>CM065120.1:29057500-34060000 GCA_033026305.1 Cirrhinus molitorella
TCCCCCATTTAAAAAAAAAATGGTTGGAACCTCTAGTATAGGTTGGGGTGGTATTTCTGTTTCTAAGCGAAGTTGATTGTACTCGTCAGATAATATTGACAGGTCTGTCGCTGTCTGTTTTTATGTTACGGCAGAAAAAATATTTCACCTGCATTTAATTCATGACTAACTTTAATAAAATAACAACAAAATGGCTCTATACCTTATTATTATTATTATTTTATGTTAACGTACAGAAGTGTTATTTACTGCCATCTCTGAGTAGTTATCTGCAGCAATGAGCTCGATGTTATAAATAAGTGCTATGGAATAAAGAAAAATATCACATTTTATATACATATACAATGTTTTTATATACTCTTTAATACCTAACTCCCTTTATCAATAAAAACAGAGCTGATACGAGCTATCCGCTCCGAAAATATTTTCAAATTATGTATTCTCATTGAGACTATTCTGGATTTCTCTATCACACCACAAACCTCTGACGCACACATCTAAACACACCCTTCCCCCACTCTCATCCCTTACACCACACACACACACACACACACACACACACACACACACACACACACACACACACACAGAGGAGCGCGCACCATCACAGACTCACTCACTCACTCACTCACTCACTCACTCACTCACACACACACACACACACACACACACACACACACACACACACACACAGAGAGAGAGAGAGAGAGAGAGAGAAAGAGAGAGAGAGAGAGAGAGACAGCCTACAAGTGTGCATACAATCTGAGACTAGTATGCAAAAGCACACTCAAACATACACATTCACATGCATGTAATGATCAGATAACAATCTCTTAAAATGCACATATTTACATTTAGACATTTAGCAGACATATACAGTGAAGAAAAAAATGATTTGATCCCTTGCTGATTTTGTACCTTTGCCCACTGACAAAGAAATGATCAGTCTATAATATTAATGGTAGGTTTATTTGAACAGTGAGAGACAGAATAACCACAAAAAAAACAGAAAACTGCATTTAAAAAAAAATTTATTTGCATTTTAATGAGTGAAAAAGTATTTGATCCTCTATCAATCAGCAAGATTTCTGGCTCCCAGGTGTCTTTTATACAGGTAACAAGCTGAGATTAGGAGCAATCTCTTAAAGTCCCCATGAAATCAAAATTAAAGTTTTTTAGCTTTTGGTAAGAATATGTTAGCCTTAGGGTTATCTATAATCTAGTGTGCTCCAAAACAATGACAAAATTTGCGTTTACAAGATATGAGCATTCAAAACTTACAGTCTCATCACTTCTGCCAATATGAATCAACGATTTTGATGACATCACGCTGCACTTCAGCTTCTCATCAAACCTTTTGTTGAATCAAATGCTCTCTAGAATCCATAGTGTCCCGCCTCCTACACTATAAATAGCTGCTAAAGCTGCGGCAGATCATATGCACGAGTCGCCACGTATAAAACTACACAGCCTCAGCATGATTATGAGCACTATTTTGTTTTAGCAAGAGTCATATTGAATCTAGGGGGTAATCTGGGGGTAGACTGTGGCTGTAATAAACTGGCAAATGCGGCTTTACTGAGCTCACCGGCTCTGGCCCAAACGCTATTTTAAAAAGTGGGCGGGGCTGCTCGATATGACTCGCCCTGTTTTCCTGTTTCATTTGAAATTACGTCACAACATAAAAGAACGCTGCGTGTTTCAAGGCACTTCAGTGGACCTTTAAAGATTTCAAAAAGAATCTGATTACAAACTCTCCACCATGGCCAAGAACAAAGAGCTGTCCAAGGATGTCAGGGACAAGATTGTAGACCTACACAAGGCTGGAATGGGCTACAAGTCCATCGCCAAGCAGCTTGGTGAGAAGGTAACAACAGTTGGTGCGATTATTCGCAAATGGAAGAAACACACAATAACTGTCAATCTCCCCCGGTCTGGGGCTCCATGCAAGATCTCACCTCGTTCAGTGATCATGAGAATGGTGAGGAATCAGCCCAGAACTACACAGGAGGATCTTGTCAATGATCTCAAAGCAGCTGGGACCATAGTCACCAAGAAAACAATTGGTAACACACTACACTGTGAAGGACTGAAATCCTGCAGCACTCACAAGGTCCCCCTGCTCAAGAAAGCACATGTACAGGCCCATCTGAAGTTTGCCAATGAACCTCTGAATGGTTCAGAGGAGAACTGGGTGAAAGTGTTGTGGTCAGATAAGACCAAAATCAAGGTCTTTGGCATCAGCTCAACTCACTGTGTTTGGAGGAGGAGGAATGCTGCTTATTACCCCAAGAACACCATCCCTACCGTCAAACGTGGAGATGGAAACATTATGCTTTATGGGTGTTTTTCTGCTAAGGGGACAGGACAATTGCACCACATCAAAAGGGTGATGGACGGGGCCATGTACCATCAAATCCTGGGTGAGAACCTCCTTTCCTCAGCCAGGCCATTGAAAATGGGTCATGGATGGGTATTCCAGCATGACAATGACCCAAAAGACATGGCCAAGGCAACAAAGGAGTGGCTCAAGAAGAAGCACATTAAGACCAGTCTCCAGACCTTAATCCCATAGAAAATCTGTGGAGGGAGCTGAAGGATCAAGTTGCCAAACGTCAGCTTCGAACCCTTAATGACTTGGAGGGGATCTGCAAAGAGGAGTGGGACAAAATCCCCCCTGAGATGTGTGCACACCTGGTGGCCAACTACAAGAAATGTCTAACCTCTGTGATTGCCAACAAGGGTTTTGCCACCAAATACTAAGTCATGTTTTGCGAAGGGGTCAAATACTTATTTCACGCAAATTAATTTATAACTTTTTTGAAATTAGTTTTTCCGTTTTTTTTTTTTTTTTGTTATTCTGTCTCTCACTGTTCAAATAAACCATTAAAATTATAGACTGATCAATTTTTTTTTTTTTGTCAGTGGGCAAACGTACAAAATCAGCAGGGATCAAATATTTTTTTCTCACTGTAAATATGTAACATTTCTACACATACACACACATTTTAAATCATATTACACACTGCATGTTACTTTCAAGTAATAATTCACTTCAATCTCCTTGGACCATACACACAAATTGGGTTTCCATATCTTAGGAAAATTCCAGAGGCATAATGATTTTTTATACTGTACAAACTGTATTTTCTATCCCCTAGCATTAGGCCTACCCCTCACACAAAAGCACTTCTAGATTTTCAAAAAACTTAATTCTGTATATAATTAAAACCTCATGGGGACCAAAAAATGTCCCCACAAAGTTAAAATGTATTTGTATTACTAATTTTATGGAGACGTCCGGTCCCTGTAACATATGGAATACCAGGACGATACATACACTCACGCACACACTTGTGTATGTGGTTTACAGAGAGTCTCCATAGATGTAATGGTTTTTATACTGGATGGACTGTATTACATAATCTGATTCTGAAAAAATTAAGTATTTGTAATTATATTAAATTGCATTTTAAAATACTCATAATCAGACTACTATTACATTTATTGATTATATGCAGTGTTGGGGAAAGTTACTTTTAGAAGTAATGCATTACAATATTGCGTTACTCCCTAAAAAAGTAACTAATTACGTTACTTAGTTACTTTTTATGAAAAGTAATACGTTACATCACTTTTGCGTTACTTTTTAAATCTGGGCAGGGCTTGCTTGTTTGTTTTTAATATAAAAAAGTCAGATTCTTAGCAAATGTAAAAGCCCTTTCACACCAAAATGAAATTAAGTGAATAAGCAAAATACTCTTGTTTTCTGTTTGAAATAATATTATATTGCTTACCCCACTGGCGGATTATTTTTGCTTGTTCTAAGCAAAAACTCACTTAATTTAAATTAATCCTTCATTTAAGATTTTTAATATATATATTTGGCTGGAAACTAGGCACAAAAAATTAAGTAAGAAAGGTATTTTTGCAGTGTATGGTTGGATTGGATCAACAAAGGTCAGCAGCAAAGAAATTGGTTAATAAAATGGGATTAAATACATAAAGAAAACAAAAGTAACTGGCGTTACTTTGAAGTTGTCCAAATGAAGTTCTTAGCAATGCATATTACTAAACAAAAATTAAGTTTTGATACATTTACAGTACAACTTCACAGAACATAATCTTTACTTACTATCCTAATGATAAAAGAAAAATAGATCATTTTGACCTATAATGTATTGTAGGCTATTGGTACAAATATTTCCATGCTACTTATGACTGGTTTTGTGGTCCAGGGTCACAATTTATTGATTTATAAATTTTAAAATAGCCTACACTTTCTAAAATAGGCTACACGTATATAATTTAAAAAAATCTTCAAGTTTTGTGGACATACAGACAAAGATCATTATTCAGGTGGCGACACTGTAACTGTATGTTAGTTAATCATGTATTTCTATTTCTTTGGAAGGCTTTTTTCTTTCAAACACATGATAAAATGCACAAATTGTTTTGTCTTCTGATCTGATACTCTTTTACCTAATATATTTACTTAAAGCACCCCTGAGAAATTAAAATGAATATTTGAATAATTAAGTTTTACATTTGCATGTTCATTGGTTCTCTGATGTTGGTTAAGGTTACATGACAGGCAGGTAAACAAAATATTAATTGGTTAGTTTTTATTTGAATTGATTTGAAAATAATTTAATCTAATTTAACACTGAATATATTAGTAGTTTTTGCATTTATCTCCTAAACCCCCTGCAGTTTTTCATCAACACCAGTTTGGGAAACTTTGACGTGATACAATGTTTAATGCACTTCATGCTGTTAATAACAACAAATGGAATATATTTTCTTACTCTTTGGTCAAAACTAATCTAAAAGTATTCAAAAAGTAGTAACATTTAAGTTACTACCTACAATTTTTGTGGTGTAATTTAGAATCAGTAACTGATTACAATTTGTAAGTAATTTGCCCAGCTCTGTGTACAAACTAATATACAAACTAAAAAAATAATAATAAAATAAAATACAAATATACAAACTATATTTTCTACTCTCTTAGCCTAAATATAACCCTCACAGAAAACTGGCATTTTTGAATGTCTTGGATGTCAAAAAACATAGTTAAGTGCATTTTTTTTAAAAAGCCATTTAGTTTGCAAGGACAGAGGAAGTGTCCACATAAACCATATTTATGTAGTAATACCCATTTCATTATTTGTGTATTCATAAACCATGTATTCAAGCACACACACACACACACACACACTGCAGATCTCACAAAGGCATGTGTTCACACACACACACACACACACACACACACACACACACACACACACACACACACACACACACACACACACACAGACAATCCGACTCTCACAGAGATTCTCCCTCCTACGCAAGCGCACACACATTCCCCCTTTCTCGCCTCACTCACACACACACACACACACACACACACACACACACACACACACACACACACACACACACACACACACTTTCTGTAACACACCCCCTCCCCCTTCTATTCTCTCACACACACATCCTGCCTCACGCGCACACATCACATACAGTCACATTCTCTCTATTCTCTCTCACTCTGTAACTCACTTGCACATGCATACACTCAGACAAATACACACTTACAATAACACACACACATATACACACCCCTCCCCCTTTCACAGGCATCCTGCCTCTCTTCCAACACACACACACACACACACACACACACACACACACACACTCACTCACTCACTCACTCAGATCACAAACATACACTCCACCCCCTCTTTTCCAAACACACATCCTGCTTTTCCTTTATCACAGTTGTACACACATATGCACACACACATAGAAAAAGAGTCATCAAACTGTAAGTTATGACAGCAACCTTTTTGAATGACAGCTCAGATATTGCCATTTATTGTAGTGCAAGTTTAAAACACATATATTAATAATAAATTATTATATGGTAGTGTTTTTCTTTCTTCACCAATTCCAGTCTCTTCATATAGTAACCAGATGCTGAATCATTAATGCTCTTCCACCAGAGATTTCTTTATACAGTACATCACCTAAATCAAAGACCGACCCAGGCTTGCTAAGATATACATTTGGAGTAGATATTGAACACGTTAAAATCAGTGTATAGGACTCACGAAAAGGCCTTGTTCGGACGCTCTGTGTCACTAGGAAAAGAGTCACATCTGACAAATTTACCTGGAATAAAAAGCAGAACTTTATGTAGCCAGCAGAGGGCAGGAGTGTTTCATGAGTGTGGATGGGGGAAGTAATCCAAACAAACATCAACAGATGGTATGCTTAATAACTGCCCACTGGATATGTAACAGGAATGAGAAGCATTTGAATGATAAATGTGAACCTTTTTAAAATATACGTCACTGCTTGTACAGTAGATTATCATTAGGAGAAGTTTCCAGGGATAATATATTCCTTCATCATTTACTCACTCATTTTTAGTCATGTCCCTCCAAATATTATTTTAAGAATGTTAAGATCCAAACAAAACTAGACATCAATAAACTGCATTGTACAAACAGAAACGAGAAAACGAGAGATAGATATTTTGTTAACTTTTTACAGTAAAGTCTTTTTGTTAATATTAGACAATGCATAAGCTCATGTAAACTAACAATGACCAACAGTACTATAGTTCATTGTTTATTGTTCATGTTATTTGACAGTTAAGTAACGTTAACAGATACACAACCAGTCAAAAGTTTTTGAACAGTAAGAGTTTTAATGTTTTTTTTTTTAAAGAAGTCTCTTCTGCTCACCAAAAATGCATTTATATGATTCAAAGTACAGCAAAAACAGTAACATTCTGAAATATTTTTACTATTTAAATTAACCGTTTTCTATTTGCATATATTTTCAAATGTAATTTATTCCTGTGATTTTAAAGCTGATTTTTAGCACCATTACTCCAGTCACATGAACCTTCAGAAATCATTCTAATATTCTGATACATATACTTATTATTACTACTATTATTATCTTAAAAACATCTGAGCAGATTTTTTTCAGGTTGCTTTGATGAACAGAAAGTTCAGAAGATCAGCATTTATCTGAAATAGAAATCTTTTGTAACATTATAAATGTCTTTATCATCACTTTGATCAATATAAAACATCCATGCTAAATAAAAGTATTACTTCTATAATTTCTATAACTGACTCCAAGCTTTTGGCAGGTACAGTGTATAATGATACAGAAACATTTTGTTTCAGATAAATGCTGATCTTTGGATCTTTCTATTCATCAAAGAATCCTGAAAAAATGTACTGAACTGTTTTCAATACTGATAATAATAATAAATGTTTCCTGAACAGCAAATCAGCATATTCTGAGGGCACACGTGAAAAAACGGAGTAATGATGCTGAAAAATTAGCTTTGACTGCAGGAATAAATTACATTTTAAAATATATTCAAACAGAAAGAAGTAATTTCAAATAGTACAAATATTTCACAATATCACTGCTTTTGCTGTATTTTGAATCAAATAAATGGAGGCTTAGCGAGCAGAAGAGAATTCTTTAAAAAAAACAAACGTTAAAAATCTTACTGTTTAAAAGCCTTTGACAGGTAGTGTACAACTTTTGATTTTAAAACATGTTTGTATATGTTGAAATTAGGTTTAGCTAGGATTAATAAATGCCGTGGAAATTCAGTTAACTAATCTAAAACTAATTCTTATTGTAAAGTGCTACCAACATTTGTATATTTTCTTTTGTGCTCCACAAAGGAAAATAATGCAGGTTTAGTAAATGAGTAAATGATGACAGAATGTTCAATGTTGTGTGAACTATCCCTTACAGATAGAAATAAAAGCATATAATAATTTTGTTATGCAAACTAAACAGGATATACTAACTCACTGTCTCATGTTGATCATCATGGTCAATTTCCCCCCCCCCCCCCCCCCCCCCAAAAAAAAGAAAACCTGTCTGCAGTGCCTGCTATGACTCAACAATCTAAAAGGTCAACAATCTCAAAAGGCAATAAAACCATACAGTACATGTAAGAGTTTTGATTATTCTTTAAAGATATTTACATTCATTTCTACAGTTTAAAATCTTTTTTAATGACCAAGGAATATATTAAAATATAAAATAAAATCTTGTTCAAAACCTCTCCTGCTTTCCACATGCTGGAATGCTGAATTCCAGTGACTGTATCCAGATCCTCTGACTCTCTACATTCTCCATGCTGTAATGAAATTCCTTCTCCTCATTCTTATCATACTATTCTCTTCCTCTCCACCCTTTCATTTTCTTTGTTCATCACATATCCAGTCTCACTTCCTTATTTTCCCGGCGCCTCTTCTTGTCCTTCGGGACATTATTTTTGGTGCTTTCTCCATCTCTGCTGGCAGAGAGCGGAGGGTGTCAGATGTTTGGCCAGTCCAGTGCACGAGGTCCTGCAGCACTCGCACAATCCACATTTTCAGACCGAAACTCCCACTGGCCGCTTGACCATCCAGCTCCTTTCACACAAGCATAGACAGATGTTAATGAAATTCAACAACAGCTTCACATTTATGAGAAAAAAGAGCAACATTATATTTCAAATGTCTTGCTAGACATGTTAACTTCAGCACCTCTTTAACTTTAGCTTCAAATTTTGGGCCATCCACCAGTAGCTGCTCTGTGCTGGCCAACAGGTGCCCCAGACGATCCCTCACAGTTTTCCGTTTTCTCCTATACTCGCTGTCTTCTTCGTCGGAAAATTCTGCGTCCTCCCGGGTAATGACATCTTCCAGAAGTCGCAGACACTCCTTGAGTGCAGCATGCAGGAGAGATATTTTTTCTGCATCTGACAGCTGAGGAACCAGTGGAGGAATGGACACTAAGTAACCTTCGTCGACCGGCGAGGACGGCAGTGATTCACTGTTTCTCTAAACGGTGAGACAAAGGGAATGAGTTGAAGTTACAAGAAATGGTGAATGTAATGAGCAGAAAATACCAGATGACGAAACTGATAAACAAACGTGGTAAACAAATGACAGTGAATAAAAACAGCTATTAAAAAGTAATAAAAGACAAAGGCAAACAAACTCATATAATCTTGTACAGCCAACACGCAATTTACAATGGACACCTAAACATTTTATTTAATTATTGCTTATTTAACAAGGACAGTATAGAATACCATTATTGCACAGTATTGAGAATGAATTTTGGTAAACTATAAAACCAGTGTGACTAGAAAATGTTTGGCACTGAGATGACTGGGTTAGGCTTTGCTAGGACCTTAGGAACACACACAGAGTGTGTGAGATAATCACAATTTAAAGATTAAGCCAGTTTTTATCTATTTAAAGGTTTTGAAAGGATATACATTTTTCAGGGTTCAGTTTTTAATGAAAAACGCATACATTTTCTCTCACCTTTAGTTAGAGCTTTTCTCTCAACTTTCACCTGAAAGATCTGATGCTCATATAGAAGCATGTTGTTGGCATATTATTAAGTCACTAATTAATAATGTAGCACCCTCTGAAGCCAGGTCCGTCTTTAGTAGATCAGCTCATGCTGTACAAAGGCTGAATAGGAATCAGATGTTGCTCACCTATTTCTAAAGTTCAAAGAGTCCCCTACATTCCAAACCGCTCCCATTTTCTGGCTTCTTTTCCAGTGAAACAAGCCGAAACTCAGAATTGTTTAAACATTCAAGAAAAAACAACAGTGAAAGTGGTGGACCTGAACAATTTGGCAGGTAACCAAAAATGTATTTATTACGGGAACAATCACGCTTAATCATCCAGAGGCACTTTCCATCGGCTGCGCGCACCGACAAGTCTGGATACCCCGCAGTCGCAGAGACAACGCTATCACTTCTAGCAAAATTAATTTGCTGCCCCCAGACATTCCTTCAACTGAATGTCATGATGTTGATGACTTAAGTTTGCGTCGCAGACCAGACCATGATTATAGTTAAATATAATAATCATCATCAATAAGCTCTATTTTGTGACTTACGTATAACTCCAGGAGTTGGGTGCATTCCTTATGAACCAGCAGGGCTAGAGCTGCGGTTCTCCCTGCGTGGCCCCGCAAACCGTGACGACCGTTTGTACCCCTGCCAGCCATTTATACTAAAAAACACCTACTATTTGAAAAATAACGTTTGAGTCAACAGCAGGAATATATCCGCATATATTCTTGCCTTTATAGAACTCCCACCTCCCCACATATACTACCGTAGGCTGTATGGATGTTAAATGGTGATGATCTTCAGACGCTGTTTCTCACAGTTTCACTGTCGTCCAAATAACTCGCATGACTTAGAGCACGATTCCAAAACGCTGCTCTCCCGTTTTAAGATACAGTTCTGAATTAGCCGTGACTCCACCTCCGTATGGGAACGTGGTGCGTTTAAGGGGCTGGGATTGTCAAGACGGAATTTCATTGGCTCAGAGTTCACCTCATAGACCCACCGCTTAATACTAATGCAAACTGGAAAATATAAACAAATAAAGGGAAAAGGCGCCCAATAGAGCTGTTTGTTGTAAAGTCCGGAAGGAAATGAAGAATTTCTCGCCTCTGGAATTTCCTATGAGTTTTTGGAATGGCGGTTTTTGGTTTAGGAGTGAAGTAATGTCTGTAGTTTACATTACTTGAGCGTTTTCATTAGTTCCATCATACCTGAAATGTGAATTTCGTGAGCTATAATTAGCCTAACTTAAATGACTCTTTCATTGATAATGATACCCATTTGGTTTGAAGTTTTCAGTTGTTCTAGACAGAAGGATGGTTCAAAACTGAGTAGACTACAAATCTGCATTGAGGGAGATCTTCCCATACGCAAATATATAATTATGTAGGCTACATATATTACATTTCCATATATTAAACATATTATCATATGACGCTGAAATATATATGAAATCTATTAGAAATTAGAACGGTTTCATATATTACCATATTGGCTTATATCTAGCAGATACAAATACGTATGTGTAACACATATATAGCCTATGTGGACATATTTGTCATGTAAATGTATATCCATCCCAAAAGATAGACGTGTTTATAAAACGTTTTTAATAAGTAAATATAAAAGATAGACACGTTTATTTAAAAAAAAATTACAACAATGTAAAACTATGTAGCATACAGGGTTGCTATATAATACCATATAAAAATCATCATATAGATACTATAGAGGGTTTGCACTTACCTCACTCGGATACACGGCCATATTGGCGAAACACGGATATTAACAACAGCATAGACTGCATGATTAATGTACTACTGAATACGTTGTTCTGCTAATTTGTGTGGAAGCTGCTAAATCATATAGAGAAGGAATTAGTAAGAAAGAAAGGGTACAATATTTTGACAAATTAAAATTAATAGGTGGTAAAGACACATTTTTTTGCACTCTTCTTGGTTTGTTACAACTTTTAGCAGTCTAGATTAGGCTACTCCAGATGTTTTTCCTGGTCCAACCGATTAGTAGGCCTACAGCCCAAAACATGATCATTTTCAGCAGCAATAATTAGCAAAATATGCAAGTTTCGCTTGGTTTAGTGGCATTGTTTACGTTTAATGCCGCTAATATTAGCGAGAGACTTTGCTAATATGATTGATGACGCGTCGTGAAAACACTAATAACTTATGTACATATACAAATTTTACTACTGAATTTTAAAATTGTCATAAACACAAATGTACGTATGTGAAAATTCTATATAATCTTAACATATATGCCAATATAACTCTTGATATAGGACAATATACCGTATGTATATTACAATTCCATATGGGTTTAAACAAATTGTGCAAAGAACTCTGAATCTAGAATGATTGGGATGACATAATGCCACTGTTACTGTAAAAGCTGGTTTATAATTCACTTAAAGCAAATAGATTACTTGCTTTTAGTTGGTGCCAGTTGCTTAAATTATTTAAGGCATGTCCATATTTCTTAATAGCTTTAGATTTAAATACAGAAATGTTAATTGTTAGCAAAAACATTTTTAAATTAGTTAGGTTTGTAAATGGCCATTTGCCGAAATCTGCCGTGCTTTCTGACAAAATCTGTGGTTGGGCAGTCCATTTATTAGTACGTACCTAATCACATTAGGAAATGATGTCTACATGAAATAACAAGGAAGGGTGGTATAATAGGGTGGTATTCTACTTTTGTATTTTTCCTAAGCTTATCAGTGCCCACACCTCCACTCTTTTACAATAGGGGAGGCCCAAGAGTGTTGTAACCTGTTACTCAGACATTTATTTGAGCTTTGTGTCTCAAACTTTGATATAATAGGCCCATTCTCATTCTCATTCCCATTTCACAACCCTCTAAAATGTCAAAGGTGATGTTGTTAAAACCAGCTTCACTAATAGAAAACATGAGCATTTTGTGCAATTTTGTGCATTAATTTTATTGTGGAAATCAAATTTTCTTTTAAAGTGATTACTATAGTAGTGCTATAGTATAAAAGTCCTCATTTTGGAAGTTGTAAAGCTAACGTTATTAATTACTCCTGGTTATGGACAGAACATTATGTCATATTATCTTGATGAATAATAGTCTATGATGTATTGGACAGGAATTCAGTAGTAGAGTATTTTCTCTAGCGTTCATAGTCGGAGGGCCCTACTATGGCTTGTATAGGCCATATGGCACACATTTTTAGCATTACATTTTTTTTTTTGATGGGCATTCTGTACTGCCCTGTACGTGGTTTTAAAACACTGTTCCCCATTGGCCTGTTCTGTAATCCCTGCCCATATTTGACATTATTTAATTTAAATGTGGCGTTTTATTTTAATATTTATATACATCACCAAAATTGCAGATGTGTGTCAGTGGATGTACGTCAAGTGATGTGAAACAATTTTTTGCATTTTGTGGTATTACTATACATCTAGAGTTGTCACAGCTGTGGAAAAGTGATAGATCAGAACGTATGTCTGTTTGCAGACTGTGCATGAGAGAAGATATACACTGTTGCATACTCATTCCGCCACTGATAACAGCTGCAATGAACACTCATCTTAAACATAAAAAAAAAAAAAACAGCGATGGATCACTGTACATAGTATAACACAAGTTATCGGAGCTGTTCCATAAAGAAGTGGGGACAACAAAAGTCATGTACTATCAGTGCCCACTGTAAATGAAGCATGTTTCTCAGGGGCTGTTTTTTTAAAAAAGGAAAATCCCGCAGTGTTATTTTAGTAATAGTTATATATTATTTATTGCAATGTTTATTATTATTTTGAAGATTTTATTTTATATTAATTAGAATTAAAGTTTAATTTAATTGTAAAAAATATATTTTATTTTAGAGTAATTTTGCTATGTGCTTTTGTAATTTGTACCTTTTTTTGTTTGTATTTCACATTTAGTTTTAGTAATTTTAATTTTAATTTTAAAACAGTTAGTTGCCAAAGTAGCATTTCTAGTTTTTCAGTATTAGTTTAGTATTTTATCTAATATTTAAATCAAAATTTGTAAATTGCATTATTTTAATGAACAAAAAATTGAATACTCTGTTGGTATTATTGTCGCAATACCATTCCGAACCTCGCGGTGGCACATTCAGTTGCTTTTTATTTCCTCGACAATGTGTTTGGGGTCCAAGAAGAAAAACTGACTTCCGGATAAACAAACGACTGACAATTGAATCTTCAATATCCAGTTATACTGACGGGCTTTTCAAACAATCTGGATTGCAGTTCTCATTAACTTGTATTAAAGTAAAAAAGATATGAATTCGCTGGTGGGATACGGGGTTTCATCCGAGTCAGAGGATGAAGAGAAGGGCGAAGACAGTCCAAAAGAGTAAGTAATTCATAATTAAATAAACAAATACATTATTTATAATATCCGTTTTTAATCAATTCAATAAGAATTTCTAATTTGAGAAAGTCAAGTGTGAAGAGTAGCTCCTTTCCAAAGTAACGTTAGTAGCCTAATCTTGAATCAGGTAACGTTAGTAAAATTAGAATCAGGGATCACGTAATTGCAAACCATCATTAATCATTAAAATGTCCAGTGGAACAAAATTATATAAAAATAAGGTGTTTGTAGTGATATTTGAACCGAATAAGAGTGAATGCGAACAAGGACAAAAAAAAAAACAAAACAAAACAAACAAAAAAAACAAAGTTTGACTGTATTTCAAGGCTTCTGAAACCATTTGTGACCCTGGACCACAAAACCAGTCATAAGGGTCAATTTAAAAAAAATGAGATTTATACATCATACAAGCTGAATATTATATTTATACATTATACACCATACAAACTAGATAAATAAGCTTTCCATTGATGTAGTATTTGTTAGGATAGGACAATATTTGTCAACTATTTGACAATCAGGAATCTGTGGGTGCAAAAACATCAAAATCACCTTTAAAGTTTTCCAAATTAGATTATAAGCAGTGCATATTACTAATCAAAAAATATTTTTGATATATTTATGGTAGGAAATGTACAAAAACCCGATTCCAAAAGAGTTAGGACACTGTACAAATTGTGAATAAAAAAGGAATGCAATAATTTACAAATCTCATAAACGTATATTTTATTCACAATAGAATATAGATAACATATCAAATGTTGAAAGTGAGACATTTTGAAATGTCATGCCAAAAATTGGCTCATTTTGGATTTCATGAGAGCTACACATTCCAAAAAAGTTGGGACAGGTAGCAATAAGAGGCCGGAAAAGTTAAATGTACATATAAGGAACAGCTGGAGGACCAATTTGCAGCTTATTAGGTCAATTGGCAACATGATTGGGTATAAAAAGAGCCTCTCAGAGTGGCACTGTCTCTCAGAAGTCAAGGGGGATCACCAATTCCCCCAATGCTGCGGCGAAAAATAGTGGAGCAATATCAGAAAGGAGTTTCTCAGAGAAAAATTGCAAAGAGTTTGAAGTTATCATCATCTACAGTGCATAATATCATCCAAAGATTCAGAGAATCTGGAACAATCTCTGTGAAAACCATACTGGATGCCCGTGATCTTCGGGCCCTTAGACGGCACTGCATCACATACAGGAATGCTACTGTAATGGAAATCACAACATGGGCTCAGGTGTACTTCCAGAAAACATTGTCGGTGAACACAATCCACCGTGCCATTTGCCGTTGCCGGCTAAAACTCTATAGGTCAAAAAAGAAGCCATATCTAAACATGATCCAGAAGCACAGGCGTTTTCTCTGGGCCAAGGCTCATTTAAAATGGACTGTGGCAAAGTGGAAAACTGTTCTGTGGTCAGACGAATCAAATTTTGAAGTTCTTTTTGGAAAACTGGGACGCCATGTCATCCGGACTAAAGAGGACAAGGACAGCCCAAGTTGTTATCAGCTCTCAGTTCAGAAGCCTGCATCTCTGATGGTATGGGGTTGCGTGAGTGCGTGTGGCATGGGCAGCTTACACATCTGGAAAGGCACCATCAATGCTGAAAGGTATATCCAAGTTCTAGAACAACATATGCTCCCATCCAGACATCGTCTCTTTCAGGGAAGACCTTGCATTTTCCAACATGACAATGCCAGACCACATACTGCATCAATTACAACATCATGGCTGCGTAGAAGAAGGATCCGGGTACTGGCAAGCCTGCAGATCTTTCACCCATAGAAAACATTTGGCACATCATAAAGAGGAAGATGCGACAAAGAAGACCTAAGACAGCTGAGCAACTAGAAGCCTGTATTAGACAAGAATGGGACAACATTCCTATTCCTAAACTTGAGCAACTTGTCTCCTCAGTCCCCAGATGTTTGCAGACTGTTATAAAAAGAAGAGGGGATTTCACACAGTGGTAAACATGGCCTTGTCCCAACTTTTTTGAGATGTGTTGATGCCATGAAATTTAAAATCAACTTATTTTTCCCTTAAAATGATACATTTTCTTAGTTTAAACATTTGATATGTCATCTATGTTGTATTCTGAATAAAATATTGAAATTTGAAACTTCCACATCATTGCATTCTGTTTTTATTCACAATTTGTACAGTGTCCCAACTTTTTTGGAATCGGGTTTGTACAAAATATCTTAATGGAACATGATCTTTATTTAATATCCTAATGTTTTTTGGCATCAAAGAAAAGTTTAGCATTTTGACCCATAAAATGTATTTTTGGCTTTTGCTACAAATATGTCCATGCTACTTAAAGCTAGTTTTGTGGTCCAGGGTCACATATGATAGCTTTGTGTGAGGAATGGACTGTAATTTAATACTGTAAATTCAAATCTTAGTCACCATTCACATTCATAATGCGGTAAAGAGCTAATTCTACTACAATAACTCATAGTGTGGTTTTTATCCTAAAAGTATATTGTATGATTTGCAGATAAAATGAAAATAAAATTATATGGCCACTTAAGTATACTTGAAATATACTTTTTTCCCCTAACTGCTTCTTAACACACTTTTAAAAAGTGCACTTTGTAATAATTTTAACTGTGCCCTAGTGTTTTATTTGATATTACATTTAAAGTTAATACATTTTAAATAATTAAAAATGTGCACATACAAACATATTTAAAGAAATAAAATTCAAACACAAATTTCAAAAGAAATTAAGCATATTAGTTTACAATACATGCTTGTCAGTATATCTGGTAATTATACAATTACATACAAAGATATTCTTACATCCAACTTAAGTGGATCAAAAAATCACTCTTAAGTTCAACTAACTGCATTTAATATATCTAAACTATAATATTTTTTATTTAATTGCAATTAATGCTTAACATATTACTTTCAGTTGCACTTAAAAGGATAGTTCTCCTAAAAATGAAAATTCTGTCATTAATTACTCACCCTCATGTCGTTTCAAACCTGTAAGACCTTCGTTCATCTTCAAAACACAAATGAGGATATTTTTTATTAAATCCGAGAGCTCTCTGACCGTTCAAAGACAGCAAGGGTCCTACCACAGTCAAGGACCCTTTTTACGAATTTAAAGGATTAGTTCACTTACAGAACAAAAATTTACAGATAATGTACTCACCCCCTTGTCATCAAAGATGTTCATGTCTGTCTTTCTTCAGTCGTAAAGAAATTATGTTTTTGTTGAGGAAAACATTTCAGTATTTCTCTCCATATAATGGTTATGTATGGTGCCCCCAAGTTTGATCTTCCAAAATGTTGTTTAAATGCAGCTTCAAAGGGCTCTAAATGATTCCAGATAATGAAGAAGGGTCATATCAAGCGAAACGATCGGTTATTTTCTAAACAAATGGACAATTTATATACCTTTTATATATCTTCTTCAACTTCAAAATTGTCCTACAATGCTGTTTTACCTTTTTTTTTGTAAAGGGTGTTTAATGATCTTTGTATGTTCACTTTGTAAACACTGGGTTGGTACTTCTGCAGTGTTGTAGGATGAATTCGAAGTTGAAGACAAAAATGAGATGGGAGTTTTTCAACATACCCTAACTGTATTGACCCAGATCACACAGACTATGCATGTGCATCACAGAGACGAGACAAGGCGAGCTTTTGAGGTTAAAAAGTATATAAATTGTCAATTTGTTTTAAAAAATAACCAATCATTTCGCTAGATAAGACCCTTTTTCCTCGACTGGGATCCTTTAGAGCCCTTTGAAGCTGCATTTAAACTGCATTTTGGAAGTTCAAACTTGGGGACACCATACATATCCATTATATGGAGAGAAATCGGGAAATGTTTTCCTCAAAAAACAATTTTTTTATGACTGAAGAAAGAAAGAATGAATCTTGGATGACAAGGGGGTGTGTACATTATCTGTACATTTTTGTTCTGAAAGTGAACTAATACTTTAAGAAGCTACAGGATACTTTTTGTGCACAATGAAAACAAAATAACTACTTTATTGAACAATTTATTAACAATACTTTATTAAATAAAGTCTTTACGCAGAAAAAGTATTCTGGTAGCTTTGTAAAATTACAGTTGAACCACAAAAGTGACATGGACTATTTAATGACGTCCTTACTTCGTTTCTGTGCCTTGACCATAGTAGGGACCTGCTCTTGGATTTAAATATCTAAAACATCTTAATTTGTGTTATGAAGATGAACAAAGGGCTTGTGGGTTTGGAACGACATGACGGTGAGTAATTAATTACAGAATTTTCATTTTTGGGTGAACTATCCCTTTAAATATATTCTTTTAAGAGAATATTATTTCATCAATAAGTAAGTATGGGAAACTGTGCTGATTTTTCAAAAACGCAATGTTTGTGTATAAGCTAAGAAAGAATTATCTTAGAAGTTCAAAACAGTGGTCACCATTCACTTTTATGAATAAATGATTACATGATTTAAGAAAAAAGTCAGTTGTGAGTTATTCCTTTAATGAGCTGAGCATGATCAAGTATTACTTTTTAGATAAACATCTTTAATTATTTCTGCTTAGGTCCTTCAAAAAAACAGAAAGCACTGTAGAGAAGACGAAAAGTCGCAATTTCCTGTTGGAGTCGGAATCGCCTTCCAGTGAGTCTGAATCTGCTCCAGAGAATGACGATCAAGAGGAACCGCCCACTGCCGATCGCTCCATTTCCGAGCACTTGCCACCCCTTTCTGTCCGTCCTCACACTCACAAGCTCCCGCCTCCACCTCTGGGAGGCTCCAGCTCGGGTGGAGCACTTACAGGCAGCAGTGTGTTTGCTAACCCATTCAAAGAGCTGGCTGAGGAGAGACTGAATGTCCTACAGAAACATGTACCTCTTACTTTACAAGCTCGCCCCACCCAGATTGACGGTAAGCGCATTTGCGTGGCCTACAGGAAGGACGGCCGCTGCCGTTTTGGAAGCCGCTGCAAGTTTGCGCATGACAGCGATCTGCAGAGCAACCGTGTGGTCACCTCTGACAATGGACCGAAAGACAATGTTGCAGATTCACACAATCATGTTCCGCCGGCTTCTTGTGAGGAAGACACAGAAACAGATGGAGAGAAAGATGAGCAGCGAAAGAAGAGAAGAGTGGGGGTGAATGATTCTCTCATTCCACCAAAACGTGCACTCAAGCAGTATGCTAGACTCTCACACCACTAAAAATTCAAGACCTTCTGTCTTTGACATAACTTACTTTTATGTGAAGCACACCCAACGCTATGTGTTATATTTATTGAATTAATATGCTACTGATGGCATTGTGATAATAGTCTGTAAAATGTGTTACAGATTTTCTCCAGAGGTTTTGTTTTATAGACAAAGGCATTGTGGTCAATACTAGCAGAGAAAGATGTGAAAATTCTTCAAACAAATGTAATAGATGTCATCATTAAAATGGCTTCCAAAACTCCCTTTTTTAGACATTAGTCTAATTCTAAGGTTTTGAATAATAAGTGTATGTATATATATTGTGTAGTTGATGATGGTCGATGTATTTTAACATAGGGATGCACAGTATATTAGCATTGTATCTGTTACTGATGATATTAAAGTTTGTTTTTTCACGAAATTGCTAGCCTATAATTTTAAATGGGATATACGCTAATGTTCAAATGTATGCAGTGACAAAAAATACATTTATAAATAATGTAACGAAAAAAATCAAATGCTGTTGTTTTAAATTTTATATTCATCAAAGAATCATGAAAAATAAATGTTAATGTTAATAAACGTCATAAATGTTTCTTGAGCACCAAATCACCATATTAGAATTATTTTGATAGGATAACATTACACTGAAGAGTAATAGCTGCTGAAAATTCATTCATTAATTGTAATGTATTCAACTGTACACATATTTCACAATATTACTGTTAACTGCAATTTAAAAGACTTTTAAAACCAATTCTACACCTTTTGAACAGTAGTGTATATCAGCCATTATTATATATTTAAGTTTCTGCTTTTTTTGCATGTATTATTTTTGCCATCATTAAATGCTCAATTAAATTTAAGTTTTAATTTAATATTATTTACCAAGTTTCAAAATGAATACACTACCAGTCAAAAGTTTTTGAACAGCAAGTTTTAATGTTTTTTTAGTCTCTTCTACTCACCAAGCCTGCATTTTGATCCCAAGTACAGCAAAAACAGTACAGTTTTGAAATATGTTTACTATTTAAAATGGCTGCTTTCTATTGAATATATTTTAAAATGTAATTTATTCCTGTAATTTCAAAGCTGAATTTTTAACATCATTACTCCAGTCAGATGGTTATTATGTTGAAAACAGCGGAGTAGAATTTTTTCGGGTTTCTTTGATGAATAGAAAGTTCACCACTTTATCAATTTTTATATATATATATATATATATATATATATATATATATATATATATATATATACACACACACAGACCAAGCTTCTGAATGGTAAGGTGTATGCTATAAAATCTTTTTATTTCAGATAAATGCTGATCTTTGTATTCATCAAAGAATCCTGAAAGATGTACTCAACTCAACTGTTTTAAATATTGATAATAAAATTAAAAATGTTTCTTGAACAGCAAATAAGCATAATAGAATGGTTTCTGAAGGATCATGTGATACTGAAGTAATGGTGCTGTAAAAGTAGCTTTGATCACAGGAATAAATTACATTTTAAAATATATTCAAATAGAAAGTACTCATTTTAAATAGTAAACAGATTTCAAAATGTCACAGCTTTTGCTGTATTTTGGATCAAATAAATGAAGGCTTGGTGAGCAGAAGAGACTTCTTTAAAAAAAAACATTAAAAATCTTGCTGTTCAAAACGTTTGACTGGTAGTGCATGAGCAGGGATGCCTAAATTCACTTGTAACATTTAAAACAGTTGATTTTAGTGTTTTATTTTAGGTTTATTTAGATGAAATAGGATGGCATTTTAATATTAACCATAACAAAAACTCATCTGTAACATGGGTGCATCCCTAATTTCTACAGTACTGATTTAAGCCACATGATGGCACAAGTTTGCTTACACACAATGGCTTTACTCACAGACTTAAGTGAATTAAGGTTTGTGGAAGCCTCTACAGCCACAAAACAACTCTCTCTCTCTCACACACACACACACACACACACACACAAAACAGATGTGGTTGTTGGAGGGGACTATAACTGTTTATATACAAAATGAACAATGACAATAACTCAAACACAGTCTCCCTGGTACAGACATTTCTACAAAGCTACCAAAAGTTAATGCGATTACATACAATATATTTATGACTCTATATATTTAACTTCAGGGCGTGTAGGAGCCCGACAAATAACAGTCATCTCACTATCTTCCATGTTACACCGTCAACATCCTTCACTACAGCAGAACACGCTGTATTTGGCCATCGGAACTGTCCGTCATGTTTTGCTCCTCCCCCTCTCCGCCCATCTCCCAAACCCCACCCCCACTTCCATTTTCATTAGTCCCGTCCCCCTCCCAGACCACCTGTCTCGTCTCTGAAGGAGTAGTGGAAGACTGGGGAGATGTAGATGATGAGGAAGCAGGATTGCCTCTGAATCCCAAAACGCTCCGGGAGTCGGCGGACGCCTCAGGCAGGCTTTGGGAGAGGAGGGGAGTATTAGGAGCAGGGTTGTGGCTTGGGGGTCTAGGGAGGGTCTGGTTTTGATGTGGCAGCTGCTGTGCAACAGAAACCAGTGGGAGCTGCTGTTGAGGAAGAGCTCTGAAGGCCATGTGGACAATCTGGGATTGAGGGCTGTAGGACTGAACGGGCAGCTGCTGGACCAAAGCGGCCTGCTGGGCAATGCTGGTAGTGGAGGGCTGAATGGGTAGCTGCTGGATTTGGTGTTGTTGCGAGACGGGCGTCGAGACGAACTGTAGTGGCATCTGCAGAGAGTGAGAGGAGGTCTGCTGAGGAGGAGCGCTGTTTTCCTCTTCCGTCGATGACAAGGCCAGGGTCACTGGTACTTGCATGGTGTGTAGTGGGTGATCCTGATCCACAACCATCATGGGACCCACGTGCGTCACCGGGGCCACCTGTCCCGCTGGTATACCAGAGCTCCCCTGGGCCTCAGGGACCACCTGCTCTGTCTGAATAGAGCCTGTGGAGGTTTCCAGGAGCGTGGTGACTCCAGCAGGAGTGGTGATGAGGGCTCCGGCGTTGGCGGCCAGGGCCTCGGCGATGAGTACCTCTGGGTGGCTCTTGGCTTTGTGAGCTACCACACTGTCCTTCTTTTCAAACTTCTTGCCGCAGATGCTGCAGGAGAACTGGTATGTGGCATCTGCGTCGTGCTTCTTCATGTGCCAGTTAAGGGAGGCCTTCTGACGGCATGTGAAACCACAGATTTCACACCTAGGAAGGAAATGAGAAGTTAGAAATCAAATGTTATTTTACTTACATGTGTTAAAATGATAAAAATAAACAATGACAATACAAATACAGTCTCTCTGGTACTAACATTGCTACAAAGCAACCAAAAGATAATGCGATTACATACTATATATTTACCTCTTTAAGAGGTGTCTTCTGCTCGCCAATCCTGCATTTACTTGATCCAATATTTGTTTTTTTTATTGTAATATATTTTAAAATGTTATTCATTCCTTTGATTTCAAAGCTGATTTTTTAGCATCAATGCTCAAATGA
Source organism: Cirrhinus molitorella (assembly GCA_033026305.1). Classification (NCBI taxonomy): domain Eukaryota; kingdom Metazoa; phylum Chordata; class Actinopteri; order Cypriniformes; family Cyprinidae; genus Cirrhinus; species Cirrhinus molitorella. The sequence continues at coordinate 29,079,988 of CM065120.1, forward strand.
TCTTTACTCCATTACTCAAATGATCCTTCAAAAATCATTTTAATATTCTGATTTGCTGCTCAAAAAACATATTATTATTATTATTATTATTATGTTGAACACAGCTTAGTAGAATGCTGATCTTTGGATCTTTCTATTAATCAAAGAATCCTAAATCTGATTGATAATAATAACAAAAAAATTAACAGCAAATCAGCATATTAGAATGATTTCTGAAGGATCACGTTACACTAAAGACTGGAGTAATGATGCTGAAAATGTAGCTTTGATCACATAATCACATTTTAAAATATATTTAAATAGAAAACAGTTATTTTAAATTGTACAAATATTTCACAATTTTTACTGTTTTGTAATTTTTTACAGTATGTAATTTTTGCCACTAGAGAGTGCATATTTAAAACAAACAAAGACAGTTTAATGCACTGCCCACAAGGCACAAGACTAATGTCACTGTAGTATGAAGCAGGGTGGGGCTAAAAGCTGTGGATGTGAAAATAGCTTTTATTATGCCACAGTCAACGCTTTCGCTCCTTCTGGTCATGCATATGTGAGGTAAAGCAGCGCTGTTTTATTCATTCATTCATTCATTTATTTAAGTGTGTTGAAAGTTCTGTTATAATGCTACTCTGTGAGTTCATCACCTGTCTAAAAAAATGCATAACATATTAAAGCATCTTTGGTGTTTTCATGTTTTCTACAAAATAAAACCAGACCGCCATTGGCAGACGACGCAATGACAAGGGACAGGCCACTAGTTAAAACTGCTTATTAATCTGGATTTAAACATATTTGGAAACTTTTGGGATAATGCAAGTACAGAAGTCAACAAAATACATAACACTGTTCTAGTGGTTTCTGAATATTTTTAAATGTAAGTCTGAACTGTTTTAACTGAAAGAAACTTGCACTGACTGATCTTAAAATATTTCAGTGCCTTTATCTTGTCTTAAGATGGACACCAGTAATGTTTTTTCCCCCTAGGCACGCTTATAAAAATTAATTAAAATGTCTTAATTGAACTATGGCCTAATTCTGGCTTAGTTTAAGCTCTGTCTGTGAATCCAGACCATTGTGTCTTTAATTTCTTCATTTTTAAAAGTTAAACCATCAAGCTTTTATTTTAGCAAATACAGTAAAATTACGCATCTTTGAAAAATCAGTATTTAACATCCTTTTAATTTAATAAGCAGCCATATAATGAGCAAGAATTAATAGTCAACTGGTCATTATCACACAAAAACAAAATTTAACCCTTCAGGAGACACAAAACCTGATTTTCCTGTTTGAGTTTGTACAAAAACGATCAGGCTGTACTTAATCATCATCTGGAAAAGTAAAAGTGTGCAGTAGTTTGCAAGCAGCAGAGATTTGACTTACTGTAGTGGTTTTTCTCCGGTATGTATCATTCGATGCACAGCCAGGTTGTGAGAGCTCTTGAAGGCGCGAGCACAGAACTCACAGATATAGTCTCTCTGATCTGCAACACAGACTGTACTTTTAAAAAGCCACCCAACCAAGACACTACATGACTATTTCAAGCACACTAGACATGTTTATCTTACCGGTGTGGTGCTTGGCATGGCGCAGTAGTTGTTTCTGCAGCCGGAAGAGACGTCCGCATGATGGATGAGGGCAAACGTACTTCTTTTTCATCAGGTGTTGGTATTTAATGTGATGCTGCAGGAGAGAAAGACAAGAGAAAGGTTTCAAGTCTAGTTTGTGTGTCAGGTGTCAGTGAGGGAAAACACTAGTTTGTGTTTGTACCTGTAAATAGCGTGGATGGGCCAGCACTGTACCACATCCTTCCATTTCACAACGCACATACTGGACTGGCGGCTTTTTCCTGAGTGCAAGAACAAATGATCTCCAGTTAATGTCCTATAATAATCCTATATGTAGGATATATAGGACATCCTACAATTTTAATCCAGACTTTATTAAACAATAGCTTTGTGAACTTTCCAACCAGCTGACACTACAACAAAAAAATAATATATTTTATATATGTATATATATACATAGCAATCTTTGCATTCTAAATAAAATGGGAGATGGATACAGCCCTACTCATGTTTTACGACTGTTTTCAGTGTTCAATGTGAGATTGTTACCTTCTCTTAGGAAGACGAGGACTTTTATCATCTTTCCTTCTTCGCCCTCTTCTAAGACAAAAACAAGACGGTTGTATGACGGTTAATATTTGTTTACCAGTCACTAAGTGAGTGTTCCAAGTGAAAACATGTGAGACTGTAAACCTAATGAGTAGACATTTTGTTGCAGATGTGTCAAGTTGTATTTCCATCACAAACATAAAACAACATCACTGACTCACTTCCTGGGTGGCTCGGCACCTTCCTCAACTTCAGCAGCGGTCTGCACATCTGTGCTCTCCCCTCCCTCAGTTTTGATCTCTGTCTCTTGCTCTGTTGCGGCCTCTTGCACCACAGACTTGTCTTTCTTCTCCGTCAGTCTAGTAGGGGGTCTGCGCCTTGACTTAGGAAAATCCCTGCATGGAAATAACAGAAACAGAAATTTAGAGGGCGCAGGAGACATGACCTTCAGAACACACCAAAACAGTTTTTTCATACTTAGGATTATAGCTCTGGTCATTCATGTCATCTCTAAAAGGGACGTCTTCATCGCTGCTGACTGTGTCCTCTTCCTCACTGTTGAACAAACAAACATTAGCAACAAGCCATAATCAGCACACGTAATAAAATGGATGACTGAAATCATAAGGCATTGTTTCTCAATCTTTTTTTAATGCTTTATTTTTATTTTCTTGAAGTATACCTACATACATGTAGATACCACCAGTGCAATAACTGTACAAGGTTAGATTATTTATTAAGTCACTCAGTATCATTATGGATTCTACATTAAATGAAAAATGAAAATTAGCTCACTTTTTACTCATCCTCCCGGAGCCATGTGACACTTTTTATTATGGATGGATGCACTTTATTGGACTTCTTTTGGACTGATGAAGAGAAACACCCACCGCATGATAAAGCTTGGGAGAGCCAAAACATTTTTTAATATAACTCTGTTTAATATAAAAGTCACATACACCTAGGATGCCTGGAGGGTGAGTAAATAATGAGCTAATTTTCATTTTTCAGTTTACTAACCCTTTAACCTTGACACTTACAGCATATACAGTTGAAGTTAAAAGTTTACAAACACCTTGCAGAATCAGCAAAATGTTAATTATTTTACCAAAATAAAACAAATGATACAAAATGCATGTTATTTTTTATTTAGTACTGACCTGACTTAGATATTTGACATAAAAGACATTTACATATAGTCCACAAGAGCAAATAATAGCTGAATTGATAAAAATTACCCCATTAAAAATCGATTCATAATACTGTGTTGTTACCTGAATGATCCACAGCTGTGTTTTTTTGTTTAGTGACAACTGTTCATGAGTCCCGTGTTTGTCCTGAACAGTTCAACTGCCTGCTGTTCTTCAGAAAAATGCTTCAGGTTCTACAAATTCTTTGGTTTTTCAGCATTTTTGTGTTTTTGAATCCTATCTAAAAATGACTGTATGATTTTAAGATGCATCTTTTCACACTGAGGACAACTGAGAGACTATGGGTTAGGCAACTACTACAGAAGGCTCAAATGCTCACTGATGGTCCAGTAGGAAAAATGATGCATTAAGAGCCAGAGGTGTAAACTTTTAAACAGAATGAAGATGTATTCATTTGTTTTATTTTGCCTAAATATCATAGATTTTTTTTTAAATGTTGTACTGCCCATCAGAAACTACAAAAGATACTTATATGTTTCCCAGAAGACAAAATAAGTTACATTTACCCTGATCTTCAAATTCAAATAGTTTTAATGCATTGTGTTTCAACAATGTTCAAGCCTCTAAAGCCATATTAGTGTCAATTCCAATTGAATACAATTGGTATATATACACAAGGTACAGTACAACATTACCTATGTGAATGGGGTAGGTAGTTTTCATCTTTTGGATCATCCACAAAAGTACACTCTTCCTCTTCTACAACATCATCATCATCCAAGCTCTCCTCTTCCTTTTTCTCCACACTAAAATATGGCAGGAACAAACATAGGGCTTGTTAGACCAACTCCAAAACACTAGCAGCCATCAGTGTCTTCAAAGACCCCACGAAATGGCTTGACGAGCATAGTTTTCTTTCTAGTGTTGAAACTGGACTTATCCTTCTTCTTTAAACAAACAGCCAATAGTCTGTAATTGACATCAACTCTGGAAACGATGATGTATGACCAGCTTTTGAAAGATTTGGTAATGCAAGATATTTTAAGTCAATTTTCAATGGAATTGAAACGCTATAATTTTAAAGGTATAGTTCACCCAAAAATTTAAATTCTGTTTTTAATTATTCACCCTCACATTGTTCCAAACCTGTAAAACCTTTGTACGTTTTCGGAACACAAATTAAGATAATTTTGATGAAATTCAGAAAGCTTTTTGACCCTGAATAAAGTCAGAAGGCTGGCTCCTGCGTTTGCAGCACCACACACATGCGTTGTGGTACTGTTGTCAAAGCGTGTCGAAGAATGACAAGGAAGACATTAAATTGTTGAATAACTCGTATTCTCGTAGCTTTATAAAATTATGGTTGAACCACTGATGTCACATGTACAAATTTAACAATGTTCTTACTACCTTTCTGGGCCTTAAACATGTCAGTTGAATTGCTGTCTATGTAGGGTCAGAAAGTTCTCGTATTTCATAAAAAATATCTTGATTTGTGTTCCAAAGATGAACAAAGGTCTTGGCACATGTCTGAGTGTGAGTAACACTATCCCTTTGAATGCGTATAAAACCACAAAACTCCAACTTTGATTTCATGGGGTCTTTTTCATGAGAAAGTGTCCATGTGTTCTCATGATAAATGTGCAATCACCTTGATCCTGTCTTTTCGACCGCTTTATTGGCCTCCACTGCAAGCAAAATGTGCAACCATTATAGTTATTTATATAAAGGTATTTTTGTAGTGTTTGTAGTATTTGATCAAGCATTTGTAGTGGACCTGTTTGTGTACTACATTTAAAAGCTCAGCAGCGTACCATAGTCAGTGTCCATATCTGGCTCAATTTTAAACACAGTCCTAGGCGAGCCCCGGCAGGTGCGGGCCCCTGAGCGCACCTGCACCCGTCTGCCGCGGGCCGCTGGAAGAGAACACAGTCACATGAAGCAGTCAGCAGTTTACATCCTAAGGCAAACTGTTCTAAAATTTAATCCTGAAAACTATCTAGTATCTCTTTCCAAGTTTTTGTACTTTTTATTACTGGTATGTTAGATACTAGTACTTATTCCAATGGTAAATCTATTCAGAAAATAACAACTAGGATACATTCTAGTGTCATAATACATGTACTAATATATCGAATGCATAACTACTTGTAAAACTAATATAGATTACAATTTAAATGTAATAATTAGAATACGTACTAGTATCAAAACAGTCACAGTTTTTTTTTTTAACAATAACGGCTGATTTAGATGCTCATTAGCAAAATGAATGTCATTTAAAGTACCTCGATTTACCATGGTATCCTTGTTTTCTTCAAACCTGTCATAAGACGGAGAAACAGGCTGATTTATTTATTATGTCTCATCTTTCAGATTCTCTTTCCATTGTCATAGATTGGGGGTGCCTGATTTATTTTGCCCAACTACTCGCTTAGAAACACAGCTAGTGCTTTCACTAGTGCACATGTAAACACTGCAGTCTGTCAGCATTACGCCTAAATGTGTGAAAGTAGCACAGAAATGCCATGCGTTATTATTAGGACCTGCACAAGCGAGGCCTTGTTATTGTACTCTAAAACATGCCATGTATATTACAGACTCAAAAGTCGCACGTACTCATCCGGCAGGTCGCAGTCGCCGCCGAACTCTCTGCCCGCATCCGAAGAACCCGCAGCGGTTGCTGCGCTCTTCCTGCGCCGCGGGCATTTCGCTTTCCTCCGGCGATTCGCCGCAGCATCGCGTGTCACTTCATTCCGGTCCTCTGCGATATCGCTCTGCCTCCACCCGGGAATCGCTCGCGTTGACCTGTCTCGTAAAACCCGTCCGGAACCCGCCAAGCTCGTTGCAGCTCCGTTTGTTTCGGGTGGGCAAGTCACTTCGGTCTTCAAGCAACTGTCCCCACGTCCTCTGAATGCCCTGCACAGGGTGGATGCGGTACTCTGCCCCGCGGATTTCTCCATGGCCGTCTCATTCTCCACCTCCTCTTTGTTGTTCGAGAGCTGCGGCTCCATCACCGCTAAAGTTGCTTTCTGTTACTTCAAAACGCCTCAGAAATTCTCAACAAAAAGAAACATAGCTTGAAATAAACAGAAGGCATAAAATATGAAAAATGTTGGCTTGCTAACGGCCCTGATCCGATTGTCAAACATATTTCAATGGACGCTCTTACTCGTCTTTGCAAATGTAGTGCAAAAATGTAAGTCGTATAAATAGAAAACTTAGTCTATCATCTCTATAATAACTGTGCAAAATTCATTTTAAAGACCCAGACCCTATTTTAAGTTCTTAAAGCTATAGTAAGCCACGCTGTTAGCAGGGCCCACTACTGTCGCTCTTTGTTGCGTCTCCTTTAAGTCGAGATAAAGCCCAAGACGAGCTCGGCAGCGACACACAGTGCTACGGCTGTACGTGTGCCAGTTTTCGCCGACCTACAAAAGCTATGTTGCACAATACAGATAACCAACGTCGTTCCAGATGTACTTTAAAGTGAAGAATATGGTGTAGTAAGAGACTCGCTGCATTTTAGGCGTTGCAGTCATTTTAGTTCAACTTTTTTTAAGGTTTTTTTTTTTTTTTTTTTTTTTGTATTAAAAAAATAAGTGTTGACGTAGTTTACTTTTATTTTTTATCAACACTAACAGAATTCAGCTTTTTTTTAAATATGAAAATCACAACAAAGCTCAAAATCTTTAACCATAATTTTTTTTTTGATTATCATTTATTTAAGACTTAATTTATTTTTCATATTTATATGTATATTATGTTTATGGTCTCACTCAGACAGAGTCTTTAGATCTTATATTATGAAAATCCAACATAAAGCTTTGAATTGTTAAATGTTTAAGATTTATTACGAAATAAATATGATTAAATGTTAACAAATAATGTGTACAAATAATAATGAATTAAAATTACATTCAATTAATAATAATAATAATAATAATAATAATAATAATAATAATAATAAAATATGCTATAATTTTACTGTGTGGGTGCGGCATCATTTCCACCACAAATATTTTGGCAATAATAATAATAATAATACAAATATTTGTACAAACATGAATTAATAGTAATATTTAAATACATTAATAATAATAATAATAATAATACAATTATTAACAATTACTGTTTAACTACTATTAAATTATTTTTGTTCCTTTATTTTTATTTTTTAATTTTATTTATTTATTTTTTTACAATTGCTAGGACACATTTCTCAATGCTAAAGTTACTTTTCAAAACTCTTCGCACAGTTCTCTTAACCATCTTTCAACTTGACACAGCAGTTCATTTTTTATATTCAAAATAAGCTACCAAAACACTTCACACAAGAACCTAAAAACACTAACAACGGTTCCTTTACAAAACAGGAATGATACTCTCTACTGTTTATAAATCACTGCAGTATTAGGTCTATGTGTTACATGGTCCATGTTTACACAACAGTACAAAATAATTCGTAAGTTTCCCCCTTTTGTATAGATGGTAATGAAAGTTGAAAAACTGTAACACTTGTGAAGATGTTCAGCTATATGCAATGCAACTGCTTTGATAGTATTTGATTTTTTTTTTTTTTTTTTACATTCAGAATATTTCTCTATATGATATTACTGTAGAAATGTTACAAATTTCTGTCCTATTCATTTTTATACTGTGCTAGGTTTTGAACTTAAGTTTAAGTTTTGAAACCCGTATGTAAACGTGCAAATTGGCATGTTTAGTACATAAAGTTTTGGTGGTGTTTGTCTCGAAGAAATAATATGACTAATGTAATTTGACAGATGTCGTCAGTGAATGCATTTTGTGCCAAAGCAATGATACTTGATCCACATTTTAGCCCACATAGATTGATGTTGTGCTCGCTGTGTGAAGAGTTTTGAAAAAGTGATCTAAGTATTGAGAAATGTGTCCTACCGATTTTTAAAAAACTGTAACTGTCAACTAGGATTGAATACATTCTGTAACAGGCCACAAATAAATCAACATCATGCAGTGGCGTTCTATCTCCTGTAGATGGTAGTCTACACCAGATAACCCTTCCGGTAAAGCAAGACTAGCAAGCAGTATAAGGAGAAAAAGGAAACTTTTGATAGGAAACAAAAACGAAACCTAGTTTACATCTAAACGTGCACGATGTGCTCTTCATATAGAGGTGAGTAATAACTTTTTTTTTCATCCACTGGAGAGAATTGTTTAGAATTATTTGCATTGAAAAGAAGAAATCTGCTGATTAAAGTTGTTAGTTATTCAATAAAATTTCGATCGAGCAATCGTTTATAGACAAATAAAGCTTGATCTGAAGCAGTAGCAAACAGACTTAGTGTATTACAAGATAAATTAGGAATTTAAACCATAAAAACTATTAGGTGTATTTAGCTTAAAACTCATAAAATGGCCTTTTATGGGTTCAAAGGCTATATGGAATAGTTATTAAATAGAAGAACAGAAAAATCTTTTTTTTTTTTTTGTAGACTCTGTTGGGTAATTGAGATTTTAAAGTGTTGTTTTAGTTTGATAAAACGTTGCCTCATGGAAGATGTTAGTCTGCACAGTAATTTCCTGTCCCCTATAGATTAAAAATAAAAATTATATATATTTTTATAAAAAATATAGGCCTATATATTATTTCTAACCATGACTTTCCTCATAGCTGCACGGAGCAACATTTCTCCTGGACCCTTAACAACTTTGAAGTCTTGGCTTTTATATTTCTCTGCAGAATCTTTACTTGTGTTTGGTATAATTTTCATTGCTATTGCATTCGGGATTCAGGTATGCTTAAGTGTGTATCTTGTCATTTTTCACTCTAAGCTGATTATCTTTTTAACAGTATAGCCTAAGTGGTCAAATATGATAATTTGTAACATTATATGAATCATTTTTAGATCTTCAAGCCACAAAGACAGGATTTGGATGACACAGGTCAATTATTTATTAATAATTTTTTTTTTATATAAAATTTACAACACAAAGGTGGATGATGAATAATATTACAGTGGTTTTATTTCTTTGTTCTTTTAAATAGATGTTTGTAAATTATATTACCAAGAGTTATAAAAAATGATTTAATTCTTGTTAATGTACAGTGCATCATCCAGACGATCCACTCCGGATTCTTTTGGTTGGAAAAACAGGTGTGGGGAAAAGTGCGACAGGCAACACCATCCTGGGAAAAAAGCTTTTTAAATCAGAGATATCATCGTCCTCTGTAACCGGAGTGTGTGAAAAAAATCATGCAGTAATAAATGGCAGAAAAGTATCTGTCATTGACTCTCCAGGTCTGTTTGACACCAGCCTAGATACAGAGGAAGTGGTCAACAGAATTAAACGCTGCATTCCTCTCTCTGCTCCTGGTCCACATGTCTTCTTAGTTGTGATTCAGCTGGGCAGATTCACAGATGAAGAGGCAGAAGCTGTTAGGATCATTCAAGCCATTTTTGGTAAGGAATCCTCTAGTTACATCATGGTACTGTTCACTCATGGAGATCGATTGGAGGGCAAAAACGTTCACACATTTGTGCGGGACAATCCAAAGCTGCTCAGTTTCATCAAAGCTTGCAATGGACGATACCACATGTTCAACAATAAAGAACAAAATCCTGAACAGGTCATTCAGCTGCTTGACCACATTGATAAAACAGTCACTGGAAATGGTGGGCAACATTACACCAGTGAGATGCTTGAAAGGGTAGAGAGAGCGATTGAAAAAGAGAAACAACGTATCCTGAAGGAGACAGCAGAGCAGAGACGCAGGGAAATAGAAGCTCTGAGGGCTCAACTTGAGGATGAAGCCTTTGAGAAAGCATTAAAAAAGTTAAACGATAAATATGACCAGATAGCAAGATACCAAGCGGAGATCATTGACTTTCCAATGTTAATCCAAATGGTCAGTTCTGTGATTAAAGCATTAAGCAAATTCTTATGGTGAACTATTTGAAAACTGACCATGTGGCTGGGAAAAGAGGGTTTTGATAAATTTCATGATTTATAGGTTATAAGCATGTTTGCACTGTACATTCCGGTGAATGGGAAGTCTGAAAGTTTAATAATTTGAATCTATGGGTATATGAAGGTGCAAGTACAATGTCTGTGAAATGTGTCTCTGTGTTGCAAACTATTAATTCATGTATTCTATATCCACCATTTTCTTACTGTAAGAGTGGGAGTGACGATTTGTAAATTTTATGGGTCTGGCTTCTGGTCTCATCCGTGTCCAGCTATTTTTATCTGTGCAAAACAGCTTGTTTTGCTGCTTGATATTGCAAATTGGTGTGTCTTACCATATTATTTGAATGTATTATCTTAATAATGAACACACTGGTTTGTAGTGCAAACAGTTTATTTATTTAGTTTACCGTTTATTGCACTTCTCGCTATTTTCCTATAGGGGCAAATGAACAGGAATCTCACTCATAGGCTTACTTCCATGTTAAAAAAAGGTGGATAAGTTGTACTTGAGATAATTTTTGTGCATACAAAATGAGATCCTTTAATCACTATATATATACCTTGTGGCATTATGTACTTATTTGCTTTACTGTATAAGGTTTTGCTGTTAATCATAATAATGCAAGAAAAATAAAAATATTATTTGAGAAATAATTGCCTTTAAATTACCATTAATTAAATGTCCTAACTGAACTATGGCATAATCCTGGCTTAGTCTAAACCCTGCCTGTGAAACCAGGTCTTTGAATTTAAGCATTTAAGCCCATTTATATATATATATATATATATATATATGAAGAATTCAGATGCAAAACCCCCTGAAAGCCATCCATCAAATACTTTTACTTCAAACTCGCTACAATTCCAGCCTCAGCCCAATCAGAAGTACAGATGTTGTGCCCATTTGATTTAGGTTATAATTACATTTAAAAATTCAAATCCAGATTTAGATTTTTATCAAGATTTATTGTAAAAACTGAATATTTTTTCCCCAAATGCAATAAATCCAGCAGGGCTCTATGCTTACTTTTCCTTAAAAATGTACAAAAAAATAAAAAATAAATTAGGGGCACAGTCAAAATTTTAGAAGCACATTTTAATCAATAATCAAACAATCTGATCAAAAATTAGCCTTCCCATTATGAGGTGACATTTGACCCCCTAAAGTGAATTAAATAGGAATTTGTTTATATACTATTAATTTATTTTTGTGAATAAAATATTTTTAAGGTAAAATGCAGCATGATTATCTGTGTTTGATTAAAAGCATTTCTAAACAGGCGACGTGGCGTCTTGTCTCCTATAGATGGTAGTCTACACCAGACAACTCTTTCTGTGAAGCAAGGTTAGTAAACGAGAGTAAACAATTCTCAGTCAGGAAACGAAAACGAAACCCAGTTTCCTTCTATAGCTACTCTGACAATGTGCTCTTCATTTAAAAGTGAGTAGTATTTTTTTTTTTTTCCAAACATTAGTGAGAATGGTTTATGCTAACTTATATTTGCACTGAAAGCCTTCTTATTAAAGTAGTTATTTAATAAAAGTCCCTTGTTTTGTGTGATCGAGAGGCGGCATCCGATATAGATAAAGATTTATTACTAGCATAACATTGTATATTTAGCTTCAAACAATCTGTTTATTAAATTATTTATTTTTACCTGACCCTATAGCTGTACAGGACATTTCTCTAAGACCATCAACAGTGACCTCAAAGTTTTGGAACTCATCTTTCTCTTCAGTGCTACTGATGCTTTGTATAATTGTTGCAACTATTTCAATAGGAATTCAGGTATGCTTACAAATGCTTAAAGTATGAAGAGTTGAGATGCAATAGCCTCTAAATCCATCTGATGTCTTTCTTTAAAAAAAACAAAACATTTTTATCTGGCTCCGATGTATAGGTTTCTACTTAAGTACACCTGTTCTTCTGATTGGGCTGAGACGGGGATTTTAGCGAATCTGAAGTAAAAGTATTTGATGGACGTTTTTTATGTTTGGAGAGCATTCACTCAGTATCATTATCTAATTTTTGACCAAGATGGCTTTTAGGGGTGTTTGCATCTGAAATCTTCATATGCACTTATACTTTGTCCTTTTTTCATTCTAAGTTGATTATCTTTCTGATATGTACTGTATAAGTGGCCAGATGTCATAAAATGTTTCTCAAGCAACAAAAACAGGATCTTCAAGCAACAAAAACAGGATTTGGATTATATAGGTAAGATGAATTTATCTATCTATCTATCTATCTATCTATCTATCTATCTATCTATCTATATATATATATATTTTTATTTTTTTTTTGCATTATGTTACACTGTTTTAAATAAAAAATAAAAATAAATAAACAATAACAGATTTGTGACAACTTTGCAAAACTGGAAAACTGAAGTAAGTACATTGCAGAAGTGTTCATACTTGAAGCACCTTTACAGCCTCAAGTCTTTTTGGGTATAATGCAACAAGCTTTGCACATCCACATTTGGCAATTATCTGCCATTCTTCTCCTCACTTCCTTAACTCTCAAGCTCTGTCAGGTTGGATGGGGCTGAGGAACAGACATTTTCTGTTGATACAGTTGATGAGCAGTGCGTGGTTTCCTCCAAACATGATGCTTGAATCCGAGATTCATCAGACCAGAGAATCTTGATTCTCACAGTCTGAGAGTCCTGAGCCTTTCCCAGATCTGTGTCTTGACACAGTCCTGTCTCTGCACTGTCCAGGCAGTTCTTTTGACCTCAGAGCTTGGATTTGGTCTGATATGCATTTTCAGCTGTTAGATCTTTTATTGAGAGGTGTTATACCCATTCAACTGAATTGGCCACAGGTTAACTCCACTCCAAGTGTAGTAGCACTTACACGCAACATTGGAATGCTCCTGAGCTAAATTTCAAGAATACTTTATGCAATGTAATTATTTAATTTTTTTAATACATTTGCAAAGTTCACCTCTTTTTTGCTTATTATAATGTTTGGAGTGTAGTTCGATATGAATATATATAAAAGCAAGAATAAAAACAAATGATATCACTCTCGTTAATGTACAGTGCATCATCCAGGCAAGCCACTCCGGATTCTATTGGTTGGAAAAACAGGGGTGGGGAAAAGCACAACAGGCAACACTATCCTGGGAAAAGAGGTTTTTAAATCAGAGATATCATCCTCCTCTGTGACTGGAGAATGTGAAAAATTTAATGCAGTTATAAATAGCAGAAATGTATCCGTCATTGACTCTCCAGGTCTGTTTGACACCAGCCTAACTACAGAGGAAGTGGTCAACAGAATTAAAGTCTGTATTCCTCTCTCTGCTCCTGGGCCACATGTCTTCTTAGTTGTGATTCAGCTGGGCCGATTCACAGATGAAGAGGCAGAAACTGTTAGGATCATCCAAACAATTTTTGGTGAGGAATCCTCCAATTACACCATGGCGCTGTTCACTCATGGAGATCGACTGGAGGACAAAAACATTCACAGATTTGTGCGGGACAGTCCAAAACTGCTGAGTTTCATCAAAACATGCAAAGGACGATACCATGTGTTCAACAATCAAGAAAAAAATCCTGAACAGGTCATTCAGTTGCTCGACCAGATTGATAAAATGGTCACTGGGAATGGTGGTCAACATTACACCAATGAGATGTTTGAAATGGCAGAGAGAGCGATTGAGAAAGAGAAACAGCGTATCCTGAAGGAGAAAGAGGAGCAAAGACAGAAGGAGATAGAAGCTCTACGGACTCAACTTGAAGATGAGGCCTATGAAAAAGCATTAAAAAAGTTAAAAAATATTAAATGACCAGCTGGCAAGATATCAAGCTTAGACTGATCTTCCATTCTTAATCCGAATGGTCAGTTCTTTGATTGAAGCATTAAGCAAATTCTTATATTGAGCACCTGCTGATGTAACCCATGTGAAAACTGAAAAACTTAACTAATTGCAGAAGGCACTTCAGATCTCATTAGTAATAGTCCATATTTGAAGTTAAATAGTCAAGTCATTAATAAATAGGATTGAAGCACATGTTTACATTGGTAAAGTTTACTAATTTTATGGGACATAAAAAAGTTTAATAATGTGAAATGATAAAAGTGAAGGTGAAATGTCTGATAAATGTCTCTTTGTAGTACAAACTTATATGAAGTGTATAAAACCTTATTTTTTTCAAGTGTTACAAAATATTGAGTAAATGTTGCACTATGATTTTATTTTTTTGTATGTCAATTTAAAGAGAGATTATAATTTAAAAGTAATGCATTGCAGCAAAAATGGCAGAAAAGTATTCGTCATTGACTCTCCAGGTCAGTTTGATACCAGCTAATCGCTGAGTAGGAGAATGCCAGTGTTATCCTCCTGCTGTAATTTCATGGGGAAAACATGGAAATAATTTGTCATTGTATCTTGCAAAGATATGCTTTCTTCTTCACATTTTTATGAAAATGGATACAGTATTGTATTTTATGCATTATAAATCTTGTTTTTTTTTAATATAATCTGAAACGTGCTGCGATATTAAAGGCCATTTATAAAGTGATCAAGGTCAATCGCAAATTGCGCACATTAGGATTGGTGACGAATGAGAAAAGGCAAGTGAATATTGTGGATTTTCCATTTTGTTTGTTATTGTTATTCTAAATGAAATTATGAAATGTTTCTTATACATCAAGCTAAAATAATGCAACATATCTGTGTGTCATGAAGTGCTTATAAAAAATGGTACAAGAACAGAACTGCTATGTATGTACAAGTATACGTACAGACAGTGCAGTCATAAAAAAAAATCAAAGCTTCATTTGCCATAAGCATCCCAGCCAACATTTGATCGTGGGGCCCATGTGGGCCCCATATGGGCTGTAAATATGGGTCCTACATGGGTTTGTCCATGGGTTCCATGTGGGTCTCATCTAAATTAGCCCATTTGATTCTCATATGGGGCCTGACTGGGGCTAACGTGGGGCCCAAATGGGCAACTCACATAAGACCCATATTGGTCCCACTTAGAACCCAGCCCACATTTTATCATGGGGTCCATGTGGGCCCCATATGGACTGTAAATATGGGTTCTACTTGGGTTTGTCCATGGGTTCCATGTGGGCCCCATCTGATATAGCCCATAAGAATCCCCACTGGGCAACACATATAAGACCCATATTGGTCCCACTTTATGAAGCACATGTGGATATACTAGGGCAGGGGTAGGGAACGTTGATCCTCGAGAGCCATGTCCCTGCGGATTTAAGAAAAACATGCCAACCTGTATCCTGAAGACCTTGATTAGCTTGTTCAGGTGTGTTTGATTAGGGTTGGAGCTAAAATCTGCAGGGACATGGCTCTCGAGGATCAACGTTCCCTACCCCTGTACTAGGGTTTAGTATGGATGCTGGACTGGCCCAAAGTTTATTCATCTACAAAATCACAAAACATGAAAGTGTGCAAATAAAAAACCCCCGATATATATACACATTAAAATGTTGTACAGGTCCAATATAATGCTTTATTTTCATTTTATGACATGTTTTTTTATACTTTTCAGATTTTTGTAAAATGTTGAACATCAACATTAACATTTTATTAAACCAGAGACATACCATCACCAACTGGTCTTAAGTAACTAATCTAACATAACAAAAATTGACAGTTAACAGTTAAAGGCTTAATTCACCCAAAAATGGTCTTTTTAAAGTTACTTGTCTAAAACTCTGATGCTTCAGAACATTCATAAAGACATTGTAAAATAAATCTATATGAATCAAGGGTTTAATTCAACTATTCTGAAGAGATGTGATCACATTACATTATGAAGAGATTTCGATTCAGCTTTTATTCACATATGAACATTGATCATGCACAAGAACAAACTTCATTGGTTCTCATGTGTCAAGAAAGCAGGCATGACCTTAAATTTATTACAAATGAATGCTGTACTCATTGTCTGCTTATAAGTGTTTATATGTGCAAAAAAAAAATCACATCTGTTCACATAAAGTGTGTCTGTCTCTTCAGGAGACTTATATTAAACAGGTTTAGATTAGATTTAGATTAAAACAATTTATTTTTATGACTCTTTTAGAACATTTAAAAGTGTCAGTCCAGGTGATAGTGGACAGTAAGAAATCTCTCAATTTCATTAAAAATATATTCATTTGTGGTTTGGAACAAGTAAATGATGGACAGTAAATGATGACAGAATATTCATATTTGGGTGAACTATCCCTTTAAGAATCATCAATGCTCTACTAAAAGTGACACACTGTCACAATAAAGAAACACAAAAACAACAAACTCACCTGAACTGAACCTGAATATATACTGTCTCAAAAACTACACATTTTAGACACACACAAAATAAAACAACACACAACTGTTAACACTCCTGGAGACAGTCTTTCTCCTGCTGTTCTCTAATCTCATTCCACTCATCTGTAGTCCTAGTAAACCACTTGGAGCCTTTTCTGCTTCTTTCTGCTTCACATCATTAATCATGGTATTCTTCCTCAGCCCACCTGTAAAAGCATATGTAATATTAATTAAGATTACATGTTTTCTTATATGGTTGACAGTTGTATTTATTCATTTTTACTGTTTTGTGCTTTATATATTTATATATTAACACATTTACAGATGTTTCATTATTAATGATTATGGAACATCAGTTAAAATATGTTGGGTTCATGCTGTATATTCAACAGCATTTATTAACAATATTTACACAATATTTACAATTTCACAATGTCACATTAATTAATACTACAAATAATTCTGACATGTCAGATTCTGGCTACACTGACACAAAAAAGCTAAGAAGTGGCTATGAGTTAGTTATACAGGTTATTTCACTATTATGACAAACAAAATGGTTATTTAATCCGGGAAGAAATTACATAAAGACAGCAAAGAAAAACACAAAATTAATTTAGGCAAAATTAATTTTAGTGGAGGTTTGCACCTTCGCAAAACATCCCGTTATAATCATTGAAGCTGTGCACACTGTAAAAATATCTCTTACTTACAAGCAATATGCATTGTTGTATATGAGGAGTGCAGAATTCTGTCAGTGAGCGCCAAATTCAAAACTCCGACGTGATGACTAATCTAAACGCTGATTGGCCACTACATTCATTAAATCAACATTAAAGTGTGTTATTGGTCTTAAGGCTTAGCAACATAATCATCGACACTTATTCATTTTTTTCAGTTTAATCAAGACAGCCGTAATAAATTTACTGATACACAGCATAAAAGCCCGTATTTCAGAACTTATGTCAGAAAGCCAATTCAGAATTACAATTTTCATTCTAAATTAAATTTGTGCTATATCGGCTGTCGGCTGACAAGGCAATTCATTTTTCCCTCAGGTGGAAAAATGGCGGTTAGACAGCCACAAAATACAACAGGAAAGCATAAAACAAACAATAACTGCCAATACGACTGGATAAATGTCAGGCAAAAACAACATTACACGTCAGAGTCAACAAAAATGTCCTCGGTTTTAAACGTGTGCAGCATTTTACGTTATTAATTGTTACGGCCAAAAAAACAGATATTAGTTTAAAAGCTACTTTAGTTTAAAGGTCATTCAAACTGTAAAAACAAAGTTTCCAATGTTCGAGAACACCTAACACAGAGACATGTTTATTAAATCCGCATTTACCTGTATATTTTTGCTCCACGTCCACTCCTTGAATTGCTGAAACGAACAAAGTCTCCCGCTTCGCCGGCGCCGCCACTGCACTGCTTGGAAGAAACAGTATCCTTGCGCCGGGACTAGAATTCCTCTAATTTGAGCTTTTTAAATATTTTATATTTTAAATATCCGCTTATTTTCAACAAAGAGCTATGATATTATGATATGAAATTATGTGAAGAAACGAAACGTTGAATGCAGGACTACTCTGTCAAGCGAAGTTCAGAGATGAGATGTTGAGTGTGCTCTCATGAGACCCATTTAATTCTGGAAATCGTGATCATCCCTGCTAAAATGTGTACAGTAAAAGAAAACAAATAAATTATGATAAATGCAGAAGCAGGCTAACAATGTAATATTGATAATTCAAACAAAATGATTTTTTTTTTCAAAAGTTGTTGATCAGATGCACAAAACCTATATTCTTTGTTAAATATGACTACTGACCAAATATTTAAAGGTATAAGGATGTATTTTAAATGTGAAATAATTTTGCCCACATAGATCCCATGAAGGTCCCATATGTTCAAACCTATATGGGACCCACATTGTGAAACCCACATGGGGCCCACATAAATTGCCCATTTTCAGCCCATGCCCACATAGATCCCATGCTGCCCGAGTATAACCCATATGGGGCCCACATATCAATGTTGGCTGGGATATTATACGGCTCCTCACTTGATGTGGCCCTCGAGTCAAAAAGTTTGCCCATCCCTGCTCTAGTGAGATTTGAAATGGCAAGGTGATTGAGGAAGAGAAACTGCATATACTGAAATAGACTTATTACTTATTAGGCTAATTACTACTGGAGCTGCCAGTTTGATGTTTTCTAATAATTCTTAAACAGCACTCACTCGTTTTCATTCACTCCTTCAGCGGGACTATTTTAGTGGACTAATGTAGGGAACAGTAAATTAATGTATAGGGGGCGATTTCAAACAAGGCAAATATTTCCACTGAGGCATGGATTGCGTCCAAGTGTGCCTCACATCCTGAAAAAGTCGATCAACTTCAATCGCCCCCTGGTGGCTAGCTGCATACCCTGCCTTCTCCATGTAAGTGAATGGAACGAGAACCTAAGTCAAAGTACAGCTCGTGTATTTTTTTTTCTCCCAAAGATTGTTTCGGTCATTTTTCGAATAAGTTTGCTTTTAGTTAATTATTTGATGCTATAAAAACGGGATGTGGTGTCATGATTATGTGCTTGCGTCAGTGCTGCTTGATGATAACAAGGGATGAAACGGGTCTAACAAGTCTGAACAGAGTGGTGGAATATTCTACATGTAAATAACACTCTCCATTACAAAGAAAAGGAAACTGAAAAGCTGCATGGAACAGGCATCCAGACTGTCCTAGCTTCATATCAAAGGTAGGTTTTAACTTGCATTTTGAAAACAATATATATTCCTCAAGTATTGTTTACTGTTGTTATTAGCCACTAACAGCAGTGTTGAAATCAGATCACAGAGGCAAAAGAAGAGAATGGACAAAAGGGCATGGAAGCATGCACAGAGTATATAATTTTATTGGGGGTTGGTGTAGATTTTTAAACCTAATATATAAACTATTTGTACAACAATGTTGCCAAGTTATTGGTGTAGCCCAGCCTCATATCTATATTTAAATTATTTTAAATTCTATATCTATATTTTAAAAAAAGTGCAGTACATTTAAGTTGACTGTCTAAGGTTCAGAACTAGGTGTGGTTAACAGCCAAAGAGCAATATACATGACATTCAGAAGATGTATTACTATTCCAAGCCAACATCAACAAATGACATTGCATTGCTCTGTTTTCATGCATCCCAGGTGTCAATTATAAGAGAATAAAATAATTCATTTCTCACATTCAATCAGGTTAAATATATAATTGAATAATACCTATAATATGATCCTTACTATACTAAAATCACAGAAAGGATTTTGGTGAAAGAGAAAATCAGTTTGAATGAGAGGCAACTAAGATTTGAATTGGCAAATTTTTATTTCCATTTAGAATTTGCATTCACATTTGCCTGCTCTAGCAAAAACTGGCTCATCAGTGATGAGTTCTTTTGAAGCACTGCTTCATGAAGCTTCAAAACCTTTGACCAGTATCTATGGTTTTTACACAAATTTTAATCAGTTTAAAAAATTTGTATAAGGGAAGAGTATTAGTTAATAGTCTCTTATTGGCCTCTTTAGTTCCTCCATAAAACAAGTCCTGCAAAATGAATAAAAGAGCACATATTATAAAGACACTTCATATTTAATGGTATTTTATATGTCAAATTGTTAATTGCATTTAATAGCAATTTGACTCATTCTTATACTTCTTTCATTCTTGAATTAATCAGCATTTTAAATGAATCAATTAATTGATTGATTCAATTGAATTTATTGATTTATAATCCAGAATTTGGAACTGCATACTAGCATACCGTTTTTGATATTTAGCCAGCTTTTTTTCCTGGAAGAAACAGTAAGTGTACGATTTCAGCAAATTGTTCATGTAAGAATCAGTGTTTTGAATTAATCAGTTCACTAAAAAAGAAGAAGGAAAAAAAGAACAAACAGACAAGCAAATAGTTTTGGACACTTAAGTCTCACTTAAAGTGTGACTCTCTTATACCTGGCTGAGCTACTCCAGTTATTATTCCAATTATCTGCTTTTCTGTTTCTGCCGCAGGATCAGACCTCACATAAACAAATGTGCAAAACTACCAAATCTTCCTTACATTAATTTTGATCATATAATCATTGCTAATCATTATTTTCAAATAGAAACACATGTGATTAACTAACTGCATGATTTTTATTATCCTAAAACTGTATATTTCTGTCATATGGGCATCTCTTTGAAATTTTGACATCCCCACTGATAAATGGCACTTATTTGTAATGTAGAAACAATATTTTTTGTGAAGCTGTTTTGCAATTATGTGTATGGTGATTTGAATTGAATTGTAAAATACAATTAATATAAAATTATAAGAAGTATTATAAGAATTTTCAGTTTCATGGAAGGTGATGGAGAACCTGCCGCAAAATGCTGTATTTGGAAAATGATCTGCATCACGCGCTGTAAGAAAAGTCTGTAAAAATAGAGCACATTGTAATCTCTTAATGTGAAGCAATTTTTTATTTATTTATTTATTTTTACAGTTGATTTCCATTAAAGGTCTGTTATCTTTTCCTGGCAGAAAAAATATTATTTTTTTTTTTTATATATATATTTTTTTTCTTATTGTTTAAAGCTGCAGTCCGTAAGTTTTGCCTGTTTGTCGACATCTGTCTCACAACCTGCAATTGCAGTTAAATGCGGAATTATTTCCATGCGTGGGTTGTGCTCCGGCTCGGCTCCAGCGTGGATGAATCTAATGTTTCGGTAGCTGTCAGTCACCGCACCGCTGTGGATATTCACTGTACTTAGGAATCACTGATTCAAATATATGGCCCAAATAAGAATCTTCATCGGATATTGTCATCTAAGAGTAAGTAACAAGTCTAAAACTTTTGTTATGACCATCTGAGGAAAAACGCTACAGGTGTTTAAATCTAACGATCGGTTATTATCTCATATCTCATCAAACTAGCAAGTTATTATTACTTTTATACCTTGTTCTCAAATTGTTCATGTTAACAGCATCAGCTTCGCGTAACTATGTGTAGGCTATGTAGTGTGTAGGCCTATTAGCGTTTCTGTTTCTGTACAGTCTAATCTCTGATTGACATAAAATTCAATTTTCATATCAGTTTTATTTCAAGAAATCCGAAAAAAAAAATCATTCTTCCTTAGGACCGGTGTTCTTTAAAATACAAAACTTGTGTAATCTCACGTAGGCTATCTGCATACAGATGCACATTTAAAACTGGTGTAGGCTAATAATCTAATTTCAGTCACTTGTGTTTCATAAACAAAACATTCTGGATCACAATCCACAATCAACAAAATAAGTGTTTATAAATTATTTCATCCGCTGTGGGAAAAGGCTATAAAATATTCGGCATCTGCAGCATTCTCACATGCGATAAAGCTACTAGCCGGGACGCCTTCTTTTATGTTTACAAACGTGACGTAATGACGCAGTGGCATGCTTGAATTTCCCGCGAAAACCTACCCGAACCACTCAATTTAAAAACATTATTATAAGCTAACCATTGTGAATCGGGCTTAAGTAAGGCAATAGTTTTGAACACTGGCTGGTAATGTATTTTCTCAAAAATGTATTTTGTGTAAATTTTAAACTCAAAAAGTTACGGACTGCAGCTTTAACATTGGATTAAAAAAGGAGGTTTTCCAAGTTTGCTGTGGTTCTTTGTTTGAAATAAGGGCTGGAACTAAACTAAACAAAGCACTCCCTTATAGAGAGAAGTAAAGAGAAACCCTACACATAACAGACATCCATACTCTCATGAACACCACATCATAGGTCGTTTGCATTTAATATATAAAAAAGGGAATACACTGAAAAGACCAAACTTTCTGAAAGAGCCTAAAAGTGGCCACCCAGTGTTACCTTGTGAGGTTTTCGGGACACCAACCTTTTGTTGTAATTGTAAGATGTTAGGTGCAAGGTTTACACAAAGGTGAGACAATTAGACAAATAAGACTTTGCAAAAGAGATAACAAGAATATTGCCATTTCTGGTCATGCACTTATAAAAAGGTACTTTATTGGCATAGATGCTTTTATGAAGATCCTTTACAGAAAAAGTTCACTTCCAGAATGAAAATTTGCTGATAATTTACTCACACCCATGTCATCCAAAATGTTAATGTCTTTCTTTCTTCTGTTAAAAAGAAATTAAGCTTTTTGAAGAAAACATTCCAGCATTTTTCTCCATATACTGGACTTGGTGGCCAACAAGTTGAAGGTCCAAATTGCAGTTTCAATGCAGCTTCAAAGGGCTCTACATGATCCCAATCGAGGAATAAGGGTCTTATTTAGCAAAACAGTCTGGCATTTTAGAAAAATATAAATTTATATACTATTTAACCACAAATGCTTGTCTTGCACTACCTTGAACACATGCATACCCACGTGACGTCGGTGGAAGTACCGATCAGATGCCCTTTAGGTATAACAATGATGTCACAATTTTTAAGTTGGAGGTGAAATGAGATGGAGATTTTCACACTACCCTACCTTTTTTAAACATAAGTACATAGACCATAGACACATGTGACTCTCAAACTTGATTGCGCTCTTCGTAAAGACGAGCATGAGCTAGTGCAAGATATATATATATGTATGTATGTAATTTTATTTTATTTTTTTAAGAAAATGACCAAACATTTTGCTAGATAAAACCCTTATTTCTCGGCTGGGATTGTGTAGAGCCCTTTGAAGCTGCATTGAATCTCCTAGAATGTTTTTCTCAAAAAAAATTGATTTCTTTGCGACTGAAGAAAGAAAGACATGAATATCTTGGATGAGATATGGGGATGTGTGAATTAAGGTTGTTTATACTGGAACAGTGCTCTTAAAATGTTAAAATGTTTTCAAAACTCATATTTTAGGATTGTATAGCACAAACAACAGTTTTGATCTTTCTGTCTCAGCAGTAATTATGAAGGACACTGAAAATTCTCCTGAAAAACCAGCAAAGACCGGAAAATCTTGGGACTCATCTTCCATCATAATACTAGTATTTGGTATAATCTGTGTCAATGCCACAATAACAGTGGGGGTATGTATGATAAATTCTTATGCAAGTCATAATAAAAGAATAACCATAAATACAATATATAGGCATGTAAGTTAAAAGTAGCCAAAGGCTTTTTTTTGTTAATTTCTGTCTACAACTGATGTACTGCACAGTACTGAAAATGTAACGTACAACACTTATGTTATATACTTTTCTCTCTTTAAACTGGTTTTAAGACATAAAAATATGTAATAAATATGAAAATGTGATAACATTTTGTTATAATTTCTAGATGCAAGAAAATCATCAAAAGGGTGCTTCAGGTCATGATTCAAGTGATACAGGTAAAATACCCCCCCCCCCCCCCCCCCAGTAATATTCTATAAATATTTCACTGACTTTTAAAAAATAAAATATGTATTATTTAAATATATTAACAAGAGATTATGAGTTTTTTAATTGCTGTAATTCTTCAAACATTTAGTGCATCATCCAGGCGACCCACTCCGGATTCTTTTGGTTGGAAAAACAGGGGTGGGGAAAAGCGCAACAGGCAACACTATCCTGGGGAAAAGGGTTTTTCAATCAGAGATATCCTCCTCCTCTGTGACTAGAGAATGTGAAAAATTTCATGCAATTATAAATGGAAGAAAAGTATCTGTCATTGACTCTCCAGGTCTGTTTGACACCAGCCTAACTTTAGGTGAAGTCATTAAGAGAATTAAACTTTGCATTCCTCTGTCTGCTCCTGGTCCACATGTCTTCTTAGTTGTGATTCAGCTGGGCAGATTCACTGATGAAGAGGCAGAAGCAGTAAGAATTGTCCAAACAATTTTTGGAGAGGAATCTTACATATACACCATGGTACTGTTCACTCATGGAGATCGACTGGAGGACAAAAACATTCACACATTTGTGCGGGAAAACCCAAAACTTCTCAGTTTAATCAAAACATGCTCTGGACGATACCATGTGTTCAACAATAAAGAACAAAAGCCTGAACAGGTCTTTCAGTTGCTTGACCAGATTGATAAAATGGTCACTGGAAATGGTGGTCAATACTACACTAGTGAGATGCTTGAAATGGTAGAGAGAGCGATTGAGGAAAAGAAACAGCGCATCCTGAAGGAAAGAGAGAAGCAGAGACAGAGGGATATAGCAGTTATTAGTGAAAGATTTCATGGACACGACTATGAAAAAGCAAGAGAAAAGCTGAATGATGATTATGAGCAACGGGCAAGAGATGAAGCTGAGAGAGACCCTTCATTTTTTGAGAAATTGTTCAATTATTTAAAGAACCTAATCTATAGATTCTTGGGCTATTCATCTACAGAAGACACAATATTTAACATCATTAAATTAAGAAAAACTGAATTCTGAAATTCTAATTGTGCTAAATGTTTCACTAACTTAGTTGTAATATAAAGCCTTTTACATATCTCTGGATTTGAACGTTTTAACAGAAAGGATCTGTAAAATAGTTTGTTTACTCAGTTTGGATCAAGCTTGTGCTCATAAATTAAACATCACTAAGACTGAGGTTTTATGTATATATATATATATATATATATATATATATATATATATTATTTTTTTTAAATTCACTTTTGAATGGTTTTGTGCTTTTCTATTGCCACTTTTGAGTTCTGATAGTAGCCTTTGGCCTTGTGTATGATTTGTTTGCTTTTTAGTAAACTCGTGCTTATAGATCCTACTCAGTTGTCCTGTTTCTTTATATAAATCTATACAAAATTGGAAAGTGATATACAAATGCCTCACTTATTCATTCACTAAAAATAACTGTTTATAGATGGTAATGATGAAGTGATACTTGTTAGGGTTTAAACCAGACTGAGAGCAGGAGTTAGTGAACCCAAACAACTCGTTTTGCTACTTGATATTGCAAATTGGTGAGTCTTAGCATATTATTTTAATGTATTGTCTTAATTATGGTTTGTAATGCAAACAGTTTTACGCTTACTGCACGTTGTTATTCTTCTCGTTATTTCCCTATAGCAGCTAATGATAATAGGATAATAGGCTTACTTCCTCGTTAAAGAAAAAGGTGGATAGGGAAGCACTAAACTTCTCATTGCCAGGGCTGATGCAGATAACAGCTGCTCCATTAACGGACAAATATGTAGTCTTAATCATTACTTATCCCAAATCAAAATTAAGTCATAGTTTCTATAAAAGAACTAAATTAATCTAAAGTGACAAAGAAAAAAATGCATGTCTGAAGAAGGCACAAAGTGATTGTTAGAACAAACATATCTTGCTCATTACCTTAGCATGCAGTGCTACATTGTTTGCTTTGGTGGCAGTCAACACCATGTGACCCATGTGAATAAAAACAAGTCTAGCAGGTTATGGTCATTAAAGTTTATAAAGGGAAAGAGTTCATGAAAACGAAACGGATAGAGAAAAGGATAACATCCTAGAAGTAGGAATTATTTGTTCCCACAATGAAAGGTGAGAGAAAGTGATAAAAGCTTTTGTGTGTATTTTGAAAATGTTTTTTTTTTAGTAGAAGCAGAGAGGGTGTCATTAAGAAATGTGTGTAACCAGTAGCACATATATAGAATAGCATGAGTTGTCGCAGGCCTACAGATGCAAATAAAGCTTGCGCATGCTAACTAAAAAATAACAGCATAATAGGGGCGCAAAACCACCAAAATTAGCTCATTTGGAGTTACTTAAATAATAAAAGATAAAAAGGAATTGAGGCATAAACAAAAACGTTTTGAATGCTTGTTGCATAGCAAGGAATTAAACATTTTTGTAAAATATTATAATCATTTTAACAGTGTTGCAATCAACTTTAAAAGTGATGCTTTTGTTTATCAATAATGCCTGATTTTTACTCATTTTTATATGTTAAAACAACAGTTTTTACCTCTTCTCAATAGTCATGGAACAACAATCAAATATGTCAAGGGGCTCAACATTTGTCATGGGGCTCTACAAGTGGATAGTTCTTGCTATAATTGTAGCCATAGCTGCCGCATACATGTACCAGGTATGTAATAAATTAATTTAATGAATTTAAATATAACCTGAAATCTCCAATGCAAAGTAGTATTCAGTCATCAAATCATAACGATTTACTTAAAGGGTTAGTTCACATAAAAATGAAAATTAGTCCATGATTTACTCACTCTCAAGGCATCTTATATATGTATAGTATATGACTTTCTTCTTTTAGTTTAATCCAGTTGAAGTTATATTAAAAATTGTCCTGGCTCTTTCAAGCTTTATAATGGGAGTGAGTGGGCGTTTCATAATAAAAAGTGCTCCTGTAGAGAATTGATGCGTTTTTGTAAGAAAAATATCCATATTTAAAATGTTATAATCACTTTTCTCTAGCTTGCGCTAGCTGTCGAACACAGTCGTTTCGGGTGGATGATGTGGGACGTATGCAGTGCGCATGTGCTGCTGAGAAGCGTACATGGAAACGCAGGGGAGAGAGCAAAACAAAAGACCTGAAAAGACGTGAAAAGACCGTCATGAATTAGAAGTATAAAAGGAGGTTTTGTAAAGAAAAATGTGTGAGGATTCCGATACAAGCCAAGATTTTCATGAGATCAGCAGCACATGCACAACGCAAATGTCCTACAACATTTGCCCAGAGCGGCTTGCATGTATGACAGTTCAGCCTGGTCTCATACATAGGTATTTATACATAGCATTTAGAGGCAAAGTTTTTTTGATACTAAAACGTATAATTTAGACATATTTCTACATTTAAAATGTACAAATATTTACAAGTTTTTAGCTAAAAAGTGTAAAATATTTATGTATCTTTTATTTCATTAAGGTATTCATATCAATGCCTTTTTATCATTTTATTAATAAGCAATTTAAATTTTTAGCCCACTTAACCGACCCATTTTATAGCAAATATGCATTATTAGTACTCCTATATCTAAACTTAATGTTAACCATAACTCTCTCTGTACAGTAATAAAGAAAAACATAAGAGACAGAAAAGTGCAATCACAATCATTTATTTACTGCAAAAATGCAAACAGCCATACCAAAAATGTTATCCAAATGACAATGTGTTTGCAGCCGCAGTCCTCTATGGTGGAATACAGTAGGCTTGTTTGAGGTGCAGAGCTGAATGTAAGTCATTAATTGCGGAAAATATTTTCCAGATATAAATAAAATTGTTTCAGTTTGTAATTATAATGCGTGTTCGGTGTATTTTATGGTTCTATTGTTAGTCACGGAAAAAGCACCTTTTGTGTCCCATCACGGCAAAAGAATTTAATAGAACATGAATGGTTAAACGATTGCAGAAATGTTATTTATTTAAGTATAAATAAAGTTTAAAGTACTTTATTATAAATATAGTTTAAAGTATAGTCTTGTTTAACATTATTTAGACCTATTCTTGGAAATGAGCTGAGAAATCACACAGAACAGAACGAAATGTTATAATTTCATATTAAGTAAACGATTAAACTATTTAATAATGCAATTGAAAACATAAGGCCATTGGTATGACAACTTAAAACAGCAATAATAATGTAATTAATGCCGCGATTTTAATAGCCTATTCATGAGGATTCATTTTTAGGTGTCATCAATAAGTATAAAACATTTGTACGTTTAGATGCTGTAAATACGGCAGTATTGTATGTTTTAGTGTCTGGAAATACATAAGTAAATGTACATTTTGTAGAACCTCATTTTACGTAAAATACATACGAATTATCATGAGATCACGTTGGACAGTTAGTGCAAATTAGAGCAAAGTGATTATTATGTTTTAAATATGGATATTTTTAATACAAAAACGCATTGATTTGCTACAGGAGTCCTTTATTCACGCCCTGGAGCTGCGCTGAGCACTTTTTAATTATGGATGCACTTTGATGGAACAGAAACCCCTGTTCACTGCCATTCTAAAGCTTGGAACAGCCAAGACAATTTTTAATATAACTACGATTGGATTTGACTGGAAGAAGAAAGTCATATACACCTAGGATACCTTGAGGCCTTAAAAAATCATAGGCTAATTTTCATTTTTGGGTGAACCAACCTTTTAAGGAATCATAAGTCTTTTAGCAGCATGAATAATATGATGTATAATAATGAATAATATTGTGTATAAATATATATTTAACTTGCAGAAAAGTGTGGAACAAAACCACAGTTCGAGTGATTTGGGTACTGTGCTTTTATTTTTCAAAAACAGTTCTAAAAATATTTACAGATATAATATTATATATGTATATTTATACATTTATATGTACAGTTGAAGACAAAATTAGCCCCCCTGTGAATTATTATTGTTTTTTATGTTTAACAGAGCAAGAGAATGTCTT
The DNA here is from genome assembly GCA_033026305.1 of Cirrhinus molitorella. NCBI lineage: Eukaryota > Metazoa > Chordata > Actinopteri > Cypriniformes > Cyprinidae > Cirrhinus > Cirrhinus molitorella. The sequence continues at coordinate 29,108,849 of CM065120.1, forward strand.
CACATTATTTCCTATTATTTTTTTCTTCTAGAGAAAGTCTGATTTCTTATAGTTGCTTGAATAAAAGAATAAATAAATAAATAAAAAACTGGTCAATATATGGTCAATATTATTAGCCCCCTTAAGAAATTATTTGTTTGATTAGCTATAGAACAAACCACTTGTCCAATGACTTGCCAAATTAACCTAATTTACCTGATTAACCTAATTAACCTAGTTAAACCTTAAAATTGCCCTTCAAGCTGAGGATTAGTATCTTGCGAAACAACTAGTAAAATAATATGCACTGGCATCATGGCAAAGACAAAAGAAATTCGTTTGGACTTGAGAGAAAGAATTGTTACTGCTCACGTCATTTTAATACACACGTTTCGAACTGCAGTGAGATGCATTATTAAGAAGTTAAAAGAGACCAACACAGTGGAGAACAAGATGGGCAGAGGCAGGAAGCGAAAGGTTTTAAAAACTTTCTAAAGGTTTCTAGAGAGGTTTCTAAAGACCAAGAACAACTGCCAAGACACCAGTGAATGACCTAGCCAAGTCTGGAATTGATGTCTCAACGAAGACAGTCACTAGAGCCCTGCACAGGAATGAAGACTCCACTTCTGAAGTAGAGACACCTCCAAGCTAGAATGAAGTTTGCTAAGGACAACCTGGGGGAATGTGATGCATGCTGGAAACGTGCCCTTTGGTCAGAAGAGACAAAACTAGAGCTTTTTGGCCATAGAGTTGTTACCTATGTTTGGAGAAAGAAGGAAGAGGCATTCGACCCCAAGAACACTGTTCCCACAGTGAAACAAGGTGGTGGGAGTATAATGCTGTGGGGATGTTTCAGTGTGTTTGAAACTGTGAATCTCGTCAGGGTTGAAGGAAACATGAAAAAGGAAGACTATAAGAAGATTTTAAAAGACAACCTCAGACAGTCTGCAAGAAACCTTGGTTTGGGTTGACATTTTGTCTTCCAGTATGATAACGACCCAAAGCATACCTCACTTCTGGTGATGAAATACCTCCAAATGAGCAAAGTGAGTGTACTTGGCTGGCCTGCATAAAGCCCAGACTTGAATCCAATAGAAAATCTGTGGGGCACACTAAAGTCCAGAGTTTGTGCCAGAAGACCAACAAATCTGGAGGAGTTAGACAGATTTGCAAAGGAAGAATGGGCTGTCATTCCTCAGGAGACAGAGCAAATGACTAAAGGCTGTTATCAAGCAAAAGGGATACACTATTGACTATTAACATCAGAAGGCTAATAATTTTAACCAGTAGACTTTTTAAAATTCTTGGTTATACATTTATTTCTATTTGTATTACAAACCCTAAAAGCTTCCTGAATAAAGTATTATGTTTAAAAATGCTGTGTTGATAAAATCATCTTTCTGTTGAACAACACTTGGAAGTTATTTGAAAAATAATTAAATATTTTATAAGGGGCTAATAATTTTGTCTTCAACTGCATACGAGGGCTAAATTATTATTTATTTATTATTATTATAATTATTATTAATCATCCAGATGAACAGCTCCGGATTGTTTTGGTCGGAATTACTGGTGCAGGAAGAAGTGCAACAGGAAACACCATCCTGGGACAAAACATTTTCAAATCTGAGATATCATCCTCCTCTGTGACTAAACAATGTGAAAAATATTCTGCTACAGTTAATGGAAGAAAAGTATCAGTTATTGACACCCCAGGTCTGTTTGACACCAGCCTAACTGCAGATGATGTGATCAACAGAATTAAGCAGTGCTTTTTGTTCTCTGCTCCTGGTCCACATGCCTTCTTAGTGGTGATTCAGCTGGGCAGATTTACAGATAAAGATGCAGAAGCAGTAAGAACCATTCAATACATTTTTGGTAAGGAATCCTCCACATACACCATTGCACTGTTCACTCATGGAGATCGACTGGAGGGCAAAAACATTCACAAATTTTTGCGGAACAGCTCAAAATTGGTCAGTTTCATTAAAACATGTGGTGGAGGATTCCATGTGTTTAATAATGAAGACAACAATCCACAACAGGTTGTTCAGTTGTTTGAACAGATTGACAAAATAGTCACTGTAAATGGTGGGCACTACACCAATGAGATGCTTGACACTGTAGAGAAAGAAATTGAGGTGGAAAAATTTCACATCCTAAAAGAGCAAGAGGAGCAAAAACAGAAGGAAATGAATGATCTAAGGGCTAAACTTGAAGGCGAAGCTTTTGAAAAAGCAAAAGAACGATTGGACAATAAATTTGAACAGCAAGCACGATGGCAAGCTGAGAAAAACATTATTCGTATTCACAATGGTAGTTTCTCTTCTCTTAATGATATATTAAAGAACCTTTTTCTTCAATAAGATTAAAATCAATAAATTAAAAGGAACTTGAATCTTGAAAAGAGCAATAAAATCATTTTACTTATATTTTATGTGGAATCGCATGCATTATACTTCCTGCTAAACCAACATTTGAGTACGTAAATAAATATATTTAAAATAAATGTGTTATAGCAAAGAAAATGTATAAGAGTTTTACCACTTGTTACTTCAGTTAAACATGAAACAATAGACATACACACCTGCAATTTTAATGCCTTCTCACACAGGCAATTGCTGTGTCCCAAATTGCTCACTCGTTCACAATTGCTTATTTAGTAAATGTTTTATAACATTTCATGTGCTGGCGAAAAGGAAAAAAATAAGTGAAATACTTTACATGTTTGTTTGTGGAACAGAATAGGCTGTTCACCTTCTGTGCTTCTGTCTTTTTTGTTGATAGTTCACATGAAAACTATCTTGTCTATCATGTCGTTCCACCTTGTAAGGCCTTTGTTCATCTTCGAAACACAAATTAAGATATTTTTAATAAAATCAGAGCTTTCTGACCCTCCATAGACAGCAAGGCTACTACCACGTTCAAGGTCCAGAAAGGAACCAATAACATCAACAGAATATTCCATGTGACATCAGTGGTCAGTTGTATGAAGCTACAAGAATACTTTTCTTTACACAGTCCACAAAGTCATCATTAGGATTACTGTCTCAAGCTAAAAAAAATATAATGAAAGAAGTAGCCTACATGCTTCTTGCCCTACATGCTTCTTGCAAGTATTTTAAGTCATAACACAGGACATGTTGAAATGAAGTGATTATTCATAAAGGCTCTTTGCACAGCACACCTGTAAATTGTTTTCATTCAGGTGGATGTGTAGCATTCATTAGCAAAGACTAAAAGGTGAAGTAGAAACTGTGCTAAAAACATCATTTGCTTTTGTGTGTATGCTGAAACTATAATGAGAAATGACTTCTCTCCATGCCACAAAAATTGTGGTTGAGATATATGTTTAGGACAGGATTCATACATTATGTGTTTGTAAGCAAATTTTAGGACATTTTCTAGCTTTCTGATCATGAACTTGGATTGCATTTTCTCTGTTTTGTCAATTTTCCAAGCTGTTGTAATATAATCTGCAAAGAAATAAAATTCTACTGTTTTGTAACTTAAATGCAGTGGTCAGTTTGTAAAAAAAAAAAAAAAGTAATTAAGTAAAAGTAAAAAAATAAAAAGCAAAGAGGGGTTGGTGTGGTCACATAGTCACACCAGACTTTGAGCATGCACAATTTTTATGGACACTGCAATGGTTGTAAAATAAATGTATCCATTACAGCAAGTAAAATGTTGTATAGGAGTGTAGTGGGTTCTGAAATATAAAATGTTAGTTTTAAAAGAGGATGGCATTCATAAATCAAGTAGTGCATATATGGCTACTCAGAATGCTGGCTTTTGGAAATATACACTGGAGATTTAGAGAACAATTTATTAAACAATTGAACAATTTTGAAATAATGTCATCTTCACTGCTCAACAGTTGGAGTTTTTGTCCTGTCTATACCATGCTACCAGAACACCTTTTCCACAAAATAACTAAGGCATTTCAACAACAACCATTATTTTGCAGAAAACACACTGATCAAAATTAGAGAACAACAATGACTGTAGCATGGAAAAAGATTACAACAAAATTTATCTGTAGGTTACAACAGTCAGCAATTAGTAGGAAGTGTACAGGCCTCTGAATGACTTCAGCACATCTGCGGCCACAGGACAGCACTAGTCTCTCACACTGCTCTGCTGTGATTTTGGTCCACTCTTCTTCCAGTCTCCTCCACAGTTCGGTGACTGTAGTGGGTTTCTTGGCCGTAACTTTGTCGCCAAGGATTTTCCAGAGGTTCTCTATTGGGTTGAGATCAGGACTCTGGGCAGGCCATGACATTATTTCAATGTTTTCAGTTTCAAGGAACTGCTTTACCCGTTTTGCTGTGTGACATGGAGCGCTGTCCTTCATGAACATTGCGGGCTGATTGGGTGATGAACACAGGGAAGGAACCATATGTTGTTGAAGAAGGTTCTGATAAACATTTGCATTCACTCTGCCATGTAGCTGTATAAGAGGCCCAACTCCTGCTGCAGAAAACATGCCCCAAACCATGACACTTCCTCCTCCACTTTTCACTGACTTCTTTACACACTTTGGGTTCAGTCTTTCTCCAGTTTGTCGCCGAGCATAATGTTTCCCATCGGACCCAAATAAATTAAACTTGCTTTCATCACTGAAGTGAACTTTGGACCAGTTCTCCTCTGTCCACACAACATGCTCCTCAGCAAAGCTTAGTCTAGCCTTTTGATTCTTTCTGCTAATGAGAGGTTTGGTCACTGCAGAGTGGGCTTTCAATCCAAATGCTCTTAAACGTTGAGACACTGTATGACGAGACAGATCCTTACCCTGTTCAGCGCTGAACTGGTGAGTGTAGGGTAAGGACCAATCAGACAATGGTTCAATAGATTTAACCAAATCAGTGGTTTATTCAATTAACAAAGAAGCAGACTTCCCCTCACCCAACCCAACAGTGGGTGACAAAGTCTCAACCAGGACGCTTCTAGCAACCACTGATAATGTCAGTTTACGATGTAAAACTATGCAGGAGAATCTGCAACTATGCAGGCAGACTGTTTTTCTTCACTCACTTTCCCCCATAGGAAAGACACAATGCTCATAGAAATGGACTCTTCCCTATTTCATTCACAGACAAACATTTCTGTGAACGAAGACACATAGCCCATATATCAGTGTGTGTATATTACGACTGTCCATGTCCTTTGTCTTCCTTACTTTAAATTTCTTACTTTATAACCATTTTATGCTTGTGTCTTGATAGGATGCTAATGTAACCACATACAGTATATGCCATGTTTGGTCTCTTTTGACTCGTATGTAGATTTCCTGAAAGATGCTGTGTATTAGAGACTGATACCGGTGCAACATATTAACGTTCTAATAATCTTTAGTATTTCTGGCCTGAACCCCTATTGATTTAAATATGCAAACTGACATTTCTCTGAAACAAAGGGCCATAAAACGAAGACCCAGTTTCAAACCTCCCACTGAGAAAGCCAGCCTTCTCATTGGTCGGAACTACTTGGGAAGGTGTGACTCTGTCCAGACTTTAAAGGGGCTCACACCCCGTTCCGGCCCTCTCTTCTCTTCTCCTCTTCTTCTGAAAGATCTTCAGAGTTATCGTGGAGGTCCTCCACGGAAAGGCCGTGGGGCAAACCCGTGGCCCAGCCACATGCGGTTTCCCCCCAACATGAGGCCGGACTCTCTCTTTCTATCCTGGCATCTACACCTCAGCCCCTTGGTAACCATCCGATCAGCCGATCAATGGAACAACGAAGGCTCCATCTCCATTACATCATCAGGACTACCTTTGAGCTGGCATCTGGACCCTTGCGTAAGCACCACACAAAAGGAAACCATTATGCAAGTAACCATTTAACTATTAGATGCAATAAGGAAGCTGTGCCCCTTGTAGGTCAAGGAGATTCAGGTTTTTCTGATGATTTGGTTGTGCTGATGTAAAAGATGGCCAGTCTTCTCTCTCTCTCCTCCTCACTCTCTCTCTCTCCCTCTCTCTTGCTTTGTTTTATGTGTTGTCTGTTTAGTGTTCGTTTATTTGCTAGCTAGTGTTTATTTTCCCCTTTTACGTATTCAATAAACCCGCATTTTGTATTCACAAATGAATTTCTTACTGTGTTCCTTGCTCACAAACATCACGTCACTTAAACTGCTTTGATTTCGTTACAAAACTGATCCAGTCCTGTAACTTAGCCAATTACGGTGGGAAAGATTAATTTTCAAGGCTAGGAAGTTGATTTTTCTTAGAGTTAGAATAAAAGCGGCTAATACTCGTTGGACGAGGGCATTAGTTCGGTTTATTTTTGACTCGGCTGTTTCAGAGAAGTGTATAAAGTATGTGTAATTAATAACCATTAATTATACATAGTTTATTGTGCTTAAATTAATAACTTTTGTTACATGAGCAATTCCAGCTGCAGTGTGGAAACGACTGCCCATTGAGATCCTGCGCAGTATCCTGTCCTCTCTTGTATTTGTCTTCCGTGGATGACCAGCCTTCTTGGGGGACTTGAATGAGTTTGTGATGTTGTAAAGATTCAATATTCATGAAATCACAGATTTGGAACGACCAACTTGTCTTGCTATTGCTGATAGGGTCATCCCTTTGGCCTTCATCTGGACAACCTGCTGCCGGAGGCTTTCAGTCACTTTAGAACGGCCCACCATCTTGCAGAGTCAGTGAAACTGGAAGTTAGGCTGCCAGTTAAATAGGGGTTGACAGATAATCAAGGAAATTAGCACCAGGTGCCAGATTAACACCAATAACTGGGAGGTATCTGAAAGTGTTCTCTAATTTTGATCAGTGTGTTTTCTGCAAAATAATGTTTTTTGTTGAAATGCCTTAGTTATTTTGTGGAAAAGGTGTTCTGGTAGCATGGTATAGACAGGACAAAAACTCCTTCAACTGTTGAGCAGTGAAGATGACATTATTTCAGAATTGTTCAATTGTTTATAAATTGTTCTCTAATTTTGATCTCCAGTGTACATTTGTACCACTGCAGCAAATAAAGTTTAGTGTTCACTATTGTAACAATCGGTCCACTGAACAGCAAGTTGTGATGAACCCAAGTGCAGCTTTTATTCACAACAAAGACAAGTTTGGCTTAACTTGGGGGCACCATACATATCCATTATATGAACATCTTGGATGACAACGGGGTGAGTACGTTATCTGTAAATTTTTGTTCTGAAAGTGAACTAATCCTTTAAGATTGCTGATAGCTTTTCAGGAATTACATTTTGAGAAAAATAGGTTTAAAGTTTTTACTTTCATTTCACGGCTTTAACAACCCTTTTGAAAAAAACAGCATATGCTGGTTAGGTAGGTTTTGATGCTGGGATGCTGGTTTTAGCTGGTCCTTAGCAAGGGACCAGCATCCCAGCATCAAAACCCAGTATATGCTGTTTTTTTTCAACAAGAAAGAGCTGTCTGTCAAGTCAGGAGCTCTATACTGCACCATTACACAAACAGATTAATGTTGTTTATCATGGGCATAGTCTCTCAACTTTTGATCACCCCATGTATGTTTACATAGCACGAATAGTGTAGAGGATGTGACGTAGAAATGAGGAAGGAAGCAATAGCAGTGAGTTAAATGAATGTTTATTGAAAAGATGGAATGTGCACAAAGTCCTTGGTGAAATCTCTCGGCTGGGTGAGGCAAGGGTAGATGGCAGACGGTGCAGTGGCGTGAGTCCCGTGGTGGTTGAAATCCAGGTGAAGATGAAGAGACACGACGAAATCCAGACACAGAACAACTCCACACAGACGATCCAAACACACGAAGACGAGACCAAACACCGCGACATCCAGATGAACTATCGGACGAGGGGGAGAGAGAGAGGTGAGTATATATAGGCTGAAGGTAACGGGGAACACCTGTGCCGGACTGATTAGCAGCTCAGCTGAGCGAGCACAGATCACATGACAAACCAACAGATCACGAGACTTGAGAACACAACGGATCCGTGAACCGTGACAGTACCCCGTCCCCTAGGAACGTCCCATGACGTTCCCAGAACCCCTTACCTGTTGATTGTAATCATCAATAAGAGAGTGATCCAGGATGTCCCTGGCAGGCACCCAACTTCTCTCCTCCGGACCGTAACCTTCCCAGTCCACCAAGTACTGGTATCCGCGTCCCCTCCGCCTAGAGTCCAGAATGCGATTGACCGAATAGGTGGTCTCCCCGTCTACGAGCCGCGGCGGTGGGGGAACCGGGACTGGCGGATTAATACGTGCGAAAAACACGGGTTTAATTTTGGAAACATGGAAGACGGGATGGATCCTCCTGTATACTGGAGGAAGTTTGAGGCGGACTGCCACCGGACTAATGATCTTGGTGACAGGGAATGGGCCAATGAATTTAGGCGCAAGTTTATTCGACACGGATCGGAGCGGAATGTTCTTAGTAGAAAGCCACACTTTAGAGCCGACGACGTATACGGGAGGCTTCGACCGGTGGCGATCAGCCTTGGCCTTGGTGCGCGCTCCTACTTGGAGTAGAGTCTCGCGGGCTCTAGTCCAAGTGCGATGACACCTCTGAACAAAGGCGTGGGCAGAGGGGACCGCGACTTCGGATTCCAGACTAGGAAAAATTGGTGGCTGGTACCCTAAACTACATTCAAATGGTGATAGGCCCGTAGCTGATACTGGTAATGAATTGTGGGCATACTCCACCATTGAGAGTTGTTGGCTCCAGGAGGAAGGATTTCTGGTAACCATACATCGCAACGTTCTCTCCAAATCTTGGTTGGCTCTCTCAGTTTGCCCATTGGTCTGAGGGTGGAATCCTGAAGAAAGACTAACAGTTGCCCCCAATAATTTACAGAATTCTTGCCAAAATTTGGACACAAACTGGGGTCCCCTATCTGAGACCACGTCCTTCGGGAGGCCATGTAACCGAAAGACGTGGTCAACGACAGTTACCGCTGTCTCCTTGGCTGAAGGTAATTTGGGCAAGGGAATAAAGTGGGCCGCCTTCGAGAATCGGTCCACCACGGTTAAAACTACCGTGTTGCCCTGGGAGGGCGGGAGGGCGGTGACAAAATCTAGCGCGATGTGGGACCAGGGTCTCGAAGGGACCGACAACGGTTGAAGGAGCCCATCAGGGGGTCTGTTAGAAGTCTTACCCATGGCACAAACTGAGCAAGCCAAAACAAAACTACGAACGTCGCGAGCCATGAGAGGCCACCAGAATCGTTGCTTAACCATAAATAGGGTACGATTAACTCCTGGGTGACAAGCCACATTAGAACAATGTCCCCACTGAATAACCTCGGACCGTAATTCCTCTGGCACAAATAAGCGATTCGGTGGACAAGCGACCGGAGGCGTTACCCCTTCTAAGGCTGTCTTAACCTTCGTTTCGACCTCCCAAGTGAGAGCTGAAACGATAAGCGTCTCCGGAAAAATGCTCTCGGGAGTAGACGGGCGATCGGAATGGTCAAAAATTCGCGATAAAGAATCGGGTTTGACATTTTTGGAACCCGGGCGGTACGAAAGTGTAAAGTTAAAACGTCCGAAAAACAATGCCCACCGAGCCTGCCTAGAGTTCAATCTTTTAGCAGTTCTGATATATTCGAGGTTCTTATGATCGGTCCATACAATGAAAGGTACCCCCGACCCCTCTAACCAGTGACGCCATTCTTCCAATGCCAACTTGACTGCCAACAACTCTCGATTACCAATATCATAATTTGACTCTGCAGGTGACAGACGATGAGAGTAAAATGCGCATGGGTGCATCTTGTCGTCCGTGGCCGAACGCTGGGACAGGACTGCTCCTACCCCCACCTCTGACGCATCAACCTCCACCACGAACTGACGTGATGGATCAGGGGTCACTAGAATGGGGGCCGAAACAAAGCGGCCTTTTAGTTTGGCAAACGCAGCTTCCGCTGCGTCTGACCACCTGAACGTAGTTCTGGGGGAGGTCAAGGCGGTCAGAGGTGAGGCTAGTTGGCTGAAATTGCGAACAAAGCGCCGATAGAAGTTGGCAAACCCCAGAAACCGCTGTAGGGCCTTACGGGAATCTGGAGTTGGCCAATCCACCACAGCCTTAACCTTCTCTGGATCCACGCGAACTCCCTCAGCCGACAAGATGTACCCTAAAAAAGGAATAGACTGTGCATGAAAAACGCATTTCTCCGCCTTGACAAAAAGCCCATTCTCTAGCAGCCTCTGAAGCACTCGCCTAACGTGCTGCACATGTTCCTGGAGAGATGAGGAAAAAATCAATATGTCATCCAGGTAGACATATATGAACTGATCGACCATGTCTCGCAGCACGTCATTGACGAGTGCCTGAAAGACCCCTGGGGAGTTGGACAAGCCGAAGGGCATGACCAAGTATTCAAAGTGCCCCCTGGGGGTATTAAAGGCGGTCTTCCATTCATCTCCCCTCCTGATGCGGACCAAATGATATGCATTTCTTAAGTCCAATTTAGTGAAGACTGACGCTCCCTGCAACCTCTCAAAAGCTGAAGATATCAACGGCAAAGGATAGGTATTCTTTACCGTGATATTATTCAGCCCTCGGTAATCAATACAAGGTCGCAGAGACCCGTCTTTCTTCCCCACAAAAAAGAACCCCGCCCCCGCTGGAGAAGAGGAGGGTCGAATGAACCCGGCTGCTAGAGAATCAGAAATGTATTTCTCCATAGCCTCTCTCTCAGGAATTGAGAGCGAATATAATTTGCCCTTAGGCGGAGACGTACCTGGCAATAAGTCTATCGCACAGTCATAGGGACGATGAGGAGGAAGAGAAGCAGCCCGAGACTTACTGAACACTTCCTTCAGGTCGAGATACTCTACGGGCACGTTACACAGATCCACTGCCTTCTCCTGAAACATAGAAGTAGAAACAGAGGGACAGGCAGACACAAGACAAGACTCATGACATTTAATGCTCCACCCAGACACAGACTTAAGCTGCCAATCAATCCGGGGATTGTGTTTGATGAGCCACGGGTGTCCCAAAACGACGGGTGCATGAGGGGAGTCCAGAATGAAAAAAGGGATACTCTCACTGTGATTGCCAGACACCGTGAGAGTGATGGGAACAGTAGTGAAAGTGATCTTGGGTAGAGTCTGGCCATTGAGTGCGGAGACGGCGATGGTGTTGGTGAGGGGAGAGAGAGGAACATGATGGTGTAACGCAAAACTGTAGTCCATAAAGTTACCTTCAGCCCCAGAGTCCAGAAGTGCAGAACAGTGATGATCATGATTCTGCCATCTTAACCTAACCGGGAGGAGCGTGGAGGTCGAGCTGGATGAGGTCTTCGTAGCGGAGATCCCACCCGACAGTAGCCTCAGATTTACTGCCGGGCTGGCCCTTTTACCGGGCAGTTGAAGGCGACGTGTCCCCCAGCACCACAGTACAGGCAAAGGCCCTGGGACCTCCGCCTCTCCTTCTCCTCCCGAGAAAGCCGAGCTCGACCCACCTGCATGGGCTCGTGTTCGTCGTACTGACTGACCGCGTCACCGCCGCTGGCTCGAGGTGGAGCTCCCTCCCCAGGGGGAAGCCGAGCGGATAATCCCCGCCGCTCAGCTCGGGAGAGACGAGCGTCTACCCGCAAGGCAAGGTCGATGAGTCCATTGAGGTTGGCGGGTAGATCCAGGGCGTAGATTTCCTTTTGGACGCGATCAGCCAACCCATGCAGGAACCTATCCCACTGCGCCTCCTCGTTCCACTGGCACTCTGCCGCCAGGGTGCGAAACTCGATCGAGTAATCAGAGACGGACCTCCCCCCCTGACGGAGATCCATCAATGTCCGCGCGGCCTCCCTCCCTGAAGCCGCGCGGTCGAACACCCTCTTCATCTCGGCGGAGAGAGCCGTGAACGAGGCACAACAGGGATCTTGATTCTCCCACACCGCCGTACCCCAAAGTGCCGCCCTCCCCGTCAATAGGGTGAGCACGAACGCCACCTTGCTTTCCTCACTAGAGAATGTGCGCGGTTGGAGCGAAAAATGCATAGAGCATTTAGTGAGGAAAGCTCGGCAAAAGTTCGGCTCACCACTATAAACCTCCGGCGGGGGAAGGCGGGGCTCGTGCTGTAGAGCCGCAGCAGATGATTCGACGGCTGCGAGAGGGGCGGGCAGCGTGGGTGGCGTGACTGGCGCAGCGGGAAGTTGCAGCTGTTGCATGCGCTGGGTCAGCTCGGACACCTGCCCCACAAGAGCACGGATCGCGGAACCAACCTCGCTCGTGCTCTTCTCCTGTTTCTCCAGCCGAGAGATGCAGTCCTGTACATAATCCTCCAGGGTGGGTTGTGGGGTGCCTGCTGCTTCCATGATGGTCCGATAGTTCTGTGACGTAGAAATGAGGAAGGAAGCAATAGCAGTGAGTTAAATGAATGTTTATTGAAAAGATGGAATGTGCACAAAGTCCTTGGTGAAATCTCTCGGCTGGGTGAGGCAAGGGTAGATGGCAGACGGTGCAGTGGCGTGAGTCCCGTGGTGGTTGAAATCCAGGTGAAGATGAAGAGACACGACGAAATCCAGACACAGAACAACTCCACACAGACGATCCAAACACACGAAGACGAGACCAAACACCGCGACATCCAGATGAACTATCGGACGAGGGGGAGAGAGAGAGGTGAGTATATATAGGCTGAAGGTAACGGGGAACACCTGTGCCGGACTGATTAGCAGCTCAGCTGAGCGAGCACAGATCACATGACAAACCAACAGATCACGAGACTTGAGAACACAACGGATCCGTGAACCGTGACAGAGGAGGTGTGAAACTGCTGGGTTCATGGTATGATTGAGTGTTCTGTAACAAATGGTCTACTGAACAGCAAGTTGTGATGAACCCAAGTGCAGTTTTTATTCACAACAAAGACACAAACATAATCCAAACAGGCTTGGCTTGACTTGGCATGAACAGATTTGACTTGGCAAGAAGAGACTCACTGACAGCAGGTTACACAGTTCAATCCTCAACAAAAGATTTATTATTAAGGCTATTTATAGAAAACAATACAGGTCACATGACACAAACCAACCAATGGGGAACAAGACACATGACTAGAACAGCCAATCAGAACATGACACATAGAAAAAAGGAACCAATAGCAGGATAACTAGAGGGCAAGGGAATCACGTGATTAGACAGGAACCATAACAAGGCAAAATATCTGCAAAATATGAAAACCATGAACAAGATACAAAACCCCAACCTAACGAACCCCAACTATAAAGCATGCTAATTTTTGCCCAGATTAAGACTTTTTATTAGATGTCACTTTCAAACGTTATTAATGTGATGTAAATAACCTTTGCCTTTTGGAAAATGCCTTTGAATCCTAAACTAGTCACTATTCATGACATGTTTCCCCAGAGCGACTGTTGGAAACACAGCTGGTCTGAAGAGAGACCAATATTTAGAATGACACCGTCACGTGTCTTTCATAATCCGTTCAGGACTGCTTTTTATCGTTTCAGATTCATTTGGTTGGAATGACAAAAGCAGGACCCACCAAAACATTTGCGTCATTCAGCTGGAACAGAAACAAGAGGAACAAAATTCTTTACACAGTCATACAGAGCAGAATCAAACTAAAAACTTCAAAACAATTCACATTATACTGAGTTACTAAGAGAGAGAGAGAGAGAGAGAGAGAGCGAGATTTCTAAATCTTGCAATGAAAATGATCTTCCTTACTTGACCCCACCCCTAAACCTACTGTCACTATGACATCAGCCAATTGGGTAACATGGTCTAAAAACACCCATCTGGTAACTTCTTGCAAACCTTCCTGCAAAGACAGAAGAGAAAATAAAGACGGGGAGAAGAGAGACGTGTGTGTGTGTGTACGTGTGAGTGAACTCTTGATAAACATCCTGAAACAGGAAGTACCACATGATCACGATGTTCTAACATTCATACCAGTTTTCATACATAATGAAGCATTTAATGAGGTTCATTTCTTATTTGTTTGTTCTCATTTTTCAAACTTAAGATACACCGACCTCTGTATCTTCACAGCAAATCAGGAAGCTTCCGGACTACTTGCATCACTAAGATGACCCTCAAAGATGGCTGAGTTCTGTGTTACAGGCTGGAAAATGAGGATCAGTTTGAATATTGAGAGTTTTTATTACATGGCCCTTGGAACATCAGATGCAACAGATCGCTGCCGACTAACTTCTGCTGAAAACTCATTTGAAACTACTGCCACATTTGGCCAGCACATCCCGATGAAAACAAAGACGAAGAGAACCAGTCCTAACTACTGCAAGAATATATCCGTAAGCAACAGACTAGAAAGTAGTCTAACTTCTATACGTTATTATATAACTTCTATGCTAAGTTCTATACATTATTATATAAGTTCTGCAGTTGTAGGGGAGACCGGGGAGTGTTGTGACACAGGTACAGTAACACTGTCAGTTTGACAAGTCAGAAAAGTGCTTTGATGTCCTAGTCTCTTGTTTAACTTGATGCTTTGATTTCATGCTAACTTCACATGCTAAAACCATTAGCTATGCCATGACTGCTTGGGTCAGGATAGTTAGCAGTTAATCAGAAATGTTACAACCAGCCTCGTATGATGAGTCCAGTGGGTCCTGTTATCAAATCACATCCTCTGTTGGGGCAAAGTCATGAGTTGTTGTTTTTTTTTTTTGTATTGCATCATCAAGGGACTACCATTTATCAAAGTTAGAGAGACCTAGCACAAAAAGTCTTATTTTCATCCATCAGCACCTATGGCATAATGGAATTTAATGTTCTGTTTTTAAAGTTCTGTTGGTCGTCATGGGTGCTTGATATACAGTTTGGCAGTAATCAAACTGTTGAACCCGACATATGATGTAATACATTTGAAATCTCCATGTTTTTAAGAGGGGTTTAGGAGGGGTTATTCAGTAGTGAGGGCTGCCTTTCTTGAGCATGTTCAAGAGCACATTAAAAGAAGGTTTACACAGTCTGATGTTCTACAGAAATCGAACGTTTCATTACTGCCTTGCTTTTTTTTAGGGTGCTGTGGTATTTTAAAGTGCCCTAATATTGTGTTGCAGTACCCTACAACAGGATTATACGCATTTAGGGTAAGAAAACATTGTCATTTCCTCAGAATATAGATTTAATAGTACAATCATTTTGCAGAATTTTAGTAGATGTGTCGTTGGTGAAGGAGCCGGCTCTAAGAGCCAATTCTTCATTGCGAACTAAATAGTAGTAGTAGTAGTAACTGAGTAGTAGGGGTGGGACTTTATTTGGATGGGCAAACCCAAGTGTAGTGGTACAGGCCAGGTACACAGAATGACAGAGAGAGGTGGGGGAGCCAGATTTAAATGTAAATGCATGTGACATGGGGTTTTGTTTTGGGTTCATGTTTTCATGTCTCTTATTTTGAAGTTTAGCCTTGGTTCCTGTATAGTGTCTTGCTTCACTTGTTCGTCATGTTTTCCTTCCTGTGTTAGTGTCATGCACAAGCTTTGATGACATAACAGCTGTTTCACGATTGGCCAGATTCACCGCATGGCAATGATCACGTGTGTTTTGTGTTTATTCTAACCTTTTTAATTCAAATAATTGCCACAATTCTGTGTTTTTAGAACAGTATAAGCTTTTTTTTTTTACTAAGCATATATACCGCTACTTTGTTAGTTTTTAAATAGTATGTTAATGCTGAACTATATTCTTGAGCAGATGGTGCTGTATTAGGCAATATAACAGAAAGGTGTTTCTGTTGCACATGAAAACGTTTCTGAAACATCTGTATATTTGACAAATATTTTATAATAAATAAATTTTAAAATAATTTTAAATATCAAAGTATTTTATTCACTTAATCTGTTTTAGAGTATGCAAATACCCTGTGAGCATCACTACCGAGAGCACTTGATGTGTACGTTTTCAACTCCTGCTTCAAGTCGAACACACCTTTTGTCTTGCATTGTGTTTCTCAGTTCTGTTTGTTCACTGGTTGGATTGTGTCATGTGACACTCACTGTTTGGTATATATAGCCCTCATGTTGCCTTTGTCTCTTGCCGTGTATTGAAGTGTGTACCTGCTGTTGGTGAGTTTGTGTCTCTGTTCCTGTTCCATGCCAAGCCTGTTTCAAGTTAAGCCTGCTCAGGTCATGTCTGCTGCTTCAGGGTCTGCTCACGTCATGTCTGCTGCTTCAGGGCCTGCTTACGTCATGTCTGCCGCTTCAGGGCCTGCTCACGTCATGTCTGCTGCTTCAGGGTCTGCTCACGTTATGTCTGCTGCTTCAGGGCCTGCTCAGATCATGTCTGCTGCTTCAGGGCCTGCTCAGATCATGTCTGCTGCTTCAGGGCCTGCTCAGATCATGTCTGCTGCTTCAGGGCCTGCTCACCTCAAGCCTGCTGCTTCAGGGCCAGCTCACATCATGTCTGTTGCTTCAGGGCCTGCTCACCTCAAGCCTGCTGCTTCAGGGCCTGCTCACATCATGTCTGTTGCTTCAGGGCCTGCTCACCTCAAGCCTGCTGCTTCAGGGCCTGCTCACGTCATGTCTGTTGCTTCAGGGCCTGCTCACCTCAAGCCTGCTGCTTCAGGGCCTGCTCACGTCATGTCTGCAGCTTCAGGGCCTGCTTATTTCAAATCCTGCAGCTTCAGGGCCTGCTCACGTCATGTCTGCTGCCTCAGGGCCTGCTTATTTCAAATCCTGCTGCTTCAGGGCCTGCTCACATCATGCCTGCTGCTTCAGGGCCTGCTCATGTCAAATCCTGCTGCTTCAGGGCCTGCTCAAGTCATGTCTGCAGCTTCAGGGCCTGCTTATTTCAAATCCTGCAGCTTCAGGGCCTGCTCACGTCATGTCTGCTGCCTCAGGGCCTGCTTATTTCAAATCCTGCTGCTTCAGGGCCTGCTCACATCATGCCTGCTGCTTCAGGGCCTGCTCATGTCAAATCCTGCTGCTTCAGGGCCTGCTCAAGTCATGTCTGCTGCTTCAGGGCCTGCTCATGTCATGTCTGCTGCCTCAGGGCCTGTTTACCTCAAGCCTGCTGCTTCAGGGCCTGCTCACGTCATGTCTGCAGCTTCAGGGCCTGCTCACGTCATGTCTGCTGCTTTAGGGCCTACTCACGTCATGTCTGCTGCTTTAGGGCCTGCTCACGTCATGTCTGCTGCCTCAGGGCCTGCTTATTTCAAATCCTGCTGCTTCAGGGCCTGCTCATGTCAAATCCTGCTGCTTCAGGGCCTGCTCAAGTCATGTCTGCTGCTTCAGGGCCTGCTCACGTCATGTCTGTTGCCTCAGGGCCTGCTCACGTCATGTCTGTTGCCTCAGGGCCTGCTCACGTCATGTCTGTTGCCTCAGGGCCGGCTCAGGTCATGTCTGCTGCTTCAAGGCTTGCTCACATCATGTCTGCTGCTTTAGGGTCTGCTCACATCATGTCTGCTCCCTCAGGGCCTGCTCACATCATGTCTGCTGTTTCAGGGTCTGCTCACGTCATGTCTGCTGCTTCAGGGCCTGCTCACCTCAAGCCTGCTGCTTCAGGGCCTGCTCACATCATGTCTGTTGCTTCAGGGCCTGCTCACCTCAAGCCTGCTGCTTCAGGGCCTGCTCACGTCATGTCTGTTGCTTCAGGGCCTGCTCACCTCAAGCCTGCTGCTTCAGGGCCTGCTCACGTCATGTCTGCAGCTTCAGGGCCTGCTTATTTCAAATCCTGCAGCTTCAGGGCCTGCTCACGTCATGTCTGCTGCCTCAGGGCCTGCTTATTTCAAATCCTGCTGCTTCAGGGCCTGCTCACATCATGCCTGCTGCTTCAGGGCCTGCTCATGTCAAATCCTGCTGCTTCAGGGCCTGCTCAAGTCATGTCTGCTGCTTCAGGGCCTGCTCATGTCATGTCTGCTGCCTCAGGGCCTGTTTACCTCAAGCCTGCTGCTTCAGGGCCTGCTCACGTCATGTCTGCAGCTTCAGGGCCTGCTCACGTCATGTCTGCTGCTTTAGGGCCTACTCACGTCATGTCTGCTGCTTTAGGGCCTGCTCACGTCATGTCTGCTGCCTCAGGGCCTGCTTATTTCAAATCCTGCTGCTTCAGGGCCTGCTCACATCATGCCTGCTGCTTCAGGGCCTGCTCATGTCAAATCCTGCTGCTTCAGGGCCTGCTCAAGTCATGTCTGCTGCTTCAGGGCCTGCTCATGTCATGTCTGCTGCCTCAGGGCCTGTTTACCTCAAGCCTGCTGCTTCAGGGCCTGCTCACGTCATGTCTGCAGCTTCAGGGCCTGCTCACATCATGTCTGCTGCTTTAGGGCCTACTCACGTCATGTCTGCTGCTTTAGGGCCTGCTCACATCATGCCTGCTGCTTCAGGGCCTGCTCATGTCAAATCCTGCTGCTTCAGGGCCTGCTCAAGTCATGTCTGCTGCTTCAGGGCCTGCTCACGTCATGTCTGCAGCTTCAGGGCCTGCTCACGTCATGTCTGCTGCTTTAGGGCCTGCTCACATCATGCCTGCTGCTTCAGGGCCTGCTCATGTCAAATCCTGCTGCTTCAGGGCCTGCTCAAGTCATGTCTGCTGCTTCAGGGCCTGCTCATGTCATGTCTGCAGCTTCAGGGCCTGCTCACGTCATGTCTGCTGCTTTAGGGCCTACTCACGTCATGTCTGCTGCCTCAAGGCCTGCTCACGTCAAGCCTGCTGCTTTAGGGCCTGCTCACGTCATGTCTGCTGCTTTAGGGCCTGCTCACGTCATGTCTGCTGCCTCAGGGCCTGCTTATTTCAAATCCTGCTGCTTCAGGGCCTGCTCACATCATGCCTGCTGCTTCAGGGCCTGCTCATGTCAAATCCTGCTGCTTCAGGGCCTGCTCAAGTCATGTCTGCTGCTTCAGGGCCTGCTCATGTCATGTCTGCTGCCTCAGGGCCTGTTTACCTCAAGCCTGCTGCTTCAGGGCCTGCTCACGTCATGTCTGCAGCTTCAGGGCCTGCTCACATCATGTCTGCTGCTTTAGGGCCTACTCACGTCATGTCTGCTGCTTTAGGGCCTGCTCACATCATGCCTGCTGCTTCAGGGCCTGCTCATGTCAAATCCTGCTGCTTCAGGGCCTGCTCAAGTCATGTCTGCTGCTTCAGGGCCTGCTCACGTCATGTCTGCAGCTTCAGGGCCTGCTCACGTCATGTCTGCTGCTTTAGGGCCTGCTCACATCATGCCTGCTGCTTCAGGGCCTGCTCATGTCAAATCCTGCTGCTTCAGGGCCTGCTCAAGTCATGTCTGCTGCTTCAGGGCCTGCTCACGTCATATCTGCAGCTTCAGGGCCTGCTCACATCATGTCTGCTGCTTTAGGGTCTGCTCACATCATGTCTGCTGTCTGCTGCTTTAGGGTCTGCTCACATCATGTCTGCTGCCTCAGGGCCTGCTCACATCATGTCTGCTGCTTCAGGGTCTGCTCACATCATGTCTGCTGCTTTAGGGTCTGCTCACATCATGTCTGCTCCCTCAGGGCCTGCTCACATCATGTCTGCTGTTTTGATGGACTTTGCTTAGAGTGTGGCATTTAACTTACTACTACCAATACACTCCTTAAAAATATATTTTTTAATAATGTGCAGTAATCACTTTAATAATCACTAGTTATTTAGATGTAATTGTTCAAAAATGACTATTCAAACATTCAATGTTTTATTTAAAAATAGAAATATGTAATAAAATGTTTATAGGTCTATTTTTTTAAAACAAATAATTTATATTAAATGATTATATTATGTTTTGCAAACACATCTAAAGAACATATTTCAAATTTTATTCTTTGCTGAGTAATTTCAATGTGTATTATACGCAATGATGTGGTTTTGCATCATCGGCTTTTGTCGGCGCTAGTTGTTTTGCGTCGGATTGGTGTGTCCCTGCCTTAAGATATCAGCACAATAACACACTCTGCAAAATATTGTCTAATTATCTTTAGCAATAAAATCAATGGTGAGTGAAAAAGTTTCATTTTTTCAAGTTTTCATAATTTCAATCCCTGTATGCAATGCAAGCACATCACGCCTACAGCTAAAGTTTAGCTGTAGGCTGCTAAACTGTAAACACTTCACAAAACAATAATGGTGGATATGTTAGCTGAATTGTAAATATGTCTAGATTCTTTATTATTAGATGTAATTAGTAATTAGAACTACTTCAGTAAGTCAGTATTTTGTGGTTTACCTGTACTAAGCTGTACTAGGTATGCATCACATATTAGCATGAAAACCTTGATATTTTGAGCACTCAATTGAAAACGTACACATAACACATTCATTATACTTACAGGTTGTTTTGGAGACACTTGTTGTTTTAAGTAATTGTCAGACTGTGCGTATTTCATGGACAGGCCAGGATTATGCCAATATGTTGCCTAGTGACATATACCGGTAACAGGCAGAAGATTAGAAAATATGACGACTTGTTAAGGTGGTTCAAAGTTGACTCTTTCTTTTGAGAGACAATATCCAATAGCTTATATCTGCATTATATTTTGTGCTTTTTCAGGTGGATTTTGGTGGAAATGAATAATCTAATAAGAGAACCATCAGAAACGGTATAGTAATTTTGTTTGTATTGTTTCCTTTTTATTTTAAAAATTTCAAACATTTTAAAAATATTGAGAAAATGTAATATTCCAATTCAGATGGAAAATTTGTTTCAACTTTGAAATATCAAAGATTATAAAATCATTGGCTGTTCACATAAATATTTAACTTAGTATTTCAGTGATTCAGACTGTTTAATGAATGAAAAACAATACCAAACATTATTATCTTTTCAGCATATAGAATGTTCCGAACACAACAGAACATCAGACACATGGACAAAGCTGAATAACATGGATGACTGGACAGAAGAGGATGTCTATGAGTGGCTAATCACAAAGAAAGTCCCTGAGCAGTATGCTAAAATTCTTTACAATAATAATGTTTATGGAGCCTCTCTAATTGAATTTGACAAACAAGACCTCCTAGACACTGGTTTAATGCATGGACCTGCAGTTCACATCTATAAAATAGTGTCTGAGATCAAAACATCCTCAAAAAACTATAAGGACAGTTCCATACCCAAGGACACAGATGCATCAGTAGGGACCTCTGCAGTACAGGACTCCCATCAAGAAAATGAAGCAGCTGAATGTCCTACCACTAGATCTGCTGAATTCGAGACACTTACGCAAAGCTGCAAAGAAGAAAACAGGGATGGTATAAAGAAGCCATGGTCATTCTCAGAAGGCATACCCAAATATAGAGGCATTGAAGGGAACTCTCACTATATTGCAACACCTGTTCTATATAATAACTTCTACCCTTTGGAGGTACAGAATGATGACATGCACAGCAAAGGAGATGAGGCGATTGGTGCACAATCACTAGCTTTACCTTTGACACAATCCATAAAACAGACAAATAATGTGGGGAGTGAAACCAAAGCACACCTGATTGATTTAGAGAACCCTGAGGACATGTCAAAGAGGTCTGAATTTCATTACTGTGCTCCCCGTCCTTTTGATAAACGCAGCGAAACATTTGAATACAAACAAAATGACATACTTCCACCTGAGACTGGTCCAAGCAATCTTATTGACCCATGCCATGAGTACAAACTCATGGCAAACACAGAGAACGCTTTAGAAGAGAATGTCTTCAAAAAATTCAGAGATGAAACATTCCGGTTTGCGGCAGCTTGCATGAATTCTCGATCAAATGGAACTATTCATTTTGGTGTTGGAGATGAGCCACAGTACAAACATGGACAGATTATTGGACTAGACGTGCCATCCCGCAATAAATATGTAGACGAATTTGATAAGGGTCTGAGTGAGCACTTCAGAGACAAAAGTAATATTGCAATGACATGCATTAGGCCCCCCAAGTTTGTTAAGGTAAAATGTTCAGATAACAAGGACAAGTGGGTTATTGAGATCGACATCGTCCCAAAGTATGAATTAACTCAGAAGAAAAGTTTTTACAGTACATTAGACAAAAAGAAAAAGAAGTCAAAATGCCTTTTTATTCGTTCTGGTGCAAAAACGACTAATTATCTACCAGAAAATAATCGTAAGCTTTTTAAGCAAAACTCGAAGAATTTAAAAAAAGATGTAGAATTATGGGCTTTAGCTAGACAGTTAGCTGAAGAGCAGGAGGCCAGAGGCTGAGATGTCCAGGACCATGATTTCTTTAACCCCCTTATTGGTTAAATAATCAAACAACCTCACTCCTGTGAATTTGTACGATTTGCCTAGACCCCAGTGATGGGTAGGTTTAGGGCCGGGGTTAGGTGTAGGGCATTCGTACAAAACGAATTGGGAACTCGTAAAATGCATACGATTTAGCCAAAAACGAATTAATTACAATGAGTGAGGTCGTACGAATTCATGCAAATTAGCCACCTCGTAAAATACACACGAATTGCCATGAGATCGGGCTGGATAATCCCATGCCCCTCTGGAGGTATGTGGTGCATGCCACTGGCCAACGTATTTTTATTTGTTGGCAATGGGAGCATTGCATATAGGGTGCTTTCACACCTGTAGATCGATTGCTTTGTTCTGAAACAGGGATTCAAATTATTACAATCTTGCATTTTATTCTTGGTGCGGTTCGCTTTCGCACAGCAAAGTTTCTAAATGGACCAAATTTGTTAATTCAAGTTACGTACATTTTTTAGTTTGGCGTTAAAGAAAATTGTGTGAATTTTATTTCTCTGAATTGTCTCTGTATGTAACTTTCTAATCACTTTTCACCAAAGTGAGGGGTGTGTCAAAAACAACAGCAACAAAAAAATGATTGTGTACCAGCATAGTTTAACATGCCACCTACTCAGCTGGAAACATTTCCAATATCACTGCACATCTGCAGTGCCATCACTGTCTGAAGGCATTAAAGCAGAGCATATAAAATGCAGCAAATACTGTGAATGTATTCCATGAAGCCTGACTTTTTTTCACAATGTTTTGTGCCCATAATGTTTTGACTGTGAAGCAGGAGCTGTTAAACTTGTGCAGAAACAAGTTGATCTATGATGTCATAACTATATGATGTCTATTTTGCCTTACTGGACAAACTTCTGAAGGTGTCTGTCAAGAACATAGCTATGTTGAATGACAGTGAACAGAAACTGGCAAAATAACTTATTCAGGTCCTAAAACTGCTGAAAACAGTGATAACTCTCATGACCAGTGAAACAGGCTCCATTATATTGATGATCCTTCCTCTTAAAAAGAGGTGATTCTCAAATTCATGGCAACAGGAGTTTAGGACAGTGCAGCAGTCAGAGGAGCCAAAGCAGGCATTACAAATAACATGGCAAGGAAGTACACTGTCCATTCATGTGCTGGGAAACAAATGAATGTAAGTTCTACCATGTGGCTAGAAGTTGCACAGTGACACCTCTGTGTCCATGTTACTTCCTTGTGAGTGTAAACTACTCTCTTCTTGCTGCTGAGAATGTTTACAGAATTATTCTTATTATTTACAGAAGACCTTCAAAGTATAGGAATAGAAAGCTGATCTAAGTCAATGAAGGCTACTGTACTAGAGTGCTGTAATTTATGTTTACTGAAGTACAGGTAGCCTATGTCTGTTTGAAATTTACATGTATGTTTTTTTTTTTTTTTTAAATTTAGGAATTCATGTGTTCCCCACTTTGTATATACTTTGTATAAGATGCCAATTATCTGCCTCTGTTACGAAGTTCTGGAAGTGTTAATTTTTCTATATATTTATTATATTTATTTTTTCATACAAAGCATTTTAATAGTATAATTAAAAAGTATTGCAATAAACAATAGTATTTTTTATTCTTATGCTATTACTGTTTCTGTCTCCTAAGCATGGATGTACAGTACCAAGCCACAGAGCTGGGTAGATTACTTACATACTGTAATCAGTTACTGATTCCAGATTACATGACAAAAATTGTAGTCAGTAATGTAATCAGTTACATTACACATTTTAGGTAATATAATAAGATTACTTTTGGGTTACTTTTAGATTACTTTTGATATTGATTTAAAAAGAGTCTGGAAAAGAAATAAGAGCCGTGGTAGTATATTCATTCTAATAGCTTCAACCCTTCCAGATAAAATTTAGAATAACTTAGCATAATTCCCATCATAGAATTTATTCAATTTGGAGGGTATAATCACCCCTAGGTACTTAATCCCCTCTATAGGCCATCTGAAAGAGAAGGAAGACTTTATCTGTGTTGTAATAAGAGTATTCATTGCTAGAGCTTCAGTTTTCCCAACATTGATTTTATAACCTGAATGTTTACCAAATTGGTTGATGCACTTCATTAGTATGGGGACAGAGTGTACAGGATCAGAAATGTAGACAATTATGTCATCTGCATATAATGACAAATTATGTATCTCGCTTTTTACTCTTATTCCCTGAATGTCAGGGTTACTCCTAATTATCTCAGCCAATGTCTATACACGGGACAAAAAGAAGAAGAGACAGTGGGCATCCCTGTATTGTTCCCCTCTCAAGTGTAAAAGGTTGAGACATACACCCATTAACTCTAACAATACTTTGTGGGGCACAGAAGCATTATCCATTGAATAAAATTAGGACCAAATCCATATTTTTTTAACACTTTGTGTAGAAAAGGCCTTTTACAACACAGATAAAGTCCTCCTTCTCTTTCAGATGGTCTATAGAGGGGATTAAGTACCTAGGGGTGATTATACCCTCCAAATTGAATAAATTCTATGATGGGAATTATGCTAAGTTATTCTAAATTTTATCTGGAAGGGTTGAAGCTATTAGAATGAATATACTACCACGGCTCTTATTTCTTTTCCAGACTCTCCCATTGTCCCCCCCGGTTTCCATGTTCTCTTGTCTAGATAAGCTGATTTCTAGATTCATCTGGCAAGGGAGGCGCCCCAGAGTCGGGTATAAAACATTGCAGTTCCTTAAGTCTAAAGGAGGTAAAGATAGCAGATTAAAAAAAAATGGACGCTGCACAGTAAATTCCCCGGTGTTAAATCAACACCACTCTGTGTTCATATGGGAACCACCAGCAGAGCGTTAAAAGTAACACTGAAGCAGTGTTAGAGTTAATTAGGTATTTGAGTGGTTAATTAAGTGATGATTGATCATTGTTGAAGACACCTGATGTTAACAAGCAGAATCACCAAAGGAGGTGTTTGCATTAGTTGGTCTCTTGACCCTTACATTTTTAACATTAGAAAGATTTTTTTTTTTTTTTTTAACTGGATTTAGAAGTTTCAATGTGATATATATTAAAAATGTTTATTTAAACACACACAGACATCAACAACCAGAGTATGAATCTCAACAATGGTGACAAACAAAAGAAAATTGTAAGAATAAAATAAATTACAAAGACAATTCAGGTCATAATTTATTCATGCTGCAATGCATGATGGGAGCCACAGAGTTTGATTGGCTACAACATGCTTATTTGATGCTCACCGTTGTTGTGATTCTCATGCTGATTCTTCATGTCTGTGTGTCTTCTTTAAAGTTTTTGATCAAAATAGATTTTAAAATCTCTGTCTGATTATAGATATATTGTCCACAAGGTTGATGCAATCAGTAAAGAAATCTAACTCTGTTATACATGAGGTTATAGCCAAAAAAATCAAAGACACATGGATGCTTTTCCTTTGATTTGTCTGGCTGTTACAACAGCTAATCAAACTCTAATGTTAAAAATATAAGGGTCAAGAGACTAACTAATGCAAACACTGATAATGGTTGCTTAAAAATGTTGATTTTCTCCTTTGGTGATTCTACTTGTTATCATCAGGTGTCTTCAATAATGATCAATCATCACTTAATTAACCACTCAATTACCTAATTAACTCTAACACTGTTTCAGTGTTACTTTTAACACCCTGCTGGTGGTTCCCATATGAACACAGAGTGGTGTTGATTTAACACCGGGGAATTTACTGTGTGGTTTCAAAGTATGGGCCCAGAAGCAATTGCAATATGTTCACCAACTATTTGAAGGAGAAACGCTTAAAACATTTGTGCAACTTGCTACTGAGTTTGCTCTCCCTAGGACTGATTTTTTAATAGGTATCTCCAGATTTGAAGTTTCCTTTTTAAACATCCAAATTGGAAAATGTTTAAAACTACTGTATATACAGAGCTCTAGAGGATATGAAGAAAGACACAAATTATATTAAGTTAAAATGGGAGAGGGAACACAGGATAGGGATATCGGACGAGAATTGGGCTGAAATGCATGTAGCAACACACAGAGTAACGTGTAGTAGAATTTGGAGAGAATATCATTGGAAGGTGATAAATCGTTATTTTCGAATGCCCCAAATTGTTGCCAAATTAATTTAAGTCAATCCAGTGCCTGTTGGAGGGTTTAAATACACTATTTTTGGTGGGACTACCCTGGCAGCATTCCAGGGGCTAAATATTACAGACATGAAAAACAGCCCAATTCCATGGGAAAACTGCGGACTTGGCAACACTGACACTACTGCGCCACATTAAGCAACTCATGGAGTCTAAAGTATCATGTGATGTCAGGGAACATGTCATGACAAAATAAGGAAAGTATTGTCTTACTGGAAACACTTTGTATATCTATGCTATTGGATCTCCACAAGGCTGTATACTGTCATTGATTAACTTATACAAACAAGGGACAAAGTTCTCAGGATAATTATGTAGTTAATACATATATGGCACAGTTTTAATATGCCTGCTATAAAGTTCAGATTGTAATGATAGTCATGCAGAGAACTTTGTCCCTTGTTTGTATAAGTTAATCAATGACAGTATACAGCCTTGTGAAGATCCAATAGCATAGATATACAAAGTGTTTCCAGTAAGACAATTCCCAGACAGCAAAAATCATCTGGTCCAGATCTGGCCCATACTTCTGCAAATCCACAAAACGAACTTGGGCCGGTGTCTTTTGGCACAACGGGCCAATACCGGCACACATCTGGTTTTCCCTCATCTGGACCAGCACTGGGCCAATTCTGACAGACAGAGTCTGGGGAACAAACTTCTTTTTAGGAACACTGTTGTCAGAATGTGCTCTATTTCGTGAACGAAAATAGTTCCAAACAAAGTGGCAGTTTAGCTGCTGCACATCTCTAAGTAAACGCAGCACTGTTTTGTTTATGAATGAATCTGCACTTTTGGAAACATGTAGTGAGTCAGTGATTCAACCTATTCATAAAGAGAGTCACTTGCTTCATTCATAAATAAATCAATTGTTTGAACGAGTCGATTGAATGAATGATTCAGTGACAGAGACAGTGACTTGCTGCCACCTACTATTAAATTTCTAAATTCAAAACTTTATATTTAAAACATAAATCTCATCACATTGTTATTATGAAATGCATTAATACCACCTCTGAGTCAAAATTTCTGTAAATACTCATCCAATGTAAATATTAGCTCCAAGGGGATAGACTGGATGTCACGTTGGTTTCATATAGATTACTTTATCACAGAATATTTGTTTTCGGTAACACTTACTTTATTTAAATGTATAAATATCAAGCGTTTTCTAGATATATCTATAATCTCTCGGTGTCCTGTTTTCGCTGAGCATTTATCATTTAAGAGACGCATTTCTAAATGAAGATCACAAAGACTAACGCAGCAAAGAGCCCCGTTTATTTTTCTTTATTTGACAAAAGCTCACCGTTTTATTGTATGTGTGTATACAAATAAAAGTAGACCCTTTACAGATTTGATTGATGTATTGCTCTTATCTGTACAATCAAAACTGATGGAGTAATTTAAGTTTTGTTAAAACGCACCAAAACGTGACGGTGCATTTGTCGAACCCAGAGGGTAATTCATTGTTGATGCTGATTTCATTTGACTGCTGGCTTATTCTTCCTGATTGTATCTTATTATTTTAATTTCACTTGTTTAATTAAATTTTTTTGCCATAAAGATGACATACATTTAAGCATTCGGTTGCTGCTGTGTTCACATTGCATGACGGATCTGCGACAGGAGGTTACACACTTCATGACTTTACAATAGGAAGAATCACAGACAACACTGTCTGGTCTGCAAATTACAGCCAAACGCACATGTGACAAGAGCATTAACAAAAATGACTGTTAACAACATATTCTGCTGGGAAAGTTTTATGTACACAAATCTAAGCACTTGAAACTGGACTTCCAGTTTTGCCACCTCCGAAATGGCTGTGTTTTGAAGCAGCTCCTTGATGGCACTCTCTATATGTAAATGCTGAACTAATAAAATGGATAAAATATGAACAATACACTGAAAGACTGAGTCAAAGAAAATGATGAAACAAGGTAAATGCAACAAAAAAGAGGAAATCAACATTGGGGTATCTGAAAAAGACACAACAGTCAGCGCGGATATGGCGGCTGAAATACTAGCAGAGATGAAGGCCATGAGACAGGATGTTGCCGGTAAGCTAGAAAGAATAGATGCATCAGTGAAAAAAGTGAAGGAAGTAATTAAAAGTCTTGAGAACAGAATAGAAGAATCAGAGTGAAGGATTGGTGCATCGGAAGACCGCGAGGACAGAACTGAACGATTGCTAACGTACATGCTAACAAAACAGCGCCAGCTAGAAGGAAAATGCGAGGACTTAGAGAGTCAAACATTCGCATCTAATTAAGCTCATAATTTATTCATTCTGCAATGCATTCTGTGAATCAGCGGATGGGATGTTTTATTTCTTTTTTGATGGAAGGATTGGCAACCCAAAGTCAGGTCAATCTAAGACACTGTATTATGACTTCGGTTAACATAGTAAACTATAATGTCATGGGTCTGCATAGCCCTGTAAAGAGAGAAAAAAAATTCAACCAGCTTAAACAAATGAATAGCCAAGTTGTTTTTGTGCAGGAGACACATCTCTCTGATAACGAACATGAGAAACTGGCTAGATCTTGGGTCTCTCAGGTTTTCTTTTCTTCGCACTCATCAGGACGTCGAAGGGGGGTGGCAATACTGTTTCACAAATCAGTTCAATGCAGTATATGTTCAAAATATACAGATAGTGAGGGGTGATTTGTCTTAATTAATGACTCTTTATTGGGGGTTATGATATCTTTGTTTAACATATACGCACCCAATGAGGTCAATACCAAATTTATGAATAAATAGTTCAGTTTGGTCAGTGAAAAGGCACAAGGTCACCTACTTATGGGAGGTGACTTCAATTGTGTTCTTTCCCCACAAGATAGAAATCCCTTTTCGCATAAACGCCTTTCTTTAATGAGTAAGGCATTGAAGAACAACTGTGTGGAATTAGGAATAATTGATATCTGGAAACACCTACATCCTGGAGACACAGAGACTTCACTTTTTACTCCCACCCGCATAACTCATACTCTAGAATAGATTATTTTTTTGTTTCTGGTGATGAAACGTACATCACAGAGTTATTGACTTATTATAACAGCCCTGTAAAACAACAGCAATAGATCCTGTATTTTCTGTACATTTTGAAAAGATTAATTTCAAGCAGTTCTGATTAAAAAAAAAAGAGAGAGAGATTAGACTCTAGGTGAAATAACAATCATGATAAAACATAACCATGATCACCTGACAACTTCCGCTTTTGGTTTGTGTTTTAACACAGATGCAGCAACCAAACAAAATCTAATATTAAAGATATAAGTGTCAAGATCCCAACTAATGCAGACACTGACCACTATAACGATTGCTTAAAAATGTCAAAGCACATAGTTTGTCATAGCTGTTAAATTTAGGTAATCTTTACTCAAATATATAGGATAGAATCTACCCAAACAAAGTGAGTGCAAATTCTTACCTCTTTTACTCTAATTTATTGGGTAGATTCTATAGGTTGTTTTTTACAGTGTATGTTTCTTTTGCTAAATTAGTCCTGGAAAGTCTTCTGTATCTCTCTCGTTATTTTAACAGGGTCCATGAACAGTTTTGACTACTACACTTGTATCATTCTCTACAATTTGTTTACATAAATCGTAAAAGTAAATAAAGACTAGATTTTGCCTGGTTCTTATCTGAATTACTTCAGTTGTGTTCACTTTATTGAATTGAACATTTAAACATATGAAATATGCTTGTTTGAAACTCAGCATACTTATGCAGCCGGTTGACAAGTTTTATTTTAAATATTGATGCATTCATTTTGTTCAAAATTGTCTTTCTAAAGATGAACAGCTTACATTTTTTATTACACGTTTAGAATTAAGGAAAACATATTTTAATGGTTTGGATCAACTGCTCAATTAAAAACTTACTTGATATGTTATACTGTACCTGCTTAGTCTAAAGTCTTGTTAGTTTTAGTGCAGAAATTCTGAGCATTCTGTTTCCTTATATCAGTATTTTAGTTCCCATTTTATGGTATCTTAGTTTCTTGGTTTCTTAGGCTTGTACACTGTAAAAAATAAAACACAATTTGCTGAGTCAACCTAAAAGTAATTTGTTACCTGGCTGCCTTAATATTGAGATACACCATAATTATGAGATACACTCAAAAAAATAACTTGTTGGCCTAACGTAATTCAATTATGACACACATTTCCACACATTTGAATAGTTTTACCTCAAATAAATTTAGGCAGTTTGAACCAAAGAGAAACATTCATTTTGAACCAATGAGTTAAAATCATTTTGAACCAAATCATTTTTGAAAATCACAGCTTTTAAGCAACCATTATAGTCAGTGTTAGCATTAGTTGGGATCTTGACCTTTATGTTTTTGACATTAGATTTTGTTTGGCTGCTGGACTTCAGTTCAATCAGCCAGACAAGCCAAAAACTCAAGTCTTAATGATTGTGTTGTAACAATCACTTAACTCATCTGGAGTCTAATCTCTAATTTACGTTTCCTCTAAATGAGTTCAATGTTTCAGATCAAATAATTATCTTGAGTATTTAGCCTTGTGAATCAACAAATAGAGAACATTTTTAATACATTTTAGAAGAATTTCTTACAAGCTGTTGTGATGTGATATATATTAAAAAACATTTTTGAAAAACTTGTTAGTTTAGGCACACACAGACATCAAGAACCAGAGTGTGAATCTCAACAACGGTGACAAACAGCATATTCAGATAAACAGATAAACTCTGAACATCACAAAACAAACTAATAAAAATCACATAAAAACAAAAGAAAATAGTAAGAATAAAAAGAATTACAAAGACAATTCAGCTCATAATTTATTCATGCCACAATGCATGATGGGAGGCATGCTTTTTTGATGCTCACCGTTGTTGTGATTCTCATGCTGATTCTTCATGTCTGTGTGTCTTAATTAAAGACTTTTTGATCAAAATAAATTTTAAAAACTTCTGTCTGATTATAGATATATTGTCACAGGGTTGATATTATCAGTAAAGAAACTTAACTCTGTTATACAGCACACTTTACATTAAGAACATGTCAAAACATAACTAAGACCACATGGTCACATTTCCTTTGGTTTGTCTGGCTGCTATAACACTGTTACAGCAGCCAAACAAACTCTAATATTAAAAAAGTAAGGGTCAAGAGACCAACTAATGCAAACACTGACCACTATAATGATTGCTTAAAAATTGTGATTTTCAAAAATGATTTGGTTCAAAATTATTTGATCTCATTGGTTCAAAATGAATGTTTTTCTTTGGTTCAAATTGGCTAAATTAATCTGAGGTAAAACTATTTAAATGTGTGGAAATGTGTGTCATAATTAAATTGTGTTAGACCAACAAGTTATTTTTTTTTGTGTATTTACCTTTATAAACGGTAATTATAGAGATGTATATACAGAGTCAAGCCTCTCTAGAGCTCTACATTTTTAGCACTGGTGTCACTGTTTATTAACCTAGGAGTGTCCACAACAGTCACATTCCTCCCACAGACAACAGCATCCCGTCGTTGAGGGAAGTGAGGTCAGAGCGAAACTCTGTACTCTCACTCTCACTGGCCTTGTATATTAACAGATGATGCTATGATGTTACACAGATATTGTGCATAATAAACATGTTTAAAAAAAAGAAACCAATTATACTCAATTATTTTTTTTATTAATTTCAGATTTACAAGTATGCATGATAGAACTTGGTTATAAATGGTAATTATAGAGATGTATATACAGATATATGCCTTTCCTATGAAAATGAGGTGACATGTATTTTAATTGCTCAGATAACCCATCCTTTTATATTGAGTGACTTTCATTGCTAATTAATTTTTTTTTTCTCAGCCAACAAAAAATAGTTCCAAACCACAGCAGAATAGTTGAAACACTGTACATAGTATTATACACAGCAGTGTTTTTTGAATGGTTCAGTGGTTTTTGAACAAATTGATTGAGTTGACTGATTCAGTGATTCATTCATAAACTTTTTTAATTCCTGAATTAATCAGCATTTTTTTAATGACTCGGTTGAATTTAGTGACTTCAGAACTGCATACTAGCATACTGTTTCTAATATATATTTTTGTAATCTTTCTGTGGTAGAAACAGTAAGTGTAATATGCAAGTTTGCCATTCGGAATCAGTGTTTTGAATGAATCAGTTCAATGATTCAGTTCGCAAATCACAAACAAACAAGCGAACACTTTTGAATACTTAGTCTCACTTAAAATGCAACTCTTTTACACCTGGCATTAACATCCTTTTTATCCTTTTTTTTTTTTTTTTTGGCTACCAGATCACAAGTGCTAAATTCAGGTATAAATGGGGTCTAAAACATTTTGTGGATACCATAACATTTTGTGGATCCCCTGTGGATCGGATCCCTGAAACCATGTAGGTAGTTATTTATTGTGAACAATAAAATGTAATTTTATGAGATTGCATAAGTGTGAATGTGCTACACTGATGAATACAAATAAATGTACATATTTTTAAGTAATACATATACACTGTATACTAGTATAATCTACAAAGGTTATGGTTAGATTTGGGCTAGTCTCTAAAACAAAAAAAAAAAGAAAAGAAAAAACAAGTACAAACCATTCACTGATTTTGTCCACATTTTTTCATAATGAACTTTTCAAGAGTATTAACCAGATAGTCTACTATTATTTTGAGAAATTTGTTGTTTTTCTCTGCTTTCTCTCTTGCCTCTCTCTCTTTTTTTCCCCACAGCTCTGTTATGGCCTGATTCAAAGCCTCTGCTTCATATTTGATTTTCAGATCCTTTAGTTCTTCTCTCCTCTGCTCTTCATTGTCCATTAAGATTCGTTGTTTCTCCTCTTGAATTGCGATCTCTGCCTTCTCAAGCATTTCATTGGTATAACAGTGTCCTCCATTCTCTGAAATCATCTTGTGCATTTTTTCAAAAAGTTGTTCAACCTGCATTGTATCCTTGGCCTCATTATTAAAAACATGATATCGATTCTGCCATTTCTCAAAGAGTGTCTTCAGATCAGGGTTGCCAGTGACAAACTCTTGAATATCTCTACCCTCAAACCTTTCTCCATGTGTAAACACAATCATGGTGTGCTTACTTGCATCTTCACCAAAGATTTTGAGAAAGATGTCCACTGTGTCTCTGTCCTCTTTTGTGAACCGACCAGGCTGAAGCACCAGCAAGAAGACATGTGGACCAGGAGAAGAAAGAGGAATACACAGCTTTATTCTGCTCACCATCTCCTCTATAGTAAAGCTGGGGTCAAACAGTCCTGGTGTGTCAATAACAGCAACCTTTGTGCTGTTAACATTCTTTGTAGCTTTCCAGCAAACCTTTGTCACAGATGATGGTGACAAATTCACTTGAAAATACTTGTCACCAAGAATGGTGTTTCCAGTGGCACTTTTTCCAACTCCAGTCTTTCCCAAGAGAACAATCCTGAGCTCTTCACGTGGATTCTGCTGCTCTGACACTGTTTAAGAGCAATGGACAAATACATTTTTATTACTGCATGTAATGTACATCTTCAGCATATATTGAAAATGTTTTTTCAAGAATGTTATAGATGTGCCTATTGATAACAAAATTGTTAAATATGTACAAGACCACAATGTTTACTGTCTTTTAATGAATGTCAGTGATTTTCAAGCTTTAATCAAGTTTGCACCTTGGTTTAAAAAAATAACTAATGAGAATAATTTTGGATGTTTCAAGCACAGCCAAAATCAGTCAATCAAAAATTCCTACCATAATAATCTTTATTGACAAACTTCAATGACAAACATATTTGTACATTTTATAACAAGCATAATGTTTACACAAACTTCGACACACCACTCTCCTCATCTAGACTAGGTGATACATTTAGAAGATAAATGTATGTTGTGACACACCACTCTCCTCATCTAGACTAGGTAATACATTTAGAAGATAAATGTATGTTATGTAGTGTTTTTTTAGAAGATAAAACCATAAAAATGGGCAATGTGTAAAAGGCACATTTGTGTAGCTATGTAACTTGAGTAACTATTTTTTCATCAGTTTCTTTACAAGATAAAGCAGTGGTACTAAACCAATTAGATACACCTTCTTGTTGTTCATGTTGAATAGGTCATGCAACGTTTCCCAAAATGTTTTACTTTGAGCAACATCTGCTTCGACTTTTGTTACTATCTCATCACTTGGGACACTTGGAGCACTCAGAGAATACTCTGGGATTTTACTCTGTATTGTTGTTTTGGCAAATGCTACATACATCAACAGAGCTGCAGCAGCAGCAGTCACAGCAGCAACAATGTAGAACTGACGTGTATTTGAGGATTTTCTCTGCTCTTTATTTGTCCTAACATAATATTTTTGGTTTCTCTCTCCCAACTGACAGTCCACTTTCTCAAAGAGCTCACTGACCTGACATGTGTTTTCTCTGTCAGTATTATTAAACACATGATACTGTGAGCCACATTTTTGGATGAGTTTTTGCAGGTTTTTATCCTCCCTTACAAACTGGCCTACACTTTTATTCTTAAGTTTGTCTCCATATGTAAAAAGCACTATTGTGAACAAATTCACATTCAAGCACAACATCTTCTGGAGTGTGTCCATCACGTGTCTTTCTTGCTCAGTGAAGCGACCCAACTGAA
Source organism: Cirrhinus molitorella (assembly GCA_033026305.1). Lineage (NCBI taxonomy): Eukaryota > Metazoa > Chordata > Actinopteri > Cypriniformes > Cyprinidae > Cirrhinus > Cirrhinus molitorella. The sequence continues at coordinate 29,143,746 of CM065120.1, forward strand.
TGACAAGGAGAAAAGCATGGGGTCCAGGTTCACACAGAGTCAAGGCTCTTTCCAGCTCCTGCTCTATATTTGCATTAGTTGCATCAGTGTTTAAAAAGCCAGGAGTGTCCACAACAGTCACTTTCCTCCCACAGACAACAGCATCCCTCCGTTCACTTGTGGATGTGAGAGAAGTAGTGCTGAGGTCAGAACAAAACTCTTCTTCGCCCAGAATGGTGTTTCCTGCTGCACTCTTCCCAACTCCCTGAAGGCCGACCAGAACCAGACGAAGGTGCTGCTTCACTCCTGGAAAAATGGAACTTCATTTGATCAAAATGAAAATAAACTCAATACTCAAGGTCGGAATTCATGACTGGCCTGTGTATTAACAGATAATGTTATGATACATCTTACACAGACATTGCACATAATAAGAATATGTTTAAGTGAAGAAAAAATGACAAAACATTTTTACAAAATTATTTTTATTAATTTCAGATTTACATTAAAATAATGCATTATAGAACTTAAGGAATTTGCAGCAATATAAAGTGAGTGTACAAATAGATTGTAGTATAAAATATTCTATGGCCGACTAAGGTGAAGAGTGAAGGGTGAAAGGTGACAACAGGGGATTATGGGAAATGTAGTTCTTTTGTCATTTGTTGTTTTGCTCAATATATTGCTAATCAATGACAAACCAATGATTTAGGATTAACCAATCAGAAAGCTTTTCTCACTGAATTTGGCAGACTCTTATAGCAACAGCAGCAGCAGCAGCACCTCCAGCTAATGCTAAACCAGTTTTCAAAAATGTATTGTTTTGTTCTGCTCTGTCTCTCGCTTCCTGTTCGATCATTTGTTGATGTAGCATAAGTCTTTCTTTTTCTTCTACTATTGCTCTCTCAGCTGCCTGAAGCATTTCATTTGTGTAATAGTTCGCACCATTTACAGTCATAAGCTGGTCTATTTGTTCAAACAGCAAGTTGACTTGGTTTGGATCCAGTGTGTCATTGTCAAAAACATGGTATCGCCCACTTGTGGTCCTGATGAAGTTCAGCAGATCAGAACTGTCATTAACAAAGTCGTGGATGCTTTTCTGTCCACGCTTTAACTTGTCTCCATGTGTAAACAGCACCATGGTGTATTTTGATGATTGTTCACCAAAGATTTCCTGAATTTGCTCCACAGTATTTTTTTCCTCTGCTGTAAATCTCCCAAGCTGCACAACAACAAGAAAAACGTGAGGTCCTGGTGCAGAGAACGATATGCACAGTTTAATTTTTGCTTCAGTCTCAGTATTTTCCATTTTTGTGTCAAACAAGCCTGGAGTGTCGATAATGGCAACCTTTTGTCCATTGACTTTTCCTCTGGCTTTTTTACAGTCAGTAGTTACAGAGGAGGAGGATAGTTCTGATATAAACTTCTTTTTTCCCAGGATGGTATTTGCAGCTGCACTCTTTCCTACTCCAGTCTTTCCAATCAGCACAATTCTTATTTCATCACTGCTCTTCAGATTCATCTGCACTGTTAAACGACAAGGATATTATTACATCTGTATTATTTATTAAGGGTTGGAGGGACTTTTTCTCTGATAAAATGAAGGAAAATAGTTACAGACCTTTACTTTAATTGCAGAAATAGCAGTATTTTGTAGACGCTTTAGTAGTTAGAATCCATTGCTCAAATGAAACCTTTGCAAATCCTTAATCTATCTGTTTTTATCACCTCTCTTGGCCCTGTTGATTAACTAGCAATACTGGAACTAGGAATGTTCCAGATATACAACTTTAAGATTCCTGAAACTTCGAAACCTATTCTAACAGAAAATTTTTAAAAATGTTGTAGTTGAGTGTTTATGATGATATGAATTCTGCACACATTAGTGTCAAACAATTGGTGCATTCTATGCCTTACAACCAGATATTTTGTGATCTTCAGTTTCACAATTATGAAGAAAACAGCCATCACCATTATACAGTAAATTAAATGATATGAAAAACCTAATTTTTGGAAAGTGCTTTTGGATAACAATTTATTATTTTATGTTGTTTTGCATATCAAATCATACAATTAATACATAAAATGCTTAACTACACAAATGACAAAATTGTGGCATTTATTTCCCATTCTTCATTGCATCTCTAATATGCTAATATTTAAAAAAAAAAAAAATAATATATTGTTGTTGTTTATTTAAATTCTTTTCTGCATTGTCGCACATTTGAATGTCCAGCATAAATTGATATACAATATTTGAATGTTATAGTAATAATACATATGTACAATATTATTATTAACTTTACAGAGATATGAAGACAAAGTAATGTTTTACCTTTATCGGTTTCCATAGTTTTGAAGAAGTGGTTGGGTGTGGGTGTATCTGTAGAAGGCTTTTTGTTGCACGCTGCTGAAGACTTTCTGTCCTGCGGAAAAGTAAAGAGCCAGGACTTTTATGGTCTGCCTCTTTTAGCCCTCCCATATCCAAATAAATGTTGCAAATATGCATGATTGAATGAGTGTAGAGGTATGGTTAGCATCAGAAAATCAGGTCACAACAAGAGGGATAAAAACCTTGGCACAACACGTGTTTTCCACATCAAGCACCTATTTTAACACATGGTTACAGTACTGCCTAGAGCATCAACAGAGTCTGGCATGATCCTTCATGAATTCTTTAAATGTATGCTTTAACATATAAAACATACACCTTGGAAAAAACAACCTTTGTAAATCATAAACATTTTGTCTATTTTAAATAAAAAATTTAAACAAAATTTTAACTTTAAGCCATTCTACTGGGTAAATGAGGGCAGTAGAGTCACACAATCCTTGACAAACAGAATCTTTTCCAGTCATTTTTGTTCTATAAGTAAAACTGAAAGTAGATGTTGCTGGAATGTGCAAACACCCCAAATGGCTAATGCAAACATGAGACTTCTTTTTAACTTTTTCTTTTTTTTAAACAACCCTCTTGTAATGTGGATTGTTCTTCCAAGATTTGGTAGCAAATTTCATGTTTACATCAATTTATGTGATGGACCACTAAAGCACTTATTTTCATTTCTAAAGAAGGTATCTTTATTAGTATCCGAAGGTAAATTTGTTGTGCAGACAAGAAGTTCAGCAGTCCATAACTAACAACAACAATTTATAACACACTATAAAAGGTATTACAATCAGAAAAATATAAAATTTATGAAAAGTCATGACAACGTACCTTCACACACATACTCCCACCAAGGACAAAATTGCCAATAATGTCATCTGTTACTACTTTTATTTAATAATTCTATTGCTACAGGTACAAAAGTATTCCTATATCTTCTAGTTATCCACCTGGGAGTCACAAACCTACTACCAGAGCGTAGAAGCTGAAATTCAGCATGTAAAGGGTGAGAGCAATCTCTACTAATAGTTATCATCTTACGCAGCAGCTGATTCGAATAAAGACCTGCTAGGCTGGGTTGAAATTAACAATTTGGTTCAAAGAATTTTTGTTCTTCAAAGACAAACTCCCAAACCATGCCACAAGGGAAAACGATAGCACTGATTCAGTGAAAGCCCTATAGAAAAGGATCATCAAAGTTTTTTCATTGTGAAATCTGGACAGCTTTCTGAGGCAGAGAATAGTTTGCAAGAGAAATACGAACTACGTAACAGCAGTGTAGTGTCACGAGCTGTGCTGCTATGGCTCCCTCTGTCCGCCTTTAGAGGGAGCCTTCAATGTATTATGGACTATTAACTCACTACATTTCCCATAATCCCCTGTTGTCACCTTTCACCCTTCACCCTTCACCTTAGTCGGCCATTTTAGTTCACATTCTCACTGTATAAATAGACCGGTTCACCCTCGGTTTGGTTACGAAGTTTTGTATAGATTATTCTGTCAATTCTGAGCGTTGTTTCCTAGTTTGCCCTCCCATTGGCGATCTCCTTTGTCCCTGGTTCCCGAGTCTCCGCCGCCCACCTATCGACCCCTTGCCTGCCCTTGGATTACTCTGTTCATTCGCTGCTGGCCCTGACTCTCCACGCTCAGATATTGACGCCTCTGTGTTTGTTCTCTGTTGTCCCAGTCTGCTCCTGTTTGACCCTGTCTGTACGACTACGATTTCTGTTAATAAAGCGTGCATTTGGATCCACCTGTCTTCGTCCTGGTTTGTTACATGTAGATACTGAAACAGCTGCACAAATTGCCAGTTTCTGTTGATGATTTTCTAAAATATTTTCTTTCATGTTTCACAAAGAAAGTCATAAAGGTTTGGAGCAATATGAGGGCAAGTAAATCCCAGAAATACAGACATTTTGATATTTGAGAACTGGAATTTGTGTAAAAACTATTAAAACTATAAAAATAGTAAAAACTTGGGGAAGACTGCTGACTTGGCAGTGGTCCAGGAGACAATCACTGATACCCTCCACAAAGAGAGTCACAGGAGGTCATTACTGAATGGGGTGGCTGTTTACAGAGTGATGTATCAAAGCATATTAAATGCAGTCGATCCAACAATATACAGACGATCTGAAGGCTCAGTAGTGCCTCAGCAGTGCCATAGGCTGATCATGCCACACTTCACTGATTCTGTAATTTGTGCTAGAAGCAAGGCATTTGCTGTAATATGTGCTGCCGACCAAGTATTGAGTGCATAAATTAACATACTTTAAAGAACATGAACTTTTCTGTTTTGCAAATATACAGAGTTCTGACATGAAACTCTAGAATACAGTCCGATGGTCTAACTCAATCTGACAATCTGACATCATAATCACATGGCACAGCCGATTGGTTCTCTCATGTATCAGTAGCCAATGAGCTCACTACTCAACATTCAAATACATGACTAGTGCTAGGTGTAGCAGTTTGCAGCATGCTTCAGAAACCCTCCACCTTCCCCAGCTCCACCTATATAGATCTGCTATGAGGTGATTAATGTATGCTATATAGGGGTTAATTATATATGCTATATGTGCAGCAGCAGTGTTTCTTACATGCTTGCAGCAGCATGTTGTGGATGTATTGGCAGTAGCAAGTCTCTGTACTTGCTCTGTCGCAGCAGTAGCAGCATAGCAGATCTATTCCGCCAAGACCAAATACATTAACATTGTCATGTACATTACCATGCCAATCCCTCAGAGAGTTGTAATGAACGAACCATTTTTTTGATTGATCTTAGGAAATATTATAATATTTTGAGATACTGGATTTTTCACTTTCATGAGCTGTAATTCGTAATCATCACAATTAAACCAAAAAAACGTTAAAAATATTTTTTAATATCTGAAAGCTTCAGTTTTTGAAATAAGTTACAATAAAAAAAAAATAAAAATGAAATTTTCATGATAGCATTAATGTTAATTCAATGATAGAATTCTAGAAATAAACTACACATAATTCAAATGCATCATATTAGCATCTGGTTAACAAATATTTGAAACCACAGGAAAACACAGCCAGTCTAAAGGACATGAATCCATTGTATCCAAGACCTGGTATCAGATCTTCTTTAATGCTATTGCATTTGGTTTACGGGTAATTACCACTATTATGAAACTATTACTATTATGAAAATATTGCTTGCTGTTTTGACTCTGCTCTGCAGCTTTAGAATAGCTTGAATATTAGTAAAACAAATGTGGAATGGTTGCTAAGCCTCAAACTATAAATCACATACAGTCTTTGTCATTTGCATTATGAAAATCCCTTAGGCACTGATGGAATATTCCAAACATGCTGTTTGGAAAGAAAACTGTCATTTCAACTGCAGACAAGCAAAAGCATGTACTGGGTTATTCCTGCTATGCAGTACTTTCCGAGCTGTGTACAATGAATTTACCTACTGTCATTTATAAATTTAATGTCATGAAATCATGTACAAGTATTTTCAGGCTCACAAACTTAAACTTGCTAGGCAATTGTGTTTAATTGTGGTTTGAATATTTATTCAATGACAAAACATTGAGCAAATGACTAATAGGATGGAAATAAAAAAACAAAACAAAACAAAACAAAAAACTACGTGGCTCTTTGGATGGTGCTTTAGACTGAGAATCACTAGTAAGTGTAATCTAGTAAGTAATTTTTGTTTAGTTAAAAATGTTACAAAACAAAGTGAAACGGGGAACAGATGAAAGCTCTAAACTGATCACTTAAAAGATTTGTTAAAACATTTTGAGATGGCAATTTTCTTCATTTAACTTCGCTTAAACAGTTCAGTTGTTTAAAATTCACCCATAAACAAATTAATTCAAACTAATATTATATTATTTCAATACACTGCTACATGCATAGAACCATGAAAGTGGACTGCATGACAGAAATGAACCTTATCGTTTCTCTCTTTGTTTTTAGGATGGTGTGTTTACTTATTTATTTATTTAAAATCACACCTGTATATGTTATTCAATCATTTTATAAACATTATATATACATACACTTACTTGCAGATCAGGACATTCGAGACTTCATTCAGTGGTGCGTTGGTAGAAATAGAGACAGGTAAAATGATCAATATCTTGTTTGATAGTTTGACATGTTTGAGTTTGATTTACATAAATAAATATTTCGTTGAAATTTGTTTTGAAAATGATTATGTATTATAAAAATCTGTTTCAGATAAATTCTAGATCATAATAGATAATAATAGTAGATCATAATAGTAAACTGAATCAATAAAATAAGTCTTGCATGTGATGATTCATGTTATCTAACAGAACAAAAAAGAGAACTCCGGATTGTCCTGCTTGGAAAGACAGGGGTTGGGAAAAGTGCAACAGGAAACACTATCCTGGGAGAAGAAGTCTTTGAATCTACTAGTTCATCTTCATCTGTTACTAAAATATGTGAAAAAAAAAATTGGGATTGTTAATGGAAGAAAAATTTCAGTTATTGACACTCCTGGTCTTTTTGACACAGAAATGAGTGAGGAAGAGGTACAGAAAGAAATTAAGAATATCTTTTTCTGCTCCAGGACCACATGCCTTTCTAATCATTGTTAAACCAGAAAGATTCACAAAAGAAAATGCACAAACGATAAAAATAATTGAAACAATATTTAGTGAGGAAGTAAGAGATTATACCATGGCAGTGTTCACTCATGGACAACAGATACAGGACATTAACACATTTGTCAGCAGCAATGCAGAACTCCGAGCATTTGTCAGAAACTGTGGGAAACGCTGTTTTGTGATTGACAATTTGAAGCAGGATTCAAAACAAGTTATGCAACTGCTGAACAATATTAATGAAATGGTTAATGATAATGCTTTAGAATACTACACTAATGAAATGCTTCAGAAGGCAGAAAAAGCAATTGAGGAAGAGAAACAACGGATCCTGAATGCGAATGAAGAACAACGAAAGAGGGAGGCTCTACAGCATAAATATCAAGGTGAAGAACTAAAGGAAAAGACAAAACTATTAGCAGAGGCACAGGAAGAACTGGTTAGTTGTACAATATTATAAAACTATGGTTTTCAGATTTAATGTTTTGTTTTATACTTCTAAAGGACATTTTTACTAACAAAAGAGCTAATGGTTTAAAACTTTTGTCAGTGGAGTTTTTGCAGTAAAGGGCAAAACAGGACAAAAATCAATTCCTTGACATTCACATACATATTTTTTACCTTTACTGCTATCAGTGTATCTGTTTTACCAAATGTTTTCCACAATTTCACTGTAAATTTCTGTCACTTTGTTTTTTATTTCTTTCTATGCTTTCTGCTTGGATAATCGTTTGGTTTTTCCAAACTTCCCTTTTATTTAGATCGTTCTGTATTATTTTTACATTTGTTACATTTGAAAAATATATCAGCCTGAACACTGAATAAGTAAAAGTTGTACATATTAAAACATTTTTGCACAGTTACATATTTTGCTGTCATTTTTTCCCCCACATTAATAATTAATAATTTCTCCCAATGTTTTAAATGAGTTAATATAAAACCTTAAAGACATAAAATTCAGTCTTTTTTAATTTATGACATTTTCATAAATAACTCTGTGACATTTATTAAAGCTGCTGTTGCCTAGAACTAACTAATACTAAAGTATTAAAGGGGTCATCGGATGCAAAATTCACTTTTGCATGTTGTTTGAACATAAATGCGTGCTGGGAGTGTGTGTACACATCTACCTTATAATGATAAAAATCCACCCTGTGGTTTTTATTTAATCTGTAAAAATAATATTAAATCATGCCTCAGCTTCTTGTCGTTGTTACGCTCCTACGATAGATTGATTGACACAGGCATCTTACCTCAGACCCACCCTGGAATCCACCTCCCGATTTACATAAATGTGTTCACGTGAATCATCTGTGAACCAGCTTCACTTACAGCAGAAGTGAGTATATGTCTTTGCAATTGCCTTTCCTAATAATGTGCTAGATAGCAAGTTTTGTGGCTAAACAATCTTTAGTGTCTAATCTGAAGGCATCTTGGGTAAATCATCTTCATATTTAACGAGGCATATGCAAAATGCGTGAACCGGAAACAACGAGACCTGTTCAGCAGAAAATGGAAGTATGTTGAGCATATACCCTTGATCATTTTTAAGCAAAGTATGTTATAGATTTTTCATTAAGACCCTAAAGAATCATATCAACTTGTGGAAAATGGGCATTCGATTAATGAGCAGTGCTTTGCTTTTAGAAAGAAAGAGGTTCTCACTGGTTCTCACAGGTTCTCAAATCATTATACAGTATCGTGACACATGGACCTTACAAATCCATCCATGTCAAATCCGCTATAGCATCACTTCATCACCGACACTGGTTCTGAATGTCTGTGGTGTACAAATACACGTGAACAAAAAAGCTTTATTTTCTACCATATACCATACATAACATGTAATGTTTACACCACAATCATTCATAAACATAACATTTTTATAAATTAAATTAGTTTAACACATCGTTACCATCAACCAGGCACTATAATTATAATTCCAATTCCAAACAGGCAATGTTTCAAAGGCACATTTGTGTATCTATTTCAAAGTGTTCTTCATATATGGAATTTCTCAACTGTTTCATTAAAACAAGTGTACCTGCTATATTGCTATCTTTGAATAACTATAGGTTCTTCATAAGAAAAAACAGTGGCACTAAACCAACTAAATACACTTTCTTGTTGTCCTTGTTGAAAAGACTGTGGAAAATTTCCCAAAATGTTTCACTTTGAGTGACATCTGCTTCCAGTTTTGTTACTCATCACATGGGACACTTGAGGAACTTGGAGCACTCAGAGAATACTCTGGGATTTTACCCTTTGTCGTTGTCTTGCCAAATGTTGCATACATAAACAGAGCTGCAGCAGCAATGTAGAACTGAGGTGTATTCCAGGACTTTCCCTGCTCCCTGATGGTCCTAACAAACTATTTTTTGTTTTTCTTTCCCAACGGACATTTCTTAAAGAGCTCACTGATCTGACATGTGTTTTCTCTGTCAGTATTATTAAACACATGATACTGTGATCTACATTTTTGGATGAATTTCTGCAGGTTTTTATCCTCCTCTACAAACTGGTCGACACTTTTATTCTTAAGTTTATCTCCATATGTAAAAAGAACTACTGTAAACAAATTCACATTTGAGCACAATATCTTCTGGAGAGTGTCCATGTCTTTCTTGCTCAGTGAAGCGACCCAACTGAATGACACAAAAGAAAAGCATGGGGTCCAGGATCACACAGAGTCTAGCTTTACATTTGTAGCAACAGCATCCCTCAGTTCACTTCTTGAAGTAAGGGAAGTAGCGCTGAGGTCAGAGCGAAACTCTTCTTTGCCCAGAATGGTGTTTCCTGCTGCATTTCCCAACTCCCTGAAGTTTGACCAGAACCAGTCGAAGGTGCTCCTTTATTCCTGGAAAAGTGGAACTTCATATGTTCAAAAAGCTTTGTATATTAACAAACACACAATGTTACACAAGCATTGCACATAGTATGCACATGTTTAAGTAATAATAATAAAAAAAACACACAAAACATTTTGAACTCAGTTACTTTTTATTAATTTCAGATGTACATTACAATTATGCACTATAAGAAACTACAGTGACCCAGTATATTTTTTTCCATTGCTAGCATAGAATGTATAGTCATAGTATAAAATATTGATCAGCAAGAGCTATTGTCAGTTCTTGCACAATAACTATGATGCTAATCACAAAAGCAATACAGCAGCAGCACCTCCTGCCACTACCAAACTAGCTTTCAGAAACTTATTTCTTTCTGCTCTGTCTCTTGCTGCCTGCTCACAAATTTTTAATTGCTGCATAAGACCATCTTTTTCTTCTTCTATTGCTCTCAGCTGCCTGAAGAATTTCATTTGTGTAATACTCCACACCATTCACAGTCATGAGCTGGTCTATTTGTTCAAACAACATGTTGACCTGGTTTGGATCATTTGCTTCGTTGTCAAAAACATGGTATCGGCCACTTGTGGTCTTGATGAAGTTCAGCAGATCAGGACTGTCTTTAACAAAATCATGGATGCTTTTCTGTCCACGTCTCAACTTGTCACCATGTGTGAACAGCACCATGGTGTATTTTGATGGTTGATCACCAAAGATTTTCTGAATTTGCTCCACAGTACTTTTTTCCTCTGCTGTAAATCTCCCAAGCTGCACAACCACAATAAAAACGTAAGGTCGTGGCGCAGAGAACGACATACACAGTTTTATGTTTGCTGCAATCACAGTTTTTTCCTCTCTGGCGTCACACAAGCCTGGAGTGTCAGTAACGCCCACCTTGTAAATGTAAATGTAATGTAAATGTTAAAATGACACTTTTGCAAATCCTTACCGACTCAGTTTTTAACACCTCCCTTGGCCCTGTTCTTCAACTAGCATACATGATATTAGAACTAGGAATGTTCCAGAGATACAATTTAATGTCCCATTTGAGATTCCTGAAGTTTCAAACACATATTTTAATGGAAAACTAAAAAAAGTGTTAATGATGGTATTCATTATGTCAGAAATTCTGTACCACAAGTGTCAAAAGGTTGGTGCATTCTTTACATCCAGATATTTTGCAGCATTCAGTGTCACAATCATGATGGAAACAGCCACCCCCTCTATTTTTCAGTATATAAAAATTACAGCATGTGCTTTTGGAAGATGCATTATTTTATTTTGTTTAGCATATCAAATAGTTTCTGGTGCTCTTCTGCATTGGTACATTTTGATGTCCAACATAAATGTAATATTAAAACCTAGTAAAATCTAGTAATAATATACAAAGAGATGTCATGACAAAATTACTTTTTTCAGCCTCCATAATATTGCAGTTTACAGGTGTGGATTTGTTGAACGTTTTTTAATGCACTTTGCTCAAATCTTTCGGCCCTGTGGAAAAATAATCAGTTAAATCTCTTTATATTCTGCCTCTTTTAGTCCTCCCATATCCAAATAAATGTTGCAAATATGCAAGCATGCCACACCCACTATGCTTTAAATTTCCATTTGTTCTATGAACTGTCATGGATCGTTGATGCCAGCTTGGTGAATTACGCTTTAAGGGTTTAATAGTAAAACTGAAAGTAGATTTTACAAATGGGTGTTGCTGGGATTATTGTCAATACACTAGCCATGTAAAACAAACAGTGAATATATTTTTCAATTATGTTCAGCCCTAAAGACAATGCACTATTCAGCCCTGAAATTAAATACAAACTACACCAACAATGTAGCTGTTGAAACACCTGCGTAATATGTGCTAGTTTCTGTTTATTGAAGCAGGTTCTTTGTCATTTACTGAAATGTCCTATTATTTGTTCCATTTGTTGAATGTAGTTCAAATGGTAGTCAGGTTCATCAAAGGTAGATACCAGTTCAGCCAAAATGAAATGAAAAGACATTGTGGCATTTAAAAAAAAATAGTTTCTTTTATGTTTCCCACAAGAAAGAAAGTCATACAGGTTTAGAACAATATGAGTGTGGAATTTTTTCTAATCCCTGCAAATGAATTTATAGACTTCCTGAGATTTGAAAAGTGGAATTTGTGTAAAAACATTATAAAAATAAATAAATAAATAAAAACTAATAAAAAAGTTTAAATAACATGAATGCATTTGCATTTACATTAGCCTACAGAAATATTCATCACTAAAATTAGAGAGTGATTTAGAGGAGAAAAAAAAAACATGCAGGACATGTGTGAAGAATTTGTATTCATGGGAACATTGAATAAATGATGAATAAATTAGAATACATCATCAGAATAAATCATTACTTACATCACAACTTTATTGCTATAAAATGTTCATAATACATTTTGCTATTTCACAATGGTGCACTGAATGTTTTAAGGCATCAGGTGACAGAAAAACAACAGAACAGTCTTTGAGCATACAAGTGTCTGCAATAAAAGGTAGGACTCTTTTACAGGAACTATTACAGTTTTTTTTTTTTTCCACAAGTGAGCTGTACATTTTTAAGCTGTAATTGTGTATAAAGCTGTAAATATGTATAAATGTTTTATTTAAAGTAACTGCCTTTCATAAAGCTCTTACTATCAAACTTTTTTATTTGTATGATTTTTCATTCAGTTTATTATTATCTATTATTTAATCTAACTCATCTTAATGGTTAATCAGTGAATCATTTAGTGCATATATAGATAAAGATTCAATAGATACATAGTTTCTATACAACTTGATTGCAGTTTAGGAATAACCAAGTACAATTAATTATTTTTACACTAAAGTGATTATAATAACAAAAAAAAAAAGTGTTTGTGCGGTTTGAGAAGGGTTATTTTCTAAAAAAAAAAAAAAAAAAAAAATTGTAGTCTTTTTAATCTCAAATGCTCGTCTTGTCTAGCTCTGCTTGAACTCTGTGTATTTTGGTTCAAGACAGTTAGGTTAGGTTGAAAAGCTGAGACCGCTTAAAGCCCTTTGAAGCTGCATTTAAACTGCATTTTGGAAGTTCAAACTTAGGGGCACCATAGAAGTCCACTATATGGAGGGAAATCCTAAAATGTTTTCCTCAAAAAACATAATCTCTGAAGAAAGAAAGACACATCTTCGATGAGAAGGGGGTGAGTAAATTATCTGTAATTTTTTTTGTTCTGGAAGCAAACTTCTCCTTTAAGTGTTTTCTTAAATTGCTAATGTAACCTTTTTACTCCACAGACTAAACAAAATTAAGCATTGTTTGGTCATTTCTTGACCTAAATTGAAATTATCTAATTGTGTATTTAAAATTAACAGCTGAGTGCTGACAGCTGTTCAACATAATTAATTTGTAAAACAGTCTAACAGAAGGGTGTCAAGATGAGTTTGTTCTGACACAGTTTACCTCTGATTTCTTATTACCATTTTAAACTATAGCAAATAAACTGTGATAATGTAAGAAATGTTGAAGGTGTCTGAATAAATTTTGGTTTGACTGTAAATACACTGTACACTAGTCTAGTCTACAAAGTTTAAGGTTAGGTCTCTAAAAGATTTAAAAGTTTACAGGTGTTCAACAAGTACAGACAGTTCACTGGTTTTGTCCAAGTTTTCTCATAATGAACTTTTCAAGAGTAGTAAACAGAAACTCTGTGATTATTTTGAGAAATGTGTTGTTTCTCTCTGCTTTCTCCCTTGCCTCCCTCTCTTTTCTTTCCCACAGCTCTGTTATGGCCTGTTTCAGAGCCTCTGCTTCATATTTGACTTTCAGATCCTCTAGTTCTTTGCTCCTCTGTTCTTCATTTTCCATTAAGATTTGTTGTTTCTCCTCTTGAATTGCGATCTCTGCCTTCTCAAGTATTTCATTGGTATAACAGTGCCCTCCATTCTCAGAAACCATCTTATGCATTTTTTCAAAAAGTTGATCAACCTGCATGGTATCCTTGGTCTCATTATTAAAGACATGATATCGCTTCTGGCATTTCTCAAAGAGTCCCATCAAATCAGGACTGTTAGTGACAAACTCTTGAATATTTCTACCCTCAAACCTTTCTCCATGTGTAAACACAATCATGGCGTGCTTACTTGCATCTTTTCCGAAGATTTTGAGAAAGATGTCCACTGTGTCTCTGTCCTCTTTTGTGAACCGACCAGGCTGAAGCACCAGCAAGAAGACATGTGGACCAGGAGAAGAAAGAGGAATACACAGCATTATTCTGCTCACCATCTCCTCTATAGTAAAGCTGGGGTCAAACAGTCCTGGTGTGTCAATAACAGCAACCTTTGTGCTGTTAACATTCTTTGTAGCTTTCCAGCAAACCTTTGTCACAGATGATGGTGACAAATTCACTTGAAAATACTTGTCACCAAGAATGGTGTTTCCAGTGGCACTTTTTCCAACTCCAGTCTTTCCCAAGAGAACAATCCTGAGCTCTTCACGTGGATTCTGCTTCTCTGGCACTGTTTAAGAGCAATGGACAAATACATTGCATTACCTCATGTAATGTTAGATTATCAACATGTAAATAACGTCTAATATTGAAATTGATATATTTTGAAAATGTTTTTTTTGCTATTTATACTACTAAGGGGTAATTATCTGAACCTCAGTACTGTAGTGCATTATAAAACTGTATGCAATAATAACATATTGACTGTACATTTTAATTAGAATTATGAAATGGCTGCCACCTTATTGGGGCAATAGAACCCTCCTTACACCTACCCTAACCTGTTTTTTTTTTTTTATTATTTCCTTAATCTTTATTAAATGAACAAAATAAATGGCTTACCGATGTGATATGAGATTTGAGTTGTCTTTTGTAGTGTTGACTATCCAAGTCACACAGTGGTGGGTGAAATTAGTGTAAATAGCTTTTGCCAACAAGGTGGCTATCTATTAAATAGACCGAATAACACATAAATATAAAATAAAATAACACTCCGAACTGGCTAAAAATATGTGGAAGACCAAAATGTTTGTGTCTTTTAATGAATGTGAGTCAGAGAATTTCAACCTTAAATCAAGTTTGCAACTTGGTTTAGAAAAAAAAAAATTAATGAGAATAAATCAGTCAATCAAAAATGTATAACATAATAATCTGTAATTTTTATTTAATAACAAACATAATGTTTACAGCAGAATCATACATAAGTGAACTTCAACACACCATTACCATCAACTACATTTTCAAACGTTTTTTAAATTTCAAAGTTTTATAAAGGTTAAAACCAAAACTGCAAAACTGCAAAAAAAAAAAAAAAAAATCAACTGCATGTAATTCTTACATGTTTAAAATAATGAATATATATAATTTCTTCCAAACAGGCAATGTTTCAAAGGCACATTTGTGTATCTATTTCAAGATGTGGATCTGGATGGAATTTTTCAACTGACTCATTTAAAACAAAGTGTACCTGCAAATATTGCTATCACTTAGCTATTTTTTCATCAGTTTCTTTACAAGATAAAGCAGTGGTACTAAACCAATTAGATACACCTTCTTGTTGTCCTTGTTGAATAGGCCATGCAACATTTCCCAAAATGTTTCACTTTGAGTAACATCTGCTTCGACTTTTGTTACTATCTCATCACTTGGGACACTTGGAGCACTCAGAGAATACTCTGGGATTTTACTCTGTATCGTTGTTTTGGCAAATGCTACATACATCAACAGAGCTGCAGCAGCAGCAACAATGTAGAAGTGGTGTGTATTCCAGAACCTTCGCTGCTTCTTGTTTGTCCTAACATAATATTTTCTGTTTCTGTTACTCAACTGACAGTCCACTTTCTCAAAGAGCTCACTGACCTGACATGTGTTTTCTCTGTCAGTATTATTAAACACATGATACTGTGAGCCACATTTTTGGATGAGTTTCTGCAGGTTTTTATCCTCCCTTACAAACTGGTCTACACTTTTATTTTTAAGTTTGTCTCCATATGTAAAAAGCACTATGGTGAACAAATTCACATTCGAGCACATCTTCTGGAGTGTGTCCATCACGTGTCTTTCTTGCTCAGTGAAGCGACCAAACTGAATGACGAGGAGAAAAGCATGGGGTCCGGGTTCACACAGAGTCAAGGCTCTTTCCAGCTCCTGCTCTATATTTGCATTAGTTGCATCAGTGTTTAATAAGCCAGGAGTGTCCACAACAGTCACTTTCCTCCCACAGACAACAGCATCCCTCCGTTCACTTGTGGATGTGAGAAAAGTAGCGCTGAGGTCAGAACGAAACTCTTCTTGGCCCAGAATGGTGTTTCCTGCTGCACTCTTCCCAACTCCCTGAAGGCCGACCAGAACCAGACGAAGGTGCTGCTTCACTCCTGGAAAAATGGAACTTCATTTGTTCAAAATGAAAATAAACTCAAAACTCAAGGTCGGCATTCATGACTGGCTTGTATATTAACAAACACACAATGAGGTTATACAAACATTGTAGATAATAAGCATAGGTTTAAGAAAAACAAAACAAACAAAAAAACAAAAAAACAAAAAACAAAACTTTTTTTAATCAGTTATTTTTTATTAATTTCAGATACAATACAATTATGAATTATAGAACTTAAGGAATTTGCAGTGCTGCAATATAAAGTTTTTAATTAGCTAGCGTTGAATGAATATAATGCTAATCACTGACAAACAGTGATGGATTAACAAATCAGAGAGCTTTTCTCATTGAATTTGGCAGGCTCTTACAGCAACAGTAGCAGCAGCAACAGCAGCAGCACCTCCAGCTAATGCTAAACCAGTTTTCAAAAACGTATTGTTTCTTTCTGCTCTGTATCTTGCTTCTTGTTCACTCATTTTTTGTTGCAGCATAAGCCTTTCTTTTTCTTCTTCTATTGCTTTCTCAGCTGCCTGAAGCATTTCATTTGTGTAATATTCTTCACCATTTACAGTCACAAGCTGGTCTATCTGTTCAAACAGCATGTTGACCTGGTTTGGATCATTTGCTTCATTGTCAAAAACATGGTATCGGCCACTTGTGGTCTTGATGAAGTTCAGCAGATCAGGACTGTCTTTAACAAAGTTGTGGATGCTTTTCTGTCCACGTCTCAACTTGTCTCCATGAGTGAACAGCACCATGGTGTATTTTGATGCTTGATCACCAAAGATTTTCTGAATTTGCTCCACAGTATTTTTTTCCTCTGCTGTAAATCTCCCAAGCTGCACAACCACAAGAAAAACATGAGGGCCTGGCGCAGAGAGCGATATGCATAGTTTAATCTTTGCCTCTATCACAGTTTGTTCCTCTTTTGTGTCAAACAAGCCTGGAGTGTCGATAATGGCCACATTTTGCCCACTGACATTTCCTTTGGCTTTATCACAGTCTATGGTCACAGAGGAGGAGGACAGATCTGATTTAAACTTGTTTTTTCCCAGGATGGTATTTGCAGCCGCACTCTTTCCTACTCCAGTCTTTCCAATCAGCACAATTCTTATTTCACCACTCTTCAGATTCATCTGCACTGTTAAACAACAAGGATATTATTACATCTGTATTATTTATTAAGGGTTGGAGCAAATTTTCTCTGTTAAAAGGATGGATTTTTTGTTTTTTTTTATTTTGCTTTGTTTGGCAAAAATACCAATATTTGCACAGACACTTTATTAGTGTATAGCACCCATTGTTAAAATGACACTTTTACAAAACCTTAACATATCTGTTTTTATCACCTCTCCTGACCCTGGTGATTAACTAACAATACTGGAAATGGAAATGTTCCAGAGATACATTTTTTAGTCCCACTTGAGATTCCTGAAATTTCAAACCCTGTTGTATCAGAAAACATTGCGGATAGGTTTTTATGATGATAATCATTACGCCATGAATTCTGCATAAAAATTGGTGCATTATATATATATATATATATATATATATATTTATATATATTTACAGCCAACACACACACACACACACACACACACACACACATGC
The DNA here is from genome assembly GCA_033026305.1 of Cirrhinus molitorella. Taxonomy (NCBI): domain Eukaryota; kingdom Metazoa; phylum Chordata; class Actinopteri; order Cypriniformes; family Cyprinidae; genus Cirrhinus; species Cirrhinus molitorella. Next base: position 29,161,558 of record CM065120.1, read on the forward strand.
ATACATACATACATATATTACATATATTACATATATTGGACAGTATATTAAATCAAATGAAAACCTTGTGCGGCAGCATTGCTTTTTGGATTTTATGTTGTTTTGCATATCAAATCGTAAAATGAATAAATAAAAAACTCCACTGCATATGCATATCCACATATCCACTGTTATATTTGTGGCAGTCATTTCCCAGACTTTTTTCATTGCAGCTCTAATATGCTAATATCATTTAATTGATTGTTGATTGTTGATCTATTTTTTTTTCAGTGCTTATTTGTATTACTACACATTTGAATGCCCAGCATAAAACAATACATTAAATAAAAATGTAATAGAAATAATATATATGCAAAATAGTATTATTATATGTTAAAACAAGACAGAGATGTCAAAGTAATGATTTACCTGTATCCGTTTCCATCATTTTGAAATATATGTAGAGGTGTGGGTATATTTGTTTGAAGGTTTTTTGTTGCACTCTGCTGAAGGCTTGTCCTAAGGAGAAGTAAACAGTCAAGTCTCTTTATATTCTGACTATTAGCCCTCCCATATCTAAATAAATGTTGCAAGTATAAAAGCATGTCAACACTTGACAAAAGCACTGGCACACCCTATGCCTTTCTTTCTTTCTTTCTTTTTTTTTTTTTAATTATTTTAAGCTCTGTCATGAACTGTTAATGCCATCTTGGTGAGTCACATTTTTTAGATAAATGATTCCATTACTGCCTAGGGCATCATCAGAGTCTGGGAATATGATTCCTTTAAGTTTTAACACATACACTTTAGAAAAGAAAAAAAAAAAAAAAACATTGTAAATGTATCAATGACACTTTCCATCACAAAAGTCTATTTTAAACAAAGGGTTAAAGTGTTAAATGAGCATGTCAGATAATCCCTGGCATAAACAAATGTTTCTTTCTTTCTTTCTTTCTTTCTTTCTTTCTTTTTTCTTCTTTCTTTCTAACACCCATAGTTGATTTAAAACATTCTAAACTAATTATGTGGAAAATTAAATAGCTTAATACATTTCTGTTAAGATAATGACATTCTAAATAGGGTTCTTTTAATGTATCAGAAATTCAGTGCAGGTTATGAATATTGTGACATGTGAATGTGATTGTAGATTTTATGACCAAAAAAAAAAAAAAAAAAAAAACGATTTTCTGGAAAGAAAGCAATTGTTTTTCATTAAGATTATTTTTTACCTAGCAATCATTGTATGATACAATTATTTGACTTTCCTAACCTGAAGTAGCTGTTTCTCTAGTTTAACATGACACTTTGCATTCATGCTAACTTAAACCCCACATGCTAAAACTGTTTGCTTTGTTATAGCTGTTTGGGGTGGGAATAGTTGTAACAGTTGAATAAAAATGTTACAACCAACTCCTTATGATGTTTCCAATGAGTCCAATTATCCAATCACATCCTCTACTGAGGCAAGTCATGTGAGGTTTTTGTTGCACATCAAGGGATTTATATAAAATCTGTTACCAACACAGATTATGTAATCTTCTTATTGGGTAAAAACACTATCCACCTCAAATGAGCACATATGTTTTTTGGTGCACGTTTAAAATTTATGCACATCTTTACATTACCATCCAGCATTGTTTTTTTTTATGTGATATTCCAAAAAGAAGGTAGATGTCAACACAGCTAGTGACTGAATACAGTACACACACACACACACATACACACACACACACACACACACACACACACACACACACACACAGTAGCGGTTCTACATTGAATTACTCCCAGGGTGAGACCCCCTCTGAGTGACCCCACACCCCCACCCACCGAGGGGGAAAAAAAACACAAAATTCTGCACAAACAGTCATGTTTTACTGTAACAATATAAGTGTAACAAACGTAAGAGTTAACGTTATAGAGAACGTAGTTGCATACCTTTATTTTTTGCTTGTTTCTCCTCTACTATGGCGTGAATTTTGTGCCAATATTTATCAGAAAAATCCAGCATTTTGCAAACAAACACAATCTGCTTTACAAAGAAAAACTTGACTTTCAAACAAACACAAAGTGATTTGCAAATACAAAACTGTATTTGAGAAAAAATGCAGAGGTATGGACAAATATACATTTTTTTGTGTGAGCCTTTTTATGAGGAAACTTGGTTTGATTTACTCACAAATGTGTGCACACAGATTTTCTCACAAATGCAGGCAGATTTTCTCACAAATGCAATTGAGCAACTTCCAAAGACAGCAGATGGAACTGTCTGTCAATTTATGTTAGTCTCCCAAGACCTGAAACACCCATCCTTTTGAGGGAATACCAAAATGAGTGGGAAACAGGTTTCTGTCTTACTATATCTATAATTAACCATTTAGATGTTTTCAAAGCGACCCTACACTACGATGTAAGTAAATTTCACAATAGTGCTGTAAAGTTGTTAAAATGATTAATTAGTTAAAAAGTCAGTAGTGACATGGCTGAACATTTAAATAGGCAGTCTTTTCCTACAAAAACTGATCCATTCTCCACACCTCTTATCTCTCTGTTGGATCGCAGGATATAGAATATATACATATGTTGATACAATTGTTCAACATTCGAAACAATGCAATCACAACATATTGTAATATTAAATGCAAATGTATTATGGAGAGTGACAACATTGTGTACCAAAAATTAAAGCTTAGACTTTTTTTTAGTATCAGATATGTTAATATCACACAAGAGGTAATTCATGAATTATTATAATAAAAAGGGAAAACAAATAATATTAAGTATAATATCAAAAGCTTTTTAAATGTTGTAACACTTTAACAATTTGTATCAAAACTAATTATGTATTTTTAGCCAAGCAAAATTATGAATATTTAAATAATAAAACAATTGTTACTTTTCATAGGGGATATTAATGTGCAGAGATTATATTTCGGTACATGTATATAGCTGAATCACAATAAAGCTCACCTGAACTTAAACTAGGTTGATTATAGTAGCCTATTTGTATAACTAAATTAGCCTATACTTCTTTTAGTAGCTTGTATATGTGTAGTTTTATACTTGTTTAAACTTTTACTGCAGAGCTATAGCTTACAACATTTCTCTTCACTGTAGATTATGTCTCAACATATATAGCAGAATGACAGTACATCTTACTTGACCTAACGTAAAAATAAAATTCAAAACGCTTTTATTTTTGGTACACAGCTGTCACTATCTACAATACATTTGTTAATATTTTAGTATTACAAAATATTGTGACTGCTTGCTTTGAATGTTGAACAATTGTATCGGCATATGTAGCCTATATATTCTATATCCCACCAAAATAGAATCACGAGAAAATCCCCACAAAAAAAGAGGATAAGAGGTATAGACAATGGATCAGTTTATTTAGGGAAAGACTGCCTATTTAAATGTTTAACCAAGTCACTACTGATTTTTGAACTAATTAATCATTTTAACAACTCTACAGCACTTATTGTGAATTTCACTGACATGGTAGTATAGGGTCGCTTTGAAAACATCTAAATGGTTAATTATAGATATAGTAAGACAGAAACTCACCTGTTTCCCACTCATTTTGGTATTCCCTCAAAAGGATGGGTGTTTCAGATCTCGGGAAACTAACATAAATTGACAGACAGCGCCATCTGCTGTTTTTGGAAGTTGCTCCATTGCATTTGTGAGAAAATCTGTGTGCACGCATCTGTGAGAAAATCAAGCCATGCTTCCTCATAAAAAGGCTCACAGTTGTAACACACAATAAATATATTTGTCCATACCTCTGCACTTGTATTTGCAGATCACTTTGTGTTTGTTTGAAAGTCGAGTTTTTCTTTGCAAAGCAGATTGTTTTTCTTATGCAAAACGCTGGATTTGTTTGATAAATATTGGCACAAAATTCACTCCATAGTAACTGACTTAGTTTAGCCTACTAAGTGGATCCCCCTCCTTGTCCACTCCATTTGGGAGAGGTGAACTGTCCTCCGCGCTGTGCTTGCAGATGCGCCCGCACCCCCTGCCCAATCCCTCTCATGATTCAAGTGGCCGTCCATTTATTTTTAGAATAAATATTTAGTTTTATTATTCCAATTCAGTCTGTTCTTCACTGAAATGGCAGAATTTCGGAAGTCATATGAGTTAAAAAAGATCAAATTTTTATCCAAATGTTTGCTAGAGCGAACAATTAATTGCTTGACCTTTCCACACAAATATTCTTCACAAGGGAAAATTCATAGCCTGTTAAATAATGGTTTTAATGTGTAATTCTTTTTTGTTTTCCTACAACTCATCTTATGTTCTGTACGCGCTTCACAATTTTATCATTCAGTTCTGTGTTAGCTATTATTGTTTCTATTGCCATTTCATATCAGTGTTAATATAAAGATTTGACAAGTTTACATGGTCTTTTTTTATTTATGAAGTTTATAAATAACAACTCATTAACTTTCTTTTAGATGCATGCACATGATTAATATGATCTACACTGCGCGCTGATTTTCTTTCGGGGAAGCACTGAAAAGGCAGTATTTTATTTTTTTCCCTTTTAAACACAGTGGATTTCAGTCAAACATTAATGGAGCCAAAAAGAACACACTATGCATGCACTTTGTACTTACAGGTCCTTCTCAAAAAATTTGCATATTGTGATAAAGTTCATTATTTTCTGTAATGTACTGATAAACATTAGACTTTCATATATTTTAGATTCATTACACACAGCTGAAGTAGTTCAAGCCTTTTTTTTGTTTTAATATTGATGATTTTGGCATACAGCTCATGAAAACCCAAAATTCCTATCTCAAAAAATTAGCATATCATGAAAAGGTTCTCTAAACGAGCTATTAACCTAATCATCTGAATCAACTAATTAACTCTAAATACCTGCAAAAGATTCCTGAGGCTTTTAAAAACTCCCAGCCTGGTTCATTACTCAAAACCGCAATCATGGGTAAGACTGCCGACCTGACTGCTGTCCAGAAAGCCATCATTGACACCCTCAAGCAAGAGGGTAAGACACAGAAAGAAATTTCTGAACGAATAGGCTGTTCCCAGAGTGCTGTACAAAGGCACCTCAGTGGGAAGTCTGTGGGAAGGAAAAAGTGTGGCAGAAAACGCTGCACAACGAGAGGGGGACCTGCGGAAGCAGTGGACTGAGTCTGGAGTAGAAACATCCAGAGCCACCGTGTACAGGCGTGTGCAGGAAATGGGCTACAGGTGCCGCATTCCCCAGATCAAGCCACTTTTGAACCAGAAACAGCGGCAGAAGCGCCTGACCTGGGCTACAGAGAAGCAGCACTGGACTGTTGCTCAGTGGTCCAAAGTATTTTTTTCGGATGAAAGCAAATTTTGCATGTCATTTGGAAATCAAGGTGCCAGAGTCTGGAGGAAGACTGGGAAGAGGGAAATGCCAAAATGCCTGAAGTCCAGTGTCAAGTACCCACAGTCAGTGATGGTCTGGGGTGCCATGTCAGCTGCTGGTGTTGGTCCACTGTGTTTTATCAAGGGCAGGGTCAATGCAGCTAGCTATCAGGAGATTTTGGAGCACTTCATGCTTCCATCTGCTGAAAAGCTTTATGGAGATGAAGATTTCATTTTTCAGCACGACCTGGCACCTGCTCACAGTGCCAAAACCACTGGTAAATGGTTTACTGACCATGGTATTACTGTGCTCAATTGGCCTGCCAACTCTCCTGACCTGAACCCCATAGAGAATCTGTGGGATATTGTGAAGAGAAAGTTGAGAGACGCAAGACCCAACACTCTGGATGAGCTTAAGGCCGCTATCGAAGCATCCTGGGCCTCCATAACACCTCAGCAGTGCCACAGGCCGATTGCCTCCATGCCACGCCGCATTGAAGCAGTCATTTCTGCAAAAGGATTCCCGACCAAGTATTGAGTGCATAACTGAACATAATTATTTGAAGGTTGACTTTTTTTGTATTAAAAACACTTTTCTTTTATTGGTCGAATGAAATATGCTAATTTCTTGAGATAGGAATTTTGGGTTTTCATGAGCTGTATGCCAAAATCATCAATATTAAAACAAAAAAAAGGCTTGAACTACTTCAGTTGTGTGTAATGAATCTAAAATATATGAAAGTCTAATGTTTATCAGTACATTACAGAAAATAATGAACTTTATCACAATATGCTAATTTTTTGAGAAGGACCTGTATGTATTCAGCATTGTCGAATATGAATTTTATAAGGTTATTTTGTCATTTAAAAATGGGATAGTCTGATCATCTGAATAGCCACATTCTGTTTTCATTGTGATTATTATTAATTACAAATAATCAACAAAACAAGAAATATATTGTAATAGTAGTATTGTGCTGGAAAAAACTCACTAATTAATAAATATAAATTAATTTAATAGTACAACTGTAAAATTATAATACTATTATTTGTGCCATACTCTATTTTTAAACATTAAACCATCAAGCTTTTATTTTGGAGAGCTGCCAGCAAATAAATTTATGCACTACTGGTTTCAGAGTGATGTGTGGCACTATTCGTTTACACACGTCCCCTAAACTACATAAAAAAAAAGTAAACTAAATATTTGGAGATGGTATTAGGTGACAGAAAGTAAAAGTGTCATTTGAGACTCCTCCCCTTCACCTAAACTCTCAGTTATAAAAGAGTTCAAGTTGAAAATTAAACAAGAAATTTTGCACATCTACAATGAAAGTATATGATATACCTAAAGTTCATATCAACATACAAAATACTTTCAAATTTTGACATATTAATTGATCTAAACAGTTTCAGTGCACCCAAGTCCTGGTTTCTTTTTTCTCTGCAGTGCTGTTCAAACCCCTTTATGGGTAATTTGATTCAGTGTGAAAACATCCTAACTTGCTGTTTTGACTTTTGCTCTGTGACTTCAGAATGCTTGAAATTCTAGTAAGACAAAAGAAGAAATTGGTAAAGTGCTACAGAGTCTTTTGATGCACCTTATAAGTTGGGCTATTTTAAATGACTAGGTCTGTGTTGTCTTTGAGTGAAATTTTATAAAGAGTGAACACTTGACATGCTTTGGTCAAGCTCAGGTACTTAAACTTGATTAAGTGTGGCTTTAGGTTAATATTTCATACAAAGACTGATAATATCTTAATACTTAATACGTTCCAAATTGGAAAAGAAAAACATTATATAAAGTACACTGGGTCCTACATACACCATAAGTTAAAGGAGAAGCACAGGATTCCCAAAAGATTTATTTTCTTTTCACTCCTAAAGCATGCCAAGCATTACAAGACTAAAAAAGCGACACAAGACCGTTAGTGATCAATCAGAATCTGAAATTATACATGCAAATTTATTCATGAGAATGCAAAGACCCTTGAAAAAGCATGCAAGTGTCATTTGAGTCTCCTCCCTCTTCACAGATACCGAGTATATATTTTACAGAATAGCATTTTCTTTTTTCCGTTTTTCTTGGCAGGAAGTGAGTGGGATCGGAAAAGGTCCACAAGGCAGGATTCGATCTTGGGACACCCGAGGCACAATTGCACCACATGTCGGCGCACTGCCCACAAGGCTATTGGCGCCGACCACAATAGCATTTTCTTATGAAAAATCATATATAAAAAATACATCATATAAACAGCAAACCACAGCTAATAATTGTGCTCAGGACCTGGTTTCTATCTGTCTGCATTGCTGTTGCAGCTGGCTTAAAGGTGATTATTATTGCTTATTTTTCTGTGTATAGACTGAAGGTAGATAAAGTTTTTCCATCAAAACAAACAAAAATCTTGGAGGATGATGTTTGGTTTAAAAAAAAAAAAAATGTATTACTTCATTTAATAACATTCCCCAAAAATGTATTTTGCTTAAAATATTCAGGGGTGCGTTTCCCAAAGGTCATTAATTCCACAGAACTTTAGTAACGACGGAACGACGATATAAATTAATATGTTCAAAACAATTTTATATATCAAACAGGATGTCTTTAAGACCAAGTGGAATCCTCTGTTCAGTGAACCGGACTTGCGCTAACAGCAATGGTCTTCATCGTCCACGTTTTGATTTTGGCAAATCGGTTTAGGCGAATGCAACTTATTGATCATGAACTAAACATTTAGCAAGGCAGGAAAACATTCAATCTACCTTAGGGAAGACTTCTTTTACTACTGTAAGTTAATGCTGTTAAATAGAGGGGAAAGGTTGAAGGGAGCTTCATCAGAGAAAATAACTTTGCACCAGTCTTCTGCTGTCCAAGTCTTGTACTTCCTGCTGAATTTTAGTCTGTCCTTGATGTTTTTCTTGGAGAGAAGTGGCTTCTTTGCTGCCCTTCTTGACACCAGTCCATTGTCCAAAAGTCTTGGCCTCACTGTGCGTGCAGATGCTCTCAAACCCACCTGTTGCCATTCTTGAGCAAGCTGTGCACTGGTTGTGGCACGATTCCGTAACTGACTCCTCAGGAGGAGACGGTCCTGGTGCTTGCTGGACACTCTGGAACGTCCTGAAGATTTCTTCACTGCAGTTGAACTTCTTTTCTTAAAGTTTTTGATGATCCGGTGAATGGTTCTTTCACGTGCAATATTCTTTGTAACAATTTTCATTGCATGTGAGGCCATTTTGATGCAAAGCAATGATGGCTGCTTGTGTTTCTTTGGAGGTAACCATTGCTACAAGAACACAATGATTGGAAGCTCTTCTTCTCTTCTTTTATAGCAATCAGTCTGCTGTTACAATCTAATTGGCATGATAGTGATTTCACCTGACTAGTGCTCATTCCCACTTTCACATGTGCTGCTGTCAATTGGTGTTAGCAGAACATTTTGTGCCAGGATCAAAAAACAGTGAAATTAGTCTTTTTGTGCAAAGTTAATTTTTTTGACCAATGAAGCTTTTAGCAATTTTATAAAACGCATCTGATCATTCTTCACAATCTAGAAACAATGTCAATGAACACCACAACAGCTTAAGCAGCAAACCTTTCAAAACACAAAATTTATGTCACTGCCTAAACTTTTGGCCATGATTGTACATTGAAAAATTATTTGGTAAAGAGACAATAAATTACATTATGGCAGTGTTTACTCATGCAGATCAATTTGGAGGGTAGGACATTAAAACATTTGTGCAGAGCAATAAAGCACTATGAACATTTGTCAAGAGCTGTGGGTTACGCTATTTTGTAATTCACAATAAGAACCCACATTCAGCACAGGTTATGCAGCTGCTAGACAATATTGATAAAATAGTTATAATTGTGGAGAATACTACACTAATGACATGCTTCAGGAAGCAGAGAGAGAACTGAGAAAGAGGAACAATGGATCCTGAAAGAGTATGAAGCACAACGAAAGAGAGAGATAGAGTATCCAGTCTGTCAACTTATACATAAAGAACTAGAGAAAAAGGAAAACTAGCCAAGAAACAGGAGGAAATTGCAATAATTTAAGCTGAAAGCAACAATTAATTCATTTGGAATGTGTTTAAAAAAACCTTAACAGCTCCTCAAACTTCGTTTTTTTTTTTTTTAAATAAGTATTTAGTTTTATTATCCCAATGCAGACTTTTACTATCGCAGCAGAATTTCAGAAGAGACAGAAGTCCAAAAACTCACATTTTTACACAAGTTTCCTATTGAGAGCCCACTAGAGACTGCTTGACTTTTCCATGATTACTCATAAAGCTATAGATGAATCAGTTTCAATCAATCTTTCAAATTAAAGAGAATGTATAGCCTGTGAAAAAAAGACATTTATAATGTATCCAGGGCCGCATTAACACTGTAAGGGGCCCCTGGGCTTTAACTCTTGTGGGGCCCTTTCTTCAACAAGAACTAGTCTACATTCACTTAGTGTTGACAGTCACAAAGCGCAAGTCGTCAGCTTTTAATTTTGCTGTAATAAATGCCATTAACAAAACATCCAAACCTAAAGCTCTGTCATATAAAATATACACAAATATCACTGCAAAAACTACACACACAGTCGGACATATTTTGCACAGATATCTAAAAATGTGTAGTATTTAATTGTATGTGTTAACATTGTAGGAAGGTAAATTAGTGAAGGTAAATGTACATCTTTACAAAACGGTCTATGCACTTTTGATTTACCTTCACACATATGTCTTTCTGCTTGTGGATCTTCACAGTTTTTAAATGCCTAATTTACCTTGATAATAGTAGACAACTTTTCTTTTCAATGTTATTTTACATTTGATTATTCAGTTTCTGTACATGAACATCTACAAACTCCAAAACCTAAAGGTTTGTTTAATTTTTATGTTTGTTCTGTTTATTTGTTTATTTAAGCTATTGCTTACAATGTGTTCATTTGTTTCTGTTGACTGTTCACTTGTCTTCAGCTGGAATGGAGAATTGTAAAATTGATACTATTTAATTTTTTTGTGGCAGGGCAAGTAAAATTTATGGCCAAATCACATCTGAACCTTCAGTTGCCTCACGATTTGATTTGATTATGATGATGCATCACAGTGCATCTTTTCCATAGTAAATAGAAAATAAATAACCAAAATAAAGCTATTTTTGTCTTTTTACCTTTGTTATTAAAAATAAACACAAAGATAAAAAAGGGAGCAAATACAAAATAGGCCTATGAAAAAATAGTATTAGCGGTTCTTCTAATCTAATTTACAAAAGCATTTAGGTAAGAATAATACAGACATTAAATAATCAAATGTAAATAAAATAATTGCATAATAAGCTATTTAGTGTATTAATTACATTTAATAAATCTACAAAAGTTATTCAGTCAAGAGCAGTGAGCAATTCTCTCTTTTTTTATTTCGTTGTTTGAGGTATATTATAAACATCAAAAAGCGCCGGCTTCCTTTGAAATATGTTTGTGATGATTGTACCTGATCCGCCCGTGACCGCTCAGTTCCTCCACCCAAGTCAGAGAACGCCGACAGTGACAGAGATGCAGCCTGCTCATACGCGAAAGCATGTTAGGGGAGGAATGCTGAGTGGTAAAAAAAAAAAATAATAATAATAATAATAATAATACAAATAAAAGAAGCAGGTTTTTGCGATCAGAAATTTCTTAAACCGATGAACCCCTGTAAACTTTTCAGCCTAAGGATCCAGTAAATGAATGCCTTCAAATAAGTTCAAAAGGGCTAGAATACAAATCTGACCGATTTCATCAGAAATTCCGGAGAGTCACGCCCAGATGTCAGTAAGATATTCTTTTCATCGTGTTTTTAGGGCGTATACTCACTTCTCCAGACACCACTTCACCACTGGATATGACTATTTAATTACATTTAGGCTATGCAGAATCATCCACATCAGCATCGCGATGCGTTATAAAAACGATTAGGCTATATTTCACAGCTGTAGTGTGTAGTGGCTAACTAACAACTGCAAGCTCAACTTTTAAGATAGAAAAGTAGTTGAACATTTGACTAACCATAGCCTACTCTATCTACTGATCTGAATTGGCATCTTCTCCCAGCCCCGCGTTAATATGCAGTGAGCTTCGGAATGTATCTCCTACTTTCTACAACTGTATTAGAAATGCATAGAGTAAGTTTTAAACAGCTTTTGAACATTGCTTTTCACCTTTGTTCATAAAACAGTTTGTGATGTTTAGTCAAATTTACTGTGACTACACATTACAGTCCGTGTCTTTTTCTTTCACTCTGTATGTGAAACCCTCTGTATATTTTGTTGAATTCGTAAAAACAAACTAATACATGCTCAGTATGTAAGAGTTACATTAAAACATTTTTACAGTTACATATCTTGCTGTCAGTCCTGTTTACAGCTCTTTACAAATCTGTCATTCAGTTCTGTGGCAGCTATTATCGTTTCTATTTACATTTCATATCAATGTTAATGTAAAAATGACAGACAATTTTACATTCAGTCTTTTTAATTTAGGACATTTTTATAAATAACAACTCATTGACATTTATTAAAGCTGCTGTTCCCCAAAACTAATAAGAGTAATTATAGTGACAAGTGCTTTGCTTTCAGAGAGAAAGAGGTTCTCTCTTAGAAAGAAACAAATCTTTACACAGTAACATACGGACTTAGTAACATCCATGTCCCATTCGCTATAACATCACTTCATCACTGACACAAAGGAGGCAAGTTCTGAATGAGTCTGTGCAGTACAAATACACATGATCAGATTGCTTTCATCTTTTCTGTGCAGGGAAAATTATAGTCATAATCAAGCTGACTTTTCATTATCAGCTTCTGAGTTGCCTGATCAGCCCAATTCTATGCTTCACAGGTAAGTATTAGAAAATGTATACCTAATGAATTCATTTAAATATATTCCTCAACAAAATATTAAAAATATAAGTTACTGTTTAAACCAAGAGCACTTATTGCATCCATATCTCGTCCCAAAATTCAGATCTCAATAAGACAAACGCCTTGAGACAACTTCACCTCTGATGCCAGTCTGAAGGGAAGTTTTAACGTGCTAGACAGCTTCTTGTCTATTATCATGCATTGATATGTACAGATCACTCTTTTGTACAGTACTCAGCATGCAGATACTTCCTATGCTCATCTCATAAGTAGATGTACATAAACAAGCAAGAGGAAATTCAGTGGATAGGTTTCTGAGGCGTAACCCACACTTCAAAAACACTTCAGCATAACAGACTTTGCATAAACTAATGCAAAACATCAGTTTAGACTCTATATGAATTACTGTTTCAATCCCAGACTAGTATTGACCCACAAAGAAATTAGGTTTCTGTGAAAATGTACACTCATGTTCAAACACAAAGCAGATTTGTTGATCATTTGTGCTGGGGTGTGTCATATTCGTCTTGAGTAAATGTTAGTGGCATCAGGAAACACTTTGTGCAAGATGCTCTTTTGCTTTTTTAAATATAATTCCATACCTTGAACATCACAAAAAAGCTGAACTAGATCAAACATGAAGGTAAATGTCCTCTAACATCTCTCATTTAAGAGGAATCCATTTTTTTTTTAAATAACAGCAGCAGTGATCTAACAAGAGTGTATCCTCCAGACCACTAGGGGGAGATTAAAACATGTAAACTGCTATCTTCTACAAGCACTCCTGCACATATTCATTTTGTGTAAAACTCAAAATGTATAAGTTTTCATTTAAAAAAATGCCTATTAAACAGTACACTTTACATAATTACCATGATTTACTGCATACATTGCATCTAAACATACACGTGTATCACAAAAATGTCTGATATCAGTACCCAGTGTCACACACCGTAGTCCACTCTCACAGCAAAGTGAAGAGCATTCGGTCTTTCAGAGGAATGCTTATCTAATAAATAAACAAATCAGATAATATGCTTACAATGCTCGACATGCCACTTTTTTCATGTAGGTCTCCCTTATTACAAACACAGTATTTAATTTTTTCTTTTTAAACACAGTGGCTTTCAGTCAATCAAACATTTATGGAGTCAAAAAGAGCACACAATAAAAAGCAGCCATTATTGTACAGTAATGATATGAATTATGGAAAAAAAGACCAAGATAAAGAACTGGCACTATAGAACCAGCATACCTTTCATTCCTCACTTCTATCCTGTGTGTGTCTCATATACACATCTGAAGGGATAGTTCACCCAAAAACAAAACGATGTAGTTATATATTGTGCGATATGAAAAAGGAAGGACTTCTCAGAAGATAGCTTGAATAAATAAATAAATAAATAAATAAATAAATACATACAATAAAATACATTAAATAAAAAAATGGAATAAGAGGGTGATTTTGTTGGGAAATGCATCTGCATATTTATTTATTCATTAATTTGAGTGTAAAATATACTTTTAAGGGCTGGCCAATTTGGGAAATTTTAAGTGTTCACATTTAAGTTTCCAAGAAATAACTTGAACCTCTTTTAGTAACCAAGAACTAAACATAGTTAAAAAAAAAAAAAAAAGTTTTCATAGGCTATTTTTCCAACTGTTTTTGTCTAATTCAAAATTACTATGAAACAATAATTATTGTGATATTATTAAATACAAATATTAAACAAAACAAGAAAAATACTGCAATATTGTCCTGGAAATGTGAAAATTGGGTATTTAATAAATATGATTTTATTTCATAGTACAACTGTATAATTATAATATTAATTTTTGTGCCTTAGTTACTTTTTTTAAAAAGTGAACCATCAAGCTTGTATTTTGGCAAGTTGCCAGCATATAAATATAAGCACTGCAGGTTTCAGAGTGAAGTGCGGCGCTGTTTATTTATCTCAATCTGAAACTGTTAGAATATATGTTTTTAAATTAAATCACGACCTGTGCAATTTGACAATCGCAGTAAGCCATATCACGATATCGTTTTTATTTTTTTATAATATTGTGTAGGCCTAAAAAATTCTGTCATTATTTACTCCCCTTCATGTCAAGAACTGTATGATTTTCTTTAGTCTGTAAAATAGAAAGTAGATATTTTTAAGAATGTTTTAACATCCATACACAGAAATAACACTGACTTTTACTGTATTAACAAAACTGTGTGGCATTTTTTAAAACATCTTTTGTGTTCCGCAGAATAAAGTAAGACCCTGGTTACACTAATGTGTTTCTGTTTTAAAATGGCGTTTTCACTGCTTTTCAGAAACGATCTTAAAAACGCATGTCATGTGACTATTCACAAGGAGCATGATGTGTGCAGCCATGCCATTATTTTCTGTTTTGGTCCATTTATATTATACTGAATCGCAACCCCAGAGTTTTCAAACTAAAACGGGGTCTACAGCGTTTAAAATTTTTATTTATTTATTTTATAAATTCTTCCTTATTGTGACATGTATCTGAGTAAAACGGCTTTTGGAATGTAGGGCGGGATTTCACCCTTCGATTGACAGGCAATCTGACCAATTATAATGCTGAATCCACCATTTTGTCTGACAAATAACCCAGATTAACATTAGTGGACTATGGTGTATTGTCATCTTTCTGCGGTTGAGACAACGTAACTAATGCTCATTCTTCGCTATTTCATGCTGTAACTAGTAGTAAAGAGAAGAGATGATCTGTTCATGTGCCACTTAAACTGAGGTGCGTTTTCACACCAGACAACATCACTCACACATACATAGCAGAGCAAAGAGGACACTGACAACACACCGACAGAGGTTCGAAAACGCCGGAGTAGTGTAAACGACCGTAACTGCAGCAAAACTTATGCGTTTTAAAATGAAGATGCACTAGTGTAAACGTAGCCTAAGTCACACATGTCTTGAACAAACTCAGGATAAGTAAATGACAGAATTTTCTTTTTTTTGGATGAACGATCCCTTTCACTTCTAATTCAAAGTTTCAACCTGCACTGCATCCACTAATGCTGGCCTGACTGTGTGGCTTGCAGTTTCTGTGATCGCAGTGGTCATCTTTAGGTTTGGGCCTCTGGTAAGGGTAACCCTGGCTCACAAGTTGCTGTGGATGGAGCCAGACCCGATGCTCCCCGACAGAGCAGTCCTTTCGCTGTGGCTGCAGATGTGGCTTCCCCACTGTTAAAGCTCCTGTACGGTCGTCGCGGAGGTCCACGGCGTGAGGGAGGAGCTCCACGCAGGCACAAGGAAGGGAAGCTGAATCCAGCTAGACAGCAGGCTGGACACGAAATTACATCGTCTTGTTCGTTAGTGGGCGGTAAAGGCTCCGGAGCAGGGCCTCGGTATCCGTTCAGTCTTGCCCATGCCATCGGCCGCCCAGGCCTCAGCAGTCCATTGTTATTGTCCAACCGGGGAAGAGGAGGTAATAACGGTGGTCCGTTAGAGATGGGTGTAGCCCAACCATTGGACTGCAAGGATGTGGAATAAGAAGAACCGCTGATAAGCCGCTTCCCTGACACATTTCCTTCTGCCGTGTCGGGCGAGCTGCTGCAGTCCATGGGCTCTGTGAGGCTCAGTCCCTCCTTCTCCACCTCTTCATCCTCCTCTTCCTCTTCTACCCGTTCTAAAGACACCATATCTAAGTCTAGAACCAGGCCTGAGTCCTCCACCGCATCTTGCTGTCCTTCTGCCTCTTTCTCTTTCATTCCATCTCTCAGGTTTTCAATCCTCTCCTCCTCTTGGTCCCGGAAGGGTAGCTGTCGTCCCAGCTCAGGGGTGCATGGCAGGGAGCGACACCTTCGAGGGGGACCTCGTAGCCCTGGGCTCCCATTTAGTGGTGGGGAGGCACAGGGGTCTGGAGGCGGTGGAAGGGTAAAGGTAAGAGAGATGACAGATTTGCTAGGAGTGTCAAACAGCTTGATGCGACCACCGTTGAGGTCTTGGCGAAGAGAAAATGGGTTGACCCGTGCAGGTGTGCCTAAACATGGTGAAGTGGCAGGAGGCAATACGTCTGACTGACTGCGGGACAGGCGCTGATTAGCAGGATGGCATGGCGAGCTTCTCCTCCTGTACGGGCTGACGTCAATGGCAATTGGTTCTGAGGAAACCACAATAAGGATTGGTTGATAAAACTGCTAAATTATTTCTTTGTGAATGTTGCAGAATGAGTGAGTTAGAATTTAGAAAAATGTTGAATCTTGAATTCTGAATGAATAAGCTGCTAACTGGTAGACTGTACTTACAGGTAATACAGTAATGTACACCTCCAGTTAAAAGGAGAGTAACAGTTGGACAGTAGGTTTTTTTTAAAGAAGTCTCTTCTGCTCACCAAGCCTACATTTATTTTATCCAAAATACAGCAAAACAGTAATATTGTGAAATACTTGTACTATTTAAAATAATTGCTTTCTATTTTAATATACAGGTCCTTCTCAAAAAATTAGCATATTGTGATAAAGTTCATTATTTTCTGTAATGTACTGATAAACATTAGACTTTCATATATTTTAGATTCATTACACACAACTCGAAGTAGTTCAAGCCTTTTATTGTTTTAATATTGATGATTTTGGCATACAGCTCATGAAAACCCAAAATTTCTATCTCAAAAAATTAGCATATTTCATCCGACCAATAAAAGAAAAGTGTTTTTAATACAAAAAAAAGTCAACCTTCAAATAATTATGTTCAGTTATGCACTCAATACTTGGTCGGGAATCCTTTTGCAGAAATGACTGCTTCAATGCGGCGTGGCATTGAGGCAATCAGCCTGTGGCACTGCTGAGGTGTTATGGAGGCCCAGGATGCTTCGATAGCGGCCTTAAGCTCATCCAGAGTGTTGGGTCTTGCGTCTCTCAACTTTCTCTTCACAATATCCCACAGATTCTCTATGGGGTTCAGGTCAGGAGAGTTGGCAGGTCAATTGAGCACAGTAATACCATGGTCAGTAAACCATTTACCAGTGGTTTTGGCACTGTGAGCAGGTGCCAGGTCGTGCTGAAAAATGAAATCTTCATCTCCATAAAGCTTTTCAGCAGATGGAAGCATGAAGTGCTCCAAAATCTCCTGATAGCTAGCTGCATTGACCCTGCCCTTGATAAAACACAGTGGACCAACACCAGCAGCTGACATGGCACCCCAGACCATCACTGACTGTGGGTACTTGACACTGGACTTCAGGCATTTTGGCATTTCCCTCTCCCCAGTCTTCCTCCAGACTCTGGCACCTTAATTTCCGAATGACATGCAAAATTTGCTTTCATCCGAAAAAAGTACTTTGGACCACTGAGCAACAGTCCAGTGCTGCTTCTCTGTAGCCCAGGTCAGGCGCTTCTGCCGCTGTTTCTGGTTCAAAAGTGGCTTGACCTGGGGAATGCGGCACCTGTAGCCCATTTCCTGCACACGCCTGTACACGGTGGCTCTGGATGTTTCTACTCCAGACTCAGTCCACTGCTTCCGCAGGTCCCCCAAGGTCTGGAATCGGTCCTTCTCCACAATCTTCCTCAGGGTCCGGTCACCTCTTCTCGTTGTGCAGCGTTTTCTGCCACACTTTTTCCTTCCCACAGACCTCTTGCTTGAGGGTGTCAATGATGGCCTTCTGGACAGCAGTCAGGTCGGCAGTCTTACCCATGATTGCGGTTTTGAGTAACGAACCAGGCTGGGAGTTTTTAAAAGCCTCAGGAATCTTTTGCAGGTGTTTAGAGTTAATTAGTTGATTCAGATGATTAGGTTAATAGCTCGTTTAGAGAACCTTTTCATGATATGCTAATTTTTTGAGATAGGAATTTGGGGTTTTCATGAGCTGTATGCCAAAATCATCAATATTAAAACAATAAAAGGCTTGAACTACTTCGAGTTGTGTGTAATGAATCTAAAATATATGAAAGTCTAATGTTTATCAGTACATTACAGAAAATAATGAACTTTATCACAATATGCTAATTTTTTGAGAAGGACCTGTATTTTAAAATGTAATTCATTCCTGTGATCAAAGCAATTATTTTCATTATTTTCAAAGAAATTATTTTCATTTATGTTTTGTTTTCAACATTATACACTATACCATTCTAAAGCTTGGAGTCAATATTTTTGGAGGCTTGGAGTATAATATTTTTTGATCAAAAGTGATGATAAAGACATTTAATGTTACAAATTGTAAATTTCTGTTTCAGACAACTGCTGTTCTTCTGAACTCATCAAAGAAACCTGAAAAAATTATACTCAGCAGTTTTCAACATAATTATAATAATAATTTTTTAAATAGCAAATCCGAATATTAGAATGATTTCTGAAGGATCATATGACTGGAGTAACAATGTTAAAAGTTCAGCTTTGAAAACAAATAAATAATAAACAATAAATTACTTTAAAACATATTAGAAAGCAGTTATTTTGAATAGTATAAATATTTAACAATTTTACTGTTTTTGCCGTACTTTGGATTAAATAAATGCAGGCTATGAATAAATGCAAAAGAAATGTCTTTAAAAAACATTTAAAAAAAAAAAACTTTTGACTGGTAGTGTATTTAAAAAATGACATTTATTCCTGTGATGACAAAGCAACATTTTAACCAGCCATTACTCTGTGTTCTGTGCCACATGATCCTGAAATAATGCTGATTTGGTGCTCAAAAATCATTTCTTCTTATTATCAGTGATGAAAACAGTTGTGCTGCTGAAATTAAAAAAAAAAAAAAAAAAAAAAAAAGATTTGATATAAAATTGATTTGTAACAATCTAAAGCCTTTACTGTAACACTATTGATCAATTTAATGTATCCTTTGTGAACCAAATGAATAATTTATTGAAAAAAATCTTACTGACCTAAACTTTTTAGCAGTAGTGTATATATCATTGATTAATATTTTTTTTTAACCAGAATTATTAAATATTAAACTGATATACCCCTGCCCATGTTATCTGTAACATACTTACCTAAAATGACTGGAGCTTCACTCATTTTTCTCTCTCTTTCTATCCTCTCAAGTATCACTACTATTTCAGAGAAGGCAGGACGACTGTCTGCACTCATCTACCACAGAAAGAGGATAACAAATTAAAAACACATCCGAGAACATTACATTTACATTTTCGTACAGTACTATAGTGTTACTGAATTTCTGAGTGTATCTGTGCGTATATGGCTTACATTGCAGCAATTGACAGCCAGGCGAAGGAATGAAGGTGGACAGTCTCCCACCATTTGCTCAAAGGTGTCCACATCCAGTCCAAAATCCTACAGACAAACAGACACATGATATTACCCTGATGAGGCATCTTTAAACACATAGGCAAATTTGAGATTAATCTTGAGCTTGAACACTGTGTTGCTTTCTAAGAATATTTTAAATAAAATATATGGATATGGAAATACACAGCATGGTGCTGCTTCACCAGCAGAGGGAGACAGCACTCTAAAAAGCAGATGTTGATTTCAACGGTCTAAACTGAAGTGGTTATGAAAATTGTACATTTGTAAATTCTTAGACTGGATCTAGATACATTGTATGGTTACTCATATGCACAGGTGGGAGCAAATAAATAAAACAAAACAAAACAAAGAATACTATTTTTGCATTCATATGATTACATTTTAATATGACAGATACATAATACATTTTAAAACAAATGCAGAATATCAACATTTTAGTTATCATTACCTAAACATATAAAATATAAACATATCAAAGACTTCAGAGAGATCAAATTTAGCTATTAATTATTAGCTATTAAAGTCATTTTTAACAGATAATCTTTTTTTATGCTTGATCTGTGTCTGGTAAACCAGCTACATGATTGTGTGGTTAATGCTGTGCTTTATGTGGTGGTGTGCAGTTATAATGTACCTCAGTTCGTGGGAGGATATCTGGGTCAGCCTCAATTCGAGCAATAATCTCACAAAGGATTATTCCATATGCAAAAACATCCACCTATGGTACAAAAATGAGATAAAAAAAGTTACACAAACACACAAGTAGAGTTGGATGTTGATTTGTTACTGTTAACAGATAGAACACCTTCTCATTGTATAGCTCTCCTCTTAACATTTCTGGAGCCATCCAGTAGGGGGAGCCCACAACAGCCAAAGGCTGCTTTTCAACACCATCACTGTAAACAAGCAAGACAAAGCATAGGTCACTTCAATCAATATTTGGGCTATGTTTGGAATATAGCCTTGTTGGATAGCTTGTGTCTCTGGTTAAGTCCTGATCCATTTAAAATGTCGTCATCAAATATGTGTAAAAAGAAAGTAACTTGTAAAAGGCAGAGATGCACTGACCTGTAATCAGGGATTTTCTCTGCCAGCCCAAAGTCCCCAACCACAGCGGTAAAAGCACCATTGTCACAACGAACCAGACAATTCTGTATAGTACAGTAGTACAATTAGAATATTTTCTAAGGTATTTATTGTTAGGGTATTTCAATGTTATTACCCTAATAGCCATATTTATAGAATGCTGCAGGGATGATGTATTTTTGTAGGCCAAAACCCAAAACAAGTTAGTACTTCTGGTTCCATTATCCTGAAGTCCAGTGCTGCTTAAAAGTTTCTGAACCCTTTAGAATTTTCTGCATAAATGTGACAAACATAAACTGATTTTCACAGTTCTGAAAGTAGACTAGTAGAATAGAGAATCCAATCTCACAAGTAAGATAAAAAAAATAAATTTCATTTCATTTATTTATACTGGAAAATGGTCCGATTTTGCATATCTGTGAGTGGTAAAAGTTTGTACACCTCTAGTATTAGGAGTTATAGCAATTGGAAGGCAAAATTAAAGTCCATCTGGTTCAGAGGTGTTTTCAATAAATGGGATGACTATCAGGACAACTTTCCGACAACTGAATCTCAAGAGTAAATGGAATTGGAAAATTCCTACAAGCCGTTGTGCAGGACTAATTAGCAGTTCCAAGAAACATGTAGCTGCAGTTATTGCTGCAGAAAGGCGTCACACCAGATAGTGATTCACATGCTTTTGCCACTCACAGATATGTAACTCTGGGCAATTTTTCTCAATAAAAAAATGACAAAGTATTTATTTTGTCTAATTTGTTTGACTGGATTCTCTTTGTCTACTTTCAAGACTTGAAAATCTGATTATGTTTTGTGTCACACTATATTGCCAAATGTATTGGGACACCCCCTTCTAATGAACGGGTTTGACTACTTTAGTTATTTCCATGAGTACTACACTTAATGTTTAATCATATTCTAGGGAATTGTGACCTTCTAATTTTATAGCAAAATTTATGGACAGGACCCTTTTTTATTCTAACATGACAATGCCTCTGAGTCTGTGTATAATGCAAGGTTCACAGAGAAATGTCCTAATCCCAGCTGGACACCTCTGGTGTGACTATAAATGCAGACCTTGAGCCCAAAACTCAAACCCAAACACCAATGACTTTTGCATATGGGTACAGTAATTTTAGCCACTTCCAAAACTGAAGCAACAGAGAGAGAAATAAAATTTTTACAATTATGATATACAATTATGGTTCTATCTTTGTTGCTACAGTTTTGGAAGTGCCTTTTTCTGTTCTAAAGAAGGGAATGTCACAATACTTTTGTCCATATAGTGTATGTACAAGTGATTGGTGTTTGGTGATGAGTTTTTGGCTCAAGGTCTGCATTTAATGTCACACCAGAGGTGTTCAGCAGGGATTAGAACTTGGCTTACGCAGACCAGTCAACTTCTTCCACACTGACTGCATCAAACATTTCTCTATGAACCTTGCCTTATACACTGTGATGTTAGAATAAAAAATGGTCCTGTCCAAACGTTTGCTATAAAATTAGCAGGACACAATTCCCTAGAATTACATTATATGCTTAAACATTAAGATTATTACTAAAGTAGTCAAACCTGTTCATTAGAAGTCCCAATGTGACCCAATACTTTTGGCAATATAGTGCATTTACACAGAAATATAGAAAATTCTAAAGGGTTCACAAACTTATGAACAGCACTGTAGGTTTTTGGTTAAATGCTGAAGACTGAAATAGTTATCAGAAGCTTGATCTGTGGTGACATTAAAGTCATGTGATCAGGGTTCTGTTTGTTTGTTCACTTTTTACATCTGGAGATTGTATTTAGGCTTTAAAATGAATACAACTAATTTACTGCACTAATCCAAAAGCCAATGGAAAAATCCATTGATTTAGTCCCATAACACCAGTGTGCAGCAAGCACAAAATTAATAGACATAGATGCTGACACAATAAACCATATAAAACTGTCTGTACCTTTGATGTAAGATCTCGGTGGAAAATGCCCTTGCTGTGTAGATACTGCAACCCTCTTGCAATGTCCAGAGACAGACCTATTCTCACGCTCCATGACAGATATATGTCACTGTCCAGCAGCTGTTCCAGGTTGCCCCCATTTATGTACTGTAAATGTAATGAAATTATGGTTATTATCACATCAACCACACTTACTGGATTTATCATGAAGTCGATTTCTGTGCAATGTCTTACCTCTGTAAGAGCATGAAGCTGTCCTTCATGAACACACACGCCCAAAAACCTGAAGGTGAAGGTCAGAACAACAATTTATTTTCTATATTTTTGGATTCGTTTTTGAATATGCATCTCTAACCTGGGGTAATATCCCAAAAGGATATTTTTATCACATTCAAGTCAGGCTCTACAAACACACAGGTCAAAAAAATATAATATTTACATCACTGCACTGTAGCGATGCAATGCAAAGAGAAGTACTGTTTTATGTACAAAAAGGAACAATGCTAAATCTCACACCTGAGGATGTTGGGGTGGCAAAGGCGGTTCATGAGTTGCACCTCCCTCAGCATGTTGGCTTTGTTGCTGGCCAGTGTGTTCATCTTCAGAGCCATCACCTGCCCTGTGATCCTGTGCTGCACCTGCAGAACACAAACGCACACACTTATTCAGTGACACTACTAAAAGAACTCTTTGGGCCAGATTTACTAAACAGGGCAAATTAGCGTTAGAACACAATTCCATGAAAGTGCCAATGGGAGGGGAAAGTTCTGCGTGTGATTTACTGACAATGCGCACATTAAAGAACACAGATGCAGCCAGATCATTTCCAACATTAGTACATAGCGTTGCGTGATTCATTTTAATGCTCTCCTCCCATACATTTTGTGTCTGAAAGGGAAACTCCTACAAATGCATATTCAGTAAGGTCAGGCGCATAAATAACAGTGTTCATGCCTTTTCAGAGCTTATTCTTCACTGCCCGTCTTTAGTAAATCCTGACAGTACTATTTTAATGCCAAAAGGCGTTTGCATTGGCGCAAACTGTTTGTACATCTGGTCCTTAGAAGCCCCAGAGATGCCCAAAACCAAGCCTTTGATTTGGCCCACCATGCTACAGATAGTAGTCAAGTATTTTACTGCTGCAGATGCCGCAGCCACTTGAATGTGGCACTTTGACAATAGACTTTTACAGCCAAACAAAGCACAATTTCGAGAGTACCAGTCAATTTTGCCCTGCCAATGGGCTAGATCTGACTGCTACTCTACAATATACATTATCCGAAAAGAGACTCACCTTATACCATTTTTTATTTACCATTTATAATGTTAGATATAATATAATATAATATAACTTTTCCAAAATATTTCCATGGAACATCACTACGCCAGAGTGCTTAAAACTTCCACAGCTGGTCAGCACATCAGCGTAAGTGCTTGATGGCTCAGGCCATTCAGTCATGCTTTCATTCAGGATAAAATCTATGTACATCTGCACAAAAGTATCTAAAGCTGTATCTAAACCTTCTTCTGGCCCTTCTAGGGAGAATTACTCTGCAGCATGCATTAGACTGATTTGCCATTAAATGTGAGGTTAGTATGGGGAGTTGAGGACAGAGAAGCTGGATCAACGGTTAAGATCTGCATGTACAAAAATACAATAGTTGCATTAGTGTATTTAGGCTTGAATTAAATATGGTTTTGAGTGTATGACTTATAGAGAGTTGCAGAAAGATCCAGTAGAGTATGCTGTGTATTAATAGCCATTAGGGCACTAATAGGCTTTCTGGATTTCCCATCATCCCACCTAACCAGCGGGAATCCAGGACATCATCACAACAACGTCACATACAAACCATGGGCTTCACCCACTACCATCAGCAAACACCACAAGATACATCAACCCATATGTTTAAATTAGATATTAGACTTTGATTTATAACTATTTGAGAACCGTATGTCAACACCACATTCATATTTCACACTCTGTCACTTGTCTCACCAGTCTTTTGTCATTTAGACATAACTCTTCTATGACACTATATTTGCTATGACATCAAATTTTAATAAAAGTTCTGAAAAGGAAAATAATTTTTTTTCTTGAGGTGGCACAAACCGCTTTCATTAAACATTACATTTTTTAAAACCTACATGCACAGCTTTCTGCAGAATTATGAAGTTGTCTAGTAAATATGCAAAAATATGTGCTATTAACAGCTCTGTTTTTCATTATTCATAGAGAACAATAATTTTCAGACCTCTTTAGTT
Organism: Cirrhinus molitorella; assembly: GCA_033026305.1. Lineage (NCBI taxonomy): Eukaryota > Metazoa > Chordata > Actinopteri > Cypriniformes > Cyprinidae > Cirrhinus > Cirrhinus molitorella. The sequence continues at coordinate 29,186,353 of CM065120.1, forward strand.
ACTGAATAACTTAAAAAGTATGCTCACATACTACATACTGTAGTTCTAGTACTAAAATAATTTGTAATTCTGAAGAATGACAAGTACTAAATAGATGTACTATATAAAATAAATGAATAAGAGAAATTACTATTACTATATAGTAGTAAATAGTAGTAAATTACTAAATATATAGTATAAAGGAGTGTATTTTTTCATCATTTGATTCTGAGAGGAAAATCTGAGATTAGACTAACATTTTTGATTTGCACTTCTGTTTGACTTGAGAGGCATGTGCCAATAAACACACACATGCCTCTCTGTAAGGAGGCAGACAGATTAGGGCAGGTTGGTAATCTGATTATACTGTCGAGTACAACCAACCTGTCTTATCATTAATCACAGACATCATTGCTCTTAACATGGACACATATGACTGTTGTATTATAATCAACATAAGATGATGGAGATGTAGAGATAACTAAAGCTACTAACACACTGCCTGTGAGGACTTGCGTCATTTTTTTAAACTACACAGGCATTCAAATTCCAGTGTACACTTACAAGTTTTTTTTTTAAACTAGAGATTTCTTTATAAACAATATGCAGAACCAAGTTTAATTGTTTTATTTTTTTGACAAAATATGGAAATGATCATTTAAAAAATATATTCCTTATGAATTATAATGAATGCATTATTTTAAATATTTTGAAATTATCAAACAATACAGGTTACTTTACCATTGTAAACAGCACCGCTATTGTAAATGAAAAAAGTAACCTAAAAAAAACTGTAATATGTTAATTTAATTATTTCTAGTCAAAATTATAAACATCACTGATACTGCCGCTCAAACGTTTGGGATCAGTAAGACTTGTAAAGTTTTTACAAAAGTCTCTTATGCTCATCAAGGCTGCATTTATTTGATAAAAAAACACAGAAAAAAACATTGCAAATATTATTACAATATAAAATAATGTTTTTATTTTAATATACTTTCAAATATAATTTATTCCTGTGATGCAAAGCTTAATTTTTATCAGTGGTTACTCCAGTCTTACATGTCACATGATCCTTCAGAAATCATTCTAATATGCTGATTTATTATTAGAATTATCAATGTTGGAAACAGTTGAGCTGCTAAATATTTATTTGGAACCTGTGATCCTTTTTTTCTGGATTCTTTGATGAATAACAAGTTAAAAAGAAAATGCTATCACTTTTTATTAATTTAGCAAATCCTTGGTGAATAAAACCAACCTTTCAAAAAAAGGAAGAATGAAAATGTACTGACCCTAAACTTTTAGATGGTATATTGTTACAAAAGATTTATATTTTAAATATGTTCTGTTCTTGTTGTTTTCACTTTCACTTATTTTTCACTATTTGTAAAAGAATCCTGGAAAAAAAACATATGTTCTAATAAAATATTAAGCAGCACAATTGTTTTCAACATTGATAATAAATCAGCATATTAGAATGATTTCTGAAGGACCATGTGAAACTGAAGACGTTATTTTAAATTGAAATATTATTTCACACAACTTTTTCGGTATCAAATAAATGCAGCCTTGATGAAAATAAGAAATGTCTTTAAAACATTATAAATCTTACTGTTATTTAAAATATATAAGCTAGTTTAAGGTTGTATTGTGATTTTTGGACTCATCTGTCACAGTCAATGCCATTGTGAATTAATTTCACTAGCCTTCTGAATTTTGTTAATGCTTATAAATAATAGTATATTATGATATATATGGACTGTTCAAATCATGCAAACTCTTCCCTACTGCTTCCATCCTAAACTCAAAGTCATTTGAAGTGCAACTTATCAGAAGGTGCAACCACTCATTAGAAAAGGCATGACCATTATAATAAGCCTAGGACAGTGGATGCTCGTTTGTAGATAAAAAGAGGAGAAGTTACCTTAAAGACTTCTGAGAAGAACCCAGAACCGATTTTTTCACAGAAAAAATCGTCGATTCGTGCCAGGCTGGACACAGCACTTCGCAGGGCCCGGTATGATGATGGCCGGATCCGGTTAGGCCCATAAAGGGCATGCAAAGGGGGTTCGCATGGTTCTTGGTTATCATCTTGATCCATTGTGATGGACAGGCAAGCAGGGGTCCCTTTAACGCAACCAAGTCCAAATATCCATATCCCGAGTGAGATGCACAACAAATAATCACTTACAAAAACAGCTCAACTACTAATTAAACGTCTTACAGTGCTGTACACCATAGAAAACTACCAGATTAAATATTGTCCAAAAAGGGAAAATGAAAGCAAATGATGAAAAATGCGTTCGGGCTCTTTCCCGAGTGATGCGGTTGCCATGGTTCATATTCCGCAGGTCGCGTGGTCATTAATACAGCCTTTACTCCAGAAAGGTCGCGCGTTATTGTCGGCAGTTCCGATAAGCAGACCAATATCTGTAGCCGGCTTGCCGGTAGCTTCACTCCCAAAGGAGTTAACAAACAAACCACCTGCAAAAAATCCAATACAAATTAAAAATGATTAGACATGGTTTAAAAATAAGTAATGTCTCATTGCGTGGGTTTAGAAATCACTTGAAGCCCAATAAATGGCGACAGTAAGACTGAAAATGTGCCAACGATATAAAGAGAAGCAGCTAAAGTCAATGGGACAAATCTTATTGCAAGCTTTAAAAAAACAGAATACAGCAAAATAATTCCAATGGCTGCAAGAAATGCGGTGTGTCCGCACCATCTGTCAAGCCTGGCCACAGACAGGATCCATTGCGGATTGTTGCTGAAATGACATGACCGCTAAAGGGCTGGCTCTGAATGCAATTTGCTTTTTACCTTTACCGATTTTCAAAGCGAATGCCGTTTTTGCAGATTTAGCAGATTATTGTTTTCTATTAGGCATGCGATATTATAACGAAAGCATCTTTAACTATGCACATGCAACCGGGGACGGCATGCACGTAGCCGGGCCCATGCGGCTGCCCTAGAATATGGCACTGTACCTGATTTTAGTAGGATCGAAGAAAATACTTTATCGTTTGGGCAGCAATGTTGCATGTAGCAGACTTTCAGTATTTTGTCAACAACATCTCGATCGCAAGCTGTCACTGTCCATTTCGGCCATAGTGAAACGCTTATGCCGCTTATACATTTGCCCGTTCATTGGTGAAGAATAGGGGCTGGTCTTCGCAAGGCTGGACGTTGCGCGTTGAGCATGCGCAGTAAATGCTCCAACGCGTGCCAGTGTGATTCTGCACTATTGCGACTCTGAACTGGATTCTTCATTATGCTTGTTCACAAAATAGCCGGACGCCACAAGCTGCATGTTAGTTTAAAAACTGCGCAATAATCACATTAAATATTTTGTTAAAGTTTGCCTTTATTTGCGATATGAGCTTTCGTATTGTGCCTTCTGATTGGCTGCATTACACATCAATCAAGCATTCGAGCCAATGAGCGGCCAATGCGCTGTCTTAGCTTAACTATGATGTCATCTTTATGTTTCATGTCACACTGCAACGTCTTTAAAGATGCAGTCAGTGTTTTGGATGGTGAGTCAGCAATACAAAAACAGCACACTGATCCATTATTTAAAAAATAAAACTATTGCGTCATATAAATTTAGTCACAGTTGTGTGCAATTATTTCTCTTGCCATCCGAATGAAGCCTCCTTCACCATCTAAATCAGACGACTGTTTTGGAAATAATTGACTTAAGTGATATTATTAAAACCTACAGCCCAATCAATTTGCCCATATGTTTAACCTGAAATATAAGATTATGTATAGTTTGAAATCTTTTCTAAAATAATTATAGCCCATATAGCTAAATGTTAAGGCAATGTTTTTTCCCTTTAATTTAATGGTACATTAGCAAATTCACCCCAAGATCAGACCATGTAATGCTCAGAGAAATGGCAGACAACCCAAGAACTTCACCTCAGAGTGCCTCAGTTAACATGATCAGTTAAATGATAAACAAGTTTATGACAGTACAAGTAGTCAAATGTGGGACAAGCAAGGCATGTTTGGCCATAGGACCTGGGCACCTCACAGTAATTGAGTCGGCCATGAACTCTTCTGTATACCGAAAACATTCTAGAGTCAATGATGACGTCTATTTGACAACTAAAACTAGGCCAAATTTAGGCCATGCAACAGGACAATGATCCCAAGCACACCAGCAAATCTACAACAGAATGACTAAAAAAGAAAATTATCAAGGTGGGCCTTGTCAAAGTCCAGACCTCATCCTGACTGAAATGTTGTGATGAGAGCTGTGCATAAACAAATGTCCACAAACCACAATAAACTGGAGCAACGTTGTAAAGAAAAGTAGGCAAAAATGTCTCCAAAACAATGTAAGAGACTGATTACGTCAAGTTATTGCTGCTAAAAGTGGGTCTACAGGCAATTGAATAATAGGTGGTCCTAACTTTGTCACGCATGGCGTTTCCAACTTGGATTTATTTGTTAAATAAATAATGACACAGTGTGACATGCCATGTGATGTTGCTTGTTTATCTGAGGTTTTATTTTCCAATTATACATTTGGAATGATATGATAAATGATACAGAAAACCATGGAATTCAATAGGATATCCTAACTTTTTCACATGACTGTATATATATATATATATATATATATATATCTCATCAGACCACAGGACATGGTCTCAATAAATCATGCTCTTAGACAGGTTGTCTTCAGCAAACTGTATATATATATATATACTTTTTATGTATTTATTTATTTATTTTTCTGAAGAACAGCAGGCAGTTTAATTGTTTAGGACTAACAAGGAATTCATAAACGACTATCACTAAACAAAAAACACAGCTGTGGATCATTCAGGTAACAACACAGTATTAAGAATCAAGTGTATGTTCACTTTTGAACAATATCATTTTTTATTTAATTATTATTTATAAATTCAACTATTGTTTTCTTTTGTGGATTAGGTCTATATGTAAACGTCTTTTATGTGAAATATCTTATTGAGGTCTGTACTAAATAAGAAATACCATGCATTTTGTATGATCACTCTTATTTTGGTAAAATAATTAACATTTTGCAGATTCAACAATAATGACATCACGGAGATGCTGGATGTTAGACACATGGTGCTTCTCCAACTTCCGCTTGAGGATGCCCCACAGGTGCTTAAAAGGGTTCAGGTCTGGAGCCATACTTGGCCACCCCATCACGTTCACCTTCCTCAGCAAGGCAGTTGTCATCTTGGTGGTGTGTTTGGGGTGCTTATCATGTTGGAAGTCTGCTGTTCGGCCTTATTTCTAGAGGGAAGGCATCATGTTCTGCTTCAGAATGTACAGTACATAATGGAATCCATGTTTCCCGTCAATGAATTGCAGCTCCACAGTACCAGCAGCACTCATGCAGCCCCAGACCATGATGTTACCACCACCATGCTTGACTGTAAGCAAGACACAATTTTCTTGGTACCCCTCACCAGGGCATCGCCACACATGATGAACACCATCTGAGCCAAACAAGTTTATCTTAGTCTCATCAGACCACAGGACATGGTTTCAATAAATCATGCTCTTAGACAGGTTGTCTTCAGCAAACTGTTCGCAGGCTTTCTTGTGAGCCAGCTTCAGAAGAGTTTTCCTTCTGGGACAACGTCCATGCAAACCGACTTGTTGCAGTGTGCACCGTATGGTCTGAGCACTGCAAGCTGACCTTCTACTTCTGCAGCCTTGAAAGCATTGCTGACAGCACTCATGCATCTGCTTTTTGAAGCCAGGTTCTGCACCTGACACACAGAACGAGTACTCAACTTTGTTGATCGACCCTTGTAAGGTCTGTTCTGAATGGAACCCATCTTGGGAAAACCTTTGTATGACCCTGACCACTGTAGTGTAACCAGGCGGCAACCTCCCGCTCTCACTCTTGAAACAATACGGAAGTGACTGAAGCTGCAGTTCATCAGCTGGCCGCTTGAGGCTGGCTCCAAAAGTACAGATAAAAACAAAATGTTTTTTTGGTTTTTACAGCTAGTTTTGCCCTTCATGACAACTCTGAGGGGGGTGAATTTTTTTCTAACCTCACCCGTTTAAATTATATTAAGCATTAAATTTCTGCATAATTAGGGGCGTGGTCACTTGAGTGTCAGACAGCCGTCACATTACCTCAGCTTATTCCAGCAGTTGAACTTGGCATCTCAGCCGTGTTATTGCGTTTGTTTTTTCTTAGGGTGTTAGTTTATCAGGATTATTTTAATGAATTTAAAAATATGACATCTTAGCTCCACCCACGTCCCGCCTCTTTGTCCATTTTCTATTTTCCTGGAGTGACGCGCAGTGACGCGCTTCCAAAATGGCGACGACAGGCCCCGCCCAACTTTTGCTTCAAAAACGCTCTTCAGAAACCTACGGGTGACGTCACTGACACTACGTCCATGCTTTTTACAGCCTATGAGTGTAACTCAGTTTTTAGGGTATTACTAAACCTCGAATAGCCTTGGCTATCTTTGTGGAGAGCAACAATTCTAATTCTCAAATCCTCAGAGAGTTCTTTGCCATGAGGTGCCATGTTGAACATCCAGTCGTTAGTATGAGAGAATTGTACTCAAAGCACCAAATTTTAACTGCTTTAATACAAGATACACAACTTTGTATTGTCCTGTCAAGCAGACAAAAACATAAACATGATAAATAGGACATGTGGCTTTGCATGGTTAAACAACATACTGATGTTATCACTTAGGGTGTACTCACTTTTGTTGGCAGCTATTTTGTCAGTAAATCTATACTGCTATACAAGCTGCACATTGACAATTCTAAAATATATCCAAGTTTAATTTCTATAGTATTGTCCCTTGAGAAGAAATAATCACATGGTTGCTGAAATGTGAGGGTGTACTCACTTTTGTGAGATACTGTATTTCACCTAAAATACGTTTACATATAGTTCACAAAAAAATAATAATAGTTGAATGTATAAAAATGACCCTGTTCAAAAGTTTACATACATTTGCTTCTTAATACTGTATACCTGAATGATCCACAGCATTGTTTTTTTTTTTTTTAGAGTTAATTGTTCAAGAGTCCCTTGTTTGTCCTGAACAGTTAAACTGTCTCCTGTTCTTCAGAAAAACCCTACAGGTCCCACAAATTCTTTGGGTTTTCAGAATTGTTGTGTATTTGAACCCTTTCCAACAATGACTGTATGATTTTGAGATCCATCTTTGAGGACAACTGAGGGACTCAGCAACTATCATAGAAGGTTCAAACACTCACTGGTGCTTCAGAAGGAAACATGCATTAAAAGCCAGGGGTGTAAACATTTGAACAGAATGAAGATGTGTACCTTTTTTAATTTAGTACTGCACTTCAGAAGCTACAGAATATGCTTACATGTTTCCCAGAAGACAAAATAAGTTCAATTTGACCCTGATCTTTACATTCAAAAAGTTTTCACCCCCTAGCTCTCATCATTGATTGTTTGAACCTTCTGTAATTGTCGCATATGAGTCCCTCAGTTGTCCTAATTGTCAACAGATGAATCTCAAAATCATACAATCGTTGTTGTTTCCATGTCACACAAATGCTGAAAAACCAAAGAATTTGTGGAACTTGAAGGATTTTTCTGACGCAGTTTAACTATTCAGGACAAACAAGTGACTCATGAACAACTATCACTAAGAAAAAAAAAAAAACACAGCTGTGGATCATTCAGGTAACAGCACAGTGTTAAGAAACAAGTGTATTTAAACTTTTGAACTGGGTAATTTTTATAAATTCAACGATAAATTCCTCGTATGGACTATATGTAGTAGCATCTTTTATGTGAATTATCTTATTCAGGTCAGTGCTAAATAAAAAACAGCATGCATTCTGTATGATCCCTCTTATTTTGGTAAAATAATTAGGCTAACATTTTGCATATTCTGCAAGGTGTATGTAAACTTATGATTCAGTTGTATATAAACATAAAAAGCAAACTTCTGAATAATGTATGACTTCGTAGCATTAATCTCCATGTGTTGTAGACTATCCAACTGCAAGGATTGTAACACCGATCTGCATGTAGAGGGCAGTAAAGAGCAAATTCCTGTTTCACTTCAATACCAAGCTGCGTACTGGTGTCATTGCTGCTCATTAACAATGGCTTTGACCCGGTTCGAGCGGTTCTTGGGCCGATTTCTTCGAGCTGTGGTTTGGATTTTATTCGCCGCTTTTAAGTTATTTGCACCGCAACAGAAGCATGGAGTTTCGCGACTCCCACCCATCACTAACCCACTTCTGCTGCTCCCAGCTATGCAGCTTGCCCGAAAGATTCGTCGGAAAGAAGTAAGATGTTACGTTAAATAAAAACGGTCTAGGCTTTATGGCTTGATAATTATAATCAACAACATAACCGTAATGACATGTTAGTTACTCTTTGAGTGACGCTACGCTAAATATCTTATTTCACAGTCCTCATGAGGAAGAGATGCGACAAGGTGAATTGTAATGAATGCTGGGAGTTGTAGTTGTTTCAACACAGTTCCTACAGTTATATAGCATAGTTTATTAACATAATAGTTTATCTTCTGATCACAGCTCTTTTTAATGTAGGCTTTCAGAGTGGAACACGTATTTGCATTGGCACACTAGTTTAGAGGAGTTCACGAGTTTCCAAGGCTGTTCAAAGGTCAGAACTAGTTATGAAATCAATAGTTATATTGTTTAGGGCTTAAAGTCTCCTATAGGTGTGTGTATCAAACAACCTATTATTTTGTTTGAAAATCAGATTTGTTATGGGTTATTTTCAATTCCCTCAAAACAAATAATTATACTGTTAAAGAATAGATTCAATCAGGGAAAAATTTATTTTAGTAGAGTGTTTTAGGGTGCAGTATATTGGGCTTGTCCAACAATTATCCAACCCTACTTGGGTTTGTCCAATAATTATCAAATAATTATCAAACAAGCCACACCATCAAATTATAATGTTTTGTTTTGTTTTTTCCAGGGCGCGTGATAAATGTGACCCTGGAACAAGTCATAAGGGTCATTATAAGAATAAATAAGCTTTACAGTGATGTATGGTTTGTTAGCATAGGACAATATTTAGCAGAGATACAACAAAAATCTGGAATTTGAGAGTGCAAAATCTCAAAATATTAAGAAAATCGCCCTTAAAGTTGTCCAAATGAAGTTCTTAGCAAAAAAAAGTATATTTATGGTAGGAAATTGACAAAATATCTTCATGGAACATGATCTTTACTTAATATCCTAATGATTTTTTTGCTAAATCATACTGTATTTTTGGCTATTGCTACAAATACACATGTGCTCCTTAAGACTGGTTTTGGGGTCCAGGGTCACAAATCTCAGGATTTCAAGTAGTCAAATATGCCTCTAAATGAAGAGTCACACATATGTGCCCCTACCTCTAGTAAAGATCCAGACTTATTTGGAGATTAGACAAATATAACATGGTGCAGACAGTGTGCACATTTTTCTAGTCATTTAGATACATGATTCATATTTCCAGTAAACCTGACCTAAGTTTTCTGTCTGCATCTTTCTTTCTTTGTCTTTTAATTAGGTACCCACACCCATTTTTGTGTGTTTTGCTGCATTATACAGTCTCAACACCTATTGATTTCCTTCCAATTTGTCTCTAGGTAACAAGTGTTGAAGTGGTCCAGGCCTACATTGACCGCATTCAGGAAGTGAACCCACTTATCAATGCCATGGTCAAAGACAGGTGAGTTCATTCAAGGGTAAAATCAACCTACATTTCATTTTGATTCTAAAAGGCACATTCTCATTTCTTCAGGTTCTCTGCAGCACTTCAGGAAGCTGCACAGGTAGACAAACTAATAGAGGAGGAGACGGGAGGAGAGGAGGTGTTGGAGGACAGGCTACCTCTGCTTGGAGTACCAATCACTGTTAAAGAGGCCTTTTCCCTGCAAGGTATGTTATTCTTGGCAAACCCTTCTTCTTTCTGATGTCTGTAGGATGACACTTTTTGTTTTCTTCCTCACAGGCATGCCTAACTCGACAGGGCTGTTGACCAGAAGGGATCTGGTTTCAGGAGTTGATGCCCCATCTGTTGCACTGTTGAAGAGGGCAGGAGCGATTCCACTGGGCGTAACTAACTGCAGTGAGCTCTGTATGTGGCTAGAGTCCCACAACCACCTCTACGGCATCACTAACAACCCCTATGACTTTGAGAGAATTGCGGGCGGCAGCTCAGGTTATTTTTACACACATATTCACATCCTGACACTTCGATCATAGTAAAACTCTTATTTTAAAATATTATACATTTGCTGGCTTGATTGTTCAGTTTTATGCACTTTTAGGACTGTTTTGCATGTTGCCTCTCTAATTTTAACAAAGATTAAATAAATAATTAAAAAACTTAAATGCACATTAAATATTAATTAAAATTAGCATCATTAAATACTTTTTACGCCTAAAAAGAAATGAATAGCTAAAAAAATATAAAATGATGCACACTCAGACAAGAAAAAGAGCAAGGCAACTTAAATAAAAATTAATTGTAGTTAATAATCTCTTTTGTAGGAGGTGAAGGCAGTATATTGGGTGCTGGTGCGTCTGTGATTGGAATTGGATCGGATATTGGGGGCAGTATCCGTATTCCCTGCTTTTTCAATGGCATCTTCGGACACAAGCCATCAAAAGGTAATAAGAATGGGTGCAGTTGAGTTGTGTGCATACATTGGTAAGTAGTATAATAATAGTGACAGATGGAGTGCATGGTTTTTATTTATACTTTATGCATTGTAGTAATGTTGATTAATGCTATAAATGACACAAACTACATTTGGTTGTCTTTGTACGACAGGTATCGTAAGCAATGATGGTCAGTATCCTCCTGCTTCTGGACTGCAGATGGGATTTTTGTGTACAGGACCCATGTGCCGCTATGCAGAGGATCTGATTCCCATGCTAAACATCATGGGGGGACCCAATGCAAATAAGTAATATACAACACTATTTACTTAATAACTACACAGATATGGTCATCACAACAACACTGTAAACAAATATGAGCTGTACATACAGTTGAAGTCAAAAGTTTACATACACCTTGCAGAATCAGCAAAATGTTAATTATTTTACCAAAATAAAAGGAATCAGATGACAAAATGTGAAATATTTTTTATTTAGTACTGACCTGAATAAGATATTTCACACAAAATATGTTTACATAATAGTCCACAAGAGAAAATAATAGTTGAATTCATAAAAATGACCCTGTTCAAAAGTTTACATACACTTGATGCTGTGTTGTTATCTGAATGATCCACAGCTGTGTGTTTTTTTTTTTTTAGTGATAGTTGTTCACGAGTCTCTTGTTTGTCCTGAACAGTAAAAACTGCCCACTGCCCACAACTAAAGTCTCATATGCAACTATTACAAAAGGTTCAAACACTCACTGATACTTCAGAAGGAAAAACGATGCACTTAGAGCCAGGGATGTAAACTTTTGAATGGAATGAGGATGTGTACATTTTTCTTATTTTGCCTAAATATCATATTTTTTCATTTAGTAATGCCCTTCAGAAGCTACCGAAGATACTTAAATGTTTCCCAGAAGACAACATAAGTTAAATTTACCATGATCTTCAAATTCAAAAAGTTTTCACCCCCCAGCTATTAATGTATTGTGTTTCCATCTGGAGTGTCAGTGAGTGTTTCAACCAGGGCTTAAAAACGGAAAAAAAAATCCATTTAGTTCACTCCGAGCAGAATCGATATTATAACGTTTCTGTTCTTTCGTTCCTCATTTGAAAATACGTTCCGAAAATGGTTTTCTAGAAAAAATACCGGTTAATAACGTTATTTTATTACACGGCGTGATAGATAGATAGATAGATAGATAGATAGATAGATTGTGCCTTTTAATAACATGTTTGGCATTATGTTTACAAATGATTAAACCAAATTCCGTGTTCGTGTCATTTGAACGTCTTGTCTTTAAAACCAAAAGTAAACGAGTTCACCTGGCAGAAACTCTTTACAAATGCGCTAATAATTTTTTAAAAACAATTTTCTTGTTTGATAACTTACTTATCTGGTAAATAGCCATGTAAGTGGGTCAATGTACGACTGTTATCGAAATAATACTATAGCGAAATAAGCCCCTTCAAGACCATCCGTTTAACATCCTGACCACACGGGCTTAATCTGCAATAAAAACCTGTTGACTTATTCCTTACCTAATATGCATAATAGCCTATTACATTTTTACTCAAACAAAACAGAACTCCAGATAAACTTAAACCTAAACATACCTTTGCACATGAAACAGACAGGTGCTTGGTAAGCTCGCCGTTTTATTGTTATTATGTGTCTGTACAAATTAAAGTAGACCCTTTACAGATGATATTCATCTTATCTGTACGATGAAAACTGACAGAGTAATTTAAGCTTATATAGGGGGCTTTAAAAAAAACGCACCAAAACGTGCCGGCGCGGTCTTCGACCCCAGAGGGTTAAGCTCGTCGCATCAGAAAGGGCTCTGCTTATGACGCCTGCTTCGCGGGCATTTCAAGTTGTATGCGTCACCGTCGCATTTGCACACACAATACATGTTTTTGGTCTCCCAAATTGATATAATAAAGAGAACGATAAAAATACCGTTATTAACCGGTTAATTTGGAATTTCTGTTTCCGTTTCTGTTCAGAACGATTAAAATTGATTTTGTTTTCGTTTTTGTTCCTGTTAAATGTCATTTGTTTTCGTTTTTCGTTTTCGTTCCTTGAACCGGTTCAGAGGCCTGGTTAAAACCTTCTGTAATAGTTGCACATAAGTCTCTCAGTGTGAAAAGGTGGATCTTAAAATCATACAGTCATTGTTGGTGAGGGCTCAAATACACAAAAATGCTGAAAAACCAAAGAATTTGTGGGACCTGAAGAACAGCGGGCAGTTTCACAGTTCAGGACAAACAAGGGACTCATGAACATTTATCACTAAACAAAAAAGAACACAGCTGTGGATCAATCAGGTAACAACACAGTATTAAGAATCAAGTGTATGTAATTTTTTTTATGTGGTCATTATTTAAATTTCAACGTTTATTTTCTTTTTTGAACTATAATTAACATTTTTCACATTCTGCAAGGTTTATGTAAACTTCTGACTTCAACTGTAATGTAATCTACACTAACATTTAAAAGTTTGTGCTTTTTTAAGTGTTTTTGAAAACATGAGTCTATTATACTCACCAAAGCTGCACAGAAAATTTTGTGTAATTTCTCACTCTTTCTCTCATTTACAATTATGCATTTAGCAGACCCTTTTATCCAAAGCCACTTACAAAAAAGGACTTAGAATACTTACAGCAATTTGTCAAAGAGCCAATATATGTAATACACAATGCCAAGTTTATTATACAACTAGATTAGGAAGCAAACTAGAAAGGATGAGAAGTGTGTGTGTGTGTGTGTGTGTGTGTGTGTAAGTGCATTGGTTAAGAATGTGTATAGTGGAACTTTTGAACTGTAGTGTATTTGCATTACATTTTATATAATTGTTCACCTTGCAGCATATTGTATAGGGTGGCTTTCATCTCAATCTTTCAACTTATTTGTTTATATTTTGTTTAAGTTAACCACTATTAGAAATGAGTCCTAAATTATCACTTTTTTTTCTGTCTGTCTTTCACTCCTGGTAGATTGTGTCTTTCTGCTGAAGTAGATTTGAAAAAGGTGAGGTTCTTCTCTGTTCCCCATAATGGAGGCTCTCATTTGGTCTCTCCAGTTGACGCACAGCTGCTTCAGGCACAGAAAATGGTAAGTGGGTGTGTGAAACGGCCTCAGCCAAATTATATTCCTCTCATAATGGGCTTTCTGTTTTTTTTTTTCAGATAGTCAGACGTCTAGAGGCAGACCTTGGGGTCAAGGTCCAAGAGCTGTTTATCCCACAGCTCAAATACTCCTTTCAGATCTGGGGAACTATGATGGCTTCACCTGGCAAAGATGGAAAGGTGGGCTTTTTTTTTTTTTTTTTGCCATTTTCACGTCCTCGTCATATAAAACATTTAATATATTGAATAAATAAAAATACACAGATATACTGGATAAAATACTAAACTGGTTAAGATATAAAATATTTTAAAGACGCCAATCAGTTTTAGAGGACGACAGATGAGCTCATCAAAATTAATGTGAAGTTGACATTATAAACTAAGCTGACTTTCAGTCTCTCACTGAGAGATTAGCTAACTTTAGCTCTTTATTTCTATATTGTTAAAGGGATAGTTCACCCAAAAATGTAAATTTGGGCATTAATCACTTACCCTCATGTCTTTCCAAACCCATAAGACCTGGTAATAAGGACACTGATAAAATAGTCCATGTAACTACAGTGGTTCAGTGTTATGAAGCTTTAAGAATACATTTTGTGCACAAAAAAAAACAAAAGTAATGACTTTATTCAACATCTTTTCCGTGTCAGTATTCAGTGCACTCATAGAGGTAAATAATAGTGGTTCAAACTTCCATTTTCTGTGAAAAAAGTGTCATCGCTTTCAGTTCAGGTCTTTTGTATGTGCTTTGTTAAATACAGAACTTTTTACTCAAGGCGCTTTTAAAAGAGTTACCAAAGATGATCATAACTGATGTCCATCACATATGCAGATTGATATATAAAAGTTTTTTGGGGGTTCAAGCATGCAGCCTGACAGGAACGCTACAGCGATCAAAAGTGCAATATCGCTCATAACTCACAGGCTGTCTTATGTTGTTGAAATCTTTGGCTCACGCCATATTTTTTGCGATTGAAACCAAACCAGTGGAGGAAGATTCTCTGGAGAATGAATATCAATAACTATCAAAAACAAAGTTGCACTTTGACTCTCCGTCGCAAAGGAGCTGCAGAACGTTTTAAAGTGGCAGGGCCGCCTTTAGTAAAACGGCTATAAGTTTTGAACGGAACGAGATATCTTCTCCAAACTCACACCGCGTATGTAGGAGCTGAATCTGAGGTCGCGTGAAAAAAGTTGCAAAGCTTGGCCACTTGGTGGCACTATAAGAGGGAAAAACCTAAAAACGGCCATAACTATGCAACCATTTGTCCTGTCGACGGTACACATGGTCTTGATCCAAAGTGCCCCATGTGGCTATAAGACATTTGTGTATGTCAAAAAACATGGCCGCCATAGGCCGATGTACTCCTATTGTAGCACCTATTAGACAAGCTGAACTGTTTGACTCACGACTCTATACAATAGACCCCCTCATTCCGAACAACATTGCCTCTAGAACCTCTGCTGACAATCAAACCGTTTGTTTTGCTTTTGCGTACTAGTCCTAGGTTTTTCACTCAATCTGGAAAAAAACACTGCAGTGCAATTCTTTGGACTCTCCAGGTAAATAACAATTAAAAAATGTTAAAATTTACTCTTAGGGAAGCTATAACGTGATTGTTTTGAGATAAGCCTGTAAAGTCTAAACAAAAATTCAAAACTTTATGAAACCTGGTAAGCACACGTGACAGGTGATTTTAAACAAGCATGCAAAGATTTAGGGAGATTGGTAATTAAAAAACATCATATTTCTATGGTAAATGACTTTGATTTACCAAAAATGCTTTTTTTATTATTAATTTAGGCCACTACAGGCTTGATAAATAATGTCTTTTTTATAGGTGCATAAATGCCTTAAATCACTTGAACCCTGGTAATTACTGCTTACAGCTAAATTGATATTTTTCTTGTTCTCACTAAAATTCAGATATTAAAATTGAATAAGTTATAATTAAGTTTAGATGTCTGCGCTTAACCAGAGCATATTGTCTGTTATTCCTTTTTATATACATACTTTGTTCTAGTTGTAAACATTTACAACATTTTTATAAGATTTTGTCATTTTTTCTTAGCCACCCACCACCTTTGCAGAGCTAATGAGTGAAGGCGGGAAGAAGGTTTGGCCTGTCTGGGAGCTGTTCAAGTGGTTTCTGGGGTTTTCTTCTCATACAGTAGCAGCAATAGGTTTGTGACAGAGAAGATTGTGCACTTTTTATGTCTGATTAACTGTCTGAGATGCGAATCAATGCTGGCAGTGTCTTATTGTGATGAGTGTTCCTAAAAGTGTCTAGATTCCTTTTTTTTTTTTTTTTTTCAGTTTTTAACGTCTCTGAAGATGAATGCATGTGATTATAGTGTACCTTTCCATCTCTCTTTCCCAGGTCTGGCTCTAGTTGAGCTGTTCCAGAGTTCCCATCCATCTCCATTCATTTTACAGCAGAAGGAGAGTCTCCAGCAGGAGCTGGAGGAGTTGCTGGGCACAGACGGAGTCCTGCTGTACCCCTCTCATCCCCAGATCGCTCCCAAACACCACCACCCAATTTTCACACCCTTCAACTTCTCTTACACTGGTAAGTGTTGTTAGCTTTGGTCTACTTATGATCTACTTATTATAGACCACCTTAGTTTGGGCTCTAAGTGCCTCTGTTCTCTGCAGGTATCTTTAATGTCCTGGGATTTCCAGTGACCCAGTGTCCATTAGGGCTGAGTGAGGAGGGTTTGCCCCTGGGCGTACAGATTGTGACAGGTAAATTACAGGACCGTCTCTCTTTGGCCACTGCCCTCTACCTGGAGAAAGCCTTTGGTGGCTGGAGGGAACCAGGCAAGACAACAGCCAAGCCTTAATTCCACCTCATGCATCTTCAACAACAGGACCACATGACCAACAACACATACTGTACCACATATACAACATGTGTAACCATCCAAAGCTTAGATACATTCATTCTATTAATTATAATTTGCAGAATGCATTTTGCATTAACTGACATGTTCCAGAGGGCTGCATTTGTTTACCTATATGTAAATTTAGTATTAATTTATTTCATTCATTAGAAATGGAATGGATGCTGGATCCAGAACAACAACAATAAAATAGAGATATTTACTTGAGACATATATTAATTTTAAACCCATGTGAGGAATACTGTATTTCATTTCGTAACAGTACATATTTGGTTATTTTTTTACTTTAATGCACTACAACACAGATGTTTGAACAAGCATGTGTGCTGTTCGCTGTTTCCTCTTAACCCTGTTTTCAAGAGCAGGCTCTTTCTTGTGACAAATCTATTTAATCTTTGGAATATCCTTTGCCATATGCAGGTTTCAGTGTTTTAGAAGGAAGACATTTTGTTGCACATAATGTTGCATTAAACAATCATATTTTGAAGTAAATATCAAGCTGGGGCATTTAAATGCTGGGCATTGGCAGTTTTCTTGGCCTTTATTACTCATATTTTGTTTTTGGTTTCTTTGAAAAATCTGGTTGAACATTTTGTAATGTGCTGATGTATTAAATAATGTGCCTAAAGCAGTAACAATTAAAAAATGTTTTGATGTGATTCTCCCAAGTATTAAGTGTTATACTTGTCTTCATAGTGTATTTGAAAATTTTCCTAATAAATGTGTGTCTGAATTCTGAGCATAATCAGCATGTCCTAAACATAAACCATCAATATATTCTTTTATAACTTAGAAAGAACATATGGACAGCAGATGACATTACATGCATTTATTATGTAATTCATTATGTAATTCTAAATGAATCATGAATCAAGTCATATAAGAGGCAAAATCTGTTGTATATATTTAAAAGTCACTCATATTCACCTCTTAGATTGAGGAAATAAAACAAAAGCTTTGATTAAAAAAGTGTCACGATATTTATGTATACACTACCAGTCAAAAGTTTAATGTTTAATGTTTTTAAAGACGTCTCTTTAGTTCACCAAGCCTGCATTTATTTGTTCCAAAGTACAGCAAAACAGTAAAATTTTGAAATATTTGTACTATTTAAAATAACTGATTTCTATTTGAAATGTAATTTATTCCTGTGATTTCAAAGCTGAATATTTAGCATCAATACTCCAGTAACATGAGCCTTCAGAAATCATTCTAATATTCTGATTTGCTGTTCAAAAAACATTTATTATTATTATTATTATTATTAATATTATGTTAAAAGAACATAGAGTTGAGTAGAATTTTTTTTCAGGTTTCTTTGATGAATAGAAAGTTCAGAAGAACAGCATTTATCTAAAATCTTTTGTAACAAATATATATGTCTTTATCATCACTTTTGATAAATTTAAAGCATACTTGCTAAACAAAATTATTATTTTTAATTAATTAAAAATAAATTGTACTGACTCCAAGCTTTTGACTGGTATAGTGTATAATGTTACAAAAGCTTTTTATTTCAGATAAATGCTGAACTTTGGATCTTTCTATTCATCAAAGAATCCTGAAAAACTGTACTTTCTTGAACAGCAAATCAGCATATTAGAATGATTTCTGAAGGATCATGAAAACTGGAGTGATGATGCTGAAAATTTAGCTTTGATTTCACAGGAATAAATTACATTTTAAAATATATTCAAATAGAAAGCAGTTATTTCAAATAGTAAAAATATTTCACAACTTTTGCTGTATTTTGGATTAAATAAATGCAGGCTTGTTGAGCAGAAGAGACTTACTGTTCAAAAACTTTTGGCTGGTAGTGTATATGATATAATCCCTAAAAAAACTCAATAAAATAGTGATGCAACCTATAAATTTAATACAGTTGTTTAATATACATGTTGTACTACAAGCAAATTTTAGGTTGTCTTTTTCTCCATATTTTGTGGTGATGTCAGTCCAAGGTTATATATTTATTGACCATAGGACTACTTGACCACTATGTGGCAGCATTTTCACATGATGTCATGTCTTCACTACTGTTTAAAAAAATATATATATAGTGGGTCCTAGTTCACCTTGTCAAGTTTGAGTCAAGTCCAAGAATTAACCACATCAGTCTGAGAAGGAGATGTTTATTATTGTTGCTACTTACTTTTTTAATATATATATATATATATATATATATATATTGTATATGGATTTGACTCCAAAATGTCTGAGTTAGCATACAAGTCCACCTGATTGCATTCGTTCATTTATAACTGCAGTCCGAATCCAAATACTCCAACATTGCTGTTTTAACAAACAAGTTGTTTTGGGAACAAATATTATTATTACTACTATTATAACCTCAATTGAGCCAGTTAGAAATATACATTCACATACACTCTTTACTCTTATGTTAGGGAGTGACCAATTGTCATTCTTTTGCCTCCAGGTTAGTTTGTATAGTATACTGGACTGTTTCCATGTTTTCAATCTATTGTTTTTTTCTGATTCATTTGTTACTGTCTACAGCAGAGATCTAAAACACCTAGGAAACGGTAAACAAAGCAAGACAGGTCCACTTTACAATCAACACTCTAGAGCTGCAGACTGATTAGATAAGAGAGGCTTTCATCAAGGTTACCCAACAAAAAATGCTAATTATAGTTTTTCTGTAAAACAGTGTTGGCTTGTAAATTAGATAACAGGTATGGACTGTAGTGTAGAATTGTGCTTTCAGCACATTTCATCAGTCCATAAAATGTATTTGCCTTTCTTTTTTTCTCCCTCCAGTTTTTTTATTTTATTTTATGGCATTTAATGATGACAATTTATCTGTGAGGGTAATGTTTTTAATTTTGTTGAAACATAATTTGGTTGTAATACCATTCTAACATCCTTAGCACTATGTCACCATGATGTGTGAACAGCTTTAAAGTGGCTGTTTAAATGAATTCTATGTTCCGCAGTAAAAAGCTTCACAGGCCATCTTATATCTCATTATTAAACTAGCATGTTCATGTCTCAGACACATTTTTAAGGATAGTCAACCACCTTCATACGACCTTTAAGCAGTTGTAAATGGAAAGCTTTCTTTCCAAATGACAGAGACAAACACCTGGAATCTCTGAATAGCTACTAGCCTTGATGAAGGATACAGCAGAAAGAGAAGGGCGAAGGCAGTGTTTGGTATCTGTGGCAACATCGTATTCAGAGGCTTCAAAGAGCAAGGCCTAATTATTCCAAATCCTTTAACAACACACTCATCACCATCATCTCATGCATTTTCATTAGTGTTCAAAGAAAATGATTAACATGACTGAATGGGATGGAATGAGACGCCACAGAACAGGCTGAGTGAAATGGAAAGCTGTCCAAAAGAGCAAAAAAAGAAGCAGCGCATGAAACTAGACATGAGAATTACCTGTGGGTGATTTGTGTAGGCCTCATGCATTCTTCTTTCTTCTATTAGATAAAATAATGATAATGAGAAATTGCATCTAATAATTTCAGTTCAACATAAGTTATACTGCAATATTAGAAATTACTAGTTGCTGGCTACAAAAAAAGTATTTTAATATTTTATTAATTATAAATTATTTTATTTAATAAATTATAATTATATATAATTATTTTAATGTCTATTTTGTTACATTTTCAGCTGTAAATCAATAATTACATTTTTAACAATATTTCAGGTGTAATTTTTGAGATTTGTTGTCATTCAAATCCAATTTTTCTTTGTAAAGGGCAAAAAATGGTCATACTGATATCAAACTTAAGGATTCATTAGTTTGAATATACATTTAACCATACAGAATATCTCAGCTGATAATTCAGTACACTTTATTTTTGCCAAAACATCCCATGTTTCGGTAGTGACTGTGCAATTTTGGTAGTGAAAATACTGCTTTGGGTGTGAACACTGTGATGAAATGGCCTTAGAATATGCCAACAAGGTGTGTTCAACATAGAATGCTCAGAAAAGTGCAGATTGTGCAGATGCTCAGACCAAAGACCATGTTTCTCTGATTAAAGAATCTATATTTATACAAAAAGTGCTTACAACATTAGAACTAAGTCATATGACAAACCAATGACCAGATCAGTACAAACAATTACAGTGAAGAAGACTTGAGTGACTGATTTTTACTCAACTACAAGGTATAAATGTACATGTATCCTTCTATTCATAGAGTCTCTCTTGGTTGTTGTGACCAGTGGGCTCCCGGCCGTGAATAAACCTTTATTCCTGCAAAGAGCAACTTGGGAGTGGTGTCTGGTATATGCTGCGCAGCTGAGAAATAGGAGTACTAAAGATTCTATGCTGATACAGTGATAGTGTTGGAAGACTATAGAGCTGTCCTCAGGCTGAGGTAAGAGCGTACACCTGAGAAGGGCGGTGAGAGTGTATAGATGCTAAAGACCTGCATGCTCATGTGTGATTGAGGTAGTGATAGTAGCTTCTTGGCGGGACGCCGTCACCATACTTCAGGGAAGTATTGGATTGTATTAAGTATTCGGGGAATTCAGGGAATTCGCTTGAGATACTGTAGTTATTAATTGTTGGTGGTGAAGTCAGATTGGTATTGGAAATTTCCACGACAGTTTTGGCGAGCCAGTCCAGGAGGCCTGAGGATCTTCTCCCTTCATCGGCGGGGAAAGAAAGTTTTTATTTCCTCTTCTATTGCTTAATTTAAAGCACAAGAGGAAACATTTTCCTCACATCTTGAAATTGAGCAAAAACCCAGACTACAAAAAGACAGACTACAACTTGCTCTTTGTTTGAATGAAAATAATATTTTATTATTATAATAATTATTATTTTAAATAACATATATACATAAAAACTGAGATCTCATAAATATAAATTATATTAATATTTTTAAGAATATTATTAATAATTAAATAGAGTAAGGAAATATCCTGTGTCCTAAGAACATGCTAATTGAATATTATAAGATACATATTGATATCGTTACATCAGTGTATAAATGAGTACATATACTGTACTAAATATCTGACGTTGGGTGACCAAGAAAAAAATAAAAATAAATAATAATATATATAAAGAACAGAAATTTAAAAATTTAAAGAACAGATATTAAACAGAAATTTGTAGAAAAATAGGGAATACATTGAGTGACTGAAAAAGTAGTAATATTACTAATATTGCTACTGTTTTCTACTTCTTATACAAAATAAGAATTTGCTTTCTCTCACATTACTCTTAAAAAAAAAGATTCAGAGTATTTGCGAGTGTTTATTTTTTCTGTCTCTTGCAAAGAACAACTTGCTTGCTTTCATATTACTACCAAAAAAAAAAAAAAAAACTACATAGTATCTATATTTTCTTCATCTTGCAAAGACAAACTTGTTTGCTTTCTCTCAAATTACTCCTAAAAAGATGCTGAATATTTGTGAGTAAAACAGACAAACAAACAAACAAACAAACAAAAAAGAAATATATTTATATATATATATATATATATATATATGAGACTATATCTATCCTTTTCCTTTCTTGAATGTTCTGGGAATTGCTGTGGTAAACCAGATTCAGTTCCTGAATTGAGAGGACTGAAAGAAGAAAAAAACAAAACAAAAAAATAAACAAACAAACAAACAAACAAAAAAACATTTTTGAAGTACTGAACTAATTGATTAGATAGTATTTTGACTTATGTGGTTCTCTGAGAGTTTCAATTCTAGAAGAAACCAGAAAGCAGTTGGAGCAGTTGCCTTCAAAGAAAGACTGAAATGCTGTTCAACAAATGGGGAAGAGAGGCAGAGCAGCGGGCAGAACAGAAACAACAAGGAGATCTACCAATAGAGTCTGCAGCTCTGCAAACCACAAAGCAGAAACAAGAAGATGAAGATATGGCATGTACAAACCATTACGCTCCTTCCTACAGACTCTTGACCAATCAAACAGCCCAGACAACTCCAACTGAGAACGTGAATGTCCCTTCGTCCACAACCCAGCATGAGTCTTGCTGCGGAAAGGAACAAATTTGTTTCAACACACAAGAACAAATTCAAACAGGTTTACTTTATCCCTGCCTTTCAGCATTACAGTCAGGGACCCAAAAAACCTGGGGAGTCAAGAAGCCCTCAACTTACAGATGTTATGGTTTCCTGGAGAAGGAAGGCCCATCTGGGTGGAACAACCTTGGAACACAGAGGAACTCAGAAATGTGACTGCTGCACTTCCAGACCCAGAAAAGTCACATACAGACACGCAGGCCAAGACTGGGCAGCTATCTTCAACAAGTGAACTTGTGAACTTTTGAAGTGGACTTAGGTACGTGTAGCTGAAGATGATGCTTTTAAACCTAAGAATGAATGCTGATGCAGGTGCAGAGGGAACTGACAATCCAGGATGACAGACCACTTGGAACAGAGTGATTGCCAGAATGAGGCTTGCATACCCTACATGTATTGACTGGGGAGCAATCACTAACAAAAGAGCTGAAGATTGAGACAGAGAGCGCACATCTAAAAAAAAAAACTGTTGATGAAAGTGCTGGCCTTCCAAAAGGAACTGAAAAAACAGAAATACTAAAATATCATTTTGAGAATGGACTCCTTCCTAATTTGCAAGCAATAAGACTGACTTCCATTTGATGTGAGGCACAATCTATGGAGAACTATGCTGCAACATGCAGAATTAAGAAGAAGATAACAGAAGCAGCAAAAACTAAACAATGTTCAGTATATGTTTTATCAGTCCAGCAGCAGACCAGGAGTTAAAGGCCAGGACTGAGGTTGATGGACTGAGGACAGAGGAGGTTACAACCATTCAGAAGACTGCCAGAGTGTGCCATCTTCAGGAAGCCATCAAGGGACATAATATCAGTGGAAAACTTCTGCCAATCACTGTCACAATTGTGGTGAAAGAAGACATTTGGCCAAGTATTGCCCATGAGCGAGGAAACAACATCTTGCACAGGAACCTCCTCCTTCCATTAACAGCTGTTGGTCTCCATCATCAAATGCAAGAGACTGTGAACAGGATAAGGTGAAAGAGACTTACAGCCAAAAAAAAAAAAAATAATCTTACAGCCAAAGACACAGCCTGATAATGACTATTTAAGTTGAAGAATTTTCTTTATCTTTTATTTGGTGGACACAGGTGCCACATTTTCTATGATCACTACAGAGACCGCCCTAAATTTCCAAACTTAGCTTATTCTGACAAAAAACAAACAACATGAGTTATCTGGCATACTATTGGTTGATAAGTTGACTTTACCTATAAGAGTAACAAACATGCTGAAAAAGGAGAACCATTCTTTCCTGGTTTCTGAAACATGCCCTGTAAATTTGTTGGATAGAGATTTACTGTCTAAATTGGAATTAATCATTTCATTTCAAATGATAGTATGGAAGAGTTGAATTCCGGAGATGTTTTTAAGCAAATTATGGCAAATTGGTATTACAATTCAGCTTTAACTTCTTTTGATGCATACTCTACTTATCAACAAATTTTGCTAGATCTAGAAAAACCACCTTATCTGCATTGTACCTCATGGTTTGTAGGCCAGGATAGGAACAATGCAAATGAGGAAATGGATCACCAAGGGAAAAATTATACCTTGATTTTCTATTGGTATCCCAGCAATTCTCTGCATTCTCTGTTACACTAACACCGTATAAGTCTGCTCTCTTGCATCAGACACCAGTCCAGCTCAATGTCTCAATGGAAAAGAAAGATAGTTCATGGGTCAGTGTGGGATTTTGGCTCACTAACCAGTTGAGACTGGAAAATGGTCTTGAGATAACAGTAGGTAACACTGCGTCTACTAGGAGAGGGTAAAAGCATATCCTGTAATACAGGCAATCAAGGTTCACAGGCTGTGTAGTAAGGAGAGAACAAACCCCAAATTTGATTAAAAAAAAATAATAAAATGCTCAAGGCACATCACATTACAGAGATTTTTCATAGTTTTAAACATTTACCTCAAAATGATGGGGCCTACCTTACCATGTACCAACATGTATCTATCTATCTATCTATCTATCTATCTATCTATATATATATATATATATATCTTAACTCTTCTTATATAAATTTTAATGAAAGGAAAATACTTATATTAAGCTTACTAATTGGTTAAATGATATTGTGGGTTCTAATAGATAATAGGCTAGAAAACATCTAAGTTTTTAATACTTAAATGGTTTTTAAGTGTTTTTTTTGGTGGAATGGCCCATGAATGTACAGTCACTGTGAAGCTGACATTAGTGATTTGTTAAAATGTAAATCACAGCGTGGTAAAAATTTGTTTATGCAAATGTAAAGGGGGTTGGGGGAAAACAATGCAAATAGCGAAACGCAGCCAAAGCAAAAGAACAATATCATATAGATATAAATTTGATTGACTGATTTGATTGACAGGTTTAACTGCTTAAGAACATTTGTCAAATGTACACGTGGATTTATTAGCTTAGGATTTATTAACAACTGCTGTTAAATATCTCAAACGTTTCACAGAAAAAACTCCCTAGGCTAGAGAAACTTAATGCAGAAATAATGTCCATTCCTACTCCCACATCACAGAGTCCCATAATACAATGGGGCCATTTCTGGCCTGTTGTCCGCCAGCACTAGCGCGTTTATGGGCAGGGCTTTTTGAACGAAGCGACGCTTTTTAAACTACACGCTTGATTCGGGCAGAGCAGAAAGAAGTGGGTGGTTCATTTCTTGGGCGAGCGATTTGAGGAAGGTTTGTTCTTCGAGCTTGATACAGCAGTAAAGCGATAAAATGATCATCGTCATTGAAGATCAGGTAAGAATATTGTTTTAATTCAACAGACTCTTATTTAAGATGCTGTTTCATTTCATTTTACTTTTAAATGGACAAAATCACGCGGTATGACGAGGGAGGACACGTTTTGCTGAGTAACTGTATGAGAGCCGATAGCAGCCCAACAAACTGGTTTCGCTTAAGTTTGTGGAAGATTCAACAGCTGTGTGTGAGAATTCACAAAGTATCAGCAAACAATTAACTTTAATAATAAGTCAATTCAGGTTTTGGTTTCGAGACATAGATTTAGTTAGCCTATCCGCTAACTAATTCTTAAAATCAGCTAGTCACAACGGCACCCGAAAGCTAAAATTTTTCCCTTTCGCCTACAAAATACCGCTTCCGTTTTATGTTGTCTGTGCTGCAACAGTTGCGTTGTAAAATTATAAACCGGCGCTCGTGAAATACATAGTTTTGCGGCAGCTGGCACGCCGCTTCGTTACGTAACTATCAGCTCACGGTAGCGCAGTGTTTTAAACCTACCGGCGAAATACACGTTTTTCATTCACCGTTTTAACCTAGATAACTAAATTGGCACGGTATTGTAGAATTGTGTTTATTTCGGCGATCGCGGCCTCATGCGACTTCCACTAGACCAAGCGCGCCATCAAGTCACGTGGGTTGGACTTCTGGTGTTTTTTTTTTTTTTTTACACGGCAGCAGTTGATCATTTGCCGCAGTGAATAAGACAGACAGGAGGTACACAAGGACATCATTAACTGTCGGCATATTGACTTTATGTTCCTGTTTATTTGAATGTAGACACATACGCCCTATTGTTTGATTCCGTTTGTTGCAGATAAATCATGTAATCCTTACAAAAGTGTTGGTCTTAGTGGTCTACCGATGTGGTTTTATGTTGTTGCCTAGAGGGCATGTGGTTGGTGTGTATATTTAAGTAAAGATGACAAATGACTTAAAGTATACATTTAAATCTATTAATTATAGAAAATAATTAATTCTTCTGCTCATCACAAAAGATCAGAAATTATTATTATTATTATATTATTTCTATTTATTTTTTTGGAAGAATGTTGGTACTGTTTAAAGGGAAATGAAATGGCTAGTTCAGCCAAAAATGTACTCGACCTCAAGTTTTTACAATCCTGTATAAGTTTCTTTTTTTGATGGTATTTTGAAGAATGTTGGTAACTGCTGCTGGTAGGCATTGACATCTGTAGTAGAGGAAAAAATGCAATGGAAGTCAGTTGCTACCATCAACCATGGTTTGGTTACCAACATTCTTCAAAATGTCATATTTTGTGTTCCACACACAAAAAAGAAACTTAAACAGGATTGTAAAAACATGAGGTTGAGTACTTTTTTTTTTTTTTTTTTTTTTTTTTTTTTTTTCTGGCTGAACTAACCCTTTAATTTTCCCTTTTTAACCAGTTCTATAAACAAGTAGTTAATTGTGTAACTGGCAAACTGTATCTAGATGTTATTTCTTCTTCACCAAAAAAACAAAAACAAAGCATCACGTAACAGATAACAGAGTAACAGATTTTATCTTTATTCAACACATTCTACTCCACAGTCTAGAATTATGTGAATGTAGATCATGTTTAGTTTCATGTAATCATGTTTGTTTCTTTTATTATTATTATTATTATACTGTTGCACTTGCATCTATAAAAATGAAGATCCACATCAACACTTTTTTTTTTTTTTTTTTAAAGACAGTAGCATATTGTAGCAATGACAACGTGAAATCCAACACTGAACATTGACTTTTGTTTACAGGAAAGCTTTGACAAAGCCCTTGCTGAGGCAGGTGATAAGCTTGTAGTGGTTGATTTTACAGCCACGTGGTGTGGGCCTTGTCAGAGCATTGCACCTTTTTACAAAGTAAGGAACCAACTTTAAGCCACTTTGTTTGAGTTGTTGGAATGGACTTATTTGACTCATTTTCTAATTGTAATTCCTGACTTCAGGGCCTGTCTGAAAGTCCTGACAATGCTAATGTGGTCTTCCTCAAAGTGGACGTAGATGATGCACAGGTGAGTTTCAAATTTTTTGATTGTAGGGTTATAAAGCTTTGGCTTTGCAACCATAATTTAGGCCTAAATCCATTTAGATAAAAGATGTCAGCTCGTTTGTGTGTGTATGGGAAATTGGTTCTAAATTGGCTGTTTTAGCTTATGGTGTACACCACTAGAGGATAGTAGAATTACATTAAATTTATGCTATGGATACATTCCAGTCAAACAGTATTTGCTTTTTGTTTCTCTGAATGTCCCCTGCAAGTCCTTTTCTTATTCAAGTCATATTTGTACAATGCATTAAATCATGCCATCAAGTTTTAAACTTGTCTACATTAACTATACATAAAAGCAGATTATTTTGTAAACTAAAAGCAGAAAGATGTGTTCTAAGGAATATTAAAGTGATGTTGTTGTGTGTTTTGCAGGATGTAGCCCAGTCTTGTGAGGTCAAATGTATGCCAACATTCCACTTCTACAAGAACGGGAAGAAGGTTTGTTCTGTTGTCTTTCCTCTAGTTGAACTAAAAAAGTCTCATATCAACTGTACAAAGTTACATTTGTCACTCCATGAATTTGCTGAGTTTAATATACTTCCAGTTATTGTTTGGATGACTTGATCTCCTTTTATTTTTTATTTTTTTTGTAGCTGGACGAATTTTCTGGGTCCAACCAGGCTAAACTGGAAGACATGGTGAAAAACCACAAATAATAAACCTGATATGATCCACTAATAAATGTTTCCTGTGCAGCCTCAGCTCCAATTTTAGAAACAATAACTCTCCGCTTGTTTTGATATTCATGAAAGACTTTAATTTTCTAGTCGTTTTACGGGGATTTTAGCAGGTCAAAATCTGCCTTACATCCGTTTCCATAATGAATCATTACCATTGTATGTTCTTTTTTCACACATAACTATTATTAAATGTTTTTTTCAATACCAATAAACACAATTATAAAAAAATAATAATAATGGAGAATGTTGCTTTTGTGCTTTAGAAGATTCCAAATGAATGTAATTCATTGTGTGTTTCTCCACCACTAGTTAGATCATTGTCCCAGTTCCTGGTATGATGGATGCCTGTTATATATATATATAATATATATATATATATATATATACCTTGTCTCTATATGTTGTATTGTTAAAGGTTTTTCTCAATTGTGTATTATTTTTTATTTTATTTTTTTAAGCTGCATAAATTGTTTGTAGCCAGCATCAGCTTGTGTTTGCAGAGTGGTTGCAATCGTGTTTATCTAGCAGGTTTTACTTTTTATCTAGCAGTTTCATCTTTTTCACAAAGTGTAACATTGGCAATTTAATTTGCATCAACCTTGAAAGAAATCTTGTTGAACACTGTGTGAATGGTTCACTCCATTATTTTATGTTGCTTCATGTGAATATTTGAAGTGGATCAAAACCAAAGTTGTCCTAAAACCAAAACAAACCTGTTCTTGTCTTAGGGCATCTTTGAACTTTTCTCATCCACTTTAAATGTTGACTACTGTATTGCAAAAGATTGTTTATAAATCCATTCTCAGTTTGTTTTTGATGCACAATGTTGTATGGTTGTGTATGTAAGGATAATATGGTATCAATATTTGACCTTAGCTTACTGCTTTTAGGCCACTACCCCGCAAGATGTCTGCATGTCTCAAAAAATGAACCCTCAAGTGATCTAAGACCAACAACATAGAAAATCTTTTACAATTCCTGAAATTTGTCTCTGAAAACAAAACTGACAGTGTTATGTATGTTAGAATAGTGTATGAATATAAGAAAAGCCAGAAGGTGTTTTGCTTTGAGAAGAGAGAGGCATTATGAGAACAACAATTACTTTGATGACAAACATGACAATGATAAGACTCACCAGTAATTACCAATGTGTTAAATGCTTAAAAAAAAGACAGAGACATAATTAAGAACTAATGATTTTACAACACAGCGGGAACACTTCACAGGTAAAGAACAATACACTGAAACTCACCAATCCTGTTACAGAAGAACATTGCAGAGGCACGCAGCAACAACAGGGCCAAAAACAATACCGGTACATCAATCAAGTAAATTTAATAAGACTTAAAACATCCCTGATGATTATTATAGTAAGTAAAAGTGATTTAAAGCCATAATTATTATTGTTTGTTTTAGAATGTAAAAAGACACTTGAAGGCGCTGTTTTTGTTCAAATGCAAGTTTAAGATTGCACACAACGGTCAGATCAGTGTTGCCAAGTCCGCGGTGTTCCCCCGGAATTGTGCTACTTTAATACTGTTGCCGCGGGTTGTCTTTCATGCGGGTTGAAGCGACCCCAATAACGTAATATTTAGCCAATTAAATGCTAGTTTCATTTTATCCGCTGGAACACGATTTTTACCCTAATTTTGGGCTAGTTTTGAGTAGCAATTGGGTGGGTTTTGTTATGAAAACCTGGCAACCCTGTGTCAGACGGATTGGCGGAAACGTGTTCCGTAGAGTGATGAATCACACTTCTCTGCCAATTTGGTGGGTGAGTTTGGGGTTGGAGGGGGAGAACTTTACCTGAACTTTGCAATAGAATCTATCTATTTACGCATTTAAATCTCACGTTAAATCACACATGACCTACAGGCACATCATTCATTTTATGAACTTTTTTTTCTCAGAGGAAAAAAAAACAAAAAAACTGTTAGACCAGAAGTAATGGTGGATAATAAGAAGATGGGCCACGTTCTCCCTTATGCTGTCACACTCTTAAGACTCTTATCATTTAGACTCTCCCATATTTATTGTGACTGATTCATGACATTCTTCAGTGGTGCTGACATTAAAAAGCAATTTGGTATAAATAGTGGTACAGATGGCTGTGTTATACAAGTTAAATGAACAAAATCTGCTGGAAGGTATGTAACTTTTGTCTGATTTTTGCACTTGTAATATTTGTCTGAATGTACAATATGTAAAATTTAAAACAAAAACTAACAATTACATTTAGACATTTAGCAGACACTTTTATCCAATCAGTACATTAATAGAAAGTAATTAATAATACACATTGGTGGATGAAATATATAAAATGAATTACTTGTTACACTTGATTGAACTTCTCTTGTTAGTTCCTTCTTATGATATATGTTGTAGTCCTCATTTGTAGCTTTGGATACTAAATGTATAAATGTAAATATAATGTAAAATCAGGGTGTTTTCTTCAAATAGGGGGATCCGTTTAGAATGAGAGGGCAAAAATAAAACAAAATATTAAGAAAAAGACTGAGAAAGAAAATCATAATTTCCTGAGGTAAAAATGGTCAAAAACAATATCAATCCTACCCTTACTCATCACTATTTAAAAATAATCAGAACATCAAAGGTCTTCATTTTCTTGTGTAATATGATTTTTGAATTTTTGGCTTTGTTTTGATCATGTACTGTAGTATCCATGACATTTTACCCCACAACTGTCATTTATCTGTAACTGTACTAAAAAGGAATGTTGGTTTTAGGCTTAAACTGTCTAGACTTGAGTACAGTAGGAATGTTAACATCCCAGACCCGTTTTTTTTTTTTTTTGTAGTCTTGGGATTAAAACCACTTTATTATGGTCTGTGTGATTTAAGGACCAGGCGAGCAGGTTGTGGGGAAAGTCAAACAACTTTCCAGGCCAAGTTGCATTCTTATCTTGTATTTAAACTTATCTTTCTCTCTCTGTCTCATTTCTGAGGACCGACTGGCACATCTTGATTTTGCAGGTGTGTTCCTGTGTCAGCATGTTTTGGTCACGTTATTGTAATCCAAAACCTAATCATAACCCTTAACTTAGAGGGCAATTAAGTCCCTAACCCATTCCAAAGCCTAACTCTGACAGGCCTCACACCTGAATTGTTTTTCAAAAAGGAACAGGATCCTTCTTAAGAGCAGCAGGGTGTGGGTGAAATTATGCAAAGCATTGGGTTACTTCCTTTCTTGTTCCTATTTTTGGTCTAATTCATACTTAGCACTTTTTATTTAGGGGGTTTGTAAATCCCCATTTTGTAGATATGGTACTTAGGTGATTTATTTATTTATTTTATGAAAAGCATATTGACATCATGTGTAAAAGGGTATATGTATACAAATGAAGTCTGGAAATACATTATACTCAAGCAAGGTCTACAGCAAGGTAATGCAATTCAAAGAAATTTATAGAAATATAGCAAGATACCACACCAATTGCTAGATTACATTTTGTATTTTAAAATGTACAATTTAAAATAAAATCAAACATTAAAGTATAGGACTCCTTGCTGTTCCATTTGTCACCTGTTATACTTTCTCTCAACCAGCTGTACTCTGTTAGCTCCTCTCATGTGTTAAAATCCTAAGAGACAGTTTGTTATTTAGAAAGCAGCATACATATGCAAACACAATTAACCACAAATGGAAAGATTATATTAGAGAGACACCTAACAGGATTTAATCTGCAGGTTTGAGACACTATTCACAAGGGTTTTGTTATAGAGACAGAAAGAAGAAAATATGATACATTTCATTAAAACCTAATACACAATGAATTAATTCCCATTAATATGTTTCCCACAGTCATCGTCAGCGTCAGCATCAATGGTTTCACTGCTTGTAGTGGCTGTATTTCTCCTCCAGGGGTCACTATTTCAGCTCCATCAGGCTGCAGCATTCAAAATAGTCCCTGCTGATGGATCCCTCACCCATCATCAAATCACTGAGGCTGCTTTCTTCCGCAAGATGATGGAAGTGTGTCGTGACGTAGCCACTTCTCGGGGGAAAGACTTTATACTACCTGTAAGATGTAACATTTTTAAAGATAGATAGACCAAGATAAATAACTAAATAAATTTGGAACTACATATTACAAATTGACTATTTGACCAGAACTCACATATTTGTAAAATGTAAGATAGATTGACGTTTACAACTGGACTTACTTATATTCGTATGAATTTCACAACAATTTTAAACGTGTTAATCTCCATTTGAAGAGGTCCACGGTATTGGCGTAACATACCCAGTCAACGTGAGATAATGTGATGATCACAGTGATGTCATTCTCATACTGTGTTACTCACAGTGTAAGTAATATGTGAGCTCATTGTGAATTTAAAATGATGAGCAGGCTGAGAGGAGACAGTTCAAATATCGGTCATTCAACACCGGAAAGAAGTGAACGCAGGATTTGTTAACACACCGTATGTGCTGTAAAGTTATGTTGAGCGTGAATTTGTGAGCTCCTGAAATGTTTGACAAAGAATTGTTTGCGCATCTAAACATCGCTATAGAAAATATGTCAAGAGCTGTAGTTGTTAGGAACTGAATACATTGATATATTGCTCTCTGTGTTTCAGGATGTATTAAATCTTTTCAGTGAGAAAAAGAAATAGAAGTGAAAAGGTGTCAACAAAACAAAACAAGTTGATATAAATAAAATCTGAACTTGATGTTTGTGTTATTCATCTTTTTCTTCCTGTAAAAGTGGGCGCAGCCATTTGTAAATTTTATGGGCGTGGCTTCCGGTCTCATGGCGTCCATCTATTTTGAGCTGTACAAAATAGCTTGTTTAGCTGCTTGATATTGTGAATTGGTGTGTCTTACCTTATTATTTTAATGTATTATCTCTCCCTATAGCGGATAATGAACCAGTAGTCTTACCGATAGACAGACTTACGCATTGAGGAAAAAGGAGTATAACTGACCAATATTAGATATTCGATCACAGTGAACTCACACTAAAATAATAGAATGAGAATTTAACAATGATACAGTATCTCACAAAAGTGAGTACACCGCTCACATTTTTGTAAATATTTTATTATATCTATGTGACAACACTGAAGAAATGATACTTTGCTACAATGTAAAATAGTGAGTGTACAGCTTGTATAAAAGTGTAAATTTGCTGTCCCCTTAAAATAACTCAACACACAGCCATTAATGTCTAAACCGCTGGCCACAAAAGTGAGTACACCCCTAAGTGTAAATGTTCAAATTGTGCCCAAAGTGTCAATACTTGGTGTGGCCAGCATCATTTTCAAGCACTTTTGGGCATGGAGTTCACCAGAGCTTCACAGGTTGCCACTGGAGTCCTCTTCCACTCCTCCCTGATGATATCACAGAGCTGGTGGATGTTAGAGACCTTGCACACCTCTACCTTGTTTGAGGATGCCCCACAGATGCTCAATATGGTTTAGGTCTGGAGGCATGCTTGGCCAGTCCATCACCTTTACCCTCAGCTTCTTTAGCAAGGCAGTGGTCGTGTTGGAGGAGTGTTTGGGGTCGTTATCATGTTGGAATACTGCCTTGCGCCCTAGTCTGCGGCCAGTACATGTTGGCATTCATGGTTCCCGCAGTGAACTGTAGCTACCCAGTGCCAGTAGCACTCATGCAGCCCCAGACCATGACACATGACACATCGACAGGCTAACCCCCACCCCTTCAACCTCTGCAGCAATGCTGGCAGCACTTATACGTCTATTTCCCAAACACAACCTCTGGATATGACGCTGAGCACGTGCACTCAACTTCTTTGGTCGACCATAGCGAGGCCTGTTCTGAGTGGAACCTGTCCTGTTAAACCGCTGTATGGTCTTGGCCACTGTGCTGCAGCTCATTTTCAGGGTCTTGGCAAACTTCTTACAGCCTATGCCATCTTTATGTAGAGCAGCAATTCTTTTTTTCAGATTCTCAGGGAGTTCTTTGCCATGAGGTGCCATGTTGAACTTCCAGTGACCAGTATGAGAGAGTGAGAGTGATAACTCCAAATTTAACACACCTGCTCCCCATTTGGACATACCCAATGTGGACATTTTCACTTAGGGGTGTACTCACTTTTGTTGTTAGCGGTTTAGACATTGATGGCTGTGTGTTGAGTTATTTTGAGGGGACAGCAAATTTACACTGTTATACAAGCTGTACACTCACTACTTTACATTGTAGCAAAGTGTAATTTCTTCAGTTGTCAC
Organism: Cirrhinus molitorella; assembly: GCA_033026305.1. Classification (NCBI taxonomy): domain Eukaryota; kingdom Metazoa; phylum Chordata; class Actinopteri; order Cypriniformes; family Cyprinidae; genus Cirrhinus; species Cirrhinus molitorella. The sequence continues at coordinate 29,220,751 of CM065120.1, forward strand.
GTGAAAAGATATAATAAAATATTTACAGAAATGTGAGGGGTGTACTCACTTCTGTGAGATACTGTATAACTGTGGTCTCACATGGTGAGCATACATGACCACATGGGTGCACTGTGACCTCACATTGTGACCATAGTCTGAGCACAGAGTGAGTGCAATGTAAGGTTACAATTTTAGCTCACTGTGACCTCACATCGACCTCAGTATGAGCACACGAGTACACTGTGAGGTTACAATTTTAGCTCACTGTGTCCTCACATTGTGACTACATCATGAGTATCCTGGGTATTAAATCATTGACTGGGTGTTTTTTATTCATTTATTTATTTTTTGATGTTACAAACTGAGACAGAGGACTTTTTTTAATTGACTGTAGATGGTAGATGCTGCCAATAGAATAGTTTGAGTAAGCTATCTGTTAGAATTCCCATTCTATTCATTAGCAGTTGCTCAGCTAAAGCAGAACTTTCCAGAAGAGATGGCACAATTAGAATGGAGCTACTGGTTATGTAAAAGAATTTAAGATATTCAATGATGATTAAATTTTAATAGACAAACTGACATGGCTAGAATTATTATTATTATTATTATTATTTGTCTTCTAATCATGAATATTAACCGTCCATTTAGTGGCAATCACAAGGTTACAAATGAAACAAACAAATTCATAAATGTGATATTTTGGAAAATGTTAATGCCCTTTTTTTTTCTTTCTCTACCTTCCACTGCTTAACTATAGATCAACAGCAAACTGACTGCAAATACCGTCCAGAAAGCCTGCTCAAATTCATATTCCAACTTATTAAAACTATCCACATTCAATCTGGCTGTTGTTCAAACTTCCCTTAGCAATACAGCTGTGGATAGAAAGCAGTTCAGTACTGCTCATCATTTTGATAATGAAGATTTCAAAAATGGACGGGACCTCATCACTCAGGGCATAGCTGCTGTGAAAGTCAACATCAAAAATGGGAAATTTTTGTCTGCCCGCACCCGTCTTGGGGCTGTATGTCATACTTTACAGGTATGTTAGTGTGAACTTTTTTTTTTTTTTTAGTTTATATATATTGAACAATTTAGTAAATGAATGTGTTTTGTCTGCAGGATTTCTATAGCCACAGTAACTGGGTGGAGCTGGGAAGCACTGCTCCTTTCAGCACGCTGATCAAACCCGAGCTTCCTCTCAATAATCTAGCAGGTACTGTAGTCATTTCTGAAGTTATTTTTTTTATTTATTTTTTTTAGTTGTTATCTCAAAATTAAATTCCCCAGTCTCTTAATTTAACATTTTATAATTAACCACCTTTACAACTGAAAAATAAATAAATAAAATAAATAAATAAATACTTTGCTTTAAACCATACTTTAAATATTGTGCAATTCCACAATATTTATGTACCAATTCCAATACTTTATGTACCATATGTATGGATGTACGGATGTCTAGGTCCCAATACAAAAACCTGTAAAAGCTGTGTTGGAAAAAACTGCACTGACAACATTCTCCCAGAGGTACTGCAGCAGAAGATATTAACTTCAGGATATTTCCGCTTGTTTTCCTCTTCCAAACCTGCAGGTACGGAAAGCTTAGTATCTCATGCATTCACATTAGTAGGTGATTTGTTTTTCAAGCTATTCAAATATGATACATCTTAATTTACTTACTAAAGGATGAAGTTCTTTCTTCTAACTGGACATTTGATTTGTTTAATAATGAGAGTGGAAAGAAGCTCTGATACTTAAAGCACTTTTTTCCCATGAAAATTGTGTCTGTCAGGCAAGTGTAGCCATGGTGGCTTTTTTGACAGGACCAGTTTAAGAGAACCCACTGGAGGCATCAATAAGGATGACATCAGTTCAGATCATGGCTTCCTTCACATACGTGCTGCTGAAATGGCGATCAAAGCAACTATGGAACTGCTGGAAGACATCCGACTGGCCACAGATGACCAAACCTTTCTTCGGTATGGCTTTTCAAAACCTGTACGACAGGGATCTCCAACCCTGCTCCTGGAGAGCTCCCATCCTGCAGATTTCAGTTCCAGCCCCAATCATACACACCTGAACCAGCTATTTATGGTTTAGGGTTACTTGATAATTACAGGCAGGTGTGTTGAAGCAGGGTTGGGCAGGTTTGCAGGACCGTAGCTCTCCAGGAGCAGGGTTGGAGATCACCTGATACATGATTTTCATTCTTCCAAGTAACACAAAAGAAACTTAGAAGAGTGTCCAGACTGTACATTTTTTTATTCAATAAAAGGAAATAGAGTAAACTGTCCCTTTAATCTTTCATTCCATCTCTCTTTCTCTCTTTAGATTGATGGGCCTCAATCAGACTTCAGTTCTGGCTTTTGTGTTTGACGTCACAGGCAGTTTGTCTAATTACATTGAAGTGTTCAAGAGAGTGAGCTTCAGTATCATAGACAGCAGGAGAGGAACATCAGAGGAACCTTCAGAATACATTTTAGTTCCATTTAATGAACAGGGTTGGTCTACTGTGCTTAAAACACGGGTGTCCAGACTTGGTCATGGTGGGCCATTGTTCTACAGAGTTTAGTCAGAGATTTTCTATAGGGAGATGAGAAGGTCTGTATTACCTACTGTTGGAAAAAGCGTAATGGCTAACTTGGATCATGTGTCCCTTAACCAATCACATCACAGCCTTAACGTCATTAAATTTCAGTCAGAGTTGTGCGACACTCAATTGCTGAATACGAACTGCCAGACCAGAAGCGTTAGCTTTAGCCGTTACGGTTTTTCTGCAAATGGTTGCAGTCTTGCCTTCAAGTGGCTTTGGTTTAGCTCCAACTTGTCTCAACACACCTGTCTGGAAATGTCTAGTATGCCTAGTAAGACCTTGATTAGTTGGTTCAGGTGTTTTTAATTAACTCTGCAGGACAGTGGGACACCCCTGGTTTAATGTGGATGCAAAAATAAGGTTTTAAAGAAAGATTTAACCAAAAAGACTTTGGCATATGAAAACATTTTTGAGCTCCTATAATCCCATCCTATAGGACAGTAGTTCTCAACTCCAGTCCTCGGGGCCTACTGTTTCTGAATCTGACACACTCAGTTCAGTTCATGGATCTTTCTCCTAACAAGCTGATGATCTGTATAAATGAGGGAGACATACAAAAGGTGCAGAGTGGTGGGCCCCGAGGACTGGAGTTGAGAACCACTGCTATAGGAGCACCTTTATTATCCTGTAGTTTCAAATGATTATTATAAACAGCAAGCGCAAACTATGCAAGTAGCACTCAGTGTCCGAATTCACTCACTCGTTTCATTCACTCCTTCAAGTGAACTGAATGAGTGGACTAATGTAGGGAATAGTGAATGAGGGTATAGGAGGCGATTTCGGATACAGCCCTTGATTACCTTGTTCAGGTGTGTTTGATAAGAGTTGGAACTAAACTCTGCAGGACAGTGGCACTCCAGGACCAAAGTTGCCCACCCCTGCGGTAGACTTTTATCTATCCATATGTACTGCTTCCTGAAGCCTTTGCTTCTCCTCTGTTGGGTAAAATGGATGATACGTGTTGAAGTTGCATTTGGTCTCATATCAGATCGCATACCTTCTCAGTGTCGTACGCTTGCTTGGCCGTTTGTTGTGCTAAACAGTTAAGTGTGTTCAGCTGAATTCAATTGTAGTTTTTGTCAGTCGAATATAAAAGAGGTTATAATACTGTGGCAGCGCTTGCGGCACCCCTCGCGTGAAGCCCTCATTGTGTGAAGACCAAAGAGTGTAAAGACTATCGACTCTACCATGCGACTTCACCGGACACAGACACAGGCAGGGAACATAAATATCGCTTTTGATTTCTTCTTTTTTCAACTTCTTGCTTTATTTCTCTTTCAGTTTGTATGACCAACTCTTACTATGTGTTTTCATATTCCTATTATTACTACCACTTGCAAACCACGCATCACACATTCTAGGCAGCGCAACCCAAACAACCTGCGCACTTTGCCTATTTCATTACTTCTATCACTAGTCATTCAAGACTAAATGTCTTAGCCCTGACAGAGACTTGGATCAAACCAGAGGACACCGTTACACCTGCAGCTCTTTCCAACAGTTTCTCATTTTCCCACATTTCCCGTCTGTCTGGAAGAGGAGGAGGTACTGGTCTACTTATCTCCAATGACTGGAAATGTATTCCTTTTACCTTCTCTAGGTATTAACTCTTCCTTTGAATCACATTCAGTTACCATTACCCACCCTTTTAAGATCCATCTTGTAGTTGCTTATTGCCACAAGGTAACTTCTTGGATGAATTAGATATGCTACTCTCAACCTTTCCTGAGGATGATACTCCTCTAGTTTTGCTTGGAGACTTCAACATTCACCTAGATAAACCTCAGGCTACAGACTTCCACATTCTGCTTCCCTCTTTTGATCTCAAGAGAGTGTTAACTACAGCTACTCACAAATCAGGCAACCAGTTGGACCTTATTTACACACGACACTGCTCCACTGATCATGTGCTGGTTACTCCACTGCACACTTCGGATCACTTCCTTCTCACTCAAACCTCAACATGGTTTCTGAGTTAACACACACCCCTCCTCTTTCGACGTAACCTGCGCTCACTATCTCCCTCCCAGCTATCTACTATGGTTTCATCTTTGCTTCCTTCGCCTGAAGAATTCTCTTCGCTTGATGCTAACTGTGCTTCTGATACTCTCTGCTCCACTCTTACATCTTGTTTAGACACTGGCTGCCTGATGTTCTCCTCAATCATCATTCTAAGCTCAGGGCTGCTGAAAGGTTATGGCGCAAATCTGAACGTGTATCAGTCACTCCTCTCTTCCTTCTCTGCTGATGTCTCCACTGCTAAAAAGACATACTATCATGACAAAATTAACAGTTCTTCTAACTCTCGCATGCTTTTTAAAACATTCTCCTCCCTCCTTTGTCCTCCTCCTTCCCCTCCTTCATCAAATCTTACAGCTGATGACTTTGCCACGTTCTTCATTAATAAAATCAAAACCGTCAGTGCACAGTTTTCCCTACCACATTCTGCCAATCACATCTTACCAGCAAACATACATTCCTTCACATCTTTCTCTTCTCTCTCTGAGTCAGATGTCTCCAAACTCATCCTTTCTAATCATCCTACTACTTGTCCACTTGATCCTATTCCATCTCATCTCCTTCAAGCCATTTCTCCTGCAGTTATACCTGCACTCACTCACATCATTAACACATCCCTTCACACAGGTGTTTTTCCCTCTGCATTTAAACAAGCTTGTATTATCCCTCTACTTAAGAAACCCACCCTGAACCCATCTCTTTTAGAGAACTACAGACCGGTTTCCCTTCTTCTGTTCATTGCAAAAACACTTGAATGAGCTGCGTTCAGTCAAATCTCTTCCTTTCTCACACAGAACAATCTCCTGGACAGAAACCAGGTTGGTTTCAGAAGTGGGCATTCAACTGAGTTATTGAAGCCCTAAGACTAGCAAGAGCTGATTCCAAATCATCAATACTTATCTTGCTGGACCTGTCTGCTGCTTTTGACACAGTTAACCACCAGATCCTCCTGTCAACACTATTGGCAAAGGGAATCTCAGGAACCGCACTCCAGTGGTTTGAATCTTACCTCTCTGACAGGTCTTTTAAGGTATCTTGGAGAGGTGAGGTATCCAAATCGCAACATCTAGCTACTGGGGTGCCTCAGGGCTCAGTTCTTGGACCACTTCTTTGCTCTGTTTACATGGCATCACTATGTTCTGTCATTCAGAAGCATGGCTTTTCATATCACTGCTATGTTGATGATACTCAACTCTACCTCTCATTTCATCCTGATGATCCGACGATAGCTGCTCAGATGTCAGCTTGTCTAACAGACATTTCTTACTGGATGTAGGACCATCATCTTCAACTAAACCTTGCTAAGACTTGTGGTTCCATCAAACCCATCGTTTCATCACAATTTCACCATTCAGTTGGACACATCAACCATAACTCCTTCAAAAACACCCAGAAACCTTGGAGTTGTGATTGATGATCAGCTGACTTTCTCAGACCACATTGCTAAAACTGCCTAGTCCTGCAGTCCTAGTCCTAGCTTTATTCAACATCAAGAAGATCTGACCTTTTCTTTCGGAACATACTTCATAACTCCTTGTTCAAGCTCTTATTCTGTCCAGGCTGGACTATTGCAATGCACTTTTGGCAGGTCTTCCAGCCAGTTCTATCAAACCTCTACAATTAATCCAGAATGCAGTGGTAAGACTAGTTTTTAATGAGCCGAGAAGGATGCACATCACACCTCTCTTCATCAGTCTGCATTGGCTACCAGTAGCTGCTCGCATTAAATTCAAGGCATTAATGCTTGCCTATAGAACCACCGCTGGCTCTGCACCCCTTTACCTGAATTCATTACTTTGGACTTATGTGCCCTCTAGAAACTTGCATTCTGCAAGTGAACAGCGCATTATTGTGTCATCCCAAAGAGGCACAAAATCACTTTCACAGACTTTCACATTAAATGTACCCTCCTGGTGGAATGACCTGCCCAACTCACTCCGAACAGCTGATCTTCAAGAATCGGCTAAAAACTCATCTTTTCCATCTTTATTTAACCGTCTAACAGTCTTTTCTAATTCTATTCTTTAAATTATGCTCTTTTAGATTTGTACTCTATCCATTTACTTACTGTTGTTTTCTCTAAAAAAAACAAAAAACAAAACAACAACAACAACAACAAAAAAACAACATTAGCACTACTAACACTTTTAGTTTTTCTCTCTTTACAATTAACAAAAAAGCTAAAAAAGAAGGCCTCTAACACTAGCTTGCTTCCCCCCCATATATTTACTTTTATTTACGTACTTTAAAAATCCTTGCTACATGTACTGCGTTAGGCTAAATGAGACATGTCATAGCACTTGCATGTTTTGCTGCTCTTTTGTTGATTTCTATTGCTTCCATTGTTCTCCTTTGTAAGTCACTTTGGATAAAAACATCTGCTAAATGTCTAAATGTAAATGTACATAATACCAATGCACAGTGTATATACAATATACAATCACCAATCAAATATACAATCAGCTGCATGTAGACATATTCAGAAGCATTCAAAACAAGCATTAGAAAGGCAAGTAAGGTGATTAAAGTGACTATGAATACAGAATGGTTGTTGGTGATACTCAGCAACAGTTTAGTTATGAACAGAAAAATTGAACCTGTAGTAGGCACAAAAACTCCACAGAGATTGGAGAAACATTGCCTCTTCTGATGAGTCTCAATTTCTGCGGTGACATTTAGATAGTTGGTCAGAATTTGATACATGTGAGATACATGGATCAGGCACATTTTATGTTGAAATTGCACTGTTCTTGGTCTCTGTAATGTGTGTATTTTTCTGATGACAGGTTCTGGACCTCTTTTAAGAACTGAGAATGCAGACACATTCAAAGAACATATTAATTCCATTTCAGCATCAGTTCGTGGAAGCTTTTCAAATATGTGCCTGTCAGGACTCCTGGTGTGTGTGTGTGTGTGTGTGTGTGTGTGTGTGTGTGTTTGGACCATGACTTAAACATTTGTTTAGCTTGAAAAAGTTCAGGCTGAAATTAGTGTGCACAAAAACATAAAATATCAAATGTTCTAAAGCTTTAGATAATAATAATAATAATAATAATAATATTGTGAATAATTAGGTTGACTTTTGATACCCATACTAAAATGATGACTTAAAGATAATTATGAAGTGATTATAATCTTATAAGTTCCTTTCTGTTTTGTTTTGTTATTTTATGTATATACAGTTGACACTGCCACAAGCTCCTCCATCATCGGACATTTTTGTTTTCACTGATGCTTCAGCAAAGGACTCAGAATTAAAAAGTGCAGTTGAGGCCTTGATAGAAAGCACCAAGTCAACAGTGAGTGTCTGCTTGATTTGTTACTTAAGTTGTCACACAACTTAATGTCTAATTAAATATTAAATTTGTTATAACATTGGTTAATGAATTACGTATCATGAATCAACAATAAACAATAATACATACAGTTATGGCCAAAATTGTTGGCACCCCTGAAATTTTTCCAGAAAATCAAGTATTTCTCACAGAAAAGTATTGCATTAACACATGTTTTGCTATACACGTTTATTCCCTTTGTGTGTATTGGAACAAAACAAAAAAAAAGGGAGGAAAAAAGCAAATTTGACATAATGTCACACAAAACTCCAAAAATGGGCTGGACAAAATTATTGGCACCCTTAACTTAATATTTGGTTGCACACCCTTTGGAAAAAAATAACTGAAATCAGTCACTTCCTGTTACAAAACGGGACGTGGACAGGTGGATCCAAGTGCAAACTTTTATTAATAATCGTGGTCAACAAGCAGGGTCTGGCAGGAACAAGCATGGACAACGTAGAACAAAACAACGAAGTGTCAGAATCCGAGCGTGAAGGTCTGGGGCCGGCAGTGAGCAGAGTAATCCAAGGGCAGGCAAGGGGTCGATAAGCGGGCAGAGGAGACTCAGGAAACCAGGGAACAAACGGGATCGGCAACAAGAAAACAAACACGGGAAAACGCTCGGAATTGACAGAAACTGTACAAGACTTCGCGATGAGACAGAGTGAGAGCGGGGCTTTTGTACTGTAAGTAATGAGGTGTAATGACTGCCAGGTGTGTGCAAGCAAGATGGCCGACAGGGATGAGAGGTGAAAGGATACAGGAAGTTCATGAGAAGTGGATTATGGGAAATGTAGTGAGTTAATGGTCCATAGTGAAATGAAGGCTCCCTCTGATGGTGAAGGGAGGGAGCCACAACAGTACAGTTCATGACAGAGCCCCCCCCCCTTAGGAGCGGCTTCCAGACGCTCAGCACAGTCCAATAACACCAAGGGGAGGGGGGGTGGGACAGAGTACAGAGGGGAGGACCAGGTCCGTGTGGGCTGACAGAGTAAGGCAGGGCAAATGGTCCAGGAGCTGCCGGAACGGCAGCAGAGCAACAGAGCTGCCAAAGATGCTTAGGAGACCACCAGGGCGGAGCAGACAGCCTCCAGGGCGGAGCCGGCGGAGCAGACAGCCTCCAGGGTGGATCCGGCAGAGCAGATGCCCACCATGGCGGATCAGGTGGAGCAGGCACCCTCCAGGGCAGAGCAGACGAAACAGACGCCCTCCAGGGCAGATCAGGCGGAACAGGTACCCTCCAGGGCGAACCAGGCGAGTCGGACGCCCCCCAGGGCGGATCAGGTGAGTCAGACACCCTCCAGGGTGGATCGGGCAGAACTAGAACCCTCCAAGGCGGCATGGAAGCCCCCCAGGGCGGAGCAGACAGGACAGGAGCCCTCCAGGGAACGAGCGGAATACCCCCAGGGCGGAGCAGACAGGACAGGAGCTCTCCAGGGTAGAGCGGAATCCCCCCAGGGCGGAGCAGACAGGACAGGAGCCCTCCGGGGCGGACCTGACGGGACAGGAACCCCCCAGGGCGGAACAGGCAGGCCTGGAACACAGAAAATAGACAAACAAACACAGAGAGAGAGAGAGGGCTTGGAGCCCAAGTTCTTGGCCTGGTCAAGCTGGGCCCCCAGCTTATAGAAGACCTCAGTGGCCAAATCAGGACTGGGTGAGAGCTCATTGGAGTGGTGTGAATTGCTGGACGTACTCTCCACAGGTGTTCAATGGGATTTAGATCTGGACTCATTGCTGGCCACTTCAGAAATCTCCAGTGCTTTGTTGCCATCCATTTCTGGGTGCTTTTTGAAGTATGTTTGGGGTCATTGTCCTGCTGGAAGACCCAGCTTTCTGACACTGGGCCCTACATTGCGACTCAAAATCCTTTGGTAATCCTCAGATTTTATGATGCCTTGCACACAATCAAAGCACCCAGTGCCAGAGGCAGCAAAACAACCCCAAAACATCTTTGAACCTCCACCATATCTGACTGTAGGTACTGTGTTCTTTTCTTTGTGGCCTCATTCCGTTTTCGGTAAACAGTAGAATGATGTGCTTTACCAAAAAGCTCTATCTTGGTCTCATCTGTCCACAAGACGTTTTCCCAGAAGGATTTTGGCTTACTCAAGTATATTTTGGCAAACTGTAGTCTTGCTTTTTTATGTCTCTGTGTCAGCAGTGGGGTCCTCCTGGGTCTCCTGCCATAGTGTTTTATTTTATTTAAATGTCGACGGATAGATTGCGCTGACACTGATGCATCCTGAGCCTGCAGGACAGTTTGAATTTCTTTGGAACTTGTTTGGGGCTGCTTATCCACCATCCGGACTATCCTGCGTTGCAACCTTTCATCAATTTTTCTCTTCCTTCCACACCCAGGGAGATTAGCTACAGTGCCATGGGTTGCAAACTTCTTGATAATGTTGCGCACTGTGGACAAAGGCAAATCTAGATCTCTGGAGATGGACTTCTAATCTTGAGATTGTTGATATTTTTCCACAATTTTGGTTCTCAAGTCCTCAGACAGTTCTCTTCTCCTCTTTCTGTTGTCCATGCTTATGTGTGGCGCACACACAGACACACAATGCAAAGACTAAGTCAACTTCTCTCCTTTTTATCTGCTTTCAGGTGTGATTTTTATATTGCCCACACCTGTTACTTACCCCAGGTGAGTTTAAAGGAGCATCACATGCTTGAAACAATCTAATTTATACACAATTTTGAAAGGGTGCCAATAATTTTGTCCAGCCCATTTTTGGAGTTTTGTGTGACATTATGTCAAATTTGCTTTTTTCCCTCCCTTTTTTGTTTTGTTCCAATACACACAAAGGGAATAAACATGTGTATAGCAAAACGTGTTAATGCAATACTTTTCTGTGAGAATTTCAGGGGTGCCAACAATTTTGGTCATGACTGTAAAACATGCATGAAGCAAGATTAAGAAATGTTTTAAAAATGGTAATTGTTAGTTCATGAATGCATTAACTAATATTAGCAAATTGAAGCTTATTATAAAGTGTACATTTTAACTATCATTTCTCTTATTCCCGCCATCCAGGTCAACTTCCTGCTTGCAAACTCATTCTCATTACATAGTGAAAAGGATGTCTCATCAACAAGTTTGGTGTCTCTGTCAGACATACAGTTGTACAGAGACTTGGCCCATGTTTCTGGTGGACAAACCATAGAGGTCACAAACACTACAGTCTCTCAGGTCACTGCAGTCATAAAGGATGCATTCACCTCTGACCTGGTAATTTCTAACAATTCTTTGATCTCACTATATAAACTTGTATCATCACTATTATAAATAGATGTCTTTTATAATGTACTGTAAGCATAGATATTTAATGCAACCAACCAATGCTTTTTTGCTCTTTATTTTTTAATGCTGTTCTTGAACCTGTTTCCCAAATGTGTTTCTTGAAGGTGACTGTTCGTCAGATAAAGAGAAGTTCATCTAAGCCAGAAAACTTTACTTTTGTGCTGGATCCAACTCTGTCCAATGTGAAAGTGTATGTCACTGGAAATTCTCTAGACTTTACCCTCTACAGCCCCACAGGTGAGACAGCATATCTCTGATCAGAATGCTTAATAAACCAGTTTTTCTGTGATTATTCATCCAAGTAGCTCATACTGATAGTGTAACAGATAAATAACAGATAATAAGTGTGATCTCTGTCTCTGTTACGTTTTGTTTGTGTTCTTCTGTTTTTAGAACTGTTAGTTGTATGTTTAAATGTCCTGTAGTGAGTCCTTGTTTCTTTAGTTGTTTCTGTGTTTACTAATTATGTGGTTCACCTGTTTCTAGTTCAGCTCTCATTATCTTAATGTAGGTGTTGGTTCACTTCTAGAATAAAAATTCTACAAGTTCCTGATCATTTACACATTTCTGTAAAGTTTTTTGAGGAAAACATTCCAGGAATTTTCTCTATAGTAGACTTCAATGGTGGCCAGCAGGTTGAAGGTCCAAATTGCAGTATCAATGCAGCTACAAGGGGCTCTACACGATCCCAGCCCTTGTCTAGTAAAACGATCAGTGTATTTCATCTGTTAACTTTGGTTCAAAAAGGTAGTTTAGGGTGAAAAACTCCATCTCATTCTGACTTTCTTTGCACGTTCATGAGGTTGAACTAGTGCAAGATGAGCATTTGTGGTTAAAAAGTATATAAATTTGTATATTTCTTAGTAAATGACTGATCATTTTACTAGGTAAGACCCTTATTCCTTTTCTAGAATTGTCTAGAGTCCTTTGAAATGGCATTGAAACTACAATTTGGACCTTGAAATTCTTCATTTCTTTTCAAATGAAGAAAAAAAGACAAGAACATGGATGACATGGGAGCGAGTAAATTATCAGGAAATTTTCTTTATGGAAGTCAACTTCTCCTTTAACATTGATGTTAGTTTAGTGGTGTACTCCTTTATTTCCTTATGATTTCAAGTTCCACAGGCTCATATCATGGTCATCTCCTCTGTCTGCCTAGTCATGGCCCCTTTCTGGTTCCACCCTGGTCATCAGTTCCTACGATTGCCCCGTTACCCCAAAGTGTAATTTAACTGTTGTAATGTTAATGTGATGTTTTGTCCCTACACCTTCAGGCGTATCTCAATCGGGTTCAGTGGCAGATGGTCCTCTGGGCAGAATCCTGACTATTGGAAATTTAAGGAGAGTAAAACTCAACTCTGCCAAACAGACAGGGGTATGGATGATTACTGTCAACTCCACAAGCTCCTACACCATTAAAGTCATAGGTAAACATTTTATTTCGGCATGTGACTTGCTATTATTATCACACAGTGTCTGTTTACACTAAGTGCAAATAGTTGGCAGAGGCTATTTACACTAACTCTGCCCACCAATGTGCGGTAAAGTTAGACAACATTGCAAAAGACATCCGTTAAATAACAGCTCTGGTGGTGTACATTGTAAGCATCTTGGAATTATTTTTTGAGGCGATTGACTCGAGTTCAAATCTGCTTTTTGCCAAAATTGTTCTTCTCCCTTTTCACATTACATATTACATCAGAAAGGCATTTATTTTCAATAAGAAATGAAGGAAATAATTGAAAAGTGGAAAATAAAATGCCTCACGGGTGTTTATCGTTTAAGGTTAGGTGTAGGTAGGGCTTTATTGTCCCAAAGCGGCATCCATTTAATAATTTGAATAAAAATGATCTACCTATCACTATCTATCACTAAGAAAATGTGCCATTTTCACTTAGTGTTGACTTTTTGCCAGAGTCAATGCATGCATATGCATCTCTATATTCCTTCAATTGTGAATACAGGTCAGAGTCCTGTGGACATTCTCTTTTACTTTGTGGAGATATTTAAGGGAGGTCACGAAGACTCATGGGGGCAGCGTTTCACTCGCCCTTTTATTGGTATAATATTGCTATCTTCCTCAAATGTATTTTTACTACAGTAGTCAATATTTGTAATGGATCAGAAAAGTTAATTAAAGTTGTTCTAAGACAAGAGCGGGTATTGTTTTTTTTTAGGACAATTTTGATGAAAGGTTTTGATCCACGTGTAGAATGTTGATTACTGTAGATTAAATCTACACAAAATTCAAATTAGTATTTTTTTTCCCCCAGACACTGTTATAACATTTCAAATAAGTGTTTCTCTGATTGCTGATCAGGTCGGAATGCTACTTTCTTTGTCTCTGTGTCTGGAAGAGATTCAGTCACGGTGACTGACGTGCTTTTAGTTGAAGCTTCAGGATCTGATGTTGTTAGTGGAACCATCAAATCTGTTGGTGCGACAGACTTCCTGGTCAACATAGACAGAATCCCAGAGTGGCCGTTTGTGGTGCAGCTCAAAGGGCTGTTAAATGACTCGTCGTCGGCTAGTCAATTTCAGAGACAGTCACCTGTCCATCATAAAGGATCTAGAATAACAGTCACGGTGAGAAATATATGACAAAAAGCTGGGTGTGCAAACACAAATACACAAATAACTGTAATTTACAACGATAATTAAATCAAATCCACTTAATTTTACATCACAGTTTTGTACAAAAACTCATCACTGTATGTGACAAATAACATATATTTATCATAACTGTTTCTTCACAGGCCCAATCACAGAACATTATACAGCCTGGAGTCCCACTCAGTCTTAACTTTACATTGACCACTAATACTACAGGTGGTAATTACACTATCAGAGTCCGGACTGACCAGGGCTTCAGCGTGTCTTTTCACAGCTCTCTGACCCTGCGACCAGGGGGAAGCGCTCAAGGAAGTGTCACACTGACTGCACCCTTCGACACAGAGTCAGGGACAGATGTCACACTCACTATTGAGGCAGAGGCTCCGGGATCCACTGATCTGAATTATATCACCCTGCAACTCACTGTCTCCACAGCAAATGCTATTTTCAGTGGATGTTTGTCGCTTTCCATGTGTCTTTCTTTCATCTGTTTTTTCATTTCTCATTTTGTATATTTCTAAATAACATTTAGCACAGCAAGTAACACTGTACATTAACATATTTAGGGCTGTCAAACGATTAATCGCAATTAATCGCATCCAAAATAGAAGTTTGTGTTTACATACTATATGTGTGTTTACTGTGTATATTTATTACGTTCATATAAATACACACACATACATGTATATATTAAAACAAAATATTTATATGTGTATATATATGTTTATGCCTGTATACAATTTAGATTATAAATAAATATATATATTTTATATATAAATCTAAAATATTTTTCCTTAATATATACATGTGTTTGTATTTATGTATACATAAATATACACAGTACACAAATATATATTATGTAAACATAAACTTTTATTTTGGATGCGATTAATCGCGATTAATCGTTTGACAGCACTAATATATTTACTTTTAAACACATCATCAGAAGATGTTGCAAGGGGAGCAGAAGTTATTTTGAATAGATAATATGAAATAAATTAATAAAAAAAAATATGTGCATTGAAAAGTAATTTATAATAAATGCTGTAGTATTCCATAGAGTAAGAATTGTTTCATTTGATTACATGTTGACTTTCACTTTCACTCTCACTTTAGTATGTGAACAGATGGTTTTGGGACTAGCTTTTAGTCACTGAACCTCTGCCACAATAAGGCATAAAGTGTTATTTAAAAATCCACTTTTTGTCTTCCAATAAAGAAAATGAAATGGAAAAGTTTGTGCTGAATTTTCTGTTAGATGTAACATTTTCTTTTGGGAGTTCAAATGTGTTAGATTACACCTAACCCCGGCCCTCACCGGTTGCCTGACATTTTACTGAATTTAATCATTCAGTTAATGAATTGTCATTTTGTGGAATAGATATGGTACTTCCAATATAGTCAAACGAATCTAGCGCGTAAATTGTTACAAACTGAAAGTAAATGGATTTTTCGTTTAAACACTGTGCAACCATATGGTCTGAATAAGGATTTCAATCAGTCTTGTTTTTGGTCATTTTTTTGTTTTTTTTATAATAAATTTTATAATAAATGGATTAATTTGTATTTGATTGTATGGAGATTTTCTGACTCTGGGTTGTTTCTATATCTTCTCTGGATAGATTTGCATATTGCTAATGAAGTATATGGTCTGTTATTGATTCGTTAATTGGACTGATTAGATACATGTGTGTTGAGATGTGATGAACTAAGTAACAAAGAAAAGGGAATCATTTCATTGGTATGTGAACTCTGAGAAAGGTCCTGCGTGACCGAAGCGTTTGTTGATTTTAATATGCACTGAGCACTTTTGCACTAACATTTAATAAAAGCGATTGCTGGTATCTCAGAATGTAATCCGTTTTTTCGGATACATAAACAAATTTCAAGAAGCTTTGTTCTAATGGATTGGATTATTGACTTGAAATCATGGTACACGTAAAAGGAACTAAGCGCAAGATCCTCTTTTTTTCAGTTTCGATCTTAGACCTAACATTTCAATGCAAACTGACACCTATCTACTACATATACAGTAAAAATCATTTTAAGATCTGTCATTTCAAAGTAATGCCTGAAACTAGGTGTTTTAGACTTTTTTTGTTTAGATTTGTTCGCTGTAACACCTTGGTTTAGCTCAACAACTCATTGCATAATCTTGTCTCATTTAGCACAGTTAAAACTGGAATTATCAATTCATAAATTAAGAAATTCCAACTGACTCCTATTTGGGGCATGTTGAAATAAAATGGCAGAAACATTTCTGATTCAGTCAGCACAAATGCAAAGATTGTATTCATCAGACAATTAAACGCTCTCATTTCCTGTCTAATATGCTGACTATTAATTTTTTGTCTTTGATTATGCAATCTAGGACTGACAGTTTATCCTACCGCTGTCATTTATCATTAAACAGGAATGACTGATTTCAGGCAGGTACTGCGGAGTCAAGACTAATGCAGGAAACACAATCTTCATTCTAGCCCTAATCATACTTTATCTTTTTTGGCATTAAACTTTGTCATGGTCTATATGGTTTGTAAGGACGGTTGTGGGGAATGAAGTCAAACTTCGTTCCAAGTCAAGATGCTTTCTTTTATCTAATCTGACTTTTAAACTGTTTTGTTTGATTTGATTGAAGGAACAACCGGCACGTCCTGATTTTTCAGGCATTTTTTTTTTTTTTAGGTCAGTATGTTTTGTTGGTCCTGGAACAACAATTTACCTAACCCTTCAATTAATGGGAATTTATTTGATAACAGTGTACAAGTCTCAAACCTGGTACTAACTACCTAAGCCTAACATTAGTCCTCACACCTGAGTGGTTGTTAAAAATCTTGCTCCTTGACCAACAAGGACCAGGAAGGTCCTTCTTAAGACCAACAAGGTGTGGGGGAATGAAATCAGTCTTCATTCCAGCCCAAACCCTATCTGTTTGTAAAAGGCAGGTAACATTGGACAAACCTGCTTAAATGTGTGTTACTTTCTTTTTGCTTCCATTCTCATTCAGTACCTCTTGTATATGTAGGGGATTCTATAGATCATAAACATTCTGGGTGAATGTTTTTTTGTTGATATTTCACAGTATTCACTTATTTATTTATGAAAAGCATATAATTATGGTTAAAATGGAATAGGCTATCTTCCTCAAATGTGATCATTTATGCTGTCATTTATTTGCTTGTTGCCTTACAAAATTGAACGTCATTGAACACATAACAGGATATAAATATACAATCGGAGCCTGCATTGTTATCAAACAAACTACAAGGTAATATAATTTTTCTTTTTAATAAATCCCCCCCTTCTTTTGTAATTGAGTAATCTTAAATTTGCTGAATACATTTCTGATTATATTACATTTTATTAGAAATGTACTACCAAAACACAATAGGTAGAGTATGTTTAGAAAATGATTTAAAATAAAACAATATATATTCTTCTTGCTGTTTATTTGCTCAACTAATTTGACAACTGTGACCATTTTTTTCTCTCAATTTCTCTCTCAGGTGTGCACTTATTAGCTTAAAAGCCCAAATTTCTATGAACACAAATGGAGATTTTTTTTAAATAGTTCCAGTCTTCATATATTATACTAAGGAAAAAAAAATCCACTTTTTGTCTTCCAATAAAGAAAATAAGATGGACAAGTTTGTGCAGTATTTTCTGTTAGATGTAACATTTCCTTTTGAGAGTTCAAATGTGTTAGATTCAGTGTTGGGGAAAGTTACTTTTAAAAGTAATGCATTACAATATGGCATTACTCCTTAAAAAAGTAACTAATTACATTACTTAGTTTCCTTTTATGGAAAGTAATGTGTTACATTATACTTTTGCATTACTTTTGCATTACTTTTTAAAACTGGGCAGGGTTTTTTTGTTTTCAATATAAAAAGTTAAAATTTTAGCAAATGTAGAAGCCCTTTCTCACCAAAAAAGTATAATGAATAAGCCTAAGGCCGAAGGAAAAGTAAATTCATGTCTGTACAGTAGAACTGTAGGAAAAGGAAGTCCAACACTCTTCAGCTAGTCCCCTCTTTTTGCTTAGTAGTATGTTTGAATTGGATCAACAAAGGTCAGCAGCAAAGTCATTGATTAATAAAATGGGATTAAATACATTAAGAAAACAAAAAGTAACTGGCATTACTGTTTTTGTAAAACTGAGATATTATTATTATTTTTTTTTTGTAAATGAAAAAAGTGTTACTTTACAAGTTACTTGAAAAAAGCAATATTATTAATTTGTATGACTTGTAATGCGTTACCCTAACACTGGTTAGATTAGAGTTTGGTTACAGTAATGTTTCCAAACTTTTCAGCACTGCACATTTTGATTCAGCACGGTCCACTTTTATTTTTCGATCTTTAATGTCCTCAAGTTGCAATTCGTTACAGACATCACTACATACAATTAACAAATGGAAATGCTGGATAAGAAAAAAAAACTACTAAACTAACCTCCGGTTTCACAGACAAGGCTTAAGCCTAGTTTTAGACTAAAATGTAAGTTTGAGCTGTTTCAAATGAAAGAAACGTGCACTGACTGATCTTAAAATATATCAGTTGTTATATATATATATATGTATATATCATTGTTTAGTCTCAAGATGCACACAGTAATGTTTTTTTTCTAAGGCACAGTTTTTAAAAATACTTAAATGTCCTAATTGAACTGTGGCCTAATGCTGGCTTAGGCTAAGCCCTATCTGTGAAACCGGGCCTTTATGTGTAGATATCCAGGTAATTAGTGTTGATTAAGAGACACATAACAAGCAATTGACTGCAGACTTAACTGGAAGAGTTATGCTGCATTCCAGACAGCAAAATTACTTTCTACGTCACTGCTTTCAGCGAGCAGAATGTCAATCAACTTAAAAACATAATAGACTTTCTTCAACTATTTTCAAAATTAACAGCAGCATTGACTGATAGCACACATACATCATGGAGATGTCTATTTGACACCTGCATTTGCATCTGGAAGACGTATTATTTTAGGGTGTTTGCTCATCTGCAATACATCTATAGGACGTTTCCTATCAGATGTCAAATAGATGTCTATTAGATGTCTTAAATATGTTTATGATTTAGAATGTATGTAAAACGGACATCTTACAGACGTCGGATGTTTGTACACAGCAGATGCTTTCCAGATCAAGTAATCTTTAACAGATATCTTGCAGGCAGACATGTGCTTTCTGGGTATGTTAATCGTTTTCTGTTTTTCCATAATTGACACAAAAACACCAAACACTCTTGTTGTGTCAAAGCGACATAATTTGAATGTAACATCTGATTGACTAGAAATCGGTGAGGTTGGAAGTAGGACATTTCAACTCGAATGTTCGCACATTCGTCTTAAACACAGTATTAATCTGCAGGTTTGAGACATTATTCCACTCACCAGGTTTATTCTTAAGGACACAAGAAGGAGAAAGAAAATATGGCATATTTTGTGAAAATGAATCACTTTTGTAAGAAATGAATTAATTCCCATAATACATTTTTCCGCAGTTGTCCTGAACAGTCATGGTTTCACTGCTTGTAGTGGCTGTATTTCTTCTCCAGGGGTCTCTATTTCACACCCCTCAGGCTGCAGCATTCAAAATCTTCCCTTCCGATGGATCCCTCACCCATCAACAAATCACTGAGGCAGCTTTCCTCCGCAAGATGGCGGAAGTGTGTCGTAACGCAGCCACTGCCCAGGGGAAAGACTTTACACTACCTGTAAGAAAAGAATAATGAATAATGAGTTTAGGACCAAACTTGGACTGCTGTATTTTAAGTATTTTAAAATAAAAACAATTGCATATTTCACCTTTATACAATAAGAAACAAGCCTAGTTGTAAACCAGTTCATTCTTAATGAGTTTAATGCTTTAGATGCCATGTCTTTCAAGTTTTTTTTTTTTTTTTTGTGAAATATAATCCTGCATTTAGTGCCGATAAGGTTAATAAATTCATGAAACTTTTTTTTTTTTTTTTAACTGGGCCGATGCTCATTTCCCTCCCCTCTGCTTCCCTCCCCAGATCAACAACAAACTGACTCCAACTACTGTCCAGAGAGCCTGCTCAAATTCATATTCCACCTTATTAAAACTATCCACTTTCAATCTGGCTGTGGTTCATACTTCCCTCAGCAATGCAGCTGTTGATAGAAAGCAGCTCAGTACTGCTCATCATTTTGATAGTGAAGACTTTAAAAACGGACGGGACCTCATCACTCAGGGTGTAGCTGCTGTGAAAGTCAGCATCAAAAAGGGGAACTATTTGTCTGCCCGCACCAGTCTTGGGGCTGTATGTCATACTTTACAGGTATGTTATTCCTGGTTAGTCCCTGAAAAGGTGTGTTAATCTAATTTTATTTGTATGTTGTTCCGCATTTTTAATCAAAATCAAGAATGTGTTTTTGTGTGCAGGATTTCTATAGCCACAGTAACTGGATGGAACTGGGAAACACTGCTCCTTTCAGCACGCTGATCAAACCTGAGCGTCCTTTTGACAATCTAGCAGGTGCTGTGCTGTTGGCCATTTCTTGCTTCTGAAGTAGTCTATGAATTTATCTCAAAATTATATATCTCGAACAGCTGTATCATATGGCCATGATATGTCAAGTAATTTTTTTGTATTCTGGATGAATAAATGTCTAGGTCCCAATACAAAAACGTGCAAAAGCTGTGTTGGAGATAACTGCAGTGACAACATTCTCACAGATGTACTGCAGCAGAAGTTATTAACTTCAGGATATTTTGACTTTATTTTCTCAAACAAACCTGCAGGTAGGGAAGCATCTCTTTCATTAGCATTGGCTGCCCAGAATTCCTAGTGATGCCACTGCTACACTCACAAACACTTAAACAAAGATATATTTAACTCTTTCAGGCAAATGTAGCCATGGGGGCTTTTTTGACAGGACCAGTTCAAAAGAACCCACTGGAGGCATCAATAAGGATGACATCAGTTCAAATCACGGCTTTCTTCACCTCCGTGCTGCTGACATGGCCATTAACGCTACTATGGAACTGCTGGAAGACATCCGACTGGCCACAGGCGACCAAGCCTTTCTTCGGTATGAGACCCTTTTTTCTTCTTCCTCATTTTATGCTGCTAATGTAGTTCACATTCAAATCTCGCTTCAAATGCACACTTTAGGTCAACATCGGTAGACAAATTGCTTAAGTTTTTCTTTCCTTTTTATCCCTCTATTTCTCTCAGATTGATGGGCCTCAGTCAGACCTCAGTTCTGGCTTTTGTTTTTGACATCACAGGCATTGTGTCTTATTACATTGCAGAGGCCAAGAAAGTGTTCTTCAATATCATAGACAGCAGGAAAGGAACATCAGAGGAGCCTTCAGAATATATTCTGGTCGTATTTAATGACCAGGGTAGTCATATTGTGCTTTTTAAAAAATGAAAAAAAAACTATACAGTTTTTATATGAACATGCTGTGTTAATATGAATGAAATTTTTTGTTTCAGTAAATTTAGAAAGCCATGTATGTACTGGTGCTTTTAAAACAAAATGAAACTAAAACATTCAGCATATTTATATTGTTCAATACACAGATTTTCGACTTGTGATAAGAACTGGGGATGCAGATAAATTCAAAGAGCAAATTAATTCCCTGTCAGCATCTGATAGTTTAAACCCAGGGATGTGCCTGTCAGGACTGCTGGTGTGTATGTTATATAAATCTTAATTCAGCTTAAGAAAAGGTGACACCAAAAGTATTTATTTTGAAATTTTCAACAAATCATTGGTACGCTTTAATATCCACAATACTGAGAGTCACATTAATACTAAAAGTTTTTGTCTTGTTTCATGAATCTACAGCTGACTTTGACAAGAGCTCCTCCATCATCAGATATTTTTGTTTTCACTGAAGCTTCAGCAAAGGACACAGAATTAAAAAGCACAGTTGCGGCCATGATGCAAATCACCCAGTCAAAAGTGAGTGCGTAAAGAACTGGTGGATTTGCTTCTTCAGTTAGAAACAGAGATACCTTATTATATCTTAAGATGTTTCTATCTTCCTGCACTCAAGGTCACTTTCCTGTTGACAAACTCCATCTCAACGAGAAGCCAACAGAACGTCTCATTATCAAGACTGTCACAGTCAGACATACAGTTGTACAGAGACCTGGCACAGGTTTCTGGTGGACAGACCATCGAGGTCACAAACTCTACTTTCTCTCAGGCCACTTCAGTCATTACAGATGTAATTGCCACTGACTTGGTACGTTCCAACAATGAGATCACAATGTCACAATGACATGCAATATATAATGTAAATATAATTTGCTTTAATTTGTGCTACCCTGTCAGATTTTGCTACCTCCAATTAAAACAGATGGTAGCTTAATTCAATGGCGAAAAATGCTACCTATCAGATTTTGCTTCTAGATTGATATTAATGTGGTGTGAGGCGTTATTAACACGTACACCTACCCCAATCCTAAACCTAACCTTACAGTATGAAAAATACAGTATTGGTAGTATAATCTGATAGGTAGCATTATTTGTTTGAACACCACCAGTTTGTGGAGGTAACTCCATTACTCTAATGTGATAAAAACTGTTTCCTGAAGGTGACTGTTCTTCAAGTAGAGAGAAATTTTTCCAAGGCAGAAAACTTTTTGTTTGTGCTGGATCCAACTCTGTCCAATGTGACTGTGTATATCACAGGAGACTCTCCAGTCTTTACCCTCTACAGCCCTACAGGTACAGCAACACATTTATGAACAGAATGCTTAGCTACTATAATGTACAGCATGTACTCAGTTAGTTTCATAGTGTTTAAATAGATTATTCACCCAAAAATGAAAATGTTCACATTTACTCGCCCTCATGCCATATAATTAAGTAGATAAGATCCAAAAAGCTGACACTTCAAAAACCACACAACATGAACGCAATGGTAATCCATACTGCATATCTGACGAATCTGTGTGTTCTGAAGCTAAACGATGGGATGGCATGAGGTTGAGTAAATGATGATAGAATATAATTTTCTGGTTGGAAAATTATACATTTTCTTGTCCACTTCTTCAGGTGTGTCTCAGTCAGGTTCAGTGGCAGATGGTCCTCTGGGCAACATCCAGACTGTAGGGAATCTAAAAAGAGTAAAACTTAACTCTGACAACCAGACAGGGGAATGGAAGCTCACCATTAACTCTACAAGCTCCTACAGCCTGAAAGTTATTGGTAAAGTTTTTATTTCTACATTAAAATGGGAGTAAAAAAACCCTAATCTGTTATGCTTTGTAAAGCTCTTATGCTTTCACTTATCACAGAAAATAATTTCTCTCTGTTTGTCAAAACAACATGAATGCCTATATGCCAGTCCATAATTCAAAAATCCCTCAATTGTGAAAACAGGTCAGAGTTCTGTGGACGTCCTCTTTTACTTTGTGGAGATAGTTGAGGGAGGTCATGGAGACTCATGGGGACAGAGATTCACCCGCCCTTTTACTGGTACAATATTGATATCTTCCTCAAATTTTTGAAGTTACTAAATTAAATCCAAACTAAATTCAAATTTTATTACTATTTTTTATATTGTGTTTGTCTTATTGCTGATCAGGTCGGAATGCTACCTTCTATGTCTCTGTGACTGGAAGAGATTCAGTCACAGTGAGTGACGTGCTTCTAGTTGAAGCTTCAGGATCTGGTATTGTTAATGGAACCATCAAATCTGTTGGTGCGACAGAATTCCTGGTCAGCATAGACAGCATCCCAGAGTGGCCGTTTGTGGTGCAGCTCAAAGGGCTGTTAAATGACTCGTCAGTGGTTAGTCGATTCCAAAGGCAGTCATCCACCCAACATAAAGGATCTAGAATAACCGTCACGGTGAGAACTATCAGTGGCAAAATGTTGGGTACACAAACACAGATAACTGTAATTTACAACAATTATAAAACAAAATACACATAACTTTACATCAAAGTTTGGCACAAAATAGATTTTAAAAACTCACTATATAAGACAAATAACATGCATTCATATATCTGTTCCTCCACAGGCCCAATCACAGAACACTGCACAGCCTGGAGTCCCATTGAGTCTCAACTTCACAGTTGCCACTAATATTACAGGTGGCACCTACACTATCAGAGCTCGGACTGACCAGGGCTTCAGCATGTCTTTTTCCAGCTCTCTGACCCTGGGATCAGGGGGAAGCGCTCAAGGAAGTGTCACACTGACTGCACCCTTCGACACAGAGTCAGGGACAGATGTTGCACTCACTATTGAGGCAGAAGCTCCGGGATCCACTGATCTGAATTATATCACCCTGCAGCTTACTGTTTCCACAGCAAATGCTATTTTCAGTGGCTGTTACTCACTTTCCATGTGTCTTTCTTTCTTTTGTTTTTTCATTTGCCATTTTGTATGTTTCTAAATAACATTTAGCACAGCAAGTATCATTTTAAAATCTTTCTTGGGTAAAAGACCCTTTGTGAATACTAAAGAATCAAGGTTAAGGTTTACTATTGAAATATCATTCTCACTTTTTGTTGTATGGGAACAGGTGTGTTTGGGACTAGTTTTGTGGCTAAGCTGTGATTTTAAGAATAGTGCAGAATATACTTTTTGAATGTTTATTAAAGACAAAGTTCACATATGGGGCATTAGCATTGTGTAAGCTCATGTATTGATTTTGTATTGTACAATAGCTCCTCTCTCATTCAGTTTCTCCTTGGCTCAGGGGCTGCACTGAACTCATGTCACATGTGAGATTAGAAACTACCACTGTTATTATTAAAAATACATATTAAACCAAGTTCTGGGAAAGTTTGTTATGCACAAAGTAAGTTATGCATTTGTATGGATCATTAACAGCTGTCAAGGAAACCGAGCCGCAATTGCTATGGTTAGATCAAACACATGATTTGAAATGCACACAATCAACAATAGTTAATAAGGAAGCAAATGTTCCTCCTTACTGACATTCTTGCAGCCACACACACCTACAGAAAGGATTATCATTTATACAGTCCCTAATTTACATCAAAAGTATGTGTGATGCTGACATATGTAAAGGTATATAAATATACAGACAGAGGCTGTGCATAAGTTACAGTATACACACGCAAAATCTGCGAAAAGGTAATCAAACAATTGTCTATTTAAACTTTTTTTTTTGTTTTTAATATTTGTCTAATTATGTAATGTTTTGTGTTTTTCATGTATTGGTCAGTTTTGAGATTTTGGGCTATTTAGCTTTTCATAAAGTGCTGTTTCAGACTAGTGAAAAAAAAACATTTACACTTGTACACTTGTAGGTGTTTATTGTATTGTACTTTTTCAATTTGCATTTGTAGGTTTCTATGATTAATATATATTTTAAAAAGTTTTCTCAGAAAGTGTGTGTGTGTGTGTGTGTGTGTGTGTGTGTGTGTTTTTCACATACATAAGCCAAACATTTTTCATTCCTGTCTGTATTCTGGAGGTTTTTACAGAGGGTTTTCATTGATATATCATTTACAACAACAACAACATTTTATTCCTTAACAGGGTGATTTTTTATTTTATTATTATTTTTTTTATTCTGAACCTTATTTTGGCTTTATTCAGTGTTCAGATCTCTATCCTGGAAATGTATAAATATTTGTGCATATTAGATTAGATTAACATAACATTTCAGAAAACTTGTAATCAGTCAAATTGTAATCAGCAAACTCTATCATAGTTTTCATTAGTTTCATTTTCTTGACTAATAAGGAACTTAATTTTTCAAACTCTGAATTTTCCCACAGCATCTATTCTTGTGGACAGCCATGGTTTCACTAGTTGTATTTCTCTTCTGTGGGACCCTGTTTCAACCCCCTCAGGTGGCAGCATTCAAACCTCTCCTGCAGGGTGGCTCCCTCACCCATCGAGAAATCACTCAGTTGGCCATCCTCCACAAGACAGCAGAAGTGTGTCGTGACATAGCCATTGCCCAGGGCCGCGACTTCACATTGCCTGTAAGAAAAAGACGTGAATCAGCCGAATTAGTATTTTAAAGTCTTACAAAATATGAATAAGTTATTATGAGTAACAAAAGATCTGTGATTAACATTCCTTGAAGAGACTTTAACATTTTGTTGCAACAGATTACAGTCATACCTCAAATAGCTCAAAACAGCAATTTTTAGTTGCCACGTCTTCTCAAGTTATGCTATACACATTGAAAACTAAACTGAAAAACAGGGAACTCAAGTGAAAAAAAACCCTTCTCTTTCCATGCCTCACCTCTAGATAAACAACAGATTGACTCCACCTGCTGTCCAAAGAGCCTGCTCAGCATCTTCATCTTCTGCCCTTGGGTCTCTTGGTTTTTATTCAGCTATAACAGCAACTTATCTAAGCAATGCAGCTATTGATGCAGTTTTCGTACTCAGTAAGACACATCACATAGATAATGAGGCTTTCAGTGAAGGCCGGGATCTCATAATCCGTGGTGTGGCTGCAGTAAAGGCCAGCATGCAGCAGGGGAGCTATATCTCTGCACGTATCACACTGGGGGCTCTTTGTCACACACTACAGGTATGTTACGAATCGACATTGTAATAGGGAGGGATAGTAGGGACTTTTATTATAGTTAATTCTGCTCAGCTTTACAGGTGTAGTTTAACCACTGAACTATCTACATGTTAAACTATTTTTGACAACCACAACGTGTCTGAATATGTTTACAATTTTTGGAGATAGATGGATAGATGGAATCTGGACATAGAATAAAAAGAATGCAATAAATGTATTCATAAATGAATGTAAGGTGACTAATATTTAATTTCATTAAGTAAATCATTATTTTCATTTATTTACATGAACACTATGTTGTTGGTTTGTGTGCAGGATTTCTACAGCCACAGTAACTGGGTGGAACTGGGAAACACTGCTCCTTTCAGGACGCTGATCAAACCTGAGCTTCCTCTCAACAATATAGCAGGTACAACAACATACAATTACCCCATTTCACAATTTCTAACCCCCCTGTGTGTATAGAAACTAGTTTTGCCACAGTATAAAAATAAACATACACACTTTTTAAGTCTTTTTGAATGTCTTTGTATCTAGACCCTAGCACGCCAACATGCAGAAGCTGCATTGGGCCAAACTGTGCTGATAACATACTCCCAGAAATACTGCTGCAAAAGAAACTAACCTCAGGATATTTCAGTATTTTTTCCTCCACAAAGCCTGCAGGTATGGAAGCTTAGCATCTAATGTGTTGAT
Source organism: Cirrhinus molitorella (assembly GCA_033026305.1). NCBI lineage: Eukaryota > Metazoa > Chordata > Actinopteri > Cypriniformes > Cyprinidae > Cirrhinus > Cirrhinus molitorella. Next base: position 29,247,828 of record CM065120.1, read on the forward strand.
CTCTGCTGTATATCATAAGAGATCACTATAGCTCGAATAGGCACCACAAATCTATACTGCCATATTTTTTCAATTTATTCTTTCAGGCAAGTGTAGCCATGGTGGCTCTCTTGACAGGACCAGTTCAAGCGAACCCACTGGAGGCATCAATAAGGATGACATCAGCTCAGATCATGGCTTCCTTCACCTCCGTGCTGCTGACATGGCCATCAACGCTACTGTGGAAGTGCTGCAAGACATCCGACTGGCCACAGGCGACCAAGCCTTTCTTCAGTATGAGACCTTCTTTTCACACTATACATAGTTTTGAACTCTTCTTTAATGAAAGAAACGACTAAGATTTTAATTGTCCAGTTAAATTAAATTGACATAGTCCAGTGTGGTTTCTCAAATTCCTGATCACTAAGATTAACACTGAATTATATGAGACTGTCCTCAAAGAAAATACGACCCATTTTTACGTTTTAAAGTTCATGAAATGACGTATGAGTTTTTACACCGCTCTCACGGTAATTCAAACATATTTTACTAGGTGTAATTCGTATGGATGAAAAAAAAACATGATATGAGAACGTGTGCGTTCTCCAGCATCAAACCTCTGTTCATATAATTACACCACTTTGAAGTGCAACGCTCTACCGCCTGAGCTACACACAGTCCTCGAAGTTGGGAGCAATTGTTGTATACGCCTTATGGAGACATATTTTGAGGATTTGTGAAAACGACTTACGTCGAGTGTATAAGTTGGAGGACATGTTGAATTATATAGAATGTAGGCACAGAAGTCTTTTTATATGCTTTGGAGGGTGCTCTAAAAGGTTAGTTAGTGGATGCTATAGCCGTGGCATATGCCTCAGTGGGGTTATCATATCCTATAGGAATGGCCTCACCTAGGCTTGATCCAGTGAAATTTCTATTATATAACTTGGACGACACTGTGGAGACACAAAAGTCAACGGATTAGTTTTTCTTAAGATATAGTGCCCCTTAGAATCAGAAAATGATACTGTTGTCCAGTTTTAGCCAGTTTTGTTTTTTTCTTACAGATTGATGGGCCTCAGTCAGACCTCAGTTCTGGCTTTTGTGATTGACACCACGGGCAGCATGTCTGATGACATTGAAGAAGCAAAGAGAGTGTCTTTCAACATCATAGACAGCAGGAGAGGAACACCAGAGGAACCTTCAGAATACATTCTAGTCCCATTTAATGATCCAGGTAGTCATACAAAAAAAAAAAAAAAAAAAAAAAATATATATATATATGAATATATATGTGAAATATGAAATTGAAGAAAAAAAACGTATAAAAATGGACTAATTACAAAGTAAACTATTCATTAATTATCACTTTTGTTCATATTTGATTCTAACTTAACATAAAAACAATCTGTCAATGATTTAGCTTTTATGAAAAAAAAACCCATGTATATGCCTTTCATCATGTGCAATGTTTACAGTGTCTGAATGATAGCTAAACAACAGTTAGCAGAAATTAATGACATGAAAATATACACAATAATATTGTTACTTTATTTACTCTAGTTATTTTTTTTATTTTTTTTTTTTACTTTATATTAATGTATAACATTGTTGCTGATATACTGGATAAGATTACATTATTGGTATAATTATATTGAATATATCAGCTGGTTAAGCTTTGATATTGCAATAAAGCCAGACTGAGAAATTATAATAATCTTGAGGTCTTATTATCTTGTTTTATGGTTCTCCAGTTGGCACTAGCAGGAGCTCCTCCATCTTCAGACATTTTTGTTTTCACTGATGCTGCAGCAAAGGACTTAGCATTACAAAGCACCATTCGGGTCATGATTGAACACACAAAGTCAACAGTAAATGCCTGCTATATAAAAAATATTTATAAAAAATGTAAGTGTTGTGGAATTGTCTCTAATGACAAATTTTGGTGTTTCTATCTGCTCTTTCTCCACACCAACCAGGTCACTTTCCTGTTGACTAACCCCTTCTCATTCCGCAGAAGAAGGGATGTCTCACAATCTCAAAGTTTTACATCAAGATCAATATCTGAATCAGAAATACAGCTGTACAGAGATCTGGCTCATGTTTCTGGTGGACAGGCAATAGAGGTTACAAAAGCTACACTGTCTCAGGCCACTGCAGTCATTACAGATGCATCTACCGCAGCCCTGGTATGTTCTAAGAAGTACAGATAAATACTTTTTTCTGTGTGTCAACTCTCCATTTAATCTCACTATAACATAAATAATTAAAAAAAAAAAAAAAAGAAGTATGTACTCCAATATTTGCAATATTTTTTTTCCAAATTTGATGATAGGAATTTTGCTGCCAAACACCGCAACATACTGAAAACGTCTGTTTTTTCCTGAAGGTGATGCTTTTTCAGGTGGTGAGAAGTCCAGCCATTGCAGAAAACTTTTCCTTTGTCTTAGATTCATCTCTGTTTAATGTGACTGTGTATGTCACTGGAGACTCTCCAGTTTTTACCATCTATAGCCCTACAGGTGAGCCAACATACCTTGAATATTGTTATGAGGGTTTTATTTAGTCCAATAGAAAAATAAGATTCAAAATTTATTGTTAAAAATAAGCTGTTTTCTTTGTCTTTCAGGTGTGTCTCAGTCAGGTTCAGTGGCAGATGGTCCTCTGGGCAGCATCCTGACTGTAGGGAATCTAAAGAGAGTAAAACTCAACTCTGACAACCAAACAGGGGAATGGAAGATCAGCATTGACTCTACAAACTTCTACAGCCTTAAAGTCACTGGTACAGATTTTTAATCTGCCAGTATATGTTTTGAGATTTTTTATGGTATTTATTTCTATTCAAATCTTTAATTGCACAATGTGTGGATCATCCCAGTTTTGAACTTTTAGAAATTAAACTGCTAAACAAACAATGGTTTTAATTGTGATTAAAACCAATGACAATTACAGGTCAGAGTTCTGTGAACTTTCTTTTTAACTTTGTGGAGCAGTTAGAAGGGGGTGACTTTACACCGAAAGCCAGTCGTCCTTTCATGGGTAAGATATTATCGTTTTCATTTGATATTTCTTGATTATTACTAGACAGTTACACTGCCATTTAAGAACCTCAAGAGAAAAAAAACTTGTGAATAAACATAAATATTTATTTATTTTGGCATAATCAATGTGAATAAAAAAAACGCTTCTTTGATTGCTCAGGTCGGAACACTACTCTGTTTGTCTCTGTGACCGGAGGAGATTCAGTCACAGTGACTGACGTGCTTCTAGTTGAAGCTTCAGGATCTAATATTATTAATGGAACCATTAAAACATTAGGTGCAACAGACTTCCTGGTCAACATAGACAGAATCCCAGAGTGGACATTTGTGGTGCAGCTGAAAGGGCTTTTAATTGACTCAAATCGATCTTTGCCTAGTCGATTTCAGAGACAGTCACCCACCCAGCAACAAGGCTCTAGAGTTACTATCACGGTGAGCTTGAAGAGCCAGTTCACCCAAAAAATTAAAATTTCCAAACTTGTATAGAATTTTTTAAACCTCTGAAAATAATATGTATAAGACATTCAAAACGCAATATCTCTAACCATATGAACCATATCCCTTCTCAGGTCCAACCAAGCAGCACTATAGAGCCTGGAATCCCTTTGGTTCTCAACTTTACATTGGTCACTAATGCTACAGGTGGCAACTACACTATCCGAGCCCGGACAGACCGCAGCTTTAGTGTTTTTTCCCCAGCTTTCTGAACACGGGGATAGAGGGAAGCGCTGAGGGAACTGTAACACTGACTGCACCCTCCGACACAGAGTCAGGGACGGATGTCACACTCACTATTGAAGCAGAAGATTCAGAGTCTGGTGACTCGAATTATGTGGCAATGCGGTTCACTGTTATGACTAAGGTAGCCTTATTAATATTTACCATTCGTTGTGGAGAATATATAGTGTGATGTGCATGCAATATTAGCATTTTATCCTTTCATTGACTCTGTTTACCCTTTTCCCCCTTTTTTTGGAAGGTCACTGATTTCTCTAGCCCTGTCTGTCAGGTAGTGAGTATCAAAACTGACTGTCCTGTGGAATGCAGCAGAGCATCATGGGGACTCTCTGCCAACTTAACAGACATTAATGGTACAGGAATAGCCGGAGTGTCCCTCAGTCGTGGCAATGGCTCTCTAAGCTTAAGTAATGTGATGAATCCGGATGGCACAAATGTGACTGTGGCATCCTACAATGCATCCTGTTGTTCTCAGGAAGTAGAGCTTGTAGCTGTGGACAGGGTGGGAAATGTGGGCACATGCTTCGCCTCTATAAGGAGCCCTTCTACAACTATTAGCCCCAATGGATCATATTCTGTGTCCTTCTCCATGTGTCTTGCTCTAGTAGGGTTAATAGTTTCCTTTCTGTATGGAAGAGAGGAACTGAAGTCAGGTATAAAGTAAATATTTTTGTAATATCTTTAACATAATATTATTATGTTCTAACTGCTGATTATCTTTTACAAACTGCTGGTAAAGGCTTTACTTGTAAATTAAAAAAAAAAAAAATCTTTTTTTCCATGCGTTTGTGATTGTGTAATGTTAAATTTACTTAAGACATTTCAAATTACTGAAAACTAAATATGTATTTTCTTCTTGCTGTTTATTTCCTCTAACTAACATTTAAACGTTTGACACTTTCTCTCTTAATTTCTCTCTCAGCTGGAGTCTTAGCCTCTATATGCACAACAAAACTGTGCAAAAAATGATTATGCAATAGGACTACACTGATTGTAAAAAAATTTCTGTCTTCATCACCGGCAAGACTGTTATTCCACTGAGAAAGACTGTTATTCTAAGTTCATTTCACTTATCCATCCTGATAATCCTTACCTGCTATCCACGATAGTTACACATCAGCTTCTTTAAATAAACGTGTGTATGAAGTTACCTGTGTTAACCTATTTGTCCTCTTCTGTGTGGTGATATATTTAACTTGCATCAGCCTTGAAAGACATCTCTTGTCAAACGTGCATGAATAGTTCACTCCTTTATTTTATGTTGCTTCACAACATAAATGCATTCTTAATTAGATTTAATGCACAACTTTGTATGGTTGTGCATGTAAGGATAATATGGTATCAATATTTGACCATAAGTGTGGAGAATAGCCATTTTTCTTGGTTTTAGGCCACTGCCCCTCAAGAAGTCTGCAAGTCCCTGAAAATGACCCCTGAAGGGATCAAAGACCAATAACAAAAAGAATCTTTTGTGAAATTTGAAATTTGTGTTATTAGGCGTTATGAGTGTGTATATATGTAAGACTAGTGTGTGAGTAAAGAGAAAGTCAGAAAGTGTTTTGCTTTGAGAAGAGACACATTATAAAAACAGACATTACTCTGATGATGAGACTCACCAGAAACAACCAATGTGTTTAATGCTCAACAAAAGACAGAGACATAAACAAGAACTAATGCTTTCACAACACATAGCAGGAGCATATCGGGGTGAAGAACAAGACACTGAAACTTACTAGAAGAATGCAATAGATGCCAAAAACATTATTGGCAAATCCATTGCAGGTAAATTTAACAAGACACACAACATCACTGATGATTATTTTAGTGGATAAAATGGATTAAATATATTTTTAGAATGTAATATGACTTTTGTGATATCAAAATCTGCTGAAAGGTATGTAACTTTTGTCTCCTTATGATATATGTTTTATTCCTCATTTGTAAGCTGCTTAAGATAAAAGTGTCTACTAAATGTACAAATGCAAATGTAATGTAAAATGCATCTAGGAGCTTTATTGTCATTCCGCTACATGTGTGGACATACAGCGGAACGAAATGTTGTGTCTCAAAGGACCACAGTGCTACATAAATAAACATAAATATAAAATAAACATACAACACTAGATGTAGGAACAATTTTTAAACCTATACATAATAAAGTGCTAATCTAACTATACATATACTATAATTGATTGACTATACATACACACTGTGCATGGTATTGTGCAAAAGAGGCATTTAAGGTTAAGAAGCAAATAGTGCAATTTGATCTGTGGTGCATTGACAAATAACATTTGATAAGTCCTTACTGATTCCTTGTAACATGGAGTGTTAATAAGAAAGTGTCTGGTGCATGTAGAGAGAAAAGAGTGTTTCTACAGGTGTTTTGTCCAGCCCACTCATCTGTGTGTAGCACACTCAGAATTGCACAGTGTTTTGAGTTTTTCAACAGTTTACATTGTGGATAAAAGGGGGGTAAGGTGGCTGGAATTGATGGCTCTCACAGCCTGGGGGAAAAAGCTGTTGAGTAATCTAGCAGAGTGGGTTCTGATGCTCCTGTACCGTCTTCCTGATGGCAGGAGCTGGAAGAGACTGTGGGAGGGATGAGTGGGGTCCTTCAAGATACTGGTGGCTTTACCAGAGCATTGTTTGAGGAAAATGTCTAGAATGGAGGGGAGAGGGGCACTGATGATCTTTGCAGCTGTGTTCACTGTCCACTGCCCGTCTTGGAAGTGGAGTCGCTGTTGCACTTTTTTGGAGAGTGATGTAGTGTTGGTGGTCCAGGTGAGGTCTTCTGTTATGTGCACCCCCAGGAATTTAGTGCTGCTGACTCTCTCCACAGTCGAGCTGTTGATGGTCAGTGGGGAGTGGTCAACAGAATTCCTCCTGAAGTTCATCACAAACTCCTTTGTCTTACTCACATTGAGGGACAGGTTGTTTGCACCACACCCTTCAACCAGTTGTGCCACTTCCTTTCTGTAGGGTGTTTCATCATTGTTGCTGATGAGACCTACCACAGTTGTGTCATCAGCAAACTTGATGATGTGGTTGGAGCTGAACTTGGCAGTGCAGTCATGGGTCAGCAGTGTGAAGAGCAGCGGGCTCAGCACACAGCCCTGTGGGGCACCTGTGTTTAGTGTGGTAGTGCTGGAGCTGTTGTGGCCGACACAGACTGACTGACTTGCTAACATGCTTGCTAACATGCATGACTCATGAGGTACCATAATAACTTAGCTAAAGTTTATCATGGGCATACAGGCAAATTAAAATGGAGAAATGGTATCTGAATACAGTCAAATTAATAACATCATCAGAATCACTGCATCTAAATATATACTTGAAACTAGTAGCGTAGAAATCGTGCACATTGTGAGTTTCCTTTGCTGTTGCCTGTTATTGTGATAATTTAGTGAATGCTAAAGAAGATGGTCCCTATGTGAACTGATTATTTTGTAGACATCTGTTGAAAAATGAAACAATTTGAAAAAATTGAGAAAACTGGGAAAAAATCTGGAAAAAATTGCAACTGCATAACAACTTAACTAAAGCCAAGCAGTTAGTCAGAAATCTAGAATCTTAACTGATGTGCCCCATGCTCCATCTAACCTGAGATCTACTGTATACTCAACCCTGGATTCAAATTTGTGGTAACATACACCTTTACTTACAGTAATCTACTTGAGAAAATAATTTCAGAGTAAATCAGAATAGAATCCAATGTAACAATTTATTATCAGTCAAGTAGATACATAGTAGTACATAGCCAATTCAAAGATATCAAATCAATACAAGACATCAGATTCTCAAAGATAAATCTAAAAGTACAAGATGCATACCTGACTTTAGAAAAATAGTTAGCATAGCAGAAGCTACGGGCTTCTGGCTGCAGAATCGCCCTGATCTTCCTGCAACATTTCCTTAAGTACCTCAGACCAAGACAAACCTCCTTCAAATGCAGACAGGAACTAACAATTGGAATTTGCACTGATCAAGTCACAGACATAATTGTTTACACCTTTTCGGGGACAAATGGCAATTTGCATGAAAGACCCTGGTAAATGGTACACTCTCTACAGTGAGCAAGATATCTCTAAACTCTTAGGATCTGTTTACCTTTTAGTTTACTTCTTGTTAGAATGAGGCCATTGTACCAGGCACTCAGTGACAATTCAAATGATACCAAACATGGCTATGAATATCACTTGTATTCATGTAAAACATAATTGTATGCTATTGACCATTCAAGTGAGCTGAGCAAGAGGAGATGGGTGAGGGGAAGTGAGAAGTGAGAGGGGACTTTTCTCGCATCTTCTTTCAATGAGATGTATAAACAGATGTCTGTATCTTAATACACGGTGTGTGTATTGTCCGTCTCAGAAGATCAAAGTGTCTAAGGTTCTGTAAACCTTACAGTTGTAAGTCATTTATAAATGATTAGAAATGAATAATTTACAAAACAATCACAAATGATTAATAAGTGATATGCTAACAATTTGTGTATGTTTTGTTAATTCATTTACAAGTCAATTACAAGTTCATTTACAAGAAATTAATTAATGATGAACTAATCATTTACAAAATATGACTGTTTATAAATTATTAATACGTGATATGTTAATTGTATTATAGATTCAATTAAAAGTAATTTACAAGTGATTAGATAATCATGAACTATTCATTTACAAAACATGACTATACATTGACAAATTATTAAGTAATATGCTAACAATTTACAAATAAATCATAAATTATCTTAAAAATAGCATATTAAAATAAACAGATCTTTAGTAAATGGTTAATAAGTTACTAGTTAACATATTATTAATCACTGAAATGTCAATATATGTAACTGTTATCTCAAATATTTGTTAATCATGAACAAATGATGATCAAACCATTAGTAAATGATCAGTATACAATTTATGTATGTTTCATTAAAGTTGTAAGCTGGTCTGTTAAAAAGCACAAAAATGCAATTATTCTAAAACTATTTTCTTTTTTAAATAATAATACATTATTTGTCCAGTGAATAAACATGCAAATCCTTTCTCTCATCATATCAGCACAGACTTGTGTTCTGTGTGAAGTGTGTTGGATCTAGTGATAATGTAAATCAGTTTTACCCTCCACTGAAGATCAGATCAGGTGCACAGTGCTAAATTACTCCATGTGTGTCACATCTTTACCCTCATCAGTCAGCCCTTACATTGCATTTCACACTACAAAGTATTCAAAACCTTATCACTTGTAAATGTGTTCATTTGTAGATTTTTCTTACGTTACAAATGATCTGGTGTTTACAAGGCATTTACAACACTTTCTGTATCCCTTAATCTAAAGTGTAAACTACTCATCAGTTGTAAATGTTTTACAAACCTGCCGGTTACAGGTTGTGTGGGTATGCACACTGGGGGGAAAGATCTATGAATGATGAGTAAAACATTTTCAACTGATGAATTGTTTACACTTTAGAATGGGGGATGCAGAAAGATTTGTAAATGATTTATTCATGTTGTGAACTTCAATGGAGGGTAAACATTTCAATGATTAACATTTCAATTATTTATAAGTGATTTATAATATATTACCCCCACAACATATCTGTAACTGTATTAAACATGAATGTTTGGTTTTAGGCATATGCTGTATCTACACTGGAGTATACTGTAATGTTGATTTACAGTCATGACCAAATATTGGCACCCTTGCAATTCTGTCAGAAAATGCAACCCTTAAATTGTTGCAGTAGCAAATGTATTGGTATTCACATGTTTATTTATTTATTTTTGTATTGGAACAGAAAAAAAAAAAAAAAAAAAAAAAACAGAAAAGAAAAGTCAAATCTGATACAAATGCACCCAAAAAAATGCACTTGACAAAATTATTGGTACCCTTAACTTAATATTTGGTAGCACCCCCTTTTGAAAAATAACTGAAATAAATTGCTTCCTGTAACAATGAATAATTTTCTTACACTTTTGAGATCTCTCTACAGGTGTTCTGTGAGATTCAGATCTGGACTCATTGCTGGCCATTTCAGAACTCTCCAGTGCTTTGTTTGTAACCATTTCTGAATGCTTTTTGAAGTTTGTTTCGAGTCATTGTCCTGCTGGAAGACCCATTACCCCTGCTGGAGATGCAGCTTTTTGACACTGACCACTATGTTGCGCCCCAAAATTCTTTGGTAATCATCAGATTTCATGATACCGTTCACACAGTCAAGGCATCCAGTGCCAGAAGCAGCAAAGCAACCCCAAAACATCTTTGAACCTCTAGCATGTTTGACTGTAGTGACTGTTGTTCTTTTCTTTGAAGACCTCATTTCTTTTTTTTGTAAACAGTGCCATCATGTCCAAAAAGCTTCACTTTTGTTTTATCTGTCTACAGTACGTTCTCCCAGAACAATTGTGGTCTTGCCACATAAATTTAGGCAAAGTCCAGTCTTGCTTTTTTATGCCTTTGTGTCAGCAGTGGTGTCCTACCATAGCATCCCTTTTCATTCAGATGGCGATGGATATTGCGAGCTGACACTGTTGTACCTGTGTCTGCAGATCAGCTTTAATTTGTTTGGAAGTTAATTGGGTTCTTTATCCACCATTGAAGCAATCCTTTGTTGTAATTTTTCATTAATTTTGCTCTTCCTTCCACGTCCTGGGAAGTTAGCTACAGTGCCATTGGCTTGCAAGTTGCATGTCCACTGTATTGCACACAGTGGACACAGGAACATTCCGATCTCTAGAGATGGACTTGTAGCCTTGAGATTGTCCTGGTTTTCCAATTGTTTTCTTCTCAAATCCACAGACAACTCTTTACACTTCTTTCTTTTCTCCATGCTCAGTGTGACACACAACACAAAGGTTGAGTCAAATTTTCTTCATTTTAACTGGTTGGTTGTGATTGCTATTATTGCCCACACCTGTTACTTGCTACAGGTCTATCTAAATACATGTTGCAGGAGCATCACATGCTTGAAGAGCAATTATTTCTTACAATTTTGACAAGTTCTGTGTGAAATTTTATAAAGTTTATAAAGACTTTTCTTCTCATTTTTTTGTTTTGTTCCAGTGCAAACAAAAACAATAAGCATGTGAACTGATCAAAACATTTGCAATTTGAACAATTTTCTGAGAGACGTGTTGCATTTTCTAGTATTTTTTGTTTTGTTTTAACATTTCAAAGACAAACGTTCACATCCTGATTTTCCAGGTGTGTTCCTGTGTCAACATGTTTTGATCATGTAGGTTATTATCTAAACCTAATCATAAACTAACCTTTAAATTAGAGGGCAATTAAGTCCCTAACCTATTCCTAAGCCTTACATCTCTAACAGCCCACACACCAGACAGGTTGTCTAAAATGTTGTTCCAAGACCAAAAAGGACCAGGATCCTTTTTAAGACCAGCAAGGTGTGCTAGTTTCATTCTAGCTGTATCTATTTGCAAAAGGCAGGCATTATGCAAAAAGCATGACTTACTCTCTTTTTTGCTTCCTTCCTCTTTATGTAGGGGGTTTGTAGATAATAAACATTATACTGTCTGGGTGGACACATTTTCTAGGTATGGTATGTAGGTGATGTATTTGTATTTATTTATTTGAAAAGTATATAGGCTATAATGGTTAAAATGGGAACAGGACGTCTTTAAATGTTATCATTCATTTAATCACTTATTTGCCTGTGACCTTACATTTATGTGTGACGTTGACATCACATGTAAAAGGCTATAATATACAAACGGAGCCTGCAAATACATTACACCCAAGCAAAGTCTACAGCAAGGTAATGCAATTTAAAGAAATATAAATAGAAATATAGAAATGTACCACTTAGCTGCTACATTACATTATGTATTTTAAAATGTCAAACATTGAATAATACATTTAAGTATAGGATTATTGTTCTTGTTGTTCCAGTTTGTCAACTCACTTCACAGATGTTACACTTTCTCTCAACCAGCTGTACTGTTAGCCTTAAAAAATACAATTCTGTAATCATTTACTTACTCTCATGTAATTTATATCTGCCTGACTTTGTTTTGTGAAACAAAAAAGTAAATAATGAAAACACTTTAATTATGCTGATAAATACTGTTGCATGTATTCTTTAAAAGTTAATGTTGTGTTTCACGAAATAAAAAATCACTAAGGGTTTTTTTTTTTTTGGTTAAATCTGACGTTCTTTATGACCTGAAATTTGTGTGCTATGAGAAAGAAATACAATATATATGTTGCTGGTGCCATCATTTTCACTTTCACTATTGTTCTCAAGAGACAGTCAGCTGTTTGGACAGCAGCATGCATATAAAAATACAATTAACCACCATAATTGCAAACATTATATTAGAGAGACACTTAATCTGCAGTTTTGAGACATTATTCACAAGGGTTTTGTTATGATATATTTAATCAAAACGTATACAGTGAATTAATTCCCATTATTAATTTTCCCACAGTCGTCGTCAACAGCCATGGTTTCACTGTTTGTAGTGGCTGTATTTCTCCTCCAGGGGTCTCTATTTCAGCCTCCGCAAGCAGCAGCATTCAAAATCATCCCTTCTGGCGGATCCCTCACTCATCATCGAATCACTGAGGCAGCTTTCCTCCGCAAGATGGCGGAGGTGTGCCGAAACGTAGCCACTGCCCGGGGGAAATACTTTACATTACATGTAAGATGTAAAATTTTAATAGACTTTTTAACATTATTGGTGTTTGTTTGTGTTACATTAGCATCATGATAATAAAACTGAATAATGTGCATGTGTTTAAGCAGGTTTGTTAATGTCAGACCTAGTAATTGGCCATAATAAAATTATACCTATGAAAAAACTATACCTTGGCATACTGTAGTAAATTACAAGTTACATGTTTTATTGATGTTACAACTAACCCAGAGTCTTGTAGCCATTAAGTAGCTCACTTTACAGCTAACAGTAGGTATGATGACAAAATTTTCAAACACCCCTAAGCTTAAAATGGATCACATGACTAGACAGAGATGAAAATTCCCTTTACAACGACACCTGGATTGTGAAAATCAGTTAAGGTTTGCGAAAGTTATGATATTTATAATAATGGGAAATGTATTAAAAAACTATACATTGATTACAATAGAAGTCCTGTGACCGAAAATGCTTATTATTCACACATTTTTGCTTATAACTTCCTCATTTTATCAGATATTTGCATGAAATTTGAATAGAATGTAGAATTTTGTTAGTTCTCCTCTATGGATTTCGATGAAATTTCATTAGTACCAAGATAAAAGCTATGTATTTATGTCCAACAATCTTTCATTAGTGTCCAAAGCTTAGATGAAGCCCGCCGACCGGTTGAAAGCCACGCAAATCTTCCGAAAGTCGCGGTGACCTGAAAATACCTCAGGGCTGAAATCCCGAAGTGTCCAAAGCTAGAGGGGTTTGCACTCGACGTAGTTACCGTCGTATTTAGGAAAAACATACTCCCGCCAGGCGGCCAGGAGTAGATATTGAATGACACGCACACTAACATTACCGCGCAGTCTGAAACACAGAATTGAGGCAGAATGTTCGCCGCGAGTGGCTGCTATGTCATCATACCTACTAACAGCCAAAACATCAGCACTAACAGCTTCCATGAACAATTATCTACAAAGACACACAATAGACAATGTAACTTCATTTTAACTTTGATGAGTTTAACTACAAAGCAGGGACTGCCATCACAAAATAAATGAAGTATAAAAAGTTACCTATTTAACTCAGAATTAGTTTTTCCCCTCTAAAATCTAGCTACTGTATCTGCCACAGGGCTCTACTTTCTCACATGTGGAATAAGGACTAAACTTTGAATTTGTAAAGTGAATTAGGTAATTTGTAACTTGTTCCTTATTTGAGAAATTGGAAGTGTCACAACTGACCCATGTTACAACCATCCCTGCTCTCCCCACGACAGAAAATTGTGTGTATGGCCGTTTCAACACTAAAACAAATTTTAGAAATGGAGATTTTCTGAAAATGCTAATGCTAATTTTTTATCCACTCCTCACCTTCAGATCGACAGCAAACTGACTGCAACTACCGTTCAGAGAGCCTGCTCAAGTTCATATTCTTCTCTATTAAAACTATCCACTTTTAATCTGGCCATTGTTCAGACGTCTCTTAGCAATGCAGCTGTGGATGGAAATCAGTTCAGTACTGCTCATCATTTTGATAATGAAGATTTCAAAAATGGACGGGACCTCATCACTCAGGGCGTAGCTGCTGTGAAATTCAGCATTAAAAAAGGGAACTATTTGTCTGCCCGCAACAGTCTTGGGGCTGCATGTCATACTTTACAGGTATGTTAGTTCTGGAGACCATGTTGAGACTGTAAACTGTACTGAGAAATATAAACACTGTTAAGTACAATCTAGAAAACAAATGTATTTTGTGTTAGGATTTCTATAGCCACAGTAACTGGGTGGAATTGGGAAACACTGCTCCTTTAAGGACTCTCATCAAACCTGAGCTTCCTTTCAATAATCTAGCAGGTACTGTAGTCTTTTCTGAAGTAGTTTTTTTTCTTCTTTGTAATCATCTTAAAATTAAGCTCCCCAGTCTATTCATTTATCATTTTATAGTTAACCACCTTTACAATTGGCCACCAATGCCAAATAAAAAATGCACCACACTATAAAAATATTGTGTAATTTCACTGACATTTTCTGTACCATATGTATGTGGATTTCTAGGTCCCAACACAAAAACATGTCAAAGCTGTGTTGGGAAAAACTGCAGTAACAACATTCTCCCAGAAGTAATTCAGCATAAAAAATTAACTTCAGGATATTTCCGCTTGCATTCCTCATCCAAACCTGCAGGTAGGGAAATGCAAGTGTTTGGTTTTCTTTAAATGAACATTTGATTTGTTTGATAACAAGAGAGAAACTCTGACACTTAAAACACTTTTTTTCTCAACAACATTTCCATAAATGTGTCTGTCAGGGAAATGTAGCCACGGCGGCATTTTAGACAGAACCAGTTCAAAAGAACCCACAGGAGGCATCAATAAGGATGATATCAGCTCAAGTCATGGTTTCCTTCACATGCGTGCTGCTGAAATGGCGATCAGAGCTACTATGGAACTGCTGGAAGACATCCGACTGGCCACAGGCAATGTAGCCTTTCTTCGGTATGACGTTTTAAAACCTGTATGATTTTTGTTCCTCCAAAGAACACAAAAGAAACTTTTTAGAAGAATGTCCACTTTGTTCAGACTGTAAAATTTTCATTCAGTAAAAGGGAATAGAGTGATCTTAATCTTTCATTCCCTCTTTCTTTCTCTTTTTTAGATTGATGGGCCTCACTCAGACTTCAGTTCTGGCTTTTGTGATTGACATCACAGGCAGTTTGCCTAATTACATTGAAGTGTTCAAAGAAGTGTGCTTCAGTATCATAGACAGAAGGAGAGGAACATCAGAGGAACCTTCAGAATATGTTCTAGTCACATTTAATGTCCAGGGTAAGTCTGTTGTGCTTAAAATATAACACACATTCAGAGCCACTGCTTGTAAAATGGGTGTCCTGTGCAGAACTTTGCCTTTATATTTTGATGCCAGTGGTTCCCAACCATGTTCCTTGAGCCCCCCAACACTACACATTTTGCACCTTTGCTAGGAGAGACTCCAAGACTTGAATCTAACACACCCAATTCAAGTCTTCCCTTATGAAAAATAAGTTTAAATGTGCTATTAGTGTACTTTCAGTATACTTTAATATACTTCTCAGAAATGTGCTTTATATATGCTTTTCAGAAATATACTTAAAGTGACATTTTAAGTATACTTAGTTTATACTTAGAACAAGTCTAAGTATATCTGAGCTTCACTTGTGCTCTGAGAATCTCTGTTTTCATTGTTATACCAGGGGTGCTACTGCACATCTGTACAGAATTTCCAAAACACAAGTGAAGAAACCGAAACAACAGGTGCTTCCACATGTAATCTAACACAATTGTCAGACATAAAACAGCATCAAAACCATAGATATGTAAAACTGTGTAACGTTATGGAATAAAATGTTGACCCATGAAGAGGTAATAATGACTGTCAAGCTTTGGTGTGTTGATCAACTCCATTTACGTTTTGATTATCATGAACAGTCTTTTTTTTTTAGCTTTTTGTCCAAAATGTTTATTTAAGAAAATACCCACAATGAAGTGTTTATAAAAAAAAGAATGCATGAAGCTAAAATAAAATATTTTTGTTTACAAGCAGATACCCTATTCTTTCTTTTGATGTTTTGTATGTTCAGATATTCATATAACAAAATATATACAAATTAATACCTGTAGGGACATAGTAGTATCATTAAAGTATGATGTAAAGTTCACTTAAAGAAAACTTTGAGTATACTTGCAGTATAAAATTACTAAACTAGTAGTTACTGAGACTATACTTCAAAGTGTACTAAAAATGTAATAATTAAATAAACTTGAAGTATACTTCTTTTTGGTAAGGGTTGGAGTCTCTACTATCAAATCAGGCTTAAAATTGGCCTTTAAATCGTCTAGTGTGCAGCCAGCTTTAGGATACTTGATTGGGCTATCTCTGATGTCATACCCGTAATAGCCAATGAGAGCGAGCAAGCGCCACTTACCAGATGTTGCATGCTTCTATAGCTGAAACCTAGCAGCCACAAACATGCCATGTAAGCAGAATACATTCCCCATATTCTTTTTTATACTTTGTTTTTCAATGTGAAACAACGTACACCGAGAGAGTGTTATTTTTTCTCTAGTCACGTTAGATCTCACGAGTCTGTGAGATCTTGTGTCACAGTGAAATTGTTCCTACACTCAATAAGTGTGTGGTCTCGTGGTCTGCTCGAATTGTCTAGTGTGCGCGTTCAGAGGATTATAAAGCTAAAAATCATCTGAAACGGTCTTCATGTCTGTCATCTCCAATGGTTTTAAAATCGGTTAAGATTTGAAAATTTTCTAGTGTGCAGCCAGCCTAACACAGCTGTCTGTAACTATCAAAGACTCCTAAAGATCTTAATTAGCTGCTTCAGGTGTGTTTTATTAGGGTTGGAGCTGAACCTTGCAGGACGGTAGATCTCCAGAAAATTGTTTATGTGGAAGCATAAGGGTTTTTAGGCCCCGTCCACACAGAGACGTGTTTAGCTGTATACGCATGCATTTTGTAGCGTATAGGTGTTTCATCCAGATGAATCCAGTGTTTTGGGAGAGTGAAATCGATATTTTTAAATGACAGCCTTGCGTTTTCGTGTGTACAGCCATATATTTTCTCAAATGATGATGTCATCACCCCACGTCTCGCCAGTGGTCTGGCAATGTATACTACATAGTTTTGTCATGGTTTTGTGTGGACAGGGATTTTTCTTGAGACAAGGGGAAAAAAAGACCGGATAGGGAAAGCTCTGGCTTCGTGTGGACGTAGCCTTAAAGGAAGTGTTAACTAGAAAGAGAATATTAGATCATGTATAAGTTCCTATAATGCTCACCAAAATTCCAGCAAGATACAATTTCTGTTCTGATGCCTGTTCTCAATTTCTGCTGTGACATTCAGATAGTAGGTCAATATTTGATACATGCAAGATGCATAGATCAGGCACATTTTATGTTGAAATTGTACTGTTGTTTTTTGTAATATGCGCATGTTTCTGATAACAGGTTTTGGACCTCTGATAAGGACTGGCAATGCAGACATCTTCAAAAAACACATTAATTCCCTTTCAGCATCTGATGGTGGAAACTTCTCGGATATGTGCTTGTCAGGACTCCTGGTGTGTGTGTGTGTGTGTGTGTGTGTGTGGACCATGCTTTAAACATTTGTTCACACTGAAATTAGTAGCAATGCACAAAAACATGTAAAATGTGATTAATTAGGTTGACCTTTTCTTTGACCGTATCCATAAAAAAATATGAGTTAAAGATAGTTATGAAGTGATTCTAATCTTAAAATTTTGTTCTGTTTTGTTGTTTCATGGATATACAGTTGACACTGACACAAGCTCCTACATCATCAGACATTTTTGTTTTCACTGATGCTTCAGCAAAGGACTCAGAATTAAAAAGTGCAGTTGAGGCCATGATAGAAAGCACCAAGTCAACGGTGAGTGCCTGCTTGAATTGCTTAAGTAGTTAATGCATTAGGTATAATGAATCAACAACAATACATAAAACAAGCATGAATCAAGATTAACAAATATGCTGTAAAAATGATTCATTGTTAGGTCATGGAATATAATTAATTAACTAATGTTCGTACATTGAACCTTACTGTAAAGTGTGCATTTTTTCTCTTCTTTCCACCATCCAGGTCAACTTCCTACTTGCAAGCTCCTTCTCATTGCATAGTGAAAAGGATGCACAGTTATACAGAGATCTGGCCCATGTTTCTGGTGGACAAACCATAGAGGTCACAAACACTATATTGTCTCAAGCCAATGAAGTCATTACGGATGCCATCGCTGCTGAACTGGTAAGTTCTAAAAATGCTTTGAGCTCACTATATTAACTCCTATAAAAAGATGACTTTTAATGCACTGCAAGTATAAATTTGCATTATGCAACTAATCTTATCCTAATCTAAATGCTTTGTTACTGTTTTATGCTTTTCTTGGAAGTAATTGTTTCCCAAATGTGTTTCTTGAAGGTGACTGTTCTTCAGATAAAGAGAAGTTCATCCAAGGTAGAAAACTTTACTTTTGTGCTGGATCCAACTCTGTCCAACGTGAAAGTGTATGTCACTGGAGACTCCCTAGTCTTTACCCTCTACAGCCCTACAGGTGAGCCAACATATCTCTGATCAGAATGATCATTTTTTTTTGTGCTTAACCAACCAAGAAGCTCATTCTTGTGTAACAGATAATATACTTGGTGTGATTAATTTGGTGTCTTGACGCATTGTGTCTGTATGTTCAAATGTCTGGTATTGAGTTCCTGTTTCTTTAGTTGCCTTGGTTTCTGATTATGTTCTAGTTTGTTTCTGTGGGTACTGATTATGTTGTTCACCTGTTTCTACTTCAGCTCTCATTATCTTTATTGTAGCTGTCTGTTCCTGTCTTAACATTGATGTTAGTTTGGTGGTATACTCCTTCATTTCCTTGTGATTCCAAGTTCTCGGGTGTTTCGTTTTTGTTCAATAAATGCAATAAATTGAAACCACACTCATGACAGAAGAACAGACCCAAAATGGATCTAGCTGCGATTAAAATTCTCCTCTTCACTCAGGGGAACCATTCATTTGAGAAACATAAGTGTTTTTACATCTAGTTTAAGTGGTACATCACCCTGATGACTCCCTGTGCATCTTCTATCTTGTGGGACTTAATGTGCACCTGCCTGGGATCTTTGAGGGAACTTCTGCAATTACATGAAGTGAGTTCTGTCATCATGCGGACCCCTCTTTAGTGAGAAGAAGAGTGATACCAACCCCCCGGATGTTAGTGGTCCCAAGCCTGGTGGTCACAGAGCTCCCAAGTCCAGTGCTCCCAGAGCAAGAGGTAGTCCCAAGTGTGGTAGTCCCGGTGGGCTATGTTTGAGTTTCCAATAAGACTCCGGGGCCATGGCTTTTCCCAGCTGCCTCAGCTCTGCCATGCCTGTTCAGGGAGCACTCTTTATACTGGTGGTCCCCAGTTCCACAGGCTCTGCCATGGGCTCTTCGTAGACATGGTCACTTCCTACATCTTGTGTAATGTTACTGTAATGTTTTGTCCCCACACCTTTAGGTGTGTCTCAGTCAGGTTCAATGGCAGATGGTCCTCTGGGCAGCATCCTGACTGTTGGAAATTTAAGGAGAGTAAAACTCAACTCTGCCAACCAGACAGGGGTATGGATGATAAGTGTCAACTCCACAAGCTCCTACACCCTTAAAGTCATTGGTAAACATTTTATTTCTGCATGTGACATGCTATTATTTATGTATGTATGTATTTATTTATTTATTTTGTAACCTTTCAGCTTTTTTTACTTGGTCGTTCAAGTTTATAGGGATTTTTCATATTTCTTTGCCAAAGCAAAGTAAATGCATGCTGCATATTCCTTTAATTGTGTGTACAGGTCAGAGTTCTGTGGATGTCCTCTTTTACTTTGTGGAGATATTTAATGAAGGTCATGAATACTCATGGGGACAGAGTTTCACCCGCCCTTTGATTGGTATAATATTTATATCTTCCTAAAATGTATTTGTACTTGATTAAATCTGCACAAAATTCTTTGCATTGGTATACTATTTCAAATAAGTGTTTCTCTGCTTCCTGATCAGGTCAGAATGCTACTTTCTATGTGTCTGTGACTGGAAGAGATTCAGTCACAGTGAGTGAAGTGCTTCTAGTTGAAGCTTCAGGATCTGGTGTTGTAAATGGAACCATCAAATCTGTTGGTGCGACAGACTTCCTGGTCAACATAGACAGAATCCCAGAGTGGGCATTTGTGGTGCAGCTCAAAGGACTATTGAATGACTCGTCAGTGGTTTGTCGGTTCCAGAGGCAGTCACCCACCCATAAAGGATCTAGAATAACCATCATGGTATGCAATATATGGCAAAATGCTGGGTGCACAAGCAAATAACTGTAATTTAACAATTGTTAAACAAAATACACTTAATTTTCTAAAAAAAGTTTTAAAAACTCGCACATCAAAACATAACATCAATAACATATATTTACCAAATCTGCTCATCCACAGGCCCAGTCACAGAACATTATACAGCCTGGAGTCTCATTTAGTCTCAACTTTATAGTGGGCTCTAATACTACAGGTGGCAACTACACTATTAGAGCCCGGACTGACCAGGGCTTCAGCATGTCTTTCCCCAGCTTTCTGACCCTGGGAACAGGGGGAAGTGCTCAAGGAAGTGTCACACTGACTGCACCGTCCAACACAGAGACATGGACAGGTGTCACACTCACTATTGAGGCAGAAGCTGCAGGATCCACTGATCTGAATTATATCACACTGCGAATGACTGTCTCCACAGCAAATGCTATTTTCACTGGATGCTACTCAATTTTCATGTGTCTTTCTTTCTTCTGGTTTTTCATTTTCCATGTTGTATGTTTCTAAATTACATTTAGCACAGCAAGTAGCACTGTACATTAACATCTTTACTACATTTATATTAACATCTTTACTACATAATACATTTTATTAAATAAATCAATAAGAAAATAATTTAATATAAATGCTGCAATAAGAATGGTGATTTTAATGTTTATTATTGCAATTTATGTATACTTGGGACTAGCTTTTGGTCAGTAATCGTCTGCCACATTAATGACTATAATTAATAGTTGGCTACAGTTAGGCGGGATTTCATAAAATGCCATGTACAACTGTAATTTTCTTAATCTAGGTAACACTTTATAATAACTTTCATTAACAAATCATTAACAAACATTATGTAATGCTTAATCAATCTTTAGTTAATATATATTCACATATCTAGAAACGTGAAATAATGTGTTAATGTTTACTAATAAATGTATTAAACTTTACCTAATAATTAACATTTCATGAAAATTAAAATTCTTACAAATGTCATTAAACTTCTAATTCATATGATCATGCACATCTTGAAAGTTTACAAATTATTTGAACAGATATTTCTGCTGTTATTGTGGTGTGATACAGGTAGGGCTAGGGAAAAGTTGGTTAGGCCTAAATAAATGAACTTGAGATGATGAAACATATTACACTAGAGCAGTCCTCTTCATGTACAATGCACAGCATAAATGAGTACACCCCCTCTGAATAAATATAAAATATGTATTTTCTTAATGATCACTGATATAATTCATGGAAAGATGGCAAAAATTAAGCATATACTTAATAAAAACAAAAAATAAATGACAATATCTTCTGTAAAATAAGTCAATTACCTAATTTTGTTTAAATAAAGGATTGCAGAAATGAGTACACCCTTTTAATTCAGCAAATGTATAATATACTAGTACTTGGTCCTTCAGAACTTTAAGCTCTGACCCTTCTTTCACAGGTTCAAGACAAAATGCCACATCTGTCCTGTTTAACTCCTGGAGGACGACCTCTTTAAATGCCCTGGTCTTTAATGGGGAGCGTTGCTCAGATCGTCTCTACAGAGTCTCCCACATCTGCTCAAGAGATTGGGTGAAATACATGTCCACTGAAGAATTTTCACCTTGGGAGAATGAATATCTTCATTGCCATGCTGAAGAAATGCCCAACAACGCAGGAAATGAGGAAAGGGTAGCATCTCTAGTTTCAGTTTTTTGTATTACATCACATAGTGGTGTGTGAATTCATGACAGTGTTGATAAAGCACAGCTCCCTCACACATTCAGCACGCATGCATCTCTATGTAAGAGCTTTACTACCACTGAACGTCACTGTTGGACCAGAACATTTTGGATGCTTTTGGATCCTAAATGATTGACTTGGTCTCTTGAGACAAGAGTATGGATTCACCAAAGTCTATATTTTGTAAATATAGGCCTTAATTGGAAGAGGTTAAATGAGTTTATTGTGCTTTGGCTACAGTAGGTATTTCTAGTGGTGATAACAACCATGCATGTCACTTCTGCAGGCTGTGTCGTATTCTGTGAGGTAGACTGTCACACTTTTAATAGCTTTTGCTGGCTCTAAGACACATGGTATTTCTCCTACTCTTTGTCCAGCAAAAAATCACTAATCACTAAATGAAAACAAAGTTAAGACCTCATTATTTCAGGAGCCTTGCCCATTGTTTTTGAATGTTGTAGTTATTTCTGCTATATTTCCACACTTTAAACAATGATTTGGTATTCGCTTTCCTTTCCTTTCCTTTCCTTTCCTTTCCTTTCCTTTCCTTTCCTTTCCTTTCCCTTTCAGGAGGATGTACTCATTTTTGCAACATAAAATGTTATTGCTTTGATAAGAAAATCTTATTTTCCTGAATAATTTTGACATTCTTCTTTGGTAAATGATCAAGCAGGCTTGTTGGAACATTATATCTCTAAAGAACCCTAACATGTCTTCTAAGTAAAGAGTAATTGCTGAATTTGTTAAGTTTTAGAGGGGGTGTACTCATTTATGCTGTGCACTGTATATGGCCAAAATTATTAGTTAATATGATCGACTTTTTGTGTTCAAGAGAATGTGCTTAAGTATCAGCAGGAGGAGAGGAACATCAGAAAAACCTTCAGAATACATTCTTGTCTCAATTAATGGCCAGTGTAGGTCTGTTGTGCTTAAAATATTAAATATATTTATTAAATAATATAATTTATCATACAAAATTTTGTTTGCCATTTTGTATGATACTAAATAACAGCAAGTATCAGTGTATTTTAAAATCTTTACTTGTCTTGAATTGTGTTATGTAAAAAGCTTTCGCAAGGTTTACTATTGAAATGTAGCTTTCACTTTCTTTTGTATGTAAACAGGTGTGTGTGGGATTAATTTTTGTGGCTACCTTGCTTTGATTTCATAGTGCAGTATATGCTCTTGATCTTTTGAATGTTTAATAAAGACATAAGGGGCATCAGCATTGTGTAAGCACAAGTATTGATTTTGCTATTTACAATAGCTCCACTCTCATTCAGTTTGAAATTGGAAGCTATTGAGTTACTAAGCTCAGAGACTTTACTGACTTTACTATAGACTTTATGTTTTAGACAGTTTGGGAGAATTACATGAATATAATTATGTGTTCAATTGTGATTTTTGATGTACCATCAATATTACTAAAAATTGGTATTGCAACAAGTTCTGGGAAAGTTTGTTATGGGGAAAGTAAATTACACATTGGTATGGGTAATTAACAATTGTAAAGGAAACTGAGGCATGTTTGCTATGGTTAGATCAAATACAAGGTGTATGTGATTTGAAAAGGGCACAATCAACAATAGTGATTATTAAGTAAATATTTATCCTTACTGACATTGTTGGAGCCACACACGGAAAGGATTGTCATTTATACAGTACTTAATTTAAATTAAAAGTATGTGTGATGCTGACATGACATCACAGGTGTAAAGATGTATAAATATACTGACACATACTGGGCATAAGTTACAGTATGCACACACAAAATCTCAGAAAAGGTAATCAAACAATCTTTTGTTTATAATATATATATATATATATATATAAAATTGTATAATACATACTATTTTGTGAAAATATTAAAATGTTAACTGATGAAAAATAATATTTTAAATAATTAAAACTTTAAGGCAAGATGGTACAGGCAAAACATTTTTATGCATTTGTCAGTTTTGAAATTTTGGGCTATTTGACTTTTGATTTGTTTCAGACTAGTGGAAAGAAAACATTCAAAATAAACTTTAAAGTGTACATTTTATTGAACAACTTCTATTTTTATCTGTCCATTTCAGTTGTTATACATATTTAAATTTTTATTTTCTTTCATATTTAAACTTTCTGAAATGTTTATTTTTTTTCCACAAACATAAGCCAAGCTTTACATTTTTATTCTTGTCTATTATAAAGGTTTTTACATAGGGGTTTTGTTGATGTATAATTCACCTGATTTTATACAACATTTTATTTCTTAAAAATTGTGAAAATGTATGTATGTATGTATGTACTGTTTCTGGCTGTATTATTTTCTGATTTATGTGGTGATAAAAGGAGATATCCAAAATCCCCTCTGTACTTTTCATTTTAATATGTCAAAAAGAAAACATTTTTAACCCTTTTTTTAAACTTTATCCAGTGTTCAGATCTCTGTTCTGGATGTTTTCTTTTGTTGACTGGTAAGAGACTTTCAAATTGTGAATATTCCCACAGCATCTATTCTTGTGGACAGCCATGGTTTCACTGGTTGTAGTGGCTGTATTTCTCTTCTGTGGGACCCTGTTTCAACCCCCCCAGGTGGCAGCATTCAAACCTCTCTTCCAGGGCGGTTCCCTCACTCATCGAGAAATCACTCAGATGGCCATCCTCCGCAAGACAGCAGAAGTGTGTCATGACATAGCCACTGCCCAGGGCCACAACTTCACACTGCCTGTAAGAAAAAGACGTGGGAGTGAACCAGCTGAATTAGCATTTTTTTAACCATATAAACTATTAAAGGTTATGAGTAACAAAAGTCAGTGATTGACATTTTTGAAGAGACTTTAACATTTTGTTACAAATTACAGTCACACCTTTTGAAACAATTTTAGTTGCTAAGTCTCCTCAAGTTATGTTACACACATAATTTGAAATAAAAACTGAACTGAAAAACAGATGGAACTCATAAAATAAAACTAATAATAATAATCTCTTCTTTTCATGCTTCACCTCCAGATAAACAACAGACTGACTCCATCTGATGTTCAAAAAGCCTGCTCAGTATCTTCTGCTTCATCTTCTGCCCTCTCTTCCCTCGGGTTTTGTTTAGCTATGACAGAAATTTATCTAAGCAACGCAGCTGTAGATCTGGTTTTCATAATGAGTGCGGCACATCACATTGATAATGAGGCTTTTAGTGAGGGCCGGGATCTTATAACCCGTGGTGTGGCTGCAGTAAAGGCCAGCATGCAGCAGGGAGGCTATATCACTGCCCGTATCACACTGGGGGCTCTATGTCACACTCTACAGGTAGAGAATCTTTTTTTTATTTCAAGTTTGCTTTTTACCAGGATTTATTTATATTGCATGTGACTTATATTGCATTTAAGGTGTACATGTTTTTGCATTTCCTGGGAATCAAACCCATGATCTTCCCATTGCTAGCACGATTTACAGAGATGGGAAGTAACAAAATACTTTGTTACTGTACTTAAGTAGGTTTTTCTGGCATGAATACTTTACTTCACAATTTATTTTTAGGTTTAGTTTAGACTTTTTAGTTTTTAGTATTTTTGCATAAATATCTATACTTTGTACTTCTTACATTGTCAAACCAGGCTTGTTGCTTTGGTTCATTGTGTGCCTTTTTCATCATTCACCATAGACATATAGGCTATGAAGCTATCATGGAGTAAGAAGAATGGCTAACATTTTGGATGAGACAAATTTTGGATTATTATTTTGTTATAAAATTATTATTATTTTTTGTTCAGACTTCTGAAGATGCCCGTCATATTTATCGCAAATTAAAATAAAAGAATAAAACAAGTGCAAGAAATGCATTCAAAAATGAATTTAGGGTGACTAATATATTTAATTTCATTAAGTAAAATAATTATTTTCATTAATTTACATGAACACTGTGTTGTTGATTTGTGTGCAGGATTTCTATAGCCACAGTAACTGGGTGGAACTGGGAAACACTGCTCCTTTCAGCACGCTGATCAAACCTGAGCTTCCTCTCAACAATACAGCAGGTACAACAAAATACAATTATCCTTTCTACAATTTCAAAGCATATGCTGTGACATGACCAGCTTAAACCAGCTAAGGACCAGCTTAAACTAGCTCAAACCAGTTGCCATGCTTCAAAACATACCTAACCAGCATATGCAGTTTTGTTTTCAACAGTGCCCTGTGTATATAGAAACTATAGTTTCCTTTCTGTCATTCACTTCGATGTTGCGTTGAGTTTACGACACTAGGGGTCTCTTTTGAGAGCCCAAACACCTCTGACAATATTTGAGAAAAGGCCAATGAAACTGTGTGTGCAGATTTTGCACCTTACATCCGTGGTAAACACCCTCATGCAGGCCAGATCTCCCTCTACCAGGTGGCTGTACGACCTGAAATGGTGCATTTTTGTTAACTGGTGTTCTTCCCAATGAAAGAACCCACAGAGATGTGGCATAGAATCTGTGCTATCCCTCCTCCAAATGTGGCTGCGATATTGGCCAACTATGACATGGTGGAAAGCAGGTCGTGAGAAAGCACAATTCAGTTATCAGATTCTTCAGAGTTGCCCAGAGGTTGAACCCTCCCAGGCTGTGCCTCATTACCTTCTTGGAGTGTTTTTGTGGTCCTTCAGGTCCTACAGGAAGACCCGTTTGAGCCCCTTCAGTCAGTCGATCTCAGTGCCCTTTCCTCGAAAACAGCCCTCTTGAATGCGCTCACCCCCGTTAAAAGAGTAGGAGACCTTCAAGCCTCCTCTGTTAATGATTTGTGCCTAGAATTCTGGCCGGCAGACTCTCATGTAGCCCTGAGACCCTGGCCTGGATATGTGTCCAAGGTACCCACCACTCCCTTCAGGGATCAGGTGGTGACTCCAACCTATCCTTTTTATGCCCAGTCTTTGTCCTGCATATTTACATTGAACGTACTTAGAGTTTTAGATATTCTGCAGTGAACAGTTCTTTGTCTACTTTGGAGAACAGCAGAAGGAGAACGCTGTCTCCAAGCAAAGGGTCTCCCACTGGATTGTGGATGTGATCCGAACAGGATCAGGCTAGAGGTATACACTGCCCACTGGGAGAGAGAGCTCACTCAACCAAGGGAGTCACGGCTTCGGCAGATTTGGCGAATGGACCTTTGACAGAAGGGCACTTTGGGCATCTGAGCACCCTCCGCCCCCCCCCTCTGCACGTGCCTGCACCTCAAAATTCTTCCTATGCAGCACTCCCTTCCGTGAGTCCTTAGATGGTTATTCAGATGTTACCTGTCCTCCGGGTAGGATGCGATCTCCAAAGTGTCTCTCCCCCTTGGGGGGAACAGCCACTGTCCCAGTGTTGTTACCAAGAGTCTCCATTGTTTTTATTCTATTTTCTACCATCAGGAAAGACTCTGGCTGAAGGACCTCTGCCTTTATGGCGGCTCTCCAGCGAGAGAGTAGGTAAATTCTTGAGCATTGGAAGGTTATGACGAGGTGAGGTGCATTTATTCTAACATGTGGGCTTGTTAGTATCTGCACCCCCATTCACTGCAGTCCGACAGTCGTGGCGTTTCATATAGGGACCCCTAGTGTCGTACACTCGACACAACTTCGAAGGGAATGTCTTGGTTAAGTATGGTAACCCTCGTTCCCTGATGGAGTTAACGGAGACATTGTATCTTTCCTGCCACAATTGAATCTGAGTGGGTTGAGACACTTCTCGACTCTTCAGAACAGAAAATTAGCATTAGTATTTTGTAGAAAATCTCCATTTCTAAAATGGATTCTAAGATGCCACACTGGCTGTTTATACCAGGATGTCCGGGACGTGTCAAGCTATGCAAAATCTGCACACCCAATTTCCTTGGTCTTTTCTTAAATTATGTTATACACTCAACACAATGTCTCCGTTGACCAAGATTTTTTGCCACAGTTTGAATTTGGCATGAACATTCACATTTTTTTCTTTATCTCGTCTTTATTTCCAGACCCCAGCACACCAACATGCAAAAACTGCACTGGGACAAACTGCAGTGATAACATTCTCCCAGAAATACTGTGGCATAAGAAATTAACCTCAGGATATTTCAGCATTTTCACCTCTACAAAACCTGCAGGTAGGAAAGTTTGGCATGCCATGTGCAATGATCTCTTCTGTACGCTATCACAGATCACAGGATGGCTGGAATAAGCACCACAAATCTATACTTAAATATTTTCTTTTTTTTTTTCAGGAAAGTGTAGCCATGGGGGCTTTTTTGACAGGACAAGTTCAAGAGAACCCACTGGAGGCATCAATAAGGATGACATCAATGCAGATCACGGATTCCTTCACCAGCATGCTGCCGAAATGGCCATCAACGCTACTGTGGAAGTGCTGCAAGATATCCGACTGAACATAGGCGACCAAGCCTTTCTTCAGTATGAAACCTTCCTTTTACACCACACATAGTTTTGGACTCTTCTGTAATTAAATAAATGACTAATGTTTTGTCCAGTTAAACTAAAATTACATAGCTTAGTGTGATTTCTCAAATTCCTAACACTGAATTATATACGATGTATAGTATTGTTAATTTCTTTGGTTGCAGTCTGGAAAAGTTGTAGAGACAAAATTATAATTATTATTTTTTACATAAATAGTGCCCCCTAGAATCAGAAACTGATACTGTTGTCCAGTTTTAGCCAGTTTTGTTTCTTTTTTCAGATTGGTGGGCCTCAGTCAGACCTCAGTTCTGGCTTTTGTGATTGACACCACAGGCAGCATGTCTGATGACATTGAAGAGGCAAAGAGAGTGATTTTTAGCATCATAGACAGCAGGAGAGGAACACCAGAACCTTTAGAATACATTCTAGTGCCATTTAATGATCCAGGTATGGCATATTTAGTACTAAACATAGTTTTGTTTTCCCTCGACAAAAGCAAAAGAAGCAGTGCCTCCTCAAAAACAGTGACAAAAATAAACAACTATTACAAAAATCTGAGATTGAATATTGACTATATTGCCCATTTTCACCAATAAAATTTGTGAAAATTTATGAACTAAGAACAATGTAAACCCATTCAGACATTATCACTTTTATTTATGTTTGAAATCTGTTTGATTTAGCTTTTATGGATTAAATTTTATGGATTAGATTATTGGAGTCCTTCATCACGTGTAATGTGTCTGAATGATATATGAAGTTATGTTAAATAAGATTTTTACTTTATTTACTCCGGTTATTTTTTAAAACAATTTTACTTTTTTTTAAAAAAAAAGTTTTGAATGTATGTACAACAGCTGTAGCATTCTATGATATGTTTGTCTCAAACAGATTTTGGACCCCTGACAAGGACTGAAGATGCAGATATTTTCAAAGAGAGAATCAATTCTCTTTCAACATTTGATGGAGGAGACTTACCAGAGATGTGCCTGTCAGGACTGTTGGTGTGTGTGTGTGTGTGTGTGTGTGTGTTTTATATTTATGTATTATGAAGAGTGCTGTAAACCTTTTTTTTAAACTGAGAGAATAACTCTTCTTCCAACATAATTATTGTGAATATCTCAGCTGGGTAAAGCTTTGATATCGCAATAAAGCCAAACTGAGAAATTATAATAATATTGAGGTCCTGCTATCTTGTTTTTCTTTGTCTCATGATTCTCCAGTTGGCACTAGCAGGAGCTCCTCCATCTTCAGACATTTTTGTTTTTACTGATGCTGCAGCAAAGGACTCAGAATTAAAAAACACCATTCGGGCCATGATTGAACGCACCAAGTCAACAGTAAATGCCGGCTGTATAACTGCTGCTAAAATTAAAATTAAATTTTTCCAGTTTTCTGACTGCTGTTTCTTCTCACCATCCAGGTCACTTTCATGTTGATTAACCCCTTCTCATTCCGTAGAAGAAGGGATGTCTTACAATCTCAAAGTTTTACATCAAGATCAATATCTAAATCAGAAAAACAGCTGTACAGAGATTTGGCCCATGTTTCTGGTGGACAGACAATAGAGTTTACAAAAGCTACACTGTCTCAGGCCACTGCAGTCATTACAGATGCATCTACCTCAGACCTGGTATGTTCTAAGAATGGCAAATTATGACTTGTGTGTGTGTGTGTGTGTGTGTGTGTGTGTGTGTGTGTGTGTGTGTGTGTGTGTGTGTGTGTGTGTGTGTGTCAACTCACCATTCTCACTATAACACATTTAATTTGGAACAATTTGAAGAAGAAGGAGAAGTATGTGCCCCAGTATTTGTAATACTTTTTCACATTTTTGTGATTTGTGATTTTGCTGTTAAACACTGCAACATGCTGAAAACATTTTATTATTTTTTTATGTTTCCTGAAGGTGACACTTCTTCAGGTGGTGAGAAGTCCAGCAATTGCAGATTTTTTTTCCTTCATCTTAGATCCATCTCTGTCCAATGTGACTGTGTATGTCAGTGGAGACTCTCCAGTTTTTACCATCTATAGCCCTACAGGTGAGCCAACATACCTTGAATATTGTTATGAGGGTTTTATTTAGTCCAATGGAAAAATAAGATTCCAAATTTATTGTTAAAAATAAGCTGTTTCCTTTGCCTTTCAGGTGTGTCTCAGTCAGGTTCAGTGGCAGATGGTCCTCTGGGAAGTATCCAGAGTGTAGGGAATCTAAAGAGAGTAAAACTCAACTCTGACAACCAGACAGGGGAATGGAAGATCAGAATCAGCTCTACGCTCTTCTACAGCCTTATAGTCACTGGTACAGGTTTTTAGTCTGCCGGTATATGCTTTGTTTTTTTTTTTTGTAAACCATTGAGATGTTGTTATTTTTCCACGTGTGTAGGTACAGTACAGTACTTTTTTTTTTTTTTTTTTTTGGAACATACCAGTCATTGTAGCATCTGACAATAGTTGTAATATTTACACTCTGCTTTAATTGTGATTACAGGTCAGAGTTCTGTGAACTTTCTCTTTAACTTTGTGGAGCAGTCAGAAGGGGGTATCTTCACACCGAAAGCCAATCGTCCTTTCATTGGTAAATATTTTTGGGGGAATGTTCATCTTGTGTTTGCAAAAGGTGCAATTTCGGATCAATAATACAGTCAAAACTATAAATTGAAAGTGAAATTATTACAATTCAAAACCATTTTCAAAGCTATTTTCTCTTTTAATTTAAAAGAGAAAAACATCTTCATGTGTCACATGATCTTTCAGAAATCATTCTAATATGCTAAATTGCAGCTGAAGAAATATTTTTATTATTAAAACAGTGTTTCAGGATTCTTTGTTACATAGAATGTTCATTATGAATATGTTTACCGTAACTTCTCATCTAATGATTCTGATTTAATGTAAATGTGTTTCTGATTGCTCAGGTCGGAACGCTACTTTGTTTGTCTCTGTGACTGGAGCAGATTCAGTCACAGTGACTGACGTGCTTCTAGTTGAAGCTTCAGGATCTGCTGTTGTTAATGGAACCATTAAATCATTGGGTGCGACAGACTTCCTGGTCAACATAGACAGAATCCCAGAGTGGGCATTTGTGGTGCAGCTGAAAGGGCTTTTAAATGATTCAACTCCATCTTTGCCAAGTCGATTCCAGAGACAGTCACCCACCCAGCAACAAGGCTCTAGAGTTACCATCACGGTGAGCTTGAAGAGCTAGTTCACTCAAAAATTTAAATTCTATCATCATTGACATGACTTGTATGTAATTTACAAAACCTCAACATTTACAAAACCTAAAAATAATATATATGACTCATGCTAAATAAACTGACAATATCTCTAACCATATGAACCATATCCCTTCTCAGGCCCAACCAAGCAGCACTATAGAGCCTGGAATCCCTTTTGTTCTCAACTTTACATTGGTCACTAATGCTACAGGTGGCAACTACACTATCCGAGCCCGGACAGACCGCAGCTTCAATGTGTCTTTCCCCAGCTCTCTGGACATGGCGATAGAGAGAAGTGCTCAGGGAACTGTAACACTGATTGCACCCTCCAACACAGTGTCAGGGACGGATGTCACACTCACTATTGAAGCAGAAGATTCAGAGTCTGGTGACTCGAATTATGTAGCAGTGCGGTTCACTGTCATGACTAAGGTAAAACAAGAGTATCACTCTGCCTCTGTTTTGCACGCAAGCATTTCATCCCTTTGTTGACTCTGTTTAACCATTATTTCTTTCTTTTTTTTGGAAGGTCACTGATTTCTCTAGCCCTATTTGTCAGATATTGAGCATTAAAGCTGACTGCCCTGTAAAATGCAGCAGAGCATCATGGGAACTCTCTGCCAACTTGACGGATGGAAACGGTACAGGCATAGCCAAAGTGTCCCTCAGTCGTGGCAATGGCCATCTCAGCTTAAGTAATGTGATAAGTGCTGATGGCACAAATGTGACTGTGGCATCCTACAATGCTTCCTGCTGTTCTCAGGAAGTAGAGCTGGTAGCTGTGGACAAGGTGGGAAATGTGGGCACATGTTTCACCTCTATAAGGAGCCCTTCTACAGTTGTTAGCTCCAGTGCATCATATTCTGTGTCCTTCTCCATGTGTGTTGCTCTAGAGTTATTAGTTTCCTTTCTGTATGGATGAGAAAAACTCCAAATCATGAACTAAGAAAACATTTTTCTGTTAATGTGTCACTTCTATAAATAGCCCCTCTGTAACTACCACCACAGCTAAGCCATCCATAAGTACAACAGTCATAACCACATCTAGTGGAGTCTACCTTGTGTTTTTCTCAATACCTTTCTTGCTCTGCAAACGAATTATTTAATTTATGTGAAAAGGACAAACAATTGTGAATTTATGAGATTAGAACAATTTTTCTTATTAATGTTTATAAATGTCTGATGTAGATTAATGCTGCCTTCACATGCTATCAGACTTATCATAAATCCTTGTCAGAAATTCAACATGAGAAGCCTTTTAAATTGTATTTACATCTGGAAAAATCTAAAATAATTATCTGAGATAATTTTGATATCTGAGTTTTCCAGTCAGGTGGGCCATAAAATTTAAACATCCCGGAGGGGAGAAACATAGTTGTACTGTAAAATTTTATTTGTTTTCCCACAACAAAATAGCATTTATTTGACAAAAAAATTTGGAATCTGAAACTGAATATCTAAGATAGGGAAGTGAATGTTTTTATGGTTACCAATAAATGTTAATAAACCCTGTTGATTTAAAAATTAAATGTAACCCAATTTCTTTACAAAAGACCTGACTATACCTTTGTTTTGATTGTGTAATGTAGTATCCATGTGTAACCGTGTGAACAGGAAAAAGAAGCACACATGGCAACAGATTAATTTGTTCAAAAGGGGGTTTTATCTGACTGCTGTTTTCTTATTTAAAAGAGTTTACAGTGGTCGGTGGGAACACCACTGAGCACAATTAATAAAAACAAGATGTAAGACGTGAATCATCTTGAAAAGTGGATAAAAAAGTGGTCATCCTCAACATTCCGGTGAAGTTGCGAAATGTCCTTTAAACTTTGTTCCTCATGCTCGGGACCTCTAGAGCTCCCTAATGATCATGACAGGTGCATCTTTTACCTAGGCTGTGCCCATGCTGAAGCCACCATTGAGGAGCCCAACTGCCCTCACTGTGACATCATAAGTGTACGGATTCTCAGCAGGAGGATAGCCTTCG
Source organism: Cirrhinus molitorella (assembly GCA_033026305.1). Lineage (NCBI taxonomy): Eukaryota > Metazoa > Chordata > Actinopteri > Cypriniformes > Cyprinidae > Cirrhinus > Cirrhinus molitorella. The sequence continues at coordinate 29,281,440 of CM065120.1, forward strand.
TGCTCAGCGACACGTTGACTCCCCATCCGCCACCCTTCTCTTCTGACTCAATGAAAGAAACAATGGCCACTGGTCATAAAGGCCAGCACTGCTGGGAGTGAGCTCACGTCATGAGCTCAGGTCTTCGTTCTAACCTAGATCTGTGTCATTTAAATCGCGCTCTGGCAAAACGCTCCTCCAAAATGATCACATTGAAATGAATCCTATCACTTGTTCAGCTCATGGACTGGTTTTTCTGAGATTTGCTTTTGAAGGGGTAGCCTATCAATTTTTGGTACTCCCCTCTGGCCTCTCCCTGCACTTTTACCAAGTGCATCAATGCAGCCCCCTCCCCTCTTCGACTGATGGGAATACAAGTAGCGAACTACCTAGGCGACTGGTTTATTATGGTGCCCTCAGTAAGCAAACTTTGTGTAGCGTGGCAGTACAGGAAATTAATTAATTATAACTACTGACTACGCCACCCCTCTAAAGTGAGGGGAACTAACTACTTGATGGAATTTAGACACACAGGTTCGTTACCATAGGGGGCAGAGACATAGGCACTATTGTACAAAATATTTATTAAATTCACAAAGTAGAAAATACACTTTTTAAAAGATCAGGCAAAAATATAACTCAGTCAGGCATACATAAATTAACTCACGGAGGCTTACCCCTAGCAGGGTAGGCTAGCTGCAAAGTGACTATTCGTAAACACACACACACACACACACACACACACACACACACACACAGTGAGGTGAGTGACTACAAACGGCAATCCACACTCCGTGCTCCAAACACCACCACCCGGATACTAGGACAGCTAGCCACCCGAATCAGGGGCCTAAAACACAAAGAAAACAATTACTAAATATACAAAACGGAATTAAACTAAAGCCTGATTGACAAAGACAATTACCAATTTGTTAATACACAAAACAAAATATAGAAAATAAACAATGATCACTTAATGAAAACGAAAGGAAAAGATATTTAAAGTAAAAGTTTTAACAATCATTGCAAAATAATCAGGATCAAATAAAGATCAATAATAAAGAAAATAAACAATAAACAAATCAAATCATACAATAACACAAGCAAAACAAAACATAATCGAATGTAGATAATAAAGAAAACAACCAGGTGTCAAACCCAAAAGAAATTACAACAACAACAAACTTACTCACAGTCGGTAATGGTAGAAATGAAAGGTAGGCCAAGCACACAGCCAACACCTACAGCGGTAACGAAATCAACCGCTACTGCCACAATCACCGGCTTTCGTATAAAAAAAAAAAAGGAAATACAATGATAACAAACACACATAGCAAAACAGCAGCGCCGTCTTTGATCCCGTACTATGCAGGAAGCGATCTCCCCAACCCGCAAACAGACGGACGCTCCCAACACTTTGTCCTACTAAAAACAACCCATTAGTTACATTTAAATCAGATCAAAAATTCATTAAAAAGAATATATATCTATACGTACCCAACATTGACTACAGCATCGCACAAATCATACAGTTGCTCACAGCACAAATCTCAGCAGATTACTCGCGAACGAATGGAATCAGTCTAGCCTGAATGAAACGTGCAAATTATAACCAGCATGTACTTTGTGTAAACGGTTAATCAAAACTTAACCTACCAAGGGGTAATGACAGCCTGAAAACCACAGCGAAGCCAGGAATAAGATGCTATTGAAGCTACCCGAGACGACTCCAGCTACAATAAATGAATATGGTTAGTCGATGTCCAAGGGCTCGTTGCAGCATTAGCCCAACCAGCTACAAACATACCTTTGTTAGGCGGAAACGCGCACGTACCGAATGGGCGGGGCTAGCAATGACGCATCCCAGGTAGCCCGATCACAGCCTTTATAAAACAATAACTCAGCCCTGTCGGCGCCGGTAGCCTAGTGGGCAGTGCGTCGACATACAGTGCAGTTGCGCTTCGGGCGTCGCGAGTTCGAGTCCCGGCTCGCAGACCTTTCCCGATCCCATCCCCTCTCTCTCTCCCGCTTCACTTCCTGTCAGACTTGATCTATCCTATCTGATTAAAGGCAAAAACACCAAAAATAAATCTTTAAAAAAATAAATAAATAAATAACTCAGCCCTGATAGGCTGTTTCTGAATACAGGGGAGGGAACACTTACCTACTTGGCCACAATCGCAACCACAGGAATTTAGCCAGTGTCTGGGGCTCACAATCAACATGCAAAAATCCAGCTGCAAAATATTCCTTTTTGAGGGGTGAGTCTGGATTCAATCTCTATGCGAGCCCACCTGCTACCGCAGTGCTCAAGAGCCATCATGAACTCACTAGCAGTGTTCAAAGAGGGCAGTTCACACCCCCTAAAATGCTTTCAGAGAGGGGGCCTCAGCGGTGTGTCACTTGCGACTGCTTTAGATGCGGCTGTTTCAACTTCTGCTGAAGACACGCGTTCCTATATCAGCCTGGTATGAGGGGTCGATGCGTATATTAGTAACGCGCAGATGTATAGAGACTCACGACAAGTTATCACAACAGATGCTTCGTGCACAGGTTGGGAAGCCATCTGCAACAGTCACCCAGCATCCGGCATTTGGACCAGGGTTGCCAGGTTTTCGCGTTTCGAGGGGGGTCCACATTAAAAATTGCATTCTGGGGGATAAAATACACGTTTTTGTCGGGGTTCCCCTGGTAAATTCGCATTTCAGGGGCCAAATATGACGTCATTGGGGTCGATTCAACCCACAGAAGGGAACCTTTTTACTTATTACTTTTTACATATTCTGAAGTATATGTAGAGGGATGTCCCCACCTGGGCTGCATGCACCCTTTTCTACTTTAAACTGCATTATGTCTCCCCCTTTGGCCGAAAGACCTTCGCAGTAGACACCCCAGACAGCAAAAATCATCTGGTCCAGATCCAGCCCATACCTCTGCAAATCCGCAAAACGGACTTGGGCCGGTGTCTTTTGGCACAACGGGCCAATACCGGCACACATCTGGTTTTCCCTCATCTGGACCAGCACTGGGCCAGCTCCATACCAGACTCGGCCCGGATCCGCTCTGCGACAGTAGTCTGTGCCCAGCCCAGCCCATACAAACTGGACGGAAACGCACGGCTAAATCCTCTCCTCCTCTTCAGCACAAAAAGCCGAGGACCTCCGCACCAACTCCACCTCCTCCGACTATCCCGGATTCGGCCAGTGCAAACGCGCAACTTTCAAAGGCTATACTCCAGCTAACAGAAACTGTCAAAGGTTTCGAAACCCGTCTGGGCATCTTCGAGTCAGCCTTTGGATCGCGCGCACCGGGACCATCTATTCCTTCGACGTCTTCCGCCTCAGTCTCTCCTTCAGTCGATCCTTTTTCCTCTGCCGCACCCTTCACATCTTCTGCCACGTCGGCTACTGCTCCAGCTCCTGCTCTAACTCCGCTACAAACCGCTGCCACGTCACTTCCTACTGCAGCGTTCAGTCTCTCCACGGCTCTACCAGCCCAGGTTTTCGGTAGGCCATTCGTTCCACCCGCTGCTGCCTCTGTGTCTCCCAAATTGAGATCTAACATCATCTCAGGTAAAGACATTAACCTGGCCGCACTGTTGCTACCGTCACCCGCGATCGACAGGCAGATGGTTGACTGTGGTGATGTGGCAGTCTTTCTGAAAACTTCAGATCCCAGGCTGCAACGCAACCTGAATTCAGGTTGAATTCAGAATTCAGGTCATTCACAGAATTCGTCATCGCTTTCGGAATCTACAGGGATATTCTGTGTCAAGTTTTTCCCAATCGCAGACAGGAATTAGACCTCTACCTATCCATGATGGCAGATTTTAATCAAAGATACGGGGGAACTTTATTTTACGAGTATCACAAGTCTTTTTCAGCAAAAGCAGCTTCGTTCATTTCCTTATACAATTCAAGATTGGACTGGTCCGTTACAGACTCTGAATTGCTTATTCGCCATTTCGGAGGCCAAAAAGCTCCGGTTTGCCTCATTTGTAGCTCCCACGGTCACTCAGCTTCTCTCTGTCCTAAAGTTCATGCTAGCCGTGCTTCACCCGCTCTCCATGGTGCTGATCCTTCAAACCTCGCGCTCGACGTAAAAGGCCGTCCAATTATTCAATTCAATGGCATACCTCTATGCAATAACTTTAATGAATCTGTTTGTTCATATTCTAAATGTAAATTTTCACACATTTGCAGCTTCTGCAAGGAACCCCACCCGAAATCCGTCTGCCCTCGACGCTACAGACCAGCCTTAAGAGGGAAAGCACCTCAGAAAAAATTCTGAGCGGTCACCCCTTAACCCCCATTAACATTGTAAACCTTTCCTGCTACCTTTCCTCCCACCCCGATTCACCCTTCGTCGATAACTTAATTACAGGGCTCTCTCAAGGGTTTCGGGTCGGCGTTCTCACTCCTCTATCCACCTCCTATGTTGCAAAAAATTTGCAGTCTGCTCTGGCTGAGCCTGACGTAGTTTCAGGTCTGATCACTAAAGAATTAAATAAAGGCTATCTTATTGGCCCTTTCAGTTCTCCTCCTTTTTCTCCATTCCGTGTTAACTCCATCGGCTTGGCTACACGTAAATACTCTGGGAAAAAAACGGCTAATTTTTGATATGTCCTCGCCTCACTCCACTGCTTATGCTAGCGTTAACGAATGCATTCCACCCGAACCGTTTTCGCTGTATTATGCCTCGGTCGACGACGCAATTCAGCTAATCAAGTTAGCCGGTCACGGCGCTTGGTTGGCCAAAGCGGACATCACCGACGCTTTTAAAATAATACCCATTCACCCGGCTGATTGGCCTCTTTTCGGAGTTAAATGGGAATCCAAATTCTATTTTGCAGTTAGACTCACTTTCGGCTGCAGGAGCAGCCCCCAAATTTTTAATCGTTTGTCTGAGGCACTGTGTTGGATCTTGTTGAATGTCTGCAAGCTGCCTTTTGTGTTACATTTGCTCGACGATTTTCTGTTAATCGACTTTCCTTCTTCCGAAAGCTTCGTGCTCGATACTCTCAAACAAGTCTTTTGCGACGTTGGCGTTCCTTTGTCCGAAGAAAAAACAACCGGTCTGGACACTATTAAGATGCAAGCTTCTCTTCCACATGAAAAACTCGTTCGAATTAGGTACGTTATGGAATCGTTCCTCACATCTCGTTTAATTTCCAAACGTGACATGCTTTCTCTCCTCGGCCATCTCAACTTTGCCATGCGAATCATTCCGCAAGGTCGTTCATTCATATCTCGCCTGCTGAATTTGGCTCACTCCGTTGCAAATTTAAGCGACTCGATTTTCCTAGATGACGGTTGTTTATCAGATCTTAGGTTTTGGTCTCATCTGCTAAACGTCTGGAATGGCATTTCCTTTTTCTATAATGACGTTTCCGAATCATCCAACACACTAGAGCTTTATACCGACGCAGCCCCGTCTATTGGTTTTGGGGGATTCTTCCAAGGGCAATGGTTCGCAGAGAAGTGGCCTCACGATTTTGTCGGTTTTATCCAAAATTCCGCCTCGTCCGCGCTCTACGAAATCTACCCTATTGCGGTTGCTAGCGTTCTCTGGGGCTCAGCCTGGTCACGGAAACGTATAACTTTGTTTTGCGACAACGAAGCCACTGTCCACATCATCAATAAAGGTCGTTTGCATTGCCCGGCTATCATGTCTATTTTAAGACGTTTAACTTGGCAATCCGTGATGCACAATTTCATTATCAAAGCCGAACACATTCCAGGTCATTTTAATGACATTGCTGACGCTCTCTCTCGCTCTCGTTTGCAGGTGTTCCGACGTCTTTGCCCAGCGGCCAACAAGGATCCGACGCCGTGCCCCACTCTGCAACAAATTCTCTTGAATTAAATAGGCCTATTGATTTTAACAAGCTTTTAAATTCAGCCAAATCGTACATTGGCAAAGGTGTGGCACCTTCAACTCTTAAAGCTTACAATTCGGCGTGGTCCTGGTTCACAATGTTTTGCTTCACCTTTCAAATTCCGCTATTTCCCATTTTAATTTCGACCGTGTGTGCTTTCCTCACATACTGTTTTGAATCACGCCGTCTCAATATTACTACAATACGTAAAATTCTAGCCGGAGTTCAATTCCATGGAAGGTACAACAACCCAGATTGCCCAAGTTTATTTTCGTCTCCCTCCATTCGGTTACTTCTCAAGGGCATGTCAAAATCCGTGTTAAAAGTTCGAGACAAACGTCAGCCTATCACACTCCGCATACTTCAGACCTTAGTTTTAAAACTTCGTAGTGGCTTATTTGACAACTATTCAAACTCTCTGCTCGAGGCTACGTTTCTAACGGCATTCTACGGTTTCTTGCGCATTGGCGAGTTTACTACCGATAGTAATCGTTTCAATCCAACAAAAGATTTATCGTTTCAAGATTTACATTTCTCACCTAATTACTTTTCATTGTTGCTTAAACACACAAAATCTGATTCACTCGGTTCTGGTGTCACAATTTCAATTTCCAAAATAAATAACTCGCTATGCCCATTCACTTCTATGTTAAACTATCTCAAAATACGACCGCGCACTTCTGATAACTCACCTCTCTTTATTCACTCAAATGGGTTCCCCATGACAAAACGGTGGTTTAGAATTCACCTGTCAACCACCTTGACTGCCGCGGGTCTCTCTCCTGATATCTTCACGAGCCATTCTTTCCGCATCGGTGCTGCCACTACCGCGGCAGAACGTGGGGTTCCCGAGTCTACCATCAAACTGCTCGGTAGATGGTCGTCTTCAGCGTACGAAACGTACATCAGATCAGACTATCATAAAGTCCTCGATGCCCAGCAGTCTCTCGCAACATAAAGGTATGTGAAATTCGCTAGCTACTGGTGGTGGTTTACTTTCATGGTCTCACTTTTGCTATCAGACGTGCATTTAGCCTACCCGAAATGGCTTGCCCATGCTTCCATTATTATTACTACGTCTGTTATTAAACATTAATATTTTAACAAAGACTATAGGCTAGGCTATAATCAGCTGCCTAACGTCAGCGTCAATACCGGCGTTGCGGATTTACGTTAATAACTTTACTATTTTAGCCTAACGTGGTCCGTTCGACAGTCGCGGGTTATCGTGCGCTAATCACCAAAAGTCAATCGTGGCTTTTACAATCGTCTTAATTATTATACTATTATAATTATTATTATTATTATTATTATTAATATTATAATCATAATTATTATTATCATCTCAATTACGATATTTTCTATTATTAATTATCAATGATAATCTACGTAGTCCTAAATAACGAGGCTCGAAGCCTGATGCTGCTATTATTGCCTATCGTGGCTTATTTTCTCAGACCTAACGTGGTCCCGATCATTTAAGCCAATCGAGGCTATACGGACAGTCGAAGCATGTCGCTGCTTTCACCTTTTCCTATCGTGGCTTGCTTATTTTCTCGGATCTAACGTGGTCCCGTACATTAAGCAAATCGAGGCTATACGGCCAGTCAAAGCCTGTCGCTGCTTTCACCTTTTGCCTATCGTGGCTTGCTTATTTTCTCGGATCTAACGTGGTCCAGTACATTTAAGCAAATCGAGGCTTTACGGCAGTCAAAGCCTGTCGCTGCTTTCACCTTTTGCCTATCGTGGCTTGCTTATTTTTCTCAGACCTAACGTGGTCCCGTACAATAAGTCAATCGAGGCAATACGGCCAGTCGAAGCCTGTCGCTGCTTTCACCTTTTGCCTATCGTGGCTTGCTTATTTTTCTCAGACCTAACGTGGTCCCGTACAATAAGTCAATCAAGGCAATACGGCCAGTCGAAGCCTGTCGCTGCTTTCTTTTTTGCCTATCGTGGCTTGCTTATTTTCTCAGACCTAACGTGGTCCCGTACAATAAGTCAATCGAGGCTATAAGGCCAGTCGTGGTATAAAAGGTTTCGGAACCTGCTGTGAGTTACCGCGGCTATATAGTAAATTGGACGAACGGCCAGTCGTGGCTTAACTTGGGTGCCAACCGTGGCTATAGCTACCAAAGACAATCGTGTCTATATCACTTTTCTAAGACCAACTAGCTTATTATTATTATTATTATTGTTTAATGAATCCAATTCACTAAAAATTCAGTCAATAATTGTCTAACGCGTCTCGTTTTCCTTCCTTTGATCTAACATGGTTTTACTAAAGATTTCATTTCGATAGCCTATCGTGGCTATCATTAGGAGCCAACCGTGGCTTCTTTTATACAATGCCTATCAAGGCTTTAATCGTTTTAAATGCTGAATAAACTAACATGGCTCCACCCTTTTAATGCATTTGTAACATCTTATTCGTCACTTGTATTTCTGGCTAATTTTCTTTTGGGGGTAGGCTCACCCCTGCCTTCATCTTCAGGCAGGAAATGCCAGTCTACCACAGTCACAGATTAAGGATGGAGCCCACACCAAAGAAACTGCCAATTTATTCTGTCTTATTATTCTATCAAATAAATTTTGTTCAAATTTCTATCGCCTCAGAGTCTCTCTGGTAGAAATGAAAGCGCAGCGTAAAGTTCTACCAGGATGACTCTAATGCCACATTATTCATTCATAATTACCGCGACAGCCAATGCCAGCTTAACACCATGTATAAAAAGACCAAACTTACTCTTCTATTCGGCTGCCCATAGGTGTCGTAGCTGAAGTTCCCCTCCATCCTCCCCACCACCACCAGGTTGGCTACCATCCATACTACATCGGGGGTAGGCTCACCCCTGCCTTCATCTTCAGGCAGGAAATGCCAGTCTACCACAGTCACAGATTAAGGATGGAGCCCACGCCAAAGAAACTGCCAATTTATTCTGTCTTATTATTCTATCAAATAAATTTTGTTCAAATTTCTATCGCCTCAGAGTCTCTCTGGTAGAACTGCTGTGGTCCCTCTATGCAGGTAGATGCATCATTTGATGTTGCTCCAAGGAACTGCCTGTTTTTGGACAGGTGAGTACGACCCTTTTTTGTGTGTCCTGCCTCCTTTGCTATGTTTCGGGGACCTTTTTCTGTTGTGCTTTATTTACTTCTCGGTAGGTCCTCAACGAGTATCCCCCTCTGGTCTGCTGACTACGGTTATGGCTTGCTCGTTTACTCTGGATCTGCTGTTACCTGCCTCAGATCCCTGTGGAACCTCCTGGCTTCCAGGTCCCCTATTAAAGCATGGTTTCCTAGGACTCGTAGTCCTTCATTTAGGTAAGCTCTCTGGATGTCTTTCTTCACAGAATGCACCTGGACATCGCTGGAAGGACACCCTGCCTTAGAGGCCCGTCTTCTAGCCACCCAGCCTTCTCTAGTGGATTTATAATCATCCCTCTGCGGAGTGGTTCTTATTTTGAGGTGTTTTTGCGAAAGCCCCTCTAGGAATGCTGGCTCCGAGGAACCAGGTCATTTCTTCAGGCTTCTGTCGAGACAGAAAGCCTAATCAGCTGGGTTGGTTATAGCTATGTCTCTCATTCTCAGGCCTCTCTGGCTGTGTACGGCTATGCTCCCCTCTCTGTGGAGGGGTTTCCTAAGAGCTCGCCACCCCGTGAAGCTCAAGATATCTCGCTCCATGGCAGTATTACCAGTCGACTAGCAGCTTGAGAGCTACCAGTCCTGGTTGGGTGTAGCAATGTTCCCCTCCCCTGAGGGTTACCTATAGATAGCCCTTACTGCCCATCACTCGGAGCCCTGTTGAGTGTGACCTCCCTGGCACACAATATCTAAAATCCATTAGTGGTAGGTGTGCACGCAAGTCTTTGCGCACCTTTCTAAAATCCACATTAGTGGTAAGTGCACACGCACGTCTCTGGGCACTTCTCTAAAATCCACATGAGTGGTAAGTGCGCACGCATGTCACTTTTCTAAAATCCTTTATGGTATGGGCTACGAGCTAGACTTCGTTCCCATTTTCTGAGTAGGTCACGCCCCGGTTACCTTGGGCCCCTCTCTATTTATGTATCCTAGCAGATACCTCTTGAGCTTCCACTACCTAGGATTTGCCGAGGCATTCCTTGGTTAACCTCCCCTAAGTAACAGTTCTTCAAATCCATGTTCATGGTAAGTGCGCACGCAAGTCCCTGGGCACTTCACTAAAATCCACATGAGTGGTAAGTGCACACGCAAGTCTCTGGGCACTTCTCTAAAATCCACCTGAGTGGTAAGGGCGCACGCAGGTCTTTGTGCACTTTTCTAAATCCTATATGGTATGGGTTACGCGGTAGACTTCGTTCCCATTCTTGAGTTGGTTACGCCCCGGTCTCCTTGGGCTCCGCTCCACCCTCGTATCTTCTGATACCTCTTAGCTCTAGGACTTGCTGAGGCACTCCTAGGCTTAGACCGCCCTCTGAACAGGGTATTGCTACCTGTGTTCTGTAAGTTGGCTCCTGAGGGAGCAGACCTTTTCGGAACTACTCGTAGCTCCTACTAGACAAGCAGTTTTCACTGGGCTCTTGCTGTATCCCCCTTAAAGGAGTCTGCTCGATTCCAAGCCTCTGGCCGAAGGGGGTAATGTCTCGGACAGCCGTCACTTAACGTCTCTGGGGCAATTCTCTTAAAGATAAGTGAATTGGTACTTAGTGCTCACCTCATTAGCATGCACTCCCCTCAGCATGGCAGTGTGGGTATAACCATTCCCCTAGTGCCCCCTAGAGGATGCAGTTCGATGTTCCCTTGAGAGGGAACGTCTCAGGTTACGTATGTAACCATGGTTCCCTAGATAGGGAACGAGACACTGCGTCCTCTAGGCTGGTCGCCATGCTTCGGACGTAAGCTTCAGACGAAGAAGCAAATGATGTGTTCTACCAGCGGCCTTTTATTCTATGGTCGCGCCTGGTAGTGACACGCCGGTGGCGACGAGTCGTGCCGAGAGTGACGTCATAGGCTGTCGCCGGCCACCACTTGTAGTTTTGGATGTATGCTTCAGACACGAGTCACACTGACGGCGTTCCCCTAGCGCCCCCTAGAGGACGCAGTGTCTCGTTCCCTATCTAGGGAACCATGGTTACATACGTAACCTGAGACGTTCAGTTGTAAATAAATTAACTTGCAATGATTTACACTATATTACTGTAGTGTGAGGTCTCCAAAGAAACAACACCCCAATCATAAAAACTCGCTAATGGACTAATCCTTATTCTCAGTTTATAGCTTATACATTTCTGTGTAAGATATAAGTAGTAGTGGGTATAATCCCTACGTGTTTGATATCTAAATGTTTCTCTTTTAATTTCCTAAATGATAGTGCATAGCTTTGTGCCGTGTCTCATACTCCTATCATTTTATTCTAGTCTAAGTTGATTTAATCTTCTGATGTGCGAATTCCTACGGGCAGGTGATGAATGCAAATGAGAACCAGACTAAGACAAAGGAACGCACTTCGTACCCAAAATTCGAACTAGTACATTGGCTGCTCCACCCGAAAGAGGCGGAACACATCAGATCTTTAAAACATCAGCGCACAGAGAAACTGCGCTCGTTTTTGGATTCTGTGACGCTGCTCGTCTCCACGCATGCGCTCGTCACTCTCTCTCTCTCAAGACCGGTCCCCCCTCTTCAAGACCGCTTTCTTTTCCGCAGTTTACTTCGGCTGGATTCGCCTCATTTCGTCAACTTCTTCGGAAAGCCACGGAATTGGACGGACACACTCACTCCCAATCGCACTGAACGAACCCAGATTGAACTCTTTCTCTCTCTCTCCTCGAGGATCAGGACCTGAAATAGCGCCCACTCCGAAATCAATGCAAGTATCTGATTTAACTTAACAGCTGCGCTTAAGATTTGCCCCTTTTAATTAAGGTGAAATTTCCAATGGTTCATGCAGATGTGGATAGCTGATTTAATACTGTACTTTTACTTTACCTATTCTTTCTACCTTTTCTTACTTTTCGTGTTTTATGTGTGTACTGTTTTGGTTTGCTAGTTTTCCCTCGTATGTAACCAATAAACCCTCATTTGTATTCCCAGTTGAACTTGTTACCGTTCATTGCTCACATTTCACGTCACTTAAACTGAAGTGATTTCGTTACAAGATCTGACAAAGTATCGTAACTTAGCCAATTACGGTGAGAATATTGTTTTCCTTGGCCAGGAAAGTAAATTTCTTAGGATTAATAGAAAATCGATTATGCCCTCGGTGGACGAGCGCATCCAATCTCGGTGTTGTTATTGATTCTGCTGTGTCAGATAAGCATATAAAATATCTATAATTAATAACCATTGATTATGCATATTTTATTGTGCTTAAATTAATAACTTTTTTTACATTACACTAGAGCAGTCCTCTTCTTTATACGGCCAGAACTAGTTAATCGATTTTGTTAACTAGTTAATTGATCGATTTGTTGTGTTAAAAGGTTGCAACCTTTTATGTTAACACAATTTTTTGTTCTCTGTCTTCCACTCTCCACCTCCAGATCAACAGCAAACTGACTGCAATCTGGCTTTTATTCACACTTCCCTTAGCAATGCAGCTGTGGATTTAAAGTTGTTCAGTACTGCACATCATTTTGATAATGAAGATTTAAAAAAGGATGGGACCTCATCACTAAGGGTATAGCTGCTGTGAAAGTCAACAACAAAAAGATAAATTATCTGTCCACACCAAACAGCCCCTATGTGGGCTGTATGTCATACTTTACAGGTGTGGTATGATACTTCAGTAGAGAGTAGCTTTGATACTTGACTGACAATAACATTTTTTTTTCTTTTTCTTCAAAATTTCAGTTTAAATACGTCTGTGAGGTAAATGTAGCCATGTGGCCTTTTTGACTAGACCAGTTCAAAAGAACCTACAGTAGGCATCAATAAGGATGACCTACTGTTGGAAAGACAATTGACTGGCCATAGTTTACCAAGCATTTCTTTGGCATGAGACTTTTAAAACCTGTATGGTTGTTGTTCTTCCCCCCCCCCCCCCCCCATAGGAAGACAAAATAAGCTTTTTTAGAAGAATATCCAGACCTTTTGTATTTGACATCATAGACATTTTGTCTTATTACATTAAAGTGTTCATTAAGTATCATAGACAGCAGGACAGGAACATCAGAATACATTCTAGCCCCAATTAATGGCCAGGTTAGGTCTATTTTGCTTAAAATCTGAAATATTTTTTAACTGATGAATGAAGAGACATTGCTGGTCAAATAAGTGCTCTATGCAGAACTTTGCTTTCATAGTTTAATTTGCAAAGGCTATAAATCTATCCCTCACAGCCTATAGTTTTGTACCATGTTGTATATATTGCTTGGGGTGAGATACATAGATCAGGCATAGTTACTTTTCAAAACGCATTGCACATGTTCTTGGTCTCTGTAATGTGTGTGTTCTGGTGACAGGTTCTGGACCTCTAACAAAGACTGCAATTCCATACACATTTGAATAACATTTAATTAAAATATTAATTCCCTTTCAGTATCAGTTCATGGAAACTTCTCAGACATGTTTCTGTCATCAGTCCTGGTGATTTAAAACTTAATTGAAATTAGTACACACACACAGACAAAAAAAAATAAAAATAGTATAAAAGTTTAGATAGAAAATTATTGTAAATAATTTTAATATTAATATTGTAGCGTTGATATCCCTAATAAATAATGGCATAAAGAGGTGATTATGTCATTGCAAAATGCTGTAGTATCCATGCTGGTTCAATATTCCTTGGTCATGATACAGGTCAACAACTTTTCCTGCTCTAAAAACAGCTCCAGACCATCACACTGCCACCTCCATGCTTCACAGTGGGTGTGATACAGGCATCTAACATTTTTTCACCAACTTTCAGCCAAAAACTTCAAATTTGGATTCATCCGTCCAGAGCACCTTCATCTAATAATCTGCTGTCCAGTTTATGTGCTTCTTTGCCCACTGCAGTCTCTTTTTCTTCTTGTTTGATCTCAGCAGTGGTTTATTAGCTGATATTCGGCCATGTAGAGCTGCTTGTTGGAGTCTCTCACGACAGTAGTACATGACACTGGTACAACACATGCACTATTGAGATCAGCTGTCAGCTCTGAACAAGTTAGGTGTCTGTTGCAAAGGCTGGACACTCTTACATATTTTTCCTCACTAGAAGAGGTACTTCTTGGTCTTCCACTCCTCTTTCTGTTTTTATTGGACCCAGACTTTGCCTTTTGTTCCAAGCAATAGTGGACACCTTTCAGTGAAATTTTCAACTTTTTGGCTATATCTCGCATTGAATAGCTTTCATTCCTTGGGACTGAGTTCAGTTTATCTATAAAGCAGCTCTGTAGAAAACAGGGATGTCATCATCCAGCTCTCATCCAAAAGTGCAGTCAAGTCAATAATGTTTCCAAATATTAAGTGTCCCAACTTAGCCAAAAGCCAAAAGGTGACAGAGGTAATGAACACAAATTCCATTGGTGACAGAAATGGAGGAAGCAAAAAACATCTCAGTCGTGGAACCAGTTCTCTGGTCAGACGAACCAGCATGTGTCACTGGAGACTCTCTAGTCTTTACCCTCTACAGCTCCACAGGTACAGCAACACATTATGATTAAAATGTTAATTTATGTGCTTAATGAATCAGTTTTTCTGTGCTGTAAGATCATGTAACAACAGTAAATAACAGATAATTATTTTGTGTCAGTGTTTGTTTTGATGGTGCACTTTGGTGGTTTCATTGTGATTTCAATTTCCTGAGTATTTGGATTTATAAATACTTGCAGCTTGCAATACTGTAGGTCTTTACCTCTACTGTCCATGCATTTGCAACCACACATGTGACATTGCCACTCTTAATGTAATGTTTTGTCCCACACCTTCAGGTGTGTCTCAGTGAAGTTCAGTGGCAGATGGTCCTCTGGGCAGCATCCAGACTGTTGGGAATTTAAGGAGAGTAAAACTCTGACAACCAGACAGGGGAATGGAAGATCTGTATAAACTCAACAAGCTCCTAAACTCTCAAAGTCATTGGTAAATGATTTGTTCCTACCAGTGAGATTTTGTTTCAGTTTTTCAAGTTTCCTGGCATATAAATAGAAGGTACATTCTGGAAAATAATTACAAAATATGACTTAAACTGTCATGCCATTGGTTATTACAAATTATTTAGACTCTCAGTTAGCCAAAACAAAGTAAAAGTAAAATATGCATCTCTATTTTCCTTCAATTGTAAATGCAGGTCAGAATTCTGTGGACGTCCTCTTTTAATTTGTGGAGTTAGTTGAGGGAGGTCATGACTCATCATTGATTAGTCAGTTCAGTCATCCACCCAACATAAAGGACCCAGAACATAGGTAGGCAACGTTGATCCTGGAGTGCCGATGTCCTGCACAGTTTAGCTCTAACCCTAATCAAACACACCTGAACAAGCTAATCAAAGTCTTCATGATTACTAAGGCTACAGGCAGGTGAGTTTTTTTTTTTTTCACGGTTGGAGCTAAACTCTGTAGGACATCGGCACTCCAGGACAGACGTTGCCTACCCCTGATCTAGAATAACTGTCACGGTAAGAATATCAGTGGCAAAATGTTGGGTACACAACACAAATAACTGAAATTTACAACAATTCTTAAACAAAATACACTTATTTTTACATAACAGTTTGGCACAACAAGAAGGTTTTAAAAGCTCATCACTTTAAGATAAATAGCATGCATCTTCCTCCACAGGCCCAATCACAGAACACTACACAGCCAGAAGTCCCACTGAATCTCAACTTTACATTAGCCACGAATACTACAGGTGGCAACTATACTATCAGAGTTCGGACTGACCAGGGCTTCAGCGTGTCCTTCCTCAGCTCTCTGACCCTGGGACCAGGGGGAAGCACTAAAGGAAGTGTCACACTGACTGCACCCTCCGACACACAGTCAGGGAGGGATGTCACACTTACTATTGAGGCAGAAGCTCCGGGACCCACTGATCTGAATAGAGGGCTCAGGCATGGGCTCAGGGCAAAAGACAAGGCGGGACATGGGCACACAAAACAGGAACAACACCAGACAAAGAACCATGTCAAACACAGGTGTTTAAATAGACAAGAAAATGAGGTAACAAAGGGAGGAGCTAATCAATCACCATGGAAACTAACAAGATGGGCAAAGGAACAAGGGAAACCAGAAACAATGGGGAATAACATTTCAAAATAAGAGCCCACAAAACCAATACAGGGAAACACAGACTGGAATCATGACATACGGAAGAGCAGATGGAACAGAAGCCACCAGGACTGGACAGACATTTGACCATTAGCCCCATAGACTAGAACTGGTGAAACAAAGTGTTCACAAACAGCATCCTTGGCTGTGACAGATAAGACGGAGAGTCTAAAAGCAGCTTCTTCAGCTTGATCAAGACAGCTGAGATGAGACAAAAGGTTCATAATTGGTCTTCATGGTTGGGTCAGGACAGGATGAGAGTTCACAGGCAGCCTCTGCAGCTAGGTTGAGACAGGGCTGTGGATGATCAGCTGCGATGTGCCAAGACTCTGGAAGATTAACCATGACTTGACTTGACTCTGAAAGATCAGTCGTGACTTGACTTGACCCTGGAAGATCTGTCGAGGCATGCACAGGCTCAGAGACGGCAGCCATCTTGTAGAAAGTCTCTCATCTGGCAGCCATTTTGCAGACAGTCTCTGTGTTGGCCATTGCGGGAACACCGCATTGATTCTCAGCAACTCCAACCATAAAAACAGAGCCACTCAGCTGCAACGCTAGGTTGATATAAAATTCCAATCCCCAGCTAGTGTCATGCAGTTGCATAAGCAAGCTGAGAGGCTCAGCTAGTCCCGAAAAAAACAAAACAAAAAAAAACATGAGGGGCATTTCCTCCATTGTTGCCTGATTAGCCAACTCAACAAAGTACTGGACATAATCCTCCAAACGACGATCCCTTTGACGGAGACACATGATTCTTGCTGCTGGATCCATAG
This sequence comes from Cirrhinus molitorella, assembly GCA_033026305.1. NCBI lineage: Eukaryota > Metazoa > Chordata > Actinopteri > Cypriniformes > Cyprinidae > Cirrhinus > Cirrhinus molitorella. Next base: position 29,298,299 of record CM065120.1, read on the forward strand.
CGGTCTGGTGTTCTGTAAGGTCGCCATGATTTTGCCAAGTAAGACATGTTCCTGGATCAACATCTTTTGTTATGCCTAAATTCTGATTGGTTGAATGGAATGTTGTTCCAGGATCAACAAGAATGTTGATCCAGGAACATGTTGTACTTGGTGAAATCACATTCACCATTTAGGTCGACAAGATAACAAGGTAACAAAGGGAGGAGCTAATCAATCACTATGGAAAGATGGGCAAAGGAACAAGGGAAAGCAGAAACAATGGGGAACAATAACACAACAGCCCACAAAACCAAGACAGGGAAACACAGACCAGTCATCATGACAATAACAATCATTTTATGATTATAATTCTAAAGTAATGCCATATACGCATACAAAAAAAAAAAAAACAACAAAAAAAACGTAGCTACATATCTTTTCATAATTTGGTTATGACCAAAACTGGGTATTTAAGTATATGAATTATGAGCTTCTAGAACGTTTAACCTCCTAACTGAAGTTCTTTTCACACATTGAACATATAAATAAAAACAGTATAAATCTATATATATATATATATATATATATATATATAAATTATATAAAAAAAGACAGTACAGTTCTTTCTTAGTTGTATTAAGTGCAAACAATAAATGCATCCATAATCACAGTACGTATTCTCTTTAAATAGAGACAGACTTTTTCAAGTATGATACAGAACTATAGATAACTACACAACCTACATACTAATAACAGCCTAGATATGTTATGTACCCTAATTTACATGCACTGGGAAGTCGCTCTACGAGGGGTATTAAAATTGCTTTTGAATGCGTTTTACTTTTGGTTTTGTTTAAATGGTCGCGGGAAACTCGGCGGTGTTGAGAGTGCATTCTACAATACAAGACATGGATTTAACAAATTAATTTTAAAAGTGAAGTTTACCCCACAACTGTCATTAAACAGCAATTTCCAGTTTTAAGCAGATACCGTGGTGTAAAGAGTACTGTAGAAATGCGGATCTACATTCCAGGCTCAACCATACTTTGTCTTGTTTGGCATTAAAACTGATTTATTGTTTCATGTGTACTTTGCAAGAACCATTCCTAACCTTTCTATCTACCAGTAGATTTTGGGGAATGAAGTCAAACGTCTTTCTAGGCCAAGCTGCTTTACTTTATCTTATCTGTCATCTAAACAGTTTCAATTGATTTGAAAACTGCAGTGGTATGTACTTATTGGTACGCGTCTCAAGAAAAAGTTCCCACAGGTACGTTTTTGCCATGAGACCAGGTTGTTTGGGATTAGCTTCTGGTCACTGAACTTATGCCACATGAATGACTGAATAGTTGGCTTGGGAGGATTCAGTGAATAAAATGCTATGTACAATTGGGATTTTTTAAATCTATAACTGTTAATATATAAAACATGCTAAAATAATTTATATGTATTGAAGTTCTTTTACAAATTTAGCAGGTGAAAATTGTGTTATCTGTTTTATTCTCTTAAGGATATTCTATTGAATTTGTCAAATTATCCTTAATGCTTAAGAAGAAGAGACACAGGCAATCAAATTTATGATGTCTTTATTTAAACAGCAAGTAAGTTGAAATTACATTGCAACCTCCACCTTTTTGTTCTCTGAAAACAAAATCACCAGGAGAGCTGTATCCAGATAACACTGGTTTGTACCAAAGAGGATGATCACGGCAGGTAAGCGATCCAGTAGCATGCACACAGTAGAGATTATTGACACCACAGAGTCTCAGCTGAGCACTGCTTGTGTGATTGACAATTTACCTCACAACTGTCATTATTTTTGGTATCAGGTAGATACTGTGGGTTCAAAGAGTACTGTAAGAATGCAAATCTACATTCCAGCCCCAACCATACTTTGTCTTATTTGTCATTAAAGATGTTTTGTGGTCTCATGTGTGGTTTGTGAGAGACCAATGAATTAAGCGGAAATCCACTGGTCAAACTTCTTTCTAGGCCAAGCTGCTTTCTTTTATCTTGTCTGACATCTAAACAGTTCATTTTATTTGTTTTCTCAGGGTCGACCAGCATGTCCTGATTTTGCAGGCATATTCCTGTGTCAGCATGGGTCCCGGAACAACAACCTAACCCTTAAACTAAAGGGCAGTTATTAGTAAATTAATAACAATGAGGTACAAGTCTCTAGTCCAGCATTAAGTTTAACCACAACATCAGCCCTCACACATGATTGGCTGTCATGACTAACTATATTGTTAAAAATATCTATTGATAAGTTTGGTAGAGGGGAAGTAAGTTACGCTTTTTTACAGGCGATTATAGTTGTCAAATAAACTGGGATGATTTCTCTAAGGAAATATCCAACACAATGTGTTTGGTCTACTGTTACGTAAGGAAGTAAGTTTCTTCCTGGCTGTCATTCTTATTCTCTCCATACACATTACAGAAAGAAATGTCATTTATGCTCTCTCCAATTGACATTTAAACTATGGGTGGGGTAGACATTTATCACGTGTGTAAAGGTGTATAAATATACTGACAGAAGCTGTGCCTAAGTTAGTGTCTAGATGCAAAATCTGTGCAAAGGTAATTGTCTATACTTGATTTTTTTTTTATTGATACTTTTTTCTCTAATTGTATAATATGTAATATTTTGTGAATACATTTTCAATCAAAGATTAACAAACTTAACTACTTTTTGTTTTGTTTTAAAAATTAAATGAAAAATGTATTACATATTACTGATCAATTTATATATTACTGATAAATTTTGAGATCTTTGGCTTCAGACTAGTGGAAAGAAAACATTTTTTGTTTGCTTTATTGCCCTTTTATTGCATCTGTTTGTGTCTGTAGATTTCAATTACAATGCATATTTTAAAATCAATTTTCTTAAAATTATTATTATTATTTTTTGTTAAAAATCTATACTTCAGTGGCACATGATTTATGTACTGATTAAAAGAGACATCAAAAATCTCCTCTGTACTTTTTAGTTTCATATGTCAACAGGATGAAACGGATATTTGGAATTTTTATTTTGGCTTTATCCAGTGTTTTGATTTCTATTCTGGAAATTTATGAGAATTTTACGTAATGTTATTTAATCAGTAAACTGTATGGTGTTTTTTATTTATTAGGTTTTTTTTTTATGACTGGTTAGGGATTGACGTTTCAAACTGAATTTTCCTACAGCACCTATTCTTGTGGACAGCCATGGTTTCACTGGTTGTAGTGGGTGTATTTCTCTTCCTGTTTCAACCCACCTGGGTGGCAGCATTCAAACCTCTCTTTCAGAGTGGCTCCGTCACCCATCGAGAAATCACTCAATTGGCCATTCTCCGCAAGACAGCAGAAGTGTGTCGTGACATAGCCATTGCCCAGGGCCACGACTTCACACTGCCTGTAAGAAAAAGAGTGATCCAATAGAATTGAAGAGAATTACTCATCTTAAGTCATCTTAAGTTGCAAAGAGGTTGTGATTAATATTCCTTGAAGATACTTTCACATTTTGTAAAAACAAATTAAAAATTTTCAAAGTTCTCCTTAAGTTATGCTACATACTTAATTTGAATTGAACACTGAACAGAAAATTGAAAAACAGATGGAACTCAAGTAAATAATAAAAATAAATAAATAATAATAAAAACAATAATATTCTCCTCTTGGCACTTATTTTCAGATAAACAACGGATTGACTCCATCTGATGTCCAAAAAGCCTGTTCAACATCTTCTGCTTCATCTTCTGCCCTTGCTTTCCTTGCTTTTTATTCAGCTATAACAGAAACGTATCTAAGCAACGCAGCTGTAGATGTAGCTTTTGCACTGAGTAAGGCACACCACATTGATAATGAAGCTTTCCGTGAGGGCCGGGATCTCATTACTCAAGGTGTGGCTGCAGTAAAGGCCAGCGTGCAACAGGAAAGCTATATCTCTGCCCGTATCACACTGGGGGCTCTATGTCACACTCTACAGGTACGTAATGAATAGGGATGCACTGGAACAAGCACACGCAGTATCAGTACTTTAATTTGTGTACCAATGCCTGTATTTTAATTGCATTGGTAATTTTGGCTACAGAAACCAAACAAATATCAATCATGTTAGTTGGCTTCATTTAGTAAATGTATCCAGTTACCATTATTATTAAGACTTGTTATTAAGGGATGTTTGCCTACTGAGCGACCTTCTGACTGGCAGTGATAGAGGCCACATAGATTTTTAGCGTAGAGCAATGGTCTCAAACTCAATTCCTGAAGGGTCACAGCTCTGCACAGTTTAGCTCCAACCCTAATCAAACACACTTGATCCAGCTAATCAATCTCTTCAGGGTAACTAGAAACTTCCAAGCAGGTATGAGTTGTAGCTAAACTGTGCAGAGCTGTGGCCCTCTAGGAATTGAGTTTGACACATCTGGCGTAGAGGGAGAGCTGCCCACATCTAAACGTTCCTGCAGAAAGGTTAAAGTGAAGTAGTCCTCAGGCTGGATGTGCATGAGGATCTGCTTCGCTGTAATCATTTTGAATGTGCACTTCACCAGCGTTCTGTTTAGTGGTTGCAAATCTAATATTGGTCACTGACACTTCTGACATAATCACACGCTGAAGCAGGGTGGTCTGTGAGTGAATTGAAGCATGTAGCTGTGCTTTATAGTTTTGATTACCCCATTTGAGGCCGACCAGAGTGCTGCCCACACGCTCAGGCGGTTTTATATCATTTTTATTTATATCTTAGTACATTATATGTTTGCAGCGGCGAGGGCTGTGCGCTAAATGGCTTTAATTATTTATTGTTGCAGTTGGTCTGCTGCTCCATGCCAATCTTAGATCCTCATTCTGCCTCTGATTGTGCTTAGCCTCTTAATTGCTGCTTGCATCTTTAGTTTTTAATTTAGTTTTAATCCAAATGATGCATGTGCTAAGAGAGCGAATAGCAATGAAGACATGCAACAGAAGTCTCTTTCTCTCTTTCCTTACCATCAGTTAATTTTACTAACTTGTGCATTGTTATACTTGCTTTTGGCATATCCAACATCTGACTGAACTACAAACTTTTCAATGGTGTCTATGAGAAAGAAATATTCGACAAGTTCATGTGTCTTTGCTCAATCCACTCAGCGTCCTTTGCTTATACATTTTTGCGCATCAGCTATACAGATATAATACTGAATGTTTAACATTATATTGTTTACGTACATGTACTTTACAGTATAAACATCTAATAACTCCATTCTGTTTGTTCTGTGTTTATCTGGACACAGCACTGTTCACCGGCTGTGTGGTAGCTATTGGTATCTGAGAATTTTAATAGCCTACATTTACATTACATTTACAAGTGACTTGCATTGCATTCGGTAGGCTATCTGAATTTTTTTTTTTTTCGTACACTTGTTTGTTTAAATTAAAATATTTGGATTTTGTTGCATTGAAAACAAAATATTAAAATATGTGGCCTGTGCAAACAGATGATAGAGCTTTCTCAGAATAATTTTAGCAAATTACCTTTATTTTCTAAGGCAATTTTTTTGTAGTCAGTTCTGCTCAAGTTCACAGTATTTGTTTAACAATTTTACTTGTATTGTAACAAATAATAAGTAATTTTTTCCACATTTTGATGATAATTTTTCGGGAGATTCTAGAATTAGGCACATTCTTACAGTCAGTAAAAACAAGATCTCATTTATTATAATGCCTCCTTGTGGCCAATTCACAAAGCCTTTCACATTAATCCCAAACTGAAATAAAAAGAATAAAAAGAACACCAAATGCATTCAGAAATGAATAATATATGAATAATATATCTAATTTCATAAAGTCCAATCATTATTTTCATGTGTTGTTGGTTTGTGTGCAGGATTTCTATAGCCACAGTAACTGGGTGGAACTGGGAAGCACTGCTCCTTTCAGCACGCTGATCAAACCTGAGCTTCCTCTCAACAATATAGCAGGTACAACAACATACAATTACCCCATTTTAAAATTCCCACACCCCTGTGTGTTTGAAAAAATAGTTTTGCAATAATATGACTTATACGCTTTTTATCTGTGTATCTAGACCCCAGCACACCAACATGCAAGAGCTGCACTGGGTCAAACTGCAGAGATAACATTCTCCCAGAAATACTGCTGCAAAAGAAACTAACCTCAGGATATTTCAGCGTTATTCCTTTCTCCACAAAACCTGCAGGTAGGAGAGAATCATCAACCATGTTTAGTGTTGCTCTGCCTTTTAGTTATAACTTCTCTGCACATCATCGAAGACCACAGGATGGCTGGAATGAGCACCACAAATTTATACACCAACATTATTTTCTTTCAGGCAAGTGTAGCCATGGTGGCTTTCTTGACAGGACCAGTTCAAGAGAACCCACTGGAGGCATCAATAAGGATGATATCAATTCAGATCATGGCTTCCTTCACCTCCGTGCTGCTGACATGGCCATCAACGCTACTATGGAAGTGCTGCAAGACATCCGACTGGCCACAGGCGACCAAGCCTTTCTTCGGTACGAGACCTTTCAAAACACAAAAGAACCTTGGCCTTTTCTGTAATGAAATAAATGATTAGGTGTTTGTCCAGTTAAATTGCAATGACAGTCTAGTGTGATTTCTCGAATGCCTGACCACTAAGACTAACAATGAATTATAGTATTGTAAATTTTGGTGGCAGTTTGGAAAAATCATGAAAAATGCCCAAAGTTACCAAATTTAAAGGAGAAAAAATAAACATAAAAACATAATGTACATATCTGTTCAAATGAAACACATACAATATTTTATAAACTGTTTATGTTTACATAATTTGACATAATCTTGTGTGTATTTGCTCAAATAGACACAAAAGAAAACTCAATTTTGTTATTTACTTGTTGTTAAGAGGTGTCTTTCTGTACCATGTTTCAGGTGTGTGTGCACGCACAGAAACGATTTGCCACATTGTGCGAATACCGCATTAGGTTCCCCTTCAGTCGTTTCACTATGACGTTACTATGGGAGCACTGCGACCAATCACCTCTGAGCTACAGAGAAAAAGCCAATGAATATTGGCGAGTGGATTGCGTCAGCCGCCACTCCCCCGTACATACGGGTATTTAAGATGGCGGCGCGCATACACTCATTCAGACTTCTGCTTTGCTGAGCTGCAAACTGAAAGCTGATTTGGAAGAAGAGATTGCTATGGGGAATCGCCTGATTGGCGTGCCGGCGTTGAAGGCGATCTTCCGCCGCTGGCCGCCGCTCCCGTGTAACCGGAAGTACCGGTGTGCGCATCCAGCGAGCCGCAGGCGCCGTGAGTGCCGCGATCCTCCCTGGGCACGCCGGGAGTGCCCCTTTCTTTCACAAAAGAGCAATTTCTAGCAGTTGAAAAGGATGTCCTCAGGGGTTTCTTTTCGACTGTGCGTTTCTGGATGTGGTAGTTTCCTGGCATCTGTTGACGGTCATGATCGCTGTCTCACGTGTTTGGGCCAAGATCACGCTGAGGCAGCTTTCGTGGATGGTATGTGCCCACACTGTGAGTGTATGTCCATGGCCACGCTGCGGGTCTGCCGCTCGCTTATGAGACGGCAGCCTTTATTCTCTACCCTAGCCAGCCTGAGGGACTGTAAAGGTAAGGCTATCTTTGGCTGAGTTTGGTGCAGATGGCTGCCGTCGACAGAGTGCGCTTTCTTGACGCCCCTATCTCCCAGACCGGCCTTTTTGGCGACATTGCCGGGAACTTCGCCCAACAGTTCTCGACGGTGCACACACAGACGGAGACTGTTTGCCCCCAGCGTCCAGCTCACGGGCCCCTGGGTGCTCAGTCCCTGTCTGTTCGCCGAAGGCACCCCCCTGCGGGTTCACCACCAGCTCCGTCGCCCGCTGCCTCTACTGAGGCGGCCCCTTCACCACAACGTCGAGCTGGCCGCAGGAGAGGTCGTCGAACTGCGACGTTCTGTCGCAGAGCTGCAAAGCTCCCTGACGCGGGCAGACCGGGATTGGCGGAAATCGCTCTCTGGGGTTGCCAACATCGCCCCACCCCCGGGGGAGGGCCGGGGGTTTGTGTGTCCTAAAGCTTTGCCACTAAGGTTCGTGGTTCCCACCTACACACATAGAGAGCGTTTTTTCCCTCTCCCGGTCTCCTCAACGTCCCGTTGATCCCACTTGTACGTGGGCTCCAGCCCCTCTTGTGGTTGATTCGGGCGGTACGGCTCGGCTTGCGGTTCACTCCGCTCAGTGAATGGTTATGTAGGGGTGTGAGGACCAAGTGAAACCTTCGGTCCACACCTCTCCCCTCCTGGGAATTTCCGCAGTCTTCTAAAAAAAAAAAAAAAAAGGCTACGATGTGACCCCTTATTCGAACTTCGCATTAGTAGAGCTGAGTCATCCTCGCTCCTACAAACATTCTCTGTCAGCGAAGCGTGCCATTAGCTCCGGCCGGCCACTCCCACGCTTGCCTGGGACCCGGCCGGTGGAGTGCCAAAATACATTGCAAGCTCTGCTCTGGAGGAGGCAGATCTGGCCTGTGTCATAGTTCCCGTCCAAACCACGGTTTACGGGTCCAGCACTCAGGGCCTTCATACGCTCCGAGCAGCCCTGTGTTGCTTTGGTGGACAGCAGAGGGGAATGCTGTTCTCAGATAGAGGTTGGCAGTGGTGGGTTGCCATCACCTTGGTGGATTTCCAGGGTGAGCCGTCCCAGGCATCTCTCTGTAGCGACATGTGCAGGGCTGCAGGCCAGACGACACCAGTACTTTCGCGAGGTTCAAAAAGACAAATCTCACGTTAAGCTTGTGTCCTCCCGTGTGGTATAAGAAGATCAGTTTTCTGGCAGGAGGACCAGCTTGTTGTCGCCGTGCTGCGCCATTCCTCCAGGATCTGTGCGCTATATTTCCAGTTGTTTCCATCAGTGTACACTGGGTCCTCCTGGCCCCGCAGTCCGGACTAGGCCGGAGTAGTCCGCAGCTGTGCTCCGGCGGGAGTTCCTTCGCCTGGTGGCATCCTGTCTCGAATACATGGTTAATAAGTCCTCACGATTACGATCGTTTTCCCCTTACATATCTATAGCTAGAATAGATAGTTGTTTTTATTCCTTCTTCACATGACCATACAGCTTGTCATTGTCTCCGCCCCCCGATGACTGCTCCTAGCAACTCCGCAGGGCCCTCCCTTATGGGCTCCCGGGGCGTCGGGCAGGTTACGTGTTGGTGTCCATTTTTCACTGGCTTGCCTGTCAGCAAATCGGACCCCACGTAACGCAGCTTGGGTCTGCGGCATTTTCCATGGGTGTTCCCATATTAACGTCGTAGTGAAACGACTGAAGGGGAACGTCTAGGTTACGTAGATAACCCACGTTCCCTGAAGGAGGGAACGGAGACGTTACTCCCCTTGCCGCAGTCCCAGGCTGCCCCCTGGGGAGGTTGAGCCAAGCTCGGCTCTTCAGCAGAAACCTGAATGAGTGTATGCGCGCCGCCATCTTAAATACCCATATGTACGGGGGAGTGGCGGCTGATGCAATCCACTCGCCAGTATTCATTGGCTTTTTCTCTGTAGCTCAGAGGTGATTGGTCGCAGTGCTCCCATAGTAACGTCTCCGTTCCCTCCTTCAGGGAACGTGGGTTACCTACGTAACCTAGATGTTTTCTTTTGCTGTGCTTTGCACTTGAATGGCTTAAAATCTGAATGTTTGAACTGACAAAACGTATAACCTCAAAAGCAGCAGTTCAGTTTGGCATTTAGATAGGTTTGATTATAGATTTAGGAGGGCTGAAATGATAGAAAGGGTCTAGAATTGTCCCCGATTCTACTGATGCTGAAGATACACAGTTCAAAAGATTATTTTTTCTTAAGTCAGAGCGCCCCCTAGAATCAAAAACTTGATAGGGCCTGCTGTTCAGGTTTAGCCAGTATTCATTCATTTATTCTTTCTTTCTTTCTTTCTTTCAGATTGGTGGGCCTCAGTCAGACCTCAGTTCTGGCTTTCGTGATTGACACCACAGGCAGCATGTCTGATGATATTGAAGAGGCAAAGAGAGTGTCTTTCAGCATCATAGACAGCAGGAGAGGAACACCAAAGGAACCTTCAGAATACATTCTAGTCCCATTTAATGATCCAGGTAGTCAAACTGTGTATTTAGTCCTATAAAAATCTAATTGTTGTTGTCTTTCCAACAAAAACAAAGGAAGCAGTGCCTCCTCAAAACATTTGGATAACAATAGTGTGAAAATATAACAAATAATACAAAATATGAGAATTAATTTTTTATTGACTGCAAAACATGTTTATTTGTTTTTAACTTACGTAAAATTATGTAAAACATTAAGCTATAGCATTCTGTGATGTGTTTGTCTCAAACAGATTTTGGACCTCTGACAAGGACTGACAATGCAGATATTTTCAAAAAGAGAATCAATTCTCTTTCAGCATCTGGTGGAGGAGACTTGCCAGAGATGTGCCTGTCGGGACTGCTGGTGTGTGTTTTTTTGTGTGTGTTTTGTTTTTTTTAATGAGAAAAAAAATTCCTCTTCCAACTAATATACTGTATAAGATTATGTTATTGACATGTTTATTGTGAAGCTGCAATGCTATGTCATGGCAATTCATACGTATTGTATGTGGTTGCTAATTTGTATGAATTCGTACAACCTCACTCAAACGATTTTGTAAGATTTTGTACAATTTGCCAAAACCCCAGTGACGAGTAGGTTTAGAGGTGGGGTTAGGTGAAGGGCAATTGTGCAAATTAAAACGAATTAGAAACTCGTAAAATACATACAATTTAGCCAAAAACGTATAAATTCCTATGAGTGCGCTCGTACAAATTCCTACAAATTAGTCACCTCGTAAAATATGTACGAATTGCCATGAGATCAAGCTAGAATATCTTGAGTTGATTTCAGATGAGTTAAGTTTTGATATCGCAATAAATACAGACTGAGAACTTATAATATTCTTGAGATCTTGTTTTTCTTTGTCTCATGGTTCTCCAGTGGGCACTAGCAGGAGCTCCTCCATCTACAGACATTTTTGTTTTCACTGATGCTGCGGCAAAGGACTCAGAATTAAAAAGCACTGTTCGGGCCATGATTGAACGCACCAAGTCAACTGCAAGTGCCTTCCACATAATTGCTGCTAAAATTTAAGTTTTGTTGAATTGTCTGTAATGACATTTTTCTGCATTTCTATCTGCTCTTTCTCCACACCATCCAGGTCACTTTCCTGTTGACTAACCCCTTCTCATTCCGTAGAAGAAGGGATGTCTCACAATCTCAGAGTTCTACATCAAGATCAATATCTGAATCAGAAATACAGCTGTACAGAGATCTGGCCCATGTTTCTGGTGGACAGGCAATAGAGGTCACAAAAGCTACACTGTCTCAGGCCACTGCAGTCATTACAGATGCATCTACCTCAGACCCGGTATGTTTTAAGAATGGCAGACGATGACTTTGCAATACTTTTTTCACAATTTGGTGATTGGGAATTTTGTAGTTAAACACTGCAACGTACTGAAAACATTTATGTTTCCTAAAGGTGACACTTCTTCAGGTGGTGAGAAGTCCAGCCATTGCAGAAAACTTTTTCTTTGTCTTAGATCCATCTCTGTCCAATGTGACTGTGTATGTCACTGGAGACTCTCCAGTCTTCACCATCTACAGCCCTACAGGTGAGCCAACATCGAACATTGTTTGCTAATTATAAGGGTTTTATCTTCTCCAATATAAAAATCCAAATGCAAAATTGGATTATATTATATTCTTTGAAAAATGAAATAAGCTGTGTCTTCCCTGCCTTTCAGGTGTGTCTCAGTCAGGTTCAGTGGCAGATGGTCCTCTGGGCAGCATCCTGACTGTAGGGAATCTGAAGAGAGTAAAACTCAACTCTGACAACCAGACAGGGGAATGGAAGATCAGCATTAACTCCACACGCTTCTACAGCCTTATTGTCACTGGTAAGAGTTTTTAGTCCACCAGTATATGCTTTGTTTTGTTTGCAGATGTTATTTTTGCACATGTGTGTAGGTACAGTACAGTAGAATATGTATTTTGGACCATACCAATGCTGTAGCATCTCACAATAGTTGTACTACTTTCACTACTCTTTAATTGTGATTACAGGTCAGAGTTCTGTGAACTTTCTCTTTAACTTTGTGGAGCAGTTAGAAGGGGGTATCTTCGCACCGATAGCCAATCGTCCTTTCATTGGTAAATATTTTTTGGGAGAATGTTCACCTTGTGTTCCCAAAAACTTGCATTATTTGATAAATAATACAGTAAAAAGTTAAATATCATTCAAAATTTAAACAACTATTTTCTATTTTAATTTTAAAATGTAATTAATTACTCTGATAACAAACCTGATTTGCATCATCCTACAGTCTTCAGTGTCACATGGTCTTTTAGAAATCATTCTAATATGTTGGAGCTGAAAAAATATTTGTATTATTATCAGTGTTAAAACACATTTTACTTTTTTTCCCCTCAAAACAGTAAAACGTGTTTCAGGATACTTTAATTAATACAATTTTAATTGTGAATATGTTTACCGTAACTTCTGATCAGTTTAATGCAAATGCCTTTCTGATTGCTCAGGTCGGAATGCTACTTTGTTTGTCTCTGTGACTGGAGGAGATTCAGTCACAGTGACTGACGTGCTTCTAGTTGAAGCTTCAGGTTCTGCTGTTGTTAATGGAACCATTAAATCATTGGGTGCGACAGACTTCCTGGTCAGCATAGACAGAATCCCAGAGTGGGCATTTGTGGTGCAGCTTAAAGGGGTTTTAAATGATTCAACTCGATCTTTGCCAAGTCAATTCCAGAGACAGTCACCCACTAAGCAACAAGGCTCTAGATTTACTATCACGGTGAGCTTGAAGCACCAGTGGACCCAAAAATGTAAATTCTATCATCATTGACATGACTTGTATATAACTTACAAAATTATATTCTTCGGTTATATTATTATATATTAAGAATAGTATATATGACTCAGGCTAAATAAACTGACAGTATCTCTAACCATATGAACCATATCCCTTCTCAGGCCCAGCCAAGCAGCACTATGGAGCCTGGAATACCTTTTGTTCTCAACTTTACATTGGTCACTAATGCTACAGGTGGCAACTACACTATCCGAGCCCGGACAGACCGCAGCTTCAATGTGTCTTTCCCCAGCTCTCTGGACACGGGGATAGAGGGAAGTGCCCAGGGAACCGGAACACTGACTGCACCCTCTGACACAGTGTCAGGGACGGATGTCACACTCACTATTGAAGCAGAAGATCCAAAAACTGGTGACTCGAATTATGTGGCAGTGCGGTTCACTGTCATGACTAAGGTAACTGTTATGAAAACTGCAGGAAAAAACCATGCCTCTATTTTGCATGCAAGCATTTTATCCCTTCACTGACTCTGTTTAACCATTATTTTTTTATTATTTTTCGAAGGTCACTGATTTCTCTAGCCCTGTCTGTCAGGTAGTGAACATCAAAGCTGACTGTCCTGTGGAATGCAGCAGAGCATCATGGGAACTCTCTGCCAATTTGACAGATAGAAATGGTACAGGCATAGCAGGAGTGTCCCTCAGTCGTGGCAATGGCTCTCTAAGCTTAAGTTTTGTGATGAGTGCGGATGGCACAAATGTGACTGTGGCATCCTACAATGCTTCCTGTTGTTCTCAGGAAGTAGAGCTGGTAGCTGTGGACAGGGTGGGAAATGTGGGCACATGTTTCACCTCTATAAAGAGCCCTTCTACAACTGTTAGCTCCAGTGCATCTTATTCGGTGTCCTTTTCCATGTGTGCTTTTTTTTTATTTCAACTTTTTTATTAACGTTTATAAATGCGTAATATAGTTAATGCTACCTTCACATACAATCAGATTTATTATAACTTTGAGTTTCCTTGAGAAATTGGACATAAACAGCCTATTAAGTTTCACTTACATCATGCTAATGTTGATACCTGGGCTTTTCTGTCTGGTGGACCATAAACTTTAAACATCCCGGAGGTGAGAAACATAGCTGTACTGTAACATTTACTTGTTTTCCCACAATAAAACAGCATTTATTTGACTAACATTTTGGAATCCCCAGCAAACTCACTATCTAAGAGTGTGCAGTGAATGTTTTTATGGTTACCAATAAATGGGAATAAACCTTTTGTTTTAAAAAGTAAATGTAACCCTATTTCTTCACAAAATTAGAAGATCCCACCTACTCCATTTTGGTGCATTATAAAATGAAATGGCAGAAACATTTTTGCAGTTTACCCAAATGTTGTGATCTCAAGGGTTCCTCAGACAATTAAAAGTTCTTCATTTCCTGTCTAATATGCTGACTATTTATTTTTTGCCTTTGTTTTAATTGTGTAATGTAGTATCCAGGATTGACAGTTTACACCACAACTGTCATTTGTCTTTAAACAGTAATGTTTGGTTTCAGGCATATACACAGGAGTTACAAAAACAGTTATGTCTGTGAAGGCAAAGAAAAAATGTTTATATTAGATCTGTGTGGCAGCAGCATAATATACAGTAAATAATTCAATCCAATGCACTCTTGTCGCCTCTAAGGCTGGGACTCTAAATAGTGTTCTGTGTTCATCTGTGCAGCCAAAGACAGAACAGTTAGCATGCTTTGCTTGAACTTTCACCATGGCGTTAGAACTTGTGCGTCCTAGACAACTTGAAATTAGGATTTTCCCTACCTCCTACATGGGAACAACATCTGGAACATCGCTTTAAGTTGGATATCTGACCTATGAACTTGTGGCAGATCGACCTACCCAACCGTGGCAGAACTTTTATACTGCTTTTTTATGGTCAGTTTTTGCAATGAAAACCAGTGACTGTACTTTTATTGTTCAAAAGTAGATAGGTTTAGGGTAGGGGTGGGGTTATATGCTCCAATGAAAGTATAAATTTATAATGTGACGATTTGGGAGAACGTTTTGAGAAATGACAGTTGTGGGGTAAACTCTAAATCATACAATGCATAATCTAAACAACAAAAATTCAGTGGTCAGCACATTAGACAGAATCATTAATAATCATCATCCTGATTATTCTGAATTGTCTTTCGCTTTGAATTGTTCCTACCATCCGTTTGTTGAGGACCATAAAAACGAATTCTGTAGAAGACAATTTCTCCCTTTGCATTGAACTTTGAGTGTCGTAACTTTGCAGATACTGATTATGATCAAACAGCCACATTACACACTAACTCAAGTTAAAAAGCTCAAATCTATGACCCCTTTAACACAGTTAAAACAAGTGTATAATTATCCCTTTTCTTATAAATTAAGAAATTCCACCCCACTTCCTTTTGGGGCGTGTTGAAATAAAAAGGCTGAAACATTTCCAATTCAGTCAGCACAAATTCAGAGATTATGTTTATTTGACTATTAGAAGTGCTTATAATAGTCAGGAAGATTATTTGTGGTTTCATGTGTGGTTTGTAAAAACCTTGCAGGACCTTTCTAAAACCAGCAGATTGTGGTGAATGAAGTCAAACTTCTTTCCAGTCCAAGCTGCTTTTTTTGATCTTATCTGACATCTAAACGGTTTAATTTTATTTGATTGTTCCAAGATCTGCATGTTTTGTTGGTCCTGGAACAATAAACCTGTCAATTTATAAACCGAACTCTAATCATACCCATTAAACTAGAGGGCAGTCCTAAATTAATAGCAGCGGTACTAAGTCTAAGCCTAACATTAGTCCTTACACCTGATTGGTTGTCAGAAATATTATTACAGGGCTAACAAGAAGCTGGAGTTTTTGATCTTCCACTAATATTGTTAAAAATATCAATTGAAACAAGTTCTGGGAAGGTTTGGTACAGGGAAAGTAAGTTTTGTTTTGTTACTTGCGACTGTATTTGTCTAAGAAACTGAGGTGAGTTTGCTAAGGATAGATCAAACATAAGGTGTACGTAATTTCAAAAGGGCACAATCAACTGTTACTTAAGGAAGTATATATTCTTCCTTGCTGACATTTTTACAGCCATACACATTAACAGAAAGGCATGTAGTTTATACAGTCTCTCATTCACACTAAAACTGTGTGACGCAGACGTTTATCACATGTGTAAAGGTGTATAAATATACTGACAGAAGCTGTCACAGTGTCCACACACAAAATCTGTGAAAAGGTAATTGTCTATTTTATTGTATATTTATTTATAATGTTTTTTTTATTATTGGACAATTTTGAGAATTTGGCTTCTCATAGCATGTTGTTTCAGTGTACTAATAATGCATCTATTTGTGTCTGTAGATTTTAATTGCAATATATACAATAGATTTTTTTAAGAATTTTCTTCTGCTCACCAAAATACAGCAAAAGCAGTAATATTGTGAAATATTTTAAATATTTAAAATATTTTTAATTGTAATTTATTCCTCTGAAAAAGCTAAATTTTCAGCATTATTACTCCAGTCTTCAGTGTCACATGATCCTTCAGAAATCATTATAATATGCTGATTTGCTGTTTAAGAATCTTTTATTATTATTATTATTATTATTAATATTATCAATAGTTAAAATAGTTGAGTACATTTTTTCAAGAGTCTTTGATGAATAAAAAGATCAGCATTTATCTGAAATAAAAAGCTTCAGTAACATGAGACACTACACCATTTAAAAGCTTGGAGTCAGTATAATTTTTTATAATTTCATTTTATATCAAATGTAATAGCTTTATTTAGCAAGGATGCTTAAAATTGATCAAGAGTGATGATTAAGACATTTGTAATGTTAAAAAGATTATTAAGAAACCTGTAAAAAATGATACTCAGCTGTTTTCAGCATAATACTAATTATATATATATATATATATATATATATACTGAGCAGCAAATCAGAATATTATAATTATTTCTGAAGGATCGTGTGACTGGAGTAATGATGCTGAAAAAATTACATTTTAAAATATATTCAAATTTAAAATAGTGAAAATATGTCTATTTTTTCTGTTTTTGCTTTACTTTGGATCAAATAAATAATAATAAAAAAAAATCTTACTGTATTTTAAAATACATATAAATTTGTTTTCTCAAAATGAGAGAGAGAAAAAGTCACAGTTTTATTCCCATTGTATTCGGAAGGTTTTTACAAAAGGGTTTGGTGATATATTATTTACTTTATTATTATTATTATTATATTACTTTATTATTTACTATATTCTTTTTAAAAAACAGTTGTTGTTGTTGTTTGTTTTTGTTTTTGTGGCTTTCGACTAGTATTTCCTGATTTAGGTAGTGCTACATAGAGATATCCAAAATCCCCTCTGTATTTTTTATTTTTCATGTGTCATCAAAATGAAGCAAAACTTCTGAACCTTTATTTTGGCTTTATCCAGAGTTCAGATTTCTAATCTGGAAATGTATGAGATTTTTTTGCAAATTTAAATTTTGATTCTGCTAATGCAATAACATTTCAGAACATTTCATTCTTCATGCCATCAAGCCATCAATAAACTGTATGGTGGTTTTTATTCATTTTTATTTTCTTGACTAGTAAGGGTTAAGGCTAAAAGGGAGACAGCTACTGGGTATGCACACATCAATATAGCTTAATTTTTGTCACACTGTACAACAATAATTACTATTTTTGCATTACTGTAAGGGGTAGGTTTAGGGTTGGGCTAGATAAATGTTAATAAAACACAATCTAATAGGTAGAAAATTAAATTTTATTGTTAGTTTCCAGTCTGAGCTGTATCCTTTCTAGCGACAACTAGTGGAGTGAATTTTCAAACTGTGAATTTTCCCACAGCATCTATTCTTGTGGACAGCCATGGTTTCACTGGTTGTGGTGGCTGTTTTTCTCCTCTGTGGGACCCTGTTTCAACCCCGCCAGGTGGCAGCATTCAAACCTCTCTTTAAGGGGGACTCCGTCACCCATCGAGAAATCACTCAGTTGGCCATCCTCCGCAAGACAGCAGAAGTGTGTCGTGACATAGCCATTGCCCAGGGCCGCAACTTCACACTGCCTGTAAGACAAAGAGTGATGCAATAGAATTGAAGAGAATTTGAAATTTTGCGTCATGCTAACTAATAACTGGCTATTCTGAGTTACAAAATGGTTGTGATTAACATTTCTTGAAGCGACTTTGACATTTTATTACAACAGATCACAAATGTACATTTTGAAACTACTTTTTTACTTGTTAATTCTCCTGAAGTTATGCTACACACATTATTTGGATTAAAACTGAACTGAAAATTGAACAGAGGGAACTCAATTTAAAAATGAAAAAATAATGAATGAATAAATAAATAAATAAATAAATAATATTCTTCTCTTTCCACTCCTTATCTCCAGATAAACAATGGATTGACTCGATCTGCTGTCCAAAAAGCCTGCTCAACATCTTCTGCTTCATCTTCTGCCCTCTCTTCCCTCAGTTTTTATTCAGCTATAACAGAAACTTATCTAAGCAATGCAGCTGTAGATTTAGTTTTCGCACTGAGTGAGGCATATCACATAGATAATGAGGCTTTCAGTGAAGGCCGTGATCTCATTACTCAAGGTGTGGCTGCAGTAAAGGCCAGCGTGAAGCAGGGGAGCTATATCTCTGCCCGTATCACACTGGGGGCTCTATGTCACACTCTACAGGTACGTTATGAATAGAGATGCACCAATACCACTTTTTCCAGAATGAGCCTAATAACCGTACTGTAATTGTTGTTACTTAACAATGTCGAGTACTAATGCCTGTATTTTCATTGCATCAGCCCTTTTTGGCTACAGAAATCAAAAGAATATCAATCATGTTAGCTGGCTTAATTTAGCGAAGTGATATTTCCTTCAGTTATTTTCATCTTTTTTTTTTAGCACTCACTAACATGTTTACCCATCACGTTCCGGGGGGAATTTTAATAATACAGGGAACCACTCAATATCCACATTTTTCTTTCTGTAAGAGTGAACAGCACCATTTGTAAATTTTAAGGGTCTAAGTTTAATATTTGTTTTTTTTGTTTTTGTTTTTGTAGAAACCCATGGTTAATTTTCGTAAGGGTTGTAACAGCAATGTACATATATTTTTTAAACATAAGTCAAGTTTTTTTTTTATCATCTAAAACATCCCGTGACTTAGGCTATATTTAAAAGCAACTCATAGAATGCAATGTCAAGCAAACAAAACATGCACAGGTGTTGTTTAACCCAAGCAAATTAACTGTGCACATGTACAACTATGTTTGACAATCACAAAGTCTCTGAATTCTTTTTGAATTTTGAACGACATTACTTGTTTTGTAAGAACTAATAATCAACCTATAGTATTATGATCATTTTAATTTTTCATAAAATTATAAAGCAAAAAATAAAAAGTTTAGCAAATTGCAAAAATGGAACTCACAAATTTAGCTGATTACTGCTGCTGAAATAGATGAATTATTTTAATGTTTTGGGCTATACTAATCAGTCGGATTGGGAAAAAACATTTGGAGTACTGTAGATGATGAAAGTTATAACAAATCAAGGAGAAGAGTGCAAAAACTCTCTGCGGCAAAAAAGACATTTGTGGCTGGCCAAACTGAACCAGGATTTCCAGGGGCCGGATTCACGAAACATTCTTAAGAAGAATTTTCTTCTTAACTGCTATTTTCTTCTTATTTTCCAAGTTAAGTAAAAAGTTAAGAATATTTTATATTCCCGAAAATTCTTCTTAAGACTGTTCTTATCTTTTTACCTAAGATTGTTCTTAAGACAAAATTAAAGAAGAATTCAAATTCTTGAAAAGAATGATTGGTCATGATGTGACCCTATTTTTTGCTGACATCAAAACTCAGTAGCAACTCTACAAATACAAATAGAGTCAGAAAGTGAGGTTTGGTTGAACATTTGTTATTTTATTTAGCCTATAAATACGACATAATCTTGGGCCGTCTTTAGCGCACATGAATGCGCACACACATAACGTTACCGGAAGCGTTCATTCGGATGAGGGCGCAAAACAGCACAACACGAAAATGAATAAAACAGATCGCCGAAGCTTAAGACAGGTTCTTTAAAGGTAACTGTTCAAAAACACGGCGCATTAAAAACGTGAAGCCGAGCGCCAGTCAAGGTCGTGAAGAAAACAGGCTTGTGCGTGCTTATTGTGATTATTAGGATAATTTGCAGAAACCGCAAAAAAACAATCCGTGGTGTATGAGTTTATCGATGCGTCTTCAGCCATGTATTCATGTCATTTTCTTCTTAAGAAAAAATTAAGATGTTCTTAAGAACATATTTGAGAACTATAGAACTAAAAAAATAAAGAACTGCACTTAAGAACATTCTTACGAACTTCTTAGAATTTATCTTTAGAAATTTCACCTAATCTCATGTTAATCCTGAGTACCTATGTAAGCAGTACGAGAACCCCTTCACGGCTGAACGGGTTGCAGGCACTCCGCTTCGCGTCGTGCCTAACAACGCCCTTCAGCCGTGATTTATTCACGATACAGCACGGCCTCGAGTACCTTATTGCTTTTATAAAACGGTTACCACACAATGCAGATATTAAAAATATGTATTTATGTTTTCATTAAGTAAAATCATTAAGCCTTCCGCTGTAAAAAATAGTCTCTAACTGCAACCGAATGTTCTTATACGTCATTTCATGGAACTCAAATTAAAACAGGCTAGGAACAGTTCAAAAACATTTGACTAACACTGTAAGTAAAAAACAAGCACAAATTATAGTGGCGTTCACTATAAACATTTATTATAAACACCCAGCCTAATCATTTAAAAGCGAAACTGAACGTTGCTGGTAAATGCGCAATGCAAACTCACTTGCCTTTCATATTCGTCACCAATCTGTTTTGCACTTGTCCAACAAATGAACACTTTCACATTTTTAAAAACAGCAACTTTTTACAAATGTGCCAGTTTTACACAGGGTGTATATTTTGATTTTTATTTTGTATCTGAGCTGTGCGGTTTGGATGCCGTCAAAAATGACTAGGCGCTTATGTTTAAGGAAGCTTAAAAAAGCAAAAGCCGCTATATACCACACTAAATGCGACATCTATTGGATTTTACTGATATTGCATCAAATTAGCCAGTTTATTCCAATTGCCTCACGGGCCGGATGAAAACGCCTGGCGGGACGTAGTTTGCCCACCTCTGGTTTAAGGTATTGTTTTCGTTATTATAAAATGATTGAAATCAGTAATCAATAATAATTAGGCTAGTACTTTTTCCACTCGCTTGCCTTCCCTGGCATGCTCTCGCGTATGAACAGCAGCATCCCAGATGCGGGACACAGAGCGGGCGCATCAGCCGCAATCATCAAACATATTTCAAAGACAGTCATGATTTTGGCTAATGCAGGAAACTTAATGATGCACATCGGAGGGTATTAGAAGTGGATATAATTAAAGCTCATTGTGCCATACTTGAGACCATTTTCTTCTGTTAAAATGTTGAATGAGTCTGGCATGAGTTCTCAGTTCCACCTCTTTTTTTCTAAATCCGAAATGTAACTGCACATCAAACCAGACTTTGTTTATGAGTACTTCAGGTGTGTTGGATTAAGCGCGTCAGTTTAATGGTGCTAAATTCCTTAGCAGAAATCGGTGTGTATTTCGAAATTGTTAATCAAACCACTCATCTAACATTATATAAATCAAAATTTACTTGAAACATTTTAGCCTGTTAGCTCTTATTGCTTTCTTCAAATAACAACTAATATATGTTTATGTTGCTAAGGGTGGTTGCTAAGGGTGCTGCGCAGTGATACTAAGAACAATTGGGTGGAACGGTCTTAGCCGTGCTGTATCGTGAATAAAACACAGCTGCTGACCAATCAGAATCCAGGAATGGAACTAACCGTTTTATAAAGAGTAGTAAAGTATCCTTAATATCTCCAAAAAGTTTTTAGTTTTATTATATTTATGAAAGAAAAATACAGCTTTCCGATTTTCTCCGGAAAAAGCCGAACTTCTGGAGGCACGCCGTGGGCGGAGCTAAATTCGATCATCAGGTTAGAATTGCCAATAAAACAGACATTTGATGCTGTTTCACTTACCATCTGCAGTTGTGAATCATTACCGGGATCTTTTATAGCTGGGACCGCTCTGTCTTTCAGTATCAAACAATGTGAAAATCCAGCGTCGAACTGGTCCTCCTAACGTTATATGAAACACATACTTGCTAAACTCCATTGCTGCCCCGGAAAAAGGAACTGTATCCACTGTTCACCTAACGCTGGGTTCTTCAGGAAGCTGAGCAAAGTTATCTTTGCCTTACAACCATAACCACACTTCTTTAGAGACATTCTTCCCGAATGAATCCCTTGCAGAGTGCAGCCGAATGAAGCACGTTGATGGCGCGCTCTTTCTCACGGTCTAACCGACCTGATCGCGGACGCGCTTTTCCGGGAGAAATGCTCATAAGGAGTTCGTCATTCGTCATTACGTCATTACTCCCACGATCGAAAAAAATCAGCCGAAACTTGTACCAACCCGGAAGTAAGATTTTCGGCAAAGAAATTCTCTGTCATTTGTCCAAATTATTTTTTTAAACTTTGGCTATGTTTAGCATGAGAATCCAACTCTTTAACACTGTTAACAACTCTGAATATACGAAACACCATTGCACCATTGAAACACACCCCCCCCCCTTTAAGAAGATGTCCGTGAATCCGGCCCCAGGTTCTTATAATTTCTGGTCAGGTCGGTGAAATATTCGGCTAATATCTAAATTAATACTGCACGTATGTATCTTTACCACTTATTAACTTTAGTTTGTCAAAATATTGTGCTCTTTCCTGCCTACTGAGTCCTTCTTTATGTGATTTAGCAGTTTTTACACCTTTTTTTTTTTTTTTTTTTTTTTTTTATTTGCTTCTGTGGCTTAGACAGCATAAATTAGCAGAACAACATATTCAGTTCAATATTAATCAACAATTAATGCTGTTGTTTACATCCAAGTATCTCCAATATGGTATAGATTTTCTGGAGATTCTAGATTTGGGCACATTAATAGTGTCAGTGAAAACAAGATCTCATTTATTATAGTGCCTCCTTGTGGCCAATTCTCACAATGTTTTTTGTGAATCACATTTATTCCAAAATTGGAACAAAAAGAACACAAGAAATGAATTCATTAAAATAACATAAATAATTTAATTTGACAAAATGAAATCATTATTTTATTACATAAACACTGTTTTGTGATTTGTGCTGTGCAGGATTTTTATAGCCACAGTAACTGGGTGGAACTGGGAAGCACTGCTCCTTTCACCACACTGATCAAACCTGAGCTTCTTCTCAACAATATAGCAGGTACAACCAAATACAATTATCCCATTCGAAAATTTCCACACCCACTGTGTGTTTAAAAAATAGTTTTGTTACAATATGAAAATGGCATAAACATGCACTTTTTTTTTAATCTTCTCTATGTATCTAGATCCCAGCACGCCAACATGCAAAAGCTGCATTGGGTCAAACTGTGCTGATAACATTCTCCCAGAAATACTGCAGCAAAATAAACTAACCTCGGGATATTTCAGTATTTTTTCCTCCACAAAACCTGCTGGTAGAGAATTTTGACATTAAATGTGTAATGATGATCTCCTCTGTACATCATATTTCACAGGATGCCTGGAATAGGCACCACAAATTTATACATAATGTTCTTTCAGGCAAATGTAGCCATGGTGGCTCTGCAGACAGAACCAGCTCAAGAAAACCCACAGGAGGCATCAATAAGGATGACATCAGCTCAGATCATGGCTTCCTTCACCACCGTGCTGCTGACATGGCCATCAACGCTACTGTGGAAGTGCTGCAAGACATCCGACTGGCCACAGGCGACCAGGCTTTTCTTCAGTGTGAGACCTTCCTTTACACCACACATAGGGCCAGATTTACTAAACCGGTCAACAAAGTATTGATAGTAGTGTAAATATTGTCATACTAACAGCTGTCTGAATTTTTTGGTTGATTATAAGTCGTTACATACCTTTCTATCAAAGTTATCTGACATTATCAAGATTTTGTTGAAACAGTTCAACTCTGAGTTGACTGTGATAATGTGAGAACGAAATAAGAAAATGTTAAAAGTGTCTGAACAAATTTTGTTTTGACTGTAGCATTGTAAATTTATTTAGTGTCAGTTTGGAGAAATCAGGGAAAAAGTTGACCAATTTGAGAGAGAGAGAGAGAGAGAGAGAGAGAGAGAGAATGTACAGACATAATCCACAGATCTGTTATACTGACACAGATATGATATTTTCTTAACTGTTTACGTTTACTTATTTATCAGTTTTCTTCCTTTCTTTCTGTCTGTCAGATTGGTGGGCCTCAGTCAGACCTCAGTTCTGGCTTTTGTGATTGACACCACGGGCAGCATGTCTGATGACATTGAAGAGGCAAAGAGAGTGTCTTTCAATATCATAGACAGCAGGAGAGGAACACCAGAAGAACCTTCAGAATACATCCTAGTCCCATTTAATGATCCAGGTAGTCATACTGCATATTCAGTCCTATAAAATCCAGGTTGTTGTTGTTTTTCCAACAAAGGCAAAGGGAGCAGTGTCTCCTCAAAACAATTGGATGACAAAAGTGTGAAAATAAAACAAATAATACGAAATATGAGAATTAATTTTCTATTGACTGATTTTTTTATTATTATTATTATTATTATTATTATTTTATAGCTGATAAACAGTCCAATTGCATTTGAGCACAAATGAGCCTGAATGCATACAACTGGTGTAAATGGAAAAACTAATTGCAAAGAAAACTATTCACCAATTCAGACATCATCACATCATGTCTGGATCTAACTTAATCTAACAGAAATAAATTAAAACATTAAAATAAAACATTGTTGCTGTAGTGTTCTGTGATGTGTTTCTCTCAAACAGATTTTGGACCTCTGACAAGGACCAACAATGCAGATATTTTCAAAGAGACAATTAATTCTCTATCAGCAACGGGTGGAGGAGACTTACCAGAGATGTGCCTGTCGGGACTGCTGGTGTGTGTGGTGTGATATACTGTATAATATAACATTATGGATTTAATTGTTTTGAATATCTGAGTTAAGCTGAGTTAAGATTTGATATTGCAAATAATCCAGACTGAGAACTATAATATTCTTGAGATCTTGTTTTTCTTTGTCTCATGGTTCTCCAGTTGGCACTAGCAGGAGCTCCTCCATCTACAGACATTTTTGTTTTCACTGATGCTGCAACAAAGGACTCAGAATTAAAAAGCACTGTCCGGGCCATGATTGAACGCACCAAGTCAACAGTAAGTGCCTGCAAATCACTTCCACATAATTGCTGCTAAAACTGAAATGATGTTGAATTGTCTGTAATGAGTGTTTCTATCTGCTCTTTCTCCACACCATCCAGATCACTTTCCTGTTGACTAACCCCTTCTCATTCCGTAGAAGAAGGGATGTCTCACAATCTCAAAGTTTTACTTCAAGATCAATATCTGAATCAGAAATACAGCTATACAGAGATCTGGCCCATGTTTCTGGTGGACAGACAATAGAGGTCACAAAAGGTACACTGTCTCAGGCCACTGCAGTCATTACAGATGCATCTACCTCAGACCTGGTATGTTCTAAGAATGACAGATGATGACTTTGCAATATTTTTTCACAATTTGGTGATTTGGGAATTTTGCTGTTAAACACAGCATCAAACTGAAAGCATTTCTGTGTTTCCTGAAGGTGACAATTCTTCAGGTGGTGAGAAGTCCAGCCATTGCAGAAAACTTTTTCTTTGTCTTAGATCCATCTCTGTCCAATGTGACTGTGTATGTCACTGGAGACTCTCCAGTTTTCACCATCTACAGCCCTACAGGTGAGCCAACATACCTCAAACAATTTGTGCTAATTATTATGGTTTTATCTTTTTGAATACATTATGTATTACATTATATTGCTTAAAATAAGCTCTATCTTTCCTGTGTTTCAGGCGTATCTCAGTCAGGTTCAGTGGCAGATGGTCCTCTGGGAAGTATCCTGACTGTAGGGAATCTAAAGAGAGTAAAACTCAACGCTGACAACCAGACAGGGGAATGGAAGATCAGCATTGAGTCTATAGGCTTCTACAGCCTTATAATCACTGGTAAGGGTTTTTAGTCTACCAGTATATGCGTTGTTTTGTTTGCAAACCATTAAGATGTTATTATTTTATTTTTAATCAAATCTTTAATTGCACATGTGTAGGTACAGTACCGTAAAATATTTATTTTGGAACATACCAATCCTGTAGCATCTCCAATCTTTAGTACAGATACTGTACAGTGAATATTACTCCATTACAAGTTACCAATTCCAAAACAACTTGAGTAAAAGTCTTAGAGTCTTATTTTTTACTTAAGTATTTATTGCAGGCTGCAGTCATGTCCTCATCTCATACATAAAACACGTGTGACTCAGAACTACTTGCTAAGGAACTCGCATTCACGTAAAGTAGCCTTTTGTTGACAAGTTTGGGTGAGTAAGGGCAAAACTCACAACATACAGTATGTGACCCTGGATCACAAAACCAGTCATAACGGTCATCTTTTTTAAATTGAGATTTATATACCATCTGAAAGCTAAATAAATAAACTTTCCATTCATGCATAGTTTAATAGGATAGAACAATATTTGAAAATCTGGAATCTGAGGGTGCACAAAAAAATCTAAATATTGAGAAAATCTCAAATGAAGAACTTAGCAATGCATATTATTAATCAAAAATTAAGTTGATATATTAATGGCAGGAAATTTACAAAATATCTTCATGGAGCATGATCTTTACTTAATATCCTAATGATTTTTGGCATAAAAGAAAAATCAATCATTTTGACCCTTACAATGTATTGTTAGCTATTGCGACAAACATACCTGTGCTACTAAAGATATGCAAAATGTAATGTGTAACTCCAACACTCAAATGTAGTGGAGTAAAGATACTCATTCAAAAATGTAGAAGTAGTATGAAGTAGAGCGTAAAAGTTGCTAATATATTTGATACTCAGTAAATTTACAAAGTTTCAGAAAAGATACTCAAGTACAGTAATTAGTTACGTTTACTCAAATACTTTACTTTCTTGAGAATCTCATAATAGTTGTACTACTTTCACTATGCTTTAATTGTGATTACAGGTCAAAGTTCTGTGAGCTTTTTCTTTAACTATGTGGAGCAGTTAGAAGGGGGTATCTTCGCACCGAAAGCCAATCGTCCTTTCACTGGTAAATATTTCTGAGAGAATTTTTTTATCTTGTGATTCCAAAAGGTGCATGATTTGGATTAGGAATTTACCTAATTCCAGTGACACATGATCTTTCGGAAATCATTCCAATACTCTATGTGTAACCAGGTGATGGTTAAGGGGAGTTAAAGTATTTATAAAGATAAAGATGCACAAAAGTGCAGACAAAAGAAATCAGAGGTTCTTTAAGAAACTCCGGGTGACCTCCTACTCCTGTCCCCAGGAGGAAGCCAAAAGCTCAAGATGAGAGTTCAGTTTCCCATAAGCCCCTTTCACACTTCCCATTGATTCCAGAAAAATTGCTGTAACATTGCCAGAGTGCTTCTGGGATTGATTCTGGGAACGATTCCAGGTTGGGGACCTAGTAACATTGCTGGGATCAGTCCCGGAACGAGCGCCGTGTGAACAAAAGTTTGCCAGTTTAGTGTAACGGCACGCGTCGCATTATAACCTAATGTGCTAATGTCACGTGTCTTTACGGGATCTTTACAGGTTGTGTGTGAACGCATGCACATATTCCGGAAAATCACTGGCAGTGTGAATGAACCAAAAGCAAACGATACCGGGACAGTTCCCGGAACGCATTACCCGTGTATTTTCCGGAATTTCTGTGTGAAAGGGGCTATAGTGAAGTGGACTCTAAGGATTCAGATGAAGGTGTAGGTTTGAGAGAGGCGAGATCTCATACGCCTGCAGTAAGAACACTTAGCCCCCAGTCTGTTGGCCAACAAAGCGAAGAGCATGTGCCTGATGTGTTACTCAGCAGAGAATCGGTTAATTCTGACTGTGTCAATGTTCTGTCAGAGACTTTGGGAACTGAAGAAAGGCTGGAGGTAGCTACCAGTGTGTTGACCCTTCCTGTCACTGCGCCACGCAGAAAGAGTAAAAGGCCAAATGCAGGACAGCATTCAAATGTGTACCATGAGCCAAGGTCTGTTCTGGACCGTAGTCCTATAAGTCCGGCAGCAGTTTCACAGATATTGGCTGATCTGAGTTCTGTTCTGTTCAGAGAAGCAGTAAAAGAGGAAGTCACAGAGTGATGCTGCAGGTGTGTGCGTTTGGTGTGTGTTCAAGTGTCTTGATCTGATAATATCCAGTTGGATGTTGACGCAGGATTACATTGATGTGCGAGTGTGGTTGAGCTAACAAACTGCATGTACAGACAAGGCTGTTTACATAGAAGAACTGATATAATAGAGTGTAAATATATTATAGTCCAGCACTGTATATTATTATGTTCCTGGGTTTTTAGCCCATCTCTAAAAGAAAATAAACAGAACCTCCTAACAAATTATAAGGAACAAAAACAGACCCCACCTATATTTGTTGGTCCTGTGTGTGTTATTTTCCTGAGGCCACATCTAAGTTAGAGCTCAAGAAATATTTGCAACACTTTATTTTGATGGTCCTCTGTGAACATTATGTTGACACTAAGTAACGTTGCACCTACATGTCAACTAACTCTCATCAGAGTATTAGTAGACTGTCTACTTAATATCTGCTAACTATTTATTGTGATGGTCTCCCAACAGACATTTTACTGACTATAAGTAACTTTGCATGTACATGTCAAATTACTCTAACCCTAACCCTATCAGTCTACTAATACTCTGCTAACACTATAATGAGAGTTAGTAGATATGTAGGTGCAACACTACTTACACTCAACAGAATGTGTTAAAGGGATCATCAAAATAAAGTGAAACTTAATATTTGTATTATTGTCAATGTTAAAAACTTCTTTTTTTTAATGAAACAAATAAAATGCTTTTCTAACTTCTTAGGTCGGAATGCTACTTTGTTTGTCTCTGTGACTGGAGGAGATTCAGTCACAGTGACTGACGTGCTTCTAGTTGAAGCTTCAGGATCTGCTGTTGTTAATGGAACCATTAAATCATTGGGTGCGACAGACTTCCTGGTCAACATAGACAGAATCCCAGAGTGGGCATTTGTGGTGCAACTTAAAGGGCTTTTAAAAGACTTAACTCGATCTTTGCCAAGTCGATTCCAGAGACAGTCACCCACCCAGCAACAAGGCTCTAGAGTTACCATCACGGTGAGCTTGAAGAAACAGTGGACCCAAAAATACAAATTCTATTATCATTGACATGACTTTTATATGAGCTTAGTATGACTATATGGAATATGGAATTTACAAAACCTCAAAATTTACAAAACCTGAAAATAATAAATATAACACATGCAAAATAAACTGACAAATCTCTTACCATATTAACCATATCTCTTCTCAGGCCCAACCAAGCAGCACTATAGAGCCTGGAATCCCTTTCACTCTCAACTTTACATTGGTCACTAATGCTACAGGTGGCAGATATACCATCCGAGCCCGGACAGACCGCAGTTTCAATGTGTCTTTCCCCAGCTCTCTGGACACGGGAACAGGGGGCAGTGCTGAGGGAACTGTAACACTGACTGCACCCCCCGACACAGATTCAGGGACTGATGTCACACTCACTATTGAAGCAGAAGATCCAGAGTCTGGTGACTCGAATTATGTGGCAGTGCGGTTCACTGTCATGAGTAAGGTAAAACAAGAGTATCACTCTGCTTCTGTTTTGCATGCAAGCATTTTATACCTTCATTAAATGTGTTAAACCATTTTTCTTTCTTTTTTTGGAAGGTCACTGATTTCTCTAGCCCTGTCTGCCAGGTAGTGAGCATTAAAGCTGACTGTCCTGTAGAATGCAGCAGAGCATCATGGGAACTCTCTGCCAATTTGGCGGATGGAAATGGTACAGGCATAGCCGTAGTGTCCCTCAGTCGTGGCAATGGCTCTCTAAGCTTAAGTTATGTGATGAGTGCGGATGGCACAAATGTGACTGTGGCATCCTACAATGCTTCCTGTTGTTCTCAGGAAGTAGAGCTTGTAGCTGTGGACAGGGTGGGAAATGTGGGCATATGTTTCAGCTCTATAAAGGGCCCTTCTACAACTGTTAGCCCCAATGGATCATATTATGTGTCCTTCTCCATGTGTGTTACTCTAGTAGGGCTATTAGTTTCCTTTCTGTATGGATGATAAAAACTAATTTTTAAACATTTTTAACTGAATATTATCATGATCTCACTATTGTTATCTTTTACAAAC
Source organism: Cirrhinus molitorella (assembly GCA_033026305.1). Taxonomy (NCBI): domain Eukaryota; kingdom Metazoa; phylum Chordata; class Actinopteri; order Cypriniformes; family Cyprinidae; genus Cirrhinus; species Cirrhinus molitorella. Next base: position 29,328,577 of record CM065120.1, read on the forward strand.
TGCAGATATTTCCATTTATGCCCTATCTCCTTATTTATAATGGAAAAGAAATGGTCCATGCAGAACCTTTCTAAGACCAGCAGATTGTGGTAAATAAAGTCAGACTTCTTTCCAGGCCAAGCTGCTTTCCTTTATCTTATCTGACATTTAAAGTTTCATTTGATTTGATTTCTAAGGACTGACCTTCATATCCTGATTTTGCAGGCATGTTCCTGGGTGAGCATGTTTTATTGGTCCTTGTAAAACAATCCAATACATACAATAGATACTTTTATTTACTTTTATTGCGCATACATACGATTAACCACCATAAATGGACACACTGGATATGAAAAAAGAAGCTCACTAAAATGTGTAAATATCTAGGACTGGTTGTAGATGCACTGCAGGTGTTTAGTGCTGATTAACAGACAAATAACAATAACTGAAGATGACTTAACAGAAGGAGTTAATCTGCAGGTTTGAGACAATATAGGGGCAGTTGTGGCCTAATAGTTAGAGAGTCAGACTTATAACCTGAAGGCAGCAATATGGTTGTTCATGGTATGTGTGTGTTCACTGCTGTGTGTGTGCACTTGGATGGGTTAGATGCAGAGCATAAATTACAAGTATGGGCCAGACCGCCCTGGTGGTTGATGTAAGAGAACACTGATGTGTTGTTTGTGCGGACAAGCATATGATGGCCTCTTAGGTCTGGGAGAAAGTGCACGAAACACGGCCAGAATCTCCAAGAAAGATGCTGGTCTTTCCACAGACCCTGATCTGAGCTACCACTCATGATTGCTCCCCAGCTCGAGAGGAAGCATCTGTCATAAGCGTTATGGCACAGTACATGCTGGGATAGGAACCAAGGATTCCTCCACACATCTAAGGCCCGAAGGCATTGCCGCGTGACCTTGCTAGTGCAAATCGGGGTTTTCCCTTGAGAAAAACCCCTTGGTTCTGAGCCACCATTGCAGGGGTCTCATGTACAGCAGGCCAAGGGTTATTACGTTGGATGCAGCTGCCATCAGACTCAATAGTCTATGAAACTGTTTGACAGTGAGTGACTGGCCTAACTTCACCCTCTTCATGGCTGTGAGGATCGTCTCAATCCGAGCAGAAAGCAGATGTGCCTGCATCTTAGTCAAATCCTATACCACTACCAGATAAGTGGTTTTCTGTACTGGAGATAGCACACTATTCTTGGTATTCAGCCTTAACCCTGGATCTTTCATAGGGGAGAAGAACATCTCGATATCTGCTCTGATTAGGCCAACATCAACTAATTGTTGATATAACTGAGTATGCAGATGCCCTGTCGCAGAGTCGCAGAGTTGCCACAGCAGCATCCACACACTTGGTGAAAGTGCAGGGTGAGAGTGCTAAGCTGAAAGGAAGAACCTGATATTGGAACTTGTGTTGAGGAAGGATGGAAAATGGAAGTATGCATCCTTTAGATCTATCGTGGCAAACGGACTTGAGACACAATCTGTTTACGCATCGGTGAATGTGATTTCACCAAGTACAACATGTTCCTGTATCAACATCCTTGTTGATCCTGGAACAACATTCCATTCAACCAATCAGAATTGAGGGATAACTTTTCAGGAAATGTCAGTTTTAGGCTTACGATCAGGATTAGGTGCTTCTACACCATTGCTAATCAGCTATCATTTGCCTCTGATTTTAGGAAAAAATATGGTTAGGGTTAGGTTTAGTTGTAGGGATTGGGTTAAGTCTATATATTGGAAAATAATGTTGATCCAGGAACAACAAAAGATGTTTATCCAGGAACATGTCTTACTTGGAAAAATCACGGTGACTGCAAGCATCAGCATTTTGAACCTGAACCTCTTGAGACTGAGGGTTCAACTGACGAAGATCTAAAATAGGACACAACCTTCATCCTTCTTTAAAACATTCTTAAGAAAAATGGTTCTAAACAGTACCAGAAAATGGTTCTTCGGCTTGTAACAACAGCAGAACCCTTTTTGGTGCTAAGTAGAACCCTTTTTATAGGGTTCCATAAAGAACCATCCTTTTAAAATGCTATATATGACCTTATCAGTGTTATAAATAACCTTTTTAATGATAGTTTATTTTAATTAAACTTAAAAAAAAAAAAATCTCCTTTATCTGCCTAGTATTACAATATCTCGTATGTGTCTATTAGGGTTTTACATAAAAACAACAACAACATGTCAATTAGGTCCTTTTTTTTAATGACGTGAAGCTGTAGCAAAAATGACAGTGCTATTACTACAGTTATTAGCAGAGTACATTAATAAATGACAATTGACATTGAACATAAATACTTAAAGAACTAATAATAGAAACAGAAAATAGTGAAATGAAGACCAAGTTCCAGTGAAATCTGTATTTGCATAATCATCTATGGTGCCTGTAAGTCCATCATTATGTGTATTTTGATGTGACTGAGTGGCAGTTTGTCTCTAGAGATGACAAACTTGTAGGATGTAACAGCATCTCAAATACACAACCGAGTTTAAATTTACAATGCATTTACTTCCATTTGTTTTTGTAAAAACAATAAAAGGACCATGAGTTTAATGTGTTTGTTACTTAGTGGTGAAGAGCAGAGAAGTATCCCTAACTGAACAGGGCTGGCCACACTTACATGTTCTCTTCAACTAAAAAGAGAAAAATACATGATCAGAACCCAGTTAAACATTTTTAAAATAGACATTATAAGAAATAAATCATTCATTTACCTAATCATTAGTTGGCTAGCTGAACTCCAGAAGATCAGTAATGAGCCATCTTTTTTAGACTGTGGCCTCTGTTAGTAATAAATAAAGTAATAAAAACAACCCCCCCCCAAAAAAAAACAAACAAACAAAAAAAACAATATGGATTATAAATTCAGTGCTACTTAGTGGAAAAGAGGAGTATCCTCAACTTAACAGAGCTGCTCACACTTACATGTGATCAAAAAACGGAAAGAGCATGTTTGTTTGGAAACCAGATACAATTTTAAAGTTAATTTTGTATTTAAATATAAGAATGAAATAATTTACCTGATGAGTGTGTGTTGACAGTCTGTAGTTGGATCTCTGAGCTCCAGAAAATCAGTAATGAATCAGTAATGCTTTGACAGTTACAGATTTGAAAATCAAAATGGCGGGAATAAAGAACCCTGAACACAAAGAACCATTTCAGCATTAAACGGGTTCTTCAGGATGCTATGGTTCTAAATAGAACTGTTACTACATGTAAAGAACCTTTAAAGAACCATCTTTTTTTAGAGTGTAGCGACTATAGAACCCTGACTCGCTCTCAAGAGGAGGAACACGTTTTATGGCCTACTTCCTCAAGAGTATCTACTTCCCATTCCATTACCAGAGCCTGCTCGGGGCCCACCAGAGTGGGAACGATCCAGTTGAAATGAGGCGGACGAGAAACAAACTGGATTCTAAAGCTCTTTCTACAGTCAGCAGGACCGATCGAGACACATTTGGCAGAAGTTTCTATGCTGCCAGATGGTCTACTAAGGGAGTCAGTCTCTCAATACTAACCTCTGGTGTACTTTGAGCAGTCAACCTAGTGCTCTGAAACGGATGACCAGCAAGGAACTGAGCTGGTTATTTAATAACCTCCTTGGCAGATACAAGCTTCTCAAAGCCACTACATTTCTGGGTGGACACTCAGAGCTGACAGACATTACAATTAAAAACTGAATGCGGCTGCTCAATGCAGAGTGCCGAACGTTAGTTGCGCATCACAGATCAGCAGCAGTAGTCAGATTTCATTTAGTGAGTCGAGCTGACTGACAAGAAAAGTGAGGTGAGAAAGACAAGACGATGGTGGAATATTTAGTTTAGATACAAAATGCAAACAAAAATATTTCGGATTTTGAAAAGCCTGTTGACTTTTGCAGTTTATCTAAGGTGATTCTTAAAGTTTTTCAAGTACCGGTGATACCGGTATTACTGGTGTTGTCACATGTCTATTAACAGTATGAAAATTTTCTCAACATCACATCCCTAGTGCTAATTGAGTTGATTATCTAAATGAGCTCTACCTGGGCTGAACTGGTTGCTTATCTGAATGTGCTTCTCCTGAACTTAAAACATCAGTTTTTTTATCCACCTTATTTTTCTCGTAAGAGCGGGAGTGGACATTTGTAAATTTAATGTGTCTGGCTTCCAGTGTCATTTACTTCCATTTATGTTTAGCTGTAAAACCAGCTTGTTTTGTTGCTTGATATTGCAGACTGGTGTGTTTTACCATGTTACTTCAACAGTTTTGCTGTTTACTGCACTTTGTTATTCTCCTAGTTGTTTCCATATAGCAGCTAATGAACCAGAAGTCTCACACATTTGCAGACAACGACTTACTTCCACATTGAAAAATAAGGTGGATACTGTCTTGGGTAGAGACTTTTTAAATATTAAAGAATCAAGATTAAAGTTTACTATTGAAATTTCACTCTCACTTTCCTGTTGTATGTGAACAGGTGTGTTTGGGGCTAGTTTTTGTGGGTAAACTGTGATTTCAAGAGTAGCGCAGTATACTCTTGATCTTTCTGAATGTTTATTAAAGACAAAGTTCACATATGGGGCATTAGCATTGTGTAAGCTCATGTATTGGCTTTGATTTTTACAATAGCTTCCTCTCATTCAGTTTTCTCCTTGGCTCATGGGTTGCACTGAACTCCTGTTACAAAGTTTGCGGGGATTCAATGAACAAATTGACATGTACAGTTGTGATTTGTAATCTACCACCAAGTTAGCACATACAAAAAATATCCCTCTATTGATCTGCATTTTGATGAGCTTGTGAATGCTTCTTAAGTTACTTTACAAACAAGATATGTGACATTAGACGTAAACTATGATGAACATTGTGCGGGTATTAAAGCCTCTTCTAAAGATGATGCGCAAGAAAGCCCTCAAACAGTTTGCTGAAGACAAGCAGACCAAGGACATAGATTACTGGAACCATATCATGTGGTCTGATGAAATAGACTTTTTAGACTTATGGGATAGACAAGATAAACTTATTTGGTTCAGATGGTGTCAAGCGTGTGTGGCGGTAACCAGGTGAGGAGTACAAAGAAAGTGTGTCTTGCCTACAGTCATGTTTCCAACATGATAACGACCCCAAACACACCTCCAAGACGACCACTCCCTTGCTAAAGAAGCTTTGAGGTTGTAAGTATACGCTTACTGTATGAATCAGGCAGATTTGTTGATAAGGACATCAGGTTTTACAAGTTCGCAAGACCAATATTATTTTGTAAGCTGTGTCAAGCATCGTTATGAGACATTAGGAGTTGTCAAGGAAACAGAGGTGAGCCCAAGTTTGAGCAAACAAAAGATACATAATTTGAGAAGGGCAGGGTCAATAATAGCAGTTGATAAGGAAATAGATTTTCTTTCTTACTGACCACCCATTTACAGAAAGAATGATGAAATCTTGTGACGCTGACATTAGTCGTGTAAAAGCGTATAAATATATCAACAGAGGCTGTGTATAAGTTATATAGGCTGTGTATATAGCATATACACAGGAAATCTGCAAAAAGGTAATCAAACTATTCTCTACTTCATTGCTTGATTGATTTTATAATATTTATGTAACTGTGTAATATGTACACTACCAGTCAAACAGTAAGAACAGTGAGATTTTTAACATTTTTTATGTCTCTTCTGCTCATCAAGTCTGCATTTATTTGATCTAAAGTACAGCAAAAACAGTAAAATTTGGAAACATTTTTACTATTTAAAATAACTGTTTTTTATATTTGAATATATTTTAATTAATTTAAAAGAGTAAATTTATTCCTGTGATTTTAAAGCTGAATTACTCCAGTCACATGATCCTTCTGAAATCATTCTAATATTCAGATTTGCTGCTAAAAAAACCATTATTATAACATTAGTATTATTATTAGTATTAGTATTAGTATTATTATTATGAGGTTTCATGGTTGAATAGAAAGTTCAGAAGAACAGCATTTATCTGAGATAGTAATCTTTTGTAACACTATACATGGCTTTATCATCACTTTTGAACAATTTAAAGCATACTTCCTAAATACAAGTATTAATTCCAAAAGGCTTTTTATTTGATATAAATGCTGATCTTTGGATCTTTCTATTAATCAAAGAATCCTGAAAAAAAGTACTCCACGGTTTTAAATAATAATACAATACATGCTTTAAAGACAGTTTTTCTCAAAATGATTTTTTTTTCTTACCCTGAGCCAGAAATCTCTGCTTCAGTTCAGATTCATTCCAGTCTATGTTCTGAAGTTTTTAGGGGTTTGTTGATATATTTTTATTCCTAAATTATTCCTTATTACTTTATTCCTGAAAACATGGTAAATTTCCTTCTTTTTTAAATTGTTGTTGACATTATTTTTGGAATAAAAAGAGAGAGAAATAAACCCTTCTGTCAAGTCAATTATTTATATAGTGCTTTAAACAATACAAATCTGGTCAAAACACAACACTTTACAGTATTAAATAGGAAAATAGTGTGTCATTTATGCAAAAAGACAATAGCTAACACTTAATTTTCAGTTTATCATTGATTCAGTGATGTCATCATCCAGCTCAGTTCAATTTAATTAGTATCTTGAAACATGACATTTTTTAAAACTGAAATTTATTTTTACCCTATTAACTTGGGGTGTCTTGCTTTAATATAAAATGTTTAGTGAAATGTTTCATCAAATGCCTACAGATTTTCTTCATTGGTCGAGACTGAACCTGTGAATTTTCCCACAGCATTTATTCTTGTGGACAGTCATGGTTTCACTGGTTGTAGTGGGTGTATGTCTCCTCTGTGGGACCCTGTTTCAACCCCCCGAGGTGGCAGCATTCAAACCTCTCTTTAAGGGTGGCTCCCTCACCCATCGAGAAATCACTCAGCTGGCCATCCTCCGCAAGACAGCAGAAGTGTGTCGTGACATAGCCACTGCCCAGGGCCACAACTTTACACTGCCTGTAAGAAAAAGACATGGGAGTGACTGAATTGTAAAAACCAGTAAAGATAATTATCATTTTTGAGTCATGGAAACTATGAATGGGTTATTACAAGTAACAAAAGGTCTGTGATTAACATTCCGTGAAGAGACTTTACATTTTGTGTTACAACATAAATTAGTCATGTCTTAAATGGAAATTAAATATATATATATATATATATATTTTTTTTTTTTTTTGCTAAGTTGCTAAATCAAGTTATGCTACACACATAATTTGAATTAAAACCTGAACTGAAAACTGAAAAACAGAATAAAAATAACACTAGTAATTCTATTCTTCAGATCAACAACAAACTGACTCCATCTGCTGTCCTAAAAGCCTGCTCAGCATCTGCTGCTTCATTATCTGCAGTGTCTTACCACATTTTTTATTCAACTATAACAGAAATTTTTCTAAGCAATGCAGTTGTAGATCAACTTTTTGCACTGAGTGAGGCACATCACATAGATAATGAGGCTTTCGATAAGGGCCGGGATCTCATTACCCAAGGCATAGCTGCAGTAAAGGCCAGCGTGAAGCAAGGGAGCTATATCTCTGCCCGTATCACACTGGGGGCTCTTTGTCACACTCTGCAGGTAAGTTACAAATCGAAATTTTAGTACAGTAATCTGTAAGAATCTTTTTTATATTTTATTATTATTATTATTATTATTTCAATTTTCAAGCTGGCCCTATATTAGTAATTATGTTTGTATTTTATTTACATTTTTGTATTTTATATTAAATACATATATAAAATCCTTTTTAAAGAATTCTCTTATGCTCATCATCATGCATTTACTTGATCAAAACTACAGAAAAACTGTATATATATATATATATATATATATATATGTGTGTGTGTGTGTGTGTGTGTGTGTGTGTGTGTGTGTTATAAGAATAAATAAGAATATAAGATTCTATTTTTAATAAATGCTGTTCTTTTTTACTTTTTATTTATTAAAAAATTGTATATTCAAATGTATATTTACATAGAAAATGGCTATTCTGAAAATGAATTTATTTAACAATATTACTGTTTTTTTTTTTTTTTTTTTTTTTTTTCTCTGGATTTTTGATCAAATAAATGCATTGATGAGCATAAGAAACTTTTATATCAATGGCTACCAGCAACTGTTTGGTTTCCAACATTCATTAAAACATCATATTTTGTGTTTAAAAGAAGAAAGAAACTTAGACAGGTTTGTAATAACTTAAGAATAAGTAATTTTATTTAAATGTTTTTCATTTTTGGGTTGAACTATCCCTTAGAATTCTTTTTTTTTTTTCTTTTTCTTTCATTATACTATATATATATATATATAAATTTACAAATAAATTTGTTTTTGTGTGTAGGATTTCTATAGCCACAGTAACTGGGTGGAAATGAATGAAACTGCTCCTTTCAGCATGCTGATTAAACCTGGGCTTCCTCTCAGCAACCTAGCAGGTATAACAAAATGCAGTTACCCAGGGCTGTAGCTGGGGTTTGCGGGGCACCGGTGCAAGTTGTACCCATGGGCCTTGTTTGAAGTTGTTTAATTTGTATGTTTGTCCTATTTTATTTATTTGTGCTATTTACACATTGTTTGTTTTTTTTTTTTTTTTTTTTTTGTTTTTTTCTCAAGTTTATAGGTGTCCAGGTACAAAAACTGAATAATCAAATGTAAAATAGCACTGCATAGTCTTCACTGTATGAATTAAATATTTATTAATTTTAGGGCTAATTCATTTTAATCGAATTAATCGCACATCAAATTTGGAAATTACTCCCCAAAGATAATTTAAAGTCATTGTTGTGTAAAGCATCAAAGACACATTACAAAAAGTAAACATTTTGTTTGATAAAATGTATTACATATACTCTTTTGGACCATGAGGCTGAGTAAATGATGACTCGACTGTCATTTTTGGGTGGATGAACTTAATTTATTTCATTAATTTTAGTTCATAATTTAATTAATCAATTTTACTATTACTATGGAAATATAAAATGCTTTCCTTAATGAAATGATACTCTAAATAAACTAAAACTGCCAGTAGGTGGTGGTAAATTAATTTGATTCTTTCAAATGGCTGATTCATTCAGGAGTGAAGTAAATGGTTCTTTATGAATGGTCCATTGAATCATTTGGCTTGTTCCACTTGAAGCAGATAATCACCAGCAGACCGATCAGTGTGTGACATCAAAGCAAGGGTGTAACTTTGGTTTTACACAATTTCTAAACCACCCATGTACCATATGCATATCCACAATATGAATATGGTATAAACTTATGCCAAATTATTTTACCTCTTATCTGCATAGGCCCCAGCACACCAACATGCAAGAGCTGCAGTGGGTCAAACTGCAGAGATAACATTCTCCCAGAAATACTGCAGCATAAGAAACTAACCTCAGGATATTTCAGCATTATTCCTTTCTCCACAAAACCTGCAGGTAGGAGAGCATTATCAACCATGTTTAGTGTTGCTCTGCCTTTTAGTTATAACTAGTCTGCACATCATCACAGACCACAGGATGGCTGGAATGGGCACCACAAATTTATAAAAAATTTTTAACATTAAATTCTTTCAGGCAAGTGTAGCCATGGTGGCTCTATTGACTGGACCAGTTATAAAGAACCCACTGGAGGCATCAATAAGGATGACATCAGCTCAGATCATGGCTTCCTTCACCTCCGTGCTGCTGACATGGCCATCAACGCTACTGTGGAAGCGCTGCAAGACATCCGACTGGCCACAGGCGACCAAGCCTTTCTTCGGTATGAGGCCTTTCTTTTACAATCACACATAGTTTTGGACTCTGTCATAATTTATCAATGAAATGCATTATTGCACAAGGAAAATGTAGAAAAAAAAGATTGCAAAGTTCAAAGACGAGTTTTTCTTTAATCACAGCACTCCGTGGAATCAGATATTGATATGGTTTTCCAGGTTCAGTCAATTTTGTTTGTTTCTTTCCCTCTCTCAGATTGGTGGGTCTCAGTCAGACCACAGTTCTAGCGTTTGTGATTGACACCACGGGCAGCATGTCTGATGATATTGAAGAGGCAAAGAGAGTGTCTTTCAGCATCATAGACAGCAGGAGAGGAACACCAGAAGAACCTTCAGAATACATTCTAGTCCCATTTAATGATCCAGGTAGTCATATATTTAATCCTGCATACTGTGGTGCCACTTCCCACGGTGAATTTACTGGAATTCATAACTTAATAGTAATAAATAAATAAATAAATAAAACCTATATTCTATACCATTTTTGATACCAAAAGAAAAAACTGCTGTGACTTTAAGGGTATAAAATTGTAGATTTTTATTGAAAGATAACAAAGCTAGAACATGACAATGAGGTATATTTTTACATTAATAAAAACAACAGGAGGTGGTAAAATCAACATGGCCTCATGGCAAAAACATACCAGTGAAAACTTTTGTGGGACACGAAATAGGTATCACTGCAGTTTCCAAAAGAAATAAACAAGAAATGAACAAATGCGATTGCGTTTTTAAGTCACATTTGCTTTTGTTCATACTATCAGGTAGGTTTGGGTGTAGTACAGTTGGTACGTAATTTTAAAACATCACAGAGCATAAGAGTTACGTATTAGACTGTGTTTCATTAACGTCTACACCTACACCCAACCCTAAACGTACCCCTTACAATAATGCAAAAACAGTCATTATTGTACAGTACATCTTTATACAATCTAGCATTTACCATATGTATGTTCATCTGTTCTGGGGATAAACAAACACACTTTTAGCATCACTCAGTGGATATTTCTGTTGGAAACTGCAGTGATATGTAAAACAAACAAACAAAAAGTTCCCCCAGGTACATTTTTGCATTTTTGCCATGAGACCAGGTTGGGTAAAATACTGCATCTTTGCACATATTTACTTCAAATTTCATTGGAGAGAAATATTTTCTTTCTGTTTTTACCTAAAATATGGTGGTGTGAGAATTACATACATGTATGTTTAATTCATACTGAAACTCCAAATATGCCTCACAGATGTAATAATAAGTTTCAAGAAATCTCTAGTATGGACAAAAATGGTGTTAGTCACCCTCATTGTGAGCCACAAAAACTCCCATCGAGGGACCAAACATGAAGGCCCCACAGCTATGCTAGTGCAGCTACACAAACGTGAACAAATCAGGTTTCAGTATTCAGAGTAAACAGGAGTTTCCCCTTAGTGTCCCTTGACACAACGGGAGAGACCATTTGAACGTGAACTAAATTATTTTTCCATTCAGCCATCATCACTTTTGTTTATGTCCAAATATAACTTGACACAACTTAAACAAAATTATCTGTGAGCGCTAAATGATAGCTAAACAGTTAGCCTCAACACAAAAATTGTAGTTATTATTTTTGAAACCGTAGAAGTTTTTCAATTTCTTGGTGGTGTATCATTCTGTGATGTGTTTGTGTCATGCAGATTTTGGACCTCTGACAAGAACTGGGAATGCAGATATTTTCAAAGAGAGAATTAATTCTCTTTCAGCAGATGGTGGAGGAGATGCCCCAGAGATGTGCCTGTCAGGACTGCTGGTTTGTGTGTTTATACATATATGCCAATTGTAGTAATGTAAATGTAAAAATCACTCCTACTCATACTGATAAATAATGTTATGTTTTATATATATTTTTCTTTTTGTGAATATCTCAGCTCCGTTGATTTTTAATATAATAATTGAATAATCTGGTTCTCCAGTGGGCACTAGCAGGAGCACCTCCATCTTCAGACATTTTTGTTTTCACTGATGCTGCAGCAAAAGACTTTGCATTAAAAAGCACCATTTTGGCCATGATAGAAAGGTCCAGGTCAACAGTGAGTGCCTGCTGATCACTTTCACATCACTGCTCTTAAAATGAAAGTGTCGTTAAAATGTTTGTAATGGCATTTTTCTACACCACCCAGGTCACTTTCATGCTGACTGACGCTTTCGCGCGTAGAAGAAGGGCTGCCTCACAATCTCAACTTTTTCAATTAAGATCAATGCCTCTGTCAGACAAACAGCTGTACAGAGATCTAGCCCATGTTTCTGGTGGACAGACCATAGAAGTCCAAAAACGTGCACTGTCTCAGGCCACTGCAGTCATTACAGATGCATCTACCTTAGACCTGGTATGTTCTAAGAATGACTTACAATACAGAAAGTAAAGTCATAATGTGATATAAGAGACAAATGATGACAGAGTTTTTATTTTTGTGTGAACTGTCCCTACACTATAACATATTTAATATGCAAAAAATCAAAATATGAAGTATGTGGTCTAAAAAAGCTTTTTGTTTTGCATTTCAGCTCTTTGCAATATTTTTTTCAGTTTAGTGATTGGAATTTTGACATTTTTTTTTTTCTTGAAGGTGACAGTTCTTCAGGTGGTGAGAAGTCCAGTCATTGCAGAAAACGTTTCTTTTGTTTTAGATCCATCTCTATCCAATGTCACTGTATATGTCACTGGAGACTCTCCAGTTTTTACCATCTACAGCCCTACAGGTGAGCCAACATACCTCAAACATTGTTTGCTAATATAAGGGACAGGTTTTATCTTCTCCAATACAAACATCCAGATGCAAAATTGGATTATATTATATTGTTAAAAATGAGCTGTCTTTCAGGTGTGTCTCAGTCAGGTTCAGTGGCAGATGGTCCTCTGGGCAGTATCCTGACTGTAGGGAATCTAAAGAGAGTAAAACTCAACTCTGACAACCAGACAGGGGAATGGAAGATCAGCATTAACTCCACACACTCTTACAGTCTTAAAGTCACTGGTAAGCATATTTAATGTGACTGTATATGTTTGGTTTGTTTGTAAATCATTGTTTAATTACACAATGTGTGCATCAACCGTTTTGACTTTTTTTTTTTTTTAGAAATAAAACCGACAAACAATGGTTTCGAAAATAACATCAGTACATAGTTTCCCTTTGGAACATTTTAATTGTGATTACAGGTCAGAGTTCTGTGAACTTTCTCTTTAACTTTGTGGAGCGGTCAGAAGGAGGTGACTTCACACCGAAAGCCAATCGTCCTTTCATTGGTATACTGATATCATCTTCTTCATTTTGTATTTCTTACATTATTGCTAGAAAGTTAAACTAAATGTTTTAAAAATAATTATTTTATGCTGTTTACTGAGGCTGCATTTATTTGATCAAAAACACAGCAGAAACAATAATATTAATAAATATTATTAAAAAAAAAAAATCTAAAAAAAATTATAATGTAATGTATTCTTGTGATGGCAAAGCTGGATTTTCAGCTGCCATTACTCCAGTTTTCAGTGTCACATGATCCTTTTAAAATCATTTTAATAGGCTGATTAGGCTGAAAAAATTTTTTTTATTATTATCAATGTTATCTTACTATTATCAGAAACAACGATTTATCATCAATGTAAAAAATATAATGTTTTTCTGATTGCTCAGGTCGGAATGCTACTTTGTTTGTCTCTGTGACCGGAGGAGATTCAGTCACAGTGACTGACGTGCTTCTAGCTGAAGCTTCAGGTTCTGCTGTTGTTAATGGAACCATTAAATCATTGGGTGCGACAGACTTCCTGGTCAACATAGACAGAATCCCAGAGTGGGCATTTGTGGTGCAGCTCAAAGGGCTTTTAAATGATTCAATTCGATCTTTGCCAAGTCGATTCCAGAGACAGACACCCACCCAGCAACAAGGCTCTAGAATTACTATCATGGTGAGCTTGAAAAGACAATTCACCCCAAAATTACAATATTGCCATCATTATCAAATGGTTTTTACATTAAATTAACATGACTAGTATGGAATATGCAAAAACAAACAAACAAAAAAAAAATACATGAGATATGCAAAATACACTGATAATATCTCTAATCATATTAAACATGTTTCTTCTCAGGCACAACCAAATAACACTATAGAGCCTGGAATCCCATTTCATCTCAATTTTACATTAGCCACTAATGCTACAGGCGGCAGTTACACTATCCAAGCCCGGACGGACCGCAGCTTCAATGTGTCTTTCCCCAGCTTTCTGAAGTTGGGGACAGAGGGAAGCGCTGAGGGAACTGTAACACTGACTGCACCCTCCGACACAGCATCAGGAACAGATGTCACACTTACCATTGAAGCAGAAGATTCAGAGACTGTTGACTCAAATTACATGGCCATGCGGTTCACTGTCATGACTAAGGTAGCCTTTTTGAAAGCTGCAGAAAAACAGGAGTATATATTATTATTTACAATCCATTGATAACAATATAGCTTTCTGCATCACACAGTGTTTTTACATGAAAACAGTATTTGTTTTCTAATTCATTTCTTTTTTTGGAAGGTGACTGATTTCTCCAGCCCCGTCTGTCAGATACTGAGCATCAAAGCTGACTGTCCTGTGGAATGCAGCAGAGCATCATGGGAACTCTCTGCCAACTTAACAGACAATAATGGTACAGGCATTGCAGGAGTGTCCCTCAGTCGTGGCAATGGCTCTCTAAGCTTAAGTTATGTGATGAGTGCGAATGGCACAAATCTGACTGTGGCATCCTACAATGCTTCCTGTTGTTCTCAGGAAGTAGAGCTTGTAGCTGTGGATAGGGTGGGAAATGTGGGCACATGTTTCGCCTCTATAAAGAGCCCTTCTACAACTATTAGCCCCAGTCATTCTACAACTGTTAGGCCCAATGAATCTACTCCAAGTGGATCATATTCTGTGTCCTTCTCCATATGCGTTGGTGTAGTAGGGTTATTTGTTTTCTTTCTTTGTGGATGAGAGAAACTTAAGTCATGAATTAAGTGGATATTTTTCTGATATTGACTTAACTTGTTTTGTTAACTTAAAATTAAGAACAATGTGGATTTTCCTTTAAAATTGTAACATATTTTGTAAAAACGTAACATATATAAGATTAGCATGTGCAGGATGATGCATCAGTCAGTGTGTTATTATAGAAAGTAAATATGAGAATAAACATTTGCTAAATTGCTAATTTAGTTGTTCAGCACAAAATGTAAAATATCAAAAGAGGGGTGAGATGGGGTAACACTGCAAATGGCAGTTTAATGACTGCACTTAATTAACCTGTAGGTTGTAATGAAAGCAACAATATCTAATTCATGGAAACATTAAATAAAAAACCCTATTCATTATAATAAATATTACATGCAAAAATGCAAAAAAAAAAAAAGCAAAAAAAATGCAAAAAAAAAAAAAAAAATTATAATAAATAAATAAATAAAAATAAAAAAGATAAGGTTAATTTCTCTATATGTAACAACTTTTGATTCTCTGTGTAAACATGTAATGAATAACCTGCTTGTAATATTTTAGGGGGCTAAATATACTTTTGTAAACGAATGAAATAAACGTCAATATAAAACTGCTTTTGGGCTTCGAAAGGATCTGTCAAGACGAATTAATCGAATTTTTTTCATAAAAAGGTGCAACGTTTCAGAATCTGTATCATTGGTAAATGTGTTGATCACGTGCAAGTTTGTAAACCAATCATTTTCGAGAAGGCATCGTCTCCGTCCTGTTGAAATAAGAGTCTTGCTTCCATCTAGTGGTCATTACAGGAACAAAGGTATGAGGAACAATACATAATTTCGATATACGATTATAAACAGTCAATTATAACAATTCAATTATAAATAATAGGACATGTTTTGGGACAACAAAGTTATTTTATAAGAGTTATTTTTAGTGAACAACGATTTAATTCCTGTTTATTCCTCCTAATCTTTCATACGAAATCAGGGGATTTTGAACATTTTTGAACACCTAGATCGTATGGACGTAACGTTCATTTTTGGACCTTAACTACCGTTTGCTTTGTTACACGGAAAACAGCATATTCTGTGTTCTGTGAAACATGTTTAGTAGCCTACATTTTTTTACTTCGTTTAGAATCTAACAGTAGACTACATTCATATTCAGAAGGAAAAAAAAGTGGGAAAAACACTTACACAAGCACCTTTGCTTCTGGTTTGTTCTAGTCTTCCAGATGGTTGCTGGTTGATTCGCAGCACTGACTGTTTATTAGATCAAATTAAAGGACGATTTTATTTAACTAATGGATGATGTGCTAAGGGATTAGATGACCCCATTTAGAAGGAAACCCCACGGGACAGGGCAGTCTGTGTGTTTATATTATACTCTTCTGCAGCACATCCAAACAAACCTTCGTCCTCCACCCCCATTCTCCCGCCCTCACGTTTCTCACAGCGAGGTTGTCTCACCCCTGAAGATGAGTAATGGCAGTGTCACAGTGACACTTCTCCATTCATCATAATCAGAAGATAGCGCGCCAAAGCAGCACAGCACAACAGAGAAAGATACCAAGAGAAGGGGGAATGATTCATTAGGAGAAGATATTAAACAACGCTCTTTAGCATATGTGCCTTTAATTAGGATAGTGAGACACCCGCTCTCGCGCTCTCTCTCTCTCTCTCTCTCATATTATTACCATTTCTCCTCGGTTTTATTCAAACAAGAAGGTACTTTCTATACCTTTTCATTATCTTTCTTTTCTTTATGACCATAAAGACTAACTCACGATAGGGATTATTCAATTTTTCGCAAATTATTTAATTTTCTGCCTGTCAGGGATAGATAGGCTACACAATCTACTCGAGGTAAATTTTAGTTTTATCAGGCAATTTAATGTCACTTCCCCTTACTCTCTCGTTTTCATTAAATAAATGTATACAAGGCACATAGACAGTTAAACAACCATTTTCCATCTTCTATTTAAGCCTGCTTGTTTTGTCTTACTTTGTTCTCATTTTCTGCAGGTTTTTAAACGCTATAATAAAACGCTAGCACAAATTGGTGTGTCTTATATTTTAATGTATTATCTTAATTGTGAACACACTGGTTTGTAGTGCAAATAGTTTTACCATTTAACTGCACGTTATGTGTTGACAAGTCCACGGTTTTCCCGCGGAATTGGGCTACTTTAACACTGTTGCCGCGGGTTGAACCGACCCCAATAACGTCATATTTATCCCCCCCGAAATGCTAATTTACCAGGGGAACCCCGACAAAAACGTGTATTTTATCCCCTAGAACAGTATTGTATCCTCTTTATGACCGTCTACAGGCTAAATATAATTAACATCGTAATATTTCGACAAAATTAAATTTTGGAACGAACATGAATGCAGTGCAGTGAATGTACCTGGCCATAGGGCAGTTCATATCGTCGAGCCCTGTAATAAGAGTAAATATCTGTACAATCTGCCTCTATTGTCGTGGACTGACGGCCCAACAGCTCTTCCTTCTATTTCTTATCCCGACATAGTGAATTACTTTCATTTCTTCGTTTTTTTTCCAGCCAAGTTTTTTCAGTACCGCCACAATGGCAGACTTTCGAATTGGTGACGTAACGTGAAAACACTCTACAACGGCTAATAAATAATAATGAAAATCTCACTTACGTGGAAAACGTAGATACTTTTTGCTTATATAAAATAAATTGCAGACACATTTTAATGAGAACATTTTTAATGATCAATCTCTTTAATGTATTTTTTCTGAAAAACAAATTCTTTGTAACTCTCTGGCATTACCATTTACATAATTCTGTACATGAAAAGGAAAAAAAAGCACTGCTTTAGATACAGAGTAAAATTTTAAAACTAGAAAAAACCTTCAAAATAAAAATTAGAGGAGGTTTACATTACAAATTAGTAGTAAGACATTGTCTGAAGTGCAATGGTATAGCTCAGATGAGTTTAAAAGTGGAAAAAAAAAGATGAAATAAAAATACTTCTCTATCTTAAACAAACAGCAATATCTTTACAGTGAGTAGAGACATATCCTCTGATGTATTTAAAATCGTAAAAACATATTTACAAATAACTGTATCTGATATATATCTTTTTCCATCACATATATGTCAGCACCAGTACGAAATAAAAAGAAGAAAAAGATAAGCTCGATGACTTCAACAGAAATCAAAAACAGGTTAATCTTGGTCCCAGATTGTTGATATTTGGTGAGACGGCAGGAGGATGTGGGCTTTACCCTCTCCATCTGCAATCCTCTTGACAGAGCAACAATATAACACTGCAAAACATTGACGATGTGAATGCGTTCAATCTCCCATTAAGACAAAAAATTTCTCAAAAAAGGGCAAGTCAGTCACAATGTTACATTCAGGTTCATTCTTCAGAGAGTGGAAACAATAAAACTAGAGTTTGATTACAAAGACACCATGACTATAATACCATAATACCGTAGCAACACACAACAGAGCAGAAAAGACTGATGTTCTTATTTGTGTGGCATCTCATGGTAAACAACAGAACTAAAGTCTGGCTAGATACCATTTTGAGACTTCATTTGAAATTAGTTGACAAACTCACAACAATGAACACAGTTTGGAGGAAATAGGTCGTAAATAAATTTTAATTCCCAATAAAGGGCAGAGGCTTTAAGTCGATTTTTGTCAAAATTTAGTCACAGTTGAAAAAGAAAGAGAAAGTTGTCTGCAATACAGTTGGCTTGATGGAGTCTTGATGTGCTTGTTTTTCCTCTGTCAGGCATTGTGTAGCGCATAAAGGAGTGTCAGTGTGTTTAAGAGCAGAAACTAATAAATATTTATCATTTGAAGAGTAAAATAAAAGATGAAAAGTGGTATGACCCATCAGCGGAAATACAGTATGTACGGTGTATTTAATTTTAGAATTCTTTTTAAAATATATTTAACCAGTGTTCACAAGCAATAATGTTCAGGTAAAGAAAAGGAAAAACAAATAGAATGTTGGGAAGCATTTAAATATTGGCATACGTATGAATTAAAACACTGAATTACTTTCGCAAATGTCTGTGGGCTGTAAAAATCGCATTGATAAATGATACTTTATACTTGATGATGAGTTCATGTCATAGTATCCTTTCTAGCTGCCATTGTGACTAAAGAAAACATCTTTCTCACAGTTTTAGGGAGGGGAGGGAGAAGTTTGTAGCTGCCAAATCTCTTCAAGCAATATTAACAAACACCTAGTTGACAAACACACACATGGCTTTACTCTTCTACTGACACTGGTCGCCTAGCGACAGCAGAGCATCCATCTTGCATGCACTGAGAGCACACAGAGTCTGATGTGTTTTGTTGTGATGCTCATAGTGCAAATAAACACACACACACACAGAGACACACACACAAGCACAAAGCAGAGCAAATGCAGAGGATCAACACATGTCAAGAGCAGCGAAAAAGGGAGAGAGAGAGAGAGAAAGAGAGAAAAGATATGCAACAGAAGAAAGAGGTGTGGTGAACAATTTGGTTTGAAAAAAGGGATCCACTGTTGACAAAGGCCCACTTTGAATTTCCACACACTCTTTCATACATGAACAGGATGTCAGAATACGGGAGAACTAAAGACAATACATGAGAACATCCATAAAATCTTTCCCAATGTCATTTTGCAGGTTTTCAGTGCCTCTTGCCCTTAATCCAGCAGAAAGGACATAAGAGGAAAAAAATACAGAAAAATGGATTGAATCCAAAATGGGTATTTCTTCAACCAAAAAAAAAAAAAAAAAAAAACACAGAACACCGGATTCTTACTGGAGAAGCAACCCAAACAGAGGAATTGGTTTAAATATTGTGACAGCACACACATGTAATACACAACATGTAATATATTTCTTAGATTTGTCGACCATGTAATTAAAAAAAAACAAAACAAAACCAAAAAAAAAAAACAATAAAACCAAATCACATTTTCCATAAAATTGTCCTGTTAAAAAATCCCTTAGGCTATTGGCTGGGGAAAAACTCTTCCATCCAACCTTCCGTTGAATCTAAATCTGTCCCATCCGACAGGCCGAACGAAACCCCGGCCCCAGCCCCTGATTGGCTGCCGTAACCGTATGCCAGGTCCTGACTGGACGTCCTCTGGTAGCCCTGAGGCTGACCCCCTGGCATATATGGCCCACCCCCTCCAGATGCTCCTGGCATGCCCTGAGCTGGGCCCTGTCCGAAAGCGGCCATGTTGGGCACACCCTGGTTCATGCCTGGCATCACCATACCCCGCGGCTGGTTGGTCCTTGGTTGCCCTGCCATGTGCGGCATCATCGTCCCGCCCATTGCCGCTGGGTTTATCGAACGTGGGTCCACCATAGTTTGTCCACCCATCGCTTGTGCGAAATGTTGCTTGGCCATTCTAGGAGCCTGACCACCTTGCATGGCGTACGCAGGGTTGCTGTTAAACGCCACCATGTCGTTTGAAGTCCTTCCACCCATGGCCTGCATGTTTTGCTGTGGCTGCTGCGGCCACGTCTGGCCTCCGCCTCCCATCATGCTTTGCAGTCTCTGAACTTTGGCCATCGGCTGCCCACCAGGGGCAACGCCGGCTGTTTTTATTTGCTGCTGCGGGAGGGACGGGTTCATGAGCATTCCCTGCCCATACCCGCCTGCGGCGCCTCCACCGACCATCCCTTGCCCGCCGGCGCCCCCTTGTCTCTGTGCCATCGCCATGCTGGCCTGGTTGGGATGGTGCTGCTGTTGCTGCTGCAGCATTTGACCCATGTTTGGGTTCATACCTTGGTACATCCCCGTCTGTGTACCTGCCTGGCCTCCGTACGCCATACTCATGTCACCCTGTGAAGGCATGGTGCCTGAATTCTGGACGGGCGTCATCTGCAGTATCCCGGGGTTCTGTTGCTGCTGCTGCTGTAGAAGTCGAGCGTTGCGCATGTTCTGCAGCGTCTGGTTCCTTGCTGCCATCTCCTGGGGCGTGCCTAAAATAATGTACAATTAAATAATATTAACTGACATCTGTTGTTCTCATTACATTTCCAGTACATCAAAGGCTTGTTTCAATTAAAGTCAAATGGCATAAGTACATGATGTATATGATGACAAACTGCACATTGAATTCTCCAGATGTCTGTGCATCAAATTAATAATTCCATGTCCTTCTATCTATCTATCTATCTATCTATCTATCTATCTATCTATCTATCTATTTGTCTATCGCAATATGCTAATTCATGCTAGCAACATCCTAAATCATTGGCTTTAGCTGGTTTTACCTGGTTTAGTTTAGCTGTTTGCTTTTTCAAAATCAGCTTGTTTTAGCCGTTTTTGCTAAATCAAAAACATTTTTTGGCTGCTTTTTTTTCCCACTGGGTTTAACTGGTTTCAGCTGGTTTTTGGCTTTTTCTCTTTTGCTAAATTGACTGATTTTTGGTGTTAACTGGTTTTAGCCTCTTTTTTGCTGAATTAGCTGATTTTAGCTGTTTTTTGGTGGTATCTATCCATCTATCGCAGCAATACGCTAATTAATACTAATTCATGCTAGCATCATTCTACATCTTTTAGTTGGTTTCAGCTGGTTTTATTTAGGGTTTTTCTTCACATTTTTTTTGCTAAATCAACTGGTTTGAGATTGTTTTTTTTTTTTTATTAAATCACCTGGTTTAACTGGTTTTAGCTGTTTTTTCACTTTTTTGCTTTTTTTAAATAAATCAGCTGGTTTAACTGGTTTTGTGTTTTTTTTTTAGCTTTTTGTTTTTCCAAAATAAGCTGGTTTTAGGTTTTTTTCTTAAACAAAATCAGCTGGTTTTAGATGTTTTTTGTCTGTTTTTCTATAATTAAGCTTGTTTTTATTTTTTATTTTAATTTTCTTTGCCAAATCATTTAACTTTTTTTGCTAAACCAACTAGTTTTAACTAGTTTTTAGTGTTTTTTCCACTTTTTTAAATAAATCAGCTGGTGCTTTTTTTTTTGCTAAACCAACTAGTTTTAACTAGTTTTTAGTGTTTTTTCCCCTTTTTTAAATAAATCAGCTGGTGCTTTTTTTTTGCTAAACCAACTAGTTTTAACTAGTTTTTAAGTGTTTTTTCCACTTTTTTAAATAAATCAGCTGGTGCTTTTTTTTTTTTTTTTTTTTTTTGCTAAATCAACTGATTTAAGTGGTTTATCTATCTGGCTTTTAAAACTACTTAATTAAAACTTAACTATTTCAAACTGAAAACCTTCAAACTTCAAGCTTTTAAAACTACTTCAAACTTTCTGGCTAGTTTTTTTCAAGCCAATTTAAAGTTTGTGTACAAACATTTTATCAAGTTAAAATGTAATCTTAAACTGTTTTGGAGATTTTCGTCTCCATTGTAGTAGAAAGAATTTGTACTATTACTTACATTGAAAATAGCTGCCTGGGAGTGTTATTAAGATGAATTGACCAGCGAATTAACTGATTTTCCTTAAGTCAAGTGTCTAGTAAACTGAACCTTATTAACATTAACAAACCAAAGAAACTTATGAAATATTATGCCCACTGATGCCGAAACTGTGTGTGTGTGTGTGTTATACTGTTTCATTAGAAATGCTGACAGATGCACCAGGCATTTAAGTGGCCAGGCAGTATTTTTTAAGTGTAAATGAGAAAATTATTCAATTTCATTTTGAAATAGAGAAACACACTTAGAGGTTTAAAGGAGGAGTTGAGATTTACTATTTAGGTCCTTCAGATCCTTGCATTCCTTATAACACCACCATCTGGCCACAAAGTAATATGGTCATTACATCTAGTGGCAAAGTGTTTAGTCTTTGGGCATAGATTTTTTTTAGTGTGTATACGTGTGTGTGTGTGTGTGTGTGTGTGTGTGTGTGTCTTGCCTTGAAACTGCTGGAGCGGGTATGGATTCCTCTGTGCCTGACTCATCTGTCTGGGGAGATGCTGCTGCTGTTGTAACTGGAAAAAGAGAAAAAAAAACAGAAGCAGAACTATGCATTAATATCAAAATTCCTTTTCAATAATCACAGAAGCCACAGAGGGTCAGCAGCTGCTTGCACACTCACAAGTGTGACTATTGTATATGAGTATAAACAAAAGCTCTGCACTCACCTGTTCTGCCAGCATGTGCTGCTGTTGCTGCTGTTGCCTCTGTTCTCGCATAAGCTGTGCTTTCTGCTGCTCCATCAGATGGAGCTGGACCCTCTTTTCCTGCTCCATAGCCATCATCTGCTTCATCATGGCCTGCTGTTGCTGCTGTGGATTAGGCAGATAGCCGCCAGGCCCTGTCCCATTAGGCCCTGCTGAGGCCACGCCCCCTGGTCCTCCATGAGGTGGCTGGACTCCACCAGCCTGCCGCGGCAGTCCAACCACGCCTTCCTACAAGCACAAGAAAAGATAGCTGATCAGAGAGTGTTCTGTATAGCGGATGATTCACTTCATCTATTCAGTCATTAAATTACTGACGACTAGAGACATTTTCCAGTTCTAATTGTTTAACAAATTATCGTCATAGTGAACTGAAATCTGGTCACTGGGGACAGGCTTCACTGGAACTAAATTAAACAATATATTACATAAACTTCAGTTAAAAAAATAAGTTCATGCGGTTATTCAGAAAGGATGCATTAAATGATCAAAAGTGACAGTAAGAGTCAATAAAATTTGGTACAAAATATTTCTTTTTTTAAATAAATGAAGTCCTAAAATCCTAAAAAATGCATCACGGTTTCTAGAATTTATTTTTTTTCCAGCATATTAGAAGAGTCTGAAGGGTCAAGTGACAATAAAGACTGGAGTAATGATGATGAAAAGTCAGATTTGCCATCACAGGAATAAATTACATTGGAAAATACATGAAATTTTGAAATACATCTAATGTCCAAGAAAACTAAACTAAGACCCCAAGTATGTATGTTTTCAGGCTTTTGCTACATTTTTATAGGAACAGTGAGAGCTTTGATAGGGAATGTTAGGCAGAGGAAAGGGGAACTGTTGCAAACAGGATTCAAACTCGCACCATCCGCACAAGCATCACATAATTCACCCAAGCATTCACTAACCACAAGGCTCCAATCTGGAACGATCATTTTATTTAAACCAGCTCTCCACAAGGCTCTTATAACAGAATAAATAATGAAGCACAAACATGCACACGCCACAGGAGACTGTTCAGATAAATCTAGACCAGACCGGTCAATGAGCGCAAATCTGTGTGTAGACAGCTGGATCTCTTCTGTTAACCAGTCATACTGCCCAAACGTGCGCCGATCGGCACGTACGTATCGGTGTCGAAGGCCGGATAGGCCAGAGGGGGGCAGTGTTGATCTTTTTTTCCCCGCTCCTTCCGTCTCTTTCTCTCACTCCCTTTTTGGGTCGTCATCTATCTCTATTTCTTCCACCTCTGTGCCCATGTCTCCATTCCATTCTCCGTCTTTCCCTCCTTCCTCCACATTTCCCTTTACCTCCTCTCTTTTTCTTCTCTTTCACCCTCACCGCCTTACATACTCTTTTTCATTACGATCCCCTCATCCCCCCCCTTTCCCTTCAGCTCTCTCTGCAGATGGCTTAATCATGAGTGGTGTAAAAGATGTGTCTCCTTCTTCCTGCCGGATAATGTGTGTGAGCCAAAGACTCCTCAGCCGAGCACAGAGAGAGAGAGATGAGGGGTGAGAGAAAAGGACTCAAATGACAGAAAAAAAAAAACATTAAAGAGCGGGAGAGAGAGAAAAAACAGGAAAGAGAGACAGAGAGATAGAGAGAGAGAGCAGGTAGCCAGGCAACAGTGGCTGTAATGTTGAGCAGATGGTGCTCATAGGAGCCATGATGGACGACAGCGGGCAGCAGCCGAGAGAGAGAGAGAGAGACCGAGAGAGAGCAGCGTAAATTAAGTCTCTCTCTTTTATCCTCTCTTCCTCCTCTTTCAGTCTCCATTGCTGATTCCATATCCATCTTTTCTTTTTCGTTCACACGTGTGAACCACTCTTAATCCTGCTGTTCGTGCTTGGTCATATTTCTCTGAAACTAACCTGACAACCAAAAAAAATTGTTGAAGACTGTACGGCAGGGATCAATTCAAATACAGTAAGAGCGTTTTGTATAATAAGATTGTTTAAAAAAAATGACAGAATTCTTACTGAACTTGAAAATGTTACTGAAAGGTGTAGTGTGTATTTACTGCATCACTAGCAAGACCAAAAGTAATTGGCAGTAGTTTGTTTCCAAACAGGTTTCCAGGACTCTCCTACTAGTTATGTTTAAACAAAGTAGCCACACCCCCAAACTAATTCCATAGGTCTAGCCAGAAGCTGACATGATGGACTGTCCAATCAAACAGCAACGTTTTGAAATCACCACAAAATGTACATTCTTCAAAGACGTCAACCGAGAAATGTTTTGAGTGTCTTTACATACTGACCTTTATATATTAAAGTCCAAAGTATACCTCACTTCATACGCATATGAGAGGGTCAGTGCACAGTGCACATGATGCGAGTTTCATCATTATAATACGCACCCATTTGAATTTTTAGGGCTGCCCTTGAGTAAAGATTTTTCTCGTTGACTAGTAATCGTTAATTTTAAGCATTAGATGACAAACCACACATTTATTAATTAACCATTTAAATCATAATAATGAGCTTTTAATTACCTACATAGCCTAATAAGTGCTCAAGCGCACACATAACACTTGCCACAGCTCACTGGCAGAAGTAACGATGATGAATGTCAGGATTAACATTTTAGTAATTATCTAGGTATTGATAAACTAGTGCTTTCTTTGTTTTTGGCTTAAGAGATAAACTCAGTGTCACTGACTCGTCATCTTTGCAATAGTGGATGTGGCTGTATGCATGTTTCATTCTGATTACATAATCTGAGAATATTTGTTTTCCGTTTGAATTCATTTGAAAGTAGAAATTTCACTCTATATATTTTTCATGTCTGGAAGGCAAGTATACACTGAGTTTCTGAGTTTTGCACTCAAGTTCAAAGAGACCAAGACGACAGAAAGCACATCCTGTTTGCTTTCATTATTTTACAAAACCGCAATGTTTTGTTGTTATTGTGAGTGAACACAAATAAATGTAGAGTCGTTACAGATTTGAAATATGCATTACTCTTATCTGTATGACCAAAAATGACTGAGTATTTTAAGAGCAAGAGACCGCACCGGCGGCTCCATCTATTATTCAGTTTAGCACACATTAGATTGAGCTGCCATATAAAATTACTACTACTTACATATTTCAAATGATAAGCCAAAATTGAGGTCGATTATAGACAAGCTTTTGGATGTCCTGCCCGATGAACTGTATTAACACATTGACCAGCAGTTAACGATTTGTCCGTCACGGACTGCATGACTTCGCCACTTCCTGTGGATTTTTTTTTCTTGACTAAGCGACAAATAAAATTTTGGTCGACCAAGCCTCTTTTCGTTGACTAACGTATAATAAGATTGTTAATGAAATGACTGAATGATTAATGAACTTGAAAATGTAACTGAAACGTGTGTAGCAAAATTAAACTAGCAAAACCAAAAGTAATTGTCAGAGTCTGTTTCCAAACAGGTTTCCAAGACACTCCTACTGGCCATGTTTAGTGCCCCGTCCCCAAACTCATGCCGTTGGTCTAGCCAGAAGCTGACACGGTGGACTGTCCAATCAAACAGCAATGATTTGAAATCACCACAGAACGTACACTCTTTAAAGACGTCAAATGAGAAATAGTTTGAGTGGCTTTACTTATTAACCTTTTTGAGAAAGTATTTTAAACTAAAATCTGTAGCACTAGTATCACCAAAACTAAAAAATAAAACTGAAAATAACTAAACAACTTCTGAATCTGACATTGGTAACAGATACCACCCCAGATACCATCAACCTAAAAATAGTCTCAGCCTCAGACGTCACGCCCACGAAATGTTGGCTAAACGTCTGATATGCATATGGCACACTTATCTGGAAACACTTCGGGAGTTTCGAAGTTGTCACAGGATTGGTTAGATTATACGGGATTTCCGGGAGACGTGTGTTGCGTTCTTTAACGTTCCGTCTGGAAACAAAAATTCCGTGGTGCCCAGCTCCCTCACAAATGAGAAAGTCGTCGTGTTTACAACTGTGATGACGAGTGCCTATTAGGATCAACTAAAGGCTAGAGTTTGAAAAGAAAGTGAAAAATGTCAAGTTCACGGCATAGAATCTTTAAAATATGTCCGAGCGTTTCACACATCGGTCTGTTATTGTGGCAACATTTCCACGCCCGTAAACATGACGCGGAACAAAACGAAACGCGATTGGTTGTTTTACCTGTCAGTCATATGGCTCAATGGGCGGGCCTTGGCCATTCAAAGCGGCCAAAGATTCCAGACCTTCAGCCGTCAGTCTGAAGGTCTGGCTACGCGAGACTAACCTAAAAATGGCTTACATACAGTTGTCTAAGCACATTAAAAAGAAAGTATGATATTCTCAGCTAAGTGGAAGTATTCAGTTGTGAGGTTTTACCAAAGGCAAAAAAAATTTCGATGATGTTAAAGGTGTTGGAGGATGTGCTAAGGAAAACAGCTCACTGCAGTTTGCATGAAGCAATACATAGTGCAATACAGACAGAGTGATTGCGTTCATTGATCTCATGCATACACACACAAACACAAATTGATTACCAGTAGTGAGCCTTGGCCTAGATCAGACACTAATCTGAGGGGCTTGCTCACAACATCCCCTCTAATAATACACCACGCGCCAACACACATCCCTCATGAGGGCGTTTGTGTGTGTGGGTGGTGGTAGTAGTAGTAGTGACTGGCCAATTCAACAAATCTGAGCTGAATACTGACAGACGTGCATATAAACCCAAGCTATGACATCTTAAACGTGTCAAAGAATTTTGGCAATGCCGAAGATGATGCATAAAATTAGCTTCGGCTGATCATTTGCAAGTTCAGGCTCAAAATGGCTTAAAAGACTCAAGTGGTTAACAGAAATCTTTGTAATGGTCAATGCCTGAGCTATAGAGAGCAGGGTAGGTGGCATATGTATTTATTTCAACTACTGCTCTTATATTTATGCATGCGTTTTTATGCAAAGCAGCTTGGTGCTTTAACAGTTCATGCAATCCCTGGTAATTGAACTCGGTAGTGATGCTTTACTGTTACTCTAAAGCCGCACTACTCTTTTGAAGGATTGATTAAACAGAGTGATGAAATAAAAATACACTACAACAAAGGTGTGGAGGAGCTGCTGTCTATCGAAACCTCCAGGTGCTGCTGCCTGCTTTATCAGATTATTTGCTTGAATATCAATCAAGTCAAATCTACTGAGAGCGTGTGCACAAACAAACGAGAGCCTGGCAGGCACATCTCAAACTGACCTCAAACAAAAGCATATTTCATATGATCCACTGGTGCAATGACAAAGAACAAAGAAATGGCAAAGTAGCCGTTCTTTTGTTTGTCAAAACCTCTCTAACACACCTGTTACGAGGTAGGACTGGTCATGCTGCAGCCCACCCCCTCATTTCCCACTCTTCCGTCCCGTTCCACAAATTCTCCACCTCTCTCTACCCCCAACCTTTTGCCCTCCCTTCCCTCCCCATGTTGCGTTATCTCTCCCAGCTTCTATATTCCCTTTCTCCCTCCCTCTATTCCTCTGCACAGAAGCCATTAGTGGTGGCCGTAAAGCCATATTTCTGTCTACAGCTCAATTACACGCACGCACACTCACACGTGCACAGGTTCAGCACCAGTTCATTGAGCATTATGGATAGAAATCCATCCGCAGCTCT
This sequence comes from Cirrhinus molitorella, assembly GCA_033026305.1. NCBI lineage: Eukaryota > Metazoa > Chordata > Actinopteri > Cypriniformes > Cyprinidae > Cirrhinus > Cirrhinus molitorella. The sequence goes on from CM065120.1 coordinate 29,357,086, forward strand.
GCACTCTGATTTCTCCATATGAATCTCTAATAAACAATTCCGGTAAACAGACTGAAACGTCAAATGATGTCGTCAACCCAAAGATTTCAGCTTATGGCCATTTCCAGCCAAAGTGGGTGAAAATGTCTACAAAATCAGATCAGGCACTTAAAATAGCGTGAAATGAAATTAAATGACCGCTCTTTGAGAAAGACGGGCGTTAAAATGCAGCAGATACAGTGTCTGAATGAGGCTACTTGTTTTCCTTTGTTTGGACAAGTCTGCGGCGTGAAATTGTGCATTGTTCGTTGGCTGCGCCTCAAAGTTTCAGAAATAAATACAGAGCACACACGGCTCAATTAAACACAGACGGACTCTCTCTGTGTGGATCTGCAGGTAGAGGTAAGAGGAGAAAATGATGAAATCTGATGTAAGGATGAGAAAGGAAAGATAACAGAAGCAGAGCGAAATAGATGTCTCCCTCATGCTTCCTCGCTCTGTTACGCTCACTCTTCCTGTCTACCACTCTCCTTTTCTCTTTTTGGAGGATAAAAAGCAGTATTTGCAGCAATAAGCTATTCTGTTCTGCTTTTTTAAAGGAAAAGTCAAGGGATGCCATTAAAGAGGCCCACACACAATCAGATCCAGAATGATGGACATTCATAAAGTTCTATGGATTTGCTACATCACTTATGCTACTAGGAATAATGCAACACGTCCAAAACCAGCATAGAAAACGCAGGAGAAGTCTGCAGATTTGCATGTGTATGTGCAACCTGCATGTGTCATCCGATATGCAGATTTACCCTTAAAACACAACAGAATCCAGAGTTGAATGTCACAACAGGTGCTTGCGCGTGTCTGTTTCAGAATCTTCTCTCATTCTTTCTCCTCTTATCTCTCCTTTGTTTCTCGCAGCTGTGCCTTGTTGAAAGCGATCATGACTAATTATTCAAGGCTCAACAGAAGCAGAAATTATGATGAACTTTATTATCCGAGCGAGAGAATGAGCGAGAGAGAAAGAGCGGAGGGAAATGTTTTAAGCTGTTGAAACGGTGTTTGATTGGTGAAGGGTTTTTAAGTGCGTCTGTGACAGATTAATTGTCATCTTTTACTGTCTCACTTTCCTGGGATGAGTGAACCAATCATGGCTCTTCTCTCAAGAGGGGAGATAAAACGACCAATCGCAGCTTCAGATCTCCTTCCTTTATTGTCCAACATTCCCACACAGGGAGGCAAGCTCAGGCTCTGATAAATCGAGTGTGTGTACGTGTGGAATGAGGGAAGCAGAGTGTGTCAATTACTACATATGAGCTTTGTTCCAAATCCTAGTAAGCCGCCTACTTAGAGAGCATTTTATGCAACCAATGCAGCAAAAAATGCAAAAAAGGAAATGAGAATAGTCCACCCAAAAAGTTGTTGTCATAATTTACTTACCCTCATGTTTTTCCAAGCCTGTATGATGCACTTTCCTCTGTGAAACATAAGATTTTTTTTTATATGTATTATTTTTATTTTTAAGATTTTTTTTTTGAAGTCAATCGAAGTCAATGTTAATTAAAGCTGCAAGCTGCAGTGAAAGGGGCTCACACCTGGGCTCACTGCCACCTGGTGGCTTTAGGAAAACAGCAAACTATGAGCAATATGCTTTTAAAGTGGTAAATCTAGGAGGAATGTGTTAAAGTTATTTACATGTGCCAAACATTCTGCTGCCAGCTGGTGGCACTATGACTATAAACGATTATTGGCATGTAGATGTCTTAAGGCCAGGACTTTTATCATGGTACATTTGAGTTAGTGTAAAACATTACATACCCTTTTTGCCAACAGGTGGCGCTATGATTATAACTGAATATTGGTATTCAGAGGTGTTCAGGTCAAGACTCTTATCGAACGTGTGGATTTTAGGGCAGATCGGACATTGTATGGTTGAGTTACAACAACTTCCTTTTCCAAAGCGAACCATCGAACTTTGTCAGGTCACCATGGACACACACTTTAACGAAAACTCTTCACAATTTAACATCACAAAGGCCATTAGATTAGACTGGCCAATTATAATGTTGATGTCATTAAATTGCTGGGAGGAGTTTGTTACAGCATAAAACATGTCCTTTCCTGTTGCCAGCAGGTGGCACTATAACTATAGACCTTTTTCCTGAGTAAACGATGAGCGCCGCCATTACAAATTCTAACTGAAGATTGGATGGTCTTCTGTTCCATAGGAACCCATTTAAATAGCGCCCATCTGTTTTTAATGTAGCTAACATCGGCAGCATTGTGTCATCTACACACACATTAAATGTTAAGGAGTGAAACACTGACAAATGATGGTCATTGTGACACTGCAAAGTGATGGCGCTATTGAGTCATGTGCTTTTCAAAAACATTTTAATAGGTTTAACATTAGATTTTCAGCTCGGAATATAGGCCAATTTGACTAGAAATGCAAAGCATTCCTTCAGGTTAAGTGTCAGGAGTCTTATCAAACATGTGAAGTTTGTGTTGTATGGCTGAGTTATAACAACTTCCTGTTTCATGGCAAAACATTGAACTTTATCAGGCTGACATGGACACGACCTTCAATGAAAACTCAAGATCCTTGCAATTTGATGTCACAAAGGGCTTTAGATTACATTGTCCAAATTTGGTGTTGATCTGTTTAAATCTCTAGGAGGAGTTCGTTCAAATACAACGCTTGAAAATGGCACAAAACTTGCAGAGAAACCACTGTTGGGTTTATGACTTTTTTGTAGGTATTGGTGTCTACCAAATTTTGCACATGTATGTGAAACAGCTCGAGGGGCACTTTGTTGAAATTTTATACATGGCGCTATTGAGCCATTTTGCCACACCCACTTCTGAAACCTGTATGTGATGTCATGGGCGTCGGAAGCAAAATAATTTTTTTTTTGTAGTATATGGCATTTTCTGTAGTCTGGTGCCTTTTAAATTAACGGAGTCTCTTTTTACACAAAGTGCAAATAGGACGCCTTTTTGGCAGGTGCTATTTGCATTACCTCTGCCCGCACATCACAGCATTAACATTACAAAAGATGCTTATAAAATAACATTTTTAGTGGTGTTAATGATAATACGTGTTACACATCATTTTTGACGTGAGAGACCCGAGTTCGAGTCTGTCTTTTACGGAAATCGTTTGTCTCCCTTTTCACATTTCATATCACATCGGAAAGGCATTTGTTTTCAATAAAAATAAAAATGAATAAAATAATCGAAAAGTTTAATAAAGTATGTGGTAGGGTTGAGCAGCAGGTATGCTGCTATGATTATTTTGCTGTGTCTCCGGAGCCCAGTGGCAATTGCAGCACATTCCGCATCCTGTGTGAAAGGGACATTAGAGTTCCACCTTTTGCGTTCCGTCAACATCACGTTATCAATTAAAACAGAAAATCGATTTTTGACATTTGTGAATCAATTCAGAATAGTCCACGTCCGCGTCGTGATGCATCTGAGCATCAAATTTTTCCCCACCTTTAAAATTAACTATATTTATCAATAAGAAATCGAATATTTAACACTAGATTTGCACATCCTTTACATTTGTATGCTTATCTGTGTGTCAAGCTGTTAGCTTAGCAACATGCTAACATCAAACTCCATTGGAATCAATTGTGAGTTGGGCCTCCGTGCACTTCCAGCGCTGTGTGACACAAAGCAGCGATGCCTATGTAAAGTCTCCAAAATCACTCACTAGTGACATTTCGGATGCTGCCTTAAAAGGAAGCTGTCGGTTTCGGAAAGGAGCCATATTGTTTATAATCGCATTTGCAGTATGACAGCATTGTGTGTTTGTGATGTGTGCGAGCGAGCGCTAGCACGGCTTTAGTGTTCGGTTTCACAACCACCCTCTCCCAGGCACTTTTTCTCCTGAGCAGCAATTACCAGGGCCTTGATTTATGTGTCCAGTCAAAGAAGCCTCCTCCCCCTCTCTTTTTCTCCCTCTCTCGCAGGCCTTTTATCAGCAAGTCACTCTCTAACAGCACCGCAGCCACCCCTGAGACAGACCTCATCAGATAACACGCACACGCACGCACGCAATGAAATCTTTAAGAAAAAGGCCTCATCCTCTCGGGATGGGGCGCAATCGTTTAAGTATCTGAGAGCGTAGTATCCTCGCGCGCACGTATACGTATGCATCTTGTTGTATGTTAATGCGGAGGGCACCACACGCACGCTCTCTGTCTTTCTTGCGTGTTCTGTCTATAGTGAGAGATGGGTGGGGGGAGGGGCTGAAGAATGCATGGCCTCGGGGGACTTCCGATCCTAGAGAGAGGGAGGGAGAGAGAGAGATAGAGCGGTGGAGAGGAAAAAGGGAGGGAGAGAAAAAGGGAGGTAAACAATCCGGCACACTTACAGAGCGCAGAGGGGAAATAGAGAGGATGGGTAAACGTGTTTAAGAACGCACACACACACACACACACAACACCGCCTCAAAAGAGCTGTTCGTGGGCGAGACTCTGACACACACTCGTTCGACAAGGAGAGGAAAAGGCAGAGAGGAAGAGACGAGGTGTCTTCTTTTTTTTCCTACAGCGTGACAGTGTTGACTGTTGACGGCTGGGAGTGTCATTGTGGGCAACGAGAGGGAATTACCAGACATGAAGCAAACTAATTACTGGCTGATTCACTAATTACCTCCAGAGAACGAGACGGAGAGAGAGCTGCTAAGTGAGCATCTCCCCTCCTGTCATGAAATAATGGGAGAGGAAAAGAACAGCAGCCTGACACAATGTGCTTCGTGACATCATAATGAGAAATGAACAAAGGCCCATTTGTTGCGTTTCTCTTAAATGAATGTTGCCGTATAAACCTGTTGGTTTAAAACTAGAACTACTGCAAACACACATAAAAAAAGTTTGCTTTGTTGTGCATTTCGCAATGTTTGGATGTTAAGCCCAAAGTATACTTGGGTTTTTACACGTACAGCCTTTCAAAGCATACTCCATTTTGAGAGTACATAGCTGCTAGAGAAATGAATCCCTGTCCAGTGTTTGCGATGTTCTCAAAGTCTGTAGTTCTTGTTCTGTCTCCCCTGCTTCTTTTCTATTTTTGAAACAACGGCCTGAGTCAGTGTTGCCTCCTTGTGAACAATCTACTGTAATTAGCGCATGTTAGCATGAACCAAAAAAAAAAACACTACAGTAGAGTACACACACGTTTATGATGAAATTCACATCAGTCTTTTAAAAAATGTTAAACATACAATTAATCTTATGAACGCATGTTAAAGACCAACACGAAATAGAAATTGTTGAGTCAAGTCGTAATTTTTTATTTCTTTGCGCACAAAGTATTCTCGTAGCTTTGTAAAATTAAGGTTGACTATTTTAATGATATCCTTGCCAACTTTCTGGGCCTTGAACGTGGTTGTTTCGTTGCTGTTTATGCAGGGTCAATATCTTAATTTGTGTTCTGAAGATGAACAAAGGTCTTGTGGGTTTCGAACGACATAAGGGTGAGTAACTACTGACAGAATTTAAATTTTTGGCTGAACTATCCCTTTAAGAATTTTGAGAAACATGTAAACAACCTGATCTTATGATGAAAACGTACTTGTGGGAACTTCTTTGCAAGATGCAAAATATGTACCACCATATGTACGTTTCGTGACATTTTATTTTAAGTGGCACTAAAAGAATGTACATATGGTACGTTTTATGTCACGTTTGTTTTGTTTTAAAATACTATTCCACCTGCATTACATTTAAACCTACCCAATAGTATGAACACAAGCGAATATGACATAAAAACGCAATTAAAAGCATGCCGTTTTAGCTTGTTTTTCGAACTCTCATCTTTTATCTCTTTCATTGTGAGTCATGTTTTTGACGGGATTCGTACCCGAGGATTCCACATCCTACATCCAATTCCGTGCCAGCTAACTGAGCTACCAAGCAAGTTTGTTATGTCCGTTTGTTATAAAGCGAAACATATAAAGCTGTATTATAACGATGTACGAAAAGATTACAAGAACTCGCTGGAAACATTGAAAATATACACAACCAGACTATGCAAGCCATACTATTTGAAAATGCCACGAAGCTCAGTGCAATTAGACCATTGAGGGTCCTTACGGTGCGTTTGCTGTCCCGACAGCCACCACGCCCAAAGGTGATATTGTGGCTCCTGAGAGGGTCATGTCTATATTGATTTCCCCTCTAACCGCTAAAGAGGGAGAAACATCATGCGAGAGAGAGAGATAGAGAGAGAAAGAAAGAAACAAGAATATGACAGTGGCAGAGATGTCGGAGGGGAGTGGTAATTACTTAGATAAAGAGACAGAGCGAGGGAGTGAACGAAAGAGAGACTGTGTGACAAAAGTGAGAAAAGAGAGCGAGGGAAGGAGGGAATGCTGACACTAGCGGAGAGACAAAGATCTAGATCGAGGAGAGAAAGAGAGGCTCATTTGCAGTCTGTCTTTGTGGAAAGGGTCATGAGCTTTTGCACACGCTCAGAGCGTGCCTGTCTACATTAGCTAGCAGAGTGCGTAGCGACGGGGGCTAACGCTAGATCTCACACACGCTCCGCAACGGAGGGATGAAAGACACAGGTTAAGACCCTTAAATATCACTGGGATTTAGGTCTGAGAGAGAAACCGAGAGAGAGGGATACAAATAAAGTAGTGCGAGTTTAGTAGAAAAGAAAATGTTATTTTAACTGCATAGTGCACTATTCAATACAGTCATACAGTCAGGGTCTCAAAATGAACTTTCTGCCACACTGTTCAAAAACACTTGCCTGATTCTGAATGTATATCTTGTTTATTGAGAGGAAAATTATTTTGCTGTTTTTTCCCCTTGCATATTTGTGACAAAGTACAGGTCAAGGTCACTGACAGCAGCAAATCCAAGATGAGCCAGTATCCATCTTTCTATGAATCTGCACTCATCACAAAAACGTGTTCCTCGTATTTTCCACTCGCACATATTTGTGCCTTCGATTCAAGATCTGCACGCCAGCAAGTGTTAGATCAATGTTATTATAATATTGCTTAGATGTTGACCATGTTACACAGTTTCTAATAAAGTTAACAGCTGTCTTGTAGCTCATTAGCAAGTTTTATTTACTCACCTAAGCCAATTTTACTCACATTTGGCACTTGGCAAGGGTTCAATTAGGAGACTGCATACAAGCAGTGAAAAACCCTCTCTCACACACAAATACTAAAGGCATAAGCAATCATACACACGTGAAATACCACCTGCAGTGAAATTAAGCTTTTAGCGTCAGTAGTAAAACTCACTCTGGGCTTTTCAGCATCTAACGGTCATGAAAAAGACCAACTGCTTTCCTCTATTTTAACAAACAGCTAAAGCTGTAGCCTGTGTATTGACCAATTTGCAGCAACACTGCACCCGCTTGAATCGAAAATGCTTCAATTTGAATCGTCACTCTCTCCTAGTGAAGCAGACTAAGCTAGGTGGGAGTTTAGAGAGTGGTCATAATGTTAGGAACCATCCCATGAAGTACTTCTAAAATAAACTAGGTGTGGGTTGTCTGAATGACTAGTTAACTAGTCAGTCTTAAACCCTGGTCAGACTACACAATTTTTTGTCGGTTACGACAGTCACTGTGTTAAATTATGAGATTTTGACTTGTCGTGTCATGTCAGACTACATGATGCTACCGGACCATTCATCGCATGACGTCATTAACAGCGTATGTGCTGTCGTCGATACAGCTGGACCAGACAGAAGGTGCTATGAGCGTAAACAAACAATGCTAGCAAACAGCATGTTTTGCCCTGGCTTGTCATCAGAAAAGCCCCAAAAAGAAAGAAAACCTGACATTGACATCTCTCAACTAATGCTGTAAAATCAGAGTCAGTTGATACAACATTACTATAATATTCATTGAAGGTTAAAATGTACCGATTTGTATACAAACGCTTAAATTACACTCAATGAAGTTATAATACAATAGTTATAATTATGTATTTCTACTTCAATACTTTTTTTGAAGTTTCAAAACCTGACAGATTTATTCAAACATAAATTTAACATTGAATGACAGTTTATTTTTCTAGCTTACTAACGAGTTTATGGTCACAGAATGTTAAATGTGACGTTACATTGTTTGCAAGCTGTTATATTGACATCTTTCATCACTGATTGAGGGATCACATGAGACAGGATACATATTTTGGTACTCTTTCTTATAACATACCTTCGGTTGTTTATTCATGTTTATTTTGTGCTGAAATTGGTAATAAAGCAGAGGAGATGATCAGTTCACGTGCGCCTTGCACTTCTTTTGAACTGAGGCGCTACAGCGATCTGTCACGCCACATTAAACAGCACCAAAACAGTACTTATTATTTGAATATTGTAATAAAATGGTCAGAATTTGAAATCTGAGACCTTGTTTTGTGTCAAAAGTAACAAAGCACAAACCCAATTTGTTGGATGGGAGATGCGCTACAATATACTGTTCATTAACTGAAAACAGGCTAGACTAATCGATTCTTGGGATTTAAGTCTATTAGCTACTGTTAGCCTGCTACAGCACATTGTTAGAACATTCCAACTCACTCTGAGAAGTTCATCCTACTAAATAATATTAAATATTACAAATATTTTGATTAACTAGTCAATTATTGGATAGCTACTTGCGAGTCTATTGTCCTGAACCATTCCTCTCTCTCTCTCTTCTCCAAAACATCTAAGAATTTTTAGACTTTGTCAAAGTGTTAACTACATAAAGTGCTGCATGGGACCAGTTTTAGTTGTCTAGCTTAATATAATCAGCAATGAGAAGACATGTAACATGAGAATAAGATGGCCACAAGCATTTCCACTCCTGAAAAGCGAAAAAGCTGTTAAAGGAGCGCAAATATGATTGGTTCAAACTAAGGTTAATGCATGTTCAAGCCTGAACTTGTCAAGTTAAACAAGCAGAAAATCTCCTGTGTGATAGCGGATGTCCGATGGGATGCACAACTACATTCAAAGAAATGAGTTGCGTACTTAGAATCAGAGAACAAATTGCTGTTCCAGGCTAAATATAATTAGTAAAAGTCATTTAGGAAACGCTGTTAGACACACACACACACACACACACACACACACAAACATACACACCCAGAGTTGTGCATGAATTCCCAGGTGAGTCTGAAGACATGACCATGGCTATTTTTGTCTCATCTACAAAAAAAGAAAAGAAAAGAAACGGAAAAGGAGGAACGGAAACAAGACTCTAAATATAGTTCAATGCGACATTCCAGAAGAGAATAATACTCTTTCCTGCAGTTTGACCAGAAAATGAAAGAGCCAAGAGAAAGAAAAAAAGAGCAAGACAGAATTAAGAAATATGAGTGATTAACACTAAATAATTACCTTAAGAATGACACAGAAACATGACATTAATGATTTCAAAGGCCTATTTTGACTAAATACAGCATATTTCCACCAACAAATGATTACTTTTTTAAAGAATAGCACTAATCAAACTCTTCAGAAGCTTCACACAACCTTCTTGAAGAAGAGAGGCATAAAGACAGAAACAGTTTACACAATATTTCTGAGAGCTACTCCAACCAAGTTGGACGCACATAAATGTGTATAAAACTAACATTTAAAGTTAAAAAATAAACACTATGACGCATTTCAGAGTGAAGAAAGATCATTCAATGAGACAAAACGGCAAGCCTATCTGAAATAGGGTAATTGCTACTGTTTATTTCACAATTCTAACTTTGTCTTAGAATTGAGAGACATAAATTTGCAATTGATTATTATTAAGAGATAGAAACTCACAATTCTAAGAAATAAACTCACAATTCTGAGAAATTAAGTTGCAATTACGAGAAAAGTCAGAATTGCAAGATATAAACGTACAAATGTGAGTTATAAAGTTAGAATTGTGAAATATAGTAAATATAGTAAATTCTGACTTTTTTTTTTACTTACAATTGTGTTTGTATGTCGCAATTCTGACTTTTTTATAGAATTGTGAGATAAACTTGCAAATGCTTGTTATTAAGTCTGAATTGTGAGATATAAGCACGCAATTCTCAGAAATAAACTCACAATTCTAAGAAAATGAAGCTGCAATTACGAGAAAGAAGTCAGAATTGTGAGATGTAAACTCAAATGCAAGTCATAAAGTCAGTATTGCGAGACAGTCACAAGTTTGTATCTTGTAATTCTGACTTTTTTCTTGTAATTCTGAGTTTATATCTCACCATTCAGATTTTTTTTCTCAGAATTTAGATATAAACTCGCAATTGCTTATCAAGTCAGAATTCTGAGAAATGAAGTCGCAATTGTGAGAAAAAGTCAGAATTGCGAGTTATGAACTTGCAGATGCAAGTTATAAAGTCATTGCGAGATATAAAATCACAATAAATAGTTTTTCTCGCAATTGTGAATTTGCATCTTGTTTGTGTTGTGATAAACTCCCAATTGTGAGTTATAAAGTCTAGTTTTAAAGGGGAAAAAGACTGACATATTCTTAAAAACTCTTAAAAATGACTTAAAAGTTAGCAGTTACGTGTTATAAAGTCACAATTCCGAGATATAAACTCTTAATTCTGAGGTAAAAAGTCAATTGTAAGTTTATATACATTTCTCAGAATTGCAAGTTTGTATCTTACAATGTCAGACTTAATGTCAGAATTATAAGATAAAAAGTCGCAATTACCATTTCAAATGTTTTATTCATGATGGAAACGGGCTTCCATAGATAATGGTTCATTCTCATGTTGACTAAATCTAATTTATCTAACAAAATCATCAGTATCTGTGACATCTTATTTAGGTAATTATTTATAATGTACAGATTTAAGTTATGATCAGAGTCTTAACACATTACCATGTTTAAATTAATTCCGCAGATGTTCCTGTAAAAAAAATTATATATATATATATATATATATATATATATATATATATATATATAAAATATATGCATAAGCCTAGTTTTGATGCACCTTACCAAGTAATTTTGGTTTACTTGCAGCTAGAGTACAGTAAGCAGCCTGACCTTTTTACTTGCAAGAGACGGAAGAGGGAGAGACAAGATAAGGTAAGAGCTTTTTCTGCCAGTTCAGCAGGAACTGTTTGTGCTATTCCAATCCAAGGGTGACATGTGGGAAGGGAGGGCAGACATAATCAAACGCTCAAGAGCAGAGAAGCACAGAGAGATGAGATGAAGATGGGCCATTCAGACCAATCACACCCTGAGACTGACGAGCAAATCCATCTAGCTTAATAGCAGGCATCGGAAAGAAAGACAGGAAGTGGCATGGAGAACACATGAGAGAGAGAAAGGGAGAGCGAGAGACAGATAGGAGCACAGGTCAGCAGGAAAAGAGAAGGTTTGCTGACTTGTCAGATTTAGGCTCCCCTTCCCCCCACACTTCATTAGGGAGACTACAACGCACTTTCACAACAACAGAGAGGGCAGGACAACTCTTATTTACTTGTATTTAAAGCCATGGATTTGTAATTAAAAATTAATGTGGGATGTAATAATATTAAAATTCTGGTCATCACAGATTAGCAGTTAATTATTTCATGTTATGCTCAATAACTGATAAATGGTTGATTATTGTTATAATTCTACACTGTATTGACAAAAAAAATGCACTAGAAAAACCTAAAAGTAAATTTAGATGAATATTGATTTTCAGATTTGCTAAAGACAACATTTATTAAAGCAATTTAGGAAATGGTTACATTTTTTAAAGAAAGGAAACATTAAATTGATCAAAAGTAAATAAACTATTATTATGAAAAAATTCTAATTAATTACAAAAAACTTCAAGTAAAAAAAAGTTTTAAAATTGTAATATTTCAAAACATTACTATTGTATTTTTATTCAAATAAATGTAGTCATGCTGAGCACAGGAAAAATGTTCTAAAACATTTTAAAATCAGTGGAAACAAAGGGGGAAAAAATTAAATGAGTATAACAAATTCTCAAAATAGGACAACAAACAAACAAACTGAAAGAATGTGTAATTTTGACAACTAACTCAAGTGGTACCTGTATATTGTGTCTTAAATGAAAACGAAAAGGTGTCCTCTTACTAGCGTAGAGCACCATCTACAAACGTGATTCTCACGCCAAGGTCAAACATCTCAAATAACAATGAAGGAGCAAACATATCAACAAACAGACATATCAAACATTTTCCAAATCAGATACAGCACACAGAATGAAATGTGTGACCCACCCAGGACCTCAAAGTCATAAGGGTCAATTTTTTTTTTAATTGAGATTTTCTTACATAATCTGAAAGCTGAATAAATAAGCTTTCTACTGATGCATGGTTTGTTAGAAAAGGACAATAGTCTGAAAATCTGTAATATGAGGGTGCAAAAAAATCTAAATATTGAGAAAATCACCTTTAAAGTTGTCCAAATGAAGTTCTTAGCAATGCACATTACTAATCAAAAATTAAGTTTTGATATATTTATGATAGGAAATTTACAAAATATCTTCATGGAACATCATCTTTACTTATTATCCTAATGATTTTTGGCATAACAAAATCGAATTTTGACCCATACAATGCATTTTTGGCTATTGCTACAAATATACCAGTGCTACGTAAGACTGGTTTTGTGGTTCAGGGTCACATATATGCTGCGTGTGTTCTTGGATCTCGAGAGAAAAGAAATCTGTGTGAGTTTCAGTGACAGTACTCAACACACTGTATGAAAATCTCTGATGGGTGGGTCACTCCAAATGTTATCATACCAAATTCACCAGAACAATCCACAGACCATAATGTCAGAAACATTCCCCACAGACACTCAAAGAAGAAAAGAACTGAACAAAGTGGAGGAAAAGATGGTGGCAAATAAAATCATGCAACAAGCTGAAAACAACAGAGATAAGGCACAGAAAACATGCCGAGGGCATGAGGAAGGTAGAGGCTGATGACGAATAGGGAGAGAGAGAGAGTCTCTACTACCAGATTAGCGTCTGACGTAACATTATCACACTGCTGATAGGAGCAAGAGCTGGAAAGAGCAACCATTAGGGAGGAAGGGAAAGAGTGAAGGAGGGACAAGAGAGAGGAAGGAGGGGGAGAACGATGGAGGACTTTATGGCTGGAACAAAACAGACCTTTTACCACCACACACTAAAAAAAAAAAAAAAAGAAGAGTAAGAAAAAACTGGTAAAAAAGGAGGGGCAATGAACAAGGGATGGAATACTCAGAGGCCAAGAGAAAAAGAGTGAACAAGCTAGAAAAAGTGGGAGAAAGATAAACAAGACTAAAAGGAGCCAAGCTAGAGAGGAGAGGGAAAATATAAAAATACAACCAAACAGAGAAACAAGAGATAAAAAAGGTGAAACCAAGCCAATGTAATATTTTGGGTTCGGTTCATTCCTGTTATGCAACACACTTTAAACCAACATATCAAAAAATACTGACATGCTTGTTTTACAATTTGTGACCCTTATCCACGAAATATATAGGTTAAATAATCTGAAAGCTGAATAAATAAGCTTTTCATTGATGTATAGTTTGTTAGGATAGGACAATATTTAGCCAAGATGCAACTATTTGAAAATCTGAAATCTGAGGGAGCAAAAAAAATATATATATCTCTCGAATATTGAGAAAAATCGCCAAATGTCCAAAAGAACCAAATGAAAGTCCAAATGAACATCTTGGCAATGCATATTACGAATTAAAAATTACGTTTTGACATTTATGGTAGGCAATTAACAAAATATCTTCAAGTACCACGATCTTTACTTGATATCCTAATATTTCTAGCATAAAAAAAAAAAATCAATAATTTTGACCAATACAATGTATTTTTATAAACCCGTGCTACTTAAGACTGTTTTTGTGGTCCAGGGTTACATTTAAGGACATATTTATACAAAATGGTATAGCGGACTCATTCTATGTTAATATCTACATTAAAATACAGTATATGATTTGTTCAAGTTCAGGCACTTGAGCCTGGTTTCACAGGCAAGGCTTAGACTAAGGATTAGGCCATATGGTTCAATTAGGACATTTAAGTCATTTTTATAACCGTGCCTTAGAAAAAAAACATTACTTGGGTGCATCTTGAGACAACAAAGGCACTGATATATTTTAAGATCAGTCAGTACAAGCTTCTTTCAGCTGAAACAGCTCAGACTTACATTTTAGTTTGGGACTGGGCTTAAGACTTGTCTGTGAAACTGGGTTACACTTTTATTCAGCAAGATTTACAGTACACAAAAACATGTCAAACAGGATAGAAACAGAATTAAAATGAATTGTTTACATGAGGGTGTAAACCTCAAAGTTACATTCATTTAACCGTCATTTAAATTGTTGATATTATTGATATTATTTTTGTAATTTCATCAAACAGGGTGGACAGAGGAACCAGACAGACCAAGATCAGACTTGCTCATGTTTGAGCTGTTGTTTTCTCATTAAAACAATGCCACTTCCAAGATGATCAGGTCACGAGGAACTGGTTTTTGTTAAAAAGATTTTTACAAATGACTAACAGGGTGGAGCTTAAAAGCCAATTAACCTAAAAATGAAAATTGTCATTATTTATTCTCCCTCATGTCAAAGTCAAACCTGTATGACTTTCTTTCTTCTGCAGAAAACAAAGATGTTCTGAAGAATGTTGGTAACTAAACCGTTTGGGTTACCATTCATTTTTAAATGTACTGTATAGACAAAAAACACAAACATTTTTCAAAATACCATTTTTATGTTCCAAAGAAGAAATCTATACAGTTTTGGAATGATATGAATGTGATTCCGTGATGACAGTTAATATGAACCCCAGATCACCTCATGAATTCTCATACATTTCTCCCGCACACGGCCTCTAGTCAGAGACCTGAAACCATCTTCCCTTTGTGATGTTCTCTCCTCGACACACTAGACATCAGAGGGGCTGAGAGAATGCCTGGCATTCCTGAGACAGAGCCAGCGCGAGGGCTGAGCTTTGAGGGAGGACTGATCCTCCTCAAGCCTCACACCTCCTTCTCACTGCTGGAATGCAGCACTATAACCTCTGTGCGTTTATTCAGTTGAAGAAACCATAAACTGGAGAGTGAGCTATTATCCACTTTGAATTGTGGTACATAAAACACTGTACGGAGCTTGATTTGATTTTCTCCTTTACCTGATAAACTTAGGTGGTGCATGTGAAGAGGTAACAGGTCTGAAGTGGCTTTGGTGAAGAGGCCAAGTACCTAATCTCCAAATTTCCAATCAAATATGGAGATTAGATATACTGGTGGAGGAAGCCAATATTATGATTGTGGTTTAAAGCTACTCGATAACAATAATCTTGAATTACTACACAATGCTCTAGAAATAAAGTTATGAATACAATATAGTTTAAAAGTCTCTTGTGATGCACATATTTGTTGGAGATGGTTTGTTCATGGACTTAAACAGCTGTTCAGGATGGCTTCTGATCAAGGTCTCCACTTAAGTTTATAGAGTGCAACAGTTGGGTTCCATTCATTTTCTCTAAAAGGGAAATTGATTTTTAATAATAACTTATAAACATTTAAAGACAGACCTATTGTGAGCTCCAAGGTTGCTAATCGATGGTATATGCTTCTGGTAAAGCCATCTGTTCACATTATTTCAAGCCCTGAATTTTTATCAGCTATTACTACATTCTTCAGTGTCACATGATCCTTTAGAAATCATTCTATTTTGCTTGTGCTGCTTAATATTTTTTTGGAACTTGTGACACTTTTTTACACAAAGTTTAAAAAGAACAGCATTTATTCAAAATAGAAATATTTTCTAACAATATAAGTCTTTATTACCTTGCTGATTAAAAGTATTAATTTCTTAAAAAAAAAAAAAAAAAACTGATCCCAAAATTTTGAATAGTAGCATATATTGCAACACAAAATTTCTATTTTGAAAAAGTATCACAGGTTAAAACTATTAAGCTTATTAACTTCTTAGAATGATTTCTGAAGGGTCAAGGGTCATGTGACACTGAAGACTGGAGTAATGATGCTGAAAATCCAGCTTTGATTCACAGGAATAAATTATAAATTAAAGTATATTAAAATAGAAAACTTTTTTTATTGCAATAATATTTCACTAAATGACACTTTTTTCTGTATTTTTGATTAAGTATGATAAGCATAGGAACTGTAAAAAAAAAAAGATTTTCAAATTTAAATAAATATAAATTTGTAATGTTAATGTTATAATTCACCTCATAGCTGATTGGTTTGATTCATGGCTTATGATCTTTTAATGAAAACTTAAAAAAAAAAATCCCCATGTAAAAAAATAATGGGAAAAAAAAGTGGTCAGGCACTAATTCACTGACAAACTGCATTTAGTAGATACTAAAGGCTTTGTGTCTTTCATAAATTGAGTCAAAACCACACAATTTATTTGTAGTAAATTTGTCTTATCTGCTTTTTTATATATGAATGCTTTAATTCAGCAAAGCTGAAATGGATATAGTCCATTAAAATGTTACTTATTGCAATATCAAAGTCAAAATGGGTTCTTTTCAACTAGTTTACAACAAACCATCTTGTCTTGACCAATGTGTTTCCATTTGCCACCCACTGTCAGGTGTGAAGCATTCTGACGTCTCCATATCCAACCTTAACTCTAATGGCGTCGATGAAGCAATAGAGTCTCCTTCCCTTTCATCCACACTGATTTATGACCAGAGCTACCGAGATTGCCTTTAACAGCCCCGACAACGCAAGGTCTTGCCTCACATAGGCCCGCACAAACACACACCATCTTCGTCAAGGTTAAATCGGACGAAAACAAATAAATGATCGCATCACGACCGATGTCTCAACTGAGTGCGGACTATAAAATAACCGGTAAGGGCCAGGGACGCTAATGAGGCTGTGGAGGTGAAGGTGTTTATGGCTGAAACAAATGAAACCGCGGCGGAAGGCGATCGGGGCCTCAATCACGCACCACAGACGCCGCCGGCGGCAGGTAGGCTTCGCTAAGAGCGGCAGCAAATTTCCTCCCCTTGACAGTGAAACCCAAGCTGGTAGAACCAGTGATAAATGGCCCTCTTCGCAGCAGGGTCGTCCTCGCGGGAACGCCAGGTTTTTGTCTTTTGGCTCCTCCCGGGGTCCGCAGGCCATGACGTTCCCAAATGAGATCCAGTTTAGAATTCCTGCATGCCCTCTGTGCCTCCTATTTTAGAATCCTTACCGCCGCAGCGGGCACAAAGATGGCGTTCTTCATGGCAAGCTGCAAATCCCAAGTGAGTGATTGAGAAAAATGGGGTTTAAAATGGTCTCTTGTTAAAATGGTGAGGAAAGAAAGATCAGGGTTGACAGAACATGGCAGATGACATATGAGCTGCAAAAATAAATAACGGAGCACCTTGAGGACAGGCTAAAATGGGTATTCAATGTTCTTACGATAAATCTGACTTTGGATACGTCAGCACATATAGCGTAGAGTTTACGTCACACTGAGGGAAAACATCATTGCGTGTGGAGTATTAAAAAAAAATCTGGCAACGAAGCTTTTTCTTGCAAATATTCCCTAACATTTTAAACAAATAAAATAAATCTAATGACCAATCTAGAATCAGATACACTATGAGAAGCTGTATTGCTTCTTTCTATTGATCTTGACTCACGTCTCTCTCTAGGAAGTGTGGCTTCTCGTCCATGAATGCAGTACCCATCCCCTGACTCTCCTGATTTAGCCCTCCCACCAGCTTACAGGGACACACACACATGCACACATACATCCCAGTTCATAGGCAGGGCTTAGCAGCGTGGAGGGACAATTTCAAGCCTAGTCACTCCGCAGTGACCCCAAACCAGAGAACGCTACTGGATTAGACATTCTCTCTATCTCTTTCTCTCTCTCGCTCTCTCACAGACACACCCCTCAAACGCCCATTTACAAGCTGTTACACTGTTCATTGCTTTCTAATTCTAGATCTCTTTTCCTTCTTCATATGGCTGTGCTCGTCCAAACACTGCTCTAATACTAGACACAGCTGTCTGAAAGATGTTTTTTTTAATCACTGCCTTCAAACTACAAAGTGTCTGGTCTAAAAAACTGCTACTGTATCCATTTATCGTATCTTTTTATCGTCTTTGATTAAGTTTTCAATCATGGCCAGTCAAATTGACTTTTACTCTGGATATATGATTTTAAACAGTGAGTGAGTAAGTAAACTGAGGTACTAATCAAACATGGGACTAATTATACAGTCATACAGTCACAGATTGTTTTTGTAATACAAGGTAACACTATTTTACAGTATATTAACTGTAGTAATAAGAGTCAATTTTACATAATTACATGCAACTAACCTTAAAACAAACTGTATTCCTAATCCTATATTGATAGGGCCCTATGATTTCCGCAATGCGGAAAACGTGGACCGAATCGCAGAATGGAATTTACTGTATAACGTGGAATGTCACAGAATTGGCTAAATTTTGGATGAATAAATCAAAAGTAAGTACACTTAAAACGCTATATGGACTAGTGTCCGTAAATATTCGGTTGCAAAAATACTACTTTAATATGAATCCTGCATGTTCCACTGCTCTGAGAGTCACTTCATGTGCATTTTATGGTTTTTGTGGAGAAAAAACATTGTCATATCACATTCAAACAGAAACTTAAAAGGTCTTTACAGCAACCCGTCAAAATAAAAGTTCAGTTTAACTTGACAAATATATTACTTAAAGCAATGATAGTACTACTACTAATAAAATTATTATTAAAAAAAATAAAATAAATAAAATGATTTATTTTCAGAAGAAAATATAATACCACACACACACACACACACACACACACACACACACACACACACATTATATATATATATATATATATATATATATATATATATATATATATATATATATATATATATATATAAAAATCAATTAATAAAAGATGCTTTTGATTATTAAAATTGTATGAAATTATTAAATGGAATCTAGAAAATTAGAACTTGGTAAAAATAAAACTTAAATTAAATTGTATTTTTTTTTAAATAAACATTTATTTATTTCATCATTAAATAGAGTCAAGAAAAATTAAAGCTGAAAAAAATTATATATATATATATATATATATATATATATATATATATATATATATATATATATATATATATATATATATATATTTTTTTTTTTTTTTATATATATATATTTTGTCTATTTGAAACCATTATCTTCTAGTTTTTAGGTAGCTCATGTCTCTTTAGAGTCAACCTCATCTCAAAACTTAATGCAATCGCAAGCCTACCGTTTTAGCATGGTTTTGACGGGATTTGCCAGATGAGCTACTGAGCAAGCTTGACACCAGAAAGCAAAACATATGGAGCTGTAATCATAACCGTTTATGAAATCGATTACAAGTGGTCACTGTTTTGCTTCCTCTGGTGTTCATTTCTGTTGGAAATTGCAGTGATATGTACTTATTAGTACGTATTTCGCACCTTGTGAAAAAGTTCCCACAGGTACGTTTTCGTCATGAGATCAGGAAGTAACGGAACTTTATAACTGGCGTATTCCGCACCTGGAATTGGTATTCAGCTTTTCTCTTCACCTTTTCCATCCATCCGTCCCTCCCTCCCTCCCTCTCAATGTGGCATAACAAACCCATACGGACCATGTCCAGCATCTTGACATTCCCCCAGCGTGCGACTCACTCATCGCATAACACCGCTGTCCCATCTCTTCCTTTCACTCTCTCTTCCTTCACTTTCTTCACCTCTCTGTGTTATCGCTCCCCTTTGGAGAGCTATCTCGCTCCCCTTTGCCTTCCTTATCGGTCCGCTCCAGCCCACCACACACACAGGCAAACAAAGAGCTCCATCAGCACTGGGAAGAGGTGTCGAGAGGGGGCAGCGCAGCCAGGGGCTGGTCTGGAAGGGGGGAGTGGGGCAAAACGGGGGTTATTTCATTACAGGCTAAAGAGACCGATACGCTGGTTACGGTTGTTGACGACAGAGGGAAAGAGACAGAGGATGAGAGGGGAAACAGACACAGGGTTACGCTCTTTGTGTGTCTGGCCGTGTTTGTGAGCGCCGCTGAAATGACACCATCAGTGCAGTGGGCGGCAGTGGTTTCTGATAGATGGCTAGACAAGAGGATGGGGGCTGAAAATATCACTGTTTTCCTCTCTTATCTGGTGACACAAAACACAGCGAAGTGCAAAATAATTTGGCAAATTCATTACACTGACAGATTTAGTATTTGTCATGGCATATATATATACAGCATATATAATGCAAACTAAAAAAAATATGAGAGGCTAATTGCTAGCTGGTAATTAAAGGATAAATAAAAAGAATATATTAGCCCTCATCAGGAGTGTTTTATTAATAAGAGACAAATATCAGCATATGATATACATAAGTGTTGTCACCAGGGATGATACACTGACCAAAAAATATGCTTGATGTAGCAACACCCAAATAACCAGAAATTAAGAAAAATAAATACTGTATAGGAAACATTTACTTTAACAGTGTAACATTTTACATTAATAACAACAACAACAACAACAATAATAACAACACTTAAAATTGACTTTTGAATTATTATTATTATTATTATTAAGTAGCAAAACAGTATTCGGTTTTCCAATAATCATACTACTACTACTACTACTACTACTACTACTACTACTACTACTACTACTACTAATAATAATAATAATAATAATAATTAGTATTAGTATAAATAAAAGTATTATTATTATTTATTTATTTTCCCTGATCTGCCCCTTAAAATTTACTTCTGAATTGTTTATTATTATTACTATTATTAGCAGTAGTAGTAATAAATACCAATAAAAGTAAACATGCCTGATCTGATCTGACCCCTAAACTTTAGTTTTTATTATTATTATTATTGTTATTGTTGTTGTTGTTGTTATCAACATTATTTTGTTGTTATTATTAGTAATACAGCAATAAATGAAAATGTAAGTGTCTGCTCAGGTATGATAATAATGATAATAGTAACAATATTATTATTATTATTATTATTATAATAAATAACAACAATATTTTTACTTTTTTTTTTTTACCTGATCTGATACTTTTGCATTAAGTATAAAGTTTTTTGATCTGATATTTTATTTTTACATATTGTATAACAATATGTTTATTGTATAATAATAATAATAATAATAATAATAATAATAATAATAATAATAATAATAATAATAATGTTATTATTATTATTTTTTTAATACAGTGTTAACCTAAAGTAACACTTTTCCAGATAGTATTTTATTAAGTCATACGTTTTGACTTTTTTATGAATAAAAGCTAGTTTTAGAATTCTGATGACAATGTCAGTTTTATAGTCATGCTCACCGTTTTCCACAAACACAATAAATAGGTTTGTAGAGATACAAATATATAGCCTTCACTTTTGAATAAAGTGGTCCTCGAAAGGAGATCATCGTATTTGGGGGTCCTTGGTATTGAATGCTTGAAAAGCGCTGATAGAAATAACCGAGAAGAAAGAAAAGAAGAGGAAATTGCGACAGTGAGAAAAAGAGAGTCCTTATTTTCCGCAGTATTGATATTCTATTCTTCATGCACACGCTTAAGACAGAGGAAGACAAAACAGTTGTGGATCTCCCATCTCAATCTCCCACATCCAGACTGTACCTGCAGTATCCTCTTCTCTCACTCCCTCCGTTTCAATGAAAATGGGCAGAAACGATCCATTACCACTAATGAATTGATTCAATTGGGCATAATAGAGTCATTTATCTATCAGAAAAAAAGCCAATTCATGTTGAGAGAAAGAAAAGTGAACGAGGGGGGAGAGGAAGAAAATGGTGGAAAGGAGGGGTGGGGAAAAATCGGCTGCGCTCAAGGATCGCTCTCATCTTTGGTAACTAGGCCAGAGTGCTGAAGCTTTGCCATAACATGCCACGATGTCGAGCAGTGCATACACACACAGTAAGTGAATGATTCAATTCCGCCTCGAAGCAGCGGGGTCTGTGATAGGCAGAGCAGCGCATTTCGCGGGAGGGAGCAGGGACCAAATTGAAAGTTAGTGTGCAAAGTGAATTATCTCTGGCTTCGTTGAGCTCCACTGGCTAGGAGGTGAGAGCGCGCGTGTGTGTAGGTGAAAGTCAGGCAGCTTGGGAAATAATGATATTATATGACGGCACAGCCAGGCAGAAAAAGCCACATATACAGACACATAAAGACACAACAGTGATGCTCAATTTTTGCGGCCTTGGTTCTGGAAATGTTTTTCCATTCATTTTCTCTCCCTTAACAAAAGCTTGTAAGAATTGAACTAAACCATCCAGTTTTGAGACAAATTAGATGATCACAAGTGAAGAATAAGAAGTATTTGAAAACTGGGAAAGACAGAAGCATTGCAAATTAAGCCATTAGCCACTGATTACTATAGATATTATACAAAATATACAAAGTTTAATAAACACGCTACCATTCAAAAGCTAGGGGTCAGTAAGGTTTATTTTTTGAAAGATATCAATACTTTTGTTCAGTAAATATTCATTAATTTACTTACTGAACTTACTAAAGATTACTATTTCAAACACATGCTGTTCTTTTGAATTTCCCATCTATCAAATAACCCTGGAAAAAAAATATCATAATACTTTAGCAGCAAATCAGCATATTAGAATGATTTTTGAAGAATCAGGTGACTCTAAAGACTGGAGTAAAATCATTTTTTCTTCACAAAAATAAATTACATTTCAAAATATATTACGATGCAATACATGCAGCCCTGAAAAAAAAAAGTGTATAAAAGCCTTTTTTGTAATAAGTCTCCTATGTTCACATAGGAGACTTATTACAAAAAAGGCTTTTATACACTTTTTTTTTTTATGTATTTGATCACATTGACTTATCTCTTCTATAGAAGCATATACTATTTCTTAATATCAGCACTCATATGGCCCGATGTAATACATTTTATTTTATTTATTTATTTATTTATTTTCAAATTCGTTTTTTTTTTTTTTCTGGACTTTTCCCCGTTTAAATTTTTCTAAACTGTTTTAATGGTTAAATCAAAAATATTAATAAAAAAGCATGTCTAATTAATTGAAATCATGAAACTTAAATTAAACAGCAATTTATTTAAAGTTTAACAAAAATTTCATTTTTAAGGCCCTGTGGAATACATTTTTTTATTATTAAAATATGCTCTTTTTTCAGAAATACTATGTTGTGCATTTACATTTCAATAAATAAATTCTGGTAAATGAAACTGGTAAATACGTCTTGAAAAATAATGTTTGAATAATTTTATTATTAGTAGTACTACTACTAGCAGTACATTAAGTAATATATTTCTGTCACAGTTTCTTCTAGTTAAACAAACTGAAGACCTTTACGTTTCTGTTTGTATATGATATGACAATAGTTTTTCTCAAAAGAAACGGTAAAACGCTCATGAAGATTCATATTTAAATAGTCTGTTCGCAGCTAAATATTCACAGACACTAGTCAATATTGAGTTATGATTTAAGTGCACTGACCAACTTTTGATTTATTCATCCCAAATTTGGCAAATTCTGTGACCTTCCGCATTATATAGTAAATAAAATTTTTATGATTGGATTCTTTGATTCCGTCCTCGTGCTCTGCATGGCAAAATTCAAAGGGCCCTACACTCATGTAGAAATGTCTTTAAAGGTGAATGTTGTTAAGATAAATTCTTTATGGTGAAACTGAATTAGATTTTGATTTCCAGAACACTACTGAACTGACTCTTCTCGTGTGATTCAATTCTGCACAAAAAATTGAAAGTGCATTACTGTGACACTGTTTTCATTTTTTTTAATTTGTGTGACAAGTAAACATTATTTCCTGTGGTAATTGCGAACATGCCACATATGCGGTCATCAAATCTTGTTATAGAGCGTTTTCATGAAGCATCATCAATCGGCCATATTGGTGGCATAGAATGTAAACAAATGCAGCTGAACCGAACACAACTCACAAATTTAGCTATTTATTGCTGGTGGAAACAGTCAATTATTGTCATGTTTTGAGCTGTACTAATTGGTTGGACCGGAAGAAACATTAGCCGTACTACAGACTGACAAAAGTTGTAACAAATCAAGGAGAAGAGCGCAAAAAAACTGTGAGGAACAAAAGGTGTTTGTGGCTGGCCAAACTGAACCAGGATTTCCAAGGCAAGAACCTTGACAACATCTGTGTTTGTTCTTATAATTTCCAGACAGGTAGGTGAAATATTAGGTTAACATCTTAATTAATACTGCGCATACATATCTTAACTTCAGTTTGACAAAATATTGCGCTCTCTTTTGCTTACTAAGTCCTTATCCATATGATTTAGTAGTTTTCTCGTTTACATCAGAGTATATCCAATATGGCCACACATCCAGGTACCTGACCAAACAGTGACGTAAGAGCAAACCATCTATATTTAAAGGAGACCTATTATGCCCCTTTTTACAAAATGTAAGTAAGTCTGTGAAGACTTTCAAAATCATTCATTACATCATTTTGAAAATGGCATTTTGAATGGAAGCAGAAACACGCCGTCTCTTTAAATGCAAATGAGCTGTTGTTCCTCGCCCCCTTTTTCAGAATAGGGCTTTATTAAATAAAACTTATAGTTTTTGTGGCCAAACTTAACTGTTGCTGCCACAGTAAAACCACAAAAATGATCTCCCCAACATGTCACAAAGAAGACAGATACTCTAATGTACCTCCATAAAACAATAAGATCCAAACGCCCACACCTGCTGGAGCAGAAAACTCACACTGAGTATAGTCTCACCGCGTCAGTCCAACCCTTCCATTACGTCTCATTCGTTTAGACAAACATAGTGCGGCCAACAGATAAAGCCCCAAACTCCACATCGTCAGCCTGAAGAATCCTTATCACCGCCTGGGGGACAATGGGTCCTCTCTGATAGGTGACTGCTGCAGTGCCTGATAGGAAAGCTGGCTTCAATCAAACTGTCCATAAATGTGATAAAAATGCACTAACAATCGTGATGCCAGCACTATTAGTATTGAGTAACCCATGGTAACGAGCCAGAAGGGGTAGCGGGAAAAAAACAAATGTGGGTCAGGGGAACTAGCTGGCTTCACTTAACGGGCCATCAATATAGAAATGCATCAAAGGTTTCTAGAGGTGAAAAAGCAAGGTACAGGAAGGCCTCCCGAAGAGCCTGCAAATACATGTGTAGGAGCATAAAGTATGTTTCATGTCCAAACAGTGAGCGAAAGGGCTGCTAGAGTGTTTGGTCGCTGCAGCATTCCCCGTGTCCTCTAATGAGAGAGGAGAGAGCTAACGCAGCCACTCCTCCCAAA
Source organism: Cirrhinus molitorella (assembly GCA_033026305.1). Classification (NCBI taxonomy): domain Eukaryota; kingdom Metazoa; phylum Chordata; class Actinopteri; order Cypriniformes; family Cyprinidae; genus Cirrhinus; species Cirrhinus molitorella. Next base: position 29,382,374 of record CM065120.1, read on the forward strand.
TAACACACGCAGCGCTCTCTCTCTCTCGCTACGAGTCCACAGGCACTGGAGAGTGGGTGGCAAACACAGTGTGCACTGCTCCTCAGGTTGCAAACAGAAAGAAAGAATGAGAGCAACAAAGAAAGGAAATTTCACAGAGAGAACAACCAAAACGATGAAGAACGCAGATACTGTAGATTTCCTGATACTTGCAGTTCTAAGTGAGAAAGTTCTTTCCAACAATGCAGTGTGTGTGTAAAATGATGTGGAAATTAAAATATTGAACCTGGTGTCAGAAAAGAGCATATTTATGTTGCATTTCACCCTCTAAATGTGAATGACTGAATACAGCAATATTCACCTGTTTTTAACTCACTTTTGCACTTCTTGCACGATGCAACTTATAAAATAAAAAATGTTTTGCTAGACTTTTGCAGTCTGTATGAGATTCAGTGTTTTCTGTTTGACCCTCTAAATGTTTAAAATAAATTCATCAAATGAATCTCAATTCTCAGTTTCTGTGCAATAATTCTATAGATCCATCTATTCTTCCACATATACAGAAAGTACAAAAGTTAAATTAAATTTGCAATACATTATACTTTATTATACTACAGTTTTTTATTATATTATATATTACATATTATATAAGTATACACTGTCTGGGATCAGTAAGATTTTTAATGCTTTAAAGAAGTTTATGCTAAAAAACAATAATATTGTGAAATATACATTAAAATCTGATGTATTTATATTTTGAATAAATGCAGTTCTTTTTAATGTTTTATTCATCAAATAATTCTGAGAAAAAAAAAAAAAAGTGTCACAAGTTCCAAAAAAAAATATTTGGCAGCACAACTATTGCCAACATTGATAACTCTAAAAATAATTAGGAAATTAGAACTGAAGGATCCTGTGACAGTTACTGGAGTAATGATGCTGAAAATTCAGCTTTGCATCATGGAAATAAATTATATTTTAAAGTATAAATAAAATAGAATCCATTATTTTATATTGTAATACCATTTCACAATATTACAGATTTATTTTTTTTTTAATCAAATAATGTAGATAATGTAAATGCAGCTTTGATGAGCATAAGAGACTTCTTTAAAAAAAAAAAATATTACAAGACTACAAGACTGATCTCAAACTTTTGAACAGCAGTGTGTGCATATTGTAATAAAACTGTTTGATAAAAAAAAAATAATAATAATAATAATAAGTACATATACAAAACTGATAAATAGTTTGCGGGCTGTAAAATATTTAAATGTATAAAGAAAAAAATTCTTTATAACCAATGTTAAAAACAGTACTGCTTAATGTTTTTGTGGAAACTGTGATTCTTTTCAGTATTCTTTTGTAAATAGAAAGCTCAAAACAACAGCATTTATTTGAAACAAATCTTTTGTAACATAAAAACAATCTAATTTCTAAAAACATTAGTAGCTACTGTAAAGAGAACAGTAGTGCAAGCTTTACAAATAATTTCAACAACTGTCTGTCAAAGCACAAAGACATATGTACATGTTATTAGACAGTAAATACTGAACAAACAATCTCTAAGCATCACTGAGTCTTGGTGTTGACAGATTTTATCTGTCGGTGCTCTCACGCTGCTAAAGATGTTCAGAGTTTTAAAATCACAGATACATATCAATGTCACACGCGCATTTTACTTTCAACCCGGAAATACACTAGATCTATCCGTCAACAAGAGTGACCTACAGTCTACAGACTGTATCCAAAACCACAGGCAGCTGCCCAGTCAGTAAATGATTCACAGTGCTGCCATATGACTGTCGATATAACATGACGTTTAACCATTTTTAATTTTCTTTCTCGACTCCCGGACTCATAAAAGTTGAGACGTTTTAATAAAAGAGGATTAAAAATGCATGTTTTAATTTCCATTTAGATTCCACATACTGAATTAACACAAACAGTAAATCCCTTCGCAGGGAGTTCAACTGACCAATCATAACACAGGAAAGTAGATTAACATCAGTGGACCTGAACTTGAAAGTGGTGTGTACTGATGTCTTTCAGCAGTTGAAACAAGATATCTTGAATCTATCTTGAGATATCTTGTGATGTTCATTCATGTTTATTTTGTGCTATAACTAGTAATAAAGAAGAGATGCTTGAACTGAGGTGCTTCATGCCAAAAGTAAACTTTCCTCTTTTCTCCATGATTTATTTTTTACTGTGTGAGAACATGATGTGTGGCGTGAGAGTACCATGGCTTGTCGATCATAGCAACAGTAACTTTAAGTTGGGGGTGGGTCTTTACAAAGGGCCAATTTAGTTGGAATAAGGCCCACTGATTTATTTACTATACAGTATATGCACAAATAAATAGCATGCAGCATATGGAGTATACTGTACGCTTAGTGAATGTGATTCTGATGTCATGCAGCAAGATGTAGTTAATATAAAGGCTAACTTAACCTACTTTTAGAGATTGCATTTAGTCTAGGCTTGTGAAAGTTTACAAATCAAACTTTTGTTGATCACAACCTTATTTTCTGGAATCATCTAAAAGCCAGGGGAAAAATCCTTTTGTTGAGGGACGCTAACTTTCGGGTTGGTCTACAAAAATATGCGTCTCTACGGCGCTATATAAAACAAATCTGTGTGAGAGTGTTTAAGAGTTGCACAATAAAGCAATAAAATAGATATAGCTTACCAAAAATAGAACGATAATGTTTTTTTTTACTGTACATTTTGCAAACACCGTAACAAAAAAAGATTTTATGAGGTTAAAAGGGATAGGTCACCCAAAAATAAAAATCCTGTCAATAATTACTCACTCTTTCATGTCGTTCCAAACCCGTAAGACTGTCATCTTCAGAACACAAGATTTTTTATGAAATCCAAGAGCTTTCTGACCCTGCACAGACTGCAAAGCAACTGAAACAATCCCATGACCCAAAAAGGTATAACTGAAATAGTCCTTTTGACATCAGTGGTTTAACTGTAACGTTATAAAGCTACAAGAATACTTTCATAATAACTATTCAAAAATGTAATCTCTTCCATGTAGTCTTCAATGTGCGTTCATGAGAGTACAACGACCCATTTGTCAAACATTTCTTAATTTGAGTTCTGAAGATAAATGAAGGTCTTATGGGTTTGGAACGACATGAGGGTGCAATTAATGACAGAATTTTATTTTATTTATTTATTTTTAAGTTAACAAAAACATTTGAGTACACTTCACAAGTGTGTCTTTATAATTGTTTGAGATATACAAGTCCACCAATTGTTTTTTAGTGTACAGTGTATACTGCATAGTACTCAGGCTTTGTTTTCACTCCTCCTGAAACACACTGGCACAACAAACTGGCAGCAGGTCTAACACACCCTAAACTCTGTAAGTACAATCTGTGTCAAAGGTTCGAGTTTGTAAACGAGTGTTTAAGTTGACGGCAAAGTGTGCAGGGCTTCCTCCGGCGTGTTTTTCGAGCGAGTGTGTGTTGGTTCAGGTAGAGTGGAGCGCCACAGCTCTCAGTCTCTCTGCAGTGTGGATCAGGTAGCAGGGTTGTTGGATTATGCTCTTTTAAGAAGGGATTAACCATGTTTCAGCGTTCAAGGCAAATTGCTCTGAGAAGGCATCTTTGGCTACAAAAAAGTTAAATTCTGCACCTAATCCTTTTCAAAGCTCCTTAACTCGCTCTCTCTCCTTCCTTCTCACTCTCTCAAGTTGTCAGTGAGCGTTTTGAGAGCTGCCTCCTTTTTTAAGACAATTCACCCACCCTCCCTCCGTCTTTCTTTCAGGATATGACAGTTTGGAGGCTCCTCGGGAAAGATAAGACAGCCTGCGTCGGCAGGATGAGGTGCCGCTATTACACTAAATATAAAATAATGACACGACTGTTCGACTGGCATATGTATAATGCCACAATACATATTTCTACACGGAAGCAGAGGAAGCTGACACAACGGTGACAAAAGTTCGGCTTTAAAGCTCTACTATTAAAATGAACTCAACGTGTCACCGCGCGCGCAAGTCTGCCGTATTGCAGTTCACTTCTGTTTAAGGCGTGAAATAGTGAAGGTCTTTCAGAAGAGAGCGGAGCAGCTTGTGTTGATACTGTGTGTGTGCGTGTACGTGCGCAATTCGGATGTCATATCCATGACTTTGCCATATGGAAAGAGGCAGCTGTCTTTCTTTTTTTGTGTACGTGGGGGTGTGCGACCCAGGTGTTCCTCGCTCTTTATCTTCCTGTTTCTCTCCTTCAGTTGTGTTGGGAAAACAAGTGATAAAGCCAGAGGAATGAGGATAGTCACTAAGCTCATGTTAGCTCTTTGATATAACTAGCTTGTGTGCGTGTAATGAAATGTAAAATGCTTGAAAATGAATAAAAATGCTAAACTGCTTTCTACAAGGGTTCAATTTAGGGTTAGCTCATCAAAAACGTCATTAGCTAAGTAAAAGTAATAGAAGTCAGTGGAAAGTGCTGCAGGAATGAGTTCTAAAACCTAGAAATCAGTAAGCATTTGTGCACTTCTGTTTTTAATGTTCTGTGGGTTTTTGAAGAGGTTTTTGGATGAAAACCTGAAATACAAATAAGCTCAACATTTTCATGTTTTATTCTGTGGTATAAAACACATCAGAAATACCTCACTCACAATTTTTTAAAAAGATTTTACATGTGTTGAAAAAGGAGGAAAAGGTTGAGGACTATATCATGCTGAACAGGTAAACTCATCTACTCACTAGTTTGCTTTTACAGCCTCATTGTGTACATAAATTTACGTTCTCCAGCTTAAACTTTCCAACTTTTAAATAAAGATCGAAAAAGCTTGTGGGAAGCTTGGTAAATGTGATGTTGAAATCATGCAACTTCAGCTTTTCGCTTCAAAATTCATAAAAGTTGTGTTCACTTGGGAAGATTATCTTGATGAACAAAACATGTAAGAATCATAAACTTATTAGGCACAGAGCTTATTTTCTGCAAAAATCCAAAAGCCAGCAGAAAAAATCCTATTGGCTTTTTGTGGAGCGAATTAGAGCAATGCTAAATTCTGGGTTAAAAATACATCAGAAATACTTTATAGAACAAATGTGTGTGAGTGTTGAGGGTTACAAAAAAGGTACAAAACAATGTTCTGCTGTTTAGCACACTTTGCCAGTTCAGGCAGGTGTAGTAACAAGTGTTAAAGTGTCTTATAGTTTTTGTTTTGTTTTTACAGCTCTCTTATACTGGGAACAGTACAACCAAGTCAAAAACCTAAAATTACACCACAAACGCATTTTAAATTCTAACAGAAAGACCATAGATGGTCAATGTGTAAGTGTAAAAATGCATCAAAGTGAGAAAACTCAATGCACTGATTGCAAAATGTCAATAATGATTAAAAATCAATAATTATTATACTTTAATAATAACCAAAGTGTTAAAACAGTCACATAACACGACATAACAGACGTCAAGTATGCAAAAAAAAAAAAAAAAAGAGAAAACTACTTAAAGTATTTGTATTTTCAGTAAATAATTTAGGGATTTAGATTATTAATTAAAAAAAAAATGTAAATTTAAATTAAATTTTTAATTTAAAATATTTTTTGCCCCCCAATTTATTATTATTATTTATTATTATTTTTATTTCAATAAAAGTGTGGTTATTTTATTAGCTTGTATTTTTTTTTAATTGCAGTATAATTCAAATTATTGCGTTACATTAAAAGGTTTTACAAAATTGTTTAAAATTAATAAAATAATAAATAGTTATTAAAAGGCACTTTCAGTTATAGTTTTCGGCCAAGTGCATCCAGAATTTTCTGTTTTGATTTCAGCCAAGAATTTCATTTCGGTGCATCCCTAAAATATTTTTTTGCTCAATTATGTATGTATTTAGTACTGAAATACTTCCATAGAATACACTGCTGTTCAAAAGTTTGGGATCAGTAAGAAGTAAGTTTTTTAAAGATGTTTTTATGCTCCTTAAAGCTGCGCTTATTTGATGAAATATTTGTGAAACATTACAAGGTAAAATAACATTTTTCTATTTTAATATACATTAACATCTAATTTATTCCTGTCATCAAAATTTAATTTTCATGCATAATTACTCCAGTATTCATTGTCACATGATGCTTCAGAAATCATTCTAATATGCTGATTTATTATGAGTTCTGAGTTGTGCTGCCTAATATTTTTTGGAGCCTGTGATACATTTTTTCCGGTTTCTTCGATGAATAAAAAGTTAAAAACAACAGCATTTATTTAAAACAGAAATCTTTTCTAACAATATATGCTACCGTTCAAAACTTTGGGGTCAATAAATTTGTATTCTATCTTTTTTTGAAAGAAATTCATACTTTTATTCAGCAAGGATGTGTTAAATTGATAAAAGTGATAGACTATCATTTAGGGAAGTGAAGAGATCTCGTGGTATGTGACGATATCCTTGCAAAACATTTCGAAGGGTTTACATTAGAGCTGCAAGATTAATCCTTAAAAGACTGCGATCTCTGTTCAAACAGGTGTTAAAGACATTCAAATCTGCATTCATGTTGCTGCTGATCCAGAAAGAGCATTACAAACAGTCTTTTCAACCCCATAATGATCACTTCTGTGTTACAAACATTTAAATAACAGCAGTACTGAGATAAAAATATATAGTTTGGGTATAAACACGTATTGTCTACAGTAGCGATCAAAACGAAAGTATCTTAACACTTGTATCTATTGTAAGGCTTATCCTCTTCCGCCAGGAGGTGGCGACAACTGCGCGTTTAAAAACTTATTAGTAATGGAATCATTCATTCAGGAGATTTCAATAGTGAAACAAGTCTTTATTATTTGAGACACTGACTTCATTTCTTTTAAATTTTGAGCAAATATATTTTTTAAAAGACTTAAGCAATGGACACTGTGTCAGAACCAGCAGTAAATTACATTATTTTATTCAGATTTCTAATCTTTTTTTTTCTTCAGAATTGTGAGAGAATCATGATCTCTCCAATTTATTTATAAAATCGTGATTTTCAATTTATCTAAAATCATGCAGCTGTAGTTCTCATGTTTATTACTGCATATAATTCATTAAAATAGAAGTTTAATTTCATAAATTACAAGTTCATATCAAAATGCATTTTTTTTTTTTTTGCATTTTGTGTTTTTCATTTGAATAAAATACAATTTTTCCCTATATATTCCATAATTGAGGATTTCTTTTAAAAAGTTTTAAAATCTCGTCTCGTCTCGTTCTCATGAACCCAGTCTCGTGTCTCGTCTCGTGGGATAAGTGTCTCATCACACCCCTACTTACATTGTTAGAAAAGATTTATATTTTGAAGAAATGCTGTTTTTTAAACTTTTTATTCAAAGAATCCTGAAAAAAAGTATCACAGGTTCCCCCCAAAAAATAAGTTTCCAACACTGATAATAAATCCACATATCAGAATGGTTTCTGAAGGATCATGTGACACTTAAGACTGGAAAAATGGCTGATGAAAATTTAGCTTTGCATCACAGGAATAAGTTATATTTTAAATTATATTAAAATAGAAACCATTATTTTATATTGTAATAACATTGTAATAACTATTACAGATTTGTCCTGTATTTTTGATCAAATATATGCAAAAAAAACACATTACAAGATCCCAAACTTTTGAACGCCAGTGTATATTTGGAAACAAAACTGGAAACATGCCGAGACAACCGTAAGTCACATACCGTAATTGTTCACATAATTTTATACACCAGTAACCGATTCCATGACCCTGCTTGATTTAAAGATGGAATTCATCTGCCTGTACATGACAAAGTTTATGTTTATTTCAATTATCAACTTGCAGCGATGCACAACTACTGTCTGTTATTTTAGGTACTGATTTAGTAGCAATACAGAGATGTAATCATAAAGCCAAAATATCAGTATCAAGCCAACGTCAGTTCCGTGTTTGTCTACATGTTTTGAGGGTGGGCAAGGAGTGTTCTTGAAAAATACTACCCACCGCAATCTCACAGCAGCAGTAAGCACACTAAAGACTAAATAACAATCCTTGCATGTTGACAGGTGTCAAACATTTCCATACACACAAACACACATGTGCAAGCTCCGTGCACATAAAACTCCCACCTTTCCCCATCTCGAGACTGCCATTGATTTCGGAAGTAAAGCGCTATGAGCCATGGTATCTATGGCAACACAGTGGCTGAGACGGCCAAAGTTTCTCTCTCTCTCTTATTGGTGAGGTATCCTCACTGGAGGAAGTGAGAGGAGGGGGAAGAGGAAGAGAAAAAGAGAGAGAGAGGCATCATTCTTATTCTGTGCTACAGGCCAGTGTTGGCTTCATAGCACACTGGCAGCAACAGCATCCTGGTCCCTGCATACTAAACAGAGCTCTGTCATCCAAGCACACGCTCGCACGAACGTGAACCTTATAAATATCCAGACTGTTTTATAGCCTGCGTTCTTACACTCAAACACAAGCGTACATATATGAAGAAGCAGTATCTAAGCTGGCTTTGGAAAATCAAACACTAATACACACAGGCAGGCAGACACCCACTGCAGGCTGCTTTTTTCCTGGGCACCATATGCCCCGGTGCGCGCACACACACACACACACACACCTCCTCCTGGCCTGTGCACTAACCCCCCACCACCACCACCATCCTCTTTCCGTCTCCTCTGCTCTCTATCTCCTCCCTCCCTCTCCCTCTCCGCTGCCATGATCCATGTGGTCTCTCCATCTGTCAGTGTTAGCGCGTGGACAAAGAGAAGAGTGCAGCAGTGGCAGTGCTCACACACACACTACAGGCAGCGCACACAGGTATTGCAGTGCAATATAACCAACACGTACCTGCAGCTTAAGACTCGTTTACTGCTGGTGCCATGAGTGAATCTCAAAAAACAATTACTGGCCCTTGGAAAAAGAAACTGCATGGTGACAATGAACACATTACTTGGAGGTTTTTGTTCGATTCTCCCGCATATGCACTGCAGCACTAATGGTGCACAGGTCTGTTTAGGCGATGTAGGTGCAGTGGGAATCATATCGCATGATATCGCTTTAGGACATGATGTCTAGATGCCATATTTTATACACATTTTTTCACTCTAATAATCAAAGTGCATCTGCAAACTTGATTTGAATGTGAAGCTTCAAATTATAGCAACTGTATTAAAATATTTAGCGAGCAACTACACGTTCAGTTTTAAACGTGACATTGCAAGACATCTAGCAGTGTCTGTCTGCATGTGTATGGCTTTATAGTGATGATGGTTTAAAAGGGATGAATTTAAAGATGCTTTAAATATTGTGAATGAATATTGAAAAAAAACAAAAGAGCAATAAAATAAAAATAATAATCAAAAATATTGCATTGCCTTTTTTTCTTTTATATATTATATATATATATATATATATATATATGAAATAAAGTATACCACTAAAAAAGATCCAAACTGTAAATGACGAAACTTAAAATATACACAATTTATCAAAAAATTACATCTAAAAAGTATAAATAATAAATATATAAATATAATTATAATACAAATTAAATATATAAATATTTTAAAATAAATGAAATATTACATGCATAAAAATAAAGAATTATAATAAAATAAATATAAAAAATAATATACTGCTATATAAATGCTTTAATGAAAATTATAACAATTAAAATAATTAATAAATAAAGAATTAATAAAAATATAAAATAAAATTATACAAATTAAATGTAATGTTTGAAACTCACTGACTAGTTGCTGGATAAAATAAAAGCAACTAGTCAGTTTGTGAGTAAAATAACAAAACTAAAATAAAATAATGATATGTAATGGTTGATACTCACTAACTGATTAGTTGCTGGATGTCATCGTGACCATTTTAATTGATACTTGGCATTAGTGTAATCTTTCAAGTAGCATGTTATCAAGTACTCACTAATTGACTAGTTGCTGGATAAAATAAAAGCAACTAGTCAGTTAGTGAGTAAAATAACAAAATAATAATATGTAACAGATTATACTCACTAACTTACTTGCAGCTGGATGGTCATCACGACCATTTTTTAATTGAAACTTCTTTCAGGTAGCATGTTATCAAGTACTCTGACTAGTACTAACTGACTAGTTGCCAGATAAATAAAAGCAACTGATCAGTTAGTGAATAAAATAATAAATTCAATTAAATTATTATTATTATTATTATTATTTTTTAAAGTGCTATGTAATGGCTGATAAACACTTACAAGTTGCTGGAGTAAAAAAAAAAAAAAACAGTCAGATAGTAAGTAATAAAATAAAAAAATGTAATGGTTGATACTCAATAACTGACTAGTTGCTGTATAGTCATCGGAACCATTTTTAATTGCTATTTGGCATTATAGTAATCTTTTAAGAAGCATGTTATCAAGTACTCACTAATTGACTAATTGCTGGATAAAATAGAAGCAACTAGTCAGTGAATAAAACAATAAATAAAATTGTATTAAATTTAAAAATGTTATGTAATGGTTAAGAATCACTGACTAATTGCTGGATAAAATAAAAGCAACTAGTCAGATAGTGAGTAATAAAAAAAAGATGTAATGGTTGATACTAACTGACTAGCTGCTGGATGGACATCGTGACCATTTTTAATTTATACTTAGCGTTAGTGTAATCTTTCAAGTAACATGTTATCAAGTACTCACTAACTGACTAGTTGCTGAATAAAATAAAAGCAATTAGTCAGGTGGTAAGCAATAAAATAAAATAAAATAAAATAAAATAACAAATTAGTAGCTGCTAGTTGCTGGATAAAATAAAAGTATCTAGTCAGTTAATGAGTAAAAAAATAAGAATAAAAACAAAATAATAAAATTAAATCAAATTAAAAAAAAAATATATGTAATGGTTGATACTAACTGGCCAGCTGCTGGATGGTCATCATAAACATTTTTAACTGATACTTGGTGTCGGTGTAATCTTTTAAAGTAGCATGCAATCAAGTACTCACTAACAGACTAGTTGCTGGATAAAAAAAGTAACTACCGTAGTCATTGGTGAATAAAACAAAATGTCCCAAACAAGTCATTCAGAATTTAACATCTATAAAGTGCAGGTTTCTCATTTAATCACTCTCAATAATAAATGTGTTAATTGAAGCACAAACACACCACATTTAAACCATGTGGTTTCAAATCAACAAAGGTTGAGCGTACTGTATTGCTCAACCTTACTCAACCGACTTCAGCATTAGACTTTTTCAACTCAGCCATAAGCTTTAGCCCTAAGACAGCCGCTATAGTATCTATACTGACACTCTTTCTGCTCATTCATGGCTGTGTCAATATAGTTCAGTGCTGAGATGTTGACTAGAGGCCCCCTGTGAATACGCAATAGATAAACATACATCATTACGGGACGTCAAGTGGAGAAAATATTGCCACAACTGGGAATTGTGTGTGTTTACAAACTCTTTATACAACTAGTTGCTAAAACAACGCTCCATCGCTGTATCTGCCCTCTTTCCTTGTTGACACACACAAGTGCACACAAATGCCTTTGTTTAGGCGGCACAGCGACGGTCGGTGGTGGTTTTGTCTGGTGTCTGTGTTGTCAAGGATACAACGAGTGTGGTGTGCTTCAGCCCCCACCGCTCCTCTCCGCTCTTTCCTCCCGTCCTCACTCCTGCAGGATCTGAGAGCGGCTCGGCTCAATCCCTGATGTGTGCGCGCACGCGTGTGTGTGTGTGTGTGGAGAGAGTGTCTGATGAGGAGGGGGTTTGAAGGAAAGCAATACCTCTCCTTCCTGTGAATAAAGAGAGGTGGGGGAAGGGGAGAGGACACGAGCAGTAGGGTGGTCTTTTTATGATTTCTCTGAATTATGAATTTCTCTGAATCTCTGAATTTCTCCAGTTTGAGATTTATTCCACAAGACTCTGCACTTCCGTGGCACATGAAAGATGACCGTAATACAGGCAGAACTCAAGGTGCATGTGTCAGCATACGCTAGTCATATGCATGAACTTTTAACTCGAAAGATAAGACAGAGATGTCATAATACCACCATTCTTTGTATCTGTGGAAAAAAGAACCACACAGTGTCTTTCTTAGTGGTGCTTGCTAAAGCAAACATAACTATTACTATTGCCAATACTATGGCTTCAGGACTTGAAGAAACCTACTAAACCTACATCTAGGAACTACAGTTTGGCATGTGATTTGACCCAAACAGCTTATGCTACCTGAGGAAAGGAATGCTATTACTTAAGTGTTTAGACGTATAATTTTGGCTCGGTGTATGATAAACAAAAGAGTAAAAAAAGGTGAGACGAGGCCTCATCTCAGGACCATTTGTGACCCTGGACCATAAAACCAGTCATAAGGGCAATTACCTACAATACCCTAGAAAATGCAGAACATTCAGAAAACCTTAGAAACTGAATTGTAACACCCTAGCAACATTCCAGAAACTAAATAGTAGGTAAACATTTAGCAACCCCTTACAACAGCCTATCAATGTGTTAAAACCAACTAGAACACCTTAAGCCTGGTTCAGACTACATGGTTTTAGTCCCAATCTGCTTGATGTAGGGTATCGTGGGGATTTGTAAACGACAATGGCCGATTGTTTTATTCCGTCTAGTGTGGCATAGTGGAGGACAATAGATGCTATGTCTACGACGCTTCCCATAACCACAAAAAGACTACCATGTTTAATTTTTTACATGACGAAGTCCGTCATATCTGTGACACTGGTCAGTAGGAGAACAGACGGGCCTTCATACATGGTTTCAAACATGCCGAAACAAAAGAGATACAGTGGTATCTGTCCTGCTAGGTGGAATTTTACAATTAAGGAAATGTTTGTGAAGCTATGACAACAATATTTCTGCATTTAAAATTTTTTACACAGAGCTGTAGTTCACTGACAAGCTACGCTATATCGATTTTATTATCGCAGCCGATTTAATCATGCGATAATGAAATAGAAAGAAATTGTTCCGTGATAGTGACAGCTGTTTGTATAGCTTCTCAGTTAACTACAGCTCTGTGTAGTAAATGCTGCTACATTTGAAAGCACATAAAAATACCACATTTAATAACATGTTTTTACTCCAAACTCACTTCATAACGTCAGTCAAGTGTTCGAAATCTTTCTGTGAGATGATCTGGCTTCTTAGAATAAGGCACACAACATATTTCATTCTAAGCAGTGATAAAGGCATTTGCATTATATTTCACATTGCATAATATTGTCATAGTCGTGCGTTTATTAGTCACGTTGAATCAATGAAAGCAGTTAAATCTTGTTTATTCAGCTGAAGCAATAGGCGTTTCCTGGTTTTCTTTGTGGCATATTTACTGCATAAAGATGAAGATTCACTGCTGATCACAGAACCGTGCTTCACTAAAAGATCATATGACAATCACAGCTTCTGCCTAATCCTGATTGCGATTTAATTTCGATTTATCGTGCAGTCCTAGCTGAAACATCTTAGGAAGGGTTAACATCAGCAAACTTTTGCAGACAAAAATGGTCCATTGCCTACTGTCAATATGTATGAAGTTATGTATGAAGCACTGCTCACACAGATGACATTTTAAAAACAAGCAGCTTTCTGTTGTATAACACAGCAAATTATCTTGACCAAGTTTAACCTGTTCCAAAGTCTGCGTTGGGAAATCTTTCGCCCTCACAACTTTATCCAGTTAATTAGGAAAATTAGGAAATTCTGTGAAAAATTGTAAATGTGATGCCACATCGTAACGCCCCAGCAAAGTGCTTAGAACACCTTAGGAAACACAAAGTAATATCCTCATTAGGTGGTTGCAACATTTTGGCAACCATCCACAACACTCTAGAAACGCACTAAAAAACAATTAGAACACCTTAGAAACCTCATAGTAACACCTTGGCAACCATTCCTAACACCCTAACAACCACATTCCACAGCCTTAGCAATGTGCCTAAAAAACCTCTCAGAACACTGTATTAACTGCTTAGTAATGCCCTGGCAACCACCCACAACACACAAGTAAGCAAACATCTAGCAACTACACATTGAAGCTTTGACAAAGTTTTGCTCTGCTAAGAACCATTCATAGTTTCTTTAGAAATATGAAAAATACTAATCTTGTCACAGCAGACTGCCTGAGAGGCTGACTGCCCATTAGGCAACACTACTGTTAATATTCGAAGCCGCTAAGCATCAGTTCGCACACAAAGTTTACATTGACATTAGCACTAGTACACACTCACACACACACACACACACACACACAAACAAACAAAGCCCACCATATCGTTCCTCCTTCCTTCCCTTTGATCACCCACAAATAAATTACAGCCGTCACAGCGATATGCAAAATGGCATGGAGTGACAATCAAAGCCTGACTAACAAGCTTTTAAGGACCGTGCTAAAGTTTCATAATCGCACACTAATAAGATTATGCAAACTCGTCCATTTAGCCACCTGTGTATGAAAAAAGAAAAGGAGTAACAAAACCAAACAACTAGATGCGTTCTGATCTCTATGACTGCGTGTTTAAGGAAGCCATTGTGAGAAAGCTTTTACTGAATGTCTTTACCTTTCGAAGCAACCATAAATATCGCTAATTGCAATTCCACCCCCATCCCAAGACTGTCCACCAAAAGCATTCACCGCTCTTTAAATCAATAACCTTACGGCCCGTCTATTGTCTAGATGAAAGATCCAATAAGATGCTAAATTCATAATGCATTATTTAATCAAAAACTTGCCATTCCTCAACTCCACATGAGAGTCTGTGTACACACGAGTATCAAGACAAATAACAGTAATAGTGGCATTCTGAAAGCAAGCCCATAATTTGACACCGAATATATTGAAAACTACTACATCCTTCTTGTTTTCTTTTCATTTTTATAAATCAAATACAGCGTGATTAAAAAGTCTGAAACCGCTAGTGGAAAGATGTCTATCTTTTTTCTTTTTTTAATGTAATACTGAGTGAAAAGCTGAATTTAAAAAACGAACAATTTTAAATATCAGATTTTAATTTAGATCAGACTTGTTCTCACCTTTTGTGTGAAGCAAAAAGCCATCTTTTGATTTCATTTCAAACAATGGAGCTACTAATTTACAAAATGCATGTGCTGGGATTTGTTATTGATTTTCCATAGCAGCGACCTGCGCACATATAACACTTCACATGGACAACAGAAATGTGTAAATGTCATATTATGAGAACCACGAGCACTGCATGCAAATTGTCTGAATGTAGCGCCTGAGCTAAGCTAGCGCCTTTTGGTTGGCAGACACAAATCTTAAATATTTTGCTAGCTATTTCACTGCAGGTCGATTATTGTTCTAATAACTACAAGAACGGGAGACGATGCTGTGCTAAAATGAAGCAAAGTAGTAATACTGATATGCAGACCTCAGGCAAAACAAAAATTAGCATTAGCGATGAAGACAGCAGTCTGGTTGGTCTTAGGTGGCTGAGAAAACATGATGTGAAGAATTAGCAAATGTTTGTCATGATTATATCTACTGCAATCAAAGTACGCATTGCAGTGCTACAATATCAATATCAGATTTTAACATTGACCGTGTACATTTAGGAGGGAAAATACAAATTAGCACACATTTCTCTTTTTAATACTCCATTCTCCTTCATAATACCTTTCTCTCATTTAGTCTTTGATTTCTTTTACACCTTTTCCATAATTCATACCATCTTTTACTTATGGTCTCTCATTCTCTCTCTTTTTCTTTCTCTCTACCTTGTTTCGCTCTTCTGCTGCATTTTCCTCAGGCTGCAAAAGAACCAACCATCATAAATCTACCCCTTTATTGCTTCTGAGGAGAGAGAACGAGGGAAAGAGGGAAGGGAGGGGGGACATGGGAGATGCAGGAGAAGAAAAAAAAGAGAGGAAAAGGGGTGGAGGAATATCTAATCTCAGAGCAAGAGCTACAGAACCCAATGAACAGATGGATAAAATGAAAGGAGGAGAGAGAGGGAGCCTGGGAGGGGCTGAGGATGTCACCATTAATGAGAATAATTTACAGTTCAGAAGCTAGCAGACTCGAGACCTCTTCAGTAACTGAGACCACCACCAGCACCCCCTCCAATTACAAAAGGCATTCTAGCACTCTCAGCTGACTTTTTCCATGTAAGTGTTGGATAATCAAGCAACAAATGGTAACAAATTTCACACTTCTCATTAGTTCTGGACTGAAGACTAATAGTTACAACCACTGAGCAAATGACAGTGACATTTAAGCAAACATTAATGAATTTGAAAATACTGTCAATTCCTGACAGTCTCTCTTTTCATTTAGTGGCACCATTTCCTCTATATTCCAATGGTAGGATGAGGGAAAGGGATTTTGGCGGCCACAGGGACATCGGAGGTTGGCGCATAGGCATAAATATATTACAGAGTGTCGATTTCCTATTCCAAGAGCTAGCTGTTGCTCAGGGCAACAGGAACCATTACTGTCCCACTGCACAACACAGACGTAAAATCCAGAGTTATGGGTGAGGACTTATCAGTTCGACTCTTAGCGTGTCTCTAGGCAAACTGCCCAATGCTGAAGCTTTATCTGAATGATTGAGTTAGCTTTTCCTCTTGCATAGCCAGAATTTTGTCTAAAATTGGAAAAACGTTGCATCTTAAATCTTGTAATATCTACTTAAACAAGTAGAGCCGTCTAACTGGCATGTTAACTCAACCAATCAAAGGTCTGATGTTTTAGTAGAAGAAGTAGCTAAGAACTAAGAAATAAGAGAGGTATAAACAGTTTTGCTCATGGATATCTACCTGCTACCAATTACCTTGCACAAAATGTAGGTTTCGCTAGAGATCTTCTGTGGTCCTTAAATCCATACCCGACTCAAATCAACCCAAATCACTTTTTACCCAAACCTGTCATGCATAAATTATTTTTTTTAAAAGATAAACCCTACCCAAGACCAACCTGATGAAATTAGACTTGAGTTCGACCCAACCTGATGGCACTTAGGGCTATAGGCCTGAACGTTCACTTAGGCCTGAACGTAAAACAGCATTGACCTGTGCAGCCCCCACGGTCAGTCACGAAAACTCTGTGCCCTGCTGACTGATTTGGCTATTGCTCCATTACTTTTATTTACAGATTTACTTATTTATTATTCATTTATCTTATCTCCGACACAAAAAGAAGAAAAGCCCTGCATAAACACACAGTGTAATAAAGCAAGTGGATTTTCAAAAATGAACTTAACATGAACGCAAAAGTAGGCTACAGATCCATGATAGGTTAAAAAGAATTCAGGTCTTATCGAATCCATTCAGAAAAAAAACACATTTATTTTAATTACTGAGACCCGAAGCCACTAATACTAACTTGACCTGAGTTTTGAACTAGAACCTGCTCAGGTCTCGGGTCAGACCTTGAGTTTTCAGATCCAAGTGGACTCGTGAAGACCTCTAGATTTCGCCTCACTAAAACAAACATCAAACCCACTGATTAGCTTTTCCTCAACAGTATTCATTGTATGAACCTGGTACACCTTTGTTTCCAGGTGGGCCGATAGGCAATTTGCATTAAGTCAGTTACTAGACTGAGCCAGGACAGTCAATAAATGGACTGTGAGAAGGCCAGTGGACTTTTTTTTTGTATGAAATCAAAAAAGGTTAGGATAAAGTGGAAGCCTTGATATATATATTTTTTAGCTGGAAATGGCAAAAGTGGTCATTTACATACATTCCCTGGACTCTCATCTAAAAACCCACCTAATCAGATCACAACACATTTCAAATAAAAGTTGGCAAGTGCCTCAAGAACAAAATGTAAAACCATTGTGCTTGTCCCAAGCACAGACTAGCAAAAATATTGTACACCAAGAATTGCTGACATTACTCTAAGCCAGTGGTTTTTAATCCTGGTCCTAGGGACCCACTGCTCTGCACATTTTGTGTGTTTCCCTTATTTAACACACCTGATTCAGATCATCAGCTCATTAGGAGAGATCCATGTACTTAACTGAGTGTGTCAGATAAGGGATACACATACAAAACATGCAGAGCAGTGGGTCCCCAAGACCAGGATTGAAAACCACTGCTCTAAGTAGACAGCTTGCTGTAACAACATCCATCTGACCACAAAAATCTCAAAGATTTGTGCTTATAATAGCTTATAAACATCCAATTTACAGCCAATTTGGCTCTCCATAGCACAGCGTAAACAAAAATCAAGGATCTTACCTGTACATGCTGCTGTATGGAGCCATACGGCATGCCTTGACTCAGCATTTTTTTATTCATCATCATCATCCTCTTCTGTTCTTCACTTAAATGGGCTGACTGGTTGGGCATTGGACCTGGAGGTTGTGGTGGCCCACCCCCTTGCCCCACGGTGCCCTGCATATAGGGCATCATTGGGTTTTTGGCTTGATTGGCCATGGGCGGCGTCATCCGCTGACTCATGTGGTCTACTCCACTGAAATGAGTCAGCGGCTTGGTGTTGCTATAAGAAAGCTGCTTACTGAGGTTGTTTTGGGCAGCCAAGTTATTAGGTTGCTGCTGCGGCTGTTGCTGGTTGAGCATGTTTATGTGGTTCTGTGGGAGGTAGTTGTTCATGCTTGGTGTTTTTGACCCCATTGTGTTGCTAGCATTGAAAGCCTGTGTATACATCATGGGGCTATTTGGTTTGTCTGGGTTAAAGGGTCCACTGTACGGGCTTGTGGGTGCTCCTGCAGGCGACCAGTTTGCTGCTTGGGACTGCTGTTGGTGTTTTTGGATAAGTTTGGCACGTTGCTGCTGCTGGGCAGCCATTTGCTTCAGCTGCTCGGCCGGTGAGAGTTCGGAAGTGGGCGGGACTGGTACACCTCCACCTGTTCCCCCTGATCCAGGACCACCCCCTGTTACTGTAGTCGATGTCACTGGGCCAACGCCAGGACCTGCATTCATCATAAATCCATTCCCAGGCCTTGAGGCCTGGGTTTGCGCTTGGGTGGGCGTTTGCGGAGAACGCGCCACGCAGTTAGCAGGCGATCCTGATGGCATTCCAACTGCTGGTGACTGCTGCAAGGGTTGCTGGGGTGGTGTCCCATTGGCAGCAGTTGCGAATGGGGGACCAGAGGAAGATGGTCTCACCTGAGGTGACCCCATAGGCATCTGTCCACTCTGCGGTTGCGTTGTACTGTTGGGTGCCGTAGCTACAGAGTTAGGCGCTGGGTCTTGTGCAAGCTGCGTTTGTTCCGTTGTGGCCCGTGTGAAGTCGCTCACCTCCTTTTTCTCCTCAAAGTCCTCATTGAAGAGGTCGTGCATGTCATCCTCAGGCACCGTGTTGGCCAACTCATCAATCAGTTCCTGCCATTCCTGGTCATTCAGATTGATGTCAGAGAATAGCTTGTTCTGATTCGAAAGCGAAGTTTCCGAGGACTCGATTCCACCGCCATCGTCCAAAGGCTCTTGCTTCATCTCCTTTAGTAGACTAAAGCCATCTTCTAACTCCAAAGAACCGTTCAGTTTAATATCAGGCATTCCACCATTTTTGCCTAAATCCTCAGGTCGTCCAGTAATATGGTTTGTACCAGCATTGCCGTTGCCGGTTCCATTGTTTGAGGAGGCACTGTTGTTGCCCGAGGGCAAGGTGGGTTTGATGTCCATTGAATGAAGTGGGGAAATGGGTGGCAGGCTACCAAGAGAGTCCATTCCAGTGCATCCTTCCTTACGCAGTCTCTTTGTAGTGGGAGAATAACTCCCATCACTGAGGCCATTTTGGTCGCCATTTAAAGGAGACCGGGCACTGTCCAATTTCCTCTTCACTGTCTCCTGGAGCTGAGAGACAAATGAAAAGAGAGAGCTATGGTTAGAAGATGTCTTCAGGTCCATATAAAAACATTAAGAACACCACATCTTCTTACTATTGTTTCCCTACATACACAACCAGTTTTTTTCAGTGTATAAATAGTCCAGCATGGTACTATTCAAACAACTATTTACATTTTAGAGCAGAAGCACGTCAGAGTGGTTTGTAGACCAGAATGCCAAAATTTGCATAGGTAAAATTATTCTCGCTATCAAAACACATCAAAATATCAAGTTTAATACCAACAATCGTCACAGTGGTTACATGTACCCAAAAAATAAATAAATAAATAAACATTCACTTGATATTTCACTGAGATGTTCTGAGAGGTATTTTGATCAACAAAACCTGCCTACACTTAATTCCAGTGTTGGTTTTCCGTAATCCGTGCAGGTGTTTGGGTTTAAACAGAGGCCTCATGAGGCAATAATAGACTAATTTAAACAGAAGACAAGAAGGTCCTTCTAAATGCCACTATGTAAAGACTTAATAGCTATATGCGGATCAAACTCAATTTACTATGATAAAGTGGTTGAATTAGACTAACTTCTCAAAGGTAGTTTTACTGTGCTCATCCAGCAGTTTGGTTCCATGATCATTTTAGGGATAGTTCACGCAAAAATGAAAATTCTATCATGAAACGAATAGTTCATCCAAAAATAAAAAATAGGCTATTATTTAATCACCCTCCAGGTATCCTGGGTGTATATGACTTCATTTTTTTGATGAATCCAATCAGAGTTATATAAAAAATTATTCTGGCACTTCCAAGCTTTAGAATGACATGGGCGGGTGTTTCTCTTCATCAGTCCAAAACAAGTCCAATAAAGTGCATTCATCCATCATAAAAAGTACCACACACAGCTCCGGGAAGTCAGTAAAGGGAGTACCAGGATCATTTTTAAAATAACTCCAACTGGATTCATCTAAAAGAAGAAAGTCATATATACCTCGGATGCCTGGAGGGTGAGTAAATAATCGGCTAATTTAAATTTCTGTTTGAACTAACCCTTTAATTACTTAACCTCATGCTGTTCCAAAAATGAACACAAACATGACATTTTTGATGAAATCAAAGAGCTTTCTGACCCTGAATAGAGGGCAACGCAACTGACACATTCAAGGCCCAGAAAGGTAGTAAGGACATCATAAAAATAGTCCATGTGATAGCAGTGGTTCAACCTTGATTTTATAAAGTTACAAGAATACTTTGTGTGTGCAAAGAAAACAAAAATAATGACTTCATTCAACAAGTCTTTGCTGCACGTTCACAAGGTTCACGCCGCGGTTGAACCACTGATGTCACGAACTATTTTAACAATGTCCTTACAACCTTCCTGGGCCTTGAATGTGGCAGTTAAATTGCTGTCTATGCAGGGTCAGAAAGCTCTCTGATTTCATCAAAAATATCTTAATTTGTGTTCTGAAAAGGAACAAAGGTCTTACGGGTTTGGTACGACATGAGGGTGAGTAATTATTAATTGCAGAATTTTCATTTGTGGGCGAACTATTCCTTTTTTTTTTTATAAACACAAGGACACTTTTTATCTGACTGTCAGATCAGGCTTTTGTGAACTCTTAACCAGCCTAATTATGCAAGGCTTCCTTAAAACTGACTAGTAAACTAGTCATTCAGCCCACTGGCTTGTCCGTTGTGAAAATATGTAGTTTTGCACATATAGACAAAAACATGAATTCTCATTGCACAGAGAATCACTAAGAGGAGGAAAAGGTGACAAGCGTCAGCTATCACTTCACAATTACATAGAGAGAGAAAAGAGAGAGAGAATAGAGGCGAGGGAATCGGTTGCAAAACGAACTGAGTTTCATTGTTCACACATGGGCACACTTTTATCCCACAATGCTGTTCTGCTTAATTTGTCTCAGCCATTAAGCTGTGTCTAAGCCGCTCAACACAAGCATGCTAGACAGTAACACACATGTACATGCCAACAGAGGTTTGGGATGGGAGAGAAACCTTTAAAAATGTCATTACTGCCTTAAACAGCATTACATATTGGCACAATAAACCACAAATAGGGAGGTGAAAAAGTGCAATCAGTCGTAATGCAAGTATTCCCCCAGTTAGTCCGCAAATGATTCTCTTAACATTCAGCTGTGTCACTTTGTAGACGGTCCCTTCCCACTCGCTATTGCAGGGCAGTGCGGTGGGGAATGAACAACGGCAAATATTGACGGGGAAAGAGTGATAGATGCCTCCTCTGAGGTGAGGATAGAAAAGAAGGTGAAAAGCATTTCCCATCATCTCTCCTCATCGTTCTGTTTGTGCTAATGACTCTCACAGTGAACACATTTAACAGTGTGTTAATTACAGAAGTGAAATGTGTGCGTAAAACCCGGAGATGTAGATGAACCGCAAGAACATTAGCGACAAATTCTCCCCATACGCAACAGCAGGATCCCACCCACCTTCTTTGCTTGTCCCAGTGGACTTTTTGGTGTGTGTGTGTGTGTGTGTGTGTGTGTGTGCGCGCATGTTAGAAACCTCTCACACACACACACACACACACACACCACTCCACGAAACATGCGAAATGAGATTCTGAAACAACAAGATTCATGGATCTTCTCTCCGAGTCTCCTCTGAGGCAATACGTCTAGTCCCCCTCCCTCCTTCTATCTCTTTCTCTCAGTCTGTCTCTCCCTACATGACCAGAAGAACAGCGAGATCATGATGGGAAACAAGAAAGGCTGATGTTTACTGGCTAGCTTTATGCAAAAGAAGGAGATAAGCAGATAAAATGAGGCATATCCACACATACAAAACAGTTGCAGTCTACCTCTATATGAATGTTACATTATTCGTGCTGCATGTACTGTAAGCTATACTGTAGCAAGCTCTAATATGACCCTCACGTTCGGGTTGACTGTAGGTCTGCGTGGGGTTGCATCTTTCATTGTTACACCTCTGTCGTGTGCAACAGCTAAGGGGGTTGTCAAGGCAACCGTTGTCACGACGGCTGTCAATATTCGTGCCGTTTATCATGCCATAAAGACGATTAGGATGACTGTCACTCACATGGAGAGAGTGAATGATGGGGGGAGAGAGAGAGAGAGAAAGAAATCAAGGCAGAAATCGAGAACAATGTGGCTCACAAAACTGGTTGCATTCGTACAGTCAGTGTTGGGGACTGACAGCAATATCTGCCAAATTATGCTGTACATATTGTGTATATGAACTGGTTACCAAGGTCAATTTCCTTCTCTGACTGTCAGAGCATATAACAATAGCTTCAGAATGAAATAAAATGAAATGAAATGAAAAAATAAAGAAAAGAAAACAAAACAAAACAAAAGAAAAGAAAAGAAAAGAAAAGAAAAGAAAAGAAAAGAAAAGAAAAATGACAAAATAAAATGAATATAAAATGAAAGGAAATAAAATTAAATAAAATTAATACAATTAAATGAAAATACAACAAAATAAAAAAAACAATGAAATGAAATAAAATGAAATAAAATATAAAATAAATCATAAGATGAAATGGAAAAATAAATTACATAAAAAAAAAATACAAAATAAAATGAAATTAAATAAAAATGAAATAAAATAAAATAAAAATAATACAAAATGAAAAATACAATGAAACGAAATGAAATAAAATATAAAATAAAATATCATAAAATATCATAACATGAAATAATGAATAACACAAAATAAAATAAATGAAAAATAAATTAAATAAAATGAAATAAAAAAAAATGAAATGAAATAAAAAAAAATACAAAATGAAAAAATACAATGAAATGAAATGAAATAAAACATAAAATAAAATAACATAATATGAAATAGAAAGATAAAAAGCAAAGTTATATAAAGACAAAATTACCTAAAACAAAAATAAAATGAAATGAAAAATACAGTGAAATGACTAAATAAAATACAATAAAATAAAATGACATGAAATGAAATCAAATAAAATAAAGAAATAAATAAAGTGAATAAAATAAAAAAAACAACATGAAATAACACAATAAAATGAAAAAATACAATGACACACAATTAAATTCAATTAAATGTCATTAATATAAATTGAAATCAAATTAAATCAAATGAAAATAATATAAAAATGAAATAAAATAATACAATTAAAATTAAATTAAATAACACAAAATAAAATAAAATAAAATACATGACATTAAATTAAATTAATGTAAAATTAAATTAAATTAAATGGAAAATACAATGAAATGAAATAAAATTAAATGAATATAAAATTAAATTAAACAAGTGAAGTGACATGAAATGAAAATAAAAAAATACAATAAAATTAAATAAAATTAAAATAAAATATAAAATTAAATGACATTAAATAAAATAAAAAGAAAAAATGCACTGAAATTAAATAAAAGAGAAAAAGAAAATAAACTAAACTAATAAAATTAAATTAAATAAAATTAACAAAAATAAATAAATACCATTATTTACTATAGGTTATAATTGTATGGTCATTTCGCCTTCATTAACTGTATTGTGTCAAGCACCCATTTAAATAATATAAATATAAATATAAATATAAAATATATACATTTTCCATGAAAAGAACCACAATTACCACTTAAAATAGTACTACCAAACATATTCTGTGTAAAATTGTATCTTCTCATTGCTTTATCATTTTTGTTGCCGGCCCCGCTAAGCATTTTCTCCCTCCACTCCTGCACCCTATCGGTCCGCATTTGATGAATCCTCTCCGAGTGGCACATGATTGATATCAATAATGATCATCTTCCTGCAAAGACTCTGCATGCTAAGTGAGGCGTAATTAGGTATGTTTAGCACCAACCCCCTCTAGCAGACATCTCCACTGACGTCTAGGGTCGAGCGCTACGCTACACTACGGACGGTGTAACTAGCGACGCCATAAGCTGCAGACACAGACCCATCTAGCTAGCAGCATTTGGCTCAAAACCGCCGTAATAGGATAAGAACGGCGAGAAAACCTCCCCCAAGTCTTAACTAGCATGGCAAGGTTAAGAAAACACGCAGCAGAGGTAGAGACAGGAAGAGAGAGAAAGTCTGTGTATGCGTGTGTAGCGGGGGGAGGCTGATGTTTGTTTTTCTCCATTTCACTGCCTATTAAAGTGTTCAGTAGCTCACACAAACACACTCCCTCTCCTGCTCTCTTCACAGTCACCATGTGGGAGAGCACACGGATAAAGGGAGGGAGAGAAATACAAGAGGGAGGGAGGGAAAGACAGAAGAGCTCTTCAGACAGACGGTAATGCTTTCATGTGACTGGAGAGAGAGAGAGCGAGAGAGAGCGAGCATGGGGGGGGGGAGAACCACCAAGGTGCAGTTGTTATAGCAACCTCCTGATCCTGAAGCCCCTCCCCCCAGCTCCTGGGCTGAGTGCACTGGACACTTCTGCCAATAATCTCTCTCGCTCTTTCTCTCTAGTGGTCTCCCTCCCTAATGTTTTCTTTCCTCTCTCCCCTCTTCTATATCTACCCTATGCTTTTTTTTTCCATCTATTGAATTCTCCTTTTCTTTATGTCTCAATCTCTGTGCACTCTTCTTTGTCAATGTATGCAATACTTTCTCTTGCGGCAGTACTGTGAAAGCGCAAAATAATGGGGAAAAAGCAACCTTGATTATTTCACCTTGGTGCACTTAGCAAATGAGCAAACATATGAGGCATTTCTAGGCAAGAAAATGCTAAATTGGCTGCACTAAACTATGGTTATTGTGTCCTAACAAGTTTCCTGCAACAAGCAATTTGTCTGTTCAAAAGGACCGTAACAATTGCTGTGCGGCGTAATCGCAACCAATCAGATGGTGTTTGATGTTTAAATGTAAACGGTGGAGCTACTGATTGTGACAAATGACAATATCCTGTTGGCTGTTGCAGAACCTTGGGACGAAAGGAAAAGGTGGTATTTATTGCATTATTTAATTTATATATCACTTAATAGCAAATACAGAAATAAGTTGGCAAGACCCTGAATGTGTGTTTTTAAAGATCAAGGATAAATGGAAAAAAAAATATGGGGAAATGAGCATGCTCAATTAAATATCCAATACTGAATTTAAAAAAAAAAAAAGCAAATTTAACAAAGTAAAACTATGAAATGAAATAATATATATATAGAAATAAAATAAAAAAAACAAAAAGCTAAACTAAATTAAAATGAAATACCATGAAATGTAAGAAAAATGTTTTATTAAATAAAATAGTGAAATAAATAAATAAATGAACTGAAATAAAGTGAAATAAAATAAAATAAAACAGCAAAACAAAATAACAAAATTAAATAAAGTAAAATAAAATGACAAAATAAAAAATATAAAATAAAATAAATAAAAGTAAATATAAAAAAATAAAATAAAATGAAGTGAAATAAACAAATAAATTAATTAATTGAAATAAAGTGAAAAAAATTAACAAAAAACAAGTTAAACTAAATAAAAAATGAAATACCATGAAACATAATAAAATTAAATATAATAGTGAAATAAATAAAATATAATAAATAAATGAATTGAAATAAGTGAAAAAAGAACAAAAAGTAAAAAACCTAAAAATAAAATAAAATAAAATAAACCTAATTGACCTAAAATAAAAATATATACCATGAAAGTTAATAAAATGAAAGAATGAAATTAAATAAAAAAGTCATAAAATTAAATAAATAAATAAAGATATACCATAAAATGTAATAAAATAAAAAAATGCAATAAAATAAATAAATCAAATCAAATAAAACAAAATAAAAAAAATTAAAGTAAAATTAAATGAGATTAATAAACTAAAAAAAATGACATAAAAAATAAAGTGAAATAAAAAAAGTACATAAATGAATTGAAAAAGTCAAATTAAATAAACAACATTATATTAAATTAAAAATAAAGTGAAATATCACAAAATAAATGAAAAAATAAAAAATAAAATGACAAAATAAAATAAAAAGAATGTACACCGTTATTTACAACAGGATCATGTGACACTGAAATTTCAGAAGCCATTATTCCAATCTTAAAATCTCTATATTAAAAAAAAAAAAAAAGTTATTTAAAATTGATATTTTATTTATACAATAAAATTTAGAAAATGTAATATTATTTATTATTTTAATTTTATTTTATGTATTTATTTTTTGTTTTACTAAATAAGTGCATCTTAAAAGACTTCTTTCTATTATGCCCCTTTTTACAATATGTAATATAAATCTAATGTGTCCCAAGAATGTGTCTGTGAAGTTTCAGCTAAAAATACCGCACAGATCACTTATAACATCATTTTGAAAACACCGTTTTCGTGTATATCTCCTTAAATGCAAATGAGCTGCTGCTCCCCGCCCCTTTCCCAGAATAGGGCTAAGCCTTTACAGCTCGTCACTCAGATACTCCACCAATAAACATCTGTTTGGTTTTGATTATCACGTCTATCACGCTGAAATCATGTGTTTTAAAGCAATATTAGTATTTCATTGATCCCCTTTCAACATCCTGGGGGGAGCGAAATCTGAGCGGCTCGTTTTTTTACATGCTTGCAGCGAAAAGCTTACCAAAACAAAGTTACTGGGTTGTCCTTTTTCATATTTTCTGGGTTGGTAGACACACTGGGGACACAATTATAGCACTTAAACATGGAAAAAGTCATATTTTCATGAGACGTCACCTTTAACCTTTGGACGCTGGTGTATAACAAATATTGAGTGATAAATATCTCTATAATTGATACTATAATTGATATAATTTATCTGTAGTAAGGACTCACTAAACAAGTTATTTGATCAACACAATGGATTCCTATTCTATGAGCTAAACATACACAGACAAGCAGATATGCAGACAACAAAATCTTAGATGACCTCCAAATGCATGCTTTTGGCTCAAGATATCACGTGTGTGCACTGTGTTGAAGGCTAAACCAAATGAGTGTGTTCGTATGTGTTTAATCCACATCATTAAATTGAGCTCTTGAATGTGCATGGTACAATAAAGGCAGACCGACCTTTGACACGCAACAGATAACAGCTAAACACACAACACAGACACTTACACACAGCTTCTCTATAGTAAATACTACGCAGAGTACTTCTCTGAAAAATGTGGTTTGTGTAAGTGTGTATGTGTACGTGTTTGCGTTCTAGATCTAGCTCATCAGACTTTCAAATGAGCTGAGTGCATGACCCTTTAATTTAGGAGGTGAAAGAAACATCCTATGGTACAGACAGTTGAGCTCTCAAGTTTACACATTTGCAGAATAAATTAGAACATTCATAAAAATTGCATTTTTATTTTATTTATTTATTACAACCCCCAGGAAACTATTTGCCATAGCATAAATTTACATATATTCCATTAGACAAAATAGTAAGTAAAATTGCACAAATTATCTCCTGTTAAGTTAATAATGCATGTTGATCCTTGAGCTAGTACTTTTTAAAGCTCTTTGTGATTTTGTACTACAGACTAGTAAAGATGCTCACTGTTTCTAATATGAATTAAAGGGATAGTGCACCCAAAAATAAAAATTCTGTCTTTAATTACTCACTCTTATGTCATTCCAAACCCCTTGGAACACAAATTCAGACATTTATGATGAAATCCAATGCTTTCTGGTCCTGCATAGACAGCAGCGCAACTACCACGTTCAAGGCCCAGAAAGGTAGTAATGAGGTATCATTAATATAGTCCATGTGATATCAGTGGTTCAACTGTATGGTTATGAAGCTAGGAGAACTTGTGTACTTTTTGTACACAAAGAAAACAAAAATAACGACTTCACTCAACAATTTGCACAAAAAGTATTCTTGTAGTGCCTAAAAGATATGGTTGAACCACTGACGTCACATGGACTAGGACTATTTTATCAATGTCCTTACTATCTTATTGTGTCTTGGACAGGTCAGTTCCGATGCTGTCTATGTAGGGTCAGGAAGCTCTCTGATTTAATCAAAAAAGTGTCAATTTGTGTTCTTACGGGTTTGAAACAACATGAAGGCGATTAATTAAATGACAGAATTTTCATTTTTGCGTGAACTATCCCTTTAAAACAACAACAACAAATTTTCATCACCAGTCAAGAAAGATGTTGTGATAAAATAAAAACTGGTAAACTGGTAATATAAAACTGGTCTGAATGATCCAAGAATTGGACTGATTCAACTCTCCAGTTCAACTCACTAATCGAATTTTAGTTTGTTAGTCAAACAAAGCTTCTTTATTACTTCAGAAGACTTGAACGGTAGTTATTTGATCTACTTTATATCATTTTAAAGTTTTAGTATCTAGCTCTGATGCAGTGTAAAGTAGGGCTGTCGCAATATCGGTATTGATTATAATCATGATCTTTAAATAAATAAATATTTGTATCATGTTGTTAAGGGGTGTCGCAATATACCAATATTGGCATTATTTGAAAATGAATAGTACACACATGATAATATGACACATCATTCAGCGCCATTATGGAGCGTTAAACTCTCACATGTGATTTGTTTCATTCATAACCAACACCAGAGAGGGAGCTCTCATGCAGAAAGTAGAAGTAAACAGTACTTCACAGTAAAAAGTTTTCACCAGTTTCAACTTAAAAACTTTAGTTTTAAATGACTTTGTTTTAAGTTGATTTAACTTAAAATTTTAAGGCAGCTGCTAAACTTAAGTAATTCCAACTCACTACAATAAAATTAATTAAAATGGCTTGACTTTTACGTTGATTTAACTTATGAGTTGAAATTACTTGTACTTTGAAGTTGATTTAACTTAAAATTAAGGCAGCTGCTAAACTTAAGTTTTAAAGTTGAAACTGGTGAAAACTTTTTACAGTGTTATGACGTTCCAGAAAATCCCTTATATGGACAAAAGCAATCAAGCTGTCGTTGTAGATGAGTAAAATGCAGAAA
Organism: Cirrhinus molitorella; assembly: GCA_033026305.1. Taxonomy (NCBI): domain Eukaryota; kingdom Metazoa; phylum Chordata; class Actinopteri; order Cypriniformes; family Cyprinidae; genus Cirrhinus; species Cirrhinus molitorella. The sequence continues at coordinate 29,412,028 of CM065120.1, forward strand.
GAAATGTTTTGTATGATTTTTTTGATGTTTTGTTGATTTCGATTGCTTCCACTGTTCTCCTTTGTAAGTCGCTTTGGATAAAAGCGTCTGCTAAATGTCTAAATGTAAATGTATGTAAATGTAGGATGAAACACAATGAGAATCAATGCACGATTATGTATAAATCAACAGTATATGGTTTATCCGTGCTCCTTGAGTCATCTTAGGTATTTTCATATGGATGATGTATATTTTTTTTGCAATGCAAATAGACATAGCCTTTATCACTGTATAGAATACTATAAAATAAGAATCACTCAATAGAAGGAAGTTATTTCACAAGTTCAAGTGGAGTAAAAATACATACTTTTTCCTACTTGATCTCATGACGAAAATACGCTTTTGCAATACGCTAAATGCTTACCAATAAATGCATATATCACTGCAGTTTCCAACAGAAATGAACACTAGAGGTGGTAAAACAGCAAGCATAACTAGCTTGCTCGGTAGCTTAGCCAGCATGGAATAAGACTTAGGATGTGGAATCCTTGGGTACGATTCCCATGAAAAACATGACTCACGATGAAAGAGCTGAAAGATGAGATACTGAAAAAGAAGCTAAAACGGCATGTTTGCGATTGCATTTTTACGTCACATTTGCTTTTGTTCATACTATCAGATTTAGGTTTAGGTGTAGTGCAGATGGTACGTTATTTTAAAATGTCACAGAGTATTAGCGTTATAGCACCACTCAGTGGAAATTTCAAGTCAGAACTACGGTGAAGTGTACAAAAAAAAACACATCACATTCAACGTACGTTTCAGGGAGAAAAAAAAAAATGAGCCACTCAGTGGATGTTTTACATCAAATATGGTACAAAATATGGTACATATTTCACATCTTGCAAAAAAGTTACCACAGGTACGTTTTTTTTGTCATAAGATCAGGTTGACTTTTTCTCATAAATTACCTGGCTAAATTAAAATGCATTTTAATCTCTTCCGTTCAGTGTAATTGCTCCTTTTGCACGCAATAGTGTGATTCACAGGTCAAAAAATAAATAAATAAATAAAGATTAATTTGACTGATAGCATGATTTATTTATTATTATTTTTATATATCATTTATTTTTTCAAGATTTCTATAGATAAATATTGCTATATATCGTTTTTGTGAATTTCTGAAGCCACGATAAGCGTGTAGTGAAAAAATTGCCACAGCCCTAGTGTGAATCAAGGAAAAGAGTGACCAGCACATTATTTAAAATTTCTCTGTTGTACATGTTTGAAAGACACAAAAGGTGAGCAAACAATGACAGAAGGTTCATTTCCAGGCGATTTATCCCTTGAAGAAAAATGTATGTACTTCTAAACAAGAATGTGTGTCAACAATATCTGTTATTTGTTTTAAAATGTTAAACATCTTAGAAATTATGCAAGGGACGCACATAATTAAATGCACACAACACAGCTGTATTAAAATGGAATTAGCCATTTTCTGCTTGTTGCAAGCTGTTGTTTTGTGATCAATACACGTTGTTCACGCTTGAATCAAGTTGGAGAGAAATTTTGGAATGTTGTGGTTAGCTGGAAAAAATGTATTACCTCACCCCTCCTTTCTCTCTCTCTCTATCTGTTCTACCTCACTCTCTCCCTCGTGAGTTCCTGTCTGTGGGATACAGAGGTTTATAAATAACTCCCAGCCCAGTACAGTGTTTTTGGGAGTGCGTGTGGTGGCAGTATGTGTGAAGATGGAAGGAGCACCCACTGGCTAACACTAATATAATAAGATATTAATGAGGGAGAAGAAGAAGAAGAGGAGAGAGATAGAAGGAAAAGACAGGAGGGGGAGGACAGGAGAGAGCAGAAGCAGAAGAAAGGAGGGAGGAGAAAGAGGGGGCACAGAGAGTCAGCACACGAGGCTTCCGCTCGTTGAGCAACACCGCCTCCTCCTAAACGCTGCTAAATACTCGCTCTCTCGCGCTCGCCGTCTCCCTCCCTCACTGTTAATGGCAGCCTGTTTAAACACTGGCTGAGTGAATGTGTGTGTGTGCACTGTAGCGCCTGGGTGCATGTTAAACACAGTCCCTGAAATCCTACTCCAATCCAATAAAGCCTTCAGCAGCCCTGCCAGCAGAGACAATTACTGCACCTCACCCAGAGAGAAAGAGAGAGAGACACAGCCGAGAAACGGAAGGGAGAGAAAGAGAGAACAGGAAGCATGGAGAATGAGGGAGGGAAGACAAAGAGCGGCTCGTCACAATAAACTGCTCATAATCATCTGTACATTACTCACACGCTCTTCAGGCTAAGCTCCTCCCACTGACTTCATTTGGCACATTCTTAATAACTTCGAGTCACCCATTCATCACTCTGTAAATACGGGTTTGACGGCAACTAGTTTGACTTGTGCAGTATGTCTCACATATATGCAATACACGCGCAAATATACAGACAAATGCAGGTCATTGAGGGTTGTACTCTTGTGCACCCTGACATGTAATTCAGCAGACAAAATATCAGTGAAAAACCAAAGTTAAGATAAAATTAATTGCAAGTTTTAGAAATTCATTTGCAACATGGACAACTATTTGCACTAATTAAAGGGATAGTCCACCTAAAAATGAACATTCTGGCATTAATTATTAGGGATGTAACAATATCATCAATGTCGTGATAACGCAATAGCAAAATTGTCTCGATATTATCATGGTCGCATGACATTTACATTTAGGCATTTGGCAGACGCTTTTGTCCAAAGCGACATACAGTTGGGAGAACATAGAGCGATTCTTCTTAAGGAGACAAACAGACACAGGCAGTGCTATAATACCAGATTTCAAGTGGTGCTTCAGACAAGTACAAGCTAGAAAGGGAAGGAATAAAGAGATTATTTTTTTTTATTTTTATTTTTTTTAAATGGTAACAGCAAATAGAGGTGAAACAGCAAATGACGATATGAAATAATAGGTCTTCTGGGCAAAAAGTGTACCTTTTAAAATATACTTAGGCCTGGTTTCATAGACAGGGCTTAGCCTAAACCAGGATTAGGCCATAGTTCAATTAAGACATTTAAGCAATTTTTATAAACGTGCCTTAGAAAAAACATTACTGGTGTGCATCTTGAGACAAAACAAAGGCACTGATATATTTTATGCTCAGTCAGTGCAAGTTTCTTTCAGTTGGAACAGCTCAGACTTTAGTCTAAGATTAGGCTTAAGCCATGTCTGCGAAACTGGAGGTTAAACTTCTTATTCTAACAGTAAAGGTCTTTAAAGTTTAACTAAAACTGAAAGAGCAATATGACTTAATCCCTTCATTAAGTCTGTTTTTTCGCTATACATTTTAAAGTGAAGTGCACGCATTGTTGAGGCAATCAGTTTGTGATCCGTGTGATCCGGATGCACCTCAGAGCATCTTTATTTCAACAATTTCTTCTCTTTCCTGTCAACGCATGTTTTGTAGAGTACCACTACAAAGTTGCATCGCTGTCTATGCAGGGTAAAAAAAGTTCTCAGATTTCATCCAAAATATTTTTATTTGTGTTCCAAAGATAAATGAAACTGTAGTTCTGTCATGACAACTCTCAGAGGGATTGGCATGGTAATGTACATGACAATGTTAAGGTATTTGGTCTTGGCGGAATAGATCTGCTACGCTGCTGCTGCGGCAGAGCAAGTACAGAGACTTGCTATTGCCAATACATCCACAACATGCTGTAAGCATGTAAGAAATACTGCTGCTGCACATATAACATATGAATGACCCCCATAGCATACATAAATCAATTCATAGCAGATCGATACAGGTGGAGCTGGGGAAGGTGGAGGGTTTCTGAAGCATGCTGCAAACTGCTACATGATCTAGCACTAATCTCATATTTGAATGTTCAGCAGTGAGCTCATTGGATACTGATACAGGAGAGAACCAATCGGCTGTGCCATGCGATTATGATGTCATGATGTCAAATTGAGTTGGACCCATCGCACAGCATTCTAGAGTTTCATGCCAGAACTCTGTATCTATACTAAGCTAGTAGGCTAAGCTGTGAAACCCACCATTTCCCAACACTGTTCCTGGAGGCAAACCAAGAGCACAAATTGTGGATGTCTCCTCTATCTGGCCCTTTTAATTTCTGGTTTTGGATTCTGTACTAATGATTTGATGAGTTGAATCAGGTGTGTTTAATTAGAAAAAGCTGTTGAAAATGTGTTGTGTTGGTGTGTCTCCAGGAACAGGGTTGGGAAACACTGTGCTAACTTAAAAAATAAATAAATAAAATTGGAAATTTGGAAACTGCTTCCAAATATGCTTACTTCCATACTATATAGTAGGCAAAAACAAAAAAAAAAAGCATGTAAAAAGAACAGTATGTGTAACAGTTTAAATGGCATTATTTAAAGTCTTATTAGTGGCACATTTTAGGCACTAAGACCACTAAGAAATTGCTGCTGTTCACTTGAACCAAACAAATACCATAAAGGGGTTGGTAAACATGTTAAAGCCATTCATTGAGTGTGATATTATCAAATTTAACCCTGATCACTTCCACATCTGCCACATGACATTTTACAATCCGACGGGTATGGAAACATAATCCACTGACTGCAGATTTCAAAACACTTTTATCGACTGGATAATCAAGGATAATCTCACACAACATGACAACTCCACATTCCTCAAGACAAGAAAAACATCAAGCATCGATGTTGTGCTCATCGTAGAACTCTGTGGAATTGTAGCTTCAGATTATTACTGTCAGCCAACAGGGGATATAGGTAATAAAAAGGTAACATGGGTGGTTTTTCCATAGATTAGGCAAAACACCATCAGGTGCCTTGTGTAAGTGATGGAAATGACTTCATGATTAACTCATCCACACTAGCCTAGCGCTACTCACTCAACTACCGAATTATAGCAGAAAAACACCTCAGACACCTGACAAATTTGAACTCAGGTAAATGTGTTTGTGTACAAGCAGGTTTGAGTGGTCTCTGCAGCTAGATGCTAATGGAGGCTTAGTGCCTAATGGCTAATTAACATCGATGCTACAGGTTAAACTCCTCACAAAATGCCTGTCCCAAATGGCGCTTTATAGACTTTGCAGTCTTTCAGAGTCCAAATGTACTGACATCTAGCAGTGTGTCTCCATTCAAATATGCACACTCCCTTACTAAACAGCAGGCTACGATGTCCAAATTCACAGTATATAAATGTGCATATGCTGGACACTGTACTATCCCATGATGCCAAGGGACTGATAGGTCACATGACAACATGACAAACTGCATTCACACTACTCACATTCACACTACATAGAACACTTTTGTAACAGTCGCAAAGCACTTATTCAAAAGAAGCACCTACTCAGGGACTATGCGGTTTTGCACTTGGCCCAGTGATGGGAGGAGGGCGACAGACACCCCATAACCTCTCTTTATTTCTCTTTCGCCCCCTCATGTCGTTTACCTTCATCTTATGACAGCAGGAAATGAAAACTTGCTTTACCAGTTATCTAGTTGACCACTTTATTACTTGAAATTCTCTCCCTCCCGCATTCTTTCCAATTACCCATCTGTTTATGCAAAGTATTTCTCTGTTTATATCTTTCCATCCCTACTTTCGCCATCCCTCCCTCTCTCCAAATGCTCTTTTCTCTGTCTGTCTCTCTTTCTCTATTTTTAGTGTTCCACTGCTTCCTGTTCTTGGAGCCGTACCACAGCAAGGGGGAGGGGGGAAAGAGAGAGAGAGAGAGAGAAAATGTGGATGGGCGGAGGAAGAAAGGAAGTGAGGAGAGGAGGGGTTTGTGCCTGCTGTCCTCAGTCCTCTGTAAATCAATCCGGCCATTTGCCTGTCCTTTTCCTCTCTCCACCACCTCCCTTTCTCCCTCCATCTCTCCCCTCACATAGAGATCAGGCTCAAAGCAGGAGTCATAAAACAAGGGGAGGAGGGTGAGAGAGAGAGACACAGAGGAGGAAAAAAGCGATAGGAAAGGAAAAGGAGGGAAAGAAAGGACAGAGTAAGCCAATATTGTTGAGCCAGAAATGCATTAAGAGTGAAAACAGGATAAAGTTCTTCTAGAACCAAAAATGAGCTCTAATATATATGTATCTGCTTTTACATATGAGTCTATTTGGACAGGATTAGCTTTCTAAATGTACTCTCGGTTACCATTATTAATAGCATGCATGTCATTTCATGTACTGATTCAAACAGGATTGGGAATGTGGCCATTAGTGAAGGTCATGCGCATTGAAAATGTGCATCACAGCATTTATTAAAACACTCAAGACTTACATATGTATTTAACAGATTAAGGGAAATAATACTTTAAGATGAGAATCATACCTGACACTACCACTATCATGGCTAAACAGGTAAGCAGGTTTCTGTGTAGCTTAACTGGCATAGAGGTCGGTGCTAGCAGCATCAAGGTCATAGGTTCAATTCTTAGGAAACACACAAACTGACAAAGACGTACCACCCTGAATTGATATTTTTATGACTAAATTCATTACAAGGTTATAAAGGCACTGTTAAATGAATCCATATGAATCAAGCAGTTTGATTCAATCTATGTATGTGTGTGTGTGTTTATATGGGAATAAAACCAGTCATGAGTCGCTGGGGTATCTTTGTAGCAATAGCCAAAAATACATTGTATGGGTCAAAATTATTGATTTTTCTTTTATGCCAAAAATCATCAAGTATGTTCCATGAAGATATTTTGTAAATTTCCTACCGTAAATGTATCAAAACTTTATTTCTTATGAGTAATATGCATTGCTAGAACTTCATTTGGACAACATTAAAGTTGATTTTCGCAATATTTTTATTTTTTTGCAAACCCAGATTCCAGATTTTCACATAGTTGCATCTCGGCCAAATATTGTCCTATCATAACAAACCATACATCAGTTGAAACCGTATTTATTCAGCTTTCAAATGATGTATAAAACAAAACAAAACAAAAATGGACCCTTATGACTGGTTTTGTGGTCCAGGGTCACAAGTCTATTCATCATATAAAGCAATCATATCTCTTCACACGACTGGGATTAAACAAATCCATATGATTCTAGTAATTTAACGCCAGCTTTTTTCGCAAAGTTTTGGTTATCCAGACTTGCAGTGGAGCTACAGAAACCTCTCATGTTTCATTAGATGTTTCAAAGATTAACTAAAGTTGTATGAATTTGAAACCACATAAGTGTAAGAGATGACAAAATGTTTATTTTTCACTGAACTACTGTTATCTATGCTGTGATTTTATTGCGACACAAACTCGCAATTCTGACTTTTTGTCTCATAATTGTGAGATATAAAGTCAGAATTGCAATATATATAACAATTCTGCTTTTTGTTCAGAATGGCAAGAAATAAACATCTGGAAGAAAAAAAAAATCTGAATTGTGAGATTAATAAATCACAATTCTGACTTCTCATAATATTGAGTTTATATATTGCAATTCTGACTTTTTTTCTTAATTCTTTTTTTTTCGTAGAATTGGGAGATAAACAAATCAGAATTGCAAGATATAAACTCACAATTCAGATTTTTGTTCCTCACAATTGCAAGAAATAAACATCTGTGAGAATGTTTTTTTTTTTTCATAATTCTTTTTTTTTCGTAGAATTGGGAGATAAACAAATCAGAACTGTGAGATAAAAACTCAATTCAGACTTTTCTTGTAATTTTGAGTTTATTTCTTGCAATTCTGACTTTTTTTTCATAGAATTGGGAGTCAAATACATAATTGCAAGTTATAAAGTCAGAATTGTGATCTTGTAATTCTGACTTTTTCTTAGAACTGTGGGATATAAACAAGTTATAAAGTAAATTTTTGAAGGAAAAAAAAAGACTGATATGTTCTCACAATTGCAAGTTCATATCTCACAATTCTGGCTTAATTTGCAATTGTGTTTTATAAAGTCAGAATTTATTTCTCAGAATTGCGACCATTTCAAACTTGAAATTCTGACTTTATAATTTTAAATTGTGAGGGGAAAAAAGTCAGAATTGTGAGATTAGTCTCAATTACCTTTTTTATTTTTTATTCAGTGGCAGAAATGGGCTTCCATAGTTATCCATCTCTGATAAATAAAAAAAAAAAAAATTGAAATATTTCTATTAAATGCAGCACTGTATGTTATTTAAAATAATAATAATAAAAAAAAAAAAACATTTTGCTCCAATTTAAAAAAACAAAAAAAAAAACAAAGCCCCCTTATTTTCAAGTCCCTGTGCTCTACCTATCATACAGGGACGTCTTTTCACAACCATCATAAAGTCATTTGACTCACGTCAAGTGCAGCTCACTTTTTTATTCTCTAACTATCATCTTAAAAATTGGCTTTATTATATCAGCCGCAGATGGGGTTTATTTGAGGGTGGTATCTGGGTTTGCCCCCTCAGGGTGGGACAGGGTGGCTTTGACTTGGTGCCATTTAGGCCAGGGGCAAAGGGGGAGAGAGAGACACAGAAAGAAAGGAGGGTGTCCCTCCTCAGCTCACCAGCCAGATGGTCTGGTCACCACGGCTTCGTTGTCCCCGCCAGGAGGTGCTTTGATACTGGAGCGTGTGTGTCTCTGTGCACGAGTACAATGCCCTTCTGTGTTATACATGTAGTCCCTTTATATATCTCCATAAACATCTCTGCATATACTGAGAAAAATTATTCACTATGTGTGTATACAAAGCCAGTGTGAATGTGTTTCAAGCTAGTTGACGGACTGTGACCTACCCTATGGGGCCAGTGCTGCATTATCATAGAGACTCTCAAAACAAAATCACTTTATGACAAAAGTTAAAATTAGGGCAACAATTATTTCGGTAATCGATTAATCAGCTGATTATTCTGTCAATTAATAGAGTAATCTAAAAATTACAATTCACTTTTTTGAGGTAGGCTAAGCCTAGTAAAAAGACCTAGGCTAACAAAAGCCTTTAAAATGACTAATATATATTATATATATATATATATATATATATATATATATATATATATATATATATATATATATATATATATATATATATATATATATATATATATATATATATATAGATGTATTCTGCTGTGAAATCTGATGAAATGGCAAACGTTGCATTCCCAGATTAACGTTATAAAATGCAGAGATGGAGTTTAAGATGCTCCATATATGTAAATGATAACGGTTTGTGTGGAGCAGCATTTATTGTGAACGGAGACGCACATACGCAACCTCAAAAATTAAATTGCATATATTAAACCTGAATCACATATGCTTATTTAATTGAATCATAGTGTTTGTAAATTAATAATAGTAATTAATAGTAATTAATAATGGGTTTAACATCGTGAACCCATGGAAAACTAATAATGCATTTCATGGATTCTCATCTGTGGAATGCGCCACTTCTGGTATTCTTTACCTTATCTCATGCGAAAGTATTAAAAAGTTTAGTACATATCACTACAGTTTCCAACAGAAATGAATTACAGCTCCATATGTTTCACTTTACAGACGTAACAAGCTTGCTTGACAGCCGGCAAAGAATTAGGCTTAGGATACAGAATCCTTTGGTACGAATGCTGTGAAAAACATGATTCACGATAAAAGACCTGAAAGATGAGAGATGGAAAAAACAGCATGCTTGCGATTAAAATTTGCAACAAATTTGCTTTTGTTTATACTATCGGGTAGGTTTAGGTGTAGTGATGGTATGTTATTTTAAAACGTCACAAAGCATTACAGTATTAACGCCACTCAATGGACATTTCAAGTCAGAACTGCTGTGACATGTACAAAACCAACGTCACATTTAGCGCCACTCAGTGGACATTTCACATCGAATACGTCACAAAACGTATGGTGGTACGTATTTTGTGCCTCGCAAAAAAGTTCCCACAAGTATGTTTTCATCATGAGATCAGCTTGGTATTCTGCCGGTTACACTGCATGGGCAAACTGCAGTCGAGGACTTTTAAAATTGTGTATTAGAACTGAATGACAGCAAGAGTGAAAATCAAGAATATGAATGGACATTGGGCCATGTCCATGAATGCATAGCTGCTTATATTTTTAACACTATATAAACTGTTAACATTATAGTTGTATTATTTCTAACATTTATTGCAAATGAACATCTTTTTTAGCAATTATTGCATATTAACATTTTACATAAACTTAACATTAATTTAAAAATATTAATATACTAGCACACATAAAAATACAATGTAAAAACGTTTTTTTTTTTTTTTTTGTGGCTGGTGAAAATTTTGGCAGGACAAGAAAAAAGAAATATTCTCACTGTTGAGCCATGGTGTGCGCACCAGTTACACAACCATCCTTACAGAAAGAGGCAAAGCAAAAAACAACAAGGAGGAGTTTGATTTTCCAGATGCTTTCAAAGAGAAATGGAAGTATACAACAGCAACCTCATAATATTCTCAGAAATACGCAAAAAATCATACAAATGGACATACACCGTGGACATCTTTTCATATTCAATGATGAGTAAGACACCTGCTGCTAACTTCAAATGGGTGTGTGTATATTAAGTCTGGAGTGTGTGTGAATAAGTGGATGAGAGTGTGCACCTGTGCATGATTCAGTCTGAGCGTGTGTGTGTGTGTGTGTGTGTGTGTGTGTCTGTCTTCCCTAACTGGCTCACAGGCAGCGGATGGCTGAGTACAGCTGAGCCAATCGAGTCAGAGAGAAAGTGAGAGAGAAGGAGAGAAAAACAGAAATTCTTAAAAAGAGATGCAGATGCTTTGGTGCCATCAAGCATCACTGACATATTTTTCACTCTACCTACTTTTTTCCTTTTAAATGTTCCACTTTTTCACGTTTTCTTCTTCCACAAAGCGGCTTTTTTTCAGGGCGGTGGGGGTTTGGTTGGAGGAGAGACAGAGAGGCTACCATGGAAACAAAGCACATCACCGATATGAGCATCCCTGATGGCGCACTGGCGAGGCAATAACTGTGTCCCACTGGCCTCACTTTGAGAGTGTGTGTGTGTGTGTGTTATGGCATGAGGAGCAACAGAGGATGTGCTGTGTTATTCAGTATTCTATGAACAAAGGTTTAAAGAGAGCCAGACTGTGTGAAAGAAAGTGTGCGCAGACACACGGAGCTGCTCTCTTGTAATTGGCCCCAGTGTAGGTTCTCGGGCGGAGGGCAATTTAAATATTATTGAGCGACTAAGTATACTCTAATGACAAGCTGCAAGAAGAGAAAAGACGGGGAAAAAATAGGGCTGCTAACTGATAAATAAAAATCTATAAAAATCCTGAAAATAATCATCAACAAATTTCACTACTGATTTCTTGGGCTTGTCTAGGAAAGCTTGTTTCCGCCATGGGACAAAAAAAAAAAAAAAAAATGTATCTTACATTATGTAATCTCACAATTGTTTATTTATATATATAAAAAAACATTTTATCTCTCACACAATTCTGTGTTTATATTTCAAAATTCAGACACTCTCCCCCTCACAATTCTGAAAAAAAAAAATTAAGTTTCAATTACCTTGTTATTTTTTTTATTCAGTGGCAGAAACGCACTATGAAGTGAAAAAATCATGATAAAAAAAAGAAAAAAACAGCCTGTTTTTGTTACATTATCATGTGACCACTTACAATTTCTAATACTCAAAGAACACACATATGTGTCAATCAAAATTCTGGTCGCTCATACACATACACACACACACACACACACACACACACACACACACACACACACACATTTGTTTTGCTTTTAAATACAAATGCAAGCATTTTCATATGAACAAATAAACCATAATATTACTCAACTCTTACCTATTTAAACTTATTTAAAACTTGACAAGGCTGATATGAACAACCGATATTTGACATTTTGTTATTATTTTTTTAAGCATTGGCTGGTAAGTTTTTCTGTTTGGCAGATGTGTAAAAAGTGAGACTTTTTTATTTTAACGGTTCACCAAACTTTTATTTTGACAGCGCTGAGAATGTCAGTGCATGAGGTTGTGTCATGTTCATGCCATTTTCAGTGTGTCCTGTATGAAAAAAAAAAAAAAGTTGTGGTGCCTTATCTTAATTTGAAAAAAAATATTCCCATGGCAAATAGTGTTCACTTCTTTTGGTTTTCTTTATTTGTGAAGGATTACAGAATCAAAAAGCTGGATTCTACAGTATACATTTCCTATCAAGTTAAATTTTTTATAATTAATTTTCAAATGATTTATTTAGAATTTAAATAAAATAAAAAATATATATTAAAATGTCAGTGTTTTTACATCTTTAAATTATTGTGATATCATATTTTTATATATAACACATTTCTTTTCAAAAGAAATAGAACTAGGCAAGACGTGAAATACAGCCCTGCAGCCCTATAAAAAGAATGAATTGCATTTCTGTAACTTCTTTGCTCCTGCGCAAGGACCTAGAAAGCTGAAGCAGACATGCCAAGAGACTCCTGTGTATGTCAAGTAAGCGCAACATTAATCCATTTTTCATTTCCTGCCAAGCTGCATTTAGACTTCGTTGAGGGGTCTCTCGTTCCTGGAGAACGTATGTGCAAGTGTTAATGCACATGTGGATGGTACGGTAACCATTTTCCTGTTCAGTGGTGCGGATAAACATGCACGGTACTGCTGCTCACGTGAACACTCACAAACTAATAACCATGTGTGCAGATCATAGATTCACCTGTCTGCTTTCTTGCCTTTGTTCTCCAGACATTACATGGTATAAATCCTTTATTACACTTTTATTAAATAGTAATAGGTTTTAACAAAGATATGATTAGTGAACATTGTTCTGAAGGAATAAGCAAAGTGTGTGCATGTGTTCAACTCATTTCTAGAACAAAAACACAAATCTTCACCAAATGAGAGCACGTACACATACAACACCTTAGCTAATTACACTATATTACAATCTCTCAGGTCAGCACAAAAGCTAAATACATAAAGCGTCATTTAAACGTAACCACAACATGCAGCTCTTTGTTTAGTCCTAAACATGCAGAGACTGCATGTGAATTAAAGAAATCTAGAGTGGGATTTACTATTGTTCTCAAGATTTTTTGGTATACTGATAATGCTTCACAAAGAACAGCATTATATTACAAAGTCAGTAACTTATAAACACTTACAAATAAATTCTTAAAGAGATGAGGCAGAGGAGACAGTGGTTTAGAAGTTCTTAAAGGATTAGTTCAGTTCCAGAATAAAAATTTCCTGATTATTTACTTACCTCAGTGTCACTTAAGATGTTTGTGACTTTCTTTCTTCTCTTCGAAAAGAAATTCAGGTTTTTGAGGAAAACATTCTAGGATTTTTCTCCATAATGGACTTCAGCGGGACCAACAGGTTAAAGGTCCAAATTTCAAAATTGTCCAACATCGTTGTTTTACCTTTTTTTGTAAAGGACGTTTGACTTTCTTTGCATTCTTTTTATGTCATGAATGACTTTTCCGACATGAATTTGTAATGCATAGAGCTAGTGCGCTATGAACATTTGTGATTAAAAAGTACTTACTTATTTTTTTTTTTTTTGGAAAATGACCAAATTGTTTTAATAATTAAGACCAGGTGTGCCTCACACGTCCTGAAAAGTGAAGCTGCGGGCTCTTTGGTCGCCCCCTGGTGGCTGGCTGCAGTATAGGTCATAAACCCCGCCCTCTCCATGCAATCAAACGGGTGTTTGCATGCAGTTTTCAGCGTTTGAGGTAGTTAGATTCTATAAAAACGGGGTGTGGTGTCATGATTGTGATCTTGCGATTGGGTCTGCGGGAATTTGGGCGGGACTTTGATACCGCGGCTCCACCTCACGACACTACTGCGCAGACTCTGGCTCCAAACGAAACTCTAGTGCGCAGACTCTGGCTCCAAATGATGTAATTTCCCCCAGTATGGCAGCCACCGTATTAAGATGCTTTGGCTTCACTTTTCCATAGTGGAATGAATGGGAGACGCGTCGTCCATCTTTTTTTACAGTCTATGGATAAGACCCTAATTCCTTGGCTGGGATCGTGTAGAGCCCTTTGAAGCTGCACTGAAACTGCATTTTGGACCTTCAACACGTTGATCCTCATTGAAGTATACAACATTGAGAAAAAACTGAAAAACCTCAATTTCTTTTCGAATGAAGAAAGAAAGTCTTGGAACTCCTCGGATGACGTGAGGGTGAGTAAACTATCAAGACAATTTTTTATTCTGGAAGTGAACTAATCCTTTAATCTATCCTCTAATAGCAATCAAGTTTTGGATGGGTGATGGCTCACAGCCTGTTACTCCTAAACTGAAGGATGAATTGTAATTTCTGTGTGACTAGTGTCAGAATATAATGACTTTTAATAGGTTTCACAAACACTGTCATTAATCAGCCCCACCTAAAACTCACACCACTAGTTCAGCCAATGTTTCTCAGTGCATTTTGAAAAAATGTGACCCTGGACCACAAAGCAATCAGCAATCAAGCTTTCCACTGAACCATGGATTTGTTAGGATATGACAATATTTGGCAGAGATACAACTATTTGAAAATCTAGAATTTGAGGGTGCAATGTTATTAGCAATGCATATTACTAATCAAAAATTAAGTTTTGAAATATTTATGGTAGGAAATGTACAAAATATAGATAATAAAAGTTGATAATTTGGACTCACAATGTATTTTTGGCTATTGCTACAAATATAAGACTGGTTTTGTGGTCCAGGGTCACAAATCAGTCTGCTGACTTTGATTTTATGGACCAAAAAAATAAATAAATACAAATGGAACTTAATGGGAACTGACACTGTTCGGTCACCAACATTCTTAGAGAAAGAACTACTTTCTTTCACGTTCCACAGAAGAAAGTAAGAACAAGTACAAAATGATGTTGACAGAACTTTGATTTTTTTTTATTGGACCTATTCCTTTAAGATGGGATAGGAGAAAGTTTAACGTCAAAATATTTTTTTGTCCTCCCCACTTTTTTAAAAACTTGTACTGATTTTGCATTTGTTCAGATATGTGAACTGTTCTCATGAACTGTTTTAGTTTGAAAAAGAAAAAAAAAAAACATTGCTTGCAAGTTTTGTCAGTGATTCACAACGCTTAGTCATGTCGCTCTTCGCGTGAATCTGCTAGTCAGATGCAGCAGCAAAGCGGTGAACTCAGGGACATCAAACATAAATGTGTACAGATCTGCTTACTATGTGCTGGAAGCTTTGGTTTCTTCCTGACATTATGACTTGTGGACCAAATACATGGAGTTAAAAAGACGTTTGATTCCACCGCTCTATTTTCTATTACAATACCTTGCATACACCACAGAAAATAAAAGCTACAGTAAAATAAACATCATAATAAGAGTTCAAAACATCTTTGAGGGAGATCATCGATGTGCAAAAATAACCTCCTGATTAACATGAACTTTCTACTGAAAAGTGAGACAGAAAGTGATCAAATGAAATGAGCAACTGAAAGCAGAGGCAAGAAGGGCTACATACTGATGACTCATCTGTGTGTGTGTGTGTGTGTGTGTGTGTGTGTGTGTGTGTGTGTGTGTGTGTGTGTGTGTGTGTGTATTTGTATGAAGGAGATAAAAGGATGGAGCTGTATCCCAGACAGCATTTCTGTTTGTTGGACCAATTAGGAAGCGCTAAGAGAAGCTAATCTAATCACAGAGGCGGTCCCAGCTGCTGTTTACACACACACCGAGGGAAAGGAAAGAGCACACAACCTTCATGAATGGACCCTGGGTGATCACAACACCTGTATTTGTTAATTCAGTTCATGTCAGCTCATTCATGCGTCCATTGTTTCTTGCTCCTTTTTAGCCACGTTTCTTAGCTTTTCTAACTTCTGACCAGTTCTGACCAGAGCGAGAACATTCCATGCATATTCCATGCATGACGTCAACCATAGTTTATATACATTCTATAGAGCGATCTACATGGAGTCTATTTAAGTACACTAACTATATACACTATCAGTCAAAAGTTTTTGAACTGTAAGATTTGTAATGTTTTTTTTAAAGTAGTATCTTCTGCTCATCAAGCCTGCATTTTTTTGCTCCAAAGTACAGCAAAAACAGTAAAATGTTGAAATATTTTTACTATTTATAATAACTGTTTTCTATTTGAATACATTTAAAAATGTAATTTATTCCTGTGATTTCAAAGATTTCAAAGGTTTTTTTTTGTTTTGTTTTTTAAATCAAAGATTTAGAAGTTTTAGAATCATTATTCCAGTACATGATCCTTTTATGTTGAAAACAGCAGAGTTTATTTTTTTCCAGGTTTCTTTGATGAATAGAAAGATTTTTCTGAAATAGAAATCTTTTGTAAAGCTGTCTTTATCCTCACTTTTGATCAATTTAAAGCATCCTTGATAAATAAATGTATCAATTTCTATACATTTCTATTAATTAAAAAAAATAAATAAAATTATACTGACTCTAAGCTTTTGAACGATATAGTGTCTTACAAATGCTTTTCATTTCAGATAAAATCAGCATATTATAATGATTTTTAAAGGACTATGTGACACTGAAGTCTGGAGTATTGAGGTTGAAAATTTAGCTTTGATCACAGGAATAAATTACATTTTTTATATATTCAAACAGAAAGCAATTATTTTAAATAGCAAAAATATTTCACAATATTACTGCTTTTGCTGTATTTTGAATAAAATAAATGCAGGCTTGTGAAGCAGAAGATAACTCTTAAAAAAACATTACAACTCTTAATGTTCAAAAAACTTTTGACTGGTAGTGTATATTTTTTAAAAATACACTAAAATAATACAACAAACAGTTATTTAATAACATAAGATGTAACATAAAACCCTAATTTACTTAACTGATAGGGGGAAAAACTAAGAAACATCTATTTTAATGAAAGGAAATGATCAAATGTGAGCTGGAATTATGGGAATGTCCATTTTTTGCACTGTAAATGAAAAGATGACTTGATGACTAAGATGACTTCACTATTAAAAACTACATTCTTTTTTTAGTTTACTAAATACAATAACTAAAATTTACATTTATTAATTTAGCAGGCCAAAAGCATGAGCTGGATTTCTAATATATATTAAATAGGTCTATGTAAATATAGCTAGTCTTGTTAGCATTCAGTAACTTTGCCTGCTGAAATAATGCAGTCTAACAGTATTAATGAACATGATTCAGCTGGTATTTAACTAAATCACAGCAATAAATTCACATTGACTAAGAGCGTGTTTACACCTGTAAACGGATACATTTAAGTCCTGGTTTACTTTGATTTAACACTGAACCTGATTGGACAGCTTTTATGACATACATTTTGTAAACTTACCAAACATCTAATTTCTTGAAGAGCCTTTAAAATGTGTAAATGAGTCAAAACATCTCTTCTGAAATACTCTGCTCAAATAAAAGTGTACTACAACCAGTCTGTTTTTTGTCACGCAAACTGACATTCTCTTGATTTGTGCTTTAGAAGTGTAATAATCCTGATGAAATGTAAAAAGAAAAAAAAATTATAATTTTGAAAAATAATTGTGATGAACCATTATCATACCATTATCAATTGTGATTAACCACACTGAGCACTAATCAATTGTTTAAAAAAAGTAAAAAAAAAAAAAAAAAATGTGTGACAAGTTACAGGCTGAAACCACCCAAAGTGATCAACTATAGCAACGATGTTTACCAAGCACCATCAACAAAAGTAAATAAAGATATTTGAGCTTATAGTAGTTATGTATTGATGATGACTTGAGTCATGAAGATGTTAACCATTTAAACGGGTGACTCAACCTGCTGCAGCATGTAGTTTAACTGCAAGTAAAAGCTCCTCTATTTCACACCTTTCCTCTGAGGGAAAAACACAGATGCTCTTTTATTAAATGACAATGACACACACAAACACACACGCGTGCAAGGAAGCTGCGCAATAGCTAACAGCACTACTATTCATCAACTGTGCCACAAATAGAACAAAGTAATTAGACTGCAGCTGAATATGTTGAATTAGAGAGACTCCGAGAGAGAGAAGCGTGTTGTTGCAGATAGAAGGGGCGAAATGAGGCCTAAACACCACTAAAAGCTGGGTGGCGATATATTGAATGCTGTGCAGAGCAGAAGAGAGAAAGAGAGAAAGAGAAAGAAAAGAGTTTCTTTTAATATGTTGGGAGAACTCTTCTTAAGTCAGCATGATAGTATTGATTCACACTCCTGAGTGTGTGTTTGTGGAAGCTCCTAATACACCCCAGTCTGTAATCTGAACAAATCACAGTTATCACCGCACTGGTGACTGTGTTTAAAGGTCAAAGGCGTGATTTCACACCCACACAAACACAACCTGTAGTCTTTCAGAGAGTAATCCAAATTACTGGTAGTGAAAGGCCAATACACTGGACGTTATTTGTTCGGATGTTGTAATTCAAGGCATTTGCAATGCCAACTGTCAATAAATAAACAGCAAGGGTTGTAACTATATCAAAATCTCACAATACAATAATATTGCAATATGAAGTCAACAATACAATATTATCGTGTTTAAAAAAAAAAAGACGAATGAAGACTTGGAATAAAAAAAATTACATTTTGTACATTTTAAAGTTAAATTGCACTTTGAGGGTTCAAAATTAAGAGCTCCAACCCATGTTCTTAACCAAGAAAATCTAAGTCAAGAAAAATAGTCTTTGAATTGACTTGTACCTGAACTTTAAATGGGACTCAACCCTTTTTTTATTTGTGATATACTGAGCATAATAGCCAGTGTTGGGGAAAGTTCCTTTTAAAAGTAATGCATTACAATATTGCGTTACTCCCTAAAAAAAGTAACTAATTAGGTTACTTAGTTACTTTTTATGGAAAGTAAAGCTTTATGTTACTTTTGCACTACTTTTTAAATCTGGGCAGGGCTTGCTTGTTTGTTTTTAATATATTTTTAATTTGATTCTTAGCAAATGTAAAAGCCCTTTCACACCAAAATGAAATGAAGTGAATAAGGCTAAGGCTGAAGGAATAGTAAATTGACGAAAAAAGAAAAAAGAAAGTTCAACACTCTTCAGCAATGAGCTGAACAAATATTAGTTAATATAAAGTAATTTTTGTTTAAAAAATTATTTTCTTACTTAGATTTTTGTCTTGTTTCCAGCCAAAATATCTAAAAAATCTTAAATCAAGAAGGATTTACTAGACAAGTAAATTTTTTTTAACAAGTCAAAATTAATTGTTTTTGCTTGAAACAAGCATAATAATCTCCCAATGGTGCAAGCAAAATAATCTTGTTTTCTGTTTGAAAAAAGATTTTATTTGCTTACTCCATTGGCAGATTATTATGCTTGTTCTAAGCAAAAAAAACACAATTAATTTTGACTTGTTTATTTTTCTGAAAACAAGAAAATAATTTACTTGTCTAGAAAATCCATTTTTTTTATATTTTGGCTGGAAAAAAGACAAAAAAATCTAAGTAAGAAAAGTATTTTTGCAGTGTACTGATGTATTGGATCAACAAAAGCCAGCAGCAAAGTCATTGGTTAATAAAATGGGATTAAATACATAAAGAAAACAAAAAGTAACTGGCGTTACTTGAAAAAAGTAATACTACGTAACTTGAGTTACTTGTAATGCGTTACCCCCAACACTGATAATAGCCATATATTGTAAAACAATTGCACTTCAAAATAAACAAAAAATAATATTTCATAGGTATATTAGTTTTGCTCTACACTACAGTAGGGGAAAAATATGCAATACTTCTTTCCCAATTTCTACACTTGAAAGAGATATTTTGAATTTGACGGAAACAGCAGTAGAGCTTTTATTTTGATGGAAAACTCCAGCTTCAGTGAAAACAGGCTTATAAAAATGCATCTCACAACAAATGTAGTGAAATTTGTTGTGAAATGATAAAGCATAAATGGTGGTCATTGCCTCTCAGACATTTTAGATTAGCATAAGTTGTTTAAATATGTTTTAAAAACTACACTTTTTGCCCGGAAGACCTATTGTTTCATATAGTCATGTGACCATGATAATATCGAAACCGTTTTCCAATCATGATACCACGATATTGATAATACCGTTACATCTCTAATAAATAGACATTTTCTATTGTAAGGAAACATGTTTTTTAGAATAATTGTTCACTTAGATGTAGCAATTTTGTGAAAATCCTATTTAATCTTGGGTGTAGGGTGGGGTGTAATTTTTCAGTGTCACAAATGTGCTTCATTATTTCTAACCAACAAATAGCACCAAGTCAATCCTGTGAATGATTTTTTATTATGACTGGATTTTTCTTCTTAAGAGTTTCTTTTTTTTTTTTTTAAATCTAAAACGTGCTGTGACTTACACAGTACAGAAAAGTGCACACATTTGCTTTTGTGCCGAATGAGAGAGATGTGAGTCCAAGTTTATTTGCATAGCACAGTTCGCACATACTGATAGTTTCATTTTCACTTTAAAGGGATAGTTCACACAAAAATGAAAATTCTGTCATTAATTACAGGGCTTGCAAAATTGCTAGCCCGGCGTCCCGGGGCAATTGTGTTTTCCAGTCGGGCTACCAAAATGTTTCACCGCCCTGCCCGGCGGGCTATCTTAAACTAGAAGTCTCCTGCAGGTCCCTAAACACTCCTCAATTTAGTTGTATCAAATTTAAGGCCATAAAAAGTTTTAAATACGTTAAATGGTATAAGAAAAGTCTTCATTATAATTTTAAGAGGTCTTACAGTTGCGCAAGGAAAGACAAGAATGAAAGGCAATGATGTCGCTGAATAAATGAATGTAGGCTATCTGAAGAGAACCGACTGCCCTCAGAAACGTGTCGTTGGCATTTTCTTACCTATAATGCCTGATAATACAGCGTTAATGAGTGCGGTGCTGCTTTGTGTACAGTCGTTACTAGGGCAACCACAATATTTTAGCGCACCTAAGAGAATGATTTTGCGTTTCCAATATTTTTTTCTGTTGTTTATGGTCAGATTATTGCAAATATCAACCCATGTTTTTATGGAGCAAATACATAGAGTTGTAAATGTGAAAGAGGTTAATATGCCTTTTAAAAGTCAAGTCAAAACAATGAAAACAGTAATATTTATGTTTTAAATAAACCTAATACATTATATACTTGATTTATCCCTTTTGGTCTAAAGGCTGAAAATTTGTTTTTGTGAAAACCTGTATGTGAACTGTAAATCATGTCATTTTATGGCTTAATACATTTCCGTACATTGTCCAACCTCACTCATACTGTTCATTTTACTTGTGTAGCTGTTAAAAAGGGTCAAAAATTGCTTAAAGTGATTTTTTTAAATTCTGCATATACCTGTAAATAGTGAAATAAAATTCCTTCCTTGATATTTGTTCATATTTGTGTATTGAAAATATTTTTGATTGACATTTAGACTCCTATATGATTTTTATTTGGGCTAGCTAATTTTCAGGCTACCAAAATCTGAAGAGTATCTGCCCGAAGGGCTACCAGAGATTTTTAAATTTTGCGAGCCATGAATTACTCACCCTCATGTCGTTCCAAACCCAGAAGACCTTCATTCATCGACCCTCCATAGAGATCAACGCAACTGACACGTTCAAGGCCCAGAAAGGTAGCAAGGACATCAATTAAATAGTCCATGTGACATCAGTGGTTCAACCTTGGTTTTATAAAGCTACAAGAATACTTGTGCGTAAAGAAAATAAAAATAACTTTATTTAACAATTTTCTCTACATCATGTCAGACTTTGAAGCGCATTCACAACAGTACGATGCAGAGAGGAGAAATTGCTGAATAAAGTCGCTATTTTTGTTTTCTTTCGCACAAAAAGTAGCTTCATAACCTTTCTGGGCCTTGAACATGTCTATGGAGGCTCTCAGATTTAATCAAAAATGGTATATAAATGGTAAACCATTATTATTTCATTGCAGATTCACTACAAACAAGGTCATCGTTAAAGAAAGAAAACTGGAAACATTGCTTTGGTCCGACAAATGTCTTCTTCGATTTGGTTTCTCATTGGCCCCATGGGAGAGTCAGCCCACCCATTAAAATTTTGTCCTGAATCCCCAAAGGATACCCTGACCACCACTATCCACCATGGCATGACCCGACTCGACTCATCAGCCCCAAATGAGTAAAAGCTCAGGGACATCTCAGAGTTCTGAAAAGCCTCTCCACATCTTTCTGAAGGGTGTAAAAAGTCTGGAAGAGCAGCAGAAAAGAAAAAAAAAAAAAAAAAAAAAAAAACACTGGAGGGTTGAAGCAAGTTCTTCCCAGTCACATAAGGAAAAGAACATTCTCATCCGAGCGGGTGAATCACAACGCTCTCCACACAAGCAAGTACACCTGAGCCCTGAGAAAGGGGGAGGAGAGGGAAGCGAGAGTGAGAGAAATAATGATTTTTCTCCCTTTTAAAGCAATGCAAATTGTTGCTGTGGAGAAGCGGAGTTAAGCGCCTACACACACATACACACACACGCACACAGCTCCACCATGTCTGATAATGACAAATAGTGCCCCATGGGCTCCGATCAACAACCTATCATAACGTCCGAAAATAAATCCACCTCATTTACGAGTACAAAAAACTCAATTCCAGAGGTACACACAAACACACACCTCCGGTCTGGACGGATGACAGGGACTGTACTCAGGTGGTAGCCCGCTCCCCGCTTACCCACAATGCCAGGCGGCGGCTCTGAAGTCACATTTGGTTGGGTAGAGGAGTAATGGCAGGCTTGAGCGAATGTATTACGATGGCAAATGACAACATTAACATATAAATGACTTCCTACCAAACACATCTGCTAATGTGTGGTTAGTGCCAGCGACTCATACACACACAGACACACACACAATATGACTGTATATGCTCTTCTAAATGTGACTGTCACAGCACGGACAAGGGCGTGTGTGCATGGTCTTGTTTACTGGAGGAGCGTGTGGATGCTGTGTGCATGTGATGGCTCACTGCAATGATTGTCCAATGTCACAATCATCATGTTGCTTAAAACACACCCAGCCCCACACACGCACTCTCCCGCTCAGAGTGTGTCAGGAGCGAGACTGGTTTGGACAGGAAACAGCATGTCCAGATTGCCCCTGAGACAGGAAAAGGATTGGGTGTCGTGTCTGTTTCAGCACTCAGCGATGCTGTAGAGTGAAGCGTTTGTTGTTGCTTTAAAGGAATACTTTAGTGTAAAAACAATTTTGTCATCATTTACTCAATCATATTGTTCCAAAGCTGTATTACGTTCTTTTAGAGGGAATATATTATCCGCTATTTTCAATATAATAAAAAAAATTTAATGAGGACTCAGGCTGTCAAGCTCCAACATGACAATAAAAATGATTTGGAAGACTCTTGTCCTACATTTCAAGTTTTTTGAAGTTGTATCATAGCTTTGTGTGAGAAACAGACCAAAATTTGAAGGGATAGGTCTCCCAAAAATAAACATTCTGTTTTATTTACTTACCCTCATGTCTTTCCAAACCCGTAAGACCGTTGCTCATCTTTGGAACACAAATTAAGATTTTTTTTTTTTTATCTGAAAGCTTTCTGACCCTGCATAGACAGCAATGCAACTGACACGTTCAAGGGCCAGAAAGGTAGTAAGGACATCATTAAAATAGTCCATGTGACATCAGTGGTTCAACCATAATGTTATGAAGCTGCAAACAAAATCAACAACTTTATTTATTAACAGACTAGTTTATCAAAGTCATTACTACCTTCCTGGGCCTTCACTAAAAAAACAATTTGTTGAATTAACTTAAAACAAATTGTTACCCGGCTGCCTTAAAATGTTAAGTTCAGTCAACTCAAAGAAGATTAGTCAACTGAAATATTAAGTTGTATTAAAGCCATGTTCACACAGCAGCAGAACAACGGTTGTCAATACTGTATTGGACGCTTTAATATGGTTGTGTTCACACACAGTAGTGTTATTTACGGGTGTGACAGCATTCTATAACAGAATTCACACCCTTAAATTTTCTAGACTCACAACCGCATTCTTGGAACACACGCACTGCGTGAACGGAACAACACTGGACAACTAGTTGTCTGTCACGTCATACAGTACGAGAGAGACGCTTTGCCACTCGCTCTCTCGTAAGTTACTAAATTTTGTGTTCTGCGCATGGCACAAATGCTCCACTCTCAACCCAAATTTAAAAGCTGCTGTCGATTAAATGATGATTGACGGATGAACTCGCAGCTCAATTAGACTCTTGTCGTGTCAGAAGGGGTAATACTTTCAGTTTTATGGACGTCGCCATCTTTGATATTTCTTTGGTCATTGTTGCTATGGTTACTGGTAAGGAATACGGTCTTGACTCCTGTTGCATGTTCATACAGACAACATTCGAAACTGTAAGCTGCTGTGTGAACGGGACATTTCGAGACTCACACCTGTAAGTAAATGCGGTTGCCAATCTTAAGGCTAAAGTGACAACTGGATGGAGTTGATTCAACTTAAAATTTTAAGGCAGTTAGGTTACAAATCATTTTAACTCAAATTGTGTTTTATTTTTTTACAGTGTTGAACGTGTCGAGCTGCTGTCTATGCAGGGTCAGAAAGATGAAGATGAAGTTCCAAAGATGAGCAAAGGTCTTACGGGTTTGGAACGACAAGAGCGTGAGTAATTAATGACAGAATTTTCATTTTTGGGTGAACTATCCCTTTAAGTTGGTATTAACCTGGGTATTAAGAAAATTAATTAATTCATTTGATTCTGAGTCACATGCTCTAGATTCACTACCAATTCATTTGGTTATATATCAGTATATTAATACAGTACATGTAATTTTTTCTTAAAGAAAAAAAAAAATCTCTCAACTACTGTAAATTATAATGAACTCTCAGTTGTTTTTTTACTATTATATTAATGACCCACACTATTAAATTCTCTCAAATGCCATTTATAAACATATAAATTAACACTCAAAATATAATAATTAACACTCAAACAAAAACTATGTTTCTTATTTTTATGGCAGACATCTTTAACAAAAAGTAAAAACATACTAGTAGTTAAAGTAAAAACATAAATATGTGACCCTGTACCACAAAAACAGCCTGAAGTAGCATGGGTGTATTTGCAGCAATAGCCAAAAATACATTGTATTGTTTAAAATTACCAAAATTATTTTTCTTTTATGCCAAAAATCATTAGGATATTAAGTAAAGATCATATTCCATGAAGATATTTTGTAAGTTTCCTATGGTAAATACATCAAAACTTAATTTTTGATTAGTAACTTTAAATGCGATTTTTCTCACCCTCAGATTCCAGATTTCCAAATCATATCCTAACAAACCATACATCAATTATTTATTAACTATTTATTCAGCTTTCGGATGATGTATAAATCTAAATTTTGGTTTTCTGGTCCAGGGTCACATATGTAATTTAGTTTAGCATATATTTAGCAAAATGCTCCTCTCTGTAGAGTTATTTCTTTATATTTGGCTAAGTGAACAAAGTTGCATGACTAAATTTTTTGCAGTCTGTTTGATTGCCCTTTTTTCAGTTACAAACACAGATGGAGTGATTACATGAAACAAGATCCATTATAGTAAGTTGCACTTTATTTTTCTACATTCCTTCTATAGTAATTCATTTTATTTTTTGCTGCAACAAGTAGTAAAGAGGAAAAATTTGAAAAATTTAAGTTTGTTTTATATCAAAAGTAACAAAGCACAAAGCTTATTGCGATCACTGCATGGAACGTTTGGTAAAAATAACATTAACAGAAGTTGTGTTCATGTATCAACGAAACATTTATGAATTTTAGAGTAATCAATATAGTCAGCCCAACCCTAGTATTCACTGAATCACTGTATCATGCTCTAGTTATACTTGACACGCTTATGAAAGAAGCTAAAATGTCTGAATTGTGAACTGACTGATCCAGTTCATATACGTTCATCTCACTTATTCAATGATCTGGTCAAAGTGGTTCAACCAAACCACTCAACCGAGGGTGACATTATAAGGTTGTTGGTAACCAAACTGTTTTGATGCCCATTGACAAAGTGGTTACATTTTGTTCCACAGAAATAAAGTCATACAGTTTTGTAATGACAATGAGGGTGAGTAAAAGATGGCAATTCTTTATTTTTGGGTGAAATGTACCTTTTACATCTCATTTGAGGAGAAGATTTGGTATGCTCATCACACAAAGCCGTCATGCACCTTGTAATATGCTTTCAAGTCTGAAAGGGTTTCTAAGTTCCATATTCATTGGAATGGAATGGAAAAGAGCAATCACATCCTCCAAAATCCATGATCACCTTTCATACAGGTTTGGAACAACATGAGGGTGAGTAAATAATGGCAATGTATATTTATATAGACATTCCACTGTGTTATTAAAAGAAACAAATGCAAAATCATGTGTCATAATGATCTGAGGACAGTTTTAACCTCCTAACATTCAAATTACATATGACAAACACAACCGGGCTCACTCCAGTGACCAACAGAAACAGCTTCCAGCAGGTAATATTTCAGTTATGAGAAAAGCTTTTAGACAGAGCCAGTCTGAAACGGAAAAGAGCGTGAAGGCAACAAAAGGAGTGAAGCTGTTGCCTGAAGCCTGTCCTCTTCCGTGTTTCCTTCAGCTTTGTGTGTCTGTTCCCTCGCTTTTTCCTCTCTCCCTCAGAGCGCCTCCGGGCATCAAGCCCGCCACACGTCACAGAGCCTGGCCGCACAGAGAGAAGCGTGTGCGTGTGTGTGTGTGTGTGTGTGTGTGTGTGTGTGTATGTGTATGTGTGGGCTTTGTTCCAGAGCTGTAAGGGCTGTTTACTCACTTGCGCACTCAAGCCTGAGTTCACTCTTTCTCTCCACACACACACACACACACGCTCTGAATACCACCCATTTCCTGTGAGCCAATCATCTTCCTCTCCAAACTCTCTGCTCCTAAACTATCCCTCTCCGTTTCGCTCTCACCTCACCAACCCATCTGTCTTTCCCTCCGCTGTTGCATGCGATCTCTCCATCCTCCTATGCGCCCTCCTCCATCACTTATTCATGAGCTCTCTCTCTCCCTGTGTAAAACACACTCTCGCCTTCTCACAACTGGCGTTTGTAGCCGTAACCATGGCGACCGCTTTGATTGACACGCCGTAATTGGCACGCGGCTACATCGGAGGGCTGGTCCTCTTTAAGGGGGTGGGCATTACAATCGGGACCCTTAAAGGGGTAGTTATTATCGCTCATCGTAACAGTCCCTTAGCAGAAACAAAGAGGTCGTCTCAAGAGCGGAAGAGAATTAAAGGGATTTTTAAGGCGAGGAGTCGTCGGAAACGTTAGTATCAATTATGTATGACGAAAGGTCACCCTCTCTGCTTTCCCATTGATTAGCATGAATGATCATTCGTTCGTTTGCTGATTGTTTGATGTAATTAGCAGACTGGCAACAGTGATTAATACTGCGGGTTTGAACAATAAATGATCTAGCAGAAGCGTCTGTGTGTGTGTTTATGGGGGGTCGTAACAGAGGAAAGGAGGGGAAAGCATGTCAGACGGATCTGATTGCAGCGTGAGGTCTTACAATATTAACCACGACTGTGACACATCAGAAAGGCTGTGTGTTCACACAGACACAAAGACAGTCGACAGCGGCAAAAGCGGCAAAAATATACAACGATGAATCTCACAATAGCATGTTCAGATCATATTCATCCCAAAATCAGAAGAAAACAATGCTATTTAATTGTTATGGGAGTAATGTTATAATTTTTAAAAAGGAAGGAAGGAAGGAAGGAAGGAAGCTTTTTTTGTGGTTTTATTTATTTATTTATTTATTTATTTATTTTTATTGTGACATTACTTCCATAATAATAATGACCCTGCACCACAAAACCAGTCATAAGGGTAAATTTTTTTAAATTGAGATTTATACCTCAACTGAAAGCTAAATAAATATGCTTTCTATGGTTTTATGGTTTGTTTGGATATGACGATATTTGGCAGACATACAACTATTTGAAAATCTGAAATCTGAGGGTGCAAAAAAAAAAAAAAAAAAACAACAACATTGAGAAAATCGCCTTTAAAGTTGTCCACATAAAATTCTTGGCAATGCATGTAATATTACTAATAATATTATTAAGTTTTAAATTTATAGTAGGAAGTTTACAAAATAGCTTCATGGAACATGATCTTGACTTAATATCCTAATTTTTGGCACATAAGTGTAAACTATAATTTTTGGCCCATACAATGTATTTTTGCCTACTGCTACAAATATACCCGTGCTACTTTTAATTATTTTATTTTTATTTTTAATTCTTATTCCCCTAAAAATTGTTTTATAAAAAAAGAAAAAAAAAAGAAAAAAAAAATCACTGCAACAATAAATAAAATAAAATATATACTAGTTTATAATATTGTAAAGTACTATATAATACTATTGTAAAACCATTTTATCTTTTTTTAATAAATTAAAAGCAGTGCAACATCACACATGCTACAACATCTAACAATATAATATTTAGACAAAACATGTTTTTCTCTCATTACTGTAATAGGAACAAAAATCTATGGAAAATATTTTTGTTCTATAATAATTTAATCATGACAATTTAATTTGATATTTTAAATACAATAAAGAATAAAATTCATATTATTTTAAATTTTTTTACATTTTGGTTTTATGGGTAAAATTGAACCTTAAATCCCTTTAAATGGAAACTACGTCAAACGTGTTCATAAAGAATAATCACATAATTAGCCAGAGAACTGGATGTTCATGTTCCCAAAACCGGCAGGCGAATGCAGAGATTGTCCTCTTCACCTCTCTTCCTGCTCTTTATCTCTTTTCTATGTCACACTCGCTCTTCCATCTCGTATCCTGCACTACAATCTCTCTCCTCTAACACACTCCCATCCATCCTTTTCATGTGCTCCCTTTCTCACTCTGAAGTGTGTAATCGTGATGGGGGCTGGTAGGTCTTGACTGGGGGGTAGGGACACACACACACATCTGTGTCTAGATCTACTGTGACAAGCGGTCAATTTGATGCATTAATGATTAGGAGAGCGTCGAAGACGCCATTTGCACACTGGCTCCGGTTGAGAAGCATTTCACCTGTGTGTTTACTGCAGAATGGAGGTGTCTGTGTGTGTGCGTGCCTGTGTGTGTGTGTGCATGTGTGTAAAGTCGATTGTTCCGATGTGGCGAGATGACAGACTACAGCCCATCTGGCTTTGGGCTCTTAACGCACCCATCAGCAGAGATGTTCCAGCCCTTCACAAACACTGAGACACACACACAGAGCACAACTGCACTTTCTCTGGCTGCCTCCCGCAGCCAATCAGATGCTGATGTGCCTCTTTGACTTCCTGGTCTCCACAGACTCTCTTAAAGCAACAGCACACTGCTTTTTGGCATCGCTCATGAATATACAAACACACAATGCACGCACACCTTCCAGAATTGCTATAAGATGTGTGATTTTAACAACCTTTATAGAAATAAAAAAACACTTCAATGAAGTATGGCTGTTCAAACACATTCATATACACACATTCACCAAACTATCCTTTGTGCCAGGAAAAAGATCTCTCTCTCATTTCTCTCTGCTCCGCTTGGCATTTGAGAAGCCGCCTGAGGGCATTCGGTAAGCACGTCACCACACACAGGGCATTGTCGATACAAAAATCCTGCCAGCTGCCAATTAGGACAGACAAGAGTCTCAGCCAATGAGATCGTCGGTTTGTAGAGAGAAGGCGGGAGTGAGTTTGATTACAGAAGCTGTGTCAATGAGCAAAAGGAGGAGGGCTACTTATCGTGACAGGGAGAGACGCGGGCATTCACACAGACACGCACACTCTTTCTGACCCCTTCCGTTGTTGAACACGAACACCTCCCAGCCACACTTCTAAAGCAAAACACTGGGGCTGTGGATGGCTGGGGTTACACACACACAAAGCACGGCAAACACCTCATAACCCACCGCCCCCGACCACGTAGTTGCTCCCTGGGGGTCTGCCGGCTTCCTCTTACTCCCTGTCATTCACATGTCCTTTGTCTTCGAAAGACAGAGAGAGACATGGGGGGTGGATAGTAAGGGCTATACGACAAAATATCTTTAGGACAAATCAGTTCACTCGGTAGCCATCTTAGTAACGCCCCCAGGAAGCCGTTTTCATGTAGGTACAGAGCAGGTTAAATACAGCTCATGTCTGCTAGAATGGAAAAAAATTAAATCACTGTTTATGAAGAGTGTTTCAATAACATTCAGCAAATTTGAAATAAAATCCAAAAATAGTAGTTTCCAAAGACAGCTTTAGGAATAGTTCACCCAAAAATGAAATTTGTGTCATTAATTACTCACCTTCATGTTGCTCCAAAAACAATATTTTGTATGAAATCCAAGAGCTTTCTGAGCCTGCATAGACGCATAAACACAACTGAGGCCTCAAGGTAGTAAGGGCATCGATAAAATAGTCCATGTGATATCAGTGATTAAACCATAATTTTATGACGTTATGACGATACTTTTTGTGCGCAGAGAGAACAAAAATAATGACTTTATTCAACAATTTCTTCTCTTCCCTGTCACTCTTCGATGTACATTTACAAGATTATCACGACGCTTACATGTGGTGCTGCTGACGCAGGATCTCTCTTAGTTCATCGTCTGTATATTCTGGTTCAAATAAGTAAAGGCCCCAATACACTCAAAACAAAGTTCCTTCTCGTTCTCAGCTTAAGGGTAAAACAAAGTTCCAAATACGTGAGCAGCGGTATACTTTTAGCGAACATCCCGACACAACCCTCTCTGATAAACGCAACAATTAAATGAATATGTAAATATATGCTACGTTCTTTCCTCTCAGGAACCAAATAAACAACAAAAATGGAAAAAACAGCAAGGATTATTTTTATAAAAAGCATCTGATCATAGCAACATGGGTATGTTTGCATGAGCTCTGCAAATTAGCACTTCTGCTCATGCCATGTGTATTTACACAGCACTTTATTCAATATAAAGCAATCAACAGTATTAATCATGTATTAACATCTAATCAGAAGCACAACTTTGCTACTATAAAGCAGATCTTCACTGTTCTTATGTTTTTACACACCGGACAGTGCACACATTTTATGACATAATCGTCACGGACCAAGGCCACATACACACTGCAGCTAAATTCGGTTGTCAGTTCACCTTTTACTCCTTAGTCGCATTCTGTACACACATAATTCACTAAAATATGAAAGTGACAACCGCATTAACTCCCGAAAAATACATGTTGTGACAACCACATTTACAGAAATTCTATGCTGTGTGTACGGAACCGAACTGAACAACTAGTTGTTAATGACGTATCTAAACACACATCTGTACGTGAGATGCAAGAAAATAATAGTGAAAGAAGTCTTATCCTTAGCTTGGACACGGGTCTAGGCTAGTTGCGTTCACGAGCCCTGCAGTGAAGTGTCAGTGTTGCCAGATCTTCATAGAAGAAAAACAACAAACAAGGACAAGAGCAAAAAAAAAAAAAAAAACACTAAAACACCCAAATGGTTTATGTTTTATAAAACATAAAATCATATATCTCATATCCACCACAGTCCACTTTATTAACTCCATAAAGTGCCTAGCTTTATTAGCTAAGAACAAATAACATGCCTAAAAGTGCTTGTAAATACGAGGACATGGCAACACTGCAAGACAGCGCTTTCTAAAGCAGCCTCCCGAGCATAAACAAAACACAGCACGTTTATCAGCGGTAGTTTAGTTAAAGGGTACATAACATACACAATTTCACCTAAACTCATGTTAATCCTGAGTACCTATAGAGTAGTACTGTATCCTTAATATCCCCAAAAAGTCTTTAGTTTTATCATATTTATATAAGAAAAATACAGCTTTTCGATTTTCTCCGGAAAAAGCCGAGCTTCTGGAGGCGCGCCATGATCACTCGTGCTGGGATTGCCAATAAAACAGACATTTGATGCCGTTTCACTTACCATCTGCAGTTTTGAATAATGACCGGGATCTTTTATAGCTGGGACCGCTCCATCTTTCAGTAGCAAACAATGTGCGACTCCAGCGTCAAACTGGGCCTTGTATATGAAAAGTTTGTCAGCAAACACACACTTGCTAAACTCCATTGCTGCCCCGGAAGAAGGAACTGCATCCACTGTTCACGTAACGCTGGGTTCTTCAGGAAGCTGAGCAAAGTTATCTTTGCCTTACAACCAAAAACACACTTCTTTAGAAACATTCTTCCAGAGTGAATCCCTTGCAGAAGTGCACTGAGTGCAGCTGAATGAAGTGCGTTGATGGGCGCACTCTCTTTCTCACAGTCTAGCCGACGTGAGCACGGGCACCGCGGGCATGCTTTTCTGGGAGAAATGCTCATATAAGGAGTTCCACCATTTTCTGCGTCATTAAAGCCACGATCGGAAAAAAACAGCCGAAACTTGTACCAACCCGGAAGTAAGATTTTCGACAAAGAAATTCTCCGTCATTTCATCTAAACAATTTTTTTAAACTTTGGCCATGTTTAGCATGAGAATCCAACTCTTTAATACTGTAAACAACTCCGAATATACGAAACACCACTGTACCCCCCACTTTAAAAATCTCCTGACAAAAAGTCTTTAGCCAAAAAAAAAATGGCAGATACTAAATGGCCTAATTCTTATTAACTTCTGCAAGACGGCAAAATGTTGCTATGGTTACAAATGCGGGAGTGGCTGTTCCATATACACATGGAACGATTCTTTACGGGACTCCCGCATTTAAATGCGGTTGTCACTCCTGAAACTTGCAGTGTGTATGTGGCCCAGTTGTAGTAAGGTGTTGTGCCACTTTTCTGAAATATTCGCTTTGGCAAGCAGTTTCTCCCAAAATGAAAGCGAACTTTATTTTGGCCGGATATTGTTTGAAATTAAGTCACATTAGTCCGTTCTTCAGTTTTGCTTAAAGCATATCAGGGCCTTAAAGCAGGGCAAAAAAAAAATATTTTTGTTGAAATCATGGTAGTTGTGTTGCTGTCTATGCAGGGTCAGAAAGCTCTCGGATTTCATCAAAAATATCTTAATTTGTGTTCCGAAGATGAACAAAGGTCTTACAGGGTTGGAACAACATGGAGGTGAGTAATTAACAACAGAATTTTCATGTTTGGGTGAACCATCTCTTCAACTCAAAATCACATACACAAAGAGAGAGAAAGCGACACATAGCAATAGCCAAATGGTGCAAATGGAGGGTGAGGCAGTGGGAAGTGGGGAAACTGCTGCCCACGTTTCCCAACCACTGTTCCAGCCATACTTTGCCTCTTTTTCCTGTTTTATGCAAAACGGTGCACGGAATGTCCGAAAGCCCTTCCTCCATGATGTTTATTGACATTGTGAAAAATCACTTAATAATGTTAGTTAAGAATATACTTGGTGATCGAAAATGAATTGTCTAGTCAATTAGTTGTAAAATGTGCACCAAAAACTAGATTATTTATGCATTAAATGTGTCACAATATTCAGTCAAAAAACAGAACCAAAAAAAGAAAGAACAAAAATGAAACTAAACAAAAACACAGAACACAACTTCTCTACAGAGAAGCCAATTTTTCTCTTGTACCTCAAGGCCAAGAGGTATATTGAGCGTTGCGATTTCTCCAACAATTCTTAATTTTTTACAACTCATTATCTCCTCTCATAGAGTCTGTTCCAAACAGACATTTTGAGAAAAAATATTAAGGGGAAGAGAGAGAGAGCACAGGAGAGGGCGAGAGAGATTGAGAGAGTACTGGATGAAACAAGTTCAGGGCAGTTCTCCTGCCAGTTCTTCCTCCACACACATTCCTGTGGCTGCATGGGGCGCAGTGTGTGTGTCCGTGTGTGTGTCTGTGTGAGTGAGTGAGGCAACCCAGAAAGAGCTAAAAAGAGAGGACCATGTGTCAAGAAGTTTATAGAAAAGATAGCACAAAAGCTAAAAAGTTAAATAACACCACAGAACTGTCTCTACACTGACATTTAGTCCCATTTCAAAACATATTTTGATATCTTCAGACTCAGGCCAAATGTCTAACATACAAATGACTTTGTCAGTTCAGTGGCTACAACAACTACACTCTGAGACATCACAAAAACATTTAGAGGTTCTTCTAGAGACAAACCTGTTTAGAGTTTACATGATAGCAACAGCAAATCATTTCATCCAATGAGGTCAGCCTGAGAAAACACCTCAAGTCTTATAATGCTGCATTAGACTCTGACCTTCATAACTAATGCTATTGAGCAGGTCAAACAGGGAACTTAAAATAACTAAAATGCTTAGACCACTAGGTAGATCACTTCTTTTCAGGAAATGAACTTTACAGCTAGATGTACTGTGACCATCAACGGAAGACTTAGTGCAAGTGCAGATAAAACAGTTAAATATAACTGACAAAGCATTTGAAGAACGCTGCCCATCGCTACAAAATAAAAGAAAGTAGTTCGTTTTGAAATTGACAGACAGATTGACAGAAATCCACTTATAATAACAGTCTATGTAGGCAATGTTGCCTCTTAAACCTCCACTGTAAGTGGATTTCTGCCAGTCTGTTGGAATTATTTGGTTATTTACTTTAACAAAACGAGGCACAAAATGAATTTCTACAATAAAAGACTTTTGGCAGGGCTTAAATACTTGACATTTCTTGGTTTCAAAAAGGTGCAGTGTAACCATGTATCAATTGCACTTCAATCAGTTTGCCAATATTTCAGAATTCAGACTATTTTCCTTCCGAAAATGATTTATTGACCGCAATAGACTTGAGAACACCACTTGATAACCATCATGCTACTGGTGAATCATGCATATCAAACTGTATGTACAGTAGCTAAGCCAATAAGTTGACACTTCCGTACATCTTCAAGCAAATCAAATCGATATTATTTGTAGATGAAAGATCCCAGGTAACCCAAGATCACGTTTCAAGACAAGCCTTAACCTCACACAAACAGATAAATGTCACACCTCAAACACACCTAGAAAAACCCTCACAGAGAACATAGTAAAGATGATAAGTGATATCAGTGTTTGAGCATCATAATAAAAGGATTATGGTTATCGTCATCATCATTATCATGATTATCATCATGCCAAGCTCTACATATTCATGCATAAAAAAAACTCAGATTGTATTACACACATCTGACACCATCGACAACATCTAGAACCGGTTTATACCTGGTTTATGCTTTGTGCAAGTGACCCAAAATAAGCAAAAATGCCATATTGTAGCAGTTTATTTTCAATATACACATGAAACATTTAAAACCAGGAGTAAACAGGTCATAGATAAAATTGTGATGAGCATAATTTTATATACAGCAACTTAAAATGATACCAATACTGTTTTGCAAAAAATGTACTTATAACATTTCTAAAAAAAAACAGAAACATCGTACCAAGTAGTACCTGTAACAAAACACACATCTAACAAATTGCTTCACAGAAATACAGCATACGATGCTCATCTTTAACGCTGATAAATATTTTGTACGATCAAGACATTAAAAATGTCCTGAAAATGTATAGGGGGAAGTCCTAAACAAAAAAAAACCCTCAAAAGTATCTGCAAGGCATAATAAAACTTCCACTCTGCTAGATTTGTGCAGTGCAAAACAACCTTGCACAGGAAGAACACAAACTTCCCTCCAACCTTCTCAGGTTGCTAATATTAATCAGGAAAGTGTTTGAAGTTTTAGTAAATACACCAAAGTTCGAAGGTTTGGGATTGGTAAGATTTATGCATTTCCAATGCATTTCTTTTTATTTAAATTCAGTAAAACAGTAGTACTCTGAAACATTGTTGCAATTTAAAATATATTTTTTCTATTTTAATATGTAATTTATACCTTCAGGGTCACATGACACTTCAGAAATCATTCTAACTTGAGCTGCTTAATATTTTTGTGGAAACAGTGATACTTTTTCCAGGACATTTATGGACAAAGTTAAAAACAACAGTGTTTGTTTGTAATTGATTCATTTAATGTTTGTCTGCTGAAGAAAAGTAATAATTTCTTAAAAGAAAGTCTTACTAACCCTAAACTTTTGAACAGTAGTGTATGTTTTAAAAGTTTTAATATAATTTCAGTAGCCTGACAGCTGCCTGGAATAAACAAAATTTAGTTCACAGTGCAAACTGATTAAAGGCTCTGGTAACAGCAGCATTTCATCACTGTCTTACAATGCTGGAAATCAATACACAAAAAAAGAAAAAACATGAAATTAAAAGATGTTTCAAATAAATATGTAAAACCAAAATAACTCTTACCTGTACCCATAAAGAAGCAAAGCAGGAGAGTGACAGGAATAACATGGGGGGGAAAAAAAGAGAAAAGAATCATGATTATTGTGATGAATCTAATTGTTCATTACATTCTTTATTTACTCACTGTAGTACTAAAGACATAGTTGACCCAAAAATGACCTTTGTTCATCTTCGGAACACAAATTAAGATGTGTTTGATGAAATCCGAGAGCTTTCCGACCCTAGTCAATGAATAGTCCATTAATAAAGTTGAATAAAGTCATTATTTCAGTTTTCTTTGCACACAAAATATATTGTCGTAGCTTCATAAAATTAAGGTTAAACCACTGATGTCACATGGACTATTTTAACAATGTCCTTACTACCTTTCTGTGCCTTAAACGTGTCAGTTGCGATGGGTCAGAAAGCTCTTGGATTTCTTACAAAAATATCTTAATTTGTGTTCTGAAGATAAACAAAGGTCTTACGGGTTTGAAATGACAGGAGGGTGAGCAATTAATGACAGAATTTTCCTTTTCGGGTCAACTATCCCTTTAAAGATTTAGTTTTGGTATGGGCACATTAAAATTAAAGCATCTTTCTTTTCCTACAAACTAACATCACATAAAAGATGAGGAGATACAAAAGTAATGTAAGATGCACACATACTGTATAAAGCATTAACTCCACAGCAATCATAAACGCACACAAAAAGGTAAAAAAAATATGTCTTGTCCACACATTCGCAAATAAAAAGATTCACTCGCACTAACCGCAACAACTTTGCACCATTCCTCCAAGCCATTAGGGGCCACTAACACAATCCTTCTGCTCCAGAAACGCACTCATTTATCTATTGCACTATTCAGCATAGACTTCTGGTATTTCTTTTTTGAATTAATTTGAATCAGTTCAACATATTCCATTGATCCTCATCCAGTGAGGGAAATAAACCAGTGGTAATATCACCTCCAAATTTTAAAAGCTCCTTGACTTGATCGTACTTGAAAATGCAGCCATTGTTTACAAAAAGTCAGGGAAACAACACTGAATTTACAACTTTTTGTTTCTGTTTTGCAACATTTTTTAAAAAGAAAAGTATATTCAAAAAGGCAGAAAGAAATAGAAGACAGTATACAATATATTCAGAGGTATGCTAGTATTTTAATGCAAACCATGGGCATTTTAGTTTTAATTTATTGTTTTTTATAAGGTTTTGTAATTTCTTAATTTTTGTTTTAAATATGTCTACATATTTCATTCAGTTTTAGTTTTAATTATTTTATTACTTTACTAAACATTTAAAACAACAAAAAATATAAATATATTTTTTTTTACATTTTATTTCAGTTAACTATATAATAAATAAACTCTGCTTATTCAAGTATATACACTTCACTAGAGATGGTAAGATACATACTTTTGTCACATAGTTTGTGTTTATAAGCATTACCATCTATCCAAAATTAATCATCATAAAATTCATTATTGCTCCACATCCAAGTTAATATTTAAAAATCTTTTGTGGCATCACGTTCCTCTTTTGTAACACAAAGTAAGATTACCCTGAAAAGCACTAGATATAAAATAGACCTGAAAAAGTATGTCATCCAGTATGTTTGGTGTGCTATTTGCAGTGTACTAATATGTGTTTACTTCACAAAGCTGCCCTGAAAATCAGCATGTAGTAACACTCAACACAAGAAGGTTTGCAAGGCTATGTTCAATAATACTGCAAACGTACAGAACAAACAAGACAGAAGGTGCAAGGGGGGGAAAGAGATGTGGAAAAGCAAAAAATCTGAGGCAGAAGAGAGATCAAGACGAGAGAGAATGTTTGGTGGGTTGAAAGCCCTGCAAAGGTGAGGAGATGAGAGAGATGAAGCAGATCGTTCGGATTGCGAGTTACATAAACGTAGACTTTGTGTGCGCGCATGTGTGTTAGCGGCAGTCCAAGAGAGAGAGAGATTTGACGCATCAGTACACAAGAGTTAAGACTGCATAGAGTAAGAGTTGAAGTGTGTTGGTGTAGGGGGTTTGCAGCAGTGGACCTGTGTCTCAGGCACATGCGGTGTAATCTTCTTACTGTCTGTGGGTGCAAGCTCACTGCTGCCATTATATAACTGCTAATACATTCACACAAAACCACAACCGTCAAGCCATGCCATACCCTGACCTCTCACATACTTGCGCTCATACAGTCAGTGTCCTGAGTGTCTGTCTCCATCATCAGTTCAACATTACACATAACCTGACAAATGATAAAATACCCCAAAACTGGAATGCACCAATATTAAAATACACTATTATTCATCTATCAACTTGCAAAAGCTCTGGTAAAATAAATAGTCAACTCAGCAATTTATTTTACCACAGATTTTAGTCAGCCAACATTTTTTTAACAATTCACAGACTTCAGACTTGCCCATTAGGCTTTCAGAATTAATTTCCTGATAATTTATTCATCCCTGTCAACCATGATGTTCATTTCTTTCTTTCTTCAGTCGAAAACAGTTGAAGGTTTGAGGAAAACATTCCAGGATTTTTCTCCATATAGTGGACTTCAATTGTGGTCAGCAGGTTGAAGGTCCAAAATGCAGTTTCAATCAGGGTCGCAAAGGGTTGGAACATTTCCGATAAATTTCCGAAAACTTTCAAAAATCCCTGGAATGTTTTTGAAATTCACTGGAAATGTTCCACCTTTTTGCAACCCTAGTTTCGACGCAGCTTTAAAGGGATCTACACAATCCCAGCCAAGGATTAAGTGTCTTATCTAGCGAAACGATCATTTTCAAAAAATTACAAAATAAATTGATAAACTTTAACCACAAACGCTCATCTTGCACTAGCTTGACTTCATACATTACGTAATCACGTTGGAAAAGTCACGCATGACGTAGGCAGAAGTTGACCCAGTTTTTACAAAGCGAACATGCAAATAAAGTCAAACGCCCTTTACAAAAACAAGTAATACAACAATGTCCGATTTTGAAGTTGGAGGAGAAAATGAGATGGAGTTTTTGTCCTACCCTACCGATTTGAACCAAAGTACCTTTCTAACAGGATTACATAATGTGTGAAGTCATAGACGAGCATTGCAGAGTGCAAGACAAGCATTTCTGGTTAAAAAGTATCTAATTTTTTAATTTTGAATATGACCAATCATTTTGCTAGATAAGACCCTTACACTCGATGGTTCCATGAAGAACCTTGAACATCCATGGATCCTTCCAAATGCAGAAAAGTTTCTTTAAAGTCAAAAAAGGCTCCTTAGATTTTTAATATGTTTTTCAAATTGGATATTTTAAGAACCATTCACTGAAAGGTTCTTTGGGGAACCAAAAATGGTTCTTCTATGGCAGTGGTCCTCACAATTTTTTTTCACGGGAGCCGCACTTATACGACAAAGTCAATAAGAGAGCCACTTCTACCGCAAAGTGTATAAAAAGTTACACCCAGGATGTCTGCTTATCAATCTGTTATTGAAAGTTGTTTTTGTTTTTTTTTGTGTAGTTATTTGCTTCTACACTAGCTCATCATGCATCTAACTATCCAAGAGGACTGACTGTTGTTCATTTATGTCCTCATTTAGCGAGACAGCAAACGCAGATAACACTGCGAGCATCATGCCCGCTTCATTATGTGTGTAGCAAAAGAAACTGAGGAGTCAAGTGTGCAATGTGAGTTAGAGTCGTCTTCCTCGATTCCCAATTCCGCTCCCCTCTCTTTTCCCCATTTAATGTTCAAAGCTTCAAAGATTTAAAACATCCCAGTAAACAAAGACACAAGCATAGCTATAACATTCCTCTCCACTTATCAACTGTTCATATCAATGTTCTTGAAATGAGAAGTCTTGCACTGCACAGCCTGAGAGAGATTATTTGGTCCAAACTTAAATTAACCTGAGTTCCACATTCATCATCCTTTGTGAAGCTATATTGACTTGAGTGTTTCGATCAAACTCAAACCTGCTGGGGGATGTGTATTGTTTAAGCTTATGCATCAGGGGTCTAGATGGAGTAGAGTTTCAAATGTACTAAGTTTGAGGTCAACACAGTTTCACAGGTGGTTTAGCATGAAACCACATACATGAAGGAAATACTAGAATTCAAACCCGTCAGATGGGAAATAGAAAAACAACCCGTAAGTACATTGTCATAGTCTCACTGACTACAAAAGATGGACATAAAAAAGTAATTTTATCTTTTTTCCTTAATTATTCCAGCAAAACACTGACATTTCAGTCAAAACAAATGTGAAAAAGTCAGGAAAAATCTGACTTTAATAACTTCCATGACTGTTTTGTTCAGCTCCACATATATTTAAGGCAGAAAGGGCTGATGATCTCTTGCTAACACCTATTTGCGTAAAGGAGGGTTTTTGTGCTTACGAGAACACTAAAGCAAAACACCATTAAAGACTGAATCCTAAGAAGAACCGTGAACTGAACTGCCCTCGAGTGTCCTCATCTCGTCTGAGCTGCTGATAATCAGATGGCTCCTTCCCTCTCGCTTGAGCACTAAAAACGTCATTCGTTGTTAGAACATTATTGTTTAACAAGACGCCAAAGCTGACGTATTGAAAAATAACTTTGTTCACCTTTATTTCAACCGACTGGGGTGATTATTTGAGCTATCTGTCAGATGTTGGAAAAGAAGAGCAACTTGACTGAAATGGAGACTAAAAAGTATGTCGATTTAGTCTGAAATAGGATTTGTAGAGTGATACAGTGTGGCTCTAAATGAAGATATCCCAAATTTTCAGTTTCCCCATTTCTTTTTCATGGTCCCCCCGGGTATTTGGTCAATAAGTGTATTGGCACACACCAACAAGCACATGACATACAAACAAACAACTGATTTTGCCATCCTACTGCCTCTGAATTTTCTTTTCACTGCTATAAAAGGCATCTACAGAACGAGAGAAGATGCGGTTGAGTAAACAGACATTCCTTGTCGACATTTCATCATTTACCTGTGAGTAATCTCAATTTATAGACAACGATATGTACTCAAGGAAAGCACTAGGGTCTCACAGAAAAGTGAGTGAACACTATAGACCTCCTTCAACAAGCATCTTGACTAAGCAACGAAAAGTAGATTTAGATACACTCCAGTGTATTTGAAATGGATGCTTCTAACTTTAAACTCATGTTTGAAGCACAATACAACATCACCTACAAGTAAGGGATAAATGTACAGTCAGATAGTAATCTTCACTAAATAAACCTTACCAGGGTATATTATCCTACTTATTACATGGCTACTTATCAAATATGCAAGTAAATGGATTTGAAATATTGATTTCTGAGTTGAAATAATTATATCACGTGAGAGGAAAGACACCACAGAGAGATACGAGAGACATAAAAGCATTACAGTGAGTTTGGTCGTCATTATACAAAATTATGCCAGAATGCCATAATCGGGTACTCCAACAAAATACTAAATACTATACTAAATGCACTTATTAAAAAAAAAAACTAACGTCTTGATGTTATTACAAGTGTTATTTATAATTCATAAACTTTTATAAACTTCTTAATATATATGTGCTTTTACTGTTTTTTTTTTATATTTCTAATTAGCTTTAATTTATTTTACTTCAGTTAGTTGCGAAAATTTCTATTTCAAATTCTAAAAAAAGAGAAATAGGTAAATAAAGATATACTAATAAAAAGATGGGAAAAAGTGAAGCACTTAAAGTATTACTAAATAAAGAATTAGAAAATATACTACACTTTTACTATAGTAAAACCACGGTTCATTTTTTTAAGGGATTTGTTTTTGTCTTTCTTTTTTCTTTGTTATAACTGTACCGCCTTAATTGTTTTGATGTTTTCTACCGTTTAAAGAAAAAAAAAAAAAAAAAAAAAATCAGAAAAAAAGATTTGAGAAGTCACTTTGAAATCCCGATCTGAATCAAATGGTTCACGATCCACACTCCAACATTCCAAATTTAAAGCAAAAGATTTTCGAACCCACTCCGAAGTTCTGATCTAAATCAAATTATTTGTGATTCACGCTCTGAAGTTCCAATTTGAATAATGATTTGCGAACCATCATTTCAGATCAGGACTCGGAGTGCGAATCATTTGACTCATTAGTTCAGAACTCTGCGTATTGCAAATCATTTGATTTGAATCATTCAATTTGCGAAATGATTCATGAACCTGTTTCGAAGTCCCAACCTGAATCAAATAAATTGCGACACAAAAAGCTCCAATCTAAATCAAATGATTTGGGATACGCGATCCGATCGGAGAGGTTCAAAACAGTGAATCATTTTGCGACGCAATGGTTTAACTGATTCAGAGTTTTGAAAAGCTCTGTTTCACCCATCACTATACATGCTTTTTAAAATCATTACAAGTGATGTTGAAATTCAAAATGAATGTCTCTTTTAGATCTGGTTTTTGCTAGTGACTGTTCGAAGTCATGAGTTTGAATCAATCGGAGCGGTTCAAGTGCAAATGACTCAATTGATTTGATTCATCCGTTCCTCTTTTTGCATCTTAAGCCATGTTTACACAACACTGTCAGTACTACTACTTGCTTAGCTTGACTGTTTTCTGACATTAACTGAAATAAGCAATAAAGGAATGTTTTTTTGAATTACGTAAAGTTTGCGTATAAAAAAGTGCTTATTGACTAAATTAAACACTTCAATAATTCAAGCACTTTTCAAGTACCTATTCAAGTAACATTGATTTTTTCCAAGAGATTTTTCAGGCCTTAAATTTACAAGAAGCTTTTATTTCAGTTGTATCACTGAAACAACAACAATAACAACAACCTCATTAAGGTACGTGTGTGTTTGTGTGCATTGTGCATGTGATCAACCCTGAGCAGAAACATAGTCTTCTTTGCTACATCTGGGAGGCCAGACATTAAAAAAAATAAATAAAAATGTTAGACTGTCTGCCATTTCTCCTGCCCCATTAGTTTTCTGGCTCTCCCTGCTGTCTAAATCACACATTTGCCAGTTTAAACGTTGAACACATCCAGTATTCGTGCAGAAGTTTGCAAATACTGCTGGAGACAGCACCTAAACAGCGCTTGACCACAGTTCAAGATCAATAGAAGCAGAACACAGAGGTATGTTTCCCTGGAGCCACTTTCTGTCGCTAACTTCGGCCTCCTGCTCTGGGTTTAACGGTGTCGCAGTAATTAGAGGAGATGGTGTAAGCACACAACTCATGAAAAGTACAACAATGTCTTCTCGCCCACACTTCACGAGAGATAACTGCACAAACAGCATGAAACAAGAAAGCAGCAAACAAACAGGCAAAACACTGAATAGCTGGAACTTTTTATGTCCTGCTAAACTTCAAAAGCTGAATTGCTGAAGTGTGCATGCAATAATAACCTTAAACCAATACAGATATACAAACACCTAGACTTGTTTTTAAAAGAGAACACTTATGAAATAATCTCTTTTCACCCCTTAGCTCTCATACTTATCCAAAGCTACAAGCAAACCTTGAGCTTAATGAGGAATTGAGGAATTTTAGAATGCTCAAAAAAAACTACTTTTGCAACTGCATTCTCTTTCCATGAGATCAAATTCCTATCCGCATATTCACAGCACAACTATCAACTAAATCAATATCAACTCACTGACCCTGTATACAAGTAAACATTGTGTCAACTGTTTAACTAAACACATGCCTTCATAAGGATGTGGCGATCCTCTTGTTGCCACTTTCTAAAAGTAAAACAGCTAGACAAATAAATAAAAAGATAAATAAATTGAATAAACAAAAGTTAAAATAAAATAAAATCAAGAAATTAAAATCAAGCAAAACTTACAGAAACTTACAAAATTTGCATGTTAATGCAGGTGATTAGTTTTTCTTGTTTAATGGCATTAAAAATATTTAACGCAGGGGCAGAGCTAGGGCTGGCCACCCCAGTCACAATTGCTACTTCTGTCTCTCTTTCTTGACAGGAAATTGCATTTATTAAGCCGTAGAATGTCCACATCAAACAGGAGAATTTTCAGACATGCACTTTACTTCAGCGCCAGGCACTATAGTCAAAAGAGCACGGAAATGGTACGGGTGACAACGGAGATTCAATAGAACAACTGCTGTCAGATGAGATGCATCATTTCATATTAAAGCATGAATCAAACTACAAGTATGCGTATCAGATCCTCGTCACATTCAGCAGCAGCAGCTCTTAAAGTAATAGCAGCCAAATAACATAATAAACCAGCTGCTGTGATGTCTGCTAATCAATAACTTTTGTAGCTTTAAGGATTCATCTATATTTAATTTAATATTTAGTGTTCAATAACTTTATTCAATTTCTGTATATTTCCTACTTGCTGAAGGGCACAGGTAAATAATGGGTTTATGTGAAGATTGTTTTAAAGTTCACTTAAATTAGAAGTCATTTTTTTGATAGCTCTCAATTATACTGTGATGTTGAATGGCTATGGTCAATGGTTAAATATTAGGGGGGGGGAGAACAATTTCCTAGAGACATCAGTCATAAAAATATATTAAAAATATATGTTGTTTCTACATTAATTTGAAGGCTGAATGTAAAATTATTGCAATATAAAAGTATATTTATAAACCTTAATGTTAGCTGGGAATTATCACGATTAATCATGATTAACAATTTTTTTTTTTTTTGACAGCACTACTTTAAATATATAAAATAAACACTTTAAAACACCTGACTAACTACAGAACAAATAAAGATACCAAAAAAAAAAAAAGTATTTAAAGAAAAAAAAAGAGAGAACAAAT
Organism: Cirrhinus molitorella; assembly: GCA_033026305.1. Classification (NCBI taxonomy): domain Eukaryota; kingdom Metazoa; phylum Chordata; class Actinopteri; order Cypriniformes; family Cyprinidae; genus Cirrhinus; species Cirrhinus molitorella. Next base: position 29,457,006 of record CM065120.1, read on the forward strand.
AAGCTGTAAAAAAAAATAAAAAAAAAATCTCTCCATTTCTACTCTCGCTAACTACTTCCTGCCCACCCTACCTCTCTCCCTCTCCTTCCTTCAGGATGGCCCGCCCTCATTACACTTGTGAGAGCGTAAGCTAGTCGAGGATGTATTTTTAGCCTCGTGTTTGCAGATTAGCCAAGTATTTTTAGACGGTGTTATCCAATAGCACACCCCCTCCTACACACACACACACACCCCAACACACGTCACAGTGGCTGTGCTTACTACTGCCCACCCCTAAGAGAGAGAGAGAGAGAGAGACAGACAGACAGACAGACTCACAGTTAGGCATATAGTACAAAAAACAAGCTAAATAGCATGTAGGAGGCAAGTTCTAATAGTTGAAATAAAATCAACAAAGAGAAACTAGGGGCATTTAGAGAATTTAATTGTTTTAAAACAAAGAACAAAAAAAAAGTATGTTTTGTGCTACTTTATTTTAACCAAATGTGACCCTGGACCACAAAACCACTTATATGGGTCAATTTTTTTTATTGAGATTTATAAATCAGCTGAAAGCTGAATAAATAAGCTTTACATTGAAGTGGGTTTGTTAGGATATGACCATATTTGGTCAAGATACAACTATTTGAAGTTCTAGAATCTGAGGGTGCAAAATGAAAACAAAATATTTAGAAAATCACCTTTAAAAGTTGTTAGCAATGCACATTACTGATCAAATATTACATTTTGATATATTACGGAGGAAATTTACAAAATATCTTCATGATCTTTACATAGTATCCTAATGATTTTTGGCATAAAAGAAAAATGTATAATTTGGAACCGTACAACATATTGTTGGCTATTGCTACAAATATACCCAGGGTAACAAATGTCATTTAAAAACGTTTTTTAATGTAAATTCAGCAATTTATATCTTATATATGCACCAACATGATCAAACACTACCTGACTGATAACCACAAACACAGGCCACTTCCTAATGCTACAAACGGCTGTATGAGCTCCACAGCGGCCACTTGCTTTATAATTATGAGTAAGAGATTCAGAAAAAAGCTGCTGGCGCTTGCTCTCTCCCTCTCTGTTTTTGGAGAGAACATTACATAATTTTCTCTCTGAAATGAGCACAGTCTAGTCTTTTCGCACAAACACACAAACACACACTGACAGATCCGAGATGACAGCCAGGCTGTTCCCGGCTGTCTGCATCACTGTCACCATGACAACTCCCAGAGATAGAAGGAGAAAACCAGAGAGAAAGAGAAAGGCTAACAGTGAACACCTGATAAGCTAGACCAAAAACAGGATGCAAGGTCTCTCCATCATGCGCAAAAGGTTACCTTACCAGTCAAAAGAAGCTTTCGGTGAGCCCAATGTAAACAAACACAATGAAGGACAGACTAGAACTACAGGAAAACCGTCTGACATCTAACCTCAAAGTCAAACTTAGTCATCTCATTATCACATACAAAATCAACGAGGTTAATTTAGGATGGAAAAGACAAATATTTGCATATGGTTTGAGATCACAATGCTAGAGTGTCATTTTCAGACGTCAAAATGTTTCATCAATCCTAGCTCAATATACACAACCTTTTCCACTTGCACTGTGACACCATCACTATTAAAAAAAGCTAACCCAAACTGTGAAATTACATAATTATAGAGAGAAAAATTGCAAATGGCTTCATATATCACAATATGTAATTTCACTGTAAAATACTGCAACATGTATGGGTTTTGGATGTAAAAACTATGAACTACCATATAATTTTGTATATTTAGAATTTTTGTATATTATATTTTTGTAATCAGGAGTTTAGACTGCATTTTGTGTCTGCATTTCCTGTTAATATGTAGATGTTTTAGCAACATTTTTTATCACTCTGATGGTGTTTTGTATGTGTGTGCATGACTGCATTTTCATATTTGTATTGGTCATGGTTTATAGACAGTAAAACTTATGTGTATTTCTATTGTGCTACATGCTTAAAAACAAAGATTCATATTGGCATTGATCCATGGATGTTCCTTATAGTGGAAAAAGATTCTTTAGATTACTAAAATGTTCTTCACATTAGGGGAAAAATGGTTCTTTTAAAAAAAAAAAAAAGAGTTCAATAAAAGGTTCTTTGGGGAACCAAAAACTTAAGAAGCCTTAGAAGAGTGCACCTGTAGTGATAACCACCATAATAAGACATTAAGACAAAAGGCAGATTTTAGTAGTTCAAGTAGATGGGTTTATAAACATTTATATCACTTAAAGGGATAGTTCAGCCAAAAATTAAAATTATTTTCTCACCCTCAAGCTATCCTAGGTGTATATGACTTTCTTCTTTCAGACGAATACAATCAGAGTTCTATTAAAAATTGTCCTGGCTCTTCCAATCATTATAACCGCAGTGAATGGATGTTGATTTTTTGAAATCCAATAAAGTGCATCCATCTATCATGAAAAGTACTTCACATGCAAAAACAAAACAAAATCATTCTAATATGCTGATTTATTATTAGAATTATCAATGTAGGAAAAAAGTGCTGCCAAATATTTTTTTCAGGATTCAACATTAAAACATAAATATTTTCTAACAACGTAAATCTATGCCATAACACATCCTTGTTGAATTAAAAGTATTAATTTCTTTCAAAAAAAGAAAGAATAAAAATGTACTGACCCCAAACTTTTGAACAGTAGTGTATATGGTTAAAAAACCTTTCTATTTTAAATAAATGCTGTTCTTTTTTAACCTTTTATTGAACAAAAAATCCTGAAAAAAAAGTATCACAGGTTCCAAAAAAATATTAAGCAGCGTAAAATAATAAATCAGCATACTAGAATGATTTTTGAAGTATCATGTGACACTGAAGACTGGAGTAATGATTCTGGAAATTCAACTTTAATTACAGATATAAATTAAATTTTAATGTAGTAAAACATTGATTTAAATTGTAATAATATTTCACAATATTACTTTTTTTTCTGTATTTTTGATCAAGTGAAAACAGCCTTGATAAGCATAAGAAACTTCTTTAAAAAAACATTAACTGAGAGGGTGTGTCCAAACTTTTGACTAGTAGTGCATATATTTTTCTTTTATATAACTCGATTGTATTTTTCTCAAAGAAGAAAGTCATATACACCTAGAATGGCTTGAGGGTGAGTAAATCATAGGTCATTTTTGGGTCAGCTATCTCTTTAATGAAATATAGGCCTAAACGAATAAAAGTTGTAAAATATACAAGCAACAATATCCCATGGCAACCACAGTTGTTAGTTTTTTACTGTAAGTTTAACGGGATATTTTTATAGGTGTACCAACACAGCAACAGTGGCTCAACCAATGGTGTGAGTTTGGGGTGGGACTATCTTCTAGCCCAACCAATAAAAGCTGGTGGAAGTGTTCAAAATAACTAGTTTAAAAAGTAAAGATTTTGCAATTTCATTCGATGACACTCCTGGGGCAGAAATTATGTCTTTCAGCTCAAAGACAAAACACTAAATCAATCAAGAGTACAAAGCACATACTAAATAAGTATATAAGTAAATAAGTATTAAACAGCAGTTTCACAAAGAAAATAAGTAAACTGTGTCCAAAACTCATGTTTATACACTTGTACATGTGTGTACAAGTATGTGTGACTCAACTGTATCCTGGCAACATGAGAGAAAGGAGGAGGAGTGTAGTAGTCTGCCTGTCTCTCTTTCTGGTTCTCTCTAAGGGAGCATCTGTTTTGAAATATGCATGAGTGTGAGCGCTCAGTTTCACTTTTCTCATTTCTGCGTACTTGGAAAGCAGCTTCGTTCCCTGAAGAGCAAACCTCCAGCTCGGCACTGCAAGTGCTGCGTAACCTGCATCATTAGGGGTCAATACCTCATGCAAAGACTCAAGACGACACAGCCCGCGGGACACTTATTAGAGTTCGCTCTAAGAATAAAGAGGAGTTTGAAAAGCTACTTAGGTTGATTCTGTTGTGGATGTCATAGCAGGTCAATAAAAGTTGAGACGGTGTTCATAATTGGTGCAAAATACAAAGTATAAAGGATATTGAAAATCAGTAAAGTAAGGGAAACTTTTAAAGCGCTTTTTCTTTTTTGTATTTGTTATCTGGTTGTTTTCTAACCCAGTCTGGAACAAGGAAGTTATAAACCTGATCCAGAGAACTTGAGCTTGTAAATGTGCTCTTTTGCATACAGGTATTCCGTTAATATTTTGTATTCCATGGGAAAATAACTTTTCTATTTGAAAATATCTTAAAACATTTTATTCTTGTGATGGCAAAACTGAATTTCCAGCATCATTACTCCAGTCTTGTCACATGATTCTTCAGAAATCATTCTAATAAGCTGATCTGGTGCTCAATAATCATTTCTTATTATCATCAATGTTTAAAACAGTTGAGCTGCTTAATATTCTAATTCTTTAGAAACTGGTGAACAAAGTTCAAAAGAGCTTTCTATTTATTTGAAATGGTAATCTTTTAATGTCTTTATTGTCACTTTTGATCAATTTGAAATGCATCCCTGCTAAATAAAAGTATTCATTTTATACTGACCCTGTCATACAAAGCTCAGTTTTTATGAAAGAAAAGCATTCACCTTAAAACCCTCATGTAAAGACTCATCCCAGACCACCTAAACAAGCCTGTGTTGTAATGCCTGCAGATCTGGACAATATTCATCAAAACTTCAAGGTAAAAATAGCATTTGTGAACACACGTACATCTACAATTATTCAATAATTAGGTCCAGAGAACACAGGGGTAAGGAGTCAATCCACAGTCCATTAAGTTTCTGAAAAATAAACACTTCCAAAGTATGTTCCAAAAATTTCCACAGCACATGCTGATCTGTTTGTGTGCATCTGTGTTTATTAGACTTGTGATGGCTTTGGATTCATCATCCATGACAATTATAACTAATAAAAAAGGCATTAGTGTTGGTAAGTCTGAATAATTTCAGTAATTTTGGTTTAAATGGTCCTTTGATTTATTCAAGTCAAAATTTAGATTCAGCTATTTGTTTGTATTGTTACTAAAACATGTTCAGTAAAGCCCCTTTTTGCATTCATGTAAATCATTTTTGCACTGTTGTAAAATTGCAAGCTGTGATGTGCAAGTTACTGTAATGGTGCAGCTAGACCTATTGTACTTTGTTTCTGATTTAGGTTGAAGTGCGCCAAAATGAGGAAGAGGCCTAAGAGGAAGGAAACGAGTTAAGAAACAACAAATGTCCATTTTGTAACAGAACACACACATTATGTTTCATATAATACGGAAACTGAATGATAACCACTACAGGGCCACAAAAAAGTATCTGTCACATAAACAGTTTAAATTTCCTATTAAAATATAATAAAAAAGACCAAGTAATAGAGTTACTACATCAAAACTGTTTTTGCTGTGTCCAATGTGTAAAAGCTTGTTGATCTGGTCTAAGCAGAAGTGAAATGCTAAGACAAGGACTAAGCTCATTCTGTGCAGATCACCAATGACAGATAATCCTGTCAGTGCAAAAGTTCATTTTGAGTGGGCTGATGCCACTATGCTTATCCTACATAGTTCATGCTGAATTAAAGTGCAAATGGTTTTTACAACAACCTACAGTTTACACGGAGGCTATATAAAGTACTGTTCAGAAGTCCGGGGTCAGTTTTATTTATTTGAAAGAAATGAATACTTTATTCATCAAAGATGCATTAAAGTAAAGAGCAGGTCAAATGGGTTTTCGAGGGAAAAAAAAAAACTCTTTCGCAGTTTGAAACATAGCTTTCATTGTTAACAGTCTGCAACGTTGTTAATCAAAAAAAGTCCTTGGTAAATAAACGCATTGTTTCTCAAACAAAAAAGTTGACTCAGTTGTCACATTTTCAAATCTTTTGGCTGAAACCAATATACGTCACTAGGTAACATATTAGCATAGCATAAGTACGAACACTCTGACCTGCCCACAAACACTTTCGCTAGTTAGTTATGTTTACATCATGTCAAGAAGACACTGTGTTCTGCACTGTGAAAGCTAATTTGTAGCTAATATGTAACGCTAGAGCAAAACATTACCGTTCACTTTCAGAAGTTGTTGTAGGGGTGCTTTCTTCTTGCAAAAAATGAAATGTATGCTAGAATCGGAATAAGCTTTATTCGCCAAGTGTGTGCAAACACAAGGAATTTGTTGTGGTTTCACAGGATATATAAGACGTTTACAGAACTGACTCAGTAACATGTGGCCCTTTAAGCATTATCACATATAGAATATTGCATTATTTAATGAGTTATCGCATTTTTCTTCAAAATTGCACAGCCCTGGTTTGTCAGAACTGCTTTGAATTAATCTTTTCGAATTTGACAAATGACTCTAATATGAATGTATATTCTGAGAAAATTACCATGTTTTCTGACCTTAGATGCATTCAAACCTGTTGTAGGGGACTCCAACACAATTTAGGACACTTAAAAAACAAATTTAAAAAAAAAACAACACAACATGTGACCTGTTCTTTCATCAAAAGTAACCGAAAAGACATGCATAATGCAACAAAAACATGTAATATATTAGGCAGCAAAACGGTTTTAAACACTGATAAAAAAAAAAAAATATATGAAGAATCATGTGACACTAAGGACTGGATTAATGATGCTGAAAATTCAGCTTTGGCATTAAAAGTATAAAATACATTCTAAAATATACTGAAATGGAAAACTAGTTATTTTATATTGCAATAATATTTCAAATATTACTGTTTGATCAAGCAACTAGTCGACACAGCCTTTAGAAAACTTAATAGCCACATTAAAGTAAAAAAATATATATATGATTGTTGATTGTTCTTCACCTCACTTCTTAAGCTCAACATGGATAAAAATGTGTGACGCATCACCGCAAGAGTGTTATAAGGTTGCTTTTGACCAATGACAACATTGAGATTATGACAGCGCTACTGTGTGCGTAAAGACTGGACATGGATTAGCATGTGGTGCGTTTAGTGTTTCATGCAAATGCCAGAGACATGAAAATGTGTTTATAAAGAGCACATATGCCTTTTAAATGTGGAAAGAGAAACACGCTTAACTCTTCACTACTTAAAAACAGCTTCAGTCTTTCCACTTCAAAACTTCAGTGTAATATTTTTCATTTCTTTGTAATTATATGAAGCTTAATAGCCATTTCTAAGCAAAAAATGTTTCAATGATAATCCTACACCAACAAAGCGGTTCCCCTTAATGCAAATGCGCTAGCGTCTAAATGAAAGATGACAGTTGTGTCCGACACAATCTGGTCATTCATATGGTGACTCCTGATGAGTGTTTGACCCTGGTCAACTCCACAGACAATGAGGACAAGGAAGCATTCGTGTGCCTTGAATATGTGCATGTTGTGTCTGTGCACCAGTTTCTGTGTGACTCAAGGCCAAAGCAGTGGGAAACCTTGCCATGGAGGAGCTGCATGAGTGTGTATGTGTCTGATGACACTCATCTATATTTAACTGGCTCTCTCATACGGTATGAAAGAAAGGCAGAAGCAGAGACTGACTTCCAGGCATCTTCCTAATCAATAATGAAGCAGTTTGCAGTTTGTCTTCAAACAAACACACAAAAACCCGATAAGATGCTCCACAGATTATTTGTCTTTGCTTTCTCCTCAAAGATTGACTATTAAACTTCACTTATGGGTAAAACAGCCATTCTTTTGTTAAAAAAAAAAGTATGTATTGCATATCAGATGCTCATTACAGTCTGAACAAACTGTACTTCTATCCAGGTCTTGGAACAAGCAGCATTTTCTTCAGCTTTGTTCCACTTGTTTATTACAATCAATGACGTCACTTGACCTTATATAAGATTTTCAAAGAATGGACACTCAGAACAGATGATGTGTCATCGGTACTCAAAGATCCAACATGAAAGACGACGGTCACATGAGATGCTTAACAGAGATGGTGAGAAGATGATCAAGTGGGCCGTGAATCACTTGTTTTCCTAGAACAAGCTTTATAGTGGACTTCACTGTTTCTGGATCAGTTTTTGCATCTGAAGCGCTGAGATGATCGGTGACCAATGTGATGATTTCGGAATTCATCATACTGATGGAACACAGTCTGCGCCTATCTCTCAATACTTCTCCATTCTCTCTCTCTAACACCTCAACGTTATCAAAAACCTGACAGCCACTGAGTACTTTCTCACAGCCTCACAGACATGTATTAACACTTCTGCGTTCTCATCCAGATGTGAATTTAGATGATGTGTAAGGATATTCGCATAGCATGTAACTACAACAGTGCTAAGATCGGGCTTCGACTGCTAGTACACATACAAAGCCAGAGAATCCTAAAGCAGCTGCAATCAATACACTGTACAGAAGTTAAAATATTGAGAAGTAACCGCGTTATGTCTAATATTAGTGCTGAACAAACACCAGGGTGTTGCGAATGTGAAAAATTACTTGGGTGCACTGGAGCGAGAGACTTTTGACACCTGATCAAAACTCATGAACTTATTAAAAAAAAAAAAAAAAAATCCCACCAGAAACCCTTGTAATGCATCGAACTTTTTAGAGAGAATAGTTCTAATAATATTACAGAAAGAACGGCGATGCTCACAAAGCTCAGTGCTCTTGTTTGGTTGAAAATAATTAAATAAAATTCTTTGTCATGTATTAGGTATATCTTAAGTTTCTGGTTTTATAATAAATGATAATTCATTTTTACATAGCTTGCACTTTACATTTTGACAGAAATACTGAACTTTTGAACTTTGTTTCAACACAAATGTAAGTGTAGAATCAGCGGCAGAGCTCGTCTATCATCCTTCTAAACGTCCTTTGTTATGTATTAGGTGTATCATAATAAATGATCATTCAATTTTGCAATGCTAATGCAGGTTACATTTTGACAGATAAACCGAACTTCTGAACTTTGTTGCAACATAAATGTGAGTGCTGAATCAGTGGCAGAGCCTGTCTATTCAGTATCTAAGTGGAAATGACAAAGCCTGGGTTAAGTGCAAGCTCTACAAATTGGATAAAGCCTAACTCAAACAGCTGCAAAAGAGAAAATCGATGCAAAATGACCAGAAATTGTTAATGGCATATTTATTTATTTATTTAGCCACAGCTTTTCTTTCCAAATAATATCACTATATTTCAGAGCCTAGTCTGCTTAGTAGGCCATGAGTGCGTGACACCTATTGAGGCCCGAATACACAATATCAGGAGCGGAAAAAACAAGCACACATAAACAAACACAAATGCAGAAACGTTTCAGATGTTCATTTTAAAATGGCCAGCATCGACAAAAAAGCAACCCTGCATACTTTGTGCAAAACATATTGATTGTGCTTTTGGCGAAAGAAATGATGCATACTTTTAACAGCCTTTTTTGAAAAGTTATCAAACCTTTGTGCCTGGAGAGTTTTGGCTCTTCTCCACATATATATGTATACATATATTCAATCTCTTGCCTGTGGTACTGTACAACGGTCATGCAAACCACAAGGCATGAAATCACCTGGTGTAATAGTGAAGCTTGAGTAATGCACTGGATCACAGTTTATAGTTTGTAAGGTGGCGATATGCCTGTGAACAGTAGGAATTATAAAACAATAAGAATTCACTACTAACGTCCAGCGATTTGATTATTCTAGCTGTGCACAAATAGGTCTTGTGCTCTGTATTGCGGAGACGGACTTTGTTTCGGTTCTCTCTGAGAAAGCAGTGGGTTTCCTGACGCTGAGCCCTTGCGTGTGGTGGATATTGCATGCGAGTATGTTTTTGTGTGAATGCACAGCAGAATATGGATCCAATAAGCCTCAATATTAAAAATGCCCAAAGACAGCCATATAGGATATCATCTCCTTTGTTTTGCTGTGTGTGTGTGTAAGAAATGGTGACGAGAAATCACTCTCACAGCAATATTGATTTAACTGCATGGACTATGTGCTGCAGTGTTGACATACACCTTGTCCTACATTCCAGTGGAACATGTGTACATGCATACCAGCATAAAAGTGTGTGCTGCAACGATAACACAACAGAGAGCATGAAGTGTGATTAACGGAGGTCACAGTGCCAGTAACAGCGGTAGGACAACATTGCAGTTGGTTGGAAAATACTCAGGACTGTTGTTGTTACACTCAAAAAATGCTGGGTTAAACAACCCAGCGCTGGGTAAAATATGGACAAGCCCAGCGACTGGGTTGTTTTGCGCCAGCGGTTGGGTTATGTTTAACCCAGCCTTCTGGGTAGCTTTATTTAACTCAAGAATTACTATATGGCTGGCTTAAAATGAACCCAAAATAGGTTGTAAATTAAAAATTAGACATAATTACTACAGGCAGCAATAATCTAAATAATTTATTGAGCATATTAATATGTTAATAATGTTAATTTCCAACCTATTTTGGGTTCATCTTAAGCATGAACTTTTTAAGCAAGAATATTTAAGCAATAGTTGAGTTAAATAAAACTAGCCAGCACTGGGTTCTTTAACCCAGCATAATTTAGAGTAACTATTTTAATAAAACTATAAAAGTTTTAATAAAAGTTGTGTTTATTTACGTTAAGTTAAAATAAATTATAAATATTAGATGAAAAAAAAATATTTTACTAATATTACTAAAACATGACTTAAAAAAAAATATTGCTATTTAGCTTGTGACAAAAAAACACTAAACATAATTCTTAAATTAACTAAAATAGGGCTGCAAAATGATTAGTCATGATGAATCGATTAAAAAAAAAAAAGTATATGCTTACATACTATGTGTGTGTGCTGTGTAAATTTATTATGTATAACACACACATATGTATAGAATTTTATTAAATACTTGTGGGTATTGTATGTATTTTTATGTAAACACTTACATATAATTTTATTAGGGCTGTCAAACGATTAATCGCGATTAATCGCATCCAAAATAAAAGTTTATGTTTACATGCTATATGTGTTTACTTTGTATATTTATTATGTACATATAAATACACACACATACATGTATATATTAAAACAAAATATTTAAATGTATATATATGTATACCTGTATACAATTTAGATTATAAATAAATATATATATATTTTATATATATAAATCTAAAATATTTTTCCTTAATATATACATGCATGTGTTTGTATTTATGTATACATAATAAATATACACAGTACACAAATATATATTATGTAAACATAAACTTTTATTTTGGATGCGATTAATCGCGATTAATCGTTTGACAGCACTAAATTTTATATTATATATATATATATATATATATATATATAAATAAATAAATAAATAAATAAATAAATAAATAAATAAATATTTTACACATAAATGTAACATATTTTTCCTTAATATATAAAGAGTTCAGATGCAAAACCAGCTAAAAGCCATCTCGGTCTAAATGAGATAATGATACTGAATGAATGCGAGACATATTATATTATACATCCATCAAATACTTTTCGCTAAAATCCCAGCCTCAGTCCAAACAGAAGTACCAGTACTTATATAGAAACCTATACATTGAAGCCTGATAAAACTGCATTTGTTAAAGAATGTCAGATGGATTTAGAGGCTTTTGCATCTGAACTCTTCGTATACATGTATGGGTGTGTATTTAATAAATAATTATACAAACTAGTACAAACATATTATATGCAAGCATAAACTTTCATTTTGAATCGATTAACCGCGACTAATTGTTTTGCAGCTATAAACTAAAATAAAAAAATATTAAAAGAGTTAATTGAAAAGTTAATTTAAAAATATCAATATGTACTATTATGTGACATAATTAATAGTAAAAACACTATACAGATTTACCTGAAAAGTATTCAGAAGATGTAAATTGAACTGTAAACTGTAATTTAAGACCTTGAGGCTACACATATTTTCTCCTCCCTATTCTGACACAGACAAAAGGTGTGTGGATTCCGGTAATTGACTCCAGTAACATTACTTCCCTATCTAGTGCTCTTGGGTTAGTTTCTGCTTATCACACACACTGAACAAATAGCAGGTACAGATAGCTAGTTAGTAATGAATACTTCATCCAGACATATTGGTATGGGTTTGTCAAGCTTTGACAAGGACAAAAAAAAGTGGTCCATTCAACTGTGCACTTAAATTTCCCTCATCTTGCCCTTTCCAAGTAGTTGCCAGTTTCTGGTTTCCATTGACTTCCATAGTATTTTTCCCACACTATGGGAGTAAATTGGGAAAAGAACTGTTGGTTACCAATATTCTTTAAAATATTCTTATTTGTGTTCAAAAGAAGAAAGAAACTACATGAGGGTGATTTAATTTTAGGGTAAAATATGCCTTTAAGGCAGATAATTCATGTGTTTTAAACATTTCCAAAAAAACAACTAAAGTTGTGGGGAAAGGTAATGGGTTACAAGAGAAACACTAACAGAAACTACAACTGCAAAGTTTTCAGGTATCCTACGTTCTGGACAAACAACCCCTGCAGGAAAATAAATTATTTTTATAAACAACTGCAGCTTTTCTGACCACTGAAATGCTTACACGCAGACACGCACAGTGAGACGTATCGCACACATTTATACCTGCGCTACCAGTCTTGTAGGCCTCCTTGCAAACACATACAGAAGACAAGAAAGTTACACAGTGGTAATATGCTCTTGGAGTGTCTGACGTCACAAACCTCGTGTAACCCTGCCAACTCAGGAGTTAAATTTAGATCTTGGGCACTGGTCCCAGACACTGCAAAACAATGTGATACCACAGGCACTGCTTTAGCTGGAGAATACACACAGGGCTGCTGGACACGACTTTAGGAATGATAAAATGTGTGCAGATGCATTAAAAACACTAGAAGAAAACTATTGTGAACTTTATGAACTGCAACTTGGTCCAGAGGTGAGTTTGTGCTGAAAACGAAACTTTCAGAAACGCACGTGTAAAAGATCTATAAGCCAACATGAAAGCGATTCATTCTGTAGTTTTACAACTCCTAGTGCTGCTTTTCATTTACCATATAACATAAATAAAATGCCTTGTTCACACGTGGTAAGTCAGAAATGGGACATCAGAAAAAAAACAAAGTTTTCAAAATACAGGTTCAAATTTTCCTGACTTGAAATAAAGCTGGAATAAAATCAAATATAAATATTTAAAAAACTGAAACTTACAAAACTTTAAGTTTACGTTTTTTTTTTAATCGCTAAGAGTAAAACTTAAAATAAAGCTAAATAGAAATATTTAACTAATAAAAATGCCAAAGATACATAAAATTATTAAAACTTAAATTCAAAATAACAATAAAATAACATTTTAACAAACTGACATTGATGCATGTAGTGATATATTAAGAGCCACTTGCTTTGACGAATCTAACCAAAACTGGTTGAAGATGATGCACATTAGTACCAGATCAAAACAACATGTATCAACTGCCTACCTGTGATTTCATCACCCAAAACAGATCTTAAAAAGCATAACTTAGTGTAAAGGAAGCCTAAAAGAGATAGTACTGGAGTCCTGAACTGCAGGACTGAAGACTGCACCTTACTTTTATCTCTTAGGGTTAAGATAAAATGTCATCACCTTAGACTGGTTTTAAACTGTACTGCCATGACACACATGACTCACAAAGACTTGTGTATACATGGACACATTTTTTTTCTTTAGAACTTACTACATTTACTATTAGGCCTAAAGTGTAACTATCCATTTCATACATTTTACAGGTGTTAGCTATTAAAGAATGTAAATCCAGATGACAATATTAATCTGTATAAATTAGACATAATTAAAAAACAATTCCTTTTTTTAATTTTGTTATTTATCCAGTTAAACGTGCTGGGGAATACTGGCGTTGCATGTTTCCTCGCATACATGTTGCCAACATAGGCAGCTCGCTAGGTTTTGACACACAGCCATTGTGTGGGGTCTGAACCCAGACGCAGGCATAAGACCCTAACTCGACTTGATACAGCCACCTAGCTGCAGCACGGTGCTTATGTGGAGAAAAGACGGAGAAACATTGAGCCTGTGGTCTCTTTAAATCGCAATGACTCCGATGTGAAGCATTTGTTGCCTATATACCGGCTCACAGAAACGTCCACACCGCACAGAGGGAGGTCGACGACACCAGCCATTAACGCTTTGAGAACTACCTATGTCACCCTCAGAAAACAGAGTCACTTAGCATTTCAAAGAGGATTTCAGTGCCTTGACACAAAAGGCAAAGACACGACGCTTGGCGATAGGTCGAGATTCTAGGGACTGGTTTTTAACACTGTAACTTTTCTGTGGTGGCGTCTGAACCAAACATGTTCATCCTGCAAGTGTATTGGTTTTCTCACCACTGCCATTCTTTCATAAAATGAGAATATCCATAGTCTCCTCCTAAAGAGTTGTGTTGCATTAATATACATCCAAAAGAGTGGACTTCGACTGCTTCGAAAATAAAATAAAAACAAAAACAGGCTACTGTAGTAGCATCATTTCAAAGAGCGCGCCTAAAAAGAAACTGAAACTAGTATATTACTTTTGTCATTTAAACCAGTTTAAGTCGAGCATTCAAAAAAGAATGTACACATTCTCGTATTTTAATTAGCAAGCTGATTTTGATTTTCACCTCCCATAATTCTATCTAAACATGTAACACGCCTGAACTACAAGTAGTAAGTAGGAGGAGATCGAATGACATCATCAGCTACTACATAACTTTAAACAGACTGTACTGCAAAGTAGCTAAACGGCTCCAAAGTTACTCGAAGCTCTAATGCACTCCCACACGAGTATGAATTGTCAGCAAATTGTGCTGAAGTTATGTGTGTGTTAACATAACTGTACCAATTCAGAGTTTTCAGTTCCGACAAGTGTAAAAACGCAGACGCCGAGCGAAAGTTAGCACTGCAACCTAAACAAACCGCACTGTGCTCGTTTCAAACACTGTAGACACATTTAAAAGAACAGTCACGCACACTCAGAAGAGGTAAACTCACCGCGATCAGAGTGCTGCTCCTCTGCTCAGTGGTCGCGGTTGAATCGGGCTCTTGTTGCTTGCTCTGCTGTTTGCTGTTGCTGGATTTTTTGGCCCGCTGCTCTAAACTCCGCTGGTAGAGACTCAACGTCTCCCGGCGATCCAGCTCCAGCTGCTCGGCGTGCGCTTGCTGGTATCGGCTCTCGCAGTTGACGTGGTGCCTCCGGCAGCCCTCGATCCGCTGGCGGAGCCGCTCTACCACCGTGCTGTGCTTCGGTATGCCCACGTTACCGCCGCCGCCGGTGCTGCTGTTGGTTGCATTAATGGCAGAGTTTAAGTTCACGTTACTGTTATTAATGCAAATGCCGCCGCCGGTCGGTACGGCAGCGGGGCTGGCAAAATCCCCCATCATCTGTGATTCGGGAAGAACTTTGTCAAGCCCCCCTGACTCTCTCTCTCCCCTCTCCAAAGCGGGGCAGAAGTCCGCTTCGCCAGGGAGGCAGATACAGTGAAATTGGGGAGAAAGAAGCGTTTAAACGAGTGTAAATCCCTCCTGCGGGAGGATCGCCGTGTCAACCATTCAATAGACAACAGAGCGGGACCGTGGAGGAGCGAGAGAGGCGACCGGGTCTGTTACTCTCTCGCCTCTACTGGAGCTCCATCAAACATCCGGATGTTACTCGCAACCATCACGCATAAGCACCGCTGCTGCGAGCCCGTCTTTTTATTGTGTTGTCCTTTTGAAAAAAGTTTTGCCGTCTGCTGCGAACAGGCTCCGGAGTTGTTTCGTGAACTTGCATTTCATTAGTTTGGCGGCGAAACCCTCCCCGAGCGCGAACAAGGTGTGCAGTTTCTTAAAGTCCCGATGGCTGGAGAGGAAATCCTACAGTCGCCAATGTGTACAGCAGCTGCCACCATCACAATAATCAAGCGCTCCCCTCCTCCATGCTAGCGGAGTGATATCAGGACAACAGCCGAGCGAAGAGCAGCCACCAGCCTGCGAGCAGCACGTCAGCTCCGCGCAAAACACGGCGCGGAATCTAGTGCGCTGGACGCGGAGTCAATATTGACTTCAGAAGAGGTGAATGATAGAGCGGTGTAATGCTTTACCGGCGGGTTGGGGTACTGCATCTGATACTCAAGAGTTCATGAGAGTACAAAGCACTATCGGACTTGTGAGGTAGTGCGGGGAAACATATTTACACTCTAAATCCATACAAAAATGCAATAGAAAAAAAGCGATATTAATTTAAAAAATACATTCACATAGAATCAAATGTTAACAAAAATACAACATCAATTAAAAAATAAGATAAAATAATGGGGAAAAAAAAACCTGAAAAAGTTTATCTTCTGTGGGTTTTAGGTTTAGAGTTAGAAATGTGTTGTGAGATTAAGCATTATCCTTTGGTGGCTTGTATTTATTTATTTATTTCCTACACTGTAAAAATGACCATGATTTTAACAGTAAAAGACTGTAAAAATGCTACAGTACTTGGTTAACAGTAATTTCCCCTACTATATACGGTGAAATAAATGTATTGGACATTACATGTAATTTTACGGTAGTATACCGTTTCTGGAAGTGAGAAAGTATGTATAATTTTTTTGGTGTTTTTTTGTTGAAATAACTATGTTTCTTCTCATGTGTTTTTTCTTATCTGTGTACATTAGGGTCGTATGTTGCATCTAATGTTGTTAAATGAATGTTTATTGCATTATTTCAGTTTCATGTGTGTTAACATGATGGTTTAGTGTTTGTGTGAATGACACTGTGCACCTTCTATATATGTTAGTATTTAAAGATGCTTGTGATGGGCTTGTTTGTCATGTGACTTTCTCATCACCACCTGATTTTGGTGGTTATCAGTGAATTACAAAGTTACGAAACAGATTTATATTATATTATAATATAAATTATATTAGTTAATGAAATTACGTTAGTTAAATGTAAATGTAGCCCTAAAATCCTTAAAACCTAAATTGATTTTACCATATTTTTTACAACATAATTCTGGCAACCACAGCCACCAGTTTTTACCTCAAATTTTACAGATATTTTTTTTTTTTTTTTACAGTGAAACAATATAAATGATTAAAAAAAACACACTAGTCCATGTGTTTGCTAATACATACATGAGAAATATACTCTTGTGCTAGTTTTCACTAGTTTCATTTTCACAGAAACGTCCACTCAGCTATAACCAGCAAGAGCTCTCTGCATTTCATGGTTATTTTTAAAGGTATTGCCCTTGCTCTTGAGTAAACTTTTCTTATGTGGCATGTGTGCAGAAGATAATACACACATTTTAAAAAAAAGTGACAGAGAAAAGTAACAGGATCAGGTGAGGCCCTGAAGCACTGGCTGCAGTCAGTAAATGATGATAAGGGGGCTGGCCGGTTTTGTAGGTGTGCGTTGTGTATGAGTGTGTGTGTGTGTGTGTGTGTGTGTGTGTGTGTGTGTGTGTGAGTAATTGTGAAAAAGTGCTGCTGCCCAGTCTGGTTTGCTGAGTGTGGCTAAAACGAATTGCAAACACATTCATTCCTTCTCTCTCTCTCTCTCTCTCTCTCTCTCTCTCTCTCTTTCACACATATACACAAATATAGTCAAGGCCAAAAGTTTGTGAACACTATATTTTGCTGGGACTACTCTGGAACTGTGTCTCTGGGCCAACAAGATCAGCCTTTCTCCTGTTGTAATTGTATGTAATAAAGTGTGCCAGACAGACTTTTTAAATTTTTTGTAATTATCTTTGATCAAACTAGCAGGTATGCTAGTCCTTTTTCATTTGCTAAACTCTTAAATGAGAACAATGAGGAGGATGTTTACTGAACATTTAAGTTGGCTGAACATTATTAGCAATTATGGTATCACAATTAAATGATATGGTCTCACTCTTATTTGTCGTATTTGTTGCACAAGCAAAACAGCATGTTTCTGAACAGTTCCTATTGCATTAAAGAAAAGTGCACTGAAAATTAAATCAGAGGAACAGTGTGTTTCTGTGAAGATTGTTGTTGGTGAAGAATAATATATGAGATGGCCCAGGAACCAAATGTTTATTTGCCCTCTTGTATCCATCAAGGAAACGAGTGAGTGAAATGCTTTTGGTGTAAATCTCTGCCTCAATTCTTGGAAAAAAGCAGTAGGGCTATTACTTTTAAAATTCTAGGAATATAAATAACACATCCACCCAGGTTTAGGACTCTCTGTACTTTCTGGAATGGTTGATACTGACACTAGTAGTCAGAACTGCCATTTAGTGTTTGTGCTATTGGTTTGTTTTTCCTCAGGATCTTTTACTTGGTCTGACTGCTACAGAACTCAATCAGACCTGAACAAATAGCTGTGTCAAACAGTTCACCTATCTGAAACATGCTTTACACTAGAGACACAGTAAAGCGTAACTTCTGTAAACATGCATTTTCTCTCAAGTTTGTAATTAAAAAGCAGGTTGTTACTTGTGTCTCATACAAACAATTCAACAAGCCTTGCCAACAATTGCTTTTGCTATGTAACATTTACAGAGTAACTTGTTGAAATAGACCTGTTTGATCACCAGTAATATTTGTATGAATATGTAGAAACACTGGAAGCAACAAAACAAAAGCACCATGGAGAGATGTTGTTGTTGTTGTTGTTGTTTAAAGGCATATGTTTGGAATCTCTAATGGATTTCCAGCTGTAACATTTATGAATCACCGTACAAATATAAAATGTGGCCCCTAAGCGTCTCTTCTGGCACAACACTCATGTTCATCAGAAACTATTTTTACTCTTAATCTATTTCCTACTTAAATCTCTATTAATATCTTTGATTTTGATTACTTTGATTACATACAACTTACAACATAACAACTTTCGTTCAAAATTTAGATTAAAAAAAAAGAAAGAAAATGAATACTTTTTTTGCAGAATATAGGTATTACATTGATAAAAAGTGACAGTAAAGATGTTTATAATTTACAAAAAAGGTTACAAAAAATCAATTTAAAATAAATGCTGTTCTTCTGAACTTTCATTCATCAAAGAATTAAAAAAAAATACTAATTTCACAAAAATATGATTAATATCAATGATAATAAGACATTTTTCTTGAGTGCCAAATCAGCATATTAGAATGATTTCTAAAGGTACATGTGAAAACTGGAGTAAGGATGCTTAACATCACAGTAATAAATTATGTTACATTAGAAAACAGTACTTTTTAAACTCTAATAATATTTCAAAATATTGGTGAATATAGCATTTTCAACTATTTTTCACTATTTTCGAACAGTAGTGGCAACTGTACAATAACTAAAAAAAAGTAACATTCTTCAATTTCATATTTTGTCTTGTTTTCTGGTATTAATATTTCACAATCCTTACTATGTTTTATTGTTTTCAGAGAAATTATATAAAATGTAGTGAGGTTTTTTTAAAAGCTATTTGCCAATAGAGTGTTTTCGCAATGCTTCATCAGTCGGCCATATTGGTGGCACTGAATGTAAACAATGCCACTGAACCGAACAAAACTTGCATATTTTGCTAATAATTGCGGCTAAAAATGATCAATTATTGTCATGTTTTGGGCTGTAGACTTGGAGTACTATAGACTGACAAAAGTTATAACAAACCAAACAAATAAACAAATGTGGTTGGCCAAACTGAACCAGCATTTCCAGGGCTAGAATCTTGACAACATTAGCGTTTGTTCTTATCATTCCAGTCAGGTAGGTGAAATATTAGGCTAATATCTTAATTAATACTGCTTGTATACATTTTTACCACCTATTAACTTTAGTTTGTCAAAATAGTGTGCCCTTTTCCTATGTACTAAGTCCTTCTCTATATGATTTAGCAGCTTCCACACGTTTTTTTCATGGTTTAGACAGCATAAATTAGCAGAATAACGTATTTAGTAGTACATTAACTGTGCAGTCCATGGTGTTTGTTTACATCCTGGTAACTGACCAAATCATGACATAAGTGCAAACCCTCTATGGGATAAAAAACACTTTATGAGTTTTTACCTCAGTAATTTTTCTGTAAAATAATTGTGAAAAAACAAGAAAAAGTGAAAAAGGAACTTAGTAACTTTGTTTTGGTAAGCTGTGAAAAAACGAGAGAACTTACTTTAGTACTCACATGCTGCGTGACAGCCACTTTCTGTACATGTGCATCAGATGTGTGGGCTCAGAAAACCCTATATAAGAAGTTTATACTATGGCTTTAAAACACGTGATTTCAGTGCAATAGACATGATAATCAAAACCAAACAGATGTTTTTTTTGTCAGAGTGTAGAGATGTAGGAGCTGTAAAGCCACAGTCCTATTCTAGAAAAGGGGGTGGGGAGCAGCAGCTCATTTGCATATAAAGAGACATGCACAAAAACTGCGTGTTTCTGCTTCCACTCAAAATGGGCATTTTCAAAATTATTTAATAAATGACCTGTGGGGTATTTTAAGCTGAAACTTCACAGACACATCAGGGGACACCTAAGACTTATATTACATCTTGTAAAAAGAGGCAAAACCAGATTACTGAAATGAAAACTAAATATTGAAAGTGCTATTAGTATTATTATTTGCAGTACATCAAATGTATGCATGAAAAAAGGGAATAGATATTAAATCAGAACAAGAAAAGGGTCATATTTTCCACGTTTTCTGTGATGTTGGGATGTTGTGAAGCATTGTAAATATTTAATGTGGTCACCCATCCATTAAAGTGCTGATAAACAGAATCAATGGAGCTGATAGATTGACTATCCATGAAGAGACCGGAATAGAGAGATAACACATAGAAGACGAATCCATGAGAATAATAGTACCAGTCTATGTTTGTTTAAGAGGCTAAAAGTTTATTTTCACACTGACTCTTTTGAATATGTTTACACGTTAGTGAAGAAAAGACAGGGAGGATAGCAAAACAGTGTGACAAGAGTATATGGGCATGTATATATGAATACATGACTCCACTGAGTAGGTGGTGTGTGTGCTTTTTACAGGCAGCTCCGTGCTGGATACGTGACTTCCTGTGTGTAGTAACTGACATTTGTGTGAGTGTGTCAGTGTGTGTGTGTGTGTGTGTGTTAGGAGTGAGGGGGATCTCTGACTCATTCCCTTGGTATTCAAAAAAAAGGATCCGATCTCTCAAGAAGAAGAATTAATGAGAGTTTTTAGGACAAGAGGTTGGAGGACAAAAGGGAAAGGCATGTGTGCAGGGGAGAAAACTGCAGAGACGAATTACAAGAAGAAAGAGAGAAGAGAAGCCCTGGCAGGTGAGCTGGCAGTATGCGGTGTGCCGTGGATCAGTGGAAATGCTCCCAGTCACGCATCCAACATGCAGCCGCTTAATGTACATAGGGAGGGAGGTGTGTGGGTGTCCTAATTTCTGCACAGTCATGACTCCACACTGTCAGCGCCGCCTTGCAACTGGCCTTAAATCATGACACTTTATACAGGTCTTAAAATACTCCCTTAGTGAATTTTTCATTTGCAAAGGTGCACTGTTTTTTTGTTTTTTTTTTTTCTTCATGTTGATATATCAGTTGGTCTATATGCCAGTTGTCGTGGACCTTGACACCTAGTGGTGTGGATGCAGCATCATGCAAAAGCAAACAATTAAATTGTGGAAATGTATTATCAGCTGTCAGCAATAAGTGATAATATGTGCAAAAATATTTGGCTTGTCATGTGATATGAAATCTATGACACAACCAATTTCATGTTAAAAAAAAAAAAAAAAAAAAAAAAAAAAAGCTTTTATTAGGCTGCTGATGTTACAGTGTTTATCAATTTTAATATTACTTTTTCAAAGTACTGAATGCCATTTCATTATTTTTATAAATAATTATGCATTATGTAGCACCACTGTAATTATATCCTAAACGGTGCTAACAAACAAACAAATAAATAAATGTGGTGGATATATTAATTGATTGATTTATTCGTTCATTCTTTCATTTGTACATTCATACATGCATACAAACATCTTGTAACACCACTATAATTACTAACTAACAAACAAAGGCATAAATGTTGTACCTTTTATTTATTTACACATCTTGTAACACCACTATATTTATAATTTTATCCTAAACTGTTATTATAAATCTGTCATAATATGCCAAACAAACATATAAAAAATAAACAAACAAACAAACAATAAATAAATAAATAAATGTGTATTTTATTTATTTACACATAACACCATACATTTATAAGTATATCCTAAACTGCTACTATAAATCTTCCATAATATTTTAACAAATACAGTGGATATAAAAAGTCTACACACCCCTGGCAAAATGCCAGGTTTATGTGATTTAAAAAAAAATTAGACCATGATAAATAACTTCAGAAATGTGAAAAAACCTTTTATGTGACCTATAACCTGTACAACTCAATTGAAAAACCATCTGAAATCTTTATTCAGTGAGAAATAAAAAATAAAAAGCTAAAATAATGTGGTTGCATTAGTTAAATAGGAGTCAATATACCTGCCATCAAGTGCCTCTGACTAACCCCAAATAAAGTTCAGCTGTTCTAGTAGGCTTTTCCTGACATTTTCCTAGTCGCATCTCACTGCAAAAGCCATGGTCCGCAAAGAGCTTCCAAAACATCAGAGGGATCTCATTGTTAAAAGGTATCAGTCAGGAGAAGGGTACAAAAAATTCTAAGGCATTAGATATGCCATGGAACACCGTCAAGTCAGTCATCATCAAGTGGAGAAAATATGGCGCAACAGTGACATTACCAAGAACAGGACGTCCCTCCAAAATTGATTAAAAGACAAGAAAAAACTAGTCAGGGAAGCTGCCAAGAGGCCTCCAGCAACATTAAAGGAGCTGCAGGAATTTCTGGCAAGTACTGGTTGTGTGGTACATATGACGGCAATCACCCGTATTCTTCATATGTCTGGGTTGTGGGGTAGGGTGGCAAGACGGAAGCCTTTGGTTAGACATCCGAGCGTGGCTCAATTTTGCAAAAACCCATTTGAAGTCTTCCAAAAGCATGTGGGAAAATGTGTTATGGTCTGGTTGAACTCTTTGGCCACAATTCCAAAAGGTATGTTTGGTACAAAAACATTACTGCACATCACCAAAAGAAAACCATACCCACAGTGAAGCATGGTGGTGGCAGCATCATGCTTTGGGGCTGGAAATGGGGCCATAGTCAAGGTGGGGGGAATTAAGAACAGTGCCAAATACCAGTCAATATTGGCACAAAACCTTCAGGCTTCTGCAAGAAAGGTGAAGATGAAGAGGCACTTCATCTTTCAGCACGACAATGACCCTAAGCATACAGCCACATCAACAAAAGAATGGCTTCACAAGAAAAAGATTAAAGTTTTAGAATGGCCCAGCCAGAGCCCAGACCTGAATCCAAATGAAAATCTGTGGGGTGATCTGAAGAGGGCTGTGCATAAGAGATGCGGTCGCAATCTGGCAGATTTGGAGTGTTTTTGCAAAGAAGAGTGGCCAAAAATAAATAAATCAAGATGTGCCATGCTGATAAACTCATACCCAAAAAGATTGAGTGCTGTAATAAAATCAAAAGGTGCTTCGACAAAGTATTAGTTTAAGAGTTTGTATACTAATGCAACCACATTATTTTAGTTTTTTATTTTTACTTTTCACAGAAAAAAATAGATTTCATTTTTTTTTATTTATTTACACATCTTTAACACCAAATTATAATTATATCCCAAACTGTTATTATATATCTGTAATTATATGTAAACAAACAAACAAATAAATGTTGTGGCTTTTATTTATTTATTTACACATCTTGTAACAGCACTACAATTATAATTATGCCCCAAACTGTTATTATAAATCTGCCATAATATGTAAACAAATATACAAACAAACAAACAAATAAACAAATAATTGAACAAATGAATAAATATTGTTGCTTTTATTTTATTTACACATCCTGTAACACCAATACATTTATAATTATACCCTAAACTGTTATTATAAATCTGTCATTGTGTCTAAACAAACAAGCAAACAAACAAATAAATGTTGTGTCTTTTATTTATTGTATTTACACATCCTGTAACACCACTACATTTATAATAATACCCTAAACACTTATTATAAATCTGTCATTATATGTAAACAAATATGCAAATAAATAAATACACAAATAAATAAATGTGTTTTTTTATTTTATACACATTTTGTAACACCAAATTATAATTATACCCCAAACTGTTATTATAAATATGGCATAATATGTAAACACACAAACAAACAAACAAACAAACAAACAAACAAACAAATGTTGTAGCTTTTATTTATTTATTTACACACCTTGTAACAGCACTACAATTATAATTATACCCTAAACTGTTATTATAAATCTGCCATAAAAATAAATAAATAAATAAATAAATGCTGTGGCTTTTACTTATTTCTTTACACATCTTGTAATACCACTATAATATTAATAGCTATTAATATAATTTTAGTGGTTTTAAAAGAAGAATTGAATTAAATATGTTATTGTAAATCTGCCTAAAGGGCAAACAAGCAAACAAACAAAGAAAAAAAAAAGACAAATAAAAGAAAAAGCATCTAGTATAAATCAAAAATATGACCATTTTAAGTCTAAAATTAGCACTTCTTACATACACGCATGTCAGCTATGAACAGACGAAAGGAAGCCTCACCAACAAAATCAGTGTATATATTTTTCTGCAGCTGGTGTTCTGGTTAATCTGTTTTACACTGTCGCTTTTGCTACAGCCAAAGCATGTTTACAGTGAAGTAAAGACAACATGTGTTGCGCATACACTCTCTGACCTGTGTGGAAATGCACATCGCTCCAGGATCTTGGCTGAAGAATCAATGGCAGAACAGCAGACTGCAGCAGACAGCAGAGGCGAGCAAACGATTGGCCTGTGCTTTTAACCACACTCTTGTTTGCTGCCTCTTTCCTCTTTTTTATTTTATAGAAAACCAAAAATCTGCGTTTATTCCTCCAAAAAATGTTTAAACCTTCTGAAATCATACAGCTTGCTTGCTCTCCACAGCATCTGAAATGCCTAAAAATCTAGAATATAAAGCTCTACTGAAGAAATAGAAACAAAAAGGATTTTTAAAAGAAATATTGCATTTACTCTTACCAAAACCAAAAACACAACGCAAAATACAGTACCTTACAATCTGAGGCAGATATGGAGTTGAAACTATATTTATATCACTACTAGAGCTCTTCCTAACATCAGATTGACTTCTCCTACAGTTGTCATCTTCTACTGCAAAAAAAGGAGGTACAGCATAAATGGCAACAACATAACAGAGACAGCTCACATGAGACTGAGCTCTGAGATCTGTCTGGGGTATTTACAATGGTTTGATTACACTGGAAAGACAACCTTTTCCCCGGAACACTCAAACAAAGACATTCCTTTTTCCCAAAAGAACAGATTTATGCATCTTTTGTCATCTTGACAAACGAACTCAGGCGTGGTTGTGCTAATCATACTAATTAAAGAAAATGAGATGCATGGAACAGTTCCCAAGATTCAACTGTCCACATGCAAATTTAATTGGCATACAGTATGGTGCGAACTCCTACATGCTATAAATGTCTGTTTAAAATTCTGTGATAGAACAGTCATAACAAGTTTCCTAGATTACCAAAAAAACAAAAAAAAAAACAAATGCGGATCCGTGCCAAGTTGGCTACTTACTGTATACTAAGTAAGCAACTGTATAATTCATGAATTTCTTGCTTCCTTTTATGAAGACTGTTTAGCATGCTTTCTGATATCATTTTTGATGCTTGGAAGTTTAATAGCCACTGACACTATTTTCTGCAATATGTCTCCTTTTATGTTTCTATGCATGACAAAATTTTCATTTCTCTAGTGAACTATTTGTTTAATGCGGGTTAAAGAAATTTTGAAAACCAAATTTTGTTTTGACAGCTTTGTTTTTTACATATCTGTCACAGTCATGGTTGCAATCACGATAATGACTGTCCAAACCACTAATAGCAGTTTGGTTGGCCAATTAGCGTTGTTATGTTGCAACCAGGTGTTTTCTCACTGACATATAACTGCTCTGTCTCTCCGTCTCTCTGAGTCGTTGGCATTAGATGAAGACCTTTGTGGGCAACACGCACCAAACAGTGTAAAATAAGAGCATGACCTCATTGTTTGTTTATGTGCTCAATCTTAGATTAGTGTTTTTCACATTTGACTAGTCATGCTGAGACTTGGACTTCTGGACTGCCTTTGGGCTACACAATGACTAAGCATATTTTAGTGCATACAAGACAAAGCCTGAATTCTTAATAAATTAACAGATGAGCACTGAAAGGAGGTGATTAACGCTCAGAAAATGTTGATTGTCAACCTCGGGAAATCAAGCTAATATGAGGTATGTAAATTAAAAAAAATAGTTCACTCAAAAATAAAAATTTGTGCTAAGAATGTACTCAACCTCAGGCCATCCAAGATGCAGATGAATTTGTTTCTTCATCACCAACAGATTTGGAGAATGTTTTACATCACTTGCTCAGCAATGGATCCGCTGCAGTGAATGGGTGCTGTCAGAATTAGAGTCCAAACACCAGATAAAAACATCACAGTAATCCACAAGTATTTCGTAAGACTCCATCAGTGAATGTCTTGTAAAGCAAAAAGCTGTGTGTTTGTATCATCATTAAGATGTTTTTAACCCTTTAAGACCTAAGGGCAATATAGGTCATTTTCACATATATATTTTTTTATTTGACTATAAAATTCATCAGAATGTTATTTTAAAGTGCAAGGTGTCATTTTGTTTTCTTCATAAAATAAACTGCTTTGAATAAAGTACAGTTGTTGACCATTAATGTTGTGCAGTGAGTTTAGAATTTAAATTTAAATAGACAAAAAAGTCAGATTTTTATTTAGAAAAAAAAGAAAAAGAAAAATCATGATTGAAATAATCCAACACTTCTTACTTCAAAATTCAACCTGTTGTTTCAGGCTAAAATGCAAACCCAATATATTGCTTTCTTTGCTGAAGGGCCATTCTTCATTTGTGGTGGCAAGTGGTGTCCCTCCACTTTACAACAGTTGAAATAAACTTTAAATACTAATAAATCATAAAAAGTTTGCATGTTTGTATCCTGTATACAGAATGTGTATTCTGTATGTATTCTGTATGCCTATAGGGTAAACCCAATTTGTGCACTGTTAATAGTTACATTTTTGCTTTAAAATACATACAGTGGGTACGGAAAGTATTCAGACCCCCTTAAATTTTTCACTCTTTGTTATATTGCAGCCATTTGCTAAAATCATTTAAGTTAATTTTTTGTTCCTCATTAATGTACACACAGCACCCCATATTGACAGAAAAACACAGAATTGTTGACATTTTTGCAGATTTATTAAAAAAGAAAAACTGAAATATCACATGGTCCTAAGTATTCAGACCCTTTGCTCAGTATTTAGTAGAAGCACCCTTTTGATCTAATACAGCCATGAGTCTTTTTGGGAAAGATGCAACAAGTTTTTCACACCTGGATTTGGGGATCCTCTGCCATTCCTCCTTGCAGATCCTCTCCAGTTCTGTCAGATTGGATGGTAAACGTTGGTGGACAGCCATTTTCAGGTCTCTCCAGAGATGCTCAATTGGGTTTAAGTCAGGGCGCTAGCTGGGCCATTCACAGAGTTGTTGTGAAGCCACTCCTTCGTTATTTTAGCTGTGTGCTTAGGGTCATTGTCTTGTTGGAAGGTGAACCTTCGGCCCAGTCTGAGGTCCTGAGCACTCTGGAGAAGGTTTTCATCCAGGATATCCCTGTACTTGGCCGCATTCATCTTTCCCTCGATTGCAACGAGTTGTCCTGTCCCTGCAGCTGAAAAACACCCCCACAGCATGATGCTGCCACCACCATGCTTCACTGTTGGGACTGTATTGGACAGGTGATGAGCAGTGCCTGGTTTTCTCCACACATACCGGTTCTGGTCATCCCAAACGTCTTCCATTTAAGGATTATGGAGGCCACTGTGTTCTTAGGAACCTTAAGTGCAGCAGAATTTTTTTGTAACCTTGGCCAGATCTGTGCCTTGCCACAGTTCTGTCTCTGAGCTCTTCAGGCAGTTCCTTTGACCTCATGATTCTCATTTGCTCTGACATGCACTGTGAGCTGTAAGGTCTTATATAGACAGGTGTGTGGCTTTCCTAATCAAGTCCAATCAGTATAATCAAACACAGCTGGACTCAAATGAAGGTGTAGAACCATCTCAAGGATGATCAGAAGAAATGGACAGCACCTGAGTTAAATATATGAGTGTAACAGCAAAGGGTCTGAATACTTAGGACCATGTGATATTTCAGTTTTTCTTTTTTAATAAATCTGCAAAAATGTCAACAATTCTGTGTTTTTCTGTCAATATGGGGTGCTGTGTGTACTTTAATGAGGAAAAAATAAACTTAAATGATTTTAGCAAATGGCTGCAATATAACAAAGAGTGAAAAATTTAAGGGGGTCTGAATACTTTCCGTACCCACTGTTTTTAACTGAGTTTGAGATATTGCATTTGTAACAATATATGCATGTTCCAGTCATACCTCAGAGAGCTATCATGGAATGTAACTGCAACAATATAACATTTTTAATACAAATAAAGTGTTATATTGTGAATATAGATTTATTTATTTATTTAACTCTTTTATTTATAATTTTATTAAACTGTTTTTAAAAAAAACTACATATTTTGTTATATCTAAGAAAAAAGTTGTGTCCTCTGAATTCATGTCTGTGTGGTGTTACAACAATGGATGTCACCCTTTTAAGAAAAGGGGAAATCTATTTTGGAGTACTTCCTGTGTGTAAAAGTCATTGTAGGTGCTGGTTGATCTGAGGGTTGATTCTTTCTTATTAATTTTCTTAAAGTTAGCTAAATTTCTAACAATTTAATTGTTGCACTTTATTAGTGTCTGTGGTGTTCTGTTGATAATTTTTTGCGATTTTATTTGTTTAAATAAAAATTCCATTTTGATTTGGTGTTAAAATATGTTCTCTAATCTAAGTAAAGTTTGTTTTTGGGCAGGTTATTGAGTCAGTCAGTCAAGAATTATGGGCCGATTTCAGAACGTTACGAGCACCTCCAGTCCTCCCGATAATTTTCAAACATGTAAAAAAAAAAATAAATAAATAAATAAATAAATAAAAAAATAAAAATCGGACGATGTCAGTTTAAATTTGTGGTGTATGTGCGGTTGAACGAGACGATTTGGCGACCCATCTGAAGTTGACCAATCAGAAGATGACAAAAACAGAAGAAGAAGGTGACAATGGCGTATAGTAATTTTAGTTTTTACTAAAATTTCAGCACTATTTTTTATTTGTTATTCCGAATTGTGCCAAATTTGCCGTTCAGCTTTATAAATGAATATGCCTGTTGTATTTCTAATAAGAGGGGTTAAACAGAAATTCAGAAATAGCCTACTCACCTCGAGTTGTTTATTAAGAACAGAAAGTCCACGCTTTTCTCTGCTTTTCAGCCATTCGATTTGCTATATCCTTTTTTGTTTGTTTGTTTGTTTTTGGACATTACAAGCCATAGCTACACTCTAATAAATGCTGGGTTATTTTAACCCAACGCTGGGTCAAATATGGACTAACCCAACTGTTGGGTTGTAAAATTGCATTTAAAAATGTAACCCAACAGTTGGGTTAGTCCATATTTGACCCAGCGTTGGGTTAAAATAACCCAGCATTTTTTCAAAGAAAACTATCGTCTGAATTATTTCGTATTTCGTCCATATTTTTATGAATGGCACGAAACGTAATGCTTACGTCAGAGTTCGTAAAATCTTACTAAATTTGTGCTGTGTGTGACATCCTTTCGATTTTCCGTGTATGCCCGCCTTAAGGTAGTTCCACAGGCAAACAGCATCACCGTCTTATTACGCCAACACACCAACAAGAGAATTAACATTACGTTAGTTAAAAGCGATTACAGAGAATGGTTGAATGAACTTAAATTAAAACAGTACTTTTATGTTCCATTTTTTATTTCTAAAATGCTTGTTAAACCTTGTTAAATGTGTTTAAATGTGTGTAATATTGTAAATTATGCTGTATTCACCCAAATAAATTTAATTTGTGTTATATTTTTTGCCTGTGGGTGTTCTTGCTTAATAATAAATGTTCATCTTTTGGTCATTGCTGTTGTCTCTATAATTCTGTGTGTGATTTTTAATTTCCACTCCATTTTAAGCCAGCAATACAATCATTTTTAAACAATAGTTGACTTAAATAAAACAACCCAGCATGTTGCCAAATAACCCAAGTTTGGGTTGTTTTTAACCCAGCATGTTTTTTGTGTGTGGTTGTAATTTTTAGTTGAAGGGCAACAAGAGAAGCAATGCAAGTCTTCACTGCTTTCCTAGCGATAAGAAGAGGAGAAAAGAATGGGAAGATGCCTGTGGACAAATCAAACCTCCTAAAGACCTGCGTCTTTGTTCTCTCCACTTTATGCTTTTGAGGCTTTTTAAGTAGACCACAGCTACTAAAAGAGCTTACAAACGGCAGAGACAAAAAACTTAGAGGCCATCCTGACAGGGATGTAAACATGATGACGCTAGTCATGACGGTGCAGCCACCAAAAGAATTTTCAGAGCAAGGATTTCACTCGATATACGGGGGTGTAGATCAAAAATCAATGGTACAGCATTTGGTTTAAGCCTACGCTTATATCCATTGCTACCTGTAGGCTCTTTCAGTAGCTGTGGTCATCGTATCAATATTTTATTTTTTAGAGTTGTGCTGTGGTAAAAATAGCAACAGGTAGCGCTAGTAGCTAGTCCAAAATATGTA
The DNA here is from genome assembly GCA_033026305.1 of Cirrhinus molitorella. Taxonomy (NCBI): domain Eukaryota; kingdom Metazoa; phylum Chordata; class Actinopteri; order Cypriniformes; family Cyprinidae; genus Cirrhinus; species Cirrhinus molitorella. The sequence continues at coordinate 29,487,773 of CM065120.1, forward strand.
TAAAACATTTTGTTTTAATAACGTAAATCTTCTATGGGTTTTCTACTGCATATTTCGGTAAGAGACATAATGTATGTTAATTTACAGGGTTCCCTTTAAATACAGTTTAAAAACATGACCAAATAAAAATGTGAAAATGTTATTATTAAATTGTACTCATGTAATGAAAGCCTTCAAATGATGTTGCTTGAGTGTCAGCTATATAAATTCAAATATCAAATATTAACTCAATATCACTTCAAAGGATTAAAATTATGACACACTAGTGAATGGTTTAAATGTTGGGTACAGTCCGGAAGGTCAGGACCTCTAAAATGGGGACAGGTCGAAATAAAAGGACTTTTGTATTTAAAATGAGCTACTTTTCACGCTAAGTTCACAAAAAAAAATTGTGCCTAATACTTTTAAAGTATGACAGTAAAGTGTACTGTATTCATACACTTTGAAAACACAGAAGTTGTTTTATCAGACAAACAAATGTATGTTGACAAGGCAAATTCAGTGACAAAAGGGAAAGACTGAGAGAAAGGTGACTGAACTCATAATATTACACTGTAGCACTTTACAAAAGATTACAGGTCTTTCTAAAACATGAAATGGAGTCACTGCAGGTGAGTTGGAATCTGGTTTTATCTCCTAACAATGCACATCAGATGTGTATGCTTATGCCAGGAGAGGATAGCTTTAATATCACTACTAAAAGTAACCTATGTATTCACTCAAACTTAAGCAAATCCACAGAACCCAAAACGTGATCGAAAAATGTAACTAAACCCACATGCACTATCACACACATACTCAGACCAACTGAGATCTGTTAAATATTTTAAAGCCAATTCCATTAGTAAAATGAATGACACAGTAAGGACAGACAGGTAAGAAAGACACACAAACACACCTATTCATGTGCTCACAATATGTTCATGCATAATCCATGTGCAAATCTATTTTTGTCCTTTTTAGAGCTGCAAAGCACTGATATTTATATCTAATGACATTTTTTTTTATTCAAACACACATAAACACACAAAAGAAAGACTGTGCTGTGTTAGACAGTGAAAACCCTGGTGATTAGCTGATCATTTGAGGACATGAAAAGCTGCAGTTAGGACACCGACACACACAGAGAGAGAGAGAGAGAGAGAGAGAGAGAGAGAGAGAGAGAAAGCTCAGATTAAATTCTCCAACTTAAAGCAAACGTGTTCACATTTCCTATAAGAGCCACTTCTTATCCATTTTACACAGTAAATACAATATTTTACTAGTTTGCTCTGAAATGACTCAAGCCTTTGATGGCTGTTGGAAGAAATGTGAATCATATGCCCAGATGAATTTTTACAAGGACAAATAAATTGAAAATCAAATAAAGGCCATAAGATACAACAACAGTCTAGACCAACTTGGTTTTAAGCATGTATCTTTTATGAGTATGTTTTTACATGTTTTGTGTTCATTATGGCATGATTATGTAATGAAATCCACTCTTGAGTCAGCTCCTGTCAATGTTATGGGAGATTTAGAGCATCATCATAATGCTCTGGTTTAAGTACATTGGTGCGTGTATTCTTCTTGTGCGTGTTATAATGTTCTACTGTAATTTAATTGAATGCCTATTTTTTGATGCTTTTGAGTCATGCTAACTAGCTAAACCCTGATCCATCTGCATATGTACAAGAACAACAGAGAGATTGAATTAGACTACAGTTATGAGCTGGCAGTACGGAAGAGCGAAACATAAAGAGGAATGAGTCGAGTTAAACTATGGAATGTAAAACTACAGGTTGCAGATTAAGGGAAGGAAAACTTACAAGAAGGTCATTCAAAGTGTTAAGCGTCTTTGACTGATTAGAGGGAGGGTTGATAAGATTGCGCTAAACTGTTCTCATATGTTGGTCTGCCTCGAAATGTAGTGAGAGAACATGGAAGAAAGAATGAAAGTATTGGAATATCAGTCGGAATATTAATAGACCTGTTTCTCAGTGAGAAACAGAGCAGAAGGTTTTTAACTTTCACCTTCTACTTTATTAAATAGTCATTTATTGTTATTTTTATTTATGTTTTTTTTTTTTAAATGTATACATTTTTAAATATATAGAATATTTATAAGATAATCCTATGTTGTCAAGCAACCGGATCGTTCACAGACCACCAGGGGTCCACAGGGGGAAAAAAATTGAGTTATTGAGCTACAGAGCAGTGGTTCTCAACCTTTTTGACTCCAAGGCCCCCTATTGTCCAAAGGGCCACTTACCATTACAGTCATTCATTATTAACTGAACAAGGAATTACTCACAATGTTTACCCGATTAAATATTTTAGAGCTATAAAAATGATAATATAATATATAATATATAATATATTCTTTATGAAAATATAAGATTTTATAAACATGCTTTACTTATCCAAGTCTAAAAGTCAAATTAAAAAATGCTGTCATCCTCGTATCTAGGCTTTTCAAGACAGTGCACAACAAGCCAATGTCTTGATTTTGTTTTAATTTTTAGTTGTTTTACATTTATTTAAAAACGATTGTAAATAATTTTAAGTCATATTGAGGCCCCCTTGGAAGTTTGCTGAGGCCCCCTAGTGGGCCTGGCTCCCTGGTTGGGAACCACTGCTGTAGAGAGCTCTTGTCCATAAGTGCAGTGAGCCCTATATTTACCATAATAAAATAATCAAAACCAACATGGTGTCATGAATACATGAGAATGCAAGTTAGATAAAGACAAAGTGATTTTAATTTTATTACAACAACAAATGCATACCATCTATCCTGCTAAACCAGATGGATGTCCAAAGAGTTCCCCTGTTAGTGCTTTGTGCTAGGCCTTTTAAACATTATCGTTTTTCTATTGTTAGCTAAAGTTGCATTATAGTCTATGATGGCTGATATTTTGGAATGAGAACTGTAAATAAGAACCATTATGTTGTTCCAAACCCATACAACCTTCATTCATCTTCAGAATGCAAACTGATGAAATTCAAGAGCTTTCTGACCCTGCTTAGACAGCAATGCATCTACCATGTTCAAGGCCCAGAAAGGTAGTAAAGACATCGTTAAAATAGTCCATGTGACATCAGTGGTTCAACAATAATTTTATGAAGCTATAAGAATACTTTCTGTGTGCAAAGAAAACTAAAATAACAGCTTTATTCGAAAATTTCTTCTCTTGGCGTCCAGACGTAGAACCCGGATGCGCTGCGCCTTGTTTGCAAGCGAAGAAATGCATAATCGTACTGTCATGAACACACGTCAAAGACTCACATGGAAGAGAAGAAACTGTTGAATAAAGTCGTTATTGCAAAAAAGTATTCTCATAGCTTCATAAAATTACGATTGAACCACTGATGTCACATGAACCACGTTCACACAGCAGTAGAATATTGAAGTCAGTCCTACAGTATATTTAAAGAAGCCCAGTCTTTAAAGAATTACTCCACTTGCAGAATAAAAATGTCCTGATATTTTACTCACCCCATGTTATCCAAGATATTCATGTCTTTCCTTCTTTAGTCCCAAATTAGTTTTTTGAGGAAAACAGGAATTTTCTCCATATAGTGGACTTAAATGGTGCTCAACGGATTGAAGGTTAAAAATGCAGTTTCATTGCAGCTTCAAAGGTCTCTAAATGACCCCAGCCGAGGAGTAAAGGACATTTTCTTAAAATAAATTATATTTATATTTGTAACCAAAAATGCTCATCTTGTCTAGCTCTGTGATGCGTTTGCGTACTCTGTGTACTGCAGTTAAGACGGTTACACTGTTAAAAAAAAAAAGTTTCAACTTAAAATTACCCTACTTTTACCCTGCTTAAAATGTATTCGTTTAGTCAACTTGAAATTCTAAATTACTTAATGTTAATTTATGTGACAATTTTGATATTTTAGTTGACTAAACTAAAAAGCAGGGTAACAAATTATGGAGGAGAAAGTGAGATAGGAGTTTTTCGACATACCCTAACTGTATTGAACCGGAATGCAGAGTACGCAATGCTCGAGCTAGACAAGACGAGTATTTGAGGTTAAAAAGTATATAAATTGTACATTTTTTAAAGAAAGTAACTGATCATTTCGCTGGGTAATTTCTTATTCCTCAGATGGGATCATATAGAGCCCTGTGAAGCTGCACTTCAATCCGTTGACCATTGAAGTCCACTATATGGAGAAATATCCTGGAATGTTTTCCTGAAAAAAGACGTGAACATTTTGTAAATTATCAGGAATATCAGGAGTAATCCTTTAATATGGTTATGTTCACACACAATATGGTAATTTACGGGCGTGACAACCGCATTCTGTAACCACACCCAACATTTTTGGGACTCACAACTGCATTTCAGAAAACATGCACTGTGTGAATGGAACAGGACTGGACAACTAGTTGTCCATCACGTCATACAGTGCGAGAGAGCCCCTTTTGCCACACAATCACATGTCTAGAGTATTCCAGATGCATTAAGCTGCTGTGTGAACAGGACATTTTGAGACTCACACCTGTAAGTAAACACGGTTGTCAATCCCAAAAAACTGACAGTGTGTAGCCCATAGACTGTAGCCCATAGACTGCTTTAACAATGTCCTTACTACCTTTCTGAGCCTTGAACGTGGCAGTTACGTTGTCATCAGAAAGCTCTGGGATTTTATCAAAACTATTATAATTTGTGTTCTGAAGATTAACAGAGGTCTTACGGGGTTGGAACAACATGAGGAAGATTAATTAATGACAGATTTTTACTTTTTGGGTAAACTGTCCTTTTAAAAAACAGTTTGTTTAGCATGTGGATTTACGGGTGGAGGTTCTGCCAGGCAAGGAAGCTGACGTGATAATGTCATAGAGACCATCTGCAGAGATGGCCCTGGCACTCCACCACGATGACAGCTTCTTCCTGTAGTGTCGCCGCAACAACGCCTCGCACTCCCCTTCCTGAAGCCTCTCCAGGGCCAAACCTCCCAAATTCTCTCTGTCACACTCATATACATATGAAACACATCAATAAGCAACAAAATGCTTTTTATGCAAGATTTTATAATTATATATATATATATTGTTGTTTTTTTCTGCATATGTGTCTGTGTCATTGCACAAGAAAGCAGGACTATTTACAGATTAGTGATTCTTTTCTTGAAGTCTTGTTAAGTATCTTAAGGGGGATTTCATGCACTCCACAGAGGGGAAGTGATTTGGAACATGTCTTCTGTGTCTAGGGTTTAGTTCTACTGCATCATTTTGCAGTGCAGGCAGATTGAACCTCGGCTGGATGTCACGCCTCAAAGCACTGGAGCCAGGTTCAGTGCCGCCTCCTCTTCCCCTGGCTTGGCTGACCAAAACGTGGGCACAGGGGCACCTTCACTCCCTGGTGTGTCCTACGGACTGGACACGCTATGTTAGCATATTATCTTTTTTATGGTCAACGGCAATGTGATTTCTATTGATAGAAAGGAAAGATACGGTCGGCGAGTGAAAAAAAGAGGAAGTTGGAATTTGTGAGAAAAACTTAAAACAGTAAACCGCATGCAGGTGTGTAGTGTACTGCATGGTATTGTTAAAATAGCATATAGGCCTACAGTCATGGCCAAAAATATCGGCACCCTTGCAATTCTGTCAGAAAATGCAACACTTCACTCAGAAAATCATTCCAATTGCAAATGTTTTGGTACTCACGTGCTTATTGTTTTTGTTTGCACTGCACAACACAAAAAAGAAAAAAAAAACTTGATAAAATTTCACACAGAACTCAAAAATGGACTGCACAAAATGAATGGCACCTTGTCAAAATTGTAAGAAATAGTTGCTTTTCAAGCATGTGATGCTCCTGTAATTTACATTTAGGCACACCTGTGGTAAGTAACAGGTGTGGGCAATATAGTAATCACACTTGCAACCAGTTAAAATGCAGAAAAGTTGACTCGACCTTTGTGTTGTGTGTCATACTGAGCATGGAGAAAAGAAAGACATGTAAAGAGTTGTCTGTGGATTTGAGAGAAAAAACTGTGAAAAAACTTGGACAATCTCAAGGGTACAAGTCCAGAGGTCTTAATGTTCCTGTGTCCACTGTTGTGCAATATTAAGAGGTTTACAGCCCATGGCACTGTAGCTAACCTCCCTGGACATGGACGGAAGAGCAAAATTAATGAAAAATTACAACAAAGGATTGTTCGAATGGTGGACAAAGAACACAGATTAACTTCCAAACAAATTCAAGCTGATTTGAAGACACAGGGTACAACAGTGTCAGCTCACACTATCCGCCATCTGAATGAAAAGGGACACTATGGTAGGACATCACTGCTGACACAAAAGCATAAAAAAGCATGACTGGAGTTTGCCAAAACTTATGTGACAAAACCACAATCCTTCTGGGAGAACGTACTTTGGACAGATGAGACAAAAGTAGAGATTTTTGGTAAAGGACATCATGGCACTGTTTACAGAAAAAGAAATGAGGCTTTCAAAGAAAAGAAAACAGTCCCTACAGTCAAACATGGTGGAGGTTCAAAGATGTTTTGGGGTTGCTTTGCTGCTTCTGGCTTGACTGTGTGGATGCCTTGACTGTGTGAACGGTATCATGAAATCTGATGATTACCAAAGAATTTTTGGGTGCAAGGTAGTGGCCAGTGTCAGAAAATTGTGTCTCCACCAGAGGTCCTGGGTCTTCCAGCAGGACAATGACCCAAAACACACTTCAAAAAGCACTCAGAAATGGTTACAAACAAAGCGCTGGAGAGCCAGCAGTGAATCCAGATCTGAATCCCATAGAACACCTGTGGAGAGATCTCAAAACAGCAGTTGGGAGAAGGCATCCTTCAAATCTGAATGACCTGAAGCAGTTTGCGAAAGAAGAGTGGTCCAAAATTCCAGTAGAGAGGTGTAAGAAACTCATTCATGGTTACAGGAAGTGACTGATTTAAGTTATTTTTTCCAAAGGGGGTGCTACCAAATATTAAATTAAGGGTGCCAATAATTTTTTTTTTCTGTGTTGTTCCAATGCAAACAAAAAAATTTAAATAAACATGTGAGTACCAAAACATTTGCAACTGCAACAATTTTCTGAGAGAAGGGTTGCATTTTCTGACAGAATTGCAAGGGTACCCATACTTTTGGCCATGGCTGTAGTATATTACAAAGCTGTTTTTATTTTCCATGTATGGTTGGTCGATGTTTTTAGTGAACCTTTTTGCGCGTGTACATCTTTTCCACCAGTAGGTTGCAACAAGTAACTTAGGTGAATTTAAAGGGATAATTCACCTAAAATTAAAAATTCTGTTACCACCCTCATGTCATTCCAAACCCGTAAGACCAGCTTGGAAACACAAATGAAGATATCTTTGATCAAATCTGAGAGATTTCTGACCTTCCATAGACAGCAACACAACCGAGTAAGAGGAAGAACGTGTATGCGTCGTTAAGCACATGCATACTCTCCACAAAGGTGGTGCGCCGCAGAAGACAGGATGAGAGGGAGAAGAACTGCTGAATTTACTTTGCGCACAAAAAGTATTCTTGTAGGTTAGAAAATTGAACCCCTAATGTCACATGGACTATTTTACTGATGTTCTTGCTATGTTTCTGGACCTGGAAACATTTTAGTTGTGTTGCTGTATATGGAGGGTCAGAGAGCTCTCGGATTTCATAAAAAATATCACAATTTGTGATACGACACGAGGGTGAGTAATTAATGACACAATTTTTATTTTTGGGTGAACTATCCCTTTAAGAGTGAGTCATTGAATCAATCACTCAGCTTATTTTTTCGACACACTAGCTGTTAATAAGTGACTGACTGCACTCGAAATCACATGTTCTCTGAGTAGGTGTTTCTGTTTTTCTGTTAAAAAAGCATGTTCTATATAGTTTGAATGTGTAGTATGAATTAAGTTACTCAATATTACCTTCTTGTTTTTTGAACTGCTATATAAAAGCTCTTTTTTTGTTCACAGCATTACATTTACATTACAGCTATTCTGGCTGTACACGGAGAGATCCCTGCGCAGTACGTGTTTGGTAACACAGTTAATTACCGCTCTTGCACCAGTCAAAAAATAACATTAATTCTCATTGCTCTGCTGGTGTTCCTAAACCCAAAGCTGATTTTGGGTCTGTGCAGGATTGATTGTTGCTGGTGCTTATGCACAGTGCAGATGGGTCGAGCCTCCTTTACAAGCATCATGAGAGCCACTGCCAGCCGTGGGCATCTGTTAACTTTGCAGTCAGAAAGGAATCAGAGAGAGAACGAGAGACTGCCTATACATCTCCATTAGTGCTTATGCCTCATTCTGCCCCTCTGTCACTTATTGTGCCATTTTCTATCTGTCAAAATCTTATCTCCTGTCAATATATCATTTTGTTCCTTACTTCCATCTCTCTTATTTTCCTGTCTTCATCTCAATTTCACCTTCATCATCCTCTCTTTTTATTTTTCTTACTCCTATCTTTTTATTCACTTAGTTTTCATCTGAAGAAACGTTTATGCTGTAAATACTAACATACACTACCAGTACCAGTTTTTGAACAGTCAGATTTTTAATGTTTTTTAAAGAAGTCTTTTCTGCTCACCAAGCCATTTATTTCATACAAATTACAGCAAAAACAGTAGCAAATGTAAATATTTTTTACTATTTAAAATAACTGCTTTCTATTTGAATATTTTTCAAATGTGATTTCAAAGCTGAGTTTTTAGCATCATTACTCATTACTTTTTTCATGTTTCTATGATGAATAGAATGTTCAAAAGAACAACATGTGTATGAAATAGAAATATATTTTGTAGCATTATAAATGTCTGTATCATTAATCAATCATTTTTATCAATGTAAAGCATTCTTACTAAATAAAAGTATTAATTTCTATAATTTATTTTCTTTAAAAAAAATCATAATAAAATAAAATACTGATTTAAAGCTTTTGAATGGTATAGTGTATAATGTTACAAAAGCTTTTTATTTCAGATAAATGCTGTTCTTTTGAACATTCAATTCATCAAAGAAACCTGAAAACAACATATAATAATAATAATAATAATAATGTTTTTTTTGTTTGTTTGTTTGTTTGTTTGTTTGTTTGTTTTTCTGAAGGATCATGTGACACTGAAGACAGAAGTAATGATAGTAAAATTTAGCTTTGATCACAGGAATACATTACATTTAAAATATATTCAAATAGAAAACAGTTATTAGTAAGAATAAATAGTAAGAATATTTCAGCATTTTACTGTTTTTTGTTGTACTTTGGATCAAATAAATGCAGGCTTTGTGAGCAGAAGAGACTTCTTTAAAAAACATTCAAAATCTTACAGTTCAAAAACTTTTGACTGGTAGTGTATATTACTGCACAGAATGAATATATATTTAAAATAAATCAATATACAGATTAAATATTAGCTTACTAATAGCTCTAATAGACAGGATTAAAACCTCAAACATTTAACCTAATTAATAGGCAGTAATCTAGCTGTGATACATAAGTATGCTTATTTAATTTGACAAGCATTACATCTGTGTTTTATAAGCACAGCTAGACACCAACACAGACGATGAAACACTGTCAATTCCTCGTTTAATTTATGACAGACTTTAACCACTAGGAGGCACTTCACACATAATTGTCAGACGATTATCAAAGCTTTGTTGGCAATAGACAGATTTCATTATTCTCAGCCAACCCGGTTTCTGCACAGAAGATCCTCACCAAGAAATATAAATATTGTTTAGTCTTAGGAGCATGCTAACGTTGCCATCATGAGAAAATATAACCGAAATCTGGATTTGTCCTGGTTCTAAACTCAGGACTGTTATATCCATCAAAAGTACAATGACTTTCCAATTGTTATATTTATATATATACACTGTAGATGTAAGTTCGTTCTTTAAGTCTTTAATCTCATTTATTCTCTGGCACATTTACAGAGTGCTGTATCAGATGTGTGTTTAATCTTATCTGCTCTGTCTGTAAGCACTATCATTAAAATCATTTAACACATTCTCACTAGTGCTCCTTATGAGTATTTCTCTCATTAAATGAACAGTTCACCCAAAAACATAAAAATTTGCTGAAAATGTACTCCCTCAGGTCATCCAAGATGTAGATGAGTTTGTTTCTTCATTGGAGCAGATTTGAAGAAATGTAGTATTATCACTTGCTCACCAGTGGATCATCTGCAGTAAATGGGTGCCGTCAGAATGAGAGTCCAAATAGCAGATAAAAACATCACAATAATACAAAAGTAATCCATACGACTCCAAATCATCAATTAATATCTTCTGAAGCAAAAAGTTGTGTGTTTTTAAGAAATACATCCATCATTATGGCATTTCAACTTTAAACCATTACCAAAATAATGCTTCCTCCAGTGAAAAAGTCCATCCCCATTGTCCTCTCACATCAAAGCAATGGATTGAAGGTAAAAAGGTCTTCATGATGGATTTGTTAATTACGAAACTTCACAAGACATTAATTAGTGGACTGGAGTTGTACGGTTTACTTGTGGAAGTACAGATCAAGTTTTGTCATTTGAAATTCAGCTTTCTCTTTTAAACAACAACAACAACAACAAACAGCATATGCTGGTTTGAGCTGGTTTAAGATGGTCCTGAGCTGGTTATGAGCAGGAGATGTTTAGGACCAGCACATGACAGCTTAAACCAGCTTGTAACCAGCCTGTCAACATTTCTTATGCCTGCAGCTTAAAATGAAACAAGAACGAAAGCACCTAGAGTGCCAATCAATGTATTGCGGCAAGTCGTTTCAGCTTGTAGTAATACTCTGGGCTTTTTACAACACTGATCAAAGTGCAAACCAATTAAGTCGGTGTAGTTGCCACTGCCATGTGGTTTTGTTTGTGTGGGGCCATCAGACACTTCCTTTAGTTAATGTGTCACACTGTAGCACAGATGAAATGAGACAGATGGTGCGAGAAAGTTAGAGGTGTGCGCAGTTGGGTGAGTAGGTTGGGGAGGGGGGGTCTAACTGTAATCTGAGAAAGTGAACGAGTGAACTTTGGATCTTTTAGCAGGCGTCGCCCTATAGTCTGCTCCAGCTTTGTCATCTGAGTTACCACACAGGTCTGGTTGGTAACCGTGGTGATGTTGAATAATTGAGAGGGTAAGGCCGGACAAACTACACAGCGTTTCAGGACGAGAGAGAAAGAGAAATAGACAGAGAGAAAACAACCTTTTCAAAGGCATTTAACTACATAGTTTTAACTTTAAAAACTTGTTGTTTTGCTAATAAGCTACACCTGCACACATTTGCAAACACACTCAGTCATGGACGGAGACGTGGATGAAGATGATGGGACTTTTACTAACATCTCACTAGCTGATGATTCAGGTAAGACTTGCCTTGTTTTGTCTTAAAGCTGATCTGAAACCAGTTTTATTTGTCCGGGAAACAGTTCAGTGATGGAACTGGGAAATGTATGTGAATGAAAGAACATGGGTGCACTTTAAAATTAAGGCTATAGTCTGAATGAGAGACTTTCAGGGTTACAATAGTTACAGTATCTCACAAAAGTGAGTAACATTTTAGTACATCAAGGGACAATACTATAGAAATAAAACTTGGATATACTTTAGATTAGTCAATGTGCAGCTTGTATAGCAGTATATATTTACTTTTCTCTGAAAATAACTCAACATACAGCCATTATTGCCTTCAGCTTCCTCAGCAAGGCAGTTAGTATCTTGGTGGTGTGTTTGGGGTCATTATCATGTTGAAAAAACTGCAGTTTGGCCTTGTTTCTGGAGGGAAGGCATCATTTTCTGCTTCAGAAAATGGAATCCATTCATTTGAACTGCAGCTCCACAGCATCAGCAGCACCATGATGTTACCTTGGTATCAGAACACAAGACATGGTTCCAGTAATTCATGCTTTTGGACATGTTGTCTTCAGCAAACTGTTTGTGGGCTTTCTTGTGAGCCAGCTTCAGCTTCAGAGCACTGACAAGCTGACCTTCAACATCTGCAACCTTTAAAGCATGCATCTGTTTTTTGACGCACAGAACGAGTACTCAACTTCGTTGATCGACCCTTGCAAGGCCTGTTCTGAATAGAACCCATCTTGGAAAACCTCTGTATGACCCTGACCACTGTAGTGTAACTCAATTTCAGGGTGTTACTGAAACTCTAATAGCCTTGGCTATCTTTGTGGAGAGCAACAATTCAAATTCTCAAATCCTTTTTGCCATGAGGTGCCATGTTGAACATCCAGTGGTGAGTATGAGAGAATTGTATTTAAAGCACCAAATTTAAACTGCTCTAATACAAGATGCACAACTTTGTATTGTCCTGTCAAGCAGACAAAAACATAAACATGATGAATAGGACATGTGGCTTTGCATGGTTAAACAACATACAGATGTTATCATGTTATGTGAGGGTGTACTCACTTTTGTTGCCAGCTATTTTGACAATAATGGCTTTATTTTGAATTATTTTCAGAGGACAGTAAATATATACTGCTATACAAGCTGCACATTGACTATTCTAAAATATATCCATGTTTCATTTCTATAGTATTGTCCCTTGAGAACATATACTAAAATGGTTGCTAAAATGTGAGGGGTGTACTCACTTTTTTGAGATACTGTAACTAAAACAACTTTTTTGCTGAAAATCCTAATTTGGTCTTAAAAGGAACAGCTTTTTAAAAATAGAGGGTTTGCACTTACGTCACAATTTGGTCAGCTATCCGGATGCGTGGCCATATTGGCGATACTCGGATGTAAATAATAGCATAGATTGCACAGTTAATGTACTACTGAAAACATTGTTCTGCTAATTTATGCTGTCTAAACCACAGAAAAAACATGTGGAAGCTGCTAAATCATATAAAGAAGGACTTAGTAAGAAGGAAAGGGCGCAATATTTGGACAAACTAAAGTTAATAGGTCATGAAGATAAGTATCGAGCAGTATTCATTAAGATATTACTCTAATATTTCACATACCTGACCGGAAATGATAAGAACAAATACAAATGTTGTCAAGACTCTTGCCCTGGAATGAGCAATGTCAGTAAGTCTTAGTCCAATCCAATAACATCAACAGTAGGCCTATTTTCAGAAAGAAGAAAATCTAAGCTACGTTTAAACTTGTAAGTATAAGTTAGCACAAATGTAAGCATCTAAATGCTTTAGTGCTTGCAGCATGTGGTTTTCTTGTCCAAATACAGGAATGAATAGAGAGGCTTTGTGTCAACACTTGTCAGAAACCTCCATAAGAGGCAGTAGGTGTGTGCTTGTGTACAGGGACTTCGCTGAGATGAGCTCACATATACGGTAAGCAAATGTGAATGTGGCTACTGCCAGAGCTGTAAGTAAGTAGAACAAAGGCTGCATATTTCAGAAGACTCATGTCTACTCTGATCTGTCATTTTTAAAGGGATAGCTCACCTAAAAATAAAAAGTCAGTCATTGTTTACTCACCCTCATGTAGTTTCCAAACCTGCATGCCATTTTTCTGTAGAACAGAACGGAAGTGTTATACTGAAATATCATAATACTGGAATTTTGATTTGGGTGACAGATTTTACCAAAGTATTGGTATTATTATTTATTCAAATACTACTACTACGATATGAATTATTTAAACTTAGCATCGAGATTAAAATGATTCTAATGAGGAGAAATGTTTATTATGTAGCATAATGTTTTCTGTTCCACATACTATTCTTTAAAAAAATTGAGTAGCAACATGCTAATATTGCTTTGTTTACAGCCTAATATTTATAGAGAGCTTTGTCTCCCTCTGTCGGTGCTTTTCGGTAGTGAGTGTATGTGAGAGAAACAGAAGCGATGAGGTAACGGACGGTCTGTATCATTACTTTGACATCAGCTTTGGAGGCTTGATAATTTTGAACATCTTTAATAACGCGGAAGGATTTGGTCTTGTATCAGGTAGGACTGCATGACTGTATCAGTGTGTTGGTGTGTGTTTAAAGTACTTAAGTTCTTTACTATCACATGCGATCATGTTTATATCTTCCTGGCGTGTATTACTTTTTTTCATTTAGCCTCTTTAAGTTCATTTGTTGCTTATTATTTGACTGCATTTTGCTAGCGGTGTAATTTAAAGCTGTTTCTTCTAACTAAGTTAGTCTTTTATCACCCAGGCTGTAACGGCCTGTAATGCACGAGAACCAATGGAGATTGTTGTGGTGGACGTTAAATGAGTTAAAACTTCATTAAACTAAGTTAAAATGGCACGTCTCTAGTACTAATAGCAATATAATTAGGTTTTAAGCATGTAATGTAAATGACAGTGATCCTAGCTCTTTGCAAACTATATTTCTTTGTCAGGCGATGGTTTGTTTTGTTAGCCAGTAGCTAACGTAAATTGTATCTTGATGCGCTGGGATTTTAAAACGGCATAGTTTCAGCTGTATTTGTGGGGTACGAATACCACAAAATTACTCCTATACATATCCAAAAAACACCACTACATGTTTGTGTTACACATATATTTTATATCACATTGACGATATCTCTCACAGCTGACGGAGAACCGACAGTCCTGCGCTTCAGACCAGAGGACCAATACAGCACCATGAACTGTGAGATTGATGGTAAATATCACGTTTGGTGTATTTATATAGTATATTTTACGTATGTGTAATTTTAAATGTATATGTGTATCTTTTTAGGAGATATGGAGAATCAAGTTGAGCAAGAGGAGAAGACTAGACTCATAAACCAAGTGTTGGAGCTTCAGCACACACTTGAAGGTCTAAAGTCTTTGAACACATTTTTTTTTGTAATAACTTCTGGTTAACTGTTGCTGTTGTGTTTTGTAATAACTTCTGGTTAACTGTTGCTGTTGTGTTTTGTAACTGAATATACACCCCTCATGTTTCTGATTTTCCTCTAACCATTCTCCTCTGATCCACTCAAGACACTAAATGGCTGCCGGAAAAGGCTAAGTGATGCACTCTAATGTATTTTGTCTGTTTCCATTAGATCTCTCTGCACGTGTGGATGCGGTGAAAGAGGAGAACCTTAAGCTCAAATCGGAGAACCAGGTTCTTGGGCAGTACATAGAGAACCTCATGTCCGCCTCCAGTGTGTTTCAGACCACCGAAACCAAAAGCAAACGGAAATAACATGTGGATCACATCTCCGTAATACGTCAACTCCATCTGGCATTCAAACTACTAGCCCATACATATAAGCCGCTGTTTGTTTTGTATTTATTTTGTTGTATATAATTTCCTGATGCATCTCTCAGCATGGTTTGGGTAATACTTGAATGGACTGAGCTGCTGCCTCTTCCTGTCAGCTAACCGTGTTACAAGATATAAAAGGATGCATGATGCAGTTTGTGATCAGATACGTACAGAGCTGGTGTATACCACTCCTGTATAATTCATTTAGCAGGTACATAACCAATCTCAGACCCTCTCATTGACTTCACAACCTTTTTAAATACAAAGAAGCGAGAGTCAGATTTGGAAGAGCTCTTTTAAAAATACAGTTATGCTGAATTCCAGGTTTTTTGGCATTAAACAACTAACATTTACAATGTAAAATACAGATCGATGCATGACATCTCATAACCCATAACTAAAGTGCATGACCTAAAAGGCTCAAGACACAAGACGGATAACCTAAATTAGTCCTCCCTCACTTGGCATGTGATATTTCTAGTTTAAAACAAGTTTACTGGCAATTATCTCAATGAGAGTTACTCAGCTGGTGCAGAAAGTGCAATTTCTGTAATTTCCTGACCCGCTGGTTTAAATGAAGTACCTCCTTGGTGTTATGTTATAACAGGCCTTTGACTCACCGAATGACATTTACTCACTTTCATACTTGGATTTATCTTTAAAGGTCTGACTAGCGCACAAACCCAATGTCTTTTGAGCAGGATCAATAGATTGAAACCGGCTCGCAGTGTAAACCGCAGCATTGTGTTGGAGAGTTTGCCGTTCATGGTCGTGTCCTTTGGATTGAGGGACTTAAAATGGATGAAATAAATGGATTTTAGGTTTTACTGCTTTCAAAGACTGAAGTGAGGTTGAGTCTGCTGAGTGATATTGATCTGATTGCTCCAAAGTGTCTGCTCGAGCGGCATTTATGAGGACGGATGCTCTGCTCTTCGCTCAGAGTTTGCTGATGTGAAATTTCACTTACTATGAATTATTGACATGACACTGATGCATCTGCCACTACATACTCAAGCTGTTTAATATTATTTTTGTCCAATTTTTCATTTGTGTAATTTATGTCCGCAAGCACCCAATGTAAAGT
This sequence comes from Cirrhinus molitorella, assembly GCA_033026305.1. Taxonomy (NCBI): domain Eukaryota; kingdom Metazoa; phylum Chordata; class Actinopteri; order Cypriniformes; family Cyprinidae; genus Cirrhinus; species Cirrhinus molitorella. Next base: position 29,504,014 of record CM065120.1, read on the forward strand.
ACTGCCTGTTCTCAAAGTGTACATTTTATTTTGTTACAATTATGCCTTTATTAAAATACTTTGCCTTTGCACAAACAAGTCAACGGTGCACAGAAATTTATAGTAAATATTTATTTCCAAGAGCAATGAACAGTTTGCAAACATGTAAACAAAAGGCTGTCCTTGTAAGGCTGAACACACAACCTAAAAAAGCAGAAAAAAAAACTGTTCATCACTTGAAAAACAACCTGTCTGCTTCCAAAGCTGAATGGTTTCACACATGGTGGTCAGTTTTCAGTGTGCTTACGTTTGGGTCTGCGCTTAGAGGGTGTCAGTGATGATGCTAAGCTGAGATCAGCTCTGACTGTGCGTAACGACTTTCTTCGATGCCAAAAAAGCAATACTGATTTGCATTCCTAGCACTTCACTGACCTAGATGTTCGGTGAAGACGGCTCCTGGTCTCCTGGAGCTCTTCTCTAGAGCCTGCTAACAGTGGTAACGACAGTAGAATGCGAGATTAAAAAGTCCTATGTCTAAATTTGCTTTTGCATTTTTCAAACAAGATACAAACAATAAATACGATCAGAGCGATTTGATCATGTTAAAAAGCTCATAACTTAAAAACTCACAAAGAACTGAACCCTTTTTTAATAACTTAAAACTGAAACGTTGAGGTGATCATAAACTAGTTTTTCTTTCTAAAATATCCACTGTACATTTCCCTTCACAGTATTCTTACTATTCAGGAAACACTGGTCCAGTACTACTCTTTAAATTCTAATCTAAAAAGGCAAAAGTAGGAAAAACTTGGAGCTAAAACTCAGCAGGTCTGACTTTTGTATCTAAATCTCAACGGTAACCGATAAGAACTAAGCGGAAGACTGAAAGAGGGAGGCGAGGTTCGTCGGATGAAGGATGACCTCTTCAGGAGAGCGGCTAGGTTTGCCGTTTTTTGCATGCTGAAGGGCATAATGCCGAAAGCATGCAGCAAAAAGAGGCAAAGGAGCGAGAGAAGGGAGGAAGAAACGTGTGGAGAATTGGGGGTTTCAGTCCTTCCGTACTTTTCTCTTTCTTACAGCTTTAGGTTCTTCTCCTGTGCTCTGAATTCCTTCGTCGGCGTCCTTCATCTGCAAAGACCCAAAACTGTCAGTCTAACAACAATCAGTGGATTTAGATAATCAGTACAAACAGAAATTTCAGTCGAGATTCAAAAAACATGGCACAATCACAGTGCTTTTTAAAGGGCACATGCAAAATGGTCTCAATTATCAAGCAGTTTTGAGTTTGAGGCTCCACCCATGATCGCTGATGGACTGTCCTGTATTAGCTGTATTTCCGCCCTCAGCCAGTTGTATGCTGTCCACCATTTTCCCCATACTCAAGCAGTTGTAGTGACCACAATGTTTTGTAAGCAATGCAGGTGTTTGTGTAGTTTGATGTCAAAGGGAACATAAGAGTCTTAATTTTCTCCCGAACGAAGTGGATTAGTTTTGTTTTTAATTGTACCGCACCACCAAATACATACAAAGCAGAAGAGAGGAATGGGGTGAGCAGTAGCTCATAAAATGTTGTTTTACACAACCATTGAGAAAAGTATTTCTCAGACATTACATGAAGACCCTAAAGAATTCTACCAATTTGCAAAAAATGGGCATCTGATGTCCCCATTAAAATAGAATCACTGTGACTATTCATAATATATTTAGGTTATTTCTAACTGTGCTAGCACTGATTTCAGATGTACACACTTACAAATGTCATGCAAACACACACACACACACACACACACACACACAAAATATGACTGATAATTTTATTTTAGTTAAACTGTGTCTTTGTGATTTCAATGATAAGAAAAACTGGCTGAATTGTGGAATCCATTCATAAAATTGTAATTTATTATTTAATTCTAAATGTCATAGAATTTAGTATATTTTGGATGAATAAATAAAATGTGTGTGAATATTTAAGTGCAAAGAGACTATAAATTACATAAAAAAAAACACTATTTGTTATTAAAATTTGATTTAACCATTAAAATAGAATCCTGAAAAAATTTAAACGGGTAGTAGTAATACATTTAATCATATTTCTGTCACAATTTCTTCAAGTTAAGCCTTTTATTTTGATGGGTTGCTGTGAAGACTAGTAAGTTTCTGTTTGTATAAGATATGATGATATTTTTTTGGGTAAAATTACTTTATAGTACTTTGCAGCTTAATATTCATTCGTTAGATTTTTTTTTTATCCAAAATGTAGGAAATTCTGACATTCCATGTTTATGACTGGATTCTGCAATTTCTTCCATGTTTTCACATAGGTCCCTACACATGTATACTGAAACATTTCCATACAAAAAAAAATTCATACAAATACGTGTACCATTACGTCAGAGTAGGGGGTGTGCAATATGATGATTTTTGATCGTGGATGATAAAAATGTCTCCACAATCTGCTTTTGGAGAAATATTGTAGTATTGTGCTATTCTATCAGCTGCAGTTTAATCTGCCATGGAGAGATATATAAATGATTTTAAAATAAATATGGTGTGTAACATGATTAATTTTAAATCAAGGGTTTACAGGTCGCAATGCAAATGGAAGAAATCTTACGTTACGGTCGTCACGATCGCAGATGACAACATCCAGGATCAACACAGCTCATGTACCACAATGTAAGATGAATTATTTTACATTTAACCTGTTTAATATGGAGAGGCACTGAAATGTAGACCTTCGTTTATGTGTTTTTGACCTACACTGTACATGAGGTGAGAATAGTTAGCTGAAGTTTGTACGTTAGCATAGACTCACTAACTTTAATGTTAGCTAGTTTTAGCCAGAGATATTAACGATATTTACAGTCATTACCTACTTGAGCAGATGAAAAAGGCCACTTAATGAGAGTATGACAACCAGAAAATAAACGTTAAATACTAAAATAAATTCCATTGGCAATCCTCTCAGGATACCTGGAATCAGTGTTAGAGATACCTCAGGCACATTGTTTTATTATTTTTGTAGCATAAACACCATTAAAATGACGAGAGCTTCAGATCTACCAATGATTCTCTATGATGCTGCACATATAGATATTCGAGTTCCGTCTCCGTGCAGCTGATACTCGCCTGCCATTGGCTCATCTGCGTTCTATGGGCGGGGCTTACCGATAGGTCAATTGTACTAAACATGCTTGTCATTAAAGGGATAGTTCACCCAAAAATTATAATTCTGTCATTATTTACTCACTTACATATTGTCCCAAACTTGTATGAATTTCTTTATTGTGTTAAACACAAAATAATATATTTTGAAAAATGTGGGTGACCATAGCTGGTCCCTAATGAATTTAATAATAGAAATTATCAAACAGTTAATTTAATTTCTTAAACGCTAATGCACCTACTGTACCTGAAAAATAAAGCACTGTTTTATTAGTATTATGTTTATTTGTAATGTGTATCTTTATTCTTACTTTGTACACAAAGATAAAGATAAAATAATGACAAAGATTTATATCTTTGCTCACTTTGGCCTAAATATCTGCCATTCTTCTTTTTTTTTTTTATACTTTGTTACTTTGAAAGGCTTTGTTTTAAAAAAAGCGCAATTAGTTTGGCTGCAATGCTCAGACAACGTGCAAAATAGTAAAACCAATATGACAAAGAATCATGCTAAAATCGTGAATCGTGATATTTCTGAAAAAAAAAAAAAAAAAAAAAAAATCACGATATGATATTTTTGCCATAACGCCCACCCCTACATCAGAGTCAGTGCGAACTTGCTTACTTCATCCTCTGAGGGCGTGTCATTTGGCTTACTGGCCTCTTCCTCCTCCTCCTCCTCAGTATCTCCTCCATCTTTTCCATCGTCCTGGTCCATCCCATTCTCATTACCTGTAAAGAAAATCACAAAATAAGGAAATTATGTATAACATCTACCCTAAAGTGCTTAAATAGCAAACAAGAATAAATCATTTTACAAACCAGTATCTTCAGTAGCTTCCTCTGCTTTAGCTTCTTCCTCATTTTTCCCTTTCTCCGCCTCCTCTTCTTCCTCCTCTTCTTCTTCTTCTGCTACTTCCTCTGGTTCGGCTTTGGGCTGATCGATTTTCTTGTATACATAGTCATCATCTGACTTCTGCAAAAGATATACAAGTATGTGAGTTGAGAATTTTCAAGAACCAGCTGGCCAATGACAGGCACACACAGACGAAGCAGGAGGATAAAGACGTGCACCATCCTGTTCATATCTGGTGACAAACCTGTGGAATGCTTCAAAGCAGGTCGCTGATTGTCTGTTGCTATGCTACTAATGATAAATACTTATTAAGAGGATTTTGTACTTGCAAGCTAATCCTAAACACCCTAATCTTTAGCAATATAGCAAATGGGGTTAGCATGGTAAACCAGATTTATCAACTGTGTTATGCTGAGTAAAAGGCTAGCTGTAATGAGGTCTGCTTATGTGGATCTCATCACACAGCAAACACACAACACAACAAATAATGCATTTGAGCATGGGTTCTCAGAATGACCAGTTGAGCTTGAGTAAGACAGTCATGGTCATATACAGGGTTTCAGAAATAGGTCCAAACTATGGTCTAACATATGTGCATTTTAAAGGAATAGCTTACTCAAAAATGACAATTCTGTCATTAATTACTCACCCTTATGTCGTTCCAAACCCGTAAGGCCTTCGTTGATCTTCGGAACACAAATTAACATATCTTTGATGAAATCCAAGAGCTTTATGACCCTACATAGACAGCAACGCAACTACCACGTTTAAGGCCCAGAAAGGTACCAAGAACATCAACAAAATAGTCCATGTGACATCAGTGGTTCAACCGTAATTTTATGAAGCTACCAAAATACTTCTTGTGCCCCTAGAAAACTTGTCTATACAGGATCAGAATGCTCTCGGATTTCATCAAAAGTATCTTAATTTGTGTTTGGAAAATGAACAAAGGTCTTACGGGTTTGGAACGACATGAAGGAGAGTAATTAATGACATAATTTTCATTTTTGGATGAACTAACCTTTTAACTTTATGTCTGGAGGGCAAAAATTTGGATAACAATATCTGTAAAATCAAGCCAGTCTTTTCCATTATTATAAAAGTGTAAAAAAAACAAAAACAAAAAAAATAATAATATATATATATATATATATATATAAAAATGATAAAATTCTTAGATTAACTATCCTTTTAAATTAGAAGAGCAGACCAGTCATAAACATATCAGTATACAGCGGCTGTATACACTTTTTTTTTAATAGGCTAAATGCTAACCACAACCTATAAACACACTTTTGAAAGCCACACATTTTACCACATTCTAGTTTAGGTCTGAGGATGATCAGTGAATGTACAGAAAGGCTATCATGAAAGTTCATTAGATAAGGGTTCGCACAGATACTGTAAAATGAAATTCCAGGACTTTTCAAGCACCACTTTTTTGGATTATCTTACTTATCGAACAATGTCTTCCATTTCAAATTCTAAAAAAAGAGAAATAGATCAATAAAAATATACTAATAAAAATGCCCACAATAAAGTGAAACACATGCAAAGTAATACACTTTTACTATAGTAAAACCACTGTTCATTTTCTTAAGGGGTATGGATTTGTGTATACTTTCTTTTGTTCTTTTTTGTTTTTGTAACTGTACTGCATTAATGGTTTGATGTTTTCTACTGTTTAAGAAAAAGAGAAAAAACATTTGTGAAATCCTGCTCAGAAATCCTGATCTGAAACAAATGATTCGCGAACCCGCTCAGAAGTCACGATCTGAAACAAATGATTCGCAATCCACACTCTGAAGCCCCGTTTTGAATTTGATTTAGATCAGGACAAACCTGTTCCAATCTAATTTAAGTGATCCATGATAAGCGTTTCAAAGTCCTGACATAAATTAAATAATTCATGATATGCAAAGTTCCAATCTAAATCAAATGACTTGCGATACACGATTTAAGGTCCCAATCTGAAACAAATGATTCGCAATGCGCAATCCAATTGGAGTGTTTCGAAATAGTGAATAATTTTGCGACGCAATGGTTACTGGATTCTGAGTTTTGAAGCCACCACTATGCGCTTTTTAAAAATTGTTACAAGCAAAGTCGAAATCTGAAAACAAATGGCTCTTTTAATTTGATCTGATTTTTGCCAGTGAATCGCTTGAAATGAATAATCAAAGTTTGAATCAGTCTGAGCGGTTTCAGTGTAAATGACTTAAATGAGTAGGTTCATCTGCTACTCTTTTCGCATCTTCTGCCATGTTTACATGACACTTTCATTACTACTGCTTGCTTAGCTTGATTGTTTTGATATTGAACTGAAATAAGTAAAAAAAAAAAAGGTGTTTTTTTTTTTGCATGAATTGCCTGAAAAGATTGACAAAATGAAACACTTATTCGATAAATAGTCTTTCAATAATTCAAGCACTTTTCAAGTACCTCCTCAGGAATATTGCTATTTTCAAGGGCTTTCCAGGCTCTAAATTTCAAAAAGTCAAATTCAAGTACTTCAAGCACTTTATGCACCTTGTGTTAGATTCATGCACAATATGCACAAGAATTTATTCTTGATTTTAAAGGAATAGTTCACCCAAAAATGAAAATTCTGTCATTAAATACTCACTCTCATGTCTTTCCAAAAAAGTAAGACCTTCGTTCATCTTCGGAACACAAATTAGGATATTTCTGATGAAATCTGATGAAATTCAGAAAATGAACAACCGTCTTACAGCTTTGGAACGGGTGAACAATCCCTTTAATATGCTAAAAACTGCTCTGGGGTGCGTTTCCCAACAGCATCGTTAGCTAACTATGTTCGTTAGCTCCACTGAACTCTATTGGTAACGACGGAGCTTACGACCATAGTTGCTTTCGGGAAACGCATCCCTGGTTGAGTTGTTTGCATCTTGCTTTTTGACCAAAGCGCCATGCTGGAATTTTCACTTGGCTTTTCACTTTAGCCTTCTTTGACTTAATTAGCCATCTCAGTCATTTTGCCATTGACCAGCACCACCACTGCTTGGTGTTATACTGGCATTGTACAATATCTTTGTAGAGACAAAGTACAGATATTATTAGCCAATTATTTCCAGACCTCTGGGACCTCAATGGTGGGTACAGCCATGAACACAGTACTTCGTTCCTAAAGTCTTACTAAAAACAAATAAAAAAAACTGACTATTTTCCATCTTGGATGCAGATTGGTCGATACAGCATTTCAACCCTTTGTGAAAACAACATACTGTACAAAATAGTCAAAGCTGTGACACAAAATGCCTTGTGTAAACAATTGGACTGAATTTCCAGAAGGAAGTACCAATTCTTGCCAGGCAGCAAACGAAATGAAACAAAACAAAACACAAAACAAAATCAAACCAAAACAAAGGATTAAGGAAAGCTTATGTTTTCTGTAGACCCACATCTATGTGCTAGCTTGCACTGTTGACACAGTGAGCAGTTCTCCTCAGGAGTCCTCATTTGTAAGTTGCTTTGAATAGAAGCGTCTGTTAAATGTATACATGTAAAATGTAAATGCAATGCAAATGTGTACAGTGTGTGTAGGCAGAGTGTTTGTTTTATTCAGCTCTTCTTGTTATCCACTTTGATTAGGGTTATACGGAACAGAATCTTTCTGTTGCGATGAAAACAGATTAGGTAATGAATTATTACGCTGTACCCACACATCTATATGATTCACAGCCTAAATATAGATATACCTCAGACCTGCTTTATCAAGTGTTTTATTTTGCATTCACTGGGATCTCCTGTGTGGGGTCAGGACTTACCTTTGGCCAACAGAAGAGCACAGCCAGTCCAACAGGCAAACCAACGGTAAGGATGTAAACCACCCACAGCCAGGGCCTCTCTTCTGCAGCCAGTGCTAACTGACTCAACACTCCAGGCTAAAATAGAAAGAGACAGTCAGAGTATGTCAACCAAACTAAAGCCCACTGAGCAAAACGTGGTGAGAGGCAAAGGCATACCTCATTGGCACTAGCCACCAGTTTTTTGAGTCCCCAGCTGTCTGCAGCCCAGCGGTCCGCCACTTCCTTTTCCGAAGTAATAATGAAATTGTCGAAGTAAATGTCAGAGGTCATAGACCACAGCTCCAGACCCACAGCTCTGAATGACTCCATCCTAAATGGGTGAAGATCCTCAAAGTAGTCAGGGTTTGCAATCTTCCGTGGACTCCACACACCCTGTAAACAAAGACACAAACTCAATATATATGCAAAATGTTAATTGTTTTACCAAAATAATAGGGATCATACAAAATGTGTGTTTTTATATTGTACTGACCTGAATAAGATATTTCACATAAAAGATGTTTATATATATAGTCCACAAGAGAAAATAATAGTTTAATTAATAAAAATTACCCCTTTCAAAAGTTTACATATGCTTCATTCTTATTACTGTGTTATTACCTGAGTGATCCATAGCTGTTTTTTGTTTTGTTTAATGATAGTTGTTCATGAGTCCCTTGTTTGTCCTGAACAATTAAACTGCCTGCTGTTCTTCAGAAAAATCCTACAGGTCCCACAAATTATTTGGTTTTTCAACATTTTTGTGTATTTGAACCCTTTCCAACAATGACTGTATGATTTTGATGTCCATCTTTTCACACTGAGGACAACTGAAGAACTCATATGCAAATATTACAAAAGGTTGAAATGCTCAATGATGCTCCAGAAAGAAAAATTATGCATTAAGAGCCAGGGGGTGAAAACTTTTGAAAAGAATGAAGATGTGTATTTTTTCTTTTTTTGCCTAAATATATATATTTTTTATTTAGTACTGCCTTTCAGAAGCTACAAAAGACACTTACGTTTCCCAGAAGACAAAATAAGTTACATTTAACCTTCAAATTCTTCAGCTGATTCTTAATGCATAGTGTTTCCATCTGAAGTATCAGTAAGTGTTTGAACCTTCTGTAATAGTTGCATATGACTCAATTGTCCTCAGTGTCAAAAGATGAATTTCGAAAGGGTTCAAATACACAAAAATGCTAAAAAAAAACAACAACTCATGAACAACCATCACTAAACAACAACAACAACAAAACACAGCTATGGATCATTCAGGTAACTAACAACGCAGTATTAAGAATCAAGTGTATGCAACATTCAACTATTTTCTCTTGTGGACTATATGTAAATGTCTTTTATGTGAAATATTGGTAACACTTTAGAATAGGTAACACCTATTCACTACTAACTATGACTTTTCCCTCAGTAAATTCCTAATTTGCTGCTTATTAATAGTTAGTAAGGTAGATGTTAAGTTTACGTATTGGGTAGGATTAGGGATGTAGAATAAGGTCATGCAGAATAAGGCATTAATATATGCTTAACTAGTACTAATAAATGGCCACAATTCTAGCAATATGCATGCTAATAAGTAACTAGTTAGTAGTAATAAGTGTTACCTATTCTAAAGTGTTACCGAAATATCATATTCAGGTCAGTACTAAATAAAAAATTACATGCATTTTGTATTATCTCTCTTATTTTGGTCAAATAATTAACATTTTGCAGATTCCGCAAGGTGTCCTTGTCCTTGACCTCAACAATATATACATTTTCTGGTAATTCTTAAAGATCTTTGGTCATTGTTTCCAACTCATTCATTTAAAAATATAAAAAAAGGAACATTTCAAGATTCCAAATGTCAATACCTGGTAGTTAGGGTTGTCTATGAGAGAAGCTTTCCATTTGCCTTTATATTGTGGATTATTGATCATGGGCGGCTTCCATTCACCACAGCCAGGTGCAGCTGAACATGCCGGATTTGGCACTTGAGGAGCCTCCCATTCTCCATCCATTTCTTCATCCCTGAGAGAGATGGGGGTGAAGAGAATATTGCTGACAAGGTGCTATAAAAGAATGAAATACAGCTAAAATGAAAGCATAGGGTATTACATGGTGTACTACAGATGATTGTCTGCCAATTCTTTCAGACAAAAGGAAGCTAGACTGAGGCGTATAATATTATTCATGGAATAATTGCATAATAATAACGTACTTGGCAATGTACAAAATTTGTAGCAGCCAAGATAACTGACTTTCTCATCTGATCTGCCTCAGGGTTCTAATATCAAAAATGATTGAGATGGCCAATCAAGTGAGCGAAGGCAAAAATCAAAGATTTTTCTGTTCACAAAGGCTGAGTATGAATTCAAGCACAATGCTCTTATTTTAATGGTAAGAGTGTGCAGCTATATTATACTTGACAACTGTGTTTTAACAGAATTGTTCAACGACTGATAGTAATATCCAGGGATGCGAACTACTCAAGATTTGTCAAATTTCGCCATTTTAAATTGCAAATATGACAAATGCAATGTAATTTCTAACTGAATATGATGACCCAAAACATCACTGGAGCGGTTTTCAGCATTTTGTGCATACAATTAGGAATAAATGTGTGCACATAGTAAATGTTTATATGAAAGTGAAAATTCACTTCTAGAAAATGGAATTAGTAAAACTCAAAGTTTCCATCCTCAGGGCTACACTAGGGCATGGTAAAACATGGCTTTTGAGCTTTTGAGTGTGTTTATAGGTTGTGGTTAGGATAGTCATTTAGCCTATTCAAATAAAATATTATTTGCAAATAGTTCAAATTCTAGTTTTTGCCTCTTTCTTTATTCTCTTAATTTCAGTTTTTACCAAGAAACACCCAAGTGTCTCTAAACTGGGGCTGTCAAGCGATTAATCATGAATAATCAAGAATAATCGCATCCAAAATAAAACTTTGTGTGTATATTTTAAATTTATGCATGTGTGTGTATTTATATATACATAATAAATATATGCAGTACACACACATATATTATGTAAACACAGGCCTGGTTTCACAGACAGAGCTTAGACTAAGATTAGGCCATAGCCTAGACATTTAAGTCATTTTTATAAATGTGCTTTAGAAAAAAAACATTTCTTATGTGAATCTTGAGACAAAACAAAGGCACTGATATATTTTAAGATCAGTCAGTGCAAGTTTCTTTCAGCTGAAACAGCACAGACTTACATTTTAGCCTTGGACTAGTCTTAAGCCATGTCTGTGAAACCAGGGGACACATTTTTATTTTGGATGCAATTATTTGCGATTAACTACTCCAAACTTTGTATTTTTCTATGTCCATGTCTGGTCTCCATTCAAAATGGGTCATTTCACATAAAAATGAAAATTCTGTTATTTCCCTATTCCACTCCAACACCAATTTTTTTTTCATGTTATTCTCATTACCATGTGTTCAAATGTTGACCCTTAATGAAAAAGTTAAATTTCATCACTTTCATCAAATATGAAAAGCATTGGCAGTCAGCTGTGCACAGCAAGCCTAAACCTGCTGAAGTAAAAATCCCAAATCTAGAATGCATACATTATTATTTTAGGTTAGTTTAATTTAATGTAGGCCTGTCGTGATAATTAACCATCTAATTGTGATTATTTGATCTAACCGTGGTCCTTTCAGACAACCGCGATTATTGTGCTTTTTATTTAGCACAAGGGGGTGTCATACACCAAAAGAGCACCAGTTTGGTTTTCATGCTATTCCATATCTTAATGTGAGGGACGGAATTATATTTACATTGTTAAATTTAAGTTTACAGAAATGCATCTTCCTTGCGCTGCAGCTGTCAGTCATTCTCCGCTCGGCATTCAAACAGCACGTCACGTTCAGTTATGACAGTCAGCACGGTAAAACTCTCTCTCCAAGATGATATACTCCCATAATAATACTTCGGAAAAATAAAATGATTTGAGGGAATTTGTGCTCACGAATCCTCTCATTAGAACACACATAGTGTGTTCATTATTCATTTTCATTGTGTAATAGGAGTTTTATGAGATTGCGATGAACTGAGATGTCAGCTTTAATGCAGCTTTGTTTCCTCGCATTCCTAAATGTCAAATATTTTATCGAGTGCATTTATGCTGGGATCTTGTCGAATTTACGAGATGTTACAGAACTGTTTCATGTAAATTCCATTCATGTACTGGAAAAAATTTATATAGGACTAGGTTAGTTTTATGTGGGCTTCTGCAGGCAGGAGCAGGATAAAACATGAATGTCGCAGTGTAGGAAAAAAATAGCTCTAGTGTTGGATCGGTATTGGCCGATTCTTAAAATTTGGAATACTTGCACTGCAAAATAATTCTCAATAAACTCAAAAAAGATTAAAAAATAACATCATAATTATTTACTGAACCCTTAAATTAAACACAATTATATAATGAAAGCCATAAAAAAACAGACAATTAATTGTGATAATCAGCATAATTGCCAAGCCCTAATATAGACAATTAATCGCAATAACGGTGACACTTTTTTAGACAATTAATCATCAACAAAATTTTATAATCGTGACAGGCCTAATTTAAAGTGGCAAATAAAGTAATTCTCATTATAACTGAGAAGTTCCTCATTTGTGCATGCCACAAGCCTCTGGATTAAAGGAAATACTTAATTTCTCACCAGTCATCAGGCTTTTCTGCAGTGGGGTCAGACACAAACTCCGGCTCATCATCCAACCAACCATCAGGCTTTACTGCATCAGGATCAGCCACCTTAGCTGGGGCATCCTCATCCCTAGACAGATAAATGAAGAAAAAAATGGGTTTTGACATACCACTGCTGATTTTATTTTTTCTTTTTTGACAAAATAAGATGACTTCATAAATTCACATTGTTTTCTACTCATATGACTACCATGTCTGTCACTATGACTATAACCGATAAGCCAGTAGTCACAACAAAGCACTTTGGTAAGTAAACACTCATGCAAATAAGACACAAGCTATCAAAAATATAGATTCTTTGCATTTTGACTCATTTATAGATCTCACCAGTCCTCAGGTTTGACTGCCTCTGGGTCAGGGATTTTGGCTCTTTCATCCCAGTCCTCTGGCTTGGAGTCTTTGGGATCGTCAATCTCTTTTGGAGGGTTCACAGGTGGAACGACATCTGTCAACAGACTTCCCCTGCTAATGCTGGACTGGTCTATAAAGACCTCATAGCTATTGTCTGGATTTAAAACTGAGAAAAGCAGAAGATATTACAAATAATTATTTAATAATTTACCATTGAATAATTGAATATAAATTATTACATGCAGGCAAGATTGCATTCAATAACAATTCAGTAATAATATTCAATAATATAATTGTACTATGGTGAAACAGTTTTTAGATTTCATTACAACTGATTAATTCAATATGTAATATAACATAATAATAATAATAATAATAATGTAATGAATTTCCACATGCTTTCCATTATAGGAATACAAGCAGAGTACATACCAAGTGTATAGAGGTGAGTCTTTTTATCGGTGTAGGTCTTCTTCAAATCAACATCTGGTCGTTTGGCATGTTTTTCTTCCACATCTCCATTAAGTGGGTTTTTATGTCTGAAGATGAAGTGCAGTTTGTAGTCTTCTCCACATTTGTCTGGCCCAAACATGATGCTGTATGGTGTCCGGTCATGAAACTGCTCCTGTGAGTCAAAAAAAAGTAACATTCTTCATATATCATATTGCTGTTCAAATCCACTTTATTACTATTTCAATTTCTATAAAATCTATTTTCTGTACTTTATGTTATGTTTTTAGAAATGTATTCTGATCATATAAACAAGACAATGAACATACCAGGTCTAAATCTTCTGCGCCTGACAACAGCTTGATGTAAGCGCCGCCGCAGTCAATTCCGCTTTGAAAATTGACCTCATACCTGCACAGATTGGATTTTGTTAAAATGTACAAGCTTTGTTTTTCAAATAAAAACATTGCAACTAAGAACCCCACTTACTGGACGATAAGGGGCTTGTCCTTGAATACAAAGGGTTTGTTAAGCAGAGCCGCGATGGCATGGTGCTTAGCACGAGATTTCAACACCAAGCCTAAATCACCAGGCACCTTGTTTTCCTTCAGGGGTTCAACCTCCCATTTACCTACAGGTATGAGAGATGTTATAATAATATTAATAGGGATAACAGTTTTTAGAAGTGGAGTTAATGATAAAATATATTCTCAGTATTATTTACTAAAATGTAATAATAAAGCAACAATTGCAAAAGGAAATCATGCTGGAAAACTAACCATCATATTTTGCAATGTCTTCATCCGCATCCTCCTTCATTGTTTTAGACACCTGCCAACTGCAGAAAATAAGAAAACATGAAAACGCTAACAAATAATTAAGCAATAATCAACAAGAAACCATAAATAGAAAATAGATTCAAAATACATATGTGACCCTGGATCACTAAAAACAGTCTTAAGTATCATGGGTATATTTGTAGCAATAGCCAAAAACACATTGTATGGTTTATTAAGTCAAGGATAATGTTCCATAAAGATATTTTGTACATTTCCTACCATAAATACATTAAAACTTAATTTTTGATTAGTAATATGCATAGCTAAGAACTTCATTTGGACAATTTTAAAGGTGATTTTCTCAATATTTTGAATTTCAAATAGTTGTATCTCGGCCAAATATTGTCCTATCCTAACAAACCATATATCAACTGAAACCATATATCTTAATTTCAAAGAATTTATCCTTATCACATACTGTGTTCATTAAATCGTCACTGATTGGAAAAAATCTGTGGAAACCGCTATTAATACTTTTGGTCAGTTTGCCTACAGAAAAGCTTTACATTTTAAAACGTGTATAAAAAATCTACTAAACATAACTGTTGTCAACGTTTAGAAGTACAGCTAAATAATTATGATCTCAAGGCAAACATCCACGGATTACAAGCTAAAATGATTTGAATAATTTGTGCAGCAAAAATCTTGTAAGCTTTACAAACCTGTTCAACGATTCATCATCAAATGTTGCAGTAAAGTACACCTCTCCTGTTGGAACTGGAGTCTTGTATGTTACCTACACATGCCAAATAATGAATATATAAATACAAACAACATGAAAAAGCTCACAGCCTAAGCCATTTCATTTAAACACTGTTCATGGAGAACTCTACTGATACTTTTTTTTTTTTTTTGGTGAGCAATGTCCATTCTAACCTATTTTTATATTTGGAATGAGTGATGTCTTACCTGAAAAGACACATTGGCATCTGCTTCGGTGCTTTCTCCACTGTCTGTCTCCATGTCCACGTCTCCATCTTCCACTTGAGCCTCCTCTTCATCATCCAGCTCTTCTTCCTGGGCCCATGTTACCATGGAGATGGAGAGTAACAAGAGACACGTCCAGCACCACCGCAACTTCATCTACAAAAATATGGAAAACCAGCATGACCAACAGAAAACCACTCAATAAAAACATGCAGCATCAAAATGTTATATTTTTATTTTATATTCTTTGTTGAGGAAAGTCTTGTCGTCTTATCTTATGACGCGCTGACCCCGATATTGATCGACACATCTGCCGTTACAAGAGGAGCGTATTGTTTACTGTTTCAATATTTTACCTTAAAACTTAACGTTTTGATTTATATTGATAGTTAAACAGAACAGCAAATAGCAGACACTATGACGGCAGAACAAAAACGAATTACATGTAATCTTCAAATATGTTTAACGTTAAATGGCATATTTTACATTAACATTATCACAATAACCTCTTCGGTGTTTTGGGTTTCTTAAAACAGTCATTAACTTTTATTTTAATACTATTTATAGTGTTAATAAGCAATATATTACATTATAATAACGCCCTCTGGCTAGCTGCGGTACCGTTAGCTGGGTGATGACGATGATGATGAAGAAGAAGGTGATGATGATGGCTGTCTGCATGTTTATAGTGTTTAGCAAAAAATGTCTTTGTTCACTCACCTCCTCCAGCTGAATTACTATTGGCAATATTTCGGTTAACTGTAGCTTAGGCGGATGGGTTCGTCATCCAGTGTTTCGGCGCGAAGAGTCCGCTATGAATGAGAGCGATAGCCAGTGTTATCAGAAGCGCAGGATGCCACTGACAACCGCCCCTTTGCGATAAAAACCACTTCCGCAACACTTGTCAAAATAAAAGTCCTATTTATTTACACAATTATTTATTCGCCATTGCACTGTCTGATAAAATCCACTTTCACGTCTCACACCAAAATAAAAGTTTTTTTTTCAGTCATTTTCTGAATTCGGGATAGCATACTAGCACACTATATTACTATATCATTATGTGGTACAAAAGTAAGAGTAGTATGCCAGTGCGGTGTTCAAATTGAACAATTATACAAATGCTGTCAACTGCTCCTCTGTGAGAAAGCCCACTTCCGCATCACCTATTAAAATAAAGGTCCCATTTATTTATCCAACCTTTTACATGTCTTTATATGTGACCCTGGAGCACAAAACCAGTCTTAAGTTAAGTAGCACGGGTATATTTGGAGCAATAGCCAACAATACACTGTATGGGTCCAAATTATAAATGTTTCTTTTAAGCCAAAAATCATTAGGATGTTAAGATCATGTTCAATGAAGATATTTTAGAAATTTCCTACCAGAAATATATACAACTTATTTTTTTGATTAGTAATATGCATCTTCTTTTGGACACCTTCAAATGTGATTTTCTCAATATTTAGATTTTTTATTTTATTTATTTGTTTATTTATTTTTGCACCCTCAGATTCCAGATTTTAAATAGTTGTATCTCGGCCAAATATTGTCCTATCCTAACAAACCATATACCAATGGAAAGCTTCAGCTTTTATTCAGATGATGTATAAATCTTCAGAAAATTGACCCTTATGACAGGTTTCGTGGACCCGGGTCACATATGCCTTTTATACACTTGCCTTTTATACACAGACACTTGCTTCTCTTCTAAACTATATGTTTTTCCTGTATGTTTTCTCAAAATAAAATTTATTTAGCATCACTTGTTTAAAAAGATGCATCTTACACCCATTCTGTTTTTTTTTTTTTATTATTAACAACAAAATGTAACATTATTTGATGCTATATTATGAAAAAAAAAACATTCATATACCTGCTTTAGTAATCAATATACATTTTAAGTATTTCAAATTTTAAGTGTCCTTAAGGTTCAGTCTACTATAAAGATGAGCAATGAGCAATGAATGTTAAACATAATAACTAACTAATAAATAGCTAACACCAGAGTAGCCTATTATTGCAATTTAGCTTTTTGTTTTAAAGGGATTTATTGGACGTGAATGTAGATTATTTCCTTGATTTCTGTAGTTAGGCAGGGAAACGATGTTGGATTTAAATAAAATTACATAGTAAATAGGCTGTATATATTACACTGTCCTGCATTTAGCCTATCAATATTATTGGAGAAGCTCCATACTCATAACATTTTTTATAAATGTACATAAATATACTACAAAGCAATAAACACATTTTGTTTTATTTTATTATAATCTACCACCTTATTTTTTTTCTAATTGTTTCAATTTACACTTCATAGTAACAAATATTTGACCTACAAATGGTGCGCCCCCTGCTGTCCGTGACGAGCAGCGGAGCAGCTTGACCCGGAGGAGAAGCGCCGCATCGGCCATTTTGGGCTCAAAGGGGGCTTTTCTGTCACCACGTGAGGGCTGGGTTAGTTAGTCCGACACGGGCACTAAATCGAGTCGAACGAGGACTCAGAGAACAAGGGGGTAAAAATCGGAGAAGACGCTGCCTCACACACCCGCACTCATTTCACATGTTCTGATAGAGAGAGAGTAAAGGATGCCGACAGTCACTCTGCCTCCCAAAGAAAACGCTCTGTTCAAGAGGATCCTGGTAAGTGCTAATACTTCAGTGCAACAACATCCATCTTCCAAATAAAATCCGCGGGCTACCGTCATAAATGTGATTGAGAGCTGCTAATGCTCGCTGAAGAGCTGTTAATGCAGCACTTGTTAGTGCGTGCAAAACTGAACAATCAAGAGTCACTTTCTGTCAAATGGAGGTTAGCTTTTAGCCTGTTAGCTGCTAGCTGTCAGTTGATGTAGCTTATCATACAGGCACAATGCTGTTGGAAAGAGGCTGTCAGTGGATGCATAAAAGCATACGAGACTTGTATTCTTTGTTTGTTTGATTTTAAACGGCATTAGCACTATGATTATACAGTCAAACTGCTCTGTTGTAATTCTAAATGTTGCATGTCAGTGGCTGAAATCAGTCTCTGGCCTGTTCATCCAGCAAACCACTTTTTAAAGATCCTCGGGATATTTATGTGAAAAATACGTTTTCAGTCGAGTTTTGGCTTAATAAGCTTTCCAGAGTTGTTTGAGAACATGGAAAGTAATTCATATGCTTGCAGTGGTTTTCCTGAAGGAAATACTGGAAGTTTAGTGATGCTCAATTTCCAAACTACAAACACTCGACGAGTTTACACACTGCTAATTCACTGTCAAATTGTGCGGTCTGTTCACTCTACTTCTCTATAATAAGTGAAACTGCTTACTAGAATGAAGATTTTGTCAATTTTGAAAGCCAGTGATTGTGCTTGCTGCATTTTACCTATTTTTATCCATGTTTCAAAAGAGTAATGTGAACGGTTTTGCATGTTTTTTTTTCTGATTGCTGACCTTAAGTATATTAGGTTTGGATGTGGTTATTAATTTGAGATGAACATAAGTTTCTAGACTGCATGAGAGTTGGCACTGACAGCATGATTGGCCTACAAACGACAAACTCAGCCAAAACGTTCAACACTTCCATACTGTCTGATTTAAAAAAAAATAAATAAATAATCACTGTATTTTGCAGAAGGGAATGCATGCAGAGTTTTGTGTGTGTTTAAATTTGTCATGCATTAGTAAAAATTCTAGTGTTTGTGTTGTGGCTTTGATAAGATAAGCGTTGCATTTGTAATATGTTCCATGCAAATAAAATGTTGAACCTCTGTGTTGATGTGACACAGATGTTTTAAAAGCGTTTTATGGGTTATAATTCTTCTTAGGCTAATATTTTAATTAATACTGCTTGTACATATTTTTACCGTTACCAAAATATTGTGCCCTTTCCTGCAAACTAAGTCCTCCTCTATATGATTTAGCATGTTTTAGTATCTCCAATGATAATAGAGTATCAACAATATGGCTGCGTAAGTGCAAACCCTCTATATATGAGCTTTTATGCTCAGTCAGTACTCATCGGTAGGGCTGGCTAGTTTATATGACCTAAAATCTAAATCTCAATTAATTAAACGATTTGTGACTTCTTAATGACTACTAATTTTTATTACTTATTTATTAATTTTTTTATTAAAGCTTAACCTGCCTCTGTGATCTTTTGGTTGGTCCACTGTTTTGGTACTGACATTGCTGCATGTAAAAAATTTAATTCTACTCATCTTTACCATTAATCGCATTGTTATCATGGGTCCACTGAATTAATTGGCTGAACTTTAAAGTAGTGGTCAACCATTATGGATTGTTTTCATGGCCAATGCTGATATAGGCCGATATATCACAGTATTTAACTTTGCTTAAAGCTAGTAGACAAGGAGCTGGTTTGTTTTGTTATATACACCTGACTTTAAACTTCAGCCTCTTGCATCTCCAGCTTTTATCCTGACGGGTATTTGGCAGTTGCACTTGTAGTGATATGTATATTTTGAATGCACTGTAAAGGCCAAATCACACTGCACAGACAGTCACCAGATTACAATGTGTAACTTCTCAGACATCCCAAGTCCTGACAACTGCTGACCAATAGTGACTAGCTTCGGATAAAAACATTTGCCAAATGCGTAAATGTAAATGTTTGGTTTAGAGTCTGAGAAGCTCTGTTACTGTGGTTACAGTGTCTACAGATTTTTGCTGATGGAAAAGCTGAAAAACTGACCCCCTAGAACTCTCATTACATTTATGATCAATGTAAAAAAAGCTCTTTGTTGTTAAAGTGTGTAGTTATGTCTATATGTAACCAGTAGATGCTAATGGGGCTATGCTAACCAACAAAACCTTGACCTCTCGGTCAGGACTGTCTGAGAAACTCAAGATCATCATCTGCACGTGGAGCCACAGAGCAGCTTTCTAATGCCAGAGAATTAAAAGGACACTCGAACTAGATTTTGAGTTCAGTCCTACATTTTGACTCTGTTCTGTGCAATAAGTGTATCTGGCTTTATGACATCTTGAATGTTGGCAGCCACATAAGTCATTGTTGTTATTCTTAACTAAAACTATTTAATTTAAATTGTTAATTGAAATTAATCTGAAATAAAATATAAACATTAGATAAAAAAAAGTTTAATAAAACAGAAGTAAATATTAGAGATCCACGATACTGGTTTTCTCAACAAAGATTACAATGTTTTCATTGTCGCCTAATAAATTTTATAATACATTTATTTGAATACATTGTCCCTTTGAACTTCTGTGCATTTACACAGAACTTACTTGATACTTGAACGATATCGAAATCACTCACAGAGTAAGTGCGTCCACAGAGCTGGCATCCAATTAAAGAAAAGTGCTTAAATATCTAAAAAAAAAACGTTGGTAAAACTGATTATCGGTCAATCTCTAATAAATATATACTGGGGTGCACATGTTTTTCAGCCTGGTTCTTATAAAAGCACCTGGAGATTTGGTTTGGTCCTCACACTGCACATAGCAGACCCATTAAATATGACTCTAAAAAAATATAATAATAGTGATAATAATATTACTGTGCTTTTATTTATTTATTTATTTATTTATTTATTTATGTTTTTTTAATAAAATGAAAACAAAATATTAAAGTGTCATTATATTTTAAAATAAAAAGAGAATAATAACTTTTTAAATAATAAATAATAATAATTTACTTGTTTTTTTTTTGTTTTTTGTTTTTAAATATGAATTTTTATCATTTCAAATATAAAACCAGCAGGCTTTTAATTTTGGCAGATTGTAAGTATAAGTATATGCGCTGATGACTGAAAGTACCTCAAATTAAATTAACTAAAAGTCATAATGAAATTTAACCGGCTATTTACTTCATAACCAAATATTCCCAGATCTTATTAATCTGTGAATGCTATTGCAATATTTCATAATGTAACAACATACTTTGCTTTTGAAGCTTTTGTCTTATATTAGAAAACTTTGTTTCAATCTTATAACATGTTATAAATTTCTGATTGACAACACAAGCTTAAAATAATTCATCTATTCAGAGAAGCTAGATCATTTGCAGTTTCATGGGAAGTTGGAGTAGGTGGTGTACTTTTTGAGTTCATTGTTCTATTGTTTTTAGCCACTAATGCAGTTGTTGGCATCTGAAATCATATCATATTGTTAAAATTGAAGGGCTGCCTGTTTTTAAGGTTGTGCTATATAGCAGTGGTTCCCAACCTTTTTTCCAGGGGACCCCTATTTTAACATTCATATTTTTCAACCACCCCCATAAAAAAAAAAAAAGTGCTGTCAATCGATTAAAAAAATTTACTTTTTTTTTCTGCAATTAATCACGATTAATCATGATTAATCCCACCTAACATTAAAGTGTTTAATTATACTTTTATATTGCAATAATTTCACATCCAGTGTTCAAATTGATGTAGAAAGAACATAAAGTATATTTTTTTATATTTGTTTAATGCCAACTGATGTCTCTATGATTTTTTTCCCTTAATATTTAACCATTGACTATAGCCATTCAACATTACAGTATAATTGAGAGCTATATCAATTTTACATTTATTAGAAAAATAACTTCTACTTTAAGGGAACTTAAAACAATCTTCACATAAACCCATTATAATATATGTGCCCTTCAGCAAGATAATATAGCCAAATTTAGTAAAGGTATTAAACACTAAATTCTAAATTAAATGAAGATAAGCTTAAAACTACAAAACGTACTGATTTCCTCTTTTCAATTTTGTTCTTTGATTAACACATGAGCTGGTTATTATGATATGTTACTTAAAAAGCTGCCGCTGCTGAACTTGATGCAGATCTGTAATGGCTTTAAATGTGACATAAATGATAAATACTTGCATGCACAGTTTTAAGGCAGCTATAATCTTTTTTTTTTTCATAACTACGACATTGGATACTCCTGTTTCATTTGGGTTTGAATATGATACAGCGCTTTAATATAGGCCTAATACAGCGTGCGCCAGCACATTTGTGCGTGCGCTTAGAGAGCGCACGCTACGAGCACAGTATAACGGCTGACAGGAAGATTAGTTTTTACCGACATATGGCCTGACAACATCTCATCTGACCGCAGTTCACTGATGTTCTACTAAAGTTTCTCGTCACCAGTACCGTTTCAGCGCTCATTTGACTGGCGTCTGGTGAAGTTGGAGCATGCGTCTGAAAAGTTTCCTGTTTGATGTGCTCGTAAAGACATTCTACATCTAAATAAACAAAATGATGGTTATATAGTAACAAGTAGTAAACAATAGTAAATCTACTAACTGTCTGGAAATTCAGCTTGGTTATGGTCAAACTATAACCATTTATACCCCCAAATTAGAGTGAGCTTGGTGACCCCTATTTGATGGTCGTGCCCCCCAGGTTGGGAACCACTGCTATATAGGATGCCCTGAATTGATCTGAAGTCACTGATTCAGTAGTGCTATATTGAATGTAGAAAAGCAGATTCCAGACTTACTGACAGAATGAGGTGATGGTAGTGATCTCACCACCTGCTGGCTGAGCAAAGGCCTGTGTTATACAGAGGAAACAGAAGCTGCTCCAAATAGAACTGCTCAGAGTAAATTACCATCATTTGCAGAGTTTGCAGGGACAGTGTGAGCGCGTGTATATCAAGCACACATGTGGTTAGGCTGCCATGGATTGTCTTTAGAAAGCACTAACTATAAGAAAAGATGGTACTGCCAAGGATCTGCACGTACAGTTTTTTATTTAGTTTCTTTTCCAGACTTAGATTGCACACGTCCCATTGGTTAAAATTTCAATGGTCGTGTACATCAACTTCCTTTTTTCCTTGGCAAAAACAGCTTTGTTCACAGTGAGCCGTTTCAGTGCATGTCTCTTTAAATGATAATAAGCTACTGTTCACCCTCTCCCTTTCTTCCGTTTTTTTTGTGTATTCGGTGGTGCATTACTATTTAAAACAAAACTTACCCACTGCGTCCTCATGTCTGGAGAAAATAGAGACTCTTATGTTCACTTTTACATCCAATTTTAAAACACCTGCATAAATATGCTAATATGGGACAGCCAGTTTATTTTGTTTTGTATTAATGTTTTTTTTTCTCTCTTTATGTCCTCAGAGATGTTATGAACACAAACAGTACAGAAATGGGCTGAAATTCTGCAAACAGATTCTCTCCAATCCCAAGTTCTCAGAACATGGAGGTAAGAACCTCATGTCAAAGTATTCATGACATACTGAAGTTTTCATGAAATTGTTTTGTTTTAAACATAAAACATTCCTGAGTGAAAGGTGCAGGATTTTGTTTATGAAGCTCATGCAAGTTTGCAAGGCGTAATGGGTTAAAAGTGAGTATCTTTACAGAGACGCTGGCAATGAAGGGTCTGACACTGAACTGCCTGGGGAAGAAAGAAGAGGCCTATGAACTTGTTCGCAGAGGACTCCGAAATGACCTAAAGAGCCACGTCTGTATCCTTAGAGACCTGCACATACGTTTAAATGCTTACAGGTTGACATTTATACACAGTTGTATGATAATGGTCCATGTGTAGGAGCAGTTGGAATGAGTTTCTTTCCGCATGTTTATAGAGAGGCATGATTAACACTTGAGTGTTTGTCTCAATTTGAAGCCTGTCACGGCCGGTGGGGGTGATGGACCCCAGCCAAGATTCCTGCCCTGTGTCTGACTATAATGTGCAGTGACACCATGAACTGTTTAGAGAGCGAAACACACAGTGCACTGTTTCTTTGCTGCCAGTCAAATGCTTCACATCCTAGAGATTCATGTTTTTCAGAGACAAATACCATATAATAAATCACTTCATTCTTTTATTGGTTGTTTCTTCATGAGACACCAGTACCAGTTTATTTGAATTTATTTGAAAATGCTGGGTTTTCAGTGGGTAGAATGAAGACAGATCTAAGTCAGCTTAATACGAAGTAAAACCATATAGCTTAAAGGGTTACTCCACCCCAAAATAAAAATTGTCATTAATCACTTACCCCCATGTCGTTCCAAACTCGTAAAAGCTTGGTTTGTCTTCGGAACACAATTTAAGATATTTTGGATGAAAGCCGGGAACTTTGTGACTGTCCCATTAACTGCCAAGTAAATAACACTGTCAAGGCCCAAAAAAGTATGAAAGACATCATCAAAATAGTCCATCTGCCATCAGTGGCTCAACCATAATTTTGAGAAGCTGCAAGAATACTTTTTGTATGCAAAGAAAACAAAAATGACGACTTTATTCAACAATTTGTCTCCGCATCAACATAGCACCATTTTGGAGAGTATCCACTGGACGCAAACAGCGTACGCTGTTCTCTGTCAGCCGCAGCACTTGGATGTTTTCTAAGTTTATTTACACTTTGATTTGAATGAAAACAGCGTATCCATGTGACGTAGCTGACAGAGAACAGTGCATGCTGTTTGCATCCAGGGGATACTCTCCAAAATGGCGCTATGGTGACGCGGAGTAGACAATATGTTGAATAAAGTCGTTATTTTTGTTTCACGATGTCTTTCATACTTTTCTGGGCCTTGACGGTGTTATTTATGTGTCAGTCAATAGGACAGACACAAAGCTCCCGGTTTTCATCCAAAATATCTTCCGAAGATGAAGCTTTTACGGCTTTGGAACGACATGGGGGGTAAGTGATTAATGACTATTTCCATTTCGAGGTGGAGTAACCCTTTAACGTGTTTTGCATGGGGATCTTTATATTTGGGGCGTCCTTGGAAAAGTTCCTGGTATAGTCGACTCATTGTGTCCAGTGGAACATCTATTAAAAAAAAGTTTGGCCTTGTAAATTTTAGTGATTGTCCTGGGCACGGTGTTGTACTGTCATCAGCTCTGTAGTGTCTCTGTGAAGCTTCCCTGCTGTCCTTAACGTGACATTTTCAGGCTGGCACGTGTACGGTTTGCTTCAGAGGTCTGACAAGAAGTACGACGAGGCTATTAAGTGCTATAGAAACGCACTAAAATGGGACAAAGACAACTTGCAGATCCTTCGAGATCTCTCCCTGCTGCAGATCCAGATGAGAGACCTGGAGGGTTACAGGGTGGGTATGAGTATGTTTACATTTGATTTTACTTGTTAAATTACAGTACTGTTCAAAGGTATGTAAAATAGTTCTTTTTTTGAGTGTGAAGTGTGATAAGATTCACACTTTTAATCAACAAGGATGAATATCAGTGTGGGATTGTGCATTATTTTGCTAATTTCCACACTTTTCATATTTATAATTAAGGAAATTTATAATTAAATGAATCCACACAGATTATCAGATCAAATCAGTATTTTGAAAACTTTCTGTGAGACTAAGTTTTACAAACGGTGTGAGTGATTCAGCACTACCGCATCTTCCCTTTTCAAGGGATGTCAATTCAGTACTCGCACAATGTTTTCTAGTCTTTCACACCCAAAACGCTGGATTGAGTTATTTTTTGCAGTTTGTGGTGGTTAAACGGTTAGATGCGCAAAAAAATGTCAAAATGCCCGTTTTGGTGAGTATTCTTAAAAGTAAATGCGAACAGTATATTGGATTTATGCATTCAGTCTTAAAGTGACAGCAGTCCTGCTGTTGTCTGTTTTAATCAAACAAGAAGATAAAAAATAAAATCACTAACTGCTCTTGACTGAATATCTTTTGTAACTTTAAATGTAAGGATATTTATTTATCTGTATTTATTTATAGAGTGAAGAATATCCAGTGTTATGTTACATTTGATTGCTTAATTCAGTTTTGATCTTTGTATATTTATTCTGCTGTATTTATGTTATTGCTTGTACTTATTTTATTATTAAATGTTTACTTGTTTTTTTTTTTTTTTTTTTTTTTTTTAGTTAAAATAAATTCAGTTCAGAGTTTGAAATTAAGATTCTATGCGCCATGTGAATTAAAACGTAATTATATAAATTATAAAAACCTGAATACTTTTGAGTGAGGAAACATTTAGGTAAGATAATTGTAATAAAAAGTCTAAAAAATGTTTCTTGAGCACCAAATCGTTCCAATTTTAATGATTTCTGAAAAATGACACTGAAAACTGGAATAATGGCTGTTAAAAAATTTGATTTGCTATCACATATATATATTAAAATAAAATATATTTAAAAGAGAAAATTAAATTAGTACTATTTAGTATGTGAAATACAGTCTAAATATTTGTTATTATCACAGTTTATTCATTGTAGTTTACAAAATGGTGGTAAAATATGACAAGAACTCAAGAGTTAAACTGTCAGAACAAATTAATTTTGATAATCACAAATGAATTACTGCAGGCATGTTCAAAATTTCTCACATTATCACAGTTTGTTCATTATAGTTGCAAAAATGGTAATAAATTATGAGTTAAACTGTGTCAGAACAAATTCATCTTGTTAATGTCAGATAACTTTGATAGAAAGGTATGTAACAACTTTTTTGGTCCCTTTTTTTTTTTTTTTTTTTTTTTTTACCGGTAGTCCGGTGTCCTGCACCCACTAGTAAAAACAAAAAAAAATTGATGTCTGAATAATTTTTGGTTTGACTGTATATTATTTTAAATAATTTAATATTTATTATATTCATTTGTAGTCTCAAATTATTGCAGGGTTGAGGTGAAAGACAAAGGATGCATGTGTATTTTATTTTTTTTTTTACCAAATGTGGGAGCCATGACTCAGCAATGTCCATTTCCTGTGTCTTGATCTTGCTTGTTTCTCCTCTTCTCTTGTGTCTTTATTTCTTTGTCTTTTGCGGTATGATAAAGTGGGTGTTTAATGATTCATACCCTCAGGCTACTCCGATACCTACTTTTACCACTGAAATGAAAGCCTTTCAGATTTAGGCTTTGTGCAATATGACTCCACTGTTGTTTTCTGTAGTTTTAAAATTAAATCCTTTGAAAAGGATCTTATTTCACACCTGCATTCAGCAAGAACTTAAACCTTTTAAAAGCTTTTTAAAGCTTGAACCTCTTGAAACCTAACACCAGAGAAATCCCTTGTTCTGACTGTATTCACTCTCTTATAGGAGACCCGGTATCAGCTGCTGCAGTTGCGGCCGGCCCAGCGAGCGTCATGGATTGGCTACGCCATTGCGTATCACCTCTTAGAGGACTTTGAGATGGCGGCCAAAATCATTGAGGAGTTTAGAAAAACACAACAGGTAAATGCAGACATGACGGGCAGATATGGCAGATTAGTGTTCTTAATCTTGTAGGGTTGTCTCAATATCAAAATGTTATTAGTTTATTGCAGTCCCAGTGAAAAAAAAAAAGATATTAAACATATTGAACATGTCTTGTTTATGACCATGGACCACAAAACCATTTGTAAGGGTCACAAGGTCACAGTCTGAAACCTGAATCAATGAGCTTTCCATTGATGATTTGTTAGGAAAATATTTGGTTGAGAACTATTTGAAAATCTGGAATCTGAGGGCGCAAAAAAATAAAATATTGAGAAAATCGCCTTTAAAGTTGTCCAAATGAAGTTCTTAGCAATGCATATTACTACTCAAAAATTAAGTTTTGATATATTTATGGTAGGAAATTTACTAAATATCTTCATGGAACATGATCTACTTAATATCCTAATGATTTTTGGCATAACTGATCATTCTGACCCATACACTGTATTTTTGATTATTGCTACAAATATACTCATGCTATTTAAGAATAAGCTTTTAATAATATTTTGTGGTCCAGGGTCACATTTTAATATATCAGTATGCTTTGAAACTGCATAGATTGTGAAAAGTCTTTAAAAAAAAAAAAAGAATTGACAAAACAAATAAATAAACAAGTATTATTCATACATATGAATACATATAAATATAAATATGTATTATTATTTCAAATTATTTTTATATATATATTTTTTAATTTTCATGTTTTATTTTGTGCTTTTTTTTATATTTCTATTTAATTTATTTAAATTCATATCAGCTTTATTTAAATTATAGAACATTATTGTTTTAGTTTACAAAGTAAATATTTAAACATATTTAAACAAGTACAGAGCCAGTAAAAAATTAACATTTGAGGGTTTTGTTTCTTCATAATATTGTTATTTGATGAGTATTAAAGGAACACTCCACTTTTTTTGCACATAGGCTCATTTTCCAACTCCCCCAGAGTTAAACAGATGAGTTTTACCATTTTCGAATCCATTCAGCTGATCTCCGGTTCTCCCGGTAGCCCTTTTAGCATAGCTTAGCATAAATCATTGAATCGGATTAGACCATAAGCATCGCGCTCAAAAATAAAACCAAAGACCTTCGATATTTTTTCTATTTAAAACTTGACTCTTCTGTAGTTACATCGTGTACTAAGACCGGCAGAAAATTAAAAGTTGTGATTTTCTAGGCTGATATGACTAGGAACTATACTCTTGTTCTGGCGTAATAATCAAGAAAATTTGCTGCTGTACTATGAGTGCACAGGCGCAATGATATTACGCAGCACTTGAATATAGTCCCCAGCTAGGTAACTTCCAACGTGACCAGCACTAAGCCACTAAGCTAATAGTAAAATAGCTGGGAACTATATTCAAGTGCTGCGTAATATCATTGCGCCTGTACACTCATAGTACAGCAGCAAATTTTCTTGATTATTACGCCAGAACGAGAGTATAGTTCCTAGTCATTTCAGCCTAGAAAATCTAAACTTTTCATTTTCTGCCGGTCTTAGTACACGATGTAACTACAGAAGAGTCAAGTTTTAAATGGGGAAAAATATCGAAAGTCTTTGGTTTTATTTTTGAGCACGATGTTTATGGCCTAATCCGATTCAATGATTTATGCTAAGCAAGGCCAAAAGGGCTACCGGGAGGACTGGAGATCGGCTGAATGGATTCGAAAACGGTAAAACTCATCTGTTTAACTCTGGGCGAGTTGAAAAATGAGCCTATTTGCAAAAAAAGCAGAGTGTTCCTTAATTTTTATTACATAATAGGAAAGTAAGGAGAGAGTTTACACTCTTAAGACACAAACACACTTCACAGAGCATGTAAAAATATTCAACTTAGCATCGAAGTGCCTTTACTTTTTACATTCCTATTAGCTTGGAGTAGATTTGAAAGAACAGGGGCAGAGGTAACAGGAGTGGCTAATGAGGTATTGTGAAGATATCAACCTGCCACTCCAGGTCAACAGGCAACACAATGGCACACGGTTGTTCTGGCGTCCAAGATAAGACGCTTACTTCCTCTCATTGGTTTCTAGCACAACGGGAAACAAGATGGCAGGCTTAAAGAAATCCTAACTCTTATATAGTGAGATTAGTTCATGCAACAAATCCTTTCTGTATTTGTTTTTTTTTTTTTTTACTATGTTTATGAATGTTTGATTTTCAGACGTCCCCTGAGAAGGTGGATTATGAGTACAGTGAGCTGCTGCTGTATCAGAATCAGGTCCTGAGGGAGGCAGGACTCTTTAGAGAAGCTCTGGAGCATCTCACCACCTACGAGAAACAGATCTGTGATAAACTGGCCGTGGAGGAAACCAAAGGTACATCGTTGCACTTCTTTATTCCTCATCAACACTTTTCCTTTTTTCTTCTCCTTCTGCTTTTGTCTTATTTTGTCCATTATGCAGTTTTTCCAATACACATTTTGCTTGTCCAGCAGATTGACTTCCTGTTTGTAGTCCCATGGAAAATTCTCTGTTTTTATTTTCTTTCCTCGTGTTGTGAATGTGTAGGCGAGCTGCTGTTGAATCTGGAAAGGTTTGAGGAGGCAGCAGATGTGTACAGACGACTACAGGAGAGAAATCCTGAAAATTGGTCTTATTACCATGGCCTGGAAAAAGCCCTCAAGCCTGGTATACACACAAAATTATTTGTTGGCATATTTATCTCTCATCTTACACACAGTTTAACAAAACACAGCATTTCTGGTGTTTTTTTTCAGCAAGTACAGAAGAGAAGCTGAAGATCTATGAGGAGGCCTGGGAGAAATACCCTAAAGGCCTCGTACCTCGCAGATTACCACTCAGCTTCCTGTCTGGTAGGCAGTTCTTTCTCCTCCTCCTGCAAGTTATGCATATGTTGAATGAAATAAGGCTACTTTAGGGCTTGACTAAAGATTTTTCTGGTTTACTAGTAGTCGTTCGTGTTAAGTATTAGTCCACTATTAGTCGCACATTTATTAATAAACCAATAATGAGACTTTAATTGCCTACATAGCCTAATGAGCGCTCAAGCGCATGCAAAAAAGCTTGCCACAGCGCACCAGCAGATATAATAATTATGAATGTGTCAGGGAGAAATGGCAAGGAGACTGCATTAACATTTTAAGAATTTCTTGCTAAACTAGTGCTTTTTTTGTTTTCGGCTTAATACTAGAACCACCACAGGGTAAATTTTACCCATACGTCTTTTCAAATGTACATAACAGATTATCAATAAAACACTCAATTCTCCCAGTCATTGACTTTTACTAAAATTGTGTAATTTAAACTTTCTCTGGCGTTAAAACGTGTTTAGATAAAACCAAATCATAAAACGGGGCATTTATACCTAAAAGTGCCAGCACGGGTCATTGTCATTATCTTGCTGCTTATGTTTTATCATTGTACATTGTTAGGCAGTGCTCACTGAATTAGCAGTTATTAGTTTCATAAATAAAGACAAAATGAGTAAAAGGTGGCGATTTATGGATGCCTAAGAGGTATTAGAAGCACTAAATACCATGATGGATTCGGAGAGTCTGGTGCGTCCTGGGTCGGCTCAGCATCTGACGGCTCATCTGACAGCGATCTCATTTTTAGATGTTTTAGCCTAACATTACTTATATTGTTCAAAATTTGGACTAATTATTGAATGTTTGGTTTGCCATTTCTATTGTTTATCGTTCACGTGTTGCCATTTATTCTAGGCTGCACATTTCCTGAAAAAATTAAAAAATAATACAAACTATGTAATGAACACAACTTTTTGTTTTGATTACCCGTAGTTTATTGGTGTTGTTATCTTATTTAAATTATAAATGCTACAACTAAACAAATTAACAATTCATTAGGTGAAGCTGTGCACTTGAATTTGTCATCGTATCATCCTATGCAGTGTGGTGAATTATTATTATTATTATTATTATTATTATTATTATTATTACTACACATTACTGTCTATAGGCTGTTTTAGTAATTTAAAAAAAATGAATTGTCTTAATATATTGATTGACAATGAATAATATTACCACCCAAATATGTAGTAATTTGGTGGACCAAGCCTCTTCTCGTCGACTATTAGGGGGCAGCTCTAATGAAAATTATTCTTTATTGTACAGGAGATAAGTTTCGGGAATGTCTGGATAGATATTTAAGAATGAACTTCAGTAAGGGTTGTCCTCCCGTCTTCACCACACTCCGATCTCTCTATCAGGATAAAGAGAAGGTAAGGACATAGTCTGATCACACATCAACATGCTAAATAGAGTTTACGTCCAAGTGTGTTTTTCACATTTTGTTTTAATTGCAGGTGTCAATAATTGAAGAATTAGTTGTTGGTTTTGAGACGTCGTTACGGACCTGTCGAATGTTCAGCCCAGATGGTATGTTCATTTCTTTAGTTCATGATTTAAGTTTTTTTGGATTTAAATTATTGGATTATGAGCAATTCAATTTGGTTTATGTTTTGAAATTAAATCTGCTTATCTGTTCTATTCATTTTAGAGCACAAAACTTCTTCCATATTGCAAAAATACCATATTGAAATCTTGTCAGAGCAGTTATAAATATGTGAACACCCACGTTTATGTGAAAGTTATATATGTAGAAATTTAGCCAGATTTGCCCATTTGTTGTTCCTGGCAGTGTGCAGCACCTTCTGCTCTGTATTTCCTTTAGAAGGATCCCAAAATGAGAATTGAGCAGCTAAAATTGGTATTATCAAGGTCCCTGATAATGTAATTCAGATTTTTACAGTTTTTTTTGCGAACCTGTTAACATATTGCAGACTTTGGCAAGATCGCATTGAAGAACACTGTTATAAACGGCTCTTATTTATATAGTTTTATAGTATAGTTATACATGCATATCTATCTATTTTCTATTATTATTATTTATAGTAACAGGACTTTTTTTACATATGGAATTCAAATGTAATTATTAATCAAAAAAGAGGAAAGGTTTAAAGGCACAGTACTGAAAAAAACATGCCATTAAAGTTTAAGAATGCCTTCTATAAAAGTATATTAACGCAAAGAAGCAAACATTGTAAGTGGAAATTATGGAGAAATTAATGATGTTAATATTAGAAATTAAACGGATAGTTCACCCAAAAATGAAAATTCTGTCATTAATTATTCACCTTCATGTTGTTCAAAAACCAGAAAGACCTTTCATCTTCGGAACACAAATTAAGATATTTTTGATGAAATCTGAAAGCTTTCTGATCTTGCATAGACAGCGAAGCAACTGAAACGTTCAAGGACCAGAAAGGTAGCAAGGACATCATTAAAATAGTCCATGTGACGACATGGTTCAACTGTAATTTTACGAGAATACATTTTGTGCACAAAGAGAGCAAAAATAACGACTTTATTCAACAATTTCTTCTCTTCCGTGTCAGTCTTAGATGCACGTTCAGGAGAGTACCACGACGTGTGTGCATTCCTCCATTTTTTTTTATTTTACCATTGTCCTTACTACCTTTCTGGGCCTTGAACATTGTAGTTGCGTTGCTGTCTAAACAGGGTCAGAAAGCTCTCAGATTTCATCAAAAATGTCTTAATTTCTGTTTCAAAGATGAACGAAGGTCTTGCAGGTTTGGAATGACGTGAGGGTGAGTAAATAATGACAGAATTTTCATTTTTGAGGGAATTATCCCTTTAATATAATGATTTTAATGCTGTGGTGAAGTGCCTAAGCTCTATGAGTGGATTAGTATTACCTGATGTGTTCATGTAGATGATGGCAAGGAGGAGCCGCCCACTACGTTACTCTGGGTGCAGTATTTCCTGGCTCAGCACTACGATCAGATCGGCCAGCACACCATGGCTCTCGAATACATCAACGCTGCCATTGAGAGCACACCTACTCTGATAGAGCTCTTCCTCATTAAAGCCAAGATTTACAAGGTACAACATGCATCACACACACAATTACGTACTATTTTGCAGTTCCGTTGCACTTAAATACTGACAGACAAGACAGAGTAGGTTACTCCTGGTATGAAACAAGGTCTCAGCTTTAAAAAGCTTTTTTTAAAGAAATTTAAAATAAATACCATTTTATGGTTCTTTAATGTGTCGTGACTGGTCACTCTATTGCCTTATTAGATCAATCGACACGTGAACCGATCTTTTCTTATTTACTTGAAGCATTAAATAATCAGACAAAATAGCATTATAATTGGTCAGATCACCTGTCAATCAAGCTGTTTGCAAAGGGTGAATTGATTTGATTGTCGTATCCTGACTGAATTGGGTCCCGTTTGTAATTCCTCACTCAGCATGCTGGGAACATTCGGGAAGCAGCTCGTTGGATGGATGAAGCTCAGGCCCTGGACACAGCAGACCGTTTTATTAACTCCAAATGCGCCAAGTACCTGCTTAAAGCAGGTCTGGTCAAGGAGGCTGAGGAAATGTGCGCAAAGTTCACAAGGGTAAGGGAAGTGTGTGCATACATTTGAGTACATAATCTCCTTACAGGTGTTGTGTGTAACCACTGTGTTCCTCTTTCTCAGGAGGGAGCATCTGCAGTAGAGAATTTGAATGAGATGCAGTGCATGTGGTTCCAGACTGAATGTGCTCTGGCCTATAAATCTATGAAGAAATATGGAGAAGCCCTCAAAAAATGCCATGAGATTGAAAGGGTCAGTTGTCTTGCTTTATCATTTTATTATGCTATTTGTGTGCTGATTTTTACCTCTTCATCTGATTATTTCCTTCTCACATTTGTTCAATAAAGCACTTTGTAGAGATAACAGATGACCAGTTTGACTTCCACACGTACTGCATGCGGAAGATGACGCTGCGTTCTTATGTGGACCTGCTTAAACTGGAGGACGTGTTACGTATGCACCCCTTCTACTTCAAAGCCTCACAAACCGCCATCCAAATCTACCTCAACCTGCATGACAACCCGCTAACGGATGACAGCAAGGAACTACAAGCTGATACTGGTAATGAGATAAATCTATAGAATCCTGTTTCTGTATTTGAATTGGAAAAATAAAGCTAATTATGACTTTTTAATTCAAAATTCAGAATTTTTTTTTTTTTTTTTTTTGCACAATACTGTAAGGAAAAAAGTCAGAATAGGGAGATGGAGTTGAATTTATTTTGGTAAAAAAAAACTGAATTAAGAGATGTAAACTCAAATTTTTTGTTGGTGGCAAAAAATGATAAACTGAATAAATTGCAAGAGATGTAAAATCAGAATTTAGAAGAAAAGTCAGTAAAAAAAGTCGTAATTCTGAGTTTATATATAGTAAGGACAAAGTTTCACTTTTTTTTTTTTTTTTTTTTTTTACATTTCATGGTAGAAATAGGTTTCGTAAGATATAAACTCGCAATTCTGACTTTATAACACACAATTGCGAGTCAGAATTGTGAGATATAAACTCTCATTTGCATCATTCTGTCACATATCTTTTTGTCCCCTCATTTGGACTTCATAATTCGGAAGTGCGAGTTTGTCGTACAATAATAATAAAAAAAAAAAAAAGCCAGAAATGCGAGAACGCTAGTTTGTATTGTGAGTTTTTATCTCTCAATTCTGAGTAAAAAAAAAAGCCAGAATTGAGTTTGTCTTGCAATTCTGACTTTAGAACTCACAATTGTAAGTTTATATCATGCAATTCTGACTTTATAACTTGCAGTTGTGAATTAATATTACGTAATTCTGAGGAAAAGTCATAATAGCGAGTTTTTCCTCACAATTCTGAGAAAAAAGTTAGAATTTTCAGTTATCATGCAATTCTGAGAAGAAGAATAATTGAAGAAGAATTTTTTTAGTGGCGGAAATGGGCTTTCATAGTTTTCATAAGCACTTGTTTGTGTTTTCTTTAGAAGTGTGCTTAATGTTGTTTGTGTTTTCCAAACAGGGAACCTGACTGACAAAGAACTGAAGAAGTTAAGAAATAAGCAACGGCGAGCACAGAAGAAAGCACAGCTGGAGGAAGAAAAAAAGAATGCAGAGAAAGAGAAACAGTTAAAGAACCAGAAAAAGAAAAAAGAGGATGATGACGAAGAGATCGGTGGACCTAAAGAGGAACTTATACCAGAGAAACTGGCCAGGGTGCGTGTTTGTATTTGAGAGAAATGTTTGTGAAAGTGGGGAATTCTGTATCTGAAAGGCTTCTAAACACAGTTCGTCCCAAGAGTAGGAACCCAAGGGGAAATTCGAAGAAACTCAAAAACTGCTATTGTGCATGGACAAAAACTTTTACTGTTTTTTTCTTTCATTTTTAAGGTGGAGAACCCATTAGATGAAGCTGTAAAGTTTTTGACACCCTTGAAAAACCTGGTGAAGAATAAGATAGACACACACCTCCTGGCCTTTGAGATCTACTTTAGGAAAGGTAAATGTTTTACATCTCTGAACTCCATTTGTACAGTCTGATAACACTTTTTCTTTTTTGATAATCTGTTTTGGTAAAAATTGGTAAAGATTTTGGACTGTCGTCTCTATCGTGGTTACAGGCTCACGTGACATTGCTGTGCACGAAAACGTATTGTTTGCATGCATGAAACTCAATCAGCAGCGAAAGAGAACCTGTTTCGCTATATGCACGCACTGTCTGAGAGACTCTTTCTGTGCGATGTCAGAGAGGCCACGCACTTAAAGAGGCTGCTCAGAGCATGGGAGTATTGAACCAAGTTATTTTTGCCACTTTATAGGCCTTGAACGGTTAAATACACACTTGCGTGTGTCAAAATACCCGTCTTTGCAAATGTCTTCATAAAGGCTGTAATTTAGGTCTTGAGTGAAAGCAAACGGCTGAGAAAGAAAACAAGAAACGGTATATTAGATCCTGGTAGCTCTTAAAGTGACAGCAATCAAATTAATATTCCTGCTGTCTGTCATTCATGTTAATTAAACAACAAAAGAGAATTTCTCACTGCTCTCCAAATCACTTTTAAAATTTTAGACGTATATATTTAATTTACACACATTTGTTTACTTCATAATCACTGACTGTTCAGTGAGCTTGTTTTTTTTGTTTTTTTAGACTAGTATTAATTATTTTGTGATATTGACAATGGTGATGAGAATTGTGAAATTTACTATGGTATATGGCATTTTAATATCATAAAGACCTTATTTAAAGCATATGAACTATAATGTGACATAATTGTTACTGTGAAATCAAATCACTCATATTG
The DNA here is from genome assembly GCA_033026305.1 of Cirrhinus molitorella. Taxonomy (NCBI): domain Eukaryota; kingdom Metazoa; phylum Chordata; class Actinopteri; order Cypriniformes; family Cyprinidae; genus Cirrhinus; species Cirrhinus molitorella. The sequence continues at coordinate 29,540,401 of CM065120.1, forward strand.
TGATAAGATTTTGGTCATTTACCCCTATTCTTGGATGTACATCACTATATATATATCTGCTGCTACATCGGTTACATGGCAGCTTGAATAGTTGCTAAATATGAATTTTATTTGTCCTCAATTTACTCACAGAAAAGTTCCTGTTAATGCTGCAGTCAGTGAAGAGGGCCTATACAATAGACCCGGACCACCCTTGGCTTCACCAGTGTTTAGTGGGCTTCTTTAAAGGAGGTGAGTGAACCCAGGTTTTTTTTTTATTAATATTGATTCTTTTTTGTATGTTTAATCACTATGTCGTCTTGTTGTTTTTGACACCATATTCATGTCCATGTTATGGGTTGTAAATTTAGTTAGTAATGTGTTCCTGTTGATCTGACAGTGTCTGAAAATAAAGACCTAGCAGAATCGGTCAGCATGGTTCTCAAGCAGGAAATCTCCAGGCTGTTTGGGGAAAGTAATCCTAAGAACTTCAACCAGGCCTTCCTCACCAAGCACTTCAATTCCATCCCTCATCGAGTAGCAGGTATGTATCTGCAACACTTTATATACACAGCTTTTTTATAACTGCTACTTTTTCAAATTCACCTGTTTCCTTTACAGCTGCCAAAATGATGTTCTACTTAGACCCTTCGACACAGAAGAAAGCAGTGGAACTGGCTATAGCACTTGATGAATCACTGAACAACAGAAATATTCAGGTACATAATAAGCTACATGACCTTAAAGGGCTAGTTTACCCAAAATGAAAATTCTATCATTAATTACTCACCCTCATGTTGTTCCAAACTAGTTCATCTTTGGAACACAAATTAATATATTTTTGATGGAATCTGAAAGATTTCTGACCCTGCATAGACAGTAATGCAACTACCACGTTCAAGGCCCAAAAAGGTTGTAAAGACATCATTAAAATAGTCTATGTGACATTAGTGGTTCAACTGTAATGTAATGTAAGGCTGTCTCTTGTTTACAAGCAGATGAATGCACACAAATGTGTCATGAACCCACACCATAAACTGACACGGAAGAAAGAAATTGTTTAATAAAGTCATCATTATTTATGTTTGCTTTGCGTACAAAAAGTATTTTCGTCTTCATGAAATTAAGGTTGAACCACATTTTAACAATGTCACTACTACATTTCTGGGCCTTGAACGTGTTAGTTGAGGGGTGAGAAGGATGAAGAGAATGATGGTGAGTAGTTAATGACGGAATTTTCAAGAATAGACAACAAAATATTTAATATTTAAAAATATTTAATTTCAGTTTTTTTTTTCCAATTAAAAGTTTCATTTAAAAAAAGTTTAACTTCAATTTTATTAATTGTTAGCTTTTCATGAACTTACAGTATGTCACAGAAGTGAGTATACCTCACATTTTTGTAAATATTTTATTGTATCTTTTCATGTGACAACACTGAAGAAATGACACTTTGCTACAATGTAAAGTAATGAGTCTACAGCTTGTATAACAGATGATGCTAAGCACATGGACTCAACTTCTTTGGTAGACCATGGCGGGGTCTGTTCTGAGTGGAACCTGTCCTGTTAAACCGCTGTATGGTCTTGGCCACTGTGCTGCAGCTCAGTTTCAGAGTTTTGGCAATCTTCTTATAGCCTACGCCATCTGTATGTAGAGCGACAATTTTTTTTTTTCAGATCCTAAGAGAGTTCTTTGCCATGTTGAACTTCCTGTGACCAGTATGAGAGAGTGAGAGCGATAACACCAAATTTAACACATCTGAGACCTTGTAACACTAACGAGTCACATGACAACAGGGAGAGAAAATGGCTAATTGGGCCCAATTTGGACATTTTCACTTAGGGGTGTACTCACTTTTGTGGCCAGTGGTTTAGACATTAATAGCTGTTCAGTTATTTTGAGGAGACAGCAAATGTACACTGTTATACAAGCTGTACACTCATTACTTTACATTGTAGCAAAGTGTCATTTCTTCAGTGCTGTCACATGAACAAGATATTTACAAAAATGTTAGGGGTGTACTCACTTCTGTGAGATACTGTATGAACCCCTTGCGTTCCATTGGACAACCCTTCTAAATGAGATGCTCATATTATATTACTACTTTATTTTTTCAGATCTGTACAGATGTTTTGGAAAGTCTGCGTGACGGAAGCCTTGGAGAGGCTAAGGAAACCGCAGAGTTATACCGAGCAGAGTGTCATAAGATATACCCCTATACGCTGGCCTTCATGCCCCCAGGGTACGAGGAAAACATGAAGATTGCGGTCAATGGAGATGTCTCCACAGAAACTGAGGAGCTGGCCAATGACATGTGAATATCCGAAGAGGGTTGAAGGACTGATGGAGGATGTGGAATGGGAAAGCGGTGCGGCACCGCCACTGTCAAACACTCTAGACGGTTGCCATTGACTAATGCGATTCTGTGGGGAACTTCCTGCGATCTTCTACGCCCCCAGAACTTGCAGTTAGGGCTGACAGACAATGACTGTGTTTTGGAGTGGAGGAAGAAGAGGAGGGGTTGTGGGGGGGAGAAGAGAATAAAATGCCCATTTTACTTTTTTAACCTTGCTGATGACTACTCTCTAACTGAAAACTAGTCAAACATGCATCCCATTTTGAAATACAGTATGTCTGAATGCAAACTTTGTGCAATGGCGAGAGCAAATCCCATAGTCAACAAACCAAGCAAGAGAAGCGCACTCAAACCCATCTTTCCCCTGTTTTAAAGAGTAATTTATATGAAAAATAAAAGCTTAAAAAGGACATGTGGCTTGTTGTGCAAAAGATCTGGATTGAGTTGGTGTGAAAAGGCAGCTGAATCATTGGATGTAGTTTAGAGGGGAGACTGGGTGTGGACAGGAAGTGATGTCATAATGGGGAAGAGGCATGTGTAGAGGTTCCTTATTGCCTATCTTGGGGATGGAAGAGGCTGTATTCAACAAACAACAGTAAACTGTGAGCCTGTGAAATTGACAAAGGAAACCTTTTTCCCAGTTTCTCTTTTATCTTACCTCATTCTATCACTCTGTTTGATCCAAATGGGTTACAGTGTTCAAAGAGTTTGTTGTATGATAGATTTTTTTGTAATAAAAAAAAATCAAACAGTGAGAGCACACATTTGACACCAGTCCATGCACATCACTGTTTCTTTCTGGTTGACATTGTAGGGTCTTTAAAACTCTTTAAAATTTAAAAATATATGTGAGATGTGAATACTCACAATTTGTTTTAATCTTACTTTAGAAACTGTTTTAGCTACTGGGAGGGAAATGAAATAGCCTAACTGTGGGCTGTTTTAGTTTCTGTCCAAGCTGGATGTCAGACTTCCCTTTTAAAACCGATTCGTATCCTTGTTATTGTATGCATAATTGCATACATGAATTGCTCTGTGTTTTAATTATATTGCAAAAAAGCAAATGTTTACTTTAGTTAGCCTACCTGCTTTGACGTCTTATGAAGGTTGGCTTTGAAAACGAGGTTCTAATTTAAGGGGAAGTTCTTGTAATCAGTAACCACCAGTCATGGCCATGTGAGGAGTGTTCACTGGAGTGCTCTGACCTTTTTAGCCTCGTTTTAACATCCATTTCACATGTTTATACCGCCACCGGAACGATAGATGGATTCGTCCTTGGAGAGCTCCACTTCATCGAACGGTACCCCGGTGCGCTGTCGTCGTACCTGTAAGATCATTGTGATTGGAGATGCCGGTGTCGGTAAGACATGTCTGACTCACCGCTTCTGCACCGGACAGTTTCCCAGCAGAACGGAAGCCACAATCGGGGTTGATTTTCGTGAAAAACTTCTTGACATAGAAGGCGAGAAAATCAAAGTAAGACTTTCACTTTACTGTATTTTGGTTTATTGTGAAACACGTTTATATTTTGAGCGTATTACAAAATGTTGCTTGGATGCATAAAGCTAATTTAGGCAGTGCAATATTAGTTGTCACGAATCATTGGTTCTTTCGAAAAGATAAAGCTTCAGCGTTTTTACGTCACTGCGTAATCTCAACATCTCTTGAATGGAAAGGTTTTCTATGTGCTAAGGATGTGTCGTTTTCTGTTTTTTAATAAACAGAACGTTTTATTTGTAAGAAAAATATGGTTAAATTAACTTTTCACCTTATGAAACGAATCTTAATGCACAAATCTTACTATGGGTTTCCTCTTCGTTTAAATGAATGAATTGGACTTCGAAAGAGACATTGCTTCGTGAATTGTTGATTTATTCGTTAACTGAATAATTTGGATTTCCCAGATCTGTCTGTTCAACTGACGTCAATTTTCTTTAGTACCTCTTGAAGTGGTAAATTGGGTAGATTTCTTGTTTGTGAATCCCATTGAGGAACTAGAGCAAAACGTGGGATTTCACCGTGTTGTTGAGATCATTTTTAAACTTCAAAATGAGGAATTAGACTTAACAGGTCCTACGCACTAACAATGAAGGTCTGCTTTGAAGATAACCATTTACATTATCTGTGTCTAAGAACAAAATAGTTAAGCTTGTCATTGAAGTAGGATATTTAAGTTTAGGAACATGTTGTCTAGACTTGACTAGTACATAGCCATTTATACAACGTCAATGCAGCACTTTGATGGTCTATGTCTTGTGTGAACATCTTTGCTTGTACGCATATGTTCTTCGTGTGATATGAATTAATAACATTTGTCCACGACTGAATTTGCTATGCAGTGTTTGTGTATGTATTAAAAACCCTAATAAATTTAATTTAAATATTCTCAGGTCAGGCAGGTTATAACAATAAGGTGTTTCAGTTCTCAGTATTTCTGTATCTCAAATGGTAGATCATGGCAAGGTCATGAGTTAAATTTTCAGTATACAGTTTGTCAAAATCTGCAAATCTGCAAAATGTTAATTTTACCAAGATAAGAGGGATCATATAAAATGCAAGTTATTTTTTTAATTTAGTACTGACCTGAACAAGTTATTTCACATAAAAGATGTTTACATATAGTCCACAAGAGAATATAATAGTTGAATTTCTAAAAATGACCCTGTTCAAAAGTTTATATTCACTTGATTCTTAATACTGTGCTGTTATCAGAATGATCCACAGCTGTTTTTTTTTCCTTCTTTCTTATTTTGGAAAAATAGTTAACATTTTGCAGATTCTGCAAGGTGTATGTAAACTTTTGACTTCAACTGTATGTGTGCAAAACTATAAATCTCTTTATTTTCTGTTTCACTTCAGGTGCAGCTGTGGGACACGGCTGGTCAGGAGCGTTTCCGTAAAAGCATGGTGCAGCACTACTATCGCAATGTTCATGGAATAGTTTTTGTCTTTGATGTCTCTAACCCCACCAGTTTCTGCAATCTTCCTATGTGGATGGACGAGTGCCGGCAGCACTCTCTTGGCCCGGATATACCCCGCGCCCTTGTTTGCAACAAATATGATCTGGTCACTTCGATGACCGCTTCTGTGTTAATCGATCAGGCTCGACATTTGGCTGAAGTCCACGGAATGTCTTTTTATCTTACTTCAGCCAAAGGTCGCAAAGGGGACCCATTAGACGCCATCTTTGTGACATTGGCACAGAGGTTGAAGATCCAGAGAAGGGAAAGTGTGAACGAATTACTGTTACAGTGCAGATCTGAGAGCTTCAATATCCCAGCAAGAGTCATAACAGCACAGGAGAGCAAGAAGAAATGGGCCTGCATCTGCTGACAGATGAATGAACAGAGATGTGCTTGTTTCAGTATGCCCAATAAAAGAGACACTTTAAATAACATTGTGTACTTTGAGAATAACAGGTCAGTGGTTGTGTCTCTGTGTGGCATGAAGGCTGGTATAAATGGCAATAGTCATCTGACTCTTGATTTGGTAGACAACATAATCCATATGAAGTAATGCCTTATAATGAAACAAACAGCAAGACCGTAAGATTCCATTTAATTTCCAGTTTCTTTTTTGGTTTTAAATAGTTGCTGTTCATTTTGATCTTTAAACTTCATGCAGACAGCAGCCTGAGTAACTTTTTGTCAAGAATAATGTTGGTCATTACATAAGGCTGATGGTTGTTAGTGTAACAGATGTCCAATTTTCACCCCCTTTGCTTTATCCTGGAGCTATGAGACTAATGTGAATGTTTTTTCCCCCTGGTAGCTGAATCTTCACTTGTACTTCCATTTCTTTGTGCTAAGTCTAGACTATAGTGACTAACCACATCCATGTAACCCAATTTAAATATAGTTTGTATATAGGTTTGTTTGATTCAATAAACAAAATAAAGAGGTATTTTTCTGCTTTCAACATTCTACTCAAATTACTGGATGATTTTGAATCAGTATTTTCATAATGCTTTATTTTCTTAAGGGAGAAGTTCACTTCCAGAACAAAAATGTACAGATAATTTACTCACCCCCTTGTCATCCAAGATGTTCATGTCTTTCTTTCTTCAGTCATAAAGGAATAATTTTTTTGAGGAAAACATTTCAGGATTTCTCTCCATATAGTCCATATTGGACTTATATGGTGCCCGCGAGTTTGAACTTCAAAAATGCAGTTTAAATGCGACCTCAAAGGGCTTTAAATGATCCCAGCCGAGGAAGAAGGGTCTTATTTTCATCTCATTTTCTCCTCCAAGAAAGAAGATAAAACCACGATGTAGGACAACTTTGAAGTTGGAAGAGAAAATGAGATGAAAGTTTTTCAACCTACCCTAACTGTCTTGAACCGTAATACGCAGAGTACATGCAGAGCTAGACAAGACGAGCATTTGAGGTTAAAAAGTATATAAATTGTCAATTTTTTAGATAATAACCAATTGTTTCACTAAGACAATTCTTCCTCGCTGGGATTGTTTAGAGCCCTTTGAAGCTGCATTTGACCTGCATTTTTGAAGTTCAAATTGACTGACACCATAGAAGTCCACTATATGGAGAGAAATCCTGAAATGTTTTCCTTTACGATTGAAGAAAGAAATACATGAACATCTTGGATGACGGGGGGTGAGTAAATTATCTGTGAATTTTTTTAAAGGAAGTGAACCTCTCCTTTAACCCTTGTGCTGTGTTGAAAATCCTATACCTAATTTGATTTGGCTGGTCAAAAAAATGGCTGGCCTTTTAAAAATCGCTTGTAAATCTCCTAATGCTGTATTATCACCAAATCTTGGATCCAATCTAATAATATAGCAACAATTGTATTACATTTAATACTATAAAATACAGTAACAATATAGCAAAGGGGACACCAGACTCCGTCCTAGAGGGCTGGTGTCCCACAGAGTTTAGCTCCAACTCTGCAGGACACTGGCCCTTCAGGACCAAGCTCGGTGACCCCTGAGATAGCACAACAAATACTCAACTATCATAACGAATTAAAAATATAGTACATGTTAAGTTGTTAAATCAGAGTGCCTCCAGATGGCGTTCTCTCACCGTACATGTTTGGACCTTTTATGCCAACTTATAAAATGTTTAAATGTACTTTACATACATTTTTTTGTACCTTACCTTGCAATCTAATGCTGCTATCTCACACTTTTTGGACAGCGCTGATCCAGTTTCATCAGCATGTTTGGTATCATGTATTGATGATGTACTTTTTTTATTGGTTGTTAATGAAGAATATTTTTTATTGCATGCATATCGTAACATGATCCATATAGTCCTTTAACATGTTCAAAACAACTTGCAATGTGATTACTATTGCATATATGTTTTATTCTGCTTTAGTTAAATCTGTGCTATTTAGAATGCTTTCACGACTCACTAAAATATGGCATATATATTCTGTAGTAGTTCTGGATTACTTAATAACCTAAGTGACATAAACAATTATTCAACAAACAAAAACACAATTATTTAGAAAACATCAGCATCCATTATATTGCAGTTGAAAAAGAGCATTAATACACTCAAGAGTTATATTCACAAAATCATTAATATCATTACATCTATATTTTACAGTACTTCACTATGTATTCAGACAGTACTAATAATGTTACACTGTAAAAAAATTTTGATTTGAACTTTTAACTGTAAAATATTGTAAATACGCTATAAAGGAAAAAATAGATAAAAGGTTTATAGGTTAACTAAGTTTCCAAACTATATACAGGGCAAAAGCTGTGAAATATCTAACCAGACATTTCACGTAATTTTACAGTAAAATGTTGTTAACGGTGTCAATGAACACCGTTAAAAAACACACATCAATGTATAATTTACAGTTAAAACTGTAAACTGATATTCCCCGAATTCCCTGCATGACACTCCACATTTAAATGTATTTTAAGTAATCATGTTTCTTAATAGTTTTTGCTATGAGTCAGGGCTGGATTGGGACAAAAAATCGGCCCTGGCATTTTGGCCTAGACCGGCCCACATACGATCAAAATGCTACCCATCTTTGCAGGCCCTTGAATACATATACTAACTCCTATTCCATAAAAGCACTAAAGCCATATATAGGAAAGAGTGAAAGACACATTAAAAACTTCTGAAAAGTGTAATTTAATATAATAAATCTATAATCCACACTGATGAATCCTGTGTGTTTGAGGGAGAAAGAGAAGAGACATGATAAATTGTTGATCAGACTGTTTCCCATAGTATAGCATTAAATAAACAGTAAAATTACTTTAAATGGGTGCTTGTGAACTTCTTGGATGAACCTTTAAAAGCAAAAGTCCCCCTGCTCCCTGCTCTTTCTCTCACTGACACTCTCTTCTTCTAAGGATGCTATCTCAACCTGGCTCAAAAAGACATAAGGAGAGACTATATGTGGTGAATTATTGTTAACATAATGCAGTCAGGTACAGTAGTAATATTGTCTGATAAAAGAGGCACGCAAAGCTGCATCTGCATAATATACGAAATGGGCAAAGTTGTTAAATAAGGAAAGAAACAAATACAGTCGTGTGGGTGTCTCACTTTAATTTCTGTATACTGTCCATAAACATTTTTGTTAGGTCCTAAAAATACACTATTTACTCTACAGCCTAATTAAATAATGAACATAACAAAAACACTGCCTGCTGACTCACCGTTACTGCTTAACAAAATATTGTTAAATAATAAAAGCAATGTATCAGAGACTATTAAAAATTAAAACGTTTAACTCAACAGGGAAACATCAAAAACTAGCCTAAAGATCTGCTATTTGTCTTAGACTTAGCCTGTGTGACAATGTGCAGAATAGTCATTTTGACCACCTTATAACACTGAGACGTTATAGCGTTGCTTGCTTACTCCCGCGGACATAAATCCAACAAGCCAAACTCATAGTCGCAGAGCGAAGCATGCAATTAATTTATTACAGCGCTAATCACCATTATTTTGTGTTTTGGGCTCAATTTTATCAAGGGTATCTACAATTATTACATAGCCTAAGTGTTCTGAAAGCAGTTCTGCTTACTGCAGGGCAGTATCTACACTCATTTCCACTCTCTCCCTTTCTTTATCCTCTTCGATCTCACCGGCGCTTTCAGTGCCACTGGCATCATCACCACTCTCATCAGCCACGGCAGCTGATGAAGGTCCTGCTGCGGCAGAAAACATATGTGTTACTTTGCAACACTCTTGCAGCGTAGGTTTGAAGAGTTTTTCTATTTTCCCGCAATTTCTCTGCGCCTACCTTTCGTTTCTTCTCCATCTCTCTCTTGACTATTTTGACAGATACACACACACCGACGCTGCACGCACACATAACCCAAAATGGGAGTTGTCTAAAGATGTGATTGGGTCAGCCCAATGTCAGTTAAAAAAAGAACCAATGGGCTGCAGATTAAATGTCACATGGGCCGGTCTGTTAAAAAAAAAATCCTACACTGACTTTTTTTTTTTTTGACAAATTTATTACACAGCCGCAAAGACCACAGCGCCGTCAACTAATTGGGCAGAAAAAACTATAGGCTGTTAAGAGTTTTATGAGCTGATCAGACATCGGCCGGCCCAAAAAGTACGTCGGCCCACCGGGAAAATGCCCGGTCTGCCAGATGGCCAGTCCGTCCCTGGATAGGAGCTGCACTTGCATGCCCGATAGGTATTTCAACGATGGCCGCCGAGTGGAATGACTTGCCTTAAAGGGACTTTGCTTCAGCCACAGTTTTTCAAGAGCGGCTACACGGGCTTTGATGACGTAACAGCTGTTTCACGATTGGTCAGATTCACCGCATGACAGCTATCACGTGTGTTTTAGAAGCAGTATAAATCGCACATTATCTGTAGTTAAGTTTATCATAAAACACAGATAAAAGCATATATACCGCTACTTTATTAGTGTTTAAATATTATTATTTATGTTTACGCTGAACTATGTTGCTGTATTAAGCAGTATGTAAAAAGTGTTTCTGTTGCTCATGAAAATGTTTCTGAAACATCTGCGTATTTGACAAATAGTGCATTTTATTCACTTCATCTATGTTATAGAGCAGGCAAACCGTGTGAGCATCACTACCGACAGCAGAAAGTGTCGGACTTGACCTGTCAACCGACTGATCTCGTTGTCTGCCGTCTGTAGCCGTGGTTCAAGTCAAACGCACCTAATCTCTCGAGTCTTCGGGTTTTTCGAGTCGCTCTTTCATCACGTGACCGCCCCATAGTTTAACCAGTGCAGGCTGGGCCAGAAAGAGAATTGATTAGTTCATCTCTCTCGAGTTCGGGTTCGAGAAGATCGTTCATCACGTGACAGTCCCAAAAGATGAACGAACGACTCAAAAAACTTGAAGACTCGAAACAGGTGAACTAACAGAACCTATAGGACGTTGCACATGTGCGACTGAACGAATCACTCCCCGAGACAACTCGTTCTTCCTGAGTCACATTAAAGATTCATTCAAAATGAACGAATCATTCAAGAACGACCCATCACTATTTTATTCTACTCTGTGAATGTGTTTTCTTTATTTTATTTATTTATTTATTTTTTTTGCAGTGTATGTTAGGCTTTAGTAGGCTACATTTAAAATAGGCTATTTATTTTTTCACTTAATTTGGTTTTCACAAATGTTGGGCAATAAATCTTCTGTTGTTTTGCATGCAAATATATTGCATACTTACTGTAAGCTGTTAATGGCAATAGCATTATGCCCCAAGGTTCAAGCTTCAGAATATTTACTGATTGCTCTAAATAGCCTGATTGCAGCAAGAGTTAATAATTGTTTCAATCATTCTCATAGAGTACAATAGGTGTTTGACTACATTTTTAATCGTTTAATTTTCTTGAATGGGTTCATCTCTTCAGTAGTTTTTTTTTGTTTGTTTTTTTGTCTATAAAACATATTATATTTAGAAATGTGTAAAAGGTTGCAGCAAATGTATAAGAGCAGTTAAAGGAAAAACTATAAGATTAGAGTGTAATGCGAAGAGTCACAAAAGTACAAAACATTGACATTATTTTTTTATTTTTTAGCCACATTTATAAAACACTTGAATGTAGTGATGGTAGACTAGTAACAATAATAATAATTGAATAAAAATCTAAAATAAAATTGGAGATTGCAAAATTACAAACATAGATAAAAGGACAGTGGTTACTATGTTAAAAATTAACAATACAGGAATAATACAGAGTCAAACTTCTAAGCCCAACTAAATTCCTAATAAATCTTTCTCTATCTTTAATCAGATAATTAAGTGAATAAATAAAGTGTACATACATGTCTAAAAAAAAAAAAAAAAAAAGAATCAAAAAGAAAAACAAAACTATTAATAAAAACATGAACTGTTAGAATATAACATTGATATAATGTTTCTCTCCTGACTTCATTTATACATTTTATGAGATGCTGTCATCACATACTCAAGTATACTATAGTATGCTGCAAGATGACTTACTCATTCCTTCACGGAATGCTGATATTTTTTTGTTTCTTTTTGTCTGTACTTGCACTGGAAGCTTCTGTCGCTGAGAGAAATTCCTTTCTGAGTTCTGAGTTTTGACTTCTGACTCTATGTCAGCATCTTTATTCTTCGTGCTTTTCTTAGCACTGTTGAGTTCACTTGCCATTTTACACATGCGGGGACTGTAGCAGCTGTTATTATTCTTCTTTATAATGGCATCAATCTTCCCCATGAGCTCATTAGCTTGTGTACGATTTGTCTTATCTTTATTATTAAATACGTGGTAGTTCCCTCCGCATACATTTATCACTTGTTTTAGCTCTGGTGCCTCTTTAATGTAATCTTCAAATGTCCTATCTTCAAGATCATCTGCCCTGGTGAACAAGACCATCATGTGTCTGTGCACTTCTTTGCCAAAGGCTGTTTGAATCAATTCAGCGATGTTTCTCTCTTGTTTAGTGAAGCGCCCAATGGCAATTACGAGAAGAAAGACATGACAACCTGGAGTGGCAGATCTGATGCAATTCACAGTATCATTTAAGACTTCTTCATTGGACAGTTGTTGGTCATATAGACCAGGGGTGTCCACAACACAAATCTGCCTTCCGTTTAACATCTGTGATGCAGATGAACTCTTTTTAGTGACTAATGTAGCTTTTGTTTCTGACACAAATGTCTTTTCACCAAGAATGGTATTTCCTGTAGCACTCTTGCCAACTCCTGTTTTACCAAGCAAAGCTATGCATATGTCCTGACCTGTTGACATTTTAAAAAGTATTTGTTAACAAACATTTGATCATTTTAACAAATAGTAACTAGAATTAAATACAGTTGTTTGTAATCATAACGTGGTGCGTTGATAAAGAACTTACTCATTGTGGCGCTTTTTATGATTTTCTGCTGGTAGCGCTGCTCCTTCAAGGATTTCAGAAGATCAGATGGCTGTTGGTTTGCTGAAGCAATACTTATGACTTCTGTTTTAATTATTACCTAAGCCCAACCTCTTTCGCACTGGAGTTTTATGATTGGATAGGTTTTACTTGAGCTATTTAGGAAAGGATATGAGAGAAAGTGATTCAAATGGAGATCTATTTTCTGAAGGCAAGTGTTTATGGTACTCACTTACAAAAAGAAATCAGCTGGTTGACTAATATGGGTTTTAGTAGTTATCGCAATGCATGTAATACATCTTTTTTAGACATTACACAAAATGTTTCATTATAATCTTTGATACCTTTGTGTAACCTTTGTGTTGTGTGTCACACTGAGCATGGAGAGAATAAAGAAGTGTAAAGAGTTGTCTGTGGATTTTAGAGAAAAAATTGTGGAAAAACATGGACAATCTCAAGGCAATCTCACGTCATCTGAATTAAAAGACACAGTTTGGTAGGAGACCAAACTCTTCTACGTCCTTCAACCCTTCGAAGCTCTCACTCCGGAGGGTAAACCCTTTGAAAGGATTAGGGCATAGGGGTGAGCCTTTCCGAATGGAACGTAGGGTCTCTTTTGTGATGCCTGTAGCTCAGATTAAATTAGGAATCATATCTTCATTGTGATTGGTTGATCAGGGACCAATCAGTGACTAGGCATTGCTCATATAGTAAAAACATAAAATTGTTTTATTTATAAAATTGTATTGGTTTAAACAAAATGTGATCATCATGTGATATCAATTTCAATTGTTAATGTTTAATTTAGTATGGTATCATATCGTGGTCCATATATTATACAGCCCAATACATTTAGTACAGCCACGTAAACTGAACAAAATGGTCACACAGGTTGAAGGCAAGAGACAAACTGTCAGGGCAGGGTTCAGTACGCAGAATAAGACACATTTATTAGAATTTATTAGAGCGTTATATTTATAGAGCTTTATTTTTTAAGATTAACCTTTTTTTTTTCAAACCAGAATACCAGTCAGATTTTAATTAGTTTAATTTAATAGTTTTAATAATATATGATTTTATAGGTTTATAAGATTCATTTTTCACTTGGGTATTTTCATTTGTGTATTTATGCTATTGCTGAATGTTTTATAATCAACAGAGAACACATCTACAGTTTTGATGTTACTGATTACTTTTACTAAATGTATTATTAGAAGAAAAAACAAGTCAGTGCTTCATTTTTCAGTAGTTTTTTAAATGACACTACATTACTGAATATATACTATCCCTTTAACATGAAATCTTGCTGTGGAAAGACTCATTTGAGCTTTTGGCATTATATATATTCTTGTTTTGCAATATCTGTAACAAATTCTAAAAGATTTCCAGTAACTCATGATACATTTGGTATCATATCTTGATAACACAGGTGTTTATTAGTTAATGGTTTTGTTTTTTATTGCTTTTTTCTTTTAGTGCAGACACGTAGAAAAGTGTTGATCAGATTACATTATGATACATAACAACTGCCAGTAAAATATAACACTACAACACTCTCAGGAAACAAAAGGCTCAAAAGCTGTCATTGGGGTGGTAATAAACTGTAAGGTTTACAGAACCTCAGAGACTTTGATCTTCTGAGACGGACAATACACACATTGTGTATTAAGATACAGACATCTGTTTCCACATCTCACTGAGAGACGATACGAGAAATGTCCCTTCTCACCGGTCCTTTCAATCCACTTCCCCTCACCCATCTCCTCTCACTCAACTCACTCAGAATGCTCAATAGCATAAACGATCATATCTGGGACTTGATCAATACAAATTCCAATTGTTAGTTCCTGTCTGCATTTGAAGGAGGTTTGTCTTAGTCTGAGGTACTTAAGGAAATGTTGCAGGAAGATCAAGGCGATTCTGTAGTCAGAAGCCCATAGCGTGAAGTGTGTCCACACACTCTATGCTATGTATTTTTGTAAAGTCAGGTATGCATCCTTTACTCTTAGATTCATCTTTGAGAATTTGATGTCTTGTATTGATTTGATATCTTTGAATTGGCCATGTAATTGGCGTAATACATATTTACCTGACTGATAATAAATCGTTAAATTTGATTTTATTCTGATTTACTCTGTAATTATTGACTGTTGTAGATTGCGTTGTATCCCTGTTACCTCAATTCCTGCGTCAGGTTAGTAACAGACTATAATTCAGTTGAAATGGAGCATAGGGCACACCAACTGTATCTTTAGAGATCCGGCTGGCACTTGGTATTAGTTCAAGTGTACTTAGATTGTAAGGGCTTATAGGGAATTTCCATTTAGGTCAATGGGTTGTTGTTCGACCAACCTAAAGAAGGTGAGCCATGACCACTGTTTATTGTAATGTTACTCCAGCCAAGTGGACATGGAAAGCCATGGCATGACCATACCAAAGCTACTATAGAGAAGTAATGTTGGTCGGCTTATATCTATACTAGTGGTCATGACCTCTGACTAGAGAAAATGTTGCTTTATTTAAGTGTATAAAGATCTAAGGGGGACTAAATGGAAGTACTTTTAGAATAAGTAAGCATAGGATCGGTCATCTTATTAGTCAGTTACCTCTGTCTAATAACCAAGACTGACGAGAATGCGACCATAGGTACGCTAACAACCGAAGCGATATCTTTGAGCGACATGAGCACCCGAATGAATGAGTACAATAATATTAAAGAATAAACAGAATAAACAGATGTCTAGATAAATTATCTCATGAATGATCAGTAACAATTGCCAATGTAACCCAAATTTAATTTAAGCTAAATTTAAGAAAAGACTGAACATGCAAGAAACCTTCAACCACCATTGGATACCTCCGTAGGGCCAATTGCGTGGACCTTACAAATATAATTTAAGGTACTAATATTCACCCTTTCATGGTAAACAAGGTACTAAGGTGTACCTTTTGAAAAGGTACCATACTAATGACACCTTTTGTACTTTTTTCTTCTGAGAGTGCACATATGAAGATGATAGGAAGATATTAGCTGTAGGGCCAAGTGACTACCCAGACTTTCTTTGTCTGTGTCTTTTGGACATTGCTGGTCCATATTCACCAGCCATGACTTTCACTTTCTGCTAAAAATTCTAATCAGTTGCTCCAAGCACAAATGTAAATGACTTAGAGTAAGCATGTTTGGTATCATGTACTGATAATACATATTTTTATTGGTTCTACATATCTTGGTCCATATATTATACAGCCCATTGCATTCAGTACAGCCACGTAAACTGAACAAAAAGGTCACACAGGTTGAAGGCAAAAGACTAACTGTCAGTTACAAAAATATATAGTTAATATGTTTTACTCTGTTTCAGTTGGTAAAATCTGTCCGGTTTAGAAGGCTTTTGTGATTTACGAAAATATGAATAAATGCGTATTTTCATTTGTGTATTTATGCAGCTATTGCTGAATATGTTTTAGAATCAACAGAGGACACACCTACAGTTTTGATGTTACTTACTTTTAATAAATTATTAGAAAAAAAGCCAGTGCTTCATTTTGCATTAATTTCTTTTAAATGACATTACATTACTTTGGAGAAAAGTGTCAAATCAACTGAAAAAAAAAAACAAAACAAAAAAAACAGTGAATTAATTTACAACATGAACATGTTAGATATTTTAACAGGACACTGGTATCAGTCAATATCTGTGAATATCTATAAATGTTTAAATTTATAATATCATTTTTTTTCCCTTCAGCATGCTGTGTTCTGTTCCTGGTTTTCCTGATTAAATATATACTATCCCTTTAACATGAAATGTTGCTGTGGAAAGACTCATTTGAGCTTCTGGAGTTATACATATTCTTGTTTTGCAATATCTGTAACAAACGCTTGATTATTCTGATCAAATGTAAATAATTTCCAGTAACTCATGATACATTTGGTATCATATCTTTATAACACTAATGTTTGTTAGTTAATGGTTTAAGTTTAGTTGTTTATTGCTCCACATCTTTTATGACTGACTTTTACGATCTTTGTTTAGTGCAGACACGTAGAAAAGTGTTAATCAGATTACATTATGATACTGCTGGTAAAATATAACACTATAACACTATAACACTCTCAGGGAAAAAAAAGGTTCAAAAGCATTGGGGTCATTGGGGTGGTAATACACTTTAGGCACTAACATGTACCTTTAAGGTACTAATATTCACCTTTTCATGGTAAACGAGTTACTAAGATGTACTTTTTGAAAAGGTACCATCCCAGTGACATCTTTTGTACCTTTTTTTCTGAGAGTGCACATATGAAGATGAGAACCAGATATTAGCTCTCATCTCAAGACAGCCATGCCTTTCACTTTCTGGTAAAAATTCAATCCAAGCACAAATGTAAATGACTTCCAGTAAGCATGTTTGATAATACATATTTTTAATACATAAATATATAATACATAACATTAGAATTTGTAGCTCTGTATTTAGCTTTGAAATGCTTCTACAAGTTTCTCAACCTGTTATACAACTAATTCATGAGGTTCCTGCTAATATCGTTCAAGACCTGATGTCCATTGCGATGGACATTCAATTTTAAAACAATCCTGTTCTGCAACTCTGAAAGATCTTCAAGATAACCTTAAATATTATTATTTGATAGTCCTAATTTTATAATAGGTGCAAGTTGATGAGGCTAACATAAATCTGCATATAAAAGGTAAAATGTGAGCTTCCTCCTTTTTCTGTCTAGTTGGTTAGTCATGTTCTTTTGTGATGCCTGTAGCTCAGATTAAGTTAAGAATCATATCTTCGTTGTGATTGGTTGATCAGGGACCAATCAGTGACCAGGCATTGCTCATATGGTAAAAACATAACATTTTATTGGTTAAATTTTAAACCAAAAAATCACGTGATGTCCATTTCAATGGACGCAGGGTCCGAAGAGATTAATGTTTAATTTAGTCTCATGTTATGGATATCATATCATGGTCCATATATCATACAGCCCAATACATTTAGTACAGCCACGTAAACTGAACAAAAAGGTCACACAGATTGAAGGCAAGAGACAAACTGTCAGTTACAAAAAAAATATAGTTAATATGTTTTAAAAAACAAGTGATAAAGGATTTTGAAAGTCTGACTGTAATCAGTTTTGAGTACTACTATAAGGTTAATCCTGGCTGCATCAACTTAAAATAATTAGTTACCTGGCTGCCTTCAAATTTTAAGTTCAGTCAACTTGAAAAAAGTTTAGTCAACTTAAAATGTTACGTTTTACTATGTGACAACTTCGATATTTGAGTTGATTCAACTTAAGATTTCAAGGCAGCAGAGTAACAAACACAGCTGTTCAGCTTAACATTTTTTTTTTAGTTTAGTCAACTTGAATATCTAAGTTGTCATTTCAACTTGAATTAACTTATTTGGGTTGACTGAACTTAAAATTTGAAGGCAGCAGGGTAACAAATTATTTCAATTTGGCTCAACAAATTGTGTTTTTTGTTTTTCACAGTGTGGTATGAGCAGTAAAAGGAAAAACTATAAGGTTGGAGAGTAATGAAAAGCTGCAAAAAGAGTCACAAAACAGTGCTAAAAAGAGAGACAAAAGAGAGCTAAAACAACGTCTTTAATGTTTTATTTTTTAGCCACATGAATGTAGTGGTGGTAGTAATAATAATAATAATAATAATAATAATTAATAGAAATTTAAAATAAAAAGTTTAAATATATTTGGAGAATTAAAAATGGCAAAACAAGCATACATAAAGGAACAGTGGTAAACACGGTAAAAACTAACAATACAGCAATAATACAAGTCTAACCCAAACTAATTCCTAGGACATTAAGCAGATTATGTTTATCACATTTTCAATCAGGTAATTAAAATAATAAATAAAGTGTACATGTATGTTCAAAAAGAAAAAGATTAATATAAGCATGAGTTGTTAGAATATAATATTGATTTAATGTTTATCTTCTGCACCGTTTATACATTTTCTGGGATGCTGACATCACATACTCAAGTATGCTATAGTATGCTGCAAGATGACTTATCTGTTCCTTTTTGTAAAGTTTTTAACTCCTTTTTTAGCTCAGCAATAATTTTGTCCTTTTCCTTCATGCTTTTCCTAATATTGTTCAGTTCATATGCCCTTGTAAACATGTGGTGGCTGTAGTAGCCGTTTTGATTCTGTTTTATCAAGGCGATAATCTTACTCATGAACTCATCAACTTGTGTGCGGTTTGACTGCTCTCTATTGTTGAATGTATGGTATTTCCCTGTGCATGCATTTATCACTTTTTTTATATCTGGTGCCTCCTCAATGTAATCTTCAATTCTTCTGTCTTCAAGATCATCAGCCCTGGTGAACAAGACCATCATGTGTCTGAGAACTTCTTGGCCGAAGAGTGTTTGAATCAATTCAGTGGTGTTTTTCTCTTCTGCAGTGAAGCGCCCAATGGCAATTACAAGAAGAAAGACATGAGGACCTGGAGCTGCATATTTGATGCATTTCACAACCTCTTCAAAGAGTTCTTCGCTGGACAGTTGCGTGTCATATAGACCAGGAGTGTCCACAACACAAATCTGCCTTCTGTTTACCATCCGTGATGCAAATTTACACTCTTTAGTGACTGATGTAGCTCTTGGTTCTGACACAAACAACTTTTCACCAAGAATAGTATTTCCCGCTGCACTCTTGCCAACTCCTGTTTTACCAACCAAAACTATGCGTATCTCCTGATCTGTTGACATGTTAAGAAGTATTTGTTAAGAAATATTTGATAAGTTGAACTAATATTAACTAGAATTAAACACTGCTGTTAGTAGACACAAGATGGTGGATTGATAAAGATGTGTAGAACTTACTCATTGTAGTACTGTCAACAATTCGCTGGTTATGCTCCTTCAGTGATGTCAGAAGATCAGATGGCAGTGGGTTTGTTGAAGCCATCAGTACAGAGCTCTGTTTATTGCGTTCTGTTTTAAACAATTACCTAAGCCCAACCTCTTTTGCACACAAGTTTTGTAACTGGATAGGGTTTTTCTTGAACTATTTAGGAAGGGAAATGAGAGGAAGTGCTTCAAACAGAGATTTGTTTTCTGAAGGTAAGTCTTTATCACACTCACTTACAAAAAGAAATCAGATAGTTGACTAATGTGGATTTTAGTAGTTACCATAATGCATGTAATAAATGTAAGATTTTAGACATTAAATAGAATATTTCATATAGCATTAGACACAGTTCTAGAATTTTGAATACCATGACTGTCATTTAATATATAATTAAGGCATCTGTTTGTGTTTTGTTTGTTTGTTTGTTTTTTAAAATACTATGGATATCCATGACCATTAACTGTTTGGTTACCTATATTCTTCATTCTTTTGGGGGTGCTCCATATCCTCAGTGTTGGCTGCAGTGTTAAAAAAGGGTCCAAAGTATCGGTACAAAGTACTAAGACAAATACATGCATGAGTGAACTTTAACCGTTTTGGCTTTTTGCCAAACATTTATCAGGCTCACTGATAGCGTGGTAAACTGTGACATGGACACACTAGTGGAATAAAGTTTTTAACGCTTGGGTATAACTAGTTGGATTAATGATAAAGATAAAGATAACAACAACAACAACAACAACAACAACAACAACAATAATAATAATAATAATAATAATAACCCTGACATAGTACACTACAGATGCTCTCATCGGCATTGATTCAATGCCATCAATTCAATTTTGGCATTTTGTGTTTACATACAATATTGCAAAAGCATTATACACAAAACAAGTAATGACAAGAATAGAATAAAAACTAAAAAAAAAAAAAAAAAATACAGTGGGGCAAATAAGTACTTACAAAGAATGGAGAGATCTGTAATTTTCATTGTAGGTACACCTCAACTGTGACAGACAGAATCTAAAACAAAAATCCAGAAAATCACATTGTATGATTTCTAAATAATTAATTTCCATTTTATTTCGTGAAATAAGTATTTGATACACTAGAAAAATATAATTTAATATTTGGTACAGAAACCTTTGTTTACAATTACAGAGGTCAGACATTTCCTGTAGTTCTTGACCAGGTTTGCACACACTGCAGCAGGGATTTTGGCCCACTCTTCCATACAGGACTTCTCCAGATCTTTCAGGTTTTGGGGCTGTCACTGGGCATCACACAGTTTCAGCTTCCTCCATAGATTTTCTATTGGGTTCAGGTCTGGAGACTGGCTAGGCCACTCCAGGACCTTGAAATGCTTCTTACGGAGCCACTCCTTAGTTGCCCTGGCTGTATGTTTGGGGTCATTGTCATTCTGGAAGACCCAGCCACAACCCATCTTATTGTGGGAAGGAGGATGTTGCCCAAAACCTCTCAATACATGGCCCCATCCATCCTCCCCTCAATACGGTACAGTCGTCCTGTCCCCTTTGCAGAAAAGCACCCCCAAAGTATGATGCTTCCACTCCCATGCTTCATGGTTGGGATGGTGTTCTTGGGATTGTACTCATCCTTCTTCTTCCTCCAAACATCTGGCCATATGACCTTCTCCCATGCCTCCTCTGGATCATCCAGATGGTCTTTAAGCAAACTTCAGATGGGCCTGGACATGTGCTGGCTTAAGCAGGGGGACCTTGTGCGTGCTGCAGGACTTTAATCCATGATGTGTAGTGTGTTACTAATGGTAACCGTTGAGACTGTAATCCCAGCTCTCTTCAGGTCATTGACCAGGTCCTCCCATGTAGTTCTAGGCTGATCCCTCACCTTTCATTGATCTTGCATGGAGCCCCAGTCTGAGGGAGATTGACAGTCATCTTGAATTTCTTCCATTTTCTAATAATTGCGCCAACAGTGGTTGCCTTCACAGGAAATTTTCCTGAGTAAAATTTACTAAAATTGAAGAAAATTTTACTCTATGCCAGATAACATTTGATCCCTCTCTAAAAAGAGTAAAAGTTACTCTTTTGATAGAGCTGATTTTCCAGAGTTAATTTTGCTCAATTTGGTGTTAATATTTTACTCTCTCCTGTTATATTTGTACTATTTTACTCAGTTCAGAGGTAAATGAAATTGAAAGAATAACTAACTCTATCCAGAGTTAATCTTTTAAAATACACAATTCATCCTTAAAAGCCCTAAAACTATAAATGAAAAACTTGCTTTTCAATCTGAAAAAGTAAACAACAAACTGTAAACTCTTGTCTCACAATTTTATTTTTCAAGCTTTTATTTAAACAATATTATTACACTTAATTCACTTCTGATCATGATCATTTGGTGGTTTCAGCATCTATATTACAGACAGTGTTTTGCAGAAAGCTATACACAATGATCAATTCCTGATAGTATGAAGTTCCTTAGACAAAGTGAGCTTTGAAAAGCTCACCAACACTGGCCTTACAGGGTATAGCATGTGGGACAAGACTGGACCCTACTTCTCATCAGCCCAACAACAAGTAGATATAGATGGAGACCTTCTCCAGTGCTGTCCAAGTGCTCTTGGATACTGGTCCGGTCTGTGAAAGAATGAAAACACATTAGTGTGAATGTGACTTAGCAGTTAAAATAAATATACAGCATGAATAAAGATACAAGTTTATGTTTCACATTCTTTCAACAGATTATTACTAAATATGGCAAGTTGAAAAAAATAGTACAGTATTAGTACAGAATGAATAGAACAACAATTTAGAGGACAGGTGATCATTAAAGGGATATTTCTCCCAAAAATGAATATTCTGTCATTAATTGCTCACCCTGTGTTGTTCCAAACCCGTAAGACCTTTGTTCATGTTTGGAACACAAATTAAGATATTTTTCAAGAAATCCAAGAGCTTTCTGACCCTGCAGAGGCAGCAAGGGTACTACCATGTTTAAGGCCCAGAAATGTAGCAAGAACATTGTTAAAATTTTCAATGTGATATCAGTGGTTCTACCGTAATTTTATGAAGGTACGAGAATACTTTTTGTGTACAATGAAAATCAAAATAACTACTTGGTTCAACAGTTTTTCTCCCCCAGGTCACTGTCCTCCACCATTAATGAGAGTATCACAATGCTTTGTGTGCTTTGTGTGTCCCTCTGCTTGTAAACAAGATGCAGCGCAATGTCAGAATGTGTCTGCTGAATGTGTCAGCAGCATGAGTTGTGTACTCTCGATTATGGCGGAGGATGGCAACTTGAAGAAAAAGAATTGTTGAATAATTGTTATTTTATTTTTCTTTGTGCACAAAAAGTATTCTCATAGCATTGTAAATTATGGTGGAAACACTGATGTCACATGGACTATTTTTAACTAAGTTTCTGTGCCTTGATTGTGGTAGGAATCTTGCTGTCTATGGAGGGTCAGAAAGCTCTCAGATTTCTTTAAAAATATCTTAATTTGTGTTTTGAAAAAAGTTTTACAGGTTTGAAACGACATGAGGGTGAGTAATTAATGGCAGAATTTAAATTTTTGGGTGAACTTATTTCTCAAAAAGGTTCAATGTCACACAGTAATACAACATTATGAACTAGTGTCATTTGATCTGATTCATCAGTAGCTTCACCTTGAATTTCAAGACGATCACATGCTTCTCTAGCTGACATCTTTTCCGGTTTTATGCAGCGTTGACATGGTTGACAATGAAAGACATGATGCTGTCCCAACCTGGATGCATGGAAAACAAAATAAACATTTCATAGCCTTTTAGGTTTTTAGTTTTAAGGTAGAACATACCCTCCTGCTCATTTTAACTTGACTTAACTTCATTGGAAGATGTGCCAATACAAATAAATTAACCACTAGAGTACTTTAATTTATGCTGCACACAGATTCAGTATTAACATTCATGACCAAGTCTTGAATATATATATATATATATATATATATACAAAATTATTAGCCCCCCTGTGAAATTGTATTTTTTTTTTATATATATATTTCCCAAGTGATGTTTAACAGAACAAGAGAATATTTTCACATTATTCATTATTTGCTATTAATTTTTTTTTCTAGAGAAAGTCTGATTTCGTATAGTTGCTTGAATAAAAGAATTAAAAAATAAATAAATAAAAAACTGCTAAGGTCAATATTATTAGCCCCCTTAAGAAATTATTTGTTTGATTAGTTATAGAACAAAACACTGTTGTCCAATGACTTGCCTAATTAACCTAATTTGCCTGATTAACCTAATTAAACTAGTTAAGCCTTTAAATTGCTCTTTAAGCTGAGGATTAGTATCTTGCAAAACAACTAGTAAAATAATATGCACTGTCATCATGGCAAAGACGAAATTAGTTTGGACTTGAGAGAAAGAATTGTTAATGCTCATAAAGATGGAGAAGGGTACACACGTTTATCAAAGCGTTTTCAAGTGTCAAGAACTACAGTGAGATGCATTATCAAGAAGTTTAAAAAGACCAACACAGTGGAGAACAAGACGGGCAGAGGCAGGAAGTGAAAGATTTCAAAAACTTTGGAAAGAAAACTAGTGAGAGAGATTTCTAAAGACCCAAGAACAACTGCCAAGACACTAGTGAATGACCTAACCAAGTCTGGAATTGATGTCTCAAGGAAGACAGTCACTAGAGCCCTGCACAGGAATGAACTGCGAGGTTGCCGACCAAGAAAGACTCCACTTCTGAAGAAGAGACACCTCCAAGCTAGAATGAAGTTTGCTAAGGACAACCTGGGGGAATGTGACGCATACTGGAAACATATCCTTTGGTCAGATGAGATGAGAGCCATAGAGATGTTGCCTGTTTGGAGAAAGAAGGGAGAGGCATTCAACCCCAAGAACACTGTTCCCACAGTGAAACATGGTGGTGGGAGTATAATGCTGTGGGGATGTTTCAGTGCGTTTGGAATTGGGAATCTCATCAGGGTTGAAGGGAACATGAAAAAGGAAGACTGTAAGAAGATTTTGAAAGACAACCTCAAACAGTCTGCAAGAAAACTTGGTTTGGGTCGACATTTTGTCTTCCAGCATGATAACGACCCAAAGCATACCTCACTTCTGGTGAAGAAATACCTTCAAATGATCAAAGTGAGTGTACTTGACTGGCCTGCATAAAGCCCAGACTTGAATCCAATAGAAAATCTGTGAGGCACACTAAAGTCCAGAGTTTGTGCCAGAAGACCAACAAATCTGGAGGAGTTAGACAGATTTGCTAAGGAAGAATGGCCTGTCATTCCTCAGGAGACATGATTGAAACTTGATGAGAACTACAGCAAACGACTAAAGGCTGTTATCAAGCAAAAGGGATACACTATTGACTATTAACATCAGAGGGCTAATAATTGTGACCAGTAGACTTTTTAAAATTCTTGGTTATACATTTATTTCCATTTGTATTACAAACCCTAAAAGATTCCTGAATAAAGCATTATGTTTAAAAATGCTGTGTTGATAAAATCTTTCTGTTAAACAACACTTTATTTGAAGTTATTTGGAGTTATTTGAAAAATAGTGAAATATTTTATAAGGGGCTAATAATTTGGTCTTCAACTATATATATATATATATATATATATATTTATTTATTTATTTTAGAAAATATACTGTAATACATGTGTAGTCTTTGATTAGGCTTTATTGACCAAGGTAGCAGGTTATGCAGCTGAAAAGTGAATTTTGCTGTAAATGATGGTATTGCGACCTAGTAAAATGAAAGGTTGGTGTCCATTGGATTAGCACTTTAGAATTCCACCAGAAGTAGGTCTACAGTATGCTCATCCAGGTAGCCTACTTTTGGCCTACTGTTTTAGGAATACTGTTATATACACTACTCTTATCACGTACTATATTTTCATCAATTTTTTTGCCTGTTAGAGGAAAGTATACATATTAAGTAGTCACTTGTTCAGTTTCTGAATGAATCAGTGTTTATGAGAGAATTGTAACTTTTAGAGCCCCTACAGTTAAGTAAGTGAAATTCATTGCCGTAAAAAATAGGCTAACGTTTGATGTAATTTAGGCTAGTATTTCACCATTTACTTAGTTTTCACCAAAGCGCTGTCTATGTTGTTGTAGTGCATTAAATTATTTGTAAATGTGTGTTGCTTCATAAACCAAACCACCCTTTTTGTAAATTTCATACCTGATCACCAAACATAGCCTACATAGGCCTACTCCCACAACAGACATTTGTAGGGTAGTGTGGGAAAGAAGCAGAACCCGCCTTGGGGCCATTCACGTCGCGTCTATTGCATGTTTAAGTTCATTATTGAACTACTGCTAGATGAAAACATACCAAACTTTTTTCAGAATGATGCAAGCGTACTGCAGGTCATGTGACAGTAACCAACCAATCACCTTCACACTTCATAGCTGTACAGTGATACCCATTTTAAATAAATGTAGTAGCAGAGCTACTGCAAGCGATTCATTTTTCTTTGCTGAAACAGGTCATGATTGCTTAGGCAGACGACACTGGAGTGCATTTGGAAAGGAAGAGAAAACAGCACAGCTGGCGTTTTTCATGCGTTTTTAAACGTGACTTCCTCTTAAGTCATAAACAATAAATAAATGACTCATGAAGTCAGCGTGTACTGTCACCTCTTACTAGCATAATGATGTAACGTGGATTGACAGTCTGACTGGAACGTAAATAAAGACAAGCAGAGTAAAATATTCTGTCACAAATACTTTTAATTTTACATAATTAATAGGACACTAATCTGTATTACTCTTTCTTTCTATAGGACATATATTTGTTTTCTGGACAGTGTGACAGACTACTTTGATTATGGAAGCCCAAGATAAATTGCAGGTTGTCCTGCTTGGTACGACAGGGTCTGGTAAAAGTGCTGCAGGAAACATCATACTTGGTAAAAAGGTTTTTAAATCTTATGCATCCACTCAGTCAGTCACAGTATCAAACCAGACTGAAACAGCGACAGTTAATGGAATGGAAGTCACAGTTGTGGACACTCCTGGATGGCACTGTACTAAAATCTCTGAGGATGAGGTCATATCACAAATAAAGGCATCCACTGCATCACTTAATGGGCATTATGCTTTTCTCATGGTCATCCCCATCGGTTCCTTTACGCCAAAAGAGATGCAAATGATTTCACAATTACGTCAAGTCCTAGGAGAAGATTTTTTTAGTCATACTACAATTCTGTTCTCATTCTATGATAATCTTGAGTCAAAATCCTTTCAGCAGTTTATTATGGAAGAAGAGGGAGCATTGAAGAGCATTATTCAGTGCTGTGGAAATCGAGTGCACACCTGGAACAACAAAGATAGTTCATCTGTGAACAAACTGAACAAGTTGTTAAAGGATCTAAAAGAAACACAGAGAATGAATGAAAATTCCATGGAGAGGTCCCAGAGTGAAAAGCAAGATGAAAAAATGACTGGAAAACCAGAACAAGATCAAATCACATCTGATGAAATGATAGAACATTCAGATGCACATAAGAGGCACACGAAAGACACTATAGAACCACTGGTCATGCCATATGAATTCAGAGTTCTTGTCTTGGGAATGGCTGGGGTAGGAAAGACCTCAACCATTAAGACACTTTTAGGAAATGATAATGAAATCAAAAGCAGCAAAGTTTATACAACCAAAAAGTCTGAATTTAATTTTAAGTTCATTGATTCTCCTGGCATTAAAGAAGATACAGAAGTGATCTCTCAGTATTTGTCAAGTCTCACTCCAAGGCCACATGTCATTATGATTGTAATCAGAGTGGGACAAGTTACCAAGAAAACCTTCGAAATGATAGATTGCATACACGCGTGTATTGACAAACCAAAAAAAAGAACAATGATCATTTTCTCTGGAAAAGATGTTTTAGAAAACAAAGGTATTGAAGAGTACATTAAGGAGACTCCAGACCTTGAACATCTTGTAAACATGTATGGAAAAAGATTTCAAGCTCTGAATAACAAGGACACCAGTGATCAGACTCAAGTAAACCAACTGCTGGAGAAGATTACTGAAATCCACCATGAAAACAAAGAAAAGAGGAAAGATCACAAAGGAGAAAAACGTATGTAGCCTACTTTATAGGGGTGTGATCTCATACCATGATCTCACGATATTAAAATGTAACGAGAGGTGTGTTCGACTTGAACGAGATTAGCCAAGAGCAGTAGGGGGCAGAGTTGAAAACGGAGGCGTCAAATCAGACACTAGGCTCATTTGAGATTAGCAAATCTGCACAGAACCGATCATTCCATATAGTTCACATGAAGAGTGATGTTTTTTCTTTAAAAAAATCAGCGTGGTATTGATATTATACAACAGTTCAATAAACAATAGACGCACTGCTGCCACACACATATTATTTTTTCCACCCAATGATGTTGTAATAGCGAGATGTTTTCTCGTTATAATGCCTACGTCTCCTGCAATTAAAAATAATGGCTAGTGCAGTGGCTGCGAAATAAGCAAATCTGCCAAAATCCATCGCCATGACTTACCATGACTGGCTTGTATTCAGTTTGTAGAATGAGTTCAGTTAGGTGGTCAGAAGTTCTAGAAGCTTATAATTCATTCAGTACAGTTCTAAGGTCTGAAGAGACTCATGTGAAATACAGAAGCCAGTCAGTTGAGTTTGTGGCAAAACCTTCACAGTGCTTGGATATTGTAGTCTTTTACTGCATATGATAATTCATACTCACTAAAATTACATTCTGAAATGATATTGATTACAAGATAATTAGTAAAAACATTTCAAAATGCACCTCAAGTCTATTTTTTTTAGGATTTCTTAAAAATACTGTGTAAAAAAAATCTAGTCTCATCTCATTTTTGTGCACCCAACCTCATGCCTCGTCTCGTCTTGTGAGGGAAGTGTCTCGTCACACCCCTAGTACCTAATAATTTACAAATTAGCCTAAATGAAGCATTAATAATTTGCATTAAAAATCCAAAAATTTGATGAGGTTGTGACTATGTGTGTTTATTTTCATTGTAACAGAAAAATCACAAAACCCGAACGATGAAGGCGCGAGAAGCAAAAACATTCACAGTAAAAAGTTGTAAGAGGTATTATGTGTTTATATATTTATGCACAGACATAATTCTGATTATTTGATTGATAAGCGTTAAAGGGAGAGTTCACCAAAAATGACATTTTCGTCATAATTTACTCACTCTCATGTAGTCCCAAAACATGTCTATATGAATATTTCTATTGAACGCAAAATAATATATTTTGAATATTTTTTCCCATGCTGTGGACATTAATGACTAGCAGCAATGGTTTGATTATAAACATTCTTAACAATATCTTCTTTTGTGTTGAACGGAATAAATAAACTAGTCTTATACAGGTTATAACAACCTGGTAGTAAGTAAATGATGACAGAATTTTAGTTTTTTGGGCTGAACTATCCCTTTGATAGCATTTTCTGATTGGCTGCTTGATTGTAACTAAAAAAACAACCTGTCTCTTTTTTCTCTATCATCTTCAAGGCCTCAAGAAATGTGGAAAAGAGACATGCTGGGAAATGATTCATTTTATTATCTTTCCACATATTCTTTTTTTTTTATCTGTAGATATCAGTCACAGCAATATTTATAGAAAAAAAAAAACATTTAATTTATGTTTGCAAATATGTAATATTCTCTTCAATTATCTGGATTATGTTAACTTGACGAGTAACACAATCAACTCAAGAAATGATCAAATATACTAATGAATCACTATTTGTTTTGCATATTGTGTAACAAGTTTTTGTCCAGAATCACAGTGCCATTCTAAGCATCCTGTGATTTCAAATAGTGAGAAATCTTTTGTACTTATCTATTAAATGTAATCAATACAGTCAAATGTACTACACAGAATATAAATGTAAAGTGTGATTATCTATTATTAAACACAAAACCTTTTTTGTCCTATGAAATTGTTTTTTCTTCCTGCCAATGGAATTCTATCATGTTTTTGTACTTAATGCAGTTTCTGTTGGCTTAACTAGCCTTTCAATTTATTTCTTCGTTTAATATTTGATCTAATAAAAAAACACATTTTTTTTTTGACTATTTAACTTAGTATTTGTGAAATTCAATAAACATGAAATTTAAACTGATTCATTGTTTATCTTTCTACCCTTCTTTCAGTCTGCATTTTACACAACTTCAGATGAGTCAGTTATTCTACTGAAGCTTTAACTGTCATGATATTTTCTACCCCTAACCATACAAAAAAACCTATTTGTGACTCTGGACCACAAAACCAGTCATAAGTAGCACGGGCATATTTGTAGCAATAGCCAAAAATACATTGTATGGGTCAAAATGATCATTTTTCTTTTAATGATTTTAAAAATCATTAGGACATTAAGTAAAGATCATGTTCCATGAAGATTCATAAATTTCCTACCGTAAATACATCAAAAATATTTTTTGGATTAGTAATATGCATTGCTACTACTTTAAAGGCCATTCAAATGTTGTAACTCGGCCAAATATTGTCCTATCCTAACAAACCATACAATGGAAAGCTTATTTCAGGTTATGTATAAATTTCAATTTAAAAAAAAAAAAATACCCTTATAACTGCTTTTGTGATCCAGGGTCACAATTTTTTTTTTTTATTTAATCAAGACATCATGAAAAATATACCCTACACAGAAAAAGAAGAATAAATAAATAATGTTTCCTTAAAGGAAAAGTCCACTTCCAGAACAAAAAATTACAGATAATGTACTCACCCCCTTGTCATCCAAGATGTTCATGTCTGTCTTTCTTCAGTCGTAAAGAAACTGTGTTTTTTGAAAAAAAAAAATAATAATAATAAAATAAAATAAAAAAAACATTTCTGGATTTTTCTCCATATAATGGACTTCTATGGTCCCCCGAGTTTAAATGCAGCTTCAAACGATCCCAAATGCGGTTGTAATTAAATATTTGTTCAGTTATCATGAAATCTCGTTCTATTTTGTTGTAGATCATTAAACTGTTATGCTGCCTCAGAAGGCTGTCCGAAATCACTTTCATGAGGTGCCTTCGTGCAGAAACACTGCCTGTGAAGTCATTGCCTGATAAGGCAGCGAGGCAGCAAGTCAGCTGCCTAGGCTTTCGGACAGAGCCACAGAGTTCAGGCAGATCAAAACAAGACGAGTGTTTGATTTTTTTAAGAAAATAATCGATAGTTTCGCTAGATAAGACCGTTCTTCCTCGGCTGGGATCGTTTACAAATACATTTGGGATCGTTTGAAGCTGCATTTAAACTGCATTTTCAGAGTTCAAATTCGGGGCACCATAGAAGTCCATTATATGGAGAAAAATCCTGAAATGTTTTCCCCAAAAAACATAATTTCTTTACGACTGAAGAAGAAAAACAAACCAACACCATACCTTACACCATCTCCATACAAATAAATATTGAAATTTAATTGTCATTTGCAGTACTAATGTTCGCCTTTGGGTGGGGTATTTTCTCCTTTTTTTTGCCCATTTGTAGGCTGTTGCCTTTGACTTCGCTGTCTTTGCTTGATATATGGTTGAATCAACAGATCAGTAACAATATACAACACACAGGCTACAATACTAGCCTCTAATATATAGTCTATAGCAGTGTGTATTATTGCATATGGAAACAAAACATGCAAAACATTTTATACATGGTTTGGGCAAAACAGTATGTCACCTGTCAGAACAATCTGCTTCTCACTCTTCTCTCCAAAACTGCCCAGTAGTTTGAAAAAAATTAACGTCTGGTGATTTGTCTGGCCAGGGGAGATGTTAAAGTTGAAGTTCATCCTGGTACTCCAACTGTCCAGGTTTTATAATCAGAACACTGCGGTCATCTTTGCTGCGTTTTGGCACTGGCGTCTATAATAAAATATTACTATTATTATAATTATTTTAATTATTACAGAATAAAAATATAAATATGATTTATCCTCTTTTGTGCAGACACCATAATATACATCATATCTTGGCTGTTATGTTAAAGCATTTTACATCCACATCATAAAAGATCTGCGAATAATGAATAATGTTCTAATCGGATGTGTCTGATCTGTACTAGATTGTTAAGTAATGACCCTTCTCTCATACCTTTCTCTGTGTGAGTATATTTAGCCTTCAACATCAGTGGAGTGGAGGGAGCAAGTAAGTGCGTGTCTCGAGAAATCAGGGAGTTTTATCCAGCAACGTATTTTAAAATGACATTGCATAAAGAGCACAAGGAGGAACATCCGAGACTGAAGTTTTAACCTCAGGAATTTTACGTAATACACGTCATTAGCCTACATCAGCGTGTGATGCTCTCTGGAAATATCTCACAGAGAATTAAAGTAGTAGCTCATTGAACTAACTAGACATCTGAACTGTATTTCTCTACTTGGAAACCGACGGAATGCAGGTGATTCAGTTTGCTGCAGTAGTGCTCTTTGTGCACGACCTCGCCGTGGCAGAGCCGAAGACAAAATGCCCATCCAAGTGTGATGTGAGTAAATGTCCGAGCCCGAGCTGCCCGAGCGGGTATGTTCCCGACCACTGCAACTGCTGTCTTGTGTGCAGCCTGGGCGAGGGCGCGCTGTGCGGTCGGAAGGATGATGCTCCGTGTGGTGACGGGCTAGAATGTAAATTCCCAGTCGGTAAGCGACTTTCCAAAGGTGTTTGCCAGTGTAAGACAACTCACAGAGTGTGTGGCAGCGACGGAAAGACCTACGGGAATGCATGCAAGATGAGGGCAGCCGCGCGTAAAGCGCAACAGCGAGGGCTCCCCATAATAACCCAAACGCACAAGGGTCCATGTGCACCATCAAGCTCAGGTCAGCCACTGATCACTTCAGTACTTATTTTATGTATGTGTAATACATTTTAGACGTGTATATATGATAATAGTAGGCTGAAATGTATTTAAACCAAATATAATTGTTATAAAAGCATGCAAACATACATAATCTTTGTATACATGTTATTTTAATAAGGTTGCATACATAAAATATATGTTGCTGAAATGTATAGTTGCTATTAAAATCATCATGTATAGGCTATACATTAACATGCGTATCCTACACATTAAACTATCGGGATTTTATGTGTCATACACTTTTATTTTCACCTGTCCAGAGAACGTATGTATGTGAAACGTATATATCACCTTATAGGTGCCATAAATATT
Organism: Cirrhinus molitorella; assembly: GCA_033026305.1. NCBI lineage: Eukaryota > Metazoa > Chordata > Actinopteri > Cypriniformes > Cyprinidae > Cirrhinus > Cirrhinus molitorella. Next base: position 29,573,157 of record CM065120.1, read on the forward strand.
GCCATATATTACATTTCCTTATAGATACTATCAAAGTTGGTACTGGTGGATCTGGACTAATAACCAGTGTTGGGGGTAATGCATTAACAGTTTACGTAATTAAAATACTTTTTTCAAGTAATTAGTAAAGTAACATTACTTTTTCATTTTCAGTTACTTTTTCTTTGTTTTTAATCCCATTTTATTAACAAATGTCTTTGCTGCTGACCTTAGTTGATCCAATTAAACCATACTAATAAGAAAAACTCAGATTAACATTTGTGCTTCATTTTTCTCATTGCTGAAGAGTGTTGGGCTTCTTTCTCCTACAGTTCTACTGTAGAGACATGAATTTAATTTCTTTCAGCCTTAGGCTTATTTATTTCACATTTTGGTGTGAAAGGGCTTTTACATTTGCTGAAAATGTAACTTTTTATATTAAAAACAAACAAGCAAGCCCTGCCCAGATTTAAAAAGTAACACAAAAGCAATGTACCACATTACTTTCCATAAAAAGTAACTAAGTAACCTAATTAGTCACTTTCTTAGGTATAAGTTTATAACTAAAAGTAGTAGCCAATTGAAATTAAGCACTGACAGTTGTTATATCTCCACTAGTTTTGACTTCCTGTGTGATGTCTGATTGAGACGTCTTGGAATTTCACACTGTCTCCAATGTCTTTTATTATGCTATATTTAACTTTCTATACATAATAACAACCTTGTTTTTTTAAACCCCTGAATGAAGTGCTAAGATTTTCAAATAAGGCAAAAACATCAGTTGACTCTGGATGTTTAGTGAGATGTGAGAGTCTTAGTTCCTCTTAAAATTTCAGTGCCAACTCCAGTTTCACTCAGAGCCAGAGAACATAAACACCATCTAAGTGCAGCTTTTGACCTTTGTCCTTAATATTTTAAAAAGAGGAAACAACCTAGGCAGAATACCATATGTGTCTAGCCCACACAGTGTGAGGGATGCAATTATGTGACACACCTAGTCACAGATGAGCAGAGATCCAAATTATTACAATGGAATTCTAATATCTGTTCTGTGTGGTATTCTCAATGGGAGCATCACTAGCACATGAACCTAAAAGAACATTTAGTTCTGAGCAGCATTGTGGAGGCCACTGATAGTTACACTAAAAACAGTAATATTGTGAAATATTATTACAATTTAAAATATTCTATTTTAATATCCAACTAGATTAACAGTTTGAGTAAACAAATTAGCCAACCATGCTAAAGTTGGAAGCAGTTGTAGAAGTTTAGATAGATTAGATACAGTGATAACTTGTCACTAGCACGATTTAACACATTGCTAACATGATTTACCATGTTGTTAGCATATTTATCATGTTGTTAGAATGTTTGTAGCACGATTAGCATGTTGTTTGCATGTTTTTGGCATTTTAGGATGTCATTATGTTTTAGCATGTTGCTAGCATGTTTTTAGCATGGTTAGGATGTTTTTAACATGATTAACATGCTGTTGGCATGCTTCTAACATGGTTTGCATGTTATTAGCATTTGTATAACCACAGTTATACTACAAATACCATAGTTAAACTGTTTGCATGTTTTTTAGTATATTAGGATTAGTATGTTTCTAGCATGAGTAGGATGTTGTTAACATGTTTTAGTATGTTGCAAGCATGTTTTTAACATGGTTAACATGATTAACATGATATTAGCAAGCTTCTGTTATTTTGCATGTTGTTAGCATTTCTACAATATTTTAGTATGTTTCCAGCACGTTTTAGCGTTAGTATCATGTTTTAGCATGATTAGAATGTTGCTTACATGTTTTTAGCATGCTTATCATGTTGTTAGCATGTTTTCAGCATGATTAGCATACCCTCACAAAAATTAACCATGGTTTTATTATAGTAAATTTTGGCTAACATTCGTATAACTGGGTTTACTACAAATAACCATGGCTAATTTGTACCACTGTTTAACTGTAATAACCATGTTTTTGTTTTGTTTTGTTTTGGGGTTTTAGTTGTAGTAAAACCATAGTTAATTTTTGTAAGGGTATCATGTTTTTAGCATACTATCAAGTTGTTAACATGCTTTAGCATGTTGCTAACATGTTTTTAGCATGATTAGCATGTTGTTAACATGATCAACACATTGCTAACATGTTTCAGTATGTTGGATAGTCAGTCAGATAGTCATTAAGCTTTACCAGTGACAGACAGTTTAAATACTCTATTAGTTTTATTGTACAAAAGTTTTGACCCCCTCAATGAAAGTCTATGGGATATTTGTCTGGTTTTCCAAAGCCACAAGCCAGTTAATTAATTAATTCAAACACATTTATTTGACCCCAAACATTAGCATATTAGAATGATTTCTGAAGGATCATGTGATGCTGAAGACTGGAGTAATTCCAGTCACATCTGGCATTGACATAAATGGTTCTTCCTGCTAGTATAGGTCCTGCACATCTAAACAGCCCAAGATACAAGTTTAACTTCATCGCTGATGTGGTGGAGAAGATTGCCCCTGCTGTGGTACACGTCGAGCTCTACCTCAAGTAACTATCATTCTGGTCTTCATGATATAACATTGTTGGTTTTATAATGTTTGTACTGGTGATAGCTATAGAGCTGAATATATTTGTCATTTTTGCTACTCATTTCACCTCACTAATGGTCACCAGTTGCTTTGGCATCATTTTTTTTGTGCAATAACCACTGTTTTCAATGTTTTTGTGAAGCCATCCATTGTTTGGTCGTCATGTACCTTTGTCAAGCGGTTCTGGATTTATCATGACACAGTCCGGCCTGATTGTGACCAATGCTCATGTGGTTGCTAGTAGTACACCAGTAACTGGCCGTCAGCATCTACGAGTGCAGCTACACAATGGCCAGACATACGAGGCCTCAATAAGAGACATTGACAAGAAGTCTGACATTGCCACTATCAAAGTTAACCCAAAGGTGAGAATCATTTCACAGGTATTAAAGGAAAAGTTCACTTCCAAAACAAAAATGTACAGATAATTTACTCACCTCCTGTCATCCAAGATCTCATGTCTTTCTTTGTTCAGTCATAAAGAAATTATGTTTTTTGAGGTAAACATTTCAGGATTTCTCTCCATATAGTGGACTATGTGTACTATGTGTAAATTCAGCTTCAGGGAGCTCTAAATGATCCCAACTGAGGAAGAAGGGTCTTACCTAGTGAAATGATCGATTATTTTCTAAAAAAACTGACAATTTATGTACTTCTTAACCTCAAATGCTTGTCTTGTCTAGCTCTGCGTGTACTCTGTGTATTCCGGTTCAAGACAGTTACGGTAGGTCAAAAAAACTCCCATCTCATTTTCTCCTTCAACATCAAAATCGTCCTACATAGTTGCAGAAGTACCCGCCCAGTGTTTACAAAGTGAACATGCAAAGATCAGACGCCCTTTACAAACAAAGGTAAAACAGCAATGTAGGATGATTTTGAAGTTGGAGGAGAAATTAAGATGGGAGTTTTTCATCGTACCCTAACTGTTTCAAACCGCAATACACAGAGTCAAGCAGAGCTAGACGAGACGAGCATTTGAGGTTAAAAATTAAATAAATTGTAAAATAGAAAGTAACAGATCGTTTCACTAGATAAGACCCTTCTTCCTCGGCTGGGATTGTTTAAAGCCATTTGAAGCTGCATTTAAACTGCAAGTTTAAACTCACAGGCACCATAGAAGTCCACTATATGGAGAGAAATCCTGAAATGTTTTTTTCTCAAAAAACATAATTTCTTTACAACTGAAGAAAGAAAGACATTTTGGATGACAATGGGGTGAGTAAATTCTTTGTAAATTTTAGTTCTGTAAGTAAACTTCTCATTTAATGACAACATCTGTTTGAGACTGTTCAAAATAACAGGACTATTATTTCTTTGTAACATTTTACAGTGTTTCCCTGGTGCTTATTTTTTTATTGTACTGTAAATGTGGAACAGCCTTGAGGCTGAAAAATTGTAATCTTCAACCTTTCTTGCTTGTCATCATATTGTTTTTACAGTGGATTTTTTTCTAAGTGTAACAACTTAGCACAAATCATCCATAAATGGCTACAGCTTTGACTCCTAAATCCTGTGTTTATGACTCCAGAGGCAGATGGTTTATATCACACAATTCGCCCTAGTCTAGACACACTTGGACATGTTAATGGTAGCATGCTGCACAAGCTGACCTACATTTGTGTGAGAGAATTCAAGAGGTGTTGTGTTGTGTTAATGCATATATAGGCCATTTTTGAGTATCAAAGAAAAAAATATTCAGCGTAGGGAGTGCTTTCGAAACAAAAATTGAGGAATGTTCCCACGTCAGAGAGTCTGGATTGCAGATATTTTGTTCTGTTTATAGCAGCTCATGTCATTTCCCCATCTTTTGCTCTCCAGCCTTAAGACTTTTTCCACACTGCACCCAATTCTGATTTGTTTTTTCAAATCTGATTTTTGGACAAACTGTTCATGTGTTTTTGCAAGTAATGAAATGTCCAGTTTGTTCAGGTAGTGTTTGTCACATAGGCCAAGTCATTGACATCCAGTGACTCCAATGCAACCAATTGCAGAATTTGATTAAAGAAGTATCTCTGGCTTAACAGTATACATACCCAGATGACTACTACTTCCAGCAAGATTCTGAAATGTGCATATGATGGAAACTATACTAACCTATGAGGCTATGGAAGAGGATAACAATCATATTCATACTATACAGAACATACTTTTTTAGTGGTTGGGAAATAATTACTTAAGCAATGTAAGTATAACTTGAGAGTATGCTATTTAGGACACAGCCAAAGGCTAATATACACAAAGGCAAACCAGATTTACTAGACACAACTGCAAAACAATGAGACTAATGACAAGTGGAGCCAAGCAAAAATGATAAAACTCCACAAACAAAGCAGTGTTTCCAATTAAACAATATCCCATGAGCAAAAGTGCAGTTGTTCATATTCCCATCCCAGCTGGGGATGTTAATTCTCAAGTGAATTAGCATCACCATGGAATCACTGTTAAATTTTGTTTCGATTTCGCAAATCATTGTTTCAAATCATTTTTCAAAAGATCTTGCTAAAATTCAGTTGATGTGGCTGGGATAACCGTGATTTAGACATAGGCACGTCAGAGCCTTTTTTTTTAGGTCAACAGGATGTTTTTGAGCAAATAATAAGTATTGAATGATTATTTGCTGTCACTGTATTTATGAGATTCACTCATAAATAAAGTGACTTAAGCGGATAGTTCACCCAAAAATGAAAATTCTGTCATTAATTACTCATTCTCATGTCTTTCTAAGCCCGTAAGACCTTTGTTCATCTTTGGAACACAAATTACGATATTTTTGATGAAATCCGAGAGCTTCCCGAAGATGAACGAAGGTCTTGCGTGTTTGGAACGATGAGTTCATCGCTTATTTTTGGAACTATCCCTTTATTTAAAAAAAACACTATACTACTCACTGTTTCTGCCATATAAAAAATAAAGATATGAACTATAAATATATTAAAATCCATCAGTGCTGCACAGATTGACTGAATCACATTTCAGTTGACCTAATTTGCATAAATTGTTTCTCCTGCAGAAAAAATTACCAGTGTTATCATTGGGTCGCTCTGCTGACCTGAGGCCTGGTGAGTTTGTGGTTGCCATTGGCAGCCCATTTGCGCTTCAGAACACAGTCACGACAGGCATCGTCAGCACAACCCAGAGAGATGGAAAAGAGCTTGGCATCCATGACTCTGACATGGACTACATCCAGACTGATGCTATCATCAATGTAAGACAATAGAGAATGCTGTTTGCAGGCTACAACATTTGTTCACAAGATTATTTTGGCTGAATTTGAGTCTCTCTTCCTCTCTCTTTCATCACCAATGGGAAGTATGGAAACTCAGGAGGTCCACTCGTTAATCTGGTGAGTAAAAATGAAGATTTACATCTGGTTAGACACTGGTTAGAATCATTTAATAGTGCTAGCTTTTTACATAATATTTCTGTCATGTTAGGATGGTGAGGTGATCGGAATAAACACACTAAAAGTCACTGCAGGGATCTCTTTTGCAATTCCATCAGACCGAATCAGTAAATTCCTTGATGAATCTAATGATAAAGAGCAGAAAGGTAAGCATCAAGCACAGAGTTAATGCACTAATCGCAAGTTCTTAAAAGTTCCAATTCCAAAATTAATTCAACACAAAAACCTGAGTTGCCAATAGATGTTCATTTTACTTCAATCATGTTAATCTGTGATTACATTTTACAAGAGACCCACCTTTAATGATCCTCTGCCAAATTAAACAAAATGGCTACAAATACACTATGTATGAAACAGCACTGTCCATTACATCCTTCGTGTCCTTTACTTTGATTTCAGTCAAACAAAAGGTAGTCAGGACAAACTTCACGCAGTCTCAAGCTGCGAAGACTGCCTCAGGTGAGGTAATTGCTAGCAAATTTCACTTTGCTAGCTAGCGGCTCTTCATCCAGCTTGATGACATCAAACATGCATCAATATTTAACTGGTCCATCAAACCAATAAAGGGAAAGTTTACCCAAAAATGAAAATACTGTCATTAATTACTCACCCTCATGTCATTCCAACGATGTCCTTACTACCTTTCCGGGCATTGAACGTATCAGTTCTGTTGCTGTCTATGCAGGGTCAGAAAGCTCACAGATTTCATCGAAAAATATCAAAAAATATAAAGTATAAAATATGTGTTCTGAAGATGAACGAAGGTCTTACGGGTTTGTAACGACGTGAGTGTGAGTAATTAATGACAAAATTTCATTGTTGGATGAACTAACCCTGTGAGAGGAACTAAAGAAGATACGTATTGTGGATATTTATGCCAGAATGCTGAACTGGGTTATGGACTGTTTATCAACATAATGTGAAACTGCATTGCATGAATTTGTCTCAGTAACCTGCTGTTAGCTAACTGCAAGTCGATATAACTCTTTGGCTTCAGTGTTTGAATGAATGAAATAGACCATTGATTGTTTAGTTTCACATTACAATGCAAATGTTTGTGCTAAGCTGTTGTTTGTAAATAACACTCAGTCCAAGGTACTACAGTTATCTAATGTTGTGTTTCCCAGGTCCTCCTGGAAAGTTGTATTTACGAGTTGGAAAGTCATCATTTAAAGTCAGATGCATTAAAATCAGCAAGATCACAATATACAGTAACTTACTGAAGTGAGTACACCCCTAACATTTTTGTAAATATTTTATTATATCTTTTTATGTGACAACACTGAAGAAACAACACTTTGCTACAATGTAAAGCAGTGAGTGTACAGCTTGTATAACAGCTTGTGTAAATTTGCTGTCCCCTCAAAATAACTCAACAAACAAGCATTAATGTCTAACCTACTGGCCACAAAAGTGAGTACACCCCTAAGTGAAAATGTCCATATTAGGCCCAAAGTGTCAATATTTTTTTGGTCACCATTATTTCCCAGCACTGACTGATACCCTCTTGGGCATGAGTTCACCAGAGCTTCACAGGTTGCCACTGGAGTCCTCTTCCACTCCTCCATGACGACATCACGGAGCTGGTGGATGTTAGAGACCTTGCGCTCCTCCACATTCTGTTTGAGGATGCCCCACAGATGCTCAGTCCATCACCTTTACCCTCAGCTTCTTTAGCAAGGCAGTGGTCATCTTGGAGGTGTGTTTGGGGTCGTTATCATGTTGGAATACTACCCTGTGGCCCAGTCTCCGAAGGGAGGGGATCATGCTTTGCTTCAGTGTGCCACAGTAATGGTTCCAGTAATCCATGTACTTAGTCTGTTTGTCTTCAGCAAACTGTTTGCGGGCTTGCTTGTGCATCATCTTTAGAAGAGGTATGATAGCCATGCAGTGTGCGGCGTATGGTCTGAGCACTGACAGGCTGACCCCTGTGCAGCAATGCTGGCAGCAGTCATACGTCTATTTCCCAAACACAACCTCTGGATATGACGCTGAGCATGTGCACTCAACTTCTTTGGTTGACCATGACGAGGCCTGTTCTGAGTGGAACCTGTTCTGTTAAATCATTGTATGGTCTTGGCCACTGTGCTGCAGCTCAGTTTCAGGGTCTTGGCAATCTTCTTATAGCCTACACCATCTTTATGTAGAGCAGCAATTCTTTATTTCAGATCCTCAGGGAGTTCTTTGCCATGAGGTGCTATGTTGAACTTCCAGTGACCAGTATGAGAGAGTGAGAGTGATAACACCAACTTTAACACCTGCTCCCCATTCACACCTTGTACCACTAACAAGTCACATGACACCGGGGAGAAAAAATGTCTAATTAGGCCCAATTTGGACATTTTCACTTAGGAGTGTACTCACTTTTGTGGCCAGCGGTTTAGACATTAATGGCTGTGTGTTAAGTTATTTGGAGGGGACAGCAAATTTACACTGTTATACAAGCTGAACACTCACTACTTCACTTTGTAGCAAAGTGTAATTTCTTCAGTGTTGTTACATTAAATTATAATAATAAAATAATTACAAAAATGTGAGGGGTGTACTCAATTCTATGAGATACTGTATACACTACAAAAAATACAGCAGATTTTTCCAGTCATATTTACTATAGTGTGGTTGTTTTTATGTGCATTCAACTCGAAAATACAATATAACTTGAGTGCACCATGAAACTGTACAAATATATAAAACTAATAATTTCTCTTCCAGATCTAAACGGCCCCAGGAAAAGGTTTATTGGAATCAAAATGGTCACTTTAACAGAAAAGTATGTTAACATCAATACTTTTTTTCTCATTTAATAGTGCTATAGTTTAGAAAATTGTAATATAATATGACAAGAATGACAAGAGTTAGACTGTGTCAGAACAAATTTATAACTTTGATAGGAAGATTTGTAACAAAACATGATCAGGTCAAAGTGTCAAATCAAATTTTGGTTCCAAATTTGAATAAATTTTACTGGTAGTCCACTGTATGTAGAATTTTTGGGAATAATATGTCAGTTATTTTGCTATCCTCACTTACATAAACTAACTGTAGTGTCCTGCACCCACTAGCAAAAATTATATGAATATTTTCTGAATATGTTTTGGTTTGACTGTATCCAAGTTCAGTCAGTAACCTTTTCAAGCAGTGTCTGCTTTCTTTTCCTCAGATCTCAGGTTTTTTATTTCTGTTCTTTTCCTCAGCCTTGTCCAGGGATTAAAATGGCGTAATCCAGACTTTCCAGATATCGGCAGTGGAATTCTTGTTCATGAAGTTGTACCAGACTCCCCAGCTCAGAAGTACGTCTCAGCCAAAAATAACTTCTGTCCATATTAAGATTCTTTTCAAAATGCCTTTTAAGCTTAACATTTTAATAATGCTTAAAAATGTTTCGACAACATCACACACAGATTTATCTAAAACAAATCACATGTCATTCTTCTTTCATTGGTTCATTTTCACAGAGGTGGGCTCGAAACAGGTGATATTATAGTGAAGCTAAACGGCCATCCTTTGGTCAACACTGGAGAATTACAGGAGGCGATTCAGGAAGACATTCCCCTTCTTCTGGAAGTTCGGCGTGGTAATGATGATCTACTATTTAACATTGAGCCTAATATCCTCATGCAGTGACAATGTCAGAGATGGGGAACCAGAGGAGTGAACACAAGTGAAGCAGATTGCTAGAGACTGATGTGGATGAATGAAAATGTGAAGGCAGAGGATCACAATTAACAACCCATCGCCTCTTGGTTTCAGAGGTCAAATGGAGGAAAAAGAACAGTTTCCTACAGGACTAACTTCTGACCAGCTTAATCAGTTTTAATCTTTTGTCTTTTAAACTGAGTGTTATTAATTTTACAGTAAAAACCCACCGAGTTAGTGCCTTTCTTTCAAGACTGTCTTGGACTGATTTCAGAGATCAGTAATCATTTAGAAATATTAAAAATAGGCACTTTGTTGATACACTTTATACATGCGCTACTGAATGTTTTTGGTACATGAAGTATATTATTTTAATTTTATATGATACTTTTGCTTACAGGAAATACACCAGCCACAGTGTTCTTTTGTAAAGGCAATCGCTAATATTGTTTTTTAGTTTATTGAATGAAAAATATTTGCACAATGAATATGTATTTTAATAAATGATTATTCGTTACTCTGGAATAACAATGTTTTCAAAGCTGACTTAAAGTGTTTGACACTGTTTTAAAATGTACAAAGACTTTTAATGATTGTAGTCTAATAAATTTTTAGGATTACACCAGAATTACTGTACTTCATTGGCATCAACCGGCAGAAAGAATCCAGACTTTGTGATATTAGTTCAGTCCTGTAACATATAGAGGAATGAATAAAAAGAACTGCATTTCTTATTTCTATATTTTTATATTAATTTCTTAAATTTATTTTTTGCCAGTTTGTGAGATCCAGAGCAAAGTCAATCTTGTGGGGACTGGCTCTATATACATATTACATTGTTATGATTATAACCAGTAATGAGTCATTTGAATCATTCACTCAACCAATTCATTTAAAAACACTGATTCATTCAAGAATGAAACTACTCTTGTTCCTTTAATAGCTTATGGAACCGAAAACTTTTAAATATTTAGGATCAAACTGTGTTTAGCTTGTGTGGCAAGTGTCCCTGCTGAGAAAAAAATAAATACACTATCACAGAATTTGTAATGTTTTATTGGTTATAATGGGAATTGTATTGGTTTTAATGGAAACTGTATTGGTCCCTTTGGGTCTCTACTGGTAATTTGAATTTGTCGCCTGGTAACGCTTTAAATTACAGCCCGCAAAGAACTATGTAAGTATGCTGAACTTACAGCGTACTTATAAAGAACGTACGTGTAGGTATAAGGGAGCAATATGTTACGTTCGGGTAATAAGGGGGTAATAAAACTGACAATTAACCCGCAAAGACCTATGTAAGTAAACTGAAGTTACACCGTAACTTTGTTGTAATTACAGTATACCTATTTAATACATCCATGTAGGTATAAGGGAATAGCATGCGATATTTGGGAAATAACGGGGGTAATAACCTGTGAATTTTTTTTTTTATACTGTAGCCTATCATTTATAACTAGGCTATTTAACACTAAGGGCTACTATAATTAGGCTACATCGTATGGTACAGTGTACTGTATATGGCCTAAACAACAGTCTTATGTTGAAACTTCAGTTTACTTACATAGGTCTTTGCGGGTTAATTGTCAGTTTTATTACCCCCTTATTACCCGAACGTAACATATTGTTCCCTTATACCTACACGTACGTTCTTTATAATTACACAGTAAGTACACCGTAAATTCTTTATACTTACATAGTTCTTTGCAGGTTAATTATCAGTCTTATTACCCCCTTATTACCCGAACTTAACATATTGTTCCCTTATACCTACACGTACGTTCTTTATAAGTACGCTGTAAGTTCAGCATACTTACATAGTTCTTTGCGGGCTGTAATTTAAAGCGTTACCTGTCGCCTTCTATTGGTGGCTTGTTAGAACCCCTAAATCTAATGGAATATGTCCCAAAACACACCACAGGAAATATTTGTAATAGTATTTTTTTATTATTATTATTATTTTCAGTTTGGCAAAAACAGACAAAGCAATAATAGTTAGGGTACATTTAGGTTAATTGTGACATTTAGGTTAATTGTGTGTGTAAATTTAGGTTAATTGTGTCCAGTCCTCCCAATGGCAAAGAGTGTCTATTTGTGTCTAAAATATAAGTAATACAAGTACGCAATATAAACTTATTTTTATTGAAAAACAAATACTCCAAATAACTTATCAGAAACATTTTTAATAAATAACCCAGCCTTGAAATCCTATTTTAAACTAGCTGTGGCACAAGGCTAAAGCAATGATGACGTAAGAAAAAACCCCACAAGTTTCATATAAGCTGCCATTCACATAGAACTTATTTTTTTACATTACACCGTGTCATTATTTTTATGCAAACATGATTAGGTACGTGGACATCTTTCTCTGGACATCTGTTGCGCTCAAATTTCACTTCTCACATCTCACCCTTCTTCTTCTTCTTCTTTTTTTTTTTTTTTTTTTTTTGCACAAAAATACGTCAAGTGTGAATAGATGTTAAGATATTAAGCATTTAGAGCATGCGAGAACATTTTTAAGTTTTCAACTTTAAACGATGCATTTAGTGTTACATTGTAATAAGTGGTAAATTTCGTTTTTTGTAAATTTCCTTATTTCCATATCGCAGCTAATGAACCGGTAGTCTCGCCAATAGGCTTAGTTTCGGGTTGAAGAAAGGTGGATAGGCACAGTAATAGGCTGCTTTTATGCATACCCTTTGAGGTGGGACTGCGTAAGAATGAGTTTATACTTCGCTTCCTGGAACTGTTTTCTCTCTCGTCACCATCCTAAATCCTCACAGACAGTTGTTATGAAATAGCCTGCCGTAATCCAGCACTTCCTCTGTTTCCAATAATTCACAGTTTACAGTTTCTCAAAATATATTTTGAAGAATGTTGCTGGATAAGATGTTCTCAACAAACGTTGTAACCTACTTTCCTTTTAAGGTGATCTCAGACGTTCAAGAGCAGTTCTGCCGTGTTATTGCATCAAGGCACAATCCAAAACAACTAGCAAAGCCTTCAGTGACTCCACTGCTGTCCTGAAGACAGGTAGGTGTGATTGGTGGTGGAATGTGACACTAGTCTGTGCAAACAAACACATCTCATCTACACAGACAGCACAAACAAATGATAACACACTTGATTTGGTTTCTCCACACATATTAGCAGAGGTTGCAGAAATTTTTTATAATGTTAGGTGTGAGTTTCACATAGTCACTGTGAACAAACACTATTTCTCACACAATTAAGTCTGAAAAATTAGGTAAATGATTAAAAAGTAAGCACAATTTGGTTCAACCCTCAAAAGATGATACATGTCAAACAAAATACTTGATGCATCCTTTCTTCAGTGGATGACTCATCAAGTTCACAGGCGACCACTTTCTGGAAGTAGGTCACTTCTGAACACGTGTCCACTCTCTGACTCACATGCCAGTTCCTCTCTACTCTGTCCTGAGGTCGTTTAGAAGCAAAGTGTTTGTGTATCTTGAACGTTTGTTGTTTACTAGTTAGAAATTAACGACAAATATTTTTAAATTGAGAATCTTTAAGATTTTGTTTATGAGTAATATATAAATTTTTGCACTTTTTCACATGTGACTGTGAGACTATGTGCATATAATCAGTCAGATGAATAATTTGGTATAGCATATAGCAAGATGGTGTTGCAAAAAGCTCACCGAAGGACAAGACAAAGACGTGACGAAATGTCAGATTTTTATTTCAGGAGGTGGTAAGGCAGAACATTCACAAATAGTCTAGTTTTGTTAACATTTTCTGGTATATTTGTTGTTCTTAGCTTGTTTGTGAGCTTTTCTTCAACCAGAGGTTTACTTCAGTGTCACACTGCAAGTCATTTTCAGTTTTTTTATTAGTAATTTTCTCTGATGTTTTATCATCACCTCACCTCACAAATGTTGTTAGATTCATGCCAATTTCAAAAAGTCTGTATATTTTCTGGAATCAAGTCTTAATATTATACATAATTCTACCTGACAAGTGAACTTGTTTAAAATTTTTACTAGAAAGCAATACAAAGTAATTATTAATGAATGTATATACAGTTGATGTAAAAAATGTACATACACCTTGCAGAATCTGCAAAATATGAATTATTTTACCAAAATAAGAGGAATCATACAAAATGCATATTATTTTTTATTTAGTACTGACCTGAATAAGATATTTTGCATAAAAGACGTTTACATACAGTCATGGCCAAATCACTTCCTGTAACCATGAATGAGTTTCTTACACCTCTCTACTGGAATTTTGGACCACTCTTCTTTTGCAAACTGCTCCAGGTCATTCATATTTGAAGGATGCCTTCTCCCAAATGCTGTTTTGAGATCTCTCCACAAGTGTTTTATGGGATTCAACTCTCCAGTGCTTTGTTTGTAACCATTTCTGAGTGCTTTTAACGTGTGTTTTGGGTCATTGTCCTGCTGGAAGACCCATGACCTCTGGTGGAGACGCAGCTTTCTGACAATGGCCACTATGTTGCACCCCAAAATTCTTTGGTAATCATCAGATTTCATGATACCGTTCACAAAGTCAAGGCATCCAGTGCCAGAAGCAGCAAAGCAACCTCAAAACATCTTTGAACCTCCACCATGTTTGACTGTAGGGAATGTGTTCTTTACTTTGAAGGCCTCATTTCTTTTTCTGTAAACAGTGCCATGATGTCCTTTACCAAAAATCTCCACTTTTGTCTCATCTGTCCAAAGTACGTTCTCCCAGAAGGACTGTGGTTTTGGCAAACTCCAGTCCTGCTGTTTTATGCTTTTGTGTCCCTTTTCATTCAGATGGCGACGGATAGTGCGAGCTGACACTGTTGTACCCTGTGTCTGCAGATCAGCTTGAATTTGTTTGGAAATTAATCTGGGTGCCCTTGTCAGTGTCATGAAGGAGTCATAGGCGGGTGGATCCAGGTGCAAAACTTTTTTTTACAAACTCATGGTCGACAGGCGTGGTCAAAACAACAGACGGGTACAACACAGGTAATCCAGTAGAGCAAACGATAGTCCAGGCAGATAGTCGAGGCGGGCAGCGATCAATGGGAAAGTCCAGAAACAAGCGAGGGTCAAAAGGCGGGCGGAGAACAATCACAGGAACCAGGGAACAAGGGGGGTCGATACGGGAAAAACAAACACGGAAAACGCTCAGAAATGACAGTAAACTGATCAAGACTTCGCAAAGAAATGGTGAATGAACCGGGCTATTTATGCATTGTGAGCAAGATGGCCGACTTAGGGTGAGAGGTGAAAGGAAACAGGAAGTTCATGAGAAAGGGGTTATGGGAAATGTAGTGAGCTAATAGTCCAAAAGTACATGTGAAGGCTCCCACTAGGGGAGAGTGGAGGGAGCCACACCGGTACAGATCGTGACAGTCAGCCAGGTAACGTTCAACGTTATGTCAACTGATGTTTATAGGACGTAACGTCGCTGTTCCCTCCTTCAGGGAATGAGGGTTACGAGAGTAACTGAGACGTTATTTATCCACCATTCCAACAATACTCTGTTGTAATTTTCATTAATTTTGCCCTTCCGTCAACGTCGAGGAAGGTTAGCTACAGTGCCATGGGCAAGAAGAAGTGTTGCATTTTCTGACAGAATTGCAAGGGTGCCTATATTTTTGGAGAAAATAATAGTTGAATTTATAAAAAAGACCCTGTTCAAAAGTTTACTTGATTGTGATTATTAATACTAAAGTGATTATTAATACTGTGTTTTTACCTGAATTACCTGAATGCATTGTGTTTCCTTTTGAAGTACCAGTGAGTGTTTGAACTTTATGTAATAGTTGCATATGAGTCCCTTAGTTGTTCTTAGTGTGATGGCTCACATAATCATACAATCATTGTTAAAAAGGGTTCAATACAAAAATGCTGAAAAACCAAAAAAAATGTGGGACCTGAAGCATTTTTCTGATTAACAGCGGGAAGTTTAACTGTTTAGGACAAATAAGGGACTCATGAACAACTATCACTAAAAAAAAAAAAGTGTATCATGTATCATTTAGGTAACAGCACAGTATTAATTCTGCCTTCACATTCTATCGGAATAATCACAAATATTTGCTTGGAATCACGACTTCATATATGGGAAATAGGAAATTTCTGATGAAGGCAGCATTAGAATGAAACTTTTGAAATGGGTTATTTTCATTATATTATTTTCTCTTGTGGACTATATGTAAACATCTTTTATGTGAATGTATCTTATTTAGGTCAATACTAAATAAAAAATAACATGCATTTTGTATGATCCCTCTTATTTTGGTAAAATAATTAACATTTTGCAGATTCTCAACTGTATATGAAATATATACAAATAAAAAAGTTAAAGAAGTTAATCTAATCAGTCACAACAATAACCTAATATAGTATTGTTAGACAAGATGAGGTTGCAAATGGTTCATCAGTGACAAGAAGAACACCTGACTAGTCTACATTTTAGTTCAGTAGTTGGCAAGGCTCACTTACACAAGATTTACAAATATTAGGAGTACAGTAGCAACAACAATATGCTGGTCACCATCAGTTATAGCTTTTACATTTTTCCTATTACACATGTTAGTGTAGGCTGCTGGATATATTGTGTGTTAGTGAGTACGATCTTGAATAACGTGAAGAGTTAGAAGGATGATGTAGTATTCTTTTTGGCTGCCAGCACACTTTCTCATGTCCGTGTCCTAGTTTATTTTGGAGCAAGTAAAACCAAAGCTGTGATGACAAAGCAGTCTGAAACCTCAGACCCTTTACTGTGGATTTGATCTGAACTTCAGCAAACTTTTGTATGGTTATTATGGTTCATGTTGTGGGATTGTGACATTGTTGTGGATTTTGGAGCAGACTTCAAAAGTAGTTATTGTATTTTCTACAATTTCTTTAGTATGCTCTAATACCTAAAATATACTGGACTGCTTTTGACCTAACAAAGTTCTGAGGTTAATACCAGAGCCACAGCACAGCAGTAGCACACATGCTTATGGCACATAAGGTTTTTACTGCTCCTGAGAGGAAACAATTCGGAGGCCAAACAGCGTCATTTCCCAACCCCATACACTCCTCCTCCCTCCTATTCTTTCCTGTCTTCATTCTTTAATAAAAGGCATAACTTTTCTTGACAAAAGTTAGAATTAGCTTCAATGACATCTCCATTTCCTACAATCTTGGATAAAGCTTAAGATGATAAAAGCAGACAGATACTTTCTGGTCGAGTCAGGTTTATAAGGCTATATTATTAGAGATGGTAGTGAGCTCCCTCTGTAGGAACAGACCTTCAGAATAAAACCAAACCAGCTCATGCCACATGCACCTGTAGCTACTGTATAAAAAGGATGTTGCAGTTTGACCTTTATTGCCCCTATTGTTCTAAATGCTATTTCATTCAGATATTTACATGTCTGTTGTTTTGTAGCTGTGCTCTGTAAGTGCACTTGTTTAATGTTACTGCATGTTTTGACAAGAAATTCTTTGAGATGTTTAACTTTTTACAACTTCACAGTAAACATTGCTTGTGACTCCAGCTGTGACTGATCTACTCAAGCTGCCAATAGATATAAATATTTTCTCTTATTTTGAAGCCATTACTCTTGACTGACCACTAGATGATGCTGTTTGTTTATACATAAGTGAAGTCCTGCTCTGAGAGACGTGGCACAGTGCTGCATCTTCTTTCTTATATTTATTCTAGTATAATTGTCTTTCTCAGATTGCTTGCTTCTACCAGAGTTGTTTTTCCAGTGGAAAATTTCCACCAGAGATTTGCTTAACTGTCATCCTGCAAAAATGTTCTTATTTTTTGTCTTGTTTACAGCTGTATCATCTCATGAAGTAGCAACAAGTAACATTTCCCAAGTCCATATTCCCATTATTGCAAATACTTATCCACACGTTGATTTAATAAAAAGTAATTCTGTCCGTGTATAGTTTTTAAAAAATATTTTACCATCACTGCATATCATGAAATGCGATTTTATTACATTTGTTATTCATTTTATAAAATTATTAAGTCATGAGCAAATATGCATGGTTATATACTGTAAATACTGGCACTGCATGACAGATCTCTAAGGCCCTATGATTTCTGCTATTTACCCAGTCATAAAAATGGAATTTACTGTATAACCCGCAGTGGCAAAGAATTTGCCAAATTGTGGCTGAATAAATCAAAAGGTTAGTTCACTTAAATCAAAACGTGATACGGACTAATGTCTGTGAATATTAAGCCGCAAAAAAATGTTATTTAAATATGAATTTGCATGTTCTGTGTTTCTCTCAGTGAATGAATGGCGCATAAGCGCGGTTTCGTTTACTAAACATACAGAAGCGCGTGACGCTTGTGGGGTTTTCAGCTTCTGCTGCCTCAATATATGAGTATCTGACCACATAAACTTTAGAACTACTCCAAGAGTCATGTCATGAACATTTCCTCCTTTTCCTTTGAGAAAAACTATAGAGAGTTTGCACCTACAGTATGTCATGTTTTGGTCAGTTACCTGGATGTGCTGCCACTGTGGCGATACTCGGATGTAAACAGCAGCATGGATTGCAATTTCTAATGTCTAAACCATGAAAAAAAAATTGTGGAAGCTGCTAAATCATATAGAGAAGGAGTAAGCAGGAAAGGGCGTTATATTTTGACTAACAAAAGTTAACACAGGGCTCAACACTAAGCAGCGATAGGGTTTACTTGGTTACTGCTGTTTTAAACTAAACAATACTTTTGGAGTGAACCATTTTAAGAGTTTACCACAAAAAAATGCAGTTTAAGAGAAGTCTCTGATTTATTGCGACAGGTGAGATTTATTCTTATGGTATCTGTAAATGCAGATTAATGGGTCTCACAGTTCTGACTGAAATTCAAGAACATCAAAGCTTTAATGTGATTGATTATTGAGGCACACGTGATCCAAGTTAGCCATTATGCTTTCACCAATAGTAAGTTGTACAGACCCTCTCATCTCCCTATAGACAATCTCTGTGGTGAAAACTCTCTATTGCCATATTATACAAATAGAAACTAAAGGTCTTCGCGGCAATCCGTCAAAATAAAAGTTCGGTTTAACTTGAAGAAATTGTGACAGAAATATTACTCAATGTATTGATAGAACTACTACTACTATTAAAAATATTTTTAAAACATTATTTTAATGAATATTTACCAGAATTTTTTAAAATGTAATGAAAATGGAATCCAGAAAATTAATGAAAAAACACAGAATTTGAGAAAAAAAAAACTTATTTTGTACAGCTTTAAAATCTATTTTTTGTTAAACACTTAATACATTGCTGTTAAATTGTATAGGTTTCATGATTTCAATTAATTAGACATGCTTTTTTATTTACATTTTTAATGTAACAATTGAAAAAATTGAAATAGAAAAAAAAGTGGAATCCAGAAAAAATAAATAAATAAATAAAACAGAAAAAAAAATAAAAATGAAACGGAATTTAGAAAAAAAAGAAAACAGATTTCATAGAGTTTGTGTAAGTCCATGTCACACTAAATGCACAACAGATAAGCCATAAATCATCTATATATTCCTTTATAATTTAGGTCTCTTTTTTCTTTCTAGGTAAACTCACAAATCTCACCTGTCGCAAAAAGTCAGTGACTTCTTAGTGTAAATGCTGAAGATTAGCAGATAGGCTGTTCATTAAATTATAAGCCGTTTCCTCAAAAAAGCTGTTTATTCAGTGAAGTGAAACATCTACTCCTTTCCCATGCACTGCCAAATTGGAAGCATTAGCATTAACTGTTAAGCTTTTTTGGCTAATGCTGTGGTGGCACTTAATGTAAACAATGCCATTGAACCGAATGGAACTCATGCATGGGCTTGGTGAAAAAAAAAAAGAGGAAACAAAAGTAATTCACAATGTCGGGATAAGAAATAGAAGGAAGAGTTGTCGGGTTGTCAGTCTGTGACAAAAGAGGCAGATTGTATGGAACTTTACCTTCTATTACAGGGATCTATGATATGAACTGACTTTTAAGGTTTCAAACCTTTTTTTCTTTCGCTTCCTGTTTCTTTGCACCATTGAGCATCACTTACAGAAACATACAATTACACATTGAGTTGATCCACATAGAGACTGCCTAAAATGTCTGGGCTTTGGCTTTGTTTTCCTATTGTTTTCATACTGGAAAGTTTGACCCGTGACATGCACGCATGCACACATGCATGGCTGCATGTACATAATCAGTCGTGGTGTGCAAGAAGGTAGGATCTACAAAGAACTGTCAAAGCAATGCAAATACACATAATGTACATATTAAGAGCACATCAATGGCAAAACCTGGACATTTTAATGCAATTTACAAATCTTGGTCAAGACATGTCCAGAAAAAAAGAGGATGTATGATCATCCTATCTTTTTTTCTGAAAGAGGTAAAAAACATTATGTATATCTACCTCTGGAACACATATAGTAGACAAGACAAAAGCGGTTAAATGGTGGGTCACAGACACACTGGCATCTGCTCCACTGTCACTGCGCCAGTACAGATAATCTGTTTCCTGCACACGCTGTGCTAATACTCATGTTATGACATCTGGTTTATGGATAAAAAAAAAAAGATTTTTGGATGATAATTAAATGTTGTTACTCTAGCAGTTTAATTTTTATTTTATTTTATTTTATTACAACAGTGATGTTGTATACACTCAAAACCCCCAGCCTCAAATGCACAGATGCATATATACATTTATAGGATGATGTCCTCCTCTGAACCTCTGAGACTGAATGTCCTTTTTGAGAGCCAGCATGCAAATTCTATCATATCTAGCTCATCTGTGGCCATAAAAATGCAGCATTTAGACATTCTTTGTGTCATTTCAACTGATGACTTGCCAAAGTTTGTCTAATGGTAGTCACCCTCTTTAAGGCTTTTGTCTTGATATCAAACAAAGAGTAAATTAAATGTTTGCTTGCAAGCTTGATGCAAACTACCTCTTTTACTCATAATATAATTCTATAACCTTTAGTGCTCCTCAAAACATCAGTTAAAATCATTTGTGATTGGTCAGTTGTTTTCATTAAAACTTTATGCTAAAAGAAACCACTGAGTAGAAACACTGAATCTTTTGGTGGATCTACTGGGTTCATGGCTGTGATATGTAAATTACCCATCTGTCAGTGAAAGTCATCCACATGGCAACTACATTTCAATGAGTTCTGAGTTGACCCGAAAAAGCCACAAGCTATCGATGACATTTTGTTGTCTTACAGTAAATACTTGATAGATATGAAACTTGCTATCTGTAATGCATGTCAGTTATACAGTGATTGTGTGGTAAAGGTCACATGAGGAGACAATACAGGAACTTATGCGGTCAAACCCAGACAAAAGAAACTGCAATCAGGGATAATCTACAAATTAGAACATAATCATTCTAATCTCTAGCACTGACAGTTGAGAGATTAGTTACAGCTGTTACTAAGCAGCATAAAAATGGGGAGTCTAACTATAAGGTAATTTCATGATTTTATTAACTAAAGGTGTATTTTGATTGAAGCTATAGTGGGTGAGCTGTATGTGCATGAGTTTGTGTTTGTGAGCTACATCTCAGAGAAGAGCCTGATTCATGTATTGAATCTATGCTGGACTGCTGACTAATGCTTCCTTAGGCCTGGAATGTCATTTGCAGTTGTAGCAGTGATGACACTGACTACAAATGACAACTAATTTATGGATGTGGGTTAGATCTACTCACATTAGTTTCTAGATTTAATGTAGCCCATGTGGCAATGTAATATATGACATAAATTGCCCTTTATAGAGAGTAATTGCCATAAGTTTAAATGAATCAAGATAAGTCTTTTAATAAATCCAGGAGATGAAACAACAACATCAACGCAAGACAAGAGAACTGAAGAAAACACCGGGCTTATAAACACAGGGAATGTAATCAGGGAGAACAGAAATGGAAAAGGAACAGAACTAAATAAGGTCAAACGGGAACTTAATCAAAACAGGTCAAACATGTGGCATTTTACCTCTTGATAGAGCATTCAATAAAATATTATTGAATGTCTGCTGTAGAAGGCGATGTCTTTGTAACACTATCCTTTCAACTGGATGTTTTCAGATGACAGCGCTTCTCAGTGCATTTGTTAGCTGTGTCTTACAAGGTGTTGTTGAAAGTAAAAATAACTTCCTTGTTTACAACCTTGTTTCAGTCTCTTTCAGTATAAAAAAATACTGCTGACTCACTCATAAAATCTCTTGTTGCTATCTAATGGTTAAATAATGTAACTAATCACCATTACAAAAACACACACATATTATATCTCCTGTTTAGCCACTAAAGAGACATCAGAGCCAGCTGCAAATTCCAGAAGATCTGGCCAATGTGAGTTTGCTCTTAGCGGGTTCATGAGCAATGAATGGCTGCTGATGCTATGGAGCTCACATCTCCAAAAACATTGAACATTTTCAAATAGACATTATGTTTATTAACAAACCGCATATGTGAAGTCTAAACATGCACATTTTCTTAAACTACAAACTCTTAAAACTACATTCTGTGACACAAAAATGTTACTATCTTTAAAACTATAGTGGATTTGGGTGTCTACCATGACACTTGCTGTGAGAAATACTGTAAGCAGAGTGATACAAACTGTGAAACAGATATCTACAATATCACACTCCTCTCAGCCAGATTCATGGACCAGAAAGAACTGTTGTATATATGTTTAACATATAGTAAAATTCGTAAAATATTTTAATAATATATCTGTGTGATTTGTAGATGGTATAGTACCATATATATGTCAACAAAATATATTTTAGTTATGTATTCAGCTTTATAAAAAGTGCATATGTATACAAAATTCTATATGTTTATATATGTTAAATTTTTTCAATGTATGTGTACATGTTTATATATTTAATTACATAATATCATGTGTTGATGGGTTTTAGGTTGGATATACAGTACATGTAGATGACATATTTGCCCAAAAATGTATTACACATGTATAAACATACAGTATTGAATGGCGTAGATACTTATGCTAATATTTGAAATCGTTCCAATTTTTTATAGGTTTCATTGTTACTTGATATAACAATATATTTCATGAAAATACAGGTGCATCTCAATAAATTAGAATGTTGTGGAATAGTTCATTTATTTCAGTAATTCAACTTAAATTGTGAAACTCGTGTATTAAATTAAATCAATGCACACAGACTGAAGTAGTTTAAGTCTTTAGTTGTTTTAATTGTGGCTCACAATTAACAAAAACCCAACCAACTGAGAGAACTGCAGCCTTGAGAGGCTTGTCAAGCAAAATCGATTCAAGAATTTGGGTAAACTTCACAAGGAATGGACTGAGGCTGGGGTCAAGACATCAAGAGCCACCACACACCGATGTGTCTAGGAATTTGGCTACAGTTGTCGTATCCCTCTTGTTAAGCCACTCTTGAATCACAGACAACATCAGAGGTGTCTTACCTGGGCTAAGGAGAAGAAGAACTGGACTGTTGAGATGAGAGCAAGTTTTGTATTTCATTTGGAAACCAAGGTCCTAGAGTCTGGAGGAAGGGTGGAGAAGCTCATAGCCCAAGTTGCTTGAAGTCTAGTGTTAAGTTTTCACAATCTGTCATAATTTGGGGTGCAATGTCATCTGCTGGTGTTGGTCCACTGTGTTTTATTAAAAACCAAAGTCACTGCACCTGTTTACCAATGAATTTTAGAGCACTTCATGCTTCCTTCTGCTGACCAGCTTTTTAAAGATGCTGATTTCATTTTCCAGCAGGATTTGGCACCTGCCCACATTGCTAAAAACACCAAAAGATGGTTAAATGACCATGGTGTTGGCGTGCTTGCAAACTCACCAGACCTATTGTCAAGAGGAAAATGAGAAACAATAGACCAAAAAATGCAGATGAGCTAAAGGCCACTGTCAAAGAAACCTGGGCTTCCATACCACCTCAGGAGTGCCACAGACTGATCACCTCCATGCCACATTGAATTGAGGCAGTAATAAAACTAAACGAAACTAACTAAAGCAACTACTAAGGAGCCACTACCAAGTATTGAGTACATAGACAGTAAATGAACATACTTTCCAGAAGGCCAACAATTTACTAATTTTTTTATTTTTTTATTGGTCTTATGAAGTATTCTAATTTGTTGAGATAGTGAATTGGTGGGTTTTTGTTAAATGTCAGCCAAAATCATCACAATTAAAAGAACCAAATACTTGAACTGCTTTAGTCTGTGTGCATTGAATTTATTTAATACATGAGTTTCACAATTTGAGTTGAATTACTGAAATATATATATTTTTTTCCCACAACATTATAATTTATTGAGATGCACCTATATACATATGTACAGTTGTGTATGGGAAATGTTTATTTTATTTATCTTTATTTATTTTTATAGTAACTTTTTTTTTTTTTCAGATCTTAAAAGAGACATTGACATGCAATTTAGTGAACCCACGTACAAAGCCGTTTTTGACTAATGAAAGCATTTGTATTTTAGGCCTGTAATAACCCATTTTGTAAATTATATATTAGACTACTGTCTAACATTAAATAACATTAAAGGCCAAACCAAAATCCAGTAATTCAAAACTGATTTAAGGCCACAGATTTAAGAATAAACTAAACACTTGAGGGATGTACAGAGGGCCGGTAGTTTGAGACTCCTGATCTAGACTTTTAATATCTCTCTTAATTTTCGGTTTCTTCCTTTTACAGCAGTTTTTCTTATTTGTTTTTCTCTTTTGTCCATGTTATTTGTTTTCAACAATTGAGGCCACCCTGTGGTGTTCTGATGAAATTCTATACAATGGGCCTGGTTTCACTGATAATTTTGTATGAATACACAGCAGGTGTGTACACTACACACATACTGTATTTGTTATGTTCCTTGTAATGTTGATGATTCCGACTTATTTTAAAAGAGAGTGTACTGTCCACAGTTATTCATTTGCATAAAACACAATCAAACCATGACTGTAAGTGCTTTCACCTCTCTCCTGTTTGATCATGCTCTCATGTATTACTCTTGCTCAAGCTTCAGCTGTGCAGACAGACTACATTTTGTCATTTTTTATTTTTTATTTGTTATTCAGAAAAAGCAATACTTCGCTTAGTTATTCTATATCTGATAATATACACTTACAGTTCAAAAGTTTGGGGTTGGTAAACTTAAAATGCTTTTCAAATCAATTCAAGTCTCTTATGCTCACCAAGGCTGCATATATTTGAGCAAAATCAGTAAAAACTTATATAACTAATATTTTGGAATATTACTACAATTTAAACATTTTCTATTTTAGTATATTTTGAAATATGTACTCAGAAATGGCAAAGCTGCATTTTCAACAGTCATTTCTCCAGTCTTCAGTCTCGCATGAACCTTCAGAAATCATTGTAAAATGCTGATTTGGTGCTCAAGAAACATTTCTTATCATTGAACAGTTGTGCTGCTGCATATTTTTGTGGAAAATTTCAAAAGAACTGCATTTATTTTAGATAGAAATCTTTTGTAACATTATAAATGTCATTGCTTTCACTTAGATCTTAGATCTTACCAAGCCTAAACTTTTAAATGGTGACAAATTACACATTTCTTTTCCAAATTATATTTTTGTGTAGATTTGTGTAGATAGGTTGTGGTTTAGTTGGTTTTACTTTCTGTAATTTAGTATACATTTTAGTGTGAACATTTATTGAACCTTTATTTTCACATGAAAACGTGATTATTTTACATGCAAAAATGTGTACAAAGGGTTAATAAATGTCTGAGACCCAATGTCTATGCGTATGTTGTTGTCCACTGTTGAATTTTTCTCATAACCTCAAAGGAACAGACTTTTAATCACTCACTTCTTCAGAGTTCTATTTCGGGAGACTGAAGTAAGCACATGTGGCCATTTATGTAGCCCGCCTCGCTAGAGAGTTGGTACACAGACTGATACGAGAGAGGGATCTGCGGAGAGTGCTTTTGCACAATTGTACTCTGGCAATTACTTACTGAATCACAGCTCCACAGAGACACACACTAAACATTATAACAAATAGAGCATCTAAGCCATGAAAAATCACCTTTGAAGCTAATCTGGACACATATTATGTAAAACCATTATGAGAAATGAAATAGCAAAGGTGATGGGGATGATGAAACCAAGCAAATAGGGTGTGTTGTATTTTCCTGGCTGAAAACCGGCAGTGTTTGAAGATTTCAAATAGCAGACACATTTTCTCTTAGCACTCACCAAGATTAAAGGCCTTCCAGAAAGCATATTATACTTTTTCCTCACATACTTTTTCCACATAATTTCTCTTTAATGCATTTTATGAAAATATTTCTGTCTGTCTTTTTCCATTTCTGTTTTTCTTTTGTGTCATTCTCTATTATTGTCTTTTGTCTTTGTCCAAGAACATCTTTCCAACCACATTCTTCACATTCTTTCAATTAATTCTACTCTACAGATCTGCCAGCAGATAGAAAGAGGACAAGAGCACTTGCTTTGTTTTTTATTTATGTCACTCCCACCGTCTCTCAGAGCAGCAGGTGCTTGTGGGTGATAAGAACTACCTGTCAACTTGTTCACTCTCACCTGTCACATTCAGGCTGCTGTGGAGTGCCAGACACGGTCAAACCACTGCAGTGTGTTTGGCTGTGTACATCGAATGAGTAATGCATTATTAAATCAAATGAAAGCACATAATGAACAGAAAAATCTCCTTTTGAAACCTTCATTATTAAGTGTACTGAACAGGAACCACAAATAAACAATATTTCTGTAACATTAAAAAAATCTTGAAATCAAAAGTTTATTGTTAGTTAGCGCACTGTGTGCTAAACATGAGTTAACAAAGGTTAATAAATGTTTCAAATATTATACTGATAACTAATACATTAACAATTTTTCTATCTGTGTAATTAAACTTCTATTTAATTTATTCATGAAACTAAAACTGAATGAAATAACTAATGAAAACAAACAGAATGAACCTGAATTGTCATTAATCCAATGATTTTGCTGTGATGGCATTTAACTGTCATATTCAAACTTAATTTTGTATAATTCACGAACGAAAGCATTTTGTAATATGATGTTGATATACATTTTCCATGGTAATGCAATGTCTGATTTAAAAATGCTTTTCAAAGGATGAATTTTGAGACTTTAAGTTGGGACAATCCAACCCTCTCCATTGACTTTATATTGCAGGAAGCTGCCTCCTTGTCATTTCTGACTTACAACAAAAAAACAGAACAATTACTGTACAAGGTGTACAGTAATCAAGCTAAAAAAGCTAAAATAAGCTTTTTATAGATGAGCGTTTAAGGACACAAAAGTAGAGCGCAATGTGTCATATTACTCTGAGAACTATCAAAGTGGACGAACCTTCAGTCTAAGCAATTTGCTGATTTTGTTAGTAAAATCTGACTTTTATGGTGCTTTTGTGTCTCTTTTGAAGCTTAAAAGCAGTGCCTATTAAAGAGAAAGTTCAACCAGAAAATGAGAATTCTGTCATAATTGACCCTAATGATGTTCCAAACCTGTGGAACACAAAAGAAGATATTTTGAATATTTTGTTCCCATTGACTTCCACTGTATGGACAAAAAATACAATGGAAATTAATGGGAACCAAAACTGTTTGCTTACTAACAATCTTTAAAATACCTTCTTTTGCAGATTCCACAGAAGAAGGTGAAACAAGCAGGACATGGTCAGTCACAACCAGTAAATTCTTTAAAATGTCTTCTCCTGTTTTGAATTTTTGCGGAAACGATTCCTTGAATCGTTCTATCTGTTCGGTGCATTATTGTATGTGGTCTTTAAGGATTGGAGACTATGGAAGGACTGCGATAATCCTGTGGAGCCAGCACTGATTACAGAGGTCCTGTTTGCAGTAAATAAATTACTGGGGGGGCTTACACAATTCCATTATAAACAAGGCAAAATGAAGCTAAGTGGCTTGTAAAAACAAAAGGAGAGATGGTTAACAGGCAGAGTAAGAATGGTTTAGTCACATGGATTAAATTAAGAACCTAAGTAAATGAAAATGAACCGCAACTTCTTATAAATGCATATAGTTTTAGTAACTGTACAGTAAGTGTGGGGCGGGTAAGCTCAAATTACGCTAATAAAAAAGACCTTTCTGCTTTTAAAAAACAATGTGCTTTAATTTCGAAAGATAATAAAGTGTTGATAATATCTTACTGAATGATGGCAATAGATATTGGGATATGTTATATGGTGTACTTGTAAGTCATAATGAGTTGGATTTTGAGTGAACAAGACCCCATTGACACACACACACAAGTGGAAAGCCCATTAAATTAAAAAGGAAAACAAGCTTATTGCAAAACTGAAATTCCAGTCATTTTAGTGTAACACGTTGCTAACAAAGGAATTAAACAGGAACTATTACCCACAGCAGTGAACTCCTTCATACCCCAGAGTGCTTGAGACACTGGAAAATTAATGGGATTTTTGTGTAGGAGTAGCGTATTTCACAACAGGCTTTGAGTTCACTCCAGGCTAGCCTGGCTCGGGGTCCACTTTCACTCAGCGTGATTAAATCTTACTTAGTGTTATTTCAACAACATTATTCTTGCGAACTTACCCTCTGAGATGATACCAATCAGCCTCAACTTTCAAGGCAATGTCCATCTGGATGTGTTTTCAGCCACCATAGTCACACAAGATGTTAATCAGCACTCACAACATTATGTAGCAAACAAGATAAGAAACGCAAACAAGGCAGTTTTCCTGAGAAAAACATTCAGTACAACATATAGATGTTTACACTGTCAGTTTGTGACAGAATACAGCATATAGCTGTCTAATATTGAACATGAATAATTTATGGAACGTTTTTATTGCCTCTTTCTTTACACTTTATGAGCTGATTTTTACCTGAATGTTGTTAAATATCAGGTCTGTTGAGGCATTTAAAGCTGCTGTCTGTGGGAAAGATGCTCTTTAAAGTGTCCAATAAACATGACACGTGATGAACATAACGGGTGCGACCCTTTTATAGAAACAGGGGAAGCTGTTTCCCATCCTTCTACTTAAAGGGATAGTTCACCCAAAAATGAATTCTGTCATTACTTACTCACCCTCTTGTTGTTCCAAGCCCATAAGACCTTGGTTCATCTTCGGAACACAAATTACGATATTTTTAATTTCAGAGGATAGCTCACAAAAAGTATTCTCGTAGCTTCATGGAAATATAGTTGAACCACTGATGTCACACGGGCTATTTTAATAATGTCCTTACTACGTTTCTGTGCCTTGACCGTGGTAGGACCCTTGAGGGTCAGAAAGCTCTCAGATTTCATCAAAAATATTTGTGTTCTGAAGATTAAAGGAGGTCTTGTGGGTTTGGAACAACGGGACAGAGAGAAATTATGGAGTTAAAGCATTTTAAACTAATACGCACTGTTAATATTTAATCTTTAAAACACAATTACACATCGATATGATTGAATAAACATGCCTACACACAGAAGAATAACAAGAACTGTAGCAGTTCTAAACTCAGCTGAACTTTCAGCGACAGGGGTTTTAGTGAATTATTTACTAAAGACCGCAGTGCAGAGGAAAAACATGTGGCATTTAAGTGGTTTGTGTACCTACATTTTCAGATTTCAGTATTTGTCCAATATATAGTACATACACTAAAATACACAGAAAATAAAGGTTCTTTATTGTCAGCAATAGTTCCATTAATAACCTTTAACATCCATGGAATCTTTGATATCCTCTTTATATTGTTAAATTGTTCAAATGTTCTTTACACCAAGAATAAAATTAGTCATTTACAACATTTACATCTACATCAACAATAGCATTTGAATTTAATAGAGAAAGAAAAATATGTTAGGAGTTGATCTTAACTTAAACTATAACTGTATTATTTTCCATCTATACATGGATGAAAAGAGTTTGATCTGTTTCAAATGCTAGCCAGCCTGCTGTGTGTGTGCCTGTGGTGTAGGGAAGCTGAAGGGGGTGGATGGTCAACCTGTCTTATCATATTAACATAACTGAAGCAACAGCAGAACAAACAGTCTTCTCTTCCTCTTCTACTCTTGTTCTTATGTGTTTTCATTACTTGTTTTTAATAAATGAAAGTCTGTTTACAGTAAATTCAAGCATAATTATAGTGTCCTTTTCGTACCTTTGACAAATATGGTGTGTAATACTGGAAGTTGGTTAGGAAACAGTCAGTTGATTGTATGGCATTTTATTAGGTCACTTAATTTAATATAGACTAAAATATAGAAGCAGATGTGATCCATGATCAGATCAGTGCAGGTTTATTACCGTTGTTGACACAATAAATGACAATGCGGAGTGCATGTGTCACATTTTCCTACATCACTTCCCATAAAGATGGTAAAACCTGAAATCATCATTGTAGGTGCTGCAGTCGTCCTGAGGAAAATGGCTGGTTAAACAACTATATGTGACCACAAAACCAGTCTTAAATGGAATGGGTATATTTGTAGCAATATTATAAATTTCATACCGTAAATATATCAAAACTTAATTTTTGCTTAGTAATATGCATTGCTATGAACTTCATTTGGACAGCTTTATAGGCGATTTTCTAAATATTTAAATGTTTTCACCCTCAGATTCCAGATATTCAAATAGTTGTATCTAGGCCAAATATCATTGTATCCTAACAAAACATACATCAATGTTTTGTGGTTCAGGGTCACATATCTTTCTTATCGGAAATGCAGAAAGGTTTCTATGAAGGGCAGGGAATACCATCATCTTGGTATAAAAATAGTAAGTTGATGGAAGCTCCCCACTCTGACGGAAAAATCAGCCCGATCTCACAGAAATTTGTGCGTATTTTACGAGGAGGCTAATTCGTATGACCTCACTCATACATTTTTTGGCTAAACCGTATGTATTTTACAAGTTTCCAATTCGTATGAATTCATACAAATGCCCTTCACCTAACCTCGCCCCTAAACCATCACTAGGGTCAAGGCAAATCTTACAAAATCGTACGAGTGAGGTCATACGAATTAGTGTGAATTAGCCACCTCGGAAAAACAAATATGTGTTTTTGATAAATGTGTTTGTTGTGGCCTATACTGTTGAAATAATGAAAAAATGGCTAGAGGTGTCCATGTGGATGTGATTCAGTTTTCTGACTCACAGTGTACAGTACAGAACAACTCCATATGAAAAATAAACAACCTCATCCTGACTTCTAGACCTCCTGTTATGTAATCTCCCTCGCTCTTTATATATATGAAAATAGAGGGAGGGAAGGAAAGAAAGAGCAAGGTATATCCTGACTGTTGACATCTTAAGTGGTTCTGCCATCAGCACTTTATTGCGTAATGCCCTCTCAGAGTCTGAACATGTGAACACAAAAAGGTTTCCTTCTTTACCACAGGACACTTCCTCTGCACTCTAAAGAGGTTTTCCATCAACGTAGTGTAAAATAACTATGATCAGAGCTAATAGCAAAACACAACGTGAGCATTACACCTATTATCTCAGTGTGTGGCGGTAAATAGTTTAAAGGGATAGTTCACCTAAAAATAAAACGTCTGTCATTAATTACTCACCCTCAACCTTTTGTTCCAAACTCGTAAGACCTTCGTTCATCTTTGGAACACAAATTATGATATTTATGACATTATGAGTCTGCATAGACAGCAACGCAACTGAAATGTTCAAGGCCCTGAAATAGTTATGTCGAAGAATGACCCAGAAGAGAAGTTGTTGTTGAATAAAATTGTTTTTTATAGCTGTGTTTTCTTTGGGCACAAAAATTATTCTTATAGCTTCATAACATTACGACTGAACTACTGATAGCACATGGACTATTTTAACAATGCCTTTATTACCTTTCTGGGCCTTAAACATGTCAGTTGTGTTGCTGTTTATGCAGGGTCAGAAAGCTCTCAGATTTCATTAAGAATATCTTATTTTGTGTTCTGAAGATAAACAAAGCTCTTAAGTGTAATTAATGACAGAATTTTAAATTTTAGGTGAACTATCCCTTTAAGCACTGTCAGAGCCTCTGTACATGGTGTTGTAATCTGTTTTATTTGTTTTTATTTTTCACCAATTTAATCACAACAGAGACATTTGTATTCTATCTGTATCACAACATAATATGCAATATGATTGAACCATGGTGTGTTAGCAGAGCTTAATGGTCATCATCATTCTCATTATCTGCCTCTGAATGCAGAGGACTTCAGTTGAATTTATGATATGTAATACAGGTAGTTTAACCAAACAGAGAGGTTTGAGCCTTGAATATATTCTGTTTAGCCAAAGCCATCTGCAAACATAGCAGTATTCAATGAATAATTTTTCAATAGCCATTTTGCAACAAGAAAGAAAATCCTTAAGAGTTGTCATTTGTCTCATTGTACACTATTGTACAGTGGTTCCCAACCACATTGCTAGAGGCCCCCCAACACTGCATGTTTTCCATGTGTCCTTAGTCAAATGCACCTAATTCAGATCATCAGCTCATTAGTACTCCAATACCTGAAATGGGTGCATCAGACAAAGGAGAGATGCATAATGGAATGGAATGGGGGGGAGGGTTATGCACTGCTATAGTACATAAACCAGCAGTCTCAAAATACCAGAATGGCAGATGTGTTTCATTTGATTTCATTTGATTTCATTTGATTAAATAAGAAGGAAAACAAACTCACAGATGGAAAAAGTCCAAAAGTCCAAAATAACTTCATAAGTTGCCATGGTGATGATGAAAAAATAGTCCTAGCTTTACCTGCTGAGAGCAGTCATGCGTGTGTTTGCATGTGCGTATAAAAGAAACACGTGTTTCACATTTGTTCTCCCAAGAAAGTAACAAATGTAGAAGGAAATATTGTGTACCTATAAAAAAAATACAGTATCATTGTGCAATAAATAAATTACAGTACCTCTCATTCCTTCACTGATCAGCAACTAACTTCAGCTGTTTATTATTCTTTATTTCCATTATATTAGGTTCCATCCTTTTAAAACTAATAGTTATTCCAAAAATGTAAAATATTCAGAAAATGTACTCACTCTCAGGCTATAAAAACAGATTGGAATAGATTTGGGGAAATTTACATCATTTGCTCACTAATAGATCCTGTACAGTGAATGGGTGCAGTCTGCGAGTCCAACTTCTGATAAAACAACACGTTCTCACTCCCAACTCGTCACATATTGACGCTTGGTCAGGACCCCTTGGCGTCGCATTTTGACACACAGGGTACCCCATCAGTGTCATTTTTTGACACACAGGGTACCCCTTCAGTGTCATTTTTCGACACGCAGGGTCCTCCACTGCTTTAAATAAGATATTTTGAATTTTTCAAGGGCGTAATTGATTGTAAATTTATTGTAAATACAATAAAACTCCTGGACAACTTTGTCTCTAGAACCACTGCTGTCAATCGTTTAAACAATTTAAAAAAACTACGTTTGCAAGCATAGGTCAATGATATAAATAAATAAATAAATAAATAAATAAATGTATCCTTTAGGAAGCGATAACAGGGTTGTTTAGAAAAGGGGCCTGTTCAAATTTACCCCAAATCCTATAAAGCCTAAAGGAAAGCTCTAAACTTCACAGCAAATGCAACAGGTGATTCTAAACAAGCATGCAAAGTTTTAAGGAGATCAGACCACAGCTGGCACTATAACAGTTATAAGCATTAAAAAACATAATATTTATGTGGCAAATTATGCTTTTAAAATAATTGATTTCGGTGGTTACAGGTTTGCTAAATATCCTATGTGCTTAAATGCCTTAAAGCGCTTGAACCCCGGTAATCGCTGCTTGCAGCTGTATGTTCAATTTGCTTTTGATGTATATGCGACACTCGCACCTAGGCACCTAGGTTCCAAACGAGCCATTTTCTGAGGGTTATTACATAAATGCTGTTTTACTGATGATGAGGACATTTTAAGCTATGAAACTTCCAGGATATATTAAGCATATACAAATACTTCTTCTACATCAAAAGATCAAGGTAAATTTGGTTTCTCATGTCATCGTCCCTTCAACTTGTTGCTTTTCATTTGAATCAGGAGAGAAATACACACAAATAAAGCCCTATTTAGCTAAACAGATGTAAACAAATGTCTTGGTGGGAGGATTGTGATGTTAGAGAACAACAGAAAATTGACTTTTTTACTGGAGGAAGCCTTATTATGGATTGTGGACTTGTATTTTGCCAGAAGTGACGGTTTAGGTATTTTTTTTTTCCTAAAAACAAAAAGCTTCAAAAAACGGTAATTGACGGACTGTTGTCGTGTCCATTACTTGCGATGCTTTTACTTTTTAGCTATTGTATAATTTGAATCAATGTATTGAATCAAGCTTCTGTATTTTCTGGTATATTCATTTTTTAAATGTCACAGAGCGCACAAGGCTGCTGCATAACATGAATTCTTTTATTTTTGAGCAACTTCCCGTGGGCTTTAAAGAACTCATATCTTCCATCGACAATCTCTCCCGCTGGCTCAAGTGCAGTTTATCAAGCAAACGTCACATGTAATAAACTGGCTGCACGTGAGCTGGAGCGCTCAGAGAAGAATAATTCTAATGCGCATGAGCACGCGTTCCGACTGCGCTTTCTCAACTCACCTTCTACTGTCGAGCGTGTTGTATAGTTGCTCATTTAAAATCATACATAAAATTACAATTTCAACTCCGTAGTTGTGGACGACGGGATTCCGTTCAATTAAAGGTGATGATGCGACGATAATCAAGCCAGTCAAAGACCTCTTCAGCACACTGGACAGCACTCATCGACAGTGACCGATACTTAACGGCGTTCTTTTTTACCAAAGCAGAATGGAAAGCAGCAAAGATGAGCCACCGAGGACCCAAAGGGAGATCACGGGCAAAAACTCACAACAAATCAGCTGCTACTGACTTTGGAGAGAGACATGAACTTATTGGATATATTTCTAGAGTTACTCATCGTTGTAGTTGCAGTTGTGTCACTCGTGGCGAACTTGCTGGTGTTAGTATGTTTCACCTGCAGCGCACAAGTTCGTGCACAGGTGCCGGGAATCTTCATCATGAACCTTTCATTCTGCAACATCCTCATCGCTGTACTAAACATGCCTTCTACCCTGCTTGGGGTCGTGAAACACCAAAAGCCTTTCAGCGACCACTTTTGTTATACAGTGAGTTTTATGGATACTTTTCTGACTACCAACACAATGCTGAGCATGGCAGCTCTCAGCATAGACCGGTGGATAGCTGTGGTTTTTCCTTTGACTTATTCTAGTAAAATGAGACGCAAGAATGCCGCACTAATGGTCAGCTATGCTTGGCTTCACTCGCTCGCATTCTCACTCACTGCTCTCCTGCTGTCCTGGGTCGATTATAGTCCCGCGTACGCATCATGCACCGTGCACCTGGGAGAAGATGCTGAAAGCCGCGGTCACTTCGTGGTGTTTACCGCGGTGTTCCACGCATGTACTTTCGCCCTCTCGCTTTTCATCTTATGCTTTGCCTACCTGAAAGTGCTACAAGTAGCACGCTTCCATTGTAAGCGGATAGATGTTATAACGGTGCAGACACTTTTGCTACTTGTCGACATTCATCCAAGGTACGTTTAAAACATTATATAACAACAATTACAGTCCGGTACTTTACATAGTATAAGCATGTGTATTCGTGACGTGTTCTTTGAAACTTTTTAGTGTGAAACAAAGGTGTTTACTGGAGCAGAAGAAAAGGAGACAGAGGGCCACTAAGAAAATCTGCATATTCATCGGGTCGTTCGTCCTGTGCTTCGCCCCCTATGTCATAACACGGTATTGCAATACACTTTAGTAGAATGGAGAGCATAAAATAATACAATTAATTACTATTATAAAAAAATAGACATACTTTTGGCATGATATAATATCTGTGAGAACATACACTACCAGTCAGATTTTTAATGTTTTTAAAGAAGTCTCTCCTGCTCACCAAGTCTGCATTTTTTTTGATCCAAATACTGCAAAAGCAGTAATATTGTGATATTTTTACTATTTAAAATACTATTTAAAATAATCTGTTTGAATATATTTTAAAATGTAATTTATTTCTGTGATTAAATCTACATTTTCAGCATAATTACTCCAGTTGTCAGTGTCACATGATCCCTCAGAAAACATTCTAAAATGCTGATTTGCTGTTCAAGTAACGTTTTTCATCATCATCATCATCATTATTATTATTATTATTATTATTATCAATATTTAAAACAGTTAGGTACATGTTTTCATGATTCTTTGGTAAATAGAAAGATCAGCATATACCTGAAATAAAAGGCTTTTGTAACATTCAAAAGCTTGGAGTCAGTATTATTATTACTATTGTTGTTGTTGTTATTTATTTATTTATTTATTTATTTTGGTAGATGCTTTTGAAATAGTAGATACTTGTATTTAGCAAGGATGCTTTAAATTGATCAAAAGTGATGAGAAAGACATTTTAATGAGTAGACATTCTAATGTTACAAAAGATTTCTATTTAAAATAAGTGCGGTTCTTCTGAACTTTCTGTTTATCAAAGAAACCTGAAAAAAATTTTACTCAGCTGTTTTCAACATAAGAATAATAATGAAGGATCATGTGACTGGAGTAATGATGCTAAAAATTCAGCTTTGAAACCACAGGAATAAATTACATTTTAAAATATAATCAAATAGATAACACTTATTTTAAATAGTAATAAAAATATTACTGTTTTTTACTGTATTTTGGATCAAATAAATGCAGGCTTAACAAGCAGAAGAGGCATCTGTAAATATATAATTGTAAAACATTTTTACATATGACATAATGAAAACAGATATTAAGATAACAACACAATGAAGACCGGGGCTAGTTGTCACATTTTATTTTATTATTATTATTTTTTTTACTTCAGTGAACATTTCTCTGAGTATGTTTATTTTTGAAAGCCAGTCTCTGTATATGTACATACCTTAGAGCAATAGATAGAGTATGTCTATTGACCATTTACACTGATACTGCCCTGTAAAACAATGTTAATAATAATAATAATAATAATAATATGCAATATGATTATTAAATAAACTGTAAATCTGTATTAATCTGACTACTACACCACATGCTAGGAAACACTAATTTATTCTAAATTTGTTTACAGCATGGTCATGCATTTTCATTTTTTTCAATACAGTGAAATATTAATATATTAATGTATTATGTAATTATTGATATATTACTTTCCCATTTGATACTGTAAAGTTGCTTTGACACAATTTGTATTGTAAAAAGCGCTATATAAATAAAGCTGACTTGACTTGACTTGACTATTATGTACAGCCATATTAAATGTTTCTATAATAATATAGACCATTCTTTTCTCCTAGACTGACGGAACTGGCTCCTTCAGTAAAGATTGACCGTTATTGGGGGATTATAAGCAAGTGTTTGGTGTACGGCAAAGCTGCCTCTGACCCTTTTGTCTACTCCCTCTTGCGGCAACAATATAAGAAGGCCCTTTTTGGAGTGTACAACAGGATTTTGGGACGGAACTCATACACACTTTCTGGTCACAGCACTCCCTCAGGCATGGAAAATGAATGCTACTCACAAAGGGGTAACAAGCTGATGGAGGATAACTGTCACTAGAGCAGGTGAAAAAGACTGACAACTGACACCTTCAGAAATATATGCTGTGCAGTGGGCTGGTTAGTCAGTGGCTAAATGCCACAACAAACTGCTTATAATTTCTGAAATTATGGTGGCACTGTATAATTTCTGTCTGTTGGTAGGTCAAAACGTTTGCCAGTCACTGGATTCAGACCATGAAGTTTTGCACACTTATCTGTTGTAAATGTACGACTCTTTATTCACAGCATAGTACTATAATGTGTATTATAATGTACATTCTGAAATAAAATAATAGTAGAAGAGTAAGAATTGTATAGGTATTTATTGTAAAAAATGATGACCAGCACTTACTTTAAAGAGCTATTTCTTCCTGATTTGACCCATAACATTTTGTTTTGTTATAAATTAATGTATTTAGGTTGATACAATGCTAAAGTTTCTTTTTGATCCTATCTAGGTGCCCAGGAAACGCGATTCTTGCTACCTGATCTCATGATGAAAACAAGGGAACTTTTACGCACAATAAGTACATATTTCACTGCAGTTTCAAACAGAAATGAACTCTAGAGGCGGTAAAACAGCGAATTCTTGTAATCATTTTCATACGCAGTTATGATTAGCTTCATATGTTTAGCTTTCGATGTAACAGTCTTGCTTGGTAGCTCAGCCAGCACAGAATTGGACTTAAGATACAGAATCCTTGAGTATGAATCCTGTAAAAAACATGACTCATGATGAAAGAGCTGAAAGATCAGTGATTGAAAAACAAGCTAAAATGGCATGCTTGCGATTGTGTTTTTATGTCACACTCGCCTTTGTTCATACTTTCGGGTAGGTTTAAGTGTAGTGCAGATGGTTTGTTATTTTAAAACGTCACAGAGCATTAGAGTTATAGCACCACTCAATGGACATTTCAAGTCAGAACTGCGGTGACACGTACAAAACCAACGTCACATAAAATGTACCGTACATTCATCTGCTCCGGGGAACAAAACAAACACTCTTTTAGCGCCACTCAATGGACATTTCACATCGAATATGTCACAAAAAAAAAAAAAAAAGTCTTGCAACAAAGTTCCCCATGTACGTTTTCATCATGAGATCAGGTTACATTTTTATTATGGGGGAAATCTCTAAAAAACTAACCATACTCCTAAATCTACCCCTCACAGAAAACGTACTGCATTTTTAGAGTTTAAAAAAACTTCATTCTGTGTGATTTCTAAGCTGCTTTCCTCATGGGGACCAAAAGATACTAGATACTAAAGAAACAAAAATACTATTCCTGTGGGGACATTTGGTCCCCATAATGTTAGAAATACCAGGACCACACACACACACACACACACACACACACACACACACAATCCATAATAGTGCATTAAATAGCATGAAGAGTAGCCTACATCTCTCATGTAATTAAATTATTAAATATTCAGAACCTAACTCTGCCAAGTGCAGCCTTTGGCTGTGCCGCAAGATCATTAAAAATGTCCTGAAGCCACTTCAGTGTAGTCTTGGCAAGGTGTAGTAAATTTAGCCTTTAGCTAAAATTTTCTGTTTGATTCAGTATTCTCTTCATCAAACTGCTATTTGCCAAACTCTGGTCATTTGTCCATTTGTTATATATAAGTTATATGTTTTTTAGAAGTAAATTAAAGTTGACAGTCACGTGAAAGCAAAGTAATCTTATGAAACATCAATCATACCAAGCCTAATTTTGGGAAGGTTACTTTATAAATGTAATGGGTTACTATTAAAAATGTAATAAGTAGTGTTATTTCATTTAACCTTGTAATGTAATTTTTCAACTTTTAATCATTTTCAAAAATGTAAAGCAGGCAGGGTTAACCTTAGTACTCAACACAGATTACTGTCAAACTTTCAAAACCATTAATCTCTTAAATCACCTGAAGATTACAATAAATTCATTTTAATGTGTACTCACCTCGAAATCAGATGTGAGCACCATTTTTTACTTTGAGATCATTCTTCGGGTTAAATACAGATTTAAATTCATAAAAAGAAATAGAAAATATTAATATGAGAAATATTCAGATGTAACCCCCTTTGTAATCATGAATATTTTCATAATTAACTGTAATGGATTTTGTACATTTATTTACATCCCAACTGGCGTTTTGATATAAAACCCAGATGCGCTGTGCCTTGTTTACATATAAAAATAAAAGATAAATAAATAAATAAAACACTTACTTTGTGTTCTGAAGATGAACTAAAGTTGTACCGGATTGAAACAAGTAATTAATGACGGAAGTTTCTTTTTTGGATGAACTGTCCCTTTAAGGACAATCTTTAGGGATGTCCCTTTATTTCTACAAGTTGGTGTAACCAAACACAGTCAGCTTGAGTGAGTCATTTATATAATTTAATTCATCACATTAAGTTAATAGTATTTACAGTGTATGTTTGGAATTTCATAAAGATAGTTAATACGAAATGTGCAGGTGTGTAGAATAATGCTGGATAATAACATATTGCCTTTTTGCATATTGTGTTGAGTTCCTAGGCTATTACATGTCTTGGATTTAGTTTTGAGACAGTAAAGAGTGGGGCTTTTTATATAGCCGGGTGGACACATGCCTTTCTGAAAACTGTCAAGGCAAGTGAATTTTACCACACACAGGGAAACTTAAGTTCTTGAAGGATGACAAAAACGTACATGTTTTAAATAAATAAATAAATACAAGGTCAGTTGTTTTGAAATAAGTCTAGGTTATACCGCAAGGAGGTAAATGTGAAGTCAGGCTTTCCTAAAGGACTGTAATTACAGTGGGTCCCAGACACAGCAGAAAAGCGGCCGCCTACCGCGGAGAAGCGTTTTTTTGCTGTAATTTGATCATTTGGCAGCGTTGCTCGTGCAGACTCTCCTTTAAGCGATGGGGGTAGCGGGACTTTTCGGAAGATGATCAACTTTGTACGTCGTAGCGACTGCCACATCATTCAGTTTAGGGACAGCAAAATGCTCACGGTTTTAATACTTTTAAGCGCACTGACGACATGCTTGAGCCTCCCAAGAAGATGCACTCCGGAAGAAGCAGCAATGGGTAACGTTTTACATTCATTCAGTGTTGCAGCAACTAAAGTAGGCTACAGTTAACCAATGCAATTTTCTATGGGGCAAAACCTGATAGGTTAAAAATGTAGCTACACTACTTAGTCAAAGTCTTGAACGCTCTTTTTAAAAAATTCTCCTGATCTTAAATACTTTTTTGTGATCTGTGTCGTGTGTTTAAATGCTTAAAATTAAATCTAAAATTTCGATTATAAATTGTAACTAGAAATGTGTTATTGTTGTTGTTGCTGCTGTTGCTGTTACTGCAACAATATTATTAGTATACGTTTTTAAATCAGTGTTCTAGTTAAAAAAAAAAAAAAAAAATCCTTTAAATACTGTTTAAGATGCACTTCATGAAGTTGGCTGGTTGAATGGCCAGAAATGTAATCTAGGCAACAGGTCTTCTTTTAGGCTACAAAAAAAAAAAAAAACATATTATTTTTAAAATTGTATATCAAAATGCTAGTATAAATATTGGTTAAATATCTTTTAAAACAGTATTCATGTAAAACCTGGAATTGGTGCTAATAAAGAATGAGTGAGTGTGCACAAACTTTTGATTGGCAGCATAAATGCTCGGAGGTCAAACAATGTTTTGCTTGTTTACAAATGTACGCACCAACTGTGCGATGGCCTGAAATTGTCATGCAATATTCGTGCAGAAAGGCAGCTTTCTTTCCACTGTGTGCTCTACTGCCATCTACCTCCAGATACCAGACTTTGCAACGGTTTCAGCACTTGTAACATCATCTGAGAATTTTTAATTATTTATTTTAGGAAGATGCAGAACACCTGCAGAAGAGAAACGTAAGTATTTATTTTTATTCTCTTGTGCATATTAGGCACACATTACCGATGTTATCTAATATGCAATTGGTATATCTTGGTGCTTGGTTTTCTCAAATTTCGAGTGCAAAAATGTCTAGTGTTTCACACTTATAGCCCTGTAAGGGATGGGGGAGAAAGGAACTCTGAATACCGAACACCACTGCAGGATAGGACATGTCTATACATCACTGTAGAAAGGGAAAGACATGATATATTCTTTAAGACCTTAGGCTAAATCAGTAAAAGATTTGAGATAGCATATACAAAGGTACAGTCATCAGTTTAAAGGGCCAAAGTATTCATGTGATATATTAAAGGAATACTTCACTTAAAAAAGGATCACAAAAATTCTCAAGTAATCCACATGACTCAAATCCACCATCTTGTGAAGCAAAAAGCTGTGTGTCTGTAAGACACAAATACTGTACATCATTAAGACATTTTGAACTACCACTTCTGGACAAAATAATCCATAATCTATAATAATGTTATCAAAATCCACCGATACACTACCAGTCAAATGTTTCTGAACTGTAAGATTTTTTTTTATGTTTTTTGAAGAAGTCCCTTCTGCTTACCAAGCCTGCAATTATTTGATCCAAGTAAAGCAAAAGCAGTAAAATTGTTAAACATTTTTACTATTTAAAATAACTGTTTTCTATTTGGATACATTTTAAAATGTAATTTATTCCTGTGATCAAAGCTAAATTTTCAGCATCAATACTCCATTCTTCAGGGTCAGATGATCGTTGGAAATCATTCTAATATGCGATTAAACATAAACATTTATTATTATTAAATAATAATAAAACATTTCTCAAAAAAGATTTCAGAAATGCTGTTCTTCTGAACTTTCTATTCATCAAAGAAACCTGACAAAAATCTACTCAGCTGTTTTCAACATAATAATAAATGTTTTTTTGAGCAGCAATATTAGAATTTCTGAAGGATCATGTGAGTAATGATGCTAAATGGATGCAAAAAATTCTAATGGCTGAAAATAGAAACCCGTTGTTTTAAATAGTAAAACAATATTTCAAAATGCTACTGTTTCGCTGTGCTTTAGATCAAATAAATGCAGGCTTGGTGAGCAGAAGAGACTTCTTTAAAAAACATTAAAAATCTTACCTGTTCAAAAACTTTTGACTGGTAGTGTGTTTTTGTTTAGAACCATTTTGTACTGTTTTCATTTGTAAACAGTTCTTGGTATGTGCACATACCTCTCCTGAATCAGAAGAATTAATTTTTTTACTGGAAAAAGAAACGTTATAAATAGAGGACTCGTATATTAGCTGAAAGCAATGGTTTGAAGTCAGAAACATCTTGATGGATTTGTTTTTTACAAACATGCAGCTTTTCACTTTACAAGACATTAATAGATAGGCTGGAGTCATGTGAATTACTTGTGGGTTATTTTCATCAGCTGTTTGGACTCAATTCTGACGGCACCCATTCACTGCAGGGAGATCGAGTTGGTGATGTAATGATACATTTCTCCAAATGTATTCTTATAAAGCAACAAACTCATCCTCATGGCCTGAGGATAAATTTTCCGCAATTTTTTGGTGAACTATTTCTTCAAACAAGCAATACTCATTATAAGTGTCACATACTTTTCTTTCTTCAAACTTTAAAATATATCATATATTTGATAAATGAGGCCCTCCCTTCAAAATCTAGTATTAAAACATTCCACTGCAAATGACATTCCACAAAGTATTCCAGTCCAAGATATGGGAGCAAATATAATAATCCTTGACTATTACAGTTTCCATATTATTCAAACACTGCTAGGCCACACTGACTGACACATTCTTTCTAAATTAATTTCTTTCTTTCCCATCCCTAGCACAATGTACAGAGATGGTGCTTGGTTACTGTCAGGACGTGCCTTACAGCCACACAACATTCCCCAACATTGTGGGCCATCGTTCCCGGCAGGATTTAGAGATGGGTGCAGAGTACCTGCTCTTGAGCGTGATCCACGGCTTGCTGAATGGAGAGTGTTCTCCAGACATCCGTCTGTTGGGCTGCTCAGTGTTGGCTCCCCGTTGTCAAGATAATAAACTAATGAAGCCATGCCGCAGCTCATGTGAAATGGTGAAAAAGAGCTGTATTCATGCTTTCGAGGCCATCCAAATGGCATGGCCTTACTTTTTAGACTGCGACCGATTCTTTGTTGGCAACGAGGAGGGCTGTTATGACCCATTGTCAGAGTTAAAAGGTAAGAGTTTAGAAAGAAATTAGATAAATTATTAACTAATAGGCTTGTTACATACTTATTTAATGAAAGTCATGTAAAAACACGTAATTGCAGGTCATCCTAACAGTTGTGAAGATATTAAATAGGCTGACTTTCATAACTTCATGATGTTTTATCTTCAAGGATAAGGGTTATATGACATATAAAATCTATAACTTTTCATGTAATTTTCTCCCCTCAGATAAGCAGGATGTGGCCTTTGCCAACATATCTGATGGTGGTCTTTTCACTGTCATTCAGTTCACTTACCACACCAACTCTCAGATGTTCAGCATCCTTAAGAAGACAGCAGCAAAATGCCCTCATATCTCACAAACATATAGCATTGGACGTAGTGTGGAAGGAAAAGACTTACTGGTTATTGAATTCTCCAGTAACCCTGGACAACATGACATATGTGAGTATGAGGTACACTACTGTTCTAAAAAGCTTGGGGTCAGTAAGATTTTTTATGAAAGAAAATAATGCTTTTATTCAGCTAGGACACATTCAGTTGTTTCCATTTGTCTCCTCATTGCCCTCTAGTGGAGCCAGAGATC
The DNA here is from genome assembly GCA_033026305.1 of Cirrhinus molitorella. Taxonomy (NCBI): domain Eukaryota; kingdom Metazoa; phylum Chordata; class Actinopteri; order Cypriniformes; family Cyprinidae; genus Cirrhinus; species Cirrhinus molitorella. The sequence continues at coordinate 29,617,085 of CM065120.1, forward strand.
AAATTAATTGGGAACATGCACGGAAACGAGGTTCTCGGCCGGGAGTTGCTGATTTTCCTGGCTCAGTATCTGTGTTCTGAGTATCTGCTGGGCAATGAGCGAATTCAGACCATCATCAACACCACACGCATCCATATCCTACCCTCCATGAATCCTGACGGCTATGAGGTTGCCGCTTCTGAGGTAGCCGATAGGAACGACCCCGAAAACATCTACCAGGAAGTAAATATTTTGTTGTCTGAGTCTGTCTGCCTGTCTGTTTGTCGGCTGACTGACCATAGCAAGCTCCCTGCACCAGAGAGTGTCCTCCGGAACAGGTCAGACCTCGAAGGAAGTCCATGTCAGGGCAACCACAGCCCTTGTCTATTGTGGAACAATTGTGTGTTTTACTGCCTGTGAAATCAAAGCTATAACAAAACAAGCATAAAATTGGTTCAGTGATTCAGCTATGAACTGAAAAAGACAACTGGTAGAGGGAGGCCTTGACTAACCGCTCTAATAGACAACTGTCCGCATTTTCTTTGTCATATAACACAGCAGTATTTTAACATTAGCTTGCAAAACTAATAGTAGATTCATTTAAATCATTTTCATTGTCATATAACACATCAGTGTTTTAACATTAGCTTGCAAAACTAATAGTGATTCTAAATCTTCATACTGTTCACCACAGGGGGACATCGGATGCAAAATTCATTTTTAAATGCCGTTTGGATTAGCAGTGTGTGAAGAAAACCACCCTACAATTATAAAAATTCATTCAAATTCTTTTTTTTTAATCCTCAAAAAACCTAAACCTAACAAGATGTTTAGATTTTTTGAGCAGTATGATATCATATTGCTCAGGCCCCGCCCATGACCTCATATTAACATATTTCCGCCATTTTTGTAGTTGGATGTAAAAGTGAACATAAGAGTTGTCATTTTCTCCCGACATCAGAGCCACTGAGAATGCATTGGATTGGTTTTTGATTGTAATGACCTACCAAATATGCAAAAAATTAAGGGCGGAGTAAGCAGTAGCTCATTATCATTTAAAGAGACATGCACCGAAATAGGTCACTGTGAGCAGAGCTATTTTTGACGGTAGGTCAAAGGTAAAAAAGGTGTTGTTTTACACAGCCAGTGAAGAATTTTAAACAAAGTATGTTGTAGACATTTCTTGAAGACCCTAAAGTATCACACCAACTTGTGGAAAATGGGCATCCGATGTCCCCTTTGAGTGTTGTGTTGAAAATTCAAATAAGGTTTTATATTTTTATAATTAATAATAGTTGCCTTTTTTAATGAAATATAAAAAGAATTTGCCCCAAAATTATTTTAGATTAGCTAACATAAAACTCAGCTGAGGATAAGAAGATAAACCACGTTGGTCCATTCATTTAACACTAACAGACATATCTTTGCCTGGTTCTGATGTTTTCTGTCTTTTTATTGTCATTTACTATCTACAGTCTTAAAACACTTGTCTTCTTGTTGACATTCTTTCTTAATGTCTTCATGTTTTGACTTTCTGATCAATATGAAGTGTTAAACTCCTTAATTAGTAATTTAGTCTGTTGTGTAACATGTTTTACAAGTACGTAAAAAAAAAGGAGTAACTTGTATGTTTTTAAAAGGATAGTACACCCAAAAGTGAAAGTTATGTAATCATTTACTCACCCTCATGTTGTTATAAACCTGTAAGCATTTCTTTCTTCTATGGAGCAAGTAAAAGAAGACATTTTGAAAAATGTTGGTAACCAGGCCGTTTCAGGTTCCCGCTGACTTACGTTATATTTTTATCTATACAATGGAAGCCAATGGGAACTGAAACCATTTGATTACCAGCGTTCTTCAAAATGTATCCTTTACGACAGAATTTTCATGTTTGGGTGAACAATCCCTTTAAATATTTAGTGATTCTTTCTGAAACCCTGTTCAAATTTGCCCATGGTTTTTGACTTATGAGATTTGTAACATATAGGGTCATGAGTACAATGGGTGGACCAGCGGTCGGGCAAATGCGCAGAATCTCGATCTGAACCGCAACTTCCCTGACCTCACCTCCATCTTCTACAATCGCCGTAGATTCAGACATTTCCGTAGTGACCACATCCCAATCCCTGAGTCCTACTGGTTAAATAAGGTAGAAGTATGAATGCACAGCCATTTCTATCAACACACATATTGAATCAAAAACATGGAAAACCTATGTTACTCTGGAATGAAAACTCAAATAGAATTTGATTTAGAGGGAAGTATAGAGAAACTTCAATTTTTTAGACAGCTTTTCACACTTTTTTTCCAGGTAATTGCACCAGAGACCTATGCTATAATGAAATGGATAAGATCCCATCCTTTCGTTATATCTGCCAGTCTCCATGGAGGTGAACTGGTCATCTCATACCCTTTTGACCTCTCTAGACATCCCAATGAAGAAAGAATGTACTCACCTACACCAGATGGACAAGTGAGTAAATTAATATTCTTCCACTTGCACTTACTTCTTTTGCACTTACTAAATTTTGTGAATTATTTGCTGTGTGAAGATTTTTATTCAGTTGGCTAGGACGTATGCAGATGCCCATGCCACTATGTCCAACAATGATACAGAAAGATGTGGAGCCTCATTTGCCAATAAAGGAGGGATAACCAATGGAGCACAGTGGTATAGCTTTGCTGGAGGTAAACACTTTCCATACACTCCTACATTTGTCATCTTTTGTTGTTGTGTTGTCCATACATGTCACTTTGTATTTCTCTTGTCTGTAATTGTATCAGGGATGTCTGATTTTAACTACCTGCATAGTAACTGTTATGAGATCACTGTGGAGCTGGGCTGTGATAAATTTCCCTCCGAGGAGGAGCTCTACCCTGAGTGGCGTAGGAATAAGGAGGCACTGCTCAGCTTCATGGAGTTTGTGAGTTCATGTTTCTATTGGTTCATTACATTAAGCATGAATTGAAACAGGCTGGACTTTATTTTATTTCCTTACATGCAAAATATATTTTTTCCTGAGCTACACAGAACTCTGACTCATATAAGCATAAATGAAATTATTGAAAGCATTGCTTTGCATTTGCTCTGTTTTATTTATTTATTTAAAGTCCCCTGTAGTGAAAAATGTTATCCCGTAAAACACATCTTTGATAATCAAAATGGCATATTTAAATGTTTTTTTTTTTCTTGTGAAAATAATTTTATGTCTTAAAATAGCTTAAAAATAATTCTACTCCCCTTGCAAATTAGCCCCGCCTCCACTTACACCAGTCTGCCAACCAGGGCAGGGTTGCCAGGTTTTCACAACAAAACCCGCCCAATTGCTACTTAAAACTAGCCCAAAAGTAGCCCAATCACGTTTTGAGGGGGGTCCCCCATTAAAAATCTTGTTTCGGGGGTAAAATACACGTTTTTTTGGCAGGGTTTCCCTATTAAAACTATCATTCTAGGGGCTAAATATTATGTTATTAGTGTCGCTTCATCCCGCGGACATGAAAAACCGCGTATTTGGCAACACTGAACCAGCGCCTCCTGATCCACTACGTTAACGAAACTGTAGTAAACGCGATACAATGGATACGATAAAGTGGAAATATAAAGCTAGTATGCTCACCATAATCAAGGAGACTAATGGCTAACTTTGTGAAGTAATATGCTCTGGTTCATGCAAGGATAATGACATATAATGACTACGTTTTACTAGCGGACAACTACAGTGTATACTCCAACATTCGTTGTAGTTACTTACTTGACGATGTTGTGTCCTCAAAGTGCCTTGAATACTCAAATGCAGCCTAGTTTGCGAATCCAAATCGCGTCCGCGAGCACAACGTTATTAAGTATGGACGCCAATGCGGCAGAGGTGGGTCTGGCTCTGGGCTACTTTTACACTGTTGCCGCAGGTTGTTATTAAAGTTAGCAGTTCTTAATACTGATAAATAAGCTGTTACAGCACATTCCGGCATGAAAATAGTGAAACATATCAACAGCTAGCGAAACATCTAACTTACAGAAAAATATACCGGATTAACAGCTGCCTTCTCACTTGCAGCACAGTTAATTATATGCAAATAATAGAAACCCTTGATGTGATTAGTTGTTGAATTTTGTGACATAGCAAAAAAAAAAAAAAGGACTCTTTCAAACAGCAATTCTGGGACAGCCTTTAGGCGACTACAGTTTTAAAGAGAAAATACTCAGAAATGCTGTTGATCAATGGATTGGCACATGGTTTGTCTTACAGGATTTAAAAAACACCACATAGACAAATAAACAACATAAAAAAAAAAAAACTTGAGTTTCACTACAGGGGGACTTTCATTTTAGATAAGACACTGCCGGCAGAAACTGGCAGAATGACTCATATGGTAAGAGATGAGGTAAATAGCAACTTAATCACTTATCACAAAAGAGCTGTCAAATTACTTGCAGGTCCACAGAGGTATAAAAGGTATTGTGAAGGATGAACATGGAAATGGCATTAAAGGAGCCACGATATCTGTTAGAGGGATGCGACATGACATCACTACAGGTAACTATTGATAAGTTATAACACACTTTTACAAACCTAGTAGATGTAAAATGAGCATTGCTGAAGCCTCTATCTCTCTCTATAGCTGAGGACGGTGATTACTGGAGACTGTTAAATCCAGGTGTTCACATTGTGACTGCAGCTGCCTCTGGGCACGCTAAAGTAACTAAGCGCATTCACCTGCCAAGGAACACACTGGTGGGCCGGGTGGACTTTGTGCTGAAGAAGGTCCCACGAGAACCCTCTCTTGACTACTTTAACATCCCTGAGCTGGACAATTATGAGCGATTTGACCCATTTAATCAGTTCGAGCAGTACAGCCAGAGGGAGCTGGGAGAAAATGGGGAGGAGAGGACTGAGAAGCCCTGGTGGTGGGCTTATTTCAGCCAGTTAGGCATATCTGCACCTACCTGGCTCCTGCGGAACTACTAGGGACCCTCTGGACACCACTGAAGAGAAACCTGATACCTAACTTTTGCACCTAGGCCTTACTTGATGATGGTATCATGATGATAACATTATCGCTTTATGACATGCAAAATGTGCAGCTAACCACTGGGAATGGTGAAGGTCTTACTGCTATTGCATTCTGTACACTAACGGCCAGATATTTGGAATAAGTATGAAGTCTCTTATGCTCACCAAGACTGCATTTATTTGATCCAAAATACAGTAGAATTGTGAAAATAATAATAATAAAAATAACTATGTTCTGTTTTAATATATTTTATATTTCTTTTTTTTTTACGTAATGGTAACACTAAATTTTCAGCAGCCATTACTCAGTCTTTAGTGTCACATGATCCTTCAGAAATTATTCTAATATGATCATTAATAATCATTCTAATATTATTATTAACAATGTTTCTTAGTATTAAATAGGATATGTTTCTTGAGTGCCAAATCTGCATATTAGAAGGATTTCTGAAGGATCATGTGACACTGAAGACTAATTGAAGTAATTTAGCTTTGCATCACAGAAATATAATACATTTTAAAATATATTAAATTAAAACATTTAAAATTGTAATAATATTTCACAATATTACTGTTTTTGAATAAATGCATCTTTGGTGAGCATAAGAGGCTTCTTTCAAAAATATAAAAAAATCTGAATTATTCCAAACTTAGTGTATTAGGCTGATATAATAGTAACACCATTCAAATAAGAGAATGATTACTTGCTTTCTCAATTGTTTTTATCCAGCACTAGATCAAATACCCCAACTACAGCTATAAACAGCTCATTCTGATAAAGTTTGGCAGCTAGACATGGGATGGATAGCATTGCATAATAAATAGTAAATGATAGCATTGCTGTGATCTTACAGTCTGTTATCTGTTATCAGGGCACATTTCTATATTCATCTTTTTCTAGCACATTAAGTATGTTCAGTGTATGACCTTTAAGGTTGCCATTAAGGTGTTAAATGTACTGCTTTAATTAAGTTGCCACCTCACACACACACACACACACACACACACACACACACACACACTTTTTTTTTTCTCAGATATATTGTCCATCAAACATAAACTGAACATCAGGTGTACAAGATAAATAAAGGAACATACTTCTGTGCGATTTCTGATTAAAAAACGTAAGTGTACATGCACAGCAATAATACATAAAAGATAATACAAAATTGAAAGGGATCATTCACACAAAAAAGAAAATTCACATTGTGACAGTGGTACATTTTATTTTTTTGATCAAATGTGACCCTGGACCACAAAACCAGTCTTAAGTTGCTGGGGTATATTTGTAGCAATAGCCAAAAATATGTTGCATGGGTCAAAATTATAAATATTTCTGTTATACAAAAAATGATTAGGATATTAAGTAAAGATCATGTTCCATGAAGATATTTTGTAAATTTCCTACTGTAAATATATAACTTAATTTTTGATAACAGTGTTTCTGCAGATATGAACAAGTGAAATATAAGATGTTTTAAGACCTTTTTAATAACACCTTATGTGAAATTTAAGACCTAAATAATTATATTGCATACATACATGTAATAGTTAATGTGTTTAATGTAAAAAGAAAACAAAATTTAATCGCTGTCATAAATTATATTTATTACTACGATATAAAGTGAACTTTTCATATCAGCAGACAATATTTCACACAAAATATCCCCATAAAAGTACCACATCACCAAGATTTTTGGTGGTGTAAATAATTTATTCTGAGTACTTTCATCAGTGTTCAGCTTTTACATAAAAAAAAATCTGCATATTTTTATTTACCTTTATAAAGGCCTATTTTTTAAACTTTTGAAACGTATGCATCACCTTTCATGTCAAATTATTACAATTTATCTATAAATTCTATAGGGCTGTACCAGTCAGATTAAATAATTTACACTGCAAATAAATAAATAAAAAATTAAAACGGCAATAAATGATGTTATAAGATTAATGTTTTAAATACATTTATGATATTTTATATTTAGATACAAATAAGAAATGTTGGGGGGCAACGCATACTTTTACTAAACTACCAGTAGGCGGCGGTAAGTCACTTTCTGAGCGAGTCAATATGAGTTATTTCAAATGATTCGTTCAAAACTTGGAGAATGTGCTGCAGTGATCCATGGTTGGAAGTATTTTCGGTAATGAAATGGATCAAAACAGTAAATATTGTGTTTAAAATGTAAGTAACTTAATAACTACTTGACTAATTACTTGTTTACTGCAAATCAATATAACATTTGCCAGAACACTATCAGATACACTATCCATTATCAAACGCTGTATTAAAATAAGAAGAATCATTCTTGCGTTTCGATGCTTCACTGGTTATTTTTATTTATATTTTTAGTCAGCATTCGGTCTGTCCAATGATTGTAAACAGTCATTATAGGTCCGTCAGACTGAAGCTATTTTAGTGGTAATGTGACCAAAATAATTTAAGACCCATCGAATCTGAATTTAAGACATTTTAAGACTTGTTAAAGCCTTAAGCTTATTTATTCAGCCTTCAGATGATGTATTAATCTCAGTTTTGAAAAATTGACACTGGTTTTGTGTCCCAGGGTCACAAATACACTATCGTTCAAAAGTTTGGGATCAGTAAGACCTGTCATGTTTTTGAAAGATATCTCTTACACTTTCTTATACATCAAATATTTTAAAAAATACAGAAACAGTTGTGCTGCAAAATATTGTTTAGGAACATGTGATACTTTTTTTCAGGATTCTTTCATAAATTAAAAGTTAAAAAGAACAGCATTTATTTAAAATCTAAATCTTTATTATTGCTTTTTATCAATTTAACACATCTTGCTGAATAAAAGTATTAATTTCTTTGAAAAAAGAATGAATAAAAAGTAGCACAGATTCCCAAAAAATATTAAGCAGCACACCTGTTTCCAGCACTGATAATAAATCAGCATATTAGAAGACTAAGTTTTGATCACAAGAATAAATTAGATTTCGATGTATAATAAAACAATTTTTTAAAAAAAATGTTCAACTGTATTTCTGATCAAATAAACAGCCTTTATGAGCACTGGAAACTTCTTTGAAAAAAACATTAAAAATCATACTCATCCCATCAACCAATACTCATCAACTTTTGAACGGCACTGTATATTTGTTTCAAATTGTGCAAATCATAAGAAATACAATTACAAACATTAATGTGGTTAGATTTATACAATATAGGCTATACAAAATAAGTTTGTGTTGTATAACTGGTTTTTTTTTTTTTTTTTTGCTTATAGATTTTTGAGCCACTAGATGGCAACAAAGTCTGTATAATGATGAATTTCAGCTCTAAGTTCAATGGCCAGCAAAAGTGTAGGCTGCTGCAAAGTACTATTAGTAATATTTGGTTTGAGTTACATGTATTTTGGTTGCTGTAAAATGCTTTCCTTAAACGTTGGAAATATAGAAAGTTTAAAAGTTAGAACTTGGAAATGTAGAATTTTAGGTTAATTGATAAGAATATTTAAATGGCTGATGCTGATACAAATATCTACACAACAGGTACATATATTACATTTCCATATATGAAATATATTTTATATGAAGTAAAACATGAAACCTATTAGAAACTGGAAAAATGTAGTTTATTAGAACATATGTATCTAGCTGATGAATATATATGTTTATGTATGCATAACAAATCTTGGACATATATGCCTAAACATGTATATTCATTCTAAATATCTTATATAAATAGTGAATCAAATATAGATGTGTTTGTGTTTTTTTTTTTTCTATTACTTAAATGTCTAATTTGAGTTTTAGACATTATGACAGTTGTGTAAAAAATCCAAGAGGAAGTCCATTTTTTTTTTCCATATTAGTGTCTCTGTTTCAGCAATCATAGTCTTTCAGCTCAGAGTTAGCTTGACAACTCTCCATTTGCCTTTAAACCCCTTTACAACTGACCCATAAATTAATTGGTGGCATGGGTTAAACCATTGCTGCATTCAATTTAAAGTCCTATAGAATAGTAATGTATATGTGAGAATTCATAGCATGGGTGTCAGTGTTACAGGAGGATTATTTGTAACTTTTATAGAATGTTCTGCTCTATATTAAAAGCTACAGTATATTATCTCAAGTCCACTGCACAATATTACACCTTGAGCAATATACTGAACATGTTGGAAGCACAATAAGGCATTTGCAATTGTGAACTGATGTCATAACACCGCAGCTGCATCAGTATTCTTTACAGATGAGCAGGTGTCTGTCCCAGTGGCTTTGTTAAGAAAGTCTCTAATGGCCTGTAATATGACTGCATCACTACACAAGCTCCAAACACATGCTGATGGAATTTATATTCAGCAAACATCATAACTCGCAGCTGTAAGTGCCCTGGATGCATATCAGGCTGGCCGTCCTTATTGCAGCAAACAATTTTGACACATTAGCCTGAAGAATAATCTGAGAGGGGTCAAAGTATAACAGCAAAGGCGCCTTTGTAAGTGCCTTTTCACACTGCTTTGTCAAGTTCTGCAGTCTACAGCCACTGCATGCCTTTCCTGCAGCCAGTTCATCTTCAATGGTTTTTAGTTACACTTAGTAGTCTGACAGCACACCCTCAGGAATAATTACATGACCTATGTGCTTCACCTCTGAATTAGGCTTTGTCATCAGAACAAAAGAAAGACATATGAACATGTGGCACCCCCTGTACTGCTTTTATGTACTTCTAACTTGTTCTTGCAGCATCTATTTTTTTTAAGACAAGCACTTATCCATCATGACATAAACCTTGGGTAAAAACTGTGGACGCTGTTAAATCATAGAGAAGAACTTAGTAAGCAGGAAAGGGCACATTATTTTGACAAAACGAAAGTTAATATGTGATAAAGATAAGTACGAGCAGTATTAATTAAGATATACCCTAATATTTCTACCTGACCAGAAATTATAAGAACAAACATGAATTTCGTCCAGATTTTTGTCCTGTAAATCCTGGCTCAGTTTGGCCTACCACAAAAACACCTTTTGTTCCTCAGACAATTTTTTGCACACTTCTCCTTGATTTGTTATAACTTTTGGCAGTCTATAGTACTCCAAATGTTTTTTCCCGGTTCGACCGATTAGTACAGTCACAGACATGACAATAATTTACCATTTTCAGCAGCAATAATCAGCAAAATATGGAAGGTTTGTTCGGTTTAGTGGCATTGTTTACAATCAGTGCCGCTAATTAGGCTGACTGTTGACGCGTTGAGAAAACACTGTGATTGGTTCATGCGATAAATCCCACCTCTTGTGTTGTGCTGGTTCCTCATTCATGAATCAGTCTAAATGAATGTTATAATGAAGTTAACGGAAAGTAAGTAAACAGCTCACACACTTATATATCACCACTTTGTCAAATCAAAATCAAACTTAAAATGGCCTGACAACATGATCTGTTAATTTTTTTTAGCAATCAGCTTGTTAAAAAAAAAAAAATAAATAATAATAATAATAAAAAGTAAATTTCCGTGTCTGACAGTGTTTTCTGAGCTCTGATGACTGATGATTATTATTAAAAAGAACAGCTACACATCAGTTCATAAATAAAATACACTGTTTGAATTGTTACTGACTTGAGTTGTTATTTTGGAATATGTGTTAAATGCTTACAAACACTAAACTGATGAGATTTATACTCGGTTTTAATAAACAGAATAGCCTACTTATTATATTTTTAATGTAAAAATACAGTATAGATTTTTATTCTGGTATGTAATGTTTATTTAACCAAGAAAATGTGACTGGGACATGAATTTGCTTTTATTTAAAAAAAAAAAAAAAAAAAAACATTACAAAATATGAGGATCTGCCTCTTCATTTCAGAACACCAGTGAACTGATATATAGGAGGATATTTATTTTGTTTTATGTACAGATAATTATTGCTAACTAAAACTTTCACAACATCTGTGCACATAAGTGACAAACAATTCTAACATATTGTTGTATTTATTCACAATAGCCACTAGCAGTGTAATACGTGACCACAAAACCATAAGGGTCAATTATTGAAATTGACTGAATAAATAAGCTTTCCATTGATGTATGGTTTGTTAGTCTAGAACAATATTTGGCTGAAGAAATTGAAAAAATCTGCAATCTGAGGGTGCAAAAAAATCTAAATATTGAGAAAATTGCCTTTGAAGTTGTCCAAAAGAAGTTCTTTGCAAAAATTATGCTTTGATATATTTACGGTAAGAAATTTACTAAATATCTTCATGGAAAATGATCTTTATTTAATATCCTAATGATTTTTGGCATGAAAGAAAAAAAATATATGTCATTTTGACCCATACAATTTATTTTTAGCTATTGCTACAAAAATACCTGTACTACTTAAGACTGGTTTTGTGGTCCAGGGTCACATATGATACAATATAATACAATATTATTTATATAATACATAAATATTAAAATATTTGTATATAATTTAGTATAAATCTTAATGATTGTGCTCAAATTTTTGCTTTCCATATTGAAACTAAATTCCCTTCATATGCTGTAAAGGAAGGCCATCTGTTTGTGAATGAAAGACAATTTTTCAAAAAGCATAACACAGACTTGCTCATAAGACTACCAAATGATAATAATGGACCACTCTGCAAGCACTACATAGCTTTGTTTTACATCCCACAAGTCATCCTTATGATACAGTGGCTTCTTAAATAAAACCTCTTTGTGAGAGCTGAGACCACAAATGATTCATCCGGAAAACTAATGAACTAAATGTTTGCACATTTATCCTCAAGCTAAATGGGTCATTCCCATTTACTGGCAGTTTGTCACATGCTTGTCCCTGAGACGTTTGGTAACAGAATAAAATATTTTTGTTTGCTTGATTTCCTATTTCATCTGTAATTATCCCTGTTTTTCTCTCTTTCTAGCATATAATGAGGATATCATTCAAATCAAATGTCTTTTTTTCTCTTTTGCTTTTTCTCCAACTTTAGATCAATCTCTGTTTTCTCAGTTTTTATATTTCCATCTGATTCATGTGCAATTCAAACCCTACCCTGGATTTTTTTCCCCCCTATAATTGCAGGCGCAGTACATAAACAATGCAGCTTCAGTTGGAACATGTCAGCGTGGAATCCGTGGTTTAGGCCTATGCATCCATGTAAAAGAGCTCTCTTGCTCTCCTGCTTGCTTCTTTCTCTCTTTCCCGGCGGTGAGGTGTGCTCAATGTGGCAGAGATAATTTGTTTGCTTTGCAATTATTTTCCATCAGTGGAGACAAATTGATTTGTACAGCATAAAGCGACAGTGAGAGTGTAGTGCACTATAAGCAGCTCAGACAGATCAGCGCTAACTTGCTTATGCTAAAGTCTGACAGACAATGGCACTGCTCCTGTCATTCACTCTCTGTTGAACTCAGTAGTTGGTGCACCTAAGAGAAAACAACTGTGCTGCTCTAAAATCAGTCAGTTGTGATATGAACTATTGTTTGCTTCATGAAAGTTACTGAGCTGTGTACATGTGATTGTATTAATACATGACAGAATAAGACAATAACCAGACCAGTGCATAACTGAGTTAGCTTAACTTTCCATTTATCAACTTATGCAACTGATTATTTTTTCTAAGAAAAATGTTCTCTAAAAAGCCAGTTCCAAGAGTTTCTAAACAGTAGGTTCAGCATGTCTGGTAAAATCATAATAGTTTTCTGGCTTTACTTCAGCCTGCTTTCTTTCTTTCTTTCTTTCTTTTTTCATTTTCTATTTCTTAAATTAAGTTTTAATTATATTTAAACATGTTCCAAATTTTTACTAACAGGGTGCTAAAACCTATTAAGTGGAAAAAAGTGAAAATAAAATGGCTTCTATGTACACTACCAATCAAAGTTTTTGGACAGAATGATTTTAATGTTTTTTTTTTTTTGTTTTTTTTTAAGAATTTCTTCTGCTTGCCAAGCTTTCATTTATTTAATCTAAAATACAGCAAATGTAATATTTTTACTATTTAAAATAACTGATTTCTATTTAAATATATTTTAAAATGTAATTTATTCCTGTGATCAAATTTACATTTTCAGCATCATTACTCCAATCTTCAGTGTCACATGATCGTTCAAAAATCATTCTAATATGCTGATTTTTGCTGTTAAGAAACATTTATTATTATCATCATCAATATTTAAAAGAGCTGAGAACATTTTATTCAGGATTCTTTGATGAATAGAAAGATCTAAAGATCAGCATTTATCTGAAAAAAAGAGCTTTTGTAACATTACACACTATACCATTCAAAAGCTTGGATTCAGTATTTTTTTTATTATTTGTATTTTTCGAACGTGATAAAGACATTTATAATATTACAAACGATTTCTGTTTCAGATAAATGCTGTTCTACAAAGAAACCTGAACGAAGAAAACTACTCAGTTGTTTTCAAAATAATAATTATAATAATAATAATAAATGTTTTTGTTTGTTTGTTTGTTTGTTTTTTTGAGCATGATGCTAAAATTTCATTAAATATATGAAAAAAGAAAACAGTTATTTTAAATTGTAAAAATATTTAAAAAATTTACTCTTTACATTTACATTCTTTAAAAAAACATAAACAAATCTAACTGTCCAAAAACTTTTTACTTTTGTAATTTTTAAATAGTTTAAATTATTATTTTATGTATGAGCTCCTGGGGTTTACAGTTAACATTTTTCTGAGGGTTAAGCACCTCTTTTCTCTGCTAATTTGTTGAAAAGAATGAGTGAGAGTAAAAAAAAAGTTTCAGGTTCTTTTTTTCTCTCTATTATTGGGAAGTGTCAAATATTTGTATTGAATTTACAGTTAAATCGACACACCAAACTAGCTGATAATCTAATAATAGCAAACTTTAATACAACTTTTGCTAAGTTTATTGAAATCTTATTGATGTCTGCTAATGGAAAAGTTGTGAATGACGGTTACATGAAGAGCTCTAAATCTCTCTCTCTCTCTCTCTCTCTCTCTCACACACACTCACACACACACACACACACACACACACACACATTGCTCCCCCATGTGAGCCAGAGTTCAGGGGTCACCAATTACTTGGGGAGGCTGAGAAAGTTGTAGAGGCCATCCCACGGCTGCCATGTTAAATTAATGTCTGTTTGCTTACAGGTAGAAAGTCAGAACTCAGTACAGCTCAGTGGATATTATGAATTACAGGCCAGTCATGCAATATGTAGTACATACTTGAAATCACTAACATGTATAAAAAGTCAATAAAAACGTTTTTGGTAGACATCCATACTGTTAACAAAAAACATAAAGATTTCAGACATACATTGAGAATATGAATACATAACCACAGCATGTTTTATTAATAAAATAAGACAGAAATAAGCAATATCTCACAAACAAGCTGGTTTTGATTAAGCTTTAGAAATTAAATATGAAAACAATATAATAAATGATTTATCAAATACGTGAGTTTTAATTTAACAATTATGTGTCAATTGTTTTCATTTTCATTATAATCCTCCTGAGGACATTTTCTGTACAAGCAAATGTTGAAAAGTCTGGATCTAAGCCCGAATTCCTCACATCACAGTAGCTTTCCTAACTCCAGTCGCTCAGACTGGGTTTGTTCAACGTCCGAAAACTTTCTCCCTGCCCTGTGTAAAGGGAGAAAAAGAAAAGAAAAGTGGCCATTGTTCAGGGCAGAGTTTGCAGAAGGCGAGCCCTTTGCACTTTGTGAATGATTTAAGTCTCAATGGGTCTGATTCATTGTGTTCAGCCAAACCAGCATAATTTGCAAAAACAGCACTTGATTTTGTAATAAAGGTCTAGTGTCGTCTTCAATTGAGTCCTGCTGCTCAGTGGCAGTAATTACAGGGGCCTTCTCTGTCTCTCTCTGGGTCCCCTCGCTCCCTCTCTCAGCGTCAGTAAAGGTCCAGCTGAGCTCTGATGCAGAGCTAATACTAATACACGCTGTTCAGCAGAAGCTAGACAAGACACATGTGCACAAATACAAGTTCACGCTGAGAGACAAGTGTTCTAATTATGCCTGTTAATCGATTTGAATTTCACTAGAAGGAAAGACATGCTGATAGTCACAATTAATCATGTAAATCACGGCTGTGAGGGATAAACTTTACAACAGCACAAACTATATAAAGGTCAGAGGTCACATCATTTTCATAACACAACTTTCAAAACAGCATCAAAGACTCACGATACAAAGATGAACTCATATTACTTATGAATGGGAGAATGCAGGCCTCCGAGACACACACTTAGGACAGCACATGCGCATTGGCTGGTCTAGCCTGAAAAATAGGCCTTTTTTAACACTATTTGAGCATATGAAACAAAATTTATGAGACGTCGTTGTCAGAGTTCATTGGTGAATTAAAATACGAAATTTAATCGGAAGCTTGGTGAGCAGCTTTGGAGAATTTAATGCTTTCCCATTCAAAGAGACAGGAGCTGTACTTGCATGACTGAATATAGCGGCCCAAGAGGCGTTTCAAAGATGGCCGCCAAGTGAAATGACTTGCCTTAAAGGGACTTTGACCTCTATCCCTTACAACCTCATCTCAATTCCTGTCAAAAAATAAAGACCCTATGGTATCAAGTTTTTAATTTTGTTTACATGTTTGTCTGGTGTTTTTAATATGGTTGAAGACAAACCACGTGCAAATTCATCAGTCAAACACCCTGTTTCCTATTGTCACAAACACGTATTAACTTGCGGGGCAGGCCTTTTTAAATTATTATTATGTTTTCATATTATTATTATCTTATTTTTGCAGTGTTGAGCAATGTAGCAATTGAGTTAGAAACCACCCACCGCTCAAAAGGGTGGTGTTTTGTTCTGCATGCCCGCAAATCCTCTCAATATAACAAAGTGTAGATGAGACGTAAGACAGTGTGCAATGTAGAGCTTCATCAATTAAAATGGAACTTTGTACGATTGTGATGAACTTTGCATATTTCTAGGCTACAATTATAAATAAATTCACTTATGGAATCACTCTCCAATAATCATTTATCCAATATTGCCACATGCCATTGTGTGACAAAAATTAAGCATTTGGATTTGCTACACTATAACCATAGTTTAACCATGGTATTTGTAGTGAAACTGTGGTTATACAAATAATCAATATTCCCAAAAACCATGGTTACCACACTTTAACAATTAAAAAAAATCATAGTTATTTTCATAAGTCGCGTTTACCAATTCAGTTAAATGAATGAAAGTGGAGCAGTTCCATTCTGGTAAATGGAACTGGTGAATGGTAAGGCTGTAGAGTTACATTAAGGGGGGGCGGTACAGTGGTGTTTCATATATTCAGAGTTGTTTACAGTGTTAAAGAGTTGGATTCTCATGCTAAACATGGCCAAAGTTTAAAAAAATAATTTGGACAAATGAAAGAGAATTTCTTTGCCGAAAATCTTACTTCCGGGTTGGTACAAGTTTCGGCT
This sequence comes from Cirrhinus molitorella, assembly GCA_033026305.1. NCBI lineage: Eukaryota > Metazoa > Chordata > Actinopteri > Cypriniformes > Cyprinidae > Cirrhinus > Cirrhinus molitorella. The sequence continues at coordinate 29,633,511 of CM065120.1, forward strand.
GTTTTTTTTTCTATCATGGCATTAATGACATAATCGGTGGTGGAACTCCTTATATGAGCATTTCTCCCGGAAAAGCGCGCCCGCGACGCCCGTGATCACATGGCTAGACCGTGAGAAAGAGAGTGCGCCCATCAACGTGCTTCATTCGGCTGCACTCTGCAAGGGATTCACTTGGGAAGAATGTCTGTAAAGAAGGGTGGTTTTGGTTGTAAGGCAAAGATAACTTTGCTCTGCTTCCAGAAGAACCCAGCATTATGTAAACAGTGGATGCAGTTACTTTTTCCGGAACAACAATGGAGTTTAGCAAATGTGTGTTTGTTGATGAATGTTTCATATACGAGGACCAGTTCGACGCTGGATTTGGACATTGTACTGAAAGACAGAGCATTCCCAGCTATAAAAGATCCCGGTAATGATTCAGAACTGCAGATGGTAAGTGAAACGGCATCAAATGTCTGTTTTATTGGCAATCCTAACGCAAGTGATTGCCAAACTTAGCTCTGCCCACGGCGCGCCTCCAGAAGTTTTTTTCCAGAGAAAATTGGAAAACTGTATTTTTCTTTTATAAATATATGAAAACTAAAGACTTTTTGGAGATTAAGGATACATTACTACTCTGTAGGTACTCAGAAATAACATGAGATTAGGTGAAACTGTGTGTGTTATGTACCCTTTAAAGCCATTTTAAAACATAAAGAAATCATTTTTATGGGGAAAAACATTTAAATGTCATTTTGTTTATTAAAGATGCATTTTAACGAATAAAATAGTGACTGCAGGGGGGCTTTAATTGTGGCGCTACCCTGACTAATTCGAAATTCCGATTTTTCACACGTCCTACTTGGAAATAACTGGTACGTTCCAAACGGGATATATCGCCCTCCGAAGGGCTCTTTGGAGTGAAAACAATCATGGCCGCCATATTGAAGGGTCGTTCCAAACCAAAGTGCTCAAAACTGGCCACTTCAAAGGGCCCTTCGAAATGAATGATTTCGAAGGGTACAACTTATGGACACTTTGGGCCCCCATGCTCCTTTGCACTGATTCTTTCCATGATGACGGTGCCTCCATGTGGTCACGGGATGATGACGCAGAAGGGCACTTCAAGAAACAGTTGTTTGGTCCCCTACACCCTTCAACCCTTCAAAGCTCTTACTAAGGGATTAGGGCATAGGGATGAGCCCTTCCAAATGGAATGCAGGGAAAGTCTGGGGCCCTGTCCCAAATGGAACACTTCATGTGCACTTGCGGTCCTATGGACTTACAATGGCCGCCGCAGGACCATAGGTTGTCCCATTCATCATTTTAGCACTCAGAAGGGTGCGTGAGCGTGTGGACTCAGAGGAAGACATCGAGGGTTTAGGGCGCCATTTGGGACAGGGCCTAACACCGCTTGAAGTCGGACATCCGACTTACTGCCACATCCAACCATCTGACTCAGCGAGATGTGTCATTTGACGTCACTGCTTCCAACGCGGATGATGTGGAATTAACTTTATCTGACAAACATTACACAAGCAGCACTTTGTAATCCGTGTATCATTCGTTCTTTCATTTTTTGATTAAATATTAAAAGAAGAAACATTTAAAAAATGGTCCTTCTTCGTGTTTTTTTTTTTTTTTTTACAGAAAATCGAAAAACAAGAATTCCGCTTGATTTCTCACTTTTCGTTAATGGTTGGAAACGCCCCTTTCTGCTGATTGGTCAGCCGAAGATCAAACCGGGTTCTTCCTTAATTTAGCACAGAGTAGTCCTCCGCTCCGCTGCCAGTGTTGCCAACGTAGCGACTTTTCAGACCCCCTTAGCAACTTTTTTTTTCTCCAAAAAAGCGCCTATAGCAACAAAGCGACTTCTTGGACAAACTTTGTTTCGTTTTTAAATCTCCTGTACTGCCGCACAAGTGCTTTCACTCTCTCTCTCTCTCTCTCTCTCTCTCTCTCTCTCTCTCTCTCTCTCTCTATCTCTCTACCTCTACCTGTGTCTGCTCTGTTCAGTGAGCGGCAGAGGACTGGGAACAGTACTTTCAGATAAAAAAAGATATTCTGTTGCTTCTAACTCTATTTTACAGGCAAGTACAGCCACTGTCTTAACCGTATGCTTATTTGATTTGATTTACGTCGTGAATATGCTAATTATGGCGTATGACGTCATCTAGCGACATCTGGCGACTTTTCAAAGGAGGTTTAGCTACTTTCCATTGAAAAAAGTTGGCAACACTGTACGCTGCAGTTGAGTGTTTTTTTTTTATATGTATACTGCAACCACATTTCGTCTTTTCTCATCAAACAACCAGACTAACTAATGGCTCGATCAGCACAACCCATACCCGTAAACATGATTTATTCAAAAGTAACTTATATAATGCATTTCACATAATCTTCATGTAGTAGACAGTTAAAAGTAGCCGCGTCTGTGTTTTGGTGTTTGTGGCATACGCAAGATGTTCAAGGAGACTAAAGCAGCGCATTCTGTTGTTTTCTTTATTTTTCAAAGGGATTCATTTTTTATGCACACAAATAAAAAATATATATTTTTCAATTTAGAATAATGTCCTGCGGTTATCTGTATGACTATAAATGACAGAGTATGAAGTTGTTTCCGCTGCTGAAGACATTCAAGTGATCGCGCTGGCGCCTTCAATGCATTTCTGTTCGACGAGCTTTTCGACGAGTAAATCCTAAATCGTTCTGAGCTCTGCGCATGTGGCTGGAATTGACTGCACTAATGTGTGGGTCCACTAGGTGGCAACATTAATAGATAAACGGTTGCTATTAAGGACTCGAAGACGACGATGGAAAAGAAGACTACAAAGGGAGGGAGGAGAACAGATCCAGAATGGAAGGTACCTGTTTGTACAACACCAAATTGAAAGCAATATAAAGATTGCACTTCAGATTAGATGATGTTTTACAAAACAATCACAGTGCATATGCGTGCAAGATTCCCTTTCAAGAGACATAACAGGAAACAGAAAAAATGCATTAAGTAGCAATGCCTGAGGTAGCAGCCGTGGCTGATTTTGCAGCTGTCACACGTTTTTTCTGTGGTTTAGACAGCATAAATTAGCAGAACAACGTATTCAGTAGTACATTAACTGTGCAATCCATGCTGTTGTTTACATCCGAGTATCGCCAATATGGCAGCGCATCTAGGTAACCAAATCATGACGTAAGTGCAAACCCTCTATACAGCACCTACAAACAGCATTAACATTAATAGTGACTACTTTGAAATCAATAGCAGTGTCTCTTTTGATAATTGATGGTAATAGTACTCTGCTCTCATCCAGGCAAAGTAGTGAGTGTGGCTTGCAAGCCCCTTCTATTAGTAAATATAATCACTACACGACTGGATACCAATTGCCAGGTCTGTCCCCGAAAAACAGTAGCGTCTGGTCACCCTCATTTGCATAGTATAAATAAATTAACTTATTCAAGTGTTAAGTCCACAGCTCGCTTTTATACAGTACATTATCAAAAATGGTGTTGTAAAGCTTCAGTACGGAAACTCACCTGTCGAGGAAAACGGTCACTTGGACAGATGCGTGTTTGGACACAACCACGAATAGAAATAGAATAACATGGTGCTGACCACACACACTGTGGTCTTGTATTGTTCAAACCTCCTGAGGCTTAACAGAGACAGGTTTAGTTATGCCAAGGCTTTGTTATGTTACTGTCTCCAACACAAAAGAGAGCAAGAGGTGCTTGTGATGGTTTCGGGTGGTGTGTATATGTGTGTGTGTGCAAGTCAATTTAGTCAAAAACACATCAGTGGTTACACATCCTTAAATCATAATGGTCATCAACAGTGCTTAGTGAAATTTCTCTGATTTCTCAGAAATGTGGGTATTGTTTTATTTGATTTTGGCTGTAGAGGCATGACGTTCACAGGTCATCCAACACAAAGCATGTGTAGTTAAAGCCCTGACCCCTAAAGTAATCTGACAGCTTAAGGCCTTTCATAGTCGTAGTTTCAACCAGCAGTGTTTGTTTACATTTCCCCTTCTTTTTCCCTCTGTTTGTTATGATTTCTTTTTAACACTCTGTAGTCCCCTAGATGTGGTTGGTTTAAGGAGAAAAAAAGAAGTTCCTGGAATTTCTCGTTTTCCTTTGTTATGGGATTATTTAACTGAGGCTCTGATGATATTTTCCCAAGTGAAGCATTTTAAGTTCAGTTCAACCAGTCACAGAATTATTCAGTTGTAAGCTGTCTTAAAGATTTATTGACTGGCTGATTGCACTTCTTGTGTTTTTACCTCATCTGTTCCCAATAAGTAATGTATGATGTTATTACTATTTTAAGTGATATACACTGCTCAGCTTTGTAACATGGTTTTAGTATGTTGAATTGTCATCACATGACCTACCAAGCATTACTGGATGTCCTATAAACAAAGACGGGCACATTGTGCGTAGGTTTAGCGTGTCGTCTCAGTGTTATACATGTTCATATATTGCTCAGCAGGTCCCAGATATTGGGCGAGGATGATTCGATTGTTAGCTACATTTGAACTCCCTTATGTAAAATCCACCTGTTTACAAGATATAAAGAAACTGCAAGTCATGGTTTGTTTTTTCATTAGCTTTAATTTGCAATATTATTAAGGAAAATGAGAGCTCTGTGTTCTTGTAACATCTTTTGTTCTCCACCACAAAGTGCATTTGTCAAGTTAACTCAGATGAACAGTTTGTAAGGAAATGCAGTGACTCATTCTAGGTGCATTAACTCCTCTGAATAGCTTAATGGTTTAGATGCCCGAAGGCCAGTGAAACCCAGTGAAACAAACGTAAAACCTAACTCAAGCTGCTGAGATGACAACAGCATGTAAAAGCTGAGGTTGAGAGGCTACTAAATGTTAAAAAATACCCATGGAAAAAAAATAAATACTTTCATTCTTTGTGACTTTGAAATGAGGGTAAATACTTTTGAGCAGTCTAAATGTCTTGTGGTGTGTTATATTCCATTAAAATAAATGATTTAATGTCCTGAAACTAGTTGTTATACACATTTTTATTGTTTTGTTGTATTCTAGCCATGCTCCAAATGGTTCTATGTGTTCTAATCTTTGCTCTAAAAACAGATGGCACTGGATGGCAATGACAAGTCCGGTTTGAATGACTCTTGAGTGTAAATGTCATATGACCTCAGTCTTTACAGATGAAGCTTGGCTATTTCCCAAAAGGCCATTGCAAGAGCAGGACTCCATCCTGTGTGGCATTTCTCTGTCATTGGCCTTATAAAGCGGCAGGATTGGTGTGAAGCCTCTATTTATTTCTCTTCTTTCTCTATCCTCCTGTCCTTCCTTCTCCATTGCATTCATGCTATCCTCATATCAACTGCACCATTTGGCTAAAACAGTTCAGATATTTTTTTTCCTGAGTGTGTGTGTGTGTATTTGTGTATCTCAGGCATACGCCTGGACAAGTGAAGTAAATGCAATTCAATTAGATACTGCCCTCAGGCCTGTAGTGTTCCTGCGTCTCTCCATTGCACATATTTATCTTACATAACTGAGAGGAACTAGTCCATCCATTACTGCACACTCACTTTTTAAGTGCTTCGGCCCAGAGAATAAGAAATAAAGATGGTTGAAGGCAGCGTGTTTGTAAAATAGCTGCCTGAAAGTATTGTTATGTTGGGGGATTTATATTTTCCTGTCAGCAAGGATTATGATTCTGGATTTAGTTGTCATCATACGTCTAATGTTCAAACTAGCCCATCAAAAGAACTATTGATTGAGAGGCTTACTGGCTATTTAGTAATTAAATTGAATTATGATTTATTTTTCAACAAATAAGATGGTTTAGGATATTAAAGTGAAGTGACAGACTGCCGTTTCTTCATGAGGCCATTGTCTATGCATCAGTGAACGATACAGCGAATCAGTTATCTGATTGTTTCTTTCAGGTGTGCACAATGGTATCCATTCAGGTCAGACAAGACTCTCAGCTACATCTTCAGCAGGATTCTGTTACCTTAAATATATATAATACTTCATGATAGTAATGGGGGTGAGCCTTAAGGGCAAGGAATGTGTTCACTTTAATTGAACCAACCCTGAAAATCTTTCACTCTGATGAGATTTATATCCTGTTTGCATGTATTTGTTCTTTCTCTGACCTGCAAAAATTGAGATTATATTGAGGCATTTTGTTGTTATATATTACTCTATACTCTAGTCTCATCATCTTAGATATAACTTTTGTATTGCTTTTTTTCTGTCTATAATTGTGTTGTAGATATTAGTACTTCTTTCTCTAGGTTTATTTTTTACGTAAATTATTCTTACGTAGAAAATTTGAAAGGGGGTTGATGAAAAAAGTTAGTGTGAGTGAAAGTTTCTGTGACTGTACAAACATCACATACAGTTGAAGTCAAAAGTTTACATACACCTTTGAAAATCTGCAAAATGAGGGACTCATAGGCAACTATTACAGAAGGTTTAAAGGAGTACTGATGCTTCAGAAGGAAATACGATGCATTAAAAACTTTGAATTTGAAGATCTGGGTAAATTGAACTTATTTTGTCTTATGGGAAACATGTAAGTATTGTCTGTAGCTTCTGAAGGGCAGTACTAAATGAAAAAATATGACACTTAGGCAAAATAAGAAAAATTTACACATCTTCATTCTGCTTAAAAGTTTACCCCCTGGCTGTTAATGCTTCAAGTTTCCTTCTGAAGCATCAGTGAGAGATTGAAACTTCTGTAATAGTTGCGTATGAGTCCCTTAGTTGTAGATGGATCTCAAAAAAATACAGTCATTGTTGGAAAGGATTCAAATACACAAAAAATGATGAAAAACCAAAGAATTTGTGGGACCTAAATGATTTTTTTGAAGAAGAATCAGTTTAAATGTTCAGGACAAACACACACACAGTTTTAAGAATCAAGTGTATGTAATCTTTTGAAAGAATAGAAATTTTAATAAATTTAACTATTGTTTTCTCTTGTGTTCGCACTGTACACCTTTGACGTCACATGTTCCAGAACAGAGTTTCACAACTCCAAAGGGAAATGACGTAAAAAGAATCACATGACTCTGTATGAGTGTGTAACCATTTGCTGCTTTGTTTTATCTAATCTTTTTCACCACTTCACTCTGCAAGCATCTCATTCTCTCTCTCTTGCTCTGTCTGTTATATAGATGATTAAACTGATGAATCAAGCTGCATTAAACTGAGTGCTGCACAGGCAGCAAGGCTTTGTTCCCTCTGTTGCCGTTTTCTGTCTGTGTGCATCACTTTGAGTTCCAGAAACAGTCCTGCCATGCATGTAGCAAGTGCCTCTCTGAGCTCCAAGACACTCAGCTGTCACACATCTGTCTGCCTGATTGCTCTGCTCTCTGGGTGAAAAGTGCAAAGTAATTCCTCAAGCTGCTCTTTTGGATGTTAAAGTCAGCCTCTCTTTTGTAAATGCATGTTATAGATCTTATTGCGAACAATTCATCCATGTATGTTTAATTTTTTAAAATTCCAATGTGACCTTGTAATGTTTAATCAAAATGACATAACTGGATCATCCAAGAACCAAGAACCAAGAACCAAGATCCTGCTCCATAAATGTTTTTCTCTTTGATGATGTTACACTCTGATGTAGGTTGTGATTGGGGCATTTTCTCTGAGGAGGCAAGGGAACAAGTGTCTCCTCAAAATATTGGATTAGAAAAAAAATGTAGTACAAAAATAAAACAACTAAATTTTACATTAAAGAAGTGTATAAATCACTTGTTTTTCTAAAGAAACATTGTCCAGCAGGAGTCCACATCTCTCTCACCTCCCCTGAGCCCATTGAGTGTTAACAGACCCCCTAAAGTGTGCAGTGGATTTGGTGAGGGGAAATTGAGAAGAGTCACGTGAGAGAAGGCAATGCCTTCATCTTGATATAGTTCAATATGAGTGGCTATGGTCAGCTGTAATTGGTTCATGAGATAAATAAGACTAAAATGGCATGAAAACATGATATGTGGGAGTTTTTAGTAAATAATCAGCTTGGTGAAATTTTAATTAAACAGCTGTGTCTGTGTATTATCAATCTTTGAAGACTGGTGATCTGAAAAATGAAAAAAATAGTTAAAAGTTAACTATTAAAAAGATTAGCTGAATGTAAGTTCACAAATAGCATATGTTGATTAAAAACACTAATTTGATGAGATTCATACTGGGCTTTAATAAATAAAATATTGACAACTATGACATTGTTAATGTAAAAATATAAAATACATTTTCTTTTTCTGATATTGTAAGTAATGTTTATTTAACCAAGAAAATGGGACTGAGGAAAAAAGTCTTATCTATTTAATCTATTTTAATTTGAATCAGGTATAAATAACAACGTAATGTAAAAATAGCAGGGCTTTACATATTTTATGTAATTCATAATGTTTACACTGCTGATAGAAAATAAAAAAATAAATGTTTTGCTTGTCTCAAATAAGGATGGGCAGATCAAATGTCATAATGTTGTACCAAGAATATTGATCCTTGCATAAAATATCAATCCAAAAATGTTTTTTAAAGCACAAAAAGTAACGTATCATGAACTTCAAAGCAGGATAGGAATATTTCTCTTTACAAGCAGAAATGTTCAAAATAACTAGCTCATAGAAATAATTAGTCACAACACTTAGTAGTGCTTGACAGAAAAAAAAAAAACACTCCAGTAAATGATGACCAAGCTGAATGTGACATTTAATGTAAGCTAGTAGATTATCCAAAGACATATAATAATTTGATTAGAAGTAGTATCTATTTAATGTTAATTTAGTTTACACTGTAATAAACTATTTGTTGAGTCAACTTGAAATAATTTGTTATCTAGCTGCCTTAAAATTTTAAGTTCAGTCAATTTGAAATGTTATGTTTCACTAAGTGACAACTTAGATATTTGAGTTGATTCAAATGTTAAAGCAGCCGAGTAACAAACACATCTGTTAAGTTTAACAAACATTTTTTTTTAGTTTAGTCAACTCGAATTTCTAAGTTGTCACTTAGTACAACTTGAATGAACTTATTTGAGTTGACTGACATTGGCGATACTTGTCTTATTTGTGTACTGGATTGGACAGAAAATAAGTGATATAACTCATTCCTAGACACATCCACATATGAGCAATACACAAAGTGGAAGTGTTGTAAAATAAGCATTAAGCATGCTGTGATAACAATGTTTATGATATCTCTGTAATATTACTATAGATACACGGCATTACATAACTATAATACATTCATCTCTTTACAAAAACCTTGAATAAAAGTACTAAATCACTGGCAGAACTTAGAGCCTGTAAAGCATATTCCAGCGCCTTTCAGACTCTAACCCCTCCAATCCCCTGCATGTGACCCGTAAGCTAGCAGAAAATCTCCAGATGATCTTCTGCTAGTACATAGTGAGCTAATTACACTGAAGTTGAAATTCATGTGCTGTAAAGTCACCATGCTCAGCTTTGAAATGGAGAAAAGAGGGAGATTTAAACAAGTGCAAAGCTTTACCGGGGTGAAGAGAGTGGAAGTGTGTTTAGAGATTGAAATATAAATATTAAACCATTAAAATAATGCTATTTAGGTCGGTTTTGGTTGAGAAAGAGTACAAATGCAATGCTCTTATGAGAGTTAACACTGGGAACATTTTGGGAAATGCTTAACTCAGGCTTGGTACTTTAAATGTCCTGTTACTTTTGTCACCATTAGCAGCTTTAAATTTGTCTGGGTGCGCATATGTACTTCCAGGAAAGAGATGCTGATTTAGTTTTATACCAAAGCTTTTTAGCCCTAGTGCTTTGTATAAAGACGACAAAGAACTCAACAATTAGCCGATCAGACTCCATTCCACTATTACAAGCATATAATTACTACAACTCAGAGGGTTTCTGTAATGGGACCCCCACTTTAGTGTAACCGTATGGCTGTGGGCCTGAAGTTGGAATCCTTTTAGGAACAAATAGACGGCCGCATGACCACACGGGGGTAAGGCAGTGCACCATCTGTGCTTCTGGACGTAGCAGTACTGTCAGAATAACACATAGTAGAAACACATGCTAAACACACACAATTATGTTTTTGGCTTCTACCACTAATGCATTACCTGTTTTAAAAGACCTGACCAATACAACACATTGTTTTATTTAAATATACTTATCAGGGTTTACATTTAGACATTATTATTGTAAAATGTGAGGTCATTGGAACAACACAAAAAAAAAGAAAAAAGAAAAGCCAAACCTTACACAGTTCCACACAGAACCCCAAAATGTACTGGACAAAATTATTGGCAGCCTTAACTTCATATTTGGTAGCACCCCCTTTGGAAAAATTATTACTGAAATCAATCGCTTCCTGTAACCATGAATGAGTTTCTTACACCTCTTTACTGGAATTATGAACCACTCTTTTTTTGCAAACTGCTCCAGATCATTCAGATTTGAAAGAAGCCTTTTCCCAACTGCTGTTTTGAGATCTCTCCACAGGTGTTCTATGGGATTCAGATCTGGACTCATTGCTGGCCATTTCAGAACTCTTCAGCGCTTTGTTTGTAACCGTTTCTGAGTGCTTTTTGAAGTGTGTTTCGTGTCATTGTCCTGCTGGAAGACCCATGAACTCTGGTGGAGACGCAGCTTTCTGACACTGGCCACTATGTTGCACCCCAAATTCTTTGGTAATCATCAGATTTCATGATACCGTTCACACAGTCAAGGCATCCAGTGCTAGAAGCAGCAAAGCAACCCCAAAACATCTTTGAACCTCCACCATGTTTGACTGTAGGGACTGTGTTCTTTTTCTGTAAACAGTGCCATAGTGCCTTGCTTTTTTATGCCTTTGTGTCAGCAGTGGTGTCCTACCATAGTGTCCCTTTTCATTCAGATGGTGATGGATATTGCAAGCTGACACTGTTGTACCCTGTGTCCGCAGATCAGCTTGAATTTGTTTGAAAGTTAATCTGGGTTCTTTATCCACCATTCGAACAATCCTTTGTTGTAATTTTTCATTAATTTTGCTCTTGCGTCCATGTCCAGGGAGGTTAGCTACAGTGCCATGGGCTGTAAACCTCTTGATGATATTGCACACAGTGGACACAGGAACATTAGGATCTCTGGACTAGTCTTGAGATTGTCCATGTTTTTACACAATTCAATTACACTTCTTTTCTCCATGCTTTCTCCATTTTAACTGGTTGCAAGTGTGATTGCTATATTGCCCACACCTGTTACTTGCCACAGGTGTGTCTAAATACATATTACAGGAGCATCACATGCTTGAAAACCAATAATTACAATTTTGACAATGTGCCAGTGCTTTTGTCCAGTCCATTTTTGAGTTCTGTGTGAAATTTTATCAAGTTTGACTTTTCTTCTGTTTTTTTTTTTTTTTTTTGTGTGTGTGTGTGTGTGTGTGTGTGTGTTGTTCCAGTGCAAACAAAAACAATAAGCATGTAAATACCAAAACATTTGCAATTGGAACTATTTTTTGAGAGAAGTGTTGGGTTTTCTGACAGAATTGCAAGGGTGCCAATATTTTTGGCCATGACTGTAAGTCAAGGGTATGTTCACATGCCAGTCAGTGTTGGGGAAAGTTACTTTTAAAAGTAATGCATTACAATATTGCGTTACTCCATAAAACTTATTGCATTACTTAGTACTTTTATGGAAAGTAATGGATTATTTTATTTTTGTCACCTGTGTTGGGCTTGGTAAATTACGTTTAATAACAAAAAACTCAAAAGTAATATTTTTTGCAACTGTAAAAGCCTTTTCTCATCAATTAGAAATTAATAAGCCTCAGGCTGAAGGAAGTGCCTCTGGTCTACACCTTACTCCCAGTTTCTCTCAACACTGGAACAGGAGTGGTGTCAGCTAATGAATAAGACAACTTGCGTTACTTATTTGAGTAAGTAACTCAAATGTTTTCTTGTAAATGTAAAAGTAATCCCTTACTTTACTAGTTACTTGAAAAAAGTAATCTGATTAGGTAAATTCCGTTACTTGTAATGCGTTACCCCCCAACACTGACAACAATGATGTACTAAAAAAAATGTTTTCTTTGCTATCCTGATAGCACCTGATCCATGAAAATGACTTAAAACACTGTATTATGCTTGCCAGGCCAGTAGATGGCAATGTCAGAAACAATACGCAAACACATAATACACATGCACACCACATCACCGTTTTCACAATTTATTTATTTTTTTTTGTAGTTTACATGGAGATAATCAGTGTCTCATTTTCAAACACTTTGAAAATGCTTTTTCAAAAGTTTGTGCTTTCAGGCCCCCAAAACGCTATTCTGTGGAAGTCCGTTTCTACCACTGAATAAAAAATGTTATTGGGACATTTTATCTAACAATTCTAACAATTTTTTTTTTTTAGATTGTGTGATACAAACTCACAATTCTGACTTTATTTCTCGGAATTGCATGACGTAAGCTCACAGTATCGAGTTCTAAAGTCAGAATTGTGAGATATAAACTCACAATTCTGACTTCTTTTCTCAGAATTGCATGATATATACTCACAATTGCAAGAAATAATGACAGAATTGCAAGATACTGACTTTTTCTCACAAATGCAAGTTTGTATCTCACAATTTTGACTTTTTTCTTCTCCGAAGTTTAACTCGCAATTGCGATATGTTCTCAGTTTATATCTCACAATTCTGACTTAATAATTAAAGTGCATATTATAAAGTCACAATTGTGACATAAACTCACAATTCTGAGGAAAAAAGTCAGAGTTTGTATCATGTAATTATGAGGAAAAAAGTTTTGTGTGATTAAAAAGTCTTCTTTTAACTTTTTTTTTTTAAATTCAGTGGTGCAAATGGGCTTCCATACTAGTGTCATCAATAATAATAATAATAATAAAAAAAAAGTTTTAAAAAACTGAGTCATGTAAAGTAGGTCAGGATTTCTTTATTGTCTAAAATATCCAGATTTTGGCATCGGAGTGCAGTGAGAGCTATAGAAAGCAGGCGGCTCCTTATGCGTTCAAATCGGTCTTTGCAGCACCGCTTCAAGTCAAACACAACACACATATATACGCATATTTGCATCACTTTGACTATTCGACCAATTGGTCGATTATGTATGTATTGGTCAAATTATCTTTCGATCATACCTTCAGCAAGTATGAAAACAAAGCCAAAACCTGGATATTTTAGCCAATGTAGAAATCCTCACCTGCGTCTGGGAAAAATGGCACGTAAGGTCACCCTATGTAAAGGCCCCCGTAATGTGTTTGTCTGTTCATGTGTAGGTCAGATTTGGTATATTTTGAATCTCTGCAAAAATAGTAAAACTTGAAACCAGCTATGTTAAGGAAAATGGCTTATCAAAGTGTCGAAATATGTTTGAAAGCAAACATGTAGAACTTTCTTCTGTGGAACAGAAAAGATGACATTTTAAAAAAATGTTTTTTGTCCATAAATAAATGTTATTGAGGTCCAATGTTGTTTGGACTTTCTTCAAAAAAAAAAATAAATAGTCATACCAGTTGAGGATGAGTAACTGATGACACATAATTGTTGTGTAACTGTCCATTTTAAATAAAATGTAAAAATACAGAAAGTGTTTTGTGAGGGATAGGTTTAGGGATAAGGAATAGAAGATATCATTAGGTCATTATAAAATTGTAGAAGTCACCATCATTGTAAAACAAATGTGTGTGTGTGTGTGTGTGTGTGTGTGTGTGTGTGTGTGTGTGTGTGTGTGTGTGTGTGTGTATGAATATGGCACAGATGCCGTGAGAGGGAAAGAGAGAGTCAGGCCCCAGCTGGAATAGAGATAATAACACACATTAACTCGCTCTGTACCACCCAAACTCCTTGCAGTGAGAACTGGGACCGGCCCCTCCGTCTTCTACCTCACTACACTCATCCCATTTAGCCCTAATCTCACTTTACCTCCCCTAAAATAACATTGTTAAATCCACTAATCGCCCTAATCAACCATGAAAGCCGGGGCGACAGGTATAGTCCACAAAAATATGCTGAAGTTCATTTCTGTATTTATTTCAAGTTACTGTTTGAGGTTTTGTAGTGGATGTGATTGGATCCATTTTGGCTGAATTGCTTTCTTCCTCCTTAAGTCTCAGAGGTTATGCTTCTTAAATGGCACAAATCCAAAGAAATATAATATGTCAATTTCTAGGAATGGAACAGGCTAAAAATGGAGTGCCGTAAGTGGCCAGAAAAGACACAAAGTGCAGAAATAGAATAAAGAGACGAGTACTTTGACACTCAAACACGATCTCTCTTTTATTCTCTCTTTCTCTCGTTCTCCATCTCCCTCTCATATGGAAATGGCTGTGTCTGGCATTAAATATGTAAAATTAGCACTTTAAGTAGAACACATTTCTGTGTTGCGCTCTGAGCTTGCCCAAGCTCAGGCATGCATACGATATGCAATTGGTCATCCCCATGGCAACCCAGATTGGATGAAAAGGTTTAGTGACTGAAAGTGGATCAGATTGGGATGATTTTTTATTTAGTGAGTTTATTCATGGCGTAACTCACACCAAGTGTCTGCTAGAAATGCTGCATGTGTCTCAGTGGGGCGAGAGAGCTGTAGACAGACATTGAGGTGGAGAGAGGGATAACTGCTGTTTTGAAAATGGCTATTTAACTCTAAAATGCACTGTAAAAAAATACCCTGTTTAATGTGGGATAAAACTGGCAGCTGTGGTCGTCAGAAATCCACTCCTAAAAAATACTGTGTCAATGACTGTTTACATGTGCAAATCACAGTAAGCAAACTTCTGGGATTTTTCTCTAAGAAGTTTGTTGTTTTTTTACGCAATGATTTTCATACCCCAACACAAATCACAAATTAGCACTTGCATTAAATTTAAACCACATGTATTAGATGAATGTATTAGATGGTTATGGTGCTGTGATGAACATCGAAATGTGATAGCAATGAGGTTTCTTCACCGTCTCTGGATGAAAATAAGGAGCAGAAACTAGTGCCAGCGAGTTGTGTTGGTAAGGTTCAGTGATTCGGAGTGGAGGGAAAACTTCACATTGTCACAGATTTTAATCATGAAGATTAAAATTATGAACATTAGGGTTAGGGTATAGACGAATAACACACAACACTAAAATAATGCAATGAATGAATAAATAATAAGTAAAAATAAAAATACTTTTAATTAACAAAAAACACTGTAATGAACTTACTGATAAAAATGAGCAGAAACTAAATTTTTTATATAAAATATAATCATATGTTGTGATCTACACATGGACTTCTGGGAATGTCAAGTCAAGTCACCTTTATTTATATAGCTCTTTTTACAATACAGATTGTGTCAAAGCAGCGTTACAGTATCAAACAGGAAGGTAGTGTGTCAAAAATGCAAAAAGAAACAGTGAACAATTTTCAGTTAAAGTAAGTTAATCATTGAATTCAGTGATGTTATCATCCAGCTCAGTTCAATTAGTATACAATATCGCTGGAAATTAAATGTCCCCAACTGAGCAAGCCAAACTCCATCATTGACAGAAATGGAGAAAAAACCTTGGGAGAAACCAGGCTCAGTTGGGGGGTCAGTTCTCCTCTTACCAATGAATAAGCAATTTGTACCTGTAGAGGTTGTCTATAGGTGATGATCCACCATCTGGATACGGACTGGATTAGGGGACTGCAGTGACTATCTGATCAGGATACAGACTGGATCTGAGTGTCAACGATGACCTCAGAATAAGCAAGAGACAGACTAATATTACCGTAGATGCCATTCTTCTTATGTTGCAACGAGTACATCAGGTGTTATGGAAAGTGTTCCCGGTTCCGGATGACCTAATTAATGCAGCCTAACAATCCTTTAATTGAGTTTAAAATTTAGAAATGTGTCACTGTGTTATGTGTAAGCCAGGTTAAAGAGATGGGTCTTTAGTCTAGATTTAAACTGTCAGAGTGTCTCTGTCCCCCAAACAAAGTTAGGTAGATTGTTCCAGAGTTTGAGCGCTAAATAATAAAATGATCTCCCGCCCGCAGTTGATTTTGATATTCTGGGTATTATCAGATTGCCAGAGTTTTGAGAACGCAGTGGACGTGAGGGACTATAATGTGATAAGAGTTTGCTTAAGTACTGAGGAGCTAAACCATTAAGGGCTTTATAAGTAATTAGCAAGATTTTAAAATCTATATGATGTTTAATAGGGAGCCAGTGCCATGTTGACAGAACCGGGCTAATATGGTCATACTTTCTGGTTCTAGTAAGAATGTCCTTTTCATCATACATTATATGCTACTTCTTCATAGATTTTGCTTCCTAAAACAGTACATTTGACAGTATTTTGCAGTAACTTACAGTTACAGGTAGGATATTTGAACAGTATTTTTCTTTAAAAAAAATGTTTTTTTCTTTTCTTTTTTTTTTTTACAGCATGGCTTGTTTTTGTTTTTTTTGCACATTTTTGCAGACAGCTCCATGTCTAAGGTGTCTCAAAGAAAATAAATCACATGTGCACACAACACAAGCTGAAAACAAAGCTGTTGACTCTTATTACAATGCATGTGCTGACTTTAACCACATCAGCTCAGAATCTGCTCTCTCAGTCCAACTATATCACTCGCCTGGTTTCCATTGCTTTGACTTTACATTGTCTCCATTGACTAACAATTCCAAGCGCAATATGTCTCTGTCGTGTATATGTTTTTTTTCTCCCCCCCCCCCACCTACAATAGATAGGTTTGCAACACATTCGTTTTCTATTATAGTAGCGACTTTCCATTTTTATATTAAACTAAATATATTTTCTATTCCTTAACCCGTAACTATTCTGCATTCTCAGATTTTCAAGACAATAATTTGATTATTTATTAAGCTGTTTTTCTCAAGGGGATCCAAAAGTGTATGTGATTTTATGTTTCAGAATCGTAGAAGGCAAACCTGGGATCTGTTCTTGATGCCTTAGACATTTATGTGTTAGGTTTATGTAGTCACTCTTGCTGTAGTCTTTTTGGTTTAATATAGCTGTGACTAAATGAAAAATTTAAAGGCAGAGTGCAGCTTGAGTAATGCTGATGCAACTTATATTGCTTGTGCCATTAGACAAAAAAAGAAATATTAGTGTGTATACAGCTGTCTTTTAGTTTTTATTTTATTTAATTTTTTAGTTGTTAACTAAATTAATTAAGATCAACAAAAACAACTGGGGAATAAAATTATGCATAAAAGGTACAATAACTTTGGTTGGTTTGAATATTTTACTTTCCTTTATTAATAGTTTTGTCCTAGAAAACTTTAATATCTTGTAGCGAGTTGGTATGCTTTTTGCCAAAAGCAAAACTCAAGAACATGATCATCAAAAATATGAAATTCATTTTTAATCACTGGTGGCACCTCTGAAGTGACTTATATAGCACTTTTCCTTTCTGTCTGCCAGTGACGTCTTTCTGAAGCCCATAGAAGACTAACCATATGTGCTATGATAAATGTAATTAAATATTCAAAATGTTAAAAAGCTGCTTAATATAAAGTCACAACATTTTAAATGAACTCACTCTGAAAGATCAGAGAATGTGATTTTAAAGGGTTAGCAGGAATAAAATATTTAATTGTGGAGAGTATATTTTATTTGTGCATCTTGATGATGTAAAAAAAATAAAAAGGTTTCCTGTTTCAGTGCATTTTAAAAAAGTGTCAAATGTACCAGCATATGCTTCAAACAGAGTCCACCGGAGTTCTGTCTTGTTGGTACGGCTTTAAACACAGTGATTAAGACTATCCATAGTTTCCGCGACATCCCAAGGGAATCCCCAGCAACATGTTTATGATTTAGCGCCGTGCCTACCTTGAGCTCTGTAGTGTCAGCGATATGGCCAGAGGTTTGAAACCCTAACATTAGCCCACATGTTTCTGTTTTGACTGTGCAAGTGCTGGGAACCTCTCCGAGTTATTATGCTGCTTATTCAGTGCCTTAATCACCCCACACAGTACCTGCCCTCTGTCCTCATCCCATAATGCACTGCCTCCAGCAACTGGTGGCCATTTTGGCTTTGAACCAAGCCCTAATGAAGAGGCATCTGTTTCGATGGATGTTAAACACCGCTGTTGACTTTCATTTCTCTTCTTGTCCCTCCTCCCTCCCTGGAGAATGGAGGGATGATAATGGATGGATGCAGGGTGCCTGGTTTTCCACGAAATGCGAATTTGACGCCAGCCCTTTCTCTTCCTGGCTGCGGCCTAATCAATCATAACCGATCACAAATTTATCAGCTTGAATCAATTTCAGACCGTGAAGATTAAAAGCAGAGAAGTTCGCGGGAGGCTGTTTCTTCCTATGGCTAATTTGTTTAATTTAGGACAAATTAACCCAGTGCCTTTTAAAGGTAACCATAAGTCTAATCATAGCGGGTCTGCCCAGTGTACAAGATTGTTGAGACTAATCAGAAATTTTATTGCTTACTTTCACACAGCCAAGTTGCATTCAGACTCTCATAATCTTCTTGAACACTAATAAATTTAAATTTACTTCGTCACACACACATGAAAGCATATAAAACAACAAAAAAAGCAGTGTCAGCTTCATGGCAATTACTCATACGCTCTGCCTCCACATATTTAAACACTTTAGCGTCCAGCTCTACGTCCGGAGTAGTGTATCTGTTTTGTAAATATTGATTCCAACTCAATTGCCAATGACAACTCAAAGAAACCTTTGCATTCATCAGCATTAAAGGCCCTGGGACAAATACTGTGCCTTCAAAGGCCTTCACCCATCCAGCAATTAGGGCTAATAGTTACTGCGGGCCAAAATCTTCCCCTTCCTCCACGGCTTCTCTCTTGAGCAATTCGCTGCCCCCCTCCCTTCACCTTCGGGTGGTCACAACCAGGGGGCCAAGCACAGGAAGTTTGTCAGCTTTGAAGATCGGAATTGTAGGTCCAAGGAGCACTTTCAGGGGTGAACTATGGTCAATTTGCTGTTTCATATTCATTTAAGGGGTGTGAAGGTGGAGATATCACTGCTGCAACCTCTGACCCGACTGAAGGCGAAAGGAAATATTTCTCTTTTGTAAGATGTTCTCATTTTTTTTTCGATGTACATTGCGTTGTTTCTTCCAAATCAAACCTAGTTTTTATACTATGCATTGTTAATGCTTCAGCCACAGCTTTATTCAATCAAATACATGAGTTTTACAGTTTGAAAGCTCTTCTCACAATCCTCCTACGCTAGGTTTTGACATTGGCTTTTGAGTCCAAGCTCATGGTAAACCTATTTCATATTAAATGAAATATTAGCTCTTCAACCTGCCACAATATTAAACCCAGGAATACACCGATGTGATTGTTTATTGTGTTTAAAACCTGATGTTGAATCGCCCGTAGGAAACCGTGGCGGCGGTCTTCCAAGCCAGAGTCACGCACAACCAAGTTTGTGAATCGGGTTGGCAGCGGTATGAGTTTCAATGCCGCCTCCGTTGAGGTGAGCAGAGGTGTCAGTTTAAACTAACGTGAAAGGGCCCGGTCGCTTTCTCTCTGCTCCAGGCCCTTTCAGTCCGGCTCAGCCCCGTCAGGATCCCGTTTCCCCCTGGCGACCGACTCCTCCAGCACCAGACGCTCAAATCAGTCACAGATTGGCACGAAGAAGAGCAGAAAGCGCACGCAAGAAAGGGAAAGAGAGAAATGGGAGGAAAAGGAAATCCTAATGAATAACATTTGGGGTCCACACCTTGTCTGTCTAGACCCCCCCTCATTTTTTCCATTCGGGCTTAACACTTTGATCACACATTCAATTTGTAAATGTTACCAATGACCTCAATCCCTTTTTCTTTCCCAACTTCTCCCGCTCGGTTTCGTTCGCCTCCCTCTATAGCAGAGCTCAGCCCCCAGGCCGTCGATTAGGTTTCAAAGTGTTGATCCTCATCTGAAATCTATTGCTGTTATAAAGCGGAGGAGTCAGAGAATGTCCGTCACCATGCGATGCGTAATCTATGATCCCTTTGCTTTGGGAATACGATGGTATATTGTTTCAGTCGGTGCCCTGCAAAAGGGCATCCAACACACGTTTGCAGGGGTACATATCAATTTTTCTTGGCTTTGATTTTTTCCCCTTTCCATTTTGAATGAATTTAAAACTTCAGGGCGTTTATACTCACAAATCATGAAGGCATTTCTAAATCTGTCATTCAGTTTTCCTTCGTAATGCTATGATGAAATGCATCATTTTTCAAAGAGAAGATGATTTTATCTGTCAACCGTGTCTATAGAGATTGCTGTAATTTCTGTTCTGGGAAAAAACAGCCCAGCTTGAGCGTCTTTTGAGTTCTCTCTGTGTCCGGTACCACAAAAGGCCGATAACATGAATATTGGCGTCGTCCCTCAACACTTCCAATGGAGAAATTCCTGGGTAATCGTTGGCGAGGTCCACAGTGATTTGGACTAGATTAGTCTTTCCTTCTTATCCCCATTTAGATATACTTTAATGGATTTAGTTATTCCTAAGTGCTGACACATAACTTAGAAGTTGTCAGAACTTGTGGAGAGCTCATTTCTATTTTCAAACACGCTGTTGCTATGTCTGTGTTTCTGTTGTTTGCTGAAAAGTTTTTCTTTAATCACTGATATGGAGTTTTCCCAAATAAATGGAAAACAAAATTATTATTTGCCACTTTTAATTTTGGTATTCAACATTAACATAAAAAAGGTACAACATGAAAGATTACAGAAGATAAATTTAAGCCAATAGTTCAAGTTAGGTTGGCCATGTTGTTAACAGAACTTAATCAGAAATCACTCACAAACCTCTTTACTGGAGTCTCTATGTCAGGTATTTCTGTGATCAGTGTTTTCCACAGCGAGCCGGTACTCCAGGTGCTGAAAGAGAACTAAAGAAGGGGGTTTGTACCGACCTTATCAGCATCTAACCCCTGTCATATCACGGCCTTTAGAGGCACACACACATCTCAACACCATGCCAATACACACACATAACACACGGACACTCGTCAGCCATTACATGAAATCCGCGAGTTCATTTTTTTTTAGGTTATAATAGCTGAACTATTTACAGAATCTACCTGATGTGCTGTAAGATCCTCAGAACAACTTTCAAAAATCCATAAGAAACCAGCTACAATAATAATCTGTTAAAACCTTTTTTCCTACAATCTGCATATACAGTTGAAGTCAAAAGTTTACATACACCTTGCAGA
This sequence comes from Cirrhinus molitorella, assembly GCA_033026305.1. NCBI lineage: Eukaryota > Metazoa > Chordata > Actinopteri > Cypriniformes > Cyprinidae > Cirrhinus > Cirrhinus molitorella. The sequence goes on from CM065120.1 coordinate 29,654,667, forward strand.
ATCTGCTAAATGTTATTTATTTTACCAAAACAAAATGAATCATACTAAAGAATGATATTTTTTATTTAGTACTGACCTGAATAAGATATTTCTCATAAAAGTCGTTAACATATAGTCCACAAGAGAAAATAATAGTTGAATTTATAAAAATAACCCTGTTTAAAAGTTTACATAGATTTGATTCTTAACACTGCGTTGTTACCTGAATAATCCACAGCTTGTTCATGAGTCCCTTGTTTGTTCTGAACAGTTAAACTGCCCACTGTTCTTCAGAAAAATCCCAGAAAAGTCCCACAAATTCTTTGGTTTTTCAGCATTTTTGTGTATTTGAACCCTTTCCAACAATGACTGTATGATTTTGAGATTCATCTGTACACACTGAGGACAACTGTGGGACTCATATGAAACTAATACAGAAGGTTCAAATGCTCACTGACGCTTCAGAAGGAAATGCATTAAGAGCCAGGGGTGTAAACTTTTGAACAAAATAAAGATTTTTATTATTTTGCCAAATTATCTTATTTTTATATTTAGTACTGCCCTTCAGAAGCTTCAGAAGATATTCAACGTTCCCAAGAAGACAAAATGCTAAATGTACCCTGATTTTAAAAGTTTTCACCCCCGTCTCTTAATTAATCATGTTTCCTTCTGAAGCATAAGTGAGCATTTGAATCTTCTGTAATAGTTGCTTATGAGTCCTCAGTTGTCCTCACTGTGAAAAAATCCAGTGTATGTAAACTTTTTAACCAGGTCATTTTTATAAATTCAACTATTATTTTCTCTTGTGGACTAACGACTTTTATGAGAAATATCTTATTCAGGTCAGTACTAAATAAAAAATAACATCCATGTTAAATGATCCCTCTTATTTTGGTAAAATAATTAACATTTGCAGATTTTGCAAGGTAAATTTTTGACTTGTCAACTGTATAAAATTTTAAATTAGTTTTAAAATGTTAAATGAAGAATTCTGTCATTATTAACTCATATTGTTCCAAAACTGTAATATGGTGTTTGTTCAGTGGAACACAAAAGGTGAATTTTTAACACTGAATAAGGAACTATTGCTAAGCTTTTGTTAGGCTATATAAGATAAAGTCTTACAAATGACTTTCATGATGCATATTTTTGCTTCCTTTTAGAAGCTTGAAATCCACATTCAGTGTTATTTGTAGGAGTTTATACTAACAAATTCAAATTATGATACTCTCACTTAAAGCAGTTTCTACATGAGGAGACATTTCCGTCACTTAGTCTTACATATGGACCGAGTAACTACCACTGTGCTTTTCTATACACTGTAGTATCACTCACAGCAAAAAAAAAAAAAAAAAAAAAAAAAAAAAATCCTAGACAGAAAGCCTGTCTCCTCTATTAAAAGCATTAAATGTGTCTCATATAAAGAGACAGCGATGGTGAACGCACTTCACATGAAATGTGCATGATTAATTGAAGAATCTGGTGAAGGGGTGTTCGTCTGAGTTTGTCTGAGGGAAAGACTAATTTAGAAGAAAGCAAATTATTGACAGCAACCATTTCAGTGAAGCTACTATATTAACGTCCAAAAATATAATATGTTTGACAACTGGTCTTTCATTCCAGCCAATGCAAACACCTAATTGGGCACCATGGAGCAACTGTTTGCAAAAAGCAAATAAAGCTACCACAGCTCAGTTTGTGCGAAAACATTCGCTTATATTTGTGAGGCAAAAGACGGACATTTAGGGGGCAGCCCACTGGAGACGTTGCACACACTCAAACACTCCTCAAGATTGCCCCCAATAAACGCATTCACAGACATTCATGTGTTTCGGCATCTGCAATATTGATCATGTAGCAGAGGCGGGTCGGAGGTTTGAAAGCTTTTACAGTGTAGGGAGCTAAAAACGCCTTGTGGGCTCCTTAAGGTGAAATGCTGCACGACGCTTCAAAAACGAGCCTTTCCCATCCCAGAGGCCCCAAGAGCCACAGCAGCAACTCTACACGAAATGCTCAATTAGAGCGGCACATCCAATATTTATCCAGTACACTGCCAAACTCGCAGCTCAATTTACTAGACACGACGATTTACAAGGCATGTCCCGGTTCAGACATTCCTGAGAATTTTTGAACCCGTTTGTTTAAAAAAAGTGAATTTTGTTGGCGTACATAGATACTCCACTCATTGAATCAATTAGTCTTAGAACTTCTTTCTGCTCTTTTCATTTCTGTTAGTGTTAGTGCTAAGTTTATATTATAGTACCTGACTTCAGCTTTTTTTTTTTAAAAAAAAAGAGCTGCCTGCGAAGCTGAGGAAATCGTCTTTAGTCGTCTCTAATCTCTCGCCTACTTTTATTCCTTCCACACAGTCACATCTTCATCGGTGAAACCTAAATTGCACCTCTGTCCAATAAATGTTGCAGAGAGAAGAGGGGAGTAATTAGTTCTTTTAATAAGCAATAATTCATAGCTCACTCTGCACCCTGTCAGATGCAGAGATGGGGCAAGCCACCGTTTCGCCTCGGGGACTGAAGGCAGCCTCATTAAAAGTGCATTAAGTGCTCTCTCACACACACGCACACACATGTGAATATGGAGTTATTTAGTATTTAATGCACTCTCTCATAGATACTAATAGAAGTATTTTCATGAGAAGTTGTGCGTATGCATTGTGACAGCACGGTTACAGTTATAATTATAGTAAGTAGTTTGTCTGGCATGAGCTTGTGCACAAATGAACACATTTGTGAGGACCTCTGAACGTTATTCGATCGGTCTGTGGTGAAGAAGAGTCTTTTGCACTCGCACACACGTTTGTGTGGAAGAGAATGCGGCAATCCAGGACTGTTCCACTGAGCGCAGTGCTGACGAGAGCTGAACAGACAGGCCAAAGCAGGAAGCCCTCAAGTCATGCAAAATGCAACACAAATGCTCCTCCATGAAAGCCCACTGATGGCACAGACACTAATACGCTCACGCAATCAGTGAGTCTCAAACACACACAAATATTCGCCTTTTCTTGCACATCTAAACAAGAGGATGATTTTATTTACACTGGTACTAAACTAAACGGAACCAACACTGAAACAACTTGAGCTGAATAATGACACCATAGTTTCTATATCTGTATTAAAGGTATAGTTGGCCCAAAAATAAAAATTCTGTCATTAATTACTCACCCTCATATCGTTCCAAACTTGTAAGACATTGGTTCATCTTTGGAACACAACTTAAAATATTTTTGATGAAATCCGAGAGTTTTTCTCAGAAAGGTAGTAAGGACATTGATAAAATTGTCCATGTGACATCAGTGGTTCAACCATAATTTTACAAAGCTACGAAAATAAAGAAAACAAAAATAACGACTTTATTCAACAATTTCTTCTCTTCCATGTCAGTCTTTATCGCACGTACATTGTACCATTACGTTGTACCATTGCTGTCTATGGAGGGTAAGAAAGCTCTTGGATTTCATCAAAAATATCTTAATTTGTGTTCTAAAGATGAACAAAGGTCTTACATGAGAATACAGAATTTTCATTTTTGTCTGAACTATCCCTTTAAGAGCTATAGAAATAATGGTGACTTGACTTGAGAAAAGCACACACATAGATATATGTATAAAGTTCATATTGAATCATATTGAATAAACACCTGCCCTCACCCAAAATAATCTTTTACTTGTCATGTACGTAAAATACTTAACTTAACTTAGCTTAACGCACATGGTAAAATGTCTATATAGACTCGTACACATTACTCAAAGAAAGGTCAATTTGCAACAGTTGGGCAGCTCCAGAAATGGTAATTTAGGCTGGAGAAATATATCCGAGGACACATGAACACCGCATATTCCTTTCCACCTACGGGGTGTCAGTTTGGATCTGGATTGAGTTTGATGTTTAAAACCATTTTATATTATTTGTGAAGCTTACATATGTCCATTTACACTCTTGAGTTTTCATAAAGGTATGTGCTAGCATGTTTAAGGCATTGTAAAATATTTTGTTGGCTGTATAACAGTTGTGCAATATTTGGAATGTGAACAAAGTAATTGGGCATTTCACTCAAAAATAATAAAATAATAATAAATACATAAAAGGAAAACTGCTTGGTTTCAAAACCTAGCAAGCTACCTAACTGCCTAGGCATCCTAACTATCAAGAGGTCTGAACAATTTGGAAAACTCTGAATGAGTGTTCACATACCACTCACATTTGGTTTCAATAGCGTTTTATTACCATGTTAGCATGTTGCTAAGCTAACGGGCCGTCATGGATTTATTTCTTTAGTTTTCCTTCTCTGCAAAGGATACATGTGAAACTGCCTTCAAATTTGACCAGAAAAAATATAATGTAGGAGTTGGCAAATGACCTCTGATGCCTTAAAATGGTGTAAATGCAATACAGAATGTTATATAACTGAGCAAAAGACATTTGTCACATTCATTACCCTCAGCCTCTGCATCCCTCTTTCTCTCACACACACACACACAAACACAAAGAACCGCATATATCCACTTCTCCTCACACTTTCATTTGGCTGGAAGTTGTGGTTTCCACACATCAGTATCCGGTGGTGTCTGTTTGTGTGTCTGAAGGTGTTTGAGGACGTGTCCATTGTGTGCAGCCCGTAATGGAGAACATTAATGATTTAGACCCACAGAGAGGGAGAGAGAGTGGGTGGTTATGGCTTTATAGTTAGCACTGAAACACAGTGGGATATCTATAATCTCTATTGTAGATTTTGGTCAACTGATTGCGATGAATTATGCATTGCTAAAAGCCTCCAGCTTCCACGGTAAATCTCCTTTTTTTCTTCTGTTGTTGTTGTTAAAAGGCTGTACTTGCAACAACCACTTTATCACAATCCCTGAATCCCAACATTCTCTCACTTATTCACTACAACATACAAACACACACCTAGAGACAAACAATGAGAGCCTTACACATACCAAACATCGGCCTGCTGTTTTATAGTAAACCTAAAAGTTCTTCAAGAAAACCAGCAGAGACATTGTGCCCTATTCCTTTCTGTTCAGCTATACCTTCCCTATTAAAAAAAACAGCATATGCTGGTTAGATATGTTTTGAAGCATGGCAGCTGGTTTGAGCTGGTTTAGGCTGGTCCTTAGTTGGTCATGAGCTGGTTTAAGCTTGTAACCAGTTTATATCCAGCTCAGGACCAGCTTAAACCAGCTCATGACCAACTAAGGACCATCTTACACCAGCTCAAACTAGCTGTCATGATCAAAAGATATCTAACCAGCATATGCTGGTTTTTGCAACAGGGTTTCTACATGTTACACACAGAGGTCTGCTCTCCTCAGACCAACAGGGCTCCTAGACATTGATGAACTATGAATCTCATCTTAAATCACAACTAATCTACAACTACAATGAATCTGGCCCACATGCTTTTGGAATTTGAGCAGTGCACCTGGAGAACATGCAATCTCCACACTCTCACTAAAAAAAGATACAAAATTGGTCACTGGGGTGGAACATTTTCAAAAGGTAAAACTTTGTACCAAAAGGGTGTATGTTAGTACTTTAAAGGTGCATATTAGTATTTAAAGTGTACACCCTAATGTCAGCTTTTGTACCTGTTTTTCTTAAAGTGACAGAAAGACCACTCAGCCCATCTCAGCCAGGACTCTAACCAGTGACCTTCCTGCTGTGAGCTAACACACTGGATACAGTGTGCTGTTTTTAAAAGGATAGTTCACCCTAAAATTAAAATGCTGTCATCAATTACTCACCCTCATGTCATTCCAAACCTGTAAGACTTTTGTTTGTCTTTGGAACACAAATTAAGATTTTTTTTCATTTTTTTTTATTTTTATTTTTTTATGAAATCTGAGAGCTTTCTGCCCCTACATAGACAGCAACTCAACTAACGTTATTAATGCCCAGAAAGGTAGTAAGGACATCAATAAAATATTCAATGTGACATCAGTGACAATTTTATGAAGCTATGAGAATACTTTTTGTGTGCAAGGAGAACAAAAAAATAATGAGTATTCAACAATTTCTTCTCTTCTGTGTCGTTCTATAACACGTGTTCATGATATACGTGTTGTGCTGCTGACACGAGAGTTCTCATATGACACATTTTCCTCAGATTTGACTACCTGACAGTGAAGCTACAGTTCCTCAAGAACTGAGATGCTGGGAAGAGAGGTTAAGCCTCCAAAATTCGAACACAACCATTTAGCAGAGACCACTCCACCTCACGCCAAATTAATATTTCAGCATTCAATCTATATTCATTATAAAACACACTGCCTCTGACCGCCTGTTCTGCGGCGCGTACACAAGCTTTTATTTCTACATCTTATTTATTTATTTCGTTCCCTGAAGCAAGTCGACATGCTGCAATTATTGCTGACTATTAAAGGGCACTTAAAACATCTCAACCGTTGCTACGGGCACAGCAGTGACGTGAATTGAAGAGACTCCTGGATATAGGGGCAGGTGGGTCTGATGTGAAATGACAGGCAGAAGTGGGTAGCCGGTGCACTTCAGTTTAACTCTTTAAATGTATCTGCATGTTCACCTGATGTGTGTGGCTCTGTGTCTTACTGATCAGGTTCAGATACGATTTAGACATGATTCAGACTCTCAGAGTCTAACCGAACTGGGTAATAATGAATATTTCAGGGTTTTTTTTATTATTCTAACATCTTTAAAACATTGTATCACAGTCACAACTAAAGGGTTAGTTCACCCAAAAATGAAAATTCTGTCATTAATTACTCACCCTCATGTCATTCCAAACCCATGAGACATTTGGAACACAAATTAAGATATTTTGATTTTCTTTGTGCACAAAAAGTATTCTCATAGCTTCATAAAATTACGGGTGAACCACTGATGTCACATGAACTATTTTAACTATAATATTCTGACTACCATTCTGGGTCTTGAAAGTATTGGCTGCATTGCTGTCTATGCAGGGTCAGAAAGCTCTCGGATTTCATCCAAAACATCGTAATTTGTGTTCCAAAGGTCTTACGGGTTTGGAACGAGATGAGGGTGAGTAATTCACTACATAATTTTCATTTTGGGTAAACTATCCCTTTAATATTGAACCTGTTGATGTATTATAAGATTAAACAGCATAATTCAGAAACATTTTATGTCTGCTAAATATGACACCTATCTTCTGTTGTGTTTTACATGGAGGTGTCTCAGATCAGGCTGTAGAGAGTCTCTCACAGTTGAGCTAATCCTTGATCAGTGCAGCAGACAGTGACAGTGCAGTGTAAGCTGTCTCTGGGGCCTCTTTCTGGAGCCTGTCACAGCTCTTGCATTTAGGTCACCTTTACTACATGCACATTTGCTTTGGCCATCACTTCTGCTCCACTGCCCACCTTAGTACAAGCTGCAGCAAGCCGAGTTTAGTTGGCAACTCCCACTGGTTTATTGCTCTGTGTGTGTTTGCATGTGTGCAAATTGTGTGTGAGCTCTTGATCTTGTGTGTTATGGTTATTACATGTCCATTCAGTGTAATTTTCGTTTTAAATTGTAAATGATTCAATACATGGTTTTAATAAACTCTAAAATGATACGCATCATTATATGCAAAAATAAGCATTAGAAAATGGTTAGTTCCAGTCTTAAATTCGGATTAGTCAGCAGCTGTGTTTTATTCACGATAAAGTACGGTTATGATCGCTTCACCCAACGGTTCTGTGTATCAGTAGCTATGTTTCCATCACCCTGTTTTTATGCACATTTTTAAGTATCGCATCAGAAATGAGCGATGGAAATGCCACATTTCGAATAAAAATACCTTAATCCGCAAAAAAGTTTTTACGCTCGCTTGAGGTGGTTTTTGACTTGAGTGAAAAAAGGTTAATGTGAATAATGAGAGATGGAAATGCATTTGCCATATAAATTCCTCTGTACGCATAAAAGAAAATCATGTGACTTTGTGCTATGGGACGGCAAAACCTGACTCTTCTGATTCTTCAAACCTCTTTTTTTTCGTCTGTGGAATACAACTGATATTAAAAAAATAAACAAACAAACAAACAAAAAATGTGTGTTTTCTTGCCCATACAATGAAATTCAAAGTTGGTTTCTCATAGCAGTTTGTAACTATTTGACAAGTTGCCAATCTCATTTGTATGTTTGTGTACATCTGTTTATAACCTAAATGAGAGTTAGGTTAATAAGGGATGGACCTTCATATATATATATATATATATACAGGTCCTTCTCAAAAAATTAGCATATTGTGATAAAGTTCATTATTTTCTGTAATGTACTGATAAACATTAGACTTTCATATATTTTAGATTCATTACACACAACTGAAGTAGTTCAAGCCTTTTTTTTTGTTTTAATATTGATGATTTTGGCATACAGCTCATGAAAACCCAAAATTCCTATCTCAAAAAATTAGCATATTTCATCCGACCAATAAAAGAAAAGTGTTTTTAATACAAAAAAAGTCAACCTTCAAATAATTATGTTCAGTTATGCACTCAATACTTGGTCGGGAATCCTTTTGCAGAAATGACTGCTTCAATGCGGCGTGGCATGGAGGCAATCAGCCTGTGGCACTGCTGAGGTGTTATGGAGGCCCAGGATGCTTCGATAGCGGCCTTAAGCTCATCCAGAGTGTTGGGTCTTGCGTCTCTCAACTTTCTCTTCACAATATCCCACAGATTCTCTATGGGGTTCAGGTCAGGAGAGTTGGCAGGCCAATTGAGCACAGTAATACCATGGTCAGTAAACCATTTACCAGTGGTTTTGGCACTGTGAGCAGGTGCCAGGTCGTGCTGAAAAATGAAATCTTCATCTCCATAAAGCTTTTCAGCAGATGGAAGCATGAAGTGCTCCAAAATCTCCTGATAGCTAGCTGCATTGACCCTGCCCTTGATAAAACACAGTGGACCAACACCAGCAGCTGACATGGCACCCCAGACCATCACTGACTGTGGGTACTTGACACTGGACTTCAGGCATTTTGGCATTTCCCTCTCCCAAGTCTTCCTCCAGACTCTGGCACCTTGATTTCCGAATGACATGCAAAATTTGCTTTCATCCGAAAAAAGTACTTTGGACCACTGAGCAACAGTCCAGTGCTGCTTCTCTGTAGCCCAGGTCAGGCGCTTCTGCCGCTGTTTCTGGTTCAAAAGTGGCTTGACCTGGGGAATGCGGCACCTATAGCCCATTTCCTGCACACGCCTGTACACGGTGGCTCTGGATGTTTCTACTCCAGACTCAGTCCACTGCTTCCGCAGGTCCCCCAAGGTCTGGAATCGGTCCTTCTCCACAATCTTCCTCAGGGTCCGGTCACCTCTTCTCGTTGTGCAGCGTTTTCTGCCACACTTTTTCCTTCCCACAGACCTCTTGCTTGAGGGTGTCAATGATGGCCTTCTGGACAGCAGTCAGGTCGGCAGTCTTACCCATGATTGCGGTTTTGAGTAATGAACCAGGCTGGGAGTTTTTAAAAGCCTCAGGAATCTTTTGCAGGTGTTTAGAGTTAATTAGTTGATTCAGATGATTAGGTTAATAGCTCGTTTAGAGAACCTTTTCATGATATGCTAATTTTTTGAGATAGGAATTTTGGGTTTTCATGAGCTGTATGCCAAAATCATCAATATTAAAACAAAAAAAAGGCTTGAACTACTTCAGTTGTGTGTAATGAATCTAAAATATATGAAAGTCTAATGTTTATCAGTACATTACAGAAAATAATGAACTTTATCACAATATGCTAATTTTTTGAGAAGGACCTGTAGGTATGACTCAAATTCACACTTAAATTCTAATTCATATAAAAGAAATTATAAAAGGAGTTTTCTCATGAGTCTGGGTTGTTTTGGCCTCACATAGAAGAAAGAAAGTTATGAAACAAAATGAAGGAGAGTAAATGATGACAGAATTTTAATGTTTGGGCCAGGGTGAAATATATTTTTAATTGTTGTCATAGCAGTAAAACACTCTCAAACTGTTAAAATATCTCTGGATAGAGGCTGTAATATTTCCCTATGGTTTGCTGAATAACTATGGTTCAGCTGCTTATTGAATATGCCACTGTTTGTCTGTGTGAAGTGATTATGTTAACAACCAAGTGCTAATAAACACTGATAAAATTGTTATAGCCATATAAATCACTCAACCCTCTATGTATTGCTTATAAATTAAACACACTCCCCACAAACCCAAGAAGCACAAACACTCAGACACACACACAATGTGATATTGTGACTTTGAATGAGCTACTAAAAGCAGATTATTGATCAATGAATGAGAGCAGGAGAGGACAGGAAGAGTGAGAGGAGACGGATTAGATGGTTAATCTCTAGAAAATAAAGAAGCCGCCGCCGGATCATCGACCAGGAATGGATGAGTGGAGGAATGAAGGACCTGTACTAATTATCATGTGAGTGAGAATAGCCATGCAGATCTATAAGTCCAGACACTGTCCGATGCCACTTGGGGCAGACTAATGCTAATATTCACTCAGAAAGAACAGCCGAGTCAATACGCCTCCATTAGTACATAGACACCCCTTTACTCCTCTCCTCTTTTATCTCATGCTCCTTCTCGCTCTCGCAAGGCCAAGGAGCCCCTTCTGCACCCGTATAAATTTCACCCCTGTTCACACACACAGTCTTACTCACAAGCACGCTAGTCACTCAATTCATTCCCCCATTAGTCTCAAGTTTCAGCACTGCTGTGTGTGGAACATTGATTTTGTCTTTTCTGTCACACTAAGTGAGCAACAGACAGTGGTACTGCAATGGGTCTGCATGCAGGTTCTTAGTTTGAACATAATTGAAACACATACCAGAGCGTAACTTTGTGACTTCAGTTGATAGTTTATGTTACTTTTTAAGAACATACACATATTCTGTATATAAAAAATGTGCAAAGCTGGTATCCATTCCTGGATCACCATTCGCTTCCACAAAGTGGTCGCTTCCTGGGGTTTGCTTATACATTAGATTAAAATTAAATTAATTTCAGTCTCAAATCACCAAAAATATTTTTTCTCCAATTTTGTTTAATAGATATAGAATATTATGAATTATACTAAATAGTTAAATACTAAGCATCAAATCAAAAATCAAACTATAACAATGCTAATAGTCATTTCAACTTGACATTTAGTTAAATCTCATATAACTTAAAAAAGAAAAATTAAATTGGTTAAATTATTTTGATGAGTTAAATGAAATGAGGGGAAAAAACATATAACCTATTAATTTGTAAGCATATATTTAGATATGTTGTTGAAAGAATGTCATTCTTGTTTGCCTTATGTTCCAAGTTGCAGAAGCTCTTTATTCATAAAGTTTGTCTGTTGAAGTTGTACAGCCAAATTTTTCATGCCTACTTGACATGTTTTATACATCAATGTGTTAGATCTATCAAACTAATTCTGAATATTAAAACTCTAAGTGCATTGAACATTTGGATGATGTCATGTCATTTCCTAACATATTTGATGGAACCTAATGCATAAATCAGACACCCGAGCTCCCCAGATAGTCTAAACACATTTAGCTTTTCACCCTCTCCACTTTCAACTAACACACACACACACACACACACACACACACACACACATATCCACGTAGTACTAGATAACTTACAATCAGACAGAGAAGCTGTGCTGCTGGTGTTTCTAGACACGTGTCTCCTCTCTCTTCTGCCTCACCGATATTCTTTTCCAAAAGGCTCATTGTCCACTAACCCCCATTCAATTTCCTTAAGCGCCAAGCATCGCCCAGGCCACAGAAGTCTACTAAATTAGTAGATCAATAAGCTATCTGAAACTCTTTAGGGGGTATTGAAAAGCCCTGTTCTCTTCTCCAGTTGCTCGTCCTAACGAATAGGATGTTGTTTATGTTGTAATGTGCTGTGTCATGGAGTTCTTGTTACAAGTGTCCCCCTGGACCACTGGCCACTTCAGGGACTCGCTTGCTCACTCTCAAATTCAAATTCATATTGGTTTATTGGCGTAACATACTTTTTAAAATATATATATTGCCACAGCATTGCAGAGGGAGAAATAATAATGGTAAAAAAGCAAAACAATGACACAACAAAGACAAAATGGGAGATTGTGTTTAACAGATATAGGTTGAGATTAAATATTTTTGGGAAGCTGATGTTCTGTGGTCTGTCATTTACAGTATTTCACACAAGAAAAGAATCCTGAATAAATTGATTCTCACAACATAATTTCATTTGTGACAACATTAAATTGCTTTAGTGAAGGCAAAATGTTTGAGGAATTTTACATTTCCCTTTACATTTTGTTTCATTCGTATGACTAAAGCTAAGGAATATTTTGCTTTGGGTTTGAATGGGTTTCAAATGTAAACTTTAAATCTCAGGTAATAATCAGGATTACGTGATCATAAATGGTAGGCTATACCCTCTATCACACCACCGCATGCTAATGACCTTGTAAATGAATTTGCTCACTCGCGTTTGAAACATCCCCTTCACTTCATGCGTTTTATAGTTGTTTAATGCATTAGTCTAGCTGTCTTAACTTGCTAAAGGATTAATTACAAAGTCAAGTTCATCTTCAGCGCGATAGAACAGAAATATATATATATATATATAATTTATTTATTTATTTTTTGTGGTAATGGGAGTTATAGACATTACCGGTCACAACCACAAGCGACGCTGTTGACTTGGTAGACAAATTTAGCGATATATGGACGACGAGGCAATGAGTGTTGACAATGAGAAACATTGGATACTAGGCCTATTTGACAAGTTCCGCAGGTAATACCATTAAAATAAAGCCGTTTGGAGAGGCAGTCCGAAAGAAAATAAGGTAGGCCTATGTGTTTTACGTTATGAAGTGCGTTGCGAGTGCATGAGAGCACGCAAAGAGAACTTTCCGATTGGCTGTGTTTTGTTATTCAGTGTTATGCCCTGTTGTCGCGCCTAGTGTGCGTTTTCTTGTTTATGGCAAGATGTATTGCTTTGACATTACTGCTAAAATGTGCCTAAGTAAAGACGAATGGCCTTAGTTTCTCTTTAACTCTGTCTTTTAATTTTTTGTCTTCATCAGGTTTCTGTATTTCCACCATGTGTTTTATTCTTAATTTAATATGGTTTGTGTTACAATGTGTTTCTCTCAACCACATCATTGTTTTGTCTTGTTCTAATGTTATATTTGTCTTATTGTCTTATCCTCCCCCCAGAACCATAGGGGCCCTTTGACTCTGCAATGAGTGGTCTTACCCTCAGGCCAGAGACGTAACCTCTACTCTCTGTGGACACTCTGTCTAACAAAGTCTGTCGACCCTTTTTCATCTTCTTTAAATCACTTTGTCTTTAATACAATTTGACGTCTGTTTTTGTTATAATTAATCAAAAATTAAAGTGTGCTTACATGAGCTTCCAACTCAGTTAATGATTATGTTAAAGAGAACATTTGATTATTCTCAGTTGATGACTATTTTACACAGTCTTAGAATGAGTAAAACAAAATATGTACACTACCAGTCAAAAGTTTTTGAACAGTAAGATTTTTAAGTCTCTTCTGCTCAACAACAATCCTGCATTTATTTGAATGGGGGAATTATAGACATTGCTTCTTCTATTTAGCAAGGATTTCTATTTCAGGTAAATGCTGTTCTTCTGAAATTTATATTCATCAAATAAACCTGAAAACAAACTACTCAGGTGTTTTCAACATAATTATAATAATAATATATGTTTTTTGAGCAGGAAATCATGAGTATTAGAATGATTTCTGAAGGATCACGTGAAAGAGTAATGCTAAAAATTCAGCTTTGAATTTACAGGAATAAATTACATTAATTATTTATTACTTAATATATTAAATAATAAAATATTTTAAATAGAAAAAATATTTCACTTTTTTTACTGTTTTTGCTGTACTTTCAATCAAATAAATGCAGGCTTGGTGAGCAGAAGTGACTTCTTTAAAAACATTCAAAATCTTAATGTTCAAAAACTTTTGACTGGTAGTGTACTTGTGAAGGTAAATAGATGTCTGATGCTGCAATATGCATATACATTGTAGAAATATTATGAAAGTTGCATTTGTAGCAGAGTTAACCTACCGTGAGATTGAGGATGTAGTGAAGTGATAATCAGCTCTACAAAATAAACAACTAAAAGATAGTGCATGCCTATAGCATTCAGAGTGCTTTCCTTTAAATCTTCTACTTTTTCTGGTGCTTTCCTTCCAGTTGCCAACGACAACGACCTCTGTTAGAGAACTGAGAAAGGTCTTGAGGTCAAAGTACTTGGAGGACCCCCTGAAACACAGGCCACTTCCTAGTCAGGCAGAACGGTACATACACACACGCACACAAAAAAGTGGGACAATGAAGACAGATGTACAAAGACGCAACCACTACCCCCTACTGAGGCTACTTGACCCAGAACTGTGCAGAACAATGTGGACAATGGAACTTCATAACAGAATTGCTGTCCACACTTCAGTCCATTTTAAGTTGTTCTTTGTTCTTTGCACAAGTATGTGTGTGGATATATGAGGTGTGCAAAAAGAGTTGATGCTCAATAAACATCAGCAAATGAGCAAATATATAATAGTTACTCAGCAGGCAGTAATCAAAACATTTTTTTTGGTAATGAAAATATTTGATATATGACATTTCTGTGGTGAAAGTTCAATTTGGTTCGATTTGGCAAGTGACTACATAATCACTTCTAAATGGTCAGCCACACCTCTTCCTGTATCAGCTGTCAATCATGCAGACAGCATGTCTGCTTCCAGAGCTCAGGTGCCTTGTGGACTGCTGTTGTCAAGCGCAAGCATCAGAGCACTCGGAAATGTGAGAGTCTCTGGCGGCCGACAGGAGGCCACTTTAGGAGATGCTATCTCGAGGACCCAAACACCCGACACACTCACTAACACACACACGCACACACACACCTTTATACAGACACTGACACATTTGCACCTATGCGCACACATAAATGCTCTTGGGTGTACCTGGATGATTCAGCTTAAGTGTTAAGGGTTTGAGGCATTAATTGCATACTCAAACATAGGATCAGAACTTGAATAAAGTATGTTATCCTTGGTTTCTTTCAGATTGTGTCTCTTTAGAATGCTGCTAGGTGTGACATTTGTATATAGGCTTAGAGAATAAATTTAACCCTTAACGTAATGGAGATTGAAGAAGAGAAGTGTTTGTTAAATATCCATTTCACGTGAAAACGTCATTTGACTCTTGAAACACAAAACCATCGTTTATTCTACAGTTAAAGGTGCCATCAATCAATACTATAGTACAGAGACATTGATAACCCGCTGTAGTCATTGATACCCTTAAACCTGTACATATGGCATGTTTGTGTTGTGGCCTCTTTGATCAGGCCTTGGTTTTAATGGATTTTTCTCCTCCTTTTGGCCATGAGACCAGAGAGGGCAGGGATATAAAGTGGAGGGGTGGAAGGTCATTTGAACCTTGTGGTTTTGGTGCAAAGTGCAGGACGACAGAAGGTGTTCTCCTTGTATTGAGACATCACTCTCTCACACAGAGACAGGAAGTCTGCTCTCCCCCCCTCCCACTTACACATATACACAGACTCTAGACCATTAACAGATCCCATGCGTTAATGGGCAGTATTGTAGCAATAGATTGATGGAGTTAGGTATCCAATACTGAAATCGCAGTGATTAGCTTGTCACCTCAGAACCAAATCAGTCTCTCCCTGGATAAAAAAAAAACGGCATCACTGTACTTTGGCCCTAAAGGCCTCAAGTGTTTGATTACTTCAGAACCTTATATGGAGAAAGTTTTTATTTCTGAGTTCTAGGTTTTGACTATTGTTTGTTTATTTGTTTGTTTGTGAATATACTAACCTTGACTTTTTAGATTTAATCTGTCTAATGCATCAATGAATGAAAAATGCCCTAAGCAGTGGTCAACTAGTATGACTTTTTCCATATAGTGCTGTTTTTAAAACCACATTTTGGTTATGTGGTTACATCATTGACACAAATCATTCAACCCATTAATGCCTGTGATAATAAGACCATATAAAGAGCGCTTTTCCATGTGTGTGAAGTGGTTGCATACTGTAAAAGAAATATTATGTCACATTACCTAGCAAGTTTTCAAATGCTTCCAAAGTTTTGTCTACGTATAATACAGTTGTTTTTAAAATATTTATTGTCTCCAAAAATATATATTGGTAAAATGTATTGAGCCTCCAGTAACTTTAAGTTTCCACAGGTTAAAATCCATGACAATTTACACAGTATTCATTATATTTAATTAAACTCCACATTTACAGTAATGTCACTTATCTTAATCCAGGTTGACAGGTTTACATATGTAAAGTCACATTTTAGTATTAACATTAGGTGAGTCTTTTTTGCTTTTTGAATTTGGAAAATTACTTGAATTGGTTGTTTTCAAGTTTTGTTTCATGGGGTTAGGAAATGTTCTGTGAAAACATTTAATTGGAAGAAAAACATTGAAAATCTTTTCATTGAAAAGATTCAAGATCTGTGCAAGGTTTAAAAATGAATATGTTGTTAGAGAACCTAACAGAGCGGCGGTCTGGCTTAGGCTATAAATAAGGCAACAATCGAGACGTTTTTTTTTTTTTTTTTTGTATTACATGTTTAATGCTAAAATTAATTTGGATGTTGTTTATCATATACCATTTCTAGAAAATCTTTTTTGAAATTACATCTCGTTTTAAATATTATTATTATTATTATAGGCCTGAATTATTATATTATTATATGACTGAATTGTTTTGCTAATCGCAGCAGTCGGCCGCAGGCTAAAATCTACAATGGTTTGTACGCGTAAAGAAGATTATCCTACAGTGTTTTAGCTTGTTTACCAACAACTAATAATTGCTGTTATATAAGCTAAGAAAATTAAACACAATCTGTCTTCGTTCTCCTTGAGCAAATAGCGTCAGTGAACGCCTAAATTCAGTCAGTGAATTTCTTTTCGGAAGAGCAAGTATCAAGTTTTATAAAACTTTTAATAATTACTTAACTTACTTATTTAATAACTTAGTGGTTATTAGTTGTTTACCTCTGCGAGAGAGAAAAAAATAGCAAGACATCGTTTGCCACGTTTCCAACTCAGCGGGTGAAAGAATTAAATTAGGTCAAGAATCTGTGAATCACAGAGCTGACGAGCAGGACCCAAATGACAACAGACACCTTCTTAAGTTTCATTCTTTCAATGGAAACTGTACCTTGGCCTAACATGACCTCACTAGAAATAAAAATTTGTGATCGTTGTAATGACAACATTATTGTTTAAACTACTTACACTCGCCTGAACGCAAATTATTTAATTTATGGGTGAAAAAAAGATTGCTGTTCAGCTGTCACAA
This sequence comes from Cirrhinus molitorella, assembly GCA_033026305.1. Classification (NCBI taxonomy): domain Eukaryota; kingdom Metazoa; phylum Chordata; class Actinopteri; order Cypriniformes; family Cyprinidae; genus Cirrhinus; species Cirrhinus molitorella. Next base: position 29,672,003 of record CM065120.1, read on the forward strand.
CCAAGTAAATTAATTTCAGCTAGGCTATTCATTTTACAATTTATTAATGAAGACTGAATCAAGTTTACTTGATACTTTAGTTAGACAGTACATGTCCGAGTTTGTTTTACTTTTTTACAGAGTTTAGAGGTATATTCTCAGGTGAAATAAGCCGCATGTTGGGGTCTGTAACCCTGAGACTTAGTCCGAATATAATAGGCTTGTTTATCGAAATGTACTTTGTTTTCCGGTGAGATTTTGTTGGCTTGCCAGATAATTCCTCAAGAACAAGGGACATTTTTTTAATGAGACTCACGTGTTTAATAAACACCCGTGAGTCTGACCTAGTTTGCAATTATATTTATAAACCATAACGTATGAACACACTATTAAGTTGATAAAAACCAACACGTTAGCTACTTATACAAAAAAGGCAAGACACAAAAGTTTTCTTTTGAAGTAAGTGTAAAACAGAAGATTTAATGACACTCGATAAAAGATGTAAATACTGGTAGTATAGCCTACTTAATTGGCCAGGTTATGCTGAAAACGATAAAAACTTAAAAGGAATAAACATACAAACATGCGTTTAATGTAAAATAACCAATACATTCACTTAAATACGTTTTAAATTGCTCATTTTGAAATTAGAGGGCCATTTAAAATACAAATGCATGCATCAATAATCTATCTTTGGCGGAGATGTAGTAATAATAATAATGTAAACAGTAAAACATTTGTGTTATAATTTCCTGTCACGTGAAGAGAGGGTGACTGGCATTGGCATTTCTGCCAGTTATGGCTGTTGACTCGTCTGATGCACTGAAATCAGGGTGTAATAGCTATGCCAAGTGTTATTATTTATATAAAATTTTGTACAGCATACAATAAATAAAATAGGCTTTTGCATAGAAATACAAGCCAGCTTCTTTACTGACCGGTAGCTGAACAATGTTCTCCGCAAAACACACAAAAAGGCCGATAATGCTTGTTATCAAAAATTTGCGCTGGGCCGTGTTGTCGGTTTTTGATATAGGAGCTACTGTGTCCTCTGTGTTAGGGCCTTTTCTAAGTCATATATCTCCATCAAACAGGCTGAAATACTTGCTGGCATTTGAGAAATAAAAGTAAGGCGCGCTACCTCCAGGATACACGACTGGCAGAGGCATTGGAAGCATGCACCTTCCGAGCAGATTATTCTCTTTATATAAAGCTGGTAGCGGTACCGTCTTTCCAATATCACTGAAATCGCTAGTCGGTCCCTCCAGTTCAGTAGACAGTTGTCTTTTTAATTTATTCCGTCGATTCTGAAACCAGATTTTGACTTGAGTCTCGGTGAGCTGCAAAGAGTTCGCCAGGCACGCGCGCTCCGCGCTGCTCAGATAGCGTTTCATGTCAAAAGTAGATTCCAGTTGGAAGATCTGTCTTTTTGAAAATATAGTGCGCGTTTTCTTTTTCGTCATTAGTTTATTCTTTTTGCCGTTGTTCTTCTGTTGCCCATCATCGCAGCTGTCCGCGCTCTCGCTGCGCACGTCGACGGCTTTGAGTGCGTCCACAGTTCCATCTCCCTCTCTGTTGACTTTATCTGAAAGCCAGTCAAATTCTATTGATATTCGCTCAAAAATTACAGTGCAACTAATAATACAGTCTAGAAGATTGGTGCCAAAATTAAAAACAATATCTTACCAATGGTGTGCAATCTTGCATCTGACCCTTCCTTGCATGGATCCTCACTCTCTCCAGGATGATGCAGACAGCCATCCCTACACACTACAAGCGATGTCTTTGAATGACAGCTATCAAAGTTTCTGCTACTCGACTTGGAGTTGAGGATGTTGTCAATAGTAAACTTCAAAGAAGCGGGTCGACATGACACGTCCTCCTTGCTCATATTCTCCGTTAGGTGCGGGGTCCTTTTTGTCCTTGTCTTCTTTTTGCCGTTTCATAAACTAACGTCTCGATTCTCCGAGCACCATCGCTCCACGACGTGCAGTGCTGCTGCGTTTGCCTAGGCTGTTAGTCCACTGACCGGAAGAACACTATTCTCCATCGTTTATTGGTCACGAGAATCAGACAGCACGGCGGCCAATGGCAGAGGAGGGTGGGAGCTAGAGCTCAGACCTATCCAGACATCTGGCACACATACTTCAATATGAAGTGCACTGTGCTTACTATTTTTAATGAGAGCTCTTAAGAAAAGGAAAGAGTTTTCAGCTTTTAGCAAGAGGCCTATTTTGCTACGTTCTTGAGCCGTTTGATGACGCTTGTGTCAATTCGAGAACAAAGGGAGGTCAATGTAGCTGATAGGCTATGACTTTTTTTTAGATGAACTTTCAGTTCCCAATTAAGTTAATTATAGTAACTCTACCGTTAATATAATAATTCTTGCACTACTTACGTGTGTGAGATCATTCCGAGTGTTGAAAAAAAGTTTCGCTGTCTATTCATTTAGTATACTTGGTTTTATTTTGTGCAAATGCAGTGTTAGTGGCAGAAACGGTCTGTATATATATACAGTCTGTATATATATTTTATTATTTATTCATAATATTTATTTATTTTTGACAATATTGGTCGTACAATGACTATTAGGCTACGTTATTTCTGGGGCATTTAATAATTTAGCTAATTACTGAATACAGAAAGCATATATGGACGATAATGTTGTAATAAATATTATTTGACTGAACCCTTAGACCGTCACCACCGCATATTCTCGTCCATGAAGTGCAAGTGGACCCCGAAATTGATCTGAATAAATCATTGTGGACTATATGATTTTTTATGTCTTAATTATAAACTAACGTTGTCTTAAAATTGCAAAATCACATTTTCATATCATTATTCAGTGAATATGCCAGGTAGTTTTGGGCCTACTTTGTAGCTTGTAGTTTATTTGTCAACCTGTAGCCTATACATTTGATATTTAAGCTTTATTCGTTTTAATTAGGCTATTTTGTGTAAATTGCACATATCTAATTCAAAAGTGTTTGAATTTGTATCGTATATTTTGTTGTGTCTAGCAATAACGGACTGCTGAAAAGATGGCTTTTAAACCACAACTTTCGTTTGTGAATAATAGTGCTGCACTGATTTACTGCTGTGGAAATGTAACATTTTAAATGTAGTGTTTGGTTCACACTTTATTTAAAAAATACCCAAAGTAATCGAGATAATCTGGACACATGAAGAAATATATTTTGCAGGATAGATATACACGAATGATTGTTTTTCCGTTGTCCCGTAAAGTCTTGACGTCTTCTTAGCACATTGACCTATATACATTGAACCAATTTACAGGAAAATCATGCGTGCTTTAACGTGATTCGTTTATTTAAATTTATAATGTGAAAAAGTGACAAAACTTACAAATCAGTGGTTCTGAATAAAAATATATTTGCACAAAGCAAGTGTTGCCCTTATATTTACATACAGGTCAGGGCCCCATGCACAGAAGACTATAGACAGGTAACAATGACATTTAACACAAACTTTTCTCGTGTGATATTGTGATAGGTGTTTTCTTTTCTTTGGATGCAGGAGACTGCAATTTCCAGCAGGATATATGTATATCAGATATTGCACCATTCAGAAACATTTTTGTCATTGGGCCACTACTGTAAATGTACATCAGACAAGGCCTGTCATTTGCGATGTCATTAAATTCATTGAATGAGCAAAAGACGATAATGGATAGTTCACGGAATTTGAGAAGCCCATGATTGGTGGCGAGACTTGAGACACGTTAAAACTGAGAGTCGACATGGGTGTCGTTTTATCGTGGTACAAGATGGGCACCCGTACAATCCGTTGGGAGCTGTGGTTATAATTAACAGCCTCTAAATCCGCGGCCAGTTGTCTTTTCCATTTGTTCCTGCGGTTCTGGAACCAGATTTTCACCTGGGTCTCGGTCAGGTGCAGGGAGGCCGCAAGACCAGCGCGCTCAGAACTGCTAAGGTATCTCTTCATGTCGAAAGTGGATTCTAGCTGGAAGACTTGGCTTCTGCTGAAAACAGTTCGAGTCTTTTTCTTCCGGGCCGAGCCTGGCTCGGAAGTGTCGGGGCCAGAGCGCTGGTCGAAAAGCTGTCGAGCGTCCTCGGCCTCGTCAGCAACACACTCGCTCGTTTTTCGGTCCACTGCTCCATCAAGAAGCTCAGAGGCCATGGGGGTGTCCCTGTCGCTGCAGCAGTGTTCACTGGAATGGCGGGTTTCTTCTTTTGGACCTGATAAAGTGAGCATTAAATGAACGTATGAGTGTTTAAGAAATGCATGTTTATTGTAACTGATCAGACGGATGTTACCAAAAACCTACTCTGACATCTAGGCCCGTTCCCATATGTGCAAATTCACAGCTTTACAGAGCTAACGAATCAGACAAACCAATGGCACTCTTTAAGCCTTTAACGAGTTTGGGGAGTCTTTCATTGCGACTCGCCTGCTCTAAAACTAATGTGGACCTGTCAGTAGCAATAATTATATTGTAAACTAATTACTAACTTGGGAACTAATAATGAGCAGGTCAGCCTGTTTCATCAAGAAAAAGCACAGTCCATTGGAGCTTGTGTTCTCATTTAAATTAAGTCTTCAGTGAAGATATCACTGTTCAGATCTCTATAGAAAGAAATCCCTACATTATTGCCACTTAGGATTTTTAACATAATTATTGTTAAATTAGTGTTGAACAATAAACAAGTCTGTGAATCCCGCAACTTACTCTCTGAGATTTCCCGTCCATACCACTCCAGAGGTGATTGTGTGTTCCGACACATCTCTGACTTGAAGCCTGTACTGGATGCTTGGCTGCACATTTCTTTGCGATGCGCTTTAGTGCCGCCCTTAAGAACCATCTCTCGCCCCATGCCATCGTTATCCTTTAAAGGACGGACGGACTTTTCTGTCCTACAAGAGCCAAGTAAATTCTCGATAAAAAACGACGAACCCCTGGATGTGGTGGAAGTATGCTGTTGTTGGCTTTTGTCATGCATTTCTCGTACAGATATACCAGTCCCAGCAATAGCCGGTGATTCGTGAATACTTCTAAGCAAAAAGTAACGAATCCTTCCTCTCCGGATATCGCCGCCCAACCATCGCTTCAGCAGGATGAAATCCTTCTTGCGTCCACGGCGCCAGTCCAGAGAGAAGCGGGGATGTAAACGTTAGTAAAGCTAAATCCAAGTCAAGTAAAATGCTTAACAAGCGGAGGGCATTCTGCTATTGGACGACCACAATAGCAAATGGGATTACTCGTGAAAGGGTATTACCGGCTCCAATTCGACTTCGCTTTTGATCGTGCCTCAGGGTCGGTGGAACCCCTGTCACAGAGGGCTTTATTTGGGTCAATTAGGGAGCAAATCAAAATACAGATAGTGGTTCAGCTCATCGCGTCAGCTGGGGATCTCGTAGAATAGAATGCTGCTCCGTCTATTGGTCGGAAAGGTCGCTACATCACAACGACGTTACAGCAAACGCCACTGTTTGACAGTGAGACTGCCTTCTTCGGGACATCCCAGGATATGTGGTGTTTGCTTAACGCATTTAAAAATGCCAAATAATGTATTTATGCCACAACTAAAACACAAAGGAGGTTTTTTTTTTTTTTGAGGGGGAAATCATCAGAATCTGCAAAACACTAGGCTTTATACATACAAGGTCTTAGTAATTTATTTTAAACTATATATTTTTGAGCCTTAACAGTAAATTAGAAAAAATATGTTTCAGGCCCTGGCAGCACACTAATTGGACATATATTGATGCATTTGGTTTTGTTTAAATCGGAGTCTGTGATTTCCCCTAGACATTTATTTGAGAGCATTTATTGCATTTTCAAGCATGTGTTATCATAAAAAAAAAAAAAAACAAAAAAAAAAAAAACATCAACAACAACAAAACAAAAGAACTTACCAACAGTGAAATTATTTAGATTGTTAAAAAAGTTGATTAATGAGAATGCATTTTACGACCCCAAGCATTAAAACATTATGTAAAGACCTATTCCTTTTCTTTAAAATTGTAAAACGTTAGCTGATTTTTTTTTTTTTTTTTTATGAGACTACTTTCATTTGGTGTAACGTGACATTTGCCTTGCATCAGTTATATTAAATAATAAATATTTTAAATTAATTTCAAATATGATTTTATCATATAACAAATAGTTTTAAGTTTGACTAAACATTTTACAGCATAGTTTGTGAATCTTAAATCCTAAACTTATAGCCTAGCCTACATGAAAATAAAATATAATTATGAAAAAAATAAATAAAGTGTATTTATATTCATAATTGCGTTTTTTTTTGGGGTTTTATCTAAAATAACTCTTGACGTCTGTGACCGTTACCGTTTCTGGACAGCAAATCCTACTTAAATAACTTTCTGGCTTAAAACCCTAACATATTTCAGTAATGATTTAGCAAGTACACACCGTAATCGTCTTCCGTAGTGTATAAGAAATAAATAGCAAGAAACTGAGAACTGTAAATCCTGTGATTTTTATATGTATTACGTTAACACTGAGAAGTATAAAACGTATACAAATACATTAAATATTATAATTTATATATATATATATATATATATATATATATATATATATAATATTAAAAAAAAGCTTCTTTATCAGAAGTGCAATGGTGAAATTCGATTACAATATTGTGAACGTGAGTTTATATGGACGTTTCCGTGATGTCTATGCCGTTTTTTTTCTGCTGTCTTTGCGACCTGTTAAATAATCTAATGACAGTGTGCTTCGTATAGTTGCATATTTATTTACAAAGATATTATATGCATGAAGGTGAAAGATAATAATAATAATAATAATAATAATAATGATAATATTTTATATAAAATACACTACAAGCACAAAAATAGTGCAAAAGATGCTAGCTAAGCTCGTCTGTTAAGTTAGTTAGTTTATATAATTATACATGCGAAATACACTTATTTCGCCTGAGGTCAAAAAAGTACGAAAACAGCATGAACAAATTGCTTACACATGTATTTTAAGATTTTCGTTTACGTGGACTCGTAACAAGCTTGACATTAATAGTTTTCAATACTGTAAATGTATTTTTGGAGCGCTAAATGTTCTTTTTTACGTAGCTGCTGTTCATTGTCGGTTATATAACACCGATTTCGAATTTGCTTTTTAAAGTGCAGGTTTGTATTTTCCCAAAATTACTGAATTAAAAAAAATCTAACTTTATATATATTTCCTAGTTTCAAACATTTTTGTCAACTGAGTGGTGTATATTCCTCCATCTGTGTCGCAAACGAATATATACAAAAAAAAAAAAAAAAAAAAAATTGTATTCGTTAACAGCTTGTAGTCATAGCAAAAACTAGTCTTAGAAATTAGTCTTTTTCGTTTTTAAATTGTGTGTGTGTGTGTGTGTGTGTGTATATATAATATATATATATATATATTAGAAAAAAAGAAGAAAAAAACACACAACCTGTCAAGCAAATATCTTAGAGGATTCAATTTAGTCTAAGAAAAAGGCCTAATAATTGTATAGACTGTGCTTGGAATGGTTTCACAGGCACTTACTGTATATTTCGTCAAATATATATATATATATATATATATATATATATATATATATATATATATATATATATATATATATATAAAAATTGTGATACATATGGTAAAATGATGTCTTAGTGTGTTCTTTGCGGACAGTAATACCTGTTTGTCTTTTAAACCATGGAAGAAAAAAAACTATCCCACTGACTGAGGTTTTGATGTATTGACTGTGGTTCACTTTTTACATCTCTTCTTTCCCTTCCTTTGGCTTCTTTTTTAGCTTGTGAGTGAGAGGCAGAGATTATTTAGCTCATATTACTGTGTGTACTTCGGCACTCACTCTGATATGGCACCAAGTCCGACCCCCTGTATGTGAGGGCAGACAGCCCCTGGCCTCATGGGCATGTAACCCCACTGATCCTTATCCAGACTGGCATGGCCTTTTCACACTGGTGACCAGTATTGAGACCTTTAATGCTTTCCTCTCCCTCTCTTTTTTCTCTCTCTTTTACTTTTTCTCTCTCAATACACATTATCTTTCTTCCATTTATTTAACTACCCTTTGCCCTCGTTGTCATTCACTGTATGTCACATTTCTTTCCCATCACATGAACTCATCCCTCCCCCATTTGTCCTCATGATGTCGGTATTCTCCTAATAAGCAAGAAAAGATGTGTTTTACCACATAGTGTAACTGCTTCCTGCCTGGGATGCGACACAGAAGATAACCAGGCCAAAGAAATTGCAATCAAAAGGTATGGTTTTCCACTGTGCCTTCATCTCAGCCTCGGTTTGTTAAGATTTGTGTGTATTTTCCTCTGGGCATGTTGTGATGGTTCAGTCTAAGCTCTCTTCAGGGCCGTCCAGTAGTTTATGAATCGAGAGTATTAAAAGGCTAAAAGGCAGATTAGCATATGACCTATTTCATGTGGATTCTCCATCCAACCTGTCACTTAGTTGCATCTTGAAACAGAAACTAATGTTGCTTTAGCACTATATAATTTCTAGTCTCCTCTAGTAATCCAGTCGAGTATTACCATGATTATAATGCTTCCACGCCCAGGTAATTTCTATAAGATTTTATGTTCCCCATGAAACAATAATGCATATTTTAAACTAAATGTTGCATAAAATGCAACTTTAATGAGACATGGTTTGCATGCATATAGATGTAACCCAATAAACACACCTTCATAATGATTAGTACCTAGATTTAAAAAGCAACGTTTTGAAGAACATGTCAAATTCCCATGCCCCCAATGTTTCAAAATTTCTTTAAAATAAATGTTACATGTATATTAAAAAATTTCATTATTATACATTTACTTTTCTTAAAATTTCTGTTTGTATGTATGTGTTTGTATGTATGTAATTATGTATCAATTTAGTCGCTCAAACTCCAGTTTACCCTGTAACACTGGCATATGGTTTACATCATGTTAGACTTCTTAGAAGTGACATCATTTCTTTTGATAGAAAGCAACTCCAAGAACAAAGTATGTAATAGTCATAAACACTCTCTCTCTCTCTCTCTCTCTTTCTCTCTCTCTCTCTCTCTCTCTCTCTCTCTCTCTCTCTCTCTCTCTCTCTCTCTCTCTCTCTCTCTCTCTCTCTCTCTTTGTGCTCATTTTTAGAAGAATTATCTAGTAATGTAAAACATGTCCACCCTTATTGTGTCAGTTTATACTGGACACGAAAATGTTTGTTTATTTTTCTAGATAAATTTTACATACACTACTAGTTAAAAGTTTATGAACAGTAAGATTTTTTAATGTAATTTTTAAAAAATCTGCTCACCAAGCCTGCATTTATTTGATCCAAAAATACAGCAAAGACAGTAAAACTGTAAAATATTTCTACTTTTTAAAATAACTGCTTTCTATTTAAATATATTTTAAAATTGATTCCTGATCAAAACATCATTGCTCCAATCTTCAGTGTCACATGATCCTTCAGAAATTATTCTAATTTGATTTGCTGTTAAAGAAAGTTTATTATTATTATTATTATTGATGTTTAAAACAGCTGAGTAAATTTTTTTCAGAATCCTTTGATGAATAGAAAGATCAGCATCTATCTGAAATGAAAAACTTTTGTAACATTATACACTGTGTGTGTGTGTGTGTGTGTGTGTATGTATATATATATATATATATATATATATAGAGAGAGAGAGAGAGAGAGAGAGAGAGAGAGAGAGAGAGAGAGATAGCAAGGATGCTTTAAACTGATCAGAAGTGACGATAAAGGCATATATGATGAATGCTGTTCTTCTGAACTTTCTATTCATCAAAGAAACCTGAAAAAATTCTGCTCAGATGTTTTCAACATAATAATAAATGTTTTTTGAGCAGCAAATCAGAATATTAGAATGATTTCTGAAGGATCATATGACTGGAGTAATGCTGTTACAAATTCAGCTTTGAAATCACAGTAATAAATTACATTTTAAAACATAGTCATATAGAAAGGTTATTTTAAATAGTACAATTTTCTTTAAATAGTAATTTTAAATAGTACAATATCTTAATAATCTGTTTTGCTAACTTTTGACTGATAGTGTATCTGTTACAATCCTTCCTGAATGTTAAACTTTTGCTAGCATGTTGTTCTTTCCTAACTCTTCTAGTCCTTTATTTGCTTAAAACGTACACCGTTATACATTACACTGTAAAAATGTCACATAACAGGCTGGATACATTGTCTGGAAATGTGAAATTTGAATTTGCTTTCTCCCTCTGATAACACACACATACACACACAAATCACATTTTTAACTTTTTTTTTTTTTTTTCAACAAACCTGCTCACTCCAAAATCCATCAACTGTAGCAATGACCTGGCTGCTTCTTTCTGCTCTGTCCACAAATGCAAGTATCAGTCTTGTAACAATGCTGCATTTCCACAAGTCAAACTTTGGCATCTAGTATGCTTTACATCTGCCTGGGCTTTGAAGAAGTGGCATATGGGGAGACTACAAAGCCCCATCTATTGGTGGGGTTACAGTAATGCGGGTATGCTGTATAATTGCAGTTTATCTCACCCTTTTTTCCCTGGCACATTAGCAGAGGAGCACATTACTCTATATAATACTCTATAATTATGCAAAGTCTGCATTTCAGACATTCCTCATAAGCACAAAATCAAATAGAACACAAGTATGCTAAAAGAATGCAGAACCATCCAGATGGTTATGTTACTCTGCTTACTAGTGCGTAACACACCCTAGGCTGTTGGTGTCTTAGTTTGGCATGAGGTGTGTGTGTGTGTGTGTGTGTGTGTGTGTGTCAGGGTTTACCGGCAATAAATAATACAACTTCTGTGATAAAATATAAAACGTGTGCTGGCTCCTATTGGTAGCATTAAATGTGTTTAGTGTTCCCAACACAGACGTTGAGAAGAATAAGAATTCAGTTATCAACTGAACTTAAATTTCTGTTGTTTACACAAACCTAAAGTGTTTTTAACAATCATGAGAGAAGAATGGCACCAAATCCACCTCAAAATCTATGGTGTCTAAGTAGCATCTATAAACTTTGTTTAGAGTTTGAGAGTTAGATTAGATCATGTTATCATTTATCATTCAGTGACAAATAGAACTGTTCACATTTGCAATATGTAAATTATATAAAACTGGTTTTAAACTAGTTGTATGTTCAGTTCTTCGAAATTAACATTTTCCTGTTCATTTTGGTTTCTTTCATTGGAAAACTTGTATACCAGTGTAATGCCAGTTTGTCATTATTGCCATTATTATTATTTAGTGTGTTTTAATTCCATTTTACATTCTGAACTAACCTTATCATCCAATTATTTGGCATTTAAAAAGTCCCACTGACCTTAAATAGAATCATCCAGTACTGTAGGGGTCCTCTCTATGATATATTAGATTTTCTGAAAAAAAATTATAAATAGTAATATTTTATATTATTTTATGAAATATAATTTTATGATATAGTCATTTTATTAATTTTGTAAATAATATTTTTTTCTGCATGTTGTTTGCACCACATTTAAGTAAAAAATAAATAAATAAAAATCAGTGACAGATATTTTTTTTTTTTTTTTTTTTTTTTATATAATATTCTATTTTTCTGCATGTTTCTCAGTGTTGTCTGTCCCATACAGTGTTGGGGAAAGTTACCTTTAAAAGTAATGCATTACAATATTACCCTAAAAAAGTAACTAATTACGTTACTTAGTTACTTTTTATGAAAAGTAATGCATTACATTACTTTTGTGTTACTTTTTATATCTGGGCAAGGCTTGCTTGTTTGTTTGCCCTTTCACACCAAAATGAAATTAAGTGTATAAGCCTAAGGCTAAAGGAAAATTCAATTCACACCTGTACAGTAGAACTGTAGGAAAAGACTTCAACACTTTTCAGCAATGAGAAAAAAAAAGCATGAATGTTAGTTAATATAAATAAGTTAATAAAGTAAGTTTTTGCTTATTAGTACACTGCAAAAAAAGATTTTCTTACTTAGATTTTTTTGTCTTGTTTCCAGCCGAAATATATAAAAATTCTTAAATCAAGAAGGATTTTCTAGACAAGTAAAAATTGTTTCGTTTTTTTTTTTCTGAAAACAAGTCAAAATTAAGTGTGTTTGCTTGAAACAAGCAAAATAATCTTGTTTTCTGTTTGAAATAAGATTTTTTTGCTTACCCCATTGGCAGATTATTTTGCTTGTTCTCACTTAATTTTGACTTGTTTTTTTTTTTCTGAAAACAAGAAAATAATTATTTACTTGTCTAGGAAATCTGTCTACCTTCTTGATTTAAGAATTTTGTGATATTTTGGCTGGAAACAAGACAAAAAATTTAAGTAAGAAAAGTATTTTTTGTCGTGTACAGTTGAACTGAATCAACAAAGGTCAGCAGCAAAGTCGTTTTTTTTATTATTTATTTATTTATCAGTGTATCACTATTTTGACAATTATGCCCCATCAAAAAATATCATTTGAATTTATAAATTAGAAACATTTTCATTTAAGCCAAGTTAAGGACCGCTTCTGTGTTATTGCAGTAATGTTGGTCAGTATGCTCGGCTGAACTGACGGATGGCATGATGTTTGTGTACAGACTAAAGTTCAGTCAGTCATGACTTTTGTATGATCGTTAAGGACTGTTTACTGTTTTCTATAAAAGACAGTAGCCGGGTTCAGGCTCACCCTGCTATGCTTCTGTTGCGGGGACCCTTCATTTGACCCATTAAACGCCGCATTGACATCAGACACATTTAAGGTCCAGGCATCTGCTGTCGCTCTTTAGTGGTGCGGTCAGCCCGAACGCCCTCATGGTCTCTGCGGTCTGAACCTGGATTGAGTCGTCACCGTGAAATTAGACTTGATATATGGGCGGAGACAGCTGAAGTTTTGCTGCAGTTTGTGCTGACTTGCCTCTGCGGTTAATACAGCATCAGTTTGCAATTTTCTGAAACAAAGGCTTAATGAAGAACCTGGTCAACAATGCAAAGCCCATTAAAATCATATTTTGGAATTTGTATTAAAGGAAGCATATAACACAGTTTGATCATAGGCATGACATTTAACTAGTACTTTATTAATTTGTGTAAATATATGTATTTCTATAATCATCAGCATGTTTATGCATGTTCAGTGTGTACTTAGGTCATGTATTAAGATTTATGTGTGCAATGCATGTTACTCATGATAAGTCATTGTTCTAGTTTATGTCTCTGAATATGTCTATAGTATTAAGACTTATTTATTATTTTTAGGTGGATTCAGTTAACTCATTTTAAACAGTGTTGGGCAAAGTTACTTTTAAAAGTAATGCATTAAAATATTGCGTTGCTCCCTAAACAAGTAACTAATTATGTTACTTAGTTACTTTTTATGCAAAGTAATGTGTTACATTACTTTTGCGTTACTTTTAAAATTTGGGCAGGGCTTGCTTGTTTGTTTTTAATATAAAAAAGTGATATTTTTGGCAAATGTAAAAGCCCTTTCACACCAAAAGTGAAATGAATAAGTCTCAGGCTGAAGGAAAGTACAATGCAGGAGAAGAAAGTAATAAAAAACCACACAAATATTAGCTTGTCTAAAGTAATTTTAGCTTATTAGTATGATTGAATTGGATCATCTAAGGTCAGCAGCAATGATATTGGTTAACAAAATTGGAATAAATACATAAGGGATGTTTGTCTTATGTAAAATATTTATTGCAGGTTTGCATCATATTTTGAGTTGGATTTCAGTTTTTATTCATTTTTTTTTGGGATCAATTTTTTATTATTTTAACATAGAAAGGGTCATATACAATTGCTTCTTCACAATAAAACGCATCCAACTGACCCCTTCAAACACCCCCCACCCCCAAGTTTTTATTCATTTTGAGGAATACTGAATACTGACTTTTTTTTGTGTGTGAGAGAGATGAATTAATGCATGTTCACATTTAGTCTAGGACTAATAATGTTTACGTCACATAACGCCTTTCCTCTTACTCCTGATTTCACTCAACAAGACTTGTCTGTCAATAAATGGAAAAATTAAGTAACTGTGTTACTTATTTGAAAAAGTAACTATTCTTGTAAATTAAAAAATAATGTTACTTAGTTACTTGAAAGAGTAATCTGATTACACAAATAATCTGGTTGGGTTACTTGTAATGCATTACCCCAACCCTGATTTTTAAATGTGTGTTTATGTCAGCTATTTTAATGCAAATATATGGAGACCAATGTTGGGTCTAAAACTCTAAAAAAGTAATTAATTACTAGTTACTAATTACATCTTCAGCAGTGTGATTGGATTGCTGTACGAATTACTCTCTCCAAAAAGTATTTAATTACTTATTACTAATTAGTTTCTAAATCTCAACCTGGACAACTTGATGCAAATATAGACATGAAATGGTTCTTTTAAATATATAATAGATAACTACATAAATTATTCTGGTCACACTTTAGATTAGGGTCCAATTCTCACTATTTACTAACTATTAACTATGACTTTTGCCTCAATATACTCCTAATTACTGCTTATTAACACTTAGTAAAGTAGTTATTACGTTTAAGAATCGGGTAGGATTTAAGACTTCTTGCAGAATAAGACATTAAGTGCTTTTTATATAATAATAATAAACAGCCACTATCCCAGTAATATTCGTGCTAATAACCAACTTAGTGAGAATTGGACACTAAAGTGTTACCAATATTCTTATTAACTCACCAAAGTATTTAAAGTTAGAAGGGTGCATAAAAACATGCATTTTAAGGTTAAACTTTAAATTTTGATGTTAAACCCACTATTGTACTGTATATGTGACCCTGGACCACAAAACCAGTCATAAGTTGCTGGGGTATATTTGTAGCAATAGGCAAAAATGCATTGTATGGGTCAAAATTATTGTTTTTTCTTTTATAGCAAAAATTATTAGGATATTAAGTATAGATCATGTTAAAGATCAGATATTCTGTAAAATTCTAACTGTAAATATATCAAAACTTAATTTTTGATAATTAATATGCATTGCTAATAACATAATTTGGGCAACTTTAAAGGTGATTTTTTTAATATTTTGATTTTTTTGCACCCTCAAATTCCAGATTTTCAAATAGTTGTATCTCGACCAAATATTGTCCTATCCTAACAAACCATACATCAGTAGAAAGCTTATTAATTCAACTTTCAGAAACTGACATTTATGACTGGTTTTGTGGTCCAGGGTCACATATAAATGTTCTAAGGTCTATACACAGTATTAAGTTCAATTACATAAGAAGTAACTGTAATTAAATTACAGAAAAGATAAGAGTAATCCCTTACTTTACTTTTTCAGGGGAAAAGTAGTAATTACGTAATTAAGTAAATTAAGTAATTACGCTAACTAATTACTACAACACTGATGAAGACAGTATAGATACGCATTACACAAACACAAAAATTGTCACAAATTGTCAAACTAAATGGTATTTAAAAAAATGAATTGACACATCCTCTAAATATCAGTTACTGATTTGTATAGTGATTCTATAGATTTTGTGTTATTTCTTCAATTGAACAAACTGTCAAGTTTACTACACTGCAATATTATTTTATAAAATAATAACATAGTAGCATACACTCTGTTGGGTTAATTAAAATTTTACAATTGGGTTAAATGTTTAGTCCAAGTGTCTGGGTAGTTTTATTTAACCCAACTATTGTTTAAAACTGACTATATGGCTGCCTTAATGTGAACCCAAAATAGGTTGTAAATTAAAAATCAGAAACATAATTACTAGTGGTATCAGCAATGTTTATTATTTATTTAACTTATTAATAAATGTTCATTTATTTAGCATATTAATACGTGCTAATTTCTAGTTTTAGGTTCATTTTAAGCAAGAAATATAGTCATTTGTAAGCAATAGTTAAGTTAAATAAAGCTACCCAGAAGGCTGGGTTAAAAATTTTACTCAAACGCTAGGTCAAAACAACCCAGTCACTGGGTTTGTTCATATTTCACCCAGCGCTATTTCTTTTTAACCCAGAGGGTATTTTAGAGTGTATTAACATAATAACATAGTCGATGTATGATTTTCATAATTCTTTCAGCTTGGCCTAAAATGTCAGTTTATCTTCTTTATCAGCTGGAGGTTTTTAATGAAGAATGTCTGTTTGTTTAACCTCTTCATGCTACGTTGCCCCCTGTCAACCCCAGCTCGTCATGCTGCCACAAAGAGGTGAAAATGTGAGGTTTTTAAATGCAGTTCAGATCAAACAAAAAATTTCCACTGCTTAATGCCTCAACCGTAGAAAGGTAAATATAAAAAGCAAAAATAGAAATGCAACACAGAGAACTGAACATAAATCACTACATTTAAACTGTGTAGCTGTGGTTATCATTTTACATATAATGTTTTTTTTTTTTTTTTTGAAGTCAGTAGTCAACATTTATAGTGTAGTTTTGAAATTTTATATAAGAGCAATATGTTAGGTTTGCATTTTATTTCAGAAAACTGCTGTGTGTTGGCAATAAGAAAAGTTAGTGAAAGCTCAAGAAAAATAAATTGAAAATGGAGAAAAGAAAAGAAAAATGTATGGATACAAGCAGTTTTGCAGTGTTACAACTGAAATAATATGCTTATTTGCAATTATCTCTTTAAAGGATTTGCTAGTTATTAATGACATCTTGCATCACACCTTGCATTAAGAAAGAAAAAAAAAAAAACATTTTGTACTTGTAATGTTTAATACTTGTTTATTATGAGTGTTATGAAAAGGCATTTCACAGAGAATTAATCAAAACTTCCAAACATTGCCATTTATATATATATGTGTGTGTGTGTGTGTGTGTGTGTGTGTGTGTGTGTGTGTGTGTGTGTATACCTACCTAACCATATTCTGGGGACAAATTTGTACCCAAAAGTGAGCAAAACCTGACAAAATCTCCAAAAAAAAAAAAAAAAATTTAAACTGGTATAAAAAATATTTAGTTTGTTTTTTAAATTGTAATAAGGCTGAAATTTAATTTAGGTTAAAAAATGTATAAATGTATGTCTGTATATAAAACCAATAGAATGTAATGTCCCCATTTAGATGGCTAAGTAAACGCGCGCGTGTGTGTGTGTGTGTGTACGGCCAAACAATCTTTCTCTTCTCTTATGGTGCAGATCTACACGTGAACACGAATACTCAAAAAACTAAGAAATATTTTTTTTCAACAATAGAGTGTTTCACCTAAACCACACATGTACAATCAATGCCTTTTTATATTAAATATTAATATATAGACTTCACGTATTAATTGACTTTGTGCATGTGTTGTCATTTTTCATGTCTGACTTATCATCCCAAGCCCAGGTACTGATTTCTGAGCTCATCTCCTTGACTGAGTTTATTTAATCTGACAATTAACTGGTTGTTGCATGGGGAGATGCAGTGCACGCTTTACTGAACGATGAAGGGATCGCGTGAGAAAGAAAAAGAAGAAGAACAAGGACACAAAGTACGTGCAATGTAAAGCAAAGATGCAAAGTCATACCTGCAGCTCTTATGGTTAATTAGCTTTTACCTATTTATTTCTTGTGAGCACATGACACTGTGTGACCTTAACAGACAATATTTTTTGCAGGACAGGTTAATGTAAGTTCCTCGACTTTGAAGTTTCCAAGACCATGGCCATCTGTATTGACTAATATATAACATCTTTTTTGAGAAAAAAAGGGGGAGCTCTTAAATGTCAGGAGGGATCCTCTTTCAGTCGCCAAGTCTAAAACTAATGGCCAACTTTATTCAAAAAGACAGAAGAAACTACATTACCTCACTGTATTAGGGGGCCTGATGGTGAATCGGTATAATATATAAAGAGCAACCAAGTCATCCTTCCATCTCTGGTTCTTGGGGATGGATTGCTCATGCCTGGCCAGCCTAACTGTGGTAATTGGTGAGCCAGTTTGGGGAGTGGTGATTAAAGATGGATGTGGGGAGTGGAGGCAGGACTGGGTTAACAGAAAGCGACAGGAAAGATGAAAGGCGGTGGTATTAATGCGTTGCCCAGAGGAGAGGAGCCCAGCCTGGAGACGCTTGTTTTTCACTCTGTTTGTCACGCAAGTTTCCTGCCCCGCCCAGTTCGGCAGCTGATAGGCCACTCCCCTCCCGCTCTTTTTCTTTCTGTATCTCCTCACACAGTCTCTGCAGCTTTGCACTATTCTTCTCACCGTTTCTTTTGGTTTTGCACATCTCTCTTCTGTTCTCTGTCTTCTTTTCATCATATAGTCTGTTTTTTACCTGTCTGTTTATCCATCCAACATTATATCTGTGTTTGAATTTTCTGCCTCCATTTTTCTCTCCCCCCTCTCTTGCCTCCTGTAAGGAGAAATGTGAATTATTTTTTATTGTTCGCCATGTAGGTCAGCCAATGAAAACAACTGCTGGTTCAAAGGTGCTTTAAGTGCTTTTAATTAATTGATGAGAATGGAAATACTTTAACATAACTTCCATCTTTGGCTCGCCGTTTTCATTCTCTCAGTAGAATGTTACTAAAATAGCGTAGGTAGATGAGACTTGCCTTTCATGGGCCTCTTGGGTAAAAAAAAAAAAAAAAAAAGAAAGGAAAAAATGTGATGATCTACTCTTCAAAACTCTTTAAGGCCTTCTGGAGCAATTGAGTGCTAAGGTATTTCTCATATAAGGATACATTTGAAAATAAAATAATATGTTAAATTTTTTTTTATAAAAAATAGTATACTAAAAAATAATGAAAACACATCGAAAACACTAATTATCATATTAGTTTTCTTAATCATATTAGCAGTTTTTTTTTTCCAAGATATCTAAGTGAATTTTAGTAATTTTTAGTAATCTTATTCAAATAGTATTTTTCTGTAAGTTTTCCAACATTAAAAAAAGATATGCTGATAATTATGAAATGACCACATTTAATAAAAATAAAATTTAAAAAAGTAGGTGTGCAAATGTTACACCTTTGTGGATAACATTAAATAATAATAAAGCCTATGTTTAAGACTACAACATATCTATAAAGTTAAGCATTGTGGTCAGATCTTCTGTAAGGTAGTCCTTTTTATATTCAATTGTTAAAATGTGTTATGTTACATTTATTACACATACATATTAACATGTATATATACTAATTAATTAAATTATCCACAAAATGATTTTTCATTTATAGTATACACTCTTATTTGTATAGAAAACTAAGAATTAATAGTTTCAATTTATGTCATGTCATGTCATTTCCCTTTACATTTAACATTTATCTTATGCTTTTAGTTAATGCTTTTTGATCTGATTTCCTGTGCAACATATAGCAAAACAAAGTTTGATTACTTCTAATTACTATTAATTACATGTGTGGTATAAATACTGGATACTTTGTCCCTCTCAAATTAGGTGCATTTTTTTTATATATATATTTTTTATTGATTCATTGCAGTTCATAGAGCCAGTATATAAAAATTTATTTAATATTATTTATACAAGACATTATACGCTGATCTCATATACTTTCGGGCAATTTTTGGTACTGTGGAAATAACATTTAATTTAACTGAAAATATAGATGAATTGTTGCCAGATCTGAGTTCATAGTGCAGTGGCAATAACTGAGTAAAAGGTTAGTATTTGTCATTAATGGATAGCTATAATCTTTAATTAATATTTTTGTATTAACATTTGTCTGATTTAGGACAACAACAACAGCAGCACAAAAAAATATTTTTTTCCAAACTTTTTTTAAAATGTATAATAAGCATCCGTCAATATACAACCTTGTGAATGATTAAATCATTTATATTAAACTGAAAATAATTTATAGTGATAAACTAAGGGGGGAAAATGTAAACAAACAAACAAACAAACAATGCACTTTTCTTATGTATGCCTATTTACAACAGAGCTTTATAAATGTGCATTTTCTTCGGGGGGAAAAAAGGTTGATTAGCTTCTCATCCTGGTGCTTCCTTTTCAGCTGTCATTTAGTAAGGTGTAGATCCTGCAATATTCAATTTCAGTTTTCAGAAATAACATTTTAGCTGTATATATCAAAGTGTGGTAAGTGGTGTCATTAGTTAAACACGCCGGTGTCTCTGTTCTCTCTGATTTTGAGGCCGGCGTACAGAGGTCTCCATGAGGTATGGATGTTGTCAGCTTCTATTTCCTCAGTATGACCTTTGGTGCTTGTGTGGGGTCACTGAACACTTTTATTTCCCCTGCTCACATGCAGAGTCTCTGTCTCGAATAACAGAAGATATCAGGATAAACGGGAAATACAAATCATTCATTCTGAAGACGATCACCTCAGTGTCAGTATCAACTCACTTTAAGTGAATTCTTTATACTTTTCTGTTTTTTATACTCTTTCTTTCTTTATTTCTTTTTCCCCTAAAAAAACATTTCATTTTATTTATTTATTTATTTATTTATTTTTCCGTTTTACTGGAACAATGTGTACTACTACATTTTTGTTTGTCTTCAAATTTGATTACTTTTTACCCTTTGGCAAATGAGTACGATAAAATGTGGAACTTTAGATAAAGAGCTCACAGATCTGGAATAATTAATGGTAGGTCAGTAACATTTCATGTTTTTTTTTTTTGTTTGTTTGTTTTTTTGTTATAGATTTGTTGGTTTTATCAGATTTTAAAATATTTAATAAAATTAAATGATGATGAAAAACAGAATTTTGTTTTTTGTTTTAAAAAACATTTTTAAAGTGTGCTAATGAGTTTAAGTACATTCTTCTAGCTGATAGGAAATCTTTGTTTTTTTAAATGTTTATTTAAAAACCTTTGTGATTACAAATGCAGTAAGACAGAAATTGTATAGAACAATTTATAATGGGGGAAAAAAAAAAACTTAATTTAATAACTGTAAAATATCCAGAATGACCATGATCTCAAAACAAAATGTATACACTTTCTGTTGTTATTTTCTCTTAATGTACCTAGTGTAATAGTATGACAGTAAGCATTTACTTTTATATAGAAGATATAGATGTTTTTGTGAAAGAACAATGTTTCTATAAAATGTTTGGTTGTTTACAGTGTTACTATCATTTTTTAGTATCATTTTGAGTTTGTCAATCTTATGCATATTGTGTAGAAAAAAACATCTAAAGAATCATAGTAAGGATTTGCTTTACCTTGTCTATGTGATGTTTTTTGGATTTGTAGTTTTTATTAACAAGTCCTCTCTTTGTATACTATTAGAAACATAGAAATGTATATGTTATGCTTTTGCTTTTAGATTAAGTTTTATATTTTAAAACTTATTTTACATTAATATTTCTGTGATGTTCATATTCAATGTTCATTTTACAATTCAATGTTCAATTTACAATGTGTGATGATGATGATGATAGCTTAAGTAAATTACAAGCAATATGAACAAAACGTGAATTTTTACACTTGTTTTGTTCTCTGCAAAAAAATGATTTTAAATTATCATTATACAAATAATTAATATACAGTGTGCAGTGTCACACTAAATCACATGTCTTTGTACAGTTTGAATAGAAATCCAGGTGTGTTTTATTTGGCTAATGTTTAAACTTTAATATCATGTTTTACATAGCCTATTTGCTATTAATATTAGCGGACTGCCACCCCACTCTAAAACCAATTTGCAACACTGAACCTAATGTAGACTGTAGTTGCATTATGTTAAATCAACCAGGAGAGGGCAGCAAAGTTCTTTTAAAGCAAACGTCACTCATTCTCGTTAGTTAACACTGGCCATGTTCTCTTTCTTATCTTTCTCTAAACAGCTGTAGACGGGAAAAAATGTTTATAGTAATAGAGATACTGAATTGATTCTGCTTCTGCATTTTCCGATTGAAAAAGAATGTTGTAAAACACAGGGCTGTGGCATGAGCATACAACTAATTAATTCCATTAAATTATTGCAATCATTAATTAAAGCAGAATCTAATTCACTGAAATTAACAGTGCATTGATTTATTCCTTTGACATTCCTATTCTGCCTTCTGGTATCTTTGTCGCTTTGGTGCTCAACAAAGAGAAACATGCCGTCTCAAAATATTGTGCCTTTGCCTATAGAAATATCCGTAGGCTATACCAGAAATTATTCAGGTCAAATTAAGTTTACTTAATAAATAGTACTTTAGAAAATATCGCATTTAATTGCTTGAAACAATCTGTTGTCAAAACTAAATAATCAATTGGTAAATAGTTTTTATTAATTCTTTATTAATGTTAATTCATTGTTGGAGGAGGAAACGTTGGTGTCGTTTATTAAGATAATTTCTGTAACTCTTAAATTACAGTAGGCTAAACGTAAAATATGTGGGAAAAAAAAATATTTAAATGTGTGTAGTTAGTATACAAAAATGATACCTATGAAATATGTTGACGTTAGTCAACTTGTCAAGTTTGTAAAGTGCGTTGCAAAGTCCAGACGAAACACGAATCAAGGTCTAATACTGGATCAATCTTTTCCTCCGATCCCAAATCTCCTAATTCCTAAAGCTGTATATCGAATGCATCCTAAGAGGGTGGCGCTGTTGTCTAAGAAATGCTTTGAAGTGGTATTTCCTTGAAGAAAGACCAAATTAATCACAGCGAGACATTTGCGGTATTTTTCGTGTTCTTGACTTTGGCTTTAGCTGAAAAGATAAAGCAGGGACTGTGTGAAAAACGAATTTTTGGCTTTTGTCATTGGGGTTGGTGCCTTGCCTTGTTACACTTTATTGAAATTTTGCATAGTAGGTGATTCTCTTGGTTATTTGGGGCCACGGAAATACATTGTGTGTGTGTGTGTGTGTGTGTGTGTGTGTGTGTGAGTGATTTCCTGATCTTACATCACCTATCAATCAAATATATTTCATAAAACCTGGAAACCTAGAAAGAACAGAGGAGATTCTGAGACATTAAAAAGGATATTGCAATCATTGATCAAGACATCTCCGGCAGTCTTGTCAGTGAGACGATCAAGCAATGGCTTTCATATGAGTTCGCTAATGACTTGCATAGTAAGTGTTTAATTAATCAACACACACTGAATAATTATGAAGAAAAAAATGTTTATTCCCCGAAAAGAAACACACGTTTTTATTGTAGAGTAAGTAATTGTACATTTGCAACTAAGGATGTCAAACATTTTCTGTGTTATGTTACTGCAAAGATGCTTGATGTTTATTCCACCAGAGAGAGTCATTTGTAGTCACTGAGTGCTCCACACTCATCAGAACAGACACAGCAGAAGGAAAGACTTCAATTTCCCTTAGGTGTAAGTGATTAAGCAGTCTTGGATGCACAAATGTTCAGTTTTTCCTTCATTTCCTTCTCCAGTCATTTACCTTTCCTATAACCCACTAAGAAAGGGTATCAGTCATAGTTATAAAGGGTTTCAGTCATGGTTAAAACGGGTATCACTCATAGTAAGTGCACATGGCAAGAGAGCAGAAGTGGGTAAGCCTTCTACCAAAGAGACCTTATCAAATTTTTATTGCGTCAGGACACTAGCATGTACACTGCAGGAGTGTATGGTTTTCTTACATGTCAGTGATAAACTCTTTTAAAATGTCTTAGTACTAACAATATAATAGGTTACCAAATGAAAACATTTGGAGTACTATAGATGCCAAAAGTTATAACAAATCAAGGATTTGTTTGTTCTTATCATTTCCAGGTAGGTGAAATAGTAAGTGTATTATCTTAATTAATATTGCTTCTGTGTATCTTTACCACCTATTAACTTTAGTTTTGTCAAAATATTGCAACCTTTCCTGCTTACTAAGTCCTTCCCTATATGATTTAGCAGCTTCCACAAAATTTTTTCCTGAGGTTTAGAGACCATAAATTTGCAGAAAAATGTATTCAGTAGTAAATTAACCGTGCAATCCATGCTGTAGTTTGCATCTGAGTATTGCCAATATAGCCAGGCATCTGGGTAACTGAACAAACGTGGGTGCTCTAGTACAATACACAGTAGAGTAGAGCATTATTTGAAATGACAATGTTCTTCAGTGTGACTTTTTTTTTTTTTTTTTTTTTTTATTCTGTGTCAAACAATAAGGCACAATTAAATGCTGTAATATGAAACAAGTCCATTTTAAAATATTGGAAAATAGTCTAACAGTTCACATTGTGTCACCAGAGAACAAAAATCTTTCAACCAGAGAGCCAATGAAAGCAAACTGGTACACTCTGACATTTGACAAGGGACATGAGATAAATGAAGGTGTGGAACAAGAGCTTTTTTTCCCCAGATGTATTTACACAATCTTTCATATGAATATAATTGTTGCTTCATCAAAGATGTTGCTATAAAGATGTCTGCTTAAGAAAATGAATACAACTGCATTTGGCTTAGTTAGAGAATTTAATTTGAGATTGAAGTAACAAAAAGAAAGATCCTTGAAACTAAGACTGAGTTCCTCAACTTCAGCACCTTTTAAAGCAAAATCATATACAGCCCTTTTGGTAAACACTCCTGGTAGTCTGTTAAGTTTTATATATATATATATATATATATATATATAATTTTTTTTTTTTTTTTTTTTGAGAATTAAACACATCACGTTTTCTGAAGCCTGAAATGGAACTTTAATGCCCAACAGGATCTCTCATGCCAAAAGGTTCTGTCTATTGCTGAAACTTCAACATGGAATTTCGCCACTAAAGATAATATATTCTGCTGCTGGTTTGCAAGAACCCTGCAAAATCATATTGCTTTTTAAGGATGAACGGTATTGTAGATTCCCTCAGAAATTTCAACAAGAAACTTACAGAGGTGGGGAGACTTTTCACCTTCCATCTGTCAGTCGACAGAAATGATTTATTGACATTTCAACGGATAAAACAAAAAAGATTCAGGTGTGTGTGAAGTAATGACTTTGCTTATCTCCATGGAGATAAACCTCCAAATATTTCTATTCTTTGCTTTCTTCTTCTTTTATTTCCCCCTTTTTGTTCAGTTGTTATACAAAGTATACGCAGTACTGTTCATTAGCCAAAGTGGTGATAGTGTTATCCTTAATAATCTGCTAACCATCCTTAAGGCACTGCAAACCAATATGCACATATTATCCGCTGTGATGCAACTGGATTTGGATTTGTTGGATTAATATCTTCTTATAGTGCATTGTAAGTGTGTGTGTCACTGGAATTAAATGCAAACAGCTTCTTTAGACTAATTAGCCAGGAGTCTTATCTGCAGCCTGTTAATGAAAATGCCATTCAGGATGCTGTCAACTTTTTTAGAAAGAATTATGACTGACTTTCTTTTTTAACCAACAGCAATATACACTTATCTTGCATATGTACTTGCCTGTTGGTGTGCTAGTCAAATCTAAATAGGCAAGGGAAGGATGTCAGTTAAAGTCACATTCCAGGTTGTCTAAGTTAGTGTAAAATATTCAGCATCAAAATAGCATACTACTCTTACATCATATAAAGACATGGCAGACATAGTAAGAGTGGTATGGTAGTATGCCACACAACTGCCAAGACTAGAACTAGAATCAAAACTTCAAAATAAAAACCCTACAAACTTTTATTTAGAAAGCTCTTTGTGTTTCTCTAATAAGTCCATGGCTGCATCTAAATCAGCTCCATAGTTTAGTACTCAGGTCAAAGGGATTGTCGTGAGATCGAAATCCTTCCAGTGCACCAGTTTTACACATTGCATCGCTAGACATGACATGAACATAATCTAGCTAACATTTATAATTATTTTGAAGCAGGGACATTAGCAATCAAAGTATTTATCATAATGTAATTTAATTAGCATAAAAAAATAATGTCAAAGAGATATTAGTTCTGCTATCGCAGTCTATATGGAGCTATAGAGACACACCCTATGTGTTTACTGCTGACAGCTTTCAAGCATCATTTCTTGTTTAGTGTAGCCTTTTGTTATATTTTATTGACTGGAGAACTGTTTTAGATGATGGATTTTTTTAATCATTATTTTACTTGTTTACCTGCACCATAAATCCAACCATATTTTTCACTTTCACATAAGAAAAAAATAAAAGTGGTGTTCTTGTTGTTAATGTGTTAGGCTCTAGGAGCTCAAATCTTCCATTTGTAAGATGTTGCTGATTCTAAAACTCTGGAGTGTCTACTGATTGTGAGAGATAAAAAGTTATCTGTGAACAAGCACCTCAATACAAATCCTGCTTCTCTAGAGTGTTACACTGAAGCTGTTAAAGACTTAAAAAGTTTTCTTTTTCATCTCTGTAGGACAGCATGAATAGAATATAAATCACCCTCACCAATCTCTTGCAATTCATCACAACAGTTCTGGGACAATTCAGATGCATATAACCAATGGTTATAATCCATAGGTTTACTCTGAGCTTTCACCTAGTCTGTAGTCAGTACAGTGAGCTTTAAAAATATGTTTACCATCTTCCCCAAAGCTACATGATCTTAGGGCTGGGCGATTTGTCAAAAAATCTGTATCACACTTTTCAGGGGTTCAAGCGCATAGCACTGAAACTCTATTGTAATTGTTAGAGTGGCCAAGAATCAGCAATCTCCACGTAAAACTGATCAGGAAGACCAAACCAAAAGTCGTAGAGACTTGAAACTTAGAGGAATGGTAGTACTTCCACCGTCTACAACTTCACCAAGGCTCACCCCAATTGGCCTGACGGGGGGCGCTACAGCAATCAAAAGTATGCAGTCGCTCAGTCACAGGCTAAAGTGTCTCATGTAGAAAAACATACATTTGCAAACTAGTCCTAGGTTTTTCGCCTGATTGAAACCAAACCAGTGCAGGAAGATTCTTGTGTGAGTGAATAATAGTAATTATCAACAAAATGAGATATTTTCAACATACAATGAGTATGTAGACGCTGAATCTGAGGTCACTGAGCTTGGCCACTTAGTGGCGCTATAAGAGGGGCAAAATCACTCACACTCTCTTTGACGATATGTCGTCGGGTCAAGAGTATGCACACGATATTACCCTACCGCTGCTGAATGCTCCATCAGGACCTCATCGGATTTGCAAACCCCGACGAGTTTTCTGCCATCACATTGGCATGTACAGAGGTTGCTTTACCCTTCTTTGGGTACCTAAGGCCTTAACCTCAGGAGATCCTTGCAATCAGCATCCTAGGTCACAAGACCCTTCTCAGCCCTTGTAATGTCTTCTGACATTAGATGAGCTCGGTAGTGCTCCGCCCCAGTGGTAGTGCTTCCCTCTCAGAGGCAGCGTCGTTAAGCACGCCGCCCTTGGGCAGAACAAATAGATCCTCCTCTCTATTTGAGAGCTAGCGGCTGCTAACTGCTAAACTGAGCTTTGTTCAACCTCATCAGATTAGTTGGGTGCTTGGTGCCACCCGATGTGTTTCACCCTACCGCCACGCTGGCCTGTGCGGAAGCTGTACTGACCTTTCTGGGAACTAAAGCCCCTTGGTCTCCTGGAGCTCCATAAGACAGCAGCCTAGACTATCAGGCCTCTCTCTGCCCCGTAATGTCTCTCACTGACATTGCATGTGCTTGGCAAGAATCCCCTCAATGAGGGTCTTTTAAGAGCATACCACTCCTGGTTGGAGCACATAAGTACCTCTCTGATGTTTGAAGAAGAATCTTCGCTCCCTATGGCTCTGACTATTACCAGATTGTAACCCCTGGTGGAATGCTAATATTAGCCTACTTCGCTCCCCTCATGAAATGAGGGTCTCTTGTTAACATGCTGTCCCCCATCAAGCAATTTATAAAGGTGTTCTACTCCTAAAGTAGAACACCCTTGCTCCAGGGCATTTCAATTTCAGGCTGTGTTTTAATAAGCATTGTAGTGCTCCCCTCATCTCAGAGGGTCTCTTTGAGCACGGTCCTGCTCGCTTAAAGACTTAGAACCTCTTTCTGAGTGGGATTTGTTCTTTGCTCCCAGAGCCTCCTTATATGAACAGTTTGAGTGTCCAGGCTACACAGGCACCTTGTAAAATCTACATTGTAGTAGGAACACACACTAGCTTCTTGTGTTCTTTCTCAAATCCTGTATGGTGGGGATTACGTGTTCAGCTTCGTATCCTCTCTGTTGAGATGTTAGGCCCCGGGTCACTCTCTATTTATGTATCCTTTCTGATACTTCTATCGGGGTTCTGATAGCCTACCCGACCAGCTCCTTGAGCGAGGTCACGCAGGGCTGTAGGCAAACCCCTAGCTATGAGCTAAGGTCTAGGCTCTTACCTGGACAGTTGACTACATCCCTTAAAGGAATCTCTTCCTTCTGACTCCAAGCCTGAGCCCTGCCTTAAGGCCAGGCTTCTAGCCTTGCCCTTACAAGTAAGTTCTAGGTATGCAGCTCAGGCCCTTGGCCGAAGGGATTAAGTCACTGACAGCCATGTGGATGTCATTGGGGCAGCTCCCTCACCTTGGGTGAGTGTTTGCTTTTAATGTTTAGCCTGCATTCCCCTCAGTGTGGCAGCGTGGGTATAACCATTCCCCACAGCGACCCCTAGAGGACGCAGTTCGATGTTCCTTTGGACATGCAGCCATGGTTCCCTGAGCAGGGAATGAGACACTGCGTCTTCTAGGCTTGTTGCCATGCTTCCGTCATGAGCTTCAGATGATGTGTTTGACCAGTGCCCTTTTATACTATGCGGTCACATGACAAGTCGCACTAGCAGTGACGTCTGTTGCCGGCAAGTACTGTTGTAGTTTTTGTATGTAAGCTTCAGACACGGGTCACAAAGGAGACGTTCCCCATAGCGACCCGTAGAGGACACAGTGTCTCATTCCCTTCTCAGGGAAGCTTAAAGCTTCACAAAACCTGGTGAGCACATGCGACAGGTGATTGTAGCAAGCATGCAAAGTTTTAGGGAGATCGGACCACTGTTGGTGAATTAACAGTCATGAACATTAAAAACATCATATTTCAATGGCAAATAACCTGTATTTGTTAAAAAAATGCCTTTTTAAATGATTGATTTAGGTGGTCACAGGCTTGGTAAATAATATGTTATGTCTTTTTTCATATGTGCTTAAATGCCTTAAAGCGCCTGAATCACGGTAATTCCTGCTTGCAGCTATATCTATTTTTTTAGGATTCTGACAGTTTCAAGGTTTATGACGGTTTTTCCCCGACGTTGCCTATATATGAATCAGAATGTATAAAACCACTGCATTTTAATCATGATCCAAACAAAACATGTAGTATGAGCAGTTTTTGATGTAAATTAGATCATTTAGACCTTAGCTTTGTGAAATGATGCTACATAAAACATATCTACATGAAACATAAAAGTGCAGACGGACTGAATGAGAATGCGAATTAATTGTCTGACAGCAGAGGGTGCTTACAGACCAGCGGAGATACAGCGTTTCCTTGGTTACTCCTCTAAACAAAGCAGCTTTTTAATATTTTACCAGTTAAAGAATTAAAATTTATACCATATGCATAATTCAAACCAATTTACTGTTTGAACGGGTATATCATGCACCTTAGTATTCTTTGGATTACCATCTAAATGTCATGGTAATACCATTCAGTGCCATGGTATATAAGTGCCATTGTAAGATCATTAGATTCCATCTATGTGCCATGGTAAAATAGTTACTGTAAATTCTTACATTATTAGTAAAGTGTACTATTTCATTAAATAAAGTATTTCCACTGAGTGTAGCAGTAATTTGAAATTCGGAAATACTCCTACACATTCTTTTTAGTTATTCAAATCTTATGATAAAAATAAAATAGACAAGCTGTTATGTTCTTGCTGAACTGTGATGTTTGTTTCCTCCCACAAAACCATTTCTGTGTCACTTCTATGCCAAGGAGCCCAATCTTCAAACCCCTTGACCTTCAGAGAGCTTTAAGATGTGTGTGTGTTCTTCTGCTGTGTGGGATGCTATGACCCCATAATGCAAGTTTTGGGTGAGTTCGGTGCCATGGTACTGTGGAGGAGAATGAGCAGCTGAGTGAGGTTTTCTGTTGCTTCATTGCATCCGTTTTATTAGCTTGTCAAACATTTCAGATTTAACTTTATATCTTCAAAGCGTTTTATGATCAAACCAGAGAACAACAGAACGACTGTTAAAAAACTCTTAAATGTGTGAGTTTTTAGCCTGACAAAGAAACTGCATAAAGCTGCATAAAATGAAACTTTCATTATTTATTTATTTTTATTATTATTTAGGAAAGACGTAGAGAGAAAAAAGTTCTAGTCCTTTGGACCGTTTGTGAAAAATGATATTGTGCGGGAGAGATATTATTGGGGATATTATGTTCCCTAAAGTGCATCTATGAACTGAGATGCAGTATTTGCCATAAGGAGATGAAAAGCAAGCCATTCTTATTTTTCACTGGCCATCTGGACAAAAAAAAAAAAAAAGACCCACAGTTGCTATGGTGACCGAATACTTTGACAAGCAGCCCCATGTGTAGATACATTGGTAAAATATGTACATACAGTAAGGCTGATAAAGGCTTCATGCGCATTCCTAAATCAATGTCTGTATCCAGACAATGACTAGGAGCTAATGGTACATTAGATTTGTAAGTCTAGGGCTTTAGTTCACGGTATTGGAAGGATTTCAATAGTATTTGGTGCAGTGCCGAAATCCTACTCAGAATCCACCTACAGTGAATTGGCAACAGTTGGGCTTGTACCCTTAGTGGCCATTTTTATTTATGTGTTCATTTTTTCTTAAATTGAGAGAGCTCCACTGAGGACTGTGGACCTCTTTTACAAACAAAGACCTGAGTACAGGGTTGATCTCATAGGAAGACTAATGGAAAATGCTATAAAACCAGCTGTTTCTGCTCATTAAAACTGTCCTGTGTTGCTGTTCCGACTGCTGATTGTAACTGTAGTCATGTTAATATATGCTGAAAATACTGTTTTATATATATATATATTTATATATTTATATAATGCATGTTTTAATATTTATTTATATTGCTGTTTTATTTATTTATTTATTTATTTATTTTTACAAACATGCATTTTGGAAATGAAGTTTTAGAACTTTTTAGAAACACTTGTTTGAAATATCTTTACTTCGATTCTACATTGTAGTATTTCAAGTATGTCCTTTATGAAAATAGCCAAATAAACTTGCTTCTTTAAATAAAAAGCAATATACAAGAAGGGATAGTTTACCTAAAATTTTGTCTTTAATTACTCCCTCAGGTCATTCCAAACTTATAAATTAAGATAAATTAAATAAATTAAAACTTTACAAATTAAGATATTTTTGATGAAATACAAGAGCTTGCAATTTTAATAAACTTTCTTAAAGGGAAAACAAGACACTAATGAATTATGAAGCTAAAGAGTAGGATTTTTACACTGTTAAAATGTTAGGTAGTGAACAACTGACAACTCACATTGATTTTTAACTTGTTTACAAATCTTTTGGGGGCAAATACCTATCCAATTTTGCCAATGTGTGTCTGTGTCTGTGTGAGAGAGAGAATTGTTTGCCCAGCAGGATTTATGTTTTTCTGTCCTTGGCATGTATAGGTGTGGAAGAAATAATGGAATTGTACTGCTTGATTCACACTAGCCGCTTAAATTTGAGATATGGAAGAGAAAGGGAGTGAAAAGAGAGAAAGAAAGTGTGAGAGGAAAAATGTTTGAGCAACCCAAAGCCAGGGGAGGTAGCACCTTTCATTGAAAGTTCTCTGAGAAGTTCTTTTGATCTTTCCATCACTCCCTCCTTTCCGTGGTGACCTTGCTGAGATGCTTTTAGCACTCAGCGGCTTTGATAACATTGAACATTATGTCCAAAAGCCATGGTCTAAGAATAACATCCATCACATTAATAATGCGATGCTGACACATAATTACACCAAATTACAAAGTGCAGGAATAAGTGAGATTGTAGTCCAACTATCATTAACATTCATGCTGTTGTCATAATATACTACTTTTACATGCTCTTTGTGAACTGCTGGAATGAAGTCATTTACTCAGAAGTCATAATATTTAAATGACTCCCAGTTTAAAAGAATAAGAAAATTAAAAGCTACACCAGTGTTTTGTCTGTATTATGCTGTATTCCTTCCAAGGCACATTATAGCTTGCGCAACAACGTATGTAGTTTTAATCAAATGTATTTCATCATCTGCTCTTGAAACTCTCCCCCATGACAGAATAAGCATTAAACAACAGCTTAGATTACCTCATAAAGCTAAATCAAGTTAAGTAAAAACCTCATAAAGTGTAATTAATGACCTTGTGTAAAATGTCTGGAGGCTTTGAAGCATCTTATTTGCAGAATAAACATTTCTCTATTAAATGTAGTTTATTTAACAGTATGTTATAATCAAAGGGCAGCAACTAATCAAGTCTTTGAATTATTTTAACCTGAAACATAATGCATCCCCTGATATGGCAGACGGGATGGGGGCACAAACAAGTTGTAAACACGCACACGCTCAAAGCAAAGACTCCTGCATGACCCAAATCTGTCAGATCACAGAGGTTCTCAACTTCTGTTTTAATTACACCTACAGGAATTAACTCAGGAAAGAGTTTTGGCTTCAAAAAGAAATTCAAGAACGCACCACTCAAAACCTTATGAAAAATAGTCTTAATTATTCATGATTGCCATGTTGGCTTACAGTGTTGAGGGTAACGCAAGTTACGTAATCAAATTACTTTTTTTCAAGTAACTAGTAAAGCAACGCATTACATTTTAATTTACAAGAAAATATTTCAAAATATTTTTCAAAAAAGTAAAGCCAGTTACTTTTTGTTTCCTTTATGTATTTAGACCCATTTTATTGAGCAACCTAGGTTACATTAACTCAGTGGTTCTCAAACTTTTTTGGTCGTGCCCCCCTTTAAACGTATAAAAAAATCTGGCGCCCCCCTTCTTCCCGAGTTTCCATCCCACCCGAGACTAACAAATAATTTTATTACCATTACAAAAAAAAATAATGCTTTTTTAATTGTAAAAATCTAAAAGGGAAAAAAACATCTGCAACACTTGAAACTTAAAATAGCACTGAGAGAATAACTGTATTACTTTTATTTTTGCTGTTTTATGCTGTCCCCAAGGCATAGGGCACACACACACACACACACATACAGACCTTTCCTCCTCACCTACGCAATTAACACCGTTTCTACACCAGACGCGAGCGGCAAAATACAGTAGAACCTATTTTAATCAGTACCCATTATAAACTTAAGTCACCGTGTCTAAACCGGACTCTACAGTTGTCGCGTCGCGTCACAGCGCAAAAGCTCTTCACTGGACGCAACAAAGCGAACGTTGCAAATCATTTTAACTTTGTGTCAGTACGTCATAAACAAAAAAAGGCATCAGCTTAATGTCGGGGATTTATCGCGCTCCACATTGAGTATAGACAGCATGTTTACAATGGTAGTTTTGTTGCGTCCCGTTTAGAGCTGTTGCGACGTGAAAACTGTAGCGTCCGGTGTAGACGCAGAGAAGCTGTTTAAGATACGTCTCCTCATATTTTCTGCATTTAGCTTTTGAATGACTAGCACCTGCCTGGGTCTGTGCGACTTCATTTGTTGCTTTCACAGACCAATCCGTCTCCCATTGTAAGTTACGCCCGACATTTTTCTTTATTTTTTAATTTTTCTGCAGATGGACCGCGCCCCCCCTGCAATACTCTTGCGCCCCCCCTGGGGGGCGCGCCCCACACTTTGAGAACCACTGCATTAACTACATTTGTGCTTAACTCTTCTCATTGCCGAAGAGTGTTGGACTTCCTTCACCAACAGTTCTACTGTACAGACGTAAATTTATTTTTCCTTCAGCCTTAGGCTTATTCATTTCACTTTTAGTGTGAAAGGGCTTTTACATTTGCTAAAAATCAAACTTTTTATATTAAAAACAGACAAGCAAACCCTGCCCAGATTTAAAAAATGACACAAAAGTAATGCAAAAGTAATTACTTAAGTAACGCATTACTTTCTATAAAAAGTAACTAAGTAACATATTTATTTACTTTTTTAGGGAGAAACACAATAAAGTAACTTTCTCCAACACTGTTGGTTTATGGTTTATTTGTCCATTATGGTTTATTTGTTTGTTTTTTTGTGTGCAATAACTTTAAAGGAATACAGCTGAGGTCAAAAGTTTATATACACATTGCAGAATCTGCAAAAATGTTAATTATTTTACCAAAATAAGAGGGGTCATACGAATGCATGCTATTTTTTTATTTAGTACCGACCTGAATAAGGTATTTCACATAAAAGATGTTTACATAGTCCACAAGAGAAAATAATATTTGAATTTATAAAAATGACCCTGATGATTCTGAATGATCCACAGCTGAGTCTCTTGTTTGTCCTGAACAATTAAACTGCTCATTGTTCTTCAGAAAAATCCTTTAGTTCCCACAAATTATTTGGTTTTTCAACATTTTTGTGTAATTGAAACCTTTCCAGCAATGACCGTGTGATTTTGAGATCCATCTTTTCACACTGAGGACAACTGAGGGACTCAGACAGAAGGTTCAAATGCTC
Organism: Cirrhinus molitorella; assembly: GCA_033026305.1. Lineage (NCBI taxonomy): Eukaryota > Metazoa > Chordata > Actinopteri > Cypriniformes > Cyprinidae > Cirrhinus > Cirrhinus molitorella. Next base: position 29,706,407 of record CM065120.1, read on the forward strand.
ACTGACGCTTTAAAAGAAAACACGAAGCAGTAAGAGCCAGGGGGTGAAAACTTTTTGAATTTGAAGATCAGGGTAAATTTAAATTGTCTTCTGGGGAACATGTAAGTATTTTCTGTAGCTTCTGAAAGGCAGTACTAAATGCAAATTATGATATTCAGCAAAATAAGAAAAATTAATACTTTCTGTTTAAAAGTTTACACCCTTGGCTCTTAATGCATAGTTTTTTTCTTCTGAAGCATCAGTGAGGATTTGAACCTTCTGTAATAGTTGCATATGAGTCCCTGTAAAAAAAGATCCCTGTTTAAAAAGATCTCAAAATCATGCAGTCATTGTTGGAAAGGGTTTAAATGCACAAAAATTCTGATAACCCAAAGAAATTGTGTGGTCTGAAGTATTTTTTCTGAAAAACAGCAGTTTACCTGTTCAGGACAAACAAGGGACTCATGAACAACTATTACCAAAAAAAAAAAACAAAAAAAAACACACACACACACACACACACACACACACACACACACACACACACACACACACACACAGCTGTGGATCGTTCAGGTAACAACACAGTATTAAGAATCAGGGTAATTTTTGAACAGGGTAATTTTCATAAACACATCTTATTTTCTTTTGTGGACTATGTAAACGTCTTTTATGTGAAAAATCTTATTCAGGTCAGTACTAATAAAAAATAACATGCTTTTTGTACGATCCTTCTGATTTTGGTATAATTATTAACATTTGGCAGATTCTGCCAGGTGTATGTAAATATTTGACCTTGACTAATTTTGTCATTAATTACTCACCCTCATGTTGTTTCAAACCTGTAAGAACTTTGTTCATCCTCAAAAGTAAGGACATTGTTAAAATAGTCCATGTGATGTCAGTGGTTCAATCGCGATGTCATGAACCTATGAGAATACTTTTTGTGCGCGAACACAAAATAACATCTTTATTAAACAATTTCTTCCGTACTCTTGGATTTAAACAAGGTCCGCTGCCTAGTTTTTATCCATTTATTTATTTATTTAATACATTTTTGGATTTAATTACAATTGTCTTGAAATTTGGCAGTATAAACAGTTAAAACAACAGCATGTTGAGTTGCAGGACACACAAGTAAATAAATAAACAATGTTCCTGCATAATCCCACATTCAAGCTGTTTTTGTTGGACTATCCAGATTTTTGAGAAAAGCATGAAATCATCAGAAATTCAGTCGTGATTCGCAGACAGGATAAGCTGCCCGAGTCCAGAGGGACATTTTAGCATGTCACAGTCAGTGTTGAAGTGGGTGAAATTGAATCAGCTCTCTGCTAGGCTGATGGCAGGTGGCCCCTGCCGCGCCATCGTGATTCCCTTATTTCCCGTCTCTGGTACCCAAGAGGCATTAAGCTTGTGGGCGAAAGGAAAAAAGAAAATACAGAGACGGAGTCCTTCTTCAAAGCAGCTGGCACAAACTACTGCCAGGAACATCTCACAAAGTACATGGGCACAGCAGCAAGTGTGAGAGAACCCACTAGCTCACTCGCAAAACTTCACCCTGAGGCATTTACAGGAGCTGTTGACTAATAGGGCCTGATACAGTAGAACCTGTTGTATTTGACTGTGGCATGATAGTAAAGTTTATGATATGAAACATACACATCTACGCACTGTTTAAGGAGCAAAAGCTTTGTTTATTGGATTGTTTTTTTGGCATTGCTATTCTCTCTGCACTCATAGTGATTGCAAGAAGGTTTCATTTGGCAATGGTCTTTCTTTACTTAGTGTCGTTTATCAACATGTTTGTGTGTTTTTTGTGTGTGTGTGTGTGTACATGGTCATTGTCCAAGCTCGGGATATAAAAGTTAACTTTCAGAAGAATTAGAATAATCAATATTTACGTACAATGCCTGGAATGGCAATATGACACCATCACATAAGACCCAATAATGATGGCGCATAGATATGCATTACAGTTAGTAATACAAGGTCGTTTCAATGGCTCTTTGTTTGTGTTTAGCACAATAAGCACCTATTCAGTCAGTTCAACCACAATTAAGGAAATATCATGCTAATTAAGTCTTTCAAATACACAGATAAAAGAAAAAAGGAGAGACAGAAGTCTGTTTTTATTCTGAAGAGCTGTCATTTCAAAGCAGCCCATTATTATTATAATTCTTGAATACTATCACACTGGATTATCTTGTTCCAGATTTTACAGATTGAATGAAATCCTTTTGTATGTCTGATTTAGACAAACGGGAGGGTTGATGTTTCATTCTTTAAATAGGAACATTATTTAATGAGATATTATCATGCTTTGTCTGAAATTCACAGGCTTGTGTTAGGTAGAGATGCGTCAGCTGTTTGTGAATGTAAATAGGTGATGACCAGAGTTGGGTAGTAACTGATTACATGTAATCTGGATTATGTAATCAGATTCCAAAAAACAAGTACTTATAATTAGAGCATATTACATTTGATAATGCTCATAATCAGATTACAGTTACATTTTTATGGATTATATGATTACACATTATTCACGTGTTGGCAGTGAAACATTCTTAATTTGAGACTGTCCTCAAAGAAAATACGACCCAGTTGTACGTTTTTGAATCGACCAAATACGATCCATTCTTACGTTTTAAAGTTAAGCGCCCTCTAGCGGTCGTAAAAATAATGACAGTGTCGCGTTGGATCTGACGTCATCGAATGAGTTTTTATACGATTTCAGGGTAATTTAAACGTGTTTTACTAGGTGTAATTCGTATATATGACCACACCTAACCCTACCCTAAACCTACCCCTTACAGAAATAGTGCAAAATCATGATTTCTAGTGCATATTTAAAAAAATATTTTTTTGGCTATTTTTACAAATATACCCCTGCTGCTTAAGACTGGTTTTCTGGTCCCGGGTCACATATAGTATTGTAAAAGAGCTCTGCATTCTGTTTTTTTTTTTTTTGTCTTGTGTATCAAAGTTTAGTTTAGTTTGGTTTAACTTTATTGTCCACTCTGCTTGTCACAGAGTGGGAATTTGTCTTTGACACTGGTAACAGAGACACATCCACATCAATACTTAAAAACACATCCAACATTAACAGAACATAAACATAATCATAAAACAAGCAATCATCATGATACAAATCATCATAATTCAGTAATTCATAATCCGATTTAGAATAACAACTGCCATTGGGACAAACAATTTTTTATAGCCATTTCTTCTGGCCAGAGGAACTTTAAGCCTACGCCCTGATGGAAGCATTTCAAGAGTAGAATGAAGGGGATGAGTATGATCTTTAAAAATCACAGTTGCTGTTTTTTCCATAATAAAATGAATCATATAAAACCTGTAATGAATGTTGTTTACAGCCAGTAATCTTATTTGCCTGGTTAATTATTTGCGAAAGTTTATTCTTCTGTTTAACTGTTGTATTACCGTACCATGAAACAATATTATATGTAAGAATGCTCTCAATCATTGACCTATACACCATAGTTAGGGTCTGTGTACTAACATTGAAACTTCTCAGTTTCCTAATAAGACCAAGGCGCTGTCTTGCCTTTTTGTAAACTGACTCCACATTGTTCACAAAATTAAGTTTATCATCAATGATTGTTCCTAAATATTTAAAATCCGAGACCTGCTCTACCAATTTTCCTTTTATAATAACCGGTTTGTATAGGCTTTTGTCTGCTGTTCTAGTTTGACTCCTCATACATAGCTCTTTTGTCTTTTCAATATTAAGATGTAGCGAGCTATTATCAAACCAACCAACAATATTATTAATGTAATCAAAATATGAGGGGCTATTCATTTCTTCCTGACAGGAAACCAGTGCCATATCATCAGCATACTTTATAAGGGAGAGCTTATCATCATTACACTGCATGTCTTTAATATATACAGAAAATAGTATTGGAGATAATACACATTCCTGGGGTACCCCAGTATTTAAAACCAGGCAGTCAGACATGACATTATTAATACAAACACGCTGTGGTCGGTTTTTCAAAAATTCCTTAATCCATAAGATCAACCAACTGCTAACACCTAAATTGTGAAGATGCTTTAAAAGAAGATTGTGTTGAACAGTACTGAAAGCAGATGAGAAATCCATGAAGAGTATTCTAACAAATGTATTTGACTTACATAAGGTTAGTTTGCTGCCCCCTGGTGCACAGGAGTGTTGGCAGTGGCTCTTTAAATTGTGCCATTTTAAACCACACTAGTGAAAAGATTCAAAATGAAAATGAAAAAATAAAATACCATGAGTCATTTCAAGGTGCTAAGACTTTCTTTGCCACATATGAGGAGCACTCAGCAGGAGTCAGACTGGCTATCATCACATTTCTGCTGAAATAAAAAAAAGAACTTGAAGAAAATGGACCTTGAATGCTATCATGCAAATGTCAGTACAGATTTTCTAAATTGCGTTTTTCGTACTTTATAGACGTAAAATCAGTTCAGACATGTAACCCTACTAAATAAGATAGAGCAGATCATCCACAATGATGCAGTACTAAACGCATGTTTTATTCATACAGTTTGCTCATTTAGGTTTAATTTTTATATTTTAAATGTTATCATTAGATAATCAACAGCCTCAAGCAATATTCTTTTACTGCGTCTTTCAACATTTTTTTAAGGATTTTTCTGCCTCTTAATGCCTGAAACCACAACTCCCCTGAAAGCAGTAAACTAATTATTCTAAACAGTCCTCTCTCTTTTCTACCGTTTTGTGATTACATTTTAGAGTCGGTGGCACTGCTAATATTGCTGACTCTACATGATTTATTGCTTGTGTTTGAATTTTTCATGAATTCTAAATCAGCTTAAAAAATGTCTCCCGAATTAATGAATGTAAATTTATTTCAACTGTTCTGCGCTCTTGCTCCTTGTCAAAAAGGGTGTTTTGTCATTTTTCACACATTGCAGAGAGGTGAAAAGAAAATGTGATTTCTATGAAAGCGTCAAGATATTTAACAGCAATGTTGTAAAGTGTAGACCTCTACATTTGAAAAAGGAAGTAATATTATTTAGCACATATATGGCTGACCTTATGTAACTCTGGTGCAGTAGACGTATCTTTTGATGGTTGAAGGAGAACAACAACTTGTTTTACAATAGATCTCATAGGTGTGAATACTTATTACTGCTTACATAAAACAAGCCCTTGAAAAAGTTCACAACAGTTAATAGTTTAAACCGCAAGTAACGCCCATAAAGCGTAATGGAATGTAAAAATAAGGTGGTTTGAAACATTGTTTGGAGCAAGCTGATAAATTTGGAGCCATAACATTTGCAATCTCATGCTGCTATATTCAACCACCCGTGGGCAAATCTTTGTGTACAGCTGAAAGCGTTTACTGAACACTCTCTCTGGCTTTGTTTTTACAAGGACAGTAATTTACCACCTCCCTTTCTAGGCTCTTGCCTCTTCAATACACACACTCACTCATTCGCTCGTCATGGCCAGCCTCTTGTTCCAAGCTTCCCCTGATCTGACACTTCCTCCTCTTCAGTCATGGAATGATGTCTTTAAATAACCCTTCCACTCAGACTTGGCACATACATGTTCTCATATGTCCGCCTGTGTAAATGGAGCCTCGGTTAATGTTGTGTGTGCTTGCCGCAGGCACTGTGATTACAAATATGCAGCTTTGTTGTTTCTGTGATTATAGAAGGCATTAGTATGGAGTGAACTTTGCATCTGCTTTGTCTCATGCAGGGCTCCCTATGGGAGCAATTTTGGGTAGCCAACACACTGCAGAGGTTTTTCTTTAAGATGTTCCCATGGACTCAGTGAAGTATACACTCACTTAACTGCATGTTCACACGATTTAACAGCCTGCGTTACTCACTTACGCTTTTCTTTCTTACAACTTCTCACTCTCTCACACACCTGATATTCTGTTACTCGAAGGTGTTGCTCGACACATCGTGGGATCTTTTTACAAAACAATGAACGTCATGCAGAAGATCTGTTTTCTTCCATAGATTATTCTTTGAAAAAATCTGATTATATCGTCCTCAGACTGTCTCAGATGACTTCGGTTTCTTGCGTAACAAGCTCTCAGATTTGATTAGACTGAATCTAATGCTGTCTTCTCAGATTTTCTTTCCACTGAACGGTCTGCTCATGGGACAGAAGAACCTCAATGCAGTGCCCTTTTGGTTGGACCGCTGCTCTGTCCCCTGTATTTCCAGCTCCCCTGGGCTTAGAGGAAGTCATTAGCCCACTTTATCTAAATACATGAAATTAAAGGGGAAGGATATCATGTTTTGGGGGCGTAATGTCAAATAGGAAATTAAATATGAGCATTTGTGCAACCTACGTGATTGATATCTGCGATGATGAGCGCCGGTGACCAAAGTAATTGATGACCAGAGTATCTTTCCTCTGACTCAGACCTTACTTATGGCACAATGGTAAAAAAGTCACTTTATTTACGACCATGTCTGCACACCGAAAGCGACTTGAGCTGATTTAACACAGAAACCCAAAGAAAAGTGCTTGAGTAAATCAATTGTGCCCATTACCGCTGTATCCCGACCTTGTCGTTTGAACTAAGGGATTACGGTTAGCTATCGTTTTATCTGGTCGGCCTACTGCAATGATTATGGCTACAGAGGGAATGTGCTGAGAGACAGAAAAAGATATTTCACCATCACACTGAGAAAGAGAGGCATGTGAAGATACAGTCCAATTTTCCCTGTTACAATCACCTCCTGGTATGATTTTTGAAGCAGTGTTGCAGAGATTTTGAATCGGTCAGTATTTCAAACTGTGTATCTTAATGAGGGAGACTGAATTTCAACCAACGGAGCTATTTCCACACTGTTAAAAAAATACAATTCCAATGCAGCTCAGTTTATAGCATTTGCAGCAGTGTTAATGACCACAATTCAAAATTAATTTAAACGACTCCTTCTTTTTATTTTTGTTTTGTAAAAGCAAAAGCAGTGAGATGTAAACGGTTCTGTTAAAACACATTCTGTTAGTTACATAGTTGTTTAAATTGTCATTTTTGTTACATTACAGGCTTTAAAACAATCCAGTATTATGGCGTAAAAGTTGTTGTAAAAATGGATTTTACACAGAAAGGTTACTAAGCTATTTTATCACACTGAAATCATGTAAATAGATATTCTTGGCTATACTTCTAAAAGCATTTTAAAAGGATAGCTTACCCAAAAATGAAAATTCTGTCATTAATTACTCATTAATTACCTCATGTCGTTCCAAACCCATAAGACCTTCATTCATCTTCTGAACACAAATTAATATATTCTTGACAATACCCAAGAGCTTTCTGACTCTGCAAAGACAGCAGCGTTCAAGGCCCAGAAAGGTAGTAAGGACAGGACATCAATAAAATAGACATCAGTGGTTCAACCTTAACGTAATGAAGCTATGAGAATACTTTTTGTGCACAAACAAAACAAAAATAACTTTATTCAAGAATTTCTTCTCTTAAGTGTCAGTCTTTGATGCGTATTCAGGAGAGTAACACAATGCTTGCGTGTGGTGCTGCTGACGCAGGAGTCGACGTTCTGACGTAGAACGTCCATCTCTCTTAGTCTGTATATTCTGGTTAAAATAAGTAAGGCTGGGCATAAAACGTTAAAATCGACTTACTGCACATGTATAAAACCTCCAAAAACTCTACAGACGAAACAGACATAATACATGTTCATGCAATTCTTTACTTAAATATCTCATCATTCACTGACGTGTCCATGTCGCGCTCACTCATATTTGATCTAAAAGCAGCTGCCGTTATGTTTTGCCGCAGGAGTCAGGACAGCAACTGTAAGTAAATTTTCACCATTTTAGGACTGTAATATGAAGAGTGTACAAGGCAAATCTCTTTAGCAGCAGTGATGTTGAATAGCACATAACAGGCACATTCCCGGTATAAACATGGATATCAGTTGGTACAATATGCGTCACATGACCAAATATGTGTCATGTTTTCAGTATGTGTCATGTTTTCAAAAGCCTCCATTTTCACAGTCCACACTACAACGTGTGGACGGAAGGCCAAAACGGAGAGAAAAATATTTCAAATATATTCAGACAAAAACATATTAGTGTGGACATGGCCTAAGTGACTATTAATTACAACTCATCCTTTTAACTACACAAATGTCTCATTAAAAGTGTCTACAAATTGCTAAAACTGATTCGAGATCAGGTAAAAAACATAGACACTGATTCAGTGGTTTACTGCTGGGGGCTGTTCTCAATAAACTTGCATGATACACGGGTTGACAACTGCAAACCATTGAAATTTAAAACCATTTCGTAACAGTTGTGATGTAATAAAGCCTCGTTTTCTGAAATTATATGACTTTGGCAGCTCCGACCCTCTGTTTAGACAAAAAAAAAAAAAAAAAAAAAAAAAAAGGAAAGGTTTCAATGCTGCATGAAGCAATGCTTCAAAAGCATCCATCACTAGTGCAGTGCATCCAGGTTCTATGTCGGAACTCCGGCTCCTGCGTCAGCAACACCACACGCATGCGTCCCTTAGCTTCCCTTAGCTTCAGGACGTGCCTTTGAATGTGCGTCAAAGAACACAGAAGACACAGATGAAAATAAATTGTGCCTTGTCTTTGCAAACAAAAAATATTCCCTTAGCTTCAAAAAAAAGGTCAAACCAGTAATGTCACATTTCTAATGTCACTATTTTAATGATGTCCTTATTGGGTCTTGAACATGGTAGTTGCATTGCTGTCTATGCACGAAGATTAACAAACAAAGGTCTTACGGGTTTGGAATGACATGAGGGTGAGTAATTAAAATTTTTGGGTGAATTATCCTTTTAACATTTTAAGATAAGCCATATTCACTTCCATTTTGCTTCACTGTGACCATAAAAAAAGACACAAATAGGATATTTTAAATTATGCCAAAATTATGCAGCTCAACTCATAATAAACCTCAAATATAGTTTTAACGCAAAATAGTTGCAAAACACTATACCAGTCCAAACAAGTATTACATTTGTATTACACTCTTAAAAATAAAGGTGCTTTACAATGCCATAGAAGAACCTTTTTGCCTAAATGGTTCCTTAAAGAACCTTTAACATCTGAAGAAAACCCTTCTGTTTCACAAAAGGTTCTTTGTGGCAAAAGAATGTTCTTTAGATTATAAAATGGTAAGAAAGAGATGGTTTCTTAAAGAACCTTTGACTGAATGGATCTTTGTGGAACCAAAAATGGTTCTTCTATGGCATCGCTCTGAAGAACCTTTTAAAGCACCTTTATTTTTAAGAGTGTACATACATTACCATTCTCTATTACAGTTCATACAAACATAAATTTAGGCAAGTCCATCTAAAATTATTGCTGGTGCTGAAAATATAATGGTGTGGGTGAAGAAAGCATTAATAAGAACAAAACTGTGACAGACAAGCTTGTGATAGCCTTGACTAATAGTTCTGTATATTGAAAGTCATAAAATGTCTTCTACATTCTTTAAATTATACATTTCTTTTCTCTCTCTTTTTTGTTTTCTTTTTCCCCCTGTGGGTTTGTTTTCTGTGATAAAACTCAAGCAAGGACAGTGGGAACGTGGCTCCGAATCAAGCCAAATATGAAGGATGAAGTCTTCTTTGCGTGGTGTGTACGTGTGCACCTTCATGGATTTCTGCGCTGATATGATCCCTGAGGCGAGACAGGAATAAAACTGAGGTTGTAAAACATACCCTTTATGTTGTAGCCACCAGCTGTGCAATGTCACACTGTCCACCATGCATGCATATGAATCGTGACTAGCGCAGGTATAAAGACAAGTAATTTCCCCTCAAAACAATGTCAAGCTCCTTGCCCTTAATTTAAAATCTTTAATGATCAGTCCTTCAACCTGAATCGGGTTTCCTTTTCATCTGCCGTTCTTTGTCATTGAGCATGCAGAGAGAGCTCTAGCAATTTAAAACTCAAGCAGCATGTTACAAAGCACTAGAAGTTGACACCCACTCTTACTTCTTACACAATCATCAACAGTGATTTTCTCTCCTGTAGTGTTCGTGAGGCAGTTTCGTGAGTGGTTCTGAGCTACACGTCGACATGTTACATTGATCAGAGAATCCCACAGCTTGCTAATGAGGGGGAGAAATTAGCAGAAAGAGAAGAACGATTTCAGATTGGACTCTGTCATATGTGCTGAGAGAGAGAAAGAGAAGGAGAGAAGGGAGGACAGACTAAGCTTTTCTCAGTTACAAAGACTGCCTGAGCTCTCATAAGATGTCAAGTGCTAGAAAGATTTCTTGTGTTGAGTTTGGTGAGATCCTCAGAAAGTAGATTCTAATTTATTTATTTAACATGCTTTTTGCACTGTGTGAGTATTACCTTTTACAGTAATATAGAATTGGTCTTGTCTTGCGGTGTGTTTCACTGTCGCTCCTCTGTGATTTCTGTGTCCATAACTGGACTGGTCCATTTTTGTTTTTTGTGGAAAAATTCAAACGCTCGATTTTTGAAACCTTCCACGCTTCACTTGATTTCAGTCAGGAAACGTATCATGTTTGTAACATATCATTTATGTATTTAATAAAAAATAAAAAAGATAAACTATCAAATGTCAGTACACAAGTGGTTCTCTGTCACAGATCTTCAAGTTTTATTTTAAAATCAGTTGGCTTCTTTGTGAGTTTGTGAGCCCTGAAGCAAAAACGGCAAAGCGAATTTTTCTTTTCTGTGCCACTTTCTTAACAGAATCCCCTCCTGCAGAGTTTAATTTCAACTTAGTTAATCAAGTATTCATGTAATGAAAATTCCATCAGGTGTTTCAAAACTGAGCTGAAGCTAAACTCAGGATGGCAGGTTTCTAGGATCATCCATGTTTTATATTCCTCCTATTGCATATACACTTTCAAATACACTTGTGCACACAGGGGGCATCAGTTCACACATATACGATTCTAGAACCCATAGGATAAAAAAAAAAAATAAAAAATCTTTGTGCTGAGCTCTTGATACTGCCAGAGGTTTCTGCATTATTTTCTGTATTCTGCTCTACCAGACTGAAAAATTGCATTTGCGTACCTGTGGTTAAATTTTTTTTTTAAGTAGTCATCAAGTCTGTCATTATGTCTGCTAAGCCTTTGAGTGCCACTGAGTATAAAAGAATGAGTAACTATCTCAATGCTTTTTTTCCTGTAATCTCTCATGTTCTGAGGTGTTCATGGTAATATTTGGACTGAAAATGGCTTTTTTAATGACTCACACTCACGCACACCTGTGAAGCCCCTGCTCAGAGACACACACACACACACAAGCTTCATGGCATGAATTGTATTTTAGCCTTGAAAGGCTCTTTGGCAATAAGAAGCCAAAATAAACCCTCTCCCATGTGGCCCACACCACATTCTCCATTTTCTTAAATGATCCTTGATTAAATGTGAATACAAGCTGGAAATGATTAAACACCTTAAAGACAGAGGGTTAAAAAACATTTTAAAACATACTGCTGTTTTAAAACCTTCATTAATCAAGGATGTCAGTTGAGCAAAAGTGACAGTAAATACACTACATTTATGTTACAAAAGGTTTCTATATTCTTTGAACTTAAGGATAAAAAACACCCTCAGATTCCAGATTTTCAAATAATTGTATCTCTCCCCGAATATTGTCCTAACAAAACATACATCGATGGAAAGCTTGTTTATTGGCTTTTTAGATGAAGTATAAATCTTAATTTCCAAAAATTGACCTTTATGTCTATGGTCACATAAAGCAGAATCTCCTGGAACGTGATTTCGAACAAGGTGGGACCTTCCAGAAGCGGGTTTTGACCCCCCAGAACATGATTGGGCTACTTTTGAGTAGTACTTTGGCTGGTTTTGTTGCGCAGACCTGGCAACCCTGACTGGCATTATGGATGCTGAAAAATCAACTTTTTCATCACAGTAAATAAATTACACTTTAAAATGCATTCAAACTTAAAATAATTTCACATTATTACTGTTTTTACTGTGTTTGTCATCAAAGTCAATGCATCATTGGTGAGCGCAAGCGACTTCTCATTAAAAATCCTTACTGAACTCAAACAAACACCACTCACTTTTTTCATAAAACATAAAAATCAATTTTCTGCAATCTGTTCTGCTCAATATTCAGTATAAATGGCTTCCTGTATCAACATATTTGTGGTTTGTTGAAATTCAGAGCGTCATTTGTAAGTGGCTGTGTATGGGTTCTTAGCAGTCTGTAATGACAACTCATTTTAGAGAGCCTGGTCTTTGAAAATCTCATGCCGTGAGTCACAGGGTATTTAGGCTTTTGCTTTCTTTTTGAATCCCATGAATCAGTCAAGTTTGGTGACAATACAATACATCCCACTAGTCTCTATAGCAACAATCAGACTAGGTTCACTTGGCTTGGACTGATTCCTGAGTAATGTTTTGCAGCTGACATGATGTCAATAATGATTTGATTTCTAAATGTTAATGCTACATTAAGCGGCTTACATTACATGCAACATTACATGACAATTGTTAAAGGGACAGTTCACCCTAAAATTTAAATTCTGTCATTAATTATTCATCCTCATGTTGTTCCAAACCTGTAAGACCGTTGTTCATCTTTGGAACACAAATTAAGATATTTTTAATGAAATCTGAGAGTTTTCTGACCCTGCATAGACAGCAATGCAACTGACACGTTCAAAGCCAATAAAGGTAGTAAAGACATTGTTAAAATAGTTCATCAGTGGTTCAACCTTAAAGGATTAGTTCACTTTCAGAACAAAAATGTTTAGATAATGTACTCACCCCCTTGTCATCCAAGATGTTCATGCCTTTCTTTCTTCAGTCATAAAGAAATTATGTTTTTTGAGGAAAACATTTCAGGGTTTCCCTCCATATAATGGACTTTTATGGTGCCCCCAAGTTTGAACTTCCAAAATGTAGTTTAAATCCAGTTTCAAAGGGCTCTGATCCTAGCCGATGAAGAAGGGTCTTTTCTAGCAAAACGATCAGTTATTTTTGAAACAAATTGACAATTTATATACTTTTTAACCTCAAATGCTTGTCTTGTCTCATCTCTGTGATGCGCATGCGTAGTCTGTGTGATCCGGGTCAATACAGTTAGGGTTTGTTGAAAAACTCCTATCTAGTTTTTGTCTACAACTTCAAAATCGTCATACAATTACCTTTTTTTGTAAAGGGCATGTAATCTTCTTTGTATGTTCACTTTGTAAACACTGGGTTGGTACTTCTGCAGCGATGTAGGGTGATTTTGAAGAGATGGGAGTTTTTTGACATACCCTAACTTAATTGACCCGAATCACACAGACTACGCATGTGCATCGCAGAGACAAGACAAGATGAGCATTTGAGGTTAAAACGTATAAAATATAAAACTGTCAACTTGTTTTGAAAATAACCGATCGTTTCTTGATCGTCTGGGATCGTTTAGAGCCCTTTGAAGCTGGATTTAAACTGCATTTTGGAAATTCAAACTTGGGGGCACCATAGATGTCCATTATATGGAGAGAAATCCTGAAATGTTTTCCTCAGAAAACATAATTTCTTTACGACTGAAGAAAGAAAGACATGAACATCTTTTTTTTTGTTTGTTTGTTCTGAAAGTGAACTAATCCTTTAATGTTAAAAAAGCTATAAGAATACTTTTTGTTTGCAAAGAAAACTAAAATAATGACTTTATTCAACAATTTCTTAATCTGTATTCCAAAGATGAACAAAGGTTTTACAGGTTTGGAACGACACAAGGGTGAGTAATTAATAACTGAATTTATTTTTTGGGTGAACTATCCCTTTAAACAATATACGAATATAAGAATTACTTTATTAGGTTTATTTGTGAAAAGCATTAAGTGCTAAATAGGATCACTACATCACTAAAGCAAGAACATATAATTGAAAACATAGTGAAACGACAGTACTAGCAGAAGAAGGCAGTCTGTTATTCATGGAGGTCAAAGAGCTATTCAAGCTGAAAGGCCATAAATACTCAAGCATCCTTTACTTAACCTGGCACAAAGATGCGTATCTCTGAACTTACAGCAAATTGAACCTTGGAAAATGAGCAGCAAAGACACTGCTAGGGTCAGCCGAGGATAAGACATTAGAGATAATGTTTAGTAGAAATGGGAAGTTTGCAATATAACCTAAATAATACACTGTAAATAATGACTAGTGATTAAAAAAATACATGACAGCTGCAGTCTGCAAGTTTAAAAGAAGGAAGGTGCTATTTATGTTAAATGTAAATAAAGGTAGCTTGGCATCAAGTGCAAATAAATACAAATAGCACCATGTTTACACTAAGTGCAAATAGGCAGATGAATTGCTCAGACAAAAGCATCAGCTAGATAAAACCAACACAAGTCTTGGATGAAGAAATGCAATACACCATCAGAGTAGTTTTATTGAATAATGAAAAAGGATGTTTGAAGTCACCCCAGAGTGAATAAGTCTGTATGGAGTTAATCGTTTTAGATTCTTTGACATATGGCAGTTCTAATTGGCAGGCAAGAAGGCAGAAATGCTTTAGGCTTCATGTACTCATTCCCAGCACAGCCACCGGTAAAAAGAGAATCAAATCCGTCACATCGGTCAAAGGCTTTCCCCTGTGATCCTCCTGGAGCTTGGACTGCACTAACAGTAACACAGCACCAAAGGCACAGCAATAATTTATTAACCTTTCCTTTCCTTTCCTTTCCTTTCCTTTCCTTTGATTTTGACAAAACAATCCAGTAGCCAGTAGAAATCAATAGATTCTACATAATGTTCAGAAAAGCTTGAAGGTGTGCTTTGTATAAATGGCCTATTTGGTGTTGTTCTCTATCTAAACTAATCTCAGCCACATAACATTAAGTAATGCTTTTGACACTGAATGTGTTAGTAATTTGTTTGTGGTGGAACATGAGGCGGTTTGCTTCTGACATCCCGAGTTTGAATCAATTACAAGTATTTTCATGAAAGCTTGTAAAGGCATCAAGGTAATTTAATCTGTTCAGTATGATGGGCAAAACAAATCAGCCAGCATTGCTTTGGGAATCAATTTATCTCCTCCACTTTCAAAAAATGAAACATTCACAGACTCGCAGCCCTGCAATAACAAAATATAAAACTTGACAGTTCTAACACCAAAACGTTCTTCCAGTGGGGTGAAATAATGAGTGAATGTATGACATTTTGAATTTGGAAGTATGTCAAACTCAATTTATTTTCCACATAACTCTGGTCCAAGTGGCACCCATCATCCAGCAGGATCAAAAAAAAAATTATAAGGAGACTGCTTCAATTGCACTACTTATGCGCTGACTGACAGTGAAGTTTCTCAGCCTTTATCTCTCTAGGACTCACTCCAGGGCGAACTTTTGTGTTAAATATCTCATGGAGCTTTGCTGTGGGTGAAGACAGATTTCTTGTTCATTTCTCTTTTACAAGAATATCTGAATGATTTGAATAGTAACTCAATTTACTATTAAGTTCTGAACCAGCTCTCTGAAAATCAGTGTTTTGTTTTGTTTTAATTTGTTTATAATCTCAGAAGTTTGGTATTATACTGAAAACACAAACACAATATTTGAAAACTTTTGAACATAAAGATAGGAATGTGGTACTTTATGGGGTTATAAAATATTTTGAGTATAAACCCAATAGTGCACCCACTAGCACTAAACAATCATCTTCCCTAAGGGCTTACGTAACCTAGTTTAAAACAATACTTACAAGCCAGACCCCTCTTTCTCTGTGATCAGAGAAAGTCAGCAGCTGCTCCTGTTCTATTTTATTTGAATTTTACAAGCAGAGACGCTGTGAACTGAACGCTGTGACCCCATCCATTTGAAAAAGAATATTATGTGTCTATTTGAATATCTTCTCTGATATATTATCTCTAAAATCAGTATACAATCTGATTTTTTGTTTTTGTCTATAATGGTTTCTGAATTACCGTTATAGAGATGCAGTCTCATAAGGGTAATACAATGTTTAGAACCGCAGATTCTAAGTGGTTATAAAATATTATGAATATTTAACAGTACCAAAATATTTCATTTCTTATGATATCCACTAACTCAAAATAAAATGTGAGTTTTTTTTGTTTTTTGTCTTTAAGACCTTTACCGGTGACTATTGCATAGTTATTTCACCCAAAAATGACAATTCTGTCAATAGTTACTTACCCTCATGTCATTTCAAAACCGTAACACTTTTGTTCATCTTTGGAACACAAATTAAGATATTTTTGATCAAATCTGAGAGCTTTCTGTCCCTGCATAGACAGCAATACATCTACCACGTTCAAGGCCCAGAAATGTAGTAAGAACATTGTTAAAAAAAAAAAAAAAGTTTATGTTGCATCAGTGGTTCAACCGTAATGTTATAAAGCTACAAAAATATTTTTTGTGTGCAAAGAAAACAAAAATAACGACTTTATTCAAAAATTTCTTTGTCGCACGTCCATGAGTGTACGCAACCTCTGACGTCACATGGACTATTTTAACAATGTTCTTACCACCCTTCTGGGTCTTGAGCCTGTTGTTGCTGTCCGTGCAGGGTCAGGAAGCTCTCAGATTCCATCAAAAATATTAATTTGTGTTCAGAAGATGAAAGGTCTTGAAACGACATGAGGGTGAGAAATTAATGACAGGATTTTTATTTTTGTGTGAACTATCCATTTAACTATGTGTACGATCATTTTGAATGAACAATACTGTGCAGCACTGCATAGTCCTCTGAGTCACGTCGAAGCATCAATGGGAACATTATTTCAACTGTTGCAAACAGTCTGGAACAATTAGATTCAATTAGTTCAGATTCTGCCTTTATTTTGTTCTGCTCTGAGCTGAATGGAGTATTGTACCTGCAAAATGACAAAACCTCAAAACAATATTTAATCACAGTCATTTCTAATTATGATAAGCCCACTTTAGAGACATGAAGGGTGAAATATAACGCCTAGTCTCTGTTCACAGTAAAAAGCGAATCCAAGAGAAGTACAATCCATTTATTTGTTCATGTTTGTTTGATCATCAGCTGTGCTTGTAGTGACCCGTCAGTCATTTTGGAGATATCACAAGTATATGGAATAGAAAAGGAGAGAAGCCCAACATCCAAAAAGACAGATGTTTCATAATATACAAAAACAACCAAAGAAAAAAAGTTGTTTTGTCTTATAAATTTACAACAGCCTTATATATTATACTTTGCATTATATCACTATGATATTTTGAACAAATGGGATACACTGTACAAGCATAGCCACAAAGCTTAAATAGTTTATAATCTGATAAATAAATCCTGTAGATAAATAAATGTAGCATTATTTATCATCATCACCGAAAAACCACTTACAGTTTCTCTTAAGTCTAGTCAAGTAAATACCTCTTCTGTATACTTTTTATGGCATGTTAGAGAGCAGCAGTACAGTGATTAATTTCACTGAAGGACAGTTAAGAACAGTTTGTAATAGAGCTCTGTTCAGTCAGGACTTTGCACCCTTAGGACGAACTATGCAATACCCAAGCACATCAGGGCAACACTCTTCTTTCATCTGTCATCCTGTGACAACCTTCTCATTCTTCCTAACCGACAATGTCCGTTTTGTATCTCTCAGCTGGAAAGAAAAAGTAATTCACTTCTCTTGTTTTTCTTTTTTGGTCACCATATAAAAGGAGACAGCCTTTCATGTTACATAGCTCTCTAGTCACAATGACACAAGCCACATGTGCAAACTCATCATAAAAATATCTCTTGATAACTTCAGAGTGCCTGCAGCCATAATAAAGATAAGCCTGTTTCCTCTAATGCAGTACAGCGCTTTCCAATTCAGGTGGGTTTTCTTTTTCTTTTCTTTTTTTAAGCATCTTTAGCTTTTGGTACCATCTATGTGATCTGTTGTCCTCACAGACTCATGAAGAGCATTACACAACGAAGTAGGAAGAAAATGTCAATGTCACTGTTGTGTACAGATTGTCAATGCAAAGAGAGAGAGGCAGTGGTGTTTTTGAAAACGTCTCTTCCTTGTCAACCACCTGTAAATGGCACTGGATGCTGCAAACTAGCTGCCAATGTTCTCTAGAAAGATCTCTTCCAGGACTTGCACAGGATCTTCTGAAAAGCTCGCCGGAAGTCCTGGTTGAAGATGGTATAGATGACGGGGTTAAGGGAGCTGTTGCAGTAACCGATCCAGAAGAAAAACTTGAAAAGGGTCTCATGGATGGCGCAGGGCTCCCGGCAGATCCCATACAAGCTGTAGCTGAAGAAGAATGGAAACCAGCAGACCACAAAGACGCCCATGACCACAGCCAGCACAAAGGTGAACCGCTTCTCTCGGGCCTGGGAAATTTTTTTTCTCGAAATGGTGTTCCTCCTTTTTCTGCGGGAGGAAAACAAGTCTAGGGACTTGCTGCTGGCTCGGGACTTTCGGCTGGAATGCTTGGAGCTGGAGCTGTTCTTGCGACTGGATCGGCGGTCTTTTCGAGTGGGCGCCGTCTCGTTTTGTGTCCGCTTGGCCTTCTCGTCAGACGAGCTGCTGTCCTCCAGCTCGGCATCTGGGTCATCCTCGCCTGGTTTGCGTTCCCCTGGTGGTGGCGAGGCACAGTGCCCGTTTTCCCGCCGAGAATCCTCACGGCTCAAGCCGTTCTCCAGCCGTGGCGTTCCTGATCCTCCATCCGGGTCGCGGCGCTTTTCAGACATATTTCGAGTTCTCGTCTTAGCCACCTGGTAGATTCGGATGTAAACGAGGATCATGATGACACATGGGGCAAAGAACGACCCGATGCTGGAGTACAGGATGTACCACGTGTGGTCATTCAGCTGGCATTGCGGTTCGCTCCTGTCACCCTCATTATTCCGGTCCATGGAGATGAGCGGTGGGAAGGAGATTACAGCCGCGATCAACCAGACCACCACAATCATGCCCTTTACCCTGCGAGGTGTCCGCTTTAAGTTATACTCGACCGCCTGTGTTACAGACCAGTACCTGTCCAGACTTATGGCACACAGGTGAACAATAGAAGATGTGCAGAAAAGAACATCAAGTGCTAGATAAATATCACACCAAACTTTTCCAAAAAACCAGTAGCCCATTAATTCATTGGCTAGCGAGAAAGGGATAATCAGGGTGGCCACCAGAATGTCCGCACTGGCCAGAGACACGAGAAAAAGGTTTTGCGGTGGCTTTAGCGCTCTGCTCGTTAAAACGGCGATAACGACCAGCACATTCCCCACTATTGTAAACAAGATGAGGAAGCTCACCAGCCCCGCAAGCCCTATAATGGTGGCCGGAGAATAGCTACTTGTAGAATTCCCAGAGGATGTAAAACCAATGTCAATGTAAGTGTCCACTTCGCTTGCAAAGCTTAAGTTATGCATATTGATTTAGAAAAAGCTCTGCTGTCCAATAAATCGTCCAATCGTTCTTCTAGGTTTCTTCTTACCTTGTGTTCTTATTTTAATCCCGTTCGCGTCTTTTTCTTTTCCGCACAATTCCTCTTACGGCTCATTTGGTTGCGGCTTTGAAAAAGAGACCCATCCCGTGGCGAGTTTGAAGTAACCATCACCGTCTCTTACATCCGTGCGACCTGTTCGTCCTCTCACGGGCGTCTCTCTCAGCATCCTTGCGCGCTCTCCACCCGAGCGAAACACCGCGCGCCCTGCCCGCCCGGGACTCAACTATCCACGTGCTGACAACATTAAACTGATGGAGCGCCGCCCCGCCCTAGGAGAGAATCAGACGGAGAAAAGAAGAACTGGCTGCTGAAGTACCTTACCACCGTTTAGCGTCGTTTTCTATGTTGCAATGAACAAAATAATAATAATAATAATAATAATAATAATAATAAAACATCATAGCGAGATTTTATGCATTTTTAAACGTTTTATCTTTACGCGTCTCTGAACAGACAACAATAGCTATAACTTGGGCAAACATGCGATGGGCATTGCATAGGTAGTCCCACTCTGAGAGGAAAATGTATTTATTTTCTTTTATTGCACTAGGCGTTGTCAGGATTAACGTTGTTAAGAGGTGAAAAAATGACCGTGAACTGTGAAGCAACTGGCTTTCGGCGTCTTTGCTCGCTGGGTGTCACTGTTGTAACAAAGCCATTGTGGTTTTAAATAAAGCGAAAATCCGTCAAATTCAATATACACATTATTTTTTCCTCATCATCATTCTGGAACTTTGCTTTTAAACGTGCTTTTAAATGTTTTTATTAGCTTTGGGATTATTTTGACAAGTAAGTGTTGAATTTTAGTCTCCTAATCTCAAAAATAATCAGCAATAATGCATTTTTCGCCAAACATTTCAGCATACTTTCAATATTCAGCCACAAAGTACATTTTCCACCAAATATGTTTCATCTGGACATACCTTTCATTTAACATTACTTTCATAATTAAGTTGATATAAAATATTAAATTTTCATCTGTTCTCATTTAAATATACTACAAATAGTTTGGTATACCTATTTGCAATGACATCTTCAAAACAGGATATAAAATTAGATGTTAGCCTATAGTACTGCCATTTTACCTCATATGGCAACTTGGCTATATTGTTTACTGTACTATATATACAGTATGTTCAGTGTGTGTGTGTGTGTGTGTGTGTGTGTGTGTGTGTGTGTGTGTGTGTGTGAGAGAGAGAGAGAGAGAGAGAGAGAGAGAGAGAGAGAGGAGGGCAGGGCAGGGGAGGGGAGGAGAAAGAGAGAAGGAAAAGAGAGAGCACTTGGAATTTGTCAACATACTGCAGAGCATGATAGACTGCAAAGGAGAGGAACTAATCAATGATTTTGTGAGAGACCCATCGTAGAGGTCAAAGAGGTGGCCATGGGTCCGTTAGAGGTTGGCATATGAAAGAGGTAGAAGGCAGAAGACAGGAAACTTATCAATGGTGTCCAATGAAGTTCAAAAAAAGTCCAGGCCATTTGTTTAAAAAGGTGCCATATGTCAGACACTGTTAAATTACTGTAACTAACCTTGATCTGAAAAGATTAACTACAATATCAATTAATTTAGACTGTAAGAGCATTTTGTCAAGAGAACCAGTATATTGTCGTTATGTTAAATGACATTACTGTTTACATTAATGCAGCTACTTGCTGTAATTATCCTATACTGTCTAAATAAGCTCATAATCTCATGACATATCTCCTTTGATCACCTTAACACAGGGTCGGCAACCTATGGTACACGTGCCAACTTTGGCATGCAGAGGGATAATCACTGGCACATGACCAATAGGGAAAACTCCATGCTTTCGTACATTTTGAGCTAATTATTCCTCATAGTCACACTATATACGCTATAAATACTATTAAAGTGTGAATTAACCTGCACTAGTCTATAGATGCACGTGACTAACGTGGAAAAACAAAACAAAATGGCACTTAATGCCCAGGGGTTGTCAACCCCTGCCCTATAACACATTGAATTTATGGACTTTATGTTTGTTTGGTTTGGTAATGTGTTTCCTAATGATGACTGTAAAGTACTGTCTTATTTTTCACAGAGCAAATCATATTTCAAACATGAAACTTATATGGTTTGCTATTAAATTAACTCATTCTTAAAGCTACCTAATTGAAAAGGATCATTTTGTTGTGTTTTGCTGATTAAAGCCAATGTTCTCATTACATGATACAATAAATATTTTGACCATGTGAAAGGTGAAATGTATTGTACAGCCATAATGAAAACATCTAGCTATTCGATTCTAGTTTATACTTTAAAATTGGCACAGTGTGCAACAATTACTTATGACAAATTGCCTGTGATGTGCCTCATTGTGTAAACCTCTTTGGTTAAAAGCATGAATGAAGAAATGTAAATTATAGCATTTACATGAATAACATGTTGCCATTTTGAAGTTTTGTACCAATACTATTTAATATCTTTTTTTTTTTTTTTTGGTGAATATTCTAAATCAAATCTATAATCTATAATTAAATAATGGTCAGTCAGTGGTTCAGGTGATTGATGCTCTTCCCTTTACCTATCAAAGGTCCCCATTGAAATGCTGTTCTTGACATTTCATTTTTACAACTTAACAGTCATCACTAGCAGATGGTAGTCAGTGAAAGGAAGGGGCATTTCTTTATTTAATATTACAAAATGAAATATGCTAATAAGGTTAGTGTGTGATATATTTGCTCATCTTGAAGCGAAATGAGTCTACAACTGAAAGAAAATTACTCATTCATAATAACATTTACTGATACGTCAGAGAGTAATCTGACTGAGTCTGAGTGGTAGTTGTCACATGTCTGCAATATTAAGCCACATCCAGCCTAGTCTTAGCTGATCAGCAGGCTGGTTTTAGAGGGGTTTGGTTCACTTTGTCACTTCCTTAGCTGTTCTGGCTGGGAGACCTGCTGGAACAACCAGCTAAAACCAGCCTGACCAGTCTAGCCAGGCTGGGAAATCAGCTAAAACCAGCTACTTCCAGCTCAAGCCAGCTAAGACCAGCCAAACAGCTTAGACTGGTTTTAGCTATTTTTTCAGCAGGGTGTTGAAAGCAGTTATTTTGAGATGCCAAATGCTCTCCTCCTATTCAAATTTGACATTGAAGGGGTACATACAACATATTTGCCCACCGGCAACTATAGTTGCTGCACATTCAAACACAATTTTCAAGGAAAAAAAAAAAAAAACTGGGAAAAATAAATGCAGAACATGTTCACATAGGACACTATTAACACAACTATATGCATGAAACCATTCAGAAAAATTTGGGTACAAATGGGTTAAGAATCAGTAGTATGTAAACTTTTGAATGGGGTCATTTTTATGAATTCAACTATTATTTTCGCTTGTGGACTATGTCTTTTATGTGAAATATCTTATCCAGAAAGTTGTTTGCACTGCGCTCGTAGCTTGATTTTTCGTTTAGGTGCGTCAATCCATTAAATCACTTGAGTACAACACCATGATTCGCACTCACATAAACCAGTCTTCTCTTTTTGCTTTATTATTCATTTACTCCAAAGGACAGGCTCGCAGGCCTTCTTCAGAGTGTTTAAAGTACAGTGTTTACAGTGTTTAAACACACTGAAGCAGGCCTGCGAGCCGAAACATTTGTGTTCTTGTCCTATGGTGGTAAATAAATAATAAAGTGAAAAGAGAAGACTGGTTTATGTGAGCATGAATCATGATGTTGTACTCAAATATCTTATTCAGGTCAGTACTAAATAAAAAATAACATGCATTGTATATGATTCCTCTTATTATGCTGCACAACCTTGAAAGAAGACAAAAAATATTGATTGTTTTGAGTGCACAGTACGTATTCTCTTCAGTTGAACAGTCTAATTCTAAGAATTTTTGTTGAGGTGGACATGTGTGGTTGTGTGTGTGTACGTATCCATTTATGTTGCTGAATGTCTAGTGCCTTTGTGTGTGACACACATCACATTTGTATTTGAAGAACGGATTTATATGTATGGGCGTGTGAACAATCGATTTTGTAATACACCTATCAGACTGCGTTGGCTTCCTCCTGCTCTGTTTCTGTTGTGAGATGTTTGCGTGTGTAGGTGGGACGGCGGGTGGGCCTACAATTCAATGCTGTTAAGAGCAGCAGAAGTTGACCCTCAGGCTCTGCTCTTCTCAAAGCTGATTTGTATTGAGTCTTCCTGGCTTGTGATCATTAAAGGTTCCCCTTGGGCCACACTTGTGTCTGTTTAATTGAAGCGTGCGTGTGAGTGATCCACATCATTACTTTGAGTTGATCCGTCCTTTCTTCCCTCGCCCCCGTGTTTCATTCACGTGAGTAATACAAATGTAAAATCATGTTAAGCATGTGTCTTTCTTTCTTTCTTTCTTTCTTTCTTTCTTTCTTTCTTTATCCTAAACATTACAATGGTTGTCTGTTACAGTTTCCATAAGAATATTAAGCAGTTTTCAACACTGATGATAATGAGTAATGCTTCTTACAAAATTGTACATTTTGAAGTTAAATTATTCGATCTAATTCACTTTGAGAGTTCCAACCCATGTTCTTTACTAAGAAAACAAGTCTGAAAAAAAAAAAAACTCTTGTGAATTGATTTGTGTACCTGAACTTTAAAGGAGACCTCTTTTTATTTGTGGTATACTGTCTCAGTCTAAATTACATTCACACTGGTGTTTTAGAAAGCCAAGCAAATTAGAATATAATAATAGTAAGAAGAAGAACAATTTTATATTATTGTTATTCCTATGACAGTATTAGCATATTTTAAAACAACTGCACTGTAAATTTTCATATTATTCACAAAATTTCATATTGTAAATTTCATAGATATTATTTTTGCTTTACACTATAGGGAAACTACAATACTTTTTTCCTAATTTCTACACTTGAAAAAGATATTTTGAATTTGAACTTCAGTAAAATTACCCATTTAAACTGATACTGCACTTTTAAGCTTTTATTTTGATGGAAACTCCAGCTTCAGTGAAAACAGGGTTGCAAAAACATGTCTCACTACAAATAGCGAAATGCTGTAATCATGTGCCATGAAAATAAAGCATAACTGCTGGCCGTTGCATTCCCAAATATGCGCTAAACTCACAGCACATGCAAAAAATGAGTTTACTGCATTCACTGTGAACTAAGCCGTTCTGAGGTGCGGAAAACACTGGATCATGAGCTGATCGCCTGAACGAAGTGTGCACTTTACTTCGAAACACAAAGTTTTGACAGCCAAAGGCATATTGAGCATAAGCATAAGTTATTGAGCCAAAGCATAATGGCCCAAAACACAACTTTCTATATTAAAATAAGGAGTTTAAATATATTTTAAAAACTTCGACCTATCCTTTCATATCGTCATGTGACCACGATGATATTGAGACAGTTTTGCTATTTCGATACTACTATATTGATAGTACCGTTACATATCTACTAATAGCTGCTAAAATTCAACTTCTGTCTTGACATTTTAAAATATTTAAATAGAAAAAGGAAAAATGTGGAAATTATGGAAGAAAATGAGAAAGGCAAGTAGAAACATTACCTGGGTTTTGAGTAAAGGGTGACACATATAAGGATTGATTGAAAGATCGTAGACAATCTTGCTAGCAACACTGTGATTGCGTGTCACAGTAACTGATGACAGCTACATAGGCAAGTTTACAAGGGTGTGTGTGTGTGTGTGTGTGTGTGTGTGTGTGTGTGTGTGTGTGTTCCATTTACAGGCCCACACAGTCAGATGCCACAAGACACTGTGGCGGGTTTGATTTTAATTCCCCAGTCAGTGAGTGCACAGTGTGAATTGTAATTAGCCTCAACAGCAGGATTTGTTACAACTGAATTTCATTGCAACAGTTATTTGACAATTTTATACAGTGTTTTATTGAGTAATATAGTCAATGAATTAAGTATATTATTTAGTTTACACTTCATCCAAAGCAACTTACAGTAAATGAAGTCGCTCCCAGAGGATTTAGTGATGGAACAATGTGAGTTGAAGCATTGTTCCAGAAGATCAATAGGGTGTTTTGTGTCCCATGAAAATGCTAAAGAGGGCAGATCTAATAACATTAATTGTCCTCTGTTGCTGCAGTTCACTATTGGACAGATTTTGATACAGGTGAGACTGACTGTTAGTAGGGTAAATCAGCTTAAGACAGATGGCTGATGTGAGTCAGAGAGAAGGAGAGAGAGGGGGAGATGTTTATGTCTTGAAGGATTATAGGTCAGAATGTCCTCTTGCTGTTCAGTGGCTGAAATGGCATATCATGCACCACAGGGCAACTCTCACAAAACCTGTGTTCATCACAGAACAGCAAGAGAATAAGAAGAAAGTGTTTTCCTTAAAGAATGTTTTTCTTTCATTGTGTTAGTTTTCAGTGTAATTCTCATTACTGTGATGCAAAACGAATGTTTAAATACTTTATTATTTTGTTTATTTAATAAAAATAAAGTTTTTACATCAGGTTTGTGTGTGTGTGTGTGTGTGTGTGTGTGTGTGTGTTGTACACTGTAAAAAAAAGTACTGTAAAAAAATCGTAAAAAAAAAAACGGTCAAATGACTGGCAGCCACGGCTGCCAAACAAAAACCTTAAATTTAGTAAGTGAAATATCGTAATTAAAACAAAGAAAAATGTGTAAAATAACCTTTTTTCTCTGTAAAACATTTAAAGAGATTTTTTTTTGTATTTTACTGTAATTTTTCATTTTTTGTTTGGCGGCCGTAGCTGCCAGTCATTTGACCGTTTTTTTTTTTTTTTTTTTTTTTTTTTTTTTACAGTGTATGGCTTTGAAGTTTTGCATTTTTTTATTTTAATTTAATAAGGTGTCATTTGCTAACATTAGCTGGTTAATGTTAGTTAATGTATTAACTAACATGAACAAACAATAAACTTATTACAAGGTTTATTTTTTTTTAACATTTAGCTAATACAAAATACAGTTGTTCATTGTTAGTTCATGTTAGTTCACAACTTTTGATTTTAATAATGCAATTTAATAGTAAATGTTGAAATTAATATTAATGAAATTTAGCTGTAGAAGTATTGTTTTTATTTTAGTTCATTTTAACTGAAGTATTTAACTATGTGAAATAACAAAACCTTATTGTAAAGTGTTACCAATATTATATAACTTGAACTAACAATACATTTTTAACTAAGGTTAACAAAAATGAATAAATAATGTAATAAATGTATTGATTGTTGTTCATTTATTTAATGCATTAAGTAATGTTACTAAATTGATACTATAAACGTAATTTAATATTCAAAAAAATGGGACTTATTTAAAAAAAAAAAAAAAATGTAAAGTTAAAGTTAAATATTGGGGTGAATTATGACCTAAACATGCTGGGTAATATAAATTAATTTAATGTAAACTCAATAATATGAACAAAATTCACCACCTTAGTAACTTAAATATGAAACTACTGACATTCTCCAGCAATTTTACACAAACAAATGCTGCAGGGTACTTTCATTTACAGTAATCAGTTTTCCTATGTGCAAAATGAG
The DNA here is from genome assembly GCA_033026305.1 of Cirrhinus molitorella. Lineage (NCBI taxonomy): Eukaryota > Metazoa > Chordata > Actinopteri > Cypriniformes > Cyprinidae > Cirrhinus > Cirrhinus molitorella. The sequence goes on from CM065120.1 coordinate 29,733,352, forward strand.
GGACCTAGACAGCAAGATTTATTTGAAATATTCACGTGTGGGCATTTTAAAGTGGCACCACCAGGCAAGTTATGGTATAGGCTACTCTTTACCTAGAACTCGTGTTTTGTGCAGGGGTACATGTCTCTTTGCAAACTGAGCGTTGCATTTTGGAAATAACCAACCGCTGCTTCATGCACCCAATTTTCCCCACCCTTGGCCAACGATCTCATTTCACATCAGGAGATGTTTGAGTTTTCAAATGCTTGAATTATGGATCCTAGTTCCCTTCCCCTCTCCAGTCCATTTTACATTGGCAGTCACAGATGAAACTCTTCAGGATACACAGCTTGCCTTGAAGTTAATGGATATTCCCCTACTGAGCCTGCTGTCCCTCATTGCTAGTCTGTAATATACCGCACAGAAACTCCCACCTGGATACTCACTAAGACTTCACGGCTGTTGTTTTGAAGGACACGTTACTTTTCCAAAATCACAAATGTCATGCGAGTGAGATGCATGCATATTGCTAGCCTGATGCACACTATGGAGCAGCAAGAATGAGCCAAGATGAAAGCAGCGGGGTACAACTTACAAGTAGGAGTGTATGAATAACCAGTTCATTAGAACTCTCTGGAGGACTGACAAGGACAATGTGTGAAAAAGAGAGGTCTTTTAATGATGGAGAGAGCAAGTATAGAATCAGACCCATGTGTAAGTTTTGTCATATCTTTCCCTCTTTTTTAGCAAGTTAATGGGCGATGACAGGATAGCGGATGAAAGGGAGAGAAATAACGTCACAGGGAACAATTTAGCATGTTCTGTGGTGCATCCATTTTCATAAAATCCATAGAGAGTGGTAACTTGAGTCTGAGAAGTTACTTAGAACTTTCAGTATTTATTTTTCTACTTGATCTCATGACGAAAACGTACCTGTGAGAACTTTTTTGCAAGACGCAAAATACGTACCTAAGTACATATCACTGCAGTTTCTAACAGAAATAAACACTAGAGGCAGTAAAATAGTGAGCACTTGTAATCATTTCATACACACTTGTGATTACAGATCCATGTTTCGTTTTCTGACATGGAATTGGATTTAGGATGTGGAATCCTTGGGTACGAATCCCGTGAAAAACATGCCTTATGATCATAGACTGTAAAAAACATGGACGTTGTATCAGTGACGTCACCCGTAGGTTTCTGAAGAGCGTTTTTGAAGCAAAAAATGGGAGGGGCCTGTCGCCGCCATTTTGGAAGCGCGTCACTGCGCGTCACTCCAGGAAAATAGAAAATGGACAAAGAGGCGGGACGTGGGTGGAGCTAAGATGTCTGGTTGCTGAAACCAGCAAAAAAAAGTAATCCTGATAAAATAAGACCCTAAGAAAAAACAAACGCAATAACAGAGTTGTCATGAAGGGCAAAACTAGCTGTAAAAACCAAAGCCACTTTTTGTACCAGGCTGTAAACATGCTTTTATCTGTTATAAAGTTGAACATTTTAACACGAGAGTCTATGGGGATTTGCTCCCTTTTGGAGCCAGCCTCAAGCGGCCAGCTGATGAACTGCAGCTTCAGTCACTTATGTATTGTTTCAAGAGCGAGAGCGGGAGGTTGCCGCTTGCTTATCTTGAAAAAGGTGAAAGATGAGAGATAAAAGAGAAACTAATATGGCATGCTTACGATTGCGTTTTTACGTCACTTTTGTTCATACTATTGGGTAGGTTTAGTGCAGATGGTAATTTTTTTTTTTTTAAACGTCACGGAGCATTAGAGTTATAGCGCCATTTAACAAACATTTCAAGTCAGAACTGCGGTGACACGTACAAAACCAACGTCACATAAAACACACCATTTTTAGCGCCACTCAGTGGACATTTCACATTAAATGTTATGAAACGTACATGGCTTTACGTATTCTTTGTCTTACAAAAAAGTTCCCACAGGTAAGTTTTCGTCATTTCGCCAGGTTGTGATTTTTTTGTTTTTGTTTTTATTGCACTTTGCCACATTATATGGAATTAATATATGTCAATATTTCAGATGTACTGTTTGAGTCTTTTCTCTCTCTTTTTCCCAAAATCATACCTTTGTTTAATTGCATATCAAAAACGAGCAGTTAATTCAGTGATATAATTAAGAATATAATTATAGGAAGTCACAGATGGGAATCAGAGGGACCTTGTCTGGTTATTTTAAGTCCTCACCATGTTAGCAACATGGAGTTGATTGGAAAGCACCAGACTCAGTGTGACTTTGCCTCAGGTTTGCTGGCTGATAATTTTAAGTGGTTGATTGCTGATCTTTCTGTGACAAGAATATTTATTGGCGTATTTAATGATGCTGGACTGTTAGGATCAGAATTCAGTGTAATGTGCGCTAACTGAAAAATATTTTAATCAAGGTTTATGTAGGCATTTTGCAATGCAATGAAAATTGCCAAAGCAATGTTTATTTTATTTATTTATTTATTTATTTTTTCAGGCCATATCACAATAACTCAATATCTGAAATGCATTCCGTTTATTGTAACAAATTTGAATAAATATTGGAACAAATCTGTTTCATTCCACCATAAATATTGCTCCATTGCCAACTGGATATTATGAGGCCATGAGTAATGTCTCAAATAAATTCTATATCCACATCTATATTCAGCTGAAGCCAAATTCAACTATCCAAAAGCCTGTTCTGACCTAATTGGTCAGTTTGGAAATAAGGTTCTCTTGATCTCAGTGATTGTGTGAGCTGTTTGACTGATTTCATGAACACAGGCAGAGCCTACATGTTATGCATGAGCTGTTCTGTGGAGAAGTTCATCATGTCACTCACAATTCCTCTCTTCATTGTTTAGATCAATACCCACAGTTCTTCATCTCTCTCGGCTTATACTAACCCTTTTATAACTCTCCAACTTCTTAAATCACACAGACAGGACTGCTGTTTATATTGCATGTGCTTGCTGCTGAAATTGCAGTGCATTAACTCTGATGCTTAAGCACCTACTTGAATCTGCTTGATCTGAGATGAGTGTTTGTTATTGCTGCATGACAAACCGCTTCTTGGAATTGGTTGTTTTCTCTCTGAAAGGTTAAAGCATCTCTCGGAAGTATATGTGTGGTGGTGCATTACAACCCAAAAGAAATTATTTCTAGATGTCAGTTTCTATTAGTTGCTTATGCAACGCAAGAGAACCAATTCTTAAAGGAATGCTTTGTTAAAAAATTCATCTTCTGGCCATCCAAGATGTACAAATGTACAGTTTGAAATTTAACATTACATGATCATCTCCAGTCATAATAAGGGTCCAAACAGCTGATAAAACATCACAATAATCCAAAACACATCTTCTGAAGCAAAAGTCTATATTTTTAAGACATATTTTTAACGTCTCTAGTGAAAAAGTCAAGACAGTTCATGACTCTCATTCTGACTGCACCCATTCACTGCAGAGGATCCATTGGTGAGCAAGTGATGTAATGCTAAATAACTCCCAATCTACTCTGATGAAAAAACAAATACATCTAACATATTGGATGGCCTGAGGGTGAGTAAATTTTCAGCAGACTTGAATCTTTTGGTGAACTGTTTCTTTAAATCCACAAAACAGACAGGTGGAGTGACTCAAACATACATGTACTCTCATGCTCTTTCAGACTTACATCCCAGGTGGTGGGAGTGGAGAATGTAAAATATGGAAAAGAGGGTCAAGGATATGCCACTTTACTTTTTTGTTTGCTGTCACTGTTGTCAGAAGTAGCCACCCTATCTAAGCATATGCTGTCCTCTGTGTGTGTTTTTGCATGCATATGTATTTTCGTGTGTACACTGTGAAACAAACCATTTCTAACTGACCCTTTAATTTAGGATTAAATGAAGAAATGATATAAAATGGCTTGACTGGCTGCAACTCAAGGTAAGGTTGTATCTAGACGTAGAGATTCCTTTTAGGATTTTTTCTTTGTTATAATTAACTGACATCACGGTGTCAAGGTTACCTCCATGCTTCATGAATTTATATTAAAACCATATACAAGAAGTTCACATTTGTTGGTTGAGTCATCTCTACATCCCTACAATCTCTCATGAGTTCTTATATGACTGCTTGGTTTCTTGGATCACTTGCATGAGGGTAAACAGCTGAATGCCGCTGTCCTTGGTGCTGACATTCATTTACGTAGCAGTTTTAGCTCACTGTGAAAATTCTATTATGCTGTTACTGCATTTTTAGCTGCAGGGAGCTGTTTGACTTATTAAAATTAATGTATTTTCCAGCATGCATTCTGAAGTTTTAACAGCTGTAAGATGCAATTTGAAGGTTTACTACTGTAATACCTATAAGTTTAGAGTAAGTGTTTGAACGCTTTTTTAACACGGTTAATGAGTTTATTACAAAATGAGAAATCAATTTTCTAGTGCATACCTTTGTATGCATTAAATGATCTATTCATTACTCAGGGTACATTGAAGGCTCATAAATATGCTTGTGGAAAAGTTGATTGCTGATAAGAAAATGGCTTATAGAAATTTATGCAAAGCTATGGTACATCAGGTGGAATTTAATCAGTAATCTAAATTCAGACCATTCAGCTTTACACATTATTAGTGTCAAGAGGAGTAGGACGGATGTCCTTTTATTAAATAGCATGAAATGTTTGTCTAGTCCAATGCCTTTAGCTTTATTCAGAAAGGATTTAGACTAAATGACTATTTTAATATATAGTTGTGGTTAACAGATATTTATATACACTTTGCAGTATCTGCAAAGTATTAATTATTTTACCAAAATAAAAGGGATCACACAAAATGCATGTTATTTTAGATTTAGTACTGACCTGAATAAAATATTTTACATTAAAGATGTATACATATAGTCAGATATGAAATAATAGTTACATTTATAAAAAAAAATTACCCCATTCAAAAGTTTACATATGCTTGATTTTAAATTCTGTTGTTACCTTTTTGTTTGTTTTGTTTTTTTTGTGACAAACTGCCTGCTGTTCTTCAGAAAAGTCTTTCAGGTCCCATAATTTCTTTGGTTTTCCACCATCTTTTGTGTATTTGAACCCTTTCCAACAATGGCTATGATTTTGAGATCTATCTTTTCACACTGAGGACAACTGAGGGACTTATACTCAACTATTACAAAAGGTTCAAACGCTCAATGCTGCAAAAGGAAAAATGATGCATAAAGAGCCAAAGGTGTAAACTTTTGAATAGAAGGAAGATTCTTATTTTATTTTCATTCCATACTGTCCTTCAGAAGCTGAAGAAAATACTTACATGACAAAATAAGTTACATTTAACCTGATCTTTATTCAAAAAGTTTTCACCTCCAATGCATCGTTTATACTTCTGGAGCATCAGTGGGCGTTTGAACTTTTCGTAATAGTTGCATATGAGTCCCTTAGTTGTCCTCAGTGTGAAAAGATCCAGATGTATATAGTCATTGTTGGAAAGGGTTCAAATACACAAAAGATGCTGGAAAACCAAAGAATTTGTGGGACAATTAAGGGACTCATGAACAACTATCACTGAACAAACAAAAAAAAAAAAAACAAACAAAAAAAAAAACACAGCTGTGGATCATTGAAGTAACAACAAAGTATTAAGAATGTGTATGTGAAAATGTATGTAAACTTTTGAACGGGGTCATTTTACATAAATTCAGCTCCATCCATTTTGTGTGATCTCTTTTATTTAGCTAAAATAATTAAAATAACATTTCGCAGAAATTGCAAAGTGTATGTACATTTTTTATCACAACTGTATATATTAGTAGTGACAAGACTTATTCCAGCATATAAAGGGTTAAATTGTTGTGTGGGTTGTATTTACACAGGGTTATTGGATCCTGTTTCCCATAACTGGGGATTAATTTGCTCTATAGTAGCATTGATCAGTAGTCCAAGAGTACTGTGATAAATAGTTGGCTCAAGACTGCATGGCACAGTCATAGCCAAACTGCAAAATTTGTGTTCCTATGTCTAAAATTACACATAATTTGCAGCATTTCTTAATAACAGTACATAATTCCAATCGCTTTACAATGTGACTTGCCAAGAATGAGGTGTTAAAAAAAGTAGAAGCAATAAGTAATTATAATAATTATTATTTCTTAGTTTGTTATAACTATATTAAACTTTATATGAAGAAAGCATAAGTGACAAGATGACTGAAGTCTTCTAAATTCTTTCTCATCACTCCTAGTTCACAGTGTTATAGGCAGTTCAGCTCTACTGAGCACAAAGTACACCTCCAGTATACCTCTATAAAACAGATTCATTGCTGCGCCACTTCTTCATGAAATATGAAAGAATGTAAAAAAAAAAAAAAAAGACAGAGATTGTGGTAAAGGCAGCATGAGTGTTCAAGTGAGGACATGCAGTTTATTGAGCTCACTTGCACCTTATGATCTTTGACACAGCATAACATCCAAAGAGTAAGATCCATTTTCCAGTGCCAAGTGGCAGGCCAAGGTTAATTTGAGAGTAGTGGTAATATTATATATACCTACATGCTCTTTTCGTATCCAGAACTTGACAGGAAAATGTCTTGTCTAATAAAATGAACTTACAGGGGATAAAAGAAAAATTTGAAAAATAAAAATGTGGTGGTACCATGGTACAATGATGTATCAGATGGTAATATCATAGCAATTCGATATCTATAGCATGTTCACAGTATACAGGTGCATCTCAATAAATTAGAATGTCGTGGAAAAATTTATTTCAGTAATTTAACTCAAATTGTGAAACTTGTGTATTAAATAAATCCACTGCACACAGACTGAAGTAGTTTAAGTCTTTGGTTATTTTAATTGTGATGATTTTGGCTCACATTTAAACAAAAACCCACCAATTCATCTCAACAAATTAGAATGTGGTGACATGCCAATCAGCTAAATCAACTCAAAACACCTGCAAAGGTTTCCTGAGCCTTCAAAATGGTCTCTCAGTTTGGTTCACTAGGTTACACAATCATGGGAAGAAGCTGGCTGTTCACAGAGTGCTGTATCCAAGCATGTTAACAGAAAGTTGAGGGGAAGGAAAAAGTGTGGAAGAAAAAGATGCACAACGAACCAAGAGAACCGCAACCTTGAGAGGCTTGTGAAGCAAAATTGATTCAAGAATTTGGACGAACTTCACAAGGAATGACTGAGGTCAAGGCATGAAGAGCCACCACAACACAGACATGACAAGGAATTTGGCTACAGTTGTCGTATTTCTCTTGTTAAGCCACTCCTGAACCACAGACAACGTCAGAGGCGTCTTACCTGAGCTAAGAAGAAGAAGAACTGGACTGTAGACCAGTGGTCCAAAGATGAGAGTAAGTTTTATATCTCATTTGGAAACCAAGGTCCTAGAGTCTGGAGGAAGGTGGAGAAGCTCATAGCCCAAGTTGCTTGAAGTCCAGTGTTGAGTTTCCACAGTATGCGATGATTTGGTTGGTTGGGTTGGTCCACTGTGTTTTTTGAAAAACAACATCACTGCACCCCTTTACCAAGAAATTGTAGAGCTGTTCATGCTTCCTTTTGCTGACCAGCTTTTTAAAGATGCTGATTTGGCACCTGCACACACTGCCAAAAGCACCAAAAGTTGATTAAATGACCATGGTGTTGGTGTACTTGACTGGCCAGCAAACTCACCAGACCTGGGGTATTGTCAAGAGAAAAATAAGAAACAACAGACCAAAAATGCAGATAAGCTGAAGGCCACTGTTAAAGAAACCTGGGCTTCCATACCACCTCAGGAGTGCCACAGACTGATCCCCTCCATGCCACGCCGAATTGAGGCAGTAATTAAAGCAAAAGGAGCCCCTACCAAGTATTGAGTACATATACAGTAAATGAACATACTTTCCAGAAAGCCAACAATTCACAAAAAAAATAAATAAATAAAAAATAAAATAAATTATTGGTCTTATGAAGTATTCTAATTTGTTGAGATGAGTGAGTGAATTGGTGGTTTTTTGTTAAATGTGAGCCAAAATCATCACACTTAAAAGAACCAAAGACTTCAGTCTGTGTGCATTGAATTTCTTTTTTAGTCAAATTACTGAAATAAATTAACTTTTCCACGACGTTCTAATTTATTGAGATGCACCTGTATATATAATATTGTGGTACTAAAAAAATGATAGTAGATAGAACCATTAAAAGCATGGTAATGCAATAGTATTATTTAGTGGTGGAAGAAAACAACTTTCAGGCTACCCAATAACAATATAAACAGAAATGTTAATTTACTCTCACAGCAAAAATGCAGTTATCAATTTTCATGACCTTTCAACAATTGTCAACACATCAGGCTACCCTGGAGTCTCTGTCTGCTTCTCTTTTTCCATCATTAAGACTGATCTGAAAACACACATTGCTTTACCCCAGCAGGAGCTGCTATTGAACACTGCCTCTATGTAAATAGTCATTATTATTTGTCTGAATGCTCGCCAGTTTTATCACACAAATGGCTTTTGTGGTTTATTTTTGTTCTTGGGCTCAGACCAGGCAGAGAACAAACTTTGAAAACAGATACTTTCAAAAAGAATCAATATCTCACATGTAATTGCTATGTGAAATTTGACCACATACTCACAAGCTTCCATATGAATTTCTCACCAGGCCAGAGAGTGTCATGTTTGAACATGTCTGCACATGTTTACTCTTTTTTTGATGTTTTGGCAACAACTGCCAGCCTCAAAAAAAGATGGTGGCTGTGCCAAGTTTGGGTAATTAGGAGGGTTTTATCACTGAGCTTCAGCTAACTTAATTTTTTACATATGCAAATCGTTGAATTTTCTTGCTGGATGGAATGGATGAATTAATGTTTTGGCAGCCAGAATGGAAAGATGATTAACAGACAGATAGAGAAAAATTTGCATAAGCTTATCATGTTTGCTGTTAATTAGACATGTTATCTGAAACTCTTGTACTTTATATAATTACAAATCCACGTTATGATTATCTTGTATAAATTCAGTGTCACTGTTTGTGAGCTCCTTTTTTTTTTTTTTTTTTTTTTCAAATTTTGATAAAGTTACTGAAGTTTGTGATTTTTACGCAAGTTTTTCTTCCATAAGAACACAAAGCCTGCCTGAACTTTTTTCCGCTCACTCTTACTTTCACTTCACAACAAAATGGTTCAAAACAATTCAGCAGTTTACTGACTTCATGCCAGAGAATCAGACTTGATTTAATAGTAAAATCTCATTTCAAGAAGGTACAAAGATCCTGAGAGTTGTCTGTTCCATTGAGCGAGAAACCTCACACGGTACTCAGCATTAAGTAACTGCCTTTCCAGAGAGGAGAGAATTACAGAACAGATCAGATAAAACAGATAGAAAGGAAACTCCATAGTGGCTCTTCACGTCTATTGATCTTGTGGAGAACTGCAGATCTCCAGCTAGCATCCAATCAATAATTATTAACACGACTTTTCGAATTGGAACGGTTTCACCGCTTCTGTCATTGAATGCCTGTCTGAGTTTGAACTTCCATCCTAAATATGGGTTTATTTAGTAGTTTCAATATGGCGTCACATTTACTTTCTTAATGCACATTCTGGTGAACGATTCATTGGTGCACGCTATTCCAAAGAAAAAAGCAGCTTGTCTTCGTAATCATAATTTAATGGCTTCCTCTTCCACTGAAATGACATTCCATTTCCGCTGACATCACTTTCCTCTGAGTTCTAAAGTAACAGCAGCTGTTTTGCTTCAGTTCTGATCTGAAAGAAAACTGACAGTGGCATTAAAAATTCGCACAGCTCTATCAGTGTAATGCTGCTCTTTCCTGACCCGTTTGGTTATAGAATGACCAGGACAGGCAGATGGCAGCCTGATAAAAGGTAGATATCCTTCCGGGAATTCAGTCTCAAAGTTGCAGTCTCTGTGTAATAGGCTACATACAAAATTGGATTGCATCACTCACTCAGCAGGTCTGAAGTGGCACATGAGGGCCATTCAGTTGTTTGTTTCTACAGAGAACTCTGGAAAATGAGGCGGAAAATGACAGCAGCAGCTGGGACTAAAAAGGCAGATATCTTTAAAACTGCATGTTTTAAAGAAATATGCATACCAAGTTAGTGGAATTAGAAGACTAAAGAGTTGCCCTTGGCTTTGTTATTACATTTAAGTTTATTGTCTGTTAGTTTATAAAGAAACTAAGCTTTGAACTTTAAAGGGAACATGGTAAAATGTATTTAAACAGCTAAGAGTAGCTAAAAGCAAAATAAAATGTGCAAAAACATTTCATAAATTTGGTGTAGGCTAATATAACAGCTGTTTTACTCTCTTTCTCTTTCACCCTACGTAATAAAATGGCAGTCCATGTATTCCCCCTCTCTCTAATAATCTGTCCTCTCATTTGCTTTCAGCAGAGATGTGATTCCCCTGCTGGAAATTAAATAAAAGACAGACATCTGGGCCACAGGCATGATGTGTTTTTACCTCTCTTTTTTTCTCCTTCCCTCGCTCTCTCTATCATTACCCCCAGGTCCTCTTCTCACATCGCCATCTCTTTACTCTCTCAGACTCACTAGCACTCTCAGCATTTCTCAATTTACCCATAATTCTCTTTTACTTACCTTTCTCTGTGCTGCATGCTCTCCTACTCCTCTTTTCGTATGTGGTCTTTACAAAACTGATTGTGTGGAGAGGTTGGGGGAAATAAGAGGCTGTAGTGTGAAGGACTGACTCTGTGGTTCATCCACTTAACAGTTCTGTCAGACAGGGATTCTTGGTAAGAGTCATACTAACAGTGTTATTTAAAAAAAAAAAAAAAATTAATCATAGTTTTTTGTGTTTTTAATAGGACGTCTTATAGATTCAGTCAACAATTCATCAGTTTCAGTCAGACTAAAATGGAAAATGGCATCTAAATTTGAATTAATTTGCACATGTGGCACATTTAACAAAATCAATAAGCACAAACTAGTTGCTGTAAATATTTGAGCTTATAAAGAATAAGCTTACACTTTTGCAATACAGTGTTGTGAATTTCTTAGTGTTTTTTTTTAGCTATGCTCTTTCTTGTTCCATACAAAACACAGCTGGAGCCATCCTGTGTCTGAGTTATCGATTGTAATGAAAATTACCTTGGAGGACTTCAGTTTTACTATTACTGTAATATTTTTACAGTGTTCATTTTGTGCTAAGCCAGTTGTTTTGAATAATGCAGTGGACTGTTTTTTTTTTTTTTTTTTTTTTTTTTTGTAAAACATGCCTGTAAGCGCATTTCTGCAAAATGATATTATGTAGCTTCTTGCACATTTCGCAGCACTTTCAAAGCGAAATGTCCAGTTAAAAGCAAACTCAGTTTATCAGAAACATATAGGCCTGGTTTCACAGACAGGGCTTAGACTAAGCCAGGATTGGGCCATAGTTCAATTAGGACATTTAAGTCGTTTTTATAAACGTGTCTTAGAAAGTGTGCATCTTGAGACAAAACAAAAGCATTGATATATGTTAAGATCAGTCAGTGCAAGTTTCTTTCAGTTGAAACAGCTCAGACTTACATTTTAGTCTACGACTAGGTTTAAGCCTTGTTTTTGAAGCCAGGGAATAAACATGAATCTGGCAATGTTTTATTATATTTGCTGTTGCACAGCAGTTGGTAACACTTTATTTTAAGGTGTCCTTGTTACACGTTACATATGCTTACTATTATAATAACAATTAATGATGCATAATTACATGCAAGTAACCTTAAACCAAACCCTAATCATGACAATGTACCTTATAATAAGTACATGTAGTTAATTAAATTAATTAATTAAGTACTTAAATGTATAATTACACCGTAACAATGACACCGTAAAATGAAATGTAACCAAGCACTTTACTAGTTTTATTCCTATTCACACATTTTATTATTATAAGAACAAATTATTAGGCTTATAAGACACTGTACTTTCTTTAACCCCAAAACACTTTTACTAGAGTATGTGATTTGTAAATAATACATTTTGATGTTTGCCTCACATAATCAGCTGTAAAAGTATGTATTTACTCACCTGTATGTACTCGCCTGGTACAGCACTGTGGAACACTTGAAAACACGAGTCACGATAGAAGAGCTAAAATGCAATGATTGGTTTGGCATTTACATTTTTATCTCATGTTGTTTGTGTTAACATTATCAGTTGGGTCAAGTTTTCAGTTTTCAAACGTGATAGCACATTTCCTTTTAGCGCCAGTCATGGGACATTTAATTTTTTTAAAAATGCCACAATACATCCTACAACCAACTTGATAAAATTGTGGCACATTCACATTCATCTTTTTCGGATAAAACTGAATGTATTTTTAGGGCCATTCACTGGTCATTTCACTTTGAAAGTGTTGCGACATACAAGAAGCAATGCAATATCGTTTTGCAGAAATGTTGCCACAGGCACGCTTTCCCAATGAGCATGAGTTGGAAAATAACATGGGGATAGTCGGGCACAACCTAACATTTTCTGACAGGATTCAGAGGTGGAGGTGGAGGTTTCAACATCTGAGGGGCATGTTGTAACGTGACCATATGACAGCTTTAAATGTTATCTGACCTAATGAAAAATTATATATAACATTATAAAATGTTTTTGTCAATAAACGAAAATGATTAACCTTATAAAAAAAAAATAATGCCGTTTTTAAGAATGTAATGAAAAAATAATTTTGTTAATTGAACACATTGCAACCATGGCAACACACGGCTATACAGTATACTTCAAAACAGTGTGGGAAAATATGAATAAATACATTCAGATGAACACAATACCCCCCCCCCCCCCCCCAGCTCTCACAGAACAAGATACACACAAATGGTTTAAAATGCTTTACATTCCTTGAAATAATCATTTCTGAACATTACACATTGACTGTCAGTCTTTATTCACGTTTCTTGTGGTTTCTCATTAAAATTCATAAAGCATGATTAGCATGGTTTTAATAGAAGCACAGTGTTAAGGTCCTTGCACACTGAGGTTAAAGTAAAATTTGTCACAGTGGCTCAGAATTTTTTAAAACACTAGTCAAAATGCTTGCTATGGATGTAAAAAAATGCAGAAAATTTAACCCAGTCTGAATTTTTTAAAGACAGACAAAAGTTTTGGAGGCAGTGTATTTATTTTTTAATGTGTAAAAAAAATGAAACTGAGAATTTCAGACTCAGTGTGCAAGGACCTTAACAAAGTTCCTCATCTGCACAACTGGAATTTAAAACTGGGTAGTGTCTTTTGCTAGTTAGCGAAGCTAATCTAAACTGATAAATAACTTATTGGAGATTACAGTAATAATTTACTTTTGCGATATGGTAAAATAAATATTCAGCAAAATCTTGAAAAGATTTTAGAATTTTCGCACACTTGTTTCTCTATAGTGTTGATATGGCAACTAAATACCATAAATTTGGTTATGTTTGCATATTTGAAAATATTTAAACCGTGTGTGTTACTACTAACAACTAACGTTTGTGCCCCGCACTCCCCTACTGCCTACATCAAACCCTACCATAAACCGTCTACACTAGACACAACAAATCGACCATTGCAAATGATCAATTTTAATTTTTTGAAATTGAGATTTATGCATCATCTGACAGCTGAATAAATAAACTTTTGATGTATGGTCTGTTAGGAATAGGACAATATTTGGTAGAGATACAACTATTTGAAAATATAGAATCTGGGGGTGTAAAAAATCACCTTTAAAGTTGTCCAAACGAAGTCCTTAGCAATGCATATTACTAATCAAAATTTGTTTGAAAAGTTTTGATACATTTATGGTAGGAAATCTTCATGGAACATGTTCTTTACTAAATATCCCAAAGATTTTTGGCTTTAACAAAAAAGCATAATTTTGACCCATGCAATGTGTTGTTGGCTATTGCTACAATTATCCCAGTGCTACTTAAGACTTTTGTGGTCCAGGGTGACATTTGCAGAAGCAATTTCATCTTTGAGTTCATCAAAATAAGTGTTTATTAATTGATAATCTGCTCCCTGTAATTATGATTTGGAGTATGAATTGTCGACAATATTCATTTGGCTTACTAGCATGTGTCACAGTCCAGTGAAGCATATGCTTGTACTGCACTAGTAAAGCTACTGAAATAAAGATTTCACGTATTCCAACTCTACTCCTGCGATTGCTCAGTATACACTTAAGCAGATGTGACCCTAAAATCGCATATCACACAGGGAGCTTTTAGCTCACACATGGATGTGCACACACCGGTTCTCACACACCATAAATCTCACAGCATTACCTGCTCCAGTGGGCCACAGCTACGTTTGGCGAAATTAAATTGGCACAGAATGCCCAACAAAATACTCCAGACCTTCATCCGCAGCATTGTGAGGTCTTACTGTACGGCTGCAGATCAGAGCATGTCCTTCAATCTCACACACAGTGGTTTGATTGACAGCCAGAGTACAGCACACCTGGCTGTCTGTGAAGTGGGAATAAGCCAGCAGTTTCATCGACTCTTGCAGCTTTTACAGTGATGGATGGCGAGAGGGAGAGAATTGGAGAGAGAGCAATGGATGAATCTGGAGAGAGAAGATGCAGGTGGACGTGTGTTTAGAAATAGGATGAAAAGCTTTATGAGGGGAAAAAAAGAAAATGGAATGGATTAACAGGGATTGAGGGAGAAGATGATGATGCAAGAAGGAAAAGAGGATGGAGATAGATTTGTGTTTCTAAAATGGCTTTTGGACGTCAAAATTGTGAAAACAAATAGATACTGCAGCTGTATCTTAGTCAGCTGAATTGCTTCAGTCATTGTGTGTTTTTATCCTCCAAGGCTGATTTGTGCAGGCTGCATTTGAATAACTGATAAAACCAACACAGTTTTTGACCCTGCTTTAACAACTCTCTTTAGGCCACCCACGAGTGTGAACACTCTTCACGATTTTTTCAAATGGAGTTATTCATAGCCTCTCAGAGCAGTTTTGCCATCACTTATTGATGCATAGCTAATAAACACCTCTCCTCTGTTATTTTTTTCTTCTCCTGTGAAACCAAAGAGAGCATATGTATTGTATTCTCAGAGCTACGGTCTTCTGAGCAGGCACTGAAGATGATGATCTAATGAGCTAATGAGCCGAACGTCATGATGTTAAGTTCATGTCAGTCACCTCCGAAGAGACAAGTGGGTGATAATTGCATAAACTTCGCCATGCAGGGCTTCTAATTAGAGTAATTTCAAAACAAATCAAAGAAATGATTTGTGTGAATCAGACGCTAGTTATAACTCTATGTGGCTCGCTTAATGCTGTTTCAGTACTAATGGGTATTAAGAATTTATTTTTTTCGCTAATTAAACATAAATGCTTTTACTGTAATTTTAGCGCATTATCTCTCAGTTAACTTATCTCCTACTTTCTTTTTATCACTCATTCTTTTTATACTCCTAACTCTGAGCCAAAGCAAGGCTTTAAAATGCTTTCTTTTCCTGTTTTCAGTCAGGGATCAGGGCTTTATGGACATCTAGTTCGGCTATTTAAAAAATAAAATGTACACCATTCATGTTTGGGTCAATATAATTTTTTTATGCTTTTAAAAGCATAAACACTCTTGTACTCACCATGCATTTATTTGATCAAAAATACAGAATATGCTATTACAATTTAAAATAACTGTTTTTGATTTTAATATATACAGCTGAAATCAAACGTTTACATATACCTTGCAGAATCTGCAAAATGTTAATTATTTTACCAAAATAAGAGGGATCATATAAAATGTGTGTTATTTTTTTTTTATTTAGTACTGACCTGAATAAGATGTTTCACATAAAAGATGTTTATAGTCCACAAAGGAAAATAATAGTTAAAGCTGCAGTCCGTAAGTTTTGCCTCTTTGTCGCTATCTCTGTCTGAAAACCTGCAATTACAGTTAAGTGCGGAATTATCTTCCATGCGTGGGTTGTGCTCCGGCACGGCTCCAGTGTGGATGAATCTAATGTTTTGGTAGCTGTCAGTCACCGTACCATTGTGGATATTCACTGTTAGGAATCACAGATTAACAGATTCAAATATATGGGCCAAATAAGAATTTTCACCGGATATTGTCACCTAATAAGAGTAAGTAACAAGTCTAAAACTTTTGTTCTGACCAACTAAGGAAAAACGCTACAGGTGTTTAAACCTAATGATCGGTTATCTCATATCACATCAAACTAGCAAGTTATTATTACTGTTATACTTTGTTTTCAAATTGTTAATGTTAACATGAGCATTGAGTAACTATGTGTATGCCTATTAGCGTTTCTGTTTCTGTACAGTCTAATCTCTGATTGACATAAAATTCAAATTTCATTCATTCATTCAAAATTCTTTTAGCTGAAAAAGCAAATCATTCTTCCTTAGGACCGGTGTTCTCTTTAAAATACAAAACTTGTGTAATCGCACGTAGGCTATCTGCAAACAGATGCACATTTAAAACTGGAGTAATCTAATTTCGGTCACTTCTGTTTCATAAACACAAACTTTTTGGATTACATTCCGCAATCAAAATGATAAGTTTAATTATTTCAGCCGCTGTGAGAAAAGGCTATAAACTATCCGGCACCTGCAGCATTCTCAAATGTGATTATGTTACTAGCCGGGACACCTTCTTTATGTTTACAGACGTGACGTAATGAAGCAGTGGCATGCTTGAATTTCCCGCGAAAACCTACCCGTACCACTCAATTTAAAAAACATTATTATAAGCTAACCGTTGTGAATCAGGATAAAGTAAGGCAACAGTTTTGAAGACTGGCTATGTACTTGCTCAAAAATTTATTTTGTATACTTTTTAACCAAAAAAGTTACGGACTTTTAAAGCTTTAAATTTATAAAAATGACACTGTTCAAAAGTTTACATACACTTGATTCTTAATACTGTGTTCTTACCTGAATGATCCACAGCTCTGTTTTTTGTTTAGTGATAGTTGTTCATGAGTCCCTTATTTGTCCTGAATAGTTAAACTGCCTGCTGTTTTTCAGAAAAAAAAACCTTCAGGTCCCACAGATTCTTTGGTTTTTCAGCATTTTTGTGTATTTGAACCCTTTCCAACAATGAATACTTCTGAGATCCATATTTTCACACTGAGGACAACTGGAGGACTTTTAACAGAAGGTTCAAATGCTCACGGATGCTTTAGAAGGAATATGTACACACAAACACACACACACACACACACACACACACACACATATATATATATTGCTTGTTTGTTTTTAATATAAACAGTTATATTTTTAGCAAGCCCTTTCACACCAAAAAAGTGATGAGCCTCAGGCTGAAGGAAAAGTAAATGTACAATAGAACACAGGAGATAAAGGTTCAACACTTTTCTTCAGCAAAAAAAAAACAAAAAAAACAATAAAGCACAAATGACATTTATCTAAAGGCATTTCTTATTATTAGTTTGGTTGAGCTGGATCATCAGAAGTCAGACATTGCTTAATAAAATGAGATTAAATACATAAAATACATTTGTGTTATTTAACATATTTAATTATATTGCAGGTTTCATCATATTTTAAGTTTGCATATGACAGTTTGAAGTTATTTTGATGAATACTGAGTAAATGCATGTTGACTTCAACTGTAAGAATTGAATCCTGTGATGGCGAAGCTGCTTCTTTTAGGTTTCTTTACAATAGTCAGTGCTGACACACACACACAAATGCAATTTAATTTTACATTTACATATTTTTAATTTTTTTCACCCTCTCTCTGAATCTTAGAATTAACAAGGCTATTTTACACCATCTTCACATTTCCCAACTCTTCAATAATAGTCTTTTCACAAAGTCTTATGTTATACTGTGACAGGTTCACTAAATAGAAGAGCTCTTTTCAAACAGAATAAAATGATCAAGGACATTTTTTGAAATTATTTTCAGCCACTTTATTCTAAAGTTATGCAGTTCCATAGCCATGAATAGCATTTTTGGTAGACTTGCTGTTAGTTTTATACCAGATTGAATAACAGTGATCTTGTCTTCAAATAAGGACTCTATCCTCAGTTTTACAATCATTGTTATGAGTGTTAGACTTAAAATTTAAAAGTGCACTTTTGATTCATGTTTTAATACAGAATTTGGACTGGGAGCTTTGAGCTCTGAGTTGAGTTTACATATTATGCCTAATTATTTTATTTACAGTTATCAAAAACAATGAAATGTTTTGCCAATGACATAACCCTCTACAAAGAATTATTTCTGGTTGATTTTTGTGTTAAGTTTTGCTTTCTGCTGTTTCAAAGTCTTTTGTTTAAAGCATTCAGCACGAATGAGTGAACCTTAACGTGTTCGGACTAAAAAAACATCTGGGCTGACTTTGATGGATAAAGGGATTCGTGTTTACTGTGTTCACAAAATAACTCTCCTGGAAATGCTCTCCTTTGGGAAAAACAACAAAGCCATGAGACAATGTACGAATGACATTCAAAACTGATACCTGTCAAAATACAATTTTTTCTTTTTCAATTCAGCACACTAGTATTTGAATAGCCATTAGCCATGTTTGTTAAGAAATGTTGTGGTTTAATGGACCTAAATTATAAATGATAATTTAAAACATAAATGTGCATTATAAATATTCAAGTACACTAATTCACATGCATGTTAATGGCACCTGCTGAGTGAGCTTGGATGGTGCCAAGACACTCTTAAATGCTGTGTGTGTGTGTGTGTGTGTGTGTGTGTGTGTGTGTGTGTGTGTGTGTGTGTGTGTGTGTGACAGAGACTGACAAAGACAGATAGAGCAAGAGTGGGCTGCGAGTAGAGACAATGATGAGAAGAATAGAGGCCGAATGTTGGAATTGCACTGCCTGTATATCTTCTCTGTCTCTTTCGTATTTCTTTTCAAGTCTTTTTTTCTGATGCTGTGCCTCTGTTCATGCTGGCAGCTGCTTAGAACATGTCCTCCAGCTCCCACGCCCAGCCACACACACACACCAAGACCTCATTCTGTGCACCTCTGATGTGCTCTCATGCACACACTCTCCAGGTAACCTGTCAACACCACCTTTCTATCTGCCACACGTGCACACATAGTTTCACACACACCCCCGCACAAAATGTGGCCTCTCTCTGCTAATTTGTTTATCGTGATAGTTTGAGAGATATCAACAAGGCCACTTTTTGAAATCTATACAGCTGATGCACATTGGTAATGTGTGCTCTGATGAATTTGATTGTGAGAATTAAATTACAGCTATCTAAAGTATGTTCAAATTCCTTCAGTTGCTTTCATTACATATTCGATGTGGTGCTAAAAGAGTGTTTGGCTTTCCCCCGGATCAGATGAACATACGTACGTACGTTTTATGTGACGCTGGTTTTGTACGTGTCACCACATTTCTGACTCGAAATATTTGTGGAGTGGCATTATAACTCCAATGCTCTGTGATGTTTTAAAATATGTACCATCTGCACTACACCTAAACCTACCCAATAGTATGAACAAATGCAGATGTGACATAAAAACGCAATCACAAGCATGCCGTTTTAGCTTGTCTGTCGATCTCTTTCATTGTGAGTCATGTTTTTCACGGGATTCATATCCAAGGATTCCGCATCCTACATCCAATTCCGTGCCGGCTAAGGTACTAAGCACAAACATATGGAGCTATAATCATAACGGTGTACGAAAACGATTACACATGCTCGCTGTTTTATCACCTCTAGTGTTAAATTCTGTAGGAAACTGCAGTGATATGTACTTATTGGTATGAATTTTGAAGGTACGTCATTTGTCAATAAAGATAACGTTGCTTCAATGTTTTTGGAGATGTGAGCTCTAGAGCATCAGCTGGTGTCAGCAGGCGTTCAGTGCTCATGAACCCACCGAGAGCAGCCTTACCCTCGGCCAGATCTGCTGAATTTTGCAGCTGGCACTTATATAGTGGCTAAACATAAGATTTCATTCATTTGGGGTAACTCTAACGGGCAGTCTCATTAATCTGTCATTTGTTCCAGAGCAAACCGTTTTGCCTAAGGGCAAAATCTCATGACGTTAGATTTTATTTAACCTCAGTGCTATATATCCGAACACTGCCTTTGTACTTTTGACTAAATTGCCTAGCAACTTTTATGCCTTTAACTTTTAACTGTTGTTGTTTATTAAATGTTATTATTCAGTAAATAATATTTGATGTAAATAGTAGTATTTAATAGTATTTAGTATTGAGACACAGTGTTTTCGATGATGATATTAGTTACATTATTCTGCCATTATTCCATCTTTATGAGTATGTCAGCAGTAAAGACTTGTATATTAAAAGAGACTGGGTTGTAAACAAAGAAGTTAGTTTTACTTTCAACAACACCTTGTAAGATGCACCCAGCAAATGAACTGAGCAGCGCTGTAATCGTAAATCACCATCAGATGAAAAGATAGTACGACAAACATATCGCTTTCCTCAGCAGACCTTCAAACTAATGTTTCATGCTGAATATGAGATTGAGCTGAAGAATGCATGCAGGTGATCAGACGCAGGTAATTACACTCGTTCAGTCCATCTCTCGCTTATAATAGAGTGTTTTCATGTCGCCCATATTGACGGCACTGAACATAAACAATGCAACCGAACAGAACTCGCAAATTTTGCTGATTATTGCTGCTGAAAATGGTCATTTATTGTCATGTTTTTGGCTATACTAAACATTCGGACCGGGAAAAACATTTCGGACCAGGAAAAGTTATAACAAATCAAGGAGAAGAGTGCAAAAAAATGTCTGAGGTACAAAACCAGGATTTCCAGGGCGTGAAAAACAACATTCGTGTTTGTTCTTATAATTTCCAGTCAGGCAGATGAAATAATAGGCTACTATTTTTTGTGGTTTAGACCACATTAGCACATTAACCATGTAATCAACGCTGTTGTTTAGATCTGAGTATCTCCAGTATGGCCACTCATCCGGGTAATTGACCAAACCGTGACAAGTAAGTACAAACCCTCTATACTCTGCTTTAATACAGTGAGTTTTAAAGACTCAAACAAAATATAATACATAGTACAGTATTTTTTTTTCACATCCCTTTCTTCCAAGGATAATTCATGATTGTTGTGGGTGTGGGTGTGGGGGTGTATTTGGAGCTAAAGGACAGTGTATGTGTGGAGAATCTAAAGTGGTGTCTGAGCTTGGAAGTAATTGGTCCCAGGGGAGGCAGGCACCTTTTCCTTTTGTGAATGTCCTCTACCTTTATTCGTCCTCGAACGTAGTAATTTAACAGTGCCTGTTTAAACTGATGCATATCGTAGTCAACTTTTGGGATGTTTGCATATGTACACTTATCTATGCAAATAGGCATGCCTTACTCTGTGTGTGATTGCACATTCTGTTGAGAAAAGACAGACTATTTTCTATGCTGTTTATCATTCATAAGCTTGTCCTCAAAAAGAAGAACTGTCTCAGTCCTGTGTGTTTGTGTGTGTGTGTTTTGAGAATATCCTGATAAAATTGCAACTGGGTTGGACATTGAAGACCCTTTGAGTTAGCTTGTCAGTGTTGAAATATAAGATATAGGCTACTTCCATTTGCTGAGAGCAGCTGTTGTTTTTTAATTGTATTTGTTTCCTGATGCATGAAGGATTCCCTGTCCATTCAGTGACTAAGGGCTATTTGTAAGCTTGATTTCATTAAATGTTTCTTTCATTAAATTCTTTTATTATTTGTTTGTTTATATTTTGAGTAATTTGTTGGCTCTAGCAAACACTTTTCTGTTTAAAAATGTCACAATTAAAATGATCCCCTAAATGTCAAGAGGCTCAATCATGGGCTTTTAATAGGAATATGCCAGCTCATTGATGCTGCTGTTCAAATAAATTTGCAGCAGACTCGACAGAGTTGACAGTTAACCATTCATGGCAAAGCGACTCTCGACCTCTAAAGTAGTTTCTTGCTATTTTTCCAGTTAGGAAAATGTACCTCATATTTTTCCTTATTAAAAGCATACCAGAACAGCTGTTATTTCAGTCACATCACCTAATAATATGCTGTAGCATTTTATTAATATCACTTTCAACTATTCCATAAACGCACCTAGTACATTCTCATCGCTTTAAACACCAAACCTAGAGGCAATTGAGTATGTGTGTGCCGCAGTCGCTTTGATAGGTGTTATATCAGGTTAGAAAATCTCTGCTGTCTTTCTCTTGCTCGCCGGGAGCTGTTTGTACTTCCCTAGGGTAATAACAGATAAACGTCTCCTTCATAAACTTGTAGAGAGATTGAGACCTGGCCCCTACCCTGCAAGTTCCCCAATAAACCTTGATCAAATTCATGCTTGTTTTTTGGCAATCAAATCGCCAGCCAGGCTTGTGTTAATCGTATTGACCTTTGGATAATGTCATTGCTATTGAACACTATGAAAAGGTCCCCAAATCAAATCTCAGAAGAGCTGAGCAAATAGGAATGAGAGGGAAAAAGATCCAAAGGGGCTTTTCGCTCCGCCGTGCTTTTACTGGCATTGTAAATGCCTGGTATATTGTGTTCAATATACTCTATGAAAAATAATAATTTTAAACTTCAATAAAGCAGAAGCCTGTGTACCACAAAAAAAAAGTCTATTGGCATTTCAGTAGGTTTTTCCTGCGGCTAACGTGTCTAAACTCAGAGCGAGTGAGCGATACAATGTTAAAACTAAAACAATTTTGTTAAAAGTAAAAGGCTGTTGACTGATAATAAGGATGTTCAAGTTTTGTCCTTGCAGCATAGATACCTTGTTAAAGTTAGTTTATGCAAAGAGTAAATATTCACCATGAATATTCGTCACAAATAAGACTTACTAATTACATAAATGCATTCATGACACAAGAAATGATGTCAAAAACTCAAAACAAGCAATAAGATGTACGCAGTGTTCCATTCTGAAGGGCTCATCTCTGTACCCTAATCACTTCGAAGGGTTTGCCATCCAGAGTGAGAGCTTTGAAGGGATGAAGAGTGTAGGAGACCAAAAACTATTCCTGAACACACTTCTGCGTCATCTTGCTGAGCCAATTAAGGAGGTGCTGGCATCTAAACCTGTGAATCATTTACAGCAGTTTGTGCCCTTCGAAATCCTTCATTCCAAAGGACCATTTGAAGTGGCCAGTTTTGAGCACTTCAGTTTGGAACAACCTATCAATATTGCCATCATGATTGTTCTCACTCTGGAGTGCCTTTCGCAGGCAGATTTATCCTGTTAGAAACACAGCTGTAATCTTTTGAGTCATGTGCCTTCAACCGCAACTCCAAACTTCAGAACAAGTAGTGGCACTAACACACTGATTTCCAAAAGCATTTAAAGGTATAGTTCACCCAAAAATGAAAATTCTCTCATTAATTAGTCACCCTCATGTCGTTACAAACCCATAAGACCTTTGTTTATTTTCGAAACACAAATTAAGATATTTTAATGAAATCCAGACGCTTTCTGACCCTGCATAGACAGCAAGGGAACTACCACATTCAGGGCTCAGAAATTTAGTAAGGACATTGTTTGAATAGTCCATGTGACATCAGTGGCTCAACCTTAATTTTATGAAGCTACAAGAATACTTTTGGTGTGCAAAGAAAACTAAAATGACTTTATTCAGCTATTCTTATCCTTCTCTTCCAGGATCATCATAAAAATGGCTGCTGTTGTCTTGCTTTCTGACTTCTTTTGCTTTTTGTTTTGGATTAGAGTGGCTTGACTTTCTTATTCTTCCCTATAGTTCATGATGGGTGGTAATTTGACTAGTTCGGTGTTTTGCAATTCACTGTGCTTTTTTTCCCCACTCTTCATTCCATTATGGATAGTCCTTTAGTTTAACACATTTTTATGATGGTTCTTTTTTTCCTACACAGCAGCAGAGAGTAAGTTATATCAGTGCTGTTGTTAATTAATTCTTGTGTGATTAAGCTGCTCAGCAGAAGATTAATGGATGGATGATCGCTTGTCCTCAGAGGGTGCATAAGCTATCAGCGTTCTTGTACAGAACAATAGCGTGTAAAAGAAACCGAACAATCTGCAAACTCCGATAACTCAATAAGTTAAATAACCCAGTAACTAAGTCCAATAGAGTACATATTAATTTCTCCCTCTATTAGGCTTTCTATCCTTAAGTAAAATTCATGCATATTCTAATGTGCTCTGGAATTCATCTCTCACTCTATTTTCCCTCCACCTCCACTTATTTTCCTCCTACATGTCCCCTTTCCTCATCATTCTTTGTCCCCATAATTCCACCTTTCTTTTTTTCTTTTTGTAACTGTTTTCTCTCCCACTTCATCTCTGTCTTTAGTTTTGAGAGCATGCAGTAAAGTTAAATTAAGAAGTCAATTATAGTTCTTTGCCATGTGGCGGTCAGACAAAAAAAGAGCAGTTAATTATGATTAATTATGTGTGATACAAAGCATAATGTAGTCAGATACATTGTAGGCGAAAGAGAATAAAAGAACAGAGAAGGACTGACGCAAAAGGGACATTTTTCTGTATCTGACAGTAACGGCGAAGATGGTACTTTTCTCCGTCTCCCGCTGATTTAATGGGCTTTAATTCTTCTCTCATACAGTTTTTTGAAGAGATGACAGTGTTGATGGAGTGATATGATGCTGTGAAAAGAAAATAGTATGTCCTTTCTGTAAATGATAGAGATTTAAAGGTGCACATTTGTTAGAAATATTAAACCCCCAAAGAAATGAGTAGTTCTTTTAAACAGTCGGTTAAACTGCGTACATCTGTCAGAGAAGAAGAGTTATATTAGAGGCCAAAAAAAACTGTTTGAGAAATATGTGTCAAATCAACCAGCAAAACACAATCAAAAAATTACAATTACAAATTAGGACAGGGGTATCCAGTCCTGTTCCTAAAAGGTCACTGTCCTGCAAAGTGTAGCTCCAATCCCAATTGAACACACCTGAACTAGCCAATCAATGTCTTATAAGACAAACTGGAAACTTCCGGGCAGGTGTCTTGAGGCAAGTTGGAGCCTAACTCAGCAGGACAGTGACCTATAGAAGGTTTGCACTTATGTCACCATTTGGTCAGTTAGCCGGATATGCGGCCATATTGAAGATACTCAGATGTAAACAACAGCATGAATTGCATGGTTAATGTACTACTGAATACGTTGTTCTGCTAATTTATGCTCTCTAATCCACGGGAAAAAAACGTGTGGAAGCTGCTAAATCATGTA
The DNA here is from genome assembly GCA_033026305.1 of Cirrhinus molitorella. Taxonomy (NCBI): domain Eukaryota; kingdom Metazoa; phylum Chordata; class Actinopteri; order Cypriniformes; family Cyprinidae; genus Cirrhinus; species Cirrhinus molitorella. Next base: position 29,758,483 of record CM065120.1, read on the forward strand.
GACAACTTAGTAAGCAGGAAAGGGACAAACGAAAGTTAATAGGTGGTAAAGATACATACGAGCATTATTAATTAAGATATTAGCCTAATATTTCACCTACCTGAATGGAATTTCTTGCCCAGGAAATCCTTTTGTTCCAAAGACCTTTTTTTGCATTATTCTCCTAACTTTTGACCGCCTATAGTACTCCAAATGCTTTTTTCTGGTCCGACCTATTAGTACGGCTCAAAACATGACAATAACTGACCATTTTCAGCAGAAATAATCAGTAAAATATGCAAGTCTCGTTTGGTTCAGTGGAATTGTTTACGCTCAGTGCCGCCAATATGGCCGACTGATGATGCGTCGTGAAAACGCTCTATTGGAGGTGAAAGTTATAGAGAAGCAAAGAGAAACGAGGTGCAATAATGAAAACTGTAAGAGGAGTTTGAGAGAGAAAGGAAGAGGGCAACAGAAAGCGAAATAATACTGAGAAGATAATGAAGGCAGAAAAACTGATAATATTCAGATGACAAAATGGAAAAGAGTTAATTGCAAAAGGGAGAGTTGAGCACAAAATTGAGCTGTATATGAATTATTTAAATATGCCTGTGTCTGTGTGCAATATAAATATGCCCCATATATATGGGATTTAAATAAAATGTTTAATTATTATTGTAAGTGTGATAGTATTTACCGTAAAGCACTGTGTGTGCACAGGAATTGTATGTGTGCTTAAATGCGTCCATGCAATTTTGTTTATACTGTAGTTCTATACAATTCCCCTTACAGATTATGCAAGATATTTAACTTTCTTAATAATTAAAATTGCATTTATTATTATTATTATTATTATTATTATTATTATTATTATTATTATTTTAAGTGCCCTGACAAAAGCTATTTGGCACAACTGATGTTTACATAATTCATCAGGCAAGTCATTTTCGTCAAAAGTTTACATTTATTACAGTTAAGTTATAATATTATCTATTATTTATTTATTTATACTACCAGTCAAACCTTTTTTTATGTTTTTTGAAGAAATCTCTCCTGCTCATCAAGCCTGCATTTATTTGATCCAAAGTACAGCAAAAACAGTACGGTTTTTAAATATTTTTACTATTTACAATAGTGTGTTTAAAATGTAATTTATTCCTGTGATTTCAAAGTTAAATATTCAGCATCATTATTCCAGTCTTGGGTGTCACATGATCCTTCAGAAATCATTCTAACATGCTGCTGTTCAAGACACATTTTTATTAATATTATCATTTTATTATTATCATTTAATATTAATATTTATTTCATTTAAATACTTTAGATACTGTAAGAACGGAATGCTTCTGTGTAAACTATTAGGCAGAATGCATTGTATGCATTTGTGTGATCATTCCAGCATTTCTCATGGAAGTCTAATTGTCATTCCCTTGCAGCTTATGCTCCAGCATAATGGGATTGTGTCTGCATTTGCATCTCATATATTGCTGGTATAGCATGTGTTGTCTACTTATATAGTTCTCTCTGCATGGGTTCTACATGGCTTTCACTTGACAATCATTAATGATTAATTCCACTCATAGACACCTGCAGATGCACTGCATGCAATTTCATTTTACCTGAAAAATTCTCAGTGCAGGATGCTGAGAGGACAAGCTAGTGAACGTTCTGGTGGGACTGACAGATTGCACTGCAGGAAATTCAGATTTAGTACTGCTTACAGCCATACCACAACATAATAGGGTTCCTCTGAGCATCTAACACACACATCATTATGACATATGCATATGCTGAAACACACAAACACACACTGGCCATAATAGAGACAGAGATAAGAGTTTCTTTGACTCACTCAGGAGGGAAACCACATAGAGCAGAATTTATCAACTGTGTAATTGATCTATTGCTTGCTTTCACACACTTTCTCCACTCTCTCTCTCTCTTTAGATATGTGTATATGCCTGCAATGCTGTTGATGATACTCTGTCTTTTATACATCAGTGTGCTTATAAAAGATTCATTAAAGCCACAAAGAATATATTTTTTCAGCAGTACAGTATAGAACATACCGTATATATACTTTCTGCTTTTTTTTTTTCTGTTGTTGTTGTTTTCAGAGGCAGAGAAAGTGAGAAGAACTAGTATGATGGTAAATTCTGCATTTGCAACCTTCTCTGACTTCACAGAAAGAAATGGAAATCCTTTATTAAAACTAATTATAGTTTCATAATTGCGTGATCAAAAAATGGATACTAAATAATCAAGCCTTCCTTGAAAAATGTACTTTTTTTGGGGGGGGTAAATTTAGTCTCCAACTTGGCTTTTCATTTGCATTTAATTCATGAATACAAACTGCTCATTGTAACTACCCTAATTATATCTAATTACATAAAAACTATACATCACAAACTATACATCTACCCTATGGATCTCATCATATTTATGCTGTACTGTACATCTCACTATGCATCACATCATCATTACCATGTATATCTCATCATATCTATCCAACAGACCTTGGCTATATACATTATACATCATCATACATCTATCTATATCTCGTCATATCTACCTTATACATCACATCATATCACTATTAGAAGTGTCATATCTACTCAATACTTCTCATCATATATACACATTTCATCATATATACACTACACATCACTTTCTATCTACCCTATATATCTCATTATAGGTAAACTATGCGAAATATCCACACTGCACGTCTCATTATGTCTGCATCTTTTGGGCCCCTCGTTTCACTTTCACTCCGATCCTGTACTCCTCACCAGTCTACACTATAAATAATCAAATCATTTTTGGATGAATAATTTAACGCACTGAATTATTGAAACGGTGTGGCCACCATTTTTTTCTATTCCACCTATTGACCTATAATATTAAATTTTACCATGTGTTTTTATGAAGTGCTCTCAGCTGTACAATAGAGAAGAGAGGTCTCGCAAAAAAAAAAAAAAAATGTTGATCTTTGCTTTTTTATTGTAAGCTACCATGCTGAAACTTCATCTATTTTCTGTGTGCCTTGATGGGTATTTGTTTGGATTAGTTGGATTAATTGCAATTTTGCCTATTAAAATCATTTGCTAACAAAATACCTGGCTTTTTGTTGCTGTTACTGTGGTAACATGAATGTGAACAATAAAGACTAACTCTAATTACAAAAGAAGCATGTCATCGCCTGGATTTGAAATATGTCTGATTAATTTCTTTGAGTATGGGCAAGAACAAAAAAAAAAAAAAGAAAAGAAATCCCCACACTGGCCTCTTAATCAAGATTAAGAGTGTTAATAGAAGTGTAAAAGCCTCTCTTCTTGACCCCAATAAGCGCACAGTGGTGTAATCAGGACACTGTAAATTATACACAGGAGACAGATGTGATTACGTAAAGCTTATTACTCTCTCTTTCTCTCTTACTCCTTTTCTTTCTGCACTTTGCCCGTCTAAATGAATTTTAGCTAAAGTCTGGCTTACTTAATTTTAAAGTCTCAATCAAATTAACAACCTGATCTCATGATGAAAACGCACCTGTGGGAACTTTTTCACAAGACGTGAAATACGTACCACTGTGCTCGTTTCTTGACATATTCAGTGTGAAATGTCCACTGAGTGGCGCTAAAAGTGCATTTGTGTTTATTTATGGTACTTTTTATGTGACGTTGGTTTTGTACGTGTCGCCGTATTTCAGACTTGAAATGTCCGCTGAGTGGTGCCATAACTCTAATGCTCTGTGACGTTTTAAAATATCGTACCATCTGCACTACACCTAAACCTACCCCATAGTATGAACAAAAGTGAATGTGACATAAAAAAGCAACCGCAAGCATGCCATTTTAGCTTGTTTTTCGATCTTTCAGCTCTTTCATCGTGATGCGTACCCAAGGACTCCCTATCCTAAGTCCAAATCCATGCTGGCTGAGCTACTGAGCAAGCTTATTACATCCAGAAAAGTGAAACATGTAGCTGTAGTCATAACTGTGTACGAGAATGATTACAAGTACTCGCTGTTTCACCGCCTCTAGTGTTCATTTCTGTTGGCAACTGCAGTGATATGTACTTATTGGTACGTATTTTGCGTCTTGCCAAAAAGTTCAGATAGGCCTACGTTTTCGTCATGAGATCAGGTAGCAACCTCAACTTAAATATTTGTGTGATATGCAGCATATATTAATCACTCCAGAATATGCCTCTTAATAATTTGTTTTGACTTGTTTTTGTGCTAGTCTAAAAACAGAGACTCATATTTTATTTAATCTGCCTGTGAACAGCATTAAAGGCCAAGAGTTTGCATATACTTTTGCATATCTTCTATAGATATGCAAAGATATATTCTCATGTTTGTACTGATTTTCTCGTTCTAGCATATTTTGGTAACACTTTATTTTGATAGTTCACTTTAGATATTCTACTAACAGTAATTAACTTTGCAACAAAATGTCAACTAGCAGTTAGTAGAGTATTAGTAGACTGTCTGCTTAATATCTTCTAACACTTTCTTTGTCAACTTATTCAACTAACCCTAAACCTACCCTAAACTAACCCTAAAGTCTACTCTGAGAGTTAGTGGACATGTAGTTGCAAATAATGAGATTTAGTTGATATGTAGTTGACAAGTAGTTGACATGTAGCTACAAAGTTACTTACAGTTAGTAGAATGTCTAAAGTGGACTATCAAAATAAAGTGTAACCCATATTTTATATAGCTTGTGCATTTTCATGCTCAGGGTATGGCATTAGCTTAGCAACATTCTTATTTGTTTAATCTTCATCTTTGCACTTATTTAAAGTAATATATAAAGTAAGATTTAATTTGACTTCTGAAAATGTAATGCTTTTAATTAGAAAATTCTATATTTTAGCATTTGACATTTGACCTGCAGTAATTACTTACTGCTTGTTATTTTAGTTTGAATGTGTTTGTTGGGCTTTAATAATTCAACATGCTATGTAGATCAACGTGAGACTGAACACGCTTTTATTTTTTGTCATTCAAATGACAACCAACATGTTTGTCAAACATTGTTTCGATGAATATTTCACACAAGAATCGTGACTGACTTAATGTCCTGATTGTGGGGTTATATTCATGGCATTTTGTCTTCACATTGTGACTCATAGTATGTGAGAACCGTAGGGATGCACTGCCAGGAAGTTCACTAATTATTACTTGATTACCATAAAACAATGAAATACAGTAGCATGCGTGTGACTTGTACTGCATACATATAAGTGGCATTTTGTCTGAGAAGTCAGAGGCAGCGCTAACTTCAAAGATGACATCTCCTGAAAATCTGATTTTTCCAAGTTTAAGTGCTATAAACAGGTCCTTGGTGCATCTACCAACATGAAAAAGGACAACCCAGTCATTTTTTTTTTTTTTTTTTGGTAAGCCTTTCTCTGCATGCATGTGAAAAAACAAGCCAATCTGGTGGTGTAAGAAGGGGATCTTACAGCCCCTTAATCTGCAAGTTTCCACCCACGGCGCAAGCGGCAACGGTGTACCAGTTCCATGGCAAAAGTTTGAGCAAAGCATGCTAATTGTTCTGATTTTGGCTGCACAGACGAGCACAGAACACTGTTTAGAGTCCCAGCTTCAAAAGACACAAGAGAGCTGTGGATTTATTAATTTATAACTGTATATTTGTGTTTTTTTCCCCTCATGTGCCCATATTTGGTCCTTCCTGTTCCTGTCCTCGTTATGTGTGACGTTAATCACCTTCACCTGTCTGTGTCTCATTAGCTACCCTAAGTTGCATTCTGTTCAATGTTTGATTGTCTGGTCTCAAGGTTATGTATGTGTGTGTCTGCCCTCCTATTGTGGATTTATCTGTTGTGGAAGTTAACCTGTGGATTATATTAAAGACTTTACCTTCATCTTTGTGTTACGCCTTTCAATTCCCTCATGTACCATGACAGAAGCAGCGAGTTACCTTGCGTTTTCTTTTTCACAATGTTTTATTTTTTTGTTTTTTGTCATGAATGACCAGCTGTCCTCGTCCTCCTGCTGGAGCAAGGGGATCGCTCTCTCGAGGACCACACAAATGACCTCACGCACTACCCGGATAGCTGCCTCTAACACCACAACATGAGCGCAGCTTTCCAGCAGTTCCCCACTAACTGTGAATTTCATGGACGTCGACCCCAGTCCCACTCATGACCCAGAGCCCAGCCAACCACCACCCTGACTCGCGGAGCATGAGCCTGAGACCACTGCGGAAAGAGAGCCAGAGCCAACTGTGACAGAGCCATCGCCCAAGGGAGCGACAGTGCGGAGGATCACCACGGAGCCTGAGCCAATCCCATCCATCCGTGCGAGAGCCGGCTTCATGGCATGCGACGATGGAAGTCACAGTGGAGCATGAGGGGGCTATGGAAAGACCCGCCCACTGCACCACTGCTGGGGATGAGCAAATACTGGACTCTGGAAACCTGAAAGACTTTGAAACCGAGCTACCTATCCTTCTCCCATCTTCGTATTCTGTCGGCCTAGAACAATCAACCTGCCTGGATTTCCCACCCACCCACCATCGCTTTCCTCCACCTATCAGCCCTGCTGCCTTAGTTCTGCAACCGCTGTTGTATGACAGCCCCTCAGCCCACCATCTGTATGATGGGTGCGCCGCAGGTTTGCCAGTCTCCATCGGTGTCATGGCTGGAGGATCCCTTATCTCCACCTCCAGCCTCTGAGTCCTGGACTCCGCCTCGGCCCTCCGACCCAGCGACTTCACCATGGCACCTAGCTCCCTTGTCTCCACCATCGCCTGTAGGCCCACCAGCTCACCAGGCTCCCTCGTCCTTCCGGCTCCGTTGGGCTCCCTCCTTTCAGCTCCACCTCAGTCCTCTGTCACATCCGGATCTCTGTCTCGGTCGCCATCTGCTCTACAATGGCACTCCCGAACCTCTGTGTCGCCCTGGCTCATCGCCTCTCCGTCTCCACCTCGGGCTCCACCTCCACTTGCTCCGTTGCCGTCGGTCAGCCCCCTGAAGTCGCCAGCCCTTCCTCCACCATGGCTCCTCCCTCCGCAGGCTTCACCGTGGGTCACCATCATGGCTGTGGCCTGGGTCTCACCTAGCTCCTCCTGCTCCTGGTCCCTTCTGTCTCCTCCCTGGCTCCTCCCTCTGTCGTCTCCACCCTGCACTCCGTTGGTCGTTCTCTTCCTAGATCCTCCGCCAAAGCCTCCACCAACATGGACTTCCTGTTTCCATCCCACATCCACTCCTTTGTCCGCCTCCTAAGTCCCCTCCATCCATCCCTTCTTTCTTCTACGGTGCGAGGCCGCGCCTTTCGGGAGGGGGGTGAACTATCATCAACATCACAAGACTGTTTGTGTTGGTTTTTCCCTCATGTGCCCATATTTGGTCCTTCCTGTTCCTGTCCTCGTTATGTGTGATCATTAGTTAATCACCTTCACCTGTCTGTTTTTTTAGCTACCCTCCTTAAGTTCATTCATTTCAATGTTTTATTGTCCAGTCTCAAGGTTATGTACTTGTGTCTGCCCTCTTATTGTGGACTTACCTGTTGTGGAAGTTAACCTGTGGAGTATGTTAACAACTTTACCTTCATCTTCGTGTTATACCTTTCAATCCCATCACATACCATGACAATATTACACTGCTGCTGCACAGATATAATATAAACATGCGATTTTTTTTCCCAGCTGTTTACCTTCACAGATATAACTGACTTTTTTTGTAACTCGTGTGTTTTTTAACTTGTGTCTATTTGACAGTTTAAGCGCAATAAGAAATGAAGAGAACTGACAGCCACATTTGCTCAGAAAAAATTTATATACTATACAAAACTATACAAAACTATAGTTTTTAGAAAGCATGATTTCAGCGTGATAAACATAATAATCAAGTCCAAACAGATGTTTTTTATCAGGGTATCTGAGGAACAAGCTCTAAAGGCACAGCCCTATTCTGGAAAAGGGGGTGGGGAGCAGCAGCTCATTTGCACTTAAAGAGACATGCACAAAAACAGCGTTTTTATGCTTCCATTCAAAATAGGCATTTTCAAAATTATATAATTAATGATCTGTGAGGTATTTTGAGATGAAATTTCTCAGACACATTCTGGGGACACCTGAGACTTATATTGCATCTTGTAATAAAAGGTCATAATAGGCGTCCTTTAAGTGTAACCAAATCATATTATAGAAATTATAATATGCTGTTTACCTTGGTTAATTGTATAGCAATTTTTTTGATATGACCTGGAAACCATGTAAAAATCAAAATGGAACTGGAACAGGAATTTCTAAGACCCTAATACAGAGAGGAGACTTTATCACCTCATTTCGGTCTACCACATGCTATTTATGAATATATATATATATAAACACAGAAGTACATCCTTGTGCACTTTCATTTGCTGACAGACTCTAAAATGATTGTGACATTTGAGAATGTCACCCATAATAACACTTACAAAGGTAACCCACTATATCCACAGACACCAAAATGGGATGGGACTTATTTTATTTTAAATAGGAAGAAACAAGAAAATTGTGCTGCTTTTATGACAAAAGTGGCACAGTTTAACTGAATTTGCTTTATTCATAACATGCAGTCAGTGCTGGTCCTCACTCGGTTAGTGTGGAGACGCACACGCACAAGCAGCCATAAAACTAGAAACAGTGATTTTGAGGGCACAGCAGTGATCAGATGTGGGTGTTTAACTCCTAGAGGAATTAAACTACTAGATATGGCCAACCCACAGAATGGCAGCTAGCACACACACAAGAGGCGTACATTTTAATTTACTGATAAAATTGAAAACGAGTTTCTCACCTTTTCATGACTATGACAAGCTTTGTTCTAATTTATTATGATGACAGTCTTTTGCTTGGCTCTGTGCAAGGACTTCATTAATTTTGCATATGCCTGTTTTTTTGCATAAGAGTGTTTTTGTCAGTTTCCCACCTTTTCTGAGTCAGTTAGATTTGGTAACTAAGCACTTGTGGGAGATCAAAGGGGCCAACTGGTGCTAATTATTTTGCTTCAGAAATGTACCAAGACTTATCCCACTTTCACTCACTTTTTTCTCCGGCGCAGGGCAAATTATGAATGATTTAAGCTCTCATCTGTCATGTGGGGACCTGTGTCACGCCACTTGGGGGTGGATTGTCGGCTTGAATTCTGCAAGGGGAATTAACACGGTCGGTTGTCTCTGGGGTCAGTCTGTCCTGCTTTTTCCTAAACCTTTCTCAAGGGCCCTACGTGCTTTTCTTGTGCTTAAACATAATAGTATTAGGCTTGACTTTTATTCAACAGTACTAGGGGGTTTTCCATGTTAACAAATTCAGACCAGCTGATTTTCAATCTAGAGAAGGATTTTTGAATGTTAAATCCTATAGTCCTGAATGTTGCATTTGATGACTATCTTTCTCTGTAAAGTTTTAATTATCAAAACATGTCAATTGATGAACCCACTAAACTGACATTAGACAAGCAGAATCTCTAATCTTCTAACACAGATTTCCAGGAAAAACTGTGTTTATCTGCAAGGTTATTTTCGGTATATGTTTGTATTATGTGCATCTACAGTGGGGCAAAAAAGTATTTAGTCAGCCACCAACTGTGCAAGTTCTCCCACTTAAAAAGATGAGAGAGGCCTGTAATTTTCATCACAGGTATACCTCAACTATGAGAGACAAAACGAGAAAAAAAAATCCAGAAAATCACATTGTAGGATTTTTAAATAATTTATTTGCAAATTATGGTGGAAAATAGTATTTGGTCAATAACAAAATTTCTGTGAAAAGCCTAAAACATAGCAAAAAACATGCTTCTGAACCATGTTTAAGCATGAAACATCCCAAAGCATACAACGACTGCATTGTAAGCTGTTATTTTGTAACTATACAATAAACAGCTTACAAAGCTTTTTTTTCTAACAACAAGGGAATTTCCCTTATACAGTTTTGCTTATCTGGATCTTTAGCCGTATTTGTGCTGTGAGGGTGTTGCATAAATGCATTTTCTGCTTGGTGTATTATCATAGACATTATTCTTCTGGTCACACAGAGCCAGGAATTTTGAATTGCTTGAATGACTCTTGCAAATACTTTCATCATAATTAGTTTAGATATACGATTGTTGTTGACAAAGATTGGCTTGCACTTCTAGCTCATTATGAAACAAATCTACTAAACAGCAATTTATGTAAAAACACTATTCATGTCTCACTATCACATGGCATAAACACACAACAGAAACCTGCCGAAAAGATACAAGACTTTGCTAAAAGCCTCTAGCCAGAGCCAGCTGACGCATCCACATAAAACACACAAATGTGATAAGCAGCCAGTACCAACAGCCTGCTGCTCAGATAGATCCATATAGCCACATAACGGAAAGTGTTCAGCTTTTGAAATGCTGATAATTAAAAAAAAAATTAAAATGATGATATGCACATTCCAAATATTAATATGGTAGCAGCAGTGTATTGTTGCAAAGTAATTAGGTTTATCTGTGTAGGAAAATGTGGCGTCCCACATGTGCAGTTTTGTCCTGATGTCTGACTCATTGAAGATTCATAAACCCAAGAGTTGTTTGATTGTAATTCAGCTATTCAAATTGACAGCAGATGTACAAAACATGACACATTATTCTGGCTTCTGTCTTCTTTCTTTCTTTCTTTCTTTCTTTCTTTTGTTTTCTATGTTTACTAGCAGTTGCTTACTCGAAAAATTAACCACACAACAGGAAACTTTACTTAGTATTTTAAAACTGGTAATTTCAGCCCTTGATACTGATTTGTCAATAGCTGTCTTTTATTGTTTACTTCACATCAAGAATAACAACGCCATTCGGTCAAAAAAAAAAAAAAAAAACCGCTGTGCATCATTTAGGTAAGAACACAGCATTAACAATCAAGGGGATGTAAACTTTTGAACAGAATGAATTGAAGAATGAAGAATTAATTGTTTCTTTTGGGTTACATCATGTTTAATGTGCCACCATACTACAGCACTGCCTCATTTGTTACTTTCCTCAGTCCTTCTTTCAACCTCTCCCTCAGTCCTTTTATATTTTCAGATTCCACTAGAGTAAACTCTGGAGTATAAGCAGCGTGCTTTGCCTTTGAATCATATCTGCTCTGAGAGATGAGACGATCTGTGTGAGTAAAAGAAAGGGCAGTAGGACAGTTGGGACACACAGGCCCTGATTATACCTGATATTACAGTAATAACTGTCTCTGGATCATGAAAGGGATGTTCTAACCCATATAAGCTGCAAAAAAAAAAATCCTGGAGGGTTTGGTGGATAACAGATAATCAGGTTTGTTTTGTTTTGATTTCTACTGTGCTTTTATTTTTAGTATTTCAAGTACCTCAGTGGGTGTAAAAATGGCACACGTTTTTGCATTACTCATATGTTAAGCTATTCTTTTTGGGTCCTTTTTTTAACATGTTTCCATTCTGCCATTTACGTAAAATGTTAAGTTCTCAAACTATTTTTCTGGATGATTATCTACACAAGAGCTTTTGACATTTCCATGTTTTCCATGTATTGCTATGTTGTCCAATGCTCTGATAAAGCAGCATTTTTCATTATTTAGCACTGAAATGTCTGAAAACTGTGAATTGTAATGGACTATGTGACCGAGTGACTTGCCAGTTCATGCTTGGGTGGCTGTTTTATCCTGATAAAGATTTGTAGCAACCAACTGATGTAATCCACCATTTCACACTCCATTCCAAAACCCATAAATTGAACACATAAATTTAGCCCCAGAATCAGTCTGGCGACAAATGAAGTTCAATTGAGGGTTACAGTAAAGGAATAATCAATTAACATTGGCACTGACATTTTACAAGAGAGCAGCAGTTCAGAATAAAGTCACATTTTATCTTTCACACAGGGTCACATTGTTCTATTGTGTAATAGAGGAATTGTTCAGTTGTAGCTAAGAATGAAGGAATAAATATTTAGATTTACCAAATTTGTGTGAAACAGAATTCACCAGATATGACAAGGCCATACTGTAAATCACAAAGATCCAGCAGAAATGACTATGTGATGAAAATCAATGCTGAAGTTTGCCATCACAATCCATCTATAGCTTGTGCTAGTAAATCTTCTTCTTTCACGTCTATTCCCCATCTGAGATTTAGTACTGAACAGTCCATTTAGATTTTTTTTTTTTTTTAAGTAGAGAAAAATGCATCATGGTGATCTGGTGCTCCTTAAATCTTCCGGGTGACATCTTGTCTAACTAAAGTCTGTGAGGGAGATATGAATCTGCTGTTGGACATCAGCCCAGAATGCCTTCTCTATTCATTTCCCTCAAGCTCAATTAATATACTCAATTAATTTCTAATAGGTTTTCTCAGCCCAGATATGTAGGTTAAAATGGGGTTGAGATAACTGATGCAGAGCAAACTGATGCAGAGGCAAAGTAGATATGTGGAGGCGTACGAGATTAAATGCAACCAAACATACTGTAAATACGAAGTTCTTAATGAGACCTGATCTCACAGTTGGACAAACAGGACATTTCAGATAATCAGTGTGTTAATAATGTGATTTCTTTTTTACTTGTCAGGCTTTTTGTTTATGTGGGGGTTAAAAAATAATTGAGTTTCAACCAAACAGGAATCTACCTTAGATTCTTCATATTATAATTTATACCTCAATAACTTTTTTAACAAAAAGGTCAGAATAACTCCTCTTTTAGAGTGAACAATGTTTGAGTAATGATATTAAAGGATTAGTTCACTCCAGAATTAAATTTTCTCATAATTTACTCACCCCTTTGTCTTCAAAGATGTCCATGTCTTTCTTTCTTCAGTCAAATAGAAATTAAGGTTTTTGATTAAAATATTCAATTTTTCTCCATATAGTGGACTCCAATGGGGATTAGCGGGTTGAAGGTCCAAACTGTAGTTTCAGTGCAGCTTCAAAGGGCTTTATTTGATTCCAACTGAGAAATAAGGGTCTTAGCTAGCATTTTGCACTAGCTTGACCTCACGTATTATGTAATCACATTGAAAAGCTCACGCGTGACATAAGCAGAGGTACCGAACAAAGCAAACGTGCAAAGAAAGTCAAATGGCCGTTACAAAAAAATTAAATGAAACTTCAATTACATTGAAACTAAAGTGTGGACATTCCACCTTCTATCCCCATTGAAATCCACTATATGGAGAAAAATCCTGGAACGTTTTCCCCCAAAACCTTTATTTTTGACTGAAGAAAATTTTAAGGAGTGAACTAATCCTTTAAAAAAAAGAGTGTTGTGCCGATTCTTCATTGTGTAGTTAAAAACTCCCAGAAATAGTAAGGTATTTTGAACAGTATGTATGGCCATCAATATTTAATCTACTGCCTCATTTCAGATTCAGTGAATGTCCTGTTTAGGGTCACTTTAAAATTGACACTGAAAGATTGTTATAAGACCTGGCCCAGACAAAATTAAATATTCCTGCCAAGTAAGGACTTTTCTATAATGCTTTTATTTCAGCAACTGCTACTAAAAATGTTATCATGGGGCAGCTGTATGTCTTTGGGTTTTTGGGTACCAGCATGCTTGAAATGAAAGATGTTATGGACCATGTGGAGCCGTGTCTGCTAAAGCAGCATATCGGCACGGTGCAATTGCGCTCTCTCACTTCTCAACCCCACACATTAATCACAAAGTCCCCTGTGAATTTTAACAAGGCCAGAAAGCATTTTTTTTCTCATTTAGTGTTTAACAATCCCTTAAAGCACAATCTCATAGCTCTTCTTTGAAGAACAGTGTGGCTATGTTACATTAATACATTCATGTATCACTGTCTTTGTTGTCATATGCATTTGTTACATGACATTTGTGCTTTTGAAATGTTGCAGAAGTTTGCCTAAGCACTGGTTCCTGTAAGCTACGAAAGCCATTTATTGTTTCTGTTTGACTAATGACTACTTAGGGCCTGAGGTCAAACATACGGGAGAGAGAAAGAAGCAGAAAAACAAACAAAGACAGTTTGTTGATGAAACAACAGACCAAATGAATGAGACGGAATAATAATTGACTAGTTTGAAAAAGCAACTAGTTTGAAAAAGAAAAGTGTGTCTGCATCAAGCCTAGAGGAAAGTTCAAAAGTTCACAAAAGTGGCAAAACAGATATATGGATGTAAGCCTCTGGTTGATACACTGGATTATAGACTTTTGTAAAGCCTACCGGAACCTCTGACGATTGACGACTGTTAATGTCATTTTATCCATTGAGGGTGTGATGATGCATCCAGTCACAAAGGTAATGGGTGATTACCCTTGCTATAATTCTATATGACCATCCTCTTTATATGTCATGGTGAATTTTATTTATAACAGCATAAATTCAATCACACCAAGTACCTCTAGGATATTTACTACTATGTTTTATTGCACAGATGTCTCAGAAACTATATAAAATACTGTATATCATTAGTGTGAATGTCATAATTACATTTTAAGAATTTACCAAGCATTGATCAGTGGATATGTTTAATGAGTTGCAGAATCACCATGGTCTGAGAACATAACTGCTGTCATAAGCTTAAGAAATAGTGGAGGGAAAGTCCATAATTATTGGATTTTAAGGTTACAAAGAGGTTAGAATCAATATTTAACACAGTCAATACTGATTATTTTTTCCCCTCTATCTTTAATGGCAGTTCATATTGACAATGTTCTGAGTAGCTTGTTCACCATCTGCTAACTTTCCAAAGTTCACTCAGATCTTCAGAGCACCTTCTGTGCCTGAGTTCATGACTGCAGGGACTGTAAAAATGAGCAGACGCCCCATTACTGAGTGTGCAATGCTCCATCCAAAAGACATTATGACACTGAAGCGTCTCACACTCTGACATTCAATGCCAAAAGTAAGGAAGTTCTTTTGCTGTATTTTGAGGAAAGAGTCCAGCTACTGAAAATGTGTGCGTGTGTATAGCTGTTCGTCTCTGTACAGTATGTGTGTCTGTTGAGGTTGTTGGTGCATTTGAACTTTCCAAATAACATTTTGAGAGGAAACAGAAATCTCAGAGGTATCTAAATGCAATTCAGTCTCTTCATCAGCTTAGAGACTCTCTCTCATAAATTCATCACAGCCTTTTCTTTTCTCTCATATTCTCTCTGATCAGAGAGATCAGAGGCTGACAGTAATACTTTCGAACATCTTTAAGCATTTTGTCTCTCTAATCATCCATCAAAATGAACAAATGTTCTTTAACAGTAAAAAAATAATCATGTTTCATTCTGCTTCTATTTGACGTCAATCATTTTTGTCAGACATCTTTCTTAAATCACAGACCAGGGCACAGTTTGGAGGCCATGTCTCTAAGACACCTTTCTGTGTACTCATTTATGAGTTCAATAAACCATTCCTCAACTCAATTTGAGTACTCGTTTTAAAAAAATATATATTTGATTGCATTTTGCCCGAGTCAAGTAACTGGCTAAATGCCAGAAGTGGTGCAATCCATGGACAAGAATCCATGAATCGCATCAGTAGACCATCTTCAAGGCTGCATTAAACAAATTTACAAATCCTAATAAAGCATAATGCTATTGTGAATTCACAAACACTATGATTTTGTTAGATATAGGTTACATACATGCATGTCAGAGTAACATTAAATGCTGCTCAACACAAAACAGTTATCATTTGGAGCATCTCAAACTCCATCTCTGCATATTGTTGTGAGTTTGGGTTTATTACAATGTTCATCTGGGAACGCAATGTGTGCCATTTAATCAGATTTGTAAGGTAAATCTTTTATAAACCTATGCAAACAGGAGAACACATCAATATCTTTCTCAATATGCTAACTGTTCATCGCAATTTCAAAATAAAAGTTTTGGTGTCCACAAGAAATTACAGTGTCTGTAGCATTTCTGTCATAAAGCAATGGCCAATATTAAAGATTATGTGGACATTTGAATTAAATGTTGTTTAGTTAATATTAGATTGTGCTGTAAAGTGTAAAAACAATTGTCAGGCCGTTGGGGCCCTCTGCAGTCATTTGTTATAATGCATAATGTACATTAGCTCTGTTGTTTATAATACATTATGTATTTTAACAGTTTTGTTCATTAGTTCAGAGTTAATTATTGTTGCCTCATTTGCTATTATATATGCATTTTAAGTCATTTTAAAGGTTATTGTTATCGTAGATCTATTTTTACAACTAAAATAATTTAGTAGGCTATAATTATCATTAATTAATCATCAGAATTATCGATTGATTACTCGATTACCAAAATAATTGTTAGTGACAGCCCTAAATACAACATTTTCATATATATATATATATATTATATATATATATATATATTATGATCAAAAATATCAGCACCCTTGCAAATTCTTTCAGAAAATGCAACACTTCTCTCAGAAAATTGTTCCAATTGCAAATGTTTTGGTATTAACATGTTTAGTGTTTTTGTTTGCACTGGAACAAAAAAAAAAACCGAAGAAATGTCAAACTTGATCAAATTTCACACAGAACTCAAAAGTGGACTAGACAAAATTGTTGGCCCCCTTCCAAAATTGTAAGAAATAATTTCTTTTCAAGCACGTGATGCTCCTGTAATATGTATTTAGACACACCTGTGGCAAGTAACAGGTGTGGGCAACATATTAATCACACTTTCAACCAGTTAAAATGGAGAAAAGTTGACTCAGCCTTTGTGTTGTGTGTCCAACTGAGCGTGGAGAAAAGAAGAGTTGCCTGTGGATTTGAGAAAAAAAATTGTGGAAAAACATCTTAATGTTCCTGTGTCCACTGTGCGCAATATCATCAAGAGCTTTACAGCCCATGGCACTGTTGCTAACCTCCCTGGACGTAGATGGAGGAGCAAAATTAATGAAAAATTACAATGAAGGATTGTTTCAATGGTGGATAAAGAACCCAGATTAACTTCCAAACAAATTCAAGCTGATCTGCAGACACAGGTACAACAGTGTCAGCTCACACGATCCATCGCCATCTGAATGAAAAGGGACGCTATGGTAGGACACCACTGCTGACACAAAGGCATAAAAAAGCAAGATTGGAGTTTGCCAAAATGTATGTGACAAAACCACAATGCTTCTGGGAGTACATACTTTGGACAGATGAGACAAAAGTAGAGCTTTTTGGTAAAGGACATCATGGCACTGTTTACAGAAAAAGAAATGAGGCCTTCAAAGAAAAGAACACAGTCCCTACAGTCAAACATGGTGGACATTCAAAGATGTTTTGGGGTTTCTTTGCTGTTTCTGGCACTGGATGCCTTGACTGTGTGAACAGTATCATGAAGTCTGATGATTACCAAAGAATTTTGGGGTGCAATATAGTGGCCAGTGTCAGAAAGCTACTTCTCCACCAGAGGTCATGGGTCTTCCAGCAGGACAATGACCTGAAACACACTTCAAAAAGCATTCAGAAATGGTTACAAACAAAGTGCTGAAGAGTTCTGAAATGGCCAGCAATGAATCCAGATCTGAATCCCATAGAACACCTGTGGAGAGATCTCAAAACAGCAGTTGGAAGAAGGCATCATTCAAATCTGAATGACCTGGAACAGTTTGCAAAAGAAGAGTAGTCCAAAATTCCAGTAGAGAGTTGTTCATGGTTACAGGAAGCGACTGATTTGTTATTTTTTCCAAAGTGGCTGCTACCAAACATTAAGTTTAGGCAATAATTTTGTCCAGTTCATTTTTGGGGTTCTGTGTGGAATTGCATCAGAAAAAAAAGAAGAAGAAATAAATAAAAAACATGTGAGTACCAAAACATTTGCAACTGCAACAATATTCTGAGAGAAGGATTGCATTTTCTGACAGAATTCCAAGGGTGCCGATATTTTTGGCTATGACTGTATGTCCCCTAGTTTTGATAGGGTAGTGAAGAAGAAATCAATCTTTAATCAATTAAGCAGTGGGACTAAAATGTGTTTTAAAGCACTGATCCAAAATTAATGGGGCACCCGAGCTCAGCTCTTTAAATTACACACTGGACAACTCAACTAATTAAAAACTCCTCTAAATCTCATCCTATAGTTCAGTGAGCTGTCACGTAAATCTTTCCCAAAGAAAAAAAAAAACACTTTAAGACCAAAGCACCAGCTTAAGTCCCATTTACCATAGGTTTAGTTTGCTCAGTTTCCCTAGGGCTGTAGACTCATGGAGCAGTGATGCATGTGGAATACTGATATAGAAGTAGTAAGAAAGCATAAAACTTCCTGCTGTTCTCTCAGATGAATGTATCCGCACCCCTCAGATTCTTAAAGTAGATTTCAAACACACACAAACTGCATATTTTATATATACAAATCTTGACATCTAGTGACCAGTGTACATTTTTGTGTATAAAAAAGCAGACTCCATCAATCTGTCTAAAAGGCTGTGGCAGAAACGCACAGTCCAGTCTAATTCACTCACTTTATTACATACATGTTTTTTCTTATGATATATGATATTACCCATGACCCTACAGAGGACACAAGTGGTTTGGAGAATGAATAGATGGAATATGATATCAAACCTGCTCTTTTTCATACACAAAAATGCTTACTAATCACTGGGTGTCAGGATCGGTTGCAATTTATACATATAGTATATCAAAGATATGTGTATTTCAATCTCTATGTACATTTGTGTGTGTACTGTATATGTTGTGTGTCTGAATAAATACCAA
The DNA here is from genome assembly GCA_033026305.1 of Cirrhinus molitorella. NCBI lineage: Eukaryota > Metazoa > Chordata > Actinopteri > Cypriniformes > Cyprinidae > Cirrhinus > Cirrhinus molitorella. The sequence goes on from CM065120.1 coordinate 29,777,128, forward strand.
ACACACCCCACACATACCATAGAGTCGTTCAAGGGCAAACGCTCTTCTTTTTTTCAGAATCTGTTCTTACTCGCAAAAATATAACAGTGTCAATTCTGAAAAGTTGATGAGGTAACACTCTATAGGTTGCAAAACACTCACATGAGCGCAGTCACTAAAGAGCACACATACTAACACACACACACACACACACACAAAGTTCCCATCTGTGCCGTCTGTTCGTGCCGTAGTCATGTCAGCGCATCACAGCAGGTAGCAGCGATAGCCGAATGAGGTGTCAATGTGAGCTATGAAGATATGACAGGTTTTATAAGTTCACTGCCAGACCGCAGACTCATAGGTACCATCTTGTTTTACTGCCTTGCCACCGAGCTCACCAAACCTTAACCACGGCATGGCTTTAAAGCTGTACATTGACATTTATTGTAGTAGTTAATGGCATGGCAACTGCCACATTGGAATATTTTCTCTTTTTTTAATATCTTGAAGAAATCCAGTAGTTGTCATGGTGATGCAGAGTTTCTCAGGGTGAGCTCACGCAGCATTTTTCCCAGTGTTATGCTGACCCACTCACTCTGTGTGACACTGAACTACCTGAGAGCCAGCAGAGTGAGTACCTTGACAAACTGCCAAGCACACGCAGACTTTTTCTCTCTATATAGCTGACACCGCTACGCCTCGGGCCAACAGAACTGAAACACAGGAAGTCATTCTGTCCAAATGATGCTCAATTCTTCAGTCAGGAGCACGAAATACATCGTCATACATGTATCCATCCTCAGTGTTAACTAATGCCTTCAAGGAGGGTAAAAACGAATTTAAGCTGCCATTCATGGGTTACATTCTTAATTTTCATTTGCATGTCACTTTGCACAATACATATTGTTCCACAGAAATGATCTGTATTTGTTACAATTCTCATGAGATGTCAGAGAAATGCATAGATTTTAAACCAGAGAATGTTTTCATCATAAATAAAGTGCTTTAGAATGGGCCAGTGTAATCAAACATGTTGCTGCGCATTTCCATTTGTCATTTAGCTGCAATGTGTATCAGAATCATGGCTTTGTTTATTCCCTGTTGGCTTTGATGTGTTGACTTGTATGAGGATTCCCATTGTAAGGACTCCCACTTCTAGTCAGTAACTGCCTTCTTGTTATTTTGGCATCTTATTACTTTCCATCTGCTGTAATTGCCTGCACAAGCCAGTGGATTGAAATTCTGTTGCTATTGTGTGCTGACTATAAACAGTATGCACTGATATTGTGGGATATGTTATCGCGCTCTGCCACAGTTTGTGCTCTCGCAGAAAATGTTAAACGTAAATGGCAATGATTAAATGGCGAATTCCGTACACGTCTTATCAACAAAGGTTTGGATGCAAGAAATGGTGCTCCGTTAGTGACTAAACATAAACTGTTTACATCATTTGCTGTTTTTCCTTAAATAAGTCTTTAAGGATTAAGATCAGATTACAGCTTTGAGGCCATTTGTGCAAAAATCGTAAGGGCTCTGACAATTTTGTCATTTAGTCTCCTATCTTGTTAGTACATGTCAGGTCATCATTACATACATTATTTCACAGTATATCTAAAAGCGACTTAAAGTGATGTTTTCAGTGAGGACAGAGAAAAACAGACAGATCATCAGCGTGGAGAAGGATTAGCATGTTGCAGAATGTGATAAGGCTTATCTCTACTGCCAACTGTGAAAGTCTAGAAAACTATCTGTCACAGCTGATAAACCAATCAGCTGTGTTCAACCAAATCACTTCAAGTAGATACACTGATGTGATATTTCATATTTCTTTAAAAATTTGGGAGGTTTTGATTTGTTGGCTAGCTTGGTTTAGGCGAACAGGTGAGGAAATCATCTAGTTTGAGATTTCCGAAGTTGATCAAATACCATATTTTCCATTGTTTGCTTTTAGTATTTTCTACTGGAGGAATATTGTGGACTAAATGAATTGATAGAGAAATCGTAGAAATTAATACTTTTATTTTGCAAGGATGCTTTAAATTAATCAAAAGTGATGATGAAGACATTTATAATGTTACAAAATATTTACATTTCAGATAAATACTGTTCTTATGAACTTTCTTTTCATAAAAGAAACATGAAAAAAGTCTACTCTATGAATGGAGTAATGATGCTAAAAAAATGTATGAAATCACAAGAATAAATTATATTTTAAAATATATTCAAATAGAAAACAGTTATTTTAAATAGTTAAAACATTTCTAAATGTCACTGTTTTTGCTGTGCTTTGGATAAAAAAAATAAAAAATAAAAAAACGCAGGCTTAGTGAGCAGAAGAGACATCTTTAAAAAAGCTTACTGTTCAAAAACTTTTGACTGGTAGTGTAAACCAGTAAATTCAACAATGCACAATAAAATCAGTTTTGTACCTTTAAAATATACTCACAACCACTATAATAATGCAGGTGGCAAAAAAGCCACATGAAGAATCAAAGTTCATTGCAAGTAGCTCTTCCACAAGCTGAAGTACATACAGAATACAGAAGGAAGGTGCTTTTTACTATATTTTACAGATAAAGTACACTCATTTCTTACAGTGTACTTTTATGGTATTTTTTGATCATTCGTTGTTATATTGTGGAAATAAGTAGCAGAATGATTCAGAATTTGTGTTTTACATAAAATAGGAAAGACACAAGAATGGTCTCTTTTAAACAGTTGTTTGTTTGTTTTTTCAGATTTTATTTTATCTGTTTGATTGTGAAATTCATTCGTTGGTTTTTAGTGAGCCTGGGCAGTAAACAACAGTTCATCTGGCTTGAGGTTTTGATTATTGCCTTTGAGCGACTGAACTATTCATGATCAAACAACATTTCACCTTCTCTCACTCTTGCTTTTTCTCAATTCTCCACTTCACTCTCTCCTACACCTTGGTGACAGAGGACTACAGATGAGGCTAGTGGGACGTGTGTGTGTGTGTGTGTGTGTGTGTGTGTGTGTGTGTGTGTGTGTGTGTGTGTGTGTTTGTGTGTGTGTGTGTGTGTGTGTGTGTGTGTGTGTGTGTGTGTGTGTGTGTGTGCAGAATGAAAAGAGATCACACGCAATATTCAGTCGCAAAGCTACTAGAGCCATTTAAATAGAGCCTCTGCCTCTTTTGACTCAACTCATATTGCATGCTGATAAGTTTCTTCTGTGCGTGTGCATGCATGTCTTCATGTTTATCAGATTTATTCATATATGCATACATGTATACATAGTCTTTTTCTTGTTTACTGATACATACAAAAATTATTGCAGTATTTTAAAACAGCATTTGCATACGTATAGCCATTGACATATTTCTTGGTTAAAAATAAAATCTCTTAGAGGACTAGAAAGTGTAATGTTCATGCTCATGAATCATGTCAGCTGGCTATTTACAGACAGGCAGTATGATCTAATATCTTTTATATACGTAAAGATGAATGATGTGCTCTGGGAAGAAAAATACCTTGTGGGCTTTATTTATATCCACATATAAGACCTAAAAATTACACCATGGGAAGTTATCGGGTTATACTGTTATATGTAGGATCATCAGGATGAATGATGTGCTCTGGGCTGAAGTTTATCAGACTTTTTTGTATTCACATGTATACAGGATTTGTAAGAAATTTGAAAACTGCACCGTGGAGAGTTACTGGGTTACTTTTCTCTAAGAACTCTCTGTTCTGTTCTTAAAAGGCTCTCTTGTACTTTCTTTCCTCTTTTATTCTCTCACTTCTGAGGTACTTAAGCCATCTCCAGGGCCAAAGCCCTTAGCCTGTCGCTTATTGATTCCTTCAACAACCCTCCCGTTCCTATTGGGCTGAAATTGAGCAATTATACATCTTCCCTGTTTTACTCTGCCCTTGCAATCAGTACCTAGTCAAGCAGAAAGTATCAAGCCTGGAGGTAGTGATTAAGGAAAAGGACATGATGACGAAGATTATTGCAACACCTGGAACATTCTCCTGTCATTGTCGTAATGCTCATCACCAAGGGACCTTCTGGGATGAGGGTTGTCTTGTTAAAATGTTGGCAGTGGTGTGAATTTTAGTGCTCAGTGAGCCGTAGTCGAGTGTCCTTTCATTTGCGTAGATCACTGCATCAGGACTTTGAGAGAGCGCCCTGGAGATTCAGCTTTGGTGAACTGGCTTCAGGTTCCACATAAACAATGGATGAGAGAAAGGAAGAGGAAAATGACAGAGACCAGATAGCGGCTTCATGCTGAAGCATTAAGCTCTGAACTTGTGCTCAATTTTCTACAGGCATGCATGGAGGTTTGTTGTTGTTGTTGCTGTTGTTAAGAAATTATCCATTTTTCTATATAATCCTGGGTTGGTTTAAACACATATTACATGTGCTTTCAGATACTATTTTCTACTTTTTCCAAGTAAATAGGTTTAAATTATGAAATGGTGCTGAATGAATTATGGGATCACTGTCTGTGTGCTAAAGTGCACTGTTATTTCTGTTTTAAGCAGAGTGTGTTGTCTTTTTTTATTTAAGCTCATCGTCTGAGTGAGACTGAGACATTCTGTTAGCCGGCATGATGCAATGAATAAAAGATGAACTGTTTCTCTCTCTTTCTCTGTCTCTTTGCTTAAGGTGTTGGCCTGTTCTTTATTCAGAGAGGATAGTTTGCATAATTACATCCATCAGACTGCCAATCCATCCATACAGTTGAAGTGATCTGTGTGACTTTACAGTTTTACTGTAATAGCCTAATTGGTGCAAATATAAGTAGTATTTTTCCTTTTCCTTAAATTGATAAGAAAAAAATAAAGAAATTTGCAAGGAGGTTTCAGATGGATGGATGCATGGAACATTGTAGCACACCTCCTATCAATAAATCGTAATAAGCTTTGTGCTTTGTTACTTTTGAAACGAAACAAAAGACTCAGATTTCAAATTCTGTCAGTTTTTATTACAGTATTCAAACAATAAATGCTGTTTTGGCAGCAGCGTGAAGCGCACATGAACTGATCACACTTTACAATAACAGTACATGAATTAGCATGTATTAATACGTGAATTAGTAATTTCTTGACTATGAACTAATGGTGAGTTAAGACATGTATTAATCAAGAACTAATGAAGAACTAACGTAACTACGACATGAGTCATATGAATTACTGCATGAATAGCACCACCTTAATTCATGTTAGTTCCTGCACGTTAGTTAATGTATTAATTATCACTTTGCGGTAAACTAAATCAAACATGTTCTAAAAGAAAGATGGCACAATGCAAAATTGTTTAGACATTTGTCACCTGCAGCTGTCACAAACATCAGTGAATGTTTTCACCTAACTCATCCAACATACAATGATGTATTCACAATTAAAAACAATTGTCTCCTCCTGTTTTGAGTGATTCTACTCCTGCCATCCTACAATAATGCATTCATTAAGCAGATGCAATTTTCCAATTTAAAATCAGTGTCAGCACAGAGATGCTGGTTATGTTATGGATCGGTTTACTGTCATTATATCATCGTAATGCACTGAAGTCAGATGTTTGTCTTGTGTTCTTGCTCTTCTTTTGAGCCACAATTGCCCCTTCAAAAAGTCAACTTTCCTCCTACCGTTCAGTTCCTTCTCCATCCAAATGCAGTCACAGGACCTTGTTTTTTTACATGCTGATGAGTATGTAACTTAAACTAATCATCTTCGATATACTGGTGCAAACTAAGGCACATTATTGCTAACTCATTATTAATTAGTTATAAAGTAACATGAATTCATGACTTGTTAATGCATCATTATGTCATGACTTTACTTGGGGGGGCACATAACTGTTTACTCAATATTAATTACTTATAAAGTAACATGAATTCATGACTTGTTAATGCATCATTATGTCATGACTTAATGACTAACCCTAACCTAACCCTGACATTTAAAAAAAAAAATATCAATTGCACATGTTTTATAAGCTCATCTAAATAAGATTTTTGGTGGTTTGTAAAGAAGTAGAAGAGCAGAGGTCCTGTGGCTGCATTTGGATGGAGAAGGAACTGAACGGTAGGAGGAAAGTTGACTTTTTGAAGGGGCAATTGTGGCTCAAAAGAAGAGCAAGAACACAAGACAAACATCTGACTTCAGTGCATTACGATGATATAATGACAGTAAACCGATCCATAACATAACCAGCATCTCTGTGCTGACACTGATTTTAAATTGGAAAATTGCATCTGCTTAATGAATGCATTATTGTAGGACGGCAGCAGTAGAATCACTCAAAACAGGAGGAGACAATTGTTTTTAATTGTGAATACATCATTGTATGTTGGATGAGTTAGGTGAATACATTCACTGATGTTTGTGACAGCTGCAGGTGACAAATGTCTAAACAATTTTGCATTGTGCCATCTTTCTTTTAGAACATGTTTGATTTAGTTTACCGCAAAGTGATAATTAATACATTAACTAACGTGCAGGAACTAACATGAATTAAGGTGGTGCTATTCATGCAGTAATTCATATGACTCATGTCGTAGTTACGTTAGTTCTTCATTAGTTCTTGATTAATACACGTCTTAACTCATCATTAGTTCATAGTCAAGAAATTACTAATTCACGTATTAATACATGCTAATTCATGTACTGTTATTGTAAAGTGTTACCCTGATCATCTCCTCCTATCATCTCCTCCTATGATCATCCTCTATGTGTGGCCAAGTGTGTTTAAAAAAAAAAAACTGAATAAAATGATAAAGAATTGAATGTTGCAAACCATGTCTCCTGCGGTTTTTGGACGAATCCTGACAAACAAACAAACAAACAAAGACAGTGAATGCTTTTATATCTTCTTTGCAATTATGCCTCATTGAAATAACCAAGGCTGGTGGTGCCAGTAGATGTATATGCAATTATTCAGAACATTTTATACTCTTTCTAATCACTGAATGCCTTGACTTTTGCCTTTGGAGTTACAGTTTGAGACATTTTTTCATTAGAAATACATTCACTCATTCGAATTGGACAGCAGTTCATTAATTGTTCATTCATTCTGCCAGCACTGGTCATATACATGAACATTACTAGTTCATGTACACGTGCTTTAAAAAATGAATATAAGAAAAAAAAGTGAATATAGAGAATACAGTGAATTAAGCAAGATGGCAATAAGTCTGCAAAGGTAATGGATTTCCTTGGTTTGCATAGACCAAATCACCATGGGTACCAATTCTTGTTCAGTGAAAACCAAATAATAAACTGAATAACTTTTATATTCAAGGCTACATAAAGTAAGCTGATTCTGCAAGCCACTCACTGCCCACTAAGATGTAACTGACTCTTTGCATTCAGAAAAGGTGTTTATTGTCAGGTAGCACTTTTGCACAAAGGCTGAATAGAAAGGATGAATCAGGACCAATTTTCTTTTAACACTAGCAAAAGGTCTGGGTTTTGGATCCAAGTTTACTTAAACAAGTGTTCATAGAGTTGCCATGCTTTATTTCTGCAAGGCCCAACTCCACAGACGTCTTGTTTTCGCCCAATTGGCTGTGACCGACCACCACCGTGAACCAATCAATACTATCAATACACAGGGCAAGCAGCCTCTGCTTGCCTCCCTTATCTCAACGAACAAGGAAAACTTTGTATAGACCGTGAAATCAGGTGCACTTATCTATTCAATGCAGGGCCTTAAATGGACGACCACTGGTCTGTGTTAAATGTTTACCTCAGTGGAAATCTTCTTACATATCACCTTGAAATGTTTCCTAGGGTGCAAAATACTCTTACAAGGATTCCATAATATAGTTTCTAGTGAAAAAAAGAGACTGTAATATAAGAATATGAAGTTTACGTGGAATTTCTGTTTGTTAGATCATACAAGTACTATGTCTTGGTTTGAGGGTTAATACAGAAGCGTCACATTGTATTGTGATTGTGTCTTTCAATTATTGCCATACTTCTCTCTCTAGGTCAGTCCTTCTGCTTGGAAAAATGAAATTCATTATCTGAATATTTATTTAGTCATCCAACTCCCTGCTGTGCTTATACCCTCTTCTGTTTTCTTTCAGGTTTTTATTTTTATTTTATTATATATTTACTCTTTTGCGTCAGTGTCCCTTTTTTGTTCACTTCACAGAACAATACACAGTCATTTCAATACTTTGAGACAACAGGATAAAAGTTTTAGTTCCATCTATTGAATTTTCACCACACAAATAGCAGAAAATTGTTATATATATTACATATACTTGCACATATTACAATAGTATCTGACCAAATGTAGTGAGATTTGTGAAACCTTATAAAAGAGGTATATTAACAACTTTGCTGTCTGTGCAGGGTCAAAAAGCTTTTCTTTTTTTTTTCATCAAAAATATCTTAATTTGTGTTCCAAAGATGAACAAAGGTCCTACGGGTTTGAAACGACATGAGGATAAGTAATTAATAACAGAATTTAAATTTTGGGTGAACTATCCCTTTAAGTTTAATACATGTTTGTGAGTGATAATGTAATGTCATAAATGGAACTAAAATACATGGAATAGAATAAATGGTTAAAATAAATAGAACAACAAATGGAGTATTAGAATTGTTTCAAAAATATTCAAGTGATTTCCAAGTGGACAAGTTGCTGTTTTAAAAACTACTGAAGACTTGTGGGTCATGTTTTGTTCTATGAATCTATAACAAGGTTACAGTTTTTTCAAACAGTGGGTATATTATTACAAATGGTGATATATTGTCTCTCTTTGCCAAACACTGTCACCACAGGACAGAAAAGAGCAATAAAGGTATAAACTGTGCCTGAGGCATATGAGTGAAACATTGTTTAGTGAAAATTACCTGCTATCATTGAATTGAGAGCATATCATGGTGAGGACAGGAGTGCAGCATAAAGGTCACCGGAGAAGGAGACTGTCGAATGATTATTGAATGAAGGACAGACATTTTAAAACACCCTTTAGGCTATTTAACGGCTTTTCTCTTGCTCCTTCAAAAGATTTGTATCCACATGTAAATATGCAGTTTGCACTCCAATATATTGTGTCAAAATAGGCCTTGTGTAAACTGGAAAGATTCAAACTGATGGAACTTTTAAACTATGTAGAACTTTCTGAGTTGCAGCATTGTATCCTCTGATGATTTGACAGATTTGGTTATAGTGGTGTGTGTGGATCTGGCTGTCAAGGCCAGACACCTGTAAACAACATTAACACTCCTAGACAAGAGCGTGCTGAGTCTTCTAGTAGATGACTTATGTGCTTTGTCTTTCACTTTCTCTCCTTTTCTGTCTCGCTCTCTCTTCCTTGATTGAAAGAAAACTTCAGCACCATCTACAGGTGATGAATAATAGACCGAGTTCAAAGGCGTTGGGAATAGTGACAGCTCTTCATTTTGCTATAAACCAAGGACATAAATGGGTAGGGCTAAATAACTTCTTTCCAAACTCATGTAGGCCGGGTTATCAGACAGCATGACAGTCCTTCTCAGGTAATAGGAGGTTCTACCCTGCTGAGAAGACCAAATTAGACCAGCATAAATTTCGTGTTACACTTTTAAAATTAATGGCTTCACAAGGTGGTTTCAAAGCAGTGCCATGGGTTCTCCAAAGAAGCTTTCAATGATCAGTTCTTAAAAGAACCTTGGCTTTGGTGCGAAGAACACTTTAATAATCTGAAGAACTTTCTACGTTCTTAATTGGCATTGATGGTTCTATTAAGAAACTTTAGCATCCATGGAATCTTTTCACTGAACAAAAATTATTCTATCCAACTTTTTCCTGAACGCGAAGTCTCGCCCGACTGAAACAGTGCTTTACATTTCTACTTTACGGTACTTTTTTTCTTTTGTCATTGTTATGCGAGTAAAACAAGTACTTTCCAGCAATACCTTAGTTTTTTTTGCTGTTACTATGGCAGCCAACAACAACACAGCTTAACCCTGCGCATATTTTTTATATTTTAAAAATCAGTCAATCTGAAAAAAATCAACCTGCTGCAAATTTAGCAAAATTCCGTGCATCCAACACGATTATATTCAATGTTAGATTGTTTGGGGGAGCGGGATTAAGAAAACAGTCTCGCACAAGGCTTTAATACAAAAACGTATACAATGAATGGCGACTGTAGAAAGCAAAAGCCAAATCCCGGACATTTTGGGTCATTTAGGAATGCATAGAAAACACATTTTTTAAGTGCAATAAGAGGACATGTCCAGGGAAAAGAGGATGTATGGTCACCCTAAGTAATGGTCAACTTGGATCTAATGTTCCTTAATAATTATTCACATTACAGCTTTGACGCCATTGAATTTCAGTCAGAGCTGTGCAACACCAGATATTGTCTTATTATTGGGAGATGAGAGGGTCTGACTTTGTATTACTTACTATTGGAGAAAGCATAAAGGTCAACTTGGATCACACATGCCTTAATAACCAATCACATTACAGCTTTGAGGTTGTGGTGCCCAAATTATTTTTAAGAGTACATGTAAGCTGCACTGTAAAAAACTTTGTTGAGCCAACTTAAAATAATTTGTTACCTGGCTGCCTCAAAATTTAAGTTCAGTCAACTCTGAAAAAGTTTAATCAACTTGAAATGTTATGTTTTACTAAGTGACTACTTAGATGTTTGAGTTGATTCTACTTAAAATTTTAAGGCAGCTGAGTAACAAATTATTTGAAGTTGACTCAACAAATTGTGTTTTTTTGTTTTTTACAGTGTGGTTTGTTCCAGTTTGGTGTTGGCCTAGCAGAATAATGTCTAGTCTTTCTGATAAAGCTGGTGAAGGTAGGCTGGTAAGGACACCAGCTTCCAAAACACAGTATAGTGGTTCATTTCATCTCCAGAAGAAAACACTAAAGATCTTGTTTCATATCTGCCTTGTGGTTTAGATCCTGAGGGTTGCATCAAAAGATTAATGGCTTGACATCTTAGAAACCCTGTGTGTATATTCTGCCTAAAAGATATGGGGAATAAAACTGAGAAGCTGTTTAAAAGCAGTAGTCATTAGTGTGTGCTCTATTCTGATAGCTGTGTGAACAAGTGAGCGACTGATCCCCCATCACCTCTTACAGCTGTATAATGTCATAATGTTCAAAAAAGACGTGGACGACTTGTCCGAAGAATCCTCCCTGACCTGTTTAAATGAAGACGAATGGATGGAGGAGAACGTCCTTAAATGTGATGTTTGCTCGCTTAATGACCGTGTTTGTTCCCGTTGTCTGTGATTGAGTGTATTCATTAGGCTTGATGCGCCCACAGACGTCTCTGGCAGCGAAACACAAAGGCCTTTGACCATCTCCGCTGCACGTTAATGGAATCTGAACTACATTAAAGGTCGAGAAACCGAGAACAGCATCAAACTTTATGTAATGGAATCGCTTTAGGCTCCGGTTTCCTTGCTCACTGCCCTTTGCTTGTATTCATTAATAATACTATACATGAAAAAAATACAACATTAGGGCAAGGAAGTGTTCAGTTTAGAGCAACATGAAAGATAATGAAGAATTATCTGAGCAACCGCACCATTGCGAGCCATGAATTACTTTGATTTATTTTTATTCTTTATTCAACCAAATGAGCTTACATAATCAGCTATATTTCCCCAGTATTGCTGAGCACATACATTGTGCAAAATACTCTGTTTATACAAATTAACCAAACGGTAAAATGCAATTCACAGCACCACTGCAACTACCTGAATGTAGATACAGAGTTCCATCTCTGTAAACATAATGGGATAACAAACACAGGGGGAAAAAAAGAAAGAAATACTTGATATATCTCTATTTAATATCCTTTTATGGTTTTAGCCATTAAACTCTGGTGATAAAGATAGTGTTTACCTTCATGTCACAGTAGTAATCTCACAATCACGAGAAGTAAGAGTTTTAGTCAAATCAAGGTCTTCTCAACAAAGGCTTTTTCAATGTTGTGGCTGCAGTTGAAATTTACTTTTGTGTCTTCTGTGAACTTGGAAAATATACTTTATTCATGTCTTTATGGTTAAAAAGATATGATGAAATCAAATAGAACTAAAAGGGTAGTATCTTGATTTCTGACAATCTGCATAAAGATCTAAAAGTCTAATTCATAGTCTGGAATTTGAGAGGAAAATAGAACCAATGTCAAATTATTAAGAGGACAATAAAATGGATAGTCACAACAGCAATTGTAGTGTTATTTTTAAGTGGGTGGACAACAAGCAGATGTATGTGTCAACATATGAAGTGCTTTCACTGACGCAGCTTGTGTGCCTTTTATAGGGACATTTTTGTACTGCATTGCTCCTCTAAAAGGTCCTTTGAGTAGAAAGGTCAATGACTAAACTCATGACAATGAGCAAAGATGATATAACCTTGATCACTTAACTGCCTTTTCATAGTGTACCTTGAAAAGCATTACAAAATCCACTTCATATATTTCCTGCAATTTTATAATGAGAATGTCCTTAACATACCTTGAAGTAGGCTTATTTTTAATCACTTTAGAATTGTTTGCATGAGTAAGTGTTTGTTTGAGTGGTTTGATTATTATGTTTAAAGTTGGCCTAGTGTGCCCCTTTTTACAATATGTAAAATATGATGTCCCCAGAGTATGTATGTGACGTTTTAGCTCAAATACATAAAAGATCATTTTTATAGCTTGTTAAAATTGCCACATGCAGTTTTGTCCCTTTAAATGTAAATGAGCTAGCCCCCTTTTCAGAAGAGGGCGGAGCTTCAAGCGCTCATGCTCTGACATACCAGCAACAGAAAAACAGAACAACCTCATACACTGAAAATGTCAGAAACTCTCAGAAAACTCAGAAAATCGGTTTAAAAGTCAGCCATCTGATTGTACTGTGCATATGCATTTATGAATCAGGGACAGGGAATGCGATGAAAATAACAACATAGCTGGTCTCGTGGTGCCATCGCATGCTATCACAAACTTTATCCCAAAACACAACACTTGTAATGCCTATTTGGTGCTGACATTGTATATTCCCAGCAGCTACAGCAAGAAAACAGTAATGGCAAACTGCTGTTTCTCACTCAGGGCTGTGTCTATGCTAATAGGGCAGACATCATCACAAATGGGCGGGATTTCTCTCTACGATGATGTGCAAGTAGGGAGAAATCTGGAATTGAGTGTTCAGAGAGACTGTTTATGATTTTTGGGATTATAAATAAATGAGTGGGTGGATTTTTACCATTACAGACTAGTTGTTTTCACACACTGTGGCCACACAACTGTGTTCAAACACCTTATAAAAGTGATTTTTGCATAATAGGTCCCCTTTAAATTAAATATTCAAAACAGGAACAGCTAAAAACAATTTTTCAAAATCCAAAATAAAACACCTTGCAGAATCTGCAAAATGTTAATAATTTTACCAAAATAAGAGGGATAATACAAAATGCCGTTATTTTTTATTTAGTACTGACCTGAATTTCAAATAAAAGACATATAGTCCACAAGAGAAAATAATAGTTTAATTTATAAAAATGACCCCATTCAAAAGTTTATATACGCTTGTTGTTACCTGAATGATCCACAGCTGTGTGTTTGTCCTCAACAGTTAAACTGCCTGCTGTTTTTCAGGAAAATCCTTTAGGTCCCACTGATTCTGAGTCAGCATTTTTGTGTATTTGAATCCTTTCCAACAATGACTATATGAATTTGAGAGCCATCTTCTCACACTGAGGACAACCGAGGGACTCATATGCAACTACACAAGGTTCAAATGCTCACTAATGCTCCAGAAGGAAACACAATGCATTAAGAGCCGGGGGTGAATACTTTTGACTTCAACTGTATATTCTGTGTGTGTGTGTGTGTGTGTGTGTAAGCGAACAATTATGTCAGCAGAGAACAGGCTAGGCTGTAAAAGAGAGAGGAGTCAATCAATATGAATTTGTGTACAAAAGGTCCCTCAGAGAGCTGGTGTTATAAAGGTGATGACACTTTAGATAGATATTTCAGACATTATTGATTTTGTGTCAATTTGGTTAGATAATGAAAGTGTATTTCCTAATGTGATAGGATAACAGGAATGTTCCGCTAGCTCTGATACAAGTATGCCTATACTATAGAAGTACAGCGTTTTTTCCAAAAGTTCTCTCTCAGTAACACTTGAAGTTGCTGCTCCACAAATGTATAACAATTTGTGTTTATGTATCCTGTTATTTTTTTCATCAAAGTAAGTTGATTAACCAAGAAATTATGTGGTATTCCTTGTTATTATAAGATAAAGATGTGTAATTTAATATCCTGTAGCCTATATTGGGTTTCATTTTTGGGGTTTGTTTAATTCTTCAGTAGTTATATATTTGCCACAGCACTTATACACTGTCGCTCTCTTGTTGCTCTGCTTGCTTCTATTGTAAGTCGCTTTGGATAAAAGCGTCTGCTAAATGACTAAATGTAAATGTAAATGTAAAGTTATAGCGTTGGTTGCACAATTTGATACAAGCACACAAACATCTAGTGTCCTGAGTCATTTTATAGTAGCCTTTATGAGGAATCTCAATTATTGGTCTCATTTTGTTTGCTATATCAATCATTGTATTATCTCCAATATTGGAAAGCACTTAGTGCTAGTACTTCTAGCATTCTAATTGGGAAAATTGGCAGAGGCAAATTGCAATATAGGTAGCAGGCTTAAGCAAGACAGATTGCAAAAAGGGTTCACACCTCTGATAACCCTGTTAGAGCTGACAATAACCGGTGAATTTTACTTCCAAGGGATTGGATTTTATTTATTGTATTTGAAATCCAACAGATGGGCTAAGATTTAGAAATTAAAAATGAATATTAGACTTTTGGGATGTCTGTGCTTGTGATCTAACGAGATTTAAAATTTAATCTTGTGGGCAGTTTCAATAAACAGATGGCTGCAAGTGGGCTTCCCTTTATTCCCAGTGCGTGGATGGATCTCATTTGCTCGAAGCCCCTTTACGCGTTGTTACTAGGTAACGAGCAAGCAGCGCTGTGTGGGATTTGAAGTCTTTAAGCGTCGAGTCACTCGCGCCAAAGCGAATATCTGAGAAATTTAAAACTACAAGACCCATGATGCAACGCGCCGCTGGACGTTCAGGCATGTGAACGCCATATGATTTTCGTAGCGCTTCCTGAATAGCGCTTGCGGATGCTGTAGAAAACATATCACACGTCCATACCTTTTGTAACGAATTCGCTTCTTGTGTTTTAAAATGAAAATGCAGCTTCTAATTTTGGTTTCATTGTTTGTTGTCGGAGCAGTGGCGGGGAAGTACTCAAAAGAAATGAATGAACAAAAGGCATCTGATAAAAACAACAATCAGGTGGAATTCAGGATTGCCAAACTAAACCAAATTTGGGAAAAGGCGATAAGAGTAAGTAATGTGACAGATTAAATATATACAACATATTCTAAATACACAATAATACATTTTGTGATTGTCCTTCTTTTATCATTGTATTCAGATATGACTCAATAGTATTTCCTGACTGCTCAGATTTTATAACATGCTTTCTTTTGAACATTATAATGTTCCTCACTTGTAACTGTACATCACAATCTTCTGCTTTAGATGCAGCTTGCACCAGTGCGGCTCTCAGAACTGCACAGTGATTTGAAGATCCAGGAGAAAGATGAACTTCAGTGGAAAAAACTGAAAGCAGAAGGGTTGGACGAGGATGGAGAAAGAGAAGCCAAGCTCAGACGCAATTTTAATGGTAGGATTTGATGTTTTTGTGGAATATGAACCCATGAAAATACTTGACAAACAGTTCTCTTTCGTTTGTTGATATATTTCCTTTTGGTACTGGAAGCTATGATGGTTGATATTTAAGAGATATTTTAAATGTTATTTGCTTTTATGATATGAAGCAAACTGATAACTCAGATTACTATAACTTTCATATAATGCATATGTTTCGTTGTTTGCACAGTTATTCTAGCAAAGTATGGAATGGATGGGAAAAAAGACACCCGGACATTGGACAGCAACAGACTGAAAGATCATGATGTTAAAGATGGAGATACATTTGATGACCCAAGACTGGACAAGTTGTGGAACAAGGTAACTGATGGGGCAAAACAACTACTAGAGTATGAATGTGTTACTCATTTGCAAGTTTACAGACTTGCTCACTTATTACTAACTTTGCTTAAGTGTTCTCTTCAACCTTTGATCCTCAGGCCAAGACTTCTGGAAAGTTCTCTGACGAGGAGCTCCAGATCTTGCAGAGAGAATTCCATCACCACAAAGACAAAATCAATGAGTACAACATAGTCATGGACACTGTCAGCCGAACTGAAGGTATTGTTAAAATTAATCTGGTCCACGTCAACATACTAACCAACATACTAAGTTTTTAACCACAGTTCGAGAGCAGGAGTTCCAACCACATGTATGCGATTTGATTTGTTGTAATAATGGAACTTGCAGCCATGGTTGGCTAAAGGTTTTTCTGTTGGAAAATGCACACTATGAGTTTAGTAATGGGACTGTTTACATTTTAACAAGATAGTCTCACAATCTTTATCTTGAACTTTTAGAACCTGATGAATCATGCACTATTCTTTCCATCAGAGATCCATAAGAACGTAATCGCTCCTCTGGAGGGTGAAATGAAGGAACAGGTTCTCCATCAGAAACATGCAGATCTGAAGCAGAGAATGAGGGACCTAAACCAGGGCTTTGAACGTCTCCGTAAAATCACCCATGAGGGCTACAGTGCTGACAGTGGTGAGGACCTTTACTAAGGTTGAATCCATGTTTCATAATTGAATTGCCTCATGGGTTTCTAATGCTCACTGTCTCTATCTCTATCAATGTCAGAATTTAAGGAGCCACGAGTCATAGAACTTTGGGAGATGGCAAAAAGATCAAATCTCAGTGAAGATGAACTTGACTCTCTTAAAGTAAGCTTTTTTGCTTATGTCATTACATAAATACCATTCAGATTATTACTGCACAGCTAAGGTTACTGCTAAATATTGCATTTCAAGTTCATTTTAATTTGCATGGCCTTACACATTTCTTCTGCTGTCATTTAGGAGGAACTTAGACACTTTGAAACAAAGGTGGAGAAGCACCAGCACTATCAGGAGCAGCTGGAACTGTCTCATCAGAAACTGAAGCATGTGGAGGCTCTGGGAGACAAAGATCACATCATGAGAAACAAAGAGAAATATAACAATCTTGCTGAGAAAGCACGAGAAATGGGATACAAGGTAGAGCTGGAAACAGTTTTTTAGAATAACAATTTTTTGGTGATTGTACTTTGTGGATTTTCTCAGGCGTATCATACACGTATCATTTATTTCACTTTCAGAATAGACATTTCCTGATTATTTACTCACCCCTATGTCATCAAAGATTTTCATGTCTTTCTTTCTTCAGTCGAAAAGAGAGGTTTTTGAGGAAAACATTCCTGGATTTTCCTTCATATAGTGGACCTAATTGGGGATCAACGAGTTGAAGGTCAAAATTGCAGTTTCAGTGTAGCTTCATAGGGCTCTACACGATCCTAGTAGAAGAATAAGGGTCTTATCTAGTGAAACGATCAATCATTTAAAAAAAAAAATAGTTTATTTACTTTTTAACCACAAATGCTCTTCTTGCACTAGCTTGACCTCATGCATTATGTAATCGTGCATCTGTGATGCAGAACCTGATTTTACCAAGTGCAACATGCTCCTGGGTCAGCATCTTTGTTGACCCTGGAACAACATTGTGATTAACCAATCAGATTTGAAAAAAGAGTTTATAGTTTTTGTGAAATTTAGGCTTATAATCAGTGTTTGGTGCGTGTCATTCATCTATCATTTCCTCTGATTTTAGGTATTACTCATGGGTAAGATTAGGTTTAGGTGTAGGGATGTGGTCAAGACTAAATTTTTGGATTAAAATGTTGTTCCAGGGTCAACAAAATGTTGACCCAGGAACACATCAAAATCAGGACATACCATGCAGGATATAGGCAGAAGTATGTGATTACAAAGTGAACGTGCAAAGTACAGTATTGTGTATTTTAGTTTTTTTTCGACTGGGATCGTGTAGAGCCCTTTGAAGCTGCATTGAAATGTCAGTTTGGACCTTCAACCCATTGGCCACCATTAAAGTCCACAACATTGAGAAAAATCCTGGAATGTTTTCCTCAAAAACCTTCATTTCTTTTCTACTGAAGAAAGAAACGCATGAACATCTTGGATGACATTGGGGTGAGCAAATAATCAGGATTTTTTAAATTCTGGAAGTGAACTAATCCTCTAAGAAAGATATGTGTCATTGAAATCTGTAATAACGCTGTCACACTTTTTTTTTCTTTCCTTTAGATGAAGAAACACTTGCAGGACTTGACGAATAAGATTTCCCGAAATGGATTGCAACACAATGAACTCTGAAAACCATTTTTGTCACCATGACAGCACTACTGTTAGCTATGAGCGTTTAGAGGTCACATATGCTGTATTCTAAAATGTTATCCAACACAGATGGGCCAGGTTTATAAAGGTAGGGCATATTGTACATGAATTTAACATTTCCATTGGGAAGCCAGACTGTATGATAAATGATTTTTTTAATGGTACTGAGCAGTGATGAGTTCTGCTTTTGTGATGATTTCCTGTTTTATATTTGTGCAGTAAATGGCTACAAGCTGATTTAGCCAAAGCGCTGATGTGTGTCTATTAATTTTGGCCACATTTGTTTGACTTAATTATTTATATTTAATAATAGTTGCTAAACAACAAATGCACAGTGAAATATGTGTTGAAAATATACACATTCCTCCAACTTTTCAGTGTTAAACTCTTAAAGCTTCCATTTCAAAAATACTTTTTTAGACCTCAGTCATGAGCATCCTAAAATTTAAACTGAATACGGTGCCACCCCTGACCAGGCTTGATTTATTGTTTTGATAACAGATAAACTTCATAGATTGAGTAAAAAGATGTGTTTCAGTGGAAAAGGCTAGAGTGCTATGGAGAAAGCCAAAAAAAGTCAAGCTCAGGCACTTAACTGGATTTGGCAAGACAGACCTTGCCAGATACTGACTGAATCACTAAATAGCATTGAATACAAAGCCCATTAATATGATTGACAGTGTTGTCCCAAGGTACACTCGAATCACTGTTTAAATCTGTTAGACATTTAAGATTTGTAGCAAAAATGATATAAATGTGCAGTAATTCTTTAATTTATGGCAGTTATTACTAACTAGTTTGTGATTTAAAATCCTCATGTTCATAAAAATATGGTAATCCAGCATTGAATGTGATTTCTATACATAATAGGATTGCTTTTGTACAAGTCCAGATTCTGCTCATTTCATAATAAAACAAACTACCCAAGCCTTGTGTTTGCTATCACATGTTGTCAGACGGTTGCATCAAGCATTTAAAGATGAGCAACACTTGTCAGTGATGTATAATTTTTATTACTACTGCTATAAGTCAATATTTATAGAAATTTCAGAAAATATTTGAAAAAAAGAAGTTCATGAAATATTTAAATGTGTAAATGTACAGAACACAATTGGTCACCAATGAAAATATATATTTACAGTCAACAGTTGTTGCATTTGGGATCTGCTTTCAGATTTATAACCTTTCTAATTCCATGTGAATTTTAAACATGGAAAATAATACTTTTGTACACAAAGTTGCACATAGAATACAATGCAGCAATACATTTAGCATATACTGTACAGCAGTAGTTCTCAACTGAAAGCCCAACGCAGTCCAACCCAATATTTAAAGGCCCTTATATATTTCAGCTTGTATCTTGGTTGTATTTGTTCCTTTCCCATTTTAAAATTAGAATTGGATATTTTTTATTATATTAACCATTCATGAAGTTCAACATGTTTAAAGAGACTGTTCACCCAAAAATGAAAAGTCTGTCATTAATTACTCACCCTCATGTATTTCCAAACCTGTAAGACCTTCATAAATCTTCGGCGTACAAATAGATATATGTGACCCTGGACTACAAAACCAGTCATAAGTAACACATGTATATTTGTAGCAATAGTCAAAAATATATTGTATGATTCTAAATTATCAATTTTTCTTTTATCCCAAAATTCACTAGGATATTAAGTAAAGATCATTTTTCATTAAGATATTTTGTAAATTTTCTACTGTTAATATATCAAAAACATGTTTTTATTAAAGATATGCATTGCTTAGAACTTTCTTTGGACAACTTTAAAGGCGAGTTTCTGAATATTTAGATTTTTGTTGTGCTCTCAGATTCCAGATATACAAATAATTGCATCTCAGCCAAATATTGTCCTATCCTAACAAACCATACATCAATGCATAGCTTATATATTCATGCATGTATAAACCTTAATAAAAAAATAAAAAAAATCCCTTAGGACTGGTTTTGTGATCTAGGGTCACATATTTGATTAAATCCAAGAGCTTTCTGAACCTGCATAGACAGCATGTAGTAAGGTAGTAAGGACATTGCTAAAATAGTCCATGTGACATCAGTGGTTCCACCGTAATTGTATGACTTTATTCAACAATTTCTTTCTTTTTTGTGTTAGCCGACGCACTTTCACAAGAGTACCACAACGAATGCATGTTCATTTCTCTGCTTGTAAAAAAGGCTCAGTGCATCCAGGTTCTACGTCAGAATGCTGGCTCCTGAGTCAGTAGCATCACATGCACATGTGTCACAGTATTCTCATGAATGTGCACTGAAGACTGACATGGAGAGAAGAAATTGTTGAATAAAGTGGTTATTTTTGTTTTCTTTGCACACAAAAAGTATTCTCACAGCTTCATAAAATTACAGTTGAACCACTGATGTCACTATTTTAACAATGTTCTTACTACCTTTCTGGGCCTTGAGCATGGTAGCTGCATTGCTGTCTATGCAGGGTCAGAAAGTTACATCCTATTTGTCTTCTGAAAATAAACAAAGGTCTTATGGGTTTGGAACGACATGAGGGTGAGTAAATAATGACAGGATTTTCATTTTCGGGTGAACTATTGCTTTAAGCCATATTGAGGCCCCCTTAGTGGACCCCAAGTTGAGAACTACTGATACACAGTGGAGTCTGAACGTCAGAGACCAAAAAATTATTCTAATAAGCATTTATCTAACAACAGCACAACGTAAACTTAAAAAGTTAAATTGAAAAATGAATATGAATTTAAGAATTTCTTAACATTTGGTATGTCTGTTTGTTGCTTTATAAATTATAAATGTCATCTGAGCTGCATGGACTCTAAAAGGTTGTGTAAAAGCTGACAATGCACATTTATTAAAAGTTGTTTTAAAAAATGTGCTCACAACTGGCAGAAGTGATGTAAAATGTTATATTAAATCAGGGGTGCCTAAACTTGGTCCTGAAGGGCTGGTGTCCAGCAGAATTTAGCTCCAATTTGCCTCAATACACCTGCCGTGAAGTTTCTAGTATGCCTAGTGAGAGCTTGATTAGCTGGTTCAGGTGTGTCTAACTGGGGTTAGAGCTAAACTCTGCAGGACACCGGCCCTCCAAGACCGAGTTTGGGGACCCCTGTATTAAAAATATTAACATTATAAATCAGGGGTCTCAAACTCAAATTGGCTGGGGGCCATTGCTGTGACTGACATCTCACAGGAGGGCCATTTTAACATCCAAGCACAACAAGAAAGCGCAAAATTTCTGGAAATTTACTTTAATTGCTGATATGTTAGCTCACATTTCTTTTAAATTACTATACGAACATATTTGTGTTATACTTAAAAATGTAAAGTGTCTGTGCATTGTTATATATATTTTTTATTTTTAACAGTTACCTACTTTATTTTAACTTGTCAAAACTAAAAAAGTACATCACCATATGTTGCCTCAATGTCTTCTAAAAAGGCATCCCTCCGATCTGATTTGTGCCACGTCAGATTCAATTTGACCTACTCCAACCCCTTAAAACGCGTCTATTTTAACCATTCGTTTCGGACCATCACCGGTGGGTTTAAACTTTCACTGCTAAATGCAAACGTGCTTTTGCGTCTTGTCTGGCGCTAGCCTGAATAAAAAAAACGAGCGCGCTGCAACCACGTCCCTTACATCATGAGCGCGCATACCGCGTGTCTACATCGGAAATAACGAACATGAGCGCGCAAAAGACGCGAAATGTGAACGGGCCTTAATGACGGGTGGCGTCCTGCCGAAAATTGATCGTCTGCCAAAAACTGATTGCCATCCGCGGGAGCTATTCTTTCTGCCTCAAAACCACACGATTGCATTCAGGTGGGTTATATTTAATAGAATACAGCTCGTTCGGTCCTTTTTACCCGTTTAAAAGGCCAATATTGCAGTTTTACACTTGCCAAAATGTGATTACAGACTCAGAATGACTTGATAGCATTCATGGGGGTGATATTTAATAGATTAGATTTAGATTAGATTAGATTAGATTAGATTAATAGATTAGATTTAGATTAGATTTAATAGATTACAGCTCATTTAGTATTTTTTACCTGTTGAAATACCTTTAAATGGCCATTAAAAAAAAAACATAAAATCACTTTGTGGCAAGTGTAAAACTTAGATATTGCCTATTCAAAAGTATTTCAACAGGTAAAAAGGACAGAATGAGCTGTAATCTATTAAATATAACCCTCCTGAATGCAATCGTGTCATTTTGAGGCAGAAATAAGAGTTTGCTAATAAGCAGACTCTGTAATCACTTTTGGGCAAGTGTAAAACTGCAATATTGGCCATTTATAGGTTTTTCACCAGGTAAAAATGACGGAATGAGCTGTAATCTATTAAATATAACCCTCCTGAATGCAATTGTGTCATTTTGAGGCAGAAAGAACAGTTCACTTCATAAGAAGAGTCTGTAATTACTTTTTGGCAAGTGTAAAACTTTATTTTATGGATTTTATTGGCCATTTAAAGATATTTCAACAGGTGAAAATGACTGAATAAGCTGTAATCTATTAAATATAACCCCCATGAATGCAATCGTGTCATTTTGAGGCAGAAACTACATACAGCGATACAGCTTTAAGATGCCGCGCGTGCTCATGTGGACGGTAATCAGTTTTCGGCAGGCGACCAATTTTCGGCACGACACCGGATTGCTTTATATTTTTGACGTCAGTTGCGGGCTGGAGAGAGGGGGAGGGAGGGCCGTAAATGGCCCGTGGGCCGGCAGTTTGAGACCCCTGTTATAAACATTTTCATCTAATATTTTTAAAATGCAAAACCCAGGATTAAAAGTAAAAAAAAAAAATCAATATTTTTAATGTGGTCTCTGACGTTGTGACTCCTCTTCATTATTATTCAGGTGAGTGTTCCTCTCCTCTTCTGTTCTAGTTCCTGTAGCCTCTCCTCTCGGCCCTGTGCATGCTGGGCTCCCACCCTCTGTGCCGTCTCAGTTGCAGTGATATCAATGTGAGCGTATTTTGTGCTGGAGCCGGCCGCTGTTCATAAACACAATTTAATTTAATTGTATTTTCAAGGATACATATATTACAGCTAAAGGGATAGTTCACCCAAAAATTTATTCTGTCATTAATTACTCACCATAATGTTGTTCTAAACCCTGTAAGACATTTTCGATGAAATCCAAGAGCTTTCTGACCCTGCATAGACAACAATGTAACTGACACGTTTAAGGTCCAGAAAGGTAGTAAAGATATTGTTAAAGTAGTCCATGTGACATCAGTGGTTTAACCATAATGTTATGAAGCTACAAGAATACTTTTTGTGTGCAAAGAAAACAAAAATAACAACTTATATCACGAGAGTAAAACAATGTCCTTACTACCTTTCTGGGCTTTGAACGTGGTATTTGCGTTGCAATCTATGCAGGGTCAGAAAGCTCAAATCTTAAATTATGTTCCGAAGATGAATAAAGGGTCATGAGTAATTAATGACAGAATTTTCATTTTTGGGTGAACTGTCCCTTTAAGGTATTTATTGTTACAAAAAAAAATTATATATATATATATATCAAATAAATGTGGTTTTTTTTTGTGCTGACTTGAGCAGCAAATGAGCACATTAGAATGTATTCTGAATGATCATTGTTACATTGAGTACTGAAGTAATGGCTGCTAAAAATTCTGCTGCAACATCACAGGAATACATGACATAAATGTCATAATATTTCACTATATTACTGTTTTACGGAATTTTTGATCAAATAAATGCAGCCTTGGTGAGCCTGAGAGACCTTCAAATATGAGTAGAATATACAGGAGAGGAACACAGTGTACCTCTGATAGTGTGGCTTGACTCAGGACGGTCCTGCAGATCCAACTCCATATAGTGCAGCTGGCGCTTAGATGTAGGACTGATGGGGATGTTCACATAGTTAACAGAATCACCTTGAAGTTTGTCAATAACTGTCAGTCCTGTCTCTCCTGCAAGACCACAACACAGACCCAATTCATGCACAGCTGCCAATGAAACCGAGCGAATGAAATGCAGTGATCAGATGGCGATATATTGTATAAGAAAGGGGCATTTCAATTACCATACTCTCCAGCTCTGAACTGTGTCCACCTGGATGCATCATTCATAAATACCATCTGCTCATAATTGCCTTTTGGATCAGCTGAGAAGGACAAAAATACAAGAATGAATCACAAATAAGCTATTAATTTAAAATCAAAACATGCCAGGCTTCATTTATGCTCTAAATCATTAAATGTTCATCAGCAGGAAACAATCTGACTTAGCATACTGGATACACAAACATATGATATCCAGTGACAACAAAGCATCGCAATTTCTCCGCACGGTTACTATGTTTAGCTGTAACATGTCAATGCTGGGACTAGAATCACTTTATCAGTCGATACAGACATGGAGGTCTGGTTGAAAGCTTTATGTACTCAGGAATGAGACGGGCATGATGCACTTCCTGTTAAAATGACATCCAAGTATCGTTGCTTGACTCAAGGACAGTGGCTTCACAGCTTTAACCATCATTATCATTTCAAAACCAGATAACTGTATGATGCTCACCATCAGACTTTTGCTCCTCAGAACTACTACTCATCTCACACCTGCTCCTTTCCTCCACCTACAAGAAACACAAAAATGATTCAGAAATCCCAAAGCAGCAGACTTGTTTAATGCTGTATTTATTTGAAAATCACTAAAAAAAATTCGGAAATACAGTTGAAAAGTCAGTCAAATGTTTGAAAAAATTTAATTTTTTTACCAAAATAAGAGGGATCATACAAAGAAAACACGATGCATTAAGAGCCGAGCGGTGAAAACTTTTTCAGATGTAACTTATTTTGTCTTCTGGGAACATGTAAGTTTCTTCTGTAGCTTCTGAAGGGCAGTACTTAAAAAAAAAAAAAGATATATAAATAAGATATTTAGGCAAAATAAAAATGTACACATCAAAAGTTTACACCTCTGGCTCTTAAAACATCGTTTTTCCTTCTAAAGTATCAGTAAGCTTTGAACCTCCTGTAATAGATGCATATGTGATCTTAAAATCTTAGTCATTGTTGGAAAGGGTTCAAATACCAAAAACCAAAGAATTTGTGAGACCTGAAAGGATTTTTCTGAAGAACAGCAGGCAGTTTAACTGTTCAGGACAAACAAGGGACTAGCATTGACTGACTACACCAACACCCAGAACAAGCCTGAAGACATGCTTCCGGCCACAATAAGCAACTGAAATTTTGCCACTATTGTACAAACACATATTGAATGCTGTGATCCACTGCATTGAGAGTGGTCTGTTTTTCAGTGTAAAATATTGATTGCCCTGAATAGGAAAACGTCAGGATTTTTTGTTAGCTGTTTGGTCAAAGCAGGCTGTTTTAATAGCTTTTTATTGCATTCTCAGATCAACCTGGAGTGTGTGGCGAGATGACAAACACATTTAAATTCATACTGCAAACTGGTTGTGCCTCCCCACTGATGCATCAACGTGATGGCTGAGCATGATCCAGAGACACAGACGGCTGGAACAGTCTTTGGATTTGTGCTGGAACGCCAGATTCCGTGATTAAAGGAGGGCATAACGAAAACCTGATGCTCAATCAACACTGCCCTTATCTGCTGCAGAAGTCTGATTTTGTTGGTAAAGTTTTAGTCCAAATCTAGAGAACAGTTTGTCCGCATATTTTGACAAAAGATGCATTTCGACTCAGAAACAGCTGAGCAGTTATCCGGTTTAATCAAAACACATTTGCTTGGGAGTAATCAGCTTCACTTATTTGCATTGTTTGTTGTGTAATTTCTTTACATCCGAGTTTCTCATAGCATATGGAGGCTAACAGGTTATTTATAAAGTCCATTAGGAGTACTTAAAGGAACACTTCACTTTTTTTTTGAAAATAGGCTCATTTTCCAACTTTCCTATAGTTAAACAGATCAGTTTTACAGTTTTTGAATCCATTCAGCCGATCTCCAGGTCTGCCGGTAGCACTTTTAGCATAGCTTAGCATAAATCATTGAATCTGATTAGACCATTAGCATCTCGTTCAAAAATGTTTTCTATTTGAATATATTTTAAAAAGTAATTTAATTCTATTTCAAAGCTGAATTTTTAGCATCATTACTTCCAGTCACATTATCACATGTAATCATTCTAATATTCTGAATTATTGCTGCTCAAAAAACATTTGAAAACAGAAGTAGAATTTTTTTCAGGTTTCTTTGATGAATAGAAAGTTCAGAAGAACATCATTTATCTGTAAAGAAATCTTTTGTGTTTTTATCATAATTTTTGGTCAAATTAAAGCATCCTTACTATATAAAATATTAATTTTTATAATTTCTTTCCCCAAAAAATAAAATAAAATAAAATAAAAATTATACTGACTCCAAGCTACTGAATGGTATAATGTGTAATGTTGCAAAAGCTTTTTTTTTTTTTTTCAGATAAATTATGATCTTTGGATCCTTCTATTCATCAAAGAATCCTGAAAAAAACGTACTCAGCTGTTTTAAATATTGATGATAATAATAATTATAATAATAATGTTTATTGAACAGCAAATCAAAAAAAAATATTTTTGCTGTAGATTGGATTAAATGCAGGCTTGACGAGCAGAAGAGACTTGTTTAAAAAACATAAAAAAAAAAACTTTGGACTGGTAGTATAAAGTACACAAACCAACAAGTGGTTAGTGGTTTATGTATATTTTAATCCAAAAATTATACATATTGTGCCTTTAAACTACAAAACTATCAAAAACGTGGTAACATACAATTGTTCAGTTTGGGGTCAAAAACTTTTAGTCTGCAAACTGATAAAAAGAGACATTTATAAATGTTACAAAAGATTTAAAATAAATGCTGTTCTTTTCAACTTTCTATTAAACAAAACTCTAAAAACATGCTTCATCTTTAGTAAATTAAGCAGCACAACTGTTTTTAACATTGATAATAATGAGCAATGTTTCTTGAGCACTATATCAGCATATTTTAAGGAACATGTGACACTGAAGTAAAAAACTGCTGAAAATTCTGCTTTTCCTACACAATACATTAATTGTAAAATATATTAAAATGGAAAACAGTTACTTTAAATTGCAATCATTTTTCACAATGTTATTGTTTTTATTATATTTATGATTAAATAAATGCAGCACTGGTCGGAATATCTTTTAAAACCATTAACAAACACTGACAAAATGTGTCTATTGTCATACTACACTGATTTAAATTTTATTCACTAAACACAACTCATAGTTATTCATTCTGAGATCAGGTTGTACTATATTTTTTTCTAATTCACTGAAAAAAAATCAACTCATGAGTTGTTCTTTCTGAAATCTGACTACAATGGTCTGTTTTGTGCATTTGATTCTATAGTGGTCTTGAGACACCTCTGAATAAGTAATACAGAAAACTCTGAAAAGAAACTTTTGGTATGGTGTTCCATCCAAATCAGCCGAGAAATGCGGAACAGCTCACAGAAAGACACAAAGAGCAGAAAATCAACAAGAAAACAAATCTTGTTACCTTTCCTCCCCCACAGTCAGGACAGATGGTGAGCTGTAATTGCGGTGTGGTGGAACCTTCAGGGGGCGCTGCTCCTTCACCACACCAGTTAAATCTCTGCGGGACAGTTTGTTTGGGTGTGGTGGCATCTGCAGGGACACCCTCTGGTCCCAGAGCTCCACTTTCAGGCCTCTGTCCCTGGCTTGCAGCAGTCAAAAACTGTTCCTGACTGGAGGACTGCTGTTGTAGGACCCTGCGAGGGATGTCGTAATGCTGCAGAGGTGGATTGGGTACCTGGTACACGACGGCCTGCATTTGAGCAGCATCTCGGAGTGGACACACACAAGGTTTGTGCTCAGGAATTAGTGGAATTGTCCGTACTGGAGTGTTGATAAGGGAGTTAGAGTTTGAATTGGGGTTTTGAGGGAGGCTTGTTAAAGATCCAAACTCATCAGTCTCTCCGTGCGCAATATCCATACTACCAGTGTAGGAGGAGAAGCTTCCAGAGTACGAAGAGTGGCTTCCGGTGGCAATACCGCTGTCTGTTGAGCTCTGGCGTCCCGCCTCTTGAAGGCCTCTAGGGTGAGGAGGCTTGGATGGAGGACGGAGACCTCCCATCATTACGCCATACAGGCGCTCATCACTGGACGTGCTGACAGAACAGGCTGTACTCTTAGATCCTGCAACTCCTAATAGGGATGATGATGACAATGATGGTTCGACAGGGGTGGGGTGTCTGACCGGCTCAGGCCATATCGCCAGGCGGCTGCCCAGGCTGTTATCAGAATGGCTGGCCTCAGAGGAGGAGCTAGAGATGCTCCGATCATCTCCTGCCAAGGAGGCGCCATAACTGAAGGTGGAGGCTGACAATTAATGACAAAGAAATGGTTCGGTTAACAAATGATTGCTTCTTGTTAGCACTGTACATGAATTTCAATAAGGCAGTGACATAAAAACAATTACGATTTGAGTTATTTAATAATGTTTGGTAACTTTTGGGTGGAATACAAAGGAGATTTTTTTTTTGTCTTTGCACTGCATTTTTATACTATTTGTAAAGTTTTTTAAAGGGATAGATTACCCAAAAATGAAAATTACCTCATGATTTACTCACCCTCAAGCCATTAAACAACATTCGTGTTTGTTCTTATTGTTTCCGGTCCGGTAGGTAAAATATTAGGCTAATAATCTTAATTAATACTGCTTGTACGTATCTTTACCACCTATTAACTTTAGTTCGTCAAACTATTGCACCTTTTCCTGCTTACTAAGTCCTTCTCTATATGATTTAGCAGCTTCCACATATTGTTTCCGTGGTTTAGACAGCATAAATTAGCAGAACATCATATTCAGTAGCACATTAACCATGCAATCAATGCTGTTGTTTACATCTGAGTATCTCCAACATGGCCGTGCATCCGGGTAACTGACCAAACCATGATGCAAGTGCAAACCCTCTATAAACAATATGCTGGGCCTGACAACCAACATGGCTAGTTTCATGTCTTCTGTATCATTTTGTACTCCCTTTCCTTTATTTATGATAAAATAATTCAATGTCTTGTTTTCTCAATTACTTATCTGGTAAACTGTTAGAATAAGTAGTAGTATAAAGTAGTTTCTCAAATAAATTGCTTCAGGATGAAGTTTTTAGTTCCCTTACAAAACCTTGCCCTCTTACATATAACAATAATAGGGAATAACTATTTCAATTTCCGTCTTTTTCCCACACAAAGCATCTGAATGGCTTTTATGTGAAGGCTTTTATGAACCTTGTATAGTGCTTTTATGTCCTTTTGGAGCTTGACAGACATGCACTGTTGCTGCATGGAAATGAAATATGTAAAGATTTTTTTAAAAACGAGCCTTTTGCGATCACTAAAAAATAGAATGGCATGAGGATAAATCACAGAATTTTCATTTTTAAAAGGTTATTTACAAAAACCTTGTATTTCAAATTTAACAGCCTCTGCTATGTGTATATTTCATGTATGGCTTTTCATATTACCTGCACTGCTGTGGTGACTACAAATCGACAGCATACTGAGTCGTTTTTCTAGCTCACTAGCCTCCTGGCTAATCCTGTCTTCTATAGATGACGGGTTAGCACTGGGGTCTATGGAAACAGAGTCTCATTAAATTTTAATTAAACTAATACAGTAAGCATTCATCATCCATACAAACATGCACCAACATATATCCTTATGATCACACAAACATGCACCAGACATCACTGAGCATTAAGTCATATATAATCCATCACTGCTGCATCACTGTCTCTACTGGCAGAATTACTGGAGCCACTGGCCACATTTATCAATTTCTACTGGTACATCACAGATACAGCCTCACAGCAATAATCTCTCACAGAAGCACGCATGCACACATGTTCCACACTCACACACGGGTAGCTCTGAGATCTCCTTTCGAATATGGCAGTAGGTTGGTAATCATTCTCTCTCACAATAGAATAAATCAGGACACTGAACACAAAGTGCTCAAATGAGAATAAATCAGTCAGGGGAGAACAAATAAATAAAAGGTCTGAAAAGGACACAAATGGAACAAAACATGAGGAAAGGAACAGCAAAATATAGCATAGTAAAGTTGATATGGAGGAATAAATAAACTCTCAGAATTTAGTGGTAGATATTTTTGGAATCTTATTAGCATGAAAAGTCAATTTCAAGCTGGTCTAACAGTGCAACAAGAATTCAAGCAATGCTATAGGCAACAAATAGACTGAAAAAAAATCAATATTTCACAAACAAAAACATTTGTAAGTTAATTCTGTACAGCAGTTCTCTAAACAACTGTGTGATATGTATGTTAAAATACTTATTATTAGTGGTGTCAATTGATTAAAAAAAAACTAATTAATTGCTAATTTTTCCTGGAATTAATCAGGATTAATCCTACATGACATTAAAGTTTTTCATTATACTAATATTGCAATAATTTCACATTTATGCTTTAAATTAATGTAGAAACAACATAAAGATTGTATATTTTTAATGCTGTCTTAGTTTGATGACTAAAGGCAAATGTCACTGATTCCAACTGATTTATTAGACTTTAAAAATAACTTTAAGTGAACTTGAAACAATCTTCACATAATCCCATTATGTTAAATATATAGGCTGTGCCCTTTAGCAAGAAAATATAGCCTAAAGTTATCAAACACTAAATTAGCCAGTATAAAATTCTGATTTATATAAAAATAAAGCTTAACATTTTTAATTTTGTTCTTTGATTACCAGACATCACAAAAGCTGGTTATTAGGATATTTTGGCTGCTGTTAAAAGCTTTAAAGCTGCCGCTGCTGAACTTGATGCAGATTAGGGATAGCTGTATCGATCGAAATATTGATACTGTTGTGAGTATTGAAAGTATTGATCCTCAAACAAAAAATATCTATACTAAGGTGTATTTTATTTACTAGTGATTTTATTTAACAAAAAATAAATAATGTGTACAATATGCATTGAATTGGATGAAAAACTTATGTTAATAATTGTGTAGAATATATATAACTATTTTCCTAAATGCACATCACGCAGATGTTGTAAGACAGACCCAATCAATCACAGAGAGCATTCACTCACTTCTGACAGTGCAATCAGACAGAGCTGCATTTCCCAAAAGTACCAAAAGAAAGCTGATGCTTTTTGAAACAGCAGCCCAGAACAATGCTTATCAGAGAACAGAAAAAAAACATATATGTTTGAGTTATTTCACAATAAACTAATTGAAATTGTAGCCTACATAGTTTGCAAATTACATTTATTTAAATTAAAAGTTCATATTGATCATGTTCCATTCTGTAATGTTAAAAGAAATCATTCACTGTCAGATTAAAAACACTGGCAGTCCCTTATGAAAATGAACCATGGTTTTTGTAGTATTTGTAGAATCACGTGTGAACAAAAAACATGCTTGAACCATGTTTAAACAAAAATATTAGGATAAGTTACAATTAAGGCATATTGAATGTTAAAATGTGTTTCAAATATAAAAGTTAAGTGTTATCATTACCCATTTTACTCTTAGTAATTTAATAATTGAATAAATTCCATAATTGAAAAGATTAGTTTAGAAGTATTGTATCGGTATCGATATTGACAACACTGGCCTTGAAAAGTATCGGTATCATATCGAAAACAAAAAAAGTGGTATCCCCCATCCCTAATGCAGATCTGACACTGCTATAAATGCATAGTTTTAAGGCAGCTTTAATCGCCTTTTTGTAAATTCATGTCTTAACTAACAACATAACTACGACACTGCAAACTCGAGTTTCATTTGAGTTTGAATATAATACAGCTCGCTGGCATATTTGTGTGCACACATGAAGAGCTACGAGCACAGTATAATGGCTGACAGGACAAATTAGTTTTTTCCTGTGATATGGCCTGACAACATCTCATTCTCATCTGACCGCAGTTTACTGATGTTCTACTGAAGCTCCTCGTCACCGGTACCGTTTCCACGCTTGTTTGACTCACATCTGGTGCTGAAGTGAAGTTGAAGTGCGCGTCTGAAAAGTCTCCCATTTGATGTGCTAGTAAAGACGCTGTGCGCATCTAATTAAACAAATTTCTTTAGCAGTTGTGAGTGGGATGGACAAATCTAGCCCCGCCCATGTGTTAATATTTTTAACGCGTTAAAACAAAAAAAAATTAATCGTCTGCGTTAACGCGCTAACTTTGACCCACTACTTGTTATACAGTCTGTGAATAAGATGCTCATTTTTATGCATGTACAGTTTAAAAGCAGAACTGAGTGTGTGAAGATAAAAGGCTGAAAGAACATTTGCTTTTTGCATATTTAAAGAGGTTTGTCATTGTGCAATTTATCTGCTCTGTAAAATTCCTCCGCAGAATTCAGAATAAAGTGCCAAGCTGAAACTGAGAGTGACTGGCTATCAATAACCTGTACACCTTATTTATCACAGACAAACTCTTGCACAACCTTCATTGAATGTCAAAGGTTAAAATACATCAAGTACATTTAATTAATGACACTTAATGACAGCCAGAACAACTGTCCTGACATCTCAGCATGATAGACGACAGATGAGAACTTAATGTAATGTGGCATTTCATTCATCTTAGAATTCAGAGAATGTGCTGTCATAAACATTGAAGTAAACAAACTTTAAGGCTTTTGATTTATATATTTAAACTTCCCTACAGCAATCATAGAAATGGGGAGCATTTATTAAGGAAAAAAAAATACTGGAAAAAGCTTTCAACATGATTACAACGCAAGGTTTTATCATCATCATCATCATCATCATTATCATCAAAAATGTGCTGAAAATGACTGTGTTGTCTTCATTGTTGATCCACAGATAAATACACAAATTTTGAATAACCATATTTTTATGTAATGTATTGAATTAAAGGGGGGGGATAACACCTGTCAAAACATAAGTCCACAAGGTATAGATCACCTCTGTAAATGGGTCTATGTAAATAAGTAGTCATTTAGCATTCACTTTTTTCCAAAGCAACACAGTACATTTATTGCTAAGAAATACTGGATCAGCTTGGGTATACTATTGTAGCTTTAGTGATCAATCTTTGTATGGTTATCTAACTATCCCACACGCTCCCTGAATATATAGAAAGCCATTTTAACTACGGGTGTGCTAATTTTAGCTATGAACCGCAAAAAACCTTTAAGCCACTTCATATCCATATCCTTCTTTCATGTTACTGACCATGTGCCAGCTCTCTACAGGTTTCTGTTCACACAAATCATGACAGCACACAACCTTTCAGCTAGACTGTATGATTTTGGCTCAATATCACTGGCTCAGCAGCTCAATTAAATGATTCTCTGTGTTCCAGTGTGGCGGTTTGATCTATAAAATGATATGTCAAACTCATTAAGGTTTAATATACTATTATGCTTACGTAGTAAATCTATCTAGGACCGATCAATAAACTAAATGTGAATCTTACATTGATTTTTAGGACAATAATTCAGTATTCGGGAAGTCATGTTAGGTTCCATTAAAAAGATATGCGCCACATAGATATTATTACCCACGGTCAAGATGGAGCCACTGAGTGTCTAGATTCAAAAAGCGACGCCGTTACAAAGTAAAACTTGTTAAAGTTCATTAAACTTAATTAATATAATTGACTACAGTATCCTGATGCAGCTAGATATAAAAATCTGCCATTGCCTTTTAAGTAATAAAAATATTACATTATAACTGATGCATTTGCAGACTTTGCCTAATGAAAATATTAGGACAAATGTGGTATGTTTTATTTTTTTTTTACTAATTTGAGTAAATAAGTATATTACACTTAAAAAAATTACAAATTATTTTAAGTTCATTATGAAATCTGAAACTAGAGACATAAATTCATTATGAACACACACTGCCGTTCAAAAGTTTGGGATGAGTACGAAGTCTCTTATGCTCAGCAACATTCCATTTATTTGATCAAAAAAAATAATGAAATATTATTGCAATTTAAAATAACAAATATTATTTATTTCTGTAAGTTGAATTTTCATCAGCATCATTACTCCAGTCTTTTAATATACTGATTTATTATCAATGTTGGAAACTGTTGCAAAATGTTAATTCTTTTAGCAAAATAAGAGGGATCATACAAAATGCAAGTTATTTTTTTATTTAGTACTGACCTAAATAAGATATTTTACATAAAAGACAATTTTGGATGAACTAAAATTCTGGCTTACAAGTAATTTCCTAAGTCTCAATGAAAGTAAAACGGAATTTATCTTGTTTGGCTCAAATGACCATTCTGTGCATGACATTGAACTTGATCTCCTTACTCCATATAGCACTAGATGCGCAAAAAACTTGGGTGTATGGTTGGATAATAATCTTAAGTTCGATAAGCAGATAATTGCCGTGGTCAAGTCCTGTTCAAAAGTTTACATACCCTTGATTCTTAATACTGTGTTGTTACCTGAATGACCCACAGCTGTGGGTTTTTTTTTGTTTGTTTGTTTAGTGATAGTTGTTCATGAGTCCCTTGTTTGTCCTGAACAGTTAAACTGTCTGCTGTTCATCAGAAAAAAAACCTTCAGCTCCCACAAATTCTTTGGTTTTCCAGCAGTTTTGTGTATTTGAACCTTTTCCAACAATGACTATATGATTGTGAGATCCATCTTTTCACACTGAGGACAACTGAGGGACTCATATGCAACTATTACAGAAGGTTCAAACACTCACTGATGCGCCAGAAGAAAAAAACATGCATTAAGAACCAGGGGGTGAAAACTTTTGAAATTTGAAGATCATGGTAAATGTAACTAATTTTGTCTTCTTGGAAACATGCAGGTATCTTCTGTAGCTTCTGAAGGGCAGTGCTAAATGAAAAAAATATGATATTTAGGCAAAATTAGCAAAATGTGCACATTTCCATTCTGTTCAAAAATTTTCACCCCCCAGCTCTTAATGCATGTTTTTTTCCTTCTGGAGTGTTTGAACCTTCTGTAACAGTTGCATATGAGTCCCTCAGTATATTACATACACATAATTGGAGTCTCTAGGACTCCAGTAGTCAATCTGGGCAGAACATAAGTGTTCTAGAAGAGATAACGAGAGAGAGGAAAACTTGACACCACATATCAATCATACACAGAGCTTAGACACAGATATGCACACACAGCTGACAGCTCACGCACATCAAGCTAATGAGGCCAACAGTGAGGACATGACAACTTTGAAATCTCTGAACTGAGATCTTACATCACACACCTCCACAAATATGAACTCACCTGGCAGGACTGGACGCAGTCCAAACGGCCCCCTGCTTGGCGATATGCCACGAACAATGCAATCGAACAAAAAACTGATCTGTTCTCCTTCTGCACATGCAAGGAAGAAAACACCAGCCCCTATAGAGACAGAGAGAAGAGAAATAGCTCCTTAATGTCTTGAGCCTGTTTGATTCGAAAGACATAATGCACCATTTCGAATTCAGATTGATATTAATTGTCCATAGCACTGAATAGAAGATTAGTTTCAGTAATGACCACAAGATTATTACAAATGGGAGAACATCAAGCTATTCCTCTGAGCAGATGAGAACATTCACATTTCACTGATTTACAATAAGTGAATTATATAGACTAATTCAAGACAATGAAATCAAGAAAAACTGTATGAGTTCATATATCATACAAACAAATGCATTAGACATTCAAAGTTTACAGTAAAGGGAAATAAAGGACTGATTATTTTTGTTTATGTGTGCTGTAGAACTGTAGGTTTTTAGATTAGATTATCCAAATACATGGATGTTATAAATCAAATAGAAGTTTGCCCTTTGAAACAAGAAACAAAAACAGAAAAGAAAAACAGTTTATTTTTGCACTTTTAATTAAGCATAATTTATCATTTATGAAGTAAGAGCAGGATTGTGTACCAAGAAAACCTGTTTTGGTGCCCACACCTCCTCCGTACAAACATCAATAAGCATCTACAAAGCCTGTAACACCTTTCAAACTAAAATAAGTGCTGGCAAAAGCATAGCTTGAAAAACACAAGCTATTTAAGAGCCTTGAGCTTTCAACTACAATGGGAAAAGTGGGGTAACAAAGGCCTTATTTGCTGCAAGATGCATTAATGATTCATTCGCCGTCAGATTAGGACTGTTTTGCTTTGTAGGACATGACGAGGAAGGAGACTTAGGCAGTCTTTCATGGAGGTAAATATAGTCCTGTCAAATCCCTCAGCGTCACTGTGGAGACGGTGGGCAGTATAGGAGTGACAGCCCTTTATAAAAATAACCATAACACCCTTAGCTCTTGGTTTCATAATTCATAAACACACTGGCAGGCTATTAATACCTGAGACATGTGGCCGTGTCTGTGGCTATTTACCATGTCCAGATTTTAAGAGAATAAAAAGGCCTACATCTCCTTTTTTATAGTTAAGCTATAACGTTGTTCACCTTCAACATTCATGAAAAAGTATTGCAAAATACTGCTGGCACTGAATAGAGTGCATTACATGGGACACCATGTCCCACAATGCAAAGCGGTTGACCTTCCATTTCAAGCATTACAAAGTATTGTAAGTATTAGCTTTGTTTTGATAATTTTCTTGACTTTTTAAAGTGCCAGATGTTTTACACAAACTTTATGCAACTTCTGTTTGAAACAGTTATCACTGCATAATGCACTGTTTCACATTTCATTTTTTGCCCCACTATGCCATTTTTAATATTAAAGTCAAAATTTTACATACACCTTGCAGAATCTGCAAACTTATTTGAATGAAAAAAGAGCGATCATACAAAACGCATGTTAGTTTTTACTGAGTGCTAACCTAAATAAGATATTTCACATAAAAGATGTTTACAGATAGTCCACAAGATAATATAATAGTTGAATTTATAAAAAATGACTGTTCAAAAGTTTACATACACTTGATTCTTAATACTGTGTTGTTACCTGAATGATCCACAGCTGTGTGTTTTTTTTTTTTCTTTTTTTATTTGAACCCTTTCCAACAATGACTGTATGATTTTGATTTGAGGACAATTGAGGGACTCATATGCAACTATTACAGAAGGTTCAAATGCTCACTGATGCTTCATAAGGAAAAACAATGCATTAGGAGCCGGATGGTAAAAATTTGAAGATCAGGGTAAACTGAACTTATTTTGTCTTCTGGGGAACATGTAAGTATCTTCTGTAGCTTTTGAAGCTTTTGAAGGGCAGTACTAAATGAAAAAAATATTGTATTTAGGCAAAATAAGAAAAATGTACACATTCTCATTCCGGTCAAAAGTTTACACTCCTGACTCTTAATGCATTGTGTTTCCTTCTGGAGCATCAGTGAGTGTTTAAACCTTCTGTAATAGTTGCATATAAGTCCCTCAGTTGTCCTCAGTGTGATAAGATGGATCTCAAAATCATGCAGTCATTGTTGGAAAGGCTTCAAATACACACAAAAATGCTGAAAAACCAAAGAATTTGTGGGACCTGAAGAATTTCTCTGAAGAACAGCAGGCAGTGGTCTCCACTGGTAACTGGTCTCCTTCTATTGGTGGCTTGTCCCAAAACAAACTACAGGAAACCATTTTTTGATGATTTTAATGGTTAAAAGTTGATGGTTTGTAATGTTTGTAACGTATTTGCAGTGGAAACAATTAGAATTTCTTGTCTGTATTGTTTGTTTGTTTTCTCAAAAGAGAAGATAGTTTGTGATTTGGTCTTAGTGACTTAAGAGTCCTCTTTACTATTCCTAACGTTTCACAGATTTAGAAGCTAGTTTTAGTGCTAAAACGTTTTGTGAAATACTCTTAGAGCAAAAATGTAGGAGTCCTAAATTTAAGATTGACACGCCCTTTTTTTTAAAGATTTTCTCCTAAATCGGCAAGTTAAAAGCTACTTTTAGCCTTCAGATGTTTTATGAATACGGGCTCCGAGCTCTTTCCCAGATCTTTACCTTCACAGACATAACCGACTATTTTTGTAACTCAAAGAAAATGAGTTTAGTACTCACACATTCTGTGACAGCTGCTTTCTGTGTACGTGCTTCGGATGTGTGCGCTCAGAAAACCCTATATCAGAAATTTAAACTGATATGGCTTTAAAACACGATTTCAGCGTGATAGACAAAATAACCAAAACCTATGTTTTTTAGTATCTGAGGTGCGAGCTGTAAAGACACAGCCTTATTATGGAAAAAGGGGGTGGGGAGCAGCAGCTCATTTGCATTTAAAGAGAGAGTGTGTTTCTGCTTCCACTCAAAATGGGCATTTTCAAAATGATATAATAAGTGATCTGTGGGGTATTTTGAGCTGAAATTTCACAGACACATTCTGGGGACATTTTACATTACATCTTGCAAAAAGGGGCATTACAGGTCTCCTTTATATAGTAAGCCATATACTGTACAGTATTTACTAAAAGAAGTTCTAACAGGTATATTTTAATACACTTGTATTAATATTCTATTTATATGTAGTATATAAAGTTGCGTAACTAAATGTGTGGCTAATGTGCAACATTTCTAATCAGGTTAAGCGCAAACACTTGCAGAATAATGTAATTAGAACTGCATTGTCAGTTTCAACTTGTTTTAGATCTCATGACATGTTTTTTCATTGTGGATGTCAGCGAAACTGTTCCACAAATGCCCTACCTGACAGCAGGGAAAACAGTGATCTACAATCTGTCCAAGTCTGTTGACAAACTAAGCTAGCGAACATACTCACACAGTTCACTCTCTAAAATCAAATGAGACAGCTGACACGCTCACTAATTGCACTGCCAGTATGTGTTTTGTCACCGCATGTGGCCTGTGACATTGAATCACGCTAGAAACAGCAATGAGGCCATATTTTCAATTTAATTCACTCTGTCCAAGAGCAACCAACTGCTGAATTACACTAATGGCAGTGGGAGTGACACGACCTCTCTGTGGCAGAGACCAATTGGAGCCCATGGTTGTCAAACTATAATGAGGTGAAGCACTGGCTAACAGATACGTGCTCCAGACAAAGTAATTATTTCACTATGTGTATATAAATCTTGTCTGTTTTTATGGATTTCCATACATTTTCAGGATGTATAAGATGTAGTGGTATTAAAGCTAATTCAGATTTTAACTGAACAAGCTCTCTCTATATAGATGACTAAGCTCAGACATAATCTTCTGTGATTTTCGCTTAGCATTTTCTGCACTGATTTTGAAGGGACATTTGTTAAATTAATTATACAAGCTAATTGGAATCTGCAAACATCATCAAAGTAATCAAAATGTTTAACATATTTTACATCTTGATTGATAATCTTGATTTTTGTTTTTTTGTTTGTTTAGTGATAGTTGTTAATAAGTCCCTTGTTTGTCCTGAACAGTTAAACTGCCTGCTTTTGTGTATTTGAACCCCTTCCATCAATGACTGTATGATTTTGAGATCCATTTTTGGGGACAACTGATGATCCAGAAGGAAAAACAATGCATTAAGAGCTGGGAGGTGAAAACTTTTAAACTGAAATTTTTGCCTGAATAATAATTTTGCCTAAATATCATATTTTTTCATTTATTACTGCCCTTCAGAGGCTACATAAGATAGTTACATGTTTCCCAGAAGACAAAATAAGTTAAATTTACCCTGATCTACAAATTCGAAATTATTCCATTCAGGTAACAACATTGTATTAAGAATCAAGGGGATGTAAACTTTTGAATGGGGTCATTTTTATAAATTATAAACTATTATTTTCTCTTGTGGACTATATGTAAACATCTTTTATGTAAAATATCTTATTCAGGTCGGTACTAAATATTATTTTGGTAAACTAATTAACATTTTGTAGATTCTGAAAGGGGATGTAAACTTTTGACCTCAAATATTATGTTATATTATATAAATCTCAAAATATTTTAATAATTTCACATATATTAACATGAATTAATTTAAATATTAGTATTAAAATAATAGAGATATTAGTAGGAACGTGCACTGAATGTATAACTTGTGTTACTTGTCTGATTTACAGCTTTTTGTGAAGTTTTGCAGGTGCAGGTTTGTGCAGAACTAGACGTGACTAGTTGTCCTAATGTACTACTCCAGCAATGAGAGGTACGTCTGGAGTCTGGTGACTGAAATGAGCACCCCTGCCCCCTCAAGTTCCTCCACTTGGCAGGAGACCTTTCACATGCCGCCTCACCATCTAAACACATAAAACTGCCCAGAGTTCCCTGCATAGTGCATTCAAACCACATCTAACAAACACCCTGAATGCCACTAGGAGTGACAGATTAATTATCCTGATTATAACTGCGATAAAACACACTTTTCTGTTGTGGCATGGTTGTCATTGTAAGGAAGTTTCATATAAGATGGAGCATTAAAGCTGCTGAAGCTAGAGAACAGCTGCAGATGGATTTGCCAGAGAGGCAGCTGGTGGGTTTCACTGGCGCTAACGCAACATCTTATACTGGAGCACATCACACATTACCACAATCTGTGTGTGGGTGCACAAAAGTAATGTGTACTGATTCGGTAAGTATGAGGGAGCGAGAAAATAAGAGAGAGAGGGGGGAGAGAGTGTGAGGTTATCTGATTTTCACATTTACTATTGGCAAACACCTCTGTGCTACTTCCACCGCAGGGAATATCACTAAGGCTAAGACGACTTTGTACAAGAACAAGCCACACATTCAACTTAATCATCATGGGATTCTTCTCATTGAATAAAATGCAGTAATCTGCCAAAGTTAAAAAGAGAGACGTCCAAGAATCCCTTTGCGTCTCAGAAAGATCAAGTGATGAATGAGAAATTAGAAAAAAGAACAGCACTGAATGAACAAAAGAACATTAACATGAACTTACAGTAGCCACATCGTGTCCCTCCCTCAAAGACAAATCCATTAGGAACGGCACCATAACGCCTTAAGTCCGACAGTTTCCATTGGCCAATGACAGTTGGAGGGAGGTCTCTTGCGATGACAAGTAAGTTGTTGCACAAATGCAGTGAGGCGGGGCCACTTTCTAGTTTGGTGCCAGGCTGGACGTTGACGTTAAACCTGTGGACTGAAAAAGAGACAAGTTTGAGGGGAGCTTATCATCACAGCGCAACTTTAAAATTAGCGCATGTTGACTGCAATTAAAGCAAAACAGCTGTTCTGGAGACATTCTGGAAAGGCTTAATTTCTTCCCGTCAGCTATAAGAACACAGTACTTATCATTGTTCATAAAAAATTTATTGTAAAATATCTCTATATTTCTAAAGTTTTAGTAAATTTCTGTATTTTAAATTAATGTAGCAGATGAATGATTTTCTTTAAATGTGCACACTGTAAAAAATTTAAAAAATCCATAAAATTTACGGTAAAAAAAATGGCAGCTGTGGTTGCCGGAATTTTACCATAAAAAATACAGTAGCAACATCTTACAGTTTACGGTTTTTAACTTATATTTACAGGTAAATACCATAATTTCATTAACTGATATGATGGTAATGTAATGTATTGAAGTACTGAAATCTGTTTTATACATTTGTAATACACTGATAACCACCAATGGCCCATCACAAGCAGCTTTTAAACAAGCACTAAACACCATCATGGCCAAACTGAATTAATGCAATAAAAATTAATTTGACACCATTACATGTAGCATACAATCCTAATGTACAAACCTGCTAAGAAAAAACTAAGAAAGAGTTATTTCAACAAAAAAAACACTGAATTCTGTGAATGTCAGAATTTACAGTTATTTCAGTCTTTTACCATTAACCATTTAACAGGCACTTACAGTAGCATTTTTACAGTTTACTGCAAAATTTACTGTCATTTTTTACAGTGAATATTCTGCATTTTGGTAATATGACTCGTAATCCGATATTCTTCTCACCACATTTTCTTTGTACCAAGAGTTAACAGCATCATATAAAATTGGAAACGATCAAAAACGATCATATGTCGACTGCAATTAAAGCAAAACAGCTGTTCTGGAGACATTCTGGAAAGGCCTTATTGCATCCCGTCAGCTATAAAGACAAAGTACTTATCACTGTGCATAAAGATTTTCTTTTAAAATATCTGTATATTTCTTTATCTTCTGCATTTTGGTAATATGACTCGTAATCCGATATTCTTCTCATCACATTTTCTTTGTACCAAGAGTTAACAGCATCATATTAAATTGGAAACGATCAAAAATAC
Source organism: Cirrhinus molitorella (assembly GCA_033026305.1). NCBI lineage: Eukaryota > Metazoa > Chordata > Actinopteri > Cypriniformes > Cyprinidae > Cirrhinus > Cirrhinus molitorella. The sequence goes on from CM065120.1 coordinate 29,819,683, forward strand.
ATTAAAACTACAACGCAAGTAATGAACAGGGTTCCCAGATCCTTCAGCCAATTAGTTTCCAGAATGGTTTTCTAACTGTTTACGAACACTAGTGAAAAATGTTGGTAAAAGGGACATCGGATGCTCATTTTCCACCAGTTGGTATGGTTATTTAGCATCTTCATAAAATGTATGCAGAATACTTTGTTTAAAATTCCTCAATGGTTGTGTAAAACAACACTTTTTACCTTGTCAAAAACAGCTCTGTTTACAGCGAGCCATTTCGGTGAATGCCTCTTTAAATGATAATGATCTACTGTTAACTCCATCCCTCTCTTCATTTTTTTTTTGTGTGTTTTTGGTAGTGAATTACTAGCAAAAAATCCACTGCGTCCTCAGTGGCTCTGATGTCGGGAGAAAATTAAGAAAAAAATTATGTTCACTGTAACATCAAACTATAAAACATCTGCATTGCTTACAAGACAATATTGTCGATACAGCTGCTCAAGTAAGAAGAAAATGGTGGACAGCATACAACTGGCTTTGGATGAAAATATGCTAATATGGGACAGTCTTTCAGCGGCTGTGGGCAAAACAGCTTATTAATTGAGACTTAATTGTGATTTGGGGATTTTTCTCATTGTAGGGTGGTTGTGTTCACACACTTTCACGTTTTGTTATGTTGCAGCCTTATGCTAAAATGCTTTAAATACCTTTAAAATATATATTTATATATATATATAAACTGGAGATCAAAATTAGAGAACAATTTATAAACAATTGAACAATTCTGAAATAATGTCATCTTCACTGCTCAACAGTTGGAGTTTTTGTCCTGTCTATACCATGCTACCAGAACACCATTTCAGGCATTTCAACAAAAACCATTATTTTGCAGAAAACACACTGATCAAAATTAGAGAACAACAATGACTGTAGCATGGAAAAAGATTACAACAAAATTTTCTGAAGGTTACAACAGTCAGCAATTAGTAGGAAGTGTACAGGCCTCTGCTCTGAATGACTTCAGCACATCTGCGGCCACAGGACAGCACTAGTCTCTCACACTGCTCTGCTGTGATTTTGGTCCACTCTTCTTCCAGTCTCCTCCACAGTTCGGTGACTGTAGTGGGTTTCTTGGCCATAACTTTGTCGCCAAGGATTTTCCAGAGGTTCTCTATTGGGTTGAGATCAGGACTCTGGGCAGGCCATGTCATTATTTCAATGTTTTCAGTTTCAAGGAACTGCTTTACCCGTTTTGCTGTGTGACATGGAGCGTTGTCCTGCATGAACACTGCGGGCTGATTGGGTGATGAACGCAGGGAAGGAACCATATGTTGTTGAAGAAGGTTCTGATAAACATTTGCATTCACTCCGCCATGTAGCTGTATAAGAGGCCCAACTCCTGCTGCAGAAAACATGCCCCAAACCATGACACTTCCTCCTCCACTTTTCACTGACTTCTTTACACACTTTGGGTTCAGTCTTTCTCCAGTTTGTCGCCGAACATAATGTTTCCCATCGGACCCAAATAAATTAAACTTGCTTTCATCACTGAAGTGAACTTGAGATCCTCCGCAGTATCCTGTCCTCTCTTGTATTTGTCTTCCGTGGATGACCAGCCTTCTTGGGGGACTTGAATGAGTTTGTGATGTTGTAAAGATTCAATATTCTTGAAATCACAGATTTGGAACAACCAACTTGACTTGCTATGGCTGATAGGGTCATCCCTTTGGCCTTCATCTGGACAACCTGCTGCCGGAGGCTTTCAGTCACTTTAGAACGGCCCACCATCTTGCAGAGTCAGTGAAACTGGAAGTTAGGCTGCCAGTTAAATAGGGATTGACAGATAATCAAGGAAATTAGCACCAGGTGCCAGATTAACACCAATAACTGGGAGGTATCTGAAAGTGTTCTCTAATTTTAATCAGTGTGTTACGCCTTAGTTATTTTGTGGAAAAGGTGTTCTGATAGCATGGTATAGACAGGACAAAAACTCCAACTGTTGAGCAGTGAAGATGACATTATTTCAGAATTGTTCAATTGTTTATGAATTGTTCTCTAATTTTGATCTCCAGTGTGTATATATATATATTAGAAATAAAAAACTGAAATGATTCCATTTCATAAGTATTCATTCTGGGACAATTAAAATCTAGGAGCATTCATTTCACTTGTAGATGTTACTACACTTTAAGTGGCAAATTCAATTGAATGGGTAGGATTTTGAAAGGCACACACGTCTTAATAAAAGGTCTAACAGCTAAAAATGCATATCAGAGCAAACATCAAGCCCTGAGGTCAAAATAACTGCCTGCAGAGCTCAGACACAGGATTGCCACACAAGGAAGAGTTCAGAAAAAAAATCTGCTGCATTGAAGGTTCACTAAAGCATGTAGCCTCCATTATCCATAATGGAAGAATTCTGGAGCAACCAGAACTCTTCCTAGAGCTGGCCTCCTGGCCAAACCGAGCATTCGATGGAGAAGGGTCTTGGTTAGACTGGTGACCAAAAAAGCACTCCATCTGTTTTTTATAGCAGTGTGGCCAAACTCAATCCTCTCCTCAGTGAAGACACATGAAAACCAATCTGGAATTCACAATGTCTCTGGTCTGATGAACCTGAATTCCAAGCATCATGTTTGGAGAAAACGAGGGACTGCTCATCACCTGCACAAAGTGTGGTGGTAACAGCCTCATGCTGTGGGGCTGTTTTTCAGAGACAGGGACTAAGGGACTCGTCAGAGGATTCAGAACCTTCAGAAATGCATTCAGACTGGGCAGAAGGTTCACCTTCCAACAGGACAATGACCTTAAGCACACAGCAAGAGTAACTTACAGATGTCTGAAAGATCATGAGATGAACTGAATCAATATTCACTATAAATTGTGACAAAAACAATTTCCCTTATATTTCCAGACTGTCCATTATTGTGGGTAATCAGAATTTGGTAACACTTTATTTTGATGGTCCCTTTTGAACATTCTGTTGATAATAAGTAACATGGCACCTAGATGTCAATTAACTCTCAGTAGAGTATTAGTAGACTGTCTGCTTAATATCTGCTGACTCTTTGTTGTGTTGGTCTCCCAACACAGGGAGACATTCTTCTGACCATAAGAAACTTTGCAAGTACATGTCAACTTAAACTAACCCTAACCCTACCACTCTACTAATACTCTACTAACACTCTAGTGAGAGTTAGTAGATATGTAGGTGCAACATTACTTATAGTCAACAGAATGTGTTAAAGGGACCATCAAAATAAAGTGAAACCCAGAATTTTTAAAAGCTGCATATTTATTTTATTTATTTGGCACTGACAACTTCAGAGTAACTTTATTTCAAGTTCAATACATAATTTATGGGCCTGATTACCCAACACAGGTGTGAATACAGACTCCACATCATTTGGAAAAATACCACAATTTATCATAATAGAGAAATGTAATCAATACAACCCTAGCAGGTATAATTAATGATACAGCTTGTGTGCATATGTGTGCGTGTCTTGCATCAGCAAAGGTATTAATGTATTTTTTACTTTATAACTCCTATTCCATTGTATACCTTGTCACACGTAATACACACATTAAGCATGACATGTTTTATTATAGGATTTAGCAAACGCTCTCACATTTCTATCTATAGTCAACCAAAGCTATGAAGTGTAAAGCCACTGATGCATCAATCATGAGCAATGTGAGGCGACTTGCTACAGAACAGTCTGTTAAGGTGGTTTAGAAAGAAACTGATAAGAGCAACAGAGCAGAATAAAACATCAGCACCATCTATCACTGTTCTGACTGCCTTAAAGCAAAACAAATAAACAAACAAACACAGGACCTGAAAAATCAAGAAGGCATCAGAGCAAACACAACACATGCATTCAGAATTGTCAGCATAACAGCTGCCAAACAAGAGTTGAAAAAAAAAAAAGGAGAGAAGCATCAGTCATAAACAAGACTATTTCACTGTCATTCAACATTTTAGATGCATAAATGGAAATTAAAACTTTTGAAATTACCTCAAGTCACCTGAACCAAGTTCAGAAAACTATATTTCATGCTTTTTAGTACGTGTTACTCTGTCAAGCGCATGTTTGAGAAAAACATGAGCGTTCTTATAGAGTATCGCACATCACAGGGTCCCAATTATAACTTCGCTGCTTTCTAAAGGGCACGACTTGAAAGTGTATGTGTACGTGTGAGAGCAAAAGAGTCAGCCGTCTGGGTGTAGGTGTATGTCTGTGCGTGTTTTTCGAGGGTGTCTGGGATTAACAGAACCAACAGCGGTCTTGACTCATATAGTGCCCTAAGCGAGATCAAATGTTAGCCCCCTATGGCCCACCACCTACCCACAATTATTTATGTACTGATTAGATATGTTTGCTAGAAATTGCAAAAACAATGACAAAGCTGAAAAGCAAGGATGAAAGGATTAGTTCTGTCATAAATTCTGTCATAAATTCTCTCCCTCATGTCGTTCCAAACCTGTAAGTCCTTCGAAACACAAATTAATTAAATTAAATTTAATGAAATCCAAGAGCTTTCTGACCCTGCATAGACAGCAACTTAAACACTACATTCAAGGTATAAAAAGTCTATGTGACATCAGTGGTTTAACCGTAATGTTATGAAGCTACCAGAATACTTTTTGTGTGCAAAAAAAAACGTTTTTCAACAATTTCTTCTCTCCTGTGTCAGTCTTCGACGCACATTCGTGAGATTACACAATTGTCTTATAGTTTTCTTTGTGAACAAAAAATATTGTTGTAGCTTCATAAAATTAACATTTGCATGTGTGTGTGTGTGTGTGTGTGTGTTTTGGTGTTACTTTTGTCTTTTTGGGATCTTGACAACCCTCAGTCACTTTGAACGTTGTCACTGGATGACTATGATATGAATTTTCAAAAACGTCTGATTTTGTGATCCACATAAAAGTAACAGCATGCTTGTTTGGACCGGCATGTGGGTAAATAATGACAGAATTTTTACTAATGCCCATTTTCATCTGATCAGTGCAAACACACACACATGCTCTTCTCTCACCCTCTCCAAGGCTGTAGCGGATACGAGCATCCCAGGCCAGAAGAGACACTTTGTTGTCGAAGCCCAGCATGACAGACTGGCTCAGGCAGAGCAGACTGAGTGCATAATTCACTCCATCAAACCCCTGAAGAGCCTCCAGTCCACAGATATCCCTCAGCGTGGCCTGATTCCTCTCCCGCTGTCCTTTACTCTTCTCTCCACGCTCCTTATACACCAGCAAGGTCAGGCAGTCTGAGACAGAGTCACGATTACAAATTCATTAAACATGCATCTTTTCATCAGAAATGCATCTTAGAGTAACAAAAACTACAAAAAATGATGTTTACTGTGACAGTCAAAGAACTTTGGAGTTCCATATAAACATCATTATAATCTAATACCATGAATGTATAATGGTTCTGTCCATGTCAAATAAAAAAAGTGTACTTTTTCCTTTTCATTTCACTACTGGGTTGCACTAGAGTTGCAACAGTTGATATCATAATTTGCATAATCATCAGGAATTACAACTGACAAAATAACAGATGCATGGGACGCAATTACCGACCCACGAAATATAAACTGTCTCTTTCCATAAACTAGTGTTGCATGTGTGACAGGATCAAGCAATAGTCTCTAAAACACCTCCACTTGTTGGTTGTTTTGAAATTGTGGTGATGTACTGTTTTTATGCTTCTGTACAAAGCCCTACATCACCAGACTTCTAAAACAGTGTGCGAGGAGTCAAGCAGCTGTCATAACACACATCAAAAGACACAGTGATCCATGAAAGCAACTGGAGACTAACCTATTAAACAATGACAGCTTCAGGCGACAGAGATCCAAAAATGACCTATCCGCTAGCCAAGTTCACCTCAAGAAGTTATGTAAGTGTATGACTTGCATTGTGAATGCTGATGCGCATCATAAGGGAGGCCAAAGATAGTTGTCATGTTTTTAACTCTCAAGGGAAGTTTATTTTTAAAATGTATAGATGCTTATCTTCAAGTTCTATGTACCAAAAAGCCTTTGAACATTTCTACTATTATTACCCAGGAAAGAAATGTTCACTGATCTAGTCTGACAACAAAAACAGTCAAAATGGACCTGCCACTAAAGTACAATACAGTAAATGAAAGTAAATTGAGAGAAAATAAACATAAAACATAAAAAGTAAAACAGTTATCAAATGACACTCTGGACCACTCATAATGGTGCATTTTTGGAAATTGAGATTTATACATCTGAAAGCTGAACAAATAAACTTTCTATTGATGTATGGTTTGTTAGGACAATATCTGGCTGAGATACAACTACTTGAAAATCTGATCTGAGAGTGTACAAAAACAAAATATTGAGAAAATTACCTTTAAAGTTCTTTAAATTAAGTCCAAATTAAGCATATTACCGATCAAAAATTTACTTTTGATATATTTACAATAGGGAATTCACAAAATATCTTCATTGAACATGATCTTTACTTAATATCCTATTGATTTTTGGCATAAAAGAAATATCAATACATTTGACCTATACAATGTATTTTGGCTATTGCTACAAATATGCCTGTGCTACTTAAGGCTGGTTTTGTGGTCTAGGGTCACAAATAATGAATGAAAGAACATAAATTGGAAAAAAAAGTAAGCTGTTTTTATTGTGGAGATTTTAGGGAGTTATTGCTTTCACTATCAAATAATGGTATTAATAAATGTATAGGCTAACATTTAAAATACATGAGTCAACAAACGCTACAACGTAAAATGACTGTTTGTTTGTTTGTTGGATTTTATTTTATAGGACAGAATTCACAAAAAGTTTGAAACCAACATAGACAACTAGATGTTTACACACTTGTTTAACTTGAAAACGTCAGCGATAGCTATTGTGACAACTAGCCCCGGTCTCGAATATAAATTAATTTTGTACTACCCTACACTAAAAAGTTTACATTATACCTGTTGGTCCTAAAAACAGCTTGAGCTAGAGTGAACTGCGACATCGTGACACGTGTATCGAGAGTGTCATTCCAATAATGCTCATAACGACCATGCCAATATCTCACATACCGTCAATGGAAAAAACAAGCGTGACAGCACTATGTCAGGTCTTTGCTAAGCAGAATGTACATTTAAGGAACAAAACATTAATTTACATATATATTTTCTATCACCTCAAGACCGTTAAACTGCAGCGTAAAAAGTTTTCATCGTATTTACCTGCTACCGGCGAAGGTTTCCGAAGAATCACCCATCTGTTTTTCCACTGTAAACGCAGGGAAACAAAACAACAAACAAAAATACTATTCGTATATCCGAACAAACAAATATATAAGTTTGTGAATAATAACGAACGATACAGTAAAAGTAGTTTGCGTTGCTTCTAACCACCTTTTTCCCCTCTCGAAGTCTGACTTGTCCCTCTACGACAACCGTATCCGTCATCTTGTGTCATGGTTCCCGACAGCTGTGAGCGGTCCGCGGCAGCGAGGGGGTCACTTTCAAAATAACCTCCATAACTGTCTGCACTGCTGTTACACGCACAAACTCTCGCTCATCCACATAACTCACACATGCACTGGCCCACCCTCTTAACACAGACCTACGCTACAAGGCAAAGGTTTTTACAGTTGTTCATTGGGTCAAGGTGGCATAATGCCAATTTAATTTACAACACCTGGTCAAGAGATGCAAGCATTCCTGCAAGGTTCAGACAGTCAAGTATGTGCTTTAAGAGACATGTAAACAAACATGGCATTATGTGAACTGCTAAAATAATAGTGGATAATCTCCACAATGATAAAAACCGTTTAACCACATAAATGAAAGTGGTAAGGTGATAACTATGGGAACCCTTTTAACAGGATGTAGCGCTCAGAAAGGCGTCATACTGTATGCCAACTGGGCTCACAGCGGGGGAGTAACTGGGGAAATACAGTTAACGCTGAAGTGAGATGGGATGGGACAGCACCATGAAGCATTTTGAATCTCAATTAAAGGTCTAGCCTAAGGGCACAACATCAGTTTTCTTCAGCAGAGGAATCAGTTCACATCCCTTATGTCTGATTGAATTTTGGTTCCTGCAGAGAGCATTTCTGTCTACAGCAATATAATATCCCAAATGGCATGACTGTTTAGAGGCTTTTCTTATGCCTGTGTAATTTAAAATGCATTTACTTAAAATAACCTGATAGCAGAACACAATATTCATGAAATTACATTTATGTATGTCCGTTCTTCTGCAAGTGATCACAAAGTGCATGTATCATGTAATGGCAATTACTGAAACAGGCAGCTAAAAGCTGCAGTATTTTAAGACCCTAATCAAATAAGCAAATTTGTGTTTATTTGTACAAAATGTCCGATGTTCCTGCTTTCATTGAAGCACAAGATGTTTAACTAGATTCTCGTTATTCCAAATGTGGATCACAAGGATTTATACATTTGAACTTGATTGAAAAGAGTTAGAAAAATAGAAAATAGAAGCATTTCCAGGGGTTTGTCCCATGTATTTAAATATTTTTAGATTCAAGAAAGGTGAATGTGGATGTAGGTGAAGATAACTCTAAAAGGTATGTTCCTTTGTGGCTTCGTATTGAGAAATCAGCTGTTTTGACAGCGTTTTGTGTTTAGTTCCACCAATGGAGAGATCAACAAATGGAGAAATGTCTGGACCTAGACAAGCAGTAACCTTTCATATGGAGAGATGGGGGAGCTAAGCGCGCGCAACTGCCTGACCAGTAATGGCTAGGCTGGGGTGAAGTTTAGATGAAGGATGAAGGTAGTGGGCGTCAAGCCATTGGCAGTAGTGTAAAAGTCAGAAACGGCGTCGTATTGGCAGGCAGCAGAGGCGTAACATGAGAGAATTCCAGAGGTTAAAGACAAGTCAAGCCGAAGTATTTTGAATGCACTCCAGAGGACAAATAGCAGATGCTGGTAGAGAGTGAAGGTAGTTGTAAAATGACTACAGCCTGTGTCTGAGAAGACTAGTGGTCGAGAAAGTGTTTTATTTTTCTTTGTGAAGCGTGAAGCAGGACAGCCAGTTGAAAGCTGGGATGCCAAGCATTTTAGGATACTGTTGTATTTTGTATATGGATAACACTTTACAATAACGTTTGATTCATTCATGCTTTAGGTATCGTGAAGTAATGATAAACAAGAATTTACAGCATTTATTAATCTAGGTTAATATATAATTTATACTTATGCAACAGTTTTTCTGCAGGTTACATGATATTCCAGCAGGTGGAGACAAGTGATTTTCTTTATGAATTAAGTATTGAATTATTCATTCTACTGATTAGTTCAAACACACTGATTCATTAAACAAAAGAAAAGCAGCATTTTTTATGACTGAGTCATTGAATTATTCACCCAACTAATTTGCTAAAACACACTGATTCAATCAGGAAATTAAATGTCCAAACTGAGTGTATATTTCTTTATTTACATGATGTAAAATGGTTGCTACCTGTTGCTATTTTTACCGCAACACAACTCGGAAAATAAAATACGCCACATTTTGCAGCTTTTGGCTCTAATTTTCAGTTGAAGGGAAACAAGAGAAGATAAGTAAATCTTCACTGTTGTAGCAATAAGAAAAGAGAATGGGAAGATGAGTGTGGACAAAAAAAACTTCCTAAAGATCTGCATCTTAGTTCCCTCCACTTTAGCCCCAGATGCCTTTGAGGCTTCACAGCTACTGAAAGAGCTTTCAAACGGCAGAGACAAGAAATGCTTGATGCCATCCTGGCTGGATGTGAACATGCCAATGTTTATCATGACACCACAACCACTGAAGAAGTTTCTCAGCATGGATTTCACTCAATATCCAGGGACTTTCAGACTCTTTGTGAGGAAATATCAATGGTACGGCATTTGGTTTAAGCCTACTCTTATATCCATTGAAGTAAGCTCTTTCAGTAGCTGTGGTCATCGTATCAGTATTTTATTTTCCGAGTTGTGTTGCGGTAAAATAGCAACATGTAGTGCCAGTAGCTCACAGAGTGCAACCATTTCAAAATAACGGTGACCCCCAGAGTCCAAAATATGTATAAAACTATGTGGATTCTTTAAAGGAGTTAAACAGATTAGTTTTTCCATTTTTGAATCCATTCAGCTGACCTCCGGGTCTGCCGGTAGCACTTTAAGCATAGCTTAGCTTAAATCACTGAATCAGATTAGACCATTAGCATCTTGTGCAAAAATTACCAAAGATTTTCAATATATTTAAAACTCGACTCTTCTGTAGTTACATCGTGTACAAAGACCGACATAAAATGAAAAGTTGCAATTTTCCAAGCTGATAGGAATTATACTATTTACAGGCGCTGCATAATATCATTGCACCTGCTGCACCCATGATACAGCAGCAAGTTCCCTGATTATTACGCCAGAATAAGAGTATAGTTCCTATTCATATTAGCTTGGAAAATTACAACTTTTCATTTTCTGTCGGCCTTAGTACACGATGTAACTACAGAAGAATCAAGTTTTAAATATCAAAAATATTGAAAATATTTGGTCATTTTTGAAGGAGATGCTAATGGTCTAATCAGATTCTATTTACAGGCGCTGTAGCATAGTTTAGCATAAAATGATTTATGCTAAAAGTGCTACTGGCACACCCGGAGATCAGCTGAATGGATTCAAAAACAGGAAACTCATCTGTTTAGGGGAGTTGGAAAATAAGCCTATTTTCAAAAAAAAAAAAGTGGAGTGTTCCTTTAAATAACATAAATCTTTCATGGTTTTTCTACTACATATTTCAGTAAGAGACATAATTTACATTATATTAGGTCATGAAAGTTATACCCAGGGATCCCATTTAAGGCATTAGATATTGATATTTGGTTAAAATTCGGTTGTGATGTCAATACAAAATTCAATGTCAATTCAACGCCTATTGTCAACGTTAATCTGATGTACAATACCAAAGTCAGCTGACGTTGATTTTTTGTTGTTTTTATGTTGTGTATCCAAAATCCAACACTAATTTAAAGTCAAACTGACATCAAATGCTGGCGTCAACCCAATTTTCATTCTCAACCAAAATGCAACTTAATCTTAAAATGCAAGTAACTTCCTTTGTAATATCGCTTTTATACAACATTTCGAGAATAAATGTTGGTGATTTCATATGAATTTGTACAATGTGTCAAGGAGATATGTGTCAACTAATTCATACAAATTAGCCACCAATTTGCTATTAGACTATGTTGCAATTGCCTTGTTCTTTATTGAACTGTTGTATAAAAGCAATATCACAAAGATATAAATGCATAGTTAGAAGTTGTTCTAATTTCTAAATAAGACCTAGAAAGAAGGGGTGGGGATTCATGAAAAAAAGTGCCATGTTTACCATCCCTGGGGCAACTTGGGTTTCATCAGGTTTTGCTCAAGGGCACAGTGGCCACAAACACAGGAAAACCAATGCCACTCAGCAGCAGAATCCTCTTTTATGAATTAAATTTAAATTCCCCAATGCACTCCAATACAAATGAGAACAACAAACATTAAGAGATTCAAATCGCTGACCAGGGACGGAAACTTCATTCATATTTATTCAAGACTGTTGCTGTGTCAGAGTGCGGGAATCATCAATGCATTAGCTTGTGGTTTAGCAAATGAAAACACTGCATGTCCTTAGAATACCTGTGGCATTTTGTATTGATCTTTTCCTTCCATCTGTCTTTTTCTTTCAGTATCTCCTTCCTCTTTGCAATTATCCCTGAAATACGTCTTGGCAGAAAGCAGAGCCTTCACATCCTCAGGTCAATGAGCCGTTTTCATCGCTGAACAGCCATTAAAATTACGTGTTTGAACTTTAGAGATGCAAGTAAGCATTACCTTGTCCAACGAGACAGCAGCATAAAAGACTTCATTGCTAGTAGAACAAGGAGAAACATCAAGCAAGAGACAAGTATTAGTAGTATGACACCTTATTACGCTTTATTAGGAGTGCTGTTACATTGGACCTGACATTAATGTGTCCGTAAGTAAAATAGATGAAGTCCTATAGCAACCCACAGCCCAGCTCAGTGCCAAACAGCTCCTCGCAGGTCATATTTATACAGGGTAATGTGCTAAGCACATTATATCAGCCCAGTAACTGACAGCAAATACAAACACTACAAGCTCCATGTTAGAAGGTATATAAATTGTTGCAGGTGAAGATCCTGAATCATCTTCAGGCTGAATCATCTAAAAAAAAAAAAGCTATCAAGGTAGAAGACTGTTAATTGCTACCAAGCTTCTTTATTGTCTGATCAGACAAAAGTGGCATTGTTCTTACTGTGGTTATTCTTCTTGCTCGATGTTTTAACTGGTGGTTTAATTGCTGTTTTTGCAGTTGGATCAATACGCTTTTTCACAGGCAGCTGTTCTGGTTGGTCTGAGGTCTGGTAAACTCCTCTTCTCATTCTTCCTTTGCTTGTTTTCAGATCGCCGACCACCCTCTCCAAGCCTCCAAGTTCTCCATTCGGAGCACCAAGGTCATCACATCGGATCCCATCCACGTCAAGAGCACCTCGCACATGGAGAGGAGCCCGCTTGCTGCCCCCTCTGACCCTGGGTGGGGGAGGTGGAGGAGCAGGAGGTGGGGCAGAGGGCGCCCTCCTGTGGGAATATTTGGAAACGCTGGTCCTCTCTCTCTGACGTCTTTCATTTTTCACTGAGGGGAAAGGAGGAAAAATTAAGGTATTAATTGATAAAGCACAGTTTTTGCAGGAATGTTGATCAATAAAAAACATGAAAATACATTAGAAAAGCAATGACATATTCTATACGGAGTTGACTTATTTAGCACAAACAATCAATGTCAAATGCTGGCTCTTCCATGTCTTGTTGTGACTAGACAGACAGTATTATTGATGTGTTTTTTGCAATGACATTTGATAGCCATGGCAGACAGTAAGTTTTTTTTATTAAATAACACATTTTGCCCTGTTTGGTAGATGAAAGTTGGAAAATGGTGCCATATGGAGTCATATGTCTTTTTGCTGCTTTCCTTCTCATTTTTATTTAAATTAATGTGGCTTTACACCCACATCAAGGCATGAGCATATTTAAAGGCTGAGGCAAGTCTATTGTGCTCACCAAGGCTACATTTATTACATCAAAAATAGAGTAAAACATTAATGTTATAAAATACTATTAAAGTTTTAAACAATTTTTTTTATTTAAATATATAGTTGATGTCAAAAGTTTACATGCACCTTGCAGAATCTGCAAAATGTTAATTAATAAAATTCAAATAAGAGAGACCATACAAAATGCATGTTATTTTTTTATTTGATGCTGACCTGAATAAGATATTTCACATTAAAAAAAAAATTACATATAATCCACAAGAGAAAATAATAGTTTTATAAAAATGTCCCTGTACAAAAGTCATACACTTGACTCTTAATACTATGTCATTACCTAAATGATTCACAGCTGTATTTTTTTTGTTTTTTTGTTTTGTTTAGTGATAATATGGTCCCACAAATTCTTTGGTTTTTCAGCATTTTTGGTGTATTTGATCCTTTTCCAACAATGACTGTATGATTTTGAAAGGACAACTGAGCGACTCATCTGCAAATATTACAGAAGGTTCAATGTTACATGTTTCCAGAAAACAGAATAAGTGAAATTTACTCTGATCTTCAAATTCAAAAAAAATTCACGAGTTGTCATCTGTGTGAAGGGATCTTTTTGTGGATTAAACAAAAATGCTGAAACACCAAAGAATTTGTGGGACCTGGAGGATTTTTATGAAGAACAGCAGGCAGTTTAACTGTTCAGGACAAACAAGGGACTCATGAACAACTATCACTAAACAATAAAAAAACAGCTGTGGATCATTCAGGTAACAACACAATATTAAAAATCAAGCGTATGAAAACCTTTGGAACGGGGCCATTTTTATAAATTCAACTATTATTTTCTCTTGTGGGCTATATTTAAAAGTTTTTAATGTGAAACATCTTATTTAGGTCAGTACTAAATAAAAAATAACATGTATTCTGTATGATCCTTCTCATTTTGGTAAAATAATTAACATTTAGCAGATTCTGACTTTTGACCTCAACTGTATTTTAAAATGTATTATATATATTTTTTTTTTTTATTTCTGTGAAGACAAAGCTGAATTTTCAGCATCATTCAGTGTCATGTGATCCTTCAGAAATAATTCTAATATGCTGATTTGGTGCTCAAGAAACATTTCCTCTTATTATTAATGCTCAAAAGAGTTGCGCATTTTTAAATGTTTATGTTTATGGAAAACAATGCTTGTTGGAGGTCAGTGCAGCTAGCAGCCCTTATGAGAATTAAAAGCAAGCCTTAATTGTTCCCCATGTTGTTAATTGTCCTAATTGCAATTTAAGAGGTACTTTTCCTATATGTTAGTATGTTTCACCAATTAAAACTGGTTCAAGACTGAGATGTTGGCTTCTGCTCTACACACATTAACCCAGTCTCTCGTGCTAACCAGTGTAAAACTGTATAAAACCCTTAAAACCTTTATTCCTGAAGGAAAGAAAAAAACATGTATAGCTCATCATCAGGTTGCTTAGCGACATGCAATTGAATAGAACTAGAAGATGTTGCAGCACATGATGAGATGAGTGGCTATTACTTGTTAGCTTGATTTTAAGCTGCTATGTCCTCTAAAAAGACTCCTTCAGACCAAATGCATTTATTATGACCATTCTCTCAAGTGTGTCCACTGGTTTTCATTAGTCACTCTCTGATACAGGTAAATTGGAATAGCTATTGTTTGCCATTCACACTGCTAAGTGTTAATATGAGCTAGAAGCAATTGTTAGAGAAAAAGTGAGCCTGACGTACACAGAACTGAGTTCGGCTGTGTACATCAGGGTGTATTTAATTTGAGCTGCTTTGTGTTGTTGAGTGATTAGAGTTACAGACACACTGCCCCCTTGTGGCACCAGATAAAACTACTAAAGCGAATTGCGTATGTAAACCGTGTATTAAAGATTAGTCTCCCCATACCATACTTTTGATGTATTGATCGTGTCTTCAAGAAAGTCTTCATATTATAATTAAACTGATTATCAAACATACGCACTTCTCTGTCTGAAACGAACTATTCCATGTATAAACTCTAATGATAAGTGCTGTTGGGACATTACCGTCGTGCTTTTTATAGGCAATAATTCAATAATCACTTATCTGCCATGGCCACTAGATGGAGCACCATCTCTTTTCAGAACTCACTCATTCAGACTCAAGTTGCCCTCATAATCTTGATGTGAGCGCTGAATGTCTGATACATTCTGCCTTGGTCGTGTTTTGCAGTTTACAAGCCTCTTGAGACTTTACTTTTTCACTTAGACTTACACTAACATTGTACTGTATCACTGTGAGTTTAAAAACACGCTGTAATGGTTAGTATTACTGTGGAACAATAGATGGGGTTTTGCGTCAGCAGTGACTTTAAGGGGATTCTCTTTCTGACTGTTCTTCATGGGAAAAAAACATAGTCTTCCTGTTATTGAAGTTCAAGCAGATGTTTAAAACTTGTCGGGTGCAAAAGTCTTACCACAAACACTTGAACATGACCTGTGGATTTATTGTGTTCTTCACATGCTAGGACTTCGTGAGTGTTTGGTGGACATGAGCAACCAGATGGAATTCTGCTTGGCCAACAAAAATAACAAATCTATCTTTGCAGCAGGATGGTTTTACTGTTTAATCTCCTTAAAACGTCTTTGAAATTAAACACTAGTAATTTGATCCTTAAATGCAGTCATTTGCCTATTCCGAAGCATCACTCTTATCCAAGCATTAGTAATTTTTAAAGGAATTTGCAGGTATTTGTAACTTAAATATAACTAAAATATTATATTTTTCAGAGACATGACAGTAGTTCAGCTACTATTTTAAAAAGTATCTCTTCCAGTAAGCTAGAGCGACTAAATGCCTCATGGTTGGTTTTAATGTCTCAGCTGAGGGAATAGAGTCACGAATAGAGTCAGTTACCCGGATACACACTGCCATTCTGGAGATACTCGGATATAAACAACAGCATGGATTGCACGGTTAATGTACTACTGAATACGTTTTTCTGCCAATTTTTGCTGTCCTAACCAAGGAGAAAAACGTGGAAGCTGCTGAATCATACAGAGAAGGACTTAGCTAGCAGGAAAGGGCACAATATTTTGACAGACTAAACCTAATAGGTGGTAAAAATACGTACAAGCAGTACAATACTAGTCTAATATTTCATCTATTTGACAGAAAATGATA
This sequence comes from Cirrhinus molitorella, assembly GCA_033026305.1. Lineage (NCBI taxonomy): Eukaryota > Metazoa > Chordata > Actinopteri > Cypriniformes > Cyprinidae > Cirrhinus > Cirrhinus molitorella. The sequence goes on from CM065120.1 coordinate 29,835,945, forward strand.
AGAACAAACACAAATGTTGTCAAGATTTTTGCCCTGGAAATCCTGGTTCAGGATTTCAACTTCAGACAGTTTTTGCACTCTTCTCCTTGATTTGTTATAATTTTTGGTGGTCTATAGTACTCCAAATGTTTTTCCTGGTCCGACCAATTAGTATAGCCCAAAACATGACAATAATTGACCATTTTCACCAGTAATAATCTGCAAAATATGCAAGATTTGTTCAGTTCAGTGGCATGTTTATGTTAAGTGCTACCTATATGGCCGCTTGATGATGCCTCATGAAAACACTCTAGAATTGAACAGGCCGACCTTTAGGGAAGGAAAGTCCGATTTGTTCCATTAAACTGGTTTAACCTAAACGCTCCTGTCTCTGAAAGCGCTGAAAAGTCTGAATTAATCATTTGGATGATCCATTTAAAAGACCAATTCACAAAAATAATGCACCAATTCAAGTCCCTGTACTATGCTTTGAGATTACGACGAGTTTTTAACGAAGCAAAAAATACACCTGATTTAATCTGCTAAAAATTATAAATTATATAATTGAATACTTACATTTTTAATCATTAAATCTATTTCCTTTTGACTGTAGTTTAACTATCCTATAAATAAGATCCTTATCCTCACTTGAAAATTCTGGGATATTGGAAGCAAGAGTGTTGCTTCATAAAATAGGGAGACATGTTCTTACAATAAACGTCTTAGTCATAATTAGTGTTAAATGCCTTGTCGCATATATCACAAAACTCAATTCTGTTTTAGTGGTCTAAAAATAGCTCCTTTTATATTCAGTCTGTCTGGACAAAAATTAGTCATCAGGACCTGTGGATACATTTTCAGGGTAAAGATTTCTTCCGTCACTCAGAATATGTGTTTTTCTACTCTTAATCGCCTTTACTGAAGTCCAAAGTTGAACATTTGTACTTCCCATTGCCTCACAGAACAGAACAAACAGTCCTTGCTAACAGCAATAATAACACAAAGGGTGTAAAGCAGTAGTCATGTAATAAAATGTCTGAAGATATTGAAATATAGAACAAGAGAGTGCCAGAAAGAGTAATCGCAGAACAATTTGGCTTCATGGTAGAATTCCGACAGCATTTTGATTTTTGTCTATGGAGGGTTTCCCTCTTTTTGGAGCGTGAAAAAGTGCAGAGGGAGACAATGCAGAATTAGGACACTTCCTCCGGTGGAGGATGAGAGAGGGAGCACTGAAGGGAAACAGAGGCTGGTTTTGTCTGAGCTCAGTACCGGCATCCAAACAACACAAAGCCTGCCTAACCAGCCATTCACTTTAACTAGGCCTCTGTGCATAGCTAATGCACTGAGAACGGCCTCCCTCAAACGGCACAAAACAGACGGTGGGGGAAGTGGGGTGAGGGGAATTTGAAGGAGTTATTAAACGCATTTCGAGAGCAAACGGTTTCATCATGTGATCAGCTGTGCCGTGCATGCTTCATGTCTACCTTGTATTCTTCATTTAATAACAGGAAAAGGAAACGATAAACTCTTATCTGAGAACTATTTGGGCTTCTGTCTTTCCTTGAACTCTGAAGGATGTGGTACAGTTTTCAGTCATATTATACTAAACACTGCTGTTTTAAATGTGTGGGGTTGATAAGATGTTTTTATTTTTATATTTTGTGGTAAGTGGTGATACATTTTTAAAGACTCTTTGATGTATAGTTCAGAAGAACAGCATATATATATATATCATTATAAATGTCTTAACTGTCCCTTTTGACCAATTTAATGTCTTTGCTGAATAAAAGTATTAATTACAAAAATTCTTACTGAATGTTTTGGTTTGACAACTCTTAGTTTCAAAGAGCTCTGTCAAGATGACTTTTTCAGGAGAATGTGATGAACTTGTTTGGCTTAGAGAGGCCCTGGTGATTTAGCCTCTCCAAATCAGTTAAGATTAAATTGCATATAAAGATAACAACACCATAACATCCCAGAAAGTATTATGCACTAATTTCACAATTGAGTCTTGTTCCCCAAAGTGCATATGTGACATTGTGATAACCGTAAGACCAGAAACATGCTCTCACAATTATGTAAACAATGCTTGGCCATCACATTCCAGTCACGTAAGTACAGTAAATGAACATACGGTTGAGGCCCAAAGTTTACATCCCCCTTTCAGAACCAACAAAATGTTAATTATTTTACCAAAATAAGAGGGGTCATACAAAATGCATGTTATTGTTTATTTAGTACTGACCTGAATAAGATATTTCACATAAAAATTAGAAATAGTTGATTCTTAATACTGTGTAGTTACCTGAATGATCCACAGCTGTTTTTTTTTTTTTTTTTGTGATATGTTTATGAGCCCCTTGTTTGTCCTGAGCAGTTAAATTACCCGCTGTTCTTCAGAAAAATCCTTCAGGTCCCACAAATTATTTGGTTTTCCAACATTTTTGTGTATTTGACTTCTTTCCAACAATGACTGTATGATTTTGAGATCTATCTTTTCACACTTAGGAAAGCTGAGGGTTCATATGAAACTATTACAGAAGGTTCAAACACTCACTGATGCTAAGATTTGAATTTGAAGATCATGGTAAATGTCTTCTGGGAAACATCTGTACACATTCTGTAGCCTCTGAAGGGCAGTACTAAATGACACATTTACACATCTCCATTTTGTTCAAAAGTTCTCACCCCCTGGCTCTTAATGCATGTTTTTGTTCCTTTTAGAGCATCAGTGAGCTTTTGAACCTTCTGTAATAGTTGTCCCTCAGTCCCTCAGTTGTCCTCAGTGTGAAAAAAGATGAATCTGAAAATCATACAGCATTGTTGGAAAGGGTTCAAATACACAATAATGCTGGAAAACCGAAGAATTTGTGGGACCTGAAGGATTTCCCTAAAGAACAGCAGGCATTGTAACTGTTCAGGATAAATAAGGGACTCACGAACAACTATCAATAAAAAATAAAAATAAAAAATAAATAAAAAACACAGCTGTGGATCATTCAGTTAACAACACAGAATAAAGGGGATGTACACTTTTGAATGGGCTTACTTTTATAAATTCAACTATTATTTTCTCTTGTGGACTATATGTAAACTTATTTTATGTGAAGTATCTTATTCAGGTCAGTACTTAATAAACAATAAAATGCATTTTGTATCATCCTTCTTATTTTGGTAAAATAATATTTTGTAGATTCTGAAAGGGGGGTGTAAACTTTTGACCTCAACTGCTGCCTTTACAGTTTTTTGGCATTATACATGTTTATGATCAAACTTGCTTAGCAAGATTCACATCAAATGGCATAAAAATAGTTGACCTAAAAGAGAAAACTGACTGTAGACGCAGACAACTAAAACCTTTTATAATACCCCTTGTGCTACATACACTTGTGCTGCGTATGACAGTACAACAAACTTACGTAGTTGGACGCATGTGTGTTTGCGTACTTAGAGTATGTTTCAGGGCTAAGAAATAATAGAAATTAAAAACAGGTACTGGAAAGAGATCAGAACGAGACACAAACAATGAGAGAAAGGGAGAAAGATCTCACCCCTAACATTTATTTAACTCTATTTACAGGTCTGCAGAAATATCAATCCGAGTAGAGATATTGGTCGTCTACAAAAAAGACTGCTACAGAAAACTGAAAATGGTTTCAGTGTGGGAAGGAACTGAATGGAGAACAATTCAACAATGTTGGCAACTCAACATAGCAATAAATCACACAGCTGTAACAGAAACTATGTACACATTTAGTACTTTATCATTCAAGAAGATATACTGAAGTTTCATCTGGGATAAATTAATCCTTTTTTTAGGATTATATTACACAATTACATACGTAACATATGATACCGTAGCTTAAAACAAACATGGAAGTGATGTCATTGTGACAAACAGGAAGTGATCTGCGTAGCTACACATTGTTGAATTGCATTTTCGTAAGAAAACGATAGAAAAAAGAAAAAACAAAAAGCTTTGAGGTCTCCATTTAAGATTGAAATATAGAAATGTGAGGTCATGAGGAGTTACTGAAGACTCTTTGTCAATATTTAGGTTTCATGGACAGGTTCATGGAAGGCACGCTACTGGTAACCATAGAGAGGTAAGGCGAGGCCTCTGTCGTACTAAAACCGATTGTGCTTATTTATGTTTTAATTCATTTGTGTATTCACATCTTTTTTGAACAGATAAATATATTCATGCGTAAATGAGGGCGCTTGTCACCTCATACACTCCATGTCTTGGATGTAGTTTATATTTAGTGGCAAAGAATTATCACATGTTTAGTTCAGTCAGTTGTGGCTCCTGTTAAGGCCATCATGTGATCAGCCAGAGGGCAGAGATATGCAGAAGACGAGCAAGATCACTTCAGTTCACTACTGACCTCAAATCAGTCCGACTGGCTACAATAATTCTATTGTTTCTCTCAGTGACAAAAAAAAGCTGTGAAAGTTAATGATTGTCAAGATTGAGTGTGGCTAGTCGTTTTAAAATACTTTCAGGGGAACTGTCAAATGCATTGAAGGTAGAAGTCTCTTTTTCGATTCTTCATTAAAGTGCTTAAAGGGTGTCAAATGTACATGGGAAGGAGGTTCTGCCAGGGTTTGGCACAGGGCTTACGATGAGGAACACTGCAAATTCACAGCACTCAGAAATCACACACATCTTCAGGAGGGACCAGAGAGAGGTGAGGATAACACATGCGAGCGTAGTTTGTTCACACAGGAGAGGTACCTGATCGAACCCAGCTGTCCTGGTAAGTGTCCTCCCTCAGGAGGTGCAGTCGTTCTGGGGAGGGAGGGAGAGGCATGGCGGACTGGTGAAGGAGAGAGCTGTTAGGGCTTGTGATGTCGCCTTCGGCGACAAATGTCAGGTCCGTGCCGCTCTCCTCTTCCTCCAGTGCCTGGACCCCTCCGTCGCTCCTCCAGTCTGTGATCCCGGACGAGCCCCCTTTTTGCGAGTGTGGGATTGGGGATAGTGAGGAACTAAACGGTGCTGGATTTCGGCCTGCTGCGTTTCTGAGAGCGCTATTGGGAGGCATCAGGGCACGTCTAGGCGCTGTGCCTTCCACCGCTGAATCTAAACTCTGCGTTTGGTGGCTGGCACTTAGCGCGGAGCCGTTCTCCTTCGATCTGGGCCGGTTCTTGTGGGAGACAGGGGTGGAGCTCAGGTTGCAGTCGTCTGCTTCCGTGTCGAGGCGCAGGAAGTCAGGAAGGACAAGGTCGGATTTGTTCAGCAAACCCCGCTGGTCGTCAGCTCTGTTGCTCTGTGCTTTGGATATGAGCTCGAAGAATTCTGGTCGAACAACAAATATAGTGTTAAACCGTTTTATCTGTTTGAATTTTAAAAGTACATTTGACATGTTACAGACAGCGTGAGATAGAAAGCGCTCTCGCAAGACATCAGCAACAGATTAACTGCGGCTGCAAAGTGTGCTTGTGTTAGCATTAGACACATCAGCCAGTGTTGCTACAGAGACTGGTTAGCGTAAGAACAACTTCAGCGCTTAAATAGGTGAAAGAAAGAGAGATCATTCAAGAAAGTGAAAGGGGAATAGTTTTTTACCTTCAGCTTCATCTATATTAAGCTTTTTCTGTTTGCGCTTTTCCACCTGGGCCCTGGTTTTCACAGCCGAAGCCTTTCCTGCCGCTTTGTCCTCCCCCTGGGTAGCGACAATGAGAATGGGGCACATTAAGGGTGCGTGGATGAGAACCGCCTCTTCTACAAGGCATTCTCTGGGGCGCAGGGCTAAAACTACAAGGGCCTCATAGGGACACTGGGTGGGCTTCTAGTCACTATCGCTAAAGCTAGTGTACATACACTACTTGTGCAAGCATACTAAGTCAACTTCCATTCAGCACAGCCAGTCACTGCAGAAAAACCACCACCAGCACAGCATGCCACCACAACACCCAACATCCACGCTCCACTTGTTTTTTTTTTCACAATTCCTCTCAAGCTACCAGTAACTATTAAGATGAGAGAATCTGCACAAGGGATGAACCCTTGAACCAAGGAACTCTTGGCGGACAGAGTCTGCTATCCCCTCAAAACGTTGTGGTGTGTTGAAGGAAAGGAAGTGGTAAAGAGGTTGCTGTGATCCAAGAAGTAGGGTTAGATCATCCACAGGCCCAGAAATGCACAGATACACACAGCCTTCAGACCGGAGAAAAGAACAGGGGAGCCAGCCATGCACAGACTCCCCACACATAGGCCAAAAAACACAAAGAAAGAAAGAGAGAGAAGGATATGAAAATGTTCGATCTTTAAGATCGAGGTCTTACTGTGGCAGACTGGCTTCGTGTAGACAGAGGTGGACCGTGACTTTTAGATGAGACCAGCTTTTGTTTGTCTGTTTAGAGAGGGAGAGTATTAAATCATTTTGTTCAAGAACAAGCAACTATGTACATTTTACTTTCATAATACAAAGTGCACAAAAACACTTGTTGATGTGTTGACTAACAGACTAAAGCATATGAACTTGATTATAATTTTTACTATAGTGAGTTATTTGGTATTACATTTACAAAGTCAATACATTTTAAAAGGGCCCTCATGATTACAAAAACATAGAAATACAAGAAACATCTTGTATACACAATACACATCTTGCCTTTTCCTGGAACGTGGTCTCCTGCTTCCAGAACCACCCTTAGTCCGTCTAGATTAGATATAGGAAGCCCAAGATCCAGCGGCTCTTTCTCTCCACTCTGCCCACACAAAAACAACATATATAATGAATAACCATTTCATAAAACCACAAAAAATGCATATATTTTACATTTTACGGTACAGTAACCCATATTCCTCCCATATATCTTCATATAGTAATGTGCTACAAAACCAGCTAAACAGGCAAGATGATGGAAACATACTTTATGCGCTAATGTGAAACCTGATAACCCAACATGATACTTTACTCCATAAACACATCATCATCATGTTTTTGGTGAGAGAATTTTTGAATATTGTGCATAAAACATTTCTGAGATACATGCCAATACATCCAATAAACTAGATACATCCAATACATTAGATACTACATTATCCACATGTAAAGCCTCTCTTTTTTTTAACCAAAAAAAAAAAAAAAAAAAAGGTTGACTCACTATTCTGGCCACCAGGTCTCCTAAGTTCAAGCCATATTTGGCCACCACTGGCCTCAGCACTTCTGTAACTGGCTTAGTGGGTTTTGCTTTCAGCCCAACAGAACGATTTATGGGCACCAGATCCAATCTATGAGGGAGAGAACAAAAAAAGAGAGGAGTTAAGAAGACTGTTTGATAATGAAGGATTTCAGTTAAATTCAAAATTATAAAAGAGGCCTAATGAATACATAAAGACAGACAAAAATGAAATATCAAGGGATGAATTTATGGATAGACAGATAAAAACAGATAAACAGGTGTGTACCGGAATAGCGTACGTTTCTCCAGCCGCAGATCTCTGGAGCACAGTGTCATGCAGTCCTGGTCCAACACTAAAGGCTTTACACAAGGACAGTACATGCTATTATAGTCCATTACAGCACTGCAGTATCAAATGATGCAAATGCACACACACTCACACATAAATGCAGCACTCAGCACAAACACACACATACTGAAACCACCTTGCAACCTTTGAAGGTGGACAAGACAAAACCAAAAGCAAAACTGAAGGTACCTTAATTTTACTGGCTATTATTATACTGTAGTTTACCAAAAAACAATGATGATCTGAACTATGACGGGCATGTTACCTTTTCTCCTCCTACTAGGAACAGATCCACAGCAGCCAGATTAATGCTGAGCTTCTCGCACAAGCCTAAGAGCACCTCTCTGATGGAGACGCCAGGCCTGATGGGTACTGAGCAGCATGAGCCATCCGGAAGGTTAATGTTACAGTGACGCACAGCACGCTCAGACAATGACATGGAGTTACGTGACGTCTCACCCTGTCGGACAGAGGATCACAAAAAAATGAACAATGCAAAAAGATGAAATAACCACAAAAAATGTAACTGAGTTATATCCAATTTGGAGATAAAATTCTTAGATCAAATTAATACAAATAATCAATATAGCTGCAAGCAGCAATTAGGGCCAATTAGGGTTAGGGTATAAGCTGAACTCTGTTCGGAGAGCCCTATTAAAGACATCTGCTGATACAATTTTTTATTACAAAATTCAAAATCACTTTTTTATGATCTTTTGACCAGTAGGTGGTGCTGTGCCAAAACTACTCATGTGCCCTCAGGTCATGCTTATTATAACATGCACCAAGTTTGGTCTAAACTCACTAAAGCCTTGCAAAGATATAGCCATGTGTCCATTTTTGTGCAAATTTTTGTCAGATTCGTTAACGGTTTGATATATTACAAAGCTTTTGATAACTTTTGGCCAGCATTGTCTGAAGATGATCTGAACCAATTTTGGTGAAATTCAGACAAACCATCTAGGATGCAAAATTTAAAACTGCAAAAAATATTGACCCGTAGAAATGTACATTTTGCAGTAATATGATTGCAAATTTGCCCTATTGGTGGCACTAAAAATGAGATGGAGACTTGAAATTTTATATGGTTTATATGGTCTCTGTGCCAAATTTCCTAACTTTCTTGCAAATGGTTTTATGGGCTGTCATAGAGTCCCCGAGCCTAAGGAAAAATAATAATATGAAAACTAACGGATACAATGGGTGCCTAAACACCTTCGGTGCTTGGTGCTTCGGTGCCCCTAATAATAATAACTACATCAAATAAATTATTTATTAATATTTATTTTTTATTTAATAATAATATAATCAGCATTATTATTAATTGATTGGGTTGTTTTAAAACAATATATAATACTTACTAAGTATGACAAAATCCTAATAATCCTAGACAGATCAATATCTGCTTGAGTATGATGCTTCAGACCCACCTCGTTTTTTCCAGAACCAGAAGTAGCCAGTTCCAAACTCGCACCAGACGACAAAGAGCCCTGTGATTCTCTTCGTCCGTTACTACCTGTAAAGCCTGTGGTGAGAGACAAACAACATTTGTAACTTACAAACTGACAGATGAAGGGAATTGGAGAAACTGGAGGAAATATTCAAGGAGACGAGAAGCAGAAACAAAAATGCAGAAATGAAAATGATCAATCAATGTAAAATAAAAACTAAATAAAAACAGAATCAGCACTAATGTCCTCCACTCACTGTAGTCTCCAAGATCCCTCTTCTTAGATCCTTTTCCAAAACTTCTATTTCTGGACCAGGAGAAGAAAATGCTTTTCTTTTTATCACCATGTTCATCTCTGCTATCTTCATTCAGTGACCTCCCTGATTTACTCTTCTTGTCATCCTGGACCTTGAAAAAAAACAAAAACAAAGGCATTACACAAAGATCTCTCTGGTGGAGATTTGAGGTCAGGAATTTACTGCGTTTAATTAAATTTGACTGGTAGGCATGGTGGGATGTTATCTGAGATGTCTTTCTCTCTTCTTTAAACGCTTGTGTGATAACTATGCTAACACTTGACTATGTAAACAAGAATAGAATGCTGACACTTTGACACTGAAATGCTTTTAAGTGTGAAGCCATTTCCACTTCCTAAATACCTTTAACAGACAATAAAAGTGAGATATTTTAGGCAAATGATTTGAAATTTTTGGTAAAACTTACAAATTAAGTAATAGCTATAAACATACAGATCAAATTTCAATAGTTACAAAGGTCATCAATTCATAATTCATTAATGTTCATACATAATCACATACGAAGATACATAAACTTCTGAAGGTGTTACTAAACCTTCCACTGAGAGGTAATTGGGGATATTGTCCTTTGATGTGCTTCACAGGCTGTTTGATTTTGTGATTATGTTTCAAAGGAAGTCAGTGTGTCAAATACAAATAGACTGTCATCATTCTAATGAAGGGTGTAAGATATAAAGTATACACAATAGTGTATGTGTTACCTTTTTAGGTGTAGAGAGGTTGGAGCGGTCAGAGCTTGTGCTATGTTTGGACGTGGGGCTGCTGGGGACCTGGTAGGGGTCTGGAAGAGGACGTCCCTCCACTTCTGCAAGCATACATTCTTGATACAGGTAGGACTTGAGGAAGCGTGTGTAACTGTCAAACTTCATCAGGTTAAAAATCTATTGAGAGAGGAAAGAAGAGTAGCACTTTTAAACCAGCTGCGCACAAGATCTTGATGCTGGTCCAACATAGCTGTGTTTGTCAACTAGCATAGCTTTTTTAGTCTTGCTGGTAAAGCAGCTTAAGCAAACCGGTAGGGGCACCAGCATTTCACGCTGGGACCAGAATCCTTAACAACAACATATGCTGATGACCACCAATGTGGGTCCTATCAGCTGGGATAACATACACTTCCGTTCAAGTTGAAAGGAGGTCTGTCTTTTGAAAGAAATGAAGTATGTATCAATCTAAAGTGACAGTAAAAAGCAAATACAGTGTTACTAAATGTTTCAAATAAATGCTGTTCTTTTATACTTAGAAAATATAAATATAAATATAAACGTAAGACATATTAAGCACTGAATCAGCATGTCTGAATGATTTCTGAAGGATTGTGTAATGCTAAAGACTGAAGTAATGGCTACTGAAAATTCAGCTTTGCCATCACAAGCATAATTTACATTTTACAATATATTAAAATATAACATTTCACAATATTACTGATTTCACTGTATTCATCTAAATAAATGCATGGCACCACATTCACTGTTTTTAAATAACAGAAATCCAGAAAGATTAAAAAATGGTTGGAAAAAAAAAGAAGGGCCTTGTTTTTGAGGGTCGTGACTGTTTGATTTTGATCACCCCACTGATCAGACACAGTATTTGATCCTGTAAAATGTGGCCAATGTGTGTTTGTGATTTACAGAGATCTCAGATAAGGAGGTGACAGCCAGACAGGAGCCTCTAAATGCAGCTACGTGATTCTCCACCTTAAAAGACACTTTAAAAGAACATATTTTCTGCTGCTACATGCACAAAGGTTGCCCGCAGGTTTCCTCACGGATATCATGGGGTTGGAGTCTACAGGATGCTACATTCATGATCTCATGACATCACAGAGCTGAATTCAAAATACTTTATTATTTCCCGTCTTGCCTACAGCCTCCGAAGATGGTGCTGTGATGGTAAATGCCTTACAGACATGCAGTGAAGGGCACACAGTATTTTTAAAAATAGCAATTGTTGATAAGTACACTAACTGAAACTCACTGAGAACATTTGATTACTCCATATCAATTGGTCTGGGAAAGATGTCAATCAGAACCACATAAAAAGACATGTAAAGGCATGTAAAGAGATTTTCCAACATTTCAAAATTTCTAGGATGGGCCTGACATCAACACAGGCTGAGGTGTGTTGGGAAATTTTTAGGCTATGTTAATTCTGTGCTAACTTTTTTATTCAGAAGTACAGTGCTGTACCCCCAGGGTTACAGTAAACAGCTCAGAATCCATATTTGAGCACTTCCTGTCTTACCTGTAGCTGTTGCTCTTTAAACATGTCTGGCCTTGGAGCGTTGAGGATGTCGTCAGCCAGCTGAGCCTGACTATCAATGTTGACGGGTGTGGTGGCCTTACTCGACAGGAAGCTGTTATAGATCTCTCTAGCCCTCTGGGACAGCTGGGGGCCAAAAGTTATCACAAGGTCACAAATCAAACATTGTTTATTTCATCCTGTCCACGCAAACAGTGTATTTACTACACTAAATGGACTGCTAAGGACAAAACAGATCTGTTTTGTGATCAAGTTTTCAAAATTATTAATGAATAAATTAAACTGAATTTAAATTCAACTGTTAAATATGTGAACTTACCTGTTTCTTGTCTGTTTCAGGAACATGACTGAAATATTCACAGGCTTGCCAAAATAAAATATTCTCCTCACTGAACTCCTTCTTCAGAAACTCCTGCAGGATGAAGAGAAAAATATATAAATGAAAAACGTTACACACGTGTTGTCTTTCACCTTTACACTAGAAAATTACTAACTACTCATTGGCTGAGCTAAATTCCCTAGGCATTCTTTGCTTTCAGATAGCAATATCCTTTCCAAACACTTCCTGGTAGTTTTGTTTGAGACCTTGAATTTATTAGTTCCTCATATGCAACCTTATTGAGAAAGCCTTAGTTCTGATAAAAAAGATCGGAGATCTACAGATTTTGAATTTAATAAGGATTCTGTAACGGTGCAGCTGCTGTGCAAAAGGATGACTCGGAGCACTCCAACATACCGAGAAATATCGGACACCGACGGGATCCTGTAGCAGCCGCTCGAAGCAGACGGCCCACGATGCAACACGCCGTTCAGTGTGGCGTCTATGGCATTGCACGCTAGGGAGGCTGGCATTGCTGTTCAGACTGTTATCACTGCCGCAGCCTTTCAGGTCCACACTGTTCAACTCTAAGCACAAACAATGAGATAACAAGGTTACTCTCTTATTTACGCTGGAGTGTCACAATTATTTTTGTTAAAAAAGACATTTATAGTAACATGAAACTTTTTAGTCATTCCATTCATCACAGTGCATATGACAAAATTACACAATAATGCCCGCAAAACAACTTTTTCAAGTCTGGAAATGCCCACCAGGACCTGATTTATGTAATCCTGATGACTGAATAAGGAGGGTGCTCTAAATTTAAACCTTACTCTTAAAATAGACCTGCTTTTGAAAAAGAAATTCATTGATAAATTCAAGATGTTTCGCTACTTATCAGGTCTTAACCTGATTTCTTAAAACGTCTAATACCTTTTCCGCTGCTGCTATGGCTGTTAGAAGCTCTCCTTTTAGTTTCAGGTTGATTGTGATTGGTTGGTGAGTTCTTGTAATCAAATACTATCGATTAAAGTTACAAAGCAAATCCTTATTTAAAGGCACAGTTCACTCAAAAATAAAAATAGTCATTATTTACTCACCCAAATGTTGTTCCAAATGTTTTTGTTTTTTTAAATCAAACAGTTCATAGTGAACAGGAGTTGTCAAGCTGCATTAATGACAAAAATACCATGAAAGTACATATGACTAAAGGCAAGAGAAACGTAACAAAACGTAATTTTATGTCCTGTGTGTGTTCTGGTCCAACATAAGGGTGGGAATAAAGACTAAGGTGAACTATTCCCAAGAGTAATTGTTAAAAACACTCAAATCAACAGAAGAAAGCTTTACTAGAAAGGCTAACCAAGACAAAAACACATGCTTAAAAAAAAAATAGAAAAATAGAAAAATCCAAAGGTTAATGTTTAGATAGACCACCTCAGAAGAACCATGGCAGACTGTGGGTCACTCTCAGCACAAGCTCTTACCTGGGTAAAGCTGGTACGAGCCTGTGTTATGCCACTTCACCAGGTATTTCATGCCAATTGGACGCCAGGCTTTGACATCCATCACCCCACATTACAAACACACACTGCCACGGAGCAGAGGGTGAACAGCCATCAAACTGTCCATACAGCTAATGTACATGCTGGCCGCAAACATTATAGGCAGCTAGAAACTAACTAAACAACACAGGCACTGCGACGAGACTACATGCATGCATAGAGGTAAACAGATAGAGTGGCCTGCGCACAAAGCTCTAAACGGGTAGATGATAAATTATTGAAAGTAGAGAGGGGAGGGAAACTTAGACGGTAGAGGTAACAAGAACCTGCAATATTAATGCTGGACCAGCACAGCCACCCAGTAGCATTATTACCGAGGACAAACTGCACACATAAACAGATGGGATGATTTTATTTTGGCTGCGTTGCATAAAATGTTGTAATAGGGGTCATCCAGGATGAGAGTGCATGCATCCTAATCCATTCCAATTTAATGTTTTTTGCAGGATAAAAAACATTTTTGTGCAAATATGATTAATTCATAAATATAAATTTATGTTATGTATTAAGGGGTTAGTTCAGTTCAAAAATGGCGTTCCAAACCTCTTCGGAACACAATTTAAGATATTTCTGATCAATTCTGAAAGCTTTCTGAGCCTGTGTAGACAGCAACACAACTGACATGTTCAAGGCCCAGAAAAGTAGTAAGGACATTGTTGAAATAGTCCATGTGACATCAGTGGTTCAACCCTAAATTTTATGAAGCTACGAGAAAGTATTATACACAAAAAGTATTGTCGTTGCGTCATAAAATTAAGGTCGAACCACTGCTGTCACATGGACTATTTTAACAACCTTTCTGGGCCTTGAACGCGTCAGTTGCGTTGCTGTCTATGCAGGGTCAGAATTCCTCAAAAATATATTAATTTGTATTCTGAAGATGCACAGAGGTCTTACGGGGTTGGAATGACATGAGGGTGAGTAATTAATGACAGTATTTTCATTTTGGGATGAACTGTATAATATATTGGGGAGTCACATCACGTGACATTTAACCTAAACTCCTTTGTTTTGTGATAAAAAGGTCAAATTATATGATAATTTAAGAGACTTACAGTCTTTGGCCATGTCCACACTAATACGTTTTCGTTTGAAAACACATATTTTTCTCTTCATTTTTGCCTTAAGTCATCACACTGAGACGGCGCTTTTTGCCCAGGAAAACAAAGCTTTATGAAAACACTCTCCAAAATGGATAAATTTGAAAATGCCTTTTTCTCGTTGTAGTGTTAACTGTGAAAACAGAGGCTTTTGAAAACGATGACGCATATTTAATCTTGTGACACACATTGTACTAATAGATACACATGTTTATACCGGTAATCAAGCTTGTTATGTGCTATTCATTGTCACTGCTGCTAAAGAGATTTACCTTATACATATTCTTCATATTACAGTCCTACAATGGTGAAAATTTGCTTACAGTTGCTGTCCTGACTCCTGCAGCAAAACACGACAGCAGCTGCTATTTAGGTCAAATATGAGTGAGCGCGACATGGATGCATCAGTGAATAAGGAGATATTTCTGTAAATGAAATGATCCTGCCTGAAGAATTGTGTGAAAACGTATTATGCCTGTTCCGTCTGTGTAATCTCAGTGAGTTTTTGGAGGCGCTACGAATGTAACATTTTCCCACGTTTCAGTGTGGATGAGAAACTTTTGGAAAATGCTTGGAAACGCTAGTGTTGACGGAGAGCATTTAAAAATGAAAACTCCATTTTCAAATGTATCCGGATTAATGTAGACGCACCTTTGACACACAGTCATGAGGTTCCGGGTATGTTCTATGATATAATTTCCTGTTTTATGTTTTCTCTCTCTCCCTCTCTCTCTCTACATGATCATTGTCTGCACCACAAGCACCGCTGAAATTACTGATTTTTTTATTTGTTCATGTTTTTTTTTCTTTAAGATTAAGATTATGACACTATTTGCCAATATAATACTATCAAACAAGGTTTTATTTTTATATTCATTGTGATGGCAATCTATTACCTTGCTCCCCAAAAATATCAAAATTAATTTAAATTCAGAAATGAAAAACATTCATCATAGAAGAGCTACGTTCAATTTATGACTGCATTTTAAATCAATTAATGAATAGATCCAGACAGAGAAAACAAGCATCATCTTATTGATCCCTAGATGCAGACATCCTGTAAACAATCTAGTCTTACACAAACTCACACCAAGCCGTCTACAAGAACACAGCTCAAGTCTAAAGACAGCAGAATAATGAAGAAATTGAAAGGTTGCTGAGATTTGCACTTTGATCTATGGGTGTTACTGACGTTACAAGTGGTCCTTAACTCACTCTCTCTGCTTTCACAGACAGATTTACGACATCCTACCATGCCGTTAATTGATCTTGAAACAGTTTCTAGGGGATAAAACTGGCCCCAGCATCTGAACACTGATCCAGCTGGGCTGATCTCAATTCAGATACTCTCATGGTGGTTGTGTTTGAAGGGCAACTTGATGAGGCCACAAACTATTGTGTGCCCGTTCGCAACACATACATTAAAAACGATACTACAGGATCGTAAGAGAAACAGCCTGGTAACACTTTATCTTGATAGTCCACCTTAAACATTCCACTAACAATAAGTAACTTTGCATCTACATGTCAATTAGAGTATTAGTGGAAGTATCTGCTAACGCTTCATTTTGATGGACTTATTACTGACTGTACTAACCCTAACCATAACCTAAGAGTCTACTAATACTCTGATGAGTGTTAGCTGACATGTAGCTGCAAATAAATGATAGTTAGTCGACATGCACTGTAGTTGCAAAGTTACACATATATATATATATAAAAATAAAGTATAAGCGTGAGTTCCTCACAATTTTGCATGCATACATTTGCCCCTTCATGCCTTTTGTTATGCATAAGGCTGAAAGATCTATGGCTCTGACTGGCAACGTTAAGCAAACATTCACAGAAACCCTAGCACATTCACACATGTTAATTGAGGCATTGAGGGGGGGAGAGGGGAGATAGTTAAGGCTTGTTCACTCCTAGTGCAATTGGATTTGAAATATAGAGATTTAAGCCACAACAGTAACTCGCTCTGACCTGATGAATCAGATGACATATTACTGTACAATCACTGGTGCTCTTCCTCGTGAATAGTTTTGTATAAAACGAGGAAGTCAGGCTGAAGGTTGAATTTGTATTGGAACATTATGACGTTATGCAAGTTTGTGATTTCAAAGAAAAACTGATGACAAATCATGTTGCAACTGACCTCATAAAAAACCAAATTAACTTACATTACATTGTTTACACCATCAAAATGACCAAGAGACTTTAAAATGCTACTCTGTATAGAGCAAAAAAAAACAACACTGTAAGAGCTGGATTTTAGGCAACGGATGGATGGATGGCAGAGGGAAAAGAAAGCCAATCTTATCAAGAGGCCGGGCAAATAAAAGACAGCCAAAATGGTGTTTGCTTTCTCCTTAATTTAGGTAGAGCTCTATCCACTTCAGATCTACATAAATAAACTACATTTACATTGAAAACACAACAGAGAACACAACACTGAGCCTGACACAAGATATCAGAAAGGAGCAGAATAGAAAAAGGACACAAGAAGGTGAAAGTAATGTATACACAGGAATGTAGAAGCAATAAGATCCCAAAGAAATGGAGTACAAACGAAGTGAAACTAATGGATGAAACTGTGATAGAAAAACATCTGGGATGAATCAAAGTAAGACATGAAAACAAACATTTGAACAAGAGGTTCAGATGTGATTTTAGGTTACTTACCACCATCGGAGACAGCCGCAGACTGTAAGAGAACACAGAAAGACATGTGTGAGTGACTCTCTTCACCAACACAAACACACACCGAAGTCTGTAACATAGCAGGGTACTCTGGTGGCATGATCCACACACCAGCTCTTCCTGTTTTACTGGTACAGTCTTTCATACACACACGCCTCCTCACTCACTAAGAGATAATGAGATTCATCAGGTACATTCCAGCAGTCTTGATACTGCAGACCCCGCCCACTCTGACACATTAGTACCGCCCAGTTTTTGATTTGCCTGAGCATGTCATTTAATTGTTTAGTAAGAGATTAAGCAAGAGAATGAAATTTTATCCCAAATGACAAATATTGAGTCATAGAATTGTAAAAGTTAAAATCAGGGAATTAAAATGGTGTTAAATGCATTAAACCTTTATTTCAATTTCATCAGTGATTTTTTCAGAGTGACGACCCATTTATTGCAGGGTCAAATGATGCATGCTACAGTCATAACAGTGGCATTCGGGTGAGTGGATGTGTAAAGTGTTTGTATGGGATGGGTGCCAAATGAGTGATTTCCTTTAAATGTGCGCTCAAAGGTCAGTAAAGTGATGAAATCCCCGGGGTGTGAGCTTAAATAGTGTAGTTTTTCTACAAATAGCACTTTTACGCAGTAAAGACTTTAAAACTTTTTAGTAAACATTACTGTTCATTACTGTTACTCAGAAAAGATGCTGTTTAATTCATCAAATCAGACAGTAAAGACATTTACAATGTTTCAAAAGATGTATTTTTTATGACCTCAATGTCCTCAAACTTTTGAATTATAGTATATACACTGCCTTTCAAAAGTTTAAGATCAGTACGATTTTTAATGTTTTTTAAAGATCTAATGCTCATCAAGGCTGCATTTACTGAATCAAAAATACAGAAAAAAATGAAATATTGTGAAATATTATTACAGTTTCAAATAATGGTTTTCTATTTTAAATTTAAATTTATTCCTGATATCTAAAGCTGAATTTATCAGCCATTACTTCAGTCTTCAGTGTCACACGATCCTTCAGAAATCATTCTTATCTGCTGCTTTATTAATTTAATTATCAATGGTGGAAGCAATTGAGCTGCTTAATGTTTTTAGGAACCTGTTTTTCTTTTTCAAGGATTCTTTGATGAATAAAAAGTTAAAAAGTCATGTAATCATGTATTCAAAACGAAAATCTTTCCTAAAAATACAAGTCTTTACTTTTTATTCATTTAACACATCCTTGATGAATAAAAATACTAATTTCTTTTTTTTTTTTTTTAATAAAAAATAAAGATTTACTGACCACAAACTTTTAGTTTATATTGTTACAACAGATTTATATTTTAAATAAATGCTGTCCTTTTTAACTTTTTATTTATTAAAGAATCCTGAAAAAGTAAAACAGGTTTCAACAAAATATTAAGCAGCACAAATGTTTTCAACATTGATAATAAATCAGAATATTAGAATGCTTTCAAGAAAGGTTATGTGATGATGAAAATAGAAAACATTTATTACTTATTAGTTATTTTACATTGAAATAATATTTAACATTATGACAGTTTTTTTCTGGATTTTTGATCAAATAAATGCAGTCCTGGTGAGCATAAGAAAAAAAAAACATTACAAATCTTACTGATCCTAAACTTATGAACAGCAGTGTACATTTAAATAGATTCTTCATTATTAATATAAAAATATATTGTACATCATGTATTGAACTCACTTAGAGAGAATCCATAAAAGAATAAAAAAGAGGATTATAACAAATCTATAAATATTTTTCCATATTTAATTTGAAAACGGTGAAAGAAAATCTGCAGAATTATGATGAATGGATGTAAATATGAATGGTTATCAATAGCGGAAAATATTATAAAACTGACCATAAATATTTCAATTTTATCTTTACTCAAAGAACTTTGGTTTAATTTTTTTTTAAAATGGGTCTATATTAAAATTGCAACCTCAAAATGCCAAGCAAATCGCAGCTGACCTCCAAAAGAACTGAATCACACATTGTTTACTTGCACAAAATGGACCTAATTTTTATTCCATACAGGCCTAGAAATGGTTAATTGGAATTTGGAAACAGTGGAAGGGGGTTTACAATCCAGAAACAGTCATGGGGAAAAGAAATAAAAAAAAAAACACACATCAGGCGGCTGGTACCAGGACGGATAGAGTTTCTGTTGAACAGTCTATACAAACAAACATGTTGGAACTACAACAATTTCTTTTCTAACATGACCTTGTAGTTAAACCCTAAGTGACCCGAATTTTATTAATTTATCCTGCATTTGAAAAACCAGTCAGATTTGCTAACTACAAAGTGAAACATTTCCAGAAAATGTGAAGAATGTGAAGGACTCAATAATGATAATTTAGCTCAAAAGCTGACTATGTCCTTGGTTAGCATGTTTGAGATGACATCAGCACAGCCTATAACTTCAATTATATTGGTCCAGTGACATCAGGGACACTGCTCTACATCAACTATATAACCAATCACAGATGACTGTGAGGTGTAAATCATTGACTGAGTGACATTGAGGCTTGCTGAAGGCTAGATACCTTTACTATATAAACACAATAGTGTTAAAAGTTGGTATAGGTTCACACTATACAGTTTATCACCTAACTTTCTTTTACATCAATGTCAATCCATGATCCCTCTCTCACACAAAGGTCCCATACCTCATTCGGTTAAACTCATTGTAAAACAAAGTGTCTGTTAATGGTTGAGCTATTTTTAGCATGTTGACAAGAGCTACATAAGCCATTTACAATTGCATGAGCAATTTTTAACATCATTTTAAAAGTAATAAAAGTAAACTCTATTTTTAAGCAAATCTGAATAACTCAAAAGCCACTGACCAAACAGTTCATGAAATGATCAGGATTATTATTTAAAAAAAAAATACAATTTTAAATGGAAAATCTGTCAGTGATGCTACCGTCAGTGGTGCTTCTGGTTCCCATTATCTCCAAACAAGAGAAACACCACTGACAAAAATCATGGCAGCTAATGGTAAATTCTTTTCCTTAATTCTACAATTGTTTAGTTTGACCTTGAATGAAATGAGAAAAAAATTAAAAAAAAAGTTACATTTTTGAAAAACGCTCAGATTAGAATGCCACAGCAACTGGAGAATAAGCAAATTTAGGAAAGAGCTGCTTCTATAAAACCTGTTAAAAACCATATATTAATTCATCTGGAAACACCATATGAAACCCAAAAAGCATGCTATAAGTCTAGCATTAGGAAGACTATGACTGCAGATTGAATCAGAGTAATGCTGAATATATATAATTGATCATTCTTCGAAACCTATCCAAATGAACGTCTTGAAGGCATTATATGACTCACAAAGAAAGCAAAACTCTTCTCTTTTATGTTCTCTCATCATCTTGCCCCCTCTAACCCCTACTTCTTCTCATTCCAGTGGGTTCCCTGCATTTTTTGGCAGCGGAGCTGCTTGTAACCACATATTGAAATATAAGTGGCCTTTTCCAAGCCCCTATATTCCAACCTCTCCACCCCTCACATTCCTGACTCTTTCTACCCCAAATCTCCGCCTGTCTTCTTAATGTAACATACAGAACACTGTGGCACACAGAATGTGCTTTATAGATAACAGGGCTGATGGTGCTCTGTGTTCAGCATTGATGAGGTTGATCTGAAACAAAATCTCTATTTTTGTAGAGATTTATCACCACAAGCCTGGGGGTGATGTTGTTTTTTCCATGACTTTCACATGACGTCAGCATAGAACGCAACTGCGTTAAGAAAGTCACAAAGAACCTGAGGATAGAATGACAACCGCATTCTACGCGCAAATGAATTCATTCATTTTTACAAAAGATGTATGCAGCATGTACAGAACTGAAGAGAACAACTAGGACTATGTTCACACTGCAAGCAAATGTGGCCCAAATCAGATTGTTTTTTTGTTTTTTTCAACTCTGAAAACAAATTTGTTTTTCAACATTGTGGGTTAAAGCAACCCCACTAACAGTTTGGTGGATTTTGTTGTGAAAACGTGGCAACCCTGTTCGTATTGTCTTTTTGCACATATGGGTCAGTTCAGAATCATGATCTGGAAATCTGATATTGGCCAAATTTAAAACAACAATGTAAACAGTTATACACAAAAAATGGATTTTTGAAAATTGGAATTGAACACTAAGTCTTGCATTGTAAACATAGTTGTTAATTACGTATTTAAGCAATATCAAAGTTGTGTCTCTCTTCTACAAGTACAGTGAAGAAAAAAAATCACAGGGAGCAAGGTATGTCTTGACTCACCAGTGTTGCCAGATCTTAATATAAGCAAATAAGAACAATTTCACAATAAACTTCAGTCCAGTCGCTTTCGCTATCTTAAAAATAAGCCACATTAAGCCACTTCAGGAGCGCATTCTGCGAAGCAGTCTTTCAAATATGAAATACGATAGCTCTGCTGAGGGTGATTTAGTTAAAAACAAGTCTTTAGTCGCTGTAATATTACTTTGGTCAAAACTAGTGAATAGCAAATATGTGAGATGAACATTGCTATGGTTAACATAGTGTCAATCATCAGCATCAATTTTGAAAGTGAGTTCTGTTACATACACATATGAAACAATAATTGAATTTAATAATTTAAAATTCACTCCTGGTTGTTATTCCTGATACTTTACAGTGCGTATGCTGCCCAAAAATGAACTAAAAACCAAACAAATAATAAAATAAAGCAATAAAAGGGGTTAAAAGTCTGACAAGAAAAACAAACAAAAAAATGTATATACAGCCAAACTAAAATTTATTTAGATACCTTCAACATACAAAATATGACAAGAACTGAATGCTAGAACAAATTCATCTAACTTTGATAGAAAGGTATGTAATGGATTACAATCAACCAAAAACAACTGTTAGTATAACAATATTTAAACAACTATCAATACTTCGTTGACCAATTATCAAGCAATACTTAATTTTGTTCGGTGTGTGGTTTAAAAAGATCATATTAGCAATAAAAAAAAAAAATAAAAAAAAACACTTAAGCAAAACATTGTCAGGTCAAAGTGTCTGAATAATTTTTTGTTTCACATTTTTATAAATTTTACTGGTAGTCTATTATATGAAAATTTTGTTAGTATAATATGTCATGAGTTTACTTTATTTTGCTATCCTCACTTACACAAATGAACTTCTGCACCCACTACAATAGTAAAAAAAACATAAAAAATGATATCTGGTGTCTGAATAATTTTTGGTTTGACTGACATTCAGTACAAATTCATTATTTGGTTCAGTTCAGTTTTCTTATTCAGCCCATGTCATGTTAAAGTTGTGACATATATTGTGACATATATTGTGTAATGAATTGTCAAAATAATGTGATGCAGGGACTTGCTTCAACGAAAGGGTGGATTTTCATTTCATATTGACTTAATATTTTGCAAGGCTTGGAAATGCTGATAAATAATTCATGCTAGATCACCACTTGATGTCCAATGTCAAATCTTGGACCTGAGGCAAAAAAAAGCGGTTGAGAACCACTGCTATGCACCACAGTTTAAGCTCAGTTAGATATCATATATTTTCAGAAAAATAAATGATTTTTTTTTTTTTTGATGAGTTATCAAAGCATCAGAAACACGCAAGTTCCGCCACATCTTGCTTTCATCTCAGCATCTCTCTCAGTCTGCTGACCCTCGTGTGACTTAATGTGTTTTCCTTCTCTTCCCCTCTTCTGTGCATTCTCTAACAGAGCACAGACTGTGGAGAGATCCACAAATACCTTAGGGTTTACATATACTTTCAGTTGCATGCAGCTGGATGGCCTGTGATCTCACATACATACAACCAGATGTGTGGATGTATGAATTTGGTGCTGTATGAGGCACATTCCTAAAGTGTTACTGCTGAGCTGCAGCAGAGAACATTATAGTAAATCATTTTTGCCTGAACTATTCCTTTAAAAACACAGGCCACAAGGTGCTGAACTAAATACACACATACAAAACATCCACTGTTGTTTATCCAAGTGTGTTATTTACACAAGGTTATGGACATCACACACAACACCTCTGTGCTATGTTTGCAAGGGTAAAATATTCAAATGTGTACTAGCTGATACAGAAATGACATCATAACAGAGTGTGAAAGCACAGCTAGCACACCCTCACAAGCCAAGATGTTTATATACATATAACCTCACAAAGCCAGGACTGTATTTAATAAGGATGGGATAAAAGCTGAATATTAAGGTCAACATGAAACCGCAATCACAATCAATTTTACAGTATTTGCATAATGTGATGCATCAGTTTATGAACGGAAAATTGTAGCGCACCTCCAATAAATTGTGATAAGCTTTGTGCTTTGTTACTTCTGTCTCCGATTTCAAAAAACATATTCAGTGACCATAAAACGCGTTAGTCAGCTAGAAAAATTAACTCTAGAGAACAGCATTTTGCTAGATATATGCACCATATAACATTTTCATTATAATTTTTAAATATTTTTATGAAGGACAACATTTAAATGTTTACATTGTAGTCACATGTAGTACTGACTCTCATGCATATTTTGCAGCATGTATATTTTACAACAGTTGAAGTCAAAAGTTTACATACACCTTGCAGAATATGCAAAATGCTAATTATTTTATCAAAATAAAAATTATACGGTTTTTAATACTGTGTTGTTACCTGAATGATCCACAGCTGTTTTTTTGTTTGTTTGTTTTGTTTTGTTTAGTGAGAGTTGTTTATGAGTCCCTTGGTTTCATAAACAGTTTAACTGCCCACTGTTCTTCAGAAAAATCCTTCAGGTCCAACAAATTCTTAGTTTTTTCAGCATTTTTGTGTATTTGATCCCTTTCAAACAATGACTCTATGATTTTGAGATCCATCTTTTCACACTGAGGACAACTGAGGGACTCATATGCAACTATTACAGAAGGTTCAAATGCTCACTGATGCTCCAGAAGGAAACACGATGCATTAAGAGCCAGGGGTGAAAACTTTTGGACAGAATGAAGATTCTTTTTTTTTTTTTTTTTTTTTTCATTTAGTACTGCCCTTCAGAAGCTACAGAAGATACTAACATGTTTCCCAGAAGACAAAATAAGTTAAATTTACATATACATTTTCAAATACAAAAAAAAAAAATAATAATAATGTAAATTGTAATATTATCGCTGTTTTTATTAAATAAATGCAGCCTTGGTTGACCATAAGAAACTTTCAAAAAAAGAAAAAATCTTACTAACCCCAAAATTGTTAATATTTGGTAGCGTGTTACAAAATAAAACAGTTTATACTAGTATCATAATTCTTTTCATCTCAAATGCAAATTGCAAATTATTCAACAAAAGAGAGGACAGAAATGTAACTGGAAAAAAAATATAATATAAGTGTGTGCCAACAAAGAGAGAAGGAAAAATGAAGGGAAATGAGGGATGTCCGTTCTCTGTAATGTTGGTCAAAAACATATTTGATGGCCGTTCTCCCTCCCACATACACACATTCCAGAAAGGTGTTTGAAAAGTAACAGACAAGGTTTTTCCAAAGCCTAACACACTGTGGTCTGAGAAGAAGCAGGAAACTGTGGGACTAACAGCTAACGGACAAACAGATTCCAGTGTTTATATTTGAATCTGAAATGAATAGTCCCTCGCATTGAGCGCTAAATTCCCGAGGATAGAAAGAGTAAGTTGTGTGTCTGTGAAACAGTATGAATTCATATACTGTATTTGCCTATTTGCTTTGGCTTTGCGAATGCTCAAGCTCACTTACCACACAAACTTTTTAGGACAGACAGCTGAGCTGTAACTTAGCATCTGACAAAATATGAAGACATGTGCTATCATGAGAACATGTGCTAGAAGCCTAGGTGTGTTCGGTCTCTTCCCTCTTTCAGACAGCGGGAGGATGTTTACATAGACACTGAATAGGTACTAACAAAAGAGAGATGTCTCAAACTACTTACAACCACTCACAGTCTAGACAGGTAAGAGACAGTAGACAGATAAAGAGAAAGCTGGAATATCAAACAAAAGAAAACAAGAGGAAAAAAAGGGAACAACTTTTCACCAACTCACCGTATTAAAGGAGTAGCAGACCCTTTTAAATGACAGTCTCTTTTTCAGACTCATGGTCTTTTTGCGATGTGTGTCCATTCATATAGCGCAGCTCCCGACGTGTACAGACCCAACGCTCTTACTGGCGAATCCATTCCTCTCTTACGCCTAGACCGCGCTTATTTCATTCCTCCACAGCAAGAGCTGACATGCTCTCCGAGCGCAAGACAGACACTCTTACTGATGAGGAAGTTCCATTCTGATTCTGAGCTGTTACTACAGCAACCTCGACTCTCTGTGGAAAGCACCTGGGTTGTGAGGGAGAAATTCAGACGGAGAAAAAAAACGGTGGGATTCTCTCATTCCTCTCTGTGCTTGACCTGTGTAGTAACTAAAAAAACAGATGTCAGACTTTTCTCTCGTGATCTTTTTCAACGCGACTAGAGAGGAATCGAGAAATGCTTACTCAACCGTTTCACCATCCCTGGCTCTGCCACAACTTAAATAAATCCTCCATTCAAGACAAAAGAAAGCACTCACTCCGGGCCTCCAACAGCACAGCACTGCTCTGCCACTTCAAATAAGCATCTGTCTTAATTTTCCCAATGTCTAAAAACACAGCCGGGGAACTCAGCTGCAAAGCTCTGCTGAGTTTCTTAGAGCTGTAAAAATCTAAGAGGATGGACAGGCCTCTGGATCGTCCTGCTGAAAGGCGTGTTTTTGAAGGAAAGTTGGGGAATGACGTAAGGTGAATGACCGTGCCGTGAGAGTGGACGCTAATGAAAGGCAGGTTCTGGAGCAGGTCATATCAGTACGGAGAGAGAAAGTAATAAAAATATCCCAGAGCTGGAGGTACAAAGGCAGTGTTTGATACAAACCTCATGAGCTCGATTCAAAAATATGACCGTCGCAATTGGCAATTTCCTGAGTAGAATGGTGAAAAAGAAAGATCTTAAAAATACTTGGCAGACATATTTTGGAGAACAAAAATATTAGGGACCATTAAAATTATGCTAGTTGGCTGGTGGTAAATGATCTTTAAGGGAGGTTTGGGAGCTTTATTTTTGGCATTTTGTGTGGGCTGCTTTTCTTTTTTCTTTTCTTTTCTTTTCTTTTCTTTTCTTTTCTTTTCTTTTCTTTTTAAAATCAACCATCACAAAAGCCAAAAACAGTTTGGGTCTATTTAAATGATCTAACGATTTTAGATGTGAAATATACTGTAAATATGGAACACTGGTATATGGTCCTTTATAAACAAAAACTAAAATAAATAATAATAATAATTAAACAAACAGGCATATCAAAGCTGCTTCGCAAACATGTTTTATCCAAATTGCACCTATTAAATGAAACAGGTTAAAGGGACAGTTCACCCAAAAAGGAAAATTCTGTTATTAATTACTCACTCTAATGTCATGCCAAAGCTGTAAGATCTTTGTTCATCTTCATAACACACGACTTGATTCAACATTTTCTTCTCTTCCATGTCAGTCTTCGACACACGTTCAGAATTGCTGTCTATGCAGGGTCAAGAATATCTTAATTTGTTTTCTGAAAATTAAGGTCTTAAGAGTTTGGAATGACATGAGGGTAAGTAATTAGTGACAGAATTTTCATTTACTATCGCTTTAACAGGTCTATTTATTGAAAATACACTATATTGCCAAAAGTATTAGGACACCCTCTTCTAATGAACAGGTTTAACTACTTTAGTAATTTCCATCAGTACTAATCTTAATGTTTAGGCATAAAATGATATTCTAGGGAACTGTATCCTTTTAATTTTATAGCAAAAGTTTGGACAGGACCCTTTTATATTCTTTTTTTTTTTTTTTTAAAGATTTATTTTTGGCCTTTTTGGCTTTATGATGACAGGATAGATCATTACTGACAGGAAGCGAAGTGGGAGAGAGAGAAGGGGTCGGGTAGGGTCGGTAAAGGTCCTCGAGCCGGGATTCGAACTCGGGACGCCCGTAGTGCAACAGCACTGTATGTCGGTGCACTGCCCACAAGGCTATCGGCGCCGACAGGACCCTTTTATATTCTAACATGACAATGCCTCTCTGTATAAGGTAAGGTTCATAGAGAAAGTTCATGGAAGAACTTGACTGGTCTGCATAAAGCCAAGTCCTAATCCAAGCTGAACACCTCAGCTGTGACTTTAAATGCAGACCTTGAGCCAAAAAGTTAGACCAAACACCAATGACTTGTGCATATGGGTACAGTAATTTTAGACATTTCCAAACTGAAGCAACAGAGATAGAAATAAAATTTTTAAATACATTAATTATGCTTCCATCTTTGTTGCAACAGTTTAAGAAGTGCCTTTATCAGTTCTAAAGAAGGGGGTGTCCCAATACTTTTGTCCTTATAGTGTATGTACAAGTGATTGGTGTTTGGTGAAGAGTTTTTGGCTCAAGGTCTGCATTTAATGTCACACCTGAGGTGTTCAGCAGGGATTAGAACTTGGCTTAAAGCAACACTGACTGAATCAAACATTTCTCTATGAACCTTGCCTTAAACACAGACTCAGAGGCATTGTCATGTTAGAATATAAAAGGGTCTTGTCCAAACTTTTGCTATACAATTAAAAGGACACACTTCCCTAGAATATGCTTAAACATTAAGATTAGTACTCATGGAAATGACTAAAGTAGTCAAACCTGTTCATTAGGGGTGTGTGCCAATATGTTTGGCAATTTAGTGTATGTCAATACATTTCAATGAATAAAAAATATGTATTGTAAAGATACAATATTTGGAGAGGTTCAGCAACAAACAAATGTATACACAGTGATTCAGATCATCTCTGACAGCACTGCAAGTTCATATTCAAATGCATGGCTTGGCCCAGATCTCCACTCCAGGGCTGTGGCACACAGTTCAGATGGGGATTAAGTCTCTGAATCAGAGGAAGTGCTGGTGCTCTCAAGAGAAAACCAATACATAATACTGAGTCAAAACTAAAGTCATTTGAATGCAGATCCACATTCCTGTTGGTTCCAATGACTGTCCTGTTCCCAGTGGCCATGAAGGCATTAACAGTGGTTCTCTTTTTCCTCTCGAACGCGAAGCAATGGAGCTTATGTGAGCTAACCGGGCTGGCAAACAGACATAACTCTATACAGAAAGACATCTTATTTGGAATGTTAATAACCAATAAGAAACCAATAATATAAAACCAATGATATCACATAATAATACAATACTATTATCAATATTACAATAATATATAATATATAATGGCATATTGACTTAGTACTCTAAACCAGTGCAACACAGTCTTACACACCACTACAATAAAGTCTGTCAGCCCAATTGATAAACACTGCAAAATATGATAATTAAAACTGGCTAGACAAGATACAAATAGCATAAACACTAGCATGGATGATGGGTCAACAATACATTATGCAAATATACTTGTTATTTGCATAATGTAAAGTTTACAGAAGGAAGGAATGAGCATAGGATGTCAGTCCCTCTCTTTCTCCAAGCTGATTTCTTCAATAAAAGTCCAATTTGTCTCAACACTGCCATCTGCTGTATCTTCCAACAAATACACTCACACACAAAATGTTTAAATAATATGAATTAAAATATATATATATTACATAATGTTTGCGTATTCTTTACAAGAACTCTTAGATACATTCAAATAATATTTAGTGTAATTTATAAGTTAAATCTTACTTGGAAATAGTAAAGAAAAAAATCAAATGAACGTCTATTCTAATTTAAAGGTGCAATGCTTCTTCTCTTTTTCTTTCTTTTTTTTTTTTTTTTAAAAAGGCCTTTTTTCCAACTACTAATCAACATGAACATAAACTACTTCACTGCAATACCAAATAAGTTCACTCACAAAGAATTTGTTTCACAGTGTTTCACTCAACCTGCTCTGAGATCTCATTCAATTATTTGAAACTTTCTATTAGCGTTCATCTTTCTTAAAGAAAACTCCAGCTTTACTTCAAATGAAATGTTTGTTGTTTTAACAATAAAACACTCGATCACACTCATGCAAGTCACGAGACATGTGAAACTGAAGACAAAGTTGCTTTAAAATTTACAGCTGACACTGAATAACCAAAAAAGAAAATTCCAAAAGAAAGAATGACAAATACAGAAATCTTAAACGAGGAGCTCAGAAGAATTCAATAACACCTGATTGGACATATCAGGTCACATGATTAGGATATGCGAGATGATTCGTGATCAAACCATAAAAGGTAAATTATATAATTACATGTACCAATATCTCTACTCTCACTAATTCTAGCATAAAATTAGAAGATTAAAATATTTTTAAAAGCATAAAACATGCCAACGAATGCCATTCAAGATGCAAAGCACAGTTTGTAAACTAATTTGAGGTTTCAACAGACATGAACCTGCATTCCAAAGCAAGATCACACAAGTACTTGTGCAAGCAGTGTTAAAACCCAACAAGCGCTGTGTGATCACAACCACACTCTTAAATATTAACAGCAGACAAAGACTCCTGCGATAGAAAACTGTCCGAGTGCATCCACAACCCCCACCTCAACTAAAACCCTCACAACACGACCTGACAGATCAAACAAGCACGCTAGCCAGTGCAAATGTGCATGTACAGGTACTCACTCCATCAGTATTGACACTCAAAGTTGACTCCATGTATGGCAGTGTTAGACTCCACAGACGGCCGTTAAATGACTCCACGCTCTGTAAACACATCCATCCACTGGCTGCATCCAATACGGCGTGTGAGTCCGTATTCACAGTCTGTCCCTGTCACTATCTCTGCGTCTTGTGTTGTTTGATTCTCTCTCTCTCCCCATTTCTCTCTCTCTCTCTCTCTCTCTCTCTCTCTCTCTCTCTCTCTCTCTCTCTCTCTCCCTCTCTCAGTCTTTCCACCCACTCCGCTGTAATTCCTATTCCGCCCACAGAGCCCAGGGCTCACAGACAGAGATGCAGAGACACGCTCGCAAGTGGGAGTGAGTGAGTGAGTGTGCGTGCTTGTGCGTTCACACTCATATACTTCACAGAGGCGTGAGAAACAGCCGCACACACACGCACTGAAATGTAAGTGCTTCACAGTGGGATTCTTCATGTTATTTACACAATGCGTTGTGTCACCTACTTAGTATGCCTGGAGCACAGCATCTGCTTAAAGAAGGGAGCGTGAAAGAATCAGAATGAATGTGTGTGTGTGTGTGTGTGTGTGTGTGTGTGTGTGTGCGTGTTTGAACAATTAAGGGGGTTCAGCTTCCTGGCATGTGTTTATTTCAGTGTGTGTATAATTGCAGTCACTGCATACAAAAAACAATATCATGAACACTAAATTGTCCTTCTTAGTGTGTTTGTGTATGGATTTGTCTTGTTTGACAGGCACTTTTAAAGCTAAACCTGGTATGAAGGGTTACATTCTTCAACAAGTCCCAACTCTGTTCTCCCCATAAGCTGTGTTTAAGAATCCACGGGGTATGTTTTTTAAACCCGGGAGCAAAGTAGAATAATCACTGTAATAAATCAGTCAGAATTTGTGACTGATGTGATGCTTTGTGCAGATGAACGTATGTGCCTCCTGTAGCCAGCAGCTTTGGAGCGTTAAAAATACATTGCGTTGCTCCTATTTTTGATTATAAAATGCATTAACACAACTGGACACATAGATAATAGACAAACATTATAAGTGAGAAAAAAAAATGCATGCATATAGAAAGACAACCAGAAACATGTGATTCTGAGAAACTAAATCAGGCAGTCACAAGACTGAAAGTTAAGACATGTTTCTTCTGGGTTGCATAATTATTAGGATTCTACCTTGTTTACTAATCAAGGTTTTTAACTACAGGAAGTTATGCTTTGCAGTGCACAACAGAAACAGTATTTAGGTTCTAGTTTTCAGAATTATTATTATTTGCTACAATTCTTATGTAAAAGATTCAAATAATGACCAAACAGCATCTGCTTTTATGAAGATAACCATCAAGCTGTTTTCACACATGCCTTCAGGTATGCTGCAATCTTCTCAAGGCTCTCAGAGTGATTCAGAAAAGAGCTATGGTTTTTACAACATTCAGCGTATTGTCTTAAACATAGTGTTCATACAATTACTCATACATGATAAAGTCCACAACTGTGAACAAATTTCCCTATCACATATAGTTGGTTAAACAAAGTCTGCGTACAACAATTCACAGTTGTTCAAATCAGTTTCAATCCAGGGTATTGGCAGGATTTTTAAGTTCAAAGTGAATACTTTTGAATACATTTTAAGACCTGTACAAATTAATACCATATCAGCATGGTAGGGCAATGTCTATGGTAACTATAACAGTAAATTTACTATAACAGTAAACTGTAAAATTCATGATTTACAGGTTTTCACAAAAACAAAGTTATATATAATAATAAACTTTACAATTGAGCCTTAAAACCATTTTTAAGAAAATTGAAAAATGATTATATTAATTTAAACAATTATTATCAATGCCTCTTATAGTGCATTATCTTCTCATCCATGCACCAGTTCACATTTATAACTCTGCATGCAAAAACATGGGTTGATTTTCACATTAATCTGAACAAAAACAGTGGACGGGCTGATTAAAAATGTAACTTTATTCTCTGCCAGCAGGTGGTGCTTTTGGAACAAAAAGCTTTTAATAGTTGCATTAAGCCATATGGCAATTCTTGCCATTCTGTTCCTAAATGTAAGAACTCTTTAAATCATCATTAAGACTTTCTTATAACATGTAGGACTTTTTATGGCCTTACATTTCATATAAGTAAATTAAAGACTTTTAAGGACCTGCAGAAACCCTGAAATCAGTAAATCGATCAATTTCTTTAAAATCGTTAGTCTGAGACTACATGAAATGGCATTCACAACCCTTTTTACTTCCACAAGGTAACAGGTTGAAATAGATGTTCATGAGAAACTGTACTGTAGTGCATCAGAAATACTACTGTTTATTTGTGGTTCTCAAACAATGGGCTGGGGCCCGTTAAAGGGTCTTAGCAAACTTGCAAGGGGGCTTTAAGATAACTATGATGATTTAATATAAGATAGAATAGGCATTAAACATAAGATAAATCAACTAAAAAGCAAAACATTCTTATTTTAATTCAGCCTGTCAGAAACATTTTTTTTAACTAGCTTTATCGGGAGTAGTGTATCTTTTAAAGTGTGATTTTTAGATCTGAAAAAATCAAGTTAATGAATAAAATCTAAAAAGTAAGCATAAGCACTTTATAATGAATATACCTTTTTTGCCCTAGCAAATAGATTAATGCATTCATGTTATACTAAGTATAGTTCAGGTCTATTAACATTTACTGACATATCGCTCAAGGCTTACTGATTTAAATGTTTTTATTAAACTTACTTTGAAGTACTACTTGTGCACAATGCACATTTCTTAATATTAAGGCAAAAATATGTTTTAATGTCACTACTGATGAGGATAGTATGATCTTTAAATAATATCGGTCTTTAAATGCTAATTATTTAAAGTGTACCCAAAGTATACTCGCAATAGTTCCACTTTAGCACAAACAAATATACTTAAGTATATCTTTAGTTGGATGTCAGCGCTACTTCCACACAAGTAAAGTACATTAAGTACAAAATGAGTTGTTCCAATTGAGCAGACTTTAAATCTACCATTTTACTATAATAAAAGTACAATTGCAGAGTTTTTTTTATTAAGTACATAATATGTAAATGTATTTTGTAGTATATTTAGCATGAAATAAATGTAGATTTTGTATATTTATTTTTTACTAAGTTGATTAAGCCTATTTTTAAAATATTTTATCAGGTTAAAACAAACAAAAAAAAATTGTAAACTTCATTCTTTATCCAGTTAATTACAGTTAATTAACGTTGGGAACCCTGACAAAAACATTCAGTTTTCAAAATCTCCCAAAATTGAATTTACAGTAACTACGAGTAGCTGGCCTTCGAATATGGTTGTGAACAGTGAGGGCTTTGGAGTCAAAAAAATGTCCCTGTTTTAAATGGTGTCCCTGTTTTAAAAAAAAGTCATTCTGAAACAAAGTTATTTGTCTCTGATGAAAGATCATGAAGATCAATTCATTTCCTTTCTAATTACTCACCATAAAACCTAGTATGTGTATTTCAAGTACTTCTGCAATCTGTGCTAATGAAAAAGTCAGTCTCCAGAGTGCCATTCAGTTTAAATTAGCCATGAAAATAAGTTTGTATTTAAAAATAAATTGTATTCGTGACTTTCAATGATAGTCACGATCGGTTTTGAATGGGGGGGAGGGGGGTGGAATCTGTTGGCTCAGTGAGCAAACCGAAGGCTCGAAAGGCTGGCATGATGTCACACAGCGTCTGTGGGCATGAAGAGAAATGACATCTCCCCGGGTAAACACTCGCTGACAAGATAACTGCATAGCTCGCTTTCTCTTACATGATAGGCCAGCCAGAGGAAATATGTGTGTGTTCTGGTGAAGCCGGTAATTAGTGCCTTTCCTGATGTTGTTTGTGTATGTTCATCTCAGAGCTTGAGAGTGTGTGTCACAGCATTTAAGGACAGTATTCAATTAGCATGTAATTTAAGAGTGCGTATGCACGTTCATGCCTCACTGCAGAGAGTGTGTGAGTTCGTAGCAGAATCCCTGCTAACGAGAAGAATGCTGCTCAATGCTCATTAGCACACACACACACTCTCACACTAATTACTGTGCTGCTTCACAAAGCGAGCTCTGTTCACACACAAGTGCCGCCATCCTGCATATGTACAGCTCCGAGAAAAGAGACGAAGCTACTGGAAGAAACTAGAAGAAAAGTGAGAGACTTCAGGAAAAAACGAAATAAAACTGTCACATTTAAGCTTCTTTTCAATCGATCGATATAGCATTATCACAGTTCCTGTATTAAATATCAAGGCTATTCTTAGCATTTGTACAGCGCAGATGACAAACTTCCTGCTTCTAAGAGCTTAAGACAGTTGTTTTTGTTCTTCTTCACTCAATATAACCCGCTGTACGCAATCAGGCGTGTTTGTTCCAGCCACTAACTAGAGGAAACGTTTCATTCTTTTATCTTATCATGGCTGATCAACAGTGTGACTGTCCCGTCAGAGTGGCACGGAGACTCATTTTCATGCTAGGGATTTCTGTTCTTTAAAACAGCAAAGTTTTGATTATTATTAAGATGAACAAGTCCAAAAGAGTAACAGTTCTGACTAATCATTTATAATAGTGGACAAAGGTATAGGACACATTACATCTAGTCTTTGAAAAGCACTGATGACAACAACAACATATTTTAGAAGAAATTAATGTACTGTGTTTACTAGTACAGGGTTGGTAAGTTTTTTTTTTTTCTTAAATAAACACCTCAATTCAGCAAAAACATTACATTTATTAAAAAGACAACTTTCTGTTTATCAAAAAATCCTGAAAAACTGATAAGATGAAATTTTTTAAGAAGAAGAAATTTCTAAAGGATCTTTGTCATCATAGGAATAAATTGCATTTTAAAACATAATAACATTTCACAATATTACTAATTTTACTGTATTTTTGAACACCAGCCTTGGTGAGAATTAAAATCTTCTTTCAAATACATTAAAACATCTTACTGACTTAAAACTTTTGCTGATGCACACTATATAATTTCATTGGTATATTGTATAATTACATTACAATAACTATATTCAGAGCTGGGTAGTAACTGATTATATGTCCTCTGATTACGAGGATTATAAAATACACTGTATTTTATCATCATCGAAATCAGATTACAGTTACTTTTTCCTGGATTACATGATTGCATGAAATCAGTCTTAATTGAATGATTCTCTATAATTTTTTTTTTCTCTTTTAAGTTTTCCTTTCTAAAAATCCTACTGTATCACACCATTTTGCTTTGACTGTATTCACAATATAAAATGTCCATGTAAATAATTTTACGATCCATGCAAATGATCCCCACATAGGGATTTCGAAATGTTTTGTCTGGTGTGAAATATTTACATGAAACATCTCTGAAGAAGTTAATATTTGAATAATTTAACAATATATTTGCATGTGATTAATGATTTAATTAATTGTTAGCTTTTTACGATCTCACAAACCCACTATAGTTCTTACCACGACCCATAGTTCTTATTAAGACCAGTTTGGGAATCCCTGATTTAATGTAATGTTTAATGTAATTAATGATCTTGGTATTAAAAATTGAATATATTTTCTTTCTATTTGCTATTTTATGTCTTTTTTTTTAGGATTTATTTTTGCAGTTTTTTGACATTATTATGATAGAACGGTGTAGAGGAGACAGGAAGCAAAGTGGAAGAGAAAGAGGGGGAGGGATCTGGATCAGGAAAGGTCCTCAAGCCAAGTTTTAACCTTGGAACAGCCATACCTCAAGGGCGCTATATGTTGGCACGCTGGCAAAAAAAACTATCAGCACTGACAATATGGAATGTTTAATGGTAAGTTTAAAACAAGTTAGATTAAAAAAAGTTATCTAAAAAGTAGTCAGAATACATTATCTAAAATGAACTACATTACATTACTAACTACAGTTTTCATCATGTAATTTGTCATTTGTATACCCAGCTCTTAGTATATTCTAAAATGTATTTATAAAATACATATATTATTTTATTTAATTATAATTATTTAAAAATTTATTTAGATTTTTACATTTATGCATATGAAAGAGTTTTTATCCAAAGCTATCTACAATGCATTCACAAGATGCTAACAACAAGAAAGTCATGGGTTCACTGTTAATCCATTTGCACAAAAGCATCTGACAATTGCATAAATGTAAATGTGCCTTTCCTGCAAAACTGAACCCAAGATTTAGGTGATGATATAGCTATGGCTCCTTCTTAAGTGTCTATGTGATTTTCTTTTTGGCTGTTTTATTGTTGGCCTTTTCTACCCATTAACCTCCATGATTTAGGCCAGTGATTTTCAAACTTTTTTGGTGGCGCCCTCCTATAAACCTCTAAAAAAAAAAATTTGGCACACCGCTCCACATCCAGTATAGACAGCATGTTTACAACGGTGGCTTTGTTGCATCCCGTGTAGAGCTGTTGCGGCACGACAACTGTAGCGTCCGGTGTACACATGGTGAGTAAAGCCGAGAGCAAGATATGCCTCCTCATATTTTCTGCATTTAGTTTTTGAATAGGGATGGGACGATAAACACAATTCGAGAAATGATTCAGCATCGATTCTGGATTTTCCAAATACATCGCAATTCTTTCTCAAATCAATTCTATGCTTAGTTTTGAACAGCAGATGGCACTGCTTGTTTTACAAAAAGCAGAGCTCTGCTTGTTTCCAAATCCATACATGCACTTTAGCCTAAAATGACCATTCATACAATAAAAAAATTGCAGCAAATTGCATAAATCTCGTGTCATATAAAAGCATTCTGAGCCGAGGTGAAATTACATGACTCAGCCGAACTCACAAGTGCTCTTCAGCACTCTTTTTCGTGAGCGTTTAAATGTGCAGATGAACACTAGGTTAGAGCACCATCTGCTGTTAAAATCTAAGCTCAGAATCGATTCCAAAGACAAACATGACGCATTCGTAACGAATGTTAACCACAGACTGATGTTCATCCAAAAAAAGTTGAAGGGATAGTTTACCCCAAAATGAAAATTCTGTCATTAATTACAGAAATAATTACAGAACCCTCATGTCACTCCAAACCCATAAGACCTTCATTTCTTTTTTGGAAAACAAATTAAGATTTTTTTTATGAAATATGAGAGCTTTCTGACCCTCCATAGACAGCAACGCAACTACCACTTTCAAGGTCCAGAAAGGTAGTAAGGACGTTGTTAAAATAGTCCATGTGCCATCAGTGGTTCAACCTTAATCCTTTGAAGCTACAAGAACTTTTTTTTAACAAAGAAACCAAAAATTATGACTTTATTTAACAATTTCGTCCTTCTTATGTTAGTCTTCAACATGCGTTCACGACATGAGGGTTAGTAATTAATGACAGAATTTTTATTTTTGGGTGAACTATCCCTTTAAAATGGAAGTGTGTAATTTCTGTGCCACTAGATTCACTAAATGTAATTGCAAAAATAATGTTTTTTTTTTTCGCTCAAACACTCATTACTACCATTTGTCAAGCAATGATTTTATACCACTACAGATCTACAGTGTTTACACTTTTCAGGAAAATCAACGCATGTGGCTTACTTACTGTTGCCTGCACAAATTTAGCTGGAACTGAAACAAATATGTCAAAAAAAATTACACACTCTAGCTTTAATGTTCCAAATTAAGCCTCTAATTGCACACACAAAAAAATAGATAAAACTATAATAACCACTGGCATGCTGGCTATCAGGATAGACTGAGATGTGATGTGATGTCAGTTTTTTTGTGCCCCCGAGTTGTTCCATCTGAAAATTACACCATCCATGTTTCACCGTCTCCTCCGTTGCCATGGCAATCTGCCGTCACCACACTTGTGTGCGCATCACACGACACGTGGATGCACTCTATCTCTTTGACGGCTGGGTCTAAAATTAAACTCACGTGTGTGAGTGTGACCACAGCCATTAATACACTAGAATACCCTCGCTATGGTGTCAGATCTGCTCTACAGGCACACAGCTGTCGTTTCGTGAATAAGGGCCCAAGAGTTCATGTACTCCAGAGGGTTGGTTATGTTTGTTTGTTTCAGTGTGCATGCATGTCTCTGAATTACTGCGTAGATCACTCATTCCTTATGTAATCATTCCCAACCCTCTGAGCGATAGGATCGGAATGCTGGGAAGTTTAATAAGTAAGAATGTGAGACAGACCAAGACTGAAATGTAGGGATATCTTCATGAGGAGAAAAAGAAAGGGGGAACCTTACCTCAAGGTCATCAAGTGAGCGAGCCATACTGAGACGCTTGGAACGTCCAAAAGATCGTCTGCCGGAGGAACGCTGAGGAAAGCCCATAGTGATGCCTTTAAATCTTCCACCCTGTGAGAAACAGAGAGAAAGACATTAGTAACATACACAAGACATACTAGTGCTTGACTAAAATACTTATAATGCAGATGTCCCTATGATACAATACATAAGAAGGACAAATTGCTGACCAATATCCACAGAAAAACAGATTTAACCAGAGTAGATCTTGTACCAATGAGTAAAACTTCTTTTTAGAACTTCATGAGTTTTAGAAAGTCTTTAATTTCAGCTAAACATCTGGGTAGGGTTGCCGTTCAGGGCAGCCATTTGTAAGCTCTCACTTAAATTGGAACGTTAAGTCCAAACTAAAGACTTAGTAACTACTAGCTAGTTACTAAATCTATAGATTATTTGGTTGCACCAGTTGTTCGTAAGGCAGAACTTACCTAGTGATTCTCCGTAAAGTAATGCGTAGTCAAATAATATGATGTTTACACTAAATCATCCTATAGAAACATTCAAATACACGAAAAGAACTTGTTTAAATGCTATGAATTTTCATTTATACTTCTTTTGCCTCACATATTCCAATGGTAAAAACAAGTTTAAATTAAAAATGAATAATAACATTGGTCTATATGTAGCCTTTTTTTGACGTCCAGGGTCACATATGTAAATAACAATATGAAATAAATAAGGATCAATAAATACTGAAAAAAAAAACATAAGAAATGGCATTTATTTATTATTTCATATGCACAATGTGCAAGAGTCGCACTGTATGGGGTGTTGAAGACGTGCTAAAAAAGAAACAAAGTTTGTTTATTCACATATTGTTCTTTCTCTTAATATGTACGTGAGTGTAAATTTCAGCAGGATCATATATGCCTAAAGGATTGAAGTTTGTCACACCTAAACCAGCTAATCAAGATCTTCAAGATCATTAGAAAGCTACAGGCTGGCGTGTTTGATTAGGGTTTGATCTAAACTCTGCAAGACAGTGGCCCTCCAGGACCAAAGTTACCCATCCCTGCTGTAGATGGTCTTGATTGTTTTTTATTTTGGACAAACTAAGTGTGACCAATGAGATAAGGCCTAAACCAGGGCGTAAGGGGTGCTAACTAACCTGTCCAGAAGAATCTTATGTGAGATGGTATCAAAAGCCACACTTATGTCAAAAAGGACAAGTATGGTTAATAAACCAGAATCAGCTGTAGGGCTGTGAGATATTGAAAAAAAAAAATGCAATATGCAATAACTCATTAAATAATGCGATATTTGATATGCGATACAATAATACTTAAAGTGCCAAATGCTCAAAAGAAATAGTTTTACTCAGCTGTTACTGAGCCAGTCCTGTGAACTTCTGTAACTATCTTGTGTCATATGTATGGTTATTTATATGTATTTATCAAGAGCTCCTGTAAAACCACAACAAATTCCTTGTGTTTGCGCACACTTGGTGAATAAAGCTCTTTCTGGTTCTGATTTTAATATAACTAGCATACATTTTTCACTTTTTTGTGAGAAGAAATCACCCCTACAACAACTTGTCATTTCCAAAATGACAAAAATGTCAATTTAACATTAGTGTAATCAACTTAACATCAGTTTAGGAACTGAATAATAAAAAGGAAAAATACAGCACAGCTTAGTCTTCACTATGAATTCAATCTGCACTTTTTGTAGCAATAAGCTACAAAAATTATATAGGCAGGGGCAGTGAGTGGTTTTCTCTACTCAAATATTGCAAGCTGTAGCGATATGCAAATTGCGATATTTAAATAATTTTTATATATTGCACAGCCCTAATCAACTGCCAATAAAAGAATAGTAAAATCGTTAGTACATATTGTGATGCAATGATGCATTAAACATTCAATTGTCCTTGCATTGGCAAACCATGTGCCCCCCCCAAGAAATGTCCAAAAAATTTCAAAAGTCTTATTGGAGGAGTGTGGTAACATCTCACAGCAAGAACTGTCAAATCTGGTGCAGTCCATGAAGATGAGATGCACTTTAGTCCATAAAAGCAGTTGGTGGCCACACCAGATACTGGCAGCTTTTCATATTGACTTACTTCAGGAAATCACTATTCTATTATTGCTCATCAAATGTCTGTGAACCTTCAAATTATGGGGTGGTTGCATAAACTGCTTAGACTAGTTTTAAAAATTTAGTCATATAATTGTTTTTTTTCTAGACTGGTCATAACTAGTCCTTAAGACACACAGTCCTAACATAGTGGCTGTGTTTGTGCAAATGGCCCTATGTCTCAGTTGTTGTTTTATGTACATACAAATATTTACACGTTAAGACATTTGCTGGAAATGAAAGTTGAACACAGTCAAAAGTGAGAGAACTTTTTTTTTTTTTTGCTGAGTGTAGCCAGAATAGTTTGGAATAATTACTATTTTATTACGACTTTATTACAGTAAAGCAGTTGTACTGTGAAATAAAACTACAGTTTAAAAGAACTCTTTTCTATTTGTATATATTATATATGTAGTTATTATTTTGATGGCAATACTGAACACAGCCATTACTCCAGTCTTCAGTGTCACATGATCCTTCAGTAATCATTTTATTATGCTGCTTTGGTGCTTACTTAATAATGATGGTTCAGTGTTGAATTTTAAGTAACTAAGTACATTAACCGGTAAACATTTTTCAACATTAAACCATTATTAACAATTAAGCAAATTTCAGGATTCTTTGTTGTAGTCAAGACCTAAACCAAGATCAATCAAGGCCAAGACTAGAGTGTGTTGAGACCAAAACATAACCAAGACCAAGACAGCACTTTTTAAATTAATTTACTGACTGAGATATGACTTGATTAAATAATAAAAAATTAATAAAAAAAAATAAGAATTATAATAACAATTGCATCAACGTTATTAGATTTCCAGAATAAAAAAAAATCCTGATAATTTACTCAGTTCATGTGATGCCTTTCATTCTTCAGTCGAAAAGAAAGTTTTTGAAGAAAACATTCCAGGACGATTTTCGATATTGAAGTCCACTAGAGTGCACAATGGGCTGAAGGTCCAAACTGTAGCTTCAATGCAACTTCAAATGGCTCTAAATGATCCCAGCTGAGGAAAAAGGGTCTTATCTAGCGAAACGATCTGTCATTTTCTAAAAAGAAAT
Source organism: Cirrhinus molitorella (assembly GCA_033026305.1). NCBI lineage: Eukaryota > Metazoa > Chordata > Actinopteri > Cypriniformes > Cyprinidae > Cirrhinus > Cirrhinus molitorella. The sequence goes on from CM065120.1 coordinate 29,877,246, forward strand.
GGACATTGATATACTTTTTAACCACAAATGCTCGTCTTGCACTAACCTCACGCATTACATAATCATGCACAAGCAAACGTGCAAAGGAAGTCAAACGCCCTTTACAGAAAAAAGTAATACAACAATGTCGGATGATTTTGAAGTTGGAGGAGAAAATGAGATGTTTTTCACCCTACACAAAATTTTTGAAAAACAAACCACACGTGATTTTTCAAGATGTGCATTGCAGAGCTAGTGCAAGATGAGCATTTGTGGTTAAAAAGTATATACATTTTTATTTTTCTTAAAAAAAAGCTGATCATTTTAATAGATAAGACACTTATTCCTTGGCTGGGATCAAGCAGGGCCCTTTGAAGCTGCAATGAAACTGCCGTTTGGACCTTCAACCCATTGGCCACCATTGAAGTCCTGGAATGTTTTCCTCAAAAAATTGTATTTATTTGCGACCGAAGAAAAAAATATGAACATCTTGGATGACAAAGGGGTGAGTAAATTGGAAATGTTTATTTTGGAAGTGAAATAATCCTTTAAATATAAACTTTTGAATACAGAATATTGAAAAATAAAACAATATTTTTAAATCTAAAATACTGGCATATTAGGAAATCAGCATATTAGAATGATTTCTGAAAGATTATGTGACTAAAGAGTAATGGTTGCTGAAAAATTCAACATTGCCATCAGAGGAATAAATTGCATCTTAAAATACAGTATATGCTAATTATATTTTCAATTACTTCTACATTTGCATTCATCCTTAGTTCTGCACACACAACAAGAGAGTCTGGTGGTCAGGCTGAATCCCACCTCATAATCATATCCCAGTGTCCGTCTACCAAACCTGTCCCCTGAGAAATATAAGTGATAAGCGCTTTGTCTTACTCTCCCTATTTTTGAAAAAGACAGAAACATTTCTCCTCCGCTCCACATGTGAAATACACAGAGGAGCCAGTAAACAACTCTCCTCTTACTGTTTGATTTCATTATGAGAGGAGCGTTTGGCGATAGCACAGGATCACATGAACAGACACATGGGGAAACGTGTGCTTGTGTGTGTGCAAGTGTAAAAACTTACAGTGTAAAGGATACTGCTATAAAGTTCCCTTTGTCACTAAATTTTTTTTATATGAGAATTTCCTAACAACACAAGGTTTTTAAGTACATTTTTTAAGACATTTGTGTCACTAGCTGCACTGCACAATATTACCAAAAATAACAAGATTTGTATATATATTTTTTAAAGAAAATTTGCATGTGTAAAACTTGCAACTGCTGCTATCTTAAAGGTATAGCTAACCCAAAGATGAAAATTATGTCATTAATTACAATGTTCTGAACCAATAAGACCTTCATTCACCTTCAGAACACATATGAAAGATATTTTTGATAAATTGCGAGCGCTTTCTGACCCTGACACATTCACATTCTGCAACTGATACATTCAAGGCTCAGAAAGGTGAACCCTGGTATCCCAAAGAGATGGATTATTTTTCTATAAAACTTTCTTTGTGTCCATTTAAGGACAGAAAGTCATGTATATCTGGGACGGCATGAAGGTAAGTAAATGATGAGAGTATTTTCATTTATGAGTGGAGTACCCCTTTAAAGAGATGTTTTTTTTTTTTTTGTTTTTTTGAGATTTTATAGTGCACCAGGTGCAAGTATGTCTGATTGCTATTGAAACAAAAGCACTCAACAAAGCACAGCACTCAAACAAAGCCTCATAGCAACACTATTTACACATTCTGCACACATTTAACTCATGATATGAAAGAAAGTATTGCAGCAGGAAAGGCAATACATAAACACTAACCCTACTTGATTCTGTAAATACTTAACATGACATGTTTTCCAGTCAAGGAAGGTCAATAGCGATGCTAGAAAGAGAAATAGAAGGACGAATATACAAAGATGGGAGAACTAGTAGTCAGGCGGTCAGACAGACAGAGAGACAGACTGATTAGAGGGATAATTTTCATAAGCTAAAGTTTAGAGGCTGATTGTACAGATGACAAGAGCAGTGTAATCAAATGGCCTCCTGTGTTGCCTAGAAACGCAGCGAACTCTGTGTGTTCAGCCTCATCATTATGACACATCAAGTGATAACAAACATATGCACACACACACAAATATGCCAACACAAGTGACTACATGCACATGAGAGTCAGGGCAGTGCATACTTCAGCTTTGCACATATGTGTCTGCATTTAAAAGGATAGTTAAGCAAAAATTATAATTCTGTCAACATTTACTGACACTCATGTCATTCCAAACGCGTTTGACATTCTTTCTTCTGTAAACAGAAAATAATATAATTTTAGTGAATGATGGTAATCCAAAAGTTTTGGTGACCATTGTCTTTCATTATTTCCAAGATTTCTCTAAATATTTTCTTTGTTCCCCAGGAGAACAACAGTGAGCAGCAGGCCTACACATTTCATTTTCAGTTTTGGTGAACTATCCCTTTAAGGCTAACAAGACAGGGCATTTACATAATATCTCTCTCAATCGCACACACACAATGTGAATTTCAAGGCAAGCATGCAAAGGCACCATGATCACACACACACACTCACATGACGCACATACCATAAAAAGAAACCTTGCAGAATCAGGAGAGAACAAATGATCTGTGCTATGGAAACCTTCCTTAAAGGATTAGTTCATTTCCAGAATAAAAATGTCCTAATAAATTACTCACCTCTATGTCATCCAAGGTGTTCATGACCTTCTTTCTTCAGTCAAAAAGAAATAAAGGTTTTAGAGGAAAACATTCCAGGATTTTTCTCTATATAATGGACTTCAATGCAATTCCAAATTGCTGTTTCAATGCAGCTTTAAAGGGCTCTATACAATCCCAGCCGAGGAATAAGGAGGGTCTTATCTAGCAAAACAATCGTCATTTTCTAAATAAATTAAAATGTATATACTTTTTAACCACAAATGCTTGTCCAGCGCTAATTCGACCTCACACAGCGAATGTGCAAAGAAAGTCAAACGACCTTTACAAAAAAAGGTAAACAATGATGTCAGGCGAATTTGAAAATTGTATGCCGTTTGTAGCCCTACCCTACCTTTTTAAAAAGAAGTACACAAAAAAACTAACCTTGCAAGACCTTTCCAACGTGATTACACAATGCATAAAGATGCATCTGTGCATTGCAGAGCTAGTGCAAGATGAGCATTTGTGGTTAAAAAGTATATACATTTTTTTTTTTTAAAGAACATTACAGATCGTTTTGCTAAATAAAACACTTATTCTTTAATTATTTTGGGATCGTGTAGTGCCCTTTGAAGCTGCACTAAACTGTAATTTGGACCTTCAACCCGTTGATCCCAATTTATGGAGAAAAATCCTGGAATGTTTTCCTCAAAACCTTAATTTCTTTTCAGGTGAAGAAGGAAAGATATGAACATCTTGGATGACATGGGGGTGAATAAATTATCAAGAAATTTTTATTCTGGAAGTGAACTAATCCTGTGAAGATATGAAAGTTACACTCTAAAAAACACTGGGTTAAAACAACCCAATTTGGGTTATTTTGGTAACCCAACGCTGGGTTTGTCCATATTTGACCCATTTATATTTGATTTATTTTAAATCTTTGACCCAACATGCTGGGTTGTTTTAATTAACTCAAATATTGAATGAAAATTACTATTGCTGGCTTAAACTTAACCAAAATTAGATTAGAAATTAAAAAGCAGATACAGACAACAGTAAAAATCAAAACGTGAACATTTATTAATAGGTGAAAACAACCGTGGACAAAAATATAAGACAAACTGAATTATGCAACATAGTTTTCAACTTTGCATACATTTAAACTTATTTAACAAACATTTTAAAAATACAAATCTAACATTTAAAAGTAATATTTTGATTCTAGTCTATTAAACGGTTCTCTGTTATCCTTTTTAACCGAAATGTAGTGCAGATTCTTGTGCTGGTGTGTTGTTAAAATCTATTCCCCGGGGAACCGGCGAACCTCAGACTGCCGCCTCGTGTTTCACTCGTAGCTAAAAGTTGCCGTGACTTCATAACCTGTCAATAAACAAAACAGTACAGAGCTTTGAGAACATATTTTAACATCCGAATTAATTAGAAGCAGTCTTATAGCGAATAAAATCAGTTTATGTCATACAAGGCAATGTGTTTCCATCACGTGAAACGACGCATTTAGCTGACTGCCAACTCTTCTGTATGTTTCGTTGCGTTAAATAAAATTATTTACAGCACAATAACGATTTCATAGACGGAATAAAATGTTTACAAACCTTAATTTTAATGAAGAAGCCCACTAAAACGGCGGCACTGAGGATTTGCTCTCTCGTCTCTCCTGAGGAGAAAAGCCCACGCTCCGAGCCTCCAACTGTGAAAAGTGCCCGCACAGGTTATTTCGTTGGAGGGTTGTATAGTTTCAGCGGTCAGTAAAATTGACCCAGCCACTAACCCAACAGCTGGGTTACACAAAAAACTACTCAACACTGGAAAAATAACCCAACATAATGGCATAACCCAGCAATTGGGAAAAAAAAACAACCCAGAGTTTTTTTAGAGTGTAAGAATGTGAATGTTTAAAGAGACTTAAAGGGTTAGTTCACCCAAAAATGAAAATTTACTCACCTTCAAGGCATCCTTGGTGTATATGATGAATGCAATCAGAGTTATATTAAAAATGGTTCTGGCTCCTCCAAACATTATAATGGTAATGGTATTTCTCTTCATCCATCCAAAACATATTTAAAACATTATAACCACCGCATCGATTAACTCATAAATGGTGCCATTTCAGTTTCATATGAGAAACATTAAACGCAAAACAAAATCCCGCTGCTCGTTTGAGATGCGCAGCATTGACCGTTTAATGCAAACAAACTTGTTCAAGCTCAGAACAGCTTTAACAGACACTACTGTTATTGCAGAGTGCTGCGAGATCTAGTGAGAAGCATTTGAATTCACAGCAGAAGGAATGAAAAGGCTGCTGGAAATCTAGTGAGATGCATTCAAATTCTGCATAGAATTCTCTGCTATGAACAACGTTGAGGTACATCAGAAAACCAAAAGTAGTAACGATAACCATGGTGTTGTGTCAGAAATAGTCGAATGTTATTACGTTATTTATTTCAGGGTTTGTGCAACCCTTTGAGAGAGAAATTCAAGCTTCAAGCTTTTCACACAACTATTTCCAGCAATTTAAAGCTCTCCAATTTGAACGGTATTTTTAATGGGATGACCAAAATATACTTTGTGGTAAACACTTATGTAAAATGAAAAATCTAATCACAATTATAATCAGTAGATGGATCACTTATTGGCTTATTAGTCATTCATTTTCTACTTTTTGCTTCATATTTTGAAATAATATTATTTATAATTATCAAATCATCAAGGAACCAGATTGTGTCAGTTTTACACTTTTTTGTGTATGAAGTAAGAAGATTCACAAAGTGCCTTGAAAAACAAACTTTCCTTAAATTTGCGATTATAATCACTAAAGTTGTTGGTCAGTTCCATGTAATACTGTAGAACAATAATGGTACACTCTAAAAAATGCTGGGTTAAAAACAACCCAATTGGGGTCATTTGGCAACCCAGTGCTGGGTAAATATTGGACAGAACACATGCTGGGTTATTTTAACCCAGCCAGTTGGGTTAAATCGTTGACCCAACATGCTGGGTTGCTTTAATTAACTCAAATATTGAATGGAAAGTACTATTGCTGGCTTAAAATGAACCAAAAATTGTATGGAAATGAAAAAGCAGACACAGAATTACTAGAGGCAGCATTAATAATCAAAACGTGAACATTTATTAATACGTGAAAACATACATGGACAAAAATATAAGACAAACTGACTTTACATACATTTAATCTCATTTAACAAGCATTTTAGAAATAAAAAAATAACATTTAAAAGTAATATTTAATTTAAGTGTATCAAATGGTTCTCTGTTATCTGTTTTAACCGAAATAGAGTTGATTCTTGTGCCGGTGTGTCGCTGAAATATGAGCCGGCGATGGGCTGCTATTCCCCGGGGACACTGCAAACTTCAGACCGCCCCCTTGCGTTTCACTCGTAGCTAAAAGGTGACTTCAGAAATTGTCAATAAACAAACAGTACACAATTTTGAGAACATATTTTAATATCCGAATTAATTAGAAGCAGTATTATAGCGAATAAAATCAGTTTATGTTAAGCCAGCCAATGTTCCATCATCCGTTGCTGATGCATTTAGCTGAGTGACATCTCGTCTGTATGTTGCGTTGGGTAAAATAAAATTATTTACAGCACAATTAAGACTTTATAGACTTTATAAAATGTATACAAACCTTAATTTCACAGAAGAACTCTGCTAAATCGTCGGCTGCGGCACTGAAGACTCGCGTCTCGCTCTCTCCTGAGGAGAAAAGCCTGTGGCGTGCTCCGACTATAACCCAACAGCTGGGTTAAAGTGCCCGCGCATTTTTTTTCCGGCGGAGGGAGGGGAAGGGGTGTATAGTTTAAGCGGTCAGTGAGATTGACACAGCCACTAACCCAACAGCTGGGTTACACAAAAAACTACCCAACACCGGAAAAATAACCCAACATAATGACCCAACAGGCATAACCCAGCAGATGGGTTAAAAAAAAACAACCCAGCGTTTTTTAAAGTGTACATTTAATAAGAGTAAAATATATACATTTTCTATATAAAAATTAGATTTTGCATGTTAATTTTGTTAATAAGTACATTTATGCTTCCCAACTCAAGCGTAGTACTTTAAACCGTATCAAAACCGTATAAAGATAATATATAGGAAATGAATATGCAACTACATTTATTAATGCAAAAAATTGTAATTTCATGATTAAATGACTTATATATTAAATATACATATACATCCTACGCCAGGGATCCTCAAATCTGGCCCACGAGATCCATTTTCCTGAAAATTTTAGATCTAACCCTAATCAAACACACCTGAGCATGCTAATCAGTGTCTTCAGGATCATTAGAAAATCACAGGTAGGTGAGTTTGATCAGGGTTGGAGCTAAACTCTGAAGCGCATTGGCCCTCCAGGGCAATATTTGAGGAACCCTGTCCTACGCTATCCGCCCGGAGCGGCTTTTGTGTACAACTGTTAGTGCAAGCTAGATAATTACGTTTTAAATATAAATATCTTTCTTACAAAAACATATTGCTTCACTACAGGAGGCCTTTATTCGCCCCTCAGAGCAGTATGAGGTACTTTTTTATTATGGATGGATGAGCTTTATTGGACTTGTTTTGGACTGATGAAGAGAAACACCTGCCCATTGCCATTATAAAGCTTGCAACAGCCAGAAAAATTTTAATATCACTCCGATTGCATTTGTCTGAAAGAAGGAAGTCATTTACATCTAGTATGCCTTGAGGGTGAGTAAATAATGGGCTAATTTTTATTTTTGGGTGAACTAACACTTTAAAGAGGAAAAATCATAAAGAATCAAACAAAAATTCAAAGAACACAAAGGTTTGTTTTTGTAGTGCAGGGAATGATCATACATTCTGCATCCAGTCCTGATGTCTGGATACTAGACACACATTGGGTTTCATTAAAATCGCTATCGGTCATGTAGCGGAGGAACAAGTTAGCCAGACATGAGTGACCGCCTCTTGATCACCCCAGTGGTTTCCATGGCAATTGAGCACCACAGCGTTGTAAATTAATCTAAGGAAATATCACACACTAAACTACATTCCTTGAGTGAATCTTACGGGTGGCTGATGAAAAGAAGCATAAAGCTGTCAACATTGGTTTTGGAGAACAACACTAAATGTTCCAGATGTTAGCGGGGGCTGCTCTGTTTTGTGTGTAGTACTTGAATCCTAGGAGGAAAAAAAATGTTTTATTTATATACTTCAAAAGACTAATGATGAAGGGGAAGGCATAGAAACATGAGGCTCATATGACTATGCTTACATCAGCACAGCCTCAAGCTCTTTTTTAGGCTGCCAAAGAGCGAATGGTACGTACATACAAGCCCAAAGGTTTTTAAAGTACATTCTATCCTCTTTTATTTATTTCATATCACAATTTCACCTATTGATTTATTCACTCTGTAGCTGTAGTATTTACATTTTCTTTCTCTAGCTCTCTCTCTCTCTCTTTCTCTCCATTGGGTCAGTCTTGGGGGTGAGATAACATCATGGATTCCTGTGGGGAGCCGGGACGTACTGTGCACTGCATCGACCTCTTAGACTTATCAGGGAGGAGCTATCTTTGAGGAGCTCTGAGGAGCTTGCTTTCCTGTTTACTTCATCCATGTCGGGATGACCAACCATACTAAGAAATGTCACTATAAAAACATCTATCTGTTTATCTGTCGCAAACCTGTCTTGTTCTCTGTAGGGCCGAGAAGCAAATCTGCAAAAAATCTTTTACAGAAAAATCCATCACACTAAACAGCCTCTGCAAATAAGGATTCTTATAATCAAAACTGAAAAACAATACTCAGTATTGATAATAACTGACAACTGTTCTGTACTGCTCTCCTCAAGTCTTGACATGTTGTTTTTTAGCACATGCTCAAGACTCGATGTAGGCAATTAGAAATACTGAATATTTCTGGCACATGTTTCAAGTACTTTTAGCTAACTGGTGTCAAGGTGATTTTTAGCAGATTAATTAAGTCAGCTGCATTTATTACAGTAAGTATGGAGTGTCTAAACACTTTTCGTCTTTACTTTAAACAATACATCTATTGTTCTAACAATATATCTAATATAATCATTTGAAAAAAAAAAATTGTGCAATAAATGTAAATAATGATTAATGAAATTAAATGAATTTAAAAACATTTAAAATATAAATAAAATAATAAAATGAAGCTTTTCGTCTTTACTTCAAACAATATATCTATTGTATAAACATTTGAAAAAAAAGTGAAACTAAATAAATGAAATATATCAAAAATGTAAATAAAATAATAAAATGAAGCTTTTTGTCTTTACTTCGAATGATATATCTATTGTATTATCATTTAAAATAAAAATTGTATGCAATAAATATAAATAATAAATAAAATAAATGAAAAAAATATTTAAAATACAAATAAAATAGTAAAATGAAGCTTTTCATCTTTACTTTGAACAATAGGCTATATCAATTGTATCATTAAAAAAAATGTCCAAAAAATGTAACTAATAAGTGTAACAAAATAAACAAAAAAAAAAACATTAAAAAACATAAAACATCGTCTTTACTTCAAACAATATATCTGTTGTATAAACATTTTTTTAAATAATTGTGCAATAAATGTAAATTATGAGTGAAACAAAATAAATATTTTTTTAAATGTAAATAAAATAATATAATGATGCTTTTCATCTTTACTTAGAACAGTACATCTATTGTATAATCATTTGAAAACAATGTTTGTGCAATAAACGCAAATAATAAGTGAAACAAAAGAATTAAAGAAAAATATCAAAAATGTAAATAAAATAATCAAACGAAGCTTTTTGTCTTTACTTCGAATGATATATCTATTGTATTATCATTTAAAATAAAAAATGTATGCAATAAATGTAAATAAAAATAATAATAATAATATATAAATAAAATAATAAAATGAAGCTTTTCATCTTTACTTTGAACAATAGGCTATATCTATTGTATCATTTAAAAAAAATCAAAAAATGTAACTAATAAGTGTAACAAAATAAACAAAAAAACATTAAAAATGTAAATAAAACAATAAAACGAAGCTTTTCGTCTTTACTTCAAACAATATATCTGTTGTATAAACATTTTTTAAATATTTTTTTAATGTAAATAAAATAATATAATGATGCTATTCATCTGTACTTAGAACAGTACATCTATTGTATAATCATTTGAAAACAATGTTTGTGCAATAAATGCAATAATAAGTGAAACAAAATAATTAAAAAAATATCAAAAAATGTAAATAAAATAATAAAATGAAGCTTTTTGTCTTTACTTTGAATGATATATCTATTGCATTATCATTTAGAATAAAAAATGTATGCAATAAATGTAAATAATAAATAAAATAAATGAAAAATAAATTTTTAAATACAAATAAAATAAAATTAAGCTTTTACTTCAAACAATATATCTGTTGTATAAACATTTTTTTTTAAATAATTGTGCAATAAATGTAAATTATGAGTGAAACAAAATAAATACATTTTTTTAAATGTAAATAAAATAATGTAATGAAGATTTTCATCTTTACTTAGAACAGTTTATCTAGTGTATAATCATTTGAAAACAATGTTTGTGCAATAAATGCAAATAATAAGTGAAACAAAAGAATTAAAAAATATATATAAAATGAAATATAAAATATATATAAAATATATAATAAAATGAAGATTTTCATATTTACTTTGAACAATATTCTATTGTATAATCATTTGAACAAAACACATTTGTGCAATAAATGTAAATAAGTGAAACTAAATAAATGAAAAATATCAAAAATGTTAATAAAATAATTAAATGAAGCTTTTTGTCTTTACTTTGAACAATATCTATTGTATTATCATTTAAAACAAAAAATTATGCAATAAATTTTAATAATAAATGAAATGATAAAATGAAGCTTTTCATCTTTACTTTAAACAATAGGCTATATCTATTATATAATCATTTTTAAAAAATGTTTGTGCAATAAATGCAAATAATAAGTGAAACAAAATAAAAAAAAATATAAAAGAAATAATAAAATGAAGATTTTTTGTCTTTACTTTAAACAATATATCTATTGTGTAAACATTTGGACAAAAAATGTATGCAATAAATGTAAATAATAAAAATAAATGAAAAAAAACATTTAAAATGTAAATAAAATAATAAAATGAGGCTTTTGTCTTTACTTGGAACAATAGGCTATATATATATATATATATATATAGTATATTATTTTTAAAAATGTTTGTGCAATAAATGTAAATATAAATAAATAATATGTAAATAATAAATAAAACAAATATTTAAAATACAAATAAAATAATACAATGAAGCTTTTCATCTTTACTTATATATATATATATATATATATATATATATAGTATAATATTTTTTAAAATGGTTGTGCAATAAATGTAACTAATAAGTGTAACAAAATAAATAAAAACAAATTAAAAATGTAAATAAAATAATAAAATGAAGCTTTTCGTCTTTACTTCAAACAATATATCTATTGCATAATCATTGTTTTAAATAATTGTGCAATAAATGTAAATAAGTGAAACAAAATAAATGAAAAATATCAAAAATGTAAATAAAATGTAAAAAAATGAAGCTTTTTGTCTTTACTTCGAACAATATATCTATTGCATAATCATTGTTTTAAATAATTGTGCAATAAATGTAAATAAGTGAAACAAAATAAATGAAAAATATCAAAAATGTAAATAAAATAAAAAAAAATGAAGCTTTTTGTCTTTACTTCGAACAATATATCTATTACATAATCATTTTTTTAAATAATTGTGCAATAAATGTAAATAATGAGTGAAACTAAATAAATGAAAACATATTTAAAATGTAAACAAAATAATAAAAGGAAGCTTTTTGTCTTTACTTCAAACAATATATCTATTGTATAATCATTTTTTTTAAAATAATTGTGCAATATGTAAATAATGAGTGAAACAAAATAAATGAAAACATATTTCAAGTAAATAAAATAATAAAATGAAGGTTTTTTTCTTTATTTCGAACAATATATCTATTATATAATCATTTGAACAAAAATAGTTGTGCAAAATGTAAATAAGTGAAACAAAATAAATAAAAAAAATATCAAAAACGTAAATAAAATAGTAAAATGAAGCTTTTTGTCTTTACTTCGAACAATATATTTATTGTATAATCATTTAAAACAAAAACTGGATGCAATAAATGTAAATAATAAATGAAAACAAATAAAATAAATCCAACTGGTTCGATATTTTAGTAACACTTTAGACTAGGGAACACATTCACCATTAATTAGTTGCTCATTAGCATGCATATTACTAGCACATTGGCAGTTTAATAGTACTTATAAAGCACATATTAAGCACATATTAATGCCTTATTCTGCATTACCATATTCTAGATCCTTTAACCCTACCCATACCTAAACATAACTACTATAAACTACCTTATGTACTAATAATCAGTAATTAGGAGTGTATTGAGGGGAAAACGTGTTACGGATATTTAATCTAAAGCCATTCATACACACCTTTAAACCACTGAATTAATACTCATTTAAAATTCTGAATGAGTTTGGGTGGTAAAACGAACAAAGGAAAAAAACATCATATACTGCAACAAGGTATTTGACCTGTAACTGACACACAGACAGTGAAACAGCGCCGCCTGTTGGTGAGCTAGAGATCAACTTATGACCCCATGTGGATACCAAGCAAATATTAAGTTTTGACTCTTTCAAGGTCTCACAAAACAGACAAGAACATTTAAGATAATGAAATTAACCACTGTGAATAAATCCCTGTGCGTTAGGATTGTGCCACTAATGCAGTAAAGAAAATTACAGCAGATGCTTTTGACTCCAAAATGACTTCCTATCAATGATTAACATCATTTATCAGCCTTATTTGGGTTGACTGTACACTATTAAAACTCATGCTGCCATGATACCTCACACTTCTTCATCAGTCATGGCTGTCGCCACCTGTGTGAGACAGATGTGGCATGGTCGCTATGTCAACAGCACTCAAGAATGCTCCTATATTAATATACAGATCCTGGAATCACCTTAGCAACTACATCTATGCATGCCGTTTTTATTACCTCAATAAATGAGAGACTACATGGAATAGTATTCATCTGCCACACTATTCAATTAATTAGTGCAGGCTTGAATTTGTGGAAAAATCTTAAAGAAATGCTACAGCGTCCAAAAATACCACTTTTCCTTATACAGATGTATACATTTAAACATGAAACCTGTTAATGTCCAAATTATAAAAGCAGTGCTAGAATGAAACAAGAGACGCAGAGAATGAACTAAAAAAACAATTCCTCAAAGCAGCGAACACAGACCATTGATGTCTGACTTGCCTTACTGTTTTTAGTAGACCCTGAAGCTATTGTCACAGATGATGCATATAACAGCTACAATGCTATTCTGAGAAATCCAATCAATGTCTGTTTTGTTGCTTTGGGCCTGTGGACATCTTTGGGCCTGTTTGGGCCCGTTGGCTCCTGTGGAGCAGTTCTGGGGAGTTACTTTATCTGAGAAACTGTGTTTTTAGAGAGCTTAGTACTTCACAAATAGTCCAGCCAACAGTCTGTACAATACTGTAATTTCATCCTTATGTCGATTCAAACCTGCTTTACTTCAGTTTCATCCATAGAACACAAAGCATCATATGCTTTCTGAGTGATATGCAATTCCAAAAAGGTTCTTTACGCATAGTAATAGTTTTATTTACAACCAAATCATTCCGACAAACCCTTTTGAAATGGTTCTTTGTCTTAGAGTTTAAAGCTGTTCTGTTTTTCAAGTCTTTAACTGTGAAATCACCTCATTTTGATATTCTTTTGCTCAACCATCCAACTACACAGATTGTCAACACACTCTGAAAAGGTAAATGATTCTTAAAATCTTTTTTCAAGAAAGTAAAATTACTCACCCTCATGTTGTTCCAAACCCGTAAGATGTTCATCTTCGGAGCACAAATTAAGATATTTTTGATGAAATCCAAAAAAAAACTCTTTGACCCTGCATAGACAGCAACACAACTGACATGTTCAAGGCCTATAAAGGTAATAAGGACATTGTTAAAATAGTCCATGTGATATCTGTGGTTCAACGGTAATGTTATGAAGCTATGAGAATACTTTTTTGAGCGCAAAGAAAACAAAATGAACTTTATTCAACACATTTTCTTTAACACGCATTTACAAGAGTACCACAATGCATGCATGTTGTGTTGCTGTCTATGAAGGTTCAGAAAGCTCTCAGATTTCATCAAAAATATCTTCATTTGTGTTCTAAAGATGAAGGCGTTACGGGTTTGTCAGAATGATAATCATAAATGACAGAATTTTTATATTTTTGGCTGAACTATCCCTTTAAAAATGAAACAAATTTACCTGTTGTGAGTGTGTTGACAGTCTGTATAGTTGGATGGTTGAGCTCCAAAAAAACCAAAAGGTGATTTGACAGAGATTTGAAAAACAAAATCTAAATTCTAACACAAAGAACCATTTCAAAAGGGTTCGTCAGGATGATATTGTTGTAAATAAATTCTTTTGCGGGACATAGATGTGAGACTGTTATGCTACGTAAATACTGATTTACATCCGTTGTCATATATGCTTATTTATATTTCTGAGCGCACACATGTAAACGAGAGAAAACGCATCCGTTTTATGTGAGAATGAAGAGAATCCACCTGCGAGAGAATAGATTTGTGCCCTTGCATTACAGTAATGCGCTCCTGACATTTGTCATTAAAATAACGCCACAGAAACCACCTCAAATGTACTATTAAAATAAGAAGAAAGTCACGTCTGACAGCTGCATAATTTAAACTGGTTAAAATCCATGGAGAATATCGTGTTTTTCCGTCTGCGCTCGACCATTTCCGTCGGTGGTGCTGGATCACTTAATGAGGTCTGCACATCTTTTGCGTGGAAACTATGCCACAAACAGAATAAATAAAAAGCTTTCTTAAAAAGGCAAAAGAACGCATGCATGTGTTATTAATATGATAATTAACAACCAACAGACTGATGAAAATGCTTTTTATCTAATGCTTTTTGTAAACTAAACATGTGTAACCAATTCTATTCAGTCCTCTTTTCCACTAAGTTAACAGGTATATTAAATATATGATAAATTTTGTTCACACATACATTTTAAAAAGGCCCAAATTGTGAAGGGCCCACACTACTTTTGGCCTTCAGAAACATACTTGCTTTTATTTAAATGAAAGAGAAAGATTGTAATCCTAAACTCATTTGTGTGTTTCTGTACAGATGCTTTCACATCTGCAGAGTGAAGCTGCCACTCAAAATACTGACATGATGGAACAAAAGAACCCTAATCTGGTAGCATTTAGAACCATTTTTTGAAAGTATAGTTTTATAGCAATTTACTTTCAGCATTTTTGGAGGTACTGAACAGCTCCTGGTCCCTATCTGCTTTCATTTAATGGAAAAAAGTGCATCAACTTTCTACTAAACTTCTCCTTTTGTGTTTCACAGTGGAAAAGACATGATGGCAAATGGCAGAATTTTCATATTTGGGTGAACTATTTCTAAAAGTATCTTGATCAGATTGATTTCAGCGGTGTGACAATTACCCCCCAGATTCCAGACTTGAATGAATATGAGTGATCTGGTGTCCACTGCTGGAGGCCCATCAAAAGCAGTCAGATCTGAGCAGGAGCTCACAGCCATTTGAACCAAAAGTTTTCCACTGGGAGAATGATACGAACCCAGCTTTGTACCTCAATCTTCTCATCTCAGGGTCAGTTTTAACATGTTCCCTCCAAGCGAGAAGCAGCAGCTGAAGCAGCAAATGGAAACGAGGTATTTTCAGCCTGGCTACGCATGTCACCTACCTGACAGAATTCTTTTTGACAGTCAAGTGTTTGTGCAGTTTTACCGAGTGACAATGCAAAACTTCAAGAGCAACAGCACATTTTAAACTAAATAAGTGAGAATATACAGTAAAACCAAAAATTATTCAGACACCAGATGTAATTTTGGATATTGTTACTAGTGGGTGCAGGACACTATAGTTATTTATGTAAGTGGATAGCAAAATTAAGTAAACTGTGACATATTATACCAAAAAAAAAATCTTCATACAGTGGACTACCAGTAAAACTGATAAATATTTGGAACCAAAATTATTCAGACACTTTGACTTGATCACGTTTTGCCCAAGTGTTTTTTCTTTAATTGCTAATGGGACATTTTTGCACCTCAGACTGAACTCAACAAAGTATTGATAGTTGTGTAAATACTGTCATACTAACCTTTCTATCAAAGTTATCTGACATTATCAAGATTCATTTCTCAGATGAGTTATTGTCATATTTCATTACAGTTTTCTAAACTATAGCGAATAAACTGTGATAATGTGAGAAATGTTGAAGGTGTCTGACTGCATTTTGGTTTGACTGTAAGTTGAAGTGAAATTTTGCAATTCATTTTCACAGAAACTCTGTGGTGGAAAGGATAAAATTCCTAGCGCAATTGAAAACAGCAAAGTAAAGGATCATGCTGTGCATGATAATAAGAACAAGGAAAAAGTGATATTCTTTCCAGGCACATTAGTTTATGTCTGCAATGACTTTTTGCACAAACAGTTGTTTGAACACATTCTTTCGATCATTAAACAGTGTACTACACTTGTATTAAATTTAAAATCATTACTTATTAATTCTTCCTAATCCTGAGGATAAGTTAATGCTGCAATCCTGAATGCATTGCAATTTCTGGCCAATTCCTCTGTAATGATTGAATGATTGTGGAGCCTTTTTAATGCTAAAAAACTCTCTTACCTTTTTCTCTGAATCTTTCACTCTTCTGCAATCGTTTGATTGCTGCTGATGCTCTCGTAGGTTCTTCTCCCCAAACAGCTTCTTAGCCCACTCGTCCTTTTGCGCATGGAGTCGGTGAGGCTGCGAGGCGATCTCGCCTGCGGCACGGTACCGATCGGCTGGAATCTTACTCATGGGTGGTGGCAGGGTGCTACAGTTAGCACTGGACCATCCGTCTGTGGACTCTGCATAAGACTCCTGATCACTGCTGTGTCCCTGACGCCAGTCTCTCAGAACGTGAACTGGCAGCCAGCGCTGGCCTGATGCCCCCGTCACCTTCTTGCCATGGGCGGAATAGTGGGAGCGTGAAGGGAGGCCTGACACATCCAACCGTGAGGAGTTAAGATGCCTGGCAGAAAGGAGAGGTGGATCTCCGTGGGGATGGGGTTGAGGGTGATCTACAAACTGGTCGGGGCGGTAGCCATTGCGATGCGAGATTGGCGGAGGGGGTGGTGGTGGAAGACCTCCTAGGACACTCTGGCTACGAGGTCCTGGTTGGTTTTCCCATAGTCCTGTGGGAACATGGCGACTGGGGTTCGCACCCAAGTCAACTAAGAGGACTCGGTTGTTCTTCTCCTCCGGCAAGAAGTTGCCGATTCCACTGTCACTGTTGCTGCTCGTGCTGTTGTTCTGCTGAGCATCTAAATCACCATCGAGGAACGCTCGAGCTCGCATACCCTCTATAGATTCTCCCATATCACGATACAGCACTGACACAAACTGTAGAAGTGGCTGGGAGGTTGGCGGAAACTCCAAGCAGCCACCTGTATCTGGGTCTGGAGTGCAGTCAAAGCCAAAGCGTCGGGCTACACCTTGGTGGATCTTATGATGACAGAGTTCTGGGTCTACGATAAAAACATGACAAGACGTACGCAAGCCTTGCTCCTCCTCACCATGTCTATTTAGGGCAAAGTGGTCGTTTGTGGCTTGCATGGTGACAAGGCCAAAGAAGCGGCGGTCGTCTGGACACACGGCACTGAATGCTAACTTCTCTGCGGGGTAAGTGGCTAGAATGGCGCCTCGGTCGTTGCACAGCTGTACGCAATCATGCATGACTTTTAGCAGGACCAATGAGTGCACTTTTTGTTCTGCGCGCAGGCGTCGCATACAGCCACGAATTGCCTGCAGGCTGTCGCTTTCCAAATTGGCACTTGTTGAAGCTAACTCAATAGATCCCAAGTATCCCACAACCATCCCAACATTGAGTATTCCTGCAGAGTCTGCATTTTGCAACAGGGCAAATTCATCTTGCTGTTCAAACATATCAATGAACACAGAGTCGTCAGTGAGCACCTTGGCCATCTCCTCTTCGGTGAGCAGGTTGGGATCACTCTGTCGGGTGCTGGCGTTACCAAAAGGGAAGTCTGGCTCTGAGAGAGCCCTTGTTTTAGAAGCAGAGGCGCAAGCTACAGCTTTCTCCGAGCTGCTAGATGAGTGGCTGGAATTTTCAAAAATCATGTTAAAGATTCCACCAGACTGCATTTCTGCTACAACACGTTCCGCACGGTTTATACCTAGTGTCTTTGAGTCCATCTTTGGCCGCAGCCAGTGGCTCTTGTGCTCTTGGAACCCTAATTCTTCATCGCTTGAACATGAATCTAGATGTGCATTGTTATGACTGCCTTCGGCGATGACCAAGTGTAGGACACCTGTGCAGCGGCCAATCAGCTTGACAACGTCCTCATGAGATGCTTTGGACACATTGATGTCGT
Organism: Cirrhinus molitorella; assembly: GCA_033026305.1. Taxonomy (NCBI): domain Eukaryota; kingdom Metazoa; phylum Chordata; class Actinopteri; order Cypriniformes; family Cyprinidae; genus Cirrhinus; species Cirrhinus molitorella. The sequence continues at coordinate 29,895,532 of CM065120.1, forward strand.
TCACGCTCAAGATCTGATCTCCAGAGCGAAGGCCCACGTAGTCTGCAGGGCTACCTTTTAGGATGCAATTCAGCACACATGGAGACTGACCAGACAGCGTGAAGCCATAGCCTGTTCTTCCCCTCGCAACCTCCACCCCTCTTATGCGCGCAGAAGTCTGGGCATTCACACGCCTCCTGCCTTGCTCTGATTGTCTGAACATTCTTGTTTCTGTCCCTGTTGTACTCTCTTCAGACTAGGGTTCACACAAGCAGAGATGGCGAGTTTAGTGGTATCATCCTTCCAGCTCCAGAGCCCCAGTCTAAGGCACTAATGTGGTGCATGCCTAAATATTCATGATACCTTCACAAAGAAGAGAGGGGAAAAGGTCATTATTGCACTGACAAATAAAGAGTAAGAGAAAATTATATGGAAATGGTGAGCAGGTAATTGCAATAAAAAAAACACACATACACAAAAGCGTATGATTGTACATTTTCCATGATCAGCATGTTTTCAATTGTTTATTTTATTTATCTAGTTTTTAGTGTGCCTTCAAATCAGAAATGTCCAAGTGGTCAAACTAATAATATATATATATATATATATATATATATATATATTTACACTACCAGAAAAAAAGTGTTTGAACAGTAAGATTTTTAAAAAAAATTCAGAAATTTTAAAGAAGTCTCTTCTGCTCACCAACCCTGCATTTATTAGATACAAGCTATACAACATACAGCTAAAACTGTGAATTTTTTACATTTTTACTACCTTTTGAATACATTTTAAAATGTAATTTATTCTTGTGATTTCAAAGCTGAATTTTTAGCATCATTACTGCACTCACATGATCCTTCAGAAATCATTCTAATATTCTGATTTGCTGCTCAAAAAAACAGTTATTATTGTTGTTGTTGTTGAAAACAGCTGTTCAGGCTTCCTTGATGAATAGAAAGTTACGAAGAACAGCACCGATCTGAAATTGAATTTTTTTGTAACATTATAAAGGTCTTTATCATCAGGTTTGATCAATTTAAAGCATCCTTACTAAATAAAAGTATTCATTTCATTTGGTGAGCAGAAGAGACTTCTTTAAAGCACATTAAAATCTTACTGTTCAAAAACAGTAACCAACATTATATGGATTTAATTTTTAAGAACCTGAAACATGGGTTATCTTTTTTATCAGCCGTCATTTGGCACTGACCCACACAACTTAATGTTATGCATGTAAAATATATCGATAAAGTACTTACAGTACGCTAAGCAAATAAAAATACAAGTCTGACTGGACATTTATACAATTGTATATGCAATATGCATTTTAAAGGCGGGGGACAGTGTTTTTGAAAAGTGGCGTGGAGTTAGCATTTTATAATAATAGACATTAAACTAATAGGCTAGAAAGCTGATAAGATAAGTAAACTCACAAATTTAATAGTGTTTGTCATCGATATCTACTCCTAAAGGCTCTCCTAAAATTACAGATGCGAAGAAGACTCATCCACTCTTGCTATCGGTCCCGCCTTCTTTTTCCCATTGTTGGAATGCCCACGCGTCAACATGTGTTACCATGACAATAGAACTGTCTCTAGATATTTCTCATTGCTCATTGGTTTCCACGGCTGTCAATCATCTCCACAACGACCCAAACCCAGTTTGACGGAGACTTGCCAACTGACCACAAAAGTTATGCTACAGGTGTCCAAATCAACACGAGCGAAAAACGACAAAACGTAAAACACCTCCGTTCACATTTTAACACTTACTGCTTTCCAGATGTATTTAATATTTCATATCGATAGAAAACCGAGCTGCCTCGGTAGTGGTTTTCGCGAGGAACAGCTGGGCAGTGAGTAACATCTAACGGTATTGAATTATCGGCTTCAGTAGCCAGATACTGACAAGAGTAACGTGTATAGAGACATAACTCGTAAAAAGCTATAAAACGATAATTTTATATAGATCCGCATGCAGTTAAATGACAGTATCGTACATCTAAAAAGTCTGAAAGTTTTAATATCCTCAGAAAGCACAAGAAATTCCCATGGCTACATTGCTAACATTAGCCGCCACTTCCCAAAAACTTTCCTGTGAGGAAGAAATAAAAAAAAAAATCGTAGCATTACAGTCCAGATAATACTGAGTCATGGATGATAGTTATATATTAGGTAATTTAGTGTTCTTACTTGTGACGGATGTGTTCCAACCTGATGTGAAGTTTAATGACATGGTAACCTTAGTGCTGCATAAGGAGTAAACAAAAGGAGAGGGCAGCTGGTGTGTGGACAGCAGAAGCAGGAGGAGGAGGAAACTACATCTCAGTTTTTTTTTTTCTTTTCTTCTTTAAGGACAGCACCGGTATAGGGGTTTTCTTTCACGTAACATTGGATTTAGGGTTATAATACAGTTTATACTCAGTGTTATATAGATGTGGTGTTTAAGGGTTATTTGAATGGCATTAAGTAAAATAGCCTGCCAAGTTCACACTAGAACCATTTAAAGTAATTTTAAAAATTGTTCTTGCTCTTTTACTAGGTCTGTAGAAAGTGACAGATTTTTCCACCCAAGGTTTTTCCATAACACATAAAACATGGAATTATCAAGAGAGATATGGTTTATTTCAAGATAATTAATAGTAATTAATGTAGTTAATAATTAACAGCTGCTGCTGTTGACCTGACATAAACATAAATGTAAAATTTTATGTAACACACACAAGCCCTGGGCTTGGAATCGCCTTGTTCTGCTCAAAAAAGTTAAAACATGCTGTTTTCAGAGGATTACCAGCATAAATTAAAAAACATCCAAATCCATCAAGCATAAACCATGCTACCTTGGAGTAAAAAAATTTAAAGCCTAGGGGTAAAGTTTAAATAATAATAATTGATATACTTTAACAAAAAAAAAAAAAAAAACATCCCACATTTAGGTGCTGACGGTAATGTTTTGGTAGCGACCAAATCGCATTACATAATTTTAACCCACATACTAAAACACTACTAAAGCATACTAAAATACAAATATTTGCCTAACTGCACTAAAAATGTATTCCCCCCCAAATAAAGGATTATGTGTTCCACTTTGTCACTACCGAAGCAATGATGACATGTTTCGGTAGTGACAATTATATGGGATAACACTAAAAAAAAACGAACATGTCACTACTGAAACTTCACAAAGTGTTTTGGTTGGGACAATTTTATGGGATAATACCCTAAAAAAAAAAAAACAAAGATGTCACTACCGAAACTTCACCAAATGTTTCAGTCGTGACTGTTTCGGTAGTGACAATTTTATGGGATAACACCCCAATGGACTAAAACAAACTATTTTGATAGTATTAGTGACATGAAAATGTGGGACATTTTTTATATAAAGTTTCCTAATTTACAAAGAAAATATAAAATACATATTTTTGTGAACTTTCCTTTTTTAGAAATCAGAAAGATATTTTTAAAAACAACAGTGGAATAAAATGATCTCAGTATCATTTTCATAAGTTTAAATTTAGGGGTTAGAATTTGGGACAGCAACCTCCCAACTAAAAGGATGAAATGATTTTCACCAATTCTGTAAAATGGCCTATATACATATACATATATATAAAATGAATAATAATGCTAAATAGAAATAATCACAATATTTTAGGGCTCTTCAACTTTTGTGTCACTTCACAAAAATAATATTGACAATTAAAAAAAAGAACAGCGTCTCTCTTCTTTCTTCCTTAAAACTCCCATTCTTTGTGCAATACAAAAGTCAAAAATAATTGAGGCTGGATTAAGTTTCCACTACTTGACGGGCACCACAATATGTGATAAACAATGAAAAATGCAATTAAACGAACAGAGCATTTTACATCTTTTATTCATTTCTATATTATAGTATTTTCATGATTTGTGACGTTAACACAATCCATTAAAATAAATACATCAATGTTTTGTCCTTTTTACCAGCTATTGTTTTTATAAGTGAGCTAACTAAGTAACATAAAGGAAATAGCTTTATTTATTAAAAAAAAAAAGCTCCGGTGCTTGACCATCATGGCATCGTACTGTGATATTTATAACACATGCTGCTGCAATCCACTCATCTTGAAGTTAAGATTTAACTTCATGTTCTTCACCTCAGATAAAACAAGCTGAAGTAAACACTTATCTGAAACATAACAGGTCGCTATATAAATAGGGGGAGGTGTAAAAAAAAAAGTAATTAAATTTGATTTAAAAAAAAAAAAGAACGGGAGTGGCTTAAAAAAATATTCCCATCTGAGATGCATTAAATCAGATTTTTCTCTCTCCGTCTTAAACGAAGCTAAGCAAACAAACTAAAGAGGATAAAAGGTATTTACCATCTGATATTCATAAAATTGTGATAGGCGCAGTAGTAACATTAATTCTGAGCATTTCATGTTTGGTCCAACCACGTTGGTGGTCTTTGTGAAAGGCATTCAAGTTATTCCAGCTGTATGAGACCCCTAACACTACTGTCTTATTTAGCCCAACAAGACAGATTTAGAGATCTTCAAACCCACCAAAGATGTGTTTCAAAGGACACAGTATGTAGATTTGACTATTACGTAAATGCCATGGGGCAATATTGACTCAAGATGAATGTGCCAATACATTTCAGAGAAAGAAAGGCTTTTCACTGAGCAGTGACAATATTTAGTATTAACTGCTATGCACATATTCTGCTTCACTAAGACAAAGCATATATCTTACCGGAATTGTCATGAACAGATGCTAGACGTGACCAGCTAATTGTCTCCATGGAAGCAAACTAACAAGCATGTCATGAGTCATGTAATTTGCCAGATTCGTCTGTCATTGTTAGTTACAGTTGAAGTCAAAAGTTTACTTAAACCTTGCAGAATCAGCAAAATGTTCATTATTTGACCAAAATACGAGGGATCATACAAAATGCATGTTATTTTTGATTTAGTACTGACCTAAGATATTTCACATAAAAGATGTTTACATATAGTCCAAAGGAGAAAATAATAGTTGAATTTATAAAAATAACCCTGTTCAAACGTTTGCATACACATGATTTTTAATACTGCGTTGTTACCTTTTTTAGTGATAGTTGTTTATGAGTTTGTCCTAAACAGTTGAACTGGCCACTATTCTTCAGAAAAATCCTTCAGGTTTTTTCAGCATTTGTGTGTATTTGAACCCTTTTGAACAATGACTGTATGATTTTGCGATCCATCTTTTCGCACTGAGGACAACTGAGGATGCAACTATTACAGAAGGTTCAAACACTCACTGATGCTTCAGAAGGAAACATATAAGTATCTTCTGTAGCTTCTGAAAGGCAGTATAAAATTTTATATATTTATATTATATATGATATTTAGGCGAAATAAGAAAAAATGTAAACATCTTCATTCTGTTCAAAAGTTTACACCCCTGGCTCTTAATGAATCGTGTTTCCTTCTGGAGCGTCAGTGAGCATTTTAACCTTCTGTAATAGTTGCATATTAGTCCCTCAGTTGTCCTCTGATGGATCTCAAAATCATAGAGTCACTGTTGGAAAGGGTTCAAATACACAAAATGCTGAAAAACCACCAGGGTCATTTTCATAAATTCAACTTTCAAATTTTGTATGCTCCCTCTTATTTTGGTAATTTTGTCAATCACAAGTCACCCCATTTCAAATGTTGTCGTTATCACAAAATATTGACTTAATATTGAAAGCATGCTTCAAGTTAATATACATCCTCAGCTTCTCAAATAGACTTATATTTACAGCAAAGGTTTCTATGTTACCCGAGATGGATAAACTATGTTTTTTTGTTTTTTTTGTCCAAGTTATTGCGCACATTCGGTTACAACAGCCTTTCTCTTTACACCACCTCATGTCCACCGATAGGTGTTGTCATGCACCACAGTTTATTTATTTAATCACAAATAGTATTTCTTTTACACAAATTGTACATTGATGTAAACACTCTATAGATTAAAATACATACTTCCAGTCATTACACTAGATCAATAATCATATCTTACGTCCTGAGCTTTTAAAAGAAATTTAACAAAAAACTAAAGATGTGTTTCAAGGAGCACAGTATGAAGATTTGAGCTGTACTTTTTAAATGCATAAACCATCATCTAAAAACTTCTCTACACTACCGCTATGGCTATTTCAAACCCCGTCCATACAAAAGGACTTTAGAGATTCACATTTGCGATCTGGTTTTTTTCCGTCTTTAAAAAAAAAAAGTATCAACTTAAAAACAACAAATATAGACAACCAAATTTTAAGAGGAAAAATAAACTTTGTTCCAGGCAATTTACCCCTCTTACTCAGTAAGTCAAACACATTTTACATTTAAATACACAAAAATCTTATCATACCAATAGTCGCAACCTCTCCCACATTAGAGGGGATATACAAATTCAATTTACAATCTATTTTTGCTTCAAGTGCCAGCAAACACAGAGCAAAGCAATGTGTTGCCCATGCAAAAGGAATGATTTTTAACTGAAGGAGAGACAGGCATCGTATAAAATACCCGGATGTACTGATTTTAGCAAGGTTGGACAATAAGTAACTTGGAGTAGCTGAACTCCGCGTCCGCGGACTAAAAGATCTGATCTTGGATCTGCTGAATTCCGGAAGTGCGGGAGATATTTTAATAGTGTTTGCATCGTGTTTGTAAGAACATTCACTACAATATGTTCTTTAGTCAGTTTGTTTATAGCTGAAAATTCTCTATATTAGAATATTACACTACTAATGAAACGTCAGTTTTGACCGCATACCGATAACCTTTGCGACCAGCCTCACAGTTTTAATACATTCTTTGATACCAGATGAAGAGCATTTATACATACAAAATATAGAGAAGACAAGCTTGCATCCATATAGACGTTTGAGACATTAAGTGACATAACCAGTCAAATATTCTGATGGTAGCACTACTTTTCTTTTTATAATTACAGATTCTAGTGCGCTGTGGTTTGTGTCCACAAACTTGAGTGGATGTGCAGCCTTGTTTGGATTGGCCTTACTTTTTCAAATAACTATGAACTACATGGGGCAATGTCCTCTGGTGGATCACGGACAGTTTCATAGCAACCATTAAACGCTCCATACATCCAATCAGAGATAATTATTTCTTGCTGCCATGCATCCTGGTGTGTAACGTTCTGATAAGTGTGATGTTTTCTGCTTGGGTAATGTTTACCATCTTTGATGCAATGGAGATCCTAATGACATTGTTTTCTGTATTATAGTGACGTGTCTTGGTGAATACTCTGCAAACAGCACAGTAGCTGGTAATATGGACTACCAGGTGAAGCCACCATCTCAAAGACCGACTGGAACGCCCTGCGGTCTAACTCCTCATCGATCTGGTGTCGGTAGAAATCCATAGCTACCAGACAAAAGAGGCTAATGTCCACTGTGTCGGACTTCCCCATGCGACTGATGACGTGAGGCAGGCTAAAGGGAAGGAAGACGTTAAGGAAAACAAGAGAAAAACAAAAGGAAAGCATGAAAAAAAACATGAACGTGTGGAAGTGTTATGAACTAAACATCAAATGCGTTTAAGGATACAGGGCAGAGATCCACTGGCTGGTCGAGGCACTGACAAAGAAACAAGACAGGCTCCACATTGCCATAGCGACAGGTGTCCTCTGTGTGAAGTTCGACAACGAGAGTAGCACCCAGTCACGTACCATGGAGGACTGCCCAGTTGCATGAAGTGTCTGAAATACCTTTAGGGAGAAATACATGCACTTAAATGACCATATTACAGGTTTATCAAGTGACTTAAAGGAATAGTTCACGCAAAAAGGAAAATTCTGTCATCAATTACCCATCCTTGTGTCAATGTCAAGTCCGTAGGTTCATCTTCAGAACACAAGATATTTTTTGATGAAATCCGAGAACTTTCTGACCCTGCATAAACAGCAACGCAACTACCATGTTCAAGGCCCAGAAAGGTAGTAAGAACATTGTTAAAATAGTCCATGTGCCATCAATGATACAACCGTAATTTTATGAAGCTATGAGAATACTTTTTGTGTGCAAAGAAAACAAAAATAACGACTTTATTCAACAATTTCTATTCTTCCATTTCAGTCTTGAAACACTAATGTCACATGGACTATTTTAACAATGTTCTTACTACCTAGTCTTGAACTTGTCAGTTGCGTTGCTGTCTGTGTAAGGTCAGAAAGCTCTTGGATTTCATCAAAAAAATCTTAATTTGTGTTCCAAAGATGAACAAATGTCTTATGGGTTTGGAAAGATATGAGGGTGAGTGATTAAAGATAGAATTTTCATATTGGGGTAAACTATCCCTTTAAAGTGATAGTTTACAAAGAAAGTTGTAACTGTTTTTGTCCATAAAATGAAAGCCAATGGGGTCCAGAACAACAATAAACTGTGACTGATTTCATTGAATGTACAAAGATGGGAACACATACTGAATTTTCATGGCTGGAATCCACACAATCGTGAATTTCGCATGAGAGCAGTGTTGCCAAGTCCACGGTTTTCCCATGGAATTGGGCTACTTTCATACTGTTGCCGCGGGTTGTTTTTCATGTCCGCGGGTTGAAGCATAATATTTAGCCCATGGAATGCTCATTTTACCGGGAGACCCCCCTCGAAACGCGATTGGGCTAGATTTTTCGTGAGAGTGAAAAATTTCCCACATGCAGATTTTTTGCAACCTTCTTTTTAATAACTGCATTTTTAAAATCAAAATCATTTAAGATCACAGAGTGGCAGGGTCAGAAATTAACAATGTCTTGTGGCAAAAATGCCACCACAATGAACATAAATGCCCAGTACGTTAATTTAAATGTGTGTCAATTTGCAGAATTACATTCAGATTTGCTCACACTGCATCAGATTGTTTTGCATGCTGTTTTGTACAACATTGAGCCTTATAACCAATCAAACGTGTTTCTGTTGAACTTAGGAATGCACTGGCAAATCAGAGGTGCTTACATTAGTCAGCGCTGAAAACGCCTGAGCTGTTGTTGAGTGTGCACGCTTGCTAATTCCCTCATCATAAACAACGCGGTGCAGATACGATGTAAATAAAGATTAATTTTGTAGCTTTAGTGATTATTATAACAGGAGTTTTTGCATAACTTGTGCTAGACTTGGCTAATGTCATGGACCGACATGTTTGTCTATGAAGCCAGAATGTGACATGCCCAAAATGAACAAAACATTTTGTATTGTTTTCTATATCGATAATAATAATCATTATTAGAATACAGAGCAATAACCTACAATAATGATTTTTTGTCATAATATTGCAGCCCCTAATGAGTTCCTGTTTTTTACATGTATAATTTAGATATAATTTTAAACAGTCTATTGTTATTGACTACAATATAAAATATTGATTAAATTAATTGAATAAAAGTAAATATTTGGCATTAAAGACAACTTGTGATTTTTATAATAATAAGGTGATTAAAAAATTGCCCTTACAAAACTAAAAAATTACCCTGGAAATCAATTCCAATGGAAAAGTACATTTCTGACCCTGCAGAGTACCCAAAGCTAAGATATAAAAATAATTCAGCACCCAAAAACTGTCACTTGCCTTGTATACCACTGTAGCCATAAATTGTGGGTAAGGCTGCTGATTGGACAGGAACTCCCCAATGACTTTGTTCATGACATCCTGCAGTGGGAAGAAGTCATCCAGGAACTGAGGAAGAATCCGGGCAACCACACGCGCCTCACTTGGAAAGCCTTTGCGAATCCTGCGCCAAGAATTTTCCATAGACAAATCAGTGGATAACCAAAAATAACTTGACCTACAGCTACAAAATGCATTTGACATTGTTTCTTCAAAAAGATAAATGTGTACCTGTCAAACAGGACGGATACACGCTCCATTGCGACAATAACCGATTCACTGTCAGGAGCTGTGGGGTCTGCATCAGCAGGGCGCCCAGGACTTCCCTTCTCCTTCCCTGTTGGGTAAAATTACAGCCAGCAGTAAGAGGAACAGCTCCATAATGGATTCATTCAACTTTTTCTTTAACACTGAAGTAAGCCTATGGGTGAGAGCTCCAACTCATTAGCCGCAATTGGAAAATAATGAGAAGAATAACAACGTGCAGTAAACTGTTTGCACTACAAACCATTGTGTTCATAATTAAGATAATACATTAAAATAATATATATAGCTGGATGTGGATGAAACCGGAAGCCAGAACCATAAAATTTATCACGGGATGAAAAAGGTGGATATATCCTGACTAAAAAAGAAAAAACATAATACATACATAACAGACATTATGAATGATAATCTTATCCAGCATTTTTTCTTTGGTTTTATAGGAACAATATTAAACAACCTCTCACAGACACTTCCTTGCTGAATTCATACTGAGGACTGACTACTATGTGCTCTGTTAGTATGGTGAGCATCTACAGTGAGTGTGTTCTTTTAGCTGTTGGTGTTAGTAGGGTGGGGTAAGTATTAAAGATGAAGCTGAAATGTATCCTGCCTTCCTCTCCAGCCACACCTGTGTACATGCAGGTGAGCATGAGACCCAGGGCAGCCATGGCACGGTGTGGGCTGGGCATGTTCACACGTTCAACGCTCAGCTTGACTAGCGTCTCTGCGTCCACACGCGACAACTGCTCAGACAGAAGCAGCCGCTCCAGACCTCGCAGAATGCAGTGGTAGATGATGGACGGTGTGGCCTCCTCACTAGCAGACAGCATCATACAGCACAGCTGGAAATGTAGAAAAGGTACAACAGTAGAGAGAGAAAGGTCAGTGACATACCAGAATGTCCATGGAAAGGACAAGTGTTTTAAAAAATGCAGCCTAAAGGGATAATTCACCCAAAAATGGAAATTCTGTCACTAATTATTCACCCTCATGTCGTTCTAGACCAGTTTATCTTCAAAACACAGACTATAGTTTTTCTAATATCATAAAAAAAAATATCTTAATTTGTGTTTTGAAGATGAACAACGGTCTTACGGGTTTGGAACGACCCCGAATTTTTATTTTTGGGTGAACTATCCCTTTAATATTTCAACACTATTTCCCACCTGAATGATCCCAGCATTGAACTCGGACCCTACATCTAGAGGGTAGTTCTCCATCATGTAGAATGCCACTGCACACATCACCAACACATGCTGCTGGTTGTGTAGATTCACACAGCTGAGAGACACACACAAACAGTGTTAAGCATTAACACACTTGTCTATTTTCAGTGAGGCTATTTGCTTCTAATTCTAGTCCTGGTCTTTAATGAGGGATCTCAGATCTCAGTAAGACACCATACATTAGAGCTAATGAGGAGCTGATGACCATGCAGCGTGCAGGCGTGTGTTGTGATTGCCAGTGTGAACCTATTATTGAGTCTCCCAGCATGCCACAGAGACTTTGGCATTAGCTTTGACTGCATGGGGCATAACCTCTTAAGAGAGGCGCTAACAGTGTGAAGTCTTTCATCCAATGCAGGACGCAAGCCGTTAAACCTCTCATCCCATATTCTTTTAAATAAAACACCAAACATTAAGAGTTAGTGTAACACTAATGAGTGGTGTGGAGTAGGGGTTAAAGCTCAAAGCTGGTAATAGGAAGTTTGCTAAACAGGCAGACCATAAAGTGTGTGTATGTATTCAGGTTGTAGTGTTACTCACTGTGCTATAGCTTTAAGGTTAGAGAGCAGGTATTCACTGACGGTAGGTATAAGCTGGCGTGCTGTATCGTCCAGTAGGTCACACTCCAGCACGTATAGAACTCCGTGCAGAGCACCAATTCGACTAGGCAGATGAGTGCTGCGCAAGGTGCTGTCCAAGAGACGGCACACAGGCTCTGCGATGGCTTTATCCTGACATAAATATATCAGTCCACATTGTTAAATAGCCATAACTGCATTTATTTAAATACAGTTGAGGTCAAAAGTTTACATACACCTTGCAGAATCTGTTAATTATTTTAACAAATTTAAAAGGTGTCATACAAAATGCAAGTTATTTTTTATTTAGTACTGACCTGAATAAGATATTTCACATAAACAATGTTTTTATTTAATCCACAAGAGAAAACAATAGTTAAATTTATAAAAATTACCCATTTCAAAAGCTTACATATGCTTGATTTTTAATACAGTGTTGTTACCTGAATTTTTTTTGTTGTTGTTGTTCAGTGATAGTTGTTAATGAGTCCCTTGTTTGGCCAGAACAGTTTAACTGCCCATTGTACTTCAGAAAAATCCTTCAGGTCGCACTAATTCTTTGGTTTTTCAGCATTTTTGTGTATTTGAACCCTTTCCAACAGTGACTGTATGATTTTGAGATCCATATTTTCACACTGAGGACAGCTGAGGGACTCATATGCAACTATTACAGAAGGTTAAAACGCTCACTGATGCTCCAGAAGTGAAAACGATGCATTAAGAGCTGGGGGTGAAAACTTTTGAACAGAAAGAAGATGTGTAAATTTTTCTAATTATGCCTAAATATCCTTTTTTTTCCATTTATTACTGCCCATCAGAAGCTACAAAAGATACTCACATGTTTCCCAGAAGACAAAATGTTACATTTACCCTGATCTTTAAATTCAAAACGTTTTCACCCCCCCAGCTCTTAATGCACTGTTTCCTTCTGGAGCATCAGTGAGCATTTGAACCTTCTGTAATAGTTGCCTATGAGTCCCGCAGCTGTCCTTCAACTATTCAACTATTATTTTCTCTTGTGGACTATATGTAAATGTCTTATGTGAAATATCTTATTCAGGTCAGTACTAAATAAAAACTAACAAGCATTTATGTTGATCTCTCTTATTTTGGTAAAATAATTAACATTTTACAGATTCTACAAGGTTTGAGAACTTTTGACCTTAACTGTAGCTACTGCATCAGTGCATATCCATGCTCACCATGCCAAGCACTGCAGCTGCTTTGCAGATAGCTGGCACAAGGTACTGGTTGAGAATCTCATCTTCTGGTGGATGGACCTTCTGCAGCTCAGTCAGGGTGGAGAACATCATATCAAATTGATTCCTCTCGGTGAAGAGATCAGACACTGCCAGCAGCTTGAAGACACACAGACAAAGAAAGGATATGTGTTAAAAGGAGAGGAAAAGTAGAAAAATGCTGATGAAATGCTATAAAAGAATGCTGAAGCATAGACTTACCGATCTGACCACCTCACTGAGGAGCACAACAGGAGTCTTCCTGCTACTGGGGCTGCCAGGGAGGATCCATTGACTGTAGAGCTCCAGAAGGAACTGAGAGCAGGAATGGATGTCAACCCCAGCGCGGTGCTTCCTGGACAGGATGAGAAGATAGACAATGCAGGGTGTGAAGTTTGGAGGATGCTAGTTTTAAGGAGCTGTTCTGCTAGTGACTTTGTAAAAGTCTGACCTGGAGTTGATTGGCGATAATGGTGGTGAGGAAGGCACTGGAGCATCTGCTTCATCTTCCTCATCCTCACCCCACTCTTCCTCTCTCAGAGGGGTTATGTTATTTCCCAACCACACTGAGTGAATTGAGACCTGCATAGGATTGATATTGTAAGTAGAGATGTGACAAAGCCAAATACGTTATTCAGAAAGGCACGGATAATGTCTTCAAAACGAATAATGAATTCTACAGAATAATAGAAAAAAGTGATAATAATATGAGAAAATATGTCATTTTAATGAGATAATTCTTCATTATTATGAAATGATGAGAAGATGTTTTTTAACAAGAAAAATATGTATTTTTAACAACAACATCCCATTATTACGGATTTCAACAACATAACATTTCGTTATTACGAGAAAAGATGTCATTTTAACGAGATAATTGTCGCTTTAACAACATATCTTGTTATTAGAAGTAAATATGTAATTTTAACAAGAAAAAGATCACAACGACGTAACAGTTATGAGAAAAGATGTCATTTTACGAGATAATTGTTTTAACGACAACATTATTATTATTAATTATCATTATTAGAAGAAAAGTTGTTTTAAAAAGAAAAAGATGTTTTAACAACATATCTCGTTATAGTGAGTTTTAATGACAACATTAAACAACATTTCTTATTACGAGAAAAGATGTTTTAACGAGAAAAAGATTGTCATTGTAACAACATATTTCGTTATTGTGAGCTTTAGAGACAACATCTTGTTATTAAGAGAAAAGATGTCACTTTAACGAGAAAGATGTTTTAACATATCTCGTTATTACAAGAAAATATGTTGTTTTAACGAGATAAATTCAACTTGATCTCGTTATCACAAATTTTAATGATATAACATTTTGTTATTACGAGAAAAGATGTAGTTTTAATGAAATAACTTTAATGACATCTTGATGTTTGAACAAAAAAAAAACTTTTAGCATAACATCTTGTTATTACGAGAAAAGTCGTTTTAACGAAAAAAACATGTTAAAACAACATAACGCCGTTATTACGACATAATTGAGTGGGAAAAAATAATGTGTGTGTGGCAGCAATGCATCACTTTAAAAAATTAATACTAGCTTCAATTTTTTTTTAAATATTAAAGTTAGCCAAGAGCAGTGAGAGATTTTCTCTCTTTTGTTGTCTTATTAACATGAATGACACACAGCAGGAATATTAGACTGCTGTCACTTTAAGAACTGCCCGATCCGATATACTGTTACACAAAATATACTGTGTTTTCTTTCTCAGCTGTTTTCTTTCACTTAAGACCTAAATTACTGTTTACAATTACGCGTGTTTACGACTTGCAAAGATGGGCATTTTGACACATACAAGTGCGTTTTTAACCATTCAAGGCCTGTAAAGTGGGAGCATGTAACCACAATTAGAGACAATAGTCCAAAATCTCTACGTGTTGACAAATTTCTACCGGTTAATCGTGTCTACTGGTATATCGCCCAACCCTAAAATCAAATATGCAGATAAATGTTAATAATTTCAAGGTTTGTATAGTAGTTTGTTTACTAACTTGACCCAGTTTGTAGTCCATGTTGCCCATCTCCCTCTCGGTGTTAATCTGCAGCAGGAGTTTCTCATGGCTGATGAGGGTGCCTGAACATTGCAGATGTTGCAGGTCATGAATATGATAGTAAACTATGCACATATAGAGCAAGAGAATCTTTCAGCTGACCACTGACCTGCCGTTGAGGATGATAAGGATGGCACAGGGTCCCAGGCTTGATAGGGGAAGTGTGTGGCGATGTTGTCTCTCTTTGACACCATGGCCTGAATCTCACGCTCAACCATACCTCTAATCACACTCAGTTTACGACCAAACCTGCAAAACACAAAAATGTATGATCCACATCTAAACTTAGTCCCAACAGAGTCTGAACATGAGTAAAATAAATGTGTGAATACCTGGTGTCCAGAGCTTTAAGGATTTTATTGCGGGGCTGCTGTTCAGGGCAGCTGACGGCTGGATTTCCTGCTGTCGGCAGGGTCATGGCGCTCAGCACCAGAGAGGTGATGGCCTGAACCGCCAGGACATTTATCTGAGTCCTCTCCATATCCTCCTGTGACACAAACAGAAACATCTTATCTATCACTCACAGTATCCAAAACCTGGACGAGTGTTTATATTTTTGGCAGAGGCTAATGATTTACCTCCTGCTGGGTTTCCTCTTCTTGGTCCATCGTGATTGGCTGAGTGACCAGCACTCCCAACAGAGTGGCCCACGTCTCCTCAAACTGTGTCCGACTGCTCCAACCTGCAAAGAGACCACATAAACAAATCATATGATGGCAAAGTTGAATTTCCAGCATCATTACTCCAGTCTGAGTGTAACATGACCCTTTCAAAATCATTCTAATATGCTGATTTAATGCTTCAGAAACATTTATTATTATTATTATTATCAATGAAACTTATATATATTTTTTTAGGATTCTTTAATGAAATTAAGTTCAAAAGAACATCATTTATGAGAAACAATTATTTTTGTAACAAGGTAGTAAGGACATCGTTAAACTAGTATTACGGTTGAACCACTGATGTCACATGGACAATTTTAACGATAACCTTACTACCTTTCTGGGCCTTGAATGGGTAAGTTGCATTTCTTTCTATGCAGGGTCAGAAAGCTTTTGAATTTCTAGTCTCTCATACCCAGAGTGTTAATGCGGTAGAGGAACTCTCTGAAGACGTCTTTCTCCTGCAGGAACTCTACAGGGATCTCTGGCAATGATGTGCCAAATTCTCCACTCGGCCTGGGGGACCAGCCCAGCTTCCAGACCTGTTAATTCAAACACATGAACACTTTTATACACTTTTTAACACAAATACGATGAATGCATAAACACTCAGTAATTCTCTCTCACCAGTGGTGGGATTCGGGTGTAGCTGTTCACGATGGGAAGCCTGGCCAGGCTGATAATGATGTTCCGTAGGGTAGGTGTAAGGAATGCTGGGATGTTCTTGTTTCTGTGGTGACCAAGAGCCAGCACACTCTGCAGACCTTCAACCAGCTCAGCCATGATCTCACAACACCGCCATTCAAGTTGTTCTTTACCAAAAAAAAAAAAAAAAGTTTATTTATTGCTTGTTGTTGTGGTCATCATGGATCAGTGTGCAACAAATATGTCTTCACTTACTATCTGCAGAGTCCAGCTGGTCTTCTGACTGCTCTGATATTTTCCGCTCCGGCCTCAGAAGTTGGTCACCAGGACCAACAGCAACTACACAACACACATAACATCAAAATTAATATACATTTTGATTGCACTTTTATAGTTTCAGTAGGCTGTTTTCCAAAGTTTTAGAACACACACCTGCATGAATGAGGAGCTGTATACAGTGGATGATGGAGCAGGTGTGTGTGAGGTAGGTGTGGGAGGAGAAATGTGTCCACACCGCCGGCTGCTGAAGGGCCAGACACAGACACGACAGACTCATCTGCATGTCCACACTCAGAGGCAGCTGATCCTGCAGCAAACGCCAAACCACCACCTACAGACACAGAAAGAGAAACATGAGCTGAGTACCTTCCATTTACACAATTTTGCACAATGCTGAAAGCATGAATACATGGAATCATCATAAAGATTTACTATATATCACAGTACATCAGGGATAAAAAGGCTACTATTTACTAGTGCGGTCAAACAGATAAAAAAAAAAAACTAAATGAATAAATCGCAAATTTTTCTGAAATTAATTGCAATTAATTGTGATTATTACTACCTAAAATTAAAAGTTAAGCAATAATTTCACATTCAATCTTCAAATTAATGTTGAAGCAACCCAAAGACAGTATATTTTAAATATATTTTTTTAATGACTGACAGTGAGTATCATTAATACCAATACTACTGATGTTTCTAGGAATTTGTTATTTTTTCCTAATACATAACCACTGACTATAGACATTTATCATTATTGTATAATTGAGAGATATCAATTTTAACATTTACTTGACTTAAAAAAATAACTTCTAACTTAAGTGAACTTTGAAAAAACAATCTTCACATAAACACATTATAAGAAACGTCATATTTATCTGTGTACCTTCAGCAAGTAGAAAATATACAGAAATTGATTTAAGTTAACAAACACTAAATTCTAACTGGAATATAGATGAATCCTGAAAGCTAAAAAAAGTTATTGATTTCCTTTTTTCTTTAGTTTTTTGATTAACAGATTTGGCTGCTATTACTTTAAGAGCTGCTGCTGCTGAACGCGATGGGAATCTGACACTCATGCGCATAGTTTAATTTGTGCTTTAATATAAAATGATACAGGCTACAGTGCGCATTACCATATTTGTGCATGCAATTGATTTGCGAATGCTACAAGCACAATGCAGCTGACAGGACAGATAAATTAATTTTTACTGTCATATGGTGTACTAAAATGAGAGCCAGTTTTGCATGCTCATGCAGCTATGTGTGAAATAGTTTTATTCATTGTGTGATTATTCAGTCTGGCAGTTAGTAAATGACCTATAGTTAGGACCCAGGCCACGTTAAAGTCCCGGATGCTGGCGCAGTTTAGATAAGGTGTAAGCGCTGTTATTATCATCAGCACAAAATAGACCTAACGCTGACAATAACGTCATTTCACGATGCTTTGATGAGTAATCGCATGTGTGCATGCAACAAAGTGTAAATTATTTCTTCATACTGAATATTTACACTGTTACCGTTAATTTATGCTTGAAGATGTGATTATCGCGTATGCTGCAACACATATCTCTGTACGCTAATTGTGAGCTAATGCAGTCACTATATAAACATATTTACCATGTGTTATTGACATATGAAATGCCAATTGTTGTTCATTTACATATTGATGTTCCTTTAATGTAAACTTTATTATTGTTGTTTCTATTTCCAGAAGCACACTCAAGTAAACTGTTCTGAAACAAGTGGTCTATGAGTGGTGTGTGTCCTCTTAAAATGACAGAACTTTATTGTTGTGACCGGACAATTTTTGGTTTATTAATTAGCACCTAAGAGCTTAACAATTCTTCACATATGGCCTGACATTTTATCTGCCCGCAGTTCACTGATGTTCTACTGAAGCTGTCTTGTCACCCATACCATTTCCGTGCTCGTTTGACTAGCACCAGTTGCTGAGGCGAAGTGGATAGCATGTCTGAAATGTCGTAAAGATGTTCTGCATCTAAATAAATGCAATTCTTGTCAAGAAAAGAGAGACAGAAGCAGCAGTTGTGACTGGGGATCCACCCCTGCATTCAATAGTTTTAAAGGCATTAAACGGGAAAAATTGATCACCTGTGTCAACGCGCTTTTGACAGCACTAACATTTACATATAAAGTCTGGAAGTTCTCTGTTTGAAGATACGGTGCAGTTTTGTTTACTACACACATACTCAAGTCTCACTATATGAGGACACACTTCATGAACTTGAACATCTCCAGAGCTGCTCTGAGAGTTCACTTCACGATTTCATTTGATAAAACAATCATCAGATACAAACAGAAAAACTTTACTACAACCTAAATAAAAAAAAGTTTAACTTGAAGAAATTATGACAGAAATATATTACTATTATACAGCAGAATGTATGCATACGTTGTAGTACTTTTGTCGAAGAACACGCGTTGAAGACTTACACAGAAGAGAAGAAATAGTTGAATAAAATCATTATTTTTGTTTTTTTTTTTGCACACAAGGAGTATAGGGGTTTGGAATTTTTGGGTGAACTATCCCTTTAACAAATTATTTTTCTCGATGTTGATTGAATTTTGAATTACTTATTTTTAAATGCAGTAAATATGTAAAATAAATACAAATTCCATAGCTGTTTTTATTTCAATGTCGGTCAACATCTAGAATGTTTCAGACAGAAAATCGTATTTTTTGGGAATTATGCATCATCATATGCATTATGCTTACCTCTATGGCGAGGGTACTGAAGGTGGTAATGAGTGTCTCTCTGTCTTTGGGAATGTGCAGTGAGGACGGCAGTTTGGACAGAGACAGCAGGTACTGACTCAACACACCACACAGACTCAACACTGTCTGATAAAACCCAGGCTCACCTGTAACCACAAACAAACACAGGCGATGACAATGCGTTCATTACCACTTCACTATAATTTACAGCATTTGCCACAAAGGATAATTCCTATGTACTTACACCTACAAAAGGTAGGTGTATTTTGAAAAAACCTACTCATATTTTATAATTACTATTTTCACCATGTCAGAATTATAATAATAATAAAGTCAGTTAAGTATATGGATCTCTCTCCTAACAAGCTGATAGTTTGAATAAGGGAAACACACAAAATGTGCAGAGCAGTGGGTCCCAAGGACCAGGATTGAAAACTGATTTGCCAATGGTCACCCAAGTAAGTTCAGGTACAAAGGTTTGTTGAAAAACCTAATTTAAAAATGTATTAATTAAAATAAAACCAAAATTACGATTTATTATATATAATAATAATAATGAATTTAATTAACATATTCAATTTGATTAGGTTCCTAAAACATCAGTGTGAGCAATGAATGCGTCATTAGTGTATTGAAATAATAACTTCAAGAAAAAAAAGAATATAAACTGACAAAACAAGTTTAGGAGCCCTTGATGTAACAAAAGTATTAATTTTTTGTGCATGAGGAGGCATATCGTTTGGAGTAAATAAGCTTAATTCTGATTTTGACTCACTGTAGACTTGATTAAGCTTCTGCCAGTAGTCTGCACATATTTTGGAAGAGAGTAGGAGGGGTTGATGAGGGGAGGGGAGGAGCTCTATGACACCAGCCAATCGCTCGAAGGCCACCTGTTGAGCCGTGTCAAATAAAACCGCCCCATGATCCCTACACACCCTCTGTACCCCAACACTCAGACATGATGCCAGCAGACACAAGTTGAAGTCCTGCAAATACAATAATAACACAACATTAGTGTCTGTTTGTATCATAAAATGAGAGATATGCATTTATTCGTTCTTTACCTTGCAGGTCATGATTGCGTTTAGGTCAGACTGGGGAAGTTTTGTCAGGAGCTCTGTAGTTTCATATAGAGCTCCTTCACCTCTCAAACAACACTGGGATTGGACCAGAGTAACATACCACTCCTGCAAAACACACACACGCACAGAAGCAATGATGTTATGTTTTTGCTAAGTAGTTTTCAGCTCTTAACCACCGCTGTAAGTCATACCTTATTGGGTTCCACATTTTCAGGGGGAGGGGGCGGGTCTCCATCCAGTGGGTGTGAGGTAATGGGGGCGACAGGGCTTGTGGTATCTTCAGCAATAGTGGCTCTGAACCTGTCCAGCAGGGAGTAGAACCGCTGATGCCTGACATGAGAAAAAAAAGGACAGGTTGGGAAATCATCTTATCAACAGCAACAAAACAAGTAGATCAGAAGTAAACTGATGAGGCGCATTACCTTTGAGCAAGACCACTGGTCTGCAGGTACTGCTGAATCCTGTCCAGCTCCTCCAGTGGCAGCTGAGCGATACTATTCTACAGTAGGAAAAGAAAACATTATCCTTAATAATTATTTAGTGCAGTGGTTTTCATCCAGGGGTCCAGGGCCCATGAGGGGGCCTCAATACATTTACATGGGGGCTGCAAGATGGCTTAATATGTTATAAAATAAGCTAATACAGCTGAGATGTAAAGCTGGCATATTATTTTTTTATTTTAATTTGTTTTTCACAACAACATTCATTTCTATTTACAAACCAGGATTCTCATAGTCCTGGAAAAACCTGAATATACAGTCATGGCCAAAAATATCGGCACCCTTGCAATTCTGTCAGAAAATGCAACCCTTCTCTCAGAAAATTGTTGCAAATGTTTTGGTATTCACATGTTTTTGTTTGCATTGGAACAACACACAAAATAAAGAGAAGACAGGTCAAAGCACCTCCTTTGGAAAAAATAACTGAAATCAATCGCTTCCTGTAACCATGAATTTGAAGGATGCCTTCTCCCACGCTGTTTTGAGATCTCTCCACAGGTGTTCTATGGGATTCAGATCTGAACTCATTGCTGGCCATTTCAGAACTCTTCAGCGCTTTGTTTGTAACCATTTCTGAGTGCTTTTTGAAGTGTGTTTCAGGTCATTGCCCTGCTGGAAGACCCATGACCTCTGGTGGAGACGCAGCTTTCTTACACTGGCCACTACATATTGCCCCAAAATTCTTTGGTAATCATCAGATTTCATGATACCGTTCAAACAGTGAAGGCATCCAGTAAGCACGTGAATACCAAAACATTTGCAATTCAAACCATTTTCTAAGAGAAGCGTTGTATTTTCTGACAGAATTGCAAGGGTTCCGATATTTTTGGCCATGACTGTATGAGGGAATTTTAAAAGTGAGATTTGTGTGGCCGCGTTTTACCTGCAGAGTCTCGGCAAGCAGCATCTCCACACGCCTGCAGGCGAGTGTGTCCACCATGCGAGCCAGCACACGGAACGGCGTGTTGAGCAGCTTGTCCACGTATAGCATGAGCAGAGCCCCAGACTGACTTAGATGAATGCCCTCCAGACACTGCAGGGTCTTCTTCAGCATTACCGGCTGGAGATTTACACATGTAATACATAAGTAATAAGTACTAAAAGATAAGCAAAGCATGAAAAAAAAGAAAGATGCAGTGCATGTGCAAATAATGTACATACAGTAGAAAGGTTGTCGCAGCGTGATTGTATAGCCTGTATGAAGAGTCCGCTGGCTGCTGAATTTCGGTGCACAGCACTAATGAGATCCTGCACTGGAGGCTCATGGGAAAGACTGATCAGATCGCTCACATGATTCACCGTCAGCCATGTCAGATGTTCAGAGTCATGCAGGTTTTGACACTGAGATGGGAGGAGAAATACAAAGATGGCATTTTTCACATGGACTATTTTAACAATGTCATTACTACCTTTCTGGGCCTTGAATGTGGTAGTTGTGTTGCTGCCTATGCAGGCTCAGAAAGCTCAGATTTCATCAAAAATATCTTAACTTGTGTTCCAAAGATAAATGAAGGTCTTACAGGTTTGGACATGATGGTAAGTAATTAATGAGAAAATTTTCTCTTTTTTGTGAATTGAATAAAAGTATTAATTAAGTGATTGCACACATTGCTTGAGAAATCTCACCACATAGTCACAGAAGAGTATAAGGGCTCCTCGTCGGACAATCTCTCTGTTACACATTGCCAGCTTCCCCTCAGGCCTCTCCTCCTCTCCAGATGAGTGTGGGCTCAGCAGCTTAGTGCTGGACAGACTGTGCCTCCTGATGAAATTAGGGAAAAGGAAAAACAAGTTGATTAAAGAAAAAGTAACAAATTTGAATAAACAACCACAGATCTGCTTTAAGCTTTGCCTCTTACAAAAAGAAATTTCAAGCTTCACTTAACCAGCATATAACTGTAATAAATGACACCCGGTAGAAGGCCAATACGTTTTTGCCCTTACAAACAGCAGTTTATTCCAAAACATACCAAGACTTTTGCTTAGCCTGGTTGTAGCTGTGCTTCATTTTAAACAGGCTGCTAGTATATAGTCTGACCTTGGTGTCTGATGCACCTCGGACCACCAGGTGTAGTTGGTGTAGTTGATGATCAGAAGGACCTGACACCAGAGCAGGACCAGAGACGGGTGTGTAGTGATCAGCTGGAGCACCAGGCTGTTCAAACCCTCCAAAGTATAAAAATTACCCCCTTCGCCTCCTTCCGCCTTTAGCAACCTGCTGCCCGCTGCAGTGATCCGCCTGAACATTCCTGGATGGTTGATGAGAAATGGAAACTTACTGAGAACATTAAGTCTGCTGAGCTGCTAAAGAGCAGGTGTTTGGTTTTTATACACTGACATGTGACTCTGTATGAGTTGCCTACCTGATTTGAAGATGTGGATCAAACACATGAGCAGTGTGCCCAGCTGCTGACAGTAGAATGTGTGCTGTTGTTCATTCATGTCAACTTTCACCTGCTTAGTGGCGATATCATCCAGCAACACCCCCACTAACTGCAATAAGAACCTGACAAACAAAAAGAGATCACTAATTGTATTTATTCATTATTATATATGTCTGCATTCTTGAATTGCTGATTGTTTTCTGCTATAAATTTTAGCAGACTTTGGTTTAGCGCATTGCAGTTTCAATGCAACTTCAAAGGGCTCTACATGATCCCAGCTGAGGAATAAGGGTCCTATATAGTGAAACAAATAATTGATTTTCTAAAAAAAAAAATATATATATATATTGATATACTTTTTAACCACAAATGCTAATCTTGCACTAGCTCTGTGATGCACATTTACAACTTTTACAACATTTACACGCATTACATAAATAATTATGTTGGAATGGTCATCATGGTTAGTTCTTCTTCTGTGTACTCCAGTTCCAAAAGGTAGGGTAGGGCAAAAAACTCAATCTAACATCTGACATTGTTGTTTTACCTTTTTTTGTAAAGACCTTTGACTTTCTTTGCACGTTCACTTTGTAAACACTGGATCGTTGCTTTCACTTACATCACATGTGCATAATTACGTAATGCGTAAGGTCGAGATAGTGATAAATGGGCATATATGGTTAAAATTTTTTTTTTTTTTTTTTTTTTGAAAATTATGAAAAATCGTTTTGCTCGATGAGACCAGTCCTTTGAAACTGCAATCTGGATCTTCAACCAGCTGATCCCCAGTGAAGTCCACTATATGGAGAAAAATCGTGGAATTTTTTCCTCAAAAACCTTAATTTTATTTCGACTGAAGAAAGAAAGACAAGAACATCTTGGATGTCATGGGGGTGAGTAAATTATCAGGAAATTTAAATTCTGGAAGTGAACTTATCCTTTAGCATTCATTTTTACACTGAATGACTTTATTTCCAGTGACCAGCAATTACCTGGCAAACGTTTCCTCAGGAGGGACACGCTGTGGCTCTCCATTGGCGTCTTCTATGGTGGTGGGTGGGGCTTCAGGAGGGGAGGGGTCATAATCTCGCAATCGACAGATGGCAGGACAGGAGAGGAGATACGGCGACAAAGAAAGCTCCTGAATACGAGACAGAATGATGTCCTCTGTGGACTGTGAAATGAGGACACGCAGGATGGCAAGAATCCCAGACACCCACAACTGCACCGTACCCACTGATGCCTACAGAAGAAAAAGAGTGTAGAGTGAAAAAACACCTTTATTTTGCAACCTTTATGAGCAATATTTTGCCCATGTGACCACAACTTTAAATGCTTTTTGACAGTCACTCTTCATCCTATTCACCTAATAATATTATCTACTGCATGAGGAAAGTAATCTAAGCAATGTATGACTGAAGGTTCTCACTAGTGTAGAAGGTGTGATGAACATGCTCTTCAGTAGCATGTCCACAGGTCGCAGAGAGGAGGGAGCCACTGTCTCAAACAGCGTATTTAACACACCCAATGCCTCATGGGAGTCCAGGTGCATCTGTCAAGCACACAGAAGCAAATAAGTACACTTATTTAAAAACAAAAAGCCGTTCATTAGATTTTATTCTGAATTTGAGCCAAAGCTCTCAAAGAAGAGTCAGGAAGTCAATTAGACAGAGCCGCACTTGCTGTTTGCCGATCATTGGCAGTATGATGTCAGCAATCTGCCGTGAAAGCCTCTTCCATTTATCTTCATTCTCTTTATGGCACTGCTGTAGGACTAGAATAAACATCTCCAGCACCTACACACACAAACATCAAATAGTAAACATGTAAATCCATAAATGCAATAAAAGTAAGAGCACCAGCACAAAGCGTTACCTGATGGTGTTGTATGAGGCGGAGCAGCATGGACACCACCACTTCCTTTTGAGTGTCCAGCTCCTTCCCTGCATCTGCTTTATTGGAGCCCCGCAGCACAAAGAGGTCATGTACTATAGGCTGAAGCGCGGGGATTGCTGGGAAATAAATAGAAACATAATAATGAACAGTCTAACTAAGATTAGATTAATAATTTATCTATATCATATTAAGTGACATTTTATATCCAATATGCAAATATTTCTAAGAAAAAAAGTTTGTGTTTAATTTAGACTGTTCAGTATAAGTAAATAAGAACATTTGAAATGGTGTTTTTTTTTTGTTTAAAATGTGATTTGGTACACAGTTGTTACATATTCAGCTTGTGGATGTGAATTTATAGTCGTATTGTGATTCTACACACCATGTGTCACTGCCTTCCTGTCGCTGGCCATGATGCCGTCACACAGCTGAATAATCTTTGGGATGCTGATGATCTGTTTGGAGTGGTAGCGCTCATAGGACAGCAGAACCAGGAAAAAGAAAATGTTGGGCACAATCTCTTCCGAGTCCCTACACAACAAAAATAATAACAATCTGTTTAGTGCAAACTAATAATATAATTAAAATCTATTATAATAATAAAATCTGAGCATGTGCATTTAATTGTACACTACTGTTCAAAAGTTTGGGGACAGAAAGTTTTTTTTTTTTTTAAATAATACTTTTATTTAGGAAGGATGAAATGATGACGTTATATCAAATTTTGTTCTTTTCCACTTTTATATTTATCTAAAAATCTTTTTTTATGTATCACAGTTTCCACAAAAACATTAGGCAGCGCAACTGTTTTCTACAATGATAATGAAAAGAGTTAGTTGTGAACCAACTCAGACTGTAAGTAATGGCTACTGAAAATTCAATATCCAGCATCACAGATATAAACTACATTTTAAAATATATTCAAATAGAAATCAGTTTTGTACAAATGTTTCACAATATTAGTGTTTTACTGAATTTCTGATCAAATAAATGCAGCATTGGTGAACATAAGAGACTAAAAATAATAAAAAAAAAATCTTACCCCAAAATGACCCCAAACTTTTTAATGGTAGTGTGACTATGTCAGTGGTCTTACCTGAACTGCCCCACTTCAATATACTCAAACTGCTTCAGTACGAAACCAATGAATACCTGAAACAAACACAGGGTAGTAAAGTATTACAACACTGTATGTCTAATGTAGAAATAAAATGATAGCAAGATTTGTTTCGATTCTCCATTAATTGAGTAAAGTAGCATCTAGACTCAATAGGAGACTCTAAAAGACTCACCTGGTCTGAATCAAGCAAACAGTAGTTAACCCGGAGCTGCACAAGTTGGGCGAGTAGGTCCAGCACCTGTCTTTGTAGGGCCACCGAGGTGCTGGTGGTGTACTGCTTCAGAGCCTTTATCACCAGCGGCTCAAACAAACGGATGTGATTATGAATGGCATTCTGAAACACACACAAGTAGACACTAAATTAGACACTAAAATTGTAGTGAGACAGCAACGCAACTACCACGTTCAAGGTCCAGAAAGGTAGTACGGACATCGATAAAATAGTCCAAGTGGCATAGTTCAACCTTAATTTTATAAAGCTATGAGAACACTTTTTGTGCTGTCTATAATGTTTTTTTTTAATTATAGTCATGAATTATGTGGCAACCTACCTTGTCTCCTCGGTGGCGAGTGACATTGGTGATACTTGACCTCAGCTGATTGGAGACTTTTTGCATGACGTCAAACCACCTACAGGATCACAGGGATGTTTAGTCATAATGTGCCTCTTAATTTCATTTATTATATGTATACATACATCTATATTTATGAGGAAATACTATACACAAGCATTCTCTCTCTCAAACTTACCCAGATGCGTCCTGTTCTTGTTCAGCTTGCACCATGTTTCGAAGGCTGGCATCTGCGAGGGCCTGGGTAAAGTGAGTGTAGGGAGCCATAAAGCAGTAATGGTAGAGGCCGGGTCTGACGCTGCTTGAGCCGAGCCGGAGGGCCTTGCCCTGGGACCGACACGGGTGAGATGAAGCCCCTTCATACTGGGATGCAAGATTAGTCCCAAACAACGCCTTCAACAGCTGTAAGGACAGAGCTCACGGTGAAGACTAGGACTTTGTAATGTCAGATTAAAGGAGAAGTTCACTTCCAAAATGACAATTTCCTTATAATTTACTCACCCCAATGTTATTCAAGATGTTAATGTGATTCTTTCTTCAGTCAAAAAGAAATGGAAAATATTGAGGAAAATATTCCAGGTTTTTTTTTCCATATAGTTGAATTCAATGCAATGCAGCTTCAAATGGCTCTACACAATCACAACGAGGAATAAGGGTCTTACCTAGCGAGAGTAGGAGTTTTTCATCCTATTCTACCTTTTTTAACCAAAGTACATCAACGAAGACTTAACCATGCATGACTTTTCGAATGAGCAAGATGAGCATTTGTGGTTAAAATGTATATCATTTTTTATTTTTATAAGAAAATGACAGATAGTTTTGCTAGATAAGGCACTTATTCCTCGGCTGGAAATGGAGAAAATTCCTGAAATGTTCTCCTCAAAAAACAATTTCTTTGCGACTGAAGAAAGAAAGACATGTACATCATGGATGACATGGGGTGAGTACATTATCAGGAAATTTTCATTCTGGAAGTGAACTTCTCCTTTAAAACAGAAGAGTTACGCATATCTAACCTGCTGAACACACACAGTGGCCATAGTGGGTTCCCGTGAGAAACAGGACTTGAGGTAACTCAGGATCTCTTCAACACACTAGATAGATAAAAACAGGGTTAAAATGTATTCTTGGCATTAATTTTGCTTCACTTACTGACAAAATGGAATTAGGCTTTGACATCTTACTTTGCCAATATCATGCAGGGTGGCCATCTCAAGCAGCTGTGAAAGGACATCAAGTGCCGACCTCAGGAAACTCCCAAACTTCTCATTGGTGTTGTGAAGGTCTAATGTAACCTTGGAAAAGAAAAGAAAAATTGTAGGCAAAATAAATCAAGTAGAAATGGGCATATTGTTAATCTTGCCCACCTGAATTCAGTTCTTTGAATGGGATATAAAAAAACATTTAGAAAAATATTTATTGTGATATCTTGTTTTTGGCTGATCAACAGAGCTTCCCTAAACTAGTTAGCACTAACGGAAAATATACACACAAAACATACATGACAAAAGTTGCAAAAGTTAGGGGCTGGTAAGAATTTCTAATGTTTCTGAAAGTCTCTAATGCTCACCAAGGCTACATTTATTTGATCAAAATAAACCCAGTAATAACAGTAAATATTATTATAAATTAATTTATAATTTATTTCTATGATGCAAAGCTGAATCTTCAGCATCATTACTCCAGTCTTTAATGACACATGATCCTTCAAAATCATTCTAATATGCTGATTTGTGCTCAAGAAACATTGTTAATTTTGAAAAGACGTGTGCTACTTAATATTTGTGACAAGTGTGATGCATTTTTTTTAGGATTCTTTGATTAATAATTTTTTTAAGAGAATAGCATTTAAATAGATTTTCTATAACATTATGAATGTTTTTACTGTCACCTTTGATCAATTTAATGGGATAATTCACCCCAAAATTAAAATTCTGTTATTAATTCACATTGTTCCAATCCCGTAATACCTTCGTTTGTCTTTAGAACACAAATTAAGATATTTTTGGTGAAATCCAAGAGCTTTCTGACCCTGCATAGACAGTAACGCAACTGACACGTTCAAGGCCCGGAAAAGTTGCGTTGCGGTCTATACAGGGTCAGAAAGTGCTGGGATCACATCAAAAATATCTTAATTTGTGTTCCGAAGCTGAAGTCTGAAGTCTTTTTTGGGTGAACCATCCCTTTAATGCATCCTTGCTGAATAAAAGTATTAATTTCTTATGAAAAAGAAACAAAAAAAGATTGTACTGAACCCAAACTTTTAAACAGTAGTTGCTATATATAAAAGACAAACTTTTGACTGCAAACTGACTTTGTAGTTAGCATGTGTAGCTCTCAGCGCATCATAAAGCTTCAGATAAGGAGGGAGGTGATAAAAGCTGCCCAGAGTGGTGGATTTGTTAACTGCTTGTGTCGCTGTGCTGTCCGCTGCTCTGCCTGTATAGAAAAACAATGCAAGTTACCTGTACATATTCAATAAAAACAAAAAAATTGTAAAAAACTTACTCACAGTAGAATTATTCATGTGTATGGTCAACAAGTGGCACTGTAGGTGTGACTGTACCTGTGTTGGCTTCTCCTCCTTTCTTTGGGCTCATGGGGGTACTGCTTGGCTCAGTCATCTCCTTCTCTTTACCCTTCCGTCTGATTGGACTGAGAGACGGAGTGTTGCCCAACGAGGGTAAAGAAGCCTGGAAGGATAGATTAAAAGAAATAAAGCTTTAAATACAGTTTGTAAATATTAAATACTGCTGTGTTTTAAAAGCATGATTGTAATCAGGATCATTTGAATGCTTCTTTTACCTTGACTGCAGGGCCTGGGGGTGTGTCATCCAGTACATGGGCGCAGATGTTGAGGATCTTCATCAAGTGTGAGAACAGCTGCTCCACCATCACAACCAGAGAGCGATCGTTAAGTGCAGGCCACGCCTCCTCCACCTTCGAGGGGGCGGGGTTAGACTCTTCCTCACCTGCCCACGGACTCTTCATGCACTTTGGTGCAACAGCTACAAAAACAAACAGACAACAACAACATTTTAAATACAAATAGTCCTAAAACAAAGTAAAAATAAATAATAAAAAAAAATTGAATAAGACTCATTAGACTTGGATGAACAGAATCACACTTGAAGGGACATTTCACCCAAAAATAAAAATTCTGTCATGAATTATTCACCCTGACATACCAAACCCGTAAGACCTTCATTTATCTTCCAAACACAAATCACAACTTAAGATATTTTGGATGAAATCAGAGCTCTGGAGAGAAGAAACTGTTGGATGCAGTAATTTGTTTTCTTTGTGCATAATAAGTATTCTCGTAGCATCATGAAATTAAGCTTGAACCACTGATGTCACATGGACTATTTTAACGATGTTCTTACTACCCTTCCGGGCCTTAAAAGTTTTAGTTGCGTTGCTGTCTATGGAGGGTCAGAAAGCTCTTGGATTTCATCAAAATATCTTAATTTGTCTTCAGAAGATGAACGATGGCCTTATGGGTTTGCAACGACACGAGGGCGAGTAATTAATGAGAGAATTTACATTTTTGGGTGAACTGCCTCTTTAAGGGATTGCATTAAACATTACATTACAAAAGTGACTGCAAACAGCCAAGGTGTGATTGTGGGTACTCTAATCTAAAGGAGTCTGTACCGGCGAGAAGGTTTCCAGAAAGTAGTAGAGCAGACTGATGAGCAGAGAGATCGAGAGGAAACCAGGCGGAGGAGATGAGAGACAAAACCATACTGGCCACACCGACCGTCAGAGACCGGCGCACCTCCTCACTACCACCAGGCTGAGAGAGACTACAGAAGAAGAGAACATTTATACTATTGCAGAGTTAAAAAGACAGAAAATCATTGGCTTTTTATATTCTTTATACTAACAATATGTTCAAGATATCAAATGTTCTGTAAGCAGGCTCTATTCTTGGTCCTAAAGGAGACTAAAGGTTGAAAAAAGTGTGTACCTAAAGGAACGTCCTCGGCTGCGGTACTGGCTGGAGCGGTTGAGATGAAAAACAGAAGAGCTCACAAAGCCACAATGCCAGCCTGTGCTCCAAGTGCACACTGGGAATGTGCTGGACAAAAGGCACAGAGCCTCACAACAGCCAAACTAGAGAGATGACATTAACAAATTAGATCTTGGGTTCAAATAAGACCACTTAAAGTAGCTGTTTGTTATTTTAGCACCACCAAACAGAACTATTTCAAACCATACAGAAGCCCCCAGAGGTCTTTATTATTATCTATGAAATTTTTAAGATTAAGCCACTCACAGTCATCGCTCTGGAAGTGGAGGAGGTGAGGGCATGGGAGATGGCAGTGATGACCCGAGATAGGTTGTTCTCCATGGTAACATCCGGTGCGCCCTGTCCCAGATTGTAGCCACGGTATGTTCTGCGGTGAAGATCATATAAAGAATTTAAGTTTTTAAAAATAAGTCTGCTGTACAGTAATTTTACAGTGATATTGTGAAATATACTGCCCTCCAAAAGTTTGGAAACGCCCTAGAAAAGTGGACAATATTGGTATGAATCCTTTTAATTTGTGATAATTTTGCACTGATAAGGGACAACACAAACTATGAAAACATATTTTTTTACATAAACAGTTTATACATCGAAAAAATTACATTTCCGATTCATCAAAATATCCACCATTAGCAGCTATTACAGCTCTGCATAATCTGGGCATCCAAGCTGTCCGTTTATTCAAACATTGACTTGATAAATCACTCCAAGTCTCCTGAAGGATTGCCCAAAGATGATTCACACTGGTTGGACACTTCTTACGGTCCAGTTCCTCCTATAGTAGCTCAACTGGGTTGAGGTCAGGTGATTGGGGATTCCATTCTATGACAGACCTGATGGTCTTCAATGATAATGTCAAGTTACTTCATTGTATTTGCACTAAAAAATTATATGGATTTATGCCGATATTATCCAAAACCACTTTTTCTTTTTTCACAGGAGTGTTTCCAAACTTTTGGAGGGCAGTGTATTAGTAGTAAAAATGTAATATTGTCAAATATTCTTACAATAAAATGAAACTATTTGTATTATAATATATGGTCAAATATAATTTATTCCTGTGATGGCAAGGCAGAATTTTCAGCATCATTACTCGAGTCTTCAGTGACTAATCTTCAGAAATAATTATAATATGCTCATTTGCTGCTCAAGAAAAATGTCTTATTATTTTCAATGTCGAAAACAGATGTGAGCTTAAAGGGTTACTTCACCCCAAAATGAAAATTTTGTCATTAATCACTTACCCCCATGTTGTTCCA
Source organism: Cirrhinus molitorella (assembly GCA_033026305.1). Lineage (NCBI taxonomy): Eukaryota > Metazoa > Chordata > Actinopteri > Cypriniformes > Cyprinidae > Cirrhinus > Cirrhinus molitorella. The sequence goes on from CM065120.1 coordinate 29,927,702, forward strand.
AACTCGTAAAAGCTTTGTTTGTCTTCGGAACACAATTTAAGATGGAAGCTTTGCGGCTGTCCCATTGACTGCCAAGTAAATAACACTGTCAAGGCCCAGAAAAGTATGAAAGACGTCGTCAAAATAGTCCATCTGCCATCAGTGGTTCAACCATAATTTTACGCAGCTACATTTTGGAGAGTATCCCCTTGACACAAACAGCATACACTGTTCTCTGTCAGCTGTGTCACACGGATATGCTGTTTTCGTTCGAATCAAAGCATAAATAAACGAAAACACATCCTTGCGTCCAGTGGATACTTAGCAAAATGGCGCAACGGTGACGTGGAGACTAAGTGTTTAATAAAGTTATTTTTGTTTTCTTCGCGTACAAAAAGTCTTCTGGTAGCTTTGTAAAATTACGCTTCAACTACTGATGGCAGATAGACTATTTTGATAACATCTTTCATACTTTTCTGGGCCTTGACAATGTTATTTACTTGGCAGTCAAAGGAACAGTCAAAAAGCTCCCGTTTGTCAAATTGTGTACCGAAGACAAAGCTTTTACAGGTTTGGAATGACATGAGGGTAAGTGATTAATGACAAAGTTTTCATTTTGGGGTGGAGTAACCATTTAATATCACTGTGAAAATTGTGATGCATTTTTTTTAGAATTCTTTTTTTCATGAATAGATTTATTTATTTGCATTTATTTGAAATAGAAATATTTTGTAAGATTATATTAACTTTTACTACTAAAAGTATAAATTTCTTTCAAAACAATAAATAAATGCAAACGAAAGTTGCCATTTCAACAAGTCATGCAAATGAAGAATGGCTGTATTGTACCGTGTGATAGTGCTGACAGTGAACTGTGACGGAGGCTGGGTCTCGTGCATTAGCAGCTGCAGGTACACACTGCTCTGATCTCGAGCTATGGCCACAACTGGGTCTGTCTGAGCCTGGTCACAGTCATAAAACAACCTGGGCACCAACCTGGGTAGAGGAAGATCGATCAAAAATCAGATAGTGAGATCTGTGATGTGGGTAACACTTTAGTTTAGGGACCAATTCTCACTAGTAACTGTGTATTACTACAATATTGTCTGTTTATTAGTATAAAGCACAAATATTAATAAACAGCAAAATAGAGTTCATCAGTCAGAAATGAAATGTCTTAATACCTGCCGACCGTGTTTGCTGCCACATGTCTCACACGTGGGTCCTCATCGCCCAGTAGATAAAGCACAACATCATTCAGAACGCGGTCCTGAAGTCTCAACAACTGATAATATTGAAAAAATTAATTAACTATACATTACAATATATTAATACATTGCCGTTAAAAAGTTTAGAATCAGTAAAAAAAATTACTGTTTTTTGCAGAATTGTCTTATCAGTTAAAATCTCAAAATTAATTAAATTAATGTATAAACGAATTAAACAAATATATATATACAACTATATATATATATATATATATATATATATATATATACAAGATCATTCAAAGTTAAAAATTTAATTAAGCATTTTTATATAGGGTCAAGTGTGTAAGATGTTTTTTGATCAATGAGTTTTTAGACTTAAAATCAACCAATATATTTTTCAAAAATGTACTTTTGTGTGTTTTACAAAAGAAAGAACAAAAAAAAGGAGAATAAATGACTGGATTATTATTTTTATTTTATTACTTTAATTATTATTTAATACTAGATAATTAAAACAAATTAATTACAAATGAAAAGACAGAAAGAGAGATGACATACCCCAGTATAGTGATGCTCTCCTTTGTGCAACTTCTCAGTTTTTCTCTCCAAAAAACTTACTAACCTAATAAACACAGTAGGTGATTTTAATAATTATATGTTAGTGACTTTCAGCAGTTATATAGTCATTACAAATATATGTGCCTTATGAACGACTGTATCAAAATGTGCTTTACGACATATTCAAATACAAATAATGTTTGTGTCCTACCGGAAATCTATCTCAGCAAGCGTCTCCAAAAGCTCAGTGCGAACCAGCCAATAGGAGCAGTCCTTCAGGGTCAGCAGATCAATGAGCAGCTGTAGGCCAAGTTCACTTAGACTGCCATTGCACAACGCCATGATACATTGCTGTAGTTGTGTAAGACCACACAATATTTTTAAATTCTTACTAACAGATAGACTTAAACCATCACTACATGTTTAAAAATGATCAGAGCGCCATGCATACACATATATTCTTACCCTAACAGCAGCACAGGCCATTTTACATGTGACTGAAGACTCATCTTTTAGACTTCGCTGCAGCAGAGGCACAAAGTTTTCGAGTGTCACAGAGCTTCCTGAGAAAACAGAAAGACAGAGAATGTGAAGACAAGCCTTAGAGTGTGTGATTCATTTGATCGATCTGTAGCTGTAGTTCTCACCTGTGATGGAGTGGATCTGGGACAGCCATGTCTCCGTGTTGTAGCGTGTCTTGAGCTGGATGGCTTGGATTAAAGCCCCACACAGGATGGCTGTGGCTCCTCTGATCTGAGGATCCCCATGTTCAATGCACTGCAGTATATCACTGATGTACTGTTGCTCTGCTCACACAAACACAAGAAGTTTGGTTGTCTAGTTTGACAATGTAAATGTATTTGGTCTTGGTGGAATAGATCTGCTACACTGCTCAGTTGCTGCTGCTGTTGTTGCAGATTATTTCTGCTGCAAAGCAAGTACAGAAACTTGCTACTGTAAATACATACTGTACTGTGAGTATTTAAGACATACTGCTGCTGCAGAAGTAGCATATATAATAACCCATAGCAAATCTATACAGGTGGAGTTGGGGAGGTGGAGGGTTTCAGAGGAACTCTGAAAATGCGCTGCAAAATGCTCTAGCGAATAACCTGTCATTTACATGTACAGTAAGATTTTTAATGTCTGCTCCCTAAGCCTGCATTTATTTGTTCCAAAATTCAGCAAAAAGCAGTAATATTGTGACTTTTTTCACTGCTTTCTATTTGAATATATTTTGAAAAGTAATTTACTCCTGTAAAATTTTTACCATCATTACTCCACTCTTTAGTGTCGCACGATCCTTCAGAAATCATTCTAATGTGTTGATTTACTGTTCAAGAAACATTCTTTATTTTTATTATTATCAAAAATTAAAACAGTTGAGTACTTTAGGATTCTTTGATGAATACAAAGATTCAAAGATCAGCATTTATCTGAAATAAAAAGCTTTTGTAACATTATACACTATAGCATTCAAAAGCTTGGAGTTAGTATTTTGGGGGGTAATAAATTCTAGAAATTAATACTTTTATTTAGCAAGGATGCTTAAATGAATCAAAAGTCAAATCAGAATATTTGAATGATTTCTGGAGGATCATGTGACCAGAGTAATGATGCTAAAAATTCAGCTTTGAAATCACAGGAATAAATTACATTTTAAAATATATTCAAACCGAAAACAGTTATTTTAAATAGTAAAAATATTTCAAAATTCTACTGTTTTTGCTGTACTTTGGATAAAATAAATGTAGATTTGGTGAGCAAAATAGACTTCTTAAAAAAAACATTAAAAATTTTACTGTTCAAAAAACTTGACTGGTAGTGTATATGTGCAAAAAACAAAACAAAAATTAAATAAAAACACATTTAAAGACAAAATAAAGCATGTCAAAACAAAAAGCAAAAATACTATTTATATCAAATCTAAAACAAAACAACAAAAGCAGGAGTATAATTCTATGGACCCATGAAAAAACTGAATCCTTGGATAGTCAGTGTTTTTCTCACCATCTGGTTGTTGTCCCTCTAGTGGCTGTAAGTAGAGTTTATTAAAGAAAGCTTCAGGTAGAAGAGTCGCTGCTGTCCCCACACAGCTGACGGCTAACGCCTTAACGCTCACACGGACCTCAGTATCAGGAACCAGCCCTACAACACGCACATATTATTTAATGAAAAAGACACTGATAAAGACACTAATGTTCAACTAGCAAACACCAAAACTCAAAAGCACTTGTACGATAATGTGACACTAAGTCACGCAACACATAAGAGATAATATCTTGTTTCTGACCATTTCTTTGGCCAGTGAGCAAAAAGGAGGCAGCCAACAGCCGGACACAGTGCACCAGAGGCTCTTCCTTTGGGTCGGTATAGTGACCAATATCTCCTTTAATCCTAGATGGCTAAAACAAACAGAACACAACTAAATATTCACAGACTAGATCTCTGTAAACAATCTGTGAGAACTTGAGATGCACAACATTAATCATTTGGACTACAAAGACTATGTGTGTGCTCACCTTGTTGTCGAGTTCTGCCGGTTCCAGAACCTCTTCCTTTGGTATGAATCGATCCACACTGCTGTCAGATGATTGCCTGTTGTGACCTTTTCCCTCCAGAAGATGGGGCTTACTTAAAGCTGTCGACAAGAGAAAACAGAACTGTGAGCTAAAAGGATTATCTTCACACATAGGTTAGTCCAACAGAACAGGGTTTATTGCTGAACAAGTGTACAAAATGAGCATGTACCCAGTGCTGACTGAGAGAAAGGCTCTGGAGGTTTGTCAGGTGGTTGAGCTGCGCCCTCCTCCTCCTCATCCTGAAGCGTGCCGATCTGCATCCCTGAGTACTGACTCTCACTGCCGTCCAACACCTACACATTACACACACACATATATCCATGTATCAGTAAATACACACATAACAGAATGGACAAACTCATAAACAAGCATAATCATTCATATCAACTCATTCATGCAAATGCACACAAAGAACAGAAACAGTCAGACATGCAGTACCACTTTAGGAACAAATACTGATTGATCACAGCTTGCTTTTGCATCATAATATGCATGTCAAGACAATTTCGGACCTCACAAAAACCAAAAGTAGGGAGTTAATCTACTGACAGCTGCACTAACAGAAAATATTGAGAATTTAATTGACTCATTAGATGTTCATTTATACATTTTAGTCTTCTAATTTGGCAGAAGGGAGCTTGTGGTCCGTGATAATTGCTTTTATCAAAAATAATGTTATTTTAAGTTTTAGTCATTTTGTTATGCACTGCTAATTTCTATAATTTTCCTTTAAATATTTCTATTTAGCTTAATAGTATTTGTAAAACTTTTAAACTTGAGTTAGTTGTCAATATCTTAAAATGTATTATTATTTTTTTTTTTTTACTTAAAGGATTACTTCACTTTCTGAATTCAAATTTCTTGACATTTCTCCCCCATGTCATCCAAGATGCTCATGTCTTTCTTTCTTCAGTCCAAAAAAATAAAGTTTTTGAGGAAAACATTCCAGGATTTTTCTCCATATAGTAAATGTGAGCCAATGGGTAGAAGGTCCAAATTGCAATTGTAATGCCCCTTCTAGAAACCTCTACATGATCCCAGTTGGAGGAGAAGATGAGATGGAGTTTTTCACCCTACCTTACCTTTCTGAACCGAGATACACAGACAAAGAACTAACCGTGCGTGACCTTTCTAATGTGATTATGTAATGCACAAAGCCACGAACACACATCGCAGAGCAAATGCAAGATGAGCATTTGTAGTTAAAAAGTGCACAATTTTTTACATTTTTTCAGAAAATGGCCTATTATTTCACTAGAATAAGACCCTTATTTCTCAGCTGGGACCATGAAGAGCCCTTTGAAACTAAAATTTTGGACCTTTAAACCATTGGCCACCATTGAAGTCCAAATTTCTTTTTGACTGAAGAAAGAAATACATGAACATCTTGAATGACATGGGGATGGGTAAATTATCTGGAAATTTTAATTCTGAAAGTAAACTAATCTTTTAAGCATCTCATAATTTTATTTTTATTTCAATTACCTAAACATGTTAATTTTAGTTAACAATAACAACACTGATTTGTCTTCAGAAGCGCTCAGTGTTGTTGGGACTAGGTTTTTAATCACTGGTCCAGAATCAGGGAAATTAAAGGCATTCGAACACCTCAGGAAAGAGGTCGTGCATGTGGGGGCGGAGCAAATCAGGGGCGGGGTTCTATCGGGGCGGAGGAAGAGCAACAATAGCCTCACCCCCTGTCCTCTGCTGACCTGGTCACTACTGCTAGAGGAAGAGATGGCAGAAAAGGTGGAGGAAGAAGTCGAGGTAGAGGAGGAGGAAGAGGATGGCCTGTAGATAGATGACTCGCTGTCGGAGTGCGGGTCCGGCCCTTCTGTGGGAGTTGGGGAAGGTGGTGAATAGTTCCGATAGAGTCTGCTGGTGACACTTACGAGCTCGGCGCAGTCTGAAGGCGTCACGGCGGAGTCCGGCCCCTCCGTAGTCGTCTGGGAACTGTCACTAGGGGGCGACGACGACACGGCTCCCGTTGACATCTGGTTGCCATCGGTTACCAAGTCACCGGACGCGCTGACGACCCCGGCGCCCCCGCTTGAGCTGCGACTTAGCATGTCCTCCTCGTCTTCCTCATCTGGAGTATCAGGCCCTACACCCTGCTCCGATGCACTCAGGTCCACTGAGTCTCCTGGCTGCAAGGCATGCTGCGAAGAGCGCGGCTGCTCTGTGATGATGTCAGATGTGCCAAGAGACGAAACGCCTGATGAAGAGGGAGCTTCACTGGAGCTGTCGCCACCAACCGAGGCTTGAAGAAATGTGACAAAGACAAATAAAGCATTTGTTTGCTGAACATAACTATCATTCAAAAAAGAAAATGCATGCTGAATTGTTAAATAGTAATTTATATGATATTCTAGTTCCTAAATATAGCTCTGGTCCCTCACTTAGGTGAATTTATCAGGTTTGTATCCAGATTTTTTTTTATCAGTCAGGAGAACCGTAACAGTACTCCTCTCCTCAACTTACCAGAGAATGATCCTGTGGTGACCTCTGCCCTCTCAGGGTCATCCTCCAAACCCTCTTCTTCACCTGACAACAGCTTACCTAGGACAAGCACAACATACAAGGCATATTATTACAATACAACAAAACAATTGTTTCATTCCAAATCTAATGTTCTTCAACGGTTTAAAACTTTAACCGCATCCACTGTCACAACTGTCCTACTAACGTGCCACAGATAGGCCTCGAAACACACGGAAACATGTCAGTAGGTTAGACGCAAAAGAAAGGCAGAAAAGACGTTACCTTTCTGCTTCCTGAGGAGAAGAGGACTGCATGTTGACCCACCAGCTGTTCGCAGGAAACAGGAAGTGAAGAGAGCAGAAAAGGCCCAAAAATTCATTTTGAGGGTTAGAGGAAGGAAGAAGCAGAGGATGAAGATCACATGCATTGTGAAATTGTTTGCTGCGTTTCAGTGACTTCTGAAGTTGCAGATTAATGATTAGTTTTCAAACAGAATAGGTAATATTAAGAAGCAATGTGGGAAAAAATTAAGGGTTAGTTCACCCAAAAATGAAAATTTTGTCTTTAATTACTGACTCTCATGTCTTTCCAAAACTATAAGACCTTTGTGTGTCTTTGGAACACAAATTAAGACATTTTTGATGAAATCCAAGGGCTTTCTAACCCTGCAAGACAGCAACACAACTACCACATTCAAGGGCTAAAAAGGTTGTAAGGACATCAAAAAAATAGTCCATGTGACATCAGTGGTTCAACCTTAGTTTTATGAAGCTACAAGAATACTTTTTGAAAACAAGTAATAAAAAACAAAAATATAGACTTTATTCAACAATTTCTACTCTTCCATGTCAGTCTTCGATGCACATTCACAAGAGTATCACGATGTATGCGTAAGTCTTTTTTTTTTCTTTGTGCACAAAAAGTATTCTCATAGCTTCATAAAATTATGAACTGGACTATTTTATCAATGTCCTTACTAACTTTCTGGGTCTTGAAGGTGTCAGTTGCGTTGCTGTCAGAAAGTTCTCGGATTTTACAAAAATATCTTAATTTGTGTTTTGAAGATGTTTGCAACAACATAAGGGTGAGTAATTAATGACATTTTTCAATTTTCATTTTTGGGTAAATTATCCTTTTAAGAGCTGAATTTTAGGAAGGTTTGATATTAGTGAGTAACGAAGATTTGAATTTAACTGGAAAAAGAAAACTTTCACAATCAGATAATAAATCCAACAAGTACCGATTACTCCTCAAATCGAGGTTGAGCGATATATAGTTTTACTAAATAAATGAGTTATCGATAAAAATCAATGCCGATCCTTTGTGATATATTTTTTGTTCCATGTCCTCAAACAAATGGACAGTTAACTGGCAATGTTTTCCTATTTTAGTTGTCTCTATTAGCCACTATCAGGTATAATCTACTCAGTCAATCTCTACTTACGAAAGTTCCTCACATACCCAACACAAACCGTATATTCTTACCAGATGCTTCTCCACTGACAGCGAAACCAAGACAACTGACCAAACTATTATGGCATGACCACTGATGTGATAAATGCAGTGGACTAAATAAAAGCACTATTTACCAATAAGCTCAAGAATGCTGCCACTGCGTGCGCGGCACTCTGTCTCTTCTCTGAAGACAGTGGTGTGTGATATTTTGCCACGTGTGATGAGTACGTTCAGGAGCTCTGGGGGAGGAGTGCGAAACACCTGCTGCAGAAGCTCCAGAGATGCAGTCACCACGTTATGATCCCAGTGCTGCGTGTAGTGCAAAGTCAGCTCATAGACCTAAGAACCAAAGATTAGAGTTTACATGTACACAAATATACAGTAACGCACAATGAATCACACCAACATAATAAAGGAGAAGTTCATGTTCATGTCTTTCTTTCTTCAAGTTTGAACCTCCAAAATGCAGTTTAACTCCAGCTTCAAAGCTGAGGAAGAAGGGCCTTATCTACCAAAACGATTGCTTATTTTCTAAAAAAAAAAAAAAAAAAAAAAAAAAAAAAAAAGTACAATTTCCATACTTTTTAACCTCAAATGCTCGTCTCTGCATTTACTCTGTGTATTCCAGTTCATGACAGTTCATGATAGGTCCTCAAAATCATCCTATATCGCTGTTTTACATTGCTTTTTTTTGTTTGATCTTCTTTGCACGTTCACTCTGTAAATACTGGGTCGGTACTTCTGCAGCGATTTTGAAGTTGGAGGACAAAATGAGAATGTTTTTCGACCTACCTAACTGTCTTGAACAGCAATACACAGAGTACACGCAGAGCTAGACAAGACAAGCATTTGAGGTTAAAAAGTATATAAATTGTTTCACTAGATAAGACCCTTCTTCATTTGCTGAGATCAGGCAGAGCCCTTTGAAGTGGCATTCTCCACTGTATGGAGAGAAATCCTGAAATGTTTTCCTCAAAAAACAATTTCTTTACGACTGAAGAAAAAAAAGACATGAACATCTTGGGTGACAAGGGGGTGAGCAAATTATTTGTACATTTTTGTTCTGGAAGTGAACAACTTCTTTAAGGGGAAGCCAAGAAAATACAGTTTTGCATGATATCAATATGTCAAATCCTGAACTTTATCAGCTCTGATACCTGAATGAGCTGCTCAGGTGTCGGGGTGACGTCTGCCTCTTTACGAACGAGCCCAAAGCTGCCCTTCAGGCTGGTGTTAGGAGCCTGCTGCTGAAGAAGAGGCATCAGGTAGCGCAATGTCAGTAATACACCAAGAATCAGGTGACTGGAATGTTCCTCATCCACCGGCACTACCAAACCTAAGAGAGAAATGAAAACAGGAAGAGTTACTAAGTCTGTTTTACCAGTGTATGTGTGTTTAAGAGTGTGTGTGAGAGTCCTACCAAGCAGCACATTGAGGAGCCAGGTGTAGAAGTAGTGTGTCCTGCGTGAGTGCTGACACACGCTGACAGCCGAGCTGGCCGCTGTTCGACGAATAGTGGGAGAACTGGACTTCAGATTGGCAACAAAGGCCTTCAGCAGCATCTAAACACACATTAACAGTGATTGTAATAAGAATAATTCATTGAATATGATAAGAATATGAATAGGAGTAATTTAAACAGGAAGGTACACTACCATTCAAAGTTTTGAGTTCAGTAAATTTTTTTAAAGAAATAAATATTTATTTTAAAATGTGATAGTACGGACATTTATAATCTTTCTGTTTTCAATAAATAATTATGGTTTCCACGAAAAAAATATTAAGCAGCAAATCTGTTTTTAAAATAAATTCTGAAAGAAAATCATGTGACACTGAAGACTGGAATAAAGGTTGTTGGAAATTCAGATTTGCTATCATAGGAATTTTAAAATACATTAAAATAGAAAACACTTATTTTGAATTATAATATTATTTCACAATATTGCAGTTTTACTTTTTTGATCAAATAAATGCAGCCTTGGTGAGCATTAGAGACTTTTTTCAAAAACATACAACTATATTTACGACCTCAGACTTTTGAATGGTTGTATTTTCTATATGATCTTTTAACTGTTAACCGTTTAAACACTCCTGGAGTGTTCGCATAGCTAAACAAATTGATTTGTCTTTGTATCCTGTCTTTCCAAAGACCTTGTCCTTGAACGTAAAAATGTGTGTATTATTGACTTTAGCTAATTTTAAACTTGAGAAAATAGCACTAAACTGACAATTCTCCAGTCTTTAAATGCAAATGTGTTCCTGGCAAGGAACAGACTCTTTCCATCTCCTACTGATGTGAGGGAGAGGAGGCTCATGGATAATTAAATCCAGCCTGACTGAGTCACATTCCATATTGAGAAGATGATGTCACCACTGCGCATTTACGGCTTTAGACAGTGAGAGAAGATAACAGTGTGGGAAATCCTGCACTGAGGTGCCAAATCACAGAACTCAGGCCAGAAGCCATGCTTAAGATTGTGGTGGTGTGACTTTTGATCATGACTCATGAGTCAAGTAATTTCCACCTTAAAATCAGGTGACGTGGTTCTCTAAAGTAACGTGTTCTTTGAAAACTTTTAATTGTGACAAACTTTCAGCTAAACCAATACATATTATTAACATGTATTTCCTTTGGCCGTTTGTATTTTCTTTATTTTAAATCACTTTCTTTATAGTACCGAACTCATGGACTGCAGTTAATACCTTGATCTCTCCGTCATTGGCGAAGTGTCCGAGAGCAGCCATAATTTTAGGAATTGAAGAAGAAAGAGTTTCCTGCACAGTCTCCTCCTGACGTTTTGTGATCCGTGTCAGACATGGCAGTAGATTCACAAGGTATGGCCTGAGGAAAAGAGATTAAAAAAAAGAGAGAAGCATGAATTTAATTTGGTAATCACTAACCCAATATCAGTTTCACTTATTCCTGAGCAGACCAACGGAAGTAATTGATTTTGAGTCAATAAGCATACCTGCATTTCTGGGGTCGCACCAGGTGAGCAAGCTCAGCAAACCTCCACAAGGCTGCCCGCAGACTACGAGAGGCAGCATTCTGTGAAAATAGTGCTTTATTAGTGATCTGTACATGTCCCTGGAAAAAAAAGACCCCTATACCTACGAATCCTATACGGTATACCATTTCCAAAAACACTTTTCCCCAAACAATGACTGTATGATTTTGAGATCCATCTTTTCACACTGAGGACAACTGAGGGATATGTACAGAAGGTTCAAACGCTCACTGATGCTTCAGAAAGAAACACGAAGCATTAAGAACCAGAGGGTGAAAACTTTTGAACAGAATAAATCTTATTTTGCCTACATATCATATTTTTTTCATTTATCATTTATTATTTCATTTATTATTATTATTATAATACTGAATTTGTTGGACCTGAAGGTTTTTTCTATTTAACCATTTAGGACAAACAAGGGACTCATGAACAAATATCACTATCACTATGTAAATGTATTTTATGTGAAATCTCTCATCCAAGTCAGTACTAAATGAAAATAATTTTGTATTTTGAATGATCCCTCTTATTTTGGTCAAATAATTAACATTTTGCAGATTCTGCAAGGTGTATGTAAACCTTTGACCTCAACTGTAAATGTGAAAGAAAAAAAAGGAAGGGGGAAACAAGACAAATTTGGTCCTTAAAACTACATCCAAATTACATAAAGAGAGTGCAATCTGATTCACCTTTTTAATCTCTTTGTACAGTTCAAGCTGCAGCCTAGGCAAGTTGGAATCCATCAACGCCTGCAAAGTATAACAAAAACAAATTATATTACAATATATTATCACTGTAATCATCATTAGATTCCAAATGAATGTTCGGATATATAAACTGTACATGACTTACTTTGATGATTTTGTTGAGGCACTCATCTGCCACCATCCTGACATCAGACTCTTTGTCATCGCTGCACAACAAGAACATTTCCATAGCGATTCCGAGAAGTTTCTGGAACTCTGGAGACGTCCTGATAAAGTCACATGACATAAACTTTATTTATTTATTTATTTATTTAACAAGACTGATTTGATTTTGGGGTCATTTGTTTTTTGTTTGAAAGATATGAATACTTTTGTTTAGCAAGGATGCATTACATTGATCAAAAGTGACAGTAACAAATTTTAAATTGTTATCAAAAAATCTATTTAAATAAATGCTGTTCTTTTGAACTTTCTATTCCTCAAAGGAGCAAAAAACATACATCACTGTTTTCACAAAAATGTTAATACGTTTTTAATATTGCTAATAATGGGGAATGCTTCTTGAGCACCAGATTCAGCTTGAACATATTTAGTAAACAATAAACCTTACAGAACCTAAACTTTTGATCAGTAGTGTACATGCTGACCTACAGTTGAAGGGGACAGCACAATCATAAAGATCTAAAAACATCTGTGCAGGCTTTCAGGAGTTTACAATTATCTTACATTTTGCCATTGTTTTCCAAACACTCTCCTTTTGTATTTAAGTGTAGTCAAGCTAGAAGAACTGGACCATGAGAACTTAGCGTGCTGGCACTTGAATACCTTCACTGAATTTGCATTGTAAGAGTAAAAAAGCCAGCCTAGCCTCAGCATCAATAGGCTTTTGCCAATGACTCATAAGACGTGACCAAATCTGATTATCCTTAATCTGATGTGTCCATTTATTGACTATTGCATACCTCAGCGACTGTGCCACAATGTTTTCACATATTGTCAGGCAATGAGTCACTCTGTCCTTTTTGGTTGTAGCAAGGTCTTTTTTCCTGTAAGAGAAGGCAATATCACTGTGGATGTCATACAAACATACATAAACAGAATTTATAACATCTGATGAATGAATAACATCTCAAACTTATATTTTCTTCATAAACATACACTGAAGTCGAAAAGCTGACATAATCTGTAAAGTCAGTGAGTATATTATGTTGGACCGCAGTAGACATCCAGATACTGTTTATTTTCTGATGCTGATTACCTAAATCCATTAGGTTAATGTAATCTTGCTAACAATCCAGCAATAAAGCTGTTCTTCTGCACCACAGCACACATCACATCACTGCTCACTAGATGGGATCTACAACCAATCTGAATTGATTTAAACAGAACCAAATGACTTCCGCAGATGAGCGTTCAACCTTGAAAAACTAAATGTGTAATAGGTCATCTATTACAGTGGTTGACGCAAGATCACTTGCCTGCTTGGCAGACAGCAGTTTAAAAGTTTATCATGGGATGTTTATCTAGAGTAATGTCTATCTGTCTCAAGAACAGTATATTAAGTTATTAATTAACATTAATTAACATATGCTCATATATGCTAATTTAATGCAAGTCAACTATACAAATGATTCTGGTGTCCTAAATGAGGAAATCACTCCATTATTTACACACATCTCCCATCTAATATATTTTTACAGTGACGGGCTTGAAAAAAATATAATTTTCACTTTAACATGAATGAGTGATGATTACTGGAATGTTCAAGTAATTTTCTCTTCTTCTATCAAAATTATATCACACTATCAATAAATACTTCAAAGCTGACTCAACTCAGACCATAACTTCACAAGAATTACAATATATATTATATACAGTCAAAAGTTTTTAAACAGTAAGATTTTTTGTGTTTTTTAAAGTATTCTCTTCTGCTCACCAAGCCTGATCCAAAATACATCAATATTGTGAAATATTTTAATATTTAAAATAGCTGCTTTATATTAGAATATACTTTTTAAAATGTCATTTATTCCTGTGATCAAAGTTAAATTTTCAGGATCTTTACTCCATTCTTAAGTGATCCTTCAGAAATCATTCTAATATTCTTATTTGTTGTTAAAGAAACACTTTTCAGGATTCAGGATGAATAAAAAGACCCAAAGATGAGCATCTATATGAAATAAAAACTTTTGTAACATCAAAAGCTTGGAGTCAGCATAATTTTTATAGAACAATATTATACTTTAAATTAATACTTTTATTTAGAAAGGACGCTTTAATTTTGATCAAAAGTGATGATAAAGACATTTTAATATTACAAAAGATTTTTATTTCAGATAAATGCTGTTCTTCTGAACTTTCTGTTCATCAAAGAAACCTGAAAAAGTGTTTTCAACATCATAATAATAATAACTGTTTTTTGTTGTTGATTTTGAGCAGCAAATTAAAATATTAAAATGATTTTATTAAAATGATTTTTATATCTTTAAATATAATCAAACAGAAAACAGTTATTGTAAATAGTAAACATATTTCAAAACTGTACTGTTTTTGCTGTACTTTGGATCTAATAAATGCAGGTTTGGCAGCAAAAGATACTTCTTTAGAAACAATAAAAATCTTACTGTTTAAAAACTGTTGACTGGTTGTGTATAATTTATATCAACTTATAAGAAAGGCACACCAGACAATTAAAACGTTTTTTGCATTTTATACATATGTAATAGACAAAATGTGGTAATTTTGCAAGATTTTCAGTATGACCGTGGTGACAACAGATGGAGCTAAAAATCTGCTTGCCTTGAGCCATTCATAGTCTCATTTCATTCACTCAAATGTTAGATTTGTCAGTATGTATAACGAAAATCTGACATTTTTGTCTGATGATGTTAGGAAAACATGTTTTGTAAGAAAATCAGGAGACGAACAGATTCATATAAAACATTTCCCGGCATCTTTTTTGCTTCAGTAATCAAGAATAGAGTCGTTTCTTGCTTTCTTTATATGCAACAGCTTTAACGTGGGGTTTCTAGAGGAACACTGACGCAGAATCAAACAAGGCTGTGTGACACTTCTAACGTGTTAAGCGTCATGTGATTTTAAGCCCAAGACAACAACAATAACCAGCTTTATACGAGAAAACACACAGCCCTCCTGCATGTGATGAGAACATTACTAAAGCGACTGTGTCAGGTGATGTCAGCACCCTGATGATGATGATGATGATGAGGCTGCATCAAAGCGTTAAAAACTGCATTAACATCAGTTCAGCACTCACTGTTTCTGGACGAGCTCCTCGGCCGACAGCGGGCCTTGTTGTTGCTGGAATGATTTGAGCGACTCAAACGCCTTCATCAGCTTCTCCATGGTGGCCATTTTATCAGAAACACTGGTCTAGATGGAGTCTGATGGAGAGCTGATAATATTTACAAACTCAACACCACAGCCAGTGTAACAGCACTGGTATCGAGCGCTGTGCAGAATGCCGAAGGGAAACTGAAGGTGTCGTCGAGATCGGACACCATTCACAGTGGCCAAAACCCCGTTAAATCCGATCTAATTTCCACACACCATCCGATTATGACCGGTATTCAAATAAAATATTCAGAAGGTAGTTGAAAACATGTCCAGTTCTAAAAGCCATCTTAAAGCAGGGTTAGGGGAGCAACGGTTCTGCTGTATTTCCGGGTAATAAAACCCCTGTCAAAATTAAAGTCCTCTATTTCATAATAAAATCTATGACGATTTTCATTCCAAACATAACAAACATACACCTAATTATGTCTGTATTTTTTCATGAAAAGGTTTAAAAAAGCATTTATTTTAAATATTGTTTGAATATAAGACATAAAAACATATAGGCAGATGTAGACTACATTTGCAATTATCCACCAGCTCTGAAAGGGTAAGCTTCCATAGGAAAAAACTAAGGGGGTGTTTCATAAAACAAGTTTACCAAATAAACCAGGCTTATTTCAAGTTAGTCTGATTTGGCTCAAAATAAGTCAGACTAACCGAAATAAGCCTGGCTTATTTGGTAAACTTGTTTTATGAAACACCTCCTCAGACAGCAAACCAATAAATCTGAATTATAGGATATGCTTCATAATTCAAGAAACAAATATAGCTGTAAGCAGCAGTTTAAGCCGTTTGAGACCTTTGAGTAATTATAGACAGTGACGACAAGAGGATTTTACTCAAAATAGCTGAAAAATTATAAATAAAACCAATAGATGGTGCTCCTCCCAAATTGATGTTAGTTATGGGGATGTTTCCATCACCCGGTTTTTATGCACATTTTGAATATTGAGTCAGAAGCAAGTGGTCTAAACGCAAAAATACCTTAATGCTTAAAAACAAGGTTTTATGCTTAGGCTACCTGAGGTGATTTTTGACTTGTGTGAAAATTAATCTGAATAGAGTGTTTTCACGACGCACCATTAATCTGCCATATTGGCGCCACTGGACTGAACGAAGCTCGCAAATTTTGCTGATTATTGCTGCTGAAAGTGGTCAATTATTGTCATATTTTGGGCTGTACTGAATCAGGTGCACTGGGGAAAACATTTGGAGTGCTATAGACTGGCAAAAGTTACAACAAATCAAGGAGAAGAGTACAAAAAATAACAGCAGCAAAAATCCATTTGTGGTTGGCCAAACTGAACCAGGATTTCCACAGGGCAAGAATCTTGACAACATTCATGTTTGTTCTTATCATTTCCAGTCAGGTAGGTAAAATATTAGGCTAAATAATACTGATCATGTGAGATCTTGCACAATCAAAAAAATGTGCTCTTTTCTGCTTACTAAGTCCTTCTCTATATGATATAAATTAGTAGTACTAATATAAATTAGCAGAACAGCATATCAGTAGTACATTAACTTTGCAATCAATGCTGTTGTTTACATCCGAGTATTTCTGAAATCTGAAATTGCGCTAGTTTTTTTACATGTTGCAGAAATAGGCTTACCAAAACAAAGTTACTGGGTTATCCTTTTTCACATTTTTGGGTTGGTAGGTACCCTGGGGACCCGATTATACAGCAGCACTTAAATACGGAAAAAGTCAGATTTTCATTGTATGTCACCTTTAAATAATCTTGAATAATTAACAAACTATTTGAATACAACAGTGCATCTTGAGGCAAAGATCTATATCAAATGTATATTGAATGTATGTGTGGAAAAAACATGCAATACTGGCCAATTTCTTTAAAATTTCTCACAGAACTTTAGGGCCGTGAGTCAAACAGGCCCACTAATAATAGGTTACTTCATTGGCTGATGACAGACATATTTTTCGAAATACACAGACATGCTCATAGACAGCTGTGGCACTTTGGACAGACACTGCATGTGAATTTCCTTGTCAATCGGACTAATGGAATCGTAGCACTAGTCATTTTAATGTTTTTTTGTCCTATTATTTCTGTCATTTAACCTCAGATTGAGGTCTCATGTTTACAGTGTTAACTGTAGAGTTTAGTGTATATCTCATTCCATTGAAAAGTTACAGCCATTTTAGGTAAAATGGCCTGTCTCTTTGAATGTTTTGACATCCCTTTGTCAAAACTCAACTTTTTTTTCTTTTTGGATAATTATTAGGGCTGTTAGTCGATTAAAATTTAATTAAAAATCTAATTAATTACATGATGTTTTGATTAATGTAATTAATCACAAAATAAATTTGACTGTGAAAATACCCACAAAAGATTATTCAGCTATTTTTGTGTTTAATGGAAAAGTATCAAGTAGACGTTTTTTTTGTTTTGTTTTTTTTAACAACAGTCTTCAAAATTCCTTCGTTTATGTTCCACAAAAGAAATGTGTGAAATGACATGAGAGTGAGTAAATGATTACAGAATTTATATTTTTTGGTTTAATCGTTTAATTTTATTATTTTATATATTGTGTCATATTGTTCTTGCTGCCCGTGTGATACCGTGTTATATGTAATATACATAAATATGAGACATAACACACATAGGGACATTTTTTTAGCACCAATATCTTTCATTTTAGGGCAGAACTGCATTTATGGAGTTGTTGCCCTGCATCATATGAAGGGGGCGGGGCCAGTGCGTTAACTGTGTTAGTGTTATCTTTTCCTTAACTAATTAATTAAGTTAACGCAGTAAACGACCAGCCCTAATAATTATTGATTTTCACTCTTTAGAGAATTGTTCTGCCCTGGTTTGGTTCTAATCGGGTGAAAAACTTAGGACGAGTTTGCAAAAGTTTCATAATTTTGAATGCCATCAGGCCAATCAGGGAGAGTCTTGGTGACATTGTAGATGGGATAAATACAACCATCACTCAGAGTTTCAAGTTTTTACACCTTACAGTTTGGTCTGCCCGACACTTTTTAGGACAGAATGGTGAGCTTTGAAAATCTCAATAATTGAGCACTTTAACCCCTAAATATAATATACAATAGAAGTAATCTGTGCTGTGTATCTTAGCAGGTGTGATTATATAATTCCATGTGAATATTTCTTCATGCAAGCAGCAAAGTACAAGAGGCTGTGCTTTGTTGTGAATAAGTCACGGCTGAATGGCGCTGTTAGGCACGACGTGACGCAGAGTCAGAAATAAGGGAAAAAGACACCAGAATAATCATATTTCATATTCATATTCACATATGTAATGTTTTTTGTCTTCACACAGGCAATCATTCCAGTTGTTTTGGCTTGGCCAGTCAGGTCTAATCTCCACACAATCTTCAATTCCATTTAAATCATTAGGTTCTCCCGTTGCCCAGTACCTGAACATAACAATTTTAATTATATCACTATGAACATTGTAAACATTAAGCTTAGGCATATTTTTAGGCATATAATCAAATATAAGACAGATCCTCACTCTTTGATTACTTCAGTGTTGTCCACCCATTTCCACACTCCTTCAGTAACATTTTCAGAGAGGCCAATCCATACATTCATTTGGAAATTAGAGATGAGTTCCTGTTGCAGCCCATATGTAAAGAAACAGTTAGCACCCAGATTATTTGCAAAATTATTTGAAACAAATAATATTGGTACATACTGTATGTTGACTGGATTAGTGAAACAAGGGTTTGTTTATTCACTCTCTCACTTACCTGTTCCTCCAAACTATTTATGATCACAAGATAAGCTCCGTTCTCAGCACAGCTCTGTCTGCTCTCATTCCACATCAACATTTTTGTGGAGATATAATAAAGATGAGACGAAAAATTGCTCCTTCCTGTCATCCATCATTAAAAGAATATATTTGTTAAATTACTGTATATGTAATGCTGAGGTAAAAAAAAAACTATAATATTTAAATGTAATTTAATTTGATTCAAGTTAAATGTCTAAGCTGCATACTTACCAGTTAGTAGCAACTTTTCTAAAGTCTGTATTTTTTTTATTTGGATTTGTTCTCTAGCCTGCAGCTGATCTCTCTCTATAGTCAGACTGTAGTAGCGTCTGTTCAAACAGTCCTGATCATCAATACACCGGTCATAGTCAGTCTTTAACTGGACAGTGTCTGTTCTGTACTTGAATGCTAAAGCTATGAGACCAGCCAGCAGAACTCCAAACAGCAACGCCAGACACACAACCACCACTTTGTAGAACTGTGATGAGCCTAAATGAAGCCTGCATTTATAATTCCATATTCATTAAATGCACTCTATTTTGTAGCCTACCTGATTCCCGAAGCTCAGTCTGGCTGATTTGAGACTGCCTAGCAGTGAATTCTTGATTGTATGTAGCCAGAGATGTGCTGCTACAGTCGGCTGTTTTTGCTCTGTTCATTTCTATATCTTTCCAACTGAAACTGATTTCAGATTGAATCCTGCTTATGTGAAAATCAGCCTGCAGTTTCAAACGTCATGGCTATTTGGTAAAGCATTTATAAAATACTCTTTACTTCCTCTTTACAGGAATAAATTAGTAACTGTGGTAACTGGGTTTTGTTTTCTGTGACACTAAAAACCATTGTAGTTATTAGATACCAAATTAGAAACTGTTGCTGAGTGCTGCCATATATCAACGGCAAGCTGTTTAAACATTTATCCCTTTAAGTATATAAAGTTTAGCAGTGCCTATTTTAGTTACAACAGTGACTAGTTATTAACTGTGGTAGACCAGCAATACGTCATCAAAAGAAAAAAATCACAATAATTGTCTATGAAGTGCCTGTACTTGAAATATTGGTGCTTTTGAATAACATGATGAATCTTGTTTATGTTGTTAGAAAAAATTAATCATGACCTTCACAATTGTCCTTGTCAAAAATTTATTTAACATTTGCTTTCAACATATGCATTTGAAAGTAGTGAACAGAAATAAATCCATTGTGTGTGGATTCTTTCATGCTGACAACATAAAAAAAGGTTATTAGTTGCAATAGCAAATTGATCAACATATAGTTGAAGACAAAATT
The DNA here is from genome assembly GCA_033026305.1 of Cirrhinus molitorella. Lineage (NCBI taxonomy): Eukaryota > Metazoa > Chordata > Actinopteri > Cypriniformes > Cyprinidae > Cirrhinus > Cirrhinus molitorella. The sequence continues at coordinate 29,948,098 of CM065120.1, forward strand.
TTTAGCCCCTTATAAAATATTTCATTATTTTTCAAATAACTTTGAAAAATTATTAGCCCTCTGATGTTAATAGTCAATAGTGTATCCCTTTTGCTTGATAACAGCCTTTAGTCGTTTGCTGTAGTTCTCAAGTTTTAAGCATGTCTCCTGAGGAATGACAGGCCATTCTTCCTTAGCAAATCAAGCTCCTCCAGATTTGTTGGTCTTCTGGCACAAACTCTGGACTTTAGTGTGTCCCACAGATTTTCTATTGGATTCAAGGCTTTGTGCAGGCCAGTCAAGTACACTCACTTTGCTCATTTGGAGGTATTTCTTCACCAGAAGTGAACTAATAATTTCTTAAGGGGGCTAATAATATTGACCTTAGCAGTTTTTTATTTATTTATTTATTTTTTAATTATTTTATTCAAGCAACTATAAGAAATCAGACTTTCTCTAGAAGAAAAAATAATAGGAAATAATGTAAAAACATTCTCTTGCTCTGTTAAACATCACTTGGGAAATATTCTTAAAAAAAAATTAAAAATTTCACAGGGGGGCTAATAATTTTTTCTTCAACTGTACATTTTGATGATCTCTAACAGCAAGCTGATATTCATTGCATCCCAATGTCATGCCTCTTTGTATGACATGCGAACATTAAAGCTTTTATAAATATTCATTTCAGTTTTCTTATTTTCCCTCTTTTTGTTCACTAAGCTTTGAAAAGCACATCATTTCTTTTATTTGGCCTTCACTAAACATTTTGACTAGTGGAGAAATTAATACAGCAAGCAAACTAAATGACAGAATTAATGGAAACGCATTGCAGATGTAGGTATGCTTACTCATTTTAGCTATTCGCATAAAATAAGCTACTACTTGAGGACAATAACAAATCAGAATAGATGCTAAACTGTGAGAAATTATTTGAAAGGCTTTCCTTTTCTGCTTGTTCTCAACATCTCTGCCTCTGTCTTTTCTTGTCATCTCTACATTTGTTCGTTCACCTGGTCCTGGACGCTTCAGAGCATATAAGACTGAAGCACAGCAAAATGAGATTATTGTAACTGCAATGCAAAAAACCAAAAAGAATACATGGTCTGGAAAAAATTCTATTCCAATAAAAGTGAGCCTCACGCTGTTAGCCACTCCAATTAGCCAAGCTGCCGCTGCAAACCTGTACTGGAAGCCCTTGTATCTCAGGAACATTACTGGATGAATCACTGCCAGGTAATGGTCAAAGCACATGCAGATCTGGAGAAGAGGCCTGACAGTCCAGCCGAGACCAATGAAAAAAGCAACCAAGCGATCACCCGTCACAGTAGGATATTTGGTAATAATTGAGTCTATAATGCTATGGATGCAAAAAACCAGCTCCACTATATTGATATTTAATGGAAAGACTATGCTGGGTTTGATGTTCCCATGAAGCAACACCCATAGCGTCCAACAATGGATTGGCGTTCCCACAATAGCAAATAGTACTAAAGTAACAAAAATGGCAAAGCTGCCAATGTTTCCCTTACAAATACAGACCCATAATACAGACTGGTCGAATACAGAGAGTGTATCATTGATTTGGAAGGATGTATTGCACATGGTTGTACAGAGCTGGGGAGAAAAGAAATGAGTCTGAACAAGTCTGCAGAAAGCATGTTATATACAGTAGTAAGACTAAACTGAGAAATCACTGAAAGAATGGTCATACCTGAATTGATTGCAATGAAAATATACATATATTTCAAGAAATGTTTCCAGCAGTGAAAAAGTACCAAAAGTGCTTCATCCACCATATTTCAACCATTTATAAGGAACTATGAATGAACCTCCCTGCCAGGGTTGCCAGGTTTTCACAACAAAACCCACCCAATTGCTACTCAAAACTAGCCCAATCGTGTTTCTAGGGGGGTCCCCTGTTAAAAATCGCATTCTGGGGTGTAAAATACGTGTTTTTTTTTTTTCGTGGTTCCTCTGGAAAATTCAAATTTCAGGGGTTAAATATGACGTTATTGGGGTTACTTCCATACATATCTATGGTTGCTTCAACCCGCGGCAACAGTGTCAAAGTAGCCCAATTTAGAATAGACTTGGTGATTTTTTTAAATTCATGTCTGTAATGTGTGTTTATGTGTGTAAATATCTTCAACAGTATATGAAATAGTCCAAACTAATTTTGGTGCAGTATTTGAATAGAAAATTCTGACCTTGTTGAATGTTATAGTAGACAGGCATGTTTTAAACACCAACTTTCAGTAGCAATAGAGTTTTGCGTGTTTTCGCCAGGTGTGTTTATGAACATCTAAAAGGAATATGTCAAGGTCTCCATAAAATAAAGTGCTAAAATTTGCAAAGCAGCCTCACTGATTCAATGGAAAAAAAAAAAATGCTTTCATTTGTGGCAGAACAGTGTACATAGCAAAATGAGCCATTATTTTAGCTATTGACATATTTATTGACATGACCCTGGACCACAAAACCAGTCAAAAGGGTCAATTTTACCTTATAAACTTTCCATTGCTATATGGTGTGTTAGGATAAGACAATATTTGGCTGAGATATAACTGAATTTGAGGGTGCAAAACAACCTAAATATAGAGAAATCACCTTTAAAGTTGTCCATATAAAGTACCTAACAATGCATATTATTAATTTTAAAATTAAGTTTTTTAAATTTACAAAATATCCTAATGGAACATGTTTTTCCTTAATATTCTAATGATTTAATTTGTGGTAATTTTGACCCATACAATGTATTTTTGGCTATTGCTATGAATATACACATGCTACTTATGGTCCAGGGTGGCATATATACATGAGTTTCTTTTATTAAAACAGTTTAAAACTAATCTAAATTCAAGCTTCTGCATGGGTTTGTTGTTTTTTTTATTAGTTTGTTTTCATGTCTCATATTGGTCATATCATATATGCCATTTACAGTATACAATTTCCATAAAAGTGCTTTATTCACAGATATGTTATTTGAAAGACTTTTGCCACTTAAATATCCATGTGTTTAAAATCTTTCAGAAAGCAATATAACAATAAATAAATAAATACATTTAAATGTCCACTCACAGTTGACTGTGTTAATCACTTCATATTAATCAAATGCATAGTAATCAAGCATAATTTGAAATCACAATATTCACATATTAGCGTTTTTGTAGTTACAAGAGACGATAATGGTATTTCACAAACTTTCACTCTGAAATCTTTTTGCATTTTCAGCGCTGTTTTCATGTACAATGAATAAATATCCAAAACACATAAAATGCTTTCAGTTTTTAGTTAAAAAACTGAAACAACCCCTAAGCTATGAAAAGCACATGATGTGTTTCAGATGGCCTTCACTATACATCCTTAATAGTGGTGAACTTGCTACTGCAATTATAGTGATGGACAGAATATATGGAACAATTTCACATAGAAACATTTGTGTACTGACTATATCAGCTATGCACATGAAATAAGCTACTACTAGAGGGAAATAACAAACCAGGATAGATGCTAAAATATGAGAGATGATTCTGAAGGCCTTCCTTTTTTGCTGGTTCTCAACAGCTCTGCCTCTGTCAGTTTTATTCTGTCTGTTATTCTCTGTCATCTCTACATTATTTCGATCTCCTGGTGCTGGGCGCTCCAGGGCACGAAGGACAGAGACACAGCAAAATGAAGTTATCATCACTGCAATGCAAAAAACTACAAAGTATACATGATCTCGAAAAAAGTTCATCCTGACGGAGACAAGCCTTGAGCTGTTGCCCAATGCAATTAGCCAAGCTGCTGCTGCCGATGCAATCCTGTACTGGATGGCCTTATATTTCAGAAATGTTACTGGATGAATCACTGCCAGATATTGTTCAATACACATGCACATCTGGATAAGAGGTCTGAAAGTCCAGCTGAGACCAATGAGAAAGTTAGATAAGTTATAGCTCACGGTTGTTGAATATTTGAAGTCAATGAAGTCTGCAATGCACTGGATGCAAAAAATCAACTCCATTATAGAGATGTTTAGTGGAAACACCATGTTTGGTTTAAAGTTCCCACGTAGAAACACCCAGAGAGACCAGCAATGGATCGGTGTACCAACAATGAAGCACAATACTGAAGTGATGATAAAGCAAACAGGTCCAAAATGCTCTTGACACCTGCAGAACCAACTTACATTCTCACCAATAAATAAAACTGAATTGTTGATTATGAAGGAAGAGTTGCACATGGTTGTACAGAACTGGGAAACAGAAAAGAATGAGTTTGTAATAGTATTTAATAAGCAGCAAAATTGCATTTAAATTGTAACACTGGCCAGAGGGACTTACTTCTGGATCAAATCCTGTAATCCATCTTGGGTAACACTTTATAATAACTATCCGTTATAACTAGTTAATAGATCATTAATAAACTGTTAGTTAATGAGTTATAAATGACTTGTTAAATAACAGTTAATAGTTTGTTAATTATATATAACTGTGCCTTATAGATAGCCAATAGATAACTTACAAGCTGGTAGTTAACAAGTTATAAATGACTTGTTAACTGTATTTTTAATGATTTATAACTACTGTACTGGATGGCCTTATATTTCAGAAATATTACTGGATGAATCACTGCCAGATATTGTTCAATACACATGCACATCTGGATAAGAGGTCTGAAAGTCCAGCAGAGACCAGTGAGAAAATTAGTTAAGTAGTAGCTCACGGGTAATGAATATTTAAAGTTGATGAAGTCTGCAATCCACTGTAAGCAAAACATCAGCTCCAGTATAGAGATGTTTAGTGGAAACACCATGTTTGGTTTAAAGTTCCCACGTAGAAACACCCAGAGAGACCAGCAATGGATCGGCGTACCCACAATAAAGCTCAGGACTATAGTGAAAATAAAGACAACAAGGCCAAAATGTTCCTGACACCTGCAGAACCAACTTACATTCTCACCGATAAATAAGACTGTATTGTTGATTATGTAGGAAGAATTGCACATGGTTATACAGAACTGGGGAAACAGAAAATAATGAGTAAGACTGGACAGAGGCACTTACTTCTGGATAAATCTTGTAATAAATCGTGCATGTAAATTTACTCTTAAATACAGAATGAAACTTGATTAAAGGGATTGTCATACCTGGATTGATGAAACAGCCTGCAAAATTGTAACATCTGATGCCTGCAGCAACATACAACAAGCAACAAGCCACCAAAAGTGCTTCACTCACTTTGTTTCATGAGTTTATAGGGAACTATAAATAAACCTGTGCTCACTCTTGTTTTGTTTGCATAAAGTATAGGCTAATTCCACACAGTCAGTCTTTGGGATTGATAACCGCAATTACTTATAGGTGTAAGTCTCAAAATGTCTTGTTCACACAGCAGCTTACAATATAGAGGCTTGAATACTCTCTATGAATGTGTCAAGCCTGTAATTTCTTTGTGACTATCACCTACAATGACAGTGACTGAAGTAAAGATCAAAGATGGTGACATCCAAAACTACACAGACTTATGATTTTTGACATGACAAAAGTTCAAAAGTTTAACTGAGGCATGATTTACATCATAGTTTAGGGATAGTTCACCCAAAAATGAAAATTCTGTCATTAATTATTCACCCTTATGTGTTTGCACACAAAAATATTCTCGTAGCTTAAAATTAAAGTTGAACCACTGATGTTACATGGACTATTTCAACAATGTCCTTGCTACGTTTCTGGACCTGGGAGCATTTCAGTTGTGTTGCTAACTGTCTATGGAGGGTCAGAAAGCTCTCGGATTGCATCAAAAATATCTTAATTTGTGTTCCAAAGATGAACAAAGGACTTGCAGGTTTGGACCGACATAAGGATGTGCGATTAATGACAGAATTTTCATTCAAAAAATGCCTGCCTTTGTGGCAGAACAGTGTAGATAGTAAAATGAGCCATTCATTTCAGCTACTGACACATTTATTGACATATATTCATTGGTTCCTTTCATTAGGTTAAAACAAAATTTAAATTCACACAAATTAATAGTAAATAAACATGATGTAATATCACAGTATATTCACACATTAGTGTTTTTGCTGTTTTCACAGAGACAATAATGAGATACACTCTGAAACCTTTTCAAAAGCCTGCATTTTCAACACTGTTTTTATGTAAATGAACATCCAAAACATTTTGCATTTTTAGTTGAAAACGGTGTTGTGTAAACACCGCCTAAGCTTTAAAAAGCACATGATCTGTTTCAGATGGCCTTCACTATACATCCTGAATAGTGGTGAAATTACTACAGCAATTATAGTAAAGGACAGAATATGTGGGACAATTTCACATAGAAACATTTGTGTACTGACTATATCAGCTATGCACATGAAATAAGCTACTACTAGAGGGAAATAACAAACCAGGATAGACACTAAAATATGAGAGATGATTCTGAAGGCCTTCTTTTTCTGCTGATTCTCAACAGCTCTGCCTCTGTCAGTTTTGTTCTGTCTGTTATTCTCTGTCATCTCTACATTATTTCGATCTCCTGGTGCTGGGCGCTCCAGGGCATGTAGGACAGTAACACAGCAAAATGAAGTTATTATCACCGCAATGCAAAAAACTACAAAATATACATGATCTCGAAAAAAGTTCATCTTGATGGAAATAAGCCTTGAACTGTTGCCGACAGCAATTAGCCAAGCTACTGCTGCCGATGCAATCCTGTACTGGATGGCCTTATATTTCAGAAATGTTACTGGATGAATCACTGCCAGATATTGTTCAATACACATGCACATCTGGATAAGAGGTCTGAAAGTCCAGCTGAGACCAATGAGAAAGTTAGATAAGTTATAGCTCACGGTTGTTGAATATTTGAAGTCAATGAAGTCTGCAATGCACTGGATGCAAAAAATCAACTCCATTATAGAGATGTTTAGTGGAAACACCATGTTTGGTTTAAAGTTCCCACGTAGAAACACCCAGAGAGACCAGCAATGGATCGGTGTACCAACAATGAAGCACAATACTGAAGTGATGATAAAGCAAACAGGTCCAAAATGCTCTTGACACCTGCAGAACCAACTTACATTCTCACCAATAAATAAAACTGAATTGTTGATTATGAAGGAAGAGTTGCACATGGTTGTACAGAACTGGGAAACAGAAAAGAATGAGTTTGTAATAGTATTTAATAAGCAGCAAAATTGCATTTAAATTGTAACACTGGCCAGAGGGACTTACTTCTGGATCAAATCCTGTAATCCATCTTGGGTGACACTTTATAATAACTATCCGTTATAACTAGTTAATAGATCATTAATAAACTGTTAGTTAATGAGTTATAAATGACTTGTTAAATAACAGTTAATAGTTTGTTAATTATATATAACTGTGCCTTATAGATAGCCAATAGATAACTTACAAGCTGGTAGTTAACAAGTTATAAATGACTTGTTAACTGTATTTTTAATGATTTATAACTATACCTAATAAATTAGTAATAGATCATGAACAAGCTGTTAGTAAATTACTTACTAAAGACTTGTTAAGTATCAGTTAATAGTTTATATATGTTATTGGGACATTATTCTAGTTGCAACTATTCTTCATTTATTAACTGTTAGTAAATGAGGAATAGTTGCAACTTTAGAATAACATCCCAATGACATACATAAGCTAATAACTAATTCTTAACTAATATATTAACTCACACTTTACAGATCAGTTGTTCATAGTTTGTCAACCATCTACTAATACCAGTGAATCTTTGTAGAACAGCAAATGGATGGAACAAGTTCAAGTTACAGAAATTTGATGTGATATTTAAAATATAAATATATTTATTAAAAAAAAATTATATATTTATATATTTAAAATGTTTGTACCTCAACCTTGTTCCACACATAGGCTTTTCTGTGTACTGTATTTTACCAAAGAAACTCCACAGATGAAGTGTTGAACATTGTGTTTAATGTATAGAAACAAACATACTGAGCCATCACATGGCAGAACAGCAGTATACAACAGAATACAAACCCATGAGGTTTGGGCACTTTTTGTGCTAAACACTCGAAGCGAGGAACAGGCTTTGCATGTCTTCTCCCTCTCCGGTTCACACCTAGCATTCCAAACACCCAGTAAGGCACAGTTATATATAATTAACAAACTATTAACTGTTATTTAACAAGTCATTTATAACTCATTAACTAACAGTTTATTAATGATCTATTAACTAGTTATAACGGATAGTTATTATAAAGTGTTACCAAATCTTGCACTATGCATGTAATTTAACTATTAAATACCGAATATGAAACTTGATTAAAAGGATTGTCATACCTGGATTGATGACACAGCCTGCAAAATAAAAACTGTCACATGTGATGCCAGCAGCAACAAGCCACCAAAAGAGCCTCATTCACTTTGTTTCACCTGTTCATGTTGGGAACTATAAATACCTGTGCTTACTCTTGTTTTGTTTGTATATAGTATAGGCTCACACAGTCAGTGTTTGGGATTAATAGCCGCAATTACTTATAGGTGTGAGTCTCGAAATGTCCTGTTCACACTGTTGTATGAATGTGTTCAGGGACAGTTCACTCAAAAATGAAATTCTGTCATTAATCACCTTCATGTCATTCCAAACCCATAAGACCTTCATTCATCTTCAGAACACAAATTAAGATTTTTTTTATGAACTCTGAGAGCTTTCTAACCCTGCATAGACAGCAACGCAACTACCACCTTCAAGGTCCAGAAAGGTAGTAAGGACATCGTTAAAATAGTCCATGTGACATCATTGGTTCAAACTTAATTTTATGAAGCTACTAGATTACTTTGTGCACAAAGAAAAAACTACTTCATTCAACATTTTTTATCTTTCACACCAGTCTTCAAGAGTAGCACAACATGTGTACAAGCATGCATCAGGTTACTCTCATGAACGAATGTCAAAGACTGATCTGGAACAGAAGAAATTCATGATTTTTGTTTTCTTTGCACACAAAAAGTATTCTCACAGCTTCACACTACTTTTACTACCATTCTGAGCCTTAAACGTGGTAGTTGTCTATGGAGGGTCAGAAAGTTCTCATATTGTATCAAAAATGTCTTGTGTTTGTGTTCTGAAGATGAATATGGCATGTTCACTTTTGCAAGCTAATAGCTGCTTCAACATAATAAAATTGTGTTTCATAACCTCAGATTACCTACAGTTACCTGTTATTTGTGTTGTTCATGGTTGTTTGTGCTATTTAATTTCTCTGAATTCTGGCAGGGAATGTTAGAGATAAAAAAAAAATAAAAAATCCAGACTGTTGCCATTTAAAAAGCCATTTATTTCCAAACTTTCAACAACTCTGCATTTAACTCACTGTCTGTGTTAAATGCTGTATGAATAAATAACAAAGCAGTTAAACTTAACTTCAATTTACAATAACAAGGGTATATAATAGATATATAATAAATGTTTTATAAATTTAAATCAGATTTGCACAAATCAGTCAAATGCCAAATGATCACATTTCTAAAAAAAAAAGAAAATTGGATATCTCAAATCTTACAAATGCTGCAGTTTTTAAAACTTATTTCTATTTCCTTCTATTTTCCTTTTATTTATTATTTAAAAAGCACATTATGTGCTTCAGGTGGCCTTCGCTGTACATCCTGACTAACAGTGAAATTAATACAGCAGTTAAAGAGAAGGACATAGTTAGTGGAACAACTTGACATAAATATACATACCTACTGATTTGAACCATATTCATAAAGAAAATTATAACCAGAGGGATGTAACAAAACAGAATAGATGCTAAAATATGACAGATGATTCGGAAGGCCTTCCTTTTCTGCTTGTTCTCAACAGCTCTACCTCTGTCAGTTTTATTTTGTCTGTTATTCTCTGTCATCTCTACATTTTTGTGATCTCCTGGTCCTGGATGCTTCAGGGCATTAAGGACAGAGACACAGCAAAATGAAGTTATGATCACAGCAATGCAAAAAACTAAAAAGAATATGTAATCTTTAAAATAGTTCACCCTACTGAAAATGAACCTCAAGCTGTTGCCCAATGCAATTAGCCAAGCTGCTGCTACCGATGCAATTCTGTACTGGATGGCCTTATATCTTAGGAATGTTACTGGATGAATCACTGCCAGATATTGTTCAATACACATGCAGATCTGAAGAAGAGGTCTGACAGTCCAATTGAAACCAATGACGACATTAACTAAACGGTCACCCTCCATAGAAGGAAATCTGATAACAATTATGTCTATAATGCACTGAATGCAAAAACACAACTCCAGTATGGTGATGTTCAGTGGAAACACCAAGTTGGATTTAAGGTTCCCATGGAGAAACACCCAGAGGGACCAGCAATGGATCGGTGTTCCCACAATGAAGCACAGTATTGAAGTAAAAATGGTGGTGATAGGGCCAAAATATCCCTCACACATGCAGAACCAATCCATTGATTCATCAAATATGTCAGTTGTATTGTTACTGCACATCCTGGGGAAAACATAAATGGGTCAGTGTGATGGACAAGTAACATTTTCATTACAGCATAAATGAAGTTTTAAATGTAAAAAGCATTATATTAAAGAGTAATACTGATTGAAAGATTGATTTTTGGATTTTTCCCACCTTAAATTTATGATATAAATTGAAATGATTGAAAGAAATATCATATCTGGATTAATTTTACAGCAAGCAAAATATACTAAAGAACTGTGATCCCAACCAAGCCACCAAATGTTCCTCTGTTTAAACTGAGAGTAAAAAAAAAAAAATCAAGCTACAAATGCACCTTATCCATCATGTTTCATCTGTCAGTAGGCAATTCTAAACAAATATGTGCCTGCTCCCATTTTCTTTTTTTTCACATATGTGTGCCTCATGTCATAAATTAATATATAGAGGGACTTTCTGCAACAGCATCCGCATGCGCCAAGCTAATTTTGCTGTGATATTTGAATAGAACATCATAATGTGCTGTCATATATTTTAGACAGTTGCTAAGTTCATATACAGTCATATAGACCTTCTATCTTTATTTATTCATTTTATAGTTTGTATGTTTTATAGAGCTATGATGCAATTTACAATTCGGAGATAAAAAATGCATAGCGATGAATGTTACAGTTCTCAAGACTGAAAAAATAAAATGTCCAACCTGAGTGATAAATAACCTCATTAACAATTACACACAGTCTTAGAGGTTTAAACACACACACACACACACACACACACACACACACACACACATATCTGACCTGTTAGTACCTGATGGCAGTGTTTCTAAGTCTGTCGCTTTCCCACGGAATTGGACTACTTTAACACTATTGCCACGAGTTGTTTTTCATGTTCCCAATAATGTGATATTTAGCCCCTGGAATGCAAATATTACCAGGGGAACCCCTTTAAACAAACATGTATTTTACCCTCCAGAATGTAATTTATAACAAGGGACCCCCCTCAAAACGCAATTGGACTAGTTTTAGACTAGGTTTGAGCTAGTTTTGAGCAGCAATTGGGTGGGTTTTGTTGTGAAAACCTGGCTGATGGTATTTCTAAGAAAAGTGTCTACTCATGTTTGCATAGAATTGGCCTTGTTGTTTTAGCTTATGTCATAACATAATGTTGTTTCTAACAGCTTATTCGTGGGATGGTCCAAACAAATGTTGGTGCAATATTTGAATAGAAAATCAGCATTTGTGTTTATAAAAACACCTGTATTCTGACCATAATGCTTATTATAGAGAGACTATTTTGGTTTGTTTGTTTTAGTTTTTCCATATCATAAATGATCTCTTCTAGACTATTTTACAAGTGTGCTGTTGTGATGAAATGGCCCATTAATTTCAAACATTTGACCCTGAACCACAAAACCGGTCATAAGGATTTTTTTTTTTTTTTTTAATTGAGATTTATACATCATCCAAAAGCTGACTAAATAAGCTATAGGATTTGTATATTGGCCAAAATACAACTATTTAAAAATAGGTCCTGGACGCTTCAGGGTGTTAAGGACAGAGACACAGCAAAATTAAGTTATCACCACGGCAATGCAAAAAACTACAAAGAATATGTAATCTTTAAAATAGTTCACCCTACTGAAAATGAACCTCAAGCCCAATGCAATCAGCCAAACTGCTGCTACTGATGCAATTCTGTACTGGATGGCCTTATATCTTAGGAATGTTACTGGATGAATCAATGCCACATATTGTTCAATACATATGCAGATCTGAAGAAGAGGTCTGACAGTCCAACTGAAACCAATGACAACATTAACTAAACGGTCACCCTCCACAGAGGGAAATCTGACAATAAATGTGTCTATAATGCATTGAATGCAAAAAACATCTCCAGTATAGTGATGTTCAGTGGAAACACCAAGTTGGATTTAAGGTTCCCATGGAGAAACACCCAGAGGGACCAGCAATGGATCGGTGTTCCCACAATGAAGCACAGTATTGAAGTAAAAATGGTGGTGATAGGGCCGAAATATCCCTCACACATGCAGAACCAATCCACTGATTCATCAAATATGACAGTTGTATTGTTAATGGATAAACTGCACATCCTGGGGAAAACATAAATGGGTCAGTGTGATGGCCAAATAACATTTCATTACAGCATATATGAAGTTTTAAATGTAAAAAGCATTATATTTAATAGTAATACTGATTGTAAGATTGATTTTTAGATTTTTGCCACCTTAAATTTAAGATATAAATTGAAATGATTGAAAGAAATGTCATACCTGGACTAATTTTACAGCAAGCTAAATATAATAAAGAACTGTTTTTGATCCAACGTGAGTAATACATAACCTCATTAACAATTACACACAATCTTAGAGGTTTAAACACAGCCACCTCTGACCTGTTAGTACCTGATGGCAGTGTTGCCAAGTCTGGGGTTTTTCAACAGAAGTTGGCTATTTTAACACTATTGTTCACCCCAATAATGTAATATTTGCCTCTGAAATGCAAATTTTACCAGGGGAACCCCACCAAAAAACTTGTATTTTACGGTCCAGAATGTGTTTTTGAACAGGGGCCCCCATCAAAACGCAACTGGACTAGTCTTAGGCTAGTTTTGAGCACCAATTGGGTGGGTTTTGTTGTGAAAACCTGGCTGATGGTATCTCTAAGAAAAGTGTCTGCTCATGTTTGTATAGAATAGGCTCTGTTGTTTTAGCTTATATCATGAGTAAGTTTTTAATCATAATGTTGTTTTTAACAGCTTATTTGTGGGATGGTCCAAACAAATGTTGGTGCAATATTTGAATAGAAAATCAGCATTTGTGTTTATAAAAACACCTGTATTCTGACCTTAATGGTTATTATAGACACTATTTTGGTTTGTTTGTTTTAGTTTTTCCATATCATAAATATTCTCTTCATGCCTAGACTATTTTACAAGTGCGCCTTTGTGATAAAATGGCCCATTAGTTTCAGGGTCAATTTTTTTAAATTGAGATTTATACACCATCCAAAAGCTGACTAAATAAGCTATAGGACAATAGTTGGCCAAAATTTGAAAAATATCTTTATGAAACATGATTTTTGCTTAATATCCTAATGATTTTTAGCATAAGAGAAAAATTTATAATTTGTATTGTTGGCTATTACTACAAATAAACCTGTGCTACTTACTACTTTGGTGATATTTTAATGGTTCCTTGCATTAAAAAAAAGTTCATTAAAAAGCTCATGGGTTTATTTTCATATTGTATGTTTCACTGGCTTAGTTTCAATGGATTCAACAAATGCTACTTAAAAATCTGTTAATTATGTGATTTAAGTGCATAGTGAAAACTAGAAATATATTTTCAAAATACAAAAAAACAATGTTAATTTTTTTCATAAAAATGTCATAGCACACATAATAAAAATGATAGTAGTATTCCAGCAACAACATCATGCTATGTAATAAATGTGTTTTTTTTTTTTTTTTTGCATTTGCACAAGTCACATATATAACAAAATCTCATGTACTATGACACACATTAAAAAAAATTTTGAAAACATTTGAAAAGCACAGTATGTGTTTCAGATGGCCTTCATTGTACATTCTGACTAGAGGTGAAAGTAACAGCGTAATTTGGGTGATTGACAGAATAAGTGGAACAGCTTCACATATATATGATGGTGTACTGAAATTAGACATGCGTACAAAATAAATTGTTACTAGAGGGAAATAACAAACCAGGATGGACACTAAAATATGAGAGATGATTTTGAAGGCCTTTCTTTTCTGCTGGTTCTCAACAGCTCTGCCTCTGTCAGTTTTATTGTGTCTGTTATTCTCTGTCATTTCTATATTATTTCGATCTCCTGGCCCTGGACGCTTCAATGCGTGAAGAACAGAAACACAGCAAAATGAGGTTGTTATCACTGCAACGCAAAACCCCATAAAGAATATATGATCTTGAAAGTAATATATCCCATTGAAAACAAGCCTTATGCTGTTCCCCAAAGCAATCAGCCAGGCTGCTGCTGCCAGTGCAATCCTGTACTGGATACCCTTATATCTCAGGAATGTTACTGGATGAATCACTGCCAGATATTGTTCAATACACATGCACATCTGAATGCAAGGTCTGAAAGTCCAGCACAGACCAATAAGAAAATGAAGCACGCGCTGACCCAATCTAGAGGAATATCTAATAACAATAATGTCTACAATGCATTGAAGACAATTAAAAAGCTCCACTATAGTGATGTTCAGTGTAAACACCAAGTTGGGTTTGATGTCCCCACGGAGATGGACCCAGAGGAACCAGCAATGGACTGGCGTTCCAACAGTGAAGCACAGTATTGAAGTGAAAAGAACAAAATACGTCCCAAAATGTCCCTCACAAATGCAGTACCATTCAAATATAGATGCACTCCAGATTATAAAGATTGAATTGCACATGGCTGAACAAAGCTGGGTGAAAAATGGATTGTCATATTAATTTTCTTTATTTATGAATCACAAAAACAGACGACTGTAGTACTAAGACTGCAGGACATAAAGGCTGAAGTTCAAGTCTTGTAAAAGATAAACAATGGAATAGTTTAACTCTTAAATACACTAGAGCACATGAATTAAAATTGAAAGAAATATCATACCTGGATTGATGGTACATAAAGAAATAAACTTGATCTCAGAAGCTGTAAGCTATCAAACATCATCCAGTTTTTAGACAACTATGAACGTGTGTATGTCCACTCCCATTTTGTTTGCATATGTTTGTCACTGTTGTTTAGCTCACGTCATGTCCTGCATGTGTATGAATATAATTTTGTACAATAATATATTGTGTGATTTAATGCATATGTTTAATGTTATGATGTTCTGAATATGAACATATGGGTCATTCTATAATTGTGGGTACATCTCATATCCATGAAGTATATTTCAAATATATTTTCATCAATATAAAGCCCTGATGCTTAATTTTGTAGTACACATTTATATTTTTTCCAATTAACACTACTATATGTTGAAAAAAAACATCTCTTTTGTTAAAAAATTATGTTTGTATCACATAAAATGTGCTGAATTGTATTCAGTCATTTAAGCGTGAACTTTCATAGTTTTGTCTTTAGTTAGATTAGGTTATCAAGACACTTGGGTGTGCGCTTATATAGGGAAAGACTGTCTATTTAAATGTTTAGCCATTTCACAACTGATTTTTGAACTATAATTAATATAGTAAGACAGAAACTCATCTGTTCCCCACTCATGTTGGTATTCCCTGAAAAGGTAAACGGGTTTTTCAGGTCTCAGGAACCTGAAAGTACGCAAATTGACCGACAGCGCCATTTGCTTTTGGAAAAGGAATTTGCTCAATTGCATTTGTGAGAAAAATCTGCCTGTACGCATTTGTGAGAAAATCAAGCTAAATTTCCTCACAAAAAGGCAACTGAGTCACACAATTGTAACATGCAATAAATATATTTGTCCATACCACTGCATTTTCTCTCAAATAGAGTTTTGTATTTGCAAATCACTTTGCGTTTGTTTTAAAGTCTGATTGTGTTTGTTTGCAAAACGCTGGATTTTTTTGACATTGGCACAAAATTCACTCCATAGAGCTATTATGTTTAGCCTAATATATTTTGTAATCATTTTCTAGTCTTTGTATCAACAAGTGTAACATTTTTAGAAATATTTTTTGCCAACGTACTAAATTAAAGGTGCTGTATGTAAGATTGACACCCAGTAGTTGAGGTATTGCATTCCAAATTCAAAATATTGAACGCGCGGGTTGCCAGACAGACGACACCAATAAGAACGACCGTAACCTGACCATGGAAAGCGTCGAGCCTTACACCAAGTTGATCAGCTAATATATACGTTTGCAATGTTTGTATTGTTTGCAAAGTATAAACCACCTCATGTAGATTTTTATAAATCTGAATCTGTGTTTAATTTCGGAGGCTGCTGCATCATCCGGAGATCGCATTTGTTGGCCGCATACATTGAGGTGGCTCAGTTGTAATCGCAGACTGTTATTCATTGTGAGGTGTAAATACTATAATTTATTTTTCATTTTGAAATCTAAAGGTTAATTTTCTCAAACGAGACTGCCTCAATGACTTGTGCATAAAACATACACAGACAGTTATGCCGAAAACCTAACGTTAAGCCCTACTCCGCAAATCCACACAATTTTTACTTTTTCCCTTGCCCCAACGACAACACACTGATGAATAAAATTAATAAATAGTTTCACATTGATGTCTAAATAGCCTTGTGTTCTCGAATACACGCTGAGGAACCACGAAACACAGCGTATTGTTCAATACACATGCAGATCTGAAGAAGAGGTCTGACAGTCCAACTGAAACCAATGACGACATTAACTAAACGGTCACCCTCCATAGAAGGAAATCTGATAACAATTATGTCTATAATGCACTGAATGCAAAAACACAACTCCAGTATAGTGATGTTCAGTGGAAACACCAAGTTGGATTTAAGGTTCCCATGGAGAAACACCCAGAGGGACCAGCAATGGATCGGTGTTCCCACAATGAAGCACAGTATTGAAGTAAAAATGGTGGTGATAGGGCCAAAATATCCCTCACACATGCAGATCCATTGATTCATCAAATATGTCAGTTGTATTGTTAATGGATAAACTGCACATCCTGGGGAAAACATAAATGGGTCAGTGTGATGGACAAGTAACATTTTCATTACAGCATAAATGAAGTTTTAAATGTAAAAAGCATTATATTAAAGAGTAATACTGATTGAAAGATTGATTTTTGGATTTTTCTGACCTTAAATTTATGATATAAATTGAAATGATTGAAAGAAATATCATATCTGGATTAATTTTACAGCAAGCAAAATATACTGAAGAACTGTGATCCCAACCAAGCCACCAAATGTTCCTCTGTTTAAACTGAGAGTAAAAAAAAAAAAAAAATCAAGCTACAAATGCACCTTATCCATCATGTTTCATCTGTCAGTAGACAAATATGTGCCTGCTCCCATTTTCTTTTCTTTCACATATGTGTGCCTCATGTCATAAATTAGTATATAGAGGGACTTTCTGCAACAGCATCCGCATGCGCCAAGCTAATTTTGCTGTGATATTTGAATAGAACATCATAATGTGCTGTCATATATTTTAGACAGTTGCTAAGTTCATATACAGTCATATAGACCTTCTATCTTTATTTATTCATTTTATAGTTTGTATGTTTTATAGAGCTATGATGCAATTTGCAATTCGGAGATAAAAAATGCATAGCGATGAATGTTACAGTTCTCAAGACTGAAAAAATAAAATGTCCAACCTGAGTGATAAATAACCTCATTAACAATTACACACAGTCTTAGAGGTTTAAACACACACACACACACACACACACACACACACACACACACACACACATATCTGACCTGTTAGTACCTGATGGCAGTGTTTCTAAGTCTGTCGCTTTCCCACGGAATTGGGCTACTTTAACACTATTGCCACGAGTTGTTTTTCATGTTCCCAATAATGTGATATTTAGCCCCTGGAATGCAAATATTACCAGGGGAACCCCATCAAACAAACATGTATTTTACCCTCCAGAATGTAATTTATAACAAGGGACCCCCCTCAAAACGCAATTGGACTAGTTTTAGACTAGATTTGAGCTAGTTTTGAGCAGCAATTGGGTGGGTTTTGTTGTGAAAACCTGGCTGATGGTATTTGTAAGAAAAGTGTCTACTCATGTTTGCATAGAATTGGCCTTGTTGTTTTAGCTTATGTCATAACATAATGTTGTTTCTAACAGCTTATTCGTGGGATGGTCCAAACAAATGTTGGTGCAATATTTGAATAGAAAATCAGCATTTGTGTTTATAAAAACACCTGTATTCTGACCATAATGCTTATTATAGAGAGACTATTTTGGTTTGTTTGTTTTAGTTTTTCCATATCATAAATGATCTCTTCTAGACTATTTTACAAGTGTGCTGTTGTGATGAAATGGCCCATTAATTTCAAACATTTGACCCTGAACCACAAAACCGGTCATAAGGATTTTTTTTTTTTTTTAACTGAGATTTATACATCATCCAAAAGCTGACTAAATAAGCTATAGGACAATATTTGGCCAAAATACAACTATTTGAAAATCTGGAATCTGAGGGTGCAAAAAAAAATCTAAATATTGAGAAAATCACCTTTAAAATTGTCCAAATTAAGTTCTTAGCAATGCATATTACTAATCAAAAAGTTTTTATATGAAGAGTTCAGATGCAAAACCAGCTAAAAGCCATCTCGGTCAAAAATGAGATAATGATGAGCGAATGCTCTTGACACATATTATATGTCCATCAAATACTTCTACTTCAAACTTGCTAAAATCCCACCCTTAGCCCAATCAGAAGTAAGAGTATTTACATGGAAACCTATACATCGAAGCCTGATAAAAATGCATTTTTTAAAGAAAGATGTCAGATGGATTTAGAGGCTTTTGCATCTGAGCTCTTCATATATTTACAGTAGGAAATTTACAAAATATCTTCATGGAACATGATCTTTACTTAATATCCGAATGGTTAATTAAAGAAAAATCTATAATTTTGACCCATACAGTGTATTGTTGGCTATTACTACAAATATACCTGTGCTACTTAAGACTGGTTTTTGTGGTCCATGCTCACATACTGACACTTTGATGATATTTTAATGGTTCCTTGCTTAAAAAAAGTTTATTAAAAGCTCATGAATTTATTTTCATATTGTATTTTTCACTGGCTTAGTTTCAATGGATTCAATTCAATTAGAAATATTTTTTTTTGAAAATACAAAAAATCAATGCTAGATTTAATTTTCAAAGCAATTGATGTATCTTATAATCATAACACACATAATAAAATGATAGTACTGTATTCCAGCAGCAACATCATGCTATGTAATATTTGTATTTGCAAAAATCACATATATAACAAAATCTTATGTTCTATGACACACATTTCAATTTTATGTGAAAACATTTGAAAAGCACAGTATGTGTTTCAGATGGCCTTCACTGTACATTCTGACAAGTGGTGAAAGTAACAGCGTAATTTGAGTGACTGACAGAATAAGTGGAACAGCTTCACAAATATAGGAAGGTGTACTGATATTAGACATGCGTAAAAAATAAATTGCTACTAGAGGGAAATAACAAACCAGGATGGACACTTAAATATTAGAGATGATTCTGAAGGCCTTCTTTTTCTGCTTGTTCTCAACAGCTCTGCCTCTGTCAGTTTTATTGTGTCTGTTATTCTCTGTCATCTCTACATTTTTGCCATCTCCTGGTCCTGGACGCTTCAGGGTGTTAAGGACAGAGACACAGCAAAATGAAGTTATCACCACAGCAATGCAAAAAACTACAAAGAATACGTAATCTTTAAAATAGTTCACCCTACTGAAAATGAACCTCAAGCTGTTGCCCAATGCAATTAGCCAAGCTGCTGCTTCTGATGCAGTTCTGTACTGGATGGCCTTATATCTTAGGAATGTTACTGGATGAATCACTGCCAGATATTGTTCAATACACATGCAGATCTGAAGAAGAGGTCTGACAGTCCAGTTGAAACCAATGAGAACTTTAGCTAAACGGTCACCCTCCACAGAAGGAAATCTGACAATAATTGTGTCTATAATGCATTGAATGCAAAAAAACAACTCCAGTATAGTGATGTTCAGTGGAAACACCAAGTTGGATTTAAGGTTCCCATGGAGAAATACCCAGAGGAACCTGCGATGGATCGGTGTTCCCACAATGAAGCACAGTATTGAAGTAAAAATGGTGGTGATAGGGCTGAAATATGCCTCACACATGCAGAACCAATCCAATGATTCATCAAATATGACAGTTGTATTGTTAATGGATAAACTGTCAGGATCCAGCCCTGACAGTCTTGTCTGTTTTGTCTTTGTTTAATGTTTCTTTGTTGGTCTTGTGTTTGAGCACATGGCTTTGTCTTTGTTTATGTTGGCCATGTGCTCCTCTTGTCCTGCCCCCTTGTTTCCCTTTATCACGCCCCCTTGTTTAGCCCTTGTCTTGTCCTCGTTTTGCTAGTTAGGTTCACCTGTTCCTCATGTGCTTTTTCCCTTTATATTGTGCTGCCTTCCCTCATGTCTTTGCTGGTCCGTTGTGCTTTTTGTGCGTTTTCATTGTTGTATCAAAGATATAAATCAATATTACATTTAGTGTTAGTCCTAGCTCTGTTTTGATTTATTTGTTTCTAGTCGAGGCTCTAGTTTTTTGTAGTTTTTGTGTTTTTTTGATTTTGTAGTTTTATCAATTTATTTTTTGCTCAAGGCATTTTTTGTTTGCTAGTTTAGATTACATTGTTTCTTGTTTTATTTCTGTTAGTTTATAGTAATAGTTAATTCATTAGTTTTTTATTTTTTCCTCAAGTAATTGGCTTGCCAGTTTTTATTTTGCTCTTGTCTCTGTTTCTCTCTTGTTGTCTTGTCTCGAGTATTGTCTTGTGTTTGTCTCTTGTTGGTTACTGCCCTACACTGCTCCCTAATTGCTGACTCTGACCTGGCAACTGACTCAAAGGTTTCTGCTACATCTTCAAGTCTCTGGGCAAGCCACTGGATCCTTGAACTGCTGCTTTGCTTCCTCTGTTGCCTTAGTGTCTGGAGCTGCCTCGTCCCTGACCAGTTTGCTGTCCTGTTGTTTGTCCTGCCCTCTTGTTGGACTGTTCCTGCCTCACTTATCCTGTGCTGTGCTTTCTGTTAATAAATATCACTCCTTGCTCATATCTGCATTTGGGTCCTCATTCTGAAATTCGTGACTTAAACTGCACATCCTGGGGAAAACAAAAATGGGTCAGTGTGATGGACAAATAACATTTACAGTACAGCATATATGAAGTTTTAAATGTAAAAAGCATTTTATTTAATAGTAATACTGACTGTTTTTTGCCACCTTAAATTTAAGATATAAATTGAAATGTTGCTAAGTAGACAATAGACAGTTGCTAAGTTCACATAGTCATATAGACCTTCTGTCTTTATTTATTCATTTTATAGTTTGTGTTTTATAGAGCTATGAAACACTTTGCAATTTGGAGAAAATAAAAAATGCATAGCAATGAATGTTACAGCTCTCAAGATTGAATAAAATGTCCAACGTGAGTAATACATAACCTCATTAACAATTACACACAATCTTAGAGGTTTAAACACAGCCACCTCTGACCTGTTAGGACCAAGTCTGCATTTTTTCAACAGAATTGGGCTATTTTAACACTATTGTCACAAGTTTTCATGTTCGCCCCAATAATGTCATATTTGCCTCTGGAATGCAAATTTTACCAGGGGAACCCCACCAAAAAACTTGTATTTTACCCAGAATGTGTTTTTGAACAGGACTAGTCTTAGGCTAGTTTTGAGCACCAATTGGGTGGGTTTTGTTGTGAAAACCTGGCTGATGGTATCTCTAAGAAAAGTGTATGCTCATGTTTGCATAGAATAGGCTCTGTTGTTTTAGCTTATATCATGAGTAAGTTTTTAATCATAATGTTGTTTTTAACAGCTTATTTGTGGGATGGTCCAAACAAATGTTGGTGCAATATTTGAATAGAAAATCAGCATTTGTGTTTATAAAAACACCTGTATTCTGACCTTAATGGTTATTATAGATATGATATGTTTGTTTTAGTTTTTCCATATGATAAATGATCTCTTCATGCCTAGACTATTTTACAAGTGTGCTGTTGTGATGAAATGGCCCATTAGTTTCAAATATGCAACCCTGGACCCCAGTCATAAGGGTCCATTTTTTTAAATTGAGATTTATACACCATCCAAAAGCTGACTAAATAAGCTATAGGACAATAGTTGGCCAAAATTTGAAAAATATCTTTATGAAACATGATTTTTGCTTAATATCCTAATGATTTTTAGCATAAAAGTAAAATCTATAATTTGTATTGTTGGCTACAAATAAACCTGTGCTACTTACTACTTTGGTGATATTTTAATGGTTCCTTGCATTAAAAAAAGTTCATTAAAAAGCTCATGGGTTTATTTTCATATTGTATGTTTCACTGGCTTAGTTTCAATGGATTCAACAAATGCTACTTAAAAATCTGTGAATTATGTGATTTAAGTGCATAGTGAAAACTAGAAATATATTTTCAAAATACAAAAAAACAATGTTAATTTTTTTTCATAAAAATGTCATAGCACACATAATAAAAATGATAGTAGTATTCCAGCAACAACATCATGCTATGTAATAAATGTGTGTTTTTTTTTTTATTTGCATTTGCACAAGTCACATATATAACAAAATCTCATGTACTATGACACACATTAAAAAATTTTTTGAAAACATTTGAAAAGCACAGTATGTGTTTCAGATGGCCTTCATTGTACATTCTGACTAGAGGTGAAAGTAACAGCGTAATTTGGGTGATTGACAGAATAAGTGGAACAGCTTCACATATATATGATGGTGTACTGAAATTAGACATGCGTACAAAATAAATTGCTACTAGAGGGAAATAACAAACCAGGATGGACACTAAAATATGAGAGATGATTTTGAAGGCCTTTCTTTTCTGCTGGTTCTCAACAGCTCTGCCTCTGTCAGTTTTATTGTGTCTGTTATTCTCTGTCATTTCGACATTATTTCGATCTCCTGGCCCTGGACGCTTCAATGCGTGAAGAACAGAAACACAGCAAAATGAGGCTGTTATCACTGCAACGCAAAACCCCATAAAGAATATATGATCTTGAAAGTAATATATCCCATTGAAAATAAGCCTTATGCTGTTCCCCAAAGCAATCAGCCAGGCTGCTGCTGCCAGTGCAATCCTGTACTGGATACCCTTATATCTCAGGAATGTTACTGGATGAATCACTGCCAGATATTGTTCAATACACATGCACATCTGAATGAAAGGTCTGAAAGTCCAGCACAGACCAATAAGAAAATGAAGCACGCGCTGACCCAATCTAGAGGAATATCTAATAACAATAATGTCTACAATGCATTGAAGACAATTAAAAAGCTCCACTATAGTGATGTTCAGTGTAAACACCAAGTTGGGTTTGATGTCCCCACGGAGATGGACCCAGAGGAACCAGCAATGGACTGGCGTTCCAACAGTGAAGCACAGTATTGAAGTGAAAAGAACAAAATACGTCCCAAAATGTCCCTCACAAATGCAGTACCATTCAAATATAGATGCACTCCAGATTATGAAGGTTGAATTGCACATGGCTGAACAAAGCTGGGGGAAAAATGGATTGTCATATTAATTTTCTTTATTTATGAATCACAAAAACAGATGACTGTAGTACTAAAACTGCAGGACATAGAGGCTGAAGTTCAAGTCTTGTAAAAGATAAACAATGGAATAGTTTAACTCTTAAATACACTAGAGCACATGAATTAAAATTGAAAGAAATATCATACCTGGATTGATGGTACATAAAGAAATAAACTTGATCTCAGAAGCTGTAAGCTATCAAACATCATCCAGTTTTTAGACTATGAACGTGTGTATGTCCACTCCCATTTTGTTTGCATATGTTTGTCACTGTTGTTTAGCTCACGTCATGTCCTGCATGTGTATGACTATAATTTTATACAATAATATATTGTGTGATTTAATGCATACCAGTTATGATGTTCTGAATATGAACATATGGGTCATTCTATAATTGTGGGTACATCTCATATCCATGAAGTATATTTCAAATATATTTTCATCAATATAAAGCCCTGATGCTTAATTTTGTAGTACACAATTATATTTTTTCACATTAACACTATATGTTGAAAAAAACATATCTTTTGTTAAAAAATTATGTTTGTATCACATAAAATGTGCTGAATTGTATTCAGCTGTCATTTAAGCGTGAACTTTCATAGTTTTGTCTTTAGTTAGATTAGGTTATCAAGACACTTGGGTGTGCGCTTATATAGGGAAAGACTCATGTTGGTATACCCTGAAAAGGTAAACGGGTTTTTCAGGTCTCAGGAGACTAACGCAAATTGACCGACAGCGCCATTTGCTTTTGGAAAAGGAATTTGCTCAATTGCATTTGTGAGAAAAATCTGCCTGTACGCAAATTTGGCTCAGAAGACGGAATAATAATAACTAGACATGTACATTTCCTGAAGAAAATGTGAGTGGTGCTTGCAGTGGCAAAAAACCCTTTATCTGCTCATATTTTAACAATTGTAGCATGTTAGCATGAAGTTAGCATGACTAGCATGATGCTAGCAACATGTTAACACGATTAGCATGTCATTAGCATTAAGTTAGCATGACTAGCATAATGTTAGCAACATGTTAACATGATTAGCATGTCGTTAGCATGAAGCTAGCATGACTAGCATGATGTTAGCATGATGCTAACATGTTTTTAACAAGATGCTAACATGACTAGCATGATGCTAGCAACATGCCAACGTGATTAGCATGTCGTTAGCATGAAGTTAGCATGACTAGCATGATGCTAGCAACATGCTAACATGATTAGCATGTCGCTAGCATGAAGTTATCATGACTAGCATGATGTTAGCATGATGCTAGCATGTTTTTAACAAGATGCTAACATGACTAGTATGATGCTAGCAACATGCTAACACGATTAGCATGTCGTTAGCATGAAGTTAGCATGACTAGCATGATGCTAGTAACATGATAACATGATTAGCATGTCATTAGCATGAAGTTAGCATGACTAGCATGGGGCTAGCAACATGTTAACACGATTAACATGTTGTTAACATGAAGTTACTGCATATTTGAACACTTAGCTAATCACTATTAGCATGTAGCTAATCACTGCTAGCATGTGTAGCATGTCGGTAGTCCTATTTGTTAGCATGAGTCCAAAGAAGCAACTCCCATGTCTCTACGATATTCTGATACAGAGATATAGGTCTTGCGGAATGGTTGCTAGGGTACTCTGTTTGGTTGCTAGGGAGTGGCCAATGATGGTACTCCAAAGGCTGCTTGTCAGTATGAATGATATAAACCAACCCCCATGTCTCTATGACATTCAGATCTGAAGATATGCTTGTGTGGGTTTGGGTTGCTAGGGTGGTCAATAATGGTTGCTAGGGTGTGGCTAGGAATGTTAATGGTGATCAGTGATTGGCTGCCTGCTGCCCTGATTCAAACAAACCAACCCCCATGTCTGCATGACATTCTGATCCAAAGATATTGATCTGGGCCATTTTATAATGGGGTCTATGGGATCTGTTGCTAGGGCATCCTAAATGGTTGCTAGGGCGTGGCTTGACCGCCTCATAGTGATCCTGAGAGTCTGATTGGTTGTCTGAGTAAAATGCACCCACCCCCAAGTCTCTATGTCATTGTGATGCAGAGTTATGTCCAATGCAAAATCCCTATGTAAATTGCAATAGTAGGAAAAAAAAAAACTATTTCATGGGGCTTCCCTCACCATAGTATCTCCCATAGGCCGATTTTTTAAATTTTGGGGGGCTCTAGCGCCCTAGGGGTACAACTTACACCCCATTGCGAGGTATGTTCTCGCACAGCTGGTCAGCCTCTTCGAATGTAGTGATTTACGTGTTTCTACGAAATTGGAGGACGGCGCTACGCGCCGTCAAAGTCGGCGCAATGGAATAGATATACTGTTACCTAGGATTTTTTGGGCCAATGTAAGTCAATGGGAAAATTTTGGGGGGGCTCTAGCACCCCCGGGGTACAACTTATACCCCATTGCGAGGTATGTTCTTGCACAGCTAGTCAGCGTCTCCAAATGTGGTTAATTACGTGTTTCTACGAAATTCGTGGACGGCGCTACGCGCCGTCAAAGTTGCCCGCAATGCGTTGTCTATGGGATTTTTTCGGCCGAATTTTGGCCCGGGTTGGAACATCGTACGCCCGATCGCTTATAAAAGTCATAGCACACCACACCGCACGATTTGACGCCAGTTTCGTGGGTCTGTGACAAAAACTGCGGGACTAGTTACGCGCCGAAATGTTGCACAGATCAGCACGCAGCATAGTATAAGTGATGCTTTGCCTTCGGCAAGCACCACTAATAATAAGTTTATATAGTAGATCAGTAAGTTGGCTTTCTCAAGCCAACTTAATTAATGTTCACAGTTCCCCCCATAAGGCGATGCTCCAGTATTTTGATCTCAAGTTTGGCCTTTTTAGTAGCAAGTGTTTTCTCTTCTATTTGAAGCTGCATAAGGTCCATCTCCATGTCACATTTTTTATTTGCATTTGAAGATGGATCTTATACAGCTCCTTTGCCTGCAACTATGAAGGCATAAAAAAATAAATGATAAAATCAGTGACACAATAACAATATTTAATTTAAGGACAACTGCAGACAAATTCTTACACTGCTAATATTATGTGTTGAGGCAGAAGGACCTTCATCTGCATGTGAATCCCCAGGCATATTCTATGAAAAGACATTGACAATTTGTTATTCTTTTATGTAAAAGAGTGCATGCATTATATGGTGTGCATTATACCTCTATGGGTCTCCCAGCATTGTCTAAGTCTGTCAGAGCTGAAGTGGCCTCTTCATCTTCAGAATCAGAATCAGAATGAGCTTTATTGCCAGGTATGTTTGCACATACTAGGAATTTGTTTTAGTGACAGAAGCTCCACAGTGCAACAGAATGACAATGACAAGACAAGACACATATAATAAAAAGAACAATATACAAATATACAGAAAAAAAGTGAAAAAAAGCAACCGAGAGTTCAGGGTTTAGCAAATGGTAAGTTAACCTTGCTTTCTGGAATACCCCCCGGGACGGAATTATTTGAAAACAACTGGACCGACAGTCTTGAGGTTCTACATGGAAAGTCGAGACGCTGAATTCAGGCATCTCCGTTTGGGCATTAGTTAATTGAGTTGATGAAGATGGGCACTTTTCATATAAGAAATGGTCTTACAAAAGATGCCAGCTCTATGTATCACTAATAAACCAAATGTTCACGAAACTAATCCATAAAGAGCTTCTTTCCCCGGAGCAACACCTGCTTCCTCTTTCCTCCCTGGAAGGCGCAACCCTTCCGCCTATTGATGAATCGAGACTCACAGGAGACTCATGCTTAGCCTTTTGTATACGTTTTAAAATGGCAGAAAAATACGTATAAATGTGTCTTACATTGTAAAACAACAACAAATACCAAACAGAGAGATATGCATCATAAACCAACCGCATGATGACACACGTTTAGTATTATATTAGTAATTTATTTATTATTTTTAAGTAGCGTATTTATTTTTCACCTACAAATACAGAACAGTAGCAGACTAAGAAAAAAGTCACAAATAGAGAATAATTAATAAGGCTGGTGACAAAAATATTATTTTTAATCTTTGTGCATGATTTTCCTAATACAGTAGATAAGCCTCTTTAGTTGGGCAACAAACTGTGAAAAGAGGGTCTAAAATAACGAAAACATCAGAATGTGGTGCTGTTTTAAGTTGTAAAATAAAAAATAATACAATCTTTAAATGTAATTTTAAAAATAATAATAACTCTTTATTTTAAATGCCCATAATACAGTGGATATTGAGACAATACTAAAAAGGTCTACCAGTGTTAAAATACTGCTCTTAATTTCTGCAATGGGTAATGTAATTTTATATATTTTATATATGTTTTATATATGCTTTGTCAACAGATTGCAGGGTTTCAAGTCACAGTATCATGATGGATTCCATCCTTGGATTTACAACTGCAGCAAAGAGAAAAGAAATTCTGGTCTGATGAGGTTCCCCCATCAATCAACTTTGCTTTTCTCTATCTCTGTTAGTCGTCTCTCCAGCATCGTGATTCTGTCCTTGAGGTGCGCATCTGGCTTTGCAGGTGTTGTACCTACTCCTAACAGGACACAAACCAATGCCAGGAACACGAGTCTCGTCGCTGTGGTTTCTACAGGGGCTCCAGTGTCACTAAGAATCGATTGAAACACGCTTATGGCAAAGGTGACCTTCAGCCACCACAGACACCACCATACAACTCCAGCCACAAAACGCATGATGAGAGATATTATCCAGTAGGCCACAACAAACAGAAGGGCCCACAGAATGACACAAATCACTCCTTCCAGAGTAACATTCTGGGAATGTTGCTTGGCTAGAAAGAAACATGAATAAAAATGTATAAGTGAGCATGAGCTTCGGCTTAAGTAAATGTAAAACTTCACTGCTCAGAAAGAAAACAATTGATACTCCACCCATCAAGATAATTCTGTAGCCTCCATCGTTTTCATTTATAAGGCACGCTGTGTCGCCACGGTTTCGTTTTTGTTTTCACGAAGGCGCAGTGAGGAAAAAACAGCGGAGTTCGTAGCTCAACTTAAACAAACTTGTACTGATGGACCGCACACTTTGTAGGGGACTTCTAGACTGCTCACCCCCTTTTGAAAGACTAACACGAATGATATGAAACTGAAAGTGGAAGTGTGGTAAAAATAAAAACACTACCTATTTTTAAAAAGTGCATTTTATAAGACGTCGGCGCATACAAGAGTGCTTAATTTCGTATAAGTGCGAAAACAACAAACGACGGGTTACAAATTGCTTTCCAATTGTAATCCGTTGCTAATTTCAAATTACATGACAAAAATTGTAGTCAGTAACGTAATCCATTACATTACATATGTTAGATAATATAATCAGATTAGCTACTTTTAGATTACGTTTGATCTAACTCGTTTATCACATTGATTTAAACAGGATAATCTTGTAAAAAAAATGGTGCAAGGATACGATTGATATATTCCTTTCATTGTACTTAAGGATTAGTTTACTTTCAGAACAAAAATTTACAGATAATGTATTCACTACCTTGTCATTCAAGATATTCATGTCTTTCTTTCTTTAGTCATAAAGAAATTGTTTCTTGAGGAAAACATTTCAGGACTTCTCTATAATGGACTTATATGGTGCCCCCAAGTTTGAACTTCCAAAATGTAGTTTAAATCCAGCTTCAAAGGACTCTAAATGATCCCAGTCGAGGAAGAAGTGACTTATCTAGCAAAACGATCTGTTATCTTCGAAACAAATGGTCAATTTCTATACTTTTTAAACCTCAAATGCTTGTCTCGTCTTCTGTGATGCGCATGTGTAGTCTGTATTATCCAGGACAATACAGTTAGGGTATGTTAAAAAAATTCAATTTTTAACCTTTTTTGTTGTAAAGGCATTTGATCTTCTTTGAATGTTCACTTTGCAAACACTGGGTTCTTATTTCTGCAGCGATGAAGGATGATTTTGAAGTTGAAAACCAGTGGTGGTCGAAGTACACAAATCAACTACTTGAGTAAAAGTATAGATACGTATAATAAAATATTACTCCAGTAAAAGTATTCCTTTTTCAATTTTACTCGAGTGAAAGTACAAGAAGTACTTGATTCTTTATGTACTTAAGTAAAAAAGTAAATAAAAAAAAAATGTTCTAATTTTATATAGGTTACTTAATTTAATTGTATATTTGCACATAATTTTTATAATACTGTTCAAAATACCTGGAATTTTGGACTATGATGAGAGTGATGTTCACTGTGAAGCTTGCACTGCAAAGTATCTGAGAGAAAACATATTTGAACATCTAATTTTCACCAAAAAAAATGCGTATTAAAGTTTGTTGTTTTGCAGAACGTCACAGTCATATATGATATTACAATAAGGCCTGAATTTAGGAAGAACATTTTAAGAATATAATTATATTTTTATAATGATAAAAACACCCCTGGCCAAATGCCCCCAGAGGGCATCACTTCCCACTTTGACAATTACTGTAGTTACCATATTCTGAACATTTAATTTAGGTGGTTGAATAAAAATATTTGGACTTTATATCTAAAAATTACCTCAACTTAGCACCAGCAAGCTTGTTAGCTAGATAGTTAGCATCAGCTAACAATATTTACTTATTTTCAGTATGATTATTATGAATACACAAAATAATCTGCTCGGATAGTTCATCCAAATGATTTATAAATGATAAACTGTTTATAAAACAATATAAAAACAGACGTCACGTAGCATTAAAAAAGCGCTAACTTTACAGCAGCGGTGAACATGAACGTGCATGAGTTATTTTATTTAATCTGTTATTTTAGTGTTTTGTTTTATGACCAAAAACAGAGAGACACTGATGTGTCTGCATTCATTTCTGTGGTCTTAAATAGATCACCCTTTACAGCAGATTTAGTTCATAGACAACGAACAGTTTTGACCCAAATATGATTTTCATTTACAACAATCCTAAATTCGACATTAGTAACTTACTTTTTGCAGCATCAGTCGCGCGCACGCTTTCAAGATCTCCCGGTTCAGTTCACACGCAAACGGCTCATTTGAATCAGTGAGTCGACTCGAGAACAACTGCAATCGAATCATTCCAATTCGTAAAATAATCGTTTGGTGCGATTTGCGAACTAATTTAACAGGTTCATTGAAAAGAATCAGTTTGTTCATAAATCAGACACCGCTTCTGCGTCTCGGAGCATGTGATATAGCCTATTACAAGGAGTAACGATATGTATTATGAAATGTAGTGAAGTAAAAAGTACGATCTTATGCTTTGGAATACAGTGAAGTAAAAGTAAAAGTTATTCAAAATAGAACTACTCCAGTAAAGTACAGATACTTGAATAATGTACTTAAGTACGAATTACAACTAACGTTACTTCACGGAACGCAAATTTTCAAAGGAGAATAACTAACTGTAGCAATTGTTTTTCAGATAAACAAATATGTTAACTTGCATGTTTCTTAAATATCCGCAAATATATTATGGTATTTTTATGCTTTAGTAAAGTCAAAATCTTACATACAGCATCTTTAATATCGAAAATTGATTCGAACTACAGTATGACGTTACCTGTTGCTTGTTAGAAATCACGTGACTTGGTTGACTTGATACACGCTCAGCGGCTCTACGCGCTCAGAAGTACTGATCCAGCATTGTAAAGACTTGAAACGTTCTTTTGATACCGTCTCTTTTTCCAGCAATGTCAAAGCCTTAAAATCCTACGATTTATGCAAAAAGTATAATATTTATGCCTTTTTATAAAGTGTAACTGACTCTTGAATGTATGTTGTTGTTTTGTTTGTTTGTTTGTTTGTTTTCTCCTTCCAGTGTATTTTATTTTGTTACATCTCTCCCTGACTCATGATGGATTCTTTTTCTCTTTATCTCTAGATCTTTGTATTTTGTATAGCCTATCTTATCTGTTGTTGAGATGTTTTTGTATTGCTACCTTTTATATGCAATAAAAAAGTACTGATTCAGCAAAAGTTCTTCAGTAACTTCAATACTTCAAAGATGCTGTCCCTGTAACTTTTAGCGCTAATATAACTGCGTGCAGATACTGGGCTACTCTGTAGCGGTTCCTACCAGAACCAGTTGAAAATAGTCCGAATATATAAACTTATTATATGTGTACCGTAGTGATTCAGAATAAGCCAAAAAGACGGTTTGGAAAATGTATTCATGATGTACTCACTTATTATATAAATTTTGTAAATTATGAATACAAAAAAAGTTACGGACTGCAGCTTTTCAATAAGCAATCAACTTTCCCAGTCCTCAGCAAACTTATTCTCCCATGCTACTAACAAAAAAAAAAATTAAAGTGGCAGTTTTAGCACAAACAAAACTGGCTCATAACATTTATTCTTTCAAGGAAAATAAAATTACTAAAACATCACTGTCACAAAAGTTCACACAATAGCCTATCCATAATACATACAGTATATACAGTACATGAAATGTCAACCAAAATTTAATATAGAAATATGTCACTTATTTTACTTTTATGAGCTCTCTAAGCTTTGAAAAGCACATTATGTGTATGGGATGGCCTTCATTATACATCCTGACTAGTGTTGACAACAATCATAGTGGTGGACAGAATTGATGGAAAAATATCACATGTATATAAATGCTCATTGATTTTAGCTATATTTAGCACATAAAATAGGCTATTACTAGAGGTAAATAACAAACCAGAATAGACAATAAAATATGAAAAATTATTTGAAATGCCTTTTGTTTCTGCTTGTTCTCAATGGCTCTGCCTTTGTCAGTTTTATTGTGTCTGCTTTTCACTGCCGTTTCTACATTTTTGCGTTCACCAGGTCCTGGACGTTTCAAAGCACAAAGGACAGAGGCACAGCAAAATGAAATTAAAATCACTGCCATGCAACAAAAACACAAACATTACATGGTCTGGAAAAAATGGAACTTCAATGAAAATGAGCCTCAAGCCTGTGCCCACTGAAATCAGCCAAGCTGCCACTGCCAATGCAATCCTATACTGAATGCTTTCATATCTCAGAAATTTTCCTGGATGAATCACTGCCAGGTAATGTTCCATACACATGCAGATCTGGAGAAGAGGCCTGAAAGTCCAGCAGAGACCAACAAGAAAGATTTATAGGCCAATTTATAGGCTGTTAGAGAGAAATAGTTGTTTAAAATGAAGTTTATTAAGGAAAAAAGACAATAAATCAACTCCAGTATAGTGATGTTCAGTGAAAACACCAAGTTGGGTTTGATGTTCCCTTGGAGAAACACCCAGAGGGACCAGCAATGGATCGGCGTTCCCACATTGAAGAACAATGCTGCGGTCACAATAACGAAGACAAAGCCAAAATGTCCCTGACAAGTTAGAGCCTCATTGAAAATGGAGGTTGAACTGTTTATTTGCAAGGACGAACTATACATGGTTGCTCAGAGCTGGAAAAAAAAAACAGAAATGAGGTGAGTCAATTAAATCCATTTTATCATTTGCAGAAGATGTAAGCAAAGTAAGTTCAAATTTACACAAAGCACTTCTGTATAATAATAATAATAATACATTTCTAGATCAAATCTTACAATCTTACAACAAATACACTAAACAATTGTTTAATTTGATCCCAACAGCAACAAGTCACCAAACCTGCCTTTTATCTGTTATTATGAAATATGAACAAATCATAATGATTTTTTAAATATACACAGACATTTGTACAGATCAGACAGCATTATAGATCTTTGCAAAGGGTGATTATTAATAATAATCATGCTTTTTTAACACTCTGCCTTCCACCTGTTGCTGTTTCCATAGATTTGTCACTGAAAAAATGATTGATGATTTGTGCAAACAAATCTTATTTTCCATATTTGAAATAGAAAATCACTGTACGCTCATAAACAGATATTGTACACAGACATTTTTACAGATTTCCTTTTATTAACTTTTGGTTCCTAATCACCATTATTCATTATTCATTTTAGCATGAATGCATGAATTACCCATTAACATTCTCATGCTAACAATTACACTTTTACACGTGACCAACAATTCCTCAACAAGTATAAAATATCATAATCAAATATTATCAAAATATTTATCTGACAGAGTTGACACATCTGACAGTGGTGATGAAAACTAAATTTGTTGTCATTTTATCAATCAAATACATTCAGTCATAATAAAAGTATATTATTATGTATAGTTATGTTTATCCAATGTCATGTGTTCCCTCAGCCTGAATCTTATGTCCCCTCAACCCTAACTATGCTAGAAGTAATGCCTATCAATCCACAAAAGCAATATATGCTGGTTATTTATTGTTTATACACTATTATTATTACTATTTTATATTTAATGTAATTAAAAATCACTTGAAAACCACAAAAATATGAAAATTTCACACTGAATATCAACTCTGTCATTGGCCGTTCACCCCTGTCAGACAGAAACCTGTTCCGGAAAATAAAATGATCTAAACATTTCAAATAATTTCCTCAGAAATTGGAAGATGGTGTTGACATGTCATGGTTGTGACACATGAAATATTAACATTAGGATTTAAAATATTCTAAAACTATCAAATTTACCAGAGCCTTTCTGACATTGATGTAGTCTACAGAGGTGGAATGTGGCAAGGGGGTCTGTTAGAGTGACAGCTGCGCCTGCTATTGCCTGATTTTATTACATTTTAATGAATCTCTGAGAGTGTTGACAAAAAGTGAGGACACAACTTTGAAACTTTGAAAATTGAAAAACCTTGCTTTGGTATGAGATATTATTAAGTGTTGCATTTGATAAAACAAGCTCTTTTCATCATTCATTCATTTTTAAACTTAATTTTTAAGCAAGTTACAATTGCTGGACATGTTTTGCCCCATGTCTCAAGAATAGGTGACTTATTGGTTATCTTTGCCACTGTGCTGTGTGGACACGAATCGGTTGTCTGTACCGCCACCCATGCCAGCTAGACTGGATCCGATTACAGCAATTCAAGTCTAGTACACTGGTCAGGGGTCTTTCTTCATAGTTGCCTGTGAGTCCAACACTCTTCAGCAATGAGAAAAATGAAGCACAAATGTTAGTTAATCTAAAGTAAGTTTTGCTTATTAATATGGCTGAATTGGATCAACAAAGGACAGCAGCAAAGACATTGGTTAAAGGGGGCATAACACACAGTTTCAATCTGTGTATAATGAAGTTTATTATTATTTTCATATTGCATATTTTTCCTTTTTTAGTTTTTGTTTTGAAAGTATGGTAAATACTGGTCAAATGCACCAACAATCACATTAAAAATATATACACTTTTTGATATACCATAAAAAAAATAACAGGTAACCCATCTAAATTATCTCACAATTGAAAAATTAGGCAATTCATTTCATTGTAACGTTAGCATACCAACATTTCATTAACAGTAGAAGTGAAATCTTACTGTAGTCTTCAAATCTGGGTACTGTCTTACGTTTTAAAATCACTTACAGAGGACGTTTGGTTCCATCAGGCTAACATGACAGACAAGACTGCTGTAAGCTTTTCTTTTGTTTTCAATCGCATTGTTTTAACATTACCCACAAACATTACATTACCTATTTCTTGGCACACTCGTTTTACGCGGATTTGGCGCCACCTATAGGTGGACATATACTATTGACATGTCAAAGTCTAGACCCCGAATATAAGACCAACGCGTTTTTTCAGATGTACTTCCAAGAATAAAAAGTGTTATATTTGAGTCAATACAGTATTTTTATTTACTATTTTCAGTTGTTGTTTCAGTTGCATGTAAAACATGATGAATGAAGACATCATACAACAGGTATTTAGTACACACATTGTACACTCTCATATAAATTTTTTTGTTTTTCAGTTACTCCTATTTTCCTTTCATTTTTTCTCGAAGCATTGATAAACACAGATTCAGATGTTTCAGATGGCCTTCACTATACATCCTGACTAGTGGTGAAATTAATACAGTAATTCTAGTGATGGACAGAATCGCTGGAAAAGCATCACATGAAAACACCTGTGCACTAATATCAGCTATGCGCATAAAATAAGCTACTACTAGAGGCAAATAACAAACCAGGATAGATGCTAAAATATGAGAGATGATTCTGAAGGCCTTCCTTTTCTGCTGGTTCTCAACAGCTCTGCCTCTGTCAGGTTTATTGTGTTTGTCTTTCTCTGAGATTTCTACATCATTTCGATCTCCTGGTCCTGGACGCTTCAAAGCGCAAAGGACAGATGCACAGCAAAATGAAATGAGTGCAACTGCAATGCAAAAAAACAAAAAGAATACATGATCTGGGAAATATGTCATTCCGATGAAAATGAGTCTTACGCTTTGGCCAACTGCAATTAGCCAAGCTGCTGCTGCCGAAGCAATCCTGTATTTGGTCGCTTTATATCTCAGGAATGTTACTGGATGAATCACTGCCAGGTAATGTTCCAGGCACATGCAGATCTGGAGCAGAGGTCTGACTGTCCAACAGAGGCCAGTAAGAAATATACACAACTGATAGCTTGCCACTATGAGATACTTGGTAGCAATTAGGTCTGCAATGCAATAAATACAGAAAAAAAGCTCTAGTACAGTGATGTTCAGTGGAAACACGAAGTTTGGTTTGATGTTCCCATTAAGAAACAAGCAGAGGGACCAGCAATGGATCGGCGTTCCCACAAATAAAAATAATGCTGTAGTGGTAGTAATGACAAGAGTGCCAAAATGTCCTTGACAAATGGAGTACCACTTTAAAATCTCATCTAATATCCAGGGTTCGAAATTAACACCCGCCAACCCGCCAAATGCGGGTTAAAAATCATTTTGGCGGGTATTGATAAAAACTTACCAGCCAGTTTGGCCGGTGATGCATGAGCCAATCATGCAAATCATGTCAGAGACGCTCTGGGTCGTTTGTCCCCTCCGTCCTATATTTCACATGAACACTACACTACGGGTGACGTCAGCAGCGCGCAGATACTGTACGCTTCGGTTTGCGGGTCCAATCAACGACGAGAGCGCAAAAATACAAACAAGAGAAATAGAAAATATCGGATGAGCAAAGAGGACTGAGCTGGACAGCGAAATAAGCTAAAATCAAAATGCTGCGGTGGTTAGGACAGACGTCAGGATCAGGAAGAGGTGAGAAGAGGGTTGAGGCAGAAGATGAAAATGTTGACAGAGCGTGCGAAACAAAGAGAAGGAAGTTTAATTGTAAATGGCAGACAGGTCGTCATTGGCTAGTGTTTGATAGTAAAAATGCGGTAATGTTTTGTCAGATTTGCCGTGAGTACACTGAAGATATTTGAGGTGTTTCCATCCAACTTGGAAATGATGAAGATGTATAGTTAAGTTTATAACAGTTTATAACTGTATAGTTTGTTGTGTGTATTGCACTTTCTGTGCGTTTTTCATGCACTGTTAATAAAATGATCAAATTTTCATTCAGTGGCATTCATAATCTCTTATTTTCACCACGTAAAAATTTGTCTAATGGAAATTCTGATTGGCTGGTAACTTCAGAAAGTTACCAGCCACTTTGGCTGGTGATCAAAAAAGTTAATTTCGAACCCTGCTAATATCGATGTTAAATTGTTGCCTTGAAAGTCTGAATTATCCATGGTTGTAGAGCTGGGGAAAACAGAAATGTAATTTAAATGTAGTAAGTCTGCAGTATTGGAATTATTGACAAAATATCATACCTGGATTGATGGAAAGGACTTAAAGAATGCTACAGAGTTGTTTTATATGTTCCAAACAGCAACGAGCCACCAAAATCTGTTCTTAGGGATCTATATATGTGCCTGTGCTCACATATATTGCATACTGTATGTTTTTTTTTTTTCTCCATGTCATTAACGTGCTCATAAATGTCCATATTTGCAGCAACATATCATTTAAGCAAATCTTGTTGCAATATTTGAATGGAAAATTATGGTGTGTTATTATAAACATGGTCATTGTACACTGACATTTTTACCAATTGTTTTTCATTATTTTATTATTTTTATTTTTATTTGTATTTTTTTTTTTTTTTTTTTGCAAAAAGGCAAATGTTAACAATTCATGATACAACAACATAGATAATATTTAGAGTAAAATATTTAAATATTATGTTAAAGACAAACAGTAACATACAGTAAACTACCTGTCAAAAGTTTTTGAACAGTAAGATTTGAAATGTTTCAAATGTTTGAAAAGTCTCTTCTGCTCACCAAGCCTGCATTTATTTGATCCAAAGTACAGCAAAAAAGCTGTAACATTTTGAAATATTTGAAACTGTTTTCTGTTTCAATATATTTTAAAATGTAATTTATTCTAGAGATTTCAAAGCTGAATTTTTAGCATCAATACTCCAGTCACATGATCATTCAGAAATCTTTCTAATATGCTGATTTGCTGCTTAAAAAAAACATTTATATTATTATTATTTTAGAAATCTTTTGTAAATGTCTTCATAATTTTTTTGCTTAATATAAGTATTTCCATAATTTCTTCCATAGGAACTAGCACTGGGCAACACTTAATTGTGATTAATATCATCCAAAATAAAGGTTTTTGTTCATTTAATATATGTGTGGGTACTCTGTTCATTTATTATGTATATATATAAAGATACACACATACAGTAATTGTTATTAAAATTGTAATGTATTTACATGTGTATAACTATATTCATAATAATTTATATTATATTTAAACATATTTACTATATAAGCATAACATATTTTTCGTAAATGTATACATGCGTGTGTGTATTTATACATAGGCTACTGTACATAATAAATATACTCAGTACACACATATATACATATTAACAAAAACATTTATTTTGGATGCAATTAATCACAATTAACCATTGCCCAGCAGTTATAAAAACTGATAAAACCCAGGATAAAACCTGCAAGAACCTGTTAAGCATAGATCTGCTACGGCGTAATTCCATGTACAGTTGAGGTCAAAAGTTTACATACACCTTGCAGAATCCGCAAAATGTTAATTATTTTACCAAAATAAGTGGGATCATACAAAATTCATGTTTCTTTTTTATTTAGTACTGTTTTATGAGTCCCTCAGTAGTCCCCCCCAGTGTGAAAAGATGGATCATTGTTGGAAAGGGTTCAAAAATGCTGAGAAACCAAAGAATAGGACCTGAAGGATTTTTCTGAAAACAGCAGGCAGTGTTCAGGACCAACAAGGGACTCATGAACAACTATCACTAAATATAAAAACACAGCTGTGGATCATTCAGGTAACAATACAGTATTAAGAATCAAGTGTATGTAAACTTTTGAACAGGGTCATTTTTTTTTTATTCAACTATTATTTTCTCTTTTATGTGAAATATCTTATTTAGATCAGTACTAAATAAAAAATAAAATGCATTTTGTGTGATCCCTCTTATTTTGTTAATAATTTACATTTAGCAGATTCTGCAAGGTGTTTGTAAACTTTTGACCTCAACTGTATGTTATATATGGGGGTTGTTTCATATGTTATATTTGCAGCAGCAGTATTTCCTACAAGCTCACAGAGGCATTGGCAGTAACAGCAGAATAGCAGATGTAGCCAAGACCAAACACATTAACATTGCAATGTATATTAACATGGTAAACTCTCAGAGAGTTAACATGTCAGAACTTAATTTTGAAGTAGAAAACTGAGATCTGAAAACTATTATCTTCATTATCTTATTATTTTGTTTCCAGCCAAAATATCTAAAAAAAAATCTTAAATCAAGGATTTTCTAGTAAGTAAAAGTAAAGTAAAAATTATTGCCGTTTTAAGTGAGTTTTTGCTTCAAACATGGAAAATAATCAGCGAATGGGGTAAGCAAAATAATCTTCAAGATGAAAACTAGATTTCCTTACCCCATTGGCAGATTATTTTGCTTGTTTCAAGCAATAATTTTTACTTGTCTAGAAAATCCTTCTTGATTTAAGAATTTTTTAGATATTTTGCCTGGAATCAAGACAAAAAATCTAAGCAAAAAAAGCTTTTTTTTTTTTTTTTTTTTTTGCAGTGTTGTAAAATGTACATCATTAATCTTTGTTTCAGTTACAATTTTGACTGTTTATGCAGAGCAGTTTCAGTTTCTTGAGTTCCTTATGTAAGAAACATGGGTAGAACAGAGTCTAAATTCAAGCAATCTGTGAAACCTTGACATCTATCAGTCAAGTCATTCACTTTGTTGCCTGGCCCCTAAATATACAGTGTTGATCATTACCTAGATATTTTAGTGTGTACCTCATATTTTTAATAGGTGTGTAAAATAGAACATTTATGGTTGCAGAGGTGCTCCGAAAGCAGAGGGGAAAGCCTTGAGGAAAATGATAGGGGGTGGTGTTGGGAGGGCAAGCATGTGTGTGAATCTGGGGGATGAAAACATGTGAGAAGAAAGAATGTGTTACAGTGTGTGTCTGACTGGAGTAAGGAGTGGGATAAGGTTTACAGAGGGAGACATTTTGCACTGGGAGTGAATAATCTAAATATACTGTGTTCATACTGTAATTTTTGGTGTTAATATGAAATGACATTCAGGAGGAACAGTTGAAGATTTTAAGTCTGAAGTGATAAAATCATGAAGAATTCACACGAAAGAAAAAGAACCTCCAGCTCAACTTTAACTAAAGCCAACATGTGAGTAAGGATTATGTTAGAAGAGCCTGAAGTGTCTTTGAATGAATCTTTCAGCATGAGTCATGTTGGAAAGTTAAATATAATTGTTTTGAAATGAATAGTATCCGTTAATATACTGCTATACATTTAAACACATAGTCTAATTCAGTTGTATTGTATTTAATTGTTCACATCTCTGTCTTGTTATAAAGCTTTCAGTCAAAGTGGTTTTCAACTGTTTCCTTAACGGAGAGACGTTTATTTTTATTGTTGACAGCTGATGCAATGACAAGCTGGTTTTCTAGTGTCATCACTCTACTATGATGCTTCAGGGCAACACTACATTCTCTGTATGGGATGCATTAAGTTTTATTTTGAGACTTTGTGACACTAATGTCACAGCATGATTTCATATCTCACACTGTGACTATTTTTTTCTCACACCTGCAGGTTTATTTCTCATAATTTTTAACATAATTTCTTTATATCATGATGTAACTTTCTCTTATGACTTTTTTTTCAGAATAGCAAATGTTATTTGTAACAATGTGACTTTTAAACTATATCACACAATGATAATTTCATTTAGTACTTTAATGTGCAAAGCTATTGCTAGTTTAAACCGTGACAGCCAGATATATTTACCTGAATGAAACATTATGAGGTATGATAATAGAGCTTGGCTTTATTTATTACTTTCTACTTTCAAGTGAAAATAGCTGTTGTGCTTCTGCATCAGTCCTGAGAATTTCGAAGAAACAAAACCTTAAAAGTATAAGAGTCACAAGCGTAGAAATTTATGACTGTGAACTGTTTTGGTGCGCAGAGAACAGTCTTGTCACCTGCTGCATTCCATTTTTAACATCCATTGTAAACTTTAAAAAGAGAAGTGTGTCAAGGTCTTGAATTTGTTCTCAAGTTAAAGTCACATGCATGTCTCCGTCTCTTGTTGCCCACAGGCTGACTACAAATTGATAGTCTTTAGGCTAATCTCCAAATGACATCAAATCACTTCTAATTTTACCCAATACTTTATATCAGTAAACACGTGCTGGAGAATTTAACATTTACTGTCCAATTCCTAGGTTATCTATAGACTGATATTTGTCAAGAAATAGTCAAGATATTTAGATAGAATATGATAGAAAAATGATTTGATCTTAGGTCATAATTCAGGCATATGTGGATTATTTGTTTCTAATTTATGTTTAAAACAGTGGCAAAAAACAGGATTCCCCTTTCTAGCCTTGTCCAGTATGGAATACACAGCTCAGTGTACACACTGAGGTTATATTGATCTGGATAAGGTCATTGAGGACGTCATGTACCAGAGCGACAGGATTCCCCCACCCTGTATTTAGCTGTAACAGAGAGCTGAATTTTTCAGGCGAGGCTTCTGTAATTCAGTATGTTTGGCCTTTTCAGGGTGCTGGGTTATTAACATATCTATGAGTTAACAACATAGACACTTCTGGTCTTGTTCCAGAATGTGCTAAAACCCTATATCCTAGTACGATAGAGCGGCGATATTGTGCTAAGTTGTTCTATCATCACGCATATATGTTTAGTTTTATGTAATGGGTTGCCCTTGACTGACCAGCATGGACTGTTCCAATGTTCCCACCTTCCAGGAATGAAGACAGCGTGATGAATATCTGTCCAGTTGTAAATCAGATCAGCTTATTAAGTTAGCACCATCTAGTGAGCCACATATCGCATAGCCTTCAGGCCATCATACCATTAATGTAAAAATGTTGTAAAAAAGCTATTATGCTCATTACATTTACATCACATCCCTTGCTGTTAGTCCTTACGTGAGAGATGATGAATATGTGAATCTGCTGAATGTGTGAATCTGAACATAGTTCTGCGAGTGTTCCTGCATCAGATGATCATGTCTATAAATAAGATTTCTTAAATAGATGTGTGACCGATGAGTGAGAGAGACAGAGTAAGA
Source organism: Cirrhinus molitorella (assembly GCA_033026305.1). Lineage (NCBI taxonomy): Eukaryota > Metazoa > Chordata > Actinopteri > Cypriniformes > Cyprinidae > Cirrhinus > Cirrhinus molitorella. The sequence continues at coordinate 29,990,425 of CM065120.1, forward strand.
AGGCTCAGATGATTTTGTTAGGAAAGCAAGTTGGTGGTTGTTGATTCTCGTTACACCTGGTATTTCAGTTACAGGCCAGCTGGAGGGTCAGAGATCACCCTTAGGAACATACTGCTCTTCGATTAAATTAAGTGATACTGTCAAGAGTTGCTGTCTAATATTTACAGTGGGAGTTAGTGGAATCTCTCTGGCTGCTTTTTGTGTCATTTGTATTAAATTATATATTTGCGTTCACTGAAACCTGTCAAATGTCACCTAGCATATCTTTGTTAGCTATCCTGTTCATTTGATACCACAGAGTCTGCTTAGCGTCAGTGGCAGCACCAAGGATGAACAGATCATCTAAAGTAGCCAATATTTCAAATGTGACAAGTTGACAAAATGTGCTTTGGCGTATACCAACTACCTGTGTCATATTATAATGAAGAAGTACTGATCTTCGGTCAGTCAGCTCAGTTTTGTAGCTTTCTGCCATTGGCAATACCCTTGTAAAGTTCAGCATACAGAAATAAAATACTTTAAAAGAATAAACTTAGGTGTGAACTAACTAAAATTTGAATCTTATTCTTATAGAAATTTGTGTCATGTATTTAAATCAAGGGCGTTTCCTTCAAGGAGGCAAGGGAGGCAGTGTCTCCTCAAAATATTGGATGAGAAAAAAAAAATAGTACAAAAAATAAAACAATGCCAATATTACAAAATATAACATTCAAAAGTGTATAAATCACTCGTTTTTCTAAAGGACATTGTCCAACAGCGACACCAGCAGGTAAAGTTACAGCAGGAGTCCTCCCTTGACTGAGCTGAGCCCACCGAGTTACTTTTAACAGACCGCAACGCCTGTTTTGTTTGGTGGGACTGAATGGGGGAAAGTTACAATATTATTGGATAGGACTGACATGATCGGCTGTTATTGGTTAATGCGATAAATCCCGCCTCTTGTGTTCAGTCTGACTGAACCATATAATGGCATTATGGGGAAGAATCATTTTAAAAAGTAAGTAAACAACTTACATGCTTAGATATAACCACTTTGTTTTGTCAAAATAAGACACAAAATGGTGTTAAAACATGACCTTTGTTTTTAGTGAGTTATCAGCTTGGTAAAATCTCAAGTTAAAAGTTAACTATTAAAAAAGAATAGCTGAACATAAGTTCACAAATAAAATATAGGCTACTACTTGAATTGTTACTGCCGTGAGTTATTATTTTGGAGTAAATGTACAAATGATTACATTGTTAATTTATATATAACAGATATAAAATTTATATTTGTGAGTTCTTCACAGTAAATACAGTTAGATGTACTATAAATACTGCTATAAATTGAGTTGTGAATTTAAATCACCACTTATTTTTTTTTATTGAGTAGTTTGCACTTACAGTCAGTTACCCGGATGCCCGGCCATACTGGTGATATTTGGATGTAACCAACAGCATGGATTGCACAGCTAATGTACTACTGAAAACACTGTTCTGCTAATATATGAAGAGTTCAGATGCAAAACTAGCTAAAAGCTATCTCGGTCAAAAGTTAGATAATGATACTGAGTGACCGCTCTCGACACACATCCAAATACTTTTACTTCAAACTCGCTAAAATCCCACCCTCAGCCCAATCAGAAGAACAAGTACTTACATAGAACTCTATACATCAGAGCCTGATGAAAAAGGATTTTTTTTAAAGAAAGATGTCAGATGGATTTAGAGGCTTTTGAACTCTTCATATGCTGTCTAAACCACAAGGAAAAATGTGTGTAAGCTGCTAAATCACACAGAGGAAAGGGCACAATATTTTGACAAACTAAAGTTAATAAGTGGTAAAGATGCATAAAAACAGTATTAATAAAGATATTAGCCTAATATTTTACCTACCTGACCAGAAATTATGAGAACAAACACAAATGTTGTTCAGTTTGGCCAACCACAAACGCCTTTTGTTCCTCAGACAGTTTTTTTTTTTTTTTTTGCACTCCTTTATTTGCTATAACTTTTGGCAGTCTATAGTAATCCAAATGTTTTTCCCGATCTGACCAATTAGTATAGCCCAAAACATGACAAAAAATTGACCATTTTCACCAGCAATAATCAGCAAAATGTGCGAGTTTCATTCAGTTTAGTGGCATTGCTTAAGTTCAGTGAAAACACTATTTTTAAACTCTCAATGTTTACCAGATGTCTGCATTCTCTTGTCCAGATTTTTTAATAATGTTTTTTGTCAACACTTCTTAAAAAATCTAATTACTGGATGACACATTATACAAAAATCTGTCCAGGAGCGAGCACATAAGCAGGGAATCATGTGGTTGTGGCTGTGGAACTACGGCAGCTGTGTGGAACTTCACACTAGACAAATGTCTTTCACCTCTTGCTCATGTTACAAGAACATGCTGTCACAGTGTTTGAAAAACACCCTGCTGGTGTGTTATTAATTATATGTAATGAAGTGAGCGCATGTCTGAGTGAAAGCCTACAGGAAGTTGTCCTCTCTTACTCTTTTGGGAGTAGCTGGCCCTTCATTAAGCTTTAAAGAATTTGTTTATGCATATCTTCAACACCACAGCACTATTTCACAGTTTATATTTTAGGCTTACTTGGGCGCTAAACATTGACCCTCAGCCAGGATTGATGGCCTAGGTGAAAGGAAAAGCTTATCAACAAATGCTTTTCTCCATTGTCATTTCAATAATGAGCAGACAGTAAAAAGTAAAAAAAAAAAAGTAAAAAGAAAAACAATCATGTTAAAAAGATTTGGCAAATTCTTATGGAAATGTATTGTTTGTGCTGGTTTAATATGGTTTTGACAAACTTGTATACCATTTTCAGTACAATCTTGAATTAAGTCACACAAAATTTTGCCGAATATGACCTATTTGCTGAATATGCAAGTTTGAATGGTTCATATATTCCTGTTTTTGTATCTTTCCCTCCACAGACTTCAACATGTGGCTCAAGTCAACACCAGGCCAGTGTGTTTGTCTCAGATGAGCGGTGTTTTCAACAGTGTGCCACCACTATTTGGAACAGCACAAGCTTTCCTGTTGAGTCTAGCCCAACTTGAAGCTCAGTTGGTTTTGAACCTGATTAGCAACGTTGCAGCTGTAAATAATAGAGGTTATGGGAACCCTCTTGTTGCTGTAAATCTCTTACAGCCTGTTGGCATTCAAAGATCCTCATTTTTGAGCATGTACCAGCACCCATGTTTTAAAAATATGGATGCCATACCTCACATGGTTAGTCACCCCTCAACATCACTTACAGAAACAAATTCAGTCATTGCCAATAATGAGAGTGGTCCCCTTCCAGCAAAAGAGATAATTCAGAAGAAAACAGTAGGTCCCATTATGAATAACACAACATTGCCACTGCCTTCATCGAAGGAAGCTCTTATTAGATCCAGTACCAACCATCCTAGCAAGCATTTCTCCTTAAAACCACATGTGGATTGTTCTCAGTTCCAATCGATGACAGCCAAAGCAATGACGCCTCCTGACAAACCACAGATTGAAGAAGCAGAGCCAGGGAAACAAACAATGCTACATTTTCCAACAGAAAATCTGATCAAAGCTTTATCCAGCGTTGGCCTTTCTCTTGAGGATCTAGAAGTACTTAGTCACTGCCCAGACAACGAGTTAACAACAGAGAAACTTCCCTTCATTATACAAGACATTCAACAGCGCAAAGGAGCAAAGGACATTAAATATGGTCATGCTCAATGGAACTCATCTGATCAAGTGGAAGTATCCAGAGAGTCATCATACGCTCATAGGGAATGGAGGAATCAGACGATTATAAATGGTGAATGGCAAGAATCCCATTTCCATAGATCCCTCAGCCCTGAAAGATGCCGCCCATCTGAAGTCATTTATGAGCACTGTTCGACCCAGTCTAGAACACTGAAAAGAATAAGACATTCATCAGGTAGAGTATTATTACATATAAAACTGATGCATCAATAGTAATGCAACTTAATTAAAATGTTAAAAAGATTAAATTAAAAATGAAAATTCTGTCACTAATTACTCACCCTCATGTTGTTCCAACTGAACATTCATTCATCTCCGAAACACAAATTAGGATATTTCTGATGAAGTCCGAGAGCTTTAAGGTAAAGACTACAGCTTAATTTCTCTTCCTTCCAGGAAGAAGATCAAATTCCATCCTAAAGAGGCTGCAACGTGGGCCTGCTGAGGTCACCAGGTGTAGGCCTGGTTCAGGCTATTTTCCCCCTCGCTCAAAATGCAGCAAAAGGCACAGCTTTTCCTCTCTAGACTGTAATATAAAAAGACATTATACTACACAAAGACCCTTGTCCACCACTTACAATGTCGTGACAAAAGGTCATCAGCAGTCTTCATTTCCAGACAAATCTGTAAAATCAGAAGCAATCACTGAATCCATCAACATTCAGGTGCCTGCAAAAACATCAGCACAAACGGTAAGTTCTAGGAGGTGTACTAGAAATATTAATGGTTATTGATGTCAATATGGTGGGATCTTAACCTCACACCATAAGGGCAAAACTCTTATTGAAGGTGTTTTATCCACCTTATTTAAATTTTATGGGTCTGATTTCAAGTCTCATTCGCATCTAGATCGTTTTGCTGCTTGATATTGCAAAATGGTGTGTCTTACCATGTTATTGTATTATTTTAATTGTGAACACACTGGTTTGTAGTGCAAACAGTTTTACCTTTACTGCATGTTAATATTCTTCTCGTCTTGCCTATAGACTTACTTCCACGTTGAAGAATGGGGTGGATAAATGTTTTTATTCTCTAGTGTGAAAACTGTGATCTGCCACGATTAAATAATTAAAGCAGCAGTTTAGTTTCAACATTGCAGGTTGAAAATAATTGAGTGAATTTCACTTCTGCTTAGGCTTTTTTTGGATATTTTAGTGATTTCTTTATTTACCCATTCAAAAGAAAAATGAAAGCTATGACAGCTATCCCAGTTCTGCATATAAACAGTGCAATACAAGCTAAAAATTGGATATTTGTGTCTATGGTTCGCTGCGCAATGCCATCTTTTGCCATAATACCTGCAGACTGCAGCCAATAGAAATGCTTCCCTATCCTGCTCCTCACAGCGCAGATCATGAAAGCAGACTGTAGTTTTTGCCATTCATTATAACAAACAAAGTGTAGAGATGATGTACATAATATATTCAGTGTGCAGTGTAGAGAGCTAATTAAAATGCAATGAGAGATCGCAATGAAACAAAGACTTTTAAGACAGCTTTTTAATGATTATAAAGGAAGTCTGCAAATGTGAAATTGCATTTATACAACAGTTTTATACATTTTTTAAATACAAAAGTTAAGTGACTTACATAGTTCCAAACAAAGCCACAGCTGAGTGAATGAAACTGCTTTTAAACAAATCGATTTTAATGAATATTCAGTCACAAGGATTTTGACTTACTGCCACATACTGGCGGTTTCAGTTAAAAAAATTTAAGTATAAATTGAGTTCCTGTTCCTTTGTTTTCCAACAGAAGGGTGTGATTCGTGTGTCTGGAATCAGTCTTGATTACTCTGAGAGTGAACTCATCAAAATGGCATCTCCGTTTGGTCACCCTGTTGAGGTTTTAATGGCAACTGAAGTTGACACAGCAACCTGTCTAGAATGGAAGAAGGTATGTGTTATTTTAGGATGTGTAGTTAAAGCCAAAAGTTTACATACACCTTGCAGAATCTGCTTAATGTTAATCATACCAAAATAAGAGATCATACAAAATGAATGTTATTTTTTATTTAGTACTGACCTGAATAAGATATTTCACACAAAAGACGTTACATATAGTCCGCTTGTTTGTCTTGAACAGTTAAACTGCCCGCTGTTCTTCAGAAAAATCCTTTAGGTCCCACAAATTCAGTGGTTTTTCACCACTGACTGCAATGACTGTATGATTTTGAGATCCATCTTTTCATACTGAGGACAACTGAGGGACTCATATGCAACTATTACAGATGCTCCAAAAGGAAAAATTACAGGGTCATTTTTATAAATTCAACTATTATTTTATTCTTTTATTTGAAATATTTTGACTTCAACTGTATGTCTTACACTTGTTTAGTAGTTTTCTGTAAAATTTCATTTAGTACTTTCCAGTAAATTACAGCACTTCTATATCAGCTTATGTTTGTGTGTGTTTTCCAGGCATTACTAATGTTTCCAACTGAATTCTCAGCCCAGGAGATGGTGAAGGTTTACTCTGCTATCCCAGTTCACATGAGACAGCAAAGTTTGGAGCTGGTGTCCCAAACTGTTGACTTTAGTTCACCTGTGAGTTAGCACACTAATGGATGAATGAGCATTTTCTTGCACAAATACTTCAGTACATAATTTGTTTATTTACTTTGTGGGGTTTCATGTACTTTTACTTCAGGTGTCAGTGTTTCATGCTTTTGTGGGACCATCATTGTCAAATGCAAGTATCACTTGTTCTGGAGCCATTTAAAATATTAAAACTTAAAAAAATAAGTAGTATAGAGATTTTTCAAGCTTCTATCCATTCTTCATACCTCCTAACAACACATCCCACTATCTTTTAGGGGCTTCTGACACCTTTGGACCATTTGTTGGTGGTATGTAATGTTCCCAATCAGCCCAATGCTGCTGTAGGAGTTCTACGGCTGCTAAAACCTTTTGGACAAGTTTTCAGAACTCTGGTACTTCTTGGAAACAAGGTCAGCTATGCTGCTGCAGAACAGTGAAGATTTTGGCTATTTGGGTCTAAAATATGATATATGTTTGTTTGTTTGTTTGTTTGTCTTCATAACTAGGTGGATGTTGATCAGTGCCTTGGGAACAACAGCAGTATCCAAATGGTTTTAGAGATGGAATCTCCTTCTGTTGCTTTATCTGTCTATGAATGGTCACAAAAAATTCCTTGTCTTTATCACAACCATCATCTCTCTTTCCTCAGAGGATGTAATATACAGAAAAATACATCTGTAGCCAATTCAGCATAATATCCTCAAAGTTTTGTCCACTTAAATATTGTATATTTCAATTATCTTTGTAATAAAATACAATGAAACAAGGCCATAAGAAGTATTATTGTTTGTCTTCTTTTGTGAAGTCATATGTTTATTAAGCAGCAGAAGTTAATTTAAGTTTAATTGTTGGATACCATTAGAAAGGTCAATGATCACTGAGGTGACAAACCCAAGACACTGTTTTAAAGAGTTAATTCACCTACAAAAATCAAAGTTAAAAATCATTTACTCACCTGAACATTTTCAAATCAAATCCCAAAAATGATAAAAGAGCACCATATTCATCAGGTTTGATGTCACTGATATCATGCATCAAGTTTAACTATATCTCTCTTTGTATATGCAAGTAAGATTTTCACACCACAATGCACTTCACTTGGCCTTAAAGGGACAGATCACCCAAAAATAAAAAGTTGTTTCATCCTTTACTTACGGTCCTGGAGGGCTGATGTCCTGCAGAGTTTAGCCAGCGATGGTCTTACTGTTGGGAGATTAGAAGGTTTGTATTACTTATTGTTTCAGAAAGCATAACGGTCAACTAGGATCACGTTTGATTCATATTACAGCCTTGCCATCACTGAATTTCATTCAGAGTAGTGCGACACTCAATCGACTGAGAAATGCCGTAAACTATATCTCACCTGTCGCAATAAGCCAGTGACTTCTCTTATTAAACTTTTGTTTTTTTCTGTATAAACCCTAAAGATAGTTTAATCTAAAAGTATTGTTTAGTGTAAACAAGTTGAAGATTACCAGATAGGTTGTTGATTCATTAAAAGATGAGCTGTTTCTTCTAAAAAGCTGTTTATTCAGCATAGTGAAGCCTCTCCTCCATTGACTTCCATTAAAAAAAACAGCGTCTGGTCTCCTTTAAGGCGAGACACTGCAGGTGAATAGGGTAAAAAAAAAAAAAATTAACTAATAGTTATCACCTTACTTACCCAGTTTATTGATTACATTCATAATTGCAAACATTTTTTGTATTACAAGTTTTCTAAAATGTTAGGTTTAAATATGCAACCTTCAGGATATAGACAGGAATAAAAATGTAAAGTTTGGTGTGTGTAAATGCTACTGAAGTGGAGATTTATGGCTCACTGTAGGAGAAAAAAGTCATTTTGAGAAAACGACCTTTAAAAATATGTATAGTAATTTAAAATCTATTGACAAAAAAAGAAAAAGTGCTATAAAAGAAACACTTAACAGTGTTTTTTTGATGTTTTCCTTCCACTAGTCTGAAAACAGACTTTATGAAAAACCAAAAAGCCCAAAATCTTAAATTTGACAGGTGACTGAAAAAAACTGGCTCATTTTCCAACTCCCCTAGTTAAACAGATGAATCTTAATCCATTCAGCTGATCTCTGGGTCTGCCGGTAGCACTTTTAGCATAGCTTAGTATAAATCACTGAATCAGATCGAAACATTAGCATCTCGTTCAAAAATGACCAAAGATTTTCAATATTTTTCCTATTTAAAACTTGACGCTTTTTACTATTATCTTAGTGCTGGTCACATTGGAAGTTACTTAGCTGGGGACTATTTTCAGGCGCTGCGTAATATCATTGCGCCTGCTGCACCCATGGTACGGCAGCAAAGTTCCCTGATTATTACGCCAGAATAACAGTATAGTTCCTTTCAATCAGCTTGGAAAATCACAACTTTTCATTTTCTGTCAGTCTTGGTACACAATGTAACTACAGAAGAGTCAAGTTTTAAATAGGAAAAAATATCGAAAATATTTCGTCATTTTTGAACGATATGCTAATGATCTAATCAGATTTAATGATTTATGCTAAGCTATGCTAAAAGTGCTGCTGGCAGACCCAGAGATCGGCTGAATGGATTCAAAACGGTAAAACTCATCTGTTTAACTCTATAGGGGAGTTGGAAAATGAGCCTATTTTCAAAAAAAAACAAAAAACTGTAGTGTTCCTTTAAGGTTAAAGGTTGCAGGTTTGCCTTCTAGTGGCTTTGACTAAACTCTGCAGGACCAAGCAGAGGAGACCCATGCTCTAGTTGTTCCAAACCTGCCTAACTGTTCAACACAAGGGAATAAATCTGTTTGGCTGATTTATTCAAAATCCTAGAGAGACACAGCCCTTTAGAGTTTAGCTTCAACTCTAATAAAACACACCTGATCCAGATAATCAAGTCCTTCAGGCTTATTTGAAAACTAAAGGAAGGTGTGTCGGACCAGGGTCAGAACTAAACTGCAGGGCTGTGGCTCTACAGGAACTGAGTTTGACATCCCTGGTGTATTACATCTAAAGAACAGCAAAAGCAAGGTCAAAAGAGATCGTTCCCTGACCGGGAATCGAACCCGGGCCGCGGCGGTGAGAGCGCCGAATCCTAACCACTAGACCACCAGGGAGCGCTACAAAATTGTTGACGAATGTAGTAGTAGTAGTCAATCGCACACTCAAGTTTAAAATTTCACTAAACTTAAATATGCAACATGTGACGTAGCATTTTTCAGTTGTTTATCATGCATCATTCATAGGCCGAGTTTCACATATATTTTTGTAATTATCAGTCAATAGTCATACAGCCTGCTGTGTAGTATTCAGCAGGGAGTTAACATATTTTGTTTATTATAACATCTAGGTCATTGTTCTCTACATAAAATGCTGTAAATGAGTGATTGTTTTAACTACCTAGATTGTTCTATATTAAACATCTGAGTGGGTGATATCAGATCCAAGTCTGGTTAAACATTAGGTGGGTTATATCAGATCCAAATCTGGGTTAATTACACTATTCTATCTCATTTCTGTCCAAATAAAACAACCATGTTCTTACACTTGATCTTTGTCAGTGCTTGTGCTTTGGAAGCTCTAATCTTAAACGTTCCTATCCGAGCACCTTCAAGTACAGGCAGAGAGATATATTTTGGCGTAAAACCAAGTATTTTTCCACTGAATTTCTGTGCAGGTAAATGAAATCCTTCCCGAATGTGTGATGCCTTAAACAAACAAACAAAAATCATATATTAAAATTTTACTAATATGCTTTTAAATAAATAAAAGAAAAGAAAGTGGGGAAAATAAACTGATCAATTTACGAACATCTTTTGATTTGTTATTATTTTTATTTTATTAATGACTCTTTAAAATCATTGCTGATTGAATGCGAATGGTTCTAGCTATCTACAATTGTGCGAAAAGTGTCCATTCATCTTTGAGTTTACTTTTAAAGCATACGACAGTTTCTTTGAACCTAGCCATTTTGCAATCATCCGCCAGCTTTTGAAATACCAACGATGAACTTAAGGAGGCGCCAGCGATGTGTTTGTTTGAAAGGCCCACATGAGCACTCTGACGTAGGGTTGAAATCTAGCCAGGTAACGGTGTCGCTGCAAACAGGAAAATTACCTCTTTTAGTCGACTTATTTGGCGATAGATTAGAGGGACAGAAGCGTTACAATGCCGGGTAAGTCCTTTTAACAGCTCAGACCTCTGAAAGGAGCCATATATAATCTTTTGACTTTGTAAGTGCAGTGTGCTGCTCTCACTCTTTGTTTTGTAAAATGGTAGCCATCGCTGAATGCGTAGAGTACCAACGTAGAACTAAATCGACACGTTTGCCGTTCAGTATAGCGCAAATTAAGCCGTTATAGGCTCACTTGGCAGAGTTTTGTGTAAAGCGCAGTGTACACAGAGGCCTAGTGAGATGTATGTGATGCAGTCGTGTGGCTAACTCACGCATCCACCATGCTGCTTCATTTACTTAGCAAAATCCTTTAAAACTTAACTATTTAAAACAACCAGCGTCAGTTTTTGCTTCAGTGGCATTCAAATAACATTTAAACGTTACTCTGCTCGAGCAGACAGCATTTTTTTTCACGTGGAAAGATTGCAAGACTGCTGTTGTTGTTGCTCAAGTTAGCACGCAATAGCTTCACGATATACGCTAATAAACGTAAAGTTTAAAGGTGGTGGTTTGTTCGAAGGCAGGGCATATCTTCCAGCAATTCAATGGCTGTTTTAATTAGAGACTTTTTTTAAAATGTTTTATACTGTAGGTAGTTTTCTCTGGAGCCTTAGCCAGGCCTCATGTTACAATGAATCAAATCCATGTGGAGAAAGATGGTGTCGACTGACCTCCTCTTTGTCTCATTTATGCAACACACAGATAGTTAGTAACATGTAGTTATATAATGTTCTTTAAAACATGTGCGTTACTCAGTGTCGTGTTATAGGTATTAAAAGAGCTTAATGAACATTGTTATGCCTTCATTTTGTAATATTGAACGGCTAATTTGCTAGCAAGTTTTGTGCAAGACAGTCTTAAACAGAGACGGATCATTGTTGCGGTGATAACACTGCCTTTAAAATAAATGTACATATTTAAATGTTTTTTTAAACTTCAATAATTCATTTAATACGTCGGCATTACTGAGTTTTGCTGATGTGTATAATCTAAACTAATTGTATTTAGTGTCCCAAAAGACTTCATGTTAATTGGAATTAGTTTTGTATGTTTGTGGTACTAAGAATGGGATCAGTGTTACTAATAATATATCATTTTACACCCTCAGAACCTGCTGATATTAACAGTCCAGAGGTAGCAAAGACACCAGGAGGAGGCAGCGGATCAGGGAAGGATGAGAATGTTGTGAACGGACACAAGGAGGGGGATGCCAACCCCTTCGCAGAGTACATGTGGATGGAGAACGAGGAAGAGTACAATAGACAGGTCAGTCTGAACCTGCTGACCGTATATGTGACCCTGGACCAAAAAAACATTCATACTCATAAGGGTCATTAAACTTTCCATTGCTGTATGGTTTGTTAGGATAGGACAATATTTGGCTGAAATACTATTTGAAAATTTGGAATCTGAGGGTGCGAAAAATCTAAATACTGAGAGAATCATTTTTAAAGTTGTCCAAATTAAGTTCTTAGCGATGCATATTACTAATCAAAAATTAAGTTTTAATGTATTTACGGTAGAAAATGTCCTGAATATCTTAATGGAACATGATCTTTACTTAATATCCTAATGATTTTTTCCATTTAAAAAAAAAAAAAACGTGATAATTTTGACCATACAGTGTATTGTTGCTATTGCTACAAATATACCCATGCTACTTAAGACTGGTTTTGTGGTTCAGGATCACACATGTTTTTAATTTGCATTTTAATTTGAATAAATGGTTGTCACAAACATTCACAGATTTTTTTTTTTTTTTTTTTTTTATGGAGAGGTGTTCAAATCTCTTCCATCGTGCTGTGAATAAAGCTGGTGAACCAATAAGAGTCATGCTTTTAGTCACATGCTAAGAGCCAAGTGACTGAATAGCTGAGAAAAAAATCCAGAACCTGCTCTTTTGTATCCACACTTGGTAAACTTCATCAAGAACACACATCTGATTGGCTGTTAAGAAAAAAATGTAAATGCTATTCTAACATCATGCAGTGTTCATATTAACTGGGGTAACCAGGGCATTTACCACAAATTGTAAAGAGGGAAAAATTACAATTTCATTCAGCCTGTATGCTGAACTGACAAATTGCATGCAAAAATCAACCTGAATTTGTGAACAGCGGTTCAGTCTGGGATCTTGGAGGTTCCATTTCCATGCAAGTTAAGTGGATGGTGATTATGTGTGGCTAAAATCATACACTGTTAAAGGGAAAGTTAACCAAAAATAAATTTTACTCACTGTCATATCGTTCCAAACCTGTAAGACTTTCGTTCATCTTTGGAACACATTAAGATATTTTTAATGAAATCTGAGAGATTTCTGACCCTGCAAAGACAGCAACACTACCACGTTCAAGGCCCAGAAAGGTAGTAGTTAAAATAGTCCATGTGATATCAGTGGGATTGCACAAAACATTAGCCTTTTGTTCATTTTTATTTTAGTGATGGACCAATATTTTTGATAGTTTTTTGTTTATTTGTTTGTTTTTAAATGACAAATACTGATTTGTATGTCTGAGAAGAAGCGTTTGTGATTTGTTTCCTGTCTTGGCATTTTGTTGTAATGCAAACCACTGTTTATTCCTGTATATAAACACAAAATTATCTTACGAGATTGGCTGCGAGACTGTGAGCTAGCATGTTTGAGCGAGACGTACCGTCTGACTGCCGCAACTGACATTACATCACGTCTCAAGTTACATAGTCTGATTTGTTTTCACATTTGCAGTTTAATTTGTTTTTTCCACCATTTGCAGTATTTCTCTCCATCTCTAACTGTTCAGCAAGTCAAAAGAATTACCGTAATGACTCTTGAAAAGTGGCACCTTCCAGTTCACCCACATTTTACATTTTTTATTCTTAAAACAAACTGACATAATCAGCTGAATGTCTATTACGAATTCTACAGTAGTCAGTGACCGATACATTTTGATGGGTCTTGGCTGCAGGTGGAGGAGGAACTGTTGGAGCAGGAGTTTCTTGAACGCTGTTTCCAGGAGATGTTGGAGGAGGAGGATCAGGATTGGTTCATTCCTGCCAGAGACCTTCCTTCTGGAGTAGGGCAGATCCAACAGCAGTTTAGCGGGCTGTCGGTCAGTGACGGAAACGCCGAAGACATCGCAGTAAGTATCAAATCTCACATCCTTCCTGAAAGGAAACCACTTTGTACATCTGAAAAGAACTTTGTTTGATGTTTTGACGTTCTAATATGTGCTTCATCTTTCTTCTGCAGCGCAAGAGCAGCTTGAACCCAGAAGCCAAGGAGTTTGTTCCAGGCGTGAAATACTAGAGACCCTCCAGTCAGGGGCTCCTTTATAGAGACTTTATGTGACCGCTGGTGGCCAGGGGTCACCCTCACACATACTTCAATCTTCCTGGGGTTGTGTGGGGCTTGATGGGGAGGGGCTTGTGGGTGGGGGGGTGCTGGATGCTCTTCTATAAGCTTTTTATTTCCGTCTGTCTCCATGTATAACGTGGGCGGGTTACTCAGTGTAATGTTCCTATTGGACCGCTGCAGATTGTGACTAGTTCTCCTGGAAGATCTTTGTATTAATCTCAGAGGAACAGTTATGTGATTTCCACTATTGTAATAGTGACTAGCAGTTTGCCCCCATGTCATTGCCATTTTTTTTTTTTTTCCACCCCTGTCTTTTATTTTATTTTTTTCTAAAGGAAGTTTTGCGGGGAGGTGTGTGTCATAAGAGTGGGAGGGGAAAGGACTGGGACAAAGGAAACCTGACAGTATAAGGACCGTTGACGGGTGGACCATTCTACGATGGACAGAACTGGTGGCAGCTGACAACTTTTGAGGGATTTTCACAGAAACATTTTTTTTTTTTTTTCCCCCCCGATTTCTTTTCTCCTTCCGTTGAAGTTCTGTCACAGTGTGCAACATGCATTAACAAAAATGGAAAAAAAATCAAATAAAACAAGCAGGTTCCCTCTTGGACATGTTTTGTCCCATGATGTCTTTTTGTGTTTGTGAATTCAAAGCCATGACCATTCTCAATCTTGTCTTTTGGCTGGTATCTGAACTGGTCAGTGGAGTTTGATTAAATTCATCAAATGGTGAGCTAAATTTTAGTAATGTAAAATGCTCTAATGTAAAAGCATAGTTCAGCTGCTACAAAATGTGTTGCATTCCAAATAATTGTTTATTTTCTGACATCTGAATGTCGCAGTATTGTTTTTAAATGAATAGTTCACCCAAAAATGAAAATATGCTTGAATTTACTCCTCGGGGCCTCCAAGATTTGGAGAAATTTAGCATTGCATCACTTGCTCACCAATGGATCCTGTGCAGTGAATGGGTGCCGTCAAAGTGAGTCCAAACGGCTGATAAAAGCATCACTATAATTTACAAATCTAGTCTATCAACTATCATCTTGTGAAGTGAAAACCTGCCTGTTTTTAAGGCATTTTAACAAACCATCACACCTGGCCAAAATATTTTTTTCCAGTTCATCTCGCATCAAACTCAACCAACATATTTGGTAAAAACTGCCAGCTTTTGCTTGTAAATGGTACTTTATCTGCATTTTTCTCTCCTGATTCAGACTTTTTAACTGGTAAAAGGAATATTATAGATAGAGGATACCCATTTTATCCATAAACGACAGTTTGAAGTTACCTTGATTAGGTTTATTTAATGCAAACATGCAGCTTTTCACTTAATTATATTAATTGATAAACTCTGGATTATTGTGATGTTTTTATCAGCTGTTTGGACTCTCATTCTGACGGCACCCATTTACTGCAGATGATCCATTGGTGAGCAAGTGATGAAATGCTACATTTTAGATGGCCTGAGGCCATTTTCAGCAAATATTTGGGTGAGCTATTCCCTTAAATGACAGATGCAGTCCCTTGTTTCTCGTTTTTTAAATGCATTGAAATGAGGGATTTTCCCAGTGTCTGTGGTCTCACACTTCATTGACTAAGCCTAAAGATCAGACCAAAGCCACTTAGAGAGCAAATTTTAATTGTATGACTGTTTAAATGTTATTTATTTGCTTAGAGCACTATTTGGATTACCCAGAGGCAGACAGATATGCCATTTATTGCTTAATCAGACATTTAAGACTGAAACATGTCATAGCGAAACTGCTCCACCTTTTGGAAAAAGGGTTTGTTTCTTTTCTGCTTATAGGGGGAAAACAATATTTCATATTACCATTCCAGATTATTGTGATTCATGGATGTTTTTATTCATTATTTTTGAACTGTAGAGTGCTGCACAAGTTTCTTTTTGCCCATTTTGTTTGTAACCCATTAAGCAGTCTATATTGTGTTGGTTGTAAAACTATTTAGTATTTACTTTGACCTTATTAACTGCCCTTGCATTGAAGTTTTTGTCCAGATTTTTCTTACAGCTGGCATATGACAGAAGATATGAAGTATGAAATGATGACTAAGAGTCGGGACAAACTGCTGTGGCTGTTTGAATACTCTGACAGTCAACAACTGAATAATGCTAGAGGATGATGTTTTATGTACCTAATCCTTTATTAAGTAATAGTGTGAAAGATGATTATGTGAATGAGTATTCGTAGACTATTGCTCACTGTAACACACATAAGATGATATTGTGTCTGTCTGTGAGGTTGCGTGGGTTTGTGTCTGTGTGCCAGTCTGTGCATGTACAATACTTCTGAAATGAGGTTTGGAGACTGTACAAAAGTGTGTACAAAAATGTGCTTAAGGAGGGTCAGTACATTTCAAATGCTTTAAAATATATTATTATCCAGTATATTATGTCACTATAAGTGCTCATATTTGAGTTGTAACCTTATGTTCACATAAATTCAGTTACTGAGAAGTTGCTAATAATTATTAGGGTACAATGGGGCTAAATGCATAAAAATATAGAAATAATTTATTGCGGTTTTACAGTTCTTCTGATGTATGTAGTTTAAATATAGGCAGAAGATTCTTATTAGTGATTTAAAACAAAGTTATATTTTAGTCTCAATACACTACTTGTCAAAAGTTTTTGAACAGTAAGGTTTTTGAAGACTGCATTTATTTGATCCAAAATACAGCAAGTAATATTGTGAAATATTGTTTACCATTTAAAACAACTGATTTCTATTTGAATATAATTTTAAATATATTTTAAAATGTAATTTATTTCTGTGATCAAAGCTAAATTTTCAGAATAATTACTCCAATCTTGTCACATGATCCTTCAGAAATCATTCTAATCATCACTCTGTGCTGTTCACAAAACATTTTTTTTATTATTATCAATATTTAAAACAGTTGAGTACATTTTTTCAAGATTCTTTGATGAACAGAAAGATACAAAGATCAGCATTATATTATTATTAATTTAACAAATTAATACTTTTATTTAGCAAGGATGCTTTAAACTGACTAAAAGCGATTATAAAGACATTTATAATGTTATAAAATATTTCTATTTCAGATAAATGCTGTTCTTCTGAATGTTCTATTCATCAAAGAAACCTGAAAAAAATCTACTTAACTGCTTTTAACATAATAATAATAAATGTTTTTTGAGTAGCAAAGCTGAATATTAGAATGATTTCTGAAGGATCATGCCTGAATTAATGATGCTAAAAATATGTAGCTTTGAAATCACAGGAATAAATTACATTTTTAAATATATTCAAATAAAAAAAGTTATTTTAAATAGTAAAAAATGTCAAAATGTTACTGTTTTTGCTGTACTTTGGATCAAATGCAGGCTTTGTGAGCAAAAGAGACTTCCTTAAAAACATTAAAAATTATAGTGTGTGGTTATTTATATTTAATCAATGTCCAACTGTAGTGATTCCAGGTGGAGTATAAAGTCTAACAGTCTTATCCAGCTGTTTTATGCTTATGCATATATTGATTGGGCCAAACTGAGCCATAAATGTGGAGGAAATAAGAAAATCGTTCAAATAATTCAGATATACAGTCAAACCAAAATGTGTTCAGACACCTTCAACATGTCTTACAATTATCACAGTTTAAAAAATGGTAATAAAATATGACAAGAACTAAGAAGAGCTAAAGTGTTAAAGTGTGTCAGAACAAATTCATCTTGATAATATCAGATAACTTTGATAAACAAAGTATGTAATGGATTACATTTTGTTTAGTCTGTGGTGTAAAAAGGTCACATTAGTAATTAAAGAAAAACATGGTCAGGTCAAAGTGAATCCCAAAATTTTAGTAGTCCACTGTATGAATAATTTTTAGGTATAATATGTCACAGTTGACTTTAGTTTGCTATCCTCTCTTAAATAAACTAGTGCCCTGCACCCACTAGTAAAAAATATTTATATATATCAAAAATTATATCTGGTGTCTAATTAATTTGGTTTGACTGTACATTAAGTGAATATTCATTGCTCTAAATTAAACAGCGACTGTCTCTTTTTTTTCTTTAAGAGGTGGAGTCTAAGTGTACACTTACTCTAACTCATGTAATGGGCTTGGTAATATGTGTTAACAGTTAAAGGAGGTAACACATTGTGCTTTAACACTTTTAACACTTTTTTTGAGCTGTCAGAGGTTAATTAAGCAGGCATGGACACTCACGGAAAACAAGGTGAAGTTTACCTACAACATCAGAAACATGGAGAGGTAAGACATCACTGGAACAGATGTCATTTAATTTTTTTGGTATTGAAAACAGACGGATGTTTTTGTGGTTGTCAACCTAAGGTCTAAAACTACAAAATGTAGTTCATAGCTGATCTAAAACAGTTTTATTAAAATAGTTCAGAAACTGTTTACAATGATGTTACATTTAGTATTGTACCATTCGGAGAAACGAAGGGCAGTCATAAAGAAACGTATGCTTTTAAGCCAAATTTGCTTGTACTTTTTTTTAATTGCTAACCATGCTTCCATGTTTTGGCATGAACTCTGGTGTAAGGTTATGTTCTGGTATGAGATGGATTGAACAGGACTGCCTCTACAAGTTGAAACTTGGTGTGCTCATCTCAGTCTCGCTTTTTGTATAACAGCACATTCCACTGACAAAAACACGCCCTCATGAAAGTGCACTTCACGTTGTGCCAGATTCAGGCCCTGCCTTACACACTCACAATACATGTGAGGTAAATGTGAGGTAAATGAGGGAACGGCTGAGTGAGTGATTACATCCGTAACTCCAATTAGAAGAGCTTTTAAAGTTTTTGATGCTATTTAGCAATCCAGAAGTGTGTTCTTTACCTGAAGCACAAATTCCACTTGATGGACATCCATCAGTTCAATTTGATAAATCTAACTGTCATTGTATTGCAGAAGGATGAAGGAAAGTAATACATATAAGTATTAATATTCAATGTGTTCTTAACAGAAATGGAAGCGATATTGGTTGGCCCTTCACCCGGCTAGTCGGCACGGCGTTGCGCGGTTGGAATTATCAGAAGCTGTTCAGGAACGGTCAACTGTGGTGGTCAGAAGACATCCAGACAGGAAGGTTTTACGTCTGGCCGACTGTGTGAGTGTCGTCAAGCTGCCTCCTCATGCAGAGGCTTGTCCAGGGGAAAACATGGCCGCTTTCTGTCTGGAGACGGAGGACAAGAGGCTTGTGTTCGCAGCAGAGAAAGAAAGCTGTGGAGAATGGGTGGACATAATATGTAACATTGCCTTTCAGGTGAGGAAAAAACAAACCATTTAAGCTGTATAAAGTTCTATGTTTGAGTTCAAGATTCTAATACAATAAAAAAAACGCTGATCATTCCAGCCACATGGTTATTGTTCCGTACCCTTTACTCTACTCCCTGTCTGCTTGTGTTTCTCATTCATAATATTCATAATTTCACAGAAACACGCTAAAAGTGAGCCACAGCCGGTACCTCGTATGGAGGACAATCAGATCTACATGTCCAGAGAACAATGTGAGTTCATGGTTCTGAAAGGCCACTCCCACCATTTCCTATGTCAATGCTGCTTAAAGAGTTTTTTAACAAAGTCAGTGAACAATGAACCACCTTCATGTAGATCTGGTTTAAAAAGTAAACAGATATAGTATAACCTTTGACTTGAACTTAAGTAGTGTGACCACACGTCCTCTTTTCCCCGGACATGTCCTCTTTTGGGACTTTTTGGACTAAAAAATGCGCCAGGGTGTCCTAAATCGCCCAAAGTGCCAAGGATTCGGCTTTTGCTTTCTACAGTCGCCATTCATTGTGTCGTTTTTGTATAAAAGCCTTAATTGCGCGTGTATTAAAGCATTTAAATTGCTTTGAATGCGGCTCGTGTTGGATGTAGGGTTGCCAAATCTGCATTTTCTCCACAGAACTGGGATGATTTAAAGGATTAGTTTACTTTTAGAACAAAAATGTACAGATAATGTACTCACCCCCTTGTCATCCAAGATGTTCATGTCTTTCTTTCTTCAGTCGTAAAGAAATTGTGTTTTTTGAGGAAAACATTTCAGGATTTCTCTCCATATAATGGACTTCTATGGTGCCCCCGAGTTTGGTTATTTTCAAAACAAATTGACAAATTATATGTTTTTTAACCTCAAATCATCCGGGTTAATACAGTTAGGGTTAGGGTTAGAGCCCTTGGAAGCTGGATTTAAATTGCATTTTAGATAGGAGCACTATAGAAGTCTATTATATGAAAGAGAAAAATTCTGAAATGAAAAAAAACATAATTTCTTCATGACTAAAGAAAGAAAGACATAAACATCTTGGATGACAAGGGGGTGAGTACATTATCTGTTAATTTTTGTTTTGAAAGTAAACTAATTCTTTAAAACTGTTGCGGTGGGTTGATTTTCTCCCGTGGGTTAAAAGTTTGAAATATTGCATAAATTCAATTTGACTGAACTGCTTGTATCGAAACATTGTGCATTCTACGTCCTCTTTACTTTTTTGAAAGCAAAAAAAATTGTTTACCCTAACTTAAGTTTAATTTTGATTATCTAATCGCAGTGTCTCTTTTATTTTAGT
The DNA here is from genome assembly GCA_033026305.1 of Cirrhinus molitorella. Taxonomy (NCBI): domain Eukaryota; kingdom Metazoa; phylum Chordata; class Actinopteri; order Cypriniformes; family Cyprinidae; genus Cirrhinus; species Cirrhinus molitorella. The sequence goes on from CM065120.1 coordinate 30,010,782, forward strand.
GTGCGAGTTTAAAGTGGTTGTACTGCAAAATGAAGCTTCAGCACGATGTGGATTGAAGGGACAGTACTGGCTTCAAGCTGCTGAGGACATGCTAGTTCTTCAAGATCTGGAGGCCAGGAGGACTGTAATGGAGTGGCCATACAAGCTGCTCCGTCGCTATGGTCGAGATAAGGTCAGGAGAAAAAATACTTCATGTACATAACAGAAATAAGATCAAAATTATTAAAATAAACTATACACTGCTGTACAAAAATTTGTGATCTGTAAGATTTGTAATATTTTTATTCTTATGCTCATCAAGGCTGGATTTACTTGATCACAAATACAGTAAAAAAAAAAACAAAGAAAAAAAACAGTAATATTGTGAAATATTACAGTTTAAAATAATGGTTTTCTTTTTGAATATATTTTAAAATGTAATTTATTCCTGTGATGCAAAGGTGAATTTTCATCTGCTGACCCCAGTATTCAGTGTCACATGATCCTTCAGAAATCATTCTAATATGCTGATTTATTACTTTTATTATCAATGTTGGAAACAGTTGTGCTGCTTAATTATCTTTTTTTCAGAATTCTTTGATGAATAAAACAGCATTCATTCAAAATATAAATCTTTTCTAACAATATAAGTCTTTGCTATTTTTTATCAGTTTAACACGCATAAATAAAGAGTTAATTTCTTAAAAAAAAAATAAAACAAATAAAAATTCTTTCCACAAACTTTTAAATGACAGTTTATATTGTTACAAAAGATTTATATTTAAAATAAATGCTTTTATTTTTAACTTTAAAAAAAAAAATCCAACAAAATACTAAGCAGCAAAACTTTTCCAACATTAATATTTAATCAGCATATTATAATGATTTCTGAAGGATTATGTGACACTGAAGACTAGAGTAGCGATGCTGAAAATGTAGCTTAAAATCACAGAATTTCTTCTGGATTTTTGATCAAATAAATGCAGCTTACTAATCCCAAACTTTTGAACAGCAGAGGAATCAAATGTGATTCTTTCAGGGTATAATAGGAAGTGCCTCATATTTTTATTAGCAACTTAATTTTAACAATAATCACTGTAAAGGTATATGTATATTCTTGTTGTATATTATAAATATAAAGTTTATTATATGTTAATTATGTTTTAATGTATTATACACTACAAAATAAATTGATTTTTAAAATACATTTATATAGAAAACTGCTGTTTTAAATTGTAATAATATTTCACAACATAACTATTTTTACTGTATTCCTAATCAAATAAATGTAGCCTTTGTGACCAGGAAAGATTTCACTCAAAAACATCCCAAACTTTTCTACTAATTTTAACTAAATTAGCAGCATACAATATGATTAATGTGATTAAGGTCACTTAACACATTTTATATACATTTCACATTAAAATTATTACATTTATAATTTTGCTTACAAATATTTTTGACTTTTTCTCGCTCTAGATGCTGTTTTCAATAGAAGCAGGAAGGCGCTGTGAATCAGGCCCTGGAACCTTTAATTTTGAGACCAGACAGAGTGAAGAGATTCTTCGCCTTATTGAGTCGGCTATTCGCCAGCAGAAGAGCCTTGCTGTTACTGGAGACAGGCACTCGCCACATTCTCCACGTTCTCGTTCTCCTCGCTCACCCCTGCCCAGGCGTCCTGAAAGTTTTACTTTGCTTGATATGGAGGGCAACAACAGCCCTCAGCCTTCAGACACCAAACCAGCCTTGAACCCTAATCCAGCAGATACTCTTAGCCCAATTATATATGCTGTCTCAAATCCTGTACATACAAAACCTGCAAGTCCTATTAGCTTACCCGAAGCTGTGTATGCAAACCCTGCAGATTCTATTAGCCCGTCAAAAAGCACCCACTCAGATCCAGGTGGCGGTATTAGCATGATTGAGCCTGTGTATTCAAATCCTGCCATTTTAATGGGCAGACATGAACCTGTGTATGCAGATATAAAGACAGATCCTCTCCCATCTCATCATACAGATGATTCAGAACCAGTGTATTCCGACCCTGCAGACGTCATCCGCCCGAAATCTAACAACTTCGTCCATGCCAACCCTACTGACACGATGGACTGCCGGCCTGTCAAGACAACACCAAGCAGTAACAAGCAAGAACCTGTGTACTCTGAGGTGTATGACCATGTCAAACTAAACACAAGTAAAAATCTTGACCAGAAGCCTGAGGAACCCATTTACAGTGTACCTGAGATTGTAAAGTCAACTCAAAACAACAGCTGTCAACAAAACAAAATGCCTGATGAGAACCAACCCATCTACAGCAAAGTTAACAAACCACCCAAAACCCCTCAGCCTCTCCATGAAAAGAAGCTAAGCCAAACACCGGACGTTGTCTCTGAGGACCTCGGAATGATTTAATTAAATGAATGTCTTACCATACAGTTGAGGTCAAAAGTTTACATCCTCCATTTAAGAATCTGCAAAATGTTAATTATTTTACCAAAATAAGAGGGATCATACAAAATGCTTGTTAATGTTTATTTAGTACTGACCTGAATAAGATATTTTATAAAAAGATGTTTAATAGTTCACAAGAGAAAATAATAGTTGAAGTTATAAAAATGTTCTTGTTCAAATTCTTAATACTGTGTTGTTACCTGAATGATCCAAGTGTGGATCATTCAAGTAACAAAACAGTATTAAGAATCAACTTTTGAAAAAGGTTTTCTCTTGTGAACTATATGTAAACATCTTTTATGTGAAATACCCTATTCAGGTCAGTACTAAATAAACAATAACATGCATTTTGTATGAGCCCTCTGGTAAAAATAATTAACATTTAGCAATTTCTGAAAGGCAGATGTAAAATTTTGACATTAACTGTATATGTAGCTCTTAATATTTAATATTTGAAATGTATTTTTTCCCATTAGTTTCATTATTTATTAATCTATTCTATAAGACATTGTGGATTAAAGACTGAAAATATATTTTCTATTATGTAACACTGATGCACATCATGAAAAGTTTTTTAGTGTTCACTGAAGTTCACTTCCAGAATAAACATTTCCTGATCATTTACTTACCCCCATGTGGTCCAAGATCTTTCTGTCTTCAGTCGTAAAGAAATTAAGGTTTTTAAGGTAAACATTCCACAATTTTTATCCATATAGTGGACTTCAATGGTGGCCAGTGGGTTGAAGGTCCAAATTTCAGTTTCAATGCAGTTTCAAAGGGCTCTACATTTGTGGTCCAAAAGCACATAAATGTTTATTGTTTTAAGAAAATTACAGATCGTTTCACTATATGTAAGACCCTCATTCTTTGGCTGGGATTGTGTAGAGCCTTTTGAAGCTGCATGGAAAATTGCAATTTGGACCTTCAACCCATTGGGCACCATTGCAGTCCACTATATGGAGAAAAATCCTGGAATATTTTTCTAATAAACCTTGCTTTCTTTTCGACTGAACAAAGAAAAGACATCTTGGATTACATGGGGGTAAGTAAATTATCAGGAAATTTTTATTTTGGAAGTGAACTTCTCTTAATTTGTATTTTGTTTTACAAGCCCATCTGTATGTATTATTTATGTATTTTCTTGATGTACCCCAGCAGAATTAAATAGTATTTTAAGAAATGTGCGTTTTTCACAGAATGGCTTTAATGGCTAAAATCTCTGACCAGACCAGTTAAAAAATAAATACTAATAAATATTAATTCAGGTATCCAGTAAAAAAAAAACGGATTTTAAACCATATGGGTTATAATCTTTAAAACGCATGGTTTAGCCGAAATTAACCAAAATGCCAAGACAAATAATTAGCCAAACTATAACTGGCAGAGTGGCCAAAGCAATAATCATAATCATTCATTCAGTAAATGTATTGTTGAACAGTGTCAACACTAGATTTGTGTGCGCTGTAAAAGAGTCTTTATGGTTTTTACGTCACTACTACTGACCGGAAGTGCTGAGCGATGTCAAACCCGAGCAAACGATTGTTATTCCCACGATGTTTTGAAGATATGTCTTTACATTTCTGAATTCCGTATCATTTTCATTCAGCTCCCAAATCATTGAGCGTTTATTGAAACGTGCAGTACGACGTTTAGACGTTAACCATGTCAAATCGCATCGCTTTCCAGACTCAGTTAGCTTCCATTATGGAGGTGCTGGCAAACGCAGCGGTGGCTGAGATATGTAAACTCGTAGACGACGACTACGCGGTTATAAACTTACAGATGACTCAATGTCAGCGTGAAAACAAAGCGCTGAAGAGAAAACTTCACATACTTGAGCTTAAGATGGCAAGGGGGTTTGCAGAGAGGAGGATTAATTCACTGAATCGCACTAACCGGGTTCAAGTGAGCGCCGCTTTGTCAGACAAATACAGGAACCAAACTAACGGTGTGCTATCATAAAACCTTATACAAAAGATTCTACTGTCAGTGTGTCTGTCACACCAAATAACGACAAAGACTAATGTGGCTAAAGTATCCTGTTTTGTCTTGTTTCTCTGGTTTTCATACATGCAGACGTCCTGTATGGAGCTCCGTTTAACTCGGGACTGTGGAGAGGTGGAGGGACAGACTCAGCTGCTCAGCAAGCTGTAAATGAAAGTAACAATATGGTAGGTAAGCTGTTATCTCTTTATGACAACCACAATAACTAGTTTAGCCACATTTTATTGTGACATAATGAGCCCAAGGTAGATAAACTGTTTTAACCAAGTAAAATGTGTTTCTATAGTGCTGTCCACAATACTGATTTTCAAATCAGCTTTACACAAACTGTTAATGATTTTATTGAAACATTTATGAGATTTATGAAACATTTATTTTCACTAAAGACAGGAGATGCAGTATTATCAGAAGCAGACACAGTGCTTATAAAGGATGAGATGTTTGAGGAGGACCAAACTCAGCAGGAACTGTTCATCAGAGATGGTGGTGAGTGGATAGAAGAACATAAGCCACATATGTGACCCTGGTACACAAAACCAGTCATAAGGGTCAATTTTATTAATAAGCTTTCCATAGATGTATGGTTTATTGGGATAAGACAAAATAATCAAAATATGAAGTTCTTAGCAATGCATATTATTAATCTAAAATTAAGTTTTGATTTATTTACGGTAGGAAATGTACAAAATATCTTCATGGAACATAATATTTACTTAACATCCTAATGATCTTTGGCATAACAGAAAAAGCGATAATTTTGGCCCATACATGTTTTTTTGTGGTCCAGGGTCACATATTATAAACATAACAGGGGCTGGATAGCCAAAAATACCCATTTTAACTATGTCTTCATGCTATTTCTCTTCTTTCAGGTGTAAAAGACACGCCATCACAGACTGGAGAGGCAGGTTTTGGTGATGTTCAGATGGTGAAAGATGATGATCAGGTCTCTGGGATGCAGCAGCCCACTTTGGAGGTCAGTGGATCTGACACTGCGCTTAAATCTGAGCCAGAGTTTGAGAGTGTTAAGGGGATATCCCAAGACCCCATAGAATTACATGGCGAAGCAAAGTTTGATTTGAATGGAAAATCCAGTCCTATGAGGGATTATTTAATGCAGGGGAGTGATAATGCAGACTTGCGGCTTCGATCTTGCACATACGTGAACAATGCAAGATCGGCTGAGAGCCAGTCCGCAGGGCCTTTGCGGCATTCAGAGATCATAGAGGTCGACTCTGCAGAGGAGGGGGAAGAGATTTCTGTGTGGGCTAGCAAAGTACCATGTGGGAAAAGTCAGGCTCCGTGTATTTATCCCCAATACGCGAGGGAGGAACGTCAAGATAGCAGGATCCTCTTGCCTTCCTCCAACCCGCCTCTGGTGGCAAATGACTTTGCAGCGGTGGCATCAACATCTTCAAAGATACAGGGCACGGACAGCTACAACAATGTCAGAGATGTCATATTTAACCAACAAAGAGTTGGTCGGAGTAGAAATGACAAAGTTCCTCGTGAGAAACTTTTTGCCTGCACATATTGTGGCAAAGTTTTCAACCGCCCCAAAAAGGTGGTGATCCACCAGCGGATTCACACAGGTGAGAAACCATTCAAATGTAACACCTGTGGGAAATTCTTCGCAGAGGCGGGAAACCTGAGGAAACACCAGAAAGTCCATACGGGAGAGCGACCGTATAGTTGTACCCAGTGTGGACAGACATTTGCTTGGATACGAAACCTCAAAAACCACCAACAGAAGTACCACCCTGATATGTTAACTGCAGAAGAATTGCTTTCTCTAGGAGGAGTCAATAAATGATCACCAGATTACTGCTCATGAGTGTGTATTATACCATTATCATATCTCTTCTGGATAAAACTTTCATTTAAATTGAATACATGATTTACATTGTTTTTTGATCAATCTTGGAAATAAGTGTTTTTATATAATAAGCAAATGCAGAGCAAAGCTCTGTCCTGTGGTGTACTGTAAAAAAAGATGAAGCAACTTAGTTGAAATGCAGTTTTTAGTATAAGAAGTGTTGAACATGTTTAAATAAACATTTCTGCACTCGTTTTGTGTTTGTTTTTTTGAAAAACATTAGTCTTAATGATGACCCTGAAGGAAGGTTGGAGGAAGTAAAACCTTATGGAATCATCTAGTGGTCACTGCCTTTCCAACCATTATGAAAATCAGGACAGTGAAAACTTATTTAATATCTAGAATTTATTAATCATTGTACAATGACAATTACAGATTTTTCATGTGATGAATAAAATATGTGATGAATGATTAGATCCACAACACTTGACTTAAGGAAACACAGCACTGATAAATACTAATAAATCATTGTCTGGTTGTTCAACAGTAACATAAATACTTACCCACTTTTCTTTAAAAAAAATGAAACAACTACAGCTGTTTGTACAGTCAAACTTCAGTTTTTTGAAACACTGACAGCGTCACAATCAATGCAGAAAAGCACAACTCATCATAATTACACATGAAGGCTTCATACATTTCAATAAATCATTTCAATAAAACCTTGATGTTTCATGTGCCAGACAGGGCCATCTTGTAACACAACACCTTGTTTCATGTGTTCAGCAGCAAGGACAGGTGGAAGACGGAGAACCAGAAACAATAGTGATAAAGGAGGATCTGAACGACCAGTGGGAAAGAAGCCAGACACAAGCTGTAATTGTGCAAGATGGTGAGTAGAGGGCCAAAAAGCAGTCCTCTATTTCAGTGGTTTTCAATCCTGGTCCTGGGGACCCACTGCTCTGCACATTTTTGTCTCCCTTATTTAACACACCTGATTCAGATCATCAGCTCGTTAGGAGAGAGATCCATGAACTGAACTAAGCGTGTCAGATAAGGGAGACATACAAGTGTGCAGAGCAGTGGGTCCCCAGGACCAGGATTGAAAACCACTGCTCTATTTGATGCTCAAGTCAGTTTTAGAATAACATGATACCATTTGTGTTGAATTAAATGTTGCGGTGAATTGGTGCTGCAATAAAAGTGACCGTAGGAGATCTAGAAAGGTGGTGCTGGGGTGGAGGAGGTTTAAAGGGTATTTCAACCAAAAATTTAAATTCTGTCATTAATTACTCACTTCATGTAGTTCCAAACCCGTAATACCTTTGTTTTTTCTTAGGAACACAAATTACAATATTTTTTTATGAAATCTGAGGGCTTTCTGACCCTGCATAGATGGCAGTGCAACACATTCAAGGTCCAGAAAGGTAGTAAGGACATTGAAAAATAGTCCATGTGACATTAGTGGTTCAACTGTAATTTTATGAAGCCACAAGAATATTTTTGTGAAAAGAAAACAAAAATAACTTCATTCAGTCATTTCTTCTGTGTCAATCGTTGCACGTTCATAAGAGTTCCACGCATGCATACCATTGCTGTCTATGCAGGGTCAGAAAGTTTTCAGATTTCATCAAAAATATTTTAATTTGTGTTCCGAAGATGAACAGAGGTCTTACGAGTTTGGAACGACATGAAGGCGAGTAATTAATGACAGAGTTTTCATTTTTGGGTGAACTATCCCTTTAAGATGAGCACAGAGTCTAATGCTACTTGGTTGGACTGGAATTAATTACTAAACTAGATTGAAAAAAAAAAAAGAGGCTGATTGGCATCATGTTATGAGTTTAATAACTGAACTAGTTATTTATATACTTCGCTCTAGAATCTAGTATCCAAAAATGACGATTCATTCTCTTTCCTCAGTGGAGTCAAATACAGAAGTTTGTAGCGGAAGACTTTCTACCTCACCACCCAAGAACACAGTTGCTCCTGGTGCCGAGAAGGTCTGTTGATTTACTGTTCTCTTAAGATGTAAAAAACTAGGACAGAGCTAAAGAGTGTCAACAGGAAAGTGTCACGTCACCGCTGCAAAATAAGGGTAGGCCACTTCAGGACTAAAACAAAAAATAAATGTAGTTTTATTTTGTTTCCAGCCTGTAGAGGTGGAATTTTCCCATTCGAGTGAAAATGGACAGGATAGAAGCCAGAGAACCAATATTTCTCCATCTACTGGACTGCAGATACAGGGTGAGTAAATGAAAAGAAGTAAACATAAAGGTTTAATGCATACAGTGGAAGTCAAAAGTTTACATACACCTTGCAGAATCTGCTTAATTTTAGTTTTACCAAAATAAGAGGGCTCATGCAAAATGTATGTTATTTTTTATTTAGTATTACCTGAATACGATATTTCACATAAAAGACGTTTACATATAGTCCACAAAAGAAAATAATAGTTGAATTTATACAAATGACACCATTCAAAAGTTTACATTGTTTGTCCAAAACCATTGAACTGCCCGCTGTTCTTCAGAAAAATCCTTTAGGTCCAACAAATTTTGTGGTTTTACAGCATTTTACAATGACTGTATGATTTTTGAGATCTATCTTTTCACACTGAGGACGACTGAGGGACTCATATGCAATCACTGCAGAAGGTTCAAACGCTCACTGAAGCTTCGTTAGGAAAAACGATGCATTAAGAGACAAACTTTTGAACAAAATGAAGATGTGTACATTTTTCTTAAATGAAAAGATGGATTTTAAAATCGTACAGTCATTGTCGGAAAGGGTTCCAGCACACAAAGATACTGAAAAACCAAAGAGTTCGTTGTTTTTCTGAACAACTATCACTAAACACAGCTGTGGCTCATTCAGATAACAACACAGTATCAAAAATCAAGCATATGTTAACTTTTGAACAGGGTCATTTTTATCATTTCAGCTATTATTTTCTCTTGTGGACTATATGTAAACGTCTCTTATATAAAATGTCTTATTTGGGTCAGTACTAAATAAAAAATAACTTGCATTTTGTATGACATATTCTCTTGACTTAAACTGTATATGCACACTATATACACCTTCATTACTAAACAGATTTGAATGTCATCTTAAATTTAGAGCTGTTTGCAGATGAAAAGTGCTCTGACAATCTCTGAACGTATTTACATCTAGGCACTGTTGAGTCCAGTCCAAGTAGTTCTCAGCAGCACCAGTACCACAGGTTTGCTGTTCGACCTAGCAAAAGTTTAACAACAGGAGAAACTGCAGCTGTCACAGGCTCAGGGCACGTACCCAAGGGAATGGTGAAAAGCAGAACTTCACCTGTGAACCAGCCTCTGCTCAGCAGAGAACAGACAGCCACTGAAATATCAGGAACGGACTGTTTGTTGTATGACAGACCTGCAGAGCCTAAAACCAGCTTTACGCACTGGCCCACACATCCATCCTGCTCATATACAGAGTCAGACCAGGATCAAGACTGTATGCTGGTTCAGTCAGAGACTGTATCGTCTATTAGAAGCTCCAAAGGTGCACGGGATGGAGCATCATCTACTCGAACACATGCTGTTCGAAATGCAAGAGCAGCAGAGGGGCCTATCAGAGAAGAGGAAAGATGGAATCAGGCTGCCATTTTGAGACAAAGCCAAACTGAAGCATCAGGCCATGTCAGCAGACCCGAAGGAATTCAGACAGATACTGCAAGTAGAACAAACCCTTCATATTTCACTGTGATTCCCCAAATGATGTCCAACTTAACTCAGCCTGGGGCTTCTCTTGCTGGGCTGCAGCTACCAAAGCACATTGAGAGAGGTAGGCGGAAAAGCTACGTTTGTAAGTACTGTGGAAAGGCATTCCCTGGGTTGTCTAATGTTGTGGCCCACCAGCGAGTGCATACTGGGGAGAGGCCCTTTAAGTGTGACACATGTGGGAAGCTTTTCACAGAGGCAGGCAACCTCAAGAAACACCAAAGAGTTCACACAGGAGAGAAACCCTTCATCTGTCCCCGCTGTGGGAAACGATTCGCCTGGATCTGCAACCTCAAGACACATCAGCAGTCGGCCTCCTGTGGAGGAGTCTGATATAGCATACCTGATGACAATGCAGGGCTTCCAACTCATGCCTTCTTATGAACCCAGTGGTCTTCTGGAATAATTTACACAAGAAAGAGGGGTGTAAGAAATATAAATGGAAGCATTAATAGAAAGATTAAGGTCTGTAGATTTTAGCAGCGGTTAAAGCAATTGTCTTCAGTGTTTTTATGTGTTTTTATGACTGTCCGTGAATTGTAATATTAAAAGTGAGCAGCAGGTGGTGCACGAACACTAATGAAACGGGGTGTCCATCAGTGTTTTACCTTTTGCGTTACCAAGACGGTATTAACAGATTTGGCAGTACAAGAAGTCTGCTGTTTTATGAAAAAAAAATGCAACTCTTTTATATATATTGTTATTAAACGTATTTAAGCGTATATGGTACGTTGGTGGTATAAATCGGTGTTTGTTTCGAATATTTTGGCCAAGGAATGCTGTGCATCTGCCCGGCTAGCTCAGTCGGTAGAGCATGAGACTCTTAATCTCAGGGTCGTGGGTTCGAGCCCCACGTTGGGCGCAAATGTTTTTTTCCTAAAGTATAGTCCTGTCAATACAACCTGAACTCCAAACGTTAGTGTGATATTTTTTAACATCTGGCATATCCAGATCTTAAACTGACAATCGACTCTGTGGAAACAGTTGAACTTTGCTATAAAGATCTTTTGTAATCTTTACGATTATTGAAGCTCAGAATTAAACGTTGGTTTCGTTGGTTTAAGATAAATAAAAAAAAAAATATGAGAAAAATTCCTAGCAGAGGATGGTTTCGATCCATCGACCTCTGGGTTATGGGCCCAGCACGCTTCCGCTGCGCCACTCTGCTGTTGCGGTTTTAAGTGTATGTTTAGGCAAGATGAGTTAACTATCAATGTACATTGTTCAGCACATTATATGTTTATAGTCTTTTGGTGTTTTATTTATTTATTTTTATTATTATTATTAATTTTTTTTTTTTTTTTTGAGATTTTGTCAGACAGAATGTTTTTAAAATGCTTTTTACATACCAGTGAAGACTTTATTAATATTCTGATGTATGTGTAACTATGGTGTTCATAAGCACAACACTTCTAGCAGTTTTCTGGTCACATGTTTTTAAACTTGCGATTTTTTGTGTGTTATAATACAGAATGCTATAATTTTGTTATTTCAGATATACAAAAACGTGCGTTCCCTGACCGGGAATCGAACCCGGGCCGCGGCGGTGAGAGCGCCGAATCCTAACCACTAGACCACCAGGGAGAGCTGCAATGTAGTTTTCGGCTTGTGCTATTGTACATACGTGAAAATTTAGGTATTGCCATAGACTTAGGTTGTGTTACGTAGAACCACGTACATCATTAAGGCTGAAGATCACGGTGTTACGTTTTTATTAGGTTAATGCCATCGTAATTTATTATATTCGCAAAAACAAGTAACAACACGGTGTGAATGGTGTTGTGGAATTATTAATTACGTTACTTAGTTTTTATGGAAAGTAATGTGTTAAGTTACTTTTTTTTAAATCTGGGCAGGGCTTGCTTGTTTGTTTTTATTATAAAATGTTATATTTTTAGCTAATGTAAAAGTCCTTTCATACCAAAAAGAGAAATGAGTAAGCCTCAGGCTGAAGGAAAAGTATTCACGTCTGTAACGTTACAGAAGAACGCAGGGGAAGAAAGTTCAGCACTCTTCAGCAATAAAAAAATTGAAGCACAAATGTTAACTTACCTATAGTAATTTTTTCTTATTAATATTGTTAAATTGGATCATCGAAGGTCAGCAGCAAAAACGTTAGTTAATAAAAATGGGATTAAATACATAGAGGACTTGTGTTATTGCGTCATATTCTGAGTTTGTAGTATTCTGTTTTTATTAATTTTAAGAAATACGTGAATCTGTTTTGTTTTTGTTTGGTTTTTTTTTTTTTTTGGTTGCGAGTGAGATGAGTAAATGCTTTTACATTTAGTCTAGAATCTTACTTCCGTTTTCTCTCAAAATGGGGACAGGACACTTGTCAGTAAATAAATGGGAAAACAAAGTAACTGCCGTTACTTATTTTAAAAAGTAACTCAGACATTTTTTAAATTAAAAAGTAATGTGTTAGTTTACTAGTGACTTGAAAAAAGTAATCTGATTATGTAACTCGCAATACTTGTAATGTCTTACCCCACACTGGGTCTAAATATGTAATAGGAATGAATAATTACATCAGTTTTTTGTGGTAATAAAGTCCTGAATTTTTTATCTGTATGACTCAATACTGTCAGCTGCTTGTTTTAGACAAAGAACATGAACATTTGAATTTTTTTTCACCTTTATTTAATATTTGAGTGATGTAAAAAAAAGTCTAAAAATCCCGAAAAGTATGTGTTACTATAAGTTATCATTTCAGATCATAAAAAAGTTTGTTAGATTAATATTGTGTAGTGGTATTCATGTTTTCTCTAATGCACAGTTTCTTGTGACTTTAAAGAAAAAAAACAGCAAACATTAACAAAAAATACATTATTTACATTACCATTTTCCACATTTCACCTAAAAACTCACATTGATGGTCACTACTATAATTATGTGATTGTAGAGGGCAAATAAAGATTTATTGACTTTTTCCAGGAAATGCACAAGGTAATACGCAATGTGTGATATTCTAAAAGTCAAAAAGTCATTTCCTTTCCCCTCGTTCCTTTCCCGTTTACCACTTCACTACACTGTTTTCCCTCTACTTGCTCTCCTCCAGTTTCCTCATCTTCCTCCATGTTTTTTACATGTCCCTCTCGTCTTTCTCTGTTCCTCTGTTCTCTCAGTACACATGGCAGGCAGTTGACCAGGAAAAGGAGCGAAGAAAGACAGAGAAGAGAAAGGACAGCTCCAATGCCAATCTCTACTTGCCTGTCAGCAGTTTTAACCTCTTTCCTCTCTTTTTCCACCCCAGGAGATAAATACACAGCACTCTCTTTATGGTTGGGAATCAAAACCGCCTGCTCCAAGTCATTTCTTCTGAACACGTCATTTCCAACTTCATAGTCACTTGTGGAATTTACAGTAATTTGTTGATCTTCGAAGTTATCATACAGATCCTTGTTGGAGTCGACAAACATATCAGTCACATCATGCATCTCAAAGTTGGTTTCCTCACTTTCCATTGGCCAAAAGTCTATGTTCAGGTTGACCCTTATCCAGCCAGAGCCTTTAGCCAATCTTTTCGCTTCACTTCCTTTTTGGATTACTTCCAATTCAACGTGGTTTAATGTTGTTTCACAGGTGGAAACCAAAAGCTCAGCTTTCACAAGAGGCCCTCCGCCATCACCTTGTGCCAAAATGCGCTGGGACGGAGCAGGTGTCACAGCAACCACAGACTCAGCCAAAGAGGAAAGCCGAAGGGTATAGGGAATCCCACTAAAAGCATGTACAGGTATGGTGGTGTCATCATTGAACTGAATCCAAACACTGATGGATGCTTCCTAAAAAAAAATGGAAGAAGGAGACTAGAAAAATGATGGAAGAATCTTAGTGTTAAAATGTTAGTATTCTACTTACTTACTTGCCCGTGGTTGTACAGTGTGTTGTGAGCATTTACTGTTGCTGTAACAATAGCTGGATGAGATGGGCTGGAGTTAATGGACAAGCCAAGCCCTCCCACTAACTGAACTGCGAGGTCACCAGGAGTGACAGGTTCAGAGGTTACAATGACATTAGCACTTCCAAGCACTCCATCCCACTGACTTGATATTACCTTGAAAAAAAAAGATATGTGAAGCGATGGGGGAAGGAAGCAAGACAGGCACATATTTAATGGGATAGTTCACCAACAAATGAAAATTTTGTCATAATTGAATCACCTTCATGTTGTGTCCAGTAGGAACACTAAAAAGATACAGTACCTTGCGAAAGTATTCATACCCCTTCAGTTTTTTCATGTTTTATTATGTTAGAGTCTTATGTTAATATGCTTTAAATAACTTTTTTTCTACATCAATCTACATTCCATACACCATAATGACAAAGCAAAAAACAGGTTTGTAACAACATTGCAAATTCATTAGAAATAAAACACTTAAGTGATTCCATTTCATAAGGGTCAAAAAAGCTGCCTGTATAGCTCAGAAACAGGACTGCGTGAAGCCATACCTCTGGAAATAAATGAGCTGAATTGAATGTTCACAGAAGCATGTAGCCTCCATTAACCATAATAGAAAAAGTTTGGAAAAACTATGACTTTTCCTAGTACTGGCCTCCTGGCCAAACTGAGCAATTGATGGAGAAGGGCCTTGGTTAGACTGGTGACCAAGAAGCTGATGGTCACTCTATGATCAAATATGCAGATTGGAGAAACTTACAGAAGGACAAACATCATTGCAACACTCCACCAATCCTGTCTTTAACTCAATCTTTAGCAAACTCAATCTTCTCCTCAGTGAAAACACACGAAAACACACTTGGAATTCGCAACAGAGAAGCTAAAGACAGCAAGAGTGGCTTATAGACAACTCTGTGAATGTCCTTGAGTCATACCTGTCAACATTTGAGTTCCAAAAACGGGAAAACATGGGGATATGGGGGGCGGAGTCAAAAGTATAAATTAATATATTATTATTTATATTAATTTAAACAATTATTATCAAACAATTACATTCATTTAGTAACACATAAATATATCTTAGTGTAGGCTATATCTTTAGAGTTTTATAATCAATTATCTTCTTGTGGATCCACCAGTTTACATTTACAACTTGGTGTTTTCTGCGTAAAAATAAGGGTTAGATTTTGGCCTTTAATTTTCGCCATGAATATAGCCGTTTCCTCGGTAACCGCAGAAAACAAAGCAGAGCACCTGACTTTGAAATTTGCAACGCTGATATTTAATCAATTAAACAATATTTGACCTTGAAATATGTTGACGTGATTATTCATATAATGAGGTTTGGGCCATACAAATTATGGGAGTTTTACCAGAGACGAATGTAGGAAACATAAAATACGCTCAGTGGGATTTTTTTTGTAGTGAGATAAAAAATACGGGAGAAATACAGTTATATATTTAAACGGGATGATAGCGGGATAGAATGATAAAATACGGGAGAATCCCGGGAAAAACGGGAGGGTTGACAGGTATGCCTTGAGTGGCCCAGTCAGGGCTTGAACCCAATTAAATATTTCTGGAGAAAACCTGAAAATGTCCGGCAGACCCTATCCAAGCTGACAGAGCTAGAAAGGTGAAGAAGTGAAGAGAAGAATGGCAGATAATTGCCAGATGCAGATGTGCATCATATCAAAAAGACTTGAGGCTGTAAATGTGCTTTAACTAAGTACAGCGTTAAGGGTATGAATACTTACGCAATGTACTTATTTTAGTTTTATGTTTAGTTAAAAAAAAAAACGTCATAAATCAGGGTTGTTGTTTTTTTTTGCTTTGTTATTATGGTGTATGGAGTATAGATTGATGTGGAAAAAAAGTTATTTAAAGCAGTTTAACATAAGGCTGCAACATAATAAAACATGGAAAAAATTAAGGGGTATCAATACTTTTTCAAGGCACTGTGCGTAGAACAATGAAAGTCAGTGGGATCCAAAACAATAGTGGACTCCTTTTACTTTCATTGTATGGCCAAAAACAGACATTTTTTTTTTAAATAACTTGATTTTCGCAGGTTTGGATTGACATAAATGACATAAAATTTTCATTTTTTGGGTGATCTAATCCTTTAGGTATATTTAATTTAGATACCAACATGTAATGATGTAATTCCAGGCTTCAAGCCTATTATATGTTTTTGTTTATCAAGAGCAGCAATATATGAGTTTTCTATCCTCAGCCAGTCTCGGACAAGTTCAGTCACATCCACAAACCAATCTGGTGAGCCAAGCATGTAGGTTGGTTGGCCTTGAGCTGCAGATTGAGCACTGAATTGTGCCAAAATCTGTATAGTGGATCTCTGAAAAACTGGTTGACACCTAAAAAGAGACATTTCGATTTCATTATGTACACTTAATAATTAATTGTTAAAATCAAACATTTTAACTGTTTAGTTATATAATGGATCTTTTTCACAAGGGAATGCATTAATTAACATGTAACAATGTAAAGCAAAACCAAATATTGCATACCTGCCCTCACTGTAGTAGCTCCAGCCTTTGATGGGACTCAGGACAGAGTCAGAAAGAGACACACGCAGTGGAACTACCGGAGCCCACACAGCCAAGCACAAAGAGCCACTGAACATCCCCAAAGAAAACTCAAGCTCCACACAGATGCTGCCCCTTCCTGATTCACTTCCATCCACAAAAAGCACAGAGCAATCATGAGACACCTGCCAAACAGGAAAAGAGCCGTCAGATGAGTTGATATATTTCATGCATTCGAGCTGACCTCCTTCGAAATCATTATACCTTGACAATATCTTCATTAGCTGAATGACACTTCACTGCTGTGGTAACATCTGATACTTTGCCATCAAAGCCCACCGCTAGGACAATGACAGGAAGTGACACAGGCTGGCTTGTCAAAATGGCTGTGTTGATAATTGTGTTGCTCTGAAATGGAAAAGAACAGGATCTCAGTAAGCACCAGGTTTTTCCTGTTCTTTACACATAGTACAACAAATATTTTACATTTAAGGTTCACCAAAAAACGGACCCCCTGGCAATCCAAAATGTACATTTATTTGTTTATTGGAGTAGATTTTAAGAAATTTAGCACTGCATAACTTGCTCACCAATGGATCCTGCAGTGAATTGGTGCCATCAGAAAGAGAGTCCAAACAGCTGAGAAAAAATAATCCACACGACTCCATTCCATCATTTAATGTTTGGTCGTTAAGGTGTTTTAACTTTAAGCAATATGCCTTAATATGTCTTAATAACGGATTTCTTTATTACAAACATGTTTTCACTTCACTAGACATTAATTGATGGTCTGGATTACTTGTGGATTATTGTGATGTGTTTCTCAGTTGTTTGAACTGAATTGCAGAGGATCCTTTGGTGAGCAAGTGATATAATCCTGTTCTGATAAAGAAACAAACTCATCTATAGTCATGGCCAAAAATATCGGCACCCTTGCAGTTCTGCCAGAAAATGCAACACTTCTCTCAGAAAATTGTTCCAACTGCAAATGTTTTGGTATTAACATGCTTAGCGTTTTTGTTTGCAGTGGAACAACACACACACACACACACAAAAAAAAAAAAAGAGAAGAAAAGTCAAGCGTGATACAATTTAACACAGAACTCAAAATGGACTGGAAAAATTATTGGCACCTTGTCAAAATTGTAAAACAAAATAATCGTTTTTCAAGCATGTGATGCTCCTGTAATCTGTATTTAAACACACCTGTGGTAAGTAACAGGTGTGGGCAATATAGCAATCACACTTGCAACCAGATGTTGGACAGATGAGACAAAAGTAGAGATTTTTGGTAAAGGACATCATGGCACTGTTTACAGAAAAAGAAATTAGGCCTTTAAAGAAAAGAACACAGTCCCTACAGTCAAACATGGTGGACGTTCAAAGATGTTTTGGGGTTGCTTTGCTGCTTCTGGCACTGGATGCCTTGACTGTGTGAACGGTATCATGAAATCTTGAGTCTTCCAGCAGGACAATGATCCGAAACACACTTCAAAAAGCACTCAGTTTGCAAAAGAAGAGTGGTCCAAAATTCCAGTAGAGAAATGTAAGAAACTCATTCATGGTTACGGGAAGCGATTAATTTCAGTTATGTTTTTCAAAGGGAGTGCTACCAAATATTAAGGTAAGGGTGCCAATAATTTTGTCCAGTGCATTTTTTGGGTTCTGTGTGGAATTGTATCAGATTTGACTTTTGTTTTCTTTTTTGTGTTGTTCTAATGCAAAAAATAAATAAATAAACGTGAGTACCAAAACATTTGCAACTGCAACAATTTTCTGAAAGAAGGGTTGGATTTTCTGACAGAATTGAAAGGGTGCCGATATTTTTGGCCATGACTGTACATCTTGGGTGAGCTGAGGGTAAGTAGAATATTCAGTAAATTTACATTTTTTGGTACAGCTTTGAGTAGTTTGCCAAGAGAGTGTAAAGAATCATCTTAAATTTTGTAAAAGCTAAAATAATAAAGTTAATACATAGAATCAATGTAGAATATGTATATGAAAATTAACAATATCTTTACGATAATACCTCTGTGATGGGGGCAATGCCCACCACTTCTCTATCAGTAAAGGAGAAAAAGCTTGTCGCTGTCCCGTGTGGTGATACTGCAAACTTTCGTGTTGAGTACTCCACCCACCAGCTAGCAGTGACAGTCATCGCTACACCAAAGTTTCTGTGTAAAGCCTCAAATGAGAGACAGGATACCTGGCTTAGAGCAGAAGTGCTGTAACAGAAGAAAAGCAAAAAAGACATAAATGAAAGGATGGATGTCAGATTATAGTTTGAACTAGCTTTCAGCAGGGCTGACAACTTTAGCTTGGAGTTAGTCAACCACATTGGGAGAGTCCTCAAAAACTGTAAAATAACTACTTCAAACAAAAAACTGCTAATGCTAACTTATTTACATGTATGCTACACAGCCAACTTAAACAAGTCAGAGACAAACAGAGTGTAACCGTAGCCTGTGTTTACACTGTAAATAATTATTCCTCTTACCCGGTGCTATCTGGATGAGTACCAGTGCTGTGGCTAATGATGGAAATAACGTCATGTTTTGAACCTGTTGTCCTTTCTACATTAACCATCCACAGGTCAGTATTTGTGACTGGGTGGACCTCTAAAGACAGCAACCCTTTTTTCACTTTCAATCTGGAAAAAAAATGTGAACAGTAATATACAATACATTATAGCATAAAATGTGCTGAGAAATTGTATGTAATGATAATATTATTACCTAATGGTCAGAGACTCCACACTAAAATTTGCCCTCAGGTTTACTGACACTCTGACTGGTTGTCCAGCTCGTACAGGCCCTTTGCTGTAGACAATTAGCACATTGGAATCCAACCAAAGTTTCTCTTCTGCTTGTCTGTTTAAACATTCAGAGCTCTCCTCTGTCTTGTTGATCTGTTGATCTTCAAGTCCCACAGGACCAATGTAGTACAACTTTCTCTCTGACTGCTGCAAAACTTCCTCCACACATTGAGGGGGTCCGACTTTAGGATTGGAAACAATGCCAAAGGAAGAGTAGTAGAGCTGAATTTTATCAGACTGGCCTCTGAGTGCTCCTGGCATGTATGGATGCCTTTTCCCACGATTACGAGAACGAAAGCGGTTTTTGCTTAAGTGACGTTGCTTGAAAATCTGGTCCAGGTTTGCCTTGATGTTCTGAATAGGCTCAAACCAGTCATTCGAAAGTGTCAGAGTGACCACACACAACCCAAAAGGTGGCTAAGAAGAAATAGAAAAAAAAGTAACTAAGTTGACTGGTATATGGCTAAATAATTAAATCTGCTATATATACAGCTGAGGTCAAAAGTTTACGTACATCTTGCAGAATCTGCAAAAATATATATATTTTTTAGTACTGAC
Source organism: Cirrhinus molitorella (assembly GCA_033026305.1). Taxonomy (NCBI): domain Eukaryota; kingdom Metazoa; phylum Chordata; class Actinopteri; order Cypriniformes; family Cyprinidae; genus Cirrhinus; species Cirrhinus molitorella. The sequence goes on from CM065120.1 coordinate 30,030,604, forward strand.
CTGAATAAGATATTTCACATAAAAGACGTTTACATATAGTCCACAAGAGAAAATAATGGTTGAATTTATAAAAATGACCCTGTACGACCCATACTTGATTTTTAAATCAGTTTTGTTACCTGAATGATCCACTGCTGGGTTTTTCTTGTTAAGTGATAGTTGTTCATGAGTCAACTGTTAAAATGCCTGTTGTTCTTCAGAGAAATCCTTCAGGTCCAACAAAATCTTTGGTTATTCAGCATTTTTGTGTATTTGAACCCTTTCAAACAATGACTGTATGGTTTTGAGATCCATCTTTTCACACTGAGGACAACTGAGAGATGCATATGCAACAATTACAAAAGGTCCAACTGCTCATTGATGCTCTAGATGAAAAAAAGATACATTAAGAGCCGGTGGGTGAAAACTTTTGGAATTTGATGATCAGGGTAAATTTAACTTAATTTGTCTTCTGGGAAACATGTAAGTATCTATTTAAAAAAAAAAAAATATTTAGGCAAAATAAGAAAAATCTACACATCTTCATTCTGTTCTGACCTGAAAGATTTTTCTGAGAAATTTCAGGCAGTATAACTGTTCAAGGACAAACAAGAAACTCATGAACAACTATTCACTAAACAAAAAAACAGCTGTGGATCATTCAGGTAACAACACAGTATTAAGAATAAAGTGTATGTAAACTTTTGAACGGGGTCATTTTTATAAATTCAACTATTACTTTCTCTTTTGGACTAAATGTAAATGTATTTTATGTGAAATATCTTATTCAGGTCACTGAATACTAAATAAAAATAACATGCATTTTGTATGATCCCTCTTATTTAGGTAAAATAATTAACATTTAGCAGATTTGGCAAGGTGTATATAAACTTTTGACCTCTACTGTACATACATGTACATGTACAAAAGTTTGAAATAATTTGATTAAAAAAAAAAAAAAAAAGTAAAAACAGTAATTTTGTGAAATATTAGGTTTATTTGACTCTTTTGATAGAACTCTTCTCTTATAATGCTGTCCTGATCCATATGTGGTGTCTTTGACAAGCAGTACCTGAGTGATACAGGAAGCTTTCTGTTCTTCGGTCTGTTTGAAAGCATGGAGGGTAGCGCAGGTTCCTCTGTTAACATCACCCCTCATATGAAACAGCACTCGCACCTTATACTGCTCTCCTCTGTCACCCTCCATCTCTTTCACAATGGTTTTAGAAAGGAGTGATGCAGTGAGAGATGGAGTCAGGGGAGGAATGGGTTCGGACATCACCTTGAGAAGAAAACAAGTGGTAAAATAGAATAAGTAACTTTAGTTATCTTTGAAGTTGAGATAAATGTCATTAATTATAGTCGAGACTACAGTACCTGTGTGATGGTGTAGGAACCAAATGTAGCACGGAGAAGAGGTTTGGAGGCCGTTCCAGATGGCGGCATGAGCAACAGGGACTGGGTGGAGGTGAAGGGGCTGGAGTTGGTGAAGAGAAGGCCTAGATCAGCCTGAGAGAGGGGGAGAGACTGCCACGGTGAGGGAACAGTGACCCGGACTGGAAGCGATGGGGAGGGAGGTGTCTGACAATGGGCTTTTGATGGAGTAAAAGGAGAGTTGGGGTATTAGTTTGTGGGACTCTCATATTAACAGCAACATAAAACTTTGATTTACAAGATTCATAAATGAAAAAATGCTCACAGTCTTTTGATTCAATTTAAACTTGGTCTGACTAACATCTATAGATTTTTGCTTCAAATTAACATTCAAAAAGAGTAAAAAACAATACTTTTAAATAACATAAAGCTCACCTAAAAATACTGATGCAGTGATGACGAACAAGTGTGATGAAGTGCGAAGAACAGTTTTAATCATCAAAACTAGGGTTGCGATGATAAATTGATACCTTGCAAAACGAGAAATTCTACTTTGATTCTGAGATTTTCCACATGCATTGCGATTCTCTCTTGAATTAATTTTAAGCTTAGTTTTTACACATACTTGAGCCTAAAATAATCATTCATAAAGTTCGAAAAGGTTGAAGCGAATTACAAGGGTGTTTACAGTGGGCTGTGTTTACATTAATCTTGCATCATAAAAGCATTCTGAGCCAAGGTGTAATAGAGTGTTTTCACGACACGTCATCAATCTGCCATATTGGCGGCACAGAGCATAAACAATGCCACTGAACTGAACAAAATTTACATAGTTTGCTGATTATTGCTGCTGAAAATGGCCAGTTATTCTTGTGTTTTGGGCTGTACTAATAGGTTGGACTGGGAAAAACATTTGGAGTACTATAGACTGCCAAAAGTTATAACAAATCAAGGAGAAGATCGCAAAAAAAAAGGTCTGATGAACAAAATGCATTTGTGGTTGGCCAAACTGAACCAGGATTTCCAGGGCAAGAATCTTGACAACATTCGTGTTCGTTCTTATAATTTCAGGTCAGGCAGGTGAAATATTAGACTAATATCTTAATTAATACTGCTTGTACATATTTTTACCACCTATTAACTTAAGCCCTTTCCAGCTTACCAAGTCATTCTCTATGATTTTGCAGCTTCCACACGTTTTTTCAGTGGTTTAGGCAACATAAATTAGCAGAACAACATATTCAATAGTACATTAACCATGCAATCCATGCTGTTGTTTATATCCGAGTATCTCTAATATGGCCGTCTATCCGGGTAACTGACCAAACTGTGACTTAAGTGCAAACTATCTATTACATGAATTACATGACGAACTACATGACGCCATCTGCTGTTAAAACTAAGCTCAGAATCGATCCACAAATCACAGATTTAGCGTCGCAAACCCTAAAATATATAATAATCTTTTTCTAGTATATAGAACTTTTTTTGCAATGGAAAGATTCCATTCATGTTAAAAGTTCTTAATGGAACCATAGATGCCAAGAGTGTTATGCAGTGTTTTGGGGAGAGTAGCCTAGCAAAAAAAAAAAATAAATAGTCAAACTTACAGAGAATTATGAGTAAGTGAAGGGTTACCAGTCTCCTAATAGAAGACTTCCATTTGAGTCCAGAAAGACTCATTACATCCATAACACCCTGTAACAATAAATTCCATGTGTAATCAATATAAATAGTTGTCAAATGTTGTTGTCATTAAATTATCTATTAAACAAATCTATAGCTCAATCAAAAACAAAAAAATAGTTGTAAATGTAATCTCCCTCAGGTCATCCAAGATGTAGATGAGTTTCATCTAACGTGTTTTGGAGAAAATTAGCATCACTTGCTCACCAATGGGTCCTCTGCAGTGAATGGGTGCCGTCATAATGAGAGTCCAAACAGCTGATAAAAACATCACAGTAACCACAAGTAGGCCTAATAGACACAACTACAGTCCAACAGTAAATGCCTTGTGAAGTGAAAAGCTGTGTGTTTGTAAGAAACAAACCCATCATCAAGGCATTTTAAATTTAAACTTTTGCTTCTGGCCAAAATCCATAATAAATCCATAATCCATAATAATGCTTCCTCCAGTGGAAAAGTCCATCCCTTGTTGTCCTCTCACATCAAAATCCACCGACATAGTTATTTAGAACAGTTTTAGTTGTAAACAAAGCTTGATCTACTTGATTCAGATGAGATGACTTTTTCACTGGAGAGAGCAGTAATATAGATTGATGAAAGTTAAAGCATCTTGATGGATTTGTATCTTACAAATACACAGCTTTTCACTTCACAAGATGTAAACTGATAGACCAAGCTGTTTGAACTCTCATTCTGACGGCACCCATTCAGCGCAGAGGATCCATTGTTGAGCAAGTGATATAATGCAAAATTTCTTCCAATCTGTTCTGATGAAGAAACTCATCCACATCTTGGATATCCTGAGGGAGGTTAAATTTTAGCAAATTATTATTATATACTATGCCTTTCAATAGTATCCATTAAAATACTAATAAAAAAACATGTATTATGTATTACAAGAAGTGACATTTCAGGTAAAATAACATAATTCAAAGAGAAAAAAAATGACACTATAACAGTTTGTACTTGCCTCAACGGTCCTTTCAGATGTGCAAAACCGAAAGTGAGAGTTCACTCTTCTCTCGCAGACATGATCAATCCAAAGTGTGATTTTGGTTACATCAAGTTTGAGTTTCTTCAGTCCATCTTCTGTCAGGATGCTTGCTTCAAAGCTTTGAAAGTTTTTTCTTAGTTTTGTTAATATAAAAATATTCCAAGTTAAGATAAGTATCCAAATGATTTTAAAATCCTTTCCTTAATTTCATGTGTTTTTCTCTCTCTTGTTGTCATTTGTAGCGCAGCGCTGTTTCGCTCTGTCACTCTCTCTGTCCCTCTTTGGCTGGTGTGCTGGATTCACACAATACGGATTTATTCATTTAAAATGGTAAATAATCCTCTCTCTTCCTCTTTCCCTCAAATCTCACCCTCCCCCCTTTTTCCTCTCTTTATTTCTTGGACATTCTGTCTCACCAAAGATAGTAGACATTCTTCCAAGAAACTCCTGGTAAATCTGAAGAGGCAACCCACTTCCTATGTCATCTTAATCTCTCTCTCTCTCTGCGTCGTCTACCAGTTTACACTATATAATGAAACTTGTAGAATTTATGTTGTAACAAATGGTTACAGAGTTTCTGCACATACATTAAAGTAATGGGATCTCAATGCTTTTAATGTTTAATTTCAGCGGCTTAATGATTAGTAGTACATGAGGGAGAAATGCTGCAGACGCCGGCATTAAAGGCAAAATCCTATTAGCAAGAATGAGGGCATTATGCATCTGAAAAAATAAAAGTATTTAATCACACCACAGTCTCTTTTTCCATCTAATCTTTCTATGTTTTCTTGGCCACTGAGAATATTGAAATATATAAAATCTAAATGTATCATATAAACTGTTTCACATGTCTTTGTTATCTTACCTCTCTTAGTCATATCTTGAAAAATGAACAAATCTGCCAATTTGTCAAACCTTTCATTTTAAAGAATGAGCAAAGTAACAGTCTGTATACAGTCTGTAACACACTGTATGCAGGTAACAAGTAGGTTTGATGTCAGTGTCAAGTGTTTTGTGAGCAATGACGGATGGATGCACTAGATATTTTATCCAGCATGGTTAATCTGTGCATGTAATCTGTTGTCATCTGTCATTGTTCTCTGCTGGAACCTCATTTAAACTACAGATTTAATCCTTCACTCTGACCTGAGGATGAGGAGGAGGCGACACTTATCCGCCCAACGCACACACAACAAACACTCTCCCACGAAACCCGCTGTTGCACAAGTTCTCTCGGCTGTGTATTTGTTCTCAAATATGAAGAGAGACTAAAGCAGCTGCAAAGACAAAGCCACACAGCAATAAAAAAACTGTAACAGAACTGAAACAACCATCTTGAACTACTTGAACTTGCATGCAAACACTCACAGAAAGGTTTAGGCGAAAACCCACCAAGCTTTTTAACTTTCTCTCTCACTGCTGCACTTAGAGAGTTTTACTTAGCTACCATCAGTCAGGCAACACATAAGATTTTAAGCTGTTGTGATATTAAACCCTCTATGAGTGCAGTATTAAAAAATCAACTGGGTCAGAGAAAGAGAGAGAGAGAGTGGAGAAAATATTCAAAAGAAAAAAAAGACATAAAGAAAAGACAAAGACACCCAAAAGAATGAGCACATTGAGTCTTCAGTATATTTAGAGCATGAGCGACAGAAATAACACAAACAGGAAGTTAATAGAATTACGGCAGGAAACCACATTGCTGCAAAATTCTGCATTAACACCACATTCCCTCTTCCAACCTTAACACAGCTTCCATGCAACCTCAGAAGACGTTTCTCATCAAAGTTCTCATCTAAGCTCCAACATAACCGTGCTTCTGTATTTATTACGTATTCATCCACTCCCAATTTCATTCAGATTCCGCACCCAAATTAAAAGCCACGAAAGATCTAAATAATTGTCTTTTTAGTTTATTTGGAAAATTATTCATATTACAACTCCAAAATCAATCACTTAAATAAACATTTTTTTAAAAGCCAACGTCTTTCAGGACAGTATTTAAAAACAATATGAAAAAACATACACTACAAAATCAAGTCATTACAAAACATGACAAAATGAATAAAATGAAGCTTGCTATGCTATATCAAGTAAACGCTTTTGTGGTTATGTTGAAACTAAATTATATATTTTTTTATTTTATCCTAAATGGATTTCTCAGTTATACAAAGTTCTCAAAAATATTTACACTTTTTATTGACTTGCTAAACGGCAGGTCAAATCAGCCGAAGTCGTGTAAGCGTAAATCAATCTGCTGATTGTAGATGACGAGAGAGTCATGCTTAGGGTCAGTACGTTTTTTGTGAGCACAGGCCTTCAGCTCTAGCCGTATGAGTCATAGTCACTGTTTCTGTTGGATGAGGGCTCTCTGCTCTGGTTTACCGTCAGCCTCTCCAAACCTGACAACACAGACAAATAAGAATGGGTACCAGTGTGGGCATGCTACTTTTCACGTATAGAGTATGAAATTCTAACTAATAAACCTCACCATACTTGCTCAGGTGCTTGATCATATGTATTTTGTATTACAAGAATTATGAAAAGTTATATTCATGGCGTTATCCAATTAAATACGCATTCATAACCAGGTTGGAAATTCTTGTTTCGTTTGTTGACGAATTAGATTCAGGGGATTTTGGATATCTCTTTTTTTTATAACTCCATAAATCAGAAAATACTGTCAACAGCCAAAAGAAAAAAAAGACAAAAAATAAAAAATATAAATAAATAAATGAATGATATCAACAAACCTTTCAGTAAAAACCTTTATTATAGATAAGAATAAAACTGGAAGCTTTGGTGAATATTAGTGCTGCTAAAGCAGAGAAGTAGAAATAAGCCTTTAAAATGTGTAAGGGCAATACATTAAGGGCAATACAAATAATTTGGATAATTTCCACTAGTCTATAAGAAGACATGAAAGCAAAATAGCTAAAAAATAAAATAAAATTCTCAAATAAAGCGGTCAGAATTCATCAACCTCGGGGGTTGAACTAAATATGCAAATATTGTATTAGCTGTTTTACTTTCTATTCATTGTACACTACACAGAAATGTATTTGGTCGTGCATTTATTTGATCGTAAAATGTAGAAATATTTTTACTACTGAAAAAAAATATTTTCTATCTGAATTAATTTTAAAATGTAATTTATTCCTGTGATTTCAAAGCTGAATTTTTAGCATCATTACTCCAGTGACATGATCCTTCAAAAATCATTCTAATATTCTGATTTGCTGCTCAAAAAAACATTTTTCAGGTTTCTTTGATGAACTGAAAGTTCATCACTTCTGATCAATTTAAAGCATCCTTGCTAAATAAAAGGATTCATTTCTGTAATTTCTTTCCCAACAAAATAAATAATAATTACACTGACTCCAAGCTTTTGAATGGTATAATGTATAATAAAAAACATTTTCTTGAACAGCAAATCAGCATATTAGAATGATTTCTGAAGGATCATGTGACACTGAAAACTAAAGTAATGATGCTAAAATGTAGCTTTGATCACAGGAACAAATTACATTTTAAAATATATTAAAATAGGAAATTTAAAATAGTAAAAATATTTCAAAATTGTATTGTTTTTGCTGTACTTTGGATCAAATAAATGCAGGCTTGGTGAGCAGAAGAGAATTCTTTAAAACAGATTAAAAATCTTTTGACTGGTAGTGTAGATTGGTAATTATAGAGGGGTCAAAATTGATAATTGACGACGATTTAGATACTTGCAAAGTTAATTTTATGTTATATAATAGTTCTCATAACCAAAAAAGCACACACACACATAATTTGTATTTCTGAGCAGTTTGAATGAAAAGTCCAATACATCATAATACTCAATTCATCATTATGTAATTGAGTACAAAGTAAATGAGCATGAATGTGAGTGAGAGATTAATAGAAAGAGTGCAGAACGGTCAGGATCGAGAGAAAGAGAGAGATTACTCACCAGGAAAGGACTGTCTCTTTTCTGTGTTTGGGGGACCTTGACCTCTGTGATAGCACACTTTAAAAAGAAAGATAAAATGCTGAATCTTTCTAAACAGCCCGTCATGAATGTGTTCATGTGTGAGATGATGACTCACCGCTCTGAGTAGGGCCGACCCAGCGACTCTGCCGTTTTTGTGAAACTGCATCAAACAAAGTAAATTTAGTCAGATTAGACAAAGCATTTCATTTAGGATTTTGAAAAAAAAGAAGAAAAAAACAATAATTTTTTTACTAGCCTATATAAAGCTGTTTGTCGAAATACTGATTTTAGATGAATTTGATAATTTCTTAGTCTGTAGTACTCAAGCTACATAAACTCTTGCGTTTTAATGGAAACACATCTGACCATCTGTACAACACATTCAAAAGATCAGTCTCAAACATTTGCTTATTTTTAATAAGTGACCTAGAAAAAGTGCAGAATCTTATATTTCGTCTTCATTTTCGTAGTTTTTCTGTCTTTAAAATAAGAAAAAAAAAATTCCACATTTTGAATACTGCCTTAGACTTTCATGCTGTACAAACCAAGATTTTTTAATGGTCAAATGTGCAATAAACGTTTTTTTATTTTTTATATAGCTAAAGTGAAATTAAAGAGATACTTTTTGGCTTCGCTGACTTACATCTTTTGCGGATGGCTTTGTACGTGGGGCGACTGAACTGAACCAGAATGAAGGCCAAGATCAAGAAAATTGAAATGCCAGTTACTGCTTTATAAGCAGCCAACTCTGTTCCTAGAGGATCTGAGAAAATGTGGGAAGAAAAGAATGTAATTCAAAATGCACAGCACATTAAATAGAGTGACAATTATTTTGCATATAAAACCCCATAAGAAACAAACATCAAGAGAAACATTCCAGCATAGATTAACTGTTCTCTGCAAAATAAACAAGTACACACACACCTTGGCACATGACATGTATCCTCTTGCACTTAGTTTTGATGAACGACTTATTGCTTGTGAACATAAGAGCTATATCTTGGCTTGGAGTGTGCTTAAAGCCCTTGAGTTCTCCACATCTTGTGTCTTTACACACATCAGTCCACAAGCTGTCTGATATGTGACTGTTATAGCACAAATTCCCTTCACGCTCATCAGAATACACATACAGAAGACCTTCACATGGACTCCCTTTAATCCAATTTAACTTCAGCCGGAACGGAACAGACTGAGTGATATATTCAGTGTTTTTCAGACATGGGGTCTGTGGGGGTCTGTGGGGCATTGTAGCATTAGGGCATTGTAGGGTCAAGAGGGTTGTAGAGTTGTCGGTTTTGTTCTGACCTGCAATTCCTTCTGTAAAAGGAAGAGGCACATAGAAATAATTTATCATGACAACGTGGGAATCATTCCTCTCCACATGAAATGTGCACTTTGGAAATAAACTATTAAACTATTATTCTATTTCAAGTATCAAATATAAATGAAATGAGAGTTACACCAAGAAACTGTAGTTATTTTATTGTATTACATTGCAACTAATTTTGATATTTTTTGAAAGTGTCACCAGTTTGATGCTCCAACTCATTACATCTCAATAACATATTGTGTTTTGAGAACTCCACATCTTCATACAGCATTATCTATGCAAAATATGTCACAATATGCACAGCATTACTCAAGCATAAAAACGCCTGTTACTGAGGCCAGAGAGCAGATAACTGGATCAATAGCATTCACTACACTCTTGCACTTTTTGCACAGTGCTCGAAGACATTCACACACATTTTGCAGATTCGATTGCATGATTGCAGTTTGCAAACATAGTATTTAGAATCACAGCTTTCAAATAGATCTTGGATTACCAAATTTAGCTATATATATAAAATTTTTATATAAAATATAAAATTGCTGTTATGTGTGTAAAATGGAATGAGCTGAGGAAAAAAAATCTGTGAATAAACTGTACATTTATAAAATTATATTGATACGTCATTACTATTATGTATACATTTGGAATTTCAAGGTTTCTAAGATGGAATTCTAATGTATATTGCCTGTGTTTATTTACAACAACATTCTTTTACAACATACATTCTGTGTACATGTGGCATTTATATTATTTTCATTGCTTAATATTTAAAAAAGCGTCCTTTGTTGCTAAACCATTTACATTTTTTTTTAAATAGAAAACAAAATATATTAAAAGCTCATTCATTAATTCTGGAGTCAAATATGCTAAATGTAGTTGACACTTATGTCACCTATTCATTTGAAAATTGCTTCCCGTGGATTGTTTATGTTGTTTTATTCTCTAAAATTCAAATGGTAAGATGACTTATCTAGCAGACTACTGAAAAATTTGCCATGGTTTCCTTTTTAACAGTGTGCAATGTAATCGCTCATAGATTTTTCCTATTGCACGGATAACATTTTAGATGGCATAACTTGGGCTAAAATAATACCATTCGACATGTAAACCACAATCTTTATCAGGGGCTACTCTCTTATGGTTGTAATGAGCAGTTTATCTGTTAAACACAGATCTAAAATACATATTTTATGAATTATACAGAAATGTGTAAAGAAGAGTTTTTGCAAGGTTGGCCCAACAATGCTCAGACATTTGCGCTGAGAGCTGTTTTCAGTAAACAGTGCATTAGAAGTACGAATTTAAAACATTAATTGTAAAAAAAATACAAATCAGTACAAGCATTTGACATTTGCACTAATTTTGTAATGCATTCTTACGGATCCTTACGTTGAAATGTTATATATGTATGATATTCATTACAGCTCTTAATTTCTAAAGGAAAGCAATGTTTGTTTTGCATTCTAAAAGTGTTTCTATGTAATGTATAATACTGTGACTGAAAGCATCTGAATATATTCTAGCTGCGTGCTATTGTTCCTCAGCCCGTTTTGTCTTTCTAGAAAAATATTAGATCAGACATAAACATCTGCAGATCAGCATCTACAGCTCACTACAGGTATTTTCTGCAAGTGGTAGGATTTCACAACAGATCATACTATCATACATATAATTAAAAATCATACATATATCATATAATATATAAGGGCACAGCAATAAAGTTTATTTAAAGAACAAATAATGTACTTACGAACTCCACGGAGCAGGAGCGCCATAAGAATCATCAACAGAGAGTTTCCCATCTGTCAAAAGGTTGTGCCAAACATTTAAAGCAAAATTTTACTTCGTTTGACTAAACAAAGTGACTCTACGCACCTAAAAAGATAACAGGCCTAGAGGTCAAATGAATGACCTCTGGTACAAAACAAACCACTGTTTTTTGTTACATCTAATTGGGCCTTGGCTCAATTAGAATGTTTTGTTTTTATCTTACTTTTTAGTGGTTCAGATAAAGCAAACAAATATGTAACCATGACTTTATTAAAATGTTCGGCTTGTACTTGTTTTTATCAGAACGGCAAAGGCGAATCATACCGTGACTTGAAACACAATAAGAGCAAATCAGTGACATACGGTAATAAATTTTAAGATAAAAACTGGATTCCCCTTTAAGTTATTTAAAATGTTATTTTAGAAAGGTTACATTATGTCTCATTTTTGATTGACAGCTGTCTTTACGTCTCTGCTTCAGCAGTGTTTGAAGGTTTTCAGGTTTGAAAGAGCATCAAACATCAAACATCTATGAAACACCAAGACTTCTAACCAGCTTTTTAACAATATATTATCAGATCTTACCTTGCCTGTGACTGACAAGAACAAATGTGTGGAGCAATTGGCAAGAAAAATTAAGTGAAAGGAAACAAGCAGAGGTGTGAAGCTACTATCTTCATTTCCCCGCCCCCATCCTCTGTCTCTCCATATAGAGCGCGTCTTTTAATCTCAAGCGTTGTTTGATTGCACATTGCACTGCTTCCTCACTTCAAAGAGAGCTGCATACACCAAAAAAAATGAAGAAAAGCTTGAAAAAAAATTGAGTGTAGATAAGTGGGAGGAGAACAAGTACAAGTAGCATGATATTGTCTAACTTGATATTAAATCTTAAAAAGGATCAAATTTACATTTTTAAAACGGAATTTTAAAAGTAAACAAAATAGAAGTTGGTGGTAAAAAAGTTGGTAAAAATTACTGAAGTCATCCGAAAATGAAAGACGGTTGGTGAAGTAAACAATAAAGCAACAAAAAAATCTGCATATTCAAGATCTTTCTCTGCATACAGGAACTGAGTCTCTTGTGGTGTACGGCACACATTGAAAACACTCACGCAAGTTGCACAAAGATGATTAATTGTGCTCACAGGAATCAACTGCGGCAATCAGTACGGCTACAAAACCACCGATATCCACATCTATCCTTTCAATTCACTGTTACTCATATCTTCTTTTCATTCACAATCTTTCCCAGCCGCCTCTCTCCCTCCCTCACTCTCTCGGTTTTTCTCAGGTGTCGCCGGGGTTGGTTTACCATATCGTACAGTCGGAGAGCGACCCGTAAAGACTGGGTTTTGTACCTGTACCAAAAAATCCCCCAACACACTCTTGAAACTCTCGTCTATGATTCAATATGAACGGAATTTAAACATCTTTCAAAGGTGAGTCAATGCGCTGAACTACCTTTTCTCTTCTTGTAAATTTCTGAAAACATTGGCTTTGTGCTATATATATATATATATATATATATATATATAATTATATGTTTGGGGTCAGTATTATTTTTTTTTTTCCAATTTTTTTTTTGCTTACCAAGGCTGCAATTATGTGATCAAAAAAATCTGTAAAAACAGTAATATTGTGAAATGTTATTACATTACAAAAAAAGTGTAATTTATTCATATGATGGTAAAGCTGAAGTATACAGCAGCCATTACTCCAATCTTCTGTGTCACATGATCTTTCATAAATCTTTCTGATTTGGAGCTCAAGTAACATTTATGACCCTTTTTAAGTAACATTCTTTTTTAAACTTTTATTGATCAAAAATCCTAAAAAAAAGTGTCACAGGTTCCAAAAAAATATTAAGCAGAGCAACTGTTTCCAGCACTGATAATAAATCAGCATATTAGCATGATTTTTGAAGGATCATGTGACACTAAAGACCGGAGTAATGATTCTGGAAATTCAACTTTAATTACAGATATAAATTAAATTTAAATTTAATGTATATTAATATAGAAAAACATTGATTTACATCATAATAATATTTCACAATATTACATTTTTTTTCTGTATTTTTGATAAAGTGAAAACAGCCTTGATAAGCAACTTCTTTAAAAAACATTAAATGAGAGGGTGTGTCCAAACTTTTGACTGGTAGTGTATATATATATACACACACACACACACACATATATATATATATATATATATATATATATATATTATTTTTTTTTTATTTTTTTTTATGTATTATACATTTAGATACATGCAAGGCCTATATCTACAAATGGGAAAATCAGAAACGTCTTTCTTGTCATATCTGGTTTGAACATAGATCATAGGTTATTGATAGATAAATGGATAGTAAGATTAATAACTAGATTTGCAGCATTGTTTTTTTTTCTGCTGTGTTTTTGTGAAAGTAATCTATAATTTTGCTGCTCACCGTGTTTCTGTTGTTGTTAAAGTCCCCATGAAATCAAAATTGATTTTTGATTTGATTTTGATTTTAAAGTTTTTTGGCTTTTGGTATGAATATGTTAGCCTTAAGGTTATCTATAAGCTAGTGTGTTTCAAAACAATGACAAAATTTGCGTTTACAAGATATGAGTATTCAAAACGTACAGTCATTTTTCTTGCTTACCAAAGGCTGCAATTATGTGATAAAAAACAACAGTAATAACAGTAATATTGTGAAATATTATTACATTACAAAAAAAAGTGTAATTTATTCATATGATGGTAAAGCTGAAGCATTAGCAGTCATTACTCCAATCTTCTGTCTCACATGATCTTTCAGAAATCTTTCTGATTTGGAGTTCAGATAACATTTGTGAGCCTGGACCACAAAAACTTTTTTTTATTGAGATTTGATGTATGGTTTGTTAGGATAGGATAATATATTTGGCTGAGATACAAATATTTGAAAAACAAAATATTGAGAAAAAGTTGTCCAAATGAAGTTATTAGCAATGCATATTATTACTAATCAAAAATTAAGTTTTGATATATTTATGGTAGTACATTTACAAAATATAATATCCAAATGATTTTTGGCATAAAAGAAAAATCAATAATTTTGACGCATACAATGTTTTGTTGGCTGTTGCTACAATATACAATATGCTACTTATGACTGGTTTTGTGATCCATCCATGCTGGTCATATTTCTACTTATTATTATCAATGTTAAACAGTTATGCTGCTTCAAAGGCATCTATTATGCAAAATTCACTTTCACATGTTGTTTGTTCATAAATGTGTGTTGGCAGTGTGTGTACACAACCACCCTAATGATAAAAATCCACCCGCTCCTTTTTTTTTAATCCCCATAAATCATTAGCAGTGTCTCAGGCCCTGTTTACACGTTATATATTCGTCTACACTAGCGTTTTCACTACGTTCATTTCAGAAGCGATCTCCATCCACACTACACAATGGAAACCAGAGATGTTCATAAGTCTTTAACTTGGAGTACGAGTCAACTGAAGTCTTTGTAGCTGGAGTCTGAGTCAAGTCTCGAGTCTTTGGTTACAAGTCCGAGTCGAGTCTCAAGGCTTTTAATGGCTCGCTAAAAAAAATCCCATTCAGAATCCTCTTGTATTGAAATCTTCCTATTTACAAAGCTGTTTTATAGGCTATAGATTTTTAAAGAGGTGTTAAGATGTAGGGTTAATGTACGTCCAACCTGTTACTTATCAGTTCATCCATTACCATGTTCAAAACGATTTTTTTGTAATCAAATTCTATAATAAGAGTTCTATTTACCGTGACACATAAGGAAATATGTGACACAGATATTACAATACCATACAAATAAAGTATTTCTTTTTTATTTAAGTCAGGGGTATTCAATTAAAGTTCCAAGAGGCACGGCCTCTATATTTTCTTTCAAGCATATATATATACACTACAAGTCAAAACTTTGGACACACCCTGTCATTTAATGTTTTTTAAAGAAGTCTCTTATGCTCATCAAGGCTGCATTTATTTGATCAAAGAAAAAAACAAAAATGTACAAACAGTTGTGGAAACAGTTGTGCTGCCAAATATTTTTTTGCAACCTGTGATTCTTTTTTCAGGATTCTTTGATGAATAACAAGTTAAAAAGAACAGCATTTATTCAAAATATAAATCTTTTCTAACAATGTAAATCTATGCTATCAGTTTTTATTAACTGAACACATTCTTGGTGAATAAAAGTATTAATTTCTTTCAAAAAAAAAAAAAAGAAAGAATAAAAATTTACTGACCCCAAACTTTTGAACAGTAGTGTACATTGTTAGAAAACCTTTCTATTTTAAATAAATGCTGTTCTTTTTTAACCTTTTATTGATTAAAAATCCTGAAAAAAAGTATCACAGGTTCCAAAAAAAAATATTAAGCAGTGCACTGATAATAAATCAGCATATTACAATGATTTTTGAAGGATCATGTGACACTGAAGACTGGAGAAATGATTCTGGAAATTCAACTTCAATTACAGATATAAATAAAATTTTAATGTATATTAATAAAGAAAAACATTGATTTATATCATAATAATATTTTACAATATAATTTTTTTTTTCTGTATTTTTGATCAAGTGAAAACAGCCTTGATAAGCTCAAGAAACTTCTTTAAAAAACATTAAATGAGAGGGTGTGTCCAAACTTTTGACTGGTAGTGTTATATATATATATATATATACAGGGTGCGATTTGTGAAAAAAGCAGAGGGGGGGGGGATGCTTTTGAAAACTAATATTAGTGTAATCAGTTAACATTGCACATATACATCTTTTTAGACAAGTACCAGATAATGAGTGTCATGTCAACCACTGCGTCGCAAAATGATTCACTGTTTCGAAGCGCTCCAATCAGATCGCGAATAATTTGATTCAGAAGGGATATCAATGCGCGTATGGCGAATCATTTGATTCAGAACCGGACTTTAAAGCGCGTATGGCGAATCATTTGGTTCAGAGCCGGACTTTAAAGTGCGTATCGCGAATCATTTGATTCAGAACCGGACTTCAAAGAGCGTATGGCGAATCATTTGACTCAAAAAGGGACTTCAAAGCACGTATGGCGAATCATTTGATTCGGAGTCGGACAAGTGCGTATCCCGAATCATTTGGTTCAGAGCCGGACTTTAAAGCGCGTTTCGCGAATCATTTGACTCAAAAAGGGACTTCAAAGTGCGTTTCGCGAATCATTTTATTCAGAACCGGACTTTAATGCGCGTATCGCGAATCATTTGGTTCAGAGCCGGACTTAAAAGTGCTTATCGCGAATCATTTAACCGGACTTTAAAGCGCGTATCCCGAATCATTTGATTCAGAACCGGACTTCAAAGCGCGTATCGCGAATCATTTGATTCAGAACCGGACTTAGGAACGGGTTCGCGGGATGTTTTTATCCCCACCGGGGATAATAATAATTCAGCAGAGGCAGGGATGCATAGACCAGAAGGGGGGAAATCCCCACCATCCCCCCGGCAAATCGCACCCTGTATATATATATATAATATATATATATATATATATATATATATAGGCGTATATATATATATATATTTTTTTTTTTTACATGTATTATACATTTAGATACATGAGAGGCGTATATCTACAATAGTCAAAACCTTCTCAAATGGGTAAATCAAAAACGTCTTGTCACATCTGGTTTGAACATACGTCATATAGGTTATTGATAGATAAATGGATAGTAAGAAATCTATTACTAGATTTGCAGCATTGTTTTTTTCTGCTGTGTTTTCGTGAAAGTAATCTATAATTTTGCTGCTCACCGTGTTTCTGTTGTTGTTAAAATAACCTTGTCATCTGCAGCTCTTAAAATTGAACAGCGGCGCACGTCGAGGGAGGGAAAAGCGCATGGAGCTGAAAGAGCTCCAATAAAGCATTTTTGGCTTTAGGTAAAAATGCTAGTGTATATAGCGCTGAAAGATATTTTCCTTTAGCAAAACTGAGCGCTTGTTATGTGATGCGCTCCGCTGTTTTGAAGCGCTTCTCAAAATGGTGCTGCTGTTACGACTCGCGGTCCGGATGGATGCCGGGATGTGGATGCAGTCCGCCTTTTAAGTAGCTATTTAAGGAGAAAAGATTTAAGTTGCTTTGAAAATATTCACAAGTCCTTTTCCTTGAGTCCAGTCAAGTATGGAGTCATTTTAGGTTGAGTCTGACGTCAAGTCTATAAAACTCCAGTGCTCATCTCTGGGTACAACTATAGATATCGTCGCTGTCGGGCGGAAACCTCGTATGTCCAAATTTTGTCAATTTCATATTTTTTCACAAATCGATGCTATTGGTCAGTGCCCACGTGGATCTGTAATTTTTACAAATTATTAACCAATCTAAAGTGTTGAAAATAGCTTGAGAGCAAATTTCTTAACTCATCTGAACACTTCAACTGTCTGAGAAGAGCTCGTATCTCCACCTTTTCTTCACTCCGCTGGAGCGTGGGGGCATATGTCCCCTTCCATCTTCTTGTCACAAAGCACCGGCAAAAATAATTAGCATTGAATGTGTCGGTGGAAACAGTAAGGAGATATTTGAATGATCCATTAATAAACTAGTGTATTCTGAGATAATGTTGCAAAGACCCTGACTCGCAATCTCTTCTTTGGACGCAACTTTTGAAGGAAAGCATCTTTCCGGATTACATAATGAAAGCGTTTTTTTCTCATTTGTATTATTTCGTTAAGTAATAATTTAAAGCTTTCTATTTATTTATCATGTTTGTGAGACATGTAGCCTATTCGCTGAAAAATATGATCGCGCTGACTCCTCATGTCCTGCAAAGCGATTTCAGCTTCTCCTCTTCAAAAACGATATTCACATAATAGCGCACATTTATCTAGGTTTAATGTTTAAACTAACATTGTTCTATAGCTACTTTAACTGTTTTAGATCTATAGATTTTATTTTATGCAAGTCGTGGTGATTTAAAAGGCAAATTGATCAGACTATGAACAGTCTTCCGCTGGCCGCTGTTCGTAAAAAAAACAAACAAACTGATATTTAACGAACAAAAAAATGCTCCAAAAGTTTTTCTAAATTAACTTAATAAGAAAACGAAACGAAATATAACCACTTTGGCATTACATACAAAACGTAACTATGTTAATAGCTGAAACAGTAGTATAAGCTGTTCTGGAATAATTAAGGGGAAAAAAGACGGACTCGGGTTTTTGTATTGCATCATAGCTCTTAAACCTTTAAAATAGAGTTTAGGAAGATGTATGTAACTACAGTCTTTGGCTTTGGTTAACTATTGAAGCATTTTCTCTTGTCAAAAGGCTCAATGCGACCGCAGACTTTGTTTGCCCGCAGATTTCCGCCTATTAGACAGCCCAGTCAGCTTATCGTTTTATTTTGGTATTGCATCACTCATAGCTCTAACCTTTAAAATAGAGTTTAGGAAAATGTATGTAACCACAGTCGTTAGCTTTGGTTAACTATTGAAGCCTTTTCTCTTGTCAAAAGGCTCAACGCGACCGCAGACTTTGATGAACTGCTGGCAGCGGCGAAGTCTGTGTCTGTACCATTCTTATCAATGACGGCGTAACCTCGTATCTCCCTGCTCCCAAGTCATAAAACCTCGTATCTCCGATAAAACATGATTTTGGGGAAATGTTGTCTTAATGTTGGTACACAACAGTGTATGATAGCAATATATGGTATAATACCAACTTTAACGATAAAATATTTAATAACTCAAAAAATATGCAGTTTTTTTCATTTCCTGAAAAATGACGGTTTTGGAGATACGAGGATTCCGCCCGACAGCGACGATATGTTATAGGCAGATTCCCTATTGGAGCGGTCAAATAATTCATCTACCTATACAGATCTATGGGTACAACGAGCATGATGTTTGTTTACACGGTCATCGAGGATACGCTGAGAGAATATGGGCAGTACGCCATCGTTTTCAAAAGTCTCCGTTTTGTTCCGTTTACAATAACTTTTTTTTTTTTAGTTTTTGTAGTTTTCAAACTAAAAAAGGCTCTGAAGCGTTTTCAAAAGTCCCGCAGTAGTGTAAACGAAAGGCGTAACCCCAGCAAAGGTTATGCGCTTTAAAACGAAAATGCACTAGTGTAAACACAGCCTTAGAAACTATCCCCGTCCACACTACACAACCGAAAACACGTCACATAACCATTCTTGTAGGTACAACCAGAGATATGTATAGGTAGTTGGCCTATTATTTAGATGGCAGACAGATCTGTGCTTGAAGTGGTCAAATGGGTAACCCACCTACATATGAGAACAATGAGTATGATGTTATTGCATATGGTGGTCAAGGATATACAGAGCAAATGTGGGCAGCCATACCATCTTTTTCAGAAGTATCTGTTTTGGTCCATTTACACTGAAACACAACCCTGTATTTTTTTTAACTAAAACAGAGTCTTTTGAAAGTCTCCATTTTCGAGGGTAAAAGACAGGCCTAACCGTAGCAAAAGTTATGAGTTTTAAAACGAAAATGCACTAGTGTAAATGTAGCCTAAGAACAAGCCATTAGCACAATCAGTGAATTGAGACCTCACATTTTACAGGCCCCACCCACATTTTGGAACATGAATGCAGTGCAGTGAATGTATGAGTTGCATCTGGGCCATAGGGAGGTCCATATCGTCCAGCTCTGTAATAGGTGGCAAAAAGCCGTACAATCTGCCTCCTTTGTCGCTATCACAGGGTGCTTTTTGGTGTCCTGTACATATATAACTCATTTGCCATGATAACCAAATATAAAAATGACTATGAAAGGGTGTGTTATATTAGGTTAAGTTTTTGTAATCATAACAAAACTTAGATATATTTTCTAGATTTTATTTTTTGTTTTGTATAAGAGGACGCATGCTATTTTGCTATGTCCCATGCACTGCTCTGTAAATTTGAATGAGAGTAGAATATAGTCAAATCATATAATATTTTTATTTAATAAAAAATAAGAGGTTGTCCGTGTCTCTTGAATGGTTTTTCATCCTGTCCTATTGGTGAATCTGCCCCTTTAAGAAAAGGCCATGCCCTTTAGTAACGTCAGAAAAACAGATTTGTTTGTCTCTTCAGTGGAGGGAATTTCAACAGCTGAGGTGAGTAAGTGATTACAATACAGTATTTTAAGTTTAAGTTTAAATGTACCAAATTCTCTTCAACAACCAGACTATTTAACCAGTCACAGTATATAGTAAGCTAATATGCTAATTGTAGCTCAAAATGTCCACTCTGTCGTTGTTACAAAATGTCCATCATGTCGGCAACTTAGACTTTTCATTTAATTTAATATTTAAAAATGTAATATTGTAATTTATAGAAACATGCTGTAGATAAAATTATGTACATTTATAAAATCGTTGCTGTTCTCAGGACTATTAGAATATTGACAGAAATGTAGACATTTGTTACAGAAAAATGCATTAAAAAAAAATCAGTGGAGTTTGGACGGCACCCAGTGATTGCTTGTCCCTAAATAAAAAAAATCTCACAGGAACCTCAAATTTTTATATCAACTTTGAATTTGGAACATAACTTATTTAGAAATAAGACTTTAATTTTATAGCAATTTTCAGTAAAACCGGTTATGTAATAATTATTTTGTATAAAATGTTTTACAGTGCATTTTCTTTAACTGCAAAAGCTTTCAGATTTTGTAATGATTTTCTTCTTTAAAAAAAAAAAAAAAAGAAAAAAAAAAAGTCCAACCTTGTGTTTCCTTCATGTGCTGGTCCAAAAATAATATTTGAAAAGAATTCAATCATATCTATATAATCCAGTGTGTTCAACAGCTAGATGTGGGGACAATACCATCCAACTGCATCCAAATATCAGTTTTCTCCAAATAAGAAAAAATACAAATTGTATTTGTTTCTTTAAAAAGACATGGTTTGCATAAAATCTTATATGTATTTCTAATTTGAAACCAAACAAATAACTATGTTTAGAAAAAGGACATCATACCTATATTACCTAATTATAATTTTATTACTCACATGCCCTGTGACAACCGTTTTCTGTGAGCTTGCTTCGGATGTGTGCGCTCATAAGTTTAAACTGATATGGCTTTAAAACGCATGATTACAAACGTAACAAACATTATAATTAAAACCAAACAGATGTTATTTTTAACAGAATATCTGAGGCAAGAAACTGTAAAGGTACAGCCCTATTTTAGAAAAGTGGGCGGGAAACAGCTCATTTACATTTAAAGAGACAAACAGCTCGTTTCGCATTTTCAAAACGATATAATAAACATTCTGGCGACACCTGAGACTTATATTGCATCTTGCAAGAAGAGACATAATAGGTGCCTTTAATATTTTTGTGAAAACTGTGATACACATTTTGATAAAACAGAAGTTCAAAAGAACAGCATTTGAAATAGATTAAAAAAAAAAATCAGAGTCAGAAAAAAAGTCAGTTATTCCAATCAACACAGAAATCGTAGATCAACTTCAGTGTTTAATATTCACACCCGAAAAAAAGGACAATAAAAATAAAAATACACTTTTAACAGGCTACAGTCATCACAACCAATGCAATAGAATTCCTTTCCTCTAATGCTGCAAATCAATGTGCTAATAAAATTTCATTTTAGTTTCCTCTCATCCTCGTGTCGTAACGCCCCTCTCCCTCGCTCCAGGTGCTGGGGAGGGAACCTAAACGTGGGGGTTTTGCTACAAACCTGAGTCTTAATTACTGAGTTCATGAATTAGATAAAGCCACCCGAGGCTTGATTGAGGACGCCTCTGGTTTTGAATTGCTTTAAAGTACAAAAATAAAGAGAGACCCCACACGCCTATTCTAAAGCTGACAGTTCGAAAAGGCCCCGCTCCCAGCTCCTGTCGCCAAAGAGTTCAGGGCTGTTAGTGTGGAGTGCTAGTGTGATTCACATGGTCCTCCGATTGACCGACAAGTAGACCTCATTTAGGTGGGGCTTTTACAGATCTACATAACACCACCAAATGACACGCACAGGCCGTTTTGATGGATAGGCCTACAGCTGTGGGCTCTTGGGTGTTCATGTGGCAGAATCTGAACTCAAATCAAACCACAAAATAAAGCATCCTGTTGCTTAAGCAGATCCACGTGATGAATCTGCTATACGAGATCATCAGATGTCTCGCTGTGTCTAAATTCAGTGTACAATATGCAGCCAGGCATTCGTCTGCATAGCTTTACCACAAAAGGTTGTATCTACCTTAACGGTAGGTGCAGAATGCTAGATTTACTAAAGTAAGCATGTCATGTAGCGCCTATTATCTTTGCATATGCACTGTGCTATGTTATGCCTCAACTGCCCCACCAAATCCTGTGCTATAGCAGATAGATATGTCTATACTAATATCCCTTGTTCTCCGGTTTCCCTTTAATATCAGTTTCATTTGTTAGGTACAGTAATAGTCTATTTTTTCTGATCATTGTCAAGCGGATTATTAAATAAATGGAGTGGAAGGGTGTGAAAGAAAAAAAAGAGGGAGCAAAAGAGGTATCAAGAAGGTTTGGAGTGACTGGTTGGCGCATTGGTACACCAAGCATTCATAACAGGACGCACTGCACCCAAATCTGCACACGTGGAAGTTGTCTAAATTTATTCATGATAAAGAATACGCTCGCTTTCACCTGTGATAAGAGTGGAAAATGGTGCTGTGCTTTCTGGATTGAAGTTGTCGACAAGCATTACGCTAAAGTAACGCTTTCTATGTAGTGTGGCGTGTTTGTCTTTTGACAAAATGATTGAAAAAAAATACAGCCAAATAAGGCTGAGCTGTAACACAATGTCATCATTGAATATAATAGTAAATCAGAGATTTTTGCAAACTGATAACATGCTTTAAAATGGACAGGAACCGAGCCGACTGCACGGCCCATCTTGAGTCTCTGACTAGGGGAAACAAGCACACGCTCAATCTCAAGTGTCTTTATAAGCCTCAGACAGCAACAGGATGTGACGGGTACACAAACCACAAATCTGAGGGTAAGGAAAAGGCAGAGCAGGAGGAGAAAGAAGGGAGAGAGACAAGAGGGAGGATCATGAGAAAGACACACACAGAGTGGCTCAGGAGTATGGTTGTGGTACCCCAAAACCTGGCCTATAAAGCGGTCTAGCTGTGGGTGATTGGGTTGAGGGCCCATGTGGGCCTGTGGGGTAGTTATACCCTCCATAACCGTATGGAGCCGGGTACGGGGCAGGCGTGGAACCAAACTGCCCAAAAGGTGGGGCAGGAAATTGTGGTTGGGTGGGGTATGGGCAAGTGGGAGGACCGAATGCAGGCCTGGGTGCTGTGTAGCCTGTTGATGGAGGGAAGGGAGCACCCTGGCTGGGGTAGGGCTGAAACGCTGTGCTGGGGTTAGTGGTGCCCGCTGTGGAGGCCGAGGGGGGAGCAACGGGGTAGGGGGTGTAGGGCAGAGCGGAAGTGGAGGAATTGGAGGGTGCGTTGATTTTGGAGCTCTGCTGCTGTTGAGGCTGCGGTTGTTGCCACGGCGATGATGATCCAGCATCCTGATTGGCACCGGTTTGTGATGTCACTGTAGCATCTCCTATCCCTTTGCTTTTTTGGCTGAGAATTTCCTGCAGCTTTTCGATGCGCACTCGTCTCGTGTGAGCCAGAGAGCGGAGGGAAAGGAAGCGTTCAAGAAAGGAGTCCAGCGTTATCGAACCTTCGAGGAACTCATCTGCTAGAACCTGAGAGAATGAGATTGAGTGATTTTCAGATCCTCAAACTGTGGGGTTGGTAACACCATAAAGGTTTTAGAATATTATATAATGCTCAGGAGATCAGTAAGCCGTAAGCCTTCAAATAGGAAAATACACCACCATTCAAAATTCTGGAAACACTAAGACACATTCATTTAATCAAATATTTTTTGCAACGCATTCATAATGACTTTCATAAACGGAGCTGGTTAGATTACTTACAAATTGTAATCTGATACGGATTACAAATTGCATGACAAAAATTTGAGTTATTAATGTAATCACGTTACATTACACATGTTAGGTAATAAAATCAAATTACTTTTGGATGCATTTTAAATTACTTTTGTCCTCATTTGTATATCACATTTATTTAAATAGGATAATCTTGTACCACATTGATAGATAGATCAATTGACAGATTCATATGAAAATTCATAGAAACATCAGTTGGAATTGGTGATATTTGCTTTCAGTCATTTAAAAAAAAAAAAGATGAAATTAACAACAAACAAATAAAAAAAATAGACGTTCTTTATGTTGTTTCTACATTAATTTGAAGCATGAGTGTGAAATTATTGCAATATAAAAGTATAATTAAAAACTTTAATGTCAGGTAGGATTAATCGCGATTAATTTCAGGTAAATTTTCCGATAAGAGTGGAAAATAATGCTGTGCTTTCTGGACTGACGTTGTCGACAAGCATTACACTAACGTAACGCTTTCCATGTAGTGTGGCAAAAGAAATACTAAGAAACAAAGAATAGCATTGTTCTTTCACCGTGCAAACGTAAAAAAATAACTTTTAAACCATTTAACTGATATTATAAATTGGTTAAAATTCTTACTGGCAGTTAAACAGTAAATATGAGCATCCCTAGTTCAGAGATCAGTTCAAACTTTTCTGAAGTTAAGGTTTTAAAATAAAATCAGTTGTTCACTGTATGTGTTTGCCTTTTGTTTTTGCAATCATGCAAAAATTATCGGCCTATATATCGGCTATCGGCCTCCAAATATAAAAGAGTTATCGTTATCGGCCAAAATTTCAGCATCCCTACTTGATACCTTTCATTTAACACAAAAATAGCTTTAAATAATCTTTTGTGGGTATTTTCACCAATTTCCCAAACTGGGGTTCATAAAGGAACTGCAAAGGGCTGATGAGTTGAATGAAAATCAAATAATTAATTAAATCATAAAAAAGTACAATTAAAATAAATCATTTTAAAATAACATCAAATCAAAATAAAAACACTTACAAAAAAATATTTTATTTGTGTACCTGCATGTCATGTGACCATACATTTAGGCAAATGTGATATTTAATTGTTAAAAAAAATATTTTAAAATCTCAGGGGTACTTTAAGTAAATATAATAGGTGAAAGAGGTTCAGATGACAAGAAAAAATTAATCACATGGACTACTTGCTGATGCTCCTGATACCTTCCTGGACCTTGAATGTGGAAGGACCCTTGCTGTCTATGGAGGGTCAGAGAGCTCTCAGATTTCCTCAAAAATATCTTAATTTGTGTTCCGAAGATGAATGAATGTCTTACAGGTTTATGTAATTAATTAATATTTTTGGGTAAACTAACCCTTTAGTAAAACAAATAGGTGTAAAATATTACTGATTTTATTTACGGCAAGAGCAAAGTTTCTCTTTCATTTTCTTTCATGTGCAATCATCCTTATCTTATTGATCAGTAAACAAACCTGACAGTTCACCAACAGTGAAAACGCAAACATCAACAAAAAAATATTGACAGGTGATTATAAAAGAGCTGGTGGCCCAACCTCTGATTCTGCCTCTGTGTTGGCGCCCTCTGTCTGCAGACGAGACAACAGCCCCTCCGGAGACACCTGCCCCATGATACAGTCTGCAGAGGGGGAAAGGGAAAAAGAGAAACAGAAGTGGGAGAGAGTTAATACATAAATAGGCTGGCTTGTGACACAGTAAGAAACTGAAAATTGAGAACTATTATGCAAACAAATCAGTTGACTAAAATATATATATGATCATTTTCAACCTAGGAAAAAGCAGTAATGAATAGACTAAGAGAAAAAAAGAGAAGGAGACCACAGAGGAAAAGACCGGACACATAGCTATTGTGTGTTGTAATGTCATGTAAAAAAAAAAAAAGGGGAGGAGAATAAATGGGAGAACAAAACAAGCTCACAGAACGCCACTATATGATAGACGCACATATAGAAGACTTTCTGGCTGAACAACATGCTCTATTTAGAAACTCTTTTCAGAAGAATTCCTGTGTCTGTTCAAAGGTTAATGGTGCCTTAAAGTACCATGAAAACTGCCAGTGCAGTTAAAGGAAAAGTTAAAAGAACCCTGTCATTTTAAATTCACTTTTTTTATTACAGGACATTAAGACATAAAACATTCAGTTATACCTAAACAGAAACAGAGTAGGGAAAATGTATTAAATTATAAAAATATGACAAAAAAAAAGGGCTATGCTTATAATATATACAATTTCTTTATTCTTCATCATAATCCCAAATTCTTTCCGTTTTAAATAAATACAAAAAAGGCACATCATTATCAACATATTATTTCTTCTCAGAGCAAAAACCACTTCTTCTAAATTTAGAAAACCTGCTCTGACATCAACCAAATATTTCTCCCCCTACATTTTGACATCATTTACCCAGCATTCATTCATATATTCTCTTTGAAACCTTTACTTTCATAACCCAGATTGACTCATCCCTTCCCTTACCTCTCATGGCACAGTGTTGTTTGTATTTCTCCCTCATTTCCTCTAGTTCTGCATATTTTCCCACCAGTCGCACTCTCTCTGTTTCAAGTCGGGGCTTCATGTCTAGGTTTTGCTCGGCC
This sequence comes from Cirrhinus molitorella, assembly GCA_033026305.1. Classification (NCBI taxonomy): domain Eukaryota; kingdom Metazoa; phylum Chordata; class Actinopteri; order Cypriniformes; family Cyprinidae; genus Cirrhinus; species Cirrhinus molitorella. The sequence continues at coordinate 30,057,273 of CM065120.1, forward strand.
AGACTGCGATTGGCAGCCAGAGCCATCTCCCTCTCCAACTGGATGTTCTGAATCTACAGGAGAAGAACAAAAGTGACACATGACAAAAGCCACAAACCTATAAACATTATAAAGCCCACCGGTACAATCCATCCTCATCAGAACTGTGAAGTTTACTTAATGATGGCTGTTTATGCAGAGTAGAAAAGTGGTAATTTCTGAATGAAGCGATGACAAGGTTACCAGAAACAAACAAACAAAAATTACTAGATGTACAGAGAGGAGTGGGAAAATTGTGTCATCTTTTACACACCCTTAAGTTATTCCAAACCTGTATTGAGACTGTTTTTTTTCTGTTGTTTACAAAAGATATTTTGAGGAGTGTTGGTAGCCAAAAAATTGCTGATAGCCGTTGACTTTCATAGTATTTGTTTTGTTACCATCAACTGTTTAGTTACTCGCATTCTCCAAAATATCTTCTTTTGTGTTCACCAGAAGAAAGAAACTTAAAGGTGAGCAAAAAACAAAAACATTTTGTGCTGTTAAAATAAAATTTCATGGCATTCTAAATAGTACTTTGTATCCTTTCAGGGCTGCAAAAAGCCTCACAAGCGTATTTAGGATGTAAAAGCGTCTGCCATGAAATTCAATGTCTTTGTAATTCATCTTAATTTTATTTTATATATAAGAATTTGTTCCAAACCCGTTCATTCATCAGTGGAGCACAAATTAAGTTATTTTTGATGAAATCCGAGAGCTCTCAAATCCTCCTTACGCAGCAAGGGTCCTACCATGGTCAAGACCCAAAAACCTAGTAAGGACATTGTTAAAATAATATTTATTTATTTTATTTTTTTTTTACGCACAAAAAGTATTCTCATAGCTTCATAACATTACGGTTGAACCACTGATGTCACATGGACTATTTTAACCACGTCCTTACTACGTTTCTGTGCCTTGACCATGGTAGGACCCTTGCTATCTACAGAAGGTCAGAAAGCTCTCATTTGTGTTTTCCAAAGATGAATGAAGGTCTTACGGGTTTGGAACGACATGAGGGTGAGTAATTAATGACAGAATTTTCATTTTTGAAAGAGATTGAGAAATACTGATGAGAAATACAACGTTTACCTTATATTCATAATGCAATGAACAAACCAATTATCTACTGAATAATTAAGTAATTAAATAATTTACACAGTAGGTTTGACATCAATTTCACATAGAGTTTCAGAGATGCCATTGAAGAACCAGTCTGGTCTTCATAAAGAACCTTCTCAATATAAATCGTTTTTTAACCTTTTGTACAGTGGAAAGGTTCCATGGATGTTTAAGGTTCTTTACTGAACCATAGATAAAAACCAATAAAGAACCTTTTAAAGGTATTTTTTTAACTATGGACACAATTTACTTTTGTTGCACGGAAGAGAGCGGCATAAACATCCTTCCTAACATCTCCTTGTGTTCCACAGATAAAGGACCAATGTGGAACAATGTGACATAACAGAATTTTCAATTACTTTGTGATCTATCCCTTTAACAAAGCTCCACAATCATCTTACCTCATCAGACTCCAATGCCATAGACTCAACCCGCTCCGAGTTGTCCAGCAAATCCTGCAACTCGGACTGGCTGAGGTCTTGAAGCTTCTCCATTGATTTGCTAGGACAGCTGAGGACCAACATCATAAGACATAATCATAGCGTGTTCCACCAAAGAAAGAAAGCCATACAGATTTGGAACAACATAAGTAACTAAGTAAATAACTATCAGAATTGATTTTTTGGGTAAACCACCCTTTCTTTTCAAGTTTATACTTGGTATGTGTCATTTTAGATATCAAACCACAACTTGAAGATTGATGTGGCAGTCATCTATCATTCAAACAGTCGATGTAACAGTGGATTACTTACATTATGGCTAGGAATTATGCTAATGAAACTAAGATTAACACTACCTGCTTGGTATTTCTTAAAGAATCCCCCAATACTTACAAGGTACAAGCAAATCAAAGTCCTCTCCGCACAGTGCTCATGGAAAAACATCAAACTTAATTGGAAGCGAGTGACGTAAAGATGTAGACGGAAGCGCTGAGCCTGACAACTACCTCGTGAGCGTCTTCCGCGTTAAAACCCGCTTTTTGCGAGAAACACTTACTTGACGCTACCGGTACTAGGTCTAGCGCGTTATTTAGCGCGGCAAAGTGGAAATATGTTCCCGAAATTATTCCCGAAGCCTGGAATCTCCCCGCGGTTAGCAGGACGGCTAGCTCACTTAAAAGAGAGCAGTTGAGCAAGGCGTGTTGCTATTCAATACAAAACGTTGTCGGACGAAATATCAACTCAGAAAGATATAATAATGTTTATTCGGTAAAATCGCATCGATGTCAATCCGAGCAAAATAGTCCAAATAAAGGTTAATTGACGGGGTATATTCCTATTCTTAAGGGAAAGTTTCACTTCTCGTTGACAGATATCGTGGCCATCTTTGGATCAAACCATTGTCGATTTTGTCTAGGGAAGTGAGATATCTTTAAAACACCCTTAAAACACCATTTACATTTTTTGTCAAAGATATCACATTTGGTTTTAGAGTATTGCTTAAATAACTAGATAAAGGTTTTATAATGCAGAAAATTAAAAAAAAATTTAATCCTTTTTTGAAAATACCAAAAGGTTCCCCTAACTTGATTTTATATGGTATCGTCGTATGCTCAGCTGACTGAAAGGGAAACCCCGATGTGACGGGAATATTCCTATGTGACATGGCATTAGGGTTGGTCCTTATATTTTACCAGACAGGCAACATACTTTTTTTAATATAAAAGTTTAATATTGCATAAAGAATTGTCTCACACATGTACAGATATAAGCACTAAAGAGACAACCATAGTAGGACATTGTTTTTTTTTTTGCTTAGAATTACAGGCACTGTAAACCTGTGCGTTTATTATCATTGTGTGTTACACATTTGATTATATCCATTTAATTTTGTGATTTATTAGTTTTACTGATAGTTTTATTAGCAATGATTACACTGTTAATGAAAAAAAGTGGTCGAAAATACATTCAAGGTTGTAACTTTGGCACAATAATGTTATTTACTAAAAAAAAAAAAATGATGATAAAAATTAATAGTAGCTTAAAAACTTACATTTTCGTACATATAAATGTATACATAAACGTATAGCAAATTAATGTTTCCAGTTTCTCAAAGACTACAAAATGTGTATTTTGTACATGACAATATTGTAAATTCACATTTTAAGAAAAAACAAAAACAAAAAAAAAAAAAAAAACAGAGAAATACAATAGCAGTCATAATGATTCAGAGACAAAATACTAATTAAAATATACAGCTAAAGTCAAAAGTTTAAAGAATCTGTTAATTGTTTTACAAAAATAAGAGGGATCATAATAACGCATGTTTTTTAAAAATTATTTAGTACTGTCTTGAAAAAGATATTTCACAGAGACATTTACATATAGCCCACTAGAGAAAATAATAGATGAATTTATAAAAATTACCTTGTTCAAAAGTATACATACACTTCTTAATACTGTGTTGTTACCTGAATGATCCACAGCTGCTCACTGTTCCCACAAATTCTTTGTTTTTTCCAGCATTTTTGTGTATTTAAACCCTGATTTTGAGATCCATCTTTTCACACTGAGGATAATTGAGGGACTCATATGTAACTATGACAGAAGGTTCAGACGCCCACTGATGCTTCAGAAAACATGGATCTCAAAATCATACAGTCACTGTTAGAAAGGGTTCAAATACACAAAAATACTGGAAAAAAAATTTGTAGACCTATAGGATTTTTCTGAAGAACAGTGGGCAGTTTAACTGTTCAGGACAAACAATGGGCTCATGAACAACTATTAAAACACACACACACACACACACACACACACACACACACACACACACACACACAGCTGTGGATCATTCAGGTAACAACATAGTATCTAGAAACAATAAATACTATAAATACTAGTCTTTTGTAAACTTTTTGAACAGGGTAGTTTTTATAAATTCAACTATTATTTTCTAATGAGGACTATTTGCAATCATTTTTTGTGAATTCAGTCCTTTCAGGTCAGTACTAAATAAAGAATAACATGCATTTTGTATGATTCCTCTTATTTTTGGTAAAATAATTAACATTTTGCAGATTCTGCAAGGTGTATGTAAACTTCTGACCTCAACTGCAAAGGATTACATGCTCATAAAAATCTGTGCTTAATAGAGAAGTGTGTGGTGTATAAAAAAATATAATCTCAATGTATTCTCAGTCCTTTAAATGCAGAAAATGATAAGAAACAATGAAGAACTAGAGCTGCAATATTATAAACCAACAGCTGCCCAGAGATCATGTGGTAAAAACTCTGTAAAAACAAAAAAGAGAAGAGTTCATGTTAAATAAAAATCAGAAAACAAACATCAACAAAATTCAATAATATGTAATTTCTGGCCTATACAGTCTGCAACAAATAGTGTGAGTCACAGCAAAGAGCATATACATTGTGCTCTTTTGGAATGTAGTGGTATGTTTTGGAAATAACATATTAAAGTAGGCAGGACAATTGTAATGTGTGAAACAGGCCAGGTTTTTTATTTGTATAACTGGCTAATTGCAGGATAAATCAATCATTATTTTTACTTACTTCAAAGACTTTTTGTGGACAAGCAAAGTCTTCATGCAATTGAAGTGTGCAAGGAGGCATGTCCAGAGATGTACTTGCAGCATAACCATACAGAACAAGTCCAATCAGTGTCCCCACCAGGCAAGCAAGACCAGAGATGAGACTGTTTTTTAACTTACAGGGAGAAAACCAGATAATTTTGTATATGTCAGAATAAGGTTTAACAATTCACAGCCAATAAGAAGCTCTAATGTAGTAATTTACCAGTTCTCTCTTAGGAGATCTTTCAGATGCCATACCAAATGATCCAGCAATCACAGACTACATAAAAAGACATAAGAATTACAAGATTGTCAGAAGAAAGTACAGTTGAGGTCAAACGTTTACATACACCTTGCAGAATCTGAAAAATGTTAATTATTATTCCAAAATAAGAGGGATCATACAAAATGCATGTTATTTTTTATTTAGTACTGACCTGAATAAGATTTACATCAAATGCATTCATAGTCCACAGGTTAAAATAATAGCTGAATTTGCTTTTTGAGTCTTACTTAGATTTTTTTTGATCGTCTTGATTCTTAATACAGTGTTGTTACCTGAATGATCCATAGCTGTTTTTTTTTGTTGTTTAGTAATAGTTGTTCATGAGTCCCTTGTTTGTCCTAAACTCCCCACTGAAATTCAGAAAATTCCCTGCAGGTCCCACAAATTCTTTGGTTTTTCAGCATTTTTATATATTTGAACCCTTTCCAACAATGACTATGATTTTGAGATCCATCTTTTTCACACTGAGGCACTCATATGCAACTATTACAGAAGGTTCAAATGCTCACTGATGCTTCAGAAGGAAAAAACGTTTGCATTAAGCAATGGGGTGAAATTTTTTGAACCTAAGAAAAATGACTAAGACCTAAATATCATAGATTTTCATTTAGTAATGCCCTTCAGAAGGTCCTTACATGTTTCCCAGAAGACAAAATAAGGCTTTTAAAGCATTGTATTTCCTTCTGGATTATCAACGAGCATTTGAACTTTCTGAATGTGTGGGACCACCTGAAGGATTTTTCTGAAGAACAGCAGGTAGTTTAACTGTTTAGGACAAACAAGGAACTCATGAACAACTATCACTTAAAAAAGAAAAGAAAAAAAAAACAAACAGCTGTGGATCATTCAGTTACTGACTTATTCAAGTCAGTATTTTGTATAATCCCTCTTATTTTGGTCAAATAATTCAGATTTTGCAGATTCTGCAAAGTGTATGTAAACTGTATATGTTTGTGTATGTTCATTTTTTGTATTTTGTGTTTTGGCAAACTTGCCATAAGACTATGACAATCATTTAAAACCATAACAACTAAAATATCTTAGTAGTGAAATAAACATACCACAGAACCAACACAGAGGGGGCACACAAACAAATATTTTATATCAACGCTGATGGTGTAGGTTGGTATAGTCAGGAGGAGCTGGAACAAACCTAGTAATATTGCCATAAGCTAGAGAGGGATACCACATGGTAAGGATAAAAATTCAAACATATGTTCAACAACAACATTAAGCAAAACATCTCAAAGAAAACCATTTCAGTGAGTGAGAATCCAAACAACCATTATATGTCTTCCTCAATGACAAATTATTTGGCACACATCCACTTACAGCCACCACTTCCGGGTCATAAAACTTGAACAGGCGATGGAATTTCGGAGGATCCGAGTCAGCAGAAGGCACCTGGTTGCTTAACATCTTCAAAACCCAGCTAAAACGCAAGTGAGGTTCTGAAAAACAGGAACATTTCAAGGTTCAGATCAGTGATTATAATGGCTCCTTACAGACTGAGATAATAGTGAGAGAGTCGGTATGAAACATGATCTGATCCCCCTGGATTAGTGGAACGTTTTGCAGGCATACAGATGCTGGTGGAGAAAAACATCTTTGTGAGGAGAGGAAGTGGGCGGGCATAATACAGAAAATGCGTCTGGAGAGAAGAGCAGCACAGCTTGATACAATCCTGATTGCTCAACAGCACAGAGGAAAAGGGTTAGGGGTAGAAAAAAAAAATCTACACTACATGCGCCTTAAGTGGGCTGGACTGCCCAGATGTTCAAAACAACTCTTTCCAGATTTCTTTTTTTATTAATTTGTAAGCCATACAATCACAAATACACATGATAACCAGTGCAAGCTACAAAATAATATAAATGCACTTTTCAAAAACTAGTTTCAGGCATCACCAAAAAATGCACTCATAAATACTGAATATGTTACCGACAAATATGTTCAGTCAAATGTACTTTTTATTCAAATAATGCACGACCGACTCACCTCGAATTTAGTTTATGGAAATCCTAGAAAGCTCGTGGCTGACAGGAACAGACCTAGTTATGAAGTGACCGAAAACGTTTAATAAACGCTTCTACGGGAAGAAGGGGGGCTGGACAGACCCCTTTTCTTTGTGATGCTTGCATAAAAACGCAAGGGTGGGTCTAACTCTTTTTGTATTACAGAGAGAATTGAAGCCCAGATTTTTTTCTTTGGAATTGTTGCGCACTTAGAGACCAATTCAATCAAGCAACGGGAGAAGAACAAATAACCTGTGCAGAATCCTAACATACTTTTTAGGTCAGCCTGTCTCGCTAATTCTTCTGGAATTCCGCTCTGTTTGTTGTACTATCTGACATTACTTAGCTGTATTCTTAAATACGTCTTCGTCATTGCATTTGTTATTAAAAACTTCACTTACCTGAAAACGAAGGATGACTTTGACCGTGTCGACGGACCTGTCAGTGAACACTAACCCAACTCAAGTAGAGTTAAAGCTACAAGACAAACAAAAAGCTCTGCGGGACAGCATCGAGAAGGGGGAGCCCAAAATATTCGGGGTGAGTAAACATCGTGTAATGGCTTCAATAATTTTAAAGCGCTCCGCAAGATTCTCACAGGAAGTTTTCTAGCACAATTTTACATCTTGAAAGAAAATTAGGGTTCTTTTCACTGATAATTTCATAAATTAACTTCACAAAGCAAATGTCTTCTCTGTCACAAGAGAAAATGCAATAGATTTGTATACCAGTAATAATTTGTGTAAATGTACGTTTTGAACTATAAATATAGTGAGTATATTAAATATAAAACAGACAGTTCTGATTTATCTGTGTTCCAGAAGATTTTGTCCTTAAAGGGACCATGACATGGAATTTTATTATTTTAACATGTTCCTTGAGGTTTACTTATAATGTTAATGTTAATGTCCGGACCTCGGTATTTTTCCAGTAACAAAAGTTGTAAAATAATTACTTTATATTCATTCTAATTTGGTGCTGCAATGATAAAAAGCCAAAATAACCAGATCTTATCTGAGATGCCTCAGCGGTCTTACAGCGCTCATCAATGTCAAAGTGTTTGTTATGATGGCCAATCAAATCAAAGTAGGCGGGGATTATGTTCACAGGCGCTGCCGCTAAAAAATTCCAGCTCAACGCCTCAGACAGTTATGATGTGTATCTATATCTATTATGAAGTGTATACTATATCTTGTATATTTCCAATTTGTAGCGTGGATCATTCATAGCAACATTTAGGCTAATCTGATTCTCATGTATAAGAATCTGTTATCTTGAAAAATAATTTATGCAACTACTGCCCACTGACTTGGTTTTAAACCTTTATTGTTATCCAGTTTACTAGTCTCAAAACACCTTAAAATGCACACATGTAGGTCAGGAAAATCTACATTTTCTCAGGGGAGCATGCCCTCAAACCCTCCTACCAATCTTCATTTTGGGTCCTCTGTATTTATAAAAAAAAACCTGCTTACGGCCCTGTGTGGAAAAATGATTATTTCCAACCCTTTTTCTGACCCTCTGTCTAAAACAACCTGTTTTAAGGGGTGGGACCTTTAAGAATTCAGTCAGTAATGATTGGCTAACATCATTGCATAGGAAACAGTATCAATGCCCCACCCCCTTGCTATTGCATGTGAGTGTTTTGACAACATAAAATAAAATGGTGATTTCCAGACAAAGCATTATGAAATCATTTACTTACCATTTGTGATGCAGCTGCAGTCAGATCTAGTAGCATTTCATTTTTCAGCAAATATTTCTTGAGAACTGTCCACAACACTGTGCCTTGTTTACAAAACAAAACGCTCCAAACATTCCTCTGACATGATCCAGGATGCCATTAAAAATAAACTATCCACTTGTTCCATATGCTGGGATTCTTCTGATATCTGTACAAAAAAACAAATAAGCTGTTTAATCCAAACGTGTCAAATCGAACATTCTTTCACTCCATTTGTCTTATTGACGACAGACTCAAGCGCATGGACTGTGTCAGAAAGTGAACGCGCATCTGTATACTGTATCCATTGTAGACAAGATACCGGCAGTAATTGTAATTTATATTTGCTTTTGACACGATTCAAACTCATGTTAAATAGGAGTCAGTACACAGTCAGTCAGAGAAGGGTACAAAAACATTTCTAAGGCATTAGATATACCACTGAACACTGTGAAGTCAGTCATCATCAAGTGGAGAAAATATGGTGCAACAGTGACATTACCAAGAACAGAACGTCCCTCCAAAATTGAAGAAAAGACAAGAAGAAAACTGGTCAGGGAGGCTGCCAGGAGGCCTACAGCAACATTAAAGGAGCTGCAGGAATTTCTGGCAAGTACTGGTTGTGTGACGACAATCAGTCTGGGCTGTAGGGTAGGGTGGCAAGACGGAAGCCTTTTTTTAATGAAGAAAAACATCTGAGCCCGGCTCAATTTTGCAAAAACCCATTTGAAGTCTTCCAAAAGCATGTGGGAAAATGTGTTATGATCTGATGAAACCAAGGTTGAACTCTTTGGCCACAATTCCAAAAGGTATGTTTTCCGCAAAAACAACACTGCACCAAAAGAACACCATACCCACAGTGAAGCATGGTGGTGGCAGCATCATGCATTGGGGCTGTTTTTATTCAGCTGGAACTGGGGCCTTAGTCAAGGTGGAGGGAATTATGAACAGTGCCAAATACCAGTCAATATTAGCAAAAAAACCTTCAGGCTTCTGCAAGAAAGCTGAAGATGAAAAGGAACTTCATCTTTCAGCATGACAATGACCCAAAGCATACAAATCAACAAAAGAATGGCTTCAAAAAGATTAAAGTTTTAGAATGGCCCAGCCAGAGCCCAGACCTGAATCCAGTTGAAAATCTGTGGGGTGATCTGAAGAGAGCTGTGCATAAGAGAGGCCCTCACAATCTGGCAGATTTGGAGTGTTTTTGCAAAGAAGAGTGGCCAAAAATAAATAAGTCAAGATGTGCCATGCTGGCAAAAAGACTGAATGCTGTAATAAAATTAAAAGGTGCTTTGACGAAGTATTAGTTTAAGGGTGTGTACACTAATGCAACCACATTATTTTAGTTTCCACAGAAAAAAAGATTTCAGTTTGTTTTTCTTTTGAGTTGTACAAGGTATAGGTCACAATAAAGGTGGAAAAGTTCTGAAATGATTTGTGGTATTTTAAATTTCACATAAACCTGGCATTTTAACAGGGGTGTATAGACTTATTATATCCACTGTAAGTGCTAAACACTGAATAATAACTAGGAAAGAAGGATTATTTTTTGTTTGTTTGTTTAAGATACTACCAGAAATATCACACCTCAGCTAAAACTAATTTAAAATGAATTCGATTACAAAAACCCAAGTTATATTTCACTTGTAGATGTATAAAATTCTTGCTGAGCTATCTCTCTTGTTCTTTTTTGTCTTTCATAGGTTGCTCAGATAGTATTAGGATTGCTGATCATCTCCTATTCTATGCCTCTGCTCTCCGCTGAGAGGACAATGATACTCAACTTTGGTGTGCCATGGTGGAGTGGCCTTATGGTAAATTACATTATTAGGTTAGAACTTGGTGGTTATGTCATAGTTAAAGGTGATAACAAAGTATTTACAGCAATGTACAGTAAATCCGCCAACAATGAACCTATAACTGAACTTTATTTTTTGTTTCCTTTTTCCCAAACAGTTTGTAATTTCAGGCGCAGCTGCATTAGCACTGGAAAAATATGCCAGCTTGAAAGCAGTGAGTTTGAACTAACATTAAGACAGACAAACTGTTTTTTATTTATATTTATAGATTTTTAGAGGCATATTCTTGTATTTCTCTCTAAAGGCTCCACATCAGCATGCACATTATAACAAAAAATCCAATTTAAACAACTAAAATAATAATAATGACATTTTCTCTTCTGTTTAGGTCTCTGTTTGTTTGGCAGTCTCTGCTGTGGCTATCATCATCTCAGTTATTGCACTTATCCTATACTATGCAGATATTGCTTTCAGTCCGGCAGCCAAATGCCATGCGGAACTGCACCAGATGTGCAAACAACAGTATTATGCCACTGTATGTATCTCATATCCTCATATGTGAGAGGTCTATTATATTAAGCAGTTGTATATTTTAGTAAGGACTCTTTCTTTAAATCAGCATTTCAGCACGGGATTGAAGACAACCATCTCCATGGTCAGTATGGTCCAGACAGCATTGTCCTCTGCTTTTACAGTTATACTGTATAATCAGAGGAGGAACTTTACAGGCTATGTGGTAAATATCTATGTAAAAATATTGTGTATAATGTGTACGTGTGTGTGTTAGAATTGATTTGAATTGCTTAATTCATTTATAAGACATTCATTCAAAGTAGGCTATGTTTCAAAGGTGAGTTTCTAATGCATCATTTGAATTTCTCTCTTTCTCTCTCAGACTGTGACTGAATGACATCCTGCTTAAATCTTATCCCATGTATGACATTTCTGGATTTAAATTAGAGGTCCTTAAACTATCCACTTCATATAGCCGATGTGTTTTTTTTTTCTTGTACCAATGTAATGCTTTTAAGTGTTGTTGTATTTTCAGTCAAATAGAAAGTGAAATTGTATACTTTTGTATAGATAATCAAAATAAACATATAAAGATTTATTATTATTATTATTATTATTATTATTATTATTAAAGGTACACTTAAAGATGGTCTTTTGTGGTTTTATTTTACAACTTAAAACTTTCACATTATAATGTTCCCACTAGAAGAAACAAGCAGCTTCTGGGCAAATCGTCAGTCGAGGTAGCAGTTTACCTTATTTAACACACACACACACACACACACACACACACACACGCACACACACACACACACACATTTTATGATGTAAATACTTTGCTAATGAATATTCATTTATGGACTGATTTTTATGATGGCGCAATACCACAGTCATATTATATATATATATGTATATATATATATATATATATATATATAGGTGTATATATATATGTATGGACAGATTTTTACTACCAAATTTATAATTAAATAGGAAGACGAGAACATATCGAGGGTTGAGAACCAGGAGGGCGTAAGTGACATTTCACCAACTTTACAGGAGGACCAAAACAAAAAATGTACCATAGTTTGATCTGACTTTGTGTACTGATTTGATAATTTGATAAATTTTGATACTTTGATAATGACTTCAATGTCCTTTTGGCAGTAGAAAGAGCTCATCAAGAGCTTTAATTTGATATATATATATCTCCATTTCGCCCAAAATGTCACTTACGCCCTCCTGGTTCTCAACCCTCGATATAATATACATCTATTAAATATTCATAAGCTACGTAGTTAAAGAATTCGTACGTTGGTTGCTAACAATACAGGCAACGGTTTTCACAAAACCAGAAGCGATTTATTCGCTAACTCTGTTATATATCAGTTTCTACAAGATTTGAGGTTTGTTTCTAGTCGCAGGTAATCTATTATTTGTTATAATATTTGAGGTTTGTTTCTAATCCATTATTTGCTGCACGCTGGTGGTGGATGAGGAGACCCCCCTCACAATGTAAAAGCGCTATAGATGTAATGAATTACTATTATTATTATTATTATTATTATTATTATAAAGCTGAAGGGGAAAAGTAAAACAACGTTACACACCCTTCATAAAATGGCGTCCTTTTGCGTTGTTGTTGTGCTGTTAAGTGATATCTTAAATTTGAAAAACATAAATTATGATTTTTAGTCAACCTATTTGCCTATTTGCATTTGCTTGTTTTAGTCATAGGCTCTTTTTACAGACAAATCAGACGTGATAAAGAGGGTGGGAAATAGTAAAAAAGATTAGTTTTTTTTTTTAAGGAATGCTCCACTTCATCTGAACAGAACGTGTAAAAATATGGGATTTATTTGACCTTGGCACAGTATATCTCACTTCTTGCTTGTTTTCTACAAAAACAGGTTTTCCTTGTAAAGTGTATTTGGTTCCAGTGTGTATCACAGTATTTAAAAGTAACATATCACCTTGCTTTATATCCTTCTCATAGTTTCTGTGATGCAGAGACCAGCTGTGGTGAATAACAGCTTCAAGCCCATCATCATTAACAGAGTGGTGGTCCGAGACAAAGAGTTCCTGCATAGACTGGGCAAAGTGCTGAAACTTAAGTGGCTACTTGGCAAAGAAGTCCAGGCATGAATAGATTCACTTGCATACAGTGCTAGTAACACATTAACTGACACATTAATTACTTTGTAGGTTCAAAACGTTATAGTGAAGCTTAAGATTGATTATACCGATCTGTTATTCAAAAAGGAATATACAGTTGAAGTCAAAAGTTTACACACACCTTGCAGAATCTGCAAAATGTTAATTTTTTTTTCCAAAATAAGAGGGATCATACAAAATGCATGTTATTTTTTTTTAGTACTGACCTGAATAATTTGTTTCACGCAAGAGACATTTACATATAGTCCACAAGAGAAAATAATAGTTCAATTTTTAAAAATGACCCTGTTCAAAAGACATTCACTTGATTCTTTATACTTTGTTGTTACCTCAATGATCCATGTCTGTGTTTTCCATCAATGACTGTATGATTTTGAGATTTATATTTTCATACTGAGGACAACTGAAGGACTCATATGCAACTATTACAGAAGGTTCACTGATGCTCCAGTAGGAAACATGATGCATTAAGAGCCAGGGGTGTAAACTTTTAAACAGAATGAAGATGTGTACATTTTTCTTATTTTGCCTAAATACCATGTTTGCTTCATTTAGTACTGCCCTTGAGAAGCTACAGAAGACACTAAAAGACAAAATAGGTTAAATTTACCCTGATCTTCAAATTCAACATATTTCACCCCCGGCACTTTAATGCATTGTGTTTTCTTCTGAAGCATCATTGAGTGTTTGAACCTTCTGTAAAAGCTGCATATGAGTCCCTCATTTGTCCTCAGTGTGTAAAGATGGATCTCAAAATCATACAGTCATTGTTGGAAAGTGTTCAAATACACAAAAATGATGAAAAAACAAAGAATTTGTGGGACCTGAAGGATTTTTCTGAAGAACAGCAGGCAGTTAAACTGTTCAAGACAAACAAACAAACACACACACACACACACACACACACACACACACACAGTTGTGGATCATTCAGGTAACAACACAGCATTAAAAACGTGCAAGTGTATGTAAACTTTTGAACAGGGTCATTATTATCACCTATTATTTTCTCTTATGGACTATATGTAAACTTATTTTATGTGAAATATCTTATTCAGGTCAGTACTAAATAAAAAACAACATGCATTTTGTATGATCCCTCTTATTTTGGTAAAATAATGAACATTTTGCAGATTCTGTAAGTTCTGTGTAAACTTTTAACAACTGTATGTGCAGACACCTTAAATGTAATATTTCTTATCCTTATAACTTTTATTCCAACCTGACTTGATTTTTAAACAAATCAGTTCATTTCAACATTAAAATTATTAATGTATGTTCATTGTGCTTAAAATTGCTTTGCTCTCTCTTAGATAAGGAGATCACTCATTGACAGAATCATTCCATGTTTCGCTTGCATGGCTGTGGAAAACAATGATTTCTTCTCTCTCAGCACCCTCCTAGAGAAGGTTACTTAATTTCAGGTTACCTAAACTAAAAATTTAGAATTCAAACGTATTTCACACCTAAAGTGATTTCTTTATTATTTATTTAAAACCTCTGAAGATGGATGCCAATTGTGGAACCTATGATGATGTCACGTCCCTTCATACGGCCTGTGAGTTGGGGAACTTAGATATGATTAAGTTCCTGCTAGCAAAGGGAGCTTCTCCTTATAAGATGAACCGTTTTGGACACTGCCCAGTTTACATGGCCATTAAAAACAGGTATTTACAGTACGCCACTGTGATCTGATACACCTCTGTGTGTTAATTCAGACATTTTTGACTAGTAAAATTTGTCATCTTCTATTTCATGGACCCCCATTTTTCTAAATGTGTTGCTTCTGACTGGCTTTTATAGAGTGCTGCAGGGATGACATATTTTTGTAGGCTATAACCTGGAAATGAGTGAGCATTTTAGCACTTCCGGTCTGTCGAAGTCAACAGGATTTGTAATGGGGTTTTGGTTAAATCCCTGAAACTCTTCTCTCTTAAGAAAATATTTCACATTTTATTCTACAACATAAAATAAAAAACTTTCAGGGAATTTTTTTTATTTTTTTTAAATAAAGATCGAAAGCTTAGTGATGTAGTTTGTTTATAGCATACATTTTTTTCTTTTTTTGGTGACCATATTTATTTATGTTTATTTGTGAAAATTATTATGATGAACAAAACATTTAAGTATCATAAGCTCTTGTTGGTTATTTTCTACAATAATCCAAAAGCAAAATCCCATTGCTGAGGGAACCAGCATGAGGCCTACAAAAATCACTGCATCGCTGTTGACAGCTACCCATTTAGCCTACCTGTATTTTATCTCAGGCTGAATTCTAGCTCAAATTATTTCTAACTAACAATAGGGGGCAGTAAAAAAACATTTGTACATGGTCAACTCGAACACGTCAGTGTAATCGTGTTCCCAGCACATACACAAACTGGTGTTTCTTTTAGGCGCTGTCATGCTGTCAAACTCCTTCACATGAAAGAAGTCACTGTTAATCTGCATCCTGTGCGAATTGCCATGGAAATGATCCAGTAAGCATTAATCTTATTATTTCCACTTGTAATATGCTTTATAATTTATTTTTACATGTCTGTGAGCTTATTTTTGCGTAACCTGTCACTCAACAGAGCGGTACAGAACAGAGATTACCATCTGCTGCATGCCTGGGCTCTATCAGGAGTCAATATGGACAGTAAAGACTATGACGGACGCACAGTAATGCATGAGGCGGTTTATCTGAGAGACAAGTCCATGATCATCAAACTACTGGAATATGGTGCCACACCACTGGTATGAACTACTCTCTGATTGGACAATATTATTATGTAGGTTTTTAATGTTTGCTTAAAAAATATGCACTACCAGTCAAAAGTTTTTGAACAGTAAGAAGTCTCTTCGGCTCACCAAGCCTGCGTTTATTTGATCCAAAGTTCAGCAAAAACAGTAAAATTTTGAAACATTTTTACTATTGAAAATAACTGTTTTCTATTTGAATATATTTTGAAATCTAATTTATTCCTGTGATTTCAAAGCTGAATTTTTAGCATCATTACTCCTTCAGAACAAATGTTTTCAGATAATGTACTCACCCTTTTGTCAACCAAGATATTCACTTTCTTTCTTCATTTGTAAAGAAATTGCTTTTTTGAGGAAAACATTTCAGGATATATCTCCATATAATGGATTTGTATGGTGCCCCCAAGTTTGAACTTCCTAAATACAGTTTAAAACCAGCATCAAAGGGCTCTAAACGATCCCATCCGATGGAAAAGGGTCTTATCTAGCGAAGCGATCTGTCATTTTCTAAATAAACTGACAATTTCTATACTTTTTAACATCAAATGCTCATCTTTCATCTTCAACTTCAAAATTGTTCTTACCTTTTTTTTGTAAAGGACATTTGATCTTCTTTGTATGTTCACTTTGTAAGCACTGCGTATTTCTGCAGCGACGTAGGATGATTTTGAACGAGATGGGGAGTTTTCGACATACCGTAACTGTATTAACCCTTTAACTGCCATTAGCCGTTCGGGAAGGCTGTTAATGGCAGTTAAAGGGTTAACCTAGGTCACACAGACTACGGATGCGCATCGCAGAGACAAGACAAGACGAGCATTTGAGTTTAAAAAGTATATAAATTGTCAATTTTTTTTTAAATGACAATAATCATTTGTAAATGACTGATCGTTTCGCCAGATAAGACCCTATTTTACTCGGCTGGGATAGTTTAGAGACCTTTAAAGCTGCATTTAGACTGCATTATGGAAATTCAAACTCGGGGGCACCATACATATCCATTATATGGAGAGAAATCCTGAAATGTTTTCCTGAAAAAACATAATTTTTTTTACGACTGAAGAAAGAACGTCATGAACATCTTGGATGACAAGGGGGTGAGTACACTATCTGTAATTTTTTGTTCTGAAAATGAACTAATCCTTTAATAAATACACTGACACTATTTTTCACTTTCTCCCTATTTTTTAATCTTTTCATTCTTAGGAGAAAGATGTGTGGGGACAGACAGCCATGGATAGTGCTCACAGTGAGAAAGCAATCATGGCTCTTTTTGACCCTCTTTTTACAGTGTGTTGCCCAACTAAAGAGGCATATCTGCTGTATAAGGCAAATCGTGCACATAGATAATTTCTTATTAATTATTCTCTGTTGGTGACTTATTTCACACTCCACTATTGTTCTGTATTTCTAGGAGGAAAATAAATACACTACTAATATATAATAATATACTAATAATAATACTAATAAATTTATAGCCTACTACTAAATGTGTGTCATGCTGTTGGCTTATGGTACACACAATAGTCTCTCCTTTCAATAAAAATCTGTACAGAAATTTATGCATCATTTTTTTTTTCTGGCATTTTCAAAGATTACCAAAAGGCTAAGCATGGTCTTTGACAATTCTCATATGGGATCAGTTATTCTGGATAATGTAGACCGCGCAGTCTCGATGCATCAGTAGGTGGCAGTGTTGCTCCTTCCAGGGAGAAAAGAGGAAGCAGGCACTGCTCCAAGAAAGAAAGAAAGAAAAAAAAAAACACTTTATGGATTAGTTTCCTAAACCTTGAAAAGGATAGAGCTGACATCCTTTCTAAGACTATTTCTAATAGAAAAATGCCCATCTTAAACTTAATTACATGTAACCTTATTTCAAAAATGAGTAATTAGAAGAAGTTACATTTTAAAATACTCATAATTGGATTACATTTACTTTTTATTGATTACATGATTACATATTATTCACACAATAGCAATAAATTATTCATTATGTATTGATTCTCTCTAATTTCTCTTTTTTATCTTTTGAATTTTCCTTTCTAAAATAGTCTACTGCTTCTCTACACTCAGAAAGTCCAGTTTTGTGGACACAGCATTTGATCAGGTTTAAGAAGTGTTTCAACATTGAACACATTCATTTTTATTTGAATTATCACTCAGTAGGTCATTTATTATGTACAATTGAAAGGCTTTTGTCTTTAAAACTCATTAAAATGCAAAATTCTCGTTCTTTCTTTTTTGCTGACATTCTCAAACTGTCATCTGAACCTCTTTCATCTAATATTTTCACTTTAAAGGGATGATCAATCAGCAATTCTGTAAAAGACAATAACTCCCTTTGCATTGAACTTTGAGCATTGTAACTTTGTAGTTTATGCTCAAACAGCAACACTACACTCTAAGGTTAAAAAAGTGAAATCATAATCAATGACCCCTTTACTTCTGAGATTTAAAAATAAATATTTTAATTATGAAGTATAAGATTGCATGTTCACAGTTCTCTGACATTTGTATTTTTACAACATTATGGTACAAGATTATCCTGTTTAAATCAATGTGATAATGAGTTAGGTCAAAAGTAATCTTGATTATATTACCTAAATGTGTAATGTAATGGATTACAGTTTTTTTCAATTGCTAACAAACTTTTGTCCAATCTGTAGTTATATTTTTAAAACTCTAAACTCTGTTGTGACCGTACCATTAACACAATTTATGTTGTTTTCACACAATATCCAGTCAATTACCATGTTTCTAAAATGCAAACATTTTCTTTTCGTACAAGCTTACCCAAATCACCAAAATCATGGGTCTTTTTTGCAAATGCTTAAACACAGCATGTCAGAAATGAAGACCTAATGTTCCGAACTTTAAATACAGTATAAAGCCTCTATTTCTGCAACAACAGCAGCTCAAAATGATTGGAAAATATCTTTATTTAAAATATTGTAACAACTGATAAGCATATTTCGGTAACAGATCAATAAAATAATTAGAAATAAGTAATTCCAGTCTCAGTTGGAGGAATAGGCAGGTGTTGAAGCTATTTCTATTACATCAACATAGAGTAAAAGGACCTCTTTAAATTTGTTTTGTGGATGCAGAACAACACAAAGAATCAGAGAGAGAGAAAATGCCTGAGGGACAGAAATGGTTGTAGGAGGTAGAGGAGTAGTTGGATTAGAAAAAGGGAGAAGAAGAGGTAGGGTAGAGGAGTTAGAATGTGTGTTGAACTTTGCCGTTTTATGTTTGTTTTTCCCCCTACACATGTGGAACCTATGAAAGCTTATTTCTGCCATGGAATATAAAGGGTAAAGGGTAATTGTGACTTTTTAAACTCACAATTCCAAGAATACCCTTTACCCTTTATATTCCGTGGCAAAATTGCAACCAAAGACTATATATGTTGGAATTTTAGTTGATCACTGGCATCAGCTACCATGGGGACACCATCCATATCCAACCATCACCCACCGGAAAGCAATTTCAATCAAGGTTCCAGCTGAATTTCTGCATAGATTACCCTATCTTTTTCTGTTGTACATTCTGTAAAGTGATGAGTCAACTCAAAGTTTTAGATATATGTTGACAAGAAAGAACACATTCAACACTTTAAAATGTAAAATGGGTTTCAGTTGAAAGCAAACTGAAGGCTAAATTAAAAAAACAAACAAACAAACAATGGATTTAGTTTTAATTAAATTTTCTATTGTCTATTACAGTTTTTTTTGTTCGCTTTGGTACTATTTTCACAACTAAGTTGTACATTTTCAAAACTCTTCGTACAAAAAACCAAACTGATCACACTTGTAACACAGCCAGTATTTCATTCAAAACTTGCTGTTGTGCATTCATTTGGAATTTAAACATGTCTCATCACACAACCATTGATTCAATATATAAGTTTTTCATGAAAAGTCATGAGAACATGATTTAATCACTAAAAAACAACATAATGATATCTTTTCTGTTTAGTCTTTTTAACTACCAGTGAATCTCATGACAAACAATGAAAGATAAATATTTCAAATCACCCATAGAAGTGCTGAAATTAATATGCTACAGTACTGTAAAGACTGATTACAACATTTTCACATTAGAAGATACACTTACAATACACAACATTTACAGAATCTATCATTTCAATAATATCTTTGTGTATTCAAGAGAAGGATCAATGAAGACATATTTTGCAATAATCTGGGCATTTTTTTTTTCAAATATAATTACAACATAGGTATACTGTATACTCTATAATGAAATGTACACAGTGAACTAAAACAAAACTAAACATAACATTTAGTACAGATTACATTAATTTGGATCAACCCTGTCTTGAGCATTTGGCCATAGATTCTCATCTACATCACAGTTAATGTCATTGTAGTTCATGCACCTTGGGAAAAACCTTTAGGCATGGCTATCCTGCTCCATGTTGAAAGAAATTGCCAGTGTTCACATCCCACACCCCACCCCTTTTATAGTACTACAGGTCCTTCTCAAAAAATTAGCATATTGTGATAAAGTTCATTATTTTCTGTAATGTACTAATCAACATTAGACTTTCATATATTTTAGATTCATTACACACAACTCGAAGTAGTTCAAGCCTTTTATTGTTTTAATATTGATGATTTTGGCATACAGCTCATGAAAACCCAAAATTCCTATCTCAAAAAATTAGCATATCATGAAAAGGTTCTCTAAACGAGCTATTAACCTAATCATCTGAATCAACTAATTAACTCTAAACACCTGCAAAAGATTCCTGAGGCTTTTAAAAACTCCCAGCCTGGTTCATTACTCAAAACTGCAATCATGGGTAAAACTGCCGACCTGACTGCTGTCCAGAAGGCCATCATTGACACCCTCAAGCAAGAGGTCTGTGGGAAGGAAAAAATGTGGCAGAAAACGCTGCACAACGAGAGGGGGACCTGCGGAAGCAGTGGACTGAGTCTGGAGTAGAAACATCCAGAGCCACCGTGTACAGGCGTGTGCAGGAAATGGGCTACAGTTGCCGCATTCCCCAGGTCAAGCCACTTTTGAACCAGAAACAGCGGCAGAAGCGCCTGACCTGGGCTACAGAGAAGCAGCACTGGACTGTTGCTCAGTGGTCCAAAGTACTTTTTTCGGATGAAAGCAAATTTTGCATATCATTCGGAAATCAAGGTGCCAGAGTCTGGAGGAAGACTGGGGAGAGGGAAATGCCAAAATGCCTGAAGTCCAGTGTCAAGTACCCACAGTCAGTGATGGTCTGGGGTGCCATGTCAGCTGCTGGTGTTGGTCCACTGTGTTTTATCAAGGGCAGGGTCAATGCAGCTAGCTATCAGGAGATTTTGGAGCACTTCATGCTTCCATCTGCTGAAAAGCTTTATGGAGATGAAGATTTCATTTTTCAGCACGACCCGGCACCTGCTCACAGTGCCAAAACCACTGGTAAATGGTTTACTGACCATGGTATTACTGTGCTCAATTGGCCTGCCAACTCTCCTGACCTGAACCCCATAGAGAATCTGTGGGATATTGTGAAGAGAAAGTTGAGAGACGCAAGACCCAACACTCTGGATGAGCTTAAGGCCGCTATCGAAGCATCCTGGGCCTCCATAACACCTCAGCAGTGCCACAGGCTGATTGCCTCCATGCCACGCCGCATTGAAGCAGTCATTTCTGCAAAAGGATTCCCGACCAAGTATTGAGTGCATAACTGAACATAATTATTTGAAGGTTGACTTTTTTTGTATTAAAAACACTTTTCTTCTATTGGTCGGATGAAATATGCTAATTTTTTGAGATAGGAATTTTGGGTTTTCATGAGCTGTATGCCAAAATCATCAATATTAAAACAATAAAAGGCTTGAACTACTTCGACTTGTGTGTAATGAATCTAAAATATATGAAAGTCTAATGTTTATCAGTACATTACAGAAAATAATGAACTTTATCACAATATGCTAATTTTTTGAGAAGGACCTGTATATTTGGTGGCCAATTGTGATTACTGCTATGTGAAATTAATTAGCAATAGTGTGTACTCATTATGTGTGGTTAAATGTAATTTAGATGTTTGTGCAATTTGTCAGTACATTTGTGTAGCATATAATGTATGCTCACAAAGAAATGTAAAAAATATAGGTTTACCAAATGGTTTAGTGATTAACCTTTAAGATGAGTTAGATTAAATAATAGACAAATGAGAAAACTGAATGAGAAGACATGCAAATGAAAAGTTTGAAAGTAAATGCTTAATGAAAGGCAGTTACTGTGAATGAAAAATGTATATAAATGAAACAAATATTTAGTGAAATGAAAAGGATATTTTGTGACTGTGTGTAGTGTACTCAGACAATTGAAAAAAAGCTGAAATGTTTGAAAAAATGCACTTTTGATGATCTGTTGTGATTTTAGTACAAAGAGTTTTGAAAATTTAACAGCTGCTTGTGAAAATAGTACCAAAGCAAACAAAAAAAAAACTGTATATACAGGTAGAATTGAATGCAGTTTTTGTAAAGCCATCAGCTGTTAGTATTTTGACAATCACTGTGATGATTGACTATATGTTTCTGTTGGATAGAAGCTAGTGCTAAAGTTTTGACCAAATGACTCGGTTTTGAATAAGGTTTGCAGTGTTTTTATAGAGTTAGTATAAGCAGAAAAAGTTATTAAGCATTTTGAATGTAGAGTTTGAATTTATTTAACAAAATGCGGTTTTGAACAGAAAATTAACTATTTGGCTAATTATGTGATATAGGTGTGTTGCTGTGTTAAGAGTTTAGAAAAAGTACTTTAAGTATTGGTAAACGCTTGTTAGCAATTGAAAAAAACTGCAAGTTACTGTCTACACTTTTTGTCATGTAATTTGTAATCAGCAACAGATTACAATTTGTAAGTAATCTACCCAGCACTGACTGACATAGGACCTCAATATTGCCACTGTTGTTTTCAAGTTGTTTCTTATAACTTACCCGTTGTTTGCGTAGAATAGTTTTCTCACTTTTTAAAAATGGGTTGGTGTTTCTATTTTACCACACTTACACTTTCAGTTTCATGTCAGTTGTGTTACTCTTCTCTGGAGTCGGGACGATTTTCAGCTTTGTCGTGCGTCTTTTGACCTGCAGTGTACATGAGGTAACGAGAGGCGATTAACCTTTCCCGACAGGCAATCGGATGGTCAGATAAATTTCGCCCTTCGTGATTGTATCGCACAGTTTAAGCGGAACTACGAACTTCACTAAACTCACGAGCTTTTTCCCTCACTGCGCCTGTGTGAAAACAGAAACGAAACCGTGGCGACACAGCGTGTGGTATGAAGGAAGACGATGGAGGCTATAGAATTCTCTTGTTCGGTGGAGTATCGCGTGTTTTCTTTCTCTCGTATAGTGTGTGAGCAGTGAAGATCGGACGATCGACGATCGGACCGTATAGTGAAAGTTGGTCTGAAACAAAAACGCTGCTGAAATTGTACAGTGTATGCCCAGTTTTACTAGTCTCTGGTCGGTGAAAACCGAGTGGACCTGTCTTCAAGGTTAGCAGACATATTTTGGTTTGTTAAGTTTATACTAAATATGGCAATGTGTAATGCAATGAATTTTAGTTAAACCAAGTGGCAATCAAGCAAAATATATTACAAATTTAAGTAAATGTAACATGTAACATTAATGTGCTAAACTTTGATAAACCACCTGTGGGAATTTGAGGAAATCTGAAATGCCAGTGAATGGACCTTGACAACAGTCAAAAAAAAAAAATAAAATAAAAAAAAACTTTTGTGAATACAGTGGAATTACCAATGTCCAGATACTTTTTAAGTATGATTTACATAGTGATGCTTTAGAAATAACATTGTGCTGTACTGTAAGTTGCTTTTACTTTTTGGAAAAACATTGATATTGCATTTGTTTATTGATGGGCACCAGTTTCTACAAAGTGGTTTAAAAAGGCTGTCAGATGCTGTGGCTTCTGCACTTAACAAGGTCATCCAGTACATTACGGAAATCATGAAATCAGCAGGAATTGATGGTAATTGTGCCGAAATTGTACTTCAGTGTTTACATTTACTTAAACCAAAACTTATGCTCACATATACATTTTTATTCATGTTTCTTTCTAGCCAAGCAACTTTTCCAAAATGTTACTCTGGAAGGAGTGATTTTTGTCATTATGTCGGCCCTTCTGGTTGTTGTGGCCTACTGGATAATATCTTTCATCATGCGTTTGGTGGTTGGAGCTGTAAGGCAGGCTCTGTGGCTGCTGAAGGTCACCTTTGCCATAAGCGTGTTTGGATTGATTCTCGGTGACACTGAAGCCCCTGTAGGAACCACTGCGATGAGACTAGTGTTCCTGGCATTGGTTTGTGCCCTGTTAGGAGTAGGTACATCTGCAAAGCCAGATGCACACCTCAAGGACAGAATCAAGATGCTGGAGAGACGACTAACAGAGATAGAGAAAAGCAAAGTTAATTGATGGGGGAACCTCATCAGACCAGAAGTAACACATTTTCTTTTATCTTTGCTGCAGTTGTAAATCCAAGGATGGAATCCAGCATGATATTGTGACTTGAAACCCTGCAATCTGTTGACAAAGCCCTCTCTGATAAATGGTCTCAGCAACAGACGACTGCATTTTTTTTCCAGTACTGTTTTGGAGTAAAAAAGAAAACTGACATGAATCCCTAAAATCACACTGTTAGAAATTTTCCTGTATTTTTACAGTAAGTTACTGGCAGCAAGGTTGCCAGCAAGTTACTGTATTTTGTTTTACAGCACTGTACTGTAAAACAAAATACAGTAACTTGCTGGCAACCTTGCTGCCAGTAACTTACTGTAAAAATACAGTATTTTTACAGTAATTTATAATTTGTTTCTACTGTAATTTGCTATTGTGTAATTATTATTGATAATTGTGTAGTTGGAATAGCACATACATAAAGTTATAACATACAATTGTGATACTACTATAATTCAGATTAACATTACAAATTAAAAGACAATCCAAACATATTTACAAAAGTATTTTTATTAAAAGTTTTAAAACATTTCAGTATGGTGTTTGCCACCCAGAGTACAGTGCATCAACAATTTACAGCCATGAAAGCATTTTAAGTAGAATATAAATGAAACAAACACATGCATCTTGAGAGCTGAATTGGCAATCAATGTCCTAAGAGAGAACTTGATTTTTCTTAAAACTATCTAAAAGTTAAACTATCTTAAAATGAGCAAAAACAACAAGAAGTGTTTCATAACCATCGTCCCTAAATGCAGGGCATGTGGGTGGTGGCAAACAGGCCACTGTCCCTCTCTGTGAAGTCCTCCTTTTAAACAGATCATTTTGGATTGAATGAAGCTGTTGACATGCAGAGTTGATGACCATCACTGCGCCACCGTCCTGATCTTCTGTTCACTCCATGTCTGGCAGTTTATTTATTCCCATCAGTGGTAAAACTGAAACACAGTCATGAAACACACACAAAGACAAAAAATATTATTCATAGAACAGACAGCATGGGGAAAATAATGAATGAAAATTCTGTAGCATAGATGAAAAATAAATAAATCAATACAGTTGAAAATTCAGAATGTGCAAAATTTATAAGAGGGATATAACAGATAAAATGCATGTTATTGTATATTTAGTACTGACCCGAATAAGATATTTCACATAAAAGATGTTTACATATAGTCCACAAAACAAAATAATAGTTTAATTTATAAAAAGTATCTATTCAAAAGTTTACATACCCTTGATTCTTAATACTGTGTTATTACCTGAATGATCCACAGTGATCAGTTTGTGATAGATTGTTTAGTGATAGTCATGAGTCCCTTGTTTATCCTGAACATCCTGCTCACAGTTCTTTAGAAAAATCCTTCAGTTCGCAAAAATTACTTGGCTTTCCAAAATTTTTTGTATTTGAACCCTTTCCAACAATGGCTGCATGATTTTGAGATCCATCTTTTCACACTGAGGACAACTGAGGGACTCATATGCAACTATTACAGAAGATTCAAACTCTCACTGATGCTCCAGAAGGAAACATGACGCATTACAACTATAAAATTAGAAGATCAGGGTAAATTTAACTTTAAATGCTGTCTTTTGCTAAACATTTAAGTACAGTATCTTCTGTAGCTTCTGAAGGGTAAGAAAAATAAGAAAAATTTACACATCTTCATGCTGTTCAAAAGTTTTCACCCCTTAATGGATTGTGTTTCCTTCTGGAGCATTGTTTGAACCTTCTGTAATAGTTGCATATGAGTCCCGCAGTTGTCCTCAGTGTGAAAAGATGGATCTCATCATACAGTCAAAATTATATAATTATAAATTCAGCTATTATTTTCTCTTTTGTGGACTATATGTAAACATCTTTTATGTGAAATATCTTATTCAGGTCAGTACTAAATAAAAATAACGTATTCTGTATGATCCTTTTGTTTTGGTAAATAATTAACATTTTGCAGATTCTGCAAGGTGTATGTAAACTTTTGAATTCAACTGTAAATAAAATGTTATTAATTTAAATAATACTTACAAAAAAATAAACTGCCTTGTGACAGCATTCCTTCTCCGCAGGGTGCACAGACAAGTGGACCACACTGTATGGCTGCAAAAAAATCAAATAAATTTGATTCAGTAATGTGTTAGCCTACTTGTTGATAATGTATAGGCTAAAGTCACATAGACTGATGCCTATACATGAGTATTTCATACACTCCAACAATACATCAGAGTTGTTTAAAAAAGCATTATGTTTGACATTGCTGAAGATTTTGGCATGCATTTTATTTGTCTTTGTTGACTTATTGATCGTTATACACAGCTACAAAACTGATCTCCCGCCTAAATAATGTTAATTAACTGTAACATTACCAACATCTCTGACCCCAAACCACACATGTACATCTGCAAGTGAAATTATATTTATATTTATATATACTATGTCCAGTATTAACCGCGACCGTGAAGCGCAAATATATATATATTGCACACCATAAACTTATATTAAAACGTGCTCGTGTTTGTCAATGGCATACTCGAATTGGGCAACATTGTAAAAGGGATCCCTATAGAGATAGACAATTGTTTAATCGTAACAAATATCCCTTTTGTTTAAACACAAACTGCCGTTTATCGGTCTTTGTCATTGACAAACACGGTCATTTTACCTCACATACGTTACCACAGTAAAGCAAGCTTCGTTCAAACTCGACAGAAACCGAACAAAACTTACCAAAACGGACTCGGTTTGCCTTTCCACAGTTCTAGCAAGCATTGACTCTAGTTTTGGTCAAAATAAACCATAAACTAATTCGCTAGATATGGAAATGTCGTGATTCGTGAAGGCAGCGGGAGATTCGACTCACAGAGTTTACAGCACTGAGAAAAAAGATTATAACGACCGCGGCTAAACTTGCGGTTTCATTACACACTAAAAACCATGTACACTATATGATAAAAACCTGATATTAAATTTAACTTACCGAACTTGCAGAAATCTTCCGTTCTGCTTCTCTCTCCGGTCAGCAGCAGTTGTGTTCTGTCTGTGTGATCTGACCACAGGTGGCGCCGGCGCGCTATTTACAGCAGTATTGCGTGGCGTATTAAAGTTAGGCTACAGCAAGGTTACAGCAACACTAAAATGTACTGTAAAATATTCCCGCCGAATCAAAATAACCCATAATGCAATATAAATTACAGTATTTTACTGTAATATATAAATGTGGTATCGTACTGTAGGTTTTTACAGTAATGTGCTGCTAACAGCTAAGAAATATCTGAACCACATGTAAATCTTCTGCTCAAGTTCCAGAATCTCCACCATTTTATTTATTTTACTGAAGGTGTTTTTTTTCTTTTTATACAGTATATCCCCATCAACTGGGTGAATCCAGATTCTTTTGTGTTAAGGTGACTTTACTGAAACCTCTGGTTGCAATGTCTGTTTTGATAAAATCCTGAAGATGCTTCATTATGTGCAGACCCTTAAAATAACATGAATACTGATTTCGATAATCATGTTTATTGTCATTTTTATTATAGTTCAAAGTGTAACAACAAATTACTTTTAGTTTGTCTATATAGCAACATATATAAAATTACATAACCAATTGCAGAAATCAATAGTATTTTATCTAACTCTGGTAGACCTTTTTAGTATTGTCTCAATATCCTTTGTAATATGGGCAGGTAAAATGTTTTTGAAGTTACATTTAAAGATTGTATTATTTTTTATTGTACAACATAAAAAACAGCACCACATTATGATGTTTCCATCATTTTACCTCTTCTTCATTTGTTACTAGAAGAAACAAGACTGTTTTCAGGCAAATTATCAGTCACATGGCACAAGCTAGCAGTTTACCTTATTTAAAAAAAAAAGAAAAAAAAAGATACATTTTGTGATGGAAAGTATTAAATAAATTAATACTATTTCTTTCTCTTTTTTGTCAGCAGCCTTATTAATTCTCTATTTGTGATTTTTTCCCTCAGTCTGCTATTGTTCTGTATTTGTAGGAGAAAAATAAATACACCACTAATAAATAATTTTAAATAAATTACTAATAAAACGTGTGTCATCATGCTGTTGTTTTTGTTGTTTTACAATAAAAGTATGTAAGAAAAAATTGTACGTATTTTTTCTGCCATTTTCAAACGTTTACAAAAAGCTAAGCATGGTCTTGCACAATTCTCATATGGGATCAATTTGTGTGACGTTTCTTCTGGATAATGTAGACCGCTGAGTGAGTCTCGATTCATCAGTAGGCGGCAGGGTTGCTCTTTAGTTCCAGGGAGGAAAGAGGAAGCAGGCGTTGCTCAGGGAAAAGAAACGCTTTATGGATTCGTTTTGTAAACCTTTTGTTTATTAGTGATAAATAGACCTGGCGTCTTTTGTAAGACCATTTCTTATATGAAAAATGCCCATCTTCATCAACTTAATTTACTAATCCCTAAACAAATGTAAACGCTCTTGTGCGCGCGGTCGTGTTATTAGCGTAGTTGAAGGCACCTTTTTAAAATGGGTCGGTGTTTCTATTTTACTACACTTATACTTTCGGTTTCATACCAGTTGATACCGGTGTGTCACTCTTTCGAATGGGACGAGAAGTCTAGTCCACTGCAAAATGTGCGGTCCATCTTCACAAGTTTGTCCGAGGAAGCCCACAGTTGCCTAGTTTCTACATTTGGTGAAAAAAGAGTCGACCTGTCTCTCAAGGTGAGCTGACTTTGTGGAAGATCTAGTCTATCAAGTTTATACTAAACTTGGCATTGTAATGTAAATATATAGTTAATGCTTGAAGAGTTCAGATGCAAAAAAAAAAAAAAACCTAAAAGCTATTTTGGTCAAAAATGAGATAATGATACTGAGTGAATGCTCTCGACACATATTATACGTCTATCAAAAACTTCAAACTCGCTAAAATCCAAGCCTCAGACCAATCAGAAGTACTGGTACAGAAAGACGTCAGATGGATTTAGAAGCTTTTGCATCTGAACTCTTCACTTGCTTTTTGAGAAACCAAGTGACATCCAATCAAAACAAATGACAAGAATACGCTTATTAGGTTATAAAAACAATCATTCAGTGTAATATTTGTAAACTCTCTGGTCAACTATGCAATATCAAACAGTTAATGTTGATAAACACCTGTGTGAACTTGAGGAGCTCTGACATGCCAGTGAATGGATGTTGACACCTGATGGAAGTTTAAAATGGCTAAGAAAACCTTTGCAGATACCGCTTGGTTTGCTAATTTTCTAATGCAATGTTGCTTACTACATAATGGTGCTTTTTAAATGACTTTGTGCTGTAATGTAGTTACTTTCTTGGTAAAAACATTGTGATATTGTATTTGTTTATTCATGACCGTCAGTTTCTACAAAGTGGTGTGAAGTGGCTGTCAGATGCTGTGGCATCAGCCCTCAACGTGGTCATCCTGTATGTTACGGAAATCTTGGAATCAGCAGGAATTGACGGTAAATGTACAGAAAATCACTATACTTGAAAGTTTAAATTAAACCAAAACACATTCTCACGTGAATGTTCTCATTAATGTTTTTCTCTAGCCAAGCTACCTTTCCAAAAAGTCACTCCTGAGGGAGTGATTTTTGTCGCTAAGTGGGCCCTTCTGGTTGTTGTGGCCTACTGGATAATATCCTTCATCGTGCGTTTGGTGGTTGGAGCTGTAAGGCAGGCTCTGTGGCTGCTAAAGGTCACCTTTGCCATAGGCATGTTTGGATTGATTCTCAGCGACACTGGAGCCTCTGCAGAAACCACAGCGATGAGACTAGCAGGCCTGGCGTGTGTTTGTGTTCTGTTAGGAATAGGTACAACATCTGCAAAGCCAGATGCACACTTCGAGGACAAAATCAAGATGCTGGAGAGACGACTAAGAGAGATGGAGAAAAACAAAATGGAATGAGGGGAATCCCTCATCAGACCAGAAGTAACTAATTGTCTTTTCTTTTTGCAGCAGTTGTAAGTTCAAGGATGGAATCCAGCAAGATATTGTAACTTGAAACCCTGCAATAGAACCTCATTTGCATTTTGTTTGTCTAAACTTAGAGGGTGCTTCAATATTCCAAGTAAAATTTGTTTTGGGGTCCCATAGCACAGCTGGATCTGATATTTGAGTGGTTTAATTGTTAACAAAAGGACTGAATCGAATGTTCAAACACTGTTTTGAACTGTGTGAAGTTTCTTCACACCATATTTAAATAATGTTTTTGTTGCTTAGTACATTATTCAGGAATATGATGCATAGGGCAACAGTATGAAATGTATTAGAATGAATTTGTTGACAAAACCCTGTCCGAACAGACCACTGCATTTTTTTTCATGACTGTGTAAAAAAATGTTCATGTTCATGACAGGTAAAATCCTGAAGATGCTTGATTCTGATTATGTGCAGACCTTAAAAATAACATGAATACTGATTACGATAATCATGTTTATTGTCATTCTTCTTATTATAGTTCAGAGTGTAACAACAAATAACATTTAGTTTCTCAATAGTCCAACATATAACAAGGGAAATGACATGGCCTGTTGGCACTAGATGTCAGACCAAAAAAAAAGAAAAAGAAAAGTAACATGTAATGAGAAAATAAAATATGAACAAGAAATGCATTTCTGGTGTAGAAAATGATAGCAGTATTTTATCTAAGAACAATGATATTTGTCTCAATATCCATTGTGACATGAAGGGCAGTTAAAATAAGGCATTAATATGCAGGTACAACATACTAATATAAAACATCACTGTAATATTTGAAACATATTATCAAGATTCAAGTATACATGTTTTGTTTGCAGCATTTGTTGTTTTATTCCAGCTAACAGCACTATGAAAATGCCCTACGCAAATTCAGATACTGCATGTTGAGAAAATTCCCTGAAAAACTTAAGTTTATATATTTTAAATTCCCTTACATGCATTAATAGTAACATACATTATATGTGTTTAACCTAATGCTATGTTTTTTTCATATATGTGTCTCGTTCTTGGGGTTTACGTGATAAACAAAAAAAATAACATTGTATATTTTATTGTGTATTTTAGTTTTCTGAGGTTACTGGTTTTTGTTGTTGCCCAACTCTACACCTCTCAAGAGACTGAGGTAAGGCAAACAAATGTAAATAGAGTGAATATATACACACTACTGTCAATAATATATGGACATCCTACAATATCCTACAATAATAAAATAATGCCTTATTAGCTGTAGTTCTACACAAAAGTGTAGAATATAGCCTCTTCAGCCTGACTGAATGGAAAGATTAGATAAAGTGAAAATGGTGGCTCATTGTCAATTTTACAACTGAACTTCAGGACAGGCCATAACTAGTGTGTAATTGGATATTGCTTGGCTTTTTATGCAAATACGCACATCTGTCAACAATGGGTGTGGCTAAAAGCCCATTCAGAGGATGAATCCTTATTTGTCCATATGTCATGTGACTGATGATAGTGCTGAAAATATGGAGGTAGCTTTTTAAATGTATCATTGGTATCACTCAACAGCTTTTCTAATGCTATTAAAGAGTAGCAAGAGAATGGCATCAAGAGGTAAGGAAAAAAACAAGCTTTTTGGAAGCAGTTTGTTTTCC
The DNA here is from genome assembly GCA_033026305.1 of Cirrhinus molitorella. Taxonomy (NCBI): domain Eukaryota; kingdom Metazoa; phylum Chordata; class Actinopteri; order Cypriniformes; family Cyprinidae; genus Cirrhinus; species Cirrhinus molitorella. The sequence continues at coordinate 30,089,312 of CM065120.1, forward strand.
ACAGGAAAAGAGAATTAACAGGGATTTGAGGTACTGTTAGTCATATATAAAAGGATTTCTTTTTTTTTCTTTTCACATTTGAATATCATTCAATTGCGCTTAAGCTATACTGAGTCCTGAAAGAAGTAGTAGTAGTAGTAGTTTTAATTGAGGTCCTATTAGTTCTCAGGCCAAAAATTCTTCTTTTCTCTTTTTCTTTTTTGCTTTTGTACTTTCTATGAATCTAATGAACAGCAAAGTGTTTGTTTCCATATCCTTTGCAGGGATAATTCAGGATTTTGGAGCAACTACAGAAAGTTGTTGCCTGAAGTCTTTCCTTTGTTAATGTCAAACTGGACACCAGTGTCACTGGAGTTAAGGATATCCATGGAAATGCTGCTCGTACCAGATGGTTGAGACTAGAAAAAAAGACAGGTAGGACTGTGAGACACAGTGAAACATTAAAGCTTTACTATTTCTAACAATCGTTTTCACCAATGTGCAACACATTTTCTGCAATTTGTTTTAAAAAAAGTCAAAATGTAATGCAAAGTGGCTCTTACTGAAGGACTGGACAGTTAAAAACTATATTGTAAACAATAGCAAACACTAAAATATGTCACAAGAAAAAGTTTACTCACAGGCAGATGGTAATAGAAAAAAGTAAACAATAAAAGACTATCGTATGACCACTTTAATGATTTAACAGGCTGAGAGAAAAAGGGCAGATGTTACCTCAGGCTGAGGTGTGAGCAGTGGTGCAGTTGGCGGCAGTTCATTCGTATTCGACCCGGTGGGTTCAGGCCCAGGAGGAGCACTGTTCATTACTGGCGTATAGTTCTGAGGACACACAGTATCTTGTTAAAAAATTAATAAATTCATTTGTGTGGATACTTTAATGCAAGCGACTTTGGAAGACAGTAACAATGAACAAAAATGTAGTAAATGTTTAAAATAAATAGAAAGAAATAGAAATATTAGTAATATTGCAATTGTTTTATGCAAATACACTTAAAGGGTAGTTCACCCAAAAAATGAAAATACTGTCTTCATTTGCACACCCTCAAGTTGTTCTAAACCTGTATGAGTTTTTTTCTTCAACACAAAAGAATATTTTTACATGTGCTGGTGATTATTTTCCATACTATAGAAGTCAGAGACTACTGTCAGTTGTTTGCTTACCAACATTGTTCAAAATATCATATTTTGTGTTTAAGAGAAAAAAAAAAAACTTGAGGGTGAGCAAATGATGACATCATTTTCCATTTTTGGACTAACTATCCCTTTAACTTTGTGTTGCCCCCTTCAGAGCAATTGATTTTTGTATTACAAATAAGCACATAGAACTATAAACATGTACCACAGGTGCAGGTGAGTTGTACTGGGGTGGAGGGTTGTTCCACTGAGGCGGTTGAGCAGGAGGAAGTCCAGGCCCAAAGTCAGGAGGATAGACAGGGTTTTGAGGCACATACTCGGGATAAAACCCCTAAAAAGAGAAAATACACAAAATAGATTTTTACAGTTTAAACAAACTCTCTATAGGTTTATGTACTACTGGTGTATACACTACCAGTCAGAGGTTTTTAAACTGTAAGTTTTAATGTTTTTTAAAGTGTCTTTTGCACACCAAGCCTGCATTTATTTGATTCAAAGTACAGCAAAAACAGTACAATTTTGAAATATTTTACTATTTACAATAACTGTTTTCTATTTGGATTAAAATATAATTTATTAATGTAAAAATATTTCACAATATTTCTGCTTTTGCTGTATTTTGGATCAAATAAATGCTATATATATATTAAAAAAGTTATATATTCTATATAATATATTCAAGATTCATTACATGTAAAGCAAAACATTTTTTCATTTTGATGATTAGAGCGTACAGCTCAGCAAAGTCAAAAATCCAGTTTCTCAAAATATTACATTTGAGTTTCATTAAATGACCATCCCTACAGTATAAATTCAGAGTATCTCTTGTTCTTTGAAACCACACTAATGGGGAAGACTGCTGACATGAGCACCCCCCACAAAGAGGGTAAGTCACAGAAGGTCATTACTGAATGTGGGCTGTTTACAGAGTGATGTATCAAAGCATATTAAATGCAAAGTTGACTGGAAGGAAGAAATTGGGTAGGCAAAGATACACAAGCAACAGGGATGACCGCAAGCTTGAGAATACTGTCAAGTGAAGCAAATTCAAACACTTGGGAGAGCTTCACAAGCAGTAGAATGAAGCCAGAGTCAGTGCATCAAGAGTCACCACACTCAGACGTCTTCAAGAAAAGGACTACCAAGCCACTTCTGAAACAGAAACAATGTCAGAAGCATCTTACCTGGGCTAAGGAGAAAAACAACTGGACTGTTGCTCAGTAGTCCAAAGTCCTTTTTTCAGATAAAAGTAAATTTTGCATTTCATGTTGAAATCAAGGTCCCAGAGTCTGAAGGAAGACTGGAGAGGCACATAATCCCAGCTGCTTGAAGTCAAGTTTCTGAAGTCAGTAATGATTTGGGGTGAGTGACGTCTGCTGGTGTTGGCCCATTGTGTTTTATCAAGTGCAAAGTCAATGCAGCCATCTGCCAGGAGATTTTGGAGCACTTTATGCTTCCATCTGCTGACAAGCTTTACTGAGATGCTGATTTCCTTTTCCAGAAGGACTTTAGCACCTGCTGACAGTGCAACAACCACTTGCAAGCGGTTTGCTGACCATGATATTACTGTGCTTTATTGGCCAGCCAACATGCCTGACCTGAACCCCATTGAGAATCTATGGGATATTTTCAAGAGAAAGATGAGAAACAGTGGATCCAACAATATACAGACGATCTGAAGGCTCAATAGTGTCTCAACTTCTCTGTTTTGCAAATCTGTTTTTTGATTGATTTTAGGAAATATTCTACTATTTTGAGATATTGGATTTTTGACCTTCATGAGCTGTAAGCACTAATCATCAAAAATAAACCCAAAAAACTTTTGAATTTTTTTACTTACATGTAATGAATCTAGAATATATGAAAATTTCAGTTTTTTAAATAAGTTACAATAAAAAAATATACTTTTTCACAATATCCACAATATATATATAAAATATGTATTTGCATAGTCATGCAAATATTAAGTAATGCAGTACACAGAATCTCTTGGATTACAATTTGCAACTAGACGGATATACTGTTACTTCCTCTACAGTCAAAAATGTGGGTGTTACATTACACAGCAACTTGTCTTTTGAAAATCATATATCCCATGTTACAAAAACAGCATTCTTCCATCTTAGAAAACATTGCCAAGCTACGGAACATGTTACCTGTTTCTGATGCAGAAAAGTTAGTTCATGCATTCATTACCTCTAGACTGGACTATTGTAATGCACTGGTTGTCCTGCACCTTCAATAAACAAGCTACAGGCAGTCCAAAATGTAGCTCCTAGAGTCCTTACCAGGTCAAGAAATATGAAAATATTACCCCAATTTTACACTGGCTACCTATTAGGTTCATGTCATAGTTACAAAATATTACAACTTACTTATAAGACACTAAATGGTTTAGCTCCTGCATGCCTAACTCGTCTTCTACCACGCTACAATCCATCACGCTCCCTAAGGTCACAAAACTCTGTACTTTTGGTAGTACCTAGAATAACAAAGTCCACTAAAGGAGGCAAAGCTTTTTCATATTTGGCTCCCAAACTCTGGAATAGCCTTCCAGATAAAATTTGGGGTTCAGATACACTCTCTCTGTTTAAATCTAGATACATCTAGACAAGACACATCTCTTCAGCATTCACATAATGTATATCATAACCTTGTACTTCAGTTGCATCTGATCAAATGCACATTAACATCCTTTAGCTTGGGTTAAACACCATATTTGCTTGGTTGGAACAGCAGATATGCTAATTATTTCTCTGTTTGTTTCTCTGTTTCTGAACTAGGATTTATACAAGCTTTAGTCTGGATTCAGAACACCTGAGAAGAGATGATGCCAACCCTGAAACAACATACAGCACTACCAAATTTTGCTATAAGTTTGACTGCAACATATAATCATTACTGTTAATGGTGTTCATCGTCTGTTTGATTATGTCAATATTAATTGATTTTTTGACATAGCATCACTAGCAAGCTACTACTAAATATATTGTAGAATCTTTAATTTTCTGTAAAGCTGCTTTGCAATGATTTGTATCGTGAAAAGCGCTATACAAATTAACTTGAATTGAACTGAATGTATATACCATATGTTGGTCCACCAGCTAACAACCAAACCAGAATTCATATTGGCCTTGGGGACTGTGGATACATTCCACAGCTTGCTTTCCTAAACATGCATTAAATGGGGTTCTTTGTCAGTTTCTTTTGCATCTAGCACTTTTTACAGCAACTCATGCATGAAACAGTGTTCCAAAATCATGGTGCTTGAATTCACTTTTCAAAAACGGGGCATTATTTTCTCATTCTGATATATTAGAGCTAATCAAGCAATTTGGAACTTGTATTCAAAAGTTTCAAAAGTTGCTGCCTTCTTGAGCTGAACTTCTTGTGTTGTAACATTCCTCATTTGTCACTTTGAATAGACAAATTTGCTGTAAATCTTAGTGTGTGAACTCACAGGGTTGAGAGGTACAGCAGGTGGTCCGCTCGGCACTGTTGGATAAGGATAGTGAATCTGACCTTGATCTGGATGAGGCGGATAACCAGCGATGTAGCCCTTTAGTCAGAAAACAACAAACCATTAATATTAATTAAAATGTACACCAGTTACAATCACTGTATTATTCTAATGTCACTCAGCATGGTTTTGTCACAAAGTGGTTATTTATTAAATTATGTTTGCTCTTTTCTTTACAGGATAGAGAATGGACAGGAAAGTGTAGAGAAAGAGAGAGACTCTTCACATTTATTTTACCTGGCCAGGGTCTCCAGGACCTCCAGGAGCAATGGGAACTACAGGAACTACAGGACCTACAGGATTAGCCACATTGTCGCTGCAAGGTATAGACATTGGTACGGTGTTGGGCTGCCCCGTGTATGATTTAGTGGTCCGGCACCTTCTACAGATTCTTTTTCTGCAGCAGAAGCAGATTCCACCCGGAATGCCAAGCAGCAGCAGAGCTATTAGACCTTTATTAGGGGTATAGTCATGTTGATCTACATAAATATTTGAAGAGACGAGAGAAGAACAGACATCAAGAGATTTAGTATTGCATGACACCCAATTCTCTAAAATAAAATCAGCAAATTGTATACATACAGTTGAGGTCAAAAATTTACATACACCTAGCATAATCTGCAAAATTATTTTACTAAAATTAGAGGGATCTTACAAAATGCATGTTATTTTTTATTTAGTACTGACCTGAATAAGAGATTTCACATAAAAGACAGTTTTTACATATAGTCCAGAAAAAAAGTTGAATTTATAAGAATGACCCCTTTCAAAAGTTTACATACGCTTGATTCTTGATACTGTGTTGTTACCTGAGTGATCCACAACTGTGTTTTGTTTTGTTTAGTGACAGTTCCCTTGTTTGTCCTAAACTGTTAAACCACCCGCTGTTTTTCAGAAAAATCCTTTAGGTCCCACAAATTCTTTGGTTTTTCAGCATTTTTGTGTATTTGAACCTTTTCCAACAATGACTGTATGATTTTAAGATCCATCTTTTTACACTGACGACAACTGAGGGTCTCGTATGAAACTATTACAGAAGGTTCAAATGCTCACTGATGCTCCAGAAGGAAAAACTATGCATTAAGAGCCAGGGGTGTAAACTTCTGAACAAAACGAAGATGTGCGAATTTTTCTTATTTTGCCTAAATATCTTGTTTTTTTTTATTTAGTACTGCCATTCAGAATATACTTACATGTCTCCCAGAATACAAAATAAGTTAAATTTACCCTGATCTTCAAAATTCAAAATATTTTGACCCCCTGGCCCATGCATCATTTTCCTTCCAAAGCATCAGTGAGCTTTTAAACCTTCTGTAAAAGGGTTAAAAATGCTGAAAACCAAAGAATTTGTGGGACCTGAAGGATACTTCTGAAGAATCTTTTATGCTCAACAAAGCTGCATTTTTTTTATCAGTTTTTAGTACCATGATTCTTCAGAAATCATTCTAATATGCTGATTTGTTATTATTATCACTTTTTTATTATTATCACACAAAAATATTTTTTGTGGAATGTGATCTTTTTTTTTCAGCAGTCTTTGATGGAAAAAGTTAGAACAGCATTTATTTGAAATAGAAATATATTTTGAAACATAAATGTGTTTTGATCAATTTAATGTATCCTTGCTAAAAGTTTTTTTAAAGATTAAAAAAAAAAAAAGGATTTTCTTACCCACTAGTATCATTGTATTGTCTGAAGCAACTCTTCTTTTAGAATCAGTGAGCTCATATCTGCCTAAATCTGATACATTTACATTGAGAATCTGAATATTATCGCTGGTCACTTTAAGCCGGTTGATGTAGTCTGGTTGATTCCGTCCCACAGGAACTCCATTCTCCACCAGGGTGACAGATGAATAATTGCTGTAAAAGTTAAGTGTGGCATCACTCTGCTTGAGTCCTGACAGAGATATGGCCAGAGTTTCACCTGCAACACGATCAATGACTTCTCTGTTGGCTGTAAAGGACAGAATGACAGATAGTGAGGATATGTGAACAATCATAAAGATATTATTCTGAGACAGAGGATTAAGTTATTACTTACTTTTGACCTTCACTATATAAGTGGTGATGGTTGAACCAAAGTGATTGTACAGGGTGTAGGTTCCCTCATCGTCAAACGTAACTTGTCTGATTCTGAATGTCCAGCCCTTAGATGCGCTGCTCACTACGCCTTTACTGGCTTTACCTGGCTGTAAACCATAGGAATTGTGTTCCCAGACAGTATATTCTTCACTCTCATCAGCACTAGCAAAGTTCAACTTCTTTGTCCTCTCAGGAAGTTCCAGACTCAACTGATGTCCGTGGATTACAGTCCTCTGAGATATTGCAGAGACTGACCCTGAGGGAGAAATTTTCTTTAGAATGGCAAGATGAATAGAAGTTCTCTAGCAGTTAGCGTTTTTTTTTTGTTTTTAATCCACACAGGATTCAACTTGTCCTGTAATTCTTTCTAACAGCATGGTTAAGAAGCAAATGTTGAAATACCTGCACAAATAGCAGTTGCAAGGAGGGTCCAAACACTCAGCATCTGTTTGAGAAAAGATCTATCAGTATTGCAGATATATTCTGAAAATGCATTACATTAAAACATCAACCTGATTGTCTTAAACAGATTAAGGAATAAATCAGCTGCCATATGCTTGCATTAATCAGAATTTTGGGACATGTAAGCACTTAAAACACTGGGTTGAAAAAAGCCATTTGGGTGGATTTTAGCCCAGCGATTGGGAGAATATAGGACAGCGCACATGTTGGCTTATGACTGCATTAATCAGAATTATGCATTGTGTAAACACCTTGTTCTCCTGATCATTTGTTTTTATCTGTGCATCTCCAAAAATTTTTTTTTAGAAAAATCCTGTTAAAATGTATCAAATATCATCTATTAGGCTCTTTTACTCATCGTTATCACACTGCATTGTTTTGCCCCCACAATAAAAACTTATAATCATAAAAGCATTATACATATTTAAACACCATACAGCATTTAACCCTCTATGGTACGCATTATGTTCCAACCATGAAATATTTTTTTCACATAAGTTTTTATTACATGAAATAGCTTCAATTATATAAATCAAAAAGATTTTTGAGAAAAATAATTTTGGGGGGGTATTTAGGAAATTGTTGCCATATGGCAACACTGTACCACAATGGAAAATGGCCAAAATTAGATCTTCTATTAAATTGATTTTTCTTTTCAATTCAAATGCGCATTTCTTTTAGAAATTGATGCATCCAATCTTAATGTCCATCAAAATCTTCCACACGCACATTCAGACACATATACACACTCATCCTCATTGTCATCACATGGAAGAGCCAACTCTGCACTCTTCCTATTGCCCTTTCTGTGAAACATTGCAGTTTCCATTTTCTAAAAAGAATAAATAACTTTCTTATTAATACATAAATACAACTATAATACAATAAACACTTCAAATTAATAAATGACTGCAATCAAATTATTGATGTTACTATTTATAAAAAATCCCAGTGGGGAAATACATTACTTCAATTCCACCGTGGTACAATGTTGCCATATGGCAACATACCTATTTTTCCATAGTGGTACAGTGTTGCCATAAGGCAACATTGATATTTACTAATTTTACAGTAAAACTATGTTAGATAATGTTGATTTGTGAATATAAGTATGTAACTAAACTAAAGATGATGCAAAAAAAATCCCCCTTGAGAAGAGAAATTCAGAAATTAGGTTAACAGAACCATTTCTGGAGCACTTCAACCGGTGTCCTCCATGTGTGGGTGACAGTCGGAAAAATTGTTTTGGAGGAACATTCAAATATAATTTTACTTAAAAACAGCACATCACTGACTACCTTAGGGCTGGCCCTTTCAATTAGAATATTACAATGTATTTTATTCTGAATAACAAGGAAATCTGTAGAAATTAATTGTTGCCATATGGCAACTCTGTACCATAGAGGGATAAATATCATCCTACAAAGACAAATTATTGGGAGAGACATATTATTGGGAGAGTGTCAAGTTAGACTTATGCATTTTATGCAAGTAGTCTGTAAAAACTTAACTGATTTAAAATACATCAGAATTTTAGCATACTTTTAAGCCATAAAAACAAAAACATCTGCACCATATTGCTCTATTTGGGCCTCTGAATATTTTTCCTCTTCAAATGTGAGCGCCAATATTCCATTTCATACAAAACATTTTATATATAGTTTGGGATCAGTACGATTTTTAATTAAGTTTCTTATCAAAGTATGCAAAAAACAGTAATACTGTGAAATATTATTTCAATTTAAAATAGTGGTTTTCTATTTTAATATACTTTAAAATATAATTTATTTCTGTGATGCAAAGCTGAATTTTTATCAGCCATTACTCCAGTCTTTAGTGTCACATGACATGATCCTTCAGAAATCATGCTAATTTATCATCAATGTTGGAAACAGCTGTGCTGCTTAATATTTTATCTAATAAGCATCACAGCTGTTTCCAACATTGATTAGCAGCATGTAGAATGATTTCTGAAGAATCATGTGATATTGAAGACTGAGGTAATGATGCTGAAATTCAGCTTTGACCACAGGAATAAATTATATATTCTTTAAAGTATATTAAAAACCCACTAGTTTAAATTGCAATAATATTTTACAATATTACTGTTTTTTCTGCATTTTAATCAAATACATGCAGCATTAAGGAGCAGAAAAGACTTCTTTAAAAACATTAAAAATCGTACTGATCCTAAACTTTTGAACGGCAGTGTATATGAGTGTGTGTGCACGTGGTATTTATCACGTTATGGGGACCAAATGTCCCCACAAGGATAGTAAAACTAGTACATTTTGACAAGGACAAGGAAACAGGCTTATAAATCATACAGAATAACTTTTTTTGAGAAAGTAAAAGTATGCACAGTCTCCTGTGAGGGCTAGGTTTAGGTGTAGGGTAGGTGTAGGGCGATACGGTTTGTACAGTATAAATACCATTACGCCTATGGAATGTCCCCATAAAACATGGAAACACAATATGTGTGTGTGTGTGTGTGTGTGTGTGTGTGTGTGTGTCTGTGAGTGTGTGTCAGATAGACACATAGATAGCTTTGCTCATTTTAAATCATATAGCTTTTAAGTAACATCTATTTTAATACTTAATATTGACCACTCATATTGTACCAAAATATTACATGAAAGCACTTGTGTGTGTGACATGGCAGCACTGTGGTATTGTTGAAGTAGACCTACCTTGTAAATAGCATTACATATTTATTCAGAAATATGAATGGTATGTTGCTTTCTCCATAGCTGTCACACTTGTTGACTAGCTATTTTTTTCAGTAGCTTGCCCAGCACTTTAGTACAGCCTTTAAGCATTTAACAGCATGAAATACAAATACAAAAAGTCACTAAATATTTTAATTAATCATTTTTCATCCACATCTTTGTTCTACCTTTGTACTTACATTAATGACAAACTAGTGGTTTTTAATCATTTATATTATTTTTGTAAACTGCAGCTGGCGCATAAAAGGGAGCAAGTGAATATCATAGGCATATAGCTTGTTAATAAGCATGTTAAGTATATCGGCACTTTTTTTCATCTGGGCGTGCCTAAGGTTAGTCAACATAATAATGACTGATACTGTGTTATTATCATAAAATTAACTGTTGTAGTCCTGCAAAACGAATAACTTTTCACCACAACAAGCTTATATAATCGCTAGAAAGCTGTCACTCCTCAGGAAGTTACGTTAAAATGCAAGATTGTTATCTACATGGTGCATACCGTTACTGAATGGATTCTGATTTACTGGAACGGAATGGCCAAGACTTGTGTTGAAGAAATCAACAGGCGTGATTAGCTCAAAGCTGCATAAACACATTGTAAATATAAACTTCCGTTTTGACGTTACCACAAATGGCAAAAAAAAAGTTACCACAAATACCAACGGAAGAGGTTGCCATGTCTGTGTAGCCATATTATTTAATTACAGTTACAGTGCTTTTGCTTTTGTTTGAAGGTTTTCACTGCGTAAGAAAATGGACGTGACGTAAAAAAGTGTAAATTGCTGCACACGTGCCTGATATATTATCTCAAAAACAGATCATTTGTGAAAGATTCAAGATCAAGTGTAAAACCACTCCAGCCAATCCACAAAACTCATAACCTCTTCAAAATGTGCACGGACAGCATTCCTCTGTAAGTTAGTCCCACAGCAACCCACAGTGGCAACAGCTTTATGTGATCTTTAGGAAACGTTTAGGTACAGTACAGTTTCTATACTAATCGTACGTGCTACACAGAGGATATTTTCAGTGTGTTGTCTACTCTAGAGATTGTGAAACGCCCAGACAAATGGCGGCTAATGGTCTGCTTCTCTGAAGGGCGTTAGATTAAATGATTGGTCCAGACCGTCAATGACATCATTATGCTACGCCAATGCACGAAATAATTAGATTTAGTTATGCCGAGAAATAAAAAAATAAAAATAAAAGAAAACAGGTTGTAGGCTACTCACGCGACGCATATGTAAATGGAAATCTGTTAGTTTGTGCACTCCTAAAGCTTTTGGTTTAAATGCTTTGAATAAAAAACTTCGACCAAAAGCATTTGGAAATGTTATTAACCACTATAACACTTTTACTGTTTGATTGGCGCCTGGTATACATTTCGAAAAGTGAACAAAAAAACGTAGTGAAACTCACGCGCCTCCTGCACGCGGATTAAAAGCGTTGTCATAACGCGGGAGGAGAAATGGCATGTGTTTGAATTAAAACAACACCGCTTACAGAATAACAAGGACTTTGTATAATGAAAACAAGCCTTAATTCGCGTAATGCCTGCGTTTGACATTTTTCGCAGTTTTAGCAAAGATAATGTTCTAAACTCAACTCAAAAATATCATAGCGTACTCACAGTTTCATGAATATGATGGGCTTCCGTTGTAAATGTAGGATTTAACCGTGTATCAGAGCAGTAAATTATGTCGGTAGGAGTGTCTTGTGGGAGTATGGTAATGTGAACTCAGCCCCTTTGCTGTCGTGCGGACAAACCGCCTTGGGCGCATTCCGCTTCTTTTGTCTTGATCAACTTGGATAAAGGACGATGGTTTTGTGAAGATCAATGTGTGTGGGCTAAGTAACGTTATTTGAAAGAAGAAAATATCGTAGGAAATATGGCAAGTGTCGTCTGCTCATCCTGAGAAATACCTTATGTCGAACGAATAATCACTAAATGTGTGGCATGTGATATTTACTGCCTTACCGTGTTAAAATCGTTAACTATATGTTTCTGATTGAGCTTTAGAGCGTTATCGTAGGCTAAATAGCCTTCCTTTAACACCCTGGCTTTAACACAACACTTTTGATGTAGTTATTTTATCATGAGTCATCATACCAATTAAATAATTTTATTTGTCCATCCTAATTCATATTTCCAAATATAGAGGAGACTGAGACTGGACCATCTATTTATGTCGGTGCTCCAGCCTTCAGCTGTTCCTTCTATATTTTCTGTAACAGCTAGGAGTCTCCATTCATAGACAAGCCCTAACAGAGGACCAAACCAATTCAGGCTAGCAAGTCTGCATAAACAAAGGCAACAGGATACATATGTCAGAGGCGTGGTTAGAAGACCCCTCCCATCCCAGCATGCATCGGTCTCAGTGCAGTGCTGTTCATGCACTGTTCATGAGTATTTTGTGGGAGGTATGCATAGGCTTTGTTGGAATACAAATGTAAGAATTAAACCAAAATGAATGGTTAAGCAACAACAGCAGCTGAGTGATTATGTTAAGCATAAGTGATTATGATTCTAAGGATATTTCTGCTGGCCCTGTTTTATCTTTATCAAGAATCCTGCTAAAGAGGTGTTGTATGGAAGCTTGTTTCTGCTACATGATTTAAAAAAAAAAGTTATTGCAAATTTTTTCCTCACAATTCTGACTTTTTTTCCCCTCTCAATTCTGAGTTTGTATCACACATAATTGGGAGAATGTATGCAACTGCATAAAGAAAAGTTAGAACTAGGGCTGTCAAACGATTAATCGCGATTAATCGCATCCAAAATAAAAGTTTATGTTTACATACTATATGTGTGTTTACTCTGTATATTTATTATGTACATATAAATACACACACATACAGGTATATATTAAAAAAAATATTTATATGTATATATATATTTACACCTGTATAGAATTTAGATTATAAATAAATATAAATATTTTAGATATAAATCTAAAATATTTTTCCTTAATATATACATGCATGTGTATTTATATATACATTATAAATATACACAGTACACAGACATATAGTATGTAAACATAAACTTTTATTTTGAATGCGATTAATCGTGATTAATTGTTTGACAGCAATAGTTAGAACTGTAAGATATAAACCCAGAATTGCAAGAAAAACTGTCAGATTAAAAAGTTGCTACACTGTAAAAAATATTTGCATTTCACATTTTTTTTCCCCCCAATTCTGTTTGTCACAGAACAAAAAATACAAAAGCATATACACTGTAAAAAACAAAAAACACAATTTGTTGAGTCAACTTAAAATAATTTGCAGTAGCGTAGCCAGGATTCACAATATGGGTTGGCCCAGAGAAAATTGGGTGGGCCTAGTCAAAAATGCCTCTGTTATCAAAATTGACCAACGCAACTACACCTGCTTGAACAATCAGAGCAAAAGTCTGCATGTCATTATAAGCAGAGCATAACGGTAAGAACAGCATATGAGCAAGGCAGCCACATCGCCTTCTGAAAGACGCAACACAACAACATTTTGCCACAAAGCACCAGCAAAAATGAATACAATGAATGTGTCTGGGGAAACGGTAAGAAAATATTTGAAAGAATCATTAATAAACTATTGTATTCTGAAATAGATTTGCAATCTACTCTTTGGACGCACATTTAAAGAGAAATGTTTGTTTTATTTTGTTAAAGTAATAATTTAAAGCTTTCTATTTATATATTTATCATGTTTGTGAGGCATGTATGTGCTGAGTTTTGGTTTCATTTTTGTTTTGTGCTCTAAATTAACTTTTATAAAAAAAAACAAAATGAAATATAATCACTTTGCCATTACATGCAAAATGTGACTATTTTAATAGCTGAAACAGTAGCTATAAGCTGTTTATAAGCTGTCACAGGTCAGACTCGGCCGAGAATTTTGATAAACTGATTCTGATTAGGCTAAGCAACTGACTGGGTGGGCCTGACTGGCAGGTGGGTGGGCCCAGGTCAACTTGAAATATTGTGTTTTACTAAGTGACAAGTATATTTATATTTATAAGTTTATATTATTTACTAAGCATATTTGAGTTGATTCAACTTAAAATTTTAAGGCATCCGAGTAACAAACACAGCTGTTAAGTTTAACAAACATTTTTTTAGTTTAGTCAACTCAAATATCTAAGTTGTCACTTAGTGCAACTTGAATAAACTTATTTGAGTTGACTGAACTTAAGGCAGCAGGGTAACAAATTATTTTAAGTTTACTCAACAAATTGTTTTTTTTTTTTTTTTTTTTTTACAGTGTATGTTTTTATTTTTTGTTCTTTAACATAAACAGAATTGAAAAAAAAATGTGAAATGTAAAAATTTGGAGAAGAAAAACAGAATTGTGAAATGCAAACTCAGAATTTTGAGAGAAATCCTTAAATTGTGAAGAAGGCAGAAATGAAAGAGGAAAAATTGTGAGATAAAATGTCACAATTTCATTAATTCATTCAATGAAGGAAATTTGCTGGTCTTTGCTTCTGAATACAGTTTGAATATGAAATCTACTGCTTCTGTGATTTTACTGAATATTTAAACTTCAGAGAAAATGATCATTATTTTGCTCACATACAGTGGTCATTTTGATAATTTCCGAATTGATGTTGCCAGGCTGTCTCACCATATACAGTGGTGGCCAAAATGATTAGAACACCAGTATTTTCACCAGCTAAAAATGTTTTAGGTCAGTTATTTCTATCTTTTGCTGTAGTGTGTCAGGAGGGAATATCAGTTTACATTTCCAAACATTCTTTTTGCAATTAATTGTAATAATCCAGTGAGATTTTTGTTTGCACAAGGAGTCTGTTTGACAACAGCCAGTGATCCACACAGAGATCTGATCTCATCATCATCCAGTCTGTCTGGAATGAAGACACAGAACAAACTGAGACAACTGTGGCAACATCTCCAAGATGCTTTAAGAGACCTGCCTGCAAAGCTACCTGAAAAACTATGCACAAGTGCGGAAAAAGCTTCTTTAAATGTAATAGATGGTCACACCAAATGTTGATTAAATTTAGTGGAAATAAATTAAGAGAATCTATTTATGACATTATTTTGACAGCATATTAATTTTACCGCTTTTTTACACAAGGGCACAAGGGTTGTAGCTTTACAGAAAGCTTTTGCTTTCTCTGAAAGGCATAGTGTTCAAATTCTTGCTCTCAGTGGCAACTGTTGTAACTGGGGCAGACATGTCCTCTTCACTTACAAAAATTCAGTTTCTTTCATGTTTTCTAGTGTGTTGCAGTGCTCAAATAGACATTTAACAACAGAACAGGATTATCTCTCTATTATTATACAAAAATAATAACTATATTTATGTTGGTAAATAAAGCCAAAAATCCAGCTCTTCACACACTTGCAGCTCTGTTGTCTGCTCACTTCCATACTGATGGTCTTATCTTATCAGTACTGTTGAGGCTGACTGTCAGATGAACATCTGGAATTTAAAGGATCACACCAATGTAGCCAACTTCCTGTCACTCCTACAGTGACGTTTTTTGAGAGCATGTAATTGACCACTTTAAAGTGTTCACAGTACTTTAATAAGATTTGTATGTCATTCTCTCATTGTTTGTACTGAACAGAGTCTAGAATGAACTTACAATTCTGAGTAAATCAAACTAAAGAATATTTGATATATTCTACACAGTGTTTTGTATATTTAAGTATATTATAATTACTATATATTAAAATACAATATTACATATTAAAATACATTCTTTCCTTGATTTTTCCAAAATAGAAGGGAAAAAATACAGTGCCTGATACGTTAAGAAGAAGTTCACTTCCAGAATAAACATTTCCTGATAATTTACTCACCCTATTTCGTCAAAGATGTTTATGTCTTTCTTTCTTCAGTCACAAAGAAATAAAGGTTTTTGAGGAAAACATTCTAGAATTTTTGTAGCTTAAGGGCTGTACATGATTCCAGCTGAGGAACAAATGTCTTATCTAGTGATTTTTTAAAAAAACAATTAAAAGTTGTATACTTCTTAACCAGAACCAGTCTGACCTCATGCAGTACATGATGTTGGAAAGGTCATGTGTGACATAGGTGGAAGTACAGACCTAGTGTTTACAAATCAACGATGTTGGACGATTTTGAAGTTGGAGGAGAAAATGAAATAGAGTTTTTTATCCTACGTTTTTGAACCGAAGTACACAGACAAAGAACTAACTGAGTGTGACCTTTCCAACATGATTACTTAATGTGCGAAGACACACATGTGCATCACAGAGCTAGTGCAATATAGCATTTGTGGATAAAATGTGTATACATTTATTTATTTATTTTTAAAGAAAATGACAGATCAAATTTACTAGATAAGACCCTTGTTCCGCAGCTGGTATAGTGTGGAGCCCTTTGAAACTGCAATTTGAATCTTCAAATCGTTGACCACCATAGAAGTCCACTATATGGAGAAAAAACCTGGAATGTTTTTAGCAAAAACCTTAATTTCTTTGCAAATAAAGAAAGAAAGACATGAAGATCTTGGATGGCATGGTGAGTAAATTATTAGGAAATTTTATTCTGGAAGTGAATGTCTCCTTTAGGAGCTAATAATGTAAATTGAAATGGATTACTTTGATGATTTTTTTCTATTACTTTGTGCTGTGGTTGATTATATTATATTATATTATATTATATTATATTATATACAGGTGCATCTCAATAAATTAGAATGTCATTGAAAAGTTCAATTATTTCAGTAATTCAGCTCAAATTGTGAAACTTTTTATTGTATTAAATAAATTCAATGCACACAGACTGAAGTAGTTTAAGTCTTTGGTTCTTTTAATTGTGATGATTTTTGGCTCACATTTAACAAAAACCCACCAATTCACTATTTCAACAAATTAGAATATTTCATAAATATACCAATAAAAAGAACATTTTTAGTAAATTGTTGGCCTTCTGGAAAGTATGTTCATTTCCTGTATATGTACTAAATAATTGGTAGGGCTTGCTTTTGCTTTAATTACTGCCTCAATTCGGCGTGGCATGGAGGTGATCAATCTGTGTCACTGCTGAGGTGGTATGGAAGCCCAGTTTCTTTAACAGTGGCCTTCAACTCATCTGCATTTTTTTGGTCTCTTGTTTCTTATTGTCCTCTTGACAGTTCTCTACGGGGTTCAGGTCTTGTGAGTTTGCTGGCCAGTCAAGCACACCAACACCATGGCCATTTAACCTTTTGGTGCTTTTGGCAGTGTGGGCAGGTGCCAAATCCTGCTGGAAAATGAAATCAGCATCTTTAAAAAGCTGGTCAGCAGAAGGAAGCATGGAGTGCTCTAAAATTCCTTGGTAAACGGGTGCAGTGACTGTTTGCAAAAAACACAGTAGACCAAACACCAGCAGATGACATTTAACCCCAAATCATCACAGACTGTGGAAATTTAACACTGGACTTCAAGCAACTTGGGCTATGAGCTTCTCCACCTTCCTCCAGACTCTAGGACCTTGGTTTCCAAATGAAATACAAAACATGCTCTCATCTGAAAATAGGACTTTGGACCACTGGGCAACAGTCCAGTTCTTCTTCTCCTTAGCCCAGGTAAGACACCTCTGACGTTGTCTGTGGTTCAAGAGTGGCTTAACAAGAGGAATACGACAACTGTAGCCAAATTCCTTGACACGTCTGGGTGTGGGGTCTCTTGATGCCTTGACCCCAGTCTCAGTCCATTCCTTGTGAAGTTCACCCAAATTCTTGAATCGATTTTGCTTGACAAGCCTCTCAAGGCTGCGGTTCTCTTTGTTGGTTGTGCATCTTTTTCTTCCACACTTTTTCCTTCCACTCAACTTTCTGTTAACATGCTTGGATATAGCACTCTGTGAACAGCCAGCTTATTTGGCAATGAATGTTTGTGGCTTACCATCCTTGTGAAGGGTGTCAATGATTGTCTTCTGGACAACTGTCAGATCAGCAGTCTTCCCCATGATTGTGTAGCCTAGTGAACCAACTGAGAAAGAGACCATTTTGAAGGCTCAGGAAACCTTTGCAGGTGTTTTGAGTTGATTTAGCTGATTGGCATGTCACTCATATGTTGAGATAGTGAATTTGTGGGGTTTTTGTTAAATGTGAGCCAAAATCATCACATATAAAAGAACCAAAAATGTAAAACTACTCCAGTCTGTGTGCATTGCATTTATTTAATACACAAGTAGAATTACTGAAATAAATTATCTTTTCCACGGCATTCTAATTTATTGAGATGCACCTGTATACATGTATAGGCTATATATAATCTTCTCTTAGTTTTATTTAAATTGTATTGAATGATGATTGCTGCTCTCATAATTGCAGTGCACATAAATAAATTTCACTATTCATTTTATTACAATGAAACAGTCAAATTAATACTTTCACCATCTAATTGGCATAATTATTTCCTCTCCAGGGACTGAATGATGCGTGTTGTTGAAGTTTTTTGTTTGTGTGCTGTAGCAGGTCTAATTCAGAGGCTGAATCACATGGCAATGACTGGAGCTAGAGTAATGAGAGGCCATGAGCTCAAAGACCTGCTATTTACATCGCGCAGCTTCCAAATACAACTGACCATGAGATCAAATTGTGGATAATTTTTTTCACATCGATCACTTTGGATTTATCGATAGTTGTCTCTCATATACGGTAAGATCGGCAGTTTATTGCGCATTTGAATTGAATTAGTAGAAAACCAAACTCACTGAAGCATACATTCTAAATATCGTCATTATTACATAAAGCTAAGAGATTCAGAAGCAACTGAATCGCGTTTATTTAGTTCACAGTGATGCCCCTTTTATGTCGGTCTCCGGGGTTTGGTTATGTTGCTACGCCATGCTTCTGCAGTAACGGGACATTGCCGCTATTGCACTGCCCACCAGACAGCATTAGGCTAGTGCTCTGAGCCTCCAACAACTGCCATGAAGCCACACCACATTTTAAATAAATATGTGTACTGGACATGCTTTCAGCACGGTTAAATTACAAGGTGCTGAAAGACAATTAATGAGTATCTTTGTATAGCTTTGTTTGTCTGGTAAACGCGAGAGAATTAATTTGCTGCAATACCGCTGTAAATGTTCAGTGTTACATTTATGATTATTTTTCAGTGCTAAAATATATGAGCTTTCATAGTTTCATAGCATTTAGTATAGTGTTAGATTTGTATTCACAAAAAACAACCATGTCTGTCATTCTGCTATTTCTCTTGTAATGTGTTATAAAGTAGGTAACTACTAACTACTGCTCAGAGATGCCTTAGCTCAGATGAGTTTCAGATGACTCTAATAGATATTCTATTTCTCTTTCATGACCTTATTCATCACATGATCATGGGTGAATCCCCTATAAAATCTCAATTAGATCAGCAACTAACCACCATCACATGCAACCCATCAGTGTACAAACCCCTTCTGCATCAAAACTAGAACAAACAAGCTGTCCTAGATATGCACATGAATTACCTTTAGTTTCATTGTCGTTATACTGTATACAACATTAATAAGCCCAAGAAATGCAACAAAAATCACACTTGGGTGATTCTTAAACTATGGACACGTTTATGTTGTTTGATCATAATTTAAAAAATACATATAATATTGGACATATTCCTCTTTCTTTGTCAAACTAACAATAAAACCACCTTTTAAAAAATGTACTACCTTTCTATTATGATTTTTTCATACTTTTTACCCTCCTTATAGGTGTCAAAATCACTGTTTTCTCCTTGTCGCACACCCAGACTTTTAAAATTCAACAATGAAAATGCAGTTTAAAATATGACTTATCTGGTAACTATTAATGTACTTGAATTAAGCACTAGTAAAAGAATTAAAATATACAAAAATATTATAGTATTTAATGGGAAACCACTATCAATATTACTTTTTATACAAAATATAGCTGTCGCACAGTATTGGTGTCATTTCCACCACAACACTGTAATGTCCTTTTAAGAAGTTTGTGTGAAAGATTGTTTAGGTGGTTTCTATGGAAATGTTTAGTGACATCAGAACACATGTTGGACATGGAGGGAATTTAAATTTCCATCAACAACAAATGAAAAAAAATCAAGGTAAATGTCGCTTGATCAGTTAATATATTTATTCTGCATCAATTCCAAACATGCTGTACCTTCAAGGGTGTTTTATAAAGTTTAAATTTTTAAGTTAAGAGTATTTTGCATACATGAAATGCTAAGTATTATTCAAAAGCAAATCAGTGAAGCTATCTTCCATTTTTTCACAAAAAACTACAGAAATGTAATTTCAACCACACTGCCCTCTGTGGTGAAAATGACATTTAAACTAGACAAAATTTAAACTTATGAGACTGTGTTAAGTGACTTTTGAAGTTTATTTTATTCAACTTCACAAGGCTAAAAGTGCCTCTAGTTGAAGAAACACCCACTTATCATTTGTTCTTCAGTTTGCACGATATACGGTTGAGGTCAAAAGTTTAAATACACCTTGTACAATCTGCAAAATGTCTTATTATTTTACCAAAATAAGAGGATCATACAAATGCATGTTATTTTATTTAGTACTCACCTGAATGATAATTTTTATTATAAATAATTAACATTTTGCAGATTCTGCAAGGTGTATGTAAACTTTTGACCTCAACTTTATCTCTCAGTTACTTTCATGTGTAATGTTTACACTGTACTGTTTATTGTTAAGAACTCATTATATTTCAGGCTATCATGGGATGCCTCTTCCGAAGTGAAGAGATGTGTCTGGTCCAGCTCTTCCTCCAGGCCGGTTCGGCTTACAACTGCGTCAGTGAGCTTGGGGAGCTAGGCTTAGTCGAATTTAGAGATGTGAGTTTGATGGGTACACTACTGGTGAGAAGCGTGGGCTCAGTAAGATTTTTACATTTATTTATTCGTTTTTAAATGAATACTTTTATTCAGCAAGGACGCAACAAACTGATCAAAAGTGAGAGAATTTTACATTGTTATGAGCAATGTTCTATTCAACAAAGTATCCTGAACGTAAGTATCACAGATTCCACTATAGTAATAAGAAATGTTTCTTAAGCACAAAATTAGTAAATTATAATGATTTCTGAAGGATAATGTGACACTGAAGACTGGAATAATGGCTGCCACAAATTAAATTTTGCCTTCAAAGGTATAAATGACATTACAGTTTTTACTGTATTTAATAGCAATAACTATAAAAAAACAGAGCTGGTGAACGTAACAGACTTCTTGAAAAATGTAAAAAATCTTACCGACCAAGCTTATGTCTACAGATTCAAATCTGTGCTCATACCCTGCCATCGCATTTACAGTCTTGTTGTGCATTATCTCTCATGTTCGGTCTCTTTTGAACCTAATCTTCTCAGCTGAATCCAAATGTGAATGCCTTTCAAAGGAAGTTTGTTTCAGAAGTGAGAAGATGTGAGGAGCTAGAGAAAACCTTTAGTAAGTCTCTAAATCCAGCCATTGTTTACCTATTGTTTTATTATAATGTAACTATTAAATAATCACCTTGCAATAACCCCTCTCAGCAAGTATTATATTGTTATTTTAGTCACTTTATTTATTTCAGGCAGTCTTTGACACACATCATCTGTCAAAAACATGTTTTCCTCTCCTTCCATTTTTTTAGAGTATCTGGAGCAAGAGATCAGCCGTTCTCTCTATCCTCCTCTGAAAAGGCCTTTACCTACAGTCACACCAATCCCGTCAGCCCCACAGCCTAGAGAGCTGCTCTCCATTGAGGAGGAGAGTGAGAGACTGGCTAGAGAACTCAGAGAGGTGAGAGGAGAAATGAGAAATTCCAGAAAGCATATAATGTAGTGCAAGTGGTGATCTTGACTCAGTTTGCATGTAGGTATCAAGGAACAGGGACAGTCTACGTAACCAGCTGACCCAGCTCAGCCAGTACAGAGGGGTCCTGAAGCAGAGCATTTTACTACCAACCTCACTGGTAAAAATGTGTCTCGTAGCATGTTTACCTTCATGCTCTCAGATATCCATCAAATAACTTCTCATAATGTTCCTCAAGGTTCCACCTCCAACACTTGAGACCACAGCACTACTGGACAGCAGGCAAGATATGCGTTTGAGGTGAGGACACAATCAACCTAAAAGAGAGAGAGTAGCAATCATTATAATTATAAAGGTTCCAAAAAGGGGTTTTCACAGTGATGCCATTTTGGGATCCCCAAAACAAACTTTCACTGAACAGTTTTTAAAATAACCATGGTTTTCTTCATTTTAAAAATCTAAAGAACTTTTTCCATTATAAAGAATCTTTAAATTTCAGTGTAAAGGTTCCATGGATGTTAGAGGAGTTCACTTCCAGAATGAAAATTTCCTGATAATTTACTCACCCCAATGTCATCCAAGATGTTCATGTCTTTCTTTCTTCAGTCGAAAAGAAATTAAGGTTTTTGAGGAAAACATTAAACAATTTTTCTCCGTACAGTAGTGGACTTCAGTGGTGGCCAACAGGTTGAAGGTCCAAATTGCAGTTTCAATGCAGCTTCAAGGGGCTCTCCTAAATCCCAGCCAAGGAATAAGGGTCTTATCTAGACCCTTTTTTTAAAAAAACAAAAACATTTATTTACTTTTTAATCACAAATGCTGGTCTTGCACTACCTCTTCCCCACACATACATAACCACGTATGCGTGACATAGGCAGAAGATCCAGTGTTTACAAAGCAAACGTGCAAAGAAAGTCAAACGCCCTTTACAAAAATAATAATAATAATAATAATACAAAAATAAAGTAAAACAATTATGTCCGAAGATTTTGAAGTTGGAGGAGAAAATAAGATGGAGTTTTTTCTTTACCTTTTTGAACCGAAGTACGTGGACGAAGAACTAATCATGTGTGACCTTTCTAAGGTGATTACCTGCATCACAGACCTAGTGCAAGACCAGCATTTGTGGTTAAAGTAAGAAATAACTTTTAATATTTTGGGGGAAAAACAAGACCCTTTTAAAAAACCGGGTCACACCAAGAACGATAACTACATTTGCGTCCACACCAGTAAACCATAACTGTTTGTTTTTGTTGCACTTACATGACTTCAACCAGTAGATGTCCTCAGCACACACGCTTCGAGCGTATCTAAATCTGATCTAAATAGTGAATCTAGCGTAAACTATCTAATCTCTAACACAGTCAATGTAGTGAAAATAAAAACAATAAGGACTTTTTTCTGCTGCAACTTTAAAGGAGGCAAGACAATGTTGTCCAAACTAGCGCTTAATTCCTGAGGTAATTTTATGTTTTATGTTACTTTGTTTGCTGCAATGTCTGTTTGCTTCTCTACAATGTCGCCTGCTATTTCAAATGCCCAAGCCCTTTAAATTTGAATGAAGTCTGATTAGCTATCAGTGTTTTATCGTTCATCAGCTGTAAAAAAATAAATAAATAAAAATGTTCCTCTGTTATTGCCCTGTATCGTTATCGTTATGTGAACTCTGCTATTCTCTTAAATTTGAAACGATTTTTTTTTACGTTATCTTTATCGTTATAGTTATAATTCTTGGTGTAACCGGGCCTTATTATTTGCCTGGGATTGTGTAGAGCCCTTTGAAGCTGCATTGAAACTGCAGCTTGGACCTTCAACCCGTTGATCCCCATTAAAGTCCATTATATGGAGACAAACCCTGTTTTCCTCAGAAAACTTAATTTCGTTGTGACTGAAGAAAGAAAGACGTGAACATCTTGGATGAGATGACTAAATGATCAGGAAATTTTCATTCTTCAGTTGTGAACAAGTATGTAACAAGACGCTAATAATGCTATTGCCATTTTTCCTACACAGTTTTGTCACCGGTGTGGTCCATCCATGGAAGGTTCCAGCATTCGAGAGGCTGCTGTGGAGGGCCTGTCGTGGCTACATCATTGTAGACTTCTGGGAGATGGAGGAAAGGCTGGAAATGCCAGACACTGTAAAAAACTGTTACATTAACTGAATCACATTACTCATTTTGATGAAACTGGCCATATACATCATATGTTTTTCTTTCTCACAGGGAGAGATGATTCAGTGGACTGTCTTTGTGATCTCTTTTTGGGGAGAGCAGATTGGGCAGAAAGTGAAGAAGATTTGTGATTGGTACATTTGTAAATTAATTACATTTAGTTTATAGCTTACTATAGTACATTTTCATGATATCACATATCTCTCTTTTCATAGTTTCCACACACAAACCTTTGTGTATCCAGAGGGTTTGGAGGAGAGAGAAGGAATACTTCAAGGGCTGGAAAGCAGGATAGTAGACATCAAAATGGTATGTGACTGGAATGTTCCTTTTATTACACAATGACATTCACTTTGAGCATACAGTGGCACCAAAAACCATGCTGAAAAAACAGAAGTTCGTATGGTTTACGCTACAAATACCATTATTGCAAACCATTCTGTAATGTTATTTTATCTGTAATGTTTTTGGACATATTCCTTTAGGATTTAGTGGTAGAAACCCACAGAGTCCATTACAGATTCCAAAACCAATACAAGTCTCATTATAACATTGCATTCAATAACAAAATAACAAGTGTGACTATAGTAGTGTCCGCACAAGTTTATTCTTAGCGCACACTCGTCTGCCACTTTAAATTCGCCAGCTCATTATTGCAGGATTGATTCTGATTTGGAGTCAATGTGTTTTATTGTTCATCAGCTGGAAAATATCTTTCTGAAGTGATTCCAATCCTATTGTGTCTCTATGCTTTTATCATTAGCTATTGACTTGCTATTCTTTAATGTTGAGGATGATTTTCTGGAGGATGATATCTTTATCGTTTTCTTTATAGTTATCGTCCTCGGTGTGAACAGGCTTGAACTCTACTCATGTCTGTCTGCAGGTGCTGTCTCAGACGGAGCAGTATATGCAGCAGCTGCTGTCTCGCTGCGTGTGTCAGATGCCACAATGGAAGATACGTGTGCAGAAGTGTAAAGCTGTGCAGACGGTCCTTAACCTCTGCAGCCCTTCAGTTACAGACAAGTGTCTCATCGCAGAGGCCTGGTGTCCTGTGGCCAAACTTCACCTGCTCCAGAACGCTCTGATAGAAGGAACGGTGAGATGAGACTGTTTCACACAAAATACGCCACAAAGAGGTCAGTTGTTGATTTTTAAGTACTGAAGAAGCAATGAGGGTGAAGACTAGAAATTTCTAGTCTAGAATTTTCATTTTTTTTGTCCTTTCTGTGTCTTAGAGAAAGAGTGGTAGTAGTGTGGACTCTTTCTACAACCGTCTGCCTGCGCCCACATCTCCTCCAACACTCTTTAACACCAACACATTCACTTCCAGCTTCCAGAACATTGTGGATGCCTATGGTGTGGCTAGTTACAGAGAGGTTAATCCAGGTAACTCTCACACACAGTCACATGGAAGCAGACACTAGTCATTTTTAGTTAACTACAGTTTGAGATAAACAACCCTACGGAAGATGTGGAAACCCATTCCAGTAAATGTCTTGTGTTTAATCTCTTCTCAGCTGTGTATACCATCATTACTTTTCCCTTCCTGTTTGCGGTGATGTTTGGAGATGTTGGTCACGGTTTACTAATGACATTGGCTGCTCTGTGGATGATTATGGAGGAAAGAGACCCTAAGATGAGGAGTAACACGAATGAGGTTTCTTTCATTTCTTACACATCTTAATCTTTGCAGCTGCCATGAAGACTAAGAAAAACATTTAAATACAACTTACTGTACAGATTTGAGATTATACACTACTGTTCAAAAGTTTGGGGTTGGTAAGATTTTTGTTTTCAAAGAAGTCTCTTCTGCCCAACAAGGCTGCATTCATTTGATCAAAAATACAGTATAAATGGTAATACTGTGAAATATTATTACAATTTGAAATAATGTTTTCGGTTTAAATATATATTTTATATATCAGTGTCACATGATCCTTCAGAAATCATTCTAATATGCTGGTTTACTGCTCCAGAAACGTTTCTTAGCAATATTGAAAACAATACAATTCATTGAAGTACTTTTACTTTTCATCAATGTTATGACACACTCTTGCTGAATAAATCCTTTATTCCTTTAAAAAATAATAATAATTACCCCAAACTTTTGAACAGTACCATATTTGTCTCCCTTCTTCGTCTTCATCACTTTCCAGAATACACTTTAGGTTTGTACAGAATTTGTTCATTTTTTTCTGTGTGTGTCTTTTAGATTTGGCGTATGCTGTTTGGTGGGAGGTATCTGATCCTTTTGATGGGATTGTTTTCTATCTATACTGGGGCAGTTTATAATGAGTGCTTCAGTAAAGGACTCAGTCCTCTTTCTTCTGGCTGGCACCTTAAACCCATGATACAGCACTACAACTGGAGGTACGCGCACACTATTACATCAGTGGCGAAGATTGACCTTCAGTGAATAGCTCAAATACAAATTAAGATATTTTTGAGTGTACTATCCCTTTAAGGTATGCTTATGCAAAAATAAAATACAAAATAAATAAATCTACCCTGAAATATTCATTGGAGTGAAAAAATGTTGACATCCAGCCTCAGTCTCCCACCTATATATTCCATCAACATAAAATGTATACATCAAACCACTAGAAGCACCAAATGAAATGAAAAATGTATATATTTTTTTTCTACACAAGTGTCTTAAACATACCCAGCCTTTTGCCCAGCTGCTGAATGAAATGCAATAGACAAAGCACAGAAATGTGTTTAATCTTGCGTTAATTCTCCTAAGGGTTGTTAGGAGTTTCAGGATTTCCTTTCCTTTGTGAGACACGTGTATATGGAATATCCTGATTTCTGAGTTCATCACAATGACCAAGAGAAAGTTGCTAGGTTTGAAAGTGTCTTCAGTGTGAGCTGTGCTTCATACATCATGACACTATTGACCAGGGCTGGACTGGTACAAAAAATCGACCATGGCATTTTTTTGGTATACCACATAGGTATACCATATATATATATATATATATATATGTAAGGAGATAAGGTCAAAGTGTAATTTCCAATAAATAGAAATAAGTACTAATCTGTATACAACAACATATAGGCTACTATAAATAAAAATGTTGCCAGTAATTTTCACACTAAGGGACAGCAAAGACCTCTTCAAAGAATGCAACCTTTATAAGAATAAGAGAGGAAGGCAGAGAACAAGTTAATAAATTATGATTTTTTTTAAACAGTGATTACAGTACTGGTACCTTTAATAATATTGAAAGTATTTGAATATACTACAAACTCACAAAATAAAAACGTGTTTTACTTTGCGTTGTTTTGGAAAAGAACAAAAGGTCAAGTAATTTTTAAATTTAGATTTAATTGCATTGGCCCATGGAAACCTCTGTGAACACACTTGACTTGGCTAAAAAAACCCAAAAGGGACTAATTTTCATTTTATTGAAAAGTGTTTATATATAGTGTTTACGATCTGTAAAACTGATCACTTGTCAGTTACTTGTGTGATTGCCCTCATTTTACACTCGTACTTACTTGTCTTCTTTCTTCTGGGCTGGTTCAGTGATGAAACTCTGAGGAGCAACCAGTACCTCACTTTGGATCCAAACATTAGTGGAGTATTCCAGGGACCATATCCATTCGGCATTGACCCGGTAATCAGACCTTTAATTAAATAGGTATTTAACCCAAAAATGAAAATTCTGTCATTATTACTCACCCTCATGTTGTTGAACCACTGATGTCACATGAACTATTTTAACAATGTTTTTACTACGTTTCTGGGTCTGGGAACATTTCACTTACATTGCTGCCTATGGAGGGTCAGAAAGCTCTTGGATTTCATCAAAATTATCTTAATTTGTGTTATAAAGATGAACAAAGGTCTTACGGGTTTGGAACAATATGAGGGTGAGTAATTAATGACAGAATTTTCATTTTTGAGTGAACTATTGTTTTAAATCACCCTTGTGTCTAGCTCACTTAGAGGTTTGGATTTGACTGCATCTCATTTCCTGGCCCTTAGATCTGGAGCCTTGCCAATAACCACCTCACCTTTCTCAACTCCTATAAGATGAAGATGTCAGTCATCATTGGGGTCATCCATATGACTTTTGGAGTCTGTTTATCCTTCTTCAACTACATGTGAGTCATAAAGTAAGATTCCTTATGTTTACATTGCTTTGCAATATATTTCTGATCTGTTCTGTGGATTTTTAAAAAGTGAAAACTTCACATTCTAATGTCACTCTTTCTCCTCAGGTACTCAGGGGATGTGAGCAGCATGTTCCTGGTGTTAATTCCTGAGCTAGTGTTCATGCTATGTCTTTTTGGGTACCTCGTCTTCATGGTGCTGTTTAAATGGATCGCGTTTGGCCCTCAGGATTCAGACCGTGCTCCCAGCATCCTAATCCACTTCATTGACATGTTTGTGTTTGCTGAGAGCCCAGACAACCCACCACTTTATCCAGGACAGGTGAGAGATTCATTCAGTACACTGATTCTTTAACTTTTTTTGTATTGTACTATAGTTTTTTGCTATGACTAATGCATACACGTCCTATCACTGTGTTTAGATGATAGTGCAGAAGGTATTAGTGTGCTTGGCACTGCTGGCAGTTCCAGTGCTGTTACTGGGAAAACCACTCTTCTTGTACTTCAAGCACAGGAATGACAGAAGAACAGTAAGTAGGGGTTAAATTAGGCTGTTTTGGCACCTTTCATTAAGAATATATATATATATGCATTAAATAAAGAATATACAGAAGGTTTAAATGCTCACTGATGCTTCAGAAAGAAAAAATGCATAAGCATTACACTGCATGGCTCAAGTGGGTGTTTTCCTCCCATGTGGCACAGATCGGATAAGCAGGAAAAGATCAGATGGATTCCGATATTCTCCGTTCGGTTTCAGGCCTCGTTCATATGTGGAAATAATTTGCATACGAATCGGATACGTGCATTTGTGCCTGAAAATTTTATCACTTAAAACTGAGTTGTTGTTTTTTTTTTACATTTTGCGGTACAGACATATCTGTAACAAATAAAACATCTCTAGTTGAGTAGCAGACTATTCTCTTTATTAGTTTGTGTTAAATAAAAGGTGATCTGTTGCTGAATTGTGTTGCTTTTGAAATCACGCTGAATGTTTGTTGCTGCTGCCAGTGACAGTGGCTCATGCACATGCACATGCACAGATGAGCGATTTAGTCCTGTTGTGGAGACTCTGCTGATTCGTTCCATTGAAACCACTAAATAAAATGACCCAAAATGACAAACATGTCCCTGCCCATGATATACAATCACTGATGAACTCATCTAGTTTTAATGCATAAAAAAGCCCAGAAGATGTGATATGCTTAACAAATATCTATCACCTGATTCTTTCACTCGCACACTTTCAGCGGGGCTGCGTTCATAATCTATGTCCTACTGCATTAAACGTTTCTATATAAATTCCAATAAATTAAACTTAGTGTAATATTGAAATTGATTGTGATGTCATGTTTGCTATTTTTGGTTTGTTTCACCAAGTGTAGTGTAAAATGCACACATTGGATACAGGTCACTTTTAAAAGAAAGCACGTCATCCAAAAATATAGTCACAAAATCAGAATTGGACATCAAGACCTGCAGTGTAAATGCGTCCTAAGAGATAGGGGTGAAAATGTTCTGAATTTGAAGATTAGGGTAAATTTAACTGAATTTGAAGATTAGGGTAAATTTAATACTTATTTTTATACTTATCTTATCTTATCTTATCTTATCTGTTCAAAAGTTTACACCCCTGGCTCTTAATGCAGTTTTTCCTTTTAGAGCATCAGTGAGCATTTGAACCTTCTGTAATAGTTGCATATGAGTTCCTCAGTTGTCCTCATTGTAAAAAGTTGGATCTCAAAATCATACAGTCATTGTTGGAAAGCATTCAAATACACACACAAAAAAACAAAGAATTTGTGGGAGCTAAATTATTTTTCTGAAGAACAGCAGGCAGTTCAGGACAAGCAAGGGACTCATGAACAACTATCACTAAACAAAAAAAATATTAAACTAATATTATCTTTTGTGGACTATATGTAAATGTCTGTTATGTGATATTTCTTATTCAGGTCAGTACTAAATAAAAAACATGCATTTGTATGATCCCTCTTATTTTGGTAAAATAATTGAACATTTTGCAGATTCTGCAAGGTGTATTTAAACTTTTGACCTCAACTGAAATGCAGTGTCCTATCCAGCATTTGTCATATTAGACAGTGCAATTTTGCCCATACTGTGTCTAATTGAAAGGTATTGACCTTGTTTCCCAGTTACAGGAGGAGCAGCGCCCCCTAGTCACAGACACCAGCTCTATAAACGCTCAACTAGGAGACCTAGAGGGAGGACAGGAAACAGAGAATCAGGTGAGAAAGAGAACAGATCAAGACACAATTTTAAAAATGAAGCTCAGCTTTAAAAGAATGAAATGACAGAGGTGAAAGGCTAACATTCTGGTTGAAAGCATTCATATTTTATTCTTTTATAGTGGAACTTTGAATACTGTATGCTTGGTTTTTTTTTTTTTACCTTTACAGGACTTTGATTACACAGAGGTTTTTATGCACCAGGCGATCCACACCATAGAGTACTGCCTGGGCTGCATCTCCAACACCGCCTCTTACCTTCGACTTTGGGCCCTTAGCCTCGCGCATGCACGTACGCAAACAGACGTGTTTGTTCATGTTCATTTATCCACCTTAAATTTTTCACACATGTACGTGCAGCCATTTGTAACTTAAATATGTGAGGCTAGTTCTAGATTTTACTTCACTTTGTTATTCCTTTAGTTATTTATATTTAGTGGCAAATGAATTGAATGTCTCAAATAATTACAGAAAATATTTTGGCATTTCAAAATAAGGTGGATAGATGATATTGCCGATAGTAGATGCTTATTTAGTTCTATATTTGTGTGCGTTAGAGCTGTCTGAGGTTCTCTGGGTGATGGTGATGAGAATTTCACTCTCGTGGCAAGGCTATGTGGGATCTGTGGTTCTGTCAATCATCTTTTCTGTCTTCGCCATGCTCACTGTCTCTATCCTGCTTGTCATGGAGGGACTGTCAGCGTTCCTGCATGCCCTGCGTCTGCACTGGTGAGAAAATCACACAGAAATAAACCAACTAGTGCAGTGGTTTTTTGAACGTCTGCTCACCAAGTCTGCATTTATTTAATCCAAAATACAGCAAAAGCAGTAATATTGTGAAATATTATCACTATTTAAAATATCTGCTTTCTATTTGAATATATTTTCAAATGTAATTTATTCCTGTGATCAAAGCTAAATTTTCAGCAGCATTACTCCAGTCTTCAGTGTCACATGATCCTTCAGAAAACATTGTAGCTGACTTGCTGTTCAAGAGTTTTTTTTTTTTTATTATTATTATAATTATTATCAATATTTAAAACGGTTAAGTAATTTTTGTCAGGATTCTCTGATGAATAGAAAGATCCAAAAATCCTCATATAAATTAAAAAAAAAATAAGAATAAAAAGCTTTTGTAACATTATACACTATACCATTCAAAAGCTTGGAGTCAGTATACATTTTTTTTTACATTGTTTTTAAATTATAGAAATGAATACTTTTATTTAGCAAGGATGCTTTAAATTAATCAAAAGTGATGATAACATTTAGAATGTTACAAAAGATTTCTATTTCAGATAAATGCTGTTCTTTTGAACTTTCTATTCATCAAACCTGAAAAAAAATCTACTCAGGTGTTTTTAACATAGTAATAAATGTTTTTTGAGCAGCAAATCAGAATATTAGAATGATTTCTGAAGGATCATGTGACTGGAGTTACAATGCTAAAAATTCAGCTTTGAAATCACAGGAATGTTACATTTTAAAATATATTAAAAAAAGAAAACCATTATTTTAAATAGTAAAAGTATTTCAGAATTGCACTGTTTTTGCTGTACTTTGGATAAAATAAATACAGGCTTGGTGAGCAGAAGAGACTTGAAAAAAAACATTAAAAATCTTACTGTTCAAAAACTTTATTGTACTGGTAGTGCACATTAACATATTTTTGAGTTTGAGTATTTTTAGGACCTTAAGATATTGACTTGGACAAAGGTGGGCCTTAGAGTGAAAAGGTTGAGAACCACAAAATTAGTAATTGCTCAAACCAATCTATTTGGTGACTATGTGACATTAAATGAAATTAAATGGAGAATGCTTTTAAAATTACAATTCAGTTCCTGGATCTGGACTGTAATCAAACAAAATTTGAATTAAATTTAAATTTACATTATAAAAAAAATCCCCATTATTTAATACATATTTTAGACTATTAGGGGCACCATTATTTTGATGATGTGAAATGGTTGCAACTTGGTGAGCTACTGGTGCTGCCTCTTACTATTTTTACCGCAGCACAACTCGCAAAATAAAATACTGATACGACGACCACAGCTACTGAAAGAGCTTACACATGGCGATGGATATAAGCGTGGGCTTAAAACAAATGCTGTACCATTGATTTTCCCCACAAAGAGTCTAAACACTCCTGGATATAGAGTGAAATCCACGCTGAGGAACTCCTTCAGTGGCTGCGGCACGTTTACATCGTTTGTAAGCTCTTTCAGTAGCTGTGGTCTACTAAAAGCCTCAAAAGCATCAGTGTGAAAAGATAGATCAGAGATGGACCTGAAGGATTTTTCTGAAGAACAACAGGCACTTTAGCTGAATTTACATGATCCTTGATATCTTGATTCAAACGCCTCATGATGACAAACTCTGGTTTCCACCATGCAAAAATTTAAAATATACTATAAAGCTGATCAACGAATAATCAGTGACCAGTGATTAATTTTTGAGGTGTGTGTGAAACTTACTCTTGAGTAAGGTTTTAATTAATTTTTTCTATTTGATGCAGGGTGGAGTTTCAGAACAAATTCTACAGCGGATCTGGATACAAGTTCAACCCCTTTTCCTTCGCAGCAATTCATTTAGAGTAAATGTAAATATTACCTGTAAAAATGTTTTTATATTTCATTTTAAAAGCTGGATGTGTTAACCCCTGGTAGCAAAGGGTGATTTATCAGAGGGTTTATTCACCCTGAAATAAAATTCTGTGATTGACTCACCTTCAAGTTGTTCCAAACCTGCATGAGTTGGTTGTGTGGAAAACAAAGTGAGATGTTTTAAAGAGAAAGTCCTCGCTGTAGAGCCAATGGATGGAGTTTGATGTCCAACTTCCCCTTCTCTGTATGTAATGGGTGGAGATTGCCAGCCACCACCAGAATTTTTGATAATTTTCACTAAAATAGCCTCCAGAATATTTTGTTGTATGAATATCTGAACGTGAAATACATTAAAAGATGGGTAATAGCACCCCCCAACGTATAACAGTGAAAACACGAAAAACGTGCTGTGTTTGGCAGGGAAGTGTCTCACAAATAACGGAAAACTCCGTTTTTGGCGGGAAAATAGTTAAAGTGCCAAACACACCCATTTAGCTCTGTACCGAGCACCACTTGATTTTGAACATTGTTCATAGCCTCTTTCTCATACAATAACTGTATATCAGGTCAAACTCTAAATAAATAAAATGCACTAAATTTGATTCTTAGGTGAACTATCAATTTTAAACGTTTTCTTTAAGAATTTTGTCTCAGGGTGTGTTTTATAAGCTTGCAGAGATACTAACGCTGGGCATAATGTACGAATGACAAAAATGCAGAATACTAATAAAGGTTTTTGTACATGGAATTTGAGAATATTTGTATTCTTCATGATCGTGGGTCTTCACAAGCAGTCTAGATGCAAATTAAAACTTTCTAGTCCATTAATCACCTTAAGAATAAAGGTGGTATTGAGGCATTAGGAGGTTTGTATACAGAAAAAAAATTAACATTTAAATTCTGCATATACTCACAATATTGTATAATCATCAAATATTCACACAGAATAGAATAAATTTTGTCCATGAAAATGTAGCCGTTTCGTGTACATCCTAGCACAACACTGAACTGACATCAGCTTAATAAATGACACTTGTATTTATAAATTTAACACAAGGCAAGGAAACCTGACCTTTTGTACAAAGGAGGTCACATGGTCAAAGTGAAAAATGTGCTTATTTGATTAGCGACCTACAAATAAAAATTTAATTCTTTGTACTTTACACCATGAATGGAATTCCAGGAATAAAATAGATTCTCAACATGGTTTCAGACTTTTGGGCCTTTATCAAACTCTTTAACATGTATGAAAATGTACAGAACCATTAAAACTAACATTACACATTCTGAAAGCCAATGTATGACAAAACATTTCACAGGTCAAACACATTGTTTGCTTTCCATTTTTTATTTTTCTGCTTTTGATGAAAAAACAAACAAAACAAATGAACATTTTTTTTAAAAAGTCCTCAGAAAATAATTGCTATTGTGTTGCTACAAGTTAAATTATAGTTTTCCAAGAGTAAATGAACAATTTAGCCTGAACTGTAAGCAACCCTTTTCTAGTTTAGACAGAACAGGAAAATGCAGGTGAGTCGCTGATTTGAGATGACAGCAAGCAGAAGAAAAGAAAAAAAAAACATCAGATGAAAGAAAACAATGAAAGAGTGATTTTTGTTTGGTATGCGCAAGTAAAAACTTAGTGTGGTGTGTTAAATGTCTACAAACATCCAGGCAGCAGAACCTTCAGAAAGATTGAATGACCAAAATTTGCGTTCAGACATGAAGTCTCTAAGAAAGCATGAGTGAACGATCTGGATCGCTATGCTGAAGTCTTTGAGATTCAGTTTCAGATTCATCCTGTGCTGCCACTACATTCTTAGATCAAGTTGTGGCGGATGAGAACTTATCAGGACGTGCCATTTCTATCATTTTCTTTCTCCTTGCTTGCGCCAACAAATCGCCAGAACGTCAGTGGCCACACCTGGACCGAAACTCTGATCAAACTTTCCTTCCTCATTCACCGAATCCCACCTGGGCTGGATTAGGAAGTTCAATTTCAAGCACATCAGCAGCAACATCTGAAGGAGTCACTTTGGATTAGGCTGAACGCCCAGAGAAGAAGAAAAAGCCACACGCTGGATGTGTCTGGATCAGTCTCATGGCTCCACTTTACTTGAAGACGTCGCTGAAAATAACCTCTCCCGTCAGCCTGTTTTTACCCTTCTTCTAGAACAGCCATATCCTTCCATCCGTCTCTTTTCTTTAGCCTCATCCACCCATTCAGGCCAGATGAGCCTGTATTGAGTGGGATGGAGCACTCATGAGCTCGCTAAGCAGAGCTGTGCGGAGACTGTGTGTGTATGTATGTGTGTGCGTGTTTATGTGTGGATGTTACGATATTCTCTGAATGAGTTTGTCCTCGGTCAGACAGAATACAGTGCAGTAGGACAGGTCAGAGATGAAGTTTTCACAGCCACGTCGAGTAATGTTCTTACAGCCCCGCAGATCCAACAGAGCCAGAGCTGATAGTCGCTTCATATAGGACAGACAAGCATCCGTCAACTTATTACAACCTAGAGAGACAGAGAAAAGATAGATATTAGACAGATATAGATAAAAAGTTGAGGTCAAAAATTTATATACACCTTGCAGAATCTGCAAAATGTTAAATATTTTACCAAAAAAAGAGGGCTCAAACAAAATGCATGTTATTTTTTTTTTTAACACACGTTTACATATAGTCCACAAGAGAAAATAATAGCGGAATTTATAAAAAAAAAAAAATACCCTGTCAAAAGTTTACATCCCCTTGATTCTAAATACTGTGTTGTTACCTGAATGACCCACAATTTATTTATTTATTTTTTTGTTTAGTGATAGTCGTTCATGAGTCCCTTATTTGTCAAGAAGTTAAACTGACCTTCAGGTCACACAGATTCTTTGGTTTTTCAACATTTTTTGTGCATTTTGCCTAAATAGTACTGCCCTTCAAAAGCTACAGAAGACACTACTACCCAGAAGACAGTAAGTTTATTTTACCCTGATTGTCAAATTCAAAAATGACCAACCCCCAAGCTCTTAATGCATCATGCTTCGTTTTGGAGCATCAGTGAGTGTTTGAACCAAGTGTGCCACACTTGGTCTTGAAAAGAGAAGCCACAACGTTTTGATCGTCCCCAGGTGGCTGGTCCCAGTATAGGTCATAAACCCCACCCTCTCCATGTAATCTAATGGGATGTGAGGCAAACTAAATTCTATTTCACATCAAATAATTGTTTTCCAAAGATGGGTTCTGTCATTTTATGTAGTTTTTATTACTCTGATGTAAGTTCAAGTGTTTGTTTTTTTTAAATAAGTTTGATTTTAGTTAGTTATGTGATGCTATAAAAACGGGAGCATGACATCATGACAGATTCTCTGAGGCACAAACGGACATTTTCGGGATCTTCATTAGGAGATTGGGGTTTTAGTTACCGTGACACAAGCCTCTGGTACAGCAATAAGCAGACAAAAATTGGAGCAGTCAGGCTAATTAGGGGTGTGTGCCTGCAATCGACTCTGTGGGAGTGTGGGCAGGACATGGCTCCACTTTGCCCGCTACTGCACAGACTCGGGTACAAACAAGGGACTCATGAACAACTTTCACTAAACATTGGATCATTCAGGTAACAACGCAGTATTAAGAATCAAGTGTATGTAAACTTTTGACAGGGTCATTTTTAAAAATTCATTATTTACTCTTGTGGACTATATGTAAAAGTCGTTTATGTGAAATAACTCATTCAGGTCAGTACTAAAAAAAATAACATGCATTTTGTATAATCCCTCTTATTTTGTAAACGTTTGACTTTAACTGTATAAGAAGTATTTTCAGAAGATCAAAGATACCTGAAAGATTGAGCTGTCTGAGTGTGTTGCGAGTGTTGCAGCCGGTCGCGGTGAGAAGGTTGATGGACTGGTCTGTGAGTCCCTGGCAGTGGGACAAATCTAACCGGCGCAGTGAAGGCATATGTCTGACGATCATCTTCAGGGTGGAGTCACTCATATCTAAACCAGCCAGGCGCAGAGTGAGCAAACCTCTCAGCCGACTACGACTTTCACTGCCTGTGTGCCAAGAGAAAGTAGAAGTGAAAGAGGTTAGAAAATTTGCGCTCACACTGTACAGTCTCATTAATAATGATTATGAATGCCTTACCTGGCTGTATAATGAGGTCTTTTATTTGCGAATCTTTGACACTCACAGCCCAGCTCAGGTCAAGGATTCGCAAACCTGGACAGCTCTGTGTACTTAACGCTGACACGCATAACGACGAACAACCTGACAATATTAGATCTCTCAAACCTGTGGGAAAAAGTAGAGGAGTTAGAAAGTATTTTATTCTTGACTGTGAAGCATTTTATTTTTAAACCCAAAAATGAAAATTGTGTCATTAATTACCAGTGTTGGGGAAAGTTACTTTTAAAAGTAATGGATTACAATATTGCGTTACTCCCTAAAAAAAGTAACCAATTACGTTAGTTA
The DNA here is from genome assembly GCA_033026305.1 of Cirrhinus molitorella. Lineage (NCBI taxonomy): Eukaryota > Metazoa > Chordata > Actinopteri > Cypriniformes > Cyprinidae > Cirrhinus > Cirrhinus molitorella. Next base: position 30,126,636 of record CM065120.1, read on the forward strand.
CTTTTTATGGAAAGTAATGCGTTACATTACTTTTGCGTTACTTTTTAAATCTAGACAGGGCTTCTTTGTTTTTAATGTAAATACCAATTTTAATGTAAAGGCCTTTTCTCACCAAAAAGTGAAATTAATAAGCCTAACGCTGAAGGAAATGTAAATTCACATCTGTACAGAACTGTAGGGAAAGGAAGTTCAACACACTTCAGCAATGAGAAAAATGAAGCACAAGAGTTAGATAATCAAAAGTAAGTTTTGCTTATTAGTATGGTTGAACTGGATCAACAAAGGTCAGCAGCAAAGTCATTGGTTAATAAAATGGGATTAAATGCATAAAGGAGACAAAGTAACTAGCGTTACTTTTTTGTAAAAGTAACAGATATTTTCTTGTAAATGAAAAAGTAATGCGTTACTTTACTAGTTACTTGAAAAAAGTAATATTATTACGCAACTCGCGTTACTTGTAATGTGTTACCCCCAACACTCACCCTCATATTGTTCCAAAACCGTAAGACCTTCGTAACAAAAATTAAGATATTTTTGATGAAATCTAAGAGCTTTCTGACCCTCCATAGACAGCAAGGGTCCTAACACATTCAAGGTCCAGAAAGATACCAAGAACATCAACAAAATAGTCCCATGGAACATCAGTGGTTCAACCCTTATTTTATGACGCTACGAGAAGCTTTTTGTGCACAAAAAAACTAAAATAACTTTGTTCAACAATTCTTCTCCTCGCCGTTTTGGAGAGTGTTGTGACATGCACATGTTGTTGTGCCTAGGGTGAGGAGAAGAATACAATTTTTTTTGTTGTTTTTTTTGGCGCACAAAAAAATACTCATAGCTTCATGAAATTACGGTTTAACCACTGATGTGGTTAATGTTCTTACTACCTTTCTGGGCCTTAAACATGGAAGGACCCTATGCTGTCTATGCAGGGTCAAAGAGAGTTATCAAAAATATCTTAATTTGTATTCTGAAGATGAATGAAGGTCTTACAGGTTTAGAACAACATGAGGGTGAGTAATTAATGGCAGAACTTTGCTTAAAGGGTTAGTTAACCCAAAAATTTCAAGGATCTATAAAAGGCTGAGATTCGGGTAAACCGTACTTGGGAGGTGATGAATGAGCCAGGCAATCTGTTTCTTTGATACTGGTGTCCAGGAGAGGTCCAGTGTCACAGGTTGTCGTTTTATGATGGCTGACAGAGCTTGAGGACTGAGTGCCCGACATCGACTCAGATCTATGTGTGTCCATAATCGCTTATCACAACACCTACAGCAGGACAGAAACAAAACAATTACTCTTGGAGAAGAAAAAAAAAAAAATACTGAATGATTAAGATCATGACCCATCACAACTATGAACTATGCCAGCTATCCTTTTTGAAAAAAAGTATACCATCAAGAAACTAAAAATACCATCAGCCTTTTCAGCAAGTTGCAAACGTACAGTGCTGTAAACAACAGATGATATTATAAGAAATACACTAGTCAAGCTTTTGAACAGTAAGATTTTTAATGTTTTTTAAGAAGGGTCTTCTGCTCTTCCAAGCCTGCATTTATTTGACCCAAAGTACAGCAAAAACAGTAAAAATTTACACTATTTAAAATTACTGTTTTCTATTTGAATACATTTCATAATTTATTCCTGTGATTTTAAAGCTGAATTTTAGCATCATTACTCCAGTCATATGATCCTTCAGAAATCATTCAAACATTCTGATTTGCTGCTCAAAAAACTTATTGTTGAAAGCAGCCGAGTAGATTTTTTTCCAGGTTTCTTTGATGAATAGAAAGAGAAAAACGGCATTTATCTGAAATATAAACTTTGTAACATTATAAAATGTCTTTATCATCACTTTTGATCCATTTAAAGCACAGCAAAAAATTTTACAGACTTTTGAATGGTATAGTGTATTATGTTACAAAAGCCTTTATTTCAGATACTGATCTTTGGATATTTTGTATCCATCAAAGAATCAAAGAAAAAGAAGAAATTAACTCAACTTCTTAAAATATCGATGATAAATGTTTCTTGAACAGCAAATCAGCATATTACAATGATTGAAGGATCATGTGACACTGACGACTGGAGTAATGATGCTAAAAATGTAGTTTTGACCACAGGAATAAATTACATTTTAAAATATATTCAAACAGAAATGATTTATTTTAAACCGCAAAAATATTTCACAATTTACTGCTTTTGTTGTATTTTGGATCAAATAAATGCAGGCTTGGGTGAGCAGAAGAGACTTATTTAAAATGAACATGAAAAATCTTACTGTTCAAAAACTTTTGACTGGTAGTGTACAAGCATACATTTCTAATAATCAACATTTGTTTTTAGACTGAAGTCATAACTATATCCCAACATTCACCATTTAGACAAAAGTATTACACTGAAAACACCTGATCATGAGCTGCTTGCGTGTAAATAAGCAAAGCCACACTTCACTCTGAAACCCACAGTGCATATATTTAAAAGTTATTTCACCCAAAAATGAAAATCGTGTCATTAATTACTCACCATCATGTCATTCCAAACCGTAAAACCCTTAAAATTAATACATTTTTATATTTTTGATGAAATCAGAGAGCTTTCCAACACTGCATAGACAGCAACGCAACTACCACATTCAAGGCCCAGAAAGGTAGTAAGGACCATGTGACATTAGTGGTTCAACCTTTATGTTATGAAGCTATGAGAAGACTTTGTGTTCACAAAAAAAACAACAAAAAAACTAAATAACGACTTTATTTGTTCAAGATTCAAGTTGCTGTCTGAAAAAAAATATCTTAATTTGTGTTCCGAAGATGAACCAAGGTCTTACGGGTTTTGGAATGACATGAGGGTGAGTCATAAACAACAGAATTTGAATTTTTGGGTGAACTGTCCCTTTAACTGTAACTACTACACTTACCATTTGTACCAAGCCTTGCAGACTCTCATACACACAGCCAAGTCTGTCCGCCCCAAGTAACGGAAGACTGACATCCAAATGTCCTTTTCACAGCCACGCTCGTTTCCTACATCACGGAATGAGGGATGAGAGAGGAGGGAAGGAGGAGAAGTAGTGGAGATGGCTGGAGGAGGAGGAGGTGGAGAAACAGAGGAACGAGAAGACATAGAAGATGGTGACGGTGTGTCTCTCTCTCGACCATCCTGGTTGGAACTCCGCCTCGTGTGGCGGCCGGACGTGTGGGCACTTTTGGACTGAGAGAGACCATTTCCGGCTGGTGTCGAGGTGTTGTTCCTGAGTCGGGTCCTGGGTAGCGTTTTGCGCTGGATGAAGCCAGGACCGCTAGGTGTTCGGGGAGACATAGCCGCCTCCAGTTTGGGTACAATAGAACCGGGGTCACGTTTGGCCTTTGGAGGACGCTGGAGGGTCACAGTCAGATAGGAATCGTTCAGCAGGTCATCATTCAAGTCGGAGACTAGTAAGACCGGTGGGTCAGGATCAGAATCTGATTGGTTCTCTCCATCCTCATCATCTTCATCTTCCTCTCCTCCATCATCTAAGTCTTCCATCTCATCATCATCTCCTTCAAAGTCCTGCTCCTCGCTGTCTTCCTCATCATCGTCGTCCTCGTCGTCATCATCATCGTAGTCGTCACCTCTCCGTCTCCGTCTCCTTGAACGATGCTCCTTATCTGAACGGCCAATATGTCTTTCTTCATCACTGTCATCCTCTTCATCATCTTCCTCATCATCATCATCGTCATCATCATCATCGTCATCTTCATCTTCCGTTTCATAGCGCCGTCGCCTCATGTGGGATCCTCCTCTTAACCTAACCCGACCCCCTCTCTCCCCTCTTGCCCCAAGTCCCCGCCTCATTTTCAGTGAACTTGTTGCCAAGCTGCCTCCCCCTCGACTCCCTCGATGCGAGGAGCCTCTCCAAACCCCTCGCCTACCAGATCCATAACCTCGGCGGGATGAAGAGACCCCACCCCGGACAGACGACATCTTGCCACTATCGTCATCGCTGCCTGAATCATCATCGTGCTCCATCCCGTGTCGCCGATAGATCTTAGCCACACGAGGATCAAGAGATGACGACTTGCGTTTCTGAAAGAGAAAAAAGCCACACTAAAGCCGACTTTTCACAACCTTTAAACCACTTGCTGTCACAAAAACAACTAGTCAGAACATAAATTATAAAGTTTGCTTTTTTATAACAAATTTAGACAATCATTCAAGCATTGATAAACAATCTTAAAGGGGACATATCATGAAAATCTGCCTTTTTTCATGTTTGTGCGCTATATTCGGGTCCCCGGTGTATCTACCAACCCAGAAAACGTGAAAAAGGACAACCCAGTAAAAAATTTTTTTGCAAACATGAAAAAACAAGCCACTAAGATTTTGCTCCCCGTGACGTATAATTATACTGTTTCCACCCACAGCGCCGTCATTTTGTTTTCGCAAGTGACAGCAGTGTACCTGTTCTAACACCATGGTGAATGTTCAAGCAAAGCATGCAAACTATTCTGTCGTTGGCTGCACAGACGAGTATAGAACACCATTTAGAGTCCTACCCTCAGAGTGGACAAGAGGAGTGAATTTATTGATTTATGTACTGTATTTTACACTGCTTGCACACAGATCTACTATAAACATGTAATTTCTTTCCCAGCCATTTACCTTCAGACATAATGTTTTTGTAACACGCAGGCCTGTAGCCAGCTATGAGGTCACAGAGGTCCGTACATCTGTATATGTTTTATGTTTAAAAGTTTAAAATAATAAAACTCCTCTGCATGACATGTATAATTCAGTTTAGACACTTTACAAGAATGTTTAGCGCCTGTGGTATGAAAATGGCTATGGCCACAGTAACGTGTGTTTTTAACAAGCTTGTGTGTATTTGATAGTTTAAGCACAATGAAATATGAAAGAAGTAGTTTAGCACTCACATGCCGTGTGACAGCTGCTTTCTGTGCGTGTGCACTCAGAAAACCCCATATCAGAAGTTCAAACTGATTTGGTTAAAAACGCATGATTTTAGCGTGATAAACTTGATAATCAAAACCAAACACGTTTTTGACAGTATCTGAGGCACAAGCTATAAAGGCACAGCCTTATTCTGGAAAAGTGGGTGGGAAGCAGCATCTCATTTGCATTTAAAGAAACTTGAACGAAAACATTGTTTCTGCTTCCACTAAAAATAGGCATTTTCATAAATGATCTGTGGGGTATTTTGAGCTGAAACTTCAGAAACACATTATGTGGATACCTGAGACTTATATTACACATTGTAAAAAGGGACATAATAAGTTTCCTGTAAAACATAAAAAAGATACTTACATGTGTTTTACCACCTTCCAATTTTAGCTGCAAAACAGAACAACATACTATGGTTAAATTTAGACTTGAAAACAATGAACAGTGATGAACACATCAGAATCATTCAATGGAATCACACAAGCTGCAAACACAAAGCTGATTCTGGAACCCTCAGTCAGTCAAAGCAGTGGGGCACAATGATGATGAACAGGGCAGGGTGGGCCAAAGAGAGAGAGAGCGAGAGAAGACAGACATGAAAAAAAAAGATGGAACAAAACAGGGGGGGCAAGAGAAGGGAATGCATAATAAAGGCAGAGCGGAGCGGCAGTGCATGCGGCAGCAGTGGAGTGAGGAAGGCGGAGCCTCTCACCCGCTTCCTGAGCCGCTGCTCAGGGGCTGCGGCTCGTTTCTGGAGCGACCCGTGAGAGAGAGAAGAGGGGGGCCGCCCGACCCCGTGCCATGCCCCGCCCTCGCCCCCGAGCCCCCCTGACCCATCCTGTGCCGTGATGTCATCACCGCTGCCTGACGACTGGCACACAGGGAAACAAGCGTTACTGTTACACACGCAGATCGCGGAGTGTGTACATCACAGTAAGCTCTCAGCATGCGTCTTTCTACATGGTGTGAATGAGTGTGCATGTATGCAGGCCTGCAAAAGCTAGCAGCATTAGAACACACACTCAAAGCTTTTTTTGTTTCAAAGGCCTGAATGTGGGTTCAGACAAGAGTGTTCAAAATTGTGCGTGTGTGGGTGAATGTTTGTGCTCGTAAAAATGTGTTATACCTCAGAATCTGTGTCTTTGCCCATAACACATTTAGGACACTCCCAGCAGCTCGGCAGGTCTCTGTTTACCACTCCTTCACCAGATGTCTACACAGAAAGAGAACATAAGATCATTACAACTGTCAAATTATTTACTGTACAGGAGAAAACACTATATATGATATTAATAAGAAAAAAAAAAAAAGCCATCTATCTCACAAAGCATAAGGTGTCAGTCTTCAATTCAGTGTCAGTCGTGGTACTCTCGTGAACATGCATCGAAGAAATTGTTGAATAAAGCAGTTATTTTTGTTTTCTTTACATATTCTTGTAGCTTCATTAAAATAAGGTTGAATCACTGATGTCACATGGACAATTTTAAACTATGTCCTTAGTAATTTTCTGGGCCATAAAACGCTTTAGTTTCTATGCAGAGTCAGAAATCAAAAATATCTTAATTTGTCTTCAGAAGATAAATTAAAGTCTTACGGGTTTGAAATTACATGAGGGTGAATAATTAATGACAGAATTTTCATTTTTGGGTGAACTATACTTTTAAACTCTCATGGTAATATCTCCTCAAAAGCTCATGTAGGTCCATCTAAGGATTCTTGCTATAGTAATGCATTTCTCCATGTAGAACATTACTTCAAGAAGCCAATTGTTGCAGTCTATTGTGTTGAAATTGGTTTTCTGATGTCCACGCTTTGCAAAGCCTCTAGTCACAACGCTCACAAGATGAATAATTCTGAAGAGAAGTCTACTGCTGTCTGTAGTAATAATGCTTGTACCTTCAAACAGCTAGGATGTGTAATCTGAGCACAGTTGGAGCACTCCATGAGCTCTTCACCAGTGTCCTGGTTGCCTTCCCCACAGATCTCGCATACAGCAGAGAGCGGCAGACCAGGCTATTGAGAGAACACAGAAATCAATAAAGGCAAACAAAAGGCAGCTACATTAACAGTATATGCACAATGGGAAGACACTTACAGCAAGACATTGGCGCAGAACACAGGTTTGCTTGAGCTTGCCAGGGCCGCCAAATTTCTTCATGTCTCTGCAGAAGTTGCAGTCCCCACATTCTGTGCGCAGACAGGCCTCGCAGCGTTTACACCGCACGCGGCGCCGTCGCAGAACCGACATATTAGAGGCTGGTTTCACTGGCCGTGGAATAATGGTTGTGTTTGCCAGCTTGGGACGAATAACAGGTGGTGGAGGAGGAGGGGGCTGGTACCAGGGGGGCTTGGGAGAGGGATAAAGAGAAATCACAGGTAAGTGCTACAGTGTGGTGGGTTTAGGAGAGAATAGAATATTCAAATAGAATAAAAAAAAACAAAAAAAAACAAAAAGAGAGAAAGTGCAAATTTTAGGGTTTTGTTTAAAATGCTTTCACTTAATGCTTTTTCTGGAAAGCCAATTAAAAAAACTATTTAAAAGAAATAAATTCTGTGATCTTACCCTCTTTGGCCATCTGACAATAGGTTTTCCAGTGTAAGAGAGTTTAGGGGTGTCATTGGCATGTTCTTTCAATAATGCCTGGAAAAAAAGAAAACAATACTTACATATCACAACTACTGTGCTGACTAGAGTTGTTCACTTTCAGAATGAACATTTCCTGATAATTCACTCTTATGTCATCCAAGATGTGCATGTCTTCCATTCTTCAGTTGCAAAGAAGTTAGGTTTTTCGCTAGATAAGACCCTTATTCCTCAGCTGGGATCGTGTAGAGCCCTTTGAAGCTGCACTGAAACTGGAATTTGGACCTTCAACCCGCTGACCCCCATTGAACCTCACTATTTGGAGAAAAATCCTGTAATGTTTTCCTCAAAAACCTCAATTTCTGTTTGACTAAATAAAGAAAAACATGAACATCTTGGATGACATGGGGGTGAGTAAACTATCAGGAAATATTCATTCTGGAAGTGAACATCTCCTTTAAGCAACAAAACCTATTATTAACCACTGACATCTTGCATCTCAGGTCACATTTCTTAAAAAAAAAAAAAAAAGAAAAGAAAAAAAAAAAAAAAAAAAATCACATCAGCAATTACATCAAAGTAACCATTTCCAAAAAGCAGAAGTGCAAAACACAATAGGCATGAGTTCTGACCCGTATGTCGTGTAGCAGGGCAGCAGCGTTGTGTATTCCTGAAGGCACACACTTCTTATGTGAGGGCAGAGATTCCAACTTCCCTACCAGGTGCCACAGCCCCTCCAGCTCATAAGGACTCAAGTGAAGCTTCACCCCTGGTGCATTAGGTGGAGAGGGAGCATCACTGTCATCTCTTTCCTCTTTAGCATGGCCATTTAGTACCTCACAACCTGAGCCTTCCCGCTTCAAGCCTGTGTGTTAGATTCAGAATAAGAGAGAGATTTAATCTTACCTGTGCTCAATACAACGGGATGTGAATGTGTTGTTAATGTACTGACCAATTCCCAGAGTGTGTTTCTGGAACTCAGGGATGAGGTGGGAGGTGTTGGTCATGCTGTACAGATAACGCTCCAACACGTACCAGCACATCTCATAATAGAATGGATACCGGAACTTAGCAGGCACCTGAAAAACAACCAGAGACAATTAGGATGTCTTTGCCCCATTTATTATTTTCACGAAAATGATATACCTTTTCTACATATAATTAGTAAGCCATATAAAGGATCATGTAAGTTACACAAAAAAAAAAAAAAAAGGTGGTTGCAGTAAAATGCTGGACTCACCCGTGTCCTGTCCTCAATGTTGGAAATGTGAAGCTGCATGGGAATGTTGAAACTATGCAGAAAGTTCCCACCAAACACAAGAGTGTCTACTGGAGTGTACACCGCATGGATCCAACCTAACAAAAATCATAAATGAGTTAATTTAAGATAGCTCAAACTAACCATTCAAAACTAAAACCATGAAAACAATCTCAGAATATCAGAAATTTCAAATATTCACAAAATAACAATCTAGTGTTTCTCTTAATGCAAACAAATGTATGAACCTAGACGTGCTCACCTGATGGAATAATGAACGTATAGCCCTGCTTGAGCTCAATTCTCTGGCAATCAGTGGCCTTGTCACCAAGAAATATGTCACCCTGTTTTCCTGATAACACCCAGTTCTCATAAAGCTCCAGGTTTTGTGGTGTGGGTGGGATTAACCAAAACACCTGTAAGCAGACACATCCAAATCAAGCTCATCTTCAAAGCAAACTAATTATCAGATACAAAACACAACCGTTCATACAGCATTCTCATCGGGCTCATGTCTACGCTAAATTCTAATCATAAAGATTTCAGCACGTACACTACTAAGAGTGGCCGATATACCGGTAGACACAATTAACCGGTAGAAACTGGTCAACTGGTTTAGATCTGACTGTTGTGTACATAACAGTTATACGCTTAAATGATGTTGCTGTGCTTAGTTGTTGCTTAGTGGTCATGAAAACATATCGTTTACATGCGTTTTTAAAAAGTTATTTTAAATCACTGAAATGCAATGAGCAGTGAAACAGAACTTGTTTTGCAATGTGTGCGCACTGTCCGAGAGACTGTTTCTGCACTGTCAAGAGAGGCCCGTACACATGAAGATGGTGCCACTTTATAGGCCTTGAACGGTTAAATACACACTTGCATGTGCCAAAAAAACTTGTCTTTGCAAGTATCCTTATAAACAGTAATTTAGGTCTTAAAGTCAGTGTAAAGTCAATTTTGAGAATTGTTTCTAAACACTTTATAAATGTTAGAAATGCATTGCTGAAACATGCTACAAAGACTGTGAACTATGTAGTACTTAATTGTGAAGTTAGAACGTTAAATCGTTTTTCACCGGTTTCATGTTCAGGATTTTTTGGGCGGGGTTAAATCATGACTCGATGAGTAGCTGAGCATGGTTCCCTTCCCTAACACTATATAAGAGTTGTGTTTGACTTGAAGTAGCACTGACTGCACACAGACCTATCGGTGTGTGTTAAAGTACAGTGACCGCTATAGAGAACAGATGGCTCCTTATACTTTTAAAAATCGCTCTCACGGTAATTTGTATTCATACACGTTCTGTGCAGCACTGTTTCAAGTCAAACACACCTAATAACTAGAGTGCATTAGCATCAGTGGTTCGCGGCTCAATCACAAGTTACTGTCATTAACGTTAGTTAATATAGCCTATGCCTTTATCACGTAAATGCGTATTACCTGGTTGCGATGATTTACAAAACAGGTCGATCTCCATGTTTACATTAAGCTGCTAAAGGAGCATCCTACATTTAGCTTGTAACTAATTTAGCAGTTGAGTGGGTGTGGTTTCAGCGCTGACAGCAGACACGCCCACAGCTTTTGAGAGCGGATAATACTGCTTTTTTTTTTTTTAATTTCCATACCTTATTTTATTAACTTGCCAAGGTTTTTCATCATTCACATTTGGCTGGGTGGTTTTCTGTGGTTTGACTAACTTAGAACACACATTTAATTTTACTTTACACAGACTTTAAGTGAAGGCAAACAGCTGAGAAAAAAAAAAACGTGTGCAACAGTATATTGGATCTGCACAGCTCTTAAAATGACAGCAGTCTAATATACCCGCTGTCTGTCATTCATGTTAATGAAACAACAAAAGAAAATCTCTCACTGCTCTTGACTAAATCACTTTGGAAACTTTAATAAAAAAATAAAAATAAATATTTGCACAGTGAAGACTATGCAGTGTTTTTATACATTTGATTACTTTTTACAATGTATGTAGCATTTCTTATTTATTTGTTCTACTGCAGTTTGGCTTTTAATTTGTTTCTTATTTAATTGCTGACTGTTTACTTGTCTTCAGTGACATTACTTCTTTTTAAGTTTTTAATTTAATTTAAAAACTATTATTAGTTTTATTATATATATATTATATATTATTAGTTTTTGTGACATTGACACTGGTGACTAGAATTATGATATTTCTATGGTATCAAAAATGTTTATATCATAAAGACCTTATTTAAAGCAAAAAATATGCATGATATATTCATTGATGTACATTGTTACTGTTAAATAAAATTTGTCATATTGTGATTTTGGTTATATATCGCCCACCCCTATACATTACTGTTCAAAGGTTGTTGTTTTTTTGTTTTTTTTTTAAAATCTTTTATTCAGCAAGAATGCATAAAATTAACCAAAAGTGACAAAGACTTTGAAGTCTTGGCTGCTTAAACCAAAGTAATGGCTGTTGACATTGCAGCCTTGCTATGAAGAAATTACAATATCAGAACATATTAAACAGAAAATAGTATTTTGTGAATATTTTACAATATTACCGTTTTTAGTTTATTTTAGATCAAATAATTGTACCCTTGAAGGGGACAAAAGACTTAAAAAAAAAAAAAAAAAAAAACTATTTTAAAATCTTACAGAACTTTTGAATGCTGGTATATATATATATATATATATATATATATATATATATATATATATATATATATATATATATATATATATATATATATATATATATATACACAGTGTTCTCTGACCTTGCAGCCCCGTAGTATGTGGTACCACACAGACGTGCCTCCAAAGTCTATGTGGAAATCTGTGAAACAGCCCTGCACACTCATTAGGCAGTACCTGGAAACAGAACACAGGCAAATTCGAAATAGAAAAAAAAAAAAAATTAATTAAAAAAAAAAAGAGTTTTGTTAAATTATACCAAGAACTAAAAAAAGAGGACTGTGTAAGAAATTACACTTGTTTCCTAGTAAACAGACTTAAAGCCTTTGAAAGATGTAAAATAAGACCAAGCATTCACTAATACAGACTATATTGAAGGATATGCTTACTTCTGCACTTTGGGGTATTGCATCTCAGTAATAGAGTTTGTTGCATCTCTTTGTCTTTCCTTAAGGTGGCGTGGCCACATGTTGTCCACCCAGTCAATCATGTCCACCTGTGGCATCATGAAAAAAATTCTGGCTATCACAGACTGGTCTAAATATTAGTATTTTTGGCATTTCTTAAGCGTTAAGTACCTACCGTTGACGGTCTTTTAACAAGGGTCTCTAATTTAGTGTGGCTAAATTCAAGGCTGATAACATTATAAAGTTTCTCTCTTTGAGATGGAGGAGTTTCATAGTAGCGTCTCCACTGCGCCATTGACATCTCCGTCCCCTTCTGAGTAGCCACATCCATCACATCAATCATACGCCGACTTCCTATTAACAGAGATGAGCGGAGAGGAGATGCTGAAGCACCACTGTTGCTAATAAACAACATTCAGCCAGAAAAACACTTACCTACAAACAACTTCACATCATTTACACTGAAGTCTGGATCTGGCATTCTAAAAAGGAAATATAGCAAATGCAAAATGAATTCACATGCAGAACTATATAAAGATTCTGAAAAAAGGAGGAGAAATAGGACTGGTAAAACTTGTTTTTTTTTTTAAAAAAGGACTCTTACTTAATGCCAAGTCCATCAGGTCTCTCAAAGATGATGGGGTCCCGGAGCCCACATCTCTGGACGTACTCATATGTGAGGTCTAAATAAAAAAAAATAAAAAAATTAAAAAACAACAGGAAGTGTTAAATGACACACTCCATTAAGATCTTTGACGAGTTCCATAAAGAGCTGCATCTCTTCTCTCACCTTTGCCCTCCATGCGTTTGACTCTGTCTGAGCTGAAGCGGCTGTTGTGGAGCTTCTCCTCCAGATCGAAAGTCCTCTTTCCATCGATCTCGTCGTCGGAAATGCCATCGTCTTGGTAACGCCGCCGCGTGCCAGACCGCTGCAAGACGAGAGAGTGAGAGAATGAAACAAAGAAAAAACGATGCCAGAGCAACACTATTTCTCCGCATACACTCCTCCTCGTCTTCTGAATGCTGAACAAATGTTGTATAACTACCACAGCTTCAACTTCCTGGGCTATATGAGCGCACACCTACACTAGGCTGAGAGATGCTCTTGCCCACAATCTCACACATATATGCACGAAATAACTCACCCATCACAAGCACTAGCCCACACACACCAACTATTAATAAGACATCACAAATCACGCTGATGCAAAAGGATTCACTGAATCTTGGAGAAGAATATTTTGTAATATTATAAATATTATAAATGTCTATATCACTTTTGATTAATCTAAAGCATCCTTGCTAAAAAAAATAAAATAAAAATAATAATAATAATAATAATAATAATAATAATAATAATAATAATAATAAATGTTTCTTGAACAGCAAATCAGCATATTAGAATGATTTCTGGAGGACCATGCGACACTGAAGACGAGCAATGATGCTGAAATTTTAGTTTAGGTCACAGGAATAAATTACATTTTAAAACAAATATACACAATTATTAAATAAATGCAGGCTTGGTGAGCAAAAGAGACTTATTTAAAAAACAAAACAAAAAAAAAACACTACAAATCCTTTTGACTGGTAGTGTACACCTCTGTTCAAAAGCTTGGGGTTGGTAAGACTTGTCCTCTTACGACCACCAGGTTATTACAACAAAAACAGCTTAATAGGTGATGAAGATTCAGTAGGTGTGTTCGACTTGAACTACGGCTACAGACTGCGGTCAACGAGATTAACTGAGTGCAGTCAGGGGCAGAGTTAAAAACGGAGCCGTCAAGTCGGACACTTTCTGCTCCCGGTAGTGATGTTCGTGCAGTGTTTGCATACTCTATCATGGATTGAATGCAATATTTGTCAGAAACATTTCATGAGCAACAGAAACACTTTTTATATACTGCTTAATACAGCACCATCTGTTCAAGAATAAAATTCAACATAAGCATATACAATTGAAATACTAATAAAGTCGGGGTATATATGCATTTATCAGTGCTTTACGATAAACGTGACTCAATATAACATTGCGACTACAGAAAAAAAAAAACATTTTTGGAATTGAAAATGTTCTAATAAACCTGAAACGCACGTTTGTTGTAATGTGGTGAATGTGGCCCATCGTGAAATAGCTGCGTTATCAAAGCTCCTGCAGCTGCTCTCAGAGCACTATCACGGTACTTTGATGCCACATGTGAGTGACGTGACATCAGCACCGTCTCAATTCGGAAAAAATTTCTAACCGACATGCACTGCTTCAAGTCAGATTTCGATCGAACTGCGCAGCGCCGCATTAAGTCGAACACACCTAGTGACTAGCCCTGTGTTTTACCAAAGTTGAAGTGTTACTAACTCTTAACTCTTACAAAAAAAAAAAAGACAGGGCAACCCAAACCAGTGCATCAAAATTCAGTGTCATCAGAACAGTGTTTATGCACGTGGTAGGGAGCAGATGTACTTTTGTACAAACTAACATTTTGAAAATACAAACATTTTAATGAATTTGAACGTTTCGCAAACAATTTACAAACAAATTTGTTCTGCTCATGTTTCATGAATGAGGCCTATTGTAAATGGCTTGACCATCACTTTTCAATTTAATACATCCTTGTTGGATAAAAGTATTTCTTAAAGGAGAAAATAGGCTAATTTTCCAACTCCCCTAGAGTTAAACAGATGAGTTACACCATTTTTAAATCCATTCAGCCAATCTCCAGGTCTGCTGGTATCATTGAATCGGATTAGACCATTAGCATCTTGTTAAAAACGACCAAATATTTTTGATATTTTTCCTATTTAAAACTTGACCTTCTGTAGTTGCACCGTGTACTAAGACCGACAGAAAATGAAAAGTTGTGATTTCCAGGTTGATATGGATAGGAACTATACTCTTATTCTGGCGTAATAATCAGGGAACTTTGCTGCTGTACCATGGGTGCAGCAGGCACAATGATACTACGCAGCGCCTGAGAATAGTCCCCAGCTAGGTAACTTCCAACGTGACCAGCACTAAGCCACTAAGGTAATAGTAAAATAGCTGGGGACTATATTCAGACGCTGCATAATATCATTGTGCCTGCTGCAGCCCATAGTACGCCAGCAAAATTCCTTGATTATTACACCGGAATAAGAGTATAGTTCCCATTCATATCCGCTTGGAAAAAGAAAAAACAATTTGCAGTAGAGCCAAGTTTTAAATAGGAAAAATACTGAAAATCTTTGGTCATTTTTGAGCGAGATGCTAATGGTCTAATCTGATTTACGCTAAGCTATGCTAAAAGTGCTAACGGCAGACCCGGAGATTGGCTGAATGGATTCAAAAACAGTAAAACTCATGTTTAACTCTAGGAAAATGAGCCAATTTTCAAAAAAAAGTGGAGTGTTCCCTTAACAACAAAAATACTACTGACCCCAAACTTTTGAATGATTATGAGGAAAATTACGTGGACAGATTCTCTTTTACTTGGAAAAAACCTACTACTAGTACTATTACTACTACTTCTACCTGAAATAATGCCTGTTTGCAATGTTAATGATGCAAAGATGCACCACAGCCCACCAAGAGCAGGTGAGTAACACACACACACACGCACTGAGAGCTAAACAATAAGACCCTCCTCTGCTCGCCCTTGCCTCTGCCCTCAATGTCTCTATGGTGATGTGGAGCCACTAGCCAATCACGCGCTTCCTAAAGCCCTGTCGTCACACCCTCTCAAAGACAACGAGAAAAAAATAAAATAAAATCAATGAAATGAATTGGGCATGACTGTGCAGTAAAAAATTAGCAAGAACCCATTCAAATCCCTGCAAAGAACTGACCAAACCATGTGCACCTCTATGAGCATGCAAACAAAACCCTAAAAAATATAAACAACATTAGCAGACAAAAGCCCAAACACACTAGATGATTTCTTGCCTTATTCAAAAATAATAAATTCAATAATTACACATTTTTATAATGAATATATTTTATTCAATCAAACATTGAGAACTGTTCAAACATGTTTCAGGACCTTTGTTTTGTTCTAATTCATCAATTGTGCTTTGACTAGTTGTTTCTGAATCCTGTGCGTACGCCAATGTAAAACTGCTGTCACAAACTGAAAGTCACCATGTACACCATGTTCCCATTCTAACCAATCAGACAGCAAGGAACCGCCCAAAACGCAACCGTAAACAAAACATTTTTTGTAGACACACTTATTATGATGATCCATCAATGTTGACATTGCCAAGTATTTAGGGGCTTGTGCCCATCCCTAGTCAACGATGCTGCAGTTTTACCTCCTCTGGGCCTGTGCGCAATTCCTGCATCTGTCACTGCATCACTGCATCTTTCAAGCTCATCTATTCTTAACAAACTCTCAGATCTCCCAGTGACAAAAGCAGCAAATAAGCATTTAGGGGGGAAAAAAAATAAATAAAAATACAACCTGCCCTGCAACATGCCCCCATTTGACACAGATAACAGGGTACAATAAATAAACACTAGAGAGGGATGAATGGGAGTATGAAATGAAAAAAAAAAAAAAAAAAATGAAGGACAATGCAGCTGATGCCAGAATGAATGATTATTCCCTAGCGTTTGATCACCATCTCTCTAAGCGAGGCCCTAGACTGCAGTGCGCTAAGAGGAAGCCCTTGTGGAGGGCAATGAGACACTACACACCTCGCACCTTCAGTGTCACATCTTCATCGTTCTGCTGGCTTTTCCTCTTCCTGCCTCTGCGTCTCATCAACAACATTCCCCCGTCAACAAGCGTAAGGATCTCCTGCCCGTTCTCCATCCCTGCATCTCTTCCAGCCTTTCAGAATGAGAAAATCTGCCGTCTGTTCTCCTCTGTCATCCTTTCGCCTCTGCAGTGCCCCCTCCCACTCCTCTCCCCGTTTCCGCATGTCTGATCACATGGTCTGCTAAACCAATCTAATCGTTCGTCCTCCACTTCCCCAGCCTCTACAAAAACAGCCTGCACACAACAATCTATCCAGTTCTCCTTACTTTTTAAATCACTGTCCTGTTTTTTAAAAAATATTGAAGCAAAACATTATGATTTCAAACCACACTAAAAACATAGACGATAAATTCTGAATTCCGAATTCTAATCTACGAGCACAAAGCAGACAGATCTTTTAACTGCTACGAATTCTCAAAAAAGCACCACATTGTGTAAGCAACACAATTTAAGTAATCAAATAAGAGTGCTTTAAAATGCAACTTAATCAGACTTTGATGTGCCTTGGTTTAAATAAAAATATAATAATTACGTACTATAAAAATATTTCATGACATTGGCTACATGTGGAAAATGGTGTTGAATATGCTTTTAACTGAGGTACTATAAGGTTAATACAGAAATATATGTGACCCTGGACCACAAAACTGGTCATAAGGATATATTTTTTGAAAATGAAAATGGTTTGTTATGATTGGACAACATTTGGCAGAGATACAACTATTTGAATATCTGGAATATCTGAGGGTGCTAAGAAAAATCGCCTTTAAAGTTGTCCAAATGAAATTCTTAGCAATGTATATTACTTATCAATAATCAAGCTGTATCTTTAGTCAAAGATAAATTTATGGTAGGATATTTACTAAATATCTTCATGGAACATGATCTTTACTTAATATCCTAATGATTTTTGGCATAAAATAAAATATTTATAATTTCGTATTTTTGGTCATGTGAAAAATGACCCTATTAAAATCCATGGTTTTCTGTATCAGGACATAATAGAAAAATTACATGGTCCTTGGCAGTTCTTAACATTTGGAAACATAAATCCTCAGATAAACAACATTACATGACAAATCACACTGTGTCATTATTTACTTAACAACAAAGCCAAGATGGATAAACCATGTGTGACATAATTAGGACACCCTATGATTCAACTGCTTGTAGATCCACTTTTAGCAGTAATTACTTTAAGTATTAATTTCCTGTGTGACTTTATCAGTCTCTCACATTGTTCTGGGGGAATTTTGGCCCGCTCTTCTTTACAACATTGCTGTAGTTTATTGAGGTTTGTGGGCATTTGTATGGACAGCTCTCACCACAGAATTTGAGTCAGGATATGGTCTGGACTTTGATTGGGCCACTGCAACACCTTGATTCTTTTCTTTTCACATGTGACACTCTTAATATGTGTTGTTTGCTGATATGCTCTACAGGTTTTGACCAAATTTGATGGTGTGCATTATGGCCAAACACCTCCACTCTGGTCTTGTCTGTTCAAAGAACATTGTTCTAGAAGTCTTATAGTTTGTTCAAATGTAACTTTGCAAATCTAAACCATGCTGCCATGCTTTTTTAGATAGAAGAGGTTTTCTTCTGGCAAGTCTTCCAAAAATGCTGTACTTGTCCCATTTTTCTAATTGTACTATCATGAAATCTTTCATTTAAAATGTTAACTGAGGCCTGTCGAGTGTGTGGTGAAGTTCTTGGGTTATCTGCCAATTCTTTGAGCATTACATGGTCTGAGCTTGGGGTGAACTTCCTGGGATGTCCACTCTTGGGAGGATTGGTGTCTGTCTTGAATGTCTTCCACTTGGGAGTAATCTTCCTCACTGTGGAATGATGGACTTCAAATTGTTTGGAAACGGCCGTGTTACTCTTTCCAGATAGATGGCAGCAACAATTGCTTATCCATGATCATTGCTGATGTCTATTCTCTTTGGCATTGTGTTAACAAACATGAAAGCTCCAGACCAGCAAACTGCCAAAATGTCTGCTTTTACAGAAGCGCTAACTCTTGCTGATGATCAGTTAATCAAAGGCATTTGATTAGCAGTGTCTAACTACCTCTTAAATCCTATGTTAAGACTAAGGGTGTCCTAACTTGGTCACACATGGCTGAATTTCCATGACCTATAATGAACAGATCCATCCATTTGCAAGCTCTCTTTACTTGTTCAAAAAAAACGTTTTAGTACAAAACACACATGTACACTTTTTTTTTTTTTGCTTTTACCCTATGTTTTTTTTTGTACTATTTCTACAGAAACTTGTTTTTATGCTTTCATAACCATGACCTAACCATAACAATAAGCAAAACGTGTGAAACAATGTGATAAAACAAAATATGTTATAAAAAATTACATTTTGATAAATGGAAACAATTTTATGCAACAAAAAAAAAAAAAAAAAAATCCTGATATTCCATTACTTGTACAAAAAAAAAAAAAAAAAAATCCCTGACTTTCAATGTCTGGAATAGACCTTTTAAAACTCCACTATATTCCAGAAATTCCATGACCCGTGGGAACCTTGTATAAATATACACAGTACACAGACATATATATCATAGAGGGATAAAAACTTTTTTTTTTGGATGCAATTAACCGCGATTAAGCGTCGCCCAGCACAAAAAAAAAAGAAGAAAGAAATACCTATTAATATTTTTAAACTACGCACATGCATGTGCTAATTTATATATACATAATAAATATACCGGGCTGTCAAACGATTATTCATTATTTTTTATTTATTTTAATCACAATTAAGCTTCGTAGTGTTTACTATATGAGAATATAGTCTTGAAAAATATATATTTAATTATGCATGTGGCCAAAGAAAGACAGATATTTCTCCACGTGTTTTTCTCACCATCGTTTAGTCCAAGAAGGCTCTGTGAAATTACGTAATTATTTTAATTACTTTACTGTTTTTTGATGTTACGACAGAAATGTTTGGTCAGTGGTTGCGAGCACTTGCTGGTCACGTGGTTCCTCTGCGAGTCAGCCCAAAATTCTACTCATTTATTTAAAAAAAAAACAAAAATCCATAGCTACTGTATCCAGCCTCTCCAGGACAGTGCCAGACTTGCCAAAGTTAAGAAATCTTTAATTGACATTGACATCTGTTCAAAATGTCAAACATCTGAACGCATTAAACCGATACAGAGTGAAAAAAAGCACTAAATAAACTGAAGTCATTTTAGTGACGCCTTACAAATTCTTTATTCCCACACTATAATGACAGTGGGCATTGCTATCATTTCAACAGCATATGCTGAAGTTTCTGTAAAGATGCACTATATATACACACACACACACACACACACACACACACACACAATGTACCATACAAATCAAAGCATTTTATTTTCCAAGTGTCTAGTGTGCTGCACTTACCAGTCGTTTGCTGTAACGCGGTTTGGGATCGTCCATTGTCAGAATGAAGACTCACGCTCAGCCCGCCTGTGCAAGTGGCGAGCCAACGAACGCGCTTCTGTCAGTTTATCGCTTTGCAAATAACCGCCACAACTATACTTGATGGTCACTTTATTACAGCGTCCGTTTAATCGAAATAACGGAACGTTACATAAATACTTGCTGGATGACTGTTTCAAATAGTTAAAAACTCGTCAGCAGGTTCGTTCACACAGAAGCGGGTTTAACGATTTTTTTTAATACTACAAAACTATTGTATTATAATCTCACACAAAAATGAGAGAACAGCAGGTTATTAAAACAACCATGAAAGCTAGGTTGTCAAGCTAAGCGCTGCTGAGGATAGTCAACGAGCATCAGCACCAGCTAACCAACCGCTAACCAGCTTAGATGAACGGTCGTAAAAATATTAAAATTACAAATCGATATGGGGTCTTGCTTATACATACGGCTTATATGTACAACGTCTAATATTGCTGCCACCCGTGAAGAGTGAGGCGAGAAATGAGGAGCGTATATTTATCGAGTAACATACGCTAATCCCGGTTCAAGTTTCAAATAAAACCATATTTCCACAAGACTTAAAACTCGGGCTCACAGTGGGGAAAATCCAGCGGATAAAATAGTCCTCGTGTATTTTTTACTATTAAAATGTGCGCTCCGACTAGGCTCGTCTAGCAACTTTTCTATTCTGAGAGAAAGTAAGCATTATTTAGACAGCTCCACTGTGTGAATTCACGACAAAGTTAATGTAGTATATCATTCGCCGCCATTTTCACATCGTCACAAAAACACCACGAAGCAAGCCCCGCCCATTACTCAGTGAGTATCCAATCACTGACACGTGCGACGCCATCGCCTTTGCTCTCATTGGTTAATGTCGCGGTCACTTCACTGGGAGGCGGTACTAAGAAACAAATAATAGCACACGTGACCAGATGAGACACGCTCTCATTGGCTGGAGTTCCATGCCGATCAATACAAGTACACAAAGATTGGTTTACTTGTGCTGAAAGTGTCCCGTTGCTAACCAATCAAATATTAAATATCAACACACTCTCTCATTTTTAAGCAAAAATTCTCCAAGCAAATTGTTTTTAAAATTCGTACGAGTAATATAATTTTGTAATATGTAATTTAAATACCTTTGATCTTCCGTGACTTGGCGTCCCATCGCCTGCGGGCGTCCAGTCCATGACTGCATATAAAGCTCTCGCTTGGGTCCTCTGGTGAAAGAAATCTACATTTCTTCGAATTAGCCCAGTGACTTCACACTAACTTCACATAAGGTCCTCATTAAGTCCTCGATATTTCTTTGAGCCCAATAAAGTGTCTAGAAAAACTGCACACATTGAATAGTCGGTAACCCACCACAGGTAGCTCCGCATGGTAAAACTTTTCGTTTAGCCCAAGCGATCAGGAAGTAGTCCCTGATTGGTCGGCCACCAGATAACACGCAGCCACTCATTGGACTAAACAGCTGTCGATAACTACACCGTCCAAACCAACTGCAGAAAAGTTTCTCTCATAAATACAAACAACAATAGTTTGTTACTCAAAATCACAAAAGTAGTCATAAGTTTCACTTTTTTTGAAATTGTAATTTGAGAATTGAGAAAATCTGAAAGCTGAATAAATAAACTTTCCATTGGATATTGTTAGAAAAGGACAATATTTGACTAAGATACAACAATTTGAAAATCTGGAATCTAAGGGCGCAAAAAAGATCAAAATATTGATAAAATTGCATTTAAAGCTGTCCAGATGGAGTTCTTAGCTATTCATATTACTAATCAAAAATTAAGTTTCGATATATTTACGGTGGTAAATCTACAAAATATCTTCATAGAACATGATCTTTACTTGCGTAAAAGAAAAATTTATAATTTTGACCCATTCGATGTATTTGGCTATTGCTACAAATATACCCGTGCTACTTACTGCTTACTACTTACAACTGGTTTTGTTGGCCAGGGTCACATTTAGTATTTTAAGCTTGGACTAAAGAATGAAATACAGATTTTATACAACTTAAATCTTTTAATCACAATTACTTTGCCTAAACAACAAGTCAGACTACTGTATAATTAAACGTAATTATTTCCAAAACACATACATATAAGAAATGTTACCAGCTAAACATAAGAAATAAATCAAAGCTACTTATCTACGCTAAACAAGCAACGACGTAACCATATTCAGCGTCACTGAATAACTTTGACTATCCTAAAATAACAGTTAAAACGTGATTTAAATATTTAAGAATTAAAGTGTTATTTCCAATAAGGTCAAAATATTTGGTAGTGTATAATGGTTCGCTTGTTAGTTACAAAAATTGAGGCCTCATAAACAAAACTTTGCCTCATATATGTATCTTTCATCAGCATATATAAGCTATATCATAAGTTCCCAGAAAACAATAAATAAAAGCAATTTCATACCACAGCCCTAATGAACAGATTCATGCACATCACTTTTTACCGTGATGCCTCTAACAAAGCAAGGCCAACTCATAAGACAGGAAGAACATAAAAGACAAAAAACAAAACTGAGATGAACAAGAACTGGACAAGATGTGTGTGTAGGGATGTTTAGGGTTCATCGGCACTAAGATGCTTCTCTTGATTCTTGATAGAGACATGACTTGGAAGAGCAGACAACCTCTTCACCTGGAAAAGACAGAATGTTACTCACAATTGTGACCCTGGACCACAAAATCAGTCTTAAGCTGCATGGGTATATTTATAGCAATAGCCAACAATACATTTTATGGGTCAAAATTAATTTTATTTTAGGCCAGTTTCATTAGGATATTAAGTAAAGATCATGTTCCATGAATATATTTTGTAAATTTCCTACCTTAAATATATCAAAACTTAATTTTTGATTAGTAATATGCATTGCTCGGAACTTCATGGACAACTTTAAAGGCGATTTTCTCAATATCTGAATTTCTCCTATCCTAACAAAACATACATCACTGGAAAGCTTATTTATTCATATCATGTATTTTTCTCAATTTCATAAAATTGACCCTTATGACTGGATTTGTGATCCAGGGTCACAAATAGTCAACATGCAGTTTTATAAATTGAGTTGTATGAATACTTACCTTGATGTTTATGTCAGCCAGCTGTACACCAGAGAACCACCGATGACCGCAAGAATTGTGCAACACAGCATGATCATCATTTTCTTCTACAATTGTGTAAGTGCAGCCAGTGACAGCATGGTAATGGTATAATAATAGTGGAGGAAAGTAAAGGGAAAGGATGATTGGGAAGGTGTAGAGAAAAGACATACAGAGATGAGGTTGAAATTCTGAGTGAGAAACACAAGACATCAATGCATGAAGAAACATAGAAGATGGAACAATTCAAATAAAAAGCTGCAAGAAAAATATTTGAGAATATAAGTAGGTAGTCTACATTTACTACAAAATATACTCTAACTGAAGGTGTCTTTTATAATATGACACAATTGTTCATATTCACAATTGTTCACAATTCCCAGCTCACCCTGCGTGCTTCCTGTTGGAACTTGGCAGCCTTTTTAGTGTCAGCCACGGCTCTTTCCACAAAACCCACAGACTGGTCCATGTTGCTCTCAATCCTGTCAATCATGCTTCCCTGTTGACACATGAGAACAAAATAGTGTCCGAAAGCAGTTTTAATCCTAAAGACTCAAAAATAGGGCTATAGTTTTGTCTTATTCTACTGAAAAGGCAAACACATACCTGATTCTCCACCAGCACTGCAATGTCCACAAACATGTCATGCAACTCTTTTATGCTGCTCTCCAGTCGCATAATATCTTTGTGTCGTGCCTCAATCTCACTTAGCGCCTGTTTTGATATCCCAGAGTCCATAATCTATAAAAGGAGAAAGTGTTTAATTAATAAAAAGTTACGATTTAATGACGAAAAACCTAAATTTCTGAATCCTGAATTATTTTTTCTGAAGAACAGCTGGTAGTTTAACTGTTCAAGACAAACAAGGGACTCATGAACAATTATCACTAAAAAAAACAACAACAATAAAAAAACAGCTGTGAATCATTCAGGCAACAACACAGTATTAAAAATCAAGTGTATGTAAACTTTTGAACAGGGTCATTTTTATAAATTCAGCTATTATTTTCTCTCATGGACTATATGTAAATATCTTTTATGTGAAATATCATATTCAGGTCAGTACTAAATAAAAAATAACATGCATTTTGTATGATCCGTCCTATTTTGGTAAAACTGTATATAGAATAGTACCCACTCCTGCTGTGAATACAGCAGCGTTTCCTCCATCCAGCATTTCCTCCAGCTCTTCATCAGTAGTGGCTTTGCCAGCTGGAAGACAGGATCCAACATTGGCCTTAAACATGTACTTTATATAACATTGTGATCAGTGATCACTGACTTTCTTTTTAATCCAACCCTGAAGAAAGTCTGTGTGTTTATCACTCACTGATCTCCAGCTGTCTTTGGATGCGTCCTTTACTCTTCTCTCTAAACTCCACTTGGGCTTCATTGTATTTGGTCATCACCTCTACAAACTTCTTAGCAAGAATGGCATGCTAAACATAGGAGATAAACACTCTATTAATAAAAAAAAAAAAACCCTAACTACTTGTGGAAATCCAAGTGGGTTATTGGGAGGACTAACAGTTACCTGAGATTTCTTTATCCGCATATCTGCTGAAACCCTCTCCTCAGCGTTAGATGCCAAATTCTGCTCAATGCCTGTTGACACATTGGTTGACAAAATATTTAAACTCAGAATTTATAGATAATAGTGATGTCGCATATAATCCAGTTATCATTGGGAAAAAATGTATATATTTTCATCAACAAGCAAAAGAAAAACAGAAAGCTGACTTTTGAGTTTGTTGCGAGCATTGTTGGCCAGTTTCTTTATCTCATTGGTAACAGCCTCCAATTCATCCTGTGTCTCTGGTTGAGAAATGAGATGAGAGATATTTAAAGCATGAATGTGGAAGGGAGGAGATAGAGAAAAATGCTAAATAATTTATATGAAGGTAAAATGTGATTAGACTAACTCTGGTCTGACGTAGGCGCAGAGAGGATGACAGAATACAGTCGCTTTATCTCAACTACATTTTCATCAATCTTGTCTATGCTGGTGCGGATTTCTTCAATCTGCAGAACACATAAAGAAATGACTTTCAAATGTCCATTCAACTGCACTCAAAAATAAAGGTTATTTATAGGCATCGGTGGTTCTATAAAAATATGTGATATACACTGCTGTTGAAAAGTTCGGGATAGGTACGATTTTTAATGTTTTTAAAGACGTTTCTTTTTTGAGCATCAAGGATGCATTTATATGATCAAAAATACAGAACAAAAACAGTAATATTGTGAAATATAATTATGATTTAAAGTAACAGTTTTCTATTTTAATATACTATTAACTATAATTTATTTTTGTGATGCAAAGCTGAATTTTCATCAGCCATTACTCCAGTCATCAGCGTCACATGATCCTTCAGAAATCATTCTGATTTATTAACAATATGCTGATTTATATCAATATTGGAAATTTTTGCTGCTTAATATATATATATATATATATTTTTTTATTGATAATAAATCAGCATTTTTCATGCTGAAAATTCAGCTTTGCATCACAGGAATAAATTATGTTCTAAAGTATATTAAAATAGCAAACCATTATTTTAAATCCAATAATATTTCATACTATTACTGTAAATAAATCAAATTTGTTGAGCATAAGAGAATACTTTAAAAATCTTTCTGATCCCAAACGTTTGAATGGTAATGTATATAGAAACTTGGGTTCTTTGGCTTAAAAAAAATGTTTCTTTTAAGAACTGTTTGTTAAAAAGTTATTTGGTGAACCCCAAATGGTACTTCTGTGGCATCACTGTTAAAACCTCCTTTTGGAGCCTTTTTTTTTTTTTTTTTTAAGAGTGTGTGACATATTGTCCATATTCATTTGAAAACAAAGTACTTGATTTACATATACCTGAGTGAAGAACTCATCCATAAATTCTTTATTGTCCACTGGAATTTCCACATCATCAGGAGTTTGATCCGACTTCTGTTTTGACACATGAAAACAGAACAGAAAATGTAATAACTTAGCAGAAATAGTGTTTTTCTGCTTTAAAACAAGCTTTACCTTTTTAACCTGGTTTAAGCTGGTCTTCCAGGCTGGTGAAACTGGTGTTTATCTCGACGACCAGCTGGTCTCTCAGCCTGACCAGCCAAGAGACCATCTTGACCAGACTGGGAGATCGACCAAGACCAGCAAATTGCATTAAACTGGTTTAAGATTTTAAGCAACCTGTTATTGTCAGTAACTTAAAGATAATTCATTGCAGAATATTTGTACACAAATGAAACGTTACAGAAATGTAACACTTTTTTAATACACAGAATTTACAGTGGAAACAGATAATTTAACTAGATTTTAACTAGCAGCAGGACACCGATGCTGTGAATGCTCCTGCGCTTCCCATGCTTGACTCGCATCTCAACAATGTCAGACGCTTTTACTTGCTTGACGGCAGTTAAGATGCTTCTTATTCTTTTAGCTTATTTGTTGTATCACTATGAATGAAACCTAAAAATAATGGCCGCTGCTAACACTTCGAAATCGATCAATTACCGGTAATTGACCATTAACTCACTACAATGAGCTGAGCTCAGGGGGACCTCCCAAGTAAAGGTCAAACAGTGGATTTTACAATAATAAAATCATTTTAACACAAGAAAGAAAAATCTCTTACCGCTTTTAGTTGTTCCAGTCGGTCTTTCATCTTCAGTTCAATGTGACAGGTTTAAGATTTCCAATTGTTGCAATGGTAAGTGTAGAAGATAAACAGAAACGAAGTCGTTCTCGATTTCTCAGCCAGAAATCATGTTAATTACAGCATGAAAACATAAAGTTTATAGTTCCACTAGAACCGTTCAATATTCTTATTTTAGATACTCTAAAAAATAATTAATAAATAAAAAACAGTGGCGTTCTTTTTTTATAGAAAAAAAAAAAATTAAACAAAATGGCAGTGTTGCTCGTCTTGTAGTCCTAAGCCTATCCTCTCAGAGCGGATTAGAGCAACAGTTGTATGCTGGGTAGCTAGCTAATCTTCCTTCACCGGGGCGCTTGTTTCTCCACTACAAAACACATGTATAAATAATCAGTTTATTTGCTTTTAAAACAGTGACTAAAGCAATATCAATCACTCAAGACGGCAAGTAATTAATATTGTGTTATCTGGACAAGAATTGAGTTAGTTTGTTTGCTTCCTGTGGCACAAAGCAGCAGACTGACTTATATTGGTCTGAGAGCTTACATGTGACAAAAACAACAAAGGATTTGCCATTCCATTAAAAAGACATATTAAAGAGCAATACAAATATATGAAAAATTGTTTAAAAGAAAGAAAATCTTCAATCTTCAAGCATACACAAATCTATTCAAAATTACAACTGTGTTGGAATATAAGAAGAGCCAGAGACTGAAAGATTTGGACAGAGCATTAATTTATTATATACGGTCCACAAGTATTTAGTCTTTGTACAGTTCTCACAATGACAAATAAAATGTTTTTACCTGTAAGGATAATGTGCGATAAATTCAACACATTTGTCGAAGTGCTTCTGGTTGTTTCAACTCTTTCTTCATTCAAATCCACTGATGGTCAAAATACGAAAGGAAGGAGGAGGAAATGGGAAGGATGGATCGACTGCCTCAAAATGAGAATATAACATTGGCCTCAAAGTAGTGCATTATCCTTGGTGGTTTTTAAGCACAACTTGGTTATCCTGTTGTTAGACGCTGTTTATTACACAACATACCTCAACAGTAGCTGTGATGGTGATACTGTGTTAAAATTCAGTACAGAGAAATGTTTCAATGTGAGGCACCACTTTTAGGCTGCTGTAGTTTACAAACATGAATGTGTGAACTTAAATTTAGACCTGACCATCTATTATGTATGCTCACACCAGAAAGAAATCAAAAATTATATGCATCTCCACAAAAAAGTCAGTCCCTGGGCTTTGAAAAAGTGCACTCGGCACAAAAGTAACTGTCTAAAACCAAATCTTCCATATACAATTGACACTGTTATTACTGATAAGAGAGCATGGTGAAGAGTATTTTGTCACTGTGTTGAGATGAGACAGTCCATGACATTTGTTTATCTGTAGAGATAGTCAGCTTGGATGTTGGCAGCAATCTCAGCCTCCCACTTGTCTCCATTGTTGAGGAGCTTCTCCTTGTTATAAAGCAGTTCCTCGTGAGTTTCTGTGGAGAACTCAAAGTTGGGACCCTAAGAAAAAGAGACAGGAAAAGGTGGACATTAACTCTAGTAAATCTGGTCATATAAAATGTATTCATCCTTATGTACATTTTAAACCGACCTTTTTATTTGCCTGCTTATTCTACCGCAATACCTCAAAATTTCTTCAAATAATTTAATATACATTAGTAAGGAAGCCCATTTACACTGAATAATTGCTACTTCTTCTCTCACTATTCTTTCTGACCTTTTTTCCTTGCAATTTGGACCTTTTTTTCTTAAATTGCATGTTACAAACTTGCAATTCTGGCTCTTTTGCTCGAAACTGTGAGATATAAACTTGCAATTGCGAGTTATAAAGTCAGAATTGTGTTATATAAACTTGCAATTGCAAGTTATAAAGTTAGAATAGGAAAACAAACTCACAATTTTAAGAAACAGTCACAATAAAGTCAAAATTGCAAGGAATTTCGCAGAATTGTGAGTTTATATCTTTATAACATGCAACTGTGAGTTAAGTCAGAATTGTAAGATATAAACTCGCAAATGTGAAAATATATCAGTCTTTTTCCCCCACAAAATAGGACTTCATAACTCGCAATTCTCACAATAACTGCAAGATAAAACATAGCAATAACCTTTTTTTTTTAATTCAGTGGCGGAAACTGGCTTCCATACACTAATGTTCAAAAGTTATAGATCAGAAAGGTTTTTTTATTATTTTATCCATCCAGGATTCATTAAATTAATTAAAAGTGACTTTTCACTTAGTCATTTATACTATTAGAATAATAATGTATATAATAACAATTAAAATAATTTATGGAGTAGAAAATAAGCATATCACAGGAATACATTTTATTTAAAAATAAATTGATGATGATGATTACTGTTCTGCTGTATGTTTAAAGAATTTTAAATGATTTTAAAAGAATTAAAAACCTTACTGACCCCAAACTATTGAACTGTACTGTATATTCGATCTCACTATATTCTACTTTGCTGTATTAACTCCTACAGCTGTAAAATTAATTTTGTAAACTAGAAACCAGCTTGAACACCCCATACTTTATGCACGTTGTCTTATGACACATTAAAAGTGCCTTGTTAAGGTACACAATCCGCAGTTGAAAGTGTGCTGTAAGATTCTCACCTCGACAATAGCATCCACAGGGCAGGCCTCCTGGCAAAAGCCACAGTAGATACATTTGGTCATGTCTATGTCATAACGTGTTGTTCTCCTGCTGCCATCAGCACGAGGTTCTGCCTCAATTGTGATGGCCTGAGAGAGAAAAATACGAGGGTCACCTTTCACATTTTACTTGTACTATTACTCTTCTTACTCGCATGTGAAATAAACAAGCCTACATGCAATTACGGCTTGTTATTAGAGTTTCATGACATATCAGGATGAACAAGGGCAATCAGAAAGAAAGAGTACCTGGGCCGGACAAATAGCCTCACAAAGTTTACAAGCAATGCACCGTTCCTCTCCAGAGGGGTACCTGCGCAGCGCATGTTCACCACGGAAGCGGGGCGACAGAGGGCCCTTCTCGAACGGGTAGTTGATTGTGGCAGGTTCACGGAAAAGATAGCTCATTGTCATTCCCAAACCTGCATCAACAAAAATATCAGGTGGGACCCTCTCTTCAGAAGTTCAAGATAAAGTCTCATGTTGTTACTGACCTCTGAACAGCTCCGTCCACAAAAGAGTCTGAGCTGCACGGTCCGTGATGGACTTCATATCTGTGGCTTCCTCCTGATTATTGACATACTCTGCATATAGAAAAAAAATATTATATAGAGAAAATGTTTTATACCAGGACCATATTTTGTATCATGAGATACTTACTAATCCCCGCTCTGTGTGCGGATAGGCTGAGAGGACGTACAAGATTTTGACAAGCCAGGAATGACCCTAAGAAGTAAACACATTACATAATCACTCATCTGAGAGAGAAGACATTTTTTGGATTACATGTATAAACATACATAAATGTCACTGTATTTGTTGCTTTTTTACTCATATACTGCACCAATTCTAATCTATTCTACTGTAATTCATTGACCCACCTGGCCTGGATACGGTGTAGACCACACGTAATGCCGCAGACATCTCAGTGAAGTGCACTGTAAGTGATAAGGACAAAGATGAGGGAGGGAAACTAGTGTTTGTTGTATTTATTTTCTCAGATTACAACATTAAACATTCTTGTGGCCATATACTGACAATCTTATTTCGAATTAATGTTCAAAAATATTAATATATTTAATTACTACAATACATAATTACTTAATATAACTTTAATCTTAATTTAAACTAATAGTTTGACAGTTACGCAAAATAGTGCGCCGTGATTTATTTCCCCCTACAGAACGTAAACAAAAACCCAAAACATTGGTTCCGCTGACATCGCAAGCAGCAGCTACAGAAATGTGGTTATTTTGAGCACAACATATTAATTATTACTATTTAATATATAGACAACACCTAACACATCTAAAATAATAAAGCAGCTCTTTGACTGAGCAACACGGATACTGTAGGACTGCAGCAAATGGCTATGACACGAGCTCAAGCATGACCGTTTTAGTCAAATAACGTTACTAAGCTTTCCATATATTTTCTACTATGTAGTTTCTCCAGTGTGCATTCACATATGTATTCTTTGCCTAATTACCGATAACTTAGTGTTTTATTCGAAGTTAAATGTTGCCCATGCAGTGTTTGCAGCAGCTTAGTCAAAGGCTGCTTTCTCAAGGACTTTCAATGACTATACTGCTAATATTGGTATAACCGTTATGCCAATATTGTCTTTTTAATATTGAATTAATTATATCGGTTCCACAAAATGCGGTGCATGCTCACTTAAAGAATAGACAACGAAAGCAAAGTGCTTAAAAATAAGTTTGCACTCACCGGACACTCGCTATTTGGCCTTCTCAACCAGAACAGCGGACGTTTGAGGAAATGCACATGCACAACGCCGGAAGTGAGTGTTTTTTTCTTCTTACAAAATACAAGACAGAATATATTAAAACCCATTGAAAAAAAAAAAAAAACATGCAATGAATAAAACCACATTATTATGAATACGTGTTTTAGGCTTCTTCACAAAATATTCAACACTGTATTTTAGAATTTTGCTCTGTATAAAAATCTAAAATAATTACATTAATGCAAAATCTCATACAGTTATGGATTTTATTTTATGAAAGTAATTTTTTTCAAAGAGAAATAAATAAATACACTACCAAAAAGTTTTTGAACAGTAACATTTTAATGTTAAGTCTCTTCTGCTCACCAAGCCTGCATTATTTTGATGCAAAGTACAGCAAAAAGAGTACAAAAAGCGCACATAACAATTGAAATGTTTTTACTATTTAAAACAACTGCTTTCTATTTGAATATATTTTAAAATGTAATTTATTCCTGTGATCAAAGCTAAATTTTCAGCTTCATTACTCCAGTCTTCAGTGTCACATGATCCTTCAGAAATCAAACAGTTGTGTACATTATTTTCAGAATTCTTTGATGAATCGAAATATCCAAAAATCAGCATTTATATGAAATAAAAAGCATTTTTTTTTCTTTTGTATTCTTTTGTAACATTATACATTATACCATTCAAATACCTAGAGTCAGTAACTAATTAATGAATTTAGGGTAAAGATATTATAGAAATTAATACTTTTATTTAGCAAGGATGCTTTTAAAAAATCAAAAGTAATGATAAAGACATTTATAATGTTACAAAAGACTTTCAAATAAATGCTGTTCTTCTGAACTTTTCTGTTCATCAACTTTCATTTTTTTGACCAGCAAATCAGAATATTAGAATGGTTTCTGAAAGGATCATGTGACTGGAGTAATGATGCTAAAAATTCAGCTTTAAAGTCACAGGAATAAATTACATGTTCAAATATACTGTAATAGAAAACAGATTTTTTTAAATAGTAAAAATATTTCAAAATGTTACTGTTTTTGCTGTTCTTTGGATCAAATAAATGCAGACTAGGAGACTTCTTAAAAAAAAACTTACTGTTCAAAAACTGGTAGTGTAAATTAATATTTTTAAAAAGCTAATGAATTTATTTTGTAGCCTACTGAATGCTTCAGATTTTAATTAGCATTAGTGAGTCCAGAAATATGAAAATAAATAGAAAATAAATAAAAAATGAAGAGTGCTAGAGATAGGTAGGTTCCCAAATCTAATTCAACCTTTTTAAACATCAAAATATACTTATGTTATAAATGATTGTAGCATTTAATATATATATATATATATATATATATATATATATATTCTTAAAAGATCCTTCACTTAAAGATATATTTTATTTCTAATATATTGCCACCTTGAATTTACAAGGTGTCTGTCTGCATTCTGAGCACTTTTGAGATATTGAGGTTTTTGCATTCTATAGACTTCGGTGGATAGAACCCTAAAATGTACAAAGCTTACAAGAAAAACATAACATAATGTAAATAAGATGTCACAGAATAAGAAGATGTGATTAACTACATTTTAACAAAAATGTCAGATAGAACTTTTTAATTCCAAGACAGCTATATATTTTTTCAGTATTGGTAAAGCTATGACAATAACAGGTTAAACACAGTGTAGTAAAGTGATCCTTTAAACTTATATCTTCCTAACCTTCTGACCTGCCATAGTCTTAAAAGGTAGTTTCATTGAAAAAATTAGTTGATATAAGAAAATTATGTCACTACCTGATAAAGTGCTAAAATTACTAAACCGATTTTTTTTTAATCTTATACAAATGCTCTGTTACATAGCCATTAGCGCTGTCACTGTGAAGAATGCTGAATAAGTGTTAGATGGTTAAAGCTTAATGAAGCAGGATAAGTTTAATTACAGAAAGCTGTGACGTACATCTCCACGTAATCACTTTGTTCAGTGTTCTTTGTATCACATATCCACAAAACAACCGAGTGTGAAGCTTTCATTTTTCTAATTGCTGGGTTTATCTGTAGGTCTCTGCTTCGGTGACAAAGTAAGTCGATCAAACTTTTCTCTGTAATGTTCTGTGAAAAAAAGATCAATCTGTGCTGTTTCATAGACTGACCTGCTTAATTGACAGAATGGAGGTTGATATGTCTACATACATACATATGTTGTATGTATTTCAATGCTAAATTGATTTCTGATTCCTAGAAGCTGTGCAATTTGAAAATTAATATTATTCTTATTCATTTCAGTGAACACTTCAGGTAATATAACAGAATTAGAGGAGAATTATTGGTCCAAAATTGAGAAGTCTGTGCTCGCTCCCATTCTCACCACTGAGATGGTACTGGGTGTTTTGGGAAATGGACTGGTTTTAATAGTCAAAGTAGTGGTAAGAAAAATACAGAATTTATATTTCTCTAAAGATGCAATCTGTTTTAAAATGTATGGCTTACCTCATGCCTTTATTTATTATTAATATTTGCTTTCTCGCAGTGTAAAGACCATTTCCAGTGCCTTTACTGGCTGCCACTTATAAGTCTCACGCTCTCAGATTTCTTCTGCTCCATCCTCATAATTTGTGGCTCCCTCTTAGCTGTGCTGAGTGAAGGTCAGATTTCACCATGGTGTGAGGTGGTGAGCTTGCTAAAGTTCACCTTCATCACCTCTTCAATTGGGAGCATAGGTATGTCTATGGCACTGAACAATTGACCACTATGTGATATCTTTATGAATACTGCTTTCACTGTAATTAGCACTAAGGAACAATAAATAAACACCCCTTTGTACACCTGAATGGTTGTAGGCGGGTGCGTTGAACAGGATATGTTACGAGAATGAAAAAAAAACACATTGCATGCTTTTTCAATATTTAATGAAAAAACAATGTGACTGATTCAGAAATGCAGAAAGGTTGTTTTAATTAATATTTCTAACAAGCGATTTGTTAAATTGTTTATTATAATTATTATTCAGTTATGTACAATCTATTCAATTCTAAAATATGATTAAAAAAAGTCTTTTAACTTGCTTTTAGTTTTAAAGATGCAGTGCATCACTTTTTTGTTCAAAATTGATTTTTATTTTATGCCAAAATCATTAGGATATTAAGTAAAGGTCATGCTCCATGAATTTATTTTGTACATTTCCTACAGTAAATATATCAAAACTAATTTTTTGCACTCTCAGATTCCAGATCTCAGCCAAATATTGTCCTATCCTAACAAACCATACATCAATGAAAAGCTTATATGTGATGAAATCCATTAATCATTGTCAATCCATTGAATCTATTTTCCAAACCGCGTTTTTGGCTTATTTTGAATCATTACAGTACAGTACACTTATAATATTTTTTACATTCGGACTATTTCAGACTGATTCTGGTAGGAACCGCTGCGGAGTAGCTCAGTACCTGCGTGATTCGTCATAGACATAAACAGAGGGAAGTAGCTCCGGCTACAATGTTCTTCCGCCATACGCATGCAGTTCTGTTTATTAACCGCTAGAGCGCCAAAGCCTGCATCTTTAATTAACATGAATTCGAAAACAAACATTCTGAGAACTCGTTTGTATCTTAAAATTGTCTTTTAAAAGAGTTACAAAAATTCCATTCTTTTCTTCTTTGTCCTCAGCTGTTCTATGCGTTCAGAGATTAATGGGAATTCCTTCTAAAGGTAAAAAGCTGTCTGTTCTAATGGCAGTGGCATGTGTGGCATCATGGATAAATGGAGCTATATTTGGAGCAGTGCCAGTAGCTTATAAATGGATAAGGTGAGGTATAGAGAAAATGCTCAGATATGCTACTCCAAATATGCATCTATATTGTATTCTGAATCCCATATCCAGGTATGATTCAGCAGAAATGCTTTGTGCAGTGTTCTGGGAAAGCAGTTACTCTGACATGCTGGTTTACATCCTCTGTGCCTTCTCCATCTCCATTTTCGTTCCATTTCTACTGATAGTCGTCTGCTCCACCCTGACTTGTGTAGGCTTTGGAAAAGACTGTTCCAGGTTTGTAAAGTTGGAAGTGGTAAAACTGACTCACCCTCAGGCTTTCCAAGATGTTTTTAATCTGAACAGATGAATATTTAGCATTACATCACTTGCCCACAATAGATCCTCTGCAGTGAATGGGTGCCATCAGAGTCTAAACAGCTGATTAAAGCATCACAAACCATAAACTGATAATCCACGACTCCAGGTAACCAATTAACACATTTTGAAGTGAAAAGTTGTGCGTTTGTAATAAACAAGTCCATCACTAAAGCCCTAACTTAGAAATATTGCTTTTGGCCAAACAGTACACAATAGCTCTTCTTCTAATGAAAAAGTCTAATATTATGGATTGAGGACTCAAATTTTAAACAGAAGCAATGGTCTGGTTAAAAACATCTTAATGTAATATTACAAAAACACAGCTTCTTGCTTCAGAAGATGGACTAGAGTCGACACCCATTCACATCCATTAGTGAGTAAGTGATGTAATGCTTCCACTTTCTCCCATTTCTCTGTTGTCCTGTGATAGTTTAAACGTCCACATTTTATCTGTTTGTAGCCAGGGTGACTTGTCTTCCATCACGCCACTACTGGTGATCTTGTATCTGTTCTGCTATGCTCCATTTACTGCATCTGAGGTGAGAAAAGTCTGTTAGTGTGAAACCATCTCTTCTCTTCTGTCCAATTTTTAGTAGTCTCTCTTTCATAGGCTTGGTTTTAATGTATTTTTCCATGTCTTGTTAGTTGGTTCTCCTTGGAAGGTTTGATCTGTCTCCATCCCCTGAATGGCTGCGATCACTATCATCAGTAATGGCGTATCTGGACTGTGCTTTAAACCCCTTTATCTACTGCACAAATAAAGACTTCCGAAAAGCAGTACTCATACTGTTTTGGAACAAAAGGAGATCGACTTTTCCTGAACCAGTGCTGACTAGCGTTACAAGGCTTGAAACATGAGGATTGTTAGGGAATTAGGGAAAAATATTTTTTTTTTCTGTGCAACACTTTGTAATGCATCACATGATGATTTTAAGGGGAAAAATTACACTATCATTCTCACACTACAGTCTAATGACTGGAGGTGTGCTGAAATAGAAAAATTTGCAGGCAGCTGCTAATAATAAATCTGATAAAGATGTATTTGCAAGTTTTGTTTTAATGCATTGAGTTATGGCATATAGTAGGCAATTCATATTTATATTGTGCATTTACAATCATTTGTTATTTGTTTTCAACTTGAAAACTTGAGAATGAGGTTTAGGAAACAACATCATTAACTTACACACACAATTTAGCGATTTGATAATACTGTATTCTAAGTAATGAAATCCGAATGTTTGACACACACTACCAGTCAAACGTTTTGTATTTTTAATGTTGTTTTTTTGTTTTTGTTTTTTTGTTTCTCACCAAGCTGGCGTTTATTTGATCCAAAGTACAGCAAAACAGTACAATTTAAAAATATTTTTACTATTTAAAATAATTAAAATGTAATTTATTCCTGTGATTTCAAAGCTGAATTTTTAGCATCATTACTCCAGTCACATGGTCCTTCAGAAATCATTCTAATATTGATTTGCTTATTATTATTATTATTATGTTGAAAGCAGCTGAGTAGAAGTTTGTGTTTGAGTTTTTTTGTTGAATAGAAAGTTCAGAAGAACTGCATTTATTTAAAATAGAAATCTTTTGTAACATTATAAATGTCTTTATCATCACTATTGATCAATTTAAAGCATTCTTGCTAAATAAAAGTATTCATTTTAAAAATTTTGCTTTGATCACAGGAATAAATTACAGTTTAAAATATATTCAAACAGAAAGCAGTTATTTCAAATAGGAAAAATATTCCACATTATAACAGTTTTTGCTGTATTTTGGATCAAATAAATGCAGACTTGGTGAGCAGAGAGACTTATAAAAAACATTAAAAATCTTACCATCCAAAAACTTTTTAGTACCTATAACATGTTTGCCCCCCTCAAAGGCAATAGATTACCTGAAAAATCACTTCATTACAAAGTTAATTTCTGGCACTGTTCTGAAAATTACTAACATTATGAAACTATAAGAACGTATCAGTCAATTTGTGAATTACAAACTCTTTCATCAAATTCATCCTTCGTATATTCTTTACATGTCAGTAACATGATGCTGTTGAAAATAAGAATTTGCACGTTCATTGTCTTCTATTCAGTTGTTTTATGTTCACAGTACGTACTCATTAAATGTTATGTATGGGCATTTATAAAGAGCGTTTGTGTGCATTTTCACTAAGGCGAGTGAGAAAACAAAAACTGTAATGAAACTGCAGAATGTCGCAGACTTTCGACCAGAAATGTCCAGTAAGACTTTGAAACATCCAGTACTCTGCCAGAGAATGATCCAGAAGCTTCAGAACCACAAAACCAGTGCAAGACAGCAGGGCCAAGCAAAGGTAGCGCATGGACGCCGCATCTCCGTGTGTCATCTGCGCTCGGACGCCTTTTAACACGGCGAAGGCGATGTGACAACACAGGGCTACTTCAAACCCTCGGTCGTGAAAAAGCGCCAGTCCATAGCTGAGGATAGAGCACGACTCGACCATTAAGGCGTAACGGGACGACCAGCCTTTCTCAATGACATGACACCACACCAGCACCCACGCAAAAATAGGTAATGTGAACCACTGGTCCAAAACAGAGGGCGCACGCCGCAAGGTGGCCAAGCGGACCCACTGCACCGGTCCATAAGAGACTGCCATTAGCGCAAACACGTCTTTGGTGTAGTAGGCTGCACGGTTGTCTTTATTGTCTGACATCGGTTGCGAGATCCAGTAGATGCCCAATATTATGTATCCCAAGTTTATCAGACAGTTAAACGGCATAGCCAAAAAAGCAGGAAGGTCGTCGACTTTCTTTTCCGCATAGTGATCATAAGTGACATCCACCAAAACTTTGTCGAAAATGTGAGTGTTTGCAAGCGCAATGCAAAGCAGAAAGGGTATGAGAACGTGGAGGACCGCTGACATGGCCATTTTTAAGTAAAAGCGATGTAATCCGATTCAAAACGACAGTAGCAAAACACGTGGAAGATTGTGTACAAAGTACAAAACATTGGGTGGCCTCCGCAATCTACATCACGTGATGACCACTGTAGCCTTTCATTGGTTGCGACAAGGGACATGGAATTCTCTGAAATGGCATACAACCATTCTGCTCATACTTGTTTTGTAGAATGTAGTATGAAGGCTGTGTACAGTACGCAGATTTCCTGTATATGGAATAGCCCAGGATTGCAAAACCTTCAGGCTTACTGGAAAACTACATGGTATGTGTACTGGAGCAATGTTGGAATGAAACTCTGCAGGACTTGTGGGCCTCCAGGAAGTTTGACACTCCTGGAATAATGCACACAATGTAGTTTTAGAATATATTCAGCTATAGTTTGACCAGACTATCAAAAAGAAAAGAAAAGAGACATTTGCAAAAAAAAAAAAAAAAAAAAAAAAAGGATTAAAAATCTGTTTATTTTAATATAATTTAATTTTCACCCTCTCAACAGTTTTCGTTAAAAACCTGAATATATGAGCAAGCATTTAACTCAGGTAAAAAAAACCCTTTTTACAGGGGTAAAAAAAAAGCAAGTAGACCAAGTAGACCATACAGTGCCTTGCGAAAGTATTCAACCCCTTTATTTTTTCCTGTTTTTGTTATGTTTCTGCCTTATGTTAAACTGTTTCAAATTACTTTTTCCCCACATCAATCTACACTCCATGTACCATAATGACTAAGCAAAATTGTCACAACTTCATAAATTCATTAAAAAAAAAAAAAAAAAAAATCAGGAATAAGTACACTGCATATATATGTCATTCATTGTTTACGTTTTCTGATGATATATCAAAATCGTCTTCCATTGTGATGACCTGTACTTCTAAATATCTTAAGTTTCTTGCACAGACAGATTGTTTCGTGTTTTAAGACCTCAATGTATAATCACGAGCTACAGGGTTTAATTTGGTTTTGTCTGTGTATATTTTTTGACTCTCAAAGCCATGGATCCCATTGACTGCCATTATCTGACTGACAGACTGCAACGGTTTAAGTTAAAAATCTTTGTTTGTGTTCTACTGTGGAAACAAAGTCAACTATATCTTGGATGCCCTGGGGGTAAACAGATAAACATCAAATTTCCATTTTTGGGCAAACTATCCCTTTAACTCAGTACTTAGCTGACGCACCTTTACAGCCTCAAGTCTTTTTGGGTATGATGCAGCAAGATTTCCACATTAACATTTGGCAATTATCTGCCATTCTTCGCCTCACCTCTAAAGCTCTGTCAGCTTGGATGGGGTCTGGCAGACATTTTCAGGTTTTCCCAGAAATGTTTGATTGGGTTCGAGCCCAAGCTGTGGCTGGGCTATTTCAGGACATTCACAGAGTTGTCTATAAGCCATTCTTGCTGTGTTGTCCTGGTGGAAGGTGAACCTTCTGCCCAGTGTAAGGTTCTGAATGCTCTGGACTGGGATTTCATTAAGGCTATCTCAATATTTTAGTGCTTCTACTCTGACGAGTCCCTCAGTCCCTGCCGCTGAAAAACAGCCCCACAGCATGAGGCTACAACCAGCACACTTTACTGTTGGGATGATACTCTGCAGGTGATGAGCAGTGCCTGCTTTCCTTTGAACATGATGCTTGGAATTGAGGTTCATCAGACCACTGAATCTTGTTTCTCATAGTCTGAGGGTCTTTTAGATGGTTTTTTTTTTTTTTTTTTGTGCAAATTCCAAGTGTGTTCTCATGTGTCTTCACTGAGGAGAGGATTGAGTCTTGCTACACCACCATAAAGCCCAGATCGGTGAAGGGTTGCAGTGATGTTTGTGCTTCTGTAAGTTTCTCCCATTTGCGTGATCATTGAGCTAAACTAGAGTGGCCATCAAGATCTTGGTCAAATTTCAAATGTCCCAGTTATGTGTATGAATACTTATGCAATGGAATGATCAGATTTTTTTATTTTTAATACGTTTACAAAGATGTTACAACACTGTTTTTTGTTTTGCTATTATGGTGAATGGAGTTAAGATTGATATGGAAAAAAAATGTATTGCAGTTTAACATAAGGCACCAACATAACAAAATGTGAAAAAAAAAAAATAATAATAATTATGAAGGGGTATGAAAACTTTCACAAGGCACTGTACATACTTCAGAATCCTATGAAAATTCACAGGGCCTTTGAATATGGTTTGGACAATTGGGGGGGCCTTTGCATCAAAAAGGTTGCGAACCACTACTGTATATTACATGCATACTGTATACACTACTGTATACTTCCTGTATACTTCCACAGAATGCTGTAAGCAACGTAAACATGTTTTCACTGGAGTGGATGTATATATGAGCACATATCTATCTGTGAAAATGTGCTGAGATATGTGTTTATATTTGAACACATACATGGGTCATGAATAAGTGTGCATTTCCAATCAAGAATGTAGTCCAAAGATAAAGCGTAAAGTCCTAAACGAATTCTTTAGACATTCCTGTTTGTCAAGTTTGCCTGACCACTATGCTTACTTCTAGCCGCCTATTCCTCCAGCAACAACAGAAGAATTATTTGGCATTTCTAGTCTTGAATTCTATAGGATATTAAAGAGATGTTTCCTGTTTACCTGCATACAGTAAAGACTGTGATCTACTGAGTTAAATGCTTGAATCTATGAAAATAACATAGCATCAAGACACATTCTTCACACTTTTATCTGTAGCCAGGTACTTTACAGTTTCCCTGCCCCTGTGTATTACGTTCAGCTGAACATTTGGAAACATCAACACTTTAATGCAAATCTATTTAATTATATAAACACTTCATCACAAAGCTATTTAATGTAGATGTAATATTTCATGCAAAAATACATTCAAGAACTTTAACAGGCCATATAAGGAAAGAAGGTGGATCGTGAGATTTAGAAAACAGGTTTTGGCAGTACAGAAATGCTAGACTATAAAAAGAACATAAATGCCTGAGAAGGCAGTGACTGAGAAAGGGAGGCACAGAAACAAGACACGGGTTGCACAACTGCTTTGTTTGCTATTGATTGGTTTGAAGAAAAGCGACACGATAAGGTTTAATACACTTCACACTGACGAAGTCAGTGCTGGATATGACTTGAAGGATGAATGTAAAGGACCTGTGAAGGATGAATGAAATGAGAGACTATGGAGGAACAAACAGAAAAGGTATGAAAAATAGACACTAGATAAGATTACTTTACAAAAACGCATTTGAATGGTGTATAATACATAAGAGTGCTAGTATTGGAAACTACAAAATACAAGGTTTTTGAACTTTTTACTGAAAGTTTCTTTTAAAAAGTAGGGCTGTCGATGCATCGCGATTCATTGATCGATTCTGAATGAATCGCGATTCTCTGGAATCGATTCTGAGCTTAGTTTTTAACAGCAGAGGGTGCTCTAGCCTAGTTTTTAACCGCATCTTAAAATGCACATGAAAAAGAGCGCTTGTGTGTTCGCCTCATGTAATTACACCTCGGCTCAGAATACATTTATGACAGGAGATTTATGTAAACACAACTCACTGTGTACACCCGTGCTTCGCATCAAACTTTTCAAACTTTATGAATGATTATTTTAGGTTCAAGTGTGTGTAAGGAATAGAGGGTTTGTACTTAAGTCATGATTTGGTCAGTTACCTAGATGTGCGGCCATATTGCGGATATTCGGATACAGGCTAAACAGCAGCATGGATTGCAATGTACCATGTTTTGCTAATTTATGCTGTCTAAAACATGTGGCAGTTATTAAATCATACAGAGAAGGACTTAGTAAGCAGGAAAGGGCGCAATACTTTGACAGACTAAAGTTACTAGGTCGTCAAGATACGTACGAGCAGTAGTAATTAAGATATTAACCTAATATTTCACCTGCCTGACCGGAAATGCTAAAAAGAAACACAAACATTGTCAAGATTCTTGCCTTAGAAATCCTGGTTCAGTTTGGCCAACCACAAACATGTTTTTTTTTGTTTGTTTGTTTTTTTGCACTCTTATAACTTTTGGCAGTCTATAGTACTATAGCACTATAGTACTATACTATTTGGAGCCTATAGCTAGTTCTCCAAACTCCAAATTTGCGATGCATCTATTTATTTCCCCAGCCCTATTAAAAAGGTTAAAATTGCCATAAATGGATTTTATAAGAACATAATG
The DNA here is from genome assembly GCA_033026305.1 of Cirrhinus molitorella. Taxonomy (NCBI): domain Eukaryota; kingdom Metazoa; phylum Chordata; class Actinopteri; order Cypriniformes; family Cyprinidae; genus Cirrhinus; species Cirrhinus molitorella. The sequence continues at coordinate 30,169,157 of CM065120.1, forward strand.
TTTGTTTTCATGCAGAATGATGTAAATAATGGTCCACGGAATGATATCCCACTACTGCAGTCTATGCTGGCAAAACTTAGTCTAAAACACAAACATCAAAAAACAGACAATGTTAAATTAAATCCAAATACGGCCTATAAAAGTGTGTTTTATCATTCTTTGGAGTCTGAAAAAAGAATTACAAATGAAAAAGGCTGGAAAGATGGCACAGTCAGATCTGATGATGATGAGGAGCAACCAGCTAGGAGTTTTGAAGCTGAAGATGGAAATAAAGCTGCTGAAGTGGTCAACGAGCTTCCAGATGCGCTTCCTAAATGGGAGAAGCGTTTTCTCCCTGTCTCTTTGTCTGTAGAAAGAAAGGTGGCTGAATTAAGTTGGCAGCGAAGTGAAAGTGTGGACAAACAGAACAAAGAGACTAGCATTGAAGAGCACATGGCTGAAGCTGCATTATTGCCTAACAATCCTTCTCAAGAAATATCTGCAAACACATCGTGCCTCTCCATGTCCTCAGATAAAGGTGATTCTGCACAGGTGGGGTTTAAGCAGGAACCACTAGATGAAGCTTGTGGTGGTCCTTCAAAACCTGTCAGTATGGATATGAGTAGGGTTGTAAACTATCAATCTGCTGTGAATCTTACAAGCAAGACAAGGTCCGCTTCAGATCCAGTAACCCACCCTCTTCCTAAGGAAGAGAGACCCCTCTCAGCTCCAAGTATTTCAAACCTACAGGAATATGAAAAGTATCAAGCAAATGCAATGTCAGCGAAAAGCAACAGCAAAGCTGCTAAGATTTTGGGACAGGAGGATACAGGAATGAGCACTGGGGATGTGGAACATGACAATTCGCTCAGCAAAACACAAAAGAAAGGAATGAAAAACAAAATGAAGATTTTTACTCAAAAACTTAGAGTAAGGCCTAGAGACAAACATGATTTTGAGCATACCGGCAGAAATAGCATGGAAGAAGAAGGACACAATGTATATATATTTCCTCATACTTCTAAGGTATGACAGACTTCTTACACTAAGAATAAATTTAATTCAATGTTGTAACTTATAAATAACTTTTTGTTAGTAATTTTGAATATTGTATTTTTCCTTGGGCTTGTTTTTTAAACCTTGCAGATAAATTCTATGGAAATGGAAGCCAAGGATTCAGCGATTCCACCACCACTTCCACCAAAAAGGGGGAAGCATCTTGTCTTAGACAGGTGGGATATGCTAACTATATTCATTTCCTAACTATTGGTGTTATTTTAGGATTATTTATGTATTTAATAAAAAAAATTTATTCACTTTTTAATTTTCATTTTAGGTTTTAGTAAGTTTATGCTTTTGTAATTTTCTTACAAATATTCCTAGCACTTTATTTTACAGTTCTGTTCCACAAGTACATACTATGTACTTATTACTGGGTAATAACTAGGTACTAACCCTGAACCTACTAAGCAGTATTACACATACTGTAAAATAAAGTGCAACAAAAATATTTATAGTTAGCTTAAATTTCAGTTTCAGCAGTTTTCTTTCTTAAGTTTTTTTCTGTAATTTTTTTTCATCTTATATTTGTTTTATTTTATTTAAAATGAATTTCAGTTAATTAAAATTATTTTTAATAGTTTTCGGTTTAGCTAGTGATGACATCTAGGTCTAGGGTGCTCGACTAAAAAACATGTAGAACAATTTAAATACAAAATCGGCAACACCAAAGCTCCAAAAGTATAACAACAAAAAAAACAAAAAACTTTTGCATAGCGTGTGACATTTCGAGCAAGCAGGCTCTTCATCAGAATAATACATATGTCATAGCAGTGATGTAATATTAATTAGTTCAAATAAAGTATCAAAAGCAAGTAAACATATGGTTTTATTAAACCAAACAAAATAAACAATAGAACTAATGTACATTATGCATTATAACAAATGACTGCAGAGGGCGCCAACGGCCTGACGATTGTTTTTACACTTTACTGCGCAATCTAATCCGTGTTTAACACTGACTCAACAACAATTACCAAATGTACTGTACACTTAATCTTTAATATTTCATAGCATTGGTGAATTCACAATACTATTATGCTTTATTATTATTTTAAATGGGTTTAATATATCATGCAACCTTAGAAGATAGTCTAATAATGCGTTTCATGGACAATCACTTCCGGTATTTTGCCAGTTACTCAACACAGGCAAAATGTAATCAAGGTTTTTTTATAATCGAGTACTCACATTGAATAGGGGAATCATGACACCTAGCAGATAGCACACGTACGTATGCAACATGTCTGTTAAAGATCGCTTGATCTAGAAAGCATCTGCTGTGTACAAACATCTGATAGACATCCAGATGACAGTTTTACGTACATTCTAAATCTTAAAGACATCTAATAGACGTCTATTTGACATCTGATGGGAAATGTCATATAGACGTATTGCAGATGAGCAAACACTCTAAAAAATATGTCTTCCAGATGTAAATGCGGACGTCAAATAGCCGTCTCCGTGAAGGGAGCCCTAATAACAACACTACAAACTATAACATTTTTATAGAGGGAGTTGTTTTTAATAGGACAGTTTTGCATTTCAGATGATCAACAGACAAATTTTATACTAAATAGACAAAATTTAAAATAAATAGACACATTTTTAAAAATGTTTTTCTATTTTTTCTATTTATTAACTAGTTGCTTATTAGCATGCATATTACTGGCATATTTTTGTTTTGTTTTAATGTCTTAGTCTGCATGACCATATTTTAGATTCCTTTATCCTATACATACCTTCACTTGACAACTACCTTACTATTAATAAGCAGCAAAGTAGGAGTTTTTTGAGGGAAAACACTTCATTAATAGTGAATGTATGTTTACTTTTCTAAGGTGTTCCCGAAACGTCCCGAAACAACACTTCCTTGATTGTAGGATTACCCAATCAACCTATTTATAACTCTCATTTAAAGCTCTCATTTCTAGTTCTGTGACATTCCTTTTATATGAAGTGATGGAACAAATCAAACACATGTACATTGTAGTAGAGATCTTTTATTCTGGCGCTTCAGTGTTGCATGTTAGTCCACATAAAAGACTCCTAAACAAGGAAAACCTGTTAAAGTGAATGACGATGATCTGTCAAAAGATTAACGGGGGAAATATGTAGCCTCTGGTGATATCTCAGGTTGCACTCTAAGCCCATTGGTAATTAAAATCATTGTATCATACTTTGAGGGAACAACAAAGGATTGTATTTACAAATGCTGTGTTTATGGATGAGAATAACTACAGTTTGCACTGGTTAAAACCATCCAAACTATGTGTTGTGATTTGAAATTAATCTAATGTTTCTTGTCTTTCTGAGCAGAAGATTTACCTTAAGAGACTTCAAACTCAATCTTGAGCCGATCAACTTAATGGAAGAAATATTCACCGGAGACGAATGGCTCAATTATCTGCCCAGCAAAGAAGGTCCAACTGAGAAAGACACTAGTGATCAATTAATGACAAATGAGGTTCTAAAACTAGAAAAGGATATTCAGAAGACCGTTCCTCTCCCGACACTTGAAGAGGACCAATCAGAGGACATAAAGGAGAATCAAGACAGTGTTAGTAATCCTCAAGAGGACAATGTAGCAAAAACAAACAGTGAGTTGGATGTAAAACAAGTGAAAAAGGATGCAGATGTATTTGCTATACCTAAGGCACTGTTGACAAATAATGCAATGAAACAACTTTCTGGAATAGACAGTGGGTCAAACAAAAAAGATGACATCTATGACAGTGTGGACTTGTATATTATTCCAAAAAATGACATACCAGCAAAGAAAAGAAAGGCATCAGATGCTCCACTAGACTTTTCAGCAGTCAAGGTGGGCAACGTAACTAGATTATGTTGATATGTGAGAGAATGTTAAGCCTTTTAGCTTTATTTTACATAACTTATATGAATAAGTGGAAAAAATAATAAAAAAAAATTCTCTCTCACAGTCATTTGATTTACTGGACAACTCTGCCCTCAAGAGTCGAATTCGTCTTAGCAAAAAGAGACACCACCGACCACCCAAAAAGCACAGAAAAGGTAAAAAAAAGAGCTTCAATGAATTTCCTGAATGAAATTAATGAATAAATGCAAAACTCTTTGTTTCACTCTGTGTCTCTTCCAGTGAAAAGAGAAATGTTGAACGCCATATTCTACAAGATTCCCCCAGTAATCCTGAATGAATCTCCTGTCAGCGCATCACAACCATGCCACAGCATCCCCTTTTCCATGTCTCCTCCTCTGCTTTTACCATCACGGCCATCTCAGTCCTGAGCAGTTACTCCATCACAGTTCTATCAACTGCATTTGTCGGATTAATAAAGTCACAGCAACATTCACTGGTCTATAAAAGTCCAAGGCAAAGCACAACAGAAAGACCATATTGCATAAAACTACAGATTTCACTAGGTCATCACTGTATTAATGGTGTGCCTTTTTTATACCTCTTTGGCAGATTAAAAGACACCTTGGCTGTAAGGACTGGAAAATTAAAAGAACATTGGTGCAAAAAATTGGGTAGAAATTGCAGTGGATTATCCACACTAACCCTTTTTCTAGAGAGAACTAACATTTTTCACCTAACAATTTTTTTTAACAATTCTTAATTTTTTACAACATGTCCTCCAACTTATATGCCCGACGTAAGTCGTTTTCACAAATCCTCAAAATACGTCTCCATAGATCGTATACAACAATTGCTCCCCTATCAGCAACAGGTATCCAATGCACTTTCAGGATTATGTGTGTAGTTTAGTTGGAAGAGCGCTGCACTAGAAAGTGGTGTAATCATACGAACAGAGAACGTACACATTCTCATAGCATTTTTTTTTTTTTGTGGAATATGCACTATAAATAATGATTTTGCACTATTTCTGTAAGGGGTAGGTTTAGGGTGGGGTTAGGTGTGGTCATTCATACGAATTACACCTAGTAAAATATGTTTGAATCGGTGTAAAAACTCATACGTAATTTCGTGACGTCAGATCCAATGCGACACTGTCATTATTTTTTTACTTTAAAACGTACAAATGGGTCGTATAAGGCGAATAAAAAACGTAAAATTGGGTCATATTTTCTTTGAGGACAGTCTCATCTTTTATAAAGTCATATAGGCCTAAATATAATGATTTGTGTATGTCACTATAACTGTAAAGTACAGTAAAGAAACTGTCTTTTTCCACATACCTTATTATGCAAAATATGATGTAACATTACATTGTGTGTGTCTCTGTGTATGTCTTTTGCTGTTCTTAGATTCCACTAATGAATTGTATATCACCAACATGTATTAAAATGTGTTTTCCATTCCATCTGTTGAGTTCTTTATTAAGGTTTTTGAGGAAAACAAGATTTTTCTCAATATAGTGGACTTCAATGGGGACCAGTGGGTTGAAGGTCCAAATTGCAGCTTCAGATGAAGAAATAATTGTCTTATCCAGCAAAATAATGGTTAGTTTTCTTAAAAAATTAAAAAATGTGTATACTTTTTAACCACAAATGCTTGTTTTTGACCCCACACATTATGTAATCATATGCCTGTGATGTAGGCGAAGTGCCGACCTATTGTTTACAAAGTGAACATGCAAAGAAAGTCCTTTACAAAAAAAAAGGTAAAACAACGATGACAGGCGATTTTAAAGTTGGAGGGGAAAATGAGGAGGAGTTTTTCACCCTACCCTACCTTTGAACCGAAGTACACAGATGAAGAACTAACCATGCATGAATTTTCCCACTGAAATCCACTATATGAAGAAAAATCCTGGAATGTGTTCTTCGAAAACTTTCATTTCTTTTTCGATTGAAGAAAGAAAGACATGAACATCTTGGATGACACGGGGTTGAATAAATTATCAAAAAAATGTAATTTGTAATCTTTAAATGTAAAAATACATTTCCAAAACAAACATGCTTTCCGCCTGCCTCGACGTTCCCGCCTAGACTCTGTTATTTCTCTTTGGATTTACCTCGCTTATCCCGTTTGCCCCTGTCTTACCCTGTCTGTCTGTTACGATTACTTCTGACAATAAAGTTTGCATGTGGATCCACACGTCTACGCCTCCTATGTTACAATAATACTCTTTTGATCTGTTTGCTTGCAGTAATTACTATTTACTATTTTTTACTATTATTTACTTTTATATATATATATATATATTTTTTTTTTTTTTTTTGGTAGATAATCACAAGTGAGATTTAGATGATATTTTGATTACTGTACTAGAAAATGTCCCCGATTTCCATTTCAGAAATCTGGTCTCCTTAATATTTATAGTCACATTCAATTATAATCAGACAAACAACAGAAAAAATAAAGTCAACTGATAACTTTGATTGCAAACATTCTTTATTATCATTTTAAAGTTATTTGGAGAATTGTTTCTATTTTATTTTTCTTTTTTTGTAAGTTTTTTTGTTGATGCAGAAAAAATCATTTTATTCAGAAAGAGTTATGGGATGATACCCATATAAAACTACTTCATCTTCTCAGATCCTGGTTTCAAGATGGTATTCCACTTGAAGCCACACATGTAGTTTTTCCTGACATGACAACGATCGTCATTCCATCTGCCAATCTCTGAAAATGTGAGGGACAGTAAAAAAATTTACACCTTCTGCGTATCTTGCTAAATATTCCTCATAGCATCACTGTAATAAATCAGGTAACACTTTACAATAAGGTTCATTAGTTAACATTAGTTAACTACATTAGTTAACATGAACTAAGAATATTTAGTTAAAATGGAATGTGATTATCTTATAACCCATTAGTGTCTCTCTGCTCTTACCTTTCCAGTTCATCTCCACACATTCCTCTGTGCTAGTGTACATGTGGTTGGGCTCGCCACGTGTCCAAATTTGAAAATCCCAGAAGGATCCATCAAGCCAAAGAAATTTACCAGACTGAGAGAATGAGATTTTTTCAAAGAAAAAATAAGAAAGAAAGACATAAAAGGTGTTTGTAGTGAGAAAGTGAAAAAATATAATGTGTGCAATGAAAAAGAGGAAATAACAAGTCAATAATTTCTCCTTTTTTTTTTTTTACCTTAAAAAGTTCAAAGGCTCCAAGCCAGAAGCGCAGGTTGTTTGGGTTAAATTTCTGCACCATGCAGAGCAAGTAATCATTATGCTTTTTACTATGCACTGACACCAGATGTGCACCAGGGGCTGTGGCCCTGCAGCTGAACTGGATATGAAAAAGGAAGAACAATTTAATGACTATTTATTTTATAGTATTTATTTATTTTTGTTACATTACATTGACAAAACAACAACAACAGCAACAACAAAAAACCCACGTACCTCAGCGGTAGTGAAGTTGAGAGGCTTTTTGAAGTATTTGACACAGTATCTGCCCGCTTTGTACCAGTCAGTGAAGCCATGCACTTTACACGGCTTAGGCATATTGCACCTCGCAGTGACATTTGTATGGCCAGCAACAAACCCTAAATGACAGAATCACATATTTGAGCTCAAAGAGTTGTTTTTAAATATGATAAGTGGGTAGTATTTTTTGACTGATTGTAAATTAAACTTGTGATCACTCTATTAATCTACTAATACCGTCACTGTATACTCAAAGCAGGTCATTTTAGTAAGCGTAGCAAATATTTTATAAACCATATGCACAAACTATATGGTCACATATAGTTATAATTATCAGAGGCTCAATAAGGAATGGGCCTGAAGTAATGGGTAAATAGATAAAATGATTTTAGTATGAATTAAATGTTACCTTTCTCCATTGTTAAGAAGTTTCCACTCCCAAAAAGGAGCATCAACAGCAGAACACAAACTGATCCTGATTTGAACTGAGAAAGAAAAGGAATATTTTTTTTAAACGTGACATTTTTTTTTACCAACATGCTCAAATATTATAATATAATATTAAATATACATATATTGGATACAAGGACTGTGTTTATTTAAGAAGAGGGCTTACCATTGCAGATTCTTAGCTTCTGTCATCTATCTGTCCTCACAATAATTCTTGCATCTCTTCTCACCTTATTTTATACCTTTCCATTCGATTTCACAGCTCCTCCTCTTCTCTCAGACTTTAACTGTAGAACAGTTTTTTATTCTTTATCTCACAGGAAACCTTTTCAAACATCTAGTGACTGAAGCATTTCAACAGCAATAAATATCATACAATTAAGAAATAATAATATATATTTGTGTGAACCGTTAACATTTACATAGGTCAGATTGTGATCAGCAAACAAGCTAAAATTGACTAAATACATTATTTGGTTTGAGGCAAACTGGTAAATGATAAGCATCTAAACCACACCAGACAGTGAAACCGATAGATCTTGTGGTTAAAAAGTTGCTACAGATGAATGTAAAATGATTGTCCATATAGCAGTAACATACAGATAATGCAAGTTATGTGGTTAGTAAACATCATGTTTTCAATAAAGGAGACATTTTAAGCAATGATTACAGCTTAATACATAGCTATCTGATCAAGACCAAGACTCAGTCTTGGATGGATAGGAAACAGGAAATTCAGTACATCAAGTTGAATGTGTAAATGCAAGTGTATATAGAGCCAAAATACTTCTCTTATAGAGATATTCATTATTTGTATACTTAAACTTTAGTGTACATTTTGGTGTTTGAGATTCCGACTTCATTAAAGTCTCAAAGTTATCAACAAGGTTTTTCAAGGCGAAAGGTTTTATATACATACAGGGGTTGGACAATGAAACTGAAACACTTGGTTTTAGACCACAATTAGTACAGTGTTGGGCCTCATTTTGCGGCCAATACAGCATCATTTCGTTTTGGGATTGACAAATACATGTCATGCACAGTAGCCAGAGGGATTTTGAGCCATTCCTTTTATAAAACAGTGGCCAGGTCACTATGTGATTCTGGTGTAGGAAAACATTTCCTGACTCGCTCCTCCAAAACATCCCAAAGTGCCTTAATGATATTCATGATCTGGTGACTGTGCAGGCCATGGGAGATGTTTAACTTTACTTTCATGTTCATCAAACCTCTCTGTCACCAGTCTTGCTGTGTGTATTAGTGCATTATCATGTTTATACATGGAACCACCTTTAGGGTACAATGTCTGAACCACTGGGTGCACATAGTCAACCTTCACACTTTGCTCTTACTGGTGGAATGTGCAATAAGTGAAGATTGGCCACCAGGCTGCGCAAATATAGCCATGAAACCTCCAACATTATATTGGCCAGTGTTTCAGTTTCATTGTCCAAATCCCTGTATACATATATATATATATATATATATATATATACAGGTCCTTCTCAAAAAATAAGCATATTGTGATAAATTTCATTATTTTCTGTAATGTACTGATAAACATTAGACTTTCATATATTTTAGATTCATTACACACAACTCGAAGTAGTTCAAGCCTTTTATTGTTTTAATATTGATGATTTTGGCATACAGCTCATGAAAACCCAAAATTCCTATCTCAAAAAATTAGCATATCATGAAAAGGTTCTCTAAACGAGCTATTAACCTAATCATCTGAATTAACTAATTAACTCTAAACACCTGCAAAACATTCCTGAGGCTTTTAAAAACTCCCAGCCTGGTTCATTACTCAAAACCACAATCATGGGTAAGACTGCCGACCTGACTGCTGTCCAGAAGGCCATCATTGACACCCTCAAGCAAGAGGTCTGTGGGAAGGAAAAAGTGTGGCAGAAAACGCTGCACAACGAGAAGAGGTGACTGGACCCTGAGGAAGATTGTGGAGAAGGACCGATTCCAGACCTTGGGGGACCTGCGGAAGCAGTGGACTGAGTCTGGAGTAGAAACATCCAGAGCCACCGTGTACAGGCGTGTGCAGGAAATGGGCTACAGGTGCCGCATTCCCCAGGTCAAGCCACTTTTGAACCAGAAACAGCGGCAGAAGCGCCTGACCTGGGCTACAGAGAAGCAGCACTGGACTGTTGCTCAGTGGTCCAAAGTACTTTTTTCGGATGAAAGCAAATTTTGCATGTCATTCGGAAATCAAGGTGCCAGAGTCTGGAGGAAGACTGGGGAGAGGGAAATGCCAAAATGCCTGAAGTCCAGAGTCAAGTACCCACAGTCAGTGATGGTCTGGGGTGCCATGTCAGCTGCTGGTGTTGGTCCACTGTGTTTTATCAAGGGCAGGGTCAATGCAGCTAGCTATCAGGAGATTTTAGAGCACTTCATGCTTCCATCTGCTGAAAAGCTTTATGGAGATGAAGATTTCATTTTTCAGCACGACCTGGCACCTGCTCACAGTGCCAAAACCACTGGTAAATGGTTTACTGACCATGGTATTACTGTGCTCAATTGGCCTGCCAACTCTCCTGACCTGAACCCCATAGAGAATCTGTGGGATATTGTGAAGAGAAAGTTGAGAGACGCAAGACCCAACACTCTGGATGAGCTTAAGGCCGCTATCGAAGCATCCTGGGCCTCCATAACACCTCAGCAGTGCCACAGGCTGATTGCCTCCATGCCACGCCGCATTGAAGCAGTCATTTCTGCAAAAGGATTCCCGACCAAGTATTGAGTGCATAACTGAACATAATTATTTGAAGGTTGACTTTTTTTGTATTAAAAACACTTTTTTCTTATTGGTCGGATGAAATATGCTAATTTTTTGAGATAGGAATTTTGGGTTTTCATGAGCTGTATGCCAAAATCATCAATATTAAAACAATAAAAGGCTTGAACTACTTCGAGTTGTGTGTAATGAATCTAAAATATATGAAAGTCTAATGTTTATCAGTACATTACAGAAAATAATGAACTTTATCACAATATGCTAATTTTTTGAGAAGGACCTGTATATATATATATATATATATATATATGTATATATTTACTGCACCTTTAGCATGATAGATTTACATTTGTCACTGTATCACTTTGTATCGCCTTCATTTTCACAACCCCTCCTACTTTTCTCACATTTTGTTCTCAGCTCTTCATCACAAAAAAGCTGGCCTCATGTGGCCTCATGATGAAACAAAGCAATTTGTTTCACAACATAATGTATTAGGTTGCATGAAGCATTAGTTCAAATTTGTTACATATAGGGTCTTGCTTCCTTGTAAAAATGAAAGGTTCAAGAAACAGCTTAAACTTAATCATTTATTTAGGTACAGCAAAGATAATATGGTCTAAAGGTTCCAAATGTTACAAATTAACCTTAGCTGGTCTACAGGATAATAAAACATGTCATTAAAGGGTCCTATTATGCTCTTTTACAAAGTCTTGATTTTGTTTTGTGGGTGTACTAGAACATTCTTTTTCACATACTTTACATTATTACAACACTAAGGGGCTTCCAGTAATGAAGCAGAAGCTATCCAGATGGATAGTAGAAGCTATTTTACTAGCGTACTCTTCTTTGGGCCTGCAATGCCCCATGAGTGTAAGAGCTCACTCAACTAGAGGCATGGCCTCATCTTGGGCGTGATCATCCAGGCCTCTTCAAGTTCCATGGCTGTACTATTCCATAGGACAACCATCTTGAGAATCCTTAGCCCTTTGTCTAAGATCTTCATCATCCCTCTACTTAGCATGGCGGGATTGTACTGGTTCCCCATAAGCAGACGCAGTACGAGTGAAGTATCGACAGGGAACATACTCAGTTACTCACGTAACTTCAGCTCCCTGAGATATGGGAATGAGTACTGTGTTGATAGCCGTGCTAGTAGCTGCACAACTCAGTCATCACTTCAGTCGAAGTAACCTGAGTTCCTACGACGAGACAGCTGCTTATATAACCTGTAGCCACTCCCCTATTTGGCTGCCTCACCATAGGTTTGGAGTTTTCCCCATAAGCGTCTTAAGCAGATGCAGTACTCGTTCCTGTGTCTCAGGGAACCGAAGTTACGTGAGTAAACGAGTACGTTTTTAATTAAAGGGACATTATTTCTCTACATGATAAAATAGTTTTGGTTGATGCAGTATGACACTTGTGGATGTGGCCACACCTCCAAGGAGGACTGCTTCATGGAGAAAGTTTGAAAACCCTTTGACATAACATTTTTATTTGTTGCTCAATAAATGTAAACAAACATTACTGTGACCATTCCTGTTTTATTCACTGTAAAAAATGATTCTGAGTTTTAGTCAGGTGGAAAAGTAAAGTCATGTCCTGTCAACTTGCTGTGTCTCACTACACAATAGGATGAGTTGTAACAACCTCAACTTGAAGAGAATTTGAAAACTTTAAATAACATGTTCATACAGCAACAAAACATATGTTCTATCAATTTTCTGTGCAATGCGCATGTGCCAACAAGGGTACGTCACGATGACGTACTACTTTAACGAAGTTGAGGCAGACGCGCCATCCGCAATTTTCTGCACGAGAAGCTGCTGATCATGCGAGAAAAGCTGAGGGAGGAACACAGATGGACTGCACATAATGAAATGAGTAAGTATATCCTGATTTGTGCTTTCTTTGATGTTAATGTAGGCTTGTTTCGCTTGCCGTTCGCGTTTTGATTTCATGCAATCACATTTTGCGAACTCGATTAATAATTGGCCTTTTTCACAAGAATCGGAAATCACGTGACGCAGGGTAAATATAGTTCCGCTAGCGGTCTGCGGACATTATGTTGTATGCTCTTGTCTCAGATTTCGTCTCTTACCCTTTCTATTTTGTCTGTTTTCCAAGTTGTTGTTATATAATCTACAAAGAAATTTATTTGTAGCTTATATGGCCGCTCAGATCGTTCTAGAATTTACCGGCGGGTAGTTTTATTTCACCAGCTGTCCTATAGGCTCATTCAACAATTCCCTTGCTCGTTTTAATATATGACAAGCATTTATTTATATGCCTAATTTATGTAAAAACGAAATTCGTACGTATGCACCGTTACACATAGGAACAAATATATAAATTCAGTGTCAGAATGAGTTATAATATGCTTTAATGTGGGCTATAATGTTGCGCGAATACATGCTATTGCCTTTTTTTTAAAAAACGCATGAGTAACTTTTAAAAAGTCACAACAATATGTAGATTATCTCAACCTAATGAAACGCTGAAACTGTTGACCATGTATTAATCGCACATTATAACTATATCTGAGAGACTAAAATAAATAACACATTTATTTCCAAGACCTCATTGTATAGCTACATCAGTTGAATTAGAGTTAATATATTTATTAACTAAATATACAACAAAGTACTAATAGGTTTGTTAATGCTGTGCATATTACAGACCTTAGCCCTTACTAAAATTAACTACGAATCAAACCAAAACGGCAGTTATTGCAGTTATTCCATGGTTTTGTTACAAAATCTGATTTGTGTGGTTATGCAAATAGTAATAAAACAAACCTGCTTTTACTATAATAAAACCATGGTTAATCTTCATAAGGGAAGATGATAACGAGCGGAGAAAATGTGAGTGAACCATCATTGCGAGATGACAGAAGTGCTGTTTATGATCCATATATCCAGAAAGAAATGCAAAAACGCATCCAGGGATCGAGTGGTCCTCTTTCGCAAATCGGAGGATCAGAGCTGTCGGTCGATTTCTCCAGCACATCGCCAAAAACAGTTTTTTACATGGAGTGCGACAATGCACGGCTGCACCAAATAGGCACGGACAATGATATAACCGAATATACGCGTCGTCACTAATTAGTGCTGAAATTTAGTTCTGAAATAAAACTTTGTAGTCTCACTAATAAATGACCAAGACAGTTTAAACATTTACATGAGATTTAATTCTTGCAAAGACATTGATGCCCAAGCTGGTGCTCCTTAGACTCGGCAATCACTGTTACCGGAAATACTTTTACCCTGCATGCAGCCACGCCGGAAGCCAAAAACCCGGAAGTGTGAAATTGGTCAATCAGTAGTCACGCGTTGCCAGGCACATTCGTGGTTATTCGCTTTCAGACGTTACTGACAGTCCCTCGGACTCAAAATAATCCAATGCTTCGGAGTATGTTACGCCATTAACTCCAGAAGTTGACTGAATTGAGACGCGCTGTGCTCACAGGACTGTTGAACACGAGCAGCTTATAGTGAGCATGACTGTACTAACGAACGAATACAGCCGCGGTTCTCGGATCTCCTGTAATGGTACTGTGAATGTGGCGAAATGTAAGTGAATAACAAATAAAACATATGTCTACTGCAAAATGCAAATGCTATTCGCTATATCAAACTGCAATTTTAACATGATGAACATGCAACAGCTGTTAAGTGAAAACGTAAATAAAATTTGCTATTTACTTTTGTATGCACCTTATATTTTAAGCTGATCACGTTATTATTTATGAGCTGAAAACTCGTTTGTGTAAGCTAATGAAGACAATTTATATCTATAAGACTGGTAAAACATCCGTTTACACAAATGCTAATGTAAGAAACTTTTCCAAGATGATGATTTAACTTAAGGTATGATTACAAATTATTTTATTTTTATGTGTTATCATCTATTTTCTTATTCTGGGACTTCTAAAATCATACAATCTTTTTGCGTGATGAAAACATAAAATTAAATCTTTGTTTACAGTAAGGTTTGGTTGTATTAGCTTATACATTAATATCAAACCTCAGTGGTTCTTGCCAGTCTTTTGAACAGATCTCATGACACAAGAACTAATGAGGTTTGATGTTGTTGTATTATATCATAGTAACATCAAAACTGATATGATCAGTTTATTTTACAAATTTGTCTTCAGAAAATGTTTAAAATCGGCAACATGGCTAATCTACTTTTACCTTTTTTTTTTTTTTTTTTTTATAGAGCTTGACAGCCACTATTAATTCTTATTTTGGTGCTGAACAAAAAGATAACAAATGGTGTTGCACCACATCACTGGTGATTTATTTACAACAAAAGTATACAAGCGTAAATGTGCAAATGTTTTTATTTTTTTTAAAAAGCATCAAAGACAGAGGGAGAGATAAATGAATAAGAATAAATGAATAAAGAAAAACAAAGGATGAATAAAGCTGGTACTTTAACCATCCTATATTTTACAGACAACAAACCAAAGGATGAGGACAGCAGCATTGCTGGGCCTGTTGTGGTACATGCGAGAGACTCCTTCAAAATTCATGAAGATATGCAAGGTAAGCTGAAACACTTAGGGCAAAACCAGGGGAAATTGAACATTAGATCTCTTAAAGGATTAGTTCACTTCCAGAACAAAAATTTACAGATAATGTACTCACCCCCTTGTCATCCAAGTTATTCATGTCTTTCTTTCTTCAGTTGTAATAAAAGATATGTTTTTTGAGGAAAACATTTCAGGATTTCTCTCCATATAATGGACTGCTATGGTGCCCCGAGTTTGAACTTCCAAAATATAGTTTAAATCCAGCTTCAAAGTGTTCTAAATGATCCCAGCCGATGAAGAAGGGTCTTATCTAGCGAAACGATCAATTAATTTGTAAGCAAATTGACAGTTTATATACTTTTTAACCTCTCATAAAAACATCTAATTTTCTTCTCCAACTTCAAAATTGTCCTACATTGCTATTTTACCTTTTTTTTTAAAGGGTGTTTAATCTTCTTTGCATGTTCAATTCGTAAACACTGGGTCTGTATTTCTGCAGCGATGTAGGATGATTTTGAAGTTGGGAAATAAATTCATTTTTCAACATAAACCTATATACATAACTGTATTGACCCTCATCACAAAGACTATGCATGTGCATCACAGAGACAAGACAAGCATTTGAGGTGTAAACGTATATAAATTGTCCATTTGTTTCAGAAATAACCAATTGTTTCACTAGATAAGACCTTTCTTCATCGGCTGGGGTCATTTAGAGCCCTTTTAAGCTCGATTTAAACTGCATTTTGGAAGTTCAAACTTGGGCACCATAGAAGTCCATTATATGGAGAACATTCCTGAAATATTTTCCTCACAACTTAATTTATTTATGGCTGAAGAAAGAAAGACATGAATATCTTGGATGACAAGAAGGTAAATACATTAGCTGGAAATTTTTGTTCTGAAAGTGAACTAATCCTTTAATTTGCTGTGTTCTGTGGACTACATGTGTGTAATTGCTTTTAAGTAATAGTACTTTTTTGTTTTTGTTTTTTTTTTTTTTTTTTTTTTTTACATTCTATAAAGCCCAGTGACAGTGAAGAGGATGTGATCAAGGGCATGGTGATTGGAATCCTAGTGGTTGTGGAAAATGTGATGGAACCTCTCCCTGTATTCTACAATGGTGTTGCCCTGGTGATTGAGGAAAAAGTGCTAATGCGTCAACAGAGTGACATACCTATTGCTTTTCTGAAACTGATGCGCCTGGTGTATGCATTAAACCTCGACTGCCCAAAGGAATTGAAATTAACTTTTGAAGTGATACAGCATCTGCTTATTGGAGACTGATCAGACTTGCATCGCCAGAGTTCATTCTTTGAAAATCAAGTTTTTCCTTTAGACTTTTTTCCTTCTTGTTACTGTTTAATCGTTGTGCTGGTTTAAAATTTTGTCAGTAATCACTTACCCCCATGTTGTTCCTGTAAAAGCTTTGTTCATCTTCAGAACACAATTCAAGATATTTTTGATGAAAACCGGAAGGCTTGTGACTGTCCCATTGACTGATAAATAAATAACACTGTCAAGGCCCAGAAAAGTATGAAAGACATCATCAAAATCAGTGGTTCAATCTGAATTTTATGAAACGACGAGAATACTGTGCACAAAGAAAATGGAATCGACTTTATTCAGCTTTTTTTTTATCCTCCGTGACACTTCCTGCAAGCACGTACATGAGTTCCCAAGCAGACCACGGTGCATGTGTACAGACAAAACATGCATACGCCATGGCCTGCTAACATAGTGGCCAGTGTACAGCCCCCAGAAGGCACGCTCATCTGTACACATGCGTCGTAGTCTGCACGTGAACTTATGAACGTGCTTGCAGGAAGTGTCATGAATGATAAAAAAAAAAAAGTTAAATAAAGTCAATATTTTGTTTTCTTTGCACACAAAAGTGTGCTCGTCGCTTCATAAAATTCAGATTGAACCTCTGATGGCAGATAGATATTTTGACAATGAATTTCATGCTTTTCTGGGCTTTGACAGAGTTATTACTTGACGGTCAATGAGGCCGTCCGTCACAAAGTTCCCTGTTTTCATCCAAAATATCTTAAATTGTGTTGCAAAGACGAAACTAAGCTTTTATGGGTTTGGAACAACATGGGGGTAAGTGATTAATGACAACATTTTTTATTTTGGGGTGAA
The DNA here is from genome assembly GCA_033026305.1 of Cirrhinus molitorella. Classification (NCBI taxonomy): domain Eukaryota; kingdom Metazoa; phylum Chordata; class Actinopteri; order Cypriniformes; family Cyprinidae; genus Cirrhinus; species Cirrhinus molitorella. Next base: position 30,186,394 of record CM065120.1, read on the forward strand.
GTAAACCTTTAAGAGCATTGTTTTAGATCTCATTGTTTTAAGTGGAACATTGGTATTCTTGATTTATTTATTTTTATTTTTTAATTTTATTTTTTTGCTTTTCAAACTGACCCAGTCAACATGTGAGGTCATGCGATGACACAGTGACATCAAAAGATCCTCATACTGTGATCCTCACAGTACGAGTAATTCATGAGCACATTGTGAGGTCAAAAGATCCTCATACTGTGATCCTCACAGTCCGAGCTCATTGTGAGTTCAAACAATGCTTGTACTGTGATTGGTAACTGGGGATAAGATCATCTACAGCTTTGATAAGTTTACTAAAAGTTTTGCACCTACAGCACACATTACATACATTCATGCGGGTATTCCTGCTGAAAAAAAAAAAACAGCTAAAACCAGCCTAGGTTGATTGGCTGGTTTTAGCTGGTCAACCAGGCTGGTTTTAGAGGGGTTTTAGACACTTTTACAGCCTGGCCAGGCAGGTCAGGCTGGGAAACACCAGCTAAAACCAGCCTGGCTACTTCCAGCTTAAACCAGCTAAGACCAGCCAACCAGCCTAAGCTGGTTTTAGCATTTTTTTTTTCAGCAGGGATGTTCTACATGTCTAAAGTATATAGAAAGATAGACCTTATAAACTCCTTGATTTTGTGTAACAACTTTTTTTTTTTTTTATGAAATGGGTAAACATTGGACTACACTCCAACACTGAAGGTGGCGATAATGCATCTTAGTGCTGGTGCTGCCCACCATTAAACAGAAGAAGAATCAAACATCACTCTTGTGATTTACTGTTGATTTAGGGACTGTTTACTGTGGAATTTCTACACTTGTGAAATGGTGAGTGGTTTCTTTAATTGCTATTCTCATGCGCGGATATTATATAACAATGTCAATATGCAATGTGGCCTGGCTCCATGTTAGCAAATTAGCCAGGTACACACTACACCAGAGGTCTTCAATCCTGCTCCTGCGGACCCACTCTCTTAGACTACGTTCAGACTGCGAGCCTTAATGCTCAATTCCGATTTTCTGCTCGGATCTGATTTTTTGTTTGCCTGTTCACATTGTTTTTACAAATGTGGCCCATGAACTGAAACGCATGTGCACAATGACAGTAATGTAAGACGTCCCGCGTTTCGCGCTGCCGTAAAAAGTAAACATGAAAGCCACGGAAGTCGGTGTGTACCAGTGTTGCCGCGGGTCGACGCGACCCCAATAACGTAATATTTAGCCCACATAATGCTAATTTTACCAGGGGAACCCCGTCAAGAAAGCTTGTATTTCCCCCTGAACACAAATTTTAATAGGAAATCCCCTTCAAAACGCGATTGGGTTACTTTTGGGCTCGTTTTGAGTAGCAAATGGGCAGGTTTTGTTGTTAAAACCTGGCAACTCTGCTGTGTATACGCTGAAAGTCACATGAATTCCGATTTGACTGTTCAGACTGAGGTCGCATTACGAAACATCCGACCTGTATCGGATTTAGAAGCACATATTGAAGTGGCACAGATCTGATTGTAAAAGATCAGATTCCATGCGGTTTGTGCTGTTCACACTGTCATGCAAAAAACACACATGGGTCACATTTAATTAAAAAATCAGATTTTTTTGGCAGTGTGAAGGTAGTCTTAGGAAGTTTATTTCCAACCTGCTTCAGCACACCTGACAGCCATTTACAGACAGTCTTGAGGAGCTTGATTGGCCATTTCAGCTGTGTTTGATTAAGGTTGTAGCTAAACTCTTCAGGATAGTGCGTTCCCAGGAACAGGGTTGAAGACCTCTGCACTACACAACTTGTCTTATTATGAATGTAATTTGATACTTACAACCTATGATTACACCTAAATATGTCAGAGCCATGTGCATTCAGTTGTTGTTTACAGTCAGCATTTAAAATAATAAGTGTGTTCAGTTCAGTCTTAGAATGTTTCAGCTAGTCATTAAGTTTGTCCCTGGATTTAGGGTGTAGTCAGTAATTGTTATACTTCCCACATCAGATCATTGCAGACTACATTACTTATATTACTTATTATACATATTTCAGTTACTATACAGGTCCTTCTCAAAAAATTAGCATATTGTGATAAAGTTCATTATTTTCTGTAATGTACTGATAAACATTAGACTTTCATATATTTTAGATTCATTACACACAACTCGAAGTAGTTCAAGCCTTTTATTGTTTTAATATTGATGATTTTGGCATACAGCTCATGAAAACCCAAAATTCCTATCTCAAAAAATTAGCATATTTCATCCGACCAATAAAAGAAAAGTGTTTTTAATACAAAAAAAGTCAACCTTCAAATAATTATGTTCAGTTATGCACTCAATACTTGGTCGGGAATCCTTTTGCAGAAATGACTGCTTCAATGCGGCGTGGCATGGAGGCAATCAGCCTGTGGCACTGCTGAGGTGTTATGGAGGCCCAGGATGCTTCGATAGCGGCCTTAAGCTCATCCAGAGTGTTGGGTCTTGCGTCTCTCAACTTTCTCTTCACAATATCCCACAGATTCTCTATGGGGTTCAGGTCAGGAGAGTTGGCAGGCCAATTGAGCACAGTAATACCATGGTCAGTAAACCATTTACCAGTGGTTTTGGCACTGTGAGCAGGTGCCAGGTCGTGCTGAAAAATGAAATCTTCATCTCCATAAAGCTTTTCAGCAGATGGAAGCATGAAGTGCTCCAAAATCTCCTGATAGCTAGCTGCATTGACCCTGCCCTTGATAAAACACAGTGGACCAACACCAGCAGCTGACATGGCACCCCAGACCATCACTGACTGTGGGTACTTGACACTGGACTTCAGGCATTTTGGCATTTCCCTCTCCCCAGTCTTCCTCCAGACTCTGGCACCTTGATTTCCGAATGACATGCAAAATTTGCTTTCATCCGAAAAAAGTACTTTGGACCACTGAGCAACAGACCAGTGCTGCTTCTCTGTAGCCCAGGTCAGGCGCTTCTGCCGCTGTTTCTGGTTCAAAAGTGGCTTGACCTGGGGAATGCGGCACCTGTAGCCCATTTCCTGCACACGCCTGTACACGGTGGCTCTGGATGTTTCTACTCCAGACTCAGTCCACTGCTTCCGCAGGTCCCCCAAGGTCTGGAATCGGTCCTTCTCCACAATCTTCCTCAGGGTCCGGTCACCTCTTCTCGTTGTGCAGCGTTTTCTGCCACACTTTTTCCTTCCCACAGACCTCTTGCTTGAGGGTGTTAATGATGGCCTTCTGGACAGCAGTCAGGTCGGCAGTCTTACCCATGATTGCGGTTTTGAGTAATGAACCAGGCTGGGAGTTTTTAAAAGCCTCAGGAATCTTTTGCAGGTGTTTAGAGTTAATTAGTTGATTCAGATGATTAGGTTAATAGCTCGTTTAGAGAACCTTTTCATGATATGCTAATTTTTTGAGATAGGAATTTTGGGTTTTCATGAGCTGTATGCCAAAATCATCAATATTAAAACAATAAAAGGCTTGAACTACTTCGAGTTGTGTGTAATGAATCTAAAATATATGAAAGTGTAATGTTTATCAGTACATTACAGAAAATAATGAACTTTATCACAATATGCTAATTTTTTGAGAAGGACCTGTACATGTTTTGTGTGTGTTTTGTGGAAGCATAAATGCATTGTTTTTTATCATAATTTTTAACTAATAGTTATATTAACCTGTTAGGTTGTTAGTAACTGATTGCAATGACAAATAATTCTGTGTTTCAGAATGTGTCAAGACTTTCCACGGGGACAAAGAAATAGAAGTTCACCAAAAACCAAAGTCCAGTCACCAAAACATCACCAGAAGCAGAATGTATATGTCAAATTGCAATTTTTCTGCCAAATGTCAACACCAAACTAAAAATAAATAAAATGTAAAAAATAAACAAGGAAACTGAATTGTAGAAATACTTTGAAAGAAAATTAAAGATGGAATTCTACATGTTTGTGATATTACTGATCAATTTTAGAAAACTTTTACATCACTGTTAACTCACAACAGAATGAGTTTAACACAATGATATGACAGAGGTCTCACATGTTGAGCTTACAATATAAACATGCAGTGAGTGCACTGTGACCTCACATTGTGACCACATCATGAGTATTTTGGGAGCTCACAGTTTGAGCACACAGTAAGTGTGCTGTGACCATATTTTGAGAACACAGTGAGTGTACTGTGAGCTCACAGTGGCCATAGTATAAGCTCACAGTGAGTGTGCAGTGACCTCACACTGACCACAGCATGAGCACACAGTGAGTGTGCAGTGACCTCACATCATGAACATAGTATAAGCTCACAGTGAGTGTGCAGTGACCTCACACTGACCACAGCATGAACACACAGTGAGTGTGCAGTGACCTCACATCATGAACATAGTATAAGCTCACAGTGAGTGTGCAGTGACCTCACACTGACCACAGTATGAACACACAGTGAGTGTGCAGTGACCTCACATCATGAACATAGTATAAGCTCACAGTGAGTGTGCAGTGACCTCACATCATGAACATAGTAGAAGCTAACAGTGAGTGTGCAGTGACCTCACATAGTGAACATAGTATGAGTACACAGTGAGTGTGCTGTGTGGTTACACTTTTAGCTCACTGTGACCCACACATTGTGACCACATCATGAGTATTACGTGAGCTCATGGTGACATCATTGTGATATCAAATTTTTGACTGGGGACTGTTTTAATGTTACATTGTACTGCTTCCTCTTTCCTTGTCATGTTGCTATGATTGGGAATTGAAGACACAGCTTTTGAACAGTTTAATGTGAAGTTTTTTTTTTTTTTAGCACAGCTTATTGTGAATTCTTCATGTACACTTCCTGCAATGAAAATATCTGATAATGACAAAGAGTTATTTGTACTATTTTGGCACTAAGATGAGTGTGTGCATAGAGAAGTTTGCACCTTTTTTGAGCTGTGTACACGTGAAGGTTTTTCTTGTGTAGTGTTTTTATATCTTTGCAAGAAAATTCTTTGTGTCTGTGTTTTTGGATGCAATGTATCTGTTAAAAAAATAAATAAATGCTGAGAGTTTCAGTTTTGCAGTTGTGTTGATTTTATAAAAAATCTTGTTCCAGATAGATATCTAAAACTACTTGTCAATGCAATGAAGTCCAGTAAACTCAAATAGTTAAGTTAATGTTGAGGAAAAATTTATATTTTATGTCAGTTAGACTTGGTTCATTGTTGTGAAAACATGAAAAATTACGTTCAACCAATGTTTTTCAGTTGACTTAACTAAAAAATGTAAGTGCTCATTACTTGATACAGTACGTTGCCTCAATTTACTGAAAGTTATTTGAACAACTGCATATAAGTTGAGTGAACTTAACACATAGTGCTTGCTAAACTTAACTCAGTCAATGCAATAAGATGACTTGACTGAGTCAAGTTGACTCAACAAATAATTTTTTACAGTGTTCAATACTGCCATCAACAGGGTATAAAATGCAAAGAATACATTTTTTAAAAATGTGTTAGCTTTCTTGTAAGGTGTTTAAATATTGCTATGTGCTACATAAAGTGGGCTGATCTTTAACCTTCAGTAATTGTACTTCATTTTATGAAATAAATTGAAAATTCACTGGTTATTTTATAGTTGACATTTAAAATGTACTGTTTAGAAAACAGAAATGAGACTGCAGTCAGGAATGCAGGTCAGAGATAGAAGAAAGGAAAGAGAGGAAACGGAAAAGGAAAGCGAGAATGGAAAGTAAGTTGAGTAGTTAAATCTATGGAGTGAAGAAAGGATGAGAAGAGAAAAATATAAATGTAGAATATAAGGCTTTAAAATATGGTTGTTAAATTAAGTGTTAAGTGTTTGAAGAACATATACAGAAAAAAACACTGTTATATGGGTACCATTTTAAATGTTCCTCTTATTATTTTTTTAGCTTATTTGTTGTTGCTTGTGTTAAAGTCACATCTTTAATATTGTAGAGTTCATTTTTAATCAGTATTCTGATTTGTGAATATTCAGATTTTCATATTTCATCAAATTTAATGTCAACACAATATGTACTTTGTACTTTGTTTTGGGTTTGTTAAATAGGTTGGTCTGACATATGCATTAATAAATCACATTTTTGATAAATAATGGATGGCCCATTTTACCAGATCAGCTGGCTCACTTTACCTGAAAAGAAATTTGCCTGGCGTACATGACCTCAAAATTTTGGTATATATCTGGCAAATAACACTTTATATGAACTGTATTTAAATGAAAATATTATAGCTGTACCTTAAAGTTAGCATAAAGTAAAGTAAGAAAAGCAAAAGTAAAGAAGAAACATCTAGGTATCTAAATGACATGTTTTAGAAAAAGCAGCCCACTTTACCTGAATTGACCCTAAATAAGCTGCATGGTTTGGAAGGTGGATTTTTGCACTTTCCCCTTTAACAAAATTTAATATTTATGAAAAACTACTATTTAGTGTTTTCTGTTTTGTTCAGCTGGTGATGCTGTGCTAGGCTTACTTTCAGAGGGAGAATTCTGACCCTTATCACCCTACCACTGTTTTGATCTGTTTGCTATTTGTATTAGTTACTGTTTTTCATATTATGGTTTTTGGTGTGTTAAAACTATAACTTAATTATAATATTAGTATATGGAATACACAGCAATTTAAAAAAAGTAAAACTGAACTAGGAAATCCCACTGCTTTCCATTTCAGTAATCTGGTCTCCTTAATATTTTATACTTGCCATTACAATCAGTCATATTCAGAAAAAAATAAAATCATTGTTTGATTGCAAATGTTCTTTATTATCATTTTAAACTATTTGAAGAATTTAGTTAGATTTTTTATTTTTTTGTTTGTTTTTTGTTGATGCAGAGAAAATCATTTTATTCAGAATGTTTTATGGGATGATACCCATATAAAGCTACTCCATCTTCTCAGAGCCTGGTTTCAAGATGGTATTCCACTTGAAGGCACACATGTAGTTTTTCTTCATATGACAAGAGTTGTCATTCCATCTGCCAATCTCTGAAAATGTGAGGGACAGTAAAATATTATTATACCTTCTGCAGTGTATCTTGCCCAATATTCCTCATAGCATCACTGTAATAAATCATTTAGCAAAAATATTTAGTTAAAATGAAATGTGATTATCTTATAACCCATTAGCATCTCTCTGCTCTTACCTTTCCAGTTCATCTCCACACATTCCTCTGTGCTAGTGTACATGTGGTTGGGCTCGCCACGTGTCCAAATTTGAAAGTCCCAGAAGGATCCATCAAGCCAAAGAAATTGACCAGACTGAGAGAAATAGAAGGAGATTAAAATAAATAAATAAATAAATAAAGAATTAGAGTGTGTACATGACATCTCAATCATTTCTCTTTGCTCTCCCTATTACCTTAAATAATTCGAAGCCTCCCAGCCAGAAGCGCAGGTTGTTTCGGTTGAATTTTTCCACAATGCAGAGCAAGAGATCATTATCCTTTTTACTATGCACTGACACCAGGTGTGCACCAGGGGCTGTGGCCCTACAACTGAACTGGATATGAAAAAGGAAGAACTATTTAATGACTTCACATTATTGATTGATTAATTGATTGATTGATTAATTGATTGACTTACATTGACAAAAAAAAAAAAACCTACCTCAGCGGCAGTGAAGTTGAGAGGCTTTTTGAAGTATTCGACACAGTCACTGCCCACTTTGTACCAGTCAGTGAAGCCGTACACTTTACACGATTTAGGCATATCACACCACGCAGTGACATTTGTATGGCTAGCAACAAACCCTAAATGACAGAATAGCATATTTGAGCTCAAAGAATTGTATAAATATGATATGGGGGTAGTATTTCTTGGCTGATTGAAAACTAAACTTGAATTATATTACCTGCTAATCTACTAATACTGTCACTGTATTCAAAGCAGGTCATCTCAGTAAGCATAACAAATACTTTACAAACCATACGCACAAACTGCTTTTTGTTTACAACTCCTGGTTTATGGATAATGGGTAAATGCATACAAATATTTCAGTATGAATTAAAAGTTACCTCTCTCCATTGTTAAGAAGTTTCCACTCCCAAAAAGGAGCGTCATCAACAGAACTCTAATTATTCCTGATTTGAACTATGAAAGAAGAGGAATATAATTAACATTTTTGGACAAATATGTTCAAATGTATATTGCATCAAGACATAGCTGGGGTTTGTAAATAAATTGTCTGAAACAATTCCTTGAGTATCTTGAATACAAAAAATCTGTAACCACACACGGAACACTGTGTTTCCTAAGGAACCACTATTACTGATGCACAACCTGATAAATGCTGAACATATTTAGTTATGATGTCCCTAAGTTAGCTATGTTTTGTGAAAGAATAAGTGCCATTAATGTTGATTAAAATTACGATTAAATTAAAATACGGGAAAATATTTCAACGGGATGATAGCAGGATAGAATGATAAAATACTCCTGTTTTTGATCTATTTCGCCAACAAAAATAATTCCAAACACAGCCAGCACTGTTTTGCATCTCTGAGCAAAGACAGTGTTTTGTTCCTAAATGAATCACCCCTTTAGTTGATTAGTTTCAATCGCAATGACTCACTTATTAACAGTGACTTGATGCCACCTGGGGCGGAGTCAAAAATATACATTAATATATTATTATTATTTTTATTAATTTAAATAATTGTTATCAAACAATTACATTAATTTAGTAACATTTAAATATATCTTAGTGTATGCTATATCTTTAAAGTTTTATAATTATTTATCTTCTTGTGGATCCACCAGTTCACATTTACAACATGGTGTTTTCTGTGTAAAAATAAGGGTTAGTTTTTGGCCTTTAATTCTCTGCTAGCAGGTGCACTTTTCGCCATGTAATATATTTGTTTCCTCAGTAACTGCAGAAAAGCAGAGCACCTGACTTTAAAACTTGCAGTGCAGATATTTAATCAATTGTACAATATTCGATCTTGACATATGTTGATGTGATTATTCATATAATGAGGTTTGGGCCATACAAATTACAGGAGTTTTGGAGAGGCGAAAGTAGAAAACATAGGATACGCTCAGAGTGACTTTTTTTAAAGAAAGATTAATATTAAGATTAAATTCAAATACGGGAGAAATACAGGAAAATTTTTAAACGTGGTGATAGCGGGATAGAATGATCAAATTCGGGAGAATCAACGGGAGGTTTGACCGGTGTGGTCCCTCTGAGCTGAATTAAATAGTGTGTAAATAGGCCTACATCTAAATGACTCTTTGGATGTAGATTCTGTGTTTGCTGTGCATTGCAAAGGAATTTTGTCTCAATTTTGTTGATACTGATATCATTTGTTTGATAATAGCCCAAATGTCTTATTATTTGTAAATGACTCATTAAATGTAAATGTAATGCACACTTTTAGAAAAAATGGCTTTATAACAGTAAAAATGCCTATAAAATGTAAAAATCTGTTTACATTTATTGGGAAACTTATTGGAAAGGATTAATTTCTATCTGTATTGTGAACTGAACTGCCCAGTACACAGAATATGAAGAATATCAAAAACATTTTTCTCTGACTCACACACACACACACACACACACACACACACACACACACACACACACACACACACACACACACACATACACACATTCTCCCTAGTATGTAGAGAGACATTTAAGAGGGTTTATTCTGCAAATAACTCTAATTTCATGTTGCAGAAAAATGTGTTTAGAAATTGTGTTTGTCACTCTCTCTTTTTGTGTTGTGTTGTGTTTTTGCACCTGTCCTCCCTTGGTTTTGTCCTTTTGTATGTGTACGTGTGTTCATGCTCCTCCCTACACATACCGTGACAATGTCTGGACTCTTGTTCTTGTTCTCTTGTTCTTGTGTCCACAAAAGCCACAAAGTCTTCCAAAAAGACTGTAAAGGCTTATGTCATGCTTGAGCTTTAGTTAGGCTGAAACTTGAAAGTTAAGTTGCACAACATAAATGCAATGTTTATTACTATTATTTTGGTTTATGCCTTTAGTTGTAGTCTGTACTGTTTACGTTTTTTATTTATTTATTTATTTATTTTTAAGTAACCTAAAATTGATTTTTGTACATTTATTTATTTTTATTGACACTTTGCATTTTAAAGATGCAGTCCATAAGTTTTGCCTCTTTGTCGCCATCTCCGTCTGAAAACCTGCAATTGCAGTTAAGTGCTGAATTATCTTCCATGCGTGGGTTGTGCTCCGGCACGGCTCCAGTGTGGATGAATCTAATGTTTTGGTAGTTGTCAGTCACCGCACCTTTGTGGATATTCACTGTACTTAGGAATCACAGATTAACAGATTCAAATATATGGCCCAAATAAGAATTTTCACCGGATATTGTCATCTAAGAGTAAATAACAAGTCTAAAACTTTTGCTCTGACCAACTGAGGAAAAACGCTACAGGTGTTTAAATCTAACGATCGGTTATCTCATATCACAAACTAGCAAGATATATATGTTATACTTTGTTCTCAAATTGTTCTTGTTAACAACATCAGCATTGAGTAACTATGTGTATGCCTAGCGTTTCTGTTTCTGTACAGTCTAATCTCTGATTGACATAAAATTCAAATTTCATATGAAGAAATTCTTTTAGCTGAAAAAGCAAATCATTCTTGCTTAGGACCGGTTCTCTTTAAAATACAAAACTTTTGTAATCCACGTAGGCTATCTGCAATCAAATGCACATTTAAACTTGTGCATGCTTGAATTTCCCACAAAAGCCTACCTGTACCACTCAATTTAAAAAACATTATTATAAGATAACCGTTGTGAATCAGGGTAAAGTAAGGTGATAGTTCTGAACACTGGCTGGTTATGTACTTGCTCAAAAATTTATTTTGTATAATTTTTAACCCAAAAATTTACGGACTGCAGCTTTAAGTATATATTTTGGTAATTAAATGGGTTTAGTTTTCATGGTTATGCAATTTCAGCAATAAAAGGAAACAAATTAGTCGTTTATTTTAAGAGACCTATCTTATTTTCTCTTGTATATTTAATATTGGTCTTTAATAAAGAAATGACTTCTTACCTATTACTCGAATAATCGGTAGAACACTTGATTACTAAAATAATTGTTAAATTTACGTTTAAACTGGCAAGGTGTATTTGTTTTATTCAGGCGCAAGAGGACACAAAGGAGAGCTTGGTTCGGTGTTTGTGTATGCTGTCTTTGACAGCATACACAACATGCAGTAAGTACTTAGATGAGTTCTTTCGCATCTAGTGCTTGAATGGTTTAAACACTTTCAAATGTTTAATTTTGCTTTCGTGACGACGTGCAGCAGTGGCCCATCAGCTGTCCTGAGCATCTTTTTAGGCTGGCCTAGTCCGGTCCATTAAAATTAACAGGACCCCCCGCCCCACAGCCGTGGGCCCCTATAATCGTCACCACATTTCACCCCTCTAGCGCCGGCCCTGTATTGCATACAAGGACTACGTTTATTCAAGAAGAGGGCTTACCATTGCAGTTTATCAGCTTCTGTCTTCTATCTGTCCTCACAATTCTTGATTCTGTCTCACCTTATTTTATACCTTTCCATTCAATTTCACAACTCCTCCTCTTCTCTCAGTCTTACTTGCTTATGGGTGTAGAATATTTTTTTATTTTTTGTCACACAGAAAACTGTTTTGCACATCTAGTGACTGAAGCATTTCAACATCAGTATGTGTATTATATTATTTAAGAAATAATTATATATTTTTGTATGAACTGTCAAAACTTAGACATTCAAATGTCAATAAATAAACAAATGAAGGAACGAATGAAAGATGAAGAAGAGTGTCGCGGTGGATTCAAACATCATTACTTGTTTTATTTAATCATGACAATAAGGGCTTTCATTCCCACTGCACTTTTCTCATTACAGTCAAAATGCAAGTAATGTTTCAAACCAAACAAGACATAGATCTGCAACTTATTTCCTTGACCCTTCTCTTGCCTTTCCTCCCCATCAGCATAGTATTTGGCAAACAAGCTAAAATTGATTCGTCAGAAAGTGGCAATCTGGTAAATGACAAGCATCTAAAAACTTTTTTTTTATAGAAACTGCATATTTCAATGTTAAAATCAGTAAGTATTCTGTTATCAGCCACAGATACATGCATCAGTATGTTCATATGGCAGATAATTCAAGTTATGTTTTCAATTAAGTAGACATACAGAACATGTTATGCAGTTATTACAGCTTCACGCATAGCTGTTGGATCGAGACTAATTCTTGGTCTTGGATGGACAGGAAATGAAAAATTCAGTTTATCAAGTTGCAGGAAGTGTAAATAGGGCTAAAATACTTCTCCTATAGAGACATTAATTATTTGTAATTACTTAAACTTTAGTGTAAGCATTTGGGTGCTTGAGATTCCAACTTCATAAAAGGCTCAATTTCTTATATATATATTTAGCATGACATTTGACACTGTATGCCAGTCACTTTGTATCACTTTAATTCTCACAGCCCCTCCTGTTTCTCTCACATCTAGCTCTCAGCTCTTCATCACAAAAAACTCATGATGCAACAACATAAAGTGTTAGGTTGCATGAACATGAAGCATTACTTTAAAAAATGTTACATATAGGCTGAAAGGTTCATGATACTACTTATAACTTATACCCTAATTATTTATTTATGTACAACAAAGATAATATGGTTTGAACTTTCCAAATGTTACAAATTAACCTTAGCTGGTCTACAGGATATTTCTTAGTTGGTCATTTAAAGCCAGCTAAAGTTAAAGCATACTTTGGCCTGTCTGTTCGTTTCACAGATGTCACAGTCACTGGATGTTCTTTATTAAAAAAGGAGATCAACTGAAATGAAAACCAGCAGAGAGATGCAGCTCCAACCATGATAGATAGTTTTATGTTACCCTCTAGCGGTTAAAAATAAAACTGCACGCATGCCTCTTGAGGGAGAAGATTGTTTTGATTGTGCGTGGATGAATGTCTTGCACACAAGACATCTTATTAAAACAGATAAACAAATAAATAACTGTTTACAAATGGTGATTCTCTGGAAGGTCGGTGTTTGGAATAATCCATGGCCGATGAACAAACTTTCATCTTAACAACTATCCACATACATGCAATGTAGTAGCCACAGAAACTTTTCTCTGTGTATGAATATGTCATTGGCACAAAATGCGTCCTGACTGCTCTACAATATAATTCAATAGATTTATCACAGCTGGGTAAGTAAATAGGCTGCATGGTTTGGAGGGTGGATTTTTGCACTTTGCCCTTCAAAAACATTTAGGCCTATTGTTCATGAAAAAGCTATTTATTATTTTCCGTTGTTTTTTTTTTAAATCCACTTATTGGCACTGTGCCAGGCTTATTTTCAGAGAAATAATTCTGACCTGTATCACTCTGGCCCCACTATTTATTAATTTACTACTGCTGGTTGATACGTACTGCTTACGTATCAACCCGCACCCTCTTTTTTTAATGAGGCTGCAACATGACTCGGCAGTTTAAAGTGGTTTAATGGACATCTTGAATGGGAAATTCAAACTGAGAAGTTAAATAAGAAAATGGTGTTCCAAAAATGTTACCTTTCGTTTTGAGAAGATGACATTACATTTTGTTAGTGTGTTGTCTTTGCTAATCTTTAGATTCCACTATGAATATCACTAACGTATTAAAATGTGTTTTCCTTTCCATCTATTAACTTATCCCACTCCTTGAATTCAGTTATGTGCTTAGAGTTTATCTAATGAAATATTGAAGTATTGAAGAGATGAGTATCCCATGAGTTAGGTGTCTATGTATTATGTTTAATAGTTTATTATTTTCTATAAAAAAAAATTCCCTGAAACAAGCATATAAACTGTAAACTAGTTAGATAAAGGATAGTGAGTTTAAAGCCATATATTTATTATGGTGACCAGACATCTCTGTTTTCCAGGGAAAGGCCCGGATTTGGTTTCCTGTCTCTGACTGGAGCTTTCCCGGGAAAATATCCCCGTTAAAAAAACTCGACCAACATAACTGGTTATAATGAGCGATTATTGTGTCGTTACTACTTTCACCATAGTGCCTATAGCTGAAAATATGAAATAAATATCAAAATAAAATAAATATAAAAAAAGACATACATTTCAAGGTAGTTAAACTATTTATGTTAACTCAGATATAAACAGGGTTTTAAATTAAGACCTCATTTGTCCCGATGGAAAGCATATTTACACTGAATCTGAATCGTTCTCTATCGCATATTGCGCACAACATACTATTCATCATACAGAAAGTACTAACTCTGTTAACATCTCTCAGCCTCAGCTTCAGCGTCTATTTACAGTGCAGGGGGCAGGACGCTACGGATTCTGCAGAGCATTTGATTGGACAGAAGCTTTGAAGTGCAGCGTGATATCATCAAAATTGTTGATTCGTATTGGCGGAAGTGATGAGACTGTACGTTTTCAATGCTCATATCTTTTAACTGCGTCACTTAACGTTCAAGTCCCCCACGCTCTCTGATTCGCTGTCTGAACAGCCAATCAGAGCGCTCTCTGTTCTGCCGACGTGAGCCCGGTGAAAGCCGACGAGAACCGACGAGAGGAACACACTGAACCGACGCCCACCAACTGCCCGACGAAGCCCGACGGCCAATCGTCGGCTTGGTGTGTCCCGGCCTTTAGAGTTCGTCTCATCGGAACAGATACCTACGAGAAACGCGGATATCACGTTATCACACTCACGTGCTGATAAACATGCTATAATTTCAGCTCTGTTGCTTTTATATTAAAATAACAGGTGTTTCGTGTTTATTCTAACCTTTTTAATTCCAATAATGGCATCAAATCTGTGTTTTTAGAACAGTATAAGGCATATAAGCATATGAAGAGTGCAAAAGCCTCTAAATCCATCTGACGTTTGTTTTTTAAATTAGCATTTTTAACATAGATTGTAAAAAACATGGACGTAGTGTCAGTGACGTCACCCGTAGGTTTCTGAAGAGCGTTTTTTAAGGAAAAGTTGGGCGGGGCCTGTCGTCGCCATTTTGGAAGCGCGTAACCGCGCATCACTCCAGGAAAATAGAAAATGGACAAAGAGGCGAAACGTGGGTGGAGCTAAGATGTCTGGTTTTTAAATTTATTAAAATAATCCTGATAAAGTAACACCCTAAGAAAAAACACGCCCTTAATTATGCAGAATTTTAATGCTTAATAGCTATAATTTAAACGGGTGAGTTCGAAAAAAAATCACCCCCCTCAGAGTTGTCATGAAGGGCAAAACTAGCTGTAAAAACCAAAACCACTTTTTTTACCAGGCTGTAAACATGTTTTTATCTGTTATAAAGTTGAACATTTTAACACCAGAGTCTATTGAGATTTGCTCCCTTTTGGAGCCAGTCTCAAGCGGCCAGCCGATGAACTGCAGTTTCAGTCACTTCCGTATTGTTTCAAGAGCGAGAGCGGGAGGTTGCCGTTTGATTTTTAACCAGGCTCCGATGTATTTTCTACTTAAAGTTGCAGTCCGTAAGTTTTACCTCTTTGTCGCCATCTCTGTCTCAAAACCTGCAATTGCAGAATTGCGGAATTATCTTCCAAGCGTGGGTTGTGCTCCCGCACAGCCAGCGCGGATGAATCTAATGTTTTGGTCACTGTCAGTCACTGCAACGTTGTGGATTTTCACTGTATAGGAATCAAAGATTAACAGATTCAAATAAATGGCCCAAATAAGAATTTTCATGGATATTGTCATCTAAGAGTAACAAGTCTAAAACTTTTGTTCTGACCAACTGAGGAAAAACGTTACAGGTGTTTAAATCTAACGATCGGTTATTATGTCATATCACATCAAACTAGCAAGATATTATTACTGTTATACTGTTCTCAAATTGTTCATGTTAACAACATCAGCATTGCGTAACTATATGTGTAACAATGACGAAGACAGGTGGATCCAAGTGCAAAGCTTTATTAATAGAAATAATCGTGGTCGACAAGCAGGGGTCAGGCAGGAACAAACATGGGAAACGAAGGACAAGACAAAGAAGCGTCAGTATCCGAGCGTGAAGGTCTGGGGCCGGCAGCGAGCAGAATAATCCAAGGGACAGGCTAGGGGTCGATAGGCGGGCGGAGAACAGTCACAGGAACCAGGAACAAAGAAGCTCGGCAACGGGAGGGCAACCAGGAAGTAACGCTCAGAGATGACAGTAAACACTAATCAAAACTTCACAACCAAACAGAGAACAAACCAGTCTATTTATACACAGAAAAGCAAGATGGCCGACTGGGGTGAGAGGTGAGGGGTAACAGGAAGTTCACGAGAATGGGGTTATGGGTAATGTAGTGAAAAATGGTCCATGTTGAAATGGAGGCTCCCTCTGATGGTGAAGGGAGGGAGCCACAACGGCACAGTTCATGACAATATGTATGTAGTGTGTATGCCTATTAGCGTTTCTGTTTCTGTACAGTCTAATCTCTGATTGACATAAAATTCGAATTTCATATCAAGAAATTCTTTTAGCCAAAAAAGCAAATCATTCTTCCTTAGGACCGTGTTCTCACAAAACTTGAAAATACAAAACTTGTGTAATCGCACGTAGGCTATCTGCAAACAGATGCCTATTTAAAACTGGAGTAATCTAATTTTAGTCACTTGTGTTTCATAAACACAAAATTTTTGGTTTACATTCCGCAATCAAAAAAATATGTTTAAATATTTCAGTGAGAAAAGGCTATAAACTATCCGGCACCTGCAGCATTCTCACATGCAATTATGTTACTAACCGGGATGCCTTCTTTATGTTTACAGACATGATGTAATGAATAATAAAAATTGATGATACAAACTTGTGAACTGGGAGTCTTCTGAGAGCTACTTGTGCCACATGACCGCTGTACCACCTGACCAACGTAGGCTCTGTTTAGGCATTAATAGTGTTGCCATAGAAAAGCATAATTCTGAGTTCGAGGACATGAATGGCTCCCAGTAGAACGTCACGTGTTGTAATCTCGAAATTACGGTAATTACAATGTGACATATACAAGTTGGAATCTTATAATTACAGTCATATAACATCACTATTGTTTGGATTTTGGATTTCACGTTTGTTTCAATAAACTCCACTTGGGTTCTTCAACTCACCTCCAGTGGACTATTACATAAAATAATAAGATAAAACAATTATCATTAAATACTGTTTTGATCTGTTTGCTATTTGCATTAGTTACTATTTACTGTTTTTATATTGTTAATTTTGGTGTATTAAATCTAGGGTCACTTTGAACCATGCAAGAACATCATTCACTGTAATTATTAATTATAATATTATTATATGGAATACACAGCAATTAGCAAAAAAAAAAAAAAAAAAAAACTGAACTAGGAAATGCTCCTGGTTTCCATTTCAGAAATCTGGTCTCCTTAACATTTATATTCACGTACAGTCAGTCATAATCAGACAAACAATAACAAAATCAATGTTTGATTGCAAATGTTCTTTATTAGCGTTTTAAGCTATTTGAAGAATTTTTTTATAGTACGTTTTTTTGTTGATGCAGAGAAAATCATTTTATTCAGAAAGTTTTATGGGATGATACCCAGATAAAACTACTTCATCTTCTCAGAGTCTAATTTAAAGGTATTTCGTCTGAAGGCACACATGTAGTTGTTCTCGGCAGAACACTTGTTGACATTCCATTGACCATTTCCTGAAAATGTGAAGGACAGTAAAAGATTATTATACCTTCTGCAGTGTGTCTTACCAACAGTATATTTAAAAGTCATCACAGCATCAGTATCACTGTAATAAATCAGGGGTTCTCAACCTTTTTTACACTGGTCCCCCCCTTCTTCTTCGGTCAATTTTACAAGGCCTGACATTACCTCTAAAGGTGTTTATTTTAAACCTTTTTTATATTACCCCATTTGTTTTGCCTTTATATTCTTCTACTGCATGTTATTAAAAAAACCCTCAAAATTCAAACAAACTTTATATATTGCTTTCTTTGTGTACAAAAAGTATTCTTGTAGCTTTGTAAAATTATGGTTGAACCACTGATGGCAGATGGACTATTTTGAAAACGTCTTTCATACATTTCTGGGCCTTGACAGAATTATTTACTTGGCAGTCAATGGGACAGTCAAAAAGCTACCAGTTTTCATCCAAAATATCTTAAATTGTGTTCCGAAGACGATTGAACCTTTTACAAGTTTGGAACGACAAAATGATTAATGACAAAATTTTCATTTTGGGGTGGAGTAACCTTTTAAGTATGTGAACCTGCCAAACAGGACAACAGGGAGATGGCAACAGACCACTCACTAAACCTGTCTATTTGAACTGGACTGATTGAATATGTAGGTTACTGTTTGTATCAATTTTAAAATACACATACAAATGAAAAATACAGCAAATACAATCTAAATCTATTGATGCTGATGTCATATGTGCATAAACACCACTGAGCCTCACAAGATCCTCAAGAGCATCCATTAGAAAACATTCACAGGACATTAATTATGACAACTATGCAAATGTTTTGAAATTTCCACAAAAATACTATAGGGATCAGAGCTCCGAAAGCACGAATACTTTGTGAATCAGTAGCATATGTAGCTATACAAGAGTGTCATACATTAGGCACGCGCAAGTTCGTTACTATTACTCTGATCGTCTTTACCTTCACATTAGCGAGACAGTTTGTTACATGCAGCCAAGAGATGAAGTAGAGACCTGCATTACTGCAGCAGAGTGTGGCGTGGGACAAAACTATGGATGAGTACGGGTGCGGGCGGGATGCGGGAGAATTAAATGATTCACAAGAATCACAAAATCCCCCCCGGAGGATCACTGAGGCCCACCAGTTGAGAAACCCTGTTTTTATTTACCAAAATTGAATGTGATTATACTTTAACCCATTAAGTGTCTTTCTGTTCTTACCCTTCATCTCCACACATTGCTTTGCGTATAGCTTATCACATGTCCAAACTTGAAAATTCCAGAAAGATCTGTCAGTCCATACAAATGTACCAGTCTGAGAGAATGACAAAGACATTTAAAGAAGAAAGAAAGCCAGGGAGAAAAGGTGTTTGGATAGTGAGAAACTATAGTGTGTGCATGACATTTAAAAACAGGAAATAACAACAACTCAATAATTTATCTTTTCTCTCCCTATTTGTTAACGTCTTCTGACTTTTTTTTTTTTTTACCTCAAAAAATTCAAAGCCTCCAAGCCAGAAGCTCAGGTTGTTACATTTTGGGTTTACAATGCGGATCAAGAGATCATTATGCATTTTACTATGCACTGACACCAAGTGTGCACCAGGGGCTGTGACCCTACAGCTTAACTGGGTATGAAAAAAAGAACAACATTTAATGACTACACATTACATGGATTTACATTTTTTTTTGTCTTTTACATTAACTAAAAACCCTACCTCAGCATCAGTGAAATTCAAATGCTTGTTGAAGTATTTGACGCAGTGCTGGCCCACTTTGTACCAGTCAGTGAAGCCATATACATTACATGATTCAGGCCTAGGACACTGCGCAGTGACGTTTGTACAGCCAGCAACAAACCCTAAATGACAAAATCACATATTCAAGCTCTAAAAATGTATAAATATAATATGTTGGTAGTATTTCTTAGCTGTTTGAAAGATAAACTTGAAATGTATTTCTTAATCTACTAATACAGTCTACGTTTACTCAACAAATACTTTATAAACCTTATGCAATGGTCACATGAACGTTCTTACGAATCTTATGAACGTTCCATTGCAACACTGGCGCCCAGCAGCAGCCTTACGCTTCCACCATTTTGGAGTGAAAGCGACTCGGCAGTTCACTAGCTTCTTGCTGTCGCTATGGCAAATATCAGCTGCTTTGTTTAAAAAACAGTTACATTAATTTACATTAAAGCTAAAATACACAACCTGAATAATGACAACATTTTAATATATGTTTTTGTTTTTTACTCTACTTTCCATTAATTTCTTAAGAATATGTGTATTATATTAACTATTAACCCATAACTTGTTTATTGAAAGGATTTTTGTATGTTTTGTATGTACTGTAATCATTGTTTGTTATTATTGCAATAAAATAAAATGAACAGAACGCAGAACATTGTGCCATCACTAGACTACTGATTATCAAAACAGACTTTCTTCCATTTATAAAATAAATAAAATCTTTCCTCATCATGTTTGTAGTTTGTTGCAGGGGATTAAAACATACAATATAATGTATAAATACATTATATATTTTAGACCTACAAATAGCAGTAACTATAAATAGTAAATGTGTAAAGTTGCATAAAATGAAAATACTCAGTAAAGCAGGCTAGAACTGGAACTGCCTCAAATGTAATTGTTGGATTCCACAAGTGATAACATAAAACATATACACTGCAAAAAATGCTTTTCTACCTAAGATTTTTTGTCTTGTTTCTAGACAAAATATCTAAAAATTCTTAAATCAAGAAGGATTTTCTAGACAAGTAAAAATTATTGTCTTGTTTTCAGAAAAAGGAAATCAAAATTAAGTGAGGTTTTGCTTGAAACAAGCAAAATAATCTGCCAATGGGGTAAGCAAAATAATCTTATTTCAAGGAGAAGACTAGATTATTTTGCTTACCCCATTGGCAGATTGTTTTGCTTGTTTCAAGCAAAAACTCACTAAATTTGAACTTCTTTTTTTCTGAAAACAAGACATTAACGTGTACTTGTCTAGAAAATAATTCTTGATTTAAGAATTTTTAGATATTTCGGCTGGAAACAAGACAAAAATATCTAAGCTAGAAAAGCATTTTTTTGCAGTGTATATTAATACAATACAACTGTAGTAGTCATAAACTTTACTGATGACTTTTGACTTCTGATGAAATTTTCACCTGACAAAGACCAATTGCATTTCTGATTTGACTGTGAGATTTGCCAAGTTTGGGTGTGTAAAATGTGATGGATTCTGATCCGTAAAAAAATCTAACCATGTAGAGTGACTTTTTGCACTTTTTCGTGTCACACACACTTCCGTGCAGTCACTGTGTTCTTTTATTTCCACTTTAACTTCTCTTTAGTTGTCATTCTGTCTGCTTCTGTGCTGTTGTTCAGTTGGCATTTTCACCCCAAAATGGCGGCTGCGCTACAAAAGCGCCACCTAGTGGCTGTTACTAGAAAAGCATCAGAGTTTCGCCTCTTGGTATTCTATACTCTTTGCTATAACACATTAGTGTGTAGAAAATTAGCAGTAATAACACATGGTTGAGTTAAAAGTAACACAAAATGTGTTGTCCTTAACTAGACACAGAGGTGTGTTAAGAAACAACAAAGGTTGTGTTGTTTATAACACATCATTTTTAAGGGTATGGTCACCCTATTTACAAATGGTTTACAGGAAGGTCGCTGTTTTGAATGATCCACAGTCGATGAACAAACTTTCATCAACTTTCATTGAAACATAGTAGCCACAGAAACTTTTCTCTGTGTATGAATTTGTCATTGACACCTAGGCTACTTGTAAATGACATATGTATGGAATTTCCCGCAAAATGCATCCTGACAGCTCTAAAATATAATTCAATAGGTTTATCACAGCTGGATAAGTAAATAGGCTGCATGGTTTGAAAAGTGGATTTTTGGACTTTGCCCTTCAACAACATTTATTATTTATCAAAAAGCTACTATTTATTGTTTTCTTTTTTGTCCACTTATTGGCTGTTACGGAAGCAGACGGACAACCAAGGTAAGTGATGAGTAATAGGTATTTATTTCAACAGCAGAGCAAATAGAAGAACAATGACGTGCAGAGATAGGTGAGTATGGATAATTCAGAGAGAATGTTTGCTTGAGGATTGTCCGGGGTGATGACGTATCCGTATTCCTTTGCAGGATCGACAGGAGGAGAAGAGCTGACCAAATGCACACACCAGATGCAGACTTGAGCGGACGAACTGACGGCACACACACCGCTGACTGGAGACGTGGGAAACTGAGCAGACTGGAATCAAACGGAGATCAGGTAAGTAACAACAGGTAAGTATACAAAGGGAATAATGGTGAGTCCGCTTCGTAGAAACGAGCCCGGACAATGACTGGTGAGAGGTGTGTGTTTTTATGGTGTGCAGAGTAATTAGGTGCAGCTGTGCATGATTAGTATTCAGGTGATTGGGATCGCTGTGTGAGAGTGGTGGAAGAGCCTGGCCAATCCGTGACATTACCCCCCTCCCCAGGGCCCACTCCTGAGGGCCTAAACCTCCGACGCCGTGGTGGTCTACCTCGTCCACGAGGTGCCGGGAATTCTGGGTGATTGGAGTGGAATTCTTCCATGAGTGTCGGATCTAATATGTCGGATCTGGAGACCCACGATCTCTCCTCTGGTCCATATCCCTCCCAGTCCACGAGGTACTCCAGCTGACCACCACGGCGTCGGGACCGCAAGATCTCCTTGACGGCGTAGATGGAGCCTTCCTCCAGCATCAGTGGTGGAGGGGGTTCCTCTTCGTGGCCAGGCTCTGTGGAGGGAATCAGAGGGTCGTGAAAGGGTTTCAGGAGTGATACGTGAAATGTGGGATGGATTCTGTACTGAGATGGTAGCTGAAGTTTATAGGTGACAGGGTTGACTTGTTCAAGGATGGTGAAGGGGCCAACAAATCTGGGACTAAGTTTTCTGGAGGGCAGTCGCAAGCGGATGTCTCTGGTGGAGAGCCAAACCTTTTGTCCAGGAGCGTAGACGGGACCTGCGATCCTCCTCCGGTCTGACATATCTTTAGCTTTGCGAACTGCCCTCTGGAGATGGTGATGAGCCTCGTCCCAGACCCTCTCGCTCTCCCGAAACCAATGATCCACTGCAGGCACATCCGAGGGTTCCCCATCCCAAGGGAAGAGTGGAGGTTGGAATCCTAAGACGCACTGGAATGGCGTAAGTCTGGTGGTGGGTTGCCGCAGTGAATTCTGGGCGTATTCCGCCCAGCCCAGAAACTGGTTCCAGGAGTTTTGGTGGCCGTGACAGAAGGTCCTGAGGAACCGTCCCACTTCCTGGATCTTCCTCTCCGTCTGGCCGTTGGTCTGCGGATGATAGCCAGAGGAGAGGCTAACGGTCACACCTAGGAGTTTGAAGAAGGCTTTCCATAGTCTGGAGATAAATTGGGGCCCTCTATCCGAGACTATATCTTCAGGTAGGCCAAAACATCGGAAGACATGGTTGAAGAGATTCTCAGCTGTTTCCAGGGCCGTAGGCAGACCTTTCAAGGGAATCAGACGACAGAATTTAGAGAATCTATCTATGATTACAAGAATGCAGGTATTACCATCCGAAGAGGGAAGATCCGTCATGAAGTCTACTCCTAGGTGTGACCAGGGACGGTTCGGGATAGGCAAGGGATGGAGTTTACCCGCAGGTAGATGACGTGGACTCTTTGATATAGCACACTCTCTACAGCCTTGTACATACCTTCTCACATCCCTTGCCATGTCCGGCCACCAAAAGCGTTGGGATAGCAGCGAGAGAGTATTGTTGGCCCCGGGATGCCCAGTGCCCAGGGAGGTGTGCGTGGAGTGGATGAGATCTACCCGTTGATTTGTTGGAATAAACTGCCGATTAGGTGGACAGCCCGGCGGAGGTCTGGGTTCAGGAGTGGCGACGGCTGGAGGGGCAGACCATTCAATGGGACAGATAGTAATGTGATCTGGTAGAATCTTGGCTGGTGTTTCAATGGTTTCTTGATGATCGTGAAGTCTGGATAGTGCGTCTGCTCGGATATTCTTGGATCCTGGCCGGTAAGATATGGAGAAGTGAAATCTGGAAAAGAATAGGGACCAGCGGGCCTGTCGAGGGCAGAGTCGTTTAGCATCTCTGAGATATTGTAAATTTTTATGGTCTGTGATTACCTGGAAAGGATGTGTTGCACCCTCCAACCAATGTCGCCACTCCTCCAGGGCGAGCTTGATGGCCAAAAGTTCTCGATTCCCGATGTCATAATTCCTCTCCGCCGGGCTGAGCTTCCGGGAGAAATAGGCGCATGGATGGAGTAACTTGGGAGTGCCGTGGTATTGGGAGAGTACCGCGCCCACTCCCGTGGTCGAGGCATCCACTTCGACCACGAAAGGGATGTCTGGATCAGGGTGAGTCAGGAGTGGGGCTTGAGTGAATGCCTCTTTCAGGGCCTGGAAGGCTGCGACGGCTTCGGGAGACCAGGAAAGATCTTTGGGCTTGTTCTTGAGAAGGTTGGTGAGTGGAGCTGTGATGCTGCTGTAATCCTGAATGAAACGTCTGTAGAAATTTGCAAATCCGAGAAATCTTTGAAGCTCTTTGATAGTTGTGGGTTCTGGCCAGGAGACAACGGAAGTGACCTTCCCCTCGTCCATACGAACCCCATGATGATCAATGATGTAACCCAGGAACTGAACGGATGGAAGATGGAATGAGCATTTCTCAGCTTTGAGAAAGAGCTTATGTTTCCGGAGGGTTTGCAGGACCTCCGCAACGTGGTGGCGATGTTCGGCTTCACTCCGGGAGTAAATCAATATGTCATCAATGTAAACAATGACGAAGTGGTGGAGGAACTCCCGGAGTACTTCATGGATGAAGTTCTGAAATACGGAGGGGGCGTTGACCAGACCATAGGGCATCACCCGATATTCATAATGACCAGTAGGGGTCACAAAAGCAGTTTTCCATTCATCCCCCTCACGTATTCTCACCAGATTGTATGCGCTGCGGAGGTCCAGCTTCGTGAAGATGGTGGCGGATCGAAGTTGTTCCAGGGCCGCAGGGACGAGAGGAAGGGGATAACGGAATTTCACTGTTCCTTGGTTGAGAGTCCGATAATCAATGCACGGCCGCAGCCCTCCATCCTTCTTTGCCACGAAGAAGAAGCTGGATGCTGCGGGTGAAGTGGAAGGACGGATATACCCCTGACTCAGAGCCTCCTGAATGTACTCCTCCATGGCCTTAGTCTCCGGAAGCGACAACGGGTAGATTTTCCCTCTGGGCAATGGAGCATCCGGTAACAGGTCTATGGCACAGTCCCATGGCCGATGTGGAGGTAGCTGGGAAGCTCTCTTGGGGCAAAAGACGTCCTTGAAAGAAGTGTAGATGTCAGGTATCTGGACAGATCGTTTCTCGACGGGGCTTTCAACTGACGTGACGCAGACAGGTAGGGGCTTTCGAATCTGCAACGGAAGATCGGGAAAACAGTCTGGTGTGCATCCATCACCCCATTTCTTGATCTCTCCTGTGCCCCAAGAGAGGATGGGATCATGCTTCACCAGCCACGGGCGTCCTAAAATAATGTCCATATTGGCCCCCTCCAGAACCAGAAATTGAATCTCCTCTTTATGGAATAACCCGATCTGTAGCATAATGGATTCACATTTACGATGAATACGTGCCTGTGACTTGATGTTAAAGGTTATGGGTTGAATGTGGTAGATGTTCGACGAGGCTTCGGTGCGGAGATGGAGCTGGCGACAGAGGGCATGCGAGATGAAATTCCCTGCTGACCCGGAGTCGATAAGGGCGGTAGCTGAAACAGAGAGTGAGTGGGTAGTTAACTGAACATTGGTAGTGAGAGGAGGCATCTTCTCAATGTCCGAATTGAATACACTCACCGAGGAGGTCACTGGACGGAGCGGACAGTTCAGCCTGACATGTCCGCTTGCACCACAGTACATACAAAGACCCCGGGTCAGCCTCCTCTGTCGCTCATCAGCCGTGAGCCTGCCAGACTCGATGATCATGGGTTCTGGAGGGGTGACTGGCTCAGACGGGCGGAGGAGTGCTTGAGTGAATAGATCAGGATCCGACTGATAAGCCTTCATCCTATCCGAACAGCGAAGAGATTGCTGTATAAACTTTTCCAAACCAATGTTGTCGTCCAGGGTTGCCAACTGCAGACGGAGTTTGGGTTCCAAACCGAGCCGGTAGGTGGTAAGGAGGGATCGCTCATTCCATCCACTGGCAGCAGCTAACGTGCGGAAACGAAGAGCATAGTCCTGTGTGGACATCGTTCCTTGCTTGAGATGATATAGTTGCTCTCCAGCGGATACCCCTCCATCCGAACAACCAAACACCTCCTTAAAGTGATTTACAAATGTCTGCAGAGAGTGAGTTACCGGCCCGGCTTGCTGCCAGATGGTCTCAGCCCACCGGAGGGCCGATCCAGTAAGGAGCGATATGATGAAGGCAATCTTCGACTGATCTGTAGGATACAAAGCAGGTTGCATGGTGAATATGAGAGAACATTGTAACAGGAATCCGTTGCACTCCTCCGCCCCGCCAGAGTAGGGCGCCGGTCGAGCCATGGGACTGGAAGGAATGTTGGCCGAAAAAGTGCTCGGTGCTGGTGGTGCATCGGGAAGTGGTGCAGATGGTAGATTTGGTGAGGTAGATTGTAGCAAAACTTTCCGCAATGAATCCACCAGCTCCTGGAACGGATCGGGATTGCTCATGCTGGTACTGTAAAGGTCCGGGCTTCTGTTACGGAAGCAGACGGACAACCAAGGTAAGTGATGAGTAATAGGTATTTATTTCAACAGCAGAGCAAATAGAAGAACAATGACGTGCAGAGATAGGTGAGTATGGATAATTCAGAGAGAATGTTTGCTTGAGGATTGTCCGGGGTGATGACGTATCCGTATTCCTTTGCAGGATCGACAGGAGGAGAAGAGCTGACCAAATGCACACACCAGATGCAGACTTGAGCGGACGAACTGACGGCACACACACCGCTGACTGGAGACGTGGGAAACTGAGCAGACTGGAATCAAACGGAGATCAGGTAAGTAACAACAGGTAAGTATACAAAGGGAATAATGGTGAGTCCGCTTCGTAGAAACGAGCCCGGACAATGACTGGTGAGAGGTGTGTGTTTTTATGGTGTGCAGAGTAATTAGGTGCAGCTGTGCATGATTAGTATTCAGGTGATTGGGATCGCTGTGTGAGAGTGGTGGAAGAGCCTGGCCAATCCGTGACATTGGCACTGTGCCAGGCTTATTTTCAGAGGTACAATTCTGACACATATCACCCTATCCACACTTTTTCTTACTTTGTACTACTTATGCTATATATATATATATATATATATATATATATATATACAAACTGTAAACTAGTTAGATGAAATATATATTTATATATTTGTTATGGTATCCAGACATCCCTCTTTTCCAGGGACAGGCCCAGGTTTTGGTTTCCTGTCTCTGACTGGAGATGTCCCGGAAAATGTCCCCATTAATAAAAACTCTACAAACATAACAGACTGGTTATAATGAGCAATTACTGTGTCTTTACTACTTTCACCAATAGCACCCAAGCTGAAAAGATTAAATAGCCAAGCTGATAGCTAGGCCTTCTTGTTTGTGTGCCGCTACTACTATCCTGGAAGAGAACAGAAATGCTATTATAATCAATTATCTAAAGAGACATAGATTTCAAGGCAGTTAAACTGTTTATGTTAACTCGGGTATGAATGAATAATTGTAAAAAATAAATAAATTGCTCTTTTACAATTTACAAGCACACAAACAATAACAAAATAAAATAAACTTTTGATTGCAAATGTTCTTTATTATCAGTTTTAAGCTATTTGAAGTTTTTTTTTTTTTTTTTTGGTAAGTTTTTTTGTTGATGCAGAGAAAATAATTTTATTCAGAAAGTTTTGTGGTATGATACCCAGATAAAACTACTCCATCTTCTCAGAGCCTGGTTTTAAGATAGTATTTCTTTTGAAGGCACACATGTAGTTTTTTTTGGCATAACAATCGTCGTCATTCCATCTGCCAATCTCTGAAAATGTGAGGGACAGTAAAAGTTTATAATACCTTCTGCAGTGTGTCTTACCAACAGTATATTTAAACAGCATCAATATCACTGTAGTAAATTATTTACCAAAACATAGTTAAAAATGAATGTGATTATACTATAACCCCTTAGAGTCTCTCTGTCATTACCTTTCCAGTTCATCTCCACACATTCCTCTGCACTAGTATATATGCTGGGCTCACCACGTGTCCAAACTTGAAAACCCCAGAAAGATCCATCAGTCCAAGAAAATTTACCAGTCTGAGAGAATGACAAAGATATTTAAAGAAGAAAAAAAAAGTCAGACGGAAAAGGTGTTTCAGTAGTGAGAAACTATAGTGTGTGCATGACATTTAAAAAAAAGGAAATAACAACAACTTTAACAAATGTTTTCTTTTCTCTTCCTATTTGTTCTGACTTTTTTTACCTCAAAAAATTCAAAGCCTCCAAGCCAGAAGCGCAGGTCATTTGGGTTAAATTTTTTGACAATGCGGAGCAAGAGACCATTATGCTCTTCACTATGCACTGACACCAAGTGTGCACCAGGGGCTTTGGCCCTACAGCTGAACTGGATATGAAAAAAGAATAGATGACATAGATTTTTTATTATTATTATTATTATTATTATTTTGTCTTTTGTCTTTTATACATTACATTTACTAAAAACCCTACCTCGGCATCAGTGAAGTTCAAATAATTGTTGAAGTATTTGACGCAGTGCTTGCCCACTTTGTACCAGTCAGTGAAGCCATATACATTACATGATTCAGGCAAAGGACACTGCGCAGAGACATTTGTACAAACCCTAAATGACAGAATCACATATTTGAACTCTAAAAAAAGGTATAAATATAAGATGTGGGTAGTATTTCTTGGCTGTTTGAAAGATAAACTTGAAATGTATCACTTAATCTACTAATACACTCAAAGTTTACTCAACAAATATATAAACCTCATGCACAAACTAAATGGTCACATGGTTTTTGTTAACAACACCCAGTTTACTGTTAATTATAATCAGAGGCTCATTAAAGAATGGGTGTGAAGTAATAGGTAACATTTTGAAAATTCAACATAAATATATTTTAATATGAATTAAATATTACCTTTCTCCATTGTTGAGAAGTTTCCACTTCTAAAAAGGAGAATTGTCAACAGAAGGCTAATTGTTTCTTCTTTCACAGTTCAAATCAGGATCAATCAGTGGAATAACCACAGTACCCATTTCTACAGTGAGGGAAAATTATTTGATCCCCTGGGGATTTTGTATGTTTGCTCACTGACAATAATTTAAAGGGTTGGTTTATTTTAACTGAAAAACAATCCAGACAAACACATTTCAAAAAAGGTATAAATTGATTTGCATTGTAATGAGTGAAATAAGTATTTGATCCCCTATCAGTCAGCAAGATTTCTGGTCAGTCTTCAGACCTTAATCCCATTCATCTGACCTCTGTGATTTTTTTTTTGCCACCAAGTACTAAGACATTTTTACTCATTAAAATGCAAATCAATCAAACTTTTTAAAAATTCATTTTTTTCTGGATTTTTTGTGTTGTTGTTATTCTGTCTCTCACTGTTCAAATAAACCTACCATTAAAATTATAGACTGATAATGTTTTGACAGTAGGCAAACAACAAAATCAGGAAGTGATCAAATAATTTTTTCCCCTCACAGTACATATAAGTATACAAACTTACCATTGCAGTTCTTCCACTCTTGTTGTCTATCATCTATCTGTCCTCTGAGTAACTCGTAGATCTGTCTTACCTGATTTTATATCATTCCATTCATCCTCCTCTTCTCTCATTTATCCTTATCTTCAGGTTGTATGTCATCATCACACAGAAAACTGCTTTTTCATTCAGTGCCTGAATTACTAATCCATATGGTACACAATATATCATAATTTATCATATTTATTCCTTTTAAACCGAATGCTCTGGCGCTGACACATTAAAGGGTACATAACATGCAGTTTCACCTAATCTCATGTTAATCCTGAGTACCTATAGAGTAGTAATGTATCCTTAATATCTCCAAAAAGTATTTAGTTTTATTATATTTATGAAAGAAATATACAGCTTTCCAATTATCTCCAGAAAAAGCCGAACTTCTGGAGGCGCGCCGTGGGCGAAGCTAAGTTCGATGATCACTTGCGTTAGGATTGCCAATAAAACAGACATTTGATGTTGTTTCACTTACCATCTGCACATACACATACATCTTAACATATCATACATTTATAAGAAATATTAAAGACACATTTTTCTTTAATATTTTGAAATTAAGGAACTCCCAGTAATGACACAAGATGTGAAATGGCTCCATTTCAACTGAGATCTGCTCAGAGGGCCAGTCACATTTCATTTTGTGTTCAGGAATGATGTGGAGTTATTAATGCATGATTGTTATGGCAAAAAGGGCCTAATAGTGAATTGTTCACTTTATAAACTTCAACTGAATTTAATTATTTTTTATTTGACCCTCTAACTCTAGCATTCTCTATTCTAATTATATTCTTAAAAAAACACTAATTTTCTAAAAAAAAAAAAAAAAAAAAAAAACTAGCTTATCTAACTTATTTCTTCTGTATTCCATCTATTTGTTTTCTTTTTATTTATTATATAATTTAAGCTTGCTCACTTCTTTTTCTGTTATGTCTGTTTTCTATTTATTTTTATATAATTAACAAAAAATCAATAAAAAAAATCCTTGCAACGTGTAACTTGTAACTGCACTTGCATATCATTGCTCTTTTGTTGGTTTTGATTCCTTCCATGAAAACATCTGCTAAATGTTTTATTGTTATTATTATTATTATTACTGAATACATTTTGATGAAAGTAAGCTCCGCCCCTCACTTCCGGTTCTGTGGCTGCAGTTCTGAAACTGCGGTTCTAAAACTGCTGCTGCTGTGGGTCTGCAGTTGGATATATGCAGTTGGAAAAAAAGATACCTAATATAGGGGTCAAAATATACACTGAACAAAATTATAAATGCAACACTTTTATTTTTGCCTCCATTTTTCATGAGCTGAAAGATCTACAACTTCTTCTGTGTACAAAAAGGCCATTTTCTCTTAACTATTGTTCACAAATCTGTGTTAGTGAGCACTTCTACTTTGCCGAGATAGTCCATCCACTTCACAGGTGTGGCATATCAAGGTGCTGATTAGACATCATGTAGGTGTGCCTTAGGCTGGCCACAACAGAGGCCACTTTAAAATGCAGTTTTATCACACAGCACAATGCCACAGATGTCGCAAGTTTTGAGGGAACGTGCAATTGGCATGGCAGCCACCAGAGCTGTTGCCCATGAATTGAATGTTCATTTCTCTACCATAAGCCATCTCCAAAGGTGTTTCAGAGAATTTGGCAGTACATCCAACTGGCCTCACAACCACAGACCACATGTAACTACACCAGCCCAGGACCTACACCTCCACATCCAGCATCTTCACCTCCAAGAGCGTCTGAGACCAGCCACCCGGACAGCTGCTGCAACAATTGCTCAGGCACAAACTGTCAGAAACGGTCTCAGGGAAGCTCATCTGCATGCTCGATGTCCTCATCAGGGTCTCGACCTGACTGCAGTTTGTCGTTATACCTTGAGTGGGCAAATGCTCACAATTTGATGGCGTCGGGCACTTTGGAGAGGTGTTCTCTTCATGGATGAATCCTGGTTTTCACTGTACAAGGCAGACAGCGTGTATGGCGTCATGTGAGTGAGTGGTTTGCTGCTGTCAACGTTGTGGATCGAGTGACCCATGGTGGCGGTGGGGTTATGGTATGGGCAGGCATATGTTATAGACAATGAACACAGGTGCATTTTATTGATGGCATTTTGAATGCACAGAGATACTGTGACAAGATCCTGAGGCCCATTGTTGTGCCATTCATCCACGACCATCACCCCATGCTGCAGCATGATAATGCATGGCCCCATTTTGCAAAGATCTGTACACAATTCCTGGAAGCTGAAAACATCCCAGTTCTTGCACGGCCAGCATACTTACCAGACATGTCACCCATTGAGCATGCTTGGGATGCTCTGGATCGGCGTATATGACAGCATGTTCCAGTTCCTGCCAATATCAAGCAACTTCGCACAGCCATTGAAGAAGAGTGGACCAACATTCCACAGGCTACAACAACCTGATCAACTCACTGCTAAGGAGATGTTTTGCACTGTGTGAGGCAAATGGTGTAAAACTGAAAATTTTAGAGTTGCCTTTTATTGTGGCCAGCCTAAGGCACACCTGTGCAATAATCATGCTGTCTAATCAGCATCTTGATATGCCACACCTGTGAGGTAGATGGATTATCTCAGCAAAAAGGAAGTGCTCAGTAATACAGATGTGTAACGTTGTGATATCCACAATCTGTTGTTGAAGACATTATAGAGGCTGTAGCATTTCTACCGCAAAATAAGTGAATAGCCTATTTAAATTGAATATTTTGTAAGTGTAACATCAGCAGTTACCAGGGCTTTAGCAACCTTTGCAGGCATTTGTAAAAATATGTAAGGTACATACATTGTTTATTTTGAATTACATTATGTATTTTAACAGTGTTCCTAACACATAGATACACATAAAATGTATCATATGGAAGTAAATTAATGACAAAACGTTTCTGAAAACA
This sequence comes from Cirrhinus molitorella, assembly GCA_033026305.1. Taxonomy (NCBI): domain Eukaryota; kingdom Metazoa; phylum Chordata; class Actinopteri; order Cypriniformes; family Cyprinidae; genus Cirrhinus; species Cirrhinus molitorella. Next base: position 30,218,821 of record CM065120.1, read on the forward strand.
AAAAGTGTGTTAAATTGCAATAATTGAAAAATTGCATTGCATTAACAGTGCTTGTATTTGAATGCATTATATTTTTTAGGGCTTGCATTTTGGATGGCTGAAATGCAACATGATTATGTAAGCTGTGAATAATAATAATAAAAAAAAAAAAAAACACATTTTTGCAATATAGTTGTGGGGCCAGATTTAACAGACTGCGCCATAGCAAACACTCTTTTGGGATTAAAAAAATACTTTTATGGGAGGAGAGTATTCAAGTGTCATTCTGGGACTATATTTTTGTAGACAGTGCATTGTAAATTGTTCAGAAAGGAGCATCTGGTAAATGACAATCTTGAGGTTACAGATACAATTTGGACCTTTCTGTTTTTAAACGTTGATGCAGCTCAGAATCTGAATGCCTTTTAGACTTTGTTACTTTACACATTTTTGATCTAGTGTAGATTGACGTGTACATATTAGCACAGGGTGACAACAAAAAATCTGAACACAAAATGTGATACAATGTAGTGTAAAAGTTCTCTATTAACTATCATTTTTATGCCAGCCATATACTTTATCTCTTTCATTTTCACAACCCCTCCTACTTCTTTCACAATTTTTCACACATATTACTGTCATATCTTGGTCTCAGATTTCTTTCTAACACATGAAATGCCTTTCAAATAATGCAGCATTATGCTCCACAAAGCATTAATTAATGTAATTTCTCGTTCACTATTGCAGCTAGTCAACCAAATTGCAGAAACGTATTCTTTAAACTGTCTCTTGTTTACATCCATTTTTAGGTGCTTAAATGTTTAACAATGTATTTACAGCAAAGTAAATGATAAAATAGAAATTAAGCATGATAAATACTTCATTGACCATTTAAATTTATAGCAGAATTTAAATTTATATCCCTGCAAACATGTCCTTGCAGGGCCCATGCTGGCTTTTTGCATGAAACACAGTGGGCTAGGCCAGCCCACACCAAACCTAAACAGATCCAGTGTGGGCTTGCCCAGGAGAGGCCCACAGCTTTGGGTTCTCTGTGAGCAGCCCACACTAGCGGACTGTCCACATTAATCCCATGATGGCTCAGTGTGGGCCAGCCTGTTTGGGCCCATGCATGTTTTGTGTAGGCAGCTCTGTAATGCAACTAGGAGAATACAAACAACATTGACTGGCCATTCTTTAGCTACCCAATTGAACTGGAATGGCTTTTCTATTTAGAAGTGTACATTTTTTTTTTTTTTTTTTTTTTTTTGCAGAGTAGTTCCATGTATGTATGGCCTATGTTTGGATTGATGCATTTAGAAGGACTCTTATTGGTGAGGTCACCACATAATGGTCCAGATTGAATATGGATTTAAAGTTCTTTTCGATGTGGGACTATAGTCTGGACTGTTTTTGACTGTTCCTTTTTAGGAAGAGTCTGGTGTTTGAAAGCTGTGGTGTGTTTTCATTACAAGATTGGATTGGATTATTCATTTGCTATCAGTGGACAGTGTTTGGACATTGATGCACTACAGATAAGACTTTTGCACACACCAACTTTCACATGCTAAAAATCCTACAATATTACATTGCTTTGTTTTCTTTCTTTCTTTCTTTTTTGTATTTACATTGTTGGCTATATGTAGCTTTATTAACCTGAATTGAATGTTTTTTATTTAGTATTTAATAAATCCATAAAGCCCCTGATCTTTTTGAAGATGGACCAATCACTTCACAAATAAAATATTTTATAATTTTTTTATTGGCAGCAGCTATTTGCACTAAGTGTAAATAGCGATAGAGGCTATTTACACTAAGTGCAAATAGCAATAGATGCAATTTACACTAAGTGCAAATAGCAATGGGTTCTATTAACACTTAAGGATTTTCTGCTATTTATAATACTTATTGCAAATAGATGCAATTATTACTATTGTATTATATTAAAACAGTATTCAGTAATTATGCATTGAGTGTAAATTATCATTTTAATTCAGTTTATTAAATGGATGCAGCCTTAGTGGGACAATAAGCCCTCCCTACACACCTACCCTAACCAATACTTTATTTTACAATTTTCGATTATTTCCTTAATTTTTATTGAAAAATCAATGCTTTTTCCGATATTACGTGAGATTTAAAAAGGATGGAAAAAAGATCGCTATAAGGTGGAATTGAATCCGGGTCCATGTCGAAAAAATGTATTCTCACGCTTTAAGCCCTTCACCACTGGACCTGATGATTGACAACCATCTTTTGTAGCGTTGACTAGCCCCATTACACATTGGTGGGCAGAGTTAGTGTAAATAGCCACTGCCAACAAGATGGGCTATTTGCACTTAGTGTAAATAGACACTCCGTTTTTGTGATTTGCTCTCCAAGTACTAGAAATCCAACTGTCCATGATGAAAAGCAGTCTTTAGTAGGTAGTTTACCGCTTACCTTACATTTTCATTCCACTAAAACAGCTTTGAAGCCCTCTTTTGATATTTTTTTATTTTTAATTAAATAGCCAGATCATGAACAGATTCAATCACCCATGCAATCTTGTTTCTAAATGACAGGATTCAGCTATGTCTATTAAAGCCATTATTGTTGGGAGTTTTGGCAGTCGGTGTGGTTGGGGTGTTTGCTGAGTTTCTCCAGTGATTTGAATTTTTCTGCTATTGATTTTTGTTTATTCCCCTTGTGTTTGAAGTCCCCTGCCCGTCCATTGTCATATGATGTGTGTGAACATTGTGTCCTACCAGCCGATCTTGTTGCCAGTTTGTTTCCCTTACGGGGTAGTTTTTGTTTGTTTATTTTATATTTGTTAATAAAAAGCCCTCTCCTCCTACATTATTGAGTCCTCGCTTCATCCCTACACCCCACCCTTGACATAAATAGGACGATTTGCTATGTCAACACACACTTGGTTTTATTATTTAAGTTAATAATACACCTGTTCATTCACCACTGTTAATTAACTGTAAAGCACAATAAAATATCAGTCTTTTTCCACAGACCTTATTGTAACGGTGGTTACCTCAACTGTAAAAAAAATTAATTAATTAATTCATTCATTTTATTTGTTCGGGCACCAGGCAGAATTAAATCTACCAAAAGTTGAGTTCTTTGTTTCTTTTTAAACCCAAAGGGCTCAAACCACCAATCACAAAAATAGAAACACACTATAACATATTTAAACTCTCTCACCATGAGGAAAACACCCCACACAACAATATCCAATGGCAAATTATATTATACAAATGTCATAATAATAATAATAATAATAATAATAATAATAAAAAAAAGTTCACACACACACAAAAAAATCAATAAACCTTCACCAAATCAACAGAGTCTTAATGGATCATAATAGTCATGATATTCAACAACTTCTAAATCATGAGTTAATCATTCGACAAAAAAACAAACAAACAAACAACCAAAACAAAACAAAAGCAAAAGACGTTAACAAATTCTCAATCTCAATAATGAAACAATCAAAAAGTCCACAGTACCTCAATAGAAGAAACCCAAATAAATAAAGTCTCTAAACTACAAAAAATAAGTGTGTGTCTGTGTGTATGGTTATGTATAATGTCTGCAAAACACTGATAACTTGTAATGGGAAGTCTTAGAAAGTTGCAGAGGAATGCTGAGGTGTTTATGTGTACAGATAGCCTACCCGAGACAAATCGGCAGCTCATTGAATTAATACACCCACTCACTCAACAGCGGAGAGGGAATCCATGAAGAACAATGATCAAGGCAAATACCCGTTCGTCCGATGGGCAGCCGAACCATAAGCCTTTAACTGCCAACACGCAGGTCCTGTAGCTTTCCATAAGCAGCGTAACACACTGGAACAGGAGTTCTCAGAACCGCTAAACACTCGGGAGCTCCCCGCCATCCGAGACGAACAAACACGCTGCCGACTGAGCTAGGCAACCATCCTCTTCCGGGCTGCGATGATCCACTAAAGCACAAACATTCCTTCTTTCGGTGCTGCCATTCAGTTGAGCACAAACCCACAGCCTTGGACTTTAAATGGCCCGTGATTTACCCTGACGGCAGCCTCCATTGTTGTCTGCCCTCTCACGACTTAACACGTCACTGCTCACCTCTTCCTTACCACTTCCTCTTCCTCTTATCCCGTGATTTCCGCCCAATTTGCTTTCACATTAAACAATTAAAACCTGTACGGTTCATTCTGAAACCGTCACATTCCCCCTCCCCTGAGAAAAGAGGTTGAAAATTGGTGAAAATTACATTTACATTTAGACATTTAGCAGACGCTTTCATCCAAAGCGACTTACAAAGGAGAACAGTGGAAGCAATCGAAATCAACAAAAGAGCAACAAAAACATGCAAGTGCTATGACATGTCTCATTCAGCCTACATACATGTAGCAAGGATTTTTAAAGTACATTGTAAAGAGAGAAAGCTTGTGTTAGTAGTTTTTTTTGTTTGTTTTTGTTTGTTTTGATTAGAGAAAACAAGTAGTAAGTAAATGGATAGAGTACAAATCTAAAAGGGCATAATTTAAATAATAGAATTAGAAAAGACTGTGCTAGAGTTAGAGGGTTAAATAAAGATGGAAAAGATGAGTTTTTAGCCAATTCTTGAAGATGGCTAAGGACTCAGCTGTTCGGAGTGAGTTGGGCAGGTCATTCCACCAGTGAAAGTGATTTTGTGCCTCTTTGGGATGGCACAATAATGCGCCGTTCACTTGCAGAACGCAAGCTTCTAGTGGGCACATAAGTCCGAAGTAATGAATTCAAGTAAAGGGGTGCAGAGCCAGTGGTGGTTCTGTAGGCAAACATTAATGCCTTGAATTTAATGCGAGCAGCTACTGGTAGCCAATGCAGACTGATGAAGAGAGGAGTGACATGCGTCCTTCTTGGCTCGTTAAAAACTGGTCTTGCTGCTGCATTCTGGATTAATTGTAAAGGTTTGATAGAGCTGGCTGGAAGACCTGCCAAAAGAGCATTGCAATAGTCCAGCCTGGACAGAATAAGAGCTTGAACAAGGATTTGTGAAGTATATTCCGAAAGAAAGGGACGGATCTTCTTGATGTTGAATAAAGCTAATCTGCAGGACTGGGCAGTTTTAGCTATGTGTTCTGAGAAAGTTAGTTGATCGTCAATCACAACTCCAAGATTTCTGGCTGTTTTTGAAGGAGTTATGGTTGATGTACCCAACTGAATGGTGAAATTGTGATGAAACGATGGGTTTGATGGAAACACAAGCAGTTCAGTCTTGGCCAGGCTTAGTTGAAGATGATGGTCCTTCATCCAGTAGGAAATGTCTGTTAGACAAGCTGACATCCGAGCAGCTATCGTCGGATCATCAGGATGAAATGAGAGGTAGAGTTGAGTGTCATCAGCATAGCAGTGATATGAAAAGCCATGTTTCTGAATGACAGAACTTAGCGATGCCATGTAGACAGAGAAAAGTGATCCAGGAACTGAGCCCTGAGGTACCCCAGTAGCTAGATTTTGCGACTTGGATACCTCACCTCTCCAAGATACCTTAAAAGACCTGTCAGAGAGGTAAGATTCAAACCACTGTAGTGCGGTTCCTGAGATTCCCTTTGCAAATAGGGTTGACACTGCTCCTACGCATTCAGTACATTCAGTAGAATTACCAGAAGTGTGTATCCTTCATCTGCCTGGGGCAACTGATCGTTTGGTGTGTGATGTGACCATAAATACTTCACCTGCTGTTAAACCAGTGACTCTTCAGCTTACAGTGGACTCTGGTTCGTCAGTATCCATTCTGCCAAAACAATGGTATGATCAGCATTTTTGCACTGTGCCATTACAAGCTCCTACTGCTTGCTTGGTTACATATTCAAAGAAACCAATTTCAGTACTGGGATGTTTACCTTCAACAGTCTCTAAGTTTGGCCTCACTTGTTCTGCACACTTCTTCATTGTTGATAATGGCACTGCTTTGCTAGGCATGGACCTGATTAAAGGACTCCAGCCATGATTCGATGGACACAATGTGCTGCCACCATCACCATTTGCTTCTGTCTCTGCCCTGTCTACTCCGCCATCACAGCGTGCCACTGTGGGCTGTGTGAAAAATTTTACACACAAGGTTAACATTTCTGACTCTGTGCCTCCTGTTAGATGTAAATTACGCCGCTTACCTTTCTCGGTGAGAGATGCCGTGTCCACAGAATTGACACGGCTCTTGGATGCCGGTGTCATTGAAAAAATTTATTCCTCTCCATGGGTGTCTCCAATTGTTGTGGTCCAAAAGAAAACGGGGGGGATTCGCATGTGTGTGGATCTTCGAGGGCCCAACAAGGCAGTTATTGTGGATAGCTACCCCTTACCACACGTGGAAGAGATGATGACATTACTGCAGGGTGCAACATTCTTTTCAACCATTGACTTAGAAAGTGCATATCACCAAGTACCTCTTCATGAAGACAGCCAGGATCTCACAGCATTCATTACACATGAAGGGCTCTTCAGGTTCAAAAGAGTACCATATGGTTTGGCATCAGCTCCTTCTGCATTTCAGAAAATGATGGTCATTATTCTAGAAGGACTCCAGAATTTTGCAAATTATCTAGATGACATCATTGTCTGGGGACGTACGTTACAGGAGCATGATCAAGCACTAAAGAATGTGTTGCAACGTCTCAAGGATGCTGGATTGCTGCTAAACGAGTCTAAGTGCCAATTCAGAAAGCAGAGTTTAAAATTTCTGGGACACATAGTGACTGCACAGGGTATTCAGTTGAATCAGGAACACCTCTCCGCAATACTTGATGCACCTGCGCCATCGGATGCTGTTCAGCTGCGTTCACTACTGGGACTCCTTTCATGGTATAATAAATTTATTCCCAACTTTGCTTCTGTAGTGGCGCCTCTGCGTGCTTGTCTGAAGCCTGAGCATGGATTTTACTGGTCTGATGAAGCGCAACACAGCTTAGCAGAGGTTAAAAAGCTACTTGTACACAGTCCTGCCCTAGCACTATTTGACCGGGGGCTACCAGTGGTCATTTCCACTGATGCATCTGCTTACGGACTGGGTGCTGTGTTCTCACAATTATGCCCTGATGGACAAGAACAGACTGTTGGGCGCTCCAGGACGCTCACACCAGCCAAACAGAAATATTCCACTGTTGAAAAGGAGGCTCTAGCCTGCGTGTGGGCAGTTGAAAACTGGAGGACCTACTTGTGGGGCCGCAGATTTACTTTACGAACTGACCATCTCCTTCTGCACTGGATTTTGTCCTACATCCCTACTACAAATTAAGACATGAGCTCAGTGTGCAAGCTGATTTTGTGTTTAGAGGAACTCAACTGGTGGTACCTGGGGAACTGCGTGAGTCACTGGTCTGCATCACACATGAGGGCCATCAAGGAATAGTAAGGACAAAACAACACCTGCGGGAAATCTATTGGTGGCCCAAAATGGACACAATTGTAGAAGACAAAATTTCTGCCTGTCAGCTGTGCCTTTCCTTGGATAAGACTGCTAAAACTTCTGCTGTACCACTGCAACCTGTTCCCTTGCCTTCTGCACCCTGGGAAAAACCGGCAATCGACATTGTTGGCCCTTTTGAGACGGCTGTCTGGGACTGTCGATATGCTCTTACACTTACGGACTATAACAGTAAATGGCCTGTAGTAGCCTTTACTGCATCGATTGCAACAAAACAAGTGACTTCATTTCTTACCTCTGTCTTCAGCAGACACGGCAACCCTACAACTATTGTGAGTGACAATGGCCCTCAGTTCACGTCGCCGGAGTTTGCTGCCTTCCTGAAAGAGAGAGACATTAAGCACATTCGTACGGCAGTCTATCACCCTGCTGCAAACGGAGCCATTGAGCGCTTCCACAGAGTGCTCAAGAGTACAATTCAAACAGCACTTATTTCTTATTTCCTGCAGATTTACCGAGCCACACCACATGCTACCACTGGTGTGTCCCCTTTTGACAGAAATATAGAAGCATGTTGTGGCACGACAAGATCTCATGAAGTCTCACTTTGATCGGACAAATCATGTACATCCCACTTCTTTCCAAAAAGGAGATAAAGTGCAGATAAAAAAGCCAGTGCATGTACCAAAAGCTCATCCCAAAATTCACTTCTCCTGTAGAGGTGAAAGAAAAGCTTGGATCCTACACTTACCTCTTGGACGATGGTAAGAAGTGGCATGCATCATGTCTCGCTCCCATGCCAGATAATAGACTGGATAATGCCACCAAAGCTGAAAATGGGCATCCTTCTCAGGGTTACTTGTCTGGAAGCTCTGGGCCTTCAAACGTTGGTCCATTGGAGAAACGTCAAAGTAGAAAGCCACTTTGGCTGAAAGATTATATCTCTTAAACACAGACTTTTGCAGATACATATTGGCCTGAATATTCAAGTATTGTTAAGCTGTTCTTACTGGCCATTTGAAATGTGAACAGTCCAGTACTGATATAATGTCATTATTGGCTATTTAAACTGTTCTTATAATCATTTATGTTGCTGTTTAAGGTATGAGGTGGGGATAACAATTGTGATTATGTTAACTTCTATTTTGTGGATACTGGTTGTTGCTGATTGAATTCCTTTAAGTAAGAGGGGAATATGTGATGTTGTTACAATAATGTGCCACTAGAGTGTGCTCATGACTCTTAAGTCAGTTCAGGCTTATGAAAAGAGAGTTGGAAGGAGTCGTATTGTTGTGCATGTGTGATCTGTTCCGGTGCTGTTTACTGACTACAATTAAAAGTTAAGTAAGGATTATGCTTGTGTATTTCTTCTACGTGAGACACAACAGAGTTATTACCTAGAGAAGGTAAAGGAATAAGTTTCCAGTCATTGGAGATCAGTAGACCAGTACCTCCACCTCTTCCAGACAGGCGGGAAGTGTGGGAAAATGAGAAACTATTGGAAAGAGCTGCAGGTGTAACAGTGTCCTCAGGTTTGATCCAAGTCTCTGTCAGGGCTAAGACATGTAGTCTAGAATGACTAGTGATAGAAGTAATAAAATCGGCTTTGTTAACTGCAGACTGGCAATTCCGGAGACCAATAGAAAAAGAAAGTAATGTGTTATCAGACATAGGCAAAGTGCGCAGATTGTTCGGGTTGCGCTGCCTAGAATGTGTGATGCATGGTTTGCGAGTGGTAGTAATAATAGGAATATAAAAACACATAATAAGAGTTGGTATTAAAAGAGAAATAAAACAAGGAGTAGAAAAAAAGGAGGAATCAAAAGCGATACTTATGTCCCTTGCCGGTGTCTGTGTCCGGTGGAGTCGCACGGTAGAGTCAATAGTCTTTACACTCTTCGGTCTTCACACGAGGGCTGCTGCGACCGCTGCCGCGGTATTATAACCTCTTTTACATCCGACTGACAAAAACTATAATTGAATTCAGCTGAATACACTTAACTGTTTAGCACAACAAAGGGCCAAGCAAGCGTACGACACTGACAAGGTATGCGATCTGATATGAGACCAAACTTGACTTCAACACATCTTATCACAATAAACAAACAAGCGTTTCCTAGCAACAACAACTGCGCTAAACACTAATGAAACAAGAAATAAATACACTTACGATCTGCTTTAAAACTGATTGACTGCTTCACTCAAAGAGTAGTTCTTTACACTGTCTTTGCTAACGCTTGAACACACTTAACTGTTTAGCACAACAAAGGGCCAAGCAAGCGTACGACACTGACAAGGTATGCGATCTGATATGAGACCAAACGCGACTTCAACACGTCAAATTAAAATCCTTGAAACTCCTCTTCTTCATCAGAAGTATCCTGAAATATTTTTTAAAGTTTTTCCTTATTCTAGGACTCTAACTCTTCGGATATCTTCCCCCGTACTCTCCAGTGCCACACGGTAATTAAGGGGACCCAGTTGTTGGATTATGCGGTAAGGACCTCTCCATTTCCTAGCTAGTTTGGCAGAAAATTTAGCTCTTGCGCTAGATTATGGAAAGTTTCTGATCCACACACGGTCTTGCTCTTTAAAAGTTAGCTCTCTTCTATTTTTATTGTAATTCCTTGTTTGTCTAACGTGTGCCTTTTTACTGTTTTCCATAGCTTTAGACTGCAGCTGATTTAAATGATGAACAACATCATATACTGGTGCATCAGGGGAGAGATTTCTGTCTCGAAGGAGTTTGTCCATAGGACCCTGCAGCTTCCGTCCAAGTTGCAGTTCAGCTGGGGTCATTCCTATGGTCTCTTGGACAGCCGAATTAATGGCAAATCTGAACTCTGGTAAGTATTGATCCCACTTATTGTGATTTTCATCCAGGTATGCAGCAATCATGTATTTAGGGGTGCGGTTGACTGTCTCAGTCATATTAGTCTGAGGATGGTATGCAGTCGTCAGTCTAGGTGTTACACTCCACTTTTCGTAACCTCCTTGAATACAGATGAGACAAATTGTGTGCCCCGATCGGACAACAAAAAATCAGGTACACCCCACCTGGTTAGAATTTCTTTTCTGAAAATTGTAGCAACTGTCTGAGCAGTGGCATTTCTCATGGGGAACATCTCAAACCAGCGAGTAAAATAATCAATGAACACTAAAAGATATTCATTACGGCTGGAACTACATGGCAAGGGACCCATTATGTCCACACCCAGCATTTCATTGGGGTGGGTAACAGTGGTGTGTTGCATTTTCCCAGCAGGTCTTTGATTATCAATCTTAAGTTGCTGGCATTTTACACATCTTTTCACCCACCGTTTAACATCGCTCCACATTCCCGGCCAAAAAGCCACTTCTTGAATTCTCTTATATGTCTTAAAAACTCCTCCATGACCACTCAAAGGACTGGCATGATAATGCTGAAGGATCTGTGGAATAAGGTTACTGGGAATGCATATATGATAATGCAGCTGGTTGTCAGCCAGATGAGCTTTACGATAAAGCTTGTCTTCCAATACCTCATACTGTTCTTTCAGACTGCCATTGTCTTCTGCCATGGTTTGTAATATTTTTGCGATTACCAAGTCCTTATGTTGTTCTTCCCAGATCTTATCCATAGAGATGGGGAGGTCTTCGGGTCACGTGTGACTGGCATACAAACTGCAACTGACCCTGCTGGGAATTCGAGAGAGGGCATCAGGTGCAACATTCAACTTTCCCTTCCGGTATTCAACAATAAAATCGAATCTCTGCAACCGCAGAGCCCATCTGATCAGACGACCTGAGGTCTTAGTAGATCCCATCACCCACTGCAGGGCGGAATGGTCAGTCACAACAGTAAATAATTTAATTAATAATTAATTAATAAATAATTAAAGGTAAAAAAAACTGTCCTAAATCTGGCCAAAATGTCTATATCCGATAAAGGATGTACAACAAGAAAATCTTCGCAACGCGTTATATATAACAATGGGTCTGGGTCATCCACTGGCCTTCCAAACATAGGGGAATGTTAACTTAATGTGATCATTCTTAACAACAGCAGTTGTAGTGACTGGAGAAGGTACTGGTGATGGAGATGAGGCCTTCTGAAGAATACTTTTCTCACTCAAATCAGTTAATCTTTTTTCTTGATTCTCGAATTTTGCTTCTATTTTTGATTGCAGTTCTTTCATGTCTATGGACAATTTATCAGTAAGCAAAGTCAGTTGACTGCTTTCTCTCAACAGTTTACCACAATCTCGCTGAAAGTGTTGTTGAACTGCCTTAATATCCTGCTGAATCTCAGACTGCAACTGTTGCACCATGAAACGCACTTCTGACAATAAAGTGTTCTCTATCTTTTGGAATTCCTTAGTCATCATGAATTTCATAGCTTTAATTGTCTGATCAGTCTCAGTCACAGCTTGCTGTTTTTTTTGTTAGCAAATTTGTAGAAATTTCCTCAATCTTTCCTTCAAGTTTAGTGATCTGACTATCAGAAGTACTTGAAATTAATTTGAGCTCCTTAGTGAGTCCCAAAACAGCCTTTTCCTGTTTAATCATAAAATCACTCAACTGATCCCAGTTACCTTGTGCTTGTAGAGTAAGTTGATCCATCTCTCTTCCAGGTGTTGGGAGTGTTCTAGGCAGGTCATACTGTACCCCCTAAGATGAAGACGGTGGTGGTGAAGCAACTGACAATGATGATGACACTGACGTGCATAATTGCATAGGTTCTGGAATTTTCTGTTCAAGAGGGAAGGTTTGAACTGGAGTGCTGCCACCTAAAGATGGAAAGGCAAACTGCACATGAGTTCCAGGCTTGAAGGTTGAAGATGAAGAAACCTGCTCTGCCATTATTGTATAAAGGACATGCGTTATCAGTAAATGATTAAATAAAATGTGGTGATTCAGTATTATGTACGTTAATGAATGTATAAACCATCATTGCTTTTCAATAACACATTTCGTACAATTTCACAGCATTAAAACAATTGTCCCACAATCATCTTTACATCAATTGATATTCCAGCAATCACATACTAAATTTCAGGTAAAATTACTCTTCGTCCCAAAAGTATGGTGAGCAAACACCGAAGAGAAAGGAGAAAAACGAAACCCTAAAATTCAACGTCCACAGGTTTAGCAAATGAGCAATTAAAGTCCAAATTCAAAACATTCCCTTAACTAACTTCTCCAGACAACACCATAATTCAAAATAACAAATTCAAAGGTCAATATACAGTCACAACCAAATTCAGTCAACTGTAAAAAAAAATATTTTTTTTTTTTTTGTTCGGACACCAGGCAGAATTAAATCTACCAATAGTTGAGTTCTTTGTTTCTTTTTAAACCCAAAGGGCTCAAACCACCAATCACAAAAGAAACACACTATAACATATTTAAACTCTCTCACCACGAGGAAAACACCCCACACAACAATATCCAATGCCAAATTATATTATACAAATGTCAAAATAATAATAATAATAATAAAAAAAAACCTTCACCAAATCAAGTCTTATAATGGATCATGTAATAGTCATGATATTCAACAACTTATAAATCATGAGTTAATCATTCGACAAAAAAAAAAAAAAAATATATATATATATATATATATATATATTATTATGCATTTATGCAAAATATCATTTAAAATAACATTGTGTGTGTCTCTGTGTGTGTCTTTTGCTGTCCTTAGATTCACCCATTGAATTTTGTTGAATTGTACATCACATGTATTCAAAGCTGTTTTCTCTTCCATCTGCCTAGACAGCAGCTGACTCTGTGCCGGATAAATTTTCAAACCGGCAAATCTGCATTACAGTCACATCCGTTTCAGTGCTGTATCACCGTCTCAGACAGATCCAGCCCGGGCCTGGTTTCAGTCGGTGCGAACTACTTTCGCAGAGCGGATCTGGGCCGAGTCTGGTAAGGAGCTGGCCCAGTGCTGGGCCAGATGAGGGAAAACCTGATGTGTGCCGGTATTGGCCCGTTGTGCCAAAAGACACCGGCCCAAGTCTGTTTTGCGGATTTGCTGATGTATGGGCCGGATCTGGACCACATGATTTTTGCTGTCTGGGTGTTGAGTTCTTTATCACACTCCCTGAATTCAGTTTTGTGCTTAATGTGCTCATGAGAATTCTTTGTACTAAAGTATTTCTAGATGAGTATCCCTATTTAGCAATTTTAGACGTTCCTGAAAAGTTGTGGAAAAAAGTCTTCTGTCTTGCAAAGGAGGTCTTTGCAAGACAGAAGTATATGTCTTGTTAAGGAGGCAGAGTTCCTGAAGTCAAAATTAGACTTTATTGCAAGAAGACAACAAAGCCGAGATGCCTGCATAACATCTGAATCTTTCTCTGTCCAGACTAACTTATCATCTTTGTACCATTTTGTTATTGGTCACTGTACAATGAGCAACAGACCACTTGTTGATAAGTCATACTTTTACACAATTGTTTATTAGCTTTCATAATGCTTGCTTTCATTGTAGAAAAAACCTGCTAGTCTGTTTTTCAAAAGAACAACTTTTATCTAGCACATTCTAGGTGCTCAAGGTTTTGAATTTGAATGTGTTTTACACATTTCCACATCTTTTCCTGTGACATCTCTGGTACTTCCTTCTGTAAACACAGGCCGTGAGGCCTTCACAGTCAGTCAGTTTAACCTTGAGGCCTTTAAAATGTACCCAGCTCACATAACTTTAACAAACCTGCAAAGTAACTTCTTCAGTTATTTTCTATAAGATTAATAAAATATATTATCAGTTCCATATTAACAACTCTGATATGAATAAATAATAGGCCTACAAAAAATAATAAACTAAACAATTACACATGTACAATGACATTTTCAGAAAGAATATACTTTGCGCTCAACATGAGCCAAACATGCAAAATAATAACCCTAGTTAGGGATAGGTAAGATACATCTCCAAAACAATACAAATGTGGATTTGTAAAGTCATAATTGTGTTGTGTAATACTGTTTTAATCTGTTTTCTAACGTCTGCTTAGGAACATTGATGATTGTTTGGGCCTTATGTTTTTTCGAAACCTTTTAGCCTTTTGACATTTGTATATAAATTACACACCTGCTCCACAGACTACATTTTTAATGGGTGCTAAATGGCCAGTGGTACCCCCACAATCAGGAAGATGCTAAACAGATCAACTCTCTGATCTCCCCCATCAGACTTCAAATGCATTTCAAGAGAAGCCAGTCACACTAATGGGTTACCCCACACTTGCAATATGCGTAACACACACACACACACACACACACACACACACACACACACACACACACACACACACACACACACACACAATGCATTCTTTGTATTTAGACCATAAACTCGATATGGTATATGTATGTGCTTTATGTATACTCCCTAGTGTATTAGCATAGTTATAACTCATTATTTGTATTATTTAACCTCTAAACACTTATATACCAATGTTTAATGTCTTCTAGACACTCTGTTCTTGGTATCGAAACAATCTGCTCTTTATTTGCTAAACAATGGTGTATGTGCAAGTCGTGTGGAAAAAGACTGATGTTTTACTGTGCTTTACAGTTAATTGACCATATGTCCATTTGCATGTTTATTGCTGGTCTGGAGAGTTGGTGCAGTTTTACCCAAAATATAGTACAAACAGTATGATGCATTTTGTAATCACATATAGCACACACCAGCAATAAACATGCAAATGGGCCTTAAATGGAGACAAAGAAAACTTCTCCTGCTTAAAAAATGATGCCTGGTATTGGCCAGTCCACCCAAAGATAGGTGTGACAGGAAACTATCAAAACACCCTAACTCAAACCAATCTTTGCTTAAACCCCATGAGACAAACACCCTCCAAACTCCTTGAGTTGGACTTTCTGACAGTTTTATCTTCAAGCAGTGGTGGATAGTAACGAAGTAGTTGTAATTCGTTACTGTACTTAAGTACATTTTTCAAGTGTCTGTACTTTACTGCAGTAGTTTTATTTTGAGCAACTTTTACTTTTACTTCACTACATTCCAAAGCATAAGATCGTACTTTTTACTTCACTACATTTTATAAAAACGTATCGTTACTCCTTATAATATCACTTGCTCCGAGATCCAGAAGCGGTGTCTGATTCATGAACAAACTGATTCTTTTCAATGAGCCTGTTAAATCGGTTCGCAAATCGCACCAAACGATTCATTCACTAATTGGAAATGATCCAATTGCAGCTGTTCTCGAGTCGACAACTCACTGATTCAAATGAGCCGTTTAGAGTGAGTCTCCAGTGAACTGAACCGGGAGAGCGTGTGCGAGACTGATGCTGCGAAAAGTTTACTAATGTCGAATTTTAGGATTATTGTAAATGAAAATCATATTTATCACATTTAAATCTGCTGTAAAGGGTGATTTATTTAAGGCCACTGAAATGCAGACACGTCTCTGTTTTTGTTCAAAAACATTTGGTCAAAACATTAAAATAAGACAGATTAACGTCAAATAAAATAGCTCATGCACGTTCATATTTTCATGCTGCTGTAACTTTAGCAGTTTTTTTTTTTTTTTTTTAAATGCTACACATTTAGCCTAGCCCTGGGTGACGTCTGATTTTATATTATCAATATTTATCGTTTGGATCAACTATGAGTCGACAGATATGTTTATTCATAATAACCATACTGAAAATAAGTAAATATTGTTAGCTAGTGCTAACTATTTAGCTAACAAGCTTGCTGGTGCTAAGTTGAGGTAATTTTTAGATATAAAGTCCAAATTTTTTATTCAACCACCTAGAAAGATTGCATCTGAGGGAAAATAAATGGATGTGATGTTCAGAACATGGTAACTACAGTAATTATCAAAGTGGGAAGTGATGCCCTTTGGGGGCATTTGGTCAGGGGTGTTTTTATTATTATAAAAATATTATTATATTCTTAAAATGTACTTCCTAAGTTCAGGCCTCGTTCTCATATCATATAACTGTTCTGCAAAACAACAAGCTTTAAAACACTTTTTTCTTACTGGTGAAAATTTTATGTTCAAATCTGTTTTCTCTCTGATACCTGTCAGTGTAAGCTTCACAGTGAACATTACTACATCACTCATCAATGTAGTCCATATCAACAACAAAAAATTTATCTTGATTCCATATAGTAATTATTTTGGGAAAAGTTAATTTGGGAAAAAATTATTTTAGGCAGTAGGCTTATAAAAAAAACTATGTGGTAATATTAAATTAAATTAAGTAGCCTATATAACATTGCGAAATAAATCTTTCTGTACTTTTTTACTTAAGTACATATCAAATCGAGTACTTTTGTACTTTCACTCGAGTAAAATAGAAAAAGGAGTACTTTTACTTTTACTGGAGTAATATTTTATTATACGTATCTGTACTTTTACTCAAGTCCTTGATTTGTGTACTTCGACCACCACTGTCTTAAAGTAACTTTGTCGACTCGCTGTGGACTTTCCTATCTTTAGAAGAACCAGAGGAAAATGAATTCCTAAAAGAATTAATCAAGAACCTCGTTTAACACATGATGACTCTTGTTCAGCAACAAAGCCAATGCAAGTAACCGTTTACAACTATTTAAATGCATGTTTAATTTGAGCCCCTTTTTAAGGTGATTTTGATTCTCTGATGATTCTCATTATGTTGTGGTTAATTATTGCTAATACTGCCATTTTTTCTTCTCTCTCGCTTTCCTCACTTTTTTTCTTTATGTATGTATGTATGTGTTTTGCTTAGTTTAGTTTATGTTAGCTGCAGTTTCATTTATTAAATCCCTTAAAACCCATTGATTGTCTCTCACTCAAGTCCCAAAATGCTGATCTTGCTACATGCTCATTTTGCTACATGCTAAGTTACCGCTAGTACTGACTAAAGTAGGAAAGTTACTCTTTCTTGGCCAGAAAAATAATCTTTCCTAGAAATGATAAATGATTATACTGTATATTTGGTGGACGAACAAATCAGATAATTGTAATATTGATTCTGCTGCAGTTAATTCTGAGATCTGATCTAAATATTCATAATTAATTATAACCAGTCAGTTTGACTCACAAACATCATTCATTATAGTTATTTTTTAGTAGTATATGGAGAAAAAAAAAAGAAAATATATTGTCCATTTTTTTCATTTATAGATAATCACAAGTGAGATTTAAATTATATTTTGACTACTGTCCCCGGTTTCCATTTCAGAAATCTGGTCGTCTTAATATTTATAGTCATTATAATCAGACAAACAATAAAAAAAAATCATAATAATAAAATCAACTGTTAATTTTGTTTGCAAAACTTTATTATCATTTTAAAGCTATTTGAATAATTGCTTTTATTTATTTATTTGTTTGTTTTTGGTAAGTTTTTTTGTTGATGCAGAGAAAATCATTTTATTCAGAAAGTGTTATGGGATGATACCCAGAAACTACTCCATCTTCACAGAGCCTGGTTTCAAGATGGTATGCCACTTGAAGGCACATATGTAGCTTTTTTCTTTTCCACAAGATTCGTCAATCCATCTGCCAGCATCTGAAAATGTGAGGGACAGTAAAAGATTATTAATCTTTCTGCAGTGTGTCTTACTAAATATTCCTCAAAGCATCACTGTAATAAATCATTTGGCAAAACATTTAGTTAAAATTTAACATGGTTATCCTATAACCCATTAGTGTCTCTCTATTCTTACCACTCAAGTACATCTCCACGCAATCCTCTGCGTTGTGCATGTGGTTGGGCTCACCAGGTTTCCAAAATTCAAAGTCCCAGAAGGATCCATCAAGCCAAAGAAATGTACCAGACTGAGAGAATTGAGAATGAAAGAAGAATGTCACAGAAAATCAGGAAATAATAACAATTTATCTTTGCTCTCCGAATTTGTGACACTGTCTTTTTTACCTTAAATAATTCAAAGGCTCCAAGCCAGACACGGGGGTTGCTTTTGTCAGCTTGTTTCACAATGTTGACCAAGAGATTATGATCCTCTTCATTATGCACTGACACCAGGTGTGCACCAGGGACTTTGTTCCTACAGCTGTACTGGTTATGAAAAAAGAAAGAACAATTAATGACTGCTTTAAATTACAATTAATTACATTATTTTGTTTTGTTTTTGGTCACATTACATGATAAAAATCCTACCTCGGCAGCAGTGAAGTTAAGACGCTTGCTAAAGAATTTGACACAGTAACTTCCCACTTTGTACCAATCACTGAAGCCATATATATTACACTTTTTAGGCGTAGGACACCGCGCAGTGGCATTTGTACGGCCAGCAACATCCCCTAATTGACAGAATCACACATTTTATAAATATGATACATGGGTAGTATTTCTTACCTGCTTGAAAATGTTACTTGCAATATATCACTCTGTTAATCTACTAATATTGTCACTGTGTGATGCTGAAATTTTAAAATTCAGCATTAATATATTTTAATATGAATTAAATGTTACCTCTCTCCAATGTTAAGAAGTTTCCACTCACAAAAAGGAGTGTCATCAACAGAACGCAAATTATTCTTAATTTGAACTGTGAAAGAAGTGGGATATGATTATTAGCAACATTATTCTTGACCAACATGCTCAAATGTTATATATAGGATACAAGGACTTACCATTGCGGTTCATCAGCTTCTCTCCTCACAATAAGCTTTGCTTCTGTCTCACCTTATTTTATACCCGTCCATTCGATTTCACAGCTCCTCCTCTTGTCTCAGACTTTAACTGTAGAACAGTTTTTAATTCTTTATCACAGGAAACCTTTTCAAACATCTAGTGATTGAAGCATTTCAACAGCAATAAATATTATACAATTAAAAAATAATAATATATATTTGTGTGAACTGTTAACATTTACATAGGTCAGATTGTGATCGACAAACAAGCTAAAATTGACTAAATATATTATTTGGTTTAAGGCAAACTGGTAAATGACAAGCATCTATTTTAAAGCCTTTGGCAAAAATCTAATGTAATTTGTTTTTAAATACATTTAAGATGAGTATTTTGTATTTTCAAAATACATAAAATACTTTGTGCCAATCAACCTCTTTATCAGGGTGCTGATTTAGTTCAGACACACCCCTCCCCCAACCTTAAAGGGATAATTCACTTTGAAATTAAATTTTGATATGTTTTAGCTTACCCCAAGGGCATCCAAGATGTAGGTGTCTTTGTTTCCGCAGTAGTTTCAATTTTGATATTTTTAGGTCCAACCGTTCTTGTCTGTCAGTCATATAATGCATGCCTATGGTCACCTCATCAAAGAAAACGCACAGATTCAAATTAAACAGTCCAAATTAAACAATTCCACTTCGTAAGTACACATTGATGGCCTAAGACATGAAACGAGCGGTTTGTGTGAGAAAACGAACAGTATTTATATCGTTTTTTACCTCTTGAAAAACATCCTCTTGAGCGAGCATACGCATATTCTTTTCTTTTTAAACATCCCTAAACATATATATATATATATTTAAACATTTCTTGTTTAAAACATCCCGGATAAGCGCAAACTAGTACCATTTCTGTTAGCCGTCTTACCTACAATCTCTGTTCTGTGTAAACAATGAGTGACGTTCACACGCAAGAGAGATCACTTCCGGTGCTTTCCGGGAGTTGCGCCGGCGCATCAATAAGCCAGAACGCGCTCACACACCAGGAAGCTCGCTCCCTCCAACTTGGACATGATGTTTTTCAAGAGGTAAAAAACTATATAAATACTGTTTGTTTTTTCACACAAACTGCTCGTTTCATGTCTTAGGTCATCAATGTGTACTTACAATGGGAAATTGTTTAATTTGGACTGTTTAATTTGAATCTGTGCATTTTCTTTGATGAGGTGACCATAGGCATGCATTATATGACTGACAAACAAGAACGGTTGGACCTAAAAATATCAAAATTGAAACTACTGCGGAAACAAAGACACCTACATCTTGGATGCCCTTGCGGTAAGCTAAAACATAACAAAATTTAATTTCAAAGTGAACTATCCCTTTAACACTCATGCAGCAGAGTCAGCATTGGATAAGTGACTTTTCTCAGTTTTCTGCATTAAGGTAAGGGTGTCATCATGATCAGTTAGTTGTTGATTAAAGTTAAAATGGTGCATCATTCAGATTTGCCTTCAGTAAACTTGAAAGAATAAAAAAGCACCACGTGTAGGAGAAAAATAGCGTTAGCTGTTAGCCAATCAGTTTCGATAGTTAAAAATTTAGTTTTGTTTTTCCTACAGGGCAGGGGAAGGGAAGATCATTTCTAATCAGTTGTATACATCTAAATGTTTTTGTTTTGCATTCAGAATATGTCCAGATATATTTCAGCTTAATAGGGATGCCTGCACTTGATGGCCAATTTCACATGTATTTTGTGTATTTTAAAAATACAAAATACTGTATTTGTATTTAAATACATTTTTTTGCACAGTATTTTGTATTTTTATTTTAATTACATTTCTATGTATTTATGCCCATCTCTGGCAGTAACATACAGATTGTGCAAGTTATGTGGTTAGTAAACATCATGTTTTCAATAAAGGAGACATGGTAAGCAATGATCTGATCAAGACCAAGACTCAGTCTTGGATGGATAGGAAACAGGATTCAGTACATCAAGTTGCATGTGTAAATGCAAGTGTATAAAGGCCAAAATACTTCTCTTATAGAGATATTCATTATTTGTATACTTAAACTTTAGTGTACATTTTGGTGTTTGAGATTACAACTTCATTAAAGTCTCAAAGTTATCAATAAGGTTTTTCAAGGCGAAAGGTTTTATATATATATATATACAGGGGTTGGACAATAAAACTGAAACACTTGGTTTTAGACCACAATTAGTACGGTGTTGGGCCTCCTTTTGTGGCCAATACAGCATCATTTTGTTTTGGGATTGACAAATACATGTCATGCACAGTAGTCACTTTGTATCGCCTTCATTTTCACAACCCCTCCTACTTTTCTCACATTTTGTTCTCAGCTCTTCATCACAAAAAAGCTGGCCTCATGTGACCTCATGATGAAACAAAGCAATTTGTTGTTTCACAACATAATGTATTAGGTTGGATGAAGCATTAGTTCAAATTTGTTACATATAGGGTCTTCCTTGTAAAAATGAACGGTTCATGAAACAGCTTAAACTTAATCATTTATTTAGGTACAGCAAAGATAATATGATCTAAACATTCCAAATGTTACAAATTAAGCTGGTCTACAGGATAATAAAACATGTCATTAAAGGGGTCCTATTATGCTCTTTTACAAAGTCTTGATTTTGTTTTGTGGGTGTACTAGAACATGTTCTCTTGCTTGGTGGTTTGAAAAACGCATTATTTTTCACATAATTTACATTATTGCAACAGCTTTCTCCCCAGCCTGGCAAAAACGGTTTGATTAGTTCCGTGTTTGAGGAAGGCCCGCCTTCCGAAAAATGAAGTGTGTTGTGACTGGCAAACAGTTTAGACAGTACTGTCACGACCCTTGCCAAATCATCAAGCTCTGACTTGGTTATAGTTAAGGATATATAAAGGTACATGCTGATGCTACAGTAGTGTTGGGTCTTATCATCAGCCCGCCAGATTTACATAATATTATCGTGCTAATTTATTAAATTATTTACATATTTTTATTGCCTGAAACCAGCTCCAGCATAAGGCTAAAAAGGCTAATGTTTTTAATATGACTTCATTTGTATTTAACATGACAACAATTGAATAAAGACATTGTGAGTTACTAATTATAATGCTTACATTTCCTTAGTTGTTCAAAAAGCAGAAAACGAGGAAAGAACATTAACGTTATCAAATAACATCACTGATTAGCCTAGCCTAGTTTAGTGCAAGTATATGCATTAAAAAAAAAACACTTGCATTATAAGTGAAGCTATCTACACTGTTTAATGAATAAATCTCTTACCACACACTGCACGTCTGCGGTTAAAGCTTTGATGCAGCCACCGGAACCGGCTACTGGCTACTCGCCTCGGCATGTGTTTTGCCCCCAAAAGCGTCTCTCCGTGCTGCATCGCAACCATTCAAATATCAGTAGGCGGGGTTTATTTTAATTTATACTATGAGGCTGTTGAATGCTTGAATCTGATTGGCTGATGAACATTCTGAAGGTGTGTATTATTTTCAGGGAAACGCATGGTGAACGTAGTTCCAGGCAGCTTCTGACCGCATTACATGTCTACCTGTTTCAGTCTATGGTCACAGCAGCCACAACTATAAGAAGATCAGCGAAACACTCCCAGAAGGTTCACAACAAGGTTATAATATGAAAGGGATATATTGTTCTGATAGCTGTAACAACTGCCATCAGAAAAATACCCAACTACAATTTTAGTTGATCCCAATCAGTGCTTGAAGTGGGCTGGTATGCGTATAGTCTTTAGTGTACCGGCACTTCTGACATATTGCCAGGTCTCAGTGTCAGTGTCTGGGTGAATAGAAATTACAATTACCTTATGTACATCACACTACCAGGAGGAGTCACCTCTCATTTCGACAAATCACGTGAATAAATGCAACCGGAGTCGGTCTGGGGTGCGAGAGCATGTCAGGAGAGGCAGAATAGTGGAATAATAATTATTGACTAATGTGAATCAGTACATTATAACAAAAACAATGTCCTAAAAGAAGCTGTTTTTTGCGATCATCTAAGTCCAAGCTGATCCATTAAGCATTTAAACGGTAAGTTCAAAACAGTGCTAATGCAGAGAATAGCGACTTACAGTACATCTAGATGCCGGTAAATTATTCGTTTTAGTGTGTATTTGGCTTAAGAGCAAAAGTGTTTTATAATGAATGTCATTGCCATGTCTGCAGTAAAGTATATATACATGCTCAAATATATTATATATATACACTACCGTTCAAAAGTTTGGGGTCAGTAAGACTTGCAATTTTTTTTTTTTAATGAAGTCAAGGCTGCATTTATTTTATCAAAAATACAGAAAATAAACTGTAATATTACAAAATGTTATTACAATAGAAAATAATGGTTTTTATTTTCATATACTTTAAAATATAATTTATTCCTGTGATGCAATGCTGATTTTTCATCAGCTGTTATTCAGTTTCCCAGGCTTAAGTGTCACATGATCTCTCAGAAATCATTCTGATATTCTGAATTATTAGTAGAATTATCAGTTTTGGAAACAGTTGTGCCGCCAATGTTTTTTTTTTTTATGAACCTGTATTTTTTTCTTTCAAGAACAACATTTATTCAAACTATAAATCTTTTCTAGCAATGTAAATCTATTATGTCACGTTTTATTAATGTAACAACTTATTCATTTCTTTCAAAAAAAAAAAAGGAAAAAATGAATGAATAAACATTTACTGACCCCAAACTTTTGAACGGTAGTGTATATTTTTTGACAGAAAGAGATTAAGCTCGTGAATTACCTCTCTGACTTCCTCAAACGTGATCAGCAGCAGTGATACTTATAATGAAACTTTAAGTTAATTTTCTTCAGGAACAGCGTCGTTGTTACCTCGTTATGAGAAATGTCGTGTAGTTTTTAAGTTGATAATCGTCAGAGCAGCGCTAACAACATTAGCGGGTATGTTCACTTCTGTGCTGACTGTTATGCGTGCGTCTGTTAGAGAGAGTGCAGAATTAGTGTGTGCTTTCCGTACATAATAAAACTTAATTTTGCGAAAAAACATGGAAGAAATCTGTCGTTGTTATCCTGTTGTTTACTATATTTATTTGTTTGGCCAGTGTCGTTGTGGGTTTTGTTTATTTTGCTGTTTTAGGCTATAAGGACCTTTGAAATAACAAAAATAGTGTGGCGAAGTGATATCCATGAGTACCAAAGACGTCACTTCCGCTATGATCGCCGCCATATTTGTGTCCGATATGATAACAGACACGGCACATCTAAATGAGATTTAAAAATATATTGAAATAAGAAATTACTTTTTACTACCACTTCCCACACTGAGTCTTTGACTTGATTGTAAGTTTAGGGCAGAAAGTGTAAATGATTGTGAACATAGTCGCTCGATGAAGGCTTTAAAACCTTGAAAACCTATGCCGGCTGGCGGTACTGGCGCTGACGCCACTAATTCCCTTACAGTCCACGCTTTGATTGCAAAAAATATACACTACCGTTCAAAAGTTTGGGGTCAGTAAATGTTTATTCATTCTTTTTTTTTTTGAAAGAAATGAATAAATTGTTACATTAATAAAAAGTGACATAATAGATTTACATTGCTAGAAAAAATGTATAGTTTGAAGACAGGTGACAGATGGGAATCCACATTATGAACTACTTCAACGACTGGCTCATTCTGGCCCAGTTGGAGGACGAGCTAGTGTCCCACAGATCCCTTCTCCTCAGCTTAGATTGTCTGGGACTCAGCATCAACTTCACCCAGAGCGCGCTGTCCCCCAGCGAATGTCGTTCCTGGGTACAGTTCTCGACTCGGTGGTAATGACGGTGGTAGTCGCGCCAAACAGAGCATTGGCCATTCAGCAGCTCGCAGCCTCATTCAAAGTAGGAGCCCTTCGCCCTCTCAAGGCTTTTCAAAAGATGCTGGGCCTTAAGGCCTCTGCATCTTCAGTTCTTTAGCTGGGCCTGCTTCGCATGCGGCCCCTCCAGTACTGGTTGAAGCCCAGAGTGCCATCTCATGCCTGGCACCACAGTTGCCTTTGCATCAAGGTGAGCCAGGCCTGTGTAACAGCAATTGCCCGATGGAGGGACCTTCATTGAATGGAACAGGGCGTTCCCTGGACATGGTTTGCAGGAGGAAGGTGGTTTCAACAGATGCTTCCAACTTGGGTTGGGAAGCTCTGTGCGAAGGCAGACCTGTTTCCGGTCTTTGGTTGAAAACAAAGTCGCCTTCACATCAACTGCCTGGAGATGCTGGCAGTGTGATTAGGCCTCCACACCTTCCTGCCAGGCCTGAAGGGACACCACGTCTTGGTCTGCTCGGACAGCATGGCGGTTGTGTCCTACATAAACTACCAGGGCAACCTTTCTTCAAGACGCCTCTTTAGCCTAGTGAAGTGCCTTTTGGAATGGGTTCATCTCAATTTGCGATCTCTGAGAGCATTGGCCCACGACTGGCCCAACCTTCTCCTGTATGCCTTCCCCTTGATCGCCCTGGTTATCAGGTGATTCAGGGAGCAGAAACACAAGGTTCTGTTAGTAGCCCCGTTCTGGAAGAACCAGCATTGGTTCGCAGACCTGAACCGGCTGCTCTTTGCAGCCCCCTGGCCCATTCCCCTGAGACAGGGCCTCCTCTCTCAGGCGAACAGAATGATTTGGTACCCCCAGCCGGAGCTGTGGGCTCTGCACTTGTAGCCCCTAGATGAGACCTACCCACTGGCTGCCTTTGAGCCGCTACAGTCCATTGACCTCTACCCCCTATCGTTCAAGACCACTCTGCTACTGGCATTAGCATCGGTGAAACGCATGGGCGATCTGCAGGCTCTCTCTGTGAGGCCAGCCTGCCTTGGGTTTAGGCCTAACGACTCTAAAGTCGCCCTGAAAGTCGCCAAGGCGAGGCTATGTGCCTTTAGCTCCATTCAACGTTTGGATCATTACCCGCCTGGCTCTTCCTCCGTCTGAGCAAGACCAAGATTCTATTCTATTCTATTCTATTTGTATGTTTCCGTGGCCATACTAAGGGGCTTCCAGTCAAGAAGCAGAGGCTATCCAGATATATAGTAGAAGCTATTTCGCTAGCGTACTATTCTTTGTGCCTGCAGTGCCCCATGAGAGTAAGAGCTCACTCAACTAGAGGCATGGCCTCATCTTGGGCGTGGTCATCCAGCCCTCTTCAAGTTCCATGGCTGTACTATTCCATAGGACAACCATCTTGAGAACCCTTAGCCCTTTGTCTAAGATCTTAGATCGTCGTCCCTCTACTTAGCACGGCAGGATTGTACTGGTTCCCCATAAGCAGATGCAGTACGAGTGAAGTATCGACAGGGAACATACTCGGTTACTCACGTAACCTCGTTTCCCTGAGATACGGGAACGAGTACTGCATTGCTAGCCGCGATAGTAGCTGCACGACTCAGTCGTCGCTCCAGTCGAAGTAACCTGAGTTCCTACGGCGAGACAGCTGCTTATATAACATGGCGGGCTGCCTCACCATAGGTTTGGAGTTTTTCCCATAAGCGTCTTAAGCAGATGCAGTACTTGTTCCCCTGTCTCAGTGAACTGAGGTTACTTGAGTAACCGAGTACGTTTTTAATTAAAGTAAAAGTGAAAGTGAAAGTGACGAGACGTGAGGCCAAGTATGGTGACCCATACTGGGAATTTGTGCTCTGCATTTAACCCATCCAAGTGCACACACACAGTAGTGAACACACACACACACACCGTGAACATACACCCGGAGCAGTGGGCAGCCATTGCATTGCTGCGGCGCCCGGGGAGCAGTTGGGGGTTCGGTGCCTTGCTCAAGGGTCTCACCTCAGTCGTGGTATTGACGATGGAGAGAGCGCTGGATATTCACTCCCCCCACCGTCAATCCCTGCCGGACCTGGGACTCGAACTCGCAACCTCTTGGTTACAAGTCAGACTCCCTAACTAATTAATTAAAGATTAATAAATAATAAAAGAGACATTATTTCTCTAAATGATAAAATAGTTTTGGTTGATGCAGTATGACACTTGTGGGTGTGGCCACACCTCCAAGGAGGACTGCTTCATGGAGAAAGGTAGAAAACGCTTTGACATAAAATTTTTATTTGTTGCTCACTAAATGTAAGCAAACATTACTGTGACCATTCCTGTTTTATTCAATACTGCCATCAACAGGGTATAAAATGCAAAGAATATATTTTTTTAAAAATGTGTTAGCTTTCTTGTAAGGTGTTTAAATACTGATGTGTACTAGATAAAGTGGGCCGATCTTGTACTGTACTGTACTGTACTTCTAAACTGTACTGTTTAGAAAACAGAAATGAGACTGCAGTCAGGAATTCAGGTCAGAGATAGAAGAAAGTAAGCTGAGTAGTTCAATCTGTGGAGTGAAGAAAGGATGACAAGAGATGAGAAGAGAAAAATATAAATGTAGAATATAAGGCTTTAAAATATGGTTGTTAAATTAAGTGTTAAGTGTCTGGAGAACATATACAGAAAAAAACACTGGTACCATTTTAAATGGCCCTCTTATTATTTCTTTAACCTATTTGTTGTTGCTTGTGTTAAAGTCACATCTTTAATATTGTAGAGTTCATTTTTAATCAATATTTTGATTTGTGAATATTCTGATTTTCATATTTAATCAAATTTAATGTCAACATAATATGTACCTTCAGTTGTTTTGAATTTCACACATGAATTGAGATGCAGATTTACACATTATTTATTTAACATGTATGTTTTGGGTTTGTTAAATATGTTGGTCTGACATATACATTAATAAATCATAAATCACATTTTTGATAAATAATGGATGGCCCATTTTACCAGATCAGCTGGCTCACTTTACCTGAAAAGAAATTTGCCTGGCGTACATGACCTCAAAATTTTGGTATATATCTGGCAAATAACACTTTATATGAACTGTATTTAAATGAAAATATTATAGCTGTACCTTAAAGTTAGCATAAAGTAAAGTAAGAAAAGCAAAAGTAAAGAAAAAACATCTAGGTATCTAAATGACATGTTTTACAAAAAGCAGCCCACTTTACCTGAATTGACCCTAAATAAGCTGCATGGTTTGGAAGGTGGATTTTTGCACTTTCCCCTTTAACAAAATTTAATATTTATGAAAAACTACTATTTAGTGTTTTCTGTTTTGTTCAGCTGGTGATGCTGTGCTAGGCTTACTTTCAGAGGGAGAATTCTGACCCTTATCACCCTGCCCCCGCTTTTTTATTATTATTAATTTTTATTGCATATGTATCGATTACATACTGTTTTGATCTGTTTGCTATTTGTATTAGTTACTGTTTTTCATATTATGGTTTTTGGTGTGTTAAAACTATAACTTAATTATAATATTAGTATATGCAATACACAGCAATTTTTAAAAAAAACAACTGAACTAGGAAATCCCACTGCTTTCCATTTCAGTAATCTGGTCTCCTTAATATTTTATACTTGCTATTACAATCAGTCATATTCAGACAAATAATAAAAAAATAAAATCATTGTTTGATTGCAAATGGTCTTTATTATCATTTTAAACTATTTGAAGAATTTAGTTGTCAAGAGTTGTCATTCCATCTGCAAATCTCTGAAAATGTGAGGGACAGTAAAATATTATTGTACCTTCTGCAGTGTATCTTGCCCAATATTCCTCATAGCATCACTGTAATAAATCATTTAGCAAAAATATTTAGTTAAAATGGAATGTGATTATCTTATAACCCATTAGCATCTCTCTGCTCTTACCTTTCCAGGCTCGCCACGTGTCCAAATTTGAAAGTCCCAGAAGGATCCATCAAGCCAAAGAAATTGACCAGACTGAGAGAAATAGAAGGAGATTTAAAAAAAAAAAAAATGAAGAATTAGAGTGTGTACATGACATCTCAATCATTTCTCTTTGCTTTCCCTATTACCTTAAATAATTCGAAGCCTCCCAGCCAGAAGCGCAGGTTGTTTTGGTTGAATTTTTCCACAATGCGGGGCAAGAGATCATTATCCTTTTTACTATGCACTGACACCAGGTGCGCACCAGGGGCTGTGGCCCTACAACTGAACTGGATATGAAAAAGGAAGAACTATTTAATGACTTCACATCATTACATTAATTGATTGATTAATTGATTGACTTACATTGACAAAAAAAAAAAAAAAACCTACCTCAGCGGCAGTGAAGTTAAGAGGCTTTTTGAAGTATTTGACACAGTCACTGCCCACTTTGTACCAGTCAGTGAAGCCGTACACTTTACACGATTTAGGCATATCACACCACGCAGTGACATTTGTATGGCTAGCAACAAACCCTAAATGACAGAATCGCATATTTGAGCTCAAAGAATTGTATAAATATGATATGGGGGTAGTATTTCTTGGCTGACTGAAAACTAAACTTGAATTATATTACCTGCTAATCTACTAATACTACTAATACAAAAAATCTGTAACCACACACGGAACACTGTGTTTCCTAAGGGACCACTATTACTGATGCACAACCTGATAAATGCTGAACATATTTAGTTATGATGTCCCTAAGTTAGCTATGTTTTGTGAAAGAATAAGTGCCATTAATGTTGATTAAAATTACGATTAAAATAAATACGGGAGAAATACGGGAAAATATTTAACTGGGAAGATAGCGGGATAGAATGATAAAATACGCCTGTTTTTGATCTATTTCGCCAACAGAAATCATTCCAAACACAGCCAGCACTGTTTTGCATCTCTGAGCAAAGACAGTGTTTTGTTCCTAAATGAATCACCCCTTTAATTGATTAGTATCAAACGCAATGACTCACATATTAATAGTGACTTGCTGCCACCTGGGGCGGAGTCAAAAATATACATTAATATATTATTATTATTATTTTTATTAATTTAAATAATTATTATCAAACAATTACATTAATTTAGTAACATAAATATATCTTAGTTTATGCTGTATCTTTAAAGTTTTATAATTATTTATCTTCTTGTGGATCCACCAGTTCACATTTACAACTTGGTGTTGTTTTCTGCGTAAAAATAAGGGTTAGTTTTTGGCCTTTAATTCTCTGCCAGCAGGTGGCACTTTTCGCCATGTAATATATTTGTTTCCTCGGTAACCGCAGAAAAGCAGAGCACCTGACTTTAAAACTTGCAGTGCAGATATTTAATCAATTGTACAATATTCGATCTTGATGTGATTATTCATATAATGAGGTTTGGGCCATACAAATTACAGGAGTTTTGGAGAGGCGAAAGTAGAAAACATAAGATACGCTCAGAGTGACTTTTTTTAAAGAAAGATTAAAATTAAGATTAAATTCAAATACGGGAGAAATACAGGAAATTGTTTAAGCGTGGTGATAGCGGGATAGAATTATCAAATTCGGGAGAATCAACGGGAGGTTTGACCGGTGTGGTCCCTCTGAGCTGAATTAAATAGTGTGTAAATAGGCCTACATCTAAATGACTCTTTGGATGCAGATTCTGTGTTTGCTGTGCATTGCAAAGGAATTTTGTCTCAATTTTGTTGATACTGATATCATTTGTTTGATAATAGCCCAAATGTCTTATTATTTGAATTGACTCATTAAATGTAAATGTAATGCACACTTTCAGAAAAAATGTCTTTATAACAGTAAAAATGCTTATAAAATGTAAAAATCTGTTTACATTTATTGGGAAACTCATTGGAAAGGATTAATTTCTATCTATATTGTGAACTGAACTGCCCAGTACACAGAATATGAAGAATATCAAAAACATTTTTCTCTGACTCACACACACACACACACACACACACACACACACACACACACACACATACACACATTCTCCCTAGTATGTAGAGAGACATTTAAGAGGGTTTATTCTCCAAATAACTCTAATTTCATGTTGCAGAAAAATGTGTTTAGAAATTGTGTTTGTCACTCTCTCTTTTTGTGTTGTGTTGTGTTTTTGCACCTGTCTTCCCTTGGTTTTGTCCTTTTGTATGTGTACGTGTGTTCATGCTCCTCCCTACACGTACCGTGACAATGTCTGGACTCTTGTTCTTGTTCTCTTGTTCTTGTGTCCACAAAAGCCACAAAGTCTTCCAAAAAGACTGTAAAGGCTTATGTCATGCTTGAGCTTTAGTTAGGCTGAAACTTGAAAGTTAAGTTGCACAACATAAATGCAATGTTTAGTTATTTGTTACTATTATTTTGGTTTATGCCTTTAGTTGTAGTCTGTACTGTTTACGTTTTTTATTTATTTTTTATTTTTTTTTAAGTAACAAAATTGATTTTTGTACATATATTTATTTTTATTGACACATTTGCATTTTAAAGATGCAGTCCATAAGTTTTGCCTCTTTGTCGCCATCTCTGTCTGAAAACCTGCAATTGCAGTTAAGTGCGGAATTATCTTCCATGCGTGGGTTGTGCTCCGGCACGGCTCCAGTGTGGATGAATCTAATGTTTTGGTAGTTGTCAGTCACCGCACCTTTGTGGATATTCACTGTACTTAGGAATCACAGATTAACAGATTCAAATATATGGCCCAAATAAGAATTTTCACCGGATATTGTCATCTAAGAGTAAATAACAAGTCTAAAACTTTCGCTTTGACCAACTAAGGAAAAACGCTACAGGTGTTTAAATCTAACGATCGGTTATCTCATATCACATCAAACTAGCAAGATATTATTACTGTTATACTTTGTTCTCAAATTGTTCTTGTTAACAACATCAGCATTGAGTAACTATGTGTATGTAGTGTGTATGCCTATTAGCGTTTCTGTTTCTGTACAGTCTAATCTCTGATTGACATAAAATTCAAATTTCATATGAAGAAATTCTTTTAGCTGAAAAAGCAAATCATTCTTCCTTAGGACCGGTTCTCTTTAAAATACAAAACTTGTGTAATCCACGTAGGCTATCTGCAATCAAATGCACATTTAAACTTGTGCATGCTTGAATTTCCCACGAAAAACCTACTCGTACCACTCAATTTAAAAAACATTATTATAAGATAACCGTTGTGAATCAGGGTAAAGTAATGTGATAGTTCTGAACACTGGCTGGTTATGTACTTGCTCAAAAATTTATTTTGTATAATTTTTAACCAAAAAAGTTACGGACTGCAGCTTTAAGTATATATTTTGGTAATTAAATGGGTTTAGTTTTCATGGTTATGCAATTTCAGCAATAAAAGGAAACTAATTAGTCGTTTATTTTAAGAGACCTATCTTATTTTCTCTTGTATAGTTAATACTGGTCTTTAATAAAGAAATGACTTCTTACCTATTACTCGAATAATCGGTAGAACACTTGATTACTAAAATAATTTTTAAATTTACGTTTAAACTGGCAAGGTGTATTTGTTTTATTCAGGCGCAAGAGGACACAAAGGAGAGCTTGGTTCGGTGTTTGTGTATGCTGTCTTTGAGATGCGGCTCTCTATGTGAACACTGAACATGGCGTGAGTACTTAGATGAGTTCTTTCGCATCTAGTGCTTGAATGGTTTAAACTCTTTCAAATGTTTAATTTTGCTTTCGTGACGACGTGCAGCAGTGGCCCATCAACTGTCCTGAGCATCTTTTTAGGCTGGCCTAGTCCGGTCCATTAAAATTAACAGGGCCCCCCGCCGTGGGCCCCTATAATCGTCACCACATTTCACCCCTCTAGCGACGGCCCTGTATTGCATACAAGGACTATGTTTATTCAAGAAGAGGGCTTACCATTGCAGTTTATCAGCTTCTGTCTTCTATCTGTTCTCACAATTCTTGATTCTGTCTCACCTTATTTAATACCTTTCCATTCAATTTCACAACTCCTCCTCTTCTCTCAGTCTTACTTGCTTATGGGTGTAGAATATTTTTTTATTCTTTGCCACACAGGAAACTGTTTTGCACATCTAGTGACTGAAGCATTTCAACATCAGTATGTATATTATATTATTTAAGAAATAATCATATATTTTTGTATGAACTGTCAAAACTTAGACATTCAAATGTCAATAAATAAACAAATGAAGGAACGAATGAAAGATGAAGAAGAGTGTCGCGGTGGATTCAAACATCATTACTTGTTTTATTTAATCATGACAATAAGGGCTTTCATTCCCACTGCACTTTTCTCATTACAGTCAAAATGCAAGTAATGTTTCAAACCAAACAAGACATAGATCTGCAACTTATTTCCTTGACCCTTCTCTTGCCTTTCCTCCCCATCAGCATAGTATTTGGCAAACAAGCTAAAATTGATTCGTCAGAAAGTGGCAATCTGGTAAATGACAAACATCTAAAAACTTTTTTTTTATAGAAACTGCATATTTCAATGTTACAATCAGTAAGTATTCTGTTATGAGCCACAGATACATGCATCAGTATGTTCATATGGCAGATAATTCAAGTTATGTTTTCAATTAAGTAGACATACAGAGCATGTTATGCAGTTATTACAGCTTCACGCATAGCTGTTGGATCGAGACTAATTCTTGGTCTTGGATGGACAGGAAATGAAAAATTCAGTTTATCAAGTTGCAGGAAGTGTAAATAGGGCTAAAATACTTCTCCTATAGAGACATTAATTATTTGTAATTACTTAAACTTTAGTGTAAGCATTTGGGTGCTTGAGATTCCAACTTCATAAAAGGCTCAATTTCTTATATATATATTTAGCATGACATTTGACACTGTATGCCAGTCACTTTGTATCACTTTAATTCTCACAGCCC
Source organism: Cirrhinus molitorella (assembly GCA_033026305.1). Lineage (NCBI taxonomy): Eukaryota > Metazoa > Chordata > Actinopteri > Cypriniformes > Cyprinidae > Cirrhinus > Cirrhinus molitorella. Next base: position 30,252,503 of record CM065120.1, read on the forward strand.
CTCCTGTTTCTCTCACATCTAGCTCTCAGCTCTTCATCACAAAAAACTCATGATGAAAAAAGTTTTACAACATAAAGTGTTAGGTTGCATGAACATGAAGCATTACTTTAAAAAATGTTACATATAGGCTGAAAGGTTCATGATACTACTTATAACTTATACCCTAATTATTTATTTATGTACAACAAAGATAATATGGTTTGAACTTTCCAAATGTTACAAATTAACCTTAGCTGGTCTACAGGATATTTCTTAGTTGGTCATTTAAAGCCAGCTAAAGTTAGAGCATACTTTGGCCTGTATGTTCGTTTCACAGATGTCACAGTCACTGGATGTTCTTTATTAAAAAAGGAGATCAACTGAAATGAAAACCAGCAGAGAGATGCAGCTCCAACCATGATAGATAGTTTTATGTTACCCTCTAGCGGTTAAAAATAAAACTGCACGCATGCCTCTTGAGGGAGAAGATTGTTTTGATTGTGCGTGGATGAATGTCTTGCACACAAGACATCTTATTAAAACAGATAAACAAATAAATAACTGTTTACAAATGGTGATTCCCTGGAAGGTCGGTGTTTGAAATAATCCACGGTCGATGAACAAACTTTCATCTTAAACACTATCCACATACATGCAATGTAGTAGCCACAGAAACTTTTCTCTGTGTGTAAATATGTCATTGGCACAAAATGCGTCCTGACAGCTCTAAAATATAATTCAATAGATTTATCACAGCTGGGTAAGTAAATAGGCTGCATGGTTTGGAGGGTGGATTTTTGCACTTTGCCCTTCAAAAACATTTATTATTCATGAAAAAGCTATTTATTATTTTCCGGTTTTTTTTTAATCCACTTATTGGCACTGTGCCAGGCTTATTTTCAGAGGAATAATTCTGACCTGTATCACTCTGGCCCCACTTTTTATTAATTTGTACTGCTTATGTATCAACCCCCACCCCCTTTTTTAATGAGGCTGCAACATGACTCAGCAGTTTAAAGTGGTTTAATGGACATCTTGAATGGAAAATTCAAACTGAGAAGTTAAAGAAAATGGTGTTCCAAAAATGTTACCTTTCGTTTTGAGAAGATGACATTACATTTTGTTAGTGTGTTGTCTTTGCCAATCTTTAGATTCCACTATGAATATCACTAACATGTATTAAAATGTGTTTTCCTTTCCATCTATCAACTTATCCCACTCCCTGAATTCAGTTATGTGCTTAGAGTTTATCTAATGAAATATTGAAGTATTGAAGAGATGAGTATCCCATTAATATTATGTTTAGAGTATTATGAGTATTATGTTTAATAGTTTATTATTTTCTATAAAAAAATTCCCTGACACAAGCATATAAACTTTAAACTAGTTAGATAAAGGATAGTGAGTTTAAAGCCATATATTTATTATGGTGACCAGATGTCTCTGTTTTCCAGGGTAAGGCCCAGATTTTGGTTTCCTGTCTCTGACTGGAGCTTTCCCGGGCAAATGTCCCTGTTAAAAAAACCACGACCACCTCGAACCAACATAACAGACTGGTTATAATGAGCGATTATTGTGTCGTTACTACTTTCACCAATAGTGCCTATAGCTGAAAATATAAAATAAATATCAAAATAAAATAAATATCAAAAAAGACATACATTTCAAGGTAGTTAAACTGTTTATGTTAACTCAGATATAAACAGGGTTTTAAATTAAGACCTCATTTGTCCCGACGGAAAGCATATTTACACTGTCTGAATCGTTCTCTATCGCATATTGCGCACAACATGCCATTCATCATACAGAAAGTACTAACTCTGTTAACAAGTGACTGATCTCTCAGCCGCAGCTTCAGCGTCTATTTACAGTGCAGGGGGCAGGACGCTATGGATTCTGCAGAGCATTTGATTGGACAGAAGGTTTGATGAGAAGCTGAAGTGCAGCGTGATATCATCAAAATTGTTGATTCATATTGGCGGAAGTGATTAGACTGTTCGTTTTAAATGCTCATATCTTGTAAACGCAAATTTTGTTGTTGTTTTGGAGCACATTAGCTTATAGATAGCATAAAGGCAAATACAGGTCCTTCTCAAAAAATTAGCATATTGTGATAAAGTTCATTATTTTCTGTAATGTACTGATAAACATTAGACTTTCATATATTTTAGATTCATTACACACAACTCGAAGTAGTTAAAGCCTTTTTTTTGTTTTAATATTGATGATTTTGGCATACAGCTCATGAAAACCCAAAATTCCTATCTCAAAAAATTAGCATAATATGAAAAGGTTCTCTAAACGAGCTATTAACCTAATCATCTGAATCAACTAATTAACTCTAAACACCTTCAAAAGATTCCTGAGGCTTTTAAAAACTCCCAGCCTGGTTCATTACTCAAAACCGCAATCATGGGTAAGACTGCCGACCTGACTGCTGTCCAGAAGGCCATCATTGACACCCTCAAGCAAGAGGGTAAGACACAGAAAGAAATTTCTGAACGAATAGGCTGTTCCCAGAGTGCTGTATCAAGGCACCTCAGTGGGAGGTCTGTGGGAAGGAAAAAGTGTGGCAGAAAACGCTGCACAATGAGAGGGGGACCTGCGGAAGCAGTGGACTGAGTCTGGAGTAGAAACATCCAGAGCCACTGTGTACAGGCGTGTGCAGGAAATGGGCTACAGTTGCCGCATTGACCTGGGCTACAGAGAAGCAGCACTGGACTGTTGCTCAGTGGTCCAAAGTACTTTTTTCGGATGAAAGCAAATTTTGCATGTCATTCGGAAATCAAGGTGCCAGAGTCTGGAGGAAGACTGGGGAGAGGGAAATGCCAAAATGCCTGAAGTCCAGTGTCAAGTACCCACAGTCAGTGATGGTCTGGGGTGCCATGTCAGCTGCTGGTGTTGGTCCACTGTGTTTTATCAAGGGCAGGGTCAATGCAGCTAGCTATCAGGAGATTTTGGAGCACTTCATGCTTCCATCTGCTGAAAAGCTTTATGGAGATGAAGATTTCATTTTTCAGCACGACCTGGCACCTGCTCACAGTGCCAAAACCACTGGTAAATGGTTTACTGACCATGGTATTACTGAGCTCAATTGGCCTGCCAACTCTCCTGACCTGAACCCCATAGAGAATCTGTGGGATATTGTGAAGAGAAAGTTGAGAGACGCAAGACCCAACACTCTGGATGAGCTTAAGGCCGCTATCGAAGCATCCTGGGCCTCCATAACACCTCAGCAGTGCCACAGGCTGATTGCCTCCATGCCACGCCGCATTGAAGCAGTCATTTCTGCAAAAGAATTCCCGACCAAGTATTGAGTGCATAACTGAACATAATTATTTGAAGGTTGACTTTTTTTGTATTAAAAACGCTTTTCTTTTATTGGTCAGATGAAATATGCTAATTTTTTGAGATAGGAATTTTGGGTTTTCATGAGCTGTATGCCAAAATCATCAATATTAAAACAATAAAAGGCTTGAACTACTTCAGTTGTGTGTAATGAATCTAAAATATATGAAAGTCTAATGTTTATCAGTACATTACAGAAAATAATGAACTTTATCACAATATGCTAATTTTTTGAGAAGGACCTGTATATATCAAAGCCAAAGCCAAAGCCAAAAAAAAAGAGATTTCATGGGGACGTTAAATACACAAGACTGAATGAGACACATGTGAAAACTGATTATTGGATAAGAGTCTCGCGCAGCCCTCTAGTGGCCAATAAACACATTACAAGGCAAAAACTCTGACATGGAGAGGCGTTGCGTTGGGTGGCCGTTGCGTTGACGAAAGTTTGCTTAGAGTTTGTCTCATCGGAACAGATAGCCTACCTACTAGACGGCTGCATATATGAAAAAAACACCTAACCCTAAAAAAATTCTAACAAAAGGTTTCTCAGCTGTTTTTTGTAGTATTTGGTGTCCTTAATAACATACTAAACGTTTACCTAAGTTTGACAGCTAGAAAGGTGTAATTTTCAAGATGGCGTCCAAGAGGGGCAGGAAGCCCTTAAAATACCCTAACTCCTTTATTATTTGACCTAGCCAAGCAATCTTGGTATCTAACCCCGTGTTTTCTGGGTCTATGAATCCATTGGACATGTCTAAATTGCACTGACATGATTACATACTTATGGAATACATGTGCATCTCAAAAAAATAGAATATCATGAAAAAGTTCATTTTTTTATTTTAACTTATTTTTTATTTTTTTTAAATGAAACTTTCATATATTCTAGATTCACTACATGTAAAGCAAAACATTTACATTTTTGTTTTATTTTTGATGATTAGAGCGTACAGCTCATGAAAGTCAAAAATCCAGTATCTCAACATAATAGAATATATACATCTGAGATTCATTAAATGACCATCCCTACAGTATAAATTCTAGGTATTTCTTGTTCTTGAAACCACACTAATGGGGAAGACTGCTGACTTGGCAATGGTCCAGGAGACAATCATTGACACCCTCCACAAAGAGAGTAAGTCACAGAAGGTCATTACTGAATGCAGTGGCTGTTTACAGAGTGTTGTATCAAAGCATATTAAATGCAAAGTTGACTGGAATGAAGAAATTGGGTGTGCAAAGGTGCACAAGCAACAGGGATGACCGCAAGCTTGAGAATACTGTCAAGTAAAGCTGATTCAAACACTTGGGAGAGATTCACAAGGAGTAGAATGAAGCTGGAGTCAGCGCATCAAGAGTCACCACACTCAGACGTCTTCAGGAAAAGGACTCCCAAACCACTTCTGAAACAGAAACAACATCAGAAGCATCTTACCTGGGCTAAGGAGAAAAACAACTGGACTGTTCTTGGACTGGACTGCTCAGTGGCCCAAAGTCCTCTTATCAGATAAAAGTCAAATTTTCATTTCACGTTGAAATGATGGTCCCAGAGAAGTCTGGAGAGGCACAGAATCCAAGCTGCTTGAAGTCCAGTGTGAAGTTTCTGAAGTCAGTAATGATTTGGGGTGTGTGACGTCTAGGGATATGCCGGTATCAAATTTTCATCTAATTGATAAATTGATAATGTTTTTATCACGGTATACGGTATTATCACGGTATTGAAATTTAGTTGCAAAAAAGTGATGTCATAATACAGTAAAAAAATTCTGAACATTAAAACACAATAAAGCAATACACAAAAAATGTATAAAGTTCAAAATTTTACACAGATTAAAGTGCAAAAGAATTAAAAGACCAATAGGTATCGCTTTACAGTAAGATCCTATTAGTTAATTATTATTAGTTAACATGATCAGTAAACAAAAGCTACATTTGATACAGAAGTTATTAATCTTTGTTAAAAATACAACTTTTAGTTCATGTTAGCTCGGTTTATTTAAAAAAAAAAAAAAACTTTGATTTTAATTTTAATTTGATTATTATTATATTGGAATTATCTAAGATTAATGCATGTTTAGAATAGTTTTTCATTGGGAGTTTATGTTAACTAATTAATTAATTAAGTAAGTAATGTTAACTAATGAAGCCCTAAAGTAAAGTGTGACCGAACAATAAAGAATCACTTAGAATACACTTTCAAACAATATCTAGGGCATGTTGTAGTCCAGATTAAAATGTAAAAAGTGTTAAAATAAATAGCCTATGGAGTCTGAATATTTAAGTATTTGGTGTTGTGATAAACACCACTGCAAATACAAAAATCTAAATGGCTAAATAAATCATTTAAATACGTTTTAGAAAGTAGCGCAGCTGCTTTGTTTCTGGGTTAACGTTGCATTTGCGGTTTAGCGCCATCTGCTGTCAGAGAGTGAATGACACTTTCACTTTAATCCGGAGCGTCCCTTAGGCGTTCTGCCATGTGCTTCTGTTTACATCACGCATCTTCGACGCAGTTTACAAGTGTGTTGTGCATTTAACCAGTTAATGGGAAAAGTATGCTTAAAATGCTTTCAAAATTCTAAATAACTTTTAATAAACAATTATTTTCGGTATTTTGAAATGCCCACAATAACAATACCGTGCATATTCATTATCGTGATATATCGTATTACCGAATACCGGCACATGTCTAGTGACGTCTGCTGGTGTTGGTCCATTCAGTGTTTTATCAAGTGCAAAGTCAATGCAGCCATCTACCAGGAGATTTTTGGAGCACTTTATGCTTCCATCTTCTGACAAGCTTTATGGAGATTTCCAGCAGGAGTTTAGCACCTGCCCACAGTGAAAAAAACACTTCCAAGTGGTTTGCTGACTATGATATTACTGTGCTTTATTGGCCAGCCAACATGTCTGACCTGAACCCCATTGAGAATCTATGGGATATTTTCAAGAGAAATATGAGAAACAGTCGATCCAACAGTATACAGACGATCTGAAGGCTCAATAGTGCCATAGGCTGATCACTTCCATGCCACACTTCACTGATGCAGTCATTTGTGCTAGGAGCAAGTCATTTGCTGTAATCCCAAGTACCAAGTATTGAGTGCATAAATGAACATACTTTAAAGAACTTGAACTTTTCTGTTTTGCAAATCCGTTTTTTGATTGATCTTAGGAAATATTCTAATATTATGAGATAAGATAATATATTTTTGAATTTTATGAGCTGTAAGAACTAATCATCAAAATTAAAACAAACAACAACAAAAAAAAAAACTTTAGAAATATTATACTTTACATGTAATGAATCTAGAATATATGAAAGTTTCAGTTTTTGAAATAAGTTTAAAAAAAAATTGCTTTTTCATGATATTCTAATTTTTTGAGACGCACCTGTACATGATTTTCTGAGATTACTGTAAGGTTTTATCTTTGTTTGCGGTGAACCAGAGATGTAAATAATTTATCCTATGTCACGTAACTCCTACTTGGTACATGTTTTTGGACACATACCCTTTTTTTGCTAAAACACAGACTTGACATTCAATGTAAAAGTTATTGCACCCAAAATTAACTTAAATTGGAGTTATATAACTTTGAGCATAAACAACTCTGAATTAGCCTGAACAGAGGCCTGTGTGTGAGCCCTCTAAAATGGTCACTCATTTCAATTTGAATAAGGTATACATATGTAATGCATCCTCTATAGATGTTTTTGAGTATAAAGGTGGCATGCTACTAACCCCAACAAAACTAAATTCACAACTTTCAGCAATTCAGAAGATGGTGGAAGAGAATACTGACATTTGATATTGCTTGCCTAATTGAAATGTTGTTGGCAGCACAGTGTGTACCACTTTGCTCAAACAAAATTCATCTTTGACTACTTAAAAACCACCACAGAAACCACCAACACTAGGCAAAATAATATGAGAAAGAAGAAATATGCAATTACTTAAGGGAAATTGTACTTATTTTTCGCATAAATATTTTTGTAACCAATTGCTTTAATATATAATTGTACTTGTAATCACTTTTCTGTCATGCAAATATGCTTATTAGAATATTACATGGCCAAAACATGTATCAGGCACCAGTATTCCTGATCTAGGAGGAACACAAAGGAGTAATGGTCATTTTTAAGGACCTGACGGCCTCCATTTTGAAAATGGGGCCTTTCTTGGAGTCAAACTTTGGTAAACTTTTAGTACGTTTTTAAGTACATCTGATACTATTGTAAACCACTGAGAAACCTTTTGTTAGAATTTTTTGGGGGTCAAGCCATATTTGCAGTGGACTATACGAGAAACGCGGATATCACGTTATCACACTCACATGCTGATAAACATGATATAGGCTAATTTCAGTTCTGTTGCTTTTATATGAAAATAACAGGTGTTTCGTGTTTATTCTAACCTTTTTAATTCCAATAATGGCATCAAATCAGTGTTTTTAGAACAGTATAAGGCATAAAAGCATATGAAGAGTGCCAAAGCCTCTAAATCCATCTGACGTTTTTTTAATTAGCATTTTTAACAGGCTCTGATGTATTTTCTACTTAAAGCTGCAGTTCGTAAGTTTTGCGGAATTATCTTCCATGCATGGGTTGTGCTCCGGCACACTAGTGATGGGAAGTTCGGATCATTTTACCGACTTGGATCTTTGAATCTCGTTCAACAAAATGAACGAATCTTTTTTCGAGTCATTTCGTTCATTCCATTCATTTTAGCAAAATGTAAGTAAAATGTTACATGTTATTAATTAATTGTTTACCTGGGTCTTTTGTCTATGCTTAGCTCATATGGAGATAGATCAGTCTCAAAAATAATACATTTACAAAACGAAAATGCATAAATTCACATCACAATTCACATTCACAAAATCAGATTCGTAAATTCAAAATACAATTCATAAATTCGAAACACAATTCATAAATTCAAAACACAATTCATAAATACACAAGTAAAAGCATAAATATTTCACCAAATGCTCACACAAATGCTTCTTACTTAAATATATTTAAAATGTTTACACAAATATGTATACATCAATTATTTGAATTAATTTTCATCACACTTTTATGAATCAGGTTACACGTGTTTATGGATTGTTGAATCTGCATTTGAAAATCGTCACACGTGTGTGGACTGCTTTGAATTTGTGTGCGGTATTTTTGAGACCTTCCTGACAGGATAAGATTCGTAAATATCTTTTTTTGGAGGATGTTCTGTTTAGCCAATCGCGCTGAGCTTTTAAACCACCAATCAAAACGCTCCTTGCTGAACCGACTCGAGAATTCAACGCTGCGTTTGCTTTGCGCAGTGTTCCATAATCGGGTCCTGTATACCAAAGTTTATTCAGATAAATATGTAATGTTATTAAATAAGTGTTTCTGTGTTAAATGTCCAGATATTTAATTTATTACAACAATTATGTAAAGTGTTCTGTTGTTGTTGTTAGTAGTGGTAGTTTAGGTTCGCAATAACTTTTGATCAGGCATTAAAACAGCTTCTACCACCTAACGGAGATTTCTAACACATACAGCAGAGAGATTTCAACATGGAGAACGAAATCCCAACCCAACGAGTAAGTAAAGTCGTTTTTGATGAGGTGACATTTTCTTATGATGAAAAGTTGTTTTAGTTAATGATGTGTGTAGTTACAAAGTTGTTAATCCACACAGCATTTTAAAATAATAACTGGTGTTTGTAGTAAGTAATCACAGGATGAATGAGCGATAAACAATCAATAAACTAACTTTATCTAGTAATTTTAAATAGAGTTTGTAGTAAGTTGGTCCTAAAGTTAACATCGCGACCAGCTAGGGGTGCAATGAATTATTTGCTATGATGTTTCATGTGGGACATTCTAAAACGCTTAATGAGAAAAACGCTTGAGCTGAGACAGGAGAACATTTTACTTTCATATATTATAAAATAAACAGAATTACAAATGTTCTCAGTTTGTCGATGCGTTCACGCTGTTGTCACGTTAAATTCTTAACGTGAAATGATTCGCGTTCGCTGAATAAAAGCTCGTCCTTTTTACAGCAGCAAGTTTATTAAAATAAGTAAAATTTGACAAGTTTTTTTCCCGATCCTTGTTAAGGTACGTTAAGCGGACTGGGGACGCTTAAGTGATATTATTCAATTTATTTGCTGAATAAGAGCTCGTTTATTTGACAGCAGCAAGTGTTTATTATAAGTATTTGACAGTTTGGTTTTTCCCGGTCATTGTTAAGGTATGTTAAACCACGAAGCTGTTAATGGATATCTATGGGAGAGAAAACGCTTAACGTGATATTATTCACTTTATCCGTGGAATAATGACTCGTTCTTTTGACAGTAGTTAGTGTTAATTATAGGTAAAGGTTGACAGAAATGTGAGTTTCCCTGGTCATTGCTTAGGTACGTTAAGCCACGTTAAGCGTTTTAGAATGTCCCACATGAAACATCATAGCAAATAATTCGTTGCACCCCTAGCTGGTCGCGATGTTAACTTTAGGACCAACTTACTACAAACTCTATTTAAAATTACTAGATAAAGTTAGTTTATTGATTGTTTATCGCTCATTCATCCTGTGATTACTTACTACAAACACCAGTTATTATTTTAAAATGCTGTGTGGATTAACAACTTTGTAACTACACACATCATTAACTAAAACAACTTTTCATCATAAGAAAATGTCACCTCATCAAAAACGACTTTACTTACTCGTTGGGTTGGGATTTCGTTCTCCATGTTGAAATCTCTCTGCTGTATGTGTTAGAAATCTCCGTTAGGTGGTAGAAGCTGTTTTAATGCCTGATCAAAAGTTATTGCGAACCTAAACTACCACTACTAACAACAACAACAGAACACTTTACATAATTGTTGTAATAAATTAAATATCTGGACATTTAACACAGAAACACTTATTTAATAACATTACATATTTATCTGAATAAACTTTGGTATACAGGACCCGATTATGGAACACTGCGCAAAGCAAACGCAGCGTTGAATTCTCGAGTCGGTTCAGCAAGGAGCGTTTTGATTGGTGGTTTAAAAGCTCAGCGCGATTGGCTAAGCAGAACATCCTCCAAAAAAAGATATTTACGAATCTTATCCTGTCAGGAAGGTCTCAAAAATACCGCACACAAATTCAAAGCAGTCCACACACGTGTGACGATTTTCAAATGCAGATTTAACAATCCATAAACACGTGTAACCTGATTCATAAAAGTGTGATGAAAATTAATTCAAATAATTGATGTATACATATTTGTGTAAACATTTTAAATATATTTAAGTAAGAAGCATTTGTGTGAGCATTTGGCGAAATATTTATGCTTTTACTTGTGTATTTATGAATTGTGTTTTGAATTTATGAATTGTGTTTCGAATTTATGAATTGTATTTTGAATTTACGAATCTGACTTTGTGAATGTGAATTGTGATGTGAATTTATGCATTTTCGTTTTGTAAATGTATTATTTTTGAGACTGATCTATCTCCATAAGCTCACCTCACCTCTTATCTGACAAGTTTTCGGTTTTGAGTTGTTCGTTCATCATGTGACAGCCCTATAATATTAACCTATGCAGTCTGAGCCAGAAAGAGAATTGATTAGTTTGTTTCTCGAGTCCGGGTTTGAGTCGTTTGTTCATCACGTGACAGCCCCATAAGCTTAATATATGCAGTCTGAGCCGGAAAGAGAATTGATTAGTTCTTCTCTTTAGTTCGGGTTTAAGTAATTCGTTCATCACGTGACAGCACCATAAGATGAACGAACGACTCGAAAAACCCAAACAGGTGAACTAACATAACCTATAGGATGTTGCGCATGCACAGCGGAACAACTCACTACCAGAGACGATTCGTTCTTCCCGAGTCACATAAAAGATTCGTTCAAAATGATATTATTACTGTTATACTGATCTCAAATTGTTCTTGTTAACAACATCAGCATTGAGTAACTACATGTATGTAGTGTGTAGGACTATTAGCGTTTCTGTTTCTGTACAGTCTAATCTCTGATTGACATAAAATTCGAATTTCAAGTCAAGAAATTCTTTTAGCCAAAAAAGCAAATCATTCTTCCTTAGGACCGGTGTTCTCTTTAAAATACAAAACTTGTGTAATTGCACATAGGCTATCTGCAAACAGATGCATATTTAAAACTGGAGTGATCTAATTCAGTCACTTGTGTTTCATAAACACAAACCTTTTGGATTACATTCCGCAATCAAAAAAAAAAGTTTAAATATTTCAGTGAGAAAAGGCTATAAATGATCCGGCACCTGCAGCATTCACACATGCGATTATGTTACTAGCCAGGACGCCTTCTTTATGTTTACAGACGTGACGTAACGACGCAGTGGCATGCTTGAATTTCCTGCAAAAAACTACCCGTACCACTCGATTTAAAAACATTATTATAAGCTAACCATTGTGAATCGGGCTAAAGTAAGGCGACAGTTTTGAACACTGGCTGGTTATGTAATTGCTCAGAAATTGATTTTGTATAATTTTTAACTAAAAAAGTTACGGACTGCAGCTTTAAGTACCGGTACTTCTGATTAGACTGAGACTGGGATTTTAGCAAGTTTGAAGTAAAAGTATTTGATGGACATATAATATGTGTTGAGAGCATTCACTCAGTATCATTATCTCTTTTTTTGACCGAGATGGCTTTTAAGGGGTTTTGCAGTGATTTTTGAAGGGATTAAGACATAGGGATGAACTCTTCTGAATGGAAAGAGGGGGCTGTGTCGGATTGAGCAGTCGAGCACAGTAGCTCTCCACTGACTGCGCTGACCAAAAGCACAATGGGAAACCACTGGCTGACGACACAGCTTAATGCTCATTGGTTCAGACAACTGTGATGTTGCCATTCTTTTCTATAATGTTTTATTTTTAATCTAATATTATGTGGTTATGAGTTTGAATTATGCATTAATATTCCCAAACGCTATGAGAGTGCGATCTCTGTGTAAAATATGTGATTGTTGTAACATTTCTAAAAATCTAAAATGCACGTTTGTATTAAAATAAACATTGATGATACAAACTTGTGAACTGGGAGTCTTCTGAGAGCTACTTGTGCCACATGACCGCTGTACCACCTGACCAACGTAGGCTCTGTTTAGGCATTGATAGTGCACTTGGGTTTTTCAACTCACCTCCAGTGGACTATTACATAAAACAATAAGTTGAACTCGGAAATGCCCCTGGTTTCCATTTCAGAAATCTGGTCTCCTTAACATTTATATTCACAAACAGTCAGTAATAATCAGACAAACAATAACAAAATCAATGTTTGATTGCAAATGTTCTTTATTAGCGTTTTAAGCTATTTGAAGAATTTTTTATAGTACGTTTTATTGTTGATGCAGAGAAAATCATTTTATTCAGAAAGTTTTATGGGATGATACCCAGATAAAACTACTTCTTCTTCTCAGAGTCTGATTTAAAGGTATTTCGTCTGAAGGCACACATGTAGTTGTTCTCGGCAGAACACTTGTTGACATTCCATTGACCATTTCCTGAAAATGTGAAGGACAGTAAAAGATTATTATACCTTCTGCAGTGTGTCTTACCAGCAGTATATTTAAAAGTCATCACAGCATCAGTATCACTGTAATAAATCAGGGGTTCTCAACCTTTTTTACACCGGGCCCCCCCTCCTTCTCTGGTCAATTTTGCAAAGCCCCCCTATGCCTGACATTACCTCTAAAGGTGTTTATTTTAAAACTTTTTTTATTAACCACATTTGTTTTGCCTTTTTATTCTTGTACTGCATGTTATTAAAATAAAACCTCAAATTTCAAACAAACTTTATATATTGCTTTCTTTGTGTACAAAAAGTTTTTTGTAGCTTCGTAAAATTATGGTTGAACCACTGATGGCAGGACTATTTTAAGTCTTTCATACGTTTCTGGGCCTTGACAGAGTTATTTACTTGGCAGTCAATGGGACAGTCACAAAGCTTGAAAATCTTGTGGAAATTACGAGATGTTACAGAACTATTTCATGTAGCCAACATTTCATCGATGTAGTGAAAAAATGTATATACATAGGTTACTTTTGCGGGCGGGAGGGGGACAAAACATGAATGTCGCGGACAGGAGAGGGTCAGGTCTCTAAGATGAAGTTTGCGTGCAGCGGTTGGAAGTTTTGAGCAGCCCTTCAGTCTGCATTTAACAGTGCGATGAGGATTACTGTGCCGACACGAAAGAGGCCATGCTTTTAATGTTTTAATTTAATTAAACAATTTTAGGATAATATTTCAATGAATTTTAAGATATCTCGCGGCCCCCCCTGGAGGACCACTGAGGCCCACTGTTTGAGAAACCCTGTTTATTTATCAAAATTGAATGTGATTATACTATAACACATTAAGTGTCTTTCTGTTCTTACCCTTCATCTCCACGCATTGATTTGCGCATATTCTGAGCTTATCACATGTCCAAACTTGAAAATTCCAGAAAGATCTGTCAGTCCATGCAAATGTACCAGTCTGAGAGAATGACAAAGACAGTTAAAGTAGAAAGAAAGACAGGCAGAAAAGGTGTTTGGATAGTGAGAAACTATAGTGTGTGCATGACATTTAAAAACAGGAAATAATAACAACTCAATAATTTATCTTTTCTCTCCCTATTTGTTAACGTCTTCTGACTTCTTTTTTTTACCTCAAAAAATTCAAAGCCTCCAAGCCAGAAGCTCAGGTTGTTACATTTTGGGTTTACAATGCGGATCAAGAGATCATTATGCATTTTACTATGCACTGACACCAAGTGTGCACCAGGGGCTGTGACCCTACAGCTTAACTGGGTATGAAAAAAAGAACAACAATTAATGACTACACATTACATGGATTTATTTATTTTTTTTTTTTGTCTTTTACATTAACTAAAAACCCTACCTCAGCATCAGTGAAATTCAAATGCTTGTTGAAGTATTTGACGCAGTGCTGGCCCACTTTGTACCAGTCAGTGAAGCCATATACATTACATGATTCAGGCCTAGGACACTGCGCAGTGACATTTGTACAGCCAGCAACAAACCCTAAATGACAAAATCACATGTTCAAGCTCTAAAAAATGTATACATATAATATGTTGGTAGTATTTCTTAGCTGTTTGAAAGATAAACTTGAAATGTATTTCTTAATCTACTAATACAGTCTAAGTTTACTCAACAAATACTTTATAAACCTTATGCAATGGTCACATGCTTTTTGTTAACAACACCCAATTTACCGTTAATTAAAATCAGGGTCTCATTAAAAAATGGGTGTGAAGTAATCAGTAACATTTTGGAAATTCAACATAAATATATTTTAGTATGAATTAAATATTACCTTTCTCCATTGTTAAGATGTTTCCACTCCCAAAAAGGAGCATCATCAACAGAAAGCTAATTAATCCTGATTTGAACTAAGAGGAGGAATATGATTATTAAACGCAACATTTTTTTTACCAACATGCTCGAATGTTAAATTCACACACACACACACACACACACACACACACACACATATATATATATATATATATATATATATATAGGACTCTGTTTAAGAAGAGGCTTACCATTGCAGTTCATCAGCTTCTGTCATCTATCTGTCCTCACAATAAATCTTGCATCTCTCACTTTATTTTATACCTCTCGATTTCACACCTCCTCCTCTTCTCTCAGTCCTACTGAATTTTGCGTGTACCCTTTTTTTCTTTTCTTTTTTCTTCAGCACACAGAAAACCTGAAGCATTTCAACAGGAATATAATATAATATAATATAATATAATATAATATAATATAATATAATATAATATAATATAATATAATATAATGTAACGTAATATATAATTATGAAATAATATATTTTGTGTGAAGTGTTAAAGTTTACACAGATCAGATTGTGATGGGCAAACAAGCTAAAATAGGCCGGTCAAGTCCAAGACTAAGAGGGAATTCAGTACGCCAAGTTGAATGAAGTGTAAAAGGGCCAAAATTTGGGTGCTCAAGATTCTGACCTCATGAACATATATATACTGTATATACTTACATACGTCACCTTTACCATGATAGATTTACATTTGCTACTGTATGCTAGTCACTTTGTATTGCTTTAATTTTTAAAGCTTAAAGCAAAGTTTTTCGTTTTACAACATAATGCATTAGGTTGCATGATGCAAAGATAATATGGTTTAAACTTCCCAAATGTTACAAATTAACCTTAGATGGTCTACAGGATAAAAAAAAAAAAAACATGTAATTAAAAAACATTTATACATTTTGGTTACACTTTATTTTAAGGTGACCTTGTTACACTTTACATTGTACTTATAATAACAATTAACTAGGACACCTTAAAATAAAGTGTTAGTCATTTAAAGCAAGCTAAAGTTAGAGCATACTTTGGCCTGCATGTTTGTTTCACATGATGTCAGTCACTGGATTTTCTTTACTAAAAAAGGACATCAACTGAAATGAAAACCAGCAAAGAGATGCAGGTCCAACCGTGACAGACATTTGTGTGTTGCTGTTTTGACCCTTTAGTGATTAAAAATACATCTCTTGAGGAAAAATGTTGTTTTGATTGTGCATGGATGAATGTCTTGCACACAAGACATCTTATTAAACAGATAAACAAATTAATAATGGTTTACAAATAGGGTGCCCAGCCAACATTCTAGCATGGGCTGTAAATATGGGTCCTATGTGGGTTTGTCCATGGGTTCCAAAAATGTCTTCACTTCTAAACTTAGAGACCTTTTATGTTATCATACAGAAAAAAATTCAAATACATTTCTAAATATATTTAAAAAATATACAAGAAATGGCCAGCAAAAATATATTTGTTCATATATATTTTAAAATATATTTACATACATATTTTTTTTACAAATGTATTTGTGGCCATTTTTTGTATACACTGTAAAAAAAAATGGTAAAAAAAAACATAAAAAGTAAAATATCCTAATTTCAATAATGCAAACAAACTCTTATGGAATTACCATGATATTACCATGATGGAGGTCAGTGTTTGCTTTAGTTAGGTTCTCGACTCTTGAGTTGTATGATAAGTTTTATCTTTTGTGTTCAATAATCCACTACCTGTCATTTGACCTTTTTTTTTTTACCATTTTATTGTAAAGTCAAGGTATCTCATCAGAATAATTCAAGCAATATCTGTTTAGTGAAGCATTTATTGAATATTTCCGAAAAAGTTTGTTTGCATTATTTAAATTGGGATATTTTACTTTTATGTTTTTTTTTTACCATTATTTTTTTTTACAGAGTATACAAAAAATGGCCACAAATACATATGTAGAAAATATATGTACATAAATATATTTTGAAATATATTTGAACAAATTTTTGTTGGCCATTTCTTGTATATTTTCAAAATATATTTAAAAATATATTTGATTTTGGGATAACATAAAAGGTCCTTTTAAGTTTAAAATTGAAGACATTTTTGTTGACTTTGACATGTAATGTTTTTGCTTGACATTTATCAAGTCATATTGCCAGTTTTTGTTTATTTTATGTTTTTCTGTTGTATTTTGTGGCTATCTAGCTACCATTTTCCACCTGAGGGAAAAAAATGAATTTCTTGGCCAGCCAATATAGCACACATTTTTTGGACCCTAGAAACCGCCCCAAACAAACTATTAGAATAGGAAGAAAGTCACGTCTGAAAGCTGCATCAATTTTTTTTAAAACTTATTATTGGATAAAATGAATGGAGAATATCGTGTTTTTCCACAGAGGTGTAAAATATTTGAGTAATTTTACTTGATTACTGTACTTAAGTATTATTTTGGGGGATTTGTACTTTACTCAAGTACAATTTAAATTGACTATTTGTACTTTTACTTGATTACATTTCTGAAGAAAAAAACAGTACTTTTTACTCCTTACAATTTTATTTCATTTTGAAAAGAACATTATAATCTTCTACACACTTCTACTTCAGTTATGACTTTCATCAGGTCAATGTCTGGCTTCAAAAGTTCCCCATTAAATCTGAGGAAGCATGTTGAGGTAGAAAAGTTGCAAATAATTATTTAGCAATATTTGCTGAGAAAACAACAACTCTAAATGCCCCAAATAAACAGTTAAAAGAATAATTGAAGAGTTCAGATGCAAAAGCCTCACACATTTCTTCAAAAAATGTATCATTTTTATCAGGCTCAGATGTATAGGTTTCTATGCAAGTACTGATATTTCTGATTGGGCTGAGGGTGGGATTTTGAGGAGTTTGAAGTAAAAGTATATGATGGATGTATAATATGTGTCAAGAGCATTCACTCAGTATCTCATATTTGACCGATATGGCTTTTAGAGGGTTTTGCATCGGAACTCTTCAATTGTCTGCAAAGTCCACTTCAGAAACCACACAAAGTGAACACGTTTTAGATTAAAATATTAGTATTTGTATTCTTCTTATATATCGTTTCACTTAAGAAGACCCTGAATTACTGTCATATTCACTTTGTGTATAGTTTTAGAAATGTCATTTTTGGATGTCCCATATACTTGCGTTCTATAAAGAGAGATGTTTTTTGTTTGTATTCATCTGATAAATGAATGAAGTCAAATGGGATGGCATGAGGGTGGAAAGGATGGAGTTTCCTTTTAATTGCTTCATTTTAATAGTTGTTGTTGAACTAAATATACAGGTTTGACCTGTGCCATTGCATTTTTTCCCATTCTCTCACTTTAACCATACTTCTGTATGTCTGTCAGGAAAAAAAAGTACTTCTACTTTTTTAATACTTGAGTAAAATTTAAAGTTGTACTTTTTTACTTTTACTCAAGTATTTTTTTGGCAAGATACTTGTACTTTTACTTGAGTAAAAGTTTCCGTCCACACATCCAACAGACTGATGAAAAAGCGGGACATTTTCTCAATATGCGACGTGCGGGACAAGGGGTGAAAATGCTGTGTGGTACAACACAAAGCGGGAGGGGTGCACTCTCAAAAAGGATGTGTTAATTTTTTGTTGACTATTTTAACACGTTTTGTGTCATTTTGTGTACATACTTGACACAAATTGTGTAACTATAACCTAAGAAATTATATTGAAAAGAAGTGAAAGCCAACAGAACGTTCCATTGCAACATTGGCGCCCAGCAGCAGCCTTACGCTTCCGCCATTTTGGAGTGAAAGCGACTCGGCAGTTCACTAGCTTCTTGCTGTCGCTATGGCAAATATCAGCTGCTTTGTTTAAAAAACATGTACATTAATGTACATAAAAGCTAAAATACACAACCTGAATAGTGACAACATTTTAATATATGTTTTTTTTAAACTCTACTTTCCATTAATTTCTTAAGAATATGTGTATTATATTAACTATTAACCCATAACTTGTTTATTGAAAGGATTTTTGTATGTTTTGTATGTACTGTAATCGCTGTTTGTTGTTATTGCAATAAAATAAAATGAACAGAACGCAGAACATTGTGCCATCACTAGACTACTGATTATCAAAAACTTTGATAAGACTTTGAAAGACTTTCTTCCATTTATAAAAAAAAAAATAAAACTTTCCTCATCATGTTTGTAGTTTGTTGCAGGGGATTAAAACATACAATATAATGTATAAATACATTATATATTTTAGACCTACAAACAGTAGTAACTATTAATAGTAAATGTGTAAAGTTGCATAAAATGAAAATACTCAGTAAAGCAGGCTAGAACTGGAACTGCCTCAAATGTAATTGTTGGATTCCACAAGTGATAACATAAAACATGTATATTAATACAATACAACTGTAGTAGTCATAAATTTTACTGATGACTTTTGACTTCTGATGAAATTTTCACCTGACAAAGACTGATTGCATTTCTGATTTGGCTGTGAGATTTGCCAAGTTTGGGTGTGTAAAATGTGATGGATTCTGATCCGTAAAAAAAAATCTAACCATGTAGAGTGACTTTTTGCACTTTTTCGTGTCACACACTACTTCCATGCAGTCAGTGTGTTCTTTTATTTCCACTTTAACTTCTCTTTAGTTGTCATTCTGTCTGCTTCTGTGCTGTTGTTCAGTTGGCATTTTCACCCCAAAATGGCAGCTGCGCTACAAAAGCGCCACCTAGTGGCTGTTACCAGAAAAGCATCAGAGTTTCGCCTCTTGGTATTCTATACTCTTTGCTATAACACATTAGTGTGTGGAAAATTAGCAGTAATAACACATGGTTGAGTTAAAAGTAACACAAAATGTGTTGTCCTTAACTAGACACAGAGGTGTGTTAAGAAACAACAAAGGTTGTGTTGTTTATAACATCATTTTTAAGGGTATGGTCACCCTATTTACAAATGGTTTACAGGAAGGTCGCTGTTTTGAATGATCCACAGTCGATGAACAAACTTTCAATTTCATTTCGTTGCAACATAGTAGCCACAGAAACTTTTCTCTGTGTATGAATATGTCATTGACACCTAGGCTACTTGTAAATGACATATGTATGGAATTTCCCGCAAAATGCATCCTGACAGCTCTAAAATATAATTCAATAGGTTTATCACAGCTGGATAAGTAAATAGGCTGCATGGTTTGAAAGGTGGATTTTTAGACTTTGCCCTTCAACAACATTTATTATTTATCAAAAAGCTACTATTTATTGTTTTCTTTTTTGTCCACTTATTGGCTTATTTTCAGAGGCACAATTCAAGGTACTGGTGCTTGCCTACAAGTCAACCACTGGCACTGCACCAGAATACCTAAACTGTCTAATCCAACCTTATGTCCCCTCCAGAAGCTTGCGTTCTGCAAATGAACGACGCCTGGTGGTGCCATCCCAAAGAGGCTCAAAATCACTTTCACGTACCTTTTTGTGGAATGTTCCCAGCTGGTGGAATGACCTACCCATCTCAATTCGATCAGCTCAGAGTCATTGGCCATCTTCAAAAAACGTCTAAAAACCCATCTTTTTCGCC
This sequence comes from Cirrhinus molitorella, assembly GCA_033026305.1. Taxonomy (NCBI): domain Eukaryota; kingdom Metazoa; phylum Chordata; class Actinopteri; order Cypriniformes; family Cyprinidae; genus Cirrhinus; species Cirrhinus molitorella. The sequence goes on from CM065120.1 coordinate 30,272,776, forward strand.
AGAACTTGACCAATTGACACTAGCACTTTCCTACTCTTTTCAGTTTTTCTATATACTTATTTAAAAAAAAAAAACTTGCAAGGCTTATAGTGTTTATCTAACTGAAATTTGCCTCAGCACTCTATTGTAAGTCGCTTTGGATAAAAGCGTCTGCTAAATGACTAAATGTAAATGTAAATGACAATTCTGACACATATCACCCTATCCACACTTCTTCTTACTTTGTACTACTTATTCTATATATATAGAATAAGTAGTACAAAGTAAGAAGAAGTGTGGATAGGGTGATATGTGTCAGAATTGTCATATATACAGTTTGTATATATATATATATATATATATATATATATATATACAAACTGTAAACTAGTTAGATGAAATATATATCTATATATTTGTTATGGTATCCAGACATCCCTGTTTTAAAGGGACAGGCCCAGGTTTTGGTTTCCTGTCTCTGACTGGAGATGTCCCGGAAAATGTCCCCAATAAAAAAAACTCTACAAACATAACAGACTGGTTATAATGAGCAATTACTGTGTATTTACTGCTTTCACCAATAGCACCCAAGCTGAAAAGATTAAATAGCCAAGCTGATAGCTAGGCCTTCTTGTTTGTGTACTGCTACTACTATCCTGGAAGAGAACAGAAATGCTATTATAATCAATTATCTACAGAGACATAGATTTCAACACAGTTAAACTGTTTATGTTAACTTGTGTATGAATGAATAACATAAAAAATAAATAAATTGCTCTTTTACAATTTACAATTACATTTGCCCAAAGCACATAATTGTGCTCAAAGTGGGACTGAAATGCAAAAAATAATCCTAATAAAAATAAGCCTAACTGGGGATGGTAAAGATACATTTCTAAAACAAATGTAACATTTGAAAGTTGTCATTACATACTGTTTTGATCTGTTTGCTATATGCATTATTTACTATTTATTGTTTTTCATATTGTGAGATTTGGTGTATTAAAACTAGGGTCACTTTGAACCATGCATGAACATCATTCATTGTAATTATTAGTTATAATATTATTATATGGACTACACAGCAATAATAAAAAATGGAACTAGGAAATGCCCTTGGTTTCCATTTCAGAAATCTGGTCTCTTTAATATTTAAAGTCACATACAGTCAGTCATAAACAGACAAACAATAACAAAATAAAATCAACGTTTGATTGCAAATGTTCTTTATTATCAGTTTTAAGCTATTTGAAGATTTTTTTATTTTTTGTAAGTTTTTTTGTTGATGCAGAGAAACTATTTTTATTCAGAAAGTTTTGCGGGATGATACCCAGATAAAACTACTCCATCTTCCCAGAGCCTGGTTTTAAGATAGTATTTCGTTTGAAGGCACACATGTAGTTTTTCTTGGCATAACAATCGTCGTCATTCCATCTGCCAATCTCTGAAAATGTGAGGGACAGTAAAAGATTATTATACCTTCTGCAGTGTGTCTTACCAACAGTATATTTAAAAGTCCTAACAGCATCAATATCACAGTAATAAATTATTTACCAAAACATAGTTAAAAATGAATGTGATTATACTATAACCCCTTTGTGTCTCTCTGTCGTTACCTTTCCAGTTCATCTCCACACATTCCTCTGCACTAGTATATATGCTGGGCTCACCACGTGTCCAAACTTGAAAATCCCAGAAAGATCCATCAGTCCAAGAAAATTTACCAGTCTGAGAGAATGACAAAGATATTTAAAGAAGAAAAAAAAGTCAGACGGAAAAGGTGTTTCAGTAGTGAGAAACTATAGTGTGTGCATGACATTTAAAAAAAAGGAAATAACAACAACTTTAACAAATGTTTTCTTTTCTCTCCCTATTTGTTAACGTCTTCTGACTTTTTTTTACCTCAAAAAATTCAAAGCCTCCAAGCCAGAAGCGCAGGTCATTTGGGTTAAATTTTTTGACAATGCGGAGCAAGAGACCATTATGCTCTTCACTATGCACTGACACCAAGTGTGCACCAGGGGCTTTGGCCCTACAGCTGAACTGGATATGAAAAAAGAATAGATGACATAGATTTTTTATTATTATTATTATTATTATTATTATTTTGTCTTTTGTCTTTTATACATTACATTTACTAAAAACCCTACCTCTGCATCAGTGAAGTTCAAATAATTGTTGAAGTATTTGACGCAGTGCTTGCCCACTTTGTACCAGTCAGTGAAGCCATATACATTGCATGATTCAGGCAAAGGACACTGTGCAGAGACATTTGTACAGCCAGCAACAAACACTAAATGACAGAATCACATATCTGAACTCTAAAAAATGTATAAATATAATATGTGGGCAGTATTTCTTGGCTGTTTGAAAGATAAACTTGAAGTGTATCACTTAATCTACTAATACACTCAAAGTTTACTCAACAAATATATAAACCTCATGCACAAACTAAATGGTCACATGCTTTTTGTTAACAACACCCAGTTTACTGTTAATTATAATCAGAGGCTCATTATAGAATGAGTGTGAAGTAATGGGTAACATTTTGAAAATTCAACATAAATATATTTTAGTATGAATTAAATATTACCTTTTTCCATTGTTAAGAAGTTTCCACTCCCAAAAAGGAGAGTAGTCAACAGAAGTCTAATTGATCCTGATTTGAACTGTGAAGGAAGAAAAAATCAGTGGAATAACCACATAACCCATTTATACAATGAGGGAAAATTATTTCATCCCCTGGTGATTTTGTACGTTTGCTCACTGACAAAGAAAGTATCAGTCTATAATTTAAAGGGTTGGTTTATTTTAACTGAAAAACAATCCAGAAAAACGCATTTCAAAAAAGTTATAAATTTGTAGTAATTTGATAATGTGATTCTTATTTTTATTTAGAGTAAACTAACCAAATGTTTATTTAGTGAGCAATGTCTTTATGCTTAGGGGTTTAACGAAAACAAAAGCCCTGCATGACATAATATTAATATGTCCATATGCTCCTACGTTGTGATATAGAGAGCAATAAAGTTAGCTGCGTTTTCTGGACCATCCTGTCTCTGCCTGGTTGTTGTGCCCAAAGAAAGTTATCACAAAATTGATTTGCATTGTAACAAGTGAAATAAGTATTTGATCCCCTATCAGTCAGCAAGATTTCTGGTCAGTCTCCAGACCTTAATCCCATACATCTGACCTCTGTGATTACCAACAAGGGTTTTGCCACCAAGTACTAAGACATTTTTCCGAAGGGGTCAAATACTTATTTTACTCATTAAAATGCAAATCAATTTATAACTTTTTTTTTTAAATGCATTTTTCTGGATTTTTTTGTGTTGTTGTTGTTATTCTGTCTCTCACTGTTCAAATAAACTTACCATTATAATAACAGACTGATAATGTTTGTCAGTAGGCAAACAAATAAAATCAGCAAGTGATCAAATAATTGTTTCCCCTCACTGTACACACACACACACACACACACACACACACACATACATATATATATATATATATATATATATATGCACAAAAGTATACAAACTTACCATTGCAGTTCTTCTACTCTTGTTGTCTATCATCTATCTGAGTAACTCATAGATCGGTCTTACATGATTTTATGTCTTTCCATTCATTTTCACAACTCCTCCTCTTCTCTCATTTATCCTTATCTTCAGGTTGTGTATGTGTGATCATCACACAGAAAACTGCTTTTTTATTCAGTGCCTGAATTATTGATCCATATAGTTTATTGTACACAATTCATAATTGAATATATTTAATATATCTTACAATGAAGGGCCATTAAGCAGAATTGTATTGTTGTATAAGATGCTGATTAGACATCATGATTATTGCACAGGTGTGCCTTAGGCTGGCTAATAAAATGGCACTCTAAAATGTGCAGTTTTATCACACAGCACAATGTCACAGATGTTGCAAGGTTTAAGGGACTGTGTGATTGGCATGGCATCCACCAGAGCTGTTGCCCATGAATTGAATGTTCATTTCTCTACCATAAGCCATCTCCAAAGGCGTTTCAGAGAATTTGGCAGTACATCCAACTGACCTCACAACCACAGACCATGTGTAACCACACCAGCCCAGGACCACATCCAGCATCTTCACCTCCAAGATCGTCTGAGACCAGCCACCCGGACATCTGCTGCAACAATCAGACGGGCACAAACTGTCAGAAACCATCTCATGGAAGCTCATCTGCATGCTCATCATCCTCATCGGGGTCTTGACTTGAATGCAGTTCGTTGTCGTACCCGACTTGAGTGGGCAAATGCTCACATTCGATGCCGTTTGGCACAGGGAGTGGGGGTTGGGGGGCTCGAGCCCCTGCCCCTTTGAGGTACGAAGCTAAAGTGCCCTTGGGGTCCAGTCTATGTGCCCCCCCACGATTTCTACTGAGCATGTTTGGGATGCTCTGGATCAGCGTATACAACAGTGTGTTCCAGTTCCTGCCAATATCAAGCAACTTTGCAGTTATTAAAGAAATGTGGACCAACATTCCACCATCCACATTCAACAACCTAATCTACTCAATGCTAAGGAGATATGTTGCACTGTGCAGGGACGGATTATGAACCGGGCCAGTGGGGCCGCTGCCCAGGGCCCCTAGGGGTGCAGGGGGCCTGTGGGGCCCCTAGCCCAAAACAATTTGCAACGCTTATCAACAATGTATTTTCGTTTGTCTATTTTAGAGGGCCTACATTGTTTGATCATCTGCCTACAAGGGCCCCTGACCCTATAGGGAGGGCGTTTGGCTGCCAAGGGCCCTTGAATTGTGGTGGTTGTGGTGGTGGTGCTGGTGGTGGTGGGGGGGGAGGTCGGTGCTTTCAGGGGGCCCCCGGCCCTGCTATAGGCTTCTGGCTACCAGGGGGTCCTAGGGAGGATGGGGGCTTTGGGGGCTTTTAGAGGGCCCTCTGATTATGAGGGCCCTACTAGGAGGCCCTAGGGAGGAGGGTGTAGTGTACCTTTAGAGGGCCATCTGATTACAAGGGCCCCTACCATGGGGCCCCTGCCTTCTGGGGGGAGGGGAGGGGGGCGTGTTAACAGCCTTACAGAAGGCCCTCTGACTAGGAAGCGGTTGCATGGTGGGATGGAGGCGGTTTTGAGGCACACGGATTTGACAGAAAATTAAGCAATTTAAATGAAGAAAAGAAAAGAATTATATGGGCATGCGGTAGACGTTTCTAGTGGGCATTCCCAAGTTGAAATCATGGATATTTTTTTCTTGTTGTGGCGCAACGTGTTTTTTTTTTTTGTTTCAATCTGTATTATAGTATGCTTGCCCTCCTAAATCTATATGGCATAAAGTAAAAGAACGAAAAGTAATGTAATAAAAGTAGATCTACAATCGCAAATTTAAACTGATAAAGATTTCCATGAGCTGGCAAGAAGACAAAAGGATCACACAGCTAACGACAACATTAACTGTAGCTACGAAGTTTTAAGGTAGGACAATAGGTTTCATTTATCATTTGCCAGCCATGGCTCTAGTTGGCAAGAAATTCACAGCACATATTATTTTGAGCGCATCATATTTCTTGTTGGGTCTATTTGTTGCACCTTATACCATCGTCAGATTTATACATGTCAACTTGCAACTGGCAAGCTAACGCCCGGCCACCTCTCAACTACATGAGCGCACTTCTCCACAACATTCTGACAACCCACGTGTAAACCTGCTGTTTATCTAAGTTATTGGTTTATTAAATATGACACGGGTGGGTAGTATTTGTGATTTTGCTTACTTTACCATTTCATTCTGTTGGTGTCCTTGAATTTATTTGTTCCTGGCCCTGCGCATGATATGATTGCCCCCTAGCTACGAGGATGTAATTGTCTTCTTTGGGAAAGCTGCAAAGCAACAATTGCAGATTATAACAGGTACATGGCATTTTGGTTCACTTTTATAGACATTTCCATTTCTATTTCGAACTAGCACATTCTGGATAATTCAAACAAATAATGTTTGTTATGATACGATCTGGTTGTGCTACGTTGCTACCTGTCTCTATAAACAGAGATGATGGGTAACCTGGTGCTAACATTAACGTGAGGTAATGGCATTAGGCTGTACTGATTATAATTTGAGATCCAACTGTATCAACTTAAGCCACCTTCTTTTCACTTTTTCCGAGGTAAAAAGCGGCAAAAGATAGTTTTGTCAACATCATTCTGCTTTTACAACATGGTACGCTTACGCCGCACTAGTTTGGACCCACAAGTGGCATGATGACGTAACAACTAGCCATCCCAGACAATGCTGGCGTTTTTTTTTTTTTTTTTTTTTTTTTTAAGGGGGGGGGGCCCTCGCGAACGTTTTGCCCAGGGGCCCACACAACCCATAATCCGTCCCTGGCACTGTGTGAAGCAAATGGTGGTCCCCAATACAGTAAAACTGCACATTTTAAAGTGGCCTTTTATTGTGGCCAGACTGTGCAATAATCATGCTGTCTAATCAGCATCTTGATATGCCACACCTGTGAGGTAGATGGATTATCTCAGCAAAAAGGAAGTGCTCACTAACAGATTTAGACAGATTTGTGAACAATATTTGAGAGAAATAGGCCTTTTGTGTACATGGAAAAAGTCTTAGATCTTTGAGTTCAGCTCAATAAAAATGGGGACAAAAAAAGTGTTGCATTTATAATTTTGTTCAGTGTAACTTTAATAAAATATAAAAGTAAATTAATAAACTGTAATTGAATTGTATTATTTACAAATGACAGTTGTAGCTCTAGACAGTTACCCCCTATGTCTGTTATTTTATTAGTACAGTTGTCTGATTGATTTTATAGTCTCAAGCATTCAGAAATCACACAAAAGAAAATTTAAGTCAAGTCACCTTTATTTATATAGCGCTTTTTACAATACAGATTGTGTCTAAGCAACTTTACAGTATCAAATAGGAAGGTAATGTGTCAATAATGCAAAAAGAAACAGCAAACAAATTTTCAGTTAAAGGGAATTAATCATTGAATTTAGTGAAGTTATCAGCCAGCTCAGTTAAATTTTCACTGGAAATTAAGTATCCCCAACTGAGCAAGCCATAGGTGACAGCATCACGGAACCAAAACTCCATTGGTGACAGAAATGGAGAAAAAAACCTTGGGAGAAATCAGTTGGGGGGATAGTTCTCTTCTGACCAACAAACAAGCAATTTATACCTGTAGAGGTCGTCTATAGGTGCTGACCCACCATCTGGATATGGACTGGATCAGGGAACTGCAGTGACAATCTGATCAGGAAACAGACTGGATCTGAGTGGCAACTATGACCTCGGAATAAGCAAGAGACAGACTAATATTAGCATAGATGCCATTCTTCATGTGATGCAACGAGTACATCAGGTGTTATGGGAAGTGTTCCCGGTTAAGCAGTTTTACTATGATAAAACCATGGTTATTTGTGTAAGGTTGTGATGTCCACAATCTTTTGTTGAAGACATTATAGAGGCTGTAGCATTTCTACTGCAAAAAGGTGGCCAAAGATTAAACAACAAGTGAATAGCCTATTTGAATGAAATATTTTGTAAGTGTAACTTCAGCAATTACCAGGCCTTTGGTGACCTTTGCAGGCATTTGTAATAATATGCAATGTACATACATTGTTTATTTTGAATAACATTATGTATTTTAACAGTGTTATTATATGAAACCATTTGATTATTATTAATTAACCAATCATTATTGCCCCATTGTTTATTATATAATGCATTTTTTGTCATTTTAAAGGCTATTGTTCACTTAGGTCTGTTTTTATTACCACAAAAAATATTACCTGAATACTTATTTGTAAATTATTATTTGAAGTAACAAAACCATGCTTAATTTGGACCTTGGCTACAAGATTTTTTTTTGTTTTGTTTTATTCGTAGTAAAAACCATGGTTAATTTTCATAAAGGAACATAGAAACAGAGAACATTAAAGCAGATGCATTGGTGGTGAAAGTATTACTGACATTAATAGGTTATTAACGTCAACAGCCAAAAAAAGTTTCACAGGATATGAAACTAGACGACCTGAAAGTGATGCACAGGCTACTTTTTTTTTCATGTTTTTTTTTCTTTTTCTGTTCTCTGCCAAACTGCTGATGTCTTTTCTGGTGTCCATGTAAACATAGTCGCTGTTAAACCCTTTGGCACCCAGTCGGGCCCTGGTTGATTCCATTCTTGAGTTTTGGAAATAATATAAAGATATCACTGACTATAACCAGCAACCTACCACTTTATTGACTTCCTAAATTGTGAAATAAGTGGAAAAACAAATCCATAGCCACTTAAGTGTACATATTAGCACAGGGCGACAGCAAAAAATGTGAACACAAAATGTGATACAATGTAGTGTAAAAGTTCTCTATTAACTATTATTTTTTATGCCAGCCATATACTTTATCTCTTTCATTTTCACAACCCCTCCTACTTCTTTCACAATTTTTCACATGTATTACTGTCATATCTTGGTCTCAGATTTCTTTCTAACACATGAAATGTCTTTCAAAAAATGCAGCATTATGCTTCACAAACCATTAATTAATCTGATTTCTCATTCACTATTGCAGCTAGTCAACCAAATTGCAGAAACAACATGTATAAACTGTGTCTTGTTTACATCCCTTTTTAGGTGCTTAAACATTTAACAATGCATTTACAGCAAAGTAAATGTTAAAATAGACAGTAAGAATGATAAATACTTAATTGACCATTTAAAAGCCAGCGGAATGGCAGATAATATTGCAGCAGATGCACTGGTGGTGAAAGTATTACTGACATTAAAACGTTATTAACGTCAACAGCCAAAAAAAGTTTCACAGGATATGAACATAGGCGACCTGAAAGTGATGCACAGGCTTCATCTTTTTTTTTTTTCCTGTTCTCTGCGCCAGACTGCTGATGTCTTTTCTGGTGTCCATGTAAACATAGTCACTGTTAAACCCTTTGGGCCCAGTCAGGCCCTAGTTGATCCATTCTTGAGTTTTGGAAATAATATAAAGATATCACTGACTATAACCAGCAACCTACCACTTTATTGACTTCCTAAATTGTGAAATAAGTGGGAAAAAAAACAAATCCATAGACACTTAAGTGTATCTGGCAACTGCAGAGGCCTCAGTCATAACTCACTCAAGGGATGAGGCCAAAGATGTAACCTTTTCAAAATGATAATATATATATTTAAACCTAAATGTTCAAAGATGGGGAATTACCTTTTGGCTGAATAGTTTCCTAACACCTAGATACACGTTAAATGTATCATATGGAAGTAAATTGATGACAAAACGTTTCTGAAACCAAAAAGTGTGTTAAATTGCAATAATTGAAAAATTGCATTGCATTAACAGTGCTTGCATTTGAATGCATTGTATTTTTTAGAGCTTGCATTTTTGATGGCTGAAATGCAACATGATTATGTAAGCTGTGAATAACAATAATAATAATAAACACATTTTAAAAACCCATTGTCTCTCTCTAAGTTGGACTATTTAGCAATATTGTGGGGCCAGATTTAACAGCCTGCACTATAGCAAACACTTTTTTGGGATTAAAAAAATAGTTTTATGAGAGGAGAGAATTCAAGTGTCATTCTGATACTATTTTTGTAGACAGTGCATTGTAAATTGTTCAGAAAGGGACATCTGGTAAATGACAATCTTGAGGTTACAGATACAATTTGGACCTTTCAGTTTTAACGCTGATGCAGCTCAGAATCTGAATGACTTTTAGACTTTGTTACTTTACACATTTTTACTTTTACAGATTTTTGATCTAGTGTAGAATGACGTGTACATATTAGCACACGGTGACAACAAAAAATGTGAACACAAAATGTGATACAATGTAGTGTAAAAGTTCTCTATTAACTATTATTTTTATGCCAGTCATATACTTTATCTCTTTCATTTTCACAACCCCTCCTACCTCTTTCACAATTTTTCACACATATTACTGTCATATCTTGGTCTCAGATTTCTTTCTAACACATGAAATGCCTTTCAAAAAATGCAGCATTATGCTTCACAAAGCATTAATTAATCTAATTTCTCGTTCACTATTGCAGCTAGTCAACCAAATTGCAGAAACAACATGTATTCTATAAACTGTGACTTGTTTACATCCCTTTTTAGGTGCTTAAACATTTAACAATGTATTTACAGCAAAGTTAATGTTAAAGTAGAAAGTAAGGATGATAAATACTTCATTGACCATTTAAATTTATAGCAGATGTTTGGCATGATGTCCCTGCAGACATGTCCTTGCAGGGCGCATGCTGGCTTTTTGCATGAAACACAGTGGGCTAGGCCAGCCCACACCAAACCTAAACCGGTCCAGTGTGGGCTTGCCCAGGAGAGGCCCACAGCTTTGGGCTCTCTGTGAGCAGCCCACACTAGCGGACTGTCCACATTAATCCACAACTTTTGTATCTTTTGGGCCCATGCATGTTTTGTGTAGGCAGCTCTGTAATGCAACTAGGAGAATACAAACAACATTGACTGGCCATTCTTTAGCTACCCAATTGAACTGGAATGGCTCAAACCAAAAGAGACCTTTTCACAATCTGTTGTTTAATATAGGCCAGGGATCCACTAATTTGGCTCACAAGATCCACTTTTCCACAGAGTTTTATTTCTAACTTAATCGAACACACCTGAGTATGCTAATCAATGTCTTCAGGATCGTTAGAAAATCAGAGGTGGGTGAGTTTGATCAAAGGGAGCTAAACTCTGCAGGAAAGTAGATCTCAGGAGCCATATTTGAGGTGTAACATGAGCCTGTTAATAAGAATTTTGTGGGCAGTTTTCCTCCTTATCACTAGGGGTGCTAGGGTGTTTTAGGTTTCCTTAAGTAAAGCCATGTGGGTAGAGGGAGTTAGCAAAATCTGATTCCTGATTCGGGAGATCTGTTGAAGATGGAATGGGAGGAAGCATCAAATTATAGTTACGAAAGGTTTTACGTGGTTAAGGGAAATAAATTAAAAATAAGACCAACTAAATTAAGGAAATTGAGATTAGAAAAATGACTGCACAACAGAACCTGTAGGTGGCGATATGCACAAAGTTTGCAAAGCGCCAAAAAACAGAAGAAGAAGAAGAAGAAGAAGCGGGAGTTAGCAATAACAAGCAGCAGTGTCTTGGTTGGGAAATATGTCATTTCAAGCCCAGTCTAAAGTAAGAATTAGTTTTTTTTTCTATTTAGAAGTGTACATTACTTTTTTTTTTCTTTTTTTTTTTTTTGCAGAGAAGTTCCATGTATGTATGGCCTATGTTTGGATTGATGCATTTTAGAAGGACTCTTATTGGTGAGGTCACCACATAATGGTCCAGTTTGAATATGGATTTAAAGTCCTTTTCGATGTGGGACCATAGTCTGGACTGTTTTTGACTGTTCCTTTTTAGGAAAAGTCTAATGTTTGAGAGCTGTGGTGTGTTTTCATTACAGGTTTGGATCGGATTATTCATTTGCTATCAGCCAACTTTAGCTATGGACAGTGTTTGGACATTGATGCACTACAGATAAGAATTTTGCACACATCAGTTACATTTATTTCTTCACTCAGATTATTCCAAACCTTAACACAAAATACACTACAAACGCAAACATGTACACAAACACAGACATACAGCTAAAATGGAAATGTGCACAAACATACATGCAAACACAAACATGCACTCAAACAAACACTCATGCAAACACAGACAGGGGCACACACACACACACACACACACACAAACAAACAAATGTAATGCAGACACATACAAATGCAAACAAACACACAAACATAATGCAAACACACAAAATAGACACTAACAAACGTGCACACACACACACACAAACATAATGCAAACATGCAAACACAAACATGCACACACACACACACACACACACACACACACACAAGCATAATGACAAAAATGGATGCAAACATGCAAACACTCATACAACCCCCTGCAATTAAACAATTTCTTATACAAACCTTTCACAAATAAAAACTTTTAGTATGAATATATCTACAAGATGATGAAATGCAGGTTTTCTGAATGAGGATTGTTACCAGTGTTATGGTGAAACAAGTTTATTTTGAGACCTATATGAAGTGTTTTTGGCCAAGAATCATGTCTGGTAATGCAATCTGTATGAACAGTTGTGAAAATGTGGCTTCAGTATTGAATAAGGCTTTTTAGAAATTGAAGAAAATAATAATATTTTATATACCATATCTGACTTTCTCATTAAAACACCGCACATTTTCTTTGACTCAAATAAAGCAACATCTCTGGAGTATGTAAGCATCTACAATGTGTGTGCTAAACATCTCCACTTCTGTCATATTTGTTAGATGTACTACTCTTGTAATGCAATCACATTTGAGAACTGTGATGTTCCACACTTTTGTAAAAGACCCAATGTTTAAACAACATTACAGAGGACAAATGATTGGCCTGATGCATAAGATCATCGGGGCGGCGAGCGATCCAAATCATGGTTGCACTGGATATACCAAACGTGAAACAAACTTCAAGAATGAAATGAAAATGGTAAGAAGCCTGAACAATCCATGGCCTGATTTGACAAGCATGTTTATCACCAGAAGAGAGCCAGTCCGTGTAACTACCAGAAAAATTCTGGATGTGATGTCTGAATTTCAGGATGATATGGACATCAACGATTTTCTCTATCTGTGTACGTGTGTAACAGATCTATGTGTTTTGATGGTTTTAAAAAGTTATGCTTCAATGACATGTGAAATTGTTGAATCGCTGGTTGATTTTATATTAGAACAAAATATGCTGGCCTGTAGAGATTTTCTTTTTTGGCTAGACCATCTGTAATGTCATTGCTACTGTGAGTATAGGAGAGCATAAGTCGAAGTGGACGGCCATGACGTGTGGAGTCCCACAAGGCTCAATTCATGCGTCACTCTTGTTTAGCCTGTATATGCCCCCTCTAAGTCAAATTGCATATCACAGCTATGCAGATGATACCCAGATTTACCTAGCCTTATCACCAAATGACTACAGCCGCATTGACTCCCTCTGCCAGTGCATTGATGAAATTAACAGTTGGATGTGCCAGAACTTTCTTTAGTTAAACAAGGAGAAAACTAAAGTCATTGCATTTGTAAACAAAGATTAAGTTTTTAAGGTGAATTTTAGTTATGTCAATTAACTAAAAATCAAGTAAAAAATCTTGGGAGTCAGATCTTAGTTTCAGTAGTCATGTCAAAGCAGTAACTAAATCAGCATACTATCATCTTAATAACATTGCAAGAATTAGATGTTTTGTTTCCAGTCAAGACTGGACAGTCAAGACTACTGTAATGGTCTCCTCACTGGCCTTCCCAAGAAGACCATTAGACAGCTGCAGCTCATCCAGAATGCTGCTGCCAGGATTCTGACTAGAACCAGAAAATCAGAGCATATCACATATCAGTTATATTTAGGATTGATTTTAAAGTACTTTTACTCGTTTATAAATCATTCAATGACCTAGGACCTAAAAACATTGCAGATATGCTCAATGAATACAAACCTAACAGACCAGAATTAGAAGAATTAAAAATACCAAAGGTTCACACAAAACAAGGGGTATCCGCCTTTAGCTTTTATGCTGCCCACGGTTGGAATCTGCTTACAGAAGAGATCAGATGTGGTAAAATCTTCACTCAGAAGCATCTGTTCAGTTGTGCTTTTTCTGAATGAGCACTGTGCTACATCCAAACTGATTGTGCTGTGTTTTATTTATAATCATTTTTATTCCTGTTTTATTTTTTTTAAATCAATTTTTTTTAAATCATTTTAAATGTTTTATTGTTGTGATTATTACTTTCTGTGATCATTTTAACTCATCTTATGTCCTTATGATTTTATTATTTCTTGTTTACGCAAAGCACTTTGAATTACCATTGTGTATGAAATGTGCTATATAAATATAAACTTGCCTTGCCTTGTTTGCAATGGCAATTGATGACTTTCTTCACTACTTCAATGTATATTGTTGAAATAAAAGGTTGTCTCACTCATTCTGTTCACTGAGTTCAATGACTTTTAATTGAATGATTTTGCATACACTTTTATCCGAAGCGACTCACAAATAAGGATTTGTTTTTTTTTTGTTGTTAAAAAGTTTTATCAAAAATTTGATAAAAAGATGCAAGTAAAAATATTTCAAAAACTAGGATAATATAATCATATAACATAAATGTAATATAATGTAAATTTTATTAAATCAATCAAATCACAGAAATATAGACTTTGGTTCAAAAAGGTCAGCTAATGCCTATAATGCTAAAAGTGTAAGGCTTAACAGAAACATAAAAGTGTCACGGAAACATTTTTCCAACAATTTTAAGGTGTAATTAGCAGGGATCAGTCTGTTGTCTTGTTAATCTACATTGAAATTATTGGCATTATGAATATTTGTATGCCTAGGCTGTACTCATTAGTGTTAGATTAGTCTTAGTGACATTCGATGGGATGTTTTATTAAAAGATTTTATTAAAAATACTTAGTTGTAACTGACTAAAAAACTAATATTTAAGCTAAACAAACAATGAAGTATCATGCAGGAAACGGCAACCAAAAACACCAACTTAAATGAACAAAATACGCATTCACACAGTTAACTTTATTTAAAGTGAAAGTGAAAGTGATGAGACGTGAGGCCAAGTATGGTGACCCATACTAGGAATTTGTGCTCTGCATTTAACCCATCCAAGTGCACACACACAGTAGTGAACACACACACACACACACACCGTGAACATACACCCGGAGCAGTGGGCAGCCATTGCATTGCTGCGGCGCCCGGGGAGCAGTTGGGGGTTCGGTGCCTTGCTCAAGGGTCTCACCTCAGTCGTGGTATGGATGGAGAGAGCGCTGGATACTCCCCCCACCGTCAATTCCTGCCGGACCTGGGACTCGAACTCGCAACCTCTTGGTTACAAGTCAGACTCCCTAACCATTAGGCCACGGCTGCCCCACGATGAAACGTCTCGCTGATATAAAATGAAATACAATGAAATAAAAAGAAATGTATACTGACAAATGTAAGACCTGAGTACTCTAAGGTCTTTAAACAGGTATATTGAGCTGAACTGCCCAAATTAACTGTTTTGTAGAAAATCATACTTTTCATCACCAACACAGATCACAAAAAGAGTTTTTAACATTGCGACGCAGAAGGAGCGTATGCATTGCAAACAGTGTGGAAATGTAAGTGTTTTTATACTGGGGTATCTGGGTGTGTGTATAATCAGAAGCGCTGCAATGTGTGAGCATTTTGGGATATAGATATATCATTTATTGTATTGTAGTTCCCTGGCCTAAAAGTCTACAGCGTTTGAATGAGGCATTAGTTACCCTTTTTCAATTTAACATCTTTGTGAAAAAAGAAAAACAAAAAGAAATGTTAAAACATATTTAGACTTAAACAATTATTTTCAAGAATAATACAATAAACATACGCTAAAACGGACCTGACGTGTGTGTTGTAATGGAGAAATCGTTGTTGTGTTATCTTTTGAAATAGCATTAGAGTTTTTAGTTGTGTCCTCTTAAAAATCAAACAAGTGTCTTTCTCTTAAGAAAAAGTCAATCAGGTCTTACTGCTGCTGTCTGAATATTCAGTCGGTATTCATCATGAGGTAATGCACCCATCATCACCCCATTCTGTAGAATGTGCATTGTGTTACATAGGATGTTGCACAGTTTTTCAATATATAAAAATTCACAATGTTTGTTTGAACCTTTGTATGAACCTTCAGCATCATTCAAGATCAAGAACTCACAAGAACTCTCATTCACATTTGTTGTAAAATGTTAATGTGTTAATTGTATTATTATTTTAAAAGAAGTTTTATTTATTTATTTATTTATTTTCAAGATAAACTATTTTCAAAGATCCTTGTGTTGAATTCATACACATTACCCACAATTTTTGATAAATCATTAAACTAAGTAAATTCAAATACTGATGTTTGCTAACAAAGAGAAGCCAAGAATACAAAGAGTTTGCTAACATTATAGTCTTGTTTGCAAATAAAAAGCTGCATGGTTTTTCTCGACAAAGAACATGGAAAACAGACACTCACACATAAAAGTTTTACAATCGCACATGACAGTAAAATACAAATTGTGTTTTTCATACTGCATACTTATAAATAAGACTGAAACTACATTTTCATGATCTGGTTTCAGATCAGCCTAGTATAGTAAAAAAGGTATACAAATTTAAACAGTACGTGTCTTCACAATGGAGTAATGAGGCATTAAACGTGGAACAGTACCAAACAATATTCAACATAAACTAGAAGTTAATGTAACTGTGAGCTTGTTTCACATTCTGTAGATTATCTCAGTAATGAAAACTGAGTTTGCATTTTCTGGCTAACAGCTAAAATGTGGATTGATGCTACACCTATGTTTCAGTCCTTTAAGTTTGGTGAAATACATGTTACACAATTCAAAACGATAAACTATATCAAACGTGTCCTTTTCAACGAATTGACTGCATGTCATCAGTGATTTATTTACTGGAGTAATCTTTAGAGACACAGACAAAGAAAAGAGTGTCTGTGGTATCCTTGACGCTTAATGTCTACGTGTATGTGTAATAGATGGGTTTATATTAAGTGTAACAGTCATAACAGAAAATAGCAAGACCCATTTTCAAGTTGAGGCAGGGGCTATTATGTGTCTTTGTGGCACAGGCAGACAGGATCATAGACAGGTTGGAAAAGGGTTTGGGAAAAGTTTTTCTCTATAACCTTTACAAAAGTGTGGAACATCACAGTTCTCAAATGTGATTGCATTACAAGAGTAGTACATCTAACAAATATGACAGAAGTGGAGATGTTTAGCACACACATTGTAGATGCTTACATACTCCAGAGATGTTGCTTTATTTGAGTCAAAGAAAATGTGCGGTGTTTTAATGAGAAAGTCAGATATGGTATATAAAATATTATTATTTTCTTCAATTTCTAATAAGCCTTATTCAATACTGAAGCCACATTTTCACAACTGTTCATACAGATTGCATTACCAGACATGATTCTTGGCCAAAAACACTTCATATAGGTCTCAAAATAAACTTGTTTCACCATAACACTGGTAACAATCCTCATTCAGAAAACCTGCATTTCATCATCTTGTAGATATATTCATACTAAAAGTTTTTATTTGTGAAAGGTTTGTATAAGAAATTGTTTAATTGCAGGGGGTTGTATGTGTGTTTGTGTTTGCATGTTTGCTTTTATGTGAGTGTTTGTGCACGTCTGCATCCATTTTTGTCATTATGCTTGTGTTTCCGTGTATGTTTGTGTGTGTGTGTGTGTGTGTGTGTGTGTGTGTGTGTGTGTGTGTGCATGTTTGTGTTTGCATGTTTGCATTATGTTTGTGTGTGTTTGCATTTGTGTGTGTGTGCGCGTTTGTTAGTGTCTATTTTGTGTGTTTGCATTATGTTTGTGTGTTTGTTTGCATTTGTATGTGTCTGCATTACGTTTGTTTGTGTGTGTGTGTGTGTGTGTGTGTGTGTGTGTGCCCCTGTCTGTGTTTGCATGAGTGTTTGTTTGAGTGCATGTTTGTGTTTGCATGTATGTTTGTGCACATTTCCATTTTAGCTGTATGTCTGTGTTTGTGTACATGTTTGCGTTTGTAGTGTATTTTGTGTTGAGGTTTGGAATAATCTGAGTGAAGAAATTAATGTAACTGTAACTAAATGTAAATAAATGTAACTAAAACATATGGACACATCACAAATTCTGGATCCTTGTCACCATCCTCTCTCATTTTATCGCACTGCGTGATACAAGATATAAGCATTTTGTGTGATGTTGTAAAAGTTTAGACATTTAACTGTGCATGTGTGCGTTTCAATTGATATAGCCGTCTGTAAGTCTTACAGTTGGAAAATCAAAGTGTGAAACAAAAGCATTTGCTTGCATCCTGATATTTAACTACGTACATGAGTGTATTTGAAATAATAACAGGCCCAGTAAGTTCTAAGAGGGAATAAATAAATTTAATTAATGAAGTGTATATAACTAAAATAAACAAAACATTTTCCTGTAACACTGATCTGGATAGATCATTCTGGTTTCATTACCCTAAAAGTAAAAAAAAAAACTCTGCTCTAATATTAAAAATAGGGAGGACATTTTAATTTATTTAAGAAATGTAATCAATTTATTATAAACAACTTCTCAGGTTACGTATGTAACCATGGTTCCCTAGATAGGGAACGAGACACTGCGTCCTCTAGGGGGCGCTAGGGGAACGCCGTCAGCGTGACTCGTGTCTGAAGCATACATCCAAAACTACAAGCGGTGGCCGGCGACAGCCTATGACGTCACTCTCGGCACGACTCATCGCCGCCGGCGCATCACTACCAGGTGCGACCATAGCATAAAAGGCCGTCGGTAGAACACATCATCCGCTTCTTCGTCTGAAGCTTACGTCCGAAGCATGGCGACCAGCCTAGAGGACGCAGTGTCTCGTTCCCTATCTAGGGAACCATGGTTACATACGTAACCTGAGACGTTCCCTCTCAAGGGAACATCGAACTGCGTCCTCTAGGGGGCGCTAGGGGAACGGTTATACCCACGCTGCCATGCTGAGGGGAGTGCATGCTAATGAGGTGAGCACTAAGTACCAATTCACTTATCTTTAAGAGAATTGCCCCAGAGACGTTAAGTGACGGCTGTCGAGACATTACCCCCTTCGGCCAGAGGCCTGAGCCACTACCCGACTACCTGAAAGGGGGCAGAAGGATAGAGCTCAGGCTTGGAATCGAGCAGACTCCTTTAAGGGGGATACAGCAAGAGCCCAGTGAAAACTGGGCCTGCTTGTCTAGTAGGAGCTACGAGTAGTTCCGAAAGGTCTGCTCCCTCAGGAGCCGACTTACAGAACACAGGTAGCAATACCCTGTTCAGAGGGTGGTCTAAGCCTAGGAGTGCCGCAGCAAATCCTAGAGCTAAGAGGTATCAGGAGATACAAGGGTGGAGTGGAGCCCAAGGAGACCGGGGCGTAACCTAACTCAAGAATGGGAACGAAGTCTAGCTCGTAATCCATACCAAATAGGATTTAGAAAAGTGCACAAAGACCTGCGTGCGCACTTACTACTTAGGTGGATTTTAGAGAAGTGCCCAGAGACTTACGTGCGCACTTACCACTCATGTGGATTTTAGCGAAGTGCCCAGGGACTTGTGTGCACACTTACCATGAACATGGATTTGAAGAACCGTTACTTAGAGGGGGGTTAACCAAGGAATGCCTCGGCAAATCCTAGGTAATGGAAGCTCAAGAGGTATCTGCTAGGATACATAAATAGAGAGGGGCCCAAGGTAACCGGGGCGTGACCTACTCAGAAAATGGGAACGAAGTCTAGCGCGTAGCCCATACCATAAAGGATTTTAGAAAAGTGCACAAAGACATGCGTGCGCACTTACCACTCATGTGGATTTTAGAGAAGTGCCCAGAGACCTGCGTGTGCACTTAGCACTAATGTGGATTTTAGAAAGGTGCGCAAAGACTTGCGTGCGCACCTACCACTAATGGATTTTAGATAGGGCTGTCAAATGATTAATCACGATTAATCACATCCAAAATAAAAGTTTATGTTTACACACTATATGTCGGTGTACTGTGTATATTTATTATGTATATATAAATACAAGCACATTCATGTATATATTCAGGAAAAATATTTTAGATTTATATATAAAATATTTATATTTATTTATAATCTAAATTGTATACAGGTGTAAATATATATACATATAAATGTGTTTTTAATTATATACATGTATGTGTGTGTTTTTATACATAGAGATATTGTGTGCCAGGGAGGTCACACTCAACAGGGCTCCGAGTGACGGGCAGTAAGGGCTATCTATAGGTAACCCTCAGGCGAGGGGAGCATTGCTACACCCAACCAGGACAGGTAGCTCTCAAGCTGCTAGTCAACTGGTAATACTGCCATGGAGCGAGATATCTTGAGCTTCACAGGGTGGCAAGCTCTTAGGAAACCCCTCCGCAGAGAGGGGAGCATAGCCACACACAGCCAGAGAGGCCTGAGAATGAGAGACCTAGCTATAACCAACCAGTGGATTAGGCTTTCTGTCTCGACAGAAGCCTGAAGAAATGACCTGGTTCCTCAGAGCCAGCATTCCTAGAGGGGCTTTCGCAAAAACACCTCAAAATCAGACCCACTCCACAGAGGGGTGACAGAAAACCACTAGTGGATAGCTAAAAGGAAGCTCCTTGGGGCGGGTTCTCAAAGACAGGCCTCCAATGCGTGGTGTCCCACCAGGGATGGATAGGAACAGGTTCCTAACTCCTGAAAGACAGGGAGGAACACCTGATCCACCAGGGGTGGCGAGCTCTTAAAAAACCCTTCCGCGGAGAGGGGAGCATGCCATACCCTACCGAAGAGGCCTGAGAAAGGGACCAAGATATTCCACTCGACATGCCTGCATAGAAGCAGCATCCCCTGCCCTCAAGCTGTAGGGGGTAGTATCGAGGGACATTGGTTATAACCAACCCAAAGTGGATCATGCTTTGTCTCTACAGAAGCATGGACTTCTGACTCGACCAGACCCCGCAGAGTCTAGAAGAGCCAGAAGCCTGGAGAAATGTCGCTCTTCAGAGGCAACAGTTCAGGAGGGGTTTTCACAAAAACACCTCATAATCAAACCCACTCCGCAGAGGGATGATTATAAATCCACTAGAAAAGGCTGGGTGGCTAGAAAACGGGCCTCTAAGGCAGGGTGTCCTGCCAGCGATGTCCAGGTGCATTCTATGAAGAAAGACATCCAGAAAGCTTACCTAAACGAAGGACTACGAGTCCTAGGATACCATGTTTTAATAGGGGACCTGGAAGCCAGGAGGTTCCGCAGGGATCTGAGGCAGGTAACAGCAGATCCAGAGTAAACGAGCAAGCCAAAACCGTAGTCAGCAGACCAGAGGGGGATACTCGTTGAGGACCTACCGAGAAGTAAATAAAGCACAACAGAAAAAGGTCCCCGAAACATAGCAAAGTAGGCAGGACACACAAAAAAGGGTCGTACTCACCCGCCCAAAAACAGGCAGTTCCTTGGAGCAACATCAAATGATGCATCTACCTGCATAGAGGGACCACAGCAGTTCAGGGGTTGCAGTCATGTACCAGGGGCCCAGTAATCAGGGAGACCATCTTCAAGTGCTTTAGCAGCAGACTTCAGAGGCAAGGGTCCCATATCCCACAGAGAGAGACTGACGAGGCTCTAAACCTGAAACATAGGAAGAACACAACAACAGCCATACATACTGCAACACCAGGCTCACCATGTTCTACCGACGGCCTTTTATGCTATGGTCACGCCGGCGGCGACGAGTCGTGCCGAGAGTGACGTCATAGGTTGTCGCCGGCCACCGCTTGTAGTTTTGGATGTATGCTTCAGACACGAGTCACGCTGACGGCTTTCCCCTAGCGCCCCCTAGAGGACGCAGTTCGATGTTCCCTTGAGAGAGAACCCCTTTTTAATTTTTAAAATGTTTTTTTTTTTAAATCTGCAATTGTGCCATTTATTAGTGTTATGGAAGTGTTAGGGATGGATGTGTTTGGAGAGAGGGTGTGGTTTACCACGGCGGATCTAGCTTTATTCAGAATTTTTTTTTTTTTTTGTCAGCGGTGAATGAAGAGCTATCGTGGCCATTGTGTAAGATACTCGATTCTTTTTCTTTTCTTGCAATGTTTCATTACATCTTAAATTTTAAGACTGCAACTTGTATCAGTAACCTTTTTGTAAAATTATAATGCTAGACTACGACATAGTACATAGTACGAGATTTTAACAACTGTCATATGCTGTTGCTTAACGACTGCATCTGATACTTTTTTGTTTGTTTTTCTTTTTCTAACTTGAATCAGTAACAAACTATACCTTTTTTAAAACTGCAACATAGATGTTTTAGAAAGACTCAAACTTGAAACCTTTTCAGAAGGATATAAAGTATATAAACCATATGTTTCCCTGACAGCAAATTTCATCCAGCCTGATTCTGGCCCACACTCCTGCAAATCCGCAAAAGGGACTTGGGCCAGTGTCTTTTGGCACAACGGGCCAATACTGGCACGCATCTGGTTTTCCGCTCATCTGGGCCAGCACTGGGCCAGCTCCGTACCAGACTCGGCCCGGATCCGCTCTGCGATAGTAGACTGTGCCCACTGAAGCCAGACACGGGCCGGATCCGTCTAGGACTGTGATACAGCACTGAAACGGATGTGACTGTAACGCGGATTTGCCGGTTGAAAACGAATCTGGCACAGAGTCAGATGCTGTCTGGGTTGCCATGGTCTCTAATGCTTTGATTCTTTGTCTTAGCCATCAACTTTCAGCCCATAGAGAGGACGTCTTCAAACTAAAACAAAGAGTGGGCCGTTAACATAGACACATTAAGACGGTCATCTTCCTTGGAAAGGCGGAAGTCCTGACATCTTTCTTGCTCAGGAGCTAAGAGACATTAACATATAGCCAATAGAGCTGAACCTGCTAAGGTGTCTGCAAAATACCATTTGTGCAGATCCCAGAAAGCCAGGAAGGAGACAGATGATTAGGATGAAAGAAAGATTTTAGACTAGAAGATGTGTCAAATGCAGATGAAAAAGTCATGTCCTGCCTAACTTTTTTCAATATGTATGACACTATTAACCAAGGTAACACATTGTAATCCTAATACACACAGACAAGATGCCAGGAAGGAGTCAGATGCTTAGGATGAAAGAATGATTTTAGACCAGAAGATTTGAGATCTTCTTTAGATCCTCGTCTACATCCTGAATAACTTTTCAACCCATCTGACTTTTCAACACGTCAAATACACATCAACACAGACCCCAGACAGGAGGGCTATGCATGCAAGTCTGTGGGAGCAACTCCATCATTCACAGAGAGGTAACTGGACTGTGTGGAACTCATGTAAGTCCCCTTAGAACTTACTTTATTAACTATTGTTTTATTTTTAAACATTGTCTCAACAATGTCATTTCTTAATCTGCCTTCGTGAGTGCAAAATATACTGCAACACTGGGGATTCGGCAAAGAACATGTAGAAACATGTTTAGATAGACTAGACATTGACTTGGATGACTGCTTGACCATTTTAATCTATTGAACAGCCATTGATGGCTATAGGGATAAATGTTTGAAGGAGACTATTTTCCTAATACAAAAGATCACAATCTCTCTCTCATCTTATTCATTTCTCGTTCTTATTCAAAGGTGTGAAACAACCACAGCACTTGAAGGTCCAACCCAACCGAGATCGCTGTAACACTTCATAACAATTGATAAAATAAAATGGCTGAACCACATCCTGATCACAAAATGGATGCTGCCATTAACACGGTTTCACAATTTTCATGAAACAGGAACAGGATTTTTGGAAGTGTCATTCGGTCACCTACAGGTCGTAAAGTTCAAGAAACAAGAGGTCAGAGGTGTCATGTGGATACCTGCGTGTCATAAAAGCCAGGAAACAGGAACAGGATGTGACAGGTGCCATATTTGGTCACGCTAAAATCATTCAACTTGACATAAAGTCCCTTATATTTTCTTCTCAGGTGAACAGATATAAACCTAAAACTTTTCCTAAATTTCCCAAAGGAAAATGGAGGTATTTATCGTTGGATTACTGAACATAGTCGTTATGTGAAAGTGAAAGTGACGTGACGTGTGGCCAAGTATGGTGACCCATACTCGGAATTTGTGCTCTGCATTTAACCCATCCAAGTGCACACACACCCGGAGCAGTGGGCAGCCATATTGCTATCGCTGCGGCACCCGGGGAGCAGTTTGGGGGTTCGGTGCCTTGCTCAAGGGTCTCACCTCAGTCGTGGTATTGAGGGTGGAGAGAGCGCTGATTAATCACTCACCCCACCGACAATCCCTGCCGGATCTGGGACTCGAACCTGCAACCTTTCAGTCACAAGTCCGACTCCCTAACCATTAGGCCACGGCTGCAAGTTACTGTCGCTTTCCTCCAAGTTTTGTTATGCTCCCCTGGCTGGACATGGACTCTATCTCCCTGTTTTAGAATAACTAGATCCTTTGCATGTCTGTTGTAGTATGCAGCTTGCAGGTTTCTGTTTTCAACCTGTTCTTGTTGCGTGTGAACTACCTTTGGTTGTAACAGGTTATCATGCATGGGCATCAAAGTTCTGGTTCTCCTGCTGAACAGCCTCTGTGCTGGGCTTGCTTTGATCCCTTGAGATGGTATCAGCAGTCTTTACTGCAGATTCTGCCATCCCATTGCTCTGTGGGTAGCCTGGTGATGATGTTTTATGTTTGAATTCCCACTGTCTACTAAACCTTGTATATTTGGTGGACAAACAAATCAGATAATTGTAATATTGATTCTGCTGCAGTTAATTCTGAGATCTGATCTAAATATTCATAATTTATTATAACCAGTCAGTTTGACTCACAAACATCATTCATTATAGTTCGTAATTTTTTTAGTAGTATATGAATTTGTTTTTTTTTTAATATATTGTCCCCGTTTTTTTTTTTTCATTTATAGATAATCACGTAATCTATAATCAAGTCAGATTTAAATTATATTTTGACTACTGTCCCCAGTTTCCAGTTCATAAATCTGGTTGTCTTAATATTTATAGTCATTATAACCAGACAAACAATAAAAAAAAAAAAATAATAATATCAACTATTATCATTTTCAAGCTATTACATTTTTAAAGCTTTTATTTATTTATTTGTTCTTGGTAAGTTTTTTTGTTGATGCAGAGAAAATCATTTTATTCAAAAAGTGTTATGGGATGATACCCAGAAACTACTCCATCTTCTCAGAGCCTGGTTTCAAGATGGTATGCCACTTGAAGGCACATATGTAGCTTTTCTTTTTTCCACAAGTTTCGTCATTCCATCTGCCAGCATCTGAAAATGTAAGGGACAGTAAAAGATTATTAATCTTTCTGCAGTGTGTCTTACTAAATATTCCTCATAGCATCACTGTAATAAATCATTTAGCTAAAATTTAACGTGATTATCCTATAACCCATTAGTGTCTCTCTATTCTTACCACTCAAGTACATCTCCATGCAATCCTCTGATGTGTGTTTGTGGCTGGGCTCACCAGGTTTCCAAAATTCAAAGTCCCAGAAGGATCCATCAAGCCAAAGAAATGTCTCAGTCTGAGAGAATTGAGAATGAAAGAAGAATGTCACAAAAATTCAGGAAATAATAATTTATCATGCTCTCCGAATTTGTGACACTGTCTTTTTTACCTTAAATAATTCAAAGGCTCCAAGCCAAACACGGGGGTTGCTATTGTTAGCTTGTTTCACAATGTTGACCAAGAGATTATTATCCTCTTCATTATGCACTGACACCAGGTGTGCACCAGGGACTTTGTTCCTACAGCTGAACTGGATATGAAAAAAGGAAGAACAATTAATGACATTACATTGTTTTGGGTCACATTACATGATAAAAATCCTACCTCGGCAGCAGTGAAGTTAAGAAGCTCGCTAAAGAATTTGACACAGTAACTTCCCACTTTGTACCACTCCATGAAGCCGTATATATGACATGTTTTAGGCATAGGACACCGCGCAGTGGCATTTGTACGGCCAGCAACATCCCCTAATTGACAGAATCACACATTTTATAAATATGATACATGGGTAGTATTTCTTACCTGCTTGAAAATGTTACTTGCAATATATCACTCTGTTAATCTACTAATATTGTCACTGTGTGATGCTGAAATTTTGAAAATTCAGCATTAATATATTTTAATATGAATTAAATGTTACCTCTCTCCAATGTTAAGAAGTTTCCACTCACAAAAAGGAGTGTCATCAACAGAACGCAAATTATTCTTAATTTGAACTGTGAAAGAAGTGGGATATGATTATTAGCAACATTATTCTTGACCAACATGCTCAAATGTTATATATAGGATACAAGACTTACCATTGCGGTTCATCAGCTTCTCTCCTCACAATAAGTTTTGCTTCTGTCTCACCTTATTTTATACCTGTCCATTCGATTTCACAACTCCTCCTCTTCTCTGTCTTACTGACTTTAGGGTGTAGAACTGTTATTTTTTTCATTCTTCATCACACAGGAAACAGATCTAGTTTTTTAAACATAAATATATTTCATATAATTAATGAAATGTTTAATATAATAAAAAAACTATAATATTTGCAGCTCTCTTTTTGCTGTATTGCTGAGGAATGGGTTACATTTGGTCTTCTTTAAAAGAGACATTTACATTTAGTCATTCAGCAGACGCTTTTATCCAAAGCGACTTGCAGTTAGGAATACATAAAGTGATTTGTCTTAAAGAGGGAAACAGACACAGGCAGTGCTCATAATATCAAGTTTCAAGTGTTGTTCCAAAAACAATTTTTTTTTATGATGAAATCAAATAGTGTTGAAAGAGATGAGTTTTTAGCTGTCGCTTGAAGCATGTCAGGGAATCAGCATTCTGGATAGGGGTAGGAAGATCGTTCCACCAGCCAGGAACAGTGAATGAAAATGTTCTGGAAAGTGATTTTGTAAGTAATAGTAAGTGGAAATACGCGGGTGCAGAGGCAGTGGTTGTTCTACGAAAGCATCAATGACTTGAACGCGATGCGAGCCGCAATCGGTAGCCAGTGCAAGGAGATTAGGAGAGGTGTAACATGGGCTCTTTTGGGCTCGTTGAAGACCAGTCGTGCCGCTGCATTCTGAAATCATTTGTACAGTCTTATTGTGCATGATGGAAAACCAGCCAGAAGAGCATCACAGTAGTCCAGCCTGGAAATAACAAGGGCCTGGACAAGAAGTTGTGTAGCCTGCTCTGTTAGAAAGGGCCTGATCTTTCTGATGTTGTGCAATGCAAACCTGCAAGATCGAGCAGTCTTTGCAATGTGGTCTTTAAATGATAGATGGTCATCAAAGACTACACCCAGATTTCTGACCAAGGTTGAAGGGGTAATTGTGGAAGAACCCAGCTGGATGGTGAAACCATGCTGTAGGGTGGGAATGCCAGGAAAAACAAGAAGCTCAGTTTTTGAGCTTGAGGTGATGTTCTTTCATCCATGTCGAGATGTCTGCCAGGCAGCCTGAGATCTTTGCAGGTACTGTTGGATCATCTGGTTGAAATGAAAGATAGAGTTGTGTGTCATCAGCATAGCAGTGGTGTGAGAAGCCATGTGTCTCTATGATGGGACCCAGTGATGTAGTGTATGTGGAGAAGAGGAGTGGTCCAAGAACTGATCCCTGTGGAACCCCAGTGACCAGTTGATGTGCTTTGGATATCTCTCCTCCCCAGGCTACCCTGAACGACCTACCAGTGAGATAGGATTCAAACCAGCGAAGCAGAGTACCTGTGATGCCCATGATGAGAGGGTGGACAGGAGGATCTAATGGTTGACAGTGTCAAACGCAGCAGATAGATCTAGCAGAATAAGGACTGATGATGTAGAGTCAGCTTTTGCAAAATGCAAGGCTTCAGTGACAGATAGTAGCGCAGTCTCAGTTGAATGGCCTCTCCTGAAACCTGACTGGTTAGCATCCAGTTTGTTGTTCTGTGAAAGAAACAATGATATCTGGTTGAAAACAACTCGTTCAAGGGTTTTCGCTATGAATGGAAGCAGAGAGACAGGTCTGGAGCTATCTAGAAGTAAAGTGTTTAGTGCTGGTTTCTTGAGTAGTGGGGTTACTTGAGCCTGTTTGAATGCAGTGGGGAAAATGCCTGTGAGGAGAGATGTATTGATGATGTGTGTGAGTGCTGGTAAGAGAGTGGGAGAGATTTTGCCAGATTTGCACTGAGACATGGCACATTTAGCCACACGCCATAATTGCTGGTCTGATTTTGGGTGAAATACGGCCATACAGACCCGGGCCAGTTTAGGTTGAGTGCTGGGGTTGGGTCTCCTTTTACAATGTGGTAAATTGTGTGTGAGCCTTACAGTTAAATGTAATATCCTTTGCCTGTAATGTTATTTATTAGTATATTTTTATATTTTTCCTATTTTCCACCTCACATTCTCTGTTTTCTTAACTAACTAAATTTGGAAAATAATGATTTAATTCATATAATGAAACAAGCTTAAAGTGGTTAATGCAGGGGTTCCAAAACTCAGTCCTGGAGGGCCGGTGTCCTGCAGAGTTTAACTCTAACCCCAATTAGACACACCCGAACCAGCTAACCAAGCTCTTACTGGCATACCAGAAACTTCCCAGAAGGTATGTTGAGTCAAGTTGGAACTAAACTCAGCAGCACACCGGCCCTCTAAGACCGAGTTTGGGCACCCCTGGGTTAAAGGGAAATTTAACAGAATTTTTGCTATATGAGTTTTAAGACATGCGTACTAGCTACAACATCTAAGGACAACACCTGGCAGGCTTTTTGTGCTGCTAATTGGCATTTTGCAGAAGAGCGGAATAATTTCTTGCTACCTTGGTGAGTAAATATATCAAAATCAAGCATAATATCACTGAAAATATTGTTTTATACATAATACCAAATTAATGTTTATTTATAATGAAGCTAAAATCGTGAGTTGGCTGACATAGCATTAGATATACTCTTGAGAGTTGTGAGCCATAACAGATTGAGAGCCTGTCCACTAATCTTCAATATGTTTTTACAGTAAACAGTATAATGTTTTAGAAAACTATAGTAGTCAACATTTGAAGTGGATCAAAAGCTTTCATCAAAGTTGTCCTAAAATAAATAAATAAATAAATAAATAAATAAAACCCTGTTCTTTTCTTAGGACAACTTTGACAAAAACAAAAAATAAAATAAAATGATTTAAAACAAAAAACAAAAAACAAAAAAAAATAGTAATAATAATAACAACATGTGCAATGTATGTCAAATTAATTTAAACCTATAACACAAAGTCACAAAAAAATGAAGAGGTGTAAATAATTTCTGAACTGACTACATAGCCCTCTTAAAGTACAATTTTTTTCTCCATTTTTTCCTATCATGCCATGCTAACCAGCTTCATGTTTGAACAGGCAAACTTTTGACATTCAATTTTTTTTTTAAGAATCAGTCAGAAAAAAAAAAAATGCAGGTACTGCCAGTACATCAGATGGAGAAAAAAAAAAAAAATCATCAAAAGATGACTGCAGCTAGCTTCAGACAAAGATGGGGGAAGAAAAGAGAGGGGCAAAAAGCAAGGTATGTTCCAAACATTTAACAGTTACCGTTCATGTTATCAGTCTGAGATTGTCTGACTAACCATACGTGTCATTGTCTGTTCCCCTTTTATTCTCTTATCTGTCCCTCTTTTAGGGACAGCACCGGCTAAGTGTCGTATTTTTGCTGGTGTGATTATGGCCCAATGCCGGCAGTTTTGGCAGCCAGACTCGGGCCAGTGTATTTGGGCCGATTCTGGGGTTTCATTCATCCAGCATCCATTCTGAGTCTGGCAACTGCAACTGGCCTGAATGATTTCTTCCGGCCTGCCAGATCTGGGCCATTATCTGAATCATTTTGGCTGCCTGGGATGCAACTATTACAGAAGGTTCAAATGCTCACTGATGCTTCACGGATGAGCCAGGGGTGAAAAATTTTGAGCACAATGAAGATTGAAGAATGTACATTTTTCTTATTTTGCCTAAATATCATATCTTCTCATTCAATACTGCCCTTTAGAAGCTACAGAAGATGTTTCCCAGAAAACAAAATAATTTAAATTTGCCCTGATCTTTAAATTCAAAAACTTTTCATGCTTCATTAAAGGCTTTTAATGCATTGTGTTTCCTTCTGAAGCATCAGTGAGCATTTGAACCTTCTGGAGTGGTTGCATATAAGTCCCTCAGTTGTCCTCAGTGTGAAAGGATGGATCATTGTTGGAAAGGATTCAAATACACAAAAATGCTGAAAAAAAAAAAAAAAAAAAAAAAAAAAAAAAAAAAGAATTTGTGGGACCTGAAGGATTTTTCTGAAGAACAGTGGGCAGTTTAACTGTTCAGGACAAACAAGGGACTCATTAACAACTATCACTAAACAAAAAACACAGCTGATACTAGTCATAAATGCTGGGTATTTTCTCAGCTTTATTTAAGTTGTACGTAGTTATATTAACTATCAGGGGCTAGATAAATAGTACTAGCATAACCTACTGTTGTTTGAGCTTTAACTAAGTTGTACATAGGTGACTGTAGGGTGGTAAATAGAAATATTTGTTTAAAGAAAGGCAAGCATAGGGCCGCCTACTAATAGTAGTCATAACCTTTGACTAATGATTAGTCAAAGGTTGTTGAGTAAAATATAAAGTAAAGGGTTAACTAAAATAATCACGTGTCATAATAATAATAATAATAATAATAATAATAATAATAATAATAATAATTAGAAACTGACAAACAACCAGTTGTAATAAAATGGAGTCAGGTTAGAATTGAACTTAAAATTTGAAATGAAACTACTTTGCACACTGAAAACAAGCAAACACACAGGAAGCCTTCAGCCACCACTGGATACTTTCCTTGGGCCTGTTGGGTGGACCTTACACTGTCCTCTCAGTAACTTTAATCTGCCACCTTAATTTTATACATTTTCATTAATTTTCACAACTCCCCCTCTTCTCTCACTTATCCTTATCGTCAGGGTGTGTATGTGTCATCATCACATATAACCGCTTTTTCTAACTCCCTCTTATCAATATTTTTTTAGGTGCTGTCACGTTTGTCATAAAGCTCTCGTGTTCAGACACCAATGAGACCAGCAGCTCTACAGCTCGATGCATCTTTTTCATCTATTTACTTCCTCTTCATTGTGCTAGGCAACACCGTTTTGTGCTTGAGTGCCAACAAGTCAAATTTTACTGTAACTAAAGCAGCTCCAGGCACCTGAACAAAAGGGCCAATCTCAGTGGTTGGCCAGTTTTTAACACGGCATGTCAAACCAAAACAACGAGCCAGAGGCTTTTCTTTTTTAAAACCCAGTCTGGCATTTTGTGTGTCAGTGTGCACACTCACGTTGACACCCTTTGTTTAGTCACAAGGCAGTAAATGGGGCATAACACACAGTTTCGCCCAATCTCATCAACATGTCCTCCAACTTATACGCCTGATGTACGTAGTTTTCACAAATCCTCAAAATACGTCTTCATAGAGCGTATACAACAATTGCTCCCCTATCAGCAAGAGGTATCCAATGCTCTTTCAGGATTATGTGTAGAGTGTTGCACTACAAAGTGGTGTAATCATACAAACACAGGTTTGATACCATGGGCCTTAAATGGGTCATATAAGGTGAATAAAGAAACATACAACTGGATTGTATTTTCTTAGAGGACAGTCTCAATCTCATGAATAATCTTGAGTACCTATAGAGTAGTACCGCATCCTTTATATATAAAAAAGTCTTTTAGTTTTATCATATTTACAAAAGAAAGATACAGCTTTACAATTCTCTCAGAAAACAGTCGAGCTCTTGGAGGCACGCAGTGGGTGGAGCTAAAGATTGACAAGCACTCGCATAGCGATTGCCAATAAAAACACATACATTTGATGCCATTTCAGTTACCATCTGCAGTTCTGAATCATGACTGGGATCTTTTATAACTGGGACCGCTCCATCTTTTAGTATCAAACGATGTGTAAATCCAGCGTCGAACTAGGGCTTGTTTATAAAACGTTCATCAACAAACACACTTGCAAACTCTTGACACTGCCATGTGTATTCAAAGCCTATTTTTTTTAGCAGTTTTTCCTATTCCATAACCAACAAGAGGCTCTTTCTGCTGCCTCCCCCACCCCTTATTTCTGCAGCCACTTTCCTCTCCTTCCTTCTCTGGACTACTTGGAGGAACTGCAATTTTCCTTCCAGATCTCATCTCCAGTGCCTTTTGTAATAAGTTGTTGGTTGTTGCAGTTGGTGTTTTTTCACCTTCTCTCGCTAAATTAATCATTGATGTTGGTGCATCTCACTTTTTGCTTTATTGCTGAGGAATGTTTTACATTTCGTCTTTAAAAGACACACCAATGAGACCAACTGCTCTACATTCATCTTGCCACGATGCATCTTTTTTTGTCTATTTACTTCCTCTTTGTTTTGCAGCAACACAGTTTTGTGCTTGAGTGCCAAGAAGTCATGTTTTACTGTAACTAAAGCAGCTCTAGGCACCTGAACAAAAGGGCCAATCTTATTGGGTTCAAATACACAAAAATGCTGAAAAACCAAAGAATTTGTGGGACATGAAGGATTTTTCTGAAGAACTTCGGGCAGTTTAACTGTTCAGGACAAACAAGTGACTCATTATCAACTATCACTAAACAAAAAAACACAGCTGTGGATCATTCAGGTAACAACACAGTATAAGAATCAACCGTATGTAAACTTTTGAACGAGCTAATTTTCATAAATTCAGCTATTATTTTTTCTTGTGGACTATATGTAAATGTCTTTTATTTGAAATATCTTATGCAGGGCAGTACTAAATAAACCTGCTGATTAATGATCAGAATGGTGAGTCTGGGACTGTGAGGTCCGCGTATAACGGCTGTCAAGAGCCACTCTGACAGACACAGATTCCTAATAAAAGAGTAAAATATAAAGTAAAGGGTTAACTAGAAGTGTCAGAATAATAATAATTAGAAACTGCCAAACAACCAGGTCGTAATAAAATGGAGTCAGGTTAGAATTGAACTTAATTAAGAATTAAATTACTTTGCACACTGTAAAAACGGACAAGCAGGAAACCTTCAGCCATCACTGGATACTTTTCTTGGGCAAACTGGGTGGACCTTACACTGCCCTCTTCTCTCACTCATCCTTATCGTCAGGGTGTGTATGTGTCGTCATCATCACATATAATCGCTGTTTCTACTAATCTAATTTTCTAATCAATTTATTACACAATATTTTTATATATATATATATATATATATATATATATATATATATATATATATATATATATATATATATATATATATATATATATATATATATATATATATATATATATATATATATATAAACTCTTACAAAACACTAATGTTATTAGAGGTAAAACTCAACCTATGCATCCACATATCACATGTCACAGTGGGCAAATTATTGTTTATCAGTTTTTTAGCACATATTTTTGTGAAAAGATGGGGACTTTCCTTTTGGCTAAATAGTTTTCTCAAAAATGTAATGGAAGTAAATGAATGACTAGTTTTTAGAACTGTACAGCTGTTCAATTACTAAAAATGATACTTGATGTATTAAATATGTAGTTGATCTCTGATGAAAAAGTACTGTTGTCATACTGTATTTTGACTCTACTCCCCTATTGAGCCAGGAGCTGGGTAACACAAAAACTACCCAAACACTGAAAAAAATAACCCCAAAGAACTACCCAAAAGGCTCAACCCAGCATTTGGGTAAAAAAAAAAAAAAAGTAGGTGATAGAGTGGATAGCGTGTGATAATCGTCCCAGTTTGCACAAGCCTTTAAAGGGTTATCTATAAGCTAGTGTGCACCAAAGCAATGACAATTTTGCGTTTAGAAGCATTCAAAACACACCGTTTCTGACTTCTGCCAATATGGATCAATTTTGATGACATCTTCCTCCACTTCAGCTTCTTATGAAATTTTCTGTCCAATCCAATGCTCTCTAGAATTCGAAGCGTCCCTATATAAACAGACACTGAAGCTGCAGTTACTTTGTTCACAGAATTAATATTTTCTGTATGGAAAATGGTACGTAGTGCACTATGGGATAGGGAACGATTCAGACAGTGTAAACATGCTTTCCAAAAATATTAATTCAAAAATGTTTAAAACTTCCACCTATAATATAAAAATATAATTTCATTTCACTTTACAAATTTAGGTATATAAATTCTTTCATATAAATTCTTTTAGTGCATTTTTCCTAAATGAGTGCCATTTAACATGATTTTTTCTTTAAAACACATTATCATTAGTTATCATTTTCCTTCCATATTTGCTGATTTATGATTAAGGGTCAGATTTACTACCAGCTTGCGCCAATGCAAACCCTCTTTTGGAATTAAAAATGACTGTTGAGATTTACCAAAGACACACAGTCATTTTTTTTTTCCATTTCAGACACTTTTATGGGAGGAGAATATTTAAGTGTCACTCTGGGGACTATTTTTGTAGACAGTACATTGTAAATTCCTTATGTGGCAGGCCCACTTTTTGCTGCTAGCTATTACTACTGGGCCTCCAAATGCCACTGTACCCCAGAGTCCTGCACGGGTCCTGTTTGATAAACCCGCACCGCAGTAGTTAACAGAATACCCGACCCGTTATCCGACAGCAACACTAACTTAAATCCGAACCCGACCCGACTGACCTTAAAACCGCGACCCGAACCGCACCCGCATTAAATCTCCGAGTGACATGAGGCAGACAAAACACCTTTATTTTTTAATGTAACAAGCACAAGTCATTCTGAGTTAATGCGTTTAAAATGAACACACGCAACCCAACAAGAGAGAGAGAAAGCAACATCCAACGTGTAAACAATATAAAACTATTGCGTAGCTACATGTGAACGATCTATTGTAAACAGGTCTAAATGGCTTAAGAAGCCAAATATGAGCTTTTCCTTCATAAAAAAAAAAAA
This sequence comes from Cirrhinus molitorella, assembly GCA_033026305.1. Classification (NCBI taxonomy): domain Eukaryota; kingdom Metazoa; phylum Chordata; class Actinopteri; order Cypriniformes; family Cyprinidae; genus Cirrhinus; species Cirrhinus molitorella. The sequence continues at coordinate 30,307,371 of CM065120.1, forward strand.
TAATAAAATAAAATAAAAACAATCAACTTTACTAGGCTGCATAAAAATATGTAGAACTGGCAGCGGAGTCGAGAGAGAAAGAGAAAGAGACCGCGCGCAACATCCAACAACAATATAAGTGCTTACATGTGAACAATCTATTTTAAACTAAAAGGATTAGATTAAAAATATAGTAAAATATGAACTTTTCCGTCATGTTTTGCATAAAAACATAGTAATCTATAGATTAAATACAGAACGCGAGCAAAGAGCACTCCCTTTAATATAATCACTAGACCTACAGCTGTCAATCAATGTCGATACAGCTGTCGATTGGCTACAGTGCTCAGTGTTTGCAAATCCCGCTGTAGAAGCCCGGTCTTCAAACAGAGCGCGAACACAAGCACGGGACCATTTGAAAGGAGCTGCCTATCAGCGTGTACCGGATTAAGTCGAAATAGTCTTGGTTATAATTGTACCCGCAACCCGCCCGTGCCTGTCTCCAGTCCGACCCGCACCGCACCCGACACGTCAATATTATTCCACCCGTTACGTCCATTTTTGCGGTTCACCCGTCGGGTACCCGCCCGCGTGCAGGACTCTGATTTCGGGTGCTCTTTTCTCTTTTCCCCCGCCACCAAATCACTCACCACACCGATATGGAGAAGAGAATAATTACCTTTCAGGCACGCTGCATTTATATGCCCGCTAACATGGCTTACATACAACCGGCCGCTCTACAAATGATGAATGTACAGACGGTAAATAATCACAGAACCACTGCAAATTAATGACTTCTTTCATCTAATCTTTAGGGATCTCGGAGCACTTTGCTTACCGGAGAACTGGAAACACAAGCATCAGAGGAGTGAGGATATGAGCGTCACACCAACAGAGCAGAGAAACGCCAAGCTAATCAAGAGCTGAATCCTCACCTGTTCATATATACGTACGTAACATAATTACCACGCTCTACACGCACACAACACACTTAAAGGGGCCACCCTACTACACTTAGAAAGAGGCATATGGTAAACAACAAGCATCTGAAAAGTGACCACATAATTAATCTTGTGGTTCCAGATTCAGTTGTGACCTCTCAGTAGCAATGCTGCCAAAGCTGCTGCAGCTCACAATATGAATGCTTCATAGACTTGGTTACTTAAAATATTTTTAGCCACACAAATAGTGTAGACTGCAGGGCAACAACTAGGGATGGGCGATATATATCGATCGATATTATGCGCATCTCATCAGTAAAGCCGGTTCTTTGATTAGCGGTAAATCTCCAGCACCTGTTTTCAAATGGACCGCCAGTTTATTCACAGAGCCGTAGATCACTGACAAGCTGCGCAATATCGGGTTCAGTTTCGCGGGTGATTCATTGGAGTAGCTTTTTAGTGATCTACGGCTCTGTGAATAAACTGGCGGTCCATTTGAAAACAGGTGATGGAGATTTACCGCTAATCAAAGAACCGGCTTTACTGACGAGATGCGCATGAATTTATCGATCGATATATATCGCCCATCCCTAGCAACAACATAACAAAATGTGACACACAATGAGTTTTCTTGTATTTTTATGCAAGCCATACTATATCTCTTTAATTTTCACAACCCCTCTGTTTCTCTCACATTTTCCCTCACATTTTACTGCCAACTATAAACTTACTTATTAGTTAGTTATTTCTAACACAATACACCCTTAACAAATGCAGCCTCATGATAACACAAAACCTACTTTTAGTACACAGCATTATGCTGCAAGAAGCATTAATTCATCTAATTTGTTGTTCACTACTACAGACAATAACTGGCAAAAATGGGGTGTATGCTATAAAGTTTTTAATGAAATCTGAGAGCTTTCTGACCCTGCATAGACAGCAATGCAACTGACATGTTCAAGGCCCAAAAATATAGTAAGGACATCCTTAAAATAGTCCAAGTGATGTCAATGGTTCAAAAGTAATTTTATGAAGCTGTGAGAATCTTATGCACAAAGAAAACAAACATACAGACTTTATTCAACAATTTCTTCCCGCATCCACGAGAGTATTACGGCGCGTGTGTGGTGCTGATGACTTAGGAGTTTTTGTTTGCTTTGTGCTAAAATGATTAATCTAAAAAGATTCAGAAATGTTCGTTGGTCGTTTTGAGCAAACTTTGGCCTGTGTTTGTATTAAGGATACGTTATAACATGGTGTGGTGCACAGATGTCACAGTCAGTAGATGTGCTTACTCAGAACAGACATTGAGTCAAACAAAAACCAACAGCAGTGTTTGATTGTCCAGTCAACAACTAAACTGAAATGTATTTCCAGTTGACAAAAAACTTTGATGGAACCTATAACCTTAAGATAATACATTTAATTGAACAGACTATATAGCTATAAAAATGGCAAATGTTCGTGCTGCCCTGAAATTTTAAGTTTAGTCAACTTCAGTTAGACCCAGAAAAGTCTAAAACAAAATTTAAATTTGTGATTAATTACTTTGCTAAGGGCCACAAATACCATCCCAGCAAGCCCCAATGCAACTTTGCAATTGTAATTTGAACAGGGACTACTCTAGAAACACAATCAGTTTCTTTGGCCCCTTCTAGTGGCTGATGTGAGAACTGTAATAATGTGATTAGAAATATATATGTAAAAGCAACTGTGACAAATATAGATAAAAGCATATTTCCCCCAAATGCAGTATTTCAAGGCAATCCAGTCAGTCCAATACAAAAGCAATTCTTTATTTTTATTATACTAATTTTAAGGCATTTTATAATTAATTTAATTTTTAATAAAACAGTGTATTTTCACAATTTTAAGCATAGCATTTTATGTTGAATGTTTATTGATAAAACAGTTCAGTCTAGGCCTGCTTTAAGTCTAAATCAAAGCTGTTTTCACTTTGAAGGCACACATGTAGTTTTTCTTCACATAACAAGCGTCGTCATTCCACTTGCCAACATCTAAAAAAGTAGAAGGTGGTCAAACCAACAGAGAATGAATAATCATTACAGCTTCTAGATTACAGTTTTTACCAATAATGCAACTTGATTTTTCCCAGTAAATGGTAAAACTAAACACTTACGACTCCAGTTCATTTCCACACAGTCCTCTCTGTAGATTGAGACACGTCTGGGCTCACCAGGTATCCACATTTGATAGTTCCAGGAGGAACCATCAGTCCAGATGAATTGATGAGACTGATAGAGTGAGACAGAGACAAAACAGTTTAAGAAATAGGTTATTGACAAATAAAAAGTTTGACAAATGGGTCTCATTTACCTGAAAAAGCTCAAAGCCTCCAATCCAGATGCGAATGTTGCCTGGGTTTAACTTGACCACAATGCAGAGTAAATCACCATTAGCCTTTGCGTCATGCACTGACACCAGATGTGCACCAGGGGCTTTGCTTCTGCAGCTGAACTGTGCAGAAAGAAAGTGCAATAATGTCAATACAAAAGAAAATTGGGAAAATTTGAAGAATGTGACTCTACTTACCTCAGCTGCAGCAAAACTGACAGGGCTCCCAAAATATTTGACACAGTCTGACCCCACTCTGTACCAGTCCCTATAGCCAGGCATTGGACATGGTTTAGGCAGAACACAGCCTGATGACAGGTTTCTATGTCCAGCAGCTTCATCTAAATGACAACAAAACACCCTAAATTTATCATGCACTCTTTCAAATAAAGAATCTTTCAGTGAACAGTTCTTAAAATTTGTAACATTTTGTAACAAGTATGAATATAATATGAACAACATTGTGCAATGAAAAGGTCTTCATGGAACCATCAATGCCACTAAAGAATCTTTTTAAGAGTATCAGAGTTAAAAAGTCTGTGTTTATTTCATGAAAATGAAATATAAATTCAGCATCACCTCTCTCAATTGTTAAGAAGCTACCACTTCCAAATAGGAGAGTTATCAATAAAAAACTAAAAGACTCCATTCCTGCTGCACTGTGAAGGAGAAAACATCATCAGTGGAAGCTTACATCAATTTTTATTAAATAGAATTTTAAATGATTTATTATTTTTGAATAACATTAAAATAATACATGGTTACCCAGAAAAATAGTTAAGGTCAAAAGTTTACATACTTTGCAGATAAGAGGGACTGTAAAGATACAGAATGTACATTTTTCTTTTTTTGCCTATATATAGATATACTTCATTTAGTGCTGCCCTTCAGAAGCTACAGAAGATACTTACATGTTTCCCAGTAGACAAAAAAAGTACATTTACCCTGATCATCAAATTCAAAAAGTTTTCACCCCTGGTTCCTAATGTATCATTTTTTTCTTCTGGAGCATCAGTGAGCATTTGAACCTTCTATAATAGTTGCATATGAGTTCCTCAGTTGTTCTAAGTGTGAAAAGATGGATCATACAGTCATTGCTGGAAAGGGTTCAAATACACAATGCTGAAAAACCAAAGAATTTGTGTGACCTGAAGGATTTTTTTCAGTATTTTCAGTGTTAAGTATCAAGCGTATAAACATTTTTGAACAGGGTCAACTTGTATTTTCTCTTGTGGACTATGTGTAAATGTCTTTTATGTGAAACATTCAGGTCAATACTAAATAAAAAATAACCTGCATTTTGTATGATCCATCTTATTTTGGTAAAATAACATTTCGCAGATTCTGCAAGGTGTATGTAAACTTTTGACTTTTTTTGAATACAAAAAAAAATTTTTCTTAAGGACTTACCACTGCAGTCCTTTCAGTCTTATCTTCTATGTCCCCTCACAATAAAATTTAGTTTGTCTTAAGTCTGTCATTGCATTCTTTTTTTCACAACTCCTCCCTTTCTATAACCAGGGTTATTATAGTTAACAAAAACTAAAACTAAAACCTTAAAAAAACATTACTTTAAATAATAAAAAAAAAACTGATCTAAAATTAAATAAAATACAAAAAAAAATTTCAGCTAAATGTAATTTTCATATAGTGTAAAATGATGTACTAAAAGAACTCAACCTAACACTTTAAGTACAATTTAAAAGAAATCAGAAAATATACAAAACTAACTCAAAATATTAATAAATGTATAATAGTATCCATGATACTAAAGTAATACTGTCTCTAACCTAGTTTGTCATGAAAGTGTTTTCACTGTATTGCAAAATAAAAGGTATATGATAAATATAAATGATCTATGGATTAGATTGACTAAATATAGACACATGAATGCATTATTTTGGTTACATTAAACAAATACTTTTACAACCTGTTGCAGTTGTTCATAATTAAGAAAGCTTGTTCCTTTCCCACACTAGACCGTTATAGCACTGTCCCATGTGGTTACAGACAGTTGCTGATCTATTAAAATTTTAACTTCTACTTTTCACATTGCAAACTACAAATACTGGAAATCACAAGCTAAACTCGGCTTCAATGTCATAAAAACTGAGATGTCTGTTTTTCTGAAAATGACTTGAGCTTATTGTCTTATCTTTCAGCTTAGTAAATGTATATTTCTCCTTATGTAAAATATCAATATGACGTTCATTTTTTTTACAGCTCCTTGTACTTCTCACTTTTTCTTACTGCATTTGAGCTGTGTTACTTATTCAGCAGTCTTCACACTGAAAACCAAATGCTTTTAGTAATGTTAACCATGTACGTTTTACTCCTAAACAGATTTTTTAATCATTGATAGAGATATTTTTTCAGTCGTGTTTCTGTCATAAATCAGTAGTTCAGATGAGAACAATTTATTTATATTACAAATGACAGATAAATGTACATTTGTTTTTATTGCCCTGAGCCTCCCCATAACCTGCATCAAGGTTTACAAGCAAATGAATGGAATTATTGATGGTATAAACAAAGTATTAACAACATGAATAGTTAAAAAAAAAAATTATCATGCAATGTTTCCATTCACATTTAGCCAAAGATGTGATTGATATTCTTTAACAATACGTTTAACAATAAACAATACATTCACAAATAAAAGACAACACTTAAAGCTGCATAACTACATTTGGGTGTATACGACACAATCACATGAACTATTAAATATCATTAACTAATTACTAGTTAAAGCCATGCAAACACTACGAGTACACATAGCAGAATTTGAGCATTTACTTGCTATTTCATATTGTTATTTACAAAATATAGTAGTATTTTGGATCAGTCAGGCAAATTATTCATTTTGATGATTGGTTGAGATGTTTAAGATCTGGGCCATGAGTTAAAATATTCCTCAGGGGGAAGTTCAGTTTCAGAAGTTAGCTTATGGAAGGTAAATCTTTGATTATTTATTTATAAAGTTGGTATATTGGTCTAGACTGTTCTACATGGAAGAGTCTAGGTTTACAATTATGACTTGCATTAAGTGCAGTGAATTAAAGAAGACCTTTTTCAATCCTTTCCCAAGTGCTGCAATCAGCCCTATTAACTATATTGTCCAATGGAAAATGCTCCAGAGTCGTTGGAGAACTTCTCATCAGTTTTGATTGAATGCTGGCTGTGGTCTCTGGTCCTGTACAATGAATTATTGCTCTGAATATGTAAATCTGATACCTAGAAACAGAGAAGAGAAAGAGAGAGTAAGAGAGTGAGGCAAAGATTATTTTCAGATGTAATGCTGTAATGCAAACCTCTTCAAATTTCTTGGCCTTGTATTGGTCAGCTACTTTCAAGAAGTTCAGCAGAATTATGTCACAAAGCACTATACCCTAAAATAAAGAACATTTAAGAAAAAAGTGTCAGTTTAGACAATGTACTCTGGTTTAATCTTCCCATAATTAAGATGTTAACCAATATGAATTATTTTCTACTGTGAAAAAATTCAGTATTAAACATAATTAAACAATAATAAACAATAATAAAACATTTGTATGAATGTCATGCTTTCATGGAAATACATGCTAATGCTTTAAAAATATTATCAGTAGAAAAAAAGAAAAAAAGAAATTGCAATTCCCAAATGTGCTTTAATTAATAATAAAACCGTGCAGTTCAAGATTAGAATGGAGCCAAAACTGATGAAGGTCATATATATATATATAAATGTATATTCTGCAAAAACTGGCATGTGTTTCTCTGAGGCATTACCTGGTTTCCACAAAGTGTCTCCATTAAGCAAGTAAATTATGTCTACACTGATCAGTCTTTTCTGAAGATCTGTCGAAATACCCGTCTTAGAGAGTATTCTCGGAAAAATTGTCGGTTATGTTTAAAGTGAAAGTAAACAGCTGAGAAAGAAATTGCATGTGTATTATTGCATTGGATGCATTGTCTCTTAAAGTGACTGCAGTTAGCTGCAGTCGGTGTCCTTAATGGTGATCCAAGAAAATGAATAACTGCTCTTGACTGAATTACTTTGTAGTTTTAACAAGAATTAATCTATATTTAATTTGTACAGTGAAGATTATGCAGTGCAATTTTACATTTGATTATACTGTTTCTGTATCTGGATACCTACAAACTTGAAAAACGTAATCACTGTGTAAATAGCGCAAATAAATAAATAAATAAATAGAATAAACATACAAGTTAAAACTTTTCAAACAGGGCCCACGGGCACAACCTGCACCAGGGCCCCGCGAACCCCAGTTACGGTCCTTTTTATTTGTAAGGTATTGTTTTCGTTATTATAAACTGATTCAAATCAGATTTTGGCAAATGCAGGACACCGAATGATGCGCATCGGAGGGTATTAGAAGTGGGTACACACAAAGCCGTATACCTGCGTATACCCTCCAGTACACCACTGCCTGTGCTACAAACTTAAACTGTGTGTAAATAGCACAAATAAATAAATAGAACAAACATACAAATTAAACAATTTTAAACAGGGCCCACAGGTACAACCTGCAGCGGGGCCCTGCAAACCCCAGCTTCAGCTGTATATTGGATACAAGGACTGTGTTTATTTAAGAAGTTGCAGTTCATCAGCTTCTGTCATCCATCTGTCCTCACAATAAATCTTGCATCTCTCACCTTATTTTATACCTTTCCACTCAATTTCACAACTCCTCCTCTTCTCTCAGTCTTACTGAATTTCGCATGTACCCTTTTTTTTCTTCATCACACAAGAAACCTTTTCACACATCTAGTGACTGCAGCATTTCAACAGGTATATATGTATATAATATAATACAATTAAGAAATAATAATATATTTTTTGTGGGAAATGTTAAAGTTTACACAGATCAGATTGTGATGGGCAAACAAGCTAAAATTGATTTTGTAAACAGTACATTAGTTGGAAAGAGAAACTGGTAAATGACAAGCATCTGAAAACTCTACCACATCAGACAGTGAAACCAATAAATCTTGTATTTAAACAGTTGTGAACTTATTGGTGTCAACTTCCACTTGATGCTGCCAGCAACAGTTGTCAACCTGAATCACTTTATCATTTAATTAAATCCAGGTGTTGTATAGCAATTTTTTTTTTATAAAATATTTTAATTCAAAGCATTACATATTGCATTAGGTTGCATAATGCAAATATGGTTTTAACTTTTCAAATGTTAACCTTCCAAATTAACCTTAGCTGGTCTATAGGATTAAAAAACTTTTATACATTTCTGTTACACTTTATTTTAAGGTGTCCTTGTTATCGCCCCCCCCAGCTGTCAGTGTGAAACCTTGTCCGAAGATGGTTTTGAAAACTTTTGAACACAGAAGGACCACCTTTTGTCAAGGAGCATTCAAGTAGGGCTTTAATCTGCCATGGAGAGACATATAAATGATTTTAAAATAAATATGGTGTGATTAATTTCAATTCGAAGGTTTACATATCGCAATGCAAACGGTACCGCAGTGTAAGTTTAATTATTTTAGAATTAACGTGTTTGAAATGGAGCGGCACTGAAATATAGACCATCGTTTATGTGTTGTTGACCTACACTGTACATGACGTTAGCTGAGGTTTGTACGTTAGCACTCACTAACTTTAATGTTAGCTAGTTTTAGCCAGAGATATTACCGATATTTACAGACATTAACTGTTTGGGCAGATGAAAAAGGCCACTTAATGAGAGTATGACAACCAGTTTTACAATACAATACAATATATTCCAAATTTCATTGCCAATCCTCTCAGGATACCTGAAATCAGTGTTACAAGTACTTCAGGCACATCGTTTTATTATTTTTGTAGCATAAACGCCATTAAGACGACGAGAGCTTTGGATCTTCTAATGTTTCTCTATGGCACTGCAACCTACAGATATCCGAGTTCCATCTCCGTGCAGCTGATACTCAACTGCCATTGGCTCATCTGCGTTCTAGGGGCGGGGCTTACCGATAGGTCAAGTGTTATTTTAAGTACAATGTAACGTGTAACAAGGACACCTTAAAATAAAGTGTTTGTCATTTAAAGCAAGCTAAAGTTAGAGAATACTTTGGCCTGTATGTTTGTTTCACAGATGTCACAGTCACTGGATGCTCTTTACTTAAAATTGCACACAAGACATCTTATTAAACAGATAAACAAATAAATAATGGTTTATAAATGTTGATTTCCTGGAAGGTCGATTTTAATTGATCCGTGGTCGATGAACAAACTTTCATCTTCACAGTACTTCCACACCACACACGCAATGTAGTAGCCACAGAAACATTTCTGTGTGTGAATATGTCATTGACACCTATGCTACTTGTAAATGACATATGTATGGAATTTCCCATCCTGACAGCTCTAAAATATAATTCAATAGGTTTGTCACAGCTGGGTAAGTAAATAGGCTGCATGGTTTAGGAAGGTGGATTTGCCCTTCAACAACATGTATTATTTATCAAAAAGCTACTATTTATTGTTTTCTGTTTTGTCCACTAATTGGCACTGTGCCAGGCTTACTTTCAGAGGCATAATTCTGACAATTTTTTTTTTTTAATTTGTTCTGCTTATGTATTAACCCACAAACCCCTTTTCTTTCTTTTTTTTTTTTGATCACTCTTAGTTGAGGCTGCGACATGACTGATCTTTCGCAGCAGTTTAAAGTGGTTAAATGGACATCTTGACTGGAAAATTCAAACAGAGAAGTTAAAGGAAATGTGTTGGTGTTCCAAAAATGTTACCTTACTGAAATGACAGTGACTTTGGATTTCACTTTTGTTTTGAGAAGATGACATGACATTTAGTTTGTGTGTTGTCTTTGCAAGTCTTCAGATTCAACTATGAATTCAGTTTTTTTTTTTTTTGTTGATGCAGAGAAAATAATTTTATTCAGAAAGCTTTATTGGATGATACCCAGATAAAACAACACCGTCTTCTCAGAGCCTGTCACGGTATGTGTTGGAAGGAGCACTTGATGAGGAAGAATGCAAAATAAAGTCTTTAATAACATCCACAAATGATAATCCACAGACAAAGAGCAGGAACACACATACACAACGGTGCAAAAACAAAGCTGATCTGACCATGTAAACAGAAACTGAACAGGCTTATAAAGGGGGGCAAATGATGAAGACAGGTGTGGGTAATTAACTGATGAGGACATAATGAGGGGGATGAACAGGAACATGACCATATGGTACAACAGGAAACTGGAACAAACCAAAATACAAAGGACTAAACCAACGAAAGATAGGAACAAAAAACTACAAAAGAGTGAGTGTCTGTTACAGAGCCAGGTTTCAAGATAATACTTCATTTGAAGGCACACAACCAGGTAATATGCATTTTTAAGTTACGAAGGCATAGGCTGTAGTAACTAACGTTAATGACAGTAACTCGCGACTGAGCCACGAACCACTGATGCTAATGCGCTGTAGTTATTAGGTGTGTTTGACTTGAAGCAGCACTGCGTAGAATGATCTAATTTAAAAGCATAATAATGTAATGCCAGGCCAGCAGAGGGAGTCCTCACCTGAGTACTGACTGTGTTCAACTCCCTCTGCACTCACTTCCTGTTTGGTGCCTTTATAATCAGAGACCATGCTGAGACTCATGGCAAAGTATTGTCAGTTCATCATGCCTTACTGTTTTTGACTGCATATTCAAACTTGGCCTCCAAGTTCTTACTGTATTTTGCCACACACTGATCGGTCTGTGCAGTCAGTCCGGCTTCAAGTCAAACACACCTCTTATACAGTTTTAGGGGAGGGGGCAGTGCCCAAAAATGCGTTTTGTCATCAAGTCATGATATAACCCCGCCCAAATAATCCTGAACATGAAAACAGTGCAAAATTGTTTAACGGTCTAACTTCACATTTAAGTACAACATAGTTCACAGACTTTGTAGCATGTTTCAGCAATGCATTTTTACCATTTAAAAAAATGCTTAGAAATAATTCTCAAAATTGACTTTACACAGACTTTAATGTTAAACTACAGGGACTCTCACTACGTACATTATTATAAAAATAGACTATTATTGAAGAAACTTGAGGGTTTTAAGATTTTAATACAGATATTACATTCATAGACTCATACATTGACAAAATGTGACCCAAACATGTTAAACTAGAAATATGAATCTGGATAGTTCTGACATCCCAGCAGAACATAATTGCTCATAGAGTAATATTTCTGAAATTCTTTCTTAACAGATCCATTATGAACTATTCCGCTTCTCCTAAATTATCCAGATTGACTCTGCGTTTGTTTTAAAACAGCAGCATGTCCACTGGTTGAGTCTGGAAAATGAATTGTAGAGAGCTAGCTAACAAGAAGTCCACAGATGGAAAACCACTACAATGATGACCTCAGGAAACACAATCAGTTTCTAAGGCCCCTTCTGGTGGCTGATGTGAGAAGTGCAATGATGTGATTAAACTATTAAACAGGTGAAAAATTACTGTAACAAAAATAGATAAAAGCATATTACCCCTAAATATTTATACTGTATTTCAAGGCAATCCAGTCAGTCCAATATAAAAACAACTCATTATTTAAAACCAGTGTATTTTCACAATTGTTATTTCATTGTTCAGTCAGAACTCACAATGTGGTCATTGTATTAATGGTGTGCTTTATACTTCCTCCTCTACAGATAAAAAAGACACTTTGACCCGAAAGACTGGAAAATTTCCTTTAACTTGAATTTACTGATGTGTGGGAAATTACAGTGGATACACAACCACATTTGCTAGAAATTACTAACATTTTCAATTACAAATCCTAACAATTCTTTTCTTAACCATTCTCGATTTTTAAAAAAGTCATAGGGCTAAATAGGACGATTTGCTATGTCAATACACACTTGGTTTTATTATTTAAGTTAATGAATTTTGAATGAATTGTAAATCACATGTATTCAAAGCTGTTTTCTCTTCCATCTGTTGAGTTCTTTATCACACTCCCTGAATTCAGTTTTGTGCTCATGAGAATTCTAAGAATTCTATCTACTATCTTAGTTCTGTCAGGACCACTATCGTCAAAGATAACTTACAATTAGCATGCATTTTTGGTTGGGGGTATGGTTCTGTTCTGGGCAAACACTCCCTGATTATCCATTGAGCCTAGCATGGATAGGAGCAGGGAGAGCATGAATAACCCCCCAAGGGTAAAAAGAACAGAACCAACATTAATGATTAATGTAGCAGATATCATTAATGTCGTAAGTGATTATTTTATGCAACAACAATTCAGTGGCCTGACTCAACGAGAAATATTCAATATCAAGTGCTTACTGGATGAGAGGAGGAGCTGGGGATAGAGGTGGATGATTAGCTCCTGAGCAAAGCGATAGCTGCTGAATAATGACTGAATGGACCTTATAAAGGGAATTATGATTGGTGTCTTATTCCTAAAGGTAGACATGGACCAGCTGATCGTCAGCTGAAGTGAGTTTGACTAACGTGACCTGCCAGAACTAACACTGCGCTCCATTATTCCTAGATGAGTATTCTCAATTTTTCTCAATATTCTCTATAAATAGTTAAATTAATACTGTGCATTGTGTGACAAGGCAAGAAAAAGTGCAAGATTGTTTCGCACACAATTTTAGAGGTTACTGAAAAAGTTCAGTTGTGGAGAAAAGGCTTTTCTGTCTTGCAAAGTTATATTAAAGAGGCAGAGTTCCTGAAGTTAAAATTATTACAAGAAACAACAAAGCCGAGATGCCTGCAGAACATCTGAATCTTTCTCTTTCCAGACTTGTTATCATCTTTGTACCATTTTGTTATTGGTCACTGTACAATAAGCATACAGACCACTTGTTAATAAGTCATACTTTTACACAATTGTTTATTAGTTTTCATAATGCCTGCAAACACCTGCTGTTCAAAAGAACAACTTCTATCTACCACTTTGTAGGTGCTCAAGGTTTCAAAGGCATATACATTTTAGGATTTCAATGTGTTTTACACACATTATCTATTTCCACCTCTTATCCTGTGACATCTCTGGTACTTCCCTCTGTAAACACAGGCTGTGAGGCCTTCACAGTCAGTCAGTTTAACCTTGAGGCCTTCGAAATGTACCCAGCTCACATAACTTTAACAAACCTTCTTCAGTTGTTTTCTATAAGATTAATAAAATATTTAATGTTCCGCATTAACAACTCGCATATGAATGAATAATAGGCCTACAAAAAATAATAAACTAAACAATTACACGTGTCATTGATCCTAAGCAGCAAATTTTATTAATACGTAACGACTTTCACTTTCACTTGATGATTGTTTGGGCCTTATGTCTTCGAAACACTTTTAGCCTTTTGAAATTTGTATATAAATTACACACCTGCTCCACAGACTACATTTATATGGGTGCTAAATGGCCAGTGACTTCAAATGCATTTTAAGAGAAGCCAGTCACACCAATGGGTTACCCCACACTTACAATATGCATAACACACACATAAACTCATTCTTTATATTTAGGCCATAAACTCAGTATGGTATGTGTATGTGTTTATGTATACTCCCTAGTGTATTAGCACAGTTATAACTTGTTATTTGTATTAGTTAACCTCTAAACACTTATATACCAATGTTTAATGTCTTCTAGACACTCTGTTCTTGGTATCGAAACAATCTGCTCTTTATTTACTAAACAATGGTGTATGTACGAGTCGTGCAAAAAGACTGATGTTTTACTGTGCTTTACAGTTAATTGACCATATGTGCATGTTTATTGCTGGTCTGGAGAGTTGGTGCAGTTTTACCCAAAATATAGTACAAACAGTATGATGCATTTTGTAATTAAATATAGCGCACACCAGCAATAAACATGCAAATGGGCCATTAATGGAGACAAAGAAAACTTCTCCTGCTTAAAAATTCACGCCTGGTATTGGCCAGTCCACCCAAAGATAGGTGTGACAGGAAACTATCAAAACATCCTAACTCAAACCAGTTTTCGCTTCAACCCCATGAGACAAACATGATCCTTAGTTTATGTTAGCTGCAGTTTCATTTAAAAAATCCCTTAAAACCCACAATTGATTGTCTCTGACTCAAGTCCTTGAATGCTGATCTTGCTACATGCTAAGTTACCGCTAGTACTGATTAAAGTAGGAAAAAAAAATAACCTTTCCTGGAATTGATAAATGATTATACTATCTATTTGGTGGACGAAGAAATCAAATGATTGTAATATTGATTCTGCTATATATATTTATATATCATCATAATCGACAAACAATAAAAAAAGCATAATAATAAAACCAACTGTTAATTTTTAATTGCAGACGTTCTTTATTATCATTTTAAAGCCATTTGAAGATTTGGTTTTGTTTATTTATTTATTTTTTTTTGTAAGATTTTTTGTTGATGCAGAGAAAATCATTTTATTCAGAAAGATTTAGGGGATTACACCCAATAAAACTTTTTCTCAGAACCTGGTGTCAAGATAGCATTTTGAAGGCACATATGTAGTTTTTCTTGTAATAACAAGGGATGTCATTCCATCTGCCAATCTCTGAAAATGTGAAGGACAGTAAAAGATTATTAAACTTTCTGCATTGTGTCTTACTAAATATTCCTCATAGCATCACTGTAATAAATCCTTTAGCAAAACATTTAGTTAAAATTGAACATGGTTATCCTATGACCCATTAGTCTCTCTCTATTCTTACCTTTCCAGTTCATCTCCACGCATTCCTCTATGTTAGTGTACATGTGGTTGGGCTCACCACGTGTCCAAAATTGAAAGTCCCAGAAGGTTCCATCAAGCCAAAGAAATTTACCAGACTAAAAGAATTGAGAGGAGATTTTTAAGAAGAATGTCACAGAAAATCAGGAAATAACAACAATTTATCTTTGCTCTCCCTATTTGTGAACACTGTCTTTTTTACCTTAAATAATTCAAAGGCTCCAAGCCAGACGCGCAGGTTGTTTGGGTTAGCTTTTTTCACAATGTTGAGCAGGAGATTATTATCCTCTTTACTATGCACTGACACCAGGTGAGCACCAGGGGCTTTGGCCCTACAGCTGTACTGGATATGAAAAAAGGAAGAACATTTAATTACTACACATAACATTGATTTTTTACATTGAAAAAAAAAAAAAAAACTACCTCGGCATCAGTGAAGTTAAGAGGTTGGTTGAAGAATCTGACACAGTAACTGCCCACTTTGTACCAGTTAGTGAAGCCGTACATGAGACACCTTTTAGGACACCCTGCAGTGGCATTTGTACAGCCAGCAACAACCCCTAATTGAAAGAATCACATATTTTATAAATACATGGGTAGTATTTCTTACCTGCTTGAAAATGTAACTTGTAATACATCACTCTCTTAATCTGCTAATATTGTCACTGTGTGATGTTGAAATGTTGAACATTCAATGTAAATATATTTTAATATGAATTAAATGTTACCTCTCTCCAATGTTAAGAAGTTTCCACTCCTAAAAAGGAGAGTCATCAACAGAACGCTAATTATTCTTAATTTGAACTGTGAAAGAAGTGGAATATGATTATTAACAACATTATTCTTGACCAACATGCTCAAATGTTATATATAGGATACAAGGACTTACCATTGCGGTTCATCAGCTTCTCTCCTCACAATAAGTTTTGCTTCTGTCTCACCTTATTTTATACCTGTCCATTCGATTTCACAACTCCTCCTCTTCTCTCAGACTTACTGACTTTAGGGTGTAGAACTGTTCTTTTTTAATTCTTCATCACACAGGAAACACATCTAGTTACTGAAGCATTTAAACAAATAAACAAATAAATTTCATATAATTAACAAAATGCTTAATATAATTGACAATAATCAAAAATGACAAATATCTGAAAAGTCCAGAGGAGTTGTGGAGGAGTTGTGAAACCAATAGATTTTGTGGTTAAACCTGACACTGCCATATGTATTCAAAGCCATTTTTTTTTTTAGTAGTTCCTATTTCATAACCAACAATAGCTCTTTCTGCTGTCTCCCCCACCCCATCCTCCAGACTGCTACTTTCTTCTCCTTCCTTCTCTGGACTTCTTGGAGGCACTTTAATTTTCCTTCCAGACCACATCTCCAGTGCCTATTGTAATAAGTTGTTTGTTGTCGCAGTAGCTAGGTTTTTCACCTTTTCTTGCAAAATTAATCATTGATGTTGGTTCTTTGCATCTCTGTTTTTGCTTTATTGCTGAGGAATGTGTTACATTTGGTCTTCTTTAAAATAGACCTATTATTCCCCTTTTTACAATATGTAATATACAGTTGAGGTCAAAAGGTCACCTTGCAGAATCTGTAAAATGTTCATTATTTGACCAAAATAAGAGGGATCATACAAAAGGCATGTTATTTTTTTTCTTTTGTACTGACCTGAATAAGGTGATAAAAAATAAGATAAAAAATGACCTTGTTCAAAGGTTTACATACACTTGACTTTTAATACTGTGTTGTTAACTGAATGATCCAAAGGTGTGTTTTTTTGTTTTTGTTTTTGTGATAGCTGTTCATGATCCCTTGTTTGTCCTGATTAAACTGAGCCCGCTGTTCTTTGTAAAAATCCTTTACGTTGAACAAATTCTGTGTTTTTTCAGCATTTTTGTGTATTTGAACCCTTTCCAACAATGACTGTATGATTTGAGGACACTGAGGACAACTGAGGGACTCATATGCAACTATTATAGAAGGTTCAAATGCTCACTGATGCTTCTGAAAGAAAAACTGATGCATTGAGCCAGGGTTGAAAACATCTGAAGCCTAAATATCATATTGTTCTGATTTAGTACTGCCCTTTAGAAGCTGCAGAAGATACTTACAGAAGATGTTTCCCAGAAAACAAAATAATTTAAATTTGACCTGATCTTTAAATTCAAAAAAGATTCCATGCTTCAATAAAGGCTTTTAATGCATTGTGTTTCCTTCTGAAGTATCAGTTAGCATTTGAACTTTTTTTAATTGTTGCATATAAGTCCCTCAGTTGTCTTAAATGTGAAAGATAGATCATTGTTGGATAGGGTTCAAATACACAAAAATGCTGAAAAACCAAATCATTTGTGGGACCTGAAAGGCTTTTATGAAGAACAGTGGGCGGCTTAACTATTCAGGACAAACAAGGGACTCAGTAACAACTATCACTAAACAAACAGCTGTGGATCATTCAGGTAACAACACAGTATTAAGAATCAACTGTATGTAAACTTTTGAACAGGGTCGTTTTCATAAATTGAAGTATTATTTTCTCTTGTGGACTATATGTAAATGTCTTTTATGTGAAATACCTTATTCAGGTCAGTGCTAAATAAAAAATAACATGTATGTTGTATGATCCCTCTTATTTTGGTAAAATAATTACCATTTTGCAGATTCTATAAACTTTTGACTTTAACTATAAATCTCTGGTGTCCCCAGAATGTGTCTGGTTTAGTCATAGTACTAGTCATAAATGCTGGTTATTGTCTCAGCTGGATTTAAGTTGTACATAGTTATATTAACTATCGGGGGCTAGATAAATAGTACTAGCATTATTGTTTGAGCTTTAACTAAGTTGTACATAGATGACTGTACGGTGGTAAACAGAACTGTTATTTAAAGAAAGGCAAGCACAGGGCGGCCTACTAATAGTAGTCATGACCTTTGACTCATGATCAGAATGGTGAGTTTGGGACCGTGAGGTGGCGTAAAATGGCTGGCACGAGCCACTTTGTGAGACATAGATTCCTAATAAATGAGTAAAATGTAAAGTAAAGGATTAACTAGAACAATCAAGTGTCAGAATAATAATTAGAAATGGACAAACCACCAAACAACCAGGTCATAATAAAATGGAGTCAAGTTAGAATTGAACTTAAGACTTGAAATTAAATTACTTTGCACACTGAGAAAAAAAAAAAAAAAAAAACGAACATGCAACCTTAAGCCAGCACTGAATACTTTTCTTGGGCCAGTTGGGTGGTCCTTACACTGTCCTCTCAGTAACTATTTGATCTGTCTCACCTTAATTTTTTATACCTTTTCCTTCATTTTCACATCTCCTCCTCTTCTCTCACTCATCTTTATCTTCAGGGTGTGAATGTTTCATCTAATCTATTTATCAATCTTATTTTTCTACTAATCTAATTCTCTACTACTCAATTTATTACACAATTACTTATTTAATATATATTACTCTTACACATTACTAATGTGTACACATTACTTACACATTACACATCCATATATCTCATGTCACAGTGGGCAAATTATTGTTTATCAGTTTTTTTAGCACATTTTGTACAAAAAAAAAAAAAAAATGGGGACTTTCCTTTTGGCTGAATAGTTTCCTCAAAAACATTCAAAATGTGTCATATGGAAGTAAATTAATGACTAGGTTTTTTTTTTTATTTTAACAAAAAAAAAAAGTGTGTTAAATTGCAGCAACTGAAAAAAAAAATGCATTAACATTTTAATGCATTGTATTTTCAGGGCTTGTATTTTGGGTGGCTGAAATTCAGCATAATTGTACTGTATATTTAAGCTATGAATACTTAAAGTCCCCATGAAATCAAAATTGAAGTTTTATGGCATTTAATATAAATATGTTAGTCTAATGCCTCGTGCACACCGGGACAATTATCGTGTGCATTTTTTGAGACTTTTTTCGACTTGTCTTTGTGTTCATACTCAATCGATTTGCACTGCTGAAGAGCCAAGTGAACGTGCAAAAATTACTCCCTGACATTAGATGGCGCTTAATGAAAAACAAATACAACAGTATACAAGGTGGAATTAATCTGCAATTCCCCTCCTTAACAACTCCATCTTATTGAGTTTTTTGTAGTTGCTGTCATGTTTGTCATAAAGCTCTTGTGTTCAGACACCAATTAGACCTACATTCATCTTGCCTCGATGCATCTTTTTTGTCATGCTCGGCAACACAAGCAGCTCCAGGTACCTGAACAAAAGGGCCAATCTCATTGGTCAGCCAGTTTTTAACGTGGCACCAAACCAAAACAGTGAAAAAAAAAAAAAACTGCCGTTTTGCGTGTCGGTGTGCACACTCACATTGGCACCCTTTGTTTAGTCACAAGGCGTTAAACATACACTACAAAAAAACATTGGGTTAAAAACAACCCAGTTTGGCTTGTTAGTAACCTAAGGTCTGGGTAAATATAGGACAGAACCCATTTTTCTTCCATTTTTATATTTATTTTTGTACATAAATAGTTTACAAAAATATATACTACCAGTCAAAAGTTTTTGAACAGTAAGATTTGTATTGTTTTTTAAAGAAGTCTTTTCTGCTCACCAAGCCTGCATTTATTTGATCCAAACAATGCAAGTGTTTTACAGGCTGTTATAATGACAAAATTGGCTCCATAGATTAGATGTATTAAATATATTCAATTATAATTTAAATTATGGTATTTTAGCCTAGACATCCTTTACAAAACTACGATAATGTGTAATAGTAAAACGAAGGTGTCACAAATCAAGCCTCTGTGGTTCCCTCCTATCACCACCAGAGGGAACAGTCACTAGAACTCTGAACTTCATCGCAAACTCCATTTCCCATAACCCCTTTCCTGGCTGATCACCCTCACAGGTGTCGGTCATTTCCCCTCATCACTCGGACTATAAAGAGCCATGCTTGCACTCAGTTCTTTGCGAAGTCTTGTATTGCCCTGGCTACATTTCTGAACGTTTATTCCTGTGTTTGATTTCCCTGTTATTGACTCTGTTAGTTTAATCTCCTGTGATTGTCTCCCGCCTGCCTTTTGACCCCTTGCCTGTTTATCTGACTATCGTTGTGTTGCTCGCTGCTTGCCTCGACCTATTGCTTGGACATTGACCACTCTTTAGCCCTGCCTCCATTATTCCTGTTAGTTGTTGATTGACCTTGCCTGTTGTACCACGAGTTTGGTTTTATAAAGTTGCATTTGGATCTCCACTCCACTGACTCATTGTTACAGAAGGACATCATCATTTTATTTAGATACCTGAAAATGACGTTCGACATATGTCGAAGGTGATGTATTTGATACATCCGATGGCACATGTTCACCCAATGTTTTTTTTTGTCTGAGGCCTTTTAATCTGAGTCCGTTTCCTTTGATGTATTTCGCCTGATGCCTAATTGTACGAGACCTGACACCTGACGTCATTTTTCCTGAGACCTGAAGCCATAGTCTGAGGCATGACACCTTTTCATTTTATGACTGAGGTCTGAGGATGTCCTAAAATGTACACCGTACATGTGCCTGTATTGCTTTGCATAAAATTGAATAATATACAGCGAGGAAAATAAGTATTTGACACATCAGCATTTTTATCAGTAAGGGGATTTCTAAGTGGGCTATTGACACAAAATTTCCACCAGATGTAGCCATCAAGCCAAATATTGAATTCATACAAAGAAATCAGAACATTTAAGTATTCAAGTTGAGTCATAATAAATAAAGTGAAATGACACAGGGAATAAGTATTGAACACATCAAGATAACAAGGTGAAAAATGGCATAGAAAGCCAGGAGATCACCTGAAATCTGTCAGTATTGAGAGAGAAACCCTGCCCCCTATCAGTACTAATTGATATCAGCTGCTTTAGTCCTAATTGATGGCCTATAGAGGCTTCTCATTACCCAGGAGGCACATAGGAAAGACTTCATGATGGGTAAAAGCAAAGAACTCTCTCAAGATCTTCGTAATCTTATCATTGAAAAGCATTTTGATGGGAATGGTTATAGGCGCATTTCCAGAATGCTGAATGTTCCTGTGAGCACTGTGGGGGCCATTATCCGGAAATGGAAAGAGCATCAGTTCACCATAAACCGGCCACGATCAGGTGCTCCACGTAAGATCCCTGTCCGAGGAGTCATTCTACACACCATGTTTGGAGAAGAAATGGCACTGCCCACCACCCCAAAAACACCATACCAACAGTTAAGTTTGGTTTTGCTCAGTTACAAAATCAGACATCAGAAGATTACAGAGAACAGTTTGGACTGCAGAGAGGATCATCCGGTTGTTAAGTGATGACGTAATGCGCGTCCAACGAACGCTGTTTCCGGGTCCAAGCCGCAACTTATTTCCATTGAGAATACTATCTCGACGTCCATTTATGAGCACTGTTTGTTCATATTAAACATTTAAGCTACATGTTTTCAAACTTACGGCATACACTACAGTCTCCGTGCTCACAGCGTCTCAAACACGGACAATTGTTATTTTTATTTATTTAAATGTATATTTTCATTGTCTGGCGATCTAGGATTTCGGTATGGAGTTAAAGGGGAGGATTATAACTTTTTTAGCAGTATTATATCACATTGTAAATGTATATCAGCACCGTTTGCTGTTTTGCTGTGGCATCTGATAGAGCGTTTGGACCCAACCGGATTGGTGCTCCCCTGCCCACCCTTCAAGAACTGTATGCATCCAGAGTGAGGAAAAGAGCTCAGAAAATCACTCAAATACCAGAACATCCAGGCACAAGAACAGTTTCTTCCCCCAGGCAATCCACCTTGTGAACAACTAAATGTTCACCTCATTGTGCAATAAAAATATGTGCAGTAACCCTGTATTTATTTGTTACCACCTCCATCCTTATACATCCCTGCATCTCTTTCCATTCTATTTCATTCTATCATCTGTAGCACAACACATACAACTTATTTATTTATTTTAATATATATATATATATATATTTTAATATTTACATGTGTGTATTTTTTAGTCTTCCTATTTTATTGTCTCTGTGTTGTTGTTGTCTCTGTATACTGGAAACTAATGACACAAAAACAAATTCCTTGTATGCGCAAGCATACTTGGCAATAAAGCTCTTTCTGATTCTGATTTTTTCTTTTAAATACATTGTCATAAGTTATCATTTTTCTTCCATATTAATTTGCTGTCTATCATTAAGGGTCAGATTTACTACCAGCTTACGCCAATGCAAACCCTCTTTTGGAATTAAAACCGACTTGAGATTTACTAAGGACACACAGTTATTTTTTCCATTTCAGACACAATATTTATGGGAGGAGAATATTTAAGTGTCACTCTGGGGACTATTTTGTAAATTATTCTGTATAAATTTCTGTAAATTCATCAGAAAGAGGCTTATGGTAAATGACAAGCATCTGAAAAGTTACTACATTACCACACCACACAATGAAACTACTACATCTTGTGGTTCCAGATTCAGTTGTGACCTCTCAGTAGCAATGCTGCCAAAGCTGCTGCAGCTCACAATATAAATGCTTCATAGACTTGGTTTCTTAAAATATTTTTAGTTGCACAAATCTAGCGTAGACTGACGTATACATTTCAGCAGGGCAACAACATAACAAAATGTAACACACACTGTGACTTTTATTTTTATGCCAGCCATACTATATCTCTTTCATTTTCACAACCCCTCTTGTTTCTCTCACATTTTCCCTCACATTTTACTGTCAACTCTAATCTTACTTATTAGTTAGTTATTTCTAACACATGATAAGCGCCTAACAAATGCAGCCTCATGATAACACAAAAACTGCTTTTATTACACAGCATTATGCTGCAAGAAGCATTAGTTCATCTTATTTCTTGTTCACAACTACAGCTAACCGAAAAAAACAGCAAAAATGTGGCGTATGCTATAAACTTAATGTTAAAGGGATAGTTTACCCAAAAATGACAATTCTGTCATTAATTACTGATCCTCATGTTGTTCCCAACCTATAAAACCTTTGTTGATCTTCAGAACACAAATAAAGATATTTTTGATGAAATCTGAGAACTTTCTGACCCTGCATAGACAGCAATGCAACTGACATGTTCAAGGCCCAGAAAGGTAGTAAGGACATCCTTAAAATAGTCCATGTGACATCCGTGGTTCAACTGTAATTTTATGAAGCTATGAGAATACTTCTTGTGCACAAAGAAAACAAAAATACCGACTTTATTCAACAATTTCTTCTCTTCTGTGTCAATGTTTGACCTGCATCCACGAGAGTATTACGGCGAATGCGTGTGGTGCTGCTGACTTAAGAGTTTTTGTTTGCTTTGTGCTAAAAAGATGAATCTAAAGATTAAGAAATGTGTTCATTGGTCATTTTAGCAAACTTTGGACTGTGTTTTTATTAAGAATACATCATGACATGGTGCACAAATAACAGTCATAGTCAGCAGATGTGCTTACTGTTGCTTACTGGACATTGAGTCAAACAAAAATCAACAGCAGTGTTTGATTGTCCAGTCAACAACTTTGATGGGACCCTACAACTTTAAGACCGTACATTTAATTGAACGGACTATATAGCTCTAAAAATATCAAATCTTCGTGCTGGCCTGAAATTTTAAGTTTAGTCAGCTTTAATTAGATCCAGAAAAGTTAGTCTAAAACTACATTTTAAATTTGTGATTGCTAAGGGCCACAAATACCATCCCAGCAGGCCCCAATCCTACTTGTAGACTACTCTAGAAACACAGTCAGTTTCTAGGGCCGCTTCTAGTGGCTGATGTG
Source organism: Cirrhinus molitorella (assembly GCA_033026305.1). Classification (NCBI taxonomy): domain Eukaryota; kingdom Metazoa; phylum Chordata; class Actinopteri; order Cypriniformes; family Cyprinidae; genus Cirrhinus; species Cirrhinus molitorella. The sequence goes on from CM065120.1 coordinate 30,331,141, forward strand.
AGAACTGTAATAATGTTATTAGAAATATACATGTAAAAGTACTGTGACAAATATAGATGAAAGCTTATTTCCCCCAAATATGTATTTATGCAGTATTTCAAGGCAATCCAGTCAGTCCAATACAAAAACAACTCATTATGTTTAATATAATTATTTTAATTTATTTTCCAACACATTGTATTTTCACAATTCTAAGCATAGCATTTTATGTTGAAAGTTTAATGATAAAACAGTTCAGTCTAGGCCTGCTTTAAGTCTAAATCAAAGCTGTCGTCACTTTGAAGGCACACATGTAGTTCTTCTTCGCATAACAAGGGGCGTCATTCCACTTGCCAACATCTAAAAAAAGTAAAAGGTGGTTAAACCAACAGAGAATGAATAATCATTACAGCTTCTAGATTACAGTTTTTACCAATAATGCAACTTGATTTTTCCCAGTAAATGGTAAAACTAAACACTTACGACTCCAGTTCATTTCCACACAGTCCTCTTTGTAGCTCAAGACGTGGTTGGGCTCACCAGGTGTCCAAATTTGATAGTTCCAGGAGGAACCATCGGTCCAGATAAATCTACCAGACTGAGAGCGTGAGACAGAGACAAAACATTTTAAGAAAAAGGTTATTGACAAATAAAAAATTGACAAATGGGTCTCATTTACCTGAAAAAGCTCAAAGCCTCCAATCCAGATGCGAATATTGCCTGGGTTTAACTTTAACACAATGCAGAGCAAATCACCATTAGCCTTTGCATCATGCACTGACACCAGATGTGCACCAGGGGCTTTGCTTCTGCAGCTGAACTGTACAGAAAGAAAGTGCAATAATGTCAATACAAAAGAAAATTGGGGAAATTTGGAGAATGTGACTCTACTTACCTCAGCTGCAGCAAAACTGACAGGGTTCTCAAAATATTTGACACAGTCTGACCCCACTCTGTACCAATCTGTATAGCCAGTCATTGGACATGGTTTAGGCAGAACACAGCCTGATGATAGGTTTCTATGTCCAGCAGCTTCATCTAAATGACAACAAAACACCCTAAATTTATCCTGCTATAGAAGATGAATTTTGGGTTCCCCAAAGAATCTTTCTGTGAACAGTTCTTAAAATTAATAACATTTTGTAACAAGTATGAAGAGTAATTTCATAATTTGAACAACATTGTGCAATAGAAATGTTATAACCATGGAATTTAAATGTTCTTCATGGAACCATCAATGCCAATAAAGAAACTTTTTTAAGAGTATTGAAGTTAAAAAGTCTTTATTGCATGAAAATGAAATATAAATTCAACATCACCTCTCTCAATTGTTAAGAAGCTACCACTTCCAAAGATGAGAGTTATCAATAAAAAGCTAAAAGACTCCATTCCTGCTGCACTGTGAAGGAGAAAACATCATCAGTGGAAGCTTGCATCAATTTTTATTAAATAGAATTTAACATAAAACATTTTTTAATGATTTATTATTTGGAATTACATTAAAATAATACATGGTTACATTGAAAAACACACAGTTGAGGCCAAAAGTTTACATACACCTTGCAGAAGCTACAATATGTTATTTTACCACAGTAAGAGGGACCGTAAAGATACAGAATGTACATTTTCCTTATTTTACCTAAATATCGTATTTTTTTCATTTAGTACCGCCCTTCAGAAGTTACAGAAGATACTTACATGTTTCCCAGTAGACAAAATAAGTTACATTTACCCTAATCATCAAATTAAAAAGTTTTCACCCCCCGGTTCATAATACATCATTTGCTAGAGCATCAGTGAGTGTTTGAACCTTCTATAATAGTTGCATATGAGTTCCTCAGTTGTCTTCAGTGTGAAAAGATGGATCTCAAAATCATAGTCATTGAAGTCATAGAAAATCCAAAGAATTTGTGTGACTTGAATGATTTTTTTTTCAGTATTTTCAGTGTTGAGAATCAAGCTTATGTAAACTTTTGAGCAGGGTCATTTTTATAAATTCAGCTTGTATTTTCTCTTGTGGACTATGTGTAAATGTCTTTCATGTGAAACATTCAGGTCAATACTAAATAAAAAAATAACATGCATTTTGTATGATCCATCTTATTTTGGTAAAATAACATTTTGCAGATTCTGCAAGGTGTATGTAAACTTTTGACTTAACTGTAGTCTTATCTAGGTGCAATAATGAAAAAATATTTCTTAAGGACTTACCACTGCAATCCAGTCTTATCTTCTATGTCCCCTCACAACAAAATTATGTTTGTCTTACGTCTGTCATTGCATTATTTTTTCACAACTCCTCCCTTTCTATAACCAGGGTTATTATAGTTAACAATAACTAAAGCTAAAACCTAAAAAAAAAAAAAAAACATTACTTTAAATAATAAAAAAAACTGATCTAAAATGAAATAAAATACAAAAACCTTTCAGTTTTAAAGTTCAGCTAAATATAATTTTCATATAGTGTAAAATGATGTACTAAAATAACTCAACCTAACACTTTAAGTACAATTTAAAAGAAATCAGAAAATATACAAATAAAAACTAACCCAAAATATTAATAAATGTATAATAGTATCCATGATACTAAAGTAATACTATCTCTAACCTAGTTTGTCATGAAAGTGTTTTCACTGTATTGCAAAATAAAAGGTATATGATAAATATAAATGATCTATGGATTAGATTGACTAAATATAGACACATGAATGCATTATTTTGGTTACATTAGACAAATACTTATCCAACCTATTGTAGTTGTTCATCATTAAGAAAGCTTGTTCCTTTCCCACACTAGACCGTTATAGCACTGTCCCATGTGGTTACAGACAGTTGCTGATCTATTAAAATTTTAACTTCTACTTTTCACATTGCAAACTACAAATACTGGAAATCACAAGCTAAACTCTACTCCAATGTCATACAAACAGTTTTTCTGAAAATTACTTGAACTTATTGTCTTATCTTTCAGCTTAGTAAATGTATATTTCTCCTTATGTAAAATACTGATATGACATTGGTTTTTTACAGCTCCTTGTGCTTCTCACTTTTTCTTACTGCATTTGAGCTGTGATACTTATTCAGCAGACTTCACACTGAAAACCAAATGCTTTTAGTAATGTTAACCATGCACTTTTTACTCCGAAATTTTTTCAGTCTTCTTTTCAGTCTTTCAGTCTTGTTTTTCTGTCATAAATCAGTAGTTCAGATGAGAACAATTTATTTATATTACAAATGACAGGTAAATGTACATTGGTTTTTATTGCCCTGAGCCTCCCCATAACCTGCATCAAGGTTTACAAGCAAATGAATGGAATTATTGATGGTATAAACAAAGTAGTAACAACATGAATACTTCAGAAAAAAAAAAAATGATCATGCAGTGTTTCCATTCACATTTAGCCAATGATATTCTTTAACAATAAGTTTAACAATAAACAATATATTCACAAATAAAAGACAACACTTAAAGCTGCATAACTACATTTGGGTGTATACGACACAATCACATGAACTATTAAATATCATTAACTAATTACTAGTTAAAGCCATGCAAACACTATGAGCACACATAGCAGAATTTGAGCCTTTACTTGCTATTTTATATTATTATTTACAAAATATAGTAGTTTTTTGGATCAGTCAGGCAAATTATTCATTTTGATGATTGGTTGAGATGTTTAAGATCTGGGCCATGAGTTAAAATATTCCTCAGGGGGAAGTTCAGTTTAAGAAGTTAGCTTATGGAAGGTAAATCTTTGATTATTTATTTATAAAGTTGGTATATTGGTCTAGACTGTTCTACATGGAAGAGTCTAGGTTTACAATTATGACTTGTATGAAGTGTGGTAAATTAATGAAGACCTTTTTCAATTCTTTTCCAAGTGCTGCGATCAGCACTATTAACTATATTGTCCAATGGAAAATGCTCCAGAGTCATTGGAGAATTTCTCATCAGTTTTGATTGAATGCTGGCTGTGGTCTCTGGTCCTGTACAATGAATTATTGCTCTGAATATGTGAATCTGATACCTAGAAACACAGAAGAGAGAGAGAGAAAGAGAGTGAGGCAAAGATTATTTTCATTTTCTAACTAGACAGATGTAATGCTGTAATGCAAAATGCAAACCTCTTCAAATTTCTTGGCCTTGTATTGGTCAGCTCCTTTCAAGAAGTTCAGCAGAATGATGTCACAAAGCACTGTACCCTAAAATAAAGAACATTTAAGAAAAAGTGTCAGTTTAGACAATGTACTCTGGTATATTTTGATATTTAATCTTCCCATAAATTAGATGTTAACAAATATGAATTATTTTCTACTGTGAATAATTTCAGTATTAAACATGAACAATAATAAAACATTTGTAAGAATGTCATGCTTTCATGAAAATACATGCTAATGCTTTAAAAATATTATCCATAGAAGAAAAAAAAAAAAGAAACATAGCAATTTAAAAATGTGCTTTAATTAATAATACAACAGTCTAGTTTAAGATTAGAATGGAGCCAAAACTGATGAAGGTCATGAAGGTTATATATAAAGGTAAATGTATATTCTACAAAAACTGGCATGTGGTTCTCTGAGGCCACATTACCTGGTTTCCACAAAGTGTCTCCATTATGCAAGTAAATTATGTTTACACTGATCGATCTTTCCTGAAGATCTGGGGCCAGTCAGGCGGTTTGCTCACTTCTCACTGGGGTCACATTTCGGATGATTTAACATATTTTCATTATTTGACTTATATACAATTACACTGGTCAGAACTGCGGTAAAAATGTTGTGCTTAGTAGCTGGTAGAATATTTGCAGTAAACTGACATTTTAATGTTTTTTTTTTCTAAGAATGTTGTACGCCAAAAATGTAAGTACAGCAGTGCAATATGAAGTGACCAAACTAGATCTCATAATAACTAAATAAAACTTAACTTGAGTTTTACTGATAGGGTTGGAAATTAATGAGGGCTTATGGCAAACATGCCACCCAAATTAATAAAAACACATAAATTCAAGACAAAGGGGCAAAAAATCCCCCTGCACAATTAAACAACATATTACGGCTGTTGCGATTAAAATAAAATGTGAAAATTAATAAAAAGTTTCAATTCACAAAATTACATTAAGATTCGCTTACACTGCATCAGATTGCTTTTACGTGCTTTTTTGCAGTGCTGAGCATAATAACCAATCAAACGTGTTTCAGTTGAACTTAGGAATGCACTGACCAATCAGAGGTGCTTAGATTAGTCAGCGCAGAAAACACTGGAGCTGTTGATGAGTGCCCACAGTGCAGATACGATGTAAATAAACAGATTAATTTAGTAGCTTCAGATTATAATGGGAGTTTTTGCATAACTTATGATAGACTTGGCTAATGTCATAGACTGACATGTCTGTGTGAAGCTAGAATGTGAAATGACCGAATTGAAGCAAAAAGTATTTTCTATATTGATATTAATAATCATTCCAATATAAAGAGCAATAATTTACAATGATTATTTTTGTCAAAATATTGCAGCCCTATGAGCTCCTGTTTTTTTACATGTATAATTTCTATATAATTTTAAACAGTCTTAAAATGTTGATTAAAGTAATTGGATGAACTTAAGTATCTGACATAAAAGACAACATAAATATAATAATAATATAATAATAATGTGATTATATAAATTGCCCTTACAAATGTAAAAAAAATGCCCCTGGAAATCAATTCAATTTTGGTGGAAATAACTGTTTAATGTTCATGCAAAGGATCTAGTAGTGAAGACACATACCACACCAACAGAGGTGAAGGCAGCAACCATGTTGATTATAGTTGGGATCATGTCAAATTTTCCTGCCTGTAAAAAGGAAGATGTAATGAGCAGTTATGCTAGCACTTGCACTGAAATATATAAACATGTTAAGATGAACTCACATCTCCATTAACCAGCACATCAAATCTGATGGCGTAAGCTTTCAGCAGAGTGCGATACTCAGTTCCGTTCTCCATTTTAAAATACTTTGCATACCTAAGGACAAATATTTAGATATGTTAGCAAATAAGGATTTCAATAAACATTATACAACCTATCAGCGTTTTTATAACAGTTTATAGTATGTGGGCCACTATAAAAGTTTAGCAAGTTACAAATTTGAACGACAGGAATTAGCTTTGTGATATGTGATGTGAATGAAATATGTGTGTCTGCCTGTGCAGTATCATTAGAGCTTCTTCATTCAACTTTAAGAAAGAGATAGAAAGAGAAGCTTCCAGAACCTGAAGTTGTATCCTGGAGACACAACGGTCTTCTCTGACATGGCATCCAGGCGAGTAAATGAATAGGCTGGCTTGCACTCATCTTCTGCCTTGTCTAAATCACACACCCATGCTATTTTTATCCCTATAACTCCCCCCTGAGAGAAAAAGAGAGATACCTTACAGAAATCCAATTTGACTTTGCACTTAAAGAGAAATTAAGGTAATGCAATTTTTTTGAGAGAAAAAAAAACATAATTTTTTTTTAAATACAGCAGTTATTGTTAGATACTTTTTTAAAGTATCTAATATTATTATAATATATATATATATATATATATATATTATAATTACTGTTATTTAATACAACAGGCATTTCTTTGTCTTCTTTGAATTTATTTCCAGTGGTGGAAACTAACTGACCAAATGAAACTTAAAGAAATGAAACTTAGAGAGTTCACCCAAAAATACATTTTAAATTACTCACCCTCATGTCGTTTCTAATCCTTTGTTCATCTTCATCATAACACAAATTAAAATATTTTTCATGAAATCCAAGACATTTCTGACCCTGCATAGACAGCAACGCAACTGATATGTTCAAGGCCCAGAAAGGTAGTAAGAACATCATTAAAATAGTCATCATTAAAATGCTTTTTGTGCAAAAAATGACAACTTTATTCAAATGACAACTTTATTCAAAAATGACAACTTTATTCAACCAATCAAGGCACATTCAGTGGACTATACAACTCATAACTTCATAAAATTAAATTGAAATCACTGATGTCACGTGGACTATTTTAACAACGTCCTTTCTACCTTTCTGGACCTTGAACATTTTAGTTGCATTGCTGTTTATGCAGGGTCAGAAAGCTCTTGGATTTAATCAAAATATCTCAATTTATTTTCTGAAGATGAATGGAGGTCTTACTGGTTTGAAACAGCATGAGGGTGAGTAATTCATGACAGAATTTTGATGTTTGGGTGATCTAACCCTAAGTTTATCAATTACAGAATTGTTGTATAGAAGCAAGTTAACATACACACAAAAAAGTCCAAATATAGAAATAAAAAATCTAATAGACACTTACTTTTTTAGCAAGTGTGGTAAAGTTTTGCTGTGCAAAGCGGATCACATCCCCCACTTTGAATATTGGACAATACATGTTACTCTCAAAGTCGAAATTACATTGCTTTATGTAGGTACTATTGATGTTGGGCAAAAAGTTTCCCCTGAAAGAAAGATAATTTTTTAGTAAAAAACCTAATTTAGAGAAAAGCATGTTATTATAACACAATTTGTCTTTTTTCACATTACTTTGTGAAGTTAAAACGTGGGAAGCGAATGCTGTTCTTGATGAAGATGGTAAAGTTCTCCACCTCCTTCATGGGGTTTCTGAGTAACCAAAAATATCATCAGTCCTTTTGCTCAACCATTCACACATCTATTGATTTGTTCATTTACAAGTGGACTCACGGTTGAATTTCATCAATCTCTGCAGGACACCATCCTTTGATTTCACAGGTTTTGTGGGTATCATTGAAGTTCACACATCGTCCTGTCAGCAACCCTTAAGTCACAACCAATACAAATGAATATAACATATCCAACTTATGTTTCTCATAAGAGCAGTTTGTGGCCATCTGTAAATGTTATAGGTCTGGTTTCCACATCTAGCTAGTTTTAGCTGTACAAAACAGCTTATTTTCCAGCTTGATATTGCAAATTGGTGTGTCTTATCATATTATTTTAATATATTATCTTAATTATGAACACACTGGTTTGTAATGCAAACAGTTTTACAGTTTATGTTGTTATTCTTTTCATTATTTCCCTACAGCAGCTAATCAACTGGAAGTCTAGCCCATAAGCTAATCAAGGTTATCAGACACACTAGCTGTGTCCCAATTCATCTGCTGCATCCTTTGAAGGCTGCTTTTGAATGACCGAATTCCCTTTTTGTTAAGATACTTTGTAGCCCGGATTATCCCTGTAGGTTTGTTGTGCAAAGATGTTAAGTTGTTTGTTTGTTTTTTAGAGGAAATTATTACACAGTGCCAGTATTACAGTGCCATATTACACTTTTAAATTCAAGTTTTGGGTTTCAACTTAATCAAATATCTAACATTACAAAAAAGACTTGAATCATTGCTAAAACTGCCCGGTCCTGCAGATTAGCTTTATTCAACATCAAGAAGATCCGACCCTTTCTTTCGGAACATACTTCACAACTCCTTGTTCAAGCTCTTATTCTGTCCAGGCTGGACTATTGCAATGCTGTTTTGGCAGGTCTTCCAGCCAGTTCTATCAAACCTTTACAATTAATCCAGAATGCAGCGGCAAGACTAGTTTTTAATGAGCCGAGAAGGACGCACGTCACACCTCTCTTCATCAGTCTGCATTGGCTACCAGTAGCTGCTCGCATTAAATTCAAGGCATTAATGCTTGCCTACAGAACCTACCTGAATTCATTACTTCAGACTTATGTGCCCTCCAGAAGCTTACATTTTGCAAGTGAACGGTGCATTATTGTGCCATCCCAAAGAGGCACAAAATCACTTTCGCAGACTTTCACATTAAATGTACCCTCCTGGTGGAATGACCTGCCCAACTCACTCCGAACAGCTGAGTCCTTAGCCATCTTCAAGAATCGGCTAAAACTAATCTTTTCCATCTTTATTTAACCCTCTAACTCTAGCACAGTCTATTCTAATTCTATTCTTTAAATTATGCTCTTTTAGATTTGTACTCTATCCATTTACTTACTGCTATTTTTCTCTAAAAAAAACAAACAAAAAAACAACAACACTAACACTACTAACACAAGTTTCTCTCTTTACAATTAACAAAAAAAGCTAAAAGAAGGCCTCTAACACTAGCTTGCTCCCCCCACATCTATTTTCTTTTATTTATTATGTACTTTAAAAATCCTTGCTACATGTACTGCGTTAGGCTAAATGAGACATGTCATAGCACTTGCATGTTTTGTTGCTCTTTTGTTGATTTCGATTGCTTCCATTGTTCTCCTTTGTAAGTCGCTTTGGATAAAAGCATCTGCTAAATGTCTAAATGTAATTGTAAATGAATTGAACTTTTAAAAAAAAGTCTAGCACTTGTCAACAGTATCTATTATGGCTAATAGAAAAAATGAACAATCTCTGTAGTCTAGACCATCCCATTTTACAATGTCCGTCTGGCCCAGAAGCCATGGCCTTTGTAGTCCACATGCTTTGAATGACGCAGCCTCTGAATTGGAAGACAGCCACTAGAAACTTCCAGGCAGGTGTGTTGGAGCTGCTCTGAGCTAAACTCTACAGGATGTTCCTTCAAGAGCAGGATGATACATGATTTTGAGGGGCACAAATAGACCATTAAAATAGACCATCAAATTTGAATCAATTTATATTTTAATGAGGGTACTAGATTTAAAGGGTTACTCCACCCCAAAATGAAAATTTTGTCATTAATCACTTACCCCCATGTCATTCCAAACTCATAAAAGCTTTGTTAGTTTTCAAAACACAATTTAAGATATTTTGAAAACCGAGAGCTTTTTGACTGTCATTTGACTGCCAAGTAAATAACACTGTCGAGGCCCGGAAACATATGAAAGATGTCAACAAAATAGTCCATCTGCCATCAGTGGCTCAACCATAATTTTACTAAGCTACAAGAATACTTTTCGTACACAAAGAAAACAAAAATAACGACTTTATTCAACAATTCGTCACTTTTAAAGTCACCGTAGCATCATTTTAGAAAGTATCCACTGGATGCAAACAGTGTACGCTGTTCTCTGTCAGCTGCAACAAACAGATACTTTTCTATGTTTATTTATGCTTTGAATCAAACAAAAACAGTGTATCCGTGTGGCGCAGCTGACAGAGAACAGCGTACACTGTTTGCGTTCAGGGGATACTCTCCAAAATGGCGCTACAGAGATGTGGAGGAGGCGAATTGTTGAAATAAAAAGTTATTTTTGTTTTCTTTGTGTACAAAAAGTATTCTGGTAGCTTCGTAAAATTATGGTTGAACCACTGATGGCAGATAGGCTATTTTGACGTCTTTTTATACTTTTCAGGGCCTTGACAGTGTTAGCTTTTACGGGTTTGAAACAACATGGGTGCAAGTGATTAATGACAAATTTTTCATTTTGGGGTGGAGTTTTCCTTGACAAATGCACGATTACAAAACAATAAAACACTAAGATTACACTCAAAATAATTCACAAGTATATTTAAAGGGGTCCTATTATGCTGTTTCACTTTTTGAACTTTAGTCAGTGTGTGGTGTGTATGTTTGTGCATAAAAATGATCTACAAAGTTACAAGTCTCAAAGTCCACTCCAAAGAGAGATATTTTTAAAAATCCCTTCTCGAGAACTACAACAGATGAATCATTTAGACCACAAGCTTTGTTTTCCTGATGTTATGATGTCATAAAATAAATCCCGCCTACGGAAATTTGAATGGTAGGGACGAGTTGGGGGATTAGGTTAATTTTAGCGATGCAGCACAGAGAGCCGCTTCTTAGAGACTTCAACGAGCCGCAGCACTGCTGGTATAAACACAAGCAATGACTACAGTGATCACAATTTCCTCTTTGCTCGTTTTCTGTAGCTGCTTTTTGAATAACCAAGGAAATGTAAGCATTATAATTAGTAACTTACAATGTCTTTATTTAATTGTTGTCATGTTAAATACAAATTAGGTCATATTATAAACATCAGAATTTTTAGCCTTATGCTGGAGATGGTTTTAGGCAATGAATGCATGTAATTTACAACATGTCCTCCAATTTATATGCCCAACGTAAGTCGTTTTCACAAATCCTCAAAATACATCTCCATAGAGTGTATACAACAACTGCTCCCCTATCAGCAACAGGTATCCAATGCACTTTCAGGATTACGTGTAGCTCAGTTGGTAGAGCGTTGCACTACAAAGTGGTGTAATCATATACCAGAGAATGTACACGTTCTCATAGCATGTTTTTTTTTTTTTTGTTTGTTTTTTTTTTTTAACATACACTATAAATCATGATTTTGCACTATTTAGGTAGGTTTAGGGTGGGGTTAGGCGTGGTCATTCATATGAATTACACCTAGTAAAATATGTTTGAATTACCGTGAGATCGGTGTAAAAACTTTCATGACGTCAGATCCAATGTGACACTGTCATTATTTTTACACCCGTTAGAGGGCGCTTAACTGTAAAATGTAAAAATGGGTCATATAAGGTGAATAAAAAAACTTGAAATTGGGTCGTATTTTCTTTGAGGACAGTCTCGCAATTTAATAACTTAGCACGGTAATATCATGTATCTGCAATCTCACAGGCTGACCATAGGACCCAACACTACTTTAGAGTCAACTATACTTTAATATATCCTTAACTATAACCAAATTCTTTGGTATAATGGAGCAGACTGAACTTGATGCATTGGCAAGGGTCACGACAGTACTGAAACACTGTCTAAACAGTTTGCCAATCACAATGCGGTGGGAAAGCTAACCAATGACAGCACATGTTGTTTTTCGGAAGGCGGGCCTTCATCAAACCCGGAATTAATCAAGCCGTTTGTGCCAGGCTGGGGAGAAACCTGTCGTAATAATGTAAATTATGTGAAAAATAATGCGTTTTTCGAACCACCAAGCATGAGAACCTGTTCTAGTACACCGCCAAAACAAAATCAAGACTTTGTAAAAGAGCATAATAGGGCCCCTTTCAGTTTTTATTGTGAAAATGAGATGATTCCTAATAATTTGATCTGTCAGTAAACTCAAAATGACTACAAAGACAATAAAAAAAAGAAAAATCTTACCATTGCTGGATGGTTTTGACATCAGCCTCTTACAAGTACTGTCACTGTCACATTTGAATTTCACTTCACTCTGAAGAGTTACATGTACAAACACATGAACACACACAAAGACAAGAATCAATTAAATTCATGTACATTAATCTTTACAGATTTCCATGTGCTCACTCACCTCTGGACAGTGTCCTTGAACTTGATTTTCTGTGGTGATGAGCTTAGTGATGACGCAGAACACTGAAGCCCCCTGGCACACACACACACACATTACATAAAAAAGACCATATAGTACAAAGTATTAAAATATTTACTGTATTTATGAAAAGATTTACCAAATTAGAACATCCTCATACCCAAAGGGCGATTTTGTTACTTGTAATTATACTTTCATTACAATTTTGTCATCAAATAATGTAATATGTTATAGAAACACATATAGATTAACAAATTCGCACACTTAATAAAAAGGGTAACAAAGGTATATATAATAGTCTAACACTGCTTGAGATTTACTTGAGTTGGTGTGACATAATCGGCTACATCCATGATTCGGTTGTTATACTCTCCAAATCCTTTCACTTTAGTCATGACTGATGATTCGATAGCTGTGTCCCTCACTTGATATGCTTTCTCATACAAAAACACCCAACTGAGGAAGGTTGGGCAGGGTGGAAATAGAGAGAGGGAGGGGAAAAAATATATAGATACAGAGCAATTAAACACAAAACTTTTCTTTCTTTTTATATGAAACACTCATGTATATTACAACATACTATATATATATATATATATATATATATAGTATATGCTCTCTGAACACTTCATTACTAAGAACATTAAAATGATTCCTACTTACACAGTTGCCATATAAAGTGCTTTACATCAATTATGTTATCACAAAAAGACTAAAAACAAGCCATTTAATTGACCATCAAGTGTACTACAAACATATTTCTTTTGACATTGTTTCTAAACAGAAACAGTTAGATTTTTTTTTATTTGTTTTGGCACAATCTTAAATCTAACAGTGTAAAATGTTGTCTTAAAACACACTCACCCAATGAAGTATGTGATGATGAGGAGTTGGACGACACGGTTTATAATGCCGATGGTCCAGCTCTTTACCACCACGGACTTGGTCGTCTCATAGGTAAAGAAATCTGTAATGCAGTTCCACATTTTTCCAGAGCACTGCTGCATTCACAAAAATCCAGGTGTATCAACGTATTTGCATGAAAAGTTGAGTTATTTCGTTTAAAATATAGATGCTTCGGATATATCCTTCCAAATGCTTGTTTCTGCGCTTTTATAATCTAAAACTCAAGGATTGTCAATAAAAGTCAAAAAGGCTCTTCAATAATCTTCCTTATTTGTTTGCCTGATAAAAAGTCTCCAAATCTTGAGAGAAGATGCTTTCATAGAAGACCCCCTCTCTCCTTCCTAGTCCCTCCCTCTCTCTCCTCCCTCATTCCTTCTCCTTCAGATATTCAATCCTTTCCTCACATATAACATTTACATGTTACACTCACACTTAGCAGAAGCAGCTTACAAAAGTGCACAAATCAACTTTAAAAAACAAAATCAAACAATTACAATTCAAGGAAGTTCCTAACGTCCCTTACTGTATAAGCATACATACAATATCCGTAACAAAACAACTGAATCAGATATTAGCAGCATAATATGCTAAATGTTTAGCATGTGAGAGATCTAGAATAGTTGAATCTTGGCTAGTGACATGCACATTATATCATGACCACTATGACAGCGCCATGCACTAGAAAAAAGCTGTTTCACACTGAAAGCTCCATTAGTGTGGCATTCAAGATTTTAACTAGATTACATCTGTGTTCTTTTCCTATGATGGACCATATATAGTCATTAGCTTGTTATCTAAACCATCATATTCTGATGAGATCGAGTCATTTACATTTATATATTAGAGGAACAAGGACCTTCTAACACTGATACGTCAAGCTGGTCTTTTAAAAAGGGCAGGACTAGTGACATTGACTGTACTTCCAATTACGCAAATGGAAAAAAAAATGCAATTGGGATGCATCCCACAACAAGCATTAACACATACACACACTTGAACCACAACTGAGAGGTAACATTTCTTGACATGGCCGAGAGAGCAACCATTAACCTGTGGTTACCTCACTCCATAAGTACAATACATCTGGGACTCGCTTCCCCGCAAAAACACACACAATGCAGGCGTAACGCATGACAGAGGACCAAATCAAATGAGAGACTAAGCACAAGTACTGCTGGAGTATTTGAAGATGTCTATCAGTCAAAGATAATGTTGAGTGTTAGATGTCTCATGATGATTCAATTGTCTTGAAACAGGATCTTGAGATGAAGGGAGGGTACAGAGTGAAAAGGGGGGAGAGAGAAAGAGACTGAGGAGAGAGTGAGGAAATGGATGGGACTCAATACAAATTGGTGAACAAAGTCATCAATGCACCAAATGCAATAATGAGCAAAGTGGTTTGAGAGCCATGATTGAGAGACAGACAAAATCCACAGAAACGTAACAGATACGAATAAGGGGAGTGACGCAAAAAAAGCAGAGTAATAGGAAATGGGAACAGCGGGAAATAAAAGGAGGGGAGAGATGCAGGAATTAACGTTACATACATATACCAGAAATAATAAGAGATCAGATTAATTGGAAGAAAGATGTAGAGCCCGAAAAAACATTTGATAGAATATTTAAACAACATAAATATAATAATTGTGGTCCTGAGGTGAGAAATACATCCTACTTAAGGGATAACAAAGATAACAGTAATGACAATAATAATGGTAATATTTTTCCCCTTTTCTAACCTCACCATATGGAATGGCATAAAAAGAGGGTTCTATTTTTAACATTCCCCTACAATGCGCAAAATGGGAAAAAAGAGTAATAATAATGATAATATTGATTAGAATTAAAAACAATTTCTTATTTTTACTTCACATGGTTCCTTTAGGCTATCTGAAAGTGTAGATTACACAGTTGAAGTCAAAAGTTTACATACACCCTGCATGTTAATTCTTTTATCAAAATTAGAGAGATCATATAAAATGCATGTTATTTTTTATTTAATACTGACCTGAATAAGGTATCTCAGATAAAAGACGTCCACAAGAGAAAATATTAGCTGAATTTAGAAAAAATTACCCGATTCAAAAGTTTACATACACTTAATTCTTAATACTATGTTGTTACCTGAATTATACACAGCTGTGTTTTTTTTTTTTTTTTTTTTCTTCTTCTTTTTGTCATTGTTGTTTATGGGATCCTTGTTTGTCCTGAACAGTTAAACTGCCTGCGGTTCTGTAACGTGGGTGTTTGGATTTTGTTTTGGGGTTTGGTCTTTTCCGTGTT
The DNA here is from genome assembly GCA_033026305.1 of Cirrhinus molitorella. NCBI lineage: Eukaryota > Metazoa > Chordata > Actinopteri > Cypriniformes > Cyprinidae > Cirrhinus > Cirrhinus molitorella. The sequence goes on from CM065120.1 coordinate 30,346,560, forward strand.
TCATGTTCATGTTTTCATGTCTTTTATTTTGAAGTCTTGTCATGGTTCTTGTTTATGTCGTGCTTCACTGTTCCTCTTGTTTCCCTGCTTGTCCATGTGTCTTGTACTTATTGGTTCATGTTTTGCAATGGTGTTATCTGTTCTGTTTTTTGATTGGTTGCCATGTGTTGCTCTGTGTTCCTCATTGGTTGGTTTTGTCATGTGACCCTGTCTGTTTCCTTTAAGTAGCCTCATGTTCCCATTGTTCATTGTCGTGTATTAATGTTGTAACCCGCTTTTGGTGAGTCTGTTTCAAGTCTGTTTCAAGTCTGTTTCAAGTCTGTTTCAAGTCTGTTTCAAGTCTGTTTCAAGTCTGTTTCAAGTCTGTTTCAAGTCTGTTTCAAGTCTGTTTCAAGTCTGTTTGGATGTCATTGTTTGGATGTCATTGTTTGGATGTCACATTTGTCACAATAAACTGCACATGGGTTCATCACTTCAACTCACCTCAGTGGAATCCCGTTACAGGTTCTTCAGAAAAATCCTTCAGGTCCCCACAAATTCTTTGGTTTTTCAGCATTTTTATGTACTTTTTACACTGAAGACACTGAAGACTCAAAAGCAACTATTACGGAAGGTTCAAATGCTCACTGATGCTTCAAAAGGAAAAACAATGCATTAAGAGCCAGGGGTGTAAACTTTTAATGAGGATGTGTACATATTTCTTATTTTGCCTAAATATTATATTTTTTCCATTTAGTACTGCCTTTCAGAAGCTACAGATGATCAAATTCAAAGAAGTTTTCACCCCATGACTCTTAATGCACGATGCTTCCTTCTGAAGCATCAGTGAGCGTTTGAACCTTCTGTAATAGTTGCATTTGAGGTTCTCAGTTGTCCTCAGTGTGAAAAAGATGGATCTCAAAATCATACCGTCATTGTTGGAAAGGGTTCAAATACACAAAAATGCTGAAAAGCCAAAGAATTTGTGCGACCTGAAGAATTTTCTGATAAACGGGCAGTTTAACTGTTCAGGACAAACAAGAGACTATCACTAAGAAACAAAAAAATGCTGTGGATCATTCAGGTAACAACACAGTATTAAGAATCAACTGTATGTAAACTTTTGAGAAAGGTCTTTTTTATATATATATATATATATATTCAACTATTTTTTTTTCTCTTGTGGACTATATGTATACTTCTTTTAAGCGAAATATCTTATTCAGGTCAGTACTAAATAAAAAAAAAAAAAAACATTTTGTATGCTCCCTCTTATTTTGGTAAAATAGATTTTGTAGATTCTATAAGGTGTGTGTAAACTTTCGACCTTAACTGTATGTTACTAGCAAATCCAAGGTCAAGGGGGTTTGTTTTACAGTCCAGGGAATACATGTAAATTGTACTACACCGGTAACTGTAAGTTGATTTGGAAGAAAGAACATGTCTGACAAATCAATAAATGTAATGTAAATATAAATGGAATCCTTGACGAGAGGCACACCCATATGTTTAGTGCATTAATGTGTTTTTAGACAGATTCTGAAACTGTCTTTAAGTTACCTGCAGTAGAGTTGTTCACAGACTGCACAACCCACATCATAACTGTAGAAAATGTCGAGAGAAATGCAATGAATTTAATGGTGGTCATGTCCCAAGTGAAACTGGCTTTGTAAATTGGCAACCTCTTTCCATAACATCTGGGGCCCGTTTCAATAAGGGGGATCAACCAACTCTAAGTTTAAACTTGAACTCTTAGTTGAGTTACTCTGAAATGGGAAATTCTGAGTTTTTGGTTTCGGGACAGCTGAACTGAGTTAGTTCAATCCACTCTGAGTAGGCTGAGTTTAGCATGTGCACCACAACTATGAAAAGCCCTGATCAATGGAGCCCTGAAATTATGATTCACCATGGCAACAGCTCCCGCCAAAAGACCTCTGCATACTTCGAGTCAATGATTAACTTTAATTCTGAATCTTTAATTCTGATTAAGATTATTTTTCTTGTTTTAAGTAATATGCACTAAATTTACATTCCAAAATACTCACTAAGAAAAGCATTTTGCAGCATAAATGAGGTATTTAAACAATTGCTTACAAATTAAAAAAGGGGAGGAGGCTGAAAGAAACTCTGGGTTTAACTAAGAAAACCTGCTCCTGACCAGGTTCGGTTCACAGAGTAAGTTACCAAGGTAACTGACTCTGAGTATAAATTACCTCTGTTTCACAAACGGGCTTGACTTACCCTGCTTTCCCAGAGTTCAGGGTTTTCAGGGTTGACTTACTCAGAGGTTTCACTTAACCTCCTTTCTGAAACGGGCCCCCAGAAATGAACGTGTTACCATTATAATGTTGCGCTGATGTTTATCTTTACATTGTAATTTCTATGCTTTACAGCTTAAAGTCAAAAGACGTCACACTTTCCAGAACTTTCTACATCCATTAGCTAACACAGACTCTTGAGTTGTTGGCTTTGTTGGCTTTTTACTGTGCTTAAATCCTTTTACTGTTGATGCAACCACATTAACTTAAAAACCACACTACATTTCCACTTACATTCCAGAGGAGAACAGGGGCCTGTTTCAGTAAGTTCAACCAACTCTGAGTTTTCAGTTTAAGAACAGCTGAATTCAGTTAGTTCAATCCACTAGTAGGTTGACTTTGAGTTTAGCACGTGAACCACAACATATGAAAAGGAGATGGCCACAATACCAAGTATTGGAAGAAAAAGAACATGAATTTAGCAATACACATTTTCAATTCACATTTTTCAACATGAAAAATAATAAATGTTGCTTTTGTATTTGTAGGAAATAAAGATGACCAAGTAAATTTAACAGCTGTGGTGGTGGTGGTTACGGCATATATCTCGAGCTACCCTTCTATCTGGCATCATTCCGTTCCATACAGTAATCAGCTTAATTTTCGGTGGGTTTGTGCACGGGAAACTACACAAAAATTATCATAAAGAGTGTGAGAGCTAGACACACTTCTTTACTGCTCTGCATACAGCGGGCGTACTATTGTGTGCTCTGCATCCCTGATGTTATATAAAAATCTAAAATAATAATTATATAAAAAACTAAAATAATGTGTAATGAATGAATCCACCTGCATTGCAAAAATGCTTACTTTCAGGTATTATTGTCTTGTTGTTTCCAATCAAAATATCTAAAGATTCTTAAATCAAGATGCATATTCTACATAAGAAACATGCCCCAGATGAGCATGTAAACATAAAATGCTAAGTTGCTGTTTTCACTATAATGAATATTCACTTGAGTCATAAATTCACGATTATTTTTAATTATTTGAATGATTTCTTAAAAACAAGTCGTTTTTTTATGTAAATAACAAATGTGTACAATTGGTAATGTGTGCGAACAAATTCCTGTATAAAATAAATGTTGAGTTTATGTCAAAATCAGAAATTATGAATACAAGATGAATACAAATGTAAAAAAAGATTTTTACATTTAAGCAATTTTTTTTTTGTCATTCAAATGCAAATACATAGAGCAAGCTCAATAGATGTGTCAGATACAGTTTCTGTTGTGTTTGGAAAGCAGCACTGTAAAATATCTCTGTACAAGCAGGTTCACATAGTGATCTGAACAAGGACAGGACAACATAAAATACACATTGTAAAAGAATAGATTACCAAACTATTCCACGCAATTACAATAAATAGGGAATTAAGCATAAATCCTTCAGAAAGAACAAAAAAGCAACCAGCAGTACCATAAAATGGTCTGATTCATGAATGAAACATTTTGTGGAAAAAAAAACAAAAAACAGATGATTTACTAAAAAGATTTAGCTCAAAAGAATGATTTGTTCATGTCTGTAAATGAGCCAAGGAAAGCTAAGGTGCTGGAATATAGTGTCTTAGTCACATGGACTGATTTTATTATACCTTTATAGTGCCTTTGCATCTTAAAAAGCTCTAGTCCTTATTCATTGTAATTGCATGGAAACCACCAGTATGTTTGTCAAAATCAGTTCCTTTGTATTCCACAGAAGAAAAAGTCCTATGGTTTTGAAAATACATAATGGTAAGTAAATGACAGAATTTTCATCTTTGGGTGAACTATTTCCTTAAGGTCAACACTACCGAAGGCATATACACAAGTGTTTATAAACATCTTGACAAACTAAAACAAAACTTGAAGATGTAATAAGTACTATCAGGATTCCATCAGGTCATGTACACTATAATGGTGAGAGTGAAATAGTGTTGTCTTCCACTCCCCTTTTAATGTGTCATTAGTGTCTTTTAGTCTGAGCCGGACTCCTCAGAGCTAGGTGGTGTGCTGACCGCTTCCTCTTCATCATCAGAGCCCTGCATAAATAATGACACATACAGAGAATGACAGGGAGTATTTTTTCCTAATACCTGCTGGTATAAGACCAAAACTAAACAACGAAAATCTAATTAGCATATTTAAATTTAAAAAGTGTCAAGGATTCTGGATGCATAAACCAGACATAGAATACTGTGAATTATGGTTGGGCCAATAGTCGATGCCATTCTGAATGAGGATTCATGCTTTTGGCACATACAAACGGTTATATACACCTTGCAGAATCTGCATAATGCTAATTATTTTAAAACAAGACGGATCATACGAATTCATGTTATTTTTAATTTAATGCTGACCTGAATAAGATATTTACATAAAAAACATTTACATATAGTCCTCAAGAGAAAATAATAGTTACATTTATAAAAATGACTGTTCAAAAGTTTATATACACTTTATTAATACTATGTTGTTACCTGAATGATCCACAGCTGTTTTTTTGTTTAATGATAGTTGTTAATGAGTCTCTTGTTTGTCCTGAACTCTTTCCAACAATGACTGTATGATTTTGACATCCATCTTTTCACACTGAGGGACTCATATGCAACTATTACAGAATGTTCAAACACTCACTGAGGGGGTAAATGTAACTTATTTTGTCTTCAGGGAAACATATAAGTATCTTCTGTAGCTTCTGAGGGGCAGTATTAAATGAAAAAAATGATATTTAGACAAAATAAGAAAAATGTACACTTCCTCATTCTGTTCAAAAGTTTACACCCCTGGCTCTTAAAGGAACACTCCACTTTTTTTGAAAATAGGCTTTTTCCAACTCCCCTAGAGTTAAAAAGATGAGTTTTACCGTTTTTTTAATCCATTTAGCCGGTGTCCGGGTCTGCCGTTACATCGTGTACAAAGACCAACAGAAAATTAAAAGTTGTGATTTTCCAAGCTGATATGGATAGGAACTATACTCTCATTCCAGCGTAAAAATCAAGGAACTTTGCTGCCGTATCATGGGTGCAGCAGGTGCAATGATATTACGCAACTATTTTACTATTACCTTAGTGACTTAAATTCATGAAAATTCACATTGGAATTTACCTAGCTGGAGACTATTTTCAGGCACTGTGTAATATCCTTGCACCTGCTGCACCCACGGTAAGTTCCCTGATTATTATGCCAGAATAAGAGTATAGTTCCTATCCATATCAGCCTGGAAAATCGCAACATTTCATTTTCTGTCGGTCTTAGTACACAATGTAACTACAGAAGAGTCGAGTTTTAAAAAGAAAAATATAGAAAATATCTGGTCATTTTTGAATGAGATGATAATGGTCTAATCAGATTCAATTATTTATACTAAGCTATGCTAAAAGTGCTACTGGCAGACCTGGAGATCGGATAAATGGATTCAAACGGAATGGAGTCCCTCAGTTGTCCTCTGTGTGAAAAGATGGATCTCAAAATCATACATTCATAGTTGGAAAGGGTTCAAAAAACAAAGAATTTGTGAGACCTGACGGATTTTTCTGAAGAACAGTGGGCAGTTTAAAAGTTTAGGACAAACAAGGAACTCAGGAACAACTATCACTAAACAAAAAACACAGCTGTGGATTATTCAGGTAACAACACAGTTTTAAGAATCAAGTGTATGTAAACTTTTGAACAGGGTCATTTTTATAAATTCAACTATTATTTTCTCTTATGGACTATATGTAAATGTCTTTTATGTGAAATATGTTATTCAGGTCAGTACTAAATAAAAAAACATGTCCTCATCTAACTGTCGTTTGGTCAATACGTCAATTTTGACAGTCTAACTCCTTAGGATGTAATAGACTCAATAGAGTAGCCACCTATAAATTTACCCACCTGTAAAGATAATATGGATAGCTATGTTGATGAATTAATTATATAAACGGATTCGTTCAGTTTATGTTAGTATGTTACCTTGCGCTTCCGTCCTTTGCCTTTGTCTGACTCTGATGAGCTCTCCTCACTGGATATGAACTCTCGACTCTTAAAGCTGTCGTTCCCTGTAGCTCGCTCCTTCTCTTTTTCCCTACCACCACCTGACTTTCTTTTCCTCTTTTCTTCATTCTTCCCTCCTTTCTTCTTTCTCTCCCTTCAGGAATGAAATGTGGGAAAACAGTAAGAGACAGACAGTTACTTAATGGTAATATCATAATTTGGAACAACATGATAGCGAGTAAATGACAGAATATTTATTTTTTCATAAATATTTAAGTTGTGAATATTTTGAGTACTTTTTTGAGCTGCTTGAGGAACCTCCTCCACTCTCCTTGTACACCCTCATCGCTCGATCATACTCTTTCTTTGCTTCCTCTGCTTTTCCTTCCCACTCCTGGTGGAAAAATGAGATATCAGGTCAAGTTCAAAGTGAGACAGAAGGATAAAATCTAAAGCATTAACATTGTTGAAAGTCCAGTGAATGTGCCAATGGCAGAGAGCATATTAACCTCTTTCTTATCTTTGCTAAGTTGTTTCCACATTTCTCCAGCCTTTTTGGAAATTTCTGTGATGGAGATGCCCGGGTTCTCTGATTTAATGCGGTCTCTGCTAGCGTTCAGCCAGAGCATGTAGGCACTCATTGGCCTCTTAGGTGCGTTGCTGTCTTTTACCTTTTTCTAAACACAAGAACACACAAAGTAGCATTGAATTTGAGAATAAAAACAAAAAAAACTACTGCCATGCCACAACATAAAAAAATGTAAATAACCAGTGTACAAACTCTACATCTACATGCTCCATCCTTCCCTCTTTCTCACCTCTTTCTTTCGTGGTTTTCTTTCTTTTACAAATTTAGCTTTCTTTGCTGGTTTCTTCTTCCGATCGCCATCACTGTCGCCGTCTTCAGCGCTGCTTTCACTGGCAGAGGCTTTACTGTCATACCTGACACACAAATTTGACTTAATGATTTATCACTCTTTTCATTAAATAAGAGTTTGAACTAGATTTTGTTCATTTTCTGAAGAAAGTGCAAGTGTGTTGCTGCCTCAACACTAGGTAAGTTTTTAGTATCAGATGTCTTTGACAGGGTCAAAAACCGCATGTCTCTCCTCAACAAGCCATGTGATTTGAGGTATCAAGAGGTAATAAAGGGAATCCCATGTATTAAGACTTGAATGGATTAATATAACAAATTATGTCTTTTACTAAAATATGTTGTAGAAATCCCATGAAAGATTTATGGAATTTAAAAAATCCACAATGTTTTATACATATTTTGGACTATGGGGCATACCATTATTTCAATGACGTAAAACGGTTGACGGGTGTTACCTGTTGCTATTTTTACCACAACACAACTAGGAAAATAAAATACTGATATGATGGCCCATTGTGTGGCTTTTGGTTGTAATTTTCAGTCGATGGGCAACAAGAAAAGCATGTAAAGCTTTCCTAGTGATAAAAAGAGGAGAAAAAAAGGAAAGATGCCTGTGGACGAATAGAACTTCCTAAAGACCCGCGTCTTTGTTCTCTTCACTTTAGCCCTGATGCTTTTGAGGCTTTTACATTTACATTTAGTCATTTAGCAGACGCTTTTATCCAAAGCGACTTACAATAGAAGCAATCAGAGCAACAAGAGAGCGACAGTGTATAAGTGTAGTCTTATAGTAGACCACAGTTACTAAAAGAGTTTACAAATGGCAAAGACAAGAAAAGCTAGATGCTAAATAATGTAAATTATTAATGGGTTTTCCACTACATATTTCAGTAAGAGACATAATTTACGTCATATTAAGCCATACAAGTCTTAATACCCAGGGATCCCTTTAAATGATGCAGCACAAACTATACACCAAAGTTTAATAATTACATTTAGGAGTTTGTTCAGGTATGAGAAAAAGTAATAATAACTTTTGACTTTGCTAGCACCAATAATTAAAACTGTGGCATATCAACACAAAGCCTCTTACTCCTCTGCAATTTCATCGTCTTCTTCTCCAGGATTAAAAGACTCATCTAAAACAAAACAAAAAAAATGTTGTGTAATGTTAAAGTCTCACATAAAACATATTCCATTTATCATTTATGACATCTAAAAACCTGCACCTAGGAGTGGGCGATATGGCCAACTTTTTTGTCACAATATGAAACATTTTTGATATCACTGACATTGCACAATTCTTGACACAAATTTTATTGTCACAGAAAAAAATCAATACTAGTCTAATTTACATAAGTAAAACATTCTCTAACTTATAGAATAGTAAATAGTCATCAGTAAAATAAGAACAAAAAAATCAATAAAATTACAAGCAATTGAATAAATCAGTGCAACAGTACAAAAACACAACTGATACAAAATGCTTCAAGTTTTTCATGTAGGTCTATCAGAATAAATACTACAGAAACTGACGTACCTATTTGAGTATCTTTTGCATTTTATTGCACCATTTTATACTCTTATCGCATTTAAAGTGGCAAGGCTTAAAAACACAAAACCTTTATAATGATGCTTCACTACAAAATGGCATGAATGCAACTTACACTACCAGTCAAAGGTGTGTTGTTTTTTTTTAGAGATTCATTTTTGGCCTTTTTTGGCTTTATTGTTATAGGACAGATCATTACTGATTTTTTTTTTTTAAAAGTCACTTCTGCTCACCAAGCCTGCATTTATTTGATCCAAAGTACAGTAAAAAACAAAAAATTTAGAAACATTTTTACTATTTCAAATAACTGTTTTCTATTTGAATATATTTTAAAATGTAATTTATTCCTGTGATTTTAAAGCTGAATTTTTAGCATGATTCCTTGAGTCACATGATCCTTCAGAAATCATTTTCATATTCTGATTTGCTGCTTAAAAAGTATAATTCAAACAAAGTCCAATAGTAGAGAGTGCATCTCAGGGTTCAGGTACAGTAAATTCAAGGTGCTCTCTGGTCTATGGTTTAACACAGTCCATAACAGAAAACTTCAGAATGACCATGGCACTCTTGTCAATTAAAAAGCCTTTATTATCAGATGGCTACATCCAAGAAACATCCGGATTCAGGATGTAGCCATCTGATAATAAAGGCTCAAAAAATATTATGTTGAAAAAATTTTCTGTTTTTTTTAATGAATAGAAAGTTCAGAAGAACAGCATTTATCTAAAATAAAATATTTTTGCAACATTATAAATGTCTTTATCATCGCTTTTGATAAATAAAGTATCCTTGTTAAATAAAAGTATTGATTTCTATAATTTCTCCCCCCTCCCCAAAAAAATTAAGCTTTTGATTTTGTTTCTGCTGTACTTTGGTTTAAATAAATGCAGGATTGGTGAGCAGAAGAGACTTCTTTAAAAAACATTAAAGATTACGGTTCAAAAACTTTTGACTGGTAGTTTAGATAAACAAAATCTGTAAAATCTCTACAGGTTCCCAAATTTCTCTCCCCACAGTTACACCTGTCATCTAAACACAAAATCATATTTAGTTTGCTGTCTGATTGGCTCAGAGAGCTGCCACTCACCGCTTTCGCCCTCTGAGTCATCACTGTCATTGGCCTCCTCGCGGATCTTGCCCTCTTCTTTCATGCGCTCCAGGTACGCATCATGCTGGTCGTCATCTGAATCACTGTACATGTCATCATTACCTTTCATACCCTGACAGAGTACAAATTAAAATGACATCAAATGCAATATAAAAAATGTCACTGCTAGGGCTGTGCGATATTGAAGAAAAATGTAATATGCGATAACTCGATAATACGATATTCGATATGCGATACGATCATGCTTAAAGGCCCACATGCTCAGATGAAATAGTTTTACTCGTCTATTACTGAGTCGGCTCTGTGAACTTCTATAACTATCTAGTTTCATACATATATATATATATATATATATGGTTATTTATATGTATGCATGTATGTATCAAGAGCTCCTCTAATACCACAACATATTTCTTGTGTTTTCGCACACTTGGCAAATAAAGCTCATTCTGATTCTAATATAACTAGCATACATGTTTCACTTTTTGTGAGAAGAAAGCACCCTTACAACAACTTCTGAAGGTGAACGGTAGTGTTTTACTCTAGCATTACATAAAAATGTCATTTTAACATTAATGTAATCATTTTAACATCAGTTTAGGAACGGAATAATGTAAAGAAAAAAATTAAACACTGCTTAGTCTTCTCTCTATGAATTCAATATGCACTGATTTTACAAAAGTTGTTTATGCAAGAGCAGTTAGTCATTTTTTCTTTGTCTTTTGTTCATGGCTCCAAATTTTGCAAGCCACAGGCATATTGTGATATGTACATTTGGGATATTTCGATAATTTTGATATATTACACAGCCCTAGTCACTGCAAAGTTAGTATCTGTAACAACAGCAGACAGAGGAAAGCCCTCTCCAAGCAAAAGATTCCAAACCCACTCATGTTGTCATACTCACCAGCCTTTCTCTCTCACACACAGACATTCATATAAGCAATCAGTGTTAACTCATTCAAAACCACTCCCTTGAGCAATGCTGTCTTTACAGCACACAGAATTATCCAGCATACAAAAGGCTTTCTCGTAAAAGTGACCACAAAATTATATTCAGATTTCATACTAAAAAACTATTGTGGTTTAAATGAACGTCTGTGTGATCTAAAGACAGCATTAAGCTGGTCAAATCATAACCAGCAGTGAGTCTTTCCCCCTTTTGGTGCATGAGAGATCTGCTTTAAGCCATCAAAGATAAGAAAGAACGTATTTGACTTTTGGTTGTGATTGAGCGACGCAAACAAACACCATGCAAGCAAGTTATAGGAGCACCGACACCAGACCAAACTGCAGGACAATACCAACCTTTTTCTACATGAACACAATACAGACATACACCACAAACACAAAGAGTAGAATAAGTTTCCGTCCACTGTGTGAGGGGTCTATGGATGTGTCTGTCAATATTATGCTTGACAGGAAGCAAGAAGGGCTGTAGACGAACCTCTTTGAAGCCTCTATTCTTGATGCTTAACTTCTTAGCATTGACAAAGTCAAAGAGCTTCCCATATTCCTCCCTGAAAAAAAGGTAGAGGCAGATTAAACATTCTCGAATGTTTTTTGTCTACACAAAACTCATTTAGATTTGGAATGAAAAAAAATATTTTTGAGTAACTATCCGTTTCAGTGTTGTTTTTCACACATTAGTGTGATGTGATTAACTGACGCCTAGTGTATTGATTCAGTCATCAAACTGAAAATACTTTAATGTGCATAAAGTAGCTTTGATTTTCCCCCCTTAACATCTAATGTATAAGAGGTCAGGTCACTAAAAGAGAGGGGCTTTTTTACTCCAGTATAAGACAAACAAATAAAATGACCACAAAGAGGCAGCACAGACTTTCTATGGCAGATGGGGTTAAGTGCACAAGGACATAATGGCAGGAAGTGGCTTATAGAGGATATGGACACTGTGGGCTTTTCATTACTAGTGTGGTCTGGTTCCCACAAAACTATGTTCTTGACAATTGGACAAGACTAACATTGGGCTCATGGGTACCTCTCGATGCTGCTGAAGGTGTACTGATTTCCCTGCTTGGTCTCGATCTCGAAATCAAAGGAGCGGGTGGTGGTGGTTCCACGAGCAAAGTTCACGCAGGCGATCTCCTCAAAGCGCAGATGCACTGGGGGCTTGTGTACGTAAATGAAACCTCGTTCCAGAGGGTACAACAACCCTGAACTGGCCTTATATGAACATGTTATACACTGAGCACCTGAGTGACTATTAAGAGAGAAAGAGAAAATTATATTGGAAGGGTGTTTTCACAAAAATGCATACTTCACTGAATGTTTAAAGGTATTACTGGTTATTACTGTTGTACAACATAATTCCAGAATACACACTAATGTCTGAAACTTTTTACAAAAAATTCATACTATTATGAAGTAAGGAGGCATTAAATTGTTATAAAAAAATATATTTCAAATAAATGGTAGCTTTTTATTCATCAAAGAATCCTGCAAAAAAGTATATCATGTTTTCAACAAACATTAAGCAGCACAACTGTTTTCAACATCGATAATAAGAAGAAATATTTCTTGAGCACCAAATCTGCATATTAGAATGATTTCTGAAGGATCATGTGACACTGATCATGTGAGACTGGAGTAATGATGCTGAAAATTTAGCTTCACCATCACAGCAATAAATTACATTTTAAAATATATTGAAATGGAATTTTAAAATATATTGAAATATAACTGACCCCAAACTTTTGAACAGTAGTGTATCTGAATATTTTATAAATCAGGAAGATTTGCTGCAATGACAATGTATCAGACATTAGAGCATTTTGGTGTATATTTTATTAAATACCAGTCAAAAGTTGTTGTTGTTTTTTCAAAGAAATCTCTCCTGCTCACCAAGCCTGTATTTATTCGATCCAAAGTACAGCAAAAAACAATAAAATATTTTTACTATTTAAAATAACAGTTTTATATCTGAATATATTTTAAAATGTAATTTTATTCTCAAGGTTCAAACTTTTGACTGGTAGTTGATGTATTTTTATACTCTTCAATGTTTAAAAATGCAATAACTAAATGTAAGTATATATTGTTTTGTTTCAAATAAACAATAATACAATAATAAAACAATTTTTACTACTTATAAAAAAAATAACAAATGCAGTTTATATATATATATATATATATATAGATAGATAGATAGATAATTTTTTGTCCAAGGCTTCTGAAATGTATATACTGTATGTTTTACCCTTGGAAATTTCCAGGCACTGTGATCTTCCTGTTGACCAGGGCCTTCATGACTCTGCTGACCATCTCATAGAGAGAGCCAGACATATTTTTATGAAGTTTCCCCTCAAAACGTCTCTCCACCTCATCCCTGCAGAACATAGAAAAATATATTGCTAGATGGCAACACATTTTGAAGAATGAGTGTAAATTTTCATTTTTCAGTGACATACTGCTTTAGTCCCAGGTTGCTTCAAGGTGACTATCCCTGTAATAAGAGTACTATAAGTTGCTTAAGATTAATGCATCTGCTAAATGACTTCTTGATTAGTTTCATCAGCCTTGCTGAAGTGAACTTTACAGAATAAAGGTTTACATAAATGCACCCACAAAATGTATTTATTTTTGGTATCTGCTTTTAGTCTTGGGAGCAAATAGTTTTTTCCTGACATCCATCACATCCTTCACTGTCCCTCATTCTCTGTTTCTCTTACTCTCACTCACTCGTTCATATTGAGAGTGAGGTTGATATCCTCTTCCTTGGAAAACAGAAGAATAAGAAAATGATAGCGGGTTTGACCTTGTTTAATGGGCGGATCCAGACTGATCTGAAACAGACAGGAGGTCACAGATATTACCATTCAACACAAAGGTCTTATAACAGAACAATTCGTAAATTTAGTACACAACAAAAACAAAAACCCTTTAATACTAGTTCTAAAGATGGATCCAGATAGAAAGCAAGAGATTACTTTACAGACTAATGATGCCGCACTCACCACAAAGAACATCTGCCGCTGGTCCTTATGAGGCAACAGGAAAAGGCGGAGCACGGTTGTGTATGGGATCTTGTAGTCAAACGTCTTACCATGCAGATGGAGGAATGTTGGATAAATACGGATATCGTACCTACAGAGAGCAAAAAACACGACACGTTGCTAGTTCACATAATATTTTAATAAGAAAACAAAAAGGCGTGAGGTTATGTGTATGCATATGTACCTGCCCCTAGGTGTAAGGCATTGCAACTCTCTGAAGATACACACAGCATCTCCTGTAGCCTGGATGACATCTGCCTTTGATAATATGTTCTGAGCAAATGCCTAAAACAGCAGAGAAGAGTACTGTGACCTCATTATTTTTCATTTTAAAAATGGATGCAAAGATTTTACTTTAGGGGTCTAACTGGGGTCTGTGGATGGGTTTAGAGAAAAACTGTCAAATTTCAACAAATGCTAGAAAAATAAGATTAATCTGAACATGCAAATAAAAAATAAATTGATTAAAATAACAAAAATAATATTACAATTAATAACTAACAGTACATTACTATAAAAATCAATGTAACAAAATAAAGAAATATTTAAACAATAATATTTTACACATTTATAATATGATTTTTCTTTTTTAATTAAATTAAATTGGGTCTTTTTACATGACAATGTATAGCCTAATTATAGGATGGGTGTCCCTCACAGATGGATGATTTGCTTTATAGGCATGTTATGATTAAACTTTGTAAACTGTGCCATCTGTTGGTCACTGTTAGGTAGTGTCGCACACACAGGCTGCACACTTACCTCCACAGGGTCTGAACCCTCGTCTGCTGTGGTGGGTGGAACGTAGAAGCGCACCTCCATGAGGGATACCTCTGTGTCATCATTCTGATGAAACTCTACAGTGACCTCATTCTTTCCCGTTGCACACTGGGATACACTAGCGAGTGGAATCTCAAATGCAGGACTGTCATTCACCTCAAATGAAAGCAGTGGCCCTAAAAAGCCACAGAAGGGCAAAATGTTTACTACTTGGATATGACAGTTTATTCAAGTTTATTAAAATGCAAACCTGATTAGTTATTAACAGTCTTTGAACATTAACAGTTTTTGAAACGTAAGATTTTTAATGTTTCTTAAAGAAGTCTCTTTCTGCATTTATTAGATCCAGGGTACAGTACAATTTTGAAATATTTTTACTATTTAAAAAAAAAAAAAGGTTTCAATTTGAATATATTTTAAAATGCTATTGATTGCTGTGATTAAAACTAAATGTTCAGCATCATTACTCCAGTCTTCAGTGTCACATGATCCTTCAGAAATCATTCTAATATGCTGATTTGCTGTTCAATTATTATTATTATTATTATTATTATTATTATTATTATTATCAATATTTAAAACAGTTGAGTACATTTTTTCAGGATTATTTGATTCAAAGATCACATTTATCTAAAATAAAAAGCTTTTGTAACAGTATACACTATACCATTCAAAGGCTTGGAGTCTTCTTTTTTGGGTGAAAGAAATTATAGAAATTAATACTTTTATTTAGCAAGGATGCTTTAAATTGATCAAAAGTGATGATACATTTATAGTGTTACAAAAGATTCCTATTTCAGATAAATGCTGTTCCTCTGAACTTTCTACTCACCACAGAAACCTGAAAAAATTTGACTCAGCTGTTTTCAACATCATCATCATCATCATCATAATAATAATAATAATAATAATAATAATAATAATAATAATAATAAATGTTTTTGAGCAGTAAATCAGAATATTAGAATGATTTCTGAAGGATCATGTGACTGGAGTAATGATGCTAAAAAAACAGCTTTGAACTAAAAGAAATAAATGTAATTTTAAAATATATTCAAATAGAAAACAGTTATTTTAAATAGTAAAAATATTTCAAAATTGTACCATTTTTGCTGTACAAATGCAAATCTAAAAAACTTTTGACTGTTAGTCAATACAGTATTAATAAATGATATCACAGTATTTTATTAAAAAATTCTAAATAATATATAACAATTGCTGTAATTAAATTGTTTTTCTTTATTTCTAATTTAGTAAATATTATATAAAAAATGGATATAATAAAAAATATAATAAATATAAAAAAACTTGATTTAAAAATAAACTTGTAAAATAAAAAGATTTATATTTAGCTATGCTTAATGCTGTAATTTTATTACAGCATCTTTCACAAATAAAAAAAAAAATGATATAAGTCTGTATGCACTGGGAATAATTTCTTTTTACTGTAAATATCACTTAGCACAGCATAGTCTGAAATCAAGGATTTAAAGCATTTCTTTAGTAATAATAGTAATAATATATTAGTAATCTACATAATAGTAATCTATTATTACTAATAATTTAGTTCACTTAAGAACTATTAAACAAAGTAAAGAATGAGCACTCCAGAGTGTCTACAGACCCTACAAACTTGAATTAAGGTCACTAAAAAAAATTTTATACTGTACAAATTTCAGAAATGGTGTTGCATTAGGTATGCACTGACCATTAAATTTAGCAGTGCCCCAATTCCAGCCCTTCACACACATATCTTTCTCGATCAGCTCCACTTTGTAGTTCGCTTTGAAGTACTCCGAGATCTTCTCAAGGTCCTGTCCATAAAGAGATAAAGAAATTTTGGAATGAAACGGTGGAGCAAATTGATTTATTTTTATTCATTGAGTTTTGTATCTCAAACTCACAGTGTCTTTGAAGCCATCATATTTGTAGATGTTTCCAGTGCTGGTGCACAGTTTGATGCCGTGACCCACACAGACCCTCCTCCATTGGGCTTGAGTGAGTTCAGGCACTGGGATGCTGTCCACCTTCCCAGTCTTACTGTTTTTATACACCACTGTCTGCTTACTGAAGCGAAGACGCCCATCATTCTACAGAGAGAGATCAGTCAGACATTTTGAAGAGTAACATCTCATATTAGACCCCAGACTGTTGCAGCGTCTACTCACCCAGGAGCCCTTGACCTCCTGATAAATTTCATTGAATTCCAGAGTGTCACTCATGTCAGCCACTCCAGCTTAGACAGAGTGGACCTGTGACGTTCAAAAACTGCGACAGCAGAGCTAAAATCATAAATATACATCATACAGTATTCATATAGACTTTTTAGTATTTATTTAAGAGTTTGTAAATGAAAAAATCTCCTGACTGACACTGTAGCGGCACATTTTTATTGCAAGTTGATTTGGACGTCACTTCGCTTTGTGCTATAAAATTAGTCTTTGCAAATCTAAATATTTGTGGAGAGGCACTGCAAATGATTTTCCAAATCTGAACAAATAAATGGAGCTAGCAAAGCTACCATATTCGGGCATTCCAATAGCGGCTAGTGTTTTTCTGTTTATGGGACGAACAACACATTTTAAATTGACAGTCATTTTCTTACAGGTCTAGTTTAATTCGAACAACAAAAAACGAAATATGTGAGATATTTGAATCAGTATTACTGTTATTCGCCGAGAGGATCAAGGCCGAGTCCCGTGTGCGTAGATTTGCGGAGCGCAGCGCTTAATGTAATGCGTTCGTCATTGACGCCATCACGCTCTGTGCGTAGCCCCGCCCTTCCTATTGAATGTCCGGCTGTTTTGTAAACGATCGAACCACAAAGCGAAAGTTGAAAGGTTGCATTGATGCAGGCTGCTGTCAACATTTGCAAATAATTATCGTCCGACAACACTCTAGCAGGATTCAGGTAACTTATGTCGTGAATTTCATATATGCATGTGCAGTTTTGCAAAAGCTTTAGTCTAGTCGGAAGCAGTGTCGTTCGATCAATCGATAAATAAAGATGGCCTATACTGGTCATTTAATGCAATTTTTTTTTAACTCTGAACAAAAATGAATTGTTTGTACTTTGTTACATACGTGAGCTTCTTTTTTATAATGTTTGGATTGCATCTTTGACCAAAGCTTTACTTTACTGTGCGCTGCTGTGATATTTCCTATTACAAAATGTATAAAACAGGGGTGTTGTTTATAAAACAACATTATGTTGTACTTTTACCATATACTTGATGATGAATGAGTTGAAAATGAATTATGAAGAGGCACTGACTTATCCTCAATAACCTGAATAACTTCACTACATTAACATTAACAATTAAAAAAAAATACAAAAGTATTACTTACTGTCCTTTAATTTTAGATATGACACCTAAGCGTGGACTCATAACCGACACCTTCAAGGTTGTAAAGAAGGCAAGGAGAGGGGGCAAGAGAGACAAGTCTCCTTCACCGCCAGTTGCAGGTTTGTGTTTGTGTATGTGCATATTTCAGTGAAAGCAGAGCTCTGCAATATGCTATCATATTCCTAAACTGTTCAAATTATTTAAAAGAGCATGCAAATGGATTAGTGATGCAGCAGCATTTATAACAATGTTATAACTTATCAGAGCCTGAGCCCCCACAACTGAGTGAAAGAGAAAAAGATCTACAAGAACTAAAGAAGTTCGATCTGGACTGGAAATTCGGACCATGCACAGGTGCGTCATTAATTTTATTAACAAAACGCTTTGTGCAAGTTTATGACTCTATTTTTATGTGGTTTCTGTAGTTTGTAAAGTAATAAAACCTATACAATTATCATCTGTATTACTTTGAGGTCTTAAATTCTTTTCAAGATAAAATAATATATAATAATAGTGCATTTGTGTGTGTGTTAGGGATCAGTCGACTGCAGAGATGGGAGAGGGCAGCACTGCATGGGCTGAATCCCCCGCAGGAGATTAAAGACATTTTACTGAAGGAGAGCACTGACCCAGAGTACACACAGAGGTATTACTAGCATGCACTCAATCACATATTCTCTCTCTCCCTTTAAACATTAAGATACAGTCAAAGACCAGCCTATAATGCTCGCTTTCTTTCTCTGTTTCAGTCTCTGGCGTGACTATCCCCTGTGAAAAATGATGGAGAAAACACAGAAAGATGAGAAAAGAAATACTTTTGTAGTGTTTTATATGTTCTACTATGCTTGCTTTGTTGTTTATTACACTACATTTTATTAAACATTTTATACACAAAAGCTATTGTTGAGTCTCGGGTATTCATAAATCATGATTTACTCTGTGCACCTGCTTCATGCATAACCGTATCAATCAAAAATATCCTTATATGCTAAATCCTTAGTATTTTTTTGGTTTAATCCATTTTGTTAGTATTCTATGTCACTTTAATAAATTTGCGTTACGTTTACATTTTGTAAGTATTTTATAAACTTCCTAGCAGGCACCAGACGTCAGAAAAGATTTGTAATGTTTCTTAAAGAATTTTCTTCTGCTCACCAAGCCTGCATTTATTAGATCCAAAATACAGCAAAAGTAAAAATATTGTGAAATATTTTTGCTATATAAAATAACTACTTTCTAATTTAATATATTTTAAAATGTAATTTATTCCTGCGATCAAAGCTAAATTTTCAACATCATTTTTCAGCTCCAGTCTTCAGTGTCACATGATCCTTCAGAAATCATTCTAATATGCTGATTTGCTGTTCAAGAAACATTTGTATCATTATTATCAATATTTAAAACAGCTGAGTACATTTTTTCAGGATTCTTTGATAAATAGAAAGACCCAAAGATCAGCACTTATCTAAAAATAAAAAAGCTTTTGTAGCATTATACACTATACCATTCAAGAAATGAATACTTTTATTTAGTAAGGATGCTTTAAATAGATCAAAAGTGATGATAAAGACATTTATAGTGTTACAAAAGATTTTTATTTCAGATAAATGGGTTTATTCTGAATTTTCTATTCATCAAAGAAAACTGAAAAAAATTCTCAGCTGTTTTCAACATAATAATAATAATAATCATCATGTAACTGGAGTAATGATGCTAAAAAATCAGCTTTGAAATCACAGGAATAAATTACATTTTAAAATATGTTCAAATAGAAAACCGTTATTTTGAATATAGCCTAGTAAAAACATTTCAAAATGTCACTGTTTTTGCTGTGCTTCAAATAAAATAAATGCAGGCTTGGTGAGCAGAAGAGGCATCTTTTAAAAGCATTAAAATCTTGCTGTTGAATAACTTTTGACTGGTAGTGTAGCTTTTACAGTAAGGCATATGTAAATGTAAAATATATGCATACAGGAATTACAGCAGCGCCTCTTGAGAATGATATTAATTGGGGGCAGATAATTATGGCAACAATTGAAATAGGTCAGATCCCTTCCTAGCTTATCAACATGCATGTTTGATTAGAATTCGTCATATCATCTCAACGTCGTCGTGCATTATGATTATGATTATTACAAATTTGCTGGTTCGGCATATCGACCTCGTACACTTATGGCCCTTGTATCCACTAGCGCGTCATTATTACCTACAATATACCTCCCTTGAGTGACAGATGGATGCGGGGGAGGGGCTGGATTATTGACCCGAACGACGTTGTCCCGCCTCTTCGGTTAGAATTGTTTCTTATTGGTTCACAGGTCCGTCACGTAACATTTACGTAGCCTGAGTGGTTTATGTAAATAGGAATTTTATGGCGTATACTGTCGCACGCAACGGTCACTGGTTAAACAGAAAGCCACAGTGCGGGTGGAAGCCCCACCCTCCTGCAGCAAGAACGAGGAGGCGGGATTATCAGTAGAAGCATAAAGATTATTTGTCCAGTCCGCCCGTCAGGATGATGTTTTGATTGCTGATTGGCTGCAGCGCTGCCCATCGATGCTGCGACTGAAGCACCTACGGTAATAATGTCGCTCAGTGACCTAGTATTAAATAAAGCGACGGTTATGTAGATAGGAGGTAGCGGTGGATTATAGCGTCGGCTTGGCCATTTTAAATACTACCGGTACATTCAGGAAGACCTGACAGCGTCGAAAATCTACTAAAAAAATCATTTATTGAATGTTTTTGTGTAATTTTCCGGATCATGGTGAAATCAGAAGGAAAACGCATAGCAGAAAATCATCATTTGCCTTGAGCAGCGCTGCAGTGCGATCACTCTGCCTCTCTGTCCTATTAGATTTCAGCAGCAGATCGATCTACAATACCACACCGCATTGGGTTATAACTGGGATATCCTCTCTTGTCGCGGTTTAGTGTAACGCTTTTGGTATAACGGAAGTCACTGGTTTGCAAAGGACTGAATTACTGTTAAACTGGTGAGTAAGGTGTTGTCGGCATCATGCTGTGTCTGTTAATACAGTAGATTGGGAGGGTTATCGATCACAATGCCTGCAGGATCAGTCATTTAGAGAGAAATCTGATCAGTGGTTTTTTTTTTTGTTTGTTTGTTTGTTTTTTTTTGTTTTTTTTTTTTTTTGCTCCGTCAGCTGAAAACCAAACTTGACAGGAATATAAACAATTTACAGCTAACGAGTCGCTATTATTTCAATTTGCATCGTCATTTTACTAGGACATAAAATTAACCGAAACATTAAGTCTCAGATATTTATGTTAGAAACTTGTAGAGTTAAATATTATCTTGAATGTTTTTATTCAAAAAGCCACCATAATAGCTGAACCTGCGGCCAGGTAACGTTACAGTAACAGGTGCGTAGTAGTTTCGAGTCACATTAAATATGTGACCCTGGACCACAAAACCAGTCTTTAGGATCATTTATTTATTTATTTATTTATTTTAAATTGAGAATCATACCTCATCTGAAAGCTGAATAAATAAGCTTTCCATTGATGTGTGGTTTGATAGGACAATATTTTACCGAAATTCAAATATAAAAATGTAGTAGTCCAAATTAGATTTTAGAAATGCGTGTTACTAATCAAAAATTAGGTTTTGATATATACTGGGTAGGAAATTTGCTAAATATCTTCATGGAATCTTTACTTATTATCCAACCAAGCTACTTCTGGCTGGTTTTGTGGTCCTAGGTCACATATAATATCCTGGGTCTTTTATTCAGGCAGGTAATCATACAACGTGTATACAAGGTGTTTAGTGTAGTTATGTTACATTTACATTAGGATACTGTGTTTTTTGTTAATATTGAAAGTTTCCTGTGGTTCGACTCTCCAATGGAAATTAAAGGATAAAAGAATGAAAATTCTGTCATTATTTATCCCTAACGTTAGTCCAAACCTAAAAAAAAAAGGTTAGACAGAAAGGCGTAGTCACCATTCACTTTCATTGTTTCTTTTGTTCATACAGTCAAACTGAACGGTGACTGTCCTATGTGATTTTTACATGCTCAAGTAGGCATATTTAGTATGGTAACAGGTGAGGTTGAGTAAATAATGATGGAATTAGATTTTGGGATGCTGTCCCTTTAAAAATATCTTAAAGATATGTATATATTTTTCTCTTCCAGGGATGGACAATGCCCATACAAAGACGGTTGAGGAGGTGCTGGGATATTTCGGTGTTAATGAGACAACGGGACTAAGCTCTGAGCAATTAAAGAAAAGCAGGGAAAGATGGGGCCCCAATGGTACTACATCTCTTGCATAAACTGTTTTGTGCATTATGAACAATAGATATAGTCATGATGAGATTTAATTGAACCTTTAAATTGTTTCTTCTGCCCATTTTTCTTTATTTTGCTACAACCTGTGCCACAGAGTTACCCGCAGAAGAAGGTAAGCTGCTCCCTTGGGTTTGTGTAATTATTCTCAGATCTTTCATCATGTACTCTTAAGTTAAGTCTCTCTGAGATTACCTTTGTTACAAGGGAGATGCTGGTTGTGTAGATAATTAGTTATTATTGGATTCCCTGAGGAGAGGTAGGATGAGGTTTGCACTCTGTTTGTAGCTGAGTAGATCTTGATTGTATTTGTAAAGGTTTTACATTTTTCTGTTTGTTTTAGTTTGCTAGTCTGATAGTTCTTTTTCACTTAATGGAAAGTGAACCTATTGTGACTACCGTAGGTCTTTATAATTTTTGTTGTGTTTACAGGGAAGTCACTATGGGAACTTGTTCTGGAGCAGTTTGAGGATCTGCTAGTTCGGATTCTCCTTCTCGCCGCCTGTATTTCCTTTGTAAGTATAAATCAAAGACAAAAGATAAATCAAAGACACATCAAATGTGTTAAAGATTAGTTCACCCGAATATGAAAATTCTGTTATTAAATACTCAACCTCATGTCGTTCCAAACCCGTAAACCTTTGTTCATCTTTGGAACACGAATTAGGATATTTTTGATTAAATCCAGTAGCTTTCTAACCCTGTATAGACAGCAATGCAACAAGCACATTTAAGGCAGTAAGGACATTGTTAAAATAGTCCATGTGACATGAATGGGTTAACTGTAATGTTATGAAGCTACGTGAATACTTTTTGCGCTCAAAGAAAACAACAATAATGACTTTATTGAACAATTTCTTCTGTTTTGTGTCAAGCTTCGACGTGCATTCATGAGAGTACCACAATGGAGGTGGCGTTGTGTATAACATTATGTTTGCACTAAATTTAAGATCAAATTTAGAACAACCTTTTGCAAAATTTGGATCTTTAAATTGAAATGTTTGTGTCTATGCAGATGTTGTGAATCTGGGGTAAATTTTGCATTGTAACATTCAGTTGTTACTACGGATTTGACAAAATTCGTTTTGCATTCCATATTCTCTCTCTGCCTTTCAGACTCTAGCCTGGTTTGAGGAAGGTGAAGGAACCATCACAGCCTTCGTAGAGCCATTTGTCATCCTCCTTATTCTTATTGCCAATGCCATTGTAGGAGTGTGGCAGGTACAGCCTGTGTAAATTGTTAAATACATCTTAAGTATGACTGTGGATGAAACAGTAATGCAGTAGGTTTTACTAGAAATTATGCGTATATTTTTGTAGGAGCGTAATGCAGAAAATGCCATCGAAGCCCTAAAACAATACGAGCCTGAAATGGGGAAGGTGTACAGACAGGACAGGAAGAGTGTACAGAGGGTCAGAGCCAGGGACATTGTGCCTGGAGACATTGTGGAGGTGGCTGGTAAGAATGAGAACTAGATTTCTCTCTTTTTTAAATATGCCAAAATAAAATGCAATTAATGAGAGAATTTCTGTAGTTTGTACATTGTATGCTGATGCATTTCATTTATGTCCCAGTTGCCTTTCATGATTTGTGTTAAACTAATTAGTTTCTCAGAGGCTGGGGTAAGAGTTACAGAAAATAAAATAGATGTGCCAGTGTTTCCATAAAGAAAAAAGAGAGGTCGATTCTCAAAGGATATATCTGAGGATAATTTTAGGACGTTGCTAAAGAGATGGCTGTGTTCTGATTGTTTGTAGAAGCCAATCAAAACTGCCTAGCACAGTCTGTCTCAGATGCATTAAGGGTGTTTCTCAAGAAAATAGCCAGCTGTTCCCACAGTATTGTTAAACACATGTTTGGCATAGTTTGATTCTTTCCAAAAACCATGCACATTGATTATCTGAAGTAATGACTCCCTTGAGACTGCTGCCCAAAACATCACAGTTCCCCACCATTTGGCACGACTATGTGAGTTTCTCCAGACTTTATAAAAAATTACTCCTTAGACCATTTATTTTTTTTTATTGGACAGGGGTTTAGCTTCTTTAAACAGGTTACGTATTTTTTGTGCATTAATAAAACAGTCTTATAGAGGGTTTGCACTTACGCTACTGTTTGGTCAGTTACCCGGATGCACGGCTATATTGGTGATACTCTGATGTAAACAACGGCATTGATTGCACAGTTAATGTACCACTGAATACTTTGTTCTGCTAATTTATGCTGTCTAAACCATGGAAAGCTGCTAAATAATACAGAGAGGGACTTAGTAAGCAGGAAAGGGCGCAACATTTTGACAAACTAAAGTTAATAGGTTAATAGGTTAATAGATACAGCCCAAAACATGACAATAATTTACTATTTTCAGCAGCAATAATTAACTAAATTTGTGAATTTTGTTCAGTTCAGTGGCATTGCTTACTACATTGAAAGCACTGCTAGAAATAGTTTGTTTTCAATACATGTTACATTTTTGAAATCATGCTGGTTTAAGCCAGTTATGCAGTAAAATGTCTTAACATTATTGTTGGTCAGCTGTGACTTGCAGCCACAGTTCCTTTTCCAGATTTATTTGCGTATGTTACTTTTATAGGCTGTTTCCCTGGATGCCGGATTCTGTGTAACTGATGCACCTGCAACTGTGGCACTTGGCATCTTTGGAACTCTGTTTGTTGGCTCCTGTTGCTTTGAAAACTCACATCAAAGTCTTAATTGTCTAAACCCAATTATTGCTGTTGCTTACTGCTAATTGGCAATCAACCTAATTTGACTCTCCTTTGCAGCTGCATTTGCAATTATGATTTGGTCACTTTAGAGTAAATTTTTATTCATTTACACACATATACATACATAGTGAGGTCCAAAGAGTCTGAGAAAATCTGAGGGTTCAAAATCGTCTAAAATCCGGAGGAAAACAGATTGTTTTAAGATTTTTATCATTTATCCATCCGTCCATTCTCCTCCTATGTAGGATAATGGGGAGGATTTTAAACTGTCAACAAATCTAAAATTATTATGCTGATAATGCATAGTGTATTTTCATTTGAATCAAATTTTTAAGGTCTTTTTGGTCTTTAGTATCGGATTTGACAGAAAAAGGTTAAGACCCAGTCTCAGAATTTTCTTGGCAATCCACTGAAAGCTCTATTCTGAGAATCCCAAAGCTAATGAATAAAAATAAGGTTGACGTCAATCTGTATCTTGACTGATATTGGTTTCTAAAGATAGATTGTAAAGTATGAGGTGCTAATCAGCCGTATTGTAGTTCAAACCTCAGAGCCCCACTGTGGCAGAATGACAGTAGTTATTTAAAGCAATTAAATAATACTTTTTTTTCTCAATTCCCAACATTACATGACAGAAAAACATCCCAATATAGTCTGAATTACATTTTTTTCTGAATGTTACTGAAATGCTACATAGGTCCTTTTGAGTGTAATGAACACAGTAAATAATATACACTACTAGTCAAAGGTTTTTGAACAGTAAGATTTTTTTAATGTTTCTTTAAAGAAGTCTCTTTTGCTTACCAAGCCTGTATTTATTTTGAAATATTTTTACTATTAAAATAACTGTTTTCTATTTGAATATATTTTCAAATGTAATTTATTCTTGTGATCAAAGCTACATTTTCAGCATCATTACTTTAGTATTCAGTGTTACAGGATCCTTCCGAAATCATTCTAATATGCTGATTGGTTGTTTAAGAAACATTTTTTATTATTAGCGATATTTAATTAAAAAATGAATAGAAAGATCCATCTGTAAAAACATAATTTATCTGAAATAAAACGCTTTTGTAACATTATGCACGATACCATTCAAAAGCTTGGATTCTTTATAGTTTTTTAGTTTTTTTGGCGGGGGGAGGAGAAATTATAAAAATGTATAATTTTATTTAGCAAGGGTGCTTTAAATTAATCAAAAGTGATCTGAAATAGTATTTTACTGTTTTTGCTGTAATTTGAATCAAATAAATGCAGATTTGGGGAGCAGGAGAGACTTCTTTAAAAAAAACATTAAAAATCTTACTGTTCAAAAACTTTTGACTGGTAGTATACGTTGTTCTCGTCGCATAACGTGCCTGATAAAAATGACATGAGTCCTCTTTTTTTGCACCTGCTTTTCTCCAGTTGGTGATAAAGTCCCAGCAGACATCCGACTGACCTCCATTCGCTCTACTACTCTGAGAGTGGACCAGTCTATCCTGACGGGGGAGTCTGTATCCGTCCTAAAACACACCGACCCAGTGCCTGACCCCCGTGCTGTCAACCAGGATAAGAAGAACATGCTTTTTTCTGTAAGAGTAATTATGTTGGTGATCTGTCCATCTGGCAGATATTCTTCATCAATTTAAGGTTTTGTTTTTGCTACCTGCTGTGATTAGGCGCTGGATTAAACTCAGCCAGATGTGGATGTGTGTTATTGTTGGTGTACTGTAGTGGATTATGTCCGGCAGTCGAGCCTGTGTGTTGAATAAAACATCACTCATATTGTTTGCTCCCTCATGGCTATAGACTGAGTCATCACATCACACAGGCTTTGAGCTCTCAGATGGATAATGACCAGAGAGTACCAGCCTCAAAGACTCCACCCACACACGCACACTAAAACCTCCATTACTTTTGTTAAGTCTAATGGTTGTCTGGCCATGTAAGGACAGGAACATAAACAGTGACCTGGAAGAGGCATCCAAAATAAAAAGCGAAACTATAAATGAAATTGCTTTAAATATCACACATCCAGGCTCCAAAATTAACTTTTTGTCTCAGCTGACAGTGGTAGTTGTTAAAAAATTACCTATGTGGTACCTACTAAGTGCTATGAAGCTATATCAGAAACATATAGCATTTTTTTGTATATTATGTCAATAGCATGTGTCAGTCACTCTGTTGCCTCATTTAAATTCTGTGTCATTTATAAATTCCATTTTCAATAATGTATTATGTCACAATTTTTTTTCAACTGGCCAGTAACAGTTTTATTAACTTGTTCATTTTATTCAAGCGTTTATCTAATTCCTTGTATCTTTTATCTAATTTCTAAGCTTGTTATAAGTACTGTAGGTGATGTTTCTCTATATGACAGTTCTTCTCATCTTGACACATGTGAATGTCTGTTTATAATAGGGGACGAACATTGCAGCCGGGCGAGCGATAGGTGTTGTAGTGGCCACAGGTGTGCACACAGAGATCGGGAAGATCAGAGATGAGATGGCAGCCACCGATCCAGAGAGAACCCCTCTGCAACAGAAACTAGACCAGTTTGGAGAGCAGCTCTCTAAGGTAAGAAACTCAATTTTCTGTGCTCTCTTTTTTTTATTTTTACAGTCACTCCATTGTTTGTCGAAATGTGCCGTATAAAGCAGAGCAATGTGCTCAATGTGCTGATTCTCCATTTCCAATTTGATGAATGAACTTTAGGTGTGATTTTAAACACTTTTTCTTTATTTATCAGTGGATTGGACTGCCAAACTACATGTTTAAATGTTTAAAATGTGATTAAAAATACAAAATGATCATATTTATTTCTGAAATATTCAACATAATAGAGGGCGTATACTTATGTCACCCAGATGACATAATATTGGAGATACTCTGATGTAAATAACAGCATGGATTGCACGGTAAATGTACTACTGGATATGTTGTTCTGCTAATTTATGCTGTTTTAAACGCAGGAAATAAACGTGTGGAAGCTGCTAGATCATATAGAGAAGGACTTAGTAAGCACTGTTAATTTTGACAGCAAAATGCAGTTCTAGAGTTCTGGCATGAAACTCTAGAATGCAGTCCGATTGGTCTAACTTAATCTGACAACGTGACATCATAATCACATGGCACAGCCGATTGGTTCTCTCCTGTATCAGTAGCCATGAGTTCACTGCTCAAGATTCAAATACATGACTAGTGCTAGATGTAGCAGTGTGCAGCATGCTTCAGAAACTCTTCACCTTCCCCAGCTCCACCTGTATAGATCTGCTACGAGATTATTCATGTATGCTGTGGGGGTTATTCATATGTTATATGTGCAGCAGCAGTATTTCTTACATGCTTACAGCAGCATGTTGTGGATGTATTGCATCAGTGTAGATCTATTCCGCCAAGACCAAATACATTAACATTGCCATGTACATTACCATGCCAATCCCTCCGAGAGTTGCCATGACAGAATTTGGATTTAGTCATAGTCATAGTCTTTTGACTAAAATGCCATTTAGTTTTAGTCATATTTTAGTTTTCTGAATTGTTTTTAGTTTTAGTCTAGTTGACTAAATATCATAAGATTATAGTCAACTAAATCTACAGTAAATTTAGTCCACTAAAATTTAAGCATTTCTCTAAAATGTCCAAACTCAGTATATAGGTTTGATATTAAGGTTTTATTATGATAAGCACACAATTTAACAGCGGTGATACACAACATGCCTTAATATTAAAATGAAATAAAACCACTTCTCATAAAGAACATGGTCTTCTTTTCAATGAAATACCAATGGTTATATAGGCTAATTATGCTTTCCTTATAGTAACTTGTTTACCATATTCTTCATATTCTTCATTCTTTCAAACAGACATTTAATTAATCTTTAGGGCTACGTAAGTGATTCAGTCAAGAGCACTGAGTGGTTTTCTGTCTTTCTTTTGTTGCTTGATTAACATTAATGACTCGGACAATAGCAACTACATGTGGCTGCTATCCCTTTAAAAACGAATGCAATGGATGCAATGTACTGATACACTTTCTCCCTGCTGTTTACGCTTATTTAAAATGTAATGGCTGTGTTTATGTGAATACTCGTCAAAACTGACAATTCAAGTTCATTTTGTGTGTATTTCTCATTTCATGCAACACGTAAGCGTGTGAGACGTGCTTTCTGTGTGTATGCTTCAGTGTCTGCGCTCAGAAAACAAGACCAAATTGAGTTCTTTCTTGCGTCATCAAATTTA
Organism: Cirrhinus molitorella; assembly: GCA_033026305.1. NCBI lineage: Eukaryota > Metazoa > Chordata > Actinopteri > Cypriniformes > Cyprinidae > Cirrhinus > Cirrhinus molitorella. The sequence goes on from CM065120.1 coordinate 30,375,760, forward strand.
TCCGTATGTCTGCACTTCTTTCACATATTGACATTTTTGAACGTTTTATAAGATGTGCAGCAAGTGTATTTTAGCTTGTGTCCCGCCGGTTTGTACACATCTAACCTCCTACTACGCAACAGATTTTTCAGAATAAATCTCTTTCCAAATCGTCCCTCCCTAACATTTTCGTCTGGTTTTTATTCGTTGACGAAAATGTCAGTAGATTTTTGTCATAGTTTTTGTCATTCAAAAAGAATTTTAGTTTGTTATCGTTTCGTTTTCGTTTGTGGAAAAAATGTTGTTGACCAAAATTATTTGTCAATGATGTTAGTTAGATGCAGATAAGTGCACAATATATTGACAAACTAAAGTTAATAGGTTGTAAAGATACATACGAGCAGTCTTAATTAAGATACTAGACTAATATTTCACCTACCTGACTGGAAATGATGACAACATTTCCGGTCAGGTTCAGTTTGGCCAACCATAAACCTTTTGTTCTTCAGACAGTTTTTTGCAGTCTTCTCCTTGATTTGTTATAACTTTTGGCAGTCTATAGTACTCTGAATGTTGTTCCCAGTCTGACCAATTAGTACAGCCCAAAACATGACAATAATTCACCATATTCAGCAGCAATAATCAGCAAAATATGCCAGTTTTGTTCAGTTCAGTGGCATTGTTTACACTCAGTGCCATGAAAACACTCTATACAGGGTAAATAATTTAGCATATAATTAAATACTTTTTAAAAAATAGTTGGCTCTAAAACATATACTGTGGAGCACTGAGGATTTTTTTCAGCTATCAGTGTACTAAACTGTGAAGCCAAATGCAAACCATAACACATAAAATTCTGTATCATATTCCATATTCTACCGTTTGCATAACTTTGCTATTTCCTGCTATACTTGAACTCGGTGCACCTTGAGTTTTTTTCCCAGACTGTATCATTTGCACTGCCACGGTAATTTGCCATTTTTGTACCTCATTATTTTTACTATTTCAGTCCTTTTTGGACATTTCTACTATTCATGCACTCACTGCACTTTTATTTATACACATTGCCATTTGCACTCTAATTGTCATCTGCTATTTATACCTCAATGTGACTGTATCTGCACCCTCTCTTATTTGTATTCTTTGTCATTTACATTGAACTTACCTCTTGCCATCTATACCTCATACCATGTGTGCTTGCACTTTTATTTGAATAATATATAACTATTTTACTGGCTGTGTACTTGTACTTTGCCCAATAACAATAAAATCGAATGTAATCTAATGTAATCTAATCTAACATTCCACTCCAAAAACAGCACATGTTTTAAATAAATAAATCCAAAAATACCACACAAATGTATTTCAAAATGAAATTGTTTTACAGCAGTACGTCAGATCCCCTCATTTGCTACATAACAGCTAGCATTCAATCTGTAGCAATTTGTCAGCATTATCGAGCTCCAGAGGTTGAGTCGGAAGTAGCTAAATAAATGTGAGTCATTCTTCCTCTTTCTCTCTCTATCTGAAGGTGATCACAGTGATCTGTGTGGCGGTTTGGGGTATTAACATCGGTCACTTCAGTGACCCAGTGCACGGAGGCAGCTGGCTGCGTGGAGCTGTGTACTACTTTAAGATTGCAGTGGCTCTGGCTGTAGCCGCTATCCCTGAGGGTGCGCAAATGTTAACCTATTTCTTTCTCTTTATTTCTCTTTCTCTTTTTCTCAGGAACGTTATAAGTTGGGTTCCAGAAGTATGAAAACATTGATAATCTGACATTTTCAATCTGAACCTGGAATGAAATTGAATATTTAGGATTAAAAATTTGTAAAACGTAAGGAAAAATTGTAAATTTAAGACAAAATGAAGAAAAAGATTAAGGAATTTTTGGTAACACTAAGGTGGCATTTGTTAACATTACTTAATGTATTAACTAACATGAGCGAACAATGAACAATACATTTATTACACTAATGATTAATTAATTTATGCTAGTTAATAAAAATACAGTAGTTCATTGTTTGTTCATGTTAGTTCAGTGTTGGTAACAAATGTTAAACACAACTTGTGATTTTAATAAAGCATTAGTAAATGCTCTAATTAATATTAACTAATAATAAGAAATGTTGTACAAGTATTGTTATTCTTAGTTCATGTTAACTAATGTTAACTAATGAACCTTATTGTAAAGTGTTACTGAATTTTAATTGGTTATGGATCCTTTTCTCACTCCCAGGTTTTCAGAGGTTGTCATAGTTAGATAAACTTCTATAGTGGCGAACAGAGCAACAAATACAATTTTAGAAATAGAAACATACTACAAAAAATAGAATTAGTTATTTTCCCATTTATAACAAAAGCAAAATTAGAAAAAAGAACAGCATTTTTATGACAGACTGATAATGTTGGCATTTAAACTTTAAAGTTTTAGTAATTTATTTTATTTAAACAGGTCTATATTGGTTTCATTCATTTTATTTCAGTTTTAGGTTTAGTTATTTCAGTGCAAGAAGGTAAACTAAATGAAAACGAGAAATGTTGCACTGGCGACAAGCTGAAATAAAATAAGTTTAGATTTTTATTAATATAATAATGTTTATTTTTATTTCAAGTAACACAAACTTTTGTTTAAAAAGTCAGATGCATTTTGGATAATTCTTAAATCAATTTTGTGAACATGAAGATCAGGTTTTATTTGCAGCTTTCAAAAGATTTTAAAGACAGCAAATGATTAAAAACAATAAATTACATTTATATTCATTTTTGCTGATGACATATTTTTTATTAAAATGTACAACAGAAACCCACTGTGGGTTGTTTGTCAAAGCTTGATTTTCTTAAAAATGTATAAAAGATTTACAGAAATATTCATCTCCTTGTAAATGAGTACATTTCACTGTGCTCTACTCTTAACTTGTAACTTGCTCGCTGATGTCTTTGGTTCTTTCTCACAGGTCTTCCTGCTGTCATTACCACATGCCTGGCGCTTGGCACACGTCGCATGGCCCGCAAAAATGCTATAGTCCGTTCCCTCCCATCTGTAGAGACGCTTGGCTGTACCTCCGTCATCTGCTCTGACAAAACAGGCACTCTAACCACCAACCAGATGTCTGTCTGTAGGGTGAGAGAGATTCCAGTGCAACAGTTTTACTCTAAAACTTAAGTCATTCTAAAATATGTAATGGTGTATAATAATTCTAACAGATGCATTGTGGGGTTTTATTGTTCTGTGGTAGCTAGAAAATTAATAACATGGAATGATACTTCATCAAACTAATCCTGTGTGTGTTTGTGCATGCATGGCTGCGCATGTGTGTTTGTCTGGGTGCAGATGTTTATTGTGGACGTCGTCGCAGGTGAGAGGTGTTTACTGAATGAATTTACAGTAACTGGATCTACTTACGCCCCTGAAGGAGAAGTGTGAGTTTATTTCACATCTAACTACACTCAAATATACACACACACATACACTTGGATGCTCTCAGGAATCTCTTCTGAACTAACCTGCGGTTTGCTTAAACATTAAATGTGATGTTTTTCACAAGATGTGCTCTCTTTTCCTAATCAGTCCCTTTTTCTCACTTTACCCATTATTTTCTCTATGTTCTCCTTAATTCATGCAGTCCTCCTCCAATCCCTCCCATCCTCTTTTTGTCTCTGTTTCAGGTATAAGGACGGTGTACAAGTACGCTGTAGTCAGTATGAAGGGCTGGTAGAAATGGCCTCTATTTGTGCCCTGTGTAATGACTCTTCATTGGATTACAATGAGGTGCGTGTGCACATGTAGCACAAGTACATGCTCTCTTCCTTATTGAGACCTAATTCTCTGTATTTCCTCTCTGAAAACCACAGAGTAAAGGTGTGTATGAGAAAGTGGGAGAAGCAACTGAGACGGCTCTCTGTTGTCTGGTGGAGAAGATGAATGTGTTTGACACAGATCTGGGAGGCCTCTCACCTGCTGAAAGAGCCACTGCCTGCTGTTCAGTGAGTACTCATGTAGTCCTTGTTGAATCTGCACTCAATGACAACACTGTGTTATGGATTACTATGTTACATGCAAAATGAACTGAGAAATCAAAATTCCCTTGATTTTTTGACATATAAGAGGTCATTGTATTTGTCATTGTAGTTTCTAAACTCAAAACCTTCTTGATAGTCTAAAAACAGCTTATATTAAAGCCAACCTGCCAAAACAACAGGTTGTGGAATGTGCCACTTTATGACGCAATAGTGTGGCTAAACACCGCCTCTGCAGAAGATCAACACCTGCTTCTATATCACTGCCTGTTTAGCCCTGCCCACTGATTTGCAGATGTAGTGTAGTGTAAATAACAAGAGAGGCAAACGCAGGTCAATGCAGAAACCAACTGATAAAGACATCTCCTAAGAAAACAAGGTCTTTTGTTCCCTTGATTTTACAATTGAAACTAAAAGACTAAAAGAGTAACTGTTTGTCACTATTGCTTTGTTATTACAGATTGTTTGATATGTATGGAGCATTTATGCAATTTTTTAACCTAAATCAGAGCAGCATCCATCTATGAATGATGTAGGCTGTCAAACATACACAAGTGTTAGCCAATCATAACAGTGGACATTTACTTCTGAGTCTACAGTCACCATGTCTATTCAAACAGAGCGTTCGGATGAGGGGTCATTATGTTTTTTTGATGGAAAAATCTTGATAACATTATAGGGGGACCTCAGAGAAAAGTACAAAATAATAAAAAAAAGGGCAGGTTATGACCCCTTTTAACATAATTTTTTAAATTCTATTAATTCTATACATAATTTTATATTATTATTAATATAAAAATTATAAAAACATTTTATTTAATGTTATAAAGTTTTAATTTTATAGCATTGAACATTATAACATTAAAATTGATTCATTATTATTTTTATTTATTGCTTTTTTGTATAAATATGTATAGACCAATTATCACATCATGGTTGCAGAAAACCCGGGAGAGATAGCCTTTACAGCTGGAGAATTACACGGATATGGTACAAAATAGTATGTTTTAAAAAAGATTATAGATTATATTGATTAGATGTCATTTTCACAATTTTCTCTGCTTATTACAAGAGCTTGTCACCCAGCAATAAGCACTGTTATGCAACAAAATTGACATTAGATAGTGGGATAGTCTTACAGATCCGCGAAGCCTATCAAATGTATACTTTTAAAAGTAGAGTAATCATAGCAGTTTTCATCCATAGTATATGTGTTTAAATGTCTGCGTTTAGCTTCAAATGGTGTCTTTGATGACAGTATTCTATAAAAATGATTTGCATACCGATTTTAACATCAGAAGGCACAAAAATATATATAAATATGTTTTTGTCAACTATTCTGGCAGAACAGATTTCAGCAGAATTCAGATGCATTTTGTTTAAAATGTTCTTTTGTTCTACACAGTTATTTGTCAAAAGATTGGAGAGAGAAAAGTTGCTTTTAAATGTTTGCTCTTAAACCTTGACCTCAAGAAACTGCAAAAGCAACACCAGATTTTTTTTACCATCAGCACAGAAAAATTAAAAGTACAAAAAAAGGGTAGATTCTGTGTTGTTCTGTTAAATGGGTTATTTTGTGGTTTTTGGCTTGCGGGACTATTTTGTTGGTCTTCTGCTTGTGAAAATTATATTTACTAAAGACAAAGAGTTAAAGAAACCATTTAAAATGTGTTTCCTCCACCACTACTCTCAAACACATTCTTTCTCTTTCTCAGGTCATAAAGCAGTTAATGAGGAAAGAGCTGACTCTGGAGTTTTCTCGAGACAGGAAGTCCATGTCAGTTTTCTGCTCTCCAAACAAACTCACTCGCTCTGCTTCAGGTGCCAAGATGTTTGTCAAGGTCTGGTTTTCATCTTCTATAAAGCTTTCTCTTTTTCCACTCTTTTCCTTATGCATTTTTTTTGAAGGGTCATAAAAGCAATAATCTTTAAACAAAACAGTAACGAAAAAATCAGTTTTAGCAAAAAAATATTAACAAGTTGACATTTAACAGCCTCTGTCTTTGTGCCTTTGAATGTAGAAAATTATCTCAAAATTAGTGACTTGAATATTTAGGTGTGTGTGTGTGTGTGTGTGTGTGTGTGTGTGTGTGTATATATATATATATATATATGTATATATATAATACAACAGAGGTCAATAGTTTACATATACAGAATCTGCAAAAGGTTAATTATTTTCCCAAAATAAGAGGGATCATACAAAATGCATGTTATTTTTTATTTAGTGCTTACCTGAATAAGATATTTCACATAAAAGACATTTGTATAGTCCACAAGAGAAAATAATAATTTAATTTAGAAATATGACCCCGTTTAAAAGTTTATGTACACTTGATTCTTAATAATGAATCAATAGTGATAATGTTAACCGTTCTTCAGAAAAATCCTTCAGGTCCCACAAATTCCTTGGTTTTTCAGCATTTTTGTGTATTTGAACCCTTTCCAACAATGACTGTATGATTTTGAGATTCATCTTTTCACACTGAGGGACTATTATGGAAGGTTCATATGCTCACTGATGCTCCAGAAAGAAAAAACTGCATTAAGAGCTGGGGGTGAAAACTTTTAAACTGAATGAAGATGTGTACATTTTTCTTATTTTGCCAAAATATAATTTTTTTTTTATTTAGTACTGCCTTTTGGAAGCTACAAAAGATACTTACATGTCCCCCAGAAGACAGAATAAGTGAAAATTCAAATTCAAAAAGTTTTCACCCCCGGCTCTTAATACATTGTGTTTCCTTCTGGATATATAAATATATATAGATACAAATATTATATCTTGATTGTGATTTCACAGGGGGCACCAGAGAGTGTGCTGGAGCGCTGCCGCTGGATACGGGTAGGAGGTGGTACACGAGTACCGCTGACGTCTGACCTCAGGGAACAGCTCTTAAGCACAGTAAGAGAGTGGGGGTCGGGTCGTGATACACTACGCTGCCTCGCTATGGCAACCAGGGATTCACCCCCTGACCCTCGAACCCTGAACTTGGAGAACTCTGCTACCTTCACAGAATATGAGGTGAGCAAGTTACTGTGGATAAATAATTCAAAATCATGAGAATCAGTTTGGGACAAGTTCATTTGACATAATTCTACTTAAAAATAAATATTACAAATAAATATTTAAAAATTTATGTTTGAGTTCTATAACTTTAAAACTTTTTTGTGACTGCCTCAGTCGGACTTGACATTCGTAGGCTGTGTGGGAATGTTAGATCCACCCAGGAAGGAAGTGCTGAATGCAGTGCGTATGTGCAGACAGGCTGGTATACGGGTCATTATGATCACAGGTGGGTTAAACACACATGTAGAGGTGATTTTTAAAGGGATAGTTCACCCAAAAATAAAAAATGTATCTGCCCTCATGACATTCCAAACCCACAAGATTGTTCAGAGTTCTGGTTTCCTAGACTTTCAACGGAAAGACAAAAACCTCTTTTTTTTAAAGGTTTTGTTAAAAATATCTTGTGTTTTAAAGATTCAGTAAATTCTTATGCGTTTGGAACAACATGAGAGTGAGTAAATACAGAATCCAGAATTTTAATTTTTGGTGAAATTAACCAAAACTAAATTAACTTTAAATCTCAAAGCACACTTTTAGTGACAAATAGTCTTATTACAAGACCTATTATTTCATTGTGCCTAGGCTAGGTAAACATGGACAAATGTGACCCTGGACTAATGTGTGTTACCCTTAAGTAGCACGGGTATATTTGTAGCAATAGCCAAAAATGCATTGTATTGGTCAAAATTATTGTAAATATTGTTTCATGAAGATATTTTGTAAATTTTCTATCATAAATACATCAAAACCTAATTTTTGATTAGTAATATGCATTGCTAAGAACTTCAAATGTGATTTTCTCAATATTTAAATTTTTTTGCACCCTCAGATTCCAGATTTTCAAAATGGAAATGGAAAGCTTATTTATTCAGTTTTCAGATGATGTATCAATCTCAATTTTAAAAAAAAATGGACCCTTATGACTGGTTTTGTGGCAAAGCGTCACAAATATGCATGTGAATGTCAGTCTAAGGTCTTTTCCTGTGTTGCTTTGTGTAGGTGACAATAAGGGCACTGCCCTGTCTATCTGTCGACGAGTGGGCATCATCACTGAGCAGGAGGAAGAGGAGGCTGAAGGTGGGCCGTATGGCAGCGGCCTCACAGGACGGGAGTTTGATGAGCTGCCTCCCCACCTGCAGCGACAGGCCTGCCGTACCGCCCGCTGTTTCGCCCGTGTCGAGCCAACGCACAAGAGCCGCATTGTTGAATATTTGCAAAGCCTCAGTGATATCACAGCGATGGTAAGTGTTACTAAATACATGAGAATACAAAAGTACAAAAAACTTTGTACACTTCACACTTGTGTTTTTGTCCAGACGGGTGATGGTGTGAACGATGCCCCTGCTTTGAAGAAGGCTGAAATTGGCATTGCTATGGGCTCAGGCACGGCTGTGGCTAAATCTGCTTCAGAGATGATCTTGGCAGACGATAACTTTTCAACTATCGTGGCCGCAGTGGAGGAGGGCCGAGCCATTTACAACAACATGAAGCAGTTCATCCGTTACCTCATTTCGTCTAACATTGGAGAGGTGGTCTGGTAAGCACAGACAGAAAAAAAGCCGTATACTTTATTTTGAAGGAGTAATTCACTTCCAGGACCAAAAATGTAAGATAATGTACTCACCCCGTTGTCATCCAAGATGTTCATGTATTTCTTTCTTCAGTTGTAAAAAAATTGTTTTTTTCTTCATATAGTGGACTTCTATGTTCTATTAAACTACCAAAATGCAGTTTAAATGCAGATTTAAAGGGCTCTAAATGATCCCAGCCAAGGAAGAAGGAATCTAGTGAAGCAAAAAAAAAATTACAACTTATATACTTTTTAACCTCATATGTTTGTCTCTGTTTATTCTGGTTCATGACAGTTAAGGTATGTCGAAAACTCCTATCTCATTTTCTCCTCCAACTGCATTTTTTATTTTTTTTATTTTTTTTGTAAAGGGCGTTTGACCTTCTTTGCATGTTCACTTTGTAAACACTGGGTTGGTACTTCTGCAGTAATGTAGGACAATTTGAGAATTGAGATCTGAGTTTTTAAACATACCCTAAACTTTCATGAACCAGAATACACAGTTTACGCAGAGCTAAACAAAACGAGCTTTTGAAGTTAAGAATTATAAATATATTATATATAATATATATTATATATATATTATGAATTAACTGATTGTTTTGCTAGATAAGACTCTTTTTCCTCGGCTGGGATTGTTTAGAGCCCTTCGAAGCTGCATTTAAATTGCATTTAGGAAGTTCAAACTCAGGGGCACCATAGGAGTCCATTATATGGAGAGAAATCCTGAAATGTTTTCCTCAAAAAACATGATTTTTTACTGAAGAATGTCCCCTTTGCACAGATTCCCAATTGAAATGACATGTTTTTACCTGCGAACATTGGTAATGTGTCCGCACCTCAAGCGTTGTATTTTTCTCTTTGTCTCGCAGTATTTTCCTCACTGCTGCTTTGGGAATGCCAGAGGCTCTGATCCCAGTCCAGTTGCTGTGGGTCAATCTGGTAACGGATGGTTTCCCAGCTACTGCTCTGGGCTTCAACCCCCCGGACCTGGACATCATGTCCAGACCCCCACGCTCCCCTAGAGAACCTCTAATTTCTGGGTGGCTCTTCTGCAGATATCTCATCATTGGCTGTGAGTAGTTTACAGTACACACACGTCACTCATTGTTATTAAGATTAAAACCTTTCAATGGACCTTTATCTCCGTTTAGTAGCGTAAAGGAATTTCCGCCTGTATTATTGTCAGTGAACAGACGCCAGTTTAGTGAAGAAAATTAAACTAATTTAGTTGGACTTAGCAATACACGGCAATATGCAATACTGTTTATTTTTTACTGACACCCCTACTATGTATGTCATCCTTCATTTTAATGTGTAGTATTATCTGATCGACGCAATTGCCACCATTGCCTGTCATGAGATTAAATGAATAGCAGCAATTAAGCTGCTCAAATTACTCGCAGAGGAATAATCAGAGTGATTCACATAACTTTTTCAGTATTATGTTGTTTATTCTTGCAGCATATTTATTAAGATTTACCTCCTGTTTTTGTATAAAGTATAATGATGTTCAATAAACACACTCAGTCACGGAGGATATGACTCATTTATGATGATCAATATTGTTTTGAAATAATCGCCTAGGAAGTTTTTTTACGCTACTATTTGAAACTTCAGCTTCTCAAACGTGGAAGTGTGATAAAGGCCCATACTGTATAAAGAATAATATAATTGATCAGGTTAGATCAGATTGAATAATACACAGGTGCCCTAATATATGGTTATCCACTAGAGTGCAGAGTTTTTCATTGTGACACTCCTTGTTACAAAAACAAACATGCTCTAAAAAATTAAACAGTTATGCAAGACAAGCAGTACAAATGTGGTATAAATGCGAAACAGATCCATTTTGTCCTTATGTGTCTAATAAACAGCTTTGTGTGAGGTATACAACAGTGATTAGATTTGGCCTGGGCCATCTGGCCCATTCTAATCCAAACATGATGACGAACACCGATATTTGTGTCATCTTTCACAGTTATGTTGTTCGAAAACTCAATCACTTATTAAAGGGATAGTTCACCCAAAAATTAAAAATACTACATAATTTACTCACCCTCAAGCCATTCTAGGTGTATATGACTTTCTTTTTTCAAACAAATACAATCAGAGTTCTATTAAAAAAATGTCCTGGCTTTTCAAAGCTTTATAATGGTGGTTGAGATATTGGGGGTTAATAAAGGCCTCCGGAAGCGAATCAATGCATTTGTGTAATACAAATATCTATATTTACAACTTTATAAACCATAATCTCTGGCTTCTGCTAACTGTTGTATGCACATTTAACGAGATATTGGCGTTCCCAGGGCTCGCAAATTTTCTAAATCTCTGGTAGACCTTCGGGCAGGTACTCTTTAGATTTTGGTAGCCCGAAAATAATTTAACTAGCCCAAATAAAAAAATACATTTTTTAAAAAAAATATAGAAAATCAGATAGGAGTCTAAATGTCAATCAAAAACATTTTCAATACACAAATACCAAAGAAGGAATTTTATTTCACTATTTACAGGGTATCTGCAGAATTTTTTAATATCAATTTAAAGCTATTTATGACCCTTTTTAAGAGCTGTACAAAGTAAAATGAACACAGTATGAGTGGGGTTGGACAATGTACGGTAGCATATTAAGCCATGAAATTATGATTTACAGTTCAGCTACAGGTTTTCACAAAAACCAAATACGTTTTACAACAGCATTTTAGCCTTTATACCATATTACCACAGTCTTAATTGTTTAGATTTTTAGAAGGCACATTAACTTCTTTCACATTTACAACTCTACGTGTTTGCTGCATAAAAACAGGGGTCGATATTTGCAATAATCTGACCATGAACAGCTGAGAAAATTATTGGAAAGGCAAATTCATTCTCTGCCACGAGGTGGCGCTTTAGGAGTGCTGAAATATTACGGTTTCCATAGAAACGGCTGTACACAAAGCAGCACCGCGCACATTAACGCTGTTTTATCAGGCATTATATGTAAAATGAAATGACAATGCAAACGACACGTTTCTAAAGACAGTCGTTTCCCTTCAGATACATTCATATAAAGACATCCGTGCAGCGTTTTGACTTTGAAACTGGCAGCGCGCATATTTATTCAGTGACATCATTGCCTTTTAAAGTTTAATCCAGCCCTATCGCTATTCTTGTCTTTTCGTCCCCAACTGTAAGACCTCTTAAAATTATGATTAAGAGACTTTTCTTATACTATTTAATGTATTGAAATCTTTGTATGGCCTTAAATTTTATACAACTAAATTGAGGAGTATTGAAGGACCTGTAGGAGCCCTTTACTTTAAGGGCAGTGAAATATTTTGGTAGAGCCCTGGTTCCAGTGGATGACGTAGGATGTAGGCGTAGCTTAAATGCTGGTGAGAATATGCTAGTCTCACAAGAACCAAGTTTTGTTTACAGCAAAGGAAAATCAATCTCCTCTTGGCTTCTATTGAAATTCTCTGACATTTTTCTTTATAAATCCCCATGTTGTACTTCCAATTTGTAACCAGTGTTTTGTTTTGCTCTTTCCTCTGTTCTTCTGTGCTCATCACTTCCGTGTTCCCCTACAGTACATCTTTCATCATCCACTGGAACACAACTCTCTCGTGAAACTAGAGATACTACAGTTTATAAAGTTTTAAATACTGTCAGCAGGCTGAACTTTGTTTCACTCTGTTTCAGACCCCATATTAAAGTTAAAGAACCAGTGAACTCACTCTGAAAATGTTGAATTGTTAAGTTGTTTCTCTCTGTTTTGTAGGTTATGTAGGGGCAGCGACAGTAGGAGCTGCTGCCTGGTGGTTCATGGCAGCTCATGATGGACCAAAGGTCACCTTCTACCAGCTGGTAATAAAAAAATTAAATTCTAAAAACAAAATCATTTACTGCAGCTTCAAAAAGTACCTCTTTGAAAAATAGTTTTGAGATTGTTTTCCCTGTTAAAAAAACTGAATATGCTGGTTAGGTATGTTTTGAAGCAAGGCAGCTGGTTTGAGCTGGTTATGCCCTGATCCTAAGCAACTAGCTCCTGCTCAGGACCAGCTCATGACCAACTAAGAAGCAGCTTAAACCAGCTACCATGCTTCAAAACATACCTAACCTTTTTTTTTAACAGTTTTGTCTTAAACCAGAAATTTTAATTTTGTTGTTATTAAATATAATTTTTGACAAAGTCAGTCCTATAAATAAGTCTTCTCTGTTGTTTCTTCTGTAGTCTCACTATCTGCAGTGCAGTGAAGGTCATGCTGAGTTTGCAGGAGTGCAGTGCTCAGTGTTTGAGTCTCCATATCCCATGACTATGGCGCTGTCTGTGCTGGTCACTATAGAGATGTGCAATGCCCTCAACAGGTATGTGATTTTACTTTCATGACAGAAAATCACTGATGAATGCGGAGAATAGCACACATGGCATAAATATACAGTCTTGACTATTTCCATGTCAAAGCTACAAAACAACAGTGTTTTTGTTATTATTTATATACAATATATTGTCTATCAGTCTGTTGTATATGTAATACATACTTTGTCATTCTGTCGTCTTTTGATTTAAGAGAAATCTCTTATGGCTGCATTTATTTAATCAAAAATACAGTAAAATCAGTAATATTGCGAAATATTATTACAATTTAAAATGGCTATAGTCTATTCAAATATGTTTTAACATGTAACGTATTCCTGTTATGTCGAAACTGAATTTTCAGCATCATCACTCCAGCCTTTAGTAACATGACTCTTTAACAATCATTATAATATGCTGATTTGCTGCTCAACAACATTTCTTAGTATTAGCAATGATGAATACAGTGCTACTTATTATTTTTGTGGAAACAGTATTACATGTTTTTTTTTAGGATTATTTGATGAATAGAACAGCATTTAGTGGAAATAGAAAGTTTGAATTTCTTTCAAAAAACAAAATTTTTATCTGAACCATAAACAAACTAAAAATGGCAGATAATTCTAACTATATTTGATTTTAAAACAGCAGAAAGCTAGACTGTTCTTATTGTCTTTGTGTGTGTATGTTTCAGTTTGTCAGAAAATCAGTCTCTACTCAAAATGCCACCATGGTCAAACCCCTGGCTGGTGGGAGCCATCTGTCTCTCGATGGCCTTACATTTCCTCATCTTATATGTGGACCCTCTTCCTGTAAGTATGCATCTCAATTTGGAAATTTAGAAAGATGATGCAGGACAGTCTCAGACTTGGCAAAAAAAGCTTGGCATAATGAGGAATGTGCACATGTAATAGTTTCCACTTGTGCGTGCCTGTCTGCAATGAAAGTGATTGCCTAATCAATCTAGGAAATCTAGGAAATGATGGATTTGCTGTTATTTACACTGACGGTGAAATGTTTCCCAAAAAAACTAAGGAAATGACGGGGGGAATACAGTAAATCATATTCACTTTATACCTTATGCAATATTTGTGACTTTATCAATAGAAATGATTATGTAATGCTAAGGAAATCATGTCATCTTTAAGAATAGAAAATTAAAATGTTGTCATTAATTATAGCACAGTTCAAAAGTAAGAAGTATTTAGTAAGTCTGTTACTTTACATTAATTTAATGCATCCTTGCTAAACAAAAGTATTCTTTTCTTAAAAAAAAGAAAGGAAAAAAAAAAACATACTGACCCCTTACTTTTGAACTATAATGTGTTGTTCCAAAAACACAGAAGGTATGGAAGCCCGTTTCCGCCACTAAATAAAAAATAAAAATGTTTTTTTTTCTCTGAATTGCAAGATATAAGCTGAGAAATGATGTCAGAATTGCATGATATAAACTTGCAATTGTGAGTTATAAAGTCAGAATTTAATCTGAAAAGTCAGAAAACTTTTCCCTCCGAATTGTGTGATAGAAAGTCGCAATTCTTTTCTCAGCACGCAATTGTGAGTTAAGTCAGAATTGTGAGACATAAACTTGCAATTCTGAGAACACGCAAGTCTTTTTTTCCCACTCAAAAGGAAATAAAGAACTGCGTAAAAAAAAGTTGCGTCAGAATTACGAGAAACAAATTTGCATTTTTGAGGAAAAAAGTCTGAATTGCAAGTTTTCATCACATAATTCTGACTTTAGAACCTGCAACTTTGTTTATAACTCACAATTTTGAGTTTGTCTCGTAATTTTGACTTTATAACTCACAATTGTGAGTTTGTACATCACGCAATCCTGAGAAAAACGTCAGAATTTTATTTATCTCGTATTTCTGACATTATAGCTCGAAATTGTGATTTTTATATCACACAATTCTGACTTTATAACTCACCATTGCGAGTTTATATCACGCAATTCTGAGAAAAACAGTCGGAATTGTATTTATCTCACAATTCTGAGTTTATATTTCGCAATTCTGCCTTTTGTTATAAAGTCCAGTTTTGAGCAGGAAACAAAGAGTAGTATGTTTTATCAGAATTGCGTTTCTGACTTAATTCACAATTGCGTCTTGTAATCAGAATTGCAAGATTTAAACTCGCAATTATATTTGCGAATTTCTAGCGCACGATTCTGAGAAAAAAAAAATTGCTAGTTTATATGTTGCATTGAATATCCTGTAATGAATATCCTATAAAGTGAACCAAATCATCAAGCTTAAAAGGGCAAAAAAACAACATGAAAGTTTCATACAACTCATGGCCACTATATTATAAGTCCTCACAAACCATTTTATATGAGAAACAGAACAAAATCAGGAATTTGTTTTGCTTTAGGATCATTAAGTAGCATAGAAATAACTTACTGGCACACAAATTGCTTTGTGTTCTGTGGAAGAAGGTAAGTCAGAGGGTTTGGAACCAACTGAGAATGAGTAAATGATGACCGAACTTTCATTTTTAAGAGAACTATTCCAGTAAATTATAGCTATGTCTGTGATTGTGTTTCTCTGTAGGTCATATTTCAGATCCGGCCTTTGTCTTGGCCCCAGTGGGTGACTGTTCTCAAGATGTCTCTGCCTGTTATTTTAATGGATGAAGCCCTGAAGTTTTTGGCCAGGAACTACATTGAGCCTGGCAGTGATCTGCAGCTGGAGGACGACGTAAATGCAGCCGGAGGAGTGACTGGAAAGCTGCGACGGGCCTTTAGGGGGGTGTCCTGGTCATTTGTGCTTATCTCTGGCCCATTGCTGGTCTGGATCTTCAGCCTGGACTCAGACATTACCAACATCTTCTGGGATTAGAAAGAAGGAGCATGTGTGTGTGAGTGTGAGTGTCTGTGTATGTCTGAGTCACAGGGAGAGGCGGACAGAAAAGTGGCTGCCGTACAGAAGCAGTGTACGCATCCAACGTGGAACGAATTTGATGCTCAGTGGGGAAAACAAGAGAAGTGTGAATGAAATGTAGAGCAGGACCAGGACAATCACAGATAAAGGAATGCTGGGAAATGCTAGGGACAGATAGAGGGAGGGAAATTTGAATTCAGTCTTATAAAATGGCAAGTTTTCTTCTTCAGCTGACTTGTGTCACTGTTCTGTTCTATTATTATTATTTGTATTATTTATTTGTATTGAAAATAAGTTCAAAATACACATACACCTGTTTTAGCCTGAAATTTGAACAAAATTAATTACTGCTTTTTAAAAGCTATGTGTGTGATTTCTGTATTAACTAGCGACACCAAATGCCTTATATTTGTTTAACCACCCTGACTAGGTGAGACATTGGCTCAAACATTGGCATGAATTTAGCATTATTATGATAGCAATATCATTTTATCTGACCAACGACAGACGTTTGGTGCCGCTATTGGCACAGAAATGACATCTCCCTTTTAGGCAATGTAGCTTAACACCCCAAAAGCGCTGCAATTGTCTATCAAAGATTTTTCATGAAAAATTGTAACCACATGCTGTCACATATCCCTGATTTTATTATTTTTTATGTGCTTTTCTTATTTATAATGAAGGCTAATTTTGTTGGGCCCTAAAACACTTTAATTAAATGTTAACAGTGTTGTTTTAGAGTCAAAGCAAGTTCAAAAAGAAATTCACCAAAAATAGTTTTTTTTTTGTTTTGTTTTTTCAGCCTTTAACCTCTATTCTAGTTACCTGTTTGATGTTACCTCACTTCCTTGGGATAAAACGCACATCAGTCAATGTCGATCATCTCCAAATTCCCACAGTCCATGTCATGTGACAGTACAAAAAACTAAACATTTCAGTGTTTTACTTAAAACACTTCCTTGTAATTGTATTACATTTTTGAAAACTGTCACTCTCAAATTTTGAAATACCATTTCAATTCTAAAAACCCTATGGCTTATGATCTTTTTATATTGGGATATGCCAGCTATACTGTGCTTCATTGAAACTGGTCATGCCGCATGCGCCGCCACATCTCTCATTCCCTTATTTTCCACGATGAGTCATTACTTTCGAAATGAAAAAAGGGATTTTCTGAAATATTTACAATGTGACTGTTTTCGTTTTATTGCTGTGCCTGTATAGGGGGGAAAGTTGTTTTGCCTGCGCCTTTCTCCTTTAAAAGGACCCTCGTTTCCTTTAAATCTGACCAGGGGCCATTCAGTTTTTATTAAGACCAGACATCACTATCAAGTGTCCAATCAACTTTTGGCAATAGCGTCTGTACTTGATGAGAGCCCAAAAAGAACGATTAATTGGTAAGAACAGAGAAGAACAGGGAAACGGGACAGGTTTATGTTCATAATCAGTTTATTTCATGTCATTGTTGGCCTCATCCATCTCTGAGTCTTATTTTATGGCTTTATATAAGTGAAAACCCTGTTCTTTCAATTTGTCATTTCAATATTTATTTCCTTGAATTTGAATTTTGTAGTATTTTGTTATTCATACAGTTGATACCATAACTGTCATTTAATTGCTGTTTCATTAACAGGGAAATGGAAACTGCTTCATGAAATGGAAAATAAACTCTTGATTTGAAATTCAATAGCAGCGTTTTTCCTTGCATTCTGCGACATGTTGAAACAGTTAAATACTATTAATTTCTTTCAAAAAATCTTAATTTATTTATCACAGTTTCCATCAAAAAAGCATGTTACAAATAGAAATGTCAGATACACAAGCAATATGTAAAACAATAATACATACAATAAATGATAAATAACACAAATAAATATTAAAATGTCACAGTATTCCCCGTGCATTTTAGCATTTTAAGACAATTTAGGACACACATCTTGCATTATATGTAAACACGCCCCAATGACCTTATCCACAAACTCCTTCGTTTTGTTCCACAGAGAGAGTTGTTGAATTTCCATGAGGCATGCAGGATTTGATAAATTGCACGTTTTTTCTTCATCTGAGCATCTTAGCATCTGCAAATACAAAGAAACACTGTAACTCATCTTGTGTAATATTTGCGACAAAACCAGTCATAAGGGTCAATTTTTTGAAACTGAGATTTATACATCATCTGAAAGCTAAATAAATAAGCTTTCCATTGATGTATGGTTTATGGTTATGATAGGACAATATTTGGCTGAGATGCAACTATTAGAAGATCTGGAATCTGAGGGTGCAAAAAAAACAAAATGTTGAGAAAATCGCCTTTAAATTTGTCCAAATGAAGTTCTTAGCAATGCATATTACTTAGTAAAAATTACGTTTTTATATATTTACGGTAAGAAATGTACAAAATATCTTCATGGAACATGATCTTTATTAATATCCTAATGATTTTTGGCATAAAAGAAAAATCTATAATTTTGACCCATACAATGTATTGTTGGCTATTGCTACAAATATACTCCAGCAATTTATGACTGGTTTTGTGGTCCAGGGTCACAATTTACATTTTATGTACTGCGTCCATCTATAAAACTTTTAGTTACCTGCAAGTTATCAATCAGGCCTTGAATTTCATTCTTGATTTTATTGCCATCTTTCTGGAATATCACCTCACAGTTATAGTAATCACCAAGCGTCTGTAAAACTGCACACCTTGCCTGAGAAAATAAAAATGAAATACATATTTTACCATATAAACCAGTCTATAGCAAAAAGAAACTCAAGTAAATCTCAACCAGTGACTTACCGCTCCACAGACATTTTCAGAAGAGATAGTACTGCTTGGAGTAGGTGCGAACTAGATATACAAATAGAATTAGAGTTAGATTATCAACCAAACGGAAACAGATTCATATTAATGGTACACATGCACTTACATTTTCACTGATTAACATTTCTATTATCCTGTCGGCTTGCAGCCTTATGTTTTTGCAGGTTTCTGCACTCCTTTTGTCCAAAGTGTGGTTCCCATATGGTGCAGATCTGCCAAATCTCACACACAGCATGAGTAGAAGGGCGGCAATCACAGAACGCACTGTAAAACAAAAATATATTATGCATGTTCATCAACTCAACTGAGAAACTCATTTACTGACAAAGCAAAGAAATGGCAATCAAGCTGTAATTCAATCAAGGACAAGAAATCTTACTTATATCTTCTTCGTTGGCTTGTGTCTAAGATCTTTGCTTGCAGGGTTTTAGAGCTGGGTACTCTGGGTCTTCCGCTGTTCCACGACTTCTGTAAGTGTTCCTTGATCCCCATCTTATTTATCCTGTTCCCTTTCATCATAAACTTCCGGTAGTGGCTTAAGACTTTCATAGATGTGCATGTGATTTTTTGGATTGACTGGACATGTCTCAACGCTACTGGTACTTCATAAGAATTTCGTTCAAACTAACCCCCCTTCTCTCATGCTTACTGCTTGTCAATTCCTCCAGGGAAGCCTTTAGTATAATGTTGTAATACTGGGATACTTGTAACTCTTCCCAGAATCCTGACCAGCTTCAGTTTGCTATGCAACTCATCCAACAGGTTAGTGGATGACATCACATCTCTGGCACTGCATATTGTTGTGAACAATTGGATGGTTAGTCAGTTAAGATGTTTGTTAGTGAATCTTCTCAATAAATGAGGATTCAGTTAGGCTTATTTATTTCCATTTTAAGTAAGATACTAGATTTCTCAAAAAATTTTACAACAGGACATTCTACTTCAGGTTCCTTTCAGATCTCTTGTCTTGTGGCATTGGGATGCATAATTTTATTTATTGTACATTTGTATAATGCACTTTGCTCAGCACAGTATTCACTACACTTAATTGCTTATATGAACTTACTTTACTGACATTATGCTTTTGTCATACTTTACTGACATTATAGAGGATATGGATTGTCTCCCGCAATAATTAGATGCGTGGTTGGCAGCTAGGTTTTTTTTTCTGTGGCAGATTTTCCCAAATTCTAAATATAAGGTTACAGGCTTGCGTAAGTAAAATACTTATTTATTACTCACCCTAGACCTATAACTAAAAGGTAGGGCCCTAACTTCCCAAATTCAGTTTTGTTTTTTCCAAATTCATTTTTTTCTGTTTATATTTTTCCGGATTCCGCTTTTGTTCTGGTTTAATTTTTCTACACTCTGTTTTAAAGGTTACATTAAATGTTGTTAATCAAAAAGCATACACAATTTAACAGCAATTTAAAGTTTAACAAAAATATATTTTAAGGTCCTGTGAAATATGCTTATTCTTTTTATCAAATTCAGTTTTATTTTTTTTTTTACCAAATTCTGTATTTTCATTAATTTTCTGGATTCCATTTTAATGGTTTCATTAAATTGTAATGATTAAAACCATCTCTGATTAATTGATTATATATATATATATATATATATATATTTTTTTTTTTTTTTTTTTTTTTTCAGAAATACTGTGTATTTAGCCTACATTTTTCTGGTAAATAAATTCTTTCTCCTGTGAGTTGTCTTTCTTCCCCCAAAATAAAAGTCAAACAGCTTTTCCACATACAAATAAAACATTTCTATATTCAAACAATATAAAAGGCTGTTCTATAACTGGTTATAGACTATATTGATACAGTAGTATTACAGCCTGTATATACAGTTATGAGAATAGCAAAGGACACTTTTTTAAATCATTTTAATCATTTCATTGTGCAGCTTAAACACTGTTGAACACCAAACAATTGCACAATAACCAGCTAAAAATGTTTTCGAATGTGACTTTTCCTGTAAATGATATCAATCTGTAGCTGCGTCAGAGGGATAGAGTGAGCCGTCAAACCTTTGCAAATTGAGCATTAGTTTCAGACTCATGCTCTCATGTCTCATGAGGGGCTTCACTAGGGGTGGGGGGAAAGGTGACTGAGTGCATAGGGCCCAGAAGTTGACAGGGGCCCAGAAAGTGGAAATCACTAAAACTGAACACTACAGTACTGTTTAAATCCACTGCAAAAGGCCTAGAATTCCTAGCAATGCCACTGGTCTCATGTGCATTTTTTATTTTATTTATTTGTGTTTTTTTTTTTTTCCATTAACAACATATTTTCGAATGAACTGGTCTAAAGCAGCATTGCCCTGCCCCAATGTATAAAGTCACTGCTAGTGAAAAAGCGTTGTGACCAATCTACACCCTTTACAACAATGACTGCATGATTTTGAGATCCATCTTATTACACTAAGGACAACTGTGGGACTCATATGCAACTATTACAGAAGGTTCAAACACTCACTGATGTTTCAGAAGGAAACACAATTCATTAAAAGCCAGGGGTGTAAACTTTTGAACAGAATGAAGATGTGTACATTTTTTTGTTGTTGTTTTGTTTTGTTTTCATTTAGTACTGCCCTTCAGAACTACAGAAGATACTAACATGTTTCCTGGATGACAAAATAAGACTATTTAGTTTTTTGTTTTTGTTTTTTTTTTTTTCAAAATGTTTTCACCCCTGGTGTTTGAACCTTCTGTAATAGTTGCATATGAGTCCCTCAGCTGTCATCGGTGTAAAAAAATGGATCTCAAACTCACACAGTCATTGTTGGAAAAGGGTTCAAATACACACAAATGCTGGAAAACCACAGAATTTGTGGTACCTGAATGATTTTTCTGAAGAACAGCATCAACAAGATATTTTTTTATAATTTAGACTATTATTTTTTTCTTGTGGAAAATGTCTTTTATGTGAAATATCTTATTCAGGTCAGTACTAAATGAGAAATAACAAGCATTTTGGTCAAATAATTAACATTTTGCAGATTCAAGGTATATGTAAACTTTTGACCTTAACTGTGGAAGGGGGGTATTTTTTCAAAAAGTGGACCTTTTTCAGTTCCCACTCATTTTGTATTTAATTATGAGGTTCAAGTACTTAATTTTGTGCGGAATTTGCATGTCTGCAGGTGTCTTAATGAGCACAATTTTTGATGCACCACAAATATTTACTACATTGTTGTCAAACCAAGATCATGTACCAACGTCTTCAGTAAATATACACATTACACACATTCCTATTAACACAGAGCCGTGAGTGACATTATTAATGCAATAAATGCACAGATCTGTTATACTGAGACACATCAAATATTGTTTGTTTATAATCAGTTTGTTTCTAGGATCTGAAAGCATCTGGGGCTGCGGCCAAAACATCAGGGGCTAAAGGTGGTGGGTGGGTGGGGGCTCAAATCATGCTCAAGTATTAAAGTTGTGAACAGTGTGCAAATTGAACAAACAAAAAAAGTCAATGACAATCTAAAAAGAGCTGACCCTAGTCAGTTCCTCGACCAATGCTACACCCCTCCAGTTTTCTGGGCCCCTTTCAACCTCTGGGCCCTCTGCAGTCTGTCCTCCTTTTCAAAAGACAAATATCAAGGAAGGAATTTTATTTAACTATTTAGACCTACATGGTATCTGCAAGATTTTTAAAGAATGTAAAATTTACAGCTACAGGTTTTCACAAAAATAAATATCATTATAAAATGATAAACATCACATTTCAGCCTTTAAACCAAGTTTTTTTTTTTTTTTTACATTTACAGCTCTACATGCTGCATAAAATGATGGGTGGATTTTCGTATTCGAACAACCCTACCCCTGGCTAAGTCTTTTGCCAACGTTGCAACATTGCTTAAAGAGTTAATGGGATGCAAAGTTTACGTTTGCATGTTGTTTAAACATAAATGTGTGTTGGCAGTGTGTGTACCCATCTACAATATAATGATAAAAATCCACCCAGTGTTTTTTATTTAATCTGTAAAAATAATTTCCCTTTTTCAAATCAAGCCATTCTCAGCTTCTTGTCAGTGTGATGTAACACCGACAGAGACAGCTCATATGATAGATTAATTTGACACAGGCATCTTACCTTAGACTATAGGTCTGCACGGACTGAAGCTAAACCCGGCCTGTATCCGAGATTGTCTAACCCATACCGAACCTGAGCAGCACTGTTAAATTTAGAGCCTGAACCCGAAATCGTTTTGTACAACGAATAACTGAACTTTTTAAATATGCTGTATTTTGCGATTACTGAAATACACACAAGTACCTCAGACCTGCCCTGAATGAGCTTTAACAGTCCGATTGCCTGTGTTTCGATGCTGGAGCAGGGACGTAGACAAGAATGGCTCCTAAGCAAATGAGTTGTTCTTTTGTTGGATGTAATAATGAACATAGTAGTCCTCATTTACTCGCGACATCTGAGCAGCTGAAGACACAGTGGATGACTTTTATTTGTGAATGGAACGGCCTCCCTATCTACATAAATGCGTCTGTGTTGGCACAAATCCATGATCCAGCTTCGCTTACAGTAGAAGTAAGTGTATGTTTTTTTATGAATCTTTGCAATCGGCTTTCTTAATAACATGCTAGTTAGCGAGTTTCACGGCTAAACACGGCTAAATGTGCTAAAGTAACAATAGGTGTGTCCCAAATCATGTACTTATCCACTATTCTATTACGGTTTAAATAGTGCGAGTAGTGTGTTCACACTGAACGTTCCAAAAATAAGTGCACTTTAAATACCAGGATGATGCACTTAAATAACCAAAAAAGGAACTGTGGAATGTTGAACATTTCATGCACTCAACTATCCAACTTTAATATATAAATGTATAATGTATAAAGTGCATCATTTGGGAAGCAGTAAATGGCTTGTCACTCCACAGAGAGAAGAGAGGAGCGGAGTGAGCAGAGCTCATTTGCATTTAAAGGAACATGCTATAGAATCCTTGGATTTTTTTAAGGTCAAATGTTTTTTTTTTTTACACTACTATTGAGAATTTTTAACCAAAGTATATTATAGACTTTTCAATAAGACCCTAAAGACTGTGGAAAATGGGCATCCGATGACCCCTTTAATGTTTTGCCTTACTTTTAGAGTTACTACTTCCACGTTTATAAAACACTGTCTTGAGTTCAATTAACAATGGAAAAGAAATTAAATCGAGGTCTGATTTAGTGTGTTGCAACATCCAACACACAAACAACTATGACGGTAGCTCGTCTGCTTTGAAAAATGTAACAAGTAAACAAGTAAAGCTACTTTAGTACTGCTAGTTTAGCCTGACAACACTTTCAAGGTGGCTATTTTACGATTTACCAGGTTCCCTGCAACTGGAGATTTCTCGTACAGCATCAATTATATCCGTATTTTACAGTATTTTACAGATGTATAAACTTCATCTGGGAGAAAAAAGAAATCTCACTACATCCAGGTAACCGACGTTTCTACGGTCATAACCACACGAGGGCGCCGCTGACACTGTGAATGATCTGACAGGCTTCTACACTAACAATTCAGTCGCGTGTGCTCTCTGGGAAACATCCATAAATTGAGTTTGGTTTGAAAAGGTGGGGAGGAGGGTCAATGTCGAGAGCCATTTATAGACGAACCGAGCAGGGAGAGAGAAAGAGCATACAAAACTTGACATGTCCTTTTCAGTTTCTACAAACGTGCATGCACAACCTGGAGTGCACGAAGAGAAAAAGGCTAAATTATAGCGCCACTGACGCTTTTGGAAGGGAAAAGTAACACTGAAGAAAACCAGACACATGCTATTGCTATAAATAACAGTACATAAGACAGCGGTAAGTTTACTCTCTCCATGCTTCCAAGATTTTAGAAACTTGTTTAAAGGAGCCAAGTTGATATATGAATGTTCTGTCTTTAAATCTATTTATTAAGATTTGTAAATGCATACCTGAGTGACAACAAACTGTTTTTCTTCTTTTAATCACTAAATTTTCTAAAACGACTGCACTTTTGTGGCATAATGAAACTTATTTTATGGGTGACGAAGTAAAAGCTGTAACTGCTTTAGCTTTCTGATCTTGAATTGTAGTACATTTAATAATAATAATAATAATAATAATAATCAGATTGTGTTTGGATCGTGCGTTTTCTGACATTACAAAATGTCAGATTAGCCTACACAGTTCAAAGCAATAATAAACATTACTGTACCATTAATAAAATTACAACCTTACAACTGATATGCAATTTTCAGTGGTCTCATGTGCAGGCGGTGTGTTTTTCCTTTAGGAAACTGAAGTGCGCACATGGCACTTCCAGTGAGCTGTTGAGCATGCGGTAGCAGCTGCAGCCAGTGTGAAGGAAACAGCTGTGTGTGTGTGTGTGTGTGTGTGTGTGTGTGGAGGCTTTTGACCTTTTGGAATTCAGAAACGTCTTGAGTGGACGCACCATTTCAGCAGTAGCCTGCACAAATTGTTAAACAATTAATCCTTAATTAGGTAAACACGTTTATACAGAGCCCCGTATTAATAAACCACCTGTTTCACTGAGAAAGCAAAACATTTGCTTTCCCTCGAAAAAACATTGGTGTGCGCTCGCAAAAGCTTTGCGTTCCCTCTCAAATTATTTTTTTTATTTTTTTTTTATTTTTTTATTTTTTGGCATTTTGTCGAATGCCAAGTTTCGCTTATAGTTAGTTTGGCAATTTTGTGCGGTTTTTTTTTGTTTTGTTTTTTTTTAGAAATCCCAGAGGAAGCATGGGAAATCTGAGAAATTACAGTGTGGAAAATTTTGTTGGGCTTAAATTGCATCAGGGAAAAAGCTATTCAATGTTGTTCAATGTAAAGACTGTAGTCTTTTAATTACAGATTACAAGACTTAAAAATATTACATACACCTTGCAGGATCTGCAAAATGTTAATTATTTTACCAAAATAAGAGGGATCATACAAATTATGTTATTTTTTTATTTAGTACTGACCTGAATACGATATTTCACATAAAATACATTTACATATAGTTCCCAAGAGAAAATAAGTTGAATTTATAAAAATGACGACGTTCAAAAGTTTACATACACTTGATTCTTAATACTGTGTTGTTACCTGAATGATCCACAGCTGTGTTTTTTTATGCAACTATTACAGAAGGTTTAAACTCACTGATGCTTCAGAAGGAAATGCATTAAGAGTCGTCAGGTGAAATTTTTTTTAATTAGAAGATCAGGGTAAATTTAGCTTCATTTGTCATCTGGGGAACATGTAAGTAGCTTCTGAAGGGCCGTACTACATAAAAAAAAATATTTAGATATACTTCACAGCAGGAGCCAAGTCCATATTACAGCAATATTTATACTTTGTGTTGGTGAAATCAATCACACTGGTGATGTTCAGGTTGTGCCATGAGGGTTTGTGACTATTTCTGGTATCAGCAGGCTAGGGGGTGTGTGGACATGTGCTATATGGATAATAAAAATACTTCAGCCTGTTTTATCCATGTGATGAGGACATGAGGACAAGTATAAAAAGTTGTGTTCAAAACATAAACAGATATACATGTAAACATTTTTTTTTTTTTTTTTGGAAGAAAGATACTTTATCAGTCATTTGGGAGACAGACACAAGGACACAAATTTGTAACAGTCCTGTTTCCTGCTTTTTTCAACTGAACTATTCTCATTTCAGCTGTTTATAGACAAGTAATAGATGAATGAACCTTGGTGTCTTGAATGAGTGCGAGTTCTTGGTGTGTAAAGAATGTGTCTGTTCATACCTGCTGACATTGACATTTGTGGTCTTCAGTACACATTCAAGCATGAATGAGTCTCAGGTGCAGGCAGTTTATTTGTATGATTTTTTGTGTGTGTGTGTGTTTAAAACTAATGGTATGGCAAGTATGGTCTGGTCTGAAAGTGTTTTCACAAAGGACTCATTTTAACACATATGTACACTAAATTAACATTTATTCTTTTTTATTTTGACATTTTTGGCCTTTTTCTTAACATTTGCATATTGACTTTTCTTGTGATTTCTTTCATTTTCAGGTGCAATGGCTCCCTCACTCTCGCAGGCCTACAGGAGGCGCTGGTGGATGGCTGTCACCTCAATCATAGAAAACTTGCTCTTTTCTGCTGTATTGTTGGGTTGGGGCTCACTTCTTATTATGCTGAAGAATGAGGGCTTCTACTCACACGTGTGTACAGGTACATGGTTGGAAGACATTCACACAGAGTCCTATTGGGAACAGTTTTAAAGGGTTACTCCACCCCAAAATGAAAATTTTGTCATGAATCACTTACCCCCATGTCGTTCCAAACCTGTAAAGGCTTCGTTCGTCTTCGGAACACAATTTAAGACATTTTGGATGAAAATTATGGCTATCCTATTGACTGCCAAGTAAATAACACTGTCAAGGCCCAGGAAAGTATGAAAGACGTCGTCAAAATAGTCCATCTGCCATCAGTGGTTCAACCATAATTTTACGAAGCTACAAGAATACTTTTTGTACGCAAAGAAAACAAATAGAACAACTTAATTCAGCAATTCATGTCAACGTAGCGGCATTTTGGAGAGTATCCCCTGGACACAAACAGCGTACGCTGTTCACTGCGTTACGCAGATACACTGTTTTCGTTTGAATCAAAGCGTAAATAAACGTAGAAAACATAGATATGTATAGATGCCCTATTGGACCGCTCCAAGCACATAGATGCATTCGTCATTTTGGAACGGTGACCTTGACGTCATTCAACATACCATAGGTTCGCAGACCAACAGCTGTGCAGGATTGTGTCATTTCGAATATTCAGTGATTACTATAATGAATGACCGCTGCAATATGGCTTATGTATAGCGGCCCATAGAAACAGTCACTAATGAAGCATCTAAGTATATATATCTATAGTAGAAAACGTATCCGTGTGCTGCAACTGACAGAGAACAGCGTACGCTGTTTGCGTTCAGTGGACACTCTCCGAAATGGTGCTATGTTTACTCAGAGGAGACGAATTGTTGAATAAAGTCGTTTATTTTTATTTTATTTAAATTATGGTTGAACCACTGATGGCAGATGGACTATTTTGACGACGTCTTTCATACTTTTCTGGGCTTTGACAGTGTTTACTTGGCAGTCAATGGGACAGCCACAATGCTCCCAGTTTTCATCCAAAATATCTTGATTTGTGTTCCGAAAACGAATGAAGCTTTTACGGGTTTGGAACGACATGGGGGGGTAAGTGATTATTGACAAAATGTTTATTTTGGGGTGGAGTAACCCTTTAAGCTTAAAAGTATTTGACTAATTCTAATTCTTCCCATGATACTATTAGAGAATGTCACGGAGGCTCACACTAATGTGAGTTTAACAGAACGGGCTGTTTGGCTGAGCTGTGTTGAGCAGGAGGAGATTCTGAATCTGGGCTTTACGATTGGCTCGTTCATCATCAGCGCCGCCACTCTGCCATTAGGCGTCCTGATGGACAAGTTTGGACCACGTCCAATCAGACTGTTTGGCAGGTGAGGAACAAACAGCTATAAAACTACAAAAGCAAAATTTTTCAAAACTAATGTTGAATGTTGGTTTGACAAAGATTTCAGTAAAGACTTCCAAAAACATTACCCAGAAATTAATTCTGTCATTAATTACTCACCCTCATGTCGTTCCAAACCCGTAAGACCTTCAGAACACAAATGAAGATATTTTTGATGAAATCCAAATGCAACAGATACATTCAAGGCCCAGAAAGGTAATAAACCGCAAGATTTTTTTTTAATGAAGCTACGTGAATAATGTTTGTCCGCAAAGGAAACAAAAATAACGACTTTATTCAACAGTTTCTTCTCTTCTGTGTCAGTCTTCGACGTGCATTCATGAGAGTCCACCAATGGCCTTAAACGTGTCAGTTTTGTTGCAGTTTGTCAGTTTTGTTGCAGTTTGTCAGAAAGGATTTCATCAAAAATATCCTAATGTGTGTTCCGAAGATGAACAAAGGTCTTACATCTTTGGAATGACATGAGGGTGAGTAATTAATGACAGAATTTTCTTTTTGGGTGAACTATCCCTTTAAGGCCTACTGTACATTCAGCACAAATCATGCAACCTACATCTTGGTCACTTCCACCACTATCTGTTTTTATGACTTTTGTAGTTCTTGCTTTGCATTGTCCATGGCTTTGATTGCTGTAGCGTCTTATGATCCAAAAGGTGAGTATTATTAGATATTCCTAAATTTACATTTCCACAGATCTGTAATTAATTAATTACAGTTAATTTCTCCTGTAATTAAGGCATTGTTTCTTCTTTTATTTCACAGTGTTATCAGCTATCATATTTATTGCTGTGTCCATGAATGGATTTGGAGGAATCTGTCTAACCTTTACTTCACTAACAGTAAGACATGTGTACTCGCACTACACTGCAAAAAAATGCATTTCTTACTTAGATTTTTTTGTCTTGTTTCCCGCCCAAATATCTAAAAATTCTTAAATCAAGAAGGATTTTCTAGACAAGTAAAAATGATTGTCTTGTTTTCAGAAAAAAAAAAATCTTATTTCAAGCAGATTAAACAAGATTGTTTTGCTTACCCCATTGTCAGATTATTTTGCTTGTTTCAAGCAAAAACTCACTTAATTTTGACATTTTTCTTTTTGAAAACAAGACAATCATGCAGTGTTGCCATTTGGCTTGTTCTATATTTTTTGAGGTCCTATTGAACTTTTAATGTATTTGGGTAAATATTAATTATTTTGTTAGTGGGTGGTGGTCATGTTGACATTTGACTCTCTATTGATGTTTAAGTGTGTGTGAGTGTGAGTGTGAGTGTGTGTCTGTGTGTGTGTGTGTGTGTGTGTGTGTGTGTGTGTGTGTGTGTGTGTACACACTAGCGTTCAAATTTTGGATTAAAAATAAAAGAATGATTTTAAATACTAATTATGTTTGAAACAATTGTTTTCAATTTGAATATATTTTAAAATGTAATTTGTTCCTTTTATGGAATTTTCAGCAGCCATTCCTCCAGTCTTCCGTGTCATTTGATTCTTCTGAAATCATTGTAATATGCTGATTTGCTGCTCAAGAAACATTTTTAATATTATCAGTATTGAAAACAGTTTTTGATGCTTGATATTTTTGTGAAATACAGAAATACACTACCACTCAAAAGTGTAGGGTTAAATGTTTTTAAAGAAAGAAATTAATACTTTAATTTAGCGAAGATGCATTTTATTCATAAAGACATTCTGAGAAAAAGAAGTATAGGTTTTCACAAAAACATTAAGACACATAAATACTGTTCCTAATACACAATATCAAATGTGATTGTTGTTTTATTATTCTGCATATATACGAGGTGCATTTTTGCATTTGCATGAGTTTTACTGCTCCTGCTCTTGTCTTTTGCTGATCACTTCAGTGCTGCACATGTTTCTCATACCCTCGCTCTATATTTTGGCATACTGATCTCAACCAATCACAGCACAGATTAGTCTTCACGCCCTCAACTCTGCCAATCCCACCGTCTCCCAAAACGGTGCACGTTAACATGCACTGTCCTTGCTTTCTCTCACATGCTTGGGTCCCCCTTATTTTTACACTACCAAAAATGTACCTTAAATGTATTATTATGAGTTGACAACGCAGTTTACATTTAATGTTAGTATTAAAATGACTATTTTACTGTAGTTAGCATAGATCTGAATATATTCAACAAGGAAATGTTTATGGATTTTATTCATCTAAATTTGACAGGATGATGAAAAGAAGGCAGAAAGTTTGTTTCTTGGTAGTTTTGTAAAACTGTGATACTGTTGGCTTGTAGATGTGATACATTATTTCCCAGTTAGATTGTTTGTCTTAAAGACAAACATTGCCACAATGTTCCCTTAGCACAACCTTGTTGAACTTTTCCACCGTTCTTTTTCTGTCCCATATCTTCTGTGTGTGTGTGTGTGTGTGTGTGTGTGTGTGTGTGTGTGATCTTTGTGTGTTTCCTGCTGGCATGTCCTGGCTGTCAAAATTCCTAGTTTAATACTGGCACACATATACACAGCCATGTCCTGAGGTAAACTTTGATAAAAACCTGAATCATGTTTTTATATGAGCTCTGCGTGTATAAAATTTTTTTGTTTTAGCAGCATTGCGTGTCACACTGAAATGCCAGTCTTTCATTTCAGCAACCTATATATATGCTAAAATAGTAGGGTTGTGTTTAAGACCTGGCCATGAACTGTTTCTCATTGACAGCCTCTTGCAATGCCACTTGTTTGTGCCTGTGTCAGTCTAAATAGGGATATCTGTGTTTGTGTTCTGTTTGGCATGAGTGTGTTTGTTTATCTACTTGCATTGGTAGAGCATTGTTGGCCCAGCGGCACAGGATTATGCTTAGCTCAGCTTTTTATCATACACACAAAAATAGTATGCTATGCTAAACGAGTCAAAAAATTAGCTGCAATTATACACTCTCTTTAAAAAGGCACTATATGTTCTTTTAAAGTGCTTATATGTATCTGTAAGATACTAATTTGTACTATTTCTGGGTAAATAAGATACAAAGATGTACCTTGTAGCTTTTGTACCTTGGAGTATTGGCGCAGTGACCATTTTGTACCTTTTTTTGCTATAGACTGTATGGAACTGGTTCAAATTCAGAATGAAAGATGGGCAGAATGGCTGATAAATTGACTGGTATATTGACTGGTATAAATAATTGACTGGTGTGTGGTGGTGGTCTGAAATGAGGCCCTAATTTTTTTTTTAATTTTTTTTTTTCCTCAATCAAATTCATGTCCCAGTCACATTTTCTTGGTTAAATAAACATTAATTATATCTAAGTGCGTTAATTGTTTACTTACTTTCTAAAATTACTTTTCCCATTATTGCCATTATATTTGCTGCATCCCAGTTCGCCTACTTATACTATGCCCTAAACACATGTACTCTTTTTGTGAAGAAAAAGTACATACTTTTCAGTATGTAGCAGAATGGTAGGCAAGCTTTGTGACATGCTACTTCCTCATAGCTGCATCTTTAACGAACGCTCTGTTGCTTAGTTACATATATCTTGTCCCTGTTTGTCAAACCATTAACATCATCCACATTTAACTTAATTTGATTTCCTACCATATTGGAGAGAAATTAAGACGCACGTTGATCTTTCATGTGGGCCTTCCATGGCAAGAACTCTGCTCATGTGTTTACATAATGATGTATTTAAAACGTAATGACCAAACGTATCATTATACAATTTCACAATGTTGCTGTAGATGAAATATAATGCTGGTAACATTAAATAAATATTTTTTCATCAGGTTAGACATTGATTATTTATCACTCAAAGCCCTTTCTCTACCTGTCCGTCGGTCGCGCATATCCGCCATGTTTGTAGTTTTTTAACACTTGTTATACGTGTTTGTAGTTCTAATCGAATCTTCATCCACCACGCAATGTGTTGTGGCCAATATTAACTGTTACTATTTAGTAACATACTATTTAGGAGGGCGGATAGTATGCGAATTGGGACGCAGCAATTGTTTATTCAAATGAACCAATAACAGCGGATCATAACCTGTCATATCAAATCATATTGCGGTCTGTTAAAACCAAAGGCTAAAGAAACTCAGTGGACTCAGGGGAGGCGAGAGAGACGCCGACTCCTGCTGTAACTTTACCTGCTTGTGTCGCTGTTGGAGAATGTTTTTTTTTTTTTGTGAGTTATATACTTCATATATACTTTTTAATGATTTACTTTGTCAAATTGGCGTTGTGTTATTTTTGTACTACAATTTTTTTTTCTCATCCAATCCTTGCTTTCTTGGAGGAAATGCCCCTGGTTTGTATGTATGCATGTATTGAAATATAATTGTATATATTATATAATAAACATTATTGCATATTAAACTTATTTGTTTATGTATTTTAATAATAATAAATAAATAAAATAATTAATTTATTTTTTATTTTTTAATGTAGCTATACATTATTTAAAGTACTACATATTAGATGTGATTCTATATAATAATTATATTAAAATCAAAAATACATAAAATAGTAGCATAAAAGTAGTTTAATGATAGTATGTACATCAACAAGTAAATGCATTTGCTGTACACCATCATCAAACTATTTAAGTATAAGCAGTAGCAAGCACCCACATATACAGTGAAAATGTTGGAATGGTACAGATGTGGAAAAGGCTTCACTGCTGCATGAGGAGCTGTGTCTTCACATGTTGTGTAGCTAAAGGCTTTTTCCAACTTCAAGCTTATAATGCTCTCTAGTGGGACTGAAATGACATTACAGTTTGAAGACATACATTAGTACTCTCAATAATGATTCTTTCTTCCTGTTTGTTTTTATCAGTTGCCAAATATGTTTGGAAATGTGCGGTCTACGATTCTTTCACTCATGATTGGCTCGTACGCTTCCTCTGCAGTCACCTTTCCAGGAGTCAAGGTAGATTTTTTTTAATTTACAAACAACATCAAACACCTTAAGCGATACAAAAAGTGTTTAAACATTGTGCACAAATGTGTTTAATATGTATATGAAGATAGATGTCTTCTATCTGTGTTGTCCTTTAGCTGATCTATGATGTGGGCGTCTCATTTTCTGTGATCTTCTGGCTGTGGGCAGGATTTGCCTGTCTTGTCTTCCTCAACTGCTTTATCAATTGGCCGGCAGAATCTTTTCCTGGCCCCGAGGATGTCAGATATAAGTCAGTACATGGCAAATACATACATTACATGCCCAAAAATATTACAACACATGAACATCACACCTAATGACACTGAAGACTGGAGTAATGACTGCAGAAGATTCAGCTTTGCCATCACAAGACATATATTAAAATAGAAAACACTGGCCCCAAACTTAAAACAGCAGTATCAGAAGATCAGTCATGTTGTTTTTGAGCAGTAAGATTTGTAATGTGTTTTAAAGAAGTATCTTTTGCTCACCAAGCCTGCATTTATTTGATCCAAAGCACAGCAAAAACAGTAAAATCTTGAATTATTTTTAGTATTTAAAATAACTGTTTTCTATTTTAATATATTTTAAAATGTATTCCTGCGATCAAAGATACACTTTCAGCATCATTACTCCAGTCACATGATCCTTCAGAAATCATTCTAAGATTTGCTGCTCAAGAAACATTTATTATTATTAATATTTAAAACAGTTGAGTCTTTTTTGATAAATAGAAAGATCCAAAGATCAGCATTTATCAAAAAAAAAAAAAAAAACATTTTATAACATTATTCCATTCAATTTGTTTTAAAGAAATTACAGAAATTGATATTTTATTTAGCAAGGATGCTTTAAATTGTTTGTGATGATGAAGACATTTAAAATGTTACAAAAGATTTTTATTCAGATAAATGCTGTTCTTCTGAGCTTTCTATTCATCATAGAAACCTGAAACAATTCTACTCAGCTGTTTTCAACATAATAATAATAATAATAGTTTTTTGAGCAGCAAATCTGAATATTAGATTGATTTCTGAAGGATCATGTGCCTGGAGTAATGATGCTAAAAAAATATGCTTTAAAAACACAGGAATAAATTCAATTTTTAAAAAATTCAAATAAAAAACAGTTTTTTTTAAATAGTACAAATATTTCAAAATCTTAAAGTTATTGCTGTACTTCAGATCAAATAAATGCAGGCTTGGTGCGCAGAACAGACTTCTTTAAAAAACAGTCTTGAAACTTTTGACTTTTTTCTTAGTGTGAAGAACATTTTAATAATCTAAATAACCTTTTTTTCACTATAAAGAATCTTTTGTGCCATGAAAAGTTTCTATGGATGTTAAAGGTTCTCCATGGAACCATTGATAAGTGTATACATAAACAATTGTTGTCTATTATTGTAAAACTGTATGTGTATTTCTCTTTCTCTTTATTTCACAGCACAATGGTGAAGTTAAGAGATGAAGTAGTGGACCAAAAGATGTCTGAAGAAAGTTATTTTACTCAGGAGACTCCTAAAGAGCAAGAGGTGACCATAAAACAGCCTTCCGCTGATGAAGCACCCAGTGATGGAACAGCTGCACAGAGCCAGGGCAAGTCTCACAAACATACTGTCTATAGAAATATGGAAACACCAAAGAATTATGAATTTGATAACTAAATTATCTTTTTTTTTTTTTTGGTACAGCAGGATCCCCTCCTTTTTATCGTTCTGTGTGCTCACCTATTTTCCTGTGGAGCATCATCACAATGGCGATGACCCAGCTCCGTCTCATTTTTTTCATGGGTGCCATGAATAAGATGTTAGAGTTCCTGGTTACACATGGTGACCCTAAACGTAAGCATCAGCTAAACACTTGTTTTAATGAAACTGAAAAAATGTGAAAGGAAAAGATTTGCTCTTTTGAATGTGTTTTCATAACTTAACAGATGGGTAAATGTAATTACAGGCGTTTGCTATGTGTTTGTGGTGGGCGTTTGTAAGTGGGTAGTTTGAAT
The DNA here is from genome assembly GCA_033026305.1 of Cirrhinus molitorella. Taxonomy (NCBI): domain Eukaryota; kingdom Metazoa; phylum Chordata; class Actinopteri; order Cypriniformes; family Cyprinidae; genus Cirrhinus; species Cirrhinus molitorella. The sequence goes on from CM065120.1 coordinate 30,410,898, forward strand.
TGGCTTCATATTGCAGTATTTTCACTGCCTGTTTGCGTCTGTTTAGCCTCAGAGGAGTTGGTGAAGGAGGCAGAGGAGAAAGGTAAGAAAAGTCATATAGTTTCCACCAAACTATTTTTCTTTTTTTTTGGTTTTGTAACAAACAGTGGCCTTAAAAAATATTTGGGATAGTTCACACACACATGAAAATTCTGTCATTTAATAACCCTCAGGTTGTTCCAAAACTGTATGAGTTTTTTTTTTTGATGGGGACCGTCAACTGTTTGGTTGCCAACATTTCTTCAAATCATCTTATTTTGTGTTCAGCATAACAAAGAAACTCATACAGGTAAATAATGACAGAAGTTTCCTTTTTGGGTGAGCTATCTCTTTAATGTATTAATGACATTACATTACATAACAAAATATCAAACCAGGGAGCAATTACTTTGAAGGAAGGTAGCTCAATCACACCCAGCGAGGCATTTTGCAGAAATACGTTCTTTTGACCTTGACACCAATTGGCAAAAGTTTCGAAGTGTCCTTCCAAGTTAAATTACTTCTGATAAAAAATCTAATATTGTTTATTTGGTTTAAAATGTTGGTATTTAATGCAGCGTATCAAAGTAATCAAAGCCTATGAAAGTAGCCAGTGTAGTATCAGGATTATATGGCAACATTATTCTGGAAAGTGCTTGTATAGTGAACACAAAGAGAGAGTGTTTGTGTGTGTGTTCTAGTGAGTCTCTACTCGTCCATCTTTGGCACTCTTCAGCTGCTCTGCCTGGTCTCCTGTCCTCTGATTGGCTACATCATGGACTGGAGAATGAAGGAGTGTGACGATGTGGCGAATTCACCAGAGGGAGAAAAAAGGTGAAGGTGGTGAAAGAGTAGGTGAGAAATGTTGAATTACATTGATATGTCAGTAACATGGTTACCTTTTCCCTTTTGTTGTTTTCTTCAGTCCCTCTGGGCCTCCAAAGAGGGACAGAAAGATCCAGAAACTCACCAACGCTATCAGAGCTTTCATCTTCACTAACACTCTGCTAGTCATCTTCGGCATCATCTCACTTATAGACAATCTACCCGTACAGGTTAGATGCAATGTCTCAAGTTTGGTTATTTGTTCAAAAATACAAGAAGTCATAAGTAGCATGGGTATATTTGTAGCAACAGCCAACAATACACTGTATCGATTTTTCTTTTATGCCAAAAAATCATTAGAATATTAAGTAAAGATCATGTTCCATGAAAATATTTTGTACATTTCCCACCATAAATATATTTGGACAAATTTAAAGGTGATTTTTCTCAATATTTAGATTTTTGCACCCTCAGATTTTCAGTGGAAAGCTTATTATTATTTATATAAATTAAAAAAGCGATGTATATTACTAATCAAAAATTAAGTTTTGACACATTTACAAAATATCTTCATGGAACATGGATCTTTACTTAATATCCTAATGATTTTTGGCATAAAAGAAAAATCAATTTTGACCTATACACTGTATTTTTGTCTGTTGCTACAAAAAATACCCATGCTACTTATGACTGATTTTGTGATCCAGGGTCACATTTAATGTTATTTTATTCATGTGTAAATTGAAATGTACATATTCGTATATAACCTAATTTCTTTCATTTAATTTACCATATATGACTTTGCACTCACATCATTGTTATTTAATTTACATATTTATATAACTTTGCACACATACATAATTTTAATGTATATATTCATATAAAATATAATGTTATACTCATACCTTTGTAAGTATTAAATTAAATTAAACCTTTGACCCTGCAAGGGTTCTTTAAAGCCACCTGAAAAATGTGATGACATTAATTATTATATGCATTTCTTTCTTTTTTTCTGTTTCAGGTGGTGTCATTTGTTCTTCATACTGCAGTTCGAGGTTTTATTCATTCCTGCTGTGGTGGGCTTTATGCTGCTGTGTGAGTTTTATTTATTCAAATTCACAGGATTTTATGTGCTGCTCAAAAGAGTAAAATTAACCTGAACACGGCATAAAAACGCATGCTCAACTGAAGATCAACATAATTCTAGGCAAAAAGCAAAAATGACTGATTTTTGCCATTTAAAATTTTTGTTTTTGCCTTTTTTCATATAAATGTCTTTATGGATTTTTTTTAAGTTTAGTTTTTCATTCTTGTTCATTTAGTTTTAGTTCTTTTAGAGCTTAAATAAAAAAAAAGAGAAATATTGCCTTGGCATATTCACCTTATTTTTCAGTGTGGAAATAAGCTGTTTTCTGTGAATGTATGAGGCTTCTGCTTCATTAGCTGCTGTTGGGAAATAGCGAAGAAGAATAACAAAGTGCAGTAAATGGTAAAACTGTTTGCACTACAAGCCACTGTTTTCATAATTAAGATAATACATTAAAATAATATGATAAGACACAACAGTCTGCAATATCAAGCAGCAAAACGAGCGGTTTTGTACAGCTAGTTGCAAATGATGCCTCGCATCTGGTCTCATATTTACAAATGGTTATATTTACAAATGGCTACATCCACTCTTACGGGAAAAATAAGATGCGTATAGGTGAAATACATGAAGTTGAAGGGTTTTTATAGTTATAGCTAATGTTTATTTTATTTCAAGTTATGAAAATGTTTTTTATACTTTTAGTTAACGATAATAATCCTGATCTGAATCTCCAATAACTGTTAAAAATGTCTCAGTAAGTTGAATATGTATAATCTATGCTGTTTATTTGTGTTTAGCTACCCAACCAATCACTTTGGCACTCTGACGGGCTTGCAGTCCATGATCAGTGCTGTGTTTGCCCTCCTACAACAACCACTCTTCATGTTGATGGTGGGACCATTGAAGGGTGATCCTTACTGGGTGAGACATACGTTAACATTAACTCGCTATTCATGCGCAACCAAATGTGTAATTGTATTTAAACAGTGCAGTTTCACAGATTTTGGAATCAATCATTTTTTAATCAACAGATCAACTTGGGCCTGCTTGTGTTCTCACTGGTTGGATTCCTGCTGCCAGGATACCTCTTCTACCACCGGAGACAAATTTCAAAGGAAAAGAAAGCGCATGATAGTTTGGCAATGAACCAGTCAGCACAGGAGAGCATCAGCCTAAACCAAACTAACGATTCTGCAAAATATCAAACCAACGGGAACGTCTGAGGTGGAAAACTTTGAGATGTATGTGAATTATAGACCTGATTTTTGAATTATTCTATCATGGCACTTCAGAAACTGAATCATTGGGCTTCATGTTCAGTCACTGTAGAGACTTGACATAAATCAGTGCCAAAAAAAACAAACAAATGTGCAATTAAAGCATCAGTCAAGTCTGTGTGACTGGGCAGAATGTATTTTAAAGGCTTTTATTATCAACAAGAAAAATATTTTACCATGGCCTACAGTATAAAATTTGCAGTTTGACACTTTGAGATGTCCATTAAAATGGTAGGGGGTTAAATATCATCAAACGCTTCCATGAACACCTCCTGCCTCATCACTTTTGTCAGTACGAAATCAAAATTCACTCTATTTACTTTCTTAAAGGCATAGTTTACCCCAAAAGGAAACTTACCCCATGATTTACTCACTTTCAAGCCATTCTAGGTGTATATGACTTTCTTCTTCCAGCCGAATATTTTAATATATTAAAAAATGTCCTGGCTCTTCTTCTTTATAATGGCAGTGAATAGGTGGTGAGATTTTAAAGTCTAATAAAGTGCATCCATCCATCATAAAAAGTGCTCCACACGGCTCTGAGAGATAAAGGCATTCTGAAGTAAATCAATGCGTTTGTGTAAGAAAAATGTGCACATTTTATAACCGTAATTTCTAGCTTCCATTAACTGTTGTTCATGAGATAGTGGCATTCCAATGGATGCAGAAGTGACAAATGTGGAAGCACAGAGGAGAGAGCAAAACAAAACACCAGTCATAAATTTTAAGTATAAAACGAGGATTTGCTGTAAACAAAACTTGGTTCTCATTAAACTAGCATATTCTCACTGGAGCTTACGCTACTTGTAGAGTATATTTTATGATGGATCGACACACTTTATTGGACGTCAAATTCTTAACAGCCATTCACTGCTGTTATAAGGCTTGGAAGAGCCAGGACATTTTTTAATATAACTCTGATTGTATTCATCTGAAATAAGAGGCATATACACCTAGAATGAATTAAGGGGCGAGTAAATCATGGGGTAATTTTTTTCATTTTTGGGTAAACTATCGCTTTAATGTGCTCGCAGTGTTATTATGCACAATTTATCAGCACACTTTATACAAAAGAAAATTATTTTGGTCTCATAATCTCTCAATATATTTTGTATCTCGATCAAAAAGACTCAAAAATCAGTTCAGCTCACAATTGACTGTAAACTTGTATTCTACCATGTTTTGATCTTCATTATGTATGTGCAGGACACAGACATATTCAAATTCACTAGTATTAACAGTCTCTTTTTTTTTTTTTTTTTTAAATAATCGGCATTTAGCGGAATGTAGAGAATGTAAAATTTTTCTGAATGGGTAAACATCTACCTTTAAGACTCAGGTAATGCTCACTTTACCTTGACATAGATCATTTTAATTTTAAAACTTTGGTTAAGTATATTTTTTTTCTCTCAGTAAACTGGAAAGCTTTATATGACAAATGGTAAAAACAGATGATTCGTTTTATTGCAGAGGCCAGTTTTGCACTATATACTTTGTTTCAAAAGTATTGTTCTGTAGGTTACAGAACTGTAATCATGTTGTCAATAATTCTACTGATTTTTTCAACATAGTGGTGCTTGTACTGTGCTAATGTCTGTAAATATGCCTGTAAAGAAATCAAATAAATTCAAAGATTTTCTCACAAATCAGCGCATTTCTCAGCTGATTGTTTTATTTGTAAAAAAAAGGTTTTAAAAAAAGTTGAATGAAAAATGTTTCATTATTCATCATACTCATAAATAGACAGAGGCACTTAGACACTTACAATATAACATATGCGATGTTTACCAGGTGTTCCGGTACATTACATAATGATATACTCTCACACATATATACACACATCTGGCATCTGACTCACTGTAACAAATCTGTGACTTCCCATAAAAGGCCCAATTGTCCAGCTTGTGCTTCTCTTCATTTCATTCTGTTTTTTTCTGCCGTTGAAGCAGTTCTTATCTCAAACTGCTACTACTGGGCTGAGCCCCAGTCATGCCTGGGTGATCAGGGCTATGGCGATTCTGGAAACAGAGCAATAACAATATTGTATACATTTTATTGTATTTATCAGAGATATCAGGTTTAAACATACTCTACTGTTAAAAGCTTTGCAGTCATTACAATTCTAAATGATTTTTTTTTTATTATTTAGCAAGGACGCATTCAATTTGGCTAACAACATTTATAATTTTACTAAATATTAGTATTTCTGATAGGAAGGATCATGTGACACTGAAGACTGGACTAATGATGCTAAAAATGCAGCTCTGCCATCAAAGAAATAAATTACTTTTTTAAATCTATTTAAATAGAAAACATGTGCTTCACATTGTAGTAATATTTCACAATATTGTTGTTTTAATGTATTCTTGGTCAAATAAATGCAGCCTTGCTGAACATAAGAGTATGTAAGCCTGTTTCCGCCACTTAATAAAAAATTTAAAAAGGTTGTTGTGACTATCTCACAATTCTGATTTTTTTCTCCTCGCAAATGTTAGTTTGCATCTCGCAATTCTGACTTTTTACCAAAAAAAAAAACAAAGTCAGAATTGTGAGCTATAACTCACAATTGCGAGTTAGAAAGCCCACTTTTGAGGGGAAGAAAAGACTGATATCTCTGAATTGCAAGTTTATATCAGAAAAATTCAGACTTAAATCTAAATTGCATGTTATAATATCAGAATTCTGAGAAAAAAGTCAGAATTGTGAGTTTATATCTTAAAATTCAGACTTTATTTCTCAGAATTGTGAGTTTGTCTCATAATTCTGACTTTATAATTTGCAATTGCGAGTTTATATCTCGCAATTCTGATTTTATAATTTGCAGTAGTGAGTTAACTTTATAACTCGTAATTGCGAGTTTATATCACGCAATTCTGACTTTAAAATTTGCAATTGCGAGTTTATAATGTATCACGCAATTCTAACTTAATTTCTCAGAAAAGTGAATTTATATCTCACATTTTGATTTTATAACTTGTAACTGCCAGTTTATATCACATTTCTTAGGAAAAAACTCAGATTTGCAAGTTTATATCTCGCAATTCTGACTTCATAATTTGCAATTGTGAGTTTATATCATGCAATACTGACTTAATTTCTTAGAATTGCGAATTTATATCTCGCAATTCTGACTTTATAACTCACATTTGCATGTTATCAAGTCAGAATTCTGATAAACAGTCACAATTTTGAGAAAAAAAATCTGAATTGTGAGATATAAACTTGCAATGAGAAAATATTTCTCTGAATTGTCACTATTTCTCAGAATTGCGAGTTTGTCTTGCAATTCTGACTTTATAATTTGCACTTGCAAGAAAAAAAGTCAGAGCTGTAAGCTTAAAATAAAAAAAACAATTATTATTTTTTCTTTTTTTTTTTTGTGGCAGATAAGGCCTTCCATATTAGAGACTTTAAAACATTTAAAAAATGTGACCTCAAACTTCTTAAACGGTAGTGTAGAAGAATTCTTACAAAATTAGACCAACTGTAATCTGTACTATACTCTTGTAACTCCAGTTACCTTTTTCTTCTTTTTATCTTTCTTCTTTTTCTTTCTGTCTGGGTCATCGTCCTTCTTTTTCTTCTTCTTCTTGTGGTCCGAATCTGATGGAGTTTCTGTGATGAAGATGTGAAATTGACAGTTAAAATTTGAGAAAGCACACATTCATTTCTTTGCGTGTCTGTGTTTGACCCTCACCTGGCGGTAGGGGATCCTGCGGCCGATGATGTTTATGCTTGTGTTTGTTCTTCTTCTTTGGTGGCTGAATATGCATCAGTCTGTACTGCTCTGGTAACTTTGTCAAGACAGAAAGAGTCCCATTAAACAAGCATGCAACACAACAGACTGACCCACATAACCATTCGCTGCCAACGCCGTCTAAGAAAGACATCAACAAACCTCCGACTACAGTCAAAGCAGAGGCAGCATTAGCTACACTTGCCTCGCTAAATGCAAAGGGGATCCTTCTTTAGCCTCTCTTATACACACACACACTTACAGGGCCTGTGTGTAGCCTGAAGCCGGTGAGCATAGCCCCAGTGAGAGGACTGAAAGAGTTGTTGCACACTGGTGGCTTCTCAATGAGAGATCGCAGGGAGCTGTTGTCCTGAATGCCTGGGCTGTCAATCATACCTGCGGTACAAAAGGATCAAAACACAATGTAGTTTTAATCAGGCAGTGCTGATTTTTTTTTATTTAAAGGGATAGTTCACCTAAAAAAAAAAAAAAAAGCAGAATGTTGGGAACCAAACAGTTGACGGTAGCCATAGACTTTTTTTCACAGAATTTTGCCAACATTCTTCGAAATATCTTCTTCTGTGTTCAATACAACAAAGAAACGAGTGAAGGCTGAGTAAATGATGACAGAATTTTAATTTTAGATGAACTATGCCTTTAAGAATCTAGTACTGGTAGTGAAAGAAGTATGCACCTGGAAGCTCAGGAAGGAAATTGCTGAGTTTCTCCTTCACCTTCTTTCCGCAGAACTTGTTATAAGCGTGTTCCAGGTTGTAGTGTGTGATGAGATTAGTGTGTCCTGTCAGCTCATTCTCCACTATGAAGAAGATATAAGAGGGTTAACAGGTTCATAAAGGTGACCAAAACAGCACTATTAACTCTAAAATATCCCACTACCAAAATTTGGCATGGTAACTAAAGTTTCTCCATTTTTTTTCCCTACAAGGCTAATCGTTTTTTTCTGATACATCTGCTGTAACTGACAATGTTTTGTTTTTAAAAGTTGATTACAATAGCGTATCATAGATTACAAGAAGTACCAAATAATAATTAAAATAAAAATTATTACATTTTAGAATTCCTGAAGTTTTAAATGCAACATGATACTGTTAGCTATTGTTAGCAGTGTAATCTTAGTAAGGCGTCTTACATGACGTGATATGACCTGGCATTGCACTGTATTTGGATACATTACTGTGGTATTCTTTGAAGTACACTATATTTGCAAAAGTATTGGGACACCCCCTTCTAATGAAGAGGTTTGACTACTTTAGTAAACTTCCATGGGTGCAACTCTTAATGTTTAAGCATATAATGATATTCTAGGGAATTGTGTCCTAATTGTATAGCAAAAAATTTGGACAGGACTCATTTTATTCTAACATGACAATGCCTCTGTGTATAAGGCAAGGTTCATAGAGAAATGTTTTGGTTCACTCAGTGTGGAGGAACTTGTCTGGTCTGCATAAAACAAGTTCTAATCCCTGCTCAACACCCCAGGTGTGACCTTGAAATGCAGACCTTGAGCCAAAAACACATCACCAAACACCAATGACTTGTACACTATATAGACAAAAGTATTGGGACACCCCCTTCTCTAGAACAGAAAAGGACAATTCCAAAACAACCAGATGGAAGCATAATTCATGGATTTAAAAACTATTTCCATCTCTGTTGCTTCAGTTTTAGAAGTGTCTAAAATGACTGTACCCATATGCACAAGTCATCTGTGTTTGGAGTTTTGGCTCAAGATCTGCATTTAAAGTCACACCATAGGTGTTCAATTGGGATTAGGATCAGTCAAGTTCATCTACGCTAACTGAATCAAACATTTCTCTATGAACCATGCCTTATACACAGACTCAGAGGCATTGTCATGTTAGAAAATAAAGGGTAGTGCTCATGGAAATTACTAAAGTAGTCAAACCTGTTCATTAAATGGGGTGTCCCAATAGTTTTGGCAATATAGTGCACCACGTAAATACTTGAGTACACTACCGGGTTACGATTTTTAATGTTTTTTAAATAAGTCTCTTCTGCTCACTAAGCCTGCATTTATTTGATCCAAAGTACAGCAAAACAGTGCAATTTTGAATATGCTGAATATTTAAAACAACTGTTTTCTATTTGAATATATTTTAAAATGTAATTAAGTAAGTATATAAATGCACTGTCACAGTACGTTATTATATATTATTACGACGAAATCAATAATATTCCCAATACTAAAATCACAAAAGAGGTGCTCACTGGGGAGTTCTCGCAGCAGGTAGAAGGGCTCGTTCATCGCGGCTGGTTTTCGGTGCGGACCCCCTTCATCTACCATCTGATGCGGAAAACACATCGGGCCCATGTTTTGGGGTACCTGAGGTTTCCCAGATCCAAAGCCAAGCGCAGACGGCCCCGCTGGACCCTGTGAATCAGGCTGACCATACAGAGAGGAGAAGATTTCTGTCATGATGGCAAAACTACACTACGATGTTATTAGTGTGGACGTTTGTCTTGACTTTACTAACGTTGCTGCAGAACGCCCCTGACAATCTGTTGACAATTGCTTCCGGTTGTTTGGGGGAAAATTACCGTAATTTATCAAGTACGCAATCATATTGTGGACAGTTCCTAAATTTTACTAAATGGACACACACAATGCGTGGTACAAATGCATTATGTTGTATAATACCGTATGTTGTTTTGCATTAATAATTATATAAGATTAGACAAATGTTTGTGTTAGTGACGCATGTCAAAATAGTCGGTGGAAATGTATTTATTACGGTAAATAAAAGAAAAGGGACATACTTCCTTTCATCCTTCCCTTTATGTGACATCACGACCAATAAGCAACGTCGTTTTAGGAAAGTAACCAATCAACGAGCGCGCTTTCAAGAGGCGGGGTTCATTTTTTCTTCGTCCGCAGTGACCTCTGTCCCTTTAAATCGTTTAATTCATTTGCCGACGAATATTGTTTCGCAGTGATAGCGGTGTGGATGCGGACTCTGCTGTCTTGGATCACTGCAGCAATCGTTTTCTAAAAATACAAAAGAAAAATGGCTTTATTAACACCCCTCTTCGCGTTTCTGTATCATTTGCCACAGGTTTACAAATGGCTACTAAAGCCATACTACATAGCCTCGTTATTTATGTCTATCGCGTTCTTGCTTATCCGCAAAACGCCTGGGATCTGCGAACATCTTTCGACGCAGCGTGAGGATGGCAATTCATGCGATTTTGACTGGGTATGTAACGTTATAAAGCAGATTTTTGGGGGTTATAACACATGCGGAATGGTGACGGACACAGTTAACCTGCTTCGTGGGCAGTGGCCAGTGAAATTTGGGGGGTCGCTATTTAGTTGGTGCGAAAACAAGCCCAAATCATGGTAAAAAAAAATAAATAATAATAATAATTTAAAAAAATAATAATAGAATAAGGTCGGAATACCATGCATATAAATGATTCATGATGAAGAAAGAAGCTTGGTAACGTGTCCCACATGTGATAACACTGTTGTGTTGCTGTTGTGCATTGTATATTTATTTTTATAAAAATATGGGGTCTAAAAGCCTAAACAATACAGCAAAAAGGGGTAAATCTGGCAACTGTTATATACACAGAAATTTTTAGGATTTTGAATATTTTGAAACAAAAAAGTAAAAGCATACTAAAACTGTACTATATACACTACCAGTCAAACGATCCTTCAGAAATCATTTTAATATAATAACTTGCTGCTCAAAAACATTTATTATTATTATGTTGAAAATGGCTAAATATAATTATTTTCAGGTTTCTTTGATGAAACAGCATTTAATTGAAAAAAAATCTTTGTGTTAATTTTGCATAAATGTCTTCTATAATTTTATGCTACTGTATAATTTTTTATATATTTATATTATTTTGTATTTAATATGTACTAACATTTAAATTAATGGTTTGCTTTGTTCATTCTTTTTGTTCAGAGAGAGGTGGAGATACTGATGTTCTTAAGTGCTATAGTCATGATGAAGAACAGAAGAGCAAGTAAGAGTTTCTCCCGACTAAAAGACTCTTTTCCTTTTTTGTGCAATTTATTTTCTCCACAGCATTATTTATTGACATTCAAAAGTCAGAGAATAATCCATGCTGAATCTGATGTCATTATGCTGAGGTTGAATGTGAAGGTTTTGTTTATACACTAAACATTTGGGCACTTGTGAGTCTTTGTGCTCTTAGTGACGGTTGTCGTTGTGTTTGTTGTTAAATCAGTTTCCTTTGTCATTCAGTGTTTCTGTTACTCTCTTTTCCCCTCCTCCAGCTCTGCTGTTCAACTCAACCCCTTTGAGTATGCATTTTTGTATCACAAAGCAGTGCAATATGAAAAAATATTGTTTTTGTTTGATCTTTGCTCCTCAGTTACCATTGAGCAGCACGTGGGCAACATCATCCTCTTTTCTAAAGTGGCCAATGTGATTCTGTTCTTCAGACTGGATATACGATTAGGGCTTCTCTACTTGACGTTGTGTATTGGTCAGTATTTTTATTTTTTTTTTTTTACAAAATTGCAACCAGTCACTCAATGGAGGCTTTTTCTTTTGAAAGAACTGTAGATTAAAACCATTTCTCATTTCGGTTAAAATAATTAATCAAATAAACTACATGCATATCAAATAAATAAATATCTAATTAAAAATATAAACAAAAATTCAAATAGTATATCTGTAGCCAGGTTTCCATCCAAAGTTGTGAATATAACTTGTGCACAAAATTGGAATATCACATAAAACATTTGTGAATAAGTAATGTTTCCATCCAACAAGTCAAAGAAAACAAAATGGTCACTTCCTGATAAACTGGCAATTATACAGAAATACTTTGTTGACAGACTTGGCTCAGACCTTTCAGAATGACCATAACATTTCAGATGCTGTGCAATGAGACTGGTCAGTCGATTAGTCGAGTTATCCTATCCCATAGCACAAAGTCACTTGTTTTTTTTTTTTTTTTTTGGTGTGAGTAGAATTTACATTGAGAGTAGTGCTGTCAAACGATTAATCACATCAAAAATAAAAGTTTGTTTACATACTATATATTTGTGTACTGTGTATATTTATTTTGTATATATAAATACACACACATGCATGTATATATTAAGGAAAATATTTTTGATTTATATTTTAAATATTTATATTTATTTATAATCTAAATTGTATACAGGTATAAATGTATACATATAAATATTTTGTTTTAATATATACATGTATGCGTGTGTATTTCTATGTACATAATAAATATACAAAGTAAACACACATATAGTATGCAAACATAAACTTTTATTTTGGATGCGATTAATCGTTTGACAGCCCTAATTCAGAGAATACAAATGCCATTGATATTTCTAAATAATGAAGTTAACATCAGAAGTTAAGAGAATGTGTTGTGTTTTGTTTTGTTTTTTTTGTTTTTAAATAAAAGGCTTCTTTAAATCAATAGTAGGGCCCTATAAAATGTACTTTTTTTTTCTGGTAATCAGATGAAGGCATAAAACATTAATTTAATTTATCCTGATCAAATGAAAATTAAACCCTTTTTTTGGCAAACAATCTAAATAGAGGTTTACCGTTAAATAAAAAAAAAATTTACTCATTTAAAAATAAAGATTTATTCAGATTTAGTAGTAGTAGTAGTAGTAGTAGTAGTAGTAGTAGTAGTAGTAGTAGTAGTAGTAGTAGTAGTTGTTGTTGTTACATTAAGTCTTATGACTGCTAAATAATAATATATTTCTGACACAGTTTAAGGTTAAACCAAACTTTTATTTTACTGAAGTTTACTGAAGAACTTGCAAATGTGATATGATGGTAGTTTTCTCAAATTAAATGGTAAAATGCTAATAAAGTGACTCTCATAGCAGCTGGAGATGATATTGTGTATATAGAGAGACGGCAGAAGCTGAAAACACCGCAAACGATGTCCATGCATTATTATGTGTAGTAAATAAAACCGTGTGTTGCGCCATCCGACATTCATTAATTGCGAAAATCACGGCGCCTTAAGAGGGTGACATCTAGCAGCGAAGATGGTAATCAATGATTTTTTTTTTGCCTAAGCCTACATCTCAAGCAAGCATAACTTTTTTATTTCTAGGGATTTTATTTAGAATTTTGGCATTTCCATACTAATTTCTAATGCAATACTTCAAAATGCACACAAAAACAGGGTAATGGAAACATAGCTATTGATGTTAAATACCACTGATGTACCGCTGATGGATGTTATATATTCTCTTATCATTTATGCAGTTTTTCTGATGACCTGCAAGCCTCCTCTCTACATGGGCCCTGAATACATCAAGTACTTCAGTGATAAAACCATTGACGTGAGTAAGAGTTTATATTAGCCAGTTTGCCTCAGAAACAGATACTTCAGTTACGCTTCATGAGCTTTTGAATTTCTAAACAAATTAGCACGGAATGGAAAAAGATAGAAAAGAGCTGAACAATATGGATAAGGGTGATTGGGAGGAGGTATACTAGAAGAGCGCCAGTGATGGGCACAGTCTGTATTCTGGGACATCTTATTGCATACTAATCACTGACTAAAAGGGGGTTATCGGATACCCATTTTTCACAAGCTGATATGATTCTTTAGGGTCTTAATGCAAAATCTATAACATACTTTGGTTAAAATGTCTCAATGGTACTGTAAAACAACACAATTTTTACTTTGTCAAAAACAGCTCACAGCAGGCCATTTCGGTACATGTCCCTTTAAATGCTAATGAACTCACCCCGCCCCTCTCTTCCATGGGGTGACGAGCAGTCTTTAACAACATTCACTGCGAAACTTGCTAACTAGCACATTATTCTGTAAAGCAATTTGCAAAAATTTATAAAAAAAAAAAACGCTCACATCTGTAGGTGAAGCTGGATCACGAATGATTTGTGCAAACTTCAGGTAGATCGGGGGCACATTCTCTTCAAAAACGTATTCTCTTCAGAGGCTCAGATGTTGGGAGTAAATGACGACTGCTTAAATATTACATCCAACAACAAAACACCTTAATCGCATAGGAGACGTTCTTGTCTACTTCTGCTCCAGCGTAGAAAATGGTGAACAGTTTACAGCTCACTCAGGGCAGGTCTATGCTAAAACTGCTGTGTCACTCAGCAGACGTGGGAGGAGCCTGCCAAAACTCTGTCACTCTGCCAAGAATTTGTGAACGGCTTGATCTGAGAAAGTGGTTATGATTTATGGGGATTTAATAAAAAACAGACTGGGTGGATTTTTTTTATTATAGGGTGTTTGTGTACACTCACTGCCAAGACACATTTCAGTTCAAACAACTTGTAAAAGTGAATTTTGCATCCGATGCCCCCTTTAAAACATCAAAGGGAACTAGTTTGAGTTGGCCTATTAGTAACTGGAATTCAAAGGCCATAAATGCTTATTACCATTGGAGTCCAATATTCTTTGCAAATAAACCACTGGGTGCTCAAAAACAATAATGCAAAGCGAGTTTTAACCCAGTGGTAACCTACACTCAAATTTCAGCCACATTCATAGTTGAACTTTAACTTCAGTAGCTCGAGGGGAAATAAGGAGTTCAAATATATGTTTGAAATTTTGGTTTGGTTTATGCTAGTGAGTATAAATGGTCACTTTTCTTTTATCTTTAGGACGAGCTGGAGAAGGATAACCGAGTGACCTGGATTGTGGAGTTTTTTGCTAACTGGTCACCAGAGTGTCAGTCGTTCGCCTCCGTTTATGCTGATCTGTCCTTGAAGTAAGAATATTCTTCAGTAGTTCTTCACTATAGTTCACAAACATTTTTTGAGAAGAAATGCATGCTTTTATTCAGCAAAGACACATTCAGTTTATCAAAATTGACAGTAAAACATTGATTATTTGACAAAATATTTATATTTCCAATAAATGCTGTTCTTTTGAACCTTCTATTCATAAAAAAAGTTTAATGATTATTTAATGATAATAATAAAAAAATCATTAAGCAGCACTTGCAGCATTGAGGAAGCAAGTGACTGAAAATAACATAAGTGATGTCTCTTTCTGAAATATGAAGTAGAAAACCCATGAAAGATTTACTTTTTTTGTTCGTTTTTTTTTAAATCCACATCATTTTATACGCATTTTGGGTCACCATTATTTTGATGATGTGTAATGGTTGCACTTGGTGAGCTACTAGCACTACCTGTAGCTTTTTTTACCGCAACACAATGCGTGAAATGAAATACTGATATGACGACCACAGATACTGTAAGAGCTGAATATAAGCATAGGCTTGAACTGAATGCCATAGCATTGGTTTTCCCAACAAGGCGTCTAAACACCCCTGCATATCAAGTGAAATCTGAGCTGAGAAACTCCTTCAGTTGCCGCGGCGTCATGACAAGCATCAGCATGTTTCTTCTCTCTGTTTATAAGTTCTTTCAGTAGCTGTGGTCTCCTAAAAGCCTCAAAGGCATCAGGGCTAAAGTGTAGAGAACAAAGACGCGGGTCTTTAGGAAGTTTTATTTCGTCCACAGGCATCTTCCCAATTTTTGCTCCTCTTCTTAACAGTAGGAAAGCAGTGAAAATTTACATGGTTTCTCTTGTTGCTCTTTGACTGAAAATTACAACCAAAAGCCACAGAATGTGGTATTGTATCAGTATTTTATTTTTTTGAGTTGTGTTGCGGTGAAAATAGCAACAGGTAGCGCAACCATTTTGCATTATCGAAATAATGGCACCCCCATAGTCTAAAATATGTATAAAACGATGTGGATTTTTAAAAATAATTAAAATCTTGCCTGAGTTTTCTATTACATATTTTAGTAAGAGACATAATTTGTTATATTGAGCCATACAAGTCTTAATATCCAGGGTTCCCTTTAAAAAATCTTACTGATCTCATCAGTCTCTGTGAATTTAAATATTCTGAATAGAAACAAACTTCTCTCTCACTCAGGTACAACTGTGCAGGGCTGAAATTTGGCAAAGTGGACATTGGTCGTTACAGCGAAGTAGCCAAAAAGTAAGTTGCTCTGCTGTGTCTCACCATTTCTCTGAAATAATTGTAACAGACTTTGACAATATGCAGTGTTTTTTTTGTTTGTTTGTTTTTTATCTTCAGGTACAGAGTCAGCACCTCTCCTCTCTCAAAGCAGCTGCCCTCTCTGGTGCTCTTCCAGGGAGGAAAGGAAATTATGAGGCGCCCTCAAGTGGACAAAAAGGGACGGGCAGTGTCTTGGACTTTCACAGAGGTGAGGTTTAATCGTCCAAAAAGACCTTCAGAGTGGAAAAACTTCAGAAATATCCTTCAAACAGTCTGTAATCTCTGTATATGTACAACAGACCAATTTGTTTGACTTGAGTTTTTCATGTTTTTAGGAAAACATCATCCGAGAGTTTAACCTCAATGAGTTGTATCAGAAGTCGAAAAAGCTTGGTAAGACCAAAGGAGAGAAATTTGAGAGGCCCAACGAATCTGTGTTTTCGCCTGTGCCTGAAGAAGAGGAACCAGAGGCTGAGACCATCACTGCGATGGACACGGAGAGCAAGAAAGACAAATAGAAAGTGCATGCTGCTGAAGAGCACTGTGAATCACTATGGGACTGGACTAGAATGTGCTAATGTTCAGTATGCAGAGAGAAAGAGTTTGTATGAAGTTCTAAACGGAATGATTGTGGTATTGTTTCTTTTTGTATAATGTATTAATGAAGTGCAAAGTCAGTCCAGTAGTATAGTAAATCCTAATATTATTACATATTTAAATTTCATAATCATTGATATACTGGACCAGGACGTCCAAACAACTGGGACATTGATATTCAATCTCTTTTAATTTAATCAAGTTAAACAGTTAAGCATTGGACATCTACCTCTAATATGGTTGATAATTGTGAAGTGATCATTAGTAAGGGGTTATTTTGTGTTGCACATGCATCACTATTGGGAACAAACTTTATATAGTTTTTTTTTTAATGTATTGTTAATCCTTCATTCCATTGTCACTCCTAGTATTTTTATTTTCTATATAATTTTTTTTTTTTTTTTTTTTTACTACTTTTCCTAGACGTAGCTTGCTTGTGTGATGGTACTGACTACTGGACTAAATTTAGTAATCTAAATAGGGAGGGTCCTTTATGCCAGTTGATAATATTACGAACATTTACTAAATCTGTACAAGTGAGTTGTTACCTTTGACACTGAATCCCAGTTACACATTTCATTTCAGAGAGAATATACTGCTGTAAAAGTC
This sequence comes from Cirrhinus molitorella, assembly GCA_033026305.1. NCBI lineage: Eukaryota > Metazoa > Chordata > Actinopteri > Cypriniformes > Cyprinidae > Cirrhinus > Cirrhinus molitorella. The sequence continues at coordinate 30,428,078 of CM065120.1, forward strand.
TTAATTATGTTTTGTATTATCAAGTTTATTCATTTAATTTTGTTTTTGCTGACTGATTAAAGCATTTAACATTTCTTTATTTTGAACTGACAGGCACAGAAGAAAGCTGCAGGCAGTCTTCACGTTTAACCTTTTACAGTCATTACTTTCACTGTTGTAAGCTTTTATTGTCAGTTTGTTCATGTAGAATATTGACATCAATTTCCCTCAAAAAAGCAATATTGTTTTAGTTCCCTATTGAGAAACCTTTCTTGATTTTTCACTAATATTTAATGAAATGATGTCTGAAAGATGAGATGACTAAGTGCTTTGAGTTGTTGTGAACGGACGTTTTTTTTGCCATTCCAATAAAACACTTTGTTCTTCACATCCTGTTTTGGTTAGCTTGTGTGTTGTGTAAAAAATGAATTTAGACTTAAAATAAAAACTATGCAGATATTTGGCAAATTGTTGTTAAGCTGAACCCTGCACATCTAAAAGACTCATTAGAGTACTCAATTAGCATTTGAGATATGCATTCAAACGGTCAAGGCATTCTCCACGATGAGACAAACCATGTGGCTAGCAAAAATATATGTAAAAGTTACATTAAACATATTCTGGTCGACCTTTCAGAACTAACTTAATTCCAGTGTAACCACAGGTTTCTAATTAACAGGATTTTTCAAAAAAAAATTATCAAAATACTAAGTTCATTACTTTGGTCAGTTACTCGGATGTGCGTCCATATTGGAGATACTCGGATGGAAACAACAGCATGGATTGCACAGTTAATGTACTACTGAATATGTTGTTCTGCTAATTTATGCTGTCTAAACCATGAAAAAAAGTGTGGAAGCTGCTAAATCATATGGAAAAAGACTTAATAAGCAGGAAAGAAAAAAATTCATTTGATGTTTCCCCATTCAAAGATTCCATTCCACTCGGCGGCCATCTTTGAAACGCCTCTCGGGCATGCAAGTGCAGCTCCTATCTCTTTGAATTGAGAAACATCAAATTCTCCAAAACTGTCCACCAAGTTTATGATTAAATTTCATATTTGAAATTACCAATGAAATCCGACAAGAACCGCCTCGTAAATATGGTTCCTCGTGTTTTAATAGCGTTAAAAAACGCGTATTTTTCAGGCTACATCAGACAGTGCGCATGCGCAGTACTGAGCGTACGTCTTAGAACGCCGACTGTTTCTATAGCAACCGGGACTTCAAACGCAGCTCTTTCATTAAGAAGGCGGGACTTCTCGGCCATAATGAGCGTTGCATTTTCCCCATTCAAAACTATACGAATGACACGTTTCGGGTATTCTATAGTCTTTGGTAGTACTAAATTGTGGAGTTCAACCAGTAAAAAACTTTCCACCAATTTTTGTTTTCATTTCTTGGGGGCGGGGCTAAAATCACACGTTGATGACGCATTGGCCCCTCCCCTAACACTATAATAACTAGAGCATATTAGCATCAGTGGTTCACCCTCTTAATCGTGAGTTAGTCATTACCATCACTTACTACATTTTGCTAGTTAGCTATGCCTCATTGCCTGCTTGTAATAAACTACAAGACAGCCCCGTCATCCAATCAGGTTGTAACTGTATTTGAGGTTGAGAGGCTGCAGCTTTCCCGTGAGTGGTCATGGTTACGGCGCCGACAGTGGACACGCCCCCAGCGCTTGGGAGCAGAGTATACTGCTTATTGTTTGAAGATTTTACCATTTTTGTCTTCAGTTTTTGGGGGGCGGGGCTAAAATCCCGTCTCAATGACGTACTTGCCACCTCCCCTAACACTATAATAATTAGAGCTCATTGGCATCAGTGGTTCGCCCTCTCAATCGCGAGTTACTGTCATTACCATTAGTTACTACGTTACACCCTACAGTTTGCTAGCTAGCTATGCCTTCGTCACGTAAATGCGTATTACCTGGTTGCCATAATTTAAGAAACAGCTGAGTCATCCACTCAGGTTGTAGGGGTATTTGACAGTTGAGAGAGGCTGCAGTTTTCCTAGGAGTGGTCGTGGTTTCAGCAAGAACAGTGGACACGCCTTCAACTTTTAAAAGCACAGAATAATGCCTATTTTGAAGCCAACATATTTTTAGACCATTTTTCTGATGTCATTCAACAGGACTTGTGAGGATTTGTAGGTGTACAAGCGTTGTTTTGGTTTCTAAAGATTTATCTATTAAAACAGTAGCAGTGCATAAAGGGAAAATTATAGTCAAAAGCACAATTGATTTATAAAGAGTTTATTACCAATGCTCACACACACACGCATACACATATTCACAACCATGTTCACTCACACCGAACTATACAGTACACGTTCTTTTCTTTCTCCCCTCAGTCTATCTTTTGATCCAAAATGTTCCTATAAGTGTATTCTTTGCAAATACATTCTGTCCCCTGATTGGCCAGCTCTGTTTTAAAAGTTGATCAACACCCCTGACAAGACAGACGATGATTGAAATGAGTCCTGCACAATGTCACAATCTTCTTGAATGCAATAGGTAAGAATTAAATAATTAAAAATAAAAGGCTTTGACTGATTCAAAATGACAGCTAACGTCCACTGATTGGCTCAACCGCTGTCCAATCAGAGGGCACTGATATGGTCACCCAGCCTTCTGTGGCACTGCAAGCAGGAAGTTTTAAATCCTACTTGGCTGACTAGTCAAGGCCACCAGTGAGACTTGGCTCTTACTTATTAATAAAACAAAAATAATATCTAAGAGGCAGCCAACCAAAGTGTACAGGTTAAAATTTGAAATATGTCCCACATATTGGACTCCACCATATCAAATGCATTATTCAATGCTACGATTAACCCTCTGATTACCGGCTGATCTTTCTCTAGTTAGAGCAACCATCAGCTCTTTAATCCCTCCATTTGATTAGATAAAAGTTTGAGAGAACAAATATCAGCCTTTGTAGAAAAAAAACATTTGATCTTATCAATAGCCATTTATAAAGTCATATAAAATAACACTTTAAAAATTAAATAAAAACTTTCTTGAATTTCTAAGGCCATTGCTCAGAAAACACTACTTGAAAAGGCTGCTGTCATTTAAATAATGCATTAGTCCATTTCCTTATCTTTTTTTAACCGTTTTGCTTCCATGGTGCTGATTGGATACAAACGCAACATTGTCGCATGCCAATCACAGTGGTCTGAAATGGCTACTGAATGCCACAGGTCCCCTTTTTTTTTGTAAAAATCAAATTCCACTCATTGGGAAAAAAAAAAAACGGATCATTTTTCTCTATACAGAACAATTTACATATTAATCTTGGATAAAAATCTTTTTTTGTTGTTGTCGTTATTTACTGAAATGTGTTTCAAGGCAATCCGGTCCTTTGCCATCACAGCTCCTTACTGGTGAGGAGTCCTGAAGTTCCACTATGTCACGGCTTGAATGACCCCCTGCTCCTCCTCCTCCTCCTCCTCCTCCTCCATGTCATATCCAACCAAAACCTGCTGGTCAGCATTAAAAAAAAAAAAAATAACAGCAGAGGTCTGCTTCAATTTTGAAGAGAAGTTTTCAGATCTTTCCTGCAGGCATCAATAAATGTTCACCAAACAGATTTTCTCTGCTGAGTTGGTGAAGACAATGAGTCCATGGCTCCATTCTTGACAACACGGGTCAAAACAGCTTGTCTGTCACACCGAGATTTCGTAAGTGGTGCCTCCAACGCCTGTCACCTTCTTCACCCCGCCTCCAGGCTTGTGGGCGGGGCTCTGAGAAGAGCCGGCACTGGAATACGCCTGACCTGGGCGCATGGACACACTGACAGGATGAGAGGGGGACGAGGGGGTGGAAGAAGGCTTCGGCTGCCCGTTTGTCCGACTATACGATTTCATCTGAATCTCGTCCCTATACAGAAAAACAGCGATATTACAGAAAAATTTACGTCAGTATACATTTATATAGTACTTACACATCACTGTTCACAAGTTTAGGGTCCAAGTACAAGTTTTATGGCTCTCATATTGACATATGTAATAGAAAACTCATGAAAGATTTCGTTATTTCGGAACTGTTTGGACTGTTGGGGGCACCATTATTTAGATGATGTGAAATGGTTGCACAATGCAATGTAGTGAGCACAACAGCCAGTTTCTGACATAAGCGAGAAAATAATATTTTCCGAAGACAAGATCACCGTGATTAGCTGTTCTGTCATAAGCGACAAGACCAAATTAAATAATAGGATACAAACGGGCTGATAAGATCAGAGCAGTGGGATGGCCAGCTTGTCTCTAGACACTGCTTTAAAGCTATTATGCTTTTTCACTTTTTGAATTTTAGTCAGTGTGTGGTGTGTATGTTTGTGCATAAAAAGGATCTACAAAGTTACAAATCTCAAAGTCCACTCCAAAGAGATATTTCGTTCTTAAAAAATCCCTTTTCAAGAACTACAACGAACGGCTTATTTGGACTACAAGCTTTGTTTCCCAAATGTTATGTCGTCATAAAATAAATCCCGCCTAATGAAATTTGAAATGTAGGGGCGAGATGGGGGATTAGCTTAATTTTAGCGATGAGGCACGGAGAGCCGCTTCTGAGATACTCTGAGAGACATAAACCAACGCTATCTCATGGGAATTCATACATATTTTACGAGGTGGCTAATATGTACGAATTCGTACAACCTCACTCGTACGATTTGCCTAGACCCCAGTGACGGGTAGGTTTAGGGGCGGGGGTTAGGTGAAGGACATTTGTACAAATTCACACGAATTGGGAACTCGTAAAATCCGTACGATTTAGCCAAAAACATATGAATTCGTACAAGTCAGGTCATACGAATTAGCCACCTCGTAAAATATGTACGAACTGCCGTGAGATCGGGCTGGTATAAACACAAGCAATGACTACAGTCGTCACAATCTCCTCTGGTTTCCGTGTCAGAGTGTGCAGTATAGGGCCCAAAACACATGCAGAGGCGCGACTGGTATAACCGGAGGCACTGACTAAAGGGGCGATTATCTCCGGTTGTGTGTAGGAGCGGAACGTGCCGCAGACGTGTGCACTTTTCCCTTCTTTATTCTTAATAATTCGAGGTTATGTTGCCTAAACGGTCTAGTAAAATATAGTTTGAAAGGTTGCGTGTTCGGCTGTATGCATACGCTAAGCCGCTTCAGACAGCACACTAGTGCAGAAAAAGTTGTGAGAAAATCAGATCTGCTATGACGATCTGTCATGTGCATCAGATTTTAAAGACACAGTGCTGTTTTTAAAGTGAAACCTGCTTGATGTAGATCAAAGAACAAAAGAAAAAGAGAAATCACTCAACTGCTGTAATCTCTGATTAACTTTTGTAGCTTGAATAAACATTAATCTGTATAGTTTCTGCATATACAATTTATAGTTTATGTGAAGATTTTTTTTTTAAATCACTTAAAAGTGGTTATACATTTCAGAGCGTATTATGTTTAAAAATAATGGCTTTCAATTATAGTGTAATGCAGAATGGCTATAATTAATAGGTAAAATGGCGGAAAAATGTTTTTAAATACAAGTAGCAGTATTGGTATCAATACTACTCAGTAAAATGATGCCATTAAACATTTAAAATAAACTCTGTATGTTGTTTCTACATTAATTTGGAGGTTCAGTGTACATTTATGACAATATAAATATGAAATTAATCATGATTAATTACAGAAAATTTAATCATGACCAAGTTTTAAAAAAAAAATGGTGTGGTCTACTTAAAATCTCAAAGGAATAAGGGTTAAAGTGGAGAGAACAAAGACATGGGTCTTTGGGAAGTTTTATTTGTCCACAGGCATCTTCCCATTCTTTGCTCCTCTAACTTATCATTGCTTCTCTTGTTGCCCTTCATCTGAAAATTCCAATCAAAAGCAACACAATGTGGCATTGTGTCAGTATTTTTTTTTACCGTACAAAAAAGCAACAGGTAGCTCACAGAGTGCAACCATTTCACATCATCTAAATAACGGCGCCCCCCCATAGTCCAAAATATGTATAAAACATTGTGGATTTGTTTAAATAACGTAAATCTTTCATTGGTTTTGAAAAACCATTTATGTTTGGACGAAGATGTACCTGTGGGAACTTTTTAGCAAGACGCGAAATACGTACCGCCATGTACGTTGTCTGACATACTCTGTGAAATGTCCACTGAGTGGTGCTAAAAGAGTGTTCGTTTTTGTCCTAGAACAGATGAATGTACATATGGTACGTTTTTGATGTTGGTTTTGTACGTGTCACCGCAGTTCCGACATGAAATGTCCATTGAGTGGCACTATAACTCTAAAGCACCATGACGTTTTAAAATAACGTACCATCTGCACTACAACTAAACTTACCCAATAGTATGTACAAAAGTGAATGTGATGTAAAAACGCAATTGAAAGCATGCCATTTTAGCTTGTTTTTCCATCTCTCAACTCTTTCACCATAAGTCATGTTTTTCACAGGATTCATACCCAAGGATTACAAATCCTAAATTAAATTCTGTGCTGGCTGAGCTATCGAGCAAGCTTGTAATGTCTGGAAAGCAAAACATATGGAGCTGTAATCATAACTGTGTATAATACGTTTACAAGTGCTCGCTATTTTACCGCCACTAGTGTTGATTTCTTTTGGAAACTGCAGTGATATGTACTTATTGGTATGTATTTCACATCTTGCGAAAAAGTTCCCAAAGGTACATTTTTGTCATGAGATCGGGTAGTTTCTATTAAAGCCTGGGGTTCCCTTCAAGAAGTTAACACTTTTATTCAGCAAGTATGCATTTAATTAATCAAAAGTCACAGTAAAGACAACATTATGATTTATGTTTCAAATAAACTACATTAAAAGGCATTTAATGAAAATACATTAAAAGAATCCTGGGGAAAAAATTGTATCACAGTTCCCACAAAAATATTAACCAGATGTGTCAACGTTGTAATAATAATAAGAAATGTCTCTTGAGCAGCAAATCAGCATATTAGAGTGATTTCTAAAGGATCATGTGGAACTAAAGTCTGACGTAATGGCTGCTGAAAATTCAGCTTTGCCATTACAAGGACAAATCACATTATAAAAGTATATTAAAATAGAAAACAGTTACTTTAAATTGTAATATTTCACAGAATTACTGTATTTTTGATTAAATAAATGCAGCCTTTAAAGAGAGACTTTAAAAAAAAAAGCATATCAACCCCAAACTTTTAAACAGTATTGTATTTGAGAGTAAAGGTATGATGATCCTGTAGCATGCATTTAAATCAAGTACAATATTATATTCAAATGTATGAAATTTGCTATTTTAGAGTAATGTCATATGAAAGTTTCCAAACAGATTAAAGCATCACAATGTAACCAAAAGTAGATCACAACACATAAGAATGAAGTACAATATGACAACCAAAAACAAAACACATGAGAGGATGCCAGATATCAGTGCAAAAAGGCAATGAAAATAATTTAGCCACAATGGCAAATTCTGTCTTGCCTTCCAAGGTATTTTAATTTCTCTGCGACTCAATTTGGAAAGGAAACATTCTCTTAAGCACTGAAGCATGGCAGGTTTATTATAACCATGAGCTCTGCTGCCGGCATGTCAGTAAAATGACTGTTAACGATTAGGTTCATTGTTTGGCCCTTGGTTTGTTTCCAAATAACAATGGACACGTCAACTTAAAACATGAAATTTCTATGACAGAATATGGCTCATTTTGTTCTTTCTCTCAAATTAAGCAACCATGTTTCCTGTAAAGGAGATTTATTTTACGCTAATTTTGTGGAGGCCAGGCTGATTTTGTTGCTTTAAAAATGTTGACTAATAACTCGAAACAAAGCAGGCTTTCCAGACCCCTAAATGAGCACAGTAATGAAGTTTTCTGTCTGTCTCAGATCTATCCATTTAGTCATTTTGCCACTGATTAAACTGGATCTGTTTATTCTAGAGTACAATATCCAGTTTATCTACACAGGTCACCATGGTAACAACTTAAGTGGTGGCATGATGTCAGGAGACTTAAATATTTCAATAATCTAAATACAAAAAAAATCTAGTTTTCCATCCTCTCATTCCTCAAAGACAAGTAATTTGATTATGTTCATATTTACTATGAAATCATAATATGGCACTGAAACAACTAGGTACATGAGACGACAACAGGCACTACTAAATCTTTTATGCATTCATTCAGAACTCTTGATTTGGAAGAAAAACTACCTGAAATCTGACACAATTCAGATTAAACCAAAAGTCAGGTTTAAAGGATAAATTCACTTCTAAAATCATTTCTTGTCATCCAAGATGTTCATGTCTGTCTGTTTTCAGTTAAAGAGAAATTAAGGTTTTAAGGGAATTTTTTTTCTCCATATAGTGGACTTCAGTGAGACCCAACAGCTTGAAAGTCCAAATTGCAGTTTAAATGCAGCTTCAAAGGGCTCTACACGATCCCAGCTGAGGAATAGGAAAAGGGTCCTACCTAGCGAAACCACTGGTCATTTTCAAAAAATAAAAATTGGATATTTTTTGACCACAAATGCTCATCTTGCACTAGCCTGACCTCACGCATGACATAGTTGGAAGTACCGACCCAGTGTTTACAAAATGAACATGCAAAGAAAGTCAAAGGCAAGACGAGCAGTTGTGGTTAAAAAGTACGCAATTTATTTAAAATAGAAAATCACTGATTGGTTTGCTAGATGAGACCTTTATTGCTTGGTTGCAACCGCATAGAGCCCTTTGAAGCTGCACTGAAACTGCAATTTAGACCTTCAACCTGTTGATCCCCATTGAAGTCCACTATATGGGAAAAAAATCCTGGAATGTTTTCTTAAAAAACATTCCAGGAAAAAAATATGGGAAAATATGGGGAAAAAATCCTGGAATGTTTTCTTAAAAAAAAAAAAACTTTAATTTTTATTCAACTGAAGAAAGAATATGAACCTCTTGGATGACATAAGGGGGAGTAAATTATCAGTAAAATTTTATTCTGAAAGTGAACTAATCCTTTAATATTAATGTGACTAGTCTAATGTTAATTAATTTTTGCCATTTAAACTAAAATTTATAAATTTTATTTATAAATTTATAAAATTTTATAAATTTTATATATTATAAAATATATAAATCAATGAAATATTAATTTATTTATTTTGCTGCTTGTGTGAACAAATGCCTTTGGTTTCCTTAAAAACTGTAATGGTTGACTGGACATTTAAAAAAAAAATGGTTAGGGGATGTTTAAAAATAAGTAATACCTTCAGTAATTATTTCTTTTTTTTTTTTTTTTTTTTTTTTTTACTTGACTTTATGTTGTTTTAATGTTTTGCCAGTGTTGTCACAATTATAAATAAATACATAAAATAACATCATAATAGTAGGGCTGCCCCCTAATAGTAGACAAATTGTCACTTAGTCGCAGAAAAAAAAATGATTAAAATAAATTTAGTCATGGTTCGTGATGGAGAGATTGTTAATGGTTAGCCTGTGGTAATAGTAATACAGTACATCAGGCAGTACATCCAACACTCCCATACAATTTAAATACGGCTTATTATCTGAAATAGGCCTATGTAAGTAGTAGCAACTTTACATGTCTGCTCAATCTAATGTTAACATAGAGAAATGTGCGCTGTTCCTATGCCTGTGTGGAAGCTGTCATTTGCTCTTAAAATAGCCTACTCCCTCATTTTTGGGCATACAGGTAGGAGTAAAACATCTTTTGAATCTGTAAAGACTTTTTATTCATGTACACTCACAATAACAATGAAACACGCTTTTCTAAAATAACGAAAGCAAACAGGATGCGCTTCTGTCGTATCGTTTTCTGAGAACTGTATATCTTTGCCTTACAGACATAAAAAATAAAAATAAATAAATAATAAAAAATAATAATAATTATTATTATTATTGTAATTATATTATATTATATTATATTATATATATATATATATATATATATAGAGAGAGAGAGAGAGAGAGAGAGAGAGAGAAATGTCTACTTTTGAAGATTATGTAATCCGTATAAAACACGCATCAGGCGCATTACAACTGCGGAGTCACTGTTGCCGACTTCATCTCTTAAGCCGAAAACAAACCCATAAGACTTTATTCAACAATTTCTTCTCTTCCCTGTCAGTCTATGAGGCATGTTCACGAGAGTACAAAATATCTTAATTTGTGCTTTGAGGATGTCTTATGAGTTTACAACGACATGGAGGTGTTAATTAGTGACAGAAATGTCACTTTTGGATGAACTATTCATTTCGATGTTTTAATACATGGACAATTATGATTCACAAACATTTAACAATGACACCACGCAGCAAAAAGCAACAGATGATCGCTGATCAAAGCATGAAACTATTGGAGAGTTGCCTAGACAGAATGAGTTTAGACCGGTGATAAAAAGCAGAAGGAAGAAAGAAGTGAAAGAGATACACTCACAGGAGTCTGGGAGGAGGAGGAGGAAGAGTAGGAGGAAGGAGGCAGCAGGCTGCGCAGAGCGTCGTAAGGTTGAGGGGGAGTTACTCACTTTGGCGCCTGTATGCCCCCTCCCCCGACTGAGGCCGAGGCTTTGCGGACCAGGCGGTACTGCATCTCTGCAGCGGCAGCGCTAGAGTAAGACAGAGACTTCCCCAGCGGCGGGGGGTGCGGCGAGCGTGGAGGGTGAGTGGTGGGCGGCAAGGGCGTGTCAGTGGAGCGAGTGCGGTATGGATATGAGGGCTGAGATGGGCCCGAGTCAGAGAGCAGAGGGGGTCGAGAGAAGCGGGGCGGCCGATGGTGATGGTGATGATGGTGGTGGTGGTGGTGATGGTGGGGCACTTGAGATTCGTGCAGCAGGCGTTCTCGCTCTCGTTCAGGTGGAGCGGGCGGAGAGGAGGTGGAGCCACGTAGATAGCCGACGTGCTGCGGGGAGGCAAGGAGGGCGGTGCCGGAGGCAGACGGCTGGTGGAGCTCCGCCTCCCGCTGCTGGGCGATCTGCGCCGACAGGAAGGGCGAACTGTATCCAACTACAGGCGTGCGCGGTCGGCCCGGTGACATCTCAGGTGCTGCCGACTCAAAATCAGGGCTTTCGGAAGGAGTGAGCAGACTATCGTACGACAGACTGCCGTTCCGAGGAGCCGGCGGTGGCGTCTGATTAGCTAAGCTCTTGTAGCTGGTAGAGGTGGTAGCTTCAGATGGCGGGGCATTGTGGGAAGAGCGAACACTGGAGGACCGCGAGCCCCCTCCAGCAAGAACTGTGGGATCAGAGAAGGAGGGATACGAACGCCCTCCTAGGGCATATCCTGTGATCCCTGAGCCTGGAGGTCCTCCAGGACCCCCGCCTGTTCGCTCTGGCCCGCTTCGCTCCACTCCACCCCCCTCGCGCCCATCCAGACTGGGTTCAGAGCGATAGCCTGGCTGCTGACTGGACTGGAGGAGAGAGGAAGAGGACTCTTTAAGACTGTCCCCACGACTCATCTACAGAGAGAGCGAGAGAGGGAGACAGCAAAGCAGAGGAGTTTATAAAGTTTCAAAGGAAATCTGTAAGCTAAATTCAAAGGGATGTCAAGGATCTTGTGTACCACTGGGGACAGATGATTTAGGAAAGCGCTTTCTATAGCTATAATAAAGAGGCAGCATTGTGACAGACAGAGAGGCTAAGCTTAGAGAGCCAGGGAACAAACTTGGACACACTAAAGGCAAAGTACCAAGGTTGGTAATGTTTCATTTTTGCATTTGTTTCTGTACAGCATGTTAAACATCAAAAAACCACAACATCTATCTTTTTCTTGACTTGTGGTCTCTGTTGGCAGGGGTTAAAGAGCCCTGGGGCCTCATGTATAAAAAGTAAGCTATATGGAAGCATGACATTTACCCTGTTTGGCTTCTTAGCCTAAAACTGTAGATTTGACTGCAGGCTACTGTAGCCGACCTGAGTGACTGTGCATAATTTATTTATTTTTAAATAAAGGTACTTATTTCATAGAACAAAAAAATATTTTCTGATCATGAATATCTAGTTTGTTTTGTTATTAAATGCCTTAAGCAAAACTGAACATTGCATACAGTTGAGGTCAAAAGTTTACATACACCTTGCAGAATCTGCAAAATGTTAATTATTTTACCAAAATAAGAGGGATCATACAAAATGCATGTTATTGTTTATTTAGTACTGACCTGAATAAGATATTTCAGATAACAGACGTTTACATACAGTCCATAAGAGAAAATAATGTTGAATAAAGTTGATTTTATAAAAATGGCCCAGTTTAAATGTATACATACACTTGATTCTTAATACTGTGTTAATACCTGAATGATCCACACCTGAACATTTTTTTGTTTAGTGTTCATGAGTCATGAGTTTAACTGCCTGCTGTTCTTCAGAAAAATCCTTCAGGTCTCATAAATTCTTTGGTTTTTCAGCATTTTTGTGTACTTGAACCCTTTCCAACAATGACTTTATGATTTTGAGATCCAACTTTTTACTGATGCTACAGAAGGAAAAAGTGATGCATTAAGACTAAGAGCCAGGGGGTGTAAACTTTTAAACAGAATGAAGATGTGTACATTTTTCTTATTTTGCCTAAACATAATTTGTTTTTCATTTAGTACTGCACTTCAGAAGCTACAGAAGATACTTACATGCTTTCCAGAAGACAAAATAAGTTACATTTACCCTGATTAATGCATTGTTTCTCCTTCTGGAGCATATTTTGAATGTTAAATATTTTATTCAGGTCGGTACCAAATAAAAAAGTAACATGCATTTTGTATTATTTTGGTAAAATAATTAACATTTCACAGATTCTGCAAGCTGTAAACTTAAATTCTGTAAACTTTTGACTTCAACTGTATGTGATTTTATTTTTTCAGCAGTCATTTTTACAAGAGTTTTCCTGATTGAGAGCCGAGACCAACCAAACAATGACTATTCTCATTTTGGAAACTCTTGAAGATCTAAAGGTTTATAGGCCTTATATTCAAGGTTAATAAAATATAGAATGGTAAAACTTCACAAATAAGTTTCACTACAGCATTTATTAATCTTAGTTCATGTTAATTTCAGAATTTACTAATGCATTATTAAAATGACAAGTTGTGTTTGTTAACATTAGTGAATGCACTGTGAACTAACATGAACAAACAATGAACAACTGTATTTTTATTAACTAGCATTACCAAAGATTAATAAATAGTGTAATAAATGTATTGTTCATGTTAGTTAACACAATAACTAAAGTTAACAAATGACACCTTATTGTAAAGTGTTACCGACAAAATGATAGGCCTGTCATAATGTCACAATATCAGATTTTCACTGCACAATTATCAAGGCCAAAAATATTTCACAATAATAATATAATAATGATCTACAGAAACATGTAAAAAACTGTTTATTTTGTTAAATGAATTCCACTAAAATGCATGCGTATGGAGGCAGAGACAGAGTCTGAAAATACACAATAATTTTTACAGAATAATAATAAAAAAAACTTCTATACTGTGAATACAGATAGAATGTCTTGCTGCCATGTTGGTGTCAACCAGTTACGTCTATAATGGAAACTCAGTAAATTTACATTTTATTCATGAGGCCTCAGGTCTTTCAGAATCAAAATCACATGACATGGTGTATTTGTCATCTAATACATCCTAATCCAGCATTATAGATCCAAAACCAGCACACCCCCACAGCAACAACCAGCAAATTGCACAGCCACTCTGTGAGGAGATACTGGATTGTGTTGAAACAGTGTAGGCTTTAACACTACTAGAGTTTACATAAACTAACTTTAAACTTTAAGAGTTGAATTATTCTTTTGTTTCAGAATAACCATATTCTTTCTTTTGTATTAGCTGTGGCATTTTGAGAAGGCAATGTGGTATTTTTGTAAAGGCAACATCTTTATATAATATAACCCTTAATTTTTCAAAGGTAAAGGATTGAAATTACTAGAGTGATACACTAAATAGTAGAAGGTTCATAAAACAATGACATTTAAACAAACTCATCTGCATTAAGCTGCATTTAAAAATGAATGCATATGGGCAATGGAAAAAGACAGATATTAAAGTAGAGAGAGGACCACTGGCACATAATACAATAACACACAGACACACAGAAAGAGTAGTACAGTGTAAACTTACTGATACTGTTCAACTGAAAGCCACTGAGTCAACCAAATTGGAAGGGGAAAAACAATTGAATGGATTGAACAAAACAAGACTTAAAATATGTGGTATAAAGGAAATAATAATAACAGTCATGCAAAAGAATGTAAATGTCAAATTAAATGTTGTGAATCACCACCATAGATTGTGAATGAACACACAGACCTAAGTACTTTGGATAAAAAAAACAACAACAAACATGTAAAGCAACAGAGAAAAGTTACCTGGTTGGCATAGGCATGTGTGAGGGCAGTGTGGTTCTTGCCCGGGCTGCTGTAGGTGGGCCTGTACTTGAACATGGTGGGAGTGGGCGGGGCTTTATTTAACAGACTACTCTCTGCAAATAAAGGACAACGAAAGATCAGATTTAGAGTAGTAAACACATTTTAGAAACATAAAAGTGTCACAATAGCATCACAGCAGGTACAACTACAACTATAGAGTTTTAATAATCATTCTAAATCTACAAGAATAGAGAAGTTCACACAACTATAACGATAATGACACAGAGGTAAGATATCATTGGAAGGTGCTGAACATCAAAAAAAAAGAACAGCTAATCAAATTTCACTAGTACTTTAAAGAACAGATTAACCCAAAAAAGAAAATTATGTCATTAATTACTCACTCTCATGTTCCAAACCGTAAAACCTTTGTTCAACTTCAGAACACAAATTAAGATATTTCTGATTAAATCCATGGGCTGATGCCACATGGAGTATTTTACCAATGTCCTTACTACCTTTCTGGGCCTTGAATGTGTCAGCTGGATTGCTGGCTATGCAGGGTCAGAAAGCACTCAAATTGAATTAAAAATATCTTAATTTGTGTTTCAAAGATGAACGAATGTTTTACAGGTTTGGAACAACATAGGGTTGAGAGATAAATTACAGAATTTTCTTTTTGGATGAACTATCCCTTTTAAGCACTGAACATTTGCAGAACTTGCTTATAATAAACAGAACACTAAAATGCTTTGGTGTAGATGCTAATATAGTTATCATTATAGTTTCATTTACAGTTATCACTCTTGGTGTGATCAGGCTGTTATACACCATTCTTTATATGAATATTAGATGCATAAATGGCTATATATATATATATATATGTATGTATATGCACAAGGAAGACAAGACCAATCACAAAATGCATGCAAGTATTATGATGGCATCACTGCTGTTAGATTTTGAAAGCTTGAATAAACACTTCAATGCAAGTCAAATCCTACAGTGAATGTAATAAGTAACTAAAAAAGCACAAATAGCCTTATCAGCTTGGAAAGGATGTATAGAAGTTTGAGAGATATTAATCAGTCAGAATGCTAGTGTAGTTCTCTCTAACCCTCAGAGTGTCCGCCAGGTCCTCGTGACAGGCCAGGGTATCTGAGCTCTGGTTTAGGTGGAGGCGGAGGCTCGGCATCAGCAGACTGACTCTCCATTAAACTGCTCTTAGACTGAAAGATTGCAAAAGATAGAATGAAACACACATGGTTAATTAAATACTGAAACAACAGAGAAGACAAACAGCTGACTAAAGGTATTTTCTGACTCATATACAATATACGATGGGAAAAACACTCATTCAAAGCATGACTCCTTCCTCCCCGAGCTGAACTGGATGATGACACGGCTGAATCAACAATGAACTGACTTAAATGAAAAACTGTTTTTGTTATAGTCCTCTTGCATTATTGAGACATTCTTTTCCTGTTTGACACTGTAAAGCTGCTTTGACAATCTGTATTGTATAAAGCGCTACATAAATAAAGGTGACTTGACTTTCCAATGCCAAAGTCACTGAAAAAATGGTTACATTGTTAAAGTTACATTGCCTGAACTGTCAAACTATGCTAAAGAGCAGCACATTGTTATCCTGGTCAAGTACTGAAATTTGCTAAATGATGTATTGTGCAATTTTTGGTACTACCCTACTTTTGGTTTATCATGCTAGGGTTGTGCAATAAATAACATTTTAATAGGGATCTCAATTGACCCTTTACAAAAACAAGCCCTCCTTAGTTACTGTTGCTATGTATGACAAACAATGCCACTCACACTACATACACGTTCTCACGCAGTGAAAAATACATCGCGAAACAAAGAGGAAACTGACAACACAACGACAGACAAGATAGAGCAGGTTACTTCTGGTATGAAACTAGGTCTAAGCTTTAAAATGTCATTTTTTGAATAAATTCAAACAATAAATACCGTTTAGTGGCACTTTAATGTGTTGTGACAGATCACTGCATTGCCTTATTAGATCAATCGTGTGAACTGATTGTGTTTTCTTATTAACTTAAACCACCAAACTTGAAAAACTGTATAATGACGTCTTTCTGCAATTAAAAAAAAAAAAAAAAAAAAAGACATTCATTCATGTTTAAGTCCACCGAAGAAAATCTACTCTCAGTCTGATTTGTTTGACAAAATGGCAGATTCTGCATTATGATTGGTCCGGTCGCCTGCCAATGAAGCTGCTTGTGAAAAGTCAATTTATGCTACTCTCGATTAAGCATAACCATCTGCAATATTTAACTGCTGGTTATTTATCCTGATTTTTTTTGACAGTTTTGACAGTTATTTTGCATGGATAACAACTTCACAACTTCCAGATAAAAAGAGTTAAATCCCAAAATCAAAACTTTTCTGCCCAGGGTTTTATTTAATCTTCCCAAATTGGCAACCATGCGCACTCTCTCTCAGGACTGAGAAAAAAAAGCAATGATCTGAAAACTAAAAGAA
This sequence comes from Cirrhinus molitorella, assembly GCA_033026305.1. NCBI lineage: Eukaryota > Metazoa > Chordata > Actinopteri > Cypriniformes > Cyprinidae > Cirrhinus > Cirrhinus molitorella. The sequence goes on from CM065120.1 coordinate 30,444,947, forward strand.
AAACAATAACATAATTTGGAATTAAGTTTTCACACTTGAGTCCTCTTTAAAAGAACCGAACCCAGAACCCTTTAAGTGGATCAAGAGGTGGACCAAGTGAAAAAGGACCCAGTTTTCTTTGTGTCCACCCTGTTGCTGTTTATTATGTGCACCCAGCAATGGTGTCTCAGACCTCTTTGTGTTCAGACTGTTGCTTTTTGGACCTAGCAGACATTATGACCTGAATATTTTTATCTTTTGCACAAAAATATTGGTTTTGCACACCTTTGTAATATTTATTTTGAATTGTTTTCCTTGTTAATCATGTTTATTTCATTGCACACAAGGATTTTTAAGCTCAAATTTAAGAGTTTTTAAGATCTGCACAGATAAAATTAATGTCAAATGAGTGTAACGTCTACAGTAACATATTAAACTGTAAAATGAATGCTTGAATAAAAAGCATGTTTTACAGTTCAGATAGGCCTACAGGTTTTCAGTAAATAAATAAAATAATCAGTTTCAGCCTTTAAACCATTTTTAAGAAGAGTCAAAAGTATAAATTATTATATTTATGGTTTAATGGCTGTTTTTTATATTAATTATTATATTAAACCAGAAGAAGGGCTGATTAAAAATGCTAATCTGATTCCTTCTTTGCCAGTGGGTGGCGCTTTTTTCATTAATATAACGGTTTCCCCAGTAACAGAAGTACACAAAGCAGGGCAGCACCTGACTTTGAAAGGTGCAGCGCTCATATTTATCCAATGAAATCATAGCTTTTTTATTTTAATATTCACATTACGCTAGATGGCAATACTTGTCTTCCCTTCCCCATTGTACTTTTTATTGCCTTAAATTTGATACAGTTAAATTTAAAACTTTAAGGACCCACGGAAACAGCATTGAAAAAGAAAATGGATAAATAAAATAAAAAATGTTTACAATTTTTCCAGAGATGGTCTCTGATCAGTTTGCTTCTGAGGGGTCTGAGATTTGGAGTGTTCACATATGGGCCAAAAACCATGCAAACCGCACTCAGATCCCTGAAAACACCCTTAATTTCACCAGTTTAGTTTTTGAGAGAAGCTTTTTCTTGCACCAGTTTTCATGTAAAGAGTGTTTTTATATATATGATAAATATAACACATCAGGAAAATATAGGAGATCAAATAAACCAAGTTGACAGTCTCTGATTTGCGATTTATCCGTGATTAATAACCATGTTTATGATTTGATCAAAGTAATTACCAGTTTAACCAATATCATGGAAGGCCTATACCATGTAACCCTATTTGGCACAGACTAACAAGTTGCTGGGTGGGGCGATATGAACACACTTTAGGCTCTTTCTCAGGCTCTGAGGACTATTTAGCATGCCAACTTTCCATGAGTAACTGGTTACAGCAGGCACACCTCTATGATATTTTAAACTAGGGCAATGGCATCACAGCAGAGGATGCCAAAAGATTCAGCAACCTTATCAGAGGGATAAGACCGGGAATTCTGAAGATAATGGAGGAAAAGAGAATGAGTGTTTCCAATAATCAGTTCCTTCCATTTCTGCACAGCGGTGCACATTTATCAAGCAGCTCTCGCTGCCATTCTGTAGCTCCTTCCTTCCTTGTGCTATCAGTGCTTACAACTCAGTAAGCTACAAGCTTAGTCTTTCACTTTAGAAACCATTCATGCAGAAATCCATGTATTGTCAAAAAGCATGCCTACTTTTCTCTTAACTCCAGGTTGAAAAATGTCAAAAAGATCTAATGAAGTGCTCCAAACTGATAGGAAGTTCCTGTAGCCTTAAAGAACATAAATCTAGTGACATTTCAGAGCACAACCTTTCATTATGGAATAAGAAAGCATTTTTGACAGTTTAAAAGCCAGTCTACATTTCATCCATATTAATGCAAGCCTGTCTGTGTCAGCCGTCCTCAATCAGATGGTAAATGGCACAAACAGATATTTTTTTTTTAGTTTCGCCTGCCAGAGAGGGGAATTGGAGCCAGTTGCTTGCAAAATTGTCTAACGCACTCTCTGACCTAGGGATTTTGGCTCCAACAGGAACATCTGCACCTCAGTGGTAGAGGTAACGCTCATAGCCTCATTCAAACATTTTCAGGCATGAATTTCCATGGGCTGTCTAGTTTCCAGATACATTTTTTTTTAAAAAGCATTCAAATTCAGACTTACTTCCTAATAAATCACTCTGAACAATTTGTGATTTGTGAATCACTTATTAAAGCTCTAAAGAACAACTTGCTCACAAATACACAAAAGTAATTTCTACAATTTCATTCATTTCCATGGCTCTCTCAGGCCTGGAATATACAATTGTAAAAAATTGCTGATATTTCATACCAACTGAGAGGAGAAGGTTGGAGAGAAGCCTTGAGAGCACTAAAGTAATAAGTAAAAAGGCATTATTTCCTTACCCGGTGCAAGTCTCCTTGGATTCCGTTGTCGAGCACCTTGGCTGCCAGTTGAGCCTCAGTAAGCTGCGGTCGGAGGAAAGGAGGCTGAACAGACACCGTCTGAGCCTTCCTTTTTCTACCCAGATACCTGAGAGATCACAATACAACACCAGGTTAAAACCTTAATGAGAAAATACAACATACATTGGCATTTTCATCAGCTAAAAGTGGTTTTAAGTCAGTTATTTCCATCTTTTGCTGTGGTGTGGCAGAAGAAAATATCGGTTTACATTTCCAAACATTCATTTTGCCATTAACTGTAATAATCCAGTGAGATTTTTGTTTGCACAAGGAGTCTGACAACAGCCAGTGCTCCACAGAGATGTGATCATCATCCAGTCTGTCTGGAATGACATGAAGAAACAGAACAAACTGAGACGGACTAAATCCAGAAGAATTGTGGCAATGTCTCAAGATGCTTCAAGAAATCTACCTGCAAAGCTACAATACTGTTAGAAGTTTTTAGGCACTTGTGTAAAAATGCTGTAAAATTAGGATGTTGTCAAAAATAACATCATAAATAGATTTTCTTTATCAATGAACTTCTATTAACTAAATTAAATCAACATTTGGTGTGACCATCCTTTGCTTTTAAAGTAGCCCCTGCCCTACAGGTGCACTTGCGCATAGTTTTTCAGGTAGCTTTGCAGGTAAGGTCTCTTGAAGAATCTTGGAGACTTTGCCATAGTTCTTCTGGATTTAGTCTGTCTTAGTTTGCTCTGTTTCATGTCATTCCAGACAGACTGGATGTTGATCAGATCAGATCTCTGTGTGGAGCACTGGCTGCTTGTCAGACTCCTTGTGCAAACAGAAATCTCACTGGATTATTACAATTAATGGCAAAATGAATGTTTGGAAATGCAAACTGATATTTCCTACTGACACACTACAACAAAAGATAGAAATAACTGACTTAAAACCATCTTTTAGCTGGTGAAAATACTAGTGTTCTAATAGTGTTGGCCACCACTGTATAGGTAACAAACCTGGGTGCCTGTGAGCTGCACAGAACATGTGAGACGTTTCTCAAGCAGCCATTTGTGAAGGGATTCACGCCTCCTCTGAACTTCCCTGTTACCTACAAACAGAGTTGACCATTAAACAAGAACCTTAGTAGTTACTTTATCAGTTATTTATCAATTATTTTTTTTATAAACAGTAAAAAATTATTTTAAAATAATAAAAAGGGGTGAAAAGAGGCAAATAGTAAGACAATAAGACACAAAAGTATGCACATGTGGTCAGCACATAAAGAGGAGGAAGGGGGGGTAGAAATAAAGCGGGAAACTGGTCTGGGAAGAGGATTAAGATGAGATTACAATCTAAAGAAGGAGGGCTGAGAGAAGGTCATATTTTGTAGGATTATAAAACTGCTTAATAGGGATTTTAATCCCAGTTTACCGCCACCAACAACATGGTTATTGACAGGAAAACAAACACCACAACAGAAGATTATGATTGCGCATGTCACAACCTGCTCATTGGTGGTCCTGCCTCTTGCCACCAGAACGACGTGGAAACCAGTGAGACCTGCTACTGGGATGAAGAAAAGCCCAGCGACACACATGACAGCCATACTAATATAGAGTCAAGGAGGAAACAGCAAATCATGCTCAGAATTCAGAGTCATGCTCAGAATTCTGGCCAAACATTTTTGGTGTGAGCACACATAAAAATTAAACAATTGTTTGAGGATACGTGACAGCTGAATGCACTCTGTCCAGCTGCTGGGTGTGGTAGAGAATGAAAAGCAGGCCGAAGCCAAAGACACCCATTATGTGAGCCGTCAAAGAAAGCAGGAACAGGAAGAAGTAACGGTAATTCCTCCGGCCGATGCAGTTGTTGACCCACGGACAGTGATGGTCAAAATCCTGCAAGGAGAGAAGAGTGTAAGTCATAATGGAAAGAGAGAGAGAAAAGCTTAAGGTTGTCCAAAGCAATCACACTTCTCTACTTAATTAACACAAATCGATTGGTTTAGTCTGCAAAGCATTAGTCAGAGCAAAAGTGGACAGACTGATTAATGACAAAGATTTACACAGTGAAAATAGGAACAAGGTAGTAAAACTCAAATGTTATGGAATTGCTATGTATTGTAATGTTATTTGTTTTGTCAACGCACAAATTGGGGTCACAGCTAAACAATCACGCAAATAAGGTGTGTGTGTGCTTACCTCCACACAGTTGTCACACACAGAGCAGTGTGAGCAACGCGGGGGTCTGTAGAAACGGCAGGTGGAGCACCACTTCATCCGCACTTGAATGCCTCGGATCTCCACAGTCTTGTAAAGAGGAGCCCGGAAATCATCCTCTTTATCCTCATCTTCCTCAGCTAGAACACACACAGAGTTTAACACACCTTCCTCAGTATATCAGATTACACTTATATTTTATTAATCCCCTGCTTAAGTGTCAACATGGAATCCTGTTTACTTTATGACCTTTGTGTTCCTTAACACACATTATCTTATGCACAATTCATCGCTGCATGTTACTTTAAATGAATAAAAACTGTCTTCATGATTTTTCAATAAAATGTAATAAGTAGCTTTTAAATTACGTCACCTAAGCCACACCTACAATGAAAATAACTAAATAGGCAATTGATATCAGTTTTCAGATTTTTCTCCCATTGTTGAATATTGCATTTCACTCAGAAACATTAGGGAAGTGAAATAGACTGGGAATGCCTTTTCACGTTGACTTTAAAGAGATAGTTTACCCAAAAATGTCCTCATGTCGTTCCAAACCCGTAAGACCTTCATTCATCTTCGGAACACAAATTAAGATATTTCTGATGAAAACCGAGAGCTTTCTGACTCAGTATGTACAGCAACACAACTACCACATTCAAAGCCCAGAAAGGTAGTAAGGACATTGTTAAAATAGTCCAACTGACATCAGTGGTTCAATGAACATGCGTCGAAGACTGACATAGAAGAGAAGAAATTGCTGAATAAAGTAAAAATACTCTTTGCACACAAAACGTATTCTTGTAGCTTTATAAAACTTCACTAATGTCACATGGACTATTTTAACAATGTCCTTACTAATTTTTCTCGGATTTCATCAAAAATTTCTTAATTTGTGTTCTGAAGATGAACAAAGGTGTTACAGGTTTGGAACGACATGAGGGTGAGAAATGAATGACAATTTTTGGGTGCTCTATCCCTTTAGTGTTACGTTAGTATATTCTATTATTAGTACTGATTAACATTTCAAATTATATTTTATTTTTATGTTTTAATTATTAGTAATTTGAGTACTTCAGCATCAGTTTATTTTTATTTTGTTAGTTTGCAAGACAACATTTCTAATTTCATTTGGTTTTTTCATCTAATACTTACATTTCATTTTATTTCAGTTAAAAATATTAAAAACCCTTTTGTTAGTTTTGGTTAACAATAAGAACACTGCTTTAAGGTTGATGCATTAAGGTGAAGTTTAGTACATCAAAGTCAGTTCACTGAAAAAATATTCTATTCATTGACTGAGAAGAAGAGGTGAAATAAATATTAAAGTGTTTTGTTTTCATAATAAGGCAACCACACATTCTACTGCAGCTGTATACTCACAGACACATCATATCGAAGATTGTTTCATTACCTCTAGGGAAGATGCCAGGATCCATAAAGGTGGCCATACAGAAGTTGGCCAGAACAAACAGAAACATAATGCCATTGTATATTGGCACAGCCACAGAAAACTGCTCTGAAAGCCAAGGGCACCTGTGAGGAAAAACAGGCATGAATGAGACACACTGAAATCACAAACTTTATCAATACTTTTATATAGTTCATAGTCTTAATTAGAGAAAAGAGCTGGCTGATAACGTATTAGCCACATTCTTACTATTAGCGATATAAACATGTATAGATAACCACACAATTTCCTCTGGGGAAAAAGTAGGGTTGGGTACTGAACTTTGTACTTTTAAAGGTACAGACCGAATAGCATCGGTACTGCCGAGTACCAATTCACATGAAATCAATCAGTGCCAAATTTCGATAACTGAGAATGTTACAGAGAAGTAGTTTGCAACTCGTTCAAAAATACAACACACATTTTTACTCTATAGCGCGGAATGCTGTGGTGGTGGTGCCAGTGCGACCGCTTACAAAAATGAGTCCCACCGGCAGAAAAATTGGTCTGGAGGCCTGAGAGAGCAGATGGCTCCACATGCTTTCAAATCGCTCTCTCACAGTACTTTAATGTCATACGCTGATCATCTCCACGATGCTGCTTAAAGTCCAACACATTTATCCATTTCGCCCTCTATTGAAATAAAAGCGGTAACTTCTCCCACCTCTTAGGAAAAGTGAAATAACTAAATATAAATCGATTCTGAGGTACATCAATCCATTTTTAAATAGTTTCAAAAAGAATTGTGATAGGTGATTTTTTTTCTCCCACTCTTACCGTCAAAATAAAATAAATATTACTCTTGTATTACTTTTGTATAATGTACGGCTTCATATATTCCATTTTCTGTCAAATTATAGATAAAAATAACATTACAACCAGATTAACCACTTAATTTTAGAAAAAAAAATACAATTATTATTACAACTTTTTAAAAGTAATATTCACACAATTTTCTTCCATGTATTAATTTTAACAGTAAACCTGTTTGCTCGGCAAAAAATAAATGGATTTAATGCCTTCATTTGACTCAGAAAAATGTATCAGAAAAATTAAAAGAAAGAAAGAAAAAGATTGTAGGGCCCTGTTGTTCAAAAGTTCAGAGGTTTGGACTTATTTTTTCACTGAAATAAATGATTTTGTTATTACACAGAAAGTAAAGTGCCAAAAAAGGAATTACAGGTACAGATTAAAATGTTAACAGTACCCAACCCTAGGAATAAGAGGGTACCAGAAAAGACACAATGTGTGAGAGCACACAAAAACAGGTAGAAAATAAAAGAGAGAGAAGTGGCACTTTATGACAGATGCTGGCCTATTTTCATTGCCTTTCAGTGTTTAATCTGAGGGGCTGGTGAGAGGAAAGGGGTTTAGAGGGGGCAAATGACAAGAATGAACAGACGTGACAAAGCATCTGACTTAAGCCCCCCAGATTTCCTCTTGTGTGCCAACTGGAAGAGCCGTTTTTAGTTTTTTAGTTTTTTTTTTGGCATGATGACTATTTCATGTTCAGCTATATTTACAGGTCACAACTTACAGAATCCAGGGCACAAGAAGTCAAAAGGAAGTTTGATGTGATTTCTCAATTTCATCGAAAGAAAACATTGCTGACTACACTTTAAATGCTGATGTTGTTGTATAAACACACTGACCTCATTAGTTTATGTGTGCACAAGCCATTCAGTGTATCATTAAGGAGCTTATCATCAAGACCTTTTGTTTATGTAAACATGCATTTGCATAACCATCAACATCATGTTCATTTCAGTGTCAATATGTCAAACGTGGGAGAGGACTTTGGTAAGGATGCTGTAAATAACAAAGAAGTCCTACACATGCCTGCAGTAGTATTTTTTTTTTTTTTTTTTGTACTCCAACTGCAAGTAACATTGGCAGGAAAGTGACTCCTAAGACCAGAAATGCTTTTTGGATTTACATCAATGTTACTGTCAAAATGCATAAATCCTGACTAGAAAAATATTGCCTTTTAAGAAATGAACTAGGACACAGGCTAATTTAAAGTAGAAATTCTTAACTCAAAAGTTTAGTTATAAAAGTTAAATCAGCTAAATCAGCAGAAGACTGATCTTGTCACCATTCAAAACATTTAATATAGATTATTAATAAAAAAAGAAGCCTTTTAACACAGTACAGCCAAGGTGAATTGTGAAATTCTAAGCTGTATGAAAAAGCTTTCTGATATTTAAGATAGCCTGCTGTACTGAACATTAACTTATGAACTGAGGATATTATTAGAAGTGTATTCCTTAGATGTATGCTGTCAAATATTTCAACAGCAAAAAAAAAAAAAAAAAAAAAAACCTCAGTTATAGTCTCAGTGTTTTTTTTTAACACTGACACTATAACTTTCTCAGATGTAGCTCATTTAATGACAAAAAAAAGCTGAAAAATTACAACACTGAAATACTGTCCTACTTTGCAACTGCCGCCAGTGATCATCATCAGACAAGCTATTTTGTAACTTAAAATAGTGGAATCCTGTGGTCTTGGATAGTTTTATACAGGATTTTATAGAAAAAAACCTGTAAAATATTATTGTTGGTTATAGTGGAGATAAAAGATACATATAAATAATCAAAAAAGGACAAATATGGCATTTAGTAATTATTTTCAAAATATTTAAATAAGTCACAAGCAGCGCATGCTGTCACCCCCTCATTCCCCTATTAGGGCCTTATGAAATCAGTTTTATTGTTTTTCAAATTCCGTTTAAATTTTTCTGAATACATTTTTGTGTTTTATATTTTCTGGGCTCATTTTTGATGGTTAAATTAGATTTTATTAATCAAAAATCATGCATATTCAATTACAATCATGAAAAGTTTACAATTTAACATCAATTTACTAAATGTTTAACAAAAATGACTTTTTTTTTTTTTTCTCTCAGGTATCGTTTCATTGTTACCTAATTCTGTTTGAGCAAGTCTAATTTTCTGAATGCATAAAAACAACTTTATTTATTTATTTTTACACAGAAATTCTGTGTTGTGCATTCAGTTTTTTACTGGTTATCAACTGAAGGTACAAAATAATAGCAAAAGTTAAACGCTTTATTTTTGTCAAACAAATAGGTTTACTTTTAAAATTAACACATGGAAGAAATAGCCTGTTGTATGATTATTCTTTAAAAAAATGATTTAATAATTTTAGTAGTAGTAGTAGTAGTAGTAGTAGTAGTAGTAGTAGTATTATGTATATTCTACTTCACCGCAGTAATATTCAGACAATTTCTTCAAGTTAAACTTTTATATTAATGGTTGCTATGAGGACCTTTTACGATTCTGTGTGTATATAAAGGGTGCCCAACCCTGTTCCTTCTCCAACCCTGGAGATCTATCTTTCTGCAGAGTTCAGCTTCAACCCTGATCAAACAAAACTGAACCAACTATTTAGGATCTGAAGGAGCACTTGATAATTACAGACAGGTGTGTTTGATCAGGGTTGGAACTGAAATCTGCAGGAAGGTATAGAGGGTATGCATTGATGTAATTTTCCCGCCGGAACACGCCCCCTCAGCCGGACTAAGTGGCAAAAGAAGCAGCTGCGTGAATGGATTTAAATAGGGAAGCTGCGAAAACGTGAGTAAAACAAAATGATAACCCTTTTGCTGGACTTGATATAATATTCCTTACTTACCAAATATCCAGTGGTCCATGGATATTGATATGCAGCCAGCAAGGTTGTTTCCTGACATTTATATGTGCCTGATTTTAACACCGGGAAAATAAACAAAGCAGTTCTGCTCATGAACACATTTTGTAAATACAAAATAGATTAGTCTAAACCCTGGTGATCACTTATATTAATGTTATATGGTTATATCGTCCAGCCCATAGCCTTATATAGTTTTCTGTCAGTGTTTTAAAACATTATTTATTACATATTTAAAAACATTCAGGTGTGCATAATTTAAGATGGTAAATATTTAATTGATGAGTTGTCAATATGATACGACAATACAATATATAGGGCATGCTTTTACCACAAAATTGAACATTAACATGAAGTGATAACTGCAAATCCGTGTTTCACCACCTGGAGTCCATTTGCAGCGATCAATTTGCTTTTCTTTTTTGTAACTTTCGGCAGCCTGTAAAAAATATACCTCAGGTTTCTTGTCAAATCTCTTTGTACAGTCAATCGCAAAGCTCGTTCTCGTTTTAGGTGTTTTATGTGTTCTGTCGCAACATTTACACTCACTCCATCTGACGGTGACGTCACGTGCATACCCTCTATATCTCCAGGAACAAGGTTGGGCACCCCTGGTGTATATGACATGGTAATTGTTTTACTCAAACGAAATGGCAAATTGCTCATGCAGCTTATCTGGGACCAGTTCTGGAGTTGTTGTTCATATATTTATGTCCTCATTTAGTGAGACGGCAGACTCTGAAAACATCGCCAGCATCATGCATGCTTTACTGTGTGTAGTAAACAAAACCACGCATCTGTGTTATTAATACACATAGAGATACGCAGAACAAAAAGGTGTCATATTTTTTTTTTTTTTTTTTTTTTTGCAGCTTAAAATTCAGGTACTTGTCAATATTGTGACTTGAACTAACTGTACTGACCTACTTTTGATTCCGTCCGCATTATCTGATTTGTGCAAATCATAGGGCCCTACCCTATAATATGCATTACACTAGTGAGACAAGTTTTAGTTTTTTCAAGTTTATTTTAGTTTTGTTCTAACTATTATGTAAAACTCACTTTTATGGTGTTTGAACACCAGTTGTGTGGCAGCAGTGTGTGAAACCAAATAGCCTATAATAGTAAAAATTCACCTACTCATTTTTTTTATAATCCCAATAAATCATCAACAGTCTCTGAACACGTGATTCCAGATTTTTCCCTATGTACATGTCATCGTAGGGAGAAATCCCACCAATTTGTGACAATCTCTGCCCTATTATCATAGACACAGCCCTGAGTGAGAAGCAGTAGTCTACCATGACGGTTTGCTGTAGCTGAGATATATAACGTCAGCACTAAAGAGGCATTACAAGTGTTGCGTTTGGGGATGCACCAACGAACATAGGAGTCTCCATAGATTCTAGGGGTGCAATGGTTCAAATTAGTCACGGTTCGCTTTGTATCACGGTTTTAGGGTCACGGTTTCGGTACGGCTCGGTATTATTGTTTTGTGTCTGTCAGAATTAGAGCCGAGTGCCTGTTTAAATACAGAATAGCTGTATTCTATTGGAAACCCAAAATGTTCCCAGACAGCAGACTTAAATGAAGCGGGTGGCGGCTCTATTAGCGGCTTATCTCCTCCACTCGCCATGCTGAAGAGTAACGTTACGCATCCGCAACACACACACACAAACATCATCAACACATGAGGAACTGTGTCGTTATAGCAACAAATTTACATACTGACGGCAGTCTCACATGAAACGCACGTGGGGCGTATTCAGAACCATACATTAGCTGAACTCTGTTTTATACTTTGTTTTTTTCACCGAACTGTATTTTAAGTGCGTGGTCAGAGCAACCGCGGTTGCACCCCTAATAGATTCCCTCTATCTGAGCTGCTGAGAAGAGTGCTTCTTGGCACTCTGTAAGGCCAATGTTGCTAAAGCTACCATTGTCTCTGCTTATTTTTACTGACGCTGCCTTCACGTGCTACCAGTATGATGAAAAATGTGATAGTTAAAAATTGCATATGAAAGCAACGTGAAGTCAACCGCTAGAATTTGCTGAATCCATGCATAACAAATACTGTGCATTTATAATGCACAGTACAATGAGATGACTGGCTATTAAAACAATTCCGGTTTGAACATATGAGGCTGAAAACCGCTACTTAAGAGTTTCTGAAATTTGACTACAAAAAAAAAAAAAAAAATTGTCAGGTATTTTGAGCTAAAACTTCACATACACACTCTGGGGACATCAGAGATTTACATCTTGTAAAAAAGGGCATAACAGGTCCCTTTAAGTATTAATTCAGGTGACAGATATACTTGTACAGCAACACGCATACAAAGTCACAATACAAAGCTTTTATAAAACGGTTTTAATAATTCACTGTTTGCACAAACAGTATAATCTACAGGGTCAGCTTGATGTTTACGCTCAAATGCAATATGATAAGCAATTATAGTTTCAATCCAGCTTATCTGCGCTGATGTCATACTATGAGCAAGTGAACACACTGGGGTGGTGTAGAGAATTTGAATATCTTAATTAATGTTGCCAGTGAAAAATCAGTTCCAGGTAGAATAATTTGGTGCTTCAGAATGAGTTCTATACAAAAACATGCCATTACTCACATTTTTGATCACTGTTATTTACCAGTACATGTTGACTCATCCATCATAAATGATTGCAGCAATCAATGTTAGTAAATGTGTTTGTGTACTCACGTGAAGCAGAAGAAGAGGGTGGTTGCTCCGACTAAGAAGGCAGTTGCTGCAGAGACCGGCACGTAGCGACTAGGCCGGAGAGGTCTGGATGGAACAGTGGGGTGGGGTGGGGAAGTGGGTCCAGACACGCCCCCACTCATGCTGCCGCTCGGCATCACCCAGGGGGCAGGATGGCAGCGCGCCCCGGAAAATTATCCGTTCGTGAATGTGTTTGTGTTGTCGAGACAGCACAAACGCAAAAAAAACACTAGGGGAGAAGTCCTTGTCCTTTTTGCATCATTAAAAAAGGCCACAAGATGAGCATGGTTTTAACAGTACAAAAATTCTCAAAGTCAAAAATGATTAAAAAAAAAGATTTAAAAAAGTAGTAACTCAGTTAAAGATTGTGATATTTGGATGCTCTGGCTTATAAATTATTTAATCATTTAACAAAAATTGCTTAAAACCTTTGAAGTCTAAATATTTTTGGTCTTTTAAAAGAAAACACAAACCAATTTGATTTCAAAAGGCTTATGAAAAAGCTAAAGTGCAACAAAAAAGGACTTGAATATGGGCTATGAAAAAAAATGGTATTCTAAACTTGTAAGTTTTTAGTGGTGCTTTAAAAATGTTTTTTTTTTTTTAACGTTTGCCTTATGAAAAAGATTTGGTGTTACTGTATAAAATAAGAGGTAGAGGAGAGCAATGAGCATGAATTTTTCTTTTTTTTTTTTTCAATTCTGTTTGGATGCTGACAAATACGTAAAAAATATATTTGTATAAGCAATTAATATTTGATAAGCAGCACTGAAGTCAATTAATGTCCTGGATTTTTGCTGTGAATAAGAAATCGGGAAAAAAAACGATGACAGTGAAAGACAAAAAGAGGGACAGGAGGATTTTTCTCAGTTTTTGGTGTAGCTCAGTTTTGAAGGGAGTGATGACAACGAAGGAATCAGACTGAAACAACCGTTAACGGTTTCCTCCCACCATCCACACTATCAGAAAATATAAAAATGTCTTTCCTTCATTTCAACCAACCAGTGCTTGACGCTGCACCTTAAGAAATGTAATCTCAAGTGTCTCTCTCCTGAGTCGAAGCATTGTTGATCCACAGGTTTGTTTCTCAAGACAGGCCAGTATCTTCACAAATAAACAGGCTTACACCTGCATGGCTGATTAGATCAAATTCTCGCTTTTTGAGACAAGCAGCATGAAATGAGAGGAATGCTCCGGCTAAAACACCTCTCTTGATGGATCTTGCACAGAGACAAAAAACTGTTGAAAAGAGCAGCACTTAGCTTGCACACTCCTGGGAAGTGATCCAGGTCAGTGGAGCAATTCTGTAATGAAGACTTTGGAGCTCAGAAGAATCCTGGGATTCACAGGTGAGTATGTGAAGATTGAAGGAAGAGAAAACAATGCACAAGAGTTCAACTTCTCCCCTGGGAGACTTCAGAGACTTCCTTAAATGTGTGCGTGTGAGTGTATCAGGCCCAGCTGCGGTCTAATAACAGATGAGAAGGCATTACATAAGGACCTCAGGGGGACGCAGCCTCAAGGGAGTGCCTTGAGCCATGCCTACGCTTTCTTCTCTGACTCTGTGGAGTTTTCTCCTCTTTCAGCTGACCATTCACACACTCAAACACAGAGTAAGCACGCACTCATCCAATGATGGGGCCTTCCAGTGGGTGTGCCAGAGAGAATGGAAATAAAATCCACCTGAAAAGGACAAAAGAAAAATATTAGAATTCTGAGCCAAAAAAGGATGAGGCAGCCCATTTTAAATGGTAGGGCTGACATAAACACCAAATGTGACCCTGGACCACAAAACCAGTCACAAAATCATTATATCATAAATCAAGAAACTTAAAGGTCTTCACGACAGCCCATCAAAATTGAAAGAAATTGTGACAAATAAATTACTTAGTGTAATAATATTACTACTACTACAAATAAAATTATTATTAAAACTGATGTTTTTTAAGAAATATTTTCTATAAATGTTATTTACCAAAAATTATTTACCAGAAAAATGTAAACAGAAAATACAATATGTGTGGAAAAAAAGGAAAAAAATAAATATATATATTTTTATAAAAATCAATTATTTAGAGATTATTGAATATTAAAATTTATGAAACCATTAAAATAGAATCCAGAAAATGAATGGAAAATCATTCAATCAATTAGCAATGCTTTTTAAAATAATAGAATTAAATCTAACCATTAAAACAGAGTCTATAAAAAAATAAAACTGATTTTGTGAAAAAAAAATAAAACTGATTTCATAGGACCCTATATCATCAGTGCTGGAACAGCTTTTTGCTGCTTGATATTTTTGTAGAAACCACCCAACATTTTAACATTACTGGTCACTTTTGATTAAATGTAACAAGTTCTTGCTGAGGAAAAAATTGTTTGAGTTTCGCATATTAAAATAATTTCTAAAAAAAAAAAAAAAAAATCACGTGAAACATAATGGCAGCTAAAAATTCATCATCAAGCAGAAAAGTTTAAATAGCCAATTAGTAATCATAATTATGAGTATAAACAAAATCTGCAATGTCCTTAAGGGCTGCACACAAAAATAAACAAAAAAACGTGACCAATGTAGTCCAATTCATGAGCAAATGACATTTCTGAACCGGTTCATTCAAAAAAGATTAATGAATTCAGGTGTTACTAGTCTGAATCAACAAATGACTCACTTTGAGCTACAAGTTATAGTTACAGTTAACAGAGTAGTTTAAAAAACATTGCATCTTTCATCTTAACTGAATTAAATTATGGTTGAGTAAAACCTACAACTGACAAATGTTTTGATCGCATTTTATTTACATACATAAAAACTTTGCATTATAAAGTAAGGCTGCCCTTGACTAAAGATTTTTCAGGTCGACTAATCGCATGTTTATTAATTAACCATTTAAATCATAATAATGAGCCTTTAATTGCCTACATAGCAAAAAAGGCAGAAGTAATGATGATAAATGTGTCAGGGAAAAAAACACTAAGGAGTATGCAGTGTGCCGAACGACAGTCGCATCACAGATCATATTTCATTTATCACATGAAGACAGTGATGTCCAGCTGACTGACAAGAAGAGTGAGATAAGATGACGAAAGAGTTTCAAAACGAAATGCAAAAACGCCCGTTTTAAAAATAGTTTGGATTTTGAAAAGCCTCTTGACTTCTGCCATTTATCTAAGGTGACAGTGGAATTTTCATATTTATTTGGTTCCAGTGTTTGCTGATTTTTATTTATTAAAACTGTGTATTTTTTATTTTATATTACATCAAGGTGTAGCCTATGCCATGCCTCCAAGCTTTCTTATTCGTTTTGCTAATAAACTTTCTACGTTCCTTATTTATTTGGTTCCACAGTGTTTACTAATTTTCAGTTTTGTATACCCATTTAAACTGTGTAAGTTATTTGTTATATAATATTTACCATGTAACATGGTGTATTTTTAGCCATCTTGTTAATAAAATTGTTACGTTACGTTAATGCCGCAAATTTAAAAATAAAAGTAAAATGCCATGCCGCTTTTACAAGCTATTTAAAAGCAAATGAATGTGAGGAAAAGAGGGAAAACACAAACCAACTAAAAACAAACAACTTCTTGACGCCCAATTGCAGCTAATTTGAAAGTGAAAGCAATGTGCACAATGCTTTTAACCAAAGGTAAGCGAGGAAAAGAGGGAAAACTCAAACGAACTAAAAACAAACAGTAGCTATAGCTACACTGAATTGCTGCTAATATGAAAGTGAAAGGAAAACTCAAACGACCCCACAAACCCCCCACGGTGATACCGGTATTGTCACACGTTGATTAACCGGTGGGAAAATTTCCTCACCGTCACAACCCTAGTAAGCAGGCTGCATTAATTTAATAATAACAACATGTCTGCAGTAGTGGATGCACTTGTATGCATGTTTTATATGGATTACATAATATGAGAATATTTGTTTTCCATTTGAATTGGTTAATTTGAAAGTAGACATTTCACCATCTATAGATATATTTTTCAGGTCTGTAAGGCAAGTATACATGGAGTTTTGGTAAATTTTTTTGATGCACTCAAGTTCAGAAATTAAGACGGCAGAAAGCGCATCCTGTTTGCTTTCGTTATTTTACAAAAGTGCAACTATTTGAATGAGAGAGTATTTTAAGAGCAAATGAGTGCACTGACACCTCCTTCTGTCATGCAGCTTCCACACTCGGCACAAACACTTGAATAGCACACATTTTTCAAGGTTAACTTTAGACTGAGCGGCAATGTAAAGTTGCTACTACTTAGACATTTCAGATGATAAGCCACATGAGGTAAATGAATACTAGGCGAGCATTTAGATGTCCTGCTCAATTTACCAGCCGTTGACAAACTGTCCGCCATGGACTGCGTGACTTCTCCACTTCCTAAAACACTAAAAACATTTGTGAAAATTTTTATATTGCTTTTCTCGTTGCCACAAATGTCAACGATACATTGGTTTGGTTTCTTTAAATAAAAATGAAAAAAAAGTAAAAACACTTTCAGCCGATATCTAGGGCATGTTGTAGTCCAGATTAAATTGTAAAAATGTAAAAAAGTAAAACAAAAAATAGCCTATTAAGTCTACATTTTTAAGTATTTGGCGCTGTAAACACCATAGCAAATACACAAATCTGATTGGCTATTTAAATCATTTAAACACTTTTCAGAAACAGAAAGCTGTTTTGTTTACACCATGCTTCTCATCCGTGCTTGTTTACATCAGAGTTCAAACGTATCTTTGATGCAGCATACAGTGGTGTTGTGCATTCAAAATTTGGAATAATTTGTTAGAAATAATTATTCTTATTATTTTGATGTGTCCACGATAACAATATTGTGCATATCTGAACAAGCCTCTTAAGCACGCTGAATAATGTATGATTTTCTTATGTTTTTTGTAATCGTGGCATCTGTAATCGTAATCGCGCTTAGAAATTTGATTAATTGTGTCGGCGCCGATAGCCTTGTGGTTAGTGCGCCAACATATAGTGCTGTTGCGCTACGGGCGTCCCGAGTTCGAATCCTGGCTCAAGGACCTTTCCCAACCCTACCCCCTTCTCTCTCCCACTTCACTTCCTGTCAGTAATGATCTGTCCTGTCCTAATAAAAGCCAAAAAGGAAAAAAAAAAAATCTTAAAAAAAAAAAGAAATTTGATTAATTGTGCAGCCCTACAATAATTAAATTCTTTGTTTATATTTCCATTATTGATTTTACCATAAGTTGTTGAAGCCCAATAATATACAAACATCAAACCACATTCAAATGAATGCTCAAACATCCAAGTCACAGGCCAGCTTGAAGAATAAGCTCTTTCACTGACACTAAAACAAAGGGGGAAATAAACCCTGACCTTAATTACAGAGACATCTGCGGGGCAATCCCTAACCAGTTTCTCTTAGCTAACCAAACACATAATGAGATGACATCACAAAAGCTTTCACTATCAAATGTTATGCAAACAAAAGTGATGTCTGGATGTTTGCAAAGCCTCAACTCTTTCTGACTTTGTGTGCGCACGTAGTGCCTACTACATCATGAATAAGCACATACACAGTGATACTATCATGGCTGAATTGTGCACCTGTACACATATGTGACCCTGGACCACAAAACCAGTTGTTAGAATAGGACAACATTTGATTGAGATACAACTATTTGAAAATCTGGAATCTGAGAGTGCAACAAAATCAACATATTGAGAAAAATTGCCTTTAAAGTTGTCCAAATAAAGTTCTTAATCCATATTACTAATCAAAAATTATATTTTGATATACTTATGGTAGGAAATTTACAAAATATCATCATGGAACATGATCTTTACTTAAAATCCTAATAATTTTTTTGATAAAAGAAAAAATAATTATTTTTTTAATAATTTTGACCCATACAATGTATTGTTGGCTATTGCTACAAATATACCTGTGCTACTTATGATTGGTTTTGTGGTCCAGGGTCACATATTTCAATCTGACAAAAGATCATTCTGCCAATTTTCAGGAGTACACTAACATAAAATGCCCTAAAAAACAAAAGCCTTTTTAAATTATTTGTAAAACTGAAATTAACCATTGTGTATTCGTAAAAAACACAATCACAACAGAGAGGTGATACTGCAAATGGAGATGGCTGAAAATAAAGGAGAAGGATGTTACAGTAACAGCCGTTAGGTGACAGCTAACAGATGTCCTCATCAATTAATGAATAAAGGGGTGAAGGTGCAATTCAAAACAGCAATTCAATACAGTAACTAACTCCTGCAAGAAGAGTCTACCAGTACTGTGTCTAACCTAAAAAAGACAGCTAAGGAAAATCTATTTCTGTCTTAAATGCTCATAAGATATCATTAAGTAATTTTTAGTTTTAGGGTAAACTATTATTTTAAAAAGCCATGACTATACGTGAAAGCAGACAGACTAACTGTAACCTTGAAATGCTAAAGCATTCTGGAAAACAAGTAAATAACAAGACTTGATCTTTCAGTGTGATTACTATACTGGTATTATGCATAAACCTACATTTTGTAAGTTTTATGACTCATAAGTGAGTCCAACCTTTATGACCAACTTAACGTTTAACAAAGACAATTGAAAAAAAACAAACCCAAATTACAGTTCTGTCAAGTCATAAAACTCACAGTTATATTACACTGAAGCACACATTCACCTCATTTAACACTATTATTCATCACAACTGCACAGGTCCTAGTGTGGTCTATGATCAGTTTTGGGGCAAATTTTCTTTTAGATCTGCTGAATTGAGCCTGCTCAGTTCAAACTAATTTCAGACAGCCTTGTTATCACAGTTTAGCTATGCCTGACATTTGGTAATCTGACCCAGGGTTTGGTCTAAAAATGCCATAGCTGCGTAACCCCGCATAAGGTCCAAGGGACAACACTCCAAAGCATTTCAGGGTGGAGCTGCACATGAACCGCTTTGGTTTGTAGAAACTACATAAGATCATAACCTTTAGAAAGACTGATCCTAGATCAGCATCCACCGTTGCAGTCATCCTATAGTGAAAAACTTTGTGAAAGCTTGTATCAACCACTGAATCAGGGTCCACTCAATGTGGTTGAGTCAGCAACAGACAGGAAATCGTCTGGCTGACATTTTGACCAGTATTTGGGAAAGGCTTGCATATGGGTTCAGTGTGTATGTTAAGTGAAAGTGTCCACAAGAATAGAATGCCAGAGATTAACCATTAAGGGAGGTCTGTCTTTCTCCTTTTGCTTTTACTTTTCATTATGGTCACTGTGTTATATTCAAATTGTAGTTACATTTCCATTACCAGACAGGAAAAATATCTGCAAAGCTGCATTGACTAAACTTGTCTATCTGGGAAATGAGAATAATGATTTAAACAAAATAAATACATAAAGTACTTGACAACTGTGATGTTATAATCATATCATTGCATTCATAAATGTCAACTAATTATGCTTAATATACCAATAACATGGCCAACCAAACAATGGCCTTAAGCACTTTTTTCATAAAGATCATACAATGTTAGCACTAGGCTTGCTGCGATAGTCGGTGTAATAAAAATCATTTAGTTCAGGTATAGAACAGACATTGCAATTAAAACTGAACGCGGCTGCTCAATGCAGTGTGCTGAACGAATTTTAATTTATCACATGACGAGAGTGAGTCCAGCTGACTGACAAAAAGAGAGAGGTGAGAAGAACAAAATGCAAAAGCGCCTGTTTTAAAAAATCTTTGGGATTTTGAAAAGCCTGTTGACTTCTGCCATTTATCTAAGGTGATAGTGGAATTTTCATATTTATTTGGTTCCACAGTGTTTGCTGATTTGTATTTATTAAAACTGTGTATTTTTTTTATATTACATCAAGGTGTATGCCGTGCCTCCAAGCTTTCTTTTTCATTTTGCTAATAAACGTTCTACATTTCTAATTTATTTGGTTCCACAGTGTTTACTGATTTTCAGTTTTGTATACCCATTTAAACTTTGTATAAGTTATTTATTATTTTATATTAGGCATGTAGCATGGTGCATTTTTATTCGTTCTGTTAATAAAAGTTTGTTACGTTACATTAATACAGCCAATTTAAAAGTGAAAGTAAAATGCCATGGCACGTTTACAAGCTATTTAAAAGCGAAGGAAAGTGAGGAAAAGAGGGAAAACACACACCAACTAAAAACAACTTCTTCAAGCCGAACTGCAGCTAATTTGAAAGTGTTTGAAATTTGAAATTTGAAGTTTACCAAAGGTAAGCGAGAAAGATATAGAAAACTCAAACAAACTAAAAACAGTAGCTATACACTGAATTGCTGCTAATTTGAAAGTGAATGGAAAACTCAAACGACTCCCCAACCCCCCCACGATGATACTGGTAATACTGGTGTTGTCACACGTCGATTTACAATTTGTAAAATCTCCTCACCGTCACAACCCTAGTTGGCACATGTAGATTTTTGCTCAAATTCAGTCTCTCTCATTTTTGCTCTGTGTGTAAACACCTTTACAAGCACTGTGGCTTAACCAGACATGATAAAATTCCAGTAACAAGCAATTTGTACACACAGGAAGCAAGAAGGCAACAAAATTAATCACAAATCACACCTAATCAGCTGGGCAGGTGCTCTGTTGTCTCACAGTGATAACATTCATTCATTTATTATTTATTGCCATATCAGCTGCAATGGCAAATCTCATGACAAAACAGATAATTTTAAAAAATAATTAATAAATAACATATTTATATAAAACACTTACATAAATAAAAACATCAATAACAACACAAATATAGAATATAAAATACAAAATTACATCAAAGAAGGTTTTTTAAATTCACTTTATTTAAAAAAACTAATATTTTTAAAGGGTTCACATTTAAAAACAAATCCTTCAAGGTTTTTTCCATTAAAAAACGTTCACAGTGATAAAAAAAAAAGGATAAATTCAAAATAAAATTAAAGGAGAGGTCTAATGCCATTCATGTGTTTTGACTTTTTACACTCTTAAAGAGCTGGGTTCTCATACTAAACACAACCAAATAATTTTTTTTTTTTTTTTTTTTGCGCCCTTATGGCCCTGTAATGACATAATGAAAGGCAGAATTTCTGCCAGGAAAAGCGTGCACACACAACCAGAGTGAGAGCAAGAGAACACCTATGAACATGCTCCATTGGGGTTACAGAAGTCGTTGGCTGCGCTGCACAGGTCTTGCTTGAGAAAGGTTTGTCGTTTGGTTTTACGTCAATCAACAATGTCACCAAAGAAGTGTATTTTTGGTTGTGAGGGAAAGATAACCTTGTTCAGCTTCCCAAAGAACCCAACAGTAAAGGAATTATTTTATGTCGATGTCACATGTGATTTTATAGCTCCACCCACAGCACGCCTCCAGATGCTCGACTGTTTTCGGACAGAAGCGTAATGCTGTGTCTTTTCTTTTACATCGAGATATGAAGGATGCAATACTACTTAGAAATTTTTAATCTTTAAATTATTCAAAACATATTACTGATACAATCTTTGTCATGAAATACACTATATGATTAGATATATTTAGATTCAGGGGCCTATATTACATTTTGTAACCATTTAATTGAAAATGTGCAATTTTGCAAAATTGCAAATCCTGGATCATTCACAATAAATACACTTTACTTTTTAAAATAATATAAAAATAAATAAATAAACAAATAATTAGATAATTATTACAGCTCACTGTTGGCTTGTGCAGTGAGGTAAAAGTATTGTTCAACCTAAAAATTAATACAATTAATATACTCGCCCTCCAATTGTTCAAATGTATGGAGTTTCTTTTGTTTGCTGAGGAGTGCACAAAAGAAGCTATTTTGAAAAATTTTGAAGAATCTTACGGGTAAATCACTTTTTACCGGTAAGAGATCATTCAAACATCAGCACCAAAATGCCGGTAAATTCTGTGATGTCAGTCTTTGGAAACGATCTGCTAAGCTGCGCCATTGTCTTCATTCATCTACATAAGTAGAGGCGCTGTCCAATTTGACAACATTTTTGAAGTCTGAGGGACAGGCGTAAGTGGGTGATCAAAAAGAACACGTTTTTGCTCTTATAAACATTAGATGTGCATAATATTATCCAACCGCAGAGCTGCAGCCCTGATGAATGCAAAAGAAAACTGAGTCTCGAGCGCAAAACATCGGAAAAGTGAGACAAAATTCAATGGTAAAAGATACCCATCCAGTGCATATTTACATATATTTTACAAAAGCAGCTGATCTTAGTAAACAGAGTAATCACGTAATCTTCATAGGAACGCTATGATTGAGCAATGCAGACTTCATTCATCAGTGTGTTCTACATGCTGCTCATACCGGTAATCTTCATTCTGCGTTCACACAAAGCGCATACCGGAAATTTACTGATATGTTACAACTTCTCATATAGGGGTGGGAATCTCCAGGCCCCTCACAATTCAATTACGATTCAGAGGACTGTGATGCGATTATAAACTATTATCAATGCATCTTTTTTTTTAACACAGATTTTCTTTTTTTTTTTCACTGTCTGACTATTAAAGCAAAGTATCTGTAATGACCCATAATGAATTTACTTCCAAAATCTTTTATTAATACAACAAATGGAAGTGATTTGGCAAGACAACAAGGTTACAACACAAGCAACAGGAAATGAAACAAGTGCCTGTAGCAGCATACTTGTAGCAAATTAACAGACTTAAGCCTATTCTGAACCACTGGCAAAATAGTAGTCTTCCAACCAACATCCTTGTGCTGTGTGCATAATGACCAATACAATCTTTCAGACAAAAAAAAAAAAAAACATTTTGTTGTACCAAAATCACAAACAGCTTTCACACAAAATTATAGAATTCTGTACCAGCAGCTCTCATAGACAAATAATGCTTGTGGACTTCAGCATATTTTGAACTAACTAACTAGTAACAATCGTTCACTCTTCAACTTCACAGAAGCCAAAGTGCTTCCATACGCTAGTTTCCAGTGCAGACGATGCCGGTCTGATTTCACCTGCTGTAATCACACATCTGGTAAGGCCAATTCACACCACACCGACAAACACCAACAAACAAGTTGGCTCAAATTAGCTGTTGGATTTAGAATTTTATGAAAAATAACTGTCATGTTCACACTGCCCCAACAAACACCCACAAACTTTGAATCAAAGAAAGTCAAGTAACACTGTGTCTATGCTGGACTTGACAGTTGTCACATTGCACCACATCCAGTTTAGACAATGTGATTGATTACAATCAATAGAACATGTATTGTATTTTGTCGCAACCCACCCCTGTCCAGTGTAGATGGGTCTGATTGGGGAAAAAAATTATGATCCTGCAACCACAATCAAAATTCTATTTTCTAAATTTTATTAATGTCTTTGTGTGTCATCCTTCGCCTGAAAAAACAGCGATTAAAACGTAAAAGGCTGTGGCAGCGGTTTGTGACCACGTCAGAATTTATTGTAGTTGGAAAATCATTTCACACTGCTCATATATTCCACGACCCAACAAACGCAGATTAAAGGGTTACTCAACCCCCAAATTAAAATTGTCATTAATTACTTACCCCCATGTCGTTCCAAACCCATAAAAGCTTTGTTCATCTTCAGAACACAATTTAAGATATTTTGGATGAAAACCGACACTGTCAAGGCCCAGAAAAGTATGAAATAATTTTACAAAGCTACAAGAATATGGTTGAACCACTGATGGCAGATGGACTATTTTGACGACGTCTTTCATACTTTTCTGGGCCTTGAAAGTGTTATTTACTTGGCAGTCAATGGGACAGTCACAAAGCTCCCAGTTTTCATCCAAAATATCTTAAATTGTGTTTCCGAAGACGAACAAAGCTTTTACGGGTTTGGAACAGCATGGAGGTAAGTGATTTTCATTTTAAGATGGAGTAACCCTTTAAGCATGTTCAGTTGGATGAAAACAAACTCCAACCAACACCAACAGGCCCGTTTGTCACTGTGGTGTGAAATGTGCACACCACAGACTGTCCAGGTGCTACACTTGTGCACTTTATTGCTCTTTCACACAGGATGCAGAATGCACTGCACTGCTCTAAGAAATCTATTAATTTCAATGTTTTGCGCTGCGCAAGGATGTTTTTTTTTTCAGTGTCGGTCAAAGGGTGCATGCAAGCCGCAGTCAAATTTCAAAATTGTTTAAGTGAATAAGCAGCAACAAGTGCAGCGCATTCTGCGTCCTGTATGAAAGGGTTTTTGACATTTGTGAATCGATTCAGAATCATCCACGTCCGCATCGTGATGCATCTAAGAATCTAATTTTTCCCCCACTCCTGTTCTAATACAAATTACAATTACAAATCTCTTAACGGTAATTTACCAGAAATTAACCAGTAAAGACTGCATGTGTGAAAGGGCCTTGCATTTACATTTGTAAGTCAGATCTCTTTGTTCTTTGATCTGGACCAAAAAACAAAATTATATAGTTAGTCCTAGATCACTTCACACTGTCATTTTTAATATCAAACCAAAAGATACAAAAAAAGCCATAAGGGTACAACCTGATTAGACAGCTTTTATTAAATATTTGGCAAACAACCAAAACAAAATGCTGTGTGCTGGCCTAAATGTGCTTGCATGTAGACATGGTGTAGGGCTCTATGATTACCGCGATGTGGAAAACACGGACGGAATCGCGGAATCCGGGCGGTTGCTTAGTAAACATACTGAAGCATGCATAAAATTGAATGTTAGCTTCCGGCCGCAGCTGTATCCAATCTAGCCACAACCAGCATCAGTTACAGGTATTCACGGCAACCCATCAAAAAAGTAATTTGGGAAAAAAATCAAATGGATTTCACAGGGCTCTAATGGTGGAATTTTAGCTGTTTATAACTCACAAAACTCTTATAAAAAGTGTCAAGGAGCCAAAACAGTGGCATGAATTCCACATGGAGACAACAGTTCCTAAAGGAGACAACAGGTATGACATCTGTACCAAACTGTAATAGGCAACAGATCTTATGACAAGAAAAATCAGGTCTGCTAGAGAATCCTGTCCTTTTAGGGTCACATCCTGTGACATCACTTACTGGTTGTTTCATTTAGATGTCTTCTGTCTGTGTCGCATTTATATCGACACCAGAGCTGTTTGAAACAGACCACAACTCCTCGAAAACGTGGATCTCGATCTGCTTTTTTAGTGCACACCAAGGTTCAGACAGCAGCGCTCACATTTACTCAAATTAACCGCAATAACAAAGCATTTAAACCAGAGTTTGTTATAATCAAACCAAACATGCCACATGTGAACACACCCTAAAAATCACGTCGCATTAGGAATTATCATCTGACACATTTCAAAATACAACGCAACACAAAATCATGCTATGGGAGTATGCGATCACGTATTCTGTTTCAGGTCACACACACAGTGTGTGTAATGATTCCTCCACTTCATTACATCCTTTTCATGTGAATTCTCTCTCTCGACTCCTCCTCACCTTCCTCTCACAACAGAATGACTGAAACCTAAAGCCATGTGGCATTACACTCCCTGCCAACTGAGGCAACCTGCATTTCCCACAATCCACTTAATGCCTGCCAATTTCACTTGGTGACAGTGAAGCAAAGCATCTCTTTGATTCAATGAGGAGAGAGAGACATAAAAAAAGTGTCACATACACTTTTTTTTTAACTTTTGCAGACACACCTTTTAGGGGGAGAAAAAAAAAGACAAACACCAGATCTAACCTGGTACAGCTAGTTATGCGACCTACACTAAAAAGAAAAAGAAAAAAAAAAAAAAAAAAAACAATGGACCGCAGCCAGAAACGGTTTGATTTTGACCAGCTCAAGTTGAGCACGTTTTTATTCATGCATGTGAGTCACTGATTGTAGGTAACCTAGTTAGTGCCCTGTTATGATTTCATCTGAAAACAATGATTGCTATTTTCACTCATTGTTGGCTGAATTAATAATAGGGCATTAACAGACAGGTGATCTGATGACAATGAATGACTCACAAATGATTAAAAAACAAAACGTGCATAACTTACAAACATGACCTCATTATGATCAGGTGAGAGGATTAAATGGCTAAAAGGAATCAAAAGGCAGTGCGGCGTTGCATTACTTTGAGGCGGTGTGTATCTTTTGGGTGTGTTTCGCTGCAGCTGCACTGTTGTCATCGGTTTTAGGCCCTGACATGAATCCGCGACGCCGATACTGAGCGCACTTTGAAGGCGGTGGCATCGCGCAAAGCACAACGGGGCCTCTATCGATTATGTTAGAGAAACTGCAACAAAAAAACGATATTTAATCCGCATATTTCAGGCTTTTGCCTGCAAACTGCAAGGAGCACATATCAACGCAAAGTCTATCTGTGGTCACCCCTTTAAAACACACGAATTATTCTGCTACATGAGGAATGACAGCAAAGACAGGCCCAGAATAAATGACTCACGTGTTAAAATAAATTAATAAGTTAATAAAAATGGAAGCGTTAGATTGGCATATAATCAGTAGAAGTAGTAGTAGCACAGCTGGGCAGGACTATTAGCATGACAGCTAGCATTATATCGCCCCTTTTTCAAAACACTGTTTACGTTAAAATAAAATAACACCACTGGCGACCTACCTGTCAGTTCATTGGCGTCGCTGCTTTAGAGGATTGGTGTGTGTGACATTGGTTATCCTCTTTAATAGATTAGATGATGGCTTTAATCTCCGTTTCAATCTTTGGGTGGTGGGGTCTTGCCGACGGCTCACTTAGCCAGTTAGCCTGCGTCCAAACTATGAATCTTTCGCCTTATTTGTGCACACACTCGAGCTTATATAAGGTCGTTCAAGTTCTGGGTCCTCTCGATGCTCGCGTAAATCTATATTCTGTCGTGTATGACCTGCTAAAGCTCGCGTAGCTTAAAGCTAACGGCAGGTTTACTGTATTTTCACCCAGCTCAGCGCAGCGGCACGAGCTCCAGTCCACATCCACGAGCCTCCCAGAACAGTCTCAACAGTCCCCGCCCTCCTGCGAGCTCATTGGCTGAGAGCTGCTGTCAATCCATTCGGAGCGACTAATGATAAGACGCGAGAGTGCGTTTGACGGGACTTGTCAAATTCATTCGAATCTCAGGTGTTGATGAAAGAGCTTAATGGACACCTGAACGCTGGTGTACAGGAAACGGCGGTATGGCTTCCAAATTGTTCAAATGTTAATACTTTTTTAGTCTGTAATGAACTGACAGACATAAACAGCTTAATAAAGGATAAAAAGTGACACAGTGACATTAAATACGTGTGTCTGAGAGGGAGGCAGACAGACAAGACGCTTGCTCTGAGGATTAAACGGACAGCAGGAGTTTTACAGATAAGCGTCCCCCCCACCCACCCTAATATCCGCACAAATCTGACCAACATCTGTCACGCCACCTCATTTAGACAAAATAACACAAATCTACTGCTCTGTGTACAACACACATAAAATACAAGCACCCTGACAGATGCCAGGGCTAAAGCAGACTGTAATTTCCTGTGAAATATACAGGAAAACATCAGTACTCTGAAATGCCTAGATATGGTCCAAATGACAATGAGTGTAAAAATAGAGCAGCCAACTAGGATACAGTATCTCTGTCTGCCAGTGGCATATGCATGTTATATCCTACATGATGTGTGACCTTTTACCAAACAAGTTCATCATAACAGATTGTTAATCCAAGATCAGATGCTCATATATTCATGTAAACAGACCCTGCATTTGGGCATTGGCTTAATTTTATTTCATGGTCCTTGAGCTGGAACAATAAAGAACCTTTCAGAATCAGAAATGTTGACACATTGTGAATGTTCAGCTGCAAAGAAAGGCTTATTCATGATTACTTTAAAAACCATATATATATGAAGAGTTTTGATGCAAAATCCTCTAAAAGCCATCTCAGTCAAAAATGAGGTAATGATACTGAGTGAATGCTCTTGATACATATTATACATCCATCATATACTTCAAACTCGCCAAAATCCCACCCTTAGCTCAATCAGAAGTACTTACATAGAAACCTATACATCTGAGCCTGTTAAAAATGCATTTTTTGAAGAAATGTCAGATGGATTTAGAGGCTTTTGCATCTGAACTCTTCATATATTATGAAGAGTTTGATTCTAAAATGCCATTTTGATTAATTTGAGTAAAAATGTGTTTGACAAAGAAAGTGGCAAGATGAAAACCACTATTTTCTGTTTCAAACTTTCCCATAGCATCTTTAGGTTACAATTACATAAAAAAATTCAAATCCAGATTTTAATTTTCAAAGATTTATTATAAAAACTGAATATTTATTCCCAAAATGCAATAAATCTAGCAGGGCTCTACGCTTACTCTTTGTTAAAAACTTTCAAAAAAATAAAAAATTTAGTGGCACAGTCAAAATTTTAGAAGCACCTTCTAATCAATGATCAAAAAAAATGATAAAAAATTAGCCTTTCCATTACAAGGTAACATTTGACTCCTTAAAGTAAATTAAATGGGAATTTAATTTTTACCTTTGTAATGCATTTTTTCTAACTTTATTAAAAGTATGTAATCTTTTATGTCAAATTTTTAAAAAAAATATATTTTATAAGCATTTTAACATTTCCATTTAAAACAATAGAATAAGAATAAGATCAATCAAATGAAACTAAATGTATTTGTACTACAGAGGTGGCACAGAAGAACACAAGTTCTGCAAGTCTTCTGAAGTCTTATGTTCTTTGGCAGTGTTGTTAACAAATTACAGAAGTAACGCCTTTTGCTGTAATGCATTAATATATGTCACATACAAAACACGAACACAGGAGATGGAGTGACAATGGAGTGGTTGATTTATTGACACAGATGATAATAGAGAGCGTAAACAGATGAATAGATGGCAGGGTAATCTTATCTGATATTTTGTAGAGAGAAATGGCGTGAATAGTCCAAACGAAGAAAATGTCCAGCAGAGTCCAACAGTTCCAACAATGCAGAGCATGAAAAGGTCGGGAGCTATCGTCAGGGGTGTGAACGGTAGAACCGACAAGTGTGAACTGAGGGAGAGTGTCTTATAAAGGGGAGGAGTGATTGGGAACAGGTGCAGATGATCAGTACTCTGGTGATTGGGCTCTGATGGGAGGTGCTTCTGAGGGAGGTGGCTGTGGTGAATGCCTGACATTACCCCCTCCTCCAAGGGCGGCTCCCGACGCCCTATTGCGGCGCCGAGGGCGACCGCGACTGCGAGGGGCCGGACGATCTGGGTGGCTGTGGTGGAATTCCAGCAGGAGAGTAGGATCTAAGACGTCTTCACGTGGCACCCAGGATCGTTCTTCCGGTCCGTACCCCTCCCAGTCCACCAGGTATTCCAGGCGGCCCCCTCGACGCCTGGAGTCCAGGATCTCATGGACGGTGTAAATCTCGGGTTGATCCAGGACTTCCGGAGGAGGGGGTCCAGCTTCAGCTCTGGTGGGATCTGTGGCAGAGGGAAAGAAGGGTTTTAGGAGGGATACGTGGAACGTGGGGTGAATGCGGTACCTGGGTGGGAGCTGAAGCTGGTAGGTGACATCATTGATCTGCCTCAGGATCTTGAAGGGACCAATATAGCGGGGACTCAGCTTCCTGCAGGGCAGTCGAAGGCGCATGTCGCGGGTGGAAAGCCATACCCTATCCCCTGGGTGGTATACGGGCGTCGTCCTACGTCGAGCGTCGGCGAAGATCTTATGACGACGGACTGCCCGCTGGAGGTGGTGATGAGCTGAGTCCCATGCTCTCTTGCTCTCTCGGAACCAGTGGTCTACAGCTGGAACATTCGAGGGTTCCTCCGTCCAGGGAAACAGCGGAGGCTGAAAACCGAGTACGCACTGGAAAGGTGTTAGTCCGGTGGTCTCCTGGCGAAGGGAATTCTGTGCGTACTCGGCCCACGGGAGGAACCTGCTCCAGCTGTGCTGATCTTCTGAGCAGTAGGACCGGAGGTAACGTCCAAGCTCCTGGATCTTCCTCTCAGTCTGGCCATTGGTCTGCGGGTGATATCCTGATGAGAGAGAAACAGAAATGCCCAGTAGTTTGAAGAAAGCCTTCCATACATGTGAGATGAATTGAGGACCCCGGTCCGATACAATCTCCTCTGGGAGGCCGTAGTGACGAAATACCTGGTGGAACAGGACCTCCGCCGTCTCCATGGCTGTGGGTAAGCCCCTTAGAGGCACGAGTTTACAGGATTTAGAGAACCTGTCCACAGTGACCAGAATACAGGTGTTACCTTCTGAATTGGGGAGGTCCGTGACAAAATCCACACCCAGGTGGGACCAGGGCCTCTGGGGAATGGGTAGTGGAACCAGTTTGCCTGCGGGAAGTTGGCGGGGAGAGTTAGACCTGGCACAGACTGAGCAGCTTTGGACGTACCTGATGGTATCACGGTCCATACGGGGCCACCAGTAGCGAGATTGGAGGAGCGAGAGGGTCCGTCTGCTGCCCGGGTGTCCAGAGCCCGGAGACCGATGAGCTGTGTCCAGAAGGGGTAGACGTTGGGAGCGAGGCACGTAGGTTTTCCCTTCTGGACATTCCGGCGGAGCAGGTTCCTGGAGGGTGGCGTCGCGGATCTGCTGGTCCATATCCCAGATGATGGGGCTGATGATAAGGTGTGAGGGGATGATGGGTTCTGGTTCGAGTGAGAGGTCCTTGGCATATTGACGTGAGAGGGCATCAGCAGGAATGTTCTTGGAACCAGGTCGGTAGGTAATCTTGTAGTTAAATCGAGTGAGGAAGAGGGCCCAGCGTGCTTGACGGGGGTTGAGACGTTTGGCTTCGCGGATGTACTGGAGGTTCTTATGGTCCGTGATGATGGTGAATGGATGAACGGCTCCCTCTAGCCAATGACGCCACTCCTCCAGAGCCAATTTTATGGCCAGTAGTTCTCGATTACCTACATCGTAGTTCTGCTCCGCCGGAGACAGCTTGCGGGAGAAGAAGGCACAGGGATGGAGGAGCGTGGAGTCGCCGACCGCTTGGGACAGCACTGCCCCTACGCCGATGGTGGAGGCGTCCGCTTCCACGTAGAACAGGAGTTCGGGATCAGGATGGTGTAATAGAGGGGCAGTGCTGAAGATCTTCTTTAGCAGGTGGAATGCTTCGTGGGCTGAGGGGTTCCAGGTCAGATGTTTAGGTTTGCCCCTCAGGAGGGAGGTCAACGGGGCTGTGATGGTACTGTAGTCTTTGATGAAACGGCGGTAGAAATTAGCAAAACCTAGGAAGCGCTGGATCTCCTTGATGTTGGTGGGTTGTGGCCAGTTCACCACTGCATCGACCTTCCCCTGATCCATCTGCACACCCTCGGCAGTGATGTGATATCCGAGAAACTGTACAGATGTTTGATGGAATTCGCACTTCTCTAGTTTGAGGAACAGCTGGTGTTGGCGGAGCTTGTGGAGGACCTGCTGGATGTGCTGGCGATGTTCGGCCTGGTTCCGGGAGTAGATCAGAATGTCGTCTATGTAAACAACGACAAATTTGTGGAGAAACTCCCGGAACACCTCGTTCATAAACGTTTGGAAGACGGATGGACTGATGGATAACCCATAGGGCATGACAAGGTACTCATAGTGACCTGCAGGTGTTATGAAGGCAGTCTTCCATTCGTCTCCCTCACGAATACGAACGAGGTTATACGCACTCCGCAGGTCCAGCTTCGTGAAGACCTGGGATCCACGAAGCTCTTCGAGGGTGGCAGGGACCAGGGGGAGCGGGTAGGGTTGTTGGATTACTTGAGAGTTCAGCTGCCGGTAGTCGATGCAGGGTCGAAGACCTCCATCCTTCTTGCCCACGAAGAAGAAGCTGGAAGCGGCCGGCGAGGTAGATGGACGAATGTAACCTTGCTTCAACGCCTCCGCAATATACTCCTCCATCGCCTGGCGCTCCGGGATGGACAAGGGATATATCCGTCCCTTAGGAAGTTTAGCATCGGGCAGCAGATCGATGGCGCAGTCCCATGGCCGGTGGGGTGGCAGTTGGGTGGCAGCTTTCTTACTAAAGACGTCCTGGAACGCCATGTACTCCGCTGGGATCTCTACCGAGACTGTGGGTTCTGGGCTCTCAACCTGGGTGGAGGCGAGGGAGATCGGGACACAACAGGGAAGAGGCAGGTTGGATAGACAATGTTGCTGGCAGTGTTCGCTCCAATGGCTGATGTCACAGGGATCCCAGCGGAGTTCCGGGTGATGTAACTGTAGCCAGGGGCGTCCCAGGATGATGTTGACCGTCGAGCCCTCCAGTACCAGAAATTGGATGTCCTCCTTATGAAATAGACCAACTTGAAGAGTGATGGATGGAGATCGATGACGGATTTTCCCACGCCCCAGTGGTTTTCCCTGAATGGTTGACACGGAGTATGTAGTTGAATGGCGTTGACTTCTGAGCTGTAATTGTTTCAAACAGTCCGATGAGATGAAGTTTCCTGATGAGCCTGAGTCAACCAAAGCAGAGACAGATAGCGAGAGTTCAGCAGTATGAAGTGTTACAGGTAGAAGAGTCAGAGAAGTTGTATTAATTTCAGTATGAATGGTACTCACCACGGGGCGTGGGGGACGAACGGGGCAGTTGCGGATGATATGACCAGGGTTTCCACAGTATAGACAAAGTCCAGAAGATAAGCGTCGAGTTCGTTCCGTTTGTGTGAGGCGATTAGAATCCACTTGCATAGGTTCTGGTACTGGAGGCCTAGCTGCCACCGAGGTCGGCTGAGGAGCGGGATTTTGAGGCTGGCAGGCGGCCAGTCGCTGGGTAATGCGGGTGGTTTGCTGTAAAAACGCCTCCAGACCAATGGAATCGTCATAGAACGCCATGGCGGCTTTGATGTTGGAGTTTAGACCATGTCGGTACGCGCCCAGAAGCGCTACCTCATCCCAGCCACTAGCCGCCGCCAGCGTGCGGAAATGGAGAGTGTAATCCTGGATCGAGGAAGAACCCTGCTGTAAACGGAACAACTGATCGGAAATGGTTAGTGGGCCGGTAGCGGTAGAGAATACCTCGGAGAAATGACTGACGAATTGATCGAAGGAGTGAATGATGGGATTATTATTTGTCCATATGGCCTTCGCCCATTGCAACGCCTTGCCGGTGAGTAAGGAAATGAGGAAAGCTACCTTAGCATTCTCCGAGGTGAACTGGTGAGGCTGCATCTGAATGAAAAGTTTGACTTGTAGGAGGAACCCGCTACACTCAGCCGCCTCGCCTGCGAAGGAAGCAGGCATGGCCATGGGACATCCTGAGGCAGATGGCGGCGTCGGAGGTGGTCTTAACGCCGCCGTCAGGGCATTCACCAATTCGGTGACTGGGCTGGGTGAAGCGGTGTCTTCCGGGTTCATACTGTAAGCGGTCGGTTCTTCTCTCACATACAAAACACGAACACAGGAGATGGAGTGACAATGGAGTGGTTGATTTATTGACACAGATGATAATAGAGAGCGTAAACAGATGAATAGATGGCAGGGTAATCTTATCTGATATTTTGTAGAGAGAAATGGCGTGAATAGTCCAAACGAAGAAAATGTCCAGCAGAGTCCAACAGTTCCAACAATGCAGAGCATGAAAAGGTCGGGAGCTATCGTCAGGGGTGTGAACGGTAGAACCGACAAGTGTGAACTGAGGGAGAGTGTCTTATAAAGGGGAGGAGTGATTGGGAACAGGTGCAGATGATCAGTACTCTGGTGATTGGGCTCTGATGGGAGGTGCTTCTGAGGGAGGTGGCTGTGGTGAATGCCTGACAATATAACATTTAGCTAAAATTATTTGTAGTAATATTATACCCGTTACCAGGGGTGCCATGAAGAGTTTTGAGGGGGGTATGCAAGACAGAAATTTGGGCCCCCTTCTTCCAGATTATTTTTTTGTACTTTTAACGCTTAATAAGAAATTGAAAGAAATGGAATAAGTATAAGAAATTTAAATAATTTATCTGTTAATATTTATATTAGTAACATTGAAATATTTTATTTCAAGTAGCATAAGTTTGTTGTAAAAAAGTTATAATTGTTTTTGATCTGTTATCGTGTTTTACAATAAATAAGCTTATATGAAATTATAAAAAATTATAAATACCTGTTATATATACCTGTTCAATTTTACAATTCATGATTCCAATTTCAATACCACAGCAAAAACTACTAGCCTAACAAATATAAAGTTCAAATATGTCGGCGCCGATAGCCTTGTGGGCAGTGCGCCGACATATAGCGCCGTTGCGCAACGGGCGTCCCGAGTTCGATTCCCGGCTCGAGGACCTTTCCCGACCCTATCCCCTTCTCTCACTCCACTTCGCTTCCTGTCCTTCCTGATCTGTCCTATAATAATAAAAGCCAAAAATAAATCTTAAAAAAAAAAATAAATAAATAAAGTTCAAATATTAGTAAAGATAAGTAAGCAGGTGTTCAAATACAGAAATTGAATAATCAAATGTAAAATAACATTGCATATTCTTTACTGTATATATCATAAGTTATCAGTCAAGAGCAGTGAGTTTGTTTCGATATGACAGTGTCACGGTTCGGTAGCCTACGTTTTCGCTACAGCAAAAAGAACGAAATGCAGAAGAAATTTCCTTGATTTTTACCATTTTTTTATTTATTAAAACTAACATCATTCAACAGTGGCATCTCAGATCAGCTGCAGGAGTCAGATTTCATTTATCACATGAGTAGAGTGAATCGAGCTGACGAGTAAGGTGAGAAAGACAAGGACAATGGCAAAAGATTTAGTTTCGAAACAAAATACAAAGTGCCTGCTTTAAAAATATTTTAGACTTTGTAAGGCCTTTTATCTAAGATGATTTTGGAATCTTTTTTTAACAATCGTTTTTTATTTATTTGGTTCCACCGTGTTTGCTGATTTTCAGTGTTTTACATTTAAACTGTTTTAAAGTCATTTGTTATTTTATATTAGCCCTGTAGCATGTGTATTTGTATTTGCCTTGTTATTAAACTTTCTAAACATTCTGTGTTTAATATAAGTGAGTTTATCATACTGTTTTGTTGTTGTCAATTCATTCAATTGACGATAATTTGAAAGTGAAAGTAAAATGCGCACATGCATTTACAAGCTATTTAAAAGCTAATAAAAGTGAGAAAAATAGGGAAAACTCTAACAAACTTTTGTGGGGTGAGAGGGCCAGACATCCCATTGCCTGTTACATTTGGGCTGCCTTGTTGACGATTTTATATGGTCAGATATAATAAATAGTTTTTGAAGTAACCAAGATGTGTACTTTGACATACTTTTGTATTCCACGCTGTCGGGAGTTACTTCAGAGATTTTACATATTAGTAGTTCTTTGGTCACTGGCTAAATATGACAGAAAGTTGCAGAAGGGAGTCAGGGGGCTTTACGGTGTACTACAGTGACATAAGGGGTCGTAGGCCTCTTTCTCCTCATCTTCGTCCTCCTTTATAGCCTGTTCGCGAATTTGCTGGCTGTCGTGGCATCATCTTATAAATAAAAGAGTAAACATTTAAAATCTAGGTAAACTATTAAAATTCAGTGGCCTCCATGTTCATGTTCCATATGACAGTGCGCTTCATGCCGTATTGTTGTTTTGCGCGTACGGGTCAGTTTAAGAATGTCATTCATTCACACTGAAATTTGGTCACATTAAAAAAAAATATATATATATTATGAACAGAACAGCCATACAAAAAACAGGTAAAATGAAACGGTGTATTTGTCCATTAAAGTGCTAGAAGACGCTCTCAAAAAAAAAATAATAATAAAAAAAAATAACAACCAAAGTCCTAATTTGAGGCCCACTAGCGGCCTGGGCCCATATGCCTGGCATACTCAGCATCCCCCTAACGGCGCCCCTGCCCTTTACAATCATAGTAACGCACCTCGCAACATTTTGTTAAGAATTTACCAAAAACATTACAGCAGCACCAGAGAAAAATTTCTGCGGCTAAAATATTATGTCTATTTCCTGTTGCTTAACATATGACAGTCGAAGAAAAGAAAGAATGTGGCGGACCAGAGCACGGTCGGGAAAAACAAAAGAAATTAGATTTCTCTCAGTCTGCCATGGTGACATGAAGAGACTCCTGGCTGAGTATGTTGTGGACGATATGCAGCCACTGTCACCAATAGAAACGTCGTATTTTAAAAAAGCTTTACAGGAAAAGCCCCGTGAACACCAGCAATGGCAAGGTATGCTAACGTTGCTATGGTTAATTTTAGGGATGTAATACACTCCGAGCCGTTTGAAAATCGATTAAAAAATAGCCTGTGTGACGATTCATGTCGGTTGACATGATAAACGAATCGTGATATATTTGGGTTATATGAATGTATCTCTGAGGGAATTGGCTGTATTCACCTGTTGCTTGCGAGCCACACGTGGCTCTTTGAGAAAACTGAAGAGGCTGCCAGCTGTGTCCCTTTACTAACATATAAAAAATATAACCGTCACTAGAAATCAGTTCCCTGCATAAAATAAAAGTGCATTTTCTTTTGTTGTACAGCGAATCAAAGTTAACATAGTCCATTTACAATAATATCGCGTTGTTCCGACCAATGGTGTATGCGGTGCTGTGTTCAAGCGTCAAAACACACACCTTGAGCGCGCAGATTCAAGCAACGACCCTGGTGATGGCAAAAAGAAAACATTCAGAGGAACAAACCCGCAAGTTTCAAAATGAGTGGACAGAAACATTTGCTTTTATTGAAAGCTATGTGTTCTGCTCTGTCTGGTTTGCTCAGATCAGTCATCACAAAACTGATTTAAATCCGGGGCCAGTTGCTTAAACTATGTTAGTGTCTTATGTTAGTGTCTACCAACTATCAGTTAACCAAACGGTAATCAGTCTTATTTTTTGGATTCAACTTAGACTAATTTATATTTTTCTGTAACTGAATTAAAAAAATTATAACCAGTCTTAAAGAAAAAATGAGCTGACAGACTTTTTAAGACTAGTCTAAACTTTTTATGCAACCAGCCCCCGAGCTTATATTTACATTTAAAGTTGATCACATCAAGGAAAGCAACAGATAAGCGGTGCATTTATTAATTATCTGAAAATTTTAAGATGAAAGACCGCAAGAGGAAAGAGCGCGGCATCCGCACTGCAAAGATAAGTTCGTCTCACTACTTTTAATGAAGTTGATTGTGCGTTGAGCATCTGCGACTTACTTTCAGTTTTCATTTATAGCAGCTTGCGTGTAGGCTTGCTGAAGAGATACTTAGCTACTCATTCCTGGCAATGTCTGTTGCATTCAGACTAACCCTAACATGCCATATAGCCTATAAAACGCTCTCACACATTGTTATTTTAACATTTTGGGAGGAGTAAAATTTGCATATGTGGTTTCAACAACTAGATGCAGTTTCGTCTGGAATGCAGCCCAGACTACCTCCTGAAGTGGTTTGAGAGATTGGATTTACATCCACTTCTAAAGCATTTCAGAGGACATGTACACCTGGTCTTTTCACGAGCGGATAGCTATCCAATCAGAGAAAACGCATGAAGTGACCGAGTGTAAACAAAGTACCTTGTAGGTGAAAACCGAAATAAGTAAATGCTATTTTTATAGTAAAATATTAGTTTATTTTAAATTGTATTTGTGAAGAAAAAAATGTATTAACCAGAATTTACTAAATGTGCATGTTTCATTCATGCATTCAGCATGTGATGCTTCATATTTGTTTATTTTTAAGTTGTACATGGACAAATAAAGGTTTTGTTATTGCAAACCTTTATTTTTTTATTATAGTAATATATAGTTTTTTTTTTTTCAATGGCTCTTTTGAAAAAAAAATGCACTCACGAAAACATAAAAAATGGTGAAAAAAGGTTCCCGACCCCTGATTTATATCGTATTTTCTTTTCATCTTGCCTCTGCATAATGAGTAAGTGCAACGCCCAATATGGCGAATAAGTCCTGCCTTCTAAATGAAAGAGCCAATCGTTGATTGGCAAAGTCATCACGTCACTGCAGCTGCAGTTAGAATCTCTGGTTCCTATAGAAACAGGCAGTCTTCACAAACTTTCAAAGATGGCCGCCGAGTGAAATGACGTCTTAAAGCAGTGGTCTCAAACTCAATTCCTGGAGGGCCGCAGCTCTGCACAGTTTAGGTCCAACCAGCTCCAACTCACACCTGCTTGGAAGTTTCTAGTTGCCCTGAAGAGCTTGATTAGCTGGATCGGGTGTGTTTGATTAGGGTTGGAGCTAAACTGTGCAGAGCTGTGGCCCTCCAGGAATTGAGTTTGAGACCAATGTCTTAAAGGCAGAGATTGTCTTACTATAGGGAAATGAGAGGGTCTGTATTACTTACTGTTGGAGAAAGCGTAACGGCTAACTTGGATCACATATTTTTTTTCTTTCAGGTATGTTTTATGTAGTGTAGTTGTACAAAGCTAAAGTCACACCATTCTGTCTTTGTTTCAAATTTAGAAATTTAAATCAAAAACTGCTCATTGTTTTGATTATGATTAAAATGCAGTGGTTGCCTCCACCCAATGCACGTGAGGTTTATGCTCTGAACTTGAATGAAAAGAAAATAAAAGAATAGAAATTAAAAGAAAAATAGGTGTGTATTGCCGTGTCATTAGGCTATGTGTGCGACTTACGGTTCATAAGCTGTCGTAGGGAAATAATGAAAAGAATAAAAAAGTGCAGTAAATGGTAAAACTGTTTGCACCACAAACCATTGTTTGTCATAATTAAAATAATATGGCAATACACAACAGTTTGCAATATCAAGCTAAAAATAGCTGGACGTGGATGAGACCGAAAGCCAGACACATTAAATATACAAATGCCGCACCCGCTCTTACAGGAAAAATAAGGTGGATGGGTTCCATTATAGTGGCTATTGTTTTTGGGATCTCTACCGTAATTTTACCTGACTCATTTGTCTACTTTTGTGGCTCTAACAGTGATTGTTGCTTACTGTATCGGAAAGGAAAGGATGTGTGTTTGGTGTCCTATTTGGAATTTGTGCTCTACATTTGACCCATCCAAGTGCACACTGCCTATTACATTATGTTGCAGTTATTATGCTATAATGTCATGATATTATCATATAATGTCATACTATATGCTATAATGAGCAGAAATAAACTGCATTTCAGTATTTTAGAATGCCTAGTCATTATTCTGTGGTTATTTTGGTTAAAGTAACTCAAAAGTGCCACAAAAGTAGTGTAATCCTCTGAATTGTCCGGCCAAGTATGGTGACCTATACTTGGAATTTGTGCTCTGCATTTGACCCATCCAAGTGCACACACACAGTAGTGAACACACACACATACACTGTTAACACACACCAGGAGCAGTGGGCAGCCATATTGCTATCGCTGCGGCGCCCAGGGAGCAGTTGGGGGTCGGCGCCTTGCTCAAGGGTCTTACCTTAGTCGTGGTATTAGAAACCTTAGTCTTACCTTAGTCGTGGTATTGAGGGTGGAGAGAGTGCTTTTCATTCACTCCCCCCACTCGCAATCCCTGCCGGACCTGGGACTCAAACCCGCAACCTTTGGGTTACAAGTCCAACTCCCTAACAGTTAGGCTATGGCTGATTTGTGATAGTAACATTTTGGAAGTAACTGCCCAACATCGTTCTTTGGCACAGTAAATGTAGAATATAGAATCAAATTAGAGAATTGTGGAGGAGATGGGAATAATTTTCAGATCAGTCTGTTCCACATGCAAAGCTATTGTTTGATAACAAAGACTTTAAATATATTTTGCAAATCGTAGGGAGCACTTATATGTGTTTTTGTTGCTGTTGTTTTTTCAGCATTTTAATTGTATTTATTTACTTTTTATTTTTGTATATCTTTATCTTTTACATTTATA
The DNA here is from genome assembly GCA_033026305.1 of Cirrhinus molitorella. Taxonomy (NCBI): domain Eukaryota; kingdom Metazoa; phylum Chordata; class Actinopteri; order Cypriniformes; family Cyprinidae; genus Cirrhinus; species Cirrhinus molitorella. The sequence goes on from CM065120.1 coordinate 30,485,261, forward strand.
TTAGTGTCTTTATTCAAAGCCTGAATGTAAGGTAATGATTGTACTGTATTTATATGAAAATATTCCAAGTATAGTCACACCTGAGCAGAACTAAAATTTAAACAGTCTGAATGATACTTTTTATTTTCATGTTTGTGTTCATTCAGTGTTCACTGATGATTTCGAACGTTCACAAGCTTATTTCTGTTATGGAATGTGACCTTGAATGCACAGACTAATAAATAATTACCTAAATCAAAGTACTTGCTATAAACATAAGGCTACATCTGATCTGGTCGTTTACGACACTACAAGATCATATCTGAACATATTTTTCTTAATATATGCTTTGATCGTTTAAATATTCTTTTCTTTAGGAACTTTAGGAATACTTTGATAATATTTGTACAATGCTGCCCCCTTGTGGCCAGAATTTGTATTTGTATTATTCAAGGTGTATCATAGACTTGTGGGGCAGAAAAGAAAGCCCAATATTTCTAATATCTAATAAAAAATAAGTAAATAAATATGCTATTCTTCTGGAAAACAAAAATCAAAATATGCTTTAAGTAATAAAACCATCACTGATATTGTCGATCTGTATAATATACCGGAGCTTTTACACATGTACCAAAACTTTAATTTCTTCAGACTTTTACTGTCTTAAATTGTAGCCGTTTAAATCACTTTAGTGAATATGCAACACAATTGTATGTTATAAAATGATCAGAGGGTTTATAAACAGACAATGCACTCCCATAGACCTAATCAACAGATTTCCAATATATATACATATATATATATAAAAAACAAGACTGAGCAGTAGAGGAAAACCTGGGTCATTGGACAAGTCTGTTGCAAACTTACACCTCATGAGGGCATCGGAAGTCCATGGAACACTACAAATGATTAGACGGTGAAGTCTTTAAAGTAAAACATAGTACATTCTAGATACCTTCATCTCCTGCCTCAAACAATTATTACCAAACCACACAAAACACAGATCTATCTATCTATCTGTCTGTCTGTCTGTCTGTTAGTCAGTCTGTCTGTCTGTCTGTGTAGGAAGAAGAGAGTTCATTCTTTAATAGTGCACAGGCTGCTAGGCAGATGAATGGAGAGAGGCAGCGGATGAGTCATTATTGTCGGCCATCTTGAGAGGGATGATAGGGGATCCGTGAGTGTCCCAGGGCACAACTCTGCATCTGTCCTGGGTTATTTTTGACTCACTGAGATCCTTCTACGCACTGCCTAGACAAGCAGGAGCAAAAATAGTCTGAGGCGGGAAGTAGAACAAAGAGCCAAAGAGTTTGAAGAGGAGAGAAGGGTGGAGAAAGAGAAGAGGCAGGAGTTTAAACAAAAGAGAATAGAATGACGAAAACAGCAGCAGGGAGGACGTAGACAAGATGATGCAGAGAAAGACAGTGTGCGTGAATTGGAAGATGAGGGACAGAAAATTGAAAAGGCTTGATGGGGAATGCAGGAAGGAAGCATAAATATGGTCATAGACATATGATTAATTTAAAAGCTTTAAACTTTAATTCAGCTTTAAAAACAGTATTAACCATGTAAGCCCTGGCATTCTGAAAATCATTTTTTAAATAGAAGAGTTTATTGTTTTTATTCAGAGGTTCAAACTGAGCAACTGAACAATTTTCTGATATTTATATGACAACAGATAAGAGGAAATTCCTATAGCTAATGTAAGTGATGTTTATAACAGTATAGCAGATTACTCAAATAAAAGCATATACATAGTACTTGTCACTTATATATCTTAGTAAGATGATATTTAAATGCTTATTTTTTGTAATCAAACCTCTGTTTGAATTCTAGTGATGAGTGAGAGATAAATATTTCTCAAAAGTCTGATTTATCATACGTGATACTCACATTTTAACATGACTTTTATAACAAATAATGTGTGGATAATAAAGTAAACCCAAATTATTTCAGTCCAGTAAGTGTTTATTTTGAAATAGTGCTTTTACTTTATAAAAATCAGTAATGATTTCACAGAAAAAAGGTGGAATTGTTTAGAATTACGTTATTGACCCGAATATAAGCTGACCCTGGTTATTAGACGAGCCCCCTTTTTCAAGATGTACCTTTTTGAAAACCAAATATTACGTTTTATTAAGAAAAAACAAACAAACATTTTTTCTTAACTATTTTCATATTGCATATTTTTTTTCTTTTTTAGTTTTTGTTTTGAAAGTATGGTAAATACTGGTAAAATGCACCAACAATCACATTACAAAATATACACTTTTTGATATACCATAAAAATAACAGGTAACCCATTTAAATTATATAACAATTAGGCTATCCATCTCATAGTAGCCTACCAACATTTCGTTAACAGTAGTAGTGAAATCTGTAGTCTTAAAATCACTTACAAACAAAGACACGGCAGTCAAGACTTCTGCTGCTGTAAGCTTTTCTTTTTTTGTTTTCAATCGCGTTTTAGCATCAGCGACAAACATTAACGTCACATTACGTTTTTCTTGGCACAGTCGTTTCACGCGGATTTGGCGCCACCTATAGTTGTGGGTGTATTATTGACATGTCAAAGTCTAGACCTTGAATATAAGACGAACGCGTTTTTTCAGATATATTTCCAAGAAAAAAAAACTCTTATATTCGGGTCAATACGGTATATTAAATGACCAATAAGTACAGGCCAAAACATGACAATAATTAACCATTTTCAGCACCAATAATCAACAAAATATGCTAGTTTCCTTGGTTCAGTGGCATTGTTTACATTTGTTGTCTCCAATATGGATGATTGATTACGCGTTGTGAAAAGACTATAAACTATCAATTAGACAACAGAAAGCAAAACATTTCGGCAAAACATATTGATTATTTAGAGGCATTAGAAATTTGTGGATTAAATATGATGCAGACTTTATAGGTTAAGGACACATAAATGGTTACAATGCTGTCTAATAAAGAAAACAAATAAAAAGTATAGATTTTTGTCCACTCGTTCCTACTGGTACATCACATAGAACATACAAAGAAATGTACTGAAACTACCTTAATATTTTGATAATTGTAAGGATGCGAACAGTATTACAGGTTAAAATTCAGATAAAGAGGAGGACAGTGTTATATTTATTATGTCAAGTACAGCAGACAGACGTCTTCTGCCTGTAACTGTTGGCTGTGATGTGAGTCAGTGACGTAGGCTATAGGTTTTTAATACTGCATATGATGAATGTAAAAATGTCAAACGTTGGACATGAGTGAGTCTGTCGCTATAGCTTCACCATAGTAAGCTCTGAGCAATAAAGCATTATAGGAACAAAAATAAGGCTGGGCAGATATTCATGCTATTCATGTGAGTGTATTAGTGGGTGCCACGGTCTGAGTGCTGGATGCAGAATCAAAGGATTGCCAGGAGAAGGAAAAAAGGGATGACGCTTAATTTGTTCATCTGTGTCGTCACCAACTGTCTGGCGAAAATATATTAATAGTGTAGTGTGGGTCGACGTGAGGCAAAACTGAATTTGCCCTCACAAGACTCATATCTTCATAAGACTCGCCTCATATAGTGCGACAAATATATGTTACTATTAAGAAGAAAAACAACACTAAACTGTTAGACTCAATTATCAGAAACAGCTGTTTACACATCCTCGGAAGTCAGGCTCAGACTGATATGTAAATTATCCAGCCTCAGGGACTTATGGATACTTTTCCAATTGCAGACACTGAGGAAACAAATATGTAATTGACAAATCACATGGGTACTTACTTTTTTAGATCAAGGTTACAACTTATATGTATATTAAAAAGTAACCTATATATTTTAGGTTCTGTGACTAGGATATCAAGGATTTCAAGGACTTCAGGATTTCAAAATGTATATATTTTTAGCAACGTCTGCCATAAATGATGTGTTTATAAGATGTCATGTCAGGTTAAAAATAGTTCAGCCTTTAAAAAAAAGAAAAGAAAAACAGAAACGTCTGGAGACTGTCTGCTCTGTCTAGCTGCTTTGAATGCAAGAACACCTTCTGCATCCCTTAGAGATGAAAGTGTGCATCTCATTTCTGCTGTTTGATCCAACTTGGATACTGATTTGGTGTGCATGCAAGCAAGTGTGTGTGATCTAGCTTTGCAGAAATAAGTGCAAGCAGATGGTGCTGGCGGTTTTCGAACCCCTTGTCAGTGACACTCTTGTGTATTCACCTTTTGTGGCAGCTGGCTTGGTACGTCACCTTGGTGGGTCCATTTTAGGATGCATTTCACATAAAAATTCACACATGAAAAGCTGTCGCTGCTTGACGTCATGTCAACTACCCAGACATTTCACATGCATAAAGCCAAATTCATTAAAAAATTCCAGATGATAAGAGTTGCACACATGTTTTGCTTCCACAACAAAGGCATCCACTTACATCTGAAAATGCATATATCCCTAACAGATAACACGCACAAAGCAGTATGCATTATATGGAGAGGTCAGACTGGAAAATTTGAAAGATAAAAGATGTCAAAGAACTGTAAATGCTAAGGGAGTGTTTCCTCAACTTTGGTCACTTTTATGACGAATTAAAGTTTTTTTTATAGTACTTGGTTGCCAAAGAGACAAAAGTGTCAGAGCATGCTTGCATAAAAATAAAAAAATATCGAGGTAAATAGAGAATGTTTTATTTTAGGTCACCTCCAATCAACCTGTAATTGTGTAAAACCTATTATATAATGTTATGTATTTGAGATACATAAATGCTAGCTTGTCAAAGGAAAGGAGACTCATTTTATTCCAAAAATGTTAAAAATGTTTTTTTCTACCACTGTCATTTCCTCAACAGATTCAGTAAAACAAAATACATAATTTGGGATGTGATGAAAATGACACATTTCTGTTCACAGCTTTCCGAAAAAATGACAGAATACTCATTCGATGCATTAATTTCACTGCTGGATGTTGCTAATTAGACCAATGAAAAAAAAAACAGTATGAAAAGAAGGGCTATCGTTAGTGGATTGAAAGATGGGGTGACGATTATAGGGGACCACAGACCACATTTAACTGATTGACCGAAGTCAGCATAAAAGACGCTCAGGACAGTTGAAGGGCCACTGCTGCGCTTCGTCTTTTGCACATGTTTTCCAGAATTTCCTGAGTAAAAATGCATCCTCATTTACTGACCCCCATTTCATCCAATGTGTTTCTTTCTTCAGTTGAAATGAAATTAAGGTTTCTCCTTGGACTTCAATAGTGCAGCTTCAAAGGGTTCTACACAATCCCAGGAATAAGCATTACTATGGAAGTCAAAGGCAACCAGCAGCTGTTTGGTTACCAGCATTCTTCAAAATATATTCTTTAACTTGACGTGAAAACAGTAGAGACAGTATCGTTAGGCAGTTAAGTTGCAGGTATGTGTGTAAGATTGCAACTCAGGCAGAGGAGGCACGTGAACCCTCCACGGTCCACTGATGAGAGCGATGACGCACTCCATTTGAAAACCGTCTGCCTCACTGCGGGAAGAGTGCAGCGCTTTGCGAATGTGTGATTAGGGCTAAATGAGTGTGTGTGTGTGTGCGCACCCGCGCAAGTGTGCGACTTTACATACGCAATTCATAAACTCTCCAAATGTCTGTGGCGCCGGAATCTGCCAAGAATGTGACTCAAAAATCTCACATCTCCTCTCACTCCTCTCTGCATTTTATTCACCATTTCACACACTATTTCAGCCCTGCTGATGTCTCTTGCAGTCTGTCTTTCTCTCTCTCCGTCTCCCTTTTGGTTGCCTTTCAAGTTTTAACGTCAGCCACTGTCTCTTTCCTCCATTTACGCAGACTATGAATTTTACAGCACTTTGAAAACACATCAAAACATATGAGATGAAAACCTGTCAGTGTGTTTAAGGGATGAATGGGAGTTGACGCATCAAATCAGCACTCCCTCCGCTTTTTGTTTTCTTTCCGCAACAGATAGCCTTGCTGGTAATCATTAAGGAGCACAACATTAAATGCTGGGCCTCCAACAGATATCGATTTTTGGGTTCATTATTCAACAGCACTGGGCTCTGAACACCTATAATTAAGGCCCAAATAGGGGAGAGTCGAAGAAGATGAGTGATAGGAAGATAAAGGTGAAAAAGTGAGGAAAATTGGAAAACGAGAGAGAGAGAAAAGTGAGGGGGGGTGAAAGAGGAGCTGATGACGACAAACCGAGCGGAAAGACCGTAAGAAGAGAGAGTGTGAAAAAAAGAGGAATATGTAACAAAGAGCGAGAGCTTTGAGCCGTGCTGAACTGCATGCTAGACAGAGATGTGTGAATATATTAAAATCACTGCTAATTTATACCGAATGAGAAACCCCAGCAGCAGCTAGAAATGAGAAATGTGTGCTTGTAAGTTTGTAATCAAGTTTCATAGAGAGAAAATGTAATTTCAACTCACAAAAGTCTGCATGTTTCTGCATAAATGCACTAAACGGGTGTTCATGTGTATGTGTCGATGTGTACCAGCAGCCATATTCATATGACATTTCTTTCTCATGGGGGCGATTATTAACACTTCCAAACTCTTGCTGTGATGAGCAACTTCCGGTAAACTCATTCTCTCACACACACAAATACAAAACAGAAAGTAAGTCCCATTTCTTTCTTTCTCACACATATCCCCCATTCATGTGAATCAGTGACTCATTCTTCATCTAATATTCAGTGATATTGACGTGGTCGCCACCCCTCGAATGCCAGCCAACTCATTGTGTCTCATTGTTAAGTAGCATGGCCGTCAGCCAATGAGCACGCAGATGGTGGGTGGGATGATGAAGGGACTATTTGCGTAACTGTACTCCGTCCAATGGGGGCATCAAGATGCAGATGTCTTACATTCAGAGGCCTGATTCAAAAAATAGCCTCATGCATCATAATCGGCCATATATGGTTTACTCAGTTTGTTGATTAGTTGAATAATTGTGGTCTGTCAGAAACTACAGAAATTTGTACACAAGTGTGATTCACATCACACTGATGTCTTTAATCCGCAATCAGTGCAAGTTGTAATGCACAAAGGCTGAAAATTGAGCATTGGATGGAAAACGAAACAGCCTGTTGGCTGTAGTTTTCGTGGTAGATTTACTGTGGAATTGAAAGAAAATCACTTGAGCCTCTCACCGGACTCACACGCATGTGTGTGTATGTGTATGTATGCGTACACTCTGTGTTAAGAACAGCCTGCCTTTGCACATGGTGGGAGACTGAAGCAAACTCTGCATCTTGCTGCTCTTTCAGTGCAAGCCATCTGCTAAAGACAGCACCGCTTTGGAAAGACAAAGAAAAGCTTTTTGTATTTGAATCAGCAAGAACCAATTCAATACCACAGCTGGAGTGCTTTGTGAATACTTTTTCCAATAACATCATCCTTTTGCATCTTTTTGTCAGTCTCAGGGGTGTGTTTACTCATGTTGGCCAGTGTGCACACGTCTTGCATACTCTGAATTGAGGCTCTGAATGGCGGCCAGCGCGTTGCATGGTAACTGCATGTTATAGTGAATGATGTTGCCTTCAAAGAACTTTAAAAGCGGTGAGGAGTAGAAAGTGAGTGTGTGTGTGTGTGTGTGTGTGTGTGTGTGTGTGTCTGTCTATTTGTCTGTCTGTCTGTATGTGTCAAGGGAGGTCAGACTGAGAAGAGATGCGAGGGAGAGAAGGCACATGCGAGATTCTACTGTAGAGCCGTGGCCGTTGGATGAAGATATAAAGAAAGTACGCCCACACCAGAGATGTTTCGTATTCACAGATAAGCATTTATTCTTTTGTCATGCTTTCTGTCCATCACTTTGTGTTGTAGTCAAAAGATTGAACAGCTCATTCTTTCGCATTCTTACATTCATTTGCATACATTCTGGGTAAAAAGGTATAACTAATGCTTTGGTCATCTGTGAGCAACCTCACAAAAATGGTCACTCGAGAGCACCTTAAGGCAGTTTGACCTTACCCGTTCGGCTGAGTTTTACATTCACACATCATACAAACATTGTAAGACACTAATATGTCATGGTAACATCTGTGGGAACAAAAAGATCAGTGTTGTTTGTCTCAGGGTGAACACAAAACAGATATTGCTCAAATGAACAGTAGATCAAACAATCTTTCCTATTGTGTTAAGGAACTTTAGATTGCATTTTATGAGCATATCCATCCTTTATCATCCATCCATCCATCCGCCTCTACCACCCACATCCACCCCTGCTTTCCGTGCATTTCTTTTTCTCTTTCTTTCTCCTCTTGTCCTTGCCCTCTCTGTTTGTTTTCCCTAAAGCATTTTGATTCTTTATTGCAGTTCGAGAGAAGAGGAAAGGGAATATGCAAGGACCACCAAAGAAAGCCATTGCCTTCAGCAAGCCCAGCAAGAGCAGTCCAATCTGTATTCAGACTTGTTCGTGACCAATGGTAGACATTAATCTGAAAGTCCACCAATCTGTCAGTAAGCACATTTTTTTTTTGATTTTCCAATCTGTTTTTTCACAGTAGTCAGTTCATTTCAAGAAACCTGAAGTCTTTCCATAGTGTCCTTCACATATTGCATTCAGTCCCTTTTTGCCTACAGCTGCAAGCTGTTAATTGACTGGTTTGATTTAAAATCAATACTTTAAATGAGAAAGGATGGAATTGCTGGAATGTTCAGATAAAACCAGTTACACTTGAATTTGAAAAGAAGAGTAAACAAAGGGAAGTCTTAGAACAATTTAGGTAGTGTATTTTAGTAAAGACCCAACATATTAACAGTATTTTGAAAGACATACAGTATAAAAAAGAAAAGAACATTCACACATCCTCACGCCATTGACTGATCTTTCCATGCACTGACCATAGAAATAACATCACAGACATTACTCACAGTGACATTCTTGGCCATTCGGAACAGTGACAAGCATAAGGCCTTTCATAGCGTTATTTACAGCTCCCTCTGCCAAGATGTCATATTTACACAAGTGATAATTGCTGTCATAGCTGGTGGGTGATGTAATGAATTCTTTCGCATTTTCTTGTGCGTGCTCTCTGCTTTCTCTTTCTCTCTGTGCATCTTAAATTGTAGCTGTATTGCAACACTTTCAAACTCATCACTCCATTGTGCTTTGTCTATCTTGCTTCGCTGATGCACGCCGTTCCTTTTGTGCTTTTCGAGCCTTTAATGATTTGAGTCCCTTCTGTTATAATAGATGAAGTATAACATTCGATCTCTGCGTTCCAAAGGGAATCAAAAGATTTGCTCGTTATGCTATTGTTACCAACTAACTACTGAAATAATGGAACTGTAGCGTTGTTGGAAAGAGGGTGTCATAGTGACATCACAAGCTATAATTACAACTATCATAGAAGCACTTAGAGTGGCTGAAAAGTCTAAAAGCATACAAATATTGTACGTAAACCTAAGATGGAAATTTCTATCCTCTGTCTGCACTGCCTGTGACAGAGATGGCTTAGAATACACTTGTCCTTATAAAACAAAGGACCGAGTATCTGCTTAACTAGCCAAGCCCTCTGAACAGCTTTCATTACTTTCCATTAAGGGCCTGTACTGCCCAACGTTCCCTGCTTACCCACTGTATCCTAAATCAGTCTAGTGCCCTCTAGATACCAGGAACTAGAGGCTCAAACTGAACAGAACAAAGATACAGTTAAGGCTGATAGTAAACAGGAATCAAGGCATTGAAGAGTTAAATTGAGCAAACAGGGTTTTCCCTCCTCCAGAGAGGAGAAAAATCAGGGGAAAGAGGGTCCTTCTGAGATAGACAGATTCAGCCAAACAGAAGATGGATGCACACAGTCAAGACAGACATGGAGAGTAGCAAGAGAACAGAAGATGAGGAGCGAGAAGAAGAGGAAGATGGTGGCAGAGAGTCGAATTCAGGAGGGCACTCGAGCTCGAAGCAGCGCAGGGAGGTGATGCCCGCATCTTCGTTGCCATAGTTGGCCCAATACTCTTCTGGGTCAAGCTTGGGTAGAAGAGCCTCTTCCTCTCCAAGCTCATACTTTGTGGATGAAGATGTGATTGAGGGATATTGGGACTTGAAGGGGTACGCCTTGGTCTCGGAGGTCTTCTCAAAGATGCCCTTGGATGTGCTGACGGGCTTGTGCTTGGAGAACCACCAGCGGGTCTTGGTGCTGAAGGTGGTGGTGGTGGTCCCAGAGAGGGAGCCAGGGTCGGGAAGCGGGCACAGGGCGAAATCCATCTCCCTCAGGAAGCGCAGGTCCTGTCCACGACGAGAAGCAGGGGAAGCGCACAGAACATCGGAGCTGGACACACGAGCGCCTCTGAAGAACTCCCACAGGGGACGAGCCTCACAGCCGCAGGCCCAGGGGTTGTTGTTCAGCCGCAGGAACTCGATGGAGGAGATGTCACGCATGGCCTGACCGGGCAGCTCAGCCAGGGAGTTGTTGAAGAGGAACAGCATGGTCAGTCGGCCCAGGTCGCGGAAAGCGCGGCGGTTGACCTGACGGATCCTGTTGTCGTGCACCAGCAGACGGTCGAGGTTGACCAGGCCACGGAACACGTTCTCGGACAGAGTGCGGATGCGGTTGCCGTGCAAGAAGAGCTGGCTGAGGTTGATCAGGTCAGCGAAGAGATCGTCCTGGATGAAGTGGAGCTGGTTCTCCTGCAGGTAGAGGAACTGCAGGCTGTAGAGCTTGTGGAAGATGTCATGGGGAAGGGCGGCCAGCCGGCAGCGGTGCATGTGGAGGCTCTGGAGCTTCTCCAGGCCGCGGAAAGCTCCACCCTCTAGGCGGTGCAGGTGAGGGTTGTCGCCCAGATCGAGCTCCTCTAGATCGCGCAGCTCGCTGAATGCACCAGCCTCAATCCAGGTGATGTTGTTGGAGAAGAGCCACAAAACCTGGAATGTGATGAATTGGTGGGCAGAAAGGAAAGGAGAAGGTAGGGGGAGGGAAGGGTAATGAGGTGAAGATATTTAGAAGGAATACAAAATTAGTAAATAACTCACTGATATCTCATTAATATACTCTTATATGTATATTTACAAATATAAAAATATTAAATGTCCCACACATAGAGCCTACATTACCTGTGTGCCGAAAGCAAAAGACCCCACTCTCAGTTCAGTGATGCGGTTGTTCTGCAGAAAAACGCGCTGGGATTCGTAGGGCATGCCGTGGGGCACAATAGTGAAGTTCTGCGCCTGGCAGCTCACTGTCATGGGGGTCGGGTAACACACGCACCGATGAGGGCAGTTCTGCGCAGGCACGGGTTTTACCACGACCAGCCAGACAACCAGCCAGAGCGAGAGCGCGCCTGGTGGAAAGAGAGGAGCGCGTCACATCACAACGTTGTAATAACCGAAGCGCTCTGAGAGCTCTGTAAGTCTCATCTTATATACATGAATTCACGATAATACGATTATTTGATGTTGAAACATTTTTGAACGAATTTTTACAAATGCACTAATAAGTTTTCATCATAGTAAAAACATATTGGTTTCCATCCATTTATGTTGTGACTATTTCTCTCTTTAACACATGATTGTATAACTTTTCTAAGTTTTACTTTATAACTAATGCAATGTAAAGTGGTCAGACCGATTCAACTTATCACTGCAGATTGTTAAGTTTTAAACAGCAGTTGTAGCATTTTGTTACAACCGCTCTTTAAATCTAAGTGTAATTCCATTAAACTTCTAAATACATGCGTACATTTGCTAAGACTTGTTTGAATAAAGTCATAATTCAAAGCACTAAACATCAATGCAAAACAATTCACGCATCATGCACAAAGTGTATATTCTAACCATCTGTAGCTGCGTAAAACCAAGCATTCTCGAAAGCTAGTTTGATCATATTCTAAATTTTATATTATTTCAAATGCATTAATTTCCATTACTTAGAATAGTTAAGCATTTCCAAAGCACATTCACAATAAAGATGAACAGAGAAGAAGCAGAAACTCACTCTTAAAGTTGTGCGCAAAGGAGCTGCGTTGGCTCCGCGTAAAAGTTGATGTTTCCATTCCGAACCAAAGCCGAGAGCGAGTTAGCCTGAGGAGTTTAGCGACTGATTCCCTGCTATCTCCGCTGATGCTCTGGTTCCCGAGTCGGAGCGACTGAGAGAGTGCCGAATGATGGGTCCCGGGCCCAATTTATACCCGAGCGCAGCGCGCGCCTACGGCTGTGGGCACCACGGAATCTCTCCTACGTCACCAGTCGGGTCAAGCCCAAGCGAGGGTGGCAAACGGAAAAGGCGGCGCGGAGAGAGGAGGGGAGGGCTCTCGCGTACCAGTTTGGACAGAGGGAAGTCGGACGTCTTAGCTCAGAGTTACGATTGTGGAGACGTAGTTAGTAAAGGGCGGGGGAGCGCAGGCACGGCGCCCGGTAATGACTGAGCTGAGAGCATGCGAGGAGGAGCGCACGAGGCACATGAAAGAGGCACACAGCTCGTTTCTTGGCTTTGCATATGCGTCCCTTTGGATTATCTTGTCCTCCGCATTATTAATGAGACGCCTGAATGTAACAAACGCATTGTTTGCAGGGGAGACTTAATGCTCCAGGGACACAAGTCATGACTTCAAATATAGAAATATGAAGCTTTAACACTGAGATAGTTGTTAAGGGGTTTGATAATGGGTGACTAAAGAATGCAATTACTGTCACTTGCTGCTGGAAGGAAAGATAAACCGATACCAAATTTGGTCTTATAGCATCTCCTTTTTGAGCAGCTTCCTGGAATCAGCCAAACTATAAGCCATTATCATTTGAGTATGTTATTTGCCAAAGCTTTTTGTGTTATAGGTATAGGCTGCGTTCACAACACTAGACAAGGTTCACATAGAATCATTAAAACAAATAGTTATATATTTTGTGATATTTCTTTAAAAGTGCTTCTTATTGACATACAGCACCATTCCTTTAACATCCATGCACAGTTGAAGTCAAACATTTACATACACCTTACAGAATCTGCTATTTACCAAAATAAGAGGGGTCATACAAAATGCATGTTATTTTTTATTTACGACTGATCTGAATAAGATATTTCACATAAAATATGTTTACATATAGTCCACAAGAGAAAATAAAAGTTGAATTTATAAAACACTGTGTTGTTACCTGAATAATCCACAGCTGTGTTTTATTATTATTATTATTATTATTATTATTTATTTATTTATTTTATTTTTTTGTGATAGTTGTTCTTGAGTCCAACCCACAAATTCTTTGGTTTTTCAGCATTTTTATGTCTTGAACCCTTTCCAACAATGACTGTATGATTATGAGATCCATCTTTTCACACTGAGGACAACTATGAAACTATTACTGAAGGTTCAAACAATCACTGATGCTTCAGAAAGACCTGTGGATCATTCAGGTAACAACACAGTATTAAGAGTCAAATGTATGTAAACTTTTGAACGTGTTTATTTTTATAAATTCAACTGTTATTTTCTCTTGTGAACTATATGTAAACTCCTTTTATGTGAAATATCTTATTCAAGTCTGTCCTAAATAAAAAATCACATGCATTTCGTATGATCCCTCTTATTTTGGTAAAATAATTAACATTTTGCAGATTCTGCTAGGTGTATGTAAACTTTTGACTTGTAAACTGTATGAGACACTGTCAACTCGGGCAAGTTGATCAGGATCCTGGCACAAAAACAAACAAATGGACATGAAATATTGATTCAACTTGAAATGGTTTTGTTGTGTGGAAAACAGAACTCAAACAATGATTGATCAACCTGTCCACATTGACATTGTCTTATAGTTTTCATGTAGAGACTATGAAGAGACCAAACACAACCTAGGAAACATAGGATTTCAGAGTGAGTGGTCAGCGTTGCCCTGGACAGTAGTAAATTTTTGACTGACCAATCAGAATGAGGCATTCCAGAGATCCTCGTAATAAACAGACAGACAAACCGAAAGACAACAGTAGACCCGAGGATGTCCATGTTGTTATTTAGCACCTCCTCCATTCGCTCATGTTCTGGACACCTCTTTCTTTTCCTCCCTCCCTCTCCACCTCCACAAAAACACAAGATGACTGGACGAACAGGCTTTCCCCGCTCCACCTACACCTACCAGCTGGACGTGTGAGTGTATGTGTGAGGGTTTTCATGTCTCATGTATATTGCCCTATCGCCAACCGTCAGCCAAGTGAATGGCATGACTGACAGCTCCTGGGTCGTGGTACAGTTGTGTATGAAAATGAATTACGAAGCGACAACAAAAAGACTGTGACGGGGGAAGAATAAGACTGGGAGGAAGTAGAACGTGTGGTTGGAAAGGAGGGGTTTACGGAATTAAAAACAAGGCAAAGAAGCCACACATGACTCACAGATAGAGAAACGAGAGGGATACGGGACTGCACTTAGAGGGATGTTGCGCATAAGGCTTGATTAGTGTGCGGGCCAGCAGCCTAATGCATTAAAGCTGTATCCCTGTAGTGTTCCAAGAGTGGCTTTGTAGTGCCCTAAGGGAGTGCTCTACAGTGTCAGCCCACATATAATGACAGATTTGCTTTGCCCTGTTGCATAGAGATAGCAGAATAAAATCAGCTCTGATAACTTTAGAGTCTTGCGTCACAAACCTCATTAGCTTGCTGTGCGTGGAGAACTAATGGAGGGCGGAGAGGTGGTTTGGAGGAGTCTGACCCCCCAAATTAAAGGGACATTTTACCCAAAAGTCAAAATGATGACATACGTCCCTACCCTTATGTTGTTTTGAAGCTGTATGAATTTTTTATTTTGCATCCTGTAGGAAATATAAAGTCATACATGGGTTTTATTTGCATATCCTTGAGTGTTCCATAAGGCACCCATAAATAAAATGTATTATTATTATTAAACAGGTTTGGAACAACATTAGGATGAGTAAATGATGACTAACACTTTAATGAACATTTTATGTTTTATATACATTTTACATAATTATAATTGTATCCATGCATATATACTGTCGTTCAAAAGTTTGGAATCAAGAAGGTTTTTAAAGAAGTCTTTTCTGCTCATCAAGTCTGAGTTTATTTGATTAAAAATACAGAAAAAACTGTAATATTGTGAAATATTATTGCAATTTAAAATAGTGGTTTTCTATTGTAATATACTTTAAAATGTCATTTATTCCTGTGATGCAAAGCTGAATTTTCAGCATTATTACTCTAGTCTTCAGTGATCCTTCAAAAATCATTGTAATATGCCGATTTATTATCAATGTTGGAATACTTTTTTCAGGATTCTTTGATGAATAAAATGTTAAAAACAACAGCAATTAAAATAGAATTCTTTTGTAACAATATACACTACCGTTCAAAGTCTTTTTTTTTCTTTCTGTCTTTGTTTGAAAGAAGTTACTTTTATTCATTAACGTTTTAAATTGATAAAAAGTGATAGTAAAGACTTGTATTGTTAGAAAAGATTTCTATTTTAAATAAATGCTGTTCTTTTAAACTTTTCATTCATTAAAGACTCCTGAAAAAAGTATCACAGGTTCCAAAAATATTAAGCAGCACAACTGTTTCCAAAATTGACAATAAACCAGCACATTAGAATGATTTCTAAAGGATTGTGCGACACTGATAGTGAAAAATTAGCTTTGCTTCACATAAATAAATTCTATGTTAAAGTATATTAATATAAAAAAACAATATTTTAAATTGCAATAATATTTTACAATATTACTGTTTTTTCAGTATTTGTTTAACAAAAAACAACCTTGATGAGTATAAGAGACGTCTTTAAAAAAAAAAAAAACAATTTTACTGATCCGAAACTGTTGAATGTTTATTTCTCTTTTTTCACCTGGTCATTTTTAATAAAAATGTCATAATGTAAAGTGCTTCTCTCTGGTGACGAATTTGACATCTCCCATCATTTAGTCAGCTTAAACTTTGCCACTTTCTAACTATCAACTGCAAACTAACATTCAGATCTGCTTTCATCTAAAGAACAACCAGTTGATAGAAGCAAGCCTTAATCGTTCTTAATTATCTGTTTCACTCAGATAAGTCCCAATATGAAAGAAAATATCTGTCGCTGTTTCCGTTTCATCACAGCTTTTATTTACCAGCACCTCAATATTAAAATTAATTTCTGTGTTAATCAAACAAAAAGACACACACAGGAATAAAACATTGGGAGACAGATTGCTCCCTTATAAACACTGAATATCCATTCAGGTTATCTCTTACACCCAAATTGTATTTTGGCAGCACTCTGTATTTCTCTAGACACAGTGAACTGCCAAAATACAATTTGGATGTGAGAGACAGAAATGGATTGTGCCCTGAAATGGTCTATTTTTTGCACACCTTAGGTATCAGTGTTATTTTATATAGTATCATTTGTTTTGTTTTGTTTTTTTGTTTTTTTTTACTATTAATTACATTTTTGTGTTATTTTTTTATATTCATATTTGTATTTTTTTCTTTAATTTTAGTTAAAGTTTGTTGTGTGTTTTGTCATTTTTATTTGTTTTTGTAAATATATGATTATTATTATTATTTTTATTATTTTGATGTCTATATATATATATTGTATATTTCGTTTGTTATTTTAGTATCGTAAGTTAAACCCAACAAATATTTGAAATGTTCTCTTTATATTAATTTACATTTTCAAATATTTTATTTTAATTCAGTAATTTATTTATTTATTATTATTATTTTTTAATGGTTTTATAACCCTGTTACTAATAAGGACAACTTTTAGAAATGAAATCAAATTTAATTTAATATTGAGTCTATCTATTTTTGTTGTTTATATCATGTATCATGTATCATGTATAAATGTTTTATATACATACAGCATGGATGTGACCTCATATACTGAGGCAGTTGGTGTTCTCTTCCTGTGCTCAGTAATTCCCTTAGCTCTGCTTGTCTGGATACAAAAATAGTTACAACAAAAGCCCAGAGCGCTGTAATCAGATTTCAGGAGAATCTAATGATGCACAACCTCAATCAAATGTTAAAAACCCCTGTGGTACCTTCACAGCCCCCCTTTACTCTCTCTCTCTTTCCCTATATCTCTGTTTCCCCTGCTTGCTCATTATTTCTTCTTTCCTAAACTCTTTATTTCTTGCTGCTTCTCTCCCCAGGGCCAGTAGTGTATCTTTTTATCCTCCCTTGTGCATCATTTGTAGTTTATTATCAATGTTTGATTGTTGTTTCCTTTGCTCCTTTATGTATATATTCACATTTTTGAATGTGTGTAAAATTCTGATGTAGTATCAGGATCCTTACATGTTAATGTAAACTGTCATTACACCTACACCCTTAATTAATTCCATGAATATTTATGAATATTTACAGTCGATAGGTGTAAATAACTTCTAAGCATGCTATCTGCTTGGTTGAGAATGTCTACATCAGCATATATAATATGAATTATGTCTCTATTATATGACTCTTTTGTAATTGTCTCTATTAGATGTCTCTTGTATGACTACTTAGAGCATCTGCTCCAATAGCCCCTCTGAAATGTGCTTTGATTGCTCTGATTAGATGAAATCCATCTTAGACACATTCGCTGGGCTACTCAGAATGAAGTGTCCACTAGAGATTCGGCAGAAAATTGATGCTGCTGTTGACTAGAAGCGTTTGTGTCGGCTCAAGTGGCTCATCTTGAAGATTGTAACATATAATGATCATGTTGCCTTGTCTGTGTAAGAAAGAAGTTACCCAGGGCTTTACAACAATCCCAGTTAGATCATAGGACTAAAAACAGTGTGAGAAACTTACTCAGTAAAGTTACAGAAAGACCCAAATCTTATATTCGAGTGTTCTTTTCACTATGGGCATTTTTGGCCCAATCGAAATGAAATGTCCTGTACTGAATACTCTGATAGATGGATAGATAGACGATAGATACGCAGACTGACAGACAGACAGATAGACAGATAGATGGATGGATGGATGGATGGATGGATGGATAGACGATAGATAGACAGACAAACCAGATGGACAGACAGACAAATAGATAGATAGATAGATAGATAGACTACAACTTTATTTGATATGACTCAAAATGAAAATATTCTGTTCACGAGTGACATTTCCCTTGAGTCTTCACACATATTTCATTTTTCTCATACCATATTTTCTTCACGTCTCGTATTTAATCATATTCTTGCTCTTCACCAGCTCTGGTGGGTCCTTGGAAAACAAGGGCAAATAAAACCTTTATTAGTAGCACAATTCTTGGTCATATCACACAACTGAAGGACAGTCTTACTTTGTCAAAAAAATCATTTGCACCCAATAAATACTATTTTATATTATAAAATATATTATAATAATTAGTTGTTGTTGTTTTTTCAAAATCATATTGAAACAATGTATTTTTATTATTATTAAAACAAGACTGTTTTAATGTTTTTTTTAATAAATTCAGCCCCTGCATGGGACGTCAAAGTATCCATATAGAAACACCCATTTGCGTCTAGAAAGTTCTTCAGCCTAATACATCACTGCCTGCTATGACAACACAAGATTATAATTAGGTAGAGATTTCCAGTCACGCTTCAGACAAAAAGACAGCGACAAGCTGTCAGACTTTTCCTGTCCGTCTTGACAGAAGCATTGTATTTGGCTAATCGTCGTCTTTCTTCCTCCTCTGCCTACTTACAGAAACACTTCCTCTTCGTCTTTCTCATACAGCAGCAGTCATGCACTCTGCACTGTCCATCATTTACTGATTTGATCTATTTCTGTTACAATACACAAACTGAATCTTTTAAAAAAAAAGTGTTTTGACACTTGACACTTAGACGTATGACAGTCACCTGACAACTACATCAATATCAAATCAGATGGGAATCAGTTTATTTTAAGGAAAGATCGCTTAAGCACACTTTTCCAACAAAATGTTTGTGAAACAAAGTTTGTTGGGTTACGATACCTCTACACTTTTGGATTGCCACACTTAGTAGAACATGTCCATTGTAATTGTGATGAACTGCACTTATTTTGGTCATGAATCTAAGCAGAACTGACTTCATTCAACCTCTAAAAATTATTATTTAGCAGACAGTCACACTAATACTTTAATGACTCATAGTTGAATGTCTCAAAACAAAGTGTTACCATTGTGGATGCCATTTATTTCAATACTGAATATCATATCTTTTTGAAGTATTCTTAGGCATTCAAATAGTTTTTTAAGCAAGAGTAAATCTGTAAAGTTACAGGATTAGGTATACAGTAAGTTGACTGTTAACATAATACACTCAATGTGTCACAATACTAAAATCCACACAGGTTTTTTAGTGTGTGTATGATGACATCAACCAAGCAAACACATAAATAAATAAAAAAAAGGCAGCCTCATGGCGCATTCAGAAGCTTTGTGTTCAAATGCCTGATGTGACTTTGATTTCATTTGAAAAGCTTTTTTTTCACGTAGCGTACTGTGGTTTGTGTCACCATTGTACGCCATGCTGAGAATAATACAATCATGAAAAGACCTCCATGTGATTCAGTGTGAATAAAGGAGGCTAGAAAGTGTTCATCTGACTCTCTCAGATCTTCGTACAGGGCGAGACGGATTATTAATTATGCATCGCAAAGTGCAAAGTGTGTCTCTGGAACACTAAGAAACTGAACGTCACTAATGTTTTTGTAAAGCATTTCTCATAAAAAGACTGCGTCACTGTGCTGTGGTTTTCGTCCTTAGTAATCCATCATAATATAACTAAATTATTTATGTACTTCAACTGTTCTATCAGAAATGCAAAACTGCATATGGGTTGTTGTTTTTACTGCAATTTAATGATACTAAATTATTATATTTATTATAAATATAGATATGTTTGACAAAATATACAAGGCATTTTAACAAAACCTATATTTTGTGGAAAACATGGTAGAACAGTAACAACTGTAGCATGAAGGAAGATTACAACTACAGTTTTGGTCAGAAATGAGTAGAAAGTGTAGAAGCCCTTGCTTTGAATGACTTCAGCATATCTGCGGCCGAAGGACATCATTAGTTACTCGCACTGCCTGGTGTGATTTTGGTCAACTTATTATCTTCCACTCTATAGTTCAGTAATTGCAGTGGGTTTCTTAGCCATAACTTTGTCACCAAAGATTTTCCAGAGATTTTCAATCGAGCTTAGAACAGGACTCTGGCCTGGCCATTTTATTATTTCAGTGTTCTTAGCTTCAAGGAACTGTGTGACGGGGCCATTGTCTTGCATGAAAATTGCAGGCTGATTGGGAGATCCTTGCAGGAATGGAATTGCATATTGCTGAAGGAGATTTAACATTTGCCAACATCCCTCAAACCATGACACTTCCTCCTCCACCTTTCACTGATTTCTTTACACAATTGGGCTTCAGTCTTTCCTCAGTTTGATGCCAAACAAAATGTTTCCCATCAGACCCAAAGTAAACGTTGGAGCAGTTCTCCTCTCTCCTCTCACAACATGCTCATCAGCAAAGGTGAGCTTAGCCTTTTGATTCCTTCTTCTGATTAAAGGCTTGGTCACTGCAGAATGCACTTTCAGTCCAAAGAGACAGTTCCTTACCCTCTTCAGTGTTGAACTGGCAAACAATTCCAGCTGCAGTGTTGAACCGATTCCCTGTTGAGAGTCTCTGCATTATTTTGTCTTCTTTTGCATTTGTCTTAAATGGACAACCAGCGTTTTTGGGAAACTTGAATAAATTAGTGTCACTGTAAAGCTGCGATATTTGAGAAATCACAGATTTAGAAAGACCAACTTCTCTTGTAATTGATGAAAGTGTCACCCCTTTGGCCTTCATCTGGACAACCTCCTGTCGCAGAGTTTCAGTCACCTTTGAAAATTAGAGGAATGCTGCCAGTTAAATAGGGTTTGTCATATAATTAAGAAAAATTAGCACCAGGTTCCAGATTGACACCAAGAACTTGGAAGTAGCTGTAAGTGTTCTCTAATTTTGATCAGTTCTTTTTCAAATATCTCATTTAAGTATATATACTGTGCTTCAGAATATAATTAATTGATGTAAAAATACCTAAAAACTGCACTTCTAGTCCTTTTAGAGCCCTATTCGGACGGGACTAGTTTTCCAAACGACGTTTGAGTTACAATTCTTTTCAGCCGACGTCTGTCATTTCATGTATGGATTCGGGACTAACATTTCCGTGTTTATTACGGAGGTAGGAGTGTCTGTGTTTTATATGTGGGCGTTGCTGCCATGAACACAATTTATGAAATTTGATCAGATGTATTTTGAAATTAGGTAGTTTCACATTTAAGCACTTTGAAATGTTAAATAAAACATCCTAACTTGTTTAGTGTTTAAACACTATAAAAATAAAAAAAAACATAATTGTAACAATTTTAACATGACGATTTTATAGAACTTCTTATAATAAACCCAGTGGAATAAATACGTTTTAACTTTTAACTAATTTTCACGTTATGTAATTGACCGCAGAAATGAAAGTACTCTTACCTAAAACTGATATTACAGTAGCCAGTCTTAACAATTTACATGACCGCGCCGGTGCGTTAGAGACTGTACGGTAGTTCACGTTGACCAAAACATACAAGAAAACACGTTTTGGAAAAAAACATTTTTGCCAATCACAGACATTCGCATTCGGACGGGATTAGACTTCTCATAGGACCTCTAAGTTTGCTGAAAAACAGTAGGTAATTTGCTCTGGAATTTTTACAGAGGTCGCATGAGAAAAAGACAGACATGGCAGATTCGGACGGGATTAAAATCTCAAAGTCTGTGAAACAGAAATTTCTCTAACGTCCCCCTTTAAAACTAGTCCCGTCCGAATAGGGCTTAGGATAACTTTAAATAGAGGCAGTGACCTTGAAATTTAGGAAATTATACATCGAGTCCCCCTGCAATGATCTGAAGGGACCGACCCCTTCACCCCCGAAATGGGAAAAGCTAAACCGAATGCGATTTCAACCGGAATACCCCTCCGATTTGATTTGTGCCACCTCAGATTCAGTTTGACCCATTCAAGCTCTTTGATTTTAACCATTTGATTCTGACGATCACAGTCGTATTTAAACCTTCACTGCTAAATTCAAACATGCTTTTGCGCCTTGTCTGGTGCTAAACCAGGTAGACATGCTCAGTGATTTTAGCCTATATCAACGATTCAGTGTTTTTAACCACATAAAAATAATGTTTTTTAGTCATTTAAATTAATTACTAGCAAAAAAGACATTTGGTAAATACTAATGTTTGTGTATTTGTTAAATGCACTGGTGCACTTTCAATTAATATCTGACAACAATTTTAATCTTTTAGAATACACCCCCTTCCCCCCAAGCCCCCATGAGAATCATACAAGCCCCCCCGGGTTGCGTGTCCTCTTGCCATATAACATTGTCTACGTCTGTATCTACATCTATATGTACACCTACATCCACACATAGCAAACTCTTCACTCCTTTAGTTCATTTTGCAGTTGTTGCATAACCCTGACCCACATCCTTCAGTCCATTTCTTTTTTATTTTCTCACTCGTATACTTTCTCTGTCATTGATGATCCACAGTGACTGCTGAGTGCCTGCCTTCATTTTTCTCTTAATAAATCTCTCAAAGCACAGTGGAAGGCTGGCTGTCTTGCTCTCTGCGATTCTCTCTTTCTGTTTTTCTCTCGGGCACATCACTTCTCTGGCTCTCTCTCACATGTGCCTTTTGAGATTACAGTTCTTCCGTACTCTTCCTGCCTTTTTTTTTCTCTTTCTGTTTTGTTTTTTGTCTTTGGTGACATCTTCACTTTCCTCCTCTACCATGCTGTTTTTTTCTCTCTCTCTCACTCCTTCTTTTCTTCTTCACCCTCTTTTCTGCACTGACTCTTTGTCAGACTCAAAGAGAGGGATGCAAGTGTTAGTTTGCTCACTGCCTTCTGTGTGTGTGATCGGTGTGTGGGCAAGTGTTCTGAGGGCAAAATGTGTAATGTTTGTGTGCAGACTCAGCTACAGTAGAACTGTATGACCCTGTGTGTGCATTGTGGAAATGTGCTTGTAATACTCAGCTTGAACTGTTACACTGTGCTTATGTGTCTCCCTGTGAATGTGACAGTGTGATCATAGCACTGTCAAACAGAGGTGTCATTTCCTGTTTTTTTTTTTATACAACAGCTTGTTCCAGTCATCTGATTTGATTGGTCAAGCCATTTTTTATGAGATGTACCAAAGACCTATCCACCTTATTTTTCCCATAAGAGTGGGTGTGGCTGTTTGTAAATTTTATGGGTCTGGCTTCCGGTCTCATCTGCATCCAGCTATTTTTAGTGTCTTGCCATAATATGTTAATGTACTATTTTAATTATGATCACACTGGTTTGCAGTGAAAATAGTTTTGCCATTTACTGCACTTTGTTATTCTTCTTGTTACTTCAAAGCAGCTAATGAACCTGAAGTGTCACCCACAGTACCCTTTATACCTTGTTAAAAACTGCTCTGTTCAAAGCAACCAGTTTTGGTGCATGTCTCTTTAAATGATAATGAGCTACTGCTCACCCGCCCTTCTCTGTCTGTTTTTGTGCATTTGGTGGCCTGCTACCATTAAAAACAAAACTAATTCACTGCGTCCTCAGTGGCTCTGATGTCACTTTAACATCCAACTACAAAACACCTGCATCATTTCTGAGACATTATCTCTATAGCTGTTTGAGAGCAGAAAAATAGCGGATAGCATACAACTGTACAAAGGGCAGGAATATACTAATACAGGACAGTCCTTTAGTGGTCATGGGTGGGGCCTGAGCAGTATGATGTCATACTGCTAAGAAAATCAAAACAACTTGATAATTGAGACTGTTTAGGTTTTTGGTGCATTAAAAAAGGGGTGAATTGATTTTTATCATTGTAGGGTCATATAAGATATATTTATATGCAAACTTTTTTTTTTTTTTTTCAAATTTTGTATCCAATGTCTCCTTTAAACAACCTTGTTTGACGTCTATCACTGTCACTGTGTTTTTTTTGTTTTTTTAAGATCACAGTGGGATATTGAAATCCATGCAACAACATACAAACCTTGATGCTTTGGCTTATTTTGTAACTATTTAAGTTGGTGGAGAAAAAAAGTGCTAATTATTTCACCAAATGTTATCTAAAAACAAAAGGGACTTGATATCAACATGATATCAACTGAAATAGTGTTAATTTCATTGACGAATAATTTTCGGCATAATTTTCGACAACAACATTGTTTCACAGATGAAAACGAAACAATAACAAACTAAAATTCTTTTTTAATGACAAAAACTATGACAAAAATCTACTGGCATTTTCGTCAGCGAATAAAAACGAGACAAAAATGTTAGGGAAGGACGATTTGGAAGGAGATTCATTCAGAAAAATCTGTTGCGCAGTAGGAGATTAGATGCGTACAAACCAGTGGGACACAAGCTAAAATACACTTGCTGCATGTCTTATAAAACGTTCAAAAATGTCAGTATGTGGGAGAAGTGAAGACATATGGATAAATTTGACGACGCAAGAGAGAACTCAATTCGGTCTTGTTTTCTGAGCGCAGACACCGAAGCATAAACACAGAAAGCACGTCTCACGCTCTTCCGCATTGCATAAACTGAGAAATACACACAAAATGATCTCGAATTGTCCGTTTTGACGAGTATTCACATAAACACAGCCGATTACATCTGAAATGAATGTAAATGAAAGACAGAAAACAACTCACTGCTCTTGACTGAAGCCCTAAAGATTAATCTAAATTAATTTATAGAAATAAATATGTCTGTTCGAAAGAATGAAGAATATAGTAAACAAGTTACTGTAAAGAATGCATAATTAGCCTATATAACCATTGGTATTTCATTAAAAAAAAGACCATGTTCTTTATGAGAAGTGGTTTTATTATTATTATTTTAATATTAAGGCATGTTGTGTATCACCACAGTTAAATCATGTGTTTATCATAATAAAACCTTAATATCCAACCTATATATAATGAGTTTGGAAATTTTAGAGAAATGCTTAATAAATGCATTGCACTGTAACTAAACCCATTAGATTTTAGCCGACTAAATTTACTGTAATTTATAATTTTTATATTTATAAACTGTAATATCATAAGATTTTAGTCGACTAAAACTAGACTAAAACTAAAAACAATTCAGATGACTAAAATTGCATTTAAAAATGGCATTTTAGTCAAAAGACTATGACTAAAACTAAATTTGCTGTCAAAATTAACACTGGTCTTAAAGCAGAAAAAATGCTGCCTCCACAGCCAGGTAGGCAGGCAGCAAGGCAAATCCAATTATCATGTCACATCCTGAATCCTGTGGTACTTGCTTCTGATGCTTCTGAACTTTTTATGGCAGCATAGATGGTATCCTTATCCTGTCCGATTCCATGACAGTCTGAAATTTGCAGCTGCCATTGAGTTTGTGTATAAATGTTGGTTTTTGTGGTTATAGTGGTTATTACATTTTTGGTTGATGATGACCAAAGTTCTCTCTGTTTGGTTACAGATAATTATAGAGTTATGCTATCTCAGAAGCCTGTCCAAAAACAGTTTCAGGAGGTACCTTCAAGCTCAAACACTGCCTGAGAAGCCATTGGATGAAGGCTGTCACACAGCAAGCCGACCATCGGCTATCAGCCAATTCCAGGCTTTCGTTGAGCGTCTGTTGGCTCGGCTTTTGTAGTGAATTGGTTTTGGGCAGTTTGTGAGACAGATCACTCTGACTGGCTGTTCAGCTTAGCAAACAAGTGCATGAGAAGAAAAGCAAAAGTAAAGAAAGTGAGCAAACAACAAAGTCAAGAGTTCACATATAGTACAGATGGCTCTTCATCTTACCTGAGCATTTCAGTACACATTTATTTTCATTAACCTCAGATTGGGCAGAAGGTTCACCTTCAAACAGGACAATGACCCTAAGCACACAGCAAGAGTGGATTATAGACAACTCTGTAAATGTCTTCGAGTGGCCCAGTCAGAGCCTGGGCTTAAACCAATCAAATTTTTTAAGAGACCTGAAAATAACCTGAAAATGTGCATCCGCCCCCATCCAACTGCACAGAGCTTGAGAAGTGAAGAGGTGAGGAGAAAAATTACCAAAAGTTGATATGCAAAAAGGCTGTAAAGGTGCTTCACCTGAGTACTGCGTTATGGGTATGAATACTTATGCAATGTACTTATTTCAGTTTTTTATTTTTACTAAATTTACAAAGCTGTGACAGTTCTGTTTTTGCTTTGTCCTTATGGTGTATGGAGAGTAGATTGATGTGGAAAAAAGTAATTTAAAGCAGTTTAACATAAGGCAGAAACATAAAACATAAAAAAAAATTGTGAATACTTTTGCAAGGCACTATATATATTAAATACAAAACAAAAAATATTAAATATTAAAATATTAAATAAGGACAAAAACACAACAAAATTATTTAAGTTTTAAAATTTCTACAATTTAATTTCAAACAAAAATAATAAAATACAATATAACTGAGAAATATTAACAAAAACTACATTTTAGTTTTCTTTTCAGAATAAAGAATAAAGCTTCACAGATTTTTATGTAGTATCAGATATCTTCGTCTTTCCACTTTTACACCTATCTAACACTAACTCATTTTTTTCCTGCTAAAAATACCCTGTCCTCACATATTGCTCTTCCCCCAGATTCCTCAGACTTGCCCCAGCATCCCAACGCAGTTTCTGGCCTCTCAGCCTCATGCGCTCACTCACACACACAAACTCTCACCCCTCTCTGCTCTTTATTTTTAACCCAGTCAATCAGACACCGCTCACCGATGACGCAGATCCACATGCAGCACTGACACCATCAGCCAGAATGAGAAAAAGAGAGAGGGAGGCTGGCAAAACAGGGACAAGCTGTGGCAAAGAGAGGAAACATAGGGAGAACGAAGTGCCTGATAATAATCAAAAATAAAAATCCTTGAAATTTACAACGGAATGACTAGTGCATTGTGCATTGTTCAAATGTTTTGTCAGGTAACATCTAAATAAATTTGTTTTATTCAAATTACGATGTAGTATCACTGAATCAACCATTCGGTAGACACCAAAAAAAGTCCTTGTTGAGAGTCAGATCAGGTAGAAATAACTCCTCAAGGCAACACCTGTACATTTTCATCTTTTTTACTGTGTACAGTAAGATAAATATGCAGCTTTGTAGGTGTCTTCACTCTTTGCCTATTCTCCACTATCTCTCTGTCACTTTCTCTCTAACTCTCTCGATCTTACTGATAGGTTCACACCCACTCGTTTGTTAAACACTGAGACAAATAGCTTACATCACTCTTGGCGGAAAGACTTTTTAGGAAGTTCCAGAAAAAGAACCGTTTCTCCCCCGGCTAACTCACAACACAGCCGTGACGCAAGAAAAAGACCTGCCACACACACACACACACACACACACACATACAGCTCTTGCAGGCTCTGTGTACGCTTGTGGTTCAGAAGCACAGAGATGAAACGACAAAGGACATCTCTGTATCTGTGTGTGTGAATCCATTAGTGAAAGAGGATATTGCACTGTAAAAGGGTCTTCTCAGGAATCCTAATGCGCTAATCTAATTTAACTGATCAATAATATGATTCTAAAGAACTGAGATTACACTAATTAAGCATTTTCAGGTTGAAATAGATTCTCCTCAACTCATCATTTGCACTGTATATGTGTGTAGTCGAGAAGCCATGGCGTTGTTGACGTCACCATGACGTATTTCTTGAATGTTGTGAATTGGAAGCAACTGCAATTATTTTCCACAGAAAAGTGCAAAAATGTAAAAAAATGTGTGAAACAAGCAATAAGACAATAAGTGGACTGACAAAACACAATTGTTAGTACCTTCTTGTGGTGGTTGTGTGAAACTACAAGAGTGAGATTCAATTATCTCAGAATCCCACTGAGCCTATCTTCCCTCTAAATCATTCTAGTCTGTGTCCCAACTCATGCTCTGCCTTCTCTTCATTACCTCGCAGAGTGTGTGGATGAAAAAAGTGTGAGAGACGGGATGATCACACACTTAGAATGTAGAGTTACTAGATTTCCCAAGGTGCTTGGAGTGTGTGTGTGTGTGTGTGTGTGTGTGTGTGTGTGTGTGTGTGTGTGTGTGTGTGTGCGTGTGCGTGTGTGTGCGTGTGTGTAGATGTTTACGTGAGTGAGGCCTCGGGGCGACTGACGTCAATGGAAAGGCTGGATCTTGTGTGGAGCTGGGATGAATCTTAATTGTGTTTATTTGTGTGTGTGTGTGTGTGTGTGTGTGTGTGTGTTTTGGCCTTATGTGGGAAGCATGACATCAATTTCAAATATATTATTAATTGATTCAGGAAGGTTTAGAAATACATTATGTTATGGTAATACATACTCATGCATTTGAATGAAGAAATTGGTCAGGTGTTGTATGAACCCACAGTCATTCTGTTCATGATGACACAAGCCTGTTTCTATCTTATTTGTATGTGTGTGTGTGTGTGTGTGTGTGTGTGTGTGTGTGTGTGTGTGTGTGTAGGCCTATATATAATTTTTTTTACATGCAATTAAATTCCATGGAACCGAGAGGCAAAACAAACCCTGATTTTTATTCAGCGCACACACAGCACATGCTCCAAAACTGTTCATAATCATTGTGTAATTATTATGCAATCTTAGTTTTGTATATTTGACAGCACACTCAGAATCTTCATTTTAAATGATTATTCCTAGACTACTGCTGTATTGAAACTGTTTAAATTAGTCATATGTTTTAAAGGGATAGTTCACCCAAAAATGAAAATTAGCCCATTATTTACTCACCTTCAAGGCATCCTAGGTGTATATGACTTTCTTCTTTCAGACGAATGCAATCAAAGTTATATTAAAAATTATCCTGGCTCTTCCGAGCTTTATAATAGGATGGTTGGGTGTTTCTCTTCATCAGTCCAAAACAAGTCTTTAAGCTAGAATAAAGTGATTATTATGTTTTAAAATGGATATTTTTCATACAAAAACTCATCGATTCGCTACAGAAGGCCTTTATTCACCCCTTGGAGCAGTGTTAGGGACTTTTTATTAAGGATGGATGCACTTTGGAATCAGATTGTATTCGTCTGAAAGAAGGAAGTCATATACACCTTAGGATGCTTTGCGCATGATAAGGTGCTTATTTTAATTTTTGTGTGAACTAACCCTTTAAGTTAATTTATAGTTTTTTTTTTTTTTTTGCACCAAAACAGTCATAATTAGGTTTTGATCATATTTGAACAGTGTATTTTTTATTTATACAGTTTATTCATTTGTCTTAGGGGTGTGCGGTGGTGTTCTGAAATGAGAAAGCAAAGTCTGCAAACCTTTTTTTTTTTAATCAAATGTAAACTGAGTAAGTTAAATAAGCATTACTTACAACTACAAGTCAGTTCAACTCACTACAATAAAATGAATTAAAATGACTTGTACTTTGAAGTTGATTTAACTTAAAATTTTAAGGCAGCTGCTAAACTTAAGTTTTTATGTTGAAACTGGTGAAAACTGTGCACTATAAAAAAGAAAAAAAAATATTTTTACATTAACAATGTAATCTATATTCTATTTATTAAAGTTAGTGTTTTTTTAAACATTAAACATACTTTTAAGTTTTATTTTTCAGATCATCAGTCATTGAAGCTCAGAAAACACTGCACTGAAAAAACAATTTATTGAGTCAACTTAAAATAATTTGTTACCTGGCTGCCTTAAAAGTTCAGTTCAACTTGAAAAACGTTTAGTCAACTTGAAATGTTACGTTTTACTAAGTGACAACTTAGATATTTGAGTTGATTCAACTTACAATTTTAAGGCAGCTGAGTAACAAACACAGCTGCTAAGTTTAACAAATTATTTTAAGTTGACTCAACAAATTGTGTTTTTTGTTTTTTACAGTGTGGTCACAGACACTTTCACTTAAAATTTCTTCATCAAGCTGATTGCTCACTACAAACTCCCACATATCATGTTTTCATACCATTTAAAGTCTTATTTTGACGTAACAATGATGTAATATCTAAGTGTGTACGTTTTGTACAAAAACTTGCAGCTACATATTTTTTTTTCTTTTTTAATGAATTGTGTATTTTAGTGTTTTTTCAGTGATACTACTACACCTTTTAATAATATTTTGAGGTTAGTTTTTAGTTTTATGTTATGTATTTCCATTTCAATTTCAGTCAAATTTTATGCATTTTGCTGTATTAATTTTTATTTCAGTTTTGGTTTTTAGTTAAGTTCATGAAAGCCTAAGGTTATTGTGACTTTTCTCAGGATTGTGTGATACAAACTCGCAATTCTGACTTTTTTTCTCAGAATTTCATTATGTAAATTTGAAATTGCAAGATAAAAAGTCATAATTCTGTGATATAAACTCACAAATGCGAGTTATTAAGTCAGAATTGTGAGATATTCACTTTTTTTTCTCCTCAAAACTGGACTTTATAACTCACAATTGCGAGTTTATATCTCACAATTCTGAGAAAAAAAAAGTCAGAATTGTGAGATGCACTGTTTTTTTAATATTGCAAACTAAGTGAATGATAGCCCAAATCATGTGTTTTTTTTGAGAAGTGTTATAACTCACAATTGTGAGTTTATGTCTCACAATTCTGAGAAAAAAAGTCAGAATTGCGAGTTTATATGACACAATTCTGAGCAAAAAAGTCAGAATTGCGAGTTTATATGACACAGTTCTGAGCAAAAAAGTCAGAATTGCAAGATATAAAATCGCAATAGCAAGAAAATAGAATTGTGAGATAAAAAGTCAGGAAACAGGCTTCCATATAATTTAGTACATCAAGTTACACAAAAAAATGACAAACTAGCTAAAATGATCTATTAAAGTGTAAAAAATATATATATATAGCTTTAGTTTTAGTTAACTATAATAGCCCTATAACTTTCATGGTATTATCAATATATATACCTACTTTTGTTTCAATAAAGTTACAGATTTCACAGTTTAATACATAATTAATGTTAGCATTTGATCCATCTCTCTCTCTTAAAGGCGTTAGTGGATTGCATTTTTGATAATGTGGTGATATGAGAAGCCTGACATATTGATGGTAAAAGTAAAATGCCAGCATGGATACAGAAAGTCAGCAGTGATAACAAGGAACAACGGTCACAGGTGTCGCTTTTATTACCGTTCCATAAGGATGTGGAAGTTTTACACGGCCTTGAGGCCAAAACACCCCTCCCTTTGTCACCCACTGTCCCGCCCCCCCAACCCAGCCTTGTCAATCATCATCCCTGACCCCTAGAGTCATTCATCAGTTAAAGCTCTTTGTGATGGACTGATTTCCTCAGGGGAAAAGTGAATGGAGGATGAGGAAGGGGAGGAAGACGGAAGAAAGAAGAAGATGGGAGAAGAGGTGAAGAGTAGAGAGAGAATAAAAAAGGGGGCGGGAAAGAAAAAGCCATGCTTTCATTTGATATCAACAGCCGCATTTTCTCTTGTGGTGTTTTGTCTGCTGAGATGCTGCCCATACCTGACTGACCTCCATTCCTCTCTCCTTCTTTCCCCTTCCCAGGATGACTCATACGGGTGGTGCGCCCCTCCTCTCCTTCTTGGCCCTCCCCCCTCCCCCTCCTTCATCTTCTCCTCCTCCTCCTCCTCTCTTTCTCTCTCCCCTGTTCCCTCTCTTTCTCGTCCTCCCTAGCCCTCACTTGGTGGCCATAGTGTAGCAGCCGTCTGGGTGCCACTGCATGTCACGGATGCGCCTGACGGACTGAAACTGGGGGTGACGAGCGCCATACTCGTTAAAATGGCGGTAGTCGCCCTTCTCCAGCAGGTACTGACTGCCACGGTAACCAGGATACTGGTAGCCCACCCAACTAAGACAGGAAATGAGAGAAAAGACAAATAAATATAGAGAATGAATAAAACTGAAATACAGAATTGAGAATAAAGAAGCAACCAGAGCTGGGTAGATTACTTACAAATTGTAATCTGTAACTGGTTCCAAATTACATGACAAAAATTGTAGCTAGTAACAAAATCCATTACATTACACATTTTAGGTAATATAATCAGACTACTTTTAGATTACTTTTGACTTAACTTATTTATTGCATTGATTTAAGTAGAATAATCTTACCATACTGACATAAAAATACAAAGAGTACGAAAATATATTTCATTTGTTGTTAGTAACAACACGAAGTGCATTAAACTGGTGTTTGTGAAGGAACAGCAGGGGGTTTATGAGTTTAATGAAAAACTGATAATTATTTACATTTTAAAATTAATAAAATAAATAAATAAAATGCATGTCATGTGACCGTAACCAACGTCAGATAACCAATACACATGCAAATGTGATACTTAATTATTAAAATACTTAAATACTTATCAGGGGTACTTCAAGTAAATATAAGAGGATCAGATGACAAAAAAAGTTAGTGAATTTGTCCATTTTAATGTGTTTGAAAGACAAAAGCCTGAAAAAGACATAGAAATACATGGTTAAATAACCTACAGAGTGATAATTCAAATAAAAATCAATGTGTTCATCAGTAGTTGATGCAATTTTGAAACACTTCTTAAACCTTGTTTTGATTGTTGAATGTATATAAGCAGTATAGGTTGTTTTCAATACTGTATAAATAATATGTAATCATATAATCCATGTAAAAGTAACTGTAGTTTGATTACAAGTATTTTAAAATGTAATTTACTGTAATTAAAAGTACTTAATTTTTAGAATCTGTTACTTCCCAGCTCTGTTTGTAACAATTTTATGTTTTAGCAAATTGGTGGCTAATTCCTATGAATTAGTTCAGTCTCATTTGTATTTGTATGTGTCTGCTTATGCCACAATGACGGTTACGTTTAGTATGAAGGTCCACCTTTTTTTTATTTTGAAGAAGAAGAAAACTAATTTGTACACTTTCGTACAATTTGCTTTTCCCTCAGTAATGGTTATGTTTAAGAGTGGGCCTTTATGATTATGTTTTCGAAAAATCTTATGAATTAACAAAAAATCAGCACCTGGTAAAAGAGTTACAGCATTAAGAGCCGGGGGTGAAAACTTTTTGAATTTGAAGATCAGCATTTGAACCTTCTGTAATAGTTGCATATGAGTCCCTTAGTTGGCAGTGTGAAAAGATGGATCTCGAAATCATACAGTCATTGCTGGAAAGGGTTCAAATACACAAAAAAGCTGGAAAACTAAAGAATTTGTGGGATTTGACCCTGATAGAACACGTGCATCTCGGAGACGTCTATTTGACATCAGATGACAATCAGATGTCAAATAGATGTCTATTAGATGTTTATGATTTAGAATGTATGTAAAATGACGTTTGTACACAGCAGATGCTTTCCAGATCAAGAGATCTTTAACAGACATCTCTGTCATACGTGTGCTAGCTGGGGAAGGATTTCTCTGAAGAACAGCGGGCAGTTTAACTGTTCAAGACAAAAAAAAAAAAATAATGGACTCATGAACTATGAAAGGGGGATTCTGAAAGGGGGATGTAAACTTTTGACATCAACTGTATATTTTCCCAAGAGAACAGGTGGGACCCCACAAAAAAGAGTAATGTCTTGATAGAGCTACATTTTATACACTTTTCGGTAGCTAGAAGAGTGCTTTAACATGAAAACCTACAAATTTCTGTTCTAAACACTGTGGATTTAGGAAGTAAGTGTATGACTTATAGATCACAGACTTCAAATTTCTCTGCTATCAGATCTATTTTTCATGTTGAGATATCTCTTTTAAGTTCAGATACCTCAGTCTACTCAGATTTCTTTGATGCGAGATCACTTACGTGCCACAGCTGACCATGATGCTGCCGACGCGGTCAGTAAAGCCGAAGGTGTACATGCTGGGAACGTCGTCATCGATAATCTCCATTTTACGGCCCTTGAACTCACCAACTTCGTACAGACAGATCTTATGCTTCTCTGGGTCCTGTAAGGAGCACAAACAAGCGGAGATCAAGGTAGAATATTCATTAATAAATGCATATGATTTCGAAAGTTAGTTTGTCCCCATTTATCTTTGGTCATTTAGGCTTTTATGGAGATAGTGAGAGAGATATGACAGGAAATGATGGGAGGGAAGAGAGCAGAAAATGTTGGGAGCTAGATTCAAACTCGCATTGAGTTCAAAAACACATGTGAGGGGAATATATTAATGAATATGAATTTAAAAACATTTTTTTTTCTTTTTGAGCTTATCTTTAACCAAGTTAAGGAGACACTGGGAACAGGAATCAAACTCACGATAAATCGATACAACGCAATTCATGGATCAATTATGAATGCATTGCGATTCTCTCTAGAATCGATTCTGAGCAGGGTTGCCAGGTTTTCACAACAAAACCTGTCCAATTGCTACTCAAAACTAACCCAAAAGTAGCCCAATCGCATTTTGAGGAGGGATTCCCCATTAAAAATTGTGCTTCAGGGGTCTGGGGGAGTTTCCCTGGTTAAATTATCATTCCAGGGGCTAAATATTACGTCATAGGGGTCGCTTTAATCCGCGGACATGGCACATCACTTGGCAGCACCGATTCTGAGTTTAGTTTTTAACAGCAGATCTCTAATCTAGATTTTAACCGCGCACTCAAATACTCACGAAGAAGAGCGTTTGCTCGTTCGTGCCACGAGTTACAAAGTAAACACAGCTCACTTTAAACACCCTTGTAATTAGTTTTAAACTTTTCTAACTTTATTAATGATTATTTTAGGTTCAAATGTGTGTAAGGAACAGGAAGCAAGCAGAGTACGACTGTTTCTAAAGCATGCAGTGCTATCTGAAGTTAAAAACTAAGGTCAGTCAGAATCGATTCCAGAGAGAATCGCGATGCATCTTATAATTGATGCAGAATCATTTCTCGATTCGTGATTCATCAATTTATTTCCTCAGCCTTACAGTGAAACATAATCTAAATGATGTTGTAATGATTTTGCTAAAAACGGAATGAAAACATTCCAAACAAAACCAGAAATGTATAATGAATAAAAGGGATGAATACCATTTTGACAGGTCTGAAGGACAGCAGGTAGTCATTTCTGTGGCAGTTGCTCCAGCAGTCCCAGCGGGGGTACTCGCCCTTCTCCAAGATGTACATCTCTCCGCAGAAGTTCATCTGCTCCCAACCCACCCAACTAAGTGGAAAAATAGATAAAATAGGAAGTGTTGAAATACAAAAAAACTGGTAGGTCATTCATATCTGTATCACACGGACACTCACGGGCCGCACTCCACGCGGAGGGAACGCACTCTATCCATGCCCATTTCACACACGTTCATGCACTCGTTGGAGATCTCGATCATGCGGCCCTGAAAGTTCTCCTGATCATACACATACATCTGAGAGAGAAGAAATTCTGGTCAGTTTTGCTTGTTGTGTAACAGTAAATTAAAAGTTGTCAGTTTTTAGTTTATCTTAGCTTAAAAATAAAGCATACATACAACTCCCACATCTATTTCTATGGAAACTGACTTATTTTGCACAACTCCTTGCCATCATACACCTTTCATCGCTAATTATTTATGCATCTGTAAATATGGTACCAGTGCATACCCTGTAGTTTCCCATGCCCATTTCAGTTCTCTTCTGAGTTTGAGCAGCCTTCCCATCAGGCTGGGAGGCAGGCTTGGACTTCTCTCCACCAGTGGACATGATGACTACAACAAGAGAGCATATGTGAGAGTGGAGAAACGTGAATAATTAGCAGCCTTCTTGCTGGAAATATCTATTGTTGGACGTGTAGTGATGTGAAGGGCTAAATATTGCTCCAAGCAAGTAATGAAACTCATTCCAACAAACCATTGAGTACATTTATAGCCCTTGAATGAATTCTTCACCCACTTACTTTGAAACACTTACACAATAGTGTTAGAGACGTGCAAAGCTCATATGTAACAATTTGCCCGAGATGACTAATTTACAAATATACCACAAAATGGTAGTCTGAGTCGAATGAGACCCTTACGGTATCTGGAGGACATATTGGCTGATACAATTCTTTTTCCAGATAATTGCGTAAGATATTGAATTAGCCTAGCCCCACATTCTCACAAAGCTTTAAACACAACCCTTTTTAATTAAAACACCCCCCCCCCCCCCAAATAAGTAATTAACAGTAATTTAAATTGTAAACCGTGTCTTCAATAAATAAATAAAAACCCTCATCACTTGGAACATTTTCATGTTTTATTTAACAAACCTCCTTTAATTTAATCTCTCTCTCTTTCTCTGTCTCTCTCTCTTCATATCTACTGCTTTTCTGTATTCATTTTTCTGTTATGACAAAAAGGTTACAGTTCACCCTGATGATGAAAAAAGTGCTATGCTCACAAAAAGATTACATTTTAATTGCCTTCTACCGGTGACTAATGTGTCAAAGCTGTTAGCGATATTCTTACATGAGCCCATGCTGGGGTTTCCTTGCTGTAGACTATGCAGCCAGACTAAACGTGGGATCAACTCACTCTCCCAATTGGTTTTTGCTCACAGACCCCAGTCTCTTACCTGTGTGTTAGTCAGTAGCCGCTCTCTGTCTCAATCAGCGCGTCAGCGTGTGTATTGAAAGCAAACGTGTGTCCCTTTTATAGGCTGGCGCCCAGCATGGGGGGATTAGGCCCACAGAAACAAACTCGCTGAGCTCACCAACCCACACACAGAAAAGAAATCACCCCATCATCAAACACATAGAGAGAGAGAGAGAGAGAGAGAGAGAGAGAGAGAGAGAGAGAGATATACTTATTTCTCAAACCAAGAAGACTTTTTCATAACTGTGACTTTGGTCTTTACAAGGTAAAGATAAAATACATGCTTTTGAACACCATCACAACACAATGTCCAGCTAATGAAATTAATTACATGAAACCTGATGAAGTCATTTGTCAGTGATCAACACTGGATATCATTCATCAAAGTTAATGCTTGTATTGGACCTATTTCCCACTCTTACATTTGATCTATGATATTTTACATAAAAGGCTAATTCATCTGATGGCAGCAGAAGTTCACTATGGTTTTATCTCATTTAAAACTACATTAGCCTGCTTCCCCAGCACACTGAAATTGACTAAACAAAATCACATTTGTCAGTGAAACACCATCAGGCACCAAATTGAAGACTTGGCCAATTTCCAAACTTACACAGAATTTCTGTTTTTCATAAAATGTATGCTAATTTGGTGCCAATAAAAGTTTGTTTTTGTTTCATTCACAGAGTAGATTAACATGCTTATGCTGCCCATATGTTGTGTTAAACTCTGGTAACCGTGCTGCCAAC
Source organism: Cirrhinus molitorella (assembly GCA_033026305.1). Taxonomy (NCBI): domain Eukaryota; kingdom Metazoa; phylum Chordata; class Actinopteri; order Cypriniformes; family Cyprinidae; genus Cirrhinus; species Cirrhinus molitorella. The sequence continues at coordinate 30,522,443 of CM065120.1, forward strand.
TGTGAAAGTTTTTTTTAGAGTAATATGCCAGCAAAAAAGCACCAATTAAAAGTTCACCTAAAAATGAAAATTCTGTCATTCATTACTCATAAGCATGTCATTTCAAACCCGTAAGACCTTTGTTCATCTTCGGAACACAAATTAAGATGTTTTTGTTGAAATCCGAGAGCTTTCTTACCTTGTGTTACTCTCTTAAAATGCGTGTTGAAGACTGACATGGAAGAAAGGACATTTTTGAATAAAGTATTTATTTTTGTTTTCTTTACGCACAAAAAGTATTATTGCATCTTTTTACTTTTATGGTTGAACCACTGATGTCACAAAGACTATTTTAACAATGTCCTTACTACCTTTCTGGGCCTTGAACGTGTCAGTTGCATTGCTGTATATGCAAGGTCAGAAAGCTCTCAGATTTGATCAAAAATCTTAAAGGGGTCCAATGCTGTTTAATGCATGTTAAGTTATTTACACTGTTAAAGAGTTGGATTCTCATGCTAAACATGGCCAAAGTTTAAAAAATTTGAGTATTTGCCAAACTTTCAGTACACACTTCCGTGTTTCTTACAAGTTTCTGAAAGTTTTTTTCGATCATGGCTCTTCATGACGTCATGAAGGGTGGAACTCCTTGTATGGGCATTTCTCCTGGAGGAGCGCGCCTGCGCACACATCGGCCAGAGCGAGAGAAAGAGCACGTCCATCAACGTGCTTCATTTGGCTGTAATGCTGAACGGGACTCACTCGGGAAGAATGTCTCTACAGAAGTATGGTTTCGTTTGTAAGGCAAAGATAACCTTGCTCAGCTTCCCGAAGAACACAGCGTTACGTGAACAGTGAATGCAGTTTGTTTGTCTGGGGCAGAAATATAGTTTTGCAAGTGTGTTTGTTGACGAACGTTTTATAAACAAGGCCCAGTTTGATGCTGGATTTGCACATCGTTTGATACTGAAAGATGGAGTGGTCCCAGCTATAAAAGATCCCGATTATGATTCAGAACTGCATATGGTAATTGAAACAGAATAAAATGTCTGTGTTTTGTTGGCAATCAGCGTGTGAGTGCTTGTCAATTTTTAGCTCTGCTCATGGTGTGCCTCCTGGAGCTCGGCTGTTTTTCGGAAAGAAATCGTAAAGCTGTACCTTTCTTTTGTAAATATGATAAAACTAAAGGCTTTTTGGATATATGAAGGATGTAGCACTACTCTGTAGGTACTCAACATGAGATTGGGTGAAACTGTGTTATGCACCCTTTAATTTGCTTTCCAAAGATGAACAAAGATCTTACGGATTTGGAACGACATTAGGGTGAGTAATTAAAGTGCCCATATTATGCCATTTTTAAGGTTGCTAATATTGTTTTATGAGTCTCCTAAAACAGGTTTACATGTATGCAAGGACAAAACACTTAGTTTTCTCCAAAAATACATTTAATTTGACCCAATTTCTAAATTATTCATAAATGACTCGTTCGAAGAATCAGTCTCTCTAAACCCCTCCTTTCCGTGAACCCTCACTGTTGTGACTGGTCAGATGGTGCAGTCCTTTGTGATTGGTCTGCTGCGTACAGTGCGCCGAAAACAAAACGCCTATTGCCATAATGAATGACAGCCCTGGAGACTTATCAATACGTAGAAGCGATTGTATTGATTTTACCTTACCAATTCGAGCCGAAGTCTGATGATGAAATGGTTTAAGTGGCTGATCAACAAGAAACTGATTCCTAAGCACAACTGGAGCAGGGGTGCATTCAGAAAGAATACCTCAACTAGTTAGCATGGACTACCGTGGACAGTGCTCGCAATTTGTTTATGCAAGCGAACTGGGCATACCTCACCACAGCTGAACAACAGAACTACAGTAGAGTTAGTTAGCCAGTTAGCAAGACAAGTGCAGGGTTTACACTACTACGTATTTTGAATGATTGCTAGAAAATACAATCATCAATTAGTAATCATACTTACAGGTAGAGGTTCAGAAGAGCAAGCAGGTCCAAATAAACTGGGCACTGATCCATTTTTTAAAAGCAAGAGTTTGGTTCTCATAAAATGACGTGCACACAACACAAGATTGCTTAGGAGCCATTCTTGTCTACATCCCTGTTCAGTGTCCCTTTATGTTTTAAGTTTTAAGTCTGTGCTTACATCCATCACCACCTGTAAGTTCTTTCAGTAGCTGTAGTTATCGTATCAGTATTTTATTCTCAGAATTGTGTATTCTGAATTGTGTTGTGATAAAAATATCAACAGTTATGCTGAGTTCACAACATGTCATAATTACTGTAATTCCAAGATGACAACACATGACATTTTACTCATTGCTTTCCATGTTCTTTGACTCAGTGGTATGCAAAAATGAATTTAGCGGCAGTCACGGGGTACAGCTGTCAGTGGTCCACGTCGTAACTCTCAGAACATTCCGAGTTTACAAATTGTAATTACAAGTTCAGGAGTACATGAGAGCTTTGGTGTTGATAGTGTTGCCATAAAAAGCTAATTTAGATAGTAGAATGTCACGAGTTGTAATCTCTGAATTACGACATGGCGTGAATGCAGCTTTAGCACCAGTAGCTCAACAAACGCAACCATTTCCATTAGTCATAATGGCGCTCCCCATAGTCCAAAATATGTGTAAAACGATGTGGATTTTTTAAAATAACTAAATCTTTCATGGGTTTTCTACTACATTCTTAAGTCATAATACCCGTTCCCTTTAAGATTCATGGTTGAGTGATACTGTTAGCCTAATAACCTAATAGTTTTTAACAAGCTTAAAAACATGTTACATGAACACATCTCCTATGTGGAATACATACTTTTTTTTCTTACACACAGCCACAAGGCATTCTTATTTATTTAGGAGGTGAAGCTACACTGGCTATGTTCAGAACAGCAATAAATCCCACAATGCAGTGAGTTTGACTCTAGTTTAGTGTGATGGATGAACTGAAAGTAATATCAGCTGTAGTTTGTAATCTCTTTCCTTAAAATTTGATACAGTAAGATATTTTTAGATAAAATTGGGAGGGAAATGCAAATAACAGCATTTTAAAGATGTTAACTTAATGAATTATGCAACGTAGTGAGATCTATGTTCTTTTCCTTTTTTTTCATGCATTCTAAACTACATTAGTATTCAGTAAACATTGAGCTAGTAATCTATTCTAAACAACATTCCCATTACTTTAACACTTCTGGGTCATGGGTTATGGGCCATGGGTCATATCAGGTGAGGACAGTGAGGAGCAGCCATGTGACACTTGTGGATTGTGGATTTATGATGATTTTAGCATGGTATGCTTTATTATAAAGGAAAAGGTTCTGGTTGTATTACAGAATCGTCTTCAATTCTTAATTTAGGATTTTAAAAAAAGTTCTGTTTCCGAGGTGAAATTACCATGTTTAGTAGACAAATAGAATTCTAAGTTGTGATGTTTCTGTAAAACCTCAAAGATGTAAAACCTCTTTTTAATCAAGACACATAAATCAGTGTTTTGGGTATGAATATTCCCAAATATTAATACGTGAATTCGCCAGTAAAAAATACTAAATACTAAACTGTCGTGGCTGTCTTCCAAACCTTAAGACTTCAGACCAACTACCAACATGTTTCTGGGGGCTTTGAAAGAGACGACGGTTCACTGTATGCAGTGGGTCAAATCCCTGTATTCTCCACATATAGGCCGCTCATTGTGTAGCATACGATGCACAGTGCTGACCGATAGGAATACAGCCGCTTGCGCTCCATTGTGCGAATCAATGTGTCTGCATTCACACGAACCGCGGGAGCGCGCACTCGCTCACAGCTCCATCAAACCCAATGCGCTGACGGCGCAAAATACTGCACTACTCTGGACTCACAATAAAGAGAATTATCTCACAAACACACACACACACAGACAGACATACACACACACACTCCCTCGCAGGTGCTTCCATCAGTTTCAGCGTCGCGACGCGCATTCAGCTTTGATGGTCACTATAAAATAGAAGCGTCAAATAATCATAAAACTCTTCGGCAAAGGGACTGACGAGCATCACTGTAAAGTAGGACAGGTGGAAATTAAGGTAAGAAAAAGTTAAGAGTAATAGATTTTATGGAATGTAAAGAATCAAAATAAAATTTAAATCAAAATTCATTTCTAATAGCTATTAGATATATTTAAGTGCCAAATTAAATTGGACTTCTGTCACCTTGACTGTTGTGTTTGGGATATTGAATGGAACAATAGAAACTCGTTTGCAAGATTAAGTGTAGCCTACCTGTATGTATGCTAATCAGCCCAGCAACGAGCGCTAAAAAAAATACAAATAATAAAAAAAACAAAACAACAACGATATTTTATTTATATATTTTATTTTATTTACACATTTTTATGTGCACTATTTTGTTTAAATAATGTTTATCTGCAAATCCAAGTTACATTTTACATCGACGAATTAGCTAAAATGCTTTAGTCAAACATTTTTACTCTCATATAGACGAACTCAAGTTTGTGTCTCTCACTGGTTATATTTCTAAATAAGTAATACAAGGGACATGAAAGTAGCACCGGTTTGTTAGACAGCTGTTACGTGTTGTTATCCACTTTATTTTTCTGGTAAAAGGGGGCGCGGCCATTTTGTAAATTTTATGGTCTAGCTTCCCTTTTCATCTGCATCCTGCATCCATTTTTAACTGTGCAAAACTGCTTGATATTGCAAAGTGGTGTGTCTTACCATATTATTTTAATGTATTATCTTAGTTATGAACACACTGGTTTAGTGTAAAGTTTTACCATTTACTTCAAGTTGTTATACTTCTCGCTATTTCTCTATACCGGCTAATGAACCGGAAGTCTTGCCCATAGGCTTACTTCCACGCTGAAGAATATTATTATATTAATATTATTTACCAGTACGCCCAAATGAACGTCAAACAATACGTTTGTGTGACACATACCTGTACATCTCCCAAAGTTTCTAAGATACTCTTGAAGAAGTTTTCAGCTTTCGCTCTTGTGCAGGAAAGAAGATGAACAGAGTTACTAAGATCCAAACAAACCCATCAACATCAGGGATAGACATTGCTCCTTGCTTTAAGGTAAAAACCTTACCACTCTTTCTCTCAAGTGAGAAGAACAATGTAATAGTGAGAAACAAGCTATTGATTCTTTGTCTGAGAGTGCGAAACAAGGCGCCAAACTATCAATAATTTAACAAAGGCTTTCTCTGCTAAGGTATTGATTTGAGACTTTGTAGAAGAATACTCTGTGGATGGCTGCTGCTGCTACACCTTGTCCAAGATGTGCAAAAGCATGAGAAGAATTCTGTATTATTGAAAAGGATAGTTCAGCCAGAAATGAACACCTTAAAGTTGTTCCAAACCTATATGAATTTCTTTTTTCTCTGTAACACAAAGAAAGCTGTTTAATGTGGGTAACCAAACTGTTTCCGGTCCTCACTGATGTCTATAGTATTTTTTTTTTCAAACTATGGAAGTAAGTGGGGACCAGGCAATTGATAAATTGATGATTTCAGAATTTTCTGAAATTTCTGGGTGAACTACCCCTTTAACAGATAGAGGACATAATGAAAGGACAGGAGACCAGTGGTTGTGTGTGTAGGAGAGAGAAATTTCTCCAAATTTAAAAAATGGACCTGTGGCATGTGTATATGTGTTTGTCAGGTGACCGTGTTCGAGCAGGAGCATTTCCAAGGCAAATGTCAGGAACTCACCTCAGAGTGCCGCAACATCCAGGAGCGTGGGTTTGACAACATCCGCTCTGTCCGTGTGGAGAGCGGCGCGTGAGTCGCCCACTCTGTGTTAATGATTGCAAAATCTTGCCAGTTAGTAGGGAAATTATAGTTTTAGATGTTTTTGAAAGCTTTTGAGTGTTTCATCCTGAGATGAGATTTGTAAAATGTGTTGGGAAATGTGCTTTTTAATAAATTATGAAAATGTCTGAAAGGCCTCATAATTACTTGAGAACAGGTTTTGTCTTGCTTCCCGTAGGTGACTCAGGAAGAAAAACAAAGCCAAAAAAAATCCACACCTTCACGTGTGTATTTCTTTTTTAAAGAAGTCTCTTTTGCTCACCATCCTGAATATATTTGATCCAAAGTACAGCAAAAACAGTATAATTTTGAAATATTTGTACTATTTAAAATAACTGTTTACCATTTGAATATATTTTAAAATGTAATTTATTTTTGTGATTTCAAAGCTGAATTTTTAGCATCATTACAACAGGCACATGATCCTACAGAAATCATTGTAATATTCTGATTTGCAGCTCAAGAACATTTATTATTATTAATATGTTTAAAACAGCTGAGCAGAATTTTCTTTGACAGGTTTCTTTGATGAATAGAAAGTTCAGAAGAACAGCATTTATCTGAAATAGAAATCTTTTGTCACATTATTAATGTCCTTATCATCACTTTTGATCAATTTAAAGCATCCTTGCTAAATGAAAGTATTAATGTCTATAATTTCTAGAGTTTTTAGAAATTTCTATAATAAGTTCTATAATTTCTAGAACATTAAAAATGTTACTGTTCAAAAACTTTGACTGACTTCTCTAACCTTATTTTAAATACTTTATATACATTTAATTCTCCTTAATTCTGTGCAGCTGGGTGGGATACGAGCACCATGACTTCCAGGGGCAGCAGTTTGTCCTGGAAAAAGGAGAATATCCTCATTGGGATGCCTATAGCGGCAGTCTGGGCTACCATGTGGAGAGGATGATGTCACTGCGCCCCATCTGCAGCGCTGTGAGTGTGTGAACACATGATGCTTTGAAAGTGTTTTAATCTCAAACTTTTCAAAGCAGTTGGACTCATTTTGCCTGACAATAAAACAATACGACAAAATCTCTTACAGTGAAAGCTGAGCCATATCCATGGATCAGAATATCATAGACTCTTTTGGCTAAGCAACCACATCACAGTTAAAAATAAAGGTTCTTTGTGGCATTGATGGTTCCATGAAGAACCTTTAAAGTGATAGTTCATCCAAAAATGTAAATTCTATCATTGATTACTCACCCTTGTGTCGTTCCAAACACGTAAGACGTTCAGTTTCAGAAAACAAATTAAGATATTCTTGATTAAATCCGTGAGTTTTTTGACCCTGCATAGACAGCAATTCAACTACCTTGCAAGGCCCAGAAAGGTAGTAAGGACATCATTAAAATAGTCCTTGTGAACCAATTTTATAAAGCTACAAGAATACTTTCTGTGCACAAAGAAAACAAAAATATTTCTTCTCCTCCATGTCAGTCTTTGCTTTAGTCTTGAACATGTCAGTTGTGTTGCTGTCTGTGCAGGGTCAAAAAGCTCTCAGATTTAATCAAAAATATCTTAATTTGTGTTCTGAAGATGAACGAAGGTTCTATGGGTTTGGAACTACATTAGGGTGAGTAATTAATGAAAGAATTTTCATTTTTGGTTGAAGGAATCTCTCCCTCCATTTGTAGGACCACCAGAGCAGTCGCATGGTCATCTATGAGAAGGAGAACTTCATGGGCCGCAATGTAGAGCTGTGTGACGATTACCCGTCTCTGCAGGCCATGGGCTGGTGCGACAAGCAAGTGGGCTCCATGCATGTGCAGTGTGGCGCGTGAGTAACGCTCGACTAAACACCATTAGTGCCAAACTACTGTTCTTCTGAACGACATGTTTCTCATGCTCGACAGCTGTGCTGACAATACACTTACACACAACACAGTGCCATTGACTCATAGTATCCAGTCCTTGTATTTGTGAAGTGTTAATGACTTTGCTTTCACAATACAGTCCAGTGCAACATAATGTCAGATGAAAGATCTTTCTTTGACTGCACGCTTCTCACTTGGTGCATCAGACCTACAGTAATGCTGTACCTGTGACTGCCACATCTGTTATGTAATGACGTTATATCAACATTTTTATGAGTGCATGTCAGCGCAAAAACTGATAATTTAACACAGTGATAGTTTACCACAGCCTACATGGAAGAAGGACTTGCAGTTTTCATCTGTTAGGTGATAAAACAGGAGAAAAACTTCCCACGCTCCCATGGGGCATAGGCAAGCGAAAGTCTGATTAGCATTAGTTTAAGTTTTCCATTTCGGTCACACTATAATTTTGGTCCAGATAATTTACCCACCCATATGTCATCTAAGATGATCATGTCTTCCTTTCTTCAGTCAAAAAGAAATTCAGGTTTTTGATGAAAACATTCCAGGATTTTTCTCCATATAGTGGACTTCAATGGGGCTCGGTGGGTTGAAGGTCCAAATTGCAGTTTCAAAGGGCTCTACACAATCCTAGCCGAGGAATAAGGGTCTTATCTAGCAAAACGATTGGTCATTTTCTAAAAAACAAAAAATACTTTTTCACTACAAATGCTCATCTTGCATTAGCTCTGCATTCTTCAAGCATTGCTTAATCACATTGGAAAGGTCACACATGGTTAATTCTTCATCTGTGTACTTTGGTTCAAAAAGGTAGGATAGGGTGAAAATTGCTATCTCATTTTCTCCTCCAAGTTCAGAATCGCTCAGTGTTGTTGTTTTGTAAAGGGTGTTTAACTTTCTTTGCATGTTCTCTTTGTAAACACTGGGTTGGTACTTCCGCCTACGTCACGTGTGACCTTTCCAACGTGACCTTGTGAAGTCGTAGACACAGAGCTGGTGTAAGATGAGTATTTGTGGTTAAAAAGTACATACATTTTTATTTTTTTTTAGAAAATGACCGATCGTTTCGCTAGACAAGACCTTTATTCCTTGGCTGGGATCATGTAGAGTCCTTTGAAGCTGCACTGAAAATACAATTTGGAACTTCAACCTGTTGATGCCCTCTGAAGTCCACTATATGGAGAAAAATCCTGGAATGTTTTCCTCAAAAACCTTCATTTTTTTCAACTGAAAGAAAGACATGAACATCTTGGATGACATTGCAGTAAGTAAATTATTTGAAAATTTGGTCCCTAGACTAAAGAATCCAGCTGAATTTTCTTCTATTAAAACGCTTTTTTTCTTTCCCTTTCACACAGCTCGTCATATTGTATTCAGTCGCTCCATCTCCTCATTTCCTGTTATCATCTGTTTCCCTGCAGCTTTGTGTGTTACGAGTTCCCTGGCTATCGTGGACAGCAGTACCTTATGGAGTGTGATAGGCACAGCGGAGACTACCAGCACTGGAAGGACTGGGGCTCCCACTGCCAGACCCCTCAGATCCAGTCCATTCGCAGAATCCAGCAGTAATGCCTGAGGGTGAATGGAAGGAAACGAAAAGCGTGCAGAGATTTGAAGCAGCGGAGTCACATCACTCTTTCTAATGGCAGTCACTTTATGAGGTGCAGTGTAGCAAATTGTAAAACTTTCACTGGTTGCACACAGTTCCCACTTAAGGTGCTCTAGTACTACATCCAAAAAATTCACGCATAAACAGATACACATCCTGACAGCCAGGGTGAAGTAGTAGCATATATATAGAATATTCATAAGAGACTAATATTCTATACAACAGAAGTGCAGTGGGGGACACTGGAGTTTAAAAATCTGTCAATCAAGACAAGATGTGTATCTGTATATGCCAGCGTGTCACGTCTCTGACGTTTGAGTGCCATATGGGGACAGATGGGATTGTGTGTTAGACCATTCGGAGGAGAGGAGGACAACGGTTGACTAATAAATACATACTCACCTCAAACTAGCATCTTTGTCTTTTTGCTTCTTCGCAAAAAGATTTTAACAGTACTCCTAATTCTTTTTTTATGATTTCACACTTTATGTATCAAACAATATATATATTTATATACTAAAAACAATATTATAGCAGCAAAGACGTGAAACACCTGTTCTGATTGAATATATTCAATCTGTTTTATCTAGTAAATGTTTTATGAAAGCAATAAAACACTAATAGACAATAAGGCATGAGGAAAATTACAGTTGAAGTCAAAAGTTCACCTTGCAGAATCTGCAAAATGTTAATTATTTGACCAAAATAAGAGGGATCATACAAAATACGTTTTTTTTTTTTAACTTGGTACTAACTTGAGTAAGATATTTCACATAAAAGACATTTACATATAGTCCACAAGAGAAAATAATAGTTGAATTTATAAAAATGACCCCGTTCAAAAGTTTACATACACTTGATTCTAAATACTGTGTTGTTACCTGAATGATCCACAGCTGTGTTGTTTAGGTTTTTTTATTTGTGATAATTGTTCATTAGTCTCTTGTTTGTCCTGCACAGTTAAACTGCCTGCTGTTCTTCAGAAAAATCCTTCAGGTTCCACAAATTCTATGATCAATAATGACAAAAATCCCACAATGTACGAATTTTGTGACACTTCAAAGGATGGTCATGGAAATCATAGGGCTTCTATACTAATTGATGCAGCTGTGGATCCTATGTCTACTGTGCCCTGCTTTTAAGCCAATGAGAACTATGTTGCGGTCCATAACAACATCAAATCAGAGTAAATTTAACTTATTTTGTCTTCTGGGAAACATGTATCTTTTGTAGCTTCTTGAAGGGCAGTACTAAATGAAAAAAATAAAAGAAGCAAAATGAAAAGAAAAAGAGAAATGTACACATCTTCTTCCCCGGCCTTCTGTAATAATTGCATATGAGTCCCTCAGTTGTCCTCGGTTTGAAAAGATAGATCTCAAAATCATACATTCATTGTTGGAAAGGGTTCAATTACACAAAAATGCTGAAAAAAAGAAGAATTTGTGGAGCCTAAAGGATTTTTCTGAAGAACTGCGAGAAGTTTAACTGTTCAGGACAAAGAAGGAACTCATTATTACAAAAAAATAAAATTAAATAAAATTAAAAACAGCTGTGGATCATTCAGGTAACAACACGGTATTAAGAATGAAGCATATCAACTATTATTTTATCAACTAAATATCTTATTCAGGTCAGAACTAAGTAAAAAATAACATTCATTTTGTATGATCTGTCTTATTTTGGTAAGTCTATAAAAAGTTATACAAATTATACTGTAGCATCTGTGCATGTTTAATTATTTCTATTTGTCAGAAATTAAAACTAACACAGGGCAGATCAGTTGTAGATGGACGTGTTTGACTGTTGTGTTGCTCTTTAGTCTTGCGTCTCGCACACAATGTCAATGTGATCAACCTGAACCAGTTTCAACATCTCCTTAGGGAAATCTTTCGCCTACAAACGATATTTCCAAATGTATGGATTCCTATTAAAATAACTTGATTTGACCTGTGAAAATTCACAGAACAGTGGTTAATGTAAAAAATAAAAAATAAAAGAAACACTCAAGATTAAAGTTGCTGAACTGTGTCTTGCATTCTCAGATGCAAAAATGTCTTCTGATGAACTTATTTTAACTTGAGTACTGCATTTTTACAATGCTATGTCATGTGTGAGATGCTGCAAAACACACAAGTGCAACAGTCGAACAAGTCTTTCTAGGGCATGTTGACATAAGAAAAAGAAAAGAATGGAAAAGTGGATTGCAAAAATGCATTCTGAACAGCCTGCACAAAACACCTATATCTAAAGCAGGTGAAAGTGAAACACTGCAAACTATATACAGTAATAAGTACACTAAATAAAAGAACTGCAGTATTATTGTATAAATCACATTTACATTCATTGGTTAAAACATACTAAAATGGGCAAAATCAGTATTTTAAATCATATATCACTCCTACTTTATGTTTATTACAAATGTAAAACTGTTTTATAACATCATATGAAAATGAAATGTAACACTTTTAAATGGAGAGAACTTTGGTTCAAGTTTACAATGAGGAACACATAAGAATTGGGTAAAGAATTACAGCGCACAGTAAGGAATTAGAATGAAATACACAACTCGAGCACATCACCTTGACCAAGTTCAAAATGGAGAATATCCATTTCTATGGCAACAAACCACCTAACCTTACAAGGTATCTGCCGTTTCCTCTTTTCACTTCCCATTTCAATTAAATGCTCGGTTCACTTCTACTTTTTTCTTTTTTTTTTTTTACTGTGAACTACTTACTGACCTTCATTTTTTCCATCGATGGCCCACACTTTTCCTTTCCAAAGAAAATAAGGCTTATTTAATATATAAGTAAACATTTCCTATACCATCGCTTCTCTTTCAGTCTGGCTATTCAGTATTTTACAACTTCCTCTCATCTTTCTTTTTAAATCCCCAGTCGTACCTTTTCACCTCTCCTTCTCTAGTCCTTCATGTGTTGGACATAGTCTTCTCTCTCTCCTGCCTGTTCGTAGGCAGCGTTGTCGTTTTTCTTTCTGCGGTCTCTAACCCTGTTCCTCTCTGGTCCCGGTGAACCCTGGGAATTGCCATCTGTATTTTTATCCTCTTCAACTAGCCTTTTCTCATCCTCATCTTTCTCATCATCCTCAGCATCACTCAGGTCCGTGTCGGATTCATCGGAATTTTCTTCTTCAAGGTATCGGTAACCTTTGACCTTTGAGAAACAGGATAGTAATGTAAGACGTCAGAAGAAGAACAGTAGTCATGGCACTGAAAGGATAGCAATTTTTTAGTAACCGTTATTGACAATAAAACGTGACATTACTATATTATAATAATTTTATTTTTTTTAGTTCATCTGAACGGATGCTCAGCGTACCTGACGAACCGTAAACTCTAGTGTGAAGTCACACGACTAGCCGTCGCTTTGTATCACACACACACACACACACACGCAAAGAAAGATACAGAGCTAGAGTCTTATATACCATGTAGAATTGACGCGCTACATGTAAACGAAATTATTTGTAGCATTTTTCTGTCCAAATAACGGAGTTCCTTTGATGTTGTTCAGCTTTTTAGAACTGCCGGTTTCTCCGATAGTAGGCGGAACTAATGCGCAAGCGGCACTCTCATTGGCTGGCGCTCACCTATTATCGTTCCTGTTTTGATTTCAGCAAATCAGTTCGAGCGAACGCAGACAACGTGATTAATATTCATGAACCCAGCACCTCATTAATCCTTAGTGCGTTTATATTGTTATTAGTAGTAATTTCGTAGTAGTTTTGTTATCTTATCAGTATTATTTTTCCCCCCTTTTTTTTAGAAACAATAAATTACAAACAATATCTTAAGCACCACAACCAGTCCTAAGTTCAGTCAATGTGACAAATATGCATTTATACATGGTTATTTTAACTACTAATGTTTATTGCTAAATTATCGTATCATATTATAATGCTTGACTGACTGATGTGTACTTTCAGATATTTAAAAAACAGTGCCATTAATCAGATATTTAATATTAGTCTGGTGAGTAAACAATTTTTTACTAGCCAATGGTGTGTGTAGAGGTTTGAGAGGAAATATATACAATAATTTATTGAATTTATTGAGGTGTCTCACATTGTCACACCCCAACATTAAAATAGTGTAGATTAGTGTACAATGTTTTATAACAATAATTTATTCCATTTAGTGTCCATTTCATTTATTTAATATTGGGGAAATCCAAATTATTTGACATATTTTAACATTTTAAAAAAAAAGGTAACACAATACTTACTTTGCCTGGTAATTAGTTACTTTTATAATGATGTAACTCAGTTACTATTTGTGAGAAGTAACTAGTAACTATAACTAGTTACTTTTTTAAAGTAACATGGCCAACACTGTTAAAAAACATAATTTCTAACAACAAACATTTTTTGTATGAAATATCCATTTTTTTTTCCCTGTAAGAATGGGCGCGGTCATTTGTAAAGGAAATGTGTCTGTCTTCCGGTCTCTGCGTCCAGCTATTTTTAGCTGTACAAAGCAGCTTGTTTTGCTGCTGATATTGCAAATTGGTGTGTCTTACCATATTATTTTAATGTATTATCTTGATTATGAACACACTGGTTTGTAGTGCAAACAGTTTACTGCACTTTGTTATTCTTCTCATTATTTCCTTATAGCGGCTAATGAACCGGAAGTCTTGCCCATAAGCTTACTTTCACGTTTAAGAATAAGGTGGATAAGTGCTTTAACAAAAATACAATAGACATAGTAAATGCATCTTTGTTTGGGTTTTACAAGTTGAGGATGAGTCAAAGTTATTGTCGGTGGTACTTGACAGGTTCAGTCAATAAGTTGTTTTGAACCTGGAAACTTTTATTTTTACAGAATAAATTAACTCTACTTCTAACGCTAATAAAACGCATTTGCAAGGCTTTTATGAAATCACTTTAAAGCCTCCACAGACTCACTGCAGTGACACATTAATAGTTGAATTACCTTGTGTCGTGGACGGGGAATCCGTGGCAACCTGAATGGAATTTTCTTCGCCAGGCGCCGCTCCATCTGCACGTAGCAGAAGCATGCCACTATGAGAGTGAACAACAGGAGTCCTAGCTTGGCCTTAAAAAGAGACGAGAGAATGAGCAGCTGTCTTAATCATCATTTTTAAACAATGATTTAAAACTCTGTTAATATGTAAATAAAAAAATATTATGAAATATGGTGCGGTCCAGTCACTTCAACGGGAGTCTGTGCTATTGTGAGTTTTGTGCCAGGGTAAAAAAGCTATTTGCAGTGTTCATGTTGGTCATGCAAATGAAAGCTGCTTGGTTTGAAGTAACTTCTGTGTGAACAGTGCTTCATACATTGCTATGCTACTTTTTTTTAAATGCAAAATGTTGCTGAAATATGGCTATTGTGACCGTACCTTAAGACAGAAAAAAAACTAAACTGCCCATCAGAATGTGACAAAAAACAGTTTGACAGCAGTTTAATGTGTTTTCAATTAGATATCAGTGTTTTCTGTACTTTATAATTGTGTGATGTTCAGTTTCCAACCTAAAAACCCTTGTGCTTCTGTTATTATTATTACATTGGTTTTTAGCACCTATTATGCAAAATCCACTTTTACATGGTGTTTAGACATAAATGCGTGTTGGCGGTGTGTGGACACAACCACCCTACAATGCTAAAAATCCACACATAATTATTTTTAAACCCCATTAAGCCAAACCAGTCTCATTAAGGCCCATTCACACCAAGAACGATAAGAAAAAATCATTTCAAATTTAAGAGAATAGCAGAGTGGTAATGGTAATGTACATGACAATGTTAATGGTCTTGGCTGAATAGATCTGTTACACTGCTGCTGCTGCTGCGGCAGAGCAGGTACTGAGACTTGCTACTGCCAATACATCCACAACATCATGCTGTAAGCATGTAAGAAATACTGCTGCTGCACATATAACATATACGAATAACCCCCATAGCATACATGGATCACCTCGCAGCAGATCTATACAGGTGGAGCTGGGGAAGGTGGAGGGTTTCTGAAGCATGCTGCAAACTGCTACATTTAGCACTAGTCATGTATTTGAATATTGAGCAGTGAGCTCATTGGCTACTGATACAGGATATAACCAATCGGCTGTGCCATGTGATTATGTTGTCATGTTGTCAGATTGAGTTAGACAAATCGGACTGCATTCGAGAGTTTCATGCCAGAATTTATCGTTATCGTTCTTGGTGTAAACGGGCCTTTAGGCATGTGGTTTTGATCAAAGCAGTGTGATGTCACATTGTTTAGGTTCCGCCCACAGCCACTGTCTGACAGTCCTGCATTTCCATAGTTTCTGCCCTCAGCAAGTTGTTTTTGGTTGTACACTGTCCTCTATTTTCTCTGCACTCGAGCAGCTGTAACGTCAACAATGTCTCGTAAGCAATCCCGGTGTTCTGTGTTTGGATGTATGATTAATCATAGGAGACTTCATTTTCTCCCAACATCTGAGCCACTAAAGACGCAGTGGATTACTTTTATTTTTTGAAGGCAATGCACCTCAAAATCAACCTAAATACATTTATGTCTGCACAATGACATGCTTTGTGAATGTCATGTCATTTCAATGCTTAGTTGACGTTTTAACCATATTTGCGTACATTACTGAAGTATTTTTCAACTTTTGGTGTGTTTGGCTTCCCATATGTACGGCTGAACATGAGTGTTTATTACTGTAGGTATGAAAAGCAGAGCTGTATAAGCTACGCCCTCTTCTGAAAATGGGGCGAGAATACGCAGCTCATTTGCATTTAAAGTGATACACACCAAAACAGCTCTTTTTAGACATGCCCCAAAAATTACATTTTTTCAGATGTTATAATAAATGATCTATAGGGCTGTAAAAAGGGACATAATAGGTGCCCTTTAAGAAGTTACAGTGTGGTCACACTGTAAAAGTTTGTGGACATAAATGGTCCATTGTCAATAGTGCAGCGATATAAACTCACATAGAGGTCAATTTTGAACCGAACAACTGTCTGTTGGCCAATTTCGCAAATTCGCATTAACAACTGAACTCAATGTGAAATCTGGAAGGGGAAATAATTTGTCCTCACACAAAATTCCCTGATCATCCTATTGAAATGAATGAACAGCTTCTAACAGGGATAAATCTGGCACCTTCAGTCAAAAAACAAAACAGCTTTAAAGTTACTTGTTTAAATCAGTGAATCGTTTACTGATTCAAGTTGTTACTGAGTTCAGAACTGACTCTCTTGCTAAGATGGTAGATATTTAAAGTATATCCAATCTGAAATTAATGCGAACTGTACATCACTGTATTTACTTAATCATTATAATGTGACAATGTCTAAAATATATATTCAAAACAGTTTTGACTATGTAATCAAAAAAATTTTTGATATTGAAAGATAGAGGTAGTAAGTAAAACTGAATAAAATTTTTTGCTTTGTTGACTCCTTAGCCCTGCTCAAAGCATGCCTCCAGGAGCTCGACTGTTTTTGAAGAGAATCGTAAAGCTTTATCTTTCTTTTATAAATAAAGACTCGTTGGAGATATGAAGGATGCAATACTACTCTAAAGGTACTCAAGAATAACATGAGATTGGGAGAAACTGTGTGTGTTATGTCCCCTTTAACTGAAGCAACTGTAAGGAAACATTTGTTTGGGTGATATGTTGGAACCATAATTGACATGACTGAACATTTTGTAAATTAAAAAGCAAATGATTTGTGTATTTGTGTTGGTACCCTGTTACAGTAAATGCAAAGTATGCAATCAAAACATACAACCATTAAAGACTTTACCCGCATAGGCAATGCAGACCAAAGGTAGACGATGAAGATTGCAACAGCCTGCCACCAGTGGTAGATGGTATAAACAAAGTCTAGTCGCTCCTTGTCTTCATACAGCATCCCCAGCAGAGCTACACACAACAACATTATGTTATATCATTGACGTTAGTGCAGTCTTCAGTCTAGAGTGTTACTTCCTGAAATGGGTGTAAGCTTAACATGTGAATGGCATTTGTACTCACTGCTCAGTCCAGTCTTGTTGAGCGCAGTGCCCAGACCCCAGAGGGCAGAGAGCACCAACAGATATGGGAGATCGCTAGGTGTTTGCGGTTTGGGCGACCAGCACATAAGGGCTATAATTAGCACAAAGTGCACAAAGGCGCCCACCAGAAGAATAATCGGCCTGGGCAAGCGCAGCAGCGTCAGGGCCAGGCCCGAACAGATGGAGGATGACAAACCATACACCATAACTAACAACCACAGCTTCTCCATCCCTACTGCACAGACTCCATATGACTGAGAAAGACAGTATGAGGAGGAAAATCTGTTTAGGTAATGAGTGATTGCTTGCTGCTCCTTTAATAGCTTCATTAACCTAAATACCAGGCAAATTGGTTTACTTGCTTCTTCGTAGGTGTTTAATATTGCAGAATAGCAATCAAAAACTGTCTTGTTAAGCTAAAAAATACTCAGCACTGAGAGCTGACACAACGTGACTTTTGATATTCAAATTTTACCTGTACAGGTCCTTCTCAAAAAATTAGCATATTGTGATAAAGTTCATTATTTTCTGTAATGTACTGATAAACATTAGACTTTCATATATTTTAGATTCATTACACACAACTCGAAGTAGTTCAAGCCTTTTATTGTTTTAATATTGATGATTTTGGCATACAGCTCATGAAAACCCAAAATTCCTATCTCAAAAAATTAGCATATCATGAAAAGGTTCTCTAAACGAGCTATTAACCTAATCATCTGAATCAACTAATTAACTCTAAACACCTGCAAAAGATTCCTGAGGCTTTTAAAAACTCCCAGCCTGGTTCATTACTCAAAACCGCAATCATGGGTAAGACTGCCGACCTGACTGCTGTCCAGAAGGCCATCATTGACACCCTCAAGCAAGAGGTCTGTGGGAAGGAAAAAGTGTGGCAGAAAACGCTGCACAACGAGAAGAGGTGACCGGACCCTGAGGAAGATTGTGGAGAAGGACCGATTCCAGACCTTGGGGGACCTGCGGAAGCAGTGGACTGAGTCTGGAGTAGAAACATCCAGAGCCACCGTGTACAGGCGTGTGCAGGAAATGGGCTACAGGTGCCGCATTCCCCAGGTCAAGCCACTTTTGAACCAGAAACAGCGGCAGAAGCGCCTGACCTGGGCTACAGAGAAGCAGCACTGGACTGTTGCTCAGTGGTCCAAAGTACTTTTTTCGGATGAAAGCAAATTTTGCATGTCATTCGGAAATCAAGGTGCCAGAGTCTGGAGGAAGACTGGGGAGAGGGAAATGCCAAAATGCCTGAAGTCCAGTGTCAAGTACCCACAGTCAGTGATGGTCTGGGGTGCCATGTCAGCTGCTGGTGTTGGTCCACTGTGTTTTATCAAGGGCAGGGTCAATGCAGCTAGCTATCAGGAGATTTTGGAGCACTTCATGCTTCCATCTGCTGAAAAGCTTTATGGAGATGAAGATTTCATTTTTCAGCACGACCTGGCACCTGCTCACAGTGCCAAAACCACTGGTAAATGGTTTACTGACCATGGTATTACTGTGCTCAATTGGCCTGCCAACTCTCCTGACCTGAACCCCATAGAGAATCTGTGGGATATTGTGAAGAGAAAGTTGAGAGACGCAAGACCCAACACTCTGGATGAGCTTAAGGTCGCTATCGAAGCATCCTGGGCCTCCATAACACCTCAGCAGTGCCACAGGCTGATTGCCTCCATGCCACGCCGCATTGAAGCAGTCATTTCTGCAAAAGGATTCCCGACCAAGTATTGAGTGCATAACTGAACATAATTATTTGAAGGTTGACTTTTTTTGTATTAAAAACACTTTTCTTTTATTGGTCGGATGAAATATGCTAATTTTTTGAGATAGGAATTTTGGGTTTTCATGAGCTGTATGCCAAAATCATCAATATTAAAACAATAAAAGGCTTGAACTACTTCAGTTGTGTGTAATGAATCTAAAATATATGAAAGTCTAATGTTTATCAGTACATTACAGAAAATAATGAACTTTATCACAATATGCTAATTTTTTGAGAAGGACCTGTATATTTTAGCTACACAGTCTGTTTTTCTCACCAGTATGAGTCCCTGGACAGCGAAGAGCACTTCAAAGCCAGAATAGACGAAGAACGGACAGAGCAGACGGAGACGGTAGTCTCGTAAGTGCTTGAAGGGCAGCTGGAAGATGTTCCCCCAGCCGATGCTGCGGAGGTCAATTTCCTCTGTGGGCCGATATGCGGCTCCGCACAACACCAGGAACTATTAGGGAACATTGACAGCATGCTGTTAAAAGGAATGGTTCACAGCAAAATGAAAATTTTTGTTTAAAGTGGAACACGAAAGGTGAAGTGATGAATTACAAGTAGTTCATACCACTCGTGCACTATATTTAAACCACATGATGACGAACAACTTCAGTATTGGTATGGAAATCTTAAAGGGATAGTTCATCCAAAAATGAAAATTCTGTCATTAATTACTCACCCTCATGTAGTTCCAAACCTGGAACTTCGGAACACAAATTATTTTTAGTGAAATCCGAGAGCTTTCTGACCCTGCATAGACAGCAACACACCTACCAACTGTAATGTTATGAAGCTACAAGAATAATTTTGTGTGCAAAGAAAACAAAAATACCAACTTGAATCAACAATTTCCTTTCTTCCATGTCAGCTTTTAACACGTGTTCACAAGAGTACCATGATGCATTTCAACAAATCTCAGATTTCTAAAGATGAACAAGGGTCTATTGGGTTTGGAATGAGATGAGGGTGAGGAATTAATGACAGAATTTTAATTATCCCTTTAAATATTTAAATAGTCAGCAATTATTGAACGCTGAACCATATTTTCTTCTTTTCTTTTCCAGCCACACACTTATTTGAAGCAACTGATGTCAAACTTGATGTGATCAAGATAAACAATGTTCAAATTTCAGTTTATTAGTGCCATAAATACTTGTAAAATAGTCCATGTGTTGTATGGAACACTCTGTGATTATTTTATGGTCCTTTTTTTGTCATTTTGGAGCTTGATAGTCATTGACACTTACAGTGGTGGCCAAAACTATTAGAACACTAGTATTTTCACCAGCTAAGTTATTTATATTTTTTGCTGTAGTGTGTCAGTAGGAAATATCAGTTTACATTTCCAAACATTCATTTTGCCATTACAGTGAGGTCTGACAACAGCCAGTGCTTCACACAGAGATCTGATCTCATCATCATCCAGTCTGTCTGGAATGACACGAAGAAACAGAACAAACTGAGACAGCAACGTCTCCAAGATGCTTCATGAAACCTACCTGCAAAGCTACAGTACTGTTAAAAGTGTAAAAATGCTGTAAAATGAGGATGGTGTCAGAAATAATGTTATAAATAGATTTCCTTTATCAATTAACTTCCATTAACTAAATTAAATCAACATTTGGTGTGACTATCCTTTGCATTTAAGGCAGCTTTTTCCCTAGGTGTACTTTTAGTTTTTCAGGCAGCTTTGCAAGTGAGGTCTCTTAAAGCATCTTGGAGACATTGCCACAGTTCTTCTGGACAGTCTCAGTTTGTTCTGTTTCTTCATGTCATTCCAGACAGACCGGATGAAGTGAGAATATTCAGAGTGAAATATTCCTTTTTAAAATTATATCTTGATTTACAAAACACAAAATAACATTCTAAAACCTACTTTGATGCAGTATGAAATATCTAGAACTATCAAGGTCAAATTGCTGTTGGAATAGTTTCAGCTACTGATATAATCCTTTTTTTATTTAAGATGATATGGGGGATAGAGACGTCATAGTGATGTTGATGATGATGACAGACTTACGACAAGCATGGCGAGGAAGGCTGCTCCCATGAGCACACTCTCCACCTCGATGAGCAGCAGAGAGCGAGGCAAGGTGCGCAAAACTGTCTTATTTAAATTCTCTATCACTCCTTTCCCAGAGGCTCCTGAGGGAGAGAGAAGAGAAGATCAGACAAGAGAAAATAATGCATCTGACAAGACTGCAAGACTGTTTTATATTACATTTTAGGTCTGGACACATACATTTTTTAAAGACTTCAGACTTCAAACTGTATCTTTCTCTGTACAGTGTTTTTCACTACACAATATGGCAAGTGGGCGACTTTCCATGTTATGCAGTGCTGCTGATGATTTGGCGTAATTGGCTATTTTGCAATTTCAAATACACGTTTAAAAAAACTTGATCGTCATCTCTGCTGAGAGCTAGGAAGAGCCAGACATAGCAGAGCCCTGAAGAGCAGATGTGCTGACGCCCCGGTTTGCAGGAAGTCAGAAGTGTGAAGATTCTAATTGCAAATGGCTGAATCTTTCAACTGTAAATATTCTTGACACATGTGATTATAGTTTGCAAGACATCATCTCATTAACACATGAAACTAACATGCCTTCAAGATGGTTTAGATGGTTTTGGTCTTTTTTGGTAACTTTCTTATTACATAATAAAGGTTGAGGTCAAAAGTTTAAATACACTTTGCAGAATCTGCAAAATGTTAATTATTTTACCAAACTAAGAGGAAGCACACAAAATTTGTGTTATTTTTTATTTAATATTGACCTGAATAAGATATTTCACATAAAAGACATTTACATATAGTCCACTAGAGAAAATAATAGTTGAATTTATAAAACTGGCCCTGTTTTTGTGTTTTTTTGTTTAGTGATAGTTGTTTAACTTGTTTGTCTTGAACAGTTAAACTGCCTGCTGTTCTTCAGAAAAATCCTTTAGGTCGCACAAATTCTTTGGTTTTTCAGCATTTTAGTGTATTTGAACGCTTTTTATCAATGATTGTGTGATTTTGATAACTGAGAGCATATGCAACTATTACAGAAGGATCAAACGCTCACTGATGATTCAGAAGGAAACACAATGCATTAAGAGCCAGGGGTGTAAACTTCTGAACAGAATGAAGATGTGTACATTTGTATTATTTTGCCTAAATATCACATTTTTATCATTTAGTACTGCCCTTCAGAAGATACTTGTTTCTCAGAAGACAAAATAAGTTAAATTTACCCTGATCTTCAAATTCAAAAAGTTTTCACCCCCTGGCTCTTAATGTATTGTGTTTCCTTCTGGAGCATCAGTGAGTGTTTGAATCTTCTGTAATAGTTGCATATGATTCCCTCATTTGTCCTCAGTATGAAAAGATGGATCTCAAAATCATACAGTTATTGTTGGAAAGGGTTCAAATACACAAAAAAACATAATAATAAATAATTCGTTTTTTTGAATTTGAACTCCTGGCAGTATGCGTATGCAAACTTTTGAGCCTGTCATTTTTATAAACTCAGCTATAATTTTCTCCTGTAAACATATGTAATTTTTTTTGTGAAATATTTTATTTAGGTCAGTACTAAAAAAAATATCATGCATTTTGTATGATCCCTCGTATTTTGGTAAAATAATTACAATTTTGCAGATTCTGCAAGGTGTATGTAACCTTTTGCCCTCAATTGTATTATTATATAATATTATATTAATTTAAATAAATTAGATAACAGTCCAAATATGTTTTGTCTTAATTTTGAACAGTACATAATATATTGTTTTATAAAACCGAGAGAAAAAAAAAAAAAAAACTTAGGAAAAGCTTTTCAAATGTTCAAAAGTTTGGATTAAGTTAATTTTTTTGCAGAAATGAACACATTTATTCAGCAAGGATGCATAAAAAGGATTAAAAGTGACAGTGAAGATTTTATATTGGTACACGCACACCAAAAAATAAACATATAATAATAAATAAATAAATGCAAAAATATGCAGTTCTTTTTAACAATCCTCAAAAAAAGGTTTCCATGAAAATATTAAGCAGCACCAAATCATCATCATCTGACACAGAGGATTTGAGTAATGATGCTAAAAAAAATAATTTTTTGCTATCAGGAATAAATCACA
This sequence comes from Cirrhinus molitorella, assembly GCA_033026305.1. Taxonomy (NCBI): domain Eukaryota; kingdom Metazoa; phylum Chordata; class Actinopteri; order Cypriniformes; family Cyprinidae; genus Cirrhinus; species Cirrhinus molitorella. The sequence continues at coordinate 30,545,628 of CM065120.1, forward strand.
CTTTACAATATATATATTACAATAGAAAAACTGCAATATTACAAACTATACTGACAAACATTTGAATAAATCTCATACTGAGATTGTTCTTTTCTGTCGTTGGGTTACTCATTTTCCTAGCAAGTCTGGTATTCAATTACCAGCTGCTGAGGTGTTATATTGTTTTACCTCACTGTCAGTTTTTGTTTTTATATTTTGTTGCCTCTTTATAAATGTGCACACCTTTGTATACCTTATGGTATACCTTATGTCTGAAGTGGTAGTTTTATAGATATTTTTATAGGTGTTATAACTTCGAAAAAAAAATCTGAAAAAGTGAATACCTTTCTTTTTTTAAAGTCTCTCCAGTGAACGCAGCAGCACTTCAGTTTTGAAAATCTCGAATACTTCATGAAGTCATTTTTGACTATTCTTAGTTCTACATTATGCATCAAGCATGTGAAAACTTTATAAAAGGATCTGAAAACTAATGCAAATGTCATACTGAGCAGCTGCTCAATCTGGGAACGACACATGTGCCTAAATGTGTAAAGCTAAAATGAGGACAACATTGAGAGAGAGGATTTTACCACACTGTGTGACTTTGAAGAGAGTGTGTTTGTAATCATTCAGATAGTTATTGAGGAACAGCACCATGGGGAACTCGGCAAACACGAAACTCAGCTGCAGGAGGGAAGAGAGACAGAGTGAACGCTATAAATAGCTGCATGTTAATGCACAAACCCACATATGCAGCCGGCATCTGACACATACACACACACACGCAGCTGTGAATACATATATTTACTTCAGTTATGAAGGGGAAAATACAGCTAATCATAGCTTAACTACTGCTGAATTACTGCAGCTTACAGCATTTCACACATTTTTGTGTACGTGCTTAAACTTATCATCTTAACTCACATGGAAAATTATGTAGAAGACGGACTGGAAAATGATGATGTAAGAATGGAAGGCTCCTTTGGGGGGCTTCTTCTGCTCCTGGACATGTTCGTCCTTGTAGTTCACATACTCATAATACTGCTGGGCCATTCTGATAACCACACACAAACATAGAGGTGGGAGTGGGTGGGAAGTTAGTTGGCTGTACCAGTATCTGTCAAGACTAAAAGACTCAGTGTATAACTGAGCAGTGGGCTTTTGTTTATGCTAACTCAATGTGAGGAGGTAACTGAGAACTGCTAGCTGCATAATCTGAAAAATAATGACTAAGCAGGTTTCCCAAATTCTCCCCGAGTCGATGTTGCAAGATTGGAAATCAACCTACAAATGGTTTATTATAGTCTCTGAAAACAGAACTGGGATCATATTTATGTATTAAAATATTAAAGGATTCACCACTATTACAATTCTGCTCTAAAGCAATTAATCAATACCAGTAATTGTTTATTATGGCCAGTAACTGGAAAATATACAGTGCCTTGCGTAAGTATTCATACCCCTTCATCATTATGTTGCTGCCTTGTGTTAAACTGCTTTCAATCACTTTTTTCAGTCTATACACCATAATGGCAAAGAAAAAAACTGTTTTTTAACATCTTTGCAAATTAACTGAAGTAAAAAACTTAAGTGATTCTATTTCATAAGTATAAGACGAAAACGATTGGTTAAAAAACGTTTTCGTAAACTGAAATAAAATAAGAAAATCATAATAAATGCAAAACTAAAACTAAACGAAACTAGCAACAACTATTGAAAAACGAATTAAAATAAAATAATAATTGGCAAAAATAAATTATCGTTTTTGTAATTAATAAGCATTCATCCAACTGCGGAAAATTTGGTGTTTAATCGTGCATCATCTGTGGCAAATGACAATGCAGTTGAGGCTGACAGCGCGAAACAAACATCAGTTAAGTGATAAAGAAGCTGCCGCAAGGAAACGACAGAGCCCTGTTTGGGACTATTTCGAATTTAATTCTGAAACTGGAAAAAGTAAATGTATTGTTATGCTCAATAACACACATTGTGGTGTTGAAATTAAGGGGAAAACCCCACAGCCTTCAAAACACTAAAATAATGGTCAAAGAAATTATATAAGAAAGTAGCCAAAATAAGAATGGTAAATATTAAACAAACATTTGCGTCATAAATTCGTAACAACTTCGCCCAGCCCATCAAAATTACCGACCGAGGCCGACTGGAGTCCGTGTCTTTTTTCTCTCTTCCTCATTACACTGTTGCATCCATTACAATTGCTAATTTTTGTTTTTAATAGGAACATGGTTATTTTTTGTTTCGGTTCTTCATAAAGTTAATTTAGAAATGTGTTTGGAACATTTTTTGTTTGTTAAATTAAAGCTTTTGTTATTTAAAGTAACAACCAAGCGGCCAGCGGCAGTCAGTGAGTTGATTACAGCCTGTTTGATCAATTTTGCCTTCTCAAATCGTCACGACTTGTCTAAAATAAAATCTTCAAGCATATCAAAATGTTATTTTAAACGTTAAACTTACACAAATGCGTGCTGTTATACTCATACAGTCGTTTGTTGGAGAGTGGAAGCTAAATGCGCTTTGCAGGACATGGAGCGCCAGTGCGATCACTTGCAAACAAATTAAAATAGGCCTACGCCGTAATCTTTGCTCAGAAAGTTAAGCATAGTATATCATCCGGAACTGTAAAGTGTCTCATTTTATTTCCGTGCACCCACGATTTCAAAAAATCTTGTGCTTTTGTAAAAATAAAGAAAACAAACAAAATACCTTACAGTCAGGATAAATATATCTGCTTCCAGTGAGCAGATGGCGAGTCAGGATCGTCAATTTCATCTTTGCCACACTGGCTTCGAAAACACTAGTTTAGTAACAATTCGTTTAAGTATCTCCTTATTTCCCTCCGACACATTCATAGTAATTACTTTTCCCGGAACTGTCCCAGCTTTAGTCTATTGCGTATGTTTGAACGCAGATCTCTTCCAGCAGCTGCAAAAGCACTCGGCAGAATGAATGTTGCAGAATCACTGTACTTTATGCTTGTTAGAGTTTGTGTGACGTCACGTACATTACCGGCGGTGGCAACTGGAAGTGTTCTATTAACTATGCTAAACTATAATTACTAAAACTGAAACTAAATATATAAAAACGAAATAGAAATGTTTTCAAAAAATAAAAACGAAACTAAAACTAACAAAACCATTAATGAAACTAACTAAAACTAAACTAAAATTTATTGCAAATTTGAAAACGAAATTATAATAAAAACTAATTTAAAAATGCAAAACTATAATAACCTTGTATCAGAGCAAACTGTGCAATTGATGGAGAAGGGCCTTAGCTATTCTGGTGACCAAGAAGCTGATGAAGCTTATGAATATTGAGATAGCCTTAATGAAAACCTAGTCCAGGCCTTTCCAACAGAACAATGACCCTGAGCACACAGCAAGAGTGGTTTATAGACAACTCTGTGGATGTCCTTGAGTGGCTCAGCCAGAGCCTGGGCTTGAACGCAATCAAATATTTTTGGAGAAATCTGAAAATCTGCCCCATCCGAGCTGACAGAGTTTGAGAGGTGAAGAGGTGAGGAGAATTGTACATCAATTGTACATCATACCTAAAAAGACTGGAGGCTGTAAAGGTACTTCAGCTAAGTACTGAGTTAAGGGTATGAATACTTATGCAATGTACTTGTTTGAGTTGTTTATCTTTTAGTACATTTACAAAGTTGTGACAATTCTGTTTTTGCTTTGTCATTATGGTGTATGGAGTGTAAACTGATGTGGAAAAAAGTAATTTAAAGCAGTTTATCATAAAGCAGAAACATAATTAAACATGAAAAAAATGAAGGGGTATGAATGTTTTCGCAAGGCACTGTACATTTTTCAGGGTTTTTGATGAATACAAAGAACAGCATTTATTTATATTATTAATCTTTTGTACCTGGTGATGTAATTTCCCAGTGATGCCCAAAGTGGAACAATGACGACACCAATGGCCACAGCTGATGGTACAAGAGTGTAGTATCGCTCCCAGTAATTAGTTGAAACAAAGAGAGCATAGATGCCTGATGCCAGGAACATCATCCATTTAGTGCCAAGAAATCTGAGAAGAAATATAGGAATACAATTAAATTGTAATAACTAAAGGGTGTGGGATTACTGGACTGTAATCATCACCAGTCATTTTCAGTTTACACCACGGGTGTGAGAAGACCTTTGGTGCCAAAACTGCTCAAGGATTAAGTGGACCGTAGATGAACAGTAGAAGCTCTGTTAATAATTTTGTGGTGGCGGGTGATAAACAAACCAAAAGAACCACATCAAATGAGGAAAACGGAGGCGGCTTGAGCATTACGAATAAAACAGAAATAGAAATGCCACCTAATCAGCACCGGCGTGTAGAGCAGGCCGACAATAGGTGTAACGTTGATGCCCATCAGCATTTTGTTGTCGATATCCTCCAGACCCAAGGTGCCATACTTGACCTCTCGGTACGTCTCATCGTAGTGAAGAATTAACTGCATCTGTAACAGACCTACAAAGAAACAGCTCACGATGAAACAGGCGCAACACTCCAAAAACCTTCTTTTGTTTTTGGCATGTGATAAGATGTCCCAGATTTGTCAGCTGTTCCTAGATTTCACAGTCTCAGAGCAAATGAGACATCTTTGTGTGTGTGCATGCCAATGAACTTGCTAAAATGGCCAGAAGAGTGAAGCATGTCATCCACAAAGCTTGTCATATTCATCTGCACTGCAGACAGTGCATAATGAAATCACGCTGATACAACAGTCTGACATAAGTAGAGTCCTACTCAATGTCGTATTTAGAGTAAGATCTTTTTATAAAGCAGCGTGCAGACTTTGAGGAGTATGAAGTCATCACTGGACTGAATCATAGTATGTGCCTGTGGTGTGTGATGCGCAATGGCTGACCCATGTAAACGCTGTAGATGATCATTCCTCCGCAACTGGCCCCCACCACATTCTTCACTACACCCAGCCTTTTTCGTCTATAGTACTTGCGCTCCTCCTCCTCCTCATCATAGTCAGGATGTGGGCCGAGAAACTCCTCCACCTGTCAGTGGAAAAAAACATCCAAAAGTTTTTTTTTTCCATTTATACATGGACAGAAACAATGTTTCAGGTTTTAAAAAAAATGTAACAAGAAAAGTTGAGGTAAAATTGAAAATTTGAGATTCTGCAGATTTTAGCACATTCGTGACACTGATGTGAACTCCAGTTATTTTTTCTAATTAGCTTTTACTCAAGTTGTTGTGCTGATAATATACAGTACTTTGAAAAAAAAAACAGATGTCAGTAAGACTTTCTGAAAGAAATTAAATCTTTTATGCAGCAAGGACGCATTAAATTGCTCACAGTGTGATAATCCACAGATAATATATCTTACATTTACATCATAAACCCCTAAACCACTGTTGTTTTTAGTGAAAACAAAGTTCTGCAATATATATATAATATATATAGTAGTCAACATTTGGATCAAAAGTGGATCAAAACCTTTCATCAAAGATGGCCTAAAACCAAAACAATACCCGTTATTGTCTTAGGACTACTTGATGAACTTCTTGGACTTTTGATCCACTTCAAATGTTGACTACTGTATATATGTGTGTGTATGTGTGTGTGTATATATATATATATATATATATATATATATACTTTGTCCAACCCCTGTACACATATATACATATATATATATATATATATATATATACACACACACACACAAAAATAATTATTTGATCCCCTGCTGATTTTGTACGTGTGCCCACTGGCAAAGGCATTATCAGTCTATAATTTTAATGGTAGGTTTATTTAAACAGTGAGAGACAGAATAACAACCAGAAACCAGAAATAACAACCATAAAATCCAGAAAAATGCATTTAAAAAAAGATATAAATTGATTTACATTTTAATGAGTGAAATAAGTATTCGACCCCTTCGCAAAACTTAGTACTTAGTGGCAAAACCCTTGTTGGCAATTACAGAGGTCAGATGTTTCTTGTAGTTGGCCACCAGGTTTGCACACATCGCAGGAGGGATTTTGTCCTACTTCTCTTTGCAGATCCTCTCCAAGTCATTAAGGTTTCGAGGCTGATGTTTGGTAACAACCTTTAGCTCCCTCCACAGATTTTCTATAGGATAAAGTTTGGAGACTGGCTAGGCCACTCCAGGACCTTAATGTGCTTTTTCTTGAGCCACTCCTTTGTTGCCTTGGCATGACCCATTTTCAATGCCCTGGCTGAGGGAAGGAGGTCTCACCAAACAAGATTTGACGGTACATGGCCTGTTCATCATCCCTTTGATGCAGTGCAGTTGTCCAACAAGGAATAATGTTTCCACCGCAATGTTTGATGGTGAGGATGGTGTTTTTGGGGTCATAGGCAGCATTCCTCCTCCAAACATGGCAAGTTGAGTTGATTTCAAGGAGATCGATTTTGGTCTCATCTGACCATAACACTTTCACCCAGTTCTCCTCTGAATCATTCACTGGGCCTGTACATGTGCTTTCTTGAGCAGGGGGACCTTGCAGGCGCAGCAGGATTTCAGTCCTTCATGGCGTAATGTGTTACCAATTGTTTTCTTGGTGACTATGGTCCCAGCTGCCTTGAAATCATTGACAAGATCCTCCCGTGTAGTTCTAGACTGATTCCTCATCGTTCTCATAATCATTGAAACTCCACGAGGTGAGATCCTCAGACAGAGGGAGATCGACAGTTATTTTGTGTTTCCTCCATTTGCGAATAATCGCACCAACTGTTGTCACTTTCTCACCAAGCTGTTTGGTGACGGTCTTATAGCCCATTCCAGCCTTGTGTAGATCTACAATCTTGTCCCTGACATCCTTGGACAGCTCTTTGGTTTTGGTAGAGAGTTTGGAATCTGATTGATTGATTGCTTCTGTGGACAGGTGTCTTTTATACAGATAACAAGCTGAGATTAGGAGCACTTCCTTTAAGATAGTGCTCCTAATCTCAGCTAGTTAACTGTATAAAGACACCTGGGAGCCAGAAATCTTGCTGATTGATAATACTTATGTGTACAAATACTTATTTCACTCATTAAAATGAAAAAAATAAAATGAAAAAAATAAAAATCTACTTTTTGAAATGCATTTTTCTGGGGTTTTTTGTTGTTATTCTGTCTGTCACTGTTCAAATAAATTTCAATCAATTTTTCCCCTCACTGTATATAAAATAAAACTTATTCATTACAAAAAATGGGTCCCACTTCACTTTAGGTGGCCTTAACTACTAATGTACTTACATGAAAAATAAGTACAATGTAATTATTGCATTCATATTGTGTTACAAAACACATTTGCTGCCATAGAGGTGGGATACGGGTAAGGTTAGGGACAGATCTGGTAGTATGAGTAGGTTTAAGGTTGGGTTAAGGTGTAAGGTATGGGTCAAAAGTGTAATTATAAAGGTAATTACAGAAAAGGAATAACATGTAATTACATGAAGGTAAAGTAAGTAAAGTACAACACAAAAACAAGTATGTACTATGTACACAATAAGTGCACTGAATCAAATATTAATTTAAATGTAAGTACATAGTAGTTAAAGAGATATTTCACCCTGAAATGAAAATTCTGTCATTAATTACCCACCCTCATGTTTTCCAAACCCGTAAGCCTTTCGTTCGATCTTCAGAACACAAATTAAGATATTTTTAATGAAATCCGAGAGCTTTCTGACCCTCCATAGACAGTAAGGGTCCTATCACGGTCAAGGCATGTGGCACTTGAGCTTGTCAGTTGCATTGCTGTCTATGCAGGGTCTGAAAGCTCTCAGATTTCATCAGAAGTATCCTAATTTGTGTTCTGATGATGAACAAAGGTTTTATGAGTTTGGAACAACATGAGGGTGCATAATTAATTACAGAAGGCCACCTAATATACAGCATGAACAAAAATGCTTAATTATTTATTCTGTTGTTGTTGTTTTTACTGTTAACAAAACGTTTTTAAGCTGTTTTGTCGTCAATACATGAGAACCAGAAGAAATATCTTAGTCTACATGCTTTAAGACTACTAGAGACTACCTGTCCCTGTATGTTTCCCGCAGGACCAGGCAGCTGTACTTGATCATCTCCATCAGCAGGGGGCGCTCCGTTCACTTCAGCCTCGCTGTACACGTTATCCTCAGTGATCACTGCTGCCATCTGGCGGCCGCACTGCTCTCTAACCCCAAGAGTAATGCAGGTAGATCACTGCCAAAGGTAAAACCATTTTAAATAATGAAAAAAAATATATAAATGAACATAAGTGACTGCAAATAAAGAGGGAGAAGACTAGAAACTGTGGCGACTGTGCGCCTGTAAGATAATGTTGAATGAAATATGACACAAACTTGTTTCTAGAGTTTATACAATCAAAGTTTGTGGGCGGAAGGTCTAACACAGGTGTAACGTACATAACGAAATTATTCGATGTCAGCACAACGATACTGCAAAACATTTATAGGTAATGTTGAATATGTAATGAAGCTTGACGATCACGCAGGGCAAAGTAAACATTAAGCATTAACTAAGAGCAAATATAACTCACCAAAGTGGAAACGATCAACGTCGATATAGTGACAAAGGCTGCAAAGACTTTGAAAAGATTTCAAACGATTAACGTCAAGGAACGTTTATAACCTCTAATGAAACTTTCGCCTCAGTCGCATGTAGCGTTTATTAAGAAAACAAAGGAGGAAACGAAAGTTTTCACCCTAGTTCCACATTTTCTTAAAGGGATAGTACCTCGAATGTAGGTTATTCACATACGACATAAGCCAATTGGAAGACAGCCTGCTTGGATTCTCTTACTCAACGTTTGTAAAAGAACATAATGAGGCAAAAACTTACATTGCCATTAACACACCAGTTACCAGGCACTGCCTTTTACACATCGTTGCACTCTCAGTTTAACATGCATTGAGAAAGTTTGAATACAAGTCTTAGAAAATAGGACACTTAACCATTAGCAAATCCATGTTTACTTAAAGAAGCCGTTCGCCTAAAATGAAAAAAAACTATCAGTACTTTATGTTGCAAACCTGTATGCTCTTGTTTTTCTATGAAGAAAATAAGCAAGTTGTTTTCCATACAATGCCAGTTTACAGTAATCTCCAAAACCATAAAGGAAATGTCTCATTAAAAACAGATGATTTGTTGCATAAGTAGTTCCTAAAGATGATGAATTTAGTGACAATTCTCCGTTTTTCTTCTTTTTTTTTTTTAACTGCATACTGATAGTCCATGAGTTGCTATTAACATGCTGTCAGTACATTTAAATAATTTTTGGGAAGCTAAGACATTAAAAACAAAAAGAAAACACATCCTGACACAGTTTTATTACATGATTTTCAGAGCACATGTTTTTTTGATAATTTTAAAGAACCAGAAAAAAAGTCAGAAGAGAAATAGAATGGAATACATTTTAATTCTATTGACTAATAAAGGTACAGTTTGTAAAATGACTCAGAGAATGTCAGAAATTGCAATCAGTGTCAACATAAAAAAAAGTCTCAATTTCACAAGGACATAATTTCACAATACTTCACAAAATTCCCTACCCAGTCAATGCTCTATTTCTGTGACGTTAATAATGTTCATGCCAACAAACTATCATAAGGTAAACACCTCATAAGGTAAAATGTATCCCTCCTCCATTCAAAAGTCTTGATCTTTTAGCGGCATGTCTAACAGTGGATCAATATTTGTCACAATATTGTTCATATTCATGTTATATTGTTTATATTCATGCTGCCCGATATCCCTGTTTGGACGTCCAAAGTGCCCAATCGACCCACAAACCCCATCCAAAGGCCTTTATCCCCACCCCTGGAGTCCATATGTCTATCCAGTGCCCGCAGCGGCCTTCCTCATAGTCTCCTCATCCTGAACAGAGAGCTCAGTGAGTTTCCGACCAAGTCTCTCATGCAAGTCCAAGTATTTGGCGACACAGCGGTCCAGACACACAGCTTCCCCCTTTGAAAGCTCTGCCTCCTTGTAATGAGGTGGAACACATTTCCTGTGGCATGCGTTGGTCATGCTGCATGAGGAAAAACACAGGACAAATTAGATGGTACACATTTGGTCATGTAATGTATTATCTCATTGAAACATAGAAATGTTCATCTTTAAGACTGATTAAAGTGCTATAATTTTTATTTTAATGAAAATTGTGTCACTAATTACTCATCTTCATGTCGTTCATCTTTGGAAGACAAATCACAATATTTTTGATGAAAACCAAAAGCTTTCTGATACTTCATAGACAGCAACATAACTACCACATTTAAGGCCCAGAAAGGTAGTAATGACATTTTTAAAATTGAACCAGAATATACAGATGATGAACTAAGAAAGATGGACGTTCTAAGTCAGAGTGCTAGCTCCTATGTCAGCAGCATTATACGCATGTGTGGAAGACTGACCGAAAGAGAAGAAACTGTTAAATAAAGTTTTTTATGTTTTCTTTGCGCACAAAAAATATTCTCTTAACTTCATAAAACTACACTTCAACCACTGATGTTACATGGACTATTTTAACGTTTTCCTTACTACCTTTCTGGGCCTTAGAATGTGTTGCGTTGCTGTCTATGAAGGGTCAGAAAGCTCTCGGATTTCAGCAAAAACATCTTAATTTTTCTATACTTGTTTGACCTCCTGTTATTTTTGCAGACAAAAATATTGGTCACTCTGCTCTGACAGAGGCCAGAAAAGAAAAAGACAATCCGAGCTGTATGATTATATACACAATGATTTGTAAACAACAGTTGGAGCTCAAAAAATTCATATATTCTAGATTCATTACATGTAAAAGAAAACATTTAAAAAAAAAAATTTATTTTGATGATTAGAGCGTACAGCTCATGAAAGTCAAAAATCCAGTATCTCAAAATATTAGAATATTTACATTTGAGTTTCATTAAAAAAAACATCCCTACAGTATAAATTCCAGGTATCTCTTGTTCTTTGAAACCACACTAATGGGGAAGACTGCTGACTTGGCAATGGTCCAGGAGACAATCATTGACACCCTCCACAAAGAGAGTAAGTCACAGAAGGTCATTACTGAATGGGGTGGCTGTTTACAGAGTGATGCATCAAAGCACATTAAATGCAAAGTTGACTGGAAGGAAGAAATTGGGTGTGCAAAGATACACAAGTTAGGGCTGTGCGATATTTGGACGCAAATTATCATGCGTATCTCGTCAGTAATGCCGGTTCTGTGATTAGTCGTAAATCTCATTCACGTGTTCATTCATGCAGCCGCGTTTACTACACAGAGCCGTAGTTCACTGACAAGCTACGCAAATATCGCCTTCATTATCGCAGGCGATATATATCGATTATGCACGCGAAACTGCGTAGCTTATCAGTGAACTACGGCTCTGTGTAGTAAACGCCGTTGCATGAATGAACACGTGAATGAGATTTACCACTAATCACAGAACCGGCATTACTGACGAGATGCGCATGATATCGCGTCCGATTATCTGCACAGCCCTGACACAAGTAAATATTTGGAGAGGCACAGAATCCCAACTGCTTGAAGTCCAGTGTGAAGTTTCTGAAGTCGGTAATGATTTGGGGAGCCATGACGTCTGCTGGTGTTAGTCCATTGTGTTTTATCGAGTGCAAAGTCAATGCAGCCATCTACCAGGAGATTTTGGGGCACTTTATGCTTCCATCTGCTGACAAGCTTTACTGAGATGCTGATTTCCTTTTCCAGCAGGACTTAAGCACCTGCCCACAATGCAACAACCACTTGCAAGTGGTTTGCTGACCATGATATTACTGTGCTTTATTGGCCAGCCAACATGCCTGACCTGAACCCCATTGAGAATCTATGGGATATTTTCAAGAGAAAGATGAGAAACAGTTGATCCAACAATATACAGACGATCTGAAGGCTCAATAGTGCTTCAGCAGTGCCATAGGCTGATCACTTCCATGCCACATTTCACTGATGCTGTAATTTGTGCTAGGAGCTTTTCTGTTTTGCAAATTTGTTTTTTTGATTGATCTTAGGAATATTTTGAGATACTGGATTTTTGACTTTCATGAGCTGTAAGCTCTAATCATCAAAATTAAACAAAAAAACTTTGAAATATTTTACTTTACATGTAATGAATCTAGAATATATTAAAGTTTCAGTTTTTGAAATAAGTTACAATAATAAAAAAAAAAATATATATATATATATATATTTTTTTTTTTAGCTGCACCTGTGTATGTGACCCTGGACAACAAAACCAGTCTTAAGTAGCATAGGTATATTTGTAGCAATAGCTGTTAATTTTTGATTAGTAATATGCATTGATAAGAACTTCATTTGGACATATCCATGGAAAGCTTATTTATTTAGAAAAAAATGACCATTATATGACTAGTTTTGTGGTCCAGGGTCACATATTTACATCTTTAAGTACACACTACTAATGTAACTTTACTGATATGACAGTTTATGCAAAATAGTTACAAAGAATGTGAACCTTTCTAGCTGGATGCATTAAACTGTCACTGCACACGCGACAAGAGCTCTAAATGATCTAGTATGGAATATTGAGCAAGGCCTGATGTCTAAATACGACCCAACAATGAAATTACAAAACGTATTCTGTCTATAGCCATTGATTGTAGTTACAACACAGCATCTACAAACTACTATTAAACAGCTGCGTAACACCTACTACACAAGTGCATATATTTCGCATGTCAGATAGCGAGAACGTAACTAAGTAACATAATGTGACAAAACGCATGCTGTTATGTTACACAGAAAAAGACCACCATACCGATTATACATGTCAGCCATCATTTCAACCTCCAGCTCCGCGGCGAGCTGCTGCGCTTTCATGGGGTCCATTTCTGCAAATGACCTTTCGGTTCACCCTCACCAAAAACCCACCGGACAACGCGTGTGGGTCCCTTCAACAAAGAGTTCTGACAGACTGCTTAACCTTCAGTGTGCGCTCTTGACCGGAGGCAGTACCCACGTGGATCCTATCCATCCAGTGTAGTAATTGGTACTTCCGCTGACAATAAAGTTTTCTATTCAAAACCACTGCTGGTCGCTTCGCTGCTTCTTCTGCTTGTAGTCTTTTGTGTATTGACAATATAAAAACACACGTTTTCAGTTATTGTAATGTTTTATTACTTAATGTATATAGTATTTTATTTCGCTATTATTATGGTTTTCGTATCTTTTTTTTTACTAATATGACTGTAGTTGTGATTACCGGATAAAGGAAAAAAAAATTACGGAAATCACGCATTAAAAAGCAATTTCTAACTGATAGAATGACTGTATCTATGCTACACAAAATACGTATATTTATACTTTTTTATGTATTGTTTTTTATTTCAAATTTCCTAATATTTCGAGGGAATTAAGTATTTGGGGAATATAGGTTGGGAAAATCTATATTTTATGTTGTACGTTTTATTTAACACTTAAATTTAGTTCTTTAAAAAACTTTCATAGGTAACAACAAAGGATAAAGATACACACATGAAGTCAGACAAGAATAATTATACCAAATATGTATCAAAATACATACCACAAAACCAGTCATAAGGTAATTTTTTTTTAATTATGACAGAACTATATTTGGCCTAAATAAAACTATTCGAACATCTGGAATCTTAATAAAAAATAAAATACTGAGAACATTGCCTTTAAAGTTGTCCAAATGAAGTTCTTAGCAATACATATCACTAATCAAAAATTAAGTTTTAATATATTTATGGTAGGAAATTTACAAAATATCTTCATGGAACATGATCTTTACTTAATATCCTAATGACTTTTGGCATAAAATAAACATTTTTTTTTTTTTTTTTTGGCTATTTGCTACAAATATACCCATGCTACTTATGACTGGTTTTGTGGTCCAGAGTCACATAAATTAAACAAAGCACACATAAGTGCTATATGAACTTATACAAATTTATTTACATAATTTTAATATGTAACTTTATACATGTATGAGACAATCAAAAATAAATTGAATGAATTGATAGGCTAATTCACATAATGTCAAACTGACAAAAAAAAAAAAAAAAAAAGAATTCTTCTCACCATTTGATATATTAAACCTTGGGTTAAGAACTTGGCTCAAACATCTGCTGTTGACTTCAAAATGCTAAACATGTATTCCTAACATAAACATAAAAATCATTCTGTCTCTTCTCCAGTCACATCTACTTCCTCTTCTTCAGTGCCATCCAACTCGTCATCTTGATCCATTAGATCCTCAATAAGCAGTATGACAACCTGTCTATCAGCCAAAATCCCTAATGGATCTTCTACAGACTCCTCGACAACATCTACTTCAATGTCTTCATCTTCTCCTGATTGTGAATTGGACATCACTGTTGCGACATCTTCACTTTGATAGTCTGACTGAAGGGATACTTCAATCTGGACAGGAGAAGCATCTCTGCTTATTACTTCATCTGTGTTTCTCAGATCTACGAGGGCAAAACAGAAATCAGGAATTATGATTATTAATAACAGAATATACAAAAATGCTGAATTATAATTCTACCTTTGTTTGAAGCATCATCTGCAATGTGTTCTGTACTCAATTCATCTTCCTCCAGTGGGGACTGTCCATCAATCATCTCAACACAGTATTGCTCCCCCTCCACAACAATTTCGCCATTAACATCCCACCCATTGGAGCTTTCCCAACACCCATCATCTAAAGCAAGCAGAGCATTTTCCTCTACAAATTCATTTGCCCTCAGAACTTCAGTTTCTTCTTTCTCCGCAGTTTCTTCAATTATTTGAACCTCTTGGTTCCTAGCTGAGTCCTCCTCTTTCTCATTCCTTTCTCCTTTCTCTTTGTCTTTGTCCACGTCTGATGACGCCTCAAATGAACACTCATTCGAAACTGTAGCTTCTGAGTTTCTGAGATGTTCTGCTGGTGTACTATCAGGATTCAAACAGAAATTCATTTCTATACCTTCCATCACTGTCAGATCATTGGTAGAAACACAGTCTTTCTTTGTGGGTGACGTGGCATGATCGGCATCATCAGTATCATCAGTCAACACCATAGTTTCCTTTATCACATCCTCCTTAGCTATTAACGGGACAGAAATCTCAGTCATCTGGTCCTGAATGTCTTTTTGAGAATCACTATTCTGTAAAACAGTGGCTTTTCTATGTGAGTTCTCCTCAGCGGCAGTTTCTCCGTCTTTAACCAAACATTTCACGTTATGTCCACATGACAACGGTGACTCTACTTGGTTGTCAGAAACCTCCATATCTTTATTCTTGTTGATAGACATCTTAGCTTTTTTCTTACCACTGCTATTCATCATTAATTTACAATTCTCGTCTTCGCTTTTCCCTCCTAGGAATTTTTGAAGGCTAAAAGATGTGTCTCGCATGCTTGACGTTAGCTGCTGAACAATATTCGGAGAACTCCTACAAGCGAGGCTTTCAACGCTTGGAAGAGTTTGATGGAAAACTTGATCAAGGATACTTGGTCCCTTCGGCTGACCAGCATATTTTAAGTGAGAATTCGGCACTGTCTGTGTAAAATTGCTGTTAACATCTGCTGCTTCTTTCGCATGCTGTGCATTTGGTTCTTGCTTATTACCTTGTTCAATCTCTCTGTCTGTCGTTTCTTCCACATCACAATCATCTTGTTCTGAAGTGGGTAATTTTGGGTCACATAAGGGAGCTTCCGCAGTGTTTTTGGATCTGGGTGGTCTGCCACGACCACGTTTTACAACACCAGTGTCTTTTGGTTTAAGTAAAACATCTTTGTGCCTGCCACGACCACGTTTTACAACACCAGTGTCTTTTGGTTTATACAAAACCTCTTCATGTTGTTTCCTGGCGGTGTTCAATAGAGGCATTTTCTGATTGATAGGTGAAGAAATTTCACTTTTTCTCTTCACACCTGCAGTTGCTTTTCTTTTCGCATTGGTTATTCGGGTACTGACTCTGCGTGCCTTAGAAGCTGATGGATTTACATTTTCACAGTGGGGATCATCACACGTTTGAACTTGATCCTGATTTTCTAGGTTTTGACACTCTGTACCCTCCTTCACTTTTGAATTTCGAGTTGCAAGCCTCCAACTTCTAGTCTTTCTCTGATTTGGGTGCTCACTAGCATCTTTTACATCTTGTTGAATGATGTTTAAACTACTCCCACTTGTTATATCATTGTGTGAAAAGGAAGTATTTAATTCTTGATTTTCTGCAAGGTCAGGGCACGATTGATTTTGGCAGCCGATAAGGTCAGGCTGTGGATGCGGGTAGGAGGAATCAATCATCGTGCTTAAAGGGAAGTCTAATTTCAGTGGTGACTCAGAAAGCCACACGGGAATGTTTTGAGATTCTAGGTCCTGGCTGTGTGATGGATCTTGTGTAGGAACATCACTGTCTCCCTTATCTGATTCAAGGGGGGAAAGGCATCGTAGTAGTTTGAAATCTGGCCTTTCGTCCGGTATGCTGGTCATTCCAAGGCTTGGCATTTTACCTGTGGCATAAGAAGGGTAAGCTGGGACAGCTGTTGCTTCTTCTACCAGTGATGTGGTTAAGTTTCTTGCCACAGTTGCTAGATTCTTATCTTTGTTCAAGTTGTCCTGTCCAGGTGAATGAGTCAGGAGCTCAAATGTATTGGATCCAGACTGATTTTGAAAGCCTGAGTGGTCTAAGTAAAAGGAGGAGTAAAAGAATAAAGTGTTCAATGACTATATACAGTTGAAGCCAAAAGTTTACATACACCTTGCAAAATGTTAATTATTTTATAAAAATAAGAAGGATCATACAAAATGCATGTTATTTTTTATTTAGTACTGACCTGAATAAGATATTTCACATAAAACATGTTTACATATAGTCCACAAGAGAAAATAATAGTTAAATTCATAAAATGACCCTGTTCAAAAGTTTGATTCTTAATACTCTGTTGTTACCTGAATGATCCACAGCTGTTTTTTTGTTAAGTGATAATTTTTCATGAGTCCCTTGTTTGTCCTGAACAGTTAAACTGCCTGCTGTTCTTCAGAAAAATCCTTCATGTCCTAAAAATCCTTTGGTTTTTTTCAGCATTTTTGTGTATTTGAATGATTTCCAACAACAACTCCATGATTTTGAGATGCATCTTTTCACACTAACAGGGGTGGGGGTGAAAACTTTTGAATTTGAAGATCAGGGTAAATTACTTATTTTATCTTCTGGGAAATTTTTAGGCAAAATTAGAAAAATGTACACATCTTCATTCTGTTCAAAAGTTTTCATCCCTGGCACTAAATGCATTGTGTTTCCTTCTGAATCATCAGTGAGTGTTTGAACCTTCTGTAATAGTTTTAAATGAGTCCCTCAGTTGTCCTCAGTGTGATCTCAAAATCATCTCAAGTCATTGTTGGAAATGGTTCACATACACAAAAATACAGAAAAACCAAAGAATTAACAACACAGTATTAAGAGTCAAGTGTATGTAATCTTTTGAACAGCGCAATTTTTATAAAATTATTTTCTCTTGTGAACTATATGTAATTGTCTTTTACGTGAAATATCTTATTCAGGTCAGTACTAAAAAAATAACACACATTTTGTAAGATCCCACTTATTGCGGTAAAATAATTAACATTTAGCAGATTATATAACGTGAATTTAAAAACGTATCATCATATTTTAAATATCTAAAAAACTAAACAAAACACCCAAGACATTTTAAGCTGATGCTTTACCTTTATCTCTTTGTCCTGGTGACCCAGCTGGTACTGCTGTTTTGCTAACATCAGATTTTCTCACTTCTGGCTCACAGCTTTGCACATAAAGACGAGCACCTTGAGCAGACGTCTCAGCAGCCCTCTGACGACCTTTTGGATCCTGAAGAGGACCTAGCTGGTCTTGCTCATCCAGATTTCTGTCAATGGGCATCAATGGCAGGATGTTTAAACCCATTAACATATCATCCAACATCTTTGCAATATGTTCATCAGATTCATCTGCTTGGGGAGGGCTTGAAGATAAAGCTGGTATATCCAAAGGGGAAGAGACAGAAATGTGATGTGGAATATGAAGACATTTATCTGTAGAGGCATGCGGGGAAGAGTTGGAGGGGGAAATAGGCAGGTCCGTCGGTGGGGTGAGAGTTTCAAGACTTGGAGCAGGAAGTACATTAGGTGGGGCACTCTTTAGTCAGATAAAAAAAAAACAGACAATAAATTATGAAATGAACATGAGGGAAAATATTAAAAGGAAATTTTGCTATACTGTAACATTTTCAGTCAAATTTGTGCTCACATATATGCAGTTACAGTTGAAGTCAAAAGTTTGCATACACCTTGCAGAATCTGCAAAAGGTTAATTATTTACCAAAATAAGAGTGATCATACAAAATGCATGTAATTTTTTATTTAGTACTGACCTGAATAAGATATTTCACATAAAAGACGTTTGCATGTAGTTCACAAGAGAAATTAATAGTTGAATTTATAAAAATGGCCCTGTTTAAAAGTTTTCATACACTTGATTCTTAATACTGTGTTGTTACCTAAATGATCCACAGCTGTTTTTCTTTTTGTTGTTGTTGTGGTTTAGCGATAGCTGAATCCATTGTTTGTCCTGAACAATTAAATTCCCTGCTATTCTTCAGAAAACCCTTCAGGTCCCACAAATTTCTTTGTTTTTTCAGCATTTTTCTGTATTTGAACCCTTTCCAACAATGACTGTATGATTTTGAGATCCATCTTTTCACACTGAGGTCAGCTGAGGAACTCATATGCAACCACAACTACCACAGAAGTTTCAAACACTCACACTTTTGACTTCAACTGTATATGTAGTTTATATATATATATATATATATATATATATATATATATATATATATATATATATATATATATATATACACACACACACACACACACACACACATATACATACATACATATATATATATATATATATATATATGTGTATGGATGAATATATGTATGTTTCAATTGCAATCAAAAATATTCAACCTCCCAGAGACTATAATTTATAAATGTAATCTTTTCTTGAATTAAAAAAGGGCATCTATGCCATTTTAGTGGCATATTAAAAGCAATAATTTTAATATAGAATGTAATTTTTCTGAGTTGTATGTTTTTTTTTCCTAATAAAGGTCTGTCATCATTATTCAACCACCGTTCAACATTGCTGCTGTCATTTATTTCTATAATAGGGTGCAAAAAAAACACAATTAAGCTTTTCAAGCATGGAATTGGGCACTTAGTGGTGCGTACTATAATGTTTAGAGCAAATGTGATTTTTTTCATTTTTCATTAACTTTATGTTCTCAGAATCACTGAAAAGTGTATCAATACATTTTCTATAATAGTTTACTGTTGCCTTGGTTGAGCGGTTTCCACACATTTTTGTTTATGGCAGTAGAATGTTTTACCGGTCAAGGGGGGTGAATAACTTTGTTTGCAACTGACATGCTTACCTGACTTTGAAGTCCACACTTTTTCACTTCTTCCAGCTTCTTCTCACTCTCGCCTTGGACAGAAACGAGGAGGTCACTCTCCCAGCAAGCTCCGCTCCTCCTCAGTTTTATCTTAACTTTAAGCTGGTCCAATTTGGCCTCCTTTTGTTCAGCAGTAGCACTTTTTTGCCTCTTATCCTTCTCTAAAAGTTTCTGGAAGTTCTTGCCTGAAACATTTATTTGTTGGCGAGTTAACTTTTTTAATTGGCTCTCTCTCTTTGCCATTTTCCACCTCTTCTTAGCCTTTGCTGTGTGATGATTTGATATGGATGCATCTGTCATGACAGAGTGAGAAGGAACAGTGGCATTAATGTTCCGATCTTCATCAAATAATGACAATGCTGCCAAATTGGTTTCCAGCAAGCCACAAGGTTGCACTGAGTGTAGTGGAAGAGTACTGCTCTGTATCCTTAATGGCTCAGGCACAATTTCACTTTCCTGGTGAAGAGTCACATCATCTGTCTGTACACCAATCTCTCTCCAACGTCTCCCAACATCCACGCACACTCGCTTTTTTTCCAAAAGGTTTTTAAGTCCAAGTCTGAAGGCAGCAGCCATTACTTCCTCATGTTCGCTCTGACTCTTGATCTCCATTTCCCCTGTGTACAGGAACCTAACTAGCTTTAGTAAGACATGAGATCCTACAACCTCAAGGTTCAGAAGCCTGGTTTGCCCTGAATGTGGAGCAGAGGAAGTGGAAAGGACTCTTGACAGGACAGGGCTTAGAGCAGCTAACACACAACTGTGAGCTGGAACACAGACACCTGATGAGTTGAAAAAAGTTTAATTATAGGAAAAATTATGTCAAGCACCACACTCCACATCCTCAAAAGTAGTCTACAGATTCTAAAAATTAATTTACAAAAGTACTTTTTTCCCATGTCTATGCTTTTTCCAATGGCACAGACCCAGAGCTGGATCTGCAACACAGAAGATCTGTGATCTCTTACCGTCTGTCTGTAGAAGTGTGTCACAGAAGATGCTTCCTTGTTGCTGCTTCTGAAGTTCACCAAGCAGGAACAGTGCAAAACCAGGATGCTGATACTCCCACATGCTGGTAGCAACTTTAGACTAAAAACAATTAGAAACTTCAAAACAATGGTTAAAACTGTTAACGATTCAGAAATAACTTTCCTCAATTTTGCAAGATATATTTACTTACTTTTTGTTGTCATTTCAGATCCAAATGTATTTTTATTTATTTATTTTTTAGATCGATTGTTGGGCTTGTTGGACTGATCAGGCGATTCTGACCTTAATTCAGCGTTTTTATTTTGTTTGGTATTAAATGGCAAAGAAATGCTAGTTCAGCCATACTCTCAATCTCTAAGGTCAAAAGCGCCTGAAATCGCGAGTATTATTACTGCTAAAGTTTTGAAACGCTACGTTCACGTAGTTCATTAAAACTTTATTTTAATCCAAAATACACATAATTTTTACGTACGCAAACACAGGTGATCTGTAGGACACGTGATCCACTGCATTACAAATTATCCATGTCAAACGACTCTGTCTAGCTCTACTCGTCAGCAGATTCAACTAGAACTGACACGAATCTTTTGAATCATTTACCAAAAAGATTAATTTGTGATTTGTTCAGTGACCCTGTCTGCGTTACACCGTTACGCCAGTAGATGTCGCTATATGTGAGCATTTTGAAAGAGCCTGTTAATAATTCAAACGATTTGTTAAAAACACCAAGCAGTTTCTTAATTCTGTCTCTTTTTTCGTTTTGTCGTGCAACGTAAATTAGACGAAGATTAATAAAGTAAGAGCTTTTCATCAGAGATTGCGATGTCTGTTCGAACGCCAACGCAATTTCATCAAACAACAATTCTGTAAGCTTTATTTCAACAAGACATTGTGTCTTTACCTTATATTTGTTCCTACTGGAATTACCTGACAGACAATATTGTTTGGAAAAGGGTTTGGTTGATACCTGATCAATATTTGATTACAAACAAGATAAAAGAAGTAGCATTCAAAATTATACATAGGGTTTACCCAGCAAAATACTTTTTGATCAAATTGAAATCTGATATAGATTTTAGTTGTTCCTTTTGTGCCCGCTGCCCTGAATCTGTGGTACATTTATTTTGGCATTGTCCCTTTTAAATAAATTTTCTGTTAAACAAAAAGCAATGGAAACATTGAAAGTTTGTAAACGCTTTAATATTTTTGTATAATTGTTTATACAACCCCCCTAGTGTAAAATTATGTATATGTGTAATTTTTGTCATGACCTGTATGTTGATTTGTTCTTGTCAATAATAATTTAAAAAAAAAGCCAACGCAATCTTATTCCTGTCTTTCAGTCACATAATGATCATTATTTCTGTGTTACAGACATTTAAATAACAGAAGCACTAGAATAAAAGTTTATAGTTTGGGGATAAAGACTCATTGTCCATAATAGCGATCAGAACTAAAGTATTTTAACACGTGTATGTACGTGTAATGTTTATCCTCTTCTACCAGGAGGTGGCGACAACTACACGTTTAAAAACGCATTTATCAATGAATCATTAATTCGGGAGATTCCAATAGTAAATTAAGTCTTTAATTAATTAATTTGATCGAATATATATATATATATATATATATATATATAAAGACTTAAGCAATGAATGTTGTGTCAGAATCACTAGTAAATTATGTTGTTTAGATTTCTAATGTAATCTTTTTTTCTTCAGAATCATTTAAAAAAAAAAAAATCGATCCAGAATCATGTAGTATAAGTTTACATGTTTATTACTGCATATAATTCATTAAAATAGTTAATTAATTTCATAAAGTACAAGTTCATATCAAAATGCACCTATATTGTTGCTAGTTGAATAAAATACTATTTTTCCCTATACATTTCATTATTAAGGATTTCTTTTAAAAAAGTTTTAAAAAAAATCTCGTCTCGTTCTCGTGAACCCAGTCTCGTCTCGTGGGATAAGTGTCTGGTCACACCCCTAATATTTAGGCAAAAAAAGAAAAACGTACACATCTTCATTGTGTTCAAAAGTTTACACCCCTGTGCGTGTGCATGTTAACTTTTAAACGGGGTCATTTTTATAAATTCAACTTTTTTCTTGTGGACTATATGTAAACATCTTTTATGTGAAATATCTTCAGGTCAGTACTAAATAAAACACTCATTTTGTATGATCCTTTTTATTTTGGTAAAAATTATTTTATCAAATTTCTCAACGTTGCTTCATTCCGCTGACGTTCTGAAAATGATGAACTCTAAACAAATATTGTATTAAATGTGTTAAAACACTCCCTGAATCACACAAAAATTCACCGTCAGAACCTTGGAAAAAAAAAATCATTCTTTTATTTAAAAAAAACAGTATTGCTAAGTTACATGTTCAATCCATGAGAGAAAGGTGCAACGTTTAAGACCAAAGGTAAAGTGTTGAAATATAGGAATTATGAATCAAGATCCACATGTTAGTGTTGCAGAAACATGTCAACTGATAGCACATGACACAAAGAATTTTTCCTTTTGTCTTTAATTAAAAGATATAAACCGTAAATGCATTTATTTAAAAAATAAAACTGATTGCATATGCATTCACCCACAACACCCCAGAAAAAAAAAAACTAAAAAACAAAAACAAAATCAGCCCCAATCATAAAATATAGAAAAGAAATAGCGACAGGACAAAAAAAAAATAAAAAATAAACAAGAAGAAAAAAAAATAATTAAAATTAACAAATATTCTCTGGTATATATAGTTAAATGTGCTTTTATTTTCTCTATCTTATTTTTTCATCAAGCTAGAATCAAAATCTGACTAAATCCTGCCTGAAGGAAATGCAATTTCTTTATATTTCGTAATTAAAAGATTAATTTATCTGCCTCCCTCAACACTGAACAACCGATTGGATTCCTTAAACTTGTGAACGGCCTCCTCTATCAGGACTCGGACTTCTGGCTCATATCCATTTAGTCAACAGCCAACCTCCTTTACTGACTGCAGTGTCTCGAAGGATTGATTGCGGGAATTAAAAAGGCATTGGAAGAAGAAAAAAAAAAAAAAAAAAGAAAAACATACACTGACCCCTAGTGCTAAAGTTTCCATTCAGTAAATATCTACAGCAGACTTACTGTGCATTTTGAATTGCAGTCTAAGAAACAAGCACTGTACTTACGGATCTCAGAGAGAGAAGAAAAAAAAAAAAAAAAAAAAAAAAAATGCATATACATCCTCAAATGTACACTCGTGTACTCTCTACACAGACAGGCACTGAAACCAAGAGGCAGAAGGGTGGCCGAACGTCCCTGTTCACCGCTTATCAACACACACTCACACAACGCACTGAGCAAGTGAGGCACTCCAAGTATGCAGAGTGGATTTGTGAGACGCGGTCATATTTACACATTCAGTTATATTCAGACTAAAATGAAAACGCACGACTGGGTCCACCAGCTGGGCTGATTCACAAAGCACTGAAAAGTGGGAGCGCCCATTTAAGACCAGGGCTACAATTCGGTTTTTTAGATGTTTTCTGTGGCTATTTAACTGGGTTTAATAAAAATTATTGGCAAGGAACTTGAGTTTTCACTCTGTCAGTGACAGTTTCATAAACCAAACCAAAGGGGGTAAAAACAAACAAACAAACAAACAAACAAACAAACGTCAAAACAGCTGTCCCACTCTGGAATGCTTTGCAAATCTGACAGGTTTACGACACGAGTCGTCACAAAAAAAACAAAACTATACTCACCTACCACTAGAGAACTCTTGAATGCTACTGGTAAAAAAAAAAAAAAAAAAAAAAAAAAATCTCCCAATTAAATATCCCTCTGCCTCTTTTGTAATGCTTCATTAATGCTTTCACAACCCCTTCCTAAAGACTGAACACTCCACAAGATCCACAAAAACCACGGATGGATAACTTAAGGGGAATCGGTGGTCGTCTAGTGCTTTTAGAAAACGATTAAAAAAAAAATTTAAAAAAAATAACAGGCCTCATGCCCATCGCAATGTGTTGACGAGACATAAAACTTACCGAGAAATTCTATATACATTATTTTCTGCAGGCATATGACTGATGTAATTTGGCATTACCTTTTTATCAGTGTGAACCACAAAGCAGGATGAAGCAAAGTAATCAAAAATACCAATGCCATACTATACTAGTGTTCTAATAGATGCATAAGCAAAAAACAACAAAAAAACAAAAATGAAATGATTTATAAAGTTGGATAAGCTGGGGATGTGACTAAATAGAGCATGTAGTTCTAGTGTTTCCATTAATTGACAAAAAGAGAGTCCATTTTAAGTAGTGGCTGTTTTCGACCACATTGATCTCGATGAGAGCAGGAGAGTGGCGATGACTTGAGAATGTTGAAAACTACGGAAGGGTCGCTGCAATTAGTGGCTATGGTCCCGTAAGTGATGAGATCAGAGGCTCAGCAGGGACAGTAGGCAGGAGGAGGAAACTCACGGCGGGTGATGCACACGATCAGTTTTTCTGTGGATACAAACAGGATGAGACGTGAAGGTCAGACGTGGTACTCGTTTACATTGGGTTTACTAACAACAAAAGGAAAATGATTCAGTTGTGTGTCATCAAAGGACTGCGATGGGAATTTGTGCGCGTTACACAAAAATCACATCACTCATTTTATGTGGCACAGTGATGACTGGTACAACCACTGAAACGTCAGTCATGTGACCAAAGCGGACACATGAGCGGAAGAGATCAGTGTTGGGGAGTAACTAACTGAAGAGTAGCATAACTACTTTTTTTTCCTTAAATGTAAAAAAGGTCATAAATATTTACATTTTAGTTTATTTTTGCAGTGAAATATTGACTATTTCGAAATTATGGATTTTAGTTTTTCCACTGTAAAATGTTTCATTCTAAACTATTTGGCATCCTAGTGTTTGCACCAGAGAAATAGAGCTCTAATAAAACATAAAAATAAAAATAAGATTAGAATAAATACATTTCAAAAAGCCAATTTTATATGGTCTATTTTGGTCTTTTTTATTTATTTTTTTTACTTTAGTTGTTCACTGTAAATTTGGACACTTGATTTTAGTTGATCACTGTAAATGTTTCAATCTAAACTATTTGGCATCCTTGTTTTTGCACCATATGAATAGAGCTCTAATTAAAAATCAAATGTAAGATTGTAATACATTTTAAATAAAAAACATTTTATATCAGATAAAGCTGATGAATGCTGCATTAATTGTAAAAACATAATTAAAATACATTAAATTTGCTTGAATTTAAACCTGCCATCCTATTTGAAATCCTTGTTTTTGCAACAGATTAATACAGCTCTAATTAAAAATGTATAATACATTCTTAAAAATAAAAATGCAAAAATAAAAGTTAAAAAGTGAATACAATATTTAATTTACAAATAAATGCATTTTAAAATGTCCACTTTATAGTCTTTTTTTCAGTAAAATATAGACTTTTCAGTCTTTTTTCCCTTTAGTTGCTCACTGCAAATTTGTTTAAAATTTAAAAACTAAGATAAATACTGCTTTAATTGTAAAAATGTAAATACATTTGTTTGAATTTAAAGCATCCTTGATAAATTTTGCACCAGATAAACAGGGCCCCTTTGGGGAAAAAAAAATAAATAAATAAATTAATTAATTAATTAATAAATAAATTAATTAATTTTAAATGTATTCTTATAGAAGTTAAACAACTAAAAATGCATTTTTTAAAAAGTCCATATTAAATTGAAAAGTCAGTATTTGGCTGAAAAAAAATAGACAATCTTTTTTTTTGTACTTTAGTTGTTCGCTGTAAATTTGTTTAGATATAAAGCAGATATATATCAAATTTTTAAAAAGTTGATGAATACTGCTTTAATTGTAGAAATTAAAAATACAATAAACTGGTTTGAATTTAAAGTCGTCATCCTTATAACCAGATAAATTGAGCTCTAATGAAAAAAAAAAAAAATTAAAAAACAAAAGTCCATTTTATATAGTCTTTTTTGCAGTGAAAAATTTTTGGTTAATTTTTGCTTTAAATGTTTAAACTGCAAGCATTTTGAACACCGCTTTAATATAAAATATATCTAATATAAAAATGTAAATGCATTAAATTTGTTTGAAATTAAAGCAGTCATCCTATTTGACAACCTTGTTTTTGCACCAGATAAATATAGCTCTAATTGTAAAAATTAAAAGAAACGTTAAAAAATAAATTCTGATTTGAGTCCACGTCTCCTCGACTTGTTCAAAAATGGCTCAATATTTCACTGCAAAAAAAACTGACTATTATCATAATTTAAAGCTTTCACCCCTATTTTTACATTTTTGCATTGAAATTCTAACTTTTCCAATTGATTGTTCCAATTGCTTCATTTTAAAGCGGTCATTTGACATTTTTGTACCAGATAAACTGTAAAAATTCTAAAAATAGCTAATTTTAATAAAGTGTTCTAATAAACCGCTTGTATACCTAACTACTTTTCATTTGCCGTAGCTTGACTGTAATTCAACTACTGTGAAAAAGTAGCTTCCCCACCAAAAGCTGCTCCAAATGTAAAGAAGCTTCCCCAACACTGGACAGGGTTTACAAAAATTAGTAAAAACCATATTCAATCCAGTACAGAGTAGCAAAATACTGTTAATGAGGGTTAGAACCACAAAAACACCGAGCGACACACATACACTTAAATATCCACATGAAGGCCATGCAGAAGGTGGACACACATACCATGCGTGCTCATGCACTGAGTGGGGGGGGAGGGGGAGTGGCCTAACCATCATAAGAGTCCAACAGAGGCAAAGAACCCCGCCTCTCCCCATACATTCCTCCCTGAGAGTCAAAGAGAGAGAGAGAGAGAGAGATTGATAGAGGATAAAAGAAAAGGAAAGGCATTGAAGAAGAGGTGAGTGATAATAGAAAAAGAGGGGCGTGTGAGTTAGTTGAGGTGAGAACCCTCCTTAGTATTATTAGTGAAATCACAGCAGGTTAATAATAAGTTTCAGGTTGTGTAGTGTGTAGGTTTTAGGATGTCTGGTGTGCTGAAATGTTTGTGAAGGAAGTGTAGTGAGAACACAAGTAGTTTGTTGTGTGTAACTGCACAGGAGAGGATGTTTCCTTGCAGGTGTGCGTTACCTGAGGTGCCTCTCTGTCAGAGCGATCCAGAGTGTCGTCTAAAGTGTTTCTGCGTCCTCTCTGGTCTATCGTTGAGTAAGCGTCTGGTACCACAGATAAAAAGCAATCTGTAACTGATCCCTCACATATACACATATTATTTATATTTATATTTATATATTTATTTGATCCCAAGTACAGCAAAAACAGTACAATTTTGAAATATTTTACCATTTAAAATAACTGTTTTTATATTTGAATATATATTTTGAAAATGTAATATATTCCTGATTTCAAAGCTGAATTCTTTTTAGCATCATTACTTCACATGATCCTTCAGAAATCATTCTAATATGTCAATTTGCTGCTTATATTCTTATTATTGTTTTTACAACACTACCGTTTTTATTGAATTTGAATTCTTTGAAATGTAGGGCCTTATGAAATCAGTTACATTTACATCTACATTTTTTTCTCTAATTTTAAATGACTGCATTAAGCATATTAATTAAAAAGCATGTCTAATTAATTGAAATCATGAAACTTACACAATTTAACAGCAATGTATTAAAAGTTCAATACTTTTTTTAAACCAAACTGTTCAATTATTTTTCTTCATTCCATTTTGATGGTTTGATTACATCATCATAATAATAATAATAATAATAATAATAATAATAATAATAATAATATATTGCATTAACAATCAAATGCATTTAATCAACTGATTTTATAAAATAAAATAAAAAAATCAATTTAAGGAATATGTGTCTGAAAAATTCATGTTTTAATAATGTTTTTATTAGTAGTAGCAACACTATCATTACATTAAGTAATATGTGATCCTGAACCCAAAAATACATTGGGTCAAAATGCTAAAAAAAAATTATGCCAAAAATTAGGATATTAAGTAAAATTCATGTTCCATGGATATTTTGTATGTTTCCAACCGTAAATGTATTAAAACTTAATTTTTGAGTAGTAATATGCATTGCTAAGAACTTTATTTAGACAACTTTAAAAGGCTTTTTAAAATATTTTTTTTTTTTTTTTTTTTTTTTTTTTTTTTTACACACCCTCAGCTTCCAGATTTTTCAAATAGTTGTATCTCAGCCAAATACTGTCCTATCCTAACAAATCATACATAAATGGAAAGCTATTTTTTTTTTCATCTTTGTGTAAATCTCATAATTTCATAAAATTATGACTGGTTTTGTGATCCAGGGTCATATATTCGTGCCACAGTTCCCTCAGTATGTGCGCAGTAAACTAAATGCATAACATACAAAATATATATGTAATAAACAGTACTCTCACGGCTTAATATTCACAAACACTAGTCCATATCACATTTTGATTAAAGTGTTTTGACCTACTTTTGATTTATTCATCCAAAAGTCAGTAAATTCTGTGACATTCCGCATTATACAGTAAATTCATTTTATGACTGGGTTCCGCAATTCTGCTTGCGTTTTTCGTATCTTGGAAATCATAGGACGCTGGAAACGTAACCTTAACTTAACCCACCAGTGAAAAATGTGTCTAAAAGTTAATTTTACATGTATAAGCATAAAGTCTGAGAAAAAAGTATGTTTTTTTTTACCTGGTCCCATGTCATTAAGAGGAATCATATCTCGGTCTCTGTCCTGTTTGCCCCCTAACAAAGAGACCCAAACAACATCACTTGAGTCCATGCAGCAGGTAAACATCTGCTTGTGTAAACGCACTAAAAAAAAAAAGCATTCAACAGGAATGTGTTGTATTCCTACCCCTGTCTATAAGTGGGAGGGTGCTGTCCTCGTATCCCCCATTGCTGCGGGTACTGTTTGGAGGGTTAAGGTTGACCATAAAGTCTGTTTTCTTCCAGCCGTCTTTCTCCAGTGTGCGGCGGAGCTCTTTAAAGCCCCACACGATCTGCAGCACCAGCCCAGCGCCACGCACCTCCCGATCTGAACGGTTGCTATATGGGATAAATACAGACAATTGACATTTGCAGTTAAAATACTTGTTCCTCTTCCAGGCTCCTCCAATGCAAACCGCCAGCTATTAAAAATCACAGACTTAAGCATACCTGTCTTTGTTGATGAGCACCAGTCTCTCGATGCCCTGGGAGCTGCGCAGGGTTTTGGCCGCATCCACGCTGGAGCCGACTACCTCCGTCATAGTGCTGAGAACAGACACCACAGTCTCCTCTGAAAGCCCACGCACTGGCTGACTCTGACCTCCGCCTGGCAGATTGGCCACCAAGTTAGGCACTGCATGCTTCCCTATACAGAAGAACAGAGAGATTCACTGGGACTGTACAAATATAGATAATTTAAAGGGAATAACACTGAATGGACACAAATATGAAGGCTAAACGGGTATCGTTTGATCATATACCTAGCAGCTCACGGTTGCGAGCATCAATGGCCAGGTTTCTCAGAGCTCCAGACATGGCTCTGACCACACGATCGTTCCCATGAGACAACAGCTCCGTCATCATCGGCAGGCCATGCTCCTGTCTCATCATTGCTCTGATGTACCGCCCATACTGAAAACATAAGACAGAATTAAAAACATTAATTCCTCCTAATGAACCTAATAAAAGAAAAAAAGATTTATTTGGTCAATACTGAGGTCACAATTGGTTAACTTAAAAACTTTGGAAACGTCATGAATTTATTTTCCACCAACCAGGGGTGAAAAAATTGGTCGGCTTCTTAAGAAGCAAAGTGAATATAATGTGGATGTCTAGGGTACTTTATTTTTATTATACCTAAATTGTGTGTGTGAATGGATGTATATTTCGTGCATGTATGGATAGATGTATATGTGCATATGTATATCCTTTATTATTATTTGGTGTAGTATTATTGAATGTTTTTAACATTTTTTATATTTCTTGCATTTTTATCTTTTAATGTGCTTTCTTCAATAATTCAATCTCAGTATTGCTAAGCAGAAAATATACCTCAAACTTGATCTTTAAAACACTGGATTTCTTTGAACATTAAATATGATTTTAATGAAAAACAAACAAACATACAAAACAAATGCAAGATAAAATAAAATATTAGATATTAGCACACTGTTGTAAAAGAAATTGTGCACTAGATTTTTAACAAGATTAAATTATAATTGCGAAACTGAATGCAGCACAATAATCGTTTTATCTTGATTGTCTCGTTTCCCTTCTTATTAATGACAATTTTGGCTTTCTAAAAATCAAGTTTCTTTTAATTGCCCAGGCCTATGATGGACAATTGAAGAGACAGTTCACCCAAAAATGAAAAATACACCATGATTTACTCACCCTCAAGATATTCAAGGTGTATATGACTTTCTTCTTTCAGACATACACATTTTTTAAATTTCCATTAAAATTGTCCAGGCTCGTCCAAATTTGTAATGGCAGTGAATGCGTGTTAAGATTTTAAAGTCCAATAAAGTGCATCCATCCATTATAAAAAGTACTACACATGGCTCTGAGGGGTTAATAAAGGGCTTTTGAAGCTAATCGATGCGTTTATGTAAGAAAAATATCTATATTTTAAACTTTATTCACTGTAAACTGTCATACATGCATTCACGGTGACAAATGCAGATGTGCAGAGGAGAGAGAGACAAACAAAACAATGGTCACAAATTCGAAGTACTAAACAAGGATTTGTGAAGAAAAAAAAAAAAAAAAAAAAATGTCAGAGGATGTCAATATTAGCCAAGAAGAGACTTATTTTCCTTTGCTGTAAAAAAAAAAAAATCTTGGTTCTCAAAAGACTAGCATATTCTCTCCAGAGCTACATCCTTCATCCACTGCAACGGCACTTTCCTCTGAACGTGTGGAAGCTACAGATTACGGTTCTGAAAGCATTTATTAACCCCCTGGAGTACTGTGAAGTACTCTTTATGATGTATAGTTTTTAGCAGTAATAGCAGTATTGTAACTATACACAAAAATGCTAAGCATTTCAGAATGACAGGATACTCACAGTCCAGCGGCCTGCACACAGGTTCTGCACAGCCCCTGCGGCAGCTTCCAGAACCGATGGGTTCTTGCTCTCTTTCAGGAGAGAGGTGTACACACGCACCACCTCTGGCTGGAACAGCAATTCATAACCTACAAAACACAAAATAATTACATTTATTTTACAATACGAGGCAAAGCGAAGGAAGCATTCCAGAGGCGACAAGACTGTCATTGTACCTTTGGCTGGTGTGCTTCTCTTTGGAATGTCAATGGTATCTGAAGTTCCATCATCGTCTTTTTTTCCTGAACAAAGCAGATGGCATGAGCAACAGAGGTAATGTGACAAATCTTATCTGCTGTTCCTCAGTAGTGATGTCATTTGTGACAATTTAGAAGAAAACCTCTTCAAAAGATTAAAAAAAAAGGGGGGGGGGGGGGGGGTTTCTTTAGACAAAGACTTTTTCTTCGAACAGTTATGACAGAGGCTACATTTGTTCCCTGAGAAAAACCCCATGTGATTTAATGACGGATGACTTAAAGCCCAAATATACTTCAATTAAAGAACAAACTGGCGTGACGTAATCTGGCCACAAAGTCTGTTTGGAGTTTGCATGAAAGAACTTTTCATAAAAGTTCACCACGACTAGTGAACATCTTTGAGCTACCATTTAGTGTGTGGGAATTACAGATAGGTATGCTCTGGGGCTCTGTCTTCTTTACGATGCAAGTCTTAATGTTTGATTTTTATCCATTCAGTCTGTCTAGATCAATGAAAATTGACTTTGCAGCAAGTATACCAGGTCTTTAAAACAGGCCTTTCACAGCAGTATGACACTGAGTGGTGACAAAGTGCAAGTTTAAAAGAATCAGACAGTTCACTTTTAATATGTCTATATGATTAAAGATTAACAGTGAATGTTTATAAAGAATGGATTGATCAGAAATGCTGTGTTTTGGTACCCTCTAGTGGTTACTAGTGAAATGTTATACATCCAGAAAGCATTTTTTTCCAGGCCAGTCACACAATATCACCTAAGAGAATGCTAAGAAGATTTTTAGTGAGGAACCTTGTCCCTTTTTTCCCAGGTTTCCAAAAACAGACAGCCAATTTGTGGTGAATTTTTACTCCATGATAGCTTTTACTAGGCTTTAAAACAGAGCCATGGAGTTTAGCTTCTAGCGACAATCTGATACTTGTTAATGATTCCACGTCTACTTCCTTCAGATCAATAAAAACCTCATTTGTGTGACTGGTTCGCTTAAAATGCCTTCTTTCTTTACAAAAGCAGTGCAGCTCATAAAACGAACATGAAATAGGATGAGTAACATTACTCGAGTTTCCCATTTCAGATCCATTTTTTGAACTTTGACTTATAACACTGTTAATAATGGGTTACGATGAGGTGAAAAATGGTGGTTCCCATGAAAGCAAAGCAAAGCCTT
The DNA here is from genome assembly GCA_033026305.1 of Cirrhinus molitorella. NCBI lineage: Eukaryota > Metazoa > Chordata > Actinopteri > Cypriniformes > Cyprinidae > Cirrhinus > Cirrhinus molitorella. Next base: position 30,578,573 of record CM065120.1, read on the forward strand.
TACTTTATAAAAGAGGAAAGAAAAGACAATAAAAGGAGAGAAAAGCTTACCTTTGGAAAACCACTCGTCTGTTACAGGATAAAAAGATGTACGGATTGAAAGCAGAAGAGACAGATACAGAAGAAAAATGAGGAAAGAACTGTTTTGGCATTAAAAAATAAAATTGCAATAGTGCCCCAGCCACCCTACAATTATTCAGCAACAAACCCACAAAGCACACACACTCATGTGAAATTCATGCATGTTGCATCTCCTTCTTGTGTAAACAGATCTGGCACATATCAAACTTACAAGCTTAACACACTTCAAAGTGTGTACTATGATTAAGACAAAATATAGACACAGCCTCTTTAGTTTTGTTTACACAACACAGAGATTATGCACTGGAATGCAAAGATAGCAAGTTAACTTCTTTTAATTGGTTACGGCCCACAGCCAATGCCTGTGTTTTTCTTTAAATGAATCAAACACGCACCTTTGCCCTTTCGGGAGCTGAAGCAGCCACCCTTTTGGGAAGGGGCAGGGCCTTGATTGACAGGAGTCGTCTCCTGGTAGCGCTCGCAGCCTGGTATCTCCCGATGCACCTGATAGGACAGATTCCTCAGCAGACACACGCTGTTCTCAATCAGCTGCACACAGAATGCACAAAAATGGTTAAATAGAAACTGTGTAAGACAATGAAACAGGACAGCTAATGGCAAATTCCATTTTAAACACTGATAAAAGAATGGAGGCTGAGTTTTTGAAAGGTGTTATGCACACCAAGGTTGCATTTTTTATTAACAAATGTAAAAACTGTAGTAATGTGAAATGTATTAAAATAGACTCCTTTTATTATTATTATTATTATTATTATTATTATATTTTCAAATGGCAAAGCTTAAGTTTTAGCAGCCACTTCCCCAGTCTTTAGTGTCACATGATCTTTCAGAAATCAATCTCATATGCTGATTTGGTGCTTAAGATTTCATAGTATTAGCAGTTTTGTTGCTTAATATGTGCAGAAACAATTACGATAAAAGAACAGCTTTTACTTGAAATAAGTCTTTATTTCTTTAAATAAAATATATCCTTACTGTCAATCTAATTCTTCCTTGCTCAATAAAAGTTCATTTTCTTTCAAAATCTATAAACCCCTCTATAAATGGGTTACATGTTTTTTTTTTTTTTTAAATAATTACTTTTATGTTCATCAAGGCTGCATTTACTTGATCAAAAATACAGAAAAAAAAAAGTAATAAAAGTAATAGTGAAATATTATTACAGTTTAAAATGATGATTTTCTATTTTAATACATTTTAAAATATTATTTATTCCTCTGATGCAAAGCTGAATTTGTTAGCATCAATACTCCAGTGTCACATACTTCAGAAATCATTCTAATATGCTGATTATATTTATTAATGTTGGAAACAGTTGTGCTGAATATTTTTGGAACCTGTTTTTTCAGGATTCTTTGAATAAAAACTATTAACATTTATTCTAAATACCAAAATCTTATATTGCTAGAAAACATTTCTATCACTTTGTATCAATTTAACATCCTTGCTGAATAAAAGTATTAATTTTCTGACATTTTTTTAAATGGTAGTTTATATTGTTACAAAAGATTTCTATTTTAATTAAATGCCATTTTGACATTTTATTTATAAAAGAATCCATTAAAAAAAAAAAAGTTTCACAGGTTCCAACCAAATATTAAGCAGCGCAACTGTTTTCAACATTGATAATGAATCAGCATATTACAATGATCTCTGAAGGATCATGTGACACTAAAGCCTGGAGTAATGATGCTGAAAATTCAGCTTTGGGTCACAGGAATAAGTAACATTTTAAAATACGTTCATATAGAAAACAGCTTTATTTTACACTGAAATAATATTTCACAATATTAGAGTTTTTTTCTGGATTTATCATCAAATAAAATGTAGCCATGATGAGCATAAGAAACCTCTATTAAAAAAAAAATAATATATATTTATATATATATATCTATCTATCTTACTGAAACGAATAGCCACGAAAGTGAAATGGCTCTAAATAACTATTCCCCAACCTGTATAACAGCGCATTTAAATATGACAGAAAATATTCAATATGCAATTTAAAAAAAAAACAAAAAAAACAAACAATGCTTTCTTCCCTCTTTGCTCTTCCCTAAAATGCTTCCCTGTCAATAAATGAGCAGAATGTACAGAAGTGCAGTTTTCAAACCCTTAAAGGTCAAAGTTCAGCTGTTACCTTGTTGTCCACATCTTTACAGTTGATCTGCGACTGGACGATGTACATGAGAGAGTCGACCAGTCCAGAGCACTCCCTCAGCTTCCTCCTGGCCTCGCTTCGCTCCGAGCTCACATTCCTGAGAGCGAAACGTCATGCAACTAATTAGAACACAGCCTGTTTAATGTTTAGTAACGTTTGGCATGCACACAAAGTTTTAGCTTCAGGTTATCACCTAAAACATATTAAGCAAATGTAAACAGAGGACATCTGAAAAGCTGAAGGTTGGATGAGAACATGAGGGTTAAAAAGGCAAGACACAGTTAGCTCTACTTAAATGTAATCATGGTGTAAAACCATTCCTCCGTCTGAACCGAGTGCTTTCTAAAAGCCTAATAGGCAAGTGGGAGAAGCAAGGGACACTCTCAAAGAGAACCACTCAAGGGAAATAAGTGGATTCAAAGATCACATTTCTTTCTTTTGTCCAAACTTTGTCCTGGTTCGTTCACAGCCTTAGAGGTTGTTGCTCGCAAACACAATTCAAGATCATTTCCTTTGCACTTCCCTTCTTTCTTTCACATAAAATGCAGTTTCCTCACACACACACACAAACTTTCTTGACAGGAATTCTTTAGCAGCACTGAGGCACACCCCTCCTCCCTTTAATGCCTTTCATTAATCTGAATCATAAAACTGTCCCTTCTCAATACATGCTAATCCTTTCCTCCGCCCATCTCTCTGTGTTAATGTGGCTTAACAGCTCTTGATTCTCAGCCTGAAAATGTACACCTTGAATTCACTGTAAGCCACTTTGGATAAAAGCATCTGCCAAATGCATTAACGTAAGGTACCTTAAGCAGCCGGTGGTGTTGGTGAGCGCTGTCTCCCACTCCAAGTGTCTGGGTTTGCAGCTTTCCTCTCCTCCTTCGTTACCCCTCTCCCAACCCGAGTGGGGAACCATCACCTCGTCGGACAAGGCGTGCAGCGCGTGGTCCACGATCTCCATCTTTACAGAGTCGTGAGACGACAGATTCCACAGCGTGCCTGAAAGATGGCAAAACGTCAGTTACAAACTCTGTCTGACCACCTGTTCTTAAATCTGAAACAGAGGTTAAATTACGACATTAAAATTCACTGAACATTTTTTATGTTTTTTGAAAGAAGTCTCTTATGCTTACCAAAGCTGCATTTATTTGATCAAAATACAGTGAAAACAGCAATATTGTGAAATGACCCTTCTATATTAATACATTTTAAACCAAAATCAATTCAGTCATCAGTGTCACATGATCCTTCAATAACCATTTTAATATTCCAATTTGGTGCTCCAGAAAGAGTTCTTGTTAGTGTTGTAAACAGTTGAACTGGGGAGTGTTCCATAAAACATGTTTACCAAATAAACCAAGCTTATTATATCAGTCTGACTTATTTAGAGCCAAATCAAGTGACAATAAGTCAGACTAACTGAAATAAGCCTGGATTATTTGGTAAACTTGTTTTATGGAACACCCCCCTTGGTTAAAGGCTTACTCCACCCCAAAATAAAAATTGTCAATCACTTACCCCAATGTCGTTCCAGACCTGTAAAAGCTTAATTCGTCTTTGGAACACCATTTAAGATGTTTTGGATGAAAATCTGGAGCTTTGTGGCTATTCCATTGACTGACAAGTAAATAACACTGTCAAGGCCCAGAAAAGTATAAAAGACGTTGTAAAATAGTCCATCTGCCATCAGTGGTTCAACCATAATTTTACAGAACTATGCGAATACTTTTCATACACAAGAATAATGACTTTAAACAACAATTTGTCTCCTCCGCATCAACATAGCACCATTTTGGAGAGTATCCACTGAATGCAAACAGCATACACTGTTCTCTGTCAGCTGCGTCACGCGGACACACTGTTTTTGTTGAATTCAAAGCGTAAATAAACGTAGAAAACATCCGTGTGTTTCGGCTAACAGAGAACAGCGTACGCAGAGGAGACAAATTGTTCAATACAGTCATTTTTTTTGTTGTTGTTTTTTGCGTATAAAAAGTATTCTCATAGCTTTGTAAAATTATGGTTGAACCACTGATGGCAGATGGACTATTTTGATGATGCCTTTCATACTTTTCTGGGCCTTGACAGTGTTATTTACTTGGCAGTCAATGGGACAGCAACAAACCTCCCAAATTTCATCCAAAATATCTTAAATTGTGTTCCGAAGACAAAGCTTTTACGGGTTTGGAACGACATGGGGTAAGTGATTAATGACAAAATTTGCATTTTGGGGTGGAGTAACCCCTTAATATTTGTCAAAACAGTGATAAATAATTTTACCAGGATTGTACGAAAAAATTTTAAATTACATTTAAATGTGATTAGAAGATATGCAAAATGTAATAACTAACATACTCAAATAGAAATTCACTCAAATTTCTAAATGCACGTTATTGATCTTACTGTAAACGATTCATGTATGCATGTTTAATTTCTCATAACTCAATTTAAAAAAAAAAAAAAAAAAAAAAAAAAAAAAAAAGAAAAAAAAAGTGAAACAACAGACTTTATATCTGATGATGTTATTACGATTTCCTGCATTCAGATGTGCCTCCAGCCAATCAACATCCAAGCAATGTGTTTAATTGTGACTTCGATAGCATAAAAACAACCTTCCAGCGATAAACAATGCATACCTGTTATGGTGTCGGTAAGGTCCTGATCTCTCGTCTTCCTCAGTAGCCGCACCAGTGCGGGAATTCCGTCACAGTTCTTGATGGCTATCTTGTTATCTGGATCTCGGCCGTATGAGATGTTCTTGAGAGCTCCACATGCTGCGTAATGCACCTCCTTCTTTGGGTTATCCAGCATGGACACGAGGGCAGGGATTCCCTTCAGTCGTCTAACTTCTGACTTCACCTACGAAGACAGAGAGGAAAGACAGTGTCATTACAGCATGTCATTTGAGTGCCTTCTCAAAGCCAAATGCCTAAGTGACGAAACTACAGGCAATCAGAACAAAAGTTTGGGTTGAAACTTATTTAGCGAAGACACACTACGAAAAAGACAGTAAAAACATCTGTGACCCTGGACCACAAAACCAGTCAAAAGTAGCATATCTTTGTAGAAATAGCCAACAATATATTGTATGGGTCAAAATTATTGCCTTTTCTTTTATGCCAAAAGTCATTAGGGTAATAAGTAAAGATCATCTTCCATGAAGTTTTTGTCAATTTTCTATTGCAAATCAAAACATAATTCTTTATTAGTGATATGCATTGTTAAGAACTTCATTTGTACATCTTGAAAGGTGATTTTCTCAATATTTAGATTTAAAAATGTACACCTCAGATTCCAGATTTTCAAATAGTTTTATCTCGGCCAAATATTGTCCTACCCTAGCAAACCATACAACAATGGAAAGTTTATTCAGCTTTTTTGATATTAATGATTAAAAAAAAAAAAAAAAAAAAGGACCCTTATGACTGGTTTTGTGGTCCAGGGTCACATTCATAATGTTACAAAAATGTAGACTTTTTTTAAAAATACTTTTGTTCAAAGTTTGTTCACAAAAATATTAAGCAGGACAACCGTTATCACCATTGTTGCTTAAATGTTTTTATAATCATTATCAAATCAGCATTTTAGAATGATTCTAAAGGATCATGTGATACTGGAAACCACAGAAAATTCTGCTTTACTTTACTAGAATTAATGACATTTTAAAATAGACACTAACCTTATCATTCTTAAAAGTGAGATGTTGCAAGTATGCTGCAGCATTGCTTTTGACAGGGTCCAGACGGTAGTTGAGCATAGCGATGACTTCAGGAAGTTCCGGCTGCCTCCATGCTGTGGGGGCTGGGCCTTTACGAAGAGTGCTGTCCAATGATGCCATGCTGCCTCTCTCTCCCTGAGCCAGCGGAGCTCCACCTCCCCAATAATACATATCGCCAGCTCCACTCATATCACCATCAAGTGTGCCCTCATACGACCTGCACAAGACAAACAGCAGTTCAAATCAACTGCACTTTGAGCGTTTCCAAAAAAAAATAAAAAAATTAACTCCAGCTGCAGTGAAAACAGGCTTACAAAAATGCATTAGAATATTTTAAAAATCTAAACTTTTTGCCATCATGAATCTGATATTGATGATATTGTTACATCCTCCGTTACCAACATTCTTAAAATATCTTTTTTGTTTTACAGTAGAAAGTTGTGAAACTCTTTTGAACGTACAGCGAAGACTGACAAGGAAGAGAAGAAATTTTTACATGAAGTCAACACTGTTTTCTTTGTGCACAAAAAGTATTCTTGACACAGATGTCATATGGACTATTTTATCGATGTCCTTACTGCCTTAATAACCCTTAAACATGGTAGCTGCATTGCTGTAAACACAAGGTCAGAAAGCTCTTGGATTTAATTAAAAATATCTAAATTTGTGTTCCGAAGATGATTGCAACAAAGTCTTACAGGTTTGGAACGACACAAGGGTGAGTAATTAACCTGGTGACACTTACCCTGTTCGGCGTGGAGGTGGAGCATGGTGTGCATGTGCCAACCGGGGCATTGTGCTGTAATGCATGGGCGGTCCCATGCCATAATCCGGTTCATCGTATCCCAGACTCCTCTGATCATCCTCCAGACCGTATGGCTCTGGTACAAAACGCTGCATGCCTGAGATCTCCATAGCACTGCCCAAACGTCCTACCTGGGGCTGGGCTGCATATGGGTCCAACTGCGGCCGGCTGTGGGTGCGATAGGCTGAGTCCAGCGTGCGATAGCCATCCACAGGTCTAAAGAAAAACAATCAGGTAAATTTATTTTTGTCCATCTACAATGCTTAATCTCATACAATGCAAACACAACAGGCACATACCTGTATCGGTCATCCATCCTTGTCCCTCGATTGAGACTGGCGTAAGCTTCAGAAGCAGGGTAGCTGCGGTAATCATCATAGCCTGGTGGACCATAGTGGTAGTTACGGGGGACAGTAGCGGTGGGGTAGTCCATGGGACCACCCGGTGGCCTGTACACACGGTCCATTGGGGTATTACAACTGGGAATCCCAGTGACTGAACCAGTGCCATCCAGGGAAAGTGTGTCGGAGACTGAGGGAATGACTGTTCGTGTGGTAGTCGTCTTTGTGACCTTCTTTACCTGATAAGAGGAAGCAAGTGGCAACATTATCTTTTCAACTAGAAAGACAAGTGTCAGCAAAAATAGATTGGATATATACAGCAAACTTACTGTGGTCTCAGTGCGACGTGTGGTGCCATCATCACTGGTTTCAACTGAAATAATAGGCATCGTTTCGTGGGGGTCCTCCTCGACTGTGACCGACTCAACAATATGACCAGGGTCCAACATCCTGTACTGTAGCACCAACACAAAAGAACAATAGTGAGCATGAGCCAAGAACAGGAAGTGTCCACTCACACAAACACACCATCTGGAGCATTCGCAGGTGGAAGTTAATGACGACACAATAAGCTAGTGCAGAAAGAAGAATTAAGAGTGAAAATATGCGCAGGAGTATCTTTCACATACACTGACACAGTGTCATAGTGTAGTGTTGATACTACTAATTAACCTTAAATGTTAAAATGGATTTTAAAGTTACCGTATTGACTCAAATATAAGCCGACCCTGGTTATAAGACAAACCCCCCCTTTTCAAAATGTATACTTTTGGATATACCATAAAAATAACAGGTAACCCATCTAAATTATATAACAAACTATGAGATGGATAGACAAATTACCAACATTTCATTAACAGAAGTAGTGAAATCTTCAAGTCTAGGTACTGTTTTATGTTTTAAAATCACTTACAGAGGAAGTTTGTTTCCATTAGGCTAACATGACAGTCAAGACTTGCTGTTGTAAGCTTTTCTTTTTCTTTTATTTTCCTGTAGTGTTGTTCTAACATTACATTACGTATTTCTTAGCACACTCGTTTTACACGGATTTGGCGCCACCTATAGTTGTGGGTGTATTATTGACATGTCAAAGTCTAGCCCTGAATATAAAACAAACACGTTTTTTCAGATGTATTTCCCAAGAAAAGAAACTTGTCTTACATTCGGGTCTAAATGGTAACTACACAACTGAAATTATTGTGGACAGACACCCCATACTAACCTGAGTCCCGTTTATGTATCCCTCGCTTAATTTGAGCCGTTCTAACTCTGCATCACCAGTGACACGACCGTTCTAAAGAAACACAGAAGAAGAAAAAAAGTTAGACAAAATAAAATAAATAATTATTTCGTTGAACAATGTTAAACATTCAGAAAGACCACAAATTGTGGCAAGACCTTGAATAAATACTGTAAAGTATAAACATGATCTTAGGGATGTACATGCAAAGGATGCATAGGGATAAACAACACTTGTGTGTATGAGACTTAAGTTAATAAGACCATTGCACAAGAGCAACATGACAGGGTTGCGGAAACGAATGGATGATAAATGAATGCCAGGAATGAAAAGAGGGGGTTGACCGCTACCAGATAATCTTACTCATGCTTTTACATGACATGCAGCACCATTCACACTCGAAGCACAAATTCTCCATGCGGGAAGTGGGTTGCTGTACTATTCCCAGTCCGCAGAGGGAGCTGCGAAAGTAGATGGTAATCTTAGCTGACAGGCGGGCTTGTGGGAACCTGTCAGCAGGTAGGAACTGAGCCTGCTCAGCATGTTAATATCTACACAACTATGTCAACAGAGAGCAAATACATTTGATGGTGGCATTCCAAGCACTGCTAACCAGCTTATCTCTACATACATGTCTGTCTCTGCATGTTAAAGAGTGCTAGAGAAAGAATAGGAGAGATTTTATATTTCGGAAGACATTGTTTTCCTAAAAATACAAAAAAAAAAAACCTATTATTCAAGCCACATGGTAGTTTCATGTCATAAACAGGCTGAAAGTTCTAAGCATCATTCACATTTGTGTGGTGAATTCAAATGTGGAGCATCAAGATGTGTTGTACAGAGTTTGACGTCAATGAGGTCAAACAGCATTGGTTTTCTTGCTCCATAATTTAGAAAAAGTACACAAGTGCAAATGACATTTGAGATATTACAGATGGAACACTTTTCAATTAACTTAAAATTGGTGTCAAAATACACTTAAGAAAGTTCACCCACCCATCTGAAGTGTATGGCTTCCTTTCAGATGAATACAATCAGAGTTGTATTAAAAGATATGTCCTGGCTCTTCCAAGCTTTAGAATGGCAGTGAATGGCTGTTGAGGTTTTTGAGTCCAATACAGTACATCCAACCATCACAAAAAGCTCATAGCTCTGGGGGATTAATAAAGGCCTTCTGAAGCTAATCAATGTGTTTGTGTAAGAAAAATATCTATATTTAAAACAGAATAGACATACTTTCTAGCTTCTGCTAACTACCATATGCACGTTCATGAGAGAGTAGTGTTCCAGCAGGCGAACACTGAATGAACGCACAAAAGAAATAGAGAAGCTAGAGATTGTGATTTATAAAGTTTTAAATATGGATATTTTTCTTACACAAAATGCATCGATTCACTTCAGAAGGCCTTCATTACTGCCACAGAGCTGTGTGGAGCACATTTACAGTATGACAGATAGATAGATGAACTTTATTTTGCTTCACAGTCTCAACAGCCATTTACTGCCATTATAAAGTCAGAACATTTTAAATACAACTCTGCTTGTATTAGTCTGAAAGAAGTCAGTAATTTTCTCTTAATAATCTCTTTAAAGCAGTGTCCAGAATGTGTGGACTGCTTCTATGGTGCTTTATATTAATTTCGGACTATTAAGTTTCTATCAACAAATAAAAGAGTCACTATTTGAATAAATGAATGAATAAATGAATAAAGTACAACCTAGACATCCTGCAAAAGATCATGTTCCATGTAAGAAATTAAGCATTAAGGGTTTAAAACCAATGTTATTAACTAGAACTATTAGAACTATAATTTTCGTAATTGAAATAAGGCAGAAATATCATAAACATTATATGAAAATCTTAATCTGTAAAAATTAAAATACACATTTTCAGATGACGCATGTTTGTTAGGATAGGACAAAATTTGGCCGAGATACAATATTTGAAATCTGAGGGTGCAAAAAAAAAAAAAAAAAAAAAAAGGTAAATTAAATTTGCCTTTAAAGTTGTCCAAATGAAGTTCTTAGCAATGCATATTACTAATCAAATTTATGGTAGGAAATGTGCAAAATATCTTCATGGAACATTTTGACCTTTACAATGTATCATTGCCTATTGCTACAAATATACCTGTGCCATTTATGACTGGTTTTGTGGTCCAGGGTCACGTATATAAAAAGTTAATGACAAAAGCACATAAATAACTAAAACGTAATCTAAAACGTAATTAAAAACAAATATAGCCAACACATTAAGTATTATAATAGTAGTATATAAATACTAAAATACTAATACACAGCCAGAGTGTATAAATAACAGAATATTGATTTTTAGGTGATGTATTTCTTCCAATTTTGTGAGACTGTTTGTCTAACGTTTCTGAGTGCCAAGAGAAAACGTTGTGTACGCGACTACCTAGCTGTGAATAAAACCTTCAAACTTGAAATCACACTCAGTCTACGCCCTAGAAGGAGGGTGAGTGTCTAAGCAGAATCATGCAACCAACTGGAGTCATCCTCTAGTCTAAACACTGAAATAAATTGAGAAAGCTGAGATTAAGACGATACTTAACATGTTCGCATTGAGCAACTGCAACCATAAGATAGAGCTTTTTGAAATCCTCTACACACAAGGGAGACTCATCTTACTAAACCAGTTTGTTATCTCTCCGCTTACAGACATCAGCGGAAGGGGGTTTCGGTGTTGAGAAAGTTTCAGTGATAACTGAGAAATTCACCATGAGGACAGTGACTAAACAGGGGAAAAATCCCTCTTGGGTGAAGAATATTCATACTGCCAAGTCAAACAGACAGGTTAATGACACATGTACAGACATGCGTTTGTAAAAACCAAAAGGGTTGACATTCAAAAGAGAGGGGGGGGGGTTATGTGGTGACAAATTGGGGACATAAAGAAACATGCAAGGGAAGTGTGACTTCAAAACGAAGTACTCTCTATTAAACTGCAGAACGGCTGCGCATTATGATGAAAAAAGGTGGGTGGTGATTGATGACAAGAGGAAAGGATGCACAAAGTGGGTTCTGGTGACATTGAACAACGGTGAAGGATGGGTTAATCGCCATGCTCCTTGAGGTGCCAACTAGGACGCATTGGTGCAGAGTGATGCGGCATGGGTGATGATGCGGGGAACCCTGCTGCTGCGTGATTGGCTGGGAGGGCGTTACCTGCAGGGTGGGGAGGGGGCGGGGTAGGGTACCGGAGGGCCCCACGCTCCTCCTCTCCTCCTCCAGAGCTCGAGTCAGACGCTCGAACTGCATCTCCTGCTCTCGCACGGAGGCCAGGAGAGATGCGGCATTCTCACACTGCTCCATACACACTGAGAGAAAGAGGACAGGGGTTACACACTCACACACACATCATGAGATTGAGCGCCTCGCACACTCAACACGTGCCCTGAAAACACACAAACATGCGCTCCACGCAGACACAAATACATAGCTTAAGAAGGTGAGCACCACGTGACCCATGCGGCAGGCTAAATCGAGAAACCGTAACTAGGAGAGACAGGAAAAGAAATGTGAGAGAACACGACAGACAGAGAATAAAAACCGTGAAGAGACAACGCGAGCGAGTCAGGTGCTAACAAAGTGCTTCAGACGCAGGTGTGATCACGCCGCCACCGCTGAGTGACAACTCACAGAGGAAACCAAACCGGTTTCAAGCTCGCAGATAGGAGAGTGATTCAGATGCTATGTGAGAAGAGATCGTGTAGAGGCAGGAATGACGAGTGCAGACACAACAAGGAATGAGCCAAGGACTATTCAAACCAAAAGTGGCTCCACGAAACAGTACCTGCTGTGCTGGCCTTTTTGGAGGCCATTTCACTATCTGACAAATGGAAACAAACTCAGTTTTCTTATGCTTAAGGCCTTACTAAATAGCACTGCAGCAGTACCATGGTACAGTCAGCAATGGGATCATATTTATAAAGTAATGCAATGTTCAAGTTAATTAAAAAAAAAATACCACCATGACTTAAAAAAAAAGATACACCATCTTTACACAAAGTACAAATGACAATTTTTTGTTTTTACAATTTTATACTATTGTTGAAAAAAAAAAAAAAACATCACAGATAAAAAATAAAGCCAACTAAAGAACAAATATCATGATACTGATGTCATTAAAACTTAATTGTAAATACACTATCAGTTTTTGAACAGTAACATTTTAAATGTTTTTTAAAGAAGTCCGTAATTTATTTGTTCCAAATACAGCAAAAGCAGTAATATACATACATCCATCCATCCATCCATCCATATACACACACACATACACATATAAATACACACACATACACACACACACACACACACACATACATATATATATATATATATATATATATATATATATATATAACCATTTAAAATAACCTGAACATATAAATAAATATGTTCTATTTGGACATATTTTAAAATGTAATTTATTACGGTGATCACTTCTAAATTTTCAGCATCATTACCCCAGTCCTCAGTGTCACATGATCTTTTAGAAATTAAACATTTATTATTGTTATTATTGTTGTTGTTGTTGTTGTTGTTGTTAATAATAATAATAATAATAATAATAATATCATCATCATCATCATCATCATCATCATCATCATCATCAATATTTAAAGCAGTTAAGAACATTTTTTCAGGATTTTTTTGATTAACAGAAAGATCCAAAGATCAGCATTTACCTAAAAATAAAAAGCTTTTGTAACATTATACCATTCAAAAGCTTAGTCTCAGTATAATTTTTTTGGAAAAGAATTGATAGAAATTAATACTTTAATTTAGCAAAGATGCTTTAAATTGATCTTAAAGTGATGATAATATAATGTTACAAAAGGTTTCAAAAGATATTTCAGATAAATGCTTTTCTTCTGAACTTTCTATTCAAAGAAACCTGAAAAAAAATTATACTCTGCTGTTTTCAACAATCTGAACAGCTAATCAGAATATCAAATCGATTTATGAAAGATCATGCTACTGGAGTAATGATGCTAAAAATTCAGCTTTGAAATCACAGGAATAAAATTACATTTTAAAATATTAGAATACAAAAGCAGTTATTTTAAATAGTAAAATAAATAACAAAAAAATCATGTTTTTGTACTTTGGATCAAATAAATGCAGGCTTGGTGAGCAGACTTTAAAACAAACAAACAAATATTAAAATTTTTCAAAGTTCAAAGTTCAAAAACTTTTGACTGGAAGTGTGTATGGTCATTGCAATTATATTCCATGATTTAAAAAAAAGTGTTATGGTCAAGTTGGAGAAAATTATTAATTAAAAATATTTAAAATAAAGAATACCACAGTAAAACCATGCTGCAGATATAATAAAATAATGGAAGCAAAACAAAACATGATTTCTTTTTTTTTTTTTTGGTACTTTGTATACAGTCTCTGCTCACTGCATCTCCACCCTTAACTGGCTTTTAGACTATTAATTTATTTTAGACTAAAGACTATTAATAACTTACATCTACAGTGAACTTTATAAAACAGCTGGAGATGCTACTCTAAAGTCTCGGAGGATATTTTATTATTCACTGTTAAACACAGAAGCTCCATTGTAAGATGTGGAACTCATCAAGATCAGTAGCGTAGTGTATAAATAACTACTTCTGTGAGTTCACGCAGCATTTGCTCATTAGCACCAGTGATCTGGGTGGGGTGCAAACACTGCGTGTGAACAGCAGGTGGGGGAGAAAAAAAAAAAAGGGAGAGCTAATGCGAGCGGTGATGTGCATGACTGATGTCATATATGGGAAGCTGAGTCAATTTGAGTTACATGTTGAAAAAAAAAAACAAAGTTTAAAAGGTTCCTTGGAAAAGCTACAAAAGGGGCATGGCTTTACACAATCTACAGTAGCTTTCAATAAAGACAATACAGAGAAGAAATTTAGAAATCATTCTAGGGAACCTAAGAACCATTTCCGATCATTTCCAACTGAACTTCCTAATTTTTTTTTAAAGATTATTATGGTTATGCCAAAGTGAAAGAGAAACAAGCCCTCACATGTACTTGCCCTTCTTCACGAATCATTGCTATGCATCACCACAAAAGATAATCAAAACATGACCTGTGCACAAAGATTAACAGGCCAAATGTAAAAACAAAATTCCAAAACTGCAACTAAATGAATAGGTAAACAGGATAACCAAATTCCCCCAGAAATCACCTGCATGCAAGTACAACAGAACTATGTTTACAGGAATAGTTCACTTGAATGAAAACTGTCAACACTCAGTCATGCACTACTAGCCTTATGATTTCCACCATGTGGAAAACATGGACGGAATTGCAGAATTCAGTTATACATTAGATTTTACTGTAAAACACGGAATTTGCAAAAATGGATCAATAAATCAGAAGTAGGTCAGCATACTTGAATCAAAATATGATACGGACTGGTGTCTATGCCACAAAAATACCATTTAAATATGAAGCTTGCATGCTCTGCATGTCTCTTAACAAACAGCACAGACGTGCTTTACTTTTGAGAAAAACTACCATCATATATACAAACAAACTTAAAGGAACACTCCACTTTTTTTTGAAAACAAATTTTCCAACTCCCCTGGAGTTAAACAGATGAGTTTTACCATTTTTGAATCCATTAAGCTGATCTCCGGGTCTAGCGGTAGCACTTTTAGCATAGCTTAGCATAATTCATTGAATCTGATTAGACCGTTAGCATCTTGCTCAAAAATGACCAAAGAGTTTAATTTTTCAGTTTAAAACTTGACTCTATAGAAACATTGTGTACTAAGACCGACCATACTCATTCCAGCGTAATAATCAAGAAACATATACATTGTTAAACTTTTTAACATTACTGTTAATTGTATGATTTTACTGATTCATATATTTTTTAATTTAACCATTAAAACGGTGTAGAAAAACTCAAATGGAAAAATGGAATTTGGAAAAAAATAAAATGGATTTTATAGGGCTCTACTAATCTGCAAGTGATATCTTGTAGTAGTCAACCAATTCTTTTAGTGCTTGTTTGAGAATCTCCAGTGACAGCCAAACTCTTCTCATCCAATTCACAAGCTTGTATCCTTCACATGCCTCATAAAAGAAGAATGGTGAACTAAGCTTGAGTATGTTAAAGCAAAAATAAAAGACAAAAGCTTTGACTGACGGGAAGATTATCAGTGAATCATAGACTTAAATTTCAGCTTCAGTAGCTTGAGAGAACTTCAGAACTACGTGAGGTTGAGCAAATATTGACAATTTTACTGGCTTCATAAACGTGAAGTACAACATGCATCATAGGGACCATATAAAGTTCTTAGTAGTTCTGAGAACTTGATAGCCTTTGCTCATATGCTTTGTTGCATGAAAAAGAACAGCATGAACATTCTTCAAAATCTCTTAGGATGCGTTGCATACAAGAACATCATATGGGTGAGTGAAAGACTGAATTGACATTTTTAGGCTAGTCAAAGCACTCCATAACAGTGGTCTTTATCTGAACACTACATTGAAGCCCTAATTTAATTGAACTTGGCTTTCAATCTTTATCTACAGCTCTGCAGGGATCAAAACTTCCCAACATCTGCAACAAAGCCACTGCATAAATAAAGCACAACTCAACCGAGATTTCTAGACATCCACTAAACACAGAACAACTACTGTGCATGTCCGAAACTATTTTAAGGAGACCACAAAAGCACAACAATCCAATAGCGAAAAAGAAAAGAATCCGAAAAACAAACAGCGGCTATCATGAGAGCAGGATTGAAATAGAAGCAAGCAGGAGTCAAGGCCAAAATGTACAAAACAGCAGCATAGGAAAAGCTCCGCCCCCTAAATCCTGTAGCCACTGACGATTCAAGCAACCCGCAACCAGCTCACTCACTCTCTCTCTCCTGTGCCACACAATGGAGTGTGTGTGTGTGTGTGTGTGCGCGCGCGAGACAGAGAGAGAGGAAATATTTGCAGCTGTCTGCCTAGTGGTTAACAGAACAATAGGAAATGTGTGTCCACTACAGAAAAATCAGTCGAGAGAGGGACAGCAGCGGGGTGTGCATATGCCGTGGTGATTTTAGTTCGCTGGGGGGGGGGGGTGTGGGTGGGTGTGATCGCATTGTCCTTGAAAACACAAACGCAGCAGTCAGTTTCAACTAGGACTGAAACTGTTTTCCACCTCTCTTCGACTTCCCTCCCCACAAAGCAAACAGACTCTCGTAGAAAGCGAGGAATGAACACACACACATACACACACACACACACACACACACACACACACACACACACATTCCAGCTTGTATTGTGGCATGTCAGATCCTGTCTCAGCTCCTCTGGCAGCTCGAAAATAACTGGAAAACACTTCCCTTCCTTTCTCCTTATATGTCGCTCTTTCTCTGCATTCTCTATGACATATGTCCTCATTCTTTCCCCAAGCATCTGATTGAAGAGTGTGTAACCAATGACTCATTCACATCTCAGACCGTTTCTCGCTGATGCATGCATCATCGAGACAACAAAGACTTCTGATAGACTTTTCACAAAGTATACAGAAGGGAGTGTCTAAATTATATTATACAGCTCTTGGGAATACCTAATTTTGATTGGTCGATCTCAATATTCTGTTTTTGTTGTGTTAGTTGTACATCTCTCGTTCCACTCTGCGGTCTCTTCGCTCATTATAATTTTTGCTTAAACCATTATCTCTTGTCCATTTGTTCGCTTATTTAATAAGTAGTTTGCATTACGTGGACTAATGTACAGTGAATTAGTCATTATTGGAAAATAAACCACATTCAGGATGATAGAACAACAAGGGCTATGCTTTATTACTCGATAATGACCAGCTAGATGTGCATTACCACCAACGTACACTACCTGTCGAAAGTTTTTGTACAGTAAGATTTGGTTTTTTTTAAGAAGTCTCTTCTGCTCACCAAGCCTGCATTTATTTGATCCGAAGTACAGCAAAAACAGTAAAATTTAAAAATAATTTTGCAACTTAAAACAACCGTTTTCTATGTGAATACATTTTAAAATGTAATTTATTCCTGTGATCAAAGCTACATTTTCTGCATCATTACTCCAGTCTTCAGTGTCACATGATTCTTCAGAAATACACTGTTAAAAAAAAAAAAAAATAAATAAATAAATAAATAAAACTTAAATGCTGCCTTAAAAGTTAAAGTTTAGTCAACATGAAATGTTGTTGCACTACATGAAAACGTAGATATTTGAGTTGAGTAAACTTAAAACTTTAAAAACTTAAGTTGAAACAACTTTGTTGTTTATTTTACAGTGTATGCTTTAAATTGATCAAATCAAAAGTGATGATAAAAGACATTTATAATGTTACATATTTCTATTTCAGATAAATGCTGTTCTTCTGAACTTTCTATTCTATAATGTTTTTTGAGCAGCAAATCAGAGTATTAGAATGATTTCTGAAGGATCATGTGATTGGAGTAATGATGCTAAAAAAAAAAAAGTACACTTGTAGTTGTTAGAAAAATATTGAAGTACATATTACAAAAATACTTTCAATTTGACGTTTAATTCAATCTCACTTGGCATTTCTTTGTCATTTAGTCACATAAAAAAAAAGTAACATTTGATTATATCATAATTTTTTTTAAACATACATCACCAGAGAGAAGCATCATATCAAAAGATTGTATGATATAAATCAAAAATAGTTAAACGAAACATGGATGAATTTTTCACAATAAGCTCATTAATGCGAATTTCCATTTCATGCTGTAACTTCATATCTCTAATGACACACAGAAGTGCCATTTCGCAAACAACGCGCTATAAAACCTGTTGCAGGTGTGATGTCTAGGGATTGTGGTTTACACACACACACACACACACACACACACAAAATCTTCAACTATGTCTGAAACAGAAGGCAGCTTCCTTGCTAACTAGTCAATCAATGACTTCACAGACAGCAGTTTATGTAAAAATGTAGGCTTACCAGGAATAAGAAAACAGGGGCCAACTGCATAAACACAGCCATCTAGTAGTTATCCAAGAGGTAATCAGACTTACATGCTGGATTCAAATTAGACCAAATTCCCTTTTTATAACTGACTTATAAAAGTCACAACCAGTCTTCAAGAAAAAAAACAAAAAAACAACAACACCACTTTAAGACTAGTCTAACAGGTCTTTAAATTATAGACCAAAGAGACACACCAAATGATCTAAGATGAACTCAAACAAAGAAAACATTTAAAATACAATGAAGGAAATTAAAAAGTTTTAAGTATCTAAACTATCCATCTTTAAAAAATATATAATCAACCAGATGAAGGCCTCCAAGCGGATTTGAACATGGCCTTGATGCTTTCCTCCCTCCGTACGCTACATTTTTTGAGTTTCGGACACAGCCTGTGTGCTTTACAAATAGGCTCCACAGGACGCCACCAGCTGTGAAAGTTCTCATCTTCTAAGGAGAAAACTGTCGTGGGACGACTCTCTAAATAGGTCTGACCTAGAACACCCTGAAACTTGGGCAAGAATCACATAAAACATGATTTAACACCACAGGTACACTATATCTGCAGAGTTCAGCGTGCTGAACTATGCGTCAAAAACCCAGCATTGCTGGCACACAAAAATACACATCTGGTCAAATGCCAGTCCATATTAAGAAAGCGTGATTCATAATGCACCAAAAACCCCACCGAGACTGCCCTGAGCTCTGGCGGGATTACAGAGAAAGTGCCCCATGTGACATCACCAACGAATCATCAAAACCATTCGAATCTAGAACTCTCATGACTAACGGAGACAAGAATGACCGTATTAGACATAAGCCCGAGTCATTTAATTTGTCAGGTGCTTAATCATTTGCATCCTTTAATGGGATCGCAAAGGTATTAGACAGCTAAGCCATTAAGCATCCAGACTCTAAACACCTTGTGCTGAGATAACAATATAAAAGGATGCAGTTTAAACGTATTAACGGCAAGCAAATAGAAGTTGCTGTATAACAGCCTGCAACTGCAGCAGGCGGTCAAATATGATCATCATATGCATGTGGGAGGCAATTCAGACAACAGCTGCTGACTTCTGCTCCAAATATGTGGATTATGGGAAGAAAAACATTAAGCGGACTATAATGTGCCTTTATATGGAGACTTTGAGACAAAGTCAATACAGGTGCCTGAGTAGGAACATTTTAAACACACATACCAACGTGAGAATAGACTTCATCAGAATAGCATCATATTTAATTTCTGACAAGGTTTTGAGTTATGAAAGTAAAGACTGCAAGTCTATCCCTCACAGCCTCGGTTTTCATTTGCGTTAAATTCAATATGGCGTCTAAACTGACTAAGCTGTATAGCATTTGTAGTACTATTTCAGCACACATCATGCATGCTCCTGGGTTCCTGCTGACTCAGGCGATGCTGAAATGTAAAGAGCAACACCATCAGCACTGGCTTGGCTCCAGTCTAATGCTCAGTGAACTTTGGTACACACACAGACAACTGATCTGCAATCAGTCAAGCGCTTTAACCCACTACAGCTAACTGCTACTCACATTCGGCGTGTGTTAAAGCCTCAAAGTGTTCGGGAAGTTGTCTGCTGACCTTTTCCGCACGTACACTTCAATTAGTCAGTACACATTACAGCCTTTACTTCTCATTCAGACAGCTCGCAATCAGAGCGCAGAGACGCGGAAATGGGAGTGCTGGTGACGTAACGCTTTTCAAACATCAACCTGAGGCCGTTACTGCAGGTAAAAGGTAACAAGGAGGGACAAGCCCGCCCTCTCTTCCTGAAATGACGTTGCCTGGAATTTGAAAACCTAAAGTATAGTGTTGTAACCACTGAGGACAGAGGAGGATGTGCTTTTTTTAAACCATGATGCTTGGAAGAACTACTGCTAGCCCTATTTCCCTCCACAAAGTTCTTTCCTTTGGAAGAACTGCAATAGAACAAGTGGTAATGCTTTTTTATATTTGGCCAAATTGCTTTAGCAGAGACATAATTCATATATTGGAGCATTCTTGAGAGAACTGGAAAATTATTGTCTTATAAAGCGTTTGAGTACATAGGATTTCCCTATACGTTTGGAAGAATAACTGTAATATTAAAGCAAGCCCCTCAGCTCCTATTCAACTTGCAGAAATTCAGCAAAACTATAACACTAACAGTTATTACTCCCAAAAATGGGTTAGATGGGATCAACTTCAATGGCAAAAACACATTTTTCAAAAGCAAAAAAAGTGAGTAATGTGTCAGAAAAGACGGACTGGTTGGTTCTCTTCAAATATTGTATTAAAATAAGAGGTCCAAAGCAAGATTTTACCTGTCAGTTCATGAATTGCCATTTAAGCTTCCACTGACAACCTGCAATACTGTCATCAATTACTCTCCCTCATGTTGTTACAGAACTGTATGACTCTTTCTTCTGTAGAATATAAAAGAGATTGAGAAATGCTTCAGTGTTTGTTTGTATTTTGTTTTTTTGTACAGTGGAAGTCAATGGTCATCCAAACGGTTTGCTTTTCTTCAAAACATGTTTTGGAGTTCTGCAGGAGAAACATATCCATACAGGTTCAGAATTACATAAGGGTGTTTAAATGACGACAGAATTTTCATTTTTGGGTAAACTATTCCTTCAAGCAAAAAGGCTGTAGCATATTGTGAATATAGTCACTGTCCAAGCACGCAGTGAGTCTTATTGTTTGATTACCAAGGTGACTATTAATTAAAAATAAGAAAACAGATTCAAAAAGCTAGGAATATAATTATTACAACATCTTAATGTATTCTGAGACCTTTAATTTGTGTCAATGTAACATAAGCAAAAAAATTGCACAATTAAGGTCCCAAATTGTTATTTTAAAGTTTAACGTTTTTCTTCAAAAATTTTACATAGAAAAGTTTGAAGTTTTATTATTATTTATTTTAATTTCTAAGTTACTACACTGATATGATTTTGAATTGAGGCAATTACTATGTACAGGTACACTACCAGTCAACAGTTTATGAACAGTAAGATTTGTAAAGTTTTTAAAGAATTCTCTTCTCCTCAACAAGCCTGCATTTATTTGATCCATAATACAACAAAAACAGTACAATTTTGAAATATTTTTACCATTTTAAATAACTGCTTTTTAATTTTTTTTTTTTATTGTAATTTATTCCTGTGATCAAAGCTAAATTTTCAGCATCATTACTCCTGTCTTCAGTGTCACACGATCCTTCAGAAATCATTCTAACATACTGATTTGCTCAAGAAACATTTCATTATTATTATAATAATTATTACTGTTACTATAAATATTTAAAACCGTTGATTAATTTTGTTTCAGGATTCTTTGATGAATAGAAAGATCCAAACATCAGTATTTATCTGAAATAAAAAGCTTTTGTAGCATTATACACTATACTATTCAAAAGCTTGGAGTCAGATTTTTTATTTAATTTTATTTATTTATTGGAAAATAAATTATACACATTAATACTTTTATTTAGCAAGAATGTTTTAAATTGATCAAAAGATGATGAAACAATGTTACAATCCACACAATGTTTTTGAGCTGCAAAGCAGAATATTAGAATGATTTCTAAAGGACCACGTAATTGGAGTAATGATGCTAAAAATTCAGCTTTGAAATCACAGGAATAAATAACATTTTAAAATATATTCAAATAGATAGTTATTTTAAACAGCCAAATTATTTCAAAATTTCAAAATGTTTTTGCTGTACTTTGGATCAAATAAATGCAGGCTTGGTGAGCAGAAGAGACTTCTTTAATCTTGAAACTGATGAAAAACTTCAATTAAGAAAAGGTCTTAAAAGGTCTTATTCTGTAAGATCCGGAATTTTAACAACTTCATAAGCAAAAAATAATTTTGAGATGAAAACTTTTCTCCACCACATTATTATTATTATTAAATCTTTGTAGGGTACTACTCTGATTTATTTTCACAGTGCCGCACACTACAATTTAATACTCTACTATTTTGTACTGGTATGCTATGTTACCTGTATTTTCCATGTTTGTTAGTAAGAAATAATTAAACAGTGTTTATAAAAACAGTGCTGTGTCCTTCCGCGTTTGAAAGACACACCCTGGTGTTAACATTAGAGCCGGTCATTACCGCGGTCAAACTATTTGGTTACCCGTCGTCTTCAAAGACACACCTCCCCTCACAGTTTTTGGCTCATTCTTCACTAATTCGGTTAGTAACGGGAGGATCGAGCTTCCTCTATGGGTGGGGGGCGTCTCAAATCGGGCGAGTGTACACACGTATCTGCCTTTTCAGGTCAAGGTAAGCAGGTAGGAAAAATCCCAAACATTCCTGCTTTGAGCCCTTTCTCTTTTGAGTTTCTGCTCGGAGTCTGATAGCATGATGAGCGGCAGTGACTCATGCTGAGCGTCTCATAAGACTCAGACGGGTCGTGAGGTAAATCACACAGTGTAACCTGCTGCTTCACGCGGGTTGTGTGTAAATGAGAGTCACTGTTAACACACACACGCTGAACCGCGCCTTTCCCTTCCCCCCACCCACATACACACACCCTTGGACCAAAATACTAACTCAACAGGTTCCCAAACTTTTTTCGTAATGATTATTGCGTATTCCCGACAAGTTAACTGACCGAATTTCGCCATCTTCTGGGAAAAAATGCCGCTGATAGGAGTCAAAGTCAACCTGAGAAACAGCACTGTCGCACCTGTAAAGCTCAGCTCAGGTAAAAAGGTAAAACCGTAGCGGCCAATGCGACACTACGTTACATATCTGAATCCAAAACGTGAATCTCGACCCTACACACTGAGCAAATATTTTAAAATTAAATACATTACTTCTCACTTGAAAATTAAACAATTAAATCGTTAGGAGTTACTTGCATTTATTAGATTTAATTCAAATACACACTGGATAATACATTTTGCAACTTTTTATATTCTCTAGAAACAATGGTTAAAATTACTTCCGCAAACTCAGGTGTGTTCATGGGCCTTGACCTGCTTTTCTTCACTGCGGTGAACACTTTACCGTCACTGCCATTTATTCACCCACATATGCGTTACTAACCTGTTTAAACTCACATATAAAATTAAATTCATATACATTACAGTTTCCAGATGAAAGTCCCACTGAGGTCTATAAACCATTCAAATCGTCACGTAAAATGAGGCACCGAGACTTAATCTTAACTGGAAATCAGTTTCTGGATTAATTTGCAGAATTATCATGAACATAATAAATACAAGAGCACTGTCATATTTACTTATGCACATAAAACAAAAGAGTTCCGAAAAGATGTAACTTTATCTGCTCCATTTATCCCGAATATTTGCAATTAGGTTGGGAAAAAGCAGCAAAACGCTCCGCTCCCGGTTATTCTTTCACGAAGCCTGCATTACAACATAAGGAAAAGACTACGCACTCGATTTTAAGATGAACTTTGAGGAATTTCAGGGAAGCAATCCCGTCCCGAAGATCCTCACGCTTGTGCCATTTCGATTAGCACGGCAGCTAACTCCACTAGCCTGCTAACATGGAGAGCTGGCTAACTTTGTTCTACTCCTCAATTACGAGGCCAAACAGGGAAAACCAGAAGACAACAAAGAAAGCTATGAGACAGATCAGAACAAACAGAAGAGTTTCCATAGAGTCTACCTTTGTTTTTGGTTTCGTTAAAGTCCCGATGTGAGGTCGTGGCCTATCGAAACGGGCTTCTCTATGCCCAGTTTCAGATTTTCCAAGCGGTAGGAAGTGATTGTAATTCCAAACGTTTGCTGCTCTATATTTGGGCGTTTCAGCCCCACGCTACGCCAGACGCATCTGCCCTATTTTATGAGTTCGCTTTCTAACGAGTGGCCTGCAACGCGTTTCTCCCGACGAAACAAAAACAAAGAAGAAACCTGAGATTAACAAGTTTAAGCAGTCTTTTTAAAAACCCACCAATCTATCTCGCTCCCCTTGTTCACTCCTCTCTTTGCTCGTCGTCCCACCGTGAAGCGTCTGACCCCTCCCCTGTAAAACAGGAGTTCAGTTTACCGACACCGCTTGGGCGGGGACACGGTTGACTTTTCAATATGCAAGTGAAAGAAAAACGCAATGTTACGTTGCAAAATTGTTCTTTGAACGCTAACGCACTTAAACACAATTAACAGTTGTTGTGTGAATTGTAAGACGCCGTTGTAGTATTTGAAATGGTAAAAAAATGACGACTTTTCGCTGCACCTGTGAACCTGCGATACTTCACGGGTTGATTATAATCGAGAGCTGAGAGAATTCAGCCAAAATGGAATTGTTTATTTAAACAACAAATGCTGCATAAACAATCTTGCATTCCATTTTTTTAACATAATTTAGGCATGTGTAATTTATTAAGCACACGGTTTTCTGTGAAATATTTTTACTATTTAAAATAACTGTTTTCTATTTGAATATATTTTCAAACGTAATTTATTCCTGTGATTTCAAAGCTGAATTTTTAGCATCATTACTCCTGTCACATGGAATCGTGATAATGTTCTGATTTGCTGCTCAAAAAGCATGTATTATTATTATTATGCTGAAAACAGCTAAGTAGATTTTTTTTCAGGTTTCCTTAATGAACAGAAAGTTCAGTAGAACAGCATTTATCTAAAATAGAAATCTTTTGTAACATTGTAAATGATCAAAAAATATAATTTTTGATCAATTTAAAGCTTGCTAAATAAAAGTATTAATTTACAAAATAATAATAATAAATAAATACAAAAATAATACAAAAGCTTTTTTATTTCAGATAAATGCTGATCTTTGGATCATCAAAGAATCCTAAAAAAGTACTCAAGAGTTTTACATATTGCTAATAATAATAAAAAAAAATCTTAAACAGCAAATAAGAATATTAGAATGATTTCTGAAGGATCATGTGACACTGAAAACTGGAGTAATGATGCTGAAAATTTAGCTTTGACCAAAGGAATAAATTACATTTTAAAATATATCTAAATAGGCAGCAGTTTATTTTAAATAGTAAAAATATTTCACAATAGCTTCTGCTGTATTTTGGATCAAATAAATGCAGGGTTCGTGAGCAGAAGAGACTTCTTTAAAATACATTTAAAAAAAAATCTTGGTAGCATCAAAGAGACTTCCTGAGAGACAACTCTTCCAAAGAGACAACTCTTTTTGGGGTTCCCCATTTAGTGTCCTCAGATTGCCAGGTTATGGTTTTCAACCGGTATAAATAGCACCTCAAGTATCTTTTTGTACCCTGCATGTGCAATGTGGGAAAAAAAATACAAATACAATACAAAAAAAAAAAAAGTGTTGACTAACTATTAATAATGATTAATAATGATAATGTGCTGGATAACTATTTAGCCTGCTTTCAGATTTTTACATTAATTATTCTTTCTTAAGTCTAACCATCACATTAATTTTTAAGATAAACTATGAGGAATATGAAATATGAGCATGGTTAATTTACATTTATGAATTTAGTGGACATTAATTAATCTAGTTTGAGGAGAATCTTGTTGGACTTGTTACGACTACACAACAACTGACAATGCATTCAAAACATATGAATTATTAATGCTTTGGTCCATCTAAGTCCATCTCAGGTTGCAGAAGACTTCCTGAGGTCACCAAATGGATATGTCACTTAAAGGTTTGTCACTTTATAATTATAGACATGACCACAATAAAAAAAAAAACTTACATTGTGTGTTTGATTTCAAACAAGCTTTTAAGGCCATTGAAAGGTGTTGATTAAACATTTTATGTTTATGTTAGTAATTAACATTTAGCCCTGACAGATCAATTATGTCACAAAACAAATAGATAATTCAGAGAATATCACACAATTAGTAACTAATTAAAAGGCAATAAAATTTATTAGACATACCCCTGTCATTTATATACATACTATTGGTGTCAATATTAGTAATACAAATATGAATTTAAAAGTTCAATCTAATACTATCTAATACTTCCTCTAATTTTCTATATTTATCATTTAGCTTGACTCATGATCTGTCACTGGTGGGTCAGTGAAGCATCAGTCATAGTCAAAGTCATCTGAACCTTGTAGTTCAGTGTGGGATATTACAGTAACACTGAGTTCCCCACCCAAGCTGATGTTAAAACTCAGTTCACTTTATGTTAAAAAACTAACCTCAGTGCAACCAGTAAGAATGGGAGTTTGTGGATCCAATGCACCATAGTTGAGTCAGAATCACATGACTAGTAGTAAGTACAGGATCACACAGTAGCTCCTGATAGGTTCATAGGTCACTCCCTTGACCCCAGGGCACACAAAAATGTTCAGCATCATAAAGAATTCCTCGGATGTCCATGTGATGTTGCACAATGGTGTCAGGTCACATGGTGTATTGTTAGCCAGCAGGCAGTTTGTTGCCAAAACTAGCCCCTGCGAGTTAGGAAGCAGTAGAAATGCAAATCACCATGGGCTTAGGATGAAAAACTAAATTTCTGAGGCTATATCAAATGTTTAATGGTACTAAATGTGACGCAGTAACCTGCTTTTGGGAGTATTGTTTCCTTTTGGTTTACCTTATGAATCAGAAGGCTTTTGAAATAGTTTCTGCAGGAAATGCATTGTTTTGCAATATTTCTAGATACTGGATTCCATATTTGAAGTGTTGCCAAATCCGCAGGAATTGGGCTACTTTACCAATGTTGCCGCGGGTTGTTTGTCAAACAACCCTGACAAAAAAATTTGTATTTTACCCCCGGAACATGATTTTTAATGGGGGACCCCCTCAAAACGTGATTGGGCTACTTTTGGGCTAGTTTTAAGTAGCAAGTGGGCGGGTTTTGTTGTCAAAACCTGGCAACCCTGCATATTTGTGATCAAATAAATGTAGCCTTGGTGAGTATAAACTTTTGAATGGTAGTGTATGTCCACTCAGCTCTATTGTTTATTCTGTGCCTGCTTAGAACAGTTCCTGATGTTCTCTCTGAATGCCACAATTAAATCTCAGATAAGGTCAAGATGGAATCCATGACCATTTCAAGGACTGACAAGACAAATAAGCAAGTACTAGGAAAAAACACTCTCTCAAAGGGTCTCAAAGGACCTTACACTGGTTTGGCACTCTCACAGATTCTTTTAACATTAAGTGGAGAATCTTCAACAAAAAATATGGAATCAGTTGTGCTGTATAAATTCAAGATGTGGGATATTTCACATAATATGTGGCCTTTTGTCAAAAGGTCCCTAAGATATATCCTCATCAAATGACAGGCCACCAACGAGGAGCTCGAAACAAATCCACTGTTAAGGCATTTTACTTTTCATTGTTGCTTCTAATAACGTTTCTTTCAGTAAAAAGTCAATTTTCTGTTGTTCTCTCATGCCAAAATCCACAGACATATTTGTTTAGCACTGGAATGATGGATTAGTTTATTACAAACACACAGCTTTTCACTTCACAACATGGTAATTCACAGACTGGAGTTGTGTGGATTACTTGTGGCGTATTGTGATGTTTTTATCATCAGATTCTGAAGGCACCCATTCACTGCAGATGATCCATTTGTGAGCAGATTATATAATGCTAAATTTCTCCAAATCTCTTCACATGATCAAAACAAACTCATCTACATCTTGGATAGCCTGTGGGTGAGTACATTTTCAGCCAAGTTTCATTTTTGGTAAACTATTCCTTTAAGACTAAGACATTAACCGGACAGAAATAGGTAGAGGATTCTAGCAGGTGACAGAAGTAAGATTTTTATTACAACATGAATACTAACTCAGCTGCAAAAGCTGGTACACATTTAGTTGCCACAAAGCAAGCCAGATCTGATTAAAAGTGTTTCATTAAGCTGATGAGACGAGAATGCAGGGAGGTTAGGATCAGTTGCAGAATGTTTACAGTTGCCAAATGTGGCAGTGTATGAAATAATTGATTAAACTCTGCATGGGGCAAAACAGATGACTCATGATGCTGAGCAGAGCATGAAAAGTCTGGTTAGGGTTCTCATGGCTCCATCTAGTGTTAACCAGTGAAAACTACAGCGGGGCCCTCTCAATAGTAGTTCAATAGTTTGGCCGAAAAAGAAAATCTGCTGAAAATGTACTCACCCATCCAATATATAGATTAGTTTGATTTGTTTTTTTTTTTTTTTCAGTGGGACAGATTTGGAGGAATTTAGCATTTCATCACTTGCTCACCAATGGATCCTCTGCAGTGCATGGGTGCCTTCAGAATCCAAACTGTTGAAAACAATAATCTACAAGTATAGATCTGTTTTGGGCTATTTTTGAGATGAGACAACTTTTTCAATGATGAATATTATGTATAGAGAAGTCGCGTTTAAGGTAAAAACACCTTAATGATGGATTTGTTTATTACTAAACACCCAGCTTTTCACTTCATAAAATTAAAAAATTGTGGATTATTGTGTTGTTTTTATCAGCTGTTTGGAGCCTCATTTTAATGGCGCTGATAACACAAGTATGTTTGATTAAAATCTTCACCTTTTACACATATAATAATAATTTTTTATGTCTTTTTGCACCTGCATCACACAAAGATCTCATGATCAAACACACAAAGCCTTAATGTCAACCCACAAGAGGGAGCCAGATGGCCACAAGATTTAATTATCTGTTCAACCAAGCAGGACAGATGAAGGTCAGGAACTGCAATATTTAACCTTACCAGGTCGTTTTCTTGTTTTGTTGTTAGAATAGAACAATATTTGGCTGAGATGCAACGATTTGAAAATCTGGAGTCTAAGGGTGCAAAAAAAAAAAAAAAAAAAAGGCCTTTAAAGTTGTCCAAATGAAGTTCTTAGCAATGCATATTACTAATCAAAAATTAAGTTTTATATATTTACGGTAGGAAATTCACAAAATATCTTCACGGAACATGATCTTTACTTAATAATGATTAATAATAATTTGGCCAAAAAAGAAATGTCGATAATTTTGACCCATACAATGTATTGTTGGCTATTGCTACAAATATACCCATGCTTACGACTGGTTTTGTGATCCAGAGTCACATTTTTAATATATATATATATATTTACAATACCTTACAATATTTACTTGGTTGAGCTTAATGAATGCAGATGTTTACCTACGATTATTTTAACAGCATTATGTCAATGTTAGCCTATAACATTGCTTTATCTATCTATAAATGGAGAAAAGAAAATACTATTTAGAATCATAGATTGTTTTGGTCAGTCTGTAGTCTCGTAGGCTATATTTGAATATATACAAATATATTTAAATAATTATTTTAAAATAACTGGTGTGAATCTGTAAAAATCTAAATCAAACGAACTAACGTGTTCTCCCTTACTTGTGATCACCTTTGGCTAATTGCCAGGCTCATGAACGCGCATACACGTGCACAGGTTTAGTACTGTTCTTCAGCACGAAACGGGAATTTACAGCGCTTCAGCAATTTCGTCATTCACATCGATGTGGCAGAAGACTGTTGTGAGTATATGTCTATGCGAATAGAGTCTGTTTATATGGAGAAACAATTTACATTTACATTCCCTTGGTGATGTTTATAGATTAGGTATTGCTCAGGCTTGGAATGAAAATAGAAGTAGAGGGTTTTAATTTAATTTGATTTGACGCTTTTTTTATCATTACGGCGGATATTGCCTGTATCTGTTATATCTTTTACATTATCCATACAAGCGGTGGACGAGGAAAACTGTTGTTCTTGTTAGAGATTAGAGTTCGCAGACATGGTAATCTGGATTAGTCAACTGTCCACATAGAGCCCGCGCATGTGTGCCATCAGTGATCAACTTCTGTTTTACCCTGTCACATTTCAAGAAATCTAGACACTGATGCAGCATGTCTTAACTGCTAAACTACAATTATGTAAGGGATACTAAACAGCTAGCCGGTCATTATCACAAGAAAAAAAAACCCTCTTCATCCGGGGTATCCAAAACCTTTACGTCAAGGTCCGGATAACCCTTTCAGAGTTTATTTTGCGATATCTAACATTAGATGTACATTTTTCTTGCTTGCCAAATAAACATGGACATAAAATATTGATTTGAGTTCAAATTAAAATTATGCTTTCTTTTCTCTTATTTGATCTTTTACACTATTAATTATTAATAATAACACTTTCACACAATAATGTTGTCTTGTTCTGCAATTCAAATTACACTACATTACATTACCAGTCAAAAGTTTTTCAACAGTAAGATTTTTCTTACTGTCTCTTCTGCTTCAGCAAAATTTTGAAATATTTTTACTATTTAAAATGACTGTTTTCTATTTGAATATATTTTAAAATGTTTTTTTTCCCTGCATCAAATCTAAATTTTCAGCATTGTTACTCAGTAGTCTTCATTGCCACATGGTCCTTCAGAAATCATTCTAATATGAAGTTTTTTTTATTATTATTATCATCAATATTTAAAACAGTTGAGGGCTTTTTTCAGGATTTTTTTGATGAATAGAAAATCTAAAGAACAGCATTTATTTGAAATAAAAAGCTTTTGTAACATTATACATTGTACCATTCAAAACCTTGGAGTTTGGAGGGTTTTTTTTGGGTGGGGGGAAAATAATAATAATAGAAATTAATACTTTTATTTAGCAAGGATGCTTTAAATTTATCAGAAGTGATGAAAAAAACATTTATAATGTTACAAAAGATTTATATTTCAGATAAATGTTGATTAAAATCTGCTCAGCTGTTTTCAACATAATAATAATAATAATAATAAAGCACTAGGCAAGGGAAGCATCAGATCAACTGCAGCAATGAGTAATTAAAGCCATTTTAAGGTTATTTTAGTAAAAAAAAAATCATGAAAACTATTAATATGATTTAATCAGTTGTCACTTTAGACCACAAGGTGGCACTGTCTCGAAAACGTTTTGAGTACTTTCAGGTCATGGTTTCCATGGTACATGCAAAATTTTGTAATGGTATGCCAATGCTTTGGTAAAAATGTAGCATTTTATATCATAATACTCTATTGTAGTCAATGGCAATTTCATGTTTTGTTTAATTATAGAGCCACCAAGATTTTAGCAAGATTATAGCGCCACCAAATTCTTTATGTGTCCTTAGAGTGTGCCCATACATATGTGTGTTGAATTTGGTGAAAATATCTAATTTTGTTTTGGAGTTATAGACATTTTTATATATGAGAAGAGGAAAAAATGACAGATGACTGACTTTGTTTGTATTTTTTTGCCACTTACAATCGAAATTTTGGCAGTTGGGCATTAATAGATAGCCAGCACGCTATGTCATGTTTGGTATTGCTGGACTTGACAAGGATTCAGGAGTCTAAAAATGTGACTCCCATGAAAATAAGATGACCACACAAAGTTATAAGCATGCAAATATTTGATTTTACCACTAGGTGGCGCTGGCTTGAAACTTCTCAGGCTCCTTCAGGGCATTGAGCTGATGACCCAAGCCAAGTTTTGTAACGGTACGTCAATGCGTTTGTAAAATATAGCATTTTACTATAAAATTAAAAATGCCTGACGCCCAAAATGGCTGACTTGAGAAAATTTGTATCATTCGACTCGGCATGATGCACCGAATCTGTGATTTTTGGTCAAACCATTCAGCATTAGAGTTACATTACAGCATTTTTGTAAATTTCATCATTAATGGTACATGAAAAAAAAATATTACTTTTGACCAATGTTACCAAATTTATGTGGCGTGGTCAGTGTGAGGTGTCAATGGCACATACAAAGTTTGGTGTCAATATGTCAAAGCATTGCAGAGATACATCCTCAGATGCAGTTTGGCATCTTTCCAGCAAATTTGTTGATGCACTAGACAAAAACTGTTTTGTATATCAACACGAAATCCAAAACTTTTTGAATTTTTTTGACTAACGGTCTAGGAAGAGTTTGAAAAAGTAGGTTTTCAACATTAATCAAAATGGTGGACAGGAAGTTCATCCAATTACAGCATAATTGGTATTGATGTTCTCGACATGACCTAAGGAATATTTTGAGACCAGTGCAATAGACTAATGCAATCAAATGTTATTAACATTTTTGGAAATTTTATAACTAATGGTTAATGAATGGTTTAGTACTCTTGACCAATAGAAGGCGCTGTTACCAAATGTGGCCAAATTGACTCCACAGGATCTAAATAGATCGGTTTTGTGATTTTTGGCCAAACCATTGAGAAGTTATAAGTAAAAAAAAAAGTCTCTATCTCCTGACCACTAGGTGGCACTACACCAAAACACTGCAGGTAGCCTCAGGTCATGCTTGTTATAACACACACCACAGGGCTCGCAAAATTTCTAAATCTTTGGTAGCCCTTCGGGCAGGTACTTTTCAGATTTTGGTAGCCCGAAAATTAATTTAAATTAATTTATTTGCAATAATCTGACCATAAATGGAAGAAAATTTTATTGGGAATTCAAAATCATTCTCTGCCACGAGGTGGCGCTTTAGGAATATTGTGGTCTCATAGCAACGGCTGTACACAAAGCAGCATTGCTCTCATTAACGCTGTTTTATCACGCATTATGGGTAAGAAACTTTTAACGACACGTTTCTGAGGACAGTCGGGTCCCTTGAGATGAGCCTACATTCATAATAATTTTCACGCGTTTTGACTTTGCAACGTGCAGCGCGCAAATTTCAGTGACATCATTGCCTTTTGAATCAAGCCCGATAGCAATTGTTGTCTTTCCGTGCGCAACTGTAAGACCTATTAAAATTATAATAAGACTTTTCTTATACTATTTAACGTATGTAAACCTTTTCATGGCCTTAAATTTTATACAACTACATAGAGAAATTTTTAAGGACTTGCAGGAGCTCTCTAGTTTAAGATAGCCTGTCGGGCAGGGCAATGAAACATTTTGGTAGCCCGACTGGAAAACACAATAGCCCCGGGACGTCGGGCTAGCGATTTTGCGAGCCCTGCACCAAATTTAGTCTCAATATGCCAAACCATTGGGGAGATATAGCCTCACATCCATCACGCCTGTGGTGCTTGGCCCCTATTAAATGTATTTTTTGAAACATTTTTTAGTAAAATGTGACTGTTTTTGCTGTACTTTGGATCAAATAAATGCAGGCTTGGTGGGACGTCTTTAAAAATAACATTCAAAATCTTACTGTTCAAAAACTTTTGACTGGCAGTGTACCTTCCTTCGTTTTTCATTTTCTTGTTTTGACTGGGAAAGATATACGTTGGCATAATTATTGATTAATATTTCTACTGATGAAATGGAAAAACACCAGTAAAATGTGATGTATAATATGACTTTGTGTTTCTCTTCTTGCAGTTTTACATAACTGACACGTGCATAGTTTTAGAGGGTGAGAATTTCAGGGATAGGCCTACAAACTAAAAGCATAGTAGCATACAGTCATGACAGAAACAAACACAAATAGCTCACATATAAAATACAATCCATCTTCTAGTGAATCTTAAAGCAAACGTCCTAAATGTTCTGTCATGCTGTTTTCAGCAGCAGATCTATAGCTCCCTCTCTTGTGAGGAGCATGCACAACTTAAATTTAGTCCAAATACGTGGAAAGCGTTATCTCTACCACCATATAACTGACTTGCATAGTGTCTTCTGGTCAAATGTGAGCAAGCTTTAACACAAACAAGAGTACAAGAGTAGGATCAGCAATTAGTTTAAAGAAAAAGCACAATGCATTCAAGATTAAAATAAATGTAAAGAGATATATTGGCAAGCATATACCCTGCACTTTTCTACACAAGTGGATAGTTCTAGAAGCTTTCCTGACCTTGGCGGTGTGGATGCAAAGAATGCTGGGATGCAAGGGATCATCTGGGACGGGGGTGAGATACAAGCTGACTCTGGCTACAGGACTGCTGGAGTGCTTGTGTTTTGCTGGAGTCGTGTTTGGTTGGGCATCTCTTGTGTTTGTCTTGAAGACAGATGGCTACTTCAGCGATTTATGCATCAATTCAACAGACGCTAGTGGAGAACTTGGCACAGGTGAGGTCATTTACAACAGTGGCTTTTAATGTATTAGATGGTTCACTTCATTTTATGCTTTGTCTTCCTGCTCGCCTGTTTTTCTCTTTAGATTGCAGTCTGCAAGATGAGAATTTCTCATTGGTTTTTACCGTGGCCTCCTTTATGAACAACTTTCTCACTCTGCCCAACGGATTCATTTATGACCATTTTGGCACAATGGCAACACGATTTTTGGCTATGTGAGTTCAGAGTTCAGGCAGGAATTAGCAGAACTGCTGTGTCGTTCCATAGAGTGGAGTCAATAAGTTTATCTGCTTGTGTGCTTTAAGCAGATAGTAGAAATCAACGTGGGTGTTTGACTGGCCTCCAAAAACAGGGCTTTGTTCACTGCAGCCATTAAGTAAAAACAGCCCCTAAGTAACATTTTTTGAGACTGCCAGAAAAATGTGCAAATGTAAGCAGTTGTGTAATGTTATACACCACTTGTTCTATATAAAAAAGTATACAGTTATAAAATAGAAAACACTGATCCAACACAATAATATTTGAACAGTTAAGTTTTTCCTAATTGATTTTGAATTACATTGTACTTTATGCCAATTGTGTAACTGTTGTTTTGTAGATTTCTTTATACCACCGGCACTCTTATTGTATCATTGTCCAGTGAAGGTAAAAACAGACTGATCATTTTTTATTAATAATCACATCACACACGTCATGGGCACATTTTGTATGACTAATTTTGCTCTCTTTTCATTGAAACAGCTCTCTCTTTCCTGCTTTTTCCTGCTTTGTCCTTCATAGCTGTGGGGGGGATTTTATTTCTAATGACAAATATGCAGGTATGTGAATGAATGATTATATTTCATATATGCAATACATCAAGGATATGATCAATTGCTTGCATTACTTGTTCCTTATTACAGGTGGGGAACCTTTTTGGTGCTCATAGATCAACAATTATTACAGTTTATAATGGGGCTTTTGACTCTTCATCTGTTATCTTTCTTATCATCAAGGTAAGAAGTACACACACACACACACACACACACACACACACACACACACACACACATATACACTACTGTTCAAATGTTTGGGATCAGCAAGATTTTTAATGTTTTTAAAGAAGTCTTTTCAGCATTTATTTTTCGGCATATATTCTTAAATGTTCAGTGTCAAATGATCCTTCAGAAATAGTTTTAATATTCTGATTTTTTTTTTTTTTTTTTTGGAACCTGTGGTGATTTTTCAGGATTTTTTGATGAATAAAACATTATTTATTTTAAATAGAAAACTTTTGTAACAATTTCCACTACTTTTTAAAGTTTGG
Source organism: Cirrhinus molitorella (assembly GCA_033026305.1). NCBI lineage: Eukaryota > Metazoa > Chordata > Actinopteri > Cypriniformes > Cyprinidae > Cirrhinus > Cirrhinus molitorella. Next base: position 30,614,218 of record CM065120.1, read on the forward strand.
GGTCAGTGATCTTTTTCTTTCTTTCTTTGTTTGAAAGAAATTAATACTTTTATTCAGCAAGAATGTGTTAAAAAAAGTGATAAAAAAGTGATAGTAGAGACTTACATTGTTAGAAAACATCTCTTTTTTTAATATATATATGTTTATTAATTTTCAAAGATTTTAAACATAACTTTAAACAAGTACAAGACAGAAAATAGAAAGAAATATATATATAATACTCCAATATGCCAAACATATTTATACCTCATTAAACAAACCCTCTATTAAGAATAGAGGATATATTGAAGCCAATATATCTTTAAAACGGATACCACCTTCTATGAAATATGACGTCTTTGCTATAAGAAGCAGAGGTTAAGTAATCTAATGATACATATTCAAGTATAACCCTGTGTCATAGTGCCTTTGTAGGGGCTTTATCCATTAATCAGTTCAAAAGAATACATTTTCTTGCATAAAAAGTGTCTTTTTATGTTTGTCTATGGTAATGTCATCATATATCCCAAGCAACATATGTTTTGGACCACAACCAACATTAACAGATAAAATAAAATTAATCTCTTGTTCAACCATAACCCAAAACTTCAGAATTTCCCTACAAAACCAGAAGCAGTGGACAAGATCCTTCCTCTGTTTTTTTTTTTTTTACTTCTTTATTTTTAATTCATCAAAGAATCCTGATTTTTTTTTTACAAGTTCCAAAAAATATTAATATTAAAAAGATTTCTAAAGGATCATGTGACACTGAAGACTCAAGTAATAGCTAATGAAAATTCAGCTTTGCATCACAGAAATAAATTCTACTTTAAAGAATATTAAAATAGAAAACATTCATTTAAATTGCAGTGATATTTTATAATAAATACTTTTCTCTGTATTTTTTTATTAAATAAATGCAACTTTGATGAGCATAAGACGCTTCTTTAAAAACATTACAAATCTTACTGATCCCAAACTTTTGAATGGCAGTGTAAATGCATTGAATAGTCCTATATTCAAGTTTTTCCACAGTGATTAAAGGAACATGATTTTTTTTAAAATAGGCTTATTTTCCATGTTTTACCGTTTTTTAATCCATTCAGTCGATCTCCTGGTCAGATCTGCCGGTAGCACTTTTAGCATAGCTTAGCATAAATCACTGAATCAGATTAGACCATTAGCATCTCGTTCAAAAATGAGCAAAGATTTTTGATATTTTTCCTATTTAAAACTTGACTCTTCTGTAGTTACATCGACCGACAGAAAATGAAAAGTTGCGATTTTCCAGGCTGATATGGATAGGAACTATATTCTCACTATATTCTCTTATCCATATCAGCCTGGAAAATCGCAACTTTTCATTTTCTGTCGTTCTTAGTACACGATGTAACTACAAAAGAGTCAAGTTTTAAATAGGAAAAATATCTAAAATACTTGGTCGTAAAATATTTTTGAACGAGATGCTAATGGTCTAATCAGATTCAATGATTTATGCTAAGCTATGCTAAAAGTGCTACCGGCAGATCCAGAGATCGACTGAATGGATTTAAAAATGGTAAATCTCATCTGTTTAACTCTAGGGGAGTTGGAAAAAGAGCCTATTTTCAAAAAAATTTGGAGTGTTTCTTTAAAAAAATGTTTGTCAGCTGTTTATACTGCAATCTATGATACCCGTATAACCATTTCTGCAGGTGGTTTATGAGAGAGGGGTTTCTCTTCGCTCCTCATTTCTCTTCCTCTCAGCCTGTAATCTCATTCATCTCCTCCGGACTCTCTTCCTTATGCCAAAATCACACATTCCCTATCCCATCCCAGATGACTACAGATATGGGTGGGTGAAACAGTAAGCTGAGTATAAACTGAATATAAAACACTTTTTTTTCAGGTTTTGGGTCAGAAATGAAATATTTTATTCAGCAAAAATGCCTTATATTAATCAGAAATTAGCATATTAGAATGATTTATGAAGGATCATGTGACACTGAAAACTGGTGCTGAAAATCCTGTTTTGCATCACATTAATAAATTACATTACAAGTTCTTTAAACATAATATTTTACAATATTATAGTTTTTACAGTAATTCTGAACAAAAAATGCAGCCTCAGTAAGCATAAGAGACTCCTTTCGAAGTCATTAAAAATCTTACCGAACCCAATAAAGTAAGTATAGTGTATATACTCTTTATTTAGTATGTAGTAAATCTGATACAGCCTTAACTACGTATAGTGCATAATTCATGCTCTTATCCGTATTAATACAAATGCAAATCCTTATTTACAGGATGAGCTGTGCTAAATCACATAGCTACAACGTTGAACAGTACGAGGCAGAGCGAGACCCGAGTTCAGACAGAGGTGTAGATGATGAGCCACTGCAGACTGACACACTACAGCTGACGGACAACTCTGAGAAAGGTGCTGACTGGCCCGAATAGGCCTTAATTTGGTTGAAAATAACAACACAGTAATTATGGAAACATTTCTTTTCACTGAATGGTTCAAATAAACTGACTGAAATAAAGTTTCTTCCTTTTTATTTCCTATAGACAGTTTTAAGAGCTGTGTTCTGTCCTGGTTCTTCCTGTGGCACCTCATGTGGCTGTCAGTCATGCAGCTGCGGCATTATTTCTTCATTGGGACTCTGAATCCAATGCTCAACAGACTGGCTGACCAAGACCCAGACACTGGTAAACACATTTTGACACTACGATGATGCTTTTTAGTAATTTCGGTGAAATCTTATGAAAATTTATGGTAGGAGATGTGTTTATGTGTTTTTTTTTTTGTCAGAGCCCTTGTTATTCTTAATTTAGACATTATTTTTTAATTTTCTATCATTTTCTGTATCTATCAATTTTAAATTACGGTTATCAGTCTATTTGATCTGTAATAACTGGCCCTGAAAAACACATATCGGTCGACCCGTAAATTTTATATACAGTATGTTATGTGTATGATGGTTTTCATGGGTAATTTTTAAAGCATAAATAAAAAAATAAATGTGGAATGTCAAGAGGAGGAATTTAACATTTTAACACAATCACACATCAGACTCTGAGGAAAATTCAAGAATTCTTAATTGATGTAAATAATAATTATTAAAGATTTGTGAATTTAAAAAATATATAAAATACATTTTTATATTTAAATACAAAATAAATGAAAATTTTAATTTCTGTTTTAAACATTGCTTACTAATATAATCATATATTTCTGATAAGATTTTATTTTATTTTCAATTTTATTTTAATTCTACTACAATAAATTGAAAAAAAAAAAAAAATCTAATTTAAATTCATTCAATGCATCCTCTTTGCTATACCTGTCAAAATTCAGGAATGGAATTGGATTTTCAGTTGTCAATGTAATTCTCATTAGCAACAACATTTCTTGTAGGAGCATTTTCAAATACTTTACTGTGATAGTAGCAGATGTTATAGAATTTGACAGAGATTTCTTAATCTCTTTTCCATTCTCAGTGAGTCAGTACACAAATGCATTTGCATTCACCCAGTTCTGTGGAGTTCTCTGTGCTCCCTGGAATGGACTGCTAATGGACCGACACAAAAGAAAACCCCTAGATCCAGGTCAGCTGACAGAATTGTTAAGATCTCACTTCTAATAACACTTGTTTACCTTTTTTCTTTTTCACTGAAACACTTACATCTTTTTGTAGGTGTGTCAGAACGAGAAGCAGACCTGCGCTCGTCTGTTCTGTCTCTCCTCCTCACCTCTCTGCAGTGCCTGTTGTTCTCCATCTGTGCAAGCATTCCGTTCCTCCCTCTTCAGTATGTCACATTCATCCTTCAGGTCCTTAACCGCTCTTTTCTGTATGGAGGGAATGCTGCATTCATCAGCATAGCGTAAGTAAAATTATTAATATTAGCATCTCGATTGTTGCTCAAATGGATTCTTTACTTAAGTGCGTGCAATAAATCGGAATTCCCACAGGTTTCCTGCCCGACATTTTGGAAAGCTGTATGGTCTAGTGATGTCTCTGTCAGCTGTGGTGTCACTGCTGCAGTATCCCTGCTTCGCACTCAACAAAGTTCTTGGAGGAGACCCTTTCTATGTAAATTTATGATTACCACATCACTGTTTAAACTGCAAAGAGCTCATATACACACATTGGCCTCAAAAGTTTGTAAATGTGTAAAAAAAAAAATCAAGTGGCATTTACTTTAAATACATTATGGGGTCACTAGATGTTGATTCCCAAAAGAATCAATTATTATAAATAATTATAATATTAAAAGGCAAAATTATATAAAGTTATAATTACATAAAAATTTGACGTGATGACAAAGATATTATTGTTGCTATTGTTGGAATTGTGACTGTTTAATCGCAGTAACTTTTTATGCTATATTGACTTTTATACAACAGTTCTTTTTGGCCCTTGAATCTGATTGGCTGAGAGGAGTGCGATATTCTAGTGATAACAGAACTTAAACTGTTTCACCATTTGTAAGACTCACAGCGAGTGTCACGTTGGATGCCCAAATCCACTATAATTTTATAAATAAAACTGTTTTGTATCATTACATTATAAGAGATTTTAGGCTAGAATTTAGTTGTTTTGACTTCAAATATGTGGTTTGCTATTAAATATAACTGTTTAAAAATTAGCTACAATGTTTTCGGAGATGTGCTCTCCAAAATCACCCGGAAACCTCTTAACAGATGAAAGGATAGTGCGACAAAGATATCACTTTCCTCAGCAGACATTCAAACTAATGTTTTATTGTGAATATGAGATTGCGGCTGAAGAATAGATTCAGCTAATCACACTCGCTCAGTCCATCTCTCTCTCATAATACTATACATAATATAGTGAGCTTTTAATACAGTAATACAATAAGATTTCAATGAAGCGACTCAGCAGTCCTTCGTTACTAGTTCTAAAGTGATGTTTTCAAATTAGTAATTGAGACTTGGGCTGAGCTGTTAAACTGTCAGCTTGAGATTTGAATCTGTGGCAGAAAGAAGTAGTTCTGCACAAATTAGTTTAAGACACTCCGTTGTTGTTTTTTATGTATTTACACTCTTGTGCCATTGAACTGTTGTATAAACACAATATCACACTCGTAGCCTCCCTTGTAATTCCTTATGTGTAAATTGGCCATAATCATTAACTTGTTTTCCACAGCTTTTACTATAATTAGTTATTTTTTGTGTATTTCTGTATTCTGTAGGTGAACATCATCTTGACTGTCCTGACTCTGCTGGCCTTCATTCATCCTGTCTATGTGTTTCTTCACTGCAGAGAGCTGGCAAAACAGCGGAATAATTCACGGAGTATTTTAGAAGCCTCGATGCAGGAAACATCAATGTATTAATTTAAATCACCTCATATATAGACATACTTGATTAATGCATATGATTATGCAAATCTATCTAGGCCTTAGCTTTTGTAACTGACAAAAGGGAAAACTTTTAATTTTGATTTAAATATTTGAAAATAAGAGTTAACACTCAGCAGTTTAAATGAATTCCATTTAATTTAATTAGTTCAACTGAATATTTACAATCTTTATGAGTATAGAAGTAACAATAAAAATATTGATGTTTTTGATATGGTTCACTGTTGTTGGCAGGAACACATATTTAGATAAAAACATTTGTTTGAACATAATGATTAAGGAACAAGGGAACATCACATGGGTGTCAGAAACATAGGGATCTTTACAAGGGATCTCCAGACTCTTCCGGAGTTGTATGATAAGTTTTGCATATTTATATCCTGTTCCCACAGGGAAAGTATTAACAGTCCTAAAAACATCATACAGGAACTCTAACCTTCCAAAACACACGTAATACTGATTTATATCTGCCACTGCATTGTCAGTCCACAATGACCATGTACATCTCATATACAATTTTCAGTAGTTAATAATTAATCTCCATTCAGGGGTTTATAGCATGCTTTATAAATAATGTGTGCTACAGCTATGCTGTGTACCCTTATGATTCTGAACAGATGTGGAAACATAAAAAATCCTTAATTAACTCCTTCATTACTGTTTTACATTTCAAACCAAAATGTTGAAACAAATGCTAAAATATAAGAAACACACCTTTCCTTTGTCATAAAACAAACATGTGAAATAAATGTCCCTGTATGCAGAAACACTATGGTTTAAATAATTACATAAGATAGTTAATTAAAGGAGATGCACAGTATTTCACTCTTCACATTAGGAGTTGGCAAACTGATTGTTCTCTCGGTCCTCTAGGTTAGCGAGACATCATTCGGACAAACTCTGTGGAGCATAAGATAAAAATAGATTAGTTATAGACAAACAGATAGTTTCCTCTTTAATGTCTGAGTAGAAACATCAAAGTACTTCACCTTTAAAAAGTATACTATAGTATACAACTGATCTAGTGTGCACTGTGTGTACCCCTAATATACACTGTATATATTAGGGGTGCAGTTTGGTACATATTGCAATTTTTCTTCCAATCTACTATTGTCCAATATTGGTAAGCCCATGCAAAGTGCAGCCTCAGTTTCCTGTTCTTTGCTGACAGGAGTGGCACACAGTGTGGTCATTTGTTGCTGTAGCCCATTTGCTTCATAGTTCAGAGTTGCTATTCTGCATACCTAAGTTGAAACAAGTGGTTATTTGAGTTGCTGTTGCTTTTCTATCAGCTCGAACTGGTCTGGCCATTCTCTGACCTCTGGCAACAATATGGCATTTTCGCCCACAGAACTGCCACTCACTGGATATTTTCTCTTATTTTAGATCATTCTTTGTAACTCTAGAGATGGTTGTGCATAAAAATCCCAGTAGATCAGCAGTTTCTGAAATACTCAGACTAGCCTGTCTGGCACCAACAACCATGCCACGTTCAAAGCTGCTTTAATCATCTTTCTTCCCCATTCTGATGCTTGGTTTGAACTTTTAGCAGATCGTCTTATGAAACTACAGTTGAAGTCAAAAGTTTACATACAGAACCATTGCAGAACCTGCAAAAAGTTAATTATTTTACCAAAATAAGAGGGATCATATGAAATGCATGTTATTTTTATTTAGTACTGACCTGAATAAGATATTTCACATAAAATACATTTACATTTAGTTCACAAGAGAAAATAATAGCTGAATTTATAAAAATACACAGTTTACATACACTTGATTCTTAATACTGTTAGCTTGTTAGCTGAATGATCCACAGCTGTGTTTTTATTTTTGTTTGTTTTGTTTAGTGATAGTTGTTCATTAGTCTCTTGTTTCTCCTGAACAGTTAAACTGCCTGCTGTTCTTCAGAAAATTCCTTGAGGTCCCACAAATTCTTTGGTTTTCAGCGTTTTGTGTATTTGAACCCTTTCCAACAATGACTGTATGATTTTGAGATCTATCTTTTTATACTGAGGACAACTGATGCTGCTTTACACAAGGTTCACAAGGGGGTGATGGGTGAAAACATTTTTCTATTTTTGCCTAAATATCTTTCTTTTTTTTTTTTTTTCATTTAATACTGCCCTTCAGAAGCTACAGAATTATACTTACATGTTTTCCAAAGGACAAAATAAGTAAAATTTACCCTGATCAAAAAGTTTTTTAAGTTTAAATTTTAATTGTTTTTTTGTTTTTTTATATAGTTTTTTACTTCAAGCAGAAAGCTAGATTATTTTGCTTACCCCATTGGCAGATAATTTTGCTTGTTTAAGCAAAAACTCACTTAACTTTAACATATTTTGTCTGAAAACAAGACAAAAATTTTTACTTGTCTAGAAAATCCTTCTTGATTTAAGAATTTTTAGATATTTTAGCTGGAAACAAGACAAAAAAATCTAAGTAAGAAAAACATTTTTTTTGCAGAGTAAAAAAACAAAGAATCTATGGGACCTGAAGGATTTTTCTGAAGAACAGCAGGCAGTTTAACTGTTCAGGACAAACAAGTGATTCATGAACAATTATCACAAAACAAACAAACAAAACAAAAAAAACAAAACAGCTGTGGATCATTCAGGTAACACTGTATTACGAATCAAGTGGATGTAAACTTATGAATGGAGTCATTTTTATAAATTCAGCTATTATTTTCTCTTGTAGACTTTATGTAAATGTCTTTTATGTGAAACATCTTATTAAGGTTAGCACTAAATAAAAAAATAACATGCATTTTGTATGATCCCTCTTATTTTGGTAAAAAAATTAACATTTTGCAGATTCTGCAAGATGTATGTAAACTTTTGACTTCAAATGTACGTATCTAACACACTTAGTCCCAAGTTATTGACCATTCACAAAGACTCACAGAAAGACATCTATACACACAATTTTTCAAGTCCAAATCCATAGATGTTAATCTACTCTCTTGTCTGGTTTGTTTGTCAGAGAAAATGGCAGATTCGGCGTTATGATCGGTCAGATCGCATGTCAATCAAATTCCATGCCAAGGGTCAGTTGGCTAATTATAAATTTGTGTTAACAAGCAGTTGAACAGACATACCCAATAAATTGGTCATAAGTGTATATAATACACATACAAGAATCAAAATTTAAGTACCCATAGAGAACAATTATAATTCTTACCTTCAAAGTCAACCTGCCCGTCTCCATTGAGGTCAACATCCCTGAGAATCTCATCAATCTCTCTGTGGTTGAGCTGCTCTCCCATCAGCTTCTTCATGGCTTCCCTCAGTTCAGCCAGACTGATCTGACCATCACCATCAGAGTCAAACTGAGATAAAAAAGGATCATTTGAAAGTTTAGGTTACCCAAAAATGAATCACATGTGACAACAGTACATTTGTTAGTAGCTTGGAACACCAACCTCTCTGAAAGCATCTCTTAGTTCTTTCACTCCGATCATGTCTGCTGTCTCAGCTAGCATCTTTGGGCCCATGAGGTCTACAAAGTCCTCGAAGTCCACCCTACCACCACCTAGTGAACAAACATACAATCATGTATAAAGTATCATAAATCCACCCCAAATGAGTAGTAGTTAATGCTCCACTGAGTGTGGTCTTGAATAAAACTATAATGAAGTATAATGATAACGACAAGGTTGCCACTCACAGATCTGTTGACTGAGTTCAATCAGCTCCATTTCGGTGGGCATATAGCCCATCGTCCTCATGCACTCGCCCAGATCCTTACAGCTAATGAAGCCATCCTTGTCTTTGTCAAATTCGCGGAAGGCTTCTTTCAACTCTGAAAGCAGAGAAAGAATGAGAGAGCATCTTCCTCAGTTTGTTGACATTAATGTGTAATCTGTCTGTCCAATAAGAGGATTCTGAAGAAAAAAAGGTACGGTGTTCACTCATATCATTTGTTGAAGCAACAGTTAATCCAAAACTACTCACACAGTAGCCAATGCTTTCCATTATTTTCATCATTTGGTTGAATTATTCCATTAAATGTATCTTATCAAGGGATTTAGAGGTAACTGAAGGTAGATACATATCAATTGAGAGAGGTAATGGCAAGAATCCATGTTGATGGAGGGAGAGAAGTCAATTAGGGAAGGAATCGTTTTATTTTGGACGGTGGGAGAGTTTAACACTCTCAATGATATAATGCATATCAGGGATGTTGGATATCTCTGTACCTTCAATTTCCTCTGGCCGTAGATCTCTGTCCTGTAGTACAGATTTCAAAAAGACATACAGAGACAGACTATTAGGACAAACACATAGATATGTAGACAGGCACATACATACAAAAGACGGAAAACAATACACTTTAACAAAATATAAATAATTAAAATAATAAATAATTGTAAATATGATTTAGTCATCCAATTATTGCAAATAATGTGGAAAATCCTAAAAAAAATTGGTTCGAAAGCGTGGAAACCTTGTATTATAATCTATCCTGTAATCTGCTTTGCATTCAGGCTGTGCTTGTTTGACTGTCATTCAAAGTACATTGTATCAGCAAGCCTCGCGCACACCTGTCAGTGTCGCCAAGGGGCAACCATCTGCATGAACACGCGGGTGGATGAATGAAACACACGAGTCTCTGATTACCGGTAAGCACAGGTAAAAACAAAAGGAGTGTCTGCACAAAAAATATGTGTAGTTGTAAGTCATATATTACTATTTTGTACTATATTATTAAATATTACTATATGCGACCTTGTTGGACCACAAAACCAATCGTAAGTAGCATGGGTATATTTGTAGCAGTAGCCAACAATACACTGCATGGGTCAAAATGACTGATTTTTCTTTTATGCCAAAAATCATTAGGATATTAAGTAAAGATCATGTTCCATGAAGATATTTTGTACATTTCCTAGAGCGTAAATGTATTAAAACTTTATCAAACTGCATTGCTAAGAACTTCATTTAGACAACTTTAAAGGCGAGTTTCTCAATATTTGTATTATTATTATTTTGCACCCCCAGATACCAGATTTTCAAATAGTTGTATCATGGCCAACTATAGAATAATATGGAATAGACCCTTATGATTTACTCACCCTCAAGAAATTCTAGGTGTATATGACTTTCTCCTTCCAGACGAACACAGTCAGAGTTGTTTTACAATTTATCCTGGCTCTTCCAAGCTTTATAATGGTGGTGGATAGTGGCTGTTATTTTGAAGCTATATATATTTGTCGTAAAACTAACCAGAAGTCAGTTTCTCACCAATGGATCCTCTGTAGTGAATGGGTGCCGTCAGAATGAGATTCCAAACATCTGATAAAAACATCACAATCACTACAGTTCATCAATTAATATCTTGAGAAAAGCTGTCTGTTTGTATAAAAAAAAATCAAAATATATTTTTGAACTCAAACTTTTGCTTCTGGCTAAAATAGGAGTCCTCTATCTGTATATATATATTGTTTACAAACTTAAAACACATTCTGATTTGTTTTATACAAATACCCAGCTTTTCACTTCACAAGATTTTAATTCATTGATTAGAGTTGTGTGGATTACTGTGATGTTTTTATCAGCTGTTTGGACTCTCATTCTGACGGCACCCATTGACTGCAGAGGATCCATTGATGAGCAAGTAATGTAATGCTGAATTTCTCTAAACCTGTTCCAATGAAGAAACAAACTACAGTCTATCACTTGGATGGCTTGAGGATGAGTAAATTTTCAGCAAATTTAAATTTTTGGGTGAACTTTCCTTTCATGACTTTAGAATATAATTAAGGTTTTTATATATTTTAAATTTTCCTTACAATAATTAGGTTGATTTTGTGCAGTTTTTGTAATCACTAGGGATGTAGTGATTCACTCAACTCACAATGCAATACAATTTTCTCACAATTACTTAAAAAAATGAATTAATGCAACATGAGCAGTATTGAATCTAAATTCGAAATTTCAAACAAAAATAGAATTGTCTGACTTAAGTTTTGTAAAACGACTACAAATCTGCACGAACAGACAGGCTGAATGAAAATGCAGATTCACTTTCTGACAGCAGGTGGCACATATGGAACAGAGGCAATATAGAGTTTCCTTGATTACCAATGTAAACAAAGCAGCTGCTTATCCAAATTTTTCTTTAACGTGGAAGTCTGTCGGTAAGACTTCCAGCTCATTAGCTGCTATAGGGAAATAACGAGAAGAATAACAACGTGCAGTAAACGGTAAAACTGTTTGCGCTATGTGTTCATAACTAAGATACATTATACATTAAAATAACATGGTAAGACACACCAATTTGCAATATCAAGCAGCAAAAGGAGCTGTTTTGTATAGCTAAAAATAGCTGGATGAGACTGGAAACCAGACCCATAAAATTTGCAAATGGCCGTGCCCACTATTAAAGGAAGAAAAAGGTGGATACAGAGGCAAGATGAAAAGACAATAGCATCTAAACTTTTCTAAAGACAGTTCATTTCCCTCAGAGATACATTCATGTAAACTCCTAACCCCAACTGTATGGCAATTAGTTTAACATCTCAACCGATTTAAACATATTGATATTGATTTTCTTTGGTGCAACTTTTCATCCCTAGTAATCGTCCCTTAATAATATCAAGGACCTAAACCAAAACCAACTGAGAAGCACGATGTTATGATATTATGGATTATATTGTAAGTTATCTAGGGATAGAAAAGCACACACATGGGATTGCGTGTCGTCAGATATTCATGTTCGCGGAAATGGAGAAACTCGGTCATTAAAACATTATCATCCTAACTCCAAATAAAACAGAACAAGCAGAGCAATGAAATCTCAACTGAATCAACATTTATACATTACATAAGTAAGATAATAACAAATGGTACAGTGATTTAGATTTTGATCTGATTGACTGAGCCTGTGTTTTGGCAGTGGCCAGCCAGAACATATTCACACAGCTGGGGAGTATTCAGGCTGATTACTACCATGAATTGGCAAGCATGATGCAAGCAGCAGTAGGATAAAGTCACTATGGTGAACAGATTACAAGGCTCCTGGTTGCCAGGCAACAAATGGAGTTGAATGGCGTTCACATATAATTTTTTTATGAACGCGAGTATGTACTTACAATATATAGGTTTTACATAGACCCCAGAGCCTCAGTAACTGCTGCACAACTAAGCAGATAACACTATATGGGGAAGAAAGCTTTAGCTAAGTAAATAAATATGGCACAAACAATTTCAGGGAAATTTTCTATTGGTTTTGTCTACTATAAAACAACACAGTACACTTTTTCTCTTTACATCTACAACCACGTCCACCAGACTAACATAACGATTTGATTGTACCACCAATATCCAAGTTTCACCTCTCTTTGGAAAAGCATGCACAATGATTGTCTTTTGTCCTGCAGAGACATAAAAAAACCAAGATTCTCCCAAAAGGGAAAAAGAACATTATACTAATGGATATATATATATAAATCATAGCCTGTATGCTGCGACTGACTGCAGAAGGATATTACACTGTCTCAATCCTATCGATCAATACCGTAGGCTACAGGATCGAAATTACAAACTACTCATTTCTTCATTCACCCCAAAATCACTTCACTATCAGGTAATATTATATCATACTAGGCAATATACATTTCTGATCTAGTGCACATCTGATCTAGTGCACATCTATTATAGACACTTTAATATGAAGATTTAAGCATCCTTACAAATCTGCATGAAGGACTTGGCATTGACTCACAATGGCAAATAAGGTGGCACTGCATCCTTCAATTAAAGTAATGGGAGATGATGGGATGATATGAAAGTAATGGGGGCTCAAGGAGGTTAATAGGATTTGATTGAAGATGAATAAGACAGAAAATTATAATCGAATTCCCTGATGGAAATTCTGACACAATGATGTTCTGTGTCCACACCATGCATTGTCTAAAAAAGGTGTGATTGTAAGTGTGTGTACATACGAGTTGAGCCTGAGCGAAGCTTTGTCGGAGAAAGATGCAGGCTGGGCCCACAATGTTGTGTAGCATCGTACAGTTCTGAACCAGAGCACATATCGGCTCCTCAAAAGGCTGCCCCAACTCTTCATCATCCTCATCCTCAGCCGCCGCATCACCGCTGCCTCCTAACATGGCGGATGCCAATGGGAGTCCACTGCCTTCCAGGGGCGGGACCCCCTTTACAAGGAACCATTTTATTATGAACCAGACAAAAACGAATTCTGACCAGATCTAATGCTGCTGTATGTGGTGAAAACATCTGTCAAATATCATCCTACTGATGTCTATACTCTATCCCCCCCTCCCACAAAAGTAGACATTTAGCAGAATATCCGACCTGCTCACTTGTAATGAAAGTGGATGGGGACCAGGGACTGACAAGCTTTAAACAAGGACCATAGAAGCCTCACAAAAGTGCACTACAAGTCTTTTTGCTTTGTGTGAGGTAAAGACTGAATTTATGTCGTGATTACTGGAAATCCTAAAATCAGTGTAAAGCAATATTAAATATGTGTTTGTCACACCACAGAAAAATGTGTTATAGAGTGTTTTCATTACCCGTCATCAATCAGCCAAATTGGCGGCACTAAATGTAAACAATGCCACTGAACCGAAAGGAACTCACATATTTTGTTAATTATTGCTGCTGAAAATGGTCAATTATTGTCATGTTTTGGGCTGTACTAATCGGTCGGAGGAGAAAAACATTTGGAGTACTATAGACTGCCAAAAGCTATAACAAATCAAGGAGAAGAGTGCAAAAAACTGAGGAACAAAAACATTTGTGGTTGGTCAAACCGAACCACGATTTCCAGGAGAATCTTGACTACATTTGTGTTTGTTCTTATAATTTCCAGTCAGGTAGGTGAAATATTAGGCTAATATCTTAAGTAATACTGCTCGTACGTGTCTTTACCACCTATTAACTTTAGTATGTCAAAATATTGTGCCCTTTCCTGCTTTCCAAGTCCGTCAAGATATGGTTTAGCAGCTTCCACATGTTCATATTATGTAGTACATTTCAGTATGTAGTACATAGTACAGTATGTAGTATAATATGTAGTACAACATATTCAGTAGTACATTAACGGTATTACAGCAGTATGACCATGCATCCGGGTATCTGACCAAATCGTGACGTAAGTGCAAACCCTCCATTAAACACCCAGCCTAATTTGAAATATAAAAAAAGGGCAATATCGGCCAAATCTTGAAAAAATAAGCAGGGTTTTCTGCTGGGGGTGTATCTGCTGTCGGTGCCGAAACCACACCCACTTGCAGGAAAGTTGCCGCCTCCATCAACTGTCAAATACCACTACAACCTGAATGGATGACTTAACCGTTTAGTAAATTATCGCAACATGGTTACATGCATTAATTTACGTGACAAAGGTATAGCTATCTATCAAACTGTAGGCTGTAGTAACTAATGGCAATGACTTGCGATTATGCTAATAAGCTCTAGTAATTATAGTATTAGGGGAGGGGCCAAGTACATTAAACAACTGTTTAAGGGTCTTAGACTTGTCTAACTCCACAATTCAGTATTACAACGTTCACAGTCTTTGTAACGTTTTTTTTTTTTCAGCAATACATTTCTAACATTTATGATGTGTTTAGAAACAATTCTCTGAATTACCTTTACGCAGATTTTAGAAATCCTGCTCAAAAGCCATGGTCACCATTCACTTTTATTGTAATAAAGCAACTTGGACATTCTGCAATGAATATCATGTTTAGTCATATTTGGAATGACATAAAGGTCAAGATATTTGTAATTTATCATTAAATATAATACTGTTCAAAAGTTTGGGGTCAGTAAAGGTTGTAATTTTTTTTTAATAATTAATTAATAATGAATTTTTAAGTAATTCATAATTTTCTTCAGCAAGGATGCATTAAACTGATCAAAAAGTACAAGTAAATACATTCGGTAACACTTTATTTTAAGGTGTCTATAACACAGAGTAATTACCTAATTAAGTACTTAGTAGTAGCCATGGTACTTACATGAAACAAAATGTACTTGCCATGTAACTAAGTTATGGATCAGCCTGTACCTACAGATTGTAATTATGTAGATGTAATAGGCAGCTATTGTTCCACAAATGTAACAGACTGATTCTGTTACACAGCTACTTGTACACTTAAGTACAATCTTGATACACTTTATTTTAAGTAGCTTATGTAATTTTCTGTAATTTTAATGTAATTAGAAATGTGTTACATGTATTTAAGCTGTGTACTGGTGGGTTAAATCAAACTAAGGTGCAGATGGATAAGGTGTACAATATAGATAAGTAGCTAGCCATGTTACAGACTCGGTCTGTTACATATGTGTAACAGTAGCTGCCTATTACATGTACATAATTACAAACTGTAAGTACAGTCTGTTCCATAACTTAGTTACATGGTAAGTACATTTTGTTTCATGCAAGTACAACGGCTACTACTGAGTACTTAACTAGGTAATTACTCTGTATTATGGACACCTTCAAATAAAGTGTTACCATACATTCTATTTCAAATAAATGTTGCTCTTTTGACCTTTTCAAAGAATCCTGAAAAAAGTATTCCTATTCACACAAAAATATTAAACAGAACTGTTTATAGCATAGATAATAATAAGAAACATTCAGCAAAACAGCATATTAAAATGATTTCAGAAGGATCATGTGACACTGAAGACTAGAGTAAAGACTGGTGAAAGTTTAGCTTTAGCATCATAAATTATAATTCATTTAAAATAAGCTAAAGTAAAACACAGTTATTTAAAGTTGTAATAACATTTCCCAATAATTCTTTCTTACTGTGTTTTTGATCAAATAAATGCAGTCCTTATGAGCATAAGTTACTTCTTTTTTAAGAAATAACTAATATTACCAACCCAAACCTTTGAAGTGTGGTGAAATGTTTCTACCTTGCAAATATTTCAATTTAACTCACATACTTTATTTCAATAGCTAAACTTATTGCACTATAATACTGTCTCCCAAAGGCCAAGTAAGTATGAATACTTATAAGTAATTTTCTAAATCAGTCTTACAGTCATCTACAACTTCCAAAAACAGTCTTTTTAAAAAACTAATTGAAAAACTGACATCTTACCTTCTTCATACTGCTTCTTTTAGATGGCTTCGCTCCCATCATTTATATTTCTCTAATTCTCACTGCTCCAACTCTTTCTTGTCATCTCTGTCCCTCCCTCTTTATCACTCACTCTTGGTTCCTGTCCTCAGATTATTACATAAACTTTGCGACACATGGTCCCTGTCGTCAGAATATCCCAAGAGGGGGCGGAGTTACTTAAACAAGAGGTGATGGGTAGTGATGCTAATACCACTAAAACACTCACAGCATGTTTTGAATGCAACGAGACCTATTCCTTCAACCAGAAACTGTATTCCAGTGTTTTCTGAGCACTCTAATCCTGATGAGTACTCTCGGACCTTGCATCTGTTGTCTTTTCTCTCTCTCTGCACATTTTTTTTTCTTTCTCCATGTTATTTCACATCCTCATTTTGCCTTGTGACGGACTCTAATCGCACTTGTTCTACCGCAAGTGGCTGGCACGGTACAAAATAGGACAGGATGGAGGGATGAAGAGAGAAATGGACAGAGAGAGAGAGAGAGAGAGCAAGGGGTGGGAAAGGTCTTCATAATCCGCAACATTCCAGATTACATGGTGAGTGCAACACAGCTGGCAGTGCTGATAAGGGAATGTAGGATTGTAGAAAGATTGTAGAGAGCAGGTAGGCAGCCATCAGATGGTTTTTAGATGGGTGATGAGCTGCAGTGTCAGGGGTCAGAGGTCAAAAGGGTCAGAAGAGAGGATAGATGGATCAGTAGATGAAGCCAAATCAGTACTTATTATACATGTTAGTGGGGAAAACAGTAAAACAGTGAGTATATAATGCCAAAACAGCATTTGTAGCAATAGCCAACAATACACTGTATGGGTCAAAATGATCGATTTTTCTTTAAAGACAATTTTCTCAATATTAACATTTTTGCACCCTCATATTCCAGATTTTCAGTTAGTTGTTTCTCGGCCAAATACTGTCCTATCCTACCATACATCAATGGAAAGCTTATTTATTCAGCTTTCATATGATGTATCAATAAAAAAAAGTCCCTTATGACTGGTTTTGTGGTCCAGGGTCATGTGAAGAGTTCAGATGCAAAAGCAAATCCATCAGACGTCTTTCTTTAAAAATGCATTTTTATCAGGCTCCGATGTATAGGTTTCTATGTAAGTACTGGTAATTCTGACTGGGCTGAGGCTGGGATTTTAGCGAGTTTGAAGTAAAAGTATTTGATGGATGTATAATATGTGTCGAGAGCATTCACTCAGTATAATTATCTCATTTTTGTCTGAGATGGATTTTAGGGGGTTTTGCATCTGAACTCTTCATATTACTACATGATCTATTTTTGATCCAAGATAAAATACTGTCTAAACAAACTAAATAAACAAACTAATATCAACATGGTTGTTTACTTTGCTCTAATCTACTTATAAACCACCAAATATGACATTCTGGGCAAAGATCTAATTCTTGGTATTAAAGGAAGAAAAAACATTTACAGAGAGGCCTAGAGAATTACTTTATAGTGCTATGTTTAACAACAACTCTAGTGAACACTGGTTAAATTAAATTATGTTTGTCTATGAGATTAGATGGGTTTAAACATGCAGGTGAGTGCAAAACATGTTATTTTCAGAGAACTCTTAGCTTTTTCACCTTTCCTACCCAGAAGTAAGATGAGTTTTTGGCCCAGATTGCGGTATTAGTGTATTCAATGCAATATTACCATGTAATCGCTTTAGATTCCATGTTAGGCCTTCTCTCACATTCTCTTTTATACAAAACAAAATATTTTAAGATCAAGGTCAAGATAATTGTGTTTAAAAGCTCTCCGTGTGAAGACAAAGCAGGCATACAAAGTTAGAGCTCTAGGGCTGTGTCATAATACAATATGGCATTTCTGTGATATTAGATATTACATTTGTTAACACAGACATTATGAAAGCTCCACAAAAGGGGAAGCTTTAATTCAGTGAATTGTGGTGTGTGCCCTCATATGTGTATATTAATTATTTAAATAAGAATTCTGTATATTTCCTATTTCCTATCTATTTTATAGAATTAGCTAAAGCTAGAGCTATATATTTTGATTCTTTAGATTCCTTTGTATCTATCCTCATCAGCTGCATTATGGGAACATAACCACTAGGGGGCACCAAACAAGCATTTTTGATGTTCACTAAAGGTTGCAAAGTGATAGACCAGTGCTGAAGTAGTACGATTGTGGGAACAAATGTACAGAATTGTGTGGAGTAAAAAATAAAATACTACAAATTTTAATTAAATTAGCACTCAAAAGCTTTCACAAAAAACATTTGTTCTAAAGGCTTCTTAGTTTTGTCAGGCTATATGTAAATTGTGTGTATATACAACTATAATTATGTAACCCTAGACCACAAAACCAGTCATAAGTAGCACGGGTATATTTGTAGCAATTGCCAACAATACATTGTATGGGTCAAAATGACCAAAAATCATTAGGATATTAAGCAAAGATCATGATCCATGAAGATACTTTGTAAATATTCTATCATAAATATATAAAAACGTAAGTTTTTATTAGTAATATGCATTGCTATTAACTTTATTTGGACAGCTTAAAAGGCAGTTTTCTTAATATTTAGATTTTTTTGCACACTCAGATTCCAGTGGCCAAATATTGTCCTATCCTAACAAACCATACATTAATAGAAAGCTTATTTATTCAGCTTTCATTTGAAAAGGTAAATCTCAATTAACCTATATGACCTATATGGTTTTGTCATCCAGGGTCACATATTACCTTTTTTAAATGGATGACTTGGAGTAGAGAGTTTAGGACAAGTAGTGAACAAGTGCGCAGTGTAACGCAAATGTAGAGAAGGATGATGTTGATGCTCTCAGTATAAACTAACCAATCACAACAATTATTCAAATGACACAATGTCATTTTCTTCCGTCCTAAAACCTCAAGAAAATTTAAAAAAGAAAGCCTTTCAATCGTTATCGGAGGTAATATGTCAAGCTAATCAGCTTCTAGTATACTTAACTGTGCTATAAATCATCCTTGTGTTCAACGCCAGTTGAAGTAAGATTTTGAAGTGAAAACCAAATTATTTAAGGATCTCGAATCAAAACATGGCCATAAATTTTCCACAGTGAAGCATAGTGGAAGTTAATCTAGGTGAGTAGATGTTAGATGAAATGGGACACTCCATTTATCAGTAAATGGCCCAACTGTGTTTGATTGGAAAGTTTTAATATGTGGAAAAAATAAAATACCTTGCCCCCCAGATCAATTTATCTTATATATACAGTTGAGGTCAAAAGTTTACAAACACTTTGCAGAATCTGCAAAATGTTAATTGTTTTACCAAAATAACAGGGATCATACAAAATGCATGCTATTTTTTTATTTAGTACTGACCTAAATAAGATATTTCACATTAAAGACTTTTACATATAGTCCACAAGAGAAAATTACATTTATAAAAATGACACTGTTCAAAAGTTTACATTCTTAATACTGTTGTTACCTTAATGATGCACAGCTGTTTGAAAGCATACATGTGTGTTTGTTCTAAACAGTTAAATTGCCTGCTGTTCTTCAGAAAATACTTTAGGACCCACAAATTCTTTAGTTTTGTGTATCTGAACCCTTTCCAACAATGACTATATGATTTTGAGATCCATCTTTTCACACTGAGGACAACTGAGGGACTCATATGCAACTATTACAGAGGGTTCAAATGTTCACTGATGCTTCAGAAGGAAACAATGCATTAAGGGGGTTGAACACTTTTTGAATTTGAAGGTCAGGATAAATTTAACTTATTTTTGCCTTCTGGGAAACATGTAAGTATCTTTTGTAGCTTCTGATGGGCAATACTAAATGAAAAATACTATATATAGGGAAAATCAGAAAAGTGTACACATCTTCATTTTGTTCGAAAGTTTACACCCCTGGCTCTTAATGCATTGGGTTTTTTTTTCTTCTGGAGCATCAGTGAGCATTTGAATCTTCTGTAATAGTTGCCACTGTTGCCCTCAGTGTGAAAAGAATGATCTCAAAATCACACAGTCATTGTTGGAAAGGGTTCAAATACACCAAAATGCTGAAAAACTACAGAATTTGTGGGACCTGAAGAATTTTTCAGAAGAACGATGGGCAGTTTAACTGTTCAGGACAAACAAGAGACTCATGAACAAACATCACTAAACAACAACAACAACAACAACAACAACAAAAATACAGCTAACAAAATAAAAAAAATAACATGCATTTTGTATGATCCCTCTTATTTTGGTAAAATAATTTACATTTTGCAGATTCTGCAAGGTGTATGTAAACATTTGACCTCAGCTGTAGTTGATTATGTTTCTAAAATGGAAGACAAGTGTTAGCATGCTTTTTATGGAATACTCTATTATATATATATATATATATATAGAAATTATTACGCTATTGTAATTTTCATTGTCTGTTTCCACCACACAATCCATTATTTGTACATTTAAGATGTGGTATAAATGACAGTATGGTTGGAAATGCATTTTCCTGCAATGCAAATTAAAAACGTGTGAATAGAGTTTATTTTCCTTTAGTCCACAGGGCCAAAAGTGCCAATAAATTTCAAACATTTAGCCTTTGGTTGGCATACTTTTTTATCACTTTGCTGCTGTTTGCCTGTGCCAGAGTTGACTAATTTAGATACCAGGAGTTCATCTATGTATGGAAGCATAATTGTCAGCAAAACATATAGTAATAAAATCTACTGCAGTCTTTGATCATACTGATTTACATATCAGCCTTCTTGGAAATTCCCTTTTGTAGTGCCCGCCAGTGCCCAATGCGTGAACTTCAAGCACTGCTTATAAGGTGTCATCAAGTAACATCTATAATCTCAACAGACTGGGTGCGCTAAACTTTTGATTAGTACCATGAAACAAACATCGACGGGAAAGGATGTAATCTTTATTCTGCTGAATTCTGTGGGTGAGGATTATAATCAAAATCACACACACACACACACACACACACACACACACACACACACACACACACACACACACACACACACACACACACAAAAACATCAACTATAAAAAAACAAGAACATTGCAGGTAGTATATTTATACATTTTTACAATAAAACTCAAGATTAAAGAAACTTAAGACTAAAATAGTTAATATTTTTTTAAAAGATGAGAAATACTTATCAATGAATGGATGGATTTTTCAAAATGATTGAAAAACTCTTCCTTTCTGCATCACAATTTGCAAAGGCCTTCTGAAGCTTCTCATCTGAGCTTATACTACATCTGTCCTAAGTCATAAGCTGGAACACCACACTTATGTACGTGTGTACAACATTTAGCAGGAGCTAGAATTTAGGGTTTATAAAGTTTTAAATATGAATAATTTGTTTTTACTAAAACCCTTCAATTCACTTCAGAAGGCCTTCATTAAACTAAATCATGTGGAGTTCTTTTTATGATAGATTTATGCACTATTATTGGACTTTAAAATGTCAACATACATTCACCGACATTATAAAGCTTGGAAGAGCCAGGACATTTTTTTTTTTTTATATAATTATGTTTGTATTTGACTGAAAAAAGAAAGTCATACACACCTAGGACAGCTTGAGGGTAAGTAAATCATGGAGTATTTTTGGGTGAACTATACTTTTAAATGTGCTCTATTATGTTTCTACTTTTTGCATACAATCAGTCAATTTTAGCATTATATTAGTATACTATTTTAGTATAGTATTACATCATTATAATCTGATCAGTTACAGGGCAAAAATGTTAATGCATGTAAATACAAACTTAGCTAAAATTCACAGTGCCAGAACAACATTGGGTGCGTTCCCTCTTTACTGGACACAATAGTAGGTTGCAGCCATAATGTCAAAACCCAGAAGACTAATTCGCCATGGGTTCCCTCAAGAATTTACTATGGAATTTTTATAATAGGCTTTTAAATGTGTCACATACCTTGATACTTGGATGTTTGGTTGTACAATGTAAACTGCACACACCCACACCTTATTACTTAGTACATATACAATATATACGTATATAACTATAATTGCTTCAAAATTAGCATTATCAGTATGGGTGTGTGTAATTTATGTTACAGAAAAGTCCAAAAAGTCATTTTTAATAAATCCACAAGGAGAAAACACCAACAAAGATGCAAACAATACCAGATAATAAGCTAAGGAAACTGAGGGCGTACATATAGGGAACGTAAGTAGGAAGGAACAGAACAGGTGTGGAAACCAATTAATCAAAAAACATGGAAATTAACTAGGGGAGAATGGGAGCCAAGGAAACAGACAGGCAATACAGGCATAGGAAATAAAGCATAACCAAAACACTGACAGGATTTAAGTATTGTCAGTATTTATATTTGCCACAGAACTTGCTCACAAATTGAAAACACAGATTATAAAGAAAACTCTCTCTCCCACAGGAAAATCTCTATGGAATTCATGGTGAGTGAGTCTTCTGGGTTTTGACTTCAGCATTCTGTAAGTACATCATACCATAGCAGGTTTTCCCAATGTTCCAGTTGTCCCACCTTGACAACAGCCCTGACAGACAGCTCACATACCCAAGTCTCGGAGAGTTTTTTTTAATAAATGTTCTTTCCTTACTAGAGCAGAGAACACCAAACACATGTGAATTATGGTCTGACAAATATTTGCATCCAATAACAATGGCAGTATTTCAGTAATTTCAATAGCAAGCCTATTGACTTTTATCCATTCGTTTATTCATTTCTAGGTCTCAGTCAGTCTGCCATTCTCATTCCTCCATCTCTCTGGAAACAACAACTGTAAACATATTTGCATTTATGTGCATGCCTGAATGCATGCATGTAATCCACATTGAGGTCAAAGAGTCAGTCACTCTCAGTTAAAGCACTGGTGCATCAAAGACTCTAAGTCTTACTCTAAATCTTAGACTTCGATCATCAGTAGACTAATCCATCTCTACTTTCACATTAATGGATCTGCAGGGGTTAATCTGCTCAGCACACATTTCTCATGATTGTACATTTAACACATTAACAAGCTAACACCCATATTCTGAATATCCTGTTTACTCACAGATTAGTGTCCTCCTATTGGCACACAACCATGGCTTACATTGAAATGTCACATTTGAAAGTGATAGTCCACCCAAAAGTAAAAATCTGTCTTTATTTTTCACCCTCATGTTATTTCTTCTGTGGAGCACAAGAGAAGATATAGAAATGTACAATGTTTGTACAATGAAAGTAAATGTGGTCCACATTCTTCTGAATATCTACTTTTGTGTTCTACAGAATTCTAACTCAAAACTGTTTATCAAGTAATAAAGAACCAGCCATCCTAATTGGGTTACCCGTGGAGACCTGGTCTCCAATTGGTGGATTAAAGTGTTCTATTGTAAGACAGCCAGACAAGTGACCTACAGACGGTGAAATGTAGAGCGTCTCGTTTCTGTTAATTCAAACAGCTTCTGTACTTGTTTATGTGTATATGTGTGTGGGCTATAGAGGAGATTTGGGTTGTCTGCTGTATATTGGTGGGCGGTCGATGGATTAAGGCCAAAATACAAGAGAAGAGACAAGCAACAGAGAAACACGAGCACAGAGAGAAAAAAAGATGTCATCCAAAGGCATGTGATGTATTCTAAAGTCACACATATAGTATTTTCTTTTTCCACACTTTTTAATTTGACAAAACTACAGCTTGATTAGAAATGGCACAATAAGTGATGTTTTTGACAGCGTTTCCATGTGATGTTTTCTTTTTCTGAATTAAAGCAAAGATGCATTTTTAATTATACATAGAGGATATACACTCTTAAAAATAAAGGTTCTTCATACACATTAATGGTTCAATGAAGAATCTTTAATATCCAATGAACCTTTTCAATGAACAAAACGTTCTTTATATTGGAAAAAAGGTTCTTCAGATTCTTTTCTTCAGGTTGTTGAGATTTTGATTTTTAAGAACTGTCCACTAAAAGGTTTTTTGAAGAACCCAGTGGTTCTTCTTCTACATCCACCTGTGTTTTAATGTTCACTTTAATGTGCTGAATTTATGTTTTACATTTTAGAAATAAAAAACTGCATTTAACTCATTGTTACTTTCTGTTTCTTTGTAACTGTTTATGAAATTTACCAATTTCTCAGTGAAAATGATTTCTGCACCATATAAAGAACTTAAAATGAATAATGTGACTAATAATGTGAGCAAAAAGGCAGTGACATTGTGATTTCAACATGCATTAACCTGTTAGGTTTAGTGTTTAGTTTGTGGTATGTTGGATGTCCCTTTGATCATAAAGCTATCCCCACGTCTATTGTGTAATATGTTACAATGGCTAAAGCTGAGTGTTCACTAGAGCGTTCTTGTGAGTGAATCAGTTTTTAGATCTGATCTCTTGAGTCGTTAATCTCACCCATATAATCCTCCCCTTCTCAATCAATCTCTCTTATTCTTTTTCTGTCATCCCTCACTCTCTTCTCCCAGCCTTTCACTACTTCTCCTTTCCTCACTCTCAGTGTTGTTGTTTTTCTTTGATTGAATGATATGATATCCAAGATTCAATCTGCACTGTAGATGAGTAACTCTTGCCCAGACTTATGTCTTTCTTGGCATGTTCAGCACTAGATATTGTTATTAAATTCTATGGAAACTTGTTTCTGTCACTGAATAAAAAAATAAAAAGTTTTTTTCTCAGAATTGTGAGATAAAACTTGGAATGACAATGATTTTTTCTCTTGCAAATGTGAGTTTTTTCTCTTGTGAAATAGAAACTTGCAATTGTCCAATTTTGAGGGGAAAAAAGACTGATATGTTCTCAGAATTGCAAGAATATCTCTCAATTCTGACTTAACTCGCAATTGCGTGTTATGAAGTCAGAATTGTGAGATATAAACTCGCAATGAGAAAAAAAGAATTGTGAGTTGACTTTACTTCTCAGAATTGAGACTTAATTTCTCAGAATTGCAAGTTTATATCTCACGATTCTAACATCTGAGGAAAAAAAAATTTTGTAAACTTGTAAATATGAGAAAAAAAATCTGAACTGTGGGAGAAAAATTCAGTAGAGGAAACTGGCTTCCATAATATTATAACACTCCATGCTGGGTTGTTTTTTTAAACCAATTGCTGGGTTATGCCTGTTGGGTCATTATGTTGGGTTATATTTCCAGTGTTGGGTTGGTTTTCATGTGAACCCAGCTGTTGGGTTAGTGGCTGGGCCGCGAGTTGAAGCGACCCCAATAACGTAATATTTAGCCCCTGGAATGCTAATTTTACCATGGGAACCCTGCCAAAAAAATGTGTATTTTACCCCCTCAGGGTATGGGGGACCTCCCTTAAAATGCGATTGGGCTACTTTTGAGTAACAATTTGGCAGATTTTGTTGTGAAAACCTGGCAACCCTGAAGGGCGGCTTTTCTCCTCAGGAAAGAGCAAGATTTAGTCAGATTTAGTGGACTTCTTCAGGGAAATTAAGGTTTGTATATGTTTTATTGCGCTGTAAATGATTTTAGATTACGCAACGCTACATACAGATGAGATGTCAGTCAGCTAAATCAAAGCTGCCAACTTATGAGTTCAGCTTGTAGTGAGAATTCCCACAGCACTCCCCTAGGGGAGTGGGGAATTATTATTATTATTTTTTTTACATTTTACAGTTAAATTCATCTGGTGCACTTTGAGAGTACATAATTAAGAGCTCCAATACAAGTTCAGTGTGCAAGCTAAACAAAGAAAAAAAAATAGTAAATTGACTTGTTCTTGAGGTTTAAAGGGAACAAATTAGAATATAATGATAATGATGATTTTATATTATTAATCCTATGATAGTAATATTGGATAACAATTAAATTTGATTTTATAATTTCAACATTAGAAGCAACACAGAATGTTCTGATTTCATTGTGGAATTATGCTAAAACCTGCATAAAACTAAAACAACAGGCTGAATTTCACGAATTGCACGAAACAACGTTAAAGACCATTTATGTTATATATTTATAACATATAACATATTTATATGAATATATATAAAACACCTGTCAGCAGAGTTGTGTCTGACATCTGGACATTATGTCTGTGTTTTTATCATAAAATGATGTAAAATATATTTTTGTCCGTGGGTGTTTTCACTTATTAATAAATGTTCCTGTACATTAATAAATGTACTGTTGCCTCTAGTAATTCTGTGTCTGCTTTTTAATTTCCAACCTTTTGGTTCATTTTAAGCCAGCAATACTAATTTTCATTCAATATTTGAGTTAATTAAAATCAAATATGGACAATCCCAGCGCTGGGTTACCAAAATAACCCAAATTGGGTTGTTTTAACCCAGCATTTTTTTTAGAGTGAATATGCCATAGGATAAAATTTGATGTATGGTACTTTCTTTTGAAAGCTTTTTGGAACTTTTTAAAATCCCAAAAAAAAAAGTAAGTTTTGAATTTTTTTCATATTTAAATTTTTTAAATTATTTTTAGTATTATTTATGTTATACCATCCCTGTTTAGAGAATTTGAAGGTTGAGAGAGGTCTTCATATCTAGTTTGGTTACCCACACTTTTAGTAAACGAGTAAAAAGTGAAATAAAGGGATTTAATGAAAAGCTGTGCTGGTTGCTATGCATTCATTATGTTTGGGAACACAAGCTTTAAAGAGGTGTGGTGAATAACAGATAATACATAATACTCTTTCACCTTTTCCTCCAGTACAGAGCCATAATCCTCTAAAAGCAGAGAGTTTGTCAGAAAATGATTATTATGATTACTGTTGTGTGAAAGGGTTTAAGAATGAATAAACTATTGACTGGAATGCGAATGTGAGGGGAGTGTACATAAAGGGAACAATTCTGTGTTCTAAGTATAGATTTTTCAGCAATGAACAATGGTAAAGTTTAAAGTTATGCCATAACTTTTGGTCTTGTTTTACAAGAACATACTAATTCAGTCTGTCAGTCTGATGTTGAAAGGTGAAAATCATTTGTACACCATTTTTTCCATTTTTTTCTATCTGTATAACTCTCCTTCCTCCTGATCAATTAAAATATTTTAGCTCCCAATGAGTATTATAATCAAATACAAATGTCTAATGCACAATGTCTATGCACAATGTAGGCATCAGATGACTTTTGACCAACATCTGATCAAATTCGACATTTGAAATCAGCTTTTTTGGAAAACTAAGATCTAAACGTGAAGAACTACAGTGTCATGCCAACTATTACGTCACAGTCTAGTGAGAGTTTCCATTTAACATCATGTATTTAAACATCAATCATTAAAGAGCACAACTCAGAAACTGCAAATAATCCAGAAACTACAGAATCCTGACTAGCTGCTACTAGTTTGTAGAGCACATGCCCATGTGACTCATTCACAAATAAAAACCCTTATTCCGAATCACACATAAACAGGTTTTGGGCAGTCTTTACAGTATTCATAAGCATAATAAGCACTGTTGCAACATGAATTAATATGCTAATATTGCAATAGCAATCACAGCCTTTTTTTTGAGTAGTATATAACTGTTTTTAGTTCACTGCCTGTTGATGTTTGCTGCCTTAACTCATTGTCATGTGAAATTTAGCAAACCAAAACATTTGTTTGATTTAAGATCATGACTGACAATCATGACAATCTCAGCACAACACAAAAACATGAGTAACTTCTTGTGTGACACAGCAGTCCATACCTGACCAAAGACAGATGCCACAATGGGTCTGAGTTTCCTGCGCTCCGTTTCTACTCTGAGGGGCTCTGTGTCAGGTTCAGTGGGTGAGTTCAGACTGAGGGTTTTGGTTTTGGGTGGCCTTTTGAAGCTGCCGCCACCTGAAGAGGTGCTCCATCTTCTCAGCTTCTCTATCTTCTTCCTAAAGGACCCCTACAATTACAGTACAGAGCAAAAGAGCAATTTGTGATTAAATTTAGGCTCCAGTTATTAATGTGAAGACCAAGACCAGGCTGAATTTTACATTGCCATTCAAAAGTTTGGGATCAGTAGGACCTGTAATGTTTTTTTTTTTTTGTTTGTTTTTTTTTGTTATGTAAGTTTGTTATGCTCATCAAGGCTGCATTTATTTGATCAAAAATATAGAAAAAACAGTAATATTGCTAAATTTTAATAGAATATAAAATAATGGTTTCTATTTTAATATAAAATTAATTTCTGTGATGCAAAGCTGAATTTTCATCAGCCATTACTTGAGTGTGTCACACGATCCTTCAGAAGTCCCTCAAATATGCTGGTTTATTATAAATGTTGGCAGCAGTTGTGCTGCCAAATATTTTTTTTTGGAATACTTTTTTCAGGTTTCTTTGATGAATAAAAAGTTAAAAAGTACAGCATTTATTCAAAATATAAATCTTTTCTAAGAATGTAAGTCATTGCTGTTACTTTTTATCAGTTTAACAGCTGAAGTATTAATTTCTCTCAAAAAAAGAGAGAATAAAAATGTACCGATCCCAAACTTTTGAACGGTAGTGTATATTGTTCGAAAAGATTTCTATTTTAAATAAATGCTGTTCTTTTTAACGTTTTATTCATCAAATAATCCAGAAAAAAGTTTTGCAGGTTTCAAAAAAAAAAAAAACTGTTTTCAAAATTGATCAACATATAAGAATGATTTCTGAAGGATCATGTGACACTGAATATAGTAATGATGCCGAAAATTCAGCTTTGACCACAGGACTAAATTAGATTTTAATGTATATAAAAATAGAAAGACATTTTTTACAGCCTAATAATATTTCACAATATTACTACTATTGTTTTACTGTACTTTTGATCAAATAAATGCAGTCTTGATAAGTTTAAGAGACTGAAAACAATGTAAAAAATTGGACAGACCTAAAACTTTTGAAGAGTTGTGTGTAATTTATATAATTACAATTTCCGTTTGTCAAGTTTTTGCTATTCATGAATGATCTTGTGTTTCAAAATTGTTTTACAGTTTATATTTTACTGAAACATTGTATATTAGTTGTAAATGGTGTTTAAAAGCTTTTTGTTGTCAAAACTATAAACTATGTGCCTGTACAGAATATCTCTGATTTACTTCAATCCTGTGTATTTCATTGTCATACGTTGTCATACATAGTATCAATCTGCCAAACATATTACATTTTCAATCAGCTGTGCTCCATCTCATAGGCTGAGGCTCAAAGGTCACATACCTTTTTGACAATCTTGTCTTGAGGAACCTCGATGGTTTCCATGCTGCCTGCTTCCATTGACATTTTTCTCTGTGCTGACTGATGAGCATTAATGCTTTTCTATGGCTCTGTGTTTCTGCCTCTCACTCTGTCTATTTAGATTCTGTTGCAGAAAATTACATTGAGTGTTTCCATCTCTGGACATCACTCGCCCCTCCTCGCTCTCTCTCTCTCACTCACATTCTCATCATTCAATCTGTTCCTATCTAATACTGTCCCTCCATCTCTCGTTCTCTCTCGCTCATTCATATGTAGGTTCTCTGTCTCCTCCTCCTTTGCTGTAAAGATGCTCTGCGTCAAATAAATATAGCAAATATTTTCCCAATTGTCATGACACATATGAATTCATAAGCAATAATACAAGAAAAGTTTGATTCTAATATATATATATATATATATATATATATATATTTACATTTTTTAATTAAGAGTAAACAGATTCTCCCAAACATATAAATCATATTCAGTGTCATTTTATATCTCAGCCTCAACTTTTTAATATTGACACATTGCTGAAAGCAAATTAAAATGATTTTTT
Source organism: Cirrhinus molitorella (assembly GCA_033026305.1). Taxonomy (NCBI): domain Eukaryota; kingdom Metazoa; phylum Chordata; class Actinopteri; order Cypriniformes; family Cyprinidae; genus Cirrhinus; species Cirrhinus molitorella. The sequence continues at coordinate 30,644,418 of CM065120.1, forward strand.
ATTCATTCCCTCGACAACTGTATTTATTTTGTCTCATCTGACAGTAGATTGGTGTACCGGTAGTGATTAGACTGTAGATAAGGAGAAACGCTTCATCTCTCATTCTTTTTCCTGATTTACATCTGATTTAATCCTTTATCCTGTCTCCTCCTCTCGCACAAAATCCTCTTACATGTTCATGTTCTTGTCTATAATTTTTCATCCTGTATTTCCACCTAACACCATTTATTGATATTGTCACATTTATATGGGTCATTTGAAATTAAGTAATTTACCTTCTATTGCTTAGCCTACCTTTTATTGAGGACTCTAAGAGATTGTTTATTTATAGTAGTGGTAGGAGTAGTAGTAGTACACTCTAAACATTGGACAGAACACATGTTGGGTTTTATACATTAACCCATTTGATGGGTTGTTTTTTGACAGTTCTGGTCAGTCAACCTATTTAAGGTTTTTCCATTTGAAATAATAAAAATGTACTCTAAAATCTGCATATATTCAATATCAAGTCTTTTACAATCATAAAATCGCATCTGTCTGCTATCTGTAGGCTGTTCCAGTTTATTAAATGACTTTCATTACTTATCTTATGTTCATGTTTGAAATCTTACATCAAAAACAGCTTTACCTCGTGCCATTTTGTCTGTCAGACATTTAAGATTTTAAGCCGTCATATATAACAGCGAGGTCGCGTCGTGTTTCAGCCCTCGTCGTTGCATTCGTTTGGCAGGAGTTGAAACAAGGTGGCGCCCGCGCGTCGTTTTTAGTTTAGTGTAGGGTATTTTGAGTGTAGACGGTTTTCTCGAGGGTAATGCCGCGGGTCGTCTTCCATGTCCGCGGGTTAAACGACCCCAATAACGCAATATTTAGCCACTGGAATGGCTAACGTGTATTTTACCCCCTGGAACGCTGTTTTTAAAGGAGGCCCCCCTCAAAACGCGATTTGGCTACGTTTGAGTAGCAATTGTAGGTTTTGATCTGAAAACCTGGCAACCCTGGTACGGTGAATGCTGAGTTTGTAGAAGGCTAGCGTTCCAAGTAGACCTTAGCTGCAACGTAGGCTACATTTAAACAAACAAACAAAAAGGGAAAATGTGAGACTACAAACGGTTTTCTATTCATACAGTGACATTTTGAAAGGATTTACAATGCAATACAAACCTTAATTTCATTCAGGAAGTTTCCCGTCAGTCATTTTTCTCTCAAGACAGAACAAAAAAAATGACAACTAAAAATTACACAACATTGGTTACTCAGACCAAGCGTTGGGTAGGTGGGCTGTGTGAGGGGGCTCATGATTTGTATTTACAGTAAAAAATACTCAGCAGTTGAGTTACAGAAAAACTACCCAGCATCTGGGTAAAAAATATTTAACAAAATAAACCAATAAAATGAGCCAACAGGCGCTGAACCAAGCCTTTAGATTAAAAGCCTTTATTAAAAATAATAAGAGTGTAGTAGTAAGACTTTTACAAGTTCATGAATAGTCATTTGTGGGAATAATGACATTATTTTTCCCCCTGCATTGCTTTTTTTGATGTTTCTCTGCATCTTAGTATCTTACAACTTCCATATTTTGCTTGAAATTGCTTGCTGAAAAAAAGAAGAAGTTTGTATTGTTTAAACTGTAGTATTGTCAACAACTCATACAACCTTCTGAATGCATCTTCTGAAGTCAGACCTCAAGCATGAATGTCCTGACAAGCAGCAGTTCAAGGTGTAGACTCCACAGCAGTGCTTTTGTTCACAGGTGAGGATTTTGTCATGTACTTATAGCACGCATATCCTACACAACAGTGATGTTATGTAAGAATAAAAAGTGAGTATGAAGAAAAAAACCTGAACCAACTGATCCCTATGATCTGCTTTATAAAATTACGGTTGAACCACAGATGTCAAATAGACTATTTTAACAATGTTGTTTCTACCTTTCTGGGCCTTGAACGGGTCAGTTGTGTTGCTGTCCATGCAGGGTCAGAAAGCTCTCAGATTTCATCAAAAATATCTTAATTTGTGAAAATGAACGAAGGTCTTACACATTTACATTTTTGGGTGAACTATACAATTGTAAGCATGTATGTGTCAGTGCACATGTACACTCCAGTGTAAAATGCTTCTTGGTATGCCTGCTGTCCAAAGCTTGGTTTCTCTTTCCCATTGTCCTAGAGTGCTCAGAGTAGCTGCAAGCTGCTAGTGACGCATACATGGAGTTTTAATACCACTAAGAGCATCTGTTTCATACTGTTACAGCATAGAGCTCACTCTTTTACAGCTTAAAACGTGAACTGTTCCGTCTGTCCACTCTATGCTCCATCCGTTCAACAATTTATTTATTATTTTTTTTTCTCTCACATGATCCCCTGCTAACTACAGCTGCTGATTAAAAACTGGGTCATCACTCATGGGGTATACCAACGTGATTTTGTAAAACCATATTAAAATAATAATAATTATAGATTTTGTATTTTGAAAATGATGGGAAATCAGGAAGAAAATTTAAAATTTTGCATTATTTCAAGTAAACACATTTATAAATTTGATCATCTGAGCTTCACTGTATAGACGGTTAGATGTTCTTGTTTCCTTTGAAACATAGTATGTGCTCATTGGATCACAAAATCACCCTGGAATCATTAGATTTTACACAAACATGTGACTCGTATGCTGCAGACTTTTCACAATCAAAATCAAACATTTTTAGTGCTGTCAAACCGATTAATCGTGATTAATTGCATCCAGAATAAAAGTTTGTTTACATTATGTGTCTGTAGTGTATATATTCATATGTGTATATCAATATACACATACATGTATATATTTAAGACACAAACATTTATTTCCAGCAAATTTGTAAATATTTCTATTAACATACAATTTTTCAACAACTGAGACATAAAATCAACATGTATTGCAAGCATTTGATGAACAGAAATTTTCAACCGTAATTTTATGAAGCATCTTATTTCTGGTGTTTTCAGAGTCAGTTGAAAGGTCCTCTTTACTGTCCTAAGTTGTTATATCTGTGACCTTAATTGCCTAATGACTGTAAACTGTTCCGCAGTTGCATATGCAATAATTGTTTATGGTTCATTGAACAACCATGAAAAACATTATTTCACTTTCCAAAAAAAGACATGTAAAGTCTTACAAGTTTACATTTTGGGGTGAACTATCAACCACTGTAAGCATGTATGTGTCAGTGAACACGTACACTCCAATGTTAAATGTTTCTTGATTTGCCTGCTGTCCAAAGCATGATTTCTCTGTCCCATTGTCCTAGAGTGTTCAGAGTACTGCAAGCTGATAGTGATGCATAAGAAGCTCTTAGACAAATATTCATGCTTTCATATAGTCTCTTATTTTCATGTAGTCTCTTTTCTATTAACATACAATTTTTCAACAACTGAGACATAAAGTCAACATGTATTGCAAGCATTTGATGAACAGAAATTGTCAACCGCAATTTTAGGAAGCACCTTATTTCTGGTGTTTTCAGAGTCAGCTGAAAGGTCCTCTTTACTGTCGTAAGTTGTTATATCTGTGACCTTAATTGCCTAATGACTGTAAACTGTTCCGCAGTTGCATTATGCAATAATTGTTTATGGTTCATTGAACAACCATGAAAAACATTATTTCACTTTCCAAAAACGACATGTAAAGTCTTACAAGTTTACAAGTTTTTGTCGAAAGCATGGTTTCTCTTTCCCATTGTCCTAGAGTGCTCAGAGTACTGCAAGCTGATAGTGATGCATAAGAAGCTCTTAGACAAATATTCATGCTTTCATGTAGACTCTTTTTGGCTAATCTGTATATTGTATGAATTGCAAAGTAATCTGTGTATATATCTCATGATGAACAGAAATTTTCAACCGTAATTTTATGAAGCATCTTCTTTCTGCACCTTATTTTCAACCGTAATTTTATGAAGCATCTTATTTCTGGTGTTTTCAGAGTCAGTTGAAAGGTCAGTCCTAAGTTCTTGTATCTGTGACCTTAATTGCCTAATGACTGTAAACTGTTAGTGTATTAAGGACTTTCCCGCAGTTGCATATGCAATATTTATAGTTCATTAAACAACCATGAAAAAACATTACTTCACTTTATACAACATCACTTTCACTTTATAACACTTTCCAAAAAAGACATGTAAAGTTATTTGGATTTTTACAAAATTATCTTACAGCATCCTGAAAAAGGGTGTTTTTTTTTTTTTTTTTTTTTTTTTGCTGAGTTCTATATATGTATGTAGTCAGTAATCTAAAGAATGTGAGAGAACAGGTAATAGGAATATGGGTCATTTTGATTTGTGTGTGTTTGTGGGGCTTTTGTTTTTAGTTCATTTGTGTTTACCAGTGGCAAGGACATTCTTTAATATCCTCAAAATCAAACAACCTCAGATGTAATCCAGCATGACTATGGCTTAAATCAAACACAGTGTAGCAAAGAGACACAGAAAAGATAAAGGCTTTATAAGGCCATTCCATGATTGTGCCCTCTTGTTGGTAGTCTGTAGTTGACTCAGAAACATCAGCTGTCAGTACCAAAATATGTTATTCCACAAAATAATCACATTTTGTCATCTCTTTCTCCTTCCTTGTTGGGACTGCTTTTAAAGTCAAAGAGATTGATGAAACCCTGTGAACCGTGCTGGGTGCGGCTGGCGCTGGGAGAACTTGGTGAAGAGGGAAACAATGAATTTTTCCTCATCCTTTCTGTAACCCTTACTAAGGGTGCAGCTTCCTCCACCAGCCCCTCGAAAAGTGCTCCCAAACTTTGTCGGATTCGAGTGGAAAAGTTTGGGCAGCTAAAAGTGTAGATAATCGGATTCAACACAGAGTTCAGGAAGACCAACGTTGTCGCGACAGGTAAGGACACCTCCACAAGATCCACAATCTCCGTCTTGTATTGAGCTGTCACCTCCAGCAAGCAGAACACGTGGTAAGGCACCCAGCAGAGAATAAAAGTTGCAATTACAGAAACAACCATCTTCATGAAACTTTGCGAGAGTCTAGCGCCATTTTGTTCTCCTGATGGAGACAGGCTGCTGAAGAATTTAGAGGATTTCTGTTTGCCTTTGCTCGCACCCAGCCGTCGACTCTCCAGCCTCTTCCTGCGAGCTCGAAGGTGTAGAACGATGGTAGTGTAACTGATGGCGATGACAACCAGTGGTATGACAAACGCCAGCAAGATTTTGGATACTGCTGTTGCTGCCTGACGAACCTTACAGTCTGTGTGCAGCTTGTCTGAGGAGGAATAGAGTGCAAAATTGTGATAGCAGAGTTTACGGCGATCCTGCTTTTCCACAACGGAACGAAACATGAAATACGGAAATGCGTTAACTGCAGCCCAAGCCCATCCTAAACCACAAATCTTCCATGCTGCTGACACAGTGCGGTGGTTCTGAGTCCACACCGGCTTAGTCACCAACAAACAACGGTCCAATGATATAACAGTCAGTAGGAAGGCAGAAACAAACATGTTGAGGAAAAAAATGGAGGCCTGAGCTGTACACAAGAGGCTACCCAACTCCCAGCTGTGGTTCATCAATAGGTAATGAGTGAAAAGCGGCAAGGTTAACGTGGTTAGGAAGTCTGACAGTGCCAGATTGAGGACCCATATTGCAGCAACTGTCTTGCGCTGAAGACGGAAACCAAGGACCCACAGCACCAGTCCGTTTTCCAGGATCCCCAGAGCGGATACCACACCGTGGATGCCCACCACTGCCAAGTTCACACTTTTGTCTTTGTTTAAGGTGTTAGAGATCATTGTCTGCAGAAGGGGGCAGTGAAGCTCTGAGGGGGATGATAGGTTGAGGGTGGAATTAGGAGGGAATGAGGAAGTCATTGCTGTCACAAAAAAAGAGAAAAAATGTTAATGTATTTTATTACAGCCTTCTGCAATGAAGCATAAGTCAATGAAACCTTTCTTATGTGTTGAGTGTTCCCTGTACCTGGTATTCCCTCCGTTATGGAGACCAAGTATAGTAATAACTGTACATATTGAACTTGTGGGGACATTTTTTTTGGTCACCACCCTGCAAACAAGCCTGCACTGGCATTTTACGGGCCCACTTAGGGCTAGCCTAAGTGCCCCCAATGGGCTGCCAGCGCAGGGCCCCTGAGAATTTGCTCATTGGCAAAGTGTTGGCCCCTTAGTGTTGGCAGCCCTCACTTAACCCCCAGGAAGCCCTTACTAGGCCCACACAGGGCCTACACCATTAATCTACTACAACAATAAATCTGTTTCACTTTAAATACTTTTCAGCTACTATAACTTTTTTCAATGACTATAATAAGTCTTTGAAAAAAAAAAAACATTAATATACATCTGAAATGGATGCAGCCACCACATAACTAATGTCTGTATTGTCAAAAATGTACAGTAGTCAAAGGGATTTCAAATCTATGGATTTATTAAATACAAAATAGAAAACATTCAATTCAGGTTAATACAGCTATAGCCAAAAATGTAAAAACAAAAAAAAAAAGGAAAGAATGAAAGAAAGCAAACAAATCAATGTAAGATTGTAGGACAGGGGTGTCCAACCCTGGAGATCTACCTTTCTGCGGAGTTTATTTCCAACCCTGATCAAACACAAAACTGCCCACAAAATTCCACAAAACTGTGGGCCTCTCCTGAGCAAGCCCACACTGAGCCTTTTTAGGTTTGGTATGGCCTGGCCCTAGCCCCCTGTGCCCGCAAAAAGCCTGCATGGGCCCTGCAAGGACATGTTTGCAGGGCATGAGGAAACAAGCTTAAATCGCACAATTTTTTGGAAATCTAAAAAAAAAAAATGCAGGGAATAGGGGAATAGGTTTAGGGGTAGGGTTAGGATAAGGGTATAGAAAATACAGTTTGAACAGTACAAAAACCATTAAGCATAGAGTGTTTTCACGACATGTCATCAGTTGGCCATATTGGCAGTACTAAATGTAACCAATTCCACTGAATCAAACAAAATTTGCATATTTTGCTGATTATTGCTGCTAGAATGGTCAATTATTGTCATGTTTTGGCTGTACTAATCGGTCGGATGTGGAAAAAGGTTTGGAGTACTATAGAATGAAAAAAATTATAACAAATCAAGGAGAAGAGTGCAAAAAAACAAAAGGCATTTGGTCAAACTGAACCAGGATTTCCAGGGCAAGAATCTAGGTAACATTCATGTTTGCTCTTATCATTTCCTGTCAGGTAGGTGAAATATTAGGCTTATATCTTAATTATATCTTATATCTCATCTTAATTACTACTACTTCTTTACCACCTATTAACTTTAGTTTGTCAAAATATTGCTTTCCTGCTTACTAAGTCCTTCTCTATATAATTTAGCAGCTTCTGCATGTTTTTTTCTCCATGGTTTAGACAGCATAAATTAGCAGAACAACATTTTCAGTAGTACATGAACCGTGTAATCAGTGCTGTTGTTTACATCTGCGTATCGCCAATATGGCCGCACATCTGGGTAACTGACCAAATCCTGACACATAGTAGGTGCAAGCCCTGTATTGAATGTCCCCATACTGAAGGAATACTAGTGTGTGTGTCTGTGTGTATTTTATCACCTATGCTCAATTGAACAATGTATTACATCTGTTGCAATTAAAATTAAATGTGAAAATAAATGAAAAGATTACTGCTTTGAGTCTTATAATCAATTAAACGCGTTTCTGTTGTAGAGGTGCTTCGGAGCAGTATGGAGTGCGCATGGTCACGAATTCCCTCATCATAAACAGCAACTTGCGCTAGACTTGACTAACTATTTTTTGTCATAATATTGCAGCCCTATGACTTCCTGTTTTTCACATGTGTAATTTAGATAACATTTTATACAGTCTATTGTTAGTGACAACTGTTTAAAATATTGACCAAAGTTATTGGGTTACTCTAAAAGTATTTGACATCAACGACATAGTACGGTGATTCTAATAATACAGTGATTATAAATATTGCCCTCACATATGCAAAAATACCCCTGGAAATCAAATATTGATTATTTTCTGACCCTGATAATGTCACGGTTATGGACTTTTGTTTGTGTTTCTTTTGGCTTTTCCCATGTTTTCCCTAGTTTTGCATTTGTCCTGATTAGTTCATTCTGTGCTCCTGCTATTAAGTTATTAAGGCCCGATCACACCATTTAGGTCTGAAAATGTGAGGCGCACCGCACTGCCTTTTTTTGGTAAGAGCAGTGCACAGCGGTTTATTTATGTTGCTAGGAAACCATCAAAACAGCAGGCCTGTCGGTCTAATCAAAGGAATATAGCGCGAGCACTCTAAAATCTTTGTTTTTTGTTGTTAAGTAAACTGTCATATTAGCTAAAACCTTAAAAAAAAATACAGCTCCGGGTAACCTGCGACAGACACCAAAAGTTTCTCCTCCATCATTGCAGTCTCCAGACTTTCTAAGCAACGGTAAACTTTTTTCAACGTAACGGAAAGGCCCGCCTCCTAAACCATTCGATGGGACAATGGAAAAAAATGCAATGACGTTGAGCGCATTTCTGCTCAGAGTTGCTTTTTTTTCAACTTCAGGCACTCAGAGTGCTCCTGCAAATGCACAAGGTGTCCGGGGCGCATAAACAGCGGACAGAACACTCACTGCCAATAGAAAACAATTAAAAAAACGCGTTCTGTCTGATTGGGGCCTTAGTCATTCTCTTTTGGTAATAAGTACTCCCCATTTTTGTTCAGTCCCTGCTGGTTATTGTTGATTTCTGTCTATGTAGTGTGTTGGATTACCCATTCTTCTCTGGATTTATATTAAAAGGCCTTCTAGATTATTCTTCTTGTTGTGCGCTTTATATTGCTCCTACTTGAGTGTTACAGAATAACCAGCCCAAACAGTAAGTTATATAACAGCTTTTCCCTGCTCGTTTGTTTTTGTTTTGAGGTTTTTGTCCCCTCATGGACATGCCCGCCGCCCTCCTCCTCTGCATGGAGCAGGGGGAATGCTACCTCGAGGACCATACGAGGGACTTCCAATCTTGCCCAGCAAACACAATGCCCAGACGACTGCCTGTGTACCTTACACAAAGTCAGCTTCAACACCACATTACGAGCCAAGTTGTCTGGGGATGGTCCTTGGGGGAGTTTCGCTAAATTTATGGACTAGGTGCTGGTGAGCTGCATTTCTGTATTTACTATCGGGGCCCACTGACGAGGATTGCACCAGCCCCACTCTGGACCCATAATCGTGCTGTGCGGAGTATCAGCCTTTAGCCCACCGATGATGAAGAGCCAAAACCCACCACAATCGACAAGTCATCGCCAGAAAGAACGACAGAGCTGAGGATCGCCCCGGAGCCAGAGCCTCATCAATTGTCTGACCAGGTGCGTGAGCATTCTTGTGCTGATTTCTGGCCCCTGCAAGATTATTACCTCGACAGGTCTGCTGTTTTGATGGTAGGTTTAGGATTAAGTATGAGGGAGGGGAGATAATCAGATAGCTTTCTAGATAGATAGATTTCAACGAGAGGGGTTAATAATTTGGCAGGGGGGGCGAAAATGGGTAAAACATTGGCAAAAATACATGTGACGGTGGATGACATTGGAGATCGAGGACACGGAGGAAAGCCCCGGTCCATTGTTCCTGAGGGTGAGCTGAGGTTATTCTTCCTATTCTTCTTCTGCCATCACCATCTGTGCCCAAACTGTCTGTCTGACCTAAATTATCTATTTGTGCTATCACAACCACAGAGGTTGTGCCTGAACTGTCAGTCTGCATTGAACTGCTTGCCTGTCCTGTCACAATCACAGAGGTCATTCCTCTATCCATAGTACTCCCAGTCTGTCCTACCCAGCAGCTCCACCAAGTCTCATAGCTCCCTGGTCTCCACCATGGCCTGTCAGTTCACCAGCTCTGCCAGGCTCCCTGGTCCCTCTGGCTCCATCTTGGTCAGTCGCCTCGGGACTTACACTCTTCCGACTTAGCCTCGTTCCTCCCTCCCTCCAGCTCCATTGGGCTCCTCCTTCCCTAAAGCTCCACTTCGGTCCTCTGTTGCTTTCCACCGCTCTGGCTCCTCTGCCCCGCCTTGGTTCTATGGATCCTCTGGGTCACCCTGACTCTGTGGCTCTCTGTCTCCACCCTGGCCTCCTCTTCCACCTGTTCCACCTCCATCAGTCGGCCCCCTAGGGTTGTCAGCTCTTCCTCCACCATGGCATATTCCACCTGGTTTCCTTTGGCCTCTTCTGTTGGACTCAATGTGGGTCAAGAGTGGACTTTTTGTTTGTTTTGGTTTCTGTTCTCCTGCCTTAGTTAGTTTCATTGACCTAGTTTCCCATGTTGTCCTGATTATTATATTCTGTTCATGTGTGCTCCTGCTATTAAATCATTAGTCCCTCTCATGCTTTGGGATAAATCAGGGGTGCCCAAACTCTGTTCTGGAGTGCCAGTGTCTAGTGCCAGTGATTATTTTTTATTTTTGTGCGATTTATATCGCTACTACGCAAGTGTTACAGATACACTCAGAAAAATTAGAAGGCTCTTACCCACTTAGAAAACAAAGACTTAGACTTACGTTAGAATGCTGTTCACTGACTTCAACTCAGCATTCAATACAATAATCCCACAACAGCTCATCAACAAACTAAACATTCTGGACCTTAGCTCCTCCCTTTGCAATTGGATCCTGGGCTTTTTAACTGGAAGACCTCAGTCAGTCCGTGTCGGCCGCAACACCTCCAGCACTACCACACTAAACACATGTGCCCCACAGGGCTGTGTGCTCAGCCTGCTGCTCTTCACGCTGCTGACCCATGACTGCACTGCCAAGTTCAGCTCCAACCACATCATCAAGTTTGCTGATGACCAACTGTGGTAGGTCTCATCAGCAACAACGATGAAAAAAAAAGAAAGTGGCACAACTGGTTGAATGGTGGTGCAAACAACCTGTCCCTCAATGTGAGTAAGACAAAGGAGGTTGTGATGGACTTCAGGAGGAATTCTGTTGACCACCCCCCCACTGATCATCGACAGCTCGACTGTGGAGAGAGTCAGCAGGACAAAATTCCTGGGGGTGCACATAACAGAAGACCTCACCTGAATCACCAACACTACATCACTCTCCAAGAAAGCGCAACAGCAACTCCACTTTGTGCGCCGACTTAAAAGAGCAAATCTCTCCCATCCTCACCACATTCTACAGAGCCCTCAATTCCAACCACCTCACCCCCCTCTTATCCACAATGTAAACTGTTGAAAAACTCAAAACACTGTGCAATTCTGAGTGTGCTACACACAGGTGAGTGGGCTGGACAAAACACCTGTAGAAACACTCTTTTCTCTCTGCATGCACCAGACACTTTCTTAGTAACACTCCATGTTACAGAGATTAATAAGGACTTAACAAATGTTTATTTGTCAATGCACCACAGATCAAATTTGCTGCTTAACCTTCAATACCTTTTTTGCACAATACCATGCACAGTTATTATGTAAAGTACTTATGTAGTCTGTCTTATGTTATGTGTATGTATAGTCAATTTTTTATAGTATATGTATAGTTAGATTACCGCTTTCAGTAGGTTAGCTATGTATAGGTTTAAAAAATGTTCCTACATCTAGTGTTGTATGTTTATATTTATGTTTATTTATGTACCGCTGTGGTCCTGCGAGACATGACATTTCATTCCACTGTATGTCCACACGTAGTGGAATGACAGTAAGGCTGAACTTGACTTGAAAATGTTTTCTGATCTGATTAAATTAAAAGGAACTTTTGAAACCATGATAAAGCATGGTGATGCAAGCAACATATCATGCAATAGGGCTGCTTCTCTTCAGCTGGGGCAGTAGGCAAAATAGAAGCAGTGGAACATGCCAAATACCAGAACATTTTGGCCCCAAACCTGCTGGCATCCCCTAAAAATCTGAAGATAAAGAGGAATTTGATCTTTTAGAATGATTATAGCCTTGAACACAAATCTAAGTCAATAAAAAGAAACAGCTTCAGAAGAACAATGTTTAAGAAAAGACCAATCAGACCTTAGACCAGATCAGGTTAAGTATTTTACATTAAATGTGGATCTGACATGATTTTATTTGGATTCATTTTTTGTACATCTTTAAAAATGCATTTTAACAAGGGGTGTGTAGACAGAGAAATTTAAAATAGATGTTTTCTCGTTTAATTTATCTTAAAATGTAATTTATTCCTGTGTTAGCTAATCTGAATTTTTAGCAGCCATAACTACAGTTTTCAGTATCATACGATTCTTCAGTAATCATTTAAATATAAGTCTTCAACAGAAGACTTAAAAGAAGAGTAAGGAAGTTGGAAAATATGCAAAAGGGAAGCTGTGGTAATTAGTAATGGCACTGAGATGGGCTTTGAAGTTAAGCAATCTCTACTGACTTAACTGCATTTACAATAATACTGTAGTGAAGTGTCTTAGTCTCTTAACTCTGTTAGTCTGTCTGTGAGGTTTCTGTTCTGCTGCTGCTGCTTTGGCTTAGTTTTGTCTGGTGAAAACATAACAACACTTTCATCCAAGACCTTCACAACAACATCATCCTGAGGTATGTTAAAAATTTGTCTAGTCTAGTCTGTTTAGGCATGTGCATAGATGAGAAATATGCGTTTTTGAGCATTTATATCATTATTTGCCTTTTGACTTATCTTGTTATACCAAGAGCAGGCAGACCATTAAGTTCACACATTTTCTTACATAGTATTAAAAACACAAAACATTTTTTTTACAGTAGTTTAACAGTGTTTAAACAAACAGGAATGCATCGCACACTTACATAATTGGTGTTTTAGTGGAAATGATGACTGTGCAATGTCTGCCATTCATGCCAGTTGTCAGTTGTCAGTTACTATTCCTCAGGAAAATCTTGGTGTTGATGTAAACCTACTACAGCTTCATTCAGGAGTGGTAATGGATCTCATTATTCCTTGAAAACGTAGCTTATGATGGAGCACTTGAGCATGTCAGTGCCTGCCCCAAAATGTCTTTCCAACAACAACAATTGCTTAGAAACAGGGAAAGGGTTGTGTGAAGATGAAAGAGAGCCTTGGAAACACAAAAAAGTGTGCAGTCAGGTTCATGAGAATTGTAATGTAACAATACAGGTGTTTACACACCTAAGACTTAAGGAACGGTCCTTATAAGAAACATAACATGAAATACAGAACAATTCAGGGATTGTATGGATGAATTATTTTGTGTAATAATATTTTAGCACAAATGGCCACAATAGCTTTTGTTTATGAGGCTCTGTAGTCTGCTTCCATTATGCTTCCGTTTTGCTTCAATTTTTCTGATTTAATATTTTTGTTACAAACTTAAAAAGAAGTTTTTAAAACTTCAAGAAATGTGTTGAGCACATGCGACAGGTGATTCTAAACAGACATGCAAAGTTTTAGGGAGACTGGACAACAGCTGGCATAAACTATAACTCTACTGTTAATTTTGATCGATGCATCCTTGCGTAATAAAAGTATTCATTTCTTTTTCACTGACCCTACACTGTAGTGTATGTAAACAAAAAAACAAACAAAAAACAAAAAAACAATACTGAAAAAAAGTTTTGGTGTGTCTTTCATCATTATTTTTTTATATCTCAAGATTTTAAGAATCCTTGTTTTCCATAAAAGGCAAGACAGTGACAGTGTATTAAGTTCCCCGTCTGTCGTTCACGTTCGACGTTGTGTCGAAGTGACGACTAGGGGTCGCTCTTGAGAGCCCGAATACCTCTGACAGCTTTGAGAAAAGGCCAATGAGAATTGGTATGCAGTATTTGCATAGCCCGCTCCGCCCCGGAGATCCGGGCATAAGAGGGGGGGGCTAGGCAACACTCATTGTTCTGTTTCTTCGGAGCCGAATGCAGCGTCTCTTCATTGAGAAGCAGCGTTACTCACCTCTCTCGTCGTTGGATCTACGGCACGGGCAGCGGTCTCTTCCTTCTCGAACGCAGTAGCAGTGAGAGTCCCCTGGGTGCTTCGACGGCGAATCTTGAAGAGCAGATTTCCTCTTAATAAAATCTAAAGAGCAAATTTCTCTAAAAGAGTGCAGACACGGTGGGTTTGTGTGTTTACTATGCCTTTCCTTCCGTGTCCTTCTGGTTGCGGCTTCTTTCTCTCCCAAAACGATCGGCACGAGCTCTGTCTTCAATGTTTGGGTCGTGACCATGCTGAAGCAGCGTTCGGCGAGGGCGGATGTCCTGCTTGCGAGGACATGCCCCTCAGCACACTTCGTTCGCGAGTCGCGTTCTTTACTAAAAGACCGCGGCTCGCATCAACCGCTACCGCGGCTCGTCCTTCTACTTCCGGGTACGAGGCTGCCGCGGCGCGTGTTGATGAAGAGCGAGAGAGCGCGAGCGTTTCGCCGGGTAATTCCCCGCGTCCCTCGCGCTCTGTGTGTCTGCCGGTCGAGCTTTCGGATGACTTTGAAAACTCGTCTCAGTACGGGTTGGATTGGTTATTCGGGGCTCCTGCGGGGGAGGAAGAAGTGTCTGCAGCATCGGAGAGTGGGCAGCCATCTGAAGCAGACGCGCTATCTGAGGCACCCGCTGCGGGGGCGGGTTCTCAGTCAGTAGCAGACGCGGAAATGGCGGCCATGCTCGAACGGGCGGCCAAAGCAATCGGGATTGAGTGGAAGTCTCCGCCCCATCCTGAGCGCTCACGGCTGGATGATTGGTATCTGGGTAACGACCGTGGTTCTCGGCCACGTTCTACCCCAGTTCCTTTCTTCCCGGAAGTGCATGAGGAACTGACTAAGTCGTGGAAGGCTCCTTTTTCAGCCAGAACGCGTCTTAGCGGTTCTTCCTCTCTCACCACCCTCGATGGAGGTCCAGCGAAGGGGTATACGGAGGTTCCCGCCGTGGAGCGTGCGATCGCGGTGCATCTTTGCCCGCAGACCGCCGCCACCTGGCGGGACCGCCCAAAACTCCCGTCCAGGGCATGTAAGGCTTCTTCCGCTCTCGTGGGGAAGGCTTATGCTGCTTCTGGACAAGCTGCGTCCGCCCTTCACGCTATGGCCGTCCTGCAGGTCTATCAGGCCAAGGTTCTTAGCGAGTTGCACGAGGGTGTTCCCAAACCAGAGCTTTTGCAGGATCTGCGCTCGGCGACTGACTATGCTCTACGAGCTACGAAGGTCACGGCGCAGGCTCTGGGGAGGGCGATGTCCACTATGGTGGTCCAGGAGCGCCACCTTTGGCTGAATCTGGCGGAAATGAAGGACGCTGAGAAGGTTCGCTTTCTTGACGCCCCCATTTCTCAGGCTGGTCTCTTTGGCGACACTGTCGAGGAATTTGCACAGCAGTTCTCCGCAGTGAAGAAACAGACGGAGGCTATCAAACACATCTTGCCTCGTCGGGCGCCGCCCCCCGGGCCCGCACCCCCGAGGCAGCAGCCTCCGCCTGTTTCACGCCGAGGACGACCGCCTTCCAGACCGGCTCAGGGCCCGCCACAGGCTGGTCCTGCACCTAAACCAGCCTTGCGGTCGAGCTCTCGCAAGAAGGTGGCGCCGTTAGCTCAGTCTCAGGCCGCTAAGAACCCTCGTCAGGCTTCGAAGCGTTCCTGAAACGAGCAGCCCGGAGGAGAGAGATCTGCTGACCTGTCTGGATCCACACTCGGCGAGGGGACGAGTGTGGGTTTCGGCTCCACCCCGGCTGTCTGCCTCTCGGCAGACGGCCACCACATGGTCAATAAAAGAGCAATTTTCTTCTCTGGGCGAAAAAATCTATGTGACTGCGTCCCTCCGGGGTACCCAGCCACTAAAACATGTCAAAGCATGCTCAACCGCAGGGCCTGCGCTTCGGCATGCTTTGACGAATCAAGTGCATCCATCAGTCGATCCCCTGAGCTCAGGCGATCTTCTGATGGATCCTTGTCTGTCGGTTCCGATGGTCGATCCTCCCATGGCTGGGTCCCTCCGGGGTACCCAGCCACCAAAACACATCAAAGCATGCTCAACCGCAAAACTTGCGCTTCTGCATACTTTGACAGAGAAACAAGCGCATCCGTCAGTCGATCCCCTGAGCTCAGGCGATCTTCTCACGGATCCTTGTATGTCGGTTATGGCGATCAAAGCACCTTGTGTCCTCCGGGACAGCACGCCCCCGAACAAAGGGCTTTCACCACAACTCAGTCACACCGTACCCACCCGAGGTACGTCGGTGGTCCCCCTGAGACCGTTGGCAGAGAGTTTTACAGCTTGGCTCGAGATACCCAACCTCTCTCGCTGGCTTCTCAGAACCATCCGACTCGGCTATGCTATCCAATTCGCACGCAACCCGCCCAAGTTCAGCGGCATCTTCTCTACCGCGGTTCGGGACGAGAATGCTGCGGTTCTTCGGGCGGAGATCGCGACCCTTCTGGTGAAGGACGCGATAGAGCCGGTCCCCTCGGCCGACATGAAGAAAGGGTTCTACAGCCCCTACTTCATTGTACCCAAGAAAGGTGGCGGTTTAAGACCAATCCTGGATCTGAGGATTCTGAATCGGGCCCTTCACAAGCTCCCCTTCAGAATGCTAACGCTCAAACGCATTCTCACGTGCATCAGATTCCAGGATTGGTTTGTGGCGATAGACCTGAAAGACGCGTACTTTCATGTCTCGATTCTTCCAAGACACAGGCCCTCCCTGCGGTTTGCCTTCGAAGGTCGAGCATTTCAGTACAAAGTCCTTCCATTTGGGCTCTCCCTGTCTCCCCGCGTCTTTACGAAAGTCGCAGAGGCAGCCCTTGCCCCTCTCCGGGAGAGGGGCATCCGCATTCTCAATTACCTCGACGACTGGCTGGTCATAGCACACTCTCAGGAGTTGGTATGCAAACACAGGGATGTGGTTCTCAACCATCTGGCCCATCTGGGGTTTCGGGTCAACTGGGAAAAGAGCAAGCTCGCCCCGGTACGGAGCATCTCTTTTCTCGGTATACAACTAGACTCGGTTGCCATGAGTGCACGGCTCTCCCCGGAGCGTGCACAGTCAGTGCTGAGCTGCGTCCAGAAGCTCTCACGCAGCCCGACGGTCCCCCTCAAACAATTTCAGAGGCTCCTGGGTCACATGGCATCCGCAGCCGCCGTCACGCCGCTGGGCCTGATGCACATGAGACCGTTACAACACTGGCTGCGTTCCCGAGTCCCGAGATGGCCATGGCGCCAGGGTTCATACCGGGTGCACGTCACACCCGTATGTCTAAAAACCCTCGGTCCTTGGAAAGACATTTCGTTCCTACGGGCCGGGGTGCCCTTAGGACAAGTGTCCAGGCGCATTTTGGTTACGACAGATGCATCCAACACAGGCTGGGGCGCCGTATGCAATGGGCAAGCAGCTGCAGGGCTCTGGTCGGGCCCTCGGCTGCATTGGCATATCAATTGCCTCGAGCTGCTGACAGTGTTTTTGGCCCTGAAGAGGTTCCGACCTTTGGTTCAGGGCAAACACGTGCTGGTCCGCACAGACAGCACTGCGACTGTAGCCTACATCAATCACCAGGGCGGTGTACGCTCCTTTCGCATGTCACAGCTAGCCCGCCATCTCCTCCTTTGGTGTCGAAACAATGTCAAGTCTCTACGAGCCACCCACATACCGGGCGAACTCAATTGGGTAGCGGACGCGCTCTCCCGACAGACTTCGCTTCGGGGCGAGTGGAGACTTCACCCTCAGACGGTTCAGCTGATCTGGAGTCTTTTCGGTCAGGCCCAGGTCGACCTGTTTGCCTCGATAGAGAACACTCACTGCCAGTTGTGGTACGGTCTGTCCGAGGCGCCCCTCGGCACAGATGCACTGGCACACAGCTGGCCTCAGGGCCTCCTCAAGTATGCGTTTCCACCAGTGAGCCTAATTGCACAGACCCTGTGCAAAGTCAGGGAGGACAGAGAACAGATCCTGCTGGTGGCCCCCTACTGGCCCAACAGGGTTTGGTTCTCAGAGCTGGTGCTCCTCTCCCCCGTTCCTCCCTGGCGCATTCCCCTGAGGAAGGACCTCCTTTCACAGGGGAAGGGCACGATATGGCACCCGCGCCCAGATCTCTGGAACCTCCACGTATGGTCCCTGGACGCGACCAGGAGGATTTCAGAGATCTCCCACTGGCAGTGGTAAACACTCTGTTGCAGTCGAGAGCTCCTTCCACGAGGCGGCTGTACGACCTCAGATGGCGCAAATTCACAAACTGGTGTTCCTCCCGGGGGGAGAACCCACGGAGATGTGGCATCCGAACGGTGCTTTCCTTCCTCCAAGGAGGACTGGATAGACACCTTTCTGCTTCAACACTTAAGGTCCAGGTAGCCGCTATTGCCGCTAACCACGACCTGGTGGAAGGTAGATCGGTTGGGAAGCACAATTTGGTTATACGATTCCTTAAAGGTGCACGCAGGCTGAACCCCGTCAGACCGCGCCTTGTCCCCTCTTGGGATCTGTCTGTGGTCCTCCGGGGCCTACAGTCAGATCCCTTTGAGCCGCTCCAGTCAGTCGAACTCAGTGCTCTCTCCCAAAAGACGGCTCTCCTGACTGCGCTCACATCGATCAAAAGAGTGGGAGACCTCCAAGCCCTCTCCGTCAGTGACTCGTGCCTCGAATTCGGGCCGGCTAACTCTCACGTTATCCTGAGACCCCGGCCCGGTTATGTGCCCAAAGTGCCCACCACTCCCTTCAGGGACCAGGTGGTCACTCTGCAAGCTATCCCTTCTCAGGAAGGCGACCCCAACCTCTCCTTGTTATGCCCAGTCCGTGCCCTGAGCATTTACTTGGAACGTACTGAAAGCTTCAGACGGTCGAGTCAGCTCTTTGTCTGTTTTGGAGGACAGCAGAAGGGGAAAGCTGTCTCCAAACAAAGAATTTCCCACTGGATTGTGGATGCGATTCGTTTGGCCTACCAGGCCACAGGGGTGCCCTGCCCGCTGGGGGTGCACGCCCACTCCACCAGGGGCGTCGCAGCGTCGGTTGCGCTGGCGAACGGGATCTCTTTAACAGACATTTGCAGAGCTGCAGGTTGGGCTACACCTAACACGTTTGCCAGGTTCTACAATCTGCGTGTAGAACCAGTCTCTTCGGGAGTCCTGAACGCAAGCCCAGTAACTCCTGAAGCTGACACGGTGTAGAAGCTTGCTGAAGCGTCGTTCCCCACGGGTGATGACGCTTCCCCAGTTCAGTAAGTTTCCTGGCGTGAACCCTGAACGACAATTTCCATCATGTTGCACCCGCAACGTAGCTATGTTCAGCGGAGGAACTAGCTATCAGAATCTAATATGAGGTTAGGTTGCCTCTTGTGAACTCTCATATTAGGTTGGTGCCCCACATGTAGTGGCTCCTAATGCGGCCCCATGTGTGTATCTCCACCTATACTCCCAGAGATGCGGTGTTTCCCTTAAGACAAAACTTGTCTCCGACCCTGAGCTCAGCAGTCTCTCCTCATGCGGAGCCTGCCTCAGGATCGTCCCCTTGTTGTGCTCCCCTAGTGCGAGCCCTCAAGTGTATTCTCCACACAAATACCTCCCTCCGGGCAGGGTGTGGTCTCCGTAGTGCCCATCCCCCCCCGGGGAGGACGGACACTGGCCCAATGTTCTCCAAGATGTTCAACCAAAGGTGAGGAAAGGCTGGCTGAAGCTCTTGGGCATTGGAAGGTCACGTAGAGGTGAGTGACATTTATCTAACACGCAAGACCTGTTAATATTTGCACTCCATGCACTCGTGACGCGGTCCGCTGGTTGTGGCGTTTTCAACTGGGACCCCTAGTCGTCACTTCGACACAACGTCGAACGTGAACGACAGACGGGGAACGTCTTGGTTACGTATGGTAACCCTCGTTCCCTGATGGAGGGAACGGAGACGTTGTGTCCCCCTTGCCACAACCTCGGACCGCCTCTGAGTGTAGCCGGGTGCTTCGGCTCCTCAGATCAGAACAATGAGTGTTGCCTAGCCCCCCCCTCTTATGCCCGGATCTCCGGGGCGGAGCGGGCTATGCAAATACTGCATACCAATTCTCATTGGCCTTTTCTCAAAGCTGTCAGAGGTATTCGGGCTCTCAAGAGCGACCCCTAGTCGTCACTTCGACACAACGTCTCCGTTCCCTCCATCAGGGAACGAGGGTTACCATACGTAACCAAGACGTTTTTCAGGTTGACATTTCTGGCTTTAATTCTGCCACTGTCTGTAGTCATCGTCTGGATAGACTAAAATGAAACATACCTTTTGTGAAGTTTACTGTGCTCCCACAGCATCTTCCCCAGTCAATTTTTTATGTCCCTCAGATTCTTTCTTATGTGAACTCTAATTTGCCTCTGTTTTATTTCATATATATCTTCCAGGTGCTTGTAAAGATCTCATACATCATTTTCTGCCGTAGTTTTAAAGAGGCAGGGTGTGCCATAGGTGAAGAACAAAAGAAAGCAGTAGGTGTAAGTGGGATCTTTGTGTCTTTCTGTCACATGACAGTTCAGCTATTCATAATTATTGTTTTTGTCTCGCATACAGATAACAGCTGTTCAGAATGTTTGTGTGCTTTTTCAACATGTGAATAGTCATGAACAATACATTTGAATTGTTTTGTTAGATAATCAAGGCCATAGGGGAACTAAATAAATAAAATAAATAAATAAATAAATAAATGAGCAGACACATTGGAACATTTGACAAAATACTCACCACAGCAGATTTCCAACTTCTTAATCTCATTACATTGTGATACTGGCTAAAAAATTATAGAAATTAATACTTTTATTTAGCAAGGATGCTTTATGATGATAAAGACATTTATAATGTTATAAAAGATTTCTATTTCAAATAAATGCTGTTTTCTGAACTTTATATTCATCAAAAAACCTAAAACAAATTCTACTCTGCTGTTTTCAACATAATAATAATAAATGTTTTTTTTCTGAGCAGCAAATCTGAATATTAGAATGATTTCTGAAGGATCATGTGACTGGATCAATGATGCTGAAAATTTAGCTTTGAAATCACAGGAATAAATGACGTTTTAAAATATATTCAAATAGAAAATAGTTAATTTAAATAGTAAACATATTTCAAATTGTTACAGTTTTGCTGTACTTTACAAATAAATACATTGGTGAGCAAAAGAAACATTAAAAAATCTTACTGTTCAAAAAGCTTTGACTGGTAGTGTACTATTTATTTTAAGTGAGGGAAATTTTACTATAAATAAAAAAAAAAAAATAATGCAAGAACATATACTAATGAAATGATTAACCACAATAATTTGTGATATCATCAAAGTAACATTCACCAGTTTCCTCGTTGCATCATGGTGAGATAATGTATGCGTCTCATATAACCTGTAAAGCAATACAGTCAATAATAAATGACTGAACTTTCAGGGGCCTCAGTGTTCGAGAACAGGTGTGGCCTTATTGCTGAATGTGACTTTTGTTTCCAAAGATTATAATAAACTGGGTTGGGGCCCACACAGTCGTAAAGCAAATTAATGTGAAGCAATGTTGAATTTTCATATAGATGGTCAAAGGTGGTTTTGACCCAATGAAAACTGAAAATGAAAAATCTGGCACGCTATGGATTGGAAACCTGACTCATTTTTATTACTGCTGTAGTTGTATCAAAACAATTTTGATACAACTTTAGTACGTTAATTTAGTACATAATTTTAGTACGTTAGGAGTGATTCATAATTTTGTGTGTGAGATGTGACACAATATTTTAAAGGCAGCCATGTCTTAATAATGTAATTCCTCAGTTGGGGTTAATCATTTGCTGAGCTCTGATTTCATGACAACTTCTGAACACTGTGAGATAAGACATCATGTATATATACCTGTAACCAGAGACTAACAATGATCCACAAAATAAAGGGAGATACAGGAGGAACAGAAGCAGATTGTAAACAGATAGAAGGTAAAAAATTATATTATATTAACTTTATTCACTATTTTTTTATTTATTATTTAATAATTATATATATATTTGTGTATTTATTAATACTTATTAGATTTATGTATACATATTTAGATTTTTTTTTCATCATATTTTAACTTAATTCCCCTCTAATTCTCTTCAAAGATTTTAATTTCTGCTATTTTTCACTTAATTTGTCTATTTTTGTTTGTTTTTATGGATGAACAGTATATTATACTACACATTTTATTTTATATATAATCAGCATATTATAATTATTTAAAAAAAATTGTGTATTTATATTATAATATTTTATAATATTTATTTTATGCATGAATATTATAATATATTATTAATTTATTGTATATATAATCAGCATATCATAATTATTTTAAAAAAATAAAGTAAACTTTTGACTAGTGCATGTTTATGTATGTATATATATATATATATATATATATATTTACTTGCATTTTTACATGTATTTTTAATATATATATTTAATTTATTTTACACATCTTTTTATAATATTTTAACCTAATTGCCCTCAATTCTCCCCAAAGATTTTAATTACTTCCTTTCCACTTAAAATATTTTAGTTTGTTTTTATGAATGATTATATTATATTATATTATATTGGATACATGATGGATACATGAGATTATCTCATATTTTTCTAAAAAAATGTATTATATATATAGTCATTAATAAATAACTGAACTTTTATGGGCCTTTCAGGAAACTTTCAGGAAAATGTCCTGTCCTTACATAGTTTCCAGACATCTATAGCTAAATATCAGGGGTGTTATTTGCACAGGCCAGCTTTACTAAAAAGAAAATATTTGTCATCTTGATTCAGATGATCGTGAAATCATCAGTGCCCGCTGTGGCCCTGATCACACTAGTGGTGTCCGGGGTGCAGGCATTTATTTCTGTTGGGGGTGGTGGAAACACCCATGTGACCATTACTGGCGGAGCTGTAATGGCAAAGATCTATGAAGTGTGTGAAGCAGTGGCTGAATCAGAAGGAAGAGATTTCAAACCAACGGTGAGTTTGTGCACAAGTAGATGTATAAAAAAGCACTACCATGAAAGCTGTGCACTTCTTCGTAGAAGTCATTTTTTAAACATATGACGAAATTGAATTTTCCACATTAACTCAGGGCTCATCAGCAGAGGAGCTGCTGCGGGCATGTCTGGGCACGGCCACAGGTGAGGTTTCAGGCGCAAAGTTTCGTACGGCGCTAAATCAGATCTACATGCAGAATGGCTTTGTGGACCGGGATTTCATGAGCAGCGCACCACACCACTTCAATAATGAGGCCTTCAATGAGGGACGCAACCTTATCATTCAGGGGACTGCGGCTGTTAAAGCAAACGTCCGCACAGACAACCTTCAGTCTGCCAGAGAAACACTGGGGCGAGTGTGTCACACACTGCAGGTCAGAGAGGGCACAAGCATATTGCTTCATAATTGCTCAAGACTCATTAACTATTTGTCGACACATTTACTTATTGAAAAACCATTTGTGTTAAGAACATACACAATCTAAATATAAACATAATAAATATAATTCACTTATGTTTTTTTCAGGACTTTTACAGCCACAGTAACTGGGTTGAATTAGGTAACAAAATTCCATACGCCAACCTCATCAGACCGGATCTTAACATTGAGAAGATTGCAGGTACATAAAGTCATTGGATGTGATTTATGAGAGAGACTCATATACCATTTTTCTGACATGTTGACATGACCAATGTTCATGTGTAATAGCTCCTAATAATCAATGTTTTTAATGAAAACTGGAGATAAGTGAACAGATGACTTGGTTCATAACTGATAACAGGTTACATGCGGGAGTACATATCGCATTGTATGAGATTAATCTATGTTGACTGTTCTTGCATAGCAAATAAGTAAATTGAGCGCATGTTTGTGACTTGAATGTGTGTTTTAACCAAGGTATACTGCTTTAAATAGATGGCATGTGTATGTGTTAATGTGCAGACATTACAATGTCAACGTGCAGTGACTGTGCCAGTGGTACCTGTCCAAACCAGCTGCTTCCTGCCATTCTCAGTGGGAAGTACCTCACTTCGGGATATATGGGCTTGTTCTCCAGTGACAAACCTCAAGGTGAACAGACATACATAGGTTTATACCAGTGTTAATTTCGTTGACGGATAGTTTTCGTCATAATTTTCGTCAACGACATTTTTTTTCCACAGACGAAAACGAAACGATAACGAACTAAAATTCTTTTTAAATGAAAGAAAAAAAAACTGACACAAATCTACTGGCATTTTCGTCAACGAATAAAAACGAGACGAAAATTGTCAATGTCAATATGTGGGAGTACGAGAAGTGCAGACATAAGGATATATTTGAGGATGCAAGAGAACTCAGTTCGGTCTAGTTTTCTGAGCACATACACCGAAGCATACACAAAGCACGTCTCACACTCTTTCGCGTTGCATAAACAGAGAAATACACACAAATGATCTCGAATTGTCCGTTTTGACGAGTATTCACGTAAACACAGCAATTACGTCTTAAATGAACGTAAACAGTAGAGAGAAAGTGTGTCAGTACATTGCATCCATTGCGTTCGTGCGTTTGGTTTTAAAGGGATAGAGGCCACATTTAGTTACTATTGTCCGAGTCACTGATGTTAATCAAGCAACAAAAGAAAGACAGAAAACCACACACTGCTCTTGACTGAACCACTTACATAGCCCTAAAGATTAATCTAAATTAATTTATAGAAATAAACATGTCTGTTTGAAAGAATGAAGAATATGGTAAACAAGTTACTATAAAGAATGCATAATTAGCCTATATAACCATTAGTAGGCTATTTCATTAAAAAAAAGACCATGTTCTTTATGAAAAGTGGTTTTATTAAATTTTAATATTAAGGCATATTGTGTATTACTGCAGTTAAATTGTGTGTTTATGATAATTAAACCTTAATATCAAACCTATATAATGAGTTTGGAAATTTTAGAGAAATGCTTAGTAAATGCATTGCACTGTACCTAAACCCATAAAAATTTTAGCCGACTAAATTTACTGTAGATTAAACTAGACTAAAACTAAAAACAATTCAGATGACTAAAATGTGACTAAAACTAAATGGCATTTTAGTCAAAAGACTATGACTAAAACTAAATTAAAATTTGCTGTCAAAATTAACACTGGTTTATACCAAGAGAAATGCATGGGCACACATACTGGATTTTGCAAAATCCAGTAACTATGTAAAAAGAGGATTTGAAAACACAAACCAAGCTCAAATTACCAAGTTTTGGTGTTTAGTTCTAGAATGTGGTTTTTTTAAATTGTTGGTGGATGTTGTAAGGTTGTGGCTCAACTAATGACACATTTTTCTTTCCAGTATTACACAATAACACAGTCTATTGTTTTATTGTGTTCATGGGGTGAGAAGTGGTTTCAATTAAGCAAGGTCCAAGTTTACCAAAGAGAACGACTTTGTGACAGCAGTAAAACAGTAAAAGCAGAGCTAAAACATCTAGTAGTTCACAACTTTGCAGTGTAAGGAAAAAATGTGATTCAAAATACCTTTGGCATATAAAAAAAGACTTCTGATTTATTCCATTACCTCACTAAAGCAACACTTCAATAGGGATTAGAAGTGGAAAAAGTAGGCAAAACATTGTTTAGGAAAAACAAATGCTTAAAAGTAGAAAGCCGATTTGAGAGTAAATATATTTATACGCTATAACGATGTTTTTTTTTTTTTAAAGAAATCTCTTTTGCTCACCAAGCCTGCATTTATTTGATCCGAAGTATAGTGTATAGTATATCTGAATATATTTTAAAATGTGGTTTATTCCTGTGGTCAAAGCTAAATTTTCAGCATCGTTACTCCAGTCTTCCGTGTGACATTCAGAAATCATTCTAATATGCTGATTTGCTGTTCAAGAAACATTTATTATTATCAACATAATTAATATGTTTTATTTAGCAAGGATGCTTTAAATTGATCAAAAGTGATGATAAAGACATTTATAATGTTACAAAAAATTTCTTATGCTGATCTTCTGAACTTTCTATTCATCAAAGAAACTGTTTTCAACATAAAAATATTACTCTTTTTTTTGAGCAGCAAATCAGAATATTAGGATGATTTCTGAAGAATCATGTGACTGGAGTAATGATGCTAAAATTTAGCTTTGAAATCACAGGAATAAATTGCATTTGAAAATATATTAAAATAGAAAACAGTTATTTTAAATAGTCAGAATATTTCAGAATTTTACTGTTTTGCTGTACTTTGGACCAAATAAATGCAGGCTTGGTGAGCAAAAGAGACTTCTATAAAAAACATTAAAAATATTACTACTTGAAAATCTTTGACTGGTAGTGTCATTAACTCTTATTTGTCTTTTATGTGTGTGTAAAAGGTAAATGTAGCCATGGTGGGGCGACTGATCTCAGCAGTACCCAGAATCCTCGTGGTGGGATCAATAAAGATGAGCGCCAATCCCATAATGCTGATATGCACAATAATGCTGTGAACCTGGCCGCTGAAGCCACACTGGAGCTGCTGGAGGACATCCGTGGAGCTATAGGAAACAAGGATTACCTTCGGTATGGGGATAGATTAGATACGTATCTTAAGACAAAATTCCTTAAATCTTTAAGAGATTTTATCACTCTTATTTATTGCAAAGCTGAGAGTTGTTCTCTTAACAACCTGTTCTCTACAATACTCTTCAAGCATTTTTTTTAATGCTATTAATACTTTTAGTCAGATATAATGCATTAGATTGATCAAATGTGACAGGAAAGACATTTATTATGGTACAAATATATTTCTATTTCAAATAAATGCTGCTTTTCTCACTAAAGAAAAAAATGTATCATGGTTTCCACAACTATTTTCAACTGTGATAGTAAGATGTTTCTTAAGCATCCATTTAGCATATTAGAATGATTTCTGAAGGATCATGTGACACTGAAGACTGGAGTAATGGCTATTTAAAATTCAGCGTTGCCATCAATTACATACAGTAAATTTTAAAATAAAGTAAAATTACAGTAGATCTATTTTTAATCAAATAAATGCACCCTTGCTGAGCAGAAGAGAGTTTTTAAAATCTATTAACCAAAATAATTCTTTCTTTTTTCCCCTCCTCTATCAGGCTGATGGGTATCGCGCGATCTGCAGTGTTGGCTTTTGTGATTGACACCACAGGCAGTATGGCAGACGACATTGCAGAGGCCAAAAGAGTTGCCTTCAGCATCATTGACAGTAAGAAAGGAACTCAAGATGAACCATCTGAATATATTCTGGTGCCATTTAATGATCCAGGTGAGTGCAAACAAAGATTTATCTTAAGTACTGAAATACACATCACATAGAAACATTTGGTAAAAAAAAAAATCTACTGTTTTTAATTAATACTTTTAATTATTTAATGCTATTTATAATAGGTTTATTTATTGCCAACATGTATTCATCATCTTGACTGAATTTATTGTTGTCTTTGAAGAAAGTAATGCTGCTTTAGAATTTGACCAAAATTAAGTGTCATTAAATGTATATAAAAAAGAATAATGAAGAACAATGAAACAGGTTCAGAAACACACCTATGGTGGCTTTGTAGGCAGCTCATTAGGATTTGGAACAGAGCAATGATGTACTTTTTATTTGTATTATGGCAAAAGTGATCAGATAGAGTCCAAATTAATATGAGTCTACAATTAGTTTACATTTTGTATGAATTTGTAGCATTCGGACCACTAATAAGAACCACAGACCCAGATGTGATGAAGACGGAGATCTCCAAGCTCGCAGCTAATGGAGGAGGAGATACCCCAGAAATGTGCCTGTCTGCTCTTCAGGTACTGTGCTGTGGCCTTTCAGCCATTCATCTCAATCATCATATGTAAATAGCTACCAAAGTAGTTTCCATTTCAGTGTATCCCATAGATGTACACTCCATTTGTAGTGGCACTTTACTGGACTATATAACTTAGATACAATAAAAATATCGATGTTCGATAATGTTTTGGATACCACAGGGAAAAACTGCCACAACTTTAAATAATTAGGTCACTTCCAGCATAAAAATATCATGTCATACAAGATTTGCTCATGTCTTCCTTTTATTAGCCGAAGGTCCAAACTGCAGTTTCAAAGGGCTTTTCACAATCCCAGCCAAGAAAAAAAGGGTATTTTCTAGCAAAACGATCTGCCATTTTCTAAAAAAAATGCAAGTTTATATACTTTTTAACCACAAATGCTGGTCTTGCACTTTCTCTGTGATGTGTGACTACGACTTGACACATTACATAATGATGCTGGAAAAGTTACACACTTTTAGTTCTTCATCTATGTACTTTGATTAAAAAAGGTAGAGTAGGGTGAAAGACTACATCTAATTTTCTCCTCCAACTTCAAAATCATCTGACATTATTTTACCTTTTTTTGTAAAAGGCATTTGACTTTTTTTTTTTGCCTTGCAAACACTGGGTCGGTTGTTCCGCCTATACATCACGTACACATCAGCATATGTAACCCCTCCACCCAGGTCCTACTCGCACCTACTCCAAGCGAGTAGGACCCGGGTGGAGGGGTTACATTGGTGCCGTGACCCGGATGGGAGTGAGTTTTAGGGGGGTGAATGTAACGGAGGCCAGTGGTAGGTGCTGTGCAAGTAAACTTGGGTCTCCGGCATGAGAGGCGGGTGCACTAACAAGGAGGCTAAAGTCTGCAGCCTCTAGCGTCAGTCATGAGTACAGTCATGTGACGAATGTTTCATTCATACCGGAAGCCGAGTGCGCTCTCGAATATGTCAAATATATCTCACATATGTAATACAATGGTCCAGGAAATCCCTAATATGGACAAAAACATGCAGCTATCGCTGTACAGTAGCCTAATAGAATAAAGATAGAAACACTGTACTTAACATGAAGACAATAAACATGCGATTGCAGCAATATAAGAATAAAAGTTTGTCATAATGTAATGGTAATTAATAGCCTTTATTACAGTACATAATACTATAAAATGACTCTTATGATAAGAAGCCACTAAAGAAAGTTATTTCAGCATGAAATAAAACTGTCAGAAATAAGAGAGTGAGAACGCATATTGGAAACACCCGCATGTTTTAATTAATTCACTCTCATGAGAGAATGATGTGCTCAGCTCCACACTGAAGTAAGATTTTACACATTTTAAATAGTAAATTGATGGGAAAAGAAAAATCTGTGGCAGTCAGTGTTGATAATAGTGTGGCTGGCTGTTACAAATAAATCAATGTATGGGAAACACTGCAGTTAGAACTAAGAAATATTATTGAATATTATAAAGAATAATAGGAGTCAGTGTTTATTTCATTTTCTCTTTTTTCTAAAGTTCTGTTTCCCCCACAGCTGGCCCTGACAGGAGGTCCTTCCTCCTCATTTATATATGTGTTCACGGACGCTCCACCTAAGGATACATACCTGGAGAAAACCATCACTGCACTTATTCGCAGCACCAAGTCTACGGTAAAATGGTCCATCCTTGCGGTCCTTGCCATCAAAATTTTCACCAGCCTTCTCTCAGTTACCCACTTTTTCATCTCTCGCCCTTTCTTTTCAGGTATCTTTCTTCATGACATCGTTTAGGAGGAGGAGACGATCACTAAAGGCTTCGTCAGAGTTTCAGGTGTATTATGACATGGCCTTAGCATCTGGTGGTCAAGCCATTGAGGTCTCCAAGGCCAGTCTCTCTCAAGCCACTGACATCATTGTTGACACCTCTACATCAGCCCTGGTATGACCAGCATCTTAGTCATTTTGAAAATGCATCTATGTCACAAAATAACTTCCTCCTGTCTTTAATTTTTGCAAATGTTTGCATGCTCTCTTCATCTGTTAGGTGACAATTCTTCAGTGCTCCAGGGATCCAGGACGTGTCGAGAATTTCCCCTTCCTACTAGATGAGTCTGTGTCTAACACTACCATCTACATTACAGGAAATAGCCTCACATTCAACCTGCGCAGCCCCACAGGTAAATTCTGAAGCACTAAAATAACTACAAATATTTTTGTGACCACAATATATTTTCATGACTCAGAACTGACTTACAATTAAAAAGAAAAATAATTATTGTTGATAATGAATGAGAGTATTGGAAAAATAAAATAAAATAAAGCGATTAATGGGGTTCAAGTGCTTTAAGGCATTTAAGCACATATGAAAAAAGACATTATTTAGCAAGCCTGTTACCACCTAAATCAATGATTTAAAAAAAGCTTTTTTGGCAAATTCAGGTAATTTACCATACAAATATTAGGTTTGCCAGATGTGGTCTGATCTCCTTAAAACTTCACATGCTTGTTTAGAATCACCTGTTGCATGTGCTGAAATTTTGAGTTTTCATTTAAATTTCATTAAAATTTGGACCGGCCACTTTTCTCAATGACCCTGTTATAGTTTCCCAAAGGGTACATTTTTTTTTTTTGATAATTATTGACCTAGAGAGTCCAGAGAACTGTACTGCAGTGTTTTTTTTTTTTTTTTTTTTTTTCTTCAGATTGACTGAAAAACCTGGGGCTAGTTTGCAAAAGTTTTTTTTTTTTTTTTTTTTTACTTCTCTGTCATTTAATAAACTATTTGATTGACAGCAATGGTTCTAAAGGCAAAATTGTGCAGAATAAGTAGTTCTATCATATAATATGAATATTGCAGAAAATCCCCAGACTTTCAATTTTTTCATAAAGCTTTGGGGCCGTGAGTCAAACAGGTCTCTGTCTGCTTCTGTTTACCTTGTCTAATAGGTGCTCAAACTTCATCTATCAAAGGCGGCCATGTTTTTTTGAGATACGCAAATGTCCTTATAGACATTCGTGGCACTTTGGACCAAGGCCATGCAGAGCGATATGCATTTTGATAGGAGAAATCGGGTGTGCCTCACACGTCCTGAAAAGTGAAGCTGCGGGCTCTTTGATCCTCCCTGGTGGCTGGCTGCAGTATAGGTCATTAACCCCGCCCTCTCCATGCAATCAAACGGGACTGGAGACAACCTAAATAATTAAATAACACTTCGAATAATTTTTTTCCAGAGATGGTTTTCAGTGTTTGAGGTAGTTCTTATAATGCTGATTTATGTTCAAGTGTTCGTTTTTCTAATAAGTTTGCTTTTAGGTAGTTATTAGATTCTATAAAAACGGGGTGTGGTGTCATGATTGTGATCTTGCGATTGGGTCTGCGGGAATTTGGGCGGGACATTGATACTACGGCTCCACCTCACGACACTACTGCGCAGACTCTGGCTCCAAACGAAACTCTAGTGCGCAGACTCTGGCTCCAAATGACATAATTTCCCCCAGTATGGCAGCCACCATATTAAGATGCTTTGGCTTCACTTTTCCGTAGTGGAACGAATGGGAGACGCGCCGTCCATCTTTTTTTACAGTCTATGGGAGAAATGGTTGCATAGTTATAGCTATTTTAATGTTTTTCCCCCCTCTTATAGTGCCACCGAGTAGCTAAACTCTCAGATTGAGCTCTTACATAAGTGTTTTGAGTTTGGCAAGGATATCTCATTGCGTTCAGGAGCTATAGGCATTTTACTAAAAGTGGGCCCGCCCCTTTTGAATGCTTTAGGCATCCCTTTGCGTCGGTGAGTCAAAAGTTCAACGGTTTTTATATTCGCTCTCCAGAGAATCATCCTGCACTGGTTTGGTTCCTAGCACTAGTTCGCCAAAAGTAGGTTTTTCAAATAATCCAAAATACCAGAAAATTGCAATTGACAGTTTAAGAGTTTTTAACAATATTGTACTTTGATTGCTGTAGTGCCCCTGTCAGGCCAAATGGGGTGAGCCTTGGTGATTTAATAGGTGGTGTGAGTACTACCATTCCTCCAAGTTTCAAGTCTCTAAGACTTACGGTTTGGTCTGCACAACCAGTTTTACGTGGAGATTTCTGATCCTTGGTCATTCTAACAATTACAATAGGGTTTCAGTGCTACGTGCTTAAACCCCTAAAAAGTAAACCTGTAATAATCCTAATGAGAATTGATTGTATTATGTTGTGCTCAGCTTCAATATAAGATATCAAAGTAAGTTCCTCCATTATTGCCTTGCTTCCAGGAGAGACTCAATCTAACACTGTTGAAAATGGACCTCTGGCAACAATTGAGAAAGTAGGAAACCTGCAACGGATCCAATTAAATGGAACTGAGATGGGCCTGTGGCACATTGAGATGACGACAACTAAGGCCTACACCATAAAAGTGATGGGTGAGCCATCTTGTACTTATTTGATAAACCAATGCAAAGCCAAACACTAAGGGTGTACTCACACTCGGCACGGTTGCCCTAAACCGAGCCCGAGCGTGATTATTGTGTGAGTACACCCTAAAGTTTTTACCAACCTGGCATGAGGAGAATACAGCATAATCTATATTTATTCTCTACTCCTAAAACATGGCTTTTTAATGAAGACAGTATGCAAAATGGTTTAGTTTAAACTGTGCTTTACAGGTCAGAGTTCGATTACATTCATCTACGAATTTGTAGAGGAATTCAAAGGACCCCATCCTGGAATTGCTCCAATTGATGGCCGGCCATCAGCAGGTTTAAACCACTGTCCTGTTGAACTATTAAACCATTCTTACTGAATGATTTGAATGGAAGGGTACAGTTTTGCTCTTTATTTAGGCTCACCGGCTAAGATGCTGCTAACTCTGAGTGGAGAGAAAGGCCCAGAGGCTCTGGAGCTGCAGGAGGTTGCTCTCATGGAGGTGTCTGGGGTCAAAGTGTCTAATGGAACCACTGAGAAGATGGGCGATGGAGATTACCTGGTTACTGTGAAAGAAGTGCCTGAAGGAGAGTTTGTGATACTTTTGAAGGGAAAAGACAAGACCCTCGACAGCCTGTTCCAGAGGCAGACCACCACACAGATGTCTCAGTCCAAAGTCACCATCAAGGTACAAATACCCGATCGGAACCAAATGACAAAAATTTGTCATTAAGTGTCAAATTTTAAAAATTGAGATTCACCATCATCATTATATCATTTATCATCAGTTCTCAGCAATGCGATATACTGGTAGACACGAGTAACAGGTACAAATATGTCGACCGGTAGAAATTTTGGATAATCGCCTCTATTGCGGTTAATGACATATCATATCATTAAGCACTGCAGTTTAAAAACGTTAAACGCAACCAACAGCGAAAGAGAACTCATTTCGCTATATGTGTGCGCTTTCTGAGAGATGAGAGTATTGAATTGAGCTATTTTTGCCACATTATAGGCCTTGAACGGTTAAATACACATACTTTTATGTGTCAGAAATGTCTTTCTTTGCAAGTATCCTCATAAACACAGTGATTTAGTAAATCACTTAAGTGAAAGCAAACAACACTCACGTGTAACAGTATATTGGATCCGGGCAGGTCTTAAAGTGATAGCAGACTAATATTCCTGCTGTCTGTCATTCATGCTAAACAAACAACAAAAGAGAGAAAATCTCTCACTGCTCTTGACTGAATCACTTTTGTCACTTTAATAAGAAGAAATATATATTTCATTTACACAGTGAAAAATATGCTGTGTTGTTATACATTTGTTTACTTTATACATAGTATGTAGCATTTCTTTTTTATTTGCTCTACTGTAGTTTTTTGTCCACAAGTCATTGTTGCTTGTAATTAGTTTCTTATCCTTATTTAATCATAAAGACCTTGTTTAAAGCAAAAATAACTATATTGGGATATATAATGTTACCGTGAAATAAAACTGGTCATATTGTGATCTCTAAAGACAATCTTGATAATAAAATTTAAAATGAAATATCTATATATGAAATATCTATGATTTTTTCTATGTGGTTTCAGTTGTTGTTGTTTTTTCATAAAAATCATCATTTATGAAAACATTAATTTTATGCACAAATTTGTGTACACATGGTTAATGAATGAGGCCTATTGTCTCATTCATATCTACAGAACAAGTTTAGTGAACAGATTGTAATGCTCAGTATTTGTGGACTGTATTATTGAGCTTTGCACTGTTAGCTTAGCAACATGCTAACATAAAAATCTACTGAAATCAGTTGTGGGTTGAGTATATTGTGTGAAAAACAGTCACTTTTAAGTTCCACAAGCATTACACTTCCTTTAAAAGGCTTGTTTGAACAAATCTAATTTGTGATCCTGGACCACAAAACCAAGTGTCATTAAGTGTCAAATTTAAAAAATTGAGATTTATCATAATCATTATGTCATTTATCATCATTATACATCATCTGAAAGCTTAATTAATAAGCTTTCCATTGGTGTATTATCTCATGATATGACAATATTTGGTCAAGATACAACTATTTGAAAATCTGGGATCTGAGGGTACAAAAAAATAAAAAATAATGAGAAAATTGCCATTAAAGTTGTCCAAATTAAGTTCTCAGCAATGCATATTACTGCATAAAATTAAGTTTTGATATACGTACGGTAGGAAATTTATAAAATATCTTAATGGAACATGATCTTTACTTAATATCCTAATGATTTTTTGGGAAAAAAAAAATGCAATGTATTTTTGGCTATTGCTACAAATATACCCCAGCGACTTAAGACTGGTTTTGTGGTCCAGAGTCACAGTTGTATTCTAACACCATTTTCTCTCCAACGACAGGCAATCGCAGACAGCTCCATGCTGCCAGGAGAAGTATTTAATCTCAATTTTACAGTTACAACCAACGGAACCGGTGGTACCTACACAATTCTGGCAAGGAATGACAAAGACATCCCTATGACATATACAACAAGGTCATTTCTCCACTTTTAGTTCTCAAATCACTCAGTAATAATTTAAGCAGTTTTGCTGATCAAGAACAAAACTGAAAAGTGCTAAAGTTCTGTTTCTTTGTCATCACAGTCTCAGTCTCGTGAGTGGCGGCAGTGCTCAGGGGACAGTGTCACTCACTCCACCTGCAAATACAGTCTCAGGCACTGATGTTACACTAACCATCGAGGCCGAAGCCCCTAAAGGAAGTGATTCTAACTATGCTGTCCTTCGCCTTTCTGTTCTCTCCAAGGTAACATCAGACTGATAAACCATTCTGCCGTTGTGAAAATTCAGTGTAAAAGAATGTAGGCTTCAATAAGGAAATGGAATGTGGGATATTTGTATTATAATAGGAAAATGGGCAGTTTAGATCTCTATCTGATTTTTTTGGCAGCCAGTTATTTCTTCACACAAAACAAATTGTGGTTGACTTATGTTTAATATATACTACCATTATACTACCATTTCTATGAAACAAAATGTATCATGGTTTTCACAAAAGTATTAAGCAGCTCAACTGATTTCAGCATTGATAATAATTATAAATGTTCCTTGAGCAGCAACTCAGCATATTAAAATGATTCTAAAGGTAATTTAGAAAACAGTTATTTTAAATTGTAACATTTCACACTATTGTTTTTATTGTCATTTTAATTGCAGAATCTGCAAAATCTAGATTATTTTACCAAAATAATTAACCATCATACTAAATGCATGTTTTTTTTTATTTAGTACTGACCTGAATAAGATATTTCACATAAAAGACGCTTACATATAGCCCACAAGAGAAAATAATAGTTGAATTTATAAAAATGACCCTGTTCAACAAATGAGGGACTCTATTATGCAACTATTAGAGAAAGTTAAAATGCTCACTGATGCTTAAGAAGGAAACACAATGTATTAAGAGCCGGGGGGTGAAAACGTAAATTATTTTGTCTTTTGGGAAACATGTAAGTATCTTCTGTTGCTTCTGCAGAGAAAAAAAAAAAAAAAAGAAATTTGGCAAAATAAGAAAAATGTACACATCTTCATTCTGTTCAAAAGTTTTCACCCCTGGCTCTTAATGTTTCCTTCTGAAGCATCACTGAGCGTTTGAACCTTCTGTACAGGTCCTTCTCAAAAAATTAGCATATTGTGATAAAGTTCATTATTTTCTGTAATGTACTGATAAACATTAGACTTTCATATATTTTAGATTCATTACACACAACTGAAGTAGTTCAAGCCTTTTTTTTGTTTTAATATTGATGATTTAGGCATACAGCTCATGAAAACCCAAAATTCCTATCTCAAAAAATTAGCATATCATGAAAAGGTTCTCTAAACGAGCTATTAACCTAATCATCTGAATCAACTAATTAACTCTAAATACCTGCAAAAGATTCCTGAGGCTTTTAAAAACTCCCAGCCTGGTTCATTACTCAAAACCGCAATCATGGGTAAGACTGCCGACCTGACTGCTGTCCAGAAGGCCATCATTGACACCCTCAAGCAAGAGGGTAAGACACAGAAAGAAATTTCTGAACGAATAGGCTGTTCCCAGAGTGCTGTATCAAGGCACCTCAGTGGGAAGTCTGTGGGAAGGAAAAAGTGTGGCAGAAAACGCTGCACAACGAGAAGAGGTGACCGGACCCTGAGGAAGATTGTGGAGAAGGACCGATTCCAGACCTTGGGGGACCTGCGGAAGCAGTGGACTGAGTCTGGAGTAGAAACATCCAGAGCCACCGTGTACAGGCGTGTGCAGGAAATGGGCTACAGGTGCCGCATTCCCCAGGTCAAGCCACTTTTGAACCAGAAACAGCGGCAGAAGCGCCTGACCTGGGCTACAGAGAAGCAGCACTGGACTGTTGCTCAGTGGTCCAAAGTACTTTTTTCGGATGAAAGCAAATTTTGCATGTCATTCGGAAATCAAGGTGCCAGAGTCTGGAGGAAGACTGGGGAGAGGGAAATGCCAAAATGCCTGAAGTCCAGTGTCAAGTACCCACAGTCAGTGATGGTCTGGGGTGCCATGTCAGCTGCTGGTGTTGGTCCACTGTGTTTTATCAAGGGCAGGGTCAATGCAGCTAGCTATCAGGAGATTTTGGAGCACTTCATGCTTCCATCTGCTGAAAAGCTTTATGGAGATGAGGATTTCATTTTTCAGCACGACCTGGCACCTGCTCACAGTGCCAAAACCACTGGTAAATGGTTTACTGACCATGGTATTACTGTGCTCAATTGGCCTGCCAACTCTCCTGACCTGAACCCCATAGAGAATCTGTGGGATATTGTGAAGAGAAAGTTGAGAGACGCAAGACCCAACACTCTGGATGAGCTTAAGGCCGCTATCGAAGCATCCTGGGCCTCCATAACACCTCAGCAGTGCTACAGGCTGATTGCCTCCATGCCACGCCGCATTGAAGCAGTCATTTCTGCAAAAGGATTCCCGACCAAGTATTGAGTGCATAACTGAACATAATTATTTGAAGGTTGACTTTTTTTGTATTAAAAACACTTTTCTTTTATTGGTCGGATGAAATATGCTAATTTTTTGAGATAGGAATTTTGGGTTTTCATGAGCTGTATGCCAAAATCATCAATATTAAAACAAAAAAAAAGGCTTGAACTACTTCAGTTGTGTGTAATGAATCTAAAATATATGAAAGTCTAATGTTTATCAGTACATTACAGGAAATAATGAACTTTATCACAGTATGCTAATTTTTTGAGAAGGACCTGTAATAGTTGCAGTCATTGTTGGAAAGGGTTGAAATACACAAAAAATGCTGAAAAACCAAAACAGCTGTGGATCATTCAGGTGACAGCGTATCAAGCATATGTAAACTGTGAATTTTTTTACTGTATGTAAACATCTGTAATGTGAATATCTTATTCAGGTCAGTATTAAATTAAAAATAACATGCATTTTGTATAATCCCTCTTATTTTGCTAAAACAATTTACATTTTGCAGATTTTGCAAGGTCTATGTAAACTTTTGACATCAACTGTATGCCACATTATTCATCACTAAACTGTTTAACTCACCCTTTACTATTCCATTCAGGTCACCGACTTTACACCTCCAAAATGTGAAATTGTCACTGTAAAGGGTAAATGCTACTCCTCCGCTTGCGGCTCTTCAAACTGGGAAATGTCTGTCAGCATCACAGATGGTAATGGCACAGGCATCGAGAGCATTTCCATCCAGCAAGGCAATGGAAACTTTACCCAGAGGAAAGTGGAAGGCGATGAGATCGTTGTGATGGGTCTGTATGAGGCCTCATGTTGTTCAACTTCTGTGACTTTGTCTGCAGTTGACAAGGTAGGGAACGTGGGCAGGTGCAGTTTTACCATGAAGTCCAGCGCAGGAGCTCGCCTCATCAGCATGTCCCTCCCTCTGTGGGCATCTCTGCTTTTATACATTTTCCTACGTGATGCCTTCTCTGTGTAATGAAATGGAGTTCATCCAAACAAATACACAGTCATCTATCCTTCTCTTTCTCATCCAATTATTTTATATATATATATATATATATATATAAAAAAAAAGATAAATATAAAACATTCTTGGAGCTGTGAAGTTGTGTAAAGCAAAGCATTTCATCCCGAACATTCAATAACTGGTATTTCCAGATACGCAGGACTACCAATGAAGAACTGCTAATATAGACCCTACAAGACTCAAAGATAGATTGGACTTTTATTTGAAATCATGCGAAAGGCATATAACTTAGGGATTACAAAAAGTCTTTTTTTTTTTTTTTATTAACACAAATGTAATTAATTGATACTTAATTTTGTCTTATATTAGCTTAGTGAAATATTTGTGTGATTAATGCAAATGAATGTTGCAAAAATGTAAAAATAAATGTTTTATAATTTACAATATTACTTTTTTTCTGCCCAAATATAGATTTTTTTTTTCAGTACATTTTTTGTAACCATAAAATGTCTTATATATTTTAGATATCAGTAATAAATAATAATCATTTTTGTTTAATAAGTATTATTGTTATGCATATGTAAGGTCATGAATTAACTGTTTGCATTGAATGATGTGGTACATGTTGCAAAATGAATGTAATCCAAATGTTAAACACTTTCCACATAAAGTGGAATCTGTGTTAAGTCTTTTTTTAAGGCAAGCTACTCTGTTCACCATGTGATTGTATAGTTGCCTGAAACGAAAATATATTTTTCACAGGTCTTCACAGTGTATTCCAGCTTCTGTTTTGTTTTCAATGTCACTCTTGAGGTTTACAAATGTCACGTTAGAGTCTGTGGTATCATACAGCGCCACTCAGTGGTTGATATGATTTATACGTTTTTTCCTTTCTTGTCTGCATCATACTAGTACATTCATATGAATAGATAGAATAGACCTAATACCATTTCAAAATAAATTTTGAAGCAAACAAACTGTGATCAGTTTTATTAGATAATTTTACAACATGACACCTAAGGTGTTTTATTGATATTTATAGCAGGATGGATAATAAAAAAATACTTTCAAAAATATACAGAGAAATAAAACAGTATACCAATTTCACATTCAAAGGAATAGAAAAATCATGACATCTTCTAGGCTACTTCACATTTAAAAAGTATTTAAGGCACTTTAACTAAGCAATTTTATTTGCTTTCTATGAAAGCCTGTTTCCATCACTGAATAAAAAAAAAAGGTAATTGCAAATTTTTAACTCATAATCTCACTTTTTTCTTGCAATTTTTTCCCTCAGAATTTTGAAATAAACTCGCAGTTGTTAAAAACTCAGTATTGCGTGATATAAAGTCAGAATTTTGACTTTTTCTCAGAACTGCGTGAAATCTCACAATTCAGACTTCAGACACAAGTCAGACAGTTGCTAGTTATAAAGTATTGTGAGATATAAACTCTGACTTTTTTCCTCAGAATTACGATACAAACTCGCAATTTTTTTCTCAGAATTGCGTGATATCAATTTGCAGTTGCGAGTTAAAGTATTGCAAAATATAAACTCACAATTCTGACTTTTTCTTAAAACTGAGTGACAACGTCACAATTTATGATTTTTTTTTCTCCTAATTGTGATACAAACTCACAATTCTAACTTTTTCTCAGAATTGTGAGATATAAACTCGCAGTTCTGACTTTTTTCTCAGAAGTTAAACTCACAATTCTGAAAAATAAAGTCAGAATTCCAAGCTATAAACTCGCAATTGCGAGAAAGTGTCAAAATTGTGAGATAAAAACTCATAAATACCTTTCTTATTTTTATTCAGTGGCGGAAACAGGATTCCATAGCTTTGCTAGGTATGAGAAAAAGAGCATGCACAAAATTCATGCAGCAAAGCAGTTAACACTTTTCACTTTTCTGTTTTAAAAATGACATCTTCATAAATTAATTTACAATCAGGCCTAATACTGTTATATTTTCTGTAACAGAAAATTCATCAGTAGATCAACTGAATGCTTACTGTGAAACAATCCAAATGATTTTTTCCCACACTTTTTTTTCATGTAACATGTTGCGTGTTGACATGTTTCTTGAGATGGGCCGACTGAGTAAAGCGTTTCCCACATTGCTTGCACTCAAATGGTCTTTCTCCTGTGTGGATGAGCTTGTGTCTTTTAAAATTGCCTAGATCCACAAATCCCTTTTCACAGTGGGGGCAGATGTAGCGTTTCTCTCCTCTATGCCCCTGCATATGCATATTCAGAGCGACTCTATGCTTAAACTTCTTCCCACACAGAGTGCACGAGAACGGCTTCTCTCCGGTGTGCATCCGCATATGGGTAGCCCGGTCTGCCTTGGCCAAAAACCTCTTCCCACAAACTTTACAAGGAAATGGTCTTTCTCCAGAATGAATAAGCTGATGTTTAGTAAGGGTGAAGTGGTATACAAAACTCTTCCCACACTCTTCACACTGATACCGTTTCTCCTCTGCATGGACCTTCACATGTCGGTTAAGACCTCGGACACTAGGGAACGCCTTTCCACACTGGGAACAGGTGTAAGGTCTTTCGCCTGTATGAAGTCTCATGTGGTTCTCTAAGGCTGATGCATTGCTGAGGACCCTTCCACACTCGGGACACTCTGTATTTCTCTGCAACGTCTTGCTCGAAGGTTTTGGTAATGGTTGATTTCCATTATTCTGGCCAGAATGTGGTGTTTCACTAATCAAGTTGT
This sequence comes from Cirrhinus molitorella, assembly GCA_033026305.1. NCBI lineage: Eukaryota > Metazoa > Chordata > Actinopteri > Cypriniformes > Cyprinidae > Cirrhinus > Cirrhinus molitorella. The sequence goes on from CM065120.1 coordinate 30,685,200, forward strand.
TCTGCACCTGATCCACTCTCTTATCCCTGACCATAAATGTGCTGCCCTTACCTGCAGCATCTATTTGTCTGGATATGGCGCTAATCTTTCTCTGTTTTCTCAGTCTAGACTGAAGTGTGGGAGTGTCATCATCTTCCGAGAGGTCTTTATCATTTCTTTCTGTGTGACATGGCGAAAATGCTACATCTGCTTCAAAGTTGTGAACAGGAGACTCAGGTCTTTCTAAACATGGAACGGGTACTCGCCCTAAAACAGCGTTGGCTGAAGCGGCAGCTTGTTGCTCCTTCAGCGTCAGCAGTGGCGCAAACTGCCCAGATGGCTGAAAATGGTGCATGGGTGCCTGCTCCGGGGCATCTTGTGGCGTTATCACGATGGGCGAGTGCAAATGCAATGTATCAAGAGACTCCAGCAAACCTGGTGTATTATCCGGTGGTGGAAAAAACTGGTCTGGAGAAGAGGAGAACTGATCGGATTGTGGTGGGTACTGAGATTGCATAAGTGGAGGCTGAGGTCGAGGTGGGTTTAGGGAGACGGATCCCTGAATTGCATTACCTGGAAGATGCGGTGAAGTATATGGAACATGTGTTGGAAGATAAGAAGGTGGCGTAGCCTGAGCAGGATTGTGTGGAAGAACCAAAGGAAACGGGAATGATGGACTTGAAGTTGCAGAATGTGCTGGCATTACCTGTGGTGAAGGAAAAACTTGGGATTGAGGGGGAACAAGGGTAGTTGGGAGAATCCGATCCTGGACTAGTGGAAGTGTACTTGGAGCTGCTACGAAAGGAACGTGTCCAGATGGTACACCAGTGTGTATTTGTGGAGCCACCTCTTGGGTTGGTGTTTTGACAGATTGCGGTGGAAAGAATGGTGGTTGTATTCGTTGAGATGAACATTGGGTTAATGGCTCAGTGGCTTGGTTTAGTGAGGCAATGTTTGAAATAGTTTTCTCAGCATGTGAAACCAATGCTTGAGCCGGTTGTTTAGAAGAATGAGGCGGTGTTATTAAGACTTGGTTTGGAGGAACATGAGTTGGTAGGTAGGTGTTCTGACAGATATTTGAGCTTTCTTTCTGAGAGACGACTGTCTGGTTTGATGTTTGAGGATTTGGGTTTGGTCGACGGTGAACTAATGATGTTGTTGGCTTAGTTTGAGGTATCGATGGAGCACCTGACAGCTCAATCATTGGGACAGACGTGTTAACAGTGGAAGCAGGAGTCTGGGTCAAATTTGGAAGTACTGAAGAAGTGGATGTCTGTGTTGGTGCACTGGGATTGTGTCTTTTGTTTTGGGAAGACAAGCCTTCAGAGTTTTCCAATGTTCTTTTAGATGTATCTTGTATGGGTTGTATAGTCTGATTGGGTTTTTGACCACAGGAATCCACTCTGTGACTACAAGAGGAAGGAGTCACTGGTGGTGGTGACTTTCCTCTATGGTTGCTTTGGTTTCTGGTTATTGTTTGTAATGCTGGTGGGATCACAACTGTGAATAGAGAGGTGAAGATGCAAGAAAGAAACATGAGGACAAAACATAATTATAAAAAGCTGCAATGGGCATTTCTGGTATTAAGTCCTTGATCTGAGTGCTTGGGTGGGACAGAGTCATTTTTATCTGCACTAATTTTTCATTGTTGGTCTATGTTGGTCTTAAAGTGAAGTTCACCCAAAATTAAAATTACCCCATTATTTACTCACGCTTAAGCCATCCTAGGTGTACATGACTTTCTTATTTCAGAAAGTTTTGTGGCAATGAATATATGTATGTATAGTCCAACAGAAGTTAACAGGTGCTAGAGATTACAGTTTATTGTAATATTTATATAGTTAAAACTATAAATATTTTTCTTACACAAATCCATCAATTCAAGGTTTGCATTTACACCACGGTTTGGTCAGTTACCTGGACAGCTTTGACTGCACCGTTAATGTAGTACTAATGTAGTAAATACCTTGTTCTGCTAATTTATGCAGGCTTTACTCTGCGCTCTGCTCCCTGTTTATGCACTTTATATACTTTTCTCAGAAATTTCTAAGATTTTAACTTAAGCACAGTGCTCAAACAATACATTTTTTGGCACAGACACTAAAACTAAAAACTTTTTGGGACTAGAATAATTCTACAAAAATAGACTTTGCCTCCCACTGCCAGCAGCTTACATTATGGAGATGGACAACACAGCTGCCTACATTCAAACAGACGAGGAAGAAAATGCCTCTTGTGAAATCTACTTGCTGCATGAACTGCCACAGACTTCTACAAAAGATTGCAGTTCTTGAAACAAACTTACTTGCTGGACTTCCAAAACTTGTGGAACACTTAGAATATAGCAGATATCAAGTAAAAAACAGCTCAAATGTTAAGAATATTATTGATGACATTACACTTAACAACACTCACACTCTTTTTGCAACCTTTTAGAGACTAACAAACCCAAGTAGATGCGTACAAGCAGTATTAATTCAGACATTAGCCTAATTTTTTACCTACCTGACTGGAAATGATCAGAACAAACATGAATGTTGTCAAGATTCTTGCCCTGGAAATCCTGGTTCAGTTTGGCCAACCACAAATGCCTTTTGTTCCTCAAACAGTTTTTTGCACTCTTCTCTTTGATTTGTTAAAACATTCAGAAGTCTACAATACTCTAAATGTTTTTCCCTTCCCGACTGATTAGTACAGCCAAAAACATGACAATAATTGACCATTTTCAGCAGCAATAATCAGCAAAATATGCGAGTTCCATTTGGATTAGTGGCATTGTTTATGTTCAGTGTTTCCAATATGGAAGATTAATGATATATTTTTAATATAACTCTTATTGTATTCATCTGAAAGAAGAAATCCATATACACCTAGGATGGCTTGAGGGTCAGTAAATAATTTGGTAATTTTAATTTTTGGGTGGACTGTCCCTTTAACCCTGAAATATAGCTCTTAGATATTTCAATTTATATAATTAAATTGTGTAAATATTTATACGTATTTTTGTAATTATTTGAAAAGGATTGGCTCTTATATAATTATTACATTACAGTTATGCCTCTTGCAGCTGTATGCGCATAGTGGTGGCAGAAAAACACTGGCAGCAAGTGGAGTGAAAAAATGTTTTTTGCTTTTTGATGCCAAAATCGAAATGCAAATAATTTTTATAGAATATTGTTGTCAAATTTATTTTATTTCTGACTGTTTTCTTGCAAATGCAAGTTTATGTCTCCTAGTTCTGACTTTATAACTCAATTTAACTCAACAATAGTGAGTCTGTCAATTTTCTGCAACCAGATAAGCTCGACCCACAAAAAAACATCATCACTGTTTGCAAACACTGATTAGTCTATATTAAACTAAGCAGTTTAGTCTCCATTGTGTACTTGTAAAAGAGCTAAATATATGAGAATTTTTCTTATTGTTCAGTTGAATTTGTAATTGACTGTTGTACCCCTTTCTACAGTGTCCTTATTTGGTTCTCTGCGCACCAGGATCGGCTCAGCACCCTCTTGCTTTAGTAGAAAGTATCCTGGTGCATAGCGGTTGCATTCAGTCTCTTGAGGCTAAAGACAGAGAACATAAAATCATAATGTATAAAGGGGCTAGCATTAAAATTCATATAGCATTTTGATATCCAGTCAAGCCTCTATTGAAAACCTTTACAGAGAGAAAATATGACCTCAGTCTGTGAACTTGAACTGCTGAGTCTCACCACATAATTGATATGCAAAAAAAAAAAAGGGTGAAGAAGGGAGGAGGGTAAGTGTAAACGCTTACTCTCCTATAGTATGACCAGCCATTTCTTACCTCTTGTTTGATGAGGAGCAATGCAAGCTGTCTGTTCCCATCCTCAGTGGCACACAGATCTGTTAGTTTATCACTGGTAATGTCTCCCACATTAAGACGTTGTCCTATAAACTGATGGGGGCTGCATCCCTGGTCAACCAAAATGGGCTTTTCTAACAAATGGAAAACAAAATAAAAAAGACTATAAATAAACCTATTGAAAAAAGAAGTTTTTGGAGGGCATTCATTACAAGTGAGACATTATGACTGAGAAAAATTATTATAAATATACATATATTATAAATATGTATACAAATAGAAAGCAAAACAATCAGAAAGAAGCCAATAAAGTGGCTTTCATGTATTTACCATCTGACTTTGTCTAAGCCGTTAAAAGTCGTTATAATTTTCCAGGAAGTGTTTAATGCACGCCACAATACAGGAACACACTGTTATAAGAAAAACACCTACCACACTGTACAGCAATTTCACGATATTTACAGACATTTCCAGTCCTCTGACTCCCAGCTTCAGAGAATCTCTTTGTGTTCAGACTAGATGAATCACCTGTCTTCGTGTTGACAGTCTCTTGTCTCAGCTGCACCAATTCCGCCTTCAAGCGCTGCAAAGTGCTATCGTAAAGTTTTGTCGCTTCCCTGACAGCAGTTTGTAAAATGGTTTCCATTATGAGTGAGAACTGGGTCTGAAACCCGTCATAATCGTCCACGCTTGCATCTGGCATGGTTTTATTCGAATGAAGGTAATTTTAAGGAGAAGATGTTATAGCCCCTTCAACATAGTCAACGAGAAGCACAATGACACGACCAGGGGAGGGCGGTATACTTCCGCACTGAATGTTAAAAAGTTGTATTTATAGACTGCTATAAAGATAGTTTGCGGTTTGCTTTTAATGTGAAACTGAAACGCCCTTAAACTCTAAACAATGTCTAAATGTAGATGTCGTCTTAAGGGAGAGAAACGAAACTTGTATTTTCTTAAAGTCCAGCATCTATATCTTAAGGGGATTTAATGGATCAAAAATGTAGAAATAAAAATATATATTTTAAATTAGGCTATATATTTATGCATTACATATTCCTGCATCTTGACAAAAAAATTCTGCAGATTTTCCAAAAACAACAACAACAACAACAACAACAACAACAACAACAAACAAACCTAACGGTATTTATTTATTTTTTTACAAATTGAAAATGATATTTTCAAATTATATAATACAGGCACTATTTTTTAGAAATCAGCAAGTTGTTTTTTTCCATCCTAAGCTACATGCATAACTGCATAAGTCACTACTAGTCAAAAGTTTTTAAAAACTAAGATTTTTAATGTTTTTAATAAGTCTCTTATGCACACCAAACCTGCATTTATTTGATCCAAAGTACAGGAAAAACAGTAAATATAAATATTCTTATATTTTATTTTTTATTATTTTTTTATAACTACTTTCTATTTAAATATATTTAAAATGAAATTTATTCTTGTGATCAAAGCTAACCTTTTAGCATCATTACTTCAGTCTTGTGTCACATGATCCTTCAGAAATCATTCTGATTTGCTGTTCAAGATTTTATTATTATTATTATTATTATTATTATTATTTTAAAAATTATTGCTTTTATTTAGCAAGGATTTTTAAAAATGATAATGGAACAACGGTGTATTAAAAACGTGATAATAAAGAAATGTAGGCCTATAATGTTATTATATAAAGTATTTTTTATTAGATAAATGCTGTTATTCTGAACTTTCTTTCAGAATAACGCGTTAGCATTCCACTAGCCGCTTAGCTTGGCTCACTCTCTGTTTTGCCTTAATCTGTCCTTTTTCCTTTCGCTTTTGCTTATCGTTCGCGTTTATCATATAACGTGCAGCGCGTTAGCATTTCCTAAACCGTTTCTCTGATTTTCCCACTGCTTTCAAGTTCAGCAATCAACAGTGGTAAGTAAAGTTTAAATTGTTATACATTCAGGTGAGTAATGGCATCTTATTTGAGCTGCAAATCAGAATATTAGAATGATTTCTGAAGGATCATCACAAATTACATTATTAAATAGATTCAAATAGAAAACAGTTATTTTTAAATAGTAAAAATCGTTTACAATGCTGTTTTTGGATCAAATAAATGCAGGCTTGGTGAGCAGAAGAAACTTATTTGAAAAACATAAAAAAATATATATTTAATTTAATTATTGTCATGTTTTGGGCTGTACTAACTGGTTGGACCAGGAAAAAAACATTAGGAGTACTATAGACTGCCAAAAGTTATAACAAATTAAGAAGAAGAGTGCAAAAAACAAACAAAAAAACTGAACCAGGATTTCCAGGGCAACAATCTAGACAACATTCATGTTTGTTCTTAGCATTTCCAGTCAGGTAGGTGAAATATTAGGTTAATATCCTAATTAATACTGCTCAAACGTAGGCTATCTTTACGCATACTTACCGCATAAGTTTAGTTTGTCAGAATAGTGCGCCCTTTCCTGCAAACTGTCATTCTGCCCAAAGTCTAATTTTCCCTCTCACAGAAAAAAGGCATTCAGGTTTGCAACAACATGAAGGTAAGTAAATGGTTTTAAGTAAAAGTAAATGCGTAAACGCAATTTTCCTTTTTGGGTGAACTGTCCCTTTAAATTGTCCCTAACATCCATCCGTATGTTTGCTTGGGGGTCGGGAAGCAGCACTTCCAGTGAGTCCCACTATCGCGAGCATGTTTTTAGATCAGCAGTGATCCGCGTATCGTTTATGTTACCATGTTAAATGTGACACTAATAGGACAACATTAACCGTAGTTAGCGCTGACTAACAGTAACACAATAACGTTCCTCACAAGCCTTTGCGAGCAAGTGTATGGATTAGTGCAGAATTGACAAAACTAAAAAATGGTTCGATAACACACAAACCGAACAATATGGTGTGACAATTTGGTTTGAAACGTTTAACGAAGAGCTTGAGGATAAATGATTGGCTTTGTTGCTTGTTTATATAACTAAGAAGGTAGCTTGAATATTCTAGATTGATTAAGGCTTTTTTATCCGTTTATTTCGTCATTATGTCCGAAGTCATACACTCGTTTCAGTCACAGCTGTCCGGGGTCATGGAGACCGTTTTTAAAGCTGCCATATTTGAGATCACCCGGCTCGTGGAGGAGAGTTTCGTGAAGGAGGTGTCCCGTAGTCGAGAGCAAGTAGAGACTCTGAAGAAGAGGCTCCAGTGGAGCGAGACCAGACGGAAAAATCAAGAGACGAGTGTGAGGAGTATGAAGTGTGCGGAGTGTGACAAAGCCCGTGTGCGTAACGAGGAAAAAGGAGAAATGTTACCACAGTCAGGTTTGTTTACAATCACAGTTCAGCTAAGGCTCAATGTCTTGATTGTCACTACTGGTAATGTCATACAAAAATATAATCTATAGGAATATCCTATTTGATACTTGACATGTTGGATTCTTAACCCTTGTATTAGGTTCACAAATAAATTTGGGTTCATTGTAGTATTGACAGGGGGTCGAATTGACCCTAATTGTTTTCCATATAAATCAACCAAAAAAAAAAAAGAAATAGCAAACCTTTAACACTAATACTTCTCACACAATACAAAACATATGTTATTTCTAGTTAACTGTACTTCCAAAAATGTGTCTTCAATGCAAGGCCAATAAATGTGTAATGACAATGCATGCACTACTAAGATTTTTAATGTTTTTTTTTTTTTTTTTTTTTTTTTTAAGAAATCTCTTCTGCTTTCCAAGCCTGCATTTATTTGATCCAAAATACAGCAAAATAAGTAATATTTTAAATAATAATAATTAAAATAATTTTTAAAATAACTTTTTTAAATGTGTGTATGTATATATATATATATATATATATATATATATATATATATATATATATATAATTTTATTCTTTCAGTGGCAACATTGAAATCACAGGCATAAATTACATTTTAAAATATATTCATAGAAAACAGTTATTTTAAAACAGTAAAAATATTTAACAATTTTACTGTTTTGCTGTACTTTGGATAAATGCAGGCTTGGTGAGCAGAAGATACTTCTATAAAAAAAACAGTCCAAAAACTTTTGACTGGTAGTGTACATATTAATGTAAATATCCTCAGGGTAGTTGAGAAACAAAATACATAAAAAATAGTAATGTCAAGTCTAGTAATGTGCAGCTGGATTTAATTGACCCACAAACATATCATAATTGTAGTAGACATTTTCCAGGCACACTCCACAACACATCAGAGTGTTAACACTTTGCAGGCATGTTTATGAGAAAAAAATAAGGAAAAAGTCATAAAAAAAAAACGTAAAAAAAAAAAAAAACGTAGATTAACAGTACTTCAAAAACTCAACACCTCAAACATCCAAACCCACAAGATAAAATAAAAAAGGAATTGTTTAAAGACCCTCACGTCATTCCAAACATATGACTTTTTTCTTCCATCCCTTTAAAGACCATTAAGGACTGTGTAATCAATGCCCTCACAGTTGCATTCACCCTTGACCACATGTAGAAAATGAACGCAGCCTCAAACAGGAGAAAGTTCCGGATGGGAACTGGGGAAGCTGTGAGTTGGAGTCTGACACACTTTTGGGAAAAGAGAGATTAGAAGATCAAATCATCCGCAGTAACCCAATAGAGGTGAGTAGCCTACTGGATACAATTTTTACAGTGAAAAAAACTTGTAATTCTGTCAGAAAATGCAGTACTTCTCTCAGAAAATTGTTCCAATTAACTTCCAAACAAATTCAAGCTGACATGGGGTACAACAGTGTCTGCTTGCCCTATTCGTTGCCATCTGAATGAAAAAGGAAGCTATGATAGGAGACCCAGGAGGACACCACTGCTGACACAAAAGCATAAAAAAGCAAGATTGGAGTTTGCCAAAACTTACATGACAAAACCATAATCCTTCTAGGAGGATGTACTGTGGACAGATGAGACAAATGTAGAGCTTTTTGGTAAAGGACAACACGGCACTGTTTACAGAAAAAGAAATGAGGCCTTCAAAGCAAAAAACACAGTCCCTACAGTCAAACATGGTGAAGGTTCAAAGATGTTTTGGGGTTGCTTTGCTGCTTCTGGCACTGGATGGCTTGACTGTGTGAACGGTATCATGAAATCTGATGATCACCAAAGAATTTTGGGGTGCAATGTAAAGTCCAGTGTCAGAAAGCTGCGTCTCCACGAGAGGTCATGGGTCATCCAGCAGGACAAAGGTCTCCCAAAACACACTTCAAAAAGCACTCAGAAATGGTTACAAACAAAGCGCTGGAGATTCTGAAATGGCCAGCAATTAGTCCAGATCTGAATCCCATAGAACACCTGTGGAGAGATCTCATAACAGCAGTTAGGAGAAGGCATCTTCAAAATCTGAATGAGCTGGAGCAGTTTGCAAAAGCAGAGTGGCTCAAAATTCCAGTAGAGAGGTGTAAGAAACTCATTCATGGTTACAGGAAGCGATTGATTTCAGTTATTTTGAAATTGTATCAGATTTGACTTTTCTTCTGTTTTTTTTTTTGTATTGTTCAAATGCAAAAAATAAAAATAAACATGTGAGTACCAAAACATTTGCAACTGCAACAATTTTCTGAGAGAATTGGCCATGACTGTAAAAGCATGATTTATCCAATCAGTTAGTCTGCATTTCTTTTAATCAACTGGATGCTATATCCAGTCAACTACCGATAAATATGAAGTCCCCATCTCACATTTTTCCTTTTTTGAAATCTGTTTCATCACAATACAGAAGACAAGATCTGTTGCTACTTCTGTTTCATTGTAACATTCTGTGCACATTCTCTCTTTATGCTCGCTGTAGTCTGCAAGTACAGAGGACAGAAAACTGGATTGCGTATTGAAAGAGGAGACCCTTTATGTCACTACCAGTAATAAGGAGCTTCAGGAAGGGTGGATGCTGGATACTGAAGGTGTGAATTAAATATTTGATTTTTTTTTTTTTTAATCCTATTGCATCAGATTGTGGTTTATAGAATTTTTTTTTTCCCCGTGTCTGGTTTTCCAGGAGCTGAGACGTCCGGTTTCTCAGCTCACAGTTACAGTGAGCAGGAGCTGCAGCAGATTCAGGAAGAGTGGAGCTCTGGACTTGATCAGACCGCTGACAATGAGACTTACGCAGATATCGCAGATGTCCAGGGCCTGGCGTACCGAACACGTTATGATGCAGAAGAGCTGGCGAGCTACAGTGTGCATGAACTAGACGTGGGAGACCTGGACAGTCTCGGAGAAAGAACTGAAGGCATGTTGGGTAATTCAGTATCGGTCACAGTTGGCCCTGATCAAAATGACCTGGACCAGGAAGGTGGGAGACGTCACAGCTCTTCTATTAAGAGTAAGAGAGTAAACCGAGAATCTTCACCTGTGCAAGTCAGCCCAGAGACAGAAGACATTGATAGAGACATGCACTGTTTACTTATTAACGCAGATGGTCACTTGCAAGACATAAATTCCTTCAGTGAAGTTCAAGTTGCAGGAGGTGCTGGACATAGAGGACACTCGCTGTATGCTGGGGACACAACTGGTGGTGCAGTTTATAAGGGACATGCATTGAATCACTCTAATGCTGGACAAGCATTAGGAGACAGCAGGGCTTCTACGAAAGCCTTCCCGATCTCTCAACGAGTCAGTTCAAGTGGCGCATACACTTGTAACCAGTGTGGTAAGAAGTTTACTCAGGCTTGCAATCTAAAAGTCCACCAGCGTGTCCATCAGCGGGATGGTCTCCACTTGTGCAGCCACTGTGGGAAAGGTTACTCATCCTTCAGTGACTTGCGAAGACACAGATGCAGTCAGACCGGAGACAAGCCCTACACCTGCACACTATGTGGGAACAAATTTAGTCGACTGTGGAATCTCAAGCTGCATCAGCGTATTCACACACAGGAGAAACCACACAAGTGCACCATGTGCACTAAGAGCTTTACCCGGGCCGACATCTTGAAAGTCCATCAACGTACCCATACTGGGGAAAGACCATACCGCTGTGGTATCTGTGGATTGAGCTTTAAACGACTGGATCATCTCAGGTCACATCAACGCAAACATAGTGCTGACCAGAACAATCCATGACAAAAAAAATGCACCATATATAGTCTTATGCTGTGTGCACACCAAACGAGAGGCGAATATTCTCATCACATTATGGTACGAGATTACTCACAGGATATGTGACGACTCGGCATGCAGATTTTTTGCTGGAGTTGACTTTTTTTTTAACTTTAGTGGAAGAAGGGATATATTGTTCAGTCGCTAGTAGATTACACACAAAGTCAGCCCAAAGACCTGAAAAGACACAAATTTGCTATGGGTGATGCAAATCGGGCGATGAGATTCCTGCCAACACGTGATATACGCCTCAGTCGCATCTTCTGTGCAAGTTCAAAGTTTTCAACTTGAGCGGAAAGCCAATGAGTGAAGAGCTTGTTGACACATCAGAAAATTTATTTTTTTTTTAATTGTTTTTGTTTTTATGTATACTTTGCACACCAAACACGAAGCAGATATTCTCATATCACATTTTCATCTCGCATGGAAGACACAATATCGCTCGTTCGCGAGTAGATTACACATAAAATCAGTGACGCAAATTAGGTGGCGCGACTGCCGCAAGCGAGCAATAAACGCTTCATTCTCGTCTTCCGCACAAGTTCAAAAATTCGCAACTCCAGCAGACAATTCGCATGAGGCGTTGGTGCGCAGGCCAATCAATAAAGCGCTTATTGACACATCTGGTTGTATCAGAAAAAGTTATTATTATTTTTTTTTTGTTTTTATTAACACAAATCAATTATTCTCATTGTTTTATGGTTCTAGATTACTCACAGGATGTGTTTTTGTGTCATTCATGCAAATAAAAATGATCGCGTAATGCCTCCATTTTCTGATACAACCAGACATGTCAAACTGGACGTGTCAGTAAGTTCTTTTCGTATTAACGCGACAACTCGTCATGTTATTACGCACAAAGTCAATGCAAAGGCGCAAATAGATGTGAATTGGGCGATTGCCGCGAACACATCATATATGCCTCTTCCGCGCAAGTTAAGAAATTTCATCTCAAGCAGAAAACTTTTTGGACTTTTAAATTGTTGGAAGGTCATAAATCCAGACATTACTATTATGGGTCAGGTGTTTCCCATAATCATAGCTCACATTATAGTTATGTCTTCTGTATAATTTAATTTAGTTTTTCCAAAAGGGATAGTTCACCCAAGAATGTATATTCCTCATTTACTCACCCTTAGGTCATACAAAATCTCTGGTACATAATTTTTTTCAGATTATTTTATTATTCTTTTTTTTCCCCCTCCATATAATGTTTGGTTTCCAACATACTTTAAAATGTCTTCTGCTAAACACAAAAGAAGAAATAAAGAAAAGCAGGTTTGAGGTACTTGGGTAGGTACATGATGACAGAATATTCATTTTTGGATGAACTATGCCTTTAAGTTACGCTATGCATCACTTAAAAGTTTGAATATGGTTTACTTGTGATGCTGAGTCCACAACACTTATTTTGGAAAATTGATTCATTTCAGTTTGTTTCAATAAACCTAACAAATAAATATTTGTTAAAATATGCAATGTGTAACACATGCAATACACATCCATTTTCAGCTCATTACATAGTCAAATGTCATTTTAAAGATTTATCTGGTTGTTGGTTGATTCCAAACACTTATCATTTATTTTCATGATTAGAATACATGTAAGAAATAATTGACAACTGGCAATTGAATTATAGAAAAAAATATAAAACATACAAGGTGATAATGTGGCCATGATGTGAAGAGATTATAACGCAGTTCACAGACCTGGAACTAGTGACTTCAGCTGTGTGTTTACTGAAAAATAATTGCACACCTTAGAAAATCTGTCAACTAATCAGAATCAAGCATTTAACAGCCCTGTGTTATCTACCTTTTTTTTTCAAGAGTGAGAGTGAGCGCCACCATTTGCAAATGTTATGTGTTTGGCTTTTGGTCTCATCTGCAGCTATTTTTGCTGTACAAAACATAGTTTTACTGCTGGATATTGCAAATTGGTGTTTTACCATATTATTTTAATATATTATTTTAATTATGAACAAACTAGTTGTAGTGCTAACCGTTAACTACATGTAGTTATTCTTCTCGTTATTTCTATAGCGACTAACGAACCGGAAGTCTCACCCATATTATCTTACTTCTGTGTTGAAGAAATAGGTGGATAAATCCTAAAACCACTCAAGTGATGCTGCATATAAGAACAAAACTTCTCGTTTTATAGTAGAGAAATTCATGAGTGTTAGAATATTTATCATACTATAAAAATAAAACTTTAGCTTTACGTGAAGTTAGGCTTAAAGCTAAAATTTTAGTTCCATTCACAAATACATCACTGCTTAGAACAGTGTCATTTTAATATCAAAGAGATTCTGTTATAGTTTAATATTGTTTCGGTTTATTTTAGGTTATAGTAATTTTGTAATTTTTTTTTCCGTTTTAGTTATTTTTACTACTTGAAGTTAAACTAAACGAAAATGTTGTCTTGTTGTGCTCTATCTTATTCTATTCAAAGCGGGTAAGAGTGTCCTGTCGAATCCAACAAGGCCACCGTACAACCTGTGACGTCACCCACAACAACATCATTGTCCGTCTGCTCAGCTGCGCTTCGTCCTCACATGCTGAACGATGCGTTAGTCAAACCTCTAGTAGTTCACACATTAACAAAATAAACTAGGTAGTATGTACTACAGTTATCTGGATATTATGCGACAGCTCTTCGCACCTAAAGGACATTTATTTCTGCTCGCGGTTCAAACTGTCAAGCAGATGTAATGAGCTCGATGCTAACAACATTGTGAGGATTTTATAATCGGGGTTTGACTGACTGGCCGTCAAACTGTGCAAAATTTACTGTGAAACTGAGTTCCCAAAATGCTCATGTGTGGAATGAGAACTCAATAGGAAATAAAATATTTGAGATGCAAGGGTGGTCATTAATGTCATGATCACCGTTGTCTCTATGCGTTCAGAAATCATTTTATCTTTATAAGAACGAACTCGAGTAACAGCGTTAGATCGGCTATAGGATGACGGACACGCTGGTCATCACCTTCCAGACTCGGCTGTCTGCGGTCATGGAAACTGTCCTCAAGACCACCATGTTCGAGATCACCAGGTTAGTGGAGGAGAGCTTCTTGGAACAGATGGATCGAGGCAAACGAGAGGCGGAGGTGTTAAAACGGAGGCTGATAGTGTCGGAGGCCAAACTGAGAGAACGGGAGAGATTTAAGAGGGTGAGGTGTGTGGACTGTGGTCGGACAGCAGTGTCCAGGAGGAGAATACTACACAGAGGCCCCGAAACACAGAGCAGTGAGTAACGTTAGAAACATACCACTCTTCAAGAAGATCGTCGCTAATTATGCAGTGCTTAAGTTGGTCAGTGACAAATAAAAACGTGCAGTTTCATACATAACGTAATGTACAAAATGTTTGCGCCATGTTCAATACAAATGTAATACTTTAAAAAGTACAAGAGTAATTTCCTTGTCATTGTTATTTGTTTATATATTAATTTTATAGAGCCACACTACTAGTCAAAACAAATTACATTTTAAAATATATTCAAATAGAAAGCAGTTATTTTAAATAGCACAAATATTACTGGTTTTGCTGTATATTGGATCAAATAAATGCAGGTTTGGTGAACTGAAGAGACTTCTTTAAAAAGCATTCAAAATCTTACTGTTCAAAAACTTTTGACTGGTAGTGTACATATTATATACTATTTTAATCTATTAAAAATAATTTATGGATTTAAAAACTCTGTAATAATTTTGTAGCCCCCTTGGAAGTTTTCTGAGGCCCTGGTCCTCTGTTTGAGAACCACTGATGTAAAGCTGTTTTATGGTTGTCTTCCTGAGTGTTGACCGCAAATATTACTATTTTAAACTAAATTCACTCAACGATAATAAAGATTGTTGAATTACTAAGTTTCAGCATTTTTTGAGAATTCATCAAGACATTGGTAAACCTTCAGCATCACAGAAAAAAAAAAAATCAAAATAATAGGACAGATGTGTTCAAGCTATTTTTGTGTGAATTGTCTTTTTATTATATTTTTGAATAATTTAGTGGATTTAGACCAAAATGTGAGTGCCTTATTATTAATTTATTATTATATAATTATATACTTATTATATACACATTACACATATTTAGTTAAATAAATAAATTAACAATTAATTGGAGACTAAATGCAGCTCTGTTCTTATTATTTTGTTTGATTTTATTGAATTATTTATAGGTTTGGAGCACCCACTTGTTGTAAAGCAGGAAAATGCCTCTGACAATAGCTGGAGGTGCAGTCCCAAGGGAAGCGCAAATCAGGAGAAGCCTACAGCAACTCCAGAAACTAAACAAAATGTGTGTATGGTATTGTTTTACTGGTAATACAAAGAAGACAAAAAGCATTTGGTAATTTTTGGGTGACAAAGAGCATGAGGGAAACTGGTACAGTTGAGGTCAAAAATTTACATACACCTTGCAATTAGCAAAATGTTAATAATTTTACCAAAATAAGAGGGATCATAAAAATGCATGTTTGTCCTGGGGTGAAAACTTTTTGAATTTAAAGATCAGAGTAAATTAAAGTTTTTTTTGTTGTTTGTTTTCTTGGGAACATGTAAATATATTCTGTAGCTTCTGAAGGGCAGTACTAAATGAAAAAAATAATAAAAATCTTCATTCTTAAGGCATAGTTTTAACCTTCTGAAGCATTTTAAAACTTTTGTAATAGTTACATATGAATCCCTTAATTGTCCTCGGTGTGAAAAGTGTGTGATCTCAAAATCATAGTCATTTTTGGAAAGGGTTCAAATCAAAGAATATGTGGGACATGAAGAATTTTTCTGAAGAACAGCGGGTAGTTTAACTGTTCAGGACAAACAAGAGACTTATGAACAACTATCACAAAAAAAAAGAAAAAAAAAACTCTGGATCATTCAGGTAACAACACAGTATTAAGAATCAAGTGTCTGTAAACTTTTGAATAGGGTCATTTTTATAAATGGTAAAATAATTAACGGTTTGCAGATTCTGACCTCAACAGTATCATACAAAAAGGTTAATTTTGATAAATCATTTCTTTGCATGTGTCATTTGATGTCATATAATACTATAAAATTCATGCATTATAACCTTGACTTAGATGTCCAAATACTTAAGCCAAATAATAGGCCATTGTGGTTTGCTGAGATATTGTGTTGAAAAAGATGTTACCATCATTAATGAGCGGTTTCTAAATCACATGTGTTTTGTGCAAGACAGGCTGTTCAAGTGTGTGAACCTAAACCTGGAGGAGAAGTGAAAGAAGAAGTGTCAGAGGCTAGGGACACACAAACACGTCTGGTGATACATCCTCAAATAAACAAACAAAAAGATCCTCCGAGCAGTGCTGAGGAGACCAATGGACTCCGTCATACAGATTGTGACCACAAAACGGGGGGCCCATCTTGCACTGAAAGACCTGGGGATGAGGATGAGATCAGACACAGAAACCTTCCAAAATGGTATGACCCTAAAACAGACCTTTCAGCGCGGTCATCTGTTTCACAGCCAGAACCGGTCAGGACCTCAGTATCCTCAGAGTCTCTGAATTTAAGACCACAAGTGGGTAGCAGTGACTCAGGGCCTGTTAAACAAGAAGTTGTAGTGATGCTTCCACCAGACTGGGAAGACATGGAAAGGATCAGGCCTCAGGTGGTTTCTGCTCATAACAGTGCTAAGAAAACCCTGGTGGATGTTCAGCCTGGAGATCCTCTCACTGCTAGACCCCAAGCACAGGAGCGAGTCTCGTATCCTGCGCCTCCCGTTAAAGTTCAGAGCCTTGCTCCACAAACCATGCAGCATCTCCGATCACCCGTTAGGAAGAACACAAAAATTGTTCTACATCCCAATTCGGTTGTGACGGATCACCCCGCCGTTGATGTAGACCGGGTACAATCCATCTGCAAAGCTCTTCCTGCTCCAAAACCCTCTCATGTACGGCAGTATCCTGAAGGAGCCACTACAGGTGAAAGAAGTTTCAATACCGCACACCCAGGAAGAAGTCTGCCGCAGATGGTCAGCATGAGGGTTCAAGGGGACACGCGGCACCTTTCGGCAAAGACGATGCACAATTGCAGCCAGTGTGGAAAAGGCTTCTCTCATCTGTGTCACCTCAGAGCTCACCAACAGATTCACACAGGTGAGAGGCAGTTCTGCTGTACCATCTGTGGACGGAGTTTCACCAAACTGAGTAACCTGAAAGCACACCGCAGGGTTCACACTGGCGAGAGACCTTACATCTGCACAGACTGTGGGAAAAGATTTACCCAGAAATGCAACTTGAAGAGACATCAGAGAATTCACTCGGAATTCACTCACTCTAATGTATGAGACATGGAGGTGTGATAGTGGTAGAATTGGTTACTTTACAAATTATGTATTTTAGTTGATATTTCATTGATCGGTTAATTTATTTTTAAAGGAATAGTTCACCCAAAAATGAAAATTCTCAGCCTCATGTCGATCCAAACCCATAAGACTTTTCTTCGGAACACAAATTAAGATATTTTTGATAAATCCAAGAGTTTTCTGACCCTACGCTCTACGTTTAAGACCCAGAAAGGTAGTGAAGACATTTGTAATATAATCCATGTGACATCAGTGGTTCAACAGTCATTTTATAAAGTATGAGAATACTTTCTGTGCAGAAAGAAAACAAAAACAACAACTTTATTCAACATTTTTTTCTCTTTCGTGTCGGTCTTTGTTGTGCGTTCACAAGAGTATCGACTTACGACTCATAGCTAAGGTTAAACTGCTGATGTCACTATTTTAACAATGTCCTTACTAACTTTCTAGGCCTTGAATGTGTCAGTTGTGTTGATGCCTATGCAGGGTCAGAAAGCTTTCGGATTTCATTAAAAAATATCTTAATTTGTGTTCCGAAGATGAATAAGGTCTTATGAGTTTGAAACGACATGAGGGTGAGTAATTAATGACAGAATTTTCATTTTTGGGTGAACTATCCATTTAATATCATGCATAGTACAAGTACTAAACCTCGTTTTTCAAACCTCATGCTCTGAAAATTTTGTTCTGCAGTGATATTACCGGATCATTTAAGGGCAAATACCAGGATAATTAGAAAAATGTTAAAGCAGAGCACTTTTCAATTCTCTCTGGATGTAGCAGGCTATTTATATAGTCTCACAAAAAGTCCACATTTCACCTTAAAATCTAATTATTTTTAAAATCAGTATACATACAAATGCAGACAAACAAGTTATATATACCCATGCTTTGGAAATGTTCTCTACTTATTCATAGGTTTGGTGGTTCCTCTATTTAAAGTGTTTATCATACTTCAAATAGGACTTTTACAAGCCTTGATGAATTCAACACAACTATTCAAGTATATACTGTTAAATTAAATCCCTTTTGATTTTTTTTTTTCAGTATATTCTGATCCGTAGCATTAGCTCCTTGAAATGGTGCATATATAATAGTGCGTTAATGTTTTTTCTTTTCCTTTAAGATAACCGGTAAACTGTTTGAAGAACAAATTTATGTGCATATGCTGATGTGGGCTAAAATAGTTACATGTTCATATTTAGATGTCAGTGGTTAAAGGTTCAAACATTTGCAGGAGGGCCCATGAAACCACCTGCTAATCTTCAAACTACTATTTTAAATTGTAATGATGACATTAAATGACGTGGTTCCATGTTTTTCAGAGCATAAAGAATGAGTAACAGCACAGCTGGTACATCCAGGCTACTTTCTCATCTTTTTTTTTTTTTTTTTTAGTTTAATATCTTTTGTTGGTTAAATGCCACACACTGAGCAAACTCTTCCAGTAATGCATGCAAACAGACTATTTGTGATTCAGGTACACCACAGTAAGCCATGTACATTACAGGCTCTATGACTGTAATTAAAATGTTCTTCTTTTTTTCTGTGAAAATGAAAAATATAAATGATGAAATTACATTTAACAAGGACCAAATGGCAGGAAGTTCGTGTCTCCATTTCTGCTATATATATGTTGTTTTGTAAAGTTCACATCAGCAGAATTAAATACTTCTCCATCTGTTTGGAATGTACATGGGTCATGTGTTGTTCTTATATTGTAATTTTAGATAACTTGACACATTCTTCTTTTCATATTGCGCTTTAATATTCAGTGGTTACAGCACATGATGAAACAGAAACTTTAAGCCTGTGTAGGTCTAGATTTTTACTGTGTTATCCAGTTTTTTGTGACACTTGCTATATGATCACAGAACCGTACATGATAAGAAAAGGCTAAATGGTCTTAAAGTACTCTTATAAACTAGACCAGGGGTCTACAAAAAAGGACACTGCAGGACACCAGGCCCCCAGGACTGAGTTTGGAGACCCCTGAATAGGGAATACACAGCCTATATGGCTACAAGACATCTAGTGGCTATTTTGTGGTGTTACCAGTGATTTTCTTTATGTCTCCCACCAGGTGGCACCAGGTCTTAGAGGTCTTGTCTAGTACCATGCAATCCCTTCACAAAAGAAAATATTAAAGAATAAATATTATTAAAACAAAATCTATTAATTTCATAAAAAATGTTCATTGCTGAGGATCACAAGTTGGATCCCTAAATGAAGAAGAATAGTTTTATGTATGACTTTGATCTTCATACACTTACTGTACTTAAGTAAACGTGTAGTTAAAATGTTTTTAACTAAACGTTCAAGGGCCAGAAAGGTAGTAAGGACATCGTTAAAATAGTCCATGTGACATTTGTGGTTCAAATGTAGTTTTATTAAGCTACGAGAATACCTTCTGGGTGCTAAGAAAACAAAAACATTATTCAACAATTTCTTACACCCATGAAAATGCGCCGAAGACAGACACTAAAAAGAAGAAACTGTTGAATAAAGTCGTTATTTTTGTCTTCTTTGCTCACAAGAAGTATTCTTATAGCTTTATAAAATTACGGTTGAACCACTGATGTCACATGGACTATTTTAACGATGTTTACTGCCTTTCTGTGTCAGTTGCGTTACTGACAGAAAGGTCTTGGATTTAATAATAATAAAAAAAAAAAACATTTGTGTTCTGAAGATGAACAAAGGTCTTATGGGGACATGAGGGTGAGCAACGTTAATTAGTGGCAGAATTTTCATTTTTGAGTAAAAAAACTGATTGGAACACGCCACTGTTACAAATTACCAAGTTAAATAAAGTGGACTAAGGCTTGATTAACAAATATCCATTTATATCCATACTCTCCAGCGCACTACTTGCACATTAAGCATACTATTGTGTGGCATTCTCCAGTCCACTGGAGGGCAGTAACATAAGAAACGTCCAAATTTTTTTTGCATCCGCTTAAGATGACACTGTCAACATCACCGATCATATTACTACAATATTACCGTCTCTTTTCACGTTATTCCGTTGTTTTTTGCTGAGAAATTTGCTGTGCGAGGATCGTTTTCATAAGGTACTTACTGTCTCAGTTGTGTGGCTTTTGTTATTTGTCAATGTCCATTTCATTTCATTTCATTTACTTTTTACATAAAAGGCCCGAAGAGAGGGTGACTACCGAGCTTAATTTCTATAGAAAACCAAGTGAAAATATCCATATGAATATGTAGACATAACGTATTGATCAGTAATAATTTTAATGATCAGATTGTATGTTGCATCATACACGTGGCTGCACAAACAACAATAACAAAACGCCCACCTGCTGACAGTCTTGTTGAAAAATTCCGATTTGGAACATGTTGACATGGTTTTAGTTGGTCGCCATCGTTTTCTGACTTTGTCTTTATGTCTTTTCAGGGTGATTATTTTCACCGGAGTCATTCGTTTTATCACGGTGTCCGCAAGGCGAAAAGGACGATGTCAGAAGCCCTTTTCATCACATTCCAGTCTCAGCTCTCCGTTGTCATGGAGACCGTCCTAAAATCAGCCATGTTTGAGATAACCAGGCTGGTGGAAGACAGCTTCCTTGAGGAAGTGGGTCACCGTAAACAGGAGGTGGAGGTCTTGAAACGAAGGTTGCAGGTGTCGGAGAGTAAACTGAGGGAGAAGGAGAGGGAATGGGAACGGAGGAAGACACGGTGCCCGGACTGTGGCCGAACAGGAGATTCCAGCAGCAGAGACGAGAGCCAGCCTGTAGAGACAGTCCGTGGTGAGTTACACTTAATGTTATTATTGTTATGTAAAACTATTAAAATCCACTCATCCTTTTCTGTTATAACTTATCTTCTGTAGGGAGGGCTTGACCCTGTCCTAGCATCTCAGACCTTAATTGAAATAAATAAATAAAAGTATTAGATGTAAAAGTTAAACATATAACTTAGGTGATTAGAAATGTCTGAACTAAAACAAGTTTACATGCCAAAACTACTCACACTGAAATAAAATAGATTTCAGCGAAGTTATTGTATTATCATACAAATAATACTAAAATAATACTGGTTACAGCACATCTAAAACTTGACCTTAATAAGACACTGAAATAAAACACATCTGAAATACATAGACTTAATAAATGTAATACTGTACATAAAATTTGACCAATTATTATTAATTTATACGGGCCATTCAGTATTTGTGCAAACTGCTGTCCCACAACCAAAAAATTACCAACCAAAAAGTATTTTATTTTCATTCATTTCATTTGATTTAATTATTTTGTATTTTCTCTGTAAATTATGAAACTTTATGTAAACAAATGTGTCTCGCATTTTTCATGTCACTACCGAAACATAGCTATAAGGTGTGAGTAGATAGGCCCCATCATTTTGAGGTAAATATGTGTGTAATTTAAGGAACGTCACTACCAAACACCTTTTTTTCTGCACATAAGTACATTTTTTTGAGAGTTATTCCATAACATTTAACATTTGTACCACTGTTCAGAACTGGGCTAGCTAACAAAGCATGTGCTGATTAGCATCTTTGAGCTAGGTTCAAAAGTATTTGAAATTGTCACTACCGAAAGAGTCACGACCAAAACATGTCATCATTGTTTCGGTAGTGACAAAAGGTAACGCATAATCCTCATATTTGGGGGAAATAAATAAAATTTGAGTACAGTTATGCAACTTTTTTGGTATGTTTTCTTAGTGTCTTAGTTTGCAAGTTAAAATTCTGTAATATGATGTGGTTGCTACCAAAGCGTTATTGTCACTACTGAAAATGTGCATTTACTACCAAAACATGGGATGTTTTGTCAAAAATAAAGTATTTTGAATTATCAACCAAGGTGTAATAATATTTTTTGGTTCAATATATATTCATACTAATAAATCGTTTACTTTAAAAGCAGTATGATAAAATTTCTGCTTTTTACTAAGAAAAACTGGATTCAAAATACAACAAATCTCATAAATTACACTTGAAATATTGTTAAAAATGTAATTATTATTGAATTACCTCTAAAAAAGCAAAAAATATATATTTACAAGGAAGAAGTAAGCAAAATCTTAATAGGTCAATATAACCTTTCTAATTAAAATATTACTGTTTTTGGTAGTGACAAATATGGGGAGAGGACAAATATTAAAAACTTTCTGAAAATACAATATTAGAATTAACTGCACAATTACTAGAATGTGTACATTTTTTTCAAGACGTTTTCAACTCTGACTTTGGATTCTGTTAAATGGCCCATGTATGTTTTAATATATATATATATGTTCAAATACTTTTTGTGCTGCTCCTTAATTTCGTGTCCTTTCTTCTGGTGCAGGAGCAGATAGTCTTTGTTTAGGCCCGAGCCTGAGAGATCAATCTACTAATCATCCTACGCTGACTGAAGAGCTGTGGACTGCTAGACAACACCTGGAGTCTACCAAACAAACAACAGCACACTTACAAACAAAGGAAAAGAATGATGCACACAGACAGAATGCAAAAGAGATCATCACACCTAACTCCAGTGCACAAATTCCTCAGGATTTTTTGCAGAGGCTTCTGGGCAACTCAGCCGTTCACAGTGAGTCCACTAGTGACTTCAAACCCAGAGTGAGTGATTTAGACAAATCCGAGAAAAACTTTACTCATGAGAAGGAAATGGACTCAAACAACTCAAGACTGTTACAAAGTCCTGTGGCTCAGGATGCACATGAGGATTTGTTGCCGTCTTCGCCAAACGGTGGAGTAAAAACAGAAACGGAGCTGGATCTTCTACCAGTCAAGGAGGAGGAAGAGATGGTTCCGGTGTGGGACAGCATCAACAGAGATGACGGTTGCCATGCAGAAATGGCTGACCCGAGTCAGGGAGAGCTCAGAGGACCTTGTGATCAGGAGGAGATACAGGTAGAAAGCTTTCCAGGTCTAAACTCTCTCGAAATGCCAGACGCCACCTCATATTTCACACCTTATTCAGTCAGCACACTGGTACATCAAGGTATTAGGGCACAACACAGTCATTTATGCACAACAGAGCTGATGCTTTCTAGCATTCCAGAGAGGTCACATTCATTAGTCCAACCAGAAAATGGACAAAGTTATCCTGGTTCAAAGAGTTCTGTCCTCTATGCTCAAAACGATGTTTGTCCAGGCGAGAAAGCAGTCAGCCACGTGCAATACCCAAAGCGTTTCTCCCAGGACAAACATGGGACGCCTGAACAAATCCATGCAGAAAGATCCCACCGTTGCACCCAATGTGGGAAAACGTTCCTGAGAGCTTGTGACCTCAAGGCTCATTCGCTGATCCACAAGGGCAAGAAACCTCTGAGCTGTCCGCAGTGCGATCAGACGTTCGCGTACAACTTCGAGCTCAAGGCTCACCAGCGAAACCACTCAGGAGAGCGACCTCACGTCTGTCCGCACTGCGGCAAGGCCTTCGCTCGTATGAGCAACTTCAGGCAGCATCAGAACATCCACACGCGGGAAAAACTCTTCAGCTGCACTCAATGCGGGATGCGATTTAATCGAGCCACCAACTTGCGAGTTCATCTCAGACGACACAGTCACGCGGGGAAGACTTACAATTGCCCTCACTGTGGAAAAAGCTTTCTGAATCCCAGGCAAATGAAGGCTCATTTACTGAAAGCCCATGGAAGAGGAACGAAATAAAAGTATCTAATTTATGTTTGGAAACTGATTCTGAATTGGATCAATTCATGTTTACACATTAGAAATGCTCTGCACTGTTGAAACTCAAAAAGGACCCACTGAGCAACAAAACAAGATCTGGACAAATTGTTATGCATGGAATCTTTTGTATTGCAGAAAGACAAAAACCTTAGATTTTCTTATAGGTTTAATACATCTGCATATAGAAATCGGAATGACTGATTTACACCAACAGGAATTATTTTGCTGTTGTATTATCAATGTATAATAGCTGGTACATATTATGTATTTAATGTTTTTATGTATTCACTCCAAAAACAGTAAAGACGCAGTATGTAGCACATCCTCTTTCCTGAGAATGTTTGCCTCTTAGTTTAGAATTTATATTTCAACTAAAAAGGTACCCCAGCCTTCACTTAAATTGTAACGTGTCCCTGTAGGTTCAACTTTCATGGCATTTTGTTGGAAAAAGTACATGAACCATCAGATGTAGCAACAGCGTGTCAGTAAAGTTAGTCCAAAATGCTCCAGATCCATTTCAGTTTTCCATTCAGACTTCAAGTCTCCTTTTCAGTGCTTTTTTATTTTTGGATTGATGAACACGGTTGTTGGACAATACAAGACCTCCTGCTCAGCCATTTCCACAAGATTTCTGTGATCTCCAGCAGCATTGTGTCTTGATGCCTACCTCACCTGGAGTGATTGTAGTCGGACAACTAATATCGCCTACAGGTCATTATCTGATGGATTTGTATACTTTTTTCCAACAAAAGCAGTAAATGCTTTAAATGCTTTAAATTGGGAATATTTAATTTGATATTTGTTATTTGATTCTTTTTATTGTGCCTTCTGACTAATGCAAGACTGACAAACACTCAGCACTCCATATGAAATATAATCCTAAATGAGCATTGTCTGTGTTTTTGCAGACTTAGCGTTGTCTTTTTATGATAATAAACAAGCAGAACATTACAGAAGCATAGAAATGCTTTACTAAATTGTGATTTACTAATTTGTTGTTGTGTGTGTTATAGACTGGCCGAAGGTTTGCAGAACATATTTCCACAGAACAAGGAAATGTACACCCCATAAACAAGCAGAGGACGTTCAGTGTAAGCAGTTATACAAAACAAATTTCATTTTAGACTTCTGAACGATCATAAAGCAACCAGTTTTATTTGTTTCTTTTGTCTTCACCAGGTTGTGGCCAGGGAAATCCTGACTCAGTTTCAGGTTTGGCAGAGGGCCTGCTATAGCAGGAACATTGAGTGGGGTCCGATTACAGCGAAGGTTCAGTTCTCTTCATTTGTTTTCCATCTGATAAGATCCATTTTAATTACGTGTAATGAATAATGAGAGTGGATTGTGGTTTACTCTTACACAGATCATTTCTGCATTGCCGCAGTTGCATGGACGGGAGGCGGAGGTGATCGTACGATGTACTAAGATGCTACACAACCGCAGGGATTACCTTCGAAGGAGAGCAAAGGTAAGCGTTCAGAGGCTCAAAGATTTAATCTTTTCATTGCCGGTATGAGGATGAATCATACATATGAATTCATCTTATGACACATACTTGTGCGAATGAAGGCAGTTGTGTAGGGTTTCATGGAACTGATTTTGTCATTTGAAAAATAAAATTACAGAAAAAAGGGAAAATTTACTTTTCAGATTTGCATTATATGTTTAAAGCGATCACCCCAAAATGAAAATTACCCCATGGATTATTTACCATCAAGCCTTAGGTGTGTATGACTTTCTTCTTTCAGACGAATACAATCAGTTTTATACTAAAAAATGTCCTGGCTTTTCCAAGCTTTATTATGGCAGTGAATGTGGTTTAAGATTTTGAAGCCTAAAAAGCTCCATCCATCATCATAAAAAGTGCTCCCCACAGCTTTGTGGGTTTTATAAAGGCCTTGTGAAGTGAATTGATGCATTTATGCAATAAAAATATCCGTATTTACTGAAATCTCTAGTTTCCACAAACTGGAAAACTTTTTATTTTTTTCAAACCGTCCTTGTGCAGTGCAAGCCATTGAAATAATGGGTTTCATAGCGCAGCGCATTCAGCGTCTTGTGTGAAAGGGCCATTATGATCAACAAAGCGTCCAGCTTGTAAATGAACATGGAAATGAAGAATAATAATAAAGCATTCTTCTTCATTATTAAAACGTATTATTAAAATTATATTAACAATAACATAAAACAACATAAAATAACATAAACATAAAATTAAAATAATATTTATTTCGATAACTTTTGTTGTTTTTTTGATATCTTTTGAGTTTAATAGGAATTACTGAACAGTTTTTGCCATCTTTTGTAACCCATTCTTTGTCCAATAAATTAATAAAATAATAACAACCTAAAAAAGCTGCATAAAGAACAAGCCAACATTGTTTTCTTTTAACATTGTTTTTCAGGCAACAGTCCGTGGATATAAACACGCTCGTCCAAACGCAACTTGTTGAAACTTTAAATAATTTATTGTACAAAAAATGTGTTACAAATGATGACAAAAACTGTTCCATAACTTCTATTAAGCTCAAAAGATCCTCAAAACATACAGTTGAAGTCAAAAGTCCAAACGCAACTTGTGTTTGTTATTTTGTATTTAGTACTTACCTGAATAAGATATTTCACATAAAAGATGTTACATTTAGTCCACAAGAAAAAATAATAGTTGAATTTATAAAAATAACCCTGTTCAAAAGTTTACATACACTTGATTCTTAATAATGTGTTGTTACCTAAATGATCCACAGCTGTGAGCATTTGAACCTTCTGAAATAGTGTCATATGAGTCCCTTAGTTGTCCTCAGTGTGAAAAGATGGATCTCTAAATCATACAGTCATTGTTGAAAGGGTTCAAATACACAAAAATGCAGGAAAACCAAAGAATTTGTGGGACCTGAAGGACTTTTTTCTGAAGAACAGCTGTTCAGTTTAACTGTTCAGGACAAACAAGGAACTCATGAACAACTATCACTAAACAAAAAAACACAGTATTAAGAATAAAGTGTATGTAAACTTTTGGAAGGGGTATTTTTTATAAATTCAACAATTATTTTTTTTCTTTTGGACTATATGTAAATGTCTTTTATGTGAAATATCTTATTCAGGTCAGTACTAAGCCCTAACCCTATTTTGGTAAAATAATTAACATTTTGCAGATTCTGCAAGGTGTATGTAAACTTATGACTTCAACTGTATAACCCCCCAATTACATTTAGGACTATTTATTTTACGAAACAATTTATTTCTCTCATTTTTTTATTTGGCTGCGTGACAAGTCTACACCGAATTCTGTAATTTTTGTGACCGCGCCACAAGTTCAAGGAGCGAATAATGTATCATTTTTATCTGTATGACAGAAGATATGAATCTTTTTATCTTCAAAAATGACAGAAAGGAAAAAATCCAAGTGATAGCGCCGGAGCCCCTCTCGTTTGAAACATTTGTATTTGTACCAATGAAAGATGTAGCCACTGTATATGTGCATTTTATTTTGGCGTGCATATGAAACACAGTGGTTAGGGGTGTAAGGTAGGTGCGTAGGCCTATGTGCGCCGTAACTGCATATCAAATACTACTATGCGAGAGTCAATTTCAGCTAAATTGTGCTAATGATACTACTATGGAGGAACCGTGAGAGCGGTTCGAACGAACAGAACAGAAATAAGTAGGCCTATAATAACTGCTGAAATATTTGCCGGGCAGGCATTTCTTGGGTCAGTCTGAGCGTTCGTGGTATGCACAGTGTGTACAGCCATACACCTGCCGGTGCCACTGTCACACCATATGCACTCAAAACAAAAATACAAAAAAAAAAGTGCGGTGATGACCTCAACACTGCGGTAGGTGGTAATGCAGTTAACGTCACAGCCCTACGTACGACTAAAGATTACAGTTTGTAAAGTTTTAGATATGGTTATTTTTCTTACACAAACGGATCCATTTACTTGGATTTTATTAACCTCTATGGATGCAGTTTTTTGGGCTTCAAAGTCTCGACACCCATTCACACACATTCAACATATTTTTTAATATAACTCTGATTGTGTTGTCTGAAAGAAGAAAGTCATATTCACCTAGGATGACTTGAGGATGAGTAAATCATGGGGTTATTTTCATTTTTGGGTGAACTATCCCTTTCACATAACACAATTAGAATAATAGCTGGAAAGACAAACAAATTATTTTACACAAATTATTTAGCGTAAGTGTTCTGAAAATCTTTCCTACTAGCACAGGCAGATCTACAAGCACAATATTTAAGATGATTATTTTTATGCTTTATCTGCATTGACCTCACAAAATACAGTTCCTAAAATAAGACTTTGAATAATGATTATTTTGGTAATAAGTTAAGCAGAGAAATAATCAACAGATTATTTGATTGAACAGATATACAATAAAAATGTGTTCTGTATAAATTAAGGCTATTAAATACAATATGCACAAAAATGTTTCATAATACAAAACAAAAATTATAAAACAAAAAAACTTAGTTTGAAGCAAAATTACAATTCAAATCAAGTTTCAGTTAAATATGTTCAGCATTATTTCATTAGAAGAGGGTTTTGCTGCAGACTATAACATGATGACTTAGTTCATCTAATGGACAACAGTGAATGAAGTTGGCTAAAATAGGGGATGTTTTTAATGCAAATGCGCCATAGAAGATTTTGGTGACGCACTGGATGTCTTTAATGCGCATGCGTAATAATGAGGATTATTTGTCATCATACTCCATGACAAGGATGGACTCAACACCAACAAGTGAGACAGTAAGTGAATGAGCACAATTTATGTTGTTGTTATATTCACATATTTTGATGACACCTGCATTTTACATTAGCCCATTTGGAATTGACTTACTGTTTTCATAACATCATGCTGGGTCCTTGTGGCCCCTAAATTGCACATGTAAGAATATTTATTACTTATATATACTCAACAAAAATATCAAACACATCAAGCTGTGTGTTAGTGTATGTTCATGTTAAAGATGTTAATCAGTGTTTAATTGTACATATCCTTTTCTAGACACATATTACCATCCTTAGAAATGGAGAAAGCCCCTGTATCTCTAAGTGCACTCAGTGTTGTGACAAGTATCACTGCCCATTTTGTGAGACCTGGGTCTATCAGCCAAGAGAGTTAGGAAGCGTTGTTAACCACGTCCAGAATCATCTGAAGTTGGCTGTCCAGCAAGATGGTGTGTATAGTGCTTTCATATCCGTTAAGAAATGATTTTGTCAAGGCGTATAAATTCACTTGCATTTTTATTTATTTATTTTTCAGATTTCACTATTATCAAGTGTAACTTAAAATGCAGAGAATATGCCCATTTTCATTGCTGCTACTGTTCTGCCACTATTCTACAAAGAGGCCAGTTAAAATGTCATCTCACAAAATGCAAGCAGAAGTTCAATGCTGAGGAGGAGTTTGAAGGAAACTGCTCATTTGAGGAAAGTCCCGAACATGAATAGTGTATTGTTGTTTTTGTTTTTGTTTTTCTTGATACTGTTAATTTACTAGTTCATATATTTAATTCCCCATTAACTTCAGATAACACTCAGAATTGTAGTATTTGGTGGATTATGAAACTATTTTGTGGAAATAAACATTTACAAAGAACGTATCTGTTGCTTCTTTTCGGAACTGTGAAGTGCTGTGTAAGAACTGAAATATCTGTGTGTGTTCTCTAAAATATATATTTTTATTTCACCACTATTGAACACCACATGATATTTATAGTTCAGCTTTTGAATGGTCTTAACCATGGACCTCTTAAATTCCCAGACCTGCGGTTTTTCCTCTACATATGAGTAAAACAGACACTTGTAATGTGAGCACAATCTCCAGGAGTTAAAATATGAAAACAATACATATAAAAATAAATACATTAGCAATGAGCTTGTGAAATTTCTAATAAACAGTAAGCACTCAAAACCATTCTTTATCATTATAGGACAGTGTTTGGCCTATTAACTATTAAAAAGTCTGGAATCTGAGGGTGCAAAACAAATCTAAATACTGAGAAAATCGCCTTAAAGTTCTAGCAATGCATATTACTAATCTAGTTTTGATATATTTACAGTAGAAAATTTATAAAATATCTCCATGGAACATGATCTTTACTTAATATCCTAATGATTTTTGGCATAAAAGAAAAAAATATATAATTTTGACCGATACAATGTATTTTTGAGGAAAGGAAAGGACAGGATGTGACATGTGGCCAAGTATGGTGACCCATACTCAGAATTTGTGCTCTGCAGCTGGGGGTTCAGCAGTGTTGCCAAGTGCGCGGTTTTCCCGCGGAATTGGGCTACTTTCATACTGTTGCTGTGGGTTGTTTTTCATGTCTGCAGGTTGAAGCAACGCCAATAAAGTAATATTTAGCCCCGGAATGCTTATTTTACCAGAGGACCCCCCACCACAAAACATGTATTTAACCCCCGAAACGCGATTTTTACAGGGGGATACCCTTCGAAACGGGATTGGGCTAGTTTTGAGTAGTAACTAGGCAGGTTTTGTTGTGAAAACCTGGCAACCCTGGGGTTCAGTGCCTTGCTCAAGGATCTCACCTCAGTCATGGTATTGAGGGTGGAGAGAGCACTGATCATTCACTTCCCTCCACATCAACAATCCCTGCTGGACCTGGGACTCGAACTCGCAACCTTTTGGTTACAAGTCCGACTCCCTAATCATTAGGCCACGGCTGCCCCATTTTTCATACTTAAGACTGGTTTTGTGGTCCAGGGTCACAAATATAACTGCAAATAAGTGCTTGAAAGTAGTGTCCTCTACCAAAAATAAATAAATAAATAAATAAATAAAATATGTTTGCGCATGCATATTAAAGGCATACCTACTTCATCAAACTACAGTCTGCAGCAAGAAGAGTTATTCTGTTATTATTCTGGGTGACACAAAAAAGTTTAACTGTTGAAAAGTTAGGGGACAGTAAATGTATTAATTTTGTTTTTGACAGAAATTAATACTTTCCTCAGCAAGGACACATTAATTGTATCAAAAGTGACAGTACAGAGGTAAGACATTAATGGATCAGTTTCCACAAAAATGTTAAGCAGCGCTCAACATTTATAATAATAAGAAATGTTTCTTAAGCACCTAACCAGCATATCAAAATGATTTCTGAAGGCTCATGGGACTCTGAAGACTGTTATGATGTTGAAAACTCAGCTTTGCCATCACAGGAATAAATTACATTTAGAAATACATTCAGTAAAAACAGATTGCTCTGCCTTGGCTTTCTTATTTATTTACTGTAAATAGGCAAATGGTGCTTGATTACATTATCACCATGCCAAACATTGTTGGAAAGTCAGCAGGGCCATTAACTCAGTAAGGAGTCGATGGACTTTTTAACACCTACCTACAGTGAAACAGCAGCCTAACTTGTGATCCTTTACTGCATATGTAAATGAAGCAGATGACTGAAAATCTACTGGTGTGAAACTGTTTTTACCTGTTGGCCAGACAGACTCTGCAGTGGGCAGAATACGATACAACTTTGACCAGATTTATTCTATATTATAAATACATTTTTGTTCATTTTACAACAGACAAACCACAGTGATGTTCCTTCACTATAGTATACTGTTATTTTAATTTACTCACTCACTTTTGTAAGTCCATATCTCAGTTTATTGTGAAGCCTCACAATTTCCAGTTTCAAATGCTTAACTTTAAAATTATGTGAAACATCTTTTTAAGATGTTCTTTTCTCCTTCAGGAAACTGCTGTGGAGAGAAACCTTTTACCTATGGGCCAGCGATACTTTGTACAACTTCAAAGAGGTGATGTCCAAAATGTAAAGCTGTGAATAAAATATAGTTGTGTGACACTGTTCTCTGTTGTTTTTGTGTGCAGCTTGGTATGCCTGCTTTCTTTAATGATGCAGCCAGGCAGATTTTGTAACAGTCATGGGAACTTATTGTGTCCTTGAAAGACATAGGCTAATGTGTTTGAAGAACAAGGACTGAAGAAAAAGGTTAAACTAAATTTCAGTTTAATATTTAAGGTCTGATGTGATGATCATTACAGGTAATTTACGAAGTTCATTGTTAGGTATGAAAAGCACGAAATGCACAGATACACAAATACGACTAAATGCATAAAAATAATTTTATACACGTTCCACTATTTTTTCTACTCAAACAAATGGCTTGGTTTATTGTTTCTATGATTGTCTACATGAACAAAAATGTTACGACACACTCCAACAGCTAAAAATGCAGTTTGTCTGCAACGTTGTGGAATTCGGGCTCATTGAGGTTTGTTTCCCGTCGGCCCGTTATGCGGTTACGCTTCACATTCCACACAGCGACCGAAGAATTCAGAACCCCTGTCTCAACCGGGAAAAAATATTTTATCGAAGGTAAGCTTCCCTCATATGAAATATTTGTTTACCTTTGAGCGCATACATGCTTATTTAGTGGTTCTCGTTTCCAGAATTTGCACAGGCGCCATCATTAAATGATTCCCGCTTCAGACTATTGATGAGGTGAGGAGAAGTTGTAGCTTTTTTTTTTTTTTTTTTTGGAAAAGCTGTAAGTCATTAATGAAAAGAACGTGACCGGTTTGTCTTTGTTAGTTTACAGACATATTAGACTCGAACAAGTATGTTTGTTTGTACGTTAATCTTTTTGGGAAGAAATCCGTTATCCTTAGCTAGCTTGTTTGCCTCAGCAGACATGTCCCTTTAAACTAGAGAAATGCCCCCATCCACGTTTTTTTCCACAGGCATTACGAGTCGTGTCCTGTTGAAACCTCCATAAGCAGCTTGCCATAAAAATATTATTTTAGGCACTTTTTATGTTATGTGTGTTACTTTTTACCTAATCTCCCCGCTTTTTATTTTAAATAATTGTTATTTTAGGTCATTTCCATGTAGTTCCTGTTAATAACTATTAACAGTTCAAATCGGATAAAAGTGGTTGCTGCAAAATCAAGATTTTTTTTGCTTGTTTGTGGTGACAAACAGATGACTAGTAAACATTCTGAAGTCATTTATTAACTGACAAATGCTTTTAATAATACATACTAATAAATGGAATATTTTGTTAAAATAAATGTTCATTAGTGTTAAAATAAACATGTCAGTGAACATCCATCCATTACGTAAAACCATATTTAATATGTGATTATAAAATATAATGTTAGTTTTCTTAAAAATGTACTACTAACACTTCTGTATTTTTATGTCTTCTCTGTTGAAAGGTAACCTGAAATTGGATGTCTGGTTTTCAACGTGACTCTGTGTAGTTGCACAATAAGAGGGCTGTGGGACACTGGTGGTAATTCTGCCCTTTCTGTGTCAAAAATCCACCACCAAACACGCACAATGGAAGTGGAGGATGCCTTATCAGCTAAGTTCAGAGAACTGATTAAAGGGCTCATGGTGACGACAACCTCAGAGATAGTCAAAATATTCAGCAAAGTGCTGCTGGAAACCAGAATGGAGATCACCCGGAGCTGGAGGGAGATTGACTTGTTGAAGCAACAGTTGGAGGAATGTGAGCAGCAAAAGACAGAGGCCATCATTAGGGCTCAGAGAAATGACTTCAAAAGAGAAGATGACGAGGTGGAAGTGTCACATGTGAATTCTGACATACAGAGCTCAGACATGGTCACAGCGGAGGCGGTGGTGAGTGGGAATGTGTTCTGTGGTCATTGTTTCCACTTGTTTTTAGAGCAGTGCAAATCTGCATAGAATCGATGTTGTTATTTCATGTTGAAAATGTATTGTTTTCTGTAGAATCATTTGTGCTCTTTCATTAATAATGATCACAATGGTTTGTGTTACAGTGGCCTGAAGAAATAGCAGATGTCTCAGAACCAGAGACAACACCGTCATGCACACCAGGTACTAAAATTTTTAGATCATTTTTGTAATGATAATGAACAGCAATAGACACAAATCACAGGGAAGTACCACTACAAAATGAAAAGATTGTAGAAAAAAGTGGAAATATAAAATACTGAAAAGTGATCTCTAAGTTACTAAAGCTTGTTCTCACTGACAATATAGTTATAGTTAATAGTTACTTCTCACAAATAGTAACTGACTTACATCATTATAAAAGTAAATAATTACCAGGGAAAATAACTATTGTGTTTCTGATTATTTCTGAAGGGTCATGTGACAGAAGACTGGAGTAATGATGCTGAAAATTAAGCTTTGCATCACAGGAATACATTCAATTTTAAAGTATATTAAAATTGAAACCCACCATTTTAAATTGCAATAATATTTAGCAATATAACACTTTTTTTAATGTATTTTGAATCAAATAAACCTAGCCTTGGTGAGCAGAAAAGACTTCTTTAAAAAAAAAAAAAAAACATTAAAAATCTTACTGATCCCAAACTTTTGAATGGTAATGTAACTAAAATGACTAAAACTGAAATAAAATAAATTAAAGATAAATAGAAATAGAAGTGATAATAAAAATGGTAAAAGCACATAATAAAAATGGTTAACTTAAAAACTGAAAATATAAAAATAAAAACTCATAACATTACATACTGTAATGGTATGTAAAAAAAAACACTAATATTTTCTGTCGTCACTGTTATTGTGCTGAAGTCAAAAACATTTATTTTGATGTGCTTTCACTGAATTATAACAATACTAATTAGCATTTTCTGTGTTGATTCATTAGGCCAAAAGGTTCAGAAAATTTGTGCAACTGCTGCTCCTGTTAAAAACAGCCAGAAGACCAAGTTCAAAGAGCCAAAAGTGAAAGGGAGGAAATCATTTGCAAGCAAGAACACATCACAGCCCACATCTAAAATCGTTGCAAATGGACCATCTACAAGTGTGGACATATTAACAAAGAGCCCAAAATCAGAGGTGATGAAAAAAAGGAAATTAATCGAAACGCCAAAGCACGCTAATGATGTTAGTGTTACTCGCGGTCTTCGAGACCGACAGCACCTCAGCATGCAGAAGCACTGTCTGTGTTGTTCATCGGACGTGTGTGACCTGCAGTCTAGCCCCTCCAGAGCCCAGCACCAGGTCCCTAGTGTGTATATCTGTCGTAAATGTGAGAGAAGGTTTAAAACGGACCTCCTGTTCAAAAGTCACAATTGCCCAATGCCTCAGAATTGCAACAGGTGTGGGCAGATGTTTACTACTCTTCAGGGACTTACCGCACACAGCCAGGAAGTTCAACCGCAGGTCAGCTGCAGTCAGTGTGAACAAACATTTGCCACTCAGTGTGCTTTAACCGTGCACAAACGGATCCACACCAAACTTATTGTTCCCAAGGGTATTAAGGCTAAGAGGTTCGAAGTTCGTCTTGAAAGAATCTCAGACTCCCAACTGGAGGCTGCTTTGTCCTCAAAAAGCTCTCTCTTGCATCTTAACTCTTCAAAACAGAATCTTCTGAGTGAACCGCAGCATGTGGCTGCAGCAGACACAAGTTGTGAATCTGCATGCGAACGCAGTGGAGAATCCACAAAGGTGAGTGTACCTGAGACCCAACTACCACCCCAAAGTGTTGTAGAAAACCTGGACTCTAGGCAAGGAACCATCGCGGAGTCCAGTGTTGGAGAGTCAAGTGTCAGGAAAGTATATGCCGTCATGTCAGCTGCCTCATCCCAAATTCAGATTAGTGAGGATGCAAATGGATCAGAGTCACCAGCTGTGCATGAAACTGAGAAAGTAACAGATGAAGAAAAACAAGCCAGTGCAAGTGATGAATCAGGAACCCGTTCTCCTCCAAGAAAGCGGAAGATGTCAGGTAATTTTACAAAAATTGAGAAATGTTTATTGAACAACATACACGATCAGGCATAACATTATGACCACCGACAGGTGAAGTGAATAACACTGATTATCTATCACAGCTGTGGGTGGGATATATTAGGCAGCAAGTGAACATTGTTTTCTTTTTGCTTTATTATCAGTCAAGCAAAATGGGCAAGCATAAGGATTTGAGCAAGTTTGATAGGGGGTTAATTCTGATGGCTAGACGACTGGGTCAGAGCATCTCCAAAACTGCAGCTCTTGTGGGGGTTTCCTGTTCCAAAAGGAAAAGTGGTGAACTGGCATCAGGGTTATGGGTGGCCAAAGCTCACTGAGCGAAAGTGTGGTCCGATCCATCAGATGAGTTAAAATTCAAATGGCTCTGGTCTAAAGAATCACGTTTTCTTTTACGTCACGTGGATGGCTGGGTGCTTGTGTGTCGCTTACCAGGGGAACACATGGCACCAGGATGCACTATGGGAGGAGGTAGTATGATGCTTTGGTCAATGTTCAGCTGAGAAACCTTGGGTCCATGTGGATGTTAATCTAACAAGTACCACCTACCTAAGCATTTTTTGCAGACCATGTACACCCTTTCATGAAAACTATATTGTCTGGTGGCTGTAGCCTCTTTCGGCCAGATAATATGCCCTTCCGCAAAGCAAAATGTTTTAGGAATGTATTGAGGAGCACAACAAGAAGTTTCAGGTGTTGACTTGGCCTCCAAATTCCCCAGATCTAAATCCAATTGGACATCTGTGGAATGTGCTGAGCAAGTCCAATCTGTGGAAGCCCCACCTTACAATGAACACTTAAAGGATCTGCTGCTAACATCTTGGTGCCAGATACCACAGCACAGCTTCAGTGGTCTAGTGGAGTCCATGCCTTGACGAGTCAGTGCTGTTTCGGCAGCAAAAGTGGGACCAGCACAATATTAGGAAGATGGTCATAATGTTATGCCTAATCGGTGTACAATAAGTGATTCAGTATTTGATTAATGTTATTGTTGTTCAGATTGTCATATGTTTGAAAATTTATTGAGTTATGTTTTTCCTCTAGATTGTTCTCATGATGCATACAATGGCGTGTTTCCTGTTGAAAATATTCTGAGATGGAGAAACAATAAGGTAGGATTAAATTGCTTTTATGCATCATGCCATAAGCCCTCAAATCATATTGTAAAAAAAAAAAAGACATCAGGCTTTACTCTGACATCCATTTCATTTTAAAAGGGAAGGAATGAAGTTCGGGTCAAGTGGATGCCTTGCACATTGTGGTAAGTCTTTGATATCACCCTCAAAGAGAAGTGCCAGTGCCATTCATCTTGACCTGGTTTCTCTAGACATGTAACTCGTCTGTCTGATTATTGTCACTAGTTATTTGTATTTATGTATTTGACTGGAAGAGAAGGTTTTAAAAAATATGGCAAATTTACTATTTCATTATAGTGACCCCTAATATTTTTACTGTTTAAATAACTGCTTTCTACTTTAATATATTTTAAAATGTAATTCATTTCTGTGGTAGAAGCTAAATTTCATTAATTACTTCAGTCTTCAGTGTCACATCATCCTTCAGAAATCATTCTAATATGCTGATTTACTGCTCAAGAAACATTATTATTATTATTGTCATCATCAGTATTTAAAAGTACATTTTGTTCATGATTCTTTCATGAGTAGAATGAATGTCTTTTTTTTTTTTGGTAAGAAATTAATACTTTTGTTTAGCAAGGATGCTTTAAGTTGACCTAAGTAATGATGGAAATCTTTTGTAACATTATAAATGTCACAAAATATTTCTATTTCAGATGAAAAAATTCTACTCCGCTGTTTTCAGTAATAATAATAATAATAATAATAATAATAATAATAATAATAATAATAATAATAATAATAATAATAAATATTTGAGCAGCAAATCAAAATATTTGAATGATTTCTGAAGGTTCATGTGATACTGAAGACTGGAGTAATGATGCTAAAAAAATTGAACTTTGAAATCACAGGAATAACTTGCATTACATTTTAAAGCTTATAAAAATATCAAAAACAAGATAAATATCTTTAAAAAAATCATTTTTTTTAAATTTCTGTTT
Organism: Cirrhinus molitorella; assembly: GCA_033026305.1. NCBI lineage: Eukaryota > Metazoa > Chordata > Actinopteri > Cypriniformes > Cyprinidae > Cirrhinus > Cirrhinus molitorella. The sequence goes on from CM065120.1 coordinate 30,723,010, forward strand.
ACATTTTATTTACTTCTCTCAGTGGTGCGAAGTTTCAGAACACGTGGGAACCAGCAGAAAGCTTTCCAGGCTATTTGGATGACAAGAACGAAGAGCCGAAGAAAACGTAGAACAGTCAAAAATGATTTATGTTGACTGCTTTTATGAAGTTTTTTTTTTTTTTTTTTGTTTACACTATAAGAATGTACGCTTTGCAATGCAGTTAATTTAATGAGCTTTTTCTTACAATGCCATTTTTCCTGTGATTATATTTTGGTTGTAACCGGTTCCTTACAGCTAGATAGATGCATTGATGTTAAATGGGTGATATTAGATTTTAATATGTAGTTTTAGTGTCATGGAAATCTTAGTTTACCTGTTATAGCTTGTCTTATTGTCATCAGACACTTTAGTGTATTATTTCAGATATTTGTATTTCAATGGATGCCTGATTTGAGATTGTTAAATGCAAATTTTGACTTTTTACTCAGCAGTTTGATTTATGTCATTAGTTGGCTAAACTATTTGTGGGTTAATAACATATAATCCAGGCAACAGCTTATTACTTAATTACCATTCATGTGCATTAATGATACCCGCTTCCTGTTTTTAACTTCTGTGTTATTATACCAAAGGATACAGTAATTGGCCTGTTTTAGGCAGTTTATTAGTGTGTTATGTTAAGCATGCAATCACAGCTGATGTAAGCTGGTAAAAAAGGAAGTGGTAAATGTATTGGAAAATCCCACAAACTTAAATAAACAGTTTTCAAAGTCAAGTCTTATATACTGTCATGACCTGCCTTTTCAACAGCATGAAAATACTTGCTAGTATTGCCGTTACGATTGTTGTACTTGGTGGTGTTCCAGCTTGACACACACAATTTCTGAAGATGGAGATTGTTTGCTGGACTTGTGTGGACACATCTGTGACAACAGAAACAGTTTTTTAACAGGTCAAGGTGCAAAAGTCACAAGTACTAGCTCCCAGAAATAAACATTGTGGGTTTAACACTTACAGAGGTCTTAGTTGTGCATAAGATTCAGCATGTGTCTTTTGTTCAGATAACTTTCTGCTGCAAGTGGAACAACATTTAGTGTGGACTCTGGAAAACTACAGATACCACAAAAAGAATCAAAGAATTCAGTCGAATTTCAGCTGAAAGGTATGTAATAGCTCAACTGAATGTTAAAAGAGTGATCTGACGACTTTGAAAAATCCATGTTCATTTCCATTCCAAAGTGCAGCATTTGACATAAGCAAATACAGAGCATAATTCATGTGTATAACTTTGGTTTTACTAGTACAGTACATTTTTTTTTTTTTTTTCCCAGAATTAAAGCAGATACTGGACTAAACTTACACATCCACAATGGGAGTATTCTTAACTGCTCTAACAGGTAAGATCGATATGTGAAATCATGTCTAAAAGTCTATAAATAGTGTTGTTATGACACTATTAATATCTGTAATATTACATACAGTTCAGGTCATAAGTTTACATACACCTTGGAGAATCTGCAAAGACTTATTTTACCAAAATAAGAGGGATCATACAAAATGCATGTTATTTATTTAGTACTGACCTGAATAAGATATTTTACATAAAAAAACATTTGTGTGTAGTTCACATTTTTGTGCATTAGAACTTTAAAGATTCATTTTAAGATGCATCTTTTCACACTGAGGACAACTGAGGGACTCGTATGCAACTGTTACAGAAGGTTCAAACACTCACTGATGCTCCAGAAGAAAAAAAAAAATGCATTAATGGCCAGGGGTGTAAATTTTTGAACAAAATGAAGATGTTTACATTTGTCTTATTTTGCCTAAATATCATATTTTTTTTCACTTAGTACTGCCCTTCAGATGCTACAGAAGATACTTGCATCTTTCCCTAAAGACAAAATAAGTTCAATTTACCCTGATCTTCAAATTCCCCCCTGCTCTTAATGCATTGGGTTTCCTTCTGAAGCATCAGTGAGCATTTGAACATTCTGTAATAGTTGTCCTCAGTGTGAAAAGATGGATCTTAAAATCATAGTCACTGTTAAAAAGGGTTCAAATACACATACAAAAAATGCTGATAAACCAAATAATTTGTGGAACCTGAAGGATTTTTCTGAAGAACAGCAGGCAGTTTAACTGTTCACTCATAAACAACTATCACTAACAAACAAACAAAAAAACTGCTGTGGATCATTCAGGTAACAACAAGAATCAAGTGTATGTAAGCTTTTGAACAGGGTAAATGTTATAAATTCAACTGTTATTTTCTGTTGTAGGCTATATGTAATTGTCTTTTATGTGAAATATCTTATTCAGGTCAGTACTAAATAAAAAAATTACAAGCATTTGGTATGATCCCTCTTATTTTGGTAAAATAATTTTTGCAGATTCTGCAGGGTGTATTATCAGGAATTATTTGTAGAATTTTGAGGACAATTATGAGTTTAATTCATTTTGAAATAAGGCTGTAACATAAAATGTGGAAAAGTGAAGTGCTGTGAATATGTTCTGAATGCACTGTATGGTGGCGTCTTTCAGTTTGGCTGCTTTATTGCTTCATTACCACCAGATGGCGCCATTTTTGACACTCTCAAAGCTTTATCTCTTTTCCTAAAACAGTGGTTCCCAATTCCGGTCCTGGGGACCCCCTGCTCTGCACATTTTGCATGTCTCCCTTATTTAACACACCTGATTAAGATCATCAGCTCATTAGTTCAATTCATGGCTCTAACAAGCTGATGATATTAATCAGGTGTGTTAAATAAGGGAGATATGCAAAATGTGCAGAGCAGGGGGTCCCTAGGACTGGAATTGGGAACCACTGTCCTAAAACAGCCAGAGGAAAGCCTCAGTGCTTCATGAGGCTTCATTTGCCAATCCCTACTAACTTGCTGCCACCCTAATGGGCAGGCATTTATAGAAATGGGTACCATCATTCTCAACAGTTAGGCCTAAAAAACAACAAAATGTGAAAAAGTAACAAACACATAAAAACAAGTAGGCCTAACACAGCACAATATACTTAATTTCAGCTATAATTATTGTAATTCAAGAGTCTAAACATCAACAAATACTAAATTTAACATCCTTTTTCCCCTTATTTGGCATCTTCATCTCCCATAATCCATCACACACAGCAAAATCCTCAATGTTTATATCAGGGCTGCCCAAACTCGGTCCTGGAGGGCCGGTGTCCTGCAGAGTTTAGTTGCAACCCCAATTAGGGTATGCATTGACGTAATTTTCCCGCCGGAACACATCCCCTCAAGCCAGACAAGTGGCAAAAGAAGCAGCTGCGTGAATGGATTTAAATAGGGAAGCTGTGAAAATGCGAGTAAAACAAAACAATAATCCTTTTGCTGGACCTGATATAATGTTTCTTACTTACCAAATATCCAGTGGTCCATGGATAATGATATGCAGCCAGGATTGATATGTGCATGATTTCAACGCCGGGGAAATAAACAAAGCAGACTTGCCCGTTCTGTCGTAGCATTTACGCTGAAACTAAGCCGAACTCACTCCAGCTGATGGTGACGTCACGTGCATAGCCTCTATTAGGCATACTTGAAACTTCCAGACAGGTGTTGAGGCAAGTTGGAGCTAACATCTGCAGGACACCGGCCCTCCAGGACCGAGTTTAGGCAGCCCTGGTTTATATAATCCACACTATACAGTGTGTTAAAATTAACACTCAAGCAGTGTCAAAGTTTATGAGGTAATTAAGATTCATTGAGTGATGATTGACCATTATTGAAGACACCTGATGTTAACAAGCAGAATCACAAAGGAGAAAATCAACATGGTTAAATCATAGTTATAGCGGTAAATGTTTACTTTAGTTGAGCTCTTGACCATTGACGTTTTAATATTAGACTTTATTTGGCTGCTGTAACTGAATTATAACAGCTAGACAAGCAGAGCAAAAGTCATCCAGTGGTGATGATTACGTTTTCACATAATCATGTAGTGACCTGAATAATTGAGTTAGGCTTTCTTTGTTGGTTACCTCAACACTGTGGATAACACATAAGATCTGACATTTTTAGTATAATCAGATGTTTTTAAAACTTATTTTGATTGGGGGAAAAAATTGTAATTTAGACACCAGTGTGATATTCACAACAATGGTGAAAAAAGCATGTTTTAGCAAAACTCATCAAAACTCATTAATGGCTCCCATTATGCATCACAGCATGAATAAATTGTGCTATGCTATTTGAGCCCAACTAAAATAAAAAGTCTAATTGTGTGCCAAGTGCTGGTGGCTGGCCAAACAACATTAATTTGGTGCTTGTTGTGAGAAACTGCTATTTTTTTTTTTTGGTGTACACCAAACCCTTTTGTGGTGCTTTTGTAAGCCTAAAATCATTACATAGATATTTTCCATAATAATAATAATAAATCTTACTGCAGTGTTGGGGGGAAAAAGCACAAACAATATTTAGTAAGTCTTACTGAATCCAAATGACAGCTACATTGCTGCCCATTCAAGTGAATCAGATTACATGATAATTAAGTTTGTATGAACTGTTAAATGTATCAACCTCAAAACTATTTAAAAGCTCCATTCATGACAACCATAACCACAACCACACTTTACAAACCGAATGTCATGCCATTTTCTATGCCTTTCTTGTTGTCTGCCTGAAGAGAACTTTTTACATGAGGAATGTAAGTTGGCATAAAGTGTCCTGCTGATAATAATAGGTTTTCTGATTGTTTTCCAACATGGTTTTGACCATTGATGCTGAAGTGTCAAAAGACAATTTTCAACTTGAATCTTTCTCTCTTTGACCAATATGAAGGGAAAATGTTATTTACTACTATTTATACGTTTTCCAGTGTTGTCCAAAAGTCTTTATCAAGGCGATGTACAGATTTTCAAAACAAAGATGTGTGTAGTTTGCGGCCTTTACATCTTTTAAGCTCTTACATGTGTGTATGAGTAAACCCATTTCCTTTGGCCAAACAACTTCCTGCTGCAAAAACAAGTATTGTCATGACTCTGATCTCAGAACAGACTTTGGTATCTGATTTGTCACCTTCAGTGACAAAGAGTCTGAACCCAGTACTGAAGCCAACAGTGAGCCTTTTGATAGAGAAGGAAAACCAAGAACAGTATCGTTTCACCCGAATCGTATATGAGAATCTAGTGTTGACAAAAAAGGTATGTCTGCTTTCTGCTTTACAAAAATCTTCATTTTTCCTTTCTACATCTAATTTCTTAATTTTGTCATTCCTAAAAGGCCTTTCTTGGTGGAGCATATTTTAATACGGAATTACCTTAACTGTATTTTATAGAAAACCAATAACAGCACTGATGGAAACTTTAAAAACCCACGCAAACAGGGAGTGAGCAGAAAGCGTGGTTTTACTTCCTTTGACTGGAAATCAGACAGTTCTTCAGAAATCGAGCAAACACTGGACTATGACTACACATCCACAATGGTGGTATCATGCTTGATCGCTCTAACAGGTAAAACAATGTTATTATATTAATTAATCGTGGCACCAAAAAATTTCTTCAATATATCTCTTACAAAAATATATATTTTGTTCAATTCTAAACTGCAATTCTAATCCATATTTAATGAAACATTAAAAGGCTTCATGTAACTAATAAGTAACAAACCAGATAAAATTGCCTTGCTTGCTTTCTATCAGTTTTCCTCATTTGTCCTCTGAAGCATTTGGAAGCGGTGGAGTTGAAAGAAGTTAAACTTGGAGAGACGGTGGTACTGATGTGCAACATGTCTTTTTATACTGATACCCACTGGCTGAAGATGAGTGAGGGGCGGCTGATGGCTTTGATGGTCACAAGTCTGAAACATACTGGAGAACTGTCTGTTGTCTGGAATTCTAATGAAACTCATTTTGAGGGTTTTATGGAGAAGCAGACGACTGGACTGAGAATTCACCACGTCTCCACCAGCGATCTCGCCACGTACTATTGTGCAACGTTGTATCAAAAACGCTTGGATTTTGACAAAGGAGTGCAACTACACAGTAAGTGTGAGCATTTAATTTCTTAAGAAATAAAAAAAAAACAACAAACATATAAATAAAAGAAACATCCTCAGCTTTCTTCCAGCATTTTTTTTTTTTTTTTTTTTGTAAATATTTATTTTAACAAAATTTTAACAACCGAAACTCAAGCTTATTTAGACTGGATTACAAAATTATCTTTCAATTCAAATTAAATTAGGATGACAAAATATCTTTACAGCTGAAAAGGGGATATTTTTTTATTTATTTTTTTAGCTGAGTTTATAGAAGCGTGACTGTTCTGCTCATCTTTTTTGTGGTCCTTTCAGCAAACCTGCAAAGTAAAAACAAGCCATTTGATCAAGTACAAGGTAAGAGTGAAAAATGCTATAACACTGTATACAAAACACAATAGATATTTTATGTATATAAAAAAATTCTAATTTAAAAAAAAAAAAAAAAAAAAAAACTGACTGAACTTCTCTTAAAAAAAAGAAACAGGTACCGATGGTCTTTCTCTTCATTACCATGTATTCGTAGCAGCACTGGGTCTTGGCCTGCTGGGAATGCTAGTATCTGTTTTAGTGGTGCATATGAAGACCAGAACAAAAAACACCATCACCAGCAGGGAAGAATAAGAGAGGATACACCATACGAGTATTTAAAAACCATACCTTTCTTTTTTATGTTATTGTTTCCCCTTTGAACTCCAAATTTGACCGCTATAACAGGCTGTTTTTTAGATAGGAGAAAGGGGAATGCTAATTTGGATAGCCTATTTATACTTAAGAAATATAGGCTATATTAAATATGTACTTTTATTTTAGAAAGTTTAGCATTTTAATTGTTAAATGATTAAATGTTTATGAATGTTTGCTTTCTATTTATTTGATTCGTTGTGGAAATAAAAATCTAATATGCAACTTAAAATTGTGTTTGTCCTTCATGAAATAACGCAGTCTGTCGTTCTATTGTTCTGTGTTATTTTTTTCATAGTTCGTAAAAGCAACTGGCAAAAAACAACAACAACAACAACAACATTTATTTAAACTGGCACAGTGTAATGTCATATTTGCAATTCAGTTTTTTTTATTAAGAGTGTAAAGTTCACTTTATTTATAGTCTAACTAGTCCTCTGATAGACTTTATGCGTTATTAGCGAGGTGAATCCGTAATTTTATTTTAATAGGCCTGTTTTTAATTAGGCTATTTGGAATTTTTAGGCCTATGTTAGCTATATTAGAATAATATTAAATCCACATAAACAAAATGGAATGCATTACGTCTAATTATCGGATAAATTAAACATGACGGATAAAATAGAAAAAGACAAATTTAACTCTGTCAGAGTGATAGAGGACGTTAACCACAGGGTTGCCAGGTTTTCACAACGAAACCCACCCAATTGTTACTCAAAACTAGCCCAATCACGTTTTGAATGGGTTCCAGGGGGTAACATACACGTTTTTGGTGGGGTTTAGCATTCCAGTGGCTAAATATTACGTATTACGTCGTTTCAACCCGCGGACATGAAAAACAACCCGCGGCAACGCGGTAAAAACGCGGACTTGGCAACACGTGCATAACCTCCAGCTCAATGAGCACAAGCGCATGCGTGAAATCCATGCTCTGGCTTCCCTGCGCTGTTTACCAGAACAGGTTTTGGGTTAGTGGATATTTTTATATAGCTGACTTTTTTAGTTTGTCTCGACACAACAAAATCCCACCTTAGACTTGAGTAAAAGTCGTGACCAGTCTATGGTCGTGACATTAAGGGTTTTGTATTTTTGTAACGATAGTGTTCAGCTGTCAACCACATAGCCTACTTGTCAGTCAGTCTTCCGTGTTTTCAGACATTAGAATGAACTGTTAAAGTTCGGAGATGTTAAATGTCTTCGCGTGCATTTTTGACTCGTCTTACGTGTGTTCAAATGTTGTGTCGATAGATCTCTAAATTATAGCTGGATTTAGGATTGGAGAATTCCTACAGTTCAACGGAGAGTAAGTTTGTAAAGAGACAGGTGAGTGACGTTAAATGCTAATATTTCTAGTCAGGGAGTGTGTTATTATGTGGAATTTAATAGGTCTTTCTGTCAGCCGAGCATATGCTGCACAACAGCTGAAGTTGTAACTGTACTTGTGTTATTGTGACCTTCATCTTGATGCATTAAAGGTCACGCCTCCTGTTTTCTCATATCTGTTGTTCATGAAGACGTGGGAATGTTGAGAGAGTTGGGTAGTATGTTTATCTTTCTGTCTCCGTTTTCTTGTTCATCGGTGTCTTGATAACAAGTCAAAGATAGAGTAGTAATTTTTTCCCCCCGGAAACATGTTCGTTATTGCATTAGGGTGAAAACTCGTTTTTCTCATGCTTTGTTTTTGTAGTTCCATGACTCACTTGTTAGCAACTTCATACAGCCATCCCCGAAACTGTGTGCAGTTTTAAAGTTTTAGGTATAATAAAAGCAGTGCCAATTTTAAACCTTACAGTGATAAATGTATTTTACAACCACTCTGATTTTACTTTTACTTAATAATATTAATGATAATAATGTGCACAATTACGGTGCAAATGCATTTGCAATGATATTTATTATTTATTAGTGAGTTATTATTTATAACAATACATTACTAATTAAATTAATGTAAAATGCTGTGCTCCCAAAAACATCTGAAAAATATTGGATAAAACAAAATAGTACTGATATTACAAGACATTACACTCTTTTGTCTACATTTACTCTTATTCTTAAATCCTCCAGTTCCAGAGGCCACCAGACAACTATGAAGAAGATACTTCCATTGACGATCTTCCTTTACTTGCTCCTAACCTTTGGTAACGTAGATTTTTGTTGTTGTTGTTGTTGTTGTTGTTGTTGTGAATTTATATATAATTGTAATATACAGTAAAAAGTTGACATAGGCCTTGCAGAATCTGCAAAATGTGAATTATTTTGCCACAATAATAGGGATAATACAAAATGCATGTTATTTTAGCACTGAACTTGAGCTTGTCGATAATCCGATTCCAATACCTAGGCTTCGGCATTGGCTGATACCGATCTAATACCAGTAGAGCCCGACCGATATATTGGTCGGGCTCTAGATACCAGTGACCTTTTTTTGTCATTCAAATAAATGTACAATTTAGATATATCTGTGTGTGGAACTGATAGTCATTCTTTCACAATCTACTAAATACAGACTACTTCATTATAAAGAAAAATAAAATAAATATGAAAAAATATATGTATATTCATAATCTATGGCAAAAATATATTATAAACTAGGTTAGTGTATAATTCAGCAGTTATTTTAGAAAAATCAATGCACAATAATTTTTGAAATCCACAGATTTAGTAAACAAAAAACATTATTTTGTGGGGAACAATTAAAAGACAACAAATCAAGTATAATAATGGGAACACAGAATGACCTTGAAAGAGCTTTACCGAGCTGAATGACATAACTGAACACGATTAGGGTTTGAAGGATGAACGAATGACTGTCAGCCACAGCGGAGAAAAGGGTTAACTTTTTGTGTGAACTTTAATGTAAGTACTAAATATTCATGTACCTCACGCTAAGATATCGTATGGCTTCAGAAGACTTGGAATATAGCAAACATTGTGCTTTTATGTGGCTTAACTGTAACACAATAGTACGCACAATATCAGATTTGGATTGGCCCTTTGTGACCAATACCCAATATGAATATCGGATCAGCACATCCCTAGAAAATAATAAATTAATTTATTAAAATGTCCCCGTTCAAAAGTTTACATACACTTGCTTCTTAGTACTGTTTTGTTACCTGAATGATCCACTGCTGTGTTTATTTTATTATTTTGTTATTTTGTTCAGTACCTTGTTTGACCTGAACAGTTAAACTGTCTGCTGTTTTTCAGAAAAGTCCTTCAGGTCCCACAAATTCTTTAGTTTCTGAGCTTTTTTTTTGCATATTTGAACCCTTTCCTACAATGACTGTATGATTTTGAGATCCATCTTTTGACACTAAGGACACTTTTGACAACTGACTCATGCAACTATTACAGAAGGTTCAAATGCTCACTGATGTTTCAAAAGAAATACGATGCATTAAGAGCTGGGGGTGGTAACTTTTTGAATTTGAACATCAGGGTAAATTTAATTTATTTTGTCTTCTGGAAAACATGCAAGTATCTTCTGTAGCTTTAGAAGGGCAGTACTAAATAAAAAATATATATATATTTAGGCAAAATAAGAAAAATGTACACGTCATTCCATTCAATAGTTTACACCCCTGGCTCTTGATGCATCGTTCTTCCATTTGGAGCATCAGTGAGCATTTTAACTATCTGTAATAGTTGCATATGAGTGCCCCAGTTGTCCTCGGTGTCAAAAGATGGATCCCAAAATCATACAGTCATTGTTGAAAGGGGTTCAAATACACAAAAATGCTGAAAAACCAAAAAATTTGTTTGACCTGAAAGATTTTATTGAAGAACTACAGGCAGTTTAACTGTTCAGGACAAACAAGGGACTCATGAATAACTATCACTTAAAAAAAAAAAAAAAACAGCTGTGGATAATTCAGATAACAAGTATTAAAAATCAAGTATATGTAAACTTTGTAATTTTTATGAATTCAACTATTATTTTCTCTTGTGGACTATATATGTAAATGTATTTTATGTGAAATATCATATTTTTATTTTAAGACCATACATTATCTTATTACAGTAAATAGTCAGTTGTCACTAAAAAAATAAGATGGCTTTGTGGTTAGTGCGCCGACATATATCACAACAGTGCTCGCAGCGACCCGATATGGAAGTTTATGGGTTGCAAAATTCAATTTGAAATGTAATATGCAAAATGGCAATGCAATGTGTAAAATGGCAGTGTATTTCTGTATTCTGTATTCTGCATTTACATTTTCCCATATATATGTGCAAAATGAAAATGCAAATTCAATTATATAATTTCCAGCACTAGTTTTAATATTTAAATCAGGGGCCGATTTATGTTTTTGCCGGTGGGTGCTCAACAACCCAAAATTACACAAAATTAATCTTGCAAAGTTTGAGGATGCACACGTAATATTTGGGAGTGCAGAGCCACAATCTTTATATAGGAGAGCAATTAGGTATTACAGTAATGCAATCTTGACATTTGCCATTAAAATAATGTCTAGACCTGCCTCAGATAAACTATGAAAATGAGAATAAAATCATACAAGTTACAGCCCACTTCTTATTGGTTAAAATGAACTGAGAATATCTTGTGTTTTTCCGTGGGTGCTCGGCATTTTAATGCTTTAGAAGTTGCAAAATTAAAATAAAAGGTATTACCCAAATTGATTAGATGTTTTACATGTCCAAGCAAAAAATGTGGCAAAATGATCAATTAAATGGTGTTTTTCTTAAATGCATTTAGACTAACAGATAGGACACGTGGGATTGCATTTTCATCATAATACCACGTGATAATTGTAGCAGTTTTGCTATATTAATTTTAGTATCAATGATATGAGGGAATGTTTTAATATGATGGAGAGAGATATATATTTAATGTTTTTTCTTTGGCTGAGTCTGAAATCTGAAACAATCGGAGAGAGAGAGAGAGATAATAAACTGATTTTGTATACTTTTACTGTTAGAATAACACTTCACAGTAAAGCAACCTTTGTTCAAATTCACTAGGTAAGCTGACCACTGACAGTATTACATCATTATGTTAACACTACTTACTAAATTGGTTTCAATTTACCTATGTTTTAAGGCTGGTTATTTTCACCTATGGTATCGATTAGTATTATATTCTGGTATCGTACTGAAGCCAAAATTATGGTATCGAGCCATCCCTACAGGGCAGCAAAATGCTGATTTAAATGTTCTTTATTTTCCTAAATGCGTTGATAAGTACATAAATGACATTTCAATTGCATTTTCATTAAAAAACCCATGATGAAGTTGAAAATGCATTCTGAGCGAACACGCCCCGACCTGTCAATCATTACATTAAGGTGGGGCTCGGCAGCATTACACGCGACAGGTCAATATTCACCCTTAACCAAACACGTTTCACCTGCCTAATCTCTCAGTTTAGGCTACACTCTGATTGATACACAATAAGAAAACAGACCATACAGTTTACACTTATTTACCACCTTACACCTTGTCTACATCGGACACGACAGTTGTCGTCTCGCGTCGCACCGCATCCATAAACAGCATTGATTATAATGGGTTCAATGCTGACTTTTGTAAAGTCGCGCTGCGCTGCTCGCGTCCGTTGTAGACACGGTGTTGTCTTATTACATTTCCTCTCAAGTGGCTTTCACACCGAACGTGGAAACGCTGCACTGGCCGGTTCAGTGCAGCCCTTCAGAACGCAGAGGCAAAAGTTATACTATTTTTAACTTTGAGGGCAGCGTGCGGAAGCCATTGAAATAAATGGGTTTCATAGCGCAGCGATTGCTGTGTTTGGTGTGAAAGCCGCTTTAGAAGAGAGGAAATATAAGACTACACCGGATGCGAACGGCACAGCGAAACACGACAAAAAACATGATAACCCATAATAGTTTAGGTGCCACGGAACATGCACTATTTTACGGATTAAGTTGGTAAATGTATAGAATTGCTGCTTAGTTTGCTTATTATGCATCAATTGGAGTGTAAACAGAGATGTTGAGGCATCCTGCTTGGTTAAGGGTGAATATTGACCTGTTGTGCGTCATGTTGATGTAATGATTGACAGGTCAGGGACGTGATCGGCTCGGAATGCATTTTCAAATTCATAGCAGGGTTTTTAATGAAAGTGCAATTGAAATGTCATAAATATAAGTGTCAGTGCATTTAAGAAAAATAAAAGACATTTAAATCAGCATTTTGCTACCCTTTTGCTGCACCTATTTTGATGAAAATGCAATCCCACGTGTCCTATCCATAAGTCTAAATGCATTTTGTAAATTTACATACAGAAATACATTGTCATTTTACACATTGCATTGCCATTTTGCATATTACATTTCAAATTGAATTTCACTACCAATAAGCACCCCCCCCCCAACCCAAAAAACATGCATTTTGTATGATCCCTCTTATTTTGCTAAAATAATTAACATTTTGTAGATTTTGCAAGGTGTATGTAAACTTTTAACTTCCAACTGTATCTTGGTCCAAAGCATTAGAGCATTTAATTTGTGTTAGATCATTATGTTGATGTATGTCACAATCAAATATGTTCTTCTAAATGTACTTTTTTATTGTGTTTTTCCTACTAGGTCCCTTTCCAGGTGGAATGTCGATGCCTGTTGCAGTGAATGTTGGAGATACTGCGAATTTCACTTGTAATAATACATGTAATGGAAATCTCTTATGGACATTCCACACTGACAATGAAATGCTGGACGTTTTAGAATGTGTCGATATGACTTGCACCAAAAAAGAAAACTTTAAGAACAGAGTGAGCTTCAAACCTGGAACCCTGTCTATAGCCCTGTATCCTGTTCTGTACAATGATGAAGGCTGGTACACGGTCAAGTGTGATTCAGCGACTTTCTGTAAATTCCACCTGGAAGCTCTTGGTAAGTTCTATTATTTGTACTATTTTTTTAGTTTCTTTAGTTCTTCTCTCTGTTCGTGTCAATAAGTTACACAAGTACTGGGCTACTCCAGAGTGGTTCCTACCAGAACCAGGCTAAAATAGGCTGAATATCAATACTACTTATAGGTGCACTATAGCGATAAGCCAATAAAACAGCTTGGAAAATGGATTTATGATGAACTCACTTGTTATATAAAAGTAGTATATTATAACCACAAAAATAAAAATGCTGCTTTAAGCATGACATATAATTGTTTGAATGATAATGTTCATCATCCTACATATGATGCTTCCAACTGTTTGATGTGATCTAATGCTTTTTGTGTCCTGTCATTTTTTTAGTACCCTCTACTGTGACTGCCCCAATCAGAAGCAACGTCACACTACCCTGTTACGCACACACAGAAAAACAGATTGCTGATGACACTGTGGACATCCTGTGGAAAAAAGATGACCAAATGGTATTACAAGTTCAGAATGGTGTTACAACATATGGCTCAGGTTTTACAGGCAGGGTATCTCTTTCACTACCTCATTATAAAGATGGAGATCTTTCCCTTAACATCCTCGGGGTCACCACATCAGATAAGGGATTGTATCGGTGCTATCACAGAGCTAAAGATGAGCATGGTTATCCTGCTGCTCTTACACTCAATGTTACAGGTTGTTGAATATTACATTTTTTACACTCATTTTTTGTCCTGTAAAAGAAAAACAAATAGTTAAATAGAAATGTGCAATTCTTTCCTCAGCTGATCAGAAGTTCTATGCTAAAAAGTTTGGTGAAAATCTCACCTTGGACCTGTTCGGCTCTGATGGTGTGAGGGTAACTTTTAACCGTCATGATGCAGAGGAAACCCTGGTTTGGAGTGTGACAAGAAGCAACACTACATGTTTATCTGACTGCAATCACAGAGTATCTGTCAAAAATTACTTCCTCGTGCTGCTTGATTTAACAACCTCAGATACAGGCACGTTTACTGTGAGAGACAAGATGGGTGAAGTCATTGGTGTCAACACTGTCACAGTAGAGGGTAAGTTTTAAATCTAACTAATTTCATTTTTGTTGTTTACATTTTTTTTCAGTGTGATATTTGGCTTTCGCTTGCATTCAGAATTGAAGTTCCTTTCTGTGTCATCCACAGGTTTGACCCAGAGACATCACTACATAGCTGTCCCCGTGCCAATTGGTTTCGTCCTCATTTGCCTGATCCTTTGCTGTTGTTGTCATGGACAGTCACACGCACAACAGTATGTCTGCGGATATAATGTAATACAGTCTACTGTGGATATAAATCCAGAACCATTAAGAGAGCCTGCAAGCATTGGTTTGTCACAACAAGAAACCAACCCAGAGCCTGACGTTCATCTACACACACCTGTAGAGGAGACCATGCCTGAGACTGAGAGGACCACTGAGAAACAAGACAACACTGAGAAGTATATTGGAGAAGCAATATAGGAATACTTTAAGAGAACTGAAAGTGTTCTCCATCTGCTGTATTATATGTGATGTGGTGGCATTACATTTATTAGGTGTTTTTTAAATAACTGCATTACTGTGCCAATGAACAATTTGAAAACTCAAAGAAAAAGGAACTTTCTTCATCAACAAGCAGTTTTTCTAGGTTACTGATACAACTGGGGTCTCATTTCAGGCTACTGATATGACTGATTTGTTCTAGTGTAGATTTCAAATCTTTGAAAAGTACAATTTCTTTGTGTAAAACATTTTCTTTTTTTATAGGAAAAGATTTTTTACAGTTGATTCTATTTAGCCAAAGAAATTGAAAGGGATGTAAAATATTTGACTTACACATCATGTAATAGCCTTTTCCCTGATATGTTTACATGGCTGACAGACATCTTAAGTCATTATGGTTCAGCCAGACATGGTGAGGTTGCACAAATCAAGCATGGTGTTAGTTCTGGCAGGTCATGTTAGTCAAGCTGATTGTTAAACAATTTAAGAGTACAGTAGTCAACATTTGAAGTCGACCAAAACCTTTCATCAAAGTTGTCCTAAAACCAAAACAATACCTCTTCTTGTCTTGGGACATCTTTTTTTTTGGACAACTTTAGGATGAACTTTTTTGATCCACTTCAAATGTTGACTACTATATTATAAACATGCTTGCTACTTGTTTTGGGGGGGTTATTACTGCTGCTATCTATGCTAGACTGCATGGATGGGCAGGGAGTGTTTGGCCAAAAGAGAACCACACTGTCAAATCCAAATGTTATGCCAGTTTATAGTCATATTTGATGATATTGACAGAACTATTATTCTTGCCATAATGATGATGTCAGATGTGCCCATGCTGAAGCCTACCTCTTTTAGTGTGATGCTTCTCATTAAGGTTTACTCTTCACTTTCTCTTGCTACGTTTTTATATACCTTTTCATCTTCTGGAAGCATCATACTTTGAAACATCATCTAAGACCTGAGATGCCTACCTCTTTTACTGTGATGGTATTTCTTTGCACTTCCTCTTGATGCACTATGATATATTGCACTTTTTTCTATTGTTCATAAGCTTGTAATACTTGACCTTTTTAAAATAATTTTTAGGTGAATAAAATGTTTGACATGTATCTTTAAATGTTTGTGTATTTTATTTTGCGATGTTTTTGTGTAACTTGTGATTTTTAAACAAATATAATGACAAAATCAGATATTGTGCAGTTATTATCTCTTGTAATTCCACAGATGTACACAAATGATTACTTTGTGCACAATATTATTTCAAAGTGTTATTACTACTGTTTCCCACATTTTAAAATGATAGTATAGTTACCAAAACTACCCAGTATAACTTTGTCATGACCAAAAAAACGATTGAAATCTGAATTATTTTTAGATTCTTAAGTTATAAAAATCAGACATGCATTGAATATACAGATTCCATTTTGTTCTTAAACCATGTTTATTAGAAACTGAGAAAAACACAAATGTCACAGCTTGTCAAATCTTCTCCAGGGTCCCAAAACCCCCTTTGGACCCCAGTATTTATATGTAGTAGATGTGTTTTTTTAATAGTTTGAAACAGTCCAGACATCACAATCAAGGCCACATTTAAGTTTTTCAGTTTTGACCACTTTTGTGGCATCATGATCTATAGGGTTGACATTTGTTGACTACATGACCATGCAAATGATCTAAGACCTAAGAAATTCAGACCAGGAGATTATAACACAAACCGTGCTTTCATATAGGTAATGAGCAAAACTACAGATGAGACCACATATCTGCTTTCATGCGTCTGAGCAGGCTGCAGTGAACATGATGTCATGTGACTTATGATTTGTGTACATCTATGTATGAGAACTCCAAAATCCTTAAAAAGACCACAAATTCTGCCAAAAGATGTCCTTGTGGTAAACTGGAAAATGTCTGCATGACAAAACCATAACGTAACTAATGCTTCCTAATACCCTGCTGATAAACAGCTGGATTAGTGTTGAACTCCAATTGGCTGAACTACATCATTCAGCTCAATAAAAAGCTTTGGAGATCTATACTGTACTGTACTGTACATTGCAGAGCAAATCACTGCTGGGGCGAGAAACAGGTAGGAGCCAGAAACATTTCTGCTACTGAGAGAGGCAAATAATCTCTTTATAGAATGCCTTGGTTGGTTAATATTTATGTGGCATGATAATATTAGTATCAAGGCTTTGTCATTTAAAATATGCTACTTTTCAGATTGCAAGATGAAGAACTTTGTTATAACCTTCATGGTTCTGACCATAATTGCTGATGTGAGTACATTGATTTCATCTTATAATGTTAATATATATATTTTTGTCACTCATGCACACATGCTTTTACTTTCTTCTCTTTTAGATCACCTCAGCTAAGGTAAGCTCATTCATATTACCAGAATTATCTGAGTTAAGTTTTTAACACTGGCACTTCAAGCTGCATTTATTTTTAGAAGCTGCGTCTGATCAATGGTCTGAATGGTGGTCTTGTTACTGGTGTAAATGGAGTTAACCCTCTACTGGTGGGTGGTCTGAACCCACCTGTGCTTTCCGGTGGTCCTGCTGTTATAGGACAGCCTCCATTAACACAGGTAGAAACTGAAGATTTACCAATTAAAAGACCATCCAAGATGTGAATGAGTTTGTTTCTTCATCTAACCTGATTTGGAGAAAAATGAACTATTTGAACAAAATATGAACTATTTTGTGTTTGACAGTTTCTGCCTGCAGCTGCTCTTCCTCCATATGTGCTTCAGCAGCCACCTGTGGCTGCAGTTCCCTATGTTCCCCCCAATATCGGACCTCAGTTGGCTTACCCTTTTGCTTCACCTAATGGGGTATTGGGTCATTTTCATTCACAATGTTTGTGTAAAAATATGCAATTTCTGTATACGTGAATGTAATTTGGGATGTTGTTTTGGACTATTCTGATCAACAGGGGTTGCCATATTACATTGGTGGACCCCAGAATCAACCAGCCGTGATCCCTCCGCAGCAACAATTTGCAGTACAAAACAACCCTTCTAGTTGATAGTGCTATTCTATAAATTATAAATATGGGCTATAAATATATTCATAAAACTAATTTCTAATACTTTCAGGCTGGACAAGGCCCTACAGGAAATAATCAAGCTGTACCACCAGGCTCACTGACTAGATTCAAGGTATATTTGATATTTGATGAAGCAATAACAGTCAATTTTTGTCAGCTGATCCAAAATGTCTTTATCCTATTCACTTGTAGTGTATTGCGGAAAACTACTAATAGCTAACTGGTTATAATTTAATTAATTCATATGATCTCTGATATGTAAGTTATTAAAACGTATATTGTAACTTCATTGTTTAGCAGTGTTTATGCAAATGCAATCCTTCTTTTCAGCGCTCCTTCCTCAGAAGGACCACTGCAAGACTGCCTGTCTCAACCACCCAGGTTAAAATAATAATAATAATAATAATAATAATAATACATTTAGATCTTTCTAAAATGTAATGAGTGGTGATATAATTTATCATCTGCATACTAAAGATGCCAGCTCAGCTCAGCCCTGCTGTGTCTGGAAATCCTGTTGGCTAAATCTGAGAGAAGCAGGTGTTTGAATATCTTAGGTGTGTTTTATACTTTACACATTGATTTTAATGTATGATTATTACTACTTTTGCTGAAAAGCTGATTGTGTTTGTTTCTTTTTACAGATACTTTCAAGAAATCTTCTCTTCTCTGCAATAGATGTCATTTTTTATTTAGAACATTACAGAATTATTGCTGATGAGTAAAATGTACTATAGTAAAATGTCTAATGCTTTGCTTTGTACTGACAAAATGTCAACATTTGTAACAAATACTGAATATGAAATAAAAGTCACTAGTGTGTTGCAACTATGAGTATTTCACCTTAATCATATGCTAATATTATGGTCACACTTTTTGAAAGTTTGTTTATTGCGTTATATTGCCATCTGCTGGCAGCAGTGTTCCTGAAGTAACTGAGCATTTCCGCTGTAATTATTTAACAGTTTAGTGAAATGTGTTAAAAATAATCATACAATTAATACTATCATGGTGATCATTATCATCCTCATCACTGTTTTAAAAAGATTTATTGTTCTATTCCTCGTCCCTCATTTATCGCAGTACCACAGAGAGCTCTCCATTAAGGTTGTGTTTTCTTTTGTCAGTCTCTGACAAAACTAATTTCTGACGTGGTCACTGGTCTACATAGACTTTTATTTAAAGAAATCCATAACAATTATTATGATTCACATTAAAAGGATGTCGAAACTATGGTTATTACAGAAAAGATTGTATTAGCTTACCACAAAATGGCATCAGGTCAGGAAAAGTCACAAATCATCAAAACATACATAAACATAAACAATAAGCTGCTCAGATTTGTTGCTATTTGTTCATAATATACCATTTAACGTTTAGATCAATAAGATTTAGTTTTGATAGATAGATAGATCTATAAAAAAAATCCAGAAAAACATTATTATTGTGAAATATTATTTAAATGTAAAATAACTTGTTTTAACATGTTTCTATGTGAATATATTTTTAAATGTAATTTATTCCTGTGATGCAAAGTATCATTACTCCAGTCTTCAGTGTCACATGATCCTTCAGAAATCATTTTAATATGCTTACATTTATTAATATAATGGTATTTATATGGTATTTTTTTAGGATTCTTTAATAAATAAAAAGTTTAAAAGATCAGCATTTATTTAAATTAGAATATTTAAAATATGTAAAAGTCAGTACATTTTTATTATTTCATTTGTAATATCTATATTTACCACAGATGTGTGAAATTGATAAAAAAGTGATAGCAAAGACTTTTTTTAATTTAAATAAATGTCATTCTTTTTTTACTTTTTTCATCAAAGAATCCTGACAAAAGTATCACAGGTTCATATATATATATATATATATATATATATATATATATATATATATATATTAAGCAGCACAACTGTTTTCAACATTAAAATGTAAGTAATAAATCAGTATATTAGAATAATTTCTGAAGGATCATGTGACTACTGAAGTAATGGCTGATCAAAATTCAGCCTTGGAACTTTTTAAGAATTTTAAGCTGTAATAATATTTCACAGTATTATCGTTTCTGTATTTTTGATCAAGTAAATGCAGCCTTGCAGATTTCTTAAAAAAAAAAAAAAAACATTTTGAATGGCAGTGTAAATAAACCAGTTAAGTATTTATTATAACCAAACATACACAGGCTATTTCTAAAAAGTAAAAGTATAGTCTAAAACAGATATTAAATAGTGAGTTTTTTGCAGATTTTTAATGCCATCTACTGGATAGTTAAGGTTATTGCGCATGTTAGAAATGAGAAAGGTCACTATACAGCTGAGGAAACAAACTATTTCAGTCTGGTTCTTTTGTCTGGAATACTCAGCCCCTAAACCGTGTAATTACTAAGTGGAGATGACCACACTAATTGCCATAATTATTGTTTTGAAGAGAATGATCCAATCTTGTTTATTCATTCTCAGCCAGACAATAATTTGTCTCCTTACAGATCAAGCAGCTGTTCAGTCAACTTGTGTATTAGTCTGTGAGGAGAAAGCACTGGTGCATCTGTTCTATATGTGCTAAGCATTAAATGTTTTAACGACTTAATAATAAAGATAATTTTCATTTGATCAAAACACACACATACTGCGCATACAGACATACGCAAACCCAGACAATAAATTGCTGAAAACAATTAGCAGCTTATTTGACCATAATGATACGTCTATATATGACACGGTATGAACTAATTGAGACGCATGACACACCATATGTGTCACAACTACAGCAACCTGATATTATAAGAGGGCAAGCACCAGTTTAAAAGCAAAGGGGAAAGACGCTAATAGATTGCACTTCTGCTCTGCCTTGAGTGTACTTTTATTTTCTTTAATATTCTGCTTTTATCGGGCATTTACTAATTATTTGTAGTATATATATAGACTACCAGTAAGGAGTCTTTCAATAATATATCTGCATTTTTTATATCTAAGGTCTGTGTGTGTATGATTTTTCATCCGCAGATTACCAAGATGAAGTTTCAGGCCATCTTTTCCATGGCTGGTCTTCTCAGCATTTGCACTTGTGTTCCTGTAAGTATCCACTGATTAATTCATGATTTCAGTTTGAATCTATAGTAACAAAACTGTTTGTGTTTCTCAGATCTACCAGCCACAAATTGGAATAATTGCAAGTAACAGTAATGAGGTATGTTTCCTATGCATTTGTGACGAATTATATACTAAATGATACCATTTAAAAGTTCAGGGTCGGTAAGATTTTTTTAAATGTTTCTTTTGCTCACCAAGACTGTTCATTTGATCAAAAATACAGTAAAAGAAGTAATACTGCAAAATATTATTACAAATTCAAATAATGGTTTTCTTTTTTAATATTTTAAAATAGCAAAGCTGAATTTTCAGCATCATTACTCCAGCCTTCAGTGTCACATGATCCTTCAGAAATAATTCCAATATGCTGATTTGCCTAATAATGCGTTTAAAAGAACAGCATTTATTCGAAATAGAAGTCTTTTGCTTAATTATAAATGTCTTCATAGTCTTCGGCGCAAAAGTAATTAGCTGAAAGTTCATTAGCTGCTATAGGGAAATAATGAGAAGAAATAACAACATGCAGTAAATGGTAAAACTGTTTGCACTACAAACTAGCGTGTTCATAATTAAGATAATACATTAAAATAATATGGTAAACAGTACTGGGGAAAGTTACTTGTAAAAGTAATGCATTAAAATATTGTGTTACTCCCTAAAAATGAACTAATTACGCTACTTTTAATGGAAAGTAATGCGTTACGTTGCTTTTTAAATCTGGGCAGGGCTTGCTTGTATGCTTTTAGCAAATGTAAAAGCCCTTTTACACAAAAAAGTGAAATGAATAAGCCTAAGGCTGAAGGAAAAGTAAATTCACATCTGTACATTAAAGGAAGCAATGACTCTTCAGCAATGAGAAAAATGAAGCACAAATGTTAGTTAATCTAAAGTTTTGCTTATTAGTATGGTTGAATTGGATCAACAAAGGTCAGCAGCAAAGACACTTGTTAATAAAATGGCATTACTTTTTAGAAAAAGTAACTCAGACATTTTCTTGTAAATGAAAAAGTAATGCGTTACTTTACTAGTTACTTGAAAAAAGCAATCTGATTATGTAACTCGTGTTACTTGTAATGCGTTACCCCCAACACTGATGGTAAGACACATCAGTTTGCAATATCAAGCAGCAAAACAAGTTGTTTTGTACAGCTAAAAAAAAAGCCTGATTTTACAGCAAAAATAAGGTGGATAAATACATATATTAAATAACCACTTCCAAACTTTTGAATGGTGGTGTACATTTTTGTTTTCTTTTACACATTCTCATAACTTTCCCTATTTCCTTCTTTGTAGGTTTTGCGTTTCAACGGACTCACACTGGCTAGTATGGGTTTGGGTCCAGCACAGGTAATTCTGCTTCCAGTCACTTAAAAAACTAATGATGACAGCTTAACCATTTAACCTGAAACAAGAAATGAACTGGTATCTTAATTTGGTGTTCTGCTGGTATCTGCTTTCTTTCTCCTTAGGGAAATCCATTTTTCCCTCCCTTCCTTATCCAGCAGCAGCCCCCACAGGTGCTAAACTTTAACCCTGCGATGCAGGGACCCTTCCTGCCTCCTCAGATAAACCCGCTGAACCCAGCACAGTTGCCCCCGGTGCAGCAGGAGCAGCCTATTCCTGGCATCCTTCCCAATAATGGCTTACCAGCACAGAACCTTCCTCCGGTACAGACAGATTTGACAGGGAACTCATTAATTGATTTATTTTTTTTTATTATTCTCACAGAGGGTAAAAAGTTCATATTTTGTTTTTAGGGCTTTCCGTTCTTCCTGACTAATCTATATCCTCTGAGGAACATTCCTGTAAGGATGGCACCCAACCAGAACACTGGCCCTAGTGTTCAAGGCCAGGACAACATGCAACCAATGCAACCAATGCAGCCAGTGCAACCGATGCAACCAGTACAACCAATCCAGGTTGTAAAACCTTTTTCTAACATTTTCTTCTCCTTTAAATGATTGATTAAGGAAAAATGTTGCTTTTTACAAAGAAAAGTGTATTACCTTCATGAATTAAACAATGAACATGCATTTTTGTTCAGAACATCAAAAAAATACTAAATCTATGTTATATTTAAAATATTGAATACATAATTATTTTAATAAATATTTAATATTAGTTATAATTTTTTAATTAATGGCATTATACTCTGATGTAGACTGATGTTTTCTTAGACAATTTTAAAGACAATTTATTAATTTTTTTTTTTTTACATTTTTCAGAACAGGGGGAAGGTAACGTCTGCTCCTGATTATCGTGGTGATCGGCCCGGTCCTGGAACTGGAGAGGTGTTTTCAGAAGTTCTCTTTTGTTAATAACCAAACATGACAGAAAATGGTTGGGCTGAATGATTACCATAGAATTTGCAGACTGTTTATTTACCAATCCTGTCTCTGACAGGGGCATCCTGGGTTCCCATTGTTTGAGCCATAGGCTCAGAAGATTTCATTATTAAAAAGGTATTTAAACGTTTCCTAAATTGTATTTTATAATAGGATATCATACCAAGTAATTGTTTAGAATGTAAATTTGTTGTTGGTCTTTCAGATATTCCACCATGGAGACCCCTCACAGGAGACATTTTTGTTCAACTTGATTATACATATGTTACCAAATAAACAAAAGATGATCAATTTATTTTGTCTAAAGTGATTGTTTCATGTTGAAAATACATTTTTGTACTCCTACAGAAACTTAACTAACACACTGAAAAAAACACAATTTGTTTGGGTCAACTTAAAGTAATTTGTTACCCTGCTGTCTTAAAATTTAAAGTTCATTCAACTCATATAAGTTTATTCAAGTTGAAATGTTAAGTTGTACTAAACAAAATAGTTTGTTAAACTTAACAGCTGTGTTTGTTACTCAGCTGTCTTAAAATTTTAAGTTGAATCAACTCAAATATCTAAGTTGTCACTTTTCAACATTTCAAGTTAACTAAACTTTTTTCGAGTTAAATGAACTTAAAATTTTAAAGCAGCAAGGTAATAAATTATTTTAAGTTGACTCAACAATTTGTTTTTTTACAGTGTACATCACCCCACACAGTGAAAAAATGTGCAAAACAGTGTTGATGCTGAAAAATTTTATTGAACTCTCAACAGTAAGAAGAAAATTCAGCAAACTAAAAGTAAACAACCATAAACATGCACTTTTAGCAATAAAACAACAGCAAAAACAGAAACTGAAATCTACGATACACATTTAACTTCTATTGCTGAATTATATAATAGCTGGATGTTCACCTGTGGAAAAATAAAAATAGGTTATTCAAAGCCAGACTGATTTTATTTATTGTATTATAGGTACAGCAATCTGTCCTACCAGTGTGATTATTGTGCATGGTTCTTTACTAGTTTGTCCCAAGATCACTTTTAGACTCCGCCTGGAGAATCAGCGTCAAAAGCAATGTTGAATAAATAAATAAATATAATAGGAGAATTTAAATGTATACTCAAGTACTTTTTACTAACTTGAGAACCAAAATACTGACCTTCATGAATGCAGGGAGCTGCAAAGACAACCAGGACATTCAAAAGATCAAGACGAAATACATTGAAACAAGAAAGAGACTGCTGTTAGGTGAAAATGATAATCTATAATGTATCTGATGTGATATTACTACATGTTTCTAATTACTCACAAGCTGTGTAATGCCATATTCAAATGAGATTTTTTGCTGTGGGGAGCAGAGATCCAACAGACAATAATTAGTATACAGATATGCAAGGTCATTCGTAGACTACAGATGAAGGTGATATGACTTACTGTTGCAGTTGGGTTGTAGATGAGCTTCACATATGGCTGTTAGATATAGAAAGTAGATTTACAGATTTGATAAACTGAATTGAAATATACTTCTAATGTTATATTTCCATGTTATTCTTTTTTATATGTTAACTTTCTATTTATTTGATATATTTTATTAAGCATGATGAATGTTCATTAAAGTGCCTGTTACCTGAGGGCCATAGGTGGAGAAACCCTGACCATACTAAAAGTGATAAAAATAAATGAATTACACAACAAAGAAATCATATAGAACTTACTTTACAATATAATAAAAAACAACTTTACCCCTAGTTCCTGAGGCCTATTCACTCCACCCTGTAAATAAGTCATAAAAGATAAACATGTTTTCAACATAAACATTATTATATCTTTGAACGTCATTTATCAAAATAAGATTTATTACCTTTTTTGGTGTCTGCATCTGCCCTTTGCCCTAGATGGAAAGAAGGTATTTTCTGTGTATCATAAAACTTAAACATTTATTTTCTTTCTATTTTTTGTCCATTTACTGTTAACTTTCATTATCTGTTCAATGCTTCAAATTAAAGTATGTAATATTTTTTGTAAATATCGCAAATGGCAAAGTATTATCTTTGCTTGACAGTTCCATTCACTTACTTTGGGTAAGAGGAACACATTCTCACCCTGGAAACAAAAGCAAAAAATAATTCAGATTTTGTCTTCTGTTTTATTGTATTTTTGTATACAGTCTGTTAGGTTAATTAATGTAAATCTTCCCAATTTAGTGGCATTACCTCCTTTAGATGGAAAGCACTAATATTCTGTTAAAGAGAGAACATATTTTTGTTGACTTGGTTTTGCTTTTTGATATATATTATATTATATTATATTATATATTGATGTATTTCTGGGTGCAAAACAACACTTCTCTCACCTGCAAAGTGACATTGTCAGCCTATGTTGATTAAAGTGAATAAAAATATTAATCACACATTAGAGACACACATTTCAGTTCATGACATCTAATGTGTTCTGTTGAATTATTAACATCTTACCTTGAAGATTGGTACAAACTGTCTGTTGTCCTAGAACATGAATCAAAGTGAACTCATAAATCTTTACACAACCAATAACAACTGAACATAAAACACTGTTTATTCCATGAATGAATTTATGAGAAGTACGTGTTAATATAAGCAGTATGATCTTACAATCATGTTGGGACTCAGGGGTTTTCCAAAGAGTGGATTCATTTGATTTTGTCTACCCACATCTACTGGAGCTTGGGTTGGGTGCGTCGGAATCCTATCCAACTGAAGGGATTTGACAACATTAATCATTTTGATAATTACATTTTTCCCACATTAATAATAATACATACACTACCAGTTTTCAAAAACAGCAATATTGTGAAATATTTTTCACTATTTAAAATAACTGCTTTCTATTTTAATATGTTTTAAAATGTAATTTATTCCTGTGATTTATCCCTGTTCCTAAATTTATAGCATCATTATTCCTTCAGTGTCACATGATCCTTCAGAAATTTGCTGTTCAAGAAACATGTAATATTTAAAACATCAATATTTAAAACAGTTGAGTAATTTTTACTTTTTTTTCTAGATTCTTTGATGAATGGAAAGATCCAAAGTTCAGAATTTATCTGAAATAAAAAAAAGCATTTGTAACATTATACACTATACCATTCAAAAGCTTAGATTCAGTGTATATATATATATAATTTGTAATTTTGGGGGGAAATAAATTATAGAGATTAATACTTGTATTTAGCAAGGATGCTTTAAATTGAACAAAAGTGATGATAAAGGCATTTCTAATGTTACAAAAGATTTCTATTTGAGATGAATGCTGTTCTATGAACTTTCTAGTCATCAAAGAAACCTGAGAAAATCTACCCAGCTGTTTTCAACATAATAATACACATGCATTCATTATTACAATGATTTCCGAAGGATCATGTAAGCGGAGTAATGGTGCTAAAAATACAGCTTTGAAATCACAGGAATGAATTACATTTTAAAATATATTCAAATAGAAAACAGTTATTTTATTGTATTGCTGTACTTTGGATGAAATAAATGCAGGCTTGGTGAGCATAAGACACTTCTTTAAAAAAACTTTTGACTGGTAGTGTAATTACATTTGTCCCAGGATGAGGGAAATGACTCATTGTTTTCATGTCTAACTTACTTTGTTAGATGGTCTACCAGCTCTGCCAGTCCTCTGTGGTTTTCCGGCTCCTCCCCATCTATGCCCCTGTTCGCTCCTCTGTGTACAGAAAAAGATAAAACTAGTTTATTGTACTGCATAATGATTGCAAACATCACAACAACTATTGCAAATGTTGCCCACCCTGTCTCCTCCATTTTGTCCAGGGAATGCTGGATCTTGTCCAAACGGAGAGCCCTTAGATGGATTTTGTGCGTGTTGCTCAGGTCCATTTGGATATGGACCCACTAGATCTGGCTGTAGTGAGTGTCAGTTGACATTTTGAAGTAAAACCACCTTAAATAATGTTAGAGTTATGCATATAGTTCAAAGACTTACAAAAACTGGACGTCCAAAATTCTGCTCCCATCTGGGTCTGATTGGAATTCTGCCCCCTGGCTGAGGTACTTTTACTCCTCCATCTGGACCTGAGAAATATTTCTCTCCATTCACTGGGCTAACTTGATCCCAGTGGTCTCTGTCATTGGGCTACATAAAAAAAAAAAAAAAAAACAGTGTGAAACTCCACTATAATACCAATATACACTGATATACTGTAATATACACAAGATATCTGTCTTTTTACTTACTTGAGCCACCACCACAACACATAATAATGCCACTAAAAACAACATTGCTTTTACAGAATAACAAATATATACAAGTCAGTCTTAAGTTCAAGTTAAATTATAACTGAGCGTGTCAATCAAAGACTTTGCTCTCTCAGTGTTTGTCCCTGTTTCCAGCTGTGTCATATTGGTCGTGCTTCTCTCTTTATAAAAGGTAGGTGTTGAGCAATTGTCACTGTTGTTGTGGATCATTTGTTTTGAACAAGGACTAATCAATTGTTAGAGAAGTTGTTACTTAAAATACTAATACAAAGTCATTTAAGGTGGTCATAATATGTATGTCATAGTCCATACAAGCATTTCATAACATCACACATTCTTGCTTCAAAGAGATGTAAGTATACAGACTTTCTTCTAATTCTTTCTATATTGCAATATTAGTCAGACAGACTAAAGAAAAGCCACAGAGGAGTGTCATGTATAGGAGGGATTGTATGTATTTGTTGCCTTAAGCCCACCAAGTGAATTTAGCAACAGCAGACAGCATCAACATAACAGAGGGGTGTGATATCTATTTCTGTATTAAATCTCCAGGCTGTTTAAATTATTATTATATTTCTAGGGATCAGAGCAATAAATATTCTTCCTAAGAGTGTTTTTTCTGCTGCTTTGGAGAATCATTGGAGAGTCTTTGACAGAAACATGAAGATGGTGATTTTATTTGCATGTCTTCTTGGTCTGGCTTTCCAGGTAGGTTTTAAAAGCTATACTTTTGTTTTTTTATGTTATAGTTGCATATAAATACTGTAAGAATGATAACACAGTATTTTTATTTTTTTTGCAATTAGGCTGAAGTTCACCAGCATGTGGCTCGCTCATCATTCAGAACGCATTGTGAGGAGGTTAGTCAAAAAATGGAATGTAAAATTCAAGATAATTTTTAATTGCTTGTATGACTGTATGTGTCATAATATCTATTTTTCTCAAATCTGCGTCAGAGTTCCCCGAAATCTGACCCATTCTATGAGCTGCTGAATACCCTTTTCTACAGAGCTCCAGCCCCTGTCCGTGTGTTATCGCCGCCAGCTACCCCATCCACTGCCCCAACCCCAGTGCCAACCCTCGCACCTATCACAGCTCGCTAATATCTGCTTCTTTGTTGAGAAAATTGACAATTTTCTGTTTACATTAGACTATCTAATTAGTAGAGCTCTAATAGTGTCTACATTTGAAAAAGAAAAGTAAAAAGGTAGTAAACATATAAAAAACAAATCAACTCTTTTTGGACAGCATGGAACATTAGAATATTACACAAATTCTATATATATATATATATATATATATATATGGGAGATAAATAACTGTGAATTGATTTAGTTGTTGTTGTGCTGCTCTGTGTATTTCAGCAGTTGTTACCATTAAAACAATTTTGCTTTAATCAAATGTGTGTGATTCATTTTGGATGTAAGAAGTTTTAATTTATGAATTAAAACAAATACATTTCACATGCCAAGTGTCATATAGGAACTGTTAAAATAAGTGCTAGAATCACAAAGAGGGAACTGTAACACTTCAGAATAAGCTGTCATTTGTTAACAGTAGTTAATGTATTAACTAACATGAATGAACAGTACATTTATTACACTATTTATTCATTTTTCCTAATGTTAGTTAATAAAAATAAAGTTGTTAATTGTTTGTTCGTGTTAGTTCACAGTGCATTAACTAATGCTAACAAGCACAACTTGTCATTTTAATAATGCATACATTGTGAAAGTAAATGCTGAAATTAACATTAAATGTTGTAAATGTATTGTTCATTTTTAGTTCATGTTAACTAATGTAGTTAAGTAATGTTAACTAATGAACCTTATTGTAAAGTGGGCAGTAAAGAAGAAGTCATATTGAATGTGTAAAAAAATAAGTAATGTTACTAACAAATACAAATCTTGGATGACCTAACTTTCATAACCGAACTTCATTTTAATGACTGAAATAATCTGGCAGCAACCAGAAAAGTATTATTTGTTGTTATTGATGAAGAGATCTTTAAAGACATCTTTAAATTGTGGTGTATTAGTAAATCTCATGAATGTGCTGAAATGAGTATTTGAAGACATTTGCCTTCAGTTAACACAACTTAACACAAATAAATCATTATTAATACATTTTTTCTGTATTGTATCAGTATTATTTCTATTCTACATATGATCAAACCATAACTCAGTACACAACACTATTTTAAAATATATAATAAAAAAAAAAAAAAAAAAAAAAATATATATATATATATATATAAACAATAACAAGAAATATATATCTGGTTGAGAAACATTACTACTGTGCTATGTAATAAAGAAATTTAATAAACCCCCTCTATTTATAGGTTGCTTTTAAGGCAACACAGTCAGATATTTATGATTTTTATTAATTTTTTAATAACTTTGAAATTTCATCATTCTTAATATCATTTCCAGTTTTTTTGTAGGAATATACCAATTCCATGTAATATGCCATATATTTTTGAAGATATCTAGAATGGTACAGATATCAGCAAGGTATTTATTTATTATCAAAGAATCCCAGCCCTAAGGTGTGGCTTAATCTTTTGTTTTGTTTCTGTCTTGCATAAACTCCGTTTAAGTATGTGTACATTTAATATACCATAAGAGAGGCAACCAATTTCCCAATTGTTGAGTAAAATCCAACTTGCTAAATACTAAGCGTTATGTTTTTCAAATGTGTCACTGTTACTTCTGCTGATTGGCCGGTTGCATGTCAATAATGTATATATAAAGCATATATCACTGCTGTTTTGATGTCACATTTGAAACTGAGAAGTCTCTCATACATTTGGCATAAAGGTAAGAAGCAAGTGTAGACTGAATATTCTATATTTGGTCATTTAGCAGGCATTTTTCTTCAGTGTGATTTATACATGATAAATCTTTCTCTATTAGATCAGAGCAGCTCTTCTTAAGAACCATGAAATCTTTCCTGATCATTGCTTGTGTCTTTGGACTCTGCTGTGCTGTTCTAGTGAGTGTCATTCTCTTTTTGTTGCATGTGATGTGATGTACTATTCATTTTTACAGCCACATTGTCTGTAACGTCATTTATAACAATGGAAATGAAGTAATGAAGGTGATGAAGATGCAAAATGACAAATTTATTTTCCTTTTAGGCAGAGGATGAAGTACTCAGAGAGAAGCGCTCATCAAGCCGTTCTTCAGAGGTCAGTTTGAAATCAGAAACTCTGAAGCAGTTATATATAGACTCTTTTCACTAACAATGTTTTCTACTGATATTTCTGCAGAGACAACCTGGAGGCTTCTTCAACCCATACTCCTTTCAGCGTCCATATACTTTCCCCTCAGCCTACCCATACTTTCCCCCTTACCAGCCTCAGCCTCTGCCTCAGCCTATGCCTCAGCCTCTTCCTCTGCCTCCAAACAACAATGCTCTCCTTAGCCTCTTGCCATTCATCTTAGCACAGCTGGCATCCCCTGCTCCAGCTCCCGCTCCTGCACCAGCCCCTGCACCTGCCCCGGCCCCGGCACCTGCCCCTGCACCTGCACCAGCTCCTGCCCCTGGTGGAAGATAAGGTGCCAGTTAAAACTGAGCATGTGTCTGATTGACTTGATACTCTTGTTTTTGGTATCTTAAAACAAATAAACTTGAAATCATTGAATCATACTTTTGTCTTTGTGTTATTCTTGTATAGGAGAATGTACAGTGTATTGTTTTTTTTACATAGCAGCAAGATGTATAAAACAGGTACTAGTCCTCGAATCTGATTTGAGCAGTGTTTCAAGTACCAGGACTTCTCTGACAGATTGTCAGTATGTGGTGTGTATTTTCAGGGACTCTAAGTTACATACACCAGTAGATGCTACATGTACAGGAATACAGCAAGTTATGAGTAAATCATTGAATTATTCACTAAACAGATTTATTCAAAAGCACTGAATCATTCAAACACAAAACATCACTACTGTGTGTAACAACGTGTCTTCTGTGGCTTTGTTTAGAGCTATTTTCATTGATGCAGCAAAAACAGTAAAAATGTAAGTTCTTAAGTGTTAAATAAGGAATGCTTGTCACTCCAGTAACTTCTCAGAAATGGCCCAAGCCAGTGTTGCTTGTTCTAATGTTTTTGAATTCTGGAGGCTTGGACATTTATAAAACGTATTGTTTTTCAAAAACAATGATCTATCCTTTTTTTTTTTTTATTTTTTTATTTTTTTATTTTAGGCACTTGAGAGAGTGAGCTAGCCTGGCTCAGGTTATAGGTTGTTTTTAAAAAATTAAAATTGTTTTGGGATATTTATGTATTGGTACATAATATAATTGCCTTTTGAAATCCGCAGACTTAAACTATGCTGTCAGTCATCTTGTTTACATCATCATATACAAACTCATGACTATCTGCCAGTATTTCCTTGAGAATTAATAGTTAATGGCTAAACATGCTTTTCCATTGTGCTGTTTGTAAAATAGTAATGCTGTTGAGGATACAGTATAACATGGGTAACTTAGGAAAATAAATAAATGTGTTCGTGTTTGTAGTTATAATTACAATGTGAGTCATTTCATTTCATGGTAATGATACAGTTGTGCTCAAAAGTTTACATACCCCTTGCAGAATCTGCAAAATGTTAATTCTTTTAGCAAAATAAGAGGGATCATACAAAATGCATGTCATTTTTTATTTAGTACTGACCTGAATAAAATATTTTACATAAAATACATTTACATATAGTACACAAGAGAAAACAACAGCTGAATTTGTAAAAATGACCCTGTTCAAAAGTTTACATACCCTTGATTCTAAATACTGTATTGGTACCTGAATGACCCACAGCTGTGTTTTTTTGTTTAGTGGTAGTTGTTCATGAGTCCTTTGTTTGTCCTGAACAATTAAACTGTCTGCTGTTCATCAGAAAAATCCTTTAGCTCCCACAAATTCTTTGGTTTTCCAGCATTTTTGTGTATTTGAACCCTTTCCATCAATGACTGTATGATTTTGAGATCCATCTTTTCATGCTGAGGACAACTGTGGGACTCATATGTAACTATTACAGAAGGTTCTTACAGAAGGAAACTGTTTGAAGCAATCTGTCACGGTCAGCTCGTGAAAGATGCACAATGCAATGACGAGATCAAATAAAGAGTCTTTAATGACAATCCACGCACAGGTAATCCAACTGGTAGGCAGGCTGGAACATACAAACACAACCAATACAAAATTAATACCAGATGATTAGACACTCAACTGAAAGGAACTTATAAAGGACACTGATTGCACACAGACAGGCGATGGTGATAACACTAAACAAGGACAGGAACTCCAAATAAGGGCACAAGAGGGAGAAACCAAAATGGACATTTCACAGGGGTGTGACACAGTCGGAGTGGAGTTAATTTCCATTTCCATAGAATTACGGTTAAAATACTGTAATAATTAAGAGCTATAAATTAACGGTTGAGAGCTGTAAATTAACAGTACATTATTGACAACCCTGCTGCCAGTAAATTACTGTTATTTAATGAAGCAATTTTTTTTTGCTGTGAAAGTTCTTTTTGCTTTAAGTATTTTCTTTATGTTATGAAAATTTTTGATACCATCGAAATTTCATAATTCTTGTGACCAGTGTCAAAATCACACACACACACACACACACACACACACACACACACACACACACACACACACACACACACACAAATCTAATAAACAAGT
Source organism: Cirrhinus molitorella (assembly GCA_033026305.1). Lineage (NCBI taxonomy): Eukaryota > Metazoa > Chordata > Actinopteri > Cypriniformes > Cyprinidae > Cirrhinus > Cirrhinus molitorella. The sequence continues at coordinate 30,756,511 of CM065120.1, forward strand.
AGGCCTAAACAGTCAGCGATAAAATAAGAATAAGAAACTAATTAAAAGCAATAAGACAAAAAAACTACAGTAAAACATAAATAAGAAATGCTATACATTGTAAAAAGTAATCAAACGTACAAAAACACTGCACTGTTCTAATTAATTATATATTTCTTCTTACTAAAGTTACATAAATGGTTTAGTCAAGAGCAGTGAGAGATTTTCTTTCTTTTGTTTTTTGATTAACATGAATGACAGACAGCAGGAATATTAGACTGCTGTCACTTTAAGAGCTGATCGGATCCAATATAATGTTACACAGGTTTTCGGTACATTGCCTCACAAATCATCCTTCACAGCTCAAGGGACATAATAAACACTAATAAAGACATTAGTTTCATTCATGAATAAATTGTGTTAATGAGTATTTGAAGAAATCTGTTTAATGAATAACTCAATGACTCTGCTACTTGTCTTCATCTTTTGATGTATTGATGATACATAACTAAGAAAGTTTTTGATACTTTTTGTTGCAGTCATAACAAGTGTGAACTTGTGAAATGTGAATTTACCCTTTAATTAGAAAGCACAAGACAAACACAAATGTATGATTTAATGATGCAAAGTTTATTTTTATTTATTTTTTAAGATACCAAGAACAACAGCATCAAATCAATCAGACACATGCTCCAGTTTAGCTGCTGTCTTATCTTCCACCAGGGGCAGGAGCAGGAGCTGGGGCAGGTGCTGGTGCAGGGGCAGGGGTAGTGGATCCTAGCTGTGCTAAGATGAATGGCAAGAGGTTGAGGAGGGCATTGGTGTTTGGAAGCTGAGGCTGAAATGGGTAGGGATAGGGACGTGGAAATGGGTACGGCTTGAAGCCTCCTGGTCTGAATCTCTGTAGTAATTTCAATAGAAGAACAATAATTTTAATTAAAAAAGTTTACATTGCACTGCATTTAGGAAAATTGTAATTATATGATGAATTAATTAAAATTATTGTTATGAAATGGCAAAAATTAAAGAGAATTTGCTGAGACAGAGTTTTGATTTTAAACTGACCTCAGAGGAATGGCTCGATGAGCGCTTCTCACGATGATCTTCATCCTCTGCCTGAAAAGAAACAGATTTGTCATTTCATTGTTATAGAATAAATTACCAAACAATGAACATTTATAGTTTATGGTGAAATGTAAAACTGAACAAAAAGAGAATGATACTCACTAGAACAGCACAGCAGAGTCCAAAGACACAAGCAACAATGAGGATGGATTTCATGGCTTTCAAAAAGAGCTGCTCTGATCGGATAGAAAAAGTGTGTCATTTGCATTGAAAAAAATGAAAACGTCTGCTAAATGACCAAATGTAAATGTAAATGCTGTTAATTTAGTCTACCCTTGCTTCTTACCTTTATGCCAAATGTAAGAGAGACTTCTCAGTTTTAGGTGTGACGTCAAAAAAGCAGCGATATATGCTTTATATATACATTAACAGCATGCAACTGGCCAATCAGAAGTAACACACTGACATGTTTGAAAAATGTAACGCTTAGTATTTAGCAAGTTGAACTTTACTCAACAATTAGGAAATATAGAAATGAGTCACATGGTTGTCTCTATTAATTGTATGGATACTTAAACTGAATGTATGCAACTCATAAACAAAACAAAAGCATGTGGCACACCCTACGTCTAAATGTGACTGGGATTCTTTACTGATTATTAATAATTTTTTACTGGCATATGGAATTTACTATAAATATTTGCATTTTTATATATATATACATAAAATTTCAGTTCATCCAAGGATGGGGCAGGGCGTTAGGCCTGGGGTTGGAGTTGTGACAGTTCTAGAATAAAGGCTAATGCCGCTGGAAAAGCTAGTCTAAGGTCATAGTTGAGGCAAAAAATGAAAAAACAGCTCCAATCATTAAGAGAATCATAAAGTGAAATTCATGCACTGTCATAAAAGCAATTTAAACAACATACTGATAAGTGAAGAGATATTTGACAAGGGCCAAATAGTGATTGCAGTGGCCTCTTTTAGCAGGATAGCTCTGAAAGCAAATAATAATAAACCTTACTTGTTAACTACAGTTTGTTGAAATCAAACCGTTCAACTTGGAGTTATGTGAGCAAAAAACTGTCCATAAGTAATAAGCAGGTATTTTGCCAATGCATTTAATTAACTTTTACATTTGTCATAATTTTCCATTTAATAATTTAGTAAACCCAGTTTATTTGTTATAGTAAGCAAGGCAACCTGGTGTTAAGCATCCCTGTATTGGGATGATGGGATGTTGCCTTTTTTTATATACAGTAGCTACTGTCTGCATATCATTCATAGTTTTTTTCCTAAGTATCAATAAATAAATGTTTGACTGTTTTATATTGAGATGCACAACTATTTTTTGGCTTGTTTCTTCATATTAAAGAAAAATGTCTTTGGGGACAGAGAGACAGACATCACTTGTCTAACAGTAAAACCACGATTATCAGAGATTAGCTAATCCTCTGTAGCAATGTGTCCAGGAAGTTTTTTTAGGTGTTCCAGAGATGTCGCAGTTGCACAAACTGACAGTGAGCTTTTGGGGATTTGGGAGATTTTAGGGACTATGACATGACTAAATATTGTTATGCCCTTATAGATTAAGGTTTATGTGCACAACAAGGAGAAAAGTAACATGCTTAAATCTTTGACGAGTCCATTCGAGTGCTTTGGCTGGACTAGGATATGTCTCAGTGTATTCACATTTCTTTCAGGACATCAAGAAGACTTAATGAATTGCAGGAATTGTGAGTATAGATACATTTAAATATAGACTTTTTTTTTTGCTTCAAATTAATGTTATCTTCATTGTCTGAAGTATAGGGAAGCTTAAGGCAAGCTGTTACACTTTTTACTCCAGTGAATGTTTCCTAGGGTTGGTTTGTTGTTGAAAATCTGTATATTAATTGTATAAAGAAGCTTTTGAACATTTTTAGTGACAACAGGACACAATGGATTTCAGCATTAAACAGCATATTATAGGCTTTTTGGCTAAATATATAAACTATATATAAAGTTAAAGTTTTATTTCAAGTAACTTTACAGTTTAGCCAAAAAGCCTATATGCTGTTTATATATATATATATAAACTTAAGCTAGTTAAGGTAGAATTTTCTATTTAGTTTATCTTATTGTATTAAACTAAATCAGCTAAATCAGAATAAATAATAATTAAAAAAAACAAAACAAAACAAACAAAAAAAAACAAAACAATGTGGACATGTTAAAAAGAAGGGTAAAAAAGAAAAGTAGATGACAAAACAAGAGAATTATAAAAAATGTCACCAGTCTGACATAAAACGTGAAAAATACCTTTGTTTTAATTAAATAGTTTCATTATATACTTGACTGAATGTACTTTCTGGTTTTAAAGTATAGTTTGCACTACAAATATTAACGTTGGAGTCTATATTTTTGTCCTCAAGCCCTTTTTTTCTGCTCATGAGTGACTCCATGTGGCCAACTTTTGTAGTTGCAAGAAGAATAAGTTGCAGTCTTTAAATCTAGTGTTTATCTATCTTATGAGTGTGCAGTTAAAATGTTTAGTCTGTTAAATTACAGTAGTACAGTATTGCTATTATTAATGAGCTTCTTCTGATGATTTGTGCTACCCTGTCAGATTTTGCTGTCTCTCATTAAAACAGATGGTAGCATAATTCGACAGCAAAAAATGCTACCTATCAGATTTGCTTCCAGTTTGATATTAATGTGGTGTGAGACGTTATTAACGCGTACACCTATCCCAAGCCTAAACCTAACCTTACATTATAAAAAACACAGTGTTGGTAGCATAATCTGATAGGTAGCATTATTTGTTAGAATAGAGCTCACTGTGATTTTAGATGATCTGTTTTTTTTTCCTTTTCCCAAAATAAGGTTAAAAAACGTGCCATCCCAAAATGAACAGACTCATATTACTGACCATGTTGTGGCTCATTCCCTCTGGTGCTGTAAGTAATGTTGTTTTTGAATGATGCTTCTACTCTCATAGTAGAAAATATCACATGATATAATACTAATGTAATGTAACATAGCAGCCCAGTTCATCTAAGCCTCTAGAACTGAATCAAACAACATTGTATGATACTTCATTAAATCTCATGTCTATTGTAATTCCTCACAGCTCTGTCACCATTATAAACACTGGAGCTCCTCTAGCAGTGATGAGGTAAACTCAAAGTGCTTCTAACTGTAAATGTAATTTTTCAAAATTCATCTTTGCAAATTTATCCCCACAATGTGTCACTGTTTATAATATATTCACTCTAGATGATCTACAGTCCCTATTTTCCTGGAGGTTACTACTACCATGTGAGGCCTGGACCTCTGTTCCCCTTTCTGTGGTCCCTGCTACTGCCTCCTCCAATACCAGCCCCAGCTCCTGCCCCCGCTCTGACTCCAGCCCCAGCACCAACACCCAGCCCTGCAATCATCAGCACTACCGTCCGTGGAGATGGCTGAACATAGCGCAGGAGTCATTTTGGTGCTGAATAATGACCTAAATGATTCACTCAGGAATAGTTCACCCAAAAATGTAAATTCTGTCATTAATTACTCAACATCATGTCATTCCAGACCTTCTTTCATTTTGCAACACAAATTACGATACTTTCGATGAAATCCAAGAGCTTTCTGACCCTGCATATACAGCAATGCAACTGACATATTCAAGGCCCAGAAAGGTAGTAAAGACATCGATGAAATAGTGTTGGTGTGACCAACCGTAATGTTACGAGGCTATGAGAATACTTTTATGTGCAAAGAAAACAAAAATAACGACTTCCAACTTCCAACAAATTCTTCTCTTTTGTGTCAGTCTAAAAAGTAGCAAAACGCATTATCAGTGACAGAATAAAAAAAATTTTGGTGAGCTAATCATTGAGATATTAGTAGTAGTAGTAGAAGAAGTAATGCTTTCAATAAACATAATGAATCTCACATATTTAACATGTGGTTGTTATTTTGAAATAATAAAAACAACTTTCGCTCTTTTTACATTTATATTTATCCTCAGTTTCCCTGCATTAAAGGCATATGTTTTCTATACACTGCTGTTGAATACACTTATGACCTATATATTCATGATCATGAACCAATTTTTTGATGCATGCATAGTCACCCAAAATTATGATATGAAAATGATTTCTGAATGAGCATTCAGTCATTTCAGATGATACCTGGTGTTGTTTAATGTAATGGTCAATGCATGCAATTCTGAGGCTCTATGCACTAGGTGTGGTGCAAGTGTCAACAGACCAAGAGGTGGGTATGTAATTTTGAGATTTTGAGATTGTTTTGGGTGGGACTGTATGACTCCTGAGTTACTACACACTTATTAAACACTGTCTGTTTTAGACAGAAATCTCTTCAGACGTATCTCAGGATAGCATCACAGATACATACAGACGATAGTATTCACAATGGCACAAAAATAGCATAGTTTAATTATTATTATTTTTTTTTAATTGTTTGCATATCCAGTCATGTTTGTGGAATTCCTGGTTGTTTCACTACTGTTGTTTGTGTCTGCATTCCTATTTGGTCTGGACCCAACTTAATAATATAACAGTTATCCCACCACAATGTGAAATTAGTATATTTCTAACTGTGGGAATGACAGAATTATACAGTCATTAACTCAACCAAAGTGGCTTTTCAAAAGCTAACTGTGGTTATGCTTTAATGAGCATTGGAAAAACGAAATCAGTGAGAAGCAACCTCAGATGAGACAAAAGATTCTGGTGTAGGTGATTTATTGAAACAAACCAGATTTCATCAGTTTCTGATACTCACACTCTATCATGTTTCTATTGTAAAATGTGCACCCTGTGGGAATAAATAAATTTACGACATTCACCTACAGACGACCATAAAACACACCTCGTTTTTATGATCATATTAATCTTTTATTCATTGACTTTTAGTGCTATAAAATTCAAATCAGTCAAATCAGCTCGTCTGGATATGTTGAATGTTTCAAAATAGGCTAATTTGATGATTCATTCAGACACTAAGTGTTCTTTGAATAGTACAATTAAATTCTGGTCTGAGGTTTTATATTGTCTGAGGTCAGAGCCTATTTCACATGTTTTCTCCAGAGCTGATTGGTTGCTTGACGAATGGACAGTGTTTAAGTACACCCTTCTCCACTTACAATTTTCTATTGTAATCAAAGGATTTTAAAGTGAGTGTTTGGCTTTTTTCTGACATGCAATATTAGTAATTAATTTATGTTTTCCATGATGTATGGTGTGCATGTATTTACTATGTGTGTATCTTTAGATATGACACAAATGAGGCTTCTAGCATTGCTCGCATGTGTTCTATCTGGAACATCTGGTGTTCCGGTGAGTCGTTGATGTTCATCTAGTTTCTTTAGAGATATTTCAGGGTTACATTATAGAAATCATACTTCATTCATGCTAATTGATGAACGCTTATTACTACTCTGTGTGAACTCAGTACTGTGTTAATAATCTGAGGTGCAGCAAACAGTGATCTTTCATCACCGTTCACTGACTGTGTAACTTAGATTTTATTCATTCTTAATCAACCTTTTCATAGATCTCCCCAAATGCTGATTTGATGGAATCAGTCCCAGTGGGAGACATTCCAGCACAAGGAACCCCAGTGAAACAGTCCTCATCGCCTGGATCTGAGGTATTGGTACAAGCTCAACATGTACCACAGTTTCAGCCTGGTCCTCAGCCACATCTGCCCACTTTGAACAATCCATGGGCATCTCAAACCAACCCCAATACTGGTCTCAGTCAGCTTCCTGTACACTTTCAGTACTTACCCTATCCTCAACACCAGCAACCGCAGGTAAGAAACTTTTGTGAATTCATTTGTGACCCAGGACTAGAAAACCAGTCATAAGGGTCAATTTTTTAAATTGAGATTTATACATCATGTGAAAGCTGAATAAATAAACTTATTATTTAAATATCTGGAATCAGAGGGTGCAAAAAAAAAAAAAAAAAAAAAAAAATCACCTTTAAAGTTGGAAATATATTTATGGTAGGAAATGTACAAAATATCTTCATGGAACATGATCTTTACTAAATATCCTAATGATTGTTGGCATAAAAGAAAAATATCATATAATTTTGTCCCATTTAGTGTATTGTTGGCTATTGCTACAAATATACCTATGATACTGGTTTTGCGGTCCAGGGTCACATTTGGTCTAATTTTGATAAAATGACTTTTCTCAATGAAATATATATATATATATATATATATATATATATATATATATTTAAAAATTACTTTAAAAAATATTTAAAATGTTTTTAGAACTAATAAACTCTTTATTGTATTTTTCCTGTATTTTTCAGATTTTCTATTATCCAGTACTTGGACCACAATCAAGGAACCCATCAGTAAGAGTGTTTCCATCATTCATTGTACAATATCAGAAATATGTGTGGTTTTGTTTGTAGTCAGCAAAAATAACACCACAGGAAGAGCTGACAGACTGTCTGGGTTCAGCAGGTTCATTTTGAATCGAGGTACAAACCTGAACTTAATTAACTTTAGCTATGTAACCCTCAAGCAAGCCTCTGCGTTTTAAACTGTTTGGTAAATGATCAGAAATATTTCGCTGGAGGAAATCTTCTGTGTTAGATCTGAAGTGTTTTGATTTATTGAGGAAACCCACTGCACTCGATGTGTCCAAACATAGAGAGCAGGTGTAATATATTGCCTCACTTATTGGTAAAATGTGTGCACACTAATAAAATCTCTGTCAGCAGTTTGTCAACTCAGCATATTCAACATTTAACAATCCCAAGAAGAGTCATTCGGTTCATTCAGTCTTTTTATTGAATATCATCTGGCCCAAAATGCACTTTTAGAGTCTTTTTGTTCACTTATCAGTCTCCTAAGTCATAACTTTCCTTTCCATTATCAGTTCTCCTACGGAGTGCCTGTTTTCCAACACGCAACATCTCAACAATATCCTGCTAATGCAGTTCCAGCTTCACAGCCATTAATGACACAACACAAGCCTCTAAACCAGCCTCAGCAACAACAGGTATCAACACAAACATTCAGAACTCAAGCAGCTCTAGTTTTTGAAAAAAAATGTCTAATATATCATGTTTTTCCACAGGTTCATCAATATCTTTACATGGTTCCACAGATGCAACAGCGAATGGTAAATGAATCAATTTAAATTGTTATAAAATAGGATATTCTTTAAGTATGTTTTGGGTGTAATTAATGTTAATGCTTTTTGAAGGCCGGACCATATGGAGGATTGAGCTCTGAGGAACTTCAGGTAAAATAAAGCTACAGTGAACTTTAAAAGTCTGAGACCACCCATGAAGATTCATATGTGACCCTGGAGTGCAAAACCAGTCATAAGGGTCAATTTTTTGAAATCTGAAAGCTGAATAAATAAGGCTTCCATTTGCTGATGGTTTGTTAGGATAGGACAATATTTGGCCGAGATACAAAAAAAACAAAAACAAACAAACAAACAACAACAACAACAACAACAACAACAACAACAACAACAACAACAACAACAACAAATCGAAATATTGAGAAAATCGCCTCTAAAATTGTCCAAATTAAGTTTGTAGCATATCAAATTAAGTTTTGATATGTTAACGGTAAGAAATGTACAAAATATCTTTACTTAATATCCTAATGATTTTTGGCATAAAAGAAAAATCAATCATTTTGACTAAAAAAAAGCTTTTCTTACTTAGATCTTTTGTCTTGTTTCCAGCAAAAATATCTAAAAATTCTTAAATAAAGAAGGATTTTCTAGATAAGTAAAAATTATTGTCTTGTTTTCAGACAAAACAAGTCAAAATTAAGTGAGTTTTTGCTTGAAACAAGCAAAATAATCTGCCAATGGGGTAAGCAAAATAATCTTTTTTCAAGCAGAAAACTAGATTATTTTGCTTACTCCATTGGCAGATTATTTAGCTTGTTTCAAGCAAAAAATCACTTAATTTTAACATCTTTTTTCTGAAAACAAGACAATAATTTTTACTTGTCCTGAAAACCCTTCTTGATTTAAGAATGTTTAGATAATTTGGCTGGAAACAAGACAAAAAATCTAGGTAAGAAAAGCATTTTTTGCAGTGTACTTAAGACTGATTTTGTGGTGCGGGGAAATATATTATATTATTATTTTTTTTTCTAATTAATAAACCTTAGCCTAAATCTCTAATTATGCCACACACAGAACATGGGACGTATGCGTCGTGTTGACATGCATGTGCCTGCACTTGGAGGCAATGTTTTTCCTGTAGCTGGACCACAATCTGTTCTACCCGTTGGACCTTTAAGACCAACCAATACCTTCCACCCCAGCACCTTTTCGGCAACTTCTGAAGTTCAGCTACCCAGCGTGGTAGCTGTACCACCTGGTGGGGATGCCATACATACAATTGGTGGATCCCATTCAAATAATGGAGCACTGCCTAAAAGGATTCCTGGCATGCAGGAACATGAACGAGTGCCGTGTGAGCACATCCTACCTGCTGAAGACTCTTTAACCATCACAGGAGCTTTGGATTCAGATCACGGGCCTTTCATTTCAGCAGACATTCCCACTGTCCAGCCTGATCCTCAACACAGTGATCCTACATTCCCAACACCTGAACAAAAAGAAGCTCTCGTTCCAGCGTCCCCACCACTGTTTTCTGATACGATCAACAATAACCCTGATATCTTCCCCTAAGACACATCCTTACTGCAGGGTTTACACAAATATGCATTTTATATCATGGTAATGCTTTATATATTGGGTTAAGGCAGCATAACGAAAGCTTTTAAGTTTTTTCATAGCAATTCTGATGTTTCTATCTTTTTATGTATTTTTATGTTTTTGGTTTGTTTACTTGTTACTATTTCTTTATCTATTCTACTCACAAGAGGTATGAACTAAAGTTTTGACTTTGTTTGGATTAGTCTATGTTAAAAGATTTTGTTTAAGATTATTTCTGTCTTTTGCACTGTGAACTATGTGTGTGGCCCTCAACATATATATCTGACTTGTAATTAAATACAAAGTTAATTACAGCCTGAGGCTTCCTCTGTGTTGCATACAGTATAGCTGTCATCAAGTGTCAGCGGTGTTAATAGTACTGGAAGAATGTGCACACTTGACACTTAACCCAGAGAAAAACAAGCTGAGTGAATAAATACATTTTACAATATTGAATTACAGTGTTGAGCATTTCTGATTATCACTGCCACAACTATCTGCTACATTTAAAAATTGAATAGCAGTAATTTATCGTATTCTGTGACTCGTTTTCAAGGACCAGTTTAGTGAAAAATGTTCCTGATCAGTATAAACAATGTATGGAGGCACATTGTAGGCCGAAGGTATTCAAAATACAAATTATGACAAGATTAAAGCCAATAAAAAGAGAGAGATCATACTTTTAAAACAATGCAAGAAACCTGGTTTCAATTATTTTAACTATTTTCATAGATTCACTTTTATATGAAAGGCAATTTTTTTTGTCTTTCATTGATGTTTCCTAAAGTAATATTAAATGTAAATCCAGAATTTAACTAAAAGTTAGTGGGTATATATTCCTTTCCACATAGTATTGCAAGAACCATATCTTCAACGCAAAACACTTTCAAATATTGCTTAGGTACACTAATTTATGTCTATTTTGGTATTTATTATATATAATATTATTTATGAATGCTCAGGCAGAAGGTTTTACAGCTTAGACAAGTGTGAACAGTACTGTCATTATGTACTGAGATTATGATTTCATCACCTGTGTCATAAATGTATTTTCTGATTGCGTTTGATTTATTTGTACTGTACTGTCACATACCTATAACGTATGGTGCCAAATTTAATATAATTACAAAAATTTTGCTTCGAGATAAGCAAAGATATTCTTGCTTTGAACGCACATTGTTGGCCTCTATAAAGAAACTTGGCTGGTCACCAAAGCCAATCAGATGCTGATGTTACGGGTCTTTTGTTTTCAAAATGAATATAAGGGGTAGATGTAGACAGCAGTATCACAAAATCCTCCTCAACAAACCTGATCAAGCTCAACAGTCTTAAAGGTAAGGTTCTATTAATTTAACAAACGACTAAGATACATCATTAACTGTTTGGGGTTGAAGGTCTAGTTCTAGTTCTAGATCTCACATGTAAGACTAATGAAACCTTTCAGAGAAATGTATATTTCATGTTTCATTTCAGACGTTATCATTCAGCATGAGAGTCCTCATTTTGCTGGCATTTGTCATTGGAGTGGCCTACTGCGCTCCGGTACAGTAGCTCTACATCTACAGTACTTGACTGTTATATAATATTATATTTATTCATGAGTCAGAGAATAAGACAAGAGAATATGTGATGCTAATATTATGTGATACTAGCTTTGACATTTTTCTGTTCTTTGACCCACAGCAAGTGCTGTATTATGAGCTAGAGTACAAACCTGTCGTCGCGCCACAGGTTAGTTTGATCCCAACATGAAATAAATACATATTTAATATTTAAAATGCCTAAATGAAATTATTCATAGCATTTAGGCAGTTAGAGTTCATGCATATATGTCATATATGATAATAGTGCAGTTTGTTTTGTATAAAAAGTGTGTATGATGATATACAGGGTCTTCCTGCGGGTGCAGCTGCAGCTAGACCTTCAGAAATTGAGATTGTAAGTATGGACTTTGTGAAATAGATTCATTTTTCCATCACTCAATAATATATGACTCAGACATACACTACCAGTCTAAAGTTCTTGTACAGTAAGATTTCAGCCAAAATACAGCAAAAGTAAATAGTTTTACTATTTAGAATAGCTGCTTTCTATTTGAATATATTTTAAAAAGTAATTTATTCCTGTGATCCTTGATTCAAAATCAAAGAAACATTTATTTTTAGTATTATCCATATTTAAAACATTTGAGTATATTTTATCAGATTTATTTGATGAATAGAAAGATCTAAAGATCAGCATTTATCTGAAATAAAAAGCTTTTGTAATATTATACACTATATCATTCAAAATCATGGAGTTAATATCAGATTTCTATTTCAGATAAGTGCTGTCCTTCTGAACTTTCTATTCATCAAAGAAACCTACAAAAATTCTACAAGCTGTTTTCAACATAATAATAATAATAATAATAATAATAATAAATGTATTTGAGCAGCAAATCAGACTATTAGAATGATTTCTGAAGGTTCATGTGACTGGAGTAATGCTATTAAAAAAATCAGCTTTGAAATCACAGGAATGAATTACATTTTAAAACATATTCTAATAGAAAACAGTTATTTTAAATAGTATAATAAAATCTTTTTTCTGTTTTTGCTGTACTTTGGATCAAATAAATGCAAGCTTGGTGAGCAGAAGAGACTTCTCCAAAAACATTATTTTCCAAAAACTTTTGACTAGTACTATATTTTAATTATTTATTTATTTTTAATTATTATTTTTTTTTTTTATTCAGCTCTTGGCAGCTCAACAGGCTGCAGCTGGAGTTCCTGTAAGTTTAAATTCATTTTCATTTCTTTTTACAGAATATTCATAATTGCCTGTTAGTTTAGCACTCAATCTATCCTCATTTTGTCTTATTCTCCTTAGGGTCAGCCTGTCCGTGGCTTCATTAAGCATGAGATTCCTCAGCCTGCAGGCAGAGAAAGCATTGAAGTTGTACGTGTTTCCACCTACTGCTACATAAAATCTGAATCTCCTGTAAGATGCACCCACTTCTTCCATATTCTATAGAAGTTTATTCATTTTCATGTTTTGTAGCTCTACCCATTCGACATTCCTCAACCTGCTCCAGCTGCCCCAGCTGCCCCGGCTGCCCCGGTATAGTCCAAATAATATATACATATTTTTAATATATTATCATTCTATACATACATATATATGTGGCTATTTGTAATTTATTGTATTTTTAGGCCCCTGTTCCAAAGGACGATGATGATGATCATGATGACTAAACCAAACTGGTTGGTTAAGTAATACTTATAACCAATATATCAATCATAAACACCATCTGTATAACAGTTTTTGCAATGGAAAATGCAACACTGTACACTGGTCACTCACACATAAGATTACTGGAGTAGATTTTACAAGATTTCATGTTTAATTCAATGTGTTACTTGCAATTTATGTGTAATTGTAAAATTTACTAGCAGTTACTGAATAAAAATTGTTTCTACATAATTTTAAATGCATATTGTGTATTTAATCTTATTTTATTTTTATTATAATTATAAATTACACAATATAAACCTTTATGTACAACACATTTCTAAAGCTTATATTTTTTCTTTTCTCATAGATGAACAAGATAAGCTGACCACCAATTTCTGAATGACAAAGAAGCTGCTTGTAGTGTTTAGCATATTGACTGCAAAAATGCTTTCCCACATTAGAAATAATGATGATCTGTCAAATGGTGCTTTCTCAGCTGCTTGATGCATGAGAGCCATAAAAGTCATTGCTTTTTTGCAACCATGTTTTTAAATCTGGATTTATAATAAACTGTACAATCAATTCCTTGCCTCCTTGTGTGTTATTGTGTTTTCAATATTGCTGAACGTTGCCAATTCATAAAATACATAACTTAGTTTGTCTGATAACAAACATTATCCTGAAAAATGCTCTCCAAAACCTGACATTGTTGTTTTTTGGTTGCAATTAAACACCACTAAGTTCATACACAAGAAACAAACTCAGTTGCTATTTTTGATAGCACTGTAGCTTCAAAATATAGCTTCAGAAACATAGGATGATGATATCAGCAGTTCCCTCAACTATCATAATTATAATAATAGCTGACAGACATGCAGACAATGTCTGACTACAGGTCATTTTCTCAATAACCATCTTTCTCTATCTGTGAGGTCATGATAAAGTCTAGCCTGAGAGGGATTGGCTAACGCTAAGCCAGAGACCAAATAAAAGCTTGAAAACTCATGTTTCAGAGCTAGTGAATCTACCTGCAGCCAAGGTGAGAAAGCTGGTTGACCATTTTTGTGCACTGTAAGTGGTTTTTTTTATTGTTTAGAGCACTTCTTCAACAGTTTTGACAGTCTAAGCTCACATCTCTGTTTGTGTAAGGTAAGGTTGGTGAATTCATAAACATGTGGACTTCTCTCCTCTGTCTTCTTCTGGCTGGTGCAGTATCTGCAGCACCAGTAAGTACACATTAAACCTTTTCTCAGGAATGTCTTTGTAGTTATCAAGGCTTGTTTTATGTGTCTGGGTTGGCCAATTGCTGAAACTGATCTTTTTTTTTCCATGTGTGTTTATATCTCTCTCTAGCTTTCACCATTTTTCAATTATCTCCCTCATTATGGCAACCCGAAGCAGGTGGGGTTAACCGCATATGAACATTCTTGACTTTTCCATCTTCGGAATCCTTTTCTTTGACCATAATCAACACATTGCACCCAGTTTTATGATGAAAATAGCTCTGTAATATTACACTGTATGATGACATACTACTCCGTGACATGTGTTTATATGATTTATAGGTTTAACTGACTATCCTGAGGTTGTTACAGAACATGTATTGAACATACTAATTATAACCGAACTAAACATGTTCTTTCTGGGCATCCACTAAAACTCCTTTCATTTGTATTTTAGGCGAATAATGGTGGCTTCCAGGGAATACCATCACAGCCACATCCTGGTCTGAACGCTCCAATCAGCATGGAAATCGTATGAGCTATTTTTTTCTGTTTGTTATTACCTTAAATATAACAGTTCAAAGTGGTACCAGGATACCCTGTAAACCAGAGATATTTTAGTGTAACTGAGATTGACAGCTGAAGTCAAAAGTTGCAGAATCTGCAAAATGTTAATTATTTTACCAAAATATGAGGGATCATACAAAATGCATGTTGTTTTCTGTTTAGTATCGACCTGAATAAGATATTTCACATAAAATGTGAATGTTTACATATAGTCCACAAGAGAAAATAATAGCTGAATTTATAAAAATTACACTTTTCAAAAGTTTACATACACTTGATTCGTAATACTGGGTTGTTATCTGAATGATCCACAGCTGTTTTTTGTTTTGTGTTAGTTCATTTGTTTTGTCATTAGTCCATTGTTTTTCCTCATCAGTTAAACTGCCTGCTGTTCTCCAGAAAAATCCTTCAGGTCCCACAGGTTCTTTGGTTTTTCTGCACTTTTGTGTATTTGAACCCTTTCCAACAATGACGCACGATTTTGAGATCAATCTTTTCACACTGAGGACAACTGAGGGACTCATATGCAACTTTTAAGGTTGAAAAATGCTGAAAAACCAAAGAATTAGAGGGATCTGAAGGATTTTTCTGAAGAACAGTGGGCAGTTTAAATGTTCAGAACAAACAAGGGACTCTTGAACAACTATCATTAAACAAGAACAACAACAACAAGAACAACAACAACAACAACAACAACAGCTGTGTATCATTTAGGTAACAACACAGTATTACGAATCAAGGTTATGTAAACTTTTGAAAAGGTTTAATTTTATGAATTCAGCTATTATTTTCTCTTGTGGATTATATGCAAACGTGTTTCATGTGAAAAATCTAATTCAGGTCAGTATTAAATAAAAAATACCATGCACTTTGTATGATCCCTCTTATTTTGGTAAAATAATTAACATTTTGCAGATTCTGCAAGGTATATGTATACTTTTGACTTTATGTCTGTTTGGTACATTAAATATTTATTTCAACCTGATCTTTCCCTTAAAAAAATATTATTATTATTATTATTATTATTATTATTTTAGGTTTGTGTAACCTAATGTATTGAGAATTATTCAGTCATATTAAATAAAAATGTAATTTAATTTCATAATTTTATTATGTTAGTGTAACTGATCTGCACCATAAAAATACTTTTATTACATTAGAGTAAACTAATGTAGAATGATTTTTTTCAGTAATATTAAATAATAACTTGATTTTAACATTTAATTTATATACATTTTTTAATGAAGCACATTTTAGATCACCTGAAAAACAACAAAAACAACAAATTATAGTGTAGCATATGTGGTGTATAACATCCTAAATGTAATTTTTACTATTATTATTATTATTATTTTATCAAATAGATTTTTCCACCAAGATTCCCTACTAATCCAGTAGGAGGAGCAGCTGGTACATCGGTGAGTTTTGCTACAGTATCTGTAAGCCTGTCTTTCCAAACAGCCATTATCTACCCAGTTTCTTTGTTAGGTGCTTTTTTGATCAAAACAGCTCAAACAGTTGAATCGATATATATTTGTACATCTTTGTACAGGCCTACCAAAAGAACATAACATGATTACTAGTATTGACGCTGCGGCATGGCGCTCTCTCTCTCTTTCTGTTCTCAGTCATTCCCTACACACGCCTTCATCAAGTACTCTCTCCCAAAAGCTCCCGGCAGAAAAAGCGTGGAAATCGTGAGTGAACAGACACAAAGCACTAGATTTGAAATTTCAGCAGTAGATCTGACTAGAGATATTTTAGTACACTCCGTACCCATTGTAAGTCAATCCAGCACGCTGTTGTTTTAGCCTCTGTTCTGATGTAATTAAATAAATGGTGAATTTGTTTTTTCCCTCAAGTTTTACCCATATGACTTCAGTCAGCGCCAGGTAACGATTTTTTTCTCATCCCATATATAGCATATTACAAAAATGGTGTTGAATTTACTATAAAACCATTTGCACTTAAGAACTGCTTGTAAATTTCTAAAAAAAATATGAAGAAGCTACAAGCAACACACTGAATTTAACGTGACTTTCTCAAGTAAAACACTGAAGGAGTATTTTTTTTTTTTAACATTTATTACAATGTAGATATTGTTTTGATTTCAGGACCAACCAAATGTTCCTCTGATACCTCAACTTCCAAATGTAAGTCTTGAAATGACTTCAACCATTTGATATTATTTAAGAAAGCGTTTGTGAATGGTTGTTTGAATGTGAGTGTGATATTGCCTGTGTTTGTGAACATATAGATCTTCCCCTTCGATTTTATGCCACAGACAGTTCCTCAACAGCCACCTGTGGTGAGACAATTATGCTCTGAAGCTCAGTGGTTTCATAATCGCGTGCACTGTTATTGGAATTTGCTGAAAGACTTTGAATCTTGAAACACACTGAGAGCTTTTATTGCATTTTTACGCAGAACCCACCATTCCAGGATGGTCCTCCACAAACCCAGGAGCCTCAGCAGCAAACCCAGCCGGAGCAGCAGGCTCAGACAGGACAGGTGTGTGTGTGTGGGTTTGAATGTGTACGTGTGAGAAGCTAAAAACACAACCCTCAGTAAAGCTCTGATTTGACAACATAATTACTCCTTTAGTGCTGCGTTTAGCCAGGATGTGTTTAACCAAAATAAGAACTTGCGAATCTCGTATGTCAGCAGCGGTTTTGCAGAAACAGCAGATTATGCGTGCCACATGCTTGTTAATTATCTGTACTTTCTTTCAGGTGTCTAACAAGCCATGAAGACCGGTGAGATGCTGCTTAGGTGTATCTGAATTGAATTCATTCATCCTGATTTTGAATTGCAACAGTAGTTTTAATATTTTGTTTTAACACTGAATGAAATCACTCTTTCTTGTTTAACATATGATTTCTTATGTCTGCAGACACATCTTTGAAGCTGAGCAAGAAAAAGATATCAAGCAAGAGTGTGTTCAAATTTTTGTCTAATGCTATTTAGAATTAGTGGATCCTTTTTCTGGAATAATAATTTAAAATGAATTGATTTTTTTAACATGAAGAAGATGATTTACCCGTATGTATAACAACAAGTACTGTAATTGCATGGTATACAGTTTAAACTGTGCTGTTTTGGCCTTGTTCTGATGTGAGAAAATTATACCTTAACTGAATATCAAACAATTGTCAATTCTGAATATTGTATGATGTAGGCCTTTTGTGAGTAGTGTTTCAGTAATAAAGTTGATTAAACAAAACATTTTTTTCTTTGTCTGCACTTTTGTCCTAGTGCCAGCTGTTACAAAACAAGAGGTGAAATTTATAATACATACAAATTAATTAAAATAATACAAAACATGTATTTTTTCAATGTTCCAAAGGACTTTTTTTTCCAAAGATAAGGTAAAATATTTTGCACCTACGCCTTGAACATTCTGCAGTATAATCAGAATCTTTACATTCAGTCTCGTTAACACTTTAGCAGAACAAAGACTTTGTTAGGCCACGTTCAGCCTTGAGAAAGGTTGAAGATGCGTCAATATCAAATTAGAGAATTATTTAATATGCTCATACAAACAAAGTTTAGAGGTCTTAAAGAGATAGTACATTCAAAAATGAAAATTCACCCTCATGAAATTCCAAACTTGTAAGGCCTTTGCTTATCTTCAAGACACAAATTAGAATATTTTTTATTAAATCCGAGAGCTTTTTGACCCTGTATAGACAGAAATGCAACTGAAATGTCTAAGGCCCAGAAAGGTAGTAAAGACATCATTAAAATAGTCCATGTGACATCAGTGGTTCAATCTTAAAGGGATAGTTCACCCAAAAGTGAAAATGATGTCATCAATTACTCACTCTCATGTCAATGAGAGTGAGTAATATAAGACCCATAAGATCTTCGTTCATCTTCGGAATACAAATTAAGATTTGTTTTTGATGAAATTCAAGAGCTTTCTGACTCTGCATAGATTGTCCTACCACAGTCAAGGTGCAAAAATGTAGTAAGGACATAGTTAAAATAGTCCATGTGACATCAGAGGTTCAACCGTAACTTTTTGAAGCTATGAGAATACTTTTTGTGTACAAAGAAAACAAAAATACTGGCTTTTAGGACCCTTGCTGTCTTTGGAGATTCAGAAAGCTCTCAGATTTCATTAAAATATCCTAATTTGTGTTACGAAGATGAACAAAGGTCTTACAGGTTTGGATTGACATGAGCATGAGTAATTAAGACGGAAATTTCATTTTTGCTATGGGAATATTTTTGCGTGCAACCCCCCCCCCCATCCCCCCCCACCCCCCCCCCAAATAATGACTTTATTTAACAATTTCTTCTCTTTTGTGTCTTAGATGCACGTTCACAAAAGTAACATGACGCATAAGTCTGTTCTGATGTAGAACCCGTATGCGCTGTGCATTGTTTACAAGCAGGTGATTGCATATTTATACATCATGGTAATCTTGTTAACGTGTGTCAAAGACTGACACAGAAGAGAAGTAATTGTGGAATAAAATGTTTATTTTTGTGCACTAAAAACTTTGATCCATTGATGTCACATGGACTGTTTTAATGATGTCCTTACTACCTTTCTGGACCTTGAACGTGTAGTGTTGCTGTCTATGCAGAGTTAGAAAGTTGGTCTTACAGATTTGTAACGACATGAGGGTGAGTAATTAATCACAGAATTTTGACTATTGAATTATCCCTAAAAAAAAATTGTGAATCAACAGCAGGTTACAAAAATGTAAAATCAGAGTTGAAGGTTCTACAGTTGAAAAGAAATGTGTTAAAACATAACTATAGTCTTTTGAACAACCAGAAAGATATATAGCTACTAATGAACCTTGACCTTGAGGAAACTTCTTCAAGTGTATCTTGAGTATATGTCCTCTCTTGCCTGAATCTTTTGAGCTCAGCAAGTGGATATCTATGAAGCTTTTATGTTCACATTCTTTATCAGATGGAAGACATCCTGGATCTGGATTCCCTAAAGCATAAGGCATATCAACCATTGTAATGCTCTAAACCAGAGCATTACAATGGTTGGGGAAAACACGCAGACGACGACAACAAAAGTAGTCAGTGTGGTCACAACAATGAGGAGCCAAAAGATTTATACCTACTGTATCTCCAAATGAATCAGCAAGAAATGGTGGATTAAGTCTGTAATTAAGAGTTCAGAAGAATGCGTAATATGAGCTTCATTGTGAAGATCTGTGTTAATTAAATCAATCAGTTTGGCAGGCGCCCACAAGTCCCACTCTCATGCGAAAAAGAGGCCCCTTGAAAGTCATATATATCCAAACTTCACCATCAAACACCACAGACAGACAACCCTCCTGTCTGGAGGATCGGGTAGATAATTTCATTTTTTGTCTGTCTTTTTGAAGAACTGTGCACCAAGCAGAATTTCACAGTGTATAATTATACATAATGGGTCATTAACAGTTGTAATTCCAACCTTGTTTTAAGAATAAAGGCAAAAAATAGATTGCCCTCTTTGCTGAGCGATGATTGGCTTGTTTCAGGATCTGCAAAGTATATATAGCTGCCTTATTCAGTAGTTAGGCATTCAACTTTAAACTCCAAGGAGCCAGCCAGTTGTCCTTGTGATTTCCAACAGAGGTAAGCCCTTACCATTTCTAGAGAGTTTTAAATGAAAACAAAAATGATTTCAAAAATACCATTGAATATCACAGCAATGCTATCAAAGAATCATTTTTGGTTCTCATAAAAACCTTTGAGAGAACAATTTTTCAAAGAACCACTGAACAATTTAAGAACCTTTATCCACTATAAAGAGCTTTTTATAAAATGTAAAGTTTCCATTGATGTGAAAGTTTCTTCATGGAACCACCAATGCCAATAAATCATCTTTATTTTTAAGAATGTTTCAACACCAGCTCATTATGTTTGTTTTTCTTTTTGTATCATAAGAGCGAATATGAAAGCTGTGGTGTTCTTGATGTGTTTGCTGGGCTCCTCACTAGCTGCCCCTGTAAGTCCTCGTTTCTCAGTTCTAGGCAGCATAAAAATCAAAGTTTTGCACATTTCATGACATGTTCTTCTTGTTTTCCACATTTTAGGCCCCTGACAGTGGCAGCAATGAGGTAAGACCTCTGTGAGTCAATGGCAATGGATGTTAATGTACGACCTAATGTTTTGCATAACACTCATGTTTTCTCTCCTGCAGCAGGCAATTATTGGTCATGCTAACACAGCTCTGCAGTTGATGGAACTCTACAGAATGTTAGGACATCTGCGGCAACAGGTTAGTTCAATGCCGCTAAAGCTAAAGATGTACTATACAGTACAGGCATTTAATAATAATAACTTAATGTAATCAATGTTTTTGCAGGGTTTTGGTGCTGTTCCCACTGGTGCTCAACTGCCTGTATGTTAAAAATGTAACCATTTCATTTCATTCAAAGACTGTGGATCAACGTGTTTCATAGAACTGATGACATTTTGTGTTCCTCACAGGCAGCACCTGTAGCACCTGCAGCACCTGCACCTGTTGATGTAAACCGCTCTCATTCTATCAAAATCATGTCATTGCCTATAACATTTTTGGTGCTTTTAAAAACATTTTTTAAAAATATTTCTCTTTTTACAGACCCAGCCTCAGGTTTCACCTCAAGCACCACAGCAGGTTAGCAACATGCTATTGCTATTCTGGGTCAATGTCAGTCATGGCATGTTATACAATTTTGTGTTATACGATTAAGTAGCATTTAGGGTGCAACATTCAATTGAAGTCAAAAGTTTACGTTCATCTTGTAGAATCTGCAAAATGTTAATATTTTGCAAAATAAGACGGATCATACAAATGCATTTTATTGTTTATTTAGTACTGAGCTAAATAAGATATTTCACATGAAAGACATTTACATATAGTCCACAAGAGAAAATCTAGTTTTTATATATATTTATTTATTTTTTTGTTTAGTGATAGTTGTTAATGAGTTCCTTGTTTTGTCTTGAACAGGTAAACTGCCCACTGTTTTTGAATTTAAAGGTCAGGGTAAATTTAACTTATTTTGTCTTCTGGGGAACATGTAAGTATCTTCTGTAGTTTCTCAAGGGCAGTACTAAATGATATTTAGGCAAAATAAGCAAGATGTACACACATCCTCATTCCGTTCAAAAGTTTGGCTCTTAATGCATTGTTTTTCCTTATGAAACATCAGTGAGTGTTTGAGCCTTCTGTAATAGTTGGAAATGAGTCCCTCAGTTGTCCCTAGTGTGAAATGATAGATCTCAGAATCATACAGTCATTTTTTGGAAAGGGTTCAAATACACAAAAATGCAGAAAAACCAAAGAATCTGTGGGAAGTTTAACTGTTCAGGACAAACAAGGGGCTAATGAACAACTATCACTAAACAAAAAACAAACAAAAAACAGCTGTGGATCATTCAGGTAACAACACAGTATTAAGAATCAAGTGTATGTAAACTTTTGAACATGGTCACTTTTATAAATTCAACTTTTTATTTGAAATTTGAAATATCTTATTCAGGTCAACATTTTGCAGATTCTGCAAGGTGTATGTAAACTTTTGACAACTGTAGATACATTACACATTGCTGTAAAGGTTTGTTTATCTGGTATCTTTTTGGAAAAACAACACACTTTAAAAAATAAAGGTTCTTTACTGGAATCATAGAAACTTTCTATTCTACAAAAGGTTCTTTATAGTGGAAAAAAAGATCTTCAGACTAAAATATTAATTGACACTCAGAAAAAATGATTCTTTTAAGAACTATTCACTGAAACATTTAAATGGTACTTATTTGCACTTCTACAAACACCCCTTTTGGAATGTTTATTTTTAATAGTGTACTTGAGATTGGTAATACTGTAAGTACAACATATTGTGTTGATACTGATCTTTGAACATTTCTATCAGGGCTTTTTTTTTAACCCCGCTCTTTTCGCACCCGTTGGAGATGGATCAGATGAGGAAGGAGCAGTAGGTTATTTCACTTTATCACAACTGTATCACATATTTTCAAACATTATGTACTTTACAAGCTCTGTCACACTTTCTGTCTACCCTAGCCACAGTTTCGTGGGTTTTACCCTCCCCACGGCTACCATCCTGCCCAGCCGGCTGCTCCATTGAACTCCGATGAGGCTGAAGGGGCAGAAGAAGCAGAGGCTGCAGAAGCAGCTGAGGCTGGAGCCGAACCTGAACCTGCTGGAACTGCTGCAACTGTTGATGCAACTGCCGCAACTGTTGATGCAACTGCCGCAAATGAGATCCTACCCGTTGATGTTGCCGTAGATGTTCCTGTTGAACCTGCTACTGAAGTCATTGGTGCTGCTGTTCCATCCCTCGTTCCAGAGGTACCGGCGGTCGCTGTGGAAATCGACGCCACTTTGGTGGGGCCTGATGCCGGTGCTGGTGCAGAACAGGTGTTGGTGGCTGATGCTCCTGATGCTGCTCTGCCAGTGCAGTGAGAGAGATGATCACAAGCCCTGCCCCCAATATCCTAACCAATCAGTCACACTGCTGATATTAAGACCACACCTCAATGGTCTGAACATTGTAGAACAGGGACTTGGCTTAGACTGAGGGGGTGTCTAAACGTGTGGCACATTCCTGTTGTGTTGTGTGTGAAAATGTTTGTGTTTCTGGCAGATGACAATTTTTATTAACCTGACTGTAAGAATTGAGCCGACACTGCTGCAGACAGCATTACTTGTTATATGTCTTCTTTCAGTTTCTTAAAATAAAATGCCTTTTGTCTTACTGCAGTTAAAGGCCTCTTTAATCAACTGAAATGTAACATATGTAACATTTTTGAAATAATAAAAATGGACAAAACATAGTTTTATGTGAAAAAGCCAATCACTAAAGGCACACACACACACACACACACACACACACACACACACATTGGGTTTCCATGTTTTATGGGGACATTCCATAGACATAATGGTTGTTATACTCTGCAAACTGTATTTTCTAACCCTAACTCTACACCTAAACCTACCCCTCACAGAAAACTTTTCATTTTTAGATCTTTTTTAGATCATAAAAAGATAATTCTGTAGGATTTATAAGCTTGTTTCCTCATGGGGACCCGAAAAAAGTCCCCACAAGGCACGGTTGCCAGGTTTTCACAACAAAACCCGTCAAATTAGCCCTAAAAACTAGCACAATCATGTTCCAGCGGTTCCCCTGGTAAAATATGCATTTCAGGAGACATACATTAAATGACATACATAAATACATACATAAAATAGTACAGAAGGTTCAAACGCTCACTGATGCTTCAGAAGAAAACACAATGCATTAAGAGCTTGGGGGTGAAAACTTTTTGAAGATCAGGGTAAATTATACTTTTATATTTTGTCTTCTGGGAATCATGTAAATATCTTCTGCAGCTTCTGAAAGGAAGTACTGAATATATATATATATATATATATATATATATATGTTCAAAAGTTTACACCCCTGGCTCTTAATGCATTGTGTTTCCTTCTGGAGCATCAGTGAACATTTAAACCTTCTGTAATAGTTGCATATGAGTTCCTCAGTTGTCCTCAGTGTGCAAAGATGGATCTCAAAATCATACAGTCATTGTTGGATAGGGTTCAAATACACAAAAATGCTGATAAACCAAAAAAATTGTGGGACCTAAAAATGTTTCTGAAGAACAGCAGGCAGTTTTAACTGCTCAAACAAGGGACTCATGAATAACTATCACTAAATAAAAATAAATAAATAAATAAATAAAACACACAGCTGTATTCAGGTAACAACACAGTATTAAGAATCAAGTGTATGTAAACTTTTGAACATCGTCATTTTTATAACTATAACTATTATTTTCTCTTGTGGATTATATGTAAATGCCTCTTATGTGAAATATCTTATTCAGGCCAGTACTCAATAAAAAATAACATGCATTTTGTATGATCCCTCTTATTTTGGTAAAATAATTCACATTTTGCAGATTCTGCAACCTCAACTGTATATGCATATAAAAATGTAAAAACAAACCAAAACTGTATATCCAACAAAACAGGCATGTATTTCTCTAGTAGGCTTTTAATAAAGCTGTGAGTGGCTGTGAAAGTAAGGCTGGCAGGCTTGTTTTAATAGGATAAAGCAGATCTGTGCAAGAGTGCTGACTGGGCAGATGTTGCTACATGAGGTAAACCTCTCACTCTATGGCTCACAGTCTAGCAAGCGCATATACATAAATTACACCATAATGTAGAGCCAGCGAAAGTACAATGAAATTACAGTTAAATAAATACCCCAAACAAATGTGGTCATTCACATATGCCTTACTTGAGACGATGTGGTGAATTCCTTTTAACATGACATAAAATTAGCTCTGAATATGGAACGATTATAAAAACAACAGGTTGCTAAAATTCTCAGTGTAACTGTATAAATATGGGCCTTACCAATACTTTGAACTTTTGTTGGAGGAAGTATAAATTATGTGCAATTCAAGAAGGCAGGGAGGAGGCTTTGTCTTTGTCACTCTAGTCTCTCATTAATCTCCAAATCCTTCTCAGGGTCATGCAAGTCTGAGATATCATTACAGAGCACAACAGAACAAATGAACCACAAGCGTACTCCTCCTTTGAAAATAGTTGCTGTAATTTGACTGTAGCTTTCATTTCGCCAAAAAGAAGGTCTGTAATTCTAAGTGGCTTTGTGAATCTTCTGATCAAGATAGAATGGGACAGGATTTAGGTTAAAGCAAAGCAGCTGGTGAGTTTGTCTGTATTTGTAGCAATTTTCTTCCTCATTGAGTAACATTTTTTTCCATTTTAGAATTTTTGTGACAAATGGGAAAACATGTCAATTTTAAATCACTGCTTCAGCCTGTTGCTTTAGGGGAAAAGAAAGCATGACTGTTGTACCTGCATCAGGGGGTATTGCAATCCCACCCCAAATGTCTCCGATAATGGAAGTGGACACAGAGGAGGACAGTGAAGACCCAATTCCAGCTCCAAGTTCAGGACGTATATTTAACATCAACAACAGCAACAACAATGAAGAGTAATATAATATAATATAATATAATATAATATAATATAATATAATATAATATAATATAATATAATATAATATAAATGTGTATTAGTGGCAATGATGTGTTTTGCTCTCTTCAGGGAAGACAAGAAGAAAAAGAAAAAGGAGAAAAAAGAAAAGAAGGAAAAGAAAGAGTAAGTAGCATACCAACTAATTCTTTTTAAAAATAGTTTGGTTATGAATTACGTTTAAACATTTTGCTGTGTTATCTGTTATCACATAGGAAAAAAGAAAAAAAAGAGAAGAAAGAAAAAAAAGAAAAGGATGAAAAAGAAAAAGAAAATGAGAAAGAAAAGGAAAAAGAAAAGGAAAAGGAAAAAGAGAAAGAAAAGGAAAAGGAAAAAGAAAAGGAGAAAGAAAAAGAAAAAGAAAAAGAGAAAAAGGAGGGGTTAGTATCAGACTTTTTATCAGTCATTTCTAATCTGTGATTCTCCAAAGTTCAAAGTAATCACCATTGATTATTGTTCATGTCAACTTCATTTTCTCAAGGCCTAAGGAGGTGTTTGTGATTAACCCAGCAGGACTCCTCTACTATCAATGGCTGCTTATAATCACAATTCCTGTCATGTACAATTGGACAGCTATAATTGCAAGGTAATAATTAAATGTTCATGTTTAATAAGATGAGGTTAGCAGGAGATGAGAGAAGAATACAAATAAAAGATGTATCCTTTTTATTAACCTCTGAAAGTGTGCTCCCTTACATGTCCTACATTGATATTCTCTAATAAATATGATAAAAGTAATATATTCAGCACCATTGGAAGCTTGATAAATGGATGTAATACTTTCGAGAGATTTTATATTGTGTTTCTTTTGCACAGAGCCTGCTTTGAGGAGCTGCAGCATGAATATCTACTGATATGGTTCCTTCTGGACTATACCTCTGACCTGCTTTATTTGGCTGACATGGCCTTCAGAGCACGAACAGGTTTATCTAACATCAGTAGTGCGATCAGATGTCTCTTTAAAGGATTAGTTCACATCCAGAATAATAAAAAAAATCCTGATAATTTACTCACCCCCATGTCATCCAGGATGTTCATGTCTTTCTTTCTTTAGTTGAAAAGAAATTAATTAAACTGGACTTCAGTGGGGATCAGTGGGTTGAAGGTCCAAATTGCAGTTTCAATGGAGCTTCACACAATCACAGCTGAAATGATCAGTCATGAAAAAAAAAGAAAAAAGAAAATAATATACACTACCAGTCAAGTTTGGACACACCAAATGTTAATGTTTCTTAAAGAACTTTCTTATGCTTATCAAGGCTGTTTTCACTTGATCAAAAATACTGAAAAAAATATCTGTAATTAAGGTTGAATTTCCAGAATCATTATTCTAGTCTTCAGTGTCACATGAACCTTCAAAAATCATTCTAATATGCTGATTTATTATCAGTACTGGAAACAGTTGCGCTGCTTAATATATATATTTTTTTGGAACCTGTGATTCTTTTTTCAGGATTTTTTGATCAATAAAAGGTTAAAAAAGACCAGTATTTATTTAAAATAGAAAGGTTTTCTAACAATATACACTACTGTTCAAAAGTTTGGGGTCAGTCAATTTTTATTCTTTCTTTTTTTTTGAAAGAAATTAATACTTTTATTCACCAAAGATGTGTTAAGTTAATAAAAAGTGATGGCATAGATTTGCATTGTTAGAAAAGATTCATATTTTGGATAAATGCTATTCTTTTTACCTTGTTATTCTTTAAAGAATCCTGAAAAAAGAATCACAGGTTGCGAAAAAATATTTGGTAGCACGACTGTTTCCAACATTGATAATTCTAATAATAAATCAGCATATTAGAATGATTTCTGAAGGATCATGTGACACTTAAGACTGGAGTAACAGGTGATGAAAAACCAGCTTGCATCACAGGAATAAATTATATTGTAAAGTATATTCAAATAAAAACCATTATTTTATATTGTAATAACATTTTGCAATATTATTGTTTTTTTTGTATTTTTGATCAAATAAATGCAGCCTTGATGAGCATAAGAGACTTCTTTAAAAAACATTGAGAGGGTATGTCCAAACTTTTGACTGGTGGTGTATATATATGTACTTTTCAACCACAAATGCTCAGTTTACCACATTATGTAGTCACATTGGACAGGTTGTAGGCAGAAGTACTGACCCAGTGTTTACAAAGCGGACATGCATAGAAAGTCAAGCGCCCTTTACAAAAAAACAGCGATGTTGGACAAATTTGAAGGAGAAAATAAGATACGTTTTTTGCCCTACTCTACCTTTTGAATCAAAGCACACAGATGAAGAACAAACCAAACATAACCTTTCCAAAGGGATTATGTAATGTGCATCGCAGAGCTAGTGCAGGATGAGCATTTGTGGTTAAAAAGTATCAAAATTTTCATTTTTTTCTAGAAAATTATCAGTCGTTTCTCTAGATAAGACCCTAAAAGTCATTTTGTATATGTTTGTTTGTATTCCTCAATATTTCTCATGCACAGTATCTCTCAGCAGCTCTGAATTGTCAAAACACATCTCAAAATGGATGTGAAATACTCAGAAAACTGAACCAAATCAGTTTTTTTTAAACGTCAAATCAGACGAATGTTTCGGAGTCAGTATGTAAACAATGACTGACAAAACATAAGGTCGTATTTATTTTTTAACGTGCAAAAATCGTCCGTCATAAAACTGTTTGTATCGGGTTACATTTTCTTACATGTTCAGACTCTGTGTGCAAGAACCTTAATTCCTCAGCTGGAATCTTGTAGAGCCCTTTGAAGCTGCCCTGAAAGTGCAATTTGGACCTTTAAGTCCCATTAAAGTCCTGAAAAAATCCCATAAAAATCCTGAAATGTTTTCCTCAAAAGCCTACATTTCTTTTCAACTGAAGAAAGAAAGACATGAACATCTTGGATGACATGGGGGTGAGTACATTTTTAGGACATTTTTATTCTGGAAGTGAACTAAGCCTTTAATGAAGCAACAAAGTTTAGCGACCGAGTTGTGTCATGTTTTCATGCCACCTTTCTTTAACCAGGTTACCTGGAACAGGGCTTACTTATCAAAGACGAAAAGCTCCTTCTCCAGCGGTACAAAGAAACCTTCCAGTTCCGCATCGACGTCATCTCTATGCTACCCACGGACATCTTCTACTTCGTTTTAGGGTTAGACTACCCAGAGATCCGCATAAACAAGTTGCTCCGCCTGAACCGCATGTTTGAGTTCTTCACAATCTCAGAAACCATGACCAACTACCCCAACATCTTCCGAATCTGCACTTTGATCATGTATATCCTCATCATCATCCACTGGAACGCATGCCTCTACTTCTCCTTCTCCAAATACATTGGGTTTGGATCAGATGCATGGGTGTATCCAGATCTTGCAGAAGACGAGTTCGGAGAGCTGATGCGTAAATATTCCTTCAGCCTCTACTGGTCCACTCTAACCCTCACCACCATCGGAGAGACGCCGTCTCCTGAGCTAGACTCTGAATTCTTCTTTCACGTGGTTGACTTTCTTGTGGGTGTCTTGATCTTTGCCACCATCGTGGGTAACATTGCCACAATGATCTCAAACATGAATGCGGCCCAGGCTCAGTTCCAAGCTAGGATTGACAACATCAAGCAGTACATGCATGCACGTCATGTCAGCAAGGATCTCGAGATTCGAATCATCCAGTGGTTTGACTATCTGTGGACTAACAAGAAAGCACAAGATGAAAGAGAAGTGCTGAGGTACTTGCCAGACAAGTTACGAGCGGAAATAGGCATGAACGTGCACTTAGATACCCTCAAGAAGGTGCGGATCTTTGCCGACTGTGAAGCAGGGCTGCTGATTGAGTTGGTGTTGAGGCTTCGTCCTCAAGTCTTCAGTCCCGGTGACTACATCTGTCGCAAGGGTGATATTGGCCGGGAGATGTACATCATAAAGGATGGCAAACTTGCTGTGGTGGCTGACGACGGCGTCACTCAGTTTGTCGTCCTTGGCGATGGGAGCTACTTTGGAGAAATCAGCATTCTAAACATCAAGGGCAGCAAGGCCGGGAACCGTAGGACGGCCAACATTCGAAGCATAGGATACTCAGACCTCTTCTGCCTGTCTAAAGACGATCTAATGGAGGCTCTGACGGAATATCCTGATGCTAAGGCTATGCTGGAGGAAAAAGGGCGACAGATTCTGCTGAAGGATGGTCTGCTGGAGCTGGACCCTTCGAAACTGAAGCCAGACGAGAGGGACTTGGAGGACCGTGTAAACCGAATATACAACACAATGCAGATCATGCAGACCAAGGTGAAGAAGCTGCTGGCTGACCAGGAGGAGACGCAAAAGGATATCAAACGGCGGATTGCTCAGATAGAGCGCTTTGCTGGGGAGGTGGTGGAGGATGAAGATGAAGAGGAGGAAAAGACGGAAGAAAGAGAAGAGCAAAAGAAAGAGGAAGAGCCAGAGAAAGAGGAAGGGGCAGAGAAAGAGAAGTTAGAAGAAGACAAGGAAAAGACAGAAGAAAAAGAGGAGGAAAAGGTGGAGGAAGCGACTGAAGAGGAAAAGAAAGATGGGGAGTCATAGGATAAGACCTCATGAGACTGTTTTATAATAACAGAGAGAATAAAATCTCAACACTAAATAAAAAAAATTTAATTAAATAATTCAAATTGAAAAACAAAATCTTGTAGTGTAGTAACACTACTTTGTTTAGCTAATTTGAATTTGTTCATTCACCACATGCTAAATGTCTTGTGTAACCAATAAGTTCTTGTACAGCAAGTACAGATTTCTTGTCCAGCAAATTATCAATTAGCAACGCCAGTTTAATTAGTATTTTTTTCTTACATTTCTATATTATGTTTACATAAAGTAAACAAAAGTAAAACTCTATAAAAAGAGATTAGATTAAAAAGAGATAGTTCACCCCAAAATGAAAATTCTGTCATTAATTACTCACTCTCATGTCATTCCAAACTCATAAGACCTTCGTTCATCTTTGGAACACAAATCAAGATATTTTTACTGAAATCCGAGTGCTTTCTGACCCTCCAGCAAGGGTTCTACCATGGTCAAGGCACAGAAACATAAGTTCAACCTTAATTTTATCAAGCTACGAGAATACGTTTTGTGCAAAAACAAAAACAAAAAAACAAACCCAAATATAACACATTTGTTAAACAATTCTTCCATTTTTACGACCATTTTTAATGTCCTTCCAATGTTTTTGTGCCTTGACCGTGGTAGGACCCTTGCTGTTTATGGAGCGTCAGAGAGCTCTCGGATTTCATCAAAAATATCTTAATTTGTGTTCTGAAAATGAATGAAGATGTAACAGGTTTGGAACAACATGAGGGTGAGTAATTAATGACAGAATTTACATTTATGTGTGAATTATCCCTTTAACATTACACAAACAGATAACTGTGACAACCAAATTAACAGCGCTTATATAAATTCAGCTAAAATAAAAACAGTGTACCTACAACACTATCTGCATAATTTATTTATGTGGAAGTGCATTTATGGGATCTTTTAGCCAAATGATTCAGTATGAATTTGTTTTCCAGACAACTACGTTAGTTGATAGTTGAGACACTGTATTGTTTTGTTGTTTTATATTAAGGATGCAAATCTAATTTTCAAACTGAAACAAGACTGAAACAATCAAATGATCGCATAATGTTTATACAGACAAAATGATTAGGGTTTGTCAAGTAATGTGCTGGATGGGCACAAGGGTGCAGCAGAGGACCAAAGATTAATGACCCTTTCCTCTTTAAAACTTGAACATGACCGCATAGACACAATGTGAAGTCATGTCATGTCTTTAATGGAATCGCTAGTTTTGTAAATATTTTCTTTTATTGATAGATACTAAAATGTGTTTGAATGGAGTCAATTTAAAAAGCATAAGAACTTTTGCTTATTTGGATAATGTGGCATGTAACAAATATTTACTAAAATGTTCACTAGCAAGTATAATCTGTCTCAAAAAAGTTTTTTTTTTTCTGCCACTGACAAACGACAAATTCATAAAATAAAGAGTTAGCCTTTCCTGCTTACTGTTCTCTATATGATTTATGATTTATTTTATTTTATTTTTTCGTGGTTCAGACAGCATAAATTAGAAGAACAGCGTAGTCAGTAGTACATTAACTGAGCAATCCATGCTGTTGTTTACTTCCGAGTATGCCAGTATGGCCTCGCATCCGGTTAGCTGACCAAATCATGACATAAGTGCAAACCCTCTATACCTACAGTCTATGCTCTATACTATTAAAATAATTATTACTTTATTAATAATTCTCCTCAAAATCTCTTAGTATTCAGAATCTTACAATTTCTAATACATTCTACAGTAATTCATCTTAATAAAGCAAGACGCACTAATGAATGAAATCGCTAAGATAAAACGAAACTGTTGTGACGTGAAGGAGAGTGGAACGTGCGTCAAGTGTTTCGACAAAAAACACTTCAGCATAGGATGCAGCTGATTAGATTCCTTGGATGCATCATTTCTCCTCATTCACTGCTTTCACACTGTGGATTTATGTGACACATTCTTCATAATGGCGTACTTTGATCGGTTTCCAATTCACAAAAAGCAACAATAAAGAATCAACTGAGTACTGAGAAGCAGCATCTGAGATAGAACAAGGTACATGCATCTAAAAATACATTCGTCATTTTAACCTTAATTTTAACTGGGTTGCCATAACAATCCCAGACAATTTTAATGCATTAAAATCTGCATTTTTAGTAAAAGGGCATGTACGCATTTAAGTGGTTTTGCAAAAATGCAAAGATTTGACAAGGCAGACTTTTTGACATTTAAAAAAATCACTTCCTCAGCCCAGGCCCTGTAATAGCTGTAGTAACTCACCTATGCTTTTTCTTCCCATGCCAATTTGTACAGAACTGCTTTTATCCATGACGTGTTTCTTCATGTGGCATCCTTTAGTTTTCTTTTGCCTGCATTATTGATAATGCAATTGCAGTTCTACAGGTATGCATCAGTCAGCTTTCGATTTTGTAATTTGATGTACTTTAAATGATTGGAGACATATTTGTACCACTGTTTAATTTCCAAGAATTCTTCGATGCACTCAGTGCTGATTAGGGGTCCTGTGAATAGGGGATACCATCTCATATGTGGAGTGGACGCAGTATGTCTCAATATTATCTCTTCTTTCATTTTGAACATTCCCACCTGTTCTCTCTGCCAGCATTTGCTGTCACATGTGGATACTTATTGTATTTGCTCAGAGAGGTGATGAGAAAAGGGAAGTAAGCTGAAAAAAAGGAAATGAAAAAACAGTGGAAGTATGTCTCCCATGGGAAAGCAAGATAAAAAAGGAAGCTATTGCCTGTGATGTCAGCCATGAAAAAGGTCCTCCACCGTTTCGTCTCTCGAGCAGCAGGAGCGACACGTTTAATTAATTAGACTGCGTCTGTCACTTTTAGAAGCAAATCAAAAAGGACCATATGACTTTCCTTCAAGGAGAAATTACTTACTGAATTAACTTGTTTACACAAGTGCTGGGAATATGAACATGCTGGTACAACTTTTTGTTATTTAAATGAAAGCTAGATTGAAGCATGCATGAATGAATGAATGAATGTGTGATTTACCGGAGTCACGGCGCAGCCGTAATCACTGAGACGGAACAATCTGATAGATTAATTTGTACGTTTAGTAACATCTCAAGACTCATTTTACCTCAAACATGAACCAGTGGTCAGTCAAGCAATTTTATTGTCCCATTTAGCCCCTCCTCACAGGGATACTCAGAAGCTCACCGTATCAATGACAGCACAGATGGCTTTTTTTTAAAAAAGCTGATTGGAGCAGCAATTTAACTTGCTGTGTGAAATTTCTTATACAAAAGAAATGGTGGAGCAACAAGAGTCTATCAGTAGAGAACACGGTCTTGCAGAGTATTGTCATCAAATGCTCCAAACTGAGCTGTAAATGGAAGTCACTCGGGCAGCTCACACCAGGGTGTTTTGGTGTCTGGTGGCTGAAAAATACTCCACAGCATGTAGGCACCTGCATTCTGGTCTTACAAGCTGGCTCTTCCTGGTACTTCCTGTTGTTTCCTATTCGTTTCTTAGAACGCTTCAGCACTTACCTGTCCCTTTCTATTAGTGTGGGTAACTGACCAGTTAGCTGCTGTGCTATTGTTTCTCCTAAACAATTTACTTTACGATAATAGCATTTGCAGTTGACCGGAGCAGCTCTAGCAGGCAAGAAAGGTGACCTATTGGGAAAATGACATCCTGTGACAGTTGCACTCAGGGCCAGCCTGAGGGTTCCTGGAGAACTGGGTGAGGTCATTAAAATAGGTCTGCCGGTATACAAATTGTCACAACATAAAAACATACATAGAACCTCTGCAACGTGATGAGTGGTCTCTTTTCTTTTTGAAAGAAAGCTCAAATTATATTCACATATTTAAATAAATGTGGAATAGGATTTACTTTAAAACAAATAATAAAAAAAGGAGAGAGTTCACCCAAAAATGAAAATTGTGTCCTTAATTACTCGTCCTGATGTTGTTCCAAACCTCTAAGACCTTCGTACATCTTCGTAACACAAATTAAGATATTTTTGATGAAATCCCAGAGCTTTCTGACCCTGCATAGACAGCAACGCAACTGATACCTTCAAGGCTCAGAAAGGTAGGACATCGATGAAGTAGTCCATGTGACATCAGTGGTTCAACATAATGTTATGAAGCTACGAGAATACTTTTTGTGCGCAAAGAAAACAAAAGTAGCGACAGTAGTCTTCAACCCAGGTTTCTTTCTGGGCCTTAAATGTGTCAGTTGCGTTGCTCTCTATGGAGGGTCATACAGCTCTTGGATTTCATCAAAAATATCTTAATTTGTGTTCTGAAGATCAACAAAAGTCTTATGGGTTTGGAACGACATGAGGGTGAGTAACTAATGATGGAATTTTCATTTTTGGGTGAACTGTTTCTTTATGTTATGAAGCTATGGGAATATTTTGGTGTGTATATTAATGTTTTTTAGAACAACTGGGGCTTTAGAACAATCTGTATAAAAATGATAATTTCCTTAAGTTTAAAAATGTACAAATTTGTTAAAGTAATGTGGAAAAATAAATAAAACCGCATAATATAAACTGGGCCTATGACCCTTTGCAAAGAGCTTGACTGACATGCGATCTGACCAATCATAATGCCAAATCACCATTTTGTCCGACAAACAAATCAGACAGGAACACAGTAAGTTCGGTGGACTTAAACTTGAAAAATTGTGTGTATTGATGTCGTTCCGCGGTTGAAATAAAGTACTTTCTGATGTTCATTAATGTTTTTTTTGCTTTAAGTAAAGAAGAAAAGACGACTGGTTCACGCATCGATTGATCTAATAAGGCAATACAGTGACCTGTCATGACACGTTAAGCAACAAAACAATATTTATTGTTTAAATTTCTTAGCTGAGACCTTGTTTTATGCCAGAAGTAACCTTCTCTGTCTTGTCTGTAGGAATGAAATAATAGTAAATATCAAGAAAATACATTTTTGTAATAACTATGAACCAGATTATTCCAGAAAGGCTTATTTGGTTAAATGAATTACTCATATTTCCACTTGACTTCTTCGCATCTCGTTGAGATGGTCTGAGTTTGTTCCGCAAATAGTTTTTGAAAAATCTGCAAATCTTATCCTTTGACAAACACAGTTTCTGAAATGCA
The DNA here is from genome assembly GCA_033026305.1 of Cirrhinus molitorella. Taxonomy (NCBI): domain Eukaryota; kingdom Metazoa; phylum Chordata; class Actinopteri; order Cypriniformes; family Cyprinidae; genus Cirrhinus; species Cirrhinus molitorella. Next base: position 30,792,001 of record CM065120.1, read on the forward strand.
AAAGTGCTTTAAATATTAAACAGCAAGCACTGCGAAGACAAAGCACGCTTTAAATAGCTCAGACGAATATTTTCATGTTCTTGTTTTTGTTGCATATGAGCATTTTTGAGCGAGGAATGGAATCTGTGAATAATGATATTTTGCATGCTGATAGAGGGCTGAATAAATGATGCAGATTATTTCAGTGTTGCTATTTATTCTCTAACGGTTTACAGCTTTTACGTCGCTTTAATGCCTAGATCTTATTGTGGTTTGTGTGCTAGATGTTAAAATATGTGTTTAGACCCAAACTCATGTGTATTCTCCATACTCTGGAGATGAGTGGCACATCAAATTGTGGCCTTTATTGTTGATTTATTGTATGACAGATTTAGTTTTTGCTTCCAGAGTAGATGGAGTGTTAAATGTTCTTTCTTCCAAGTTGCGATCTGTATGGTTTGAATGAGCACTATAGGATCTCCCCTGGGAAGTCTAAGCAATTACCTTTATCGCCTATAGGCTCTTGTAGCACTTGAAAGTCTTCATTACAGGTCATTGTGCTATGATTGTTTGTATATGGAGACAGCAGGCCTGCACTTGAATTTCTGCGCATTAAAACTGTGATTGTGATAGCTGAATTCACCACTTAAAACTAATAGTATTGTGTGCTGGAAAAGTAATTTTGTGCCATTATCCATAAATCAACCCCTTTCCTGTCAGAAACATTTCCTCCACTTGATCACAAGTGATTACTTGCGTCTAAGTCAAATAGGTTTTTACCCATATGTAGATATTGAAAGTGGATATCTGAGATTTTGAAGCCAGTGATTTAAATCACAACCTACAGACAATATGAGAGGCAGTGTGGGGGGAAAGATCACTTACCATCAAGTGCAGATGTGGGATTTGTAGTAGTTCTGTTCCATTGTTTTAGATCTTGTTTAATTTCTTCCACATTTAAAAGTCTGGTAATTGAAATCGAAAAGCTGTTTGTCTGATGCTTTCGTGCGCCACCTAAGCTCTTTTACGCTGATTTCTCTTCATAAACAGCCCACTGTGATGTGTGATCTCATCTTAATTTTCATAATTGCCTGCAATTGTGAATCTCCCTCGATGCTCAAACATGTGCCAGTTCCATAAGCATGATAAGAAAACCCATGATGTAATTTTAATTAGTCTATTCAACAGCAGAGCTGTCGAACTCCAGCATTGCTATTATCACCGTATGCTAAATTAAGCATCAGCCCTCTTACTTTCTTATCAGGACTCAGTGACATTTGCATCACTGTCATTCCTTGTGCCTTTTCCCAGAGTCTGTGACGTAACCTTCGTCGGTCAGAATGCCAAGACCTTGCCAGACCGATGAGCCTCCTCAAGGATTCAGATCTGAACAGAAAGGGAAGCTCAGGAACATGCTGAAAAGGGTATGAGACTTTTTTTCCATTTTCAATGCAAATGAAGCATTGACCCCCAACTGGGTTTCTGGGACAAGCAGGTGATGTGGAACATTTCGTGATTGCTCATCAATCTGTTAGTAGCAGAAAAGCTCAAGGTTTCTGAAATTAATAAACAGAAAGTGCACAAAGTCACTCACACATCTGCAGAGCAATTAAATGACTACATCCTGATTCTGCTACCTTGGTGGCTTCTGCAGTTCTTTGTGTGAGGAATCTTCCCTCCTAAGTGTTGAATGACAACCATGAAATCTCGGCGATGCCAGTGTCACTTGCATTTAGTTGAGCGTTTCTGAGAAGATGTGTATGAAGTTCTGGCAATGTTTTCTGCTGAGGCCTTTGTGCCTTGGGGTCGACATGGAAATGAAGGATGAGGAAGATAGCGAGAGAGAGATTACAGTGTAGCACTTACAGTAATGTGAAGCACCACAGGGTTGGTACTTTCTCTATGTATCTTAGTCATCCCTTTCTTTTGTATTCTGTAAAACGGTTATAAAAGCATTTCAACTGCAATGGGATTTGGCTTAAAAAGCTTTTTTAAAAGCATAGTGATGGACTTGGTTCATAACCAACTTTTTTTAATTTTACTGTGGAAGAAAATGTGGTAGCTGGTTTCAAATAAAATTGCTCAGGCCTGTCTGGTGTGCATCATAAGATAAAGAGGTTTTGCCTTTGTTACTTTGGACAGTATTAAATCTTGCGACCCAAAGAAGAGACAGGATTTGACAAGACATGAGTAATTCTTTCCTATTTCCTTTTGAGTTATACTTTGACTTCCTTTCACCAGTTAAGCTGGCAAAACAAGAAATGTGCTTGCTTTAAACCACATGAACCTGTGTGCTCTTGCATAAATCATAGACAACAGCATGGAGCCCATTCAGACAGATTTGTTTGGAGGAAAATGAAACAACCTTTTGTGAGTTGACTCCATCTGTGCCCCCATATCTACAGACTTTTGTTCAGTTATAGTCTTGGACAGAGGAACAGCTTGATTGCTTATATGAATGTGCCATTTTTGCTTCCTTAACCACTGTGAAAATGAAAAGATACCATTCAGGGTTTCTCAAATGCCACTTACCAGCTTATATGGCCCGATGAATTCTGAATAGGAGAAAAGAAACAAGGGTTTTAATCTGTGCCAGTTCATTAGTTTTTGCTTTATCAACATACAGGAAAGATGAACTATATATCAGTAATATATTTGTTGTTATTAATTCATATTTCCTGACCTCTTGAGATTGGATAGTCTTCTGTCATAATTTTCTCACCCTCAAGTTGTTCCAAACCTGTATTGGTTTCTTCTTCTGTTGAACACAAAAGAAGATACTAATAATTCTTCAAAATACATTATTTGTGATCAGCAGAAGAAAGGAACTAAAGAAGATTTGGAACAGTTGTAGGGTGTGTAAATGATACCAGAATTTTCATTTTTGGGTGAACTGTCCCTTTAGTAAAAAACAAAACACCCATTGGATAACCTCCAGGCGCCCTGACAGTTTTCTAAGGAACAATATGGATCCCATGATTTCCTTTATGAGCTCTAAAGGCTGTCAGGTTCCAGTAACACCATTATAAGGAAAAAGTCTGGAGGCCTTTGCTATAGATACCTAGAGATTCTCCACAATGCTCAGGCAGTTTAAAGCCTTGTTCAGACCAAATCCAATTTTTGTGCATATCTGATTAGAATTTTTTTTTATATTTACCATGTGTAAATAGCTACAAATCTGTTTCAAGCTACATTAATAGAATTCAATACTATTGAATACTACATGAAATCCTATTCGAATCGCATTTCTGAAAATCCGTTTGAGACCACTCAGGTCGAATTTAGCATAACTTTTTCACATTCTCATGCCATGTAAAGCATAAACACGTCAGTCATTTTTGTAGAAAATGTGAACGTCTTAGCCTAATCAAGTTGTATTGATGCGAACTGCAATTCAAGTGGAAAATGACAATATAGAGAGTTTGCACTTACTTGACGATTTGGTGAGTTACCCGGATACACATGTCATATCGGCAATACTTGGATGTAAACAACAGCATGCATTGCACATTAATGTACTACTGAATACGTTGTTCTGTTAATTAATGCTGTCTTAACCATGGAAAAACATGTGGAAGCTGCTAAATTATATAGAGAAGGACATAGTAAGCAGGAAAGGGCACAATATTTTGACAAACTAATGTATTAATTGAGATATAAGCCTATTATTTCACCTACCTGACCGGAAATAAGAACAAACATGAATGTTGTCTAGATTCTTGCCCTGGAAATCCTGGTTCAGTTTGGCCAACCACAAACGTGTTTTGTTCCTCAGACATAACTCTATCCAACTTTTGGCAATCTATAGCTGTGGTTTTCAATCCCTTGGTCGCAAGTCTTAAAAAACTGGGTCACCAGAAGATTTTAAGAAAATGTATATGTAACAAAGTTCAAGAATCAGGGATTTCAAGAATCAACTTTAATAACTAAATAAACAAAACGAAAGTAAGTGGCAGCCACCTCACAGCAGAATCCAGTGTGTATTTGTGTTTGCGCTCTGTTTTATTAGTGTTGAGCATTGTAGCCAATCTGTTGATTTCTGGAACGCGATGGCCAGTCGAAGTGTTCCAGTTAGAATAATAAATAAGAGATTAATTGTGCCGCGTAGAGAGAGATGCATTGATTACAGCGGAATTTTCTAAGATCGCGATAAACTGAAATGAGTGACAACCTTTTAGTGATTAAGGCCATGTCCACACAAATATGTTTTTGTTTGAAAACACATCTTTTTCTCTCCGATTTGGTAAATTTGTATCCGGATTAATGTAGACGTAGCCTAAGGGAGCACACTTTGCGTGCATTCTTGGATATGTATAGTGCATTGAGAGTTTAAATAATGTGGCATATTTGCGGCAAGTTTCAGGAGTGACATCTGAATATAAGTGGGGAATTATAGTACTCCAAATGTTTTTCCCGGTCTGACCTATTAGTACAGCCCAAACCATGGAAATTAATTACCATTTTCAGCAGCAATAATCAGCAAAATATGCGAGTTTCGTTCAGTTTAGGGCATTGTTTTTCATTCAGTGCCGCCAATATGGCCGGTTAATGATACGTCGTGAAAACGCTCTATAAAACTGGTACGCACACCTGATTGAGTTTTGAGATTGACGGAGACAGCAGCACAGAATAAAACCGTGCATTGCAGAAATTCTGTAAAACGGAAAAGCACTATGGAACACAAATCAGATTTGAACGGTTGCGGCTTAAGTCATATTGGTACTGAGTATTGAGGTATTGAGGGGTATTAAGTGGGAACCTAACTGTTTTTACTTTTTTCCTGACATTATTATTTTTTTTTATTGGACCAATATAATATTAAAATTCTGAATGCTAAAAGTAAATATGTGATTATCCTAGCAGCATATTTACATGTCAGCATGATGAAAAAACACCTAATGTGATTGATGTCATCATGGGAAACACAGGGGAATATACTAGCAGGTGCATCATATGGGGTTTGACAGATTTGAATGGCATGTTGTAGCAGGTGTTTATTCACATGACAGCACCTCACTGGGTTCTGAGGAAAAAACTTGGGATCTTAACACGTTTTCATCTTTGAAAAAAAAAACGCATTAAAGTGACAAAACTCTATAATTTATTCTAATGCTGTACAAAATTACAATTTAGCAGATTTATAATATAAATGTGTACAGGAAAAACAGAAAATAGGAAGGAAAAAATTTGGAATTATAGTACTACTGTCTAAAAACTGTTTTTGTCAGTCAAACATGATTGACAGGAAAGCATAACAAGGTACCCAACTCGAGTTTCAGCGTCAAACCCAAGTGTCTGACCAGTCAGCTTACTCCCATGTCAGGAATCCAAGGCTGATATTGTAATGCTATTCAAGCTTTGTCTTGAGGCTCAGAAAACCTCGATTTGATCACTTGCTGCTACAGTACATGTGCAGTATGTATTCAAGGTTGTGACTCAAATCACCATTCGATTAATAGGCCTATGTTGGACATTCATGAATGCTTCATTAATATCACACTTGTTTTTGACCCGTAGCTGCAGAATACATTCTGTAAGACTGCAGGGACTGTATTGAACACCTCATTAGCTGAAGTTAAAAGGTCACTGAACTACACAGTAAGGGAGCCGATAATGTCCAAAAGACAGGTGACAGGCAATTGTGTATGACAGAATTGAAAGAGAGAATTTGCTGTTATACAGTTATTCTGTTCATACTCAACATATGGTTCCTCAGATTCTCTAGCCTTTCTATTGATGCTTACTTTCAAGAAACTTCACTTTTTTTTTTTTAGCAGACACTTATTTGCACTTCACGTTTGTGATATTGACAGTCAGGATTGAAATTTCTTAGAAACACTTCTTACACCAATGCACCATCTGAGTCTAGCAATCACTTTTCCATTGATTTCTGAAAGGTTTAGTCAAACCAATTTTCTTCATTGCCGAAGGAGTTTGGATGTGCGACAATTACATTCACTTATCCCATTTTTAAGTAAACAAGAAATACAGATTTTTCAAGCTGAAAACTACCTTCATAATACCATAAACTGTGTTCGCTTTTGGTTGTACGTTTAAACAAACTGTGCACATTTGCCAAATCAATTTTGGACTGTGCTTTGTTTTCATTTTGATACTAATGTTGAGTCGTTTTCTCTCCACACTCTGGCAGAAGAAGCTCATGGGATTGTTTGTGTATATTGGTTATGGCTCTGAGTGACCTGAGGCTATGTCAGAGATGGTGGCAGGTGAAGCCCATGAGGCTAGCTGTTTATTTCCTTCCAGCTTTTACGAATGTGACATGTTGATGTGATAATTGAAAGGAGGTGAGACTTTTTGGAGGAAACCTTTGCGGTGACCATATAGCAGCTCATTTTAGCTGTACGTTTCTGCCGTCATTAGAACAGTGAAGACATTATGTGATGTGGATCGATGTTGAGGTCTCTCCGCAGTTCATGACTGGCAACCTTCATCATCAATTTTTAAGATTTGACTGACTGATGCACATGCTACGTGTGCACGTTCTGCAGTTTAACATTCAACAATTGTATTGGATGGAAACAATTGGGCACCAAGAGAGTCAACCTGATGCAAAGTTCTGGGGATGTCATTTATTCAAAATATAGACAAGAAATGCTGTTCATATATGAAAAGAATATAATACTTATTCTATACTGAGTATGCTTTTAAATAAATTTCTTTGAAGCATAAAGTCTGCTGAAGCATAAGGCCTCATTAAAACAATATGAGCTGGTCCTCTAATCTGATTGGCTGAGGGGAGTGCGGTATTCTAGTGATAGCGGAACTCCAACTTTTTCACCAATTGTATCACTCCGTTTGCGGTATTTCTCACAGCGAGCGTCATGGCAGATGCCCAAATCCACTATAATTTTATAAATAATACTGTTTTTGTGTCACGGAATGTAGTTGAAGAGTTTTTTAGACTTCAAATATGTAGATTGTTAATAAACATGTTTATTTCATAATTTGCTTTGATTTTTTCAGAGATATGAGTTCCAGGGCGTCAGTGGCTGTTCAGCGTTAATGAACCCGCCGAGAGCACTTTACCTTGGTCAGATCTTCTTGAATTTGCCACTGACTCTGATGTCTCTACAGTGGTTAAACATGAGATATAATTTGATTTGCATAAATCTAATGTGCAGTTTTTGGTCTCATTTACTTATTATATGAGCGCTGCTTTTGTACTTTTGACTAAATTGCCTAGTAACTTTTATGTTGGCTGTTGCTGGTGATTTTTTTTGTTACTTTATTTTGACATTAGATGGCCACAAGAGACAAGAGGCAGCAGTAAAGACTTTTATATTGAAAGAGACTGAAACAGGGTTGTAAACAAGGAAGTCATTTTTTACTTTTAACAGCACCTTTTAAGACACAGCCAACAAATGCACTGAGCAACGCTATCATCTAAAGTCACCCTTAACAGATTAAAGGATTGTACGACAAATATATTGGTTTCCTCAGCAGACATTCAAACTAATGTTTTACTGTGAATATGAGATTGAGCTGAAGAATGAATGCTGTATCAGATGTAGGTCATCACACTCGCTCAGGCATCTCTCTTTCATATTACTCTACATAATACAGTGAGCTTTTAATACAGTAATACAATAAGTGTTTAATGAAACAACTCAGTTCTTTCATTACTAGTTCTAAAGTGATGTTTTCGAATTAGTAACGAGGCTTGGGCTCAGCTGTTAATCTGTCAAACAGATTTGAATCTGTGGCGGAAGTAGTTCTGACAAAACTGTGTTTTAAAAGACATTCTGTTGTTGTTTCTTATTTATTTACACTAATTTATTTATAAACACAACATCACACTTAGTAGCCGATAGTAGCCGATATACAAATCACATGGCTGTGATTTGGCTGTATGTATAAGATCTGAGCAACTTTGCACTTCATCACACTACCAGAAATGTAGAAAAAAATCTAAAATAATAATAATTTTCTCCAGCCATCTGTGACTCAGTCCACCCAGTCACTTTCTTTCCTGTTCTACCAGCCCCCTTGGGTGATTAAATAATTCACTTTATTGCGTAGGTATGGGCAGGAAAAGAAATGCACTTGTGTAATTCCTCCATTACTTTCTTGTATGTTTAATTACCATTCTGGAGGCAAAATTGATCCATCTACTCCCCTGCTTTTTTTCTCAATGTAAGTGGAAGGCATAAGCTGTCTGTACAATACCTTTCACATAAAGCCATTTTCTGCTCATTTTCCTGAGTAGTTTGTGTATCACTTTGCACCTGAGGAGCTCAGCAGTGTGCTGTCCATATTTTCATAGTCAATCTGCTATCAACAGTTTCCATTTATTAGTGTATTAATATTTCTAAGAGCTTTCAAAGTGTTCCTTAATGCTATGACAAACCCCAGTGCTTTATTATAGGTGAATAGAACAGAAATGCTTGCTTATTTAATTGATTATATGCGCTGACAATGAAGAAATAACATTTGAGGTGTCGTTTTTGAAGCTTCTGCTGGAATTTATACTCTGGTGGGCTCTGCTTATCTTTTATTAAGGCTCGGAGAGTAAACTCTGACCTTGCACTCCATGTATCTATCAATGGTTTTCCAGAACAGCACAGCTTGTTTCGGTATCACCTCAAGCGGAATGAGATCTAATAAACCACCAAGCACAACATTTGGCAGAATGTGATAAGCATGTTGCTCTGTCAGTGGTGTTTATGATGTGGAAAAACATCTGAGCCATGACTTTAAGGAAACTCTTATCAGGATTTACTGAATTTTGTTGTTTGGTTGACTAGATGAAATATGTAGAGCGCAAGTATAAACAAACGGTCAATTTAATTTGTACATCTCGTCATTTATCATGCTTTCAGAGCGACTAGAGGGAAAACCAGTGGCATTTCAGCATGAATTGCATCATTTATATATTTTCCTGAAACCACTAATATCTCGTAACATAGCTTTTCTGAATCAGATCACATACAGTATTCATCAAACGATGAATCCATATTTAGAAAAGGCAAAACATCATACATTTGCATTGCATTGCAAAAAGAAAAAAAAAAAAAGTTCCCTTGGTCCCAAATATTTGAAAACACAGTTTTCATTCTGTTTAATGTCAGACTTTGACATTTGATTCTCAACAGCCAAATTAATCTTTGGTTAAGAGACATTGATTATTAGGATTACAAACATTCTATTTCTCTGTAAGCAGGCTCACATTGAAAATAAAAATTTTGTGATTTATAAACTGTGGTTAATAATGACCCTCATGTTGTTCCAAACCATTGCTGTTATTTTATCAGTGGAACACATAAAAAACAAAAAAAACAAAAAAACATTTGATTTAAAAGCTGCAGATGTAGACTAGTGGTAAATTAGGTTATGCTTTAATTCTTTACTATTTAAAGGATTAGTTCACTTCCAGAATAAAAATTTCTTAACAATTTTCTCACCCCTATGTCATCCAAGACCTTTCTTTCTTCAGTGGAAAAGATGTTTTTTTAGGGGGAAAAAAAATCTAGGATTTTTTCTTCTTACAGTGTAGTAATAGGTCTTTAATAGGGATCACCAGGTAATTATAATTACAACACCAGATTTTTTTTTTTTTTAAATGACTTTTTTTTGAGTTTCATTATAAGACACTTATTCTTCGGCTGAGATCATGCAGAACCCTTTGAAGCTGCATTCATACTGAATTTGGACCTTCAACCCATTGGCCACCGCTGCAATCCACTATGTGGAGAAAAATCCTGAAATGTTTTCCCCAAAAAACTTTTTTTTTTGACTAAAGAAAAAAAGACATGAACATCTTGGATGACAAAGGGGTGAATAAATTATTGTTTATTTTTTATTCTGGAAGTGAACTAATTTTTTTAATTCCAGTATCATTAAGTGCTGATTAAGATGTCTAAGGTGTGTATTAATACTAAAATTGTTCATTTGACTGTAGAACACATAATAAGCTACTGCACTGTATTAATGAATGCAGGTGATGGTTAGTGGGAATTACATGGATAATATGTATCTCCTCCAGACTGATTTCATTAGCTTGAACATCTGCTAAGAAAAAAAGCTTAAAATCCCTTTTAGTAGCAATAATCCCAATCAATCATATTTAAAAGACTGTTAAACACAATTTTCCTGTCATGGGTATGATAAACTGTCCCAGCCTTATAGGTCTATATTATGAGAAAAATGTTTTGCTTTTGCTTGCATTTTAGACCGTGATGCTATTAAATAACAGGTTACCTTTTTGCACTGCTATGTGCCGAGAGAGCATGCACTGCATTTATTACACTCCTCAAATATTCTAATGATAACCATCAAATGTGCATCACTTTCAGCTGCAGTTGCCCTATAAAGCAGTCTCATCGCCCCAGTCGTATTTTGCATTTCTCCCAAGGTTTCAATATGTGCACATGAAATTGCATACTGAATTTTATTCAGCTCAGGGTTTAGGAAATAAAACTAATTTATAATATGGCTGCCATGAAGATGGTGACTGACAGCTTAACCAATGGGTTTGTTTAAACTGTCTAGTTTGATATAATGTGTACATAATATAATTTTGGTTTTGGTTCTCTTGAGAAGTGTGAAAATGATTGCATCTTACTATAGCTCCATGAGCTACCAATATGACAGTGGCATGATGTGGTTAATTGCTGTTTATTTTTTCACTAACATGCACCAAGAATCATCTGACTGACTTGAGGCAACAACATGTCAAGATTTTGAATGCCTCAGCAATGTGATTATATGTAACTTAATACTATAACATTGCTTTTGGGCACAACAGCCTGCCCCCTTTTTTTTCCTCCTGAACCACTGGGCTTTGACCTGTTTCGTAAATGTATTTTACCCATTGATTCGATTCAGGATTCAGTCCTCCAATTTGTCCTTGTCTGTACTTTAACTCTATACCGTGAACCAATCGATCACTTTCTCTCCCAGTGGCACTAGTTAGACCAGTTGTCACACATTGTGCATTGCACTGCATCTGACTACAGAGTGTGTTGCGCTCGGGCTGCGTTCAACAGGAGTCAAGAGACGCGCCTTTTAGAACTTACAAGCGATTTACTTATAGAGACTACAGAATTTTTCAGTCGGTTCATTTTGCATCGCTTCCCACCAGATCGACCGTTTATAAGTGACATGTTGCCATTTTCCGCTTGAGCACAAGACTCTCTTGAGCGCGTTTGGAACAGTGTGCATCGCGCGCGCGGTCTCCGGTCCACTTGAGATATTTTGTATCTGAAGATTTCTGGACATTTTCGACATGGCACCGCCACAGAACGGATCTAACCTAACGGGGAACTTTACAAACCAGTTCGTGCAGCCGCCGTGGCGCGTCGCGCTCTGGTCTGTGGCGTACAGCTCCATCCTGGCGATCGCGGTGTTCGGGAATCTGATCGTCATGTGGATCATTCTGGCTCACAAGCGGATGCGAACCGTCACCAATTACTTTCTGCTCAACCTAGCGTTTTCAGACGCGTCGATGGCCGCCTTCAACACTTTGATTAATTTTGTTTATGCCACGCACGGTGACTGGTATTTTGGAGAAGCCTACTGTAAATTTCACAACTTTTTCCCCGTCACCTCCGTGTTTGCGAGCATTTACTCCATGAGCGCAATAGCAGTCGACAGGTAGAGTACATGTGAAAATAACACTGTGATAACTCCATGGATGTCGTGTTTAATGCATGCTTTCATTCATTCAGCGTTGGGAGTGCAAGATCAGATACACTAAACCCAGCAACACAATCGCAATGGGCCTAAACTTTTTTTTTGTTATTGTTTTTAGAAATGCATTTTTTTATATATATAATATATATTATCATATTAAATAAGCAAATACATGTAGAAAAGTTCACAAAATCGACTCTAAAATACAGTGTAACCATCGATTAAAAAAGTATATAAATATATTTTATATGCTTTATTTGTATTTATTTATTTATTTATTTTTAGAATAATCAATTTGTCACATGATGACAAAATGGCTTCCATGTTGATTAATTCACACTGTCAGCTAACAGTTCTTCAGATAAGAAAATGTAAAATAATTTAATAAATATAAGCCCAAACATATTTTATAGAGATGATGATGATAATAATAATAAATACATTAGATAATAAATTATAGTAATTCAGAAATTTAAAAACATTTAATGGAAGAGATATTAAGTGTTATATTTATTGCAACATGAATTGTATGGCATGTCATTTTAGCAATATTTTCCCACGTTTGTTGGTTTATAGGGATGTCACATGTAGTGATGCAATAATTGGTTAGTTTGCCCAATTAAACGATTCCCTTACAAAGCCACTTGTTATGCTTTCAAATAAACAAATAAATAAGTGTAGAAAATAGTTTTCTTAAAAAAAGTAAAAAAAAATTACTTATGTGCTTTGCTTGTGTTATATATGAATGAATAAATTACAAACATATTTTATAGAAATAATAAATATAGTGTATAACAGATAAATTAGATAATAAATAATAATATAATTAGTAATTCAGAAAAAGAGATATTCAGTATTATATTTATTACAACAATAATTGTATATGGCATGTAATTTCATTAATATTTGTCGGTTTATAGGTTTGTCGCATATACTGATAAAATAATTGGTTAGTTAATTAAATCAATGATTCCCTTACAAAGTCATTTGTTATGCTTTCATCCTCTTTCCTCCTTTTGTTTGTTCTGAAGATTTCTATGTGTATTTTAAATCCTTGTTTTGATATGGATTTATATATATTTGACGTATTTGGTTAAGATAGATTTAAACTGTTATTTATGTGTTATTTGTATGCTGATATTAGGTTGTTTGTTGTGCTCCATGTGTGTCTTTTTCTTAAATTTCAAATGTGCCTCAGGCAGTCCTTCCTACTCATAGCAGAATGCTTGACATAAAGTGAATGGCTGTGCAATGATTGTGGATCAGTGAGCTCTGATAACTTATTTACAGCACCTTCATGGGGCATCTTTGCAGGTGCAGATGCACATTTATTCTATTTGTGAAAATCACACAGTGCAATATCATGAGTATAATTTATTGTATAATTCTTGAAATTGAATCAGTTTTGATGATAAATCAGTGGTATTCTTTAAAATGTAAGGTTGGCAGACAGTTAACACTCAAATGATTGATGATTTTTCCTTTTGAAAATGATAAAAGCCTAGTTTAATTTTACTTAGAGTGGGTCGCTCATGGGGGCTGCCATGTTGAGATCACGTGGCGTCTAAGTACAATTCCGTAATGAGCGCTTGCAAGAGCCATAAAATTGTGCTTATCAAGTATCTTCAAAGCAATTAACCTCCACATTTGTAGTCATGCTTCTGTTTTTTAAGTCGATCACATTGATCATTCTTCAAGGTTTGGAGCTTTTTTTTATTGTATTTGCCCCAAACGTATTTTGTAGTAAAATGCATTCGCACAAATTCAATTATAAATTAAGGACACAGTGGACCCAGTCAACAGAAAGAGACAAATAGTTTGCATTTAGCACTATCAGAGAGCTAGTGCTTTTATGCCTAGAGCTTATTGATCTTAATTTGTCCTTACCTCTAATCAGATGCAGTTATTTGAGTATAGAGATTTTAAAAGAACAATCCAAACTAATGTGAATGAGTGCAATTGATTGGAGATCTGTAAGACTGAAGCCACAAGGTACTGAATGCTGAATATTTCAGAGAATCTCAGTGCTGCAGTCAAGTTATTTTACCACAAGCACTGCTTTGAAACTTCTGAGTTATGATTCTTACAATTTAGTCTATCAGATACTATCAGAAACTGCAGTGAATGATTAAAAAGGTTTTTTAAATGATTTCCAAAGCCTCTTATGCTCACCAAGGCTGCATTATTTAATAAAATATATATATATATTATTACTATTTAAAGCAACTATTCTATTTGAATATAGTTTAACATGTAATGTATTCTTTTGATGGCAAAACTGAATTTTCAGCAGCCATCACTTCAGTTTTTACTGTGACATGATCATTCAGAAATCATTCTAATGCCAGTTTGGTGCTAAATTATGAATTTAATAAATAATAATTATTGTTTTTATTTTCAGCATCCTTTTCTTCAAAGTTTCTTGAACAAAATTTGTAACATTTGTAACATTATAAATGTCTTTATTGTCACTTTTGATCATTTTAATGCATCCTTGCTGAATAAAAGTTTTTTTTTTTTATATATATATATATATATATTTATTATAATTTTTTTAGAAGATTGTCACTCTCTCAGATGTCATGCTGAGCCATTTTAATCATCCTTTTCCTCTCAGCACCCTGCTGATTAGGCATCTCAGACTTTAATCTCACAAACTAAGTAATGTGAAAATAATGCGTATTAAATGGGACTTTTGAACTTCATTAGTAACCTTCCCAGATATGGACGATTAGTTCGGTACAGTGTGCAAATGTCAGTATATTTGGGTACTTCCTAAAGTAAATTATTTTTTAATCTATCTCTGGCACTTGCATCATGTGAGTTCTACAGTTAGTGAAAGATGAATTTTCAGAGTTATGCAATGCTGTACAATGAGTGCAGGAGTTGTATGCAGTAGCTGTATCTGACAGACATCGCTCTAATGTCAGAATCTATACATTACTTTTTCTGTGTCCTGTCAGTGGAACTCATGTCAGAAAGTGACTTGTCACTTCACACTAGTGAAAATTATGGAAGCACCATAGCTTTTGATTATGTTTAAGATTGATACCTAAAGCTCATGGCCTGAAGCTTGCGTTTCTGTCACAGGTTGACCTCATCTACAACTTCTAGTTAAATGTCAAGTTAATCAGATATAATGTTCATTAATATGAATGGAGATCACTTTAAAATCAACATAGCAAGCTATTATAACATATATTGTTTTTCCAGTTGTTTTCCATATGTATAAAATGCTTAAATGATTAGTTTACTCCAGAATTAAAATTTCCTGATAATTTACTGCTATGTCATCCAAGATGTTCATGTCTTTCTTCAGTTGAAATGAAATTAAGGTTTTTTAACCCTTTAACTGCCATTAGCTATTCAAGAAGGCTGTTAATGGCAGTTAAAGTGTTAAGAGAACATTCCAGGAATTTTCTCCATATGGTGGACTTCAATGTTAGCCAATGTGTTGAAGGTACAAATTGCAGTTTCAGTGCAGCTTAAAAGAAATCTATACGATCCCAGCTGAGGAATAAGGGTCTTAGCTAGCAAAATGACCTGTCATTTTCTAAAAAAAACCCCAAAACATTTATTTACTTTTTAACACAAAATGCTAATCTTGCACTAGCTCGACCTCAAGCATTACGCAATCATGTTGAAAAGGTCATGGGTGACCCAGTGTTTACAAATCGAATGTGCGAAGAAAAACAACAATGCGAAACAAAGGCGAAAAAGGCGAAAACAAAGGCGAAAATGAAATGATTTTGCCCTACCCTGAACCGAAGTAGACAGACAAAATATGTGACTTTTTTCCAACATGATTATGTAATGTGTTAAGTCGTAGACGTGCATTGCAGAGCTAGTGCAAGATGAGCATTTGTGGTTATCAATATTTTTTTTTTAGAAAATAACTGATTGTTTCGCTAGATAAGACCCTTGACCTTTAACCTGTTGGCCACCATTGAAGTCCACTATATTGAGAAAATTTCTGGAATGTTTTCTTTAAAACCCTTAGTTTCTTTTCGAGTAAGGAAAGAAAGACATGAACAAGGGTCAAGGGTCTTATCTAGCGAAACAATCAGTTATTTTCTAAAAAAAAATATTGATAACCACAAATGCTCATCTTGCACTAGCTCTGCAATGCACGTCTACGACTTAACACATTACATAATCATGTTGGAAAAAAGTCACATATTTTGTCTGTCTACTTCGGTTCAGGGTAGGGCAAAATCATTTCATTTTCGCCTCCAACTTTAAAATCGTCCGGCATTGTTGTTTTTCTTCGCACATTGGATTGGATGACATGGGGGTGAGTAAATTATCAGGAAATTTTAATTCAGAAGTAAACTAATCCATTAAAAGATGAGTTGGCAACAAGCTAATTTATTGTTTTGCATTACAATTCTGATACATAGTGATTTTTTCTAAAAAGTAGGCTTGTTTTGAGGATGTTACTATAGAAGTATTTACTGTAAATCCATAAGGACAGTATTTCACTGATGTTTTGAGATAATCTCAAGTAACTAATTAACATCAAATCCAAATGACTATAAAAACATTAGACCATTTCTCCCCATATCCTCTTTCACTGTCCCTAATAATTTCAGTCTGATATGAACAGTCGGTGCTGCACATTTTAGCATGGGTTATTTTCAAAGTGTCAGTGTAATGCAGGCTTTTTAATGATATTTAATACTGAAGGATGAAAAAATGGATGTAGTCATGAGAAGCCCAAAAACCTTTACTAATAATATTAAGTGGACCTTGGTGTAAAACCAAAAACAAAATGTGTGAAATAACCCCTTTGATATATGAAAAATTGTGTTGATTTTTGCAACCAATATAGCAATATTAGCAAACAAAACATAGTTACCACGGTAGGGAAATTAAAACAGATAAGGGAAACCAGAGTGTTCTTCACAGTTATTTCCTGTGCTCAAAATGTCACATAGTGCTCATGGCTCCGGGCTACATATTTCACAACCCACATTTGCTGTTACTGTTGTTTTGCTGGTAGGCAGTCACTACTCTTATATACAGAGCAATTGTGACGTCTGCAGGAATTTGCAGTGGGTCAGTGTGCTTGCACGGCTGCATTTGGTGGAAACTGTGAGATTTGTGCTGACACCACTTGCCCAGACAGTATTTTTAGTACGATAAATGTTTAATTTTACTGTCAGAGAGATGGCATTGAAACAAAACCTCATTCTGTTGGTTTATGAAACTTTAATGAAACTGTTATGTGCAACATTTTTAAAGAATAGTGGAGGCCATTAGGTTCAATCTCAGTTCAAACATTTTTCCATCAGTGGCATTACAATTCAATGCTATATTATTTAGCTGACAGGTTTTACATGAACAGAGGACAAAATAAATCTTGAAACTCTAAAATAGCTAAACTGGTCTGCTGTATTTATGTATAATAGGGCTGTCACAATATTGAATTTTTTTCACTACACGGTTCTCGTAGCCTCAATAATTTTTACTTGCATTATAGCATCGATCGAGTGTTTGAAATAACTTCCTTCTATGAACTGATACTTATTTTAAAGGCTATATCGATTAGCATTGCAATAAAAATATACACTGAAAATTTCATTATTTCAATATCACGATTATTGCCAATGCCGATATTTTGTGACACCCCTAACCAAGGTTATTATCGTAAACGAAAACTGAAACTAAAACGAAAACGATTGGTTAAAAAACATTTTCGTAAACTGAAATAAAATAAAAAAATCATAATAAATGAAAAACTAAAACTAAACGAAACTAGCAACAACTGTTGAAAAACGAACTAAGATAAAATAATAATTAGCAAAAATAAATGATTGTTTTTGTAATTAATAAGCATTCATCCAACTGCGGAACATTTGACATGTGGGTGTTTAATCGTGCATCACGCAAAACAAACATCAGTTAAGTGATAAAGAAGCTGCCGTAAGGAAACGACAGAGTCCTGTTTGGGACTATTTCGAATTTAATTCTGAAACTGGAAAAAGTAAATGTATTGTTATGCTCAATAACACACATTGTGGTGTTGAAATTAAGGGGAAAACTCCACAGCCTACAAAACACTAAAATAATGGTCAAAGAAATTATATAAGAAAGTAGACAAAATAAGAATGGTAAATATTAAAAATACATTTGTGTCATAAATTCGTAACAACTTTGCCCAGCCCATCATCAAAATTACCGACCGAGTCCAACTGGAGTGTCTTTTCTCTCTCTCTTCCTCATTACACTGTTGCATCCATTACAATTGCTAATTTTTGTTTTTAATAGGAACATGGTTATTTTTCGTTTCGGTTCTTCATAAAGTTAATTTAGAAATGTGTTTGGAACATTTTTTGTTTGTTAAATTAAAGCTTTTGTTATTTAAAGTAACAACCAAGCGGCCAGCGGCAGTCAGTGAGTTGATTACAGCCTGTTTGATCAATTTTGCCTTCTCAAATCATCACGACTTGTCTAAAATAAAATCTTCAAGCATATCAAAACGTTATTTTAAACGTTAGATTTACACAAATGCGTGCTATTATACTGATACAGTCGTTTGTTGGAGAGTGGAAGCTAAATGCGCTTTGCAGGACATGGAGCGCCAGCGCGATCACTTGCAAACAAATTAAAATAGGCCTATGCCGTAATCTTTGCTCAGAAAGTTAAGCATAGTGTATCATCCGGAACTGTAAAGTGTCTAATTTTATTTCCGTGCACTCACGATTTCAAAAAATCTTGTGCTTTTGTAAAAATAAAGAAAACAAACAAAATACCTTACAGTCAGGATAAATATATCTGCTTCCAGTGAGCAGATGGCGAGTCAGGATCGTCAACTTCATCTTTGCCACACTGGCTCAGAAAACACTAGTTTAGTAACAATTCGTTTAAGTATCTCCTTATTTCCCTCCGACACATTTATAGTAATTACTTTTTCCGGAACTGTCTCAGCTTTAGTCTATTGCGTGTGTTTGAACGCAGATCTCTTCCAGCAGCTGCAAAAGCACTTGCACTCGCGGCTGCTGCCGCCGGCGGGGACACTAAACGCCGCCACAGCAGAATGAATGTTGCAGAATCACTGTACTTTATGCTTGTTAGAGTTTGTGTGACGTCACGTACATTACCGGCGGTGGCAGCCCTATTTGTATCTCAAACCCTTATGTTATTTTTGTTATTCAGAGTTAAGCACAGAGATAAATGCCAACTGTGCAAACAATAGAGGGTATGCATTGACGTATTTTTTCCGCCGGAACACGCCCCCTTCAGCCGGACTGAGTGGCAAAAGAAGCAGCTGCATGAATGGATTTAAATAGGGAAGCTGTGAAAACGTGAGTGAAACAAAACGATAATCGTTTTGTTGGACTTGATATAATGTTCCTTACTTACCAAATATCCAGTGGTCCATGGATATTGATATGCAGCCAGAAATCGTGTGCCCTATTTCAATGCCGGGGAAATAAACAAAGCAGATTTGCCCGTGAACACATTTTGTAAATACGAAATAGGTTGGTCTGAAGCCCGGCGATCACTTATATCAATGTTATATATATGGTTATATCGTTCAGCCCAAAAGTTTATATAGTTTTCTGTCGGTGTTTATTGAAAAACATCCAGGTGTGCATAATTTAAGATGGTAAATATTTAATTGATGGGTTGTCAATATGATATGACAATACAATTTACAAGGGCATGCTTTTACAGCAAAATTGAACATATTAACATGAAGATGATAATATGATGATAACTGCAAACCCGTGTTTCACCACCTGGAGTCCATTTGTTTCTTTCAATTGCAGCGATTCATTTGCTTTTCTTTTTTGTAGCTTTCGTCAGCATGTAAAAATATACCTCAGGTTTCTTGTCAAATCTCTTTGTACAGTCAATCGCAAAGCTCGTTCTGTTTTTAGAGGTGTTTTTTTATGTTCTGTCGCAGCATTTACGCTGAAACCAATGCTGCCACTCATTCTTTTTGCCACTCAGTGGGCGGAGCCGCACTCACTCCAGCTGACCGTGACATCACATGCATACCCTCTATAAATGTTGCTGAAATATCTTTTTTTGTGTGTGCTCTGGAAGTGTTCTATTAACTATGCTAAACTATAATTACTAAAACTGAAACTAAATATATAAAAACAAAATAGAAATGTTTTCACAAAATAAAAACTAAACTAAAACTAACAAAACCATTAATGAAACTAACTAAAACTAAACTAAAATTTATTGCAAATTTGTAAACGAAATTGTAATAAAAACTAATTTAAAAATGCAAAATTATAATAACCTTGCTCCTAACACAGTAATGATATTTTATTATTTCAATGTCACGATTATCGAAAATACCGGTGTGTCGCGACACGCCTAACCATGGTAACAATATTTCATTATTTCAGTATCATGATTATTGCCAATACCGGTATATTGCGACACCCCTAATTAGCACGATGACAGTATTTTTTTATGTCAATATCATGATTATCGCTAATACCGGTATATTGTGACACCCCTAATTAACACAATAACAGTATTTTTTATTTCAATATTACAACTATCGCCAATACCAGTGTATCGCGACATGCTTAACATGGTAACAGTATTTAATTATTTCAATATCACAATTATCACAAATGCCGATATATTGGGACACCCCTAATTAACACAATAACAATATTTATTTATTTCAATATTACGACTATCGCCAATACCAGTGTTATCGCAACATGCTTAACATGGTAACAGTATTTAATTAATTCAATATCACAATTATCGTCAATACCAATATGTTGCGACACCCCTAATTAACACTGTAACAATATTTTATTATTTCAAAATCACGATTATCTCCAGTACCGGTGTATCGTGACATGCCTGTAACAGAGCGTCAGAGATGTGAAGCTAGTGGATCCATATGCAAGCTTTTAATAAACAAAGACAGGAAGCCAGGGCAAAGCCGGTAGGACAGGGAGCCAGGGTGGAGCTGGCAGGACAGGAGGAGCTGAGGACCACCAGAGCAGGACAGGTGACCTCCATGTGGAGCAGAAGCTCACCAGGCCGGAGCAGGTGGAGCAGGGACCCACCAGGGTGGAGCAGCAAAACAAAAGCCCACCAGTGCGGAGCAAACAGAGCAGGAGCCCACCAGGGCAGAGCAGAGGCTCACTAGGGTGGATCAGGAACCCATGGCAGAGACTGGAACCTATGGATGACAGAGACACAAGAGACAGACCGCACAGAGTATTCACAGGAACAGGAAACACAGTGAGCTTAATAACTGTCTTTAGGCAAGACAGGCAGGAACAGGACTGACAGAAGGTCCACAATTAAGAACATTGATTAGAACAGGACTGGCTGACACCTCACACTGAAGTCTAGACAGACAGATGGTTCAACAGCAGACTTGACAGGGGCATTATGACAGACAGACGGTTCAGGATTGTGTTCCTTTACAGACACAGGCATTACATTGACAAAAACAACAGAACATTTAAGAAGTTCACAGCCAATGTCCTTGGCTGTGATAAACAGAGATGAGAGCTTTGTAGGTAACCTCCTTGACTGGACTGGGACGAGACAACAGTTCGGAGGCTGCCTCTATAGCCGGGACAGGACATGCAGAGGGTTCTCATGCAGATGGCCTCCTTGGCCGAAATGGGACTAGATGATGATTCACAGGCTGGGAGTGTATCACTGGGCGCTACCACCATGCAGGGAGCTGAAGCAGACGCCCCCATTTCGTAAGGTTCTGCAGCCTCAGCCGCCACCTCTGGGGAAACTGCAGCGGGCATCATAGTTTCTGAGGATGCCGCAGCAGATGCTGCTACCATCAGAGGTTCTGCAGCATAAGCCACCACCACCACCTCCAGACTCTGGACGGCCTGCAGTGATGTGACGTGATGAGACTGTGGACGGTCAGCAGTGATGTGATGAGACTGTGGACGGTCAGCAGTGACGTTACGAGACTTAAAAAGAGCAGCCGTGACTTGACAAGACTCAGGAAGAGCAGCTGTGACTTGACTTGAGACAGGAAGAACAACTGTGACTTGACTTGAATCAGGGATGGCAGCTGTGACATGACGGGGCTCTGTTGTCAGCGCCATTTTGCGAACAGTCTCCGCAGTCGCCACCATTATGTGAATGCGCTCTGGTGTGGCCACCATTTTACGAGTGGGTTTAATCATCTGATTAATGCCCTTGAGAAAAAAGTCTATCAAGACACAGTCCGGCAGATTAAAATAAAAAGCAATGTCCAAACCTGGCCAATGTCCTTGTGAAAAGCTGCTGGGTCCTTGTGTGGCCGAGTATTCTGTAATGGAGTGACAGTGACGTGAAGCGGGCGGATCCATATGTAAGCTTGTATTAAACAAAGGCATAGACATGGTTATACAAAGGCAGAGTCAACACTGGCAAACTGGTATATTGAGGGCAAGATACAAGAGTAATCCAATCTGCGGCGAATGTAATCCAAAGGGGGGAACAGAGTCCGAAAAGGCAAGACAAAGGGATAATACAAAACAGGCAAAAGATCCAGGGCAGGCAGAGAAACAGACAGAACGAGATAAACCAGGCAGGGACTTAAAACACTATACAAGATACAAGACTTAACTTAGACTAAGGAAACTAGGAAATGGCTCCCTAGAGTTTCTAACACTAGGAGAGTGCTAAACGCAATGCAATACTCTGCCCTGAATAGTGGGAAAGTCCTTGTATTTATACAGTGTCTGACTGGCTGCAGGTGAAAGTGCAATCTGTGCAATAGTACATGGGAAGTGTAGTCCAGGGTGACGTGTAACAGTCTTGTGTAATGTGAGAGTCAGAATGATGGCACGGCGACCTCTGGTGGCAGGCAGACCAGACAGGACTCATAACAATAATTATTTCATTATAAAAATGAAATGTAATGATTATAATGATTATTTCTTTATTTCAATATCATGATTACCCCCAATACCGGTATATTGCACCACCCCTAACATAGTAACAGTATTTCATTATTTCATATCCTTGTGTGGAGCCTACCTTATTCTCCCTTTGTAGCACGCCCTCATTGAGTCCCTAGGTGTTTATTCACATGGTCACCTCCCTTTCGGGTAGGGTGTGATCTCCCTAGTGTCTTTCCCCCTGGGGTGAACAGTCACTCTCCCAATGTTCTTCCAAGATGCTCAGCCAAACGGTGATGAAAGGCTCCGGCTGAAGGTTCTTGGGCATTGGAAGGTCATAAGAGGTGAGGTGCATTTGTTTAACACGTGAACCTGTTAATATTTGCACTCCTGTACCCTCGTGGTGCAGTCCGTCAGTTGTTAGCGTTTCATATAGGGGCCCCTAGTGTTGTATCATTCGACACAACATCGAAGTGAACGACTGAAAGGGAATGTCTCGGTTACGTATGGTAACCCTCGTTCCCTTATGGAGGGAACGGAGATATTGTGTCCTTTTTGCCACAATTCCGGACTACCTCTGAGTGAGATTGAGATGCTTCTTGACTCCTCAGAACAGAACGAGTGAGCAGATGCCACGCTGGCCTACTTATACCCGGATGTCTGGGACGTGGCCAGCTATGCAAATTCTGCACATACAATTTAATTCGCCTTTTCTCTAAGATATCAGAGGTGTTTGGGCTCCCAAGAGTAACCTCTAGTGTCGTATCATTTGACACAACTTCTCCGTTCCCTCCATCAGGGAACGAGGGTTACCATACGTAACCGTGACGCACATTCTTTCAATATCACGATTATCACCTTTATAGCATAAATTAAGATGTTACTCAGCCGTGGCTTGCAAAATGTTTTGTATTTATTGATAACATTTGATTTTTAAAAAAATGAAAGAAAATATTTAGATGTTTTGAAGGTTGAATGGTTGCAAACAAACAAATAAATAAATAACAAATTTAGCCTGAAAAGTTTTACACATCAAATAAAGTCAGAGTAACTTTTAATGCCATGTTATTCATGCTAAATAACTGATGAATAACAGGATTAGTTTCTTTAATGGGAAGCCAAATTGTGCTCTATTCATGAAATGTGTTGGCTTGTATGAATGTGGCAATTTAAGACATCACAGCATGACATAATGAGCTGTTTTTAATTGTAGTATATTAATTAATCTACATGTGTGAATGTTTACTAGATACATGCTGAGACTTCTATTTATGACTATTATAACTAATACACAGTGTACCCTTCTGTCGTCTTTCCTGTTGTTTATCCAAGATGCCTACATAAGTGCTTTGACATCCATGCCGTCCATATCCCGAAATAACCTTCTCTGCCCAAGAGTATAATTGGCTGTCTAATAAGCCATTCACTGCTTACAAGAGTGAGTCGTTAACAAAGCAAATGGCCTATTATCACCCTTGAATGGTTTTGAATATGTTAACCAAAGAGGCTTAGCCTCACATTATGGTCCAGAGTTCACAAGTAATCAATAGCATATGATTGGTCAGTGTTTCCATATTTAAAATGAAGAGTTGGAGTGAAAGCTCGTTTTTTTTGTATTACTGTTCTGTTATTCGCCTCTTGCATAGCTTTTAAGATAGCTCACACCTACTGCAGCAACAGATATGAATGGTCTCTTTGATGTGACACATTATCAATCAGCTATTATATCATTACACAACCTGCAAATTGAAAATTGCCCAACTGTGGTGTGTCTTTGATGTTTTATCATATTGATGTTATTTGAAGCCGTGTTTTGGACTATATCTGAGGTGTGAGATTGAACAGAATCATCTGTTTGTGTTGTGCAGGTACATGGCCATCATCCATCCCCTGAAACCACGTCTTTCAGCCACAGCCACTAAGGTGATCATTGTGTGTATTTGGGTACTGGCTGTGGTTTTGGCCTTTCCTCTGTGTTTCTTTTCAACCATCAAAAAATTACCCAAGCGGACCCTCTGTTACGTTGCCTGGCCGAGACCTTCAGAGGACCCTTTCATGTGAGAGCTCTTTAAATATGCATGCACAATTTTCTTCCCTTCCGTTCAGTTTATTTGCAAATCACTTTGAGGTACAATGTTGTACAATATTGTACAATAAAAGGACATTTTTATTATTATTATTATTATTATGGTTGTTGTTGGTTTTAATTATTATCAAGAATATTCATAGTTATAATTAATATTATTAATAATTATTTTATTAGTAGTGTTAGTATAATCAACAACATTAACAATATTCTAACTATTATTATATATTTATTATTATTATTATTATTTTTATTTATTTTTTTACATAGCTAGTATGTAGAAATATTGTCAGTGTCGACAGAGTTTCACTGTTCACATTTTAATTTCAGTCCAAAAAAAATCTGAATAAATCTGATATTACACTGATATTTTGGGCAACATTTAGCTTTTCCCAAAATCTCTTAAATACAGCAGCATTCATTCATTTAAAAAAAAAAGAATTGTATCCTCATTGGCAGCACAGCCACTACATTTATCTCTCTCTCTCATTACAGGTATCATATCATAGTAGCCTTGCTGGTGTACGTTCTGCCCCTGGTGGTCATGGGAATTACTTACACGATTGTTGGGCTGACACTTTGGGGAGGAGAGATTCCTGGAGACTCATCAGACAACTATCAGGGCCAACTGCGAGCCAAAAGGAAGGTAAGCAGTTCACGTTCTTGAGGGTCTCTTAGATTGACTCTTATATCACATCGTCTCATCAGAGCCTTTGAGCTGAAACAGAAGTACAAGTGCAGAAAAGTAAAAGAGAACAGATTGTTATAATAGCAAACCAGGTGGTCCAGTGTTTGGGCAGTGAAATGTAAGTGGTTATCAAATACTAATCCCAGGTGTAGATGTCAAACGCAGATGTACAGTAATGTTGTTGTTCGACTGATTAGAACGACTGAAGCACATCAGTGTAAACAGGATGCACACTTACATTTAATGGGCCATTATATGTGGGATCAATAAGTTATTAGAGAGGGAAGTTCTTTAAAGAAAATGGAAAGGGCTGGTTAGTCTGACAGGTCATTTAGATCACATGCATGAGGAAGTCAATGAAAAAGACGGATAGATAAAGAGATGCAGACAGTGATAAACCCAGACAGGGTTGTCTTTTAGCTAGTTTTGATTTTTGTGCACAAATACCGCCAGCCACGGTGAGGGAAAATGGGCTAGATGTTTGTCAGACTAATGAAATGTTAATATTTGCTCTTGTTATGGAGATTATAGCAGCAAAGGGAACCTGCGGGCAGAATCTGGCCTGTCAATCAATGTTATGCAGAACTCCCACTGATTTTGATAAAATCTTAAAACTCGGCAGTGAGTTAAGCAGTTGTCAGTTAGCGGACATCAACTCATATCTAAACCAGAGAGTTTAATCTTTTACCATGTTCATTAATTTATTTTTATTTTTTGGTCATAATCCAGCTATTCTACTTTATATGAACCAAGACAGCATGAGTTTAGTTGACTTATTTGATCATGTTTTATCCAATCAGTTATTTTTAAAATGAATGTTTTTTAGCTCACAGTTTTTTTCTCAGAATTGCTTGATATAAAAACGCAATTCTGACTTTTTTTCTCAGAATTGTGAGTTTACATCAGTATGACTTTATAACACGCAGTTGTGAGTTATTAAGTCAGAATTGTGAGATATAAACTCGCAACTCTGAGAACATATCAGTCTTTTTTCTCCCCTCAGAACTTATAACTCGCAATTGCAAGTTTATATCTCACAATTCTACAATAACTTAATTTCTCAGAATTGTGAGTTTATATCTCGCAATTCTGCCTTTATAACTCACAATTGCGAATTTATATCTCTAGAAAAAGTCAGAATTGCAAGATAAAGTCTATTTTGTATTTTTTATTCAGTGGCAGAAAACAGGCTTCCATTCCAAACTGTTTTGTTGACCATTGAAAAAGAAAAACCCTCAAACATTTTGTTCCACAGAAGAAAAAGTCATAAAGGTAGAAATTACAGTAAGTGTCCATAGAAGTCAATAAATCGTTTCATTTCTATATACTTTTAACATAAATAAACATCAAAAACAAACAAATCAACAAAGAATCTACAGTTCATACCAAGTCTGTTTGTCTGTGTATTGTAAAAATGTGTTAGACAGATGCCTTTGGCCATTTCTTTCTGTTCAGCTCTTTTAAAATGCAAGATGGCATTGTGTGAACAGCTCTACTTTGTTTGTGACATCTGCTTTAGTTAAATGTGATTTGGGAAGTGTCGTGTGTAGTATAGGTCAGGGGTCATAATTGAAAGTGTTTCATGTTTCATGATTATTGCACTAAATTAAGTAGACCAACAAACTGACAGCTCTAAAATGAGTATATAAATCTTCAGGCTTAAAACAGATAAGCCACATATAATATAATCCATTGGTGGTGTCAAACTTAGCATGTTAACGCAGGTGAGTAATTTTTTTATTTTAACACGTTAAAAATATTTAACGCAATTAACGCATAGGCAGGGCTAGGTTTGGCCACCCCACACACAACTGCTAAAGAAATGTGTTTATTTAGATGTGCAGATCGTCTTTACGAGCACATCAAATGGAGGAATATTCAGACTCGCCTCCAACTTCACTTCAGCACCAGATGTGAGTCAAACGAGCGTGGAAATGGTACCGGTGACGAGGAGCTTCAGTAGAACATCAGTGAACTGTGGTCGGATGAGATGTTGTCAGGCCATATGTCGGTAAAAACGAATCTTCCTGTCCTGTCAGCCGTTATACTGTGCTTGTAGCGCACGCTCTTTAAGTGCATGCACAAATGTGCCCATGCTCTATTAGGCTCTAATTGTAAACAATGTATCGTATTCAAACCCAAATTAAACTGCAAGTATGCAATGTCATAGTTATGTTGTCAGCTGAGACATGAATTTACAAAAAAGACGATTAAAGCTGCCTTAAAACTGTGCATGTAAGTATTTAATATTTATAGGTCACATTTAAAGCGTGTCAGATCCGCATCAAGTTCAGCAACGGCAGCTTTTAAAGTAACAGCAGCTAAAATATCCTAATAACCAGCTGCTGTGATGTATGTTGATCAAAGAACAAAATTAAAAAGAGGAAATTAATAACTTCTATAGTTTCAAGCTTTATGTTTATATAATTTAGTGTTTGATAACTTTAGGCTATGTTTTCTTGCTAAAGGGCACAGGTAGTTAGCCTGACATTTATTGTAATGGGTTTATGTGAAGATTGTTTCAAGTTCACTTAAATTAGAAGTTATTTTTTATATTCTAATACATGTTAAAGTGATAGCTCTCAATTATACAGTAATGTTGATATTGCTGATAATGTTGAGAATGTTTATATTCAATGGTTAAATTTTGGGGGAAAAAGTCATCATTTGGAATCAGTGATACTCGCCTTCAGTCATTAATAAGGATGGCATTAAACAAGTATTAAAAATATACATTCATTATGTTATTACTACATAAATTTGTAGCATGAATGTGAAATTATTACAATATAAAAGTATAATTAAAAACTTTAATGTCAGGTAGGATTAAACTAATATATATATATATATATATATATATATATATATAATTTCCATATGTAAAATAAATTGTCATATGAACTAAATAAATTATTAGAAATTGTCAGAACTCCTTCATCACCAGAACCACACGTATACGTTGTGGTATTCTCATAAATGAGCTGCAAAATCTCACAAAAGAGAAGAAATTATTAAATAAAGTCATTATTTTTGTTTTCTTGACACACAAAAAGTATTCTCATAGCTTCATATAATTACAGTTGAGCCACTGTTGTCACAAGGGCAATTTTGATGATGTCCTTATTACCTATATGGGCCTTGAATGCGTCAGTTGCATTGCTGTCTATGCGGGGTCAGAAAGCCCTCAGATTTCATCAAAAATCTCTTAATTTGTGTTCTAACGATGAACAAAGGTCTTACGGGTGTGGAACTACATACAGGTGAGTGATTAATGACAGAATTTTCATTATTGGGTGAACTATCTCTTTAAACCGGTGTGTCTCATTTGTCTGTAGTGCTTGCTGTGGCAGGTTCACGCTGCTCGATTTTTGCCATGATTTTAACTCAAACACCCGAAACTAGAGGCAAATCGGTGCTTTTTCAATTGAGTGACAGTCACATAGTATATGTTATCAAAGGCTGAGAGATCTGAGAGCTGAGAGAAGCACAAATGTGTCGCCGATGCAAGCATTTTACAGGCTACCGTTTTTGACAGGAATAAATGCACTCTCATGTGAGGCTCATTGGAAATATGTTCCTCTGTAGAGGCATGTATTTCCAATGAGCCTTTGTTGTAGAACGCCTTATGTTATTTCCCATATCAATTCTCACATATGTTTGGTTGTGAAACGTAGTTTGTAGACAAGGCCGAGCTGTTGGCGATTCTTGCTGTTGAAGAGTGTAATGTGTGACCCCCTGTTGCCGATCTGTCGTGGTGTTGTGCACACAACATCAACAAGATGTGGGTGTCCAAACTCAGTCCTGGAGGGCAGGAGTCCTGCAGAGTTTAGCTCTAACTTGTCTCAGCACACCTGCCTGGAAGTTTCTAGCATGCCTAGTAAGAGCTTGATTAGCTGGTTCAGTTGTGTTTAATTGTGGTTGGAGCTAAACTCTGCAGGACAGTCTACAGATTGTGCCCCAGATAGTCGTGCAGTGTAAGAAAAGCAGTGATCCGGCTACTTTGAAAATAGTATTTTGTAAACCCGCCATTAATGAAAGTGATAACATTCAGGACCAGGAAGGGCATACTTTTCTCAAGGGAAATCATTTGTAAGGGACAAAAGAAGTATATTTGTGCATTTATGTTTAATGACTTAGCTTTGTTTTTTATGCTAATGTATTATATATTAAATGTTCAGAGCTCATAATAACTCATTTCAATTGGAAAATCTTGTGCTTGAAGGAATTAGATAAAATTCCCCTTCATGGGGAATGAGACATTTATTGACATGTTCTTAGCACTAAATGCAATAGATTTTCCTTGATAACCTTGACAACAGTGGTCAGCTTGGGGCATTTGCACAGAAAAGCACTTAACAAATTAGTATGGTTGATCTATAACACTCTGACTTAGCTAATGTTAAACCCATCAAGAAAAAGTTGTCAAAAGCTCCCCAAAAAATTGGTTTTGGACAAATACTCAGGTCTGCTTCCAATTTCCTATTCTCTCACAGTATGTACTGAAATATATTATACAAACAAATATATTGCTCTGTGGTTTCTTTTCTAGTAGGAAAGCAGCTCTGAGTGACTTTAGTTTGGTAAATTTGCTGTTGTTTTAACGAGCAGAGCTTTTTGCAACAGAATCAAAAATCAGATTTCAAGTGTTTCTATTAGTGCTTTCAATTGATAATATATATATATATATATATATATATATATATATATATATATATAATCACACATTTTTTTCTGAAATAATCATGATTAATTAATTAAAATTAATGTAGAAAAAACAAAGAAAGAATATTTTAATATTTGTTTAATACCATATTTTTTAATGACTGAAGGCAAGTGTCACTGATTCCAACTGATGCCTCTATGATTTTTTTTTCCTAATATTTAACCATTGACTATAGCCATTCAACATTACAGTATAATTGAGCTATCAATCTGACATTTATTAGACTTAAATAAATAACTTAAAATATAAAAGGAACTTAAAACAATCTTCACATAAACCCATTATAATATGTAATAAAGCTATCAAACACTAAATTCTAAATTAAATAAAGATAAAGCTTAAAACTACAGAAGTTATTGATTTCCTCTTTTTTACATTTTTTTTCTTTGATCAACAGACCTTTTTGTAACTTCATGTCTTAACTGACGACATAACTACAACATTGCATACTCTTGTAGTTAGGGGTCAAGTTGTGAAATCTGGCACACTCAAATGCTACTAACTTTTGAACCTTGGCTCATGCCAAGTCGAATTAACACCAAAATTCAAAAATCATAAGATTTTTTTTCTATTTTTAATTGTTTGAAAAACCTACTTTTTTGAACAAGTTCTAGACAGTTTGTCAGATTTTCACCAAAATTTGGTTATCTTCAGACCATGCTGGCAAAAAGTTATGGAATTCAAGTTGATTAGTCAAATTGTTCTCGAATAACACGCAAATTAATTATACGAAAAGCACGGTAAAATGGATGTGAGGATATATCTCTGCAAAGGTTTGGCGTATTGAGACCAAACTTGGTGTGTGTTATAACAAACAGGACCTGAGGCTACCTGCAGTGTTTTGGCGCAGTGCCACCTAGTGGTCAGGAGGTAAAATTTTTTTATTAGCTCATAACTTTTGAATAGTTTGGCCAAAAAAAAAAAAAGGTCTCTTTAGATTCAGTGCATAACACTGAGTCAAATTATACCCAGTTTTCCCATGTCAGCCATTTTGGGCGTTGGCCATTTTTAATTTTGTAGTAAAATGCTATATTTTACAAACACATTGATGTGTTGTTACAAAGCTTGGTATGGGTCATCAGCACGATACCCTGATGGTGCCTGAGAAGTTTCGGGACAAAAACCAAATATTTGCATGCTTATAACTTTGGGTGTGGTTGACTTATTTTCACGGGAAAAACTCATTTGTTAGACTCCCGAATTCTTGCCAAGTCCAGTGATACCAAACATGCCAGGTTTTGCCTTATGGTATGTGCAACGTTACATTTTAGCGCTTAAAAACATTCACCAAATTTGACATAAAGAATTTGGAGGGATTGTGCCTCTTGGTGGCGCTATAATTGAACATAACATGAAATTGCCATTGACTACAATAGAGTATTATAATAAAATTTGTATGTACCATCGAAACCATAACCTGAAAGTACTCAAAACATTTTGAGATAAAAGTGGTAACCGATTAAATCATATTATTAGTGGTTGTTTTCATGACTTTTCACCCATTTTGACTAAAATCATGTTAAAATGGCTTTAATTACTCATTGCTGCAGTTGATCTGATGCTTCCCTTGCCTAGTGCTTGACCTCATAATTGCAGTTATATTTTCATTTGGGTTTGAATATGATACAGCGTATTAAAGCTGGCTGCACACTAGACGATTTTCAAATCGTAACCGATTTTAAAACCATGGGAGACCACAGACATGAAGACAGTTTCCTCCAATTTCTAGCCTTATAATCCTCTGAATGTGCAGACTAGATGATTCGACCAGACTGCGAGACCACACAATTGTTGACTGTAGGAACGATTTCACAGTGACACGAGATCTCACAGAGACTCACAAGATCAAACGTAACTAGAGAAGAAAAACAAATGGAAGATGATCAATGTTGTCTGCTGGCTCTGCCGGCATACGTTCTGTTTCACAGTGAAAAAGAATGTATAAAAAAGAATGTTGGGGATGTATTCTGCTTTGGTGGCATTTTTTTGTGGCTGTCAAGTTTCAGCTATAGAAGCACGCAACTTCCTTGCTCGCTCTCAGTGACTATCGGGGGTATCACGTCAGAGGCAGCCCGATCAAGAATCCCAAACATCAAACACACAATTTGAGTTTGGGGACCCTCCGTCTTGATCGGGAGCAGTTAAATAATCATAATGACACCACACAACAGAGTTTTATTTGGACAAAAAATCATTTGCGACAAGCCTCGAATTGGGCCACACCCCCCCTTCGTTAAAATCGGCCATAAAATCGTCTAGTGTGCAGCCAGCTTAATGTAGTCTAACACAGCGCGCACAGGCACATTTGCACGGTAAAATGACTGACAGGACAGGAAGATTTGTTTTTAACGACATACGGCCTGACAACATCTCATCTGATTGCAGTTCACTGATGTTTTACTGAAGCTCCTTGTCACGGTAATGTTTCTATGCTCGTTTCTGGCTTGTGCCTGGCGCTGAGGTGAAGTTGGAGCACAAGTCTGAAAAGTCTCCCATTTGATGTGCTCCTAAAGACGTTCTGTGTCTAAATAAACGCAGTTGTGTGTGGGGTGGCCAAACCTAGCCCCGCTCCTACGCTAATTGCGTTAAATCGCTTTAACGCGTTAAACTGAAAAATTGGATTGCCTGCGTTAACACTCTAATTTTGACACCACAAGTTTCTATCCATTCTGTCTCGGGGCTGTGATTCTTGTATAAATACTTTAGTGCCACCTTGATGTAGTCCTTTGTGTATCATGGGTGAGAAGTGTAGCTAGTTAGAGAAATCAGTTAATTACAGCCAGATGGCCCATTAAGTGGGAATGATGTGACACACTCAATTGATGAGCTATTTAAGACATTTCAAAATGAAGTTTTCCAAAGTGTACACAATATTGCAGCTCAAGGCAGAATCTGGTCTTGCAGCCCATTGAGACTCACTAAGTCCTGGAATACAGCCGTTCACTGGTTCAATAGGCATTTTATATATTCTACGTTCCGATCAATAGCATTCGGAGCTCAGTCTGCCGGTTGTATGTTTCATTAACGGTTGTTGCAATTGTACTGGCTCTCTGTTTCGATCAGCTCGCTCCCAACGGTTGCCCCCTCATCATGTATCTTCCTTCTATTAGTGGCCAGCATGCCGAATATGTGTATTTGAGGCCGGTTAGCTCTTGCGCGTTCCATATGCCCCCACTTTATGTGATGTGTAAAGGTGCTTATGGGAATCTAGAAGCATTAACATTTCTTTCAGCCTTTAGAAGACCCTCAATTAAGCCTGGGGGGATTTTCATTTTCATTGTCACTGCAAATGTAACTCTTTGAGAAGATTGGAGAAGCTGGTGGGTGACCAATACTAGTCTATTTGATGGCTTTGTGTAGCCATTGACAAACCAGAAAAAGCAATCCATTTTTTTTTTTGAACATGAATGAATGGTGTACAAAATGGGCAGCGTTGGAGTGGTGATGTTAAAAGAATATCAGCTTTATGTAATGTACTTTCAGATTAAAGTAGTCTCTGCCGTTCTTTGTAATCTAATTGTGGAAAACCTTCCCGGTAATGTTTCCAATCATGCACTTCAGATAATTTTACTAATGTTGTATGCTATTTTATGATGAAGCAACACCCGTTTCTTCTCTCCATAATGAAATGTTTTGCAAAAATATTGTCAAACTTGGAAATTGTGTGTTTTCTGAAAATAATTCAACATTATTTTATATTGTAAAGTAGAGTAAGACTTTCATATGACATGGGGTTTAGAAATAACTACAGAGATAAAGAAAGGCAAACAATACTTTGTGCTTTGGTTGCAACTGCAGAGGTTTTATTATTTATTTTGTTTTGTTTTGTTTCAGCCTAGACAGTACTTTGGTATATTATTTTCTGTCATGCATATTTAGTTTATATGCCAAGTGCAGAGTTTTTTTTATTTTATTTTAATTTATTTTATTTTAGTTTAGTTTAGTTGGCCTAAATTTAGTTATATGCCAACTGCAGAGTTTATTTCATAATTTAATTAATTTTATCTTATTTTATTTCATTTCATTTCATTTCATTTTATTTAGCCTAAACAGTACTTTAGTATATTATTTTACATACAGAATTGTTTTGTTTTGTTTTGCTTTGTTTTGTTTCAGCCTAAAGTTTTTATTTATTTATTTACTATTTTCTTATTACTTTTATTTGATGCTTTATTTCAATTTATTTTGTTTTGTAAAATCAATTTTAAAATTCTTAACCTCAACATCATCATTCTTAATCCAGAGCAGGACGCATTGTTTCATACACTTTGTCATTACAACGTCACATGTTATCATATTTGCTGAAAGCTTTAGGCAGGTGCACTTGAATTCGCTTGTAGGATTTAGGCATCATGGGTCGAAAGCCTCACTAGCAGTTCGTCTGCCTTTAGGATTACCGAGGCAATGCTTGCTTTGGATTGCAAGAATCAGTTATTAACTCTAATCTAAGCCTGAGGAAAGTGATCCTGTGAGTTTTGCTCTGATGATTATGGATTAGGAGGCTCTGTTGATGAGCCACCCTCTGATCATGTCACAATGGCTGGCCTCACTCTGTTCTCAAGGCATGTTTTTCTCTACTTTATTGGAAGGTGTTGTTTGTGTGTTTGCATTGTTTTGGTGTTTTTCAGGGGCGAGTCATGTTTTTTAAAAAAATACCCGTTCAATGAAAATGATAGAATGAAACCTTCACCTTCTAGCTTACAAATTGACCATGTTCCTCTTATGTATATATATTTTGGTTATATGTAGATATTCTTTCTCATAGCATACATAGGATGTTGTAGGCAGTAATTTGGCTGCATAAATGTTTTTAGTAGCTCTGTAGCAAATTACATTTGAAGAGCAAGTGTCACTGTTGTTGCGTGTATTTGTATTTGTTTGTGCTCATTTGTGTTTACCATCTGACACTGTGGATCAAGTGAATTTGTAAAAGTGTATGTGAAAGCGTTCAGTTGAAAACCTATTTAACATTTCTAGAGCGCGCTGCGGATAATTATAATCAACATTTTTGAGCGCAAAGCATCAATCCAGCTCTGCTGGAAGACAATGACTGCTGCCATAGTGTGTTAACTGCAATCACAAAAGCACACTTGTGAAGTTTTGCTTATCTCATCCAAAACAGAGAGCTAAGTGCCTGTGCCACAATACTATCACAATCCATTTCCATCCATATTAGCTTTGTGGCTCCTCCACAAGAAATCAGAACAAAAGCTTCTTTTGGAACATCATTTTAACCATTTGCACATAAAAGAAAAGTACCAACTCATTCACTAAAGTTGAATAAATATTATTTATTTATTTATTCTCTCTTTACCTGATGCTGAAAGATAATTGGTTGGAAAGGTTACCTTTAATAATAGCTGTGTGGAGGCAAATCAAATTTCTTTTTCCTTTTAGCCCTTTTCCGGAAACAAATTATTGAATTTAATTTGACGTTGAATCATTTGATTATCCATTCTGATTAGATGGTTTGCTAATCAGAGGAGCCTTTATGCTGTTGCTGTCAATAAAACTCACCTGTGCTATCGCACATGGAAAAATGTTTTTACATTCATCTGAGCAAGTAAATTGATTAAAAAGCAGTTTATCACTGTTGCTGCCTTCATTTTGAATATGTGATATTTCACAGTCCACAGGCCCGTCGCGGCAAACAGCACATCACTGGCAAATAGTGCAAAGTGAGACACTCAAGCCAGATGCACGAATATTCCACACAATCAGCCCCTGACAGATTGTGATCCATTTTCTCAACAGGAGCTGTTTTCGGCTAGGCTTCATTTTCTCTAAATAACTATTCAAAATGATCCCAGCACTGTTTTCGGGAATGAATATATCAATGCGCCATAATGGCCAGTGTCACAGCCTTTCTGTCATCCGTCATCTCATTCCAACCGAAACTGTTTTGCAAGTCTATGTGGGAAGGTACGAAACACAGTTTCTGATCTTCTTTTTGAAAATGTGACTCCACCGATGCTTTTAAAGGAAAAGTTCACTTCCAGAACAAAAATTTACAGATAATTTACTCACCCCCTTGTCATCCAAGATGTTCATGTCTTTCTTTCTTCAGTTGAAAATATTTTTTTTTGTTGAGTTATTTGAGGCAAACATTTCAGGATTTTTCTCTGTATAGTAGACTTCAGTGGTGCCCGCAAGTTTGAACTTTCAAAATGCAGTTTAATGCAGTTTAGCCTCAAAGGGCTCTAAACGATCCCAGCCAAGGAAGAAGGTTCTTATCTAGAGAAACAATCTGTTATTTTCTAAACAACAAAAAAAAATGAAAATTGATATACTTTTTAACCTCAAATTCTAGTCTTGTCTAGCTCTGTGTGTACTCTGTGCATTCCAGGTCAATACAGTTAGGGTATAACTTCAAAATCGCCCTACACCGACCCAGTGTTTACAAAGTGAACATGCAAGGAGGGTCAAACTCCCTTTACAAAAAAAAAAAAAGGTAAAACAGCGATGTAGTACGATTTTGAAGTTGGAGGAGAAAGGTGAGAGTTTTTCAACATACTCTAACTGTCTTGAGCCATAATACACAAGTTCACGCAGAGCTAGACAAGATGAGCTATTGAGGTTAAAATGTATATAAATTGGAATAAAATTTTTTAGAAATGAACTAATCGCTTTGCTAGATAAACCCTTTTTCCTCAGCTTGGATCATTTAGAGCCCTTTGAAGCTGCATTTAAACTGCATTTTGGAAGTTCAAACTTGTGGGCACCATAAAAGTCCACTATGTTGAGAACATTGCTGAAATTTTTCCTCAAAAAACATCATTTTCTTACATATATATGCACTACTACAGATTCAAAATAGATATCTCTTCTAACAATATACGCTACGGTTCGAAAATTTGGGGTCAGTACATTTTTGTTTTGTTTAGTTTTTTTCTTTTCAAATAAATGAATACTGTTGTTCAGTATATGTGTTAAAAAGTGATAGTGAATACATATGTCATTAGAAAAAAACAAAAACAAATTCTATTTAAAATAACTGCTGTTCTTTTTAACCTTTTACTCAAAGAATCTTGAAAGAAGTATCACAGGTTCCAAATGTTAAGCATCACAACTGTTTCTAACATAAATCAGCATATTAAAATGATTTTTTGAAGGATCATTTGACACTGAAGACTGGACTAATGCCTGATGAAAATTCAGCTTTGCGTCACAGGAATAAATAATATTTTGTCTAGTTTAAATGTAAATTTTTTTCCCTGTATTTTTGATTAAATAAATGCAGCCTTGATGAACATAAGAGACTTCTTTAAGAAACATGACAAATCTTGATGATCTCCCATTGAACATAACAGTAACAGAATATTTGTCCTTTTTAAAGCATAGCAGTATAAATCGCAATCCATTCTCCTTGAAGTTTGTCTGCGGTATTCCTTTGGGTTTCGCAAAAGCAAGAAAATAATGTGGGGTTGGAAGGACATGGTATGAGTAAATGATGACTATTTTTTCTTGGCTGAATTATTTTTTTAAATACAGGTTGCACAGCAACACAATCTGTGGTGCAAAACAGAGTGACATTATCTTCATAGCACATACAGAAAAGACAGATTGTGACCATAACTGGTGAAGTTAAATCAGCTGTTTATAATGCACATTGTTTGAGGTATAAACTTGTATCAAATTTGTATCAACAGTGATATAAGTTGGATGGACCCATGATTCTGTATATCAGAAGAAGTACTGATAATTACATTGTAAATGGTGATTTGGTTTCAGTTCACATGCTTCTGTTTAAGAAAACCATGATTCCTCTGTCAAGAAGCCGTTGGCTGAATCAATACTGATTAGGATGAGAGTGAGTGTGTCTGCTGAAGTCTAGAGTGAGTTTATTTGCTTTACTGGCAGTCTGAGGTGAATGAACACCCCGCTGTCAAATTTGTCAGCTTGTTAAAGTATGCACTTCAGTTACTCAGCAAATAATGATGTTTATTATTGGCAGGGCCAGATTATCCAATAGGCATTATGGGCACAGGCCCAGGGGCCTATGTGCACTTGGGGCCCAAGTGTCGGGAAGGAAAAAAAATTGACACTCAAGATAAAAAAATGACGCATTAATTTGAATGGTTTCAGGGGTGTAGACAGTAGAGTGCCAGACTAACAGAATTGTATTTTGATGCGAGGACACTGGTTGAATCCGGCTCATTCATGAAACATGAGCAGAAGGAATTTTTGTGTAAATTGTTCATAAAGTAGTTCTGATGAAGGCTAAACTTTGGAATTCATGAAATTATTATTATTTTTTTTTAAATGTTAGTTGGTACAGAGGAAATGTACCTGCTCCTTGTGTAAATCTGGGCATAAAATGTTCTGTGTTCTAATTGGCAAACTAATGGCATTGTGTTTTTATGCACTGCCATATTTTAGGTTTATAAGTTATTATTATTATAAATTATTATTACGTTACTGCCGTGGATATTCCAGGGTTGGGCAACTGGCGACCAGCTGTCTTTTAGTATTAGACTCGGATGATCAATTTTAAAACATTTTAAAAGTAAGCCACGTAAAGATTGCTTTCAGTTTAAGATGCTAAAACTATCTCCAACCAGGAGAGGTCGCTAGAGGTCCAGCTGCTCACCGTATTAATTACATCATAGTAGGACCTGCACTCTAACCTAAACATTCACTATTAGCATGTAATGAATAACTGACCATAGAGACAGAGTGCATTTAGGCCACGCCCACACCGGGGGGGAAAACAATCCAATGCGCTCCATTGACTTTGTATAGAGAATGGGAACGTGACGTCAGCAACGCACAGCATTCTGGGACTTAAGGACACAGACACTGCTGTACAGACTGGATAATAGTGGAGGTAGATGTTAAAATTTATATTTAACAGTTAAAAACACATTAGAATGGAGAACGCTTGCTATGTTATGAACTGCCATATCTGCTCTCATGACCGGATTGAAAACGCAACTTTCTGCTTTTCATCTTAAACAGCACAATGGTGAAAGCATCTCTATGAAAATAAACATCTTGACCACAATTTGGCTTTGTCATTTGTATTTATTATTTATAACAGATAATTCCTGATTCACTTGAATGTGTA
The DNA here is from genome assembly GCA_033026305.1 of Cirrhinus molitorella. Lineage (NCBI taxonomy): Eukaryota > Metazoa > Chordata > Actinopteri > Cypriniformes > Cyprinidae > Cirrhinus > Cirrhinus molitorella. The sequence goes on from CM065120.1 coordinate 30,831,046, forward strand.
AGTGCTCAAGCTAGGAATAATGTACAAAACACGTTTATGCATGATATAGCTGGTTACGATCACTCTCTGTGTTCCTAAAGCAACCGATGATCCATAGTTTTGCTTCATGAGAAATTGTATTTGTTCCATTTAAGTCTAGCAAAAGTTCATTGGTGTAGTGCTTTCACAATATAATTCATCACAGATGGTCATATTATTTTCCTTAATGCTTTAATATTAAGAAATGAAGGAAGGACATATAATGATACGTGTTGATTAAATACATCAGTTGTTTTCAGTTTAAGTCATTGCATCACTCTGCATATTTTGCATGTCTCACTTAGTTAACACACCAGATTTAGATAACCAGCCCGTTAGAAAAGTGAATTACTTGCACGAACAGTGCTCCGATATATGAAATGTGACATAATATAGCTCTGTAAATAAATACAATTTAAATTCACGTCTTGCACACTTTAATGCCACCATTTGAATGGAATATATATGCACCTTTCGAACTGGAATCATGCCAGAATATACTTGATGTCCACCTCGCAGGGCACTTACTTACGGTCAAATAGAACAAACAAACAAACGAACAAAGCAGTAAGAGATACACAAAATGTGCAGAGCGGTGGATCGCTTACATGATCACCTGGCTGAGATCAAGTTATATTGTTTTTATTTTATCTGGCAGATATATCAGTGCCACTTAAATTATTAAAAACTGCAAAAATAGAATCAGTTTGATCCTGTGTGCAGTACGATTTCTCTGAGTGGGTATTATGTTGTTTATGCGTCATGTTCTAGCCACACGACTGAGCGCTTGAATAAACGCAGTGGATTCAAATATTAATCCATTTATTCTAAGCAAATACAAGCAGCTCTTTAAAATATTGAAGCAAATACAGCCGTCTTTTCCTCTGGTGATTTGTATGTGTTGTCATTGTACGCTACTTAGCGTGTCCCCAAACATGGCCGCGACTACCCAGAATGCTGTGCGCAGTGACGTAGTTTCCCGAGCTCTATTGCGGGAAGCTGCCTTCTTGTCATTTCTGACTTATAACAAAAAACAGAACAATGTCTAAAAGCTGCTATGTGACAAGGTGTATAGTAAACAAGCTAAAAAAACACAACAAATAGTTGTAGATGTCAGAGAATTTCATGATGGGCCATTTATTTGGATCATTTCTCCAACAAACGGAAGGTAAGGAAAAGAAGCACTGACACAGACCAATAAAATGTAGTTTCTCAATATATCTCCTAATTTCAGGTTTACATAGGGTGGTGGAATAATCCTTTGACATGTTTCAAAATAATGAATGTTTACTGACGCTGATTAAGTTTCCCGCCAGAGGGCGTAGTTTTCTAGTAATATGACACGCTGCGCTCTACTTATTTCTCTCTAAATGCTAGTTTTTTGGGTCGACAGTTTATAAAAACGTAGTTCTGTGTTTTTTAGCTTGTTTACTGCACACTTTGTCACATAGCAGCTTTTAGACACTAGGCGCGTTTCCATTACAATTTTGCGCAAAACTTTTGCGATATTTTCTAAATGTCGATTAAAAAACTGTTGCGAAATGACGGTGTTTCCATTAACCATGCGACTAAAACTCGTCCTCTCGCGATAAGTCAGGCGACAGATATAGGTAGGCTTACTTATATCGCAGCCAAGCGGCAAGCTCCCGCTCTCTCTCGTGAAGCCAATACGGAAGTGACTAAAACTGCAATTCATCGACTGGCCGCTGGAGGCTGGCTGCAAAAGGGAGTCAATCCAATAGACTCCCCATGTTAAAATGCCCAACTTTACAGCAGAAAAAAACATGTTTACAGCCTGGTTCAAAAAATGATTTTGGTCTATATAGCTAATTTTGCCCTTCATGACAACTGTGAGGGGGGTGAATTTTTTTATAACTCATCCGTTTAAACTATATTAAGCCTTAAAGTTCTGCATAATTAAGGGCGTGGCCACTTGAGTGACAGGTGGATTGATGTTGCCTTCTCTATCTGCTGTCACGTCACCTCAGGCCTCAGCCACTGGCATCTCTACCGTGCTTTTGTTTTATGCAGTCTATGTTTATTTTCGTGATTATTTCTTAAAATTATCAAACAAAATATCAAACCCCTATTTTCGAATATCCGGGAGTGACGCACGGTGACGCGCTGCTAAGATGGCGGCGGTCGGCTCCGCCCACTTTAGGCTTCAAAACCGCTCTTCAGAATCCTACGAGTGACGCCACGGACACTACGTCCATGTTTTTTTTACAGTCTATGATCGCAGCCAACGCACTAGCTGTTTTTATTTTTAATCGGAGACGTAGGCGCGTTATACAAGCAGTAATGGCAAGGCAAGCCCCCTATATTTCGGAGCGGCCACGTATGCGCTTGTTCTGGGAAGTAATAGTGCGTGATTTCACGGAGGAACTGTGGATTCAGAATTTCCGGATGAACGCATCCACTTTTTTGGAGCTGTGCAGTGCAATAGGGCCTCTTGTAGCACCTGCAGCATCATGCCCAAGGGAGCCAGTTTCCACAAATAAACGAATAAAGAAAGATCATATGACTGTTCACGTATATCATGTGACCTGGAAATGCGAAAAAACGTTTCCATTGCCGTTTTGCGAATTATTCCTTTTTCGCATTGTCTGAAAAACCACCTCATGCGAACACAAAAGTTTTTTTGCGATATATGGGTGTTTTTGCGAATTTGACGCGTTTCCATTAGCCGTATTTTCAATTCTCAATTTCAATTTGCGCATTTTGAAGAGTAATGGAAACGCGCCTACCGTTCTGATTTTTGTTTTAAGCAGGGTTGCCAGGTTTTCACAACAAAACCCGCCCAATTGCTACTCAAAACTAGCCCAAAACTAGCCCAATCGCGTTTCAAAGGGGGGTCCCCTGTTAAAAATCGCATTCTGGGGTGTAAAATACACGTTTTTTTTCAGTGTTCCTCAGGGAAATTCGGATTTCAGGGGCTAAATATGACGTTATTGGGGCCGCTTCAATACATATCTATGGTTGCTTCAACCCATGGACATTTTTTTCCCATATTGATCGATAATGATATATATATCGATAGATAAACTTTTAATGCTGCCAGCGTTAAAAGAGTATCCCAACTATGACTGAAGCCACAAAAATTTGAGGGTTCATTAATTACATTTTAAGTATAGTTAAAGTATACAGGTATAGTTTATTAACAAAAACAGATTACACATTTGGCCTTAAAAAATTAAGACAGCTTACTAAAATAAATTAAAATCTAAAAGTTGTGACAAAAGAAAGTAAATGAGAATGTGCAATGTGTAAATGTGCAAAATGCAAACATAAAACTGTTTAAATATAATTTGTAAGTAACACAATTACAGTTTTTTCTTTTCCAGAAAGACTAGACTGTCAGCAGTGCCTGGCTTTAAGAGGTAGATTAAATGTGCAAAATAAAACTATAACATAAAACTATACAATTTCTAGCCAGTGCACATAATGTGTAAAATGTTTACGACATATTTTACAGATCATTTTAATCTGCGCCTCATGCCAAACCACTTCCGTATAACTGAATTTGTGCTACATTTTTTTGTCTACAATTTCATTATTCTTGGATAATATCTCAAGGTTAGTTTGTCTTTCATTGCTGCTTCCACTCATTTTTGTTGTCCTTGTGTCGAGTTTGCTTTGCAAAGTGCCGTAGGAAATTGACTTTGGTCTTTGACGTGAACGTTAAAAGCTGCACGCTGATTGGCTGTTGTTGCATATTTCTGCTATGTGATTGGCTTTTATATTAATCCATATAGAGTAAAAATGCCTAGAGCTTATCATCGTTATCGACATATATTTTATTGCGATTCGATATGATATTGTTTATTGGCATAGCCCTAGTACAATATGAGATGTTATTTAATATTATAATTGATTGATAATAATTGTTTAAACTAAAATAATAAATGATAACTTTGACTCATTCCTTTTCTTAAAAATGATTTAAAGGCTGAAATAGTTCTTAAATGTAATTATAAAAATCCTGCAGATACCTGGTTATATTATGGTACCATTTAATTTTTATTTATTTATTTATTTTTTGAATAAGCCCTTTTTAACTGTCCTCAGTTGTTTTGTCACTAATAAAAAATAGGACCCCTGTACATTTGTTTGCTGCAAATTTACAGACAATGCAATCGAGATTTTACATTGGCTTGTTGGGGAAATATTGCTGTCATCTGACAACAAAGTTTCCCTTCTGAACTAGCGCAACTGCACACGTTCTATAGTAAAAAACAATCTTTAAAAACAAATTACATTAATTATACTTTAATTTTCTTCAACAAAGAAAGGTAAAGGCTAAATGAGAAAAAAATGCTGGCCCTCGTCACTATCAAAGTTGCCCATATCTGCTACAACCTGTCATTGTAAATGCTGTATAGGATAGAGGTGTTTCCAATTAATAGTACACTATTTAAAACCTTGATTCTTCACATGTTCTCACAAGAGAAGGGCTTAGTAAGCAGGAAAGGCTGCAATGTTTTGACAAACTAAGGTTAATAGGCTGTAAAGATACGTGTGAGCAGTATTATTTAAGATATTAGCCTAATAGTTCACCTACCTGACTGGAAATGATAAGAACAAACACAAATGTTGTCAAGATTCTTGCCCTGGAAATCCTGGTTCAGTTTGGCCAACCACAAACGCCTTTAGTTCCTCAGACAGTTTTTTGCACTCTTCTCCTTAATTTGTTATAACTTTTGAGGACCACTAGTCTAGTCAGTTGTTAGTCGGATCATTGTGACTCAATCCTATTGTAAAGTAAACCTAAAATTATGATTTTATAAAGTTTTGGGTGCTGAGACTATTTTGAAATGATCTTTTTTTCTTGAGTGCCACTTCTTTGTCATCTGTCTGGACTGTCTCTCTTATGATCTATATCAGTGTATTGATTAGTGCTTGATGTCGGCCTATTGCCAATTCTTTATTCCGCAACCTTAAGAAAGATCTCCAATCTCTATTTGCCACAGTTGTCCAGTCTCTATTCAAGCGCCAATCACCAAAGAGACTTCTATTTCAGTATGAGTGCCCTTGTCTTTTCTCTATCTCTGAAGTGAAGAGGCAGGGCGAGATAAGAGAAAACAAACGAGATACTCTGTTGTGGTGACAAACGCAGTGCGCTTCTTTCAGCTTTCAGTATGCAGAAGCTTCCATCCGGAGACGTGTCGGGAGAGAAACGTTGGCTTGAAGGTGAGCGTGAGTGGCAAACATATAAGCTCTCCTTTTACCCCAGGACACCTCACTTCCACCTCCTGCTGAAACGTAGATCATGTCTGTTTGTGTCTTTGAAATGTAGGGAATATTCTTATGGCATCTCTAGGAAAAAACAGAGATGGGATCGAATGCTGATGAAAAATCATAATAGGAGTTCTTTGAAGAATCTGAATTCCAGAATTATGTATGTATTTTATGTGTCATACATGTAATTTTTCTGAACGTATTAATGGCATAACTTAAATAGAGTGTGTCTGTGAAACACGCTCTGATCTTTCCTTTGATTTGTGTTTCACGATTATTCATTTATAAAGGACTGGCATCATATTTGCTGTGCGCATTATTAGAGTTAACTGATTAAACTGTAAACTGACCTTTTGATTCTACAGCGAATACAGTATATACGGTATCTTGATATTTATGATATTTAAAAACATTTCTTATCAAGGCTGTATTTATTTAATCAAAAATACATAAAAATTGTAAAAAAATATTGTGAAATATTATTTCAGTGTAAAATGTGATGCAAAGGTGAATTTTCAGCATCAATACTCCAGTCTTCAGTGTCACATGATCCTTCAGAAATAATTCTAATATGTTGATTTATTATTAATGTTGGATACATTTTTGATGCTTATTTTTTTGGAATCTGTGATACACTTTTTCAGGATTCTTTAATAAATAAAAAATTAAAAAGAACAGCATTTATTTAAAATAGAAATCTTTTGCAACAATATAAACTATCTTTTAAAATTTTGTGTTCAGTAAATTTTTATTCTTTCTTTCTTTTTTGTTTTGAAAGAAATTAATACTTTTACTCAGCTAGGATGTGTTAAATTGATCAAAAAAAGTGCTAACAGAGACATATATTGTTAGAAAAGATTTGTATTTTGAATAAATGCTGTTCTTTATTCATCAGAGAATCCTGAAAAAAAGAATCACAGGTTCCAAAAAAATATTAAGCAGCACAACTGTAATGCAAAATCAGCATATTAGAATGATTTCTGAAGTATCATGTGACACTGAAGACTGGAGTTCAGCTTTGCATCACAGGAATAAATTATTTTTTAATATAGGCTATATAAAACTAGAAAATCATTATTTTAAACTGTAATAATATTTCACAATATTACCGCTTTTTTCTGTGTTTTTGATCATCATGTTTGAAAATCTTACTGATCCCAAACTTTTGAATGGCAGTGTGCATATATATATATATTAGGGCTGCACGATACATTGTTTCAGCATCGATATCGCGATGCGCTCATCCGCAATAGTCACATCGCAGGACGTGCGATGTTTAGTAGCCTATACTGATCGTTATATTTATTTATAGGCTACTGATCGTCTTTTCTTTGCTTACACACAGACACCTTGTCTACACCGGACGCCACAGCTGTCGTGTCGCGCTGCCTGTGCCGCAACATCTAAAGTGAAAGTCTGTCTAAACACTGGAGCGACAAAAGCGACTGTTGCATATCATTTGAATTTTGTGAGTACACATAAATGGAACGCGGCAGTTTACTTTCGGGTATTTGACGTGCCGCGCCGCATCCAGTGCAGGGAGCATCATTATAATGACTTCTACAGTATTTTGTTGCGCCGCTCGCGTCCAGTGCAGACAGCATGACTGATTATAATGTGTTCTACCGCATTTGGCGCGTCGCGACGCTCGCGCCCGGTGTTGACACGGTGAAAGCCACGCAGATGCATGTGAACACGGAATTCCGTTCACTTCCGCTGCTATTTTATGCCTGAAATGACATATACACGCGAAACTGTGTCAAAATACAGGTCTCTGCAAGTATCCTTGTAAACACAGTTGCTTGTGGCTTAGGTGAAGATAAACAATTGAGAAAGAAAATGGATGTGTAACAGGTTCACAGCAGTTTAATGTTCCTGAGGCTTTCTGTGTCATGAATGTTAATCAAACAGCAAAACACAGAGAAAAATCACTTTGACACAGATTTATTAGATTAGTCATACAGTGAAGAATTATGCAGTGCAGTTTTACATTTGATTATTCAATTTCTGTACCTGAATACTGTTAGACTATAAAGTGTTTTATTTTATTTGTATCTTTGTTCTATTAACTTTATCTATGTTTGTAATTTGTTTATTTTCAATGCTGATTTACTCAGCTATAAAATCATCCCATTTTTTTCCAAAGAGCTATTCAAGTAATCTGATGATTTTTATTTTCATATCGCAATATTTATCGCAGAAAAACAAAATATCGCAATGTGAGTTTTTTCCAATATCATGCAGCCCTTATATATTTATATATATATACTATTTATAACATATATATATCTTTTTCCATTTAATATTTATTGTTAATTAAAAAAAAACACTTAATGCTTTTTCAAGTAGTTTAGAGTCAAGTGAATTAATTGCCACTCAATCAGAGCTGCTTGTAAAACATATCATACTCATAAATTGCAAGATAATGACAGCCTTCAGGGAAAGCGCATTAAAGATGTTGTTTAACAACATCATGAATATACTGTCATGACTAATAATTAAACCCTTTTAAGCAAAAAAGGTTCATTTACACATAAGCACTACCCTAATTCTAAGTGCACATAAACAACTTACTAAAAAAGCTTTAAAAAAATGCAGTACACAACTTATCAGTTCTGAACTTCTGTCTGAGCGTATGTCTGTGTCTGTGCTTATGCTGTTCCTGTTGCAGTGTGATAACTGATTTTAAGACCAAGCCAAATTATATTACACTCACTCCATTACTCGCTACAGTTCAAGGATTCTGTTTTGGTACTTGAAAACTGTCAAAATTTATACTTGCAGAAATTACATTACATTTGGAATGATCGAACCCGAATTAAAAACCTGCATGATGCATGATCCTTTTAATATTAAAATGCAGGAATAGTAGTATTATATTCATTTGTTCATTAGTTTATTAATTCCTGAGGTGGAGCACTGTAGAGATTTTCAGATTGTATGAGGGCCATGCAAAGCCCCACTCGCTGTCTCAGTGGGACGGCATGAACAATGTAATTAAATTCATTAGTGGAGTGAAACAGGAGGCTCCTCCAATCATGCTTTGTGATGTGGCTACAGAAACAATTCACCTCTTGAAGGATGGGAAATGGATTTGTTATGGCAGAAGCCCCTGCAGGGGCAGAAGGACACTTGCTTGAAGAGAGAGCAGATATTTTGAGGACCGAATAAAACTGACAGGATGGTGAAGCGCACAGTGGCTCTACGCACAACGCAGTTTGACAAATGACAGCAGAACAGTAAACACAGTGGAGGACTGCATGAAAAAACTACAATGATATTACATAAAATTCTGGCAATTGCAACTTAGTCAACATACACTTTTCAGGAGTTTTTTTTCACACCACAGAGCACTTGTGCGATCAAGACCTCATGTGGTGTCCTTGCTCTGTTGGAAATTTGTTGCCTGGGGTTTTCTTTCTTGCTGCAGATGCATTGCTTGCCCAGAGTGTCTAAGCTTGTTGGTGACATGACCAAGATTTTGGTATCCTGACAGTGTTTGGTGCTTTTGGGTGTGCTGTATGTTGTGGGATTTGAATGACAAGCAATGTCCTAATGAATTAACATAATGAATAAAAACACAGCCGTATAACTGTTTGTGATATAATTGCTCCTCTACTGTTCTCTTTGTTTTTGCGTATGCATGAAATTAGGTCAGTCACAATGTCAAAATGACGAGCTGCTCTTGTTTAGTTTCACATACTATTATAATAATAGTACTGCACTACCAGTCAAAAGTTTTTGAATGGTAAGATTTTTTATGTTTTTTTTAACGAAGTCTTTTCTGCTCACTAAGCCTGCATTTATTTGATCCAAAGTACAGCAAAAACAGTACAATTTTAAAATATTTTTAAACTGTTTTCTATATTTGAACATTCAGGTGCATCTCAATAAATTAGAATGTCGTGGAAAAGTTGAATGTATTAAATAAATTCAGTGCACACAGACTGAAGTAGTTGAAGTCTTTGGTTCTTTTATTTGTGATGATTTTGGCTCACATTTAACAAAAACCCACCAATTCAATCTCACAATTTAGAATATGGTGACATGCCAATCAGCTAATCAACTCAAAACACCTGCAAAGGTTTCCTGAGCCTTCAAAATGGTCTCTCAGTTTGTTTTAATAGGCTACACAATCATGGGGAAGACAGTTTCTGACAGTTGTCCAGAAGACAATCATTGACACCCTTCACAAGGAGGGTAAGCCACAAACATTCATTGCCAAAGAAGCTGGCTGTTCACAGAGTGCTGTATCCAAGCATGTTAACAGAAAGTTGAGTGGAAAAAAAAAGTGTGGAAGAAAAAGATGCACAACCAACAAAGAGAACCACAACCTTGAAAGGCTTGTCAATCAAAATCGATTCAAGAATTTGGGTGAAATTCACAGGGAATGGACTGAGGCTGGGGTCCAGCCACCACACACAGACATGTCAAGGAATTTGGCTACAGTTGTCGTATTCCTCTTGTTAAGCCACTCCTGAACCACAGACAACGTCAGAGGCATCTTACCTGGGCTAAGGAGAAGAAGAACTGGACTGTTGCCCAGAGTTCCAAAGTCCTCTTTTCAGATGAGAGCAAGTTTTGTATTTCATTTGGAAACCAAGGTCCTAGAGTCTGGAGGAAGGGTGGAGAAGCTCATTGCCCAAGTTGCTTGAAGTCCAGTGTTAAGTTTCCACAGGCTTTTAAAAACTCCCAGCCTGGTTCATTACTCAAAACCGCAATCATGGGTAAGACTGCCGACCTGACTGCTGTCCAGAAGGCCATCATTGACACCCTCAAGCAAGAGGGTAAGACACAGAAAGAAATTTCTGAACGAATAGGCTGTTCCCAGAGTGCTGTATCAAGGCACCTCAGTGGGAAGTCTGTGGGAAGGAAAAAGTGTGGCAGACAACGCTGTACAACGAGAGGAGGTGACCGGACCCTGAGGAAGATTGTGGAGAAGGACCGATTCCAGACCTTGGGGGACCTGCGGAAGCAGTGGACTGAGTCTGGAGTAGAAACATCCAGAGCCACCGTGTACAGGCGTGTGCAGAAAATGGGCTACAGGTGCCGCATTCCCCAGGTCAAGCCACTTTTGAACCAGAAAAAGCGGCAGAAGCGCCTGACCTGGGCTACAGAGAAGCAGCACTGGAATGTTGCTCAGTGGTCCAAAGTACTTTTTTCGGATGAAAGCAAATTTTGCATGTCATTCGGAAATCAAGGTGCCAGAGTCTGGAGGAAGACTGGGGAGAGGGAAATGCCAAAATGCCTGAAGCCCAGTGTCAAGTACCCACAGTCAGTGATGGTCTGGGGTGCCATGTCAGCTGCTGGTGTTGGTCCACTGTGTTTTATCAAGGGCAGGGTCAATGCAGCTAGCTATCAGGAGATTTTGGAGCACTTCATGCTTCCATCTGCTGAAAAGCTTTATGGAGATGAAGATTTCATTTTTCAGCACGACCTGGCACCTGCTCACAGTGCCAAAACCACTGGTAAATGGTTTACTGACCATGGTATTACTGTGCTCAATTGGCCTGCCAACTCTCCTGACCTGAACCCCATAGAGAATCTGTGGGATATTGTGAAGAGAAAGTTGAGAGACGCAAGACCCAACACTCTGGATGAGCTTAAGGCCGCTATCGAAGCATCCTGGGCCTCCATAACACCTCAGCAGTGCCACAGGCTGATTGCCTCCATGCCACGCCGCATTGAAGCGTCATTTCTGCAAAAGGATTCCCGACCAAGTATTGAGTGCATAACTGAACATAATTATTTGAAGGTTGACTTTTTTTGTATTAAAAACACTTTTCTTTTATTGGTCGGATGAAATATGCTAATTTTTTGAGATAGGAATTTTGGGTTTTCATGAGCTGTATGCCAAAATCATCAATATTAAAACAATAAAAGGCTTGAACTACTTCAGTTGTGTGTAATGAATCTAAAATATATGAAAGTCTAATGTTTATCAGTACATTACAGAAAATAATGAACTTTATCACAATATGCTAATTTTTTGAGAAGGACCTGTACATACACATACCCACACACAGTGGGTATGGTATTTGGCTTATGGTATTTCTCACGCTTACGCTTAGGGTATTTCTCACAGTGAGTGTCATGGCAGACGCCCTTAAATTTTCCCCCAACAATCACAGAACAAATAACAGATTAATGAGACCAAAGACTGTCCATTAAATTTACTCAAAACAAATTATATGTCATGTTTAACCACTATAGAGACATCAGAGCCAACAGCAAATTCCGGAAGATTTGGCCGAGGTAAGGCTGCTCTCGGCGGGTTCATGAGCGCTGAACTGACGCTGACGCCTTGGTGCTCACATCTCCGAAAACATTGAAGCAAATTTTCAAATAGACATTATCTTTATTAACAAACTCCATATTTGAAGTCTAAACAAGTACATTATCGCCTATAAACTCTTAAAATTACATTCCATGGCACAAAAATACAATATATATCTGTGATATATATCTCAGGTACACATCAGTTATGATACATTTTCATGTGATATTTCACGTTTGTCTTCATTTTCTTTTTCCAGGTGGTGAAAATGATGATCATCGTAGTGGTGACCTTTGCCATCTGCTGGCTGCCGTACCATGTCTATTTCCTCGTTACGGGGTTGAACAAGCAGCTGGTTAGATGGAAGTTTATTCAGCAGATCTATTTGTCAGTCATGTGGCTCGCCATGAGCTCCACCATGTACAACCCCATTATTTACTGCTGCCTGAACAGCAGGTAAGACTCAACCTAGAGCATGTCTCAGAGATTTATGACACAAATGCATTTTGTCATAGCAACATGAGTGTTGTTCCCTGTTTGTTCCATGAATAGGCCTTATCATGCAGTAATGGACACACTTGAGATGTTCCTCTTTCTGTGATATATTACTAATAAATCGATGGAAATGAGGGAGATGTTAATAATCGGTTCAAGTGCAGGACAGGGACAGGAAGCTTAAGCTGACTCACTATGAATGTCCTTTTTTAGCAATTTTGAGTTATGAAAACACTGAAAAATGTTGACTAATGTCCAAATATAGACCCAAGATTAGTTCCACATGGTCCAAAAAATATCCCATAGAATTAATTCATATAATTAACATGAACTGTTTTCACTTTATTCTGCAAAGTTATAACATGTGGAGGTGCATTTACATAAACTTATTAAAGGGGGAGTTTACTCAAAAATTATTCTATCTTTCTATCGTTCTATCTTTATTTCCTCATCTTACTGTTGTTTCAAACATGTATGCTCATAGAACATGTAAAGGTTCTTAACAGTTCTTGTTCCAAAAGAAAGAAAGAAAGTAATAAAGGCATTTTTGGGTGAAACTTCAATGCAGCATAACAAATCTTCATTCTTCCAATGCATAGCTGACAGAAAATAAGACATGCAGACTTGAATTTTATGACAACACCACAGGGTCTATTAGAAAGCCCTTTGGAGTAATGATTTTGTTTAAGGTTTTAATTAAAGGAATGTTCCCGGTTCAAAAATAAGACATACAGACGTCCATTTTATGACAACAGCACAGGGACTATTAGAAAGCCTTTTAGAGTCAATGATTTTGTCCAAGGTTTTAATTAAAGGAATGTTCCAGGTTCAATACAAGTTAAGCTCTATTGACATCATCCTTGCCATGTTGTTGATCACCACAGAAAATTTCAGCGTTCTTAAGTTTGCTAAAAACAAGCAGAAGCCGTGTTTTCAACAGTGCATTTGTGATGGATCTTTTAAAAAGGTAAAGCTTTGATTAAAATGTGCACTGTTAACAAAATAAAGAAACAATATTGTAAATGGGATTAGTGCGATTTTAAAATGTAAATGCTTATAGCCAGCTTTCCAACTCCAGTCATGAGCATTTAAAGCCAGTAAATCTGATAAACTGATTTAGGATTTATTTAAGATTAAAAATATGAAGTCTGCCCACTTTAACATGTAGAGTGATTTTATTTATTTTTTTCATGGCTATAGAAATCATTGGCATGAAGGCTGTCACAGGTTTGGTTAAAAGCATATTGTACCTTACTGTGAAAGCTATGTAGAAGTCTGCAATATGTCTCCCTTAAAATGTAGCTAATGACCTTTATACAGCTCTGCAGCTTTTTTTTTCTTTTTGAGCGCTGTACCAGTTGTAGCCTGGCAACCGTTGCTATCCACCATTAACTTGATCAGGCTGGGACAGCCATAGCATTGACTTTATGTAAATGCACCACAGATGGCTAAAATGCAAGCCTGGATGATAAATAATCCACATTTAATTTCTTCAGGTCCCATTTGGCTTCGTTTTTGAAATAGCACAGTACCAGAGCATGACAATTTGCAACCATACGCTATTAAGTAAACAGAAAATCATTATCAAAGAGTTGAATGCAATATAAAAAAACAGCTGCCATTACCTGGCAGTTTTTGATTATTAAAAACACATAGCATAGGCTTGTTATATTAGCAGTAGCCTCTGACACCTAACCTGTGATATTGGTTTTCTCTTTGTCCTGTGCAGTCACTTGGACTTGACAAATTGATTGTTTCATGGCTTTTGGCCATTTGCAAAGATTTTTCTTTCCATTCTCATTCTAATGAAAGCCTTTTTCTACCTCAGAGTAAAAAATTTAATTGTAAAATGAAGTTTTAAACAAGACAACAACACTGTGAGAAACTTGTTGCACACAGTGCCTTGTGAAAGTATTCATACCTCTTCACTCCATACACCATAATGACACAGCAAAAACAGAATTGTCACAATTTATTACAAATTACAAATAAAAAAACTGAAATAAGTACATTGCATAAGTAACTCAGTACTTAGCTGAAGCTTTTTTACAGTCTCAAGACTTTATGGTATGATGCAACAAGCTTTGCACATCAGCATTTGGCAATTATCTTCCATTCTTCTCCTCACCTTTTCACCTCTCAAGCTCTGTCAGGTTCACTTTTTGATGTCATAGAAGAATCATTTTTGGTACCCCAAAGAACCTTTCAATAAACTGTTCCTATAGAGAACCAATTTGATGAACATTTAAAAAATCTAAAGCACCTTTTTTGACTACAAAGAAGTTTTTCTGTATTTGAAAAGTTCCATGGATGTTCAAGGTTCTTCATAGAACTATTGATGTCAATAAAGCTACTTTATTTTTAAGATTGTTGGATGGGGGCAGATGCACATTATCAGCAGGTTTGCCAGGTTTTCAAAACAAAACCTGCCTAATAAACTAGCCCAAAACTAGCCCAGTTGCGTTTCGAGGGGGGTTCCCCATTAAAAATCATGTTCTGGGGCATAAAATAAACATTTTTGTCGGGGTTCCCCTGGTAAATTCACATTTCAGGGGCTAAATATGACGTTATTGGGGCCGATTCAACCCGCGGACATCAAAAACAACCTACGGCAACAGTGTTAAAGCTGCCCAATTCTGCGGGAAAACCACAGACTTGGCAACATTGATTATAAGGTTTCTCCAGAAATATTTGATTGGGTTTAAACCCAGGCCGTGGCTGGGTCACTAAAGGACATTCACATAGTTGTCTATAAGCCACTCTTGTTGTGTGCTTAATGTCATTGTGCTGTTGGAAAGTGAATCTTGTGCCCAGTCTGAGGTTCTGAATGTTGTGGACTGGGTTTTCATTAAGGCTATCTCAATATTTTGGTGCATTACGCTTTTCTTCTGCTCTGACAAGTCCTTCAGCCCCTGCTGCTGAAAAAAAGCCCCACAGCATGAGGCTTCTGTAGGTTTTTCCTATCTCCACATATGATCATGGAGCTCAACTAGAGTGAAAATCAGGTTCTTGGTCACCACTCTAACTAAAGCCCTTCTCCATCAATTGCTCAGTTTGTCCAGGAGGCCAGCTCTGGTTGTTTCAAACTTCTTCCATTAAGAGTAACAGAGACTATATGCTTCTGTGAACCTTTAATGCAGCGTTATTTTTTCTGAGCTCTTCCAGATGTGTGGCTTGACATAACTATGTTTCTAAGCTTTACAGGCAGTTCTTTTGACCTCAGGGCTTGGTTTTTGTTCTGATATGATTCCAGTCATAAGACCTTTTATGAAGATGTTTGTGTTTTTCCAAATCATACCCATTCAATTGGATTTGCCACAGGTTAACCACACTAAGACTGTAGTAACATCTACAAGAAATATGAATGCTCCTGAGCTAAATGTCATGTATGAATTACTATGCAATGGAATCATTGAAGTTTTTTATTGTTAATAAATTTGCAAAGAGGTTAAAAACCTGTTTTTTTTTTTTCCTTTGCCATTATGGTAAATGAAGTGTAGATTGAAGTTAAAAAAAGTTTTTTAAAACATGTAAAAAATGAAGGGGTATGAACACTTTCACAACACTCTAAAAAAACACTAGGTTAAAAACTTACCAATTTAGGTTGAGCTGTTTACTGCCCCAAAACAAACAGTAAACAGCTCTGAGGAAATATTGTAACATCCAAAGTATTTGTATTCTGTATCTTTATGAATAAAATTGTTTATTTTATGCAGAGCATTAGGCTTTTCCATCACGTGATAAGACAGACGTTTAGGTGAAGAAGAAATGCATCAATTCGATGACACTTAGAACTGCTCTCTCAATGCGAAATCCCTGCGATAAATAACTCAACCGCTGGGTTACGTCTGACCCAGGATCTGAGTAATGCAGAAACTACCCATTCATTGGGTCGTTACATTGACCCAGGAGCTGGGTAACACAAAAACTACCCAAACACTAAAAAAAAAAAAATGACCCAAAAGGCATTTGGGTTAAAAAAAAAATAACCCAGGATTTCTTAGAGTGAAGGCACTGTATCCGTAAATGAAATCACATCATGCATGAATGTAATATAATATTGCATTGTCCTCCATTGATTTGTCCAGTTATTCATCTGGTTTTGTATATGTTCCCATCTGTGCACAGGTTTCGGGCCGGCTTTAAACGTGTTTTCCGCTGGTGCCCATTTGTGCGGGTGTCAGACTATGACGAGCTCGAGCTGCGGGCCATGCGGCATAAAGTAGCGCGCCAGAGCAGCATGTACACACTCTCACGAATAGAGACCACCGTGGTAGCCGTGTGTGACCCCTCAGAGCCAAGCGGCCACCCAGGGCGGAAGAGCCTTCACAACCACCAGCACAACGGCTGCTCCAACCCGACCAAGATCAAAGAAGTAACGTATATGCAGAGCGACCTGAAGGAGGAATTCTGCTGAGATGGACTTTGACGTAAGATTCACACTGAAGTATCAAGCACAGCCGTTTCAACAAAGCCTCATTTTGTTGTATCATTAATTGAATATGCTAATATATAACACATAAACCACATCCTGTCATTTTTATGGAGCATGTCCGGTTTGAGTCACCCTCAGCACTCATGATCACAAAGACCAATATTGTCCAACATCTGAGGAGCACTTTGTCCTTAGCCAAAATTATAGCTAGTGGTTGCCCTTTGATGCCAATCAGGTGCTCTTCTCTTTCATCATGTGGTTAGCAAGGTTAGCATGCTACCTGAATGCCCAAGTTTTGATTTATCCCAGGAGCTGAACGCTCAGTTCTTGTTAAAATTTCTTGTGTTTGAAAAGGTTCAGACTGATGCTATATCCTGAGCTGCTAAATGAATAGTGTGTTTCCAGCACACGAGCTGCTTGGATGAATCGTGTAGGGAAATTTGTTAGCTTCATATTCTCTCCTGTTTAATCTAAAACATTTAATGTAATTGATGAGATAGTAAACCAATTGTGCATCACCTTATTAGCATAGCAAAGATCAATTTTGAAATTTGACCTTGACAGAGGCGATGTTTGGAATAGCTTACTAGCATGTTATTAATTCTGCAGTATGCAGATTTTTTTATTTGTATGGAGTAACTGGATGACTTGTTCATTTGGCAGAGAGCAACGTGTGGGATACTGTATCCCGAAATGCAACGCGTATTACTTTTCATGACCTTCCATTTCCAATGTGATGAAGGAACTAGCTGTTCTTTGTGGTTACATTGTTTCATTGGCCTGCTGATCACATTTTTATTGTTTCTGCAATAACTAGATGTATTCAGCTGTATGCTGAATTAAACATGCATAGAGCAAGGTCTTGCCAAACAATGTAGCATGATACTGTTTGAAATGTTTGCATAATGTGTACTGTTGCACATACTCTATAATATACAGTGTGGTGCATTAGATTGGGCCAAAATACAGTACATGAAATATTAGGATTTGTTCTTGGATCATTACTCCAGTTTTCAGTGTCACATGATCCTTCAGAAATCATTCTAATATGCTGATTTGCTGCTCAAGAAACTATTACAACAACTGAAAATGGTTGTGTTGCTGAATATTTTGGAAAAACCATGATCCATTTTTTCAGGCTTATTTGATGGATACTTAAAAAGAACAACATTTATTTGAAACAAAATTAGCCTTTATTTAAAGTCTGTTGTAACATTAGAAATGCCTTGCTGTTATTTTGACCACTTTAATGCCTCATTGAGTAAGTTCTAAGAAGTATTAATTTCTTACTAACCTAAACTTTTTTTGTAGTCCACATAATATACAGGTGCATCTAAAAAAATTAGAATATCATGGAAAAAGTTCATTTTTTTATTGTAACTTATTTAAAAAATAAAACTTTCATATATTCTAGATTGTAAAGTAAAACATTTTAAATGTTTTTATTGATGGTTAGATGATTACAGCTCATGAAAGCCAAAAATCCAGTATCTCAAAATATTACAATATTTACATTTAAGTTTCATTAAATTACCATTCCTACAGTATAAATTACACGTATCTCTTGGGAAGACTGCTGACTTGACAATGGTTCAGGAGACAATCACTGTCACCCTCCACAAAGAGAGTAAGTCACAGAAGGTTATTACTGAATGTTGGTGGCTGTTTACAGAGTGATGTACCAAAGCATATTAAATGCAAAGTTGACTGGAATTAAGAAATTGGGTAGGCAAAGATGCACAAGCAACAGGGATGACCACAAGCTTGAGAAAACTGTCAAGTAAAACCGATTCAAACACTTGGGAGAGCTTCACAAGGCGTAGAATGAAGCCGGAGTCAGCACATCAAGAGTCACCACACTCAGACGTCTTCAGGAAAAGGACTACCAAGCCACTTCTGAAACCGAAACAACGCCAGAAGCATCTGGGCTAAGGAGAAAAACAACTGGACTGTTGCTCAGTGGTCCAAAGTCCTCTTTTCAGATAAAAGTAAATTTTGCATTTCATGTTGAAATCATGGTCCCAGAGTCTGAAGGAAGACTGGAGAGGCACAGGATCCAAGCTGCTTAAAGTCCAGTGTGAAGTTTCTGAAGTCAGTAATGATTTGGGGTGCCATGACGTCTGCTGGTGTTGGTCCATTGTGTTTTATCAAGTGCAAAGTCAATGCAGCCATCTACCAGGAGATTTTGGAGCACTTTATGCTTCTGTCTGCTGACAAGTTTTATTTAGATGCTGATTTCCTTTTTCCAGCAGGACTTTAGCACCTGCCCACAATGCAACAACCACTTGCAAGTGGATTGCTGACCATGAAACTACTGTGCTTTATTGGCCAGCCAACATGCCTGACCTGAACCCCATTGAGAATCTATGAGATATTTTCAAGAGAAAGATGGGAAACAGTTGATCCAACAATATACAGATGATCTGAAGGCTCAATAGTGCGTCAGCAGTGCCACAGGCTGATCACTTCCATGCCACACTTCACTGATGCTGTAATTTGTGCTAGGAGCAAGTCATTTGCTGTAATATGTGCTGCCGATCAAGTATTGAGTGCATAAATGAACATACTTTAAAGAACTTGAACTTTTCTGTTTTGCAAATCTGTTTTTTGATTGATCTTAGGAAATATTCTAATATTTTGAGGTACTGTATTTTTGAATCTCGTGAGCTGTAAGCTCTAATCATCAAAATTAAACCAAAAAAAAAAAAACTTTTGAAATGTTTTACTTTACATGTAATGAATCTAGAATATATGAAAGTTTACATTTTTTAAAAGAAGTTGCAAACAAAAAGTGAACATTTTCACAATATTCAAATTTTTTTGAGACCTGTAGTTCTATTTTACACTTGCAGGTAGTATTCTGGGTGGCACATAATTCAAATAATAATAATAAAGAAAGCTAACTGTATATTATCCATTGACAAGACTGTTAGTTTACTCCTGAATTACATTTTCCTGATAATTTACTCAACCTCATGTTAAACCTTAATTTCTTTTTGACTGAAGAAAGAAAGTCTTGAATATCTTGGATGACAAGGGGTGAGTAAATTTCAGAAAATTTTAATTCTGGAGTGAACTAATCCTTTAATCTGCTAAATTAATCAGCTGATGCTGGAATATTCTGGTGGTTCATTTCAAAACGTTTCAGTCCGCAGCATGTTTCAGCAACCCTGTAAAAGTGAATACCACACAACAGACACATACCGGTGTAAACACAGATATCTTATCTCATCAAACCTGTTTTCACAAAGCAACTGTTTTTTGAACTTTAGAAAGCTCTGTTTTCGTAGGACAAAAATGGCATGTCAGTGTAGATGGAAGCCCAAAACAGCTTCATATGTGTTTAAATTAGTGTAGACGTAGTCTGTGTTTTTCTGCAAAAAAAAAAAAAAGTGCTATTTTTGGTTTATCTGAATCAGGTAAACCACTGAGACTAAAACTGGTGTGATTTATCTGGTCCATTTGATTTCGTTGCCATTGCATCATTACTTTGAATGGAAAGCAGTCACCCTTTTGCAGCTGGCACCCATATTCTGGGAGCAATGCTGGTGTAACTACTTGCTTATCTGCCAACTCAGGCTCCTTGGCACTGACTATAACTAAATGTTATAGTGATGATTATAGTGTGAAACTTCTTATCGAATGTACAATTACAGTTTCTACAACAAAACAACACCTCACATTGTTTTGTAATCATTTACCTCACAATCTCTGAGTTATTTTGTCCATTTTACTCTTTACTTCTTATTTGTCAGATTTCTTTGAAACTCTGCCGAGAATCCCCCCCCCCCCCCTTTTTTTTTTTTGTTTGAACTGTTTAAATAAGTTTCCAGCTGAGCAGCAGTGAGGGGTCTGTTTCTCAAACTAGAGACTGTGATGTATTTGTCCTCTTGTTGCTGATTATCAGACCGTCCACATTTTGTCCTGTTAGATCTAGTTTGTTTTGACTGTAGTCATGGAACAGCCTTCATCTCCGTAAGGAACAGAGTGAGAAAAAAAAAGGTTTGGTCATTTCTAAAAGTAAATATGACATATATTTCGGAAACTGTTTTAGAAAATGTTTTCCACACTTAACTGTGATAACTGTTAGTACTACAGTATATTAGAATGGTTTCTTAATTTATGTAACAAATGACTGGAGTAATGGCTGATGTATGAAGTGAGGCTTTCCATGTATCGGAAGTAAAAATTCGAACAGTCAGGTTTTTAAGTTTTTTTTTTTTAAAGAAGTCTCTTCTGCTCACCAAGCCTGCATTTATTTGATATAAAGTTTTTTTTTTTTTACGGTTTTAAATAACTGCTTTCTATTAGTATATATTTTAAAATGTCATTTATTCCTGTGATCAAAGCTAAATTTTCAGCATAATTTCTCCAGTCTTCAGTGTCACATGATCCTTTAGAAATCATTCTTATATGCTGATTTGCTGTTCAAGAAACATTTATTATTATTAATATTTAAAACAGTTGAGTTTAAATAGAATTAATGAAAAATAATCATTTTATTTAGCAAGGATGCTTCAAATTGATCAAAAGTGATGATAAAGACATGTATAATGTTACAAAAGATTTTTATTTAATATAAATACTGTTCTTCTGAACTTTCTATCCATTGAAGAAACCTGAAAAAATCTGATCAGCTGTTTTCAACATAATAATAATAATAATAATAATAATAATAATAATACGTTTTTGAGCAGCAAATCAGAATATTAGAATGGTTTCTGTAGGATCATGTGACTGGAGTAATGATGTTAAAAATTCAGCTTTGAAATTACATGAATAGAAAATATTTAAAAAATTGTACTGTTTTTGCTGTACTTTGGATCAAATAAATGCAGACTTGGTGAGCAGAAGGGACATCAAAAAAAAAAAAAAAAACATTAAAAATCTTACTGTTCAAAAACTTTTGACTGGTAGTGTAAATGCAAATAAAAGTAAATACAAACAGTTATAACATTTATAGTTATAACAATGATCATATCTGTTGTCATACCTCAACCCAAAAAAATCAGGTTAAAAAAAGCTTAAAATGAAGGAAAGAATTTCTATACCTAGATGCACTCTTACCTTGTTCAGCCTCAGAGTGATGCAAGTGCCCCATTTAAATTTCTCTCTTATCTTGTCCTTAGGTTGTTTTCCACGGTTTGTACTTGACCCTCATGATATGCCCCACGTCTGTTTTGACTTTTTGTCTTCAGCTTTGTGTTACAGGAAAATACTCTGGAGAGCTCATATATTTAAACAGGTTAATAGTTTTTAGCCCCAAAATGAAAATTCTGTCATTTACTCACCTTCATGTTGTTCCAAATCTGTATGGATTTTCTTTTTTTTCTGTTTTTGGTGGATATTTCTCTAGTAGATTATATATTGTTTTCCTCAGTTCTCTTCATTTTGCTTATTTATAAGCAATTATGAGGTATTCCAATCACTAATAAACACAAGACAAAATCTATAGCTGGCTTAACCTCAGGCATTGATTGGTTAAGCCTGAGGAGAGCTGGCCATAAACTTGACTTTAAAGTTGTTCCTCGGAAAGCATGTCTGGAGGCCTTGGTATGCTCACCCTCACTGCACCACCAATTGCAAGTTTAATGGATTCTTTCCAGGTGAGGAAAGCCAGCTGTGACCACTCAGATAAAAACGGTTTGTGCTAACT
Organism: Cirrhinus molitorella; assembly: GCA_033026305.1. NCBI lineage: Eukaryota > Metazoa > Chordata > Actinopteri > Cypriniformes > Cyprinidae > Cirrhinus > Cirrhinus molitorella. Next base: position 30,853,165 of record CM065120.1, read on the forward strand.
GTTTGTGCGCACATGTGCACCCAAACATGTATGCATAAATACATGTATACAGCATATTTTCATCGTAAAATTGTTTTTTTAATCTTTTTTTTTTATTATCGTATGTTTTTTTTATTGTGCATTTTTCTGACACTTTGTGTCCGATAAGTTAGACTAATGTAGGCATAATTAAATTATGCCAGCCTTTAAGGAGAAAATTAATTTATTATTAATATTATTATTATTATTATTATTATGTGAGTCCCTCTAAATATATTTGATAACAAGATTAATAATTAATTAAAAATGTTACAAAAATATCTTAAAAGCCTTGATGTTCATATACAATACTGTTTAAAAGTCTGTGGTCAATAATATTTTTTAATAATAATCGATAAAGATAACACTTTTATTCATCCCGGATTAATTAATTTGATTTAAAAAAATAATAATGATAAAAATTACAAAATATTTAAATATTTAAATAAATGCTGTTCTTTGAAATTTGTATTCATCAAAGAATACAAAACTTTCAAGAAAACTTTCACTGTTAAGCAAAATAAATTTGTGGAAACCATCTTCAGCATTGATTATAATAAGAAATATTTCTCAAGCACCAAATCAGCATATTAGAATAATTTCTGAAAGACCATGTGACACTGAAGACCGCAGTAATGATTCTACTATTTTTAAATATGTAATAATATTTTTAAATTTTATTGTTTTTACTGTATTATTAATAAATTAAATGACCGACCCCAAACCTTTGAATGGAAGTGTACATTTTACTGTATATATTTAAAGAATCATAAATGTAATGCCTAATCAAGCTTTTAGCTTTATGAACATGGAGTAAATGACCAATGGACAAATATTTTGCTTAATGAATCTCACATAGACAAAGAAACAATATCAAATAACTTTGTCCTTTGATGTTGTTTGAACAAAGCGCTTCTGGTAATTTGTGGCCTGGTTTCTTGTCTCATATCAGCTTTTTTTTTTTTTTGTATCCTTTAAGTGACTTTCCTTGACTTTTTTAAAAAAAACTTTTTTTCTTGCCATAGTTTCAGTGTTAATTTTATTGATGTTCAACATCCTGCATATCAGTAACCTTTAAATTGTGAATAGCTGCAGTGCTGTTTTAGAAAAACCAACGATTGATGTTCTTGTAAATAGGCCAATGCACCTGCCTAGTGAATGTGCTGAGACCATTTGAAAGTATTAACCATGAATGTAAAATACATCATGGATGTGTTTTGACAGTGTCATACATTCCTAGAATTGCAAACAGACTATGAATGAATGATCACACCATTATCACCTTCCATCTGTCTGAGAGAACACTTGTGAATGTATACATGTCAAAGCATCAGAGCATGTCCTTTTTGCCTTATCACTGTTTCTGAAATTCATGTATGTTTTTATGTTAAAAAGGCCCTATGTATTTTTACTTGGAATGCCTTTAGCATCTATATGTCATGTATTTTGTTTATTCCAGTGTGTACAATTTAAAAAGACATACTTATTTTTTCCCCCCAACTTAATTGTGTTTGAGGTCTGAGGTTGTATGTGAGCCATTCCTGTTACAATTTGACACAAGGACATTTGATTTACTGTGTATACTCTAGTTATGTAAGCATAACACTCTGTACTTGTGGACGTTTGTGCAGGTTCTTAAATGTATTATATAAAACAGTATTATATTTAATTAGATGAGCTTTGAGATTTGAAAAATTTCAATAAATGATTGTATAATCATCAGTCTATAACTTAGAACTGTAAGCTCAGATATTGGTGTGCTTTATTGATAGCTTGTGATAGCCTTTTTAAATGAATTCTTCAGCTATGGTTTTCTTTTTAAAGTCTTGTACAAACAAGCAAACTTCATTTTCCAGGCTAAATGACTATACTGGTTTACAAGCGTTCACATTTTTAAAAGAATGGTTTATCAATATATATATATATATATATATATATATATATATATATATTCACTGAAAATTATATAGATGAGTTTGTTTCTTCATCAGAATAGATTTGGAGAAAATAACATAATTTGCTCACCAATGGATCATCTGCAGTGAATGGGTGCCGTCAGAATAAGAGTATAACAGCTGATGAAAACATCACAATAATCTACAAGTAATCCACATGATTCCCGCCCATCAATTTACATTCTGTGAATTAAAAAACTGCATATTTGTAAAAAACAAATCTATCATTATAGTGTTTTAACTTTGAACCACTGGCTAATATGAGTCCATTATTCATAAAAATGCATCCTGAACTGTTTTAAATTGTTTTCACAGTTCTCAATCTGTGCATATTTGTGACCCTGGACCATGTTTTAAGTAGCACGGGTATATATGTAGCAAAAGCCAGAAATATGGTGGTCAAAATGATACATTTTTCTTTTATGCCAAAAATCATTAGGATATTAAAGGATTAGTTCACTTTCAGAACAAAAATTGACAGATAATGTACTCACCCCCTTGCCATCCAAGATGTCCATGTCTTTCTTTCTTCCCTCGGTAGTAAAGAAATTATGTTTTTTGAGGAAAACATTTCAGGATTTCTCTCCATATAATGGATATGAATGGTGCCCCAAAATGAATTTGAACTTCCAAAATGCAGTTTAAATGCAGCTTCAAAGGGCTCTGAACGATCCCCTTTGAAGCTGCATTTAAACTGCATTTTGGAAGTTCAAACTCGGAGGCACTATAAAAGTTCATTATATGGAGAGAAATCCTGAAATGTTTTTCTCAAAAAACATAATTTCTTTACAACTGAAGAAAGAAAGGCATGAACATCTTGGATGACAAGGGGGTGAGTACATTATCTGTACATTTTTGTTCTGAAAGTGAACTAATCCTTTAAGTAAAGATCATGTTCCATTAATATATTTTGTTAATTTCCTACTAAAAATATATCAAACGTTAAGTTTTGATTAGTAATATGCACTGCTAAGAGCTTCATTTGGACAACTTTAAAGGCAGTTTTCTCAATGTTTTGATTTTCTTGCACCCTCAGATTCTAGATTTTTAAATATTTATATCTCGGCTAATTATTGTCATATCCTAACAAATCATACATCAATAAAAAAAGTGATTTATTCAGCTTTCAGATTATTCTTATCCTAAAAATGTACCCTTATGAGTGGTTTTGTGGTCCAGGGTCCAATATTAGCAATAAATTTTAGCAATGGTTAAAATGACACATTTAGCTTCACAAGATGTTATTATATCAACTGTGGATTACTTGTGGATTATTATGTTTTTATCAGCTGCTTGGACTTTAACTCTGACGGCACCCATTCTCTGCAGTGAATCCTTTGGTGAGCAACTGATGTAATGCTAAATATCTCCAAATCTGTTGCAAAGAAGAAACAAATTCACTTACATCCTAGATGGCCTAAGGGTAAGAACATTTTCAGCAAACTTTTAGGTAAACTATTCCTTTAAGGAAGGATAAAAACTGTGGGATAAAGCTGTGTTACACTGAACAAGTTTTTACAAATGACTAGCTTTTTTGATAATGGTGTCGTCTGATCTTGCACATGATAGGCGTTTATTAATTAGTGTAATGTTTACTGTGATTCTTTCTGTTCTTTCTTTTTTTTTTTTTTTAAAGTTGAATGTGTTTGGAAAGCTCTGTACTGCCAATGTTTTTGTTAGATATTCTAGTATAAGTATTGTAATTGCCAAACTGTGATTGATGAAAATAAATGTGTTCAAAGGCTTTTAAAATGACAAATATAAGATTCCAGTCCTCATCGATTGACAGCCCTGTCGAAACACTGTTTTGAAAAGAAATAATTGCTACTGCTGTTAGTTGAAATAGGGTCTGCTGAGCAATGTAAACTAAAACCCCCTCTGGACTATGTTTATGATTTGTTTTGTAGCAGATGGGGTAGTTTCTGAACCACTGATCTACACTCATCTCGAGGCGCTCGGAGAACTAGATGGAGTACTTTTAAGAATAGTTCAGCATCAGTCATGTGTGCACGGGATTTCTGTTAAATCCGGTGTAACTCAAATGAGACTAATCCCTAACCCCCTTGATAACACTTGGGGTGTATCTCTTTTCCCACTCTGAGATACTCCCTGCTGACTTGCTCTATTTGAAAAGGAATGTTCCCACACTTAAATGATGTGAGTTTACCAGTGCTCACCAAACAGTGAGCTTAAAAATTCTTCAAGCTAAGATGATTTAACACAGTGAACCATCACAAACTGCAAGAATAAAAATGTATACATATGGTTACTGGTTAATCTGTGACGCTCAATTTCAGAGGCCCCAAAGATAGTTGAGAATACTCAAACCTGATCTAATGACAAAAACGTACCTGTGTAAACCTTTTTATAAGACGCAAAATTTGACAGCTTATGACAGCCACAGTCTAATAGATTACCTCATAGATTGAATATGCAACTCTTACTAACAAAATAGTGATCATAATCATGCTGAGGCTGAGCAGTTTTATACTTGCCGACTCGCGCATATGATCCGCTCCGTGCTATGGCGTCTCTGGACCGGGGTCAAAGTCCGGAGTGTACTGCTTGCTGCCGCAGTTCCGGTGAAACAGCGCGAAACCAGACCTCACTTGCCCCATGGAAGGCATATTTTCACTGTCTGGATCGTTCCCTATCGCCTACATTGCGCACTACCTGCCATTCTCCATAAAGAAAGTACTAACTCTGTGAACAAGTGACGATCTCAGCCGCAGCTTCAGCATGTATTTATAGTGTAGGGGGCGGGACGATACGGATTCTGAGCATTTGATTGGATAGAAGGTTTGATGAGAATCTTGAAGTGCAGCGTGATGTCATAAAAATCGTTGATTCATATTGGCGGAAGTGACGAGACTGTAAGTTTTGAATGCTCATATCTTGCAAATGTGAATTTTGTCATTGTTTTTGAGCACACTAGCTTATAGATCACCTTAAGGCTAACATATTCATACCAAAAGCTAAAAAACTTTAATTTTGATTTCATGGGGACTTTAAGTACGGGAAGGAAAAGAACCTGCGGGTTCCCAACCTGTGTCTGTTATCGAACAGTTCCGTGGATTTCCACTGAAGAAAAGATTGTGAACTGGCTTCTCTTTCACATTTATTGACCAGTATGCACGAAATGCCTCAGTATATCATTGTAAACACAGCGTTTTTTGTCTTAAATGAACGTAAACAGATGATGAAGAAAACGCACATGTAAAAGTATTTTAAGAAGTGTTCGGTAATAAACTTGCTTGTCATTAATGCTAATCAAAGAACAAAAGAAAATCATTAACTGACTGAATATCTTTGGTAAATTTAATGAGGATTAATCAATATTTTATTTATAAGTTTTTACACTTTTGATTTTAATTCCTGTACCTGATATTTGTTCAGTTTTATTTATTTATGCTATTGCTAATTGATTTGTTGTTCCTATTTTATTACTTGTCTTTAACAATTTAATGGTTGAAATTTATATTAGTCTATAGCCTGTATATTTGACCGAATGGGTAAAAATGACGATTGTTTTCGTCAGTTACAGCTCATCAGCTCTATCATTCTGCCCGATTCAAATCAGATATAGAGATTATAGTGCGGTAAGATCACATTTATTTGAATGAATTATAGCATTTCTTTCAATTAATTATCGATTGATCGAGATAAAGACAGAGACAGAAAGAGAGAAGGAGAAAGAGAGAGATGACAGTTACGTACCTGCCTGCTGCACGTCTGCGCATCTGTCTCTCTACAAACAACGTTAACTCACGTTAACTCTCAACAATTAACGTTAATTCAAAAACAGTTTTACAACCTCGCTGCTGAGGAATATAATGTAGCGATCTAGTGGTATTCTATTTTATTAATTAGAATCGCGAGAAAGACACAAGTTTATGTATGTGCGCAGCACAATGTGATCTCCGACCTCTCTCTCTCTTTGTGTGTGCGTTTGCGTGCATCAATTAAAGCAGGGCATTAATATAGAACGGTGATTACTGACTTGACCTCCATGGAATACAACTTTTTAATGGAATTTTTACAATCTTATTGGAATTGGAATTAGGAATCAATAAGAATCGAAATCGATAAGCAGATCCGGAATAGATAAAATTCAAACGATACCCAACCCTAGTCATGAGATCAGGTAGACCTTAGCACAATGTTTCCATCTCTATGAGAGCACAACTTAAAAAAGGTAAAATAACTGAGTTAAGCAAAGATAAAATGGAAATGCTCAGTGCAGAATATGCAGCATAGTTCAAAACACTTTAAAATAAGCTCAATGAGCTGGCAGAATTTAATTGATGCACTCAGTTGATCCCTGACCAATTTATATCATATTCTTATTCACCGATAAATGTACTGTAGTGCTGCTGATGTTTCTAAGAGGCAGAACCAGGAGCTAATGATTCATTACAGGTGTCTTGACCTGAATTTCACTTACAAATTACTCAAAAAGAAAGGAGACTACACTGTGAAAAATGTTTTGTCAGGCAACCTAATATGTGCTTCATGTGGTCATGTGGTTCAGGTTTTATTCTAAACAGGTTTTAAGGCACTACTGAAAGTAATAAATTCTGTCATTAATTACTCACCCTCACGTCATTCCAAACCTGTAAAATATTTTTGAAATCCAACAGCTTTCTGGCCCTGCATAGATGTTCAAGGCCCATGAAAGGTAGTGAGGACATCGTCAAAACAGTCCATATGACATCAATGGTTCAACTGTAATTTTAAGAAGCTACGAGAATACTTTCTGTGGGCAAAGAAAACAAAAATAACAGCTTTATTCAACAATTTCTTCTATTCTGTGTCAATCTTTGACATATGTGTGGAAATATTTAGAGGTACTCAGAAAAGTATTCTAATAAAACAGTGGAATTTGAATGTGTAAACAACAAAAATAGATAAGATAGTCAGAAGATGCTCACGACTGTATAACTGGTGCATGAAACTCACCACTCTTACACACAAAAACAGAACAATGCTAATAGCTGGATGATGCTTATCTAATACTAGAAAATGGGTAAATAAAATGTATTTGCTGAAAGACACAATATAGTAAAGGATATAAACTCTCAGGGGCCACTACAAATTGAAGGTTCATCTTGCTGAGTGCCTGAGCTGTTTGATCTCCAACTTAGACACTTTACAAGAGCTCAATCAATTTGTCCTTTGGCCAGAATTGATTTACTGCATTATACTTTCAGAACATGCCTGGTGCGATAAGACTGCAGATGCGTCAGTTTTGCCCTGGACAGCAGCCATAGAGACACAACAAAATAGAGATGCCTTATCTGTACTGCGTGAGGGATGTTACTAATCAATGGAGGAATGTACAAAAGGAGCACCAGTGTGTGAGCGAAACACTCCCACAAGGCATTTCTCCCCTTACAGGAAATGACTCAACTGGGGCACCTGATTCTCTGTGACTCCGTGCCCCACTTACCTTCATCGTATTTCTCCGTTTTTATTTCCTCGCTACTTTTTGTGCATAATAATGCCCCATCTGTGGTCATTTTTGGTAAGTATTTCTACTTGGTTTGCATTCACATTACATTTCTGTATGTATAATCTTGCTTATGATATGATCCATTAGGTAACATGTCTTGAATATTTGGGGGGATTTTTGGCAAAAAAGCAACAGGGTCTGATGAGTCATCATCCACTCTATTTCCAGCGTTCACATGCGTGTTGTTCATGTTTGAAGAAAGCCACAGGACCCTAACCCACAATCTGTCTGTCACCTGCTGTTAAACATGGCAGGAGACTTATAATGATATGGAGCTGCTGACATTGTAGGAGGAATTTGATATGAATGTTCAGCATTTGTCCAAGTGATATAATGTTGCCCTACATATGAAATAATAACATATCATGAATTCCAGAGGGATTTGTGTTTAAACTGGAGTTTCAAGGCTGAGTTGTTGTAAATTGTGTCTCCTTTGTCCTACCATAAGCACTTGCTTGGTCACTGTCCATGGCCCTGATGTTATAAACATATGTCCAATGGAGCCACAATAAATGATTGCTTGTTGACTGTCTTGTACTGTTTTCATTAGATTGCATCTGTCCAGGCGTCTCAAGGAAGATGTTACTGAATTGGACCATTTGGCTTTTCATTTTCTCTCACAGAGATACAATCTCTGTGGAGCTTGTCCTTACAGCCCCCCTATGGAGAAATCAGGGACCGAGACACTTTTTCATCATGCTGATGTGGTGCTTCACCTTCATAGGGCTTGATTTGGGTCTCACTCTCTCATAGTCCAGCAAATTACAAAAATATATGCTTCTGGCAAACAAATGCTGAGGGGCCAGCGATGTACCCCAGTCATTTCGGTCTCTCACATCCATGTAATGTTAAATTATGCGCTAAAGGGGGCTGGCATTCGCAAGCCTCCTTAAAAATGTCAAGGAGACCTCAATTCTGCTTAGGGAAAGGGGTTCAAATGATGTGAAGTCAGTGAATGCCCAGAAGGGACATTTGGAAATGGGGTACTAGTCACCTCCCTGCTCATCAAACACCTGCATTCATGTCAATTCTATCAAATACAGTTGTTACTCTGTAGCCTGATATTCCATTGTTCCACTTGTTTTTTTGCACCTGTCATCCTGAAGGTGGAAAGACACACAACAGTGACGGTGAACATGTTTTGAAGGAAGTAATCCATGCCTGGACGTAAAGGGATAGTTCACCCATAAATGAAAATTCTGTCATTAATTACTCACCCTCATGTCATTCCAAATCTGTAAAATTTGTAAGATAAGACTTTCGTTCATTTCATTAATTTGTGTTCTTCAGAACACAAATTAAGATATTTTGTGATGAAATCTGAGTGCTTTCCGACCCTGCATAGACAACAACGCAACTACCATGTTCAAAGCCCAAAAAGGTGTAGTTAGTTTATTTGTGTTTTGAAGACGAACAAAAGTCTTAAAGGGTACATAACATGCACAGTTTCACCTAATCTCATGTTAATCTTGAGTACCTATAGAGTAGTAATGCATCCTTAATATCTACAAAAAGTCTTTTGTTTTATCATATTTATAAAAGAAAAATACAGCTTTCTGATTTTCTCCGGAAAAAGCAGAGCTTCTGGAGGCACGCCGTGGGCGGAGCTAAGTTTGACGATCACTCGCGCTTGGATTGCCAATAAAACACAGACATTTGATGCCGTTTCACTTACCATCTGCAGTTCTGAATCATGACCGGGATCTTTTATAGCTGGGACTGCTCCATCTTTCAGTATCAAACAATGTGCAAATCCAGCATCGAATTGGGCCTTGTGTATGAAACGTTCGTCAACAAACACACTTGCAAAACTCCATTGCTGCCCCGGAAAGAGGAACTGCATTCACTGTTCACGTAATGCTGGGTTCTTCGGGAAGCTAAGCAAAGTTATATTTGCCTCACAACCAAACGTGCGTTGATGCACGCACTCTTTCTCTCGCTCTAGTCGACGTGTGCGCGGGCGCGCTTTTTTCAGGAGAAATGCTTATATAAGGAGTTCCACCAGCATCTCATTACAGCCACGATTTAAGATTTTCGTCACAGAAATTCTCAGTCAATCGTCCAAATTCATTTTTTAAACTTTGGCCATGTTTAGCATGAGAATCCAACTCTTTAACACTGTAAACAACTCTGAATACATGAAACACCATTGTACCCCCCCTTTAAGGGTATGGAACAACATGAGGGTGAGTAATTAGAGACAGAATTTTAATTTTTGGGTAAACTATCCTTGTAACTGCCTTCAAAATATGACTTTTGAATAATGGCTTTGAGTTACTGTGGCATAACAATATTGCGAAGGTGCTTTGCGTATCCCATTTGGGGAATAAAATTCAAAAACAAAATTAAACCTCTTAACAAGTCCTCCCTTTAGCATCCCAGTGTGCTTGTTATCATTATGCTTTTGCCACTTGATTTGTTTTGATTTCCTAGAAATGGATAAAAAAAACAGGCTGTTAAATTAAATAAATAAATAAATAAATACGTACGATTCGCATAGCCCAACGTTATCACCATTCTTCTCACATCTGCAGATAGGCCATTCTTAATATGTTTATAACAATACTAATCAGATGAATGGGCTTCTCACTTGTGCAATCATGTCAATGAGCCATGCTGGGATTCCGATTACTGGATCTTTTTTGAAGGAATGGCCATCCTTTTGTTTCCTTCTTAAATGCAGAAGCTAGTTCAATACGATGCAGATTACTGTAGTGAAAAAGATACACCAGGTCTTTGAGTGTCTATCAATTAATTTTTTTTCTAATCAAGCTCTTCTCTAATTTAGCTAGTGTTGACTGGATGATTCCAAGACAGAAAAAGAGGGTCGATATTGACCATTCAGAAATCTGAAGGGGAGAAATTAAAAACTCAATACGATTTCTCAATACGATGTTAAAGGTGACAGATATTTTTATTAATTGTTAAATGAGCCAAAACAAACCTTTTTTTCCAACTGAGCTTGTACTCCCAGACCCTTTTTTATAAGTAATCTGATGACTGTACTGTGTATAATAAATGCATGTTTAAGAGTTACACAGACGGGGAGCATGGTGTGATAAAAATACAACACTTGTAATGCCTCTTTGGCATTGACATTGTATATCTCCAGCAGCTACAGCAAAAAAAAAAAATAAAAATAAATGGCGGACTGCTGCTTCTCACTCAGGGCTTTCTCTATGTTAATAGGGCAGAGATCAGCACAAATGGATGGGACTTTTCCCTACAGTGATGTGTATGTAGGGAGAAATCTGAAATTGTGTTTTCAGAGACACTGTTTATGATTTATTTGGATAATAAAAAAATGAGTGGGTAGATTTTTACCATTATAGGCTGGTTGATTTCACACATGGCCACTCAACTGTTCAAACAGCTTATAAAAGTGATATCTCGCATAAAAATCCTCATATATTGTTTTTTCAAACCTGCATGCTTTTTCTTCTGCAGAATATTTCATGTGTCTTTGTCCATACATTGAAAGTCAGTGGTGTAAAACAAACAAACATTGGAAACACTTTTGACATTTTGACATCTTAGACATTTGTGTTCCAAAGAAAAAAGAAAAAGTCACTGTGGGTGAGTAAATCATGAACATGATTTCTTTTTGGATGAAGAGCCAGCTGGATGTGCATTATTAGCTTCTTTCACAATTAAAATATTTTTTTCCTGGATAAAATGATGTCCCACAACAATTCATGTTGAATTTAAGAAACAAAATAGATGTCTATTTTTATTTGTGTTAGATCCAAATGTTTCATCTCAGATCCACACGCCCCGGCTGAGGGAAAAAGCTTTTTTTAAAAAACTTTTTCAAACAGTGCTTTTGGGAAACTCTCAAGAAATCGTTTCACACTATGAAACGTTTCAAGATAAAACGTTGTCTCTAAGCTGCAGCAGATAGCTGTGCCCTGCTTCCATCGCATGCTGCCTCTGGCTAACCAGGCATGTGGAGCCTCCACAAAATCTTTTTGTGAGCAGTCCTCCAGAAAGAAACCAGAAAAAAAGGGAAAAAAATGAATTAAAGTGGATTGACAGATTGAAATTAAAGAATGAAGGATTGCTGGCAAAGGAGACGAAACAAGGCTGTTTAGTATGTTCAACACTGATCTTGGAATGGAATAGGTGAAATTCAATAATTCAAGAATGTCACACATGAGGCTCTATAGATACTGATAGATGGTAGAAACCTGATCTCATGACAAAAACGTACTGGTGGGAACTTTTTCGCAAGACATGAAATACATACCGCCATGTATGTTTTGTGACAAATGTCCACTAAGTGGCGCTAAAAGGGGCCGTTCACATGTCACGCCTAAAAATGCGTGGAAAACGCGAGGCGCCGCTCTCCCCTTCTTTCCAAAGCGCTCTGCAGCTTGTGCTTCCTTGGCATCTGCCATTGACTCTCCACGAAAACACGGATGTTACAGCAAAGCATAAATGGATTTCCAACACTAAACATCGCTTGCAAAAGCTCTGCTACTACATTTAGTTAAAATGGTTATCCCTCTAACAGCGTTGACCAGCTGTTGAACGTCCGTCTTGGCTGAGCTTTCCATGTTGTTAGGGGGAAGGATGAAGCTGATTGGTTGATTCTTGTCACGACTCGCGTTGTGCTTGCGGCATTCTGAAAAGTTGAAACGGTTTTATCTAGATGCAGTGTGGACGCGCCTGGAAAAATGTGCACGTCGCACCGCATGCACATCGCGACCGCGTCGCTTCCATTATGAGCGCACAAACCGCGTGACTACATTTGAAATAACGAACTTGAGCGCGCAAAAGACGCGACATGTGAACGGCCCCAAAGAGTGTTCGTTTTTTTCCCCTGAACAGATGAACAAACGTATGTTACTATGGTTTTATACATGTCACCACAGTTGTGACTTGAAATGTCATTTGAGTGGCGCTATAACCTTAATGCTCCATGACGTTGTACCATCTGTACTACAGTATGAACAAAAGCAAATTTGGCGTAATTTTAGCTTGTTTTTTAAGTCATGTTTTCCCACAGGATTCGTACCTAAGGATTCCACATCTTAAGTCCAATTCCGTGCCGGCTAAACTAACGAGTGAGCTTGTTATGTATGGAACGCTGTTTTCTGAATCAAATAGCTTTTCAGTAGCAAAGCTCTTTTTTTGATCAAGTTACATTATCATTACATTATTATTTTATACAAAAGCTACATTATCCAAAGCATTTCTGAAGCTCAAGCTCAAATCGGAAATATAACCGCTAAGGATCACTGATCCTGGAAAAGTAAAACTGACGCAACCGCCACTTAACATCGTAACGCCGTTGGCTCCTCAAACTGTCAGTCAAACCTCATTATTCCTCCCGCCTCCCTCGTGAATAAAGTGCGGCGCGCAGGTTAGAGCATCTCAGCTGGTTTACAAATAAAGAAAAAATAAAGTTCTAGTAAATAAAGAACTGTTGATTGAATAAGTACCGTGTTTTCTTGACTCAAGAAACACTGTATTTATAATGTTTTTTGTATTTGTGATGCACATACTGCCTTTGCGGTAATGACAAAAAAGAAAAAAAGAAAAAAAAAAAAAACATTCACTGGTCAAAAACTTTGTATTTGAACTTGTTTTTGGGGAAATGTTAATAATATAATGAAACATGCAATGATGCAAATTAACGTAGCCTAAGTTATCTGTAGGCCCGTACATCTATATGGTAACACTATGCAAAAAGATTTTTAGTTAATGTTAACGAATGTATTAACTAATATGAGCATACAATGAATACATTTATTAATATTAACACAGTTGACAGTGCATTAACTAATGTTAACAAACACAACTTTTGTAAATAAATGTTAAAATTAACATTAATAAATCATTTTTGTCAAAATTGAGTTACTCACATCTAACTTATTTACATTATGTAATGTTTCTTTTGTAAGCTCTGTAGATTTTGGGCCTTTTTTTTAGAAAAAAAAAATGGTTCTATCTACAGACGTCTATGGAATGCAAAAACTTTGAAGCTCAGTATCTCAAAAGTGCTCAGAATGTAGATAGAACCTTATAATTCTAGGGCAATGAAATGCTGCAGAAGTATTGTTTATTCTTAGTTCATGTTAACTACACTAGTTAACTAATACAATTTTTGATAAGTGTTACCATTTATAAAAATATATCTATATGCAAAAGCCTAAAGCCACAATATTATGAATTATGAAATTTCTATGGTATCAAAAAATAAATAAATAAATGAATAAATAAATAATAATAATAATAATAATAATAATAATAATAACTATATTGTGATATATATTGTTACCTTGAAATCAAATGAAAATTTGGTCATATTGCCCACCCCTATACTGTATATATAAGCCAGCATTTAATAACCTTTCATTAGCTTTAATTCCACATCTAAATATAACAAATGTTACTGTACTTCAGCATACTGTAAGTGAAGGTAGCTATGGCATGCTTAGTTTAAGAGGCTTTGACGATTTCACAAGACAAAATGAGCATGATGGTGCTTCTTAGTTCACCGGTCTTTTCAAACCGGCTGCATGTCATGATCAAGGGCCAGATATCTCTGAACAGATTCCTCAGGGCATAAGAAATGCTCAGATGTAACCTATTCTATTTAGGTTTGCTAAGTCGAGCAAGAAATCAAATCTTGATATGTGAGGGAATGATACATGAGGAGTGAGGAATTCAAAGAGGGATGTGGAATATTTTGTTATTTGCTTGTTTACATACAATATTTACTTTCTGAGTTGACAAATCTCCAGGCAGGATTTACATGTGCCATAAATTTGGTTCAGATGCATGATGGTATGAAAACTGCTTATTTTTCTTTCTGGTCACTGGAGAAAGAATCAAAGTCCATGTAATGAAAATCTCTTTTAAGCATGGGTGGATTTCCCATCGGGCAAGAAGCTCTTCTGGATTCATCTCGTCAGACTCTCTAGTTTCTGCTATAGCTGAGCTCCAACAGCTTGGCATCAAACCTAGAATCTTCAAGTGAAATTTCTGATATTCAAGAATTCTTACATGAATTATTTCTCAGATTTTGTCTGGTTATTGGTTTCAGTTTCTGGCAAAAATGTGCAGGTACAAGCTGTTGGGTTGGTATCTGTTCTTCTGTGGTGATGATTGAAATTTTGACTTTGCAGATCCAAGGCTGAAACATGACAAATGAGTTACTCAAAATCCAAAAATACTGACAACAACAATACAGATAGATTCCCTCTTATATATATTGCAAATTGGCAATCCCCGAATATACCTCTTCAAAGATTATGCATTTATTGCATTTATCACTTGAAACTGAGTATGTGGGGGGCGTAATTAGAGTAGGCTACCTTAAAAACATGTCTGCTCCTGTTCGTAGTCTATTTCTTTCTTCATTTTGTATATGGAGAACTATGGAGGCTTTCAGAAAAAAATCAGATATCAGAAAATGCACAATAGTTTGATGCCTCACAGTGCTCAACAGTACTCAATTTCTATCAATATGTACAAGTGGGAAAAGTTGGTTCTGGTATGAAACCCTGAACAACAGAAGGCAATAAAATTAGATCTTCATGTCAGCGACGCGTTTATTCACAGTGTTTACAAACGTCAACAACAGGTGAACTGATGACGCCGTAGTCAGAGATGTTTTTGTTGTGTGTGTCGTAGATTTCGTGATAACGGAGATGGAATGTAAACGCTGAATTTACACAAAAGATCATGAAAATCTGACTAAATCTAAACTAAATATGACAAATTGTTGTGTTACATATGGAGGCGGAGAAAAGACAATGCTGCAGACAACAGGTAGCTAAATGCTGTTATGTTTAGTTTAGTCACTTTATAGTCCACAAGTGGAAATTGGCCTTTGCAGAGCCGATCCTGGCCTCCCTGGGGCCCTAAGCAAAATTCTGCTAAGGGGCCCTTCTACCTAAGCGATGAGCCATGTAAACCGTTCTCTCCTTTCTCTCAGATAGCCTACTGCTGCTGGAAAGAGAGCATTATGTTTTGTGCACGGCGGCATGTGCATAAACGCAAGACGCGGTCACGCTGTTATCCGAATGGCAGTTTAGAAAACACAGTTGCGTTTATGAAACATAATAAATGTACTTTTTCACTCTCATGTTTGTTTTTTGAGACACAAAGTCACTGACAAGCAAGCGAGAAACAGACAGACCAACCCAGGTCTGTTGGCTAGGTTAGCAAGACAGACTGACAATCACATCAACTTAACTTTGCTGCTGCTGCAGCAGCTGACATCAAACTTAAAGACAAGAGAACATGTTTACCTGATTGCCGTTCTCGCATTTCACTCTCATGGTGGTTTTTAGTTTCGTTTTTCATGTCCGGATGGATAATTTCGCTTCATATTGTCATCAAACGTATGTACGCGGTAAGGTATAAACATTGACCGGTGCGCCGACAGGGAGGAGGAGGCGGGGGCGGGGCCTTGCATAATTTGCGGGGCCCTACGCACCTTGCGTAGTGAGCGTATAGATCCCAGATACAGATCCCAGTATTTAAAATTCTAATGCCAGTTGGCACAAATGACATTTGATAAACATTTTTCCTTGCATGGGGCTGCCTAAAACGTCTTTTTGATGGTAAAAGCTGAAATTTAGTATTCAAAGGATGAGAGCAATCTTCAATAATAACCTGTGCTTTTTGTTTGACTCTTTTTGGTAGATTTCATTCAATTGTCTTTGAGGTTGTCCTACAGGTGCACTAGCAATTTTAACTACTCGACCCAGTTTTTGCTTTCCTTTAACTGGCAATAGTCCATACCACATAGTCATATTAAAACATATAACACTCTCAACAAGATTCGTATAAACCATCTTTAAAATATATTGACACACACCAAAGTGTTGTAACCTCATAATTAGATGTAATCTCTGCATTGCTTTTTAAAAATATATTCAACATTTCCAGCAAACTTAATGTTCCTAAATATTTAAAACTTCCGACCGCCTCTATTTGATGTCCATCAAGTACCAAGGGTTCTAATTCTTCAGTGAAATGCAATTTATTCCTACTAATGACCAATTCCTTGGTTTTATTCACATTTATCTCCAGTGAACTCAATTTACACCAATTTTGAAGCAATACAGCATGTCTCTCTTTTTTCCAACTTTACTCAACTGAGCAACAAGTGCTATATCGTCCGCGTATTTATTTAAGTTAAAATGTGATTAATTTGTATACAGCGAGAAAAGTAAAGGTGATAAAATAAATCCTTGTGGAACTCCTGTATTTACAATAATTGTCTTTGACACCATATCATCAACAATTACTCTTTGAGGGCGATTTAAAAGAAAGTCTTTAACCCACCAAACCCTAAATTCCTTCCTTTTATCTCTAACCAGTTCCTTATCACCATTTAAAAAGGCAACTTTTTTCTCATTTAAACACTTTTTAAGATTTATCAATTGGTTATTCGAATACATTTGAATTGTTTTAGTCTTAACACAATTACTTTCACAAAAACTTATATAAGATGTAATGGTGTCAGTGATCACATGTACATCTTCTATCGCTGTGTCCTATGTTCGTGGAGTAAATATTATTACATGCCTTTTTAAAAATGCTGGGTAGCTGGTGTTTTGTATATGCGTTTGGCCAATTCACATACAGTTACGTTACTGGTAGTTCTCCTACTCTGAATTAGAAGCTAATTTAGTTCCCCCAAACGGAGCTCCTAAAACCGTTACCACGAACATGCCAAAAAGCAGGTAGGCTACTTACGCCAATAGTTCTAGGAACTATAAAAAGATTCTTCCGGTGTGAAAGCCCCTTTTGAACCAAGCAGAAAGCCAGTAAGTGGTGACAGGTGAGTGTCTTGATACATTTTATGTTACACTTACAAACCGTTTTTAACACAATAGCTTTCCAAAAAAAGTGGATCTTGGTTGGTTGAGACATTATTTTACCCATCCACAGTATGTTCCTTCACTATACCCGTTCTATGAATGATTAGACTGCACAACAAACCAAAAAAGGACAGTCATTTCTAAATGGATGCAGACTTTTTTAAAAGGCAATGAGGAGTTATGAAGAACAGCATTCACAAAGTTGATATTCTTCACCACTGCATTTAGTTTTAGAAACTGAAAAAGGGAATGATTATTTGAGTCATGAGTCGTGACCCTCAGTCCACTGTGATACAAATGCGTTTGAAATGACTGAGATGAAAGTGGTCTTGATCCTCATATATCTTGAAAAGCATCTGTTATTGGCCATTAGTGTTCTGACCTACCAGGAGAATCTCTGTAGCAGTTCTGTTTCTCGGTCTGGTTCCTCTGCTAAAATACCAGCTGTGAATTTGAACGCCTACAACATGCTTTTAGAGGCACCCTTATAGCCACATACAGCAGTACTGTGCTGTAAATTATCCTATGCTGAATGTGAAATTTATTGTTCCAATAGCAATAATTGAATCTGGTGAATAATGGAGAGCGATGTTTTTCTATGTGAGCATTTGCATATTTAGATATATGTCACTGGAAATAGGCTACAACTGTTATGCCAAGATCAGAACGCATATTAGCATATATATTTGGTCAATTCATATCCTAAAATTCTGAAAGATAAATATACTAATCTACAAAGTGAAGATTTATCAATTTATAATAAGAATCTCTCTTTGAAGTCGAATAGTGATTTTCGGGGCAATGTTAAACTGGCAATTACTGTGAGTTGGGCAAAGTAAAAAGAAGTTAAATCACCCGTCGGATTTGGCTGATCATTAACTGTACTAATATCACAATTATGCATTTGACTGGATTTAAGTGGTAGGATGGTTGTAATAACGGAGTCAAATTTTCTCAATGTGACTTCACATTATTTCTAGAGCACAGCTGAAGCAATTTCTGTTTTTTTTTTTTTTTTTTTTTTTTTAAATGGGTGAGTTTTACAACTAATATGAAGACAGAAGCATGATGTGCTGTAGAAACGAACCTATCAAAGAAGAAAAATCCAAATCACAGCACAAAACAGAACAGAACAATAGAACACTAAGAACATTAAAAGAGGGCAACATTCTAAGCAATGCCTTTTATTTTTATCTGAGGCTCATCATTCATCTTCATGATCAGATTTGCTCTCACTTTTAGCTCTATAAATCAAGTGGTGATGTTTCCAGTTACCATGTGACAAGTATTTTTAAAAAAATAGAATGTGTGCTAGATATGGGCTTTGTGTGACAGTAAGCTTATCAGTGAATAATTACTTACATTTCAAGACTAATAAAAGCTATTAAATTGCTTCAGATGACATGGAATTCAAGTTATATGTGCATTTTGACAGACCCTGGTTATACACATACAAAAGTGCTTTTTTTTAACAAAGGTATCCTTTCAAAAGATACTAATATGTACACTTTAGGTGCTTTAGATAACATTTAGGGGTAAGTAAGGTAGAAAGATTTACCTAGGGTATCGGTGACAGCTTTGTACCTTTTTCTCTGAGCATGTAATAAGCTGTTGTTGTCAGCGTTTCTACTCACAGAAAAAGTAACAGCATATGGGTTTGGAACAAAATGAAGGTGAGTAAATGAGACAGAATTTGCATTTGGGGGTGAACTTTCTGTTTTCATCAGTGTTTCCCTGCAGTTATTTTGCGTAGTGATTCAAAGTGTGAACTGTTCAGTGAGAAACTCTCAATGAAGTCTAAAAGAGATGAGAGAGAGAGAGAGTTTTTCAGCAGTATCCCACAAGCACATCTTGTCTTTATCTTTTAATGAATTTACCTGCAATCTAAAGAATCCACATCTTATTTGGGGGGATTTGTAATATCCAAGTAGTTTTTCTTTTCTGCAGGGAGAGAGTGCTGGATAATGGTATGGGGATTCTCTAAGGCTGTGATAAACTATTGCCTTCTGCCTTGGTTTATGATCTAAATGCTGAATTTAATTGAAACTGCATGTGTAATGAACCTGCTTTAATTGGTAGAGGCTAGAGCAGTTCATTCTTTCAGTATTTGTCACTTGAAGCCTGTTGAAACAGGATTGGGCATCTTTATATGCGATGCCATTGTGGCTGTGCCAGTCATTATTAAATTCAAGATAGCTTTAGGAAGAATCATGTTTAGGGCTGCTGGGAGCCTTCAGATAACGGCAGTCTGAGATAGATTGTGTTTCACAATGTTCTGCAATTAGTTGATGGAAATCTACATATTACAGCGTAGCAACATTATGGAAATTATGCTCATATGCTCATATGCTTACAGTCGTTTGTTCAAAACCTGAAGGATATAGAATTGGCTTGTGTTTGTGTAATATAAGCACAGAGGCTATTTAATAAAACGTCTCTTGTATGCAATATCCGAATAATTGTGGATTGCTAAAACTGGGAAATTGCAATAAAGAATGGATTTCTTGAAAATTAATCAAGGCTGTTGCATAACAAATCTATTAGTGCAGCAATCTTACTAATGACTATGTGCTTGGGGGACATTTTTTTCTAACATTTGAATGACATTGTTCACTTTTTCTTTTAATCTGATAACATTGGATTCATTTTTTAAAAATGACATTGCATTTATCGGCCCTAGTAAAAAAAAAAAAAAAAAAACCTTCCTTGTGAATGTTATCTGTCACAGCAGGAGATGCTGGGTGAGAGCAGCAAAATGAAGCAAAGCCACATTCAGCTGTGCTGGTTCTCATGCAGTGCAGAGGATGGAGCTGGAAGAATCTCCAGTGGAGCTGTTTATTACAGTTGATGCTGGGGGCTTGATCATTGCCGTGGAGAATGATGGAAGTGTGTTCACAAACTGGGGCTAAGTGAGGAATGGAGCATTCGGTGTATTTGCCCTATTCAGTATCTGGATTAGTGAAATCGCCTCAGCTGCAGTTTAATTGTTAAGGGCATTGCTGGAGACGCTGATTCTGTAACTGTTGTTATTGATTAAAAATATCTTGGAGATTAAATGCACTAGAGTTTGGTTTATCACCTCCAAACATGCCTTGATGTTTAGTGGATTTATTATTTTGGTAAAACAGGCAAAGAAAATATTTATGAGTGATTAGAAAGAAATATTAAAGAGAATTTTAGCAGACTTTTAGGCTTAGATTTGTATTAAGCTTTATTAACATACGAAGACTTCAGATGCAAAAGCCTCTAAATCCATCTGGTGTCTTTCTTTAAAAAAGCATTTTTATCAGGCTCATCATCAAGTTTTGTTTATCTATCTATCTATCTATCTATCTATCTATCTATCTATCTATCTATCTATCTATCTATCTATCTATCTATCTATCTATCTATCTATCATCTATCTATCTATCTATCTATCTATCTATCTGTCTATCTATCTATCTATTTACCTATCTATCTATCTGTCTCTGTCTATCTATCTATCTAGATAGGGGCATGATTAGGTGTAGGTCATTTATACCAGGGGTCCATAAACTTTTCAGCCCACAACCCCCAAAATAACAGTGTCAGTACCTTGGGACCCCCACTTTACTCTGAGGTGGTTAAAGTATAGAAACGTTTTGCAAAACGGCGCACAAGCATAATGATAACACAAACGAACACAACAGTCCAACTACCATAATATTATTTTCTAGTAATTTACTCATTATTTACATTTGAACATTAATCTTACCTAAGTTCGGTGGACAACATGCTGGATTTTTATTTTTAATTCAACTTATATTTTCTATTTATGCTATTTCTAATGCTTTAAAAGTTATTTGATTTATGGAAATCATCTTGCGACCCTCATCTTGTGGTTTCGTGACCCTCTAGGGGAACTCATAAAATATGTACGTTTAGCAAAAATTGTGCAAATTCGTAAAAGGTTGTATGAATTTGTACAAATTAGCCACCCCAGAAAATATGTATCTATCTGTCTGTCTGTCTGTCTATCCTCACGACCAATTTTATGAGGTGGCTACGACCTCACTCGATTTTGTATGATTTGTCTAAACCCCAGTGATGGGTAGGTTTAGGGGCAGGATTAGGTGTAGACACACTTACAGTGCACAGCATAAATGAGTACATCCCCTCTAAAACGTAACAAATTCAGCAATTACTCTTTACTTAGAAGACATATTAGGGTTCTTTGGAGATATAATGTTCCAACAAGCCTGCTTGGTCATTTACCAAAGAAGAATGTCAAAATTATTTAGGAAAATACTATTTTCTTATCAAGGCAATAAAATGTTGTGTTGCAAAAATGAGTACACCCTCCTGAAAGTTACTAAAATAAATAAATAATAATAATAATAGTGTAGGTTTAAGGCAATTTTTGATCAACAGTGAAGGATATTGAGCCAAAAGTTTTAAAGACAAGTAATTTCCTGACAATTGAAAATGTTATATAGCCCACTGAATCATACTCAGACTTAATGCTGGCAACAATGGAACCACTTGGGAGAGAACTGCCAGGAGATTTATTTCTTAGCATAAAAGAAGACAGTTGTACAAGAGGAATACCAAATCATTGTTTTAAATGTGAAAATAAAGCAGAAGTACCACTGGCATTAAAAAACAATGGACTTGTGACAAGGCTCCTGAAATAATCAGGTCTTCACTTTAAGTTTTCATTTAGTGCTTAGTGAATTTTTGCTGGAAAAAGAGCAGGAGAAATACCATGCAAGTGTTTTAGAGCCAGCAAAAGCTATGAAAAGAATAACAGTTTACCTCACAGAGTAAGACACAGCTTGCAGAAGTGACATGCAGTTGTTGTCACCACTAGAATTACCTACTGTAGCCAAAGCACAATAAACTCATTTAATCTCTTCCAAGGCCCGTATTTACAAAATGTAGACTTCTGGGAATCCATACTCTTGTCTCATTTTGGATCCAAAAGCATCCAAAATGTTCTGGTGTTGCTAGAGGAGGAGTACAGTGAGAAGTCCCTGGTTCCCACAGTGATGTTCAGTGGTAGTAAAGCTCTTATATTGGGATATATGAATGCTGAAGGTGTGAGGGAGTTGTGCTTTATCAACGCTGTCATGAATTCACACACCACTGTGTGATGTAACACAAAAAACTGAAACTGAAGATACTCCCCTCTCCTCATTCCCTGCATTGTTGGGCATTTTATTTTAGCATGACAATGAAGATATTCATTCTCCAAGGTGAAAGTCTTTCAGTGGACATGTATTTCACCCAGTCTTAACACTCTTGAGCAGCTGTGGGGAATTCTGTAGAGACAATCTGAGCAAAACTCCTCATTAAAGACCAGGGGATTTAAAGAGGCCATCCCCCAAGAGTTAAACAGGACAGATGTGGCATTTTGTCTTGAACTTGTACACTCAATGCCAAGAAGGGTCAGAGCAGAAAACTTAGTTCTGGAGGACATGCCAAGTACTAGAATATTATACATTTGCTGAATTAAATCTAGGGTGTACTCATTTCTGCAATCCTTCATTTAAACAAAATTGGCTAATTTACTTGTTTTACAGAAAATATTCACATTTATTTTTTGTTTTTTATTAAGTATATGTTTAATACATTTCAATTTTGCCACCTTTCCATGAATTATATTAGTGATCATTAGGAAAATACATCTTTTATATTTATTCAGAGGGGGTGTACTTATTTATGCTGTGCACTGTATATTTAAAGGAATAGTTCACCCAAAAATGAAAATTTCCCCATGATTTACTTACCCTCAAGCCATCCTAGGTGTATATGACTTTCTCCTTCCAGACGAACACAGTCTGAGTTGTTTTAAAATTTATCCTGGCTCTTCCACCATATTCACCAGCCATAATGGTGGCTGAAAACTAACCCATACGCCTCCGAGGGGTTAACACGTTTTCTGAAGCAGATCCATGGGTTTTTATAACAAAAATATTTATATTTTTAAAATTATAAACTCAAATCACTAACTTTCGGCAACGGCCATGTGTGCGTTCGCAAGTTCCTGGTCGGTGTAACGTTACTCCGGTTCAAACAAATAAGGCTGTGCAAAAAAACCTCAAGCTCTTCTTCTCTTATGGTGAAATCCGCTGACATTTTTTTAAATTCTTATTTTCGACTTTTAATTTGTTACTGGCGTTTAGTATTGCTCTATCCTCGTTTATTTATTCTCACCAGAGCTTGCGGCTTACATCATACATAGAGTCAAGAGGTCAATGAAGAAGCATACGGAGATGTATGGGTTAGTTAGTTTTATGATGGATATATGCACTTTTTGGAGCTTCAAAATATCAGCCACTATCCACCACCTGGAAGAGCCAGGATAAATTTTAAAACAACTCCAACTGTGTTTGTCTGGAAGTAGAAAGCCATATACACCTAGGATGGCTTGAGGGTAAGTAAATCATGGGGAAATTTTCATTTTTGGGTGAACTATTCCTTTAACAATGTATCAGTACAAGTATCAGTATCTTGTAATCAGCTGTGTTTTTTCTATATGCATTTGTTCCTGTTCTTATGACTCATTCCAGTGCAACATTTGGGTCAACAATCCTGCCTGTTCACATTGACTAAATAGCACTTAACCCTGATTGCTCAAGGGAAACTGTCCCTGCAGTTAGTGTCCGATTGCAATTTCAACAGCTTCCACCAGGTAAAGAATTTAAAACTGAATGCTGCCTGATTCAGTTCAGTGGTGTGCGCCATGAATATAGATTGCAAATGGTGATAGGCTATGGTGAAGTGAACATGAAGATCATTTCAAGAGCCTACATTTGACATGTTGTCAAACAGGATTTCAGAAAGTAATTTCAAACATTTACTGAAATGATTGGTTTTGAAAGAAGTTTGATGAAAGCTACCAAAAATATGTGTGCTGTATTTTTTTCCTAGCTGATCAGACTTAAGATTTTTGTAAAAAAAAAAATAAAATAAATATATCTAAATATGTGTATCTGTAAGTCTACTAACCTATCAACCATGTTAAAATGTTAGAAACATGTTAAAACATGTTAGCAATGTGTTAAACATGCTAACAATGTGCTAAAACATGCTACAAATGTGTTATAACATGCTAGCACTGCTAAAACATGCAACTTATCTCACAAATGTCATGGCCTAGATTGTTTTGTGAAAAGTTTGTGTGTGTCTGCTGAAAATGTACAAATAAACTTAATCTTTAATCTTTCTCAGGACTCTAATAATCATTGAACAGAGTTTTATTTCTTTTATTCCATGAACAGATTTCAAAGCTCCAGGCATCTCTTTGTTCCCCACCCATTGTCATCCTTATCTAAAGACATTTCTCTTTAAATGCTTGAAGACTATGGGGCCTTTCAGAGCAGAAGGCAGACCGAGAGAAGAATGAGGACCCAACGGTTTGTTTTTGAAAGTAAAACTCATTCACTCATCCAATATGACACGTATTGATCGTTTGATGTTTCTAGGCGTTAAACCAATTTCTGCAAAAGAGTGAGGAAGAGTGTATAAACTCATGGGTAATCTGCTAATGTTGTAAATGTCAAAATTGTAAATCACCACATGGTGAGAAATACAGTTCAGCGGTGGGTCTCCTTCCTCATAATATTGTTCTGTTCAGTTTCATTACTAGAGAATGGTTTCATCTACAATGAAATCTATTAAAAGTAGATTTTAAAAGACAAGGACTTTACTCACTTATTACTTGGGATAAATTGAAATAGTCAAGCCTATTTGTGGAAAGAAAGTAAGATAAATCTTCACATGAAAGTTATGTTCCTGCAGGACGAATCAGACATTACTCTTACTCTCTCTGCAGCTCAGACTAATTAAGGGTACTTGATTAATGATATGCCTTATTACAGTAATAAGAAAACAATAAGAAATCAATTATCCAGTCTTCTAAGGAGCGCCCTTTCCATTTAAGGTGTCAAGATGCTAATTAACAATACTACAGACTTTACGGATGTTTGTGTGTCCATGCATTTTTTAAAACACTACTGCGATAATTACTTATCTGTCTATGGGGTCCGGAATCATTTGATGTGTTGGTTACGCAACGTGGGGTGCGTGAAATAATGAATCAGTAAGCTGTGGAAGCCTGAATAATTTTTTCTTTCACTTTATTTGTTGAATGTATTTTTGGCTATTGCTACAAATATATCTGTGCTACTTAAAACTGCTTTTGACATTACAACTGAAAAATTGTGTATGTCCTCATAGAGACATAGAGAAGAATGAGTTTGGGTGGCTCAGTTTTCATTCTTTGTATTAAAAATATGTGTGTAAATGTGTGTAAAAACAGGCCAAAAAAAAAAAAAAAATCCTACAATTACTTAATTTATGAATATACAATTGCTACATTTATAAATATACATTTATATAAAAAAAAACATTTAATGCATATATTAGTCATTATAATCTAATGGTTCAATTGCTTTAATAATGGTTTAACCACTATTTTAATCAGTTAACCAGTTAGAATCAACAACACACATTGACATTTTTCCAATCTCAAATTTAGTTTTACCAATCTGTTTTTTTTATTTATCCACTACTGCACTATTCATGTTTCTCTTCTTGTGTAACATGCTCATGTATAAATAAATCTATTAATGTGTTTTAATCAAAGGAATGAATGGCTTAATGGCAAGCCTGTGATGTAAAAAGAAAGTGAAGCCTCAGGCATAAAAACCTTATTTACCTCCACTTTTTTGCAGGATCGATAAGCCATTAAAGGTTTCCTACAGCCTTAATAAGACATCCACTGAGCTACACACAGACCCTCTATATGTATCTCACTGCAGCACTGTGTGCTTATTTTCATGCCTGTAAGCTCACAAAGCACTAATTTCAACTCAGCGAACTGGATGATGGGATAGATTCAACATCAAAGTATTAAGAATGAAACTATTTGCTTGTGGGTCCATTTATGTTTTGTATTGCATTGTCCAAGCAGTGACCTTAGACTGGATTTAGGTCCTAGCACCTCTTGACAGTAAACGCAAGAATGAAGTCTTTAAGCGAAGTAATTTTCCCTTTAGCCTTTTGATTAGATCATCATGACCTAAGTGGTGTGCTTGAGCAAGCACAAACATACTGAATCATGTCAAGTGTTGTCTTCATTCTCTACAAATTGTGACTGCATTATCAATGTTTTTGTTTTTTTTAAATGTATGTGCTCAGAGTATTTTCACAAATCAGCCACATTTTGTTGATTTGTGTAAACAATGCCACTGAACCAAACAAAACTTGATTATATTGCTGATTTTTGTTGAAAATGGTAATTAACTGTCATGTTTTGGGCTGTACTAATTGGTTGGACCAGGAAAAAAAACATTTGGAGTACTATAAACAGCTGAAAGTTATAACAAATTAAGGAGAAGAGTGCAAAAAAACTGAGGAACAAAAGGCATCAGTGGTTGGCCAAACGGAACCAGGATTTCCAGAGCACTTTTGTGCTTGTTCTTATCATTTCCGGTCTGGTAGGTGAAATTTTAGGCTATTATATCTTAATTAATACTACTCATTTGTATCTTTACCACTTATTAACTTTAGTTTGTCCAAATATTGTGTGACATTTATAGCCATTCTGAAATCAATAATAGATCATTTACCTCAGATCTTGAAAATACATTTAAGCGAACATATACATTAAAACTGCGAACTCAGTGTGAACCAACAAGTGTTTTCCATGACAAAGATGCTATGTCAGTATGTAGTTTTAATAATGTTAAAAAATTTTAATATTTAAGAATTTAATTATAAACTTGTGAATTCCATTGAGAGTGTAGTGCGCTTCTTGCATCTGAATGGCTGTGTATTTCAGTTTTTTTTTTGTCACACCAATTTGCAATACTAAGCAACAAAATTAGCTCTTTTGTACAGCTAAAAATAGCTGGATGTGGATGAGAGCGGAAGCCACACCCATAAAATTTACAAATGGCCACACGCTCTTATAGGGGTCATCGGATGCAAAGTTCACTTTTGCATGTTGTTTGAACATAAATGTTTGTTGCAGTGTGTGTACATGTCTACCCTACAATGATAAAAATCCACCCAGTGGTTTTTATTTAATCTGTAAAAATAATTTCCCTTTTTTCAAATCAAGCCATTCTCAGCTTCTTGTCGGTGCGACATAACACCAATAGAGGCAGCTCCTACGATAGATTGATTGACAGAGGTATCTTACCTCAGACCCACCCTAAGTTAGCTGTAACAGTGCGATCGCCAGTGTTTCTATACTGGAGCAAGGATGTAGACAAGAATGGCTCCGATTGAGGTGTTCTTTTGTTGGATGTAATAATAAACACAGTAGTCCTCATTTACTCCCAACATCTAAGCCACCAAAGACGCAGTGGATGACTTTTGTTTGTGAATGGACTGGCCTCCCAATTTACATAAATACCTCTGTGATCATCTGTGATCCAGCTTCACTTACAGCAGAAGTGAGTATATGTTTTTTTTTATTAATCTTTGCAATCGTCTTTCCTAATAACGTGCTAGTTAGCAAGTTTTGCGGCTAAACTATAGACTGTAAAACAATATGGACGTAGTGTCCGTTTCTGAAGAGCAGTTTTGGAGTTCATAATGGGCGGGAGTTGACGTCACTGCGCATCACTCCTGGATAATCGAAAATGGTCAAAGAGGCGGGATGTGGTCACGGAGATGGTTGCTGAAACCACACCCGCCTAGCGCGACAGTGGTGACAGCAGTGGCAATCCACCTGTCACTCAAGTGGCCACGCCCTTAATTATCCAGAACTTTAAGGCTGAGTTATAAAAAAAATTCACCCCCTCACAGTTGACATGGAGGGTAAAATTATCTATATAGACCAAAACCACTTTTTCTACCAGGCTGTAAACATATATATTTTTTCTTTCTGCATGGCATTTTAACATGGGGAGTCTATGGGATTGACTCCCTTTTGGAGCCAGTCTGTAGCGGCATGTTGATAAATTGCAGTTTTTATGTCACTTCCATGTTGGTTTCAGAGAAGGAGAAAAACTCAATCGATTTTTTAGGTAAAAGGGTGTTTTTTTTACACTACTATTGAGAATTTTTAACCAAAGTATTTTATAGACTTTTCATTAAGACCCTAAAGAATTATATCAACAAATGGGCATCTGATTACCCCTTTAAGGCAAAGACAAGGTGGCTATTAATTACGAATGACCTAGCGATTTATAAGAATGCCAAGTTGAGATGAATCAATCTGAATGTGAGCTAATGTCTTTTCTTTGAGTGGAATGATTACTGGCAATTGTTTCATTCTAAATAGAGCGACATTATCACCATGATAATCATTACTGTTGTCATTATTATATTCCTATTATTACTGTTGTTGTTATTTTTTTTTTAAATAATATTTCAAAACCACACATTTCCTACACCAAGACTAGACGTATTTGCTGTTCAAAATTGTATCACATTTATTGTTATGCGTTTATTCCTGTATTTAGTAAACTTTATATGACTTTTATTTTGATAGAAAGCTTAAACCTGAACTACACGGACGTTGGTCCGTCACGTGTGTTTTTCTGGAACACAGAAGTTGTCAGAAAGTGAAGAAGTTGTCAGTAAGTTCTTCCACTGTTCGTCATTTTTGTAAACAGCCTCTGACATTTTCCCACTGACTAGCTGTTAAGTATTAAACGTGAACTGCGTCTTTTTATTTTTATGTTTACAGTCATTCATAAAACTTGCTGCACTGAATTACCTTTACACTCGTCACGTGACACGGTTGCGGCGCTAAATGAAAATTAACGCCGCATAATGCATGATATATCGATATGCTCCGGGATAAATCGTACACTGCTGCGTGTTCATCACCTGCAATTATCCATCAAAAGATTATCGGGTTATTTGTTTGCTGCAAACAAGAATTGACTGTAGTGCATGCAGGTTGTGCTATTATAGTGTATCTAGATATTTGACTAAAATATAAACGAGCTTTCGAACTGTCTTTAAAAGTGTAAACTTTTATAGCATTTAATTTAGTCAAACTAATTAGCCTTGCGATTTTATGCTTTTGTCTACACGTTTAGGTTCTTGTTGGAGACGATGGGCCGTTTGGATGGGAAAGTGATAGTCCTTTCTGCAGCAGCACAAGGCATTGGAAGAGCCTCTGCTATAGTAACCATTAATTTTACATCCATTCCAAAGATTTCACTTCCTCCTTACGACTCAATAAGTTTTCTGCACTCAGCTGTGGCTCTGACAGCCCTGCGTGCCACTTTGATGCGTACAATACATGGATTTACTCTGAGGGTTTACAGTTGCTATGTGTTTTCCTTTTGAATAAAAGCTTGTCATGCAAGGGCTGTCAACATGACATTTTGAGGCTGTCAAGTGTAGATGCAGAATTCTTGGACATAGTAAGGAATGCTGAAACCAGCTTGAGGGTAGAATGTTTCTAGCCTTTGCAACCCATTTCCTATTTTTTACAAGCATTTTTGCTGGTATGATAATGCTATAATTAATCATTAAGGGGATAGAAAAGAGTGTCTCAGTTCATTTAGGCAAATTCTAGGAGTCAACAGCAAGTTATCAGTAGAGCGCTGGGGGTGGTTAAAACGCACACCTGCTAGGTGAATACATTTCCATATCAAGTGAATATTCAAATGGGTATTAAATGAGAGAAACTACAGATTGAGGAAATACTGTAGCCCTGAGCCAGTTGGCAGATCACATGGAGAGAACACATGCCATTGCTCGAATTGTCATCAAATGAAATCTCACCAGTGGAGTGTTATTGGAAGTCTAGATATGGCAAGATTTTATATGAGCCCAGCCTGCTATGCGCACTAACCCTGCTCAAACTGAGCTATAAAATATCTGTTACCAGGAGAAATGGATGTGCTGAAACTAATTTCATGAACATTTTACATTACATTTGTCTATGCTTGAACCAGATTTAGATGTTGAGAAAGTTAACAAACATCTTGTCGTTTAATAGTAATTAGTCATGTTAATCATTCATATTGTTTTCTACTGACTTTAACTGTATTGTGTTCATAATTATAACAGGCTTTTGCCAAGGAAGGTGCCCAAGTCACTGCTACAGATATCAACGGAGAGAAACTTAAAGAGCTGGATGGCATTCCAGGTAATTCATTGACTGGCTATGTATTGCCACCTAGTGGGAATATGTGAAACAAAACTTTTCTAAACATAAACAATATTCTTATCTGTAAATTTCCAGCTATTCATTCAATTTTTGCTATTTTAATCTTAAGATATCAATTCTGATTTTTGAAAACTGTTTTTCTTTGAACCGATTTTTGCTCATACAAATTTGCTCAGGTTTGAATAGTTTAATGATTATACATACTTTACTAATTTAGTATGATTTACAACATACACTTTTTATTTTTATCTTGTTTTGAGTCAAAATATCTAAAAATTCTTAAATCAAGAGGCACTTACTGGATGATCAAAATTTATGACTAGAAACAAGACAAAAATACTAAATAAGATAAGCCTTTTTTGCAGTGTATGCGGTAAAATCTTACAGAAAGAAACCCAGTATACTTTTTAAATGACCTTAAATGATGAAATATGATTGTCAAAATGTTACACATCACTATGCAAAAGCTAGCTTCTACACTAGTGTTCAAAACTTTGTGATCTGGATATTTTTTCTTTACTGTTTTTTAAAGAAAGTTAGTAAAATGTAATTTATTTCTTTAATGGCAAAGCTAGATTTTCAGCAGCTGTTACTCTAGACTCCAGTGTCACATGGCCTTTCAGAAATCTTTCTAATATGCCTATTTGGTTGTAACATTATAAATGTCTTTACTGTCACTGTTTAATTATGTTAGCATTTACAAAATCATTTTGTTTTTTTTTCTTTTAATTTATTTAAACTGCCTTAAAACTTCTTTAATCCTAAATTTAGTGATGAACATCTGGTGTGTTTTTTTAATTTGTTCAAGTATTATCTTTGATCTTTGAGCCTGTCTATATAAGACTTTTTTCCCAATAAGGGATTTCAAAGGCCTAGTGGGCCTTTTGTGGCCCCCCTTTTCATACTGCTCTGCTTTGCCACATAATCCCATTATGTTGGCAACAAATTGCTTTAGTTCAAGGGTGCTTCTCCTGTCAGGCTTTTATATGCTCTTCTGATTCCTGGAATCTTCTTTTATTCCTTTGCTTTTTTTAGGGATCAAAACAAAAGTTGTTGATGTCACCAAGAAAGACCAAGTGGAGGCCCTGGCCAAGGACTTTGACCATGTAGATGTGCTCTTCAATGTTGCTGGGTTTGTATTGTTCTTTAGTGACTCAGTTCAGTGAATATTTCTTCAGTTAACTTTTAAGCAATATAGACATCTATCTTGGCTAAAATATGCATGGAACTAAGCCTATGAAGAACAACAACGTGCAGTAAATGATAAAACAGTTTGCACTACAAACCAGTGTGTTCGTAATTAAGAAAATACTTTAAAATAATATGGTAAGACACACTAATTTGCAATATCAAGTGCCAAAATGAGCTGTTTTGCACTGCTAAAAATAGCTGGAAAAAAGGTGGATAGTGCAAAAGCATGACTGTATTTAATTTTTGAAAAATGGTTTCTTTAATGTACAAACAGTTTCTCATTTTTCTTTGTTTAACACAGATTTGTCCATCATGGCTCAATACTGGAGTGTGAGGAATCGGATTGGGACTTCACTATGAATGTGAATGTCCGTAGCATGTACCTGATGATCAAGGCCTTCCTGCCTAAGGTCATCTTGTTCTTCCCCTCTCTAGGATTATCCCAGAACACCTCATACTACCTCTTATTTTCTCCCCCATTATCCCTGGAAAAGACCTCCTTATTAAAAGATTATGTTTTCATGTCTACCTCATTTGTACTGTGGGTTAAGAGTACAAAACAGATCTTTAAAATGCAGTTTAATACTTAATCCCTGTAAAATTAGTGCATTTTTATACATCACTATGCGAAATCTAGCTCATATACAAATGTTAAAAAGTTTGGGTTGCTACGTTTTTGAAAGAAGCATCTTCATGGCTGCATTTAATTAATACTGTGAAATATAAATATATATATATATATATATATATATATATATATATATATTACAATTTAATATGACTGTGTTGAATGCTTTAATATGAATGCATTTTAAAATGTAATTTATTGGTGTGATGGCAAAGCTGAATTTTTAATGTTAATTTGGTGCTCATTACTATTATTGATGTTAAAAACATTTTTTTTTAAGATTCTTTAATGAATAGAAATCTTTTGTACCATCATAAATGTCTTTACTGTCACTGTTGATTAATTTTATGCAACTTTGCTGAAAAAAGTATTAATTCCTTTAAAAAAAAACCTACTGAACTTTTAAAAGGTAGTACACATCTGCAAATTATCAACATGGGATCCATCTACAAGAATGCAATAATCCTGTTGTCTTGATTTGAAGTATATTACTTTAACCAGCCAATTTAAACCGATTTTCTCTTATCCATTTCCATATAGATGCTGGCTCGTAAATCTGGTAATATCATCAATATGGCATCTGTGGCATCTAGTATCAAAGGTAATAATTATACCCTGTTGCAACTTATTAGCATTTTGATGCTGAATTATAAATGGGCTGCTGTAATACATCATGTTGCATATCAAGATCTTGCCCTTTGCTCTTAATTACATGTGATGATTGACATTGTCCTGTGTAGCTCTTGGCATATTATCTTCCCCCCATTATCTCCAGTTTGGCTGGGGGTGAAATTGGATAAATGCCAGGTCAGGTGAAGTTTGCCCTCTCTTAATCGCTCATCCTTAATTGCATGTCCAGGAGTTGCGAACAGATGTGTCTACAGCACGTCTAAAGCTGCTGTCATTGGACTCACCAAATCAGTGGCAGCTGATTTCCTGGAACAAGGAATCCGCTGCAATTGTATCTGCCCTGGTATGTTATTTTATTGATTGGTTTCCTATATTAACTTAAGTCCTTGTAACATGCATAAACATCCCTGTACCTAATAATTATATGAGTCATTTTGCTTCTTTTGTCATTTACAGGAACTGTAGATACGCCTTCATTACGACAGAGAATTCAGGACAGACCTGATCCAGAGCAGGTACTGCTTTCATTATCAAGACAATGCACTGTGCAACCAAGAAACACAGTA
Source organism: Cirrhinus molitorella (assembly GCA_033026305.1). NCBI lineage: Eukaryota > Metazoa > Chordata > Actinopteri > Cypriniformes > Cyprinidae > Cirrhinus > Cirrhinus molitorella. The sequence continues at coordinate 30,886,615 of CM065120.1, forward strand.
ATCTGAAGCTGTTCGCATACTTTTTTATTCTCTTTCCAAATGCAAAACTCTTTTAGAACTCTCAGGGAAGGTAACTAACAGCCAACTGAAGTGCAGCCAGAGATGTTTCACACATGAAACATGCCAGTAACTTCTTATCAACTAACTTTTGATGATGATGCACTTGGGCAATTATAGAGACAAGCTCTGGCTTCTCTGAGTGAAAGTTAATGAGGCTCGAAGCTAATATTTTACACTCAGCATTATAGTCATACAGCAGAAGCAAATCCTAAAATAGAAAGTAAATATACACTACTGGTCAACTGTGAAATAGTATTACAATTTAAAATTAACAGTTTTCTGTGTTTATATGTTTTAAAATGTCATTTATTCCTATAATGAAAATCAGAACCCATTACATCAGACAATATTATCTATCTTTAAATAGAATTTTTTCTGCTTGATATCTGTAAACACCATAATACACTACCATTCAGAAGTTTTTACAGATACATACCCCTTGCAGAATCTGCAAAATGTTAATTATTTTACCAATAAAAGATGTCATTTTTTAATTCATTATTGACCTGAATAAGATATTTCACATAAAAGACGTTGTTTACATATAGTTCACAAGAAAAAAAAAGTTACATTTATAAAAATTACCCTGTTCAATAGTTTACATACACTTGATTCTTAATATTGTGTTGTTACCTGAATGATCCACAGTTGTGTTTTTTTGTTGTTGTTGTTGTTGTTGTTTTTTTTGGTTTAGTGATTTTTGAGTATTTGAACCATTTCCAGTAATGACTGTATGATTTTGAAATCCATCTTTTCACACTGATGACAACTGAGGGACTCATATGCAACTATTGCAGAAGGTTTAAAAGCTCACTTGAGTTGGGGGGTGAAAACCTTTGGAATTTGAAGATCAGGGTAAATTTAACTTAACTTTTTTTTGTCTTCTGGGAAACATGTAAGTATTTTCTGTAATTCTGTAGGGCAGTACTAAAAAAAAATTTTTTTTGTGAAACCTGAAAGGTTTTTCTGAAGAAATGCGGGCAGTTTAACTGTTTAGGATGAACAAGGGACTCATAAAGATCATGGCATGATTATTCATCATGACTCAAAAAAAAAAAATAATGTGGATCATTCGGGTAGCACAGCATTAAGAATCAAGCAAATTAAGTAACATTATTTTTAAGTAAAATAATTAACATTTTGCAGATTCTATAAGGTGTATGTAAACTTTTGACCTCAATTGTATAGTACAGAGTATGAGAACCAAAAATGCATTGGAATTATTCTAAATGTAAAAAAAGATTTTCCACCATGAATTGAATTGAATTGTATGTTCCAACAGTCAGCAGAATAACTGAAGCTTTTTGAAACCTTCTGTGAATGGTTTTTTTTTTAAAGACTGTTTACGATGCTTAGGTAAAGCTTCTGTGAAAATAATTTGTTTCACACAAGGGGCTATTTTTTCCATTAGCATCTTATTAAAAGCCCTTTTGAACAATAGATTTTTTTTTTTTGCATGAGTACATCAATCTACTAACCTACTAATGTTTTTTTTCCAACATCAATTACTAAATATACAGTTCTCATTCTCCCTGTTATAACGTTTCTGTCTTTCATCTCTCAGGCTTTTAAAGACTTTATGGCCAGACAAAAGACTGGTAGAATGTGCACTGCAGAAGAAGTTGCACATCTGTGTGTGTACTTGGCCTCAGATGAGGTAAGTCTTCAACCATTGTTTTTTACCCCTATATGATTTAAGTCACACCATGTGGTACTGAAAAGCAGTGTTGCCTTTTTAACAGTTCACTTGGATTTAAAATATAGTTGAAAGTTGAAAAATAATCAAAGGATTTTTATTCCTGCAGTCTGCCTATGTAACAGGAACAGAAGCCATCATTGATGGAGGATGGAGACTCTGAGGATATTTTGCTGGAGTTACTAAAACACCTTTAACATGCATGGAATTTGACTTCCAGAGAAATGTATTCACTAATTCTCTTTATCTTTAAAACTTTATTGCTGCTATGGTGCAATTGATTGTACTGAATATATGAACTGAATCGTTCTTGGCCATTGATGTAAATCTAATCTTCAGCTTTGTTTTTTAAAGATGAATTGCTTGGTTTAAAAAAATTATAATATGCCAAAAGTAATCAACATTTTTTTTGGCCAATTAGTGTTTTCTATTTCAAATTACCAATTCGTAAAAAAGTTTTACAATAGTAATTAATGTTTTTGAACTGATGCCTATCATTAAAAACAATTACTAATTTATGAGCTTGAAACTCCTGGTGTTTATTTTATTCATTTCCCGGCTTTAGCTCGAGTGTAGTGTGTGTAATTTATATATGTTAAAAAATGAATCAAACACAGCATAAAACATCGTGATTATGGGATCATGATAAACACTCATATCTCTAGCCGACGTCTTGTGATTGGTGGGCTACTGTTAGCTCTAGCCAATTAAACTGCACAGGAGGTGGGACTTGTCAGAAAAGGGGTTGTAAAAATAGCACAGCCTAGCCGGATTGGATCATTTTATTAGTTATCGTTACCTTCCAGCTGTCACTCACACTTCCGGATGCCTCAACCGGGTAAAAGATTAACCTTTTAAATCTATCCACGCATTCAGGGTTGAAGCGCGTATATTTTCAGTATTATTTTTGTGGATGTGTAGACCTTAGCACATGTCGATCAGTCACTTGCAAAACATCGATACTTTCGCATGAGATTTGATTTGATGGTATAAAGGTCTGAAGCCATGATTGTTTTCAGTTTCATGTGAGGTAATTGATGTATCATAACAAAAATTATAACTATCACAGAGAAAATTCAATGTCTTAATCATAAAACAACCGCACAATCGTCACGAAACGAGAAAGGAAATAAATCTTATACAATAGATGGTTATTTGAAGATGCTGTAAAGCAGAATACCTGGCTGGACTAAGTACACTAATGTCAGTATTGGTGTTCAGTGAGTGGTTTACTACGGTCTTATAAACAGAGACCATATGCCACGCTCTCTTCAGTCTGATAAAGCACCATATGGCCCAGGCGTCGCGTTTAGTCTTGTCACAATCCGATTAACCTGTTAAATAAACCAGTCGGTTTCTTTTCTAGTAACTTACTCGCGTTATTTCCTCTTTGAAATTCTTTGATAACAGCTCAGGCCTCATCGATAGGGAGAGGCTGTAATCGCGATTTATATTTACACAGATTGAGTGCTGATGGACAGGAGCCGGTCATGAACACGTGCAATGGCTAGAAGACTCGAGCGAGGATAGAGCAGAACTACAGTGCCATGGAGGATGCCCAGTCCAGACCCCATTCAGTACACTCCACATACTCACAGACGACCGAGGATGCAGCCTCCGCCGTGGGAAATCATACTGAAGTAGGTTATTAGTCAGAATTCCCCACTTTGTGCTGTTTTTGTCTAGTTTGTTTCAATATTGGTTCTATAAAATAGGACAGTTGCCTTTACTGATGTTACAGTATGTAGCGAAAATGATCTCAAGCTTATCTCAAGCCTTAATGGGAAATATGAAAGGTTCAACATTTTATGATAACCCTAATTTATACAATTAACAAACATTTAATACTTTATAGATTAGTAGTACATGCACAGATATGTATAAGAAAGTGCACTCAGAGATCTGAGATTTGTGACTATGCTGCTTCTATTGCATAATTTTTCTAATACAAAAAAATGTTTATTACATACAACTTCTCATTCAAACTTTCTGCTGTGCAATCATTCATAATACTATGTAGACTGCTACCAGTCAGTCAAAGCCATTTTTACACTACAAAGGTGGAACAGAAGCTGCATCTGACATGGCATTTGTTTATCGCAGACTGTTTAATGCTGCTTATGTACATGTATTTACACAAAAATTGCAGAATGTAAATCGCCTATACATTTTAAAAAAAGTCTAAAAGGCTGCAAAATAATGTAAACAACAACAACAGCAAAACGTTGTTGATTATTGCACTTGGGTGTTGTAATAATGATTATTAATGTCCATTAATATGACTTTAAAGTAACTTTCTATTATAATATATTTCTATTTTAATATATTTATAATATAAGTAATGATGGCAAAGCTAATTTTTTAGCTTATGATACTCCAGTCTTCAGCGCCACATGATCCTTATGAAATTATTCTAATACTTTATTTTAAAATTGTAATAATATTTCACAATATTACTGTTTTTACTGTGTTTTAATCAAATAAATGCAGTCTTGGAAATCAAAAGGTGCTTGTTTTAAGAACATTATAAAACCTTAACTCTTTCTTTCTTTCTTTTAAAATGCTTTGTTTATATCTATATATTTGTTTATTTATATACACTAGCCGTCAAAAGTTTTTGAACAGTAAGATTTTTTGTTTTTTAAAGAAGTCTCTTCTGCTCACCAAACCTGCATTTATTTAATCCAAATACTGCAAAAGCAGTAATATTGTGAAATTATTTTGCCATTTAAAATATATCATTATATTTTCTAATATATTTTAAAATGTAATTTATTCCTGTGATCAAAGCAACATTTTCAGCATCATTACTTCAGTCTTCAGTGTCACATGATCTGACAGAAATCATTCTAATATGCTGATTTGCTGTTCAAGAAACATTCATTGTTATTATTATTAGTATCAATATTTAAAACAGTTGAGTACAATTTTTTTTTTCAGGATTCTTTGATGAATAAAAAGATTAGCATTTATCTGAAATAAAAAGCTTTTGTACCATTATACGCTATACCATTCAAAAGCTTGGAGTCAGTATTTGTTTTTTGGGGGGAAGGGAAAGAAGTTAATACTTTTATTTAACTAGGATTCTTTAAATTAATAAAAAGTGAAGATAAAGACATTAATAATGTTACAAAAGAGTTCTATTTCACATAAATGCTGTTCTTCTGAAGTTCTTAGCAATGCATATTACTAATCAAAAATTAAGTTTTTATATATTTACGGTACGAAATGTACAAAATATCTTAATGAAACTTAACATCCTAATGATTTTTGGCATAAAAGAAAAATCGTTAATTTTGACCCATACCATGTATTTTTGGCTAATGCTTGAATATACCCATGCTACTTAAGACCTAAGGTTTTGTGGTCCAGGGTCACATTTGTATATTTTGCTGCTAATATCACTGCTCCTCTATTCACTGTCCAACAGCATCACCTTACTGTCAGTCAGACAGTCCTGGTGGTTCCGAAGCGCTCAGAGAGCCCCAATCCGAGTATGACCGAAGAGACAATTTATGTCCCTCGACCGGTCTCTTCAGTTGACGCGTGTACTAACACAGACCCTCCATACGAATGCTGCCCATGGCTGCGCAGACTGTGTCCGTGCCCACCCAGAGGCCTGCTGGCTACCATTATCACCAAAGGTTAGACATAATAGAGATTGCATATACACTACCTTTTTAAAAGTTAGGGATCGGAAAGAGATGTTTTTAAGGTTTTCAAAAGTCTCTTATTTGAATATAAATAAAGTAATATTATGAAATGTTATTACAATTTAAAATAGCTGTTTTTATCCAAAACATTTTTTTTATTTAATGTATTCCTGTAAACACAGTATGTGCTTGTTCTTGTCGCCTTTGTAGTGTCCATGGCCTCAGTGCTCTTTGGGGTGGTGTGGTCTATAACAGAGAAAGAATGTCTTCCTGGCGGGAACCTCTTTGGCATCGTGACTTTGTTTATTTGTTCTGTAGCTGGGGGAAAGCTGTTCGGACGCATACGCTTCCCCAACGTGCCACCTTTACCTCCACTACTTGGTATGAGCAATTTCAAAGTCACCTACATCTTGGATTTGACTAATTTTACGCTAGTGTTAAAAAATGTAGGGTTAGTAAAATTAAAAAAAATATATATATATATAACAATTAAAAACTGTTGTTTTAAGTTCTAATAATATATAACAGCATTACTGTATTTTATAATGCAGTAATATTGCATATTATATGATCAGATAAATGCAGCCTTGATGGGCATAAACATTTAAAGAAAACAGTAGAGTATAATTCAATTTTCCCCACAGCTCAAAGATAAACTGTCTGTGTTATTTCTTCATTCATTTTTTTTTTCTCAGAGTGGTCAGTTTCATTGTCAGTGTGAGAAGTGTAATGAATAACTATGGGGTTTCTGTTTGTGTTATTCACTTCTGTTGTTTTCTCTGCGTATGTCCGCAGGCATGCTGCTGGCAGGGTTTATCCTCAGAAACATCCCTGTGGTGACAGATGCAGTTTACATTGATGTTAGATGGTCTGCTTCTCTGAGGAACATTGCACTAGGTGTCATTCTGGTCAAGGCTGGGCTGGAATTAGACGGCAAGGTATGAAACCCCACCGGCCCCTGTTGACTTACACCAAAAACATTGTTTGTTGATATCCGTTTTTATTTCACAAAGGGTTTTCATTTAACTGAAAATTGAAGTATAAAAAATCAGTTTCAGTTAATTGTTTTGTTTAATATAAAACTTTTATGTGTGTTTTAGGCTCTGAGGAAGCTGAAAGCTGTGTGTTTGCGTTTGTCCATGATCCCTCTCACCTGTGAGGCATCCACTATGGCTGTGGTCTCCTATTTAATATTGGGTCTTCCATGGATCTGGGGTTTTATTTTAGGGTAAACCACTGATTCTGATACAATAAGAACCTCTCTAAAATGTCTGCTACTACCAACGTAATTGCTGCCATTTTCTGCTCGGTAGGTTTGTTCTCGGGGCCGTTTCTCCTGCTGTTGTGGTTCCGTCTATGCTGCTTTTACATAAGGAAGGATACGGTTTAGAGCAGGGTATACCTACTCTTCTCATGGCAGCATGCAGCGTTGATGACATCATTGCCATTACCTGCTTCACCACCTGCTTGGGTATAGCTTTCGCCACAGGTATGCCAAAAGATATCCAAAAGGTAGCAAATATGGCCAAAAATATTGACACCCTTGCAATTCTCTCAGAAAATTGTTGCAGTTGCAAATATTTTAGTACTCACATGTTTTTTTTTGTTTTTTTTGTATTGGAACAACATAAAAGAAAGTCAAATATTATACAATTCCACAAAACAAAAAACAAAACAAAAAAAAAAAATACACTGGACAAAATTATTGGCATCCTTATCTTAATATTTTGTAGCACCCCCTTTGGAAAAAATAACTGAAATCAGTAGCTTCCTGTAACCATGAATGACTTTCTTACACCTCTCTACTGGAATTTTGGACCACTCTTCTTTTGCAAACCACTCCAGGTCATTCAGATTTGAAGGATGCCTTCTCCCAACTGCTGTTTTGAGATCTGTCCACAGGTGTTCTATGGGATTCAGATCTGGACTCATTGCTGGCCATTTCAGAACTCTCCAGCGCTTTGTAACAATTTCTGAGTGCTTTTTGAAGTGGGGATGTCCTACCATAACGTCCCTTTTCATTCAGATGGCGACAGATGTGCGAGCTGACACTGTTGTACCCTGTGTCTGCAGATCAGCTTAAATTTGTTTGGAAGTTAATCTGGGTTCTTTATCCACCATTCGAACAATCCTTGGTTGTCATTGTTCATTAATTTTGCTCTTCCGTCCATGTTAGCTACAGTGCCATGGGCTGTAAACTGATATTGCGCACAGTGGACACAGGAACATTAAGATCTCTGGAGAAGGACTTTTAGCCTTGAGATTGTCCATGTTTTTCCACAGTTTGTCCTCTCAAATTCACAGACAACTCTTTACACTTCTTTCTTTTCCCCATGCTCAGTGTGACACCAAACACAAAGGTTGAGTCAACTTTTCTCCATTTTAACTGGTTGCAAGTGTGATTACTATATTGCCCACACCTGTTACTTGCCACAGGTGTGTCTAAATACAAATTACAGGAGCATCTCATTCTTGAAAAGCAATTATTTCTTACAATTTTGACAAGGTGCCAATAATTTTGTCCAGTCCATTGAGTTCTGTGTGAAATTTTATCATCAATTCATTCTGTTTTTGTGTTGTTCCAGTGCAAACAAAAACAATAAGCATGTGAATACCAAAACATCTGCAATTGGAACAATTTTCTGTAAGAAGTGTTGCATTTTCTGACCGAATTGCAAGGGTGCCAATATTTTTGGCCATTGCTGTACATAGTATATTCCTTAAAAATTGTAATAAATTAGAAAATTTGTACATGAATAGTGAGAACATGGGTGCTGACATTTGATTTAGCATTCATTTTGATTGTGATATTACATTGTGACATTTTAGATTTTTTTGTAGGGTTCTTTTTCCTAGGTTTAATGGACTTCCTTGGTGTTAGTGGTCTGATTTTATATTAGTGTTTTCTCTTTTGCCCTCTGCAGGCTCCGTGTGGTTAAATGTACTTAGGGGACCACTGGAGGTATTAGGTGGTGCAGTCGCTGGTGTGGCCTTGGGGTTCTTTCTACGGTACTTCCCCAGCAGAGACCAGGTTTGTGAGCTACAACTTCATGGTTAAGAGCTAATGTTGAATTCAAAAATTGATGTTGTCAGGTTAGGAGGTTTCATGCTTGTTGATGATTTGTCTTTTGTCCTACCACACAGGGAAACCTCGTGCAGAAGCGTTCCTTCCTAGTATTGGGACTGGCAGTGTTTGCTTTGTTTGGCAGTAACGTCGCTGGGATTCCTGGGGCAGGAGGACTGTGTACTCTAGTGCTAACGTTCGTGGCTGGACTTGGCTGGGGGAAATCCAAGGTATGAATCTCTTCTTCCAAACACACTAAGGATGTGCGAGACTAGTTGACTAAACAGTACTGCTGCAGCTAGTTGATGTTAATTGTAATTGTTTACATATTTTTATTTGCACTTTCATTTTGCTTCAGCCCCAATATATCTTTCTCAGATCACATGTCTAATTTGAGTCTATATGTGTGTTTCAGGCTCCAGTGGAAGCGGTGGTGGAAAGGTTTTGGCAGGTGTTCCAACCTCTTCTCTTTGGTCTCATCGGTGCTGAGGTTATCATTACTTCTTTGGAGGTTACAACTGTGTGTGAGTGTCATACTCTCAATCCTCTGCTGTCATTTCTACAAAACTGGTTTCAGTAAGAGCTGATTCCAAAACATCTAAAGTAACTGGTGTTTCATGTGTAATATTTTAAACATGCAGTTGATCAGCTCTAATGTAATGTGTCCTCAGTTCTGGGTATAGCAGCCCTGTTCATCGCACTTACGGTACGCCTGCTTATCACTTTTGTCGTGGTACTGCGAGCCGGCTTTAACCTGAAAGAGAAAGTCTTCATCGCTCTAGCCTGGATGCCTAAAGCCACAGTACAGGTATACTTGCCAAGTCTAACAAATATACTCTGTTTTATTATGCCTTTATCTTTTAGTCAGCCTTTCTGTGTCTTTTTAAAAGAAAGTGTAAGTTAAATGACAAAAAATGTAATTAATATGTGAGATCCTTTATGAATGCTTATGTGTGATTGTTTTCAGGCTGCCATAGGTTCTACAGCTCTAGACATGGCACGCTCCAAGAATGACCTAGAGCTGCAGAGGTACGGCATGGATGTCCTCACTGTGGCTGTGCTGTCCATTATCATCACCGCTCCTATTGGAGCACTCCTCATCAGCCTGCTAGGCCCTCGACTCCTGCAGAAACCAAAGAACCCTGAGTGGGGTGAGAAATTTATACACACACAAGTTCATATTATAGTGGTGGCCAAAATGATTAGAACACTACTATTTTCACCAACTAAAAAAATATTTTAAATCAGTTATTTCTATCTTTTGCTGTAGTGTGTCAGTATTACATTTCCAAACATTAATTTTGACATTAATTGTAATAATCCAGTGGGATTTTTGTACAAGGAGTCTGACAACAGCTAGTGATCCACACAGAGATCTGATCTCATCATCATCCAGTCTGTCTGGAATCAGGGGTGCAAACTGTTCAACTTTCGGCGAAGTTCACTATTTTCACCTTGAAATAAGTCATTCACGTGAATCATGTAGATCTGTTAATAAAAAATAAAAAAAAAATATCTGTCACCTGTTGCGGCTTTTCCCCTATTAGCAAAAGAATGGCCCTACTTTGCCTCTTCCGCACCTTCTGCAGAGCGCATAAATTTGTATTCGATTTGCGCAGATCAGTCAGCGTCTGACTGTGTAGCTAGCCTATGCCATCAAAGTAGACTACTGCAAGAGCGATTCGCGAGCAGATGTGGGTTACGGTCATCGCAGTTTCTCCAGCAAGGCTGGCAGCACAAGCTTTGATGATGACAGCTACTTCACAATTGACCAGACTCACTCGTGCTTTAATACTGCCTTGCCCCCCTTTCCATCCTCTCCCCTCCTTGCTGAACGTGTTCAAAAGTGAAAGTAAAATCGGAAAAATAGCAGACATGCGAATGCCATTGCATGCTTTCCCGAGCTTTAGAAACTGATCATAAAACAAAAGTTCTTGTTTGGCCAGATTAGCCTACACTTCCTTAATGGCATAAACACACTCCTTTCAAACTTTATCTGGAATGTCACTGTTCCGAAAAGGCGAACACAAACAAAAATTAAATTAGCTTATTTTTGACAGCATCAATATTTTACAGCATTTTTACACCTATAAGTGCCTAAAACTTTTAACTACTGTAGCTTCGCAGGTTGGTTTCTTAAAGCATCTTGGAGACGTTGCCACAGTTCTTCTGGATTTAGTCTGTCTCAGTTTGTTCTGTTTCTTCATGTCATTCTAGACAGACTGGATGATGATGAGATCAGATCTCTGTGTGGAGCACTGGCAGTTGTCAGACTCCTTGTGCAAACAAAAATCTCACTGGATTATAACAATTAATGGCAAAATACATTTTTGGAAATGTAAACTGATATTTCCTATTGACACATTACAGCAGATAGAAATAACTGACTTAAAGGGATACTCCACCCCAAAATGAAAATTTTGTCATTAATCACTTACCCTCATGTCGTTCCAAACCTGTAAAAGGTTTGATCGTCTTCGGAACACAATTTAGGATATTTTGGATGAAAACCGGTGGCTGTTTGACTGTTCCATTGACTGCCAAGTAAACAGCACTGTCAAGGCCCAGAAACGTATGAAAGACGTTGTCAAAATAGTCCATCTGCCATCAGTGGTTCAACCATAATTTTACGTAGCTACGAGAATACTTTTTGTATGCAAAGAAAACAAAACTACTGTAGTCAACAGTTCGTCTCCTCTGTCACCGTAGCGCCATTTTGGAAAGTAGAACATATTAGTCAAACCAAGATGTAGTGGTTCCAGTAAATATTTTTATCTAAGATTGTGTAGCTAAGAATCATGGTGGAATAAGTGCCTTAGTGCTTTTATCAGATGGTTAGAACATTAAAATATTAAGAACACAAATAAATGCAAACTGGCTATGCAAGTTTCAAAAACATGGAAAAATCTTAATAATCTGCATATACATATACAGATATGCATATGTTTGCAGTAAGTCTTTTTATTACAGCATTAGTCATTAGCTTAGCAACATGAACTTTATTTGCCCTTTACATGACAAGTGCTATTTGTGTGGTATGCATGAAAGAGCGTTAAGTTGCTATCCAAAACAAAGGGTAAAGAGGGTTTGGGTAGTATCTAAAGTGCATAGCTGTTTGAATAACACTGAAGTAGGTTTCTACAGTTGTCTTGCCACTAAAAATATATATGGATAGCAACTAATCAGTTTTTTTTTTTGTTAACATGCGACATGAGATGCACATGGAAATGTATCACCACAGCTTGGTGAATTTGCATGCTGGCAGGTCACCCTTTGTCCTATTTGAACGTGTTTGCTTTATTATTTGTACAATGTTGGCTATTGCACTTTGCTAATGTGGTAAAAAAAAAAAAAAAAACACAAAATGCTCCAGCAGATACAGAGACAAGTAGTTTTCTTCTGTGCGAAACTATGAAATTAACTCCTATTATAATTAGCTACTGTACATATTTGTATATACTCTGTATATAAGTAGCATAAATAGATGTAATAAGCAACTAAAATCTCTCTAATGATTGCTTGGTATTAACATTCTTCATTGTGTTAAATGGATGTGTATATGTGTGTGTTAATTGTCATTTTCTGAATCGTAGCTGTCAGTCAAGGTGCTTTATCTGCATCGGGGACACCGGTGACATATGAGAGCGCCCTGTGATGCTTCTGGGAAGTGACAACCCGATATCAAATGCTGCTGATGATCCTTTTTGTCTTCAAAGTGGATTTATCAAACTCATTATTACTGCAACCCTTTGAAGTGAGACTGCAAAAAGTGGCAGATCTGCTTTTCAGATGAAGGAACGCAAGTCATCCAACTCTCTTTTTTTAACTTCCAAGGTGGATAAAAACACTTAAATCTCTCTCAGTATTGCTTTTATAGATGACAAGGTTTTATTCTCCTCTAAAAGGTGGGATTTTGAAAGAAGGATCAAACCCTAAGGTGGTTTTTGTTAGCACTATCAAGTACAAACACTTATTTTTTTCTAACTGGCTTATGTGTGTGTCTATAGTATTTATTTGTTAGATATATTACAGATGAGTCTGCATATCAGTGTTACAGAAAGCCATGAAGTGGTCAGTGCTGTCATGACTATGTTCGGAATGGAATAGTAGCTTACTATTTACTTAGCATTGTGTATTTGTATGCACAGCCTGTCTAACGTACACTACCAGTCAAAATTTTTTAAACAGTGAGATTTTTAATGTGCTCACCAAGCCTTCATTCATTTGATCCAAAATACAGCAAAAGCAGCGAAACTGTGAAATATTTGTACTATTTAAAATAACTGCTTTCTATTTAAATATTTTAAAATGTAATTAATTCCTGTGATCAAAGCTAAATTTTCAGCATCATTACTCAAGTCTTTAGTGTCACATGATCCTTCAGAAATCATTCTAATATGATGATTTGATGTTCAAGAAACATTTATTTATTTATTTATTTATTATTATTATTATTACATTTAGCAGACGCTTTTATCCAAGGCGACTTAGGATAACAATGGAAGCAATCGAATTATTATTATTATCATCAATATTTAAAAAAGTCGAATACGTTTTTTCAGAATTCTTTTAATAGAAAGATCAGCATTTTTCTGAAATAAAAAGCTTTTGTAACATTATACATACTACTATACCATTATATATGTGTGTGTGTGTGTGTATATTAGGGTTGTGCCGATAGACGATAGTATCGTGTATCGACGATAGTCAGAGATATCGCCTGTTGCGGATGCCTTTGACGATAGCAAGACGATTATTATTATTATCCGTCAAAAATAGACTGTTCGCTTATATTTAGCTAAGCAGCGCGGAGAGCCGCAACGTGCCGCAGACGTGTACAGTGAAAATATGGGGTAAGACATTTTATTCATCATATAGTGTAGATGGCTTTACTGACTATAACGCGAGTGTTTTTTTTAAAGTGCATAAACTCCCTATAGACTAGGCTAGTGATGTTCGTTGAAAACGACCCTGAATCCAGCTTCTTATTCGCAGCTTCTTTATGACGCTATCCGTTCCACCTTAAAAACGCGCCGCTTCCCGTGGTTCTTAGCTCCTTATTCACGCGCATCACTTCTCCACATTCTATGAACTGAACTACAGCATGGACTAATGACAACAATCAGACATGCAGCGGTAACATTGTCGCAATATGACATTACATTACATTCATGCACGTACATTTAGCCTACCACTCACTGAAGATAGTGGATAGCAGAGAATGAAACCGAAAGTAACTGGAACCACTCAGGCGGAACTATCGTCAGCGCTCTGTATACGCAACATGCCCATTAACGAGACTACCCTTACAAAACGAGTAAGGAATTTATTAGATGGATAATTAAATAAAGTAGCACGATAGTATCGTGTATCGACGATCTCACAGGCTGACGATAGGACGATATGAAAATTGAGCATATCGCCCAACACTAGTGTATATCTGTATCTATAATCTCTCTCTCTCTTATGTTATATATGTGTTTTTTAAAGAAGTTTCTTATGATTATCAAGGCTGTTTAAATCAGCATATTAGAATGATTTCTGAAGAATCATGTGACAACTAAGACTGGAGTAACAGCTGATGAAAATTCAGCTTTACATCACAGGAATAAATTATATTGTAAAGTATATAATGCAGCCTTGATGAGCATAAGAGACTTCTTTCAATAACATTAAGTGAGAGCGTGTGTCACACTATACACACTACCAGTGTGTGTGTGTGTGTGTGTGTATATGTATATGTATATATATATATATATATAGGGGAATGAAAGGAAGTATAGAAATTAATACTTTTATTTAGCAAGGAAGCTTTAAATTGATCAAAAGTGATGATAAACACATTTATAATGTTACCAAAGATTTCTATTTCAGATAGATGCTGTTCAAATAATGAGGCTTGAAAAATCTGGCAATGGAAGGTCAAGTTGAGTACATTGCAGATAACTATTTAGAGTATTTCTCCCAAGAGTTACATTTTGGCAAATATAGTACTTAGTCTGAGTATTATAGCTATTAGGAACAGAGTCATTGATCAGCATTTCTGCAGGTATCTTGTCAGCCCTGTTACACATGCAATCAAATACTACTGTGGTCACTTCAGAGCTCAGTTACATTTTGCGTTTACAATGAAAGTCATTTTAGAACCTTTTTATTAGTAGTAGTAGAATGACAAATCATATATTTTTGCCTCAGCACTGCACAGTTCATCGTTACTTTCCGTGAACCATATTTATACAATCATGTTTTTTTTTTCTCCACATGATTTTTTCATGAAATGCATATTTGAATGTTATATAGAGACATGAGAAAAAGGAACTTATTTGTGAATACTGTTAGAGGGTTATGTTTACTGCTTGACATTTACAGGGTTTTGTGTCATGGTTTTGTTACAGTAACGTTAATGCTACATGCATTCACTGATAATTTAAATTAATTAAATGACTACTTTTAAGACCTTATTTTTATAGTCATCTTTATATAATAACTTTACTTCTATGGTGCATGTGTCGTTTATTTGTAGATTGTATTGCTGCAGAAAATGAATGACATTTGCCTTTTCAGTAATGACAGGCAAACCCCCTGTTCATATTTGAAAGCATATCTTCTTGTATCATCTAATGCAAATCAGATGTAAACAAGCAGCACTGTTACTTTTTGAAAATACATTTCAAGCATTGGTGTGGTAGAGTTACACTATTGTGTGGTCTAGGAAAAGTATACAAAAGAAACAAAAAGTTAGAAAAACAAGCAGATGGTTGGCATGACATCACATATCCTTCACTCACATGGATATTATATTATTAAGCAAAACAAAAACAGCACTTAGAATTCATCTAAAAGAAGTTTGGTTACCTTTTATTTTACAAAAGTCATTATTAGGCACATTCCAGTTACCATACAAAATTTTTTTTTAATGAAAACACCTATAAACATGAGCAATCTAATTTGAAACATGGCACAAAAAAGGAACCAAGGGAACCAAATGAACTATTTTGAATAGGAATGAATACATACATATGTATTGTAATTGTTGCAGCATGTTGGTTCAGGTGGAAAGTTAAAAGAGACCACATTTCTTAGTTACACTATGATAAATCTGTATAATCAGTAACAATAGCTTTGACCAAAGCCTTTGTTACAATCTAATGCAATGTGAAATGTCTGTATGCATGCACACACAAGTCAAGTTTAGTACTTGTTTATCTTGTACTTGAAAACTGAAATAATTTAGCAAACATCGTAGAACTTGTCATTTCAGGAATAATTTTACAGAAAAGGACAAACAACTAAAAACAAATCCTAATAATGTACTTCACATTGAAAAGTATTAGATTTTTTTATGTTGCCTCACAAAAGTTGACAACACTAATAGTAAAAGGCAACTTGAAGTTAAAACTAAATCTAGATACAGATTAAGAATAGAAAACACACTTTCATGGCCATGAAGATGAATTGGTGATTTTTTTCCCCCTTATGGCCAAGTTATATTGCACACAAAAATCTACTACATTTGCCAAGTATAAAAAGTAAACACACCAGAGCAATGTAACAAAAAGTAATCAATATAATTATCCTCTCAGATCAACCACAAAATGTTGAGCGTTAAAGCTCTTTGCGTCTCTATACCACAATAACAAGTTGGAATAGTTTTGGGTAAGTACAACAAACTACAGTAGGTTTTTCAGTGGAGAAAACGATGTATTTAATATGGGCCGAGGCTGGAGTGCTACAGAGTCTTCTTCTTAAGAATAAGTGGACCAACGTTGTCTCCTGTCAGCTCGTTATGCTTTATGTGTGACTTATCGCAAACAGGAAACTGCAAGATAAGAAAGAATAAATTAAGAGCTGATAGTGGCAGTGGTTTTTAGGCACCCAAGGGTTTTGACAAAATACACTTAAAAAGAGGAAGTTAAAAATCACACTTTTTTTGGCCCAGTTTTCACATGTACATTAATAGTTTCACTAAAGTTTTTTTAAAGGGGACATGTCATAATACTTTTCCCATCTTTGATCCAATTATTTTGTGTCAATAAGTAACAATTTAGTTTTGTGTGTCCATTTTCCCAACTATTTGATCATCGCAAAATGTAAAATATATCGCCCAGCTCTAATCTGCTAAACGTGACTAAAGCATTGAGATCAGTGTTGGGGAAAGTTACTTTTAAAAGTAATGCATTACAGTATTGAGTTACTCCCTAAAAAGTTACTTTTTATGGAAAGTAATGCATTATGTTACTTTTGCATTAGTTTTTTTTTTTTTTTTTTTTTAAAGATTTATTTTTGGCTTTTATTATTATAGGACAGATCAGGAAGGACAGGAAGCGAAGTGGAGAGAGAGAAGGGGGTAGGGTCGGGAAAGGTCCTCGAGCCGGGAATCGAACTCGGGACGCTTGCTTGTTTGTTTTTTATGGAAAGTAATGCATTATGTTACTTTTGCATTAGTTTTTTTTTTTTTAAAGATTTATTTTTGGCTTTTATTATTACAGGACAGATCAGGAAGGACAGGAAGCGAAGTGGAGAGAGAGAGGGAAAGGTCCTCGAGCCGGGAATCGAACTCGGGACGCCCGTTGCGCAACGGCGCTATATGTCGGCGCACTGCCCACAAGGCTATCGGCGCCGACACTTTTGCATTAGTTTTTAAGTCTGGGCAGGGCTTGCTTGTTTGTTCTTTTATATAAAAAGTTCTATTTTTTGCAAATGTAAAGGCCTTTTCACACCAACAGAGTTGAATTTCTCTGCTTTTATTCATTTTTAAGGAATAAAAGCAGATGAATTAATGGATGTTCACATTTATTCTAGAACTAAAGTAACTCCTTAATCCTGATACCTTTTAACATTGGGACAGGAGAGCTTGTGGGGGAAAAAGTAATAAGCCGTTATTAAATATTATTACGTAACGCGTTACCCCCAACACTGATTAAGATATAAACATTAACTTCATGATTTTCTATAAAGCTGCTCTAAACAATGTGTATTGTGATATACACTATACTAAATTTGACTTTTTGATGTTCAAAATGATTTACCTTTAGCATTTAGATTCATTTAAGCTGTTTTTCTACTTAAAATAGTCTCTCTCCTTCTCAGGCATTGAACTTCCTACCGTTTTAGATCGCCAGCAGCGGCAGTAGCAAACATTTGGAGTCCTCAGGTCCTCTATGTCGATCTCGTTCACCACTTTAGGGTTCTCTTTTTGGATCTTCAGATTTATTAGACTGTCTCTTTGCTTTTTCTTCTTGGGCAGGAAGGGCCGGATAGTCAGATAACCCAACAGAGCCAAAATTCCCAATAACGGCAGGAGCCGCAACCACTCTGAAACTGAGACACAATCAAGAGTCATCATGGGATTTAAGGTGTACACTTAATTATCACAGTGACTCATCACAATCCACTTAGTAAGGGATCTTTTACTTATTGTGGAAAAATAAGTGTGGTAAGCGTCAGATAGCTCATATCCAGTGATTAGCACACACATGTGCATTAGTGATATACTTCTCATGAACTACTGCATTACACAATGACCGTTGTTGGATCCTGATGATGGGCTATTTCAGGTGACTGCTGTACATTTACAGATGCAGATATTTATGTATTTATTCTGCCATCTTCTATAATACTATAAGAGAGCAAAGCATGCTGTTAGATGCTCTGGGTATTTAGCTTTTTCCATTTCTAAAATAAACACTCCTGTGGATATTTTGTGCAGTTAGGCGCTGGGAAACATTGCATGCAAGGCGGACGATTATTAAAACCTGCATTTTCCAACCAGTTAATTAGTTATGAATTATTTGGGTTTTAACATGGAAAACAGTCTCTTATATCACTCTTTCTAGGTTGGCATGCGCGCTTAACTTAACTTTCCTCCTACGCCGGTGACATTTTGTATGATAAAAACATAACGTTAACGTACCTGTGAGTCTCGCAAAGCCGCCGATTGTTTCTGGAAGGGGCAGTTTCTTGAGGTAGGCTGGAAGTTGCATTTTGATAATCCTGGAGATACTTTCTAACACCATCTTGAATGACTTTGTGCGCTTCTAATTGAGACAGCAAGATATTTCCTGGGACATTCTACGTCATCGCGTTAGTTCACTTGCGTAGTCGTTTCCGTTTGCTAGTTGAAGAGGGGCTACTTAAGGCTGGAAGAATATACGTAAGTTGTGGCCGTGAATAAGCGTAAGTGCACGACGCGCAGTAAAAGCGTCAACCAATCAGCATGTGCAGAGTTGGTTGCGCCTGATTGGCTGCTTTCACCGCGCTACTTGCTTTTAGTTTTATTGGCTGTTTACTTTCTGTTGTGCAGAAATAGAGTCTGGGCAATAACGAACTAATAATTCATACTTAATAAATATCTCTCTGTATACATTTATATTTAGTCATTTAGCAGACGCTTTTATCCAAAGCGACTTACAAATGAGGACTATGAAAGCAATTAAAATCAACGAAAGAGCAATAATATGCAGGTGCTATGACAATTTTCAGTTAGCCTAACGCAAGTGAGGAAACAGATAATAGAAAAAGAATAGAGAAAGCATTGAACGATCAAGTGTTTTTTTGAACGATTTAATTTGTATATTGAAATTTCTTTAAATCTTTGTATTATTATTATTATTATTATTATTATTATTATTATTATTATTAATATTAAACAATTTGCATGATGTAAGTGGATTTTTTTTGCAGCTACATGATTATATTGATTGCAATGTTTGTGTTTACGTTCATAACATCTCTTTCTGTCTTTTTCTCACAAAATGTAAAATAATAATAATAATAATAATGCTGTCAAAAATAAAATCAAATTGTGGATACAAATGGATACTGTAAACAGTGTCACTCGCTGCAAGGAATAATAATAATAATAATAAGTTCTGATATATATATAAAATTAATCTGCATATTATTGTTTATTTAGATAAAAAAAAAAATTATAATTATGTGGATTATTAATAGACTGGGTGGTCATGTTCATAACATCTCTTTCTGTCTTATTTCCTTTCATTTTTCCCGTTTTTCTGGCAAAATTTAAAATAATAATAATTTAACAAAAAATAATGCGGTTAAAAAAAAAAATGTGGATATACATGGATACTATATGCAATGTTACTTGCTTCAAAGAGTAAAAATGATAAGAAGTTACTTCTGATATATATAAGATGAATCTGAATATTATTGTTTATTTAGATAGAAAAAAAAAACATATTTCCTAATTATGTGGATTATTAATAGACTGGGTGGTCATGTTCATAACGTCTTTCCTTTCATTTTTCCTGTTTTTCTCGCAAAATTTAAAATAATAATAATTAAACAAAAAAGAATGCTGTCAAAAATATAATCAAAATGTGGATACACATATTATATTATATTATATTATATTATATTATATTATATTATATTATATTCAAGGTAGTCATGAAAGAACAACATTACCCAGCATTCCTTGCGCTTTTGCGCAAACGATGCCCGTTTTCGTGTAATAATTTGAAACACCGAGCTATTTTTTTTTCTAAAGTCACATGTGATGCTATAGCGTGTTTTAGATATTATTTACGCCCTATGAAGGCGTTTCTATCTCTTCAGGCATCTAGCAGGACTACTATGTGCGCTGACGTTTAGGTCCATGTCTGTTCGGTGTCATTGGTGAATGACCGAAGATGTCTCACTGCAGGTTGTTTGCCCGGTTGCTCTGTAAGTAAAACTGATCGGAGTGTTGTTACATTTGAAACACATCGCTGTCTTTGTTTTGACATTGTTCCCTCAGCTATTTGTGCACGTTGGAGTCATTTATCGCTTATTATTTTCATTAAACACACACAGTTAGCTAATGCTAATGCTGCTGTGTTGGTGTAATCAGCACCAAGTGTAATACATTTAACAGTGAACTACTGAAACGTGACCTTTACTGTGTAAATATGTTTAATTTCAAACTAATCGCGAGGTTGTTAACTTTATTTAATAGATGAATGTTAGTAAACTTGAAAAGTTGCAGACTGACAGCAGTATCATGTAATGTAAACGCATGTTGACAGGTATTACTGCATGATGAGGACTAGTATGATAAGCTGTGTGTTTGCTTGTACTGTACTCTCATCAGTGCATACCACTTTAAATCCTTAGTTTTTTTTCTCTCTCTTAAGAGTATTGCCACGTTTTAAACTTTTGGTTCTTTATTAACTCTTCCAGTCTTGTGCAAGTGTCTGTCAATAAGGGAATTTTCACTCACAGAAAGTAGTGGTGACTAACTTCTCTTTCAGTGCGATACACTGCATACTATACCTGTTCAGAACCAACCATATACTTAATGAAATACAGCGTAATGCTATGTTTTGTTGCATTTATTTCATGTCTGTAGGAATTCGCACAAAACAGCTTTGCTTTTGAGTAGATAAGCAACTGATTGTCTATGAGTGGTTTAAAGTGAACTTTAACCTAGAGAAATGTGGACGGACCATCTAAACCTGTCAGTTGTGATCAATAGCTTGTTTCTTGAAATAGTCTCTCTGTTATGTCATTCAGGAGTTAAAACTCTTCGCTGATCGTTTATAAACATATTGGAATTTATATTTCAGGGTTTAGCTTGGTACTTTACAACTTATGTTGTCTGTTTGACTCCTGTCTTATTTCCAAACTATTTGAGGTCAAGGCAGCATGACCTTTGGACATCGAACCCTGTAGGGAACATATGGTAATGTGAAAGAAACTTCTTAGGCCTAGACTAAGTTTACTAATGTAGCTACCAAGCTGACTTCTAAACCTGCAGGTTTGTTTTGAACTTTCCTGATTTTCCTGTAACCCTGCAGGTCAAACATTTGCATTTAGTGTGACAGATTATGAAACAAACTGCAGGCAGGTGTGTTGGACCATATATATATATATATATATATATATATATATATTATCTTTATCTAATAAAATAAAATAAAACAAGAATGAAGTGGAAAGTTTAGGATCAGTAAGATTTTTAATGTTATTTGAAGACATTTCTAATGCTCATCAAGGCTGCATTTATTTGATCAAAAATATTGAAGAAACAGTAATCTTAAGAAATATTATTACAGTTTAAAATAAAATTTTTCTAGTTTAATATACTGTATAATAGAATTTATTAATGTGATGCAAAGCTAAATTTTCATCATCCATTATTCCAGTCTTCAGTGTCACATGATCCTTCAGAAATCATTCTGATTTATTAACAATAAATTAATGTGATACTTTTTTCAGGATTCTTTGATGAATAAAAAAGTTTCAAAGAACAGCATTGATTCAAAATATAAATAATGTCTAACAATATAAGTCTTTACCATCACTTTTTTCATTAAATTAACACATCCTTGCTGAAAAAATATTAATTTCTTTAAAAAAAATGACTGACCCTAAACATTTGAGCACTTGTGTACATTTTTTTTTTTACAAAAGATTTCTGTGTGAAATAAATGCTGTTCCTTTATTTACTATCCTCGAAGAATCTTGAAAGAAGTATTACAGTTTCCAAAAAAGTATTAAGCAGCAAAAACTGTTTCCAACATTGATTATAACTCAGCATATAAGAATGATTTCTAAAGGATCATGTGACACTGAAGACTGCGTAATGATGCTGAAAAATCAGCTTTGCATCATATATATATATATATATATATATATATATATAAGAAACAGCAACAATTTGGTTATTCAGAAAATTTCAAAAATCATCTTTAATGTTTAAAAAACTTTTAGACGTATTTACTAATTTTTATTCCACTGCTGTTGTGTTTGTATTTGCAGTGCAGCAGGCTGGGGTCAGACACTGTTATACTGGCAACAGAAATAACCTTTACATCAACAAGAACACTAAGGTCATCTGTCAAGGCTTCACAGGAAAACAGGTGAGTAGCCACTGTCTGTGTTCCCCACATAACTCTACATTTCAGCCCAAATATCTGAAAAGGCTCTCCTTTTCTTAATTTAGTCAGTAATTGGAATGCAGTCATTAGTTGTGGCCTATTTGAGTGAGAGTAATCTGAGCCACAGCAGTAAATCTCACTGTATTTTAAACTTGATTATCTGCTCACCATAACAGACCACAATGGGTTAAAAGTAGTGACGCAATGAAATTTCAGAAATTGAAAATGTAATATTCAGATGGAAATTAATTTTCTGTTTTGGTCAACAGTTTTGGATGACTTAAAAATGATTGACCAAAACTGTGTTTTATTATTATATTTTTTATACTGTGGAACAAAGTCTCTTTTAGATTTTAGGTTGTCAATTTGCTAACAAAATTCAAACAATAATTGTCACTTTAATGCTAATTTTTAAACTGTGGGAACCAAAATAATTTTATGTGGTAATCTGCATAATGCCACCGACACCGATGCTGTTGATAAAGCCAACATTTTATCTGACCCAAAATATGTAATATTTTGTGGAAACAGTGAGTCACAGATCACAGATGAACTTGATTTAAAGCCTCCATGCTTAGGAAAACCCTAAAATAGCATTTGTAATTTTTACTTTATTTTAAGGATCTGTAGGCTACAGTGATCATTATTTCTTCCTGGTCCGCGATAATGTGGGCATAGCATTTTGAGAGCAAAGTGGGTTTTGGTGCCAAAACAACAACAACAAAAAAACATAAGTGGGAGATATTATTAATATAATTTTAAAAAATTTTTTTTTTTTTTTTTTTTTTTAAGAAGTTTCTTATGCTCATCAAAAAAACAGTAATATTAATTGCAATTTAAAATAATGGTTTAGTTTTTTTTCTATACTTTAAAACATAATTTCTTCCTGTGATGCAAAGCTGATTTTTCAGCATCATTACTCCAGTCTTCAGTGTCACATGATCCTTTAGAAATCATTCTTATATGCTGAGTTATTATCAATGTTGGAAACAGTTTTTGCTGCTTAATACTTTTTTGGAAACTGTGATACTTCTTTCAAGATTCTTTGAGGATAGTAAAAAAAAAAGAACAGCATTTATTTCACAAAGAAATCTTTTGTAAAAAAAAAAAAAAGTACACGAGTGCTCAAATGTTTAGGGTCAGTAATTTTTTTTAAAGAAATTAATATTTTTTTCAGCAAGTATGTGTTAATTTAATAAAAAAGTAATGGTAAAGGCTTATATTGTTAGAAATTATTTATATTTTGAATAAATGCTATTCTTTTTTACTTTTTTATTCATCAAAGAATCCTGAAAAAAGTATCACAGGTTAACCACCAACACTGATGATAAATGATTATTTTTTTGTTAATAAATCAGAATGATTTCTGAAGGAACATGTGACACTGAAGACTGGAATAATGGATGATAAACGTAGCTTTGCATCACATGAATAAATTCTATTATACAGTATATTTAACTAGAAAAAATGTATTTTAAATTGTAGTAATATTTCTTAAGCTTACTGTTTCTTCAGTATTTTTGATAAAATAAATGCAGCCTTGATGAGCATTAGAAATGTCTTTAAATAACATAAAAAATCTTACTGATCCCAAACTTTCCACTTCATTCTTGTTTAATTTTATTTTATTAGATAAGGATTGATGTCTGTCTATAGGCCCTTTACACTAAAACTGCCAGCTCCAGTATCCAATAACCTTGCTTTTCTCGCCCCTGTGATTTATGTCGTATCTCTCATTGTATTTCTCTCGCTCTCCTTCACCCTCTTTCAAATGACTCCTTACTGTAATAAAGGGTTATTAGATGAAGTTTTAATGAACACTCATTATAATTAGAAAGGGATGAGGAATGACTAGAGTGTCATCGCGGCATATTAACTTTGCTGTTCGGCTACATAAGCAAACCATACCTCAAATTAATCGCCACACTGTTAACGGAGGCAGCGTGCAGGAAAAACGGCAAAGTTAGCACAGCACTTCAGTGTTAATGAAAGCATGAGAACAAATGATGGTAGAAAAGTTGGCAAGAGGACGCTCTGAGGGGAAATGGATCGAAAACGTGCCAGATTTCTCATTCTTTCTAATTATAGTTGTAATAATACAGTGGTAGATATTGACATGGTACTGGCGACCCTTGCCTTTGGACTTATCTGCAATGTTTCAAAATAATTTGTAATAATTAACACGGACGTAACGGGGGAGGGAAAAAGTTAAAGTTCATGATGTACAATTTCCACTGACTTTTCAAATCCGTAATCATAAGGAAATAGTATTTTACTGATAAATTTTCATTGATTTTAAATTGTCACGTAATGAAAGTCTATGCTCTGTCATGTTGTACATTAGTCTCATTAAATTACTAACTAAATGTAAAAAGCAAGTTAAATGTGAAGTGATTTATCTATGTACTTAAAAAGCTTGTAAATGTGCCTAAAGGATGCTATGCATAACTTTTTTGAGCTATTTTTTGTATTGTTAAAAGCTGTGATTTATCTTTGTGTAGTGGTTTGGGCTTTTTTATAATTTTATAGACACAAACGTTACTGAATCTACTGAAGTAACAGTCCTCTTTATGTTTTCTTCAGTAAACTGTACTGGGTTGTGTGTAGAGTCTTCATTTGGTCCAGGTCTTGCCTTATGTCCCTTCCCTTGGTATTTTATTTTATTATTTTATGTCAAATAAGGTCCATTTAAATTGTTTTATTTATTTATTTATTTATTTTTATTATTTTATTTTTTTGTCATAATTAATTTTTTTCAAAGCGATTTTCTTACCCACTCTAACATCTTTTTTTTGCTCCTGTGCTTTTGAGAAATTGAAACTCTTTTTTTTTTTTTTTTTTTTTTGCTGCTGTGCATTAATTATTTTTAAATAATTTTATCTTATTTTTGTACTTTTTTTTGGTCATGATTATTTTTTTCAAAGCATTTAATCGTTTTCCACCCACTCTCTGACATTTAAAATGTCTGTCTTTTTTTTTTTTTTTTTTTTGCTCCTGTGCTTTTGAGAAATGCCATCTTTCCACTCTGCTCGTACTTTGGCAGCAGGTTTGCTTTTGGGTTCAGTACAGATTTTAACATCCTTTATTAACAACATCTTTAAAAAGTCTGCATTACAGAAATTGTAGCAGCAGGTTCACAAAACAATAAAAAATGAAAAAATGTTTTAATGGTTAAGATCAAATTGAATAAAATAATCAGAGAACTTTTTAAAAATAAACTTCAGCCGTTCCTTCAGCCGAGATTTGCAGAACAGCAGGTGCTTCACACGATCACCAATGGTTCAAGGATTACTGAACTTTCACACACTTATTTAAATATATCTTTAGTTCCTTTAGTGTTTAGAAATAATGGTATCTGCTTGTTTAGAATGAACAGTGCGTAGATCACCATCAACAAATGATCTTTTTGGATTGGCGAGGAAGTTTTGTGTTTCATTTAAAGTAGACATTACACATTTAAAGTTTACACCAAGGTCTTTCACTCAAAAGTAAAATTTGATTCTATTATATGTCCCCTTAAATAAAGTTAATAAAAGCTGACAATTCTGAATGTTAAATCAAATTCTTCTCTGTCATTGGTGGTTGAAAGATGTGTGTTTTCTTTCTGTCCCTAGGGTACCTTTCACAGTCAGCAGTCTCTGGACTATGGCTCTCAGTTAGTAGGAGGAGTGTCTCCAGGCAAGGGGGGCAAAACACACCTGGGTCTGCCAGTCTTCAACTCTGTGAAGGAGGTAATGGCCTGTGAGACTGTTGACAGTCTCCTGTGAGCCAAAGTTACTTTTTGGACAGCTGCTGTGGTTCTCTGATGGTGTTAAGGGAGTTTTAAGGAGACTTATTTAGAGCAAGTCACACCAACAGTAACAGAAGCATTACGGGCCACAGGCTGGTTGTGTAATCTTAATCAGTTGCACATTAAGTCCAGCTGAAATACCCATAATTGAATGTTTGATCTAATTTGTGTTTTGGTTCTGTGATTTGATTCTTTGGTTGTTGTTTTTTTTTTTAGGCTAAGGATGGCACAGGGGCTCAGGCCACCGTGATCTACGTGCCGCCCCCTTTCGCGGCAGCTGCCATTATCGAAGCGATTGATGCAGAGATACCATTGGCCGTCTGTATCACAGAGGGAATCCCTCAGCAGGACATGGTGCGGGTCAAACACAAGCTGCTCCGCCAGAACAAGACCCGCCTTGTCGGCCCCAACTGTCCTGGTGTCATCAATGTAAGAGCTGCACTTTTTTTTTTTTTCGGAAACTCAACTAGATGATGTTTTGAAGAGGTGTGAGGTATGGTTGAACTTGGCAGAACTATGGATGTAATTCTAACACAAAGAAGCCACTCTTTGCCTGCTCTAAATCACTGTAGGAAATTAAAACTGTTTAAAATGAACAAGAAATCTATTCACTACCCGTTTTATTTTGATAATGTCTCATAAGTGAAATGGGATATTCAACAGCAAACCTTGTAGGTTGGGATGTTGTTATCCATCTAGAATTGTTTGGATTGTGAAAAGTGGTTTTGGGTTAGTAAGGTGTACGGAAAGTATTAGTACAGTGGTACATTAGTACAGTGGGTACGGAAAGTATTTAGACCCCCTTAAATTTTTCACTCTTTGTTATATTGCAGCCATTTGCTAAAATCATTTAAGTTCATTTTTTTCCTCATAAATGTACACACAGCACCCCATATTGACAGAAAAACACAGAACTGTTGACATTTTTGCAGATTAAGTAAAAAAGAAAAACTGAAATATCACATGGTCCTAAGTATTCAGACCCTTTGCTCAGTATTTAGTAGAAGCACCCTTTTGATCTAATACAGCCATGAGTCTTTTTGGGAAAGATGCAACAAGTTTTTCACACCTGGATTTGGGGATCCTCTGCCATTCCTCCTTGCAGATCCTCTCCAGTTCTGTCAGGTTGGATGGTAAACGTTGGTGGACAGCCATTTTCAGGTCTCTCCAGAGACGCTTAATTGGGTTTAAGTCAGGGCTCTGGCTGGGCCATTCAAGAACAGTCACGGAGTTGTTGTGAAGCCAGTCCTTCGTTATTTTAGCTGTGTGCTTAGGGTCATTGTCTTGTGAACCTTCGGCCCAGTCTGAGGTCCTGAGCACTCTGGAGAAGGTTTTTGTCCAGGATATCCCTGTACTTGGCCGCATTCATCTTTCCCTCGATTGCAACCAGTCGTCCTGTCCCTGCAGCTGAAAAACACCCCCACAGCATGATGCTGCCACCACCATGCTTCACTCTATATATATATAAAAAAAAAAAAAAAAAAAAAAAAAAAATATATATATATATATATATATATATAAAATGTGTAATTTTATTTATTTATTTATTTATTTATTTCAGAAATTTACACTTTAATTCAGCAAAGATGCATTATTTAAAAAAAAAAAAATGACAGTAAAGGTAGGGCACTATGATTTCTGTGATGTGGAAAACACAGACGGAATCGTGGAATCCAGTCATAAAAATGGAATTTACTTTAATAACATGGAACGTCAAGAAAGTTTCCAATATTTTGGATCAATAAATTAAAAGTAGGTCTGTACACTTAAATCAAAATACGATATGGACTATAGACTAATCATTTTTTAAATATGAATTGTGCTTGTTCTTTGAGTCTGTGTGAAAATAAATGGACATGTGGTTCCGTTTACTACACACATACTGAAGTGTGCGTGGCGCTCGTGATGTTTTTTAGCCTATGAGCACATAAACAATCTCTGGAAGTGCTCTGAGAATTACTTCATGAGCATTTTACTGTTTCTTTTGAGAAAAACTATCGTCATATCATATACAAGCATTAACTTAAAGGTCTCGTAACTCGTCAAAATAAACATTCGTCACTTAATAAAATCAATAAATAAAATCAATCAATTAGAGATGCTTTTGATTATTACATTTTAATTAAACTATTAAAATGGAATCCAGAAAATTAATGGAAAACAGAATTTGAAAAACACAATTCCATAGGGCCTTAAAAATGTAATTATGTAAACTTTTAAAAAATCATTGTTTTAAAGGTTAAAAAAAAACAGAGTCTGGAAGTTAAAACTGAAAAATGGAAATATAAGGATATATATAAATTGAGAAATAATAAAATGAATTTCATAGGGCCCTACAGTAAAGACAGTTTAAGTTAAAAAAACAACAACAACTTATTTCAAATAAATGCTGTTCTTTTGAACCTTCAGTTTATGAAAGAATCCTGAAAAAATGCATTACAGTTTCCACAAAAGTAGCACATCTGTTTTCAGCATTGATAATAATAAGAAATGTTTCTTCAAATCATCATATTGGAATGATTTTTGATGGAAATGGAAGACTGGACTTCAGGACTGGTTTTGACATCACAGTAATAAAATACATAAAAAAAAAAAAAACTATTTCACAATATTATTGATTTGCTGTATTTTGATCAAATAAATGCCCCCTCAGAAACACACATTGTACAGACCTTAACATTTTTAAGGGTATTTTATGACAGATGATGTCAGGTTTTATATTTAGACAGGTTAACACTTTTTTTCTTTTGAAATAATGTGCATATGTGCATAATGAGCTAATTATTCATTAAAATACCTGCAGTGTGTATTAAATTGTGTTTGTTTTGATGCCAGGTTGACTCCCCCACTGCTGGCAACTTAAATTGCCTATAGTAAAATATATTTTAACTTAAATTTAAACTGAACTTTAATGGTGTTTTTGCTCTATTTGTAGCCTGGCGAGTGCAAAATTGGGATCATGCCTGGACACATCCACAAGAAAGGAAGAATTGGTAAGAGCTCCCCTGGATGACACTTTTCTTTGTTATGACAAGTCATCCTTCCAGAAGATTTTGAAAGCGCAGAGCATAACATACTGATCGAATAGAACCTTAAGAGATCCTTGAATCCTAGCTTACCTCATGTCTTCTCGTTCATAAAAGAAGCATCAAAGCATGAGCTAGAGGGCCTCGATTTGAGATGGACACTTTTTAATGCGTTGGATTTGTTAGAGTTTCTCACCATGTCAGGGATGATGAGATGTCTCTGCTCAAACATGAACTCAGATGTAGACCGTAGCGCAGTGTTCAGACTGCCATAAAGAGAGCGGTGCAGATAGCTTCTCATCTGTCAGGGAGGTTTAAACTGCAGGGCTGTGCAGTTTCAAGTCCAATCACTAGATAGATGGGACAGGGTTTTGAAGAGCTGCAAAGAGTGGTATTCAGACTTGAACTCCGTGCTTGTTTTTGTAAAAAAAATGTGACCTCATAAAATGTCTGTCTTGAAATGGTTCAGCCATAGTTGGCCCTTTCCAGTACAGTTTTTTTTCCCCTGTAGTAGGTTACATTTGACATTTGCAAAGTTTTAATAAATACTCTTTGGATGCATTGGGCTTAAAGAAACAGAACAGCAGGAAAAGTGCATTAATATGTTAAAAAGTACTAGGAATCTATATTTTTGCTTTCTAGAAAATGGTCAAGACTGTAAATTATGATCTGCAGGACATGTATTCAATGGAAGAGAATTAGAGCCTAGTACTTGTGTTGATGTTGTATTAAATTTATGGATGTCCACTGATTAAATTAACATTTTTAATTATGTTATATACCTATTAATTAATCAAATGTATAAACAATTGCCTATTAAGTACTCAAATGTGTAAATTTAAATCTTTTTAATGTAATGGTTAATGTAATTGCACTAAATTAATGTTCAATTAACAATCCAAATTAAATTATAGTATTGCAATTTATCTTTATCTTGCTCTATTCTCTTCTTTATTCAGGCATTGTGTCTAGATCGGGCACCCTTACGTATGAAGCCGTACATCAGACGACACAAGTGGGTCTGGGCCAGTCACTGTGCATTGGTATGGAAAACTAGCGGTCATCCATTATTATAAATCTGCTTAGTCGTACTCTGCCTAGAGTGCAGAGAGGTCATTGAACAAAGTGTATTTTCTTTCAGGTATCGGTGGAGACCCTTTTAATGGCACTAACTTCATTGACTGCCTGGAGGTGTTCCTGAAAGACCCCAAAACTGAGGGCATCATTCTGATTGGAGAGATTGGAGGAGATGCAGAAGAGAATGCGGCAGAGTACCTGAAACAGCACAACTCTGTAAGCTGCTTCTCATATGTTCACATTTAAAAAGTTCAGTACCGTATTGACCTGAATATAAGACAAGGTTCATCTTATATTCGGGGTCTAGACTTTGAGATGTAAATAATAGACCCATAACTATAGGTGGTGCCAAATCTGCGTAAAACGAGTGTGCCAAGAAATATGAAATATAATGTTTGTCAGTAATGTTAGAACAACGTGATTAAGAACAAATGAAAATGACTGGCATGTTAGTCTGATGGAACCAAACTTTCTCTGTAAGTGATTTTAAAACATAAGACAGAACCCAAATTTGAAGACTACAAAATGTAATGTTGGTAGGCTATTATGAGATGGATAGCCTATTTGCTATATAATTTAGATGGGTTACCTGTTATTTTTATGGTATATTAAGAAGTGTTGGTGCATTTTACCAGTATTTACTATACTTTTAAATCAAAAACTAAAAAAAGGAAAAATATGCTATATGAAAATAATAATAATAATAATAATAATAATAATAATAATTGTTATTCAAAATGTTTTAATGAAACCCATTATTAGACTGTTTTCCAAGGCTGCAGATGTATAAACTAGTGGTGGCAATCTAATTAATCACACATTTTTCCAGAAATTAATCACGATTAAACGCGATTAATCCTACCTGACATTAGTTTTTAATTATACTTTACATTCTTACATTCTTGCTTCAAATTAGTGTAGACGCAACATAAAGAACATATATTTTTAACATTTGTTTAATGCCATTTTTTTATGACTGAAGGCAAGTATCACTGATTCCAACTGATCTGAAATGAATATAACCATTCAATGTTACAGTATAATCAAGAGCTATCACTTTAACATTTATTAGACTTTAAAAAGTAAATCTTCACATCAACCCATTATAATAAATGTCATATAGGCTAGCTAACTGTGCCCTTCAGCAAGAAAATATAGCCTAAAGTTATCAAACTCTAAATTCTAAATTATATAAAGATAAAACTACAAAAGTTATTAATTTCCTCTTTTTAATTTAGTTTTTTGTTTAACAGACATCACAGAAGCATGTTATTAGTATATTTTGGCTGCTTTAAAAGCTGTCGCTGCTGAACTTGATGCGGATCTGAAACTGCTTTAAATGTGACCTATAAATAATAAATACTTACTTGCACAGTTTTAAGGCAGTTTTAATCGCCTTTTTTTTTTTTTTAAATTCATGTCTTAGCTGATGACATAACTACGACTACTTTGATTTTACACGTTTTGATGTCCACATATACAAGATATTACAGTGGCTGTAGCATTTCATTAAGTGGACATTTCGGTTAAATGTAGTTTACTCAATATTAAACGATTCGATTGCACAGTAATGTGTGAAAACAATCGTCTGGCAAATGACGTCTATTTTTATTATTATAAAACAAACTATTATAATTATCAGATTACTCAATTAATCGTCAGAATAATCGTCCAAAATAATTGTCTGAATATAGTCCCCAGCTATTTTACTGTTACCTTAATGGCTTAGTGCTGGTCACGTTGGAAGTTACCTAGCTGGGGACTAGTTTCAGACGCTGCATAATATCATTGCGTCGCAAAGATCTCTGATTATTACGCCAGAGTTCCTATCCGTATCAGCCTGGAAAATCGCAACTCTTAATTTTCTGTCGGTCTTTGTACACAATGCAACTACAGAAGAGTCAAGTTTTAAATAGGAAAAATATTGAAAATATTTGTTCATTTTTTAACAAGATTCTAATGATCTAATCAGATTCAATGAGTTATGCTAAGCTATGCTGAAAGTGCTACTGGCAGACCCAGAGATCAGCTGAATGGATTCAAAAACGGTAAAACTCATCTGTTTAACTCTAGGGTAGTTGGAAAATTAGCCTATTTTCAAAAAAGTGGAGTGTTCCTTTTACATGCCACCGTTAGCGGCTCCCTTCAGTAGCTTTTGTTTGCTATGCCGTTCTTTCCCGATCCCATCTCTTCCTTCTCTCCCACTTCGCTTCCTTTCTGCAAAAAATGGCAAAAATAAATCTTTAAAAAAAAAAAAAGCCATATTTGAACACATGCAAATGAAATTTGATATCTCTGTCTCTTCATCACATACAACCATTTTATGGATTCAAAAGACTTGCACAAGTCATATACATATTTTATGCATGTTTTAGCATTTTCAAAAATTATTCATGAATCAGTTTTAGGCCCACAAATCAGTACTTCATTTTTCATAGCTCTTGGGAAAGTGCACATTGTTTTCCATCTTCTGGATATCGGCATCTTTCTCCAACAACAGGAACCCTTACCACACGTGGAGCTCCTCTTTCCTTGCTAGCAGGAGCTTCTCACCCCTGGAGCTCACATTGTTTCTGTGAATGAGAAAACAGCCTCCAGCTGCTCTTTGATCTGTTTTGGCTACGAAGGAAAGTCTACAGAGCTTTCATTGTGATCTTTGGACCAGCCAGGCTGGGTTTCACTCAGTCAAAGACCTCCTCCACTCCTAACAGCACCTCGGTTTGTCTCATCATTAAGCTTGACTTATTTATTCCTCCAGTCTGAAAGTCATACAGAGAGCTGATGTATTAACAAGTGTCTGGCATTGGAAGAAATTTCAGTCTGTGATATAAAAAAAAACAAGCGTTGACACAATAGAATAGTTTCAGCTGTGCTGATTGTGGCAAACTGGTGCATGAATGTCCATTTTCTCAAGAGGAACCCATGCGGCCAGACATGATTCAGTCGGAGCTTAAATTTGAGAGTCTGGTAGAGCGGCGGGGCACGGTAACCACAGAAAATCAAGCAAATCGCTCTGAATATGTTCACAGCATGGACAAGTGCCTCATTTTGGAGAGAGTGCTTGGACGTTAAAAGAAACTCTCCTCCATTCTGTGAATCAGAGCTCGTTTTTACTGTTGCAACATTTGAACTGAACTGAAATAGCGAAACCTGCAATTTTTAGAATTGTTGAGGAGTTTCACAGTTGCAGAAACCATTAAGCACTTTTGTGTACTTGGAGCAAAGCGAGCTTGTAGCTCTTTGAGCACGTTAACACTGTGAAACTTTCTTCTTTTCCGGCCTGTCAATTAAATTAGTGGGAGAATTGATTTGGCGGAAATTATTCCTCGAAGACTAGTTGCAAATTGTATGAAATTGCTCCTTTCAGGCGAACTTTTCTCATTACCTCAACAAGGTGTTTTTTAAGCAAATGCTCCAAAGATGGCCTTGGCTATGAATAATGGAGATCAATACCTGGTCATGCTACATTTCATGCGGTAGATTTAGCCTTGGGAGGAGTATTTGGCAGTTATGAAAATCTCCGTCTGTGCTGCTGTTAACAAGACCTGAATTGATCAGACTGTTAAACGCATGCCAGTCTCATTAAGAAGTGTGGCGGGGGATGATACATCAGGTTCTAGGAGCGGCGATCCATAGAGGAGCTTGTAAACTATTAGCTCTAGAAAAAAGTCAAGCCAGATTTATGTTGCAGTATGAACCATTTTAGATCTAGGAAGAATGTCTGTTTTTTCTTTTGGAATAATAGCAGTGACAAAGGGCTCATGGTCCAATCCCATAACTTCACAGCGCATTTATACACCCCCATGCTTCCTGCTGGATCCATATCTGATGCTTACTTTCCATTAGATGTAGTGGCATTGTGCAAATAATGGTGCGAGCACCCTGTTTTCCCTTTTTCGTCTAATTTATCAACTCCCAACATGCTTACACCAGTAAGTCCTTGTGTCAGAATTGCCAAGGCAAACTGCAAAATTGCTTTTCAGCCAAATTAGCATATTGATATGAATATTCCTCTCAAGTGCTTGTCAGCTTCACGCTTGTTTTTGCTTATTGCTAACATTTGTCACCTAGGGAACGTTGCCCATTAAGATCCACTTGCAGTCCACAGTCACCGCAACACTATTGGGAGCTGCTGAATGACGGAGAGGAAGCTTTCCAACTTTTAACGTGGAAACCTGACAAATTGTTTTACACAAATGTCCGTTAAATATCAGCTATTTTTCTGGGGTTTGTTTTGCCAAAATATATTCAGTTTGTACACTTTTAGAGGGATAGGTCCATGTAACGCTTCACAATTCAATTTTCAGACCATATGGTGCAAATGCAAAAACTAAAAAATAAAACCAAACATTCATTTTTTTTCATTTTTTCCAGTTACTTTATATATAAATAATTGCCATTTTCTCTCATTTTTTCAGTTTTACTTTTGCTAACTTGTGACTTCAGAAAATATGAAATGATTTTCGAAAACAATTTTCTATTTTTCAAAATTTTTTTTGCACTGTGGGCTGTACCATTAGTGCAGGGGTGCGGCCCCGGACTATTTCACAAACACTGGTGGGTTACATTAAAGATGGTTTAATGTACAGTGACACTGGATGAAACACTTTATTAGTAATAAACATATAGCCTACACCATTTACAGACATGCAGAATAGCCCAGAATGTGAAAGCAATTTGTCTAAATTGCACATTAAGTGTTTTGTGCCCCATTAAAAACCTTAAGAAAATACATGGCTTAATTGACGAAGACAGTGGTATATATAGGCGCCAATCTCGAGCACCCACGGAAAAAGTTCAGTTCATTTTAACCAATAAGATGTGGATTGTAGCTCGTACAACTTTATTCTCGTTTTCATTGTTATATAAAGCAGGTTTCGTCATTATTTTAATGTCAAATGTCAAGAGTGCATTATTGTAGTTCGAGAGGGTGCCCACACAAATCCTTTGGCTTGCAGCGGGCGTGCTCTCCTATATGGAGATTGTGGCTCTGCGCTCCCTCAAAGATTACGTGTGCGCCCTCAAACTTTGTCCTAAGACGTGCTTATTGTAAAAGGGTGTATATTAAATCCTTTTATTTTGGGGTTTTTTTTTTGTTTTTTTTTGGAGCACCCACCGGTATATATTTTGATGTGTAATTTCTGCTTGTCTGTTTATTGTTAATGTGTTTCCTCCAGTGTCACTGTATTAGTAGGATACATTAAGGCATGTTAACGGTTTGTGAAACAGTCTGGGCCACGCCCCACACTAATGGTACAGCCCACAGTGCAAATTGTAAGAAAATAGAAAATTGTTTATATTTTATTTATTCAAAGATAATGAAGTCACAATTTAGCAAAAAGTAAATTTGAAAAAAAAGGAGAGAAAATGGCAATTTTCATTAATCAAGTAACTTTAAAAAGTTAAATGAATGTTTGGTTTCATGTTTTTGCATTTGCACCATATGGTCTCAAAATTGAATTGGGAAGCGTTACACGGACCCTGATAGTTTACTCATAAATTAACATTTTCACACAACAACAAGGTGAGTAAATAAGGACAGCATTTGCATTTTTGGTTGAACTGTGAACTCAACCTCATGTCGTTTCAAACCCGTAAGATTTTCACTTCAAAACACAAATTAAGATATTTTTTGATGAAATCCGAGAGCTTTTTGACCCAACATAGACAGCAGCGCAACTGACACGTTCAAGGCCCAGAAAGGTAGTAGGGACATCATTTAAATAGTCCATGTCACATCAGTGGTTCAACAGTACTGTTTTGAAGCTACAAGAATACTTTTTGTGTGCGCAAGGAAAACAAAAATAACTTTAACAATTCTTCTCTTCATGATACTCTTGTGAAGAGAACAATTCATAAAATTATGATTGAACCACTGATGTCACATAGACTGTTTCAATGATGTCAATACAACGTTTCTGGGCCTTGAACGTGGTAGTTGTGTTGCTGCCTATGCAGGGTCAGAAAGCTCTCTGATTTCTTCAAAAATATCCTCTGTTCCGAAGATGAACCAAGGTCCTACAGGTTTGAAATGACTTGAGGGTGAGTAATTACATTTTTGGGTGAACTATCGCTTTAAACAAGCTCAAAATAGAGTTGCCTGTAGAGTGTGTGAAGTAACCGTTGCCATTCAACAAAAAAGGAAAAATGAAATGAAAGCATGGCTTTCCACTCTAACACTGTCTCAAGGTTTTGTGCATGAGCAAAATATAATTACCTCAGTTCATTATCGTAATCTTCCCAGATTAGGCTTTAGTCTGTAGTCGGCTGCGCGAGCATGAACAGCTTGAGCTTTGAACCGAAGACGGCTCCTGTGGAGCGTTATAATGTTAGCGGGTAGTTGAAGATTATCAGGCATTAAGTCAGACTGTCTTTGACTGGCGGTCACATTCATTTCATCTTCTCCACCTAAAGTTTGCATTCCCATTTAAAGTTTTTAGTGAAATCAAAAATTGCCAGTGAAGTTTAGGAGCCTACTCTCCTGTGAGATGCTAATGAGCACGTCTGAATTAGTGCTGGCTCCATTTCAGCCCGAGGAGGTCTATAATACCGGAGAAAACTAACTATTAGCATTTCTATTGATCATGATGGCAGTAGCTCAGGAAGACCCAGAAGTATGCAACTTTAAAAATATCTTCTATAATATGATATTTATAAAATGTTAATCCACAGTGACTGGCAATGGAGAAAGATGCTTTTTACCCCCAGAATGACGGAGCTGGCACATTCTAACCACCCATCCCATGACTTTTTTTAGTCTCAAATGTCCCTCAAAACATCCAAAATGTTAGGCTGCCATTTTATTCTACTCGCCCATCTGTTGGCAGCTGCAGTTGCGATTATGACAACCCATATCCCACTCTGGAATTAGTATGTCATTCATGAGGACAGAATATGGTGGGAATGAGGAAAAAACAGACCTGAGCATGATGGTCCATGAGCAATGACAGTTAATTGGCGTGGACATGACAAATTGCCTACCATGAAAGTGAGATTGTATTAAATGACATACTCGAGCCACTGTCTGCCCATCTGCTTACTCCCACACAAGCTATTACATGCCTTGATCTGCCTCCCTTTTAATGCCAATTTTGAGCGCAGTATGCGCCGCCTAAAAGCCTCTGCACTTAGCTTTACCTCTTATTTACAAGTCTGTGAACTGCAGTTTGAGGAAATAAAAATAGAGACTCATCTTCTGTAATTGTGTCGCAAAACATTTTTCTTTTAGGCCTTACTTAGCTCCACTAAAACCATGGTTGTTTTTATAGAGGGCCATAGTGCAGTGGTCAAATAAAAACAGACATTTTTCACTAAAGATTGTGAACTTTGTAAACGCATACATACACATGCCATACAGAAGTTTGGGGTCGATAAGATTAGTTTTCAGGGGAATGTATGTGTGTTTTGTTACTTGACACATTGTCAATGCATCCTTGCTGTGTATAAGTATTAATTTTGTTCAAAATAAAAAAGTGTGTGTGTTTCAAAGTCCTTTAACTTGTGTCATTGTTTTTTACTCTTCAGGGTGCCAATGCGAAGCCAGTGGTGTCGTTCATTGCTGGCTTGACGGCCCCTCCTGGAAGAAGAATGGGGCACGCGGGAGCCATCATTGCCGGAGGCAAGGGGGGCGCCAAAGAGAAGATCGCCGCCCTGCAGTCAGCTGGAGTCGTCGTCAGCATGTCTCCGGCTCAGCTGGGCAGCACCATGTACAAGGTGAGACCGTTTTTTCTCAGTGTGAGCTGTAACTCAGAGGCAGAGTCACCACAGAGCTGTCACCTCGTGTTTTACCTCACTAAATGCTCAATGCTGTTTTTCGTTCTGCAAACTCGAACCTGCTGAGAGCAATCCATTAAAGAAATTCTTTTTAGTAAAAAATTATAAAAAGATTTGTTTTTTTATTTTTCTTCTTTTAGTTTAAAGTCTCAAATCGATGTCAGTTTTGCTGACAACTCTTTAAAGTAGATTTATCGGTTTGCGCGGCTCTAGACGAAATTCTCCGATCTGTGGGCCAAACGGTGACTAATACAAAGGGCCCCCTTAGACAATCACAGCAGTTTTTACCGTAAGATATTCAATAGAAAGCTACACCGCGAGAGAGGAAATGAACAAAGCTCCATTTATATTGGTGAGTTAGCAGCTCTGCCTCTTTATCTCAATTTATCACAGCCAGGAGTTTTAACAAGATGTATAAAAAGTGAAAGCGTGTATTACACTCATTCATCATTTTAGCCTTTCATTATCAGCGCTAGCAAACGCTCCTTCCTCTGCATCAATACCATTTTCTCTCCTCTTGCACCACACCCCTGGATTCTAATTTGTAATCATTGGAAGTAATGATGAAAAACACTCTGGCTGGTTGTTAATTTTGCAGCCCATTGTGTTCATACATCTGTGTTTATCTCATTGGCCGATTTAATAATGATGGCACATACACACGCCTCAAAGTTGATTGTGTGTTTCCCCGCTTTTCCGCCATGTTAACACTCACACATACAGAGGCAACTCACTCACGGTGTACCTGCCCCAGTGTCTACCTGAATATTAACCCTTTATCTCCCATTATTCTTTGCATTTATTCCTGGATGATAAAGCTTTTTCATTATATTCAGATCTCTATTTTTTTAAATATTAATATTAAATATTTTAATATTTTAATATAATTTAAGTTTTCAGGAACCATCTATTTGGCTAAACTGTTAATATTAGCCAGTTAACCAAATATTTATTGTAGAATTAAAATAGTAAAAATCTCATATTAACTAATTATTTTTCGCGTTACGTAAGCATTAAAAACAATTACACTACTACTCATAAGTTGAAAGTCAGTTTTTAAGATATTAATACTTTTATTCAGCAAGGAGACATTAAATTGATCAGAAGTGACAGTAAAGACGTATATAATGTTACAAAAGATTTTTATTTCAATCGAATGCTGTTTTGAACTTGGAAAAAATCCTAAAGAGCAGTTTCCACAAAAACATTGTACATGTTTTCAACCTTTTTAATAATATGGCATGTTTCTTGAGAGGCAAATCAGCATATTAGAATGATTTCTGAAGGATCGTGTGACTCTGAAGACTGGAGTAATGGGGCAAAAAAGCTTTCCTGTCACAGGAATTAGATTTTAAAATGTTTAAATTAAAAAGAGTTATGTACTAATATTTTGCAGTATTGCTGTTTTACAATATATTTGATGAATCATTCAGATCCAACAGTTTTCAGCTTTAGTATGCTACTGTATTTTTAAAATGGCAGTGCAGTAATTTACAGCAATATTTCTATTGTAAAGAATGTAAAATGCCACACTTGAGACACACATGATTTTTAATGTTTGCATCAGTGTTATGAATCTTAATTTAAACAGACGGTTTGAACTCTCTAAAGTATCTGTCTTAACGTTTTTAGAAACAATAATGACCAAAACATATACATATAAATCAATATTCACAATTATGCTTAATTTATATCCCAAAATCTCTGCAAATACATTGTGAATGTTCAGTAAAACACCCAGCCTGATCACTAATCACACTTCTATTCTTTTCCACCTCTCTTTTTCCTAATGATGTAATTACAGCAAAATACTTAATTTCTTGTGTTACTCAAGGCCATTTCTTGCAATCCATACTATTTGAGTATGCTGCAGACAAGGCACTTCTTGACCATTAGATGGCAGTAGAGCTTCAAGTATTTTTACAGATAAACCCGTGCATCTTCGTTTTTGAAACATGACATTTGCATAAGGGAATTCTCTCAGAAATGCACCATTCCGTCACCCTTAGTTGAGGAAAATGCGTTTTCAGAAGCACAATGCATCACCCTGTAGCTGTAAGCCTTTGTAAATTAGCTATGTAAATAGCTATTCCTGTCTGGAACAATCTACATTTGTCTTTGTATCGTACAGTGCATTTCTCACAGCTTTATGTGTTTACCCACAGCTTCTGTAAATGTTTTTCTTTTTACGATTAACC
This sequence comes from Cirrhinus molitorella, assembly GCA_033026305.1. Lineage (NCBI taxonomy): Eukaryota > Metazoa > Chordata > Actinopteri > Cypriniformes > Cyprinidae > Cirrhinus > Cirrhinus molitorella. The sequence continues at coordinate 30,926,835 of CM065120.1, forward strand.
TTTATACGGCCTCAAATCCTGCGATTCACAGAGCCATCTTCTGTTTAATGCTCAGGGCTTTCCAGCTGTTGGAGCTTTCACATTTGAAAATATATTATTATAATATAATAGATATCTAAATATATTGAATATTTTATATAGAATTTAAAATAGATTCCTATTAGACTAACGCTGAAACAAAATATTTTCGAGCAGTCTAGCCATTGAAAAAATGCCAGGCACAAAAAATTGCAATGAAAGATTTTGTGCAACAGGCAAGGTCAAAACAGTGGCATTTTCTCCTAAAATATGAAAAAAAAAAAAATCAAAACATCTGCGACAAATACAGTACAAACCACGTTTCCAGATTTGATTGAAAAATCATTCTGCAAAAAGGAAAAACAGCCCCGTTAGCAGCTGTGTTACCAGCGTGTCATAACCTGAGGGACTGTGGATAGAACAAAATATAAGGAACACCAAACAGTTTTACTCCTGAATATTATCACATTTTGTATTTCAAGGTATAATGTAAAAAATGAATTTTGAATTTTGTCCCTTTGTGTCTCTGATCCTCATTCTCTTCTGTTTTATGGAAAAAGCAAGATGTTCTACAAATTTTTTTTTTTGTTTGTTTTATTCAAGAAATAAAGTATCAAAATGGGTTTGGAACCGCATGACGCATATTTTATCTATGAAGCACAATAATACTTGTTTATTTCAAGTTAAATTGTGCTTTGTTGATAAGCTATAATGTCTACTAGAATGTTAAAAATATTCAGTGTTAAGTAAATATTTTTAAATTGTTGTTTTGTAATTTTTTTTTTTTTTTTTTTTCTTTGAAAAGCAAGACATTTTGACTTTTTAATTTTATTCATTGGTGAAAATGGTGGGAAAATTGGCAAAATGGGGGGAAAAACCCGAGAAAGAAAAAAAAACGTATTCTGTAATCGTTCTTCGGCCTTCGTCCCAGTGTTTCATTTTGTTCAGTTTTGGCTTCGGCAAAGAATTTTCATTTCGGTGCATCCCTAAAAAAAACAAACATATACACCGATACAGAAGCTAGGATAGGTGTGGTATGTGTTGGGTATGTGATTTTTTTTTATTTTTTTTTTTAATTATTATTATTATTATTATTATTATTATTATTACTATTATTATTACTATTGTTATTTTACCATCATTATTATTATTCCCGTTATTATTATTGATATTACTGTTGCTGTCTTCACAAAATATTATTATCATCGCCATCATCTTTTAGTATAATTATTTTAGTTAGTTTAGTTGTTGTTGTTGTGTGCAGTCACCAAATAATATTATTGTTATGATTACCATTTTTAGCATTACTATTATTATTATTATTATTATTATTGTTATTACTGTTATTTATTATTACTGTTGCTTTAGTATTACTATTGTTGTTGTTGTTGTTGTTATTATTATTATTATTATTATTATTATTGTAATTATACATGCTATTGCTACAAAAATACTTCTACTATTACTCGTTTGTCATTTCTGCTTATTGTCATTGCTGTTTTTTTTGTTGTTGTTGATGTTGTTTTTGTGTTAACCATATGTTTTGCACTCCTAATAAAAAAAAAATCTCATAACAGTAAACTTTGTTGACTCAGACAAAACTAACTGCAAAACAGACCCCTGCTACGGTCGCACTGAAAGCAGACCCTGCTCCCAGCTCTTGCCGATCATGTTTGTTTGACCTCTGTTTACTCTTCCCTGTTCTCTGCAGGAGTTTGAGAAGAGGAAGATGTTGTAACTTGTTAGAGGGAGTGTGAGAAACAAACTGCCCTCCCTGCCTTAGGACCTTCATCCCTGCTGGAGCCCACCACCTTCCTCCAGGCTCAACAGAGTGCGCACACATTGTGTTTTCAAATGATTCTATGAGTACATATCCCACATTTGCACCAGAAGAAATAATAATAAAAGAAGAAACATTTCAAAGTCTCTCACAGCCTTCGTCTTAGATGTGAACAGCACAGGAACATACAGTATCCACCCTTCTAATCCTGCCACACTCGAAGCAAGTCAGCCGTGTTGTTGCTTTATGTCAAAATGTTTTCTCTCCCTCTGAAACAGAAAATATATCTCTTATGCTCTACCTTGTAGTAGTTGATTTCTTTTCACATTATGCTTTATTTACTGACAGCAGCTCAATGCAGGTTTCAGGCGATGTGTGCTTGAAAGAAGCATGTTATCCCTTTGGCAGTCTTGATGAATGTGTCTCCTTTCTGCGAGATCTAACGTGTGATTTTTAAGCTAAATCGCTGTATGGCGCAATGACGTTCACCCTTTGCAGTAGAACTCATTTGTGCAAGTGAAAGCCTTTGACATTCTTTGCCTTTGCAGTTCATACTGGCTCAGCGTGACCTTCTAGCTCCTCCGGTATTTGAGTGCATTAAATGTCATTTTTCTTTGGCATTAAAAGCATAGACATTTTCTCCTGTATTTTTCATCATCTACTTCATATGGCAGGCACAATTACATACGTGAAGATGGCCGCGACAGGTTTAGAAAGACGTCATCACCAGGTAATGGCGGTCAGTTGTCGCAGACGTATAGTTCGGAAGATGGGCTATTTAGTCTTTTGCGTACGCCAGCTTTTATTTTAGCGTGACGAAATTGGAGCGCTAAATGGCGCAAATTACTGGAATCTAGTTTGCATCGAAAAGAGCGGAACTACATGTCACCTGTCCCAGGCTTTTAGCAAGGATTTTCATTTGCAGACACAGGTTTATTAATTCTGACATGCCTCACTGGAAGGTAAAATGTGTGTGGGAGGACTTTCTCCTTTCGCCCTGTAATTGCATCTCTCCTGCCTAATGACATGCATTCACATTTTATTCCGATAAAGAATGAAAATGCAAATTTGTTCTCTTGCCAGGTGCATTTCAGAAGTGCTCAGAGTTGATGAATATTCTTAGTTGGAATCACATATTTATCAGCCTCAATTATGCGAGGTTGCACAGGTTGTCTGTATCGGAAAAATGTGCGAGTTTGCTCAGATTTCAATAACACCAATTTGTATGGAACGAGTGGGAGGAGGTCAGCATGGAAATGTCAGCGAATGTATGGTGCGCTGACTGTATCGTTACAGCCCTCCAGCTGAACTGTAATGGGAAGAATAGGGGCGGGAAAAACACTGAGATGAGCTCTTGAACTGACACACATCGCGTGTCTGTATCTGCCTTTGTGGCGAACAGAAATTGGGACACGTACTTTGAGAAAATGATCACAGATTCGCTGACTGTGTGATATCTAATGCTACAGTGGCGCAAAATTTGTGGCTTTTATTCTTAGATATAAGACTTGAGCTTATTAGTGCTCACCAGGGTAGACGGGTTGCACCAGTTGTTTGTGAACTCTTTCTTAAATTGGGACAGAAAGTTCACACTGTATGGCTTAGTAACTAGTTTAGTTTGTAACTAACTCTGTATGGTTGCAGTATTTGTTCTTAACGCTCAGAAGTCATATGCTTGCCTTTAAATAAAGTGCAGTCTAGTAATATGACATTTATCTTTGTAGATCTAATAAGCACCATTTAAAGGTTTAAGGGTGACAACCCGTCCCGCTTTGCGTTGTACCGCACAGCATTTGCACCCCTTCTCACGTACGTCGCATATTGAGAAAATATCCGGCTTTTTCATCAGTCTGTTGGTTGTTAATTATCATTGGCTATGAAGAAAACGTGCATGCGTTCTTGAGAAGAAAGAAAGCTTTTTATTTATTCTTTTTGCGGCGTAGTTTCCACGCAAAGATGTGCAGACCTCATCACGTGATCTAGGACCACCGACGGAAATGGTCGAACGCAGACGGAAAAACACGATATTTTCCGTTAATTTTAACCAATTTAAATTATGCAGCTGTCAGACGTGACTTTCTTCTTATTTTAATAGTTCGTTTGAGGTGGTTTCTGTGGCGTTATTTTAATGACAAATATCAAGGGCGCCTTATTGTAATGCAAGGACACTATTCTCTCGCTTATATGTGCGCGCTCAGAAACATAAATAAGCGCATATGACAACGGATGTAAATCAGTATTTACATAGCTTAACAGTGGAAAATGTATCTGTCTCGCACGTGTCCCGCAAAAGAACTATTGCCAGGTGGTCACCCTAAACTGCGTAGTGCTGAAAAGCTGAGTATTGGCGCTCTCAGCCATAATAAATTAAATTTCCTTTGAAATGTATACAAGATAATTAATAATTTGTATGAATAACAGTGGTTGCCAAAAATATTAGAACCCTAGTATTTTCACCAGTTAAAAATGGTTTTATTTGTCAGTAGGAGATACTGGTTTACATTTCCAGACATTCATTTTTGCCATTAATTGTAATAACCCAATAAGATCTTTGTTTGCACACTGGCTTTGTGTGAGCCAGTGCTCCACACAAATATCTGATCTTATCATCATCCAGTCTGTCTGGAATGACATGAAGAAACAGAACAAACTGAGACGGCCTAAATCCAGAAGAACTCTGGCAACTCCATCTCCAAGATGCTTCAAGAGACCTACCTGAAAAAAAAAGGATGGTCACACCAAATGTTGAGTTAAAATAGGTTTCCTGAAGCATCTTGGTCGCCACAGTTCTTCTGGATTTATTCTGTCTCAGTTTGTTCTGTTTCTTCATGTCATTGATGATGAGATCAGATCTCTGTATTTCCTGTGTGACTTAAAACCATTTAAGCTGGTGAAAATACCAGTGTTCTAATAATTTTGGCCACCACTGTAAATATGTAAAGAATTTTCAGTAATCATATAATGGTACAACAGCCAAGTTCCCAAAGTAAAAACATAATTAATTTTCTCCATAGGGAAATTGAACCTGTTGTGTGCTTATACTCAATAGTGAATGTTCTTTTAAGCCATCTTTTTGGATTATTTCAACTTATTTTTAAAATAATTGTTAAACAGTGGAATTCATCATCAGAAAAACTACATTACCCATAATACGGTACAGAAAATTTGTGGCGAGCAAATAAGTAAACTCCCATGTAGCACACAAACTTTGTTACTCTCTGAATATAAATATATTCATATTTTGGGGAAAAAAATAAAATAAAATTTATTGTCATTTGCAATGCTTAATGGGATTGCAGAACATTCTTATCTTGACTTTTTTTTTTTTTTTTAGGGTCACTGCTTAGTTCTATTTGAAGTTATCCTAACAGGAGTTTCAGGGCAGTTTTTATTGTATTCTGAAGCAAAGTATAAAAAACTGAATGAGATATTTGAAAAAGAACTGATCAAAATTAGAGAACATATACAGATACCTAAAAAAAAACGTTATTAGTGTTAATCTGGCACCTGGTGCTAATTTCCATAATTACAGGACAAACCCTATTTTTAACTGGCAGCATTCCTCCAATTTTCACTGAGATTGCAAGATGGCAGGCCGCTCTAAGGTGACTGAAGCCCTGCAACAGGAGGTTGTCCAGATGAAGGCCAACGAGATGACCCTTTCAGCAACTGCAAGAGAAGTTGGTCATTCCAGATCTGTGATTTCTTGAATATTGCAGGTTTACAAATTCATTCAAGTTCCCCAAAAAGGCTGGTTGTCCATGTAAGACAAATGCACAAGAAGACAGACTCAATAGGGAATCGGTTCAACACTGCAGCTGGAATTGCTTGCAATTTCAGTGCTGAACAGGTTAAGGATGTGTCTTGGCATATTTATGAGAAGTAAGACTGAAAGTGCACTCTGCAGTAACCAAGCCTCTCGTCAGCAGAAAGAATCAAATGCTAAGCTCACATTTGCTGCATGCATGCATGTTGTATGGAGAGAGGAGAACTTGTCCAAAGTTCACTTTAGTGATGAGAGCAAATTTAGTTTATTTGGGTCTGATGTGAATAATTTTGTTCGGCATCAAACTGGGGAAAGACTGAAGCCCAAGTGTGTAAAGTCAGTAAAAAGTGGAGGAGGGCATGTTTTGGGGGATGTTTTCTGCAGCAGGAGCCTCTTATACAGCTACATGGCAGGGTGTTTTATCAGAAAATCTTCATCAGAACCTCCTTTAGCAACACGCAATTCCTTCCCAGCAAGCATCTCCCAAATCAGCCTGCAATTTTCATGCAAGACAATGCTCCAGTCACACTGCAAAATAAAAAAAGCAGTTCCTTGAAGCTAAGAACTTTGAAATAATGAAATGGCCGGCCCAGAGTCCTATTCTAAACCCGTTTGCAAATCTCTGGAAAATCCTTGCCAACAAAGTTATGGTTAAGAAGTCCACTGCAGTTACCAAACTATGGAAGATTTATAGATTGTTCTCTAATTTTGATCTCCACTGTATCTGTCTGTGAGGTAAAATATTGATGCAATTTATTCAGTCTGATATTTTATTCCAGTGTTTTTACATGATGTTGTTTCATCGAAGTTTAATGATGCAACAATTGAATATTAGACCACAACCAAGCTAAGTAACTTGTGCAACTCAATTTGGAGAAAAAATAAATAAAAAAAGGTATATCGATTGTAGTCTGGGTAGATGCCATATTTCTTCTTTTGACAAGAACAAAAACAAGGCTGTACTAAGGTCCCATATCATGTCTGGAAATACATTTTAAATGCTGCATCATGCAGCTGAAAGATCTACACCAAGGTGACCGAAAGTACAATCCATTAAACAGGCAGTTTTTCTTTCTCTCAGCCTTGTTTACGTTCATGTGAAGTTAAATGTGGTGTCTGCATCCATAAAAGTCCACAGCTTGAAAAAGTAACATTTGTCATTTTACAAACCGCACCACTTTTGACAGCTGAATCACTAAAGGCTTGCGCTTTTTATTGATTAAACTTCCATTAGGTTGTTGGAGATGCTAATAATGACATGAAATGTCTTAAACTGCATACTTTCTCCTCAGGTCTACTACTTCATACAGCCCAGACAGAAACATCTCTGGCAGCTTGTCATAGTAGTGAAGCTCTAACACACAGCATAGAAAGAAAAATGGAAGTTCCTTGCTATTTAACACAGATACAGACGCAGATCCTTCATATTATAATAAAGATCCATTATCTCCATTGTCATGCATCATCATCACCACTTCCACGACCATTCCTCACAGTTCCTCCACACAGAAAACAAGGAAGGACTGTGTCTCATGGGAGCTTGGTATAAAATGTTTTATGGAAATGTATGAATAATTTCGAGAAAAAGAGACTAAACGGTTCTGGTCAGATTTCGTTGCTTATTCTAAGTAAGAATAGTTCACCTATAAATGAATGTTGCCATTTACTCTGTCCACCTTATTAAAAATTTTAATGGTCTGGCTTCTGGTCTCATCCATGTCCGGCTATTTTTAGATGTACTAAACAACTAATTTTGCTGCTTGATATTGCAAATTGGTGTGTATTACCATATTATTTTAATGTATTATCTTAATTATGAGCACACTAATTTGTAGTACAAACAGTTTTACCGCTTACTGCTCCTTGTCTTTCTTCTCCTTACTTCCTTATAATAGCTAATGAACCGGAAGTCTTGCCCATAAGCTTACTTACGCGTTGAAGAGTCATATGAACTAACGTGTGGACTAACATGGTGCTTAGACCCCATTTATTATAATTTCGTGGAAGAGACTGACTTGGAAAAATGTTTTTGTGTGTGTGATGAAAAATGTGGAAATGTTAGTCAGGGTCTGACTTGTGGGAGCGACATGTGGGTGAGTAAATAACAATGGAATTGTTATATTTTGGTGAACCATTCCTTTATCTTTACACAATGCTGTAAATATCAACATATTGTAGAAACCAAAAAATACATGCTAATGGAGCCTGTAAATGTCCTTTCACCAGACATCTTTGTATGCTTATCTCCATTTCGTCACTGTCAGGCTAGGAAAAGATTATGCTGTGTACATATTGTTAGCAATTACGTTCCAATCTGCATTAGAGAAATTACCATAATAAAGATTGGAGGTCGAATTTAAGGCTTTATTTGTTTGGGGGCTTAGGGTATCTGCTCTCCTGGAACGTTACAGTGGCCAAGCTCTGCCGTGGCTCTAGTTATCTTTGCGCATAGCTAATGAAGCAGCGCTGCCGCGAACACTGCGCGTTTTCATTCATACCTCAGTGCCTTCGATTTGTCTATGAAGAGCTGCGCGTTGGCAGGGTGACAAGCGATAATACGACCAAAAATAACTAGCCCTTTTCATGCATGTGAAGTTTTAGTCGAGGTTTGTTGCTGCCTACCCGCTGAACTCTTTCGAGCGCACGTATTACACACCTGGCAAGATGCATGTGTGAGTGGGCTTTCACGTTCAGAGTCACATTAACGTGTTATTTATATGTTCAGTGCGGTATGTGTACCTGTAGATTAGCTCATTAAAAAGTATTCAATATATAGGCTGTCTGAATCCATCTAACATCTTTTTTTTTGCGTCTTTATCAGGCTCAGATGTATAGGTTTCTATGTAAATACTGGTACTTCTGATTGGGCTGAGGGTGGGATTTTAGCGAGTTTGAAAGAAAAGTATTTGATGGATGTATAATATGTGTCGAGAGCATTCATTCAATATCATTATCTCATTTTTGACTAAGATGGCTTTTGGCTGGTTTTGCATCTTAACTCTTCATATATATAAACTGCACTAGTATCGGACTGATATCGAGCCAGCCCTAAACAATTAATATATATATATATATATATATATATATATATATTATTCGTGTAGGCCTATTTAATATATTATTTATTCTGAATATAATTTAGGCGGAATTATTCTGGCTAAATATTATTTTGATGATGGTGATGATGATAATGATTATTGTAATAAAAAAAAACTATTATAATAGTGTATTATTATGTTATTATTAATATTATTATTATTTTAATATTCGTCCATTCTTTTATTCTTTATATATATATCACACACACTCATTCACAGCAACAATAATTATAATATTATTATTATAAATTCTTAATATACACTCATTCTTGTGTGTGATTATTATTCTTTTATCCCCCAGAATATTCTCTCCTAAAGAAAAGTCAGTATTGATTAATATATTATTTATTCTGAATATAATTTAGGCAGAATATATAATTTGTATATAATTCTGTCTAAATTATATAATATTATTTAGATTATAATACCGGTAATATATATATATATATATATATAACAAAAAAAAGATATATTCTTAATATCTGTCTTCATAATAATATATAAATAAATTAAAGTCTTAATAATAATTAATAATAGTCTTAATATTTGTCCATTCTTTTATTAATTTATTCAGAATATCATTTAGCCAAAAATATAATGCATATTTAATTCAGCTTTTTGTCTTTCTTTGTTTATTTCATGTTGCTTTGTTATTTTATATTATTAAATTAATTCTGGCTAAATAAATAAATGAATACTACTACTACTACTACTACTACTAATATATTTGTGATATTCATTCTTATATGGTTTTGGAACCATATTCTGGACAAAAATGAAACAACAACAAGAATAATTATTATCAATATAATAATATCCAGGATTAAGCAAATTAATCAAATTCTAGTGATTATTATTATATTTTTTTCCCCTAGAATTTTCTCTCAAAAAGAAATGCCAGTACTGATTATATGGCTATTTTTTTTTCTTTCCCTTCACAACTCTTTTTGTAACTGTGTGATTGCCCAGTTGTTTGGGTACATGCTGTATTTTAAAGTGTCTGTAAAGAAACTTAACACGCTTGCTGTTTTCAAAAGGGGCACAAAGTCAAATAAATTCAGCACTCCAGGATAGCCAGACTGCAAGTATCTCATTGTGTCCACAGCAATACAATATATCTTTTGTTCAGCTTCATTCCTCTCTCTCCTCCTGTAGTTAAACCATTACCTCAGTCTGTATGGACGCAACTGCACAATCAATCCACCGCCTCTCAGACAAATCAATCTCTCACTCATATAAACTACTCATAATTGTTTGTGAATCTTGTGGCCACAGGTAGAGTAATTTGTTGCTTTAGAAATACTCTGACCGATCATTGGTTTTGCATAGTTAGAGACATTTTTTTAGATAAGATAAGCTCAAAGTGCAGTTTTACCTGGGTCATTGTCTTGAATTGAGCACTTTATCCATTTTGTGTGTATTTTAATGATCTATAACATTTTATGGGCCATATTAAATGTACATGAGATGAAAAGGGTCATACACACATTATGTATAGGGTTTGGATTATAAACATTATATCTGGTACATATAGCATTTCAGATGCTCCATTATTGAAGGCAAAGGCAACGTTTTATCGCTTTGAATAAAAACATTAACCAAAAATAATTTCAATTCGAAGCTAAATCCTCAGTGCTCATGTCATTGCAATACATTAATTCAGTAATACTTTTGAACATATTTCAATAAGCTGCCACTACACCAAACATTCAGTTTCAGTAAAGAAATCCCATACGTCTTCAACACCACCCCTCCTTTCTACAGGGAAATCAGCTGTATGTGTTTAGAAAAGGAAACCTAATAGTTGTGTAATTTAGAGTCACCAATGCACTTATAACAAGTTGTTCATAATTAATCAACCAAAATTGTTCTTTAACAAAAGCCAGACACCAGAGACCTTCCAGCAAGCTACATGTGTGCACATGTAGGCCTACTAGATGAGATGACTATAATATATTCAGAATGACTTTGGGCTTGCTTGCAGATTGCTACAAGCCATTCATTATGGGTCTAAAGGCACAAGAAAAGTTTTGATTTCCCACCTCCTCTCCAATCCCAAAAGGCTTTAGGGCACTGGTAAGTGCTGTTCATTCTGTGATAAGTCAGCATGGGTTCTTGTTTTAGTGTCTCACAAATGGTTGTTAAGTCTGTCACTCCGAGTGCGGCTGCTGTGTGCGAGAAATAGGCCTCGGTTTCTGAACTACATGGGGGACATTAAACAGGCTTCATGTCCCAGAGAACACACTGAAAATGAACTGACTTTAAATGCAGACCTTGAGCCAAAAACTCATCACCAAACACCAATAACTTGTACATACACTATATGGACAAAAGTATTGGGACACCCCCTTCTTTAGAACAGAAAAGGGCACTTCCAAAACTGTGGCAACAAAGATGAAAGCATAATTCATGTATTTCATGTATTCATGAACTTTGCCTTATACACAGAGGCACTGTCATGTTAGAATAAAAAAAAATTAAAACATTAAGATTAGTACTCATGGAAATTACTAAAGTAGTCAGACCTGTTCATTAGAAGGGGGTGTCCCAATACTTTTGGCAATATAGTGTACCTCAGAAAACACAACAATATAGCTTATGTTAACGAGTTGGACTCCACTTCAAACTTTAGAACGTTTTATTGTAGTTTTTAATTAAATATATGGGAGGAGTGAAAGACTGGATGCCACAGATGTTTTTGCGATAGGTGGTGGAATTTTCACAAAGAAAACAGTATAATTTTATGAAACAAATGTCTTATTGTAATCGAAAAGACGACTGATTCACATAAATACAGTGTTATCTGCCAGGCGCTCTTCTGAAAACGACCAGCTGGTGGCGCCTGAGAACGCTTTGGTGGCACAGCGTTTTTCCAACTTTAGTTGCTATGATTTAATATCCACTGCGGCAACGTATTGTCTTATTTTACGAAATAAAACAAGTAGCGAGTAATATTTACTTCTCCTTTGTTGTAGTAGTTTGTACGTGTTGTAAGTAGTATGGTTGGGTTGGTCAGTATTTGTCCCACCCCTCTTCTATTTACGGCTGGGTGAATAGTGAAAGTGACGAGCGCTGCGTTTTACAGTTAAAAAATTATAATTATAATAAAAACGTGTAATTATTATAGCAGTGCATCAAAATTCGGTGTCATCAGTTTGCCAAAAAGAACACAGAACGTTTTACGCACCATTTACACGTGGTAGGGAGCAGGTGTACATTTATTTCATACCAACTAACATTTTGAAAACATTTTCATGAATTCGAAAATTTACGTCAGAGCGGCTTTACGCATTTACACACAAATTTGTTTTGCTTGTCTGTATTTCACTATAAAAACTGACATATTTTCAAAGCTGAGAATTTGTTTTATATTAAAAGTACCAAAAGCACAAAGCTTATTGCTATTATTGGGTGGCTGGTGCACTACAAAAATGAATGAATGAAAATGAAAGATGTGAAATATTATTTCCAAGCATGATTTCTGCAAATAATCCCACATATATTCAAATAATTTCAGCTGGCCTGGCAACTTCTCTCGGTGCTCCCAATCCGGGCCATTAATTCTCATAATTTCGTCTTTATTCTCGAAAAATTGTAACTTTATTCTCAAAACATTTCGACTTTATTCTCGTAATTTTGACTTTATTCTCAAAACTTTTCAGATTTGTTCTCAAAACTTTTCAAATTTATTCTAAGAACATTTAGACTTTATTCTCGAAACATTGTGACTTTATTCTCAAAACAATTTGACTTTATTCTCAAAACATTTCGACTTCATTTTCAAAATATTTTGTCTTTATTCTCAGAATTTTGACATTATTCTTAAAATATTTCAACTTTATTCTCAAAATATTAAGACTTTAAAACTTTAAAACAAGCTGTATTGTACAGCTAAAAATAGCTGGACGCAGACTGGAAGCCAGACCCATAAAATGTATAAATAGCTGAGCCCACTTTTAAGGCAAAAATAAGGTAGATACATACCGGTATTGTGCTTGTTATTTGCTACTTTCACACTATTGCTAAAGTTATGTTACTTTGTACACTCTTCATGTCACATATTTAGGCAAAGTCCTGCAAATATGACAGAAATGTACTCATAATTGCTGTCCTGTGGCAAAACATGACGATTTAGATCACATATAATAGTGAGTCAGTTGATCTAGATGCCAGTAATATTATATTTTTGTAAATAAAATGATTTTGCCAGAAGAATTGCAAGAAAATGTACAGTTTTCCATTGTTTCAGTGTGGACGAGAAACCTTTGGAAACACTTGAAAAAGCTAGCGTGGACAGAAAACGTTTCAAAATGAAAATGCTGTTTACAAATTAATTAATGTATTGTAAACAGGTTTGGAACAACTTGAAGGTGAGCAAATAATGACTGAAGTTTCATTTTTGGGTGAGCTAACCTTTTAAGAGCTATTATTTAATTTAATTTTCCAAATACCATGAAATTGGAGTTCTAAGTTTGTTTAGTTAACATTGTTCGGTGTTTATCCATGTAATTAGATACTGCCACTCGTTCTAAAAGTAAACATGGAGTGATATACAGGCCGAATTATTCATCTGTTGCCGCAATGGTTGTTCATCACAGTCCTTTTCAACAAACATACCTGAGAGAGAGAAGCGATAAAAACTGATAAAAAATGCAATTTGCATGAAGTATTGCTGTACGCGAATAGCAGTGATTCAGACTAACCGCAGTGCTTCAAAAAAAATGTGAAGAGAAGGGTTAGACAGAGAGGGAGGGCGAGCTGGGGTGGGAAAAAGATGAACAGTTGCTCCTATTGAAGCCAGTTAGAGATGATTTTTGCTCTGTGCCGAAAATAAGGTTTCATTTTTCATGCTTACACAGCTGATGAGTACAAAGCGAGACGGTTCTGTAGGAATAAGCTATTGTTTTTCCACTGTGACACTTCGCTTGAGAAATGTGATCATGGCTTAAATGGAAAGAACTCCCTCCTAATGCGTTTCTGAAGAGGCTGTGATAGCTTCACTAAAGTTCTTTATTCATTTTAACAGAACTGACTTCATATCTACCAGCAAATGACTACATCACCTATTGTTGCAAACACGGTTTTAACTGGGGCTTTTGAAACTCCATTATACCTGCATTTCATATGAGCGCAAAGGGACAGTACTATTATTGTGCTGATGAGCCTCTGTATTATTAGCATTTGTACTATTGCTATCCGTGACAGTACTATTTGCGAGCTGGAAGTACATAATAAGGCACTGTAGTGAAACAGGATAACTCAAATAAATGTTGCAACAAACTTTTAATCAGCCATTAAGGTCCAGCATTAAGCTAAAACCATTATTATCCAGAGTGTGGAAGAGTTCAGCCAAAAATGAAAGTTTGCTCAGAATTTACTCATGTAGATGTAAATGAGTTTGTTTGATTTAGAGAGATCTCTAGCTCACCAAAGGATCTTCTGCAGTGAATGGGTGCTGTCAGAATGAGAGTTGAAACAGCTGATAAAAACATCACAATAATCCACAAGTAATCAAGTCAGCTTTATTTATATAGCGCTTTTTACAATACAAATTGTGTCAGAGCAACTTTACAGTATCAAATAGGAAAGTAATATATCAATAATACAAAAAGAAACAATTAAACAATTTTAGTTAGAGGACATGATTCATGATTCATGATTCATGATTCATGTCCATACATTAATTTTTTTTTGTGAAGTTTTGTGAAGTGAAAAGTTTTGCATTTGTAAGAAATTATAGCATTATTTAAGTGAACTATGCTTTTAAACTAGGGCTGAAGATGAATAATATCCATGATAAATTTCTAAATATTTATTAATAACTCAATAGCACAAAACTGACTGAGAAAAAAGCGTATTACCAATGAATTATTTTTAAAGGGTGAATCTCCTCTGTATGTTCAGCAGTATTCAGTTGTGTGTTATCTTCTGTTTTATCTGTTTTCTCACAAAATGCTTTTTTGTCTTTCATTATTTGTTAAAACTGTCAGTTAAAAACCATGTAGCTACTCTTGAATAAAGGTTTGTATCAATATTGACAGCATTAAACTATGATTAAAAACTAATTTAGAGTAAAACATTGTGTCAAAGCAATTGTCAGCTTCACCTACTGAAAAAAAAAAAAAAAGGTTTGACTGCTGGCAATGCTGCTAAAATAACATTTACAATAGTTTTATGCATTTGGCAGACACTTTTATTCAAAGCAACTTACACTTCATAACTGTAAAAAAATTGATCAGTTGTATTTCAGGGGAATCAAACCCATGACTTTGTGTTGCCAGTGCCATGCTCCGCTCTTTGAGCTTCAGAAACAGTAAGTGATTTTTTTACAGAATAGCTCCTAGAAAGGGTTTCTTACTTGACAGATATCACTGGAATTTGTGTCCTGAGATATCACACCTGTCTCTGACAGCCCTCGGCTTTGTGAAAAGTAAAAACAGATCTGACCGCAGGGCACTGTTGTTTGGCCAGTCAGAAGACATTGAGAGGTTTGCTGCCTGTCAGTTATTTTAAGCGTTCGGGTTCATTTTGAGTGTTGTTGACGTCTATGGACGTTTGAGGAAAGAGGGGGCAGTCTAATTTAGGCTGACAGAGGCTATTAACGCTTATTGCTTTTTGTACTGTCAACAAATTGTCTTTTTTCCCCCTCATGTCTATATCTATCTCTTGAACAACACTGGGATAGTTTGTATCTGATGTCAGACCAGGTGAGTGAGCTGGCACCAGAGCTTGCCACGGAGGAAGATAATGATGGAGGCTCCGCCCACTGCACAAACGCTGAGGGTGAGCCAGCACTGGATCTTATAGACTTCTCCTCAGTTATCAGCACCCTGGATCAAGTCTTCCCATCCGCCCTCCCTCTCTTGCCTGTTTCCACCAGCCATGCTGGTAAAGCCACACCACCGCTGTCCGCTGTCAGCCACTCTGCTCACCCTCAGCCCACCATTTGTGCGGTGGACAAGCCACGGATCTGCCAGCTTCCAACAGTGGAGGCAGAGATGAGGGATCCTCTAGCCACGCCTTGGCCCTCCGACCCAGTGGCTCCGCTATGCCACCAAGTTCCCTCATTTCCACCGTGGAACGTCAGCCCACCAGCTCCACCGGGCTTCCTTGTCCCTTTGGCTCCACCTTGGTCTGTCGTTGACCATCCACCGCTTCTGGATTCCTCTCCTCTGGCTACGCCTCATCCCTCCATCCCACCTGCTCTGTCAGGCTCTTCCATCTCTCTGGCTCCACTCAGTCCTCTGTTGCTCCGTCTCCAATGCGGCCTTCTGGATCCCCGCCTTTGCCTGGGTCGTTGGTGACATCTGCTCCGCCCCAGACCTCCGGATCTTCGATGTCACCCTGGCTCATCGGCTCCCCGTCTCCACCTGCTCAGCCATTGGTCGGGCCCCTGGAGCCGTCAGCTCTTCCTTCACCATGGCTCCTCTCTCTGTCGGCTCTACCATGGGCCACCATCATGGCTGCAGCTTGGGTCTCACCTAGCTCCTCCTGTCTCCTCCTAACGTCAGATCCTCCTTGGACTTTTCTGTTTCCTGCATGGCTCCTTCCTCCGTCATGACAACCCTGGACTCCTCACAGGAGTCCAGCCTCCACCGAAGCCTCCTCCTTAAAAGACTTCCTCTTGTCCATCACACATCCACTCCTTTGTCCGCCACCTAAGCCCCCTCCATCCATCGTTTGGATTACCCTGTGTGTGGATTATTATTAAAGACTCTATCTTTTAGACATTCTCATTCCCAAAAGCAACCTGTGAAAAAAGGCTTTACAGTCTCTTTTGATCAATATAATGCATCCTTGAGGAACATAAGTGGCCTCAGACTGAGACTCACTTATGTGGTAAGTATGGACGGGTTATGTGCATGGATTTGAATTGACTACTTTAAAAACTTGGTACATTTTGTTTTTACTTTTTAAAGTTTTTATTTAAAATTTCTCCTTGTTGCCCATACCTAGATATTTGTCTGCCTACTATCAATTTGTCACTTTGTTCGCCTTCATCCTACGTCATCTGCTGGAACACCACTTTCTCATGAAAATGCGTATGACAGTTAGCGGAAGCTGGAGATTACAATTAATACATTTTTAAAGGGGTCATCGGATTCAGAGTTCACTTTTGCATGTTGTTTGAACTGAAATGTGTGTTAGAAGTGTGTGTACAAATCTCTACCCTATAATGATAAAAATCCACCCAGTGGTTTTTATGTAAAGGGTTACTCCACCCCAAAATGAGAATTTTATCATTAATCACTTACCCCCATGTCGTTTCAAACCTGTTAAAGCTTTGGAACACAATTTAAGATATTTTGGATGAAGATCCGGAGCTTTGTGGCTGTCCCATTTACTGCCAAGTAAATAACACTGTCAAGGCCAGTGTTCAACCATAATTTTAGTTAATTTAATTCATAATTCATCAGTGGTTCAACCATAATTTTACGAAGCTACGAGAATACATTTTGTACACAAAGAAAACAAAAATAATGACTTTATTCAACAATTCGTCTCCTCTGCGTCACTGTAGTGCCATTTTGGAGAATATCCACTGGACGCAAACAGTGTATGCTGTTCTCTGTCAGCAGCGTCACATGGATACGCTGTTTTAATTCGAATCAAAGCATAAATAAATGTAGAAAACTTATCCACGTGCTGTGGCTAACAGAGAACAGGATACGCTGTTTGCATCCAGTGGTTACTCTCCAAAATGGCACTACGTTAATGCAGAGTAGTTATTTTTGTTTTCTTTGCGTAGAAAAAGTATTCTCGTAGCTTTTTTTACATTATGGTTGAACCACTGATGGCAGATGGACTATTTTGATGATGTCTGTTATACTTTTCTGGGACTTGACAGTGTTATTTACTTGGCAGTAAATGGGACAGCCACAAAGCTCCCGGTTTTCATCCAAAATATCTTAAATTGTGTTCCGAAGATGAAAGAAGTTTTCACGGGTTTGGAATGACATGGGGGTAAGTGATTAAGTGAACAAAAATTTCATTTTGGGATGGAGTAACCCTTTAATGTATAAAAATAATTTCCCTTTTTTCAAATCAAGCCATTCTCAGCTTCTTGTTGGTGTGACATAACACCAGAAGGCTCCTACCATAGATTGATTGACACAGGCATCTTACCTCAGACCCGCACTGAGTGAGCTGTAACAGTCTGATCGCCAGTGTTTCGATGCCCCGGAGCAGGGATGTAGACAAGAATGGCTCCTAAGCAATTGAGGTGTTCTTTTGTTATAATAATAATGAACATAGTAGTCCTCATTTACTCCCGACATCTGAGCCGCTGAAGACACAGTGTATGACTTTTGTTTGTGAATGGAATGGCCTCTCGATCTACATAAATGCATCTGTGATCATCTGTTATCCAGCTTCACTTACACCAGAAGTGAGTATATGTTTTATTTAATGAAACATGCAATAGAATCAGTTGATTTTTTAGAATCAGAGCTGATTTAGACAAGGTAAAAGGGTGTTTTTTTACACTACTATTGACCATATGTACGGAGCATTCTTTGGAACTTCCGCATAATGATAAGCCAGCTCGTGAACGTCCGGGATATATATATATAGAGAGAGAGAGAGAGAGAGAGAGAGATAGACAGGTAGAGACTCTTGAGACTCTCACAGAAAACACTCCTGCCTAGCTAGAGATGATCTCTTCAATGACATTGTAATGGTATTGATAATCAATAACTTGCCTTCACAGTCATGAACACATTTTTTAAATTGTATAATATTTTAAAGCCTTTATTATTTTTCAACTCTACAGCTGTGCAGTAAAATTCACTTTAAAGATTCACCTTTCATTCATTAAGACAACATGAAAAAACATATTTTCATGGAAAACAAAGATTTTAAAGATGAAAAAGACATGAAATTACCTCTATAACAAAGAGATGGCAGCAGAGGATCACTCACTGGCTGCAGTCGCCATTTCAACTCCCTTGTTTTTTCACGTCTTGCTTTTGGATTTATTGTAAAATGATTATTAGAACAAATTTTAGTACTTTTACTGCACTGAAGTATATAGTATAGCAAATGCAGAAAGTCAATAAAATAAATAAATAAATAAGCCCAGACACCAACAGCCTATAAAGGTGAATTATTTAAATATGTATAGTTAACTACAAATTAAATAATGCATTCAATATGAATCAATATGAATTTGAAATATTTTAGATTTAATTTAATAACTACATATTTAAGTTCTATCTTTTAATGTAAAAGCTACTTAATACTACATGTAAATTGCCTATATTCAGCCAACACAAACTTGTTACTGCTGTAGTTTTGTATCACTTAATGCACAGCTCTGTTTTTGACATCAGCTTGTCAGATGTTTCATTCTATTATCACTGTCAATCATAGCAATGACTCACTGCATATTTGCGAATTTTCTTGCGTAATTTTTTACACTCATGTTTGTCATTCTTGAAATCGTATACGTGGACGTTTGGTCCTCAAACAAAACTTTTCTTCAAATTGTGAATGGATTATAGAGTTTTCATTAAGACCCTAAAGAATCATATCAACTTGTGGAAAATGGGCATCTGATGACTTCTCTAAATATAGATATTTTTCTTACAAAAACACATTACTTCAGAAGGCATTTATTAACTCCCCAGAGCCATGTGGAGTATGATGGATGAATGCACTTTTTTGGACTTCAACAGATCTCAACAGCCATCCACTGCCATTATCTCACTTAAAGAAATTGGACTGTATATATCATGCAACAATACAATTTATAACAAATGCACCTTCTCGTACCCATCATTGCACTTTGTATAAGTTGGTTGACTGGCCATCTCTAACTCAGAGGAGAAAGAAACATATGCTGTTATTTATTGCCAAGGCACTTTCGGGAAAATTACCTTCTTATATTTGTAATCTTTTATCTGTTTACACATGTAATTATAGGACTAAATTTTCATCTAATATACAATTAATAGTTCCTAGAGTATACACAGAAATTGGCAAAATTGCCTTTTCTTCTTATGGTCCGAGGTTATAGAACGATATTGAAGTTGAAAACTCCAAAACACTCTGCACCCTTTGGAATCCTATCTAAAAGAATATTGTGAATGTTTGTTATAATTTTACGTTGTATACTTTGTTGTGCGGGGCTTTTATGCATGTTTTGTATTGTGTGCTACTCTTCTGTGATGCCATTTTGGCCAGGACTCCCTGGTGGGATTTTCCTGGTAAAATAAAGTTATATATAAAATTATAAAGCTTGGTAGAGGCAGGACATTTTTTAATATTACTCTGATTGTATTTGTCTGAAAAAAGAAAGTCATATACACCTAAGATAGCTTGAGGGTGAGTAAATCATGGGGTAATTTTCATCTTTTCATAACATAAGTTTGAAAATGAAGTGGACTCCACAGCCACACATTACACAATCTAGCATACTAGCAAAGAAAACTCTAAAGTCACTAATGTAAATCCAGTGATTAAGTCTTTCTCAAGGGGATCTTTTATTCAACCCTGCTAACTAGACCAGCAGCTGCAGGCCACAGCAATCTGTGCTGTGATCCAGTGCTTCATCTAGTCTCTTCTCAGCTGTGCTCACCTCAGTGAGCTGGAGAAATACAGTCTTCCCCTCTGCGACCTGGTCAAGCAGTCAGCCTGACATCTTATTTAAAGCCAAAATGCTTCAACTACTTGCATTAAGCACTGCTCAGCTCCTGGCACTGGCTTCAAAACTCTTGCACCCCAAGTCCCCGGCCATTTTTATTTCATAGCTTTCGGAATTCATGAGATCGGAGAAAAGGTAAAGTGCTCGCATAAGACAGCTATAAAGCACGCGGCCCTGGCTGCCCACTTAGCGCTGGAATAAGATTAAATACTTTCTGTTTTTGCACTTCAAAAAGCTGTGGGCTATACTTGAGCTCCCCGGTTGGTTTCTGCGTTCAGTCTGTGATTACACCAGTGTGCGCTTACATTGATGGCAAACGTCTGAACGTTTCAAAGCATCAGAGCCTGATCACATCCTGTTTCAAAGCGCCTAGTTCCCCACGCAGCCGCATGCTAATGCAATTTAACCTCTACACACATCCATGCTGATTTCATCAAGCAGCAAAACACCCCAGCTGCAACTTAATAACGATGCAAAGGGAATCCAAGTCGGTCCCTCAAAGGCGACACTTCTGAAAACATGAAATAGTGAGAGGGCTTCCATCATCTCGCCTCAAGGATATCATTCATCTTTGTCTCACCCTCTCACTTTTTGCCTCGTCTCTCTCCCCGTGATATGCCGAGCTAATTTGATGGTGCATTTTGCAGTCTAGTCACTGATTAAGGCATCTCCATTCATCACGCTTCTGGTAAGGGTTCCCGAGGCTCGTTGTTCGCCTGTGAAAAGAAAGCGATAGCATTGCATCACGGCGACAGTTTTTCATTATAAACAGTTTACTTACCATCACTTATCCATCCACATGATGAGCTCGTCAGTCATGTGGCAGGGAGGCAGATCCCATCACATCATGAAATTAGAAGCAGCGCCATTTCCTTGCCAACTTCCCACCCTGTAAAAAAAAAGACAACAGCAACAGCAGCGTCAAAATAAACACATCAATTTATCTTTTTGATCGAGAAAGTCAAACGAAGAGCTCTTGGCTTGAAGAGCTATTAAAGTGAGATGCTTTTAACACTGTTGAAATAAAAGAGAGGGTTTAATTTAAGATCGCAAGTTTTGTCATTATCTAAAAATGAATGCTTCAGTATCTATCTTGCATTTTCCATCAAATGAAATGATACTTCCATTAGTGCTATAGAGAAAACGTTAACACTTTATATAGGCATTTAATATTTGGTGTCTTGAATATGATGTGTTGCTTTCTTAGTGTTTGTTGTGTTTTTCTTTGTGTTGTTTGAAACAACCCCAGCCACAATAAATTTGTTTTTGGACTTCTTATTATGCTGTGCAGACTGTGTTGATTTTGAATGAAGTTTACCCCACAGGGGTTCCGTCTTCATGCATGTCTTATTTTTGTGTGTTTTTTACCCTGGAGAGAAAAAGAACTGGGTCAAAGTGTCTCAGGAGTTTCTTTTGAAGATTCTTTTTTGACCATTGAGCCTTTTTTTATTATTTCTTTTGTAACTAGTACCTCTGAAAATGTTTTATGTATAGGCCTAGTAATTAGAAGTATATAATTATTCATATTATGCCGTTGACTCATAACATGCCTATAGAGTTTTGGATTACAATGTATAGGCCATACATGTATTAGACAAAGTGTATGCTTTAGGTCCTTAAAAGGGATAGTTCACCCAAAAATGGAAAACCTAGTGTTTGCACTTACGTTATGGTTTGGTCAGTTACCTGGATGCGCAGCCATATTGGAGATATTTGAATGTAAACAACAGCATGGATTTCACAGTTAACATACTACCGAATATGATGCTCTGCTGATTTATGCTGTCTAAACCATTGCAAAAATGTGTGGAAGCTATAAGGCAGTAAAGATATATAAAAGCAGTATTAATTAATATATTAGACTAATATTTCACCTATCCTGCTTCAGCTTGGCCAACTACAAACTTTTTTTGCCTATTGTTCCAGACAGTTTTTTGCACTTTTCTCCTTTTGGCATTCCAAATGTCTGACATGTCCGACCGATTAGTAGGCTAAAGTGAAAAACATGAAAATATACCATGTACAGCAGCAATAATCAGCAAAATATGCGAGTTTTGTTTGGTTCAGTGGCATTGTTTACGTTCGGTGCCGTCAATATGGCTGATTGATGACTTTCTTTCTTTTATTGAGCACAAATTAAGATATGTTGCTCCATGTTGGCAACCAGTTGGTAGCCATTGACCTAATAACATGGAAAAAGAAATTGTGGAGTGTCTCAATGGCTGGTTACTAACATTCTTCAAATATCTTTTTTTTGTGTGTGTGTGTTTGGAACAAGGACGGTGAGTAAAGATAATTTTCTTTGAACTATCTGGACACAATTTCTTCAGTTTTAATCTAAATATTTTCACTTTTGAAGTGCAAAAATATATGATATATTTATATGACATAAAATAGCATTGACAAACTCTATCAAAGCGACATTTCCGCTGTTTTTTGGTTTAGAATCAGAACCAGCGCTGTCCCATTAGCAAGTGATTCACTCTCACGAGCCGATTTTCTTTAATGAATCGGCCAAGCGCTTTATCAAAACTGTCTGATTCGAATCGCGATTCAGTTTGAATCATTCGATCAGACTGTACTGGATTGTGGGAGCGGTTTGTCACACAAAAACAGAGATAAAAAGGTTAAGTGTTATATGAAGTGGATGTTTAGTGTTTACTGACAGGCCGCTGGAATAAACGTCGTATTTATCACCGATGAAGAAACGTGCTGCTCGTAAACGACAGGTATTTCGGCGGGTGTCAGGCATTTTAAGAAACCTCAGGTGAGAGATGCTTTGAGTACACTTAGACTACACATAGATATGTTGGGTACACTGAAAACATTTGAACTGTTTTCACACTACTGAAACTATTCGGCCACCCTCAAATGCAAACCACTAGCCTATTTGGGTATGTCAAAACTCAAAAGTAATAGGCCAAATATTACCGCCTCATTCTAATCCAAAACAAGGTCGTGAACCACGAAAAAAAAGTTTCTAAATGTATTTTTGTCTTTTAATCACCCCTATTTCAACTTACAGCTACAAAGTCAAACTCTAGCATGCGTCGACAGTTTTTTTCTTTTTCTTGTGTAAGCTGACACAGACAAGGTTCAGCCAGGAAAATGTTGAAAGAGAAAAGTTAAGAGAGGAGGAACGTATCTAGAGAGATTTGGGAGGTGAGACAGAGTACATTTTCTTTAATAGAGAGAAATTGTTGGCTTTCATTTCAAAGAAACTGTCACAGGCATGAAACAATATAAGTCACACTTATATTACAAGCAGACACGCAACGGCATATAAGTACTTCTCAGCACAAATAAAAAAATAAAAAAATAAATAAAATAATAAAGCTGAAGATTTGAAGAAAAACGGCATATAATAGAGGCATGAAAGTGAATCTATAGCAGAGCAGGCACAAGGTGTTTTTTTGTGAATGCCTTTTTTGAAACTGCAGGCATTTTCAAAGTCTTCGATCTAGCAGCAGTAAATAAAATGACATAACACAGAGATGTTTGTGAGCGGGTGTCTCTGAAATAATAAGTAAAAAAAAAAAAAAAAAGACAGTAAGTAACAGAAGTATCATAAAAACATTCTATATGACTCTTTATACTGTATATGTGAGGAAAACAGCATTGTGAGCTTTGTGTTAGGGCTGGAACAAACAATTATTTTGATAATCGATTAATCAGATGATTATTAGAATGATTAATCGACTAATTATGAAATATTTACAGAATTTTTGACATGACTCAGAGGTGGAATTAATGCATTTCATTATGAGATTGTTTTAAATATATAGTTTTGAAAATAAAAATGTAAATAATTTAAATGACTTAATTTATGTTAAAACCGCCAGTATACAGGTGGCAGTAAGTCAAAGTTTTTGTGGCTGAATAATTCATTAAATCAATTTGTTCAGAAGTTTAGTTTCATGCATAAATTAAACAGCGGAAGTGAAATGCTGCGTTTGCTCTAAAGCACTGTGTGTCTTTTTCTCTTGAATTGCATCCAGGAGGGCTGAATTACATTGCATCATAAAAGATCAAACATCTACTCGACAACAAAAATATTTGATTTTCACATGATTAAAATAAAAGATTGTTGACATTGTCCATAATGTCGACTAATCGTTTCAGCCCTACTTTGTGTGAAAAAAAGACCAACGTTAAAGTTGTTACTCAAAATGCATTCAAATATGGCACCTGAGCACGAAAAGCTCTTCAGTCGCTCAGTTTTCAACTTTGTATGTGTGTATCCATTTGTTTTACAGAGAAGAACAAGCAGTATGTTTGGGACATCATAACGGTTAGTAAATGATAACTACATTTTCCTTATTCAGTTTTTATCATGATGAAAGGAAGTTATTTGTCAGGTGAGTCATTGTTGCCCATTAGGTTTTCAATTTTCTGAGGCTTCAACTCAAGTTTCTTTTTTTCTGGCCAGAGGAGCAAATAGGCAGGCTTTGATTCCAGCCCTTATGCCCTCAAGTTTGTCACTAAAGTTTGTATATGTCAGATGGTTCAAAATATATCATTTTTGGCGATGGCTCAGATTGATTATGTCTGTCCAGTGGCAGGGACTAAAACAATTTCAGAATTTTCACTTTCATTTTGTTTTGGCCAGTGTATTTTATCAGAGAGATGGTTAAAGCTTCCATCTCTTGATCTTTTTGATCTTGTCTGTCTATAGCTCTAATGATGTCTGACGGAGATCCGTGCTGATGTATGACAGTCTCGCCGTACTTGGCACTTTGTCTTTTCTGTGAAATTGAACCTTTATTTGACTGCCAGTGAGAGGCTGCTTGTAAATAAAGTAAAATTTTAGGGCTGCCAGGTTGAATTCTCAGCTCACTGAGCTGACATCCTCAAATAGTTGGCTATGGAGTGAAAGAGACAAGCAAAACATTAGCTGTGGCACTGTTTCTAACTTAAAGCAAGTCATAACCTGAAAAGAGTGAGTTTAAGTTTTAAGGGGCTTCATAACCTTTGCGATCACAAATTAAGTTGTTAAATTAGTACTTCAGACTGTTTTTGTATTTTCAAATGCTTTAAATCATCTCCACGGTAGAATATTTGTTTTTATTTTGGATTTAGCAAATGACCACAATTCAAAGCACAGACTGAAATGAGGGATTTCAGTGTCATTTCAATGTTTTAATTTTATTTTTAATTCTAAATCCAACATAATTTAAAATGTCGTTTATTTCTGCTACTTAATAAAAAAAGGTTATTGTGACTTATCTCTCACAATTCAGATTTTCTTTTTCAGAATTGTGTGATATAAACTCACAGTTGTGAGTTATAAAGGCAGAATTGCGAGATACAGTTGAAGACAAAATTATTAGCCCCCCCGTGAAATTGTAAATTTTTTTTTAAGAATATTTCTCAAGTGATGTTTAACAGAGCAAGAGAATGTTTTCACATTATTTCCTATTATTTTTTTCTTCTAGAGAAAGTCTGATTTCTTGTAGTTGCTTGAATAGAAGAATTTAAAAATAAAGAAATAAAAAAATGCTAAGGTCAATATTATTAGCCCCCTTAAGAAATTATTAGTTTGATTAGCTATAGAACAAACCACTGTTGTCCAATGACTTGCCAAATTAACCTCATTTGCCTGATTAACCTAATTAACCTAGTTAACCCTTTAAATTGCTCTTTAAGCTGAGGATTAGTATCTTGCGAAACAACTAGTAAAATAATATGCACCGTCATCATGGCAAAGACAAAAGAAATTAGTTTGGACTTGAGAGAAAGAATTGTTTATGCTCATAAAGATGGAGAAGGATACACACGTTTATCAAAGCATTTTCAAGTGTCAAGAACTGCAGTGAGATGCATTATCAAGAAGTTTAAAGAGACCAACACAGTGGAGAACAAGACGGGCAGAGGCAGGAAGCGAAAGATTTCAAAAACTTTGGAAAGAAAACTAGTGAGAGAGGTTTCTAAAGACCCAAGAACAACTGCCAAGACACTAATGAATGACCTAGCCAAGCCCCCCATGGGGATGTTTCAGTGCGTTTGGAACTGGGAATCTCATCAGGGTTGAAGGAAACATGAAAAAGGAAGACTATAAGAAGATTTTGAAAGACAACCTCAGACAGTCTGCAAGAAAACTTGGTTTGGGTCGACATTTTGTCTTCCAGCATGATAACAACCCAAAGCATACCTCACTTCTGGTGAAGAAATACCTCCAAATGAGCAAAGTGAGTGTACTTGACTGGCCTGCACAAAGCCCAGACTTGAATCCAATAGAAAATCTGTAAGGCACACTAAAGTCCAGAGTTTGTGCTAGAAGACCAACAAATCTGGAGGAGCTTGAGAGATTTGCTAAGGAGGAATGGGATGTCATTCCTCAGGAGACATGCTAGAAACTTGTTGAGAACTACAGCAAATGACTAAAGGCTGTTATCAAGCAAAATGGATAGACTATTGACTATTAACATCAGAGGGCTAATAATTTTGACTAGTATTACAAACCCTAAAAGCTTCCTGAATAAAGTATTATGTTTAAAAATGCTGTGTTGATTAAATCTTTCTGTTAAACAACACTTGGGAGTTATTTAAAATAATGAAATATTTTATAAGGGGCTAAGAATTGCTCAGAATTGCGTGATATAAACTTTCCAAACTATTGTGACTTTTTTTTTTCACAATTCTGACTTCTTTTTCAGAATTGCATGATATAAACTTGCAATAGCAAGATTCAAAGTCAGAATTGGTAGATTAAAAAAAAAAAACACTCAATTCTGACTCGAGCTCAAATTGAACTCACAATTGCAAGAAAGTCAAATTTTTTTAGATAAAAACTTGCAATTCATACTTTTTCTTAATTTCATGATATAAACTCACAATGGTGTTCTCGCAGTTCTGTCTTTTTTTTCTCACAAATGTGAGTTTAAATCTCACAATTCTGACTTTTTTTCTGAATTGTGAGATGTAAACTTGCAATTGTGAGTATAAAGTCCAGTTTTGAGGGGAAAAAGATGGATATGTATGTTCTCAAAATCTCTATTCAGTTCTGACTTCAGTCACAATTGCGTAAAGTTAAAGTTAGAATTGCGAGATATAAACTCAATTCAAGTCACAAATTGCACGATACAAACTCGTAGTTCAGACTGTTGTAAGTTTAAATTTCTCAAAATTACGAGATTATGCCAGGCAAGTCTGACTTAATTTCTCAGAATTGCAAGTTTATATCTCAAAATTTGCAATTGCGAGTTTATATTTCACAATTCTGAGAAAAAATGTCAGAATTGTGAGTTTGTATCATGCAATTCTGAATAAAAGATAAAAAGATGAAAAAATGGCAGTTTATTTATTTATTTATTTTATTCAATTGCTGTTTTGTATTTAGTGGCGTAAAATGGGCTTCCATATGTCTACCACGTCTTAGTTGTGTGAGAAGCAGTTTTCAGTATAAAATATGCTTACAATATAATAAAGTGTAGTATATCTAATAATTTCTAGGAACTCTTGTTGCATGAAAGCTTGCTTTATGTTTTATTTTTACATGGTTAAATCTAAGTCATCAAATTTGTTACTGTATCTGAATACGTTTAATTATTCATGCAAATCTTAAATTATATATTTTGTTTACAGTCCAGTGATTTAAAAATTCTGTTTTAATGAGTAAGCTGCTGACAAGTTTGTTGCTCATACCTAAGTGATATCTTTTTTGAAACTTGTAATAATTTATATTATGCATTTAGCTGGTCTTGATGTCTTATTTGATCTCTCAGAAACGGGTAACTTGGAATAATTGTATTAAATTATGTTAAATGAGTTATTCTGCTTGTACAAAGCTGTAAAATTGTCCTTATTTTTTCTTTTTAATACTTTTGTAGGTGGACTCAGGTTAAAACTTTTATTATTTCACAGACAAGTGAAACTACTTTCATGTTTTGAACTTGTGTTTATATTTTTAAAACAGCTTGGATTTTAATTAGGGATGCTCATTTCAGTTAATTTTCCTGACCGACAACCGCTGCTCGTCAACCGAACATTAACCGTTAACTTATCAAATTAGAATATAGACATGTGCCGGTATTCGGTAATACGATATATCACGATAATGAATATGCACGGTATTGTTATTGTGGGCATTTCAAAATACCGAAAATAATTGTTTATTAAAAGTTATTCCGAATTTTGAAAGCATTTTAAGCATACTTTTCCCATTAACTGGTTAAATGCACAACACACTTGTAAACTGCGTCGAAGATGCG
The DNA here is from genome assembly GCA_033026305.1 of Cirrhinus molitorella. Classification (NCBI taxonomy): domain Eukaryota; kingdom Metazoa; phylum Chordata; class Actinopteri; order Cypriniformes; family Cyprinidae; genus Cirrhinus; species Cirrhinus molitorella. The sequence continues at coordinate 30,955,351 of CM065120.1, forward strand.
TGATGTAAACAGAAGCACATGGCAGAACGCCTAAGGGACGCTCCGGATTAAAGTGAAAGTGTCATTCACTCTCTGACAGCAGATGGCGCTAAACCGCAAATGCAACGTTAACCCAGAAACAAAGCAGCTGCGCTACTTTCTAAAACGTATTTAAATTATTTATTTAGCCATTTAGATTTTTGTATTTGCAGTGGTGTTTATCACAACACCAAATACTTAAATATTCAGACTCCATAGGCTATTTATTTTAACACTTTTTACATTTTAATCTGGACTACAACATGCCCTAGATATTGTTTGAAAGTGTATTCTAAGTGATTCTTTATTGTTCGGTCACACTTTACTTTAGGGCTTCATTAGTTAACATTACTTACTTAATTAATTAATTAATTAGTTAACATAAACTCCCAATGAAAAATTATTCTAAACATGCATTAATCTTAGATAATTCCAATATAATAATAATCAAATTAAAATTAAAATCAAAGTTTTTTTTTTTTTTTAAATAAACAGAGCTAACATGAACTAAAAGTTGTATTTTTAACAAAGATTAATAACTTCTGTATCAAATGTAGCTTTTGTTTACTGATCATGTTAACTAATAATAATTAACTAATAAGATCTTACTGTAAAGCGATATCTATTGGTCTTTTAATTCTTTTGCACTTTAATCTGTGTAAAATTTTGAACTTTATACATTTTTTTGTGTATTGCTTTATTGTGTTTTAATGTTCAGAATTTTTTTTACTGTATTATGACATCACTTTTTTGCAACTAAATTTCAATACCGTGATAAAAACATTATCAATTTATCGCAACATGAAAATTTGATACCGGCATATCCCTATTAGAATAGTAAATTAGTATAAAATAAAAATATATGATGATACATAAAAATTACAAACAAATATTTTATTTTAACTCGCAAACAGCAGCATACACAGCAGCAGAGCAACAATAAAAATTCACATATCCTCAAATTATCACGCACCAGCAGAGAATAGTGTCGCAAAGACCCTGACTCCCAATCTCCTTTTTGAACGCACCTTTAGAAAGAAATGTATCTTTACGGATTACATAGCCTAATGAAATAGATTTTTTCCGATTTTTTTTGTTTCGTTAAGTAGTCATTTAAAGCTTTCTATTTATATATTCACTGAAAAAAATGCAAATGATCACGCTGGCACCATATCCTGCAGAGCGGTTCCAGCTTCCAATCTCCAAAAATGAAATGCACCTTGCGCACATTTATCTAGGTTAGCTACTTTAACTGTTTTAGATCTATAGATTTTATTTCATGCAAGTCGTGATGATTTGAGAAGGCAAATTGATCAGACTATGAACAGTCTTCCACTGGCCGCTGTTCGTTACTTAAAAAAAAAAAAAAAATGTATATTTAACGAGCAAAAAAGCTCCAAACGTTTTTCTAAATTAACTTAATAAAAAAACGAAATGAAATATAATCACTTTGCCATTACATACAAAATGTAACTATTTTAATACCTGAAGGAGACGTGCATGGCGACATGCTGTAGGACTGGAGCGCTGCCTGTTAACTGTTAGTCCCGCGGCAAAAACACAAATATCTGCGGTCAATTTGCGGTTCGGGGCTTCTCATCCAATGGACATATGTATGTTTCTATTCACAGCGTGTTTCTGAAGCCTTTATGAATGCAGTGGCGAGTCGGAGGCGGTTAGGTTACAATCCTCTCAGCATCCAAAATGCCGGTAGTGTTCTGTTCAGTTCTGCTCTATACGTTCGTGAACTATCATTAAAACAGAAAATGTAGACATGATGTAAATAAGAGATTAATTGAGCAGTTTAAAGGTTCTTTTATTACTCTTTATTAACTTTGAGAAAGCGATGAACTACATTAAGATGTGTGACAGCTTTTTCAAGTGATTGTAAGGGAGCGTCGCGCCCATTGCGCTCTTTATCTATTCAGAATCCATTCACTCACGGATTCACTCTGATAGCCATTTATCCAATATTGCCGCTTGCCATTGTGTTGCGTATAGGCTGCATCAGTTAAGTAAAGGTGAAGCAGGTGCTTGCTCTGCGAAATATGTCTGTATAGCCATATTTATATAAGCCTCTATAGCCTAAGCATGCTGCACGTGTCGACACTCGCCTGTGAGTAAACTAATTCTTATGTATAGCATTGTTCTTTCACCGTGCAGCAAAGTAAAAAAAATACTTGTAGAAAAAAACCTTTTAAACCGTTTAACTGATATTATTAATCGGTTAAAATTCTTACTGGCGGTTAACGGTTAAACGGTCAATGTGAGAATCCCTAATTTTAATGTTATGTTAATTGGTTGATCCTGTGTACTTTCATTGTAACTTCCCTATTGTTAAAGAAGTGAAAATGATATTGTATTTAAATGATATTCTGTAGTTCTCAACATTCTGCCACAATTGCCTTTTTAATATAGAGCTGTGCAGCTTAATTTGTACTCAACCTCAAACTTTCATACAAGTTCAAAGTTCAGGGTAATTTTTAAATCAGTGTTCAACCTGAATATATTAATTCATTATCACTAGACACAATGTGAGCTTCAGACTTGCTGCAAGGCATCCACTTTTAAAGTTTCGTGAAATTTAAAGGTGATGATGAGGGCAGACGTTTTCTAATCTAAAATGTGAATGAGAATTATGGTGCAGAAAATTGCATAGCCAATGAAGAACCTTGCATTTGCTTGTGTAAAGATAAATTAAAAGCAGTATACAAGTCACAGAGAGTGAGCGATATTGATGCAGAAAACCTTTCCTTTCTACAAATTAAGATTAATTTTCACTGAGCAAGCGTTTAGTAAGAGTATTGAAGCAGACAGTATCTAATTTATCTCACCAAGGTTATGCACCGCAAGTCCAGAAGTCTGCTTTGAGTTTGTGCTGGTTGGTACATAAATATTTAGAGAGATTGCCCTAGTGACAATTTGACTTTCTAAAATCCCTGAAGTGTCTGTGCTAACTTTTTATCCACACAAATCAATGCAGTCTACAAGTTTAAGGCATAAACCTCAGGACTGGCTATATAAAGAAAATGCTTCAGAAATTTGAAAGTGCACGTAGGGCTGGATGATAATTCCATAACGATAGTTATCACAATATAATTTTCCTCGATAAAATGATATGAAGCTCACTGGAGCAGAATGCATTTACTCCGTTACGCGAGCACTAAACAGCGTGAAATGCTTGAATTCAGCAATGAACACAAATGACTCTGTGATTGACACTAGTTTAAAGTTGCAACGAGACAATCAGAGGGCTTTTCAGTCTACACATCGCATTCAATTTACCATGGATTTACTGTAGTAACTCTCACTGCACCATGGTATTATGGCAGAAATGTGGGATATTCACATTAAATTTTATTACAGAAGTAGCGGTGTATCATTATAGCATGTATTTGTGATTAAGCTATAGCATGTGTGCATTTATACTGAATGTTTTTAGACTACTGTTTTTCATACAAATAAGCTACCTAAAAAACATATAGTTATATTTTTTACCATGGTGTTGAGGTACCAAATGTGTGGTTTTAACTGTGTTTATGATGATTAAATATATGCTGCTATGGGAGACCAATGCTTAATAAATAAACATGTGGTCAGAATAAATTTAAGCATATATAGATTTCTAAAATTTTTACAGATGTTACTAATTTTGATAATGAACAAAAATGCACCTCTGCAGCCTAACTCAAGCTACTATCAAATGTGCATTACTAAGAGATAAAAAAGTGATATTACTGGTTCTGCTGTAGTTTTTTTTTTTTGGCCTCTTGCTTGTAATTAGTTTTTTTATTCTTATTTAATTGCTGACTGTTTACTTGTCTTCAGTGAGCGTGAATTTTTTGTACATTTTTATTTCTTATTTTTGTGATATTGACGTTGGTGACAAGAATTATGAAATATTTATGTTTTCATAATGACCTCATTTAAAGCAAAAATAACTGTGATATATATTGTTACAGTGAAATAAAATTACTCGTATTGTGAAATACGATTTTGGTCATATTGCCCACCCCTAGTTATGCTTAACAAAGATGCATTTATTTGATAAAAAATACATATATATTAAAATATTATTACAATGTAATATAATTGTTTTCTATTCTGATTTAGTTAATATAATTTAATTTATCTTAAAATAAAAAAGTATTTTAAAACTAATTATCACTATTGAAAGCAGTTGTTCTGATGTGGAAACTTTTACATTTGTTTTTAGGATTCTATGGTAAATAGATTTATTGAAATACACTGAACAAAATTATGAACACAACACTTTTGTTTTTGCCCCTATTTTTCATGAGCTGAACGCAAAGATCTAAGACTTTTTCTGTGTACACAAAAGGCCTATTTCTCTCAAATATTGTTCACAAATCTGTCTAAATCTTAGTGAGCACTTCTCCTTTGCCAACATAATCCATCCAATGTTCATTTCTCTACCATAAGCCGTCTCCAAAAGCGTTTCAGAGAATTTGGCAGTACATCCATCCGGCCTCAAAACCGCAGACCGCGTGTAACCACACCAGCCCAGGACCTCCACATTCAGCATCTTCACCTCCAAGATCGCTACCCGGACAGCTGCTACAACAATCGGTTTGCTCACTAACACAGATTTAGACAGATTTGTGAACAATATTCGAGAGAAATAGGCCTTTTGTGTACATAGAAAAAGTCTTAGATTTTTGAGTTCAGCTCATGAAAAATGGGGGCAAAAACAAGTGTTGCGTTTATAATTTTGTTTAGTGTAGATGTTTTTTGTAGCAAGGCCATTGCACACTGAGTCCGAAATATTCGTCTGAAATTTGAAAAATATATATGGCCTCATGTTATGTCAATCACATTGCTTCCGTAACTTTCGTCTGTCGTAAAAAATTTGATCGGGTTCAAAATTCGATTTTTGTTTTCCCATCCGCAGCAAGCCTTTTGATAGAAAAGAATGACAAATATGAAACAAAACAAAACAAAACAAAACAAAAAAACGCATATGAAAAATTATTTTTCACTATTGATCAATTTAATACATCCTTGCTGAATAAAAGTATTAATTTCTTTTAAAATGAAGTTGCCACTATGTTGAAAAGTGGTAGACTAATAAATGTGGATAGTTCACACAAAAATGGAAATTCTGCCATTATTTCATGACATTCATATTGTTGGGATACAACAGGAAAAAAGTTGAATAGACACTTTATAAAGTGCAAAAAAGTTGTCTTATAGACAAAAGTTTTATACAACCATTTAATAACTTCAATATGTTCATTATTCATTAATACTTCAAAATGAGGACAGAATTTTAATGGGGTAAAATGTTCCTTTGAAGAAATAATGTTGGTGTCTACCATTTTAGAAATTCATATTGTGATTTTTAAGACAACATGGGAAAAAAAAGATCTCTAAAATTAGATAACATTTTAAAATTTGGCCTTGCTGCAGAAATTCAGCCAGTCCAGTCCAGCTGGTCTGCCACCAAAAAGGAAGTAAATACTGTGACCAGTGGATCAGTGGAAAGTAAATGAAATTCACAAGCTAGATGCCTTGGCTTGCTCTTATATGTGGGCAGCTATTTGTTTCCTGTGTGCAGATGGCACATAATATCTGTCCAGGTCGTTCCTCTGCCCTAATCAGTCTTTGCTTTTGTTGTCATTTACACGTTGAATAATCAGTGGCAGTCTAATAAGATCCAGCCTGACTTAATTGTTAGGTGAGGAATAACACATTCATTCACTGCCGTATTTTATGGTTTTCCTGATTTTAATGATGGTTTGCTCTTGCTTTTACAACGTCTGCTCTAAAGATCCTGGCACAGCTTTAAGACAGATATTAAAAAGTGCCCTTTAATCAGATGTAGGGAGGCGGGAAAAGTGCAGCAAGGATGGGATGATTGGGGGACTATGAATCACCTGGCTTGGGGAGAAACGAGTGAAGTTCAGTGGTGTTTTCACTCTTCATTTGGTTTCTGTCAGCTTAATGGTCATCGGTCTGTCTGGCTCCTCTCTGGCGACCGCGATGCACGGTGTGATTTAAATGCTGTATAATCGGCTCAGTAATGGTTCTGATGGGCCTCTGTCACACAGTTTGTTCTCTTAATATTTGCTTGGCTCACCTTCAGGTTCTCGCTGATAAAAATGTGCATCTCAATCAGAACTAATTTCTTGTAAAACAAATCCTCTAAACAGTGACGTTAAATGGCAGTTAAGAACCAAACATTTTCAAGGTTGCAAAAATCAGTTTCAGGAGAAGATGGGAAATGAGATATTTAGCTTCCTTTTCATTAAAATTTATAGCTTTTTATGTAACAGCAGGACTGTCGTTCAAATTAAAAAAGTTTAGAGGAATTACTTAACATAGAATTGTTATGCAGAACCTTTTGAACTCCTACTAACTTGAAATTAATCTGCTTGTCATTTATTTTTATAAAAGAATGGAGCAGACATGCTCTGCTCAAGCAGTTAAACTTTTTAAATAAGTAACTTTTTTACATAATGGCTAGAATATTAACAGTATGCCTAATAGTATGAGTCCGAAATTCTCATCTGAAATTTCGCATGTTAAAAAATAAATACGACATGCGTATTGTTACAACGGAAGCTTCCGCACGTTCTCCTCTGCACCACCAGAGGGAACCTTCACCGGAGTTTTGACATCCATTCGGACTCAATCTCCCATACTCCCTCTTACCTGGGGCTGACCACACCCACACACACACCTGCACTCAATCACTCCTCATCAACTCACTGCATAAAAGCCATGCTCACGCTCAGACTTTCGCGAAGTCTTGATCTTGCCCCGGCTATCATTTCTGAGCGTTTTCCTATTGTTTGATTACCTGTTGTGACCTGGACTGTATTTCGACCTGTGATTCTTCTCTGTGCCCCCCGACTTGGATTGTCTACTGGATTGTGATTGTTATCAGCCTGCCCCGAACTTTGCCTGTCTCTGTTTACGGTACTGTCTTGCCTCTTATATTGCTGATGCTGGCTATTGACCCCTGTCTGTCTGACCACCCCTTAATAAAGCTGCTTATGGATCCAAACGCCTCTGACGCTTCGTTACAGAAGACTTCGCCACAAAGCGATCCAGCAGCCGTCATGCAACTGTCCTCCGAGCTTTCTGCTCAGGCTTCGCAGATAGCCATGCAACAGCACCAGCTGAACCGTCTAACCACGCTCACGGAGGAACTGGTAAAAGCTCTTCAGTCTCTCCAGCTGTCGGTTCCCTCACCCGCCGTTGTGCCGCCATCTCTGTCAGCCCACGCGGCACCCGAACCTCCTCCCACTGTCAGCCCACGCCTAGCTTTTCCTGAAAAGTTCAACGGAGATGCCGCAAGATGTAAGGGATTTTTGCTACAATGTTCCCTATTTGTTTCACAACAACCTGCTTTGTATCCCACAGATTCGAGCCGCATAGCATTTGTTTGCTCACTTCTCACCGGGAAAGCTTTGGATTGGGCTACAGCCATCTGGCGACATGACAGACCTGCTTTCCCGACTTTCGAAGGCTTCCTCCAGCAGTTCCGGGAGGTTTTCGATCATCCCGCCGAAGGAAAGAGCGCCGGTGACCAGCTACTTACGCTCACTCAGGGAAGTAGACCAGCCGCCGAATATGCGTTGTCCTTCCGAACCCTGGCCGCGCAAACCTCATGGGTGGAGGACACGCTGAAACTCCTGTTTCGCCGGGGTCTTTGTCAAGAACTGCAATCGGAGCTCGCCTGTCGGGATGAGGGAAGGACCCTCGCCGAATTCATCGAGCTGGCAGTTCAGGTGGACAATCTAATTCGTTCTCGCCGTCCCATTCGCGCGCTGCCACGCGCCACGCCACAGGAGGGCGCAACAGCTGAACCCATGCAGCTCGGAGCCACTCACCTCACTGCAGAGGAACGCCACCGCCGTTTACAGAACCATCTCTGTCTCTACTGCGGGGAAGCCGGTCATCTGATAGCCACCTGCCCGGTGCGGCCTCCCAGCGGTCCGCGTGCGGTGAGTTTGAACTCCCTTTCTTCCCGTGCTGACTCCGTTATCAAATTACCCGTCCAAGTAACCATACGTGATAAGCAAGTCTCTACAACAGCCCTAATAGACTCTGGAGCAGCCGGGAATTTCATATCACTTGAATTCGCTCAACAACATGACATTATTCTCACCCCGTGTGATCTCTCTCTGGCAGTGGAGGCGTTAGACGGCCGGCCTCTCGGCGAGGGGTCAGTTCATCACACAACTGAAAAAGTAACCATGCACATTGGAGCCCTTCACACCGAACGTATCCAGTTCTACACCATTCATTCTCCTCATCACGCAATAATTCTGGGTCTTCCTTGGCTGCGTACACACGAACCACACATCTCCTGGAAGGAGGGACAAATCACTCAGTGGAGTGCAACTTGCCAGCAGAACTGCCTAAACACCGTTACACGACCCCTCTTCTCCGAAGCCTCGGTGTCAAAGTCAAACCCCGATGTTCCCGATCTGCCACCAGAATATAAAGACTTGGCCGAGGCCTTCAGCAAAGTTAAAGCTTCCCAACTCCCTGAACACCGTTCTGTCGATTGTGCCATTGATCTTCTGCCAGGCGCCTTTCCTCCCAAGGGAAGGATCTTTCCGTTATCTCAACCCGAATCTGAAGCTATGAAGACATACATACAAGAGGAGTTGGCTAAAGGATTTATTCGACCATCAACCTCACCAGCTTCAGCGGGGTTTTTCTTCGTTAAGAAGAAGGATGGTGGGCTTCGTCCATGCATTGACTATCGCGGCCTTAACGACGTAACTATCAAATTCAAATACCCCCTTCCTTTGATTCCAGCAGCATTAGAACAGCTTAGACAAGCCAAATTCTACACCAAATTAGACCTCCGCTGTGCATACAATCTAGTCCGCATTCGTGAGGGGGACGAATGGAAGACTGCCTTTTCCACCACTAGTGGGCACTATGAGTACTTGGTAATGCCCTTCGGCCTAGCGAACTGCCCGTCTGTCTTTCAATCCTTTATGAATGACGTCTTCCGTGATATGCTAGACAGATGGGTGATCGTTTATATTGACGATATACTGATCTATTCAAACTCTCTGCAAGAACACATCCAACATGTCCGGGCTGTCCTACACCGCCTTATTCAGAACCACCTCTACGCCAAGTTTGAGAAATGTGAATTCCACTGCACACGCACTTCATTCTTGGGGTATGTCATCAGCCAGGAGGGGGTGGCTATGGACGAGAAGAAGGTGGAGGCAGTACTGAGGTGGCCGCAGCCTTAAACCCTCAAGGAACTGCAGCGCTTTTTGGGGTTCGCTAATTTCTACAGACGCTTCATCCGAAACTTCAGCACGGTGGCAGCCCCCCTAACCTCCATGACTAAGCAACGTGCCACACGACTAATTTGGTCCCCAGAAGCTAGGAGATCGTTCGAGGATCTGAAGAAACGGTTTACCACCGCGCCCATTCTCCACCACCCAGATCCTGATCGTCCATTTATCGTGGAAGTTGACGCCTCCAGCACGGGCGTGGGCGCTATTCTCTCCCAACGTCACGGTACCCCTGCCAAAATGTACCCCTGTGCATTCTTCTCCCGTAAACTCACCGCTGCAGAACGGAACTATGATGTGGGCAACCGCGAGCTTTTGGCCATGAAACTGGCTCTGGAGGAATGGCGGCACTGGTTGGAGGGAGCCACCCACCCATTTATCATCCTTACGGACCACAAAAATCTGGAATATCTCCGTGCCGCCAAACGATTAAACCCGAGACAGGCTAGATGGGCACTTTTCTTCACTCGCTTCCAATTTACAGTCTCTTACCGGCCCGGAACCAAGAACGCTAAGGCAGATGCTCTATCTCGCCAGGAGGAGACACCATACAGACCCGAGGTCCAAGAAAACATCCTGCCCAATAATCTGCTGCTGGCTCCTGTGCTATGGGACATGATCACAGAAATCACGCAATTCAACCAACACAATCCGCCACCCACCGACTGTCCTCCCAACTTCCTGTTTGTTCCACAACCCTTCAGGGACAGAGTCTTGACACAGGTCCACGAAACTCCCAGCTCAGGGCACCCCGGCATGACCGCAACCATTCACCTGCTAAAAAACCGGTTCTGGTGGCCCACACTCACCGCAGACGCCATCCGCTTCATCCGTAACTGCTCCACCTGTCAAACCTCAAAGTCACCCAGGCATCTCCCTGCTGGTCTCTTGCAACCCCTACCTACACCCCAACGTCCTTGGTCACACATCGCAATCGACTTCATCACTGATCTCCCCAACTCTCAAGGTAACACCACCATATTCACCATCGTCGATCGCTTCTCCAAAGCCTGCCGCTTGCTGCCACTACCCAAACTCCCCACTGCATTCGAAGCTGCTGAATTACTGTGCAACCACGTCTTCCGCTTCTATGGCTTGCCAGATGACATAGTTTCCGATCGTGGACCCCAATTCACCTCCAGAGTTTGGGCTTCATTCTTCAACCTGCTCGGTGTGAACATCAGTTTAACCTCAGGCTACCACCCTCAGTCCAACGGCCAATCTGAACGCCTCAACCAAGAGATCATTCGGTTCCTCCGAGCCTACTGCCAGCAACATCAGACCGACTGGAGTCGGTTCCTTATGTGGGCAGAATATGCCCAGAACTCCCTAGTCAAGCCCGCCACTGGTCTCACACCCTTCAAATGCATCCTTGGCTATCAACCGCCCTTGTTTCCTTGGTCAGGTGAACCCTCCGATCTCCCCTCAGTAACTGCCTGGCTACAACGTAGCGAAGAGACCTGGGACCGAGCTCACACCCATCTGCTACATGCCGTCAGACATCAAACTCATCAAGCTAATCAACATCGTCGCGCTGGTCCCTCTCTCGCCCCAGGGCAGTGGGTATGGCTGTCCACCAAAGATCTCCGTCTCCGACTCCCATGTCGCAAGCTCAGCCCTAGGTATGTAGGTCCATTCAAAATCATTAAACAAATCACTCCAGTATCTTTTCGTTTAGAGTTACCTGCTAATTACCGCATCTCTCCCACTTTCCACATGTCGCTCCTGAAACCCGCTGGTGGTCCGAGAGGAGACCCGGAGGAAGGAGATCTTCCGCAGCCTCCCCCCATCATGATCGACGGCGAGGAGGCCTATCAAGTGCACGAGCTGCTCGACTCCAGGCGCCGGGGCGGCACGCTACAATACCTGGTAGACTGGGAGGGGTACGGCCCGGAGGAACGTTCTTGGGTTAATGCAGGTGATATCCTTGACCCCACTCTCACAGACGAGTTTCACAGAGCGCATCCGGGGAGACCGGCCCCTCGCCCTCGTGGAAGACCCCGGCGCCGTGTGCCTCCTCGCGTCAGGAGCCGCTCGCAGGGGGGGGGCTCTGTTACAACGGAAGCTTCCGCACGTTCTCCTCTGCACCACCAGAGGGAACCTTCACCGGAGTTTTGACATCCATTCGGACTCAATCTCCCATACTCCCTCTTACCTGGGGCTGACCACACCCACACACACACCTGCACTCAATCACTCCTCATCAACTCACTGCATAAAAGCCATGCTCACGCTCAGACTTTCGCGAAGTCTTGATCTTGCCCCGGCTATCATTTCTGAGCGTTTTCCTATTGTTTGATTACCTGTTGTGACCTGGACTGTATTTCGACCTGTGATTCTTCTCTGTGCCCCCCGACTTGGATTGTCTACTGGATTGTGATTGTTATCAGCCTGCCCCGAACTTTGCCTGTCTCTGTTTACGGTACTGTCTTGCCTCTTATATTGCTGATGCTGGCTATTGACCCCTGTCTGTCTGACCACCCCTTAATAAAGCTGCTTATGGATCCAAACGCCTCTGACGCTTCGTTACACGTATACACACTGCCTCCGAAACTTTTGTCCATCATTTTGTTCGATTTTCTGATTTTTCGCATCCATAGCAAGCTTTTTAACAGGAAAGGATGACGACAACCCCCCCCCCCCCCCCCCCCAGCTGTGATTTTTGTTTTTTTAGTTGGTCATGATTTCAGAAATTCTTTGGTTTTTCAGGACTTTTGTGTATTTGAGCCCTTTCCAACAATGACTGTATGATCTTGAGATCCATCCAGGACAACTGAGGTACATTAAGCCAGGGGTGTAAAATTGAACAGAATGAAGATGTTTAATTTTTTTTTATTATTTTTTTTTTAATTTAGTACTGCCCTCAGAAGCTGCAGAAGATACTTACATGTTTTCCAGAAGACAAAATATAGTATATTTATCTTCAAAGTTTAGTGCTCTTGGTGCATTGCATTTCCCTATGAAGCATCAGTGAGCGTTTAAACCTTCTGTAATAGTTGCATATGAGTTGCTCAGTTTCCTCAGTGTGAAAATATAATATAATATAATAAATAATAATAATAATAATGAGCTGTGGATCATACAGGTAATAACATAGTATTAAGAATCAAGTGTATGTAAACTTTTGAACAGGGTAATTTTTATAAATTCAGTTATTTTCACTTGTGGACTATATGTAAATGTCTTTTATGTGAAATCACTTATTCATGTCAGTACTACTAAATAATAATAATAATAATAAAAAAAGCATTTTGCATGATCCTACTTATTTTGGTAAAATAATTTACATTTTGAAGATTTTACAAGGTGTATGTAAACTTTCGACCTCAGCTATATTTAAGTTTGTTTTGTTTGTTAGAGGAATATAAACATTAATTAGAGGAATAAAAAAAATCTGAATTGCCATTATTTCACTTTATGTCTGAAGGGTATTTTTCCAGTGAAATGGCAAAAATAGCAATCTCCACTTGAAAGTAGTAAAGTAGTAAAATTATTTAGTTTTAGTTAAATTAATTGACCCTCATGTTCATTTAATTATGATATTATAAAAGAAAACTAATATAATTTTCATATTTTGAACATTTGAAATCAATGTTTTTCCCCACAAAATTCGAAGACATGGAAAAGTACTTCATGAAATAAGGCAAAATCCTTCTTTTTTCCTTAAGTTCTTTATTAAGACTCTGAAAAGTCTTGTTTATGTTTCTCTGAAGGCTGAGTTCTGAGGGTTACCTGTGAGTTCAGATGACCCCTTGTATTAAATGAAACTTTATGGCTGATGTTTATGCATGAAACTCACACTGGAAGACACAGGAGTTCAGAAAGCAACCCCCCCTCCCCCCTCAAGTTTATAAATAATATCCATCACATCTTCTCACTAGACGGCTCATAATTAATGTATCTAAGACTGCAATTGTGTGGCTGGCTGGGAGCAAGATGGCATGCTGTTTCTCTCAGCAAGCTGCAGATCCAGATAGAAATCTCAAATCACCTTTCCCTTGAGTTCAATCTCAGCATCTCAGAATTTCTAAACGTCTTAAACATTTCACAATACTGATGATTTAACTTTTCCAGAATAGTTCTATGCATTTACATTTGCCAAAACGTCTGTTTGGTTTTGGTTACCATATCTATCATGCTGAAATCATGCATTTTAAACCTTAGTAGTTTAAATTTCTAATATACGATTTTCTAAATGCACACATCTGAAGCACATGCACAGAAAGTGGCTGTCACATAGCATGTGAGCACTAAACCAAGTTAACTTTCATGTCTTATTGCGCTTAAACTGTCAAATACACATAAGTTTATGTTAAAATAACACAGGAGTTACAAAAAACAGTTGATTATGTCTGTGAAGGTAAACAGCTGTTAAAGAAACTGCATGTTTATATTAGATTTGTGTGACAGTAGCGTAATATACAGTAAATAAATCAATAAAACCACTGCTCTCTTGTCTCCTCTGAGGCTGGGACTTTAAATAGTGGCAAACAAAACGATGGCACCCTGAGTGGAAACGTGCAGATTAAGGGGTGGTAATATTATAATAAGATCCTCCTTCTGCGTCACAAGGGGGGACTCGTTTTTTTTTTTTTACATGCTTGCAGAAAAAGGCAACTGGGTTGTCTTTTTTCACATATCTGGGTTGGTAGATGCACTGGGGACCTGATTATAGGACTATGGTAGTTCACCCAAAATGAAATTAGGCTCACCTGCAATTTATTTTCATATATTTATAATAACATGGGTGATAAAATGTGCCCCCGAATCACGAAACCAATCATAAGTGTCAATTTTTCAATTTGAAAACTATTTGAAAATCTAGAATCTGAAGGTGCAAAACAAAACAAAACAAAAACAAAACAAAATAAACAAACAAAAAACATCTAAATATTGAGAAAGTCACCTTTAAAGTTGTCCAAATACAATGACAAATACAATTGACCCATACAATGTATTTTTGGCTACTGCTACAAATATACTTGTGCTACTTAAGACTGGTTTTGTGGTCCAGGACAGCATTTAAATTTTTTAGTGAGCTATTCCTTTAAAACATCTGCATTCAGTCAGGTTTACTGAATAGAAACTGTTTATGAGTCTGTCATCATAAGTAGTGGAGTACTTCACTCCAGTATATTGCAAAAAATGTCTTAATAAAAATGTTTACAGTGTTTTTTCAATACATTTTTTTATGAGTTCATTTTGCTAGGTGCAACAAAATAGCCTGACCTTTAACCTCAGTGTGATCATGTGATGTTAGGCCTCTTCTGCCCATTTATTTCAGCATCAGTACAGCACAGATGGCCAAATAAATGCGCAAAAGAGTCCTAACGCCACACGATCCTTCTGAGGTGTTCATTGAATTCTTTATATTTTCAGCTTTTGCTTGTGGGGACTGTTTATAAAAGGTTACCTTGATACTGCCCTTCTAGCTAGAGGTTGATGGTGTTCAGTGGGGCACTGAGGGAGATTACCTCCAGTTTTTATTTAGTCCCAAAATTGATCCGTGTGAACTTTGGGCTGACATTAATGATGGCGGCTATCTGGATCTAAGCTGCTCGCTCTGGCGCAGGGTGCTATCTGAAATCGATAGGGCCCTCTGTTCTTCTCTCTCTCGCTTTCACTCTTTTCTCTCTCTTTCTATCCTGAGGTGTTTTTTTTCATATATGGTGAAAACCCACGCTGTAGCCCTTGTACTCATGCGTGTCATCTTTGCCACACTTTTCGCTTCCCCCCGCTGTGTGCCGGTGATCAACATGATGATCCTCTCTTCTTGCAGCCAGACTGTCCCCTGTGGTCATTTTTATTCTCTTTCTATCTCTCGCTATATCTCTCTTCATCTCTTTTTTCCTCTTCTCATTCATGTCTCTGAAAAGATTCTAAAAGTAGCACTGTGCGTACATTGGGGTCTAAACATTTGAGACTATATTGAAAATGTTTTTTTTTTTTTTACACAGAAATACGTTTTATAATGTGGATTTCATTGTCGAAAATGCATAGATACTGCACTATTTGGTTGTTCTTTTGCTGTGTTGCATTTGATGTCATTGCAGATTGACTTGTACCTAAGAAACTCACTGAGAATTATACATAAAAACACTGTTGAAGTGACAAAGTAATTTAGTTAGGTCACTGACATTGTCTTAGAATTGCATTAGTTCTGAATTGGTTTCGAAGTTATTTATATTTATGCAATGTGCAGTAATTTAAAACGTTTTTCATGTGAAATTGACCCTGACTCCTACATGGCACATCAGTCTTTTTTTATTAAAGGAAAAACAGAGACTAGGCAGTAAAAGCTCAAACGTTTGACCAATTTCGTAACAACATAGATCTCTCATTTACATTCATGCTGTAATCCAGGGCTGTACCTACCGTAGATGTTGATCGGAACAGGTCCCCTTCAGTAATTAAGCATGACCAAATTGTTCCCCAAAGTATTTGGTATTCTTAATGATGCTCTGCTGCACTTCATTTTGCACCACTTTGTTCATTGTTAGGATGGCAAAATGTTTTAAAAGTTGAATTTAGGCTTCAGACCTTATTGTTTGGCTCAAACAGTACTTGTCTGTGCCAAAATGGCTAATGAAATCAAAGAAGGCAGACTTTACTTTTCATAGAAACAAACATGAAATACATTTTATATTTGACACCCGTTTTAGAATAGACATGTTAAATGTCTGTCACTAATAACCAGTGAGGTATCATTTTGATTCTTGTAATTCATAACTAAATGTGGCAAGGAAAGAAACTTTTATTTTCATACTAATACGAATACAATAACAGTGAATGTGTGCATATTTATTTTAAAATTAAAAATGTTATTTGAAAATAGTTATAATGTATCGTGCCACTTATTAAAGGAGTTTATCAAAAAATGTACCTTCATCAATTTGTCACTGTGCCGATGTGTTACAAGAAGTGAGAAAAAAAGCCTAGAATGATCTGTTGTCCCCCCACGCAAACAGCAACTTAGCAGCACACAACATTATAAATCATGTCACAGTAGACTGACTAATGTTGGCATATGAGCATAAAATAATGACAAGAAAGAGCATGAGCTAATTGACAGAATAGAAGCAGGAATTCATATAGTAACTGTCATCTAACTTTAATAGTTTTACTCATAAATTGTCATGGTTTCATGTTTCAATTGTCAGTGTCATTTATGTAATCTAAAAAACTATCTAATTAATAACTTCAAACTTGATGAGCTGCATAATTTAATATTTCATGTATAAAGATAAACATATTTTAAAAAAAATGCACAATGATGATGTTTCAAAACAATAAAATGGTTAGCTTTGATTTGTCATTTTACTATGGAAATATTAGTTCAAAAGTAAGCTGATCTCAGATTCATACTGGTTCATAAAAAATCCCATTAAACACATTTATTTTAAATGTTATACACTAAAAATTACCCCTTCATTTTTATGTTGCTGCCTTTTGTTAAACTGCTTTAAATGACTTTTTTCCCACATCTACAGTCCATACACCATAATGACAAAGCAAAAACAGAATTGTCACAACTTTGCAAATTTATAAAAAAAAAAAAAAAAAAAAATTGACAATAAGTATATTGCATAAGTATTCATACCCATAACTCAGTACTTAGCTGAAACACCTTTACAGCCTCTTTTTAGGTCGTTTTGGGTATGAAGCAACAAGGTTTGCACATCAGCATTTGGCAGTTATCTGCCATTTTTCTCCTCACCTTCTTACCTCTCAAGCTGTCAACTTGGATGGGAGCAGATGCACATTTTCAGGTTTCTCCAGAAATGATTGGGTTCAAGCCCTGGCTATGGCTGGGCCACTCAAGGACATTCACAGAGTTATAAGCCACTCTTGCTGTGTGCTTAGGGTCATTGTCCTGTTTCAAAGATGAACCTTCTACCCAGTCTGAGGTTCTGAATTCTCTGGACTGGGTTTTCATTAAGGCTATCTTAATATTTTGGTGCACTGAGCTTTTCTTCTATTCTGACAAGTCCCTCAGACCCTGCCGCAGAAAAACAGCCCCACAGCCTGAGGCTGCTATCAGTCCACTTTACTTTTGGGATGGTACTCTGCAGGTGATGAGCAGTGACTGGTTTCCTTCAACCATGATTCTGGGAACTGAGGTTCGTCAGACCACAGAATCTTGTTTCTCACAGTCTGAGGGTCCTTTAGGTGCATTTTTTGCAGATTCAAAATCCAAGTGGGTTTTCATGTGTCTTAATTGAGGAGAAGATTGAGTTTGGCAACACTGACATAAAGACTGAATTGGTGGAGTGTTGCAGTGATGTTTGTCCTTCTGTAAGTCTGCATATATGATCATGGAGCTTAACTAGAGTTACCATCAGGTTCTTGGTAACTACTCTAGCCAAGGTCTTTTTCCATCAGTTGCTCAATTTGTCCAGGAGGCCTGCTCTAGGAAGAGTCCTGGTTCTTTTAAACCTTTTCCATTAAGGGTAACAGATTATTTTTTCTGAACTCGTCCACAGATCTGTGCCTTGCTAAAATCCTGTCTCTGAGTTCTACAGGCAGTTCTTTTGACCTTAGGGCTTGGTTTTTTGGTCTGACATGCATTTTCAGCAGTTAGACCTTTTATTGAGAAGTGTGTGCTACTTTAAATCTTACCCATTCAATTGAATTTGCCCCAGGTTAAATTCACTCAGAGTGTTGTAACATGTTCCAGATAAGGGTGTGAACACTTACAGGTTGCAATTTAATAATTTAAGTTTTTTATTTTTAATAAATCTGAATCTGATTTGTAAAAATTTTTTTTGTTTTAAAGCAATTTAACATAAGGCAGCAAGATAAAAAACAGAGATGAAAAAAACTTTTGCAAGGCACTGTACTATACTATAATATAACTATATGTTATTTTTTTATAATATTATTTATATATATTATTAAATATATAAAATATAAAATATTCATTTATTCACTCCTTAGCTTTTCACAAACCTCAGTTTAAAAAACCTTGCAACATACTCATAGCACTATTTCTTAAATGTTAGTTTAAAGAAGGAACCATTAAAGATTGATTAAATCAAGCGTTGGATTAGAAGTGATACATTTGTTCAGGCATTTGTGGGCAGAATGTGATAAAAGCCACACATGTACCATTTCTAAGAAGGCTGAATTCTTCAGATTAACGCCAACATGACATTTTTTTCACTTTACCCTAAAACATCATAGCAGAGATACGATATTGCATTTGAGCCATATGGTGCACACAACCCGACTGAAACCACGATTTGCTCACATATGCTAACAGCCCACACCAATATACAGCATTGACGTCTCCCAGGGGAAATTATATTTCCACAGGCAAATTACATTTAACAACCTGACAAATTTATATCTGTTAGTGTAAATGAAATTAATGCAATTTGTAAAGGAGTATTAATGGCTATTATTTCCTGCCTACTCTTTCTGTTCTTAAAGGAAAACTGTCATCGTTTACTTGTGTTGTTACAATATTTAAATATGGCACAGCAAAACATATCACAGCAGGCTTAACATCAATGATGCCAAATGTTATTGGTTCTCATATGTCGTACAACCGATCGCGATATGGCACATTTGAATATGCACATATTCAGTCACACAAATTAGAGAGATGCAGTGGAAGGAAAAAAATGTCTATGAATAGTGCCTTATTCTGTAACCCTTTACTCACCCTCAGTGTTTCTTTCTTATTTTGATCAGAAAATAATATATTTTGAGGATATTGGAATGTGGGTATAGAAAAAAAAAACTGTCAATGGGGACCAGAAGCACTTAGATTACCCACATTTTTCAAAACAACTTGTTACATTTAATGAAGCAATAAACTCATACAGGTTTGGAACAACATCAGGGTGAGTAAATGATGACAAAATTGTCATTTTGGGCTTTTTGGGAAACATACCCCTCTCATAGAGATATCAAACGACTTCTAAATATTTAGAAAGTTGTGTGGACTACACTTGATGGTTTTGTGCTCACCATTCACTTTCATTGTATGAAAAAGAGCAGAATGAACATCCTGTCTAATTTGGTGATCTCTAGAGGAAAGAAAGTCACACAGTTTAACAACATGAGTGCATGATGACATGATTTTTCATTTCTGGGTAATCTTTAACAATTCATTTGATACTATTTGCTTAGATCGAAGTGTTTGGGTTAAGGGATTGGAGGTGCTGCACTTTGAAGTGACAATTCCTTCCGCTGGAGAGGCTTTTGATGCTGAACCATCTTCTTAAAAAATAATGAGGGAAGGGATGGTGGGTGTACAGCGAAGGAAAGAAAGACTGGAGAACAGATGAGGGAGAAGGAGAACTGTTACCCACCAACTTCAGATCACTAGATGTGTTAGCTGAGGAAGAAAATGAGTTGGGAAGATAGACTGAGATCTTTCTCGCTTATTACTAGCCACTGACTGACAAAAGAACACATTGGGGGTGAGAGAAACCAGTCGGCGTGGCTTTAGTTTATAAAGTGGGCACAATGTCACTCAATTGCTCCAGTGATCTGCACAATGACAGTTCCCTCGCTGTGGCTTGTATGACTCAAAGAAAGTATTGCTTTTGATTATTATCGGTTTGTCAGATACACTAGTTATGGTGGCATATCCAAGTTGGATAATCCACCCAAAAAATGAAAATTAACTTTTTTATTCACTAGAGGTCGACCGATACTGGATTTTACCGATGGCTAGGTTGGACCTCATTGGCCGATACCGATTAATCGACAGATAGTTTTTAAAATGGGTACTGAATGGAAACTACAATAGTGGTCTACTATTTAAAAAAGGGACTGAACCATACTTTGTGAGAAAATGTATTAATATTTAATTATATATTGAGCATTAAAGTTAGTTCATAGTTCATTAATGTTAACAAAAGCAACTTGAACATTGTTAAAATGAACACATTAACAAGGAACAATACTTCTATTCTACAGGTTTTATCAATTATAAGCCCCTTTCACACAGCAATTCCGGTAAATTGCAGAAAAATTACCAGTACGGCTTTGCTGGTAAACACAGAAATATGCTGTTCACACAGGCAACGGCGTTCTGGCTTTTTAACGGTAAGAGACCATTCACACAACAGCACCAACATGCCGGTAAATTCTGTGATGTCAGCAGAAACACTTTAGTTTCACAATCTGCCCAATTTGACAACAAAGTATAGTGACCAGCATAAGGGGATGATCAAACAGAACAAGAATCGCATTATAGTATCCAACTGCATAGCCGCAGCGCTGATGAATGAGAAAGAATGCTGGGTTTCGAGCGCAACACTTGAAACAGCTGCGAGACGAGGCACAGTGGTAAAGATATCCATCATGCGCGTATTTACATAGAATGTATTGCACTTATCTGTATGATCAAAACTGATGGAGTAAGTTAAGTTTATATAGAGGGCTTTAAAAAAAATGCACCAAAACGCGCCAGCGCGTTTGTTGACCCAAAAGGGTTAAACAAGCAGCGGAGCTTTGTAAACAGCTCAGAGTAATAACGTCATCCCCAAAAGAACGTTATGATTGGCCAGTTTGGACCAAAGCAGTCTTTATTCGTCAGGCGTTCTACGTGCTCATACCGGTAATCTTCATTCTGCGTTCACACACAGCAGCATTCCGGCAATTTACTGGTAATGTTACAACTACCCTCACTGGTAAATTACCAGAACAAATTTACTGGTGTTTTTGAAAAGGTGCTATTCAGACATGATCTCGTAATGGTAATTTTATGTACAGTATCTTTAAACATCTACACAAAAGCCATAGTATTGAAATTACATCATATTTGTGTCATATTCTTCTATTCTAGAGCACTTGGTGAATATCTAATCAAAATAACAAAATATTTGAGTCACAAACTGAACAAAAGCCCAGCGCTGCTTCCAGGAAATCTCATATCAATTACCACACACACTGGACACGTCACATTCAGTTCAAACAGCGGTCTAAACTGTTTATTTAATCACCAAACAGACATAATTTTACTTCAAGAATTATCAAAAAGTGGCATAGTCGAGTTTCAAAAAAACAAGAGAGCAAACGGCATAAGAAAGCGCAATCTATATTATAGCTCTCTGAGTGAAACATACAGTTTTTATCAGAGCCACAGAATGAGAATGTTTTGCTAAAAATTGCACGCACAATCGTCCAGCCCAGGGTGAAGTCTTTATGTACATTTACATCGACTTGAGACAGATATGACGTATTTAATGTAAAACTCTGCGATACGGCTGGATTTCTGTCTGCTGAATGAACAGTTTGTTTTCTCACATCACTAGCTTTAAATATGCAAATGCATTAATGTGATCAGTTGGATATAAACTAGTGCAAATAGATGGTAACAATCATGACATTAAACATTTGGGTTGGACTTGTTTCAGTTGCACTGTGTTTACCTCTTGAGGTGTGGCTAATGTTCACATCCTCTCAAGACTTAATAGCAAACAAACTGCTTTCTCTACTAATCCTTTCTCTACTAATGCAGCATCCAGTCAACAAAGTAATTACTAAGTAATGATATGAAAACCTGCATATAGTTTGTTGTCGATATTTTAAGGCCACATCTGAAGTGTCCCGCTCTGTTCAGCTCGCAGTATCACATGTGTAAACAAACAGCACACGTTGTCAGTGATTTCTGCCTCTAGAGGCCGCTCGGGTACTGTATATTGACAGCGGAGCCTTCTCAGCCACTTCAGCAACGGACGCAACCCGGAAAAACTGTCGGCATGGGTTTTTGCCGATAACGGATAGTTCCGCCAATCAACTATCGGTGCCAATTAATCTGCAAAACCGATACATCGGTCGACCTCTATTATTCACCCTCATGCTGTACTAGATGTGTAAGACTTTCTTCTTTCAGATGAACACAGAGGTGTTTATGAAAAATTATTCCTCTTTGTGAGTCCATATAATGCAAGCGGATATATCCCCCAAAGTTGACACAAAACAAACACTGCGGTAATCCATACAACCTAAGGTGATAATTCAATGTCTTCTGATGCAATACAAACGGTTTGTGTGAGACAAATACTACTATTTTTTATTTTTTTTTATTTTAGTACTTTAGCACAAATTTGTGTAACTTTTCTTAGGAGCATTGACTAGCATTGGGTTGGGGAACATTGGCTAAATGCCTTTTTAACACTTGTCTTTAAATAATTAATTATACTAAATAAATGAATACACATTTTCCAATTCTATTTCTTTCAGTTGACTTTTATGCAGTTTCACTGACCCAATAAATGAACCAAAAATGACTATTTGCACATGCAACCCACCATATTACACAAGCTGGCATCATACCGCACTGATCTCCATATATTAGGACTTGAGCTGCTCATACTGACATTGACATTTGCCTTAGGAAAGAGTTGCACAGCAATCACAACTTTGTTAACCTGAGTGTGGAAGCAGGCTTAGTAAGTACTGCTGAGAATTCATTTATGAGATATGCATATTCCATATTTAACAGAGCAGAGGGAAATAGAGAGAAATGTCCATTAGATCTCAGACTAAGGGGAAAGAACTTAAAAAAAAAGGAGGGGAGGAAAATGGTAAAATTATGCAAAAGTTATCCTTTTGACTGTCCCTTGGTTTGTCTGGAGAGTCTTTTTTCCCTCTCTTTTTTAATATTAAACTGCAGGTTGTATAATTCATAGAAGGGCCAAGGGTTAGTAACCAACTGAAGTGTCTCTGCAGATCCGATTTGCAAGTCTAAATGAACTGCTGAATATGAACTGCTGTATTACTGAAACGTGACCAGGGCTACTCAGAGCTTGAGGTATTGAGCCTATGCATTTTTAATTTGGGGAAAGAATTTACTTCAACAAACTGGATGAGAACGGGTAAAAGAAAGTCTAGACAACAATTACTGAAATGGGGTTGTTTTTATTCATAAAGAGTGCTTTAAAAGGCTAAAAACTTGGATAGAAGTTCTGAATAACTTTGAAATGGTTCCTTTTAATAATTGTGTTGGCAAAGCAAACCAGGTGATTATTCCTTATTCCCAGTCAAACATTTACAAAATTATTTCAAATTCATTTTCGACTTTGAGATACATTCATATTCTAGAAGTTCCAGCATTTGAACATACATTTGTACATACATACATTCATATGTCAATGTGATACATTCATATGTAAAAAGTGTTTAGTATTAGGGGTGGGCGATATACCAGTAGACATGCTTAACTGGTAAATATTTGTCAACTGGTAGAGATTTTCGACTATCATCTCTATCACAGTCACATGCTCACGTGGTGTCGCTGTGCTACATGGTCAGTGTTTTAATTTTTGGGTGAACTATATCTTTAATGTTGCGATATGGATACTCATAACTTTTTGGGTTCCATCATTTTATGTTGCCACTTTCAGTTTGTTTCTCTGTCACCATTGTGTTGCACTCCCAGAGGCCTTCATATACATTGGCCCACATGAGGACGCAGGGAAAAATGAAGGTGGAAGGAAGCATAATTGAGAAAAGCAATTTATTTAGCTTATTTAAAGTTTCACAGAGCATTTAATTATCCTTCAGTGAATAATTCCCTGAAGTTTGCCACCATTTCGTAGAGCCCGAGAAGTAATTCTCTAATTTAAACAGAGGGCTGCCTCACTTTTTCTCACCCCCTGCAATCCTTTTCTCTCTGCCTCTCAAACATAGCTGCCTTTTTATGGACCTGCTTTATTCACCGGCTTCATGGCTCATTTTTTCGTAGAGCAGCCAATTTAACACAGGCTTAATCCTGCGGAGAATACTGGTGTGCTTCCAGTTCATTCTGTGATTGACGTCTGGAAAGATCTAATCGAATGCAATGTATTAGCAGGATTGACACTCAGGTACGGTACTCTGATTCTGTGACTCGGAACAAGGGTTGCTAGGTTTGTGGGAAATTCATTTTTCTGAAGAGAAGAAAAGGTGTTGGCCACAAAATGTAAAGGGAATTGCTTCTGGCTTAATCAGTCTGGAGATCGCAAAATCTTTTTCTTATTCACTTTTCATTCGCTCTACTTTCCTAAGATTTGTCAGTCTTTACATGACATTGCCTACAGGAATGGACTTGGAAATAGCAGTAAATGTAGAGTTGGTTGCATATTTAAAAAGTGCATAATAGTGAGCATGGCTCTAGATGGGGGTCACTTGGGGTCCTACGTTCCTCAGATTTATATGCCACATAAGGAACACATGGCACACATGTTCCCCAGGCTATAAATTATGTTCTAATCACTCAAAGATGCAATTATCTTCTTGGAGAACTCATTTAGCTACACTGAACATTTACTTCTCTAACAACTTTCCAAATGATTTAGTCTGGCTTCTCAACATCAAGTGAATTAATAATAGTGGTCTCTATCTGTCTAGTTCTATTGAACTTTTTATTGAATTGCACTTTTTAAATCCTGGGTTAGGGTTAGATTAGGGAAAATGAGTCTTGATCTTTTAAAAGGTTTATTCGATGTGTGTTAACAGACCATTAAACTGGGGAATTAATGTATTTCTCTCACTCCTCGGTTCAAACATTTGGGGGTCAAATAAATGCTGTTCTTTTGAGTGCTATATTTAACAAAGAATCATGTCTATTTTTAAAATGTATTTATTTATTTTTATTTTTTTGAATGATCACAATGAAGACTGGAGTAATCAGCTGCCATAATATTAATATCACAGGAATAAATAATATTTAAAATAAAATAAAATATTAAATAGTAATAATAATACAGTGCTAAAAAATGCATAATAAATACATAAATTCAAAATAAATACGTAAATGTGTGTAAATGCAGCAACATATAAAGTGAAACTGATGTTACCAACCCTTTAAATGGAAGTGTAAACATTTATTTTATTTCATTATTTTGTTATTTTTGACATTTTAATTTAATTTTTATTACTTTATTTTTTATTATTTACCTAATTTAATTTATTTTTTTTATTATTTATTTTGCTTTTTTATTTTGTCATTTTTTTTTTACATTTTCAGCCTGTTTTATTTTAATTTTATTTAATTTTATTTTATTTACATTTATAAATTTGAAAATTATTTTATTTTTTATTTCATACATTTTATATAATTTTAATTGTATTTTATTTTTACTTCAATTAATTTTATTAATTTTATTGTTTGTTTCATTTGTTTTGTTTACCACTACTGCAAAAGCTGTTTTAAGTCACTTTTATGCTTTTCTGAGGTCAAAAAGTCTTGTGTGTATATATAATATAATATTAATATATAAATAAAATATATAAAATATTCCTATGTACTGTATAAATGGCAGCATTGGTGAACATATAAAAGTGAAACTTCGTAATATCTTACAAACCCTTTGAATGGTAGTGTAAATATCTATTTAAATATGTATTTAATTTGAATATATTTATTTAATAATTATATTTTTGTCACACGTTGCTATGATTGAAAATTTACCACAATTTACTACTTGCGGTGGTATATAAGGGTCAACCACCTCAAAGAATCGTTGAAGAACCGTTGTGTGTCCGTTTGTGTGTGTCATGTGCACTGAATTAGTGCTCTGATTTGTAATTTCTCCTCATAACTGCCAGTTTCCTGCAGCCAATTTTTGAAGAAGAAAGTCTGCTGGCACCATGCTGATGTCTGTTTTCTTAACTATTGCAAGCAATGAAGATACGCCAGAAAATGACTCCACACTGAGACTTGATCACTTGCAAATTGCAGAGTGTACAGTTAGTCCTGTATGCTGGATTTGAAAAACAGATTGAGTTGGCACAGCCCAAGTTGCCTGGTAACCGTTTCCACTCAGTTCTTTCTTAGTGTTCAAACTGTTCGATATAGCAATTTCTCCTCTGTTATGAATGTGTACTTATACTCTGAGGATACAGGAACAACCTTCAGCTCTTCGAAACTGCTTGTAGATGAGAAAGTGCCAGCAGAAGTGGCTCTCACAAATACAGTAATCTTCTCTCATGATATGAAGTATGACAGAATAAAATGAAATGGTTAATTATATAAAATGATCGTGTGTTGAATTTCTATTTTTGTTTGCCTGGACAGCAAATGCACAATGCTGGATGCTAATACATTTTTAGCATATTTTCATTTTTGATTTAACTATTCCTTTTAACACATGCTAATTTTGTTTCAAAACATTTGTAAAGATATTTACATCCACAAGGACAAACATCTCAAACTTTGTGCTTACTGAATCTTAACTTGCGCTTGAAAGTTGGTTGTCGATGTCTTACATCCCCCTTCTGTCACTAACACCATAACGAGCACGTTAGCGACATAAATCTCGCTAATTGAATTTGCATGTAGATGCCTAGCTTGATTTAGAGCCCTGTTTCGGGGTGGGTGAATTGGAATAGATTCAGCTGTGGATGCAACATTAACTCGCGGTGCTTTAAATCAGCACACTGCAGACAGACAGTGGTTGCCATGTCGGTACAGAAGGGCATGTAAAATACATGGGGCCTTTTGGGTAACCTTGTGCGAAGTAGTTAATGATTCAACCGCTTTGGGAGTTGGAGATGTTCTACAATGTGCCGTGTCTGCTCCGTTTCAGCTCCTTCTGAATGATACCAGAAGGTTTCAGTCTGCTCACGTTTCTGCATTCTCACCACTAGCCTTGCTTCATCCAAAATATCGCTGTTCCTGTTTTGTCTTATTTAGGAATTCTTCCACTGATGTTAAATCACAGCTGTTGTGTTGTGGAGCTTGTTACGGATGAAGCTACATTTTAAATGCAATGTCTGATGGGAGCTGATATTTTTGTAAAACAGCCAGTTCTACATGGAATAAAAATTCAGAAGAGTGTTACTTCTTAAATCTAGGAATCATTTTCCCTGATTTAAAGGGCCAATAACATCACATCACTAAAAGCTTTTCTGAGCCGCATTAAATTCATGTGCGCTGTATTATTATTACTATTTTATTTTGTCTGTTTTTGAATATAGTGTTTTTAAGATAATATTTCAGTCTTTGTACCTAAATGATTCACATTTAATTCATTGTGTTACTTGCTGTTTATTTGTAATTATTTATGAAATGTACTACTTGATCCTGTTAGTACATTCACGCTGGAAGGCCACGCTTCTGGATATACCTGAATGCACAGAGGCCCATTGTTGTGCCATTCATCGATGACCTTCACCTCATGTTGCAGCATGATAATGCATGGCCCCATGCTGCAAGAATCTGTACACAATTCCTTGAAGCTGGAAAGATCCCAGTTCTTGCATGGCCAGCATACTCTCCAGACATGTCTCCCATTGAGCATGTTTGGGATGCTCTGGATCGGCGTATACGACAGTGTGTTCCAGTTCCTGACAATATCCAGCAACTTTGCACAGCCATTGAAGAGGAGTGGGGGCCACAATTAACAGCCTGACCAACTCATAGGGTTCTGCCCATATTGAACAGAGAACATCTCATAAATCACCCGTGCAATGCTCCAGCCAAAGTAAAATGGAAAAGTCTCATGGACATTCTTGGTCAATTTATCTCTGGCCTTTTTCTTGAGTCCCCAGTATTATTGTGGGCCTTTTGACAAAGGTTTTTGAAGGTTTTTTTCACAATCAAGGTTCATAATTCACAATCAACAACCTGATCAACTCTATGCGAAGGAGATGTGTTGCACTGCGTGAGGCAAATGGGGGTCACACCAGATACTGACTGGTTTTCGGACCCCCCCCGGACCCCCCAATACAAAAACTGCACATTTTAGAGTGGCCTTTTGTTGTGGCCAGCCTAAGGCACACCTGTGCAATAATCATGCTGTCTAATCAGCATCTTGATATGCCGCACCTGTGAGGTGGATCTTTGAGTTCAGCTCATGAAAATGGGGCAAAAACAAAAGTGTTGTGTTTTCTCTCTCTCTCTCTCTCTCTCTAAGGTCAAGATAAGATAATTTGACCCTTTTTATGACAATGCAAGGGCAGTTTATGTTGTGCAAAAAATAAAATAAAAAAATTAATTAACTATACAAACAATTAATTAATTAAATAAATAAATAAAATAAATAAAATATAACAATGTATGAAACAATAATTCATGACATTAATCAAATCATTAAACTTTTCCTGAAAGTGTTATAAGAATTTTTGCAAAGGACCATAAAGGACTATGGAAGCCCGTTTCTGCCAAAAAATGCAAATTTTTAATCTCACAAGTCTTTTTTCTCAGAATTTCTCACTTTTTTTTTCTTGGAATTGTGAGATATAAACTTGCAATTGCAAATTATAAAGTCAGAAGTGCGTGATATAAACTCACAATTCTGAGAAATACGTTTTCTCGCAGTAGCGAGTTTGTATCTTGCAATTCTGACTTTTTTTCTCAGAATTGTGAAATATAAACTTGCAATTGTGAGTTATAAAGTGCAGTTTTGAGGGGGAAAACGTATATGTTTTCAGAATTGTGAGTTTATATTTCGCAATTCTGACTATATTTCTTCAAATTGCGATTCTATATCTTGCAATTCTGACTTTATAACTTGCAATTGTGAGTTTATATCTCATAATTCGGAAAAAAAATAAGTCAGAATTGCAAGATGTAAACTTGCAATTGCAAGAAAAAAAGTCTGAATTGTGAGATAAAAAGTCGCAATTATACCTTATTTTTTATTTAGTGGCAGAAACTGGCTTCCGTATGGACCATTGCATTTAACACTTGATTAAAAAAAATAAATAAATAAAAGGACATTCTTATTTGTCATTGACCTTAGTATAACATTTGATATCTCTGTGCTGCTGGCATGTGTCTTCTTAACTATTTTCTTCAGTATGAGGCTCCCGTACATGCACCGACCTTGTAATTTGGACGTTTCTTTAATAACTGGCAATGTAAATTAACAAGAAAAGACAGCCCAGGTACTGAGAGCAGCATGCGAAATTTAAATTCAGTACATTTGTGTTTTCCTCTGGATACACACATTAACCCTGAGCACATTCCAGCAGCGCAGTCCCTCTGCGACACGGACAGAATAACACACTCCCGCCAACAGGTTTCAGACAGATAGCTATGCCATTGGGTTAAAAGTTTCTGCTTTAAATCTTGCCTGGAAGTCTTTAAATCCGTTCAGCCCGTCTCATGTTCCCGTCCCTTTCCTCATCCCCTCAACCTCCACTCTGCGCACAGAGACGATAAAAGAAAAATCAAAACAAAAAGTTTAGGGAAGAGAAGCGCGCAAGAGAAATGGAAGGCGAGGGGAACACCTGAAATGCTCACTGTTTTATTTATGAAGGCCCTGCCTGCCACGAAGGAGACAAATTACCTTTTAACAATGTGAAATAGAATTTTGTTTACAAGGCTGCGCTTCCCCTTGCTTTTTAAATGAGATTTCTCAATGCTCCCATTTATATCCCCCGGCATTATCATCTCAATCTCTCAAAGCCTATCGCTCTTAAAGGCAACGCTGGAAAGAAAGGCACAAATCTCTTCCCATAAAACCAGCCATTAGGAATATTCGCAAAAGCTACACCTCTGTCTGCACTCGTCCAGCCAGATGATTTTTGCACCTACAGGTTATTTAAAGCTGGAGCTCTATCAGCAGAGCGAGTGAGTCTGACCCTCAGTAAAAGGTCGCGCTTCTGGATATCTCCAGCACTGAGTGGCCATCTGGAGAAGAACAGAAGGTTAAAAGTATGCGGGGCCTGTAGCGATG
Organism: Cirrhinus molitorella; assembly: GCA_033026305.1. Lineage (NCBI taxonomy): Eukaryota > Metazoa > Chordata > Actinopteri > Cypriniformes > Cyprinidae > Cirrhinus > Cirrhinus molitorella. The sequence continues at coordinate 30,985,292 of CM065120.1, forward strand.
TAAAACAGAGGCAGAGAGAGAGAGAGCGAAAAAGAGCAAGCAGGAGAGAAGCACATTTTAAGACCTTGTTGTATTATAGGGTTCTGCCCATATTGAACAGAGAACATCTCATAAATCACCCATGCGATGCTCCAGCCAAAGTAAAATGGAAAAGTCTCATGGACATTCTTGGTCAATTTATCTCTGGCCTTTTTCTTGAGTCCCCAGTATTATTGTGTGCCTTTTGACAAAGGTTTTTGAAGTTTTTTTTCTTGCAAATATACATTTGAAGCAGGGCTTTGTTAAAAAAAAAAAAGATTTCTTGATTTTTATGAAACTATATAGATTCCTAAACCACAAGAATCGATTAACTTTTTTGAGTTAATGAACGGAACATCATAGTGCACCTCCCATCCAATAAATTGCAATAAGCTTTGATAAAAAGAGTGCAACAGTCATTGTTGAATCAAATTGAATTTAAAATCGGCTTTGAACACATGCTTGTGGATAGAAATTAAATCAATTTGTGAAATTTGTGTCAATACCTGCAGCCCTAATTTGAAGTGTCTTTACTAGGTGTATTTTCAAGTTTCAAATCTTTTCTGCAACTAATTGTTCTGTACCATATCTGCTTTCTTTAGCAAGATGGTGTTACTGTTACTTTAATGTTGTAGTTATGCTTTTAAATTGTAAATAAAAAAGACATTTTTAAATGAAAAAAAGAAAAAAAGAAAAGAAATCTTGAATCAATCAATTGTGAAAAAAATTGAGATTTTATTCTTTACCATATTGACCAGCCCCAACTACAATACTACAATTTTGGCACTAATTAATGCTAAAAATTAAAACAATGTTTTAACCCTCTGGTGTCTGAGGGTGTTTTTGGGCCCTGAAGAAGTTTTGACATGCCCTGACATTTGTGCATTTTTCAGTATCTTAAAAACATATTCATGGCTAAAGTCAGATTACATTGTAATCAGCACAAACTGGGCTACAATAATATGCAAGCAACATGAATGTACATGTTTGTGTTTTTGAGAAAACAACGTTTATGCGTGGTTTGTGAAAAACTAAAAAATAAAAGTCACTTAAAAACAGCAATGAAACACAGACAGAATATTTGTTCACAAGGCTTTTGATAACTGGATGTGGTAGGCTAGAGTTTTTTTTACACAATGATGTGAAAATCATCTCATTCACTCATTCAAAGAAAACAATATATTGATGTAAATTTACCAAAACATGTTTTGTGATGGAAAGACAATATGCAAGAGATTGACAATGGTCATGAATATTTAGTGATTCACACCTGAGACACATACAAAGCCCACCCTAATGGCCCATCAATGACACTGTGACTCTCAGGTAAGAAACAATGTGAGAAGATTGAGAGAATGGAGTTTTATATTAGTTGTATTTTATTTAACACAGTATAATCAAAACATACACAATGAAGGTAAAGACACATTATTCAGCACCCTGATCTACAGATATGAACAGACTTTGTGTCATTTTTGCGTTTTTTTTCCTGAATTCTGTTCAACAAGTGAAACAAGTAAATCATACCTGACATTTAAGTGCTTGCAAAACTCATCATCAGTGGTCAAGAAACTTGTTTTGCACTAGAATATCAGTGTAGTTGAACATCTGAAGCTGCATCTGAGTTTTATATCTGAGAAACTAATTTATTGTTTAGCAGATCGCGATCAGAGTATTACTATTAAACATGGTCTAAACATACACTCAGTATAAACACTCATAGGCTATTTTTTTTATTTTATTTAATTCATTTTGCGATAAATAAATGAAATACATATACAAATATGATCTTATAGTCATAAACACAAGCATGTTTTGTATGCAATACATGCTGTCTAAACATTCTTAGACTCTATCATTCAGTGTTACAGTGTAAACACTATTACTTTTATATTGCATCTTTTTCTAGAACGTTAAAAAAATCCTTGCGGCGTGAGACATTTAGATGCAATGAAATGAAACCTACATCATAACGTTTCACTTGATGAGGTCAGTAATTATAGTTTGAAAAAAGTCTAACTAGTAAAATCTATACAATTTAGTCTGTCACAGTAACACAATAACAGCGAATGCAAGCAAGCTAATAAAAGAAAGTCTTACATGTAAATGTAGAATTTATTTTCTGTTGAATCTGCTGGCGCCACATGGCGTTCTTCTTCTGATAAGGTAAATATAAGATTTATTCCTCTCAGCACGTCTTCTTTCAGAAATGAACAGTAATCCAGATAAACTTGAAGTCTTGCCGTTTTGTTGACGGTGATGTGGGCGTTTAACTCCCGCGCTTCTCACGTGGCTAATTGTAATATGAAAGCGAAAGAAACTTATGGGCGGTGACAAATTAAAACTTAATTAGATCCAAGGGGGAGATTGGACATCGCGTTGTTTTCATAAGGATTACTTTATCACAGAATATTTGTTTTCGATAAGACTTACTTAGTTTAAGAGTAGAAATATCAAGCTTTCTCCAGGTATGTGTATAATGTCTCCATGTGCTGTTTTCGCCGAGTATTTGATCATTTAAGTGACGCGTTTCAAAATTAAGAGCACAGAGACCAACGCGGCACAGAGCACTCCCTGTATATTTTCTTTATTTGTCAAAAACTCACCGTTTCATTGTTATTATGTGTCTGTGCAAATAAAAGTAGACCCTTTACAGATTCGATTGATGTATTTATCTTATCTGTACGATCAAAACTGACGAAGTAATTTAAGTTTATATAGAGATAGATACTACAAATGAGTTTAATGTCACAACATTTTAAAATTTGCGCAAAATATACATTTAACAGTGTTGTTAAATCATTAGTCTTACTTAAACATGATGGAAAAGTAAAAATAAACATTTGATGTAATAATTAACATGCATGATTAAATATCCAGTATTATAAAATACTGCACATGATTTGCAGGAAAATAAGTAAATTATGTGCACTTTTTAATATTCAATCCCTTGTTTTAGTAAATCGTGCACACAATTGACAAATTTTTTCCCTCGATTTACTAAATTGTGTGCACAATTTACTAATTTGTTCCCTCGGTTTACCAAATTGTGCACACAATTTACTAATTCATTCCCTTAATTTACTAAAATGTGTGCACAATTTACTAGTTTGTTCCCTCGTTTTACTAAATCATGTACACAATTTACTAGTTTGTTCCCTCGTTTTACTAAATCATGTACACAATTTACTAGTTTGTTCCCTCGTTTTACTAAATCATGTACACAATTTACTAGTCTGTTCCCTCGTTTTACTAAATCGTGTGCACAGTTTCCTAGTTTGTTCACACAATTTACTAAATCATGTGCACAATTTACAAATTTGTTCCCTCGTTTTATTAAATCGTGTGCACAGTTTACTAGTTTGTTCACTGGATTTACTAAATCGTGTGCACAATTTACTAGTTTGTTCGCTCGTTTTACTAAATCATGTGCACAATTTACTAATTTGTTCCCTCGTTTTATTAAATCGTGTGCACAGTTTACTAGTTTGTTCACTGGATTTACTAAATCGTGTGCACAATTTACTAGTTTGTTCGCTCGTTTTACTAAATCATGTGCACAATTTACTAATTTGTTCCCTCGTTTTACTAAATCGTGTGCACAGTTTACTAGTTTGTTCTCTCGATTTACTAAATCGTGTGCACAGTTTACTAATTTGTTCCCTCGGTTTACTAAATCGTGCGCAATTTACTCATTTGTTTTGGTTTACTAAATTGTGTGCGAAATTTGCTAATTTATTCCCTTGGTTTACTAAATCATGCTCACAATTTACTAATTCATTCCCTCGGTTTACTAAATTGTGCACACAATTTTCGAATTCGTTCCCTTGATTTACTAAAACATGCACAATTTACTAATTAGTTCCCTTGATTTACTAAAACGTGTGCACAATTTACTAATTTGTTCCCTCGGTTTACTAAATTTTGTGCACAATTTTCAAATTTGTTCCCTTGATTTACTAAAATGTGCACAAAATACTAATTAGTTCTCTTGGTTTACTAAAACGTGTGCACAATTTACGAATTCGTTCCTTCAGTTTACTACATTTTGCGCACAATTTTCTAATTTGTTCCTATGATTAACTAAAACGTGCACAATTTACTAATTAGTTCCCTCAGTTTACTAAATTGTGCACACAATTTTCTAATTTTTATCCTTGATTTACTAAAACGTTCACAATTTTCTAATTTGCTCCCTCAGTATGCTAAATCATGTGCAGTTGTGCCCTCATTTTAAGTAAATTGTGCTCTCTATATAATAATTTGCTCCCTCGCTTTAAGTAAATGGTGTTCACAAAATAATTTGTTTTGCTTTCATAATTTGTTCTGCTTCTTGTATTATTTTGGATGATTTCCTTAAAATGAGGAAACAAATTATTATAATGAGCGCACAATTTACTTAAACCGAAGTAACGAATAAATGGTGCACACAATTAGCTTTTTTCCCCTGTATGTCATGTGCAGGGCTTCGTATAATAATCTGATTATGATAAATGAAAAATACTGGTTAGTTATCAGTGAGTCAGTGTGCTTATACCTGTAAATTACTCAACGTATGTGTGCAGCATCAGGCTTTTTGCTGTTCCTAACAGGTTCATCGCAGTGTTATTGAATGTGAGTGTACAAAATGTCTGCAGAGCTGAGATGATGTGCTGAGAATGAAAGCATGCATATCTCCACTCCTGGAATCATGCGGCTTGCATTGTCATAAATAATGCAAAAAACAGTCACACTCCATTTGCCTGTTTCTGTCAGCAAAACTTGATTTGTTTCAGAGCTGTTTCTGAGAATTTCAGCTTGACAGTGACCCAGCGGCAGAACTAATCGACTTGTCGCGTAACCCCTCTACCCTATAGCCCTCCTCACTTCCACTTGCTGAATATAAACATGGAAAAGGACCTGCCATCTGTGGCCAGCAGGGATTTATGTGTATTCCAGTTAAAAAGTGTCTCACAAAATGTATTTTTATTCCTCCAAACGACCAGGAATTGTTATTCTTTTTGTACTTTTTTATCTTTTATCATGAATGCATTATCATAGCATCTGTTTTCATAAACTAAACGTTGTCTAAATTAAATAGAAACTTGCTGAATAAATATACATCATCTTAAATTTCCTTTGTGGCTATAAAATAGATTTTTTCAAGCACTGCCCTGTCAAGGCTGTATTACGTGCACTTTGTTTAAAAATCAATTTTTGTAAGAAAAGCTTCATGTGGGCCAAGGATTTTGAAGGTAGTTTTGCATTGAGTATCAATAACACAAACTGTTTTAAGGTCCACATTTGCATCAAACACCCAATTAGGCCAAGGGTGCAAAACACTCTTGTTACCTCTTAAAATAAAACTGTGATTATCAGTGGATGAGCACGTCTTTGACATTCAAAATAAAATCGTGCCTTTTCATTTTATAATGTTGCTCTTCTTCGTAGTGGGTGCATTTTAAAAATGTTTTCCCTAATGAATCCTGGGCACGTTACAATAATAAGCCCGCAAAACTGTGTCGTTCCATCCTGACGGATGACAGCTATGAGCTGAATCCCGGAAAATAAACTGTGGAACTTTGACCAATAATGACTTGTATTAACAAATTTGGTCCGTTTAGAAACTTTGCCGTGTGAACGCGAACCGCGCCAAGAATAAAATGCAACATTGTAATAATTTTAATCCCTGTTTCGGAACAAAGCAATCGATCTACAGGTGTGAAAGCACCCTTAGAGTATAAGTCTGACCCAAAAGGTGTTTTAATCTGCGCAAAGAAAAAATCTGTGAAGAAAGAGGAAGCGTTCATTTATTTACTTTCAGAACTATTTTCAGAAGTTTTTTTCACTGTGAGGGGGAATTTTTTTATGTAATGAAACAGACTACCGCTAGTAAGCGGCTGACCATGTCCCTTTAGTGGCTCTGTAGAATGCGTTATTCATTTTCCGTGCTTTCTGAATACAGATTTATGCTTCAGACTTCTTATTTGATATATATATATATATATATATATATATAAATATATATATAATTTATATATATAACAGATATGGGTAAGTTTCCTTCTTACACTACCTGTCAAAAGTTTTTCGACAGTAAGATTAAGGTGTTTTTTTTTTTTTTTTTATAATAAAGAAGTCACCAAGGCTGCATTTATTTAAACCAAAGTACAGCAAAAACAGTAAAATTATGAAATGTTTTCAAAATAACTGTTTTCTATTTCAGTATATTTTAAAATTGTATTCCTGTGTTTTCAAAGCTGAATTTTTAGCATCATTACTTCAGTCACATGATTCTTCAGAAATAATTTTAATATTCTGATTTGCTGCTCTAAAAACATTATTATTATTATTATTATTATTATTATTATTATTACTATTATCATTATGTTGAAAACTGAATATAATCTGTCATGTTTCTTTGATGAATAGAAAGTTCAATAGAACAGCATTTATCTGAAATAGAAATCTTTTGTAACATTACAAATGTCTTTATTCAATTTTGAATGGTATACTTTTTAATTTCAGATAAATGCTGATCTTTGGATCTTTCTATTCATCAAAGAATCCTGAAAAAAAATACTGTTTTAAATAATAATAATAATAATAATAATAATGTTATATATAAATAATAATAATAATGTTTCTTAAACAGAAAATCAGCATACTTGAATGATTTCTGATCATGACACTGAAGACTGGAGAAATGATGCTGAAAATGTAGCTTTCATCACAGGAATAAATTGCATTTTAAAACAGAAATCAGCTCTTTTAAATAGTAAAAATATTTCACAATATTACTGCTTACTGCTTCTATAAAAAAATATTCAAAATCTTACTGTTGACTGGTAGTGTATAACGATAAAGTAGACACATATAATCAACTTGATTTGTTCTTATACATTAGTCGTGATTACAAAGAATCTGTGAAACTCTGTAAGTCTCAGACGTGAAGTGAAAACAACTTAAAGAGAATCAATACAGCTATTTTCAGTCTCTGTCTGCACCCAACATTTAGCAGAACTTCATAAAAGACAAGCAGAAATGTGTATACATTTTTAATTGAACCAATCTACCGTATTAAGCTGTAATGGTTATTTAAATTAAAGAAGTTTTCTAGTTCACATTCTGCAGTGAGGGATCTTGCGGTCCAAAGGTTGTATCTCCGAGGCCAGAGACCAAGCTAACATAACACATCCATTATTTTGGGCTTAAAGATGGAACACCCACCACCATCTAGACCCACTGGTTTTTCCATTTCTTTCTTTGCTTGATAAAAGAGGAAACCCACAGAGTGACAAAGGTGTATTGGAGTCATTAAACACTAGTGAGAAATGTTGCACACTTGGCGTGGCTCTTTCCGCTGTGTGATTGATTGGGTTGTTGACCCGCTCCACCCCTCTGCCGCTTCCTGTTACACCAGCCACAACGGCCAGTGTATGTTTGTTGATTCTCCTGTTTGTATCGTGCGGTTTAATTGATTTAGATGGTTGCATGCTCTCTAAATGACAGATGTGATTTTCTGACACGCTGCTTTAATATGAACTGCAACGCTCCTAATGCATGCACTCATTTGCAAACTGTTGAACTAGCTTGTAATTGATATTTCTAAGTACCATCTGGAAGGCACGAAAAAAAACAACAATTGTTTTCAGCTCTAAACGACTAAAAACAGGGGAGCGCAAATTATTCCCGGGGTGAGGGGCTTATTCCTTTTCACGTGTTTTTGTAAATATGTAAATATCTGCAAATTAAGGCTGTTTAAATAGCACTCCCGCTTTCATTAAAAGTTATAAACTGGTAACGGTTTCCACACCTCATCACCCTTGCAAAAGATGAACACGTCTCTGGATTTAATTTCGATCTCATTTTGCCTGCAATTACGGCATTGGTCTATTTCTCCTTTCCTAACAGCAGCATTTATTTTCCCTCTGAAACATATCGCGCTATTGCTATCGACTGCTTATTGCTATGGAGATCTTAAGTGCTTCCTGAGGATACAGTAACATTTGCATAATGCTGTCAAGGAACAAAGGTGGTCTTGATTATAAATGCTATTTGACATTTGAAATATTTCTGTGGTTTGGAAGGTCATGTGGTGTAGGTCACCTGCAAATTTCATAGTGTTTTGTCTCCCATGGAATTTATTCTTTGATAACAATGATAGTACTAGTGAATGGTACTGTGTTCATGTGCTGCGTTGAATTTGAACAGATGACATTGACAATATTTATTTGTTTAATTTTTAATATTGCAACGACAGATGTAATTATTTGAAACAAAACAAATAAATAAATGCATTAAATACGTTAATGCATACGGCACAAGTCAATTAGTAAATAAATAAATACGTAATCTGTGCAAATGTAAATGAATACGTTTATTATTTACATTTATCGCCTGTGCAAATTCAAAATAAATTAATAAAATGAATTGTCATGTCATCTGTGTAAATTTAATTAAATATTTATAAATGTTATAATAAAATGTAAATATATTTGGCAATAAATGCCAATTAATATGTTATTTATTTATTAAATTTGCACAGATGACAAAACACAGATAGTGCAGACTTATGTATTTATTTAAATTACATTTATTATCATGTCATCTGTGCAAATCTAGTTAAAAATGTATCAATATTACAATTTAATTTTAATAGTTTGGTCAATAAATGTCAGTGAATATAATTTATTTATTTATTTTTAATGTGCACAGATGATAGTAAATAAAAATACTACTTTTGTTATTGGTTCAAACCTATGTATTTATTTATTTAAATAATTAAATAAATGTGTAATAGCAAATTTAAATGAAAATTATTATCATGTCATCTGTGGAAAGTAATTAAATATTTATAAATATTCTAATAAAATGTAACTATATTTGGAAATAAATGGCAGTGAATATATATGTTTACATTTTTAAATAAATTTACACACATGACAGTAAATAAAAAAAAAAATATATATATATATATATATATATATATATATATATATATATTGATTGCTATTGGTGCAAACTAAGTGTGTAATTGTGCAAATTTAAATAAAATGTGTCATGCCATCTGCTGATTTAATTAGATATTCATAAATATTATAATAAAATTGTAATATATTTGGCAATAAATGTCAAGTAATATATTTTATTTACTTATTTATTGAAATACATTTGCACAGATGACAATACAAATATGCTATTATAATTATAATTAAAAAAAAAAAAATATATATATATATATATATATATATATTTGCTATTGGTGCAAATTTATTTCTTTAAATAAATACATAAATGTGTAATTTGCTAATTTAAGTAAAATGCATTGTCATGTCATCTGTGCAGCTTTAAATACATTTGGCGATGAATATATTTTATATATTTATTGCTGTTTGTGTAAACACATGCATTTATTGATTTAAATACATAAATATGTAATAGTGCAAATTTAAATAACATTTATTGTCATGTCAAATTTGAATATATTTGGCAATAAACTGAAATGAATACATTTTATTCAGTAAATAAAATACAATAAAAATATATATATTGATAACACGTTATAATAAGGTTGATTAGTTAAATACAGAGTTCTGGCATGAAACTCTAGAATGCAGTCCGATGACAGTCCTGACAGCATAACATCATAATCACATGGCACAGCCAATTGGTTCTCTCCTGTATCAGTAGCCAATGAGCTCACTGCTTAACATTCAAATATATGACTAGTGCTAGATGTAGCAGTTGCAGTACGCTTCAGAAACCCTCCACCTTCCCCAGCTCCACCTGTATAGATCTGCTATGAGGTGATTCATATATTCTATATGGGGGTTAATAGTTTGTTAACATTAGTTAATGCACTGTGAACTAACATTGAACAATTTTCATTAACTAACATCAACAAAGATGAATAAATACTGTAATAAATGTATTACTCATTGTTCATTCATCTTAATTAATACAATAACAAACATTAACTAATGGAACCTTATTGTAAAGTCTAAAATATTGATTGCTATTGGTGCAAACTTATGTATGTATGTATGTATTTATTTATTTATTTAAATTCATAAATGTGTAATTGTGCAAATTTAAATAAAATGTATTGCCATCTGGGTAAAAGTATTATTACTATTACATGTATAATTATTACATTTTATTACTATAAAATATAAATACATTTATTTTAATATAAAATATTGTACACCAGTAAAGTGCAGCTCATATCCCATCAGCCATGTCTTCATTCCTGTGAGTGACAGCTCTGGCAGTGCCTTGTGGACACAAGGGCGATATTGATATGGCTTAGATTAGCCTCTCCACATCCCTCAGCTTTCATCATGTCCGTTTTTCTCTTTCTGCAGAGATTCTCCATAATCTCTTCATGTGAAAAGCTAAATCTAAAATCTTTTTTGTCATTCTTTCAGTAACCAGACTAACCAAGGCTCCATGAACCGAGACAGGTCTGTGTGTTTGGTGAGGGATGGTCTTGAACTGACAACAGCTTCTCTGTTGATTTAATTTTCTGTAAATGTGGAGGAAGTTGGCATCACAGTGTCACATACAAAACAAAGTGAAGAGAGCATTTGGGTCATGGATTCCAGCAATTAAAAGTTTAGTTCAGTGAGCTGTGCATATATTGTAAAGGACACCCAAAGTAGTCTGGGTGAAATTTAAATAACTGCAGGAAAAACCTTTCAGGTAATGTGTGCTGCATGCAAAACAGTTTGATTAAAAATAAGCATAAAACATCTGACTTTAGAATGAGAGCATGAAACACCTTTTTGTAGCCAATTTTATAGCCCAGTCTCATGTATTTCTGAGTGAAACAGGAGATTTAGTGAGGAAAAAATGTAGCGCTCTAAATTATTTTCCACTGAATTTCGATTTTATCCAGTGCGTTTTGCAAGATTCTCATTTTTAATATAATCATGAACAACATTCACATTTCTGAAGTAGTCTCTTGGTTTCACAGGGTAGATATTCTGTATCCTTTCAAGCATTGCCAGAATCATTTATGAGAAAGTTTGAAATGATCATGAAGGAAGGAGAGATAATATATTCTTGTTTCTTCTTACTAGAAGCCTTCCTTCACGTCTGCTTCTTTCCTTTAATGTTTTTCAATGTAACTAACAATAAAAGTACATGAACAAAGAAGGATTAGTTTATTAATTGCCCCCACAGGTGCATAGATGAAAGCAAATAGGGTACAGACTGACCAGTGCCCTCCCGCATATCTCTCCTTCTCTCTCTTTCTTTTTGGCTCCTCTTTCTGTAATACAGCTCATTATCTATTTGCTGAGAGTGTTGTTGTATAATTGAAGGGTCAATACTAAACTGGTCCTCCTTCTTTATGTAGGAGGACATTCATTAGTTGGGTAGATGATTCATCAAGATGGTGTAGATGCTCTCCCTGCCTGACCAGCTCACAGAATCTCTGAAACCAGCAAACAAGACCAGGCTGGGAGTCAACTTAAGAGGTATTTAAACATATTTTTCTCTCTGATAACAGTTTGATCTTAAAAATGGTGTTTAAATGCCCTTTGAGAGACATTCGAGCAATACTCATCCAAATTCTGTTAGTTATTCAAGCGTTGTACATTACCGCTCAAAAGTTTACCATTCAGTTCTTTAAAAAAATAAAAAAAATAAAAAATAATTATATATATATATATATATATACTCCTAAAAAATACCCGTACTTTACATACAAGTCACTGCAGTTTTCAGCTGAATTTAACATTAATGGAAGTGATACACCAACAAATTTTGCTTTTCACACAAATTATGATTACAGGGGCAAATTAGTAATCAATAAAGATATTTTGCGAACTTCCTTCCACAGTACTTATGACCTCAAAACGCTTTAAAAAGTTGAAAATGAAAATTCTGTCATTAATTGCTCACCCTCAAGTTGTTCCAAACCCATAAGACCTTTTATCTTCAGAAGACAAATAAAGATATATTTGACCCTATGTATAAAGCAATGCAACTCAGAGAAAACGTTTTATGTGTGAAAAAAAACTAAAATAATGACTTTTTAAAAGGGGAACCATGGGTATTACGACATGTATGGTTAATATAATGTAATATTGTCCCTTACTGAAATATGTATTAGAAAACCCTTGAAAGATTTATGTTATTTAAAAATTAAATGGCATTTTATACATATTTTGGACTATGGGGGGCATCGTTATGATGTGAAATGGTTGCACTCTGTGAGCTACTGGTGCTATTTTTACTGTAACATAATTCAGAATAGGGATGGACTGATAGGATTTTTTTGTGCGATACCAATACCCATTTTAACAAACAACTGTTGGCTGATTCCCATACCGATATTGGTCAGTTGCATAAAGCAGCACTTACATTACAAACACAATTAGGCTTTTTTAGTTCCCTTCTCTCCACAACAAATCCTCCAAAGTTGGATTTAGGCTAAATATAAATGTCAAGCCAAAACGAATGTAAAAGCAAAACTGAAGCCTACCTCTCTCATTCTGCACGAATCCAGCTGTTTCCATATTCGCTATGTATCTGGATGCTAAAATATTTATTAGACTATGTAAACTATAGGTTTTGTTCTTCACCCGCATTATAGACGTAAAACATCATCCCAACGCTGGTTGGTCATACAGAAACAAAACATCATTCAAAACTGTACAGCTTTTGCAAAATAAAGAAAACTGCTTTCTGTCATGCTGCAAACATTTTTAAATATCTGGGGAAAAAAAATACTTTTACGTCTTTAAAGCATTGACAGTGTTTTCTTTCGTTTAATACATTTGGTCAAAATCTAGAAAAGATTTCCTTTCCGTGAACCTCGGAGCGTGTTACAATGAACCGAAACTGAGCACATTTTTTTTCTTTGGTTTTGTTAGTCTGTTAAGTGAATTTTTTTTTTTTTTTTTTTTAAAGATTTATTTTTGGCTTTTTATTATTATAGGACAGATCAGGAAGGACAGGAAGCGAAGTGGAGAGAGAGAAGGGGGTAGGGTCGGGAAAGGTCCTCGAGCCGGGAATCGAACTCGGGACGCCCGTTGCGCAACGGCGCTGTATGTCGGCGCACTGCCCACAAGGCTATCGGCGCCGACAAGTGAATTTTTTTTTGTTTATAGGAATATATATTCCTTTTTATATAGAGAGAGTTTTATTTAGTTTTGTTCTTGAATCTGTGTTCTACACTATCCTGCCATTTGCTGGTTTAAAACACACAACAAACTGCATATTACCTGCCATTCTTTTTCACTTAAGGCCTAATGGTTTGGCGGTTCGTGACATATCCTTGGATAAACTAACGCCAGAGCACTGCCATTGCGACTGACCTATGATAAATTAACAGCTGAGCACAGGCATTTCACTCATTGGATGCGTCGGCGTCTTATCTGCATAGGCTATACGGTCTGACGAACTATATTTTGTACAGATATTATTTTGTTTTGGCAAGTATTTAATTTTGCCCAGAGAAAAACATTGGATTATGCAACAGACATGTAACTCACTGTCTCCATGTTAATTAATAAAGCATCGGTATCGGCCATTTTCAAGCTATTTCCGATATGCCAATATGCTTTAAATTAATCAAAAACCGGCTGATAAATATCGGTGGCCGATACATTGGTGCATCCCTAATTCAGAATACACAACTCTGAAAATAAAATACTGATATGATGACCACAGCTACTGAAATAGCTTACAGGTGGCAATGGATGTACATGTATGTTTTAACCAAATATTAGACCATTGATTTTCCTCACAAGGCATCTAAACGCCCTGGATGTCAGGTGAAATCTGTGCTGAGAAACTCCTTCACTGGCTGTGGTGTCATGTTTACATCCTGCCAGGATGGCATCTAGCATTTCTTGTCTCTACCGTTCGCATTTCAGTAAGAGCCATCACTTGTCTTCCGTGTTAGTCTTCGATGAGCAAAGTGCCAAAGTACGTCTGCTTGTAAAGAAAGCGCAGTGCATCTGGGTTCTACGTCTGAACGCCGGCTGAGACTGACTAAATAGTTGAATGTATTCATTATTTTTGTTTTCACAAATGCTCCATATGTATGACTTTTCCGATAAAGTAAACTTGCTCATAAGCACACCCGGCATTGCACGTCATGTAGAGTGCTCTGGTATAAATCCCATTAAAACGCAAGACAGGATAAAAGAACTCAAAGTCTGAAAACAGCATGGTTGTTTCAGCAAAAACATTTTTATTAACACTATTGGTTAAGTTTAGGGTAGAGTTTAGTATAGCTGTTAAATTACTTTTTAAGCGCAATTAAAAAGCATTAGCCAGATAATTTTGTTTTTAAACTGCTGTGATTCGTACAACAAATAACTTAATAAAATGTTGCCAGAATTTGTGGACAAAAAGCATTGTCGTAGCTTCATAAAAATATTGGTTGAACCACTGATGTCACATGGACTGTTTTATCAATGTCCTTACTACCTTTTTGGGCCTTGAAAGTATTAGTTGTGTTGCTGTTTATACAGGTTCAGAAAGCTCTTGGTGTTTTGAAGATGAACGAAGACCTTGCAAGTTTAAAATTAAATGAGGGTGAGTAATTAATGACGTAGTAAATTTGCTCAGAAGCACACCTGGTACAGGAATGCACTTGCAATGTAGAGCACTCTTTTCCCATGAAAAATGAGTCAGGATAAAAAAAAAAATGTTGTTTTTTGTTAATACTTTTGGATAGAGAATTAACCTTGTAGCGCCACTCACCAGACAAACTGCAATGATATGTTCAACAAATAACTTAAGCTGTTAATAAAACTGAATGCACTTTTAGCTTCACTCACTGAATATTTCATTTTTGGCAGTATCACGACAACCACAGGTACATTTTTCCAATATGCCTGGTTTATATTCTCCCATCTGTGCTGACTCCTCTCTCTTCCTTTTAACTCTCTGTTTTTGACAAAGGAGATGAGACACATGACAGCTGTTGCCTCTTGTACCACCAGTCGAATGAATTTTTAGTTTTATGAGATACACACAGCAAAATTTGACTGCATTTTAGCATATAGCACAGAAGTTACCAATACCCACATTGTTGAGGGTATGTGTTTATCAGAATGTTGGTTGTTTGCGCCGTATCCCTTAACAGTAAAATAAAAAGGATGATATGCTGAGATGGATGAAAATTGCATTTGCTGCCTATTGTAATTCTCCATCATACACCTGGCCCGCTGTGTTAAATCGATATTCGCACACGCTCATGTGAGCAGTCATGCAGAGGTAAATCCTGTGGGGAGATCAAGCACATGACATTTCCTGTGTTCTCAAGGTCACCAGCCTTGATTCTCTCTCAATGAAGCCTACAGATAAAGACAGATGACCCTGATATATACTAATAGAGGGACATTAAAGGAGAGAGCTCACCAAAATGCCTCGCCGCGCAGTTTGCGGCAGAATAAATTACCCCTCCTATGCCTCGCTTCTGTTAAAATAATCGCCCCATGCCTCTCGAGTAGAACTGCCGGCTCATATTCACACGTCACTTTACAATGTACTGCTCATACTAATAGGACAGGACGTAAAGACATGAGAGGCGCCTATCATTGTGCCGGATGTCAGATGTAAGTTAATTATTAAGGCCTCCTTTGTAAAGGTCATTTTGACAAGTTTAGCAGTTAAGTGACGCGGTCTGAAATCATCAGCCCACTGCAGGGTCCAGATTTAACACTCTGCAAGTGGTAAATGTGAGAAAGTTGTCGAGTTTCTTGCTATAAGGCCTTAGGCTTTATTAAGAAAAAGCAGCATATAAATAAAAGAGTAAAATCTATCAAGTAGAATTAAATCAAACTGGTAAAATGCTGGTGCTGTTTTTTTTTTTTCCCTTCAGAATGGCAACACATTCTGGCAAGAAAATATTGCTTGTATATATATATATATATATATATATATACACACACACACACACACACACACACTCAACAAAATTATAAATGCAACACTTTTGTTTTTGCCCCCATTTTTCATGAGCTGAACTCAAAGATCTAAGACTTATGTACACAAAAGTCCTATTTCTCTCAAATATTGTTTACAAATCTGTCTAAATCTGTGTTAGTGAACACTTCTACTTTGCTGAGATAATCCATCCACCTCACAGGTGTGGCATATCAAGATGCTGATTAGACAGCATCTTAATTACGGTGGCAAATAATGCTTTAAAATTATTAACGCATTTGCCCCGCCCCAGACCTATGTGGGTCATCTGACATTTCATACAGTTGATTGATGACAAATATGAGGCAGGACAACAACTCATTGCATGATAGAGTCTAGAGAACGTAGTTAAAATGTTGCTAAAATTCAAGAGATGGGGAAAAATACCCCTGTTTGAGTTTTTGTCCCATATTTACATCATAAGGTTAAGCAATATCACACAAGCAATAAGCTAAGTGCAATATCACGCAAAGTGCAAATGTGATACCAATCCCATACAACAGTTCAGTAAGTAAGAAGTTAATATTGTGTTATTTCAGACACAATGTTGTTTTGCTCAATTTTGCCAACAAAAATATAAAGACAAAGCAGAACTGTTCATGTCCGAGCAACACATAGACATTTCAATTCTTAATACACGTTAAAATTGGGTGAACCATTTGGCACGTTGAACCACTGGCCATAAGCGAGTTGGATTTGAAGCGACCCTGCACAGGCCTCCTTCCCTAACACTTCCCTTCCCTAACACATTAAATTGCATTAATATTTTGCAATATTACAGTTTTTACTGTATTTTTGATCAAATAATTTTTATTTACAGCCTTTTAAAATACTTTTCAAAAACATTTAAAATCGTATCGTGTAAACATACACAGAAACATTTGTGAGAAATTGCTAGTAAATTTCACAAACAGTTACAAAAGTAACACATTTAATTAAATGTGAAAATTTTAAGAAAAAAAAAATGGCATTTTCTTGTAATACATACTCCAATAATCTCTTTCACTTTAATAAGAAATTAAAACACAAACAGCTTTTTTTTTTTTTTTTTTAATGATAGTAAAAGTCTTTACTATCACTTTTGATCAGTTTGGCCCTGTGTTAAGTATATGGTATATTTCCTTACGATAATCCATTTAATATATTCAGATCATAGGGCCTTGTGCTCATGTTTTATGAATGAGGCTCATACAGTGAACCGAAATAATTGGAATCTGCTGCTTTCTGAGAGAAAATCAATTTGCTAGAAAACAAGTGTCTTTCAACAACAATATTCCCAGGGATTTTTCGATGCCATGTCGAAATGCACTTTCGCAAAATCTCAGCACCTCATCGCATTTACCTTGAGCAGCATTCACACTGTCTGTCAGTGGAGGGGCAATTCCCACACACTAGTCAACTTTAACAAACTTCAAATGCACGCTCAGCCATGACTGCCAGGGTGAATTTGTAATTAAACCTGCTGGTTAACAGGAACACCTGCAATGAAGGAAAAGATTTGGAGGAGCGGCAGAGAGATAGCATATTCTAAATTTCATTAGAGATCAAGAGGACTACAGAGGCTTCGTACAAGCTTCTGAGGATGAAACACAAATTTGCATTCAGCGCAGCTCTCCGTTGGTGTCTTAGAGACAGCTTGCCCAAGTAGGAAATATAATGAAGTGCCTTCATATTGATGTTTTGACAAGGCAGAGAGAAACACGGCACACGTAGGGAACAAACATCCATGCTTGAAAACAAATAAATCAATGGGGCTGGCCTTCATCCAGTTGTTAGCTCAGCTTATCTCTGTGTCCAATCTGAATGGTGTAGCATTTTTTACCCGCTTAATTTACAAAGACAATTATGAGCAAGCCATTTGTAGATTGATTTCCCTGGAAAATGTTAATATTGTGGCTTTGCGCCGATTTCGTTTGAGCATTTAAAGGTTTCCTAACCTGCCCAACATAGCAACATTGATTCAACCAATAGCTTGAGTTTGGGATAGCACAATGTTTGTCCAGCCCATGGAAGAGGAAACCTCAATGGTGTTAATTTATTTGGAAATACATGAAAAATGTTTTCGTATTAAAATCAATTTGATTTTTTTATCATACACTGAAAAAAGTAGCAGTTATTTGATAAAAAAGAGTAAATTTTACCACTACAGTACATTTTAAACTATCTACGTTATCTAAGTTAAGAAAATAAGTAACTTTAGCTTTAGCACTAAAGTGTAGGAGTTACATTTAAGTAAATAATACAATATATATAATGCAGATACCATATCTACATAATTAGTAATGGGGCACTCACCCAAACACAGAGACTTCAGTACTTGGTACACAATACAACAATAAATGTGTCATTTTGAGTAGAAAATGAACTCGAGATGTAACAAAATCACAAGTTACTAAAGCTAACAACAAAAGCAATGATAGAACAGTGTAAATACAGCTGGAAAAATCAACCTTATTAATTATTCATGCCCCACTGCATGATGGGGCATGTATCAGGAAAGCTGAGTAGGTACTTGATGTTTACGCTTTAAAGGTCCACTGAAGTGCTTTGAAACCATTTGAATGTGATGCGTTGATGTAATTTCAACTGGAACAGGAAGACATATCAAGCAGTCCCGCACCCTTTTTTTAATTAGCCAATAGCGTTTACTTTATATCACGGCTTGGGTCAGAGCCATTGAGCTCAGTTAAGCCGCATTTGACACCGTATGGCAACCACAATCTCATCCATATTGCTATAAAATATAGAATACAAATGGGTCCGATATGTTTTATGGTCTGTGCTGACTCACGCATATGATCCGCTTCATGCTATCGTGTCTCTGGATTGGAGCAGACTGTATGCGCGCTGCGGTGGTTTGCATGACACAGTGCTAAACCAGGCTTCTTTCCATTGGGGTGAAAGCATATTTACACTGTCTGAATTATTCCCTAGGCCATGTAGTACACTTCATGTCATTTGTCGTACAGAAAATACAAATTCTGTGAACATGAATTTTCAGCCCAGCTTCAGCGTCTATTTATAGTGTAGGGGGTGGGGTTCTAGAGAGCTTTTGATTAGAAAGAAAGTTTGATGAGAAGCTGAAGTGCAGGTTGATGTCATCAAAATCGTTGATCGATATTGGCAGAAGTTAGAGATTGTACGTTTTGAATGCTTATATCTTTTTGAAAGTTTTGAAACACACTAGCTTACAGATAACCTTAAGGTCAACATATTCATACTAAAAGCCAAAAAACTTTCATTTTGATTTAATGAGGACTTTAATTTCTACAAGCTTGAATTGAGTACTAATATAGAATTAACTTTTTTTTTTTTTAAATGATGATCTGAACTAATCTTTTTAATGCAGAAATTAGATTGTTTTTCTGTAGCATTTACTTCACCACAAAATCATTTTTATCTGTGAAACTCACCAAAATATTTATCATAAACATGTTTATGAATTAATCATTCATAATATATATAAAGGTTTTTACTTTTTGGTCTCTCATGCTCACCAAGGCAGAATATATTTAATCAAAAATACAGTAAAAACAGTTATATTGTAACAGTTTTATTTTTTTACTTGAATCTTGAAAATGGTAGAAAATCATTTTAAAATCATTGATTTAAAATCATATGAAATCAACATTAATAGAACATTATGTCTAAGAACTTGGTGCTTGGTGTATTATTATTATTATTATTATTATTTTATTTTTTTTTGCTTGTTTTGCATTTTTATTAGTTATAATATTTCATACGATTACTGTTTCACTATATTTTTTAATGAAATAAATGCAGCCTTGGTCAGCATAAGATACGTAACAAAATAATAATAATAATAATAATAATAATAATAATAATAATAAAATAAAAATGTTAGTGTATATTGAAAATACAAAAAGATACGATTTTCACAAATTTTGCAATTTATTTAGTTTTTTGGTAATTGTGCACACTCTGATACTGCATGCCATTATCCTGTTATTTATTTATTTATTTATTTCATTAGAGTTTACAATAAGGTTCAGTAGTTAACATTAGTTAACATTAACTACATTAGTTAATTTGAACTAAGGATGAACACTTATGAACTTATATGGCATTTAATGACATTAGTTAATGCACTGTGAACTAACATGAACAAACAATGACCGACTGTATTTTTATTAACCAACATTAACAAAGATGAATAAATACTGTAATAAATGTATTATTCATTGCTCCTTCATGTTAGTTAATACATTAACTAAATCAACAAATGACACATTATTGTAAAGTGTTACCACATTGACTAACCCCAAAAAATGTTAAAAAAATACAAAAACTATATTTTGACAAATTTATTTACACTCTGAAACGACATGTCATTATACCCTTTTTTAATTTTTTTAATTATTATTATTAAATTTGGTGATGGAAGCGGCGCAGAAATTATGTACTTCACCTTTAAAAATAACACAAGCACTTTTTAGTATTCCCTGAAATATACGGCACTGTGATACGCTCTCTCCATGCTTCCGTTTTCCTCTGCATAATTAACACGTTGCACTTTCACAGGAGCACAAAAGCATTTCTCAGCTGCATTGAGGAACTGTCACTAGGTGGAGACCTTAATCTAAAGATGCAGAAGGAAGAGAGAAATGGGGTGAACGATGCATAAACATTGGCACAAAGCAAAGTCCTTGTATTTGACTATACCCTGACGGGAGGAGGGGATGCAAACACCCCCTTAACATCATCCCTCTACCTCAAACACACCTCAAAGCTGTATAAACAATGCAACATACAGTTATTTGTTTTTCTACTGTATTTCCCTCTAGGGATACGGCCGACGGATGGAAGCGGCAACCCTGTTATTACAGGACCGTGTCCTTTTTGCTGAACCCTTGTGTTGTATGAAGTTTACACTTTGAGTTCTCATTAATAGGACTGCTGCTCTGCCACCACCCAGTTAGTCTGAATCGCAGTTGCTTGGCAACAGTGAAATATCTATCCTCTGTTCCTCCTCTCAACATGGCAACTTTTCGTGGATAATCAATGCGTTATGTGCAAGGCGAAACATTTGCAGCGTGATTAGCAGGAAACGGTGACTCTTCCCGGAAATCCCAAGGTTATGACAAAGTTAATGGGCAATTTGCAAGCATTGTTTCTTCCCCGTCAAGACATGCAGCGTCTGTGGTGACCTCAGGAGAAACTAAAGAGTGTCTTTGTCATCACTATCCGTCAATTCTTGCTTTGTTTTCCACCGGCTTTGCTCACCGAGACTTTCGGCTACAGAGATAATGTGGCTTGTGGTTCACGCGTGTTTGCTAGGTGACAGACCTGTAAGCTTGCCGGAGTGGCGGTGCCCCAGTTAAGCTCTCTAATAAAGCTTGACAGGCAGGCCTCTGCCCGGAATACTGATGCCAGCCGCCTGGCAAGCTGATGGACAGGCGCTCAGCAGTAGTGGCTTATGTTGGCATTACCCTCGCACCTGAATTTTAAACCCCTAACTAAGGGATCTAATGCCTCAGTGCTCGTCTGGCCCGGAACGGAAGCGGAATCTTTTTACATCTCTGAGACAAAAGCTTTGCACTTGCTTTTCTATGTTTGCTTGATGCTTTTACAAAAGTGTCATGATGTATCATGCTTCACAGACACAACAAATCCCGGCACGCTTTCGATTTTGACCCATGATGTATGAGTCGCAGGAGTTTGCTGAACTTTTATTAGATGTGGAGATGTCGAAGGGATAAATCTTCCTCTAAGCACTTTGTTGTAGACATTTGTCAAACGTTTGGCTAGTGTTGGTACGCCAACACCGGCGGTGTCTCTGTCTCTCTCGCTCTCTCTCTTCTTCACTGCATTAATGCAACACACATACACACACATAGACTTTTTATTTAGTTTCCACTCTCAGGCATCTGATTCCCTACAGTTCGCTGATTATAGAGGAGAGGAACATCAATTATTGAAGCCTGGTTTTCTATGAGTCATCATGGTGTTGCTGAATTAGCCATCTTGCCTGTTTTTCCTCAGACTGTCTGCATTTCAACACGTCTCTGCTGCAGACAGTGCTTCTTAAAGGAATAGTTCACATTTACTTATCGATTCAGACTTGTGTGACTTTATTTCTTCTGCTGAACATGGAGGGATAGACTCTGAACACTGTGCTTGTCATTTTTTCCCATGCTATTAAAATAAACTAAAAAGGAACAAAAGCACCATAAAACAGTCCATGCAACTGGTGAGCAATACTCCAGGTCTTCTGAAGTCACACAATAGCTTTATGTGAGAATTTTTGGTAAATGACCCTGTTCAAAATTTACATACGTTTGGTTTTTATACTGTGTTACCTGAATGATCTACAACATTTTTTTTTGTGGTAGTTGTTCATGAGCCCCTTGTTTGTCCTGTTCTTCAGGATATTCAGTCTCAGATATTCTTTGGTTTTCCAGCATCTTTTGTGTATTTGAACCCTTTCCAACAATGACTGTATGATTTTAAGATCATTGAGGACAACTGAGGGACCTATACGCAACTATTACAAAAGTTTCAAAGGGCGCTGTTGCTCTAGAAGGACAAAAGATGCATTAAGAGACAGGAGGTGAAAACATTTGAACAGAATGGAGATGTATACATTTTTCTTTTTTTTTACCTAAATATCATATAAATATTCAGAATCGACAGAATATACAAAATAATAATAATACAAAATAAGTTTAGTTTACCATGATCTTCAAATTCAAGGCTCTCTCCTGTTTCCTTCTGGAGAATCAGTGACCATTTTAACTTCTTGTAATAGTTGTGTATAAGTCTCTCAGTTGTCCTCAGTATGAAAAGTTGGATCTAAAAATCATACAGTCACTGTTGGAAAGGGTTTAAATATGCAAAAGATGTTAGAAAACCAAAGAATTCGTGGGACCCAAAGGAATTTTCTGAAGAATTACGGGCAGTTTGACTGTTCAGGACAAACAAGGCAAACAAGGAACTCATGAACAACTATTACAAAACAAAATAAAACACCAGGTAACAACACAATATTAAGAATCATATGAATTTTTACAAATTCAACTATTATTTTCTCACGTGGACTACGTGTAAACATCTTCTATGTGAATACCTTATTTAGGTCAATATTAAAATACATGAATTAAACATGAATTAAAAACAACATGCATTTAATACTACTACTATGACTACTACTACTACTAATAATGTATAGACAAATATATACATATTTTCTTTTAAAACCACTTGAAAAAAACAAACAAACAAACAAACAAAAAAAACATTATAAATCTGTGTTTCAAATAATTGAATGCATCCTTGCTCAATAAAAGAAAAAAAAAACTTGAAGTTCTGAAGGATAGTGTGGATAAAATGAAATTGAACAAGACTAAGTTGATTCCGCAACCTTAATTCCAAGGTTAATTCCACAACCTTAATTTCCACAACGAATAATGACCAAATTCTCCTGTGATGCAGGTAGCCTGAATCCACTGATAGACAAATTAAACTAGAGTGGGAAAATGTATTTTAAGAGAGTTTAATTTCAGTACATCCACAGGGCCAAAAGTGTTCATGACAGCCACACAGTCGATATTAATATAAAAATATTTTGGTTGTGTCATTTAAATTCTTTGACATTACACAGTGTAACACAGACCATAGTGGTCACTTGTTATGCTTAATAATTTCCTGCCAATTACTAAAGAATGACGGTTAATTAGTCATTATCTTTTAATTGGTGTGTTGTAAAAAGATTCTCAGCCCCATCTCTGGTTATTTGAATAGAGACACAGATTACGCTGCCGTGATATGAGGGAAACAGCCATAGCCGCCAGCTTGGTAATTTTGCTAACGAGTCATATTCTCATTTTGATTAGAATCATTTTTGTTTTTCCAAACTGCGGCCTTCAGGCACGTCTTCGTCTTCATCTCTTGCAATTCTTTATGGTTGTGTGTGTTGCTGGCAGCTGGCGAAATCTTTCACAACTCAGCAGGTTTTTTTGTGGAAAGTAGCTCTATTTACCGTTTACTGTTAAAAGAGTGTTTGTAATTGCAGCAAAACTGTTGAAGCGTGAAAATGAGTTGATTTTACATTAGGGCGTATTCCGATAAAATGGTGACAAGGGATCATAGCATTTTAACAAAAGTGTATGTATCTTGTTCTGAAGTTGAGCTGTTACAAAAAAGTACAACTTGTTTCCCTATAGGGATTTACACTGTAAATTGTACACATCTATTCCAAAGCCATATGGCTCTTGGTCAGTATTTACAACCAGATTGTCTGTTGTTGGATTGAAGCCCTGGTTAGAAGGAGCTTTTCCTTTTTCCAGCAGTATTGACTGCTCCCTGCTGTTGCAGCTGTCTGTGATACTTTGGAGGGTACCGGGGAAGTGAGTTACAGTGAGAGACGGGGCATGTAAAATGGCCACTCTTAACATCCATCAAACAGAAAGGCTGCAGCTGACAGGTTGGTAACATGATCAAGGGAACAAGTTAATCGACATATTTGTGCTGGACATAATTTGACTTGCACAGTCTGACGTACTTTACCAGGACTGTACAGTTTCAACATTGCAACCCGACATCTGAATTAGCTTTTTAAAATGAAGGCTACCCAGTGAGTCTGGATATGTGCAGAGAGTACCACGAATAAAGTTGTTGTTTTTGTTTTATTTGCACACAAAATGTAGGTAACACTTTATTTTGATAGTCCACTTTAGATATTCTACTAACAGTAATTAACTTTGCAACAAAATGTCAACTAGCAGTTAGTAGAGTATTAGTAGACTGTCTGCTTAATATCTTCTAACTCTTTCTTTGTCAACTTATTCAACTAACCCTAAACCTACCCTAAACTAACCCTAAAGTCTACTCTGAGAGTTAGTGGACATGTAGTTGCAAATAATGAGATTTAGTTGATATGTAGTTGACAAGTAGTTGACATGTAGCTACATAGTTACTTACAGTTAGTAGAATGTCTAAAGTGGACTATCAAAATAAAGTGTAACCAAAATGTATTTTCGTAGCTTCATAACATTACGGTTGAACCACTGATGTCACATGGACTATTTGAACCGCGTCCTCCTTAGTACGTTTCTGTGCCATGACCATGGTAGGGCCCTTAATGTCTATGGAGGGTCAGAAATCTCTCAGATTTTGTTGAATATTTAATTTGTGTTCCAAAGATAAACGAGGATCTTACAGGTTTGCAACAACATGAGGGTGAGTAATTAATGACAGAATTGTAACTTTTGGTCAACTAACCCTTTAACTATTAGTGTATAACTAACAATAAGTTATAGATTATAGATTTTCTCAGTACTTTCATTGTATTTTCATGATCTTTCTTAACAGTGTAGATAATAATACAACTGTTCGTTGGCAATTTATGTTAACTTGGGTCCAATAAATATACACTTAACTTTAAAAAGTTGTTTCAACTTAAAAAAGTAAGTGTTTGTGCTTCCTTAAAATTTATTTTAAGTTTAGTCAACATGAAATGTTAAGTTGTACTACATGAAAACTTAGATATTTAAGTTGAGTAAACTTACAATTTTAAGGCAGCACGAACATTTACTTTTGAAAAAAGTTGAAAGTTGAAAAGTTGAAAAAAAAAAAAGTATTTTTTTTTACAGTGTATCAATAGATACAACTTTTGATTTTAATAATGTATTAGTAATTGGATTAATTCAAATGAATTCTACTCATCTTAATTTATGTAGTTAAATATTGTTAACAAGTGGAACTTTAATGTAAAGTGTTTCCACTATAATATATTCTTAATTTGTTATATATTTTTGTATTTTTGCATTTATTAATATAGATTACTGTTAATTTCTGCATAATTCATTTATAACACTTTTTCTACTGCCATTTAACCCTCAGTGGGACGCCTAAGTTTACTTCACCATATTACAAATAAATCTTAATCTAATCATGATAAACTATAAATCGTTGGAAATGTCGTAAACGTGGGGCAACGTTATTGCAGCCCAAAATCAAAATATTTTTTTCAAGTGCAGATATTAGGAAAGAAGTATTGTCATTACCCTACTGTAGTGTAAAGCAAAAAATAATATACCTATAAAATATTCATTTTCATTTATTTTACAGTACAAAATGTACTATCATAGGAATAACAACAATATAAAATTGTTGTTGCTATTATTATATTATAATTAGTTTGGCTTTCTAAAACACCAGTGTGAATATAATTTACACTGAGACAATATATCACAAATAAAAAGAGGGTTGAATCCCCTTCAAAGTTCAGGTAAAAGTCAATTCGCTGACTTTTTTTTGACTTAAGTTTTCTTATAAAAACATGGGTTGGATCTCTTAATTTTGAGC
This sequence comes from Cirrhinus molitorella, assembly GCA_033026305.1. Lineage (NCBI taxonomy): Eukaryota > Metazoa > Chordata > Actinopteri > Cypriniformes > Cyprinidae > Cirrhinus > Cirrhinus molitorella. Next base: position 31,011,566 of record CM065120.1, read on the forward strand.
TCCGAAGTAAGTTACTAATGTTGAATTTTAGGATTATTGTAAATGAAAATCATATTTAGGCAAAACGGTCACTTGTTTGTGAACTAAATCTGCTGTAAAACGTGATCTATTTAAGCCCAATGAAATGCAGACACATGTCTCTGTTTTTGGTCAAAAGCATTTGGTCAGAACGTTAAGGTAAGACAGATTAACGTTAAATAAAATAGCTCATGCACGTTCATATTTTCCCGCTGCTGCAACTTTAGCAGTTTTTTAAAATGCTACGCATTTAGCCTAGCCCTGGGTGATGTCTGTTTTCATATTATCAATATTTATCGTTTGGATCAACTATGAGTAGACACATATGTGCTGAAGTTGAGTCCAAATATTTTTATTCAGCCACCTAGATAGATTGCATCTAAGGGAAAATAAATGGATGTGATGTTCAGAACATGGTAACTACAGTAATTATCAAAGTGGGAAGTGATGCCCTCTGGGGGCATTTGGCCTGGGGTGTTTTTATTATTATAAAAATATAATTAGATTCTTAAAATGTTCTTCCTATCTTCAGGCCTCATTCTCATATCATATAACTGTGACGTTCTGCAAAACAACAAGCTTTAAAACACTTTTTCTTACTGGTGAAAATTTGATGTTCAAATCTGTTTTCTCTGAGAAATCTGGCATTGTAAGCTTCACAGTGAACATTACTACATCACTCTCATCAATGTAGTCCATATCAACAACAAAAATTTATCTTGACTTCATATAGTGGTTATTTTGGGAAAATCCCAGGTATTTTAGCAGTAGGATTCTAAAAAAATATATGTGCTAATATCAAATTAAATTAAGTAGCCTATATAAAATTGCAAAATAAATCTATCTGTACTTTTTTACTTAAGTACATATAAAATCGAGTACTTTTGTACTTTAACTCGAGTAAAATTGAAAAAGGAGTACTTTTACTTTTACTAGAGTAATATTTTATTATACGTATCTGTACTTTTACTCAAGTCCTTGATTTGTGTACTTCGACCACCTCTGGTTACATCCCTGTTATTTAACATGAATGTATTATGAACCAATATGAATTAAATGGATAGTTTACCAAAAATAAAAATAATAATAAAATAAAAATGTCATATTTTGTTCACTTTGATAATTAGATTTTTTTGTTCTTGGTCCATACAATGAAAGTCAGCGGTATTTTATGTTTTACAGAAGAAAGAAAGACATGCAGGTTTGGAATGATGTGAGGATGAGTTAATGATGAGAGAATTTTTCATTTTTTGTGTGAACTATATTAATAAACGCTGTAGACATTGTTGCTCAGTTGTTAGATCATGGTACCTATTGCATTTACTAATGTTAACCGTATTTTAACACACTTAGTGTTAGTTAAACCAGACTGTGTTCAGTTAGTTCTTATAGTTTTTTGTTTGAAAAAGTGGTGAATTTGCCAGACAGATGCTTATTGTCATAAATTCTTATCTGGTTATTACTGCTCTTGGTATTTTCACAAAGCCTCTCCACCTACACACATCACCATACTGTAAATATCTAATACTCCATAAGAATATAAGTTATTTTCCAGTGTAACTGAAATCTTGGGGTCGTAAAATTCAGTGGACACTGTATCGCTGCCTTGGGAAAGCTCAGTCACTCATGGCAGGCCTGGGAGAGGATTGTTAAACAGACTGCAACCTGTGTTATATTAGACTACAGCTCTTTTCCTCAGTCACACTGCTAATGGCAGGGAGACTTGGAGGAGAGAGAGAAGTGTGGGGCAAAGACCTGGAGACTAATACTGAGGCACTAACTTTAGAGAAGCAAAATTAGAGAGGGGTTCTATGTCAGGGATGCATAAATTTGGCCGATGTTAGCAGGTCCTCTGGGACCCCCACAGCAATTACTATCAAAAGCGCTGTTTTATGTTGCCGCAGTCCGCTTCCCCAGAGCCGCCCGCACGCCGCTCCTCATCACCGCTGCAATAAATCAATTTTCATCCTTCTGCCACCACTGCCACTTTACTAGTACACACACATACACACAATCTCTGTCTCTCTTTTAGCCACTCATTCCCCACAAGGGCTTCCCTTCCTCTTATACACAAATGTGACAGACTGACATCCTGGCTAGCAAACAAACTTACTATTACACACAAACGCATAAATATAAATGCATTTCTGAACTGACCCCAAATTCTGACTTTATATTAAATCAAAGGATTCCAAAGAAATGAATGTGGTTTTCTTGATTCAGTATTTTTGATTAGCGGATTCAGACGGGGTAATACTGTCGTCTCTGTGTTTGCATGTGGGTGTGAAGAAAAACAAGTTTTTGGGCAATGTACATACAGAGTGCGGAGGGTGAATTTCCAGTTAACTATCAAAGTATTGGCTTATTCAGTTGCATCATGCCTACAATTTAATAAGTAAAGCAGCAAAAACAAGTTATCTTGGAAAGTAAGGCTGCATAATGTGTTACGTGCATATGTTTAAATGTTAATGATTTTGAAATGTAAGTTTCTTATTCTCACCAAGGCTACATTTAATTGATCAGAAGGCACAGTCAATTTTGTAATAACTATGTGAGATATTACACTTAAAATATATGTTTTCTAGCTGTATTCTATTTGAATATATTTAAAAGTGTGATATTTTGAATCATTTTAATATGATATAATAATATGATTTATGAACAAACAAACAAACAAACAAAAACATTTATTATTACAATTGCTGAAAACATTTGAATATAATAACAATATGAAAACAAATATTAATAACATGGTCTGGCAGCTGTTCGTGAAAAATACACTACCAGTCAAAAGTGTTTTAAAATATTTGTATCTTTTACATTTTATTTACTTTTTACATTTATTTGATCCAAAGTAAAGCAAAAACAGAAACATTTCGAAATATTTTTAGTATTCACAATAACTTCTATATGAGTATATTTTAAAACGTAATTTATTTCTGTGATCAAAGTTCAGCATTTATCTGAAATAAAACATTATACACTTTACCATTCAAAAGCTTGGAGTTTTTTTTTTTTTTAAGAATTATAGAAATTAATACTTTTATTTAGCAAGGATGCTTTATATTGATCAAAATTGATGATATAGACATTTGTAATGTTACAAAAGATTTCTATTTCAAATAATTGCTGTTCTTCTGAACTTTTTATTCATCAAAGAAACCTGAAAAAATTATACTCAGCTGTTTTCAACATCATCATAATAATAATAAAAATAAATAAATAAAGTGTTTTTTTTGAGCAGCCAATCAGAATACTCCATGTGACTGGAGTAATTATGCTAAAAATCCAGCTTTGAAATCACAGGAATAAATTACATTTACCATTGTGTATGAAATGTGCTATATAAATAAACTTGCCTTGCCTTGCCTTATTTTATTTTATTTTATTTTACATTTTATATTGCCTCTTTTAATTAATGCAATCCCTCCCTGTTGAGTAAAAGTGTCTTTAAAAAAATAAATAAATAATAAATAAATAAAAATCTTGCTGGGCCCTGAAATTTTAAATGAGAGAGTATAATGTTATATTCATAAATATTTTGTTATGTGAAATAATAACTTTTAGCTTAGCAAATGTTAAAATAACCTAGTTATTTATTCATAATTAACTCTCTCTTTTAATTAATGTAATGCTTTCTTGTTGAGTAAAAGTGGCAATTTCTTGGGGTAAAATTTTTTGTAATGTTTTATTTATTTATTTATTTATTTATTAATGTAATGTTTCCTTATTGAGTAAAATGGTTGATTTCTTGGAAAATCTTACTTGCCCCAAATTGTTGAAAGATAGAGTATAATATTATATTCATATATACTGTATATGATTTTTTATTACATTTGAAATAATAATTTTAGCTTACTACCTACTAATCAGCATATATATACAGTTGCAATCAAAATTATTCAACCCCCTTGACCTGCAAGACACTTTGCTGCGGAGAGCAACATTTTATGAAAACAATTCAACAAAGACATCAGTAAACTATTAGAAAAAGTTTATTAATATACATTTGAATGATTTTGAGAGTGTAACATTGACGAATCATAATAAAATTCAAATGAGCTCTAAACACTCATGTTTAAAATTATTCAACCACCAAAAGTAAAATTTTGTGGAGAATCTTTTATTCTTGAAAACCACCAATAAATCCTGCTTGGAAGTGCTTAGAAGCTCTTCTCTACTGCAATCTTGGCCAATTCCTCGCCTGAAAAAGCTTTCAGATCACTGATAATCTTTGGTTTTCACTTTGCCATTGCTTTCTTCAAATTCAACCAGATATTTTCAATGAGAATCAAATCTGGAGGCCACTCAAAAATATTCTATGACTGATCCCTGAACCATGCATAAGTAGATTTGGATGTACACTTTGGGATGATTGTCCTGCAGGAAAGTCAACTGATCATTAGGTTTAGGCTTTGCACCAAAGGCATTACAGTTCTTGTCAAAATGGCCTGATACTTTAAAGAATCCATGATGTCCTTTATACGGCCATGATTTCCACTTCCTGCTACAGTAAAACAACCCAATAACAGGACGGATCCACCTCCATTTTTGTTGATGGAGATGGTGTTCTTCTGCTTATAAGCTTTGCTTTTTTGCACCAGATCCATAGGTCCAAAAAGTTCAAGTTTAGTCACATCTCTCTTAAAAACATTTAAGAACTCTTAAAGAACAGGTCTATCCAAATGAATTTTAACATGTTTATGCCAGCCTTTTTGTTCTTTCTGGTCAAGAGTAGCATTCAGCAAGATGCATCAACATGAGGGCTATACTTATCTTGTGTTCATCTTGTACACTGCATTAAAATGTTTTTCCTCCTTTCATTGTGTCATCTTGCAAGTCTTTGGCTGTATATTGCAGGTTTTTCTCAGTTGTTCTTATCAAACAATTTATAATATTGTGCTTTTTTGTTCAACACCCTCAAAGGTTTTCTGGTATACAGCATATTTTTAAACTAAGAAACAAGGCTACCAGCTGTGTCTCTAGAAACTTTTAATGTCTTAGAAATCTTCATATGGTCTTAGACTTTCTAAGTAATACAATTATTGCTTCTCTGTAGCTTTTGTGAGAGCTCTGTTGACTTTGTCGTATTTGCTACTCAACTTCAGCACATGCGTGGGCTAAATGTATGTATGTGTTACAGCTCAAGCTATTTCTGTTTTCTAATAGAGTTTTTAAAGGGTTAATTGTGTTTTAAGACAATTTTGTTTCCCAACATACAAATAAGTGACTAAAAGCAGCAATGTTAAATAGGGGCTGAATAATTATGACATAGCTGTGTTATTAAAAATCCTATAACTTAAAAAATAGTACATTATATAATGACATTGTCACTTTTAATATGACAGTAATCTGTTATAAATGCAATTTTTATAAAGTCCTGGATCTTCAGATGAGCTTGTATTTGTAAAGTACTGCAGTCTCTAGAGGTGAATAATTTCGATTGCAACTGTATATATGAGAGACACAATGGTAGCTATTTTTGAAGCATGACTTAATTCAAAGTATCACAGTATCAATAGTGGTTCAAGCCTTGTTACAAACACGACCATAAACACTTATTATGATACACTTTTTAAACACTTTTTTCCATTAACACTACCAAGTATCCACTACCTATTGTAACAATTCATGAATAAAGCATCTCAGGCACTGTTTCCGCCATAGAGCTTATAAAATCAGATTGTTGCCGCTCCAGACTTTTAAATGTCAGGTTGAAGCTCCGAGTAAGTGTCCTTATTTGTTTCAGCATTGATAGATTACTTGCATCAGCTTTATCCCAGAGACCATTGTGATATTTGAAGAAACTGGCTGTTTGCTTGCATCACTAGTGACAGGGCAGCCTCTCATTTAGAGTTTTCTGAGAAACCCGATGAGCAAAAGCACTCCCTGACTCAACTTCGCCATGTGAAGTGTTGTCAGAGAAGTAGGGGGCTTTACTGGCTCAGAGGAACAAGCTCTGGAACCACGCAGTGTGCTGGGAAATGACAGCAGTCTTAGAATAAATAAATATCTCAAAATCAGTCTGGCAAAGACATTATTTGTGTACTCGTACTGAAACAGCGTGTAATACATTTGGATGGGATTATGTAAATATGTATTTCGAGGTTTATAAATTCATGAGTTGAATTTACACTTTGTTTTGTCACAATATTAATTATTGAGCAGCCTAAATATAAGAGTACAGAGCATGCAGAACGCAAGTATAGTAAATTTAAATTTCGCATTGTCAACTCAAGTTAGGACAAAAAGGCTTCAGCCGCTGAGTGGCCAACTATCTCAGCGGTTGTCCCCTTAAATGGATACTTTCCTCTTTCCTGCTTCACCCCAATCTTTTCTGTTGTGTCTTTCTTTTTCTTATTCCTCTTTTTACGTTGTGTAGCTTTCCTAGCTACTTTGCCCTCAGATAATCTTTAGTAAACAGTCTAAAAAACCCTGATCAATCCTAAAAATCAAAACTAAGCACCTTTTGACTTCATTTTTTTTGTTTCTCTCAACCAAGATGGCATTTGAAGGCTCAATTTGCCACCTTGAGCTCTTTAGAATGAAGCAGATGTTTAAAATGTACAGCTTTATGGATTCCAGGAATAATCAAGCACTTCCCAGAAGTGTCCAAGGTGAAGGCAGAAGCTCTTGAAAAGTACTGTAATTACTCTACTCAATTTTCTTAACCCTCTTTTATTTAGGGCTTGGATACATTGGAGGCAAACAAATCTCTCACCATCAAGGACAGAGGCCTGTGGCGTGTTTTACAAGTGGCTCAGACTACGGCCATCAAATTGATGTAAAGTGAAGAGCTGTAGTTGCATAAACCATTAAACCCACCTAGAGAGACGTTTGCATCCCATCGCTCCCTCGAGGCATTTCGTAAGGCATCTCTTACTGTCTCTATCCACCCACTATCTGTTCCTCCTGCCAGAAAAAAAAACACAAAGAACAAATTTCTTCTCTTGCTCAATCTTTGGCAAATTCACCTGGTGGCTATAAAACATCTAATAGTCTGGAACACCACCGTTCTTTACCGGTCCTAAACCCTTAGTCTGCACATCTACAGCTTCAGATAGTAATGTACAGTATGTATTCCCACAGGAAGGTTTAAAGAGGACAAGTGTTTGGTTTGCTAGCTGCTAGATGGCACAGTTTGGGAACCGATCTCCTTCGGTTTCCTGGAACCACTGAAAATTTACTTCTGAATCATTTTCAATAATAGTCAGTGATCAATAATAGTCATATTTAGCCATTAAAGGATTAGTTCACTTCCAGAATAAAAAAAAAAAAAAATCCTGATAATTTACTCACCCCCATTAAGGTTTGAAATTAATGAAATTAAGGTTTTTGAGGGAAACAGTCCAAAATTTTAAATGGTGGCCAATGGGTTCAAGGTCCAAATTGCAGTTTCAGTTCAGCTTCAAAAACGAAACATCTGTAATTTTTTTACATTTTTTTTTAGGTGTATATACTTTTCAACCACAAAAGCTTGTCCTGCACTAGCTCAATCTCATGCATTACTTAGTCACGTTGGAAAGGTCACGTGTGACATAGGCGGAAGAGCCAACCCAGTTGTCAAACGCCCTTTACAAAAAAGGTAAAACAACGTCGAACGATTTTGAAGTTGGAAAAAAATTTACTTTTTCCTCCTACTTTACCTTTTTGAACACAGTACACAGATGAAGAATCATTATTATATAATAAATAATATATAAATTCTATAAAAAATTTTAGAAAATGACAGATCGTTTTGCTAGATATGACCTTTATTCCTCGGCTAAGATTGCGTAGAGCCCTTTGAAGCTACATTGAAATTGTAATTTGGACCTTCAACCTTTTGGCTCCCATTGAAGTCCACTATATGGAGAAAAATCCTGGTATGTTTTCATCAGAAACCTTAATTTCTTTTCGACTGGAGAAAGACAGACAGGAACATCTTGGATGACATAAGGGTAAGTATATTATCAGAAAATGTTTTATTCTGGAAGTGAACTAATCCTTTAATATTTTATGATATGGACACCAGGACTCAATAAGAAAATGAAAACAAGACTATTAACAAAACAATGTTTTTATGTTAAATTTGTATATTCATTGTATCAGTACATTTTTAGGTTCCAGGCTATTTTTTTCTAACTTGTTCTTTCTAAAATGCATTTGAGGATAATGTTTGAAAAATAAGATATTTAGAGAATATTAATGTTTCGGATTTCGTACACACACTAGTGCCTGGGTTTAATAGGCATTTAATGGAAATCAAAGTTTTCAGGACTTTGACAGCTCCAGGAAACTTCCACATTAACCAAACTTTGCACACAACTTTGTAACAAGATTCTCAACTATTGTATGAAAGATATTAGAGAATGATTTGGTGTACTATTTTACTTTACACAATATGTTTGTTAACATGGACAAAAATGTTTTTTTCTATAATCAGTGTGTCTATAATTTGTTTTATAATTAGCAGTTAAATGTGTGGGCAACTTAGTGAAAAAACAAGTAATAATGCAAGTAATAACTTTTCAACATCTATTATTTCATAGAAATATTGATATGCAATTTCTTTGGTAACACTTTAGTATAGGGATCAATTCTCACTAATAAGTAGTTGCTTATTATCATGTCTATTATTAACATATGGACTGTTTATTAGTACTTATAAAGCACATATTCTGACTACTGCATCCCAACTGTCTCGATGTTATCGTGGTCACATGACGAAAGGAAACGACTGGTCTTCCGGGCAAGAAGTGTGGTTTTTAAAATATGTTTGAAGTTCTTATTCTACTATAAACATTCTTTAAAGTTGTGTTTTGGGCCATTATGCTTTGGCACAGTATCTGTCAAACCAACTAAAACCGAAAGCACAATATGCCTTAATCCTTAAAAATTGAGTTTTCCATCTAAATAAAATCCCTACTGCCATTTCTGTCAAAATAAAAGCTTAAAAAGTGCAGTATATTTGTTGACAGCTATCGGTTTAAATGGATTACTGCAGTCCAAATTCAAAATATCTCTTTCAAGTGAAATTAGGAAAGAAGTATTGTAATTTCCCTACTGTAGTGTAAAGCAAAAATTATATACCTATAAAATATTCATTTTCATTTATTTTGCAGTGCAATTGTTTCACAATATATGGCTATTACTTTCATTGTTGTTATTATTATTATTATTATGTTTAATTTGTTTGACTTCCTAAAACACCAGTGTGAATGTAATTTAGACTGAGACAGTATATCACAAATAAAAAGAGGGTTGAGTCTCCGTTAAAGTTTATGTGCAAGTCAACTTGTCTTTTTTCTGACTTAAAGGGATAGTTCACTTTGAAATTAAATTTTGATATGTTTTAGCTTACCCCAAGGGCGTCCAAGATGTAGGTGTCTTTGTTTCCGCAGTAGTTTCAATTTTGATATTTTTAGGTCCAACCGTTCTTGTCTGTCAGTCATATAATGCATGCCTATGGTCACCTCACAAAAGAAAATGCACAGATTCAAATTAAACAGTCCAAATTAAACAATTCCCCATCGTAAGTACACATTAATGACCTAAGACACGAAACGAGCGGTTTGTGTGAGAAAACGAACAGTATTTATGTCGTTTTTTACCTTTTGTAAATAACCACATCCAAGCTGAAGTGCACGCGCTTCCTGGTGTGTGAGCGCGCCGGAGCTACTCCCGGAAAGCGCCGGAAGTGATCTCTCGTGCGTGAACATCGCTCATTGTTTACATAGAACAGAGACTGTAGGTAAGACAGCTAACAGAAATGGTACTCATTTGCGCTTATCCGGGATGTTTAAACAAGAAATGGTTAAAAAGGTATGTTTAGGGATGTTTAAAAAAGAAAAGAATTACTTGTGCTCGCGCAATGGATCACGTCCGGCGCTTTCCGGGAGTAGCGCCGGCGCGCTCACACACCAGGAAGCGCGTGCACTTCAGCTTGGATGTGGTTATTTACAAAAGGTAAAAAACGACATAAATACTGTTCGTTTTCTCACACAAATCGCAGATAGCGCGCCCCCTTCAACTTGGACGTGATTGTTTACAAGAGGTAAAAACGATATAAATACTGTTTGTTTTCTCACACAAACCACTCGTTTCGTGTCTTAGGTCATTAATGTGTACTTACGGTGGGGAATTGTTTAATTTGGACTGTTCAATTTGAATCTGTGCGTTTTCTTTTGTGAGGTGACCATAGGCATGCATTATATGACTGACAGACAAGAACGGTTGGACCTAAAAATATCAAAATTAAAACTACTGTGGAAACAAAGACACCTACATCTTGGATGCCCTTGGGGTAAGCTAAAACATATCAAAGTTTAATTTCAAAGTGAACTATTACTTTAAGTTTTCTTAGTTAAGAACATGGGTTGGATCTCCTAATTTTGAACTCTCAAATTGCATTATTTCCATCCATTAACTTCCATAAGAGTGCTGAATTTAGTCATACAGTCAATGCCTGTCATACTTTAAGACCAAGCAGAGGGAGTTGTCATGGTTAAACCTCCAAACATTTGGTATCTATAAAAAGCCCTGAATGTCCTCTCTACAGACTTAAAACTGTGGCATGTATGGTCTTGGAGAAATTCGCTAAAATATAAGGTCCTCTACAGAGAACAGAAGTCTGTACCTGGGTCCCTAAATTACACAACGAAATAACTGCTTATTAAATAATTTTACCAGATGGTTAAAACAATATTGGATTGTACTAAAATCCATATGTGGAGGTGTTGACAGTTATAGTGTATATGGAGACCTTTAACACCCTATACCCCGTTTCACAGATTGTCATATATAAGCGTGTTGTCAAACAGCTACTCAGTTGGAGCTTGAGGGTCAGATTGAAGCCTGTTAAACGGGTGTACTGCGGCCACATAAAGAAGATTGATCCTCAGTGTCCCATTCAAGATGACCAGCCTTACTACAACACAACTTAACCTGTACGCACAAGGCTCCCTCACTAGTATATCTGCCACCAAGAATCACATTAACCACTAACATTTTGACAACAGCTGTTTGTCAGTCTCAAGCCTGATAAGACGGCAAGAGACTTGTCCAGAAACTTGTGCTATTGTTGGGCCCATCAGACCTTCCCAGCTGACATGAGGCCATAAATGTGTCTAAATCTGAATAGTGGCTGTAACAGAAAGACTGTGTGCTATCGTATGCCCATCCATCTTCCTGGGTTTTTATGTTGTGCCTTGAAAGACAGCCATCAAGATGAGCCATATATATGGTTTACTGAGAAGCATCCTAACAGATATTGAAATATATATATTTTTTTCATACTGCACACATTTATTTTATTATTAATATATATACTTTTTTTTTTTCAAAATATGATTTATCCAAAACCAATGATTAAATTCACTGAAGGTCACATAGTTAACAAATGAATGATTAAATGAAACAAAGAAGTGTTTGAAATCCCATTTGGATCAGGTTTGTAAACATCAGACTGGTTTTGTGGTTATTTCAGGCTGCAGAAACTAGACGGATTTTAGTGGGATATGCCAATGCCTCGGATTTAGCTTCCTGTCTTCCATAGTATTTGTTTTCTTAGCAGCTTGTGTCAATCATCAAATCCTTTGTCATGTCTGTTTATGCTCAGTGTTGGTAAACGACCAAGATTACCAGAACTCGGGCGATATTTTGCATGCCGTAATGCTGGATTAAACACCTATTCTGTAATGCTGTAGATCACAGAGCCTGCGTGGATGTCTGTAATTGAAATTAGTCATAGAGGAAATATGGATTGTCTCACGCTGTCCAGTATTCTAAAGCAGAGCAGGTGTGAAATCGTTGAGAAAATGGTGGCTGTACTTTCCCGCTCCACCACCTCAGGCAGCAGTGCGTAGAGAGAAACCGATTAACTCACCCCAGGGCAGCCATGACGGACGTGGCGACCCAACAGTCGTAACAAGTCAAGCTTGGGCCCCCCCGCATTCATTCTAAATGCATCCTGTCAAATCCGAGTTGAATTTAACTGATGTCTTGCTGCCTCTGTCTCGCCTCACACTGTGTATCAGGAAACATGGGTTAGACCCCCTACTCTAAATCTTTTTTGAAGAAAATCTTTATCATGGTCTCTTACCTCTCATAAAATAACTAATAATTTGACCTTTTTATGACAAGGCAAGGTTTGATAAGATTATAAGGTGTGTTGTGACACGTACAAAACTTTGGAGGCAGTAATGTAAAAAAAAAAAGAAAAGAAAAAGTTTTTATTCAGCTAGGACACATTCAATTAATCAAAAGTGGCAGTAAAGGCAATTGTAAAGTTACAGATGATTTATATTTCGAATAAATGCAGTTTTTTTCATTCTATTCATCAAACAATACTTAACAAAATGGCACAGAAAATATACAACCTGATAACAGCAATTCATACATATTTTACGAGTTGGAATTAGGGGGAATTTAGGAATTTGAATGATCTGTGAGCAATCAAATGTATTTTACAAGGTGGCAAATTAATAGGAATTCGTATGAATGACCTTCCCTAACCCCGCCTCTAATCCTACCCCTCACAGAAATTGTACAAAATTGTATGAGTGAGGTCGTACGAATTAGCCACCTTGTAAAATATGTACGTCGTGATGTAGCACCAAAATATTATATAAGCAACACAATAAACTGTATATGTCTGTGTATACACTACCAGTCAGAAGTTTTTGAACAGTAAGATTTTGAATGTTTTTTAAGCTTCTTCTGCTTACCAAGTCTGCATTTATTTGATTCAAAGTTCAACAAAAACAGTAACATTTTGAAATATTTTTGCTGTTTAAAATAACTGTTTGAATATATTTTAAAATGTAATTTATTCCTGGGATTTCAAAGCCGAATTTTTTGCATCATTACTCTGGTCACATGATCATTCAGAAATAATTTTAATATTCTGATTTGCAGAACATTTATTATTATTTTTTATGTTGAAAACAGTTGAGTAGATTTTTTTCAGGTTACTTTGATGAATAGAAAATTCAGATAAACAGCATTTATCTGAAAAATTTAACATTATAAATGTCTTTATCATCAATTTTGATCAATTTAAAGCATCCTTGCTAAACAAAAGTATTAATTTCTATAATGTTACAAAGCTTTTTATTTCAGATAAATACTGATCTGAAAAAATCCTGAAAAAATTTACTCAACTGTTTTAAATATTGATAAACATATATTAAAAATGTTTTTTGAACCGCAAATCAGCATGTTAGAATGTTAATGTATGTATATTAAAGCAGAAAAGATATACTTTATATATATATATATATATTAAATTGCAATAATAATACTATTTTTTTATAACCTTGGTGAGACTTGTGTTTTAAAAGCAAGTTTTAAAAATGATTGTTGCTTTTTTCATCATGAAGACTCTTATTTGTCATTGACCCTAATATCAGGAAATATCACTTAAGTTTGTGATGAAGCAGAATATCTCATCTCACTTTCTGTTGCCATTCCCCCCTCGAGGCACTTTGTCTGCCTATATTGAAATGTCAAGTCTATCCCTTAGTAAGCAAACAAAGAAAGAAACAATGAGACAAGCATCAAGGAGAAAAAGTGTCCCATCACTTATTCTCCCAGTAGGATCTTTACATTGCAGAAAGTCTCTAGATGGCTGAAATGTCATTTTGCACTCTGCTTCTGCAGTCTAACTCGGCATTTCAATTTACAATGACTGAAGCAGCTGAGGGCTTTTTCAGGCTGTCCGCGGTGTACTTGTCATGCATGTCATGTCAAAATGCAGCAAGTCTTTTTTTATATATTTCTTTTTGATTTTCTTGTTGTGAAGGTGAACGTGAGCAGGTGGGAGAGGGGTCTGTGACTGTACTCCTCTGTCATGTCAAGCATATCCACCGCTCCATGAGAATTTGATCTGGAAGCGTGTGCAGCTCCTTTAGAACATCAGGCGTTGTGCGTATGGTGTGTGTCAGCGGGGTCTCTACAAGTCATGTTTTATACCAGATAGCAGCTCTGACGGTGGCACTTTAATATCTTCACACAACCATATGTATTATCTGTTTTCATTAGTAATTCCCGCTAACTTCTTATTCACACCAGGAGGCCTTGACATCCGCCTAAAGACTTAGGATATAGTCACGGATCATGACTCGGATTTTCTTTTTCTTTGGTGTGCATCTGTGCGCATACAAAACACAATCTTAGTGATACTGCAACGGAGAGACTAGGATAAATACATCAACTGCTTTTCTGTTGTTGTTGTTGTTGTTTAGTAACTCCACTCGGAGGAAGATTCATGCATTCTATTATCGGAGAGGTGAGGATGTTCAAAGATGCGGGAAATTTTTCAAATCACACGGTTCTGTATCTGTAAAAAAAGAATGTGGAGAAATAAATAAATTGCAATAGGAATGAATGGAGGGGTAATCTTGTTCATTTTTTGGTTCTTCTCTCTTCGTTTCTCTCGCTTTCTGACTACTGATGTGTGCAAATTATAATGTAATGTGTGTTTAAATGTTTGCTAGAAAACATTCGATCTAAAAACTGCTTGCATGAAGGAACTGCCAGCAGACGTGATTAGATAATTCATTCGCAGAGCATCTCAAAACAAATTAAAATGTATGTTCATACTTCTCTTCAGAAGTTAGAGTAGCACTTGCTGTTAAAGCTTCTTTATATATACAGTATGTGTGTTTGAGTTTCAGCTACTTCATATATAGAATAGGGAGAACTAAGTTCTGATAGAGCTGTATGGCATTTATAGGGGTCATGACACAAACAAATCTAATTTGCTTTATTTTTTTTTGTCAAATAAGAGGTCTTTGTACTAGTAAAACATCCTGCAAGTTTCACAGCTTAACATATCCTCTCATCATAAATAAAACATTTATTTAACTGAGCTTCAAAAATGACTTGGATTTTGTGGGGTTTATGACATCACAAGATCAGATGCATGAGCAATATCACACTTGTAGCCATGCAATACGGCTGGATATCGGCACGGCTGTGAATTGGCCATAGGCGCGAGGCCCCATGCCATCACAGCATTCCAATATACAGACATATCGCACAGCTAAGAGTGTGATATTACATTTAAACAACATTTCAATGTCAACAGTGTGTAAATACATAAGAAACAAGAATGGAGTGTCTTTAAAAACCCTCTTTTTTTGCGAAGTACCGTATCGACCCGAATATAAGACAACGCTGATTATAAGACGACCCCCTTTTTCAAGATGGACCTTTTGGAAAAATACTTTTTAAAAAACAAATCTTGTGTTTGATTAAGAAAAAAAAAACAGCTGAACCCAAGCCTTCATTACTAATTTAAAAACACCACTTTAGAATTAGCAACCAGAGCTGGGTAGTAACTGATTACATGTAATCTAGATTATGTAATCAGATTCCAAAAATGAAGTACTTGTAATTAGAGTTACATTTATACTCGTAATCAGACTACAGTTACTTTTTTATGGATTACATGATTACATATTATTCACACAATAGCAATAAATTATTAATAATTCATTGATTCGGTAGGTTTTTTTTAACCATGTATTATTGTGTCTTTGGAAGGCTTTTGTCTTTCATACTCATTAAAATGCAACATTATTTCTTATTTACATGCAATGCAAGCATTCCCAAACTTTTTGTCATCTAAACCTTATTCACCAAATATATATTAACTTTTAAGTACCCCTGAGATTTTAAAATAAATATTTCAATAATCAAGTATCATGTTTGCATGTTCACAGTTTCTTTGATGTTGATTAATGGTCACATGGCATGCAGGCAATTAAAAATATTTCATCTTTTTAGTAAGTGTTTTATTTTCATTGTTATTTTAAAATTAATGAAACACAATGACGTTCACTCTTATTCTTATGAATGGGAGAAACTGCAACACGCAATATGTAGGAATATTCTGGTAACCTTGATGTAATAAAACGTTTAATGCACTTCATGTTGTAAATTACAATGAATGGAACATATTTTCTTAACTCTTTGCATTTTTTACATCACTATGCTACAAGATAATCCTATTTAAATCAATGTGATAAACAAGTTAAGTGAAAAGTAATCTAAAAGTAATCAGATTAGATTACCTAAAAATATGTAATGTAACTGATTACAATTTGTAAGTAATCTACCCAGCTCTGTTAGCAACGAAGAAATGTTGAGCTTCTTCATTGAAAGCTAATTGTATTACTGTAGTAAAAACTCACTATATTCTGAGAGAAAGCTTTATTTATATAGCGCTTTTTACAATACAAATTGTGTCAAAGCAACTTTACAGTATCAAATGGGAAAGTAATATATCAATAATTCAGAAAGAAACTTTAAACAATTTTCAAAATGTTACTGTGCGAGTGTGATTACCTGCATCTGATACAGCATTCATTCTTCAGCTCAATCTCATATTCACAATAAAACATTAGTTTGAATGCCGATGAGGAAAGCGATCTTTGTTGTACTGTCCTTTCATCTGCTAAGGGTGATGAGTGAGCACTTTATGAGCACTGAACAGCGCTGACGCTCTAAAGCTCACATCTCCGAAAACATTAAAGCAAATTTTCAAATTCACCGCATATTTGAAGTCTAAGCAAATACATTCTCATCTGAAACTTTTAAAACTACATTCCATGACACAAACAGTACTATTTCTAAAATTATAGTGGATTCGAGTGTCCACCATGACACTCGCTGTGAGAAATACCACAAGTGATACAAATGGTGAAGCGGTTGGAGTTCCGATATCACTATAATATCGCACTCCTCTGAGCCAGTCAAATCCGAGCACCAGAAAGAACTGTTGTATAACTGTTGTATTTGCAAATGACTGCCTCCAGAGCAAGACATCAATGAATAGTTATACAGCATCACGCATTAGGCCCCGCCCACTTGCGTTCAGTCGCTTAACAGCTAACACTTTAAAAGTGACAACAGCAAATTTAAAACTCATTATAACCCCTGACTGTCTACACTGGAAATAATATACAGATTCCCGTTCAATTTATGACATCGTCCACACGATGGAGTCTGTCGACAACAGGAAAAGTGGACGAGTTAAAGAATGTTCACTTTGATGACAGAGAGTACACAAAAACACTGTTGAAAGGTTTGCATCACACACCATAGGAAAATCATTTCATAATGCTCTGTCTGTAATTTCCGGTTTTATATGGATAATGTTTTAAAACATTTATTCGCGTGTAATAGTGTGTAGACGCTGATAGTGTTTCCTACGCAATGATATTAGCCAATCATAACCTTGTCGTTGTACTGACAAGCCTTGAAGGAGCCACCCCTTAAAAACAGATCATTTCAGACATTTCCACATATCGAAAAATGGCTAAATTATGTAGATTTTTTAAACAATACAGTAAATATAATGCAAATTACATTGTCATGTCAAGTAGTAAATAGTTTGCTCTGCTAATTTGCATAATGCTAATTTTGCACCCTGCTGGGGTGCATTATTTTATTTGTATCTCAAACCTGTTCTGCATATTTGCAGTGCTCTGTTTGATCTGTGGATAAAGTCATTGAACGGCACATCAAGAGTATTCAGTTGCATATTTCCCTCTACTATTATCCCTTGTACAACAAAGGCTCTGAAATGCTTTCATGGATTTGTTGATTGTCTTATTTGTTTAGCCTTCAGTCCCTATATTTATACCAGTTGGCCAAATTCTCTTAACATCTATGATAAGACCTAAATGGTGGCAGTACAAGCAGAGAAAGTGGCATGATAATGTCATATGGCACTCTCAAATACAATTTAAAACTCAATAATATTACTGCAACCTGACCTCATTCTTAAATCAATACCAAAATGTTTATACCCTTTCAAAAATGCATGATATGAAATTGATCCTCATATTTCACATGAGGTTATTTCCAGACGGTTTTACTTTATTTGCCACCGACACAAAGCTCAGTGGAGGGTGGCCATGGTGGCAGATTAGCTATCCGAAGCATATTCGTGATAATCTCAACAGGTGTCATAACATGCTACCATGGACAAAGATCAACCAGCATCGCTGAGCAGAGTTACACTGAAAATGACATCGGGGACAGTATAGCGGTCTGGCCATCTGGAGCTGTGTGAGAATCCCTGCCGGGATGATCCACCTGTGGGACGCTGGTGTATTACATTTATTTACATATTTAATCCTGGCTCATCCGGACTGACTGGTTCTGCTAAATAATTCAGGCAATAATTGTGAAGGGGTAGGAGGGAATGCCGATAAATCTGATCCAACTGTCATCTGACTCAAACCCTGTGGTTCATTCACAAGTTTAGCATTTCTTCTCATTTAGAATCATCTATAACAAGAAAACAAGAAGAAAGAGAATGAGGGACGACATCTAGACTTTTCTTTTTTTATGGTGTCAGTTAAGGCCTTTACACTGAACAGTAGCAAAATTAATGATGAAAACATTGTGAAAATTTCTACCTTTAATACGACAAAAAGGAAAGAAAAAGTTGTTCTGTTAGTTTTAATAAAAATAAAATTGCCTGCCACCCACCTGCTTTATATAATAAGCACATTCAGTTCAGACCAAATCATAGCTGCAAGGGCGAGGAAATAGACGGTTCAAACAATATCAGTATTCATAGGAGCTAACAAGGCTGCTAACTCCACAACACAATATCAGCAGCAGACACTATTTTTTTTAAGTAACATTGCATATTTGTCACTAATAAACCACAATTTCTAGTCTGTTCTTAAATATCTGCCTCAATATTAATTTTACTCATGCTACATTGCTTTGTTCAGATAAGTCTGGCATGGTTTCATGCAGAAGTGCTAATTTAATTTATTAGTAGCTTTGGCAGAACTTTAATTGAATATGCATTTTGTTGGTCAAAGTCAAGGAACGTGTCATTCTTTTTTACACACTTTTTTGGCTTTGTGTCACATCATTGACTGCATTGTATGCTTTTCATGTCCTGCCGTGAACTCGTTTGCTTTTGTTTTTGTATTAACAAGTAGCTATGTCTCAAAACAGACAGGGATGTTTCTTGGTCCTTAGTTTGATGGATTCTGTTTCATTCAAAAAAATAAAAATAAATAATAATAATAATAATAAATGAAGTAGCTTATGTAGTTTATGAGTGTTTTGTAGATACAGTGTCTTTTCAAGTCTCCCAAAAAGCTTATTCTATTATACGGTATATTTATTTTCTGTTCACACAGTACAGTCTAACCACTATTTGACAGGGTGTAATGAAGTGAAACATTCTTTGACAAGACCTTACTATTTTCTATATTTATTTTCATACCTTTTTACTTTTTTTGCAGTGAAACTGCAATGTCGGCATAACACTGACAACTTTTGAATTAAGTTGCATTGATCTTTTTGGGGTTGATTTACTTTGGGTGAAGGCAGAATCTATTCAGATGTCTTATACTGTACGTGTTAAAAAAATACTCCATCCAGAACAAAAAATTGTCTTTTACTCACCCCATGCTGTTCCAAACACAAAAGAACAATTTTTCTTTCATGTATTTTGTTCTGTGGAATGGGGATTGATACTAAGTTTCAGAAATGGATAGAAAATCACCATTAAATTAAAATAAAAGAGGTCCATATGACTTCAAAAGCCATTAAATCTGTAAAAATGCATGTAATTTTTCCATTATTTTCTAATAATCTTTATTGAGCTGTTAACTTCTGTGACTGGATCATTGAGTCATGGAGATTTACTCAACTGGACTATGGTTTTAAATGACTTTTATTACTTTTATTTTTATTATTATATATTTTTTTGAAGATTCTAATTGATTTCTTAAACTCTTCAGTTAGTGAACATTTCTCATTTTGTGTTTGTGTAAGTTATAGATGTTTGAAACCACATGAGGGTTAGTCAACACTGTCTCATGACAAAAATGTTTGGATTTTACGAGGTACGTACGTATTTTAATTTGTATACACCTCACTTGTACGATTTTGTATTTATTACATTTTATTTTATAAAAAATCGTACAAGTTTGTACGAGTGAGATCGTACAAATTAGATACTTCATAACTGTTGGTGACACAGATTTCATTCATAATGTTAACTCAGTTGTCAGTTTATCTCGTTTACCATATATAAGTGTAGCACAGTACATTGACATGTTCTTACTGTAGTAATTGATATAAACTGCTTTGAAATAAGTGCAAAGAAATGGTTGCTAAATGTTTCCCCACTTCAGTGAAAAGGTTAAAAAAAGTGCTCTACCATAACCATGTCAGTGAGTGCTTTTCCAAGAACAAATTTTGAATGCAAACTGCAAGTGCTCTCAAAAGCTCAGCTTTAATCACTCATAAAACAACTCTAAGATGCCAGGGAGTGATTTTGTCATGGTAGCTTTCATTGTGCATTTTCCATGAAACGCCAACAAATTTCTGTGTAAATCTTTTTTTTTCCAAAAACAAACAAAAAATTAGCATTCAATTCAATGGGACAGTTTACTTAGACATGGATTTGTACAATGATTTACTCAGAAGTTCGCTCTGCTTGTGTTTCATGAATAAGTCCCATTGTTTGTTTCTGTTCTGCTGGTATGTTTGGTATCTTGCATTTGCATATGTTTTAATTTGCATACTACTTCTGGTTCCTCATTTCTAACATCTTCGCCACAGTCAACGTGAATATACCATTATTTACAGGTTCTATTAAAAAGACTTTCAAAGTGAAACCCTTTAACCCCAAAAAGAACATTCTCTGTAAATGCTCTTTTGCTATAGAAAAACATTCGTATAGAAACATTATTCGTAGCACTGTTAAGAGTAAAAACAGCATTCTGGAACACAGTGCTTTTTGTTTGAGAGCATGTACAGTTTTTTTTTTTTTTTTTCTCCTGGAACCACCTGTAATATCTTAAATATGATTAATAATATTTTAAGATTTCTGTTCTTTTTCCTTCTAACCACCATATTCCGATGTAATTTGAGGATTGAGGTCA
The DNA here is from genome assembly GCA_033026305.1 of Cirrhinus molitorella. Classification (NCBI taxonomy): domain Eukaryota; kingdom Metazoa; phylum Chordata; class Actinopteri; order Cypriniformes; family Cyprinidae; genus Cirrhinus; species Cirrhinus molitorella. The sequence continues at coordinate 31,032,496 of CM065120.1, forward strand.
TCTTGAGCACTGCCAATGAATGGGTCTATAATAAAGACCCATTGCTGTTACAAGTATATAGTTGTTGTTGTTTTTTTTGGCTCAAAAGATGTGCTTGTGTACTTTTCATACTGCTGTATATAGGCTTACATTTACATTGCCATTTTTCTGTTTTTTTTTAAGGCTTAGTTTGACAGATTTCATGAATACATTTTTCTGAATTATTTTATACATTTTATGTTGAAATAATGTGTATAGTTGCCCATTTTCTCCACTGAATAAACAATGTAAAAAAGTAATTGTGACTTTTAATCTCACAATTCTGACTTTTTTCCTCAGAATTGTGGTTTAATATTTTAAAATTGTAACCTTTTCTCAGAATAACTTATATTTTGCATTTCTGACTTATATAAAATGCAATTGCGAGTTAAGTCAAAATTGTAAGATATCACCTCATAATTCTGAGAAATGTAGTCAGAATTGCATGATGTAAACTCGCAATTCTGAGAAATAAAGATGCGGTTCTGAAAAAATAAAGTCAGAATTGCGAGATATAAACTCATAATTCTGACTTTTTCCAGCAATTGCGAGATATTAAAGATAAGAAATTTTCTCAGAATTGCTTATATTTTGCAATTCTGGCTTTTATAAAAAGACAATTATGAGTTTGTGAGATATAAACTCACAATTCGGACTTTTTTCCCCCTCAAAATTGCACTTTATAACTCACAATTGCGAGTATATATCTCACAATTCTGAGAAAAAAAGTATGATATATTCAGTGGAAACTGGATGCCATAGGTTGGCAAAAAAAAAAATATCTATATACAGGTCCTTCTCAAAAAATTAGCATATTGTGATAAAGTTCATTATTTTCTGTAATGTACTGATAAACATTAGACTTTCATATATTTTAGATTCATTACACACAACTGAAGTAGTTCAAGCCTTTTTTTTGTTTTAATATTGATGATTTTGGCATACAGCTCATGAAAACCCAAAATTCCTATCTCAAAAAATTTGCATATTTCATCCGACCAATAAAAGAAAAGTGTTTTTAATACAAAAAAAGTCAACCTTCAAATAATTATGTTTAGTTATGCACTCAATACTTGGTCGGGAATCCTTTTGCAGAAATGACTGCTTCAATGCGGCGTGGCATGGAGGCAATCAGCCTGTGGCACTGCTGAGGTGTTATGGAGGCCCAGGATGCTTCGATAGCGGCCTTAAGCTCATCCAGAGTGTTGGGTCTTGCGTCTCTCAACTTTCTCTTCACAATATCCCACAGATTCTCTATGGGGTTCAGGTCAGGAGAGTTGGCAGGCCAATTGAGCACAGTAATACCATGGTCAGTAAACCATTTACCAGTGGTTTTGGCACTGTGAGCAGGTGCCAGGTCGTGCTGAAAAATGAAATCTTCATCTCCATAAAGCTTTTCAGCAGATGGAAGCATGAAGTGCTCCAAAATCTCCTGATAGCTAGCTGCATTGACCCTGCCCTTGATAAAACACAGTGGACCAACACCAGCAGCTGACATGGCACCCCAGACCATCACTGACTGTGGGTACTTGACACTGGACTTCAGGCATTTTGGCATTTCCCTCTCCCCAGTCTTCCTCCAGACTCTGGCACCTTGATTTCCGAATGACATGCAAAATTTGCTTTCATCCGAAAAAAGTACTTTGGACCACTGAGCAACAGTCCAGTGCTGCTTCTCTGTAGCCCAGGTCAGGCGCTTCTGCCGCTGTTTCTGGTTCAAAAGTGGCTTGACCTGGGGAATGCGGCACCTGTAGCCCATTTCCTGCACACGCCTGTACATGGTGGCTCTGGATGTTTCTACTCCAGACTCAGTCCACTGCTTCCGCAGGTCCCCCTCTCGTTGTGCAGCGTTTTCTGCCACACTTTTTCCTTCCCACAGACTTCCCACTGAGGTGCCTTGATACAGCACTCTGGGAACAGCCTATTCGTTCAGAAATTTCTTTCTGTGTCTTACCCTCTTGCTTGAGGGTGTCAATGATGGCCTTCTGGACAGCAGTCAGGTCGGCAGTCTTACCCATGATTGCGGTTTTGAGTAATGAACCAGGCTGGGAGTTTTTAAAAGCCTCAGGAATCTTTTGCAGGTGTTTAGAGTTAATTAGTTGATTCAGATGATTAGGTTAATAGCTCGTTTAGAGAACCTTTTCATGATATGCTAATTTTTTGAGATAGGAATTTTGGGTTTTCATGAGCTGTATGCCAAAATCATCAATATTAAAACAAAAAAAAGGCTTGAACTACTTCAGTTGTGTGTAAAAAATTTATAATATATGAAAGTCTAATGTTTATCAGTACATTACAGAAAATAATGAACTTTATCACAATATGCAAATTTTTTGAGAAGGACCTGTATATATCTTATTTACAGTTTGATGATTGAAATTGATTGATGAATTGATTTTTAAAAATATTTGGTCTAATTTTATGTTATTTTGTAGAATTATATATAGAATTTATAATTATTATCTTATTTCATAGAATTGTCTAAAATATTTTATAGAATTTATCTAATTCTAACATTTAATGCTTTACAGAATGCTTTATATGTATATTCCTTAAATCTACTTAATTTTTGATTATTATTATTATTATTATTATTTATTTATTTATTTATATGGAAGTGGACATGGAAAAGATAAAGGAGGCAGTATGACCCATACTTGTGTGTATACTTCTTATCCCTTCAAAAATGGCACCTCACAGCAGTTGCACATCAGATGCTAGTTTTGAGCATCTCTTATTGTTTGTATTTGTATGTGAACAGCAGGGGCTGGATATTTTCTTGTCATGTCTGTTTTGCTCTGATGGTCACAACACAGTGGCCTGCTGTTGTCTCTTTGTCAGTCTGTGTAGGTACAGGACTGTGCCTCTATTGCTTATATAAAAGCTGTGATGCTTTGTTAATAATAAAAAAAGCAAATGTCTGACTGAAATCTATTGAGCTGTTTACAGCAAACATAAAATCCAAGCCACATCCATATTAAATTGAATTAAAATGCACATTTTTGATTTGATTGAACTGCAGAATGTTATGATAGTCATGATAGTCATTCTCTCTGATTGTTTTGACAATAAAAAGACTAGTTCACTGAAATGAAAGTTCATTATTCACCCTTCTGCCACCTGTATGACTGTTTCTTCCTTAGAACACAAAAAACACTTGAATATAAAGCAGTTGTATTACATAATACATTATACATTGTTATATAGAGTTGTAGGGAACACATTTATGCTTCTTTCATGGTGTTTTCAATATTTAATTTCCGTTCCTGTTCATTCATTTTCTTATTCCTATTCTTTTGTGTTATTTTGTGAAGGAAGCACATCACGTGTGGTTGGAATTTTCTTTTTTGGGTGGACTATTCCTTCAAGTCATTACTATATCAGATATTTTCTACACTGCCTGAACAAATGGATCAGATTTCATCACTTACAAAATGACCAATGAACAGATTTATGTGCAGTGTGACCGAAGCCTGAGGGCCCCTGGCTGCTTTAATGTTTCCTGGATTGTGACGGCCACTGGGTGGAGCTGTCCCTCTGCTACACATACACACACACATATGCAAACACACACACACACACACACACACACACACACACACACACACAAACATCTAAAGAGACAGTCTTTTCTATCTTATTCTTTATTTACTCGCCTCAGTTACTCTGTCATACACACACACACACACACACACACACACACACACACACACACAGACACTTACTGATGTTGCCGTTGCTAAAAAATCTACCCTGCTTTCCCTAAATTATCCCTTTACCACCTGCAGAATGTGCCGAAGAATGTGTGAAAATCCTCTGTGATGTTCAGCAGTGTCTGTTACTTATTGCACCTTCCGACAGGACAGCTTCCTTGGCCTTAGACGGTTTCTCTTGGCCCCTTTCCACGGTTTTACCGTAATATATGAGTAGGAGGTTTTTACTGTTGTGGTAAAGAACACCGCCTCAGTCTTATCTAACAGACCTGAGTCTCTGAGTCATTGTCTTGTGTAAATCAAACCGTGAAAACGCTGCTCTGCCTAGTACTTGGTTCCCTATGGAATTATCCTTGCTATTATACTGACACCTGGGAGGCGCACAGCAATTTTGAGAAACAGCGTTTTTAGATCATCCTCAGCTTCGCTGGCAGCATAACCTCCAAACAATGGAAATGATTGAAGTAAAAAGGCAAATGTGTTTCAGGATGTCATTTCTGCGACGTGTATATCGCACTCTGAGGTGAATGCGTCTAATCTGAGATGAGATTTCTCGCTTTGGAAAATGATCTACACTTGACCTTGGTGGAGATTGTCTTCTGTTTATGTGATTTGGACGCAGAAAGCTATTATACACAGATATGCACAATGCGATCTTTGTAATTTGCTGAGTGAAAATAATTCAGGCTGGCTGCTATCAAGGTGTATGTGACATTTTAAACATTCTGCCTTTTGTTATAGACTAGAAACAGGACTTTTTGTGAAGCCTAAAACACAACTAACTTTAGATGGATAGTTCACTCAAAAATGAAAATTCAGTCATTAATTACTCACCCTCATGTCGTTCCAAACCCATAAGACCTTCGTTCATCTTCGGAACACTACTGTTGTAGTCAAGACCACCTAAACTGAGACCAAGTCGAGACCGAGACCATAAAAGGTTTAGACTAGTCTTAAAAGTTAGTCATCAGTTTTTTTCTGGTCAGACTGGTCATAATTTTTTTAATTTGGTTACATGGAAATGTTGTTTAGTCTAGTTGAATCCAGAAAGTAAGACTGATTACCCCTTGGCTAACTAATAGTTGGTGAAACTAGTTCTTAAGACACTGTCTTAACATAGCGGCTAAGTTGCAACTGGCCCCAGAGCGTGTTGAGACCAAGACAAGACCAAGACCAAAGCAGGGCGAGACCGAGTCGAGACCAAGACCGACCAGCACTCCTCAAATTAATTTGAAAGATCCACATTTACTGTGAAAAGTCTTGAAAAAAGTAATACAAAGTCATTGCAGTGGTGTATTTTTATTATTTTGTTTTATAGGAATTTTCCTTTTAAATTGGCAAACATATACATGTACAAGCTAAAAACAACTTAACCATCTTTATTCAACACTTATTGTCTGTTTTATCATAAGACTAACATATTTTGCTGTAAGAAAAAAGCAAAACATTCAAAATTTAAAATGTAGAAAATTGTAAATACCCAAGATATACACCGGGTGTCAAATGTTTAGAATAATACAGATTTTGTAGTGTTTTTGAATGTTTCTTTTGCTAATCAAAAAAACATTTATTCAATAAAAATACAGTAAGACATTAATACTGTACAATTTTGTTACAATTTCAAATAATTCAAAATTATTCAGTAATAATAATTAAGTATTTAATAATAATTAAGCTCTAAATCAGCATATTAGAATGATTTCTGAAGGATTGTGTGACTGGAGTTATGATGCTGAAACTTCAGCTTTGATAACAGCAATAAATTACATTTGACATAAATTGTAATAATGTGTCACAATAATACAATTCTTACTGTATTCCTGATCAAATAAATACAGCCTTGGTGAGAAAGAGACTCCTTTCAGAAATATGAAAAATTTTAATTATTCTAAACTTTTGACCCCGCACATGTGAATGGGGGCAGGGAGGTGTGGCAGCCTTTATAGAATTTTTTTTATCAAATTTGTTATTCAACAGATTCTGTTAATTGGAAGCAGCTTATATGTTCCGATATTGATTTCTTTGAAACTATTTTCATTGCAGAAATAAAAGTTGTATTTAAAATTCTGTATAAAATATAGTAACTTAATATTACTTCTTGTTTATTGAATGCTAGTATAAATATAACATTTGCCGTTGTGCACGTTTATGAAAACTGCTCTCTTTCTTTTGTAGTGCTTAATTATGTAGCATTATATAAAATGATCACATACAATCACAACAGTAGCTTAACAATAGAAATCAGTATAGAAATATGTTATTTAGGCTGTTGCATTTGTCAGATTTAGATCCAATCTCATGATGTTCACAAAGACAATGCACTTGCAATTTAGTGATATCCACACAGTTGTGGTTTGGCCGGTCTTGAAGTAAAATCCCGAGTCCTCTTAATCTGAGACCAAGACAAGACCGAGTCCAAATGTAGTTGAGACTGAGACAAAACCAAGACCATCAAAAAATGATCTTAAGACCGGTGATTAATGACAAATATCTTAATGACAAATTAAGATATTTTTGATGAAATCCGAGAGCTTTCTGACCCAGTATAGACAACTACCACTTTCAAGGCCTAGAAAGGTAGTAAGGACATTGTTAAAATAGTCCATGTGACAGCTTTTATGAAGCTATGAGAAAACATTTTGTGCTCAAAGAAAACTTTATTCAACAATTTATTTTCTTGCATCTTGCGTCTTCACCTTGTGTTCACAGTACAGTACCACCTTTTGTACCACCTTGTGTTCACAGTACAGTACCGTATTATAATACACTTGAGGTCAAAAGTTTACATACACCTGGCAAAAATGTTATGTTACCAAAGTAAGAGGGATCATACAAAATGCATGTTGTTTTTTATTTAGTACTGACCTGAATAAGATATTTCACATAAAAGACGTTTACATACTGTATAGTCCACAAGAAAAATAAAAAGTTGAATTCATAAAAATGACCCCATTCAAAAGTTTACATACACTTGATTCTTTGCACTGTGCTGTTACCTGAAATATCCACAGCAATTTTTTTTTTTTGCCTGCTGTTCTTCAGAAAAATCCTTCAGGTCTCACATATTCTTTGGTTTTTCAGCATTTTTGAGTATTTAAACCCTTTCCAACAATGACCGTATGATTTTGAAATCTATCTCTTTACACTGAGAGACTCATGTGGAACTATTACAGAAGTTTCAATCACTCACTGATGCATTAAGAGCCAGGGGTGTAAACTTTTGAATAGAATGAATATGTGTAGATTTTGCTTATTTTGCCTAAATATCTTTTTTTTTTTTTCATTTAGTACTGTTTCCTTCTGAAGCGTCAGTGAGCATTTGAACCTTCTGTGATAGTTGCATATGAGTCCCTCAGTGTGAAAAGATGGATCTCAAAATCATAGTCATGTTTGGAAAGGGTTCAGATATACAAAACTGCTGAAAAACCAAAGAATTTTTGATTTTTTTGAAGAACAGCAGGCGGATTAACTGTTTAGGACAAACAAGGGACTCATGAACTCTCACTAAAAAAAAGTGTACATAAAGTATAATAAGTAAAAAATAGCATTTCAAATAGAAATCTTTGAAAATGTCACTTTTGAACAGCATTTATTTTACATAAAATGATCCAACATTTAAATTTAGAGAACTGAACTGTACGCTTGAGACAACCTAGAACTAATTTATATTAAATCTGTCAGATAATGATAAACTGTTAATTAGTTTTATGTTATTGCCAATAACCAATATATGGCTGATTTTAAAATTCTATTGTAAATGGCCTTGAGCATGATCATAATTATTGAATAGTGTGCTTTAACACTTGTGTTTTGTCTACAGTAACAAGTAATCTAAATACTTACGCTTCTCCATATTTTCAGCATATTGAAGTTTTATTGCACTCTTCTTTTTGTATGTGTGTGTGGCACCCTGGGCTGGTTTGCTACTAGACTGAGATCAGTGTGATTAAAAATCCCTTTCCATTTCGCTTTGTAAATGTCACCCAGGCAACACTGAAACATTAGCTTTTTTGCCTCCATTTTCAGAAGCATGTAAAAATCTGCTATAAAATTATTTTAATTACAAACTTGACAGAAAGCCAGCATTTTTGCGAGAAGTGTTTTTAAATAAATAAATCCCTGCAATTCAAATAAGCGTGATCTTTCACTTCCGAAAGGGCAAAATGCACCGGCGTCGCTCTTTCTGCACCTCACCTGAGAATAATACTAATATGTGCAAGATTGTTTCTGAGAATAAAATAAAGAAGCCATTATGTGCATTCGCTTATATTATCTGTTATACAGCCGATCTGCCTATGCGAGTGAGCCATTGCTGTTTGAATGGTCACAGAGGGTATGTGAACACGTTTGTGCTTTTTAATCAAGTGTACAGGCTTTTGTTTTTGTAGTCTTGTCTCTCAGGATTGACTTGTTTGTTTCTTATTTTCTTTAGTTTAAGGATCATTATGCCAAAAATGTGAGGTACAAATATAAAATCGCTTTTCAGCTTCTTCTGTCACCTACAAAATATCGCTTTTTGGATGTCACGCACATTCCTTTCACATTCATTATAGACTACACAGACTGGTTTCTCTTCCCCCTCAATGTGGCTAATGCAATTTACCTTTCCTTAATGCAGTATTCTCATCAAAACTGTGTGGAAACTTAATAATTTTGGACCTTGAGAAATACCAGAGCTACTATGAGCATAAAGAATGTCATTATTCTGAATATTTCTGCTAACAATTGATTTTGGCTGTTACAGATTCTTTTGGACATAACATTTTGTCACCCAGTATTGATGTGTTTGCCGTGTCTTGCTTTAACTGTCACTGAATGCTGCCTTGTTAATACAAAGAAAGTACTGGCACTCTGGTTTCTCGCCAACGTTTACGTAGGCGGTACGAAAGTGCCACAGAGAAACAAGATATACAAATACACATTAAAGGTAATTAGAGTAATTACATAGAAGCTAAGGGAAGCTAATCTTACAGAAGAACCCGTTATTTCCACATATTTATCTGAAAATAGATATTTTCTATATCTTCATGGTGGCTGTGGTATATTTTTGGATGCACTGTTGTACAAGATACTTAGAGGATGTTTTTGATAATTGCCTCTCCAATGGTGTACCCGACAGTGATGCACTAATAAACTGAAAAGTTTTTCTTTTGCTTTTTTGAAAAGCTCCCAGCTTTCCTATGGTATCAAAACCTAAAAAAGGTAAAAATTCACAGATTTCATCGATCGCATCACATATAGTCCACAACAGAAAATAATAGTAGAATTTATAAAAATGACCCTGTTCAAAAGTTTATATCCCTTTTATTCTTAAAAGGGTTACTCCACCCCAAAATTAAAATTTTGTCATTAATCACTTCCCCCCATGGCGTTCCAAATCTGTAAAAGCTTTGTTCGTCTTCAGAATACAATTGAAGATATTTTGGATGAAAATCATGAGCTTTGTGGCTGTCCCATTGACTGCCAAGTAAATAACACTGTCAAGGCCCAGAAAAGTATGAAAGACGTCATCAAAATAGTACATCTGCCATCAGTGGTTCAACCATAGTTTTACGAAGCTACAAGAATACTTTTTGTGCACAAAAAGAACAAAAATAACTTTATTCAACAAAACTCCACGTCACCGTACCGCCATTTTGGAGAGTATCCACTGGATGCAAACAGCGTACATTATTCTCTGCCAGCTGCGTCAAGCAGATACGCCATTTTTGTTCGAATCAAAGCATAAATAAACATAGAAAACATATCTGTATGCTGTGGCTGACGGAGAACAATGCGCGCTGTTTGTGTCCAGTGGATACTCTCCAAAATGGCGCTACATTGACATGGAGTAGACAAATTGTTCAATAAATTATGGTTGAACCACTGACTATTTGTGATTATGATGACATCTTTCATACTTTTATGGGCCTTGGCAGTGTTATTTACTTGGCAGTCAATGGGACAGCCGTAAAAGCTCCCAGTTTATTTACGGCTTTTACGGGTTTGGAACAAATTGGGGTAAGTGATTAATGACAAAATTTTAATTTTGGGGTGGAGTAACCCTTTAATACTGTGTTCTTACCTAAATGATTGTTTTTTTAGTGATATTTGTCGATGAGTCCCTTGTTTGTGCTGAACAGTTAAACTGCCTGCTGTTCTTCAGAAAACATACTTGTGGTCCCTCAAATTCTTTGGTTTTCCAGCATTTTTGTGTATTTGAACCCTTTCCAACAATGAGTGTATGATCTTGAGATTCATTTTTTTCACACTGAGGGCAACTGAGGGACTCATATGCAACTTTTACAGAAGGTTAAAACACTCATTGATGCCTCAGAAGGAAAATTTGAATATTAGGGCAAATTTAACTTTTGTCTTCTGGAAAATATTTATCTTCTGCAGCCTCTGAAGGGTAGTACTGAATGAAAGAATATGATATTTAGGCAAAATAAGAAAAATGTATCTCCATTCTGTTTACAAGTTTTCACCCCAATCTTAATGCCCGGTTATAGCCAGATTATAGTCAGATTTTCATGGTATGTTATCTTTGTGCACACCTCTCCACTAATACTTGGTTGAAACACATTTTGCTTTTAATACAGCAGACAGTCTTTTTGAATAAAGTCAACTTAGCACATATTTATTTGTCAATTTTTTCCACACTCTTCCTGGCAAAAGAGCTCCAGATTGATCATACTGCAGAGGGATCTTCTGTGTAGAGCTTTTTCAAGTTATTCCACAACTTTGTCAATTGAATTCAGGTCTGGGCTCTGACTGGGCCATTACAAAAGGTTATTTTTATTTTTCTGAAGCGGCTTCTTTTATAGACTTGGATTTGTGTTCGAGGTTATTATCATGCTGAAAGGTGAAATTCCTCTTTATCTTCAGCTTTTTAATGGATGCCTGTAGGTTTTGTGCCAACATGTTCTGGTTTTTGGCACTTTCTGTGCTTCCTTCTTGAGTGCTGCCCCAGTCCCAAATGAGGAGAACTTGAAAAGTACCATGCTTCATTGTTGTTTGGAGGATGAGCTGTCTTGTTTTTGTTCCAAATTTACTTTTAAAATTCTGGCTTAAAAGTTCAGTTTGATTTCATTAGACTATAAAGCATTTTCTCCCCCCCTCCCCCAGCTGTCCACACTCAGGACTGCATTAACACTGTAAGGGGCCCCTGGGCTTTCTTCAACAAGAACTAGTCTACATTCACTCAATGTTGATAATCACAAAGCGCAAGTCGTCAGGCATTAATTTTGCAGTAATAAATGCCATTAACAAAACATCCAAACATAAAGTTCTGTCATATAAAATATATACAAATAACACTGCATGAACTACACAGACATATGTCAGACATATGTTACAAAGATATCTAAAAATGTGTAGCATTTAATTGTACGTGTTAACGGTGGTTAGATTCATTATGAACTGTTAAAAACAATGTAGGACGGTAAATTAGTGAAGGTAAATGTACTTCTTCACAAAACGGTCTATGCACTTCTGATTTACCTTCACAAAGATGTCTTTCCGCTTGTGGATCTTTGCAGTTTTTAAATGATTAATTTACCCTGATAACAGTTGATGATTAGTTGACAACTTGTGCTTGAATAGAAAAATACATACAAGAGTAGGCTATGCAATGTTATTTTACATGTGATTATTCAGTTTCTGTACATGAACATCTACAAACTCCAAAACCTAAAGCTTTGTTTAATTTGTATCTTTGTTCTGTTTATTTATTTGAGCTATTGCTTACAATTCGTTCATTTGTTCTTACTGACTGTTCACTTGTCTTCAGTTGGAATTGGGAATTGTAAAATTGATACTATTTTTTTTTTTTTGTGTGTGTGGCAGGGCAAGTAAAAATTTAAACCACTGTTGAGCCCTTATGGCCAAATCACATTCAGTTGCCTCAAGATTTGATTTGATTTGATTTGATTTGATGATGATGATGCATCACAATGCATCTTTTCCTCCAACTATTTAAATACCATAGTAAATGAGTAACCAAAATAAAGATATTTTTGTTGTTTTATCTTTGTTATTAAAAATAAACACAAAGATGCAAATAAAAAAAGGGAAGCAAATACAAAATAAGACTATGAAAAAAAAATGGAATTAGCAGTGCTTCTAATCTATTTTACAAAAGCACTTAAGTAAGAATAATACAGAAATTAAATAATCAAATGTAAGTATAATCATTGCGTACTATTTAGTGTATTAATTACATTTAATAAAGCTACAAAAGTTATTTAGTCAAGAGCAGTGAGTAATTCCCTCTTTTCTTTTGTTGTTTGAGGTGTATTATATGAAGATCTAAATCACAAATCTAATCTAATATGTGGTTTAGCCTATTGTGCTTAAAATCTCGTTTTAACATTAAGCACATCCCACATTATTTTCTCATTTATGCATATTCCTTTCGTAAAAAATTATATGTGCCAAATTCTTGCTTTAAGAAAAGTTTATTTTCTGGTAGAGATTATCTGGAAACATCAGAAGCTTTAAGTGCTTTGCTTCCAAAGGCATACGCAACTTTTCTTTATTAATATAGCCTATAACAAGAGTACTTTCTTGTAATAAAACACCTTGACCGTGGTGTAGTGTGGGGTATATGTAGGTATATGCCATATCCACTTCTTTATCAGTGCACTGTGAGTATACCCACTTTTAAATTTCATCTGATGCACGTCATTCAGTAGTGTCCTGCATTAGCCAAAATCATGACAGTCCACCACATGAATAGCTAATTCATCGAATGTGAATAAATGCAAATATTCCCTAAAAACATCCAGTAAAGGTGATATGGTCAGGACCGTGGTGCTGGCTTCCTTTAAAATATGTGTGATGATTGTGCCCCGCACCGTTCCTCCACCCAAGTCAGAAGACTTGTGACAGATATGCCCCCTGTTTATATGCAAAAGCATGTCAGGGGAGGCACGCCGAGTGGTAAAATAATAATTATTATTTATTACTAATTTGAATCAGTACAGTATAACAAAAACAGTACCTTAAAATTAAAAGAAGCAGATTTTCACAATCAAAAATTTCTTAAACCGGTGAACCCCTATAAACTTTCCAGCCCAAGGATCCAGTAAACGAATGCATTCAGTTGATAAGACTATATTCCACAGCTGTAGTATGTAGTGGCTAACTAACAACTGCAAGCTCAACTGTTAAGATGGAAAAGTAGTTAAATATTTGACTAACTATAGCCTGCTCCTATCTAACTACTGATCGGGACCTTCTCCTAGCATTAATATGCCGTGATCTTCGGAAGTTTGGGCAGTTTTTCTCTTTTCTGCACGCGCATTCATAGCAAACAGATAAAGCGTAATTTTAAGGGAACAGTCAACTCATTATTAAATGCAGTTAAGCCCAGGTAAGCCCATGCATTAATGTGGCCCTGTCCACACTACACCACAGCACAGACATGTAAAGGATTGCAAAGTTGTAACATGTGATCATGCTTTGCAAGGCATGCAGACCAACAGATGTTAATTAACTGAAACAGAAACTGATTCAGCATACCATCTAAATAGTCATCTTAAATCCCATAATTTATTGGTTTATGAGATCAACAGAGTCATCCAGGGTTTGTAACGTCATGGACAGTAGCTTTTTTCCTGGTCTTTCGTTCATCCAACATGTTGCAGATGTAAGCTTATGTGAGATAAGAGATGAGTCGCTTGTCGCAAGTTTGATCTGCTAATTTATCGCCCCTCCTCCCAAACCAATTACAAGCTCAGATTTGCATCAGAATTACTTAATTACTTGATTAGAGTGGATGTTGAGTTAATTGGATGGTGGAGTCCTTGTAACAATGAAGTGAGTGACAAATTAGGGTTCAATTATGTCTAACGCATGGCTGTATGTACTATTTCAAGGACTTTAATCAAAGCCGCACTAAACAACCAATCCTTAAAGGAAACACAGCTGTTGCCCTGTGTGCACAAGCCATACTCATTTTCACAAAGTCACGTCTTGGTGTCTGAGACAGATACAAGTTTTCTGATATTGGAGAAGCTGCTTAAGGCCTGGGACACACTAGACAATTTTCAAATCTTAACCAATTTTAAAACCATGGGAGGCACCAGACATGAAGTTTCAACTGCTTTTAGGCTTTATAATCCTCTGAATGTGCACACTAGATGATTTGACACTTGTTGAATGTAGGAACGATTTCCCAGTGACACAAGATCTCATGGATACTCAAGAGATGAGAAAACACATGGAGGACAATCAATGTTGTCAGCGAGATCTCCTGGTGTGTGTTCTATTGTAAAGTGGAAAACAACATAGAAGAAAAGAATATGGGTGATGTTATTTCTCAGTACTCTACTTTCGTTGCATGTTTGGAGCTGCCAAGTTTCAGCTATAGAAGCACACAACATCCGGTAGATGATGCTTGCCTCACTCTCACTTTTACTATCGTGGGTATCACATCAGAGGCAGTCCGATCAAGAGTTATAGATATCAAACATGTTTGATAATTACAATTTGAGTTTGGGTATGCTCTGTCTCGATTGGGAGCAGTTAAAGGATTAGTTCACTAATGAGTTCAACATTTTCAGATAATTTACTCGCCCTCTTGTCATACAAGATGTTCATGTCTTTCTCTTTTCAGTCGTAAAGAAATTGATTTTTGAGGAAAACATTTCAGGAATTTTCTCCATACAGTGGATTTCTATGGTGCCCGTAAGTTTGAACTTCCAAAATGCAGTTTAAATGCAGCTGTAAAGGGCTCTAAACGATCCCAGCCAAGGAAGAAGGGTCTTATCTAGTGAAACAATCAATTATTATAAAAAAAAATATACAGTTTTTAACCACAAATGCTTGTCTTATCTAGCTCTGCAAAGCTCTGTGCACTACGGTTCAAGACAATTAGGGTGTGTCAAAAAACTCCCATCTCATTTTCTCATTCTCAATTCAAAATCGTCCTACATCGCTGTTTTACTTTTTTTTTTTTTTTTGTAAAGGGCATTTGACCTTCTGTGCACGTCCCCGATGTAGGACGATTTCTAAGCTGAGCTTAAACGATCCTCTCCCGACTGGCAATCGGACGGTCGGATGAACTTCTGACATGTCAGAAATTTTGGTCGCCTCTTGTGGGGATATTGCAGAGTTGAAGCAGAGCTACAAACCGAGCATCGAATGCGATCTTCTCGTACAGTGTGAGATGGTGCCTGGTTGAAATCATATGGAAATCGCACAGTGTATACCCAGCTTTAGAGCCCTTTACAGCTGCATTTAAACTGCATTTTGGAAGTTCAAGCTTACGGGCACCATAGAAATCCACTGTATGGAGAAAATTCCTTAAATATTTTCCTCAAAAAACATAATTTCTTTACGACTGAAGAGAGAAAGACATGAACATCTTGGATGACAAGGGAATGAGTAAATTATCTGAACTTTTTTGTTCTGGAAGTGAACTAATCCTTAAATAACCGTATTGACACCACACAATAGAAGTTTTTTTTTGGACAAAAAAAATTGTTTACGACAAGCTTTGCATCATGCCATGCAAATCAGGGAAAGTATTTGGCACTTTCCATGATTCCTTCTTGAGTGCTGCCCCAGCTCCAGCTAAAGAAAACTTGAAAAGAGCTGTACCACTGTGCTTTATTGTGGATGTGGTGGTTTTTGAATGATGATCAGTCTTGTTTTTGTGACAAATTTGCGTTTGAAATTTTTGGCCCAAGAGTTCAATTTTTTATTGATTTTTTTTTTTTTTCTCCATCTGTCCACCCTCACTACAGCCCAGACATGTGAAGGATTGCAAGGTTGTAATACGTAATATGTCTTGAGCTGAAGCACTTACATAATTATAATGACACCACACAATAGAAGATTTTTTGGACAAAAAAAAATTATAATTTGCAACAAACCTCGAATCGGGCCATACAAATCAGGCTTAAAATCAGCCTTAAAATATTGTGTGTGGTTTTAACGCTCCATGTACAGCACATATAAGTAAAATGTTAAGCTCTAATAAATTCATATTTAATATCCAATCTATTACTTGATTATTTAAATCTCCCTTTTAAAAATAGGAAAGTAGACACGCTATAGTTAAAATGTCTTGCATTTTATCTCTCAAAATGATGGATATCATTAAAAATGTGGAGATTGACAAACAGATTAAATTAATGCAACCTTGTATGCACATAAGGTAAACATAAAGCTGCTTGGTTTATATTTTTTATGTATATAATTGTAGGCCTATAATACTAGGCTCTTTGGAAATAAGTGCCTCTATGTACATGTACGGATCACTGCAGTTTCCAGTATAAATGAACACTAGAAACAGTAAAACTCTTGACAAATTTTATTCCTTTTCACACAAAGTATGATTTACAGGTACAGAGTTTTGATTAATAAAACCTTATTTTTACCCATTACTTGCAGAATATTATGTTATGACTTCAAAACAATTTTAATTTTTAATGTATAAGAAGCACATATCTTCATGAGCCTGGGTAGCCTATAATACATATTTTAAAATTGTATTGCATACCTGTTGCTGCCATAATAATAACCCATTTCAAATGTTTCCATGCTTTTCTTCTCTTTCTGCTCCCACTCGCTGTGGCGGAGCAGTTATGAATATTGTTTGTGTAGCATTTCAGGGTTTTTTAAATAATAAATAAACGTGCAAATTACAGCTAAATGCAACAGTTACCATACAGTGTTTAGGAGTGGTCGAAAAAGGTCAGTAAACTGAATTACATTTTTTTTATTATTATTATTTTTTTGTGTGTGTGTGAACTCAGAGATGTCGATTCGGCAGCAGTTAAATTACCAAATGACCTTGGTGTTTGTCAAAAAGCAGTAGGAAATTTGGCTGGGGATTTTACGCAGGTGGTGGGAGAAAAACACTGGTGTTCTGGATTTGGACGGCAATAAAATCAAACTCCTGTAAATGTTGAAAATAGTTTACATCCCCATGAGAAACTATTTTTGTCTAAATCAAATAAAATGAACAAATATCTAAACATTTAAGATCATTTTTTCTCAAAATGCAGTACGAGTACACATAGTGGTATGCAGAGAAATCACAAAATTAAATGTAAATTAATGTTAAAATGCAATACATGTTAATTTAATCTTTATTTGAATAAAGCTTTTTTATACATTTAAGTAGATTTATTTAACTTTAAAGGGATTCTTCAGTCCAAAATGAAAATTTGTTGAGTAAACACTTACCTCCATGTCATTCCAAACCACTAAAAAAATCCTTTTGGTCCTCGGAACACAATTTAAGATATTTT
Organism: Cirrhinus molitorella; assembly: GCA_033026305.1. Lineage (NCBI taxonomy): Eukaryota > Metazoa > Chordata > Actinopteri > Cypriniformes > Cyprinidae > Cirrhinus > Cirrhinus molitorella. The sequence goes on from CM065120.1 coordinate 31,049,471, forward strand.
AGATAAAATCGGGGACCCTTCTAATTGTCAAATTGACTGCCTGGTAAATTACACTGTCAAGGTCCATAAAAGTATGAAAGATGTCATCAAAGTACTCCATCTGCATCAGACGTGCAATCAGGGTTATATGAACCATTTTTGTACGAAAAAAAACAAAATGTCGACTTTATTCAACTTTTCTTTCTCCTCCGTGACACTTCCTGCAAGCGCGTTCACAAGTTCACTAGCAGAGCACGGCGCAACCACGCCTCAGATGGCACACGACGCAAACTTGGATTTTAGTCAGTTCGAGCACTGAACATCAGGCTAGTCTTCAAAATGGTGTTGAATTGTGCATTTCCAGGGTGCCAGAATCGACAGAAACCAAACATTGTACGTAAGTTTTCATTGCTTCCCAGTAACGCCGTTTGCGTTGTGCGTCATCTGAGGCGTGTTTGCGCCGTGCTCTGTGTGTCTCGGAGGAGAAGGAAAAGTTGAATAAAGTCGACATTTTGTTTTTTTTCTGCACAAAAACAGTTCTCACCACTTCATATAACCCCGATTGCACGTCTGATGGCAGATGGAGTATTTTGACGACGTCTTTCATGCTGTTATGGACCTTGACAGTGTAATTCACCAGGCAGTCAATAGGGACAGTTAGAAGGGTCCCGGGTTTCATCTTAAATATCTTAAATTGTGTTCCGAGGACCAATGAAGCTTTTAGGGGTTTGGAATGACATGGGGGTAAGTGTTTACTCAACAAATTTTCATTTTGGGGTGGAGTATCCCTTTAAGCTACAACACATTTCAATTTAGTCATTATTTCAGTTTTTTTTATTTACCTGTTTGTATGCACTGTGCAGTGTTGATGTTCAAACTGCGTATTTACAATGTTAAAGTGGCTGACAACAGTAAATATTCTTATTAGGAGTAAAACCATTAGTTTTTTAACTGTGCGGTATTGTATTAATTAATAAAGCTTCATATTTAGTAATCAGAATTTTTTTCTGCGGTGTGATGAGCAATACAATGCTAGTGAGAAGAGCACTGAACTAGTTGTGTTAGATGCACAATAAATAGTCTTTTTAGCACTTCTTTAGAGACAACTTTGTATATGAGGAACTGTAATATGGTGATTTGGTGTGAAATATATTTAAATAACCCCTAAAAATGTATGAAGCAAACTCATGTTGCCTGGTCTTGACTGCGTTCCTTCCATGACGAAGGACAACACTTCATATTCGAAACGGACACAATTTCATGGAAATCTGTGCAACTCTATACATTTTCAAACATAGCATGCTGGGCTGAATTTATCCAGAAAAACTTCAACTGTAGCTTTGCCCGAGGGCTTTTGTACCGTCACAGAACTTGAAAGTCAAAGTAGCAGACTGTTTTTTGCGACACTGATGAATCTGGGTTGGAAACTGCGATTAATTTTAAGCCAGCAAATACTCTTTATGACATGCCTCCCATGAAACAACGCTCCTTCGAATTTTATCCCACCAAGACTCTTTATTCACGTCCCTGCCATTTATGGACAGCCTGTTCTCATTTCTTACTCATTAAAGTCTTCAACCTCTGAGGTAATGAAGTGATTCAGACAGCCAAGCACTGATCTGTAGCTTGTTGGGCCTGTCGCCGCTGGTCTAAGTGCTCTTTGCTGGGTCGCTGATGGCGAAGTAGGAATGCTGGCTGAAGAAGAGGGAAGCGGAGCTTTTTAATGCAAAAACATCCAAGGAACTTGTCTCATTCGTTCTTGTTCTCCGGCTGCCACAGTAAGCCACATTAGTGCATGATGAAGAGTTGTGATGCTGGTGGTGCGGCCTCCTACCGGGAAGTGAGTGTTGAGGTGAGTCGAGCTGAACAGGGCTAATGCCACTGCCTGCTGCCCAGCAGTGAGGTCTCTCGGTGGGATACAACTCTACGGTCAAGCATGACTGGAGAAGCGACAGGCCATAACATGCACGCCTAACCAACGTGTAAACGTGCTTGAGCACTTGTGCACACACAAACACAACAGACCCAGATCCTTAAGGGCTTCCTGTTGCCTAGCTGTTGTTTCTGTGACAATGCTTTGTTAATATTAATATTAATCAAGACAGTACAATGAAGGGTTTCTTTTTTAGGCTAACCAACAGTTACGTGAGAAAAGATCAATTTTTAAGACCTTTATATTGTATCAAATGTTTCAATTTTTAAACTGCAACAAAAAGAAACACTGCATAAAATATTAATACTTGTTTTCAGAGAAAATAGATTTAATATTTAATGTTCCATATTTTTATATTATTTTTAAATTACTAAATACATTTATAATAATAATAATAAATAATAATAATACAAATGTATTTATAACTACAAATTGACTATAAGTTTTAAGTTTTTGATAGAAAAATGAGTGCACCTTGCTATGGTTTAAGTGGAGAAAAATGAAGAATATATTCCTTTTTTTTTTACTTACTTTTGAGTAATATAAATTTCTAGAAATAGAAATTAGGTAATTTTTTAATAAATAAAAAAAAAAAAACTATATATATATATTCTGTTTTGGTGTTTTACAGATACCACATACTGTTTCAAGGCAATCTATAGTCTAGTAACTTAGTACAAAGAGTAAAAATCTTTTTTTCTTAACTGATGGAGAGAAACTTAAGTGTTTCATGACCCTTCTCATGAGAGTAGAGCCATAATTCAGAATAAAAATGAGGTTTTGTTATTGTGTGAGACAGTCACTTTGGTTTCCTACTGTTCCTCTGTGTATACTGAATGAAGTGTTGTGTCAGATTCCTGCTGAGATGATGAGCAGTGTGTTCTGATCTCATCAACAGCATGGAGTACTGCATGGGCTTCTGGGAAAATATAAATGTAGAGGCCTTTTGTCCACTTAAAATGAGGCCACATGGGTCATTGTTCATCATTGTATAGTTTCCTTATACATCCAAAGTGCATTTTTCTCATCACTATGAAATGAAGGTGGTGGGTAGACTTTGTGCTTTAAAGTTATTGTGAAGAAAATACAATATTTTTAGCCTAAGGCAGCTAGAAAAACATCAATATTGTATGTCAACATAATCTTGACTATACTGTAGTCATAATGGAGTGTATACATGTGTACAGTCATGCAGAAAAGCAAACTATGGGCTGCCTGGTTCTGCTGCCTTGGCTAAACTTTATTATTTGTATTATTTATTGAAAGATGAGTGTATATCATTAATTTTTAACACCGTAAGTTTGAACAGTATGTGTAACACACTACATTGCAAAGTATGGTTTCTGCTGTGGAAGTTTGTCACATTTCCAGGTTTCTCAGCAGCGGAACTCGTCATAGGTTGGTAAAGTTCTATAGCAGTGAATGGGAGACTATTTCAAATACATATGAAGAGTTCAGATGCAAAACCAGCTAAAAGCCATCTTGGTAAAAAATGAGATAATGATACTGAATGAATGCTCTTGAGTCTCGACACATATTATACATCCATCAAATACTTTTACTTCAAACTCGCTAAAATCCCACCCTCAGCCCAATCAGAAATACCAGTACTTACTTAGAAACCTATACATTAGAGCCTGATAAAAATGCATTTTTTAAAGAAAGATGTCAGATGGATTTAGAGGTTTTTGCATCTGAACTCTTCATATATATATATATATATATATATATATACAGTTGAGGGAAAAAAAATACACCTAGCAGATTCTGCTAGAAGTTAAATATTTTACCAAAATATGAGGGATCATGCAAAATGCATGATTTCATATTGACCTGAAGAAATTTCACTTACATTTATACAAACATTACATTTATATATATATATGTAATTACCCTGTTCAAAAGTTTACATACACTTCATTCTTAATACTGTATTGTTACCTGAATGAACCACAGCTGTGTTTTTTTGTTTAGTGATAGTTGTTCATGAGCCCTTTTTTTTGTTCTGAAGTTAAACTGCCTGCTGTTCTTTAGAAAAATCCTTCAGGTCCCACAAATTATTTGGTTTATCAGCATTTTTATGTACTTGAACAATTTCCAACAATGACTATAATTTTGAGATTCTTCTCTTCACACTGAGGATAACTGAGGAACTCATGTGCAACTATTACAGAAGGTTTAAAAGCTCACTGATGTTCCAGAAGGAAAAATGATGCAGTAAGAGCCAGTGGTGTAAAGTTTTAAACAGAATGAAGTTATATAGATTTTTCTTATTTTGACTAAATATCATATATATAGTACTAAATAATATATATATTATTTAGTACTACCTATCAGAAGCTACAGAAGATACTTATGTACGTTTCCCAGAAGACAAAATAAGTTAAATTAACCCCGATATTCAAATTCAATACGTTTTTGCTCTTAAAGTATATTTCCTACTGGCGTTTGAATCTTCTGTAATCGTTTCACCTTAACTATTTTCCCTCACACAACAATTACCTTTACTGCAGCATTAACTATATATATATATATATATATATATATATATATATATATATATATATATATATATATATATATATGAAGAGTTCAGATGCAAAAGCCTCTAAATCCAGCTGACGTCTTTCTTTAAAAAAAAATGCATTTTTATCAGGCTCCGATGTATAGGTTTCTACCTGTACTTCTGAGTGGGCTGAGGCTGGGATTTTAGTCTGAAGTAAAAATATTTGATGGACGTATAGTATGTGTTGAGAGCATTCACTCAGTTAAATCATATATATATAAATACAAATTTAAGGAATTACAATGCTGACTAAAACACTTCATTAGGGCTGTTGTGACAAACGGGACGTAGACAGTGGGATCCATACGCAAGCTTTAATAAACAGTAATCGTGATGAAACAAGCAGTGTCAGGCAGGAATAAACAGATACAATGGAGGACAAACAAAGAGGCGTCAGTATCCGAGCGAAGGGGGTCAGGGGCCGGCAGCGAGCAAATGAGTAATCCAAGGGCAGGCAAAGGGTCGAAAGGCGGGCGGAGAAGAATCACAGGAACCAGGGAACTAGGGAGTCGACAACGGGAAAGCAAACACGGGTAAATACGCTCTGAATTGACGGGGAAAACGATCAAGGCTTCGCAAAGTGACTGAGTCAGAGCAGGGCTTTTGTAGTGTGTGAGTAATGAGGTGTAATGGCTACCAGGTGTGTGCGGGAGAAAGCAAGATGGCCGACAGGGGTGAGAGGTGACAGAAGGGGGTTATGGGTAATGTAGTGAAAAAAGGTCCATAAGTCCATGTGAAGGCTCCCTCTAGCGGGGAGTAGAGGGAGCCACAGCGGTACAGTTTGTGACAGCTGTGACTAAAGATTATTTTGGTAATCAAGTAATTGATGGATTATTCTGATGATTAATCGAGGATTTGGATAATTATAAATAATTTTTTGTAGTAATAGAAATAGACCTAAGTGAACAATATTGTGATGTATATTAATATTAATTGATATTAATGTATCTTCTGTGTTTGCGTAGGTTTGTAAATTATTTTATTTTATTTAATTATAAATTATTATATCTTATAAATCTGATGAAATAGCACACGTTGCATTCCCAGATGAACATTGTAATAAACCAAACTCACAACAATATGCAGAGATGGAGTTTGAAACGTTTCACACATGTAAATGATAGTAGTTTATGTGGAGCAGAATTTACTGTGAATTCACTGTGTATTCAAAGCACATATATTAAACCTGCTTTGCATATATTAATTGCATTGCACTTTATTATGATTTCTGATTTTGTTTAATATGTCATGCAGCCCTAGAAAACTGTCTAAAAATGCTTTGCATGGATTCTCTTTCGTGGAATGTGCCATTTCCAGTATTTTGCCCATTGCTCAACTCGGGCAAATTGCAGTCGAGGATTTTTTTTTTAAAATCAAGTACTCTAATTGAATCGTGATGGCCCTAGACATCATCACAGTCTATGAAAAGGGTCCATTTGGTTTCTGGGCCAAAAGAGATACCTTGGAGGTAAACAATGAGATAGTGGCCATTCATCAAGTTATTTTTACAAGTTACATTTGTATTCCCTTGTTGTCAAAAAACAAAAAACAAACAAACAAAAAAGATATAAATAATTAAACAGATGGACTAACCGAATAATGCTGCATTACACATGGAAATATTTGAATTTTTATTGTGTGCTTGCTTTCTGATGAGCAGGTTATTGCATTCCGGTGCTCTCTGGTTTTGAATTATAGCACACTTGTGTTGAGTAGGCCAGCTGGAGGTGGACAGCACCAGCACTGTCTCTTGCAGTAATGAGAGTTCATTGCATGTTTGCTGCTGACCAAAGCATTCCTTCTCCACAACAAACAGCCTCCTTCCATCTTTACAGCTGCGAGAACAAATCTGAGCCTCTGGGCTTTTGTCACATCATATATATGCCTAGTGTGACTAAACCCAAAATCATTACAACAAGGCTTAGGATTTTTATAATATCAAGCAAAGAAATGAACACAGAACATTTAGACATTCAGCAAATTTTCAGATTTCTAGGTTACTAATAAAAAAAAATTGTATGATTGACCTTGTTGGCTCCTTGGATCAGTGTATTCTCGATTTTACCAACCTTCGTGGTCTATTAGATAAATTGGTTTTGATATCCACACCTCAATTTCTGTCCTTGAGTCGACTTTAAAGAGTTCTCAGTGATATAAGCATTATTAGATCTGTGACTAGCTGCCCTGAGCTATTGAGTCTAAAAGTGACCTCAGGAAAGTAGTTTATTGCACATGTAGTTTCAGGCGAAAAGCTGTCCGCTATTAAAATGTTGTCAGTGTCATAAATCCTACACAGTTTTGAGTGTTAAGAGTTTAATCTAAGTCACTTTAATTTCACATTTTACAATACTTACTAGAAAAAGATTCTTAGTAGAAAAGCTATTGTCATCAAAATGTAAAACTAAAACAAATTAAAGTTTAAGCTTGTCAAATCCAATATTTGAAGCACTTACTTTTATTTTCGTTCAGTTTTTCCTTGCCTTGGAGAATCTGATGTGATTCTCAACAGATGAGATGTCTTTGTTAGAGTCTCTTTTTTTTGTAAAATTCATAGGGTTTCGTCTGAGGTAGAATTTTCAAACTTCTTTTTTCACCCCTGAGAGAAAAATAGATCACAGCTCGATGCAACAGTCTATGCTCGATGCATCACGCTGGATGGACCTTACATCAAAACTTAACACAGACCCGTCAGCAAGGTAATGAGCGGTAAAATTACATGTGTTGCTGCTTGCAGCTTTTAGCACTTAGCAGTCAACTCTGTTATGAAAAGCAAATACACAATATGCCATATTCAGATGGAACAGGACAATATTTCACTCTCTAAGTGTTAGATGCTTCACAACTGCTTTTTTTTTTTCAATTTACCATCAATATTTTGAATGCAATTATTGCAGTTGAAAAGCATGATTAAATGGTTTCATCGCATTGTATTATTAGTGATCCCATTAGAACATACCTGCGTTTCTTTTAGAGTCGTGACCCAGCGGTGATAAGAAAAGTGTGGCCCTATTGATGAAGCTTCGACCTCTCCCAAGGTCATCAGAAAAGATATGAATCAGGTTTTTTTTTTAAAGCAGCAAGAGCAACATTTCTCCATCCCTCGGTTCACACCTGGGGAAAAATGTGACATTGTTCAGGTAATAAGATGCTCAACTGACAGCCAGATTGTGACGAATGATCTAGCTTGTGCTGAGACGCTCAATCAGGAATGCTAAGGGCTGGTCTGTAGCCTTACGTTTGCTCCTGAGTAATTGCATTTGAGACTTCATTAATCAACAAACAGACAATAAAGTAAACCCTCATTTAGCTCTGATGAAGCAGAGACTCTTTGGCAGATCTCATAGACTCACAGAGGACGGAGGAGGAGAGCATCTGTTTGTCATTTTCATTGCAGACAGACCTCTGGCCTCATCATGAAGTCTGAGGGTGGGAAGGAGTTTTGTTTATTTACCGTAGAGGACATTTAAGACATTTCAACCTCTGCAGAGAGCTGAGAGTAATATATATGAATGCGTTGGTGGATTGAGATGTTATTTGACGATACTGCAGACGGGCTGCTAAATGAAAAAGTGTATTCAAAGGAGAAATAATTAATTAATATTAATTAAATAGTTTTTTTTTTTTTTAGTTATTTTTGTTTTTATTGTTATATTATTATTTTATTCTTGTTAACATTATTATTTAATGGTGTGTATATATATATATATATATATATAAACAACATATTACATATAAAAAATAATTATATTATTGTTAATATATTAATCTAAATTATTTAACCTATTTAAAATGATTTATCAGCGCCTAAAAGTAACATTATGCTACAGTTGGCGGTAGCAAGTGACTTGAGAAAATTTACCCATGTAAACAAATAAATAAAAAAGAGAAAAAATGGGGGAAACAAAAAAATATTATTATTATTATTATTATTATTATTATTATTATTACTGATAATAATTCAATTTATACAAATAAAATCAATTGATAAAAATAAATCACTATAACACTATTGAACGGCTAAGTATTTCATTATAATAATTGAAAATTATAATCATGTTAAAAATTAATACTAATCAATGCATTTAATCATGCTTTTAGAATAGTCAGAATTGCATGATTGCAAGGTAAATGGGTAAAATACAATAAAATGGAAAAAATGTTATTATATAAATAAAATTATGACAATAAAATTTTACTTAATAATTAATATTAATAATAATAGTATGGATTATTACTAATACTATTAATAATAATAATAATAATAATTCAAATTATAAACATTTAATTAATAGATCAAATAAAATCACTATAATACTATTGAACTGTAAAGTATTTCATTATAATAATTGAAATAATGCAATGATTATTATTATTATTATTATTATTATATAAATAAAAAATTAAATTATTACAATGAATTACTATATAATAATAAATGTTAATAATAATAATAATGATAAATCACTATAATACTATTGAACTGTAAATTACTTCATTATAATAATTGAAAATTAAATAATAATAATTATCATTATTATTATTATTATTAAAATTTGTATACATTTTTATTATATACAATTTTTGCTTTAAGAATTGCAATAAGTACGTTATTATAAGTGTTATTACATTGTCACAAGTATTATTATATAAATAAAATTATTACAATGAATTGTATATAACAATAGAGCATAGAATAACAAATATGACTAATAATAATGTGCATTATTATTATTATTATTATTGTTATTATATAAATTAAATTAAATTAATAGATAAAAGTCACTATAAAATCACTATAATATTATTGAGCTGTAAAGTATTTGATTATAATAATTGAAAAGTATATACTACTAATAATAATGTTTTTTTCATTTGATTATTATTATTAATAATGTAACATTCAATAATAAAAATTCTACTATAATAAAGATTATTATTATTATAAAATGTAAATTAATATAATGAAATTGATTATATAAATAGTAATAGCATGCATTATTAGTTGTTATTTTTGTATTATTTTTAATTTATTATTATTAGTAGTAGTAGTAGTAGTAGTAGTAGTAGTAGTAGTAGTAGTAGTAGTAATAATATTATTATTAGTAGTAGTAGTAGTAGTAGTAGTAGTATTCAAAAATATTATATTTAAATTGAAGTTGTATATGACAACTATAAAATTGCAATACTAATATTTATTATTAGTTTTAAACCATTTAGTTTGGTAGAAAACCACAGCCACTTAGTGTGTGTGTGTGTGTGTGTGTGTGTGTGTGTGTGTGTGTGTGTGGATTTAACAAATAATTTTCATTATCGTGAATTTGTTTATGTATAATTTTCAGCAAGTTGTGCCAGACAGCATACCTTAGCCTTTATTTGGGTGATCCAGCTGGGTTCTGCAAGCTTCTGTTTAAATTGCATCATACAAAATCTGTCCCTGACCGCCGTCCAATACGCACCGCGCCACACACAGATAAGACGGCACAGGAGTCCTCCGGCTGTCTCCGGCACAGCTTTCTCCTCCGCATAGTCTTTATTAAATGGCAGGCCAGAGCTGGTATGTCAGACCCGGCGTTCTCCCTTTGAAAGGCTCTCATCAGCATTGATCTGCCTGCTTGCCCATGGGAGCAAAAGAAGCTGTAGAGATGAAAGCTGCCCTGTCTGCTGTCACCTACTGACATGCATCCATGCGCTTACACATACATACACGTACACAAAGTGTCCTTGCCTTGTCCTCTCAATTTTACCTCAGTTGAAGTAAGGTGAACTGGCTGGGGAAGAAAATTCAATAGAAAAAAGAGAGAAATGGCAAGTTATCTACATGAGAATGAATTTTAAGACCTTGCCCAGCAGAGCAGATGCCCAATAAAAAAACTCAGTCCTTGAGAGTGTGAAGAAAATAAGAAATTAATTGATAATTAGTAGTTTTAGCCTATTTAATGCTGGTTTTGTTTTATTTAAAAATGTTGAAGCCATCTTGAGGCCCCCGGGCCCTGACCCTCTGATTGAGAACCACTGATTTAAGATCTCTTTAGATACTGTTTTAAATGTATCAGATTCAAAACCTGTTAAGCTCAACACTGTAAAACTTTAAGTGTATAGGTAAATTCCAACAGTTTTATATTGTATTTTCATAAAACATTAACACGCTATATCTTCAGAATATCAAATATTACAGCAATCTTGTTCTGTTTTCTGCCTGCTTCATTCATAATACTGTATCATACTCTGTAGACATTGCATTTTGGGATAGATTTTTTTTCTTTCCACACCCAATACTGTATATTTCTAGGTTTAGCGAATACATTTTAACTTCTCTCCTAGTGTGTTAAGTGCTTTTTGTATAGTCTTTACGATTAATAACATTTGGGTGAATTTGTGTGAAGTTTTAAGCTTTTATGAGCATCAGTTCCCTTGTCAATTGTCAGTTTGCCTTTGAAGCAGGATAAATGGACACTGCTGTGTGAGAAAATGGAGAAATTGTTTTTTTGCCAGAATAATCAAACCAAATGAAGCTTACAGTATATGTTTTCTCTATTGAGCTTGTATTCAAGGGATAATTCACCCTTATGTTGTTCCAAACCTGTAAGACCTTTGTTCATTTTCAGAACACAAAAGACATTTTTGATGAAATCTGTGAGCTTTCTGACCCTGCATAGACAGATGTCTGGTGGTACTAATGTAAACATGCATCTGACTGACACAGAGGAGAGGAAATTGTTGAAAAAAGTAATTATTTTGGATTTCTTTGCATACAGAAAGTGCTTCGTAGAATTGAGGTTGAACCACTGATGTCACATGGCCTATTTTACCAATGTCATTACTATCTTTCTGGACCTTGAATGTGTCAGTTGTGTTGCTGTCTATGCAGGGTCAGAAAGCTAATGGATTTCATCAAAAATATCTTCATTTTTTGAAACAACATGAGTGTTAGTAATTAATGGCAGAATTTTCATCTTAGGGTGAACTATCCCTTTAAAGCTTATAAACATGAATTTGAGACATTTTAATATTAATTAAAGACCTCTGAAAACCCTGTCCCTCTCATTCCAGACAAAATAGACAGCCTGGGTTGAGGCATTTTTGGAAAGAGGAGAGAAACGGCAATCTGTCTGTCCTCCTGCCTCCTGAGAGGCCCATTTGAAGCGTTGGAGCTTTGAGGGATGGAGGTGACTCAGAGAGATGTCAGAGTGGAGGGCACAGACTCAATCCCTCAGCTTTGTGCAGAAGGACAGGATCTGTGGCTGCCTCTCTGCCGCGCTTGCAGCCAGATGCCAGTGCGCTGCATGTCAAACAGCCAAGCGGGGCCTCTATCCACCTGACACACGTACAAACACACGCAAATCCTTCCCCCATTTCAATGGCTCTCCTTTAGAGCTCCAAACTTCGGAAAGGCTCTCAGCTGACCGAGCCTTGTCGGCATTCTTTGTTCAGTCTCCAAGCGTTTTTGAGTTTGTTTGTTTTTTTTCTTCTTCTCATACAGCTTAGCTCAGAGGTTTTGGTGGCTAGAGGTCCTTGTCACAGACTTGCAGGCTTCACCACTTCAGTTAGAAGAGGCTGTATGGACCTTAGTCAGGGTAGACGCCATGTTTAATTTTACATTGATGGAAATTTCCTATTTCCCACTTATGAAGTCCTGATTACGAGCTTGTCGTATTCAAGTGCTTTAATGTCAGAAAGAATCAAATGTAGCATCCCATTGGTTGACAATCATATAAACATTCACCGCACTATACATGCAGTTTGCTTATTTCACTGCTTATAAAACATACAATATGCATTCATTTTGTTGTGAGAACAGCATTGACAGCAGCAATGGTTGTCCCCTCCACCATGTTTAAAGTTTATGACCGGCCCAATTTGGAAACTCTGGTATCAAAATTATTTCTGAATTTCCCAGTAGTAAATATGACTTGAGAGGTCTTTCATGTCCAATTTCTGAATTAGGAAACTCGTATTTATGATAATTCACGTGAAGGTAGCAGACTGTTTAGTACTGTTGTAAATGCTGTATCGATTTGTGAGAATATGTACACCAAATCACCAAAAGTTTTTGGGTCAGTAAGATTGTTTTTTTTTTTTTTTTTTTTTTTTTTCTTTAAAGAAATTTAAATTCTTTGATTCAGCAATGACATGTTAAATTAATACAAATTGACACTTTGATTTGTTTTTTGTTTTTTTTTAAATGAAAGAATCCTTTTAAAAAATTCACTGGCTGCTGAAAATTCACCTTAATTAAGCTCAGGAAAAAATACAGCTGAGGTCAAAAGGAAAAAGCATGCATTAAGAGCCAGGGGTGAAAACTTTTGAAAAGAATGGAGATGTGTACATTTTTCTTATTTTGCCTATATATATTTATATATATATGTATATATATATTTTTTTTTTTTTTTTTTTCATTTAGTACTGCAGAATATAGTTACATGTTTGCCAGAAGACAAAATAACTTTAATTTAATTCATTTAAAACTCTTAATGCATTATTTTTTTCCTTCTGGAGCATAAGTGAGCGTAGAACCTTTTGTAATAGTTGCATATGAGTCCCTCAGTTGTCCTCAGTGTGAAAAGATGAATCTCAAAAATCAAACAGTCATTGTTGAAAAGGGTTCAAATACACACAAATGCTGGAAAACCAAATAATATTTAACTGTTCAGGACAAACAAGGGACTCATGAACAATCAACGAGTCATTTTTTTATAAATTCAACTATTATTTATATGTAAACATCTTTTATGAGAAATATTTTATTCAGGCCAGTACTAAATAAACAATAGCATGCATTTTCCATGATCTCTCTTATTTTGGTAAAATATTTACCCTGTAGATTCTGAAAGGGGGATGTAAACTTTTGACCTCAACTGTAAAACCGATATTAAAATATTTCACAATAAAACTGTTTTTACTGTATTTTACATATTTTTTTTATTTGTGAGATTTGTCACACATATGTGTTCCATATTGTATATTGCATACCCCCTTTCTCCACTCCTGTATAGGACCAAAAAAAACAGTACAACCGGCCTGTACTGAAAATTTTGTTCACATCAAATTAAATATGGAACTAAGAGGTCTAAAAAAAAAAAAAAAGAATGTAAAATCCCTGTTGTACCCTGTCTCTACTTGTTTTTCTGTTCTTTGCTTCTTTCTTGGACAGAAAAGAAATCCAGACTTTTTCCTCTCTACTAGTCGTCCCTTGCATTTGTTTTCTTTTTTTTTCTTCCCCTTTGGGAGTCAGTTGGGCTGTTTCATCACCGGTGGTGCAAATAGTAAGCTTCTCACTGCAAAGGAGAAGTTACTTGACATTTCAGCTAAAAATGACCTTGTAGACTTTGTATGTCACAGCTTTTTTTACTTCCTCATGTTATTCAACAATACTGCGCACAATGCTATGTGCAGCACTTTTTTTGCATTTGCAAATTGTGTAGCAATAAGGATAGAGCATTCAACATTGACATGCATGTGGTATAGGGTTTATGTGTATGCTTATGATCTGCTGATTTTAGATTAGGTTTTTTATTTTAATAATAATAATAATAATAATAATAATAATAATACTTATTATTATTATTATTATTATTATTATTATTATTATTATTATTATTATTATACTGCAACATGTTATCCTATTATCAAAATTATTTAATGTATTATTATTATTATTATTATTATTATTTTATTTTTTTTACATTTTATATATTTTTTTTATTTTAAATTTTCTGAACAAACAATAGTCCAAATAACATAACATAAAAGAGTCCAAATGAACTCACCAAACTACTCTCTTTTCTGTATATGTCTAAAAAGCACAGAATGAACACTCATCTTCCAAACAGTACCTTTACAAAGTAAAAAGTCTTCTATCTTCATCAAAGGAGAAAGGTAGCATGCCTCAGAAAAAAAAAAAAAAAACCTTCTTTGAAAAGAGAAAGCACAAACAGCAAATAACATGATGTGCTTATTAGAGGAGATCAACAAGTAGAGACTTGCAAGAACTAACAAGAATATTGTAGACTACTTTGTAAATGACTCACTCCTATTCAACTAGTTGGGGAAAAAAAATCAATGAAACAATGAGAAAATAACACAAAGCCACAATATCAGATGCTCCTCAGTAATTAACAGGACTACGTTTTGACACAAATTTGATGATTCGATTTGATTTCCAATTCAATATTGGTTATTTTGGATATATATCAGGTACAGTACATGGTAATTTCTCTAGGGAAAAAAAAAATCTCTCAAATATTAAATATACATGAGAGTCAGTTGGTACTACAGTACTATACTATTGAAGGTTAAAATTAACTGATTTGTATGCAAACGCTTAACACTTTTTATTAAAGTTACAATTGCATAATTATATTTCCACTTCAGTTCATTTTTTAAAATATAAACAATTAAATGGTGGCTGTTATAAAAACTTGACGGATTCATGCAAAGGTACGTTAAACATTGAAGAAAAATAAAAAATTATATATATTTTTTTTTCATTTTTAAAGTTATTTTTTCTAGCTGACGATGAATTTATGGTCACTGAATGTTTTTTCTGAGGTAAATGTGACGTTATACATTATATTGATGCCATTCCATGGTTGAAACACTGACTGAGCGATTACATGAGATAGTATGCAGAATTTGGTTCTTTTAATGTACCTTCCGATGCTCATTCATGTTTTTTTTTTCATTCTATAACTTGTCGTGAAGCGGAGGAGACGATCAATTCACATGTAACCGGTTCTCTAGAACTGAGGCTCTACAGCGATCTGTCACTCCGCATTAAACATCACCAAAACTACATTTATTGTTTGAATACTGTAATAAAACGGACAGATTTTAAAATTTAAGCCTTGTTTTCATATCAAATGTAACAAAACACAAAGCTTTTTTTGATTTTTTAATTTTTTGGATAGGAGGTGCTACAATCTTCTGTTCATTAACAGAAAACAGGCTAGACTAATCAATTCTTGGAATTTAAAAATCAATATAATTTCGTAAAAGGAAGAATCAATTAAAATAATTTACAAGTATGTGTGCAAACGCTGATTTGTCCACCACATCCTCATTTTAATCCTATTTATAATGTTTTTATTACCTCTCAGAAGGGTGATAAAATCTTGCAAACATGCAGATTGATAAACCGTGACCTTTAAGTGAGCTTATTTTAGTGCTGCGAGGTTGAAGAGATTTTTTCAGTACAGTGGAGGAAATCAGTGGCTTGGCGACCCTTTTCGGTTCTCTCTTCATTTGTGTGATGTTGTTTGTGACTCACATATCCATTATAACACACATACTGATATATATCTCAGTATTTCTTTTTTCCCTTTTTCTTTTTTTGTCTCTCATTCTCAACGAATATAACGGCATTTAACGGATTTGGCTTATTTAAAGCACGCAGTTTTGTGCTTTCTTTTTTGGTATGCCTTCATATGAGCAATGGGCCGAGGTGTAATCAGATTTTCTGACTGACGTCTTGCCTTGAAGCTTGCTAATTTTCACAGTTCGCCCACTTGTGAGTCAGTTTTAAATATTGGAAAATCAAACAAAAGCCAAAAAAGAGTTTTTCTTGTCAGTGGCGACATGCGGTGACTGACTCACATAACTAATGTAGGCATTTCATACTTTGCCAGTGCTTTTATTTCCCCTCTGAGATGCAACATTTTTGCCTTTTTGTGCATTTCAGAGTGCAGAGGATACGTCAAGCGTGGAGCGCGGAAGCATGTGAGCAACAAACTGCACTGGGCCAGAATCTGAGCGTGAGTAATCAACCACTTTACTGTGCACTTAAAGTCTCCAAAACTAAAATCTACAGTCACGAACCCTGAACACAATTAGCCTCAAACGTACTAGCACTTACCACCCTCACAGGTCATACTCTTCATTTATCCAGAGTATTCTCCTATTCTCTTTCTATTCTTTAATTCATGTGCATGTAATCCCTTTTCATTCCTCCGCTAAACATAAGCAGAAGCTTAAGAGGCCGAGGCGAAGGCCATTTTATCATTTCAAATCCCGTGGAGAAGGATTACGACAGGCGTTTTGGGTTCGGTACATCTTGTTACCTTCTATCAAATTGTGAAATTGTGAGTCAGTCACGATAAACCGACCACAAAGGTTTATGTAAAGGGGCTTCTGTTTGTGTCCACGTTACTCATGTCAAAAATTAGATCTCCATTCTTTGAGCTACTATGCTGTTGAATCTCTGAAGTGTTGGAAGAATGATTCAGTGTTTAATTAGCCACTGAACCCTTCAAGAGATAATTCTTATAATAATTCTAATTCTTGCTGCATCCAACATGTTATTCAAGCTCCTCCTGTGCTGAGCAGTAAACAGAAAGTGTCTGTGAAACTGAAGTTGTGACACACACTAATTAGTCATTTTTCCACTGTTGTCTGCACTGGCATGCTGCTGTGAATGCATTGGATATGAGTCAAGAACTTGGAGCTGTCAGCGGAGAAGTCTTCTACTTTGATGTTTTGAAAACGCTTGTTGAAAATTATCTAATGTCCCTGCCTGTCCTTTGGTGAAGTGTCTGTAATTGTTGATGACTTTGCAGCAAAGAATTTGGCAGCCTTTCATATTTGAAAGTAAACTGATATAGAAAATAGCATTGTTATTATTTTATTTTTTTTCTGGTAGACTAATGCTTTTATTCTGCAAGGATGCATTCAATTGATCAACAGATAGTAAAGTCATTTGTAATTTTACAAAAGATTTCTGTTCTAGCACAGCTGTTTTCAGCACTGATGATAAAGTTGGGACATTTTTATGCTTTGAGCAAAACGAGAAAAAGTTCAAACTTTTTTTACACAGGATTTACAAGAGGAAATATTGCATGTTAATATAATGCACCTTTATTGATATTAACAGCAAGTGATTCCTGTTACTCTGACATGTAGTTATTAAATTATATTATATTAAATTTAACTTAATACATTTTTAGTTTACACTAGCAGTCAAACATTCTTGAGCAGTAAGAATTCTCTTCTGCTCACCAAGCCTGCATTTATTTGATCCAAAATACAGCAAAAAGCAGTAATATTGCAAAATATTTTTACTATTTAAAACAACTGCTTTCTATTAGAATATATTTTAAAATGTAATTTATTCCTGTGATCAAACTACATTTTCAGCATCATTACTCTTCATTAGTCTTCAGTGTCACACAATCCTTCAGAATCATTCTAACATGCTGATTTGCTGTTCAAGAAACATGTATTATTATTATTAATATTTAAAACAGCTGTGTACATTTTTTCCAGGATTCTTTGATGAATAGAAAGATCCAAAGATTAGCATTTATCTGAAATAAAAAGGTTTTGTAACATTATACACCATGCCATTCAAAATCTTGGAGTCAGTAAAAAACAGTTTGTTAGTTTTTTGGGGAAAGAAACTTAATAATAACAATAAAAAATAATATATTTATATATATATATATATATATATATATATATATTTTTTTTTTTTTTTTTTTTTTAATGATTTCTGAAGAAAATACTTTCTTTGGATCAAATAAATGCAGGCTTGGTGAGCAGAAGAAAAAAATATGTTACTGTTCAAAAACTTTAGGCTGGTAGTGTATATAATACATTACTTAATTTAGGTTTACTCATTTTGGTTTATATTTGCCTTCTTTGTATTTTTATGACTAAATAATTTTTTTACCCCATACCTACATACTACAGATAACATTTTGTGGCCAAATTACATATTTTTTTCTTCCCATTTTGTGTATGTTACATTATGTATAGGCCTCCATTTCTCTAAATAGCATGTTTGGAAGTGTTAGTTGCTATAAATGCCATCTCTATGTCTCTTCAAGTAGCCCCAAAGGGCTTTCTGAGCTGTGCGTCTTAAAAAGCTCATTAAATTCCTCTTGGTTACTATATTAAGAAACCATCTTGGACATTATATAACTCTGGGTAACTGAGTTCATAAATTGCCTTGCAAATAGTTCTATAAACTCAGTCCTCTGACCCCATCTGGACATCATCTCACCTCCACCAGCTTTTATTTTCAGCACAATATCGTGTTCCGGTAGAATATGTGCCCGGAGGGACATAGTTAAAACGCAGAGGACACCTGCTAACATCTGGCTAAAAGCTATCCCTTCCCACTAATCAGCACTAGCAATAGAGACTCACTTCTTGAGAAACACTGAAGGCAATTAGTTTAAAAGGCATTACTTGACATTTAACTCCTGGCCTCTTTATGAGCCAGTGAATAGCTGACATTTGTATGTGACTGAGGCATCGCTGGGCTGCAATTTGGCTGGCAGAAGGGTCCCAGACCTGCAGACTGGGCCAGGGCTGTCTGCACCCGGACTCGGAGCAGACAACCAAAAGGGGGAAGGCAGTAGGTCAGGCTGACTCTTTAGGCAACCAAGTACTCCGTAATTGGCAGAAAACTGTGAATGTACCGTACAGCCGAACCGCAGAAGAGTGCAGGCTAAAATACTTCCACTACTGTTCGATGAGGTCGAGGTCTTTTCCTAGAAGGAGAAAAAGACTTATTATTGTGTAATGTTGCTTTGAAAAAAACTTCTGTTAAAGAACTCATTGGTAACTACAGTATATTATCAGATTTGCCTGGATGGCAGAGTTGGAAACATTTCAGGTTATAAGGAGTAGGTTCCTTTTCGTGAGTTGTGAGTCGATTTGGCCACGGCCCACAGAATAATTAATTATAGTGAAATTTCAATTTAATTTTTAAGTCCAATACAATTTCAGTACATATTGAAAATATTGATATTGCGGTGTGCAGAAAATGTGACTTGAATTTCAGTCTTTTATCAAGGCTACGTTTGTTCGATTAAAATACTACAGCGTAGTTAAAGTAAAAGTAAATTATGCGCACAATTGACAAATTGACTCGGATTACTAAATCGTGCACACGGTTTACTAATTTGTTGTTAGTTTACTAAATCGTGCACACATTTTACTAATTTGTTCTCTTGGTTTACTAAATCATGCGCACAATTTACAAATTCGTTCTGTCTGTGTACTAAATTGTGCGCACAATTTACTAATTTGTTCTCTCGGTTTTTTAAGTTGTGTGCATGTTTTACATAATTAATTCTCTCAGTTTACTAAATCATGTGCACGTCTTACTAATTCATTCTCTCTGTTAACGAAGTTGTGTGCACAATTTACTAATCCATTGCCTCATTTTAAGTATTTTGTGTGCACAAAATAATAACTCATTCCAAAGTCCGAATTCTCATGAATCGATGTTGATGCCTCTCACTTTAAATTATTCCATGCAACGCTACAAGGCTTTTGAGAATGTCTCTATAACTCATTTCTAACTCAAAATAAAACCCAGTTTAATTATCTCTGTCCATAACATGACCAAACACACACACACACACACACACACACACACACACACACACACAAACAAACAGTAATATTGTGTAATAGTGTAATATTATTACATCTTAAAATAACTTTTCTATTTCAATATATTTTAAAATGTAATTTATTCCTGTGATGGCAAAGCTGAATTTTCAACATCTATCCTTTAGAAAACATAAATGCTGCTTTAGTGCTTAAGAAACATCTCTTATTATATATTAAAAACAGTTTGTGGAAACTGAAAATCATGAAATGATTATTTGATGAATAGAAAGTGCAAAAAAGCAGCACTTTTATGAAACATAAATCTTCTGTAACCCTCCTTACATTAAATCCTGCATCCTTGAAGTTCTTTGAATTTCATTAATTCAACATTTATTTATTTTGCAGATTGACTTACAGTGAATGCATTTCTCAGTTTATGCATGGGAACTGAACCCAGTCAAAGCCCAGCTGAACTGTTTGAACTACAGGACTATATTATACACAAATTATAACGCTGCATCCTGCTGTCAGCCTCAATTCAAATTCAATTCAGGTTCGGCAATTGAATTGAAATTTATAAAGCATTTTCAATTCAAGTCTGGATAGCACACAATCTGTCGTGCTGAATAGCTTATGGTAATGCTTTACCTGTTGCAGGGAGCTGCTTTTGTTAGTTCCTACTTTTGTACTGTGGAAATTTGAAATGAAATGGAACGGTGCCACCAGTTTTCAAACATTTCATGCCTTATGAATAATAAGTTTAAGAATACACAAACAAACAAACCCGAAAACTACAACTACAAATGTGTATGCAAAATGTTCAAAAGAAGCTTGACAGTCAAGCTCCCCCTTTCACTCAATCATTCTTCTTCTTCTTCTTCTTCGTAAAACGCTCTTTCAGTTTTTAAGAAAGCTCAAAGAGCGGCGCAACCCTGGATTAGTGCACATAACAAGGATGTCAGCAGTGTTCTGATATAATACAGTACCCTGACTCAGAGATGTATGGCTAGGGTTGATTTATCGTGCGTGAAACGCTGACTACAGGTATTGGCAGGGCTTACGTGACCCCACGCCTCATGCCACATATACATAACCGGCTAATGGTGATGGATCTCCTGCGCTGACTGCAAATGCAATCTATTTTCATGACATCTGTCAATCAACCTGGGCTCACCGTAATCAATTTCACTTCTCGCTTGCTCTCTGAAGTGCTGTGCGTCTGACTCCCATGGGAGGACGGAGCTGTTTTAGGCTCGGGTTTGTCGAGTAGGAGCAATTGCCTGCAGCTTTCTTCTCGGCTTTAATATGATGCTCCCCAAATTTGTTTTTATCTAAATTGCTGCAAGTATTAGCTCTAGCTGTGACCCCAGTAAACTGAAATGAGAATTGATTTAGCTGAAAAGAGCTTCCAGTTTATGATGAGGATTCTTCCACTCCCTTGACAAATAGCCTGATACCACACACACACACACACACACACACACAAAACAAAACACTACTATCACTAACAACAGCAGTACAAAACAAATGGGAATGCACTGAATGACTCCAGCTCATGGCAATGAAGCAAATATAAATTAGCTTTGGTAAAAAAGATCCAATTAATGCAATTAGGATCTCATTCTCTCAAATGAAAAGCAGTGGGAGTTAACTGAGGACAGAGACAAGCGAACTTGCACACACGTGCCACTATTGGCACACGAGCACAGAAACAGGGTAATTAGTGGCCCTTTAAGAATTGAATACTAATATCTGAACATCTCAACATGAATATATGTATTTTCTGCTGTAATTGACATGTTTTTTTAATGAAAAGAACCTTGAGACAGAGTATTGAAATATTAATCAAAAATTAATTTTGTGATTCCAGAAACTTCAAAACTTTAACTTTATTAATTCACATACTTTTCATGGTTTTATAAACAAAAATATATGAAACATACCAAACTAATTGGGAACTGAATCTCAAGAAACCATATTTCAACTGAAAAGTATTCTTAGTTGTCAATAACATATTATTCTTAAAGACTTTTGAGATTTATGTCTTTATTGGCTACCAGTTGCTTTACCTATTGCTCTGTTGATAGTTTCTTTTCACCATACGTTGATCTTTGAAATGTGTAATACAATAATGTTTTATGTCTGTCTTTGTACAGTTGCTCAAAATTGAATTGTTTATGAGACTCTGCTTTTTTTTTTGTTTGTTTGTTTTTTTTTCTCACTCCCTCATATGCTGCAATTCAATTTAGCATTTACTTCACGCTGCGTTTTGTGTCAGTCGATTGTTGTCATTATTTAAAGGATAGCTCTCATGGAACCACATAGGTGTCATATTGATGTTTGTGAAAATGTATTTATTTAGTTTTTAAATTCTAATGCGCATTAGTTGTTATTGAACAGGAAAAATTTTTACAGATAATAGTTCTAAGCTCATAAAAATAGTAATGTAAAGAATAGAACAACACAAATATATTACAGCTGGCACTGCCTCTTCGAACAAAACACCACTGGTAGAAATCAAAATCCGGATGTCACCCGTTGTTCTTAACAACAGAAAAAAAGTGACATTTAAAAGGCTACAATACTGTCAACTCGTAGAAAACTTCCCACGCGTTCCAGACAACAGATGTTGCGGGTGTGTATTTTTTTAAAGGTTACTAGCGTCTTTTTGTATGTAGTGTTGTTAATAACACCAGTGCCTTACTGTCGGCTCCATTTCTCTTGGGTCCTGGGTGATATTTATGTTTTGTGGGGAGCTTAGGAGAACATCTCGTTTCAAACTTCAGAAAAGCAAACTCTGCAACTCTAGCTAGCTAGTATGTCCTATTTCAGATTTCTCATCTGGAGGTCATTCTTTCTCTGCCCACCATCCTATTTTGGGGAAGAGACAGAGAGAAAAAGAGCAACAAGATGATTAGACAAAGAAGAAAAAGTAATACCAATGCAGTGCTTCTACCTCTTATCTTTATGTGCGTTCAATCTTAAAGGTCTCAGTCCTTAGTGTTTAGTAATTAATTGGACCAATGAATCACTTTCTCTAAAAATCAGCACGCAGTTGATCTATTAAATCGGAAGTCATTTAATAAAGTTTGCTGGCATTAAATAGATTTTTCGGCAGCTTTATCAGAGCTACATGTCACTACCTAAAATCTCAGACATAATTTTGTGAGTTCACCTTTGAAGACAGTTTGAAGACAAATAGTACACCCAAAAATGAACTTTTCACAATTTATTGTCTGTTGTTTGTTTGGTCCGTATACATGTTTTATGTATAAAAAGTATTTTAGAACATAGTGCAGCAACTGTCAACTGTAGCTGTTTTTAATTGTGCTTTATAAATAAATTGAGACTGTTGGGCGGTCCTTGGCCATTCAAAGCTGCCTTGGTTTCAAGACCTTCTACTGTCAGTCTAAAGGCCTGGCTGTGCTAGACTAGGTGAAATATTGACAACCCCAGCAACTGGGTCATTTTGTCTGTTTTTGTATTGCTTAAAAATCACTGTATTACTTGCTTAAATGAACCAAAAACTATTTGGAAATTCAATAATTGAACATTTATTAAGTTAAATAAAGTAAATAATAATTATTAAGTATCATTAAATAATAAGTAAATAATATTTAAATAATACACTTTTTTATTGCCTATTAATAAATGTCCACCTTTTGATTATTGTCGTTGCCTCTTGTAATTTAGTGTCTATTTTTTTTTTTTTTTAAACATTATCACTAAACCAAAATGTCACTTGGTATTTTAATTCTGATACCTGCATTGACCTACAAAATACTGTGACTGACACTGACAGGTGTAGGAATGACACGGATAGCTCACCAAAAAAATACAAATTCTGTCATTAATTACTCACCCTCATGTTGTTTAAAACCTTTGTTCATCTTCAGAACACAAATTAAGATATTTTTGATGAAACCTGAGAGCTTTCTGAAAGCCAGCTCCTGGGTCAGCAGCATTTTAACAATGTCCTAACTATTTTTGTGGCCCAATTTTCATTTTTTTGGGTAAACTATCCCTTTAAGTTAACAATCTAAACACATTACAGTTACATTTGATCACTTGGACTGTAAAAAAAAAAAATAAAAAATAAAAATAATTCATCAGAACAGTATAAGGTGAATGTTGTTACAGTGAGGGAAAAATTATTTGATTCCCTGCTGATTTTGTACGTTTACCCATTGACAAAGAAATGACCAGTCTATAATTTTAATGGTAGGGTTATTTCAACAGTGAGAGACAACAAAAAAATTCAGAAAAACACATTTCAAAAATGTTATAAATTGATTGATTTGCATTTTAATGAGTGAAATAAGTATTTGATCCCCTATCAGTCAGCAAGATTTCTGGCTCCCAGGTGTCTTTTTACAGGTAACAAGCTGAGATTAGGAGCACTCTCTTAAAGGGAGTGCTCCTAATCTCAGCTTGTTACCTGTATAAAAGACACCTGTCCACAGAAGCAATCAATCAGATTCCAAACAAGATTGTAAACCTACACAAGGCTGGAATGGGCTACAAGCCAAGCAACTTGGTGAGAAGGTGACAACAGCTGTTGCGATTATTCACAAATGGAAGAAACACAAAATAACTCTCAATCTCCCTTGGTCTGGGGCTCCATGCAAGATCTCACCCTGTGGAGTTTCAGTGATCATGAGAACAGTGAGGAATCAGCCCAGAACTACACAAGAGAATCTTGTCCATGATCTCAAAGCAGCTGGGACCATAGTCACCAAGAAAACAATTGGTAACGCACTACACAGTGAAGGACTGAAGTCCTGCAGTACCAGCAAGGTCCCCCAGCTCAAGAAAGCACATGTACAGGCCCAGTAAACATCTGAATGATTCAGAGGAGAACTGGGTGAAAGTGTTGTGGTCAGATGAAATCGAGCTCCTTGGCATCAACTCAACTCGCGGTGTTTGGAGGAGGAGGAATACTGCCTATGACCCCAAGAACACCATCCCCACCGTTAAACATAGAGGTGGTAACATTATGCTTTCGAGGTGTTTTTCTGCTAAGGGGACAGGACAATTGCACCGCATTAAAGGGACAATAGACGGGACCATGTACCGTCAGAGCCAAACCACTGAAAATGGGTCATGGATGGGTATTCCAGTATGACAATGACCCAGAAGATACGGCCAAGGCAACAAAGGAGTAGCTCAAGAAGAAGCACATTAAGGTCCTGGAGTGGCCTAGTCAGTCTCCAGACCTTAATCCCATAGAAAATCTGTGAAGGGAGCTGAAGGTTTGAGTTGCCCAACGTCAACCTTAAAACCTTAATGACTTGGAAAGTATCTGCAAAGACGAGTGGGACAAAATCCCTCCTGTGTGCAAACCTGGTGGCCAACATCTGACTTCTGTGATTTCCTCACTGTATGTGCATAACATATTTGTAAGATAAGCTGTACTATTTATTTAGCATAAAAAGAATTGTACTTTTCAAAGTTGAATAGAAAGTAGTTGTGTAGAATGGACACTTTCTTATTGTTCAGAAATGCTGAAAAGAGAACGGCCGTCAGTCACTGACAACGATCCGTCACAGTTCTCATTCAACAGAGAGACTGATGGTTGACAGAGGTAATGACAGAGAAACAGCATCTGGACGCATTTCACACAAAATAATGAGAAAGCTAAGTGTGTGACATTAGAAGTTGTTCAAAGATTGATGTATTTTTCTGTAACTCTTGAGAAATGACAAACAAAACAAGTCTGGCAATTTGCAGTTAAGGTCAATGAAATGTTAAAAATGATTACTTTCATAATGTTAAATTGCTGTAATTACCCTTTTTATCCTGAGAAATTGTAAAAACTTTCCTTTTACATTGGCAACATTGACCTTTAGAGTATTCAGTGTCGGATCTAAAAGAACATACAGGTCCTTCTCAAAAAATTAGCATATTGTGATATTTCATTATTTTCTGTAATGTACTGATAAACATTAGACTTTCATATATTTTAGATTCATTACACACAACTCGAAGTAGTTCAAGCCTTTTATTGTTTTAATATTGATGATTTTGGCATACAGCTCATGAAAACCCAAAATTCCTATCTCAAAAAATTAGCATATCATGAAAAGGTTCTCTAAACGAGCTATTAACCTAATCATCTGAATCAACTAATTAACTCTAAACACCTGCAAAAGATTCCTGAGGCTTTTAAAAACTCCCAGCCTGGTTCATTACTCAAAACCGCAATCATGGGTAAGACTGCCGACCTGACTGCTGTCCAGAAGGCCATCATTGACACCCTCAAGCAAGAGGTCTGTGGGAAGGAAAAAGTGTGGCAGAAAACGCTGCACAACGAGAAGAGGTGACCGGACCCTGAGGAAGATTGTGGAGAAGGACCGATTCCAGACCTCGGGGGACCTGCGGAAGCAGTGGACTGAGTCTGGAGTAGAAACATCCAGAGCCACCGTGTACAGGCGTGTGCAGGAAATGGGCTACAGGTGCCGCATTCCCCAGGTCAAGCCACTTTTGAACCAGAAACAGCGGCAGAAGCGCCTGACCTGGGCTACAGAGAAGCAGCACTGGACTGTTGCTCAGTGGTCCAAAGTACTTTTTTCGGATGAAAGCAAATTTTGCATGTCATTCGGAAATCAAGGTGCCAGAGTCTGGAGGAAGACTGGGGAGAGGGAAATGCCAAAATGCCTGAAGTCCAGTGTCAAGTACCCACAGTCAGTGATGGTCTGGGGTGCCATGTCAGCTGCTGGTGTTGGTCCACTGTGTTTTATCAAGGGCAGGGTCAATGCAGCTAGCTATCAGGAGATTTTGGAGCACTTCATGCTTCCATCTGCTGAAAAGCTTTATGGAGATGAGGATTTCATTTTTCAGCACGACCTGGCACCTGCTCACAGTGCCAAAACCACTGGTAAATGGTTTACTGACCATGGTATTACTGTGCTCAATTGGCCTGCCAACTCTCCTGACCTGAACCCCATAGAGAATCTGTGGGATATTGTGAAGAGAAAGTTGAGAGACGCAAGACCCAACACTCTGGATGAGCTTAAGGCCGCTATTGAAGCATCCTGGGCCTCCATAACACCTCAGCAGTGCCACAGGCTGATTGCCTCCATGCCACGCCGCATTGAAGCAGTCATTTCTGCAAAAGGATTCCCGACCAAGCATTGAGTGCATAACTGAACATAATTATTTGAAGGTTGACTTTTTTTGTATTAAAAACACTTTTCTTTTATTGGTCGGATGAAATATGCTAATTTTTTGAGATAGGAATTTTGGGTTTTCATGAGCTGTATGCCAAAATCATCAATATTAAAACAATAAAAGGCTTGAACTACTTAGAGTTGTGTGTAATGAATCTAAAATATATGAAAGTCTAATGTTTATCAGTACATTACAGAAAATAATGAACTTTATCACAATATGCTAATTTTTTGAGAAGGACCTGTAAGTGCTATTGCCTTGGTGACTGGTTGCTGATTCTAGGCCATTTTTGTGGGTCGAGATTCAGTTGTCAGCTTCTTGGAATCAAACAGTCTCAGTGATGCACATTGAAATGCTGAACATGTAATTCACAAGTACAAGATGCGTTTCACAGACAGTGTGCAATTAAAATATCCACTCAATTTTTATTCCTCCCAGACTCATTCTCTTCTTTGAGAATGTGTGTTGAAGTCACCATGCTGCAAACAATTAAACAGAAGACCACGTTCTTTGTGGCACCAAATTAACAGCTGTTTTGCCTGTTAATTGAAATGAATCCCAGTTGACCAGGAAGGAGCCAATTAACTTTTGGCTTTCTTCTGAATGGGCGGCACTGAGGGAGACATTTGCCTTTTCTCACTTGATAAAAGAACACTCATGGTGCAAATGATCTCTTCTCTGTTTTAAACTGTAAATGTATTCTGATACATTGCTCGCAGGAAGTGTAGCGTGTTTTGTCAATGTCGGCTCTTTTCCCTTTTGGGATAGAAGCTATAAGCAAGAGTGTAATGAGATCATAGAGAGGCATTATTTAAACTCTGGTTCTAACTTCTGATGGGGCTGAATATTAACTAGGCACAAAGGGCATGAGTTTTTTTTTCACGAGTTTCAGATTTTCTTATTTTTGGGGTTGTTATTTATTTTTTTATTTTTTTATTTTATTTTACTAGATCCTCAACTTTTCTCTGCATTGCAGTGTTACAGCTAGTTGTGTTTTATTGAAAAGAAACAATGATACTACTTTTAATTTCCCTCTTAGCAAAGATTGTCTTTCATTATTGCAGCTTGATAATCGTTGACAGATTAATGAATTAATTTAATATATATATGTTTGCCAAAAGTAAAAACACCCTTCTCTAATGAACAGGTTTGCTTGCTTTACTAATTTCCATGAGTACTAATCTTAATGTTTAAGCATATAATGATATTCTAGGGAATTGCGTCCTTTGAATTTTATAACAAAAGTTTGAACAGGACACTTTTTTTTTCTAACATGACAATGCCTTTGTGTATACAGCAAGGTTCATAGAGAAATGTTTGATTCAGTCAGTGTGGAAGAACTTGACTTGTCTGCATTTATTCATTTTTTTATATATATAAACACACACACACACACACACACACATACACATAACTTTTGTTTCTAAAAAAGACCCTGTTATTTTAAATTGCAATGTAAAACCTGTTTTTACTGAATTTATGATAAAATAAATGTAGCCTTTTTAAGCATAAGAGCAAAAGCACATTAAGAAATCTCTTAGATCTTACAGACTTACAGCTGTATATGTATACGGAAATTAATTGCATACAGTCATTTAATTATTATACTAAATGCTTGAGTTTAAGGTCATTTTGTTATAATATGTTTACATTTTTAACCATTTTACATGATGTATTTACATTTTATATTTCACATGAATAGATTTATATTTGGTAGTGTGTTGGGTTGCTGCTTGATCTCCAATGTGAAATCAAGAAAAAAATAGTAGAAATACTCTTCTTTAGCGCCTCACAGGTTTAATGGCAAGGCGGACTATGCAGTAATAGCAGTAGGACTATGAATTGTCTGTTGTGTGTTATTTAACAGAAATAATGATAGGCTACTCCTTTTTATTTCCCTTGTAGCAAAGAACCTCTGACTATTACACTTTGACAATCTCAGTACTTGGAGTTGATTGATTTTGAGTTCAGAATAAACAGTTTCACCATTATACATTTTTGTTTGTTAGTGAAACATTGTGTTTTATACCATTAATCCATAGATAACCCATTCGTCATTATCATGTGTTGTCAGGACATAAGAAATGGAGAAAGAGTTGAATAATAGGGTGCTAGCATTACCTCACAGCAATTCCATTGAACTCCAGTGACCAGAACTAAATTGGCGGCTGTTTCCATTTGACGAGCGATTAACCGGGAGCTTGCTGCCCAAGCAATTGACCTGTCACCAATGCGAAGGCTGTGCCTGATAAGCATGCAGGTGAAGGGGGAAGAGGATGTGGAGATTGACGCAATTAGCCTAATGAGTACACAGAGTTTCAGCCAGTGCCGCTGGAAGCTTCGTTTACCCACAACCGCAAACCAGCAGATGCAAAATCTGATTACCTTGTTTGCAGATCCAGCAAACAATCTTGCTTCAACCTTAACCCCAATTCACTCACTAGAATATCAATGTTTTTTTGTTTTTTCCTGTTATAACATAACATAATGATAGTGTTTATCAGGAAAATATTTTGTTTTGAGGCACCCCTTCCAAGGCTATAATTATTTAATGTGTAACAACTGAATGTGAACCACAAAAGGGCAAAAGTAATATTCGAATGGAGGCAAAGATAAATAATTTGTTGCTTATTGCAACACATTTTAGACCAGAGGAAATGCTTGCATTATGAATTTCAATGACTGTTTTCTATGTCAAAATTAAGTAAACATTATTATAGGATTAGTCCTTTTCCAGAATAAAAAAAAAAAAAAAAAAAAAAATCTGGTAATTTACTCTCGTGTCACCCAAGATGTTCACGTCTAAGACAGTGTTTCAGATTTTTTCTCCATATAGTGGACTTCAGAGGGGATCAGTGGGTTGAAGGTCAAAATTGCAGTTTCAGTGCAGCTTTAAAGATCTCTACACAATCCCAGCTGAGGAAAAAGGGTCTGATCTAGCAAAAAAATAGGTCATTTTCTAAAAAACAAAATACTAGTTTAAATACTTTTTAACCACAAGTGGTCATCTTGCACTAGGTCTTCATGCATTACGCAGTCATATTGGAAAGGTCACACGCGCTGTAGACGGAAGCACAGTGTTTACAAAGCGAACGTGCAATAAAAGTCAAACGCTCTTTACAAAAAAAAAGGTAAAACGATGTTGGACTATTGAATTTGAAGGATGAATATTAGATGGAGTTTTTTGCCGTACCATTTTACCGAAATACATTAAAAAACTAACCATGTGTGATTTTTCTAACGTGATTACATAATGCGTGAAAATGTAGACACACAATGCAGAGCCAGTGCAAGATGAGAATTTGTGGGTAAAAGTATTGTGTTTTTTATTTATTTATTTTTTAAATTATTGATTGCTTTGCTAGATAAGAAGCACTTTGAAGCTGCATTAAAACTGCTGTTTGGACCTTTAACCTGTTGATCCCCATTGAAGTCCACTATATGGACTGGAATAAAAATTCTGGATGTTTTTTTTTTTTTTCTAACTGAAGAAAGAAAGGCATGACCATCTTGGATGATATGGGGTATGAGTAAATAATCAGAAAGTCTTTATTTTGGAAGTGAACTAATGCTTTAAACTTACTGTCTTAATAAAACAGGTTACATACTCATACATACAATTTATCCAGATTGTTGCTGCTGTTCAGTGATCCCGAAGTAATTTGAAACCTGTATGACTTGCTTACTTCCGTGGAATACAAAAGGATAATTTTAGCAGAATGTCTGAGCAGCTCATTTCCACTGAATTAATTGTGACAAAAAGATGTATAAAAGTATCTTCTAAACTTAGCAACAGCCAAAAATGACTTGAGGGTGAGAAATAGCTCCATCCACCTATTTTTATGTGCATTTTGGAATATTGCATCTCGTTGCACGGCATTAGAAATGTTGTTTTGGTTATTCTCAAATACATGAGCAAAGTCTGTCATCAAAGTATTTCTGTATAATTGTCTTACACGACTGCATTCCCAAACAGCAAACATCCACCTCTGAAAGCAGTGACCACATTTATTGTGCTTCATCTGCTTGCTCTGAGGCGCAAGTAATTTATTATATATGACAATTATTATATTCAGTGGCTTCTCCTACTTTCCCAGTTTATCAGGAAGTGACGATTTTGTTCTTTTTGGCTCATTGGATGGAAACGGTGCTTTATTCGCAAATGTTTTATGCGATATTCCAGTTTTGCGCAAGTTAAAATCACGTTTTTGGATGGAAGATGTGATATGATGATAGAATTTAAATTTTGGGTCAGTACTGCTGTTTAGCAACAATATGTTGCTAAACAGCAGTACTGTCCAATGAACACTTTTACTTTTATCCCTCACAGCTATGTTTTCCTTCCTGTCAAAAATTAAAGTGATAGTTTAGCAAAAAAATGAAAATTCTGTCATTAAACACTCACCCTAATGTCACTCCAAACCCATAAAAGGTTTGATCAGACTGACACAGAAGAGAACACATTGTTAAATAGTCTTTTTTTTTTCTCATAGCTTCATAAAATTAAAGTTGAACCACTGGTGTCACATGGACTATTTTAACGATGTCCTAACTACTTTTCTAGGTCTTGAATGTTTCAGTTCCATTGCTGTCTATGGAGGGTCAGAAAGCTCTCGGATTTCATCAATAATATCTTAATTTGTCTTCCGAAGTTGAATGAATGTCTTATTTTAAATGACATGCGGGTGAGTAATTAATGACAGAATTTCGTTTTTGGGTAAACTATTCTTTTAAATATAGGCTGCTTGAATATTCAAGTCAACATTAAATCCAGACTTTTTTCTTCTTGTTTTTCATGGTTTACCTAATGTAGAATGTAATCCTTTTGTGCAGGAGTCTTTCATTCCACACAACGTCCTTTAATCCTAATAGTTCTGGTATGTGGCTTGCCTTTATGTTACGTGGGCGCACATGAGAAAGCCTGGGTTAGTTGTAAGCTCCTGAAAGTGGATAAGACCTTTATCAAATAGCTGCAATGAGGAAATCAATGGAAAATGGCCCAGGAATTGTTTATGACTTAAGCTAAATCAATTTTTTTTTTTTTTTTTTCAGATTATGCCACTGAATAATATCACTATATATTCCAAAGCCTGATTAGTCTTATTAGTAGATTGGTCGACTATGAGTGGGCGGCACCCATTGAAGCTCCTCCAAAGCTTTTGATACAGTGGAATGAGCTGATGCTTTGTATTTATGAAGCATTGTTTGGACATACACTGCTGTAAGTCAATGCCAGCAAAGGTTAGACCCCCCCAGCTGCTTGCAAATTGTTGCCAAGCAGTGGGCAACCCTGTTGGCATGGCGACAAGTGTTTGTTTCCACACAGCCAGGGACTCTAAATAATTCTGGTGTCGTGGCGGAGAAGGAGACAGCTTGTGAAACAGAAGGCAGATTAGCAAATATGTCCAGGTTCGCTGGGTTATGAAATTTGTTGATGGTCCAGTGGCATTTTGCATTATTATTATTTTCAGTGTTTTCTTTGGAGAAAAAAAGCAGCAGAGAACAGTGTGGTAGATCCACCCAGTGGGAAATTAATTAATTAATTAATTAAATACATTAAAATTAATGAATGAAAGATCTCTAATATCTTTTAACTGTGTGATTCAATGGAAAATTGTGCACAAAAAACAGGACAGTTCACACAAAAACAAGTCTTACTCACCATTTTGTCTGCATCTTCTGTTTTCAGGTGAACTATTGCTTTTAAGACTTTTTTAAGATTTTTATTTTTTATTTTTTTCTGAGAAAAAGAACTTGGTAGTCGTGTACTATTAACATTTTTCAATTAAAGTAATGCTTATATTTAAACATTTCCCATCAATTTCTTCCACAAACAAAATATCTGAACTATGCGTTTCAATTTAATCTAAAATGTCAACAATGATCTGTTTATATTTTAATGAATCATATAAGGACGTTTGGGAGCAACATCTCATACTTGACAGATTCTTGACAGAGACTAAATTAAACCTAACCGAGAGTACCATATGCTATAAAAAAATAACCTTTCCCTCTAGGCACTATAAAGCTACATAATTCTGATCAAATCTAGACTATCTTATGAGGACTCAAATATATACTTACAAAAAAACTCTTTGATTGGTTGTTTAAAGACATGAAAGAGCAGCCTAACAGAAAACCTTTTGGACACTTCTGCTTCGGCTGAACATTTAGTGTGGATAATGAACATTTTACAGCTCCTTGAGAGCAACGTAAAAGACCCATCACATTTTAGAATTTTAATGCCTGTCATGTTTGACTATTTTACTGCTCTTTACATTCTCTTGTACATTTCCTGAGTGTGACCAGCAAGCAAAACCACAGCTCTGCTTTAAAAGAACGCTTGAAAGATGGCTTATTCAAGGTTTTCTGGGTGCTTTGACATATCAATTAAATGCTCTTCGAAGACATGTTTATTTTTAGACAATTTTAGAATCATAGCACAACAGACAACCATATTATTAATATATTTTTAACACATTACACTGAACAGTTCAGTGTTCCCTCTTATTATTTTATTTTATTTTATTTTATATTTCTAAGCATTTCATCAAGTATGGAGCATAATGCCTCCATTTTCAAGTTCCTATTAGATTCATTTTCTGAATTGGTAGGTTTAGGTTATTATTATTTCAACGGATCTTGCTTTGGAATATTATATTATGTCTCAACTCTAAAAAAGACCTTCTTTAAAGGTTATTTACATGTAATAACAGTTCTATTTAGAACTGTAGCATCCTGAAGAACCCTTTAATGCTGAAATGGTTCTTTGTGTTAGAGTTTAGGGTTCTTTATTCCCGCCATTTTGATTTTCAAATTTGTAACTGTCAAACACTACATTACTGTTTTTCTGGAGCTCAGAGATACAACTATTAACTGTCAACACACTCTCAACAGGTAAATGATTTAATTCTTATATTTAAATACAAAAGTAACTTTAAAATTGTATTGTTTCCAAACAAACATGTTCTTTCCCTTTCTTTTTTGATCACATGTAAGTATGAGCAGCTCTGTTAAGTTGAGGGAACTCCTCTTCTCCACTAAGTAAGTAGCACTGAATTTATAATCCATATGGTTGTTGTTGCTTTTTTTAAATTACTTATTTATTACTAACAGAGGCCACACTCTTCTCAGCTAGCCAAATATACAGACTGTCAACACACTCTCATCAGGTAAATGATTTATTTCTTATAAAGTCTATTTTTGTTTTTAATTGTAACTGGTTTCCAGTCATGTCTTTTTTCTCTTTTCAGTTGAAGAGAGCATGTACGTGTGACCAGCCCTGTTCAGTTAAGGATGCTTCTCTCCTCTTCACCACTAAGTAAATAACAAGTAAGGGATAATCAACGGTTTGCCGTGCATTAAAGGATTTTAAATGTATGACATGGAGGCTAATAAAGTCCTTTAATGCACGCCATCTGTTAATTATCCCGCTTATTCCATGGTCATTTGCAAATTTATAGACAAGTTAAAGCTAGTATTGCTCTTTGCAGTGCAGTGTTTGACCGAATGGGTAAAAATGATGGATATTTTTGTCAGTTACGGCTTGTTAACTCCTGCATTCTGGTCGCTTTAAGACACAGAGAAATAGTGCGATAATATCACATTTATTTGAATAAATTATGGCATTTTATTTCAGTTATTTATCGATTGATCCATTCAGTCAAATATTGTGCTATAAAGAGCAATTCTAGTCTATAAATTTGCAAATGACCATGGAATAAGCGGGATAATCAATGGCTTGCCTTGCATTAAAGGATTTTAAATGCACTTCGCTTCGCGTTGGGCCTCCACGTCGTGCATTTCAAATCCTTTAATGTCCAAACCGTTGATTATCCCTTACTTATTCCATGGAATGTCTGGATACTGGATTCTGATTGGCTGGCAGGTATGCATTAAAATCGTTTAATGCACAGGTAGTTCCAAGTCAGTTTAATCACCGTTCTATATTAATGCGCTGCTTTAATTGATGCACGCAACCGCACACTGAGAGAGAGAGAGAGAGAGAGAGAGAGGTCGGAGATCGTATTGTGCTGCGCACATATAAACTTGTTGTCAGGGCTTCCTCTCAAATCATATTAATCAAATAGCCTGGATAATAGATCGCTACATAATATTCCTCAGCAACGAGATGGTAAGACCGCTGTTTTTGAATTAATTCGTTGTTTGTAGAGAGAGATGCACAGACGCGCAGCAGGCAGGTAAAATGCACATACAACTGTCATCTCTCCCTTTCTCCTTCTCTCTCTCTCTGTCTTTCTCTCGATCAATCGATAAGTAATTGAAATAAATGCTGTAATTCGTTCAAATAAATGTGATTTATCATTATTTCATGTCTGTGTCTGATTTGAATCGGGCAGAATGATAGAGCTGATGAGCTAACTGACGAAAATAACCGTCATTTTTACCCATTCAGTCAAATCTTGCGCTGCAAAGATCAATACTAGTTGTAACGTGCCTATAAATTTACAATTAACCATGGAATAAGCGGGATAATCAACGGCTCGCTTCGCGTCGGGCGGTTATTAGCCTCCACGTCGTGCATTAAAATCCTTTAATGCACGGCAAACCGTTGATTATCCCTTACATATAGCATTTTCAAAGCATGGATCTTTATGGAACCCTATAAAAAGGGTTCTATTTAGCACCAAAAAGGGTTCTGCTATTGTTACAAGCCGAAGAACCCTTTTCTGGTACCGTTTAGAACCATTTTTCTTAAGAGAGTAGATGACCCTACACAATTTGAACCTGTACTGTGTGCACCTATTTTGGTGAGGCAGTTAATGTTTCTTTCTCGTGCGGTGGACGACAAAAGCGGTGCTGTTCAAATGATTGATAAATGACTGTATAACGCCACCCTGACAAGCCTAAGAGTCTTTTGACACCATAGCCAATAATCAAGCGAGCCCTGACTGCTTTACCTGTTTTTAAAAACTTGCGCACTCACAGCTTACAGGTGACAAAGTTGATTTATGAACTGTCACGCTCTGTAATCTGGAGCAGTTCCCCTGCAGAGCTAAAGACAGGAACAACAAAATATGAGCATTTTACCGAATAATTTCATGCTGTTTAATGGAATGAAATGAGAAAAGACATACAAATTACCCTCAGTAATTTTTCATTCTCAGAAAGCAATATATGTATGGATGGATGTGTCTTCAATTATGTGCACTTTCATGTACCAGAAAAAAAAATTTTTTCTAAAGAAAAATAAGGTAATTTCAATTTAAAATTGTGTGTGTGCGCATGTATGCTATATATGTTTACTTTTTCTTCTTTTCGTGTTATAGATAGAAGTGAGCTGGCAAGTGCGTTTAGTATCTTTTTAAAGTTTTATTGATTTGTCATTATCTTGTGTAGTCACGGAATGAAATCTTTAAAAGACTCAAGCGGATGATCTCTCTCACTCTGTTTATGTCAAACGTCATCGGTTTAGTCATTTAGCAGCAGTTTAAGCACAACCATGACTTGTTTATACCCAGAAGATAAAGCCTTGAGGGAAAGAGTTCAGAAAATGCCACGTCCCCTCATTCTGACCTTTCAGTCTCGTGTTTCCTGACCGGAGGCTCAGTCACGTCAGCAGTATGGTTCAGCGCACATATCTCATAATGACTTCATGCTAATTGTGCATTAATTCATTACGTGGTTCTCTCACCATCCTGTGTGACACAAAGCCTTTAAGGCCAATTCATCAAGATCTTTCATGCCATTCCATTCACATAAGCTATTTCTCTCCTCTAGGTTTTTATTCCAGAGATTCACATATTTTCCATGAGTGACCCTGAATATGCATTTTATAATTTGCTAAAAATTTACTTAAAGGGATAGTTCACTCAAAAAAGTTTTGAAGAGCCAGGACATTTTTTTAATATAACTTCCATTGTATTCGTCTGAAAAAAGAAAGTCATATACACCTAAGATGGCTTGAGGGTGAGTAAGTCATGGGGTAATTTTCATTATTGGGTGAACTATTCTTTTAATTAGGACAACACTCCAGGGGATTGAAATGTGTGTGTGTGTGTGTGTGTGTTTCACTCTATATTACCTGATCGTTCTGTGAATGAGTATTAAAACCATAAAACACTACAATTCAAAACTTGTGTAATTAAAAAAAGAAAAAAAAAACTTTATTCATCAAGGGCACATTAAAGATATCAAAAATATTTCAAATAAATGCTGTTCATTTAACTTTATATTCATGAAATATTCATGAAAAGAAATGTTGAGTTTTCATGTAGGCTATAGTTTATTCATATCTTGCTATATACTGCAGTGTGCTATATGCAAGTCTGAAATGTATTTATAGTTTTGTCTTTAGGATTTTCATTATAAATTCAGCAGTGTATTGACAGTAGCTGTATAGTATCAGCTGAGCAAACAGTTTTCAGCTATATTATTGCTTCACGTTGCTGTTTCACCACCAGTCTCTTACAGAGAGAATATATTTATAGAGAGCTGTTCAAACACTGAGCCTTACATTTGGTTCCTGCTAAATATGCTCCCAACATACCTCAGACATTCTTACATCAACAAAGAATGCCATGAAATGTGCTGCACAAACGTGTGTGTCACTGAAATGTGTGCACAAAATAGTCTAGAGCTTTTAGAGCCCATTTGGTATCAGAATGATGTTCTGAATTATGGAAATGAACTGCTACTGATGCCAGTGAACATGCAAATGTGAACTATTCAAGTCATTATCATGAAAGTTGTACAGTTTTTGAATGAAAGGACTTTGTTTAAAAGCCACACTGTGCTGGTCTACTGTTTTGTCAATCTCCTATTGCCCTGTCTAGGATCTTTTGAAAGTTAAGACCATTTGGGGGACAGTACTCATCCTTCCCGCCCTCATAAAAGGTGAAATATGAGAACATTAAAACATTGCTGTTAATCTGTCTGTTGGAAGCAGCACCATTAATCTTAATTAATTCACTACATTATATTTCTCACTTAATTACACATGCTACAAAGGAAAATTGCCCAGAAAACGTGCCTCTCGATCCATCATGGCTGCCAGCAGGTTGTGCTATCTCTAGTAATTACCAAAGGTTCTCACACCAGGGACATGAGAATGTCTCGAAAATTGAGGATCCTATTATCAAGCTGACGGCTGTAGACTTAACTTGTTGTCAGTTCCTCCCTGTAGAATATAAACACGATTCTTCGGAGGTAAACTACATATTCCAAACATACTGACCAAATTCAGTGCAGGTTTACATTGACATAATGATTGTAGATGATCATTTTCAACACTAGCAAATTAGGGTTCTTTGGCTTGTAAACAGTAACAGAACCATTTCCGATGCTAATTAGAGCCATTTTATCAAGGTTCCATAAAGAGTGTGTTTTGCGTATACTCCATCCAGGGTAGATACTGGCTCCAATTGACCTGATGTTCGTGGCAGTAGGCCCATAAATACCGCCCGATTTAACGTTCGGTCTGGCCATTGGTCTGCGGGTGGTATCCTGAAGACAGATTGACAGAGATGCCTAGAAGACAGAAGAATCCTCACCAGACCCTGGGTATAAATTGTGGACCTCGATCGGAAAGAATGTCTTCCGGGAGGCTGAAGTTTCGGAAGACTCAGCGGATCGGAGAGACAATGATGAATGAAGGGAGTATGGGTTCTGGTTCTTCCGGAGTGGGATCTGGTTGGTGCAGGCGGGAAAGAGCACCCGCTTTGACATTTTTACTTCCTATACGGTAGGTGATGGTGAAACCGAATCGGGTGAAGAATAGGGCCCAGTGGGCTTGGCATGGGTTTCGGCGTTTGGCTTCTTCTAGGTACTGCAGGTTTTTGTGATCAGTGATGACTTTGAAGGATTGCTGGGCACCCTGTAACCAGTGGCGCTACTCTTCCAGAGCAAGCTTGATGCACATGGATGGAGTACAGGGGGTTCACCTTTCTATTGGGATAGTACAGCGCCCACTTCCCAGGGTCACTGCGTCCACCTCGACCATGAAGTGGAGACTGGGGTCTGGATGTCAGAGTTCTGGGGCCACACAGAACGCCATCTTGAGCTGATGGAAGGCCTGGTGTGCCTCTGGAGTCTTTGGCGAGTCTCTGGCTTTCTGGCAGAGAAGAGGGGTAAGTGGAGCTGACAGTTGGCTGTAGTGGGCTATGATTGGCGATAGAAGAACCACTGCATCTCCTTGATGGTATTCGGAGGTGGCCAGTTCCGCACCGCATCCACCTTCCTCTGGTCCGTCTGTACTCTGGCAGGGGTGGCGATGTAGCTGAGGAAGTGGATAGTGGTTTTGTGGAATTCACATTTCTCTGCTTTCAGATAAAGGTGGTGTTCTCAAAGGCATTGGAATACCTGGGTGACATGGTGGTGATGTTCCTGCAGACTGGGTGAGTATATGAGAATTTCATCAATGTAAATGAGGACAAACCGGTTGAGCATGTCATGGAAGATTTCGTTCATGAAGTTTTGGAATATGGAAGGTGAATTGGAGGGGCCATAGGGCATCACCCGGTACTCATAGTGCCCGGTGGGCATTACGAAGGCAGTCTTCCACTCTTCACCCCTGCAGATACGGATTAAAAACCCTCATCCTTCTTGGCCACAAAGAAGAAGCTCGACGCTGCGGGTGAGGTGGATGGACGGATGAACCCCTGTTGTAAAGCCTCCTGTATGTACTTCTTCATGGCGGCTCTCTCCTGGGTCGACAGTGGATAGACGTGTCCTGAGGCTGTTCTGGCTGGTGAGGCAGGTGACTGTGTGACAGTAACGTTTCCACAAAACAATACATTTGAAAAACAGATTGGATGCTTAATTGAATACAAACTGTTCTTCAAACAGCCCACCAATTAAGGATGCAAAACTTGGAGCCATTTTTGAACCCATGCTAAAACCAGAAATCTGCAGAAAGAAATCAGGTCCAAACCAAATAATAATTATGAGTGAGCACCAGTTTCATGAGATCAGTTAAACTACCAGGAGGAACATTTTTATAGACCTTATGAACCCACATTGAGCTTTTTGCCTACTGGATGTTCACACTACTGAACTGTTTTATCAATGTCCTTAGTACATTTCTGGGCCTTGAACTTAGTAGTAACGTTGCTGTCTTTGCAGGGTCAGATGCCTCTCAGATTTCATCAAAAATATCTTAATCTGTGCTCTGAAGTTAAACAAAGGTCTTACAAGTTTGGAACAACATGAGGGTGAGTAATTAATGAATTTTCATTTTTGTTTGAACTATCTCTTCAAAAATTAAAACAGAAAATAGAAGTAGTGAAGACCAAGTTCCAGTAAAATATCTGTACAATTATGTTTATGAAGGCCAAAAGTAACAAAAATGGACAGTATGTGAACTCTTCAC
Source organism: Cirrhinus molitorella (assembly GCA_033026305.1). Lineage (NCBI taxonomy): Eukaryota > Metazoa > Chordata > Actinopteri > Cypriniformes > Cyprinidae > Cirrhinus > Cirrhinus molitorella. The sequence goes on from CM065120.1 coordinate 31,089,788, forward strand.
AATGGTAAAAGCAAAAAGTGATGTAAAGTCATAGGCTTTAATTTTCTGTTCTGTTAAACTAAAAAGAGGAAAATACATTAATTAAAGACAAAGACTGGTTGGAAACCAGTTATAATTATATAATAATGAAAGCTAAAACAATAGACATTTTAAGAAAGACATTTGCCCGTTGAGAATGTGTTGACATCTGTAATTAGATGATTGAGCTCCAGAAAATCAGTAATGAGATGACTTTGACAGTTACAGATTTTAAAAAAAGACCCCTAAACTCTAACACAAAGAACAGTTTCTGAATATTGAGTTAAATGAGAAGAAAATGCATGTTGATCAAAACTGAAAGAAACAAGGGGTGAAAACCCTTTCACACATTTGCTGGCACTTTAATGAGTTTATCAGTCAGCTCACTTCCTTTAAAACTTTCTTTTTTATTTACTCATTTATTTTCTTAGTTGACTGAACTTCTGTTAATTTTTGATAATGTGCTGCGTTACACACTGAACGCACCTGTGAGTTCAGCTGCCGCTTTGCAGATGTAATGAGTCCACAGTGCTGCTTTGCATTTAAACTTGAGTAAATAATCCACTTGGAACCAAGCCCTTGTATTGTTTAAAAATGCATCTTGCATGTGTCTTACAGAAGTAGAAAGTAGCCATAGGAGTTTCACTAACTGTCAGTCAAAGATGCGGCAGACAAAGTGCAGATTATATTTAGAAACCTCTGGTCTAGTATGGCTGTACTTTAGTGCCTTGCATGAAGAAGATAAAGAAGAGCGGCATATAGTACATGTTCTTTTTGTTTTCACTTTGATATTCCCATGTGACTGTTCTGAAAATAGGGCAGCATTCCAGCTTCGCCAGTCATTCCTGCTTCACTGACATCATCAATCTCCCTCATTACTAATTAGCCGTCAATTTCACCACCGCTTGTTTTTCAATGAAAGGACAATGTCAGAATAAACCTCCATGACTCTCTATTTCACTGTCCACTATGAAAAATAAATCAATTAATTCATTGGCCTTGATTAACCTCCCAGTGTTTGATTGATATTCTCATCAATGGCGGTAAAAGATGTCCTTGCACTTGATAAACTCTGGATTTGAAGTTCTCCAGTTAAATGACTGAACTGTAAACTGATAAGTGTTACACAAAGACTTATACATTTAAAAAAAGGTGTTTCTTTGAAAATAAATAAATGAATAAATAAATTCATTCATTCATGTTTTCCTCAAAAGAAAAGCATTTATGTAATTCATTATGTGATATTATGCGTTTTTTAAAGTTAGTTTTATTTTTTTTTTTTTTTGTGGAGCATAGTATATAATGCCTTGCAGTTCATGCATGTTATGTTTTCTTTACAAAGGAAGTTTGCAACAAAATCTAGATATTGTACAAGTATTCTAATTATAAAGGAAATCTGATACTCCATTAATCTAATAAACACTTTTGTAAAAAAAAAAAATAATAAAAATAACAAAAAAAAAAAAAAAAAAAAAAAAAAAAAAATATATATATATATATATGTAATAAAAGAATAAACTAAAATAAAAATATCTATTGTTATGAGCAATGATTGTGGAACCCTAGTATGTGATACCTTGCAGTTCATTCATGTTATGTTTTCTTTATAAAGGACATTTGCAACAAAATCTAGAAATTGTACAAGTATTATAATTACACAGAAAATGCAGCACTCCATTAATCCAATTAACACTTCTTGAAAAATAAAATAATAAAATAAAATGTCTATTATTATGTACAAATGATTGTGGAACCCTATATGATACTTTGCAGTTCATGCATCAAATTTATGTTAATCTTATGCTCACAGGCTCTGGACAAATACAGATTTTTCTAAAAATGTCTAATTGGCATCGCTGACCATTCCTTTGCTTGAATGAGTAATGAAATAAAGTCTGCCAGCGTAAGCAACACGCTCTTGTGGGCCCATTAAGAGTCTTCAGTGACAGTCGTAATATCACCTCTGACTAGTCACCTCTAACTTCATCTTCATCCCCCTTCAACGAACACATTATTTTCACATTGTCAGAATCACTGTGCATATCAAATCGGAGCGTACGTTTTAAACGCCATCTAAATTGCCTAGCCACACTGGGGTCGATCTCAGCAATGACCGCTTTCAATTGCTCATTCCTGCATTTAAGTGAAAAACATTTGCTTTAGAGAAATGCCCTTATGCCCAAATTTCATATATTCCCATCTAGCACCTCCTCTCCTGCCTCTCTAATAACCTTAATCAGACCAATAACGTAATGCTTTGATGAACCGAGGCAGTCGGCTCAATTACATTTTGCTGAGGCGTCCGCTTTTATAACAGAGGTGAGGGCCTGCAGTACTGCGCCCCAATCACCTGTCATCAATCAAGGAAGGAGAAATATTTGGAGATCCCTCCTAAGCTCTGACAGTTCAATGCAGCGAAGGCCAAGGTGACTCCTCTGTTTTAATTGCTTTCCACTTTTATGACTTCATGTCTCCTGTCTCATGGGGCTGTTGCTCTCGAAAGGTTCTCTTTTTTGTGGCACGCTGTGCCCTGCCGTGTTGTTTGGTCCTGAAGGATGTCTGCTAGATGGACAGGTTGACGTTGAGTGAATGAACTACTTGTGCAGACAGTGCATAAAGGTTCGTCTGGAAAATAAAACCGTTTAAAGTGATTCAGTTTAGTCAGTTTTTGAAGTAACAAAGTAGAGATTTCAAGTACAGTTCTCTTCAGGCTTCTATTCTCATTCAAACATTATATGACTTTTTTATTCTATTGAACATACATGGACAATTTTTAGATGTACTAGTCACTTTTTCAAAGCAATTTGAATTAATGTACCATTCTCTTGTGTCCTGCGATGATCTTCTAAAGTTTAGATTGATCAGATGTAAATGTGAACGACAAATCTGGTTCTGAAAATAACAACAAGCTAACAATACAACTCAGACTTGGATTAAGCCATTTTTATGATATTTTTCATGGTGCTTTTGCCTAGCTTGAAAGCTTCAGTCCTGTTTCAGTGTAATTGCATAGAAAAGCCAGAACAGTACCTTCTTTTGTATCCCAGAGGGGGGAATTTCATACTAGCTTGAAATAGCATGAAAGTGTGTAAATGATGACTGAATTGTCATTTTTGTGTGAACTATCCCTTTAAAAAAACACAGCAGCCAGTCTAGTGCAGGGTTGCCAGGTTTTCACAACTAAACCCGACCAATTGCTACTCAAAACTAGCCAAAAACTAGCCCAATCACGTTTTGAGGGGGGCCCCCCTGTTAAAAATCTTGTTCTGGGGGATAAAATACATGTTTTTTGTCAGGGTTCCCCTGGTAAATTTGCATTTCAGGGACTAAATATGACGTTATTGGGGTTGATTCAACCCGCGGCAACAGTGTTAAAGTAGCTTAATTGTTGGCAACAATGGTCTAGTGTTCCTTTTGTTCTTCTCACATATTGTGATTTTACTCAGGTACAGAAGAGAAACATTTCTCATTCGCTTGTATCTTTCATCTTGTGTTTTTTTTTTTTAATCTCCAGACCGTTTTCAGTTTTGTGCCCCTCCCCAATCCCATAATCCTTTGCTCTTTTCTCATATCTCATCTCAAAGCCTAACATTCAGTTTCTTTCTGCAATTAATTCCATAGCTCCCTGCCTTGCTCTTTTTCTTTGTGGATTTAAAGCTGGCGAAATGAGAAGGAAAAAATAAAGTTTTTAAAAATGTTTTTTTCCCCAACATTTCCTTTCAATTAATTCCACTTTTTTTCCCCTCTCGTTTCCTTCGAAATGCAATTAATTTAGTGCTTCAGTCTTGCACGATGGCTCACATTAATAGAAATGGGAGAAGTCTCTTGCTCTCAGATGATATTGCAATCAAATGTTTATGAAATTGCCACAGTGATTGTAATTAGAAGTGGATCTCTGTTGCATTGGCTTTGCCCTCTCTGTATGATGAAGCCTCCAGCTCATCCTATGGATGGAATGTAAAATATAGCAAGAAATTGTCTGTATACCAGAAATGCATTATTCAGAAATAAATTAGTAGCAAACAGAACTGCATTTGAATTTAAAAAACTACATTTAAACTTTTATCGTAACTTTTCATATGCATAATAGCTTAAATGGGTCAAAATACCAACCATTAAAGGGCCTTTATGCAAAATTAACTTTTACATAGTCTTTATATTAATGTGTCTTACAGTTGAGGTCAAAAGTTTACATCTCCCTTTCAGAATCAGCAAAATGTTAATTATTTTACCAAAATAAGAGGGATCATACAAAATGCATGTTATTGTTTAATACTGACCTGAATAAGATATTTCACATAATAGATGTTTACATATAGTTCAGAAGAGAAAATAAAGTTGCATTTATAAAAATTTTTGATAATTGTTCTTGAGTCCCTTGTTTGTCATAAACAGTTAAACTGCCTGCTGTTCTTCAGAAAAGTCCTTCAGGTCCCACAATTTCTTTGGTTTTTCAGCATTTTTGTGTAATGACTGTATGATTTTGAAATCCATCTTTTCACACTGAGGACAACTGATCTCATATGCAACTATTACACAAGGTTGAAATGCTCACTTATGCTCCAGAAGGAAAAACCATGCATTTAGAGCCAGGGGTGAAACCTTTTGAACAGAATGGATATTTGTACATTTTTTATATTTTGCCTAAAATGTCGTCTTCTTTTTTTTTTCCATTTAGCACTCCCTTTCAGAGGCTCCAGAAGATAGATACTTATTTCCCAGAAGACAAAAGAAGTTAAAGTTACCCTGATCTTCAAATCTTCTTTTTCTTAAAATGTGTGCTAGCTTAAGTGAACCAAAATATTAGAAGAGCACCATTAAAAGTAAAGAAAGTAAGAAAAAAGTGTTCATGCTGCTTTCTCAATCTTATAATGGCAAAAAAAAGAAACTTTAATATCTTGACTCACATGCTTACTGATGGGCATATTGGACTAGTTGTGCATTTTGAAATAAGTCTTTATTTACTAATGCATCAGAGAAAGATGTTTTATTGAACTTTGATCCCTGCAGCACTTACCATGCCATTAAAACTATGGTCATTACCTTTCAATTATGACTGGCTAAGTGGCTATATTTAGAGACTGACAGGAGAATTAAAAACAGGATTCAAATAGATTTTTTATACAAGCTTACACTAAAAGAGCTTTCATACATTTAACATGTGTGTGTAGGCGGTAGAGCTCGGCCCAGGTTAGCAATTATTTCTACATAAATAGAATAATTTTGGTATTCACTTCAAATGAGTAGGTGGGCTAGTGGTGTCCAAGGGGCCAGGTTTTTAGGTCTTTTAGCGTTTCTGTGCATAGAAACAGTTTGTGAGGTTGACAGCGTTGACCCCTTCTTTGGAAGAAACGTTTATAGAAACCACTTAAAGCATCAAAACACTTTCTCATAAAATATATGGGGTCAGTACAATTACTGTTTTAAAAGAGGTCTCTTATGCTCACCAAGAATGCATTTGTTTAATCAAAAATACAAATATTGTTGCAATTTAAAATAACTGCTTTTTTTATTATACATTTTTCTTTTATATAAGAAAGTTCAAAAGAACAACAGTCTTTACTCCCATGTTTTATCAAATTAATGCCTCCTTGCTGGAAAAAAATCATACATTTTCTTTAAAAAAAAAAAACTAAATTATAAAACACTGACTCTAAACTTTTAAATGGTGGTGTATCTAACAGTTCAGATACTAATTGACTAATTGTTTTAGGCTTTAGGACAATGAGAGCTTAAATGCCAGTTATTAAGCATGTTGTTTTTATAATATCCCACTTACAGATTTTTCTCATCTTCAGAGTCAAACATCAAAACATTTGAAAATCTCAATTTCAAACATCTCAATTCTTTTCTAATTGAAACATCTTGCAAGTCAAACCAAATCAAGATGAGCCAAAAAGTGGGCTACCTTGATGAGGGTAAGGTTTTACAGTATTTTAAGAGACAATAGCAAATAAACAAGGATTACAAAGTGGACCGAGGTGAGCAGAGCGGCTCAGGTGCGTTGTCTGTGCCTTCGCCCTCAGAAGCTGAGGTAATTTAAACCTCTCCCACACTGGGGCTCAGTCAGGTTGGTGTGATGGACAGATTCAGTGGAGATAAGACTAAGCTCTTACGCATTTGCTCCTGACCCCTTCTGAGGGCATGTCAACTTGCTGAGCTGTGCGTGAAACAGAGTTTAGAGAGAGAGCGAGGGAGAGATTTCTGATGGTGATCAAATTGTCTGCTTGACAAGCGGTTGCTGGGAGGGCTGTACAGACTGCTATGAAGGTAAGACTGTGGCTTTGCTCACTTTTTTCAAATGTCTTAAGCACCAGGTTCCTTTTGAAATTTTTCATGAAGCCTCCTGTATTAGTGGGATCGCAAAGAATCCCCTTATAACGATTCTTTGCAGTTTGCCAGAATGAAATGAATTAGGCCCCCTTCACAAAGACACGTCAGCCAACCCAGTTTGAACATGCACAATGACAGATCTTTTCCTGTGACTCATTTTTGCTGTCACAGTGATAGATGTGATTTCTCAGGACATCTGTAGAGTCAATTATCATGATGACAAACAAAAAACAACCACATTGGTTTTGTTAAATGTTGTAGCATGCACTAATCTTTATTCTTTTATTATTTTTTTTTTTTTTAAATGTAACTTGAAATGATTTATAACCAGAGTAATTGATCCATCATTAATAAGGCAACACAAATAACCATAAAGCTGGCATGTGACACAGCGAAAGTCTTCATCTCTTTTAAAGCCCATTGTTTCCTGCGAGGTGCATAATATCAGTTGTTCATGGGATGTTTAGCACGTTTTGTGAGGGTGCATTGAAAAGCTGACTGAAAGCTTACCTGCCTTTTAAGGAGATTTCTCATTTCTCATAATTGGATAAGTGCCTGTCTGCAAAAAATGGATGAGACGCTAGAGCGTATTAAGCAAGCCTAAGCCAACAACTGTTGAAAGCAAAGTATTTTTGAAGTGTGATAAATTGTCTTTGTCTTTCACAGGGGAAAGATCAATTAAAGAGCTTGTGGGAGAATATTTTCCGTGGAGGGAGGAATTCAAGTCTTATGGATTTAGTGTTGGATGCACAAAATCAAATAAATAAAAAAAATAAATAAATAAAAAATCTATCAATAAATAATGAGGGAAAAAATATATTGCTTAATAAATACATATATTGAGCTCTCTCTTTATTATTATTATTATTTTTTTTACTATTGGTATTTCAAAGAAGCCTCTTAAGCTCACCAAGGCTGCATTTATTTGACCAAATAATAATAATAATAATAATAATATTGTGAAATATTATTACAGTTTTTAAAACTTTTGTTGTTGTTGTTGTTGTTTTGTTAATAATATACGTTAAAATGCCATTTTTTCCTGTGATGGCAAAGTAACAATTTTTTTATCAAAACAAGTTTGCTGCATATTTATTTTATTTTATTATTTTGGAAACCCTGATACTTTTTTTAGGATTATTTAATGAATAGCAAGTTAAAAGGTACAACATTTATTTGAAATATAAATGTTTTGTGATAATATAAATGTATTTACTCTCACTTTTTATGATTTTATTGTATCCTTGCTGAATAAAAGTATTGATTTCCTTCTTTCATCAAAGAAACCTGAAAAAAATACACTCAGCTGTTTTTAACATAACATCATAATAATAATAGTAATAATATTGTGAAATATTATTACAATTTTTAAAACTTTTGTTGTTGTTTTGTTAATATTAATTTTTTTTTAAATGCCATTTTTCCTGTGATGGCAAAGTAACAATTTTTATCAAAACAGGTTTGCTGCATATTTATTTTATTTTATTATTTTGGAAACCCTGATACTTTTTTTAGGATTATTTAATGAATAGCAAGTTAAAAGGTACAACATTTATTTCAAATAGAAATGTTTTGTGATAATATAAATGTATTTACTCTCACTTTTTATGATTTTATTGTATCCTTGCTGAATAAAAGTATTGATTTCCTTCTTTCATCAAGTAAACCTGAAAAAAATACATTCAGCTGTTTTTAACATAAAATAATAATAATAATAATAATAATAATAATAATACATTTTTGAGCAGCAAACCAGAATATTAGAATGATTTCTGAAGGATCATGTGACTGAGTAATGATGCTACAAACTCAGCTTTGAAATCACAGGAATAAATTACATTTTAACATATATTCTAATAGAAAACTGTTATTTTAAATTGTACACATATTTCAAAATTGAACTGTTTTTGTTGTACCTTGGATAAAATAAATGCAGGCTTGGTGAGCAGAAGAGACTTCTTTAAAAACATTCAAGTCTTACTGTTCAGTGTATGTTTATTTTTTTCTTATTATTATTTTTGAATTATTTCATTTTTAAAACATTAGTTTCATGGTGTTTGTTTCATTTAAAATGCATTTATCCTTTCTTTGTACATTAGTCTGCCAAAATGTTCCTGTTTGTGGTGTAGATGTCACTTCAAATGCAACTTCTGTGCTGCCTGATGTAAAAATAAATAAATAAAACTTCTGAGTTTATTGTCATTTCGGTTGTGTTTCCATTTGCACCGGCTTGCTCTCCATCATATTAACATCACAAGCATTCCGTTCAGATTCTTCCTCAAACCTTCATGGTGTCTTTTGTGTTTGTTCCATCTGAGACTCTTTCATTTTGAGCAAAGTTGACCTGCCAAAGTGTAGATGAAGTGAGATGAGTTTCCCGGGCAAATGCCTTTTTATCAAGAGGATGTCTGAGAGCGTGATAAAGCACCGAACACTCTGCACTCCACACACTCTTAAAAAATGAGACTCCCGCACTCAATAGCCTCCTGCATCTATTGTGCAATTAATGGTGTTTTGATGCATGGCTTCTTCCCTACATGTCCAGGGTCATGTGCTATAAACGGCAGGTGTCTGAGCTGCCTGTGGAGATTGAGTTATTTATCTTTTTGTGGCAGATGAAATCTTAGGGCACCTTTAGGCCAAAAACTTCTTTTTGGGCCACAAACTCTGAAATAGAACATATATGACCCCCCAAAAATGGACATTTACACGTGTATTTAGTATATTTGGTATTCTAACTTTTACTTTTCACATTCTCACTTTTTTTATCTGCACATAGTGCTGCAGTAACATTTCCAATACATTTACTTAGCAGACACTTTTATGTAAAGCAATTCTTTGTGAAGAAACAATAACATTAGAAATACCATGTTTTTTATTAAGCTTTAAAAGGAAAGCAGCTCGTAGAGAATGAGCCATGCAATTGAAGTTATAGAATAACGTAATGTTAGTGTTTTATATGAAATTCTTCAGCTTTTAGTGCAGTCAATAATAGACTGCATATTTGCATTCTGAACAGAACATATACTTCTTGCTTAATGTAACTCGCAGTTCTAGGTTCAGCACAACCACTGAAGTGGCACTTCAGTTCGAACAGACGGCTTGTTACTCACAAATACTGTCAAATATTCCTCTCACTTGATGGCTGTCACTGCTCACAGTCAATTATCCAAATGGCAACAGCAGTACTGTAAAAGATCGCAGTTGGTTCGTCACCGTTTTTACAGTTAATACATTTAGCATTGGCTGGTATACAGGGGAAACAGTGTTTGTGTGTGATTTGAGCAGATGAGCTTTTCCATGTGAGAAGAACCGTACCCCTACTCGTGCCCAACTGAGACTGTCGTTAATGACACTTTATTGAGGTTTGTTTGGAAATGAATGTGTGACATAGTCAGTTATAATCAGCGCTGCTCATACAGTGACATGAATCTGGGCTTGTCAGGCCTCTGATGGCCAGATTCGTTGCATGAATTTATCTTAGATGATTTAGCACAGGCTGTGTGTGCTGTATCTAATCTAGACTCAATTGATCAAGAATTTACTTCCCCTGGCAGAGTTTTAACTCATGAGAATGTTAAAAACTACAAATGAAGACAGTTTATTGACAAATGCCAACAGAAGTAAATGTAAAACTTTTATTATAGATTGTTCTTTATATATTAATTCAATGGCTCAACTCTAAACGATGATATCAAATGGTTTGCCAAAGCTGACTGTTCTTGGCACACTGATCACTTACAAGTGTTTTTGGACTCTACAAAGTGTTGGTTTTCGATGTTACTTAGCCAAGTCACACAGTATTTCACGTCAAAGAGTCTCTTTGTTGTCCTTAATAGAGACGTTCACTTCCAGAACAAAAATGTAAAGAAATTGTTTCTTGAGGAAAACATTTCAGGATTTTTCTCCATATAGTGGTTTAGTTTTAACTGCCAAAATGCTACTTAAATGCAGCTTCAAAGGGATCTACACGATCCCAGATGAGGAAGAAGAGTCTTATCTAGCGAAACGATTGATTATTTTTCCCCAAAAATTACAATTTGTATACATTTTAACCTCAAATGCTTGTTTTGTCTAGCTCTGAGAGAATCCAGGTCAATTAGGGTACAGTGGGGAAAATAATAATTTGATCCCCTGCTGATTTTGTATGTTTGCCCACTGACAAAGAAATGACCAGTCTATAATTTTAATGGTAAGTTTATTTAAACAGTGAGAGACAAAATAAAAACAACAAAAATCCAGAAAAATGCATTTTTAAAAAGTTGATTGATTTGCATTTTAATAAGTGAAATCAGTATTTGACTCTTTCGCAAAACATGACTTAGTACTTGGTGGCAAAACCCTTGTTGGCAATCACAGAGGTCAGACGTTTCTTGCAGTTGGCCACGAGGTTTGCACACATCTCAGAAGGGATTTTGTCTCACTTCTCTTTGCAAATCCTCTCCAAGTCATTAAGGTTTTGAGGCTGACGTTTGACAACTCAAACCTTCAGCTCCCTCCACAGATTTTCTATGGGGTTAAAGTCTGGAGACTGGCTAGGCCACTCCAGGACCTTAATGTGCTTCTTCTAGAGCCACTCTTTTGTTGCCTTGGCCTTGTGTTTTGGGTCATTGTCATGTTGGAATACCCATCCACGACCCACTTTCAATGAGGGAATGAGGTTCTCACCCAAGATTTGACTGTACATGGCCCCATCAATCGTCCCTTTAATGCAGTGCAGTTGTTTGGTCCCCTTAGCAGAAAACACCCCCACAGCATAATGTTTCCACCGCCACGTTTGACAGCGGGGATGGTGTTCTTGGGGTTATAGGCAGCATTCCTCCTCCTCCAAACATGGCGTGTTGAGTTGATGCCAAAGAGCTGGATTTTGGTCTCATCTGACCATAACACTTTCACCCAGTTCTCCTCTGAATCATTCAGATGTTCATTGGGCCTGTACATGTGCTTTCTTGAGCAGGGGGACCTTGTGGCGTAGTGTGTTAATTGTTTTCTCATTGACAAGTTCCTCTCTTGTAGTTCTGGGATGATTCCTCCCCATTCTCATGATCACTGAAACTCCACGAGGTGAGATCTTGCATAGAACCCCAGGCCGATGGAGATTGACAGATATTGTGTGTTTCTTCCATTTGCGAATAATTACACCAACTGTTGTCACCTTTTCACCAAGATGCTTGGCGATAGTCTTGTAGCCCATTCCAGCCTTTTGTAGGTCTACAATCTTGTCCCTGACATCCTTGGACAGCTCTTTGTTCTTTTGGTCCATGGTGGAGAGTTTGGAATCTGACTGATTGATTGCTTCTGTGGACAGGTGTCTTTTATACAGGTAGCAAACTGAGATAGAAGCACTTTACTTTAAGAGAGTGCTCCTAATCTCAGCTTGTTACCTGTATAAAATACACCTGGGAGCCAGAAATCTTGCTGATCGATAGGGGATCAAATTATTATTTCACTCATTATATTATAAATAATAATCATCAATTTATAACTTTTTTTAATAATTATAGTTATAATTATAATTATAATGATTTATAACGTTTTTCTGGATTTATTTATTTATTGTCATTCTGTCTCTCACTGTTAAAATAAACCTTCCATTAAAATTATAGACATAATTTCTTTGTCAGTGGGCAAACATGCAAAATCAGAAGGGGATCAAATAATTAATTAAGTATTAGTTATCTAATAAATATTGTATATCACTGCTGTATATCACATCTATAAATATATATATATATATATCACATCACATTGACTGGTCCTAGTGATATGCTTGGGTTGCATCAGTGAGGTCTGGGTCATGGTCACATGGCCTGAGGATATGGAGGTCCCAAGGGAAAGATCCATAACCCAGGATCTAAAGATCCATAATCCATGTCTTATAAGGATTCTTAGTAGAATACAAATTAGCTGTGTGAGTCTAAATTATATGATTTTATGAGTGCTTTTTCGTTGCTTTAGATATTCACATATCCCTTCATTTCATCCTGCTGTCAGTTAGTCCTGCTTAGTCAGACTGGCAGTAATTGGCGAGGCGGTGTTATCGTTCACCTTTAAATGCTCGCTCTCCAATGATATCGATGAAAACCTTAGACCATTCCTCTTCATTATAGACTCCAGATTGCCAATATGCAGTTAAAATCTCCAAACCTTCAGACCGTTATGGACACACTGTGCTCCCATCAATTAGCTTACTGTCGATTCTAATGATGTTGATTAAAGTTGCGTTTTAGTTTAGGGAGTTTGTAGCTGGACATTTTTCAAAGGGCAGATGCTTTTTCTCTTCACGAGCTCGCTTTGCCATGCTTTTTGAACTTGTGTCGAGAGTTCTTGAGAGAGGTATTAAAATTATACATCTTCATTGTCTGAAAATCCATTAGCAAATCCAATGTTAAGTGCCCTACAGAGCTTAAGTGGCTAAAGTGTATCTAATAATGAAAATAATTCCTTTGTTCGTAAATTATTTCAATAATCAGACTGAAAACCAAATGGAATAGTACAAAAAAAGCAAGTGTTAAAAAGTAAAGTTTATATATATATATATATATATATATATAATGCTTTTTTTAAAAAAAAAAAGAAAATGAAATTTGTCTTTATTTATTTAATAAAGTATTAATGTATTGAGGTAAATAAACCATATTGTATTGGTTCAGAAGTATTAAATGAAAAGGCTCAAGTGTACGATTTAGGGGTTATGCTTCTATTTCATTTTGGTCTGTTCAATCTTGTTTTAGGCAGTTATGCTATGATCACCTTCAGTTGGCACAATTTCCCAAAAACAAAGTCTGTGTATTTGTAGGTGTTGTATGTCATCTAGGGCACAGTTAGATTCTGACAAAATAAAATGTGTTTTTGACTAAATATTTGATTTTTTATGAGAGGTTTGTACAAATTGACATGTAGTTCTGAGATTGTGTAATAGGATTGTAAGGATTCAGGATTTATGTGTTGGCAACTGAGAAAAACTGTAAATATTTTAAGTAGTTCTCTAAAGTCAAGTTGCTAAAATCCAGTTTGCATCATGCCTAACAATACTCCATGACTTTTCCTAATCAGATTAAAAGCTCACTTACAACTTGATAGCATTCTACACACGTTCTCCATGGAAAAAAAAAAAAGCGTCATTGTGTCTCGGCTGCTGTCTGCAATATCCAGTCTTTCGCTCTGTGGTTAGAGCTTATTTATTTGTTTTCCTATAATTCTGTTGCATCCAGGCTGCATCACTCAGAGAATCTGTTTGACTAAAGTAAACCCTGTCCTACTCAGATCATTACTGACAGAAATTGAGCTAAGAAATAATTTCATCACTAGGTCTTGTTGTTGTCTCTTGTTGCCTCTTTTTTATTTGTTCTTTCTATTCTCTTTGGTCTGGCAAGCTTCTCTTTTGCCCTAAGGGATCCGTTCCATTTCCTGTCCTGTTATGTTCTGCTTTATACTCCACAAAGTGGTCCATGTCTGATCCATTTTAGTTGTATTTCAACTGCAATTGGTTCTCGATTTAAGTGTCGCCAGAACCACTGATCTGATTATAGTAGTGGATGCTCTTAGCAAATGTTGAATTTCTTTTGTCAAGAGTGTAATTTGTGTTAAAAATTTAGAAAATGGATGGATTTACTTGTCCTCCTACCATATGGACATTACTTTAGGGGATTCACAGGATGATGGATTATTTATTCATATGGGCTAAATCTGTTAATATATATATATATATATATATATATATATATATATATTTTTTTTTTTTTAGGTGTTGTATTAAATATCTAAGGAAGGCTGTTTCAATGGAAGCCATTTTATGCCACTGTTTAATAAAAAAAGGTTATTGTGACTTTTTTTTTCTCTCAGAATTGCGTGATACAAACTCGGAAATCTGACATTTCTTCTTGTGAAATATAACTTGCAGTTTTGAGTTTTTTTTTTTTTTGCAATTCTGAGTAATGAACGTGCAATTCTGTGAACATATCAGTTTTTTTTTCTCCTCAAAACTAGATTTTATAACTTGCAATTGCGAGTTTCTGAGAAAAAAATTGTAATTGTGAGATACAAACTCACAATTACAAGAAAAAAAGTCAGAATTACGAGCTTATATCTCTCATTCTGATTTTATTTCTCATAGTTGTGAGTTTATATCTCACAATTCTAATTTTAGAACTCGCAATTGTGAGAAAAAAAGTCAGAATTGCAAGATGTCAACTCACAATTGCGTGAAAAAAAAAGTCCGAATTGTGAGATTTAAAAAAAAGTTGCAATTACCATTTTTATTTTTATCTGGACTTCCATACGTTTCTGCCACTCTAAAAAAATAAAAAAAAGTAAATGTGACTTTTTATCTCCCAATTCTCTTTGTTTTAGAGATATAAAACTCTGATCTATCAATTCTGAGAAAAAAATTCACCTACATCTCGCAGACTTTTTTTCTCAGAATTGTGAAATATAACTTGCAGTTTTGAGTTATAAAGTCAGAATTGTGAAATAAAAATCACAATTGCCAGTTTTAAAGTCAGAATAGCAACTTTATATCTCGCAATTCTGTGAACATATCAGTCTTTTTTTTTCTCCTCAAAACTTTATAACTCACAATTGCGAGTTTATATCTCACAATTCTGACTTTATTTCTCACAATTGTGAGTTTATATCTCACAATTCTGAGAAAAAGTCAGAATTGTGAGACGTAAACTCACAATATGACATTTCAAGTTATATTGTGTCAGTTATAACTTTATCTCATGTTTGTTGTATCATCATTTTGTCTTTTTATCTCATAATTTTGACCTGTCATAATGTTGCCTTTTTATGAATAATTATGACTTTTTATGTGATCAAGGAAGCATAATATTATTTTGTTATGTGATGTAAATGGGCTTCCATAAATATAAACAAAGTTCAAAAAGCGTTTAAGCATAAACAATCTACTTTTTTGCTATGTTAAATGTTATGTTAGGCAATAGTTTATCCAACATATCTAATAATTGTCAATCCAAGAAACATTTTTGCCTCTAATGCTTAAAACAAAAGATAATAGGGCACCAACATTTTGTTAGTAGAAAATATTTTGTCAGGGGTTTTGTCCACATTAGTTCACTTTTGTCTGATGGAAGTCATTATTGTAATGCTTGGTTTTCATAGTTACAGTTGAGCCTGATCTCTGAGAACATTTGATTCCTTAAAATTGACTATTCTTTTACTGTACTTCATTACCTGACTCATATAACATGCATTAGAAGTCTAGTCTTATAACATTGTAGAACGGAGTCAAAAGCCAAAATTATTGTATTTGGCCAAAAAAGATAAACACCATAATCATTGTTACCATCTAGCTAGAGAACATTACATTTCCTTTCTCAGACCCCTCTTTCATCATTCTATTTCTTTCCGCCTTTTCTTCTTCTATCATAACCCTTTCTCTCGTATCTCTCTTCTTATCTCCTCTCTCTCTCTCTTTCTATCTGCAGCTGAGTGTAGTGGATGCCAGCTGAGAGCAGATCTCTGTCCACAGGCCATGCCCCAGCCCCTTCCTGCTTCCTACTTGGAGCCAGCTTGCATCATGCATCATGGATGTGTCGTTCCTCTGTGTGCGGGGAAGCAGGGATGCCGCGCTGGCAACAGCAGTTTATTAATCGGGTCAGGTGGCCACCTCAGGCAATCAATAGAGAACAGACGGCATACTGGCACATAGATGCGCACTCTTACACACAAAGTAATGTGATGTGGGCAGCTTTTGAGTTAGTGTAAACTGACACCTCAAGTTGTATGTGGGCTCTAAAAGACCGCAAGGTCATTTTAATATTTTGCAACATACTTAGCACACTTACTGTGTAGTTTTGGTGTGAATTGTTTCTGTATTAAATTAGATAAGCCACATTCAAAATCATAGATGTGCTATATCAAGTTTCTAAAATCCTTTGCAGTATGCAACAACAGTACTTAATTATGGGATCTTCCTCATCTTGTATGGAAACCCATTTCTGCCACACAAGAAATATAGCATGCTTGATAAATCATAACAATACTGGAACTATCAGATCGAAAATTCAAAATGGTGACATGGTCATAACCATGAGATTAAAAAAATACGACAAGTCAAAATCTGAAATTCTAATAATACACAAATCTATGGAAGTCATAAGTATGAAAAAATATGATATTATTTTATGAAAACTCTTGTTTCTCAGCATGATTTCAAATTATCTCATAATTCAATCTCGAAATTATGACTTAGTATCTCATATTTTAATGTCACTTTAGTGTCTCATATTTTAGTGTCAATAGTTGAATTTCTATTATGCAAAAAAACTTCTTTTTTTTTAATACATTGCACTGAATATTTATTGAAGTCCTTTTGTCATACAAGAAAAAAAAAATCATGTTTTGCTAAATAATGTCAGAATTATGAGATTCAAAATGTGAAATTCTGATCTGAAGTCATAATTATGAGATAAAAATGTGAAATTTTGACATGAAAACACTTGATTCTGAATTATTTGGTGACTTTGTGTCTCCTAACGTGATTTCAACTTATATCATAATTCTATCTCAAAATGATGACTTACTATCTCATATTTTAGTGTCACTTGTTCAACACTTCATGACTTTCCATCATGCAACAATACATCGCCTTCTTGTTTTTTTTTAAACATTGTTTTCAGTATTTATTTAAAAAGGCCTTTTGCGTCAAACATTAAAAAAATATTATGCTTTGCTAAATAATGTCAAAATTATGAGTCAAAAAGTCTAAATTTTGACCTAGTAGGTATGAAATAAAAATTTGAAATTCTGAAATAAAAACTCTTGGTTCTGATTTAGTGACTTTGTATCTCATAACATTATTTCAACTTATCTCATAATTCAGTCTCAAAATTATGACTTAGCATCTCATATTTTTTGTGTCAATTGTTTGACACCTCATGACTTTCCATCATGCAACACTTCCTCTTTTTATTTTTTAATACATTGTATTGAATATTTATGAAAGTCATTTTTCGTCACACATAAAAAAAATCATGCTTTGCAAAATTATGTCATGAAACGTAAAGTCTCTTGATTCTGATTTGGTAACTTTGAATCTCATAGTGTGATTTCAAATAATCTCATAATTCATTCTCAAAATTACCACACATGAAAAAATATATAATTATTTGCTATGTCAAAATGTTGGGAAAAAAATAATGACCAGGAGTCATAATTATGAGATAAAAAAAAATGAAATTCTGATTTGGTGACTTGATTTCAACTTATCTCATAATCCTATTTCAACATTATAACTTAGTATCTCATATTTTAGTGTCACTTGTTTGACAATTCATCACTTTCCATCAAGCAACAACCCTTCCTCTTGTATTTTAAAACACTGAATTGAACATTTATGAAAGTCCTTTTCTGTCACACAAGAAAACAATTCATGTTTTGCAAAATAATGTCAAAATTATGAGATAAAAACATTCAATTTTGACATGAAAACTCTTAATTTTTATTTGGTGACTGTATCTCATCACATGATTTTAAATCTCACCTCATAATTCTATCTCATAATTATGATTTAATATCTCATATTTTAGTGTCAATTGTTCGACACTTCATGACTTCTGAATCTTATGATTGGAAAGCCTAATATCAACATTCTTTAAATGTCATGCATGAAGAATATATTCATTTTGTATATTAGGTTGTTGCCTGCAAAATCCAGTCTTTTACTTTCTGGTTTGAGCTCATTTATCTCTTTTTAATATTAATAATGCTATTGCATCAAGGCTGCAATACTCAGAACATCTATTTGACTAAAGTAAAACCTGTCTTACTCATTTTGATTACTGACAAAAATTTTACATACACAGAGGCTAAAAGGATGATGGTGTAGCTGACCACACCATCCAAACAGCATTTCATCCTGCAATTTGTCATGTGATTTCAGCCTGGCCCATTTTTTATGGCTGCAGTAGATTGGGTTAACTGATGACACGCACAAACCCCTGTGCAATTCATTACACTTTCAGTGGTGTAACTGCCCCTCTCAGATATTGAGTTTTGAGGGCTGGAGATGCAAACTTTAAGATCCATGTGAGCGGACAGTTAGATAAATGGCTTGAAGAAGGCCAATGGTTATCTGCTCTGGTAATAGATTTCTAATCTCTCTGTCTCAAACAACCGCAGTTTTCTCTCATTTTCTTTCTCATTTTTTTTAAAGAAAACACACACACACTGCACTTTATCTGCTTTGTAATTTAGTGTGCTGCCATGCCAACGACACAGACTGCATAGACTTTTTAGTTTTATGAATGTCTATGTGTCATTTTTGTTCATTAACATATCATTTAAGTTATATGCAGGGAATTTGTTGTGAATTGGCTCGTTTTATTAATTCTTAATCTATTGTGGAATAGTAATAATACAAAATATTACATAAAGAGTAATTTAGTGTTCAAAAGTCCTGGTTGTATTGTCACATAAATAACAGCGCATTAGCTGTTTTTCAGGCCAAAGCTGAAATGTTACATTTATTACCATCATGATTAAATATAAAATATTTTACAGTTATTTAAATAGCAATTACACTTGTACATTAAATGGCTTTTTTTACTATAGAAAAATACACTGCCTTTATAGTGGGTGAGTTGTTATTTTAAATGAATTTGAACGCACTTGCCATATATTAAACATTATGCTTAAATCTGGCATGTATGTAATGGCATATGTTTGTTGCTCTAGATGTATATGTTTTAAATATAATGACTTGAGAGGTATAATGTAATAAGCATGTGCATAATGTGTTTATTGTATTGTTTTTGTACACTGAAATTGCAGTTGAATATTCAGTGGATGTATATCATGAACATGTGCGTGCCTGTTCGGTTTTTATTTCATGATATTACTGTTCATACATTACTGCATGGACCAAACAGTGGGCTGCAGATGAACAACAGACAAGTAGAAAAACAACTGCAGCACACAGCAACACATTATAATCCATCAAATTCAAGTGGTAACATTACCACTCATTAAAACCCATATTAACACAATGAAAACTAATCTGTTTTTCTCAGTATTACAAAGGTGAGGCTTTCATAACCTTGTACATTACAATGTAGTAATGCCAACATATTGTTTTTCTTCTAACATTGACCAAAAAAAAGTTGGAAATAAAGTAACCATTTAAAGTAACCATTAACATACTTTTTTTCTGAAATGTTCCTCAAATCACACCATTAGACATATTTTAATATACTTCTTCTACTTTTGCAGTTTAAATTTGTTTTAAATTTTTGGTATATACAATTGAGGTCAAAAGTTTACATCCCCGTTTCAGAATCTGCAAAATGTTAATTATTTTACCAAAATAAGAGGGATCATACAAAATGCATGTTATTGTTAATATAGGACTGACCTGAATAAGATATGTTCTATAATGATGTTTACATATAGTCCACAAGAGAAAATAATAAATAGTTGATTTTATAAAAAATGACCCCGTTCAAAAGTTTACATCCCCTAGATTCTTAATACTGTGTTGTTACCTAAATGATCCACAGCTGTGTTTTTTTGTTTAAAGTTGTTCATGAGTCCCTTGTTTGTCCTAAACAGTTAAACTGCCTTCTGTTCTTTAGAAAAATCCTTCCAGTCCAACAATTTTTTTTTTCAGCATTTTTTTTGCATTTGAACCCTTTCCAAACTTTTCAAACTGAGTGGCTCATGTGCAACTATTACAGAAGATTCAAACACTTCAGGTATGCTCCAAAAGGAAAAATTATGCATTAAAAGCTGGGGGATGAACACTTTTGAACAGAATGGAGATATGTACACTTTTTTTTTATTTTGCCTAAATATCTTTTTTTTTTTTTTTTTTATTTAGTATTGCCCTTTAGAGGCTACAGAAGATAGTTACATGTTTTCCAGAAGACAAAATAAGTTAAATTTACCCCGATCTTCAAATTCCAAAAGTTTTTACCCCTTGGCTCTTAATGATCCCTCTTATTGTGGTAAAATAATTAACATTTTGAAGATTCTGAAAGGGGATGTAAAATTTTGACCTCAACTGTAACTGGTTATGGCAAAATAAAGTAGCGGGTACATGTCAATATGATAAATTACACCTAATTAGTTTCACATCCAGAATCAACAACAAAGTTTTAGTCAGTGGCCACAAATATGGTCTCGGACAACTGAATCACTAATTGACACTGATGCTTGCTCAGTGATGCAGCTCGACAACAAGGGATTCAGGCCTGCTTGATCTGGCAGCATTGATTACCGACTTGTTGTACACAGTATTAGGCAGCCTCTAGACATTTACAATACATGTTGACGTCCATATTACGCCTTTCACTCTCAAAGTTGATTGCTGTTATCAGTCATGTTTGTGCTTTAAAAACTATCTCTGATTGTTTGGGTTGGTATATTCTGCTCTGATCTCCCTTATGCAGACAGGCTGTCTGGGCATGTATCTTTATGTTCACATATATTCACAGCATTCAGTTGATTTTAGCCTGTAGATGCTTTCAAGGGTGCTCAGACAATCCGTCTGCTAGCACTCAACTGGCACTCAACTCTATAACCAAGCTTTAGCATCAAAAAGAACAGACTTGAACAGATTGTTCTTTGAAGTCAGTTTTTTGGTGCATACTGTAAGTATCATGTTTATCTGTTTGTTTGTTTTTTTCTTATTAGGGATGTCAAAGATAACACGTTATTGATTAAATATGTTTAAAGTTTTTTTTTTTTTTTTTACATTTTCATTCTGTTCAGTGCGATTTCTAAAAATTGATTGAAACATTTGAAGCTGATTGAAATTGATCGCTCAAGTGTGTTCACACACACACACAAAAGTCCCTAGCGGAGCATGTGTTTCTCAGTAAATGGGAAAAGAGATTTTTACAGATAATTTCAAATGTCCCAGATGGGATGTTTAACAAAAGTAATGTCATTAGCATTCTTTGCACTGTGAAATTTAATTATCATCAACAAGTGAAATATCACCCATGAGTTAAATGCTGTCGTTGATAGAAATGCTAATGTGAAACACCAACAGAGGACGAATACGCACATGTATGTTACACATGTAAGATTGCATCTATAAATGTGTTTTAATATTAATTGTATTAAATTAGTATTTTTATTGCAGTAAGGATCATATAAATAGAAGTCTTTTCTATGCTGAATTTAATTATATATTATTATATACAGTGCCTTGCAAAAGTATTCACACCCCTTCATTTTTTTCACGTTTTGTTATGTTTCTACCTTATGTTAAACTGTTTTAAATTGTTTTTTTAAAAAGTTTTTAACATCTTTGCAAATGTATTGAAAAAAAAACTAAAACATTCCTTTGCATTCCTATCTGGGACAGTTGAAATTTAGCTCAGGAGCATTCATATTGCTTGTAGATGTTACTACACTTTGAGTGAAGTTAACCTGTGGCAAATTCAGTTGAATGGGTATGATTTGGAAATAAACAGACATCTTAATAAAAGGTCAAATAACTGAAAATGCATATCAGAGCAAAAACCAAGCCCTGAGGTGTAAAAACAACAACAACTGTAGAGTGCCTGTAGAGTTTAGAAACAGGACTGCATCAAGCCACACATCTGGGGAAGAGTTCACAAAAAAAATCTGCTGCATTGTAGGTCCACAGAAGCATATAGTGTGGTGGTAGTAGCCTCATGCTGTGGGTCTGTTTTCAGTAGCAGAGACTCTTCAGAGTAGAATAAAAAAGCCCAATGCACCAGAATATTGAGCCTTATTGAAAACTTAGTCCAAAGCATTCAGAACCTCAGACTGGGCAGAAGGTTCACCTTTCAACAGGACAATGACCGTAAACACACAGAAAGAGTGCCTTATAGACAACTGTGAATGTCCTTGAGTGGCCCAGCCACAGCCTGGGCTTGAACCTGATCAAATATTTCTATAGAAACCTGAAAATGTGAGTCTGCCCCCATCCAAGTTGACAGAGCTTGGGAGGTGAAGAGGTGAGAAGAAGAATGGCGGATAATTGTCAAATGCTGATGTGCAAAGCTTGTAGCTTCATAACCAAAAATACTTGAGGCTGTAAAGTACTGTAAAAGTACTAAGTTACCAGTATGAATACTTATGCAATGTACTTATTTGAGTTTTTTTTTTTTTTTTTTTGTATAAATTTACAAAGTTGTGACAATTCTGTTTTTGCTTTGTCATTATGGTGTATTAAGTGTAGATTGATGTGGGGGAAAAAAAAACAAAATTTAAAGCAGCTTAACAAGTACATCTCTGTGCTGCGTGAGATACTAAACAAACCCACCGTTTTTGAAAACTCATAGATATGTAAGCTGGATATGTCATGCTAACATTCAAAAGCATCAGTTTTCACATTTTCCACCATATTAAAATAGTTTTTAAGTCATAATATTCTTCAAGTAATTGTGCGAAAATTATGCTTTATCAAACTCTGCAAATCATACCTTGTGTAAAAAGGAATAGAAGGTGTTGGAATTTTACTGCCTCTAGTTAGAAACTGCAGTAAAATGTGCTTATTGGTATGTATTTCGCGTCTCATGAAAAAGTGCCCCCAGGTAAGTTTTTGTCATGAGACCTGGTAGCTTAAAACAGTAGTTCAACTGCAAAAAACAAACAAACAAAAACAAATGAACAAGTATGTTTGAAATGTAATACCATGTAAGTGTTTCATGGCATGAATCAGACCCTCTGTCGTGGCCAAACAAATTGCAAAAGTACCTATAAACAGTGACCTATTTGTGTGCTTACACAGTATAATCGAGCGGTAAATCCCCTGGCCAAATGAAATGCTTTTCTCCAGATTGCACAGCAAAACAAGGCCTGTGGAATGGTGTGAGCCCCCGCTGGAGTGTGTGAACTCTCTTCTGCCCACTCTGTGCTTAGTGAAGGAGAGCGGGAACAGGGAGGAGGGAGAAACAGAGAGATGAGACAGAAATGATGGCTGTTCATTTCTCTATAGTCTGTCCGAGGAAGGGAGATGAAAGGCACAAAACTGATACAGAGGGGGAGGGGAGGAGCATATCTCTTGGTGCACAACACCTTCTTCGGGTTTCTGTCACTGATTGGCAAGGCGTTCTCATTTGTATTTATTTGATTAAGACGATGCATAATTCATTTCCCAAACAGGAAAAAACACATGCCTCCGGCAAGCCATTCACACACTTCCTGCTCTCCGCGCTGCTCTTTGAGTCTCTCAGGAATGGCGCTGGAGATTTTTTTGATCCAGCGTGTGGTGAGTGTTTATGCGGGTTCTTACACTCGACTCCTGGGGTTTATTTATTTATTTTTTTCAAATAACAGACTTCTTAGTCCTTGCGTGGCACCACTGTAGAATGGTTTCAAAATGCTGAGGAAGGTGTTCTCGCGGCTCTGTAGAGGTTAATGAAGGCTCCAGGGTGTGGAGGTAATTTTGTTTATACCACCTGACCATCTCCACGGCAACTCAAGGGAACTGTTCTGTAACTGAAGGAGATGAGAAAAGCAGAGCCATGGATGTGTTTTGTGAGTGACGAAATGTTGACACCAAAGTAATGTCCTCAACAATTGCTCAGTGCCTCTGTACCTGTAATGAGGAACCAAACATTAACATGTAGGATTTTAAGAAGTTCCCACAATGAAACACATATGGGCTCACTGAAATAAAAATAAAAAAATTGTTTGTTTACTTTTACATTGTTCCTAACTAAGCTGCTCTTTTTTGTTCTTTTAACACTGGTTTGTTTTTAGTTTTTTCTTCAGGTCATATATTGCATATAACCTGGCAATATACCAGTTTAAACAGTAAACCGTTTTGAATTACGCACGTGGTATGAATTTATAAAAAATAAATAAATACATTTTTAGAAGATTCCTGTTAACTGCATATACTTCTGACTAATGGCTGGAAAACGTTCAAAACTATTTATAACACACAACTAATTCTTTAACTGGGAAAATAAACCAACTGTAAACAGCCATTAACAGAAGCCAGAAAGGCTGAAAATAAACGCAAAGAGGAGAAAATACTGTACAGGCAGAGCAAGCTCACTTCACCATGTACAAAATATTGGAAGAAATCCTAAATATTGATTTGGGGTTTATATGGTTTAGATGGTGTTTTCTTTTCATCTTACCTTTTCATCTCACCTGTATAATGCATATTAATGTAGTATTTTAAGTATTATTTTTATTTCACAACACTGTATCTGCTGTTCCATAAGTGTCACCTGCTGTCAGGGAGTGAATTTGCATCTCATTCAGCCTACCTGCTGTTTCTGTTTCATGAAGATATGTTTGAAGTAGCATAATTTTACAAAGCTGGAACAGGTCAGAGAATTCTGTTTTTGCTCTACAATCTACAAACTAATCTACAATTAATCTACAATCTAATTTACATCAAAAACTGCTCATGCTACTTGTAGCATGTTTGTTTGATTGTGATTAAAATGCAGTAGTTCTGCAACTGTTTAATGCATGTCTGATTCATATAAAGACACAGTCAGGAAAACACATAATAAACCAGGAAACCGGCAGAATCCTTAAGGGGATAGTTCACCCAAAATTGTGATTAATTACTCACCCTCATGTCGCTCCAAGACCTTTGTTAATCTTTGGAACACAAATTAAGATATTTTTGATTAAACCTGAGAGCTCTTTGACCCCCCATAGACAGGGTTCTTCCACATTCAAGGTCCAGAAACATTGCAAGGACATAGTAAAATAGTCCTCAAAAATCACAGAATGAAGTTGTTATTTTTGTTTTCTTTGCGCACAAAATTGTGTCTTGTAACTTCATAAAATTACGCCTGAACTACTGATGTCACATAGACTATTTAAACAATGTCCTTACAGCACTTCTGGACCTTGAATGTGGAAGGTTTTGGAGATGCTCTAACCCAGTCATCCAGCCATCAGAATTAGTGCCTTGATAAACTCGCTCAAATCCTTACGCTTGCTTAGTTTTCCTGCTTCTAATACATTAACTTTGAGGACAAAATGTTTACTTGCTGCCTAATATATCCACCCATTAATAGGTGCTCTGATAAAGAGATAATCAGTCTTATTCACCTTAACTGCCAGTGGTCATAATGTCATGCCTGATCATTGTATACATACATACTAGCATATGCACAGTACTGTATATGAGGAAAATGTGAATATAATACACATTGTCAATATAATATATTGTGAAAATACAATATCTGCCATCATTACACACAATTATTACCAGCTCTAAATGAATGAGGATCAATACAGCTAAGACAACCAAATCAAACTACGTTTATTTATTTATTTATTTATTTGGCTTCTGTAATTTCGTGGTTTTCAATCATTTCTTCATGATAAAGCACTCCTAGAACTGTAAAATGTAAAATTAAGAAAATGCATTTTTCCGAGAAATCTCAGAAGCCTTTTTTACTTGATAAGATGCAGATGCTTAAACAACATGATTAAGGTCAGTGCAGAGTCATGACTGTGAATATGACTAAGTTGACAACCTCAGTGTACATGGGGAAAATTGTATGTTTGTGCGACGATGATAATTTTATGCACATAACATTCCTGAGAGAGAGTTATTGTTTAATATTTGTTGAACATTACTGTTGCAGAGCTCAACACATGGCTGCTGATCAAAAGCTCCAAAGTGTTTTGGCCTGCACTGTGACACTTCCTCTGCTAGATGGCAGCAAGGAGCAAGTTCAGGCTGAAAACATGCATCCCAGCTTCATTTAAATGCAGGTTAGTGATCTGTAGAAAAGAGAAAGTCGACTTTTTTTTTTCTCACTCCCTCTCTCGAGTTAGAATCTTGGCTCGTGTAACATCAGATTTAAAACTGAAATGGCTGATCTGACTATGCGTACAAGAGAGGCCGGAAATGTTTTGGGTCTACAATACTTTTAACATTCTTTTCACACGGCTGCTCGCCGCTAAGGCCATCTAGAGCTAGTCGGGGCTCTGCGGCATTGTGTTGCATAGGCGTATAAAAGCATGTACGGTGGCGGGTAGCGCGGCTTCTCAACCACTGCTAAAGCTGAGCACATCAAAGCAAAGCTGGGGAATCAGAGGAATCCCTGCATCATTTCAGATAAGGGCTAAGTTCCATTTAGTGGCTTAGCCACATAGGGTGAACGGCCTCTATTTTTCTCATTTCTTAGCTGTTAAACTAGCCATCTTATCTATCACCCAGCTATGTGCCGTGGTTTATTCAGGGTGCTGTTTACCTGTCTTTCTCATGGCTATTTTTGTGCTTGCCGCAGCTACCTTTGTACTTCCAGTTTGCTATTTTCTAAATGGCTGTATAAAGGTCCTAAATTGGCCAATTGTATACGCGCACGCTCGCAGATCAAAGCTCTCAAAGAGTTTTCATGTTTAATGTTGCGTGGAGGGTTGCTGCTAGCAGGAGGGGCGAATGCTAATTGACGTCCTTAATCGGTTTATTGAAAGTCAGATCCACTTGTTCGAGAAAAGCGCTTTGACAAGCCTCTGTTAATTATGCAGCGAACATAAGATCGATGTATTGAAGTAACTTGCACCATCACAACCAATGTGTTATGACTAAGCTAAGGAGTAGCAGTTGACCTTTCGGTCTAAACCGACAGTTTCCCTCAGGTTCTCATTAGTCTATTGTTTGATTCCACCAGCTAGACTTTTCATACACCTTCGCTAGGCTAGCAATCATACGTCCTTCATCCGTAACACAAAAACTACACTTCATTTTCGACTCTACCTCAGCTTTAAGACATGAAGAGTGTGGCTGAAAAATGAGACGCACAATGGCTCGTTTGTCTGTTACCTTGGACTGTTTGTGCAATATGTCATCCCCTCCTTTCTTTTATACCGAACGACGTTAGTGTGAAGGCACTCATAATGTTTCTCATGACAGATCAAATGAAAAGTGACAGTAGGAAGTTATGTATAGCCACAGGGACACCATTACACATGGTAAAATATGATCCAGGCTCCGCTCCGTGTTTGTGAAGTGTACAAATGGCTTTTAATACGCACTTCTAAGCATCATTAAGGTTTTGTGTGGCTCACCGTCTGTTTGCAATGAGTGGCATACTCTACTTTTGCATAGAAACAAGCATCGGTTTTATCCTTTGTGCAGTTGTGTGTCTTATTCAGTGGTGGGAAGCAGTGCCTGTTCAAAAGTGTATGATGTGATTTAAAAATTAATGTAACGACTAAAGTGGAACAATTAGTTGTTGTTTTAATCAATTTATTTTTTAAAGTGTATAACTTTAAAAAATAAATGAACCCAGAATAATTTCAGCACAGATAAAAAGCTCCTCTCATTACTAAGCTGACCAATGAGAATTTAAATAATGAATGTTGATTGATTCTGAAAAGGCAAAAGTACAAAATATTTAAAAACAAGTTTAATTTGTAGTCCTAAAACTCAGGGCAGAAAAAAAAATCATTTTGAGCCACAGGTTCTATATGAATTTCACATAGGTTTTAGAATAACAGTTTCCAATTTATGAGCAAAATAAGAAGGTAACTCTACTATATGTCTACCACAGTAAAGTTCGAAAGTTTACACCCCCCTTTCTGAATCTGCAAAATGTTAATTATTTTCCCAAAATAAGAAGGATCAAATGCATGTTACACAAAAATGCTGGAAAACCAAAAAAAAAAAAACATAAATAATTAACATTTAGCATATTCTGAAAGGGGGATGTAAACTTTCAACTGTATATTGCTACATAGAACTGTGGCAACGTCCAAGATACTTCAAGAAACCTACTTGCAAAGCTACCTAAAAAACTATGTGCAAGTGCACCTATAGGGCAAAAGCTGCTTTAAACGCAAAGGATGGCCACACCAAATGTTGATGTTATTTAGTTAATAGAAGTTGATAAAAAAAAAATATTTCTGACAATATTTTAGACAGCATCCTCATTGCCTAAAACCTTTAACAGTACTGCTTTGCAGGTAGGATTATTGATGCATCTTGAAGACGTTGCCACAGTTCTTCTGGATTTAGTCTGTCTCAGTTTGTTCTGTTTCTTCATGTAATTTCAGACAGACTGGATGATGATGAGATCTCTATCTCTAGTGGGGCACTTGCTGTTGTCAGACTCCTTGTGCAAACACTGGATTATGACAATTAATGGCAAAAGGAATGTTTGGAAATGTAAACTGATATTAAAATATTAAAGATAGAAATAACTGACTTAAAACCATTTTTAGCTGGTGAAAATACTACTGTTCTAATAATTTTGGCCACCACTGTATTTTTAAATATTAGGGAATGAGCATGGGTGTATCATAATATGAATGAATGAATAATGTTTATAAAGCCAGCTGCTTTAGCAGTCTTTTATTAGTTTGGTTTATACAACCTCCACCAAAAATTGCTGCCAATGTTTTTATGCAGCCATAGAGATTTTTCAGACTGAGTGCCTAATGAAATAACAATTTTGGCCACTTTAAGACAGTTTTGAAGATGGAGAAACATGAGAATTACTGAGTGGAATTTGGAAGCTTCTCAAGGCAGTGACTGGACCATTTGTAATTACTACAATATTTAGAGTAGAGAAAGCATATATAACTAATAAACTAAATAGAAACCAATAAAATAAAATCAGAGACTAATAAAAGCTAAATAGAAAAAATAACTAAATAAAAATAAATAAATAAATAAATAACACTCCCGCTTTATTTCATGCTGAGCTCCAGGCAATACCTTCCCTCAAAAGAGCTGAATCCCATGTGAAGTACTGCAGATGCTTTAAAGTGCCATCTGTGACAACTGCTACTGGCTGTTTCAGAGTTCTGCAAGAACAAACACCTTCAAACAATAACAGTGCTACTTTATGTAACTACCTATATGTTCTCTAAACATGTTCTTTGAGTTCACATGCTGTTTCTGCAATTACCAGCTGACTTAATATCTGTTCAAATCGAGAATGTGAATAGACGCTTCCAGTAAATGTTTAATGAGGCCTTTAGTATGATAAGTAATATGTTGGTGGAGGTGGTTTTGATCTTCTGTGAAGGATTTAACTGAACAAAAGTCTTTGTGCAGCAGTAGATAAATCTAATATGTGATTTAGCATTGCTAGTCATGGAATTATACATGTTCATGTATTCATTTGGCAATTTTTTGTCATCATGAACCCAACCTCAAATGTTCATCTGTTCCGGTGGAAAAAAAAACAAACACTTGCATCGAAAATGTCACAAAACGTATATGGTGATACGTATTTTACGTCTTCGTCTTCTACATTTTCGTCATTAGGTTGTTTTAAATGCATATATATAGAGTTGAGTATAGAATTTGAACAGATTTTGTCCACTTGTACTTAAAAACACTAGATTTAAAATAGCAATAATAAATATAGCTGCAAGCAGCAATTACGGGACCAAGCAGCAGGCAAGAGCAACTGAAGCAATGAGTAACTGAAACCATTTCAGGGTGATTTTATTCAAAACGGCTGAAAAATCTGCAGCTGAGTTGACAATGGCAAACACAAAGTTTGGTGTCAGTATGCCAAAGCATTGCAGAGATACATCCTCGAGTGTCATTTTGGCATTGTGCATTAAATTTGTTGCTGTAGTATGCAAAAACGGTTTTATCTAGCGACACAAAATCCATATTTTTTGTCAGCATGCTCTGTAGATGATCTGATTCGATTTTGGTGAAAATCGGATCAACGTTCTAGGAGTTCAAAAAAGTACGTTTTTAAAGAAAATCAAAATGGCAGACAGGAAGTTTGGTTGACTGTGGCAATATTGGTATCACTGTTCTCAGCATGACCCAAGGAGTCTATTAATACCAGACTCATTACAATAGACAAAATTCACAGAAAGCTATTTTTTATTTGAAATTTCATTATAACATTTGACCACAAGGTGGCACTGTCAAAACTTTTTGAGTACTTTCAGGTCATGGTCTCGATGGTACATACAAAGTTTTGTAATGGTACAACAATGCATTGGTAAGAATGTAGCATTTTATATCATAATACTCTATTGTAATCCATGGCAATTTCATGTCAATTATAGCACCACCAAGAGACACAATCCTACCAAATTTTTCATGTGTCATTAGCGTGTGCCCATACAAATGTGTGTCAAATTTGGTAAAAATATCTCAATTTGTTTTGGAGTTATAGGCATTTTTATATATGAGAAGAGAAAAAATGACCAACTGCTGGCTTTGTTTGCATTTTCATGGCACTTACTATCAAAATTCTGGCAATTGGACATTAGCATATCACAGGCACGCTATGTTTTGAAATTTCCTACGGTGGTTTTGTGTCGATCTGAGTAACGGTTTCTAAGATATTGGCAAATGTTTTTTAGCGTTAAAATGCAATGTTTCACAATCCATAAGGCAAAACCTAGCATGTTTGGTATCGCTGGACTTGGCAAGGATTCAGGAGTCTAAAAAGATGACTCCCTTGAAAATAAGTCTACCACACCCACAGTTATAAACACGTGAATATTTGATTTTTACCACTAGGTAGCGCTGGCTCGAAACTTGTCAGGCTCCTTCAGGGAATCGTGCTGATGACCCATACCATTTTTCATAACAATACGTCAATGCGTTCGTAAAAATATAGTATTTTACAACAAAGTTCAAAATGGCTGACACTCAAAATGGCTGACATTGGAAAATTGGGTATCATTCGACTCTAAATCTAAAGAGACCAGATTTGTGATATAAGATATAAGCTAAAATAGTCCTTTTTTTGTATCTTTATAGTCATTCTTTGTAATAGAATTCACTCGTGCCTTCAACAATTAAGAAAACTATCAGCCTACAGCCTACCCAAAATCGTTCATTGTGAAGGAGTTAATATTTCCAAAAGCAAACCGACAGATTTGCTGTTGTGTTTGTTTGAAATAAATATGTGTTCTATTTTGACTGATGTTGCTGTTGCAGCTTACATGCTCTGCTACTGACCACTAGGTGGCACTGCGCTGAAACACTGCAGGTAGCTTCAGGCCATACTTGTTATAACACACACAAAGTTTGGTCTCAATATGCCAAACCGTGGCGGAGATATAGCCTCACATCCAGTTTTGCGCAGTTTTCATAGAATTTGTTTGCATGTTAATCGAGAGCGGTTGGACGAATCTATTTGAATTCCATAACTTTTTGCTAGCATGATCTAAAGGTGATTAGGAAAGACAATTTTGGTGAAAATCAGACAAATCATCTAGGACGAGTTCGAAAAAGTAGGTTTTACGAACAATTAGAAATAGCGAAAAAACTAAACCTTACAAATTTAAATTTAAATTTTGGTGTCCATTTGACTTGGCATGAGCCAAGGAATCAGAGGGAAAAAGAAATCCTTCTGTGCCTTACAGTTCAAAAGTTATTAGCATAAACAAAGTTAAATTTTGGACAAGTGGTGGTGCTAGAGAGTTTGAGTTAGAGACTTAGAAACAAACTTGCTGTAGTTAATGTTGAGACTGTCCTCTATCTGTGTGCCAAATTACACAACTTTCTCGGAATCGGTTCTATGGGCTGCCATAGACTCAATAGCGGAAGAAGAAGAAAAGAAGAACGGCAACGGTTTCAATAGGTGCCTCTGCACCTTCGGTGCTTGGCCCCTAATAAACTACTGTGTATTCACAGTGACATCTCCAGGAGCAAAACACTGAACAAAAAGCAAGAGACATGAAAAGAAAATGTTGACTTGCCACAAGCTCTCATATATGCTGCATGTGAATCCACCTGACCTTTGACCCAGAGAAAAGATGGTTATTGTATACAACGGAAGATATTGTTTGTGCAAAGTTAAAGTTTTGGACAGCAGTGTTTCTCCAGTATCTTTCTAGAGCCTTTTTAATATATCAGTGTTATGATAGATTGTCAGCATATTGCAGGATCATATATTCTCAAGAAGGATGAATATTGCTTCTAATACCCATAGCTTTTGTTAAATCCGTGTTTTAATTAATACAGGCTTAGGAGAGATGATTCTTTCTGCCAGTTATTAAGAAATACTTTCAGGTTTTTAATGCCTAATTTCCCCTAGTTCAATTTATCCTTATCAGTGGTATATGAGTTTTAACTTGACCATGAAGGCCAATGCTGTGGAATTAGGTAACACCTGAATGCAGTGTTTAACACTAACCATTTATAATAATGTGTACTGTATATCACTCATTATAAGTGCTGAGGATGACTATATGTACAATTGAGTCCATAAAATCTGATTAGCAATTACAACTAGTCATTTTTCTAATATCAACATACCAATTTTAATTATATAATCTATAAGAATCTAATTAAATGCTGTGTTTGGCTTCCATTTGTATTAAAGTCAGCAGCACTTGAACTGCACAAGCATCAAGCATCTTGTTTTTTCATGATTCATTCAATTTAAAGGTATAGTACTTCCCAAAATTAAAATTCTGTCATAATTACTTAATCTCATGAAATTCCGAACCTGCAAGACCTTTGTTCATCTTCAGAACACAAATTAAGATATTTTTCGATGAAATTAGAGTGTCCATCTCTTGTAGTTCATCATCTGTGTATTCTGGTTCAAAAAAATAAGGCTGGGCAAAAAATTGCAAGTCATGCTCTTCAGTGTGCGTCTTCTTCCTCTTGTAAACAAGGCACAGTGCTCAGAACACCAGCTCCTGAGTAATAGATCTGTTGTTGTTTTTTTCCCAGCTTTAAATTAATTCATTTATTCAATTGTTTGGTTATTCAACAGCTGAATGTCTAAAATAGCACAGAACAGGTTGTCGTTTCATTACTAACAGTGATAAACCTCTTATTTTGTGTTTAGCACAGCTAAAACGATCAATCGACAGCAATTGAGAAGCTTTGGGTAATACTCAACAAAAACCCTCACCCTTCTCGCATTCTCCAAGCTAGATCAATATGATCTTTAATGAAGTGAAAAGGAAAGGTTTAAACACACATAGAAAAGCAAACTAGAGTGAGACAATATCTCTCACAAGAGTAAACGCTTGCTAAGATGTTCATGGTCTTTAAAACATCATAGTACACATCAAAGAATGATTTAATTAGCTGGAATTTTAAAACATATTTTAATTATTTACACCCACACCATTGATATTTGCAGTTATTCTGATTTCAACAAAACATTAACTTGTTAAACTCAGGGGCTGGTGAGTTTTGACCATGTTTACTGTTTTATTTAAATGAGGCTGTCTGGATTTGCTGCAGTTTATGTTTGTCTCTTGCCACAGCCCTCTCTCCCTCTCTATTTCCCCATCTCTCCTCTCTTATTTTGACTCCGAGTTCCTTGCTGAGACACTTTGATATTCTTTAGCATGAATCACAGCCACACCTCCTCTTTCCTCTCTCTTTCCCTCTCTCCATCTCCACATTGTCAATCTTTTATCTCCCTGCCAACAGAGGAGCAATCAATGATATGAATATTTTGTAACCGCTGGCAAGGAATCGTACCACCAACTGTACTGCGTCCTAGAGGGTTTTGCGGTGTGTTATGTTTATGTTTTAGCCAGAGAAGCTGTTTGATAAGCCCTCAGGTAAAAGGAAAAGAGTTAACACAGCCCACGAGCTCTAATATACCTGGAGAGCAGAAGAACATGTTAATTTCTGCAATTAATATTTGCTGAATAACGCAGAAAAAATGAGAAATGTACTTTTTTTCACTTCCTCAGGCAGTTGTTTATCCTTACTTCCCAATGTTATATTTTCAGATTTTGAGACATATGAGAAACAACATTTATTATAATGGATTTATGGGATTTATGTTGTTATGTTGTTAAGTTTATTTTAATTACCAATTAGAAATTTAAATTATTATTTAATATCTATTAAAGCCATTTCTGCCACTTAATAAAAAAAAATTAAAAAGTAATTGAGATTTTGAGTCTCACTATTTTTTTTTTTACACTTACAATTGAGTTTATGACTTTTTTTTCTCAGAACTCGTAATTCTGTCTTTTTTTCCTCAGTATTGTAAGAGAGAAACTCACACTTCTTATTTTTTTTCTCAGAATTGTGAATTATAAAGTCACAGTTGCAAGTTATAAAGTCAGAATTGCAAGATATAAACTTACAATTTTGACTTTTTTTTTGAATTGCGAGTTTATATATCGCAATGGTGACTTTTAAATCATATTTGTGAGAAATAAACTCATTCTGAGAAGTCTTTTTTTCCCACAAAACAGGACTTTGTAACACACAATTGCAAGTTTCTATCACAATTTTGAGTTGCAAGAAAAAAAATAAGAATTGTGAGATATATACTTGCAATTGCGACAAAAAAAAAGTGAGAATTGTGAGTTTTTATCACTCAATTTTGAGAAAAGACTTTATATCTCACAATTCTGAGTTTATTCCTCAGAATTACAAGTTTATATCACAATTCGTACTTGCAACGTGCAATTGCGAGTTTATATCACAATATAGTCAGAATTGTGACTATATTTTGCTATTCTGGAATTATTTTAATAAGTTTATATCTCACAATTCTGAGGAAAAAAGCCAGAATTGTGAGAAAAAAAGTAAGAATTGTGAGATATAAACTCACAATTGCGAGAATTTATCACTCAATTTTGACAAACAAAGTGAGAATGGTTACTTCATATCCCATAATTCTGACTTTATTTCTCAGATTTACAAGTTTATATCACAATTCTGACTTTATAACATGCAATTGCGATTTTATATCCCACAATTCTGACTTTATAGCACACAATTAGAAGTTTATATATTGTCACATATAAACTCAGCTACAAAAAAAATTGCGAGATACAAACTCTCAACTGCGAAAAAAGTCAGAATTGAGAGAAAAAAGTAGGAATTGCATGATATAAACTAAATTTCAAGAAAAAAAAAGTCAGAATTGTGACTATATCTTGCAATTAGGGATTTATTTCTCATTTATTTTCTCACAATTCTGACTTTATAGCACACAATTACAAGTTTATATATTGTCAATTGCGAGAAAAAAAGTCAGAATTGTGGGAAAAAAATGAATTGCATGATAAAAGCTCAATTGCAAGAAAAAAAGTCAGAAGTGCGAGATACAAACTTGCAATTGCAAGAACAAGTCAGAAGGAAAAAACTTTATATCTCACAATTCTGACTTTATTTCTCAGAATTGTGAGTTTATTTCTTAGAATTACAAGTTTGTGTCACAATTCTGACTTTATAACATACAATTACGCATTTATATCTCACCATTTTGAGAAAAGTAAAGTCAGAATTGTGAGAAAAAGTCGCAATTACCTTTTATTATTTTTTAATCAGTGGTGGAAATGGGCTTTCATAGATATGTCATGTGTTATTTGATTTTAATGATTAATTTGAACATGATTACATTTAATTTTATACATGTAATGTTTATTTTATTTTGAAGTAATATTTTATTTATTTATTTATTTATTTGTCATGTTTTCAGTTTTAGGTTATTGATGATAACCCTAAAAAATATTGAGCAGTATTTAATTAACTTTATTAAGCAAAATTGTATATTGGGTTAGAATTTAAATCTGAATTTGAGTCTCCTTGCATACAAAATTGTCTAAATTGCATGCTAAAAGAACTATCATATCTTGCAGTTTTGTAATAGACTGCTCAGGTTTGGTTTATTTATTTATTTATTTATTTCCAGCTGAAATAAAAGTATCTCTTAGCATTCTCAGTTATCTCAATCAGGCAACATGCACAACTGAATTGTTCACAGCAAAACCTGGAACATACATTAAGAATGCAAAGTGTCAATTTTGATTTCATATTGACTTTATGATTTTGTAAAATACTGAAAGTGATCACAGGTGTGTCTGTTTCTTACTCTTACTTTTTTTTTTTTTTTTTAAGTGAAAAATTTAATTGAAATCTGTGATATTTGGATTAGCACAGTCTCCATGTGAATGATAAGCGTGTAGTGCCTCCACAGGCTCTCTGTGCTCTCAACTAACAATCATCTGTGAGTGCATAGAAGAAGTGGTGTCGTTCTCCACATGACGTTCTATTGCCTAATGAAATTTAGGATCATCAGTTGCGCATGATAATGGATAATTGAGTTCACATTTAGCCTGCTATTTATAATAAGCAAAGCCTCGGCAGGGCATGAGAAGAGAGAGGATGACATGGAGAATACAGAGGCCTGTCTGGGATAAACATTGTGGAACTAAAGAGATGCGTCCCTCGAGAGGCCACAAGTGATCACTTATGACCCTCATGGATGGTTGAGTGTTTCGACATGTATGACAGCTTCAGGAACAGGAAGTGCTCCCTCGTGACTCTATCAGTGAGACATGTGCCGCATGTTTTGGTTATATGTCATGGTTTCATGTGTGTTGGATATCAAGGGTAAAACCAAGGGCAATTACCTGTTCACATCACAAAATGAAAGGAAGAAGAATCAAGCCCATTTTATTTTATTTTGTTTTATTCTGGGTCAGAGAGAACATTTTGAAGGTATTAAGAAGCCAAAAAAGAATTGCAAGGCCGTTAATTGCCAAAAATATTGTCTTGAATATTTTATTATGGCAAAAAATCACACATTAGGTCACAAAATGAAAGGCATAATAATCATGGGCATTCAAGGGGGATTTTTTTATTTTATTTTTTTCGACAGCTTCTTAATGTTATTTATATATTTGTAAATTAAGCTCAATTATCCTAATATTATTAAACTTTGTCAAAAATCACTTCAAATTAGTATTTATTTTATTTTATTTGTTCATTTTATTTTTTTATTCTATTCTATTATATGTCAAAGAGAACATTTTGAAAGTATCAGGAAGCCAAAAAAGAATTGCAAAGCCATTTACTGAGGAAAATATGGATATTTTATTACAGCAAAAATAATATTTTTTTTTTAATTAAATGTTATTCAATTAAATGATCACTCTTTTAATTATTTATGTTACATTTTACGAATATTTCTCCATTTTTATTAATTGAATGTATTATTTTGTTACACAATAAGTAAGTAAATAAATAAATAATAAATCACTCTTAGATTATATATATATATATATATATATATATATATATTTATTTATTATTATTTATCAATTTTTATTAATTAAATAAATTTTGGTAAACAAGCAAACAACTGTCAAATAAACAAACAAACACTCTTTTAGTTTGTATTTTTAAATGTTTTCTCTTTTACTATTAATTGATTTATGTTGCTAATAAATAATCAATCTTTTAGTTTATATTTTACAATTATTTATCTATCTTTACTGATTAAATTAATTATTTTGTTTAAAAATATCTATATTTATAAATAAATGATCACTTTTTTATTTTATTTTTTTTATTATTATTATTTCTCAGTTTTTATTCTTTTACTTTATTATTCTATTCTCGGTCAAAGAGAGCATTTTGAAAGTATCAGGAAGCCAAAAATGAATTGCAAAGCCATTTATTGAGGTAAATATGGATATTTTATTATGTCAAAAAGCACACATTCAGGTCACAAAATGAAAGGCAGAAGAATCAAGCCCATTCACGCAGATTGTTCATATATTATTATTTATCTTATTAATTATTTTATATTATTATGTCACAGAGAGCATTTTGAAGTTATCAGGAAGCCGAAAAAAAAGAATTGCAAACCCATTTGTTGAGGAAAATATTCTCTTGAATAACTGATAAATCCACATTACAAAATGACAGTTTTTTTTTATCCTTTTTTAGACAGCTTCTAGAAATTATTTGTATCATTGAGAAATAGGGGTGCAACGGATCGCAGTTGATCCGTGATCCGTGCGGATCATGACCCACGGTTCAGCACGTACGTGACCCGCGAATTAATAACTAAGTTTTACAATTTGTAGATAATCCTAAATTTAATCCTTAATTTTTAACAATAACAGAGAAAAAGACAGTTTTTTCTGCCGATATTGCTTTTTAACTAATTAATTACACAGAGAAGTCGTGTTCACGTGAACAGGGCATGTTAGGAACAGAAGAACTCGAAAAGCCTCCCGCGTCATTCAAATCGCATGTATGGGAGCTTTTTGGCTTCCCTGTAAAATATAATGATGGAAGAAGGGTGGTGGACAAAACAGTTACAGTGTGTAGGCACTGTGGCACGAGAAAGCTGTATGAAAGCGGCAATACATCGAGCATGTGCGCTGTTCTGTGTATGCTCTCAGAGACGGAACAGAACACGGACAAGTAATTACTTGTTAAAGTGAACGTTTATCTTAAGATGTTACCTAAACGGTCAAATACATGCAAATATGTGTCAAAATGCGGCGTTTGGTGATTATTCGTGTAATCCTTCGTCAGTTATGTCTCAAATTAACGTAAACAGATGAGAATGAAAATACCTCTGTAACATTAAATTGGATCCGTGCAGCTCTTAAAGCGGCCACAAGTAATATTCCTTCTGCCGTCTTTGCGGTTAATGTTAATCAAACAACAAAAGACAAAATCACTCACTGCTCTTGACGGATGGACTTTTGTAGTTTTTATAAGAAACAAACATGTTTAATTCTTACAGTGAAGACTATGCCGTTTTATTTTCCATTCAGTTAATTACATAATATATATATATATATATATATATATATATATATATGACCTTTGCCATAATCAGTGATGGGAATAACGGCGTTATAAATAAACGGCGTTACTAGCGGCGATACTTTTTTCAGTAACGAGTAATCAAACTAATTACTTTTTCCTCCGTTACAACGCCGTTACCGTTACTGACAAAAATGCGGCGTTACTATAATAGACTCTGTGCACAAGCGTAGCGAGTCTAGCGACGCACTTCCGCTTTCGCAAGAAGTCGGGATATCAGTTTCCGGTTTACTTGCTGTCTTCATCCGTAAACAAATAAGATGTGTGCTGCTGTACGAAAAAAGAAATATAATGTGCGTGACTCATTTAAGCTTCAGAGAACGGAGCTGGAATCTACGAATCATTGCTGTGTGCCACTTTGTTCGGGCTTCAGGTCTGTATAACAGCCATTTAAGCTTCCACCGCTTCCCCAATGGGTTAGGGTTGGTGAGTCACGCGCATTATCTTTTTTCGTACAGCAGCACTTAGGGCTGTTTGATTATGGCAAAAATCATAATCACGATTATTTTGGTGAATGTTAGTAAGGTGGTGGTAAAAATGGCTCGCCAGTGTCAATTCATTTTTGCTTTCACTTTCGGCACTTTCACTTTCGAT
The DNA here is from genome assembly GCA_033026305.1 of Cirrhinus molitorella. NCBI lineage: Eukaryota > Metazoa > Chordata > Actinopteri > Cypriniformes > Cyprinidae > Cirrhinus > Cirrhinus molitorella. The sequence goes on from CM065120.1 coordinate 31,129,212, forward strand.
ATCTGCTAGCCTATTTGATGCACCTTGAGAAATGCATCTTTTTACAGATTAGCTACATAATGAAAAAGTTTTTGTGTTTTATTTGTTTTATTTCGTTAAGCAATAATTTAAAGCTTTTCATATATGTATTCATCATGTCTGTAAGCCATGTATGGTTTTGATGGATAATTTTAAATTGTTTCCACTGGAAATCAATGCAAGTGACGGCGCTGGCGCCTCTGTCCCGTGAAGTGGCTTTAGCTTCCACTTTCAGCACAAACAAAGCGCACATTGTTTAACGTTTCAACCAACATTGTTTAAAACTTTAACCCTTTTATAGCTATAGATTTTATTTCAGTCAAGTCATGATGATTTGAACAAAAACTTATATTTAACGAACAAAAAAAAAAAAAAAATCCTCCCAACAACTTCCCAAATTAAAAAACTATTACATACAAAAACTGAACTATTTTAATAGCTGAAAAAATAGTCTGTGTTATTTTCTGTCTCTGAATGCATACACAGAACAGTGCGAATTCTCTTTGGTGCTTTTAAAAATAAAATAAAAAAAATAATCGTTTTATCTCGATTATTTTATTTTCAATACAATACATTTTGAAATCGAAAAACAATTTTGATTAATTGCACAGCCCTAAAATTAGTTTTATTCATTTATTTTTGGTACATTCCTTAAGAAGCATAATTTATATTAAGACTTATTTGTTGGCCAGTTGTGGTCTGTGCAATAAATATTAAAAGTTCTAAACCATATATTGTGTTTTGTTGTTCACTATACTAATGATCAGTTTTACAATAATATATTGAATTTGATAGGTGTCTCTCACATTGTCCCACAGCAACATTAAAATAGTGTAGATTAATGTACAATTCTTTATAATAATAATTTATTATATTTAGTGTCCATTTCATTCATTTAACATATTTAATATTGAGAGCAGCCAAGTTATTTGACAAATTTGAATTTTTTTTTTTTTTTTTTAAGTAACGCAATAGTTACTTTCCCTGGTAATTAGTTACTTTTATAATGATGTAACTCAATTACTAACTCAGTTACTATTTGTGAGAAGTAACTAGTAACTATAACTAATTACTTTTTTAAAGGAACATGCCCAACACTGGCCATAATCAAGCAGCCCTAATAAAAGGAAAGCAAATTACATTTGTCTCCTCCCCTTTTTGCTGATCCGAAAAATGGTCCGATCCGTGACTCAAAAACCGTAATGTGATCCGAACCGTGAGTTTTGTGATCCGTTGCACCACTATTGAGAAATAAGTTGCACAATTATCCTGTTGTTATTATTATTATTATTATTATTATAAAAAAAGTCAGAAACCACACACTGATTCATTCATTCATTATTTACTTTTATTTACTTTTTATTTTATTTTATTCTGGGTCATAGGGAAGGTTTTGAAGGTATCAGGAAGCCGAAAAGCCATTTTTTAAGAACATTATGTTACTGGGTATTTTATTATGGCAAAAAATCACACATTCACATATCTAAACGTATTTCAAATTCTGACTTTTTGGGGTTATATGTCGCTTTGTGAGCATGGACTGCCTCCGGTTCATTTTCTAAAAACAAAGGCCTCTGATGCCCCTGATCACAGTGTTTCTGATCAGTTGAGCTTCAGTGTTGCAAACAAGGAAAAAAGCACAGAAAAAGAACAAAAATCTAGCTTTCAACTGAAGAAAAATCCTAATGAGCATGTCAATATAATTGAACACTGAGGAAATGATTCCCCTGAGACAGCGAGAGATGCTTTTGAGGTGAAAGTGATTATAGAGCAGCTAACTACCGTAAATATTCTCTTTCTTTGTTCACTGAGGTATAAAAAAAGTCTTCAGAAACAGAGAAGTTTCCTGAATGAAACGCATTGATGGGATGCGGATATAACCCGATGAACCGTTCTACTGATTTATTAGCTTGCACGCTAGTGCAGGTACAACAAGTCAATAACTTCAAATCTAAAATACTTGAGTAAGTGAATTTACTGAAGTAGGATTACTATCCCGGGGCCGATAAGACTGAATATTGTTTGTTTCATTAAAATGAGAGCACCACTCTAATCTGACCTGATGTGAATGTACTGCAGTGAGAATGCATGAAAAGCAAGTCAAGATTTTAAAAAAGACTGAAAAAAAAACTGATAAAACTTATAGCAATTTCCAGTGACAGAAAGATAATTAAATTAATTATTTTGTCAAACAATAAATAAATAAATAATCATTCTTAGTTTATATTTTAAAATTAATCAGTTTTATTAATTAGATTAATTATTTTGCTAAACAATAAATAAATAAATCATCACTCTTGTAGTTTATATTTTAAAATGATTTCTCCATATTTATACATTCAATTAATTATTTTTGCTAAACATTAAGTAAATTAATTAATTAATAAATAAGCACTCTTAGTTTATATTTAAAAATTATTTCTACTTAATAAAATGAATTACTTTGTTAAATAAATAAATCACTCTTGTAGTTAATGTTTTAAAATTATTTCTCCATTTTTGTATTAATTAGTTTAATTTGCTAAACAAGAAATGGATAAGCACTCTTTTATTTTATATTTTAAAAAAGTATCAGTTTTTTATTAATTAAATTAATTATTTTGTTAAACAATAAATAAATAATCACTCGTATAGTTTATATTTTATAATTATTTCTCCTTTTTTTTATTTGATTAATCTTTTTTGTTAAACAATAAATAAATAAGCATTCTTAGTTTATATTTTAAAAAATACTTATCCATTTTTAATTTTATTAATTAGATTAATTATTTTGTTACACAATAAATAAATAATCACTCTTAGTTTATATTTTAAAATAATTTCTCAGTTTTTATTAAATTAATTATTTTGTTATTTAAATACACTTTTATTTTATATTTTGAAATTATGTATCTGGTTTTTTATTAAATTAATTATTTTGTTAAACAATAAATAAATAATCATTCTTAGTTTATGTTTTAAAAATATTTCTCAGTTTTTCATTAAGTTAATTATTGTGTTAAACAATAAACAAACAAACAAACACTCTTTTAGTTTATTAATCTATTAAAATAAATAATCACTCTTGAAGTTTATATTTTAAAATTATCAATTTTTATTAATTTGATTAATTATGTTTGCTAAACAATAAGTACATAAATAATTAAATAAATAAGCAAACTTTTATTTCATATTTTGAAATTATTTATCTGTTTTTTATTAATTAAATTAATTATTTTGTTAAGCAATAAATAAACAAACAAACACTCTTTTAGTTTATTCATTCATTCATTCATTCATTCTTCCGAAGGCCATATCAAAAGGCTATGGCGAATTTGTTTGCTTAAAATATGCATTTGGGTATTTTTCTTTGATTCACTTTTGATTCATGTTTGCTTTTATGTTAATTTTAAATTATTTTCAGTGAAGTGATATTAATTTTACATTACTAACTTTAGTTTTGCAGACAATTTTCTAACTTTTGGTCAGTTTTTGTTGTTGAAAATGCTAAAACTGCCCTCAGATTTCTAAACCTCAGCACCATTTGCTTGCATTTGAGAGTTTTGAAGTGTTTTACTTTGTTCAGTCAAGAGAGCACACAATAGCACATGTCTGCTGCAGGCACAAAAGTCTTGCATTAAGATGTCATGTGTCCTTTTGCCTTTTTTGTCTCTCCCCCACTTTGCTGCCGGTCGGCCTTGTGAGATTTCTCCCGTTGCGTCTGTCTTAACTGCAACTTTTCAGCCCCTTCAAAAAGTCAAACAGCTGAACACGTTTAGCCGATAATTGTACAAGAAGATCAATGGGATGGACGGAGGGAAGATAGCATCGAGCACGGATCTATGAGCACTGTTGATCCAGCGCTGATGGATGTCAGAGAGGAGATTTTTGAGCTGAGCCCCCAGTGCGGGGAGATGCTCAGGGGGACAGGAGGAGCAGAAAGAAAGCCTCCAGCGCCGATCAGCGATTCCCCCTGTCAGGTCCTCCTCTGAGCTCGTGTCAGCCTGCACTGCTACATCAAAGTGACAGACAGATCTTCACCATATTCTCGCCTCATTCTAATCTGCCTAAAATTGAGACATTTTGTGTAAGTAGACGAGCCTAAGATGTCTATGTCATACTTCTCACATATAGGACAACTATAAGCCAAGTCTATGACAACAAATAGAACAAATTGAGCTTTTATGTAAATACAGGTCCTTCTCAAAAAATTAGCATATTGTGATAAAGTTCATTATTTTCTGTAATGTACTGATAAACATTAGACTTTCATATATTTTAGATTCATTACACACAACTCGAAGTAGTTCAAGCCTTTTATTGTTTTAATATTGATGATTTTGGCATACAGCTCATGAAAACCCAAAATTCCTATCTCAAAAAATTAGCATATTTCATCCGACCAATAAAAGAAAAGTGTTTTTAATACAAAAAAAGTCAACCTTCAAATAATGATGTTCAGTTATGCACTCAATACTTGGTCGGGAATCCTTTTGCAGAAATGACTGCTTCAATGCGGCGTGGCATGGAGGCAATCAGCCTGTGGCACTGCTGAGGTGTTATGGAGGCCCAGGATGCTTCGATAGCGGCCTTAAGCTCATCCAGAGTGTTGGGTCTTGCGTCTCTCAACTTTCTCTTCACAATATCCCACAGATTCTCTATGGGGTTCAGGTCAGGAGAGTTGGCAGGCCAATTGAGCACAGTAATACCATGGTCAGTAAACCATTTACCAGTGGTTTTGGCACTGTGAGCAGGTGCCAGGTCGTGCTGAAAAATGAAATCTTCATCTCCATAAAGCTTTTCAGCAGATGGAAGCATGAAGTGCTCCAAAATCTCCTGATAGCTAGCTGCATTGACCCTGCCCTTGATAAAACACAGTGGACCAACACCAGCAGCTGACATGGCACCCCAGACCATCACTGACTGTGGGTACTTGACACTGGACTTCAGGCATTTTGGCATTTCCCTCTCCCCAGTCTTCCTCCAGACTCTGGCACCTTGATTTCCGAATGACATGCAAAATTTGCTTTCATCCGAAAAAAGTACTTTGGACCACTGAGCAACAGTCCAGTGCTGCTTCTCTGTAGCCCAGGTCAGGCGCTTCTGCCGCTGTTTCTGGTTCAAAAGTGGCTTGACCTGGGGAATGCGGCACCTGTAGCCCATTTCCTGCACACGCCTGTACACGGTGGCTCTGGATGTTTCTACTCCAGACTCAGTCCACTGCTTCCGCAGGTCCCCCAAGGTCCGGAATCGGTCCTTCTCCACAATCTTCCTCAGGGTCCGGTCACCTCTTCTCGTTGTGCAGCGTTTTCTGCCACACTTTTTCCTTCCCACAGACCTCTTGCTTGAGGGTGTCAATGATGGCCTTCTGGACAGCGGTCAGGTCGGCAGTCTTACCCATGATTGCGGTTTTGAGTAATGAACCAGGCTGGGAGTTTTTAAAAGCCTCAGGAATCTTTTGCAGGTGTTTAGAGTTAATTAGTTGATTCAGATGATTAGGTTAATAGCTCGTTTAGAGAACCTTTTCATGATATGCTAATTTTTTGAGATAGGAATTTTGGGTTTTCATGAGCTGTATGCCAAAATCATCAATATTAAAACAATAAAAGGCTTGAACTACTTCGAGTTGTGTGTAATGAATCTAAAATATATGAAAGTCTAATGTTTATCAGTACATTACAGAAAATAATGAACTTTATCACAATATGCTAATTTTTTGAGAAGGACCTGTATATCTACTTTAGGGAAAAGTGGGCTAAATGTGGCACTTGTGTGTTTTTTTGTGTGAGAAATTAGATTTAAATTTCCTAATTATGTTTCACTTTGTCTTGCTGTCCACAAAGCATGTACATACAGTATCTTACAGAAGTGAGTACACCCCTCACATTTTTGTAAATATTTTATTGTATCTTTTGTGTCCAGCGGTTTAAACATTAATGGCTGTGTGTTGAGATATTTTGAAGGAACAGCAAATTTACACTGTTATACAAGCTGTACACTCACTACTTTACATTGTAGCAAAGTGTCATTTCTTCATTGTGTTCACATGAAAAGATATAATAAAATATTTACAAAAATGTGAGGGCTGTACTCACTTCTGTGAGATACTGTAAAACATTCTATACTGTAGGTACATTCACTACCAGGCAAAAGATAATATATGTTTTTTAGTATATTTTTTATGTTTTTGAAAGAAACATAATTTCATAAATACATTTACTTGATAAACAAAAAGCTGGAATGAAAACAGTAATGTTGTGAAGTATTATTACCATTATATATATTCTATTTACCTATTTCAAATGTAATTTATTACTGTGATGGCAAAGCTGAATTTTCATCAGTCATTACTCCAGTCTTTAGTGCCACATGATCTATCAAAAATCATTTTAATATGTGACCCTGTACCACAAAACCACCAGTCATAAGGGTATTTTTTTTTTTTAATTGAGGTTTATATACAGTATATTGCCAAAAGTATTGTACCCCCTTCTAATGAACCGGTTTGACTATTTTAGTCATTTCCATGAGTACTAATCTTAATGTTTAAGCATATAATGATATTCTAGGGAATTGTGTCCTACACAGCAGCAATTCCCTAGAATATCATTATATGCTTAAACATTAAGATTAGTACTCATGGGAATTACTAAAGTAGTCAAACCTGTTCATTAGAAGGGGGTTTCCCAATACTTTTGGCAATATAGTGTATCATCTGAAAGCTGAACGTATAAATAAGGTTTCCACTGATGTATGGTTTGTTAGCATAGCTTATTTTCACTACTGAAGGGATAGTTCATCCAAAAATGAAAATTCTGTCATTAATTACTCACCCTCATGTCATTACAAAGCCTTAAGACCTTAAGACAAACAAATATATTTTTGATGAAATCGGAGAGCTTTCTGACCCTGCATAGACAGCAAAGGCCCAGAAAGGTAGTAAGGACATTGTTAAAACAGTACACCATAATTTTATGAAGCTACGAGCATATTTTACTTTTGTACGCAAAGAAAACAAAAATAACAATTTTGTTCGAAAAGTTCTTCTCTTCCGTGACAATCTTTGACATGTGTTCACATGAGTACCACGACACACAACCAACTTCTATTATGAGGAATCATTTAGTTTACACTTACAGTGTAATTACACGTTTAATACTATGTAATATTAATATTAAGTGTGCGTAATATTAAATATTGCCTTATACTTTCCCAAAGTTCATCTCTCAATCAAAGACAATTAGTAAATGATGAGACTATTCTATATGTATATAGTAATATGACAAAAATTGCATGGTTAACCTACGGCCCAGACCTTTAACCACTAGGCTCCACAACCCTATACATGTGAAGAGCAGCGGAGAAGACATTTTCATGCCTGGCCTTGTATAACACACCAGAACATCGGTAGACCGTGCAACCTGATCAAAATTGCAAGTGACTTTCCCTCCCCAAAGAGCGGCTGAATGGCAACGAAAATGATCAATTTAAAAAGCGTGCACCACTCGGTATTACTCCAAAATCCGACAGCCTCCACATCTATCTTCACCGGGGTGCGTGAGCACTGTGGTGCAGCGGCGGAGGAAAGAGGCCAGCGCATCCCGCTTTTAGATTGCAGACTTGATTACCTATTGATTTTCTGCAGCGTCTCCATTATGAGTATATCTGTAACAAATGCATAGAGCTCATTTTTTAGCTTATGGCACTTACTGAGCTCCCATCTTATCTAAAAGCCTGCTGCTTATTCAGTGGAGTTGGACACTGGCACAGTGATATGTTTACATGAATGATTAGCCATTTTCAGCAGGCTGAAGTTTTTGTGCTCTTAATTGCCACTAATGACAATTCCATAGCCTTGAGGAATAAATAAGCATCATCAAAAAGTGTTCAGTGAGGTTTTTCATTAATCAGTCATCATGTTATCATTATGCATATGTATGTTACACCCATCCGGTTTCAAATGCTTTAGATGTAGATGTTCATACATGTATGTGAACGGTAAATACATATGCCATGTGCTGACCTCTCAAGACCCCTGTTTGAATCTTCTGTGTCTTAAAGTGAATGATAACAGGCAGCCTGGAAACTCTGAATTAGATCATAGCAATGAGGCGACAGAGCCATCGCTCCCTGCCTTTGGACTGATGCATGTTGCCATGGCAACCCTTCAGTTCCATACCCTTCAAAACAATTAGAATTCAGCACCGTTGCCACTGCCAATGCTCACCGCATCACACTCCAGTCCAGGATTGTGGATGGATTGTGTAAATTGCATGCGGTTGCATCTCTTTCGCTCTCTCTCTCTTTTTCAGGATAGAAACAAAAGCTTATCAGAAATAGAACCAAGTCTATAGAGGCTTTAAACAGGGAGGCGGCACGTAACTAGATCAGGGGACCTGACTAATCATTGTTTCTCAGTTGTATAATAGCATATTGGCTGCACCAGTTTACCAATGTATTTGTTGGCTGCTTTTGATGCCCTTTTGCGCAATCTCATTTACTTTAATGAGAGCGCTGCTGTCTGCATAGTCACATTTTCTGACTTGATTTTGGACAAATCGATGCTTTGAGCATGCTCTTGAAGCTTTTGTGGCAAAAAACAAACAAACAGTGTTTAAATGGATTACTTCTCTAATTACTTGGAAAGGAACAAATGGTGTTATGTTACACCTGTCTGTTTGTGCTTAACATTAAACACCAATTAGCAATAGTATTGGCACTGTAAGATATATTTTGGTCCATAATAAGTTTGTGCACATATATCTAATAACATAATTAGTGTGACCAACATGTTTCAAAATCTGTGTGATAAAAATTCAAGGATATAAAGATATAAAGCAGTTGGCTAAATGTGATATATTACAGATTATGTCATTTGATTATTTGTGATAATTACTGTATAATGTATTGTATTGCATTCAAGGATATACAGTATATTTAGTCTGTCTATTTATATATATATATATATATATATATATATATAAATAAAATAAATTCTAAAAGTACAACAGTGTTTTAGTTGCACGTTAAAAAAGAAAAAAAATCTAAGAATAAAGTCAAAATATTGCGAGAATAAAGTCAAAATTATGAGAATGAAGTCAAAATATTATGAGAATAAAGGCAAAATATTATGGGAATAAAGTAAAATTACGAGAATAAAGTCGAAATATTTATAAAATAAAGTCGAAATATTATGGGAATAAAGTAAAATTACGAGAATAAAGTCGAAATATTTATAAAATAAAGTCGAAATATTATGGGAATAAAGTTGAAATGTTACGAGAATAAAGTCATATTCTCGTAAATTCATGAAATTACGAGAATAAAGTCAAAATATTACGAGAATGAAGTTGAAATATTACAAGAATAAAGCCTAAATATTATGAGAATAAAGTCATAATATTTCAAGAATAAAATCTAAGATTAGAGATTAAAGTCATAATATTTTGAGAATAAAGGTGAAATTACAAGAATAAAGTCATAATATTTTGAAAATAAAGTTGAAATTATGAGAATGAAGTCAAAGTATTATGAGAATGAAGTCAAAATATTATGAGAATAAAGTCAAAATATTATGGGAATAAAGTCAAAATATTATGGGAATAAAGTTGAAATTCAGATAATAAAGTTGAAATATTACAGGAATAAATTAAAATGATGAGAATAAAGTTTAAATATTACAGGAATGAAGTCGAAATATTACGGGAATAAAGTCGAAATTACAAAAATAAAGTCAAAATATGTATAAAATAAAGTCGAAATTATGTGAATAAAGTCAAAATATAATGGGAATAAAGTCAAAATATAATGGGAATAAAGTTGAAATATTATGAGAATAAATGTGAAATATTACAAGAATAAAGTCGAAATGTTACGGGAATAAAGTTGAAATATTATGAGAATAAAGTCGAAATTACGAGAATGAAGTCAAAATATTATGAGAATAAAGTCGAAATTGCGAGATAAACTCGTAATGTTACGAGAATAAAGTCAAATATTATGGGAATAAAGTCAAAATTACAAGAATAAAGTCAAAATATTACAAGAATAAAGTCAAAATATTACAAGAATACATTATGAGAATAAATTTGAAATATTATGAGAATGAAGTTGAAATATTTCAAAAAAATTATGAGAATAAAGTGTTTCAAGAATCTAGTCGAATGTTTCGAGAATAAAATGTAAATATTTTGAGAATAAAGTCAAAATTTTGAGAATTAATTCATAGCAATTACAAGATTAAAGTTGTAATATTTTTTAAAGTATATTCTAGCCTATAGCGCATGCAAATAGCCTGGATTGGGAGCAATTTATTCTCGTAATTTTGATTTTATTCTCGAAACATTTCGACTTTATTCTCCTAATTTTGACTTTATTCTCATAATTTTGAGAATTTTCATTTATTTATTTATTTCCATATTTTTCAATCAAAAAATGCAGCCTTGGTGACTTCTTGAAAAATCTTACCTAAATCCTACTGGGGGAAAAACACAGGAACATCATAGGTTTAGATGAGTCATCTCTCTCTCTCTCTCTCTCTCTCTCTCTCTCAAACACACACACTTTATTTCTTTTATCCTGGTATCTAACTAGCATTTTATGGGCAATCAGGTCATATTTATTTTATTATGGGCAGCTAGACAATATTTACAAGATTGTTTGTCGATCCAATTGTTGATAGAAACTATCAATGTGGGCATCTTTTGCACCTATTGGCTTGATGAGCAGGATTCTAAGTGTCCACAAAAGGTCAAAAGTGTCTTCCACTAAATTGAGCTGAGCTGTTAAAAGGTGCCACTGTAGGCAGAGAGACAGCCATTACCACAGCTGATTGATTAGCTGCCAGCAAAGACATGTTCCTGGGGAACAGGAGAGCCACGTGCCCCTCCATCTGCATTCCCTGCTCTGATCTGCTAGGTTGCACTCATTGTTTTCAATTGAGTTAGCAATTCAGCATAGATTCAATCAATTAAAGCAACATTGCTGAAGGCTGCCATTTGAATGGAAACATTACATGATCTAAGTATTTTGCCAGCATTAAATCTTTTGTGGCGTTTCGTCCATAGTAGAGGAATCTTTTATTTTAATTATAATTTAATTTAAAAGTTTTCTCTTTTACATTTATAAGGTCTGTTTTGCTTTCTGACACTATGACAGGCATTTCCGTCTATCCATTTGCTTCTGAAAAACATGTTGTCTGTGCAGAATTAATTGACCTAATCTATTTTTTGGATCTTATCGTTGGACATGAAAGAACAAAAAGGACACAAAACCAAAGAGACACTTATATTGTAGGTGTCTGGTGTTGAAGAGATCAATACTGAATTGGTTTAGAGTCAGCGGCGTCTGTTAAAGCTTGCGTGGAGAACTTGTTGCAGGCTGATTTTGATCTGGCTAGCTGCGTCTAAAGAGTCTGCTGATAAAGAATTCAGCGCCGCAGAACCTGTGAAGTATATACCTGTGAGTTTTCCCTTTTCATCAAGACAAGACAATGAAAGGGCTGACAAGGCCCTGATCTGGCTTGAAAACAGCTGAAGCAGTGGTTACATCTCAAGACAAATGCCCTCCTGCTTGTGCAATGGCACGCCTCCTTGCTCCAAAGAGGCTTGCTGCGTGTTGTTTGTGTGTATGACAAAGAAGATCCTACCACAGACAAGCAAACACCGTATCAGCAGAAAAAAGCAAAGGGTATCATGGATTACAGGGATTATTGGAGACGCCACTTCGGAGCGGTGCTCCAGAGCTGCAGAGCTGTGCCCTCTTTGCTGACTTGTCAAGCCTTGTCATAAAATGTTGCCTTAGGCGCTAGCTGATCTAAAGAAGTAAATAAAACAAAATCTTGTCACAAAATATTCATGATACAGCGCTAAAAGAACAAATAACAGAGAGTATAACAGATATAAGAGCTAGTTGCCCAAAAATAGAAATTCTTCCATCTCATTCCCGGGACTGGAGCTTTCGAGCTTCAAACAAAAGCATCATAAAAGTGGTCCATATGGCTAGTTAAGTCTTCTGAAGCCATTTGTTTTATTGAAAGGATCCAACTCAAATGAATCGTTTGCACACACATTAGATATTGTGAATATGACAAGGAGCTGGAACCAAGAGCAGTTTTGGTGCTAGGCTTTCTTTCTGGTTTGTGTACTGAACAAATGCAGTGTTGTATTAATCTTTTAATGGATTTCTCAACCGTGCAATAGACCATATTTTGAGTGTCAAAAAATCTGTCAAAAGAAGGAGATGTGGCTTTGGGCATGGATGAGTGGGAATTTTCATGTGAGAACATCAGTTCTTAAAAGCAGTTTTTTAATTGTCAAATGTAATAAAATTGGCCAAATTTATATATAAAAAAGATATATACTGTATATTAATTAATGTTGACCACAGTATAGCAATATTATTTTTTAAACACCCCTTTTGAATTTATGTATTTATTTATTTACTGTTCAATTGACATCTTTTACATGTTCAGAAAAATAACAGCATAAAAATTCTTATTTTTTAATTCAACAGTATTTTATTAGGGGGAAAACATTTTGGTTCTGTTCTTAAAGAAAAAAAATCTGTCAATGCTACTGTAAGTTTATGCTGCTGTTGTAAATAAAGTGCTTCCACTTTTGGATGCAAAACATTTTAGTAAAATGTATATTTTAGTCAGAATTATTGTGCTTCCATTCTATTGCACTTTGTTTGTTTGATGTGCATATGTGCCTCCTTCAGTGACGTTTGTGAAGTTTAACAGAAACGTACTTGCTGTCAGGACAAGCCTTTTGCAATATGCAAATACTTGTGAATTTTAAACATTTACAGATAAGTATACAAATATAAGATATAAGTTATGCACGTTTCAAATGCATTAAACATCTAAACACCACAGGCCTCTGACAGGAAGGAAAGCCGCATATGTTTGTGAGTTAGTTTGAAGCACTTAATATAAAGCACATATCATATTCAGGTTTTAAATTGTGCACTTTTATGCAGAAGCTTACTCTGTGTCCTTTATTATTTTTCAGAAGTGTTCGCAACCTTAGAGTAAATCATTATAAACAGTATCATCCCATCCAAGAGGGAAAACGCAAAGGTTTCTAAATTCCACACACATGTCCTTTACATGCAGTCATTAAAACAACACTGTATTTGTTTGGTATTCATGTGTACTCAACAAATAAAACTGTGGCTTCAGACTTGAAATATAGAGTATAAGCACACATTTATAATACTACTGGATCCTCGAAAGATCCTTATTCATATTAATTGCATTTCAGCAGAAGAAATGAAACTTGGAACAACATGATGGTAAGTAAATCATGACAGAGTTTTAATTTCAGGACGAAACATTCATTATCAAGGAAGATAATTGTGTTTGAATAACAAGTGAGTTTGAAATTACCAGCAAAACAAAGATGAATATGGTAATTGGTTTACACATGCTCATTGACAGGATTTTCTGTCATTCAGTTAAACGTGTAAGTATTTCAGAAGCCACTTTCCTGTGTCAAGTAGCTGTGCTCTGTGGGAATTGAGATTGACAAAGAAACAGGTAAGCACTGGGAGAAAAAAGAAAGAGATAAGAGTACTGGAAATATATTACAGCAGAGAAGATGAACAGCAGAAGGGAAAGTTTAATGGACCGTTTGGAGGCTAGAACAGAGTAACACTTTATTTTGATGGTCCCCTTCAGACATTCTTTTGACTATAAGTTACTTTGTCACTACTTGTCAACAAGCATCCAATGGTATGAGTATTAGTAGACTATCTGCTTAATTACTTTTAACATACTATTTTGGTGATTCCCCAAGAGGCATTCTACTGACTATAAGTAACTTTGCAAGTGCATGTCAACTTAGCAACCTGATCTTATTACGAAAACGTACCTGTGGGATTTTTTTCGCAAGATGCGAAATACATACTGCTATGTATGTTTCGTGACACATTCGATGTGAAATGTCCACTGAGTGGCGCTAAAAGAGTGTTCGTTTTTTTTTCCAGAACAGATGAATGTACATATGGTATGTTTTATGTGACGCAAATTATGATTATGAATTATGATTAGTGCATGATTTGTAAAGTAATACATTTTGATGTTTGCATCACTTAACAAGCTTCATATTTATAGATTTTCTGACATAAACTTGCTCGATAGCTCACCTGGTACAGCACTGCACAACACAGAATGCTTGAGTCCTATGAAACACGAGTCTTGATAAAAGAGCTGAAATTCTATGGTTCCTTCATAAAATATTTTTTTTTTCTAATGTTTGCTTTTTTTTTAGCACTGTAGGTTAAGAGTTATTTCACCCAAAAATGAAAATCCGGTCATTAATTACTCACCTTCATGTCATTCCAAACCCACAAGACCTTGTTTATCTTTGAAACACAAATTAAGATATTTTTTGATGAAATTCGAGAGCTTTCTGACACTGCATAGACAGCAACGCAAGACAGTACCGTGCAAGTATACTTGTAGATTCATAACATTACGGTTGAACCACTGATGTCACACGGACTATTTTAACAATGTCCTTACTACCTTTCCAGACTTTGAAAATGTCAGATGCATTGCTGTCTATGCAGGTTCAGAAACCCCTTTGTATTTCATCAGAAATATCTTAAATTGTGTTCCAAAAATGAACAAAGGTCTTACAGGTTTGTAACAACATTTTTGGGTGAACTATCCTTTTAGATTTAGAGTGGGGTTTACTGTAGGTCATATGTGATTTTCAAACGCAGTCATTAATCTTTTAGTGCCGCTCACTGGACATTTCATTTCTGATCTGCTGTGATGTACAACAGGCAAGGTAATAAAATGTCACCAAATTCACATTTATCTAATACAGATCAAACTGAACCTGCTTTTAGCTCCACTCACTGGACTTTTCACTTTTAAAGTGCCACGGAACATGCAAGAAGCAACATATTACCATTTTGCAGAAATGTTGTCACAGGCATGTGTTTCAAATGAGCTTGGGTTGCATATATTTCTGTGTATTTTCATAGATTTTCCCCCCTTCCCTGTCTTCTCCCCCATTTAGGGAGAGCCTGATTGAGCAGTATGAAATGGGCAGCTCCGTCTCATTCTGTTTCTTTTCCATATGGGTGGATATCTGTGACTTCATCATCTACTCGCAGAGATACAATTAAGCTTGTCACATCTGATTGCTTAAAGCCAGCATATTTACTCACCGAGACACAAGCGCAATCAGACTACATCTGACTCAGAAATAAATAATGAAGCTGTTCTTCTCCACCCTAATTTAGCTTTTTGGTGTGATTTTCAAAAGTAGCATTTTAAACATTTTTATTTATATGCACAACAAAACAATGTGGGCACCCCAGGTTTGGCTAGTCCCTGTACTTCTAGTAAAAACCTAATCTAAACAATTGTCATATTTGTTGTGGTAAAGTGAAAAAAAAAAAAAAAAAAGGTTTTCAAAAGTTAGTGTTTTAATAAGGAGACAACAGTGTTTTTCCAGTTTTATCAAATTATACAGAAATCTACTTTTTGACATTGTTAATAGACAAATGTAAATTATCTAGAGTGACAAAAATGTGTTGTCTTCATGGCTAAAAAAAAAAAATCCACTTGAGCTCTCTACCATAATGCTTGTTATGTGCGCATTAAACTATTTTCGTTGTTCCCTTGTCACTTGTAACCTGCATTTGTGTTATTTATGGTAATAAGTCACCTGTTTGTGTCTCTAAGTCCCTATTTGTCATAAACTCTGTGTTTATTATGAGGCTGTCAATAGTTTATTTTTTTCAAGGCTTAATTATGCCTCATTATGCTAATTATGCAACATTACAGGACTCATGTTGTCTGTTGGATGGATTAACAAGAATGAATCATTAAACATCCCTCGGAAACACAGCTAAAATACCTTGCACGTATAAACCTGAGAAATCAACAGCTTCAAATAAATGTTCGACTTTGCTGCCAGAGCTTGAGCTCACAGTGTCAGTGACTGGATGAGCACCAGATAAAGAGCACTGCTAATGGCCCACTAGACTGCACTGGAAAAGGACAGGAAGGAGATGTGGCCTGCGTGACCCAGCCTCAGAGCTCTTCTCCTGGATGCTGATTAGCTGGCTTGCCTCTCTGTGCTTCAGCCTGTCAGGGGTTCCGCTGAGCCAGGTCTTTCCAGGGGCCTCCAGGGACCCCGTGGAGGGAAATATTTGTGCTGCCGCAGGACACGCTAATCTTTCGCTCGCTTCTTGCAGCGAGGGCAGGAGGCGGACGTGGTCTTTGGCATTTATGATTTGAGACTCGTCTCACCGATCGGGGATCAGCCAGGACTAGTGCTGCCCTCTGAGTCTCTAATTCAGTTTCTGGATGAGACAGCAAGACCATTTGGACTATTTGGATTACTGGAAGGCTTTACTGAGAGTGCTTTATATCTGTAGTAAAAGTGAACTTGTGATTGACAGCAGGGGTGTGCTATTAAGGCTGCCAATTTATTCAAAATATTATTGAATAGGTTGCTTAGTGTGTTTTGGTCTAGATTTGTTCCAGTGATAGGAGAAGCCCTGAATTTATGTTGCTACCTAATTGTATTCCATCTGATTGATCACATTACCTTAATGTGTTAAATTGAAAGGCCTAATCAGGATATATAGTATAATTTCATTTAATTAGTGTTGTGATGGTCTTAAACGATAGTGGCTGAGGTTTCTTGAAGCACTAAGTATAATGTTACACTCACATACATAGCGGTGGTGTTCTGAAATGAGGAGGTGAAATCCTCAAAGAAAAATTTATGTCCCAGCCACATTTTCTTGGTTAAAAAACATTACTTACACTACCAGTGTGCAGTTTACTTGATGAATCTCATCAAGTTAGTTTTTTTAAACATTTTACATTTATTCCAAACTAATAACTCAAAGCAGTAACAATTTAAACAATATATTTTATTTGTGAACTTGTGAATTTTTTGGATAATCAGCCATCAAAATTCACACAGCAAAAAATGCTTTTCTTGTTGTCTTGTTTTCAGCCAAAATATCAAAAAATTCTTAAACCAAGAAAGATTTTCTAGACAAGTAAAAATTATTGTCTTGTTTTCAGAAAAAAAATACAAGTCAAAATGAAGTGAGTTTTTGCTTAAAAGAAGTGCAGTAGATATTGGTCACAGACACAGAGATTTACTTTAAATTTCACTAAGCTGATTACTTACTTAAAACTCTAACAAAGTTGACAAAGTTGTTATATCTAAGTGTTTACTTACTTTTTTAAAATTAGTCTTCCCATTAACGCCATTGTACATTCGGACTGATTCCTGTATGCAGAATGCGCACAAACACAGACAGGATTTATCGCACGAACAAATCACAGCCAATCATAACCGGAGGCATTGCCTCCTCTCGTGTGACTTTCCCCCATTCATTTTCAATTAACCCCCACCAAACTGTTAAAACTTTATGGGCTCAGGGGAGGTGAGAGTGATGCAGACTCCCCCGTAACTTTACCTGTGGGTGTTGCTGTTGGACAATGTTTCTTTAGAAAAACATGTGATTTATACACTTTTTAATTGGTATACTTTGTAATATTGGAATCAGCTAACCTGGAGCTCAAGCAAAGAGACAAGATTGGAGCTTCTCGTCTAAACCATGTGGCCCTAAAAGTATAATATCTTTGTATCATTGTTAAAATTAACTTTAGAATATGTTTGCTATGTCAGCAAGTTTCAGAATATCACTACAATATGTGTGTTATAGAAGGGATAGTTCAACCCTAAAAAGAAATTCTTCAGCTAAATTGTCTAAAAGAGTAGCTTGGACATTCTGAGACAAGTTTGCAAATGACATGAGTCAAAGACAGTTTATTTATTTATTATTATTATTATTATTATTATTATTATTATTATTATTATTATTTTTAGTGAACTATTCATTGAAGTGAGTTACTTGGTTATGCATACATGATATAGAGGTTTCTAAATGAATATTTGGAAACTCATGCTATAAAACAGTGATTTATAGGACATTTTAATCTAAAGGACAGTTAACAAGAGGATTATCTCACACCCATAAAAGAAAGGCATGAATATTCATTGACACTCTAGTGAATATTTGCACTTAGGTTCTAATTCTATTGTAATTCTCAGCCATTTTGCAGGCCCAGCACATCTGAAGCTTACAGGCTATTAATTGCTCATGCATGGATGAATCAGGAGTGCCTCCGTGACTTCTGCCGTTTCCTGATCATATCCCAATTGTAGTCATTTGTCTGCAAGGCGAGCATGATTAATTAAGTTTTAGTCCTTTGATGGGAGATTGCTCAATTTAGTAATTAGCAGAGAGCTTGAAGTGTCATTTTACCTTACATAAAGGTGGCATGGCCATACTATTTCTCATATTCTTTACACTTTTTTTCACATACGCATGAGTTAGTGTGGTCAGTAATGTGTTAGCAAATGTACTGCAATCTTTCCCACTGTCACAGACTATGTAACTCACTATAAATGTCATTAGAACAGTAATATTACTAGAGTACGTTTTACTGCTACTGAATGTATTCATCCCCTTGGCATGTTTTGCTGTTGTACAGCATTGAATCACAGTAGACTTAATTTGGCTTTTTTAACAAGACTTTTATGTCAAAGGAAAAATAAACAAATAACATGAATGTTGAATAACAGATTTCATAAGTATTATGAAATCAGTAGAAATAGTTATGTGATCTGAAGTGAAGGAGTTTCAACTTTTGCCCGGGTGCTTCATCGGTCACTGCTTTAAAAGAGAAAAATATGTGTTAAAAATGTCATATCACATCTCACCTGCAGTTTGCTAGAAGGCATGTGGGAATCTCTGAAGCCTGCTAGGGGGGAAAATGTTTTATGGTCTGATGTGGCCAAATGGCTGTCCACTTACGATCTCTGTGCAACTTGGCTAAGCTTTGAGCAATTTTGGGGGAAATCGAAGTGGCCAGATGTGCAAAGCTGATAAGTGAACTATCCATACAGACTTAAGGTTGTAATCATTGCCAGGGGTACATCTACTGAATACCTATGCAAACAATTACTTTGTGCTTAAAATCTGCACAAAATTTAAACCAAATAGTTCCCAACCAAAGCCACGGCAAAACTGTTACACAGAACAACACACAGTGATGTTTCGTTCCTGAATGATTTCGAGTGTTTGAAAAAATCGTTCAGTGGATGAGTCACTGAATCACATAATCACTTATTTAATTCCTTAATGAATATGTTTGTAAAGTAATCAGCTAAAAAACAAATGATTAAATGGCTCATTCATAAAGACAGCCATTTTTTTGTATACCTAAATAAATCAGCATTTTTCAACAAATTGGTTGGATGACTAATTCAATGACACATTCATGATGCATTCAAATGTAATCAGTCAGCAGTTTCATTCCTGAATTAATAGGCCTAAGTGTTGTTTGAATAAATTGGTTAAACAAATGATTCAATGACTCTGATAAAGACAGGCACTTGCCACCACCATGTAACCTACAGAATGGTCATTATACATATATATATATATATATATATATATATATATGAGACTGTCCTCAAAGAAAATACGACCCAATTTTAAGTTTTTTTATTCACCTTATACAACCCATTTTTACGTTTTAATGTTAAGCGCCCTCTAGCGGGCATAAAAAATAATGACAGTGTCACGTTGGATCTGAAGTCATGAAATGACTTTTTACACTGATCCCACGGTAATTCAAACATATTTTACTAGGTGTAATTCTTATTCATGACCACACCTAACCCCACTCTAAACCTACCCCTTACAGAAATAGTGCAAAATCATGATTTATAAATATAAATATATATATAAAAAAAAAAATGCTATGAGCATGTGTACGTTCTCTGGTATCAAACCTGTGTTTGTATGATTACACCACTTTGTAGTGCAACACTCTACCAACTGAGCTACACATAATCCTGAAAGTTTTTTGGATACCTGTTGCTGATAGGGGAGCAGTTGTTGTATACACTCTGTGGAGACGTATTTTGAGGATTTGTGAAAACGACTTACGTCAGGCATATAAGTTGGAGGACATATTGGTTGTACCATACGTTGAGACTGAATTGAGACTTTATAACTCATTTAAAGAATTAGTTCACTCCAGAATTGAAACTTCCTGATAATTTACCCCCATGTCATCAGTGATGTCCATGTCTTTCTTTCTTCAGTTGAAATGAAATTAAGGTTTTTGAGGAAAACATTCCATAATTTTTCCCCATATATGGACAAATTGCAGTTACAATGCAGCTTCAAAAGGCTCTACATGATTCCAGCCGAGGAACAAGGGTCTTATCTAGCAGAACGATCATTTTCTAACAAAAAAGTAAAAATGTATATATGTTTTAATCACAAATACTTGTTTTGCACTAGTTCTGTGTCCACACATTATGCAATCTCGTTGAAAAGGCCACACGTGCATCGCAGTGCTTGCAATACAAGCATATGTAGTTAAAAAAAGGATATACATTTTCAGTAAAGCCCTTTGAAGCTGCATTAAAACTGCAATTTGGACCTTCAACCCGCTGATCCCCATTGAAGTCCAATATATGGAGAAAAATCCTGGAATATTTTCCTTTCCTTGAGTGAATTATCAGGAAATTTTAATTTAGGAGTGAACTTATCCTTTAATAACTCAAAATAACAGTCTTAAAGTTTGTATCTTTTCATCTCAGAGTATTTTTTAATAAAGAATAGATGCAAGAGTACAATTTGCAGTTTTGTAATGTCTGTGATCCAAGAGCAAAAGCTCCATTTGCATGATTTTTTTTCTGCCCCGGCAGCATCCGCTGTCAGTATTCGAGCTTTGCTTTGGCTCAGCACCACTCCTTTGAAGTTAAAGCCATTTCAATCCATCTGTCTCTGTACACAAAATAACAATAATGCAGTCATTAGCATAAAACCCAACTACCATCCGTCACTCTCTCAAGGTTATTACTTCAGCACATGTCCCATATTATTTGCCATTTACAATATGTCAGTGCGCTGATTGTGTTGTAATAATACCATTGGATTGCCAGTTGCGTGACAACAGAAGTGCTTCATAATTGAATTTTTTGGCAAGACACTATCAAGTCACTGCTAGAAACGAGCAATTAATCAGTATTACAGGGGAACATGACACATAACTCACTGGGGAAAATATGCGCTTAGAAGAAGGGTGGAAGGGTTTAGCTGATGAAGACGTTGTGGTAGTTCTGTAAAAAAAAAAAAAAATGCCATGGAAACAGCTGCTGCAATTTATTCTTTTATAGACAGTGTAAATGGCCTAAACGTCCTATTACGCTTACAATGAACCGGTTGTAAGCCAGGTTCCGATAAGGCTTTATTGCTCCCTTCACAGTGTTCTAAAGCTTGATATTAAACAAGTCCCTCACCCTTAGTTCAGAACAATTTATTAGGTCCAAATGTCACTCACCAGTCTTTATCATGTTTGGCTTTCTAATTTTCAGAGAAGGTCAAAGATATTATTCGGATTGTCCCTGATTGTGAGTGTCTGGGTACGGCTAAATATGCTTTGTGTTGGAAAATGAATGTGTTGATTGCCATGGCTTTAAGCTGTTTCAAATGCATTTCATGAGCAAAAGCTGATTCCATGGAGCATACTGAGTTTCCAGCTAAAGCGAGAATTCAGTCGCCAAGTAGGTTTTTTGAGTGGTTGTTTTTGAGTGTCTTTTTAATGTATTGTCCATTTGGAGGCCAAAACATCTAGTACAGACCATAGCTTTATTGTGAGTGGTTGTTCATTTTATTTATTGCTGTAAATGCTTGGAGGGGAGACATTATTGACTTTCCACACATGTACTTACTGCTGGTTTATGGAGAGTCTGATCAATACATTTAAAGCTTTTTAGACTTTTAGCAACTTTTGAAACTCTTTATAAAATATGCATTTTGGTATTGTTTTTTTATAAAATGTGGATTTATGTTTGCAATAATGTTTTGTCTGATATTTAACTTTATGTTCACACTCATGAGACTTTTTTCTTTATTTCTGTCACCTAATGGCCGCTTTTGTCTTTGGCTTGCGGTTGGGGTTTAAAAAACATTTAATATTTGACAGTATAATCGATTTGACGGCACTATTGGATGAGAACAAAATTTAGATGTACAGCTATGATAACATTAGTGTCTCTTGTGTCATAGCTGAGAAATATAATTTATAATTATGAAACACTGACACTGTTATTGAACTAAACTGAACTGACTCAATGATTAATGACGTAACTATCTTCAGTTGAGCTGCTTATTGGTGAATTAAGATTGTTTTATAATTGGTTAACTTTAAACAGTTATTGGACTGATCTGCAGAATTTGGATTTGCCTTATACTTGATGGAGTTTTCATCATTAATTGTTACTTTCCTGTTTAATACTGTGAAACAACCTGTAAAGATAAGATGACTTGACTCATGAATGTCACTCACCAGCTTCAGTGTATATTTTTTTCCCCTCCCTAATGAGTCTTAGTCACAGATCATGTGTTATATATATATATATATATATATATATATACATATTGTAATATCCATAATTTTCATATGGACAACATATGCAGCTTGAGGCCACGTATTGATTTCTTGCTCCGAATGCAATAACATTTTGCTTCTGCCGAGCTTGACAGCTGTGTCAAATGAAACACACACACTTGTTCTGTTGCTTGATGTTACACTGACCAGCCAATTAATTGAATTGACCCCTTTAATATGCTAGCTGTGATGCAAATGGTTTGCTCTCTGGGTGCCTTTAAAAATGGTATCTCTTGTATAATGTAGAGCATGACAGCTTTATTAAAATGGAAATGCAACAAGTCAAACAAATCTTGTAAAGATTTTAACAGTTTTATTAGTGTCTTGTCAGTGATTTGTCCCAGCTGTAAGTATGAATCTCAAAGGGACCTTTCCTCTTCAGAAAGGTCAACAAATGTAAATGGAATCAATTAAGTCTTGCCAGTTTTGGGAAATGTTGCCCATCACTAGGATTTCTGGGCCATATTGTGATGAGCTTTGTATTTCTTTTTCAATTAAATATAAAGCAGTGCTTGATGGACAGTACATGGTTTTGATGACTTGCTCTCAATTTGTATTTTGTATAAATATTCAAGTATTTTGTAATGTTAGTCATAGTTTCTACTTACATCATTATTTTCATGATATATTTTGATATAAAATGCATTCAATTAATTATACTGAATCCTGCATCAACCCTTCTTTTGAATTATTTGTTTTGTTTGTTTGGAAACTTTTCCACTTTTTCCCCCCTTAGCTATAGCCCAGCATGCCAGTTGGCATTAGGATCAAAACGAGGCCAGTGGTGTCCTGCGGTTTGACTTCTCTAAATTTAATTTGGATTATGTTCAAATGCACTTTTGTAATGCAAGTGTAAGATACACAGAAAAATATTCCTTTACAAAGTTGACCCCCTCTGAAAGTCTTTTTAGAATAATTCTCAAACTGTGCAGGATATTATAAGGTTACAGTAGTGTTAAAATAACTGTGAAATGAACTTTTATCACTGTGTCTGGGCAATAATCAGTGATTGTTTGTAACTTTTCTAAAGACTTTTGTTAAAGGGATAGTTCTCCCGAAAAAGAAAATTCTGTGATTAATTACTCACCCTCATGTCGTTAAAAACCTGTAAGACCTTCATACATCTTTGGAACGCAAATTGAGATGTTTTTGATTAAATCTTAGAGCTTTCTGACCCTCCATAGACAGCAATGCAACTACATTGTTCAAATAGTAAATGTGACAGAGGTTCAACCTTAATTTTATGAAGGAATACTTTTTGTGCACAAAGAAAACCAAAATAACGTCTTTGTTCAACAATTCCAGAGTCTTGTGTCTATGCAGGGTCAGAAAGCTCTCAGATTCCATCAAAAATATCTTAATTTGTGTTTTCCGAAGATTAGCGAAGGTCTTACTTTGTTTGGAACAACATGAGTATGTGCAATTAATGACAGAATTTTCATATTTGAGTGAACTAATCCTTTAAATGTCATGTCTCTAGCTTTAATTATGACATACTTGCAAAATAACTGAGATGGTGGCTAAATGCAATACCCATTGTCTGTTTTTACAGAGTGGTTTGAATAGAATTATTCATAACAATGTCATGTTTCGGCATACCAGTAAATAGTAAAGATTATCAGTTTTGGAAAGCTTATAATGTCAAAATGAAATGTGTTTCTGTTCCGGCTTGGCCATCGGAACTGGAATACAAACTTGAAAGTAAAGCTTGAATGATATGATAGCTTTCATACCCCAGGGAAATCAGAGGCCAGTGTCCACCATTACAGCAGCTGAATAGCCCAGACACGTGGACATTGCATTCACAGAAAGCTTTGATTTTTACCTCTCACCTGTTTCATGTGCCTCTAGCAGGATTTGAGAGAAATATATAACTTGAGAGTGTTGCAAGAAATACTTCATGCATTATGTATTACGGATATTTTTGCACAGTAGTGTTTAAAGGATGAATCCCATACTCCCTTCCCTCAATGAGAACTTATGGTACTACAAATGTAACACACTTTCCCTTTCATACTCTTTAATTCATTTATTTTGTATGATTTTGTGTGTGGGTGTGTGTGCATGTGTTGACCTGTTTCTTGAGAATTTGGGGGGTTGTTTTTATCTTGGCCTGTCAAACAGAGTTTAATGTAGAACATTAGACACAGGAAATGTATGCACAAAGTGAATGTTTAATCAAAATCTTACAAACCTTTCGTCAACAACACATCTTAAAGGAGAAGTTCACTTCCAGAACAAAAATGTACAGATAATTTACTCACCCCCTTGTCATCCAAGATGTTCAAAATTCAAAATGCAGTTTCATTGCAGCTTGAAAAGCCTCTAAATGATCCCAGCTGAGGAAAAAGGGTCTTATCTAGTGAAAAATTATATTTATTTAAAATGTATATACTTTATAACCTTAAATGCTCGTCTTGTCTAGCGCTGCAAGAACTCTGTGTATTCCGGTTTAAGACAGTTAGGGTAGGTCAAAAAACTCCCATCTCATTTTCTTCACCAACTTCAAAATTGTCCTACATCGCTGTTTTACCTTTTTTTGTAAAGGGCGTTTGATCTTCTTTGCATGTTCACTTTTTAAACACTGGGTCGGTACTTCTGCAGCGATGCACTGTTGAACCAGAATACACAGAGTACACGTAGAGCTACACAAGACGAGCATTTGAGGTTAAAAAGTATATAAATTATCAATTTGTTTAGAAACTGACAGATCGTTTCGCTAGATCCTTTCTCGGCTGGGATTGTTTAGAGCCCTTTGAAGCTGCATTTAAAAGGTATTTTTGAAGTTCAAACTTGTGGGCACCACAGAAGTCCACTATATATACAGAAAAAAACATAATTTCTTATCAACTGAAGAAAGAAAGACATGAACATCTTGGATGACAAGGGGGAGAGTAAATTATCTGTAATTTTTTGTTCTGGAAGCTGAAGTGTGTAATTTCTTGATTTCTCCACCACCGGTGTCAGTAAATAGTATCCATCCATCTATCCATCTGTCTGTCTCTGTCTGTCTGTCAGTCAGTCAGTCTGTATGTATTTCTGTACATCGTTCATCCATTCATCTACTCACCAACCTACCCATCCATCCATCCAGCCAGCCAGCCAGACATCCATCCATTCATTCATTTATCCAACCATCATCCATCCATTCATCCATCCATCCATCCATCCATCCATCAATATATTCATCCATCAATCCACCCATCCATTCATGCATTCATTCATCCAACCATCATCCATTTATTCAATCATATATTCATCCATCCATCCATCAATCCATCCAAAGGTCCACCCATCCATGACATCATGAGAACATTTGTGACGTTTTCAAAATTCATTCATTATTTATCTGAGTCATTCCTAAGGAGAAACACTGGCAGTGTATTCACTGAGATAAGATTGCAATGCTTTTTGCTAAATTATTAAGTGATTTTAGAAAGTAATTTGCAGCACATCGTTCTGCTCTTCTGGACCGGTATTATTGTTCCCATAAAGTATAATATTATTTCTGCATGATGGCTCCACGTCTACCCTTTTCATTTTGAGTCTAATATAGCTATGTAATGGACCAAGTGCAGTGGGCATAGCAAATGACATTAGATGAATGGAAGTTAATTGTTTTGCATACAAACAGCACAAACTCCTTTTTTTGCAAGATGTAAACTGTAGGCTACATAAAACAACCTATAGGCATTTAGGTTAATGGGGAGAAGAAGTACGAGAGCATCCGTAGGAGTCCATTACCCCTCTGCATTTACATTCCACTACTGACATTTTTCATGCATAAATTAGAGTCTAATGCAGGCAATTAATAGACTTCCATTAGAACACTAGAACTCCCTCCATCTCTTTTGCTCTTTCTGTCTTTTACCTAAGTTGCCTTATCTGTCCTCTGAAATGTAGCGGGTGTGCTTTTTCATTACTTCAGACTGAGCAGTGCCACTAAACTGCACATTGCAATCATTTGGATTCAAAACGCTGCAGAAAACACCTAATCTGGTCCGCTTTCAATTTGTCTTCTAGGGCAATAAATATATTATGGCACATCTTTGCTTTTGTACTTTCATATGAGTACATGATCGTGTAATGCAAGCAGTTTTAGTGATTTTTGTAGCTTCTTCAAAACGCACAGTGTGCTGACTGAAATGAAGAGAAAAAAAGTTATTTTGAGCAAATGTCAGCTCTTTTTTTTCCTTGTGCAATTGCACTTTTGAGTCAGAGTGGTGTAGACATAATATACACCTAATTTCCCAAAAAGGTCAGCTATAAGATGTAAGTTGGCAGCCTTTACTCAGAGCTGCACTGTAGGTATTCACATACATATAAGGAGATGCTATAAATAAACAGGGTTGAAGTGTGTGAAATTTTACATATTGTTTTTTTTAATATTTCCCAAATGATGTTTAACAGAGCAAGATAATGTTTTCACATTATTTCCTATTACACTTGGGAGTTATTTAAAAAATAATGAAATATTTTATAAGGGGCTAATAATTTTGTCTTCAACTGTAAGTCATTATTTGATGTTTTTCCCGTATACAACATGAGTCACATGTGAGTCATTTTTGCTTACAACCTACCAAAACACTGTCTGTCTTTTCCTCTGATGTCCAAACCAAAAAAAAAATAGTCAGTCAGCGCATAAAGCCGAGGGATGTGAACTTGAACGTTTATCATGGTTTTGCAGTGCTTTCTACAGGACAGTCCCTTTGGAGAGACCTAGGTTAAGTGCCTTGTTCACTCTCGGATGAATGAATCAGCCATTCTGGGGGTTGAACTCAGGACCTTTGTGTTCACAAATCTTTTAAGACCATCCTACCACCTAACTAGGTGGTAGTGATAGAAGCTGAGTTGTAAAGGCTGAATTAAAACCCACTCGATCGAACATGGCTGATTCATGCTGACTCGGTTTGTTCGTTGAAAAATGAGCAGGACATGAAATTTAATTTGCTCATGTGCTGCAAACATTTATGTATGGTATGAAACAAATAGATATGAAAAGCACTCTAAATATGCACATAAGACTTCTAAACAAATAATGTGGGGTTCATATAGTATCATTTATTTCAGATGTAATTTAAACCTATGTTAAAAAAAAAAAAACATATAGCTACAGTATAAAAAGATACTGGAAATGACTTGGTGCATTTTCTAAGGAAAAAAAACTGCAAAAAACATGGGCATCAAAATTAATTTGCAGTTTGTTTTGTTTGCACAAGGCCTTGTAACAAAGCATTAAGAGTTATATAAATGTACATGGCCCCATAAACACATGTATACTTTTCATAATGCACACTGAATAAAGTGAAATAGCTCTATTAATCTCAGCATTGTGATGGAAAAACACTTGCCCACCAGTCATTGTCACGTCGGCCCTTCAACAACCGGCCCACGTACAAGCACACAATAGGAGTGTGTAGCCAAGAGGAGGATGAACACGGAAACCGCCAACAGGTTCCTATTGTGCTTTATCCCGAGATCATAAATCCACCATCATGTCTGTCCATTTCTTATCTTAGACTTTCATAGTGAATGCTTAAGATGTCATCAAGTTCAGGAACAGGGGAGCAAGTTCAGACCACTTATGAATGATGACTTCAAGGAATGAGGCCTTATCTCACATCCAAACATCTAAGATGCAATTGTGAAAAATGTATTTTATTTGATTAAAAATAATGTGAGACTGTGCTTGAGTGGTCAGGGATTTTTTTATGGTACGCACATGGTTGAGATCTGAATTAGAATGACATTAAATCGCAGAGTTTTCCTAATGACATTTAGTAGGAAAATATCATGGTTCGTTGAACTGGCCATCCAGGCCAGCCACAAATGTCTTTTTTTCCCCCTACTCCTGATGCATAACGACAGATAGGGAAATGAGATAGATTTGACATGCATAAACAGATGCAAAGACTTGTAAATGTGCCATTGTAAAACAAAGAATATGACAATAGAGAGACTTATTTTTTGATCTGGCATATATTATTCCACATAAACCTTTTGTCATTGTCATTGAGATTAATATCAGGTTCATTGTTTATCACAAAGCATCTGATGATGCTTCATCATTCAAAGATGGATAAATTATTCTGAAAATGGACTTGAAAATGGCAGCTATTGTGTCCCAAAAATGAATGCGAAGGGATCCACACATGGAAGTGCCAAAAAAAAAAATTCTAAAAGCATTTTTCATATGATTGCTTTTGCTAATTTATTTATTTATTTTCAGTCACAAGGAGAAATTGGATCTTTGGTAATGATAAACACGTCCTTTGATTGCTTTGAGATGTTAGTGGTAATATCTCTCAGCTAGTTTTTTTTGTTTTTGTTTTTTTGTTTTTTTTTGTTTTGTTTTGTTTTTAAACCTACTCTCTTTACACTCATTTGATGTTACCTTCTGTTCTCTAAAGCTCTGTGCAAATCTCACACTTATAATTCATGGCAGCACTGCCAGTATAGCAACTGGTACACTTTAGTTTAGACCCACAAGTATTGTCTAAGGGATTGTGCATTTTCAACAACAGATGCCAGATGACAAAAAAGTTTATTCTTCTTTCTTGAAGATCTTGGAAGGCATTGATTTAGATCCAGGTTTTTCTTTGAGAGCTTGGTGGGTATTGAAGTTGCATTTTATCCCCCTAGGGGCTTAAGGTTTGGTTGGTTGTCTGTTTTTTTTTTATTTTTATTTTTTTTTCAAGATGAACTGTCAGTCTGTGCATTAGTGGAGTTATCAGTGAATCTTAAAGGGGCATATCATGAAAATCTAACTTTCTCCATATTTAGGTTCTATAAATGTGTCAGCAGTGCATCTACCAACCCAGAAAATGTGAAAAAGTACAACTCAGTAACTTTGTCTTGGTAAGCCTTTCTCTGCAGTATGAACTGTAAAGGCACAGCCCTATTCTGGACAAGGGGGTGGGGGAGCAGAAGCTCATTTGCATTTAAAGAGACATGCACGAATGGAGCGCGTTTCTACTTCGACCCAAAATGGACATTTGACAATGGACAATGATATAATAAATGTGAAAAAAATCTGTGGGATATTTTGGGCTGAAATTTCACAGACATCTTCTGGTGACACCAGAGACTTATATTGCATATTAGAAAAGGGGCATACTAGGTCACCTTTAAAAGTCATTAAATAATTGATTCAGTTTTTTTTTTACTCAAAAATCTTGTTTAAAGGAAAAGTTGATCCAAAAAAAAAAACAAATATGAAAAAAAGTACTCACCCTCAGGCCATCCAAGATTAGTTGTTTCTTCTTCAGAACAGATTTGGGAGAAATGTAGCATCACTTACACACCAATAGATCCTCTGCAGTGAATGGGTGCCATCAGAATAAGAGTTCAAACATCATAATAATTCACAAATGAATCCACACGACTCACGTCTATCAATGAATGTCTTGTGAATGAAAACTGCATGTTTGTAAGAAACAAATCCATCGAGGCGCTTTACTTTTAAATGGTTGCTTCTGACCAAAATACATAATTTGTAAAATAATTCACAGAAGAAGGTGAAAAGCATCTGTTCTCCATTTATGGCAATTAAAGGGATAGTTCACCCAGAAATTCTGTCATCATTTACGCACATCATTACACACCATTGTATGAGTGTCTTCTTTGATCTGTTGAACACCAAAGAAGATACTTTGAAGAATGTGGGTAGCCAAACAGTTGACAATAGCAAAAATTCAGAGACAGAATGTTCAATTTTGGGTGAATTATCCCTTTAATTTTTCCTACTCTTTTAGAATAATTGGTCACATGATAGCATTTACCGCTTTACCGCATTTACAGCCAGTGAGATGAGTGTAAATGCTAACAGATTTCTGTCTTCAGGTATTATAGACATCCTTGTTTTCCAGGGTTATACTGGGACATCTGTCCACTCGCCGTTCAATTCACTTCTGCTTCTCTGGGGCCTTTTCCTGGGTGTATCGACACAGGTTTCTGAAAGCTACAAAGCCATTGGTGATTCCTCCTAATGCTGTCTCACGCTTGTGAGCAGGCTCTGCTTTGAGGAGCAATAATCTTGTTCACGTTCAACACCTCGCTGCCTCCATCCTGTTCACTAAGATGAGAGCTGGCAGCATTTTAATTTAGAGCGTTTTTTTCACTTTGCCTGAAATGCCGTCTCTGTTGCTGGTCAATTATTCCCCCCACTAGATGACAGAAGATGGCAATTAAGTTATGTGGGCAGGATAGCATGTAGAGGGAGCTGGGCAGATGCAGGCCGGAGGCTGTCATGTTTGCGTGGGCCTCTGGGGTACATTGCGGCCTACTGTGGGTGGAACGAGTGAACTTTGTCAGGGATGTTGCAAGCAGCCTTGTTCTGGAAGAGCATGAGTTGTACAGAGGAGGGTACGTCCACCGAGACTACAGCGGGGGAAGGCGGGGTTCGTGCCAGCCTATTATTTTGAATGGCTTTGACGTGAAAAGGTGAAGATGGCAATTAAAAGGCATGCTAAAAATATGCCAGCAATCCCCCCTCTCAACCTCTTTCTGAAGCTCCTAAGCTTGAGTAAGACTGATTTGTGCTCCTGTTTATTGGTTCAGGGGTTGGCCTTTTGTCAACTCGCATCGACTCAGCAGTTATCACGTTAATTTTGATTCGGTTATGCATGTGTTTCTGACTCTTTCGCTTAACCTTGCTGATGAAAGGGAATGTGAGGTTTTCATTAGCACTCAATAGCTTATTTAACTCTACATTTCTTTGAGTACATTTTGAGTATCCATTTACTAGCCATAATCCTCATGCACATACTGTATATTTTAATGTAGTGGAGACTGGGGTCACTTGTGACATTTTTAAATGGGGCAGTCAAAATGAAAAAAAGATTTACAAATTAGATGTTGATTCAATAATCAAATGTATAATCAAGTGTAGTTATTTGCAATTATTCAAATTAATTTAGAAGTCCACACAAGCTATTTTTGACTTGAGAATTTACAGTATGAATTGCTTAAATGTTATGTTAAAACGAGTTAAATTAGCATTATTCATTTTTCTCAAATTAATTATTTTATTTTTTATTTATTTCACATTTATTTTTTAAATAATTAATCACACCAAATGAATATGTGAATATTGACAGACATTTTTATAGATTACTTACGAACAGAAATGAGCACTTAAAAATGAGCACTTAAAACATTAATAATATTAATCAATTTCAAATTAGATAGCACGTGTATCTATCTATCTATCTATCTATCTATTTACCCATCCATGCAATGAGACAGACAGCTCTATGGAGCATTTAGTAGTATAGTGGCGATATAGTGTTGGCTGTAGATGTTTTTTTTTTTTTGTTTTTTTTTACACAACAAAATCATTGTCATGCTAATGCTGCGTTTCTATTTAGCAGTCATGCTATCACATGCAATTCATTTCGTGTGTGTTTTTGCACTCAGCTATGCATATTGTCACAATTGTACTCTGCCTTCACAGCACAACTTTCATTTAAAGTAGCGTTCGCTTCCCTCCTGTGTGCAGATTTTGCCACCAAGTCCAAAGCTATTATTCATGGCACTGCCAAAACAATAAAAAGTTTTTACTGGAGCACCTTTCACCTCATTTAGTATGTCACACTCAAGCAGTTGCATTATTCATAGGTTTATTTTCATTATTTTCCCTCTAAGTCTTGGACTATTTGTCTTATTCTTTGAATACAGTTTGTTTGTGTATCTAGGTCAATACAGTATGACACAACATGATGAAGAACAGGGAGGCAGATTAATCCTCATGATGTCTACAAAATGTGTTGCGGTGCTGGCTGTTGTAAAACTTTGAAATGATAAACAGCTGAATAAAATGTTGTGGTCAATTAATGTTGACTTCTGTATCAACAACTACCAAACTCAATTATCAAGAACTTTATTGCGCTTGTAAAAGTAACAAAATTGCATGCATTTTAAATATATCTAGGACCCCAAAGCCAAGGAAAATTTTTAAGTAGCAGGGTAGTGATGACAGATACTTTTTCCCTGAGAGTATTTCAGCGACAGTTTTGCATTTGTCATTTTCCATCAGCTAGTTAGAATCAGAATTTGCCATGTACAAATTTGAGAAGATATTTTCAAATTTTTTAAGGACCAAAAACAAGATTTTGACTCTATCCAGCGCCATTTTTATTTAGTATCACTGATAGTTTGTTTGTTTGTTTGCTTGTTTACTGGTATTTTAAATATGTCTATATACAGTAGTTTTTATTTGGTTTTAGTTCTATCATGACAACTCTCAGAAGATTTTAGCATAATGGATATGACAATGTTAATGTCTTTGGTCTTGGAATAGATGAACCCCTGCTGCTGATGGTTAATGCTGTTGTTGTAGATTATTGCTGCTGCTGCTGCTGCTGCAAAGCAAGTAAAGGAGCTTGTTACTGCCAATACATACGCTGATACAGTGCTGTGAGTATTTAAGACATACTGCTGCTGCACAAATAGAATATAAAATAACCTGTAGCCGATTTCTGCAGGTGGAGCTGGGGAGGTGGAGAACTTCAGAGAAACTCGGAAAGCATGCTGCGAACTGCTCTAGTGGATTCTTACCAGCCATTTAAATATGAAGCAGCAAACTTATTGGCTGCGTATGCAACATGAACCAATCAGCTTGGGTTTATTTTAGTATTTCAACTTAAAACGATCTTGAGAAAAATGTACCTTGGCATTTAGCTGAAATAAGTATTTTTTTTAAATAAATATTTATGTTTTTGTTTTATTTAACAGTAATAACCCTGTTTGTGCATGTTCTCTGATGCCTAGAGAGATTGATATTGTAAAGTAATGTTCTATAAGCATTTTTTTTTCTTTTTCTGATGTTGACCGTGTAAAAGCCCAATTCCCGTGTAGTGAACTTACTACTCATCTAAGCAGCGGATTTAAACACGATATTGCCCAACCTGGTCTCATGACGAAAACTTACCTCTGGTAACTTTTCCGCAAGACGTGAAATATCGATGTGAAATGTCCCCTGGGTGGTGTTTGGTTATTTTCCCCAGAACATACGAATGTACACATGGTACGTTTTATGTGGTGTTGGTTTTGTACGTGTCACTGCAATTCTGTCTTGAAATGTCTGTTGAGTGGTGCTATAAATCTAATGCTCCATGACATTTTAAAATAATTTACCATCTCCATTCCCCCTAAATCTATTCGATTGTATGAACAAAAGCTAATGTGTCGTAAAAACACAATCAGAAGCATGTTGTTTTAGCTTTTTTTCCGATCTCTCGTCTTTCAGCTCTTTCATTGTGAGTTATGATTTTCACAGGATTCGTACCCAAGGATTCCGTCCAAGTCCAATTCTGTGCCCGCTAAGATAACAAGCTAGCTTTTTATGAAACATATGGAGCTGTAATCATAGCTGTGTATGAAAACGCTCGCTGTTTTAAACTGCAGTGATATACTTGTGTCTTGCGAAAAACTTCTAGGTAGACATTGCCATGTGTATCTCAAAAAGGTAACAAAGAATTTGAATGCTTAGTCACAGATAGAGAGAAAAGATCACAGCACATGGGCAGCTGTACAACAATGCCCCTAGAGCAGGTGACAGTTAAACTGAAAGGTTTTTGAGCACAATGACAGCTGTCAAAGAAAGCACCCTGGGCAGAATTTAAATCAGGATTTTCCTTTTCATGGCACATGCTTTTCCTCTGGATCTCTCAGCCTGTAAAAGTCAAATGCATGCAAATTTGATTCACATTAAAAGCATTTAATTAATTTTTAATATAAATAAATACTTTTAACAAAGTAGGAATGGTAAAAAATATATTGCATAGTTTAGTAGGCACAGAAACCACTCTAATTAAATCGATGCCTTTTACAGCCACAGGCTAATTCATTATCAATTGTGCTAACATAATAATGAAACTGTACCAGTATGCAATATGGCAATGCAACGATTTTCCTATTCATTGCTTGTTATATGTTACATAACCTGGCTTTAATGGATTGTACTTTTTTGTTATCATTTTAACCTGACTAGTATTGATTGGCTGCTTCCATTGTATTCAGGCATTTAGAAATCCAGTCATTCTGCGTTACTCATTTCAGAACTGCTCTCAAAGAGAATTGCATTGCCATTTTCCCTCCAATGTTATTTTTTAGGTTCAGCCTTAATCTGGGTGGAACAAATCAATATCCGTGATTTTAAAGGCTGAGTTGATGTGACACTACTTTTTCCTGGATTAAGGTGAGGAATTTAGCTTTGTCTATGAAACACTAAACAAACAAGAGACAATTGTTATTTATAAAACCCAGCAAATGCAGCACTTAAGAAACAAGCATAACTGTTTTATGTATAGTAATGAAAAATATGTTAAACACAATATAGGAACCTTCTTGCCATTTGAATGGGACAGTCTACTTGTGCATATAATCTGAACATGTTTGCTTTAACATGAGACATCATACCTTCCAATATTTTGCTATTGTAACATCAGGTTGGTCAAAGGCCTAGAACATTCTTAATGTGTTTGTTTTTGTTTTAACTATACTGTTTGCTTGAATTGTGCCTCTAGACAATGAAGTTGTAGCACAACTAGCACTTCTGATGACCTTGTTATGTTGTTTTGTTCACAAGATGTTCTGCTGTTTATAAGAAAGGAAAACTTCTTATCTTCCAAGAGCCTACAGAATTTCCTTCTTGTGTGTGGGGTGGTAATTGTAAAAGACAATTTAACAGCCTAAGGTTTAGTGAAACACAAGAGCAGTGTACACAAGCCTGTATTCTGACGGGGAAAAAAGGAAAAGAAGAAATACTGAATGAAGGCAGTGTGCTGAAGTTATAGCTTCAGGCCACCAACAGGGTGGGGGGGTCAAGTAAACATCTCTTAGTAACATTTGAAATACAGTAGCACATGGGTGTTATTTCTGAAGAGATGTTGAGAACTTACGCATCTGCTACAGCAGCATGTAGGCAGCCTCAATTACCACTACAGCATGACTTAAGGCCTCTACTTATGGTCATCATTTTTTATATATTGTTTGAAAATACATCACTCTTTAACCCATCCAGACCCAGTGTCCATTTCAATGGACATCATCATTTTTCTCTGGTGTTTTATTATAGTTTTTACCCAGACTCAAGAGAGTATTAGACTGGATGTTGCCAAGTCAGTCTATGGGTTATTTTTTTTTTTCCAAAGAAATGGACCGTTTGGTCTCGTTGTAAGCAAAAGTGATATACAGAATACTAACTTACAAAATAAATAAATACTGTGTGTATTTCTTCAGAAGCACCATTTCTTAAAAGATTAGCTAACCTCCAAAAATTGCCTGATAATTTACTCACCCCATGTCATCCAAGATGTTCATGTCTTTCTTTCTTCAGTTGAAAAGAAATTCCAGGATTTTTCTTATGACGTCAATGGTAGCCAGCCAGTTGAAGGTCCAAACTGGAGTTTCAATGCAGCCTCAAAGGGCTCTACAGAATCACAGCTGAGGAATAAGGATCGTGTAGAGCCCTTTGAAACTGCAGTTAAACAGCAATTTAGACCTTCAACCCATTGGCCACCATTGAAGTCCACTATATGAAAAAAAAATCCTGGAATGTTTCTTCAAAAAACTTAATTTCTTTTTGACTGAAGAAAGAAAGACATGAACATCTTGAGTGACATAGGAATTTTTTATCCTGGAATTAATCATTTAATGTTCCTTGAATGTACAATGCCATAATTTCAACTTGCTGTGTAATTTTATAAAGCACATTGATCATTTAACAGCCTATACAAGCAGTATGCCTTTTATTTGTAAACTAAGGTACAAATTATTTATTATTGAATGAATATTGAATTACATAATGCTGTACAAGTATTTGGTAGCTGTATTTGTATAAACAGCCTGTTTACCATACCAAAAACAAGGTTCAGTAAACAGAAGGTGAAAGAGTTATCAATCATTCATTATAAGCAAAACTATTTATTAGCTATTCTAAAATGCACATCCAGTATTTTTCCACATGGCTTACATTTCGCAAACATAGCATTCAGACACTTTCTGACCTCTGAAATGTTTGGCTCAGGGGTGTTAAGTTGTATTATACAAATGGCCATCTCTGTAATTGCCAAGACGTTTGTCTTTATGACACCAAAATCACCTTTCTATAATAATATCTATTCACAAGCCAACACACTGGAGCCAAATAGATTTGGATTGGCTGTCTTTGTTTGACACGCTTCCAAAAAGCTTTCTTTTATTAAATAGCTGAATGTGCCTCTTGTCTTTCAGAATTAACCATCCAAGAATACTGATGAAACAAAGGCAATATTGAGAGGGAAAAAACCCTTGTATCTGGTGGTATAAGAGTCGACATGGCACATGGATCTACTGCTGT
The DNA here is from genome assembly GCA_033026305.1 of Cirrhinus molitorella. Taxonomy (NCBI): domain Eukaryota; kingdom Metazoa; phylum Chordata; class Actinopteri; order Cypriniformes; family Cyprinidae; genus Cirrhinus; species Cirrhinus molitorella. The sequence continues at coordinate 31,166,072 of CM065120.1, forward strand.
TAGTTTAATTGCACATGGCAGTTATAAAGGTGGGCAGTGCTGACATCTGCCATGGGATTCAGTTAAAAAGGAAATGTGGGAAATGGCTTGCTCTTCTTTGTTGTATAATCACAGGGCTCAGCATTTTTTATCCGTTTGTCTGTCTTTTATTTGTTTGCACTCCATAATCAGACAAGTTGACCCAATAAGTATTTACTTGATTTGACAGAAATAAATTACCTCTCAAGTAAATAACTCATTCTGATAATGGCAGGTCACCTATTGTGGCCTTAGTACTAAAATACACCTGATGAATGAATGCATGAATTTCATTGCATTAGATAACAACAAACAAAATGACTCATATATATATATATATATATATATATTTGCAATTACTTACTAACTGGGCCCACGCAGATGTCCTAATAAAGCATCCACAGATATAACTCCATAGTGATGAGCAAATACCATTTTGTCCAAATACAGTTTTGTCTTGATTTTGAACAATTTATCTGCTGTTTAATAATTTAAAACCTGTTTAAAAGTGTTTTTTTTTTTTCCTTTAGAAATGCCACTTGGTTTCATACTTAATCTTTTGGACTGACATTCTTATACAAGCCAGAATCATTAAAAAGTAATTTTCAGAAATCTGCTTTGTACAGATGGGTGGCAGAAACCTTGTTGACAAAAAAGAAGGGGGAAAAAATAAAAAATAAAACAACAACAACAATCCAAACAAAAATCTTCATATTACATTTCAGTTGCAGTTTTGCCACAAGCATCTGAGAGACTCAACATTTATAGAGTAGGATTTTATTGACTGACTGGAGGAAAATACATTTTTGGACTTATTGCTACCCTCTGTATTCAGTACAAGTGTAACACAACGCTGGATGCTAAGAACATCATCCCTACAGTGATGCTTGAGGGGAAGTTGCTCTTTGGGACTAGGGACTAGACAAGTCAAGATTAAATATAAATATATGAAGCTAAATGCAGAATGAAAAAAGGAGTGTTGGGGCTAACAGGATGGGGACCTAAAACTTACAGCAAAAGCCACACAGGGTCATATAAATCTAGAACATTTTCTGAATATCAAAGTGTTATAACAAAGCGAAGTAAGAGTTCACAAATGGTCCCTATCAAACTATTTGTGGCACAATAAAAGTTTGTGTAACAATGCATTTTACAGTGCCCTTGTTACATATGTTACTTGTGTACATACTATAGAAAATCAGTCCCTTGTTTGTCCTGAAGAGTTAATCTGCCTGCTCCAGAAAAATCCTTCAAGTTCCACAAATTCATATATATATATATATATATATATATATTTATTTATTTTTTTAGTACTGCCCTTCAGAGGCTACAGAAGATAGTTACATGTTTCCCAGAAGACAAAATATGTGAAATTTACCCTGATCCTCAAATTCAAAAAGTTTTCACCCTAAGGTAATGCAAGGCATTTCCTTCTAGAGCATAAGCGAGCATTTGAACTTTCTGTGATAGTTGCATATGAGTCACTCAGTTGTTGTTTGAAAGGGTTCAAATACACAAAAATGCTGGAAAACCAAAGAATTTGTGGGACCTGAAGGATTTTTCTGAAAAACAGCAGGCAGTTTAACTGTTCAGGGCAAACAAGGGACTTACGAAGAACTATCACTATATATATATATATATATATATATGTAAGGTGGTGCCATGTCTAAGGATGATAATGCACTAATACACACAGCAAGACTGGTGACAGAGAGGTTTGATGAACATGAAAGTAAAGTTGAACATCTCCCATGGCCTGCAGTCACCAGATCTGAATATTATTGAGGCACTTTGGGATGTTTTGGAGGAGCGAGTCAGGAAACGTTTTCCTGCACCAGAATCACATAGTGACCTGGCCACTGTTCTATAAAAGGAATGGCTCAAAATCCCTCTGGCTACTGCGCAGGACATGTATTTGTCAATCCCAAGATGAAATGATGCTGTATTGGACACAAAAGGAGGCCCAACACCGTACTAACTGTGGTCTAAAACCAAGTGTTTCAGTTTCATTGTCCAACCCCTGCATATATATATATATATATTCTATATGTATACATCTTTTATGTGGAATGACTTATCAGGTCAGTACTAAATAAACAATAACTTGCATTTGTATGACTCCTCTTATTTTGGTCAAATAATCAACATTTTGCAGATTCTGAAAGGGGGATGTAAACTTTTGACCTCAACCATACAAAGCTAAATTATTGTCAAATTGGCTGGTTTAACCATTTGTCAGTTAATAAATGATTTAACAGACAGTTTGTACAGTGCACTGTATATAGCATCTACTGCAACTGCATTTTTGTATTTAGTTTCAGAGCGGTATGAACTTTAAATGACATTTAAAGTTTTTTGAGGGAAGGTCTTGTCGTCATTTTTTGCACTTCATACTGAGCCTGGTGGTCAGCTGTCCATTCCTTTTACAGTACTCGATTCCTCTTTCATCAAGTTGGGACATTTGAGGGACGGCATCATTTCTCACTGCCTAATCTTGACACCCCCAATTATTGCCGTTCCTGCCTGCTAAAGATTAGTCAAAAGCTTCAGTGTCCTGAGGCAGGCCATATTTTCACAACCCTGTCAGTTTCATAGTGCTATAACTCAGTATAAGGTCAGCCAAGAGCCACACGGTTAAAGAGAAACAGGCCTGGGGTTAATTGAAAGACTTTGTACCTGGCATCTCCCTCACTTTCGACACCACCAGGGTCCCAAGCGCCGAAACAGTCCGCTAGGTGTTAAAGCCATCATGCCATTTAATGGGATCCTCTTCATGTAATGTGAAAAGCTTTTAACAGGACACCCTTTCAAATGATGTGTCTGTAGCTGGAGGGGTCTCGCTGCAGACATTTCCCCCCGGCCTGAGATGAGCCCGCTTTAGCGATTCTGTGACTCGGCTGTGCCTGGGTTTTCTAAGACAAAGCAAGGACATGGAGTAATATAAAAACTGTCAGTTTACATGACGAAGTGGTGTTGTGCGAAATGATTCTAACAGTGCATTGTTAGAGAGGCGCGTTTTGCTGCCGCCATGCTCAATAAAGCTAAATAAAAGTGCAGATAAAAGGGCCAGATAGAATATGATGCCGCAGCCGCATGGCGGGGAAAACGGCCGCTGATCCATGGCCTCTATTATAGCCTGTGTTTAGTGACACAAATGCTCTCTCTTGTTGCTCCTTTCACCCTTGAAGACTTCAGCCCCTGTGTGTATGTGTGAAACACATTTATACCACTCAGTCAGGATTCCCCATTTTTCTTCCCATGCTATGTAGTGTATACCATATTGATATAAAATAGCAAAGACAGAGAAAATATTCAGTTTTTTACATGTGACCCTGGGCCTAAGTAGCATAAGTAGAACGGGTATATTTGTAGCAATAGCCAACAATACATTGTATGGGTAAAAATTATTGATTTTTATTTTATGCCAAAAATCATTTGGATATTAAGCACAAATCATGTTACATGAAGAGTGTAAATCCTTACTGTAAATATATTTGATTAGTAATATGCATTGCTAAGAACTTCATTTGGACAGCTTTAAAGGTGATTTAGGTTTATTTTGCACCCTCAGATTCCAAATTTTGAATTGTTGTATCTTGGTCACATATTATCCCATCCTAATAAACCATAACACATCATTGGAAAGCTTATTTAATCTCAATTTTCCAAAAAAAAAAATATATATATATTATATATTAATAAAATGCATATAATGGGCTTAATAGAAGAACTGCAGTGGGTTTGTGAGTTGATAAAAAGCTAATCATACATTAAAAATATAAATATTTATTTTGTTTACCTGCATGTCTGGTCATCTATCTATCTAGTCATCTATCTATCTATCAAAATATTGAAAAGTCTAGTCATATTTTTATTTCATTTCATTTCATTTTTTTTTTTTTTTTTTTTGCTTTCTAAAGAAGAACCAAATAAGAGGAGCTTGTACATTTCAATTTACATGTGTAATATATTTTTCCCTTGTTGTGCTTGTTCCACAGATGCAGTTTGGTTTGATCAGCAGATGTTCACAGTCTTTAGCTTTTTGTTCTCGCTCCACGTATGTCTACTCGGACTAGCCATGATGGATGAAAGCCTCCCTGAGCTGGGCCAGTCGCCAGCTGACTGTGGGGAATGGATTCACCCAGTGTCACCGTGATTAGCTCTAGTGCTGCAAGCATGTTTGAACGCCAGGCACAGGCACATAGCTCCCTCTGTCTCCTGCTTCCAGGAATCCAGGTGTATGCAAAAGTGGGAAATAGTGAGTGTAGATGCAGAAATGAGGTTTGTGTGTATGTTACAGCACTAACCAGAGAGAACCAGAGAGTCAGAACAATGATTTTTCTCACATAGCCTGACTTTGGACTTGTGGCATGGAGTCTAGTCCAAATTGCTTCTTATTCTGGCCAAGAACAGCCCACTTGAGACAGGATGAGACAGTTTGAGTGACATATAAAGTGACTGGAAATATAATATATATAAAAATATGTAAAGAACCATTTTTTTGTTCAATATGCATGCAGCCGGTCAGTGAACGGACTGTGGGTGGTCCGTGGGTGTGCTGCCTGAGGCTGAGTAGAGCCATGGTGCTGCCCATCACAGCCTGATCCTGTCACTTTATTTGCATACTGCAGCAGCTCATCAGACAAGGTATGGGTGACCAGCAGTATACCCACACATATCCCCTTCACCACACTGACCCTGCAGCTCTCTCATTAGTCACTGCACTAGAAGCATCTTTTCAACAAAATAAAACAGACACTGTGGCTCCTTCAAGCAATATCTGAAATGAAACAGATTACTGAATCTTTGGACAAAATCATAAATAAAAAAAGTTTGGATATGCATTATATGTTGACTATTATATTTGAGGCTTGTATGGCCCATATACAGCAGTATGGTTTAGTGAGAATATGAAGCTCATACTCAATTAATTATTTGATTAATTAATAATCATAATAGTAAATTAATAAATTAATTTAAAAAATAGATGAGAAAACAGTATAGCAGTCTATCTGAAATGCATACTACATAAAATGCATATAAATAAATATAAGTTGTCACTACTGACACTTATTATTCCTCCCAAAAATATAGTAAGATGGTATTTAAATGCTTGGTTTTATGATCAAAGCTCTGTAGTTTTTATCATAGTGGCAAAACATATAATGCAATGCAATGTAATGATTGAGAGATGTGCAAATAAATGTTTCTCAAAAGACTGTTGTATCATATTTGATACTTACAGTGCCTTGCAAAAGTTTATTTTTTTTCATGTTTTATGTTGTTTGCTTTTTTTCCCACGTCAGTCTACACTCCGTACACCATAATGGCAAAGCAAAAACAGAACTGTCACAGCTTCATAAATGTATAAAAAAAAAAAAAACACTGAAATAAGACATTACATAAGTATTAATACCCTTAACAGATGTCACATGGACTAGTTTAACGATGTCTTTACTACCTTTCTGGGCCTTGAACATGTCACTTACGTTGCTGTCTATGCAGCATCAGAAAGCTTTCAGATTTTATCAAAAATATCTTAATTTGTGCTCCGAAGATGAATAGGTCCTACAGGTTTGGAACGTCATGAGGGTGAGTCATTAAACACAGAATTTTGGTTTGTAAACTATCCCTTTAAGGTGAACATCTTTAAAATAATACTAAAAGGCCTTTTACTTGCTAAAAAGTATCAGTCATATCGCAGAAAGCATGTAGGAGATTGTGTACAAGAACTTTTGATCATGTTGATCATTTAGAGTTTGGCCAATCTAATATTATGCAAAAGGCTTTGCTTGTTTAAAGCAGGTTTGCTATTGCATCCGTGTCTCCTGTTTAATTAGCACCAGCCTGGTCTTGCAGCTTTTGACAAACTTCAAAGTTTGCTGGCCTCCAAGGTCTGTGATTGCTTAAAGCATGACATGTGTGGCGAAGGGGATGATTAAGAAAAATTAGCTCCTCTCACAGCGCTGTCGGAGAGCTCAAGCCTGAATTACTGGCTTTGAATCTACATTTAGGCCAAAGAGGGTCTCAAGATAGTTGTTTTCTGGGAACGATCAGAAGTAATAGCTGAAGATTATACAGAGGGAAGTGGACAGCATGTTTTCTTGGGAAACCATGCATGATGATATTATTCAGAGGTTTTGAGGTTGCATTATTGCGACAGACACTGAGGGTTCATCTAGCTAAAATATTTAAGCAACATGCCACAAGAGGCTGTGGTAAAATCACTTTAATGCACTGCCTCAGACGCTTATGGCTCTTATAAAATAGAAATATGATTATAGACAGTAATGTCAATAAAAGTAGCATTTGATATATTTACAATAAACATTTATTTTTTTTAAGAAATATAAATCATTAGAATAACTGTAGGCTTGTTACTGTTTCTGGCAGTATACATTTAAAATTAATGTGTTTTTATCTGCTGTTTTAGAAGATTCGAGTAAAAAAAAAAAAAAGACTTTATAAATAAAAGCAGACCCTGCTTTGCTTCTTAGTGCCCCTGCATTTGCGATGAGTACAACATTTTTCCTCAGGTAAGGGCACAAAAAGTAAACAAGGTCAGAGAAGAGAAAAAGATTGGAGAAGAACGCAAAGACAAACTTTCAGATTAATAATGTAGATATGGATGGACAATGAAGAGTGTGTGTTTTTTTTTTTCTGCACTGCATTTCACATACCAAATAAAACCCAATCATTTATTGTACAGAAAAGGTATTGTGTGAGTTCATGTCAGGGTTTGGCAGGAAGGGACCCAAATGCAGACTGAGTGAGACAAACAAATATTTATTGACAACACTAATTCAGGGGTGCACAGGGGTAAGTAATCTTGAGCCAACTGCAACCAGCAGGAACAGATCAATGCCTTCGGTGGTAGATGGTCTGGAGAACAGTGGCGAAGCCAGGCAGAAGGATGGAGAAAAGACCAGAGACGTGATCTGCAGAGCACGCAATCAGAGAGACAGGACTCAGAGCAGGCTAGAGTCAGAGACACGGTCCTCAGCACAAGGCCTGGTTGGCAGCCTGCCCTGGAGAACCAACCAGCAGGGATTCTCAGGCTGATTGAGCAGGACTAGAGGCACGCACGCACGCACGCACACGCCTTGACTAACGACACTATTCAGCACGACACAGGAAGACAACAACATGAAATAAAAAGGAAAGCATAAAAATATATAATAAATTAGAGTATTTAAAATTTACACTAAAGAAAAATGGAAAGAATTAAATCCTATAAAACATGACAACAAACAAGGCTAAATAGTAATTAAATAAAATAGTACAAATAAATATAAGCAAGATCTCTGAAAATCAAAACAAGAACAAAAGCTGAAGTAAGGATACACTAAATACAGGCGCAAGACTGGAATATAGAGCAGCAAATCAGTAACTGTCTCTATGGCACAAGACGAACCCGCAACCACAAACAGAGAAACAGCACAATATAAAGGGTGGGAAGTAATGAGGACCAGGTGAGCACAATTAGAGAAACAAGGACAAGACGAGGGCTAAACAAGTGGGCGTGACCAAGGGAAACAAGGAGGTGCGACCACAGGAACACATGGTAGACACAAACAAAGACAGAGAAATGTATTAAGACACAAGACAAACAAAGAAACATTAAACAAAGACAACACAGACAAGGCTGCCAGGGCAGAGCCAAACCAGTCCAGGGAGGTGGTAGCACAGCAGGGAACACAGGGGGTACCAACTGGGGGGGCTTGAGGGGAGCAGGCGTAGCAGAGCTATAGCAGCCATGCAGCACAGGAGAAGGGGTGGGAATAAATCTATTGTTGAAGCCTGGGAAAGCAGAGTGGAAGGCTGCCGGTGGAGTGGGAGAACCACGGCTGTTTGGTTGCATAGAAGGCGAAGTAGTGCATCTGGGGGTATCAACAGGCTTAAGCAATGATGGCTTAAAAATGGTAGCGTATGGCATGGTGTGGTCTGCTGTTTGGGGAGTAGAAGTGGCCGTAGGGCTGGAAATGAGTTCAGGGGGTAGTTCCGAAGCCATGACTCCACTGATAGGGGAGGTAGATAGTTCTGATGATCTTGGAGCAAAGCATGGGACAGCCTTTCTGGATTCTGACAGGTCTTGGATGGGCTCTGGATCAGACTCTAGGAATTGCTCCTGGATGAACTCTAGCTGCTTCAGAACTGGGACTGTCTCTGGAACAGACATTGAAAGTTGCTCTGGGATGGACTCTGGCTGCTTCAGAACTGGGACTGTCTCTGGAACACACATTAGAGATTGCTCTTGGATGGACATTGGCTGCTTCAGGACTGGCTCTGGAACAGACATTGGAAGTTGCTCAGCAGGCTGCTTTTGGGTGGCTTCACTGGTCAGAACAGGGAGGACAAGCAGCTCAGGGAGGAACTCTTCTGGCCTGGCACAATTGGCTGGACTGGACCTTGTGGGTATAGCCTGACTAGCAGGAATGGCTTCTCTAGGCAAAACAGGAGGTTGTGACACTGCCTCCTTTTCAACAAGACAACAGGACTGCCCAGGGATGTTCTCTGTGGCCTTGACAAGTAGTGCAGATGACTCAGGGATTGCATCTGTGGTTTTATCAAGAATGACAAGAACAGCCTCTTGGACTGGAGTCTAAAACAGGCTTCTGAGCTGAAACAGTGACTCTCTGGGCTGTTAGAAAAGGCTCAAAGACTATCTCCAGTCTCCCCTCATGAACAACTGAACTGCCCTCCGGGGCCACAGGAACAGACTCCGTACCCGACTCTCGAACGCCCTCGGGGGCAGCTGAAACACCCTCTGGGGCTGCAGGAACAGACAGAGTGCTTGACTCTGGAACGCCCTCAGAGGCAGCTGAAACGCCCTCCGGAGCTACAGGAATACACTCAGTAGCCAACTCTAGAACGCCCTCCGGGGCTATAGGGTCTGGCTCAGGAGCAGATTCTGAAGTGCCCTCGGGGCCAATTAAAATGCCCTCCGGGGCTGCGGGAACTGACTTGGGAGCTGATTCAAGAGCGCCCTCAGGGGCAGCAGAAATGCCCTCCGGGGCTGCAGGAAAAGACTTCATATCTGACTCTGGGACGCCCTCGGGGGCAGCTGAAACGTCCTCTGAGGCTGTAGGATTAGACGCTATATTTGACTCTGGAATGCCCTCCAGGGCTACAGGAACTGGTACTGGGGCTAGATCTGAACTGCCCTCCAGGGCTACAGGAACTGGCACTGGGGCTGAATCTGAAATGCCCTCCAGGGCTGCAGGAACTGGCACTAAATCTGAAACGCCCTCCAGGGCTACAGGAACTGGCACTAGGGCTGAATCTGAAATGCCATCCAGGGCTACAGGGGCGGAACAGGGAACGCCCTCCAAGGCTACAGGAACTGGCTCAGGAGCGGACTCTGAGCTGCCCTCAGGGGCAGCGGAAATGCCCTCTGGGGCTGCAGGAACTAACTCAGGAGCTGATTCTGGAGCACCCTCAGGGGCAGCTGAAATGCCCTCTGGGGCTGCAGGAACTGACTCAGGAGCGGATTCTGGGATGCCCTCGGTGGCAGCAAAAATAGCCTCCAGGGCTGCAGGAATTATAGGAATGGGCTTGACCAGCTCTGGAAAGACTGCAACTGGAGCGGACTTCAGCGGCTCTGGAATGACTGTAGCGGGCTGCTTGAAACTGGCCTCCATGGCCATGACCGAAGCAGCAGGCAAATTTAGATCCTGCACAATAAGTGCATGAGGGGTCTCAGAACAAGGGGTTCTAGCCCTCCTGGAACGGGCCCTCCTACCGTGTCGCCTCCTAGGGCAGGAGGTTGTCAGATCTCCCATATCTTGGGTGACTTGGTCTGACACAAACTCAGGGTCAATGAGACTGGACATGACTGATTCCAACTTAACTGGGACAGACATAGGAACAGAGGTTGACTGGGAGACTTCTCTCAGAGATACCTTAGGCTTGACCACTTCAGTTAACTTTGATTCAGGGGTGGCCGAGTTGGGTTCAGCTGATTCAGAGGCTCTAGCATGAGCTGGACTGCTCTCAGAGGCTGGAGCCAGCACAGGATGCTCACTGGCAGATGCAGCAACTTGAGCCGCCCTCTTTCTTCGGTTCCTTCGTTTCTCAGTGGGAGTCAGAAGATGATTGTGGACTTGACTCGGAGGAAGGAGGGCAGGGTGATCACTGCAAACATCCTCAGGAGGGTTAAGCATCTGCCAGTCCTTACGATGATGCACATAATTGGAGAAGTCCCAGAAATTCAAAATGTGCAATTGCTCCATCTCCCATCGTGGCAGTGGATCATCCAGGGTAAGGTTGAAGGCCTCCTTTAGGGCTGCATCATCATATTGGAGGCCCCTAGCCATAGTCCAAAAGAACTGTGCAAAAGACCGTGGTTCCTGGCCCTGCTGACGAAGCGATGCCACTGCCTGTTGGAGCGCCAATCTTCCCTCTGCAGTGGGGGGTGGAACAACCTTGAGACTCATTCTGCTGGGTCCTTGAGCAGCGGGTTCGTAATGTCAGGGTTTGGCAGGAAGGGACCCAAATGCAGACTGAGTGAGACAAACAAATATTTATTGACAACACTAATTCAGGGGTGCACAGGGGTAAGTAATCTTGAGCCAACTGCAACCAGCAGGAACAGATCAGTGCCTTCGGTGGTAGATGGTCTGGAGAACAGTGGCGAAGCCAGGCAGAAGGATGGAGAAAAGACCAGAGACGTGATCTGCAGAGCACGCAATCAGAGAGACAGGACTCAGAGCAGGCTAGAGTCAGAGACACGGTCCTCAGCACAAGGCCTGGTTGGCAGCCTGCCCTGGAGAACCAACCAGCAGGGATTCTCAGGCTGATTGAGCAGGACTAGAGGAGAACACACCACACAAACAAACAACAAGACACCATTCTAGACTAACGACACTATTCAGCACGACACAGGAAGAAGACAACATGAAATAAAAAGAAGGAAAGAATAAAAATATATAATAAATTAGAGTATTTAAATTTACACTAAAGAAAAATGGAAAGAATTAAATCCTATAAAACATGACAACAAACAAGGCTAAATAGTAATTAAATAAAATAGTACAAATAAATATAAGCAAGATCTCTGAAAATCAAAACAAGAACAAAAGCTGAAGAAAGAATACACTAAATACAGGCGCAAGACTGGAATATAGAGCAGCAAATCAGTAACTGTCTCTATGGCACAAGACGAACCCACAACCACAAACAGAGAAACAGCACAATATAAAGGGTGGGAAGTAATGAGGACCAGGTGAGCACAATTAGAGAAACAAGGACAAGACGAGGGCTAAACAAGTGGGCGTGACCAAGGGAAACAAGGAGGTGCGACCACAGGAACACATGGTAGACACAAACAAAGACAGAGAAATGTATTAAGACACAAGACAAACAAAGAAACATTAAACAAAGACAACACAGACAAGGCTGCCAGGGCAGAGCCCTGACAGTTCAACTGTACGTCTGGCTCAAGATAGCACCAAGGACGTGCCCTTGTGTTGGAAAATTTTAGTTGGGTGATTTAGTGTTGTGCAGTACTGCTCTTCAGATTTTTCCAAGCCCAGACTGAGTCTGTATCAAAAACTCAGCAGAAAACTTCCACAGAAATCCATTGTGTGTATATTTCTTTAAAATAATGAGTCATTTTAGCATGCTTTCAGCCACAAATAGTGTTTTAACCATTAGCCAAGTGTAAATCCATTCTGCATAGAGATGCATTTGACAGTTTATTGTAGTTATATCGGTATAAATGTTGGGTTTTTAATATTATTAAGCCAATATATTATATCAATTTCTAGTTGATAAACACACATGTTTAATCACAGCCTTTTAAAAACCCTAGTCAGCAAGTCTTTGTTAGATTTGTGGTTGTTTTATTTTCCATTTAACTTTTTAAAAAGAAAATCATAAGTACTGAGTCTATAATAACATTTATTACTCCAGTGGTGCACCAACATTTCTCAAATAATTGTGGGATGAGAAAATTAATTTCTGCCATTGAACCAGTTTTAAAATGTAATTTAAAACCTAATTTAAGATCTGGATGTTTTTTCCTGCTTAAAAAAACAACAACAACAACAGTAGAACCCATCACAGAAATTCTAGTGGTTTCCACTACAAATACCATTAGAAACATTACAAACCATCAACTATTAACCATTAAAAAATGTTTTTTCAGCAGGGTTTTGCAGTCAAAATCTGTATTGATATTTAATGTGTTGCTATTGGCTTTAAAATGTAAATAATTATTATGTCTATATACAGTTAAGGTCAAAGTTACACTTTGCAGAATCTGCAAAATGTTAACTATTTTACCAAAATAAGAGGGATCTTACAAATGCATGTTATTTTTTATTAAGTGCTGAAGTTAATAAGATAATTAACATTTCACACATCAAGATGTTTAAATATAGTCCACAACACAAAATAATAGTTGTATTTTTTAAAAACTTTTTTTCTAAAAAAAAGTATTTTTTGTTTGTTGTTGTTGTCATTGTTGTTTTTGTTTTTGCTTTGTTTTTTAGTGTTAGTTGTTCATGAGTCCCTTGTTTATCCTGAAAAGTTGAACTGCCTGCTGTTCTTCAGAAAAAAACTCTTTAGGTCCCACATGAGCAACTAGTACAGAAGGTTCAAATGCTCACTGATGCTCCAGAAGGAAAAACTATGCATTAAGGTGTTAACTTTGCCAGGGTGCCAGGGGTGTTTTGAAAAGAATGAAATTGTGTACATTTTTCTTATTTTGCCTAAATATCTTTTTTTTTTTTTTTTCATTTAACCGTTCAGGACCAACAAAGGACTCATGAACAACTATCACTAAACAACAACAAACACAGCTGTGGTTATTCAGGTAACAACACAGTATTAAGAATCAAGTGTCAATTTTTGAACAGGGTCATTTTTATAAATTCAACTATTATTTTCTCTTGTTTACTATTTGCAAACGTCTTTTATGTGAAATATCTTATTCAGAGTAGTACTAAATAAAAAATAACATGCATTTTGTATGCTTCCTCTTATTTTGGTTAATTTCGCAGATTCTGCAAGGTATGTAAACTGTTTGACCTCAACTGTATTTTCCCCCAAAATTAGGAGAAAATGCAAAGATATTAACAGAATACTTGTTTTTCCAATATTGCAAACCTTATCAAAATATTCAAATCACATTCAGCTTGACAGCATTCACATTTAGGCAAGCCTTAATCATTGTTCGACAATGGAAGGAAAATTGTCTGTTTGAAGATAAAATGCTTTCTCCATGAGACTGCGTGGCACATGACGACTAATGTACTCCAGCAGTTAATTGTGCCTTTGTAATTGTCACTGGAGACATCAATATATTAGCTAAGCTGGAAGCTCTGTGTAAACCATAAGAGAGACTTAATCACGCCGCAGGAGAGGACCGCAGACTCTTTTTCTGCCCAAAAACTTTGTGCAGTCTTTTCGACAGCCACCAGCGAGGTGGTTATATTAATGAAAGCCTCCTCCACACTAGGTATTTATCTTCCTGACAGCTGCATCCCAGTTGAGCACTTATCAAAGGTTTCGCATCGTTTTTAGAGTTTTATTTGGGTTACCTCTGAGCCCAAGCGCATTTCTCCCGCCTGGACATCCGATGGTGGTCAGACAATTGGTGATCATCGTGCTTTGTTTCTATTTGTGACAGGTATGGTGGTGATTCTGGCCCATTTTTAGACACACTTGCTTTGTGGGAATTCAATGCATATGTTGAATACATAACCTGAAGTATGGTGTTCATTTGATATGACTTTAAGTCATAGATGTGATCATCTACCTAATAATTATTACATCCACAATACTTTTATTGTGATTTTGCTTTTTAAAAGTTTGTGTTGTTTGGTGCCATTTTAGACTGACATGAGTAAATGATGACACAATTTTTATTTTTCGGGAAAACTACTCTTTTAAGGGTAGGGTTTTGTTTCTTCTCAGCTTTATTTATATAGCGCTTCTTACAATACAAATTGTGTCAAAGCAACTTTACAGTATCAAAACGTTTCTTAAACGTTAATGTAAGCTCAGCATTGTAACCTACAGTAGCCTGACAGAGTAAATGTATCAGGCTTTGCTAGGAGCCTCCTGCTTATCAAAATCCTATTTTCCAAAGAGTCACAAAAGTCATTCTTACTTCACAGTGCATATGCACAAGAGAGATGATATCATAGCTTTCGCCATTGCGAACGACAGCTATTTTCCAGTCTATTTGACTTTGGCCATAAAGTCTGGTCCATATTGAGTTTTCTAGCCAAGACCAACCAAATTAGACTAAAAGAGACTGTCTGGCTGGCATGCAAAGTGACCAGCCATAGTTTATATTTTGTTTTCACATTCCTGTTGGGTTGTGGTTATTTGGAATGTTAATTTCAGATAACCAAAACCCAATAGGTGGTAGGTATGATGTTAATTTGTTATGACTTTAAGTCATAGATGTGATCATCTACTTAATAATTATTACATCCACAATACTTTTTTGTGATTTTGCTTTTTAAAAGTTGGTGTTGTTTGGTGCCATTTTAGACTGACATGAGTAAATGATGACACAATTTTCATTTTTTGGGAAAAACTACTCTTTTAAGGGTAGGGTGGTTTTGTTTTAAATTTTAATGTAAGCTCAGCATTGTAACCTACAGTAGCCTGACAGAGTAAATGTATCAGGCTTTGCTAAGAGCCTCTTGCTTATCAAAATCCTATTTTCCAAAGAGTCACAAAAGTCATTCTTACTTCACAGTGCATATGCACAAGAGAGATGATATCATAGCTCTCGCCATTGTGAACGACAGCTATTTTCCAGTCTATTTGACTTTGGCCATAAGGTCTAGTCCATATTGAGTTTTCTACCCAAGACCAACCAAATTAGACTAAAAGAGACTGTCTGGGTGACATGTAAAGTGACCAGCCAGAGTTTATATTTTGTTTTCACATTCCTATTGGGTTGTGGTTATCTGGAATGTTAATTTCAGATAACCAAAACCCAATAGGTGGTAGGTATGATGTTAATTTGTTATGACTTTAAGTCATAGATGTGATCATCTACTTAATATTTATTACAATTGTGATTTTGCTTTTTTAAAAGTTGGTGTTGTTTGGTGCCATTTTAGACTGACATGAGTACATGATGACACAATTTTTATTTTTTGGGAAAACTACTCTTTTAAGGGTAGGGTTTTGTTTCTTAAATTTTAATGTAAGCTCAGCATTGTAACCTACAGTAGCCTGACAGAGTAAATGTATCAGGCTTTGCTAGGAGCCTTCTGCTTATCAAAATCCTATTTTCCAAAGAGTCACAAAAGTCATTCTTACTTCACAGTGCATATGCACAAGAGAGATGATATCATAGCTCTCGCCATTGCGAACGACAGCTATTTTCCAGTCTGTTTGACTTTGGCCATAAAGTCTGGTCCATATTAAGTTTTCTAGCCAAGACCAACCAAATTAGACTAAAAGAGACTGTCTGGCCTATATGGATTTTATATTTTGTTTTCACATTCCTATTGGGTTGTGGTTATCTGGAATGTTATTTGTAGATAATAGTGTTATGAATGTTTGCCTGTATGATCCTGAGTTGACTATGTCCTCTTGTCATTGGGATTACATAGGATAGATCCATTTTATAGGTTATCAGTCCTTTTCATTGGTCCTTTTTTTTTTTAAATTCTCTTCGTCTCTTCGCCCCATTGCTTTCTGTCCCATCAATTTGAAATTGAACTAGATTATGAATTATCATATAAGAATCACCAGTTCTCCAAATTGCAATTTAAGTAAGAGTATTGTAGAGGTAAATTGCCTCCAAAAGACCATTTGAGCAGCATAAATCAATAGGACGTTGAAAAGTGAGCATCTGTGACTAAATCACCCTATCAATCACATCAAATACCGAAATAATGAATCAACATTTCACAAGGTATCAGCTTCAGATGACACTCCACAAAATGCTCACAGTCTGTCCACTGTCTGTATTTCATATTGCACACAAAACCGGAAAGCATCTGGCAAGTTCTGATTTGAATGAAATATAACCTAATCTGATTTACACAGCTTAATTACTTTAAAAAAAGAAAAACATATTCATTAATCTATTTCAGATCAACCTCTAAACAACAACACGTAAAAAAAAACAAAAACAAAAAACAAAACTAAACTAAATGTTACTAAGTCTAAATACAATATTGATCACACCTTATGCTATTTAGTCCAGGTCTGGCAACACAAGATTGACATTTATTAGTTTAAGTCTTTGGATTTGTTCCTCTAAAACTTCTGTTTTGCTGTAGGTAGGTTGTCAAAGAGCTAATCATAATTTGGCTACTTAACACAATTACTTCTCTTTTACAGTTTCACTCTGTCTTCATCACTCTCTCCAAGCAGGCTTATTATAAGAGGTCAAAACCTACAAGGTAAACAATACAATACAACATAAGAAACAAAACAATCAATCAAGAACAAAAAAACTCAATTAGCATGCAATTACATGCAAAGTTCTTTGTGAGGCTGCTCCTATAAAGTCTACTCATTAGATTAGCTTTGGTCTCTGTGGTGAAAGTACAGGAAATTAAAGAGCAAAAATAGATTTTGACACAGAGCTAAAAAGAATAAATGACTGCTGTGGAGTTAAGCAATTTGTATTTGGTTGCAACACTTAGAAATGTATTAGTCTGCCTAACGTCACAAACTACTTCAGAATACCTTTAAAGGACTGCTATGAGTTTTCATTTAGTCTGCAGCATTTCTCTGGAACAAAGGTGGGAGCAAAGGGATTTTTGGTCAAGAATTACACAAGACTTTCCTTTAATGTCAGGTCTCAGAGAATGCTAGACAGAAAGACGGTTTATATATTAATCCTATTTAAATACCAGAGTCCCAGGTCTGTGGTCTTTAAACTTTGGCAAGCAGAAGAGGCTGATATTAGTTTCAGATCTCTAGATGCTTTAGATAAATTTAAGGTCTTTAAAAAGTTACATTTTAACTAATTATTATTATCTTAGTAGTTTATTTTTTATGTTGAATGTTTTCCTGTCATTTAGCTGAACTAATCAGTTTACATAATTTAAATTTAAAGCTGAAGTATTTCAAATGTAGACAGGCAGAATGCCTGTAAAACCAAAATCCATCATTTTATATATATTTTTAGCAATACTTATCTAATTAAATAAATAAATGACAATAAAATAAAAAGTTAATTATTTTAAAATGTCAAAACTGTTAGGAAGACTTATTAATCTGACTTTAATCAGGTATATCACATCTTTTAATGCTTCGATTTAATTACCACGCTAAGAGAAAATGGTCCAAACTCCTTTCTTGGGCCTTATAACCATTCGAGTTCTCATTCCGAATGTCTTAATGGCGCAAGAAAGGAATAAATTAAACCAAAGGCGCTAATTAATTTCAAATTCTTCAGAGGGAAATAGATTAATTTCTGTAACATTTGTCATTTGCTTAAAACATTTATCCTAGACAAAATTAGAAATGAGGGGACGACTGAACCGGGGGCCAGCGCTGATTGATGATGTGGTCAGGTGCAGTCATAAATGCACCAATGTCAAAGCTCTCTCTCTAAGTCGGTCTGAACGGGTGACTGCTCGCTTGAAGGATATGCAGCTTGTGACGGTGGAGACGTTCACACTGTGGTCTTGAAGAATGAGAGGCCAGGGACACTACAGTCCCCCTGTGTGCTTGAAATGAGCCTTTGCACCAGTTGCTCCCTCCTTTTCTCTCTCTCTCTTTCTCTCTCTTACCCTGTGGACTCCTAATGACTCTTTTCCGCTGATCTGTGAAGGAAAAAAGAAAATGGCCCCATTTAGAGGGAGAAATGGCCAACCTGTTATTTCTTGTCCATTGTCCCGGCTTTAATTGAGAAAATCAATTTGTCATGACACTTTGCCAATAATGTAATTCCCCCTTTCTCCCAGCTTTCCTCATCTGCTATGTACAGCAGCTGGAGGAGAGCTGAATGGTGAAGAGGGTGAATACAGTGGCATCTTACTCTGTGGTTTTGTTTGTTTGTTTTCCCTCATTTGTCGCCCTCCTGTTACTGTCATCATGCATCATCCTGAAGGCAGGACCTCCCTAGGCCTCTGCGGTGCAGCCGGCCTTACTCCTAGCTTTATGAATCAAGTTAAAGTGATAGTTCATCCAAAAGTGAAAATTCTATCATTAATTACTCACCCGTTGTTCATCTTCAGAACAAAAATTAAGATATTTTTGATGAAATCCAAAAGCTTTCTGACCCTGCAAAATCAGCAACGCAAGTGACACGTTTAAGGCACAGAAAAGTAGTAAGGACATTGTTAAAATAGTCCATGTGACATCTGTGGTTTAACCTTAATATTATGAAGCTACGAGCTAATTGATAAGCTAATTAGAGTTGTCTGTGTAAATATAGTAAATGAGCACACCTCCTTTACTAAATGAGTCTGAACAAGAGTCAACAAGAATGGTAGCACTGAATGGGTCATTCTGCTTATAAATGAACAGAACTACCATGTAGTCATAAATGTGGAACTGCATGTGATTTGTTTGTGAGTCAGTCTCATAGTCTCGTAAAAGCTCAAAATGGGTGCAATGAACAAGTGTAGCATAAAAATAGGTTTATAGGACTCATGCAGACAAATCCAGAAAAAAAGGACTGATGACCATACACAATTAAAAAGGTGTTATTAAAATAAGCTATTTAGTTCTATAGGTTGATAACAGGCTTTCTGAGCAGTTGTTAATGAATGAAAATATTTAGATGCCATTTGTTTTCAATTATTGCGAAAAAACACACAGTATGATTCTTCAGCCATTTTTCTCAACCACTTTTACACTTTCACTACCAAAATAAGAGGGATCATACAAAATGCATGTTTTTTATTTTTTTTTTTATTTAGCACTGACCTGAATGAGATATTTCACATAAAAGATGTTTACATGTACTACACAAGAGAAAATAATAGTTGAATTTATGAAAATGACCCTGTTTACATTCTAAATACTGTTGCCTGAATGATCCACATCATTTTTTTTTTTTTTTAGTTTTTTTTTTTTTTAGTGGTAGGTGTGAGTCCCTTTTTTGTTCTGAACAGTTAAACTGCCCGCTGTTCTTTAGAAAAGTTTTTCAGGTCCCACACATTCTTTGTTTTTTCAGCATTTCTGTGTATGTGAACCCTTTCCAACAATGACTATGATTTTGAGATCCACAACTGAGGGACTCATATGCAACTATTACAGAAGATTCAAATGAACCATGTTGATTTAGAAGGAAAAACAATGCATTAAGTGACAGGGGTGTAACATTTTAAACGGAATGAGGATGTGTAATTTTTTTTTTCCATGTAGTACTGCCCTTCAGAAGCTACAGAAGATGCTTACATGTTCCCCCTAAAGGAAAAATAAGTTAAATTTACCCTGATCTTCACATTCAAAAGGTTTTTAATGGATCGTTTTTCCTTCTGAAAAAACAAAACAAAAAAAAAACTAAGAATTTGTGGGATTTTTCCAAAGAACAGCAGGCAGTTTAGCTGTTCAGGACAAACAAGGAACTCATAAACAACTATGACTAAAAAACAAAACAAAAAACAAAAAACAAAAAAAATATGTGGATCATTCAGGCAACAAAACAGTATTAAGGATCAAGTGTATGTAAACTTTTGAACAGGACTATTATTTTCTTTTGTGGACTAGAAGTAAATTTCTTTTTTTGTGAAATATATAATTTAAGTACGTACTAAATTAAAAAAAAAAAAAAAAACATACATTTTGTATGATCCCTCTTATTTTGGTAGAATAATTAACATTTTGCAGATTCTAAACTTTTGACTTGTGTGTAAACTGTATTTATAGCAATGAGAAGAGTTGTTTTGGTCATGAGCTGACAATTTTTAATAAATCAAGAGAAGGATTCAGTGACTCAAGCAATAGTATCCAGCTGCATACTCGCAGTGCCAGCAGTTTCAAGCCAGCAGCAACAGTGAAAGTAATATGAATAATATTTTTAAAACAAAATATTCATGTTTGATATTAATAGATACTGTTAGTTCATAGTACATGAACAAATGAGAACATGTACTTTTTAAATTACTTTATAAGTATTTAATCATGTTGTAATGTGTTTCCTATTTGACTGTATTATGTGATATTATAATTTCCTAGTACTGTACAATATTCAATCCTATGAAATTCAAAATACATATTTAATATAAAGTCTTGTACTAGTGAAAATAATACATTACACAGTACACACAATAATACAATACATAGCGTGAACGAATACAGGCTGAGTGTTGCAGGTAATCTAAAAAAACTACTGGTTTACGGCAGGGGCGGTGTTAAGGGGGGGCACTTCCCCCCCCCCCCCCAAACGTAGTTTTACATTCATTTTATATATATCAAGAATAATTAAAATAAGGTAAGCATTGAATGTTCCATGATTTTTAATGTAATAAAAATGAGAAACTACAGTTAATCTGTGTCTTGTTTTTTTTTTTTTTTTTTTGAAAATTGACCTGTTTCTCTGATTGGTTGCCTTGCGGCGTCTCATACGTCATTGCGTCTTTAGCATATCGTCTAGTAAAGCCTGATGCTAGCAGCGTGTTTTTTTTCCCCACAACATTCGCGTAAAACATGGATATAAGAAAAATGGCTCGTCGGTTCTGCTTCTGCAAGGCCTTCTTTAGAACGTACTACTTCTTCTCAGCCAGCACCGCCTACTCCATCTAACATCACGCAAACACCTGTTGGCTCGGAGCCGGAGCTTAGGACTAATGGAGCAGAGGCGGAATTTTCAAATCTATAGGCAGTGGATGATCTCGGGATCGATCAGCTTAATCAAGTAAAATTAAAACTGTACCCTGCACGCATGTTCGGTAGCAAAAAACATGCTTTTGTGTCTAGTTGGTACATTAATCGAGACTGGCTTGAGTAACATTACAGTGTAAAAGCTGATTCTGCGTTTTGGTTTTGCTGTCGTAAATTTAATGTTGGAACGACCCGCGTGGATGCGTTTGTGAACGCTGGCTACCGTAACTGGAAGAATGCCAGTATCTCTTTGGTTTTTGACGGGATTGTTGTAGTAGTGATTTATTTTGTGATTTTATTTTTCTTGTTCACTTTATGGGAAATAAGCTGACTATACCAGTTGTATGTGTGTGCGCTTGCACTGGTTTTTTATGCCTCCTTTTTGCAAATAATTGTTGCTGATTGTGTGCCCCCTCCTTGAAAGCCGCGTGCCCCCCTGTTAGTTGTGGTCTGACGCCGACTCCGGTTTACTGTAAAACCTTCTGAAAGGCCGCATCTTTTAAAGTGTTTAAAAGAGAGATACATTGGCCAAAATAACTGATTATTAATCTGATTCAGCTTAATTAGTGATACGCTTTCATCACCAAAAGCAAACACTCTTGTATAACATAACAACATGTGAGTGGGACCTCCTTGTTTGCTAAGGCCCCCAAAGTTTGCCTGACATCGCTGAATGTAACGCTCTCACACAGAGGCACGATATCCCCAAATATATCTTAACATCCCCAAACTCAGTCTCAGCAGGACATGAGGAGGGGGACGCAGGGGAATTTGGGTGGTGCGCTTTATCTGCCCCTGGCCGACATCATGCTTTATACGAGCTCACCAGCTGACACGTGTCAGAAGCTACCGGGGGGAAATTTATTAGCAGCCTTATCTCCTTAAGCACGCCAAACTGACAAAAATTTGCCTCGATCCAATCAATCACACGCGTCCTCCATGAGAGGACACTGGGCCCAAATCCACAGAGAGACCACGTGCGTATTACTCACAGACTCAGTCGGGGTGACACAGAGAGAGAGGGGGAGAGAGAGAGGGTGAGGAATTGTGGGAGGAACGATTGGAGGAGAGATCCCGAAGTTTTAGAGAGGCAGGAAGAGCCAGTTGAATCAAAGCGGCTTGTCAAAGTTGAAACCGCAATCAAACAACTATTGTGCATGACAGGGGTACAGACGGCCCTCAGCCGCACAGGACTAATCTGGGTCTATTCAAAGGCCACTCAAGGCAACTGCTAAATTAATGTGCTCACTGCAAGCGGGGAACGTGTACTGACACTGATACAGGCGTATTAGCCTGTGCTGATTGGCTGTTTTTAAATGAAAGGGGGAAGAGGAAAATGAGTGTTGTGCTTTTCTGGTGTTCTGTTGACTATCAACATGGTGCAAACAGGAAGCATTAACACTGACTGCAGACATAACTGCGTGGAGATACAATTATTATTAGATGTGATTACAGCCACTGTCAAGAATAGTAAAGAGAGGCCTCATTTGCTGCAGTAAGGAGGTTTTAATAACACACAGAGCACACAGATCGTGTTGTCAGTTATGCTAATCGGTGGATCCACAAATACTTGATCACATATATGCGTCACTGCTGTAGGTACAATTAAGAACAGTCAGTTTTACCCTTAATAATGAATATAGTATAATGGATTTTCAGGCTAAACAATAAAAATAATGAATGTATAATTATCAGTGTTGGGGGTAACGCATTACAAGTAACGTAAATTATGTAAGCAGATTACTTTTTTCAAGAAACTTGTAAAGTAACGCATTACTTTTTCATTTACAAGAAAATATCTGAGTTACTTTTTCAGTAAAGTAACACCAGTTACTTTTAGTTTCCTTTATGTGTTTAATCTCATTTTATTAACCCATGTCTTTGCTGCTAACCTTTGCTTAGCTAACATTTGTGCTTAATTTTTTTCTCATTGCTGAAGAGTGTTGAACTTCCTTTTCCTAGAGTTCTACTGTACAGATGTGAATTTACTTTTCCTGCTGCCTTAGAAAAAGTAAAGTGAGACAGACGTCATGTCTGTTTCACCATTTTTTTTTTATAGGTTATCTAAATTATATTTTTAAATATATTAAAATAGAAAACAGTTATTTTACATTTTCATGTTTAGTACAATATTATGTTTTATTGAAGAAAAGAAAAAAAAACTGTGAACAACCTATAATGTCTTAAATTTCAAGGTCACTTCTTTTTTCTAGCTTATTTGAATTTATCCTAACAAGAGTAGAGGGGCAATTAATTGTATTCTGAAGCACAGTATAAAAAACTTTAAATATTTGAAAACTCTGATCAAAATTAGAGAACAGTTGCAGATACCTCCAAGTTATTGGTGGTAATCTGGCACCTGGTGCTAATTTCCTTAAGTATATGACAAACCCTATTTAACTGGCAGCATTCTTTCAATTTTCCCTCAGATTGCAAGATAGCAGGCTGCTTTAAGGTGACTGAAACTCGGTGACAGGAGGTTGTCCAGATGATGGCCAAAGGGATGACCCTTTCAGCCATTGCATAAGAAGCTGGTCAATCCAAATGTGTGATTTCTTGAATACTGCAGTTTTACATGACATTAATTTATTCAAGTTCTCCAAAAAGGCTGGTCATCCATGTAAATCAAATGCACGGAAAGACAGGATAATGCAGAGACTCTCGATGGGAAATCAGTTCAACTCTGCAGCTGGAATTGCTTGCCAGTTCGGCACTGAACTGGATCTGTCTCGGCGTGTTTAAGAGACATCAAACTGAAAGTACATGCTGCAGTGACCAAACCTCTCATCAGCAGAAAGAATCAAGGCTAAGCTGTTGTGTGGAGAGAGGAGAACTGGTCCAAAGTTCTCTTTAGTAATGAGAGCATGTTTCAGTTATTTGGGTCTGATGAGAAACATTTTGTTTAATGTCAAACCCAACTGTGTAAAGAAGTCACTGAAAGGTGAATAAAGTAGTATCATGTATTGGGCCGGATGTTTTCTGCAGCAGGAGTTGGGCCTCTTATACAGTTACATGGAAGGGTGAATGCAAATGTTTATCAAAATCTCCTTCAGCAATATGCAGTTCCTTCCCTGCAAGCATCTCCCAATCAGACTGCAATGCCCTCATCAAACTGCAAAATAAAGCCGTTCCTTGAAGCTAAGAACACTGAAATAATGTAAAGGCCCAAGATCACACCATTGCAGTCTAAGAAACTAACTAGTGATAGTTGTAATACTTATTTGTAATGTTCTTTCTTGCTACAGTGGTTACTGTTCTCTAATTTTGATCACTTTTCCACAAAATAAAGTCTTTTGTTGAAATGCCTTGGATAGTTTGTCAAACATGTTAGTAGAACAGTGATATACCTATAGCTAATATTCCTTCAAATTTTGAGCAATAAAGATTAACAATATTTCAGACAAAATCAAGTATTTATAAATTGTTCTCTAATTTCGATCTCCACTGTAAATGAGTAATCCTGAAGTCCCATTCAGACCAATTTTGTGAACTGTTTCACTATACTGATTTATATTCACAGAAAACAGTTGCACTTTTGTGTACTTTTTGAAGCCTAAAAGCTTCAGTGGATGAACTATTCTTTCAAGCTCAGATGTGAAACTTAGCAAATATAGCTCTAAAAAAACAGCCTGGTTCCACGCTGTCTGCATTTCCCAGACTTTGTCACTGTGTCACCATTCTTGAGGACACAGTGGCCTATTTTTCATCACCTTCTTGACTATTGCAGTTGTCCTTCGACATTTTCTTCCAACTTGCACCAAATGTATTTTATTTTGATGTGAAAAATAGCATGACATCTTGCATAACAGCTTGTGGTTAGAGGAGAGATAGATGTTTCGTTTAAAGTGAAGTAGGGAAAAGACCAAAGAGTGAACTATCACTATCAAGAACTGGGATACCTTTTACATGATAAAGAAGGGATTCTAAGAAGAACAGCCTCTCATTGTGGCTCTTGAGCATGTGCCGCTGGCCATGAACAACCTTTGGTCTGAACGAACGGGTACCTGGGTCTGGGCCCTTGGAGCCTCATTCATTGACCAGCATCAGCCATGAGAACACCTGACGCTATTCGTGTAATGCCCTTGCAGAATATTAAACTTTTCTTTCTTTAACAAAAAAAACCCGTGTGAATCAGCGGCAAAAATGTCATGCCACTTATATCTTATTATGTATGTGCACGTATGTCACATTTTGAAGGCTAAAGGCTTTGGTCTGTGTATTCATTTTGTGCTGTCGATTTTAGAATCCTTATTTGTTAAATGTCAAAGGATAGGGTTTGACATTTTGACAGGTTTGACCTAATTGTGTTGATGTTAAAATACTGAAAAAATATCTATCTATCTATCTATCGATCGATCATCTTTCATTTCATAAACAAAACACGTTATAGATTTTTCATTAGTACCCTGAAAAATAATATCAGTTTGTGGAAAATGGGCATCCGATGACCACTTTAAATAACATGATTACATGTCCACAACCATTGTAAAACCACAGTACATTTCTGTAAGGTAAGAACATATTTATAGGTTATAGGTCTTATTTTTGTATATTTCTTGCATGACTTTGTTATTTGGGGAGGGTTTAATGGTGCTCCGTGTTGATGAAAAGGCCTGTCAACTTTTTATCATTCCAATGATCGTGGCTCTATCTGTTCATTACCAGAACCTTGAGGAAGAGTGCTGACAGGCCCAAACAGCCTCTAGTCCAGATGCACTGCCTCAGCTCCATCAATCTTCCCGCTGTACTCGCCTACAGACTCTTTCTCACAGACGCACACATTCACTCATCTCAGCTCCAGTCTCTTACACACATACCCCAAAAACACCACAATCTCTAAAACATAAGAAAACATTGGCATATATACAACAACATATAATAAATACTTGTATATTTGATTTATGCCCAGAGTGATGTATCCATCAGTTCAGCTTGATTTTCTATTGGCATTTTTTAGTTGTTCCATGTGCTAACTCTGTTTGCCAAACACATCTTCATCAACAGCACAGGCTAAATTAGAGCTAGTTATCTTTACAAATTAGATGGTCCACTTGGAACTGTTTGCTTGCTTCATTTAAACTACAGCCTGGCTTTATTTCCTACACTATTTACAAAAACTGTGAGAGCTGCTGGTGTTTGGTTGAGTTCCAAGCCTTTTTAGTCCTCTCTGTTTCCTTTCTGGCCTTATGATCCTTTCTAATAAGCTCTTCTAAGAGTCTGAGGCCACTTCTAATAAGCTGTGCAGGTGACATGCATAGAAATCCATTCATAGTTAAAAGGCTTTCTAAAAAGGGTACTGAGGGATCTAAAGATAATACTAGATAGTGCTGAAAATCACCAAGGTTGCTCTATTACATTATTATCATAGTGCTTGGCTCATGATGCATATTGTGCTTTTTATATGTAATGTGATACACTGCACTTTATTGTATTGTATAAAATGCTATATAAAGGTGACTTGACATTAGGGCTGAAACGAACCCTAACCCTAACCCTAACGTCGACAATAAAAAATTGTCGACAAATATTTTTGTTGTCGAGTAGTCGTCTGATTTCATGTGACCTAATGTAAGAGCCTGCAATAATGCGGTTTGACCAGTGTGGCGCTGTAGCGCAAGACTGTAGAATGCGATTCAAGAGAAAAAGAGAGCGCTTCAGAACAAACGCAGTTGAATCTAAGCGTCGTTTCTATGAATATGTAAATGTATTGTACGAGTTCCTCTCAGTAACGAAGTAAACAACGAAAACTGACAACAGTGTGAAAGCAGCAGTTAAAAATGCATCTGATTACAATGATGTGGATGTTTGCAGGAGCTCTGCAGTTCAGTAACATTAACTTACTCCAGTAATGTCCGCTCACATCATGTTTATTCATATAGTACATTATGCAATAGTTGGCCTTAAATCAAACAGCTTTATGGTATTTAACATGAAAAATCCGTCGCTTTCAGTTAGAATTACAACTTGATTTCCTGTTATAAAGCAGCTCTCTCCAGTGTAGATGGCTAGTGAGAAAATATTTTTATTAGTGGGGAAAATAAAAAAAAAATTCATTACAGTGATAGTTTGGTTTACAGAGATCAAAGTTTGATCTAGCTCAGAACTGTTTTGGTTATTATAACCCTATAAGGTATTTTAAGACATATTTTGAATAAAATAGTTTATCCAAAAAAAATAGAGCATCTTATCACTTACCTTTATTATGTTGCTTATCCTTATGTCTTACAAAAGGAGATGTTAGGCAGAATGGTGTGTATAAGTCAGTTTCTCTGTCTGTCATCTCATTTGTGTGCCAATATATCCATTTGTATAATGATTTGGTAACACTTTACAATAAGGTATCTGTCACGAACTGTGCTGCTATGGCTCCCTCCGTCCGCCTTTAGAGGGAGCCTTCAATGTATTATGGACTTTTCACTACATTTCCCATAACCCCCTCTCATGAACTTCCTGTTACCTGTTACCTTTCACCCCTCACCCCAGTCGGCCATCTTGCTCCCATTGCATAAATAGCCCGGTTCACCTCAGTTTGGTTGCGAAGTTTTGAGTCAGTTTTCACTGCCAATTCCGAGCACTTTCCCTTGTTTGATCTCCCGTTGCTGACCCCCTTGTTTCCTGGTTTCCTGTGATTGTTTTCCGCCCGCCCCTTTGACCCTCGCCTGTTCCTTGTTTTACGATTGTTTGCTTGTGCCCCTTGCGACTATTCTGCTTGGACTGACTACCGTTTGGATTATCTGCGTTGCACATGTCTGCTGTGTTTGACCTCGCCTGTCCCACTATGAGCTTGTACAATAAAGTCTTGCGTATGGATCCACCCGTCTCAGTGCATTACGTTACAGTATCATTTGTTAACATTAGCTAATGTATTAATTAACATGAATGAACAATACATTTATTACATTTATGTAATCATTTTTTTTTTTTAATGTTGGTTAATAAAAATGCAGCTGTTCATTGTTTGCTCATGTTAGTTCACAGTGCGTTTACCAAATGTTAAAAAACAACTTGTGATTTTTATAAATGCATTAGTAAATGTTGAAATTACCATTAACTAAGACTAATAAATGCTGCAAAAGTTCATTCTTAGTTCATATTTACTAGTGTTAAGTAATGAACCAAAATATTACCAGTTCATTGTATAATAACTGTAATTACATAATATGCTAAATATGCTAAAGCGATCTTAATTTATGTTAGAATACGTATAACATAATTTTTTACTAATTGCAAAAACTGAAAATCAAAGTATACTGATTAGCTAGTAAAATAATCGACGATTAGTCGATTAATCGTTCTAATAATCGTTAGATTAATCGATTATCAAAATAATCATTTGTTGCAGCCCTACTTGACATGAGAAAACGTAATTAAAAAAAAAAAAAAAACTTACCTCCATGCTGTGGTTCATATTCCTGCTTTTGTTCATACAATCACAGATAATAATGTCTGTCAAAAAGGTCAAAATTCCTATAAAAGTGGCAATATAAATTATTATGTTGACGTATTTTTAATTTCATGCCATATGTGACCCTGGACCACAAAACCAGTCTTAAGTAGCACGGGTGTATTTGTAGCAATAGCCAAAAATACATTGTATTGTTCAAAATTATAGATTTTTCTTTTATGCCAAAAATCATTAGGATATATAATAAAAAAGTTATATAAATATATTTTGTAAATTTCCTGCCATAAATATATCAAAGCTTAATTTTGGATTAGTAATATGCATTGCTAAGAACTTCATTTGGACAAATTTAAAGGCGATTTTCTCAATATTTAGATTTTTTTGCACCCTCAGATTCCAAAATTTTGAATAGTTTTATTTCAGCCAAATATCGTCTTATCCTATCAATGGAAAGCTCATTTATTCAGTTTTCAGACGACATATAAATCTCAAGTTTTGTGGTCCAGGGTCATATATGAGATATTTCTGTGAGGACAAGACAAACATTTAAGCTATTGCAATTGTCACCTGAACCAGTGTTGTGGGTAGTTACATAATCAGATTATGATTTTATGAAGTAACGCAATACTGTAATGTATTACTTTTAAAAGTAACTTTCCCCAGCACTGCCTCCACTAAACTCTAGTGGACTTCAAAGACTACAAAAATGGCAGCACCCCTTTTGACATCATTAATGGCATACACCTGGGCCTAGTAATTTTAGAGCTACAGTGGAGAAGAATGAATAACAAGAATGAATCTGTCATTTTGATGTTTTTCTCCATAAAACTGTCATATGACTTCAGAATATAGGAATAAAGTGCTCAGGTGGACTGTTGTTTTTGGTTTTGTTTATAATGGAGCTTTACAGACTCTGAACTGTTGAGCAACAGGAAGATTCAAACATCATGAAGTAAGTGATGATTATTTTTATTTGTAAGTGTGCTGTTCTTTTTAATGCTGTGTTTTGTTGAAATAGAAGAGTTTATCTTGTGTGTTGGTGGCTGGCTGTGCTTAGGTTGAGGACAGTAGGAAGTTTTCGCAATCTGACCCTTTATTTAAAAAGCAACTACTATGCAAATGGAAATGGCCAGTCTTCCGTTTCTAGCACCTCTTGCCAACACCATACATCAGAAATGGTAACAGTGGTTATATTTAGCATGCTAATGTGTGCTATTGCTACAGTAGTTAGTAGTTATCTGTATCGATTCAGTTGGGTTACTTTTGACAAGTTTTGTTTTACTCAATTTGGATATTAAAGTAGAGATAACTATTTAATGTATTATATTACAAAAATGCAGTTCAAATCTGGAACCATAACTGTGTCTTGGAAAAAAAAAAATATGCTTATGATTCAAGCAGGACATTTTAGACATAATGCTACATAACATGCAAATCTCCAGATATATCTGTGATTATATGACAAAGTAGATGCTATAATTATTAACACAAAATGTATATTTGCATAATAATATTAAAATGTAAATAATTGGGCTTTAGAGTTTCGCTCAGTATAACAAAAGCAATTAATCACAATTGTATTGCAGTCCTTGTGTAAGTGTGGGTGTTTCTGAGTGTGCGTGCACAGTACTGCTTTAAATACTATGGGCGCTTACAGTATGACAAGAATTAGGAGCAGACATATTGACCTTGGCAGGCTTGTTTATTGTCTTGTGAGTAACACTGGATATGCTAGGTGGCGCTGTTCAGCCTCATATCCAGCACCTTTACAAAAACTGTATGCATTTATTCATCCAAGCAATTTTCTTCCTTTCCTGTGCTTGGTCTTACAGACACTTTTTTCCCCCCCTTCCCTCCATGCATGCCCGACTTTTGCATTATTCCTGAATGCTCTCATAAAATTCCCTCTGCTACTCATGCACATGCGCACGCGCACGCACACGCACACACATTTGTGAGTATAAATCAATCAGGATTGTTTTGCCTTCAACTTACACTTTGTCACTAGTGAAATCAAACAAGTTAGATGTGGGTCAAGAGATTTGACAGCACAGCAAAGCCATCTAAATTGCAGAACTGCTTCCTGTCATGGCATCCCATAAGCACCATCCATTATTACCATGAAGTTGTGCAAACAGTGTCGGTCAAGCTTCTCAAAAAAAGCTAGATAGCTAAGTGACTCTATAGAAAAAAAAAGAAGAAAATAGCTGAAAGCTACCCTGTAGAGAATGCACTGCTTTCAAGCTACATGGCAAAAGCTGTCTGTGAAATTTTACAAATAGTCTGCTGTAGTTTAATCAAGTACATGTTTATTAGAAAATGGAATTGATCAGTTTGTCTGAACGAGAGTTTTATTTCAGTTGATTGTAGGTTGATCTTCACTTCCTTCAGTACGGTCTTTACAGATGATTCAGACCACAAATAAGCTGTTCAACTGATTTAGACAGATTCAATTTATCAGTTGACCAATATGGTGATTTTTTTTTTTTTAAAT
Organism: Cirrhinus molitorella; assembly: GCA_033026305.1. NCBI lineage: Eukaryota > Metazoa > Chordata > Actinopteri > Cypriniformes > Cyprinidae > Cirrhinus > Cirrhinus molitorella. The sequence continues at coordinate 31,196,752 of CM065120.1, forward strand.
GGCTGATGCTGATTGTTGGCCGATGGCTGATATTCAGTATTTACCAGCTGAATTACTGATTAGATATCCAAAGATTTTCAGAAAAATCTTTCAGGTCCCACAAATTATTTAGTTTTTCAGCATTTGTGGTTGAACCCTTTCCAACAATAACTGTATGAATTTAAGATCCATCTTTTCACACTAAGGACAACTGAGGGATTCATTTGCAACTATTACAGAAGGTTCAAATGCTCACTGATGCTTCAGAAAGAAACACAATGCATTAAGAGCTGGGGGGTGAAAACTTTTTGATTTTGAAGATCAGGGTTACTTTTTTTTTTGTCTTTTTTGTCACATATTCATTCTGTTCAAAAGTTTACAAAACTGGCTATTAATGCATTGTTTTCCCTTCTGGAGCATCAGTGTGAGTTCTCAGTGTGAAAAGATGGATCTCAAAATCATAAAGTCATTGTTGGAAAGTGTTCAAATACACACAAATGCTTAAAAAAAACAAATAATTTGTGGGACCTGAAGGATTTTTCTGAAGAACAGTGGGCAGTTTAACTGTTCAGAACAAGCAAGTAACTTATGAACAACTATCACTAAACAATCAAAAAAACACAGCTGTGTATCATTCAGGTAAGAACAGGTATTAAGAATCAAGCACATATAAACTTTTAATAAGAAAATTTTAGAAATTCAACAATTATTTTCTCTTGTGGACTGCATTTAAACGTCTTTTAAGTGAAATGTCTTATTCAGGTCAGTACTAAATAAAATTTATGCATTTTGTATAAACCCTCCTATTTTGGTAAAATAATTAACATTTTTCCGATTCTGCAAGGCGTATGTCAACTTTTGACCTCAACTGTAAATGTGCATTTGCTGAATGTCAACAGCATGTGAGAAAAAAATGTAGTTTTTTTTTTTTTATTATTTAGTTAGTTTCCCTAACTAAAGGTAAATACTGTAATATACTTTCATATACATCTTACTTTCTTTAACATTTCTGTCCAATAATTTAGCCAGAATTGATAAACACAAAAAATGATGCTACTATAGATGGAAAAAGGGAATTTCTAAAAATTTGCACTAGTGCTGTCAAAATGAAACTGTTCCCATCCCGTGTTAGCTAAACAGAACAACCATTTGGCCAACACAGATAATTAAAACGGGCAAATATTGATATTGGCCTGTTTTTCACAAACCAAACAATGTTAGTTCTGAATCTTATTAGCTGATTATATTTGCTGGGCCATTTTTCCATACTTAAAGGGATGGTTCACCCAAAAATAAAAAATGATCCCATAATTTACTTATCCTCAAGCTATGCTAGGTCTATATGCCTTTCTTTTATCAGACAAATACAATTGGCATTATATTTAAAAATAAAGGCCTACTGAAGTTAATCAATGTGTTTTTGAAAGAAAAATATCCATATTTAAAACTTTATATACCAAAAAATAAAACTAAAAATGTAAAAACTGAATGATGTTCTTTTTTCGTGCACATGGAATTCAAGTTTTATATTAGACCATGGCATACAAACTGAAATGCTAAGCAGTGCAATAAAAGTTGTGTTGTCTGCTAAAACGTTAGACAAGAATCCAGAGTGCAAACCATAAAGATGTTATTTAAAGAAAGCACACCGAGAGAAAAGCACTCATGTGTTTTACCAAAAACAGCTGTGCAGGTATTCAGTGTTTGGCAGTGTGGAAATGGTTATTATAAAACATGCCTCATGTTTTTCACAATCCTTGGGGAGACTGACGGCACCCTTGGGAGTCTGGCTAATGGGACTCTCAGGTACCAATACTCCCCTTCCCGAACCCATCTCAGTGTAGCAGTCGGGGGAAAAGACAGTGGTGAATGTGAAGTATGTCCCCGCGGGAAAATGTACGAGATTGGAGGAAGGAAAAATGACTCGGTGCTGAGATGTGATTCATTCTGAAGTGTTTTGATAGCGAGTCGCAAGTCACAAATCTCACACGAGGACAAGGGTCCTGTAAATATTGTCTCCAGACTATCCACCCCACCCTACGGCTGCAGACTTGTACCTCAATGATTTAAAAGTACCTTAAAACCACCTCTGTTTTAAAATGGTCAAAACAGCTGAGGACAACTTGAGGATAGTTTAAATGGTTGTATTCGGTAACTTGGTACATTCTAGTGTTGTGCTGGAGATAAAAAAAACAAACAAGTAATGGTACTTATTGCTCTGTCAGTGTGTTACAATTAGTTTAATGTTGGTTTTTGGTGCCAGGAGTGTGCTCTAAAAGCTCAGGGAGCTGAAACACAGCACTCTAATGATTTAGCAAGGTGGGCATGGAATTTTAGATACGTTTCTTGAGCTCAGCAAAGTGAAGTTGCTTTATTTGTGTTGATAGTATGGAACTACAAGTTTAAGTTTAGGTCTGTTGCGACAGTTGTGTGTGTGCAGTACAGATGTAAAGGTCTTTTGTGAAAATATTGAGAATGTATGATCTACTTGATTTCTATATGAGAGTGGTGAAGTGGTCAGGGTTTTACTTGCAGGGTTTTCTTCTGCCAAAAATAATCTTTCTCTATTAACAGACATTCAAAAGTAGCAATTTCATATGAAGTTATTTTTGCAAATCTATTATGTTGTCTTTCATATTATGAGTTTGACTAATATAATATTTTGTGATGTATTTAAAGTTTATATATTTTTGTTTGTGAATTCATTCGTATATATTTATTTTTTTATTTTACATTAATTCATATGTAATAATTTACTAGTAGCTTCAGTATATTCATTTGAAATTTTACATTTTATTTTAATAGATGTAATATATATTTTTTTCTTGGTTAAAGGCATTTTTTCAGACAGCAGGTGCAGATGGAGAAAAATAAATCAAGGTAAAGTAAAAATAATTGAGGTATACGAGGCAGCGTTAGATGCATCAGTGATAATTAGCTAATTAACCACTCCTACACTTAGCAGTTGACACGAGATGAGAGGATGCTTGGTGAAATGTAACAAAGACAAAAATAAGTTGTGGATTTTTTTTATGCATATGGATTTATGATCTCTGTAATGAGCTGTATTCCCTGCACACAGTCCATATGCCATCAGATGAATTATTATGAACTGTACTCTGTACTTGAGTGCTGCAATCCAGCTGCTGTTGTTTTTGTCCATTTGCTGGTATTTTAAATTCTAAACACAAAACATTAATTATGTTTCTAATCATGGCCTTATAAAATATGATCTTAAGCTGTAGAAATATTTGTGTAAGCTAAACGCAATTAACTTGAGAGTGCTTTTCTTGATTCTCTTAAGTAGGACTTTTAATTTATCTTCATAAGTTATTTCATAATTACTTCTACTATCTTTGAAAAAGTGTAGTCAAAAGTACCGACGTCGTACTGAAATTTTGAGCGCTGTTGAGCATATTCTTAAACGCCTGTGATTTGCCATTCTGTTTACACAGTCAACAGATATGTCTGTGATTGGCTACAATGATCATTGCTTCATGCTCTTAACCAAGCCTTTACACAGATACACATGGCAGCATTTGAAAGCCGCATCTGTCAGCGGATCCCTAATATATCTGCTCATAGATGGATAGTGTCACACAGTCAGCTGCCTCACCAGCCACCATCACCCGCTCTGTCACCCACCTGGACACACCTGGAATCACTTACCTGCTCAACCCTATAAGCACGTGCACTTTACTCATTCACGAACGTACGACAGAAAATTGGGCATACGGTCGTTTCTACACAAAACTTGGAATTTATCAATATGGGCGTGAGCAGTCCTCGCATCACCCACCTGGCCGCACTTGGGTGAACGGAGCAAAACAGAAATTAAAAAAAGAATAATTTAAATAAAGAGGGCTAGTCTGCACAAAATGTATTTCTCTTAATTAACAGATTTTTAAAAAGGAGAAAAAAATGTGTTTTTGTGACACTCTTAATGCATTTTCTTTATTTTCTTTATATCTTTACTGATCGCGCAGGCGCCTCACGCACACATACACAACATTTCAGCGTTGCTAACTTGACATTTTAGCCAATAATCAAACTAAAATGCAGTCAACCAAACTTAAAAGTTATTTAAAAGGTAAAGTCAGCATGCAGCCCCAAAATAAATATTGTTGCGCACGTGAAGGATGTTTTACGTGGATACTGGAACACAAAATCAAAATAAGCTAATTTTTTTCTTTCATGAGTTTACTGTAAACTCTAGGGGCATTGCTTCTAAACCGGGGTGTTTTTAGGGGCATGATATTTAAATGATGATCTTTCCAGCTGCCAAATTTATCAACGTGCGATCATTTGTACGACAGGATTGGCGGCATACGAATGTTTCATGAATCACACGTGAACTCTGTCGTAAGTTGATTTGTACGCTCAAATCTGGGCTCAGATTGATAAATGAGGCCCGAGGTCTCTACCGAAGTTGGATACTTGCCTGTCTTTGCCTGTCTGCCTGGATCTGGAACTTGAATGCTCTGCAAAAGAGAAAGAGAACAATCACCATTCAGATAAGACTATTGACTTATGCTTCCGCTGTTTGAACTCACCTGTTTTATGCATCTTAAGGTTGGAAGCTCCTAAGTTCCTTGAATAAAACTCCTGTTTGAAAATGACCTTGTGTCTGCATCTTCCAACTGTGACAATTATTAAATATTAAAATCAAAATTTTAAAAAGCATAGTAAAAGTCTACAAATCTTTCTTTTTCTTTTTGTGTGTGTGTACTTTTTGAGTACTTCAGTGTGTTATTCTTTAGGTACACTTAAGTACTTTTTTTAATTTCAAAATGGTAGCATTTCATAAGATCACTTTTTTCCTGTCTTTTTGAGCAAATAAATGCAACCTTGATGAGCATGAGCATTTGAACACGAAAAAAACTTACCGATCCCAAACTTTTTAACAGTTACAACACTAAAAGTGCATTCAATTAGAAAAACATATTTTTCCTACCTGATCTCATAAAGAAAACGTAACTGTGGGAACTTTTTCGCAGGACACAACATATGTATCAATAAGTACATATCACTGCAGTTTCCAAAAGAAAGAACACAAGTCCGTTAAACAGTGAGCACTTGTAATTGTTTTTGTACACAGTTATGATTTGAGCTCCATATATTCCGCTTTCTGTACATAACAGGCTTACTTGGTAGCTCAGCCAGCATGGAACAGAACTTAGGATGCGGAATCCTTAGTTACGATTCCTGTGGAGAAAAAAAAAAAAACTTGCAAAGGTCGAAAAACAATCAGTGGACATTTCACAAGAAGTTCCCACAAGTACGTTTTTATCATGAGGGATGGATGGAGCACAAGACACTTGTGTAAAATGTTACTGAGTTTGAAAATCAGACCAGTTCATAAGATTTTGCTTTCTAGGCATCCTGCTTGCAGCGAAAAGGTCTCTCCCTACCTGCTGAACCCATGATGAAAAGGAATCAATCATTAAGATATGCATTCATTTGGCAGTTGAAACAGAATTAAAATTAATGTATGTTAAAACAGCATTACTTATTCAAACCTTTCAAAATGCTCCTTGTTGAGTGAGCAAACGCTGCAGCTGTTTGAGGGATCTTTCTTCTTTACGGGGTTCCATGAAAAATGGATGATTTTGACCTATTTAATGCAAACGCATGGAGGAGGTTAAAGCAAATAAAGAGCCTTTCCATGTTTGTTTGGCCTCCTCGCTGTGCCTGCAAACTCCTGTGAAGCTTTCGGCAGTAAATGTCATAAGTGCTCAGAAAAACAAGCAAAAAGAAAAGACCTTCACTTTATTCTCACAGTGGCTTGGGTGCATTAAAAGATTATGTGAAGTTAATCATTTTCTTTTTCTACTTCAGAGGAGTGAACATATTTTAATCCTGGTTGATTGACTTATGGTACATATGTGATTTGCACTGTAGTGAATTCATCTTAGTATGGACTACAGGGTCAGTGAGGGCATTTTCCTGCTTTATAAATATCACAGGAGTAATAGACTAGCTGATGTTTTACATTTTCTACAGATGCAGTTCATATTCAACTGGAAACTTAATAAATGACAAAGTAAAAATAACTTGTTTTTCTGTAGTTATAGCTATACTGAAGCCAAGGTCATTTGAATAGTTTTCAATTCATCATTTTGTCATCTATCATCAATCTTTCATCTGTTTTTTTTATTTATATATTCTTAAATATCAATGTTGTCATGGTGAGTGGTAGGATTACATGGTAGGTTATAATTAACGTAATGATTCTGAATGGCACTTAGGGAAAGAATTAAGAGAATCTCTGTTTAAAATGCCTTGTCAGTTCCTTTTTTTTTCTTTCTCTCATTTAAATTATTATTATTATTTTTTTATTTTTTTTTTTTACTTTTTACTTTTTATTATTTTTATAAATAAATGTCTTTTCGTAAATGTGCTATCTACTAGAGTACATTTTAAGGTCAATTTGATTCAATGAAGTATGTGCAACAGCACTTGAAACACTCAATGATCATTTACTACTTTGCCTTTTTCATGCTAATATTCTATGGCTAACTAGTTATTAGCTATTAGCCACCTTTAATTTAATGATGTAGCAGGAATAATAAATTATTCCTGTCAGGGAACCATATAAAATTACTTTGAGGCTTCTTAATTGGGTCACTTAAAAATAATTATCTATTCCATGATGTTGCAATTATGTGATCAAATGTTTATGTAACTCAGTTGATTCATGTGGAACCAAAGTACATGAATAAATCATGTAAGTTCAATGCTCCTTTTGTAGTGTTGTTTTGATCTAATGTCATCATCTTTCTGTGAATTAATAGAACGATAAAATGGTACAATTCTTACCAAGATGACAACCATATGTTGACATCAAAATAAAATATTTATACCTTGTAAACAAAGTATATACACTGTAAAAAAGGTCCCGTAAAAAAAGGTCAAATGACTGGCAGCTTCGGCTGCCAAACAAACGTAAAATTAAAGTAAAATATTGTAATTGAAACAAAGAAAAATATGTAAAATAACTTTTTTTTTTTCTTTCTGTAAAACAGAGAATTTTTGGTACAATTAGTTTTTACACTTTATTTCAATTAAGATATTTTACTGCCAATCATTTTACCATTTTTGTTTGTTTTACCTTTTTTTTTTTTTACAGTGTATATTAACAGTAACAACATTTTTACAGTATTTATCATTATAAGCATTATAATTGATAACTTCAATACTTTATAAGAAAAAAGAAAGAAAGAAATTTTGAATAAAACTTTTACAAATAGCCAAAATAAAATAAAATAAAATAAAAAATTTGGTTGAATTAACAAACGAGGAAAAGGATCTTCACTGTCAGTGATACTAGCCCCTAAAAAAGTCCTCTAACATAATTTTTCTTTTGTCTGTGAAAACTTAACCTAGTCAAAAAACGAGTAACTGAACTAACAGATCTTAACCCAGTTTTTCAGTTACGGCTTCTACATTCTTAAAATAGGGCCTTGTTAAGCACAGTAACTGACACAGTAACAAAAACTCCTCCGTTTTGTAGTGTTTTGCTAAAACCTGAAGAAAATAAATTAAGAAACATCCAGTCTTGCCTTAAAAATAAGAGGTTCATTCAACAGCCAAAAAATATAATTAAAATTTTTAGACCTTTTAAATATGGCGGAAAAAAAAAAAAAATCCAAATCTTAAAAAAAGATGCTGGTAAAAAGATAACTTTTTTGGTCCATTACAAAAAGGGATTTATCCAATCCAAGGTTTGAGTCCTAAGCAACGCACAACTGATTGCCTTCCAACTTATATTCGCTGGTCCATCAAGAAGTATTTGTAAAAAGTGCAGCTGGAATGCTGCAATCTGCTCTGCGGATGAACCAATCCCTGGCCTCCTTCTTCTTTGGGTAAAAATAAAACAAACTGCAGAATCCAATGCTTATTGTTATAAGCATATTAAGTGATAACTTCAATACTCTGTTTTGTAAAGAAAGAAAGAAAGAAAGAAAGAAAGAAAAAGAAAGAGAGCTTCAGTCTATTTTCAGTTCAAGTTACTTCATGTATTTTTATGGCATGGGAATCATAAAAAGTCCTGTTGCCTTTGCATAACTCATACACTTAATCCTGGTTAACATTTCCTGCAATTACATCACATCCTCTTTTAATTAGAAACTCAAGCCTTGTGCCGCACACTAGAAGAGCGCCGGAGCTCAAACTTCAAGACTTTTCCCCAGTGTCTTACACTTTCAAAATGTGTCAGCATGTGATCTGTGGTTGAAACTCAGAATGTTTGTCTGGACATGACGCTGTGATGTCTCTAAATAAAAGATTTTTGGGATTAAGTGTATTTATGCTCATGAATCACTTATGTCCTTGACAAAGTCCACAATGTCTTAATTTGCTTTGTGGTCACACAGCTCCCATGTTGTTTAAAAAAAACTTAATTAATCCTTTTAAAGTTAGTTTAATTCAATGCGGTAAATGATGTATTTATAGAATACACTAGATAAGCATGTGAGACTGCACATCCCATTGGAAATTCAATACATGTCAGAGTTCTAATAAAAAGTGCATATTGTATAAGTCTGACGTGAGAATGTGAGGTATTTTAATGCTAATAATTAATGTGCAAAGGTAGATATTGGTGCTGTCATGACAGTGGAGTTCTTTCTTTTTTTCATATTGATTGACTTATTTTCATAAAAAATGTAATGTATTATTGGGTGTTATTTTGATTCATTATTCCACACATGTAGCTTATTTATACAGTATGTAATGAGGACATATTGTAAATGTGTTCCTTCTGTCTTGTCCTTTGTCTAAGGGAAGAAAAGGACATATGTCTTATTCCCGTTAGAACATGCTAATATTTACCTCTCTGCATTCTGCAACTGTTGTGCCACATAGACATCTCCAGATGTCACATTATTTCCAGATAGACTTTAACTAAAAGACAAAAGGACAGGTCGTACTGCAACTTATTTTGGCAAAGAGCCATTCAAAACAAACCATTCAACATATTGCCTCCATCGAATGTGTCAGTTTAGAATTTTACAATGATTTTGGGAAAAAAAGGGAAAATATACTTTAAATATAAACCTAAAATCACCAGTAGGTGGCGGCAAATCACTGCATTAGTGAGTCATTGAGTTATTCACTCATTCAACTGATTTGCAAAACAGTTCTGCTGTGGCTTTGTTTGGAACTACTTTCGTTCAAAATGTTTGTTCAAAAGTTTTTAGGCTCTTAATGCATCAGTGAACATTTGATCCTTCTGTAATAGTTGCATATGCATCCCTCAGTTGTCCTCAGTGTGAAAAGCTGGATCTCAAAATCATACAGTCATTGTTGAAAAGGGTTCAAATACACAAAAGGGCTGAAAAACAAAGAATTTGTGGGACCTGAAGGATTTTTCTGAAGAACAGTAGGCAGTTTAACTGTCCAGGACAAACACAGGATCATTCAGGTAACAACACAATATTAAGAATCAAGAGTATGTAAACTTTTGAACAGAAACTTTTATCTCATTCAGGTCAGTACTAAATAAAAAATAACATGCATTTTGTGTGATCCCTCTTATTTTGGTAAAATAAATAACATTTTGCAGATTTTGCAAAGGGGTATGCAAACTTTTGACATCAACTGTAAAAAACATAAAAGGCAACTTAGTGTGTCCTTACTCTTGGAAGATATTTAAATCTAGCTAATTTGATGCTGAGAGACTATGGATAACTCTATATGTTTGCTGTTGTTATAGAGCTGAAATACTTAGAGACTTCTTTTTAAATCTGTCTATTACTGAACAGTCTCATAGTGCTAATAGTCCTGTAGTGTGAATAGTCTAAAAGATAGCTGTCTCGAGTTGTTACGCCTGCTCTAAGCAGGTCGAGGTTATGGAACAGTAATTTGCTCAGTAGGAGCTTAAATCTGGACTCTCTCACCTGTTTCCAGCTTTAATTATTGTGTGCTACACCCCTGGGGAATAGTGAAAGGACTCTGTGCTGGTCTGCTCATTTTAATGGTATTAAAAGATGTCACGCTTATTTACACATCAGTAGTACCTGCTAGCTCTCAGAACTCTTTACCCCGCTCTTTCTGAATACGAATAAGTATATTAATTTTAATAAAGTATAAGAAACCTGTTTCCAAATGTTATTAACCTCATTGCCTTGGCATGCTATGTTTTGTCTTTTTTTTTTACTGCATACTCAAATCTTTTTCCAAACTCCTGAAATGTACAGCTTCAAATGCCATATTGAAATTAAAACCAACAAGCTGCATTTTTATGTATAACTGGCATTTAATCGCAGCAAAATATTAATATTTAATTTCACATCACACAATCACCTCCTTATGCACTTTTCTGGAGACAAAGAATGCAAATAGTGGGGTGCATTTAACATAAGCAGTAACATGCATTTCCACTTATCTCTTCTGCAGCACTGCCCCAAGTTATCTAGAGCTGTTAGATAATGCAGGGAGATGACTGTACTGTCTGCCTTCTGCTTTAATGAAGACACTTTTGGAAAAACAGCTGTGCACAACGTCTGATTGGTAAATGGAATGAATATGCATAGGCGTCCCCATCTGCGTTTTGTGATTGCTTTGTCTTGATAATAATCTATGGCAGTAACACTCCATGAACATGCTTTTAGCATCAGTCATTGTTACCCGGTCTGAGTGTATAACTTAATTTGCCTCTCTGTCAAGATATTCATTATATTATATTATATTATATTATATTATATTATTTGTAATACAATGTTGCTTCATAATATTAATTTATCTGTATACAATTAAAAAAAATGTACATTATTCTTGTACAAACCTGTAACAAGCTTGACGTTTTATACATTTGACTTTTTTTTGTGAAGCATTCTTTGTAAGCTCTGCTGTCTCTGCTGTTCTCTTTTATCTGATTGAAGTTCTGTCTGGTAGAATCCTTCGGCACTAGCAAATGGCTTGGTTTCCTAAAAGCATTACCAAATCAAAACAAGAAGCTGGAACTAACCCCCTTAAGAGAATTGTGGCTTAGTTTTTTTCTTCACCGCTTTAAGCTCCACGCATATAGAATAACAAGCCTTAGGAGCTGTGCAAACCACCACGCACTGTGGGTTTCTCTGCTATATCCACACACTCCCGTCTGCAGCCATACAGACTACAGGACTTAAGCGATCCTTTGCAATAAAAAAAAAAAAAAAGGTAAACCTTCTTTCACTCTCTGTGTCATCTCATTAACCTTAGATATTTCCCCTGTGCTAACTAGATGGAGAACATGTTTGAACTCAACTTTGACCTTGCTCATTATAATCGCTAATAAGCCAGTAAACTGGGCTTCTGTGAGAACGGCCATCTACTCTGGTGACCTCCAAACGTTTCAGCTGTTGCCTGGAATTCTCTTGCTGTATAATGCATAATGTGCTTCCTTGCAGTGTCAAGACCAGCATTTAATCGACACGTGGTGGTTTTATTTATGTATTTATTATTATTTTCTAGAATCTAGTTGATACTGTATAGGATTTGAAAGTCTTCCTCTTGTGCCAAATAATATATCTTTAATTTTTTTAAGGAATTTAAACTGTGTTTGCCTTGTATTTTAGCACTTCAGTCTTTTTTTAACCCTTCATATAAAATAAGAAATGTATATCTCACAACAGATATCCAGTGTACAGTGATCTAAATTTCATGTGACTTTATTATTGAACATTATGACATAAAATATGCTCTCTTTTTTTCCATTCTCTTTTTTTTTTCCCCAATTATAAGAATAATAAAGGCCATAAGAATAGAACAAAATAAACTGTAAAATGTTCTCAAAGAATTGCCTTCTATTTTTAGGTACTTTTTAAGGAACCTATTTTCTTAGATGCGATAGTTCAATCAGCCAGCTAGATGCTTTTCTTTTGGGATTTCTTCTATTATTTGAATGTTTTTGCTCAGAACCAGAAATATCTGAGAAGTGGAAATTGTGTTTTAAGAGGTGTCTGATGGCTCTAATCTGATACTTGGAATGGAACATAGTCTAATACGAAGGGCTAAAAAAAATCTAAAGCAAGTAATCAAGTTACTATGAGATCTCACCATGTAAGAGCAAATGGCCTGATTTCTAGGCTGTGATTGCTGCTATTAGACGTCATATTTGATTTTTTTTCTTTCCCTAAAATGGAAACTTATTGAAATTGAGTGGTATGTAATGAGGCAAAAGGTGATTTCCATCACTGACACACTTTGATTAAACTCGCCTGGATGTCAGGCTGTAATATCGCCAATGGGTCTTCCCAATTGAACAAAGGTAGATAGCATAATGTCCTTAAATGAAACCTGAGACAATATGTTTTCCATATTCTTTAGAGGACCTACAGTAACTGAACTTTTTATTAGATACAGTGGGAGTATGTGAATTTTGCTTGTAACAAATTATTTATTGAGAACCAATATTTTTAATTCTCTGCACAGACATATTCACATACCAACGTTTAAACTGGAACATGTTGACAACATTTCTGTGGTGTTTTTTGATGATCTTCTGGTAGCAAAAACCTTTTAGTCTGAGACTGAACAGTGAAGCACAGTATGAATTGCTTTGCATGTTTCAGTATTTCATTTTGGTTCTTTTACGTCTTGAAGGCAGAGAAAATTAGAGTGCTTGGAACCTGTTCAAAATATGGAATGAGGCTATTTCCCAGGTGCCGCCATAATGGGAGAGAATGTTCTTTGAGAGCCAACAGAACACACAGAAAGGATTGATGAGCCATGCTTAATGTAATAGAATCACTAACCAGCATTGGTGAACACACACGGACCCAAACAGGTCTAATAGGAGGCTGTGATAGAAACGACTGACCTCAGGGGAGTAACATAACACCATTAATCCTCTATTAGGTTATTTTGTGATGAGAAGAAGCTAGTAAAGTACTTTGATTTACCTGTTGACAGTGGCGAGCCATCTCGAAGGATGCTAACTGGCTTTATGAAGTCATGCTTAAGGTAGAGTGGTTTGTAGGCCAGTAGAAGATGGAATGCCTTATGGATATTGTCGAACTATGCAAATGAACCTGGTCTCTCTTTTTCTCCTCCTGTGTTTTCAATGGACTTTATTGGAATGAGAGCAGAGGCTTCACTAACCGTTTTGTGTTTCCTTTGTGAATGGTAAATTTTAATGCAGTGCCGTGAGGTATATTAACAATTATGCAAATATATGGGGACATGCGATATGGGAATGCTGATTGCTTGGCCACCGTTGAAAGGATAGAAGAGAGCTTTGTGGTGGTACATCAAGGTAGTAAAATATAACACTGAAACAAATTTTTATAAAAGTTCTTTTATTTTTTGATATTTCTTATAAAGTTTGACATGCTGGATACAAAAATCACATTACTTTTTGTGTATCATTACACCAAAACACTAGAATATTCCAGAATGTAACAAAAACCTGAAAACAGAAAAGTGTTCCCATCCTTGAAAAGCAAAATAGATTTAAAAAAAGTATACAAAGTATAATTATAATTAGCACCACGGAATTACAGATGAAGTGAAACCATTTTTGTTAACAATAACTGTTATTAAGTTTTAAATAAATTTTACATTTATTTTTATTTGACATTTTATTTGACTGTATTTATTAGTTTTTATGCTCCTCAAGCACACTTTGCTGATAGCACAATTAACTTTTTTTTTTTGCAGCAAGTTTACATTTAGCAGATATGTTAACCAAATTCACTCTGATTTGAGGTTTAGTGTCTTGTTTAGGGGCATAACGGTTGCACAGTCCAGACTTTTTAACCACAAAACCACATCACCCTCATGGTCCCTTCAGCTTGACTTGTTTTCACATCAACTTTAGGTAAAAGTCACTTTATTGAGAAGTTTGTATCAACTTCCTCAGGGTCCAGTGAGCCTTGGTTTACTCGATGTGAGAAGTTGAAAATCCCCTCATGTGCCTCTGAAATTAAATGAAGTGTTGTCAGGGGAGGATGTGTTTGCATGCCCTTTAAGACGTCCTCTTCCATTAATTTCCTGAGCCAACACCTTTCCAGTCCACTTAATGTAGAGCTAATTCCATGACCTTAACATTGATTTGCAGTTCTCCTCCTTATCAAGTTAATCAATTTGTACTGGAGGCTTCTGCAGATCAATATCGGCTTCAGATACAAAGTGGCATCTGCTAGTTATGGCGCACGCTCTGCATTTTGATGCTAAATGTTTCTGACGGTTTGACCAACTTCAAAAAGATATTAAGCCGTCAAAAGAGAATCTGACACTCACAGAGGGATGTGTGAGAAGTTGCATGTGTGGGGAATAGCACTTGAGTGTTTTGTGTGCTAAAAGGTTTTGTCTGTGTTTTGACACTGTGTGCGTTTGGTTGGAAAACATGATTAGCTGAGAATAAAAACAATTATGTCTATGGAGAGTTCCAATAAACCATATATACAAGTGTGTGTGTGTGTTGTCAAAGATAATAAAATGAAATCACACAGCTTGTGGGGATCTGGAGTGTTTCCATTTATATATGAATGGCAGCAGCACTAGCATGTGTTCTAAAATTTGGATTCATGAGTTTAGATGGCTAGCGTGGGTTCTACATTTTTCATGCAAAAAAGTGTGTAATAAATAATAACATAATGTGTAACAAACAACTACTACTACTACAAAATTAGGCTAGGAATGCACAGTTTTGGCCAATACCGATAAACAATATTGCTGTTATCATTATATTCTGTGCTATTTGGTCTAAATTAAAAGTAAACACTTTTGAATAAATTTTAAATGCTACAGTATTAAAAATGAATGTTTATTTAGAGATTTTCTGAATTGTTTTTGAATTGTTAGTTTTTTGTTTTTGTTTTTTTGTTTTTTGCTAAAGATCATCTTTAGGTGGCCGTTAGATGACAGCAATGGTAATCTAATTGAGAATTTACATATATATTGAATACAAACCAATATATACAGTATCTCACAGAAGTGAGTACACCCCTCACATTTTTGTAAATATCTTTTCATGTCACAACAGTGAAGAAATGTCACTTTGCTACAATGTAAAGTAGTGAGTGTACAGCCTGTATAACAGTGTAAATTTGCTGTCCCCTCAAAATAACTGAACACACAGCCATTAATGTCTAAACCGCTGACTACAAAAGTGAATACACCCCAATATGAAAATGTCCAAATTTGGTGTTATCGCTCTCATTCTCTCATACCGGTCACTGGAAGTTCAACATGGCACCTCATGGCAAAGAACTCTCTGAGGATCTGGAAAAAAAGAAGATTCCCAAAACTCTGAAACTGAGCTGCAGCACGGTGGCCAAGACTATACAGCAGTTTAACAGGACATGTTCCACTCAGAACAGGCCTCGCCATAGTCGACCAAAGAAGTTGAGTGCATGTGCTCACGTCATATCCAGAGGTTGTGTTTGGGAAATAGATGAGTGCTGCCAGCATTGCTGCAGGGGTGCAGGGTCAGCCTGTCAGTGCTCAGACCATACACCGCACACTGCATCAAATTGGTCTGCATGGCTGTCGTCCCAAAAGCCTCTTCTAAAGATAATGCACAAGACCGCCCGCAAACAGTTTGTTGAAGACCAGCAGACTAAGGACATGGATTACTGGAACCATGTCCTGTGGTCTGATGAGACCAAGATAAACCTATTTGGTTCAGATGGTGTCAAGCCTGTGTGGCAGCAACCAGGTGAGGAGTACAAAGACAAGTGTGTCTTGCCTACAGTCAAGCATGGTGGTGGGAGTGTCATGGTCTGGGGCTGCATGAGTGCTGCTGCCACTGAGGAGCTACAGTTCATTGAGGGAACCATGAATGCCAACATGTACTGTGACATACTGAAGCAGAGCATGATCCCCTCCTTTCGGAGACTGGGACGCAGGGCAGTATTCCAACATGATAGCCACTGCCTTGCTAAAGAAGGGTAAAGGTGGCCAAGCATGTCTCCAGACCATCCTCAATCCTCTAGTTCCGTGATGTCATCATGGAGGAGTGGAAGAGCACTCCAGTGGCAACCTGTGAAGCTCTGGTGAACTCCATGCCCAAGAGGGTTAAGGCAGTGCTGGAAAATAATGGTGGTCACACAAAATATTGACACTTTGGGCCCAATTTGGACACTTTCACATAGGAGTGTACTAACTTTTGTGGCCAGCAGTTTAGACATTAATGGCTGTGTGTTGAGTTATTTTGAGGGGATATCAATATTGATTTTATTTATTAATTTTTTTTTTTGTTTGTTTTTGTTTTGTTTTTGATATATATCAGGTAAAGAACATGCCAAATTTTCTCAAGGGAAAAAATATTTTAAGTAATGCTGTAAAATGAGACATGAGAGTCATTACTATAATACTGAAGGTTAAAATAAACTTATTTGTATAGAAATGCTTAAATTATACTCAATGAAGCTTTTATAATAATAAAGTTGCAATTGCATAATTAAATTTCACCTCCAACTGAGGCGCTACAGCGATCTGTCACTCCACATGAAACAGCACCAAAACAGCATTTATTGGTTAAATATTGTAGTAAAATGGACAGAATTTGAAATCTGAGACTTTTTTTATATCAAAAGTAGCAAAGCACAAAGCTTATTGCTATTTATTGGATGGGAGGTCTGCTACAATGTTTCGTTCGTTAACTGAAAACAGACTAATTGATTAAGATCATCTAGAGAAAGCAATATCTTTTACTCAGCCCTAGTTGTTTATTGTTGTTATTATTATATATATATTGTTTATAAATTGTAAAACCTTGTATTTCCAGAAAGCAAGACCTTTTCTATTTTCTAGAGATACTGTGTTGATCACGATGCACTAGCCTTTTATTAGTATAGTGTCATGCAGAGAGTTTATACTTGATTATGTGTATAATTTCCTCATAACTGCCAACATTGCCCTCGGCTGCCATCCTCAAATTTGTCTTATTCCGCTATTGTGCATTTTGAATACAGAGCTCTAATAATCACTGTTTCTATCCTCTGACTCTGAGATATGCCATGAATTCTAATGATCTCTCAGCCCGGTTGGAGAGTGACCTGTAGGGCATTTGTTCAGGGTGAGAAAAACAGACTTGTTTTAATGCTGTCACCTGAACAGCAGGTGCACTACGAATTGGGCACGCTGGCAGAATCTCCTGCTCTCAGTTCTCAAGTGACGTCTCTGTACAACACAAGAACATCGTTCCTTGAAAGGTTTGATGCTGCGCAGCGAGGAGGAAACCGAGGTCTGTCTTTTTGTCTCACGCGATAGGTAGCGGAGCCTGGTGTTAGATCCGGTTTGCGGCAACTGCTCTAAATAATTCTCCGAGTGTAGTGTGCTGCACATTGTCAGCTTTCTCGCCCTAGAAAACAATAGAGGTGAGCTGGGCTTTGTGTGGTGAGGCAGCTTGTGATTCTAAAGTAGTAAAAAATAGGAAGCAGGCTAGACTGCGATATACGGGATGTTTAAATAGTTTCTCTTGTGTTAAAGGAGCTTTCTGAAGAGCTGTTCAAGAGCTTTCAGCTTTAGTATAATCGCTTAAATATTATGTCAACTTTGACCTTTGTGGAAATGATAAAACTGTGTACAAAAGTTTCTATAAATGGATTTTAAATTGTGCTCAACATTTTTCATTACTTATTCATATTAACTATAAATTTATGGGTTTAGACAGAAATTATTTAATATTTGAATGTTATATATCATATTAGAAATCAGAATTACAATACTGATCCGCTTTGAACCTTTAAAAAGGGGAAAAATCCTTCATATTTGAGTTTTATGCACATGACAGTTTGAGTAACATCTACACTCTTCTACGTTTTACACATGGTGATGCCATAGAAGAACCATTTTGGGTTATCGAATTATCCTTTCAGTGAAGTGTTCTTTAAAGAACCATAGATGTCAATAAAGAAGTTAATGTTTCTTCATGGAATCATGCCAATAAAGAACCTTTACTTTTAAGAGTGTGTGGAACTGCTTTAGCTCACACAGCTGAAAGTGTGATGTTACATCAATGTGTTACATCTGTCATCTGGTCTTGCATCAGGGGTGTTTTCTCCAAGGAAGTGTAGCAGTGTCTCCTAAAAATATTGGGTGAGAAAAATTTGATGCCTATATTACAAAATATAACATTAAAAGTAGTCATTGTTTTTTCTAAAGATTTCTAACATTGTTCAGTGACACCAGCAGGTAAAGTTACAACCATCTCTCTCACCTCCTCTGAGCCCATTGAGTTTTAATAGACCCACCTAAGTGTGCAGTAAGTTTGGTGGGGGATAATTGAGAATGAATGGGGGAAAGTCACATTAGAGGAGGCAATGCTGTGATTGGTTTATGCAATAAATCCTGCATATTATGTCAAAATAAAAACTAAAATGGCATGAAAATATGATCTGTGGGACTTTTTAGTGAGTAATTAGTGACCAGTAGTTACAGAGCGAAATGGTTAAAAGTGAACTGTTAAAAAGAATAGCATAAATAACATATTGTTACTGCTTATTATTTTATTATTAGTTATTATTTTGGAATAAATGTAAAATGCTCAAAAACACTAACTTGATAAGATTCATACTTAGAATAATGAGACATGAATTTACATGTGATTTTAAAAGGGGGCGTCCTCAAGTCAGAACACCACTGCACACAACTGTCTTGCTTATATATATGTATTCATAGATCATATAACTGTTGCCGCAAGTAGGCACTTTTTCTGGCGTGTTCACATTTCAGCAACTGAAAGTGATTTAATTATAACACCTTTTGGGGGATTAAATCAGCTCCTTCCTCAGAGTAGTGTCTCACAACCCAGCACAAATGTACGTCGATTGACTGAACACATGGCATATGAAACACTGGCACCTGCCATTTTAGAAAGCCATGTACATATACTCCAAGAACATGAAAAACGGCAATAATTAGACCATCACAAGTGCCATCATCAAGTCTAGGTACTTCTCTGTCCTCTATCCTCCAGTTGTTGGCATTGTTGAATGCCATGCATAAAAGATGGTTTTAAGTCAGTTATTTCTATCTTTTGCTGTAGTGTGTCAGTAAATATCAGTTTACATTTTCAAACATTCATTTTGACATTAATTGTAATAGTAGATAAAGTGTGGCAATGTCTACAAGAAAACAAGGTCCCTACCTGCAAAGCTACCTGAAAAACTATGCACAAGTGTGCCAAGGGCAAAAGCTGCTTTAAACAGATGGTCACACCAAATGTTGATTTAATTAGTTAATAGAAGTGAATTGATAAAGAAAATCTATTTATGTCTTTATTTTTGACAGCATCCTCATTTTACAGCATTTTTACATTTTTACAAGAGCCTTAAACTTTTAACAGTACTGTAGCTTTGCCGGTAGGTTTCTTGAAGCATTGCCACAGTTATTTTGGATTTAGTCTGTCTCCGTTTGTTCTGTTTCTTCATGTCATTCCAGACAGACTGGATGATGATGATGATGATGAGTTCAGATCTCTCTGTTGTCAGACTCCTTGTGCAAACAAAAATCTCACTGGATTATTACAATTAATGGCAAGATGAATGTTTGGAAATGTGAACTGGTATTTCCTACAGACACACTACAGCAAAAGATGGAAATAACTGACTTAAAACCATTTTTTTTTTTTAGCTGGTAAAAATACTAGTGTTCTAAAAATTTTGGCCACCACTGTAGCTTGCGTCACTTACATTTAGCTTACAGTTCCTATTTTACTGTCGGTGCACATGCAACCGGGAAAATAGCCTTAGGGGAGAATTTATTTCTCGAGGGAACGCCCTGGTGGCTAGTTCCTAACTGAGTTCTTATAACTACCCGGTGCGAAAGCCCCTTTTTCTGAGAGATTTCATACAGTAAGTCGGAATGCCTGAATGTGTGCATGCTCTTCTGTATTGAATATTTCATTATGGCATATCTTTTCTTATCTGTACCTTCTCAGTATGTTCCTCAGGGCCATTATGAGATGTGTGCACACCTACGTTGCTCTTCATGAATGTGCATATGACAAAACCCATCGGGATGCATGCATAGCAGGTGGAATGCAGTAGGCAGTGCTGGCATGCCCTCCAA
This sequence comes from Cirrhinus molitorella, assembly GCA_033026305.1. NCBI lineage: Eukaryota > Metazoa > Chordata > Actinopteri > Cypriniformes > Cyprinidae > Cirrhinus > Cirrhinus molitorella. The sequence goes on from CM065120.1 coordinate 31,216,732, forward strand.
CGATCCCTACAGAGCAGGATCACAGCACCCCATTCTCCAATGGGAATTCCTCCAGCAAGGTGATTTAACAAGCCTCTGATACAACACATATGCTGGTCAGAAGAATGGCTGTTATTTTCACAGTCAAAGATAACTTCAAGCTCCCTGCGGAGCGAAGCCTTGGGCAACAAGCCTAGCGGGAGCGCAAACTGCCACGCGATACCCAGTCGACAATCCATCATTCCATGGCTTCACCCAACTTTAGCTTCTGACTTGAAGTCAAAAATACCCACGTCACATTTTTAACCAGAGCTATGAGCTGCTGGGTTTTCATGTAGAACGTATTCTCATGTGATGCTTTTGACGCTTTATTTTTATAAAGCAGACTCAGTGGCACAGAATAGCTGAAAAATGGCACTTGACATTTGCAATAGCTGCATGTTACCTGGAGGCCTAATGTCTTTAATATTGGTTCTAATCCAGTTTGCCTCCATATGCAGAAAGTAGTATGTCTCTGTGGAGAGTTCACATGATGTATTGCCAAATTAATCTGCACCGCCACCATGTTATGTTAGGATCCAAATAAACTGAAGGAAAAAATCAAGAATAACTGTCTTGAGGTCTGAAGTCAGCTTGGATTCATGGGATACACTATAAAAAAGTCTTGTAAAAAAACGGTCAAATGACTGGCAGCTATGGCTGCCAAACAAAAACCGTAAAATTAAAGTAAAAGAATGTAAATGAAACAAGGAAAAAACTGCAAAATAAGGGTTTTACACTATAAAAAAGTCTTGTAAAAAAAACGGTCAAATGACTGGCAGCTATGGCTGCCAAACAAAAACCGTAAAATTAAAGTAAAAGAATGTAAATGAAACAAGGAAAATCTGTAAAATAAAGGTTTTACACTGTAAAAAAGTCTTGTAAAAAAACGGTCAAATGACTGGCAGCTATGGCTGCCAAACAAAAACCGTAAAATTAAAGTAAAAGAATGTAAATGAAACAAGGAAAAAACTGTAAAATAAGGGTTTTAACGCACAGTTCACCCAAAAATAAAAATTCTGTAGCCTAATTATTGACGCACATTCAATGTTGTTTCAAACCCATTTCAGCATGAAAAATGGAGGGGGAAAAAACATTAGGAATTACAATTTGTGTGTTTATATTCCAAATTTTCTAAAGAAGTAATGAAATAAATAATCACTGAATACCTTATTCTCCCATGAGCTGTTAACTTGAAAATGGGGTCTTTATGTTATTCAGTGTTTTTTTTTTTTTTTTTTTTTTTTTAATCATAAGGCTTCAGAAGACCTGAAAGACAGCACAAAAGTCAAATCTTTTTTGTGACATTTTTAGAGATCATGTAATGGGCCGATTGAAATGGGCCAACAAGAAACATACACATGAAAAAAACATTTTCCTCTATTTTGCATAATGATGATGAACAACCTCAGGTTTTGAGCTCAGAGGAATACAGGTATGATAGAGCTCTCTTGATACAGTCTGGTTCACTGATAACACAGCAAATTGTGCTCTTGAGATAATCTTAATTAGCATCGCTCATTCTGTAATGATGGAGTAGTTTTTTTTTTTTTTTCCCCAAACCAGCACACAGATCACTCTTTAGAAAGTATAACTGATTAAATGCAGGTGCAGTATAATGCTTTGCTGGACAGACTGCATCTGCTGTTTTGCCATTGTCATTTGGACTTTGTACATGTTTTATTTATTTATTTCTTTTATTTATTTATTTTTTTTCTGCCATTTTTATTTGATTTGGATTTTTTTTAGCTTATGACTGAACACTTTGGTCATCCCTGTATTTTAGATTTGGGTAGCACAAACCAATATTCAGATGTAATTTTTTTTTTTTTTGTTATAGTCTGAATAATTAGGTCCCTGAATACTCAGGAAATTGAAGATTTTACCTATTCTGTAACAATGGAAACTGTAGATGCTTTTACTGCTTTGAAAGAGCTTGGCAAAAACATCAAAAAAATAAATAAATAAAATTATATAACATATGACTATTAATTTGGCAGGGGCACTGTTTTTCTTGACATGGGCATTGGTCCTGGGCCTTTAGAAGCACCCCTGGTCCCAGAGAAAGCAGCCTGGTCATGATCACAAAGATTTAGCAAGATGGGCACGAAAACAAAGCCTGCCCTACTTCTCCAGCTAATGCTGGTGAAATTAATGATTAAACAGATGAGTAATTGGTTAGAAAGATATGTTGAATGCCCATGCTTCAGCCTCTTCTCCAGAGGCTCTGCCTTTAGTGACTCTTTATTAAAAGTTTACTTTTCTCTGTGAACTCTCCAAACATATCTCCAGTGTAAAACCCATCTATTTAAATCCAGTTATTAAACTATCCGGTTAGTGGGGATTATCCGTTTTTTTTTTTCTTCATTAACTTTTATACATCACCCTAATAAAAAATATAAGAATTAAATTTAATCTTAACAAGATATTGTAGAATAACCAAATGAGATACTGCTTAAATATGTTAATGCAGAAATTATATTTCAGGTACTGTGTCAGTAACTATTGCAGAACTGTAATAGAAGAACACGATGCATAAAAATGTGCATTTAGTGTGCTTTCCTCATTAAATGTGCAGTAGCACAAAGCATTGTATTATTTAGATTTCTATACAGTCTAGTTACATTCAACAAACCTGAAGACTGGCTTTTTTCGATTCCCTAAAGTGCATTGCAATTATGTTGGTGATGAGTTAATGCATGTGAGATCACACCGGCACATGTGAGTGCTTTTCATAATATGCCAAATGTTAGTGTTTGCATTTCACTAACTGTTATATCACTTCCATTGTGATGCCACTTCTCTTTTTCTTCCCCTTGCACGTCAATCTGCCAAAAGCTCAGCAAGAAATTGCATACACGGTGGGCTTTTTGAGTGTTGCTCTTTTCTTATACATGGCAAAATGAATTCTCCCTACTTCAGATTGCATTTTGCTCAGGCTATGAATGACTTATCCTGGTTTTTGGGAAAGCAGCCAAAGCAAAAGATAGATATTTTTGTCAACATACAGCAATGGTGGCCATGCAGGTTCTTCTATTTGGATCTTTTAAGGCTGGGGCTTTTTTTTTTTTCTTTGTTTGCTTGTTTGTTAATGTGTTGTGTGAATGTACTTTTCTTTCTTACTGGGACATGTAAATTTAATATTATTTAGAATGCCTTTAAAACTTTGACATTGAAATTTTGAACATTTAGTTAGCACTTTTATTTTAGCACTTTGCATTTTTAGTTAAAATCTAATTGGATATCTAAATAAATAAATTCTGGTCATCTTTTTTCTTTTTTTTTTCTTTTTTTTTTTTTTAACAGATATTTCTCCCCTTACTGAATCAGAATTCAGGCTTATTAAGAAACGGACTGAGGTCACCATGACTTCTCTCTCGCTCCAGGCCACATGTTCTTCCTAGCCTTCCTGCTTTGAAGCGAGAGGAGGAATGTGCAGGACACAGTTTGATCAAAGCAACAGCAGAATAATTTGGCCTTCGGGACTCTGTGAGATATCTTAGCCACCTCATCTCCAGACAGCACAACAACAACAAAGACAGGCCTTCAAAATAGCCACGTTCTCCTATATCCAAACATTTCACAAGTCTTAAAGGAATAGTTCAGCCAAAAATAAACCATCATTTGTTGACCTTCATGTCATTTAAAATCCACTGTATTCTTCTGTCCAACACAAAAGGTACATTTTGAATAGTCTTGACTTGCTTTTCAAATATAATGAATAAGGTCTGGAGCTTGCAGAGGACTTTCATATACCATTTATTCTTGAATTATTTTTACCTTCATGACTAAATATATTGTTGTATACTTTTATCTTTTAAATAAAATTTATGGTATTTAAACTCATGAAGAACTTTAAGAAAATTAGGAAAAATGTTTTTTAATTAAAAAATAAAACTAAAAATGAAATAATAAAAATGACAGTCTAAGTATTAATAAATTATTAATAATATTAAGAAATAATATTTAATATAATATTATTGAATGAATTAGGTTTCCACAAAAATATAAAGGAGCACAACTGTTTTCAATAATGATGATGATGAGGATAATAATAAATCTTTCTTGAGCACCAGATTAAAATGAACTCTGAAGGATCATGTGACACTGAAGAGTGGACTAATGACTGCTGAAAAGTTTGCTTTGCCATAGGACTGGGCGCTATATATTGATCGATAAATTCATGCGCATCTCGTCAGTAAAGCCATTTTTTTTGATTAGCGGTAAATCTCCGAGCCGTAGATCGCTGAAAAGCTACCCCCATGAATCACCACAAAACTGAACCCGATATTGCGTAGCTTGTCAGTGATCTACGGCTACATGTATTAACTGGCGCTCCATTTAAAAACAGGTGATGGAGATTTACCGCTAATCAAAGAACCGGCTTTACTGATGAGATGCGCATAATTTCGAAATATATCGCCCAGCCCTACTTTGCCTTTTGTGAACGTTTAGGTAACATTCACCTTTTGTGTTCCACAGAACTAAAAAATGAAACTACTGTATTGTTAAAGTCCATCTATAAAAGTTAAAGGCCGTCATAGTCTAGCTCTTATGAAGCACTTTGAAAATGTTGTTGTTTTTGCAAACAAATTCATTGTAAGTCCACCTATGGCTGACAGATTTGTTTTACCAGGGCTTCAAATAATAAATTTTACTGTGACTTCTCTGAAAGCTGACAGCTTTGTAATTTTAATGTCATGTTTTATTCTTGAAATCTCATTTTAGCAACCGTGATGCTTGACAGATATTGTCATTTAATATACAGTGTCTATAACAAGTTAGCTTGCTCCCAAAGGCGTCTCATTTCTAGCTCTTGGATACGTACTTGACAACCACTAATTGAAGGCTATTGATTGAAAGTCAACAATAGGCCCTCTGTGAGTGTGAGTGCAGGATGTAACATCTTTTTCACATTAGCTGATAGTACTGTGCTTTATTTGATTGACATGTTATAGTGACTCATCCAGAAGACTTGAATGAATTTATTAACCATTCATTAACCCCTCCAGCTTACAATTAGGCAGCAAACTTTTATGAATTTTTATTTTCTTTCTTTTTTTTTTTTAAATAGAGCTGTAGGTTATTTTAAGGCAAGGCAAGTTCATTTATATAGCACATTTTATACACAAAGGCAATTCAAAGTGCTTTACATAAAAGGAAGTAAAATAATCACAAAACAATAACATTATACATAGTCAATAGTGGTGCAACGGATCACAAAACTCACGGTTCGGATCACATTACGGTTTTTGAGTCACGGATCGGACCATTTTTCGGATCAGCAAAAAGGGGAGGAGGCAAATGTAATTTGCTTTCCTTTTATTAGGGCTGCTTGATTATGGCAAAGGTCATATATATTATGTAATTAACTGAATGGAAAATAAAACGGCATAGTCTTCACTGTAATAATTAAACATGTTTGTTTCTTATAAAAACTACAAAAGTCCATCCGTCAAGAGCAGTGAGTGATTTTGTCTTTTGTTGTTTGATTAACAGGAATATTACTTGTGGCCGCTTTAAGAGCTGCACGGATCCAATTTAATGTTACAGACGTATTTTCATTCTCATCTGTTTACGTTAATTTGAGACATAACTGACGAAGGATTACACGAATAATCACCAAACGCCACATTTTGACACATATTTGCATGTATTTGACCGTTTAGGTAACATCTTAAGATAAACGTTCACTTTACTTGTCCGTGTTCTGTTCCGTCTCTGAGCGCATACACAGAACAGCGCACATGCTCGACGTATTGCTGCTTTCATACGGCTTTCTCGTGCCACAGTGCCTACACACTGTAACAGTTTTGTCCACCGCCCTTCTTCTGTCATCATTATATTTTACAGGGAAGCCAAAATGCTCCCATACATGCAATTTGAATGACGCGGGAGGCTTTTCGAGTTCTTCTGTTCCTCCGCTAGCCATTGTTGAATGATTAGCATGCCCTGTTCACGTGAACACGACTTCTCTGTGTAATTAATAACTTAAAAAGCAATATTGGCAGAAAAAACGTTTTCTCTGTGATTGTTAAAAATTTTGGATTAAATTCAGGATTATCTACAAATTTTAAAACATAGTTATTAATCCGCGGGTCACGTACATGCTGAACCGTGGGTCGTGATCCGCACGGATCATGGATCAACTGCGATAAATACCAAATACCCGTGGTATTTCTGACTCGATCCTGATGATCTGAGTGGTCTGTTAGGTTTATATTCAGTGAACATATATGCAATGTATTTAGGTCCTCGGCCATTGAGTGATTTATAAACGAGCAAAAGTACTTTAAAATTAATGCTAAATTTTAAGTAAATGAATTGTACTCAGGCATTGTACATTAGGGCTCTTTATTGCCCCCTTGCTGCAGGTTCCATTACCTTCATGACTAAATATATTGTTGTATACTTTTATCTTTTAAATAAAATTTATGGTATTTAAACTCATGAAGAACTTTAAGAAAATTAGGAAAAATGTTTTTTAATTAAATAATAAAACTAAAAATGAAATAATAAAAATGACAGTCTAAGTATTAATAAATTATTAATAATATTAAGAAATAATATTTAATATAATATTATTGAATGAATTAGGTTTCCACAAAAATATAAAGCAGCACAACTGTTTTCAATAATGATGATGATGATGAGGATAATAATAAATCTTTCTTGAGCACCAGATTAAAATGAACTCTGAAGGATCATGTGACACTGAAGAGTGGACTAATGACTGCTGAAAAGTTTGCTTTGCCATAGGGCTGGGCGCTATATATTGATCGATAAATTCATGCGCACCTCGTCAGTGAAGCCGTTTTTTTTTGATTAGCGGTAAATCTCCGAGCCGTAGATCGCTGAAAAGCTACCCAATGAATCACCCGCAAAACTGAACCCGATATTGCGTAGCTTGTCAGTGATCTACGGCTACATGTATTAACTGGCGCTCCATTTAAAAACAGGTGATGGAGATTTACCGCTAATCAAAGAACCGGCTTTACTGATGAGATGCGCATAATATTGATATAAATATATCGCCCAGCCCTACTTTGCCATCACAAGAATGAAGTATATATTAAAATGGAAAACGGTTATTTTAAATTGCAATGACATTTCACAATAACTAGACTACCAGTCAAAATGTTTTTGTTTTTTTTTTGTAAGAAGTCTCTTCTGTTCACCAAGCCTGCATTTATTTGATTCAAAGTACAGCAAAAGATCTTGTGAAACATTTTTACTATTTAAAATTACTGTTTTCTGTTTTAAAATGTAATTTATTACTGTGATTTCAAATATGAATTTTTAGCATCATTACTCCAGTCACATGGTCCTTCATAAATCATTATAATATATTTGCTGCTTAAAAAAACAAAAAAAAAAAAACAAAAAAAAAAACAAAAAAAAAACATTAATATTAATATTATGTTGAAAACAGCTGAGTAGAATATTTTTAGGTTTCTTTGATGAATAGAAAGTTCAGAGGAACAGCACTTAGCTGAAATAGAAATCTTGTGTAACATTACAAATGTCATTTCATCACTTCTGATCAATTTAAAGCAACCTTTTAAATAAAAGTATTAATTAAAATAAATTTTAAATTAATTAAATTGATGGTATAGTGCATAATGTTACAAAATTTGTTGGATCTTTCTGTTCATCAAAGTATGCTGGAAAAAAATATACTCTGTTTTAAATAATAATTATTATAAAATTAATGTTTTTTGAACAGCAAATCACCATATTAGAATCATATGACACTGAAGAGTAATGATGCTGAAAATTTAGCTTTGATCACAGGAATAAATTACATTTTAAAATATATTCATGTAGAAACCAGTTAATTATTCACAATGTTACTGCTTTTGCTGTATTTTGTATCAAATAAATGCAGGCTTGGTGAGCAGAAGAGAATTATTTAAAAAAAAAACATTAAAAGTCTTATTGTTCAAAAACTTTTGACTGGTAGTGTATGTTTTTACTTTTTTATTCAAAATCCAGATCTAGTATGAGCATAAAACACTTCGGTAACACTTTATTTTAAGGTGTCTATAATACAGAGTAATTACCTAATTAAGTACTTAGTAGAAGCCATAGTACTTGCATGAAACAAAATGTACTTGCCATGTAACTAAGATCTGGATCAGCCTGTACCTACAGATTGTAATTATGTAGATGTAATAGGCAGCTATTATTCCACATATTTAACAGACCGAGTCTGTTACACAGCTACTTGTACACTTAAGTACAATCTTGATACACTTTATTTTAAGTAGTGTATGCCTGTGTAATATTCTGTAATTTTAATGTAGTTAGAAAGGTGTTACATGTATTTAAGCTGTGTACTGGTGGGTTAAATCAAACTAAGGTTCAGCTGGATAAGGTGTACAGTTAGATAAGTGGCTAGCTATGTAACAGCCTCGGTCTGTTACATATGTGTAACAGTAGTGATTGTACTTGTACAGTATGTGTAACTGAGTACTTAATTAGGTAATTACTCTGTATTATGGACACCTTCAAATAAAGTGTTACCAAGACTTCTTTCAAAACAGGAGCATAATGTACATAAAACTGATACTATTGTATTTAAAACAAGTTTGCCCTTTGAGCACTTTTGATGATTGCAAAAGCATTTATGTTGTGCTGTTCTGTAAGTTTTACTTGTCTAGTGCTTGTTGATGCGACACACTCTCTCAAATGGCCTAGCTCAGCAATTGATCTGTGCTCCATAATTTATGAGTAATTTATTTGTTAATTTGTCAAATCCCATTTGAAAAGTATTTATTTGTGACTGCAGTACGCCAGGAGAAATCACTTAAAGGCGAGCCACGAAATCAGAGTCTGAGACTTTGCGTGTGTTTTTCAGTCAGTACTCCTGGTCTCATCCTTGGTTCAGTTTTGTTGGAAGACATGAAGATGAGTTGACAAGGCTTCAGAGGGAGTAAATGTTCCTTCATATGGAGCATCGCATGAGGGGGTAAAGCCTGAGACTCCCTGTTGGTCAGTGGGTGAAAGGGCTTATGTGTTAGCAGATCAAAGCCCTGGCGGTGTTACCCCCTCCTGCGCCATCTCACTCCTCCACACCTTCTCATTCCTACACTTTCACAAAGAAAACACGGACCTATGATCCCAGTCTGTTCTACCCAGGCTTTGATTCACCAGGCACAGGATTCTTATTTTCTTTCTAGGCACGGCGAGGTGGCTTTGAACTCTGATGTCGTGGAGAGAAAACCATTCAGCTTTGCATGGAAGGAGCTAAAATCCAATAAATGCCTGTCTTCTCGTTCTCCCTGTGGTATCAAAGGCATCATAAATGCTTAAATGAAGTTCTAGATTTAGCTAGTACATATGTACACAAGTTTGCTTTAGCTTGCAGGTGAATTATCTTTTGTTATAGAAGAGCAAATGGCCACATGTGGCGGCTTTTCAGATGACCGTGGGGCTGAGTTCACATTTTCCGTTGTCGTGCTGTTCGGCAAAGCATGTGCTTTGTTTACCTGGATGATTGATTTCAAGTCGAGTTATGTACCGAGTGCTGTGAGAACAGGACTATGGCTCTTGTATCTCTCTAACCCAATGGTCCTGTTATAGTCATCGCTGGTGTTTATACTGTGCAGATGCTTGGCCCTTGTGAATATGTTCACCCCTCCTAGACCCTTTCTGTTTGATTAACTTTGTAGGTTTTCATGAATTATTAAGTCTGGCTGCCATGCCTGAACAGCCACATTTTTCACATCTTTTTTTCCATATATACCAAATGAGATTTTAGTAATGTAAAATATACATTACATGTTTTTTTTTAATGATTAGAGCATACAGCTCATGAAAGTCCAGTATCTCAACATATTAGAATATTTACATTTGTGTTTCATTAAATGACCATCCCTACAGTATAAATTCCAGGTATCTCTTGTTCTTTGAAACCACACTAATGGGGAAGACTGCTGACTTGGCAATGGTCCAGGAGACAATCATTGACACCCTCCACAAAGAGAGTAAGTCACAGAAGGTCATTACTGAATGAGGTGACTGTTTACAGAGTGATGTTGAAGCATATTATAAATGCAAAGTTGACTGGAATGAAGAAATTTGGTAGACAAATGTGCACAAGCAACAGGGATGACCGCAAGCATGAGAATACTGTCAAGTAAAGCCGGAGAGCTCCTTGGGAGAGCTTCACAAGGAGTAAAATGAAGCCGGAGTCAGCACATCAAGAGTCACCACACTCAGACGTCTTTAGAAAAATTACTACCAAGCCACTTCTTAAACAGAAACAACATCAGAAGCATTTTACCTGTGCTAAGGAGAAAAAGAACTGGACTGTTGCTCAGTGGTCCAAAGTCCTCTTTTCAGTAAATTTTGCATTTCATGTTGAAATCGTGGTCCCAGAGACTGGAGAGGCACAGAATCCAAGCTGCTTGAAGTCCAGTGTGAAGTTTCTGAAGTCAGTAATGATTTGGAGTGCCATGACGTCTGCTGGTGTTGGTACATTGTGTTTTATCGAGTGCAAAGTCAATGCAGTCATCTACCAGGAGATTTTGCAGTACTTTATGCTTCTGTCTGCTGACAAGCTTTATGGAGATGCTGATTTCCTTTTCCAGCAGGACTTTAACACCTGCCCACAGTGCAACAACCACTTGCAAATGGTTTTCTGATCCTGATATTACTGTGCTTTATTGGCCAGTCAACATGCCTGACCTGAACCCCATTGAGAATCTATGGGATATTTTCAAGAGAAAATAGTCGATCCAACAATATACAGATGATCTGAAGGCTCAACAGTGCGTCAGCAGTGCCACAGGCTGATCGCTTCCATGCCACACTTCACTGATGCTGTAATTTGTGCTAGGAGCAAGTCATTTGCTGTAATATATGCTGCCAACCAAGTATTGAGTGCATAAATTAACATACTTTAAAGAACTTGAACTTTTCTGTTTTGCAAATCTGTTTTTATTATTATTATTATTATTATTATTATTGATCTTAGGAAATATTCTAAGATTTTGAGATACTGGATTTTTGACTTTCATGAGCTGTAAGCTCTAATCATCAAAATTAAACCAAAAAATCTAGTTACAATAAAAAAAATGAACTTTTTCCCGATATTCTAATTTTTGGAGCTGCACCTAGTTTTTCTTAGTCAAATATTATAACACTTAACATTTGAAATTAGATCACCGAATCAGTGAGTTGATCTTTAGAACTGTCTAATTTGTGATTCATCAACTGCAGAGGCATCATGCCCATTCTAACAGAGGGGCACATGCCCTGTCAGATTTGTGAGGTAAATGTGTTCCAAAGTTTTTTGTCTTTTATTTACACAAATAAATGTGGTGGGTTTAGTGTGGGTTAATTGAGAAATGGAGGAAAGTCATGTGAGAGGACACAATGCCTCCATTACGATATGACTAGTTATGATCACAGTGATTGGTCCATGCGATAAATCACGCCTCTTGTGTTCATGCATGTTCTGCATTTGCAAATCAGTCTGAATGAACAATATAATGGTGTTAATGGGCAAGTAAACAAACAACTCACACACTTAAATAAAATAATAAATTAAAATAAGATATGAAATGGCCTGAAAACATGATCTGTGGTAGTTTTTAGTGAGTAATCAACTTGGTGAAAGTTAAGGTAAATCTCTGTGGCCAACATTTAAGATCATCTGAAAATTCAAAAGTAGTTAAAAGTTAATTATTAAAAAGAATAGCTGAACATAAGTTCATAATTATATAGTTTACAAAATACAGACTAGTTTACTGCCTTAAGTTATAATTTTGGAATATACTTGATGAGATTGATACTTGGCTTTAATAAATAGAATATTTATTACATTGTTAATGTAAAAATATAAATTACAATGGAATTTTTCTCTTTCTCTTTTTTTGATAGTGTAACAACTAATGCATATTTAATCAAGAAAGTGGGACTAGGACTTGAATTTACATTTGATTTAAAAAAATAAATAAATAAATATAAAAAAACTTTGCCGCCTCATTTCAGAACACCACTGATAGAGTACTGTCTCTGAAATGTGCTGTCAAATACAGAGCTATATTGCATGTTTTAAATTAATTTGTTTTTGTATGGTACAGAATATGTGCAAGCCTAATTTCCACAAAAATTAGAAGCAGCACAACTGTTTTCAATGTTAATAATTAAAACAATATATATCTCAAACACCAAATCAGTATTTTAAAATGATGTCTGAATGATTATGCATAACAAAAAGACTGTAAAAAAAAAAAAAAAAAAAAAGTAGTCTTACAGACTTTTCTAACTCTCTTATGAGACTTTTTTGACATTTTAGATCCTCTCATTTACATATTCTTCAAAGTTCCACTTTTTGTGTCCCACAGAAATGAGGAGTGACTTTGGGGTCATTTAGGGGTTAACTGTTTCTTTAATGCATGGAATTTTTAGGTATATTTATATGTTTCAGGTATTCCATATACAAGGTTTTAGAGGGAGAATCATTATTAAGCTGGCTGCCATGCACAATCAGTCACATTTTTCCGGTAATATTTCTGTGAACTTTTCCCATATATATCTGAAATGAGATTTTGGAAATGCAAAATAGGGTTATTGATATCCACATCTTTGTACTTGCCCACCATTTTACGTCCACCCTGTCTCCCCTGGCTAGTTCTACTATGTGTGGTTATTTAAAGCCTGATTGGTTGCTAAAGTGACCCATTGCTCTGTTGCCTGCTCTCTGGCTTGTCTTGAGATTTACAGATGCATTTGTGCCAAAGCTCTCCTTCCTGTTTCGATACACACACACACACACACACACACACACACACACAGTAGCAGAGTTTGGCAGGAGAAGAGATTCAGCATTACCTACATTGGTTTGTTATACATCAGACATCAGACACATTTGTGTGCTCATCATTTATCTCTCTCTAATATCCACACACACACACACACACACACACACACACTGCATACACAGCAAATGCATTCTTGGATACACACAGGATCTATTATGCACCTGTTTTCGGCCCATCTCCTCTCACTATCTCTCTCTACCTCGCACACTGATTCGCTCTCTCTCACTTTCACAGCCAGAGTCACACATTAGGCTGTATTCACTGGCTACTCTGACAGCTGAGCTCTTTGATGCAGAAAGAGATGAGTGTATCTCTAAGGTAATATTGCACTCTGCTGCCAAAAGGGGGGAAAAAAGAATGCTTTTGGACATCCAAACTTAATCGTTTTCACACCAGCTGAAGGGCAGCTTTGAGGACAGAGATGATAGGTATTTGGTGTGTAGCGTGAAAGTGTCAGTCGGTCATTTTGTGCATTTGAAACGCTGTGATCCTCAAAATGGAAAAATGTCTTTTATTCCTCTCACGCCAATGTTTAGTTGGTACCATATGTGTGGATTCAACTTGGGATGGGGGCAAAACATGAAGCGCCACACTGTAGGCCTGTACAAAATCAGCAAGTCTCACAAAAAGTGAATTTTTGTAGAATATCTAGGATCTGCTTTCAGTAAGTTTATGAGGAGAAGTCACAAAGAAGTGTGTAATCAAATCTTGTAACCCTTAACAGATGTGACAGGATCACTGAATCAGTGAACTGAATTGTCTAATTTGTGATTCATCAAATGATTCACTTAAAAAGACCATACTCAAATTAAGCATTTGTTTACATTTGTCTTAAACACCAAGGAAAGCTGGGAATAGCGTTGCCACCATGCATCTCTGGCAAGCACACCACCCCATCCCCAAAATGCGATTTTTAACTGCTGGGACTGAAAAGCTATTTTGTTAATTAGTTTATTTTTACCATAGTGAGTGCAGTCTTTGCAAAGCTGATTTTGTATAAAACATTTAACATTTAGCTATAATGGATTTAAGAAAATGGTTCACTACCATGGCAAGCACTAGCACAGCTGTGACAGAGCCCAGCGATACCAGATGATTTGGGAGTGGATAGGCCTATGCATGCCAAATTGAGTCCGTATCCCACATATCTATTTGGTAGAAGAACGAGGTCATTTTTAGACTCTCTGAGGTCCTCTCCAAAAAACGCAAATGCCCTCCCCAGTTTGTATGGGCTGGTGCCGACTCTGGCTGGGAATAGGTCATGACTTTAGCGTATGACTATTTTAGTGTCTTCCTCATACAAAGGAATTGTACAGAATGGCTTCAGAAGACTTGGGATATAAAACCCTTTTCATTATGCTGTTATTTTCATTATTTATTTTATAATTTTATATATATATATATATTATTATTATTATTATTTTTTTTTTTTTTTTTTTTTTTTTTTATTTGGTACTTTCGATCTCCTCATTCACATTATTATTAATAATTTCACCTTTTGTGTTCCACAGAAGCAAGAACTTAGCAGGGAATGATCTCACAGCTTTCACTAATGTTTATGGACAGTTATGTTAAATTATGTAACAAAACATTCTTTATGTTTGTGGAACGTTCTTAAAACTATTAATATTTGATCTACATTTTTAAAAAAAAATGGACAAAACATTCTGAGATCAGCATTCTCAGAACACCCTCATGATGTTACTTGTACTTGATGAACGTTCACATAATGTTGTGAGATGAACACAACATTATTCTCAATGTCTTTATGATGATGATTGTACTTAATGAACGTTCTAACCTTTTATATAACATTATAATCGCTGGACATTTTATTGTTCTTAGAATATGAAAAATAAACTTTTAAACAATGGTCTTATTTTGGGCAAAAATAATGTTAATAGAATGTTGTGAGAAGCGTTATAATATCACAACAAGAAAACCATGTTCCCACAATGTTTTTACAACTTAAATTTCTTACTTGGGATAGTGAGTAGGGCTGTGAAACGATTAATCGCGATTAATCGCATCTAGAATAAAAGTTTGTTTACATACTATGTGTGTGTTTATTTTGTATATTTATTATGTACATATAAATATACACACATACATGTGTATATTAAAACAAAATATTTATTTATATATATATATACCTATATACAATTTAGATTATAAATAAATATAAATATTTTAGGTATAAATCTAAAATATTTTTCCTTAATACATACATGCATGTGTGTGTATTTATATATACATAATAAATATACACAGTACCCAAATATATAGTATGTAAACATAAACTTTTATTTTGGATGCGATTAATCGTTTGACAGCACTAATATGAGGAATGAGGGGTGACTTTCAGGTCATTTTGGGATGAACTACTACTTCAATACGGGGAGTATTTGGGGTATATTTTTAAACTTTAGGCATCCTAAGATAAACTTTGTGTAGTAAATTTTCCACTGAGGTAAAATTTGTTAGATGTGCGAGTTCTGAAAGTCTTCAGGCACACAGACAGAATTTCCACATCAGGAAAGATCATAAGAGGAACTGTATGCGTATGTAAACACGAACACTTCCATCAGTTTATGGAGTCACTTTAGTCTAGCATGCCTTTGATTTTGCTTTGCACACATCACTTGTCAGATAAATGTCAGATAAGGGTTCAGCTTTCTGTCTTGCAGTTTAGAAAGCCAAATTCTACTCACATTTGGTGCATAATAATTGTTATTTTGAATTGGTGATCAGGTGATTTTGCCCAGACTTTTCATTCACAAATGCTTGAACTCTAATCAAAATAGTTTGAAGTGATGTGTTGCAAATATATTACTGTAGATGTGCAGTGATTGTCGAGGCAATGCAAATGCAGAGTGGGAGCATGGACAGATTGAGATACTGGCCACCATTTATGCCACAAAGATATGAATAATTAAACAAAAACTAATTACATGCTCACTCAATGATAAAACCATATCAGCTCCAGCCTGTGATTCACATTACTTAGCAAAATAATACATAACCTTTAGCTTGGAGAGCTTGAATGAAAGGGCTTCAAAGAGGATATATGTTTGCCCATAAATAATCTTCGGCTAATGCTTTACCAAACAGCTTCTCTCAACCTCGTCTAGCTCCCCATACTCTGAGGACCAATTTCCCTCCACATCGATCGATGGTCAATTCCAGCCGGCGTGAGAAGCATCTCTTATTCCCTATGGATTTTCACGTCATCCCAATGACGAACTGCAAATAGTCAGTCGCCAATCATGTCCCACTTTTCCGCTTACCTTAGCCTGTCGGGATGCCGCTGCTGCCCTGAGGTGGCAACGTACTGATGGAATGAGGAAGTGGCCCTCATGTGCTTGTCACAACCCTAAAACCTTTGGTTGACAAGTGGATGAGTAGTTAAAGGAGTAGTTCACCCAAAAATCATGTCACTTCAACTTTGCCTCAGTATGGTCTTTCGAAACATCTCATTTTTGGCTTTCTCTGAAGAGAATGAAGTCAGTTGGGATAGGAATAGCATGAGGATGAGTAATTGATGATGCAAATTTCATTTTTGAGTCAACTATTCCTTTAAGCTACTGGCTGTGGAGGAAAGACAGGAAGTGAGAGGAGTTGTGTGAAACCAAGGCCTGAGAAGACAGGAAGCATATGAGAGTGGTTATAAAACCCTTTTGAATATTCTAAGAGCAATGAGTGAAATTGTTCAGGGTCTTGGCTATGCTCCTGAAACATGATTGGCATGTTCCTCACAGAACTTCAGGTTCACTCCTCAATGAACTGAGCTGATTATGCTAATAAGACTTCATGAATAGAATGAGGCTTCGTTCTTCCTCCAGCGGCAGTCTGGCTTATGCAGTGCAGTGTGTTAGCACCTAATACTGCTATGTGACCTGCGCTTGAATTAGCTGATCTGGGATCTGACAGCTGCTGTATCTGACAGGCTATTCTCTGGCTGTCTGTTTCTTAAGCCTGATACTTGTATTTGCACCATGGTTACGCCGCTCTCACCGTGAAGACCTGCCCGTCATTCAGGGTTTTTTTTTAGTATTCTGCATCTAACAGAGCTTAACACATGCCTTTTTCTACTTCTCCACACATGGGGTGTGAATTATAATTGAATACTATATAATACATGTAATAACTGTGAAATTAGTCTCTTGCATCATAGGATGCATATTTAGACACGTTAAGATACTGAAAAAAAGGCAAAAATAAAAGGCATGAGACATTTTACTTCAGTAACCTTTGCATGGGGTTTTTGGATTACTTTTAGTTTAAATGCCGGCAATGCGGTGTTGCCAGATATTGCTATGAAAACAAATGAACAATTAATAAAAAAAAAAGAAAAGAAATTAGTTCAAATCTTTTGTAAATAAGATGAGATAAAGATATCGCAACCCTAAAAAAAGTGTCAAATTTAGTGAAAAAGACAAGTCAAATAATAGGTGGATCTTGGCAACAGGAAACTGTTTCCAAACCCTCACTCACAACTCCCCCAAGCCCTGTTCCAATCACGCTAAACATTCTTACAAACTGTCTAAACGAAATGATAAATTCTATGAGGAGGAATACAAGGAGTCTTAAACTGCTAATTAGTCATTCAGACAACAAATTTGTTTTTTGAACATGAAAAATTTTCCTCTGTGACCTTATAGCTGAGTACGACTTTGGATGGAGCCTTACGCCGGTTTCACACCGCAAGCGTGAGCTTCACGTCAGCGTAACTACAGCGTTACTGCAGCTGCAGACTCGTGAGAGTATTCACACCGAAAGCGTTTGTAGAGCGTGACGGCCGCAGTGGCTCCAAAAAATGTGGGCATTTCATTACAAAGACAACTATAAATTTGCTTGTAGAAATTTGCATTTGCATTTTATACATCTTATTTCACAAGTAGGCTATAAGATAATTTTGTTTGATGTACACTACAGTATGCATGTTGATATAGACATATGAAGAACATTTTTCGACTTAAGTCAAATTTGTCCATTAAATAGCTGCCCTATCCCATAGCGTCGAGAGGAAGCCCATCCACCGTTTATGACGTTTTGTACAAAAAAAAAAACGAAAAATAAAATAGTCAATACATTGTTATATATATGATTACCATCTGATGAAACTGTAGAAGCAAACCCAGGCCTTTTCCTTTGATGATAAGTCTTTGTAATAGCCTCGGTAATAGGTTCGTTTCGACCCCCACAATCAGTTTCATCTATTGCTGCACATGAATGAGGTACAATTTGGGTAGCGCTAGGCTAGAGCCTACAGAGTACGTTTTATTTTTTAATTTATTTATTTTTTTAATTTATTATCATTGTTATTATTATACCTTTATTAATATAGCGCTTTTTACAATCCAAGACTTCTTCAAAGCAGCCTTTTCTTGATGAAAAACATTAAATTCTGCAGTGAAGCAGTTTATATGTAGGATAATATTTTCTGGCTATTTTTTTTCAGTGCACCATACTTGCACCCAAACTGCATGGCAAAAAAAATATGCGCTGCTCACACGCCACTCACGCTTGTGGTGCGAAACCGGCGTTAGATCTATTTATCAGTTATTGATTGGTTGAACGCAGAACTGAAGGTGAGCTTGAGGTCAGGAGACCTCAATAAATGATTGGAGTCCAACATATGTAATCAATACCATATATCTCCTGTGCAGTTTTGCCTCTTTAGGAAATGTATCTTTTGTGAGTAAGTTACTGGTAACAAAGACAAAAATGTGATTTAGTATAAATCTTTTTCTGATGATATCTTGTCATCACTCTACTAAAAGTGGCCTATCCACCATTTTAACTGTAACAGCATGTGTGGGCATTTGTAAATTTGATGGGTCTGGCTTCCGGCCTCATCTGCGTCCAGATATTTTTAGCTGTACAAAACAGCTCATTTTGCTGCTTGATATTGCAAATTGGTATGTCTTAACATGTTGTTTTAATGTATTATCTTAATTATGAATACACTGGTTTGTAGTGCCAACAGTTTTACCGTTTACTGTTCTTATTCTTCTCATTATTTTCCTATAGCAGCTAATGAACTGGAAGTCTCTCCAATAGTCTTACTTCCACGTTGAAGAATTGGATATATATTATGTTAAAAATCATTGTTTGCTTTACATGTCTGCTTGTAACTTTTTGGAAAATAAAATGACATAGGGCACTTTAAAGCACTGTATATTTTGTAAAGTATATACATCAAGAGTGTCATTTAGGGACAGGACCTCACATTAAACATTCTCAGAGAAGTCTGAAACAGCTGATTTGTTTTCATAGTATGAAGTAGTAGGTGAAATGAGATTTCACCATAAACTATACAAATCGTGAAAATAAATAAATAAATAACCATGCACATGTAGGGGGGCTTCTACAGCTGTTGCGCACTGGGTCGCCGTAAGTGACTCTCTTAACAGCTCCAGTCACAAGAATGCAGGAGAACATCTGCTTCACTGAAAACAAATCATCATTAAATGAAGGCCTTGAAGTTAAAGCATCCGCTTCTGAACAGAATCATCTCAGCAATTTGTCCAATGTGATGCACCACAGTGTGGGCCCACATTAATTAACTGGAAAACAAAATTAAGCAACTAGCCAATCTGTGTCAACAGCATGCTCTTTTTCCCAGATAGGAGTGTTACTGTGTGTCATGTTGAGTTTCACAGTATCCATGAAAAAGATCCTAAACCATGATATCAATGAAACAGCAATGTTAACTCTCACTATTTACACAAAAATGTTAATTGAAATCAAGCTGAAATAAGATAAAATATAAAATTAAATTACAAACCTTAAATAAACCAAAGTCCCTTTTAAGGAAAGTCACTTGGCGGCCATATTTGTAAAGCCTATTGATGGCATCCACGACCAAGTCATATGTACTTTAATAGGGAAATCCTGGACTCTAAAAAACTGCTTGCCACAGTCACATTTAAATAACACATTTCACATCAGCAACAAAATCTGACAGGATCTGAACTACCGTTGCATCTGAACTCTTCATATTTTTTGTGCGCAAAAATATGTAAATATCTGATGACTAAATACGTGCAATTCACCTTTATTCCTCACGGAGGCACTGTTTAATAGACAATAATGACATGATGTTTCACTCATAAGTATCGCAGGCATAAAATAAAATATATATATATATATATATATATATATATCATCAGCAAAAAATTAACTGGTTTGAATGGCTTTACTGCAGAGCAGTTACTATACACAATAAAATATAAATGTCACTGTTATTTGATGGTGGCAGTGGTGAATAAGCTGCCAGTGATCAAAATATTGACTTTGAAGTCATTGAAAACGATAGCTTTGAGAATATGGTTGAGATTGCGAATATCAGCCAGAAGCGAAATATAGGCCTACTGTGGAAGTGTGTTCTGAGGATGATGGCGATCGTAAAATCATCTGCTCAAATTGAACCCTTCTAAGTTTCAAAAGGTAACAATGGTAATATGCTTTATTTTATTCTTCTGTAGTTGTTCTTAAAATATCAAGAGTTTTTTGCTATTGCAGAAGTTAGAGATCCATAGGTGTTGGGTATATAGGTCCGGGTCACTAAAGACCCGAATATGTAATAATGATTGGCGAAACATTCATGCATTTAGGGGTTAAAGTAAGAAAAGTAGTAACAATGACAAAAGCACAAAATACTAATGAAGTAAAAATAATACTTTTAAAATGCAGGTTTAGTCCCTTCGTATTAAACCTAAAACTATAACAACTGAATGGATACTAGCATTGCACTTAAACTAGGACATGGCCTACTTAGGTAAGGTATAGTGTCATTTTTTTTTCTTGTTTTTTTTTTTCTGGGACAAACAGTGAGAATGTTCTACTC
Organism: Cirrhinus molitorella; assembly: GCA_033026305.1. Lineage (NCBI taxonomy): Eukaryota > Metazoa > Chordata > Actinopteri > Cypriniformes > Cyprinidae > Cirrhinus > Cirrhinus molitorella. The sequence continues at coordinate 31,237,435 of CM065120.1, forward strand.
TTGACAGGATCTTCATGTTTGAGGGGGACAGTTTCACACATGTGCAGTGAGGTTTTGCCCTACAGTAAATGTGCTGTGAAAAATGATCCCTGGAGGTAAGAGGCAGTACTGCAACTCAACCACAACCGTGATGGCAAATAAATTACTATTAAAGTTAGTAGAGAAATGAATAGAAAAATCTACTTTTGAATCCAAATTAGACCAAAAGTCAGCCTGCTGCATCATAAGCCACCCTTACACGTTTCTATTTGTGATGACTTTCACATTGAGGTCAGAGTTTGATATAGAACAGTGACGTTCTTGTTGTCATTTCCAACTGTGTCTCTGTAATGAGAGCACCCTCACTGATGATGTCAGCACTTGCGCCAGGAGCAATTTGCATTCAGTCCCTCGAGCTCTTGGTGGCGGTGACGGAGAAGATTTATGCCCAATAGTGGATACATCACTGTCACCATGTAATCATAATAAACACAGCAGCCCATCCCAACTGATACCTCGCTTTGAATTTAGAGTACAGGAGAGGACTCACATTTATAGTCATCTTGGAAGTCATATATAAGCAGTCATCTCAATATTATACAGTCCAAATATGTAGGCATGCTGTCACCTGATAGCCAACGTATTGATTTATGTGCAGAAAACTAACCTGGCACACTGACTATTTAAAAACCCAATAAGTGGGGTTTGAATGGCAGCTGTGGGGGCTTTGTCAGAATCTCACAATTAAACCAGCCTTAATTTCATTTGCCTCCTATGTTGGGTTTTTCAGTTTTATATAATTTGTCACAGATATGATTACAAAAATATATTTTCTGTTTCTGTTCTTGCGGGTAGACAGTGTTGTGCATGAAACCGATTACTGGCCTGCATTATTGAAGGAATAGTTCTTCCATTATTAACTCACCCTTGTGGTGTCACAAACCTGCAGGTTATCTTTAACCGTGTAAAACAAAACTTTTTTTTGTTTTTTTTTTTTAAATACTGTATGCTGCAACTTGTAATGCAACTGCTGTATTCCAAGTTATCTGAAGCCATACAATGTTGCTGATTTAATTCATGATTTTTGGTTATGGGACATATGGAAAACAATGACTTTTTATGTTGCTAATGTAAGAGATAAAATGATTTCCTCCAAAGAGAGCAAACAACACCTCACCTTGCTCATTTACGACCCCCTTCCTCACTCTCCTCTCCCCTCCCTGCCTCTCAATCTTCTCCCCCAAAAGCAAGAATATGCATATACCACATGTTCTTTCCTTTCATGTTTCGTTTCGTTCTAGAGGTCTCTGTGAGATTGGTAAAATGGTCTCAGTTTTACAGCAGTCATTTATATTATGAAAAAGATTTAAAACTCTTAAAGAATTCTGTTCTGCTGCGGAAGGTGTGTGTCCTTCCTGAAGGGTCTGGTGGAAATGTTTTTCTATCTCTGGCCAGGTGTGACCCTGCTTCGCGAGATTCTGACAAACCAAAAGGTCTTCTTTTGATTTTATGGATTGATTTTATGGATGTTATGGATTTATCGGAATTGGATTCTCATGGTTTAAATATAGAATTGTCATGATACATTTTACCGGACAAATAAAATGTTATATTTAATTTATTCTAATTTCTTCTGAAATCATTATGACTAGTAGATCATGTGGAGGCTGATGCTACCTCAAATCTATGGCCAGGATTTACAAACTGAAGGCACCTGGATGAATGGAGCAGTTAGCACATCATCGTGTGATGATCTGTTTCCCGTTTATCGCTGATCTAGCAAGTTGTATAGGTAATGACTAAGTTAACCTCACTTTGTATCAAAAGCAAGCAGTACGCGGTGGATATTAAGTGTTTATTAGGTGTTTATTAAGTGACGAGTTTGTGTTTGTATGATCCACGTAAGGCCAACGTGAGACACAAATGTGGCATGGGGTCTCTGATGAACGAATAATTGAAAGTATGGAATGCCAAGAATGATCAAATATCTAAACTGATTTATAATTGATATTTGTAATCGGCCTAAATTTAATGATGAAATTGGACTTGAAATTGGAGATTAAACATGGAGCTAGATTAAAATGGAAACTAAATCCTGATAAATTAAGTGCACTCTGCAGAAGCGCAGGGAAAAGTGGATGGATCCTTACACTAACATGCAAGTTTCTCCACTGGCACATTATTTAATGTGAAATGTAATCAGAAAATCATTTTCTATATTATGGTGTTTGTTGTTCTTGCAATGTTGAGATATTGGACCATTGCATGACCTTATATGACTACAAATCAAATAAACTTAATTTATTGCACATTTCTAGTCCTTTGTGGACTTGACAGCTGTTTTTGTATATGTGACCATGGACCACAAAACCAGTCATAAGGGTCAATTTTTGGAAATTGAGATTTATACAACATCTGAAAGCTGAATAAATACACTTTCCACTGATGTATGGTTTGTGATAAGACAATATTTGACCAAGATACAACTATTTGAAAATCTGGAATCTGAGGGTGCAAAAAAATACAAATATTGAGACTTCATTGTCCAAATGAAGTTCTAGCAATGCATATTACTTATAAAAAATTAAGTTTTGATACATTTACAGTTGGTAATTTGCAAAATATCTTCATGGAACATGATCTTAATATTCTAATGATTTTTTGGCATAAAATATATATCTATTTTTTTCCCAACAGTAGCTTGATATACTTGAATATCCAAGTTTCGCATACAAAATGAACTCAGCCCACATCCTGTAAGCTTCTGTTTGGGAATTAGACCTTTCTAGAGATGTAACTGATTTTCAGGGTTTGAGTTACTATTATAATGAAGCACATGTGTCTTAGGTGTCTCATTAAAGCTGTGTTGTGGTGAAAGGACAATGTGTGGGTGTGAGGAGACTATGCTGCATTACTGTAAACAACATGGAGTTATTTGTAAATTTACTGGGGCAGTGTCTCATTGTGTTTCACAATGTTTAATGATTCATCCATGACAGAAAAAAAAAAAAAAAAAAAAGAAGCCTAATACATTCTTGAAAGACACTTTTTGGGGGAAAGATATGACCATTGCTTGAGATCAAATTAATCTGTATAATGCATTTAAAGGATTTTAAAAGAACATTAAACAGATTTAAAACAATGAGGATGAGAAAACCAATCAAACTTTTTATATTTGATTGAACTCCTCCTAAGTTTAATATTTAATATCAGTAAGCAGGATTGTGTTAAAGATTTTTTTAATGATTTTTACTTGATACTGTACATTGAAGAATGTATTGTAATGCATTTTTTCAAGTGATTTAAGTTTAAATATATTTAGTGTTGCACATTAATTTAACCACTGACCACATTCTGAACAAAAATTTACATCATTTGACTTTTTGTTAGGATGTCCTTTTGTAATGTTTTAAATGTCTTTTTTTTTTCTTTCTTTCTTTCTTTTAATAAATATAATAGCATTTCTAGCTACTAATCAAACTTTCTAGCTACTAATCATTGCAAATCTAGTTCTTTTACCTGTATTTGTACATCTTGAAAGAAATCTCTGTGAAAGTCCAGTTTCTCATTAAGGGGAGTTGTTAACAAGTGAGCTGCTAATGATGAGGAAATCTGAACATGCAGCGTGTGCTGTCACGGACTGATGGGCTAATAATGCTGTACTTACCTTTGCAAAAGATGTCAGGGGAGGAAAAAAAAAATCTATTTATACACTCACTGTTTCAACACTCACCAATGTTCTAAAATACAGCAAGATTTATATACAAGAATGAAACTGAATTTTATACTTCGTCTAAAGAGTCATACATTTTAAAGGATGATTCAACAATATACACAATGTACACAGACTATTATTATAATTTCTAGACTATATATATTTTTTTCTGCAGTATAAGTTTTGAAAGATGTTGTGTTATTACTTTTCCAGACTGATATCGATTTAAGGCGTTTTTATTACAGTATGTATGAGTAGCTGCTGTCTTTAGTTTCAAGTCTTTTTCGTTCTTTTAGGGTAGCTTAACAACTGAATCATTTGATTGAAATAGATAATAGAAAGATTATCTTAAATCTATACTGGAAACCACTGTCGAGTACAGAGTTGTTTGGTGAAACATCTCCGATTATCTCTGAGTGTTGCTACGTGTTTTGCTTTTATAGATACTGACCTCTTGTGCAGTAGAGTGGTGCTCTGTGCTCTTAGTGAGCGCATGATGACATTGATCAGAGTTATTGATTTTAGTAGAGCTATTGATCAGCTCAAGTGTCAACCGCCTGCTCTTCCTTATTATTTCCCATGCAGACCTGAAGATCTTACTGCGCATTCACTAATATGTCAGTAACATGCCTAGGTAAGCTTATTAATGAATCCATTCATTTGCCATTACTTTTGATTTGGGTCCACTTTGTTTCAAATACTTATGCAGATGATAGAAGCTTTTTTCAAAAATGCTGACAGAATCTTGGACCCCACTGTATCTTCAATCATTTTTGGAATATCTTTAAACAAGCCCATGAATGTTTAATCGCCAGCCATTATGCCAGAAATTGATCTTGATTTAAACAGGACAGCGAATATGGGTGTAGTTGACTTTGCTGTTTTGCCGTCAGGCTAAAACTGTCCACTTCTACAGAAACAATGAATTTGATGAGGTCTTTACCGCACTCAAAACATTGCTGCTTACCACAAAGCATGCTGGGAGTCAAACAGGATTGTAAATGCATCAGGAGGGGCCAGCAGCAGTCCCGCTTTACCCATCTTAAAACCGTTCAGAGCGGGGCTGCATTTGTCATTTCCACAGTTCCACATGCGGTGCCAGCCTGCGGAAAACATTTTCTCTCACTTCCAGTAGATAAGGGGCTTGTGTGAACCCTGCACTTTTCAGAACGAAACGCAGCTGAAGTACTTAGCCAGGCACATGCATTAGATAAATCAAAGCAGAAAAGGTTTTGGCTAGGTAGAGAAAGAAAGAGGGATGTGAATTTTGTATAACCTCACATTCACCATTCAGTTTCATGCAAATGTGAAGCAATAGCTCAAGGAGAGGCTCTAAGCAGTGGGCAACCTTTTGTTTTTCTTTCTCGATTTTGATGGTTCCTGATTTTTTCTGAAATCCTGCCTTTAAAAAGCACATGTGGGTTCTGTTGTTTATAGACCATATTTCAACAGTGAAGTGTTGCATCTAGTTAGTCTGTTTTAGTCTGTGAAAATATTGAAACATAAAATATTGACTACTTGCCCCCTATTTGAAGGAGTCTGTTGGGCTTGATGCAAATTACATTCACAGTGACACCCTCACAAACTGTTCTATTCAGTAAATCTGCCTGAATCTAGATGATTTTTGCCACAGTTTAGCATTTAAGTTTAGTTCCATGTGGATTAATTTCCATTTGGATGCAAATGTGGCCCTCCCTCCTAATGCAAATTATATTTTATAATGATCTGTCTGTAATAGTTATTAATAGCCCACTTATGAAAACTATTTTACACTTATATTCCTGTTATTACAAGAAATAATCGTTTAGTGACCCAGAAATCACAGGTTTTGTGTAGTATAGCTTTTACGCAGCGGAAATATTATTACGCAAGCCTGCTGCTGGAGTTACGCTGCAGATTTACAGTACATATGCCTTTTTTGCGTGTGTGTGAAACAGACAAAAATGACATCAGCATAACTTGGGGTGTTAAGCCTCGGTTGCAACATGAGGAAAACACCAGCAATCATTATAAATTTAATAAATGTGCCACTTTGTTCCTTGTCTCGGTGGCAGGCGGCAAATTATTTTATGGGCTCTGACACAATTACACTTTTTAAGATTGAATATGATACATTTCGATGTGCTTTATCAAATAGTGGCACAGCTTATTATAGTTCATCATTTTATGTGCTGTTTATCAAAGCATGTAGGGAAATCAAAGTAAATGTCTGTTAAGAAAAACAATAGAGAACTGCGGCAAAGATGAGAGCAGTTTCTAACAACATTTGTGCTTACGGATTCAGATTTGACTTCAAATGTGCTCCTCAGTCGTTCATGCAACATCAAAGAGACTCAAATCCAGCTGCTACAGTTAAATGCGTTTGGTTTGTTAAGAGAACTTTTATGTGATATGTAAGTGACCTTTTTCACCTTACATGAGCTTTAAATTACTTCACTAAACAAAATGGGTTAAGCTTTTTTGCATTTATTGTCTGTTTTAGCACCTAATTCAGTCCCACAGGTTCTCAAAACAGTATTTTAATAAGCCGTCCATTTTGGTTTTTGTTCAAATATGGTCTATAAACCACTGTAACGATGTAAGCTGTTAGTTTGTGAGTTGAAAAATCAGGTAAACAGGTTGTATTCAGTGTACAAACAAACCTACTGTATACTATGACTTTCCTTTTCTTGCAGTCTCAAGTCCATTTAATAGTCAATATAGATTTCTTGTTGCTTCTTAGCTTATTTTTGAAATATATATTTTTCAATGTCTCATTTTCGCTCTTTTTCTAAAATCTCAGTCATTCGGTTCTCTCCGTGCCCTCTCTTTGACGGGGCTGCTGTTTGCCTTGACCTTGCAGCTCTTGTGTTACGCTGCTGCCAGTCGTCTGTCCAATTACAGCATCCTTTTAGGGTCCGCCTCAAAGCATATCAGCTTGGCAATCCTATTCTCTGTCCAGATCAAAGCAGACAGCAACTTCACAAAGCCTCCAAGTTTTTTTTTTTTTTTTCACACACACTCTTTTGTGTTCTTTGATGTTCTCCACACAGGTATTGCACTGGACAGCGAGAATGATGAAATCCTCAACTCCCCCCACAGCACACAAAACAGCTGTCAGCTATTGTTAACGTCTTAAATGAGTCCTCATGCCAGGGTTTGACTTTCAGCTATTTGTTTTTAATATTTATTTTCTTTTATCACTTCTAACCAATACACAACCCTGCCATGCACCTTCCTTGCTAACATAATAGTTGCTTTAATGTCAGTTAGACTGAACACTTTGTGTGGTGTTTTTGTGTGCGTTTATCTAGGTTTTGCACTTGCTATGTGATTATTGGATCCCTTCCAAAACCCAGTAAGTTTTCATTAATGCCTACTACCTGCATAGTTTTCTTATGCAGCAGCATCATAACTGTCACAAGTGATTGATATGGAACGATGTAGTACATATGCAGTAACTCTAGACAACCCCACAAACACTTATTGCTCCAATACATTTCCATAAATATGTATGCATGTGCATGTGGAATGTATGTGTGTGTGTTTATGTAATAAATAAGAAATAACTACACTAAGTTTAGCATTTAAGTTTAGTTCCATGTGGATTAATTTCCATTTGGATGCAAATGTGGCCCTCCCTCCTAATGCAAATAATATTTCAGAATGATCTGTCTGTAACAGTTATTAATAGCCCACTTATGAAAACTATTTTACACTTATATTCCTGTTATTACAAGAAATAATCGGTTTAGTGACCCAGAAATCACAGGTTTTGTGTAGTATAGTGTAGTAGGCCAAACTATTTTTATTAATGCTTTTCAGTACTGAAATAAATAAAGTGTATTTATAATTAACCTGCTTTGTCCACTATGTTATATATATATATATATATATATATATATATAAATATATCTAATTTTTTTTTTTCTTTGTAAAGAGGAATGCCTTCCATAGGCAGCATAATAATAATAGGCACCAAGGTCACAGTATGCATTTAATACTTGGAAAAAAAAGAGTCATTTCCAGGAACACAAAAAAAGAACCCAATGAGAAGACTCAATCAGTTGTGCTCATTTGATTAGTTGAATTCACTTAGACCTGTAATTGACCTTGCTTCTTAAATTGTGTATGGAATCCCTTTCCACCACACAGGTATGACGTAAGTGGAATGTATGAAATATTGTCAGAATTATGAGATTAAAGGTTAACATTGACATTATAATTGAAATCAATGAGGTAGAAGGTCTTAAAAGGCACAATTATGTAAAGTTTTTTATTTATTGAAATATACAAAAAACAGTAGAACAGTGTTATGTATTTTAATGACTTGAGTACTTGCATTATCCCAGATGTTTTCAAGAATGTCTAAATCTAGAGAAATAAAGAATTGAACAAGTGTAATGGACCATGTCATTGTTTCGACTGTCAGTGACATCATACACTATCAATAGTAGAAATCATGGAAACACCAAAGACACTTTAATATGTTGTGTTTTATTAGACAAGTGACTACCACACCAAGTAGCAATATAACAGAACTTTCAACACACTCAAATATATCCAGTATAATAAAACACTGATGCTTTACCCCTCATACGCATGACCGAAAGGAGTGGAAGCAGTCGACTGTGGCATAATAAAAGCTGCTTTCCAGCCATGTGTCGCTCTAGTCTCTCATTAGCAATCGCTCCAACGTCCTCGTTTCCATTCAGTGGCTTTCAGCCCCACCCTGCTTCATGCTACATTGACGTTAAAGGGACAGTTCACCCAAAAATGAAAATTTGATGTTTATCTGCTTACCCCCAGGGCATCCAAGTTGTAAGTGACTTTGTTTCTTCAGTAGAACACAAACCAGGTTTTTAACTCAAACCGTTGCAGTCTGTCAATCATATAATGGCAGTCAATGGCTACCAAATCTTTGAGAATAAAAAAAAACAAAACAAACAAAACCAAATTAAACCCTACGACTCGTGACGATACTCTGATGTCCTAAGACACGAAACAATCGATTTGTCTGAGAAACTGAACAGTATTTATATCATTTTTTACCTCTGATTCACCACAACATCCATCTGTCCTGCGCGCATGCACAGCGTCCGGGGGGTGATATACGCACAAGCTCTGGCGTAGTATGCACGTTGAAAAATCCACGTTGTCTGATGCATGGGCGGCGTTCTATGTTTCTGCTGGTGGGTGCTCATCACCGTATCTCATATCTGTTTACAATAAGCACTTATTCACGCATACACAGGACAAAGTTTAAGGCCCACGCGTAAAATCTGAGGGAGCGCGCTGCAAGCCGACAAATTATAATAAGCGCACACTCTCTCGTATTACAATAATGCACTGTTGACATTTGTCATTAAAATAAAGTCAAAACCTGCCTCAAATACAAATTATGAAAACAAGAATAAAGTGGTACAAGCTACAATACACTTCTAGTTGGTTAAAATTAACAGGGAATATCTCATGTTTTTCCAAGGGTGCTCGGATCGGCGCACATGGTCTGATGACATATAAAAATAGTCTTCCATTGGAAGACTCCATTGGATAGGACATCAGTGTATCGTCATGAGCCACAGGGTTTAATTTGTTTTTGTTTGTTTTGTTTTTTTTTATTCCCAAAGATATTGACATTATATGATTGACAGACTGCAACGGTTTGAGTTAAAAATCTTCGATTGTGTTCTACTGAAGAAACAAAGTCACCTACATCTTGGATGCCCTGGGGGTAAGCAAATAAACATAAAATTTTCATTTTTGGGTGAACTATCCCTTTAATAAATCTTTAACGCATTAGCTTTAAATCATGCATTAACATGATTTCTGCTCAAGTCCCATCGGATTGCATCGGCTAATAAGGATGAAGACAACTCCCATGATTCCACACTCATTCACGATATCATCAAACTACTTTGGCTCTTGTTGCTTTGTTTGTTTTAAATATGCGCCCCCTAGCCCTGAAAATTACTTATCACATAGTAAATCATAATTGAGATCATTCATTATTTCCATATGCAAATATATCAAAGCACTCAAATTTAGACTCAAATCCCTTGCATATTATTTTAATTTATATACAGTAAAAATTTCAGAACCCCATTAAACCCTGACAAACTATAACAATGAACAAAATGCTGTGATTTCTTTGACATTCCAGGCAACAGGTCCACCACCAGGGTAGTTTAGGGAGAAAGAACAGTTAAAATTGCACCCCCTTGCCATCTCTGTAATTGCTACACTGATTTCATGTGTCAGTCACAGCTCTTAACAGACGGGTGGTTGAAAAGGAGTGGTATATAAACATTTTCTCTTTTTTTTCCTGCCTATGTTGTTAAATTCATGTCAGGTGAATCGGCAAATCGTTTTAGAAAAACAGCAAGTAATTACATTTTGATTGGCGATTACAAAGACAATTCATGGAACAGCATGAATTGTTCACAATAAGATCAAGGAATGTGGATTGTGTAAATGAAGGCCTGTTTTGATTTCATCTTGACTTCAAGAGATCGTTTCTGCAAGTATTGCATGAAAGTGGCAAATGGATAAATCTACATGAGGTTGTTAGATGCACATAGTGAAGTATCTACCAATTTACCATGTCGAAGATTCATCCAGTCATGCTGATAAACGGAGCGTCTGTGCTGTTTCTCTCATTTGAATGTTCCAGGCATTTGCGCATAAACCCTCAGTATTTGCTTTATTGATCTGACACTCCATCAAAGATGGTAAACGTGTATCACCTCCACCTCCTGCTTTGAACCATAACACTCGGGACGGGATAAAAAGGTGAAGAGGTGTCTATCACTAGACATCGCTCACGGGCATTTCCCCCGAGGCTTCTAGAATGACGCTTCAACAAATTGAAATTGATGGCCATTTGACTAGTGGCAGAATGACATTTGCAGTGTTTGGTGTAAATTTAGACTCTCAGGAAAATAAGTATTTTAAACCTTAGTTCTTTCGATTTAACCTTTTCTTAACACTACTTAGTTTTATTGCAAACTACCCTCCTCTGTGTTTTATTTGAATTGGTGCTTTTCAATAATATCCATTTAATACCAGTTTAATACAATGTACTTACATTTCTAAAAACATATTTGAAGTCTTGCCTAAAAAAACCCTTAAAACTACATGTGACAAAAAAGAGTATTATTTCTAAAATTATAATGGATTTGGGTGTCTGTCATATATTGTATCAAGCTACTGTTGTGTTATTATTATTATTATTATTATTATTATTATTATACTATATTATTTTATATACACACCTAGGATGTGCAAAGTGCACTCACTGTTTCTTTCAATTTATTGGTTGCCTTTACCAACCTGAGAGATTAAGTAGGATTCTTTCACAATAAAACATGTCATTGAGTTCTTTACTTTCTGTTGCAGCTGTCCTGGGCTGCTTGTAATTTCCTGAGCCAGTAATCAACAGGTAGTCCGGCATGCTGTGCTTGGCTCTATCAGCCTCTCCACACAGTTGAACAGATTGGCATCACTTTATGAAAGAGAGAGTGCATTTGTCTGAATTTCAATCGAAGCCCAGCTCTATATCATGACTCACCAGCATCGGCAATATCACAGCTAACTACACTTAGGCTAAAAGCTCTTTCCTAAATGGAACCATGGAAAGTAAGAAATTTGCTGACTTCACACACATACTAAAAAAATACAAGAGTAATGGAACACCATATTATAACTTCTAATTATAGTGTAGTGCAGTGGTTATCAAAATGTGGGGCGTGTACGATATTGTAAGATACATTTACATTATATATGAGAACTCTTCACATATTGAGCAAATGTGCTTATAAACAAAGACGTTTTCAGTCGTATGAATTGAAGCACTTAAAATATAAAGATGGGCCGTAAACTAAGATTATGCCTTTTTGAGGTTTACTTTTAAAGTCGCCATCTGCTCATCCATCTCCTGTGTAAGAGAAAATATTCTTTTAATATTGCTTCTACAAAGAAGTAAGTCTTATTTTCATTCAGTTTCATTAAATTTCAAAGTTTTTAGCAGAATAACAGAACATTGGGCCTCATTTATCAATCTAATGTAGAAATGAGAGCAGATCTGAGCACAGGGTTCCCATGTGATTCATGAAGCATTTATATGCCACTGATCCCATCTTACGAATGATCAGATGTTGCAAAATTTGGCGACTGAAAACAGTCATCATTTACAGTACAGATTACACCCCTACACTGTAAAAAAACAATTTGTTGAGTCAACTAAGATAATTTGTTTCCTGGCTGCCTTAAAATTTTATGTTTAGTAACTCGAAAAAAGTTTAGTCAACTTGAAATGTTACATTTTACTTAGTAAAAGCTTACCATTGTAAGCTTACCATTGTGATTTGGTCTAAGGAAAGGGTAAGGAGATTTTTGTTTTGAACTGGCTGGCTATGTACTTCCTAAAAAAAATGATTTTGGATGATTTTAACTCCCCCCAAAATTTAATTTGTACACTGTAAAAAAAAAAAAAAAAAAAAAAACACAGTTTGTTGAGTCAACTTAAAATAATTTGTTACCCTGCTGCCTTGAAAGTTCAGTCAACTCAAATAAGTTTATTAAAGTTGAAATGTTAAGTTGTACTAAGTGACAAATTATTTGAGTTGACTAAACTAAAAATCTATTAAAATTTGTTAAACGATGTTTTTTTTTGTTAAATGATGCTCAACGCATCACTAGGACTCCACTTCCAGCCATAAGAGACATTCAGAGGAAAAACTGCATGCGTCGAGCACGCAGTATCCTTAAAGACTCCTCTCACCCTGCCCACAGACTGTTTTCTCTGCTGCCCTCCGGCAGGCGCTTCAGGAGCCTCCGGACCAAAACCAGCAGACTGAGGAACAGCTTCTTTCCCAGAGCTGTCTCCTTATTGAACTCTGCCCCTCACTGAACTCTGCTCCTCACTGATTCCACTGCATCTCCTCCATATCTTTACTCCCCTCATCCTCCCCAACACCTCTTAATTAACCAGAACTGTTACACTTATTTGCACTATTCACCTATATTCGCACTACAGCATCACCCATATGCACTACAGGTCTGCTCCATTGCTCATTTGCACTACCTGGTTACACTTTCAATTAATGCTTAATTGCATTATTTATTGCACCTCAATGCACAATTTGTAAATTTCTGTTTATAGTAAATACTGTATATTATGTTTATAGTACATACTCCATTGTAAATTTCTGTTTATAGCAAATTGCCATCAGTATATATGTTCATAGTATATACCCATTTGTAAATCTTTACCATGCTTCATTATACACTTAATTTATTTATTTATTTAACTTATATCCTGCACTCTACTGCTTATTGCACTTCTGGTTAGACCTAAACTGCATTTCGTTGCATTGTACTTGTACATGTGTAATGACAATAAAGTTGAATCTAATCTAATCTAATCTAAACTTAACTGCTGTGTTTGCAACTCAAATATCTAAGTTGTCACTTAGTAAAACGTAACGTTTCAAGTTAACTAAACTTTTAGTGAGTTGATTGAACTTAAAATTTTAAGGCAGTCAGGTAACAAATTATTTTAAATTGACTCAACAAATACAGTGCAGTTGGCAGACTTTTGTTCTGTTACAACTGTTACTTACTTGTTCAGAAGACATTTTCCATTGAAAATTCTTATTTGAGTCATAGTTCCAAGACATAGAATCTATGATTCCGAAGTACATTGAATATTCACACCAGTGTGATGATTGGCACCCACACATACGTCTCAAAACTTTAGATTATTCTGCGCTGAGAAGCCATGTCGATGCACAATCCACACAAAGAACATAATTCCACAAATAACTGCAATTTCAGGTTTTAAACAGAGATGACAACAAAGAGGCAAAACTTTCGAACTGCAGCTTTAAATTATATAAGATTTAATATAAGAAAATATTTTGGATAGATATAATATTTAGAGTAAATGGAATGTTTTATCATTTCCGACACATTTTTAAATGATAAACATGTGGCTCCATATGTTTTGATTCCAGTCAAAATGCTCATAACAATTCTCAGCCGGATTTATGGTGCACACAACTTTACACTAACTCAAAAACCTAAAAATATTATTTTTTTATTCCTCTGTGAATCAGTTTTCACTAAAAAGGGGGCTATAACTGTTAAAGGGGTCATAAACTGCCTTATTTATTATTATTTTGTACTGTTCTCTGAGGTCCACTTATAATGTTATCATCAAAAAACTTCATAATTTAGAAATAATAGGCTATTTTTCCACAACTTGGCACTGCACAACATCTTGTTGTCTTCGGAACCATCTTTAGCGTTTGCTTTCTGCTTAGATCTGTGTTTGGCTTTCTCATTTTTTTAGTTTTTTTTAGTTGTTACATCAACTTAAAATAATTTGTTACCTGGCTGCCTTAACTTCAAGTTCAGTCAACTCAAAGAAGTTTACTCAACTTGAAATGCTAAGTTGGACAACTTAGATATTTGAGTTGATTCAACTTAAAATTTTAAGGCAGCCAGGTAACTAATTACAGTATGTTAGGTTGACTCAGCAAATTGTGATTTTATTTTTTTACAGTGTATGCGTGAATTTGTGGGTGGGGCTAAACAGGCAGTGATGCAGAAGCATGCATTGATATTGTGTGGAGGTGATGTTTAGCCACACTATTGCATCATTACTTTGGGCAGTTTCACTTCAATATAAGCTGAGAAGAATATATACACCAAGAAAGTTGAGTTCTAAAACTTACAGGACATTTTTTTATAGTACAATGACCTCTTACATGTTAAAAGATCAAGGGAATTTTGAATTCTCAGTTCATTTTCTCATAGTTTTCCTCTCGTCTAAGCATCTGCTAAACACATAACTGTAAATGGTTAGTTTTTGTCTTCACTCCATTATTCACCGTAGGTACATACATTTTGGAAACAATATTGATGGACAGTCAAATTATAGTGGAGAGAGGTGTGAACATTTTTTTTTATATTTAAAAGAGGGTGTGACAATAAAAACCTGAAGGCTAGCTAAATGTACACTTACCGGTATTTTTGTTTATTTCCTTTGAGAGCAGATTGTCTCAGTCTATAGCTGATCTGCGCTCTTAACTGTACCTGTCCATTAAAGACTTAAACTGAGTGCCTGGCTAGTGTTTCTGGCGATCTGCCCTGAATTTTTGATTAAAGCCCTTGAGCCTAGACTGTATAAGCCAGCGTTTGTTCATAACAGAATGATTCTTTAAAATTAATACATTGTGTGTAGGAGAACCTACCTTTTTGAAATATTTTTAATCAGTATTTACAGAAAGAGAGCGTAAGTTTAATATTATTGCAGATGTTTTTTGAATAATTTTCTCTATTTTTCCAATAGCAGAACTTTTCTGTCCAACAGTATTGACTCTGTACTTTACTATATTATTAAAAATGTAGTCCGTGTCCCTACAACCACAAAATATTTTGACCTGGCGTTCACCGAGAATCGATGCGTGGCACAGGGTCAAACAGGCACATATTGCTCTAAGCATCCTGAATTCATAAGCTTTCTTATGAACCCTCAGCAACAAACAAACAGATGACTCTCTATGGCCACCTCGCTCCAGGTTTAATGGCAGCCATTAATTATTTGACTGCTTAATTTTGGAAGCTTATTTCATTATGCAAGGCTTTAACGGAGGGACTGAACCTTTGACCTTTGCTGAGAGAGTGTGTACCCAATGTTTAGGCAGTCATAAATAGCCACTTATCTCTGGTACAACCTTTCACGGTGATGACTTGGAGCAGAGCAAGAGTTGGACAGTAATTGTGTTCTCATTAAGGGTTCGTCTGTGCATTGTAATTATGGACCTCACTCAGGAAATAATACCAAGTGTTAATAGGTCAATAGACATCAAGTTGTTACTTCAGGTGTGAAGAGGAACATTTTCTGAGTTTTGGTGGTCTGTTTTTGCAGTGAACATTTATAAAGTGTGAGACATTACAGATTCATCTTGGGGCAGAGAGTACTTTAAATCATAAATTAATGAGAATTTTGGTGCTTTAAATTAATATTCTGTTTTTTGAATCCCTACATAACTAAATTTAGATACATTTCTATATACATTTTGACCCCATACTTTCTAAGAGGGATTTATTTATTTCTTAAACATAAAATTTCTCTTTTATCTTCCAAGTATTCATTGCTCATGAATAAGTAATGCTTCTTCACTGTGGAGGTTAAATATTACATAAACCATGTGCCACATTTGCAGCAACTGAACAAATTCAACTGAAAGAAATATGTCATTTTACATGTTTTTGCTGCACACATGCATGCACACAGAGTTATAAATCATATTTATATAATGAATTGTTACAAATTGTTTTTTCATTGAAGTTACTTTAACATTAAACATTGGCAGAATATCCCCAGGTCTCCCCTAAATATTGTATTGTTTCTAAAACAACACACTCTTTCTAACGAGGCAGTCACTGCGATTAGCACCTTTTGTTTGGAGTTACTGCATGTTCTGTGCTCATTAAAGAGAATTCATTGATTATTATTTTCCCCCCCATGGTTACAAATCATCACCCTCCTTTGTTCTGCATGCTGACATTTGCATCTTTGTAATCATGAAAATGTGTGTGTGGATAATGTCTGTCTGATGTTGGTCCTCTTCTCACCTCACATATTTTTATTCAATCCATTATACAACTTGTAGCATTCTTCTTTTGCCCTCTATAACATTGATATTTACCACCTCAATACCATGAGCTTTATTTTAGTAATATTAATATGCAATTATGATGTGATTAATATTTCAAATTACATTTTATTTAGTAATTTGTTGTGCTCTTGTCTTTTCTTCTATATAGCTTTATACAGAAGTTCTTTCTGGTCTCTGAATCTGATTGACTGAGAGGAGTGTGATATTCCAGTGATAGCAGAACTCCAACAATTTCAACCATCTGTATCACTCCACCTACAACATTTCTTACAGTGAGTGTGATGGTGGACACCCAAATCCACTATAATTTTATAAATAATACTGTTTTTTGTCATTGAATGTAGTTTTAAGAGGTTTTTTTAATATAGGTAAGAATGTACTTGTTTAGACTTCAAATATGCTGTTTGTTAATAAAAATAATGTCTATTTGAAAATTTTCTTTGATGTTTTTGGAGGTGTGAGCTCCTTACTTCAGCCAGATCTTCTAGAATTTGCTGCTGACTCTGATGTCCCTATGATGGTTAAGCATGGAAAAAAAAAAAAAATAATTTTGGGTAAATCTAATGGGCAGTCTTTGGTCTCATTAATCTGTTATTTGTTCCAGAACAAATGGTTTTGGCTGAGGGCATGCTCCTCATGCTATATATTATGTAAATTCAATGCTGTATGTCATAGCACTGCCTTTGTACTTTTGACTGAATTGCGTAGCAACTTTTATGATGGCTGTTGTTATTTATTAAATATTATGATGTAGTAAATAGTATTTCATATAAACAATAGTAGTATTTAATAATAATATTTAGTATTGGGAAACGTTGTGTGTGTTTGAAACGGGAACCGGTTAACAGATGAAAGGATAACACGACAAAGATATCGCTTTTCCTCAGCGGACCTTCAAACTAATGTTTTATTGTGAATAGAAAGAATGAATGGTGTGTCAGATGCAGGTAATCACACTTGCTTGATCCATCTCTCTCTCATAATGCTAAAGTGACATTTTCAAATTAGTAACTGAGGCTTGGGCTCAGCTGTTAAACTGTCAAACTGAGATTTGAATCCATAATGGAAGGAAGTAGTTCACACAAAAGATACACTCCAGTATTTACACTGGAATTTAAACTGGTGTATAAACGCAATATCACACCCATGGCTGTGTGATATGGCTGTATATTGTGATTACCTACAGCTGATTGACAGCCTGTGCCGTTATTTAGCAATAACACACAGCTACAAGTGTAAAATTGTGTTTATACTACAGTTCAACAGCACAAGTGTGTAAATACATAAGAAAACAACAACGGAGTGTCTTTAAAACCCCTCTTTGAGCTCATTTATTTTTATTTCAGGTTTAGTTTTAGTATTGTTAATACTTTAGCTTAAACTTATTTCACCAAGGCAAGGCAATAGTTCTAATAGTTCATTTACATTTTCATTAAATGTTGTGCTTTATTTTCTTTTATTTCACTTACTGAAAACAATTTTTAAAATAGTTTTAGTAATAATAATAAAAAATGGGGTGTGCATCAAAGCCAAAATCTATATTTGGAGCAATAGCAAATCTATTTGTATTGTTATTATTGTATTTGCATTCTGATCAAATAAAATGTACGTGGTGCTCAAACCACAACTTTGTCAAAAGTATAGTACATGGAGGAAAAAAAAAAAAAAACGCCAATTCAATAACACCAAGTTTCAATACAGCAAATATTCCTTTGTATAATTCATACACTTTTAATTTCAGTGTTCATGTGACACTGAAGACTAGAGTAATTGGTGCTGAAAATGATTTTAGGAATAAATCAATTTTTTAAAATGCAAAACATAATTTAGCTTTGTTCACATTCCATTGAAAAGCTCTGTAAATGTAATTGAATTCTTGTCAGATTCAGATCCAGTGAGATATGAATTATGAAAAAGACATGTCTATTATGCATCACACTCATCAGAGCCATGGCTTTGCAGTTGTTGCATGTCCTAAAGCCATGGTGCTAATGCAGGCAGTGCGAGTTCAGACTCAACTCAGCTGATTTTATTATCCAATTCCCCGTTCCCTATTCTCTCCTACTCTCCTATCAGTAGAAGTGGCAAAAGACCAAAAAAAGAAATCACACCCTTGCCATTTAAGCGATGAATTGTGCTATGATCCACACCTGGCTAGAAACAACTGATCAGCCCACTGTCCAATTACTTTTGGGGTGTGAATAAATGAGAGTGTAATTCCTACACGGTTCACAGTTTATGGATGTAAATGCAGTCAAATTAAAGCTGGCCGCAGGTGCACATTTTCAAATCAAGTGGATCGCTGTCCTAACACTGCTGTCGAATATCCAGAACATGCACAATTCACGCTCTTTCGCTGTTTTCACAGTTATATATAACCGTGGCCTAATCTCGCTCCGTTCTGCAAGCGTATGCTTGGTACGTTAGTTTGGTGCACTTCTCAACCTCACACCTGTAACGGTACAGTAAGGCCTTTTCTCAGTCTTTGCAGCTTTATTCTTGTTCCATTGTGTTTAAATCATTGTAGTCTCACATAGAATTGAATCTCACCTCATGAAAGCCAGCGAGCGTGTTGGGGAGGGTTTTACACTGGGATGTGTGGCATGTTGCGAAAGCTCATAATAGATGTTCTTTAATATCCTTTCCTCAATTCTGTAGGAGATAGCGCTCGATTTAACAAGCCCCTGTCTCTGCACCGCCTTATCTGCAGGCAGCAAACATTTAATTTGAATTTGGCTCTTTTTGACATCCATTGAATGTAACAAGTCCTCCACAGTCAAGTGGCAAATCATCTTTTTCATGGCCAATACACAACAGGGCCCCAGGCAATCTAGGTGGCTTCCTGATATTTTAGTCATTTTCAGAGCTTGCATAAGTCACTTAATGTGTTAAATATCCTTCATTTAGAGAAGGTCAGCATGGCGGCAAAAGTCTGGATAGTCAAGGCAACTCTTGTTTCACTCTGTGTTCTTCCACAGCAAAAATGTGTTACTTTAATGCAAAACGAATGAGGCTTTGATATAGTAATTGGTAGTGACCTTTATCTTTCCCCCGATAGGTTGTTTTACTAATGGACTTGAGAAAGTAAAGCTCCCCTAAGAATAGGTTTCAATAAGAGTGATAAGAAAGGATAGAAATGACATGCTGATAAGGAGCCTCGTATCTCATTTATGAGAATATATCATCTCCACAAATACAAGGCTGTAATCTAGTGGCGCCTCCGCTCAGGAACTGAGAAGCTATTAGAGCTGTTTACAGACTTTATTTCTGTTCATAATACAAAGGCAGGCCTGCAAAACCGACTGATTTCAGTGCGTGCTGCTAACTCAAGTCGCATATGGGTGCTAAGGACGAACCTAAATAATAGAGTCTCTGCATTACCAGGTATACTAATGACATTTTATAATGGAATGGTGTCCTACTTTGTGATTTGAGCTGACAGGGGTTTGAATCAGTATGTGCACTTCGTCATTTTCAAAATAGCACACAAAAGTGGGTGAAATCACTGATGGTAAAACTTTATAACAAAGCTGCACAGACAACTTGACTGATAAAACAGTGAAACAGAAATCTATACAGTATACCTAGTGCTATTTGGTTTGACTAAAAATCTTTATCATGGTTTTTATTTGTAGGATTTTGATGGTTTTATGGTTTATCATGCTTTTTTTTTTTTTTTTTTTCCTGACTGTGCTTATGTGATTCAGAAAGCTGCATTTTATTCATGATCCAGACAAATATGCTACATGTAGCATGAACAGTTCTTGATGTCAATTAGATTGTACAATTTCAAAATTTAAAGCAAAAACAAAATAGTCTAACCTTAGCTTTGTGAAATTACGTTACATAAAACACATCTGCATGAAACAAAAACTATGGAAGAGAGTTCCACCACAGAATAATAATAATAATAAAAAAAGTAAAGTCCAAAGTCCAATTTTGAGGGGGGAAAAAATACTGTTCTTAGAATTGTGAGTTTATATCTCTCAATTCTGACTTCCTCACTCGCAATTGCAAATTTTTAGTACGCAACTTTTTTTCTCAGAATTGCATGATAAAGACTCGCAACTGTGAGTTTTAAAGTAAAAATTGCGAGACAAACTATAAATTCTGAGAAGTAAACTCAATTCTGACTTTTTTATCAGAATCGCTAGTTTATATCTCGCAATTATGACTTTGTAACACGCAATTGTGAGTTAAGTCAAAATATAAGCTCAGTTCTAAGAACATTTCAGTGTTTTTTTTCCCCTCAAAATTGGACTTCATATCTTGCAATTGCGAGTTTATCTCACAATTCTGAGAAAAAAGTCAATTGTTAGTTTTTAATCTCACATCTCTGACTTTATTTCTCGTAATTCTATATTTATAGAGAAAAAAAAAGTCAGAATTGTGAGTTTGTTTCACAAAGATCTGAGAAAAATACTAAATATTCATAAGCACAGAATAAGAGACGGTTATAAAGTTTAATTTTGAGGTGAAAAAAACTGTTCTTAGAATTGCGAGTTTATATATCACAATTCTTACTTTTTTTTCTTGCAAGTTTTTATCATGCAAATCTGAGATCTTTTCTCAAAATTGCATGATAAAGACTAGCAAATGTGTGTTTTAAAGTCAAAATTGCAAGACCAAGAAAACAATTTTAAGTTAAGTCAGAACAAAGACTATAGAATACCCAAGGCGTGTCACTCAGTGGAATGACTTGCCTTAAAAGGACTTTGGTCAGAATTGTGAGAGATAAACTTGATTCTGAGAACATATCAGTCTGTTTTTCCCCTCAAAACTGAACTTTGTAACTCACAAGTGCAAGTTTATATCTGACAATTCTGAGAAAAAAGTCAATTGCTAGGTTTCTTCTCGCAATTCTGACTTTATATCACACAATTCTGAGAAAAAAGTGTAAGAATTGTGAGTTTGTGTTTTGCAATTCTGACTTTATAATTCACAATTGCAAGTTTATATCACAACAGATTTTTTTTTTTTTGTTCAGTGCAGGAAACTGGCTTTCATAAAAAGCAGCAGACGGACTGAATGAAATGCAGATTCCCTCTCTGACAGCAGGTGGCGCTTATGGAACAATATGCATTATATAGAGATAAAATGAAATGATAATACCATCTAAACTTTTCTGAAAACAGTCAGTTCATATAAACCCCACTCCAATACAGTATTTAGGATTTTCTTCCAATATTTTACGCTTCATGAACAGTAAGTTTGCTCTGCCGACTCTCTGCGTTTATCTTCAGCATCTCTGGCTTTGGTTAATGGCCGTTTACAGTTGGTTTATTTGCCCAGTTAAAGAATTAGTTGTGTTATTAATAGTTTTGAAAATTCTCCAAACATCCAACATGCAGTTAACAGGGATCCATCATTTCACAACGCTGTTTACGCTGCTTAGCCATTTGCACCGGTATGCCGTTTTTTGTTTCTAAATTCACTCCATGTGCACAATTCAAACCACTTGAACCGATATATCGCTCAGCGCTAATACACTTATGTAGACCTAGATTTTTCTTCAAATAAGTCATTAGCTACATTATTTTAAAGGAAACAAGCATTGCTTTCACAGCCCATATCTTTGTTCTCAGTGAAAGCAGACTGGACTATATGAAAACATTTTCTGAAATGGTATCGAGCACATGCATTAACAAACATACACAATTTCTAATCTAGGAACTACAGAGTTCTGCTGAGAACAGAAATGTGTTTAAACCAGACATTAGAGGATGTGCTCGAAATCCACTCTCTCACTGTACTGTAGCTGGCCAAGAACATTTGGACCAAGAAGAAGACATGGATTAAACAAAGAAAGGCTATGACATACTTCTCATTTGGCTCTGGAGTCTACAGCAGGAGAAGAATGGTGCCTCTATGGTTGTCTCAAGGCCTTTCCAGGAAGGCCACTGGTTTAGTGAATATCCTGAGCCCGTAAGAACTGGATGTTCCACTTCTTTTGTGTGTTTTGTGGCATTAGTACTCTGTCCTTTTCAGTTTTAAATAGAGGGCATCATGCTGTGGCCAATCACTGAACTGTAAATGTCAGGTCCGCACTGCTCAGGTTGTGGTACAGTGTAACAGCCTTTCATCCTGATTTTCCCTACAATCATTTATGGTAATGATCATTTAGGTAAGCACTCCCCACAGCTGCCGTGCTTATTATTTGCAGTTTGACCGAGGCTTTAGAACATCTTGTGAGCACTAAAATGTTTTTTTTTTTCCGGCAGCCTGGGTATTTTTAAAGGCTGCCCTTAAAAATGCTCACATGGCGATTCAGTAAAGAAGTACACTGCGGCTTGTATACAGCTTCACTTTGTGCAAGAAATATGGTAAGACCCTGAGCAGCCTTGAACAGCTTGGCCTCCATTTTAGATGTTGGCCCGAGTTATTAATGTAGTCCCCAGTGTTATGTATCCTTTTAAAATATGTGTGTAGATGTCTTCAGACATGTCTACATTTCTGCTAGGCTCTAGTAGGTACAGTGCATTCATTTGAACATCAAAGCTTTGCTATGAGCTGCATATTGTATAATAAAAACAAAAGATGTGAGTGATTTGATGAAATAGTAATTGAATCACTCTTATGAGGTACGAATGTCTGGAGAAACATCTGTGAAACAAGTTGGCCATTAAATATGCAACGGCATATTCAAAAATTCCTTTTGCATAAGATGGCAGTGCTTTAAAGAGAATTATCATGGCCTGAAGCTCATTCAAGTACTGACATTTAGCATGTGTGAATCTGATTGAAATTATCTGCATACTGCTTTTGTTCATATAAAGTGTTGAGGTAAACTAAACCCAAATAATAACTGCTCTGAAACCACTCTCCGACCTTCATGCATAATCATTTTTCAAAGTTAAATTTCCCTTTTTTATGTTAAAATAATTTCTCAATCCCACGTCGACATGTAAGACAACTGAGAGTTTTTTTTTTTTTTTTTTTTTTTTTTTTGTTAATTTACTCATCAAATTTAAATAATGCTCTGAACATTTAAATGAGCTAAACCGAGGGGGTCTGGTTCTAAAAATCATATTTCCTCTATGACTGGCATTTTAAAAATATCAAGGTTCGGACTGTGAGCCAAAGGCTCATTTCTCTCATTCTAGTCAGTAAAATGTAGCCTTGAGATAATTACATAAAAGGAACACTGTGGACCTCTTGAGACACTCACGCACAAACTGTCAGACCTAATTGGTTAGTTTTGTATGGACTGTTTCCACAAACTGTTTATTATTTTGTTTGTAAAGAGCTTGTGAACAGTTATCAAAAAAAGTAGGGTGGGTCTTGGTTTAATGCATCTTATAAATGAACTAACTGTTTGGAGAAGTCTTGCATGTTTTTTTTTTAAATAAACAGAACAGAACAAGTTTAAGTGAACTGTAAGTTTAAAAATTACCCATTTTAATAAGCTGAACCAAGGGGTCTGGTTCTGTGTTGCCAAGTCCACAGATTTCCTACGGAAATGGGGCTATTTTAACACTGTTGGCGTGGGTGGTTTTTCATGTTGGCAGGTTGAAGTGACCTCAATAATGTGGTTTTTAACCCCTGGAATGTGAATTTTAGAAAGAGAGCCCCACCAAAAAAAAAAAAAAAAAAAAAAAAAAAACTTGTATTTTACCCCCGGAACATGATTTTTACCAGTGGACCCCCTACTGAAATGCAGTCAGGTTAGTTTTGAGTAGCAACTGAGTGGGTTTTGTTGTGAAAACCTGACAACTCTGGTCTGGTGGCTGCCCACTGCTCTGGGTGTGTGTTCACTACTGTGTGCACTTGGATGGGTTAAATGCAGAGCACAAATTCCGAGTATGGGTCACCATACTTGGCCACACGTCAAGTTCTTTCCTTTCCATTTTTCACAGAAGCTTTGTGATCAAATATTTTGAATCAAATCAATATTTTGTCTAATTTATTATTATTTATTTTCTTGTATCTATTTTTTTGTATCTTATTTAATGTACATCCAGCCAGTTGTTAGTGCAAAATAAAGCTCTTCAGACTTGTATATAACCGGCTGGATGTTTATTGCTTACTTATAGTATATTTTTCAGTTTCAATATTTTAGATTAAGTCATTCTTCACACTTTTTGTAGTGTAATACACAAATAACAACATATACATACTATAGGTTTAGTATTACTTGTAATTATACATAATTTACTGTTATTACTAAACACATTTTTACTTTTTTAAACATTAGCGTTTCTGTCTGCTGCTTTTTTGGTCTCTCTGTAGCCACCAGTTATGAATTTAGGGCTGTTTGTTCTTGCCTTGCCATCAGCAGTCAGCATTATGACAGCTTTGTTGACACTAGAGCCACTCTAAACATGATAGGTGGCAACATTACAGAGCTATTTGTCTTATGATGCTGCAAGAGGCCCCAAAAATGACACCCTTTACCTTTTAGATTTATGCAGTGGATACTGTTTCTGTTGCATGTTAGTTCCAAAATCCAGCTGAACTATCAAACACAAAACAACATCTCAAGGCCTTCATGCTCTGTTGTGACATATGTGGTGGCTAAAGGAGATTTTAATTAAGGTAAATGGCAGGTATTGGCACAGCAGTCTTGCAGCTAATCCTTTGGCAATGAGTTTCATTAGGCGCAGGTCACTGTATTAATCTCAGAGAAATGGCTGAAAACTCTTAAGCACACATGAAGTCAGGAGGGGGTCGCAGTGTGGCATTGACGGACTTACCTTCTTGTCAGTTTAAAAAAAAAAAAAATCCTGTTAACAAGGCTTGGACTGTGAGCTGGAGGCTTGTTTCTCTCATCCTGGTCAGCAAATGGTAGCCCTGAGATAATTACATAAAATGAACACTGTGGACCTTTTCAGACACCCACACTGAATTGTCATTCCTAATATTATCAGTTTTTGCAGACGTTTTCGTTTTACTGAATTATTTATTAAATGTATTCATTTTAAAGAGCTTCTTGTTCCTATTGTTATTATAAAATGGAGGTAGTGACAGATCTTCTATATTCTTTTGAGTGGGGATGATTTTTGATGACGTCTATATTCGAAACTGTTAAAACAAACACAAAAGAAAAATGTGCTGTTTTTGTACTACATTGTTGTTGTGTAAACATACGTTAATGCACGTTCACCCAAAAATGGAATTGCCATCTGTTGGAACACCACTCTCTCATGAACGTGAAGCTAGAAATTACGGTTTATAAAGTTGTAAATATGGATATTTTTACTTTTACAAACACATCAATTCACTTTAGAAGGTCTTTATTAATCCCCTCAATCCATGTGGAGTACTTTTTATAAAATCTAAACAGCCATTCATTTCCATTATAAACCTTGGCAAAGCCAGGACTTTTTTTTTTTAATATATCACAGATTGTATTCGTCTAAACGAAGAAAGTCATATACACCTAGGATGGCTTGAGGGTGACTAAATCAATGGGTTACTTTCATTTTTGGGTGATCCCCTTAAATGGACTAAATGATTAGAGAAACCCTTTATACGTCACCAGAGAAAATGAATATTAGGAGCTATTTTCTTAAAAATAATGTTACATAAATTCTACACATGTGAATTGTTCACAATAAACTCTATACCATGCCTTCAGAAAATAGAGAGGATGAATAGTATTCACTCAGAATACTGAATCATTAAAACCGACGCTTATTTTTCATCTCAAAGTTATCCACCAACAACAAACTTTTTATTTGTGATTACCTTGTTTACCAAAAATGTTTACGGACACAGATAAGCAATTTCAGAACACGCCGTGTGGCAAACAAAAAACTTGTTTGGTGACGGATATGAGCTTGATAGAAGAGCTTGCTTGTCAAACACACTAAGTATGATTCATTAATTAGGAAATGTGTTTGCTCCATCAAATATAGTACATCAGGTGCTGCTGCAGCGGTCACTTGTTGTCCATCATGAAGCTGAATGCAACAGATAACAGCAAATAACTCAACTCGACACACACAGTTGCAAGGTTTATTAGAGAATCAGGACTATAAAGGTATGCAGGATTCTACTAGTCTCTGAGCAAACCACACAACTAGTCCTTTTCTAAATGTAATACTATAGCCAACCTGGCTGATATGGTTAGTGATACAATAATATAATTAAAGAAATGGATTTTAAATGCAAAAACTAGTGCATCAGGTCACCATATGGATAACTGGGAAGAAGGAAGAAAATCGTTTCAACATAAGTTATTCCTATTACTATGGGTCATATTCATTTTAAATAATAATAATAATAATAATAAAAAAATCATTAGGAAGGAAAGCAGCACCTCTGCCTCGGTTAGGGCTGACACTACTATACCATAGATTATATTCTTTAATATCTCTGTGTATATATGGCCAGTCAGCGAGAATGAACACCACATGAATTGTACCGCAGCCTGCACTGTAAACAGTTCCTTCACGAGTTTGTTTCTCATTTACAGCGAAATTTGGTTCGAAGAGGATGAGTGGCCAAACCCTCCAACTCACAGACATTTACTGGGCACATACACACACGTCGCTGCATGGAACAAGATACAGCTCCAAAAAATAAGCCGTAACAAGGAGAGGAGAAGAAATCAAGAGAGAAGGAGGAGGAGTTTTGGGTGTCTGTGGTGCGGAGTTAAAAGGAGTCCATGGCCTTGAATTCGCTGAGGGCTTGGACGGGGGAGATGTGTTTCTTCTGCGAGCCTCGTCTGACACGGGTCTGGCACTCCTCCGGTTTCTCTCTCTTCACCAGGGGTTTCTTCTCCGGGGCCTTCATGCGCCAGGACACCACTGGGGAATTGACCGCCGCCGTGCCGTACACCTTCTGGTACTTGGTGGAAGCCACGTAGGAGGCCTTGACTGTGAGGACCACGGCATTCATCAAGTTCTTGGCCGCCTGGATGAGGGATGTCGCGCTGTCCAGCTGAGGCAACCGAGAGAGAGCATTCAAGTAAGTGTCTGTTGAATACTATGGCTATGTATGGAATGAAATAATAATGCACTGTTTTGGTCATAATGCACAGTATTTAAAAGTCCACTGAAGTGCTTTGTGTTGATGTAATTTCAACTGAAACAGGAAGACAAGGTGGGAATGCCCCTTTTTTAAAATGGCCAATAGGCCTTTTTCACGGTCCGCGCTCGAAAACCGGAAGCGTCAAGTAGTTGTGTAAAATAACTTGCGCTGTAGCCTGTATGAATGGCAATGTCCATAGCAAGAGATGGTTGTGATTTATTAATGAACAATTCATCATAGATGTTTCATCAAAACATATTCACCACAATTTCCACAATTAATCGGGTATGATGAAACGAGGAAAAAATGTTGTCATGATATTCCGACGCAAATATTTCATGATTTAAATCTATATATGCAAGTATGCACCTACTTCAGAGACAGACCAGCTTTAAAAAAAAAATCCAAGAACAGCATACAAACAGCATATCACATTAAAGAGCAATAAAATCGGCATTCAACAGGTGTTTATTATCAGTGCTTCCCACACACAGACTTTACTTGGGTGGGCCGCCCAGGTTTATCAATGGCCGCCCAAGTATATTTGGTGACACATTTTGTACTATTTTTATCCTCTTACACTTTTTTTTCCTACAACAGGTACATACTGAAAAAACTAGCTATCGTTTAGTTGGAAGATGTAGCCAGTACTGCCCCGGGATCGCGAGGTCTGACTTTCCAGGCGCAGTATCTCCTCTCTCTACGTCTATTCTGTGCAGTGAATGGCAGAGAAGCGCTTTCATTTGGCCTTAAAGCGGCTTTCATACTGAACGTGGAAAGCGCGAGGACGGTTGGTTGCTGCGTCCACCAAATATGAATATAATTCGTCTGTTAATATGCTCATAGTTTGTTACTCAGACGTAAACAGTGCGCAGAATGAGACAAAACAGTAATATAGCCAAAACCACCGCATACAGTCATTTTTTTAGTGCAAGTTAGATGTATATTGTATATTATATGTTTCATTTGTACAGTCTATTTTTTTTTCTAATGTTTTATGAGATGTATAAGCTTTTTTGTGATTTTGTTGCTCTTTAATGTGATATGTATTATTGCATTTTTTTTTTTATAAAAAGCTGGTCTGTCTCTGAAGTATTGTGCATACATATACACAGAAGGGCTTGCGCTTCCATTTAAATCATTAAATGTGCGTCGGAATATCGTGACAACTTTTTTCCTCATTTCGTCATACCCGATTAATGATTGGAAACTGTGGTTAATATATTTTGATGTAACCTCTATGATGAAGTGTTGATTAACAAATCACAGCCATCCCTTGCTATGGGCACTTCCATTCATACTGGCTAAGGCACAAGTTATTTTACACAACTACTCAACGCTTCGAGAGCCATTAAGCTGGGTAAAGCCGCATTTGACAGCGTTTGAATGCATTATCTATATATAAAAATGAAAACATTCTGTGTAGAATTTAAATGTGCCCAATACGTTTTGTGGTCTGAGCCGACTTACGCATATCTGTCGGTCTCTCTGTACTGAAGCAGGCCGTGTGACAACGCAAAACCAGATTTCATTCACCCAAACTGAATGCATATTTACACTGTCTGAATCATTCCAAATCCCATATATAGTGCAAAACCACTATATTGTATTACCATACAATACAAATTCTGTGAACAGGTGACCAATTTAGCCGCAGGTTCAGCGTCTATTTATAGTGTAGGGGCGGGATGTGTCGGAATCTAGAGAGCACTGGATTGGACAGAAAGTTTGATGAGAAGATGAAGTGCAGGGTCATAAAAATGGTTGATCCATATATTCCATATTGAAATAAGTTCTGAATGCGAATTTTGTCATTGTTTTAAATTGTGTTGCCGTTGTCCCATATTTACATACGTATGAACTTAAGTGTAGTGGGACCACTCTTTAAAGCATTTACATGACATTTTAAAAAGAAAACATTGTTTTAGTCAGATTGAAATCAAACCTAAAATGCATAAAACAAACGTACTTGGTGATCGAATCAAAATCGCCTTACCCCTGAAACAATGAGTTCTCCTCCCAGGTTCTGAACCTCCGCTTTGACCTTGCTGCAGATGTTGAGCTGGTGGCAGTAGAGGGCGATTCTCTGGAGGTACGCCAACAAGTCCTGCTTACAGGCTGAGTCCGGGCACTATAAAAGAGATGGGAATACATAGCAGAGACTTGACCTTTACATATTCACTGTGTAGAGCAAATATGAGGTGAGGAGGGTGAAGCGATGGTGACTGAAGATGAAATTAGCTCCATCTTGAAGATGACTCAGGGGTTTGTCATCATCACATATTGGCTAAAGTAGACTCATTCGTAAATCTCCTGCTATCATCATGACTGTTTATTTTGTTAATAGGAACACTCTACACATAAATATACAGCACAACAGTAAACACGCAAAATGAAATGGAAAGTATCTCATCCCTGAGGGTTTAAGGAAACATCTTATAATGGACATCAGCCCATGTTACAGTAAATAAAACACCCATCATTTCCTTTAAATGCTGTGAAGCCGGTGGGGAGAGATGCATGGACTGTTTCTGATGTTGTGACACAGCGATTGCTTATCTCATTAATATTAATTAGATCATGATTATGTTGCTGTGTAACCTTCCTGCAGTCACAAACTACTTAATATTCATATGCCAGGACTTCTGCACATAATAGAATTGGTAATATGTACAGACTTTGCATTGAGATCAGACCAGTTTTACTTTATGCATATGCACTTTCCATTTAACGTTAACGACTTTTTGGAAAAATAATTTTGGATGTACAGCACCTTGCATGCCAAGACAAGATTACCGTTTTGACTCACTTCTAACATAGCCGTTAACTCGGTGACTTTGCATAAAGTAATAAGTCTTGTCAGAAGTTGTTAAATAGTTGGCTACAATTTTTTCTCCCTTAGCATCACATGAACTTTGAGTGAAAAAGACTGATGAGACACATTTAATAACTGTTGAAGCTGCTTTATCTTTGACACGGCTGAGCAGCTGTAACGTCCTTAGCATTTAGCGATCGAGTGTCTCTCTTCAGGAGGCAACCTCTTGCTGTGCCGGAGGATGGCAAGGGGGAAATAGAGAAATGGAGAACCCTCTTTTCTCGCCTCCAGGGCCCAGCAGCTTTAGGTCTGCCATGTCAAGTGCACCAGTTATAGGAGTTGTAAGAGTGTGTTTCTGAGGAGAGCTGACTGCTGTCATGACCACACATGCCACTGCGACCCAGCTTGGCAGTTCTCTACTGCAGTGGTTTTGCATCCCAACAAAAATGCTTTAAACAAAAATCAGGTAAATTGCAGTAGTAGTCATGTTCACATTTTCTTTCCAGTTGCAACCAAGCCAGATATTTTAACTGTTATATGATTAGTTGCAATTAGCATTGTTTTTGACTGCCACAGCTGTACAATATTCTACCATTTTATATTTAAAAGACTGTGCACCAAAACATTCAAAGCTTTATATACAGTAAATGAAGCATATCCTGTGATGGCTTTTGTTTCTGAATTGAAACCGAGGAGCAGCTTGATTATTGAGCACCCGGTTCTGTTTTACACCGCCTACTCAGAGATTTTTTCTGAAATGAATACAGTCCCTTGATGAGTCCTGAGAACCCCAGATGGCCATTAGATGTAAATACTGTGTTAGTGGGAAAAAGGTTTGATAAGGGACAAGTCAAGCCACCTGTTCAGACTACCCAACAAACACAATGTGTGGCAGTAGAGAGGATGGATTGCTGTTATGGGCGGAATACAATGGCCTGAAAGGAGGGGTGTTCTGTTTTGGAAAGCAGGAACTGTCTGGCCATCTCCGATGTGCTCGTATACTTGGATTACACTCTGATCAGCAGTGTGATCAGGTTCCCCCTCGCTCTTTTCCCTTTATCTAAGGGAAAAGAAATACTGCAAGAAAACAACAAAAACAACACAAGGCCTGGCCAGTGGTGACGCAGCAGGTTTCAGGCTTCTTGCATCTTCTTTTTGATCAGTCTCCCAATGTTGATGACAACAAAAGGGTCACTCATGTTTTGTAGTACCAAAAAACAAATGTAAAATTCTTTGGTAATTGTAATTATTGTTTTTTTTGTGCTGCTTTATTATATATATTTTTTCCCACCAAAAAATGTAATTTAGGAAGTGGCATTAAGGAAAAAGTATTAGGGTTTTTTGTAAGGTAAGATTGGCTGATTAGTTAGTACTGTAGTATAAAGCAGTCTTACAGTGCTACAGTGATGACATTTTTATAGGCCAACCTGGAAGTTAGCATCACCCTGTTCCCCATAGGATTTTGTCTTATCTCTGAAGTCCCATTCAGTCACTTGTTAGCAATCACTTTTTTAAGACAAGAAAAAATTGCATTACTGGTGTGTCTTCTGTTACAGAATAAACAAAAACTTGAAAGTTTCTTTTACTTATGTCAACCACAGACTTCATTTTAGGCATTTAACCAAAAGTTAATCTAAAAAAAAAAAAACCACGTATCTGAGTTTTGGCCTACACAAATACGTCATCCATACATCAGTCTATTGGAGTATCAGATAATTAAGCAGGTGGAGTCAGGTGATTTATTCATGGTCAGGACCATAGCGGCAGTGGCAGGCCTCATTGTATAGAGATCAAGCTTCTCTAAAGACTTGCAACTCTACCTGTGTGACTCCACTGAGCAGCGACAACATGCAGGATTCTAGTCTAAATCTCCTTTTATTTTTCAAGCAGTCAAGTTTACATTATTTACTAAAACGATGATTACCACTTATTATATATATATACACTACCGTTCAAAAGTTTGGGTTCAGTAAATGTTTATTCTTTTTTTTTTTTTTTTTTTTTTTGAAAGAAATGAATAAATTATAAATTGTTACATTAATAAAAAGTGACATAATAGATTTACATTGCTAGAAAAGATTTATAGTTTGAATAAATGTTGTTCTTGAAAGAAAAAATACAGGTTCAAAAAAAAAAAAAAAAAAAAAAAAAAAAAACATTGGCGGCACAACTGTTTCCAAAACTGATAATTCTACTAATAATTCAGAATATCAGAATGATTTCTGAGAGATCATGTGACACTTAAGCCTGGGAAACTGAGTAACAGCTGATGAAAAATCAGCATTGCATCACAGGAATAAATTATATTTTAAAGTATATGAAAATAAAAACCATTATTTTCTATTGTAATAACATTTTGTAATATTACCGTTTATTTTCTGTATTTTTGATTAAATAAATGCAGCCTTGACTTCATTAAAAAAAAAAATTGCAAGTCTTACTGACCCCAAACTTTTGAATGGTAGTGTGTGTGTGTATGTGTATATATATAAATATAAATAAAAGTGTGATCTTGGAAAATCCAATACATGGTGAAATTTTACCTTTTTTAGATTTCAATACCATACTGAGTTCAAGCCCTTTCCAAAACTATTGAAACTATATTTTATTTTGTCCGTAGCTTGAACGTAACAAAATCTGAAGTTGCCTGATAATGTACCTTGTAGTTGTAATTTACATTTAGAAAGGCACGCACAGCACAACTGTTTGTGCACTGTTTATATAACAGACTGTCATCTCTCTCTCACACCTCCTCTTTAGTAACTTCATCGCCCGAGCCTTCATCTCTGGATGTGAAATAGTCCATTATAACATCATTTAGGGCACTGACATCACCAGGATTGTTGTTACACAATTAATGTAACCATTTTAAAGAAAAAAATGTGTTTTGGTAAAACTTTTGG
Organism: Cirrhinus molitorella; assembly: GCA_033026305.1. Taxonomy (NCBI): domain Eukaryota; kingdom Metazoa; phylum Chordata; class Actinopteri; order Cypriniformes; family Cyprinidae; genus Cirrhinus; species Cirrhinus molitorella. Next base: position 31,270,489 of record CM065120.1, read on the forward strand.
AGCAAGAATGCCACCATCTTGAGCATTTCTTTACTTTTTGAACACACACACACGTTTTGAAATGGAGGAAGAAGTCGTGAACCTGCTGTTTTGGGGTGAAGAGCTGACCAGAAATGATACGTGTTTACATGGATACTTGTCAAAAGAGTCATTCTGACATAATTTTGCTTTTTGGTACTCGGATCCTATCCGAGCTACGACTTCTTGCATGTTTGCACACAGAAACGATCTATCACTTTATTGTTTAAACTGACAAGGCTTAAAATAATGTGAGAATGATCAATTTTCTTGAGGAAGCAGCACTAGTCCGAACGATCAGAGATGATTAGTTTTAGCATCCTGTTAACAGCAGGTAAGCTAATTGTATTCACAGTTAAACATAAAATGTTATGTACCACTACTGCTGAATGAGTCAGCATAATGCAGATATGTCTCAAAGGTCTGACATAATAAGATGCGTCATGAATGATATTGTATGAAGCATTGTTTGTTTACATCATGTTGTGCCTCGTGTTATAAAAACAAATGTTTGGGATGCCACAATCAAAACTTTGTGATACAGACAGCTTGATGATCATCCAAATTATTGTGAAATAAAAAAAAATGTGTATTTAAAAAGTAAAGAAATGCTTATATAACTATATATTATTCTCGGTTCATTTTAACCAATAAAAGTGGATTGCAGCTTGTACGACTTTATTACTTTTCACAGTTTATTTGAGGCAGGTTTTGGCGTTATTTTAATGGCAAATGTCAAGAGTGCATTATTGTAATACACAAGCACGAATCTCTCAGCTTGCAGCGGGCTTGCTCTCCTATATAGAGATCGTGGCTCTGCGTTCCCTCCTTACGTGTGCGACCTCAAACTTTGTCCTTTGTATGCACAAATAAGTGTTTATTGGAAACAGGTATATATTAAATAACAGTGCTGCCAAATGATTAATCGTGATTAATCACATCCAAAATAAAAGTTTGTTTGCATACTATTTTTTTTGTGTACTGTGTATATTCATTATGTATATATAAACACACACAGATGCATGTATATATTAAGGAAAAATATTTTAGATTTATATCTAAAATTTTTATATTTATTTATAATTTAAATTGTATACAGGTATAAATATATATACGTATAAATATTTAGTTTTAATATATACATGCATGTGTGTGTATTTATATGTACATAATAAATATACAAAGTAAACACATATATAGTATGTAAACATAAACTTTTATTTTGGATGCGATTAATCGTTTGACAGCCCTATTAAATAATTTTATTTAGTGAAGCGCAGCCCTCTTAGAATGTGTATTGGTTACTAAAAAATGTATTTGCAGTACGTGCATTTCACTTCACAAGATAGTTTTTATGTAGTAAATTTACCAATTTGCTTGAGCACCCACCGGCAAATACATAAATTGGTGCCTGTGTGTGTGTAATATATATATATATAATTTATAAAGTGGAAATCAGTTTACTAAATAATGTAAACTAGACTGACTGCTTCACTTCAACTTTAAAACTTGTTTCCTGTTCATGTACCCTTTGCCCTTTTACTACATTGCTGTTGTATACCAAAGATAGAAGTCTAAACATGTTGGCCCACAAAACAGCTGCACCCCTGGTTACCTGTGATCTCTTGGTAGTCCCTTACCATGGCCTGTCAGTTGGACAGCAACAAAGCTGACTTCATACCTGCTTTGACCAGTCAGTCAGAACTCCACATTTTGCCTTTGACTGAAACCACAAGCAACCCTGCAACTCCTTCAGCCCTCACTACCAACTTTGTCTTCTCACCAAAATGGGTGGCTGGCACACCGGCTTGATCATTTTCCTCAATTTCAAGTTAATCTCATTTTTAACAATCATCAAATTCACAATCAAGCCTCTGCAGATGATCCAGAACAGAATCTATCCCTATATGGTTAATTAATTATAAGCAAATAAAGCTATGACTTAGTACATATTATTTTATGAGAACGTGAAAGTGCAGCAGCAGAATGAACGAAGAAGGTGCTTGAATATAGTAGCTGCCATCAACACATGCACACTGACATGCTCATGGGCACATCCTTAGCCCTTCTTTTCTTTGCAAGGAGTACAGATGATTAACTGTTCAAAAGCGTCAGTCAGCAGGTTCTGAAGATGGTGCTCATCTAATAATTAATTTAACACCTCATAGTGGCTCATTAAATTAAACACAAACTCAGGGCTTTGATCTCACATCCTCCCAGAGATAGATAGAGGGGGACAAATGGGGAAAAAAGGGTATTCTGACCTGGTCAGCCACAGCACGGGCGAGCTTGTCCATTCTGGATCCGGCCTCTGCAATTTTCTTTGCGGCATTAATCACATCAGAGGAATTCTTCAGAGGTCCTTTGCCTCTGCAGTAACACAAAAGCCCAGATTGTTACTCTATTAGCTGATTCCTCAAAATGGACAGAACGCAAGCTGCACAGAAAGCAAGCAAACCCCTAACATATGCTAGCAAATCCCCAATCAGAAGAAATTAAAAAAACACAAGCAGTTCACTCTCATAATCACTGCATTCATGTCAAATAGCCTTAAAGCCATATATTTAATCTTTGCTTATAATATATCAATGTCCCCATCAATCCCTAGTTTGTAGGATAATGTATGAAAAAAAGACCCCTTCAGGTTGATACAAGAGCCGTCTGCTTCAGATGTTGTCTATCTAAATGTTTCCAGCCTTCCTATTGTTGACAAGGATGGATGTACCTGGTGAAGTCAGTCATCTCCATCATGATCATACACATCTGCTTGGCCAGCACGATGATGTCGTTTCCGTTGTCGTCCCACTTGGCGACCTCAGCATCCAGCTTGCTCTTTTCCTGCCTGAAACTCTCCACCTGTTCGGCAATCTTGGCCTTCTCCTCCTGAGGCAGCTGAGCCATGATAGCCTATGGGGGAGTAGTGATAGGACACAAAATAAAGATCAACTAAACACGTCACAATTGTTTTTTCGCAACATGTGGCCTTGTTTCTGGTTAAAAGTTTGAAAAGAAAGTGCCCTCCATTTAGGTTGACTTTGTTTAACCCCACTGAAATGCCTCCGTATAAGGTTTCGAAACTTAACACTTAATCATAAGACCTTCTGGAACCCCATGACATCTCATGCTCATAAAGAGAAAATCCATCCTCTTTTCTTTCCCCCTCTCCTTGTCAAGGAATAAATTCTCGCTCCGTAGCGATTCTGAGCCAGTCCGAAAGGGCATTAATCTCTTTGCAAGGTCACAGGCACTGTTAAGGCGCAGTATTATTTGTGAGATAAATGTATAATTACCTCACTTCTTACACCAGTCAATGAATTATGCATTTGTTCAACATTCCGTCCAAGCGGGTGGACGAACCGGACCGAAGCAAGGGACTCTGGATGCCGTTAAGTGTGTCATTATTGAGGAAGATGCGTTTCGAAAAAGTCTGTGTCATGCAAGTTAGAATTTGTAGCTCGACAAGTCAGAGATGATCTGGTCTGCAGTTTTGTTTGAATTTAGTGGAGATATGCCATCATAGCCAAAGGATGTCATAACATAAGAGCTAATTAAGAGCCAGCTGCTCATTTAAGATTTGTAGCTTTTTGCTTGTTTATTTAACAAGCAATTACACACTAAAAAGAAAAGAAGTCCTCAGAGAAAATGTGATTAAAAGATGAAAATGATTTCTTTTCAGATAGCGTGCACTCCTGGGCATTTCAAATGGAGGGCCGATGCAACGGTGGCTGTGTCCGAAAAGATATAAGGATAAGCATTTTTTTTCCCTGCATAAATGTATCCTTCACTGCCTTTAATATTCCACACAACTATGCGATTGCGCGTTTCTCAGGATTATACTGTAAATATATGCTTGCTTGGTTATGACTAAAGCTCATTTAAAGTTCACCTTTTAAATTTAAAGGGATTGCCACACTGTTTTACCATCTGTGCATCCAATCAGAAACATACCCATCCCAAGAGCCAATCAGCTCTTTGCACGGCTTTGAAGCAGCCAATCAGCATTAATGAGCTGCTGCTCCTTGGTTAATCCCAACTCCTCAGATCCTAAAAGTGGATGTGATGTATGGAAAGAAGGTAAATAGAAGAGAGAGAGTCTATTTCTTCCTCTCGCCTTGCTCAGAATTCACTTATCCCAAATCTCTCTGGCTCCTAACCGATAACAAGAGAGGGTGCAGGCAGCTTAATGCTCCAACAAATCCTTCCCCATACGCACCGGTGCCGATTCATTCAACACACTCATATTGTGTGCTGAGCGTCTGCGCATGTATGTGTGCGCCTCTGGATTAGAAATCCCTCAGAAAAGCTTTTTAATTTTTCTCATTTGAAATAAAGTGGCCTAGATACCGGAGTTCAATTTTATGGCTGACCTATCAGCGCTGTTATCCTATCATGGAGCTAAGAGATAGAGCAGTGTCTGTCTGAAAGTGTGAGTCACTGAACAAATGGCTGCTCTTATTTCTCTCTTATGAGAAATCAAAATCCATAAAACTTGAAGTCACAGACTATATCAATATAACAGCAGTGACACGCATATTTGATTTGCAAAAAGCACATTCACTCAATGTAACATTCGGCATCTACGCATAAGACGCCATTTGAAGTCCACTGAACTGAGTTTACTACTGAGCAAAATGTTTTTCCACTGTCATTTTTTTTGTCAATTTGTTGCTGTTCTTAAGAAATGACCCTGTTTTTCTTCTCCACAGCAGCATTTCTTTAAGCCCGGTCTATTTCTATACAAATGATCATTTCCTCTCATTCATGGAGGATAATTTCTTCTCAAGAGTAATTGGTATCAAACAGGGTTATGGTGTGTATTTGCGTGTGAAAGTCAGCGGTACTCCATGGCTACATACTGATATCCTTGTAATGTCTCATAAGCAGCCCACTGTGCACTATTCACACATACACTAATGTGGATTAAGCCTCGAACCCCAGTGAGCTCTGCCGTCAAACGCCGGCTGACACAGGCACACTAAGGGGGTGACATTGCCAAAAGTCTCATTTGCAATCATATTTTAACTACTATACAGTCTCTGCAGAGAGAGTTTACGAAACCAGGACCAAAATGATTCTTGTATGAAGAATATTCTGCTGGAAATGGGAACATACTCCCCTGCTATGTTAAATATTGAAGCTTATCTAGGCTCTGTTTCAAAACCTACTTTTCAAAATGGAACCTTATACAGTAAGACTGAACATTCTACATAGGTAGCAATTCGACTGTGAGCAATTTGAAATGAGTTCAGGTCAGTATCTAAGCTAAAAGGGCAGGTTAAACAAGTCTTTTTTTATTAGACTTCTTTTCTACCCAGCTGTTTTGAAAGAATACAAATTACATTGCTCACCATCTTGGATGTGAATTATAGGATTGCCGCCTTCTAATTGAAGATGCACCTTTATACCTAAAGCATCCATGCTGGTCCCTTAAAGGTACATATTATTAGTACCTAAAAGGTACTGCTCCCATGACTATAACATGCCTTAAAATGCCCTTATGTAGTTTAATAGGTTTCAGTAAAGCCTTATTTTCAGTTGGTCTATGTTTTTATTAAACTGGGACAAAATGTTCATATATGGAGGACTTGAAAACACATGTCTGCTCCCCTGCTATGCTAAACATTGGAAAAAAATAGAGCTCTTAGATGCCATGCGTCAGAACCGATATGAAGTGTAATCATCACAGGATGTATATTTTTTACTTTGTAACTGCCGCGTTGAGCATTGAGGCAAGAAAATCTACAACAACATTCACACCATCATTTGCAGCAGAGGCTAAATAATGTTTCGTTGTCAAAAAAGTGAGAGACACATTGTTGTGTGCATGCACTTGAGTGACTGGGCCTCTTGTTATTCTCAGACTAGATGTAATTTTACAGCAGACACGCTCAGTGGAGTGATAAGTGTTTTGTATTGTGAGCGTAAACCTGCTGGAAATGACAGCAGGAACAGGAGATGTTGTTCATGTGTCACGTAGGAGTCACTCACCCTTGCGCTCTGTCCAGCAATAAGTTGGTCATCTTCTGTCTGGACGCTGGTGCGGCTACGGGCGTCATAGTCTTCTTGCTCAAAGTCAGAGTCATCTTCCAACTCTTCTGGAGTCTGGACAAAAAAAAGGAGCATTCTTGTCACCAAACGATACCTTTGTGACATTAAATTGAAAAATAAATACCTAATCAATTAAAATTCTTATTATTTATTGGAAAAGAGCAATAAGTATGTTATTTAAAATCCACATTTTGCACATACGAGTTTTGGGATGACAGTGGATACAGTAAATGATTCATTTTTGAGTGAGTTATTCCTTTTAAAGTCTTCTAAATTTAATTTCCACTTTCAGTTTCAAAACTGGTCTGGAGAGACATTAACTCGTGGGTTTCTGTCGTCAACAACTTTTTCGCCTTGCTTAAACTTTACATCTATATTTTAAACATACTCTACTAGAGTGCCGATGTCCTTTGTCCTAGAGCTCCAGCTTGGTGACAATTTGGAACACAACATTTGACAGACGTCACGAGCAGCTGTGCGTTGCCACACAACGAGGGGCGAAGGACCTCTGATCCACCATAAAGACATGTCAACCATTAAACCAGTCAAATCTCAATAAATAATTCATTCGTCCCACAGTTTGAGTTACAAGTAACTTGCATCATTGTTCTTCAATTCCCTTTTGGCTTTCTTGTGAGTAATATAAAAAGAAGTTCCCTCTTAAAGTAGGATCAAACAATATGTGATGGGGGGGAAAGGCCTCTAGGTTTTTCAGTTTAGATGTGATCTGTTTGTGATTCTGCCTACCAGTACTTTCAACATCAGTCCCACTAGCTGACTAATGAGCAAATTGGAGACAAAGAAAAAAACTGTGTATCTTGACAGCCGCCACTGTTTCAACCATTCTGAGCGGCAGTGGCACTAACTACTGATTGAGATATACTATTGATTGAATCAGTGAATCATTAACTTACTGCAAACTGACAATGTCTTCTTTATGTGTTTTAATAAAGATCCCAGTGGATAGAGATTTCACGGAAGACATAGAAGTAGCAGAGTACATTTGTGTGCAAACCCATTTTGGTTTGATTAGCGGGATACAGTCCTTGACAAATATGTGTATGTGTTGGTACTTTAATTTCACTGCTCTGGGAGCTGTACAATTTCAGATTTTAAAAGCAGGGACCAGCACATGGCGTCAGAAATGGCTTTTCTATGCAGCAGAAAGCATACACGCTCTGTATGATCTATGTTTGTGATTCATTTTTGGGGCGGGGGGTGGTTCGGAGAATCAATATGTAAGTAAAAATAAGTAGTATCTCTGTTTACAATTATCACTCTGTTCCAAACCATCTCCAAGCTCAGCTTGACGTTATTTACTGATAACACAGTTCAATAATGCTTGATGTTTCTACGGAAGAAGAGTGCATCTTAGAAAATGTCTTTTTTGCAACGAAAAGACGTGTTTGTTAGTAATACTGAATCTTGGTAAACAGAATATACACAACAGGCAAAGGCATAAACACAAGAACTCTCTAACATATTCTTATTGTATACCGAGGACTTAACTTGTAGCATTAAAGAGGTCATGAACTGTGTTTTTTATTATTTTATACTGTTCTCTGAGGTTCACTTATCATGTCAGTGTGATTTTACATCAAAAACACTGTAATTCAGAAGTAAAACATACATCCCTGATAACACACGTACATCATGGAGACGTCTTTTTTTTTCTGCATTTATATCTGCAAGAAATATTTTTTTAGAGTGTTTGCTCATCTGCAATACATCTATAGGAGTATCACATGTCAAATAGATGTTTATTAAAGATGATGCTTAAAAACATCTGTCGCATGTTAGTACACAGCAGATGCTTTTTAGATCAAGCTATCTTTAACAGACATCTTACAGACGTACATGTTCTATCAGGGTACTCAGTATATATCCAATATAGTCAGACTTGTAATGGTGTAATGACATTTGTATGGTTCTGTCGATCCCGAGTAATCCTGTGTTTGCCTCTTTCTGATATTTTATATCTCCTACTACAACTACCTATCAGTGGGTGCAACTAAAGATGCAATGATGTAAAAGCAGTTGATCTTCTCCTGCAGAGGCGGGCATGTCATAAAGTTCATGAACCCTTTAATTCACAATCTAGTGCATTTACTTGTCCTCTATATCAGGGATTTTGTTAATATTGTTAATGTTCTAAAATGTTTTTTTTCCCCACTATATATAAAAGAGAGCCATTTTACATTTAATTGTTTTTTTTTTGTATTTTATTATAAACCTGAAGAGAATATACATTTTATAAATTACTGTATATATCCACAGATTCCCTGGATTATGTTTGCGAACCTCTCAGTTAAGTACCCTGGCTCTGTATGAAGTAGTCATAACTGATAACATTTTTTTCATATGAAATGTGTTCAATGTGTTGTTTTCTTATTCATCACACAATCCAATGGGGAAATAAACACAGTGAAAGCCCCACTACTGAATAGTAAGGACCTAGTGTGGTTCTCTAATGTGTATGGTACTCACTCTTATCATAAGGACTGCTTTCCTGATGTCACGAACTCCGTCGTAAACGAGGCGAGATGCGTCGATGAACTCGTTCTCTTCGAATGGCTGCGGGGGGCTGGTGCTAAGAGCCTCGATGGCGACCTCAACCTGCTCTGCAAAGCGTGGCATCACTGGTGGAAAAAGAAGGACGTACAGGGTTGAGTTGTGCGAGAGGCTGAGAGAAAGCAAAAACAGGAAGACAGATACACAGAAAAAAACATTTTCAAAAAAAGGATTACATACATCCCTCAAAAGCCAGCCTTCCCCTCAGGTGCCAAACATATCAGAGAAAAGACATGGTGAGAGGTGAGAAAAAGGGAGAATATGTGATCTTAAGAAGCTAAGTGTCGAAATTCAGGCAGGCGCATCTATTTCTGCCGTCTCCTCCCTGTCAGTCAGGCCCGAGGACACGGACGGCAGCGGGAGAGGAAGACGAGAAAATGTCACCCTGAAAATATGTGGAAGGGGCGCCCTACGTTTGCCAATTAACCACTTCACCTTACTGGGAACACATGACCATCGGTGAGCCGAGGTATCAGTGACACCACATCACCCTAAGCGGGCAGACAAAAAATAAATAATAATAATAAAATTACATTGTCTTGCTCTCTAATTCCCCCTCCATCTTATTCCTCAGTAATGGGCTCTAAATGCTGGCTGCAGTAAGAGACTGTTTGACAAAGACAAGAGCCAAGTACGAACAATGTTGACAGACATTGATTGAGTGCAGCTGGAGGGTTACGCAAGGTCTACTAATGTGACATTAGTTTGATCTGTTTTTATGATGAGCTGTATTTCAGCGTTTACACTGAACAAATGTGTTTGGACCACTTACCCTTGGTGTAACCGTTCTGACAAAATACCTACGGCTAATGCTGCATCGTGACAGCGAACGGAGACTTTTAAGTAAATTTAATTTCTGTGAAATGTCAATATGAAATGTTAATAGCATTTTAGATGGCCCCGGACTACCTTATTATGAATCCTAAGCTTTAAACCTCTGCGACTCCGGAGTAAATAATAGCGTTGATGATTTAATGTCTCCAGTTTGATTGTACTAAACAAGTACGTTGCTTTGTGCTCCGCAGCCCACCGATTCACCTCCCTGCATACTCAGAGAGGAAGGGGGTAATATCCAAAGTGAAGGAAAAGTGGTACGATTCCATGGCACTGTCACTGGTGGAGTGGAGAGCATATTGTGATATAACCCTGACATCAAGTCACGTTCATATCAACGCCCGGGACCACTTGGTGGATGATGAAAAAAAGATGGGCACAGTAAAAAGCCTCGTATTAAACCCTTGAGCAAGCTCCAAAGTGATGCTCTTAAAATATTCAACAAATGTATCAAGAAGGGGAAGGTCTCTAGATTTTTAAAAGCCAGGAACTAGGATATTATGACCCAAGATACACTTCTCTGCGGGGAAGGTGGGTCTTGTGAGGACACTCCTGTGACAGGAAAATTCTAGAGTGCTGTCTTCAGCCATCTAACCGAATCAAAGCCCAGAGAGCCATTCAAAATAATAGCGGATGCAGATCTCCAGGAAAAGACCGGTCTTGTGATTTTTCATGATGGTTTTGATTACAGGCATCCGACTTGAGATTGACTTTAAAAGGGGACCGGTGTAGGATCCTCTCTGACAGCCATTTTGCCTATTTGCCTCTGTAAATGGCCAAGTTCAGATTTGAATTTCAAATGAACACATAAGGAATACAAAATTATGCAAAACATTCAAAAAGGTGCGGTTAAGGCTCTTTATTTGATTTCCTTTCTTCTTTCTAACCCCATCTTGCTTTAACACATATTTAATTCATTTTAATCCACTTATTGGAGAGGCGTAAAATGAGCTTTAGGGAATTTTGCTGTGACTTTTAAATAGAAATATTTAAATGTTCTTCAAGCCATTAATGAGTAAAGTTGCTGCTAGTGAGGAGCAAATTTAACTCAGACCAGTGAGAAATGATGAAAGGAGCTAATAAAAACCATGTTGGAAGGGATTATTTTCTTAAAGTGTTTAACTCCAGATAAAGCAAGCAGTCAGATCTGTTCTATGAGCCTTCAAATGGTGTTTTTGCAAAAGTGTTGAGGTGAATTATATAAAACATGCTCAAACTGGGTTTTTCTGTTTGAGAGGCTGAGGTCAGACCAGCCTAATGGGCTCAAAATGAAATACTTGAAAACGCAATGAGACATTCCTAATGCTAATAGGTCTTACAAAACACTGCGAGTAATTCGAAATGGAGGACAAATTCTTTTCACAACAATGAGGTCACTTGTACTTTGGGTTCATTTACATTTTGCTCCTTAGGCTGTAGAATTAGTTAGCACTGCCCTTTCTTCGGGATCCGTGTTTTCTTTTTCAAAAACAAACTACTGGACTCGTTGTAGCAGGCTGACATCAACTAATTCAATTTTCCTCTTTTTTTTTTTATGCGATGATGCCTCCTGTGTCTCACCGTGCAGACTCTTGGGTCGTGGCATGCTGAGGAAAAAGATTTTGTGGGGTCATTTGGCTGTACGAAATCATTGCTGTTTTTGGTACCTGAGCAAACACAGCCTTCAACCTGTCAGTGAAACACTAGATTTGCCATAAAAATCATGTGTGAGTCTGTGTGTGTGTTAGACGAAGGGCAGTGATTAGGTGGCCATATTTCATCTCTGCATGGTCACCCTTTGGCATGAGCCCTACTCACTCTGCCATACTCCATGACAGTATTGCTACTGCTGCCTTCTACTTGGCACTATTACATCAGCCATATTTCTCATTTTTAATCTACTGGGGGCCTGAGCATAACCTTAATGATGGGGTAATTTTTCCCGCATGAAGATTAGTTTGGATCGGGAAGAGGATGGAAAGGATAAAGAGAGAGGAAAGTCATCTCAGCTTTGCTATTAGACTATTGATTTTCAAGCTCAAGGACACGATTGGAGATTCGTGAACACTGTGTGCTGAAGGTCCTTTAGCCACGTATCTTTATAGAGCTTCGGACCAGCTCCACTTTTGTAATATTTACACAGCCTTGGGGGAAAAAAAAAAAAAAAACTGGATAAAGTTTGGCATGTTCTAATTAGGCTAAACTAAACCACTTGAGGAAATGGAACAGCAAGTTTTTACTTCTTGTTGTGAGTGATTTGAAATTACATCTGTCGTGACATAAAACTACAGACCAGTACCTGCTGTTTTACTCCAATTGCCCACTGGAACACCATGCCCGTACATATCCTCCATTATTCAATTGATAAAGCCACTTAGCTGAGTGGCAAACATCTTAATTAAATGGAAAACACATTCAGATGTTATTCACTAATATGCTAATTTGCTAAGCCCCCGTCCTAATGGTACATCTGGCCTTAACCTGCAAACTTTCAAAAATTCATCGACATTTTGCATGCCAAGTCTTGTGCAATAATGAAAGGTCTAGAAGAATCAATGCTGCAATGCTTTATGGTTTAATTTCATTTATGCGGTGGCACCATGGCTGTCACTTAAATTCACAGGGTATGGGACTAAATTTTTATGGGTGGCCCTCCCTCTTCTGGGCCTAATGAGTAGGCTATATGACAGAGGAACTCAGTGGGTCCCTCTCATCAAAAGACCTGGAACAATTTCCCCAATCGCCCCTTTCTCTGACAACAGCCCTGGTGACACCAATATCAAAACAAAGACGGAAACAGAAAAAGTGAAATGAAATGAAAAGCACCACCGCATCAAAGTGAATACAGGCAAGATGAGAGCCAGTCTGGGCGTCCAGCCCTTTCACAATTCAATTATCACTCTCAATCGAGCATGCAGATATTTCTCTTTAGTTCTGCTGAAGCAACTAGCAGAACAGTTTCTTATTCAAGCTGAGAGAGCATTAACTGTTCAACTTGTGACTTCCGGAAACGAGTGTGCTAGCTGTATATAAAAAAAGACAAAGGTAGGCGGTTTATTTTCAATTGACTGAAGGCGGTAATGAAATGCAAGTGTTTGGTTCTCATTAAGTCTCTAATAGGCCCCAGATCAAGAGGCAGATGAAGCGCAGTGTGGATTAAATATACTTTTCAGCAGATAAGTGACATGAAGTACATGTGACTCATAGTTTAACACAAATGGTGGTATCAACTCTCCAGCTCTCCATGCCCTCCAACGTGGATTAATAGAAGTTCAGTTCAAAGTTTGTATGATGCAATCACTGATCTATATAATGACTGGATTGCCCATTGCGTTCTAAATCATCTTTAGCCATCTTTAGGCGTTCAATCCGCCATCTTACTATTCCCTACCGGCAAAGAGTACCATTGACTCACATGCAAACCACAGACTTAAATTAACCGATTTGAAGCGTATCATTCACATGAAGCGTATCATTCACATATTTTTTTTAGGATATGTGTATTTAAAATGTTATCTGGAATATTTATGGTCTTTTTGGGCAGGATAAGCAATATTTTGAAATCATTTAGGTGGGTGCATACTTGCAGACACAGGTAACTAATCCAACACAAAATATATTTCTTTATGTACCTAATTAAGCAGGAAATAATAAACATGACCATATATCTGGTATTAGTATCTGAAATTGATTAGAATATACAATAAATAATACAATACAAGCCTCTGTTACTATTGCTCGTTGTATTGAAATTTAAATCTTTGAAATAAAGCTTTATGTATTTAAGTCCATACTGTATATAATTAGCAGTCAGTCGACTGTACGAATAAAAACACTATAACAAAATTACATAAACAGTGAATAACTGTACAAGGCGGATTAAGGTATACAGGCGCAGCTAAAAAAAATTTAATACTGGATTGGATTGACGGTTTCTCATCTTTCTCTTGAAAATATCCCACAGATTCTCAATAGGGTTCAGGTCAGACGTCTTGGCTGGCCAATAAAGCACAGTAATGTTATGGTCAGCAAACCACTTGCAATGTTTGACTTTCATGAGATGTACGCTCTAATCATCAAAATTATAAAAAACAAAACAAAACAAACAAAAAAAATGAATATATATCTAATGAATCTAGAATATATGAAAGTTTCATTTTTTTTAATAAGTTACAATAAAGAAATAAACATAAAAAACATGTAAATTTTTTTTACAATAAAAAACATGCTTTGTATGTATACAAAGCATAAATCTTCATTCAGATTTCTGAATGAGCACTTTGTCATTTGTAAACATATGTTGAATGTCCAATGTTTATCATGCTCATGTGATGTACATAACTGCAATTTAGGCTATATAAAAGTAAATTTTTAATAAGCAGGGGGAATTCCCGACATTAAAACACAAATAACAGTTTACATGCTTAGGACGTTTGCATTGTGAAAATGTACAGTGAGACTTCAGATATAAAACCGCTGACTTATGTGATGTTTTCTCATTAAAATCGTATAATTTCCAAATCATTCAATGAAATGTATGCGAATACTGGGGAATACTAATATGGCGGCATGGTGGCTTCACTTATATGCCGTCATGAGCAATCCAGTTCTCTATTATGTATAGGTCAGTGGATGCAATACACAAAAATATTTTAATTGTGCCTCTGAAGAATTACGCTAATCAGGATACAATGCAAACACACCAGCACAAACTGATCTGAATGCAGCTCAACTTCTGACCTTACGAATCGGATCTGACTGTATGGTGATTACTGGATAAGGTCTAACCACCAGCATTTAGATTCTTTAGAAGAAGCTAAACACTTCATTCAAATATTCTAGTGATGTGAAGAAAAAAAAAACTTTAAATGGAAGATGACGAGAAGGATCATTTTGGACACATTATGAATCCATTTATACCTTCAGTTCGTCAGACGTCACAAATATAATTTATTTTTTTTGCCCTTACCTGTCAAACTAGTGGTAATAACAGGATTAAAGAGGTTATTTTATAATAACAAAAATATTGCAGTATCAACCATGAAAGCAGGACTGTTATTTTCTTCCTCTCATATTCCTCTCTCTCTTCTAAACAAAGCCGGCTGTCAAAATAGTCTAATGTAATGTTTTAGACACAACAAGGGAGGCAGGACAAAGCGCCGCCACCAGAATAATATTTTGAGTGCTCATTTTCCCACCACCCTCCATTTGTTGATTCCGAACAATCGTAGAAGTGCATTTAGACGGAACAACTACATCAAAAAAGTGTCAGGCGAGATGTTCCTCGCACATTAACGCCTAAGATAGCAGCCTTTTTTGCTTCCTGTCAGATATTGTGTCTTGAAAGCCAAGGGAAGGCTATGCACAAATCTCTGCATTACTTGGTATGTTTTGGCCCTCGGCCTTGTCTGTCAGTGTCTAAATTGCCACCTCCTGAAAGCTGGCACTTGACTGTCAAAGGTGGAGGGGTTGGGGGGAAAACAGATGAAAAATGAATGAGCAAAGGACGAGTGCCAGAGGAGGGAACAGGTGGTATCTCCGGCCTCACCATCTTTTCTCATCTGCCCACCCCTCTCTCCTCTAGCTTCCTTCTTCCATAAGCTTCCTGGTCTCCTCTGTCCATCTGTCCCCATCTCTACCATAAGTTCATGCCTTAGTGAGCATAAGACAAGACCAGAACTCGGGTGTGTGTTTGTGATCTTTGTTCTCACCGGTCTCAGAGAGGAGCTTGATGGACTCGAGAACACGCTCGGTGTAGACACCAGGTTCGTAGTTTTCCATCTCAGCATTGATAATGTGTACTACACGAGCGGCTCGGCCCCGGATTGCGCCTGCTGTCCTGTCCAGTGTGTCCACATCCCCCTCCTGCAGGGCGATCACACACTTATTCACGTCCTCCAGAATGTGGTTCTCTGTGGAGAGATGAGATAAAACAATAATGTAACACATTCAAGTATTGTTACCCATTTTTTTTCCCCCCAATTTTTATTTACTTTAAGCAATCAACTGTTAAAATCAAAGAAAATAAATTCCATTGAATTAGTTTAACGGTCAACATTTTCTGAATGTTAATAAACACCTTCCACTCATTTGGTGACTGAATATTTTACAGCATGTGCTCTAACATTGTTCTAGAACCAACAGCTTTCAAAATGCATCTCTGGGTGGATCTAAACAAACACTGGTTTCTTAATGAGGGTGTTATTTGTCTCCATTCCGATAAGATCCTTCTTTAAGTAGCTTACAAAAAATGCTTTGTTTATCTTCTCCTTTCTTTCTGGCAACAGGTCAAAAGAGCACTGCCTTGACTGATCTATAAGCTGATCTGTTTAGATTTGGATAAAGCAGTGCCGCTGAACAAGAAGAAATTAAGCATAACATTTGAAATTAGGCTTGGCTAAAAAAAACAAAAACATCATTGTAGCATATTTTTAAGAGCCCTTGGCTGTTCAGATGGTATAGCACATCTGCAGTATTACAAGAAATATGTTCAGCCTTTACACTTTAATTCCCTTTTCCATGTCAAAGTATTGATGATTCCCTTGCTTTTTCAAAACACTCTGTTTACAACTTTCCTGCGGAAGAAATTACATATAATTGATTTTTTTTGCAAGCAGAAAAAATCTATTATATCTGAATTCTACAAAAGCACATGCAGGCCTCAACAATAAGGATGGCCCAAGGCCGGTGTGAAAGAATTTCAGGCCAGCTGACAGATCTGTCACATGCTATATTGGCCCAGTGCTGCATTGTAAATGCGTACTGCGTTGACTGATCATATATGTATGTATTTTCATGTAAACTGAAACATTTTTATCACTAAACTAAAGGTATGTAGTTGCCTAATGTGCTCTAGAATGGTTTTAAACAGGTCCAGTTCAGTTCTCGGTAGTCTAGACATTCAAATAAGCTGTAACCAAAAAATATTTTTGCTAATATTTATACAAATGTATGTTCATGTCAGCTCTGTAAATATTTTTGTTCTGAGGCATACAATAATATGTTGCTAAAATTTTATTTTTCTTTTGTGTCCAGTAAAAATGTTGGCAGGGCAAGTGCTAATCTAAAATACTGGCCAGACCAGGCCAGCATTTTGAGAATAACAATAATAAAAAAAAATCCTTATTGTTGAGTCTTGACATGTTTTATTCACAGGTTTGCAGGAGAATATTTCCAAAGTGGAATGCACTACACCAGTTTCTGGACAACAGGCGGTGGGCTGCATACCAATATTACCTCCTGCTTCATTTCATACAGCCCACATAGACCTGTCAGAGATACAAAAGATCTGGCCCACAAAATCCAGGATTTCATTCATTTATTTGTTGTGAATTTAGTATTGCATTATTACAATCCCTGCCTTGAAATCTCTGGCTAAAGTTCGAGTATACAGTATTAATTCTAATAGTTTTTGTGCAGGATCCAGACAGGATATACTACACTTCAGCCAAAAAAATATGGCAAAAAAAAAAAAGTCATGGGAGAGGACAGCCAGTTTCTGTGGAGGTGGGAGGTGAGACTGAGAAGTTGGCGTGTCTCATTTTCAAGTGAGAAATAAATAATTCAATTCATACAGCAATTACAAGATGAAACACTTAAGTTAAACATGATTACTGTATATAAATGGCAGGAGAGGTGTTTAAGATGTTTTTATTTTGTTATTTTATAAAGTCCAATTCTCAAATGAAGCTAAATAGAAACTATAACTGGCACTAAGTGTATGTCCACTGTAAATACAATAATCTTTTTCATGAATGCCAAACAAGAAGACTTAGAGCTGTGGGCAAAATAGCAATACAGTAAACACTGTTTCAAAGCAAGGCTACACATGCAAAGGGTCATAATCGTTCGTATTTATGTTGAATTATATGGCCATTTACATTTATACTGGATGGACATTCCCATTCAAGATAATGGGATCTTGATGGTGGAGGCAGCTGAGATTTTAGAGTGTCCATTATAAAGAGGGATAAACAGACATGGCTATATTGTACTGCTGTACTCAGGGTAGAGAATTTAGACGTCAAGAGGATGATGATGGACGGTCAAATAAAAAAAAAAAAAATCGGTATGCTTAGAAAGCTCTTAAACCCTTACAATGTTTTAAAAGTATGAATACAGAATGCTTGATTGATTTCCTCAGTCAATGTTGGTCTCACAAAAGCATATGTTTTCATTTTACCTGAAACAGACAGGAAGTCATCAACAGAAGTGATGTCATCAACGGCCTCGGTCAGGATGCGTACTTGCTTCTCCCACTGGTCCTTGAAAACGTCCATGTTGTCCTGAGCAACCTTGCTTTGAGGGCGTGCGGCCAAGGTCAGGGCTGCATTGATTACCTGCAAGGAGGAAAATTGTATGATTCTGAACCTTGCCTAATTCTAAAAAATTACTACAAATCTAATTGCAGAGTCATGCTGCTGACACATGGTATAAACACAAGAAAATCCCAGTCTTTTTTTTTTTTTTATTAACAAGACATTTTTATCAAATCATGTGCATGTTTCAAATCAAGCTTATGTGGCTGCACATTTCTGCATTATGTATGAACCTATAACCCTCAGAATACCTGCTGCTTTTACACCTTTGAGTCATATGATTTCTTAGATCTCAGAGCCCCTTATGGATAAAGGTTACTAGAGTCAAATATGCATTTACACTGCAGAGGAAACAACCTTGAGCAACTCACAGTTACTTCCAGGGTTTTCCAGGGTAGCTTCACTTACAGGGGGTCACATTATTAGTGTCCAATAGTGAGGTCTGTTAGAAGAAATTACTGTGAACATGTTTTTTTATTATTATTATTATTATTATTTTTTTTTTTTATCTTAATACCTCAATTTTACTAGAACCTTTAATTCCAGTCTAACCTTAGACAAACTATTTATTCCATGGTCAGTCTCTATTTCTTTCTGAAACTTATTATGAAGAATTGATTAGTGCACCTTACTCCAAAGACATTTACGAATGCCTCGACTTTGCTGACGTCACCAAGCATTTATTTCATTTTTTATATTTTTTGATTTGGATACCGCATTTTACAATTCCAACAATTCTCAATGGGTAAAATCAAATTGCTCTACATTTCCCAGAAATACATCACAAAAAAATCCATTTCAGGCTGGCATTGAATAGACAATATTTTTCTTATACCCCTTCTAATACACACTCCCCCAAATGATTATCACTGTGCATGCTGTCTCTTAAAAGATGGTGTAACATAACCAAGTCTTTTTTATGTTTCCAATGGATTTTTCCTCTGACTGATTCCTCATATTTTTGAATGGGTTACGAACAGCTTTTCATGTTGATTTTGAATAGCTAAAAAAACAAAAACAAATGTGAGTCATGTAATAAATATGACGGGTCTGGATATGTGCCTGGCTATGCTCTTCTCCATCATTTGAGGAATAACTGCTGCCATCATCAATAAAAAATGTACACCAGCATGTCTTCTAAGAGTGCCTGGTAATGGTAGCAATGGTAGTTTTGGCAGGCCAATAGTGCTATATGTAATAAATAGTGTGCAAATAAGGTACATTATAGGGAATAAGTGGTTACTCTTCATCACCATCATATAAAACAGCTGCCCGAGTTTATAGAAAATAGCAAAGGTTCAGGCCGTTTACCTGAGGACACAGGCTATCGATCTGTGTAGCAGCCATGCGCACTAACTTCACACCCTCCTCGTTGTTGGAGATGGAACAGGCGAGGTTGGCCACCTGAAAAAGAGGGAGAGAGCGATAATAGAGGGCCATTTGTACATCGGGGTTAAAGTATAAAGTGACCTTGTGGTTCTGGTTGCCAGATTTCTGTAAAAAGGCAGGTTAGACTAGCATTTGGACAGGGGCAAATAAAGCTCCCGAGCAGAGTGCACACATATACAAACACAGTCCTTTTTGCTGTTCATGTTTGAAGCTATCAGTGCTGTGTGCAATGGATAAGGATTTAATGCTTGGCTTGAGAAGGCAATGTCAGGGCAAAATATGTACAGAGAGTTAGGGCTCATTCAAGTGTTAGATTGGTATTTGTTATTTCCCAGCGTGAAGAACATGATTTGTGGGTCCCTCATCCCCTCTGCTCCCCCGGCCCCAAATCATCTCGCCTTACTCTCTTTTTTACTATTTTAAAAATAGCTTCTATTTGAATAATTGACATCACACACTGTAATTTGAATTTTTACCAGCCAATCTCCTGGATGTATTAGAGGCTGCTGCTTCATGTCCTCCTCTGAAGCAACAGAAAGACAGCGGTTTCTTTCTGCGCTATAGAGGCTCCCATTACGAAAACACAATTACCCCCAAAATGTCAGTGGACACAGAGAGGGGTCCTAATTGGAGGTTGCTACGTTTGCGTTATTTACTCGTAAAGGGATGTTGATTTTTCCCTCAGAAATTTCCACAACATAACCAGGGTTCATTACCGAACTTCATGTGCACATGTAAATCATTAGGCCAGTTTACCTATGACAAAAAACAAAAAACAGAAAAAGACAGAAAAAGTGTAATTAAACTAGCAGATGGCTCCACTATGCGCAATACCTCCTTGTCTAATTTCTGCTTGCCTGCAGCCCTCAGGTTACCCATCATGTAGTGCATCTGGCAACACCGGATCGGTGCATACACGTGAATACACGTGTGCGATGAGAAAAGGTCTCTCTCTTGTGTTTGCTCGCTTCCATCATCAGAAAAGCATCTGCGAAGGAAGCACTGGCCAGATTGGATGCTAAAAACCTGGCTGCCTCCCCCTCCCCTCCTGCCAAAAATGTCAGATTCTGACAGAAAACACCGGCATATTGCTCAGAAAGTTTATAATTCGGTGACACGTCAGACCTCGATGAAAGGCGCTAATAGGCGTGTCAGTCCCGTTTTGATAACAATCCAGAATTGGTGTTCCAAGCATCTCGTCCTCTGCTGGTAAATCAGATTACACAGCAGCCACGAGTAAGGATTTTGACGGCGCTAAAGTGACATATGCCTGCTGGCAAATGCAATACGACTGAAGCCATATCAGTGGGCTTCTCTTCTTCTTTTTTTTTTAAGGTAAATCGAGGCAAATCAAATCTGTGTTAGAAGATTCTTGCTTACGGCCCTTTTCTCCTGTTTACCCCTGACAGCTTTGAATGCTTTGATGGATCGCTCTTGTGTTTAAGTGTGTGCTTGCATGTGTGTGTGTGTGTGTGTGTGTGTGTGTTTGTGTGTGTTTACTCGCTGCTAAAAGTGTAATGACTGAAATGCTTGAGGGTTGCAAATGATGATGTGTGCATAAGAGTACCATTGGGAAAAAAAAAAAAAGATTCATTGATGCATTGAGATTCCTTCTAAAATGATTCTCTCCTGATTTATTCTTTTTAATGCAGCAAAGAGCCAACACGTGTTTACAGAACTTATTTGAGAGATACATTATACTACATGCTTGGAAGCAGTGTTTTTGAATTGAATTGTGACTCAGAATTGTAGTGTGTAAAATTCCCATCCTTATATGAGTAAAGAGAGCCCCTTTTAACATGATCCCCCCTTTGTTGTTGTTCTCTCAGAGAAAAGTACAGAAGCTGTCACTGGGATAGTACCCATTCAAAAAGTATACCTTTGTACCACATTTACCACTTCACTTCCTGTCATCTGTATACTGTCCTATAATAATAAAGTTAGAATTGTATATTAGTGTATATTATTACCAATTTAAAGCTATATTATTACAAATTTTAGTACCCAAATATTATTTATTTTTTCTTTCTTTCCATATCCGTTTCTGAACCAGATGCTGGATCAGTACATAGATGCGACCTCTACAGCCCTGAATGTCAGTGGAGACCATGTTAACTAGATGAGCCCTAGAGACAGATCCCCTGCGAAGACCTTGTCTGCCATCGGCACAATTCCTTAGCAAAGTCTATGAGAACCAGACGAGTCCTCCACTCAATCTGACTTCTGTTGCAGTCTGGGATTAAACAACACCATGCTGGTTTCGTCTGGACACAGGAGAACTGGCCCCCCGACTGAACCTTTTTTTTTCTCCATTTCTGTCACCGATAGAGCTTTGGTTCCTTGCCACTGTCGCCTTTGGCTTGCTTAGCTGGGGACACTTAATTTCTGGCAATATTGTCGACTTGATTAAACAGCCACTATCTGAACTGGACAATGACATCACTGTATCAATGATGAACTGACTTTAACTGAAAAACGGACTATTTACTATTGTCCTCTTGAATTATCGACACAGTATTTTCCTGCTTAACACTGTAGTCGCTTTGGCACAATCTGTATTGTATAAAGCGTACTATGTAAATAAAGGTGACTTGGCTTATTTATTTTCTTTCTTTCTTTTCTGTTCTGAGAGTGTGACAACCACTTTCATACCTATCATTCCCAACTGTCAGGTCCAACTTGAATTTTAGAGGTGGAGTCAGGCCTAAATGGAAGTGGGCACCAGTTCCACCACCTTGTCAGTGGAAAAAAGAAGCAAGAGACAGCAGCATAAAGGACCGGATGGGAAGGTAGGGGGTTGTTTTATGCACCAGGCTGGCAGTGTAAAACTCACAGCGCTTGCAGGAAATAATATCCTGTCATGTAGTTGGACTGTTGCTTCCCTTGGTCCTCACTAGTCCTTCATGGTCTGAACACACAGTCAAACCAGCAGCAGCTCCTGGATGGCAGCCAGAACTGGCCGATGCTCCAGCACTCAATTCTCAGAGCTGGATCCCAGCCAAGACACAGTGTCCGGCCAAAAATACTAATTGCAATTATCTAAAGAACCACTCCTCCTTTGTGAGTCCTTTTTTATTTTCTCAAAGAGAAGGCCCCTGTTAGGTGGCCAAGGATGTCAGAATAATTTTCATGAGTTTCATGCTAGGCTGAGACAAGCGTGTATGTGCGTATGCCCTTGCATGTTAGATTATTTCAGAGAAAGAGACAGCATCGTAACCGTGTTGTCTCTCTGACCGACCATTATGTGTTGTCTAGTTAGACCTTTATAAAAGAACTATTGATTTCTGAGCGTTTCATTTGGACATCCACATTCAGCAAATCAGCCTTACCCTTGAACTGTTCCTAAAAAAAGACCCAATGAAATGAAGGAAAAATGGCATATTAGCTACATAAAATAATAATGATGATGATGAATACTCCAGAATCTTTGTTCCAAACTGTTTTACTCCAATTTTGTTGAGTGCAGTGTGTTTTTAATGCTTATGATAGTTGCATTATATTAGCAAACACTGTTGGAATCAACTTCAGGTCATGCCTTCTGGGCACTTTACATTAGGATCATTGTATGGCACTAAGAGTTTGTCTATATGCAGAGTGTTTCCAATCAGTCATTATGAGGTTCCATTGAGGTAGCAACAGTATGAAGGTAGATGACTAGCTCATGGAACAGAGTCTCTGCCTCCTCTCTTTCTGGACATTAAATAAGTATTTCAGACACCTCAGCACTTGCTGGAACCATTCCTGTCAAAATATAGGTGTTGTTTATTGTAATTTCATCTGGAAAGGGAAAAATTGAATGAGAGCATCTCATCTGCGGGTTCTAAGAGAGAGAGGAAGTTGATGTCAGAAGTGAGTCAGTTAAGAGTGGGGCACAAGAAGGTGTTAGTCTGAGTGCTTCCCCCTATTCCCCAACCGTACCCCGGTCAGAGTGCAAATAAATCAGCCTGTCAGCATGGATGAAGCAGAACGGCCCACTGGGGGGGAAACAAACACAGGTCGCTAAGCGTGACCATGCTAGAGCTAACAACAAGCCTCAACACCAAAGTCCCATATGTTTGAAACCTGATGACCCCTGGTGTGTCTACAGGGAGAACTGGAAAGGCCCAGGCAAGTTTACATACTGATTTAAATGCAAAGTTACAGCAAACCCACAAAAAAGTGCTGGAGTTCTCAGAGTTGTGACTCTGAGGGTAGCATACATGCTATATGCAGATGATATGAGTTTGAGTTGGTTCTTATTTCCATTCCCCCTCTGATTCCCATCATTCCCTATGCTCTCAATGCTTGATGGTCACATTTACCATTTTGACAGTCTAAGTTTTAATAGGAATCTATGATTGGGAATTTCGCATGAGGGTGAAAGATTTACAGACGCAGATTTCACATCAGGTTCAGTTGGTCATGCTAATTCAGCACACTGACCAACAGAAAGCTGCTTGGTTTGAAAGAAAATGGTGCTTCATACTATTTACAATAGACCTTATTTGCTTATTTGTGACCCTGGACCACAAAACTAGTCATAAGGGTCAATATTTGGAAATTGAGATTTATAAATAATCTGAAAGCTGAATAAATAAGCTTTTCATTGATGTATGTTAAGATAGGTGAACATTTGACCGAGATACAGCAATTTGAAAATCTGGAATCTGAGGGTGCAAAAAAATCGAAATATTGAGAAAACTGCCGTTTAAGTTCTCCAAATGAAGTTCTTAGCAATGCATGTTACGAAATGTAGCATTTTTTGACTTTCTACAAATATAATCATGCTACTTAAGACTGGCCCAGGGTCACATTTTATGCTACACTGTAAACCCGAACAGTGAAATTAATTAAATGAAATGAGTTGATTTCACTCAAATAATAATGAAAGTTCATTGGACTTAATTGAAATAAGTTCTGTAAACTCAAAATGTCATTGTAGTAAGCTGAACTTAAAATAACTGAGTTTTCTAGTTCCCAGCATGCTTTGCATCAGACAACATGGAAAATAAATGTTGAAATTAAGTGTTATTTTGTGTGTTTTTGCACAAGATTAATGTAGAGAGACACAAGTTAGTACTTAAATGTTGTGTTATGTTAGGATTTACATAAGTTTCTCTTATGTTGGTTTTGTAGTGTTACCGTTGTGGTAAAGAGTAGAGCCTGTGGTTAGGTTGAGGATGGACAGTAACTAAAAAACTTAAACGTAAAAAAATGAGTTTGATTACTCAAATGTTTTAAGGCAATAAGTTTCTTCAAATGTTTTTAATATTCTTAATTTATCAGGTTTTACAATGTATCAAAATGAATGAGCTGGGTGACTAAGTATTTAAAGTTGGGAGTAATTAAAAAATGTAAGTTAATTGCAATCAAATTGAGCAAGGTAATTCTGAGCAAGATAATTCTGTATTTAAAGTTGGGAGAAATTATTTTGCATGAGTACAACAAACTCAAAACTATTTTTGCCAACTTATTTGGGATTACAGTGTATACAGAACCTTTGCAATGCAAAGAATGTAAAAAAAAAAAAAAAAAAACATTAAGAGTGAACCATGGTTTTACCTTCTGATGAAATGGCAGTGTCATGATGCCACTACAGGGATCAGAGCTCTAAACTGATATTCCTAATTTAGATGATCTTAGTTTTCC
Source organism: Cirrhinus molitorella (assembly GCA_033026305.1). Taxonomy (NCBI): domain Eukaryota; kingdom Metazoa; phylum Chordata; class Actinopteri; order Cypriniformes; family Cyprinidae; genus Cirrhinus; species Cirrhinus molitorella. Next base: position 31,295,274 of record CM065120.1, read on the forward strand.
CATAGTCATAAAAATTGGTTCAACAATAAGCATATAGTTCCTGGACTGTGCATTAAAATGTAACAGATGAATTGTGCCTGAGAAATATCCTAATAACACAGCACATCTTCTTATTTGACTTCTCTCGGAAGTGAATTAGCCTTTCTGGCTTCTTACACTGACATTTCTGCCCAACATGGAAGAGTGTAATAGAGTCAAAGCTGGTGGGCCTGTCACAGCTGTGGAAGCCTGAATCCCTCAATGGAGCTATATTATTAGAATCTACCTGTCCTTAGCCAGTATGCAACACTAAACGCCTCCAGCTAGCATGCTCAACTGGGTCACAGGGCTGCGGTCTGGAGCACGTCGGCCATCAGCCATCAGCCAAGAGGCCTTTTTTCCCCTCAGGTTCTTTTCTTCCACTCTTCTCTTTGTCAGGTTTTCTTTTTGAGAACCTGAAAAGTCCCCATTAGAGCTAGAAGGCTCCAAACTACCTCAGTGAAATGTTAACTGTCACCAAAGTTGCGCTAAGAGGCCTGAATTTGATGTATGGGGTTGTCATAAATAGACATCATGTGGAGATAATGAGATCTGGCGTGAAGGTCAATATGAAAAACTGTCCCAGCCCCTTTAGAGGTTTAGCCTTGGTGAAAATGAAGGGTTCAGTGTATGCATGGGTACATTTCCGCAAAGTGCAAGTTAATGGCTTTTGAGGAGCCATTTAAAGCAAGTCTACGATCTAAAAAGAGATTAATGGAAAATCACCAGTACAAGTCTAGGACAAACCTTGATCTCTCTCCATAAATACAACATTAAATAAATATTATGCTCTTAAATGCTGTTCCTGGTCTATTTCGTCTGATATTAGTAGAAATACCACTGGTATACCACTGGTATTGTCGTCATTATTATGAATGATATTGTTGATGTTGTTAGCATTGCTGCTGCTATTATTGTTGGCATCATCCTCATAAACAGTGACTTCCCTGTTGAAAATACAGTTTCTAGGGATGTTATGTTCATCACTAAATGAGTATAATGGGTAAAAGTTGTAAAAAGTAATATGTTCCATTTCAGGTTTTACTGCAAAAATCATGGCCAAAACATTATTTTTATTTTTTTTTTTTTAATTAAAGCACAGGCTGCAGTCAATGGGCAAGCTGTAACACTGAAATTGAAAATTGTTTGTTATGTATTATTTTAGTCCTAATATATTGTAAAATGGCTAAGTACTTTGACATTCCTTTCCATTAACAGAATAACTCTCGGCTGTTCTTTCAGAACTCTGCTGATGTTAGCTGGAAACGCTAAAAACCCAACTTCACTCGGAAATACAGGAGTTAGTGATAAGCTTCTTCAATTTAAACCTTGGGCACTGTAACAACTATCAAAAATGCCTTCAACCACCTAAAAGTACACGGAGGAGCACACACACACATCATCCCAGGTTGAGTCTTATTTGTCTCCAGAGTGTGTAATCTTAATCATGCGAGTCACAGGCCTTGCTTAAGAAGTCAGTGAGCGTCCACACCACTTTCCTCGACTAAGTCACTGTGCCAAGAAGCTTATTGCCTGGGAAACCTGCAGTTTGGAGTGTGGCATAATTAAGTGCCTCACAATCAGCCAGTTGATAAACAAAGCCTGAATTGAGGCAAATAAAGGAGAGCCAACCAAATGAAAAGAGAAAGCCTGTCGAAAGCCATGTTGATTACTTTTCTTCTTATTTCAGGAAAGAAGCAGTGCCTGCCATTGTTGGCTTATAGTGCTTACAAAGTGAATGAAATTTGCCACGGGCAAGATAAAATTATATTAAACACATTTAAACTTAAAGTGGTAAATAATCCAAAAATGAAAACTCTGTCATCCCTTTCTCACCCTCATGTCGTTACAAATCTATATATGTTTCTTTCTTCTTTCGAACAGAAGCAGTTTTGCCCATACAATTAAAGTCAAAGGGATACAAAATAAGAACTTTTTGTCCAGTGACTTTCACTTTTGGTGGAACTTTTCAGTAACATACTAAATTTCTTGTTATAATTAAAGCATATCATATAGCATGCAAACTCAGCGAAATCCTTCTTACTTTGTGCAGGACATCTATTGACTGCAATAAAATAAACCTCTCGTGTCTTTTTCATTTGTCTCCTACTGCATTTGCATTTAGTTCTGTTGCGTCAGGACTGATTTGGGCTAGATTAGATATTGATTGCTATTCTTGTGATTGCAGCCAGTGTGTTTTTAAATCAGACCCTTCCTCTTGTAGTTTCTTTCTTCCTTTCCTTTCCTTTCCTTTCTTTTTTAAAGAGTAGGTAATAAGAAAACATTAAACAGTATATTTAAATATGTTTTTATTTATTTTTTTGTACTCATTTAATTATCAAGATGATTAAGTTTGGTGTAAGTGCATAACATAAATATTCAAATATAATATTATGTAATATCCATCATATCAATTTCACAAATTTATATCCACATGTTTGAGTACATTTCTTATGATCCAAATATTTAACATAGCTATATTTAGCCTCTTTCATATGCGAATCTAGAGAAAATATCAGAAGTGCACAGCCACCCAAGATAACATCAAACAATTTCAGAAGACTATTTTAAAGGTTCATACGAGCTACGTTTCACAGAGAAGAAGCAGCGCTGTGAAATTTAATTTAGTTGCAATGCTGTGTGATTTTTAGCTTTATTAATGAGTTTAACAACTGACAAGCGACCGCTAGGAATAAGAAGTCGAGGCCCAAAGCACTGCTCGGATTGGCATATAAACTCTAATAAACTCTAAATTATTTTGATGAATTCTAAATATGATTTATTTGCCAGGGCATGGAGAGCTTCTGTCTGGGTACTGGCAGTTATGGTGGAGATGGGTGCCTGGAGAGTAATTTCCAGCATATAAAAATTTACTGACTTCAGTGTGGGACATGGGAAGGTAATTGAAAGCAATATAAACAATCCATAAAGCTGAGTGGACATGCTTGACTTTGTACAAGTGGAGAGGCAAGGGGAAGGGTGGCGACTTTAATCACCGAGGGCAACGGCGCAGACGCCATCCAATCGGACGCCACCGATGTATTCAGGGGTGGAGAATCGAGGAGGATGGATGCCCGAAAGGGTGATAGAGCGGTATAGGCCAGGTGGTTCATTGCCACCCAGCTGCGGTGGCACTCAGAGATGCCCTACTGAAGTCCTAGCTAAATCATTACCAAAAGATCTTTGCTCAGTGTGAAAAGTGACTTCTTGTTTCAGCTCAAGGCTGTGTGGGCTGCTCTGCTTCAAATCAGGGGTCAGCTCTCACGGACTTATGCGCCCACAGAGAACATTTGGATTGATTGATGTTACTCTCACATCTTGCACTCGGATCCCGACATGCCTTTAAATCGGAGTAGATAATAGGTCTTCAACATAAAAAGCTCCAGAAACTTGGAAGCCACTGTGTGACTCCCCAACTTCCCAAAGTATAAGCGGGCAGCTTTCAGCTTTCACTGAACTATCGATCTCTCCTCGTGAGGGTGCAAGCCAAGCAGTTGTGCTTGGCAGCGAAGCCCAATTATGAAAATGGAGCCAAGCTTGTTCTTTGTAATTTCTCTGTATATTTAAGAATACTCCAGGGCCGCCATTTAAAACTGTTTGGAGATAAACAATGCATTTAAAAGTGTTTGGATGGAGAGAACGCTTGCTGAGTGCAAAACAGAGCAGAAACAGAGGGAGACAGAGAGAGAGACAGACCCCTTTGCATACGGCGTTAACATGCGATTTCAGTGATCAGATCACTATTGAATAGCACTTGGCCATAAAAAAATCCAAAAGCAAATGCACCCAAAATGCATTGTGATTGGATAACTAAATTACTTACATTTACTTACAAATTCTGACTACATTCAATAAAGGTATACATGATACCATGTAAGCAATACATATTGCCCTACAAATAATCATTTTCTTTCACTTTATAGATTTACACACACATAAGGGAACAATGAATATATTAACACATGTATTTTTCACAAGAATATACAGAACCCACAATAGCGCACTTGGTAAGAAAAGGGTAGCTCTTGCCACAGAATTTCTTGAGATGTCATTGTCAAAAATATACTTTAAAATATTTATATATTTAATATACATATCTGATTTATTTGTATTTATTTATTTAACTTCTGTGACAAAAGCTCTTTCATGCCTTTGCGTCTCTTTTTCTTTATATTCTTCTCTCGCACTGTGAAAAACACAACAGGCACATCTTGTGATCTAGTCACCCCATGTAATGAACAACATCCCATGAATTATTACCCTGGAAACTGCTTGGAATCTGTGTTTTTTTTTTTTTCTCACGTTTCCTTCAGGTCTATTTTCACAGGGGCACTTTAAAATGTCATTTTCTAGCCTAATCTTCTGGCAAACTCTATCTGTCAAACGCAAAAAGCATTTCAAATGGTCCACTAATATTTTTAAATGCTGTAAATAAAGAAGAAAGCCTATACATGATGTAATAAAACTGTCATTTTTGGTCACATCAGAGATGCGTCAGAATGAAAAGTGTAAAAGCAAGCCTGCCAAAAATATCCAGACACTATCCGGATACGAAACGCATGTTAATGCCAGGAGTAAAGGGGCCAGAGATAACCTTCTGATAGACTGCATTTCAGATCCAGGCGAGTGAAAGCTCTCGGATGAGGATTTGAGGGGTAGGCGTGCTGAAGCAGAAAGAGAAAGATATCTTGCAGGGTTTTTTTCTCGGGTAAACTGTGGCAGTTGCAGGTTTTGGATAGCTCCTCTTTTCTACCTGAGTGTGAAAAACGAGCAAAGCTTGAGACTGAGACGGTGCCAATCAACTGCTGGCTGTCTCTCAACAGCTCTGTCTGGATGAGCTGCAAAGAGGCCTGTGTGAGTGTGTGTTTGTGTGTTGCCAGTGTGAAGAAAGGCAATTACTGATCTCCTCACCTGCAGTAGACTTTGGAGGCTCATGCTATTCACACACTGTTCCAGCACAACCTCCTTTAGCAGTGCTACAATACTCCATATTCAAGAGCTAACATTAATGGTCCAAATCACTGAAACTATTAAACTCATTTTTATAATAACTTGAATATCTTTGTGAGAATATTTAGACAGACCAGGGACAAGGTCCTGTATGTATGTATGTATGTGTATATATATATATATATATAATATCCTCTTTTCAGCTGACAACTTTGTAGGGAGCTGCAGGATCAAGTCTTGAAATTGAACAGATATAAAAAGAGCAAATATTGTCTCAGAAAGGATAAGGAAAGGGCTACATAACATTTATAATGGAATTTCATCCAATCTATTTTACCACCCACTTAGAGATTTCTACTGTCGCCAGTGAGATTGACTGATCATTTTCATATGTTATCAACGCACAACACCCCGATCGATAACATGGTAAACATCGGCTGAATATTTATCTCCATCTACAAAAAACATGATGAGATGTTATCCATCTTCACAGCTAATGGCCGACGTCTTCTCTCAATCTTTGCTTGCGTGCACAGCGGGCCTTCCTTGAGTTTGGAGCAAAAGCCATCGCTGATAACCCTAATGTATTGATCATTTCAAGACTCCCACAGCCAATCTGAGTCTGTTTTGTTCATGTCTTTTGATCTACAGCTGTACGCTCAGTCACGCTAGACACCGTGTCTTTTCTTGATTAATGGACGTGGACAATCATTTGTACCAAGGGAGCAGGTTACTTTATTTCCTCAATGCTTTCTGGAAAGCTAATCCATAACATAGCTGCATGGCTCCCCAATGAGTTTGCCATTTTGATTTAAAAACTACATCAAGATCTCATTCAAAGGGGTTTATGGAGTTGGTTGTTACAGTAACGAAAAAGGTCTCTTTTTATCTTCACCAACTTCCAATACAGCACAAACAAGGTATCAGTATATGAAAGTACATTTTATGTGTCTGAATTGTTTTATCGAGCTCACAATGCTTTTGTGTCTTTTCCTGGTTATTTAATTTCTCTGAAAATGATCCACTTTTTTAGATTGTAAGGGTAGGTTTCTAAGAAGCACATTAAGGCAAAGTGTTTTAAATCAGAGCAGATTGTCCAGATTGTGTTCGGAAATTGCTAATGTTACACGTCAACGGATGTACTTTACATTCACACGTTGTCCATTAGGAGGTGGTGTGAACAAGGGGGTGGGTGTGAGAAAATGAAAGGCCAGGGAGTGAGCTAAGGAGAAAGAGACTGAAAGCACAGGATTACATGCTGGGCAGTTACCATGGATCTAAGTGTTCTCAAAAGCTGATTCTTTTTGGAATGGCATCAAAATATAATGGCATTAATTAGGCAGTTCTGACATTCATTTTTGCTTCTGGATGCTAGCTTTGTTTCAAAACCTTATTTGCTACCTACACATGCAGTATCCTAACCCTTACAAGTGACCGATTTGGAACCTTCTATACAGGCATGTCACTCAGAATGTGTTCTGCATGGAAGTTTGACGTTAGCATGTTGCTAAGCTAAGTACAGCATGAAAGTACAGCACACCGAGACATTAGGTAAGACAATCAATTTTTAATTACACTGAAGTACTTTTATTGACGTTTTTCTCTCATCTTATCCGCCATCTCCCCCACTGAGGAGTCAGTGCCATTCTCGGACTGCCTTCTCCATGAAGGATACATGCAATGCTAATGTTAAGACTTTTGCTAAAACAAATTATCTTAGGCTTAGTGCAAAGAAGATGCCTACTGTTTGGAACAGCCTTCGTGTCAGAAGTGCGCCTATGATTCTTTAAAAGAAGGCAGCTAGATTTTTTATATACATAACAATCCCAAAGGAGCTCAGAGATCTCATAAGAGCTGACACAGCAATACATCAACACTGTTTTATCTAATTAGTCCATTAAGTGGACATCAAGTTAACATTTGCCCTGGGTCACCAAAGCCCCCAAGCTAAATATTTGAAGGGTGCTTTTCTTTTACAGTCAAATAACGTCATTGATTGTGCATCCAATTAATTTTCATTGTGATCTCAATTGCTGTAGATGAAGGCCGCTTGAGTCTTCATCATGCCTCTCACTTCCTCTCCTAGTTACTGAGTTGAATATTTTGGTACGTGCAGTGCCTACCACCTTTCTTTTCCTAATATTATAGAGTATGTCTCCCTCCGTTATTGATTTCATCCTGTAGATGAAATGTGTGGTTGCTGATTGCACATAATTTATATACAGTCTCAGAACTCGTAAAACCCCAGATGACTGGAAAATAAGAAGCTGATTCACAATATGTGTAGCTTTTTGTTCAGATGGTGATGCTCATAAACTTCTAGAGGAAAGTTTATATATATATATATATACATATACACACATACATGAGTGAGAATGATTCTGATTATATTACTTACAGTGTAAACGGTGACTGAAAACGGACAGTATCAAGGTTGCGTCAGTCATGCAGCCTATCTGACTCACGGAAAATCAAAACTAATAGGCACAACAGCACACACACACACACACAAAAAAAACAAAACAAAAAAAACAAACATGAACAAACATACTGCGTTAGAAAAAAAATTTAAAATATTGTATAAAACATGTAGTTAAGCAACATCACATGAACAAGCACCATTACGATTGCAAATGTGACATTGATTTTATACAACAGCAGTTCAATAAACTAGTAGTTAATATTAACTGACTCACATTTTAGATACAACATTGACCATTTTGTTAACGAAAAGAGTTCTAAGCAAATAGCAAAGCCACAGCAGAACAGTTGCGAATCTCAGTGCCATTCAATTGCTTTATTTATTGAATGAAGAGCCATTTGAACGAACTGGTTGAATCCGTGACTCACTCATTAGGACAGTGACCTACTGCCACCTACTGGTGGTTCGGTTTCATATTAAAAAAATTATTGCATTTTTTCAACATTTCAGATTTATATGTTAAAAAAATAAAACATTAATCTTATAACATTATTTATGCATTTGCAATTTTACTGTGTAAATGCATTTTTGGAACCTTTTATCTTCATTAAACAGTCTGAGTAATGCGGTGGAAAAATGGAGTTCGTTAATACTGTTTTAATTTGAATGGTAACAACCATACAGAGTCTAATTATTCTACCTAAATGTATTGATGAAATTTAAGAATTTTACGTAAATGATGATGAACATTTAGTAAGGTAGGAAAATATTGCCCTTTATAAAGTTAAAAAGTGTTTTAGAAATCAGTTTAAGGCAAATGTCACAAATATGCTGATTAAAGTAAGCCCTCATAGAGTAGTGATGAGACGCCAAAAAAAAAAAAAATCCATTTTTTGGTAAATTTTTTGAATGATTGATTTACTTATCCGAAGGACAAGCAAATGTTAAAGCTTAATATCAAGCCCTGCAATCTAAAAGCTGCAAATTATGTACTGTAGTATAAATTCAAAATGCTCTACTATTACTTCAAATTTTCAATAACAGCTTCTTTCTTCCTTTAATATGGCAAAAAATGTCCATAAGTTCCTTCATACCTGTAATGGGATTTCAAATTGAAGTGCCCACCTGGACGAACCTTGGTAATGAAGACATTTTTACAGTATGTAGCCTAAAGTGACAGACCTGAGAAAAAATGTAATGTGTTCACCTCTGCTAAGTAAACAGATGTGGGTTTTGGCCTAAAGCTGAGGTAATTTCTTCACCACTAGAGAATGAAATTTTAGTGATTGTTTTCAAAAGTTTTCCTGTCAGATCTAGTAAAACATACACCTTTTTAGCTTTAAGTTTTTTTTTTCTTGTGAAGTGTGTGGAATGCAAACCTAGTTGTAAATGCGGTTTTGTGTATTGCATCAAGTGTTTTGCATCACCCCTTCATTAAAATGGACTCTTTGTGACTCATTTGTCATTTAAACATTTAACAAGCCAGGTTCTCACTGAAATTTTTACAAAACATATTTAACCTCTAACCCCATTTAGCAAGCTAAAATCTGTGACTGCCTGTTCCTGTCAGCATGTTTAGTCACATTATGATAAGAATGTGTAAAAAAAAGCTTTCCGTTTTGTAACATCTCCATTTAATATTCACAAAGTAATATGTACTGCATCAGCAAGTGGTGTGGAAACAGGCCATAAATATGTCTTGTGACCATAAATAGCAATTTCCGTTTATTCTAATAGACCAAGCTCTTAAAAGAAAAAAGAAACTGGAATTAAAGTTGTTTATGCTTACATTCAGCTATGTTTTATTCATCATGATTCATTAATGCTTTCATTTAGCTTTCCCTGCTTTTTGGGTGGGCAGAAAACATGAGAATGCCATTATGATGAAGAACGTAATTGATCTTATTTCAGGAGAACCACAAGCCTTTGAACTCTAATAGTCCATGATGCTGGTGTCTCTTAGTAAGACACATTCTCCATCTTTTTGATGTCTCTCTCTCAGACATGAGCACACACGCAAATGTGCGCACTGCATTTAAGATGACATCTCCATATAGCTTTAATGTTGCAGTTTTTGTTTAAGGGAACGGAGCCTCTGAAAATGAAGAAAGCCATCTGCTTCTCTCAGCTCCAGAGGAAAGAGATGCTGAAGCAACCGTGCAGAGAGCAGCCTAACTAAACAAATGAAGTGATTAGGACACTAGCAGAGGACAGAGGGCACAAAGCCTATAGCTTGTATTCAGAGAACCACGTTAAAATAAACAGAGAGGATTCCTAGAAAAACACACACACACACACACACACACACACACACACACACACACACACACATTTTCATACACTACTGGTGACTGACAAGGAGCAAGGGGCGAAAAAAGTGACAAGCCAATAGTAAATGAAGGGCAAAGGTAGAGTCTGCCGTATGATGAGATGCACCCTACAGAACCGAAGCTCTATTTCCTCACAGGCTGCATTCTCTAAAGGTTAACACACTCTGGGACTCTTGGTGGATACAAGGACGGAAACCATCACTCTTCCATCCGACCCTCAGCTCCACTGTGCCTCTCTGGCACACCAAAGAAGACCTCTACATGATTGGGAAGTGTTGAAGAAAAAATAAGACATGCTGAACATGTCTATGACTAGCAAACATAATCATTATAGGATTCATGTAAGTGGTAACCATACTAGTCAATTTATGCAAGCCCAGCATTTGCTATTTAAAGAATGAAATGAAATTATTTGTCAAGATTATATTCCAGTAACATATTTCTCATGTTTTGGGTCAGTAAAATTTTTTGTTGAAGAAAAAAAAAAAAAATCTAATATGCTCTTCAAAGCTGCGTTTCTTTAATCAAACATAAAAACAGTAATAAATGCAACATTTTAATTTAATGTCTCTTTTATGGAAGCCCATTTCTGCCACTGAATAATAATAATAAAAAAAATCTCACAATTCTAACTGTTTCCCCTGCAATTCTAACTTTTTACAATTATAAAGTCTAATTTTAAGGGGGAAAAAAGATTTTATATCTCATTTGTATCTTACAAATACTTCATGACCTAATAACTCACAGTTGCATGTTATAAAGTCAGAACTGCGAGATATTAACTCCCAATTATGAGAAAAAAGAAGAATATCACGCAATACTGACTTTATAACTTGCAACTGTGAAAAAAGTCAGAAATGCAAACAAAAGTCAGAATTGTGAGAGAAACTGTCAGAATGACCTTTTTTTTATTCAGTGGCGGAAACAGGCTTCCATACTCTTTCATGCTGGAATACCATGAAATCCATTATGCTTTTCAAGGTTTGTATTTGATGAATGGAATGTTTAAAAGGACATTCATTTTGATAGTCACAAAAAAAAAAAAAAAAGTGTTTACGTACTGTACACACGGACACAAGTTCATCTTACAATGTGTCTAGCTAGATTTGGAGGTCATGAGTCTGAAAAAGTCCATTCTTATATAAAAGTTGTTGAATCCTTAAATGTCAGAAGTGGAAAAGAAAGCGGCTACAAACTTCGCCAACAGTAACTGGGCGCAGACTACGATGCTAGAATAAAAACGGCAGTCTGGGTAATTGGCAGCACGCAGCAATGCGCATCGTATTAGGATTATTCTCCATGGAAACGTTTTTTTTTTTTTTCACCCAAGTTCTCTGCCTCCTGACCATTTACAACTTTATTTCTTAGCTTTTTTATTTTGCTGCATTCATTTCTGCTTCATTTTATCAGCAGCGCAACACCTAGTGCAGAGTACGTGAGAAAGAGAAATGCATAAGAATAAAAAGATAAAGAAATCGCAGAGAGAGAGGAAGCAAACTGCCAGAAGCAACCATCAAGAGACTCTGAGCCATATGCCTCCCAGCAGAATACTCTGGAAGACAGCAGGAATGCCGTTTCTCTGCCATTCCCCCACCTTTCCTCCATCATTAGTTTAATAACCATCCGATAAGCAGCACAGACTCAAGCCTCTTTACTTCCCCGATGGTCATAGACCTCAGAACCTGGCTGTGTTATGCCACTCTTGAGCCACTAGTGAAACAATGGGGCTTGATGAGCCTGCCGCCATCATTGAGGGTTTCACATTGATCTTGTCCCATTAATATAAGCCGCTTAGGCTGTCCCACAGAGACATTGTGTAAGAGTTCCTTGTTTCTGAGTTGTTTCAACATTGCACACACGGACACAATAAGCCCTATGCACTCACTGTCCCGCTGGTAACCAAAAAGCGTGTGAATATCAGAAGTTTTTTTAAATGAAAGCTTATTCCCACTGACGGTAGATGAGAGCTGTTTGCATGACAAGAAGTCTATACTTGCGCACACACTTATATTCATGTGTACAATCTGAGCCATTTACATTTAATCATTAGTCAAAAAGACGTTATTTATTTACTCACCCTCAAGTCATTAAAAACCTGTATGTTTTTCTTTTTCAGTGGATAACAAAAGAAGAACATTTTAAAAATTTCCATTTTTCCCTCCTGTGGAATTACAAAAGAATTTGTCAACGAATCCAGATCAACCAATTCTTTGAAAAGATCCTGTTTAAATGATTGATTCGCTTTCAAAACATGTAAAGAAGCGGTAGGCAGGAAAGCAATACACATAAAAAAGCAAGAAAATAGAAAGAATAGATACAACTAAGGGGTGCCATTTACTTATTCTTGCGTCGTTGCAAAAGTTTTTCTTTCTTCAATGGATCACAAAAGAAAATTTTGAAGAATGTTTTGGTCTTCATCCCCATGCAATTATAAAGGAATTTGTCAACAAGTCCAGATCAACCAATTCTTTGAAAGGATCGAGCTCAAACGATCGATTCACTCTCAAAACATGTAAAGCACAGGTAGGCTGGAAAGCAACAAAAACAAAAGCAAGAGAAAAGAAAGAATAGTTGAAAGAATAGTTTAAAGAACTAAAAAAAAAAGTTCTTTTTTTTTTTTTTAATTTTTAATTTTTCCAGGCTCTCTTCTAATGGATAATGAAAAATATATATATATAGTTATCAAAAAGCATGTCTAATTAATTAAAGTCATGAAATGTACACAATTGAACAGCAATTTAGTAAAAGCCCTATGAAAAATACATTTAATTTTTTTCTTCAAATTCGTGTTTTTTTTATATTATATAATTTATATTTGTAATATTATTTATTTTTCCCTTAGAAATACTGTGTTCTGTATTTAAACTTTTTCTGGTAAATACAAATATTCCTTTAAAAATACTATTTCAAGGAATACTATTTTAAGTACTACTATTAGATCAAGTAATACGTTTCTGTCACAGTTTCTTAAAATCCAAAATTTTACTTTAACGGGTTGCTGTGAAGACCTTAAAATTTTATGACTGGATTCAAAATCATAGGGCCCTATTTATTTACTGCACAGTTGTACGGTAGGTTAAATAGTAAGTGTTCACAAAGTTGTGTCTTAAACCTGAAGTTTAATGATGGTCTCTGTAGATCAAGTGGAGGTTGAAATGTCATTTCACCGTGGTGGAACAGAGAGAGTGAAGGTTGTTGTAACCAAGCTGTAACTGACTATATTAGCAGCAGGTTGCTACCTCACACACTCCTCACATAAATTATGACTATATAAATGGCAATTTCCTAGTTGCTGTTCCAATGGGTTACTGAGGCCACATGCACGTTATCTACACACTCTGTTCTAGAGACACTCTTTAGGATGTATGGGCTAGACTGGCTCGAAAAGGCCAGTGGCTGGTTACGTAAACAACACTTATCAAAAGGGCATCCAGGTTAAACGCCGCCCTGCTGCTGTCTGCCATGATCAGTTTTGAAGGCAAGAAATGCCAAGTCTAACTGTAATGTTGCTTTATTCCTATAGTCTCCCACTAACAGGCGACATATTCACGTGTGATCAGCAACGCTCAAAGGATTTTGCTTAACATTGTGACATATGTGTTAATCTGACACTGTCTGAGAGACATTGATTGTAACTGTGAATATATGAATGCTCGGGAAGGAGTGTGAGGGGCTGTGTGTGTGTGTGTGTGTGTGTGTGTGTGTGATATAGACAAAGGCGTCCTTGAGGGCTGATACTCAAGGATGAAACCAAAACAAACCCTGTAATTGATGTAGTTTGGAGAGCAGAGGGGTCTTAATGTATGATATTTACCTAGCAACAGACGAATGTTTGTGTGTAGAGTGTGTATGAATGTAAAAGACAAGCAAGAGAAAGAATAACAGTCAGACACCTAGCCAGCAACAGAGGTGTTACTCCTTCAGCACCTCAATCCGACATGTTTAGTTTGTTTAACCTCTCTGCCATGCAGAACTGTGACTATTTGTTGAAATGCCCATGGCATTTTTTCTATTGAGCGTTTTTTCCCCCCCAAATGCAAGTGGGTGTTACGAGTGTCCTCGACAGGAGAATAATGCTACCACAACAGTGTAGCCTTTTAGGAGAACAGGAAGTAAACGATCAGCACTCACTGTGATTTTGAAACAACAAAGCTCTTTTGTCAGAACACACATTTTCACTAACAGGTTGAGGGACGGGGTCAGGGCTGTATCTCCTTGCGGCATGGGAAGCAATAACTATATCTAGACATTGAGAGTTGTTAAAAGTACTTAAGATGGAGAAACAGAAGTGACCAAAAGAGTAGGCAGAGGTAGATTTGTCCATGATTCTTAAGATAAAACACGCTACAAACATTAATATTTACATACCTAGGAATTACCTGTTGCCAAAACACTCGTAACTTTAAATTTTAGTTTTTTTTTTGTTTTTTTTTTTGTACTGCAAAGTACATGGTCTGGTGCCAAGAGTATGGTCACAACAGGGAGCTATATCACAGAATGCATCTTTACATCCCTCAGAGTGGTCTGCGCTGCAGCTTTATGTGGTTTATGTGGGTGCATTCCTCACGTGTAAACGCACACTGATTGCAGTCTGCTATGAAAACCTGGGACGTTGACTGAAGATTTATATGAAACGAAAATGGCCTAAATAGACTAATAAACCACCAGACAGACACTCTATAGTTTGTGCAAGTGTGTGTGTGTGTGTGTGTGTGTGTGTGTGTGTGTGTATGTGAGAAGCAGAGAAAAGTACATTTCTAGGGGCGCAAAATGAGGTCTTCCATCACCTTTTTTCCGATGACAGTCGGCCCACATACACAGCAGACGCAGACATAGTCCATATCTCCTCTCTATACATTTAATATCACTGCACTCAGCAGAAAAAAGCCCCCAGCCTTCAGTTCATAGATTCAACCTGTTCAGGTTTTATCTTTAAGGCATCATCTCCCAAAAGAGCACTGATTGCAACTAAACTCCTAAATATCTCAGTCTGACATCAGCAAAACAACAACATTTGCATTTCAATAATGACTGTTCTGTTTTTAGCATTGGCTTCTTCAGCCATCATTCCTATTATTCTTATTTATTTATTTATTTATTTCTAAGTACATGCATACATACACTTTCAAAAAATAAATATTAACACTAATTTAATTAAGTCGTGTTATTATATTTACTAATAATATTAATGTATTGTTAATAAACAAATACATTTATACAACTTTAATATTAATTATAAATAATAAATATTACTGAAATAATAACTAATTAAACATAAAACTATTTTAATATTTACTGTTATTTGCTTAAAGCTTTAAAGTTTAGCAAATGTTTCTAGCTTGTTTGGATAGCATGTTTCTAGCAAGATTGGCATGCTGTTAACATGATTAGCATTTTCCCAGCATATTTTTAGCATGTTGCTACTATGTTTTAACATGTTGATAGCATGCTTCAAGCTTGGTTAGCATGTTTTTAATATGATTAACGTTTTAGCATTATTAGCATGTTTTTAGCATGATTAACATGTTGCTAGCACGTCTTTGCATGATCAGCATGTTGTTAACATGTTAACATGATTAGCATGTTTCCAGCCTATTTTTAGCATGCATGTTTTAGCATGATTAACATGTTGTTAACATGTTTGTCAAGCATGATTAACATTAAAAAAAAAATATATATATATATATATATATATGATTAACATGTTCCTATTATGTTTTTTTTAGCATTATTAGCATGTTGTTGGCATGTTTTCAACATGTTAGCATGTTTTAACATGAATAGCGTGTTTATAGCTTGTTTATATGTCCTGTTTCTAGCTAAATTAGCATGTTGTTAGCATGTTAACATGATTAACGTGTCGGTGGCATGTTTCAAGCATGATTAGCATGTTTTAACTGACATTTTGGTAAAACATGCTTCTAGCATTATTAGCATGCTTTTAGCATGATTTTCATGTTGTTATCATTAATAGCATGTTTTTTTTAGCATTAGCATGATGTTAACATGTTGTTAACATAATTAACTTGATATTAACATGTTTCTAGCATGATTAGCATTGCATCTTGTTAACATATTGCTAACATTATTAGTGTGTTGTTGACATGTTTCTAACAGGATTAGCATGTTGGTAGCACACTTTTAACATGATTAGTGTGTTGTTAGCACTTTTTTGCATTATTAACATGATGTTAACATTTTGTTTCTAACATGATTAACATGTTGCTACCATGTTTTAGCATAATTAGGGGTGTTATTAGCATGTTTCTAACATGATTAGCGTTTTTCTGGAAAGATTTAACATGTTGGTAGCATGATTAGCACAGACAGATTGGAAATATTACATGATAGATAGGATTTTTATGGGATTATATGGGATTTTAATCTTTATTTTATGAAAACCGTAAATCAGATCATTTCAAAAAAGTCATAGCAACTAACTTCACAACAGTCTGAAAGTCAGACCTGATTTTAGTGGTTGTAGCTTTAAAGCTCTTTGAGAAGATACTGATTAAATTTGGGAGTAAATTAAGAAGCAGAAGAATTAACTCACATAGCAGATCAGTAAATTGGCTTTTTCAAGACAAATGAATTAAATAAAACAACAGCATAACAAACAAACAAACAAACAAATTCAAACCATTCAAAAACCTTTCAAAAAGTTTGCAATACTGCCAGACCTCAATTATCAGCAGTGCTTCTCTGTATGGTTGAAAATAGAAGCTCTGTTCTGTTCTTCCAGTCTTTGTGCCAGTGCTCTCTGGCACCTTTCATGCAGAGATCCAACACATATCTTTCCCCACCCATTCTGTCTGTCTCAGGGCTACCATACAGCCCATCATATAGCATACAGGATTTTTGGCATTGTCACGCATCAAAGTTGAAGCTCTACTTTTGTCAAAAGAAAAACAATTTGAACCAAACTTTTATTTCCAACCCATATCTCATCTGTGGTCCAAGTGTCAGGAACCTGCTCCTCTCTCAAGCTGACATTGTCAGTCAGCTGAATGAATTAGATATGCCCAGCACACCAGCCAGTGTTAATACGTGGCTGTATTGAACAGGCCTTGTTTGAGAGGCGGCTAGAGATGAGCTTCGGCCCGTGTGTGGCTCATGTAAAATGGTAGATTCGTCACGGCAGGACAAAGAGGGCGAGTCGGATAAGGATGGCACGACGTGACATGAAAGCAACAAAGAAAGACGGTGTGTTGTGTTTGATGAAGAAGGCCGAAAAATATCAATGTCAATCACTCCAGCTGACAGATGAGGAACTCTACTAAAGCAAAATAACGAGAGCAACGTTTTTGTCCTTCAGATCTTCCAGGTGTAATATTTGCTGTCTCACTTTTTATTACAATGTTCACTGTATTTATTTACATAAATAAATACAGAGTAAACTGTGTGAATTCATTGTATAAATATTTAGAATGCCTTGTGGCACATCTTTTTTGCATATTATTATACAATTCACTTGAATCCTTAATTCTGATCAGCATCATTCACTGGTTCAAATCATTATATAATAACCACTAAACTGTCAGTTTATGTATGTTCATGTATATTACCTGTTGTACCTTGTATCTCATTCACTGTACTTGTTTCATGTCTCTCATAACACTCTTCTTCCCAAAAAAAAAATATTTATTTGAAAAGTACAGCCATAATCACAAAATAAACCTCTTCAGGATGATATAAGACTCCTCCACTCCTTACCCCGTTCTTTATTAGCCTGTCATGGATTATTGTGACTGTACATTATGACATACTTAGCCACAAATAAAAAGTTTTTGCAGGAAAGCAGTTTATAAGTACACATTTCTTTTATTTCTACAGTAAATGAATAGGGTTTTTTTTGGTAAATAATATATATATATATATATATGCATCATCTTTTGTATTTGTTGTATCTGCACAAAATTATCGCTAGCAGATTTTCCAGTAAAGATGTACGCAACGATATGATATGATGAAAGATTCAAAAGTCCAGGTCACATTGAACAAACTATCAGATTTATTATAGCAATTTTCTGTATTGTTGTTTGAATTAAGGTGCACAAGGACCTACATTTGCTGATGTCTGCATTAAGTAAGAGTGAGTCAGTGAGTCTGAGAACGAGACAGAAGCAAAGCAAAGAATGGAGTAAAATGAGAATGGAAGAGCAAAGTGGGACGGGATCAGTAAATTACCTCATGGGAAATGGTGATAATATTTTCTCTGTAGACTCGACCTCCTATAAATTACGCTTTGCATTTAATAAGCCTTTAACACGAACTTGCTACCTTATATGCATTTACCTAATTAATCAGAGATGGCAGTGCAGCGGCTAACTTGCTTTACTCTGTATTTTACTGTGGTAAAAAAAACCCATTCTAATTAGGAGAGATGATCTAGTTTTCTTTAATGAGAATTGATGGATATTCTCCTTCTCTCTCTTTTGTTTCACCCCCCTCCTCCGCTGTCCCTACGAACCCAACTGCAAATCAGCCACTTCTATAAAAACGGCAAATGAGCCTGTGTGTTTGATTAATGGGCTTAATTTTCAGAGGATTTGACTCTGCTACGATAGTCCACTTCACCTCTAAAGCTTTCTGATGATTAGATTTAGACTGTGTCAAAAAGTCAAACAGCTTAGAGACTAGTGTCCCTGAACCCCTCCCTCTACTGCTGTCACCTTTCTGATGCATTCGCTAACCATTAACACCAACTTTATTCCCATATCTTACATCCTTGTTAAACACTTTTGCTAATGCATCAAGCCTCTCTCTGATAGCAGATGTGTATTCTGGATGGCGTGCCACAGTGTCACAAAAAGTCAAGATTAGAAGCCATTTACAAGTGGAGTTTAGTTGTTTACGGCTCCCATTTCACAACTTGCCGCATTCATATAAAGTTTAATGTGTGATCACAGGTGTGTGTATAATGCATATTTTATGGCTTCACATGTGCTTCATCTGATCTGAATCCAGTTTCATAATATTAATTTTTACTGTTTTGAGTGTTACATAAAACACAGCTGTTTCTGCAATGATACCAGACTTTCATTTGATTTTTTTTTTTTTTTTTTTTAACAAACATAACATGAAAACATTCCAGGATTGTTCTCCATATAGTAGCCAACAGTGCTGGGAGAACATTACAAGTAACACAAGTTACGTAATCAGCTTACTTACTTTTGATTTACAAGGAAGTATCTGAGTTACTTTTTCAAAAAAGTAACGTCAGTTACATTTTGTTTCCTTTATGTATTTAATCCCATTTTATTAACCAATGTCTTTACTGCTGACCTTTGTTGATTCAATTAAACTGTACTAATAAGCAAAACTTAAGTAACATTTGTGCTTCATTTTTCTCATTGCTGAAGAGTGTTAGAATTCCTTTTTCTAGAGTTCTACTGTACAGACATAAATTTATTTTTCCTTCAGCCTTAGGCTTATTCATTTCACTTTTTGGTGTGAAAAGGGCTTTTACATTTGTTAAAAATCAAACTTTCTATATTAAAAACACACAAGCAGGCTCTGCCCAGACTAAACAAGTAATGAAAAAGTAATGTAGCACATTACTTTCCATAAAAAAAGTACATAAGTAAAGTATTTTTTTTACTTTTTTAGGGAGTAACGCAATATTGTAATGCATTACTTTTAAAAGTAACTTTCCCCAACATTGGTGGCCAATGGGTTAAACGTCCAAATTGCAGCTAAGCACTGTCTTGACCTCATGCATGACATAATCACAAAATGTAGGCCGAAGTACAAACTAAGTGCTTACAAACACCCTTTGCTAGTGCAAGACAAGCATTTGTGGTTTCAAAGTATATAATTTTTTATTTTTCTATACATATAATTAAAACAACCAATCATTTCGAATTGCAATTTGGACCTTCAACCCACTGGCCACCACTGAAGTCCACTATATGGAGAAAAATCCTGGAATGTTTTCCTCAAAAAATTTAATTTTGAGCGTGAGTAAATTATCAGGAAATTTTCATTCTGGAAGTGAACTAATCCTTTAAGGAGCACAACTGTGAACTTTAATAGTATTAAGTAATGTTTTTTTGAAAGGCAAATCAGCATATTAGAACGATTTCTGAAGAATGTGACACTGAAGACTGAAAATTAGCTTTGCCATCACAGGAATAAACTGCATTTCAAAATATGTCAAAATAGAAAACTGTGGCTTTGAATTGTAATAAATGCTTCCTTAGTGAGCATAAGAAACATCTTTTACTAAAACGTATAGATATATATTTTACCCACCCCAAACTTTTGAATGGTAGTGTAACTATATCTTGATATATGCCATAACAGTGGTAAAAGATTTTGGTCAAACCACCAACCATTAATCTGGATGATTTTTGTTTGTTCATGCTTGCTTACAAAAAGTCTCCTTTTGATGTTATAAAGTTGCAATTTTACTCTGCTCAGCGACCAGTGACGTTTTATCTTATCATTAGTTAAGTCTGCATTTACACAGAGGACCTGTTTTTGGATCAGGACGAAAGAGCACAAGAACGCTTCACTGGCACATCTCGAAATGAACTCCACTCAGCATAAAAGCCAACATCACTTCAATCTGGTCCAAGAAACACAGCAGAATTTGGCAGCCTTGTAAAAGTTTAATCGAGTAATCCCATAACCCAGTGGGTCAGTCCTTGTTATCTCTCCACACAAAGATGGCCACGGCATTGTGGAGTAAATGTTGTCTCTAATACTCTTACACAGTGACTTCTGATAGAAATCCTGTTAATATTACATGTGAAGCCGGGCTTTGATGATGTAGGACAAGCTAAAACTAGGGCTTTCCCCAAGAGAAACCCAACGTTGCCTCAAGGGAGACTGCCTTCACTGTTTTCTCTCTTCTGCGCTTTGGAGACAGATGACATTGCTGCCAGGAAATGGTTTTGTTCTCTGCATTGTTTTTGTTTAATTTTTTTAGACCCTGGTAACACTGCTGTGTAAAAAAGAGAAAGAAAACCAAAGCATATATAACATTAATTTTTACTGCTTTGAGTGTGTTACATAAATCACAGTTGTTTCTGCACAGATTTCAGACTTTCATATGATTTTTTTTCCCTTTCATTTCTAAAGTATTTAATTCACTGGATCGTACAAAAAAGTATTAATTAAACATGATTATTTAGAGATAAAAAAATATATAAAAGCAAAATAATAGTATCATTAAAATATTTTTTATTTACTTACTTTTATTTTATTCTATTTCAAATAAACACTGTTCTTTTGAACTTTCTGTTCATCAAAGAATCCTGAAAAAAGTACCAGTTTCCACAAAAATATTAAGCAGCACAACTATTGTGAAAATTGATAATAATAAAAAACACAAAATTATATATTATGTATTTAATTATGTACACTGAAATCGCTGCCCTGTACATATTTTAGCAAGCAAGAAAGCAAGCCAAAAATAGAATATTTCAATTATCTGATTTCTAAAAGGCTTTAGTAGTAAAGTCAGGAAATTATGACATATTATGGCATATTCACAAATGAATGTGCTTGTGTTTTTTCGTGAGATCTTTGCACACTTGAGAGTGACAGCACGTTTTTTTTTAAAAATGTTATCAGTGGACACATATTTTAGCTAAAAATAAAGAAAGAAGAAGCAAGCAAACAAGACTATTTCTTTTTCCTATATCTAAAAAGCTTTAGAAGCAAAGTGAAGGAAGTGAAGGAAATTATGACATATTTGCACGTTTCTGTGAGATGACTCTCAGATATCTTTGCACACTTGAAGAGCGACAGTGAATACTAGCTCGGCTGATTGCCATTCAGATCCAGACCCTGAAGAACCATCTGTGGAAGGACATTTAGAATTCAACTCATGACCTTATGATAATGTTTCATCAGCAGAAGCAGATAAAAGTTAGAAAAAAATAATTAATGAAATAAAAAGAAGCCTCTCCAACCCAGTCCTGCTCGCATCGTCAGATCACGTACGCTGCAAGAATACGGTGGATGCTTCAAAGTTTCTTCCCCCAAGGGCCCGACTGGAGACGCAGATGTGTGCTAAGAAGCGCAGTGAGCTCTTGTTTAACAGTGCTGTTAGCCACGTGCCCTAATAATGGTAAATTGTCATTTCATTAGCTTTAATTACTAAAGACCGTTAAGAGCAACGGGGTAGACGCACTGTAACTAATTTTCAGAGCGCGCTGTAGGTAATTCTTCAGGAAGATTGTTCAAAGGCTCTCCCGATGTCAGCGCACAAACGGCAGAAAGCGAATCTAAGAAAAATTATTTGCAACACCTCCTATTGAGATACCTGAAAGCCTTTCCAAATGGCATGGTGACAAAAACTTTCTAATGTGTCCAAGATTTGGATGGCTACCGTGGAGAGGAAAAATAGAGAACAAATTGTGAGCGTTATGAGATTATATAGCTGGCGATGAGGTGGCATAACTGCTATCCTGCAGTGTCAGAAATACTATGGATGGCGGCCAGCAGGAAATGGACCTGTGTGTATGTGTTACAAATAGCGATATTCTGTTTTGTTGTGAATTGTAAATCCAGTAGCCACACGTACCTATTTCTCACAACCTGCATGCTGCCAGCATTCCAATATAAAGGATGGAGATCGCTCAGGTGGCCGCTGCTCTTTGGCGAACCATTAACCTTTTGTTTGGTTGAGAGCAGTGCATTAATTTGTGCTCATGAAATGATTCTAACAATCAATATCAGCCGCAGGAAATACCATAATCGCAACTAGCAGACAATGTTCACTGTGGCAATCTATAAAACTGACTGACCCAACTCGACTTTGGAGAAGTCCCTCTAATATCAACATTCATGTTATATCAAGCATGAAGTGTGTAATTGCCTAATTCAGTTTAATTAAACATTTTTTAGATTGTTCTGAAAGTGTTTCAAAGGCAGGATAATCAATGTCATGACAATGTCTCATTCGTTCAAGCTACATATGAAAGAAATAACCCCTCCGCTGGTAGTTGTAAAAGTTGATCTCAGAGGAGAATTCTGCTATTGATTAAGAATCATTTTTCATTACAGATTAAGTGTACAATTAAGCAATAAGTACAAGATTGCTGCTGTGACTTGGCATTCATTGTTACGTTTTAAGAAAGCATCATAATTATCTTATGGTGAACAATATGTCCATGCATAAAAATGACGACTTAATTTTAAAATATGTAAATATGTATATTTTAGAGCTGGGCAATGATTAACTGTGATTAATCGCATCCAAAATAAAAGTTTTTGTGTACATAATATATGTGTGTGTATTGTGTATATTTATTATGTATACATAAATACACACACATGAATGTATATATTTAATAAAAAGATGTTATATTCATATATGAAATATATATATATAAAATATAAATGATATGAATATAAATATATACATGTAAATACAATTAAATATTTTCAAAATATATACTGTATGTGCGTGTCTTTATACATACAGTTGAGGTAAAAGTTTACATCGCCCTTTTAGAATCTGCAAACAGCAAAAATATTTTACCAAAATAAGGGATCACACAAAATACGATATTGTTTTTTTTAAGTAAGATATTTCACGTAAAAGATGTTCACATATAGAGAAAATAATAAAAACTACCCCGTTCAAAAGTTTACATCCCCTTGATTCTTAATACTGTTGTTGTTGTTGTTACCTGAATGATCCACAGATGTGTTTTTTTGTTTGGTGATAGTTGTTTGTGAGTCCCTCGCTTGTCCTGAACATGGTATTTGAACTCTTTTCAACAGTGACTGTATGATTTTAAGATTCATCTTTTCACACTAAGGACAACTGAGGGATTACAGAAAGTTCAAACGCTCACTGATGCTCCAGTAGGAAAAGCATGCTTTAAGAGCCGAGGGGTGAAAACTTTTCATTTGAAGATCAGGGTAAATGTAACTTATTTTGTCTTCTGGGAAACATGTAACTATTTTCTGTAGCCTCTGAAGGGCAGTAGTTAAAAAAAAAAAAAAAAAAAAAATATATATATATATATATATATGATTTTTAGGCAAAATAAAAAAAATATCCATTCTGTTCAAAAGTTTTCTAGCTCTTAAAGCAGCAATAGTTGCATGAGTCCCTCAGTTACCCTCGGTGTAAAAAGATGGATCTCAAAACCATACAGTTATTGTTGGAAAGAGTTCAAATACATGGACTATATGTCACTATATGTAACACCTTTTATGTGAAATATCTTATTCAGGACAGTACTAAATAAACAATAACATGCATTTTGTATGATCCCTCTTATTTTGGTAAAATAATTAACATTTTGTAGATGTAAACTTTTGACCTCAACTGTACATAATAAATATACACAGTACACCCATATATTTTATAAACAAAAAATTTTTAGCATTAAAAAGTAAATAAATAAACATGTGTATGTATAGATTACTTTCCTAGACAAAATACATATATATATATATATCTAAGACATTTGACATCTGTAAGCTTCTCTATCAGTAACAGTGAAACTTAGAGTTTAGTTTAGAATGGGTACCAAAAACGGATGCATCACTCCTTCTAAAATTAACTGTTATGTTACAATAAGTGTCTCTTTGCCTTTTTGAAGAACACCGAACAGAGTGAAAAGAGCCTAGTCAGAGTAACAAGAGAAGGAATAATGAAGTCTTGTCTTTTTTTCAATACTGGAGTGAAGTGGTAAGGTGACGCAGGATATGGAGCTGTACAGATGTAGGGGGTAGCAGGTGGAGCAGAGAGAGGCAGAGAAACGCGCAAAGAGGATCCTGTAGGAGGAAATAGAGATAGCCTTTAATTTGAGACCAATTGCACAGGGGAGACGGAGCATCATGCAGCAGACACTTGAGAATCGTCCATCTGCAAGGTAATAAATTCCATGCGTATTAGCATCTAGTTTCACCCACACTCTATATCTCTCATTCTGGCACCCCGAATCGGGCCCCTAGGTACAAGCAGTTTCTTTATGGCTATGGGAAAACATTGTGAATGAAGAACTGATTGTTAGGCCTAAAGAGCACATGGGTTCTGCTGTAGAAGGGTACAGGCTGCTTTCATGCTTTCTTTATGTGGCCGCCAGACACACATAACAAAGCTTACTTTGATTAATGCCTAAAGAGCAATGCATGTGCCTTTTAAAGCTCTTTGAATTTGCATACACTTAAAAATATCTATATATATACTGTACTTTTTAACCACAGATGCTTGTTATGCACTAGCTCTGCGATGCGTGTCTACGACTTAGTTCTTCGCCTGTGTACTTTGCGTAAAGGTAGAGTAGGGTGAAAAAACTCACATTTTTGAAGTAGGGCTGGATGATTAATCGAAAAGAAAGCGAAATTTAGAACATACTGCTGCGTCGGCGCTATACAGACATGTATGACCATTGCGTTTGTGTGTTTTGCAGCGTCTTTAGAATTTAAACTTTTACACACAGCATCGCTTATCAATGTCAGTTCCAAAACAGTGGCTCTATCAGAAGACAAGTGCTGCGAGAAATCTGTGCTGCACTTTTTTTATTTTTTATTTTTAACCATTCATGAGTGCTGCGTCTAGTGGTTTCAGACAAAAAGACGTGTTCTATGTGAACGGCCAGTAAGAACCCAGAGTAAATACACATACAGGATGACAGGACAAGCTCAGTGAGATGGTGCCATGCTTTTTCTCTTAAGCAACAGTGTTCTATTTGCATACATTCATTATTTAAAACATTTGTTTACAGGAGATGCAAGCTATTATTTTCTACTTTTCACACCGCATTATTTAAAATAACAGCCTATTAATTTACAAGAGATTTTCTGTTTTTCGCATGACAATATTTAAATTGTATTTTGTTTGCAAGAGATGCTAGTTATTTTCTACTTTTGACATGGCAGTATTCATTTATTTTGTTTGCATTTGCATTGTTATTTTTTTTTTAGGAATATTTCTTTCAAACAAGCTTTGATTTCAATTGTTTGAAATATTCAACAAATAACCATAAATGGTTTGTTTCCTTCAATTATTTAAAAATCACAAACGATAAGAAATGCGCTCTTTCATTAGAAGAAAAAAAAATCCCACATTTAATAGTGGAGTTTTTTTATACTACAACCCTTTAATGAGGGCAAAAAATAAGAAAGTAAAAAAAATAAATAAAAAAAATAATATTATATAAATAAATAAATAATCGCAATCGAGGTACAGTGTTCAATTAATCAAGGTTTTGATTTTAGATCAAATCGCCCAGCCCTACTTTGAAGCTGCATTAAAACTGCAATTTGGACCTTCAACCCGCTGATCTCCACTGAAGGCCACTATGGAGAAAAATGTTCTTTTCTCAAAAACCTTAATTTCTTTTCGAATGAATAAAGAAAGACACAAGCATCTTGGATGACATTGGGGTAAGTAAATTCTGAAATGTGAACTAATTCTTGACTCCACAATCCATTTATAAACATTCCACATCTTCGCCTTGTAAAAGCCATTTATTGTTGCAAGCAGCGGAACAGTGCAACGGAAAACTGCACTGTAAACTAAGGCGAAAAGTTGTGGCACATCTTAAACTGACAAGGTGTATTCAAGAAGAGCAAACATACATTTTACAGAGAACTACTGGTATTTGACAAGCATCAAATAACAACTACTTTCACAAAGCCTGCAGAAAGAGTATATTAAACTATTCAAGCATGTATATATTTTACATGCTACACTGCCAGTTAGTTTCCTTTCACCCCTGACAAGCACTCATCACCGGGACAATCAGAAGGTACTGTCAAATTGCACACTTAATCAGAGGTGGGTGGATGCTGATGAAAACCCTATAATACAGAACAAAAACTCCCTATTGTTCGCTCACACTGACATCTGCAGCATTAGATGTCCTCCTCTGTCCTCTCCTCGCCTGGCTAACCACCCGCGGGGGAACGGCCAGCTAAGCGGCATTTACAGTGTTTTCAATTGGATATGATAAGCTAATTCCACAGGCCGGCATTTTGATTCCCTCTAATGTTATTTTTCTTTCTTTTTAACATGGCCAGCCTGGCCCCGAGCAGTAAAAGTTGAAATTGGACAGCTTTAGATTGTCCGATTGCCCGAGATATTCAATTACCGGAGATTAACCCGTGCAAACAAGTGCATCTGGCGCCATCTCTGATCTCACAAAAGTCTGGCTAAGGCAGAAGACTACGGACAAAGTAGCTGCCATATGGAGAAAAAAAATAAAATAAATAATTATAGCAACTTCCTTCTTGCTCAGAAAAAATGACTTTCCGAGATCATTTTTTTTTCCACAGCAGGTACTTTACTTATTTTAGTGATAAATGTTTCACCTTCGTTCAAACTACTGACACTAGAAGGACTTTTTAAGCTGGGATGGATGGCCTGTGTGACATCTTATCTTATGAATATTAACTAGATTAACACTAAAGGAATGCCCTGCAGAAATAAATAAATAGATAAACATATAAATAAATAATCTCATAGATATATTGATCTGAAGATTGTATCTATGGCATTTTCTTCTTTTCAGAGCTGACAAAATGTATAAATGTCAATCATTTATAGTCAATAATGTCATGTTACAAACAAAAATTGTACAGTGCAACATTGCTTGAACAATTGTAATGGCATTTTCTACACAAATAAAAGTTCAATCTTCTTATATTTGTGCATTTTTTAACTATTTAAACAAAATGCAGAACCTTCCTTTTCAGAATGCACAAACTGATGCAAAGTTTTTGCCATATTTATCATTATTTATCTACAAAACATTGTTAGTATGCACAGTATTATGAGACCAAGCTCTCATTTACTTTCATTCATTTCCACCCACTGTAGAAAATGTCTGAACAACTCAAACATTCATTACTGTGGATTCCTTATTAAGAAGATTTATTATAGCGAGCAGTATACCAAGAAAGGTACATTTACAACTCATACGGGTCCACTGTTTGACAAATGTAGTTTTTGCTGACCAGCTTGAAAATCATGCAAAATATCAGTCAGTCAGCATATGCATTGTTAATTTATCAGCTCTGGATTAGATGAGCCCCATCAATCCTGGTATTGACACTTTAAACACAGCATTGACCTGCTATAACGCGATGGCTCTAACTGATACTTGCTATAAAGTGGCTCATAAAATGGCTCCTTGTAACTCTAACTGCAAATTATCCAATGATCCAATCAGGCTATTGATTCGCTCCTGCCTATCCATGTCTTAATCACCTTTTGACATACATTAGCACAAGCCAAATCGGTCATGACTGGGCAGTTTGCTTAGGTAAGCCAATGTTGTCCGTCATACTGTAATATTTTGCTTTTGTAAATTTCTAACATAAATGCTGTACATAAAATAACACAAAAATTCTTCAGAAATCATTTAAATATGTTGATTAGGTGCTCATTTTTGCTGGTTAATATGATACACTACCATTTTTAAATTTTATAGTAAGAAATTAAAGAATAAATTAATTCTATATATACACTACCAGTCAAAAGTGACACACCCTCTCATTTAATGTTTTTTAAAGAAGTCTCTCATGCTCATCAAGGCTGCATTTATTTGATCAAAAATACAGAGAAAAAAAAAAACTGTAATATTGCAAATGTTATTACAATATAAAATAATGGTTTTTATTTTAATATACTTTTCAATATATTTTGTTCCTGTGATGTAAAGCTGAACTTTCATCAGCTGTTACTCCAGTCTTAAGTGTCAGAAATCATTCTAATATGCTGACTTATTATTAGAATTATCAATGTTGGAAACAGTTGTGCTGCCAAATATATTTGTGCAACCTGTGATTCTTTTTTTCAGGATTCTTTGATGAATAACAAGTTAAAAATATAGAAATATAAATCTTCTCTAACAATGTACATCTATGCTATCACTTTTTATTATTTTAACACATCCTTAGTGAATAAAAGTATTCATTTCTTTCAAAAAAAGAAAGAATACAAATTTACTGCCCCAAAACTTTTGAACAGTAGTGTATATTGTTAGAAAACCTTTCTATTTTAAATAAATGCTATTCTTTTTTAAACTTTTATTGGTCAAATCCTGAAAAAAGTATCGTAGGTTCCAAAAATAATATTAAGCAGTGCAACAGTTTCCAGCACTGATAATAAATCAGCATATTAGAATGATTTTTGAAGGATCATATGACTGGAGTAATGATGCTGAAAATTCAACTTTAATTACAGATATAAATTAAATTCGATTTTTTTTTCTGTATTTTTGATCAAGTGAAAACAGCCTTGATAAGCATAAGAAACGTCTTTAGAAAACATTAAATGAGAGGGTGTGTCCAAACTTTTGACTGGTAGTGTATATATATCGCAATATTTCTATTTTTCTTGTCATTTTTAACAAATAAATGCACCCTTGGTGAGTACAAAAAACAAGATAAAGCCTTAACGATGACAAACTTTATATTCACATACATGCTTTTTATTATTCAACATGTATTTATAAGCTGATAGGGGACATTGGGTAGCCTTGCAATACAGGTGTACGACACCATGATGCAGCAGTATGTGATGACAAATGGTGCATGCAGAGGGAGAAATCAGAAAGTAATGCCTTCCAGGGAAAAGGTGAGGGAGGGAGAGCCTGATCTATCTGTCCGGAGCTCCTCCCAAACGTGGAGGCGCCTCTGCGTTAGATTTCCTCAGAGGCCAATAACTCTGCTTGAAAAGGGATTACGCCAGTCCAAAGGTCTGGGTCACCACAAATAGACTTGTTCCAATAGCCATCTATCGTGTTCGGCACACCATTTAATGCAGCATGGCCCCCCTTTCCTGCAGAATAATATTTACTGCCTGCAGCAATGCGTTTGGAATCATGAAGGCCCGAAGGCCGATTCCATATTGGTTACATTGAGGTCGATATTGATTCTGCATAATCATTAGAGAGGGCAGCCTTTCACCCTTCATCTCATCAGGAAGGTCAGTGCTTTAAATTCAAGTCTATGCGACTTCATGAACTGGAGTGGCACTTAAAGTCACACTCTACAAGAGATACGGGCGCTGTTTGCCCTGAATATAAAGGAAGGGGAGCTGCTCCAGATTAGGGTGACCTGAAAAGACCGGAGCTATGTTGGTAAGATGACTTGCAATACAGAAGACAATTGCCTTTCGTTCAATGAAAATTCTCTGATTTTAATATTTGGACACTGGGTAAACAAATGCATGAATTTGATGAAAAGTTCACACAGAAAAAGTTGGAACTTTATTCAGGGTCCTTGAACACTCAATAGAAAAAAAGACCATACAAACCTAAAAAAAAACCCATAACATTCTGAAAACTTTCACACACCTACAAAACAGAAATTAATAAACCCAATGACTGACCCTATTCATTCTTTATAGCCATAATGCATTCCTGCAAACAAAGTGATTTCCATTTAACAGTTGGATCTTTTTGTTGGATCTTTCTGTAATAATTTAGACTACTAGAAATGTATTCCATCCAGATAGCAATGATTTAAAACTGCTGTTTTACATGAATCGAATTTCAATTAATTTGTTTTAATTACATGAATACGAATTAAATATGCAAAGGATTATCTAAGTTATTAAAGCACTAATTGGAACAAAGCACTTTTTATAATACTCAATGTCTGAACATTCATGACTCTAAGAAATGACATAGCACATTTAAATCAATGCAGCGGTTTGCTAGTTAACACTGCCTCATGGTTTCTCCAATAAATAACTACATTTCAGACACAGCTGCAAGAATTCAGTTCTAAAGCTCAGTTTTTTTTTTGTTTTGTTTTGTTTTTCAGAAGGAACATAAAAAGCAAGGAATTCTCCAAAGATATGTGGGGATCAAAACAAGACAATAGTAATGAAGCATTCACACAGTAATGAAAAATGCAAACACAAAATTAGAAATAAAAGCTGGCACAAAGAAAAGGCAAAGCGGGACATAAAATGAGTGATCCATAAAAGATAATATTCAAATGTATGCAAACAAAAGCTTTACAGGAGGATAAAATGTTACCATGGGAGGGAATACAAACAGATTACAGATAAAACAAGGGATGTTGAGACGTCAAACTAATGAGGAAAAGCACAACTGCGTGTGGCGTCGTCCTTGGGGAATGACGTTGGGGAGTTTTGTTCCCGAGACCTGAGTGCGAAGACCTTTTGAAGCCCAGGCTGAAAGCTCTTTCTTTAGGATAGCATCCCTAGTGAGCCAGCTAGCTGAAAAAGTAGGTTATAGAGATTCAAGTGCATACAGATGCAGGTCAGGACTGCTCAGCAGCTATGCTTTTTTTCATATTATGAAGACAACAAAGAGACTTGTGTGACTGTACATAACGCTCAACGCTCACAACGACGAGTAACTTGCTAATCATTTAACAAAAGCAAGATCTGCAGATCACCTGGAGGTTTAATATCTTGCTTAAGAGCTTCATCTGAAAGATGCTGGTAACCAACATGATCTAATCTAATCTTATCTAATTCTAATCTACTCCGTATGCATTTTCCGTAAAATGTGGTTCTACAAAACGTACATTTACTTACGTTTTTACAGGCACTAAAACGTATAATACTGATGTATTTTCAGCATTTAAACGTACATACTGATGACACCTAAAATGAATTCTTATGAATATTGAAATCACAGCAATAATTTTATTAATGTTTTTAGTTGTCTTATCAAAGGCCTTATGTTTTCAATTGCATTGTTAAATTGTGTACTCATTTACTTAACATGATAACATTTGATTCTGTTCTGTGTGATTTCTGCTGCCAGCTTGTTTCCATGAATAGGCCTACATAATGTTAAACAAGACTACACTTTAAACCTTTAAAATGAATAACATTTCTGCAATTGGTTTACCTGCAATCGTTTAACTTCAACTTGTCATGTAATGTTTACTTTGTCTGCCATGGGCCACAAAAGGCGTTTTTCCTGACATGCTGTGACTAACAATAGAGCCATAAAATACACCAAAAACACAATATAATTCCGAAATCAAACATTTTATTTGTGCGCTGTAATTCAAATCTTCAGAATCCGTGCGTGCCTTAACGAAGTGGATCAGGAAAATAATCTGCATAATATTTTCAGTGATTTAACAACTTAAATTCTGCTCTAAACCTCACACAACACTACTGTATTCCGCCAAATTTTGCAATAAAAATGATTGTAATTGCATTTATCTGTCTGTCATGTTATTCTTTATACTGTACAGAAATAGTTATGGTTAGGTTTAGATGTAAGAGTGGGATTAGCAACTACAAAAATATTTCTGATGCTATATTGTTACTAAAATGGTCATTTCCATGTCTATTTCGGTCAAATACGTTTTATATCCTTTTATATTAGGGTAGGTTGAGGTTTGGGGAAGTTTAAGGGGTCTAAAAATCGAAATCACTTATTGATAAAATACTAAAACTGCATTGATGCAAATGTCTTATTAATATGTAAATATTTTAAGTTTTTTTAGCTGAAAATACGTAGCTTTTTTAAGTTTTAAATGTCGAAATGCGTCTAAATTGTATGTTTCAGCAATCAATAAAAATGTACAAAAATGTAAGTTTTGTGCTTGTAAATGTCACGTATTAATACCTACATATAAACAATGAGACCATGCTGTGGTAACTGACCAATTTGGTTCCCATCTTAAAACAAAACCACATTGGTCTACAAAACGTGCACTAAAAACTGCAATAGCTGAAGATGGGAGGCAGTAAAACGTGTACCATCCTCACTTTGGCAATTGTACACAAACACAAGGACATGATGAGTTTACTGGAAAAAAAAAACAAAAAAAAAAACAAGCAGAACAAGAAAACAAGTTTGTTGTGCAAACTTTGAAGAAAAGCCTCAAGGATAGCACATAACAAGTCTGATTTTGAAGGGTGTGTTGGTGGCTAAGGGGTGGAATGAAGGACTAAAGTCGATCCACTATTTGAATCGTGATGGACCATGACGTCCTTGCGGCCTTCACCT
The DNA here is from genome assembly GCA_033026305.1 of Cirrhinus molitorella. Taxonomy (NCBI): domain Eukaryota; kingdom Metazoa; phylum Chordata; class Actinopteri; order Cypriniformes; family Cyprinidae; genus Cirrhinus; species Cirrhinus molitorella. The sequence goes on from CM065120.1 coordinate 31,327,922, forward strand.
TTCAATCAGCCTTTCTCACCTCTATAAACTCTAAATCTATTCTTCATCTTGGCTTGAATGAGATCCTTTATAACCTGTGTTTCAGTGGGAAAAAAAAGCATGTCTATGTTTTGAGCAGCACAGTTAAGGCATAGTAAAGAACCTGTTAATAGTCACAGGAGAATTATGTGAAGACCATCAATTAAAGAATGTGTAAAAGTCGTGTACAGCTATTTGATGATGCATAAATCCTCCGGTGATCAGGGGCAGGTGAGAAACATGCTTTTATTGCAATCTATTGTCTGCCAAACATTCAGAAGTTGGCCTTCATCGTTGATCCAAGAACCACTTTGTGTCTCTTTTCTTACAATGGCTATAGTACTCACATAATAGTGACTTAAATCTATTCAGTAGATTCTGATAGTCTTGCTCTAAACTGTTATCATTTACATGTGTAGAGTGTCTCAAACTCCATCTCTGCTGTGAGTTTGTGTTATTTATTATAACGTTCATCTGGGAACGCAATGTGCACCATTTCATCAAATTTGTAAGGTCAATTATTTATAAACTAATGCAAACAAAGGAGAACACATCAATATCTTTCTTGATATGCTAACTGTTCATCACAATTTCAAAATAAAAGTTTAAACTCTTGCTCTGAGTTTACACGTTTTGATGTCCACATATTCAAGAAATTACAGTGATTAGCATTTCTGTCGTAAAGAAATGGCCAAATATTAAAAATAAAGTGGAGATTTGAATTAAATGTTGTTTAGTCAATATTAAACAAGGATTAGATTGTGCACTAAAGTGTAAAAACAATCATCGAGCCATTGGCGCCCTTTGCAGTTATTTGTTATAATGTGTAATGTACGTTAGTTCTATTGTTTATAATACATTATATATTTTAACAGTTTTGTTCAGTAAAACCATATGATTACTTACTTTGATATTTTATTTGAACTAATTATTAACTAGTTATTTGCTGAAAATCTTCCCCTCTACCAGACTAATCAAATTCAAAAAGATTTGACATATCTTTTGACATTATAGACTGCACTTTAATGGTTTTCAATGTTTCAATGATTCAATCTGTGACTGGGATTCGAGTGATAGGGAGATTTTCAGTTAATAATGAATTAAATTTCAGTTTGATCTTCAAATGAAGCTATGATATGGCTTCACAAATACATTGAATATGACAGCAGAGTTACAACTTACGGCACAAGAGTGACGGTTTAGTGGAGCAGGATAAAGTAGGCTTATGTTTCCTTATGAGAGTATGTTGCTATCATCTGAGAAGAAACAAAACTGGTATAGAATCAGCATAAAAGGCTAATGCTTAGGTTTCCAGTTCTTCACTGCTAATCATCCCTCGACAGTAAGAGAGATGATTTTCATTCCTCATGCTGTGATGTCACAGGTGGTAAGACGAAGAGGGAGAGAGCAGGACACGAGAGAGCAAAACCCCAGTCCCCTCGTTTTATTAACACAAGTCCATTCTCTAATGCAATCTCTGCTAATTAAGGTCACCATACCCACATCATAAATATTTCGCTACACCCACACACAAGGTCTGCTAGCTGTGGCAGCATTGCCTGAGGCTTGGAAAGCTATCTCTTTCTTTCTCTCATTCTTTTTCATGCTACTTCTATTTCAAGGCCAAAAAGGAATACATCTGGTAATTAGCAGTTTCCCCCCCCCCTTTCTTTTTCACTTTGTATCAGGTAAGGCAGATGGGAAGAAACTACTTCCAAGATGTTCAAATGCTCACATGTTGCTCACTAAATGACACTTCCTTCCTGAACACCTGACACTTTTGTGATAAAAATATCATAACATAGCATACCGGTCAAGGATAATAAGCCACAGTCACATAAGAGTATTGATCGCAACCTATGACCTTTAGGGTTTTGAGACTAACCTGAAGGGGTGCCGGTGAGTGACAGCCTTGACATTTCACTCGATTTTACATCGAAAGGGTAAATTCATACACTATTATATTTGCAGATTTTGTTTTAGATTGCTTTTAAGTAAATGGTGAGTGTGTGAAAACTGCATGTGTGAGCCCTGGCACATTTTGTAAAGCACTGTGAATTTACTGAGGCTGTGATCTTTTATGAATCTTTCTTTTTTCCACTTAAACATCAGACGACTGCTTACAAGAATGAACACGAAATCAAAATTTGTTTGTTTACTTTTTTTTTTTTTGGTACACCGACTGGTCTGCGCAGTGCTTTTTCAAGTCAAATACAAAATATAGTTCATTCAACCTGACCAATCAGGTTGTGAAAGTATCACTATGCCTTTAGGTTCGGTATCATTAGGTTTGCTGTCAAAAACGGCAGTGTGAATGCTAAGCCGATTGTTTTCTTTTTTTGGTCCGGACCAAACAAACCAAGAGAACCAAACTACAAGTGCGAATGCAACGTAAAGCTGCGTTTTTGTTTTAAAACAGTGTTTAAAATGAAAACGATCCTTGTTCATAGTTTCCACTCCACATCTCCGTTCACACTACATGACTGAATACATCACCATTCATGAACACTGTAGCATTATGCTACATTAGACAACTTATAAGATGTATACTATGCTTTTACTTAAAACTCTTTAAACCACCATTGAGTGTTTGTAATAACTTGTGATTGAAATCTAATGTGTGTTTTGGTCATTTAACATTGCTGAAATGTTATTATATAGCCTTTTATATCAAGCGATTTGCTACACCTGCTTAGCATTTCTCATGTAAACACCCTATATTGTTATGGAAAATAGGCAGACTCTTATGAAAACCACAAATAAATTATATACTGTTGAAATTGGGTTTTTATTAGCTTTATGTTTTATCCGTAGAAATGTTTTCCTGGGTTTCTTACAAACAGAACTGAACACGAAAGTATAATCAGAGACAGGGTGGATTATGAACACGCAATATGACTGACATATGAGTAGCAAATGAGCTTCCTCTGAGTCAGAACAACAATCGTGGTAGAGAAAACACAGGCACACACCAAACACATGCCTCAGCAAATCAGTGGAAAATTAATAGAAATGATTTTGTCTAAACTATGCATTTTAAAATGAAAATGCATTAGTATAAACATAACCTAAAAGATGTGGAAACTAATTCAACTTTTTTTTTTAACAACTATTTGCACTGAATTATTGAGTTTTTGAAGAATTTGAATATTTAAATCTGTTAAAACGTCAACAAGCTGAAACAATAAAAGCAAAGGTTTGTTTTTAGGTAATATGTGAAGAGTTCAGATGCAAAAGCCTCTAAATTCATCTGATGTTTTTCTTTAAAAAAAAAAAAAGCATTTTTATTAGGCTCCGATGTATAGGCTTCTATGTCTGATTGGGCTGAGGCTGGGATTTTAGCGAGTTTGAAGTAAAAGTATAATGGACATATAATATGTTTCCAGAGAATTCACTCAGTATCATTATCAAATTTTTGACTGAGATGGCTTTTAACTAGTTTTGCATCTGAACTCTTCATGTTATGTAATCTTGTTAAAACAGATTTCATAAAATTGGTATCGGAAAAAATATTGTTCAGGAATATTGTTCAAAGTTAAGGTAGTGATAGCAGTATCGGTATCGATACAGAACATTTTTGAACGATACAGAGTCCTATTCCTCATCCATCCACACCAAACTAACCACACCAGCTGAAACTAAGGGTGTGTTCACACTTGTAGTTTGGTTCGTTTGGTTAATTTGGTCCGGACCAAAAAGGAAAATGATACATTTGGTCCTGGTCCGCTTAGCATTCACACTGGTATTTTTGACAACGCACCAAAAGATACCCAATCTAAAGCCGTAGTGATACGTTCGCGAACTGATTGGTCAGGTTGAATGACTTATATTTCGTGACAGAACCACTGATCTATAATAGAGAATATATAGATCAGTGGACAGAACTCACCGAACACTCCAAACAAAAGGAAAAGGTGATTTCGTCTTAAAGCGGCACTGCGGGTGTATGACATCAAAGTACCTGTTCACTGATTGGTCTGATGATTGCCGCTTTAAGTCGGATTTACGCAATACCATCTGCTGGACTAAGCATGCTCATTTTTGCGTGCATATTGTTTATTTTTACTATCTACAAACTCACAAAGAGCTCATACAAGGTACTTTATCTCCTCGTTGCTCTGCGTTTGCCCTCTGCTCGTTTTGTTTTGGATACACTGCTTGTTCTCTTTGTGAAATTATGTCGCATAGTGTCACATTTTGTCATTACTTCCTGTTTTTGGTTCGTTCATAATTAGTTGGTCCGTATTTCATTCATATTTCATTCGAACCACACCAGAGTTCGTTTGGAAGCGGTCCGCTTGATTAGTGCGCACCAGGGTTCGGATGGCAGCGTTCACACTTACTCAAACGAACCGCACTATCAGAGCAATCGCAACAGGGTTTGTTTTAATCGAACCAAAAATGACAAGTGTGAACACACCCTAACAGCAATGTTAAAAGCACCACACATATTTTTGGCCTCGCAAATGGCAAAACAAATTGCTTATTCAAGAGGACAGTTTACTCAAAAAAAACAAACAAACAAAAAAACACTTATTTATTCACCCTCCTTTTTTATTTGTGAAATACAAAATATATTTTCAACTTTTAAAAAAAAATCAAATTCAATGTGCAAAACGACACTGGAGCCCATTAACTTTCATTTTCAAAGCATAGTTTTTGTGTTCCACAGAATGAAAAGCATATAGGTTTGGAACAACATAACGGATGAACTATCCCTTCATTAAAGCGGGGTATGAGAAAGCTTTTTAACATTAAAAAATGACATGTTTCACCTTCAAAGCCAAACACATTTGTATTAACCTTTGCTATGGCTAGCAAAACACAACAGCGTAACCCAAGCATTCATGATCTGCTAAAAGCAGCTGGTGTGGAGGATGATCTAAAGTCAGCAGAAAGAGTCAATGCATATAAATATGAGCAAAATAATAGTGTTGGGTTCGAGTCCACCTAAGTCGAGTCCGAGTCCTTGACCAGTCGAGTCCGAGACGAGTCCGAGTTCAAAATGGGCCGAGTCGGACTCAAGTCCGAGTCCCAAAGGGCAGAGTCTGAGTCGAGTCCGAGTCCAATGAAACACTACTGTTTTTCGGTATCTTAACATTGTTTTAACCTTTATAACTAGAAAAAAAGCATGTAACAGAAGTTATGGGTGACTTGATTTATGTATTGTGACATCATTCAGAGAGAAACAGCTTACAGAATGTGAAAAATTATAGGGCAGGACTTTTTTTGTTATATAGTGAATGTACAAATTTAAGAGTGGGGCTGGGGACTGGGTAGGTTGCTTGGTGAATGGGACCTAAAGAGCAGAAAATGCACCTCATATGTCTGATTATGACTGTGTGTTTTGGGTTTTATATGATGAATGGTTAGACCATAGACAGAGTAGATGGCATTTTACTATTTTTTTTTTCTTGGATGAAAGTGAGGCCTACATCCTTTCCATAACTCAGCCAACCAGCTCACAACCGTTTTGTTCATATTTATAAAATCGTTATATTTTTAATGCATTTATAGTTAATAAAGTTTGTTATGTAAGGAATATCAATTTGGTGTTTGCAAACAATTATGAAGATTTTGTGGGCGGAGCTTATCTGACAGTTTTCAAGTAGAAGTCTATGAAAGCCATGGAATAAAATAGGGCTGCTCGATTACGGCAAAAATCATAATCAGGATTATTTTGGTCAATATTGTAATCAGGACTATTTAACACGATTATGAGTGGGTCCCTGCATTTCAGTCCCTTTTTTACGCCTCAAGGACCGGGCTTAGTCACGCAATAGTTCAGATGCGGGCCGGGCATCACTGTTTTAGGCTTCTTCTTATTTTTATATTTTCCATTAATTAGACATCCATCAATTATGGTGATAAAAAAATTGGCACTTTAATATAGTCAGACTTTCTCTTTCTCTTTCGGGAGCGGCTTAGAAGGCGTTTTGTGCCTCAGTCAGCCGCAGTGCCTTCAGTGCAGCTTTGCATTCAATAGACTGAAACTTGCCACAAACCACCAGCAAAAATAAATAACAATGAATGTGTCGGAGGGAAATAGTAAGGAAGATTTTTCAAATTATTTATGAATAAACTAGTGTATGCTGAATCAGTGTCACAAAGATCCTGACTCAAAATCTCCTCTTTGACCGCCTTTAGAGAGAAATAAATCTTTCCGGATTAGCTACATTATTAAAACGTTTTTGTTTTTGATTTGGTTTATTTCGTTAAGGAATAATTTAAAGCTTTCTATATATGTATTTATCACGTCTATCATGGTAAATTGTTAAGTGTTTCCACTGGAAAAAATGCAAGCAATGGCGCTGGCGCCTCCACTATACCTGCAATATGGCTTTAGCTTCCACTCTCCGCATAAACGGATTTATATCTATAGATTTTATTTTAGTCAAGTCGTGATGATTTGAGAAGGCAAATTGTTCAAACAGAATATGAAGAGTCTTCCGTTGGTGGCTGTTTGTACTTAAAAAAAAAATTAACAAACAAAAAAATCCTCACAACAACTTTCCAAATTAACTTGATATAAAAAAAATGAAACAAAATGCCTAATCACATTTTCCATTACGTTCTGTTCTGTCTCTGAATGCATACACAGAACAGCGCAAATTCTCTTTTCGTCCCATTTTATGCAAGTCACCTTACAGAATTTTACTGATTTGCATGTGAAATTAGGCTTTTATTGAGGAGCAAATGCGCACCAAAGGGGGCGGAATCGGGAGCAATAATGGTTTATCTCGATTATAGTATTTTCAGAATCGTTAGAATCCGAAATCAGAATTAAATTTTGATTAATTGCACAGCCCTAGAATAAAAGAATAAATAAAAAAAAGTACATTTGAGTTTGTATTTCAATATTTTGAATTTATTTTTGCAGTTCCGAGATTACATCTCACAATTTTGATAAGAAAAATCAACGTGCAATTTTCTTTTTTTCTCCTCAGCTTAAATCATTAAAAAAATCGAGTTTATATCCCACAGTTCTGACTTTTTTCCACTCAGCAATGACAAACTTTATATTGTTCAGTTAAATTGAGATATAAAGTCCGAAATACGACGAAAACTTGCATTTGCGAGGAAAAAAAAATCTGAATTGTGAGATACAATAGGTAGACCTAAATGTAAAATGTTATAGGATATAATATTTCATGCTGCAGGGCTAATAAAATACATTCCCTATGAACTGCATATGTGAAAATTATGTAGACCTATTGTTTAAATCAAATTTATGTTTTAAAAGCAATCAGCAAGTTCATCCATTAATCTGTCCGTTTAAGCATCTGCGTTCAGCTTCAAACGGCGTCTTTGATGACTGTATTCTGTAAAAAATGTTTGCATTCCGATTCTGGCCGGCTTTTACGTCCTGGCAAGACTTAAAAACAATAAAGAATACTGAATGTCACATTTGTAATAATGCATGAATCAATTACATTTCCGTATACTGTCCCTGGACTCGGTTGGACTCGCAATATTCCGAGTCCGAAAGGCTCGAGTCCGAGTCAAGTCCGAGTAAAAATGCGTCCGTGACAAGTCCAAGTCCACTAAAAATTGTACTCGAGACCGGACTCGAGTCCGAGTACAAGTCCGAGTACCCCAACTCTACAAAATAATATTTTGGAGGAAGAGATGCACAGGTCAGTGACTAACAGTGCGTGAAACAAAGTTTACATTAGTACACTGCTGTCCCCATTGACAGTTGACATATGTGTGTGAGATGGTGCGTTTGTGTTTTTGTGCGCCAATTCATATGTGTGCGTGAGACAAAGAGAGACAGAAAGAGATTGAGACAATAAACGTGTGTCAACAGGTTCACATTAATAATCCACATTTCAGCTGTGCTACAATTCTGCAAATAATTTAATAACCATTTTAAATTGGCAGTTCTTTTATAGTGCAATACATTACAGTACAGTAATGTAGAACAAAAGACGCTAGAACCAGACGCTCTTGCAGTCATTTATAGTCTTCATGGTGAATATGAGAAAGTGTTATTTAAAATGTACTGAAATTATTAACATTAACCATTAAGTGAATGTCAGAATGGCTCTCTGAAGAGATGAGGCCTACCTCAAACTCCCATTTACTAGCTTGTATTTCTCACAGGATGAAATCGTTGTAACATTATTGCTATACAAATTAAATATAATCCATATTCATCCCTGTTCTGTTGCTATTGATTGCAAGAGAAAAAGAGGGAGATTTGTATTTTTTTTTTACAGCAGTACAGACATTGCATCAGGGTAGAGCTGTGACATGTGACCTCTATTTCATCAGCCTCCTTGACCCCGGCAAGAAACAGTGACTATTGATCGGCTGGAGGAACGGACATGAGCTGCTTGGCTGTTCTTTATTCTGAGATCATACCAGTAAGGGAACATTTTATTTGATGAAGTCAGGGAACGGCAGTCCCTTCAGGTCGACTCTGTGTGTGTGTTCCTGACCTAGCTATGCTTTAGGGACAAATTTGCAGAAAAATGTCCCAGAATGTAGTTAAATCTGACAAAACTCATTTTGAAAACGTCCTCAGTGGGAAAAGAGGAGGATAAATAATATATATATATACACACACTACAGCACAAAAGTTGAGGGTCCATTGAGGCCTATTTTATTATATTAATTTTATTTATTTATTTTTTTAAAGAATAGCTTTATATATCAAGGATGCATTAAACTGATCAAAAGTGATGGCAAAGACTTTTGTTAAAAAAAATGCAATTTAATGTTCTTTTGAACTTCCTGTTCTTTAGAGAATCCTAAAGAAACGTATCACGGTAATAAAATAAATAAATAAATAAATACAAGCAAAACAAAAGTTTTTAACTGTGATAAGATGTAATGCATCAAAAACATACAATGTTATAATAATAATACAAATATAATTTTAAACTGCAAACAGCCCCAAACTTCAGAACAATATATAGATACTACATTATTTATTTTGGGATAACATTATAATAGCTCCCTATTTAGCGGAGAATGATATGACCAAAATCTTGGCTACCAAAATGCAGTAATCCAATCAAAAAAATTGTTTTTCTCAATATACCAAAACGCTTAAAATCGATACCATATACATTTCCCAAAATTGCACAAAAAGTCTGTTACTAAATTTGTCATCCTTAAAACATTTATATTCTAGCAGATTAGATAAATCATGCTGCTACCAGACCTTCAAGGCCACACAGATCTGTGGAAGTTCTCTACCACAAAACACAAAAACACATCACAGTAATAAATCTTTAAGAAAATATTTGAAGGTAATCGCATGTGATAATATTCATATTTTGAAATCCAACTGAAGCACATTAATAGTAAATATATTATGAAATTTGATCTTAACTTCTCCCGCCATCTAAAAGCACTGGGAACCTCTCTCTCAGACTGGTTACATTATTGATACCATGCCCAAATTGTGCAGAACCCAGTGTTTCAAAGTCGAAAGCAGATTGCTCCTTAAGTTCTTCTTTAGGAAAGCAAGCGTCTAGAAGCCACTCACAGGCTTTGATGGCAAATCTCACATTTTCGTGGACTCATGATAAACTATGAAACACAGTGCTTCCCACACATAGACTTTACCTATTAACGACCGCCCAAGTATATTTGGTAGTACATTTTTGTACAATTATTATCCTCTTACACTTTTTTTTTTATCACCGCCCGAGATAACGAAACTATCCACGATCGATGAAATAGTGGAACATCTCCCCTAGCTTTACGCGTTTCATAGGCTCCACAGACAATCTCCAGAATGACGGCAGTGTTTACGTTGATTTATTTGTCAGTATCCACATCAACTGCCACAAATACCCACCGTCCGCTGCCATCAGCTCCCGTTTCTCACACACGTGAGCATGACTTTAGCACAATATTTAGCAACTTTCAGACACTGGCAGCTTTTTCCCCACAACAGGTACATACTGACAAACCTAGCAACTTTTTTGTACAACCTAGCTATTGTTTAGTCTGCTGCGTAAAGCGGCTTTGACACCGAATGCGGCAAGTGCTGCGCTGCGCTATGAAACCCATTCATTTCAATTGGTTGCTGCGTCTACCAAAGCGCACACGCAGCAGAGCGCACCACTGGCACGCAAACCACGCACGCAGGTGTGCTGAACCCCATGGCCAGCACAGTGCTTTCCGCGTTCGACGTGAAATCCCCTTAACGAGACAGACTCGTCAATAAATCATATACAAAACAGCGTTTCAAGCGCCTGTCACTTATTACTGTTTGGACTTTTAAATATGAATATAATTCAACTGTTAATATGCTTATAGTTTGTTACTCAGACGCAGACGAATGAAAACATTAATCTAGCCAAAACCACCGCATATAGTCGCTTTTTAGTGTAAGTTAGATGTATATTGATTTTATAAGATGATGTTGCGATTATAAATCAGGTTTTAAGGAGTATAGTGTCAGTGATTCCTGGTTGACATGCTAATAATGGGCTGTGCTTACTATTTATACTTGTTTTATGTTTGACAACAAAAAAACATGCTTTGACAGCTTTATTGGGCATCCAGTTGTATTACAGTATGTGACAGCTTATATAGTAGAAATGATCTGAAGTGCCCAAACTCGTCTGAACGCAAACTTGACGTGATGGCATCAAATTGATGATGCAAATTAATATGTGACGTCACCTGCCGCCACAAGTATCACAAAATCCTGTGGGAAACACAATACAATGGGTGCTAAAGCAAAATTATGTGTGAGAACACATTAGGATTTATCTGTTTTACTCAGAAGTGACCCTCTAACGCTTTAGAAAAGTTCAGTTCAGTATAAGTTTTGCATTTTTGACATATCAACCTCTAACACCAACCTCCAGATAAGCGTCTCTATCCTATTCAGCCGTTTTACCTCAGTCACCATATTGCTCTTCGATAATGGGAATGAACTGCATCTTTGAAGTCGAGTCACGAGAGATATTAAAGAGGAAAAAAAAAAATGTTAAAGCCATTCCCTGGTGTCATTCCCACTCTGTGATCCGAATCCATGTTATCAAACACAAATTTGTCATTACAGAATTGAGCTCCACTGCATCATATTCCGCCAATAAATTGCCTTGGCTTGGCGGATGACTTCCTAAAGGCCACCTCGTGCTCTGACTGATAGTGGCCTGCAGTGCCCCAGATAAGAATCATCTGCTCGGGCTGAATGAGATGAGGGAGCTGAGTAAGGGGGTGTTATACTTTACTCACCTCCACCAGCTTGTTGGCGTGTTCACGGAAGACCTGCGCATACTCCTTAACCTCTTTCTCGTTACCGCTCTTGGCCGCCTCTATCAGCACCAGCAGAGGCACGTTGGTCTCCAGGAAAGAGTCAGATATATGGTCCATAACAGCCTTCCTTAGCTAGGAGAAAAAAGATAGAGAAAGCAGGGATCAGCTGATGTCCTATATAAACTGTCCTGCACTTGAACTTGTACTTGGAGCTCAGACTGTAGGGCATTTACAAGCGGAAAACTCCAGGTTTAACACATTTCCTAATGGAGAGCTTAAGTGTGTTCTGGCGTTAAAAACAGCTAGATGGAGCGCAACGGGATTGAACAGAAGGTGCGTTTATAGGTGCATCAGCTCCAACACTCCATTATGTAAACACTCGATACACTTGAGATGCTTCAAGAGGATCTGCAATACCTGGAGTAAGGTAAGATGCCGTTCACATCCATCTAAATGGCAGTTTTTCCCTGGAAGCGTATGATTTGAAATCTGCCTTATGGTAAAAAAATTCCTTATGGTATTCAGCTAATTAAAAGAGCTGTAAATGTAAATGATGGCAAATTTTCAAACCTTTTACTAGCATCTATCCTTAAAGGAGACCTATTATGCCCCTTTGTACAATATGTAATGTAAGTCTCAGGTGTCCCCAGAATGTGTCTGTGAAGTCTCAAAATACCCTGCAGGTCATTTATTACATAATTTTGAAAATGGCAACATGTTGCAGAAACATGTTGTTTTCATGCACGCTCTTTAAATGCAAATAAGCTGCTGCTCCCCACCCCTTTTCCAGAATAAAGCACGTTTATGTTAAAAACACATGAGTTACAAAAACAGTCGATTATGTCAGTGAAGGTAAACAGCTGAGAAAGAAATTCCATGTTTATATTTATAGATTTGTGTGACAGCAGTGTAATATATAGTAAATATATCAAAATCCACAGCTATCTTGTCTTCTCTCAGGCTGGGACTCTAAATAGAGTTCTGTGCTTGTCTGTGCAGCCAATGACAGAACAGTTAGCATGCTTTGCTTGAACTTTTGCCATGGCGTTAGAACTGATATCGTTGTAATCGCAAAAACAACACAGAGGGTGGAAACATGCAGATTAAGGGGCGGTAATATTATAATTAGATCCTCTTCCTACATCACGGGGGGAGCGAAATTTTAAAGTAACTGGGTTGTCCTTTTTCATGTTTTCTGGGTTGGTAGATGCACTGGGGACCCGGTTACAGCACTTAAACATGGAAAAAGTCAGATTTTCATGATGTCAACTTTAAAAAAAAGAAGAAGAAAAAAAAAAGAACCTAAAGCCATTTCCACCAAGAGTGGTTCAAACCGACTGTCAAAAAGTGGCTTAAGACACCTACTATATTGTAATGAAAAATACATTTTTATTTTATGACATGGGAATGTTTGAACATAGCAAGAGAGCAAAAGTGCAAATTCTACAGTAGCTAAAAAGAAAACAGCAGACAAGGAAGGAATAGTAAACAACTTAAGGTTAAGTGCCTTGCTTAGGGGCACAATGCTAAAAGCTCGCGGCTTGCTAATTGCAGTGATCAAGCTAGCAACCTTTGGGTCACTAGCCCTGAGCATAAGACAGATTCACATCAACCTTAAACACGCAAGCATGCATTTTGCCTCAAGGTAAGGGAAAAGCTTAAAATATCTCTTGAAACAGGTTATGCAATTATTAACAAGACTACCATTAGTGTTCTAATAAAACGGGTTATAGCTATACAATCATTGTTATATAACTGCCGGTTTTAGTTTAGCAGAACCACATCATCAGCAACATTCACAAATATATGCTGAGGAAACATTGGTGGCTATTCTAATGGGGCAGTAGGTAGAGTCCCACGACGCATGTCCTCTAATGGATGATGGGAAACAGTCCTAACAAGCAATAATTATCATTCAGTGAGGCATGCACATATCTTTACCAATTAAAAACCCTGTGCTAGGCCATGGTGGGCAGACAGTAATGATAAATTATGGCTAAAGGCGACGCATAATCCATCACTGGCAAGAAACTTGGCCAGTCAAGAACTTGAGACTTTAAGACGCCCTTAAAGGAGACATGTCACAGAAAACAGGATTTGTGGTTTCTCCGTTCAAAAATCTACTAATCTGCAAAAAATAAATGTGTGGATATATGATTGCATGTACACATCAGTAATCATCATGAGAACTGCTGAAAAGGGGATGTTCACAGCTTTTCGTAAAACTATTTTAATGTGTTAAGAAAAAAAACTGGGTACACTTTAAAAAAATTCAGTAGCAAACATTTAGATAAAAAAAAATTCTCAAAACTATTGGTAAAATAGCATGTTTTTGTTGCAAAAACCTTGAGTAAGTCAATAATTGCCACAAAAAGTGAAATACGACTCCTCTCGTTGGCATGCAAGAAGTTTAAGGCCACACTGAGCTATGGAACAGGTCATGAAACCAGTGCCAAGCATGAGGACGTCATCTTTTCAATCAATGTGCAGCACTCAGTGGAGGAGTTCTTGGCCACCTGAGCATGAAATTCAGAAAACAGAGCACACTCCGTAGGTAATGATCCTTCGCCCCGTGTGCCGATGATTTAATTGAAATGTTTTAATGAACCTTGGCGCTCTGTCTCTAATAACCTCGGGTAAAGGATGTGTGCTTGTCTTTGTAATGATTTGGGTATGACCCCAGGAAAAAAAATGAAATAGAAAAATAGTGACCAAAATGTATAATTTTTCTGCTTATACAGACTAAAAAAGTGTGTACACGAGTCATGTTGTGCGTAAAAAATGAGCCACATAAAAAAAGGACAGTGGCCTGCTACTATTTGAATATATTAATACTCTTAAACTAGGACTCAGTCTGACGGCATTTCATCTCCCCCACCCCTTCTTTAAATTAATTTTTCAGTTCTCACGGAGCTTGGGAGCAAGTGATCTGTCTCTGCTTTTTTATTAAGATTATTTAAGCCATAATTATTTTCCTTCGACATCGACCATGGCATTTTAGGGTCAGTTCCGTTTGCATCTTATCATCATTATGCCAGTGAGATTAATTTCTGTTTACTGGGAAAATCTCATTTTCAGGTTGCGGACCTTTAAACCTTTATTTAATATACTGCATGTTACAAATGTGGCAACATGTTAAATCAAACATGGTATTCCCTCGCTCGAATAAGCTTGTTAAATGTTCCAATAGCATTGGCAAGACAACAAGCACAGCCCACAGTGAGGCCCCTCATGTCTAATGTCTTTTTCAAAGAGGGAATTGAAGTTATAGTCATGTAATCTCAGGACTAAATTGGAAAAAAAGCTTGACGAATGGAGTGCTCCGCCGACTCCTCGCAGACTACAAAAACAGCAAGCCAAAAATTGGAAACACTGAGGAGAGGAAGTGCTTTGCTTTAAATTGCTCTGAGGGACTGAAAAAATGGAAATCTTGTGATCCTACCTGTCATCTTCCCCTTTCTGTCTTTCTGCCTCTTTTCCCAATTTCTCCCTAATCCTTTGTTCTCTTCATCCATATGGCACTGAAGCGCCGGTAAAAAAAAATCAGCATAGCAAACTCAATCAAGTTAAATTCAGACAGAAACAAAGACAAAATAAGGGAGAAAGCATCCACTTAGCCAAGCCAAAAGACAAATCTTTTAATGTCGCAAGTGTGGGGTGGGTCTTAAGAGATGAGATTAGAATGTGTTTGCTAATTTCACATACAAACAGGAAAGTGTATTTTTAAGGATTAACCACCTGCTACAACATAAAAAGCAAATGCCACATAGAAAGAAAGTCAAATCGGCAGTGTAATTTACTCAGTCTAAGGCTCAGACCAAAGCTGACAGATGTTGTATTTCTTAATCTGAGAAAACAAGAGCAGTTTATTACGCTGTTGATTTACTCCCACATTCTCCACCAATTTACTTTTTTAAAATTCACTTCTGAAAAACTTGTTATTGGTATTATCAACTAAGAGACCAAAACATTTTGATTTTAACATTCACAGAAAACAAATTAGCAGTGGCTTCAACTTTTACTGTAAGTCTTTGAATTCAGATTCTCTGCAGACAGTGACAGAAACTTTGGGTCAAGAGCTTGATTAAAATGTCAAGGGCAATCACAGGATAAACATGCTTCTGTACCTAGTTAGCAGAAAAGGCAGCCAATACAAATCAGAATGAAGTAACAGCACAGATTTAGTATTAACAATGACATCCGGAGAGGAAAGTGGGTGGAGGGAAAGAAACAGAGTGAGTGGAGATGTGCTGTTTGATCTTCCTGTCATGTCTGTAAATGAGTCTGATAGCAAAGCTCCCTCCCCTTCAATGATCACCGCAGAGGTCTTAGGGCCGAGTAGAGGAAGCCAGAGAAATGATTTTCTTGCTCTGGAGAGATGGCATTTAGGTTAAAGCTTTAGCATTGATTCAAATGTTTTTGCTTCTGGCCAAACTGAAAGGTACATCCCTGCATGCTGTCTCAAGAAGCCCTTTCAATGAATAATTATAGAAAAGATATGATGAATTTAGCTACCTAATGTATTTTGTGTTTAATTAAAATGTTCTGCTTTTTTTTTTTTTTTTTTTTTAAAGGAGAAGTTCACTTCCAGAATGAAAAATTCTTAAAAATGTATTCACCCTCATGTCATCAAACATGTTCATGTCTTTCTTTCTTCATTTTTTGAAGAAAACATTCCAGGATTTTTCTCCATATAGTGGATTTCAACCATTACTGCTGTTAAATACCAAATAAACACCTTGTTTATGTATACATTCATTTCATTTTTTTTTTTTTTTAATTTAATATAATTTTATTTTATTTAAAAAAAAAAAAAAAAAAAATCTGAAATCGGTATCGGAATCGGCCAGTTTGCTTGTAAAAAATCGGAATCGGCCATGAAAAATCATGATCGTGCATAACTAGTCTTAACTAGCAAAACGATTGAAACGCCATTTTCTAAGAACAATACAAATGATTATACTTTTTAACCACAAATGCAAAAATTGATGGAATGTTTTCCTCAAAAAAGTTAATTTCTTTGCGACTGAAGAAAGAAGGACATGAACATCTTGGATGACATGGGGGTGAGTAACTTATCAGGAAATTTTATTCTGGAAGTGAACTTCTCCTTTAAATGTATATGAAATGAATCATAGTATCACCAATAAACTTCAACAGACTGTAGAGCAAGCATAGACATGATTCAGCCATGAAACAAAGCACAACACTTTATCCAAAACAATAATCGATGTGTGACATCAACCAAAGGTTTTAAATTTCTATAGCTCATTGAAATTGTATATGCAATGCAAGTTGCAATGTATTATAAGAAGGGTAACTCTAATGGGAGTACTGACTCTAAATAAAAAGCAGTTCCTTATATAACACATTCCACATAACAGCACTCACACAACAGATAGGTTCCATCTCTCACAGAGAATCACATAACACTCGAGTCAATGCGCACATCTATGAGCGGACGCTGTGGCAGTGTGACAATTGACAATTTCTTGAAATAGAAATAAGAAAGCAGAGAAGACAGGCTGTGGGAAGGTGTTTCCAGACTGTTGATGAGAGCAGCAGAAGAGCCGGTGTGCACACGGGTTTATCAACTGCTCCTGTAATCATACTCCACTATGACAGACTGAGGTACCACTGTACCCTGATCCCTGATCGTGAGGGCCTACTGAGGACTTTATCAGTGAGTAGGAGCTCTGTACTTCCAGCCTAAGTCCCACTGCCTGCATTAATGTATTGCCCACTGACTTCAGCCTCAACTGCGCTGCAATGCAGGGATTTTTTATAAGGAAAAACGGGGAGTGGCGCCTCTCTGGGGCTCTTGCTTTCTGTGACATTGACTACATTTGTGTCAGTATGAATCAGTTCAATCCGACTGCTGTACTGGATCTTAAATTCTGCAATGTGTTTTTTGTTTAAGTACAAAAGTCACAAAAGATTCCTTAATATTCCCTTGTGTAAACATTCCCCCAAGGGGTCTTCAACAGGGGGTCCGCAGTAGTACTGCAGGGGGTCTTACAGCTATTGTGTGAGGAAAAACAAGCAGCAACCAAAAATACAAAAAATATGTTAACTTCAGCTAAAGGTAATGTTCAGTTAAATGGTTCATTGTCCTTCCCACATAATTATTATATATTATTTGTGAATACAAAAATGCAAAAAGACTGTCTTAAATAGGAATCCTGCATGTTCCGTTTGTCTCTGTATGTATAATTGGCAGAGACGTGGTTTTGTTTAATACACAAATACTGAAGCATGCATGACTCTCGCTGTGATTTTCGGTCTTACTGTACGACATTAACACATGAACCTAATTTCCAAAGCTGCTGTGAGAAGCACTTCATGAGAATTGCACCATTTCATTCGAGAAAACTAGCATCATATCATACTGTATAGAAACTTCAAGGCAACCTGTCAAAATAAAGTAATGTGTCACAGAAATACATTGCTCTTGTATTACTTTTGTACAGCATAATTTACGTCTTTATATATTCCTATTTCTAGCTAATTTAAATAAAACAATTAAATTATATAAATATTAAAACCAGATTAACAACTTAAAAAAAAATACAATTATTAATACAACTTTGTTTAAAGGAATATTCACACAAATTTTCTTCCATTTATTAATTTTAACAGTAAAACATTTTATTTTATTTGATTAAAAATAAATAAATGTTTAATGCCTTCATTTGATTATCAGAAAAATGAAAAAAAAAAAAAAAAAAAACAAGAATTTCTGAAAAAAAAAAAGAAAAGAAAAGAACAACCCCCTGCCCCCCTTCCACTGTAAGTGAAGCTGGTTTACGAATGAGGACTACTATGTTCTTTATTACGTCCAACAAAAGAACACCTCATTCGCTTAGAAGCCATTCTTGTCTACATCCCTGCTCCGGCATCGAAACACTGGCGATCAAACTGTCACAGCTCATTCAGGGTGGGTCTGAGGTAAGATGCCTGTGTCAATCAATCTATTGTGGGAGCGACCTCTGTCAGTGTTACGTCACGCCAACAAGAAGCTGAGAATGGCTTGATTTAGCCAGCTGGTCCAAATAAACTGGGTACTAAGGAATCTTTAGTACCCAGTTTAGCAAGCGTATTGTGAATCCTGCATTTAACTCCCCGAGATTGGAGAAGCAGTCATCAGTAAAATAACATGTTTGAGGGCGGGTTAAGTTGTTCACATCTGGGCAACATAGCACATAGACGGGCATTATGCTAATATGTTGACGTGTCCTTGACCCCTTGATGTGTAAACTTTACAGATTCGAACGACTAAAGACTGTACAAAGTCGATTCTTTCTTTTGGGAGATAACTTTGCAGAACGTTTAAATTCACATACAGCTACATTACACACTACATGAAAGGCAATATTCAAAATGGCATAATAAGCGCACTTTAATAATGATTATTTTCAATGAATCTGCAATCTACGTATCATAAAACATCATGTAAGTTGATTCACACAGTGTAATGTGCATACTATTAAAGACCATACTTAAAATGAAACACTCAATTTTCTATTCTCCGTCTCTATCCACCAAGGCCTGAAAAGAGTTATCGTACAATATATGATGAATATAATTGCAAAAGCAGTTGGATTTAAACATTTATATAGCAGCTATTCACAATCTGATCTTTTTTCCCAACTGAAGTGTTTACATGATAGCATTTCATTTCAATTGAGCTAGCAATACTATTAAAAAAACTTTGAAATAAGTGAGGAATTCAAGAGCACTCCTGTAGCACAAACAAAAAACATTAACGTAATCAACGTCAAGGACATTGGTTTGCTTCCCAGGAAATGCATTAACTGATAAAATAACTACCTTGAATGCAATGCAAATCACTTTGGATAAAATCATCTTACAAGTGCATGAATATTTTTTTTAGCAAGGAAGCATTAAACTGATCAAAACTGGAAGTAAAGACATTTTTACAATATTGTACAAAATATTTCAGTTTCAAATAAACACTGCTCTTTTGAACTTCAAACAATAATAATATTTCAGAATACGACTTTTGTCTGTATTTTTGATCAAATAACATTGACAAAATAGTGACAAAAACATAAAAAAACAGTGTAACTATGTTTTGGAATTCTAAAACAGCCATTTAAAACATTTCACTGGAACTGCTTCTGATTCACGATTCAATGTAAGTTCTGTCACAGGCTTAAAAACATTTTAAATCACGCAGCCGGATATGCTCAAATTGTACACCGCACAGAAGAAGAAGAAGAAGAAAAAAAAAAAAAAAACTGAGCTTATCGCATACACGTGTCAGTGTTAAGATGCTTATGTAGATTCCTGGGAAATGCACAGAATGACATGTAAGAATGTCAAAGCATGCATACAGTACACGCTGTGCACAAGAAATCCCCTTTAAGTTTTAAGAAATGGCTGCCATATACTGTAC
The DNA here is from genome assembly GCA_033026305.1 of Cirrhinus molitorella. NCBI lineage: Eukaryota > Metazoa > Chordata > Actinopteri > Cypriniformes > Cyprinidae > Cirrhinus > Cirrhinus molitorella. The sequence continues at coordinate 31,347,588 of CM065120.1, forward strand.
AGTGGTAGCCTGACAGTTCAGAGCGCTGAGGGAACCCGAACTCTCCAGACTGCAGACATCACTCAGAGCAATTGTTTAAAGTTGAAACAATTTCTGCTTGAGAATTTCATAAATGTGGGAAATGTACAACTGATTTAGAACTGTTAAAACTGAGCTCTACTTTGAAAAAGCGGTTTTAGTTTGAGAGCAGGCAAGATTTATGAGCCTTTCTCTGTGTGTCTGTCTCTGAGAGAATTTCTTAGATGTAGATTAAGAGCAGCTGTCAGCTAAACACTTCCAAAGAAGTCAAAGCGGCTGCGGTAACAAGGCACTGTCAGAACAGCAGTTAGATGCCAACACTTTCATAAGGTCACAAAAACAAGCCATGTGCCAATAGCAATAATTACACACATCCACGCAGTAAATAATACAAATACAAAAGGGTTATTTATTTCCAGAATAACAAAATATTTCGTCATCTTTTTATAGTATGAGCAAACTCAAAATTGCTTCTATTTGCGATTCACAACATGGATCCCCATTGAGAGCAATTGCAAGAGAGAGAGAGAGCTTGCTTAAGCATATGTTCAGAGAAGTGCTGTTCACTAGAGGAGCATCCTGGAGTAAGCTATCCGTCAACAGAGAGCTGGGAGGGAGGACTTGACAGACACATTTATTAGGAATGGGATGACAGATGACACATAGCTCAAAGTGGTGTAAAGGGATGAGTGTGTGGGGACTGCTAATTGCATAAGAACAGATATTTAAGAGTATTAGTTCAGCGCGGTACGTTCCCACACCTCTAGTATTATTCATCCGGTTTCTAAACAGCTGAAAGGCTGAACCTCAGATGTTTTTTCTCTTTGTGTTCTGCTATACGGTTATTCTTGTTTTTATTTTCTTTCTCTATTTCTCTCTCTCTCTCTGTAGTTCTCGGTGGCACAACATTATGGGAGCTCAAGCATTTGGTGGCATCTGAGAGGTGTGCCTCTGGGGGAGAGGTCTGACAAATGCTGGGTTTAGTTCCGTGACTGGCCCCATGACTGCTGAATTACTCTGCTAGGAGGTCCGCTAGCTCAGAGAACAACCTGTGACTGTGGATAACCAAATAGTGACGTGATACGTTTTTTTTTTTTTGGGCCATGTAAAAAGATAGCAAAGAAAAAAAAAAAAAAAACAGTGACGTGAGCACTTAATGTGTGTAGATTTTGCACATGGATATTCTTTTAAAGTACTTTGAAGTAAATGAAGAGAATATGGAAAACGCGAATGGAATCGTGGAATCCAGTCAGAAAAAAAAAAATAATAATGTGTAACACTGAATTTTGGATGAATAAATCAAAAGTAGGTCAGTACACCTAAATCAGAACTCAATATGCACTAGTGTCTGTGCATAATATGCAGCAAAAATGCTATTTAAATATGAATCCTACTAGGGCTGTCAAATGACTAATCACGATTAATCGCATCCAAAATAAAAGTTTATGTTTACAAACTATATGTCTGTATACTGTATATATTTATTATGTATATATAAATACACACACATGCATGTATATATTAAGGAAACACCTTTTAGATTTATATCTAAAATATTTATATTTATTTATAATCTAAATTGTATACAGGTATAAATACATATACATATAAATATTTTGTTTTAATTTATACATGCATCTGTGTGTATTTATATGTACTTAATAAATATACAAAGTAAACACACATATAGTATGTAAACAAACTTTTATTTTGGATACGATTAATCATGATTAATCATTTGACAGCCCTAAATCCTACATGTTCTGTAAAAAACAAAAAACACAATCTGTCAATTAGTCAATTTAAAATAATTGGTTACCCTGTTGACTTAAAATTTGAAGTTGAAATATTAAGTTGTACTAAGGGACAACTTAGATATTCAAGTTAACTTAACCATTTTTTTTTTTTTTTTTTTTTTTAAAGTTTGAAAAACATAACAGCTGTGTTTGTCACTCGGCTGCCTTAAAATTTTAAGTTGAATCAACTCAAATATCAAATATCAAGTTGTCACTTAGTAAAATGTAACATTACAAGTTGACTAAACTGTTTTCAGGTTGACTGAACTTAAAATTTAAGGCAGCCAGGTAACAAATTATTTTAAGTTGACTCAACAAATTTGAAACCACCAAACACGGTCACAGAAATATACTACTAAATGTAGCAGTATTTCTTAAAAAAAGAAAGAAAGAAAATAAAAACAAATTAATTTTTTTAATAAATGTGACCCTGGACCACAAAGCTAGTCTTTTTTATTTAGATCTATGCATCTTTTCATTGATGGTATGGTTTGTTAGGATAGGACAATATTTGGTTGAGGTTATTTGAGAAAAAAAAAAAAAAACTAAATATTGAGAAAATTGCCTTTGAGGTTGTCCACATAAAGTTCTTAGCAATGCATATAACTAGAAATTAAGTTTTGAAATATTTACGGTAGGAAATTAAAAAAAAATAATATTATCTTTGCTAAATATCCTAATGATTTTTGGCATAAAAGAAAAATTTATAATTTTGACCCATACAATGTATTGTTGGCTATTGCTACAAATATACCCATGCTACTTATGACTGGTTTTGTAGTCTAGGGTCACAATCAATTCATTTGAGATGTTTTTGATTATTAAAATTTAATGAAACCATTACAATGGAATCTAGAAAATTAATGCAAAACACATAATTTGGTAAAAACAAAACTATCCATCTATATTAAATTTGTCACACTGATGTGTTTAACCAACATTTTTTTTTTAATTAACTACATGTAAATTAATATATAAACACACTCTAAATTAAACCTTGAAACTAGTCTGCACAGAATAATAATAACAACAGTAAAACAATAAAATAAAATCACCATATCCCTTGGACCTGGCAAGAAGAGTCTCCATTACAGACTGTAACAGTTCAAGCATTTAAAATTATTTATTTATTAAATTATTAAATATAACAAGTAATGCATGGAAGTAATGCATGGGGAGGAAAAAATGATTACATTAGTGCTAGTATGTGATCTTTATCCTGCAGTTTGTTTACGCTTCACCTATGCGAGGCGCCAGAATCCCCACCACTTACAGCACTTATATCCAATACTCTTTTGACTTCATTCAGACTATAATTTGCTATAGTTTCAGTACTTGATATAATTTCAAATGAATTGAGTGAGAAACCATACTTAAGGCAACGGTTTGACTCATGAATGTTTAATAAATAATGGGACGATAACATTTATGAAGACTGTCTTTCAACATCAGCACAGAATAATTAATATTCATAATATCTGCTTTCTCCATAGTGACGTCACAACCCATCCATTTTTTTGCATCCCTCCCCACTCTAAAACTCTTTCTCCTGCAGAAAGTGCACGTTTGGAGGTTCAAGTTCCTCTGGGAATGAGCCATAAGTTCACCCGTCTACCCTTGAGCAAGGCTCCAAACACTTGCTAGCTCTAGGGAGGCTGTCCCTGTAATAAGTTTGCTCTAAGTCACTTTGGATAAAAGCGCCTGCTAAATGGGTACCATCACAGAACCATGTTACAACCATAGTAGGCAAACAGATGCTTTTATCCAAAGTGCTTGAAGTACACTCATTATGGAGACAGCCCCCTTGGAGCAACCTAAGTGTCTTGCTAAAGGGCACAAGGGTGATAGTTCATGGATCGCCTGTTGCAGTGTTTAAACTAGCAACTTTTTGATTACAAGCCCAAAACCAATACGTCATCCTATTAATAAAAAAGGAAAAAAAGGTGTGGGAATCATCAGTTCATCAGTCTTCTGCACAATGCGGAAGGAGACACAAGTGCTCAGGAGGCTAAAGGCAATGGAAGACTCTTTTGGGGTCAATCTCTACTGTATATATGAACTAGTCTAATCTGTTCTGCGGCACTATTGATGGATCTGATAGCGATGCTAATGCATTAGTCAGAGCTCTTACTGCAGGGCTGAAGTTGCATAGTTATTCTACGCATGCCTGCGTAGCATAAAGACCTGCTTATGCATTTATGCAAAGCAACGTGGTGGACAGTACTTTCTTTCCTGGTTCCTCTTTCTCAAAACACTCAAATTAGAACAAAGAAATAGTTTACCACAATTACCATATCTGTCCACTGTGAACCTTAAGTGAACTGTGAAGCTTTTTTTTCTTTTCTTTTTTTTTTTTTTTTTTTTTTTTACCTCAGTGTTTAATTAAAGGTGCAATAGGAGATCTTGGGAAATGCTAAATTTAGCCTGATAGCACTGAAAGCGAACATCCCATCCTCGCTGCAATCGCCGTCTAAAGCCACGCCCCCTGAACGCATCTATCATTACACACACAGACCAGAGATAGCATTACTACAATACATTTTAACATCGAGTTGAAATGTTCAACAGCTCAGACAGGAAAACTGTGTGATGCCAATAATGCACAGTGTTTTATTTATCTGTAGTACAGATCACCGACACAGGGCTATCAAAATGTGAAGAGACTTTCAATCATTATAACAAAAAATATTTCTGAAGACAATCACCTTTTGCACCTTTAATTACTGTGCATTAAATACACAAGTCTTTGAAGTCATGTTACCTATACCCCACTTCATACAAAAAAATGATTTGCTAATTAATTACTAACACAGGCAATCACACACCATAGTCAAATCATATGCTAATTACTTAAGCAACTCAAGAGGAAATAATACATGCATATATATTTTTTTGTCTGTCTAAAACTTTTTTACAATAAGGTCCCATTAGTAAAATCAACAGTTCATCCAAAAATGAAGATTACTCTACGATTTATTCACCCTCATAAATCGCCTTCTGAAGCGAAGTGATGCATTTGCGTAAGAAAAATATCAATATTTAAAACTTTATAAATCGTATTCTTTAGCTTCCACTAACTGTCGTACATGTGTTGACAGGAGAGTGGTGTTCCAGTGGACAACGTAGTGATGTAGGCAATAGTGTAAGCTCCGGTGAGAATAAGCTAGTCTCACGAGATCTGGGTTTTGTTTAAACTTACAGTTTTTTCTTACACACATGCATAGCTTCATTTCAGAATGCCTTCATTCAACCCCCAGAGCCACGTGGAGTACGTTTCATAATGAATTGATACACTTTATGTTGCTTCAAAAACTGCTATTATAAAGCTTGGAGAAGTCAGGGCATTTTCTTTTTATATAACTCAGACTGTATTTGCTGAAAGAATAAAGTCATATACACCTAGGATGGTTTGAGGGTGAGTAAATCTATTTATTTATCAAAATGTGTATATATATATATATATATATATATATATATATATATATACATATAACATCCATAAATACATGCTGAACCTAAACTGTACAAATCTAATACAACACAGACTAAGCAGTGATGGCAATACGAAAATAAACCAGCGCTTCTCTGCAGTGTCTGCGATCGTGAACAGGGCTCGCCATTATTGCTTGATTTGCACTGGTCGGGGTGGTATATTCTCTTGCCAGGTAGACAGTAATAACTCAAAGCTGGCTGCCACAGACACTCGGATGTTCCCCCGGTGAGACTGATTTGATGAGATGGCGATGCCTCCATTCATTTGACTGAGGGGCCTGAAAAGCCCTGAGCGGATCACAGAGGTTTGCATTTCATATCTTCAGTGACTGAGCCGTGAGAAGGAAATGCATTTGCTCGTGTACACACACACACACACACACACACACATACATCTACCCAAATCCATACATGCAAATGTACACAAATATCATATGTTCCCCAGCATGCCGTCCAGGTTGTTTTGTGTTCTACATGGGTGAGTTGTGCATCAGTTAACCCCAGGAAACACCTGTGCTTGTGCCTCAATGGCTCAATGCATCATCTTCCCGCAATCAACTAAAAAAAAACTAATAACTGTTTGTAATTCATTTTGATTGAATTGGGCTGTTTTGCCATTATAAAGCCTGTGGCGGATGTTCTGTGAGGTCGGTAAACAACATCACAATCACAGCAGGTGAGTGCTGCTCATAGATCACTGCCTGAAATTAAAATACGTAATGAGAACATCCAACATATGTGCATGGATTTCACATCGAAGGCATCAACAGCTTGGTCTTCAACTTGCCTAGAATCCTCCTTGATCCCTTGGCAAGTTTTTTTCCAGGATCTTAAACCCCATTAAAGTGATTAAAAAGTAATTTGTTTTGTGATGAGATTCTAGCGACATGTTGTTAAGGTGAGAGGTGGTTTATCAGATGCAAGAGCATATGGAGCTCACCAGCAGTGGAAACAGGAAGTGATCAGCCGGAATTACCAGGAGATGACTCCGGAGCGGAGTAAGCTGGGGTAAATCAGGGCTATCAAACACTTTTCATTTCCTTTAAACCACTTTACTGTACCATAAAATCTCCATGTATCCGTGAGGGAAACATCTTGCCCCGCCTCAGACCATGATAGATAATGAAATAAATGTCTTAAGAGGATTAAAAATGCTTGGCCTGGAAAATGTGTAAACAGCCAGTTTCCTCATCCGACACGTAACTACAATACATGTGTCAGGGAAAGTTTACTGCTTTCCAAATATTGGTCCAGCGAAGCGTGTGACAGAGGATGCGGGAACGAGATGGTCGTGGGGTTTAGCGAGGCGGGAAGGAACGCAAAGGAGCTAACAGAAACGAGGGAGGTGATGTACGACTGCTGAGTCTGAAAATGCGGCCGTCAAATTTACAGTCTCCGCGAAGGGGGTGGGAGTGGGAAGATTTTAAAAGATGTTTTCCAATTATAAAAGATTGTACAAACCGGGTGGAGGGTAAACGGTGAATGTTCATGTGCTTCAGCTGTGTGTGTGCGTGTATGTACCGCTTCTTAACCTCTGCGCCGGCTGATTTATACACCCACTAACACACTCCTGAACTCCAAGAGTGTAATTAAAGCAGGCCGCTCAAAACGAACATCCATTCCACGTTAGTTGCTCTCTCTGTGGATTTACTGTGATGTGGGGTGAAGAGGGTTTTCTCTCAGTGGGGGCAAGCCAAGGAGGTCTACAATACCTGGAGAAGGCTATCTTTTAGCATTTGGCCCAGGACCATCCAAAAGTGTGGGATTTTGGTCCCACAGGACTTTTTTAGCCATGTGTTCATCTGTGCAGTTTGGTTCGTTTGGTTCATTTGGTCCAGACCAAAAAGGAAAATTATACATTTGGTCCTGGTCTGCTTAGCATTCACACTGGCATTTTTGACAGCGAACCTAAATATACCGAACCTAAAGGCATAGTGATATGTTCACAACCTGATCGGTTCGGCTGAATGACGTATATTTTGTGACGGAACTCACCGGACACACCAAACAAAAGGAAATGGTACGTTTGAATTAAAGTGGCGCTGCGGGTGTATGATAGCCTGGCCGTAGCCATCCGTAAGCTTCCGCTCAATTGTCATTTCCCTGCAGGGTACGTCTGGGTACGATCTCGTTGGACCCGATTTCTCCGGTAGAATTCCTACCGGGCCAATCAGCGAACAGGAGGAGGGGTGTTAACGATGACGTCAAGCAAAATGCGCCGCATTTGCGTTGTAGTCTCTAAGTTAGCTGGTTGTAGTTTCACAATGGTAGCGCAGACGCAACTAAAGGAAGCCATTCAATCCGTTTTGGCTAGGCACCCAAATATCCCAAAATTAAAGTCGGAGCAAGAGGAGTGTTTGGAACATTTTATTTCCGGAAAAGATGTCGTGGCTTTACTTCCAACTGGCTTTGGAAAAACCGATGATAAAGATGATAAAACCGAGCTTGGACAACTGAGATGCTACATTACTAACCTCCTTTCTGTCGAATATTAATTTGCTGTTTGTTAGACTTCTGCCAACTCTTACATTTGTGTCACAAAGCGTGCAGCTGTCGTTCACAGCCATCTTCGTTTTTACGGATGGCTACGGCCAGCCTAGGTTGTTTACAGCTGACGCAACTTTCTGTTCCTGCTAGTTGCGTCACGAACAATTTGGCGCATTACATACGTCACGACCAAAATGTTAGCGATTGGGTAAAATCAGATCCAATCGTTTCGATTCGGTTCAATCGGTTCTCAATTATGCATGTCCAGACCCTATGTACGAAATATGTACGAGGGTATGGTAAGACCAGGCTAGGTGTATGACATCAAAGTACCAATTCACTGATCGGTCTGCTCAGCGCCGCTTTAAGTAGAATACACTAGCGTGCTCATTGTTGCGTGTATATGATTTTATTTCCACCATCTGTGAACTCACAAAAAAAAAAAAAGCATATGCTGGTTAGGTAGGTTTTGAGGCATGGATGCTGGTTTGAGCTGGTTTATGCTGGTCCTTAGCTGATAATGTGCAGCACATGACCAGCATAAACCAGCTCAAACCAGCATCCATGCTTCAAAACCTACCTAACCAGCATATGATGTTTTTTTAAACAGGGTTTACCTCCTCGTTGCTCCAAGTTTGCCCTCTGCTAATTTTGTTTTGGATACACTGCTTGTTCCCTTCATGAAATCAAAGCTTCACATCTTGTCATTACTTCCTGTTATCATTTTGAAGTATTTGGTCTGTGTTGCGTTCATATTTCATTTGAACTACACCAGAGTTCATTTGGCAGTGGACCGAGACCCATCTTTTTAGCGGTCTTGGCCCTCTTGTTTGGTGCACACCAGGGTTCAGATGGCAGCGTTCACACTTACTCAAATTAACCGCACTAACAGAGCAATCGCATAGTTTTTTACATCGAACCAAACATGACAAGTGTGAACACACCCTAAGTGCATTTTCAGACCTGTAGATTGTTTCTGAATCAGGAACATACAGGTGCAGTAAATTAATGAGAATGTCGTGGAAAAGTTCATTTGTTTCAGTAATTGGCCTTTTTCACAAGAATCGGAAATCACGTGACGCAGGGTAAATATAGTTCCGCTAGCGGTCTGCGGACATTATGTTGTATGCTCTTGTCTCAAATTTCGTCTCTTACCCTTTGTATTTTGTCTGTTTTTCAAGTTGTTGTTATATAATCTACAAAGAAATTTATTTGTAGCTTATATGGCCGCTCAGATCGTTCTAGAATTTACCGGCGGGTAGTTTTATTTCACCAGCTGTCCTATATATAAGCTCATTCAACAATTCCCTTGCTCGTTTTAATATATGACAAGCATTTATTTATATGCCTAATTTATGTAAAAACGAAATTCTAAGTACGTATGCACCGCTACACATAGGAACAAATATATAAATTCAGTGTCAGAATGAGTTATAATATGCTTTAATGTGGGCTATAATGTTGCGCGAATGCATGCTATTGCCTGTATTTTAAAAACGCATGAGTAACTTTAAAAAAGTCACAACAATATGTAGATTATCTCAACCTAATGAAACGCTGAAACTGTTGACCATGTATTAATCGCACATTATAACTATATCTGAGAGACTAAAATAAATAAGACATTTATTTCCAAGACCTCATTGTATAGCTACATCAGTTGAATTAGAGTTAATATATTTATTAACTAAATATACAACAAAGTACTAATAGGTTTGTTAATGCTGTGCATATTACAGACTTTAGCCCTTACTAAAATTAACTATGAATCAAACCAAAACGGAAGTTATTGCAGTTATTCCATGGTTTTGTTGTTTTGTTTATCTGATTTGTGTGGTTATGCAAATAGTAATAAAACAAACCTGCTTTTACTATAATAAAACCATGGTTAATTTTCGCAAGGGAAGATGATAACGAGCGGAGAAAATGTGAGTGAACCATCATTGCGAGATGACAGAAGTGCTGTTTATGATCCATATATCCAGAAAGAAATGCAAAAACGCATCCAGGGATCGAGTGGTCCTCTTTCGCAAATCGGAGGATCAGAGCTGTCGGTCGATTTCTCCAGCACATCGCCAAAAACAGTTTTTTACATGGAGTGCGACAATGCACGGCTGCACCAAATAGACACGGACAATGATATAACCGAATATACGCGTCGTCACTTCTAATTAGTGCTGAAATTTAGTTCTGAAATAAAACTTTGTAGTCTCACCAATAAATGACCAAGACAGTTTAAACATTTACATGAGATTTAATTCTTGCAAAGACATTGATGCCCGAGCGGGTGCTCCTTAGACTCGGCAATCACTGTTACCGGAAATACTTTTACCCTGCATGCAGCCACGCCGGAAGCCAAAAACCCGGAAGTGTGAAATTGGTCAATTCAACTCAAATTGTCAAACTTGTGTATTAAATAAATGTAATGCACACAGACTGAAGTAGTTGAAGTCTTTGGTTCTTTTAATTGTAACGATTTTGGCTCACATTTAACAAAAACCCACCAATTCTCCCACAATCTCAACAAACTAGAATATGGTGACATGCCAATCAGCTAATCAACTCAAAACACCTGCAAAGTTTTCCTGAGCTTTCAAAATGTTCTCTCAGTTTGGTTCACTAGGCCAGTGGTTTTCAATCCTGGTCCTGGGGACCCACTGCTCTGCACATTTTGTGTGTCTCCCTTATTTAACACACCTGATTCAGATCATCAGCTCGTTAGGAGAGAGATCCATGAACTGAACTGAGTGTGTCAGATAAGGCAGACATACAAAATGTGCAGAGCAGTGGGTCCCCAGGACCAGGATTGAAAACCACTGGTTTAGACGACAAACATCATTGTTTTAACATAATATAACTCAGTGGTTTTCAATCCTGGTCCTGGGGACCCACTGCTCTGCACATTTTGTATGTCTCCCTTATCTGACACACTCAGTTCAATTCATGGATCTCTCTCCTAACGAGCTGATGATCTGAATCAGGTGTGTTAAATAAAGGAGACACACAAAATGTGCAGAGCAGTGGGTCCCCAGGACCAGGATTGAAAACCACTGCACTAGGCTACACAATCATGGGGAAGACTGCTGATCTGACAGTTGTCCAGAAAACAATCATTGACACCCTTCACAAGGAGGGTAAGCTACAAACATTTATTGCCAAAGCAACCGAGAGAACTGCAGCCTTGAGAGTCTTGTAAAGCAAAATTGAAGAATTTGGGTAAACTTCACAAAAAATGGACTGAGGCTGGGGTCAAGGCATCAAGAGCCACCACACACAGATGTGTCAAGGAATTTGGCTTCAGTTGTTGTACTCCTCTTGTTAAGCCACTCCTAAACCACAGACAACCTCAGAGGCGTCTTATCTGGGCTAAGGAGAAGAAGAAATGGACTGTTGCCCAGTGGTCTGAAGTCCTCTTTTCAGAAGAGAGCAAGTTTTGAATTTTATTTGGAAACCAAGGCCCTAGAGTCTGGAGGAAGGGTGGAGAAGCTCATTGCTTGAAGTCCAGTGTTAAGTTTTCATAGTCTGTGATGATTTGGGGTGCAGTGTCATCTGCTGGTGTTGGTCCACTGTGTTTTTTTTTTTGAAAACCAAAGTCACTGAACTCATTTACCAAGGAATTTTAGAGCACTTCATGCTTCCTTCTGCTGACCAGCTTTTAAAGATGCTGATTTCATTTTCCAACAGGATTTGGCACCTGCCCACACTGCCAAAAGCACCAAAAGTTGGATAAATGACTATGGTGTTGGTGTGCTTGACTGTCCAGTAAACTCACCAGACCTGAACCCCATAGAGAATCTATGGAGTATTGTCAAGAGGAAAATGTGAAACAAGAGACCAAAAAATGCAGATGAGCTGAAGGCCACTGTCAAAGAAACCTGGGCTTCCATACCACCTCAGCAGTGCCACAGACTGATCACCTCCATGCCACGTCGAATTGAGGCAGTAATTAAAGCAAAAGGAGCCCCTACCAAGTATTGAGTACATATACAGTAAATTAACAAACTTTCCAGAAGGCCAACAATTCACTATTTATTTTTTTTTATTATTATTATTGGTCTTATGAAGTATTCTAATTTGTTGAGATGGTAAATTGGTGAGTTTTTGTTAAATGTGAGCCAAAATCATCACAATTAAAAGAGCCAAAGACTTAAACTACTTCTGTTTGTGTGCACTGAATTTAATACACAAGTTTTACAATTTGAGATGAAATATTGAAATAAATGAACTTTTCCATGACATTCTAATTTATTGAGATGCACCTGTACATTGTTACAATCTTGCATTTTCTGGTTGGTTTGGTTTACTTTTACAATGCAACAGTTCAAAGCATACTGAAATTATTGTGCAAGTCTCATATGAGTACAACCACTCACTGGTAAGAGTGCACCTGTTTATATTCTGGGATTCTGCTCATAGCGTCATTCTCATAATGCACCTGTTTCAGAAAAGAGCAATTACGAACAGAGTCTGTTGGGTCGATTGTTTTCTCACTACAACTGAACTGCTCCAGAGTGTATTTTCAATTGGCCTGATACCAGCTCATTCAGACGATCTTGGAGCAATTATTTTGGTGTGGATCCAAACAAGATTGTTGTGTTCATACATGTCTACACAAACTGAAATATGGGTTCTGAAACAAACACTCAGAGCGAGCCGGTTGTGAAAATGTCCCAATGACACTGCTGATTTGCAGATGGCACCACAACAATGCACACAGTCTTAAACCTTTCACTAGTGACTATACTGAGTTATGCCATGAATAACAGCAGACAGGGAAAAGTCTAAGCCAATTTAAAGAGTCTTGTAAGAATCAGGCACTGGTAAAAGATCTACTACAACAGAATTGTGCAAAAATGTTATTTTGCCAGAATACAAAACAAGTTTTGAATGGTTGAACACAACAATCTTCCAGAGCATGTGAAGAAATCTTACAAATGAGAGGGTGACTATGGTGATTGTATGCTCTCTGACAGCTGACATCTTGATGTTCAGAGCGTAGAGACAATTTTTTCTTACCTGAATGTGTTATATGGTGAGTTTATGAAAGGAATAGCTCACCCAAAATGAAAATTCTGTCACCATTTACTCGCCCTCGTGCTATTCCAAACCTAGAATATGACTTTCTTTCTTCTGAGAAACACAAAAGATGATTTTTTGTTGGTAAACAATATCTTACCTGTTCCTTTCCATATAATGAAAGTAGTAAATGGGCGCTATCAAACTCCAGAATGACAAATAGCACCATAAAAGTGCCATAAAAGTATACAAAGTCTTCAAAAGTCATGCAACAACACTGTGAAGAACAGAGTGAAATTTATAAGGCCATTTATCGAAAATCTTGCCCTAACTGCCCCTACTTTTTCTCCTAACCAGTGAAATATTTGTTCTTTAAACTTAGGAGCACACATAATATTTCATTTTCTTGATGTAAATGTCAGGTAATAGTATCATATAATAGCATAGTACAGTGTTCATTCTTTATTAAGTTTACAGCAAAAACTCCCCTGAAGGGAATGTCCGTCTGATAGGAATGCCCTTATGTCTAATGCCTTGCAGCTTTATTTCTAGGCTCTGTTTTTAGTTTAGATCGGTGCTGACCGATCTGACACTTTGTTCCATTGTCATGGTGATGGAGAGAGAAAATGCATCAAAAGAGCTTTTAAGCTGTGCTGATTGCCGAAGTCAAGAGCGTGGACCTCAGCTTCTTGAGCTAGAGACATACTGGTGTTTGATGCTCTTATCCACGACAATCAGATGTTCAGAAATGTGAGGCGGTGTTATTTAAGCCTAAACTGTTCTCAAAAGACTTGTCCTTTGGAACACAGAGTAAAAATACAACATATAGTTCAGTGGTGTGCATTACAGTTACCTTTTTAGCATTTTGTTTGTCTGTTTTTATTTGAAGATTTAATCCATCTTGAGACTCAAAAGAAGCATATTTATGTTTCTTTATGCAAGTATTAATACCTGATGCATCAACCTTCAGAAAAGACGATTCAGTAAACCAGTGGTTCTTAAAGTGAGGTGCTATTGTAAAGGGACTTAAATGGCAGAGCAGAAGAGCTTCAGTGAAAAATGACCTAAATGTCAGTCTCTTCTTCACACTAAGCTATCATAATATAATGCACAAGTCGTATATACAACTTTTATGTTACTTTTATGTGCTTTTTGGAGCTTGACAGTTACAATCACCGTCCTTTCATCTCTTATTTATGTCCTTTTGTGTTTCACGAAACAATGTTTCATGACCAAAAAAAACAAAAACAAAACACACACACAAAGATTTTGAATATGAGGTATGAGGTAATAATATATAACTTTCTTTCAGTGTAGTGGTCATAGTGTTTTTATTTTTTTATTTTCTAGGAAGACAATACAGAGGACTGACTCACCTGTCTGCGAAGATCACGGGTCTTCTTGGTCATCTTGTCAATAGCTGAATTCAGTGGGTCTCCTTTTTCTTTTCTTCCAGTCTGCAATAAAAGAGGAGAAAGGTGGAGAAATTTGGCTTTAGTCATGTCCTGCAAGCTCACAACCGAATAACAAGAAAGAGTAATAAACAAATCAAGAAAGAAAGGTTAAGTTAAAAATGCTGTTGCCTTGAGTGGGGTTTGGTGAAGGTTTTTAAGAACCTCTTGAAACTTGAGGCCTTTAAGTGCCTCTGAATGTAGACACAGTGATAAAAAAGACTGTGATTCTTGAACACTAAAAATCACAGTAGCAGATTTTGCAGACAGACTGATATGAAGGAATCTTCTGTGCTACATTTTTCCTCCACAAAAACAGTTGGCCACAGGCAGGCCCTAAAACGTCAGGGATTAAACCTTTATAGCAATATAAAAGCCACAACGCAGGGTGCCGAGAACTCCATCTGATGAAGCTGAAAGGACACCGTAGCCTGAAGCAATTTGAAAATTGCACACAACTCTGAATGCTGCACAACTTGCATCTTACTTCTTTTACAAATAAGTTATACAGATGTGAGAGTCTATAAATAAGTTACTGTTCTAATATATTCCTAGTATGATTCAGTTCTGTTTTTTCTATCTACAAACCTTGTCATTCAATCATCTAGCAGTTTAACTTTAGAAGGAAAATGAGCAAATTTGTCCAGGGTCTCGCTTTCTAAATCATCAATTCACAGGCGCTGAATAACAATACGAACTCTCCTGATGACACACTTGATGTGAGGTACAATGTGTTTATCACATGCAGTTAGCTTGATTTAGAGATGGAAGCAAAGGCGAAAGACAATTACACACTGTAAAAAAAAAGTATATTCACTGATTGGCTGGCTTTATGGAACTTACTGAAATAAGGGCACAAAAATTCCTTTATTTTATCAATCTGCCTGAAAAATTGATTAAAAAATTAAAGATTAAAAAAAGCCTGAATTTATCTTAAATTAATCAGGTTAGTGGAATACCATTTTTGTTTGAGGCATTTAATAGTAGCAAAACAAGCAGAACTGCATATGTTACTGTTTTTAAGCCTGGGAAAGAAATCATGTGTTAGTTCGGGTGGACAACAATCTTTATCACAAGGTCTATAGACATTTTCAATGTTTTATCTACAAAAAAAAAAAAAATATATATATATATATATATATATATATATAAAAAAAAATCCCTTTCAGATAAACCTCATCCTTAATGGCCACATAAAAAGTCACTGTTGACTATCTCTTGCTGTTTAAACAGTAATTTTTTTTCTTTAGCCAAAACAAGCTGCAGTGTGGACTAGACTTGATGCCGTGAGGGAAAAGTCTGGCTACGCGCGACTAGTTTAGGAGTGTCATGCACCATATAATCTGAATGCCCCTGTTTGCTTCCTGTCTGATTGTTCCAGTGGCTGTTGCCCTCAAAAATGGATTCTCTTTCCCCTGTCAGAGTGAGCTGGTGAAATGTGCTCGGGTTGAAATGAGGACGATTCCTCTTGTTAGCGAGTAATTAAAGATTTTGCAGTGGTGGCGGCCGTCTCCCCTAGGTCCGATCTGCCAGACAGCTCGCAGCTGGCTCCTGTATGTTAGTGTCAGAGGAAACTCTCACCGTAGATGACAACACACGTCCCATCTCTCTCTCTCTCTCTCTCTCTCTCTCTCTTTCTCTCTCAGCAGCAGGACTGCAGGCTATGGCTCCGTACAAACACAAACAGTATCCTATTAAATATGGACAGAAGGACTGAAACAGCTAAATGCCTGCAAGAACTTGCTAGAAAATGATACAGTGGTTGTACGAGAACAAGATGATGGTGCAATGCAGGGACGTTTAAGAGGCCATTTGCAATCTATTTGAAGTATTTTACTAGGAACGCTGTCTCTAAATAATTTAAAGAATTGCTTGGAATTTAAATTTTGAAATAGCTAGTGGAATAATGGCAAAAAAAAAAAAAAAAAAAAAAAAAAAATTCAATGATGATTATAACAGATAAAAATGACCCTAAAGATAATGAATGAAATTCCCCATATGCATTATTGAACTAATAATGAAATTAAAAAAAAGAAAAGAAAAAACTAAACCATGACAACATTGCATAAACATGCATAATGTCACTTTTTTAACAATGGTGAAAGGTCAGAATTCAAAATTCAAAGCAGACTGTTAATTAGGCTATCCGCTTTCATTTGGAAGATGACTCTCAAAGTAAGTACTGAATACTGAAGCTATCATAACCTTTACCAGAGCCACCATTTCAAATAGTATCCATAAAAGCAGCATTTTTTTTTTTTGGCACCATGGAGCGCAATTAGGAAGCCAAAGCATTAACCATCATCTACCTTTCAGCAAGACAGAGAAAGAAAGACAGCTATGAACATATCTGAAATCAAGCTCTTCTAACACATTGCAGTATGGAGTTCTTTTAACTCAGAGCCGGGCCCTAAATCAGTCCTGTCTGAAACTCACAAATGTCCAACAAACATCAGTTTCGAACCAGGCCACTCACACATCTACTGCAGGAAAATCAATATTTGAAGCGAACAGCTTCACAAACCAGCCACTGCTTTAAGACAAATCAACTATGTTTTTAATGCCTCTGATTATATTGTGTGTACTAATACTTTGATAATATTGTATGTAAAATTATCATGCTGATACAGTGCTTTGAAAGAGAAGAAAGAGAGAAAGTGAGAGTGAAAGAAAGCTAATTCGACAGAGTTTCAACATGAATATCTGATTCAAAAATCAGGCTGAATTAATTAACAAATTAATTACCTTTTCCATCACTGTACCGAAATGGAATCTTTCATCAGTGCTGACTAAAGGCGAGGCATCTGACCAGAGAATTGCAAATCAGAGGCAACAGTTGAAACTTGAAACAGCAGAAACAGTTGTATTCAGCCTGAGTGTTATGAGATTGCTCAAAATTAATGACCATGTTGCCAAGCAACCATCCTCCAGTTCCGCCTAGATGTTATTAATACACAGGCAGTGCAAGCTGGCTCACGTTAAATTGGCTAGTTCAATCAATATTCTTAAACTGGATGAAGTGGCAAGTGAATCTCCATGGAATTCAGAATCAGCAAACCCAAGAGAACAAAACGCTATCTAAAGACATTTCCCTTTGTTCTACTAGTGCGCCATGACAGGGCAATCATCTGTATGGGACTCTAACACAAGGACGTCTCACAAATACGGCCTTCAGAATTGTTAAAAAAAAAAAAAAAAAGAGCTTTTGAAAACGTTCACTGGATTTGCAACAGATGGCACAACATTCGTAATCAGGAAAATGGCAGGTGTTGCGTAGTTACAACAGAAAGTGGAGAAAGAGAAAAGAAAAAAGTCTATATATATATATATATATATATATATATATAATGTGCAAAATAAGTATATATATAGAATGTAACCTAAATATCAGAGAAGAAAATACAGTGCCTTTCTTCATGTTAAATTGCTTTAAATAACTTTTTTTCCACATCAATATACAGTCCATACACCATAATGACAAAGCAGTCAGTTTGTAACAACTTTGCAAATTTATTTAATAAAATAAAAATAACATTTATTTTGTTAAATAAAAACTGAAAAAATTCTATTGCATAAGTATTTCTGGGACACTTGAAATTTAGCTCAGGAGCATTCATATTGCTCCTTCGAATGAACTTAACATGTGGCAAATTCATTTGAATGAGTATGGTTTGGAAAGGCACCTTTCCACAGGTCTAATAGCTAAAAATGCATATTACAGCAAAAACCAAGCCCCGAGGTCAAACGAACTGCCTGTAGACCTCAGAGACAGGATTGCATCAAAGCACAAATCTGTTAAAGGGGTCAGAAAAACTTCTGCTGCATTGAAGGTTCACAGAAGCATGTAGCCTCCATTATCCATAATGAAAGAAGTTTGGAACAACTAAGACTCTTCCTAGAGCTGGCCTCCTGGCCAAACTGAGCAATTTATGGAAAAGGGCCTCGGTTAGACTGGCGAACAAGAAGCTAATGGTCACTCTAGCTAAGGTCCATGATCATATATGCAGATGGATAAAAAACTTGCAGAAGGACAAACATCACTGCAACACTCCACCAATCCGGCCTTTATGGCAGTGGCCAAACTCAAACCTCTCCTCAGTAAGAACTAGGGTTGCACGATATACTGGTACTACGGTAGTATCGCGATACTGAAGCTCAAAAATACCCCCGGTGCCACTGCATTTTTTAAACGGTAGTATCGTTCATAAGGTAGTACCGTAAGATATGTTGTATGCATGGCAAGAACACTGCTTAAAATGTTAATTTGAACATGCATGCCATTTTAAGAAAATAGCAGCTCAAGAATCACTTCTTCAATATCATAATATCTTACAAGAAAGTATTCGCAGAGTTTTATTTATTTGCCCATATTTGGAAGCATCACAAATGCAATTCCATTCATCAACACAGAATCTTTGCACTTGGTTCTTATCAATCAATCATATGAATCGTATTTATATTAACATTATAAATGAATATATTTTAATATACAAGCTGCTACCTTGAAAATTTCAAGATATACGAGTAAAAATGCTCCTGACAGTTCAACAATATGACACAAGCAAGAGTGCTGTTTTTGTTTTGTTTCTGTATTCAAATCCGAATCCGCTGCGCTTGAGCGAATCATACAGTAAGCCATTCATAAAAACAGTCATTTGATTCACTCCTGAAGGATTCAGCTGTTTTGAAAGAATCGTTTGAATGACTCAGTGATTCAGTCACGATCATTGCTGCCACCTGCTGGCGGTTTTAAGCTTCCCACCATATTGCATTCTTTTCCAACATATTTCTATATTCAGAGTTTTGTATTTAAAGCTGCAGTCCGTAAATTTTGCCTCTTTGTCGCCATCTCTGTCTCGCAACCTGCAATTGCAGTTAAATGCGGAATTATTTCCATGCGTGGGTTGTGCTCCGGCTCGGCTCCAGCGCGGATGAATCTAATGTTTCGGTAGCTGTCAGTCACCGCACCGCTGTGGATATTCACTGTACTTAGGAATCACTGATTCAAATATATGGCCCAAATAAGAATCTTCATCGGATATTGTCATCTAAGAGTAAGTAACAAGTCTAAAACTTTTGTTATGACCAACTGAGAAAAAAACGCTACATGTGTTTAAATCTAACGATCGGTTATTATCTCATATCTCATCAAACTAGCAAGTTATTATTAATGTTATGCCTTGTTCTCAATTTGTTCATGTTAACAACATCAGCATCGCGTAACTATGTGTATGTAGTGTGTAGGCCTATTAGCGTTTCTGTTTCTGTACAGTCTAATCTCTGATTGACATAAAATTCAAATTTCATATCAATTTTATTTCAAGAAATCCAAAAAAGCAAATCATTCTTCCTTAGGACCGGTGTTCTTTAAAATACAAAACTTGTGTAATCTCACGTAGGCTATCTGCAAACAGATGCACATTTAAAACTGCTGTAGGCTAATCTAATTTCAGTCACTTGTGTTTCATAAACATAAATTTTCTGGATCACAATCCACAATCAACAAAATAAGTGTGATTATTTCAGCCGCTGTGGGAAAAGGCTATAAAATATTCGGCATCTGCAGCATTCTCACATGCGATAAAGCTACTATCCGGGACGCCTTCTTTTATGTTTACAAACGTGACGTAATGACGCAGTGGCATGCTTGAATTTCCCGTGAAAACCTACCCGAACCACTCAATTTAAAAACATTATTATAAGCTAACCATTGTGAATCGGGCTTAAGTAAGGCAATAGTTTTGAACACTGGCTGGTAATGTATTTTCTCAAAAATGTATTTTGTGTACATTTTTAACTCAAAAAGTTACGGACTGCAGCTTTAAACCATTAATCTCATAATATTATATATGCAATTAGAAATAGTCTAAATACCACGTCTAAACGTCACTTGCAGCTTCATTAATTCACAATAATGAAGTATTCAGAGAAACATCTTTTCTGTTTTTTTACATCTATTTGTTTATGAAATTTTGATTCATTTTGTAGAATAGAATTTTAAATTAACAGAATACTGCATGGTATCGTGATACTTCAGGTGGTATAGTATCGCAAGTCATTTTTATGGTATCGTGACAACCCTAGTAAGAACACATGAAAACCCACTTGGAATTTGCAAGCACCTAAATAACTCTCAGATTGTGAGAAACACAATTCTTTAGTCTTATGAACCTCAGTTACAAGCCTCAAGTTTGGAGGAATGCAGGCACTGCTATTCACCTACAAAGTAGCATCCTGACAGTAAAGTGTGGTGGTAGCAGCCTCATGTTTACTATTTTTCAGCAGCAGGGACTTAGGAACTTGTCAGAGTAGAAGGAAAGCTCAACACCGCAAAATATAAAGATAGCCTAGTCCAGAGACAACTCTGTGAATGTCCTTAAGTGGTCCAACCACAGCCTGGGCTTGAACCCAATCAAACAGTTCTGGAGAAACCTAATAATGTCTGCCAGACACCATCCAAGCTCACATAACTTGAGAGGAGAAGAGGTGAAGAGAGGAATGGCAAATAATTGCCAAATGCAGATGCAGATACAGCTTGTTGCATCATACCAAAAAGATTTGAGGCTGTAAAGGTGCTTCAACTAAGTATTGCAATTATACTTATTATGCAATGTTCAGTTTTTAATTGTAATACATTTACAAATGGCAATTGATGATGTTTAAGATAAGGCAACAACATAACAAAACGTGAAAATAATTGAAGGGGAAAGTATAAATACTTTTACAAGGTAATGTAAGTTACTATTTTACTTTTATTTCAGTTTTCGATTTAACATCCTCATAGGGTGTGGACAATTCCATTCCAATTCCAGTTTTAATAATCCAAATTTTGTCCAAGGTAAAGCCACAACAAAGCTGTTACAGAAAATCGTGGAATTTGCGTCTTTCAGCTGAAATCTAAAGGAAACAAAAGTACCCAGAGGCAATTCAACAGACTTCCCTTCTTTGAAGTATGTTTCTCATGGAAATGATGACATGGACAGGTACAAGGGAAAAACACATGAGTGAGTTTCAGAATTGTTTCCAAGTTTTTACAAGAATTCTCACTCCTATTCTTCCTGTCAGAGTTTGAGATGTACACGAAGAGCTCCAGATGAACCCCACTTTGATCAATTTTCAGCAGTGAGGGTGAATTTAATGCACTTGCACCTCTAGCTAATGTAGATACAAACATTAGCTTTACATAAGCTGTAGCATTATTCAAAATTTAGACACACAAGCTTGCTAGCAGGAGTGTTATGATTATTTGTTGGCTAATTTGTGGATAAAACTGTTCCAAAACAGGTTATAGCTGCAAATACCATTATTACCATTCTATGTTTAAGTGTGCAATGGTTTAACAGTTTGTCCATATTAAATTACATGTATCTGCTATAGGCTTTAAATTAAAATTGACCATATCTAGCAAAATATATAAGAGGCTGCAAACATCTGAGACCTCTAGAATGCTTTTGCATTTTTATCATGTAGTTAATATGTTCATATGCATTTGTAACTTTCCAGTTATAAACACTATTATTTCACATTAAGCAGAGAAATTGCTTCAGTCCAGAGCATGAGACAAGGACGCTCCAGAAGAATGCCTTAAAGACCATTTTCCTCACTGAACACAGCTACCAACCCCACACCACTTAAATGCCAATTTAAATAGTATTACAGACCATATTGCAACGGCCTTCTGGGAGACTGAGAACAGTGAGGAACAATGGACAGATATGAGGGAGACAAAGTGACCCCTACTCGAGGGAATAAACTGATATAGTCAATAACAATCACTAAAGCAGTGCTTCCCAACCTTTTTTGTGTAAGGCTCAAGTGCCCATTTATTCACTGCAAACCAAGGCACATACACAATGTATTGCATATATAATATCAATGCACACACACATACCGCCCATGAACAAGCAAGTGACATCTTGCAACACAGCAGGAGTCGCATATAGTCAAAGTCAAACTTGATGATCATGCTGACACACAGGGGACTCACTGTGAACTTATACATATACTCTTCACAAAACTCTCAAAACATTTTACTGGTTGGAGGACAGCCAGAAAGAATGAAGACACAACTGTCTCAAATACATTTTCACAAGCAGTCTCAGACTTCCCATATTTGACTGCATGGAGTACAGTTGGCACTGGTTTGTACAAGTATTCTTCCCATGTTTGACTGTAGGGATGGAACGATTACCAGTTTAACAATAAATCGTGATAAAAACCCTCCACGGTTAGTATTAACACGTTTCATATGTTAATTATCATTAAAACCGTGTCCGATTACCATGATTTGAACAACTAAGGATAAATAAATACTGTCCAGCATATAGCAGTCTCACATGCGCACAGCAGAGTAGTTTTGTTTTGTGTGAAAACGTGGTGGAAAGATGCAAGGTTTTAAAAGAGTGCTAAGGGAAATATACAAATGAATATATGAATACGTGAATTATATGAATGTACCTCTGAAAGTTCTGACTGTTTTTAGAAAACATTCCATGGCATTTTGTTTCATCTTTGCTCCCTGTAATACTTGATAGTGTTCTTAATCGCAATGCTGCTTTATCCACGGAGGTTACGGAAATAGCTGTAATTCAGCTTTTTCATAAGCGCCATCTAGTGTCCTAGAGTGGATTTACAGAGAGTTACATTTACATTCAGCCTGTGTGCAGTTTTGAACCAAGCTTGCTAGCAGGAGTGTTATGATTATTTGTTGGCTAATTTGTGCATAAAACTGTTCCAAAACAGGTTATAGCTGCAAATACCATTATTACCATTGTGTGTTTAAGTGTGCAATGGTTTAACAGTTTGTCCATATTAAATTACAGGTATCTACTATAGGCTTTAAATTAAAATTAACCATATCTGGCAAAATATATAAGAGGCTGCCAACATCTGAGACCTCTAGAATGCCTGTGTTTTGCATTTTTATCATGTAGTTAATACGTTCATATGCATTTGTAACTTTCCAGTTATAAACACTATTATTTCACATTAAGCAGAGAAATTGCTTCAATCCAGAGCATGAGACAAGGACGCTCCAGAAGAATGCCTTAAAAAAAAAAAAATGGACCAAATTTGCATGCCCTGCTGGTTTAACATTTTATGAAACCTTTTTAAAGTTTTATTTGAACATTTCGTACATTAATTATTAACTGTTGTCAGTCATGTTGTTATTTAAAACAAAGACATCATAGGCAATATCATTGTTTTAGTGTTTATGCAAACAAAAAAATATAATTTTTGTGATTTTTAATACAAAAGTTAGTGAAATGTTTTATGTGTCAGTACTTTTTGAACATTTCCACCACATTTTAACAATACCACGATTATACTGATAACCGTGAACATGTAACGTTACATCGCTATATGACTGTATTTACTGTTTGAGAATGAGATGGAGAGGAAGCTGAGAATACAGCTTCAGATCACAGCAGACAGAAACCGTCTTTCAAAAGCCATCAAATCTCATGATGCTTGAAATAAAATTCAATTTCATGCTACTAAATATTTTTCGCTCTGAATCTTTGATATTTGAATATATTCAGATCCTATGGTCCTTAGACTACTCAAAAATTATTCAGTTTGATCAATTTCTAATAGTTAAAAAAATAAGGTAGCTTATATTCATAACGTCTCGGTTACGTATGTAACCCTCGTTCCCTGAAGGAGGGAACGGAGACGTCACGTCGGAGACCGACGGATTGGGATCTCACTTAGAGAGACCGATCTACTTCGTGTGTGCTAAACACGCCAATGCAAATTGGCATGCGCTGATTGTGTCCAGCTGCAGCTCATCACAGCGTGAGTATATAGCGGCGGCTGGTGCAGCGCATAGTCAGGTTTTCGCTGAGGAGCCGAGTCAGGGCTCGGCAGTACAGCGGCGGTACAGCAGCCATGGCAGCGGGACGTGACGTCTCCGTTCCCTCCTTCAGGGAACGAGGGTTACATACGTAACCGAGACGTTCCCTTATCAGTCGGTCTCTCCGAGTCACGTCGGAGACCGACGGATTGGGATCCCTATGGAAAACGCCACGGCTACTGTCCTCCTCCAGTGTCCTGAGCGAGCCTCTACGCCCCCTTTATGGTTTAAGCGGGGGCTCGCAACAAGAATACCAGTCACTGTATACCTTAGCACTACCCTCTTGCAGTGAGGCTGGAGCACTGGGACATGCGGAGCCTCATCCTCCCATAGGGTTAGAAGCGTTTACACATACGTCTCATTTTTCAGGAACATATGGAATATTGAGGTGATTTGCATCCTCTAGAGGCAATTTCTTGCCGGGGAACACGGGCTCGAAGGCTATACCATGGAAAATACACATATGGGATCCATTTAAGGTCTTTCATATGGGCCCTTAGCCCTGACCGGTTCTCAAGGATTCATCGAGTGAGGGCCTGGCACCGAACGCTCCGCCACGTTGGCACCGAGGGGACGGAGGAGCTCAACAGGGTCTACTATTTGGACGCTCTGGAGCGGTTTTAACAAGCCGACCCGAGCCAGGTCCACTCAGTGCTTCTACCCGTTTGAGGTGAGAACACAGGAGGATACTGGCTCTACACGAAGGCTATAGAATCTAGCGAACGTGTTGGGGGTCGCCCAGCCCGCAGCTCTACAAATATCTGCCAGCGAGGCGCCACGTGCTAACGCCCAGGACGATGCCACACTTCTGGTTGAGTGAGCTCGTACCTTAAGCGGGCAGGGCACACCCTGTGCCTGATAAGCCAAGGGTGATGGCATCCACTATCCAGTGGGCCATCCTCTGCTTGGAGACGGCATTCCCCTTCTGCCGACCTCCGTGACAGACAAAGAGCTGGTCTGAGGTCCTGAAGCTTTGTGTCCGGTCAACGTAGCATCTTAAGGCTCGGACAGGACAAAGCAAAGCTAGGGCTGGGTCTGCCTCCTCCGGGGGCAGCGCTTGCAGGCTCACCACCTGGTCCCTGAAGGGAGTAGTGGGAACCTTGGGCACATAGCCAGGCCGGGGCCTCAGGATTACCTGGGAATCTGCCGGCCCAAACTCTAGGCACGACTCGTCGACCGAAATGCTTGCAGGTCCCCTACCCTCTTGATGGAGGCCAATGCTAGCAGGAGCAGGGCTTTCATTGAAAGGAACTTCAGCTCGACTGTCTGCAAAGGCTCGAATGGGGCCTGTCGTAGTGCTGTAAGCACCAGGGACAGGTCCCAAGAGGGTATGGAGGGGGGCCTGGGAGGATTTAACCTTCTCGCCCCCCTGAGGAACCTGATGACCAGGTCATGCTTCCCCACCGACTTCCCATTTATGGGGTCATGGTGCGCAGCGATAGCAGCCACGTAGACTTTGAGGGTGGGGGGAGACAGCCTTCGCTCCAACCCTTGCTGCAAGAAGGATAGCACGACTCCGATCAGGCATCTCCGGGGGTCCTCTTCGTGAGAGGAACACCAAACGACGAACAGGTTCCACTTCAAGGCGTAAACATGTCTCGTGGATTCAGCTCTCGCCGAAGTGATGGTGTTTACCACTACTTGTAGACCACCTAGAACCTCCGCGTCCCGTCCAGGGGCCAGACATGCAGTTTCCAGAGGTCTGGTCGCGGGTGCCATAGGGTGCCCCATCTCTGAGTCAGTAGATCCTTCCTCAGAGGAATACGCCAGGGAGGGGCTGTCATGAGGAGCATAAGTTCTGGGAACCAGGTCTGGTTGGGCCAGTATGGTGCTACTAGCAGGACCTGCTCCTCGTCCTCCCTGATCTTGCACAGTGTCTGTGCTAGAAGGCTCACGGGGGGTCCCCGCAGCCAGCTGAGTGCCAGTGCGTCCGAGCCGAGTGTTCCTTCGGTCAGGGAGTAGAACAACTAGCAATGGGACGTCTCGGGAGAAGCAAACAGGTCTACCTGAGCCTCCCCGAAATGTCTCCAAATCAGCTGAACCGTCTGGGGATGGAGTCGCCATTCTCCGGGAAGAGCAGCTCGTGACAGCTCGTCGGCTGTGCGGTTGAGCAGGCCCGGAATGTGAACAGCACGAAGCTACCTCAGATGCTTCTGACTCCAGAGGAGGAGACGGGAGAGTTGCGACATGCGGCCGGAGCGCAGACCACCTTGTCGGTTGATGTACGCAACGGTCGCAGTGTTGTCCGTGCGGACTAGCACGTGCTTGCCTCGCAAGCGCCCTTTGAGACGAAGCAAGGCGTACTGCAAGCAACTCTAAGCAGTTGATGTTCCAGTGTAGTTGAGGGCCCGTCCAAACCCCTGACACATTCTGCCCGTCGTACGTGGCCCCCCATCCGGTGGTGGAGGCATCCGTGTGAACCACAGCATGCCTGGAGACCTGCTCTAGGGGCACTCCGGCCCGAAGAAAGGCAAGGTCTGACCACGGGTTGAAGGTTTGGCGGCAGGCCGGTGTTACCTTGACCCGGTGAGTGCCGCGCTGCCACGCCCTCCTCGGGACCCGGTCGTGGAGCCAATGTTGAAGCGGTCTCATGTGGAGCAGCCCTAGCGGGGTGACCGCTGCTGCTGCCGCCATATGCCCCAGGAGCCTCTGAAAATGTTTCAGTGGGACCGCTGTCCTGCTCTTAAACGTATTCAAGCAGTTCAACACTGACTGGGCACGTTCCTGCGTGAGGCGTGCCGTTTGTTCGACCGAGTCCAGTTCCATCCCGAGAAAAGAGATCCTCTGCCTTGGCAAGAGTTTGCTCTTTTCCCAGTTGACCCGAAGTCCCAACTGGCTGAGGTGCTAACACCATGTCCCTGTGCTCGCACAACTGGTCTCGAGACTGTGCCAGTCGTTGAGATGGTTGAGGATGCGAACGCCCCGCTCTCTGAGGGGAAGCAGGGCTGCCTCCGTGACTTTCGTGAAGACACGGGGGGACAGGGACAGCCCGAAGGGAAGGACTTTGTACTGACATGCTCGTCCCTCGAACGCGAACCGCAGAATGGTCTGTGGCGCGGAAGGATTGAAACATGAAAGTACGCATCCTTCAGGTCGATCGCTGCAAACCAATCTTGGGGACGGACACATCCGAAGATGCGTTTCTGCGTTGGCATCCTGAACGGGAGCCTGTGAAGTGCTCAGTTCAGGACGCGCAGATCCAAGATCGGCCGTAACCCACCTCCTTTCTTGGGTACTATGAAGTAGGGGCTGTAGAACCCCGACTTCATATCGGCTGGAGGGACCGGCTCTATCGCATCCTTCGCCAGCAAGGTAGCGATCTCTGCCCGCAGAACAGGAGCATCCGCAGCCCTCACTGAGGTGAAGCGGATGCCGCTGAACTTGGGAGGGCGCCGGGCGAACTGAATCGCATAGCCGAGTCTGATGGTCCAAAGGGGTCAGCACGACGAACTGGGAAGACCTGACCAGGCTTCCAGGTAACATACGAGCGGCACCAATGAAACCACCGACATACCCATGGTGGTGCAGCGAGATGGAACGCAGGGACCCCGCTCGGGCGTCTCTGTGCCGGTCCGAAGCGGGGTCTGAGTGTCTGTGTGCTGTGTGCAAGAGACTTTTACCTGCGTTCTGGCAGACGGGATGGGGTAGCACATTCACAGCGCTCTGACCATCCACTGCTGCTCACTGGCGAGGGGGGAGGGTGAGTGAAGTCCGGAGATAGTCCGTCCAACACTTCCCGACCCAGAGATGGAGGAAGCCGCTCTATTGTCGAGATTTCTTTCTTTTTTTTTTTTTTTTTTCTCATTTATTTAAGGATTCTCCACCCGGCCCTCCCCCGGGGGAGGGAGAGGCACATTCACCATCTCCTGAAGAGCAGCTCCATCCATTTCTGGGTTGCCTGTCCCAGGGCCTCTTGCCGTTCCGCTTGCCGCCAGGTTTGACGGGGGCCAGGACAGGTGGGGCGGCCTACCTGCGCCCAGTTCCACTGCGCCACACGAGTGATGGCTGCTGCGGGTGTCGCGGGGAACGAGGGTGGACGCAGGGGGCGCCCTCGGCGACAAGCAGGCTGAGGCGCTGCCATCGGCGGCTGGGTGAAGGCAGCAGCTGCACGCCGGGGCAGGATGTTTTGTTTGATGTCCTCAGTGCTTTTGTGCGGCAGAGAACTGCTGGGCAAAGTTCTCCACTGCGTCGCCGAAGAGGCCAGCCTGGGACACAAGGGAGTTTGTGAACCGCATTTGTCGGTACCCCTCATGTCAACCAGACACAGCCAGAGTTCCTGGACCACCATAGTGGACATCGCACAACCCAGAGACCACGCGGTCACCTTCGTCGCACGTGGCGCGAGGCCCGAGGTGGTGCAGAGTTCTCGGAGAACTTCCGGATTGTGACCACCCTCGTACAGGTCCTTCAGTGCCTTGGCCTGATGGAGCTGTAACAACACCATAGCGTGTAAGACGGAGCCAGCTTCCCACTGGCCACATAGGCACTGCCGGTCAGAGCCGACGAGTGCCCATAGGCCGAGGAAGGGGGCAACGGATTGCCCCGCCAGGTGGAAGCGGCGCGCACGCTCCACCGACGGGACAGCCGTGTCCGTCTTCAAGGGTGGTGAGGGAGGATGCACCACTGGAGCGGTTTCTGGCAGTAAAAGGTGCCATCCATGCCCCAGCGAGCTCATCATGCACTTCTGGGAAGAAAGGCACTGGGGTGGGGCCCTGAGAACCAGAGCAAGCCACCCCAAAATACCAATCATCCAACCAACAGGATATGGGACGTGATGGAAGTTTCCATTCAAGCCCTACCCTCTCGGCGGACCAGGCAAGCATAGCCATCATCTCTGAGTCCGCATCCGGCACTACTGTCTGCCCGGTGGGCGACAGTGTGCTCGGGTCATCCTCCCCAGAGAGGTCTGGCTCACCCTCCGATGCAGCAATCGACATCCGGTCGTCGGGGGGAGCCCCAAAGGATACGAGTGGTACCCCACGGGGAGGTCCAACTCGTCCCTCTGGCTGCTCCACAGGCTACGAAGTGCCGGTGAAAGGAGGAACCCCCTGAATTCCTCACTGCCACCGTAAGACCAGTCAGCTCTCTGCCAGAGGTAGAGTCCGCCCAGCATTGCCAGGAGGAACGGTAGATCTGAGCAGAGGAACTGGCAGTCCGCAACTCCGTGATGGTCATACTCCCGCAATGAGAGCATGTCTCATCCACAAAAGCTGTCTCAGCATGCTAATGCCCAGACACGTGAGGCAGCAATTGTGACCATCACCCAGCGCCAGGTAACGACCGCATCCAGAAACGCACAGGTGGAAATGCATCCATACCTGACCCCACGTCGTCATCCTGACAACGTAACGTCACATTGGTACAGATGCAACGTCGCCTTTAAAAAGGCGAGCCACCCGTGAATGCTCTTTTAGAAACTGCTCTTTAGGTGCTGAGGCGCACAGGGAAGATGGCCGAAGCAACACAAAAGGGGGTAGTGCAGCCTAATGTGTGCTAAATCCACTCGACAAGGAGACCACCGCCGCTGAAGCGCCGTGCCGCCAACACACGCGAGCTGTCCGTAGAGCGTGACTCATTTAGAGTTTGTATTTTGCTTGCAGACTCGAACTGATCGGCTCCGAAGCGAAAAGCTGACTATGCGCTGCACCAGCCGCCGCTATATACTCACGCTGTGATGAGCTGCAGCTGGACACAATCAGCGCATGCCAATTTGCATTGGCGTGTTTAGCACACACGAAGTAGATCGGTCTCTCTAAGCGAGATCCCAATCCGTCGGTCTCCGACGTGACTCGGAGAGACCGACTGATAAGGGAATGGAAAAGATAAGTCTGTACAGATTTTCATATTCAATTCAGTCAGATGAATTTAAATTTGTTATTGATTTTCCCTCTCAAAATTTAAAGGAAAGAGCTAACAAGCATGGATCCAATCTAACTCGTGCCTGGCCAATCCCAAGGCATCTCAGAGAGAAGTGCAATTTATACCTTGTAGATACACAAATCACAGTTGGACTCCTTGGAAAGACTGCTAATATAAACATAGCAGAGGAACAGCCAACTGGACCTCTTCCAAATCATTATTTCATTCTCATACCAGCATCATTTGTATTTATTAAATAAATGACTACCGATTAGCTACTTAACTACGGTGGGATTTTATTACCATATGTAATATAGAGCACAAATATTTTCTTAAATTCGCCCAAAAATAAAAATTCAACACTATAGACTGGATTAATTCAAATTATTTACTATTTACTCTTTATTCAAAATACATTTTGATAAAGGTTTGATTGATTGTGCACATTCAGTGTCGTTCTGAGCCCCACTGACTTTTATTGTGTTTGGACACAATGCATCTGAAACATTCAAAATATTGTCTTTTGTGTTCTGCAGAAAAAAAAAAAAAACATCTCATGCAGCTTAGGAACAACTAAAGGGTGAGCAAGTGATGACACGGTTTTTCATATTTGGGTGAACCATGCCTCTTATTAGATTTGTTTAAACTTACATTTCAAGATTGAATTCCAGATTCAAATTTCTGTTCACTTTGATCTGGTGCCAGAAGAGAGTGTTAGATGCAGGCTGCTTACGTCTGCAGAGCCCAACCCAAGATGCTGCAGCATCGTTACTCAACCCCCTATTGCTTTCAGAGCCAAATGCTAATGTGTCATTTACCTATCACTAGGAGGGAAGGTTTAGCTGGGCCCCAGACCCAAGTAAAGCCACCTGCTTCTTTAAAACCCATGCAGTGGAGGTGTAATTAACAATTCCAATTTATGTTAGACATCAGGTTGAAAGCTGAACTGGTGTATAACCAACTGTCAAAATTATATTTATTAGCAACAAATATATTCTCTTTGCATAATTTTAGTTAAAAAAATGTAGCTACATGTTAAGATCAACAACAAATAGCCCTTGGGCCACATGTTAATTGGACAGGAGCAGTGTGCACCTGATGGAGAGCAAACGCTCATGAGAATACTGGCATGCAAGCCTGTAGCATTCTACTAGTATGGTTTCTTATTACAGAGAGCGCTTTAATTACACCTTCTTGGCTGCTGGTGGCCAACGAGCTCTGCAGCTGACATCTGAACCTTAGCAAACTCATGGAATCAAATCAAAGTTTAGCTTTCAGTCCATGTCTATCCGCTTTAAAATCTATATGGAAGTGTAATTGGC
Source organism: Cirrhinus molitorella (assembly GCA_033026305.1). Taxonomy (NCBI): domain Eukaryota; kingdom Metazoa; phylum Chordata; class Actinopteri; order Cypriniformes; family Cyprinidae; genus Cirrhinus; species Cirrhinus molitorella. The sequence continues at coordinate 31,378,885 of CM065120.1, forward strand.
AAATTAAACTGTGTGGTATACATTTAACAAGACATGCAGATATGTTTGTCTAGTGAAATACTCTCTAGAATACCATAAGAAGATCATAGTTTTCAAAGGCTGTGATGTGACCTTACATCTTCACCCCAATTTCTTTTTCAATAGCAAACGCAAAATCAAATAACAAGCTGTTTTTGTTGCTTTTCTGATTTATCTGAATGAACACAATTCAGAATGTAATGCAACGAGTATCTAACTGACTATTTCATATGCTGTCCCTGAGAGCACCTTGACAGTGCAAAACTTCTTTTATTCAAAAATGCATTAACTTTTTGTTTCTTCTAATTACATCCCAACATGTGATGTTTTGAACTTGTGAATGAAGATAACAAAAAAATAATGAAATACATTACTCGTTTAATAACAACAATGGTATAGCATTATAACATTAAAACCCAACTAATTATTCTAAATGCTTAAAGTTTCACAACAATCATATATTGGGAAAAAAGTGTGTGTGTGTGTGTGTTTGTGTGGTTTTTGATAAATGTAAATTTGAAAATTCAATCAATCAATCAATCAATCAATCAATCAAGGTCACCAATCAAATAAAATCTGAAAGTTGATCATGTGACCTCAGATTTTCATGCTTCTATTAAAGCACAATATGTTCTTTGGAACATCTCAGACCATTTTTTAATTGTTTTCCAAATTCAGTTTTTTTTTTTCTTTTCAAATCTCAAATTTAATTTCTTTGCTTTAATTTTTCTAAACTTTCTAGGCCCTCCAAAATATTTATAAAAAATCGGTGGATTCTGTTTTAATGGATTTGTTACATTTTAATAACCTAAAGCATGTTTTTATTATTTTATTTTTTTTTTTCATAAATACTGTCCTGTATATACTAGTCCATATCACGTTTTATTTAAGTGTACTGACCTAATTTTGATTTATTCATCCCAAAATGGGCCAATTCTGTGACCGTCCCACGTGACTGGATTACATGATTCCGTCAGTGTTTTCTGCATCATGGAAACCATAGGTTCTAGTTCCATTCCTTTTAAGAACACAGAAACATCCAGATTTGTGTTGACACGACTACGGCAGTTTCTTTTTCTTTTTTTTTTTCATCTTACTGTCAGACGAATGTGCCGCTTGTTAAATGTGAGACACAATCGTTGGCCAACATCAATACTCTGATGGCATGTATTATAGCACAGGCCATCTGATTCATCCACTCAAACACCAAAAATAAAAGCCAAATGCACAGAGGGAAGAGAGTGCAAGACAGACAGAGGGAGAGAGAGCGATTTGTTAAGTTTACTCTACATAATAGGAAGTCAGATCATAATTAAGATCCGTTCAGCTGCAGAGCTGTAATTCACAGGAAGTGCTGCTTTGATGGGACCGTGTTAAGCATTGCCGTGAGGTGCAGAATAGTGAGAATATTGTGATTACAAGATTGAGAACAGAATTGAGGGAGGTGACGATAGTTTCACCCTTCTGCGTCGAAAAGCATAGCTGTCATAGACCGGCTGTTTCGGGAGGCAAAGCACAACTCCATTGTCTTGTGTGTTTTATCAGACGTAATCACTGATTTCATAAAAGAGAGTCGCCCAGTGAGTGAGTTGAAGTCCTGCGATGAAAAGATGATTTTAATAAGGGTATTTAGGTGTAATTATACACCAGCTCAGACTTGATGAGGGGGAGTGGGTAAGGGACAACTGCGCAGAGTGTGTGTGGGTTTGTACGACAAATCGCACCATGAATTCTTCCCATCATCACTCCAGCTGAAGAGAGAAGAGTTATCCTTTCTTCAAAACAGTTAAACTCTTGGCTCCATTTGAGCAAGATGTAGTTATATTAAAATCTGTAATCACTACATGATGGCTAAATGTCAGTCACTACATATGCTGATTTAGAAATTAGTGAGTCTGGGAAAATCTTGGTTAAGTGAGTGCAAATTTTTTGATGCAATTTCATGACTACATATTTTATTAGAACCTTCTGATTTTTTATTGACAAGTACACTACTGTTTAGAGTGGGTAAACATTGCATTTATAAATACAATTTCAATTTATATTATTTATTTTAATTTAACTGCATTTCATTCTTTTGATTTTGGATTGTAGTAACAATATTACTGTTTTATTGTATTTTTTGATGCAGGTTTATATATGTAACCCTGGAGCTTTCCATTGATGTATAGTCTGTTAGGATTGAAAAATATTTGGCAGAGATGCAACTATTTGGAAATCTAGAATCTGAAAAAATCTAAATAATGAGACAATTGCCTTTAAAATTGTCCAAATTAAGTTCTTAGCAATGCTTATTACTGATCAAAAATTAAGTTTTGATATATTTATGGTAGAAAATTTACAAAATATCGCATGCAATGTATTGTTGGCTATTGCTACAAATATACATGTGCTACTTATGACTGGTTTTGTGGTCCAGGGTCACATATATACAGTATAATGCATTTATTTTAAGTTTTGCGGTCATGTTCAAACAATGCAGGAGAGTCAGCATCTGTCCGACAAATAATGTTCACCAGAAATAGATCACTGCCTTCATAATACATCAAATAAACAAGAGCGTCATTCCACTATGACTGTACAAGAAATACAAGAGGACAGCGTACCTGGAAAATACATTTACAACTGTCCTTTTGAGCCGAAGTCTCCAGAGCATCGAGGAGTTTGCAAAACAAATTAAATGTGACTGGTTGATGGATGTGTTCATTTTTGATGGTCCCCTGAAAAGACAGGAGACTTACCGCGGATCATAATGTGGTGTAATGCAGACGTTTAAAAATAGACATGGCTTGATGCATGGAGGCGGGGAGGGGCCGCGCTACGAGATCTGAGGCCGGAGAAAAGGAGGAGGAGAAGGAAGAGTTATTAGGCCAACACAAAACTGATTGTCTATTCCTGCTGCAGAGCGGAGCCCATAGCAGCCATGCAGTCTGAGGAAGCATGGACTGAATGGCAAGTGGGTGCTTAGGAAAGTGAGAGAGAGAGAAAGAAAGTGAGGGAGGTCAATGAGAATGAGTGTACAGGGAAACAAAGACCTACACTAATGAATGAGAAAGGTTAAGAGGGATGAGAAATAAGTAGTCTGGAAAAGCTGCTCTGTTTGGAGGTAGGTTGTGGTGGAAGGCCTGAAAAGAACTATTTGTCAGAAACAACCGGAGACTATTTTTGGCACACAGGGCTCGACGAACCAGGTCAGTGACACGAGCAACTCATTGAGAGAAACAAGGCAACAATGCCTTATTTCTCGCTGTCAATAACACACTCCAGCAATATTCCCATACTGTCTGTCCTAGCGTTCAGGATTAGAATGAATGTGCCCCAATCATATGTTGAACAATGTCAAAAGGTGCCTAGATTGTCCAGTATTTCCAGTGTATTTGTTAAGAACGCTATTTTAATTTATTGGATTATATATTTACAATCTTAAGTGCTATTCAAGAGAAATAGTTTGCAATGAATTTCCAAAAAGCAAACAATCAACAACACACAATCAATACTTTTTACATGTTTGGGGTCAGGTAAGACTTTAATACATTTACTAGCGCTATCAAAAACAGTGCGTTAACACAGGCGATTCATTAATTTTTCCTGTTTAACGGCGTTACAAATATTTAACTAGAGATATCAATAATATCGGTATCACTGATACTCACCTTCAGTCATAAATAAAGTCATAGTATTTAACAAATAATAAAAATATACTGTCTTTATGTTGTTTCTACATTACATTACTACATTTGAAGATTGAATGTGGAATTATTGCATTATAAAAGTATATTTAAAAACTTTAATCACAATTAATTTAAGAGAATAATCAACTGACAGCACTAAAATGTATATTTTCATTTAGTAAGGAAATGCTATTAAATTGAGCAAAAGTGCTATTTATAATGTTACAAAATATTTCTCTGTCAAATAAATGCTATTCTTTTGAACAAATTATCAAGTTTGGCACATGCCAAAATGTAAAAAAGCAACAGAACCGTTTTCAACACTGATAAAAAAAAATATATATATATATATATATATATATATTGTTTTTACAGAATCATTACAGCCTACTCAGAGACTACTCTGGAAATAAAAAAAGACATTTCAGGGTTCATGCTTTCCACTGGTTGCTCATTTGCGACTAATTTTCTCAGTTGGTCACAGGAATTTCCACAAGAATACCAACGTTTACCTTCTCTCGTTTAAGAAGCGGTCTTTTATTTTAGGCTACTTTAGCTCAAAAAGCAAATCCTGTCGGAAACCTAATGTCCTACTGTATGAATGATGTACTTCATTACCAACAACACACTTTTTGTACTTGGAAGGATTGTATGAATTGAGATTCAGCTTTCATCGTACACCCGTTCTTATGCCCATACACAGTCCTAACTCCTCTGGCTTCAGTATCCACACATTTGCACGTCTCTCATGTCTGGCGGATCCAGCACAGAGATGCTGAATGCAGCCTTGCATTTAAACGCACACAAGCTTGGAATGCAGAGGCCCCGACTCTGACGCCAGGACTCAAGGGGAACCGCTGCATCCCTTTAAGGAACTGCTCTTAATACGGGGACATAATCCCATTTCATCAGTTCATTCTCCCCTGACGCTTCCTCTCTCATTTCATTTTTCCTTCTGAGTTATGGATCAGGGTGATGGAGTGGGAACGATGCGGCTCAGAGGAGGAATTTCCACTCGAGCCCCTGAGGCTTGCGGGAAATATCAATTCCCGCCACCGCATCAGACAAATCAGACAGGCTCCTTCTATTAGTTTACAGCTCGCGGCTCACCTTTTTTCTCCTCTCACTAACTTCATTTCTCCTCTCCTTCTTTTTCCTCCACAAACAAAAACACACGTTGCATACACTCATCTCTATTTGATAGTGCGGGTAGTAACTGACTTACAATAGTTCATAATAAATATATAATATATTTTTTATTTTGTTCATTAATGTGCAGTAGTTAGAGATTGTATTGAGCATCCTGTCATTGTAATGGCATTCAATACAAAAAGTTTGAGCTGTGCTTACAGATAAAGGAACACAAAACAAACAATGTATTTACTGTTATTTTACTAGTTTCTCTCGCTGGCAAACGAAGGTGAGAGTGCCATTACACTGCAGCTGTGGTGAGTTCATGCTCGTATCTCATGAACCTGTGTCAGCACAACGGTGTAAATCACACTTGCTTTAGTGATAGACGACACCCACCAAGACGCCAGACAGAACTGGCTTGCAGTCTGTAATGGAGCACAACACTCATACTACAGGAAAAAAGGGAGGTGGAAGGAGGATTCCTGCGTAAGCAGGCTCTGTATGACATTCTGATTGCCAGGAACTCAATGAACAATACAAAACAACAAAACAACCTTGGATTCTTGGATCAACAGGTCTTGATCTGGGTTCCAGGTCTTGACTCCATCTCTGGTGGTGAAACATCTTTGGATACATATGGAATATTAATATTCACTACACTGAAGATCAACTGACAAATATTTTACAGAACAGGACACCAAAGAAAGGAATTTGCTGGCACCAGCAAAACGTTCCAGGTTTCAAGTTGGACAAATTCATATATTGTTTCAAGGAAAGATTCAAAAACACACACTAAGGAACCTTACTTGTTCCAAACAGGGATAACAAAGACATAAGGAAAGAAAGAAGAAAGGACAGAAAACCAAATCATCTTCTTAGCAAATGAAGAGCCATGACTTGTCTACTCCTGAAGAATTGTACAAAGCAGACACTTTTAACACTGTTGTAATACATGTCTCATGGTTCTATTTTGCGCTGTACAAAACCTTGAAAATGATCACTCTTTGCTCAAGACATCTGTGAATGAAAACAAGTCCTTGCACCTCAAAAAAGATGTGAAGACTTAACAAAAAAAAAAAATCATATATGAGTCTTTCATATTTCATCTATATGGGAGTGAAAGTTTCTGAGGAGCTGAATATTACAGTTGAGTTGTCCCGGGGAGACTCTGAAAATGGGAATTAGACATTACAAGCATGTTTCATCCATTACACTCAAAAGGATGTGCACTCGGCATTCTGAGGAGACTTTTATACAAGAAGAAATGGAAAGATTGTTCAAAAGTATTTTTCTGTAGATGAATGATTTTTGACTTTTTTTTGTTTGTTTGTTTTACTTTTCATGTTGTCTGGAAACAGGTTAAATAATTAACCTTTATCCAATTAATTCTACAATTTCTTGTCCATATTAAAGGCAACATACAATGCTAAGAAGATTTTTTTTGCCCCACAAGAAAAAAAAAAAACATTTAAAAGTTGAATCATCTTAATCATCTTGTACGACCTAATTTTAATGTGATGTATATTTAGGAAAAATATATTTAAAAAATCAGTAATAAATCAGTATCCATTAATGCAGCCTTCAGTGTCACATGATCCATCATAAATCATTCCAATATGCTAATTTGGTGTTCAGCATTTATTTGAAATAGGAACCTTTTGTAATAGCATTAATGGCTTTACTGTCACTTTTGATAAATTTAATTCATCTTTGTTGAATAAAATTATACATTTTGTTTATTTAAAACAAAGCTTGTAAATTAAGAGTTTATTTTCTTAAAAGACTGCTCCAAGTCTAGAATAAAAATTTCCTGATAATTTACTCACCCTCATATCATCCAGGATATTCACGTCTTTCTTTCTTCGGTCGTAAATAAATTGTTTTTTGAGGAAAACATTCCATGATTTTTCTCAATATAGTGGTTTTCACCGGTGCTCAATAGATTGAAGGTTAAAAATGCAGTTTCAGTGCAGTTTCAAAGGGCTCTAAATGATCGCAGCCGAGGAATAAGAGTCTTATCTAGCGGAAAGATTGGTTATTTTCTTCTAAAAAAATTATATTTATACACTTTTTAACTACAAACGCTCATCTTCGCATACGTTGTGCACTCCGGTTCAAAACAGCTGAAGTAGGTCGAAAAAGTCCCATCTCATTTTCTCCTCCAACTTCAAAATTGTCCGACATTGCTGTTTTACTTTTTTTTTTTTTTTTTTTGTGAAGGGCTTTTGATCTTCTTTGCACATTCACTTGCAAAGGTTGTACCCTTATTCCTTGGCTGGAATTGTGTAGAGCCCTTTGAAGCTGCACTGAAACTGCATTTTAACCTTTAATCCGTTGACCACCACTGAAGTCCACTATATGGAGAAAAATCCTATTTTTTTTTCTCAAAAAACTTAATTTCTTTGTGACTGAAGAAAGAAAGACATGAACATCTTGGATGACATGGTGGTGAGTAAATTATCTGTACATTTTTATTTTGGAAGTGGAGTGAAAAGTGCTGAAGAATCACCCGATCTTGCAGTTAGACTGCTGCTAGACTGACACAGGTTGTACAAAACAGGCCAAATACTGCACGCCAGAGGACTAGACTGAGCTGGAGAGAGTCAGTGCTCACACAGGATCCAAACATGTCTCCATGGAGATGCACGAGCACCGGGATCATTTGTGTGCCAATGCAGCAGCTGGAGGAGAGGCTCACAGCAGTCAGAACTGCCATGTGTGGACAGCCTCAGAAAGACCAGTGGCCCCTGGGATCTCCACTTTCTGGACCCTTAACAACAGCTAATAGTTGATTGGCTTGAAAATGCACAGCTCATCACATGCTGCCATCTGAACGGAGCACAAACATGAGGGAAAAAAAACAGAAAGTCTGGAAAGTTTGAAATGATGGAAGAAAGAGTCTGGCAGGATAAGATGGTAGAAAGCCAGCGATTTTATTAAACCATTTATACTAAGGTATATCCAACCTGATCTCATGATGAAAACGTACGTGGAAACTTTTTTGCAAGACATGACATATGTACCGCAATGTACGCTTCACGACATATTCGATGTGAAATTGTGAAATATCCACTGAGTGATATATATATATATATATATATATATATATATATATACATATATATATTATTTTATTTTTTCCTGAATAGATGAACATACATATGGCATCGCTTTATGTGATGTTGGTTTTGAACGTGTCACTGCAGTTCTGACTTGAAATGTCCATTGAGTGGTGCTAAAACTCTAATGCCCCTGGCCCTTTTTAAAAACTTACCATTTGCACTTCACCTAAACCTGCTTGATATTATGAACAAAATCAAATGTGGCATAAAAACGCAATTGCAAAAATGCAATGTACGAAAATAATTACAAGTTCTCAATGTTTTACTGCCTCTATTGTTCATTTCTGTTGGAAACGGCAGTGAGATGTACTTATTGGTACATATTTTGTGTCTTGCGAAAAAGTTCCCACAGGTACATTTTGTCATGAGATCAGGTAGGGTATATCTATGACAACTTGCTATATACACTGGAACAAAAGGTGTAGGATTTACATTGAAACATTTGTAACTTTTTTCTTTTTTTTAAGCAATTGTTAAAAAAATAAAAAATAAAAAAAATGCAAGTAACACATGAACTGAAATAGTATTTTACCCAACCTGGTAGTGACCTCGTCAACAAAAAGCTAAATGTGCTGTTTTGCAATTTCATCTATTTTAAAAGAGAAAAGTGAATGACAACAAACAATGTAGAGACCAGATTCAAATTCAAATTTCCCACATGAGCACCCTAACTCTAAGTGGAGCTCAAGGTAGAGGTCTTGACAAAAGCTCTTATTGTGACACAGACTCAAAAAGACTGAGTCACGTTGCCATCAAAAAGCAGAGCAATAATTGCCTTTGATTTCCTTGTAAGAGAAAGCCAAGTGTCTAATTACAAATTCTAAAAAAGACAGGAGGAACGTAAATATTCATTAAAATGCTCTTCTTGTCACCCTCCGAGAGAGGAGGAGAAAGGCTTTCACTCTGACTCTGTAACTTTTCACAGCACTGCAGTAAGAGGCATCCAGACCATTTCAGCCTTCGTCAGTAAAATGTGCACTTATTAAATGTGGCCTCCTGAAGAATGGACGTGAATGAGAAAGATTTACATATTGCATAAAACTTATTATCTGGGACCTGTGAAGCCAGTTCAGTGAACCAAATGAAGCCTTACTGGTACGGGACAAGTTTTCTCTTAGGGTGTTGGGAAAAATTGTGTTTCACCGACATCCCTCATTTCAATCCCATCCGATTTGAACATGTCTGTGTACTTTCCACACAACCAACAAATTACAGAGAAAATTACCTACTGTTTTTCTACTTACTCATGCATCCTCTGAGAAATCTAATTCTGGCTGGATAGGAATGTCTATGATTCTGGTAAATTATATTTTTTTTTTTACAAAGCTTCCTCTCATTTAATTTGACCTTTGTCGAATACCGTAAGCCACATTTTTTGTTGCGCTGCCTGGCACACATTCATTATGGATTTTAACCTTTTTGCCAACGTTTTACCTGGATACAATAACAGAAAGTGGTGCTTCTGGCATCCCATCTAAAGTAAAAAGAAAATGTATTCAATAAGTATAGACACTGCTCTTCAGTTTAAGTGTTATCAGGAATTAAATGTATACAATTGAGTTCAAAAGTTTACATACACTTTGCATACAATAAACTCTTCAAGGGGGGATTTGATCCTCAAATTACAAACAGCTGTGGATCATTTAGTTAAGAATCAAGTGTATGTATTTTTTTTTTTTTTTTTTTATAAATGTTACTACTATTTTCTCATGTTGATTATATGTAAACATATTTAATGTGAAATTAAGAAAATAAAGTACTAAATATAAAAAAAAAAAAAAAAAAGTAAAATGGTAAAATAATTTACATTTCGTCCTTTAGGGATGGCTCGATACCATACTTTTGGCTTCGGTACGATACCAGAATATAATACTTCGGTATCGATACTAAATCGATACTGTAGTAAGTAATGTTAACATACTAAAAATGTATTAGTTTATTTATAATTTACAAATAATTATTGACCTAGATTAATAAGTGCTGTAATACTGTTAGGTCAGCTCAGGTCAACGTTTCTTTACTGTAAAGTCAAAATAACAGTCAAAATATTCAAAATCACGTTATTAAGTCTCTGTCTCTCTGATTGTTTTTAGATTTCAGACTCAGAAAGTTTTTAATCTGCTTTAAAAGTACTTTTCAAGTGTCTGTACTTTATTAATGTTTTCCTTGCTTCACAACATTCCAAAGCATAATATTGTACTTTTTACTTCACTGTTTCATATTAAATATTTAATACTTTATTACATTAGAAATATATTACATTCTTACTTTTTTTTTCAAGTAAAAGTAATTCTAAAATTTACTTGAGTACAAGAAATTACTACATTGTTAATATTCTTAATTATCAAAGGTAAAACAAACGACAACTTTTATTTATGAAATGTAGGTTAGAAAAAAGTATGACATTATGCTTTGGAATGGAGTAAAAAATTTTCCAAAGAAAAACACTATGATAAACTATACTTTTTAAATTTAATTGAGTAAAGTAAAAATACTTCACTACTGTCCACTATCATTTGTGAATAAAAGTTATTAAAATCTGAATTTTTGATTGATGCACTCACCTGTTGATCTCTAAATTAGTGGAAAAAATCAGAATGAGCAAGTGACAGTTGCTTGGTGATTTATAGCAACGCTTGCATATAGGTGCATAAGGTCAGTTTGTTCACCTTTATCATCAGTTTTTGATGCAAAATAATGCCATATTTCACTTCTACTGTCTTTATTTACTAGTTTTGAGCACGTTTATGAAATACCGAACTGGGCAAAATGATGATATCGAACCGTTTGAAATATAATATATACCGGTATTTTTCCATTACCTGTATACCGCGCATCCCTATAAGCCTTTTTTATAATTATAATATAAGTCTTTATCACTACTTATTTATCAGTTTTATACATCCTAACCTAACCAAACTGAAAAAAAAACAATGTATATTGTCAAAAAAAAAATTTGATTAAATAAATGCTGTTCTTTAAACAGGTTCTTTTTCTTAAAAATGTTGACTGTAATGTTAATTAACTAAGACTTAAAAAAATAAATAAATAAATAAATAAATACATAAAAATGTGTAGATTAAGCCTAATAAAAATGTCTGAAACATAAGTTATTCATCAGTAAGAACTTAAGAAGAGGTTTGTTTTAACTAGAGAAAGAAAAAAATAGCAATTTGCAAACAACGCCTTGCAATCATGCTGCAAGTTGTATGATTAAATCACACAACAGCACTTTTGCTTGTGTGATATTGCTTTATTGTGACTCAAACATCACTTAACTAATCCTACTCAAACTAATCCTATCAAAATAATGTTTTGGATATGAGATTTACTCTTTCATTTCTGAAGGGAGGCATCATGAACATTATGTGTTTCTAAGTCTCTGCTATGAAGGATTTCATAGCTCTTAACTAATATCAGAGAAGCATGTCACATTTTCTAACAGTCTCTTGAAAGACGCCTACTGCGTGTAAAACAAGCAATGTGAACGCTGTTTTTTTTCCCCTTTTGTCTCAAGCACACATTCACAAAGCAGCATCGTGACAAGCATCTCTCCCTCCCGCTTGTTTCCACTCATGTCCTGTGAGTCAGTGTTGCTTTTAAATGTTGACTGACACACGTGTGCCCAACGTCACATGAAAAGACAGAGGCAGTGAATGCAAGCCAAACAAAGTCTGAGCTTGAGAAAATTATGCACTGTGTGGTGCTTTGGCCTGTGTGGTGGAAGGGTTGTGAGGGCATGAGAACGATCCACTCAACCTGAGCAGAGTGTGAGTGCATTAGGCCCGGTGCCTGGATTTGATTCGCAATAAAGCCCTGATGGTAACCATGACAACAGGTGAGATGATGACAAAAAAGTGTCACATGCTAAGACTGTATGTGGTAAGTTAAGAGTGAGAGAGAGGCTCTGTGTGTGTGTGTGTGTGTTTGCCTTGTGGGTTGCTGGCCATGGAATAAGAGGGGGTGTTAGCTTTGCAGTAATTAAAGTGGCTGGCTAGGCTGAGATATGTTGCCTCCTACAACAAACCATCAAAACACCCATAGGCCCATAAAGAATGTCAACATATGTAAGTATAAAAGGATTTAAACTTATTAGAGCGCTCCACTGTTTGTTCACCTTGCACCATAAACAAGCACATAAACAGCAGTCGTCTTATCCAATCATGCGTGTTGCACTACCTCATACAACAACAAGGGACTTCAAACATTCCACGTTTTTAGCTGTAGAAAGTCTGACTCACTTCCAAACAAAATTTAATTGCAAGACAATTGGAAAGCACATGGCATGCATGCTAAAAAGAACTTCTAGGAACATTCTACCATACATGTACATCAATTGTCTGTATATTGCAAATAATTACCGTTTAGAAGTTTCAAGACAATGACAAACCTCCCACTCAACATTTATGTAAACTTTAAGTACTTAATATGTCTCGATTCACTTACACAATCCATCTGTACAGTTTTTCTCAGTCGCTTTGGTACATTTCTCGAATCATTCTTGATATTTGCAAACCAGTAAGTGCATTTCTTGAAACAATTCGTACAAATAGCAAAACACCATGGATTACCTGCAAAAGCCAGTCTCTTGCTCAAAATCCTTAGCTCATCTCTCAAAAATAAATATCTGTGTCAATGAACATGTCAGTGCCATCAGAATGACAAGCCCTTGTGCCATTGTGTATGGATAAGACAGTCAAATTGCTTAGTCATGTTGTCAATATAACAGTGTAGGGTTGTGCCGATAGACGATAGTATCGTGTATCGACGATAGTCAGAGATATCGCCTGTTGCGGATGCCTTTGACGATATCAAGACGATTATTATTATTATCCGTCAAAAATAGACTAGGCGCTTATATTTAGCTAAGCAGTGCGGAGAGCCGCGCTAGGATGCTTTAGAAACTTGCCGCGGGGCGTCAGAGCCGTAATGTGCCGCAGATGTGTACAGTGAAAATACGGGGTAAGAGATTTTATTCATCATATAGTGTAGATGGCTTTACTGAGTATAACGCGAGTGTTTTTTAAAGTGCATAAACTCCCTATAGACTAGGATAGTAATGTTCTTTGACAAATGTTCTTTGCTCGTTTTATGTAGCTGCTTTTTAAAATTACTAAGGAAATATAAGCATTATATTATCCAGCACTGCACAGTCATGGATCACCGAGGTGGTAAAATGTGGTTTAGGCTGAAACAAACAAATACGTTCAGAATCCGTATGTATATAGTAAACATAAACATTCACCTCAGTAACATCTGTATGCGCGTCAAGTAGAAACATGATGAGATAAAATGGCTCAAAACATACGTACGCGAGGCTGAATCCAGCTTCTTATTCACAGCTTCTTTTTGACGCTATCCGTTTCACCATAAAAACGCGACGTTTCCCGGGGTTCTTAGCTCCTTATTCGCTTCGCATCGCTTCTCCACATTCTATATGAACAAAACTACAGTATGGACTAATGACAACAATCAGACATGCGGCGGTAACATTGTCGCAACGTGACGGGTAAAGAAAGATAAATTGATTTACATTCATGCACGCACATTTAGCTTACCACTCACTGAAGATAGCGGATAGCAGACAATGAAACCGAAAGTAAACTGGAACCACTCAGGCGGAACTATCATCAGCGCTCTGTACACGCAACGAGACTACCCTTACAAAACGAATAAGGAATTTAGTACATGGATAATTAAATAAAGTAGCACGATAGTATCGTGTATCGGCGATCTCACAGGCTGACGATAGGACGATATGAAAATTCAGCATATCGCCCAACACTATAACAGTGTACTCTGGATGAATGTTCTGATGTGAACTATGGCTAAAGTTTTGATGACAATTATTGTAAATTGTAGGTTACACCTTAGTGTATGTGGGAGTTTGATTGCAAGAGACTGGACAAGATTCACATTTATGCTTTTACTGTTTGTACTGTAATTTGTTGACAGACCATGCCATTGCAATATAGAAAGAAAAAGACATAGCACAAAGAAAAAAAAACAAAAAAACAACAAAAGTAGAAATGTGAACAATGTATTGCCTCTTCCTCTGTTTTGCCTCCCAACTCCTCCGCCACGCAGCCTCACTCTTCTTCTCTCTGGCTTTTGACCCCATTCAATTCCTTGTCCTTCCATTGTCAGACATTGTAACATTGTGTTGTGATCTGGCTATATGTATTTACTTGCCAGTTGATGGTTCATGAGAGGCACTTTTGTTAGAGAAAGTCAAGATTCATCTGGGAGCAATTTACCAATTCAGGACAGATTCAGGAAAAAAAGTCTAATGGAAATGTATAGAAATATGCTTGACGTATTATCACAACTTGTTCAACCATTTTGCATGTGAAGACTTATGCTATGAATTAATGCCTAAATGTTGTGGGGGGTGAGACTATTCAACTGAGACCCATTATAATACATTTTGATCAACATGACATAAGCAATTGATAATGTAGGAAACAGCAGAGAATTGTACATAATCATTTGCATGGATGTACCAAAGCATTTGCAACTTGTTCAAATAAATGTGAAACTGTTGTTTTGATGTACACAAGTGACAATGATATGAAGATTGAACAGGTAGTTTTGAGAATTTCAATTCTGATCTGAGAAATGTACCAAAGCGACTGAGAAAAACTGTAATTCATAGACAGAATGACTAAATGCTGGATAGATAGACAGATAGATAGATAGATAGATAGATCAAGATTATAAAATTTTTCTTTCCAATAAACTAGTAATGTAGGCACATTAAATTGCATTTACTTGTGACAGAAGTGGGATGGGGTGGCCAGCAATGAGAAATGAAGTACAGCTCAGTTTAAAAAAAAGCACTAGCACAGCAGTCTTTTTTTATTTTTTTTTGAATGAGAGGGTGTGGGCAGAGCTTGAAGTAGGCGCAAATCCAGTGAAACTGTTTTGTATGCGTGGTTAAGAAGTAGAGTGTCTGCGTCTAAGAGCTGTAAGCAAAACACCACCGATCTAGGATCACACTGCTTCCTTGTCTACTCTGGTCTTCTGCTGAAAAACCATGCCTACCACCCTTAAACAGTCAATGTTACAGCCAGTACCCAGAAGCATGACCCTGCGTCGTGTAACAATCATCTTCATAATGCACCCTACTGTGTCTGATGCTGGGTTTAGAAAATAACTGATGGACTAAACACACGCTTCCACCATTCTACTTACTTTAATTCAGTTGCAGCTAGAGAGCTGATTTGGGTTTATCCACTTGATAAATATGATGATTCTGACAGACACAAACACATGTGTTGATATATACATGCAGTCCCAACGGGCACTCAAACACAGCTCTATGTGACACATTCTCCCACCAGGCAAATATCCGAGCCTGTAAAGATGAAGTTTCATTGATTTTCCCATTTGGGAGACTGGGAGGTGCTTATCAGAGCACATACAGCACTGCACATTCTCCTGGGATCTGGCTAAATTCTCTAGCACACACATACACACAGAAACGAGTGCTTTACACCACTTGAGGGAGGTGATGTCTGTGTCGATGGAGTCCACTCATGCTCCGGTAACCGGTGACACGCGTGTGTTGGTTCACTGCTAGCTGAAGTTGATTTGAGTGTGCGGTTACAGGTCTGCCTTTCATTGGGTCTGGGTTGACAGGTGTCACAGGACAGCTCTGTTTCTATCGCTAGCTGTAGTTTCACAAGGGTCTTTCTAAGGGGGCACAGATTAGAGGTTACTGAGGAAATAGCTTTCCCCATTGTTCAGTATTCCAACAACCTGCTTTTACTACAACAGTCACATCATCACTACCTTCATTCTACTTTTCTAATATAGCCTCTCCTCCAAACTTACTCTAATCTGACCGTCTATCCTGTCTAAACTGCGTTTTCAAAATAGGGTCCAGAGACTCGTGGGGGGATGCAAAGAGGAGCTTGGGAAGAACAATGTTTTTCTAGAACCTTAGAGTTTTCTTCAAATAGATAGATAGATAGATAGATAGATAGATAGATAGATAGAATGATATAACGATATATAGATAGATAGATAGAATGTCTCCACAGAATAGCACCAGGAACCAAAAATCCCCCTGGAGCAAAATGAGGTTAAGTGCATTGGACAAGGGAACAATGGCGATGAACCATGACTCACTCCAAATGGGCATCAAACCAGCAACCTTTCGGTTAGCATCCCTCATCATTAACCAGTGCACAACACCCTCTCGTCTCTCCTTTCTTCCCCTGGCTATACAAAACAGCATCAGCTGTCTGGTGAACGCTCCAGCTCACGGTAAGCTCCATGCTCCCCCTCTCTCCCTCCTGCCTTCCTCGCAGGCCGGGTAAGCCTCAGTCAGGCCTGACCCTTCATTGTCATCCCTCTACATTATCTCAGCAGAGGGCCAATTAGGCATTAACCACATTATATACCCAGAGACCCCTCTTTAGCCACCGCTGGGCTCAATAACACATTACCATAGAGACTCTTTAATAGGAGATGCTGTTAATTGTCAGGCGACATGAAAACCTGCCCACTAGCATGAACTTGTGTGACAAGCCCTAGTGACAGTGACATTTAAAGACAGAGGGGGAAAAAACAATATTGACAACGGCAGACAGAGACTAGGACATCACGTATCAAAAAATGATTCATTGAATGATTCAACGAGTGATTCATGAGCAGGATTTATGGGCAACCATGAAGACAGCGACTGACTAGTAATGACAAATTGCTTTGTGATGGTAATGACAGACAAAATAGCTGGTTTGAATATTGAGCTCATGAGAACTCATGAGACTACATAGCAAAGGCTACATAATATCCATTTGGGAAGTGGTTCTTTTTTTGGTTCTCGTTTAATGGTGACTGTCCAATATTTATTGTCACCGATGAGAGTTTGACAACAGAGGTGCTAGTCAACAGGACATAGAAGCTGTCTGGCTGTTTCAATGATTCAACATACTTGTCTTTTTTTGTACATTACAGTGAGGATATTTAAAAAGGATTGAGATGGAATTCATTTAAATTGTTTAAAGCCAAAAACATGCCCAGGCTGGTGGAAGATCGTATGCCAAAACAAAGAATCCTCTAATCCAGAAAAATCAGATAACATGTCATTACAAAACAACATATTAAATAAATCACACATATCTCAATCTGTTCCATAAGTCAGCGGCAATTATGCATGATTAAGCAGTCCTTTTTTTATCACATTCTGCATAGTATCAATTCATCATTGATCTAACTCAAACCTGAATCTAAACATGATCAACTGACTAAAGCAAGGCTCCAGCATAACAAAGTGTTCTCTCAGGTAAGAAGTTGTTTTTGGTTTCTTGTTTAGAATCTAAATGAGAAAAAAAAAAAAAAAGAAAAAGAAGAAGACTTGAGTCAAAAAAGAGTATGGCAAATGATCAGGATAAAAAAAAAAACAAAAAAACATTTGCATTTTAATCAGGGAGGCCCATTTAGAGGAATTATTATTATTATTATTTGTTTTATGCAATACAAAAATAATCAGATCCCCTAATACTAAAAAACACCAGAAAATCGAGATTTTAATTATTTTGTTGCTAATGGTCAATAACTACAAGAATAACAAATTGCAGTAAATGGTAAAACTATTTGTGCTATAGACCAGTGTTTTTATGAGTATAATGAATTAAGTAATGTGATAATAAATACCAGGCTGCAACTTCAGGCAGCATAACAGGCTGTTATTGTAGAGCTAAAATAACAGGAAGGTACAAAAGGCTGCATCCACTCTTACAAAATACGGTGCATAATGTTAGGGATGTAGTGGTATTATCAATTTTGTGGTATGGGGTATTTATCGAATGTCCCCTGACCAAACTCAGAAAACAGGTCTCATCGCTTCCGCTTGTCGGAGAACGTGTTAATAGCCATAAAAAAATAATAATATAAATTGACTTTTAAGGTAATCAGTTAAACGAGCTAGCTGTTTTTATTGGGGACATTTTATTTTATATTTATATATAAATGTTAGTGAAAAGAATAAAAATAAAAAACTGTTATATATCAGTCCACATATGTGATGGACATTAGTTATGATTATCTTTAGTTTCTAATCTGAAGTCATCTTGAGCAAATTATCTTCATATTTAACGAGGCATACGCAAAATGTGTGAACCGGAAACAACGAGACCTGTTTAGCAGAAAACAGAAGTCTGTTGCGCATATACCACATTGTGACAGCAAAACTGTCTCGATATCATCGTGGTCACATGGCAGTATGAAATGATAGATCTTCCAGGCAAAAAGTGTAGATTTTTTTTTTTTAGATTTTTAAAAAAATCTATTTAAACTTCTTATTCTAACATAACAAGTCTTGTGTTTTGGGACATTATACTTTGGCAAAGTATCTTTCCAACAAGCTAAAACGGAAAAAAAACAATATTGCTTAATCTCTTCATCAAGTCTGTTTTTGCTGCATGTTTCAAAGCGAAGTGTGCACTTCGTTCAGGCGCTTAGCCCTTGATCCAATGATTTCTGTGCATTTGGGAATGCAACAGCAACCAGTTATGCTTAGATGACTGCAGAATTTTATTACATTTGTAGAGTGAGATGTGCAAGCCTGTTTTCACTGAAGCTGTAGTTTTCCGTCAAAATGAAAGCGCTACTGCCATTCAAAATAAAAGCTTAAAAGTCCAGTATGAATTGCTGACAGATAGCGGTTTAAATGGGTAACATCTCTTTCAAGTGTAGAAATGAGAAATCAATACTGTAATTTCCCTACTGTAGTGTAAAGCAAAAATAATATGCTTATGAAATATTAATTTACATTTATTTTATAGTACAATTGTTTTACAATATATGGCTATTATTCTTATAGGAAAAACAACAATATAAAATTGTTGCTATTATTATATTCTAATTCGTTTGGCTTCCGAAAACACCAGTGTGAATGTAATTTAGACTGAGACAGTATGCCACAACTAAAAGTTCAGGGCTCATATTCATGAAAATTCTTAGTGCAAAAAGTTGCTCCTAGTGACAAAATTCTAAGAAAATTCTTAGAAAAGTGGGTGTTTTCTCTTAAAATTAAAGAAAAGATTCTAGTAAAGAAAAAAGTCATTCAGAAAGCATCTTAACCCTTAAAAGATGTCTTAAGGTCCAAAATTGTTAGGAGTACGGATGAGGACTTTTAAGAAGCTTGAGAGTTTTTTTTAGCAGTGGAGAAAATGGACGAAATATGAAGAGGGAGAAGCAATATGTTGTACGCAATTCATGACAGTGAGTTAATAAGATGCTGCTACACATTAGTGTTCATGACCCATCTTATTAGAGACATGCTAACATCTCCTACATAGCACAGAAATGTCATAGTGCCAGAAATGGAAGTAATCACCAAATTAACTACATGAACATATTTGGCAACTGGAAAAATGCAACTATGCAGCAGTGATGATTTGGGTATGTCACAAACAAGCATCACACAAACAATTACCTTGTTCATTTTGTTCAAAAGGCTGTGTCATAGCTAGCAACAGGGTCAGCCCCGCCTCCTCACTAAGATACAAGTTTTTGTCTTTTCCTCGCTCTGAGTTGCTCTTAGATTGGTCCTGAATCACTTTTAAGCTAAGACTCATACGTACATTTTTTTAAGTTAAATTAGGAGCTTTCTGAGAGGATTCTTAGAAGCTTTAAGAATACGGGCCCAGGTACTTTTTTCTCACTTAAGTTTTCCTAGTAAAGAACATGGGTTGGAGCTCTTAGTTTTGAGTGAATTAGACATTATCTTAAAATATATATATATTTTTTCTTTCTTTTTTTTTTTTGTACAGTGAACTTCATATTGAGGTATTATCGTACCTTGATATTTAAATACCGCTATATCCCTAATGTACATAAATCATGATCGTAGGTAGAAGGAACTGCAGTCTGTTCTCTTGGTAAATGCACAAACACATGAAGTGTGGCTCTGTTGAACGAGCACTTCATTTTATAACACCAAAGTACCTTTGTCAGGAGGCCTCAGCTGTGGTTCACCTAAAGAACCTCTCAGTGGAGATGGAGTTGCTTAGAGAGCCAAATCAATAAGCCTTTAGCCTGAGGGCAGGGACCGGCTAGGGAATGGGGCTGAGCAGCAAAGGCTTCTGGATCTTCACAATTATGATACTTGTTTTTGCTACCTTAAGACTATTACTTTCAGTCTTCAGACTATTTGATTTTTTAAAAGCTAACATATATAAAAACTAATTTTAGTGGTTACATTATTCATAATATCCAAGAAGACTAAGCCCACACGTTATAATGAATGGAACTTGCAAGTGGGGAGGAATTAGCAGAAATGTATCAATGGCAAAAGTTCAGATTCCTCCCAAATCTGCTTATTTTTCGTCTTTGAGTGCATATTCTACACGGGTCTAGTGAAAATGTCTTCAGCTATGAACAAAGAAGTAGGTGAAAGGCGCAGACGGAAAGAGAGAGGTGTGATTATTCCCCATATTGTTTTGTTCTGACAACTCAAAGTATCACTCTTGCATTAATGAGGATCCTACAATCCTAAACCACGACAATGGCCCAATGAGCAGAAAGGAGGCTCACTCTGAAATACTTACTGTCTCCACAAAGACCTCCACATTCCTTTGATGACTCACAGTGTCCAAATGGCCCACTGAGAGAAGTGACTCTTTCATACTCATCTGAGAGTAGGCCTGTGGAGTCAGGTCCTTGGGGAAATGGGTGACTTCTTTTTCTGCACCAGTAGTCTATTATCCAAGACGGCAGAGGAAGTACAAAAAAAGACCAGACATTTCAAGGCAATGCTTCCCCTGGTCAGGCATAGTAGTAACTGTGTGCAGGTCTGCATGCAAATCTCTGCAGCATGACTGAGGCGGGTAGGTAGACCTCACTGACAGGACTGCTAATCCAGAGCAGAGCCATTGATTGAACACGTCCCTAAATGCTGTGCTCTGCCTGGCAAGTGCAGCCATTTTAAGTCTCGTCAGGACAGGGCAGACTAGGTTTACATTATAATTGTAGGAGAGCTACGGTGGACTTAAGCGTTAGCGGTTTAATGGCGTAGCTCCACCGGATACGGGAATCTGTGGTTAAACACTTAATGACGCAGAAAACATTACCATTAAATGTAACAGGATATTGATTAGGTGTATAACGCATAAACACAATGAACATCAAATTGACGCTCTGAATAATTTCAGGTCCACCTCCTTTGTTCATGTAATCTCTATTAGGTATGGAAATCAAGATGAGTCATCTATCAAGCAAGGTACCTTTGAGATTTATCTAAGTGCTATAAATTGATTGGGGTGTACAATATAGACACAACTGCGCTCTGAAAAAAAAATAAAAATAAAACACTGTTCAACATTTAAACCTATATTATATATCATCATCAATACAATCTCACAGTAACCTTTTGACAATAATACAAGTTGTTTTTAAAAGAGCACTTGTTTTATAATTATATTTAAAAGATTGAAAGAGAAAATTGTTAATTCTAAACTCTTTTTTTTAATAATAATGTTGTGTTTAATGAAGGTAATAATGAAGTGTTGCTATTGTTATCCCCCCCCCCCCCCCAAAAAAAAAAAAGGTTTTTGGTAACTAAAATAAAAGAAATATAAAAACAATACAAGATGATAAACTAAATAATAAGTACATAACAAAATTACTAAAATGTAAACTATTGTTAAAATGAAAACTAAAAATATATTTATTAAGTTATTTAAAATGCATGTTTAAATAGCAATTAATCATAAAATTCAGTCAGAGTCACTTCAAGAAAGGTTTGAATTCTCACATTTGCTCACTGCTGTGTCAAGTCATTACTAGGGACCAAGTCATTAGCTGATGGTGCACCCATTTATTACAGCTAAAGAGCGATGAGCAAGGTGGAGGAGAGACAGATCAGGCTTTGGGACGGCCACGGTCGTAGGATTTTTACTTCCGCCTATAGCTCAACACATCCATTTCTCTGTCAAATCTTTGCTGAGCATTTAGGGTGCGAAATGGGTATAGATTTGAGGCACCATATATTGAAACAGCAGAGAAATGCTGTTATTCCATATAATCACCTGGAGAATAAAAAGCAAATTTACACTTTGCTGTGTATTTTCTTTTTTTTTCTTTGAAAATACAATGGGGTACAGTTTGGATGTGCTCAAAATAGTTGCCGTCCTGTCAGCTTCTCTAAGATCTGTTGGTTTTGCCCCAAAAGCAGACTGAAGCTGGCCCAATACCCCCGGTGCTGAGCAAAAAAAAAAAAAAACAAAAAAAAAGAAAAAGAAAGAAAAAAAAAGCTTAGTGGGCTTTTTTCCTCAAGGCGTAGGAGTTTTAGTCGTGAGTTAAGGTAATCCGAGCAGACGCTGTTCACTTGCCCTTGTTTGTAGACTCCTGTGCCAATTAGCGGACTAAGGAGACTACGTGTGGCATATTTTCAACGTGAGATTAATTCATATTTCACAGCATGCCAAGCAAAGGAAAAAGCTGATCTTAAAATTATGGGAGCCATCAGAAAGCAGGCAAACCAACAGATGCATGCTAGCTTCATGTACAGGATCGTCACAGCTCATTGTCCTTGAAAATTAATCGGAATGAAATGACAAGCCTGGGGACTGCAATCCGCGGCGCACTGCAACAAGACTCCTGAGCAGAATATTTATGTAAGCCTGGCTAAGTGGCAACAGATGATATCTGTATTCCAACTGGATGGCAAGACTTGAAATGGCTGTGATAAACAAGCCCGGGCAGGCGGCATTATGAAATGTAAATGTAGTGATTCGGGTTCAGGACTAGGCCAATGAGGGCGTGTGAGGGTGGAACTAGGGCGTGAGGGGGAGGGAGGAGAGTCGCCATACCGTGGACTATATCTGAGCTTACCAGCTAACTGCTATGACATATGGTGCGTGATGCCATTACCATGCTTGCCGTGCACAAGCTCATTTTTCAACAACCTAACAGCCTGAAAAGGCAATGCTTACAGTACAATGCCATTTTGAACTCACTCTGATGGTCCGATTGGAGTCTAGCAAAAAACACATTAATCTCGCTCAGAGACCGTATCACTATTGGTTTAGGATAACTCATCGGCTAGCGAGAGTAACTAGCCATTGGAACTCACACAGTGACATGATGTTATTTATCAAGTCTCAAAAAACAATCAATAATACAAAAAAAAATAAAAATAATCTATAATATGATATGCTACACTTTCTACTGACTAAGCAGATAGTCCTTTTGGGTTCTGCCCATCCATAGCCATGTGCTCTGCCTATAATAACAGATAAAAACAATAATTCATTTAAAAATAATTCAATTATCCTGTTGTTTATGCAAGACTTTCAACACATCAAACCACAGGGAATTGGCACACTGCTTAAGTCATTAGAAGGTGTTCATCTGCAATAATAAGCAAACCATGTACTACTAGCAGTAGACGTTGGCAGATAGATGGCATGTTCCAATTCATTTAGAAAGTGAGAGAGGAAGTTGGGGGGGGGGGGTGGGGGGGGGGGGTAATGTTTCAGTTGTGTGCTTCATTTAAACCACAGTTTAAGCCCAGCCTCTCTTAAATATCCAATTGTCTCAGGCACAGAAAAAAGAGAGAGGGAGAGAGAAGGAAGGAAAGAAAGAAAGAAAGAGAGAGCACTGAAGAAAAAAAAAAGGGTGAGCAGAAGAGCAGCAGGAGGAGGTGGAGGGTGGGAGGGAGAGCGAGAGCGAGAGGGAGAGGGAGAGGGAGAGAGAGCGCCTGGGCTGAATTGTGAGTGGCTTACGACACTCAGTGAACAGAAGGTGTTTCTGCATGCGCTGCCAGTGCACTAGTCTGCTGCAAGGGATCGAGCATCTCTCTCCTCCCCATACACCGCGCCTGCCTTCAGCCTCAGCATCAACAGCCTCCGCAGCCCACAGGAAATGAGCTTCATACAAAGAAAACGTTGCTGAAGATTTGAGTCTTACTAGACACACTATCATCAGTGATCTTCGGATACCACTGCTACACAGACAATTAAAAAGGACAGGAAAAAGCAAAAGAGAGCTATATGATGCAGATCACAGAGCTTTTGCATGTGCATAATTGTGAAGAAACGACCACTGACAGAATGCCAACGAGCTTCACTCAATGTACATTGTGCAGGTCAGTGATCACTTTAGGTTATGGATGGTGATTTGCGACGACAGATCGGGAGTCTTTGATGAGAAGGGAGGAAAAGAGGGAGAGTGAGAGTTTGGAGTGGATTATTCCCTCCTTCGTGCGTGCTTTCCCCAGCTCGTCTCTCCCACAGATCGGCGCAGCAGTCAATGCAGAGGAACGGCGGAGAGAGGACAGCGCTCATGCATGCAGCCCGGGAAACTTGCACTTCCTACCAGCCTGCTGAATGCCACTTGGATTCGTTCTCTTTTTGGCTCTTTCACACGAGGAGAACTAAGACATTGTAAGTCTGCCAGGATCTGGTGTCCGATGAAAAGGAGGGGGGGCTGAATTTGTACCACACTGGGGTCTTTTTTAGTTTCGCACATAATTAGTGTCGGCACAAAGGGATCAACTGAATAGAGGTTGTCAGCCTCTGGAAAGGGGTGAGTAGGCATCCTTTCATGTGAGATTGATTCTTGAGGAGCGCATTTTTTTGTACCTTCGTCTCTCTTTTCCTTTCTCTCGTCTAACATGAGCAAAGTGACTTGTCGTCTATTTGCCGTCGCTCTTCTCCTTTCGACGTGGCAGGATTTCTCGACTCTTTAAGTAGCAAATCACCATCCATATTCTCTATAAATACATATCAGCTGAAAAGACTTGGGGAGTTACAAATCACAAAATCCAAAATGACCAAGATCTGAAAGATTCAATGGACTTTTTCTCTACGACACTGCAGGATATTCATGCTAATGGATTTCCTCCTAATTGGTCTGTACCTAAAGTGGCCGCTAAGGAAGCCCCCTGGGCTAATACTGTGCTCCCTAGGCATTGTTCTGAAAATAGTTCCGTTGGTGGGGGGGAGCTGTCCGAGGCCGTGCCGATGCGACAACAAGCTGTTGTATTGTGAAGGGCTCAACCTGACTGACATCCCCCAAAACCTGAGCAGCGCCATTGGCTTGTCCCTGCGCGAGAATAACATCTCAGAGCTACGGGAGGGGAACTTTGTGGGCCTGTCGCAGCTAACCTGGCTCTACTTGGATCATAACAACATCGATATTGTGGAGGAGAATGCCTTTGAGAGGCTGCGAAGGGTTAAAGAGTTGGATCTGAGCACCAACCGGATAGAGAGCCTGCCCAACGGGACCTTCAGACCCCTGCCCAACCTGCGAATATTGGATTTATCCTATAACAGACTTCAATCCTTGGAGCCAGACCTTTTCCATGGCCTTAGGAAGCTTACCAATTTACATTTGCGCTACAATGCCCTTAAATTCATCCCTGTGCGGATTTTCCAGGATTGCAGGAGCATGCAATTCCTGGATCTGGGTTACAACCAGCTGCAGAGCCTGGCACGTAATTCATTTGCCGGACTCTTCAAGCTCACTGAGCTGCATCTGGAGCACAACGAGTTGGTGAAAGTCAATCTGGCCCATTTCCCCCGCCTCATATCCCTGCGGACCCTCTACATGCGGAACAATAAGGCCACCATTGTGGTCAGCACCCTTGACTGGACCTGGGACCATCTGGAGAAGATCGACTTCTCCAACAATGAGATAGAGTTCATTGAGCCACATGTGTTCGAGAGTGTGCCCCACCTTAACACTCTTATGCTGGACTCAAATAAACTGACTTACATAGATCAGCGGATTTTGGACTCATGGACATCCCTGAGCAGCATCACTCTGTCGGGTAATGACTGGGAATGCAGCAGGAATGTCTGTGCCTTGGCTTCCTGGCTTAGCAACTTCCAGGGACAACGTGACAGTGGCCTGTTGTGCGCCAGCCCGGACATTGCACAGGGTGAGGACATACTGGATGCCGTCTACGCTTTCCAGTTATGTGAGGACAATGTGGAAGCAACCACGCAGACCTTCACCGCTACCAGAAACCGTGCCAGAGGCTTTATATACGATGGGCCAACGAGAAACCCCTACGACCTGCAGGACGTGGAGGGCGGGGAAGTGGTGACCAACTCCCTAACGGTGACTGCATCTGCTGATGACCTGGAGAGCACCATGCAGATTCACAAGGTGGTGACAGGAACCATGGCCCTCATTTTCTCCTTCCTGATCATGGTCCTCATGCTCTACGTGTCCTGGAAATGTTTCCCAGCAGGCATCAGGCAGTTGAGGCAGTGCTTCACCAGCCAGCGTCGCAAACAGAAGCAGAAGCAGACCATGCAGCAGATGGCTACTACGTCTGCGTCCGAGTACTACGTTGACTACAAACCCAACCATATTGAGGGGGCACTTGTCATCATCAACGAGTACGGCTCTTGCACGTGCCAGCAGCAGACATCTCGAGAGTGTGAGGTGTGATATGCCACCCATGTCATTTTTAAAAGTCAGTGGTTTCAAAGTACGGATGGATATGGAACACACGTTAACTTGGCACCTCATTTTGCTGCTCTCAGGAGGAAGCTACTGTTTCTCGAGTGCAAACAGACTAAAGACAGGGATTTAGTGCTGATTTCAACAGCCTCAAAGCCTTGTGGGAGAACCTGACTCTGACACCTGTGTACTTGATGCAAAAGATGTGGAATAATTATGTTGCCCTGTCCTGGCTTCTCTTATGAAGAGTGGATATTTGAGCTTTAATGTGTCTTTCTACTTCAGGATATTCTAGGACTTTCTAAAGCTATCGAGGACATCCAGAACAAAATTTTTACTGTGGTAACAAACAGACAAAATTGGAGAGGAAAACAACAAAACAAAGAAACCCTTAAAAAAAAAAAGATTCTATGTAAAATATGTTAACAGCAGAAATGCAAGAGTGGGGATAAAATGCAAGATGTTATCCTATTTCTTTTGTAATCTATGGAGAAAAAAAGAGGAAAATACAAATGTTTAAATAAATGAATTGCAATTCACAGTACTCATTATTGCAGGTGAGTTGGAGGGTTGCTTTTTTGTCTGTGATCGCGGAGAATGATGTTCAGAAGGCTCTGCAGTATTGCAGATTGTAAATAAGCAGGGCTGTTGGGAGCACTTCACTTCATTTGAAATGTTAAGCCTCAGTCTAAGATTCAGATCTCTTCGTCTCTCCCTGAGATATAATCACTGTGCAAAGCTTGATTGCTATGGCTGTTGCAGTTGCCCCCCTTGTACCTATCCTGAATAGATTAAGCAAACTAGCGAAAAACAAAACAGGCTGATGCGGTTTGATCGGATTTCACATGATAAAGTCAAACATTTGTGTGCTGTGCAAATAAACAAGACAAGGAGTGTCTAAGACCTTAATTCCCTTCACTGCTTCCACAGACAACACATAAAAAGAGCCTCAGCCGAGGGGTGAGAATCAGAGGGAGAGGAGGCCTTAAACATTTAAATCTAAACGTACTTGAACTGGGTGTGATTAATAATCCATCTTTATTTTCTCTATGTTTTGTTTTGTTTTGTTTCTCCCATGAAAAAGGCTAGCCAAATTCTAGATGTATATTTAACTGTGGCTTTCTGTTTAACTGTGACATTATTTTAAAAGATGTCCTGTGGTAAGCCGTTGTTATTGTGTGAGTGATCATCCTGATGGATTGTTAGATTGTGTGCACTAGTGGCTATTGCGCTGGTGAAAGCACAGGGCCTCTGAGAGAAGGTACAGGCTGCTCCCTAGTGTTCATACCAGCAGTAGAGGAAGACAAGATACCGCAGCAACAAGCCCTCGAATTTCTTTTGCCCAGGCTTTGTGTGTGTTTGTGTATATGCCTGTTGCTTGTCTATATGCATTCTTTAAGCTCAGCTCAGGATTACTACCACAGCGTAAAGTCTCTGGACTAAACAACAAAAGCAGGCTGATTATACAAAGGGAGATCTTACTTTACATTGACTGTGCTGTCACCTCACTCACTTGGCTGTTATAATGATGGATTTGTTTAGTACGCATAGAGGACATGCCACTGTGAAGATGGTGTGTGTATGTGTGTGTGTGTGTGTGTGTGTGTGTGTGTGTGTGAGAATGTGTAAGAGTGCATGTATGTGTATGCATTTCAATTTGACTATTTAAGTGGGTGTTTTTTTTTTTTTTTTTGTCGTCTCCTGAAAAGGTAGAATTGAGTTTGTTCTGACCAGCTGCATGTGTGAAGTATTAATTTGTCATGTATGACTGGGATATGCCTTAAAGGGACAATGTAAGGCTGAGCAAATATTTTTACAATCAAATCAAACAGTTTTATTATGAATTCCAAAGTCCCGCCCCCTTTGAATCCTTTAATACTTGATATGAAACTGTTCTATTTTCAGCACTGTATTTGATGCGTATATGAAGCTAAGCCAAGCTAAACCAATAAAATGTATTCCTACTGTTGTAAATGATACGCAATGTGACACACTTTGCCCTTTTCTGATTAATCTAGTCGTGCTGGTTTTAATTTATTTATTTTATTTGCTTTTTATGCTTGTTTTCTGTTAGGTGAACATCTGGTTTGACACTCCTTGGACTGCAATCTTTTTTTATTCTTTTTTCATTTCATGAATGCTACTGTTCATTACATATTTTGAAGCAAACCCCTAAATATGTACACTTCAACGTGTGGTTGGGTTTTTAATGAATCCTCTGGAGAGTATTAAAAAAAAAAAAACATCTCTATTTGACTGAGTGGCAGATTCCTAGCATCAACACGCTGATGATGACAGTATTGTTCCCTGCGCGGCCAAAAAAAGAAATTGTAGCTATTCAAAATCCCCCTTCTCAAAACAGGTGGTTGGATTGAGGAAAACAAAAACACATCTTTCACTAACAATAGCTGTTAACCGTACCAGCGGCAAGGCAACCGGCAACAAGGGAAACAATGGAGACGTAGAGCGAGTTGTTTGATTACATTCACCCTTCTCTTTTCCAACTCTGAACGAATCTAAGCCATCCTCCAATCAAAGCACTTCTGTGGCCTATTTTTAGCCTTTCTAGCTTATTTTGTATCAATATTGCATGTTTGTCATTTCATCTTGGCAGTGCTGGGAGTTGTTTTGAATTCCCTTTTCCCTTAATTATTATTATTTTCTACTTTTCTTCACAAGGAGCAAATGAATATTTGAAGTGGCGGGAGGTTTTGTTTAATGTGAAGCTCTCTCCTCCTTCTTGTGCTGCTTACAAACCCCTCTGCCCTCGAACTAGAGTTACTGCTCTGACAATTAACTCTAATAATTAATACCGTTATTGATGAGGCTTGAGGTAGATCGATACGGATAGCTTTTAGCCAATTACAGACTTTCTTACTTGTTACTTTTGCAGATAAAATAATAATAACAATAATAATAATAATCTTGTGTTAGTATGGTGAGGGTGGGGGAATATGGTTTATTTATACAACAATCTTTTATTGATATTTTGGCTAATTAGTGTGGGGAGTGCTTGGCTATATGCCCAGCACTATCAGAGAGGGGGAGAAAAAGAGAAAAAGACACAACAGCAATGGTCGATCACTAAGACATGAACTCAAGCAGGGCAGAGCCCTTGGATCAGTGGGGAAGCAGTTATGCCAAGTGGTAGGGGGCAAGACATTAGCTTTTGACCTTGTTAGTCGGATGTGTGTGTATGTGTGTGCATGCAACATGCAAGTGGCAGTTAAACATGAAGATCTCAAGTGAGTACTAGAGGGCTGCACAGCACTGTTGAGTTGAGGAGGGTCAACACTGGTAAACTAAGCAAGATCACACAATGCTACAGAGCTAAAACAAATTCTTAATTCATGCAAATCATGTGGGTCAATCTATGCAAATCATCGGGATAATCTCACACAGTCTGACTTCAATGTCATATCCTGCAGGAAAGAGCCTTAGTTGACTACGTAACTCCAGAAGCAACCAACATCACTATATATATAATAGCAACTTTAATCACTAAAAAATAAACAGTTAAAATAAAATATTTTCTAACACATTCTTTTATCAAGGTATTTCAAAATTGTTTCTCAACAAAATACTCAGGGAACAAATAATCTAAGTCAAGAGATTCATGTGAATTCCATATCTCTATATGCTTGCTGTATGTCAACAACTGTTTTTATTTGTGTCAATTTTCATTTTTCCTAATGAATTAAAAAAAAAAAAACATCTAAGAAATAAACATATGCTTAAATCACCAGAAAACTCCATTACGCCTAGCACCGAGGCAATTTCCCTTACTGTGAAAAAACCCTATTAGTATTAGTATCCAACAACCTTGTATCAGCTACCTAACAACCCAAACCACGTTTCCTTGTTTTCTAGTTTCCAAGTTTCCTCAAATATCACACAAACAGATTGCATTTCATAAGAAATAAGGAATGGCTTGCGTAAATTCGTAGAAGGTCGGTGATATGCGAAAACTAGATTAAGTGTCACGGTATCAGCATACATAAAATCCAGATATTTCATCAGAGTCTCTTGATAGAGCACCAGATGCTTAACAAATTAATTAACCTTGCTTGCTGTCTCTCAGTGTTGATTGAATGCCCCTGTGTGCCATTCCCTGCCTCTGGTCTCGCATAATAAAACACCCACACATAAACAGATACCCTGCCAAAATGCATAGGACTGACCGGGACTCTAGAAGACGACATTAAGAATCTACACAAGAATTGACTGTTGCTTCCCTCGGTGACTCATAAATGCATTCGAGTCAATATCATCCCTATTATTTGCAATATAAAGTTGTAGTGAAGAACTTGCCTTCATTGGAATGTGAGTAAACTGAGCAAGGCGGCTTTATCATGCTCCAACTCATCGTTATAATTACCAACATCATCATCATCATTCTTATATGTGCATCTGCATCACTAGCGTCACATTAACTGTCGCTGCAGGGGCATTGTGCCATTTTCAAAATGTAACCAAATCATTAAAATAGCTATATATAATACATGTACATAGTGTCATATGTAGACTAATGTCAAGACTACTTTGCATGGCTTTAAATGCTCATTTACACAGATATATACACCCACGTCCTTATTAACAGATGAAGAGACGCTGAAGTGAGTGGGAAGAGGACATACATCGACACTTTATGAAACACATAATGGCACAAAAAGGGGCTGTTGCAGTTGCAATGTAAACAGCCTGGGCATTACATTATTGAAAAATCTGGCATTAGACACCATATAAAGTCAGATATCAAACGGTTGAACGGTAATGCTCAGGGCTAACGTTCAGTAACATCTGCTCTCACATTTGTGGCGCTGAACTGAGCACACAGTCGTAGGGTGGAAACAATGCGATTGTCATTTTCTGCAAGTTAGCGGAATATCTCATGGGTCGCACCCAGCGCACAGCTCACTGTTCTCCATTTATGCAGATATGTGAAAAATATCTGAAACGTGAGAAAACAGTGGTACTTATTTGCTGACCCTGACTGTGACTTTTCCCAGAAACCCTTGAGAGACAGAGCTACCTGAGAGCACTTTTGATGATTGCAGTGTGTGAGAGAGCACAAGAGCACTGTGAGATCAGGGCATATTAATGCATTGCAGTCTGTGTCTATACCACAGTTACTGTGAGTAAAGCTAGACGTATAGATGTGGCACAATAAAGAGGATCGATAGCCTTTATCTCTGTCGCTCTCTACTTCTGTCTCCTTCTGTATTCTTACAGAGTCAACTCTAAACTCCAATCTAAAGATGTTTTGATTATGTGTGACCCTATGCTTCCGTTAAAAACAAACTGAGTGCTGCAGTGATGACGTATTTTTGTAGGCCAACCCAGAAGTTAGCACCACCCCGATTCCCTCTGTGAGTGAAAGCAATAGGGCAATTACAACCACAATGAGGCTCTGTGGTCTCATTTAGCCACTTGTTAGCAACTGGAATACTACTGATGTATTTTATGGCATAGAATAAAAAAGGGGAAATATCTAGGCTTGTGTTAATCACAGACATTAACTAAAAACCCATTCAAAAACCCACTGAATTTAGGAAAATGGAACTAAAATCCTTAGTATTTTCTGGATTTTGGCCTACAAAAATGCGTCATCTGTGCAGCACTCTAATTTGCATTTTGTTTAATTATGAAATGAATGGAATGTATAGTTACCTAGCAACTAACAGCTCAATTTGCAATATTCAGAACATAATCCCTGCTATACTGTTTGAGGTAGAGTCTTACAATTTCTCATACTTGCAGGGTACAAATTTGCCTTAAGGACCCTTAAGTTCCACCACAATGTTATTTTCAATATTTTGCTTTGGAGGCAAAATCTTTTTTTTTCTTATAAACCACTTGTCCAATGAAACTTTTTTATTATTATTATTATGCGTTCAGTAGATATGGAGAAAAGTTTGTAAAATTAAAAAATAAACTAGTTGATATCAATGGTGAAATGTAACTGATATTAAAATCTGCAAAGTAACTGACAGAAATAACTTCCTATACCTGCTGAACTGCTAATTGCTATATTTACTGCTGATTTATCTACTTTGTGCCAATTACATATCTCTTCAGTATCTCAAAGTGCCAACCAATAGTGGGTTATGAGATTTAAAGTGACAAAATAATAAAAAAAAAAACACCTGATATCTGTATTTGAACAGCTGAACACTCTCTGCTCTGACAGGATGAAAAAGAAATCTTGTAGAGCAGTAATTTCCGCAGTAATTCCTCTGCCCCACGGGATATCAAAGACACTGTGCAAAAAATGGGATTAGGAGGGAAGCATAAGGAATCTTGATTGTGTTGAAAAGGACAATGAAGGCTGCAGAAAAAAAAAAAAAAACTGTCTGGATAAACAGGGGCTTTTCAATATTGGATAATAAACTAAACTCAGATTACCTATACAACATTTAATACTCTACCTAATGTAAAAAAAAAACAAGATGTCACCCTAAAAATGGTTTATTTGGCAAACTGAAGTGTAAATATTAATTAACAAGCATACTAACAGATATAGAACCTTATTTAAAGCCAATGACATATTTGACGCTTACTAAGCATACCGTATATACACATAAACAACTTTTTTCTTTTGAATTTTTTTTTTGGTAAATCTGTCGTTTTAGTATATTTATAAAATTTTTCTTGCATCATCTGCCTTCTTAGATTTGTCTTTCACTGAGTTTGCCACAATTAATTCTGAGATTGCCTTCTCTGTGACAGAAATATCTAATGCTTCCTTTGAATTTGGCTAAAAGAAGATATCTTACGAGGCAGCATAATTAAACCGCCTAATTTTGGACGGGCTTCACATCAAGAGCGCGTCTACAAATGTTGACTCCATAGGAAGTTCGCTAGGCTTTGGAACAGAGCGTATATAATATACACGGCTCTCTGTCACTGAACCAACAGTGAGAAAACAGCAGTAAGGCAGAAAATATATAATATTATATGCAGTGTGTAAGCTCTGTAAAGTCTCCTTATGTGTTATGTATAGAGCTTTTAAATATGCAACACAAATTCGGCAAGCATTATGGCATGCTAATATGTTTCCCACAGCGAGAGCTACAAAATACACTCAAATTAAGCAGTAGATTTCAAGTGAAAAAGTGTCACTTATATAGTTAGTGTCAGCACAGATGGACATTCACATAAAGAGAGAAATGGACTGCATTTTTCACAGGCTGTGATTAGATCACCATCAACAAAGTCAAACACCCTGGATCTTTCTTCTCATTCTTTCATGCCAGACAGACGATCATCTAATTCACATTTGTCTAATGAATGGGACTGACTCTACAAAACTAATTGTCAGCTCAAAATTCATGAATTCATGAAATGAGAAATCACAATTCCCTTGATCTTTTGACACATAAGAGGTCATTGTACTATAAAAACATCCTGTAAGTTTCAGAAACACTTCGATTAGAAAACTTAGAAGTTCACTTCCAGAACAAAAATTTACAGATAACATACTCACCTTGTCATCCAAGATGTCCATGTCTTTCTTTCTTCAGTTGTAAAGAAATTAAGTTTTTTGAGGAAAACAAAATGCAGCTTCAAAGGGCTCTAAACGATTCCAGACATGGAAGAAGGGTCTTATCTAGCAAAGCGATCTGTTATTTTCTAAACAAACAAAAAAAGGGTCCAATTTATATATATGATATCTTGTTTATGACAGTTTAGGGTATGTTGAAAAACTCAAAATTGCCCTACATCGCTGCAGAAGTACCGCAATGTAAAAAACAGCAATGTAGGACGATTTCGATGGATCCTTCTTCCTTGGCTGGAATCATTAAGAGCCCCAGCATTTAAACTGCATTTTGGAAGGTAATAATAATAATTCCTTTACGACTGAAGAAAGAAAGACATGAACATCTTGAATGGCAAGGAGGTGAGTACATTATCTGTAAATTTTTGTTCTGGAAGTAAACTACTCCTTTAAACTAGACTTAAACACATTTTAAATTACTTGAAATTAAAGGTGACACATTTAACATTTAAAATCAACCAATGAGTTAATTAGACTGAACAGCAACCAACTAAAATCGTTCAGTGGGAAAATACTGTAACACCCACATAGATTGTTTACTATCCTAGACTGCATACCTGCATAGGGCCCTATGATTTCAGCAATGCGGAAAACGCTGACGGAATTGCGGAATGCAGTCATTAAAACTAAATGTATTATTTAATGCAGAATTTGTCAAAGTTTGGAAGAATTAATCAAAAGTATGTCATCGAATTAAATCCAATTGAGCACCAGTATGTGTAAATATTAAGCCGCAAAAAGACTTGTGTCTCTGTTTATGAATGGCGCAGATGCGTGTTTTGTTTACTACACATACTGACCATGCGTGACGCTCGCGTTGATTTCAGCATCTGGCTTCTCAATAAATGAGGACATAAATACATGAACAACATCTCCAGAACTGCTCAGAGAGTCACTTCATTCGCATTTGACCGTTCCATTTGAGTAAAATTTATTGTTAGCTTCCAGCCGAAGCTGTATCCAATCTAGCCAAAACAAGCTTCAGATACAGGTATTCACGGCAACCCGTCAAAATAAAAGTTCGGTTTAACTTGAAGATGACAGAAATATGTTTTTAATATTTAGAATGTACGTAATACTACTATCTACTATTTTTGAAAAATTCATAATTTTTTTTTTATGCCTTCTGTTAATATGAATACACAACACAGCATTTCTGAGTGAATAAAGGCTATTGTAAGAATAAATAAAACTTGTTATGCTTGTCAAATAATTAGACATGCTAAAACCAGAATTTGGTAACAATAAAATACAATATTCCATAGGGCCCTAAACATGTCATTTTTGTTAAATCCTTAATAAATTGATGTTAAATTGTATACGTTTCATGATTTTAATTAATTAGACATGCTCCATTAAAAAGGAGTCCAGAAAAAAAAAAAACAGAATTTGGAAAAAAAATAAAAAGGAATTTGGGGAAAAATAAAATGGATTTCATAGGGCCCTACCTGTAGTATATAGGTTTAATCCTGATGAAGGTTTGTTTGTCAAAACAGTTTAAATAAAGTTTAAATATTCCAATCAACTGTTTCATTCAATTAGCCACATAAAGCATGATGGGACATTTTAAAGATAAAGGACTTACCTATTGAAGAAGAGTTTGGGATGGAGGCATATTCAGACACAGAGACAAAAAAGGTGGAAGCAAGGGGGGGGGGGAAAGAAAAGGAACATGGTTAGAATGTTTTGCTTTAGTTTTTTTCTTCTTTAGTTCAAGATATGGGGTTCATAAATTTACTTAATATATAAACTACATATTTTGAAATGTTGTGCTACTTAAAAAAAAATAATAAATCATAAATGAAAAATTAAACACACAAAATCCACATAGGTTAATTAATCCCTTTCACTTACTCATTTATTTGTTTACTACAAATGCAGACGTTTCAGATAAAATGTGTAAGACATTTACAAATGCTGCCAAAAGATGAACAAAAGACAGCAGCATAACACAAGACAATCCTTCAAACGCATTTGTGATCAGGCTGCATACCAGTGAAAGAACACGAGAGAGAGAGAGAGAGAGAGAGAGAGAGAGAGAGAAATAAATAAAGAGGGAAAACTCTGCGCAGCGAGTGAAGATGAAACAGAATAAAGAGGTGTCAAAGACCCGTGGTGCTGTAGTTTAGACAGATGGTACGTTTCATGCTCGGGCCCCTGACAATTCTTAAAGCAAGTGTCTATGCCTACATTTGTGTGTGTTCAAAAGATTAACACACACACACACCCATACAGCACAAACGGCATTGTTCTCATTGCCCACTCTTTGAACTCTGTCCTCTTCCTTTTGCAAAACATGGCATGGCAAAACACTGCTTTGCTGCGTTTCAAAATGGCTGAGTGGGAAGATAACTAAAGGCTTCTGCTTTATGCTTCTTCCCCCCGTTTTTTTATTTTATTTTTTTATTATTCCAAAAGCACAAGTTTCACCATCACACCCCTCCATATAGTTGCTTCGGCTGTTGACAAGAGAGATGGAGTGTGTTGTGCCAGTGTGTGTCCTCTGCAAAGCACCTGATTACATTCATGGAGCCAAGAGGAGATTTATGAATGCAGACTCAGGCAAAGAGCGGCCCCATCCGCACTCTAAATAATGGCAGCGCGAAAGATCTTTTTTTTTTTTTCAGTTCCATTCCCTGCATCCCAAACTACCGGCTCAACTACCCAAATGAATATTTACCCCACTGAGATTATCTATCCACCTCGGCATTCCATTCTGAGGGTTATTTCAGTACGAAGAATGCTGGAGGCGACGGGTCCAGATGCGTGGTTGGTGTGACAGTGGGATGTATTTGGCGTTCGGTCTGTAGTGTAGCCAACGTCCCCTGCGGGAAAAACTCAGTTTATCCTCTCTAGTGTAAATATTGAACAGGTTTCGGACCAGAGGGAATAACTAATGCTAACGAATAGGGAAAATCTTAGCTTTAGCACACTTTATCAGTGCATAAGCACGCTGTCCGGGCTCAGAGACAGCAGATAAATTGAAGGGAGTTTGTTTTAAAACAGATGAATTGGGCGAGACCACACTATGTGCAACATGATCAGTCAGTGTCAGCTTATGCGAGTCAGTCTGCAATAATAACGTTAAACTGCCGCGGTGCTTCGCCAAGCCATAATGTGATCCAAGGCAGGAGTCCAGGAAAACGGCTGAATGTAAACATACGCATAGCTTGACATGTATGATCTGCGTGTGACGAAAAATGAAAAGGGATTTGACACTGATGGTGCTGCCTTAGAATAAAAACATATTTCTGAAATGGATGGTTCTGCATCTGAAATGTGATTGGATGAGCCACTCCACTCCGCTGTGCGTCATTCCCATACAAAATCCGCAAAAAGCTTCAAAGATTTCAATGGAATTAGACCACACGTCATTCTCCTCTTGTGTGTCCATTTATTAAACATTTGGATAATCTGATAATGCTTTCTGCTAACAATAAGAGTGTAGAAGTCATTTGCAGTTTTACTATAAATAATTAATTTTAAAACTAAACAATCATAAATTAAACTAATGCAGATGTCATCAGATTTTACTGCATTTTCTACTAGAAAATAAGTGCATCAGTACATCTTAGCGTATCAACAGATCCATCTCCACTCAAATTATCAGTCACAAATTTAGTAGCATGATGCTGCAGTCCTCGAACTGCATGTTAGTATTTAAAGTGCACACTGTAAAAAAAATAAAATAAAATAAAAAATGTTGAGTCAACTTAAAATAATTTGTTACCTGGCTGCCTTAAAATTTTCAATTCAGACAACTCAAAAGAAGTTTAGTCAACTTGAAAAGTGACAACTTAGATATTTGAGTTAATTCAACTTTAAATTTTAAGGCAGCCGAGTAACAAACAGAGTTGTCAAGTTTAACAAACAATGTTCTAGTTTAGTTAACTTGAATATCTAAGTTGTCACTTAGTACAACTTAACATTTCAACTTGAATAAACTTATTTGAGTTGACTGAACTTAAAATTTTAAGGCAGCAGGGTAACAAATTATTTTAAGTTGACTCAAATTGTGTTTTTTGTTTTTTACAGTGTACATATTAGAATAATTCAGGAATTATTTCATATTTTACATATTTACATTTAAATAATATATTTTTCGAAACCAACCA
This sequence comes from Cirrhinus molitorella, assembly GCA_033026305.1. Classification (NCBI taxonomy): domain Eukaryota; kingdom Metazoa; phylum Chordata; class Actinopteri; order Cypriniformes; family Cyprinidae; genus Cirrhinus; species Cirrhinus molitorella. The sequence goes on from CM065120.1 coordinate 31,416,929, forward strand.
CTAAACATAATCCTCTATAATGATTGTAACCTAATTTATTAATTAAGCTCTTGCATTTTGGTTTTCTGTGTATGCTATTTTCTGTGTATGCATGAGACTCTTTTGCTATAGGTAAGTGCATTAAAGCAGCTGTCACTAGACACATTCAAAGTAGGCTCAAATGTTAGAAATAAGGTGAAATGGTAATTTAACACTTAAGATTTTTTATGGGTCTAGCCTTTGCCCCTGAAGTGTTAGTATTTAGCATGAAGAGTCTGATATGCTGGCTTGATACCTTAATCACTTGTTTGAGATACAGCCTGATACATGTGTGCAATTGCAACCCGAGTGTGAATCAAGATTGGATTATTCTCTAACCACTTTTCCCTCCTGATGACTTTCTACTGTCCTACCAATTACAAAGACAAACAAATCCAAATAATTTGTTTCCTCAGAGCTGGATATATTACAGTGCCAAATATAAGGACAGTGCCAAGCAGACAATAATGATGCGCCAAAGGACATATACGGTAATTAAGACGCTCCAACACTGGTTCAAACTAATGACAGGTTTGAAACACAAATTATCATCCTCAACAACTATGATATCTCATTAGTTTTGTACATGTTTCTAGCATCTTCGTTGGCACTGACACTATCGGCTAGAAACATAACAGTGGAGTGGCTTATTTCTGAATGGACTTGTTTCATAATAAACTTTACAGTGATTGAACTGAACTGAACCAACACTGACCAACCAACTGACTTGAGTTGAATAATGACACTATTGTCTTTCTACAGTTGATTTATAGCAGTCTGCACTATTGATTTTGTTATTTTCCCATTTAACATTGTAAAACTGCTTTGAAACAATCTCTATAGTCTAAAGCACGATAAAAAATAAATGAGACTTGACCCTTTTTTTTAAGACATTGAAACTTATAATATTAAGGCACTGACAGTATGTAAAATGTTACATACAAATAACTCCAAATGCCTGCAAATGTTTAGAAATACTGAAAGGTTAATAGAAGGGTTTATGAAATTGTTAAAACACGGATAATATGTTTGTCAATGTTAACCCAAATGTACATACACACTTTATGTACCATTATCTACAAAAACAACAAAGTTCTGCCTGCAAACTAATGATACTTCTAGTACATCTAAGCTAAGTTCATCTGCTCAGCAAATTTAGGAAATATCTTTTTTATATCTTTTCAACAAAACAACATTTGTGTCATGATCTTGTAACTTATTGGTAAGAAATGAAATGTAGCCCAAAACCTAAAGAGGACAATAATTCTGAAGAAGTGAGGATGAATTGTGAAATGAAGCATAGCACTTTGTAGCTGCTTCAAGGGAGATGCCTCTGAGTATACTTGTCATCTCTAGAGACTGAGGAGAATGCAGCTGGAGGAAATTGGCCAGGAAATTGGTGGAAAAGAGACTTTTCTCTATCGACAAAACAACTCTATCTCGTTCATTTTTCCTCTGAGCTCCATTCAGAGTGTTCTGAAAGATACAGTCATGCTGAGGACTGTGGGTGTCTGAAGGAGACAGTCAAATGTATGTGACTCGACCCCTGATGTTTAGAGGACGCAACTGATGCTAACAAATGCATCTGCAGACAGCTTGCAGATCGTTCTTTCGAACGTGTTTACATGCATACATTATGTAATCATGCTGTAAACTCTAAAGGAACAAACTGATCTGCTGCACTTCCTTAAAGGAAATATGTTCTACACTTGTTGTTTTTCTCTGCAAAGTTGACTTGGTGTAGGTTTCTGATTTAAACAGGCTGTTCTTGAGGTGCTCTTTATATGCAAATGACCTCTGTTATGATTGGGTAACTTTTTTGCGTGATAAGAGTGACAATATCAATCAAGTTCAACTCAAGTTACTGAATTAAAGACCTTATACTTGACCCAATGAGCCCAATGAGACTTACATTACCAGTCAAACATTTTTTGAACAGTAAGATCCTAGTAGGTCCCTTCTGCTCACCAGGACTGCATTTATTTGATCTAAAGTACAGCAAAAACAGTAACATTTTGAAATATTTTTACTATTTAAAATATTTTCTATTTGAATATATTTTAAAATGTAACTTGTTCCTGTGATCAAAGCTAAATTTTTTGCATCATTACTCCAGTCTTCAGGGTCACATGATCCTTCAGAAACCATTCTGATTTACTGTTCAAGAAACATTTATTATGTCGGTGCCAATAGCCTTGTGGGCAGTGTGCTGACATACAGCGCCATTGCGCTACGGGCATCCTGAGTTCAAATCCTGGCTCGAGGACCTTTCCTGACCCCTACCCCCTTCTCTGTCTCCCACTTCGCTTCCTGTCACCAATGATCTGTCCTGTCCTAATAAAGCCAAAAAAAAAAGTAAAATTTATTATTATTATTATTATATAAATATTTAAAACAGTTGAATACATTTTTTTAGGATTCTTTGATGAATAGAAAGATCCAAAGATCAGCAATTTGAAATGAAAAGCTTTTGTAACATTATACACTATGCCATTCAAAAGCTCGGAGTCAGTGTAATTTTTTATTTTTTTATTTTTTAACAGCAAATTAGAATATTACAATGATTTCTGAAGGATCATGTGACTTTAGTAATGATGCTATTCAGGTGAAATTCCTGTGAAATTAGGAATAAATTACATTTTAAAACAGTTGTATTAAATAGTAAACATATTTTACTGTTAGGGAATTTAACTGTTTTTGCTGTACTTTGAAACAAATAAATGAAGGCTTGGTGAGCAAAAGAGACTTCTTTAAAAAGCATTAAAAACATACTGTTCAAAAACATTTGACTGGAAGTGTAACTGTCATAAAATATTCGCTTGAAGTACCCCCTAATAATTAAATAGTTTACCAACATAATCCTATATTCATGGTTCTCTGATGGCAGTTAATGGTCAAATGAAATGCAGTTTAAATCTATTTCAGTAAACGTTTATTTTGATAAAAAAAAGTGTATATTTAAATTGCTCTAAAATTATTTACACATAGGGCTGCTTGCAAATAGTTTGTCATGTATGGCAATTTCAACAGTGATATGATACCTCATATGAAAACATCTTATATTATTGCTGCTCAAACCAACTAAGACCTATTTCTGTCTGACCCTTTTTTCTTGAAAAGTCAAATGTCAAAAATTACTGTTTTAAGATAAATCTGCACTGTGAAAAAAAAAAAAAAAGTATAAAACAATTTTATTTTCCATTGCAAATTTCCAATTTCCAAATTTAAATTTGTCGCTTTCAAGCATTCAAACTCTTAACATTTCAAATCCTCAAGCTTTTTTTGGCAGAAAAACTGACATTGTGTAGACTTCTGTCGACAGAAAAGTTGGAAATTGAGTAAATGTATATTGAAATGTACTGATTTAATAAAATCAGAGCCTTTGGTTTGATAATCGTAACAAGCTATATCGATCTATTTAGTTGTGCAACCTCATTTATTTATTTCATTTAACATTCCATTTAATTAATTATGAGTTTTACATCAACTCACAAATGCTGTGGAGCTCCCTCACACACCCCTAAGTGTTCACATACCCTGGCCTACTAGAAAGATCAGATATATTCATCAATTAGACAAAGTCTGGTCCGAGTCTTTATCCGAGCATAAACCCTGTCTAAATCTTAACACAGATGCATGCATGTGCTCAGACAAAGAGGGCTTAACCTGTCACCTGCACACACTAACTCTCATGCGTGACTGAGCTCTCTTTTATGGTTATGTGGCAGCTGATGAATGTTGTCCGCCTCTCCTTCATGCTAAACAATCACTTCATTCCTCGCTTGCACGCCCTCCTCCTCTGGTTTCACTCACTCACCACACGCCCTTCCCTCTCGCTCACAACAACTGGATGGCAATGGATGGAAAATGCCGACAAAAGTGTCTGGCTCGGCCGAGTGTGAGAACCTTGCCTGCGGGCATGGCCATGTGAAAAGGGAATTACTTCAAAGCTGCAATAGATTGCGGGAGCCGAACACAGACCACTCGGTCACTTACTGCAGCCTGCTTTCATTTGCTGCTGAGCAAATCAAAAGTGGCCCTTTACAATCATCTGTCAAAAAATATAGGGATGCATAAATGTATAAACAAGGATGTGCGTTTCCATTTACGTCTGAAATATTTATTTTAGGGAGAATGACCTCTAAATTATCAACATGATTTGAGGAATGTTTATTTGCATATCACTCAATAATCACTGTACTGCACAATAAAAAAATATCAGAGCATTTATCATGGCATTTTACGTTTTATTGTGGGCTGATATTAATATGCATTTCATGTTATAATTTAAATTACAATCAGAATTTCAGATTTTTTATCTTTTTGCCATATAATTATCAACATCTGCACTAAACTGCATATCTTGCCCTTTTTTTAAATATATATATATATATATATATAATTGTTTTTTAAAGAAGTCATTTCTGCTCATCAGAGGTGTGATTATTTGAGTAAAAATAAAAAATAAAAAACGTCATATTGTGAAATATTATTGCAATTTAAAATAGTAGTTTTCTATTTTAATGCACTCTTTTCTTGTAATGCAATGCTGAATTTTCAGCATCATTACTTTAGTGTTAAACGATCTTTCAGAAATCATTCTAATATGCTGATACTTTTATTCAGCAAGGATCTGTTATTTTATAAAAAGTGATAGTAAAGTCTTTTTATTTTGAATAAATGCTGTTCTTTTAAACATTTTTATTCATCCAATAATCCTGAAAAAAGTATCACTGGCATCAAAAATATTAAGAAGCACAACTGTTTCCAACACTGATAATAAATCATCACATTGAAATGATTTCTGAAGGATTGTGTGACATTGAAGACTGGAGTAATGGCTGGAAATTCAGCACTGCAGAAAACAAATAATAAATAAATAATAAGAAATTGTAATTTTAAATTGGAATAATATTTCATAATATTACTTCTTTTCTGCATTTTTGATCAAATAAATGGAACTTTGATGAGCACATGAGACTTCTTTAAAAAACATTAAACATCTTACTGATCCCAAAACGTTTTTTATATACATATATTTTCTCTATATAAATTGTTCCATTACAACAAATAAATAAATATAGATTAGTATTCTAGACTGTCTGACAGAAATGTCACTTTTTTTTTCATACATATGAACATATATTTTACACATATGCTGCTATAATACATAAACAACTATTTATTATATTTGCAGGTGGCCAGAAGTTACCCACCCAGCTCAGCAGAGTGAGAAAAAAATAAATAAATAAATAAAACCTTTTTGAGCCCTGAAACCGCTGCCTCATTTGACCGAAGCTTCCGAAGGTCTACACAAACAGCCCGTCCTTGCCAACAAGGGCGTGTAATTAAAAAGAAAACCGAAATCAAATCAAGCAGAACATCAAAAATAAAGCCAACCAATACAGCTTTAATTGGTCAAAGGGACCTTGTATTAAATCAAAGATACATTATACGGTGCAGAAATTTGGTCTTGTTATGCAAAGAGGGAAATGCAAGGATTAAGAGGTTAGAGAGAGAGAGTGAGAGAAGACAAATGAGAACAAAATCAAATAAAAGCAGATGGCATTCAGAACGAGTCCTGCCCAAGGCCAGCACCCTCCCTCCCCTCTATCGCCTTCACTGCTTTCTTCTCTTTACACCACAAGGTAGAGCGATGTCAGGATAGAGGGTGGAGAGGCATCTGTCTCTGCAGAGGTGAACTGTGGGAATTAGCGATCAGGAGGGGATGGTTAATTAGTTTACAAGTCAGAATTATAAGAGAGGTCATGTTTTCCTTTCCCTTGGCGAGGAGAAAACCAGCACGAATGCCCTACATAGGGGAAGGAAAACACGGTGGCATGTTGCATCCCATACTGCATGACTTCATAATGCTGAAATGGCATTGATGGTATTGTTTACAGCGATAAACAGCACTGCATGTACTATTGAGGGCTAAGTATTTATGTATGAATATGCAGAAACAAAAGGGTAAATGAAAAGCGATGGTTTTACTAAAGCAAAATATACATTTCAGATGCAAACTCTAATTTTGTATAGTAGCAGCAACACAGCCAAAGTCTTGATGGCCATTAAATCAAAAGATAAATTACCCACTGAATCAAAATATTACAAACCAGAACAAATAATTTAATCTGCAAAGTAATAAAGCACAAAACAATCATCTCCTTTTCTTATCCTCCCTCTTGCTCGCTGTCTCTCTCTGTCGACCTGACCATAGTCAAGATTAAAATTCATCAATCAATCACACATTTTAATGGCCAGACCATCTCCCTTACACCCACAGCAAAAATTGAATCACAAAGGCAATTTAATTAAATTGAACAGTGATTCAATAGCTCTAATCATTCTGCACAGTAAAATGAAATCTCTCGTTCCTTTAATCATACCCCCATGTTAAATAATTACTCAATTTGAGGGTACGGTCGGGGTGGGCCCTGAGTTAGTAACTATTTTTTATATTTACACTCGCATTGTTATGGATGTATGGGTTAACAGCCTCTTAATATGGCATGTTTGACCCTGTCAACTTGATCTGCAGCCAGATGATTTCATTTCTGGGCACCATGGTAAATTAATTACAGGTCTATGTGATGGAATTATATTCCTATACAATTACTAGACTATTCAGATTCCCCTGAATAGGGATGTAAAGTTATTGGAATATATACAACTTAACCTCTGTATACAATTTGAAGCTGTCAATTTGGATAGAATTCAAAAGAGACTAATTCACATTCATTCCTTAGTCTGTTAATGCAAACATAAAAATAGGTTATCCCATTTTTGTGCATCAGCCTGAAAATTACATTTCTATCTTAGACTGTGGCAAATCTTATTAAAAAAGTTTTAGAAATTTAAGTTTGTTATGACAATGCACAAAAACACTATTTTAACTATAAAATAGATGCATTACAGCCAAGGACCTCTAAGAAAATCAAAGCCTAATGTCTAAACAAATTGTCATCCAAGTTAGAGGTTGATATCTCGATACTAGAAACTTGACTAAATTAAGGCTGTGTCCACACTTGTACTTTGGTTCAAACCAAAAACGAAAAGGATAAATTTAGTCCTGCTCCGCTTAGCGTTCACACTGGCAACCTACAGGCATATTGATACGTTCGCAACCTGATTGGTCAGGTTGAACGACGTATATATTTTGTGATGGAACTCATCGAACACTCCAAACAAAAGGAAAAGGTGCGTTCGACTTAAAGCGGCACTGTAGGTGTATGACATCAAAGCACCCATTCACTGATTGATATCTGTGCTGGTTTAAGTCGAATGCACCTAATGCCGTCTGCTGTGTCACATCTTGTCACTACTTCCTGTTTTTGGTTTGTTTAGAAGTAATTGGTCCTTGTTGTGTTCATATTTCATATTGCACCAGAGTTTGTTTTAATCAAACCAAACAAATTTTAGTTGTGTTTCTATTTTACAATAAATAAATAAATTACAGTGTGAACCGACCTGTAAGACACATAATCCAATCTAAACATGCATATCATATGCTTGCAGCTGTGCTTTTAAAGCACATTACATCTTTAAGGAGATTCTCAGAGCTCACTCCTGTAATAAAATTGAAATAAATTATGCGGGAGGGTTGTAGACTCAAACAAGTTCATTGGATTCTCTGGCTGCACCAATGGCCTCCTGGGCGTTATGAAACGCAATTAATCACATCCACAGGTGAGAGGTGGATGGTCAGAGCGCTCGCTCTTCCAGAGCAGTCAGAGTGGTTACGGAAATGCAAAATGGGTCATATAATGGTTGAAGAACTGCTTCAGGTGGAGGGTGCCAACATATGTTAGGCAGGAAAGGGAGAGAGAGAAAGAAATCAAGAAATGACTTGTACACCAGCTTAAGTGCCATGCTGCCATTAGGGATTAAACGTGTGGAAGCAGCTTATAGAATGCTGCAGAAAGGTGCCAAGTAAAGTGCCTGTGTGAGTAGAAAAGGGGCAACAGATTTGTGTATCTTGATAAATTCAAAAGGTGCAACAGACTTGTGTATCTTGATAAATTCAAGTCAGGCAAAGTACTATAGGTGTCAGAAAAAGTTGTGAATGTAAATAACAATACACCATTGTCTACATTGTATTTACGCTTTATGAAATTGACACAAGGCACAATCTTCCGTTGTCTCTGCATTACTTTTTTTAATTTTTGGTCTGTGTACCCACACGTCAGATGGATGCAGATGGACGTCAGATGGTCTTTGGCCGATGTGCTGTGTATCGCACCATGAGCTCTGTCTTTTTAGGAAACCATCACAAGTTACAAGTTAGGACTGCATGTTAATCATGGTTATTTTGTTAAATTATGATTATTGGCATTTCTTTCTTTTCTTAAAAAATCAGAATAATTGCACTTTCACATAAGCAAAAAAAAAAAACTGTTTTTCAATATTGTTTTCATAAGTTGAAAGTAAGGATTCGGGACAGCCACTTCCCAACTGAAAGTACCCAATAAATTATGATTTTATACATATTAAGCCTACTGATATTTTACATATTATTGTGGGTTTCAATAGATAATAAAAGGATCTTAGTAAACATCTAAGATTTGAATTCCTAAATGCTTTTTAAATGTGTTTTCTGTAGAATGGGGCATATATCTCAACAGAGATTGCTAAACTCCAACTTACATTTTCAGATGTTTTCAGCTCATCAGCGCTTTTTTAGTAATGTAGAGAGAGTGTGTGCACATTATTACCAGGTTTAGAAGATTACACAGACCAGTGTAGAAAATGTATTCATTTAAGCAAAAATTGTGATCTTGATTACATGTAGTAGCAGCCCTATTACATATTACTTCATTTTTATTTATTTTTTAGTGTAGCTTTTCATAATGTAATATTGACCATACACCTCATTGTATGGCATTAAATAACAATAAAATGACATGACATTAAATTTTCTGCTGTCTGAAACAGAACTTTTTAAAGAAAGTGTCATTTTCATCATCCCGTAATGCATCTGTTTTGTTTTGAAAACTGTTTGCTGCGCTCGGTTCCCTTTGAACATCACAAATCCTACTATCCATAAACAGCTCCTGAAAATACCAAGGCTATACTTCAGGCAAACAGAACGAGCAATTCACAAAGCTCTGCTAGGTATTTGCGGATGTTTACTGAGCTCATCTTAAATTCAGATGTGGCTACTATGCTTCATGGAAATGGATTTTGAAAGGTTACGACTGCGTGTGAATCAAAACCGCACTGGGGGAAACAAGACAAGATGAGCCAATATAACACACATTCTTCTTTCATAAACAGCTTATTGACCGACGTGCCATTTGAAACTGGTTCGGTCAACTTATACAAGCTGTGCGTGCGCGTCAGTGGCGTGATGGGAGATGTCCCGTTTTGAACTTGACCTTCCGTAACCTGTGTCACAACGGACTGAAGCTAGACAAAGAACACCCTGGCTGCCTTCCAGCGCATGATACATCAACCGGCTATTATCTTACCAGGGTATTCCAGAGGCAGAGGGACAGTTCTGGCCCAACGCCGGCCTGCTTTTAGAGGACAATTCATCACTGGGTAAGGCATCACTCTGTCAATTCCCAATCCCACAATGCTCAGGGTCAAAGGGTCGAGTGGGAAGCCGAGAACATAGGATCTTTAGCGTTGGGATTTGCAACAACCTCAATGTGCCATTCACTCTTAGAGATGCTGAGAGAGTTCGACTTGTGAGGCATCTTAGGGCCAGATAACAGACCTCAGCAGTCTTGTCCTTCTCAGCAATGAGCAATTTCACTTTCAAATCACGTCTGGGGTCAAACCTGCATTTCCCATGCAGATTAAGTGGATATGAACATATGGAATGCCATATTGTGTGACAGTACATGTGAAGATTAAAAGCTTGTGTTTTCTTTTAAGATACTGCTGACTTTCAGAATATGTTTCTGAGACTGTAAAACAATGCTCATGAATCATATTTGTGACAAAATACAAAATACAAACTCTCAATTATTCTGAATCATTACCATGAAATTGACTCTGTGACATAGAGGTACCATGCCCTTGTTCATGTGTGTTTTCCAAATGTCTCTATAGTTCATGTGCCTCAGAGCAGAAACGATTTATCTGCTTATCGCCGCTTAAATGGTGTAGTTTGCATTCAGTACGTGTTGGAGAAAAAAATAAATGTAAGTTCAGCTACATCACTGCACAACAGTTCACTACCACAAACATACACTCACACATCGCTGAGAAGAACAGTGCCTGTTTGCATTATGCAGTATCCATCAAACATTTAATATGAGTGAGTAAGTGCTTGCTAACCTTTGTCTACGATCACACCTACACGCTCTCCTGAGGCATAACAGCACAGACAGCATTGCAATTCAAAGCCCCACTAGTGTGTTGGTCTAAAAACTGCCAGTTGGTATCCTCACAAATTTTGGTTCAGAAACAAAGGGATGTTAGCTATGGGCTTAAAAACAAGGCTAAGTAAATCTCCACATGCATAAAGGGTCACAGGTTTCGTAATTCAGCAGAGTAGTGGAACTTTTTTTTTTGCATATGCAGAATATGCTATAAAAGTGGACTAAAAGCAGTGCAATTCAATATTCACATTATACTGCATTCACAATGGTTTTGCTGGTGATACACAGTTAAGCAGCATTATGAATATCAAATGCTTTTAATGCTCCTTTTATTTGGTTATTGAGCCTGTATTCTGTTTTTTTTTTTAAAAAAAAAACACAAACAAACAAAAAAACAAATTAAGGATGAAAACTATTATGTCTTTCTTGCATTCTTTAACAATGTATAAACAGCAACCAAATCCAAAACTATAAAGGAGAAGTTCACTTCCAGAATAAAAATGTACTGAAAATGTACTCACCCCCATGTGATCCAAGATGTTCATGTTTTTCTGTCTTCAGTCAAAAAGAAACCAAGGTTTTTGAGGAAAACATTCCAGGAATTTTCTCCATATAGTGGACTACAATGGTAGTCAACAGGATGAAGGTCCAAATTGCCATTTCAAAGGGCTCCACATGATCCCAGCTAAGAAATAGGGTGTTATCTAGTAAAACAAATAGTAAAAAAAAAAAAAGTATATACTTTTTAACCACAAATGTTTGTCTTGCACTAGCTCTGCAATGCATTTCTTCACGCTTTACATAATCACATTGGTTATGCACGGTTAGTTCTTCATCTGTGTACTTCAGTTCAAAAAGGTAGGGTAGGGCGAAAAATCATCTCATTTTCTCATTTTCCAACTTTAAAATAGTCCAACATCATTGTTTTACCTTTTTTGTAAAGGGAGTTTGACTTTCTTTGCATGTTCACTTTCTAGACATTGTTACAAGGGCTGACAAGACAAGCATTTGTGGTTTAAAAGTATATACATTTTTGTTGTTTTAAGAAAATGAATGATTGTTTCACTATATAAGACCATTATTCCTAGGCTGTGATCCTGGAATGTTTTCCTCAAAAACCTTAAATTCTTTGCGGCTGAAGAGAGAAAGACATGAACATCTTGGATCACATGGGGGTGAGTAAATAATCTGGAAATTTTCATTGTGGAAGTGAACTTATCCTTTAAGCATTCTGGGAATTTTCACACTACTCTTTTAAATTGCCTAACAAGCAATTTCCTTTAGGAAATGCAAATCTGTTTTGTCATTAAGCAACAGTAGAGCTCTATCTGAGTGTACGGCCCTCCAGCTTGCAAATATTGACAGTATTGAGTCACAGTATAGATGAAACTTCTGATCTTGTTCTATGGGAATGCAAGAGGCTTTAAACGCAATTACTATCAATCTATAAATCATTTTGCCAGTTAGATACAAACTTCAAAGCACTTAAGCAGCAAAATAAGCAAGTGAGATCATAATACAGTTTAACAAAATATCCACAGGAAATAGCATTACTGGATAAGTTCATTTGTTCATCTTAATCTCTTTAGTAAGTTAGCCAGGGTGTGTGAAAACTCCCATAGTGGAGAATGCAAAAAATGGTTATTGTGAAAACTGGGACGCAAATCTACCTCAGATACCACATACCAACCCAAGGACAGTGCAAACAGAGAGGTTCAGAGGAAGTTTGTGACAAAATCCAAATTGTTTGTGGTTCAATTGCGCAAAGCATCTATGAATCTATTTCAGCAGCAAAGCAGAATTATACTTATATAACCAAGGAATTCAAAGAAACTATAACGATTTATCTTTAGAGCTCTGAGATATTTATGATATATGATGTTAAGCTTACTCAGACAGAAAATAGCTTTTCTCTGGCTATTAAAAACTCAAAAAGAGGCAAAGGCATTAGAAGAACATCTCTATGGCACCCTCAGCCAAGCCACAGGCCAGCACAGCAGATCTTCAAATATCTGATCTGACAGAGACACCCGCTTTTTATGCTCAGACATTCAGTCCTCATGTTTATGATGTATGACCTTGTAATAGCCGGAAACCACAGCATCTTGAGTCCTTCAAACAGAATTAGGGGTTAAAGAGAAAAAAAAGTGTTTAAAGAAAAGAAATGGCTGAAGTATTGAGCGAAATGACTTGCTGGTTTGCTGCTCTGTTTCATCAATTTTACTGCTGAAGTATGTCTATGCTGGAAAGAAGAGAAAGCGCTCTGACACAGAGTCTGTCAAGAATGCCAGTGTTAGAATGATGAAACCATTTTTGAATAGAATAAATTAAAATAAGGCTGTGATGACACATTTCCACACTTAACATTGTATAGCATTTTATATATATATATATATTCTGCATGACCATATTCTACATCCCTAATACCTAAACTTATCAACTACTAATAAGCAGTAGCTCAGATACTCGCATTTCAGCTGGATCAAGGATCGGTCATACAAGCATCCATAAGTTTCATGAGACGTCACTGTAGTTTATCGACGCCGTTTTTGTGTCCACGCTACCTGTTTCAGTCTATGGTCACAGCAGCCACAGCTACAAGAAGATCAGCGAAACACTCCCAGAAGGTTCACAACAAGGTTATAATATGAAAGGGATATACTGTTCTGATAGCTGTAACAACTGCCATCAGAAAAATACCCAACTACAATTTTATTCGATCCCAATCAGTGCTTGAAGTGGGTCGGTATGCGTATAGCCTTTAGTGTACCGGCACTTCTGCCATGTTACCGTCAGTGTCTGGGTGAATAGAAATGACACTAACGTTAAATACATCACACTACCAGGAGGAGTCACCTCTCATCTTGACAAATCATGTGAATGAATGCAACCGGAGTCGGTTTGGGGTGCGAGAGCATGTCAGGAGAGGCAGAATAGTGGAATAATAATTATTGACTACTAATGTGAATCAGTACATTATAACGAAGAAAATAAAATGTTTTTTGCGATCACATCATTTTAAACCCGTCAACTCCTAAGTCCAAGCTGATCCATTAAAAGAGAAAGCATTCAAACAGTTTAAAACAGTGCTAATGCGGAGAACAGCGACTTACAGTACATCTAGATGCCGGTAAATTATAATTTATATATTAGTGTGTATTTGGCTTAACAGCAAACGTGTTTTATAATGAATGTCATTGCCATGTCTGCAGTAAAGTAGATATGTACAAAGGTTTTCAAAAATAATCATATTCATTTTGCTAAAACTATTTATGTACAATATTACTCAAAAAAAAAAAAAAAAATATATATATATAGTTTGTCATACAAAAAATTGCACACAAGTTACACTCAAACTATCGTCCTGAGCAAAATGTAACTTTGTGAATTGTGACTGGCTGCACAAGTGGTGTAATAATTTAGGAGGTGGACATACTGTGAAATTACATAACCTACAAACACATGTATGGCATAAAACTTGAAAGCATATCAGAGAAAGTCTGAAACATCAGTATATATATATATATATATATGCATTCGCCAAAACTGACACGAAAAGGCACAAAAACATTACAAAGCACCATAAACTTTCTGTGCACTATATTTCAAGTGTTCTGAAGCTGTTCCATAGTTCAATGTGAGGTACAGATGAATATTTAAGTCGTTATATGTTCCCATCCTCCATTCAAACTGCATGTTACGTTCAGTTACTACAGTCAAATCAATGAAACACTCTTCAAGAGCGCACAGTAACTTTAAAACTGAGGTTTAAAACTGTTGAAAGAAAAGGCTCAATAAACTAACGCACAGATTTAATAAACTACGCATCAATATCTCTCTCCTTTGTAACTTTTCTATGCGGACTTGGAGTGTTGCTTCAAGCACATCATTCTGCACATGGGATGCGCATAAGCGCTTTGTCCTGCTCTGTACTGGAGCCTTTCGTATTATATTACTTTTCTGCGCAATGAAAGATTAATAGTCTTTCTTGTTCTGCTATCTTGTTCTAATACATGTTGCTGCCTTCATTACTGTGCTATGCATTTAAAATAAATGTCTTTTAATTTTATATATAATGTATTTACTTGTTTTTTAATTAATGTATTTTACAACAATACAAAGAGCAATGTGTAACATTTTACCAGATTTAGTCATACACTTACTGACTTTTATTTGTAAATAAAAATGTTTCACTAGATATTATAAAATTATTGTGCATGTGTGATTTTTCTAGAGTATCTTTTGAAGCTGAATTATCCACTAACCTAGTTTATAATAGTATTTTTGTTATAGATCATGATTATGTATTTTTATTTTTGTTATTTTTAGATTAGATTGTGTTTAACACAAAAGAGTGACAATCAGGTCAACACAGATAAATATAGAAATTCTACATTGCTATATATATATATATAAACTGTGATGGTATCAGATTGGATCAGTATCGGTAGATACTCCGAATTGTTTGTATCGAATCAGATTGGTTCTGAAAAAATTGTATCATTGCATCCCTACTAATAAGCAGAAACTTATTCAAATTTATTGCGGCAAGAGTCATAGTTAATGGTTTGTTAATAGTGAGAATTGCACCTTATATATAATAAAGTGTGACCGATTATTTAAAAAAAAATTATAAACGTAACATATTTAAATCCATTTTTATATTACGGTTAAAACAGCAAAAAGGCATAGAATCACAGAATCAGGGTTCACGAGCCACACACATATGCAGCAGACAGCAGAACAGAGTGTAACTCCTTCACTCTGAAGCATGCAGTGCATACAGATTATATATTTAATTAAATCAGAGCCATTTGTGGTTTCATAGTTACACTAGAAAATGGTTCAGTTTTAAATAATTTAATTGTGAAGCAGTACAATGAAATGAAAGCTTTCTGGGTGTATGGGTGAGATTGAGAGTGCGAAAAAAGAAAAGTGTGAGATACACCACATGAAAATCTTCAGTGAACTTAAGAATTGCAGTAAAAGAGTAAATGACTCCCAACGCAAAGCCTTTACAATCGTTAGTGACTTTATAGACGCTGAGAGCCCACTGATCAGCCTAAGGCAGGTCAAAATAGGCGGCTTCCATGGTAATCCATTGTCACCCATCGCAACGAAATAGGCTTTTAATGAAGCAGTGGAGCACATCGCACATCACAAGGGCCTTACTGATGATCGATGTGCAGGTCAGTGCCCGAGAGGACTGATTGATCTGATTGAGGTTTCAATTGATTCATTGCCAGACAGCCTCTGGTGATATGTGAAATGCAGCAAGGTTAAAAACAAGACAATCTTTAATCAGTGAGGTGAACTCATTCCTCATAATGCAAATGAAAGACAATTAATTGTGAGCGCAATTAACTGATTTGATGGCAGGAATGCAAAAAAAAAAGAAAATCAGGGTTGGTGGTATAAAAAAAGCCCTCAATATAAATAGAAAGTTCAAAAGAACTATTTATTTAAGACATAAATCTTTTGTAACATTACAAGTATCTTTACTGTCACTTCTAATTAGTTTAATGCATCTGGAAAAAAAAAAATAATACAAAAAGAAATAAAAATAAATTATAATGAATTAATTGAAAATGTATTTTTTTCAAAGGTAAGGTGCTTAGAGCAATATATAAGTAGACTACCCACAGTAAACATATGTGCAACTCTAAAGAGTCCTCTAAACCAGAAAGAAGTCAAAAAGATGCTAAGATTGCTAGAAGTCAAACACGCTACCATGCTAATGTTAGCAGCTAGTCTCTTCAAACCCTCATGAGCTGTGGTAATACATGCTGTCAAAACAAACTTAACAAAAGAGAAAAACAGAACAAAAGCAAGCACTAGAAAGGGAAACAGAGCCCCCTGCCACCCCTCTCTGTGGGAGAAGAAGAGAAAAGAGTGATGGAGGGAAGAGGGAGCGTTCTAGTGAGGTGCGAGCAGCGTTTCATCAAAGCTCTCAGTGCGGAGAACTGGAAATATACTGGGGGATAACATGCCCCAAGCCACACGCAAGGCATCTATGAACATATATACACATATTCACAGGTACTAGTGCAACTTACTAAGGGTACTGACTCTACTAACTACTATCACAGTACTTTTGCTGCAAACTACAGTACATTTTGAACAAATATCAGCATAGTGCTACATTGCTATGAAATATAATATGAATAATACATACATGTGTGCTGAGAGATATCAAAGTATGTTTGAGTTGAACACCAGAAGAGCATTTTTAAATTATGACCAGTTAAAGTGTATGATATGCTGTTCATTTCTCTTTAGTTGTTAAAGGCCATACATGGCAGGAAACATTATGTGTCAGGCAGTGAATAGAATCATAATGGACACAGTTTTAACCAAGGTTAAAACCCACAGGACGGCATCAAAACAGACCATTAAGCAAACATGGTCCACTGGTTTAAATCTGCCCAGACTCTCATTCAAGGCTCTTTCGGTGTGTAATCGCACCATTACCACTAAGCGCTAGTTTTCCATTAGTACTTCAAAATGAGCTGGATCCAAACTGGCACAATCAATAAAACAGTGTTTGAGTTAAGCATTTCATCACTAGAGAACAGACGTTTTACGAAAGGAGCTGTCCATCTCATCTGTCATATAGCTCTATAAAGTAGAGTGGTGTGGTTTGGCTAAGGTTCAAGACAGAAGATGCCACTGGTGAGCAAATGTTGATCCAAGATCTTCATATCCAAACTGTGAGGGATTAGGGGGGCTGCCAATGTCTGGCCTCGATTCATGAACACCAGTTAGTTAAAAGCCTCAGTCAGATTTCAGACAGAAAGAGATTAATGTTGGGAGCTTTACTGAGGCGTTTGAATCCCCGCCTCACCACATCATCTCCCAACTAGTTTCTTGGTGCCAAGTCTGACAGACTTACTTTGGCAGAGCCTGGCAGCGGCCCTAATTCATTGCATTAATAAGTGAATAAATAAATGCAGATGGAGTTGGCCCCTCAATGCTAGTTTTAATGCACTGTCGGCCCAATGGGCCAAAGCCCATACCCTTACAACCTCTGACAGCTTCCTCCTTGGAGTCAGATGAATAGGGCTAATCAAATCAACACTGCTGACAGTGATTAGACTCCACCCCTAATACAATATTTTATGTACCCTAATCAAAGTTCAGTCATAGCAGATGAGTAACATCTAGACATCTTCCAAACACAAAAATTAACCATCCGCACACCCATTTTATCCCATTCAATTTTGCAAAAGCCAATTACCCATAATTGTTCTCCCAATGCCCAGAATAATTGTCGAAGAATATATGGAAGCCATGTAGACAGCATATTTCTTTTATAACCTACTGCTTATGTGAATGTTTAAGAGAAAGCAATTCAGCTAGAAACACTGCAGGTCAAAAGTTTGGAAGACGAAAAACAAGTCTCTTATGCTCATTAATGTGGCTTTTTTTTCTGTTATATTTTGAAATATCACTACAATATAAAACAGCTGTTTTCTAGTTTAATATACTTTAAAATGTAAAATATTCCTGTGAATTTTCAGAAGTAATTACTGCAGTTATCAATTATTGTTTGTGCTAAATGATTATCAATGATCCTTATTATTATCAATGTTTTTGTTTCCTAATACTGTATTTTGTGGAAACCAGGATCAGGACTTCAGGATTCTTTGACGAATAAA
Organism: Cirrhinus molitorella; assembly: GCA_033026305.1. NCBI lineage: Eukaryota > Metazoa > Chordata > Actinopteri > Cypriniformes > Cyprinidae > Cirrhinus > Cirrhinus molitorella. Next base: position 31,434,936 of record CM065120.1, read on the forward strand.
AAGTTCAAAAGAAGAAATGGAAGACTTGGATACTAGCTGCTGAAACATCAGCTATGTCATCACAGAAATACATTTTATTTAAAAATATCTATACATATAAATATAAATATATTATACATATATATTTTAAATCGTAATAAGATGTCACATTATTCCTATTTTAACTATATTTTAGTTTAAATGCATGCAACTTTGGTGAGAGACTTCTAAAATAAATAAATAAATAAATAAAATTATATATTAATTTTGTATTAAATAATTTATAAGTGAAATATAATTGTTAATGAAGGCTGGAAGCTTATATTCAGGTGTGCACACTTATTAAGCAGGTTTTCTTTTAAAATGAGCCAAAAAAGAGATTTTACTGAATTTGACTTGAAAGATTTGACTGAAAAGTCAAACATTATTAAAAGCCCATGAGAAATATTTAAAAGTAATAAAAATACAAAAATTGCAAAGTTAAGGCATGACAATTAGACAGCAAAATGCTCATTGGGTCAGGATGGGGAAAAAAAAACAGGTGGGGGAAAAACAACATGTTAACTGCACAATAATTAAGATTTAAGGTGAAGAAGGAAATCATTTAGTCTCCAGCCCCACCATTTTCCAGAACTGCAACCTACTCTGGAGTCTACAGAAGTGCAAGGTGTCAGGTTTTCAGAGACTTTGGTCAGTAGCATGTTTACCCATCACGCAAAGCGCACAATTGTGTGGGGTCCCACGATCCGGGGATTTGCTTAAGGCCCCCCCATAATGTAAACAAATCCCTGATTTTGCTAAGGTAAAAACTCCTAAAAAAAATTACCCTCACTTAATAACAATAACATACTGAAGCGTTGTGAAATACATGAAGACTGACTCTTGAAGAACTCGCACCAGATTCTCTTATACCACTGTTTAAAGAATTTATCTCCCAGAATCTAATTTTTAGTCCACCTTTGCAAGACACACTTTACTGGATAGGAGATGGACTAAAAATATACTCCCAAAACTTCACTGCCAGATTCTGGAAGATAAATTGTTCAAACAGTGGTAAAAGTAGATGTTGACTCCTTCAAGAGTCACTTTCAACCTGTCTGTTATTCTTATTAAGTTAGGGTCTTTTTTTAGGATTCTGCTGACTCAATGAGCATGTTGTGGTCCAATGGCCATGCCTTAACTTTGTATATATGGCTGGTAATGTAATTCCAAAATCTAAACCAACCCTGGAACCCAAATAAATAAATAAATAAATAAATAAATAAAGCCATGAACAAACCCTTAAAGGAAATTCCCCATGTTTAATACATGACCTTCATGTGCCCCTGAAGTACCTGCATGGACGTCCAAGTTCCACAGACTAAGGCTCTCTATGGGACTAACTTACAAAACATTGTCTCAGGTAATTTTAGTGATGACCCTGGTGAAATGTTCATGAGAAAACAACTGCAAACACAATTCACTTTGATGGAAAAGTGTCAGGAAGAAAGCCTCTTCTGGGGGCCAAAAACACAGCCTGATATCACATCTCTGCTGGAGTTTGCCCAGAGGCTCACAAACGTGGAGAGAGATTCGGTGGTGTTTTAGATTTCAACACAAAGCTATTAACTACATTGAGGCACGGTGATGGCAGCATCACACTTTGGGGAGGCTTCTCTGCAGCAAGGTCTGTAAAAACCCTTGAAGGCAGAAGGAAAAATTGGAGAAGCACTAAGCACAGCAAAATCCTGGAGGAAATCGTGCTGCAATTGACAAAGAGCACTGGGACATGAGCACATGATTCTTCCTTCAGTAGGACAACGACCTGAAACATACAGCACAAACCACATCGGAGTGCCAAAAAAGGTCCCGAAAAGGCTCAGTCAAAACCCAAAACTCAATTCAATTCAGCAGCCCTGGAATATCTATTCAAAATTGAGCCAGAGCAATTTTGCCAAAAGGCACTGGTGCAAAAAAAAAAAAAAAAAAAAAATCATAAAAATAAATAAATAAAAGGAATGTAGGGTAGTAAGGTTTTTTACACTGTACCACACCACACCAAAAGAAAGAAACACTATATATAATTAATTTGGCAGTGAAACACTAATCGTACTATATCTAGAATATTATAATTACGGGGCAAACAGGCCAATAGAAAGACGCATCACAGAATAGCTCTTAGTTGCTTAGCCAATTAAATTACAGGACAATAACTCAAATAAACATTTGAGTATATTGTTTGTGCATTTGCATTGACATTGCAAGTCCACTGTCAAATTTCTGGAGTAGTTGCTTTTTAATTCTGATCTCAGAGCAATCTGCTAATTGCTCATAAAACACAACTGAGTTAGGAAAGGGAGTAAGTGGTCCTTGCATTTGGCAATGTCACCAAATGCAAGTTCTGTTGTGACAAGGCTCAGATCAGTCAGTAATGACTTCAATAAAGCGTCACTCTAATATCCAAATGAGAGCTACTAAACAATTACCTCAGAGGAGCAAGTGTGAGTCAATAAACTTTTATGGGGCGTTTCCCTTCACTTCCAAAGCACTTTATTACTAATGCTCCACCAACCTATGCTATTAACATTATCAGAGCAACAGCAGATGTCAATAAACAAACCTCCAGCTCCTTAGTAAGTCATTATAAAGAAACAAAACCTTCAAACCAAGCAATTGTTGCATTGGGACGGCATAATTGTACCAAACTGAAATTCCAAAGCCACTGGTTGAGACAATTCTGGTGTTCACAATTTTGGGGGAAACCAGTGTCATAGTTTTAAATATAGCTGCAAAGAGGCAAGATAAGTCATGCCAGCATGGCTGGAGGCATCAGACAAACTGCATCAATGAGCAATTAAAGATATGTTTGTGATTTTAAGCCAAACGGTTGAAAAATCAAATACAGTCACTATTAATATGATTGAAAGATTTATCAATGTTGACCAGTAGGTATTGCTGTTACTAAATTAATGCAGTGCAATCACTGTGAGGTGACAATGGCACCAATACAGTTTGCCGTCAATATATCAAACCTCTGCAGAGATACAGCCTAAGAGTAATTTTGGCATCATGCTTCAAATTTGTTGTGGTGCTGTACAAAAACAGTCAATTGACATGAAATCCATAACTTTTTTTCAGCATAGTTTGAAGATGATCTGACTCGATTTTGGTAAAAATCAGACAAACAGTCTAGGAGGAGTTTGAAAAAGTTGTTTTTTTAAAGAAAATCAAAATAGCAGGAAGTTCAGCCAACTATGGCAAAATTGGTATCTATGTTTTTGGCATGACTCAAGGATTATTTAATTTACAATATGCTTATTTGATCAAAAAGAAAATCAAAATAGCAGGAAGTTCAGCCAACTATGGCAAAATTGGTATCTATGTTTTTGGCATGACTCAAGGATTATTTAATTTACAATATGCTTATTTGATCAAAAGTTATTAGCATTTTTTGCAATTTCATTATTGATGGACCAATATAATAGCATGATTCTAAAATGTACAGTTTAAAACTTATTAGCATAAACATGAAATTTTAGACAAGTGATGGCGCTAAAGAGTTTGAGTTAGAGACTCCAAACTTGCTTTGGTTAATATTGAGACTGTCCTCTATCTGTGTGCCAAATTTCATAACTTGCCCACAAGCGGTTCTATGGGCTGTCATAAACTCAAGAGCGGAAAAAGAATGATAGGAATGCTAATGGATACAACAGGTGCCTACACTGTTTCAGTGCTTGGACACTAATAAACAATAAATCGCTTGTCTCACCAATATTAACTACATCTCTATACAAGCACTTTGTATTATTCTAGAAGGATCTTAAGATGAATCACTTTTTTGTAGACTCCTCATTTGGGTAAGTGTCTGCTAAACACCTAAATGTAAATGAAAAGATCTGATTAAAAGTGCAGCTCAATCCTGGGTAAAGTAAACATTGTAAACGTGTAAAGTGTATTGCTACCATATTGACCGATAACGACAAACACAAGCCCTTGTGATGAGGAATCAATTGTTTTATACAAAGGCCCCATTGTGCACTTAATGTGCTCTGTTGTGGGATCAATAGAGTTGAATTTTTAAACTTGCATTTGTTCTATGTTTTCAATCATGTTGATTACTTAAAGCACAGTTTACTGAGCCTTGCAAAATGCCCCAAGGCTTTACATCTGTTTTGTTTCCTGCCGAACGCAAAACTGCATTAAGCACATAAGGAACAACCACTGAGATAAACGATAAGAAAAGCAATACATTTATTAATAGTGTCTAAATCAGAACCATATAGATTAAGAACTCTGATAGAGCCTCTGATCTGATCTAGCAATTCTCCAAGCCTGTTTTGAAGTTTTATTTGTCCTGTAGTTTGCAAGCATACATAAATAAGACCTTTTTCTATTCATGTATTTTCTGATGAGAGCAATGAACATACTCTTTGAATTGTACTTTGTCTTTGGGTTTTGGGGGAAATGGCTGTGGCTAAACATATTGTAGTTGTTAAAGGGCTACGTTTTACTCACCTTCACGTCATTCTAAAACTGCATAATTTTTTTTTTTTTTTCTGAAAAATATATTCTGAAGAAAGTTTGAACTGATTTTGTACAGTCAATGAAGGCCAATTGGGTCCAAAACAACACAGCATTGACAAAAACACATATTTCTCAAAAAATTTATCTTTTGTGTTCCACAGAAATCCTTTGTTTCCCGAAAAAACACTTAAGATAATTATGAGATTGAGTTTTACATGTTACCTAAGTGTTGAAGACAGTTTCCAGTTTCCAGTGGCCATATCTATGTCTATGATGTTCTTCAAATACTAAAGTTAAGATGCTTTGGGAAACTGGACTGTCAAACATTCTTGTCATTAATTTTGTTTGAGATTAAGCACTGTTTATGATGCTTTTGGGAAATGGGGCCCAGGGAAATGGGGCCCATATATATATATATATATATATATATATGGGTTGCATCAATCTAAAAAGAAAAAATTAGGGTCGCTCTTAAAAAAGTTTGAAAACCACTGCTGTAAACCTTCAAGTATCATAAAGTTGTTCTACACGTTCACAATGGGCAACATATTAACACTATACACAAATTATTCACAAAAGTCAACTGCATAACCCTGGTTTTACTGGTAGCAATGTGCCCTTGGAGAACAACGATATTGAAGCACCTTCAGCCACCAACTTATTCCACGATTGTGCTCTTTTTAGTCCTACAGTTGCTTGTGTTTGCATTCTTCTTTTGCATTACAATGCCATATTCACATACATGCTCACTCACATAAACGTTCCTGAGAAGGTTACCCTAGTGAGGAACAATAACATTCAACAAGGACATGTCTTTTTTTTTTTTTCTTCACATATTCATGATTCAACATGATAATTCCACATAAGGCATTCACACTGCAAGCTATCCATTTGATACGACTGGCAGTCTTGCACAGTCTTAATTGCGTTCTATGTATAGTGTTTTTTTAGCACTCTGTTTGATGTCGCTCCCAGTTTGCACCTGAATTTCCCCTCAGGGATCAATACAGTACTCATGTTCTATTGTTTTCTGCTCGGGGCCACTCATCTTGCTAAAATAAGCTGACAGAACAAAGATGGTTTGGGTATTCCATGCCTGACCACCTCTCCTCTGCTCTCCATCACTATCAATCCAATTAAATGTCCATTGAAAGTGGAAATTCATTGTTCATTATCACTATTATGTACACTGCACACTTTTTTCTCCATGGGGGAAAAAAGATTTAAAAAAAAAAAAGAAGAAGACTACATGGTTAACAATTACACAAATTGCAAACTTGTTTGACAAAACTATTTGGCCACCCTAAAGTGATTCAATTAATATTGTATGGGTCATTAGGCATAAGTGCCCAGAAAAGGTACAAAGGACGCATCGGAGCGGCTATTAATGTGATTTGATTTCACAAAAACAAGGGGGGTGGCCAAGCTTCAGCACAGAGATAGACAGAGTGAAAACAGGACTGTTGGCCAAGCTTGAAAACTAAAACATCCCAATTTGTTCCATGCATCAGATCCTCTAAGCCTAAAACTAATATTTGCTTGTTTAAGGGCTGGTCTTTGACTGGTTGATGGTGGAGATGAAGTAAGTTTTAATAAATGACACAAGAGAGAGAGAGAGAGAGAGTCATTGTATTAAAGGTATTGAAGGTTTGTCTTAATTTATACTATACATACACTGATATCTCTTATGCTCACAAAGGCTATATCAGGGTAGGAAATTAACGAGGGCTTGTAGCAAAAATGCCAAATAGATTCATGGCAAAGGGGCAAAAAAACTGTGTCCGTGCACAATTAAACAATTTATTACAGCTGTTGCAATTAAAATGAAAAGTAAAAATGAATGAAAAATGTCTTACTTGCTTTTACGCATGTGGATAATTCAGGTAACAACACAGTATTACGAATCAAGTCTATATAAACTTTTGAACTTTTGATTTTATATATATATATATATATATATATATATATAGTGTCCTCTTAATTCCTCTTAATTATACCACATCAGCACAGGCATCAGAATCTGAAAGCCCAAAATGCCTGAAGAGGACTAGTGCCTGTCCAGAGGTCCACTGGCAGACACCAAACAACAACACATGACACATACAAAGGAAGAGCATGCACTGCCATGTTGTGTCCCTGTGCTTCAATATGCCGGCATGGTTTGTTGGCTGACCTAGACCAGTCATGGGACCAGCATGGCACAGAAGCCCTACAGCAAGCTGGGAGATCATTATGGTGTTATAATGTCTGCCAGGCTCCTAGTGGCCACAAGACCAGCTCTTCCAGCTTAAAGAAGGAGTCTTTGTGTGTTCTTTGGTTTACGCACACACTATTTGTACAAAAAACAAAGTTATCTAGTCGAGTTGATGCACCCATTAGCCACTTGTACACAAGTCTACATCAGCTAGCCTGGACAGAGAAAAATCTCTTTACACCCCAGCCAGCTGGCTCAAAGCACCGGACTGGCTCTAAACGCATCATTTTGCTAATTGCAGGCCTTCCAGCTAAAGCGCAACCACTGCTGGCAACTGGTGTAGAAGGTAAATCATTTGCGTGACACTTAAACACAGCTTTATCCACACGCTAACATGCACAAGATCGATGACGCCTAGCATCCTATCCGTTCAACGTAAAGTTGATCAAAACGTCTCCTCCAGCTTTTCTTTAGTTACATTTCTCAATCTGCAAGTCGATCTGCCAGGAGGTTAGTTTGGGTAAAGCTAGCGAAGCGCTAAGGATAAAGCCGCGGACCAAAGTCAATGCGTTCTGGATCTAGAGCTTGGGCTGTAATTATAGCAACGTTAGCACTTTGACTCTGGGTGGCATGCTAATGAGCAGGATTGGGTCTCCTTGCGCTCAAGCCTGGCAAGCAGGGCCACAGCTAGGAGCTTAATTACAGCCTGGGAAATGCCTGCTAGGGTCATGTGGATACATTTCTGCTTCTTCTGGGACCTCTGTCAGACGGCCTGCTAATACAGATGGTCCCAGACAGCATAACCCTGCAGCGGCCGTAATGAGAAACCTCAGCCAGAGAGGCTTTGTCTCAGTGAAGCTGCTGGCTTTACTGGTGCCCTCTGCCTGCCAGGCCAGCAGCTGGCCTGCTTTGATGGATGGCAGTAGATCAAGACCTTCGCCATATTCCTGTCCCCACACCTCATTCCCTAAATCCCCTTCTCCTTACTGTACTTCTTGAGCAACTTCTCCTAACCTCCAGGAAGTAACTCAAAGAGCAGAAAAAAAGGCTGCACAGATCTTCATTATACTTAGTAAGAACAGATGCAATGACAGTCAAATGTTTTTAATAAGTAAGATTTTTTTTTTTTTAAGAAGTCTGTTCTACTCACCAAACCTGCATTTATATAATCTAAAGTACAGCAAAACAGTAACATTTTGAAATATTTTTACTGTTTAAAATAACTGTTTTCTATTTGAATATATTGTAAAATGTAATGTATTCCTGACTTTAAAGCTGAATTTTTAGCATCAGTACTTCAGTCACATGAGCCTTTAGAAATCATTCTAATATTTTGATTTGCTGCTTATAAACATTTATGATGTTGAAAACAGCTGAATAGACTTTTTTTTTAGTTTTTTTTTCTTTTTGATGAATAGAAAGTTCAGAAAAACAGCATTTATCTGAAATAGAAATCTTTTGTAACATTACAAATGTCTTCATTACTTTTGATCAATTTAAAGCATCCCTAAAAAAACCCTAAGATATAATTATGTATAAATATAACTTTAAGCCCTCCACTGTTTTAATTATTGATACTACTACTGCTACTACTACTACTACTACTACTAATAATAATAATAATAATAACAATAATAACAACAACAATAATAATAATAATAATAATAATAATATTTTTTAACAGCAAATCAGAATGATTTCTGAAGAATCATGTCATACTGAAGACTAGAGTAATGATGTTGAAAATGTTGCTTTTATCATTTTTAAATATCTTCAACTAGAAAGCAGCTATTTAAAATAATAAACATATTTCATAATATTACTGTTTTTCCTGTATTTTGTATCAAATAAATGCAGGCTTGGTGAGCATAAGAAACTTTTTTCACAAACACTTAAAGATATACTTGATAAATGATATATTATATAATAATTCAGGTAAATGTGTTCAGAAACACAATCCAACAGGTCAGACTCTCATTTATAAAAGAAAATTAGAGAAACTGTCTGAGAAAAACCTACCATAGACACTTTTTGTTAATAAATGGGAAAGTACGAACCTCTCTCACAGTGTGTGTGTGTGTGTGTGTAAATTGTCTCAATTCATTTACATTTGAATTTGTTTTTGTTCCTAGTCTCAATATCAGTTCTGCTTTGATCTTTATTTGAATAAGCAGTTGCTTACGAAAAAAAAAAAGGATTACTGACAATATAAACATATACGCCCGTATTTTCCCTGTGCTCTTCAATCAAAGACCCTTGAACTACACTCTTTGTTTTAATCGCATTTTCAAAGGAAATTACAAAGCCAGGGCACAATTCCAAGGCCTTTTTAATTGGAAAACAATACAAATCCAACTACAGGGATAAAAGCTATTTCTGGCTGTTCTGTCGAGATCAGTTGCTGCTGATTATAAATCTAACACTACTATGAGACTAGGAGGAAAGCCATCTATAATGTAGATAAGCCAGAGAAGACTATCTGTTCCAAACTCTGAGAGACCTTTTATAATCTGGGCGGTCGGCAAGGCAGATCTGGACGATAAAGATGTGGTATCACTGGCCGCAAGCACAGGACGATAAGCTGGCGAGGATTTCTCACTGCTCTGCTGTGGCTACATGTCTTCCAGTACTTCCTCCCTCTGTGGGCACCAAGACAGAGCGGGATTGGAGGTTCTGGTGGTTTGGCCACGTGTTGTGGGCTCTTCAACAGTTCTGACCCCTGGGAACCAACACCCTGTCAGCAGCAATAAGCATTATCGCCCAGTGTCACAGAGATACTGTTATAGTTTGTACTACTAACAAAATAGTTGTACTGGTTTCATTAAAATGCATGTGCTTGTGTATAACATGCATCCTGCTTTCCTAGATGCTAGCCACCCTTGGGAGAGTTATCAAAGACGGGGGAGGGGAACACAAAGTGGCAATGTGCTTTGTGCCAGAACTGGGGGAGGGTTTGACACAACCCTCGAAAAGGACAAGCTTTTGAGGATTAACGGGACTTTTATATTCCCAAATAGCATGTCTGGCATTACCATAACACAAAATGCCATTGAACTAAGAATAAAAGCAGATTATAAAGTCTCTAAAACACAATACAGCAATATGGAATGGAATGTACACCATGTCCTAAATGCTGTTGTTTTGTCACAAGAGCTACAAGACAGAAGCAGGACAATCTAACAATAATCTAAATGACTATGATCCACTGTGAATGGAAAACACTGAGGAGAGTATATGAGTGATGCTTTTCTTTCTAATCTAGGAAGGTTTGGGAATGACAAAAAGCAATAAATAAAATTAAATAGCATCTGAAAGCATGACTTTGACCTTTAAAATCCATTAATATCACAGTTATGTTGATATGATGAATGCACAAACTATCATAGACAAAAAGAGTTTGGAAACAAGAAATGCATTAATTCTCCTTCTGAATTCTGAACGAACGGCCGCGCTGCTCTTTGTTTGATCCCATTTGGTAAGAAAGCAGTCCCGAGCACGCACGACCAATCTATTGGCAAAGAAAAATGGCCAGCTTGTGAAATGCACCCCACTTTCTCTCTGCATGCATTTGTCCTAGCAGCTATCTAGCAGAAGCAACCAATGACCCGGTCAAGACGGGCCGTGGAGCGCAAACAGAGCAGCACTCAGAGTCGCAAAACAGGACGAGACTATGCAAAGGGGAGCGAAACTCTCCCAACCTCTTATCTGCTTACATCCTCTCTTCTCTCACTCTTTATATCTCTTTTTCCCACTCTCCCTGCTTCTCATTTTCTCTCTTTATCTCTCTCTCTCTCTCTGTATTTCACTTCTTCTCTTGCTCTCTCTAAGCATGTTCTCTCCAGGGCTTAGAGGCAGCAAGCTGATTGAGTGTGAAGCCAGCTTCCTTTCATTGATGTTATAAAATATGGAGGATGGCTAGTCCAGGCTCAAATCCAAACCTGCTGAATGAAAGAGAAGAACGAGAAAAGAAAAGCAGCCCTGTTTAGCAGCATCTCTCCAGCAGATGGGGGATATAAAATGTCGTAGTTATGGACTGAGATTTGTGACGGATGCTTCTTCAATACATGACCCCCATTTCCAGGTTACGTAAACCCCGTAATGGCACTAAAACACCTCTTTGAGATGACAAGAAACTCTCAAACACATTTGTACATGAGAAATCATGAGCGGACACTTCCCACAGGGGTGCAAATGGACTTCAGTCAGGGGGGCTATGGCACTTTGGTGTGTTAAAAAAAAAGAAAAAGAAAGAAAAGTTAGTCTCTGTCACCCTATTTCTTTTCTTGGAATTCGTGGACCTGTAACATACTCTGAAAATAGAGTGGAAATATAAAGGCTCGTGGGTTTTGACTTGTGAGATATGGGATAATTCAGTGGTTTTCAAATGGTGGGTCACAACCGAAAAAAGTGAGACACAGGCCTATATATCATATCATATCATATCATATCATATCATATCATATCAGTCTGTGAGTCTAACTCAAACACTTAAATTCCAGTGTGATCTCATGCTAAAAGTGTGGTACTAATATACAGTTGTGCTCAAAAGTTTACATACCCCTTGCAGAATCTGCAAAATGTTAATTCTTTTAGCAAATTAAGAGGGATCACACAAAATGCATGTTATTTTTTATTTAGTACTGACCTGAATAAAATATTTGACATAAAAGACATTTATATATAGTCCACAGGAGAAAACAATAGTTGAATTTATAAAAATGACCCTGTTCAAAAGTTTACATACCCTTGATTCTTAATACTGTGTTGTTACACAGTATTAAGGGATCATATATATATATATATATATATATATATATATATATAACCCCCATAGCATATATGAATCACCTCGTAACAGATCTATACAGGTGGAGCTGGGGAAGGTTGGAGGTTTCTGAAGCGTGCTGCAACTGGTACATCTAGCACTAGTCATATATTTGAATGTTAAGCAGTGAGCTCATTGGCTACTGATACAGGAGAGAACTAATCAGCTGTGCCATGTGATTATGATGTCAGATTGAGTTAGATTCATTGAACCATGAAACAGGTGTAAAATAAATGTTATCAATATATAGGGTTTTGGTATACTGTTGGGTCGCCACTAGATGTCCAATGTAAAGTCTAGGCCCTGTAGCAAACCCCGATGAGAACCGCTGTTTTAATCTGTCCTCAAAACTCTCTTTTTCCAAGACTGAGGGTCGTCTCGCCTTAACTCTCTTGCCTGAGGCCCCTTCAGAAGGTCTATCAGTCTACATCCTGAAAGCTTTTTTAGACACATCGTAACACTAAGCCAAAGTGATGGCTGCTGGTGACACATTACGCTTTGTGGGCCGTCAAAATTTCCAGCTCTTGTCTTTCTCCCCATTCATTTTCTCATACAAAGAATTGGAGAAGCATGCTGTCTGCTTTGATGATTGTGGAATAAAACATCCACACAGCCCTGTCAAGGCCGTGCCTTGAATAATACAAACCAGAACAGTCCACACACTCGTCAGTAGGGCTCTGATGCCATTGAAGTCACAGCTTAGAGGGGCTTGTCGTGGAAAGTCACTGTACAGGGGATGTCTGAGATGAAAACAACATGTACAGTTGGAAGGGCACTGTCTATATCTTCTTTGTTCTCCTCCATCCATTAGTAAGACACTGATGAGGTCAACTGCCTCAGGGCAGCACAGTGAGCAAAGGCCCACATTCCAGAACTCAATGGGTTTCACAATGAAACATTGCTTATGTCCATTTCTCATTCCCAGCCCTCTGGATTTGCATTATTTTATTCCTTTTTTTTTTCGTTCTTTTTAGAGGAGAACAGTTTGTGAACTTACTGGATGAATAGGATTTTTATGCTGTGCTGTAGTGAGAAAGAGAAAAAAAAGAGATTCACCAAAAAAAAAAGGGGGGGAATCAATTTTGAAACTCAGGGAAAAATAGCACTGAAAAGAAAGCTGCAACAAAAGCAAAGCTAGGCAGAGGAGGGTTCGAGATGGATCAGCCGTTTGTGTTTTATGTCACCTCAGCAGGAGCAGAAGTCTGATTGTTTCTTCAAAGAAGCTCAGCAGTGAAGAAAAAAAAAAGAATAATAAAAAAGAACCAGTGAAAACACTAATGGAGGAAAACTGAAGAGCTCAGTGGTGCCTTTTTGACCAGGACACATCACTGGGGTTCCACTGAGATACAAGAAGGAAAAAAAAGGCCATCCACTTTGACGTTTCTTGTCTTTGAAGAAGCATGTCTTCAAAAGAAACGGTAGTTTTCATATAGGAAAACAAAAACAAAAACAAAAACAATCAAACAAAAAACAAAAACAAAAAAACAGACCACGTCACATGTTTAGAGAACAAAGCGACACTTAAAAAAACAAAAGAACAATCAAACACTATTGAGTCTGATGTTCCCAGATTAGGGCAAATGGTGTCAATGAAAGCCAGGGAGACAGATATAGATTGTCTGATTGACTGATCGTTGTGACTGGTTATCAGAGAGGATGGATGAGGAGAAAGAGCTGCCATTTGGTATTCAAATTTAAGGCTATTAGCATTGGATCCTGATATGTCAAAGAAATTGAAGCTGAAGTATTATTACAGTCAGCCAAGAAACAACAGTCAAATTTCATTAGACTGAACATGATACAGGGCTTGGAGTTTATCAGGTTGGAAACCAATAGCCATCTTTTTTACAGAGGGAAAAAAAAAGGTAAATGTTAATGTTATGAGTTAGTATGAGTGCACAGTGCACAGTGTTGGAAAAAAAAAAAAAAACTGCTAGCATAATAAACATTAAATATAATGAATAAATAAAAAACGGTGCAGTGGGGCAACTGTGCTAGAATGTAAAAAAATGATTTTAGATTCTGAAAATAACTGAGTGTTTCTGCAGAGGCAAAGTGTAGAGACATAATTAGGCATTGAAATGTCTAAAGTATGTGGGATTAGAATTATGAAGGTAATATATTTGCAACTTTCCTTCCCAAAGTTACCATGGTAACCTCAGATATCCAGCAAAATGTCTTCTTTACTACAGTTACTGTCAGCAAAAACAAACAAATAAACAAATAAATGAAATAACGAATAATTTAATCAATTAATTAACCCAAAATTTGCCAAACACGTTTTCCAATTTCACGTCATATCACATCGGACAAGCATATACTTATAATAAATGAAAAGTTGAAAGTTAAGTATTGGGTAGGAATAGGGTAGGTGTAAGGTGGGCTTTATTGTCCCAAAAAGGTAGCATCCATTTAATAATTTTAATAAATAGTAATAATATTTGCCACTATTTGCAATAAGTAGTATAAATAGAATGCATTGCTATTTGCACATATAGCTAAGAAAATTACAATTCTGGGCCAAAACAGAAAATTCTGGATGCACTTGACCCAAAATCCAAAACCGAAAATGCTTTGTAATAATTATTTATTATTTTATTAAATAATAAAAAGTAATTTTGGAAGACTTTTTAATTTAACTTAATAGTTTTAATGACATTGAATAAAATAAATAAATAAATAAATAAATAAATAAAAATAACCACACTTTTATTGAAAGTAACCCAATTAAATTGGACAGAAAATACATTCATATTTAATGTAAACATATTATTTAATTCCGTTCAATGCAACAAAATCAGACTTAATGAATTATCCAAATAATGTATAGTCCTATAAAGCTATTATTATTATTATTATTATTATTATTATCGGTGTGTAAGCAGAGCATAGCGTCATGAAATGTAAGTGTTGCCATGTTACAGTACAGTAGCACTATTGCAAACAGGAATTTGAGCAGACTTTGCTTTTCCAGTGAGCATAAGTGGAACAAACATTTATAGAGTGTAATATTGAGCGAAGCATCACACAGCACAGTGATGTAGGCTAGAGCGAGAGTGGCGTACCATGTATTTATGGCCATATTTCTCTTTTTGGCCGGAAACCAAAAATTTCGGTGTATAAATGTGGGATGAAAAAAGTTGTCTAACATACTGAAATCGTCCTCTTTTATTACCCCCCAACTGTCAGTTAAACACTTAACATTATCACTATCTCTCTATTGAAAATGAATTGAACTCATTTTACAGTAATGCATTCTTATCGATTGGCCTAGAATGAACACGACCTCAGGCGGAGGTACATCTCTGTTCTTGAGCAGTGGACCATAATGGGTTGAGAGGGGTAGATGCTGGCATTTTATTCTAAATTACAGCTAGTTTTATTCAGTCTCTTTTAATGGCTTTTAATGGTAGCCCTTCATTAATGGTAAACGGTCCTGAATCTATGACAGTGGAGCGCAACAGGACACAATTTTGGACTGATTGAAATCCTTTTGGATTTGCCCAGAAGGAAGCAGGGTACAAAACTAAAACAATTAGAGGGTTATAACAATAAAAACAGGCAAAAAAACAAAACAAAAAAAAAACAAACAAACAAAAAAAAAAAACCTAACCAAAAACATTTTAAAAAGGTTTAGTAATTCCAGTTGCTGTAGTTCTGCTCACTCAGAGACTAAAAATGCTGTATGTATGTTGTGGTGGCCAGACAGATAAAGCGACTAACAATTCCATTCTTAGTGGAAAGGTCTCTGGGCTAAATTGATTTCATTAGATAACGCTTAGCATGGTTACAATTTTGCACGGTGCCAGAGGGTGCTGAGCTTTGAACCGGTGCGGTTGCAGCCACTTAGGCATATTATGCAGGCCGTATTTCAATGGCCGATGTTTAATGCAGCAGACGCAGGCAGTTTGGAGTGATTCCAGCTCAATTAAAAGAGATTTTACGTCAATGCAAGCATCCTAATATTTGCAAGGGCTTCTGATCTATGTCTTAAATATTACAAGCTCTGGAGCAGCTCTTTTTCCCCTCTATTCAAGTCTCCATCCCACAATAATGAATTTAAGACGATTCCGTGTGTCGTATGGAGTACATACTGTGCCATCTGTACTTGTGGCGAACAAAGAAAGGATATAAGCACAGTGGGTGTGCAATGGAGCTTGCCGTCTAGCTGATCTTGTGGATGCCATGCCAGATTTTGGCTCGTTGAGCAGCTGTACAGCACATTTCTTAGGGCTCTTAAGTAAGTAAAACGGATTAGCAAAAGCGACACAAAACCACATAATATATAATATGCACATAAAGTATAATTATAGCTTTAAATACAGCTATCATTTGTGTTCTTCGCTCTTTTTATGCAGTGAGGTTTGCAGGTGGTGCTAGCAAAGTGGCTTAGAATCTGGGACGCAAATTATGTAATGGCTATGACAACAAACAGCAAATTACAGTGATCTGCAAATGCAGTGCCCTTGGGCAAAGCACCATGGGACACAACAAGAAAAACGTACATTTAATTGCTGCATAACAAGTCACTTTAAAAGGAATACTAAACGATAATTCTGACATTAATTACTCACCAACATCTGCTACCAGTATGGAATTTTTCAAAACATCATTTTCTATCATCATTGTCTGACTGAAGAAAGTAATGAATTTTGGTATGACATAAAGGTGAGTAATGCTTGTTTATGTATTCATTCATTAATTCATTCATTCATGGCTAACACTGAGGAGAGAAACACAATCTTTAAAGGCACTGAGGAGGACTGGAAGCAGCTGCTGTGCCAGCAAGCTTCAGATTCATTCATGGTCAGTGGCTTGCGATTTGCGTTTCTCTTTTTTCGTAGTCTCTTATTTGCGACGCACTAATCGTACAAGTGCCTGATGTCATTTGGAGATAAAGAATCATTAGGCATCTGTCACATTCTTTTTTGAATGTTTTGTTCTTCATGCTTTCACAGTTTTGGCATGTTATGCCTCGCTCGATTTTCCGGTAAACAAAAAGGACACATCCATGACGATTTAATAATAAAAATAACAGCTTGAAGCTGATACAGTTGAAATTTGTTTGAATGTAATGAATAATTGTACAAAAATGTTTGAAATAATAGAGGCTTGTCCAATTGCACATTTGCAGCACATCTGGCTTGTATGATGTGACACTTCTGAGAGGAAAAGAAAAGAAGTACAGGTGTTTTCAACTGTGATAATAAGAATGTTTCTTGAGTCATAAATTAGCATATCAGAATGATTTCTGAATGATAATGAAACACTTAAGATTGGAGAAATTATGCTAAAATTCAGGTTCGCCATCTTAAAGGAACATCTTTTTTTGAAAATAGGCTCATTTTCCAACTCCCCTAGAGTTAAACAGATGAGTTTTACCGTTTTTGAAGCTTTTGGTATAGCTTAGCATAAATTATTGAATCTGATTAGACCATTAGCATCTCGTTCAAAAATGACTAAATATCTTTGATATTTTTCTCATTTAAAACTTGACTCTTCTGTAGTTATATCGTGTACTAAGACCAACAGAAAATGAAAAGTTGCGGTTTTCCAGGCTGATATGGATAGGAACTACACTCCTATTCTGGCATAATAATCATGGATCTTTGCTGCCGTACCATGGGTGCAGCAGGCGCAATGATATTACACAGCGCCTGAAAATAGTCCCCAGCTAGGTAACTTCCAATGTGACCAGCACTAAGCCACTAAGGTAATATTAAAATAGCTGGGGACTATATCCAGTTGCTGCGTAATATCACTGCGCCTGCTGCACCCATGGTCCGGCAGCAAAGTTCCTTGATTATTACGCCGGAAAGAAAGTATAGTTCCTATCCATATCAGCTTGGAAAATCGCAACTTTTCATTTTCTGTCGGTCTTTGTACACAATGTAACTACAGAAGAGTCAAGTTTTAAATAGGAAGAATATTGAAAATCTTTGGTCATTTTTGAGCGAGATGCTAATGGTCTAATCAGATTCAGTGATTTCTGCTAAGCTATGCTAAAAGTGCATAGCAGACCTGGAGATTGGCTAAATGGATTCCAAAACAATAAAACTCATCTGTTTAACTCTAGGGGAGTTGGAAAATGAGCCTATTTTCCAAAAAAAGTGGAGTGTTCCTTTAAGAAGAACAGGGTGGAGAAAAAGAAAAAAAAAAAAAAAAAAACTTTTACTGTATGTCTGATCAAATCAATGCAACAACGGTGAGCAAAAAAGCCTTTCGGCTCCAAACATTTGAATGGCAGTGTAAATAAGCATTTTGATTAAACATTCCAAACACAAAGGGACCATGAAAATGCATTGAGAACGTTAAAACGTTGCATTTTGATTTTTATGTTGACTTTAAAATGTAGTTTGATGACCTCATAACAGGCATAGATGCATTGAGGACCTCATAATGGGCACCTTGACAACAGTCATTCACCATTTCCTGCTGCTTGTAATGAATCAGTCAATCATTTTTCCCAGCTCTCTGTCTGTTTTTTTCCTCCCTTTACTTTGTCATGGCCCTTCCATCATTTCTCAGTGGGATGGACAGGGGACGGGGGTAATCTCTGGGACACTGACAGCCATGTCAGGCGCACTGGCAAAGCCATTTAAACACTGCCTTTTTGTTAATGGCTGTCTCAGGGCAGGAAGGAGACGGAGAGGGCGAGTGATGGAAAGATCAGAGGAGAGAGAGAGAAAAAGAGAGAGAGGAGGAAAGGAAAAAAAGACAATCGTGGGTAAGTTAGGGTTGGCCTCCCAGGCGAGTTGCTGTGCACACATTTGAATTTGTAAGGGGACACGCTGGTATGCTCTCTGACAGCTTGAAATGTACGTCCGCGGGATCTCTGAGAATGCTCTGCTATTAAGATGCATTTCTATCTGTTTGCGTTCCTGAAACTGTCGTGGTTCGCACCTCTGATGACAGTGTTGACTTTCCTGATGAATTCAGCCGCTATGGAGTGTATTTTGCTCACACACCCCCAACCCCACATGCAAACAGACACAACATAAATGGCACAAAGCTACCAAGAACGTATAATGCTCCGAAAATGTCAAAGTAATCAATAGATTGGACTGATCTGAGCTGCAATAAATACCATTTCACAGAGCAGTGTAAGTTCAGCGTGACCTAGAAGAGGTTACAAAGCTTCTGATGACCGCATATCATCACAACATAAATCACTTCACTGACATTTATTCTTAATCTACAGACTTTATTGTCCATCAAAAACCATTAACAAAAAGGTTTAGAGCAAAATGTTGCAAATTACTTCAAATAACTGTGGTCATTTTTGAGAGAACACATTGATCACATTACTCATGTGGTGAAAGCCAACCAACTATCTATTTTTTTAGATAACTCAATATAATCACAACAGTTATAGTGGGATTTCTTATTTCTTACATACTGTATAAATAATAGTAGACATTAATATTAAGTCTGGGAGTTTCTCTCTCAAACTAACATTAAAATATATGTAATGTTTTTGTAATGGAACTAGTAACTATGGGGACAAATGGACAGGTCCAGTAGCTTTACATGTTTTTTCCTGGAAATAGTGTTTATTCCATTTTCATTAAAAATGATAAATAAATAAATAAATAAATGCACCACCAGACAGTGGAACATTACAGTACGATTTGTAATGTTTTTAAAGAAGTCTATTCTGCTGTAAAGTGTTTAATGTTACTGTTTAGTTAATTTTTATTATTGTTATTAATGCTTTTATTTCAGATAAGTGCTGATCTTTAGATATTTAAAAAAAAAATGTACTCAACTGTTTTAAATATTAATAAAATGGTAATACAAATATGTCTTGAGCAGCAAATCAGCACATTAGAATGATTTCTGAAGGATCATGTGACATTGAAGACTGAAGTAATGATGCTGAAAATTTAGCTTTAATCACAGGAATAAATTACATTTTAAAATATATTCAAATAGAAAGCAGTTATTTTAAATAGTAAAAAATATTTCACAATATTACTGCTTTTGCTGTATGCTAGATCAAATAAATTCAAGCTTGGTGAGCAAAAGAGACTTATTTAAAAAACATTAACTGTTCAAAAACCTTTGACTGATAGTATACATACATACATAAATAAAACTACAACAGTAGTATTTGCTTGTTATTTCAACACAGTGACATCCGTATCTGGCAAACAAATAAGCCAATATATTCAATTAAAAGAAAGAAAATAATTAAAATCTGCTATATAGTATATCACACTGAGTCATATTACATGAACAACGCGACTTCATTTACAGTGCGATGCACAGCTGAATAGGCCGTGATTAAGAGCTAATGAAAATCCCAGCATAGGGACGGAGGTGAGAAGTGTCAGGTGGAGAGGAAGAACTCAGCCCATATGCTAGATCTCATATCTTTTAATTAGTCTACAGGCTCATCACCCAGATGCCCAACTGCATGCCTGATGCTCCCATTTCTGACTGGGCGAGTGAGTGTGTATGTGTGTGTGTGTGTGTGTGTGGTATGGACTCAGTCTCATTTACGGAGTAACCCCACACACACACACACACACACACACACACACCTCGACGATGGCAAGGTTACCGTTTCAGGGTATCACACTTAAGGATAGGTTGGATAGGTTGTGTTCACTGAAGCATGGTGGGTGGCTGAGATTATCCTTGATGAGTTATTTGAAAGTCAGTTTAGAGTTAGCACCTTATCCTGGAGGCTAAGTAAGATGTATGGTAGCAAAAACCACTAAAAACAAAGTGATTAGGTGAAAAAGAGCTTCCACTAGGGGGAAATGTTGCAAGTTGTAGTGTAGTAATTGTTTTCAATGACACAAAAATCTGGCCTTCCTTTAGGGGGCGCCTGGTGGATCAGAAACCACTATTGAACCATATTCACACTGCACTTTTGGTCTTTTTAAAAGCTTTTGTACACTATAAAGCATAATCATTGAACTAATTCCAAAATGTAACGCCTGTGATAATAATGATAAATAGATAAATAAACATCTTCGGAAGACAAATTACAATATTTTTGATGAATTCTGAGAACTTTCTGACCCTGTATAGACATCAACACAACTGATACATTCAATGCCCAGAAAGGTAGTAAAGGCATCGTTAAAATAGTGAATGTGACACCAGTGGTTCAACCTAAAGTTATGAAAATACTTTTTGTGCACAAAGACAAAAACAATGACTTTATTTAACAATTTCTTCTCTTCCGTGTCCATGCTTTTGAGTGAACTATCCCTTTAAATAATAATACTAACAATGAAAACTGAAAATCCTAAAATAAAACTACATAAAAACACCATACTGGATGATGCATACTTTCCATCTGATGCATACTGCCTACAAAAATAGCAAGCACTTACTCAGTCTGAAAAACTCTAATTTGATTTTGAACTTCTGGAAAGTGGGGTGAACCAGTTCCTCAGGAGGTTGACATGCAGACAGATGCAAGATGCTGATGCCACCATAATGACCACACACACACAAAACCCTTCACTAGAGAATATTCTAAAATGTGACAAAAAAGTAACAGAATTAGGGCTGTGAATCTTTGGGTAAACAGCAAATCGATTCGATTCACGATTTTGCACATTCAGAACGATTCGATTCGAGGCGATTCAAAATAAAATTTGATGCGATTCGATTATTAACGATTCAATTCTGCATACTTTAAGTGTATTCACAGGGTTATTTAAATGCTTCCCCTAAATTATATATATAAAAAGTATATTATAAAAATATACTTGCAATAGTTCCACTTTAGCACAATCAAATATATTTCAGTTCATCTTTAGTTGGACTTCAGCACTATACTTCCAATTTAGCACACTTTATGCCAGTTTAGTATAGGATACTAAAAGTACAATTGCAAGGTATTTTTTTATTAAGAACATAAATATGTACATTTATACACAGCATGAAATAAATATATAGAATATAAGAACAATATTAAAGCTGCAAGCAGCGATGAACGGGCCCTCGCACCCGGGCTCACCGCTGACCGGTGGCAAACGTTGACCAATTTATGCATTTAAAGTGGTAAATATAAATGACTGACATATTCCTTCTATATGTACCCAACTTCACTATCACTATAAATGGATATTGTCATGTAGATGTCTTCAGGCCAGTACTGTCATCAGTCATATGAAGTTTGGTGCAGATTGAACATGGTATGGTTGAGTTATTGAGTGATTTTCATGTTGCCAACAGGTGGCGCTATGATTGTAACTGAATATTGGCACGTATATGCCTTCAGGCCAGGACCCTTATCAAAGCTGTGAAGTTTGGGGCAGATCAGACATTGCACGTTTGAGTGAGTGTAAAACATAAAATGTTATGTTCCCAGCAGGTGGCGCTATAACTAAAACTGCATATTGTCATGTAGATGTGTTCAGGCCAGGACTCTAAGCAAACATGTGAAGGATATTGTAGGTTAAGGTTAGTGTAACAGAAGTTATTTCCTGTTGCCAGCAGGTGGCACTATGACTATAACTGAATATGGGCATAAAAATGTCTTCAGGTCAGGAGTGTTATCATACATGTGAAGTTTGGGGAGATCAGACACTGCATGTGTAAAGAAAGCAATCTCCTGTTTCCAGCGGGTGGCGCTATGATTGTAACAGAGTATTGGCCTTTAGATGTGTTCAAGTCAGGACTCTTATCAAACAAGTGAAGTTTGGGGCAGATCAGATACTGCCTGCCTGAGTTACAGTAACTTCCTGTTTCATTGCATTAATAACATCCTTTAGCATTTAGCTAAGTGTCGCTAGCATGTTTTAGCATGCGTATACCATGTTGGTAGCCTATTTTACACTTGCTGATGCTTTTTAATATGCTGCTAGGAGACCATAACAGTGTTAAACATGTTACTTCCTGTTGCCAGCAGGTGGCGCTATGACTATGACTAAATATTGGCATGGACATGTGTTCAGGACATGACTGTTAATAAACGTGTGAAGTTTGGGGCAGATTGGACATTGTTTGCCTGAGTTACAGCAACTTCCTGTTTAATGGCGAAACATCAAAGTTTGTCTGGCCGCCAGGGACACGCCCTTCAACGAAAACTCAAAAGCTTCGCAATTTAGCGTCGTAAAGGCACACTCACCAAATCTGAAGATGATCCGATAAAAACTGTAGGAGGAGATCGTTAAAATACGAGGTCTGAAACGGCAAAAACTGCACAAAAATCATACAGGAAATTACAAATAACGGACTTCCTGTTGGGTTTGGGATGTTGTGCCAGGAGACTTTTTTGTAGGAATTGGTGTGATACATGTATGTACCGAGTTTCGTACACATACGTGAAACGTAGCTCGAGGCGCACTCCGTTAAAGTTTCTAGGTGGCGCTACAGAGCCATTTTACCACACCCACTTTTGAAACCCATATCAAATGTAAATTTTCGCCAGTCCTGACGCGTGTGCAAAGTTTCATGAGTTTTCGAGCATGTTTAGGCCCTCTAAAATGCGATTCATTTTGGGGAAGAAGAATAATAAGAAACTGAGCAATTCTAATAAAGAAATATATTGTTTTTTATTAGCCTAAGTAAGCCAAGATTTTAAAGAGGCATTTTATGTCACACCTTTGCATGATGTCAGCTTCTTTATCTTATTTTCATAAAATAAAATGCTACAGCATTTGAACGCATCTTACATGCATGTGACACATAACGTTAAACCTCGCTCTCTTATTTTAAGGTTGCTGCTAATGCTGCGGTTATTTTGGCCATTTCCGTCTCATCAAGGTCTCCGTTAATTCGTGCTTGTAGTAATTTATATATTCTGAAATCACTGAATCTCTATAGAAATTGCGATTCATTCGATTTTTAGTGTTTTAAATCGATTAATAGCTGAAATCAACGATTCACGATTCAAAAATCCATTTTCAAGATCGATGCATACGCATCGTCAGGTTTTGTAATCGATGCATCGAGAAAACGGGTGAATTGTTACACCCCTAAACAGAATGATATGATTTGCAGTTGACCCTTTGCAAAGACCCACCCCCTTCCTTAGTTTTGCTATGTCCGACAAGCCATGGCGCTCTCACACCACACATCATGTTCTCATGCAGTGAAAAATACATTGCGGAGCAAAAAGGCACTGACAACGCGCCAACAGACAAGACAGAGTAGGTTGCTTTTGGTATAAAAAAGTCACTGCTTTCAAATTTAGTCATTTTTTAAAGAACATTTTTAAACAGTAAATATAGTTTTGTGACACTTTAATGCATCATAAACTGATAATCTCTTCCTCTTTACTAGTTACAGCAAGGAATAAACATGAATGCAGATCAGAAGGTATCTTGTTTCAGCAGCGGAAAGACGTCAGTACACACCATTTTTCAAGTTCAAGTACACTACCGTTAATCTTCTCTCCGGTCTGGTTTGTTTGTCAGACAAAAATGGCAGATTTAATGTTATGATTAATCAGATCGCCTGCCAAACTCCCAGTGAAGGGTCAATTAAATAATTCGTTTTGGAATGCTTTCAAAAAAGGTCTATTGGTCTCACTAAGGCTGCATTTATTTGATCAAAAAAAAAAAAAAAAAAAAAAAAAAAAACCTGAAATATATTTTATTGCTGTGGTGGCAAAGCTGAACAATAAATAAGAAGACAATAAATTAGACAATAGACAATAGACAATAAAATAAATTGGCGGTCAAATATGCAAACTATTGCATAAATAAATTAATAAATAAATACATCCTTATTATTAGTAGTAGTAGTTTCTGAGCACCAGCAATAATTTTGCACCATATCAGCATACAGCCAAATCAAAAATTATTCAGACACCAGATATAATTTTTGATTTTTACTAGTGGGTGCACTATAGTTCATTTATGTAAGTGAGGATAGCAAAATAAAGTAAAGTGTGACATATTATACCCAAAAATGTTTCTTACAGTGAACTACCAGTCAAACTGATACAAATTTGGGACCAACAATTATTCAGACCATGTTTTACTTGTGTTTTTTCTGTAATTGCTAACGTAATTACACCTTTTTTACACCACAGACTGAACAAAATTAAGCATTGCTTGGTAATTGATCAACAAAGTACTGATAGTTGTGTAAATATTGTCATATTAACAGTTGTCTGAGATTTTGGTTGACTGCAATCCATTACATACCTTTCTATCAAAGTTATCTGACATTATCAAGTTGATTTGTTCATATGTTATTGCCATTTTCAAAACTATAGCGAATAAAACTGTGAAATGTTAATCAATTTTGGTTTGACTGTATTAGTATGGTTTATGATACTGAGAAAAAAAAAAAAGCTTTCCCATTACAGGAGTAAATGACATTTTAAAATATATTAAATAGAATACAGTAATTATTAATAATTAATATTATAATTATAATAATATTTCACAATATTATAGATTTTGCTGTATTTTGTGATCAAATAAATTCAGCCTTGGTGAGCATAAGAGATATCTTTTCAAAGCCTAAAAAATGTTTTTTGTATGGAGTAGTTACAGCATCTACCATTACAGTCTAACTGAGATGAACTGAACTGAACCCTAGTGGCCAAACTAAGCTGACCAGACTGTCTTCTGACAGTCCACCGTCTGGTTACACAAGGGCGAAGGGGAAGAATGTCCCCCCTGTGGCAGATTGAAATAAAACTCACACGGTGCTGTCAAGTGGCAGAATGGAGAAAGAAGGAAACCGATAAAGAAAGGGGAATAAGTAGAGTAATGAAAGAGTTGGTGAGACGGCGAGTGCAGCGCTAACACTCACTAACCTCTCCCGACCTTTTACACACCAGAAGAACAAGGTTCAGAAAATTGAGCCTGTGCAGCTAGCCTCTAGTGGCACAGCCATCCACACTTCTCCATTTAGTCTAGCCTAACTGAAGAACCAATCAATACTTTTTCTCTTTCCCTCTCTCCTCCGAGACACCTTTCTGCACTCGACGAATGGGGAGGGGATTTGCTGTGAGGGAGCGAGGAGGCGATGAGGAGGTGGAGGGCCGCAGACAGCTGGTGATTCCCCCTGTGAGAAGCAGTCATCAGATTAGAAGAGGCGCATATGTGTGCGAGAATTCAAGAGGAGGGTTGCGGAGTAGTCTAATAACCCTTTTGTGTGTGCTCAAAACTACAGAAAACACACATTCGCACGCAAAAATACCCGCCACTGGTGAGTGATCTGATCACCGTCTCCTCTGCGAGACTGTATAATTTCCTTCATAAATTATTCCGTTATTAGAATTCCGGCAACGTCTGTCTGATTTTTGATTGTGTGAGCAGCAGTATTCTCTCACCATCGCTGCTTCTCACTTCTCAATGTTCTGCCTTGCTCCTTAGCGGGACACGAGCAGGCTTGGTTGTTGCCTGGGCAACAGGATGCGGCAAGCAAGGGAAGCTGATTAGGGATGCCAGCGCAGTCCGAGGCTGGTGGGGTGATTGTAAAGCCATCTCTCTGTTTCTCTCTCCCTCTCTCTCCTTAGAGACAAGGCCATCAGGCAGGCTGGAGAGAAGCCAGCGCAAAGGTCCTCTTCTCACTCACCAGATCCTGGTCATGCGGTGCAAGCTAAAATCACTCCAAAATACTTGTCTTTCGCTTGGTTTCCTTCCTCTCGGGTTATTTTACAAGCGCAGAGGCAAACATTCACTTCTTGCCACATCTGCATTAATTGAGAATGTTCACTGACTGCAAATGTTTCTGACCACTGATAAAACTGTATTTTGTATTGTTACTTGTAACAAGGAGATGGGTTGTGAAACTGAACACGATTTTATTTTTATTTATTTATTTATTGTTAGAAAATATTTCTATTTTAAATAAATGCTGTTTTTTTTAACTTTTTATTCATCAAAGAATCCTGAAAAAAAAAAAAAAAAAAAAAAAAAAAAAATCTATATATATATATATATATATATATATATAAATATATATAAATATATATATATATATCACAGGTTCCAAAAAATCAAATAAAATAAGCAGCACAACTGTTTTCAACATTGACAATTCAGCATATTAGAATGATTTTTGAAGGATCGAGTGACACTGAAGACTGTAATGGCTGTTAAAAATGCAGCTTCGTATCACAGAAGTAAATTATATTTGAAAGTATATTAAAATAAATAGCAATAATATTTCATAATAATATTATTATTTTTTTCTTTATTTTTGATAAAATAAATGGAACTTTGATGAGCATAAGACTGCTTTAAAAAACACTAAAAAACTTACTGATCCCAATTTTCTTAACAGCAGTGTCTATAGAACAACGTATTTTAAGAGACTGACTCAATTACGTCATTTGCAGTGCTTCATGAGAATGTGTGTTTTCCTTGCAGAGCTTGAATTGTTTTCCACAACATCATGAGAAATGGGTTTTTCCACCACAAATTCTACTGCTATACACAATAATGCAATAAAGAGCATTAACAGATGGTTTCAACAAAAGCATATACCATTAATAACCTCAGAGCTCTCAACAGCTTTAAAGATTTACAAGTTATTGTTAGAAATCAATTTCCCTATGAAAAAAAAAAAAAAAAAATGAATAGAGTTTTTATTTCTGGAACCCGACTTCTACACTCCATAAAGTTACCAGCCAACCAGCTTGTTTATCTTACTTGCCAAAATCTATTTTTACTCACGTTGGACTCTTGGCGAGGATACAAGCATACAACTATATCCACTGCAATATATGAGCCTCCTTTAAATTGCTAAATTGCCCTGAATAACCTTTGATTTATTTGCTGTAGTGCTAATCAGCAATTACTGTCCTCGACTGGTTACCACATTTGGAAAAGTATACTGCAAATTCCCCTGTGACAAGAAAATAATTCTAAAATAAACTGAAATCTTGGCAGATCTCACTAGGGAATTGATCATCACTGTAAATGCACGTTTATGTCCTTGTGGTTTTGCTAAAAAGAAAATGAAAGAGATCTCTATGGAGGGGTACAGGGCTCTAGACTAACTTTTTTTCTTAGGTGCACCAGTATATATATATATATATATACATATAAACACACAATATGTAAGGAATAATTGACGACAGGCCGTTGAATTCCTAGAAAATAATGCACACCCGAGGTGGTGATGCGGCCACGACGCGAAGCAGAGTTTTGATTATTTGATTATACGACGCAAAGCGGGTTTTGATTATTTTGCTGTTTTAGGCAGTAAGGACCTTTGAAATAACTGAAATAGTGTGGCGAAGTGATATAAACATGTAATGCGGTTAGGGGCTGCCTGGAACTACGTTCGCCGTGCGTTTGCCTGAAAATAATGCACACCTTCAGAACGTTCATCAGCCAATCAGATTTAAGCATTCAACGGCTCCGTAGTATAAATATATATATATATATATATATATATATATATATATATATATATATATAACCTAATTTTTGCTCTTTAAACGCGGGGTAGGCTATTAAAATTGCTATTTACTTTCGGTTTTGTTTTAACGATCACATGAAACTCTCAGCAGTACTGAATGTGCATTCTACAGGTGCGTCTACAGGCTTTGTTATAATGAGAGAATTAAATAGCTTGCAGAACTCAGGACTGAACAAAAAATCCGGCGTTTTGAGCGGTAAGTGGATTCTAACTGATAAACGCAAACACAGATACGCACTGGAGTCTGACGTGAGGCAGCTGCCGCTTACTTTCATTTTATTGTTAATTGTTGTTGCCTAATGTCATTGAACCACAGGGAGACTTGTAGATTAGCTGAGATTTTTTTCACGTCAAACGGCTGGTCGCACCGGTCCAACCTCGTATTTTTTTTAGTCGCACCATTGAGAAATTAGGTTGCATGCGCGACCAAATTGGTCGCACTCTAGAGCCCTGGAGTAGTTCACTGCTGAATGTACAAGCACAATGGAGTTCTTCCTTTGCCAAGCCTGGTTTTGTAGCTTCTAGAAAGATTTAGAGCTGTCACGATGACTGTACAGTGTGTTCGATTAGGGATCTAGAGTCCTGCAGAGGTAAGTGGTTGTGCTATTCGCTTGCAGAAGCATCACCTGCTTTGGCAGTCGGACAGTTGACATGACACTTCAAGCAGTGTCAGCAGTGTCCTGCAGTATGACAATGCACTTTTCCAAATTTTGCATAATTACTAAACATGCAGTCAACTTCATATTAATGTAAAGTCTTTTTTTTTTCCATTGCAGAAGTTTAGGCCCAAATAAATACAGTTGAAGTAAAAAAACAAAAACAAAACACACACCTTGCAGAATCTTCAGAAGCTACAGAAGATACTTCCGCTTCCCAGAAGACAAAATAAGTTAAAATTACCCTAATCTTCAATTCAAAAAGTTTTCACCCCCGTCCTTTAATGCATCGTGTTTTCTTTCTGAAGCATCAGTGAGCATTTGAACCTTCTGTAATAGTTGCATATGAGTCCCTAAGTTGTCCTCACTATAAAAAGCTGGATCTCAAAATCATTATAAAGCATAAAAAATGCTAAAAAAACAAATAATTTGCGGGGACCTGAAAGATTTTTCTGAGAAACAGTTGGAAGTTTAACTGTTCAGGACAAACAAAGGATGAAAAAAACAAAAAAAAAAACAGCTGTGGATCATTCAGGTAACAACACATTATTAAGAATTAAGTTTATGTAAACTTCTGAACAGGGTCATATTTATAAATTCAACTATTATTTTTTATCTTGTGATCACTTTGTATGATTCCTCTTATTTTGGTAAAATAATTAACATTTCTGCAAAGTGTATGTACATTTTTGACTTTTTTACTCAACTGTAAGTATTGGAAAAAAGTTTGACGCACTGGCCTCAGTTTGGCCTCAGACAGTTTCACGCGAACATACATATAGACAGTAAAAGTAGAGTAAGGAGTGCTGCAGAAATGGCAAGTGGAGGAGATAATGAAGGATACCCGGAGTTACCGGATACGGCCGCGTCGTTCAAATCTGGTGTGTGGGAACATTTTGGATTTCATGTTGCTTACGATGACAACGGAAATAAAACTGTAGATAGAACTGCCAATGTGTTCAAGCATTGTGCAAAATGCATTCAATATGAAGAGCTCTTTTCCAAAACGCGATTAAATGCCATTTAAAAAAAAAATGAGTGCCAACATTACTATTGTATCTGGTCGGTATTGAAAAGTCCATTATTAATTTTACACAAAATGCAATATATGCAGTGTTATTCTGTCATGTGTTCTCCCTTTTTTCCCAAACCGCGACAAACGCCAGTCTTTCTCTGCAAAATGCGATAGATCCGCTCAACCAATCACAGCACACCATTACACGCACTGTAAACAATAAAGGGAGTTTGTAAATGAGATATTGATTTAATACAACAGTTAAATAAACAAGAAGGTAATATTAAGTTACTTACATTGTCTGACTCTAACACTATTGCCCGATTTTGCTCCATTTCTTTGTGAAAATTAGTTTGAAACAATGTCACAACTGAACCGCAGCGCATCTCCATTTAAACACAGCTGTTTTTTATGAATGAACGTGCGTTTTTACACTAATCTAGTGAGTCAATTTCCCATTCATAAACACAGTTGCTTTATTCCTCAATGAATCAGCGTTTAAACGAATCAAATGAATATGATTCAGTAATTAAATAAGTGACTTGACTCCACCTACTGGCTTGTAGTTTCATTTTTAAAGTATATTTTCAGTGATTTAAATCTTTTAATATTTCTATATTCAAAATTTTATATTTAAAACATTAATCTCAACATTCTTTTTTTTCTCTCTCTCTCTTTAAGTTTTTAACAAAAAGTAAGCAGAGCCCAGCTGGATTTATTGCATAAACGAAAAACATAAAAATCTCACCTAGCTTTTACCCAGAGATGGTCCAAATAATGTGCTTAAAGTCAAGTCTGATTCAGTTAGTGCATGATTATATTACAAAAATGTTAATACTGTATCCTAAATTGTAGATAATTAAGCTAATAAGCTATATATCATATGCTGAAGCAAATATCTGGAGTGTTAAGGATTAAAAGAAAAAATAACAACAAGAACCGTACAGAACCGAAAACCGTGACCCTAAATCCGTGATACGAACCGAACTGTGGGTTTTGTGAACCGTGCCACCCCTAATAGATAGATAGATAGATAGATAGATAGATAGATAGATCGACAGATGATGGATGGATAGATAGATAGATAGATAGATAAATAGATAAATAGATAGATAGATAGATAGATAGATAGATAGATAGATAGATAGATAGATAGATGAAAGATAAAGTGTCAAAAAAAGGAGGCAGTAGGTGAGTGAACAAGCAGAAAATGTAGCCTATAATCTGGTTGTAAATAAATAATGGCATACATGAATAGAAAAACAGAGTTTGACACCCACAGTGGTGCTTTATTGCTCTGTTTCGCTCAGTCATCCTCCCTTTTTCTTGCATTCCTCCCCCTTTTGCTTTGGCTGAGAAAATAACACAGTAGAGACCATCTTTATCACTGTGTTCACAGGTATTTCAAATACACTTATTAGTGCAAATATATAATTAGTCTTTCAATTAGGGGCTTTAAAATGAACCCAAACTGCCCATGAATCAAAAGCAACCTGACCCATCTTAACTGCTCCTGATATGAGTACACTGAAAAAAACAATATATTTTATTCTGCGCTGCTCTCATTATAATGACAGACATCTTGGGTCACCTGGAGATTGCGGGGTTAATTTCACTTGCTCACACCCTTCATCGCATTGATCTTTCTTTATCAGTTAAGCCGGTAACACAGACTCATTAGGGATGCTTAAAACACTAAGGTTAAGGCTAATTAAAGACTCACAGACTCACTCAACTGTCTGCTGAGGTTTTGGGTGAAGTAAGATTGTAAGTATGTTTTCCTCTTGTTCGTGAAAGTGAATTTAAAGAATGAACAGGTGGCTTTTGTTAAGAACAGGACCTGGTAAGGATTGAGCATATATTGTGCACTGACCTTTAGCAAGCGCTGGTGTCTCATGCACAGTCAAGTGCAGAGATTTTACCCTCCACAACTACACTGAAATTAGAGACCTCACGCATGTAACACACACACAGACACATTCACATGCGTAATGTCTCATTCCAACAAATTCAACATTTTACCACATGCTGTTTAAAAACTCTATGTTGACCTCTAAGTTACCAGTATATTGTAACAAAAAATATATAAAATAAAATATTGCTATTAACAAACAATTAACTAAGGCTTTTGCCTCAATAAACTCCTATTTTGCTGCTTATTAATAGTTAGTAAGGTAGTTGTTAAATTAAGTTATTGTGGATGATTAGGAATGCATAATATGGTAATGCAGAATGTGTGCTTAATAAACAGCCAATATGTTAATCAAATGCATGCTAATAAGTAACTAGTTAATAGTGAGAATTGTTCCTTATACTAAAGTCTTACTAAATCTCAATCAGCACTATGTTTCCTTCAGGAAAAAACAAAACAAAAAAAAAAAATAATAACATAATGCATTACAACAAGATGAATGGAACAAGTCTGAGGAAGTTGATCCTGAAGAGTCATGTAACACTGAAGAGTGAAAATGCTGCTGAAAATTCAGCTTTGCAATTCACAGGAATACATTAAATGGTAATACACATTCACAGAATTAAATATGTGATTATTTTACCCAATATTTGTCATTTATTGTAATTCATTTCTCTGTTAAGCAAACTCAAATAAATCAGTTGTGAAGCCCGGTTTGTATCTGACATGTCCAAAAACATGTCCATCAACTACTTGACTAACATAAACACTAAACTGTTCATTGTAAACTTATTTGCCTGTGTTTGTTTGTTTATTGCTTGTTTTGTCCACCTCTTGTATAGGTCTAACACCCAGCAAACAAAAACTATTAATAGTGTATCTAGGCAGGTAAATGTAAAGTTGAGCAGAAGACTTCTTTGCTGCTACTTCTTACTAGTTCAGTTGATCTACCGTATTCTCTATATTATATTCTGAGAAAAATGGAATGACAAACATGTCAAATAAAGAAGCCTGTGAAATGCACATGCAGTCTGCAGAGATCCACAGGCAGAGTGAGAGCATTAAAAAGTTGAGTTAAATTTCCATTGCACTTCCCATATAAGACGTTTTTATGATGCACATTTTGCTGCCTATTTAGTGTTCCAAATCGGTCACTTATGAGATTCCATATCAGTTAGTATGATGCTCTAGAATAGAACAAGAGCAAAGAGAGAGAGTGAGAGAGAGATGTTGCACAGGAGGATAAGTCTCTCTCCATATTCAGTGGCAAAATGCAAGCTGAATCTTATCTCTACAAGAGATGAAAAAGAGAAAATAAAAGATAAAAAGATAAAACATGTTTGTGTGGTTAATAATTAATTGCGTATGGCATATTTCATCTTTAATGTGCATCACTGGGGGCTCACTTCACCCACACACCCCCAGAGGCATAACAGGAAGGACACAGAAATGACAGTGTGTGTGTGTGCGTGTGTGTGTGCATTATTAAACATTAACTTTACGAGTTAATAACTAGGATACACAGAAGCAGCAAAAGAACAGTCAAAGGGAAAGGATTTCATTAAAACAACTCCCATTAAGTTATTTTCTATGTAGCTATGCACTAGAGTGTATCAGATGGGTTTATGCATCACAGCAATGTGTTCTCAGGCTTGGCAGGAACAGTAAATGATGGAGGAAATGGGGATGTGACACAGGAAGTAAAGAACTGACTGAGAGAGAAATTAGTACAAGAGGGTTATAAGAACAGAAGAATACTTTTAAGCAAGTTTTCCCCTGACTCTGGCTTGTGTCTCTCTTAGTGGACATATTGAGAGGAGGGCTGTGTCATTGGCAGTGTAGAATCAGAGGATGAGTGAGCTTTCCCCAACAACAGTCACTAAAAAAAAAATAAAAAAATAAAACTTCACCATGGTAACCAACATTTCTGCCCAAAATAGTATATTTACTACAGGATTAAAAAGTATAGAAAATCTAAAGTGACAGTTCACCAAGCATAAAAATTATGTAATTATTAATTATTAATTGCATGTCATGTCGTTCCAAACCTGCAAGTTCATC
Organism: Cirrhinus molitorella; assembly: GCA_033026305.1. Classification (NCBI taxonomy): domain Eukaryota; kingdom Metazoa; phylum Chordata; class Actinopteri; order Cypriniformes; family Cyprinidae; genus Cirrhinus; species Cirrhinus molitorella. The sequence continues at coordinate 31,468,440 of CM065120.1, forward strand.
TTCAAAACACAAATTTACATATTTCTGATGAAATTCAAAAGTTTTCTGACCCTGCATAGACATTAACGCAACTGACATGTTCAAGGCCCAGAAAGATAGTAAGGACATTGATAAAACAGTCCATTATTTTTGTTTTCTTTGCACATCTTGTGAGCAAATGAAACAAAAATAATGACTTTATTCAATCATTTATTCTCTATTTTAAAGGGCTATTTTAATGATCTCCTTACTACCTTTCTGGGTCTTGAATATGTCAGTTGCGTTGCTGTCTATGCAGGGTCAGAAAGCTCTTGGGTTTCATCAAAAATATCTTAATTTGTGTTTCGTTTTTGCGGGTTTGGAACGACATGAAGGTGAGTAATTAATGACAGAATTTTCTTTTTTGGGCGAACTATCGCTTTTAGTATTTTTTTAAAAGACAATTTTGTGGAACTAGTGTTCAAATTCAGCCACTGCATGTTACTTTAGCAGTTACTGTACATTGTATATCTTTCCACAATAGAATTTGTAACTACAGAACAAAATAGCAAGTCAATAAAAATGAAAGCCAGAAAAATGGCAATACGTTTCACTGTGAGGCTTTAGCCATGTCAAGAGGTTGTGCGGACATACGTGATGTGAGATCTTAGAAGAGAACAGCTACAGCTGCTGGTAGTTTGCTGGTTGGTACCCAGAGCCTGCACTCAGTAATCCGGGTCAGAACCAGCTTCAGCGGGCACAGCAGGCCGAACATGGTTCTGCCCCTCTCAGAAATTGATCTCGGCATGTCAGCCTGATGGAATGGAGCTGAAAGCTGATGCGCCGCACCATGAGTCCTGCCGATGCAATCTTCTCTCTGACCTCCACGCCGAGCCAGAAAGTACAGTCTGGCCGTACTTCTGTCTATGTGTTCGCCCTACTGTTGTCTTTGATATCACAAACTTGTCATGACTTGTCATAAATAACAATCTTTCATCAAAATGCAGCAATTACATGCTTATCTTACACAACTTGTCAATCTGGATGACATCACAAAAGCCATGGGCAGAGCTAAAAAATTAAAGGGATAGTTCACACAAAAAATGACATTTTGTCATTAATTACTCACCCTCATGTTGTTCCAAACACAAGGCCTTCAATCATCTTCAGAATACAAATTTAGAGATATTTTAAATTAAATCTGAGAGCTTTCTCTGAGAAAATATGTTTCTCTTCCACGTCAGTCTGCATTGTGGTACTTTCTTGAAAGGGCATCAAAGACCAAATTGAAAGAGAATAAATTGTTAAATAAAGTCATTATTTTTGTTTACTTTGTGCACAAAAAGTATTCTTGTAGCTTTATAAAATTACGGTTGAATCACTGACGTCACATGGACTATTTTAATGATGTCCTTACTAGGGGTGGGCGATATAGCCTCATAAAAGGGATTTTGAAAAGTGGGGGGGCATGCACGTACCTATTGGTGTGTGGCGTCGGAATATGCTCTGGAACCGCTCTTGCGGTGCTGTGCCGGTCGGTGACGCCGCTTCGGGTTGGGCACGTTTGTGGTGTTGTTGTTGTGCGCGCTAGGGAGCGTAAATGCGGCATACGTCATCACGTAGCTGTATCACTGATATCGCGATATGGCACTTTCTTGTCATGTAAAAATTTATACCGGTATTATCGTGGATGGTATGATACGGCACACCCCTAGTCCTTACTACCTTTCTGGGCCTTGAACGTTGTAGTTGTGTTGCTGTCTGTGCGGGTCAGAAAGCTCTCAGATTTGACTTAATTTGTGTTCCAAAGATAAATGAAGGTCTTACAGCTTTGGAATGACAAGAGGGTGAGTAATTCATGACTTTTGTAACTATGTAACTATGACCTTTACTAATACCCTACCTCACGTTTAACTACCCAGTCAAACTCTGGTGTAAAATCAAACCCAGTCCACACTGAATATTTCAATTGCTGGATCTAAGTTCTTACTTCAATCAAATGTACTTCATGACTGTTAAAAAAGTATTTTCAATATATGATTCCGGACCACAAAAACAATCATAAGGGTCTTTTTTGTTTGTTTGTTTTGTTTTGTTTTTTGAGAAACTGAGATTTATAAATCATCTGAAACCTGAAAATAAGCTTTCCATTGATGCATGGTTTGTTAGGATGGGACAATATTTGACTGAGATGCAACCTGTTGCCTAAATGAAGTTCTTAGCACAGATGGAAATTTACAAAATATCTTCATGGAACATGATCTTTACTTAATATACTAATGATTTTTGGGATAAAAAAAAAAAAAAAAAAATCAATCATTTTGACCCATACAATGTATTGTTGGCTGCTGCTACCATTATACCAGTGCTACTTATGACTGGTTTTGTGGTCCAGGGTCACATATAGTAATAATGTATGCAGTTTGAATGAACTCCAAACATGTTTGTCATGCTCCATTGTATTCCTGCCATTTATAGCTCCTCTCCCATGGCCTCATGGGACAGTAGAGTATCTATTTGACATACATTTCAAAAGCTATCCAGTAGTAGTAGGTTATCCATGTACTTTTTTCAGGTTCAGATACTGTATACTATTCTTCTCACATGCTATTTTCACCTACTACATAGAAGGAACCTAAGCATATTCAGATTCAGACAGTGTTTTACCAGGAAATATGTTATTGCTGGATGTAAATGTGTCATTAAGATATGTGGCTGTGAAGTGCAACGACTCTAGTATTGAGCAGCATCGTCACACACCCTCACATTGACAAACCCACACAAACACACATCTGCTGATGTGTATCATTAGCGCCAGTGCTGAGGCTGGTCTTTGAGGGTGCTCTGCTCAAGCTAGCTGGAAAGCCTAATGAGCTAGCAAATAACTGCAGAGACCAAGGAAACACACAAAAGCTGCACACACACAGTCGTGCTTAAAGAACTACAATGCGTGCATTCGTGGCCGTGCGTGGTGGTCTGCGGGCCTCACGCGGCGTCGGGGAGAATTAGAAGAGACAGAGGTGTTTATCTGCTCTTCCCTCTGCTGCACATGGCCAAATCAAACGAGACGAAAAAGTTTCCTATTCTATAAAAGCGCTTTAGATCAATTGCGAGCATCCAGCCCACATCAAACCTGCTATGTGCAGAAAGAGCAGAGAGAGAGAAAAGAGAAAGAAAAAAAAGCAAGAAAGAGGAGGTGGGAACGAAAATCACAGGAGGAGACTACAATTTGGCAGCACGAGAAACGCCGCTTTCAATCTGCCGTTGGGCGGCACAGGCCTAAATACGAGTGACAGAGAAGTAAATGCAAAGTTCTGTCCAACAGAGCAATGCTGAAAGGTATTTGATCAAATGGAACTGAGGAAGAAAAGAGGAGGTTTTATTTTATAACGTGTGCTTGCTTGTTTGTTTTCAATGAGTGGATATCAGCACTAAATGTTATAATATTAAAGATAAATCCTTCTAGCACACCAGAGGGGTTTAAAAAGCGACATCAGAGGGAAAAAAAAAAAAAAAAAACCTCACTGATGTTTGGAGTGCTGTTGCTAAGTAACCATCCGTATTCCTGTTTTCACAAGACTGTCAAACACATGCAAGAGTAGATTTCACAGACATTTACCTCAAGTCCTATACATCATGCTACAATAGTGCTTCAGTGACAGTCATTATAAAGCTCAGAGGTTATAGAAAGACAATCACACTTACCTTATGTTTTGATCATCCAGACAGAGCAGCATGTGAAAAAGAAAAAGAGACATATTACTTGTAGCACTGTTGAAACATATAATTTGCAGTTAAAAAAAAAGCAAGAAAAAGAAGAAAGCTGGTCACTGACGTGGGAAGCTCATTTGATGCTCAACATATAATACTAGGAGGAAAGCACACTTTGTAAAGTTTGAAGTTTGTAAATTAGAATGAGCCACCATGGCTGATTAGGCAACTAATTATAATTAACAGCCTACATTTATTTATTTATTTATTTATTTTTTTTTTTTGTAAGTTTTGCTATATTTTTTTTAGGTTTTTTAATTTGCATGCCGACATCGCCCTACACACAAGACAATTCCCACTGCTTTGGGTTTGTTAAAAAATAAAAACATAATTATCACATTTCTAGTGACGGCAACATAATTTTATTAATACTGACTTTTTGTCATACAAATGTGATTTCATGCAAGAATGTGACTTTACAACTCAGAATGTGACTTTATATCCCACAATGTGACATAATTCCTTGTTTTATACTTTATCTCACATTTGCCCATTTTGTTTTTTAAATTGGATTCCATATGCAATATTTTTAGATTGGATTTTAAATGTGAATTTTTACATGCAAGAATGTGATTTTACATCTGGGCAAGTGACTTTATATCTCACAATGTGATATAATTTCTTGTTTTATATTTTATCTCACATTTCTAAACTAAGGCAAAAAAAAAAAAAAAAAAAAAAAAAAAAAAATTAAATAAATAAATTAGTTCTGTGCTTCAGCAATTAACATTCAGACAGACATCTATGGCTGTTGTCGCATTTCACGCTGTTTTTCAAGAGCCCTGCTATGAGTGTAGCATTTTAAACACAGCCATTAAGCATAATAATAATAATACATTTTTTAAAGCAAAAATGTAAAAATGTTTCAGGACCCCTTTCTGTCTCAATGTTATTGATCAAAAGAATTTGTATTATGCCAACAAGTGGTAGTACAAAATGTTCATCTTTATTTATTTTTTTTTTTTTTAGATAATTTTGAATAAACACTTTTCAGCCACACAAACAGAACTCGTATAAAGTAGCAGTGGCTTTCTTTTCTCTCGACAATGGCACACAGAGTGGGTGGTGTAATGCATTGCCCAAACCTCACGGGCCACAATGCCTCACATACATCATCATTATCAACCTACATGAGCCTTAATGCTCGATTAATAAAACTCCCGGCCCTCCGCTCTGCATGCACAGCTCTTTCTTATGTTTCTGTAATGTACTTACAGCTGAACTGAAGCACAATATGTTTAGGTTAATTGTTCTGGGACAAGACTAAGTCATCTTTAGACATTCAAGCAAAGTGGGTGGTGTTTAATTCAGGGAGACCCCTTTAAAGAAGTCCGGATTTGTCTTTGGGGAAGTGACACTTGTTGCCTCGGGCTGCGTGGAGGACTGAAAGCGATCCCAAGGTTTGCGATGGGTCATTACAGTCTTAGATTGTTTAATTCTAAGTTGGTCTCTAACCTTCTAAGCACTTTTTATATATCTGGCAGAAATCAATGGAGGGCTAAGTTGCTGGCCTTTGAGCAGTCAGACGAAGCAGATCAGAGACAGACAATGAGAAAAACGGCCTTTCAAGGCAGCCTTGAGGAGAGAAGTGAGGGGGTAACTCTTTCCTCTCAATTCTTTTCAGCTCTCGTAGTGCTTTACAATGATTTCATCTTTATTTATGATATGTAGGGTGAGTTTGTGTGTGGGAACTGGTCACCCATTCAGCTTTGTTCATTACCCTGCACAGCAAAATGAGCCGAGGGGAGTTTGACGGAGTGTTTGTGGTGCTGTTGTGATTCATGAATATTTCCATGATTTTAAAAAGCTTGCTTTGCTGCTGCATTGCAGATAAAACAAGTTCCTTTCTCTTTATATGCCTGAGAGCTGAGGGAAAGAGAGATGTCTTTGAATTTTTGTACTTATCAAGGTTTCTAATGATCTGGGAGAATGAAAGCATATCACAACATTCAAAAGTATCAGTTTTCAAATCGTGCAGGATGTTAAAATATTTTTGTAGTCATATTCTGCGAGTAATTGTGTGAAAATTAGGCTAATAAGGTATAAAAGTTTTACTGCCTCTAGTGTTAATTTCAGTGATTTGTGCATACATGTATATAGAGGCACGTATTTCTAATGAGCCTATGTTGGAAGATTCACAAACATTAATCAACATTGTTGCAAAAATGCCTGTTGTAACGTCCATCAAAAAGCATTTTAATTGATGTATATGTAAATGAACAGTGCCAATTACTCAATGTAGAATATGTGAAACAGGCCTTAATCATTGATGTTGTGCAAACATCTGCGCAATGTCAAATTAGAAACATACCACCGATCAATGTTTCAGATGAAAACACACATGCCAAACAGACACCAGAATAGTGTATATGTTATTTTAAACTGCATTTATACACAGACACAGATTCAAATGCATTCAGCATCAGCCTGATGTCATGCAACATGAAGGGAACGTTTTAGCAACATACCGCAGAAGTTTGTGTGATGAGTGTAATATTTAACTCTTTCAAACCTTGAAATTCCAAGTCACATCACATACAGATAATACAGTCATCCTGCCTGAACAATCCTAACCCAACTGCGAAAGTAAAGGTCAGTAAAAGATTAGTAAAAACTCTAGTCTCACTCTGTCACTAGACCAACACCACCACCGGCAAACCTGAGTGTCAGACTATAGACAAATGTTAAAGAAGAAACAACAGGAGAGATTGAGTGAAACAGCCACGGATGAAGTGCCGCAAACTGCAGATAAACGATGCTACTTCTGTTCAAATGGCTGCTATCATTACTATTGTTGTTTCTGGGAACTAGTTTCTTCTTGAAAAAGAGAAAAGACAGAGTTTCTACTTTCTACAGAATACAGGAGTGTGTATAAGAATGAACCCGAGGAATCTTCTTGTGTTTTCCACAAATGGACAGTAGATAACTAAGCATACACAAATCAGCATCAAAGTACGGTTATAGCTATATATAGACAAAGCGAAATCAACAACAACAAAAAAGAAACACATATCACACAAGTGAATCCCTGGGGCTCTGAAACTTCAAGTAAAAGCATATTAGTTCAATTCCATCATTTAGTTAAGTGACTTGCATATGCACTTCAGTGTTTCTGCAGCGCCTTACAGATTCAGTGTGGGTGTTATCAGAAGCTTGGAGCAGCACCCATGTATTTCTCAGAAGCACTTCAAAAACAACAGTCACGGACAGAGAGAAAGACAGCGGGAAAGAAAGGTTTAATTGTAATGGCATGGGTGATCTTCAGGGTATTTAACAGGCCTAGTCATACTATTTATTGCTACAAACTATATGTATCACAACACAGTATGCATGACGGGAGTGGGCAGCACTTCAGGCAGAACTAATCTAATTCCTTCTTGACCCTTTGTGACATATATATGCTTCCCAGCCGTGTTCCAGGAGCTTAGCAAAGCATCCGAGGCCTTGCTGACAGGCATACAGTGATGTCTGATCAGACATTAGTGTGCATTAGCTTAGCAAAGCGTACCATAATGTCATTTCATCTGAGCTTGTTCTTCAGCGATTTAAAAATGAGAGCTGATACCCGCCCCTCCATCCCATTACCGCCCCGTAATAAGAGATCAGGTCCAATTGGCGGGAAGGGCTAAGGAAGAAAATCAAATCGAATCCAATCGGATTAGATCAAATCAGTCAAATAAATGGTGCTCTGGAGCGTGTATCACCTGAGGGATTAAAGGAAGGGGAGTGAATCAGTTCTCGCGTGTTCAATTGCTCCTCAAGTCAACGAACAATCAGCACAGAACCAGTGCTGGAGTTTCCAGAAAGATGGAGGTGTAAAATTAAGTACAGCGTACAGCAATCGTAAAGCCCTATCAAGAGCTTGTGCTAACATTACAAGAAGCATTCAACATGGGGTGAAATATCTTAAGGTAAGGAATATCTCAACCCCTGTCTTTATTTACTAACCAACGTTCCATACTGTTTTGTTAGAATAAAAAAAATAAATAAAAAATAGGCATGGAATGCAATGACAGTTGACTACAATACAAACACCATATAAGTGCTATACTGTAGGAATATACAAGCTTGACAATAATTTAGTGAATCATAACATTTTAATTTACATGTTTTGCTGAACACTTCATTAATTTTAGAGAACACAAGCAAAACCAAATCTATGAGTGAGAAGCTCTTATAATTTACAGAGTGAGAACATTGGAGGCGGAGAACAATACAACATTTGCAAAAGCGAATTTTAAACAAGTCAGGAGATGAATCTGATGATTCATTTGCCTGAAGGAAGTGCAAAGAATCTAAAATAAGACAAATAATGACTGAGCAACACAATGTCTAAGAGAGAACCAGCAAACTTTGACTTTTCCGCTTAGAATAAATGTACTGTCTCCCACCAGGTCCACACAAGAGACACCCTGCTCACAACATTATAAGAACTTTTAACTCACTATTAGCTTTACATCTGAACTTTGAGTTCATTTAAGGATGGGTTATACACAGAAGAGGGGGTGGATTTAAAAATTCACTTGTGTGCAATGAAGCACAATATTCACGTGTGTCGTTTGTCATAAAATACTTAATGGCACCGGAAAGCCATGGTTGCGGACATAACGGTCTTTGGCAGAGAGCAACACATCTTATAAATATTGTCCTACAACTTTAAAGAGTGTTTTAGGGAGTTGTGATCGTCTCCATAGCAGTGTATCTCAAATTTTGGTAAGTGGAGTGCTGCCAGGTGGTACACATAAAATAAATAAATAAGTAAGCATTTTTAATGTATTAAATAAGCATGCTTTATTTACTTTCCCTTTTTATTGATTTATTTACTTACTTGTTTTATAATACATTTCTTCACAACCCACATAGGTGTTGTGCAGATCAATGCTGTCAAGCAGTGCGGTGGTGCTGATGTGCTGATTGTGCACTGTAATTTCAGCCCATGTTCAAAGTTGCTCTTCAAAGCTGATTTCCTGAAGGATCCTTAAAAAATCAGCCTGCTTTTGACTGAAAAACACAGGATTAAACACTCGATTTGGAGTATTGTAGCCTATCAATAATGTAACCAGAGCTGTTTCAAAAGACTGGCTACATAACATAATATTATAAACTATATTTATTATTGATGTGTTTGAATTGGTCAGCCAAAGCAGCCTATTAGCTTGCGCAAATTCATTTTCATCCTGTCTGAGATGCCAGTCAACGGACTGATTTGTTCTGTTGTTCTAATTTGTTTGTTGTTCTTCCACAACATTATAATTGAACTATAGGGACACTGATATTAATCAAAATGTGTAATTAAGTAACACTTGAGGCACAAAAATCATACAAATTTTTCCGATCATAATAATTTGTTGTATTTGAAATGTCCACATTACAGCTTAAGATCCTCTTCAGCCTTGTTGTAAGACAGCAAACAAACTCATCAACATGCAGGCCAAACAGCTCAGGCTATGTACACTAGCTTTGCTAATTAAAAATGGAAGGCCACATCTATCCACATGAGCAGTTTGTTCTTAATTGCGGTGAACGCAAGCATGAAGCCAAAGAGAGAAGTGCAGATAGAGGCGTGACACTAATTGCTAAACCCCGCAACTATAAACCAACAATAAATATATGGGCAAATACTAAACATTCCGACAACGCTCTTTCTGACAGCTTGTCTTATTGGGATGTATAGAGGAAACTAAAAGCAATAAGCTGATAGAAGACTGGAGAGAATGAATATCTATAAAAAAATATATACAAAATGCATTACTTTTAAATTAAATTATGTAGCTGTACAGAATTCATTTTCAGTACTGTAAATCCAGGAGCCATTCAGTAGCTCAATAATAATAAAATGTAAAGAATAAGACTGCAGAAAATCCAAAAAATAATAGAGCCAAACTACCTTCGGTCAAGACAATGGCTCAACAATGACTTTTTTTTTCTTCTTGGTAATTAACATGCTTGTTTAATAGTAGGCTTACACTTGGAAAAACAAAAGTAATACTTCATACTGAGAAAACAAGAAATATCTGAGCATAGAGATCTAAAGAGAGACAGAGAAACAAAGAATGGATCAGTAAAGTGCTGGTTTGGAGCACGGCTCGGCTAGACCGTGTGGGAGGAAACACAGCGTGAGGCCGATCTGCAACAAACGGACTCTCCATCAACACAACTCAGCTGGGATACACGTGTTTGTGTGTGCGGCTGTGTGTGTATGTGCACCTTGCGGTGCCTCTTTGTAGTTCGGGTCTGTTTATGTCCTGCCACTTTCTTCTGTTTTTGCTTGTCATTTGGAGGACTGCATTGAGATGTCATCTCACAACATGACCCAGGACACTTAAACTACACACAATAGTGCTCTAAGAAGCAAAGGCAAGTTTGGGTCATTAAAAAATTATGTTGTCTTCTTTTTTTTTTTCACTAAAAAGCAGAAAGAAAAGTTTGGTACTTTTTTAATATACACAAATGAGCAATATCACACTTGTAGACATAAGATAAGGCTGTATATCAGCACGGCTGTGTAAATGTACAGGCAGAGAGTAACTAAATGGTTAACAGTTACAAAGAAACTTGAAGAATTACTATAACAATCCCCCCACTTTGGAATCCACTGGGCTCCACGTGATTGGCTTGCATGGAAAACCATCATTTGGTCCTCACCTGCACTCAGTTAGATCTAACTCCCCCTTTGGAGGACACCTTTCTTTTTTTATTCCCTCCCACTCACCTCAGAAACAACCCGACGGATGCCTCTCGTGGCGGACAACAGCCCTCCTGAGAGTTCCTGTGCCATAACACTAATAAAATCCAAAAAGGTCTGCTAATTGTAATGAGCCTTTAATGTGAGCCTTTGATTAAAGCCCTGTTTACCTAATCCAGTGCCCTCGGCATCGCCCGCAGTGCTGCAAAATCTTATTAGGCATGTTGATGAGACTGTATTTGCTGAATACATCATTGTAAGTGAAGGAGGATAACCTACAGAGGTATGTCCACACACATGCACATGGCTGGGTGTCCAAATGTGTATTGGGTTGGTAAGTGATTGTGCTCAGCACCTGAAAAACATGTTGTGTTCCAGTCCAAGGCCTTAGTTCTGCATTGAATTCACAAATAGTATATTCCTTTTTTTTTGTTCTTTGTTTTTTTTTTTTTTCCTCAGAGAGGAGGTAACATTGAAATGCATTCACTACTGTTCAACTACAAACTACTGTTCAAACATTTGACGTTAAAAAGAATTTTCCACAATAAATGAATTATTTTATTCAACAAGGATATATTATATATTATAAATGACCAAAAGTGTACCAAAAGTACCACACAATATGGACTAAGACTAAATAGGAGAACCTGATGTTCCACAGTGCAGAGGGATTCTGGTTCAGAGTGTATAATAATATTGACATTGACCACAGCAGCCAACGACCTTCAATAAAAACTACTGAACTAAAAATATACTGGGAAGAATTAAATAAGGGAATCAATAAGGAAATCTTTTTTGCCCACCTGCAGCAATGTACATTGGCATCTCAACAATTAAAGGTAATATCCAATACGCATTGCCACAACTACAGTGTGCAAAACTTAAGAGGCTCCGTACACGCTAGGGATAGTTTACCAAAAATATATATATATATATATTTCATCATTTATTCACTCTCAAAAGCAACATAAAAGTACACAAGTGTTTCCATTTGGGTAAGGCACTGAATAAAAAGTTGTAGCTTTTCAACAAATCAGTCAGTCCATTTCAGAAATCTGGTATGAATTATTTATTCACAAATCCATCAAACTGATCTGGCTATAGTGGTTAACAGTTCACAGTAGGTAAAAAAAAAAAAAAAATCAATGAATAAATTCAAATGCGGTCTGTACCTCACACAAATGTAAGAAGTCCTGGAATATAATGCACAAGTTCTATGGGCCACATTTATGCTACTTTTATTATTCTTTTGTATCCTTTGTAAAGTCTCATTTCCCATTCACTGCCCCTGAATGGAAAAGAGCAACCAGTTCAATTCTTTAAAACTTCTCTTTTGTGTTCCCAAGAAGAAAGAAAGTAATTAATGACAAAACTGTCTGCTTTTCTGTTCTAAAGCAAGAGCTCCAATCCTTCTCCAATCATTTCAGTAGAAGTGGCACTCTCTCGCTTCCACACATGTTGGTCGATCTCCCGCTGGGCTCATGATAATGCTTTCTCACAGTATCCACTGTGAGGTAAACACTACGGCTGGTCACCTGCTGATAGCCTATAATATGATTAATGATTGACTCTGAAAACAACTCCAAGCAGCCAGCAGCTATGTCATTTTGTATTGCAAAACCGTTTTCCATGCGTTAATCGCTCGGGTAAACCCAGTCTTTAGGGCTCGAGCTGAGACTGAAACATACAGTATGTATAAATACCTGTTGAAGACGATGAACAGAGTTACATCAGGCAGAGGACAGACATTTCTATTCAAGGAACACTGTCGCCACAACATTATGATAATTTATCTCAATAAGGCGAAGGCTAAGGGGGGAAATATGATTAGGGTAACTAAGACAAACACAGGCGTCTGAGGTTAAAGACTGTAATGACGGTGCCATGCTGTGTGTGTTTGTGGCTACAAGTGTATGTGTGAGAGAGATTGTGACGGATGGAGATGATAATGACAACTGGCGGCCGTACCCTGCGATGCTTGCAGGTTAATCCACTGAATGAGAGGTACAGACTGAAAAAAAGGCTGCCACATGTGGCTAAGCTACAGTTTAACAATGTAGTCAATTTGAACGGCTCCCGATATCTGAGGTGATGTAAACTGTGCCTGTGATAAAGCAACATGGAGTGCTTGCATGGATTCTATCCGTATGATCCATCCATGAACAAAACAATGACCAGGAATTTGCAAGATAAGAATTTATGGCTGCAACTGCAGAGAATTTGAGCAGTGCTGAAATAAATGAGTAATAAATATAGCTGCAAGCAGCGATTACCAGGGTTCAAGCGCTTTAAGTAATTTAAGCACGTATGAATAAAGAGAGTATTTAGCAAGCCTGTAACCACCTAACTCAATTAATTACAAAAAAAAAAAAAAAACATTTTGGGCAAATCCTGGTAATTTACCATAGACATATTGTTTTTTAATGTTTATTACTATTGGGTAAATTTGGACAGGCCCCTTTTGTAAACGATCCTTTAATAAGGGTAAATAGCAATTGTTTTTTTTGTTTTTTTTAGAATTATCGTATGTATTTGTGAGGAAAAAAAAAGAAAAAAGTACAATGTACAATTGTATACTACTTTAAAAAATGTGAAAACCTTGTCTAATAGGTGCTCAAATTTTGTCAGGCAATGGCAATGGCCTTATAGAAACTTGTAGCACTTTGAACCAAGACCGTGCATAGCAATTTTCATGTTGATGAAACAAATAGTTATAATGCCATCAAATGGTAAAGCTCTGCGATTTTGCCCTTTGAACTTTAGTTAAGATCTCTTATTCCATTCAGGAGTTATATGCATTTTACTAAAAGTGTCAATTGGGGTGAGCCTTGGTGACGTCGATGTGAGTACTACCATCCCTTTAAGTTTCAAGTCTCAAACTCAAAGTGGAGTTTCTATGAAAAGCAAGTGGGAATTATGGGAAGACTGGGATAAGTAAAAGCACCGGTGTGGCATCGGAGTGATTATAAAAATCCCCACAGGCTTGCTTGGCAACATCCTCATCAAAAAGTATGGAGACTGTTGTTTCCTGATTTCTAAGAGCTATCTCCTGGATGATTTCCCAGCTCAGTGTGTCTTGGATGAAATGTGTTTTTTCGTAAATGAGTGGGGTGCTAATAAAATGGCCTCTGTGATGAGACGGATACTGTTATCGGCCCTGCCTTCAAGCGTGCGCATGCTAACAGCGAGGCAACTTTGATATCTAGCGTAGCTGCATCATGTGAGTCCCGCTTTGATCTTGTGGATTGATGAGCCTCTGCGCTTGAGAAAAGGCAGGGAGGAAGGGAGGATAACACAGAGAAAATAGGGTATGATGTATTGGCGGCAGAGAGAGCAGGTGATTACATGAGCTTAACACTGGCAGATACATTGGCATTAGCTGCATGTTATCCAATTGCAAAAAGCAAAACAACAACATACTAATACAAGCAAAAAAATAAAATAAAAATTAAAAAAAAAATACCACAAATGAGAACAATTATGTCATTAGTTTCTATTAGCCTAACTGTTAAAAACCTGAGTTGTTAACTTAAAGGATGTTTTTTAAACAGTGAAGAACAAAGTGCTGTATTGGGTTACTGTAGGTGTGTAGCCATGTACTGCAAGTTACAGATACTAATTTGCTATATTCAGAAAGGACAAAATATCATGCAACATACTGCATATATAATTTGCAACAATAAAAAATTCAAACGGTGGTATGCAAAATTGTCACCACGTTGTGGTGTTTAAATGTTTAATTCAGAGAGTGGAGTCCAGTTATCATCTCATTTACATTTATTCATTTTGCAGATATAAATATGGTTATGTTGCAGGCATTTCTAATCCAAGTAAAATGTCTCCCGGCATTTTAAAATAATGAACTATGAAAAAGTAGTTAAATAGCTTTTTTCATCACACTGTAAGGTTGAGTCAAGTGCATGGAATACTGCTGCTGTATTTGGTACATATTGGCAATTAAAACATGTCACCAGGTATTCTTTGCATAATATGCACATACTACACACTACTGTTAAAAAATATGAGGTCAGTAAGTTTTTTTTTTTTTTTTTTAAGAAATTCTTCAAGGAGAAGTTCACTTTCAGTTTGAAAATGTCCTGATAATTTATTCACCCCCAAGTCATTCAAGATGTTCATGTCTTTCCTTCTTCAGTCGCAAAGAAATTAAGGTTTTTAAGAAAAACTTTCCAGGAATTTTCTCTATATAATGGACTTCAATGAGGATCAGCGGTTTGAAAGGTCCAAACTGCAGTTCCAATGCAGCTTCAAAGGGCTCTACATGATCCCAGACGAGAATTAAGGGTCTTATCTAGTGGTAATTTTCCTAAAAAAATAAACATTTATATACTTTTTAACCACAAATACTCGTCTTGCATAATCATGTTCAAAAACTCACGTGCTTGTTGTCTGTGTACTACGGTTAAAATAGGTGGTATAGCGCAACAAAAAACCCTCATTTTCTCCTCCAAGCAGCTGACATCATTGTTCTACTTTTTTTTTTTTGTATAGGGCATTTGTCTTTCTTAGCACATTTGGTATGTAAACATTGGGTTGGTACTTCTATGTCACATGCTAATGCAAGACAAACATTTGTGGTTAAAAAATATAAATTTGTATTTTTCTTAGAAAATGACAGATTGTTTTGCTAGATAATACCCTTATTCCTCAGCTGGGATCATGTAGAGCCCCATTAAAACTGCAAACCTTCAACCTGTTGACCACCATTGAAAGTCCACTATATGGAGAAAAATCCTGGAATGTTTTCCTTAAAAAACCTAAATTTATTTTCGACTGAAGAAAAAAAGACATGAACATCTTGAATGACACGGGGGTGAGTAAATTCTCAAGAAATTTTCATTCTGGAAGTGACACACTGAATTAATCAAAAGTGACAGGACAGAAATTTACAAAAAATGTAAAAGATTTCACAGGATTAAATTACATTTGAATTTTCATTCATTTTATTTTACTGCATCAGTGAAGTATGTATTGCTGAAATAGAGTAGCATACAATTATTTTGTTTTGAAGTTTCTTAAATCCCCTCACTTTATGCATGCTTTAAAAACACTTATTGCTTATTCCAATTTCATACGCACAAAAGCAGAACTAAAGATCTACTGTTTAATTCAAAGCAAATGTAATTAAAATGAGCAAAAGCAAAGGCTATCTTACAAACTAGCAAACAGAGCTCAATGACCCAAAGCAAAAAGCTAATTTTTACTGATCTAAACAGTATCTGACCATACAGCCTGAGGGTTTCTGATATGAGAGAGAGTCAGACAGAGAAAGACAGACAAAATACAGAAAGATGTAGAGGGGGTGTGGAGCAGGATGGGTAGGGTGTTTTGGCCTTAGGGTGTACAAGCATTTCCAAACTCTCACCACAGGCCTCTCAAAACTCCATTCATGTTGTTTCTGAGGAATATATTAATTACATGTTGATGTCTTTAATGATGGGCCGCCAGCAAACCATTAGCCTCTATCAAATAGCTGTCATTTCTCTGTCCCTGTCATTTCAGAAAATGTGATCCATTTTGTTTTCTCCCTCTGGAGTTTGAGATGATGATTAGCGTGGCCTCATCCTGACCTCGAAATCAGCTGGGATTCCGGTCTGTCAAACACACATACTGATGCATCAGTTGCCCTTCTGCCATCTGTGTGGAGGAAGCTGAGGTGAACGTTTACATGCACGAGGTACAGTTTGTTCTATGTTGCTAAGAGAAAATGACTTGTTCCCATTAGACCTCATATGCACCAATGTATATGATTAAATGGACAAGAAAGACGTAGAACTTAATATAGAAGACAAGCATTAGTAATTGCTAGCATGTGCTTGCATGTATATGTTTATTCAAAGTGCATAATTCTCTCATGGGTTTGTAAAAAATGGGGCAGATACAGTGGCTCAGCCCTGGGACGTGTGTAACACTAATGAAACTAACAAATGAGTAACAGAGTGCAGGAAGGGGAAAATGCCAGAAGAAAAATATAAAGAAAAAGTGGAGGGAAAATGAATTAAAAATAATACAGTTTCGGTTTCAACTAGGGATGCAAATCGTAAGGAATTTAACAATTCTGGTTCCACTTCTTTAATGATGTCATTAACGATTCTTTTAGTACTTTGAAGGAAGAAGTATTTCTTATTTTTAATTCTTATTGCATTTACTGCCCTCAGCAATCAATGTGCAAATGATGAGATCATTTCATAATTCAACAGAACAGATATAATAAGTGTATTATGTTCACCAAAGCGGAAATTACTTGAATAAAAAAAAAAAAAAAGTAATATTGTGAAATAAATTGTATTACTGCTTTCGATATATCTGTAATTTAGTCCTGTGATATATGTACACACACACACATATATTTAAGTCTCCCAAGCCTTAAGTACACAATACCCCTTCTTTTCAGACATAAAACAAAGGTTATCATCAAGTAAGTGACTCAGTAACTACTTTGCCTGATTCATGAGTGTTTTTATTCACTGAAGAGGACCATGTCATAAGAGTCATGAGGAATCAGATTACTGAGTGTTCTCCGCTAGAGCCCTGCACGGGCCTCAAATATAGACCCTAGCCTAGCCCTGACCCGAGCCCGTCTTTTTTCCCAGTTCACACAAAACAGCTTATACTACTGTTTCAGCTATTAAAATTGTTTAATTTTGCATGCAATGGCAAAGTGATCGTATTTTGTTTAGTTTTTATTAAGTTAATAAAAAAATAAAACATTTGGAGCATTTTTTGTTCATTACATATAAGTTTTAGTTTTTTTTTTTTTTTTAAGTAACAAACAGCTGCCAGCAGAAGACTGTTCATAGTCTGTTTGATCAATTTGCCTTCTCAAATCACTTGTCTAAAATAAAATCTATAGATATAAAACAGTTCAAGTATAAAACAATGTTAGTTTAAATGTTAAACCTAGATGAATGTGCACTATTAGGTGCATATCCAATCGTTTGTGCGGAGAGTTGAAACTGAAGCTGCTTTGCAGGACATGGAGGTTTTTTCAGTGGAAACAATTTAAAATTACCCGTCATTTTTGCTCACAAAGGTAAGAGTAATACATCCTTCTGAGCAGTAAAGAGTCTACTTTTATTTGTGTGCACTCACAATATCAACCAGGGTTCCCACTCTAAGCCAAACGTCAAATTCCCTGACTTTTCCCTGACTTTCACTGACTAAAAAGCTGAATTTCCATGACCTATAATGAACGGATCCATTCATTTGCAAGCTTCATTTACTTGATCACAGATGTTTTTTGGTACTTTGTTTGTTTGATTTACCTGTTAAATGCACTTAGATATTTTTCTGTACTATTTCTACAGAAATTAACTTAATCTAAATTAATTTTTATGCTTTCATAGCCATAACCTAACCATAACAATAGGCAAAATGAGTGAAACAACAAAGGTATAGAAAAATTAAATTTTGATAAATGGAAACAAAAACTGAAAGCAACAAAAAACAAAAACAAAAAATCCCTGATATTCCATGACTTGGACAAAATAAATATAAAATTCCCTGACTTTCAATGTCTGGAATAGACCTTTTAAAATTCCATGATATTCCAGAAATTCCATGACCCGTGGGAACCCTGATCAACAAAACATTAGAAACTTTGCTTTTATAAAATACAGAAAACAAACATAATGCGCTTTCTGCCATCTTGTTCTTGAACAGGAGCGCTTCACAAAAATTAACAGAAACTCAGTGAATACATGCCTCACAGACATAAAAAAAAAAAATATATATATATATATATATGAGGGGCGTAAAAAAAAAAGTCGGGGGCGTTGGGCTCGGGCTGAAATAGTGTTTTTTTGTTTTTTGTTTTTTTTTTGTATAATAACTGTGTATTGAGTTTCCAACCCTAGCGTCAACCAAGAAAGCAGATTCTTATTCCTCTTCCCTGAATATATTTGTTCCAGAAAACAGCAGGTCAGAAAGAGAGAATGAACTGAGGGTAGCGACCCAAAGATGAGATACAAACACATATCTAAAAGTGTCTCTAATAGGCCAAGGAGGGCTGCACATGGGCCAGATCATGGTGCCTTGAGGAAGCGGGACCACTGGAAGAGGTCTTATCTCCATCCCAACACCTGTAGACGAGCAAAGGGTGGAACAAATTCTCAGCGTTCACCAGTTCAGTCATTCAAGACCTTAAGTAACTCTCAAAAACAGGCAACAGCTGAATTGATTTTCTGATCCTCTTCGACAATGCACAGCTAGCCACACATATTCATCCACTGTCCAGAAGAAGCACAGCAGATATAAACAGCGGCCTGAATAACAGTACAGCTACTTCAGTTTGTGGAGCATGAATCTGAATCCAGCACTTTAAACCAGTCTCCCCAAAATCCTGAGCACTCAAGACCACGGATAAAAGAGCCTCTTAGCTGAAGTGGAGTAAAAACATCACTGTTGGCGATGCAGATTGTAGAATGCTTGACGTCAACAATTTTAGCCCCATTTTTGCTCCAGATTCCACACATATCATGCTTTTTTAACGTCATTCTTTACAGTCGTTCCAAAAAAAAAACTTTCCTCGACTAAAAACTTGTTTTGTTCGTAAAGCCATTGGCAGGGTGAATCTATCTGCTGGAGAAATGTTTTTGTCCCTGCACGGTCCTCTATGTTTATGCTGCTTCTACCACAATGGAGAATGGATTTAAATCCTATGTTTCTTATTTCACACAATGACAGGCTCCCGTGGCCTTGGCAAATAAATGGTGATTTTCAAAGGTTAGACGAAAACAGAGGAGAATAGCGAATCGGTCTGCTTCTTTTTCTCACCTCCTAACTTTTCCCGGCTTTAATTTATTGTCTGCTTCGCTGGAGCATTGGACTGCACTTTTTATGTCTGACTGTGAAGGTGAGGGGAGATAGGAGACGGTCCCTCTCCATTTGAACTTATATCTCTATATCTCCATTTCTTGTGTATCACCATTCTTTCTTTTTTTATATATATTTTTCCCACTTACAGCCCAACAGCGAGAAGGTTAATGCACCATTGCACCATGTACTAGCATACCTACACGCTCGCCAAAAGCTCCACACATGAGTAGTTCACTTCACACAGACACTTCACAAAGTCAAAAGGGAGTTAACAAATTGCAGGGAGCGGTGAGCAGGTCGTGTGAATTCGTAACTGAATGTGCTGATGCAGATCAACACGGAACCTTCCCTCTACAGTCAGCGAAGTGTTTTAACTCTCTCTCTTTCCACAGCAGAGCAATTCTGTTTGAGATGAGAAAGGCACAGCAGGTATAAGAGAGGCCAACTTTTCATGCCCGGTAATTAACCCCAGGGTGCTAATGATCGTTAGCTTATATAAAGCTAATGTAGCGCAGGTAAAAATAAAGTCAATTAAGAGAGAGCGCTATTCAAATAGGCCTTGAAGGTTAGACATTTCATCACTGATGGACAGACCATGAGCAGCCATTTTGCATCTCATCAGCAAAATTTATTGCATAGCCAGATATTACTGTAAAGATCTGAGACCTTAAAAAAACTATAAAGGCATCACAATACGTATACGCCTTTATCTTCAATGCAGAAGCAAGCCTATGAGTAAGACTTCTGGTTCATTATCCACTATAGGGAAATAACCTGAAGAATAACAACATGAAGTGAACGGTAAACCTGTTTGCACTACAAACCAGTGTGTTCATAATGAAGATAATACATTAAAATAATATGGTAAGACACACCAATTTGCAAAATCATGCAGCAAAACAAGCTGTTTTGTACAGCTAAAAATAGCTGGACGTGGACGAGACTAGAAGCCAGACCCATAACATTTACAAATGGCCGCAAAGAAAAAGATGGTAAGTGGAAGGAAAAATAGATTTTTTGGAAATTAAGCAGAAAATTTGAAATATGTCTTGCTAGTCAAAGTATTTGATATCACTTTCATTTAAATAATAATAATAATAATAATAATAATAATTATTATTATTATTAAGACAACATTTTTCTCTGAATACTTCATTAATGTGAATGAATGACGCTATTGTTATCCATGAAATCATGTAAGCAAAACTCATCTTAGCACTGCACAGAAGCTGCATGAAGTAACATGCGGTATGTACACATTTAGACTGTATTTATAATTGCATAAATAATGTTATAAGATTAATATTTTAAATGCAAAACTCTGAATATAGAAATATGTTGGAAAATATATAGAATACTTTCTTGTAAGATATTACGATGTTGAATAAGTGATACTTGAGCTGCTATATTTTAAAATAACATCAGACCCTCTCTTTTGATAAACTGCAGCATGAACAATGACATGCAAGTGCAACTTCTCATTGCAAACTGAACTAAAGGGTCGGAAAACACTGAATACCACATAAAGTGTATACACAGCCTACACAGAGCACAGCAGAAAGACATTGTTGGCAATCAACTTGTAATGTTGCTGCTGGCATGCATGTTGAAATGAACTTTTTAAACAGTATTCCTGTCATGCGTACAACATATCTTATGGTACTACTGGGTATTTTTAAGCTGTAGTATTGTGATACTACCATAGTACCGGTATATTGTGCAACCCTAGTTTTTAACAATGTATATTACTAATCAAAAATTAGGTTTTGATATATTTACGGTAGGAAACTTACAAAATATCTTCATGGAACATGATCTTTACTTAATATCCTAATGATTTTTGGCATTAAAAAAAAAAAAAAACGATAATTTTGACCCCTACAATGTATTTTTGGCTATTGCAACAAATATACTTGTGCTACTTAAGATTGGTTTTGTGGTCCAAGGTCACATATGTAAATAAATATTAGTTAATAAGAAGCTAAATCGTTCAAACATAAGTAAGTACATACATAACAGAATTTTAAAAAGTACACACAAACATATTTAAATGAAACTGCCAACATATCTTATGCATATGGTTATGAATCATCTTGGCTGTCGATACTATCATACCGGAACTTATCCATAAACTAGCTGAAGTCATCGGCTTCTTTCACACCTGCTATCAAATCTCTGACGTCCTAACAGAGAAGCAGCAGATGGTCTGGCAAGGCCCAGAACACTTAGGCCCCCTAGTCATTAACACAAGTGCCCCTCTGGGCTAAACACTGTCTCCTGTCTTACTCATATAATATACACAAACAACTGTACTGCCAGCAACCTCTTCATCAAGTTGCTTAAAGGTGCTGTAATTTCCGATGCCACTAACATCAAGGTGGACAATGGGTCGCTGAAAAGATTAGTGAGTTAAATAGCGGTCTGGGCTTTGCTAGGGATCAAGGTTTTCTGACCTGCTGTGAGGCTATTCATGACAGCTTCCAGTTAGAGATATTTGCTAAACAAGAAAGAGTGACAACTCTGCTAAAATAGTTTTAGTGAAGGGATAGTTCAGCCAAAAATGGCAATTTCATCATTAATTACTCACCCTCATGTTGTTCAAAACATGTAAGACTTTTGTTCATCTTTGGAACACAAATTATGATATTTTTGACGAAATCCGAAAGCTTTCTGACCCTGCATAGACAGCAATGCAACTGACACGTTCAAGGCTCAGAAAGGTACTAAGGACATTGTTAAACGGAAGACAGGAAATTGTGGAATAATGTATTTTTGTCTTATGGACTATTTTAACTACGTCCTTACTACTTACTTTTTGGGCCTGGGAACAGCTCTTGGATTCATCAAAAATGTCTTTTTAATTTATGTTCTTGCGGGTTTGGAACGTCATGAGGGTGAGTAATTAATGACAGAATTTACATTTTTGGGTGAACTATCCCTTTAATGCTAACTACATTAGGAAGGTACTGATTTGTTCTTTTTTTACTGAGCCACCCAGCGACTCCATCCTTAGCTAAGACAATTGCGTCCCAAAACTAGAGCAGCTCCCCAGTGCACAACAAACTTCACGCGAAAACTGACACTACTGCCATTCTCCGCGTTCTTTTGTTTTGTTGTCATTGTATAATTTCATTGTCTTGGTTTTGTTCAGCTCATAATAGTGCAAGTGATAAACAAACAGATACAACGATATACAGGCGCGTGACGGCGAGTCCCACATGAATCGGTATGAGTCAACGTTGCATGCCCATCAAACCTCAACTCATTCTTAATGGGGTTTGGGAGACAGAAACATCCCTGGAACAGCCAGCTTACCAAAGGGAGATATCAGAACCAGTGACAGAAAGCGTGACGCTGTCACCGCAGTGGGCTTTGGAAATTTTCTATTCTGATCAACGGCACTGCAACGGCAACGTTCTTTCTTTTTTGGTGAGCTGAATGAAATGATGCTTCTCATTATGTACGGTTCCATAATTCAATCAGAAAATCCGCAAAGTCAATCTCAGCCGAAACTCTCTCTCTTAGGATTTAAGCTTATATCCTTCATGCAGTCAGTCTCCGCAGGCCTAATTTTCTCTGTCAGACCTATTAATGGAATTAACCGTCATCTATCATTAGTGTGCTTGGGATTTCTGAAAACACATTACCCAAAGACCTTTGGCACTCAGGAAGGGAAGATTGCTCCGTTGCCTTGGGCTCCAACTGAGGAGGGTCATCACCGAGATTCCAATGACTAGGGCTTGGCGAATGATGAAAGCTTTGGAAAGTTGCTCTTGATATAAGCTTACTGTAAGTCAAGTGTGCAGAATGCTAACAGAGATTTCAACCGCTTCTGCATGCCAAAGACGATACGCAACAGCTGTTTATGAACAAAGCCTATCCGGAGCGCTGCAAGTGAATGCATGATCTTGAAAACTAAGCTTGTCGGGAGGCATTTGAAGATGCTTTTGTCTGTTGTCTTGTTTCATGACCCTGGCTTCCAAAAGAAACTCAAACTCACTTAGAGCTAGAAAATAAGGACGCAAGACCACATTAAAGTACGAGACAGATCAAATGAGCTTGCGTCATGAACACGGGGGCTAACAAATTGGACATGGCATCTGTTATGACATCTAATATTTCCCTAATGTGAAAGAGGGCAGTTTAGCTGGGGGAATCTGAGGAGAGCTTTCATTTGAAGTTGTGCTGGAACGGTTCAAAGCCTTTTTAGATTGTGAAATTATTTGATGTCACCTTTGTAGGGTGACCTAACAAACTGGTGCGCAGGTTTTTTTTTTATTATTAATTTACATTTATGCATTTCACAGGCACTTTTATGCAAAACAACTTTAGAATGCTTTCAACAAATATACATTATCTGCCTGTGTGTTTTCTGGAAATGAACCCATGACCTTGGCGTTGCTAGCGCAGTGCTCTACCAGCTGAGTTAAATGTCAACAGTTTGGAGTCATCCGTT
The DNA here is from genome assembly GCA_033026305.1 of Cirrhinus molitorella. Lineage (NCBI taxonomy): Eukaryota > Metazoa > Chordata > Actinopteri > Cypriniformes > Cyprinidae > Cirrhinus > Cirrhinus molitorella. The sequence continues at coordinate 31,492,145 of CM065120.1, forward strand.
CTGTGACTATGAGCAGTGGGCGGAATGAAGTAAGCAATTCACTGTCAAATATATCAAACTGTCAAGAAAAGAATGTTACTTTCCTGTAAACACATAGTGTTCTTGTATTGTATACTGTGCTCATTTTACAATTTTTTTTTTAAACCCAAAGGTGGGATAGGACCAAAATTTCACGACGAGTTTGTCAAGCCAGTTTACTGTTGTCCAGCTGAAAGCTGCTTGTTTTGAAAGTTCTTCATACAAATTTGACAGTGAACCACTGCAAACATTTTGCTACAAAACTTTCGCTAACACTTTAGAATAGGTAACACTTATTCACTACTAACTATGACTTTTCCCTCAGTAAATTCCTAACTTGCTGATTATTAATAGTTAGTAAGGTAGATGTTAAGTTTAGGTATTGGGTAGGATTAGGGATGTAGAATAAGGTCATGCAGCATAAGGCATTAATATGTGCTTAACTAGTACTAATAAATGGCTACAATTCTAGCAATATGTATGCTAATAAGCAACTAGTTAGTAGTAATAAGTGTTACCTATTCTAAAGTGTTACCAAACTTTCTATAAATAAAAGTCTGAAGTCTGTAGTGTTTGGTGCAAGTGCGTTAACATATTGAGCCATGGTGTTCATTGAGAAAATGTATTTTCGAATACAGCTTGCACTGTATTTCAATTCAACCTTGACACAGCTCAACATATTGAAACATGAGTTTAGCAGGACTCACATTCCAACATATTGAGCTTTGGCACTCATATACAGGTAATATGAGTTTATGAGTCCATATCATCTATTGTACTTTCTACCCTCCCACTGAAGTAATAAAGGTGAAAACGATGTTGTCCTCTACAATGGAGAGGGTGATTGTTTTAAGTGAAGAGTCTAAATGAGTGTGGCTGCTTTAGAGAAAGGCAGAAATCACTCACCAGCTCCTGGAGGAAGGATGCTAATGCATGCAATTAATGCTGCAAGGATGCTTAAACAGAGGCATAAAACTTACAAGGACAAAGTCTAATGGCCAAACCTGATGGGAACTTACGAGCATGCTTTTAAAAAACTTCAATGAGAGCAAAAGAATAGAAGACATAAGGATATTTTTGGCCCTTTTCTGATCGATGTTTCATTAATTCTCAGAGGGCCACATGCTCACGATACAATTGAAAATGTGCACTCATTTGCATCTTTTTGAACAAGTGCTTTTTTAATAGGCAACCAAGAATTAAGTACACCATACAAGAAAATAGAAAAAAAGACTAAATACAGCCTAAACCAACCACATAATTAACCCAACACAGCTCAATTCTTTTAGATACATCATGTTAAAATGCATCAAATATGATACATCAGGCTTTTGAGGAACGTTTATTTATACATCTTTCAATCATCATTGTATTTCACTGCATTATATGTTTCCCCTACAATAAAAACTACAAAGCTTTAATCATAAAACTATGCATTTACATAATTTCACTAAAACCTTATTGAGAGAATTATTACATTTTTTGTTCTCAATGTAAAAAACAGAACGTATGATCATATTCAATATTCAAGAAGGTATTCCATTTCAAAACATTAGACTAGACTATTATAGACTATTATTTCTTTACAGGGTTAATAGTAAAAATATACAAATCTTGGATCTAACATTGAAATCATAATGCTGTTAATATTGTTAATTTAACTGTTAATTTTCTGAAAAACTCACACATAATTAAGATAAAGTATTAAAGTATCAGTGCATAACACACACACACTTCAGGTTGGATTTAATGGGTCTTAAGTGAAGAGATCAAGCACGAGTGCAGTGTGTATATTGTGCTTCAGATTAGCAGAAGCTCATGCGTTGCCTGTTGCTATCTTTGCACGGTGTCACCAGAAAGCTAGCGCTGAGAAGCCTCTATCACCGTGCTCACAGCTGCCGCGTGTGAGCACAGAACCCAAGGATCAGATGTGAAAGACAAAAGCAGAAAGCGTTTTCTCTCTCTCTTTTCTCAGCCCCACGTACACTTCCTTTGCTCCAGGATGTATTTTTGGCCTGTGAGATGAACGCAAGCCCCAACCGTTCTTGCTTTAATCATCGTTTCAATGGAAGCCGCCGCCTGCTTTGTGACAAACTCGGGCGTCGCGGCCTGTTTGGCTCCTCATCTGCGTGGCTCCTGAAGTGGAGTAATGCGCCTGGCTTCGCACCGTCGCTCTGTGATTTTAGGGGAATTTTGAGATTAATGGGAAGGATCAAGCTGTGCCGCAGGCGTGATCGCAGCCTACATTTCAAGTGCGGAACTCTTAGCGGAACGGGGAAACTTCTGCAAGCGATGTTTGTTATTGGATGAATACGCAAAAACACACAAATACTCAGACAAGGTTCCGTATTGAGGGTGAGAAGAACAGTGAGGTAAGCGGGTGGGTGGGGGACTCCTGCGGCGCTGTAGTGCTTCGTAGTGTGTGTGAGTGTGTGTCTGTGTGTAGGTAAAAGACTCAGGCTCTACATCATTAAAAGACAATTCCAGCAGACTGTATCACATGGGTCACGGAGCGCTGCGTGAAGACAGAACAGGAACAGATGCTCAGCAAGCTCTGGAGGCCTTCCTGATCTTAAGACAAGACTCACTGCCACATACACACACACACTCACACACTCACACGTCATGACTGTCTCATCTTTAGGGCCCTATGGATTCCACAACGCAGAAATGTGGATGGAATTGTGGAATCTAATCATAAAAATGGAACTTACTGTATGAATGTCACAGACTTTGTCAAAGTTTGGATGAATTAATTAAAAGTAGGTCAGTGCATTTAAACCAAATCGCTAGTATCTGTAAATATTAAGTCACAAAAATACTATTTAAATTTTCCATTAAACTTTTAATAAATTAATGTTAAATTTAAAAAGTTTCATGATTTTAATTAATTAATTAGGCATGATTTTTGATTAACCCTCTGGGGTCGACGGTCGCGCCGGCGCGACCAGCTCACTTTTTTTAAGATCAGTGCGAAAGATACTAAAATTGCTCTGTCGATATTAGTCACACAAATACAAGTTATACATCATTCAAAATGGTTAAGTGTATACTTTTTTTTGTGTACACTCAGAATAACAACTGAACTTTGTTCTTTTTTAAAATAAAGAAAAAAGACGGGGTGTTTTTTCTGTCTTCAGCGTGTCCGCGCACTGCGATTAGAAACGCCTCAATAAATGTATCTTTAACTCGGTGGAGGCTCAGCACACAGACAGTTAATATACATGGATAGAAAGCTTAATATCTCTACTTTTAAATAAAGCAAGTCTTGTCGAAAACAAATGTTCTGTTATGAAGTAATCCGTAAGAAACCAACAACATGTTGAGTTTTGCGCTCAGTGTTCATTAACGATAATGAAGTTGACGCCTCCGCTTTTGATATGATAATTAGCCATGTGCGCCGCGCGGGAACGTTAACGCCCACATCACCGCAAACTAACTTTGAGAATTCATCGCGTTCATATCAGCTACTGTTCGCTTATGGAAGAAGACACACTGAGAGGAATACACACTGAATTCACCAGATGAAGAACAGAATGCGATGCGCGGCTGATCCACGTGACGCGATCGTTCTGATGAGCAAGTAATGTTTCTTATTTGCATTAGTTAACGTGCTATTCTTACATATACTTGAACACATAGCTGTGTTTTTCTAAAACTATAACTCCTGGCTAAAAGGTTTGAAATCGAGTGAAAAGGATAGGTACAATTCATATAATAGGCTACTACACAATTCATTGTATCTAAATTCTTACGACGCAATGAAGGTTTCATGCTCTATAGGCTGTAATATAAAACAAAATATATAAGTAATAGGACTGTACTGTTTTTAGTGATCGCATACCTGCATCACATATGACTCTTCACTTGAATCTGAGGTAGTTGTATTAACATTATTTGTACGGAATACCAGGGGTAGTTCAGTTTTTGCGGTCGAGTAAATGCACAGATATAATAATTCACTGATGTAATTATATGTGCATCGCCATAATATTGAAGTATATGTACTTGTTTGACGTTACTAAATAATAATATAGATTCTCTAATTGTTATCTGAGTGCTGCTCACACTGCACTTGTCTTGTTTCCATTCAAAATATTTAAAAATTCTTAAATCAAGAAGGATTTTCTAGACAAGTAAACAATGTCTTGTTTTCAGACACTAGAAAATTAAGTGAGTTTTTGCTTGAAACAAGCAAAATAATCTGCCAATGGGGTAAGCAAAATAATCTAGCCTTCTGTTTGAAATAAGATTATTTTGCTTACCCTATTGGCAGGTTATTTTGCTTGGTTTAAGCCAAACCTCACTTAATTTTGACTTATTTTTTCTGAAAACAAGACAATAATTTTTACTTGTCTAGAAAATCCTTCTTGATTTAAGAATTTTTAGATATTCTGGCTGGAAACAAGACAAAAAAATCTAAGCTAGAAAAGCAGTTTTTTTGCAGCGCACACTTTTTTTTAACAGATTTGCTAGTGAAAAGTGTTAATATATCTTCACATTTTTAGCACTGCAAGCAAGGCACAACACTTTTCCACATAGAGGAATTACAATAAAATAGATGAAAATCTTTGAGCATTCTCACATTCTTTCTTCACAGTGCTCCAACTTGATAGGCGAACATTAGCTTTGATGGGGGGAACATTAGCCATTGTGGGAGTGTCTTTTGTCTCTCCTTGTGTGAATTACATGAATATTCAGAGCTATTAACACTCCCATGAATATGGCAATGCTGGCCAAAAAACTTACTTTCAAAATTCAAATTATTATATCTTTGTTTATGATGAAGTGGTTGGAATGATTCTCACATCATTGTGAAGTAAATATTCTAGCTTACAAGACTGATTACTCAAATGATTTCGTCAGAACTATTCAGTAGGTTTTTTTAGGCCATCTTTTAGATGAATGTTTTTTCCTAAAATGTGCTAACCACGCATAATATTTTTTTTCTACAAAATGCAGACATGTACATCTATCTTTCTCACATATTATTGTAGCACAGTGTGTGCTGAATACAAGAAAAATACATATGGGCAAATAGTATGTTATAAGTAGCTGAAATAAGCACAAATGTCAGGGCATGTCAGCACACCTCAAGGGCCCCAAAATCACCTCAGACCCCAGAGGGTTAATAACATTTAATCTAACCATTAAATAGGAGTCCAATAAATTTTAAACAGAAAAAAAAAAAAAAAAAAAAAATAATAATAATAATAATAATATTAATTCATAGGGCCCTACATCTTACCCTTTATATATGCCTTTATACCCTTTATATATACACTACATGTTTGGATTCAATTTACATATTAAGATACTAATCATTTCAGTATTAATTAATATATTTTAGTCAAGAAGGATGCATTCAATGTATTTAAAAATGCTGTAGTTATTCATTAAACCATAACAAACTTTGCATAACAGCATGACTTCTGAATGATCATGTGACTTACTGGAATAATGCAATTCGGCTTTGCCATTACAGGAATAAATTGCTTTCTAAAAATGTATTCAAGTTGAAATAGTTATATTACACTATAATAATATTTAATAATTATTAATATAAGATTTTACTTGTTACAGTATTTTTCAAACAGTAATTTGACTGACCCTGACTTTTGAACAGTCTTGTCTGAATTAACAAGTTTTAGAATTTTAATAGAAAAGAAAAAATAGATTTAAGATTCGGAGAACTACTTTGTAGAGATAGTCAGTTGTTGCTTCCATTGAAGCTTAAAATCAGTGGTTTAGAAATTAAGAAATTCATGCTATTTTCGAACACATTAAATTTTGAAGGTTTTGTTTGTTTGTTTTTTTCTAGACCACACTGTAACCAAAAACAAACAAACAAAAAAAAATCTGCCTTCAAATACTCTGCAGAACTTTCTAAAAACAAGTGGCCTGAACTGTTTGCTTTTAGCATCCAGAGAAAGAAAAAAAAAAAAAAAACAAAGCGGAAAGGGAAATTGAAGTAGTACGAGAGGGAGAGAAAGAAAGAAAGAGAGCATGTGAGCAAGAGTCTCCCTCAAGGGACACTTCATTAAGGCACCCGGGGCTAATACATTAGACAGGAAAATAAATGTTAACAGCCTCTAAAGCCGAAAAGTGGCAATGAAAGCTAACTCAATTAAATGCGGCATGATGGGCTAGGACGCATTGTATTTAATAGCAGCCGCCCGTGGAAGATAGAGCAAGAGGAGGAGTAAATGAGGGGGAATAAAAAGAACAAGTTCTAGCTGAGGGGCACAGTGTGCAGGTATGTCCTAGTATGACAGCGCTGTAACTCTGTATGGACGACTGTAGTGTCCCTGTTAAGCACAAGAAGTTGATCTCTGTGTGTGTGCGAGCACAGGAGATGCTCTTCAGACTGTGAAAACTCGCTTTCAGCTTCTCTCGCCTCTGGAGAGGGCCTCAGCTTTAGTTAGCATTTAGTATTTGTGTCCCAGCACTCAAAGGCTACTGCAGAGGTAGCATGAAAAAGGCAGTTTGCGATTGCTGTGAGGAAAGAAAGACGCACAGCATTACTGGATGGTGGTTGTCAGAGAACTAACTCACCTTAAAATGCACATTTCTACTATTTTAACATATTTCAAAATGTAATTTCTTCCTGTGATGCAAAGCTGAATTTTCAGCATCATTACTCCAGTGTCACAAGATCTTTCAGAAATCATTTTAATATGCTGATTTGGTGCTGTCAATGTTGAAAACCATTCTTGCTGGAAGCGTAAAACTGATGTGACATGAATACATTTATAATGTTACAAATGGCTCTTTATTTATTCAGGGCTCGCAAAATTAAAAAAAATCTCTGGTAGCCCTTTGGGCAGATTTTGGTAGCCCGAAAAAAATTTAACTAGCCCCCCCCCCCCCCCCAAAAAAAAAACTATTTTTTAAAATAGGGTAATACAGGGTATCTGCAGAATTTTTAAATATCAATTTAAGGCAATTCATGACCCTTTTTAAGAGCTGCACAAGAAAATGAACACAGTATGATTGGGGTTGGACAATGTATGGTAGCATATTGAGCCATGAAATTATGCTTTACTATTCAGATACAGGTTTTCACAAAAACCAAATATGTTATACAAGAGCATTTTAGCCTTTATACCATATTAAAAATCTTAATTGTTTAGATATTTTTAGAAGGCACATTAACTTCTTTCACATTTACATCTCCATGTGTTTGCTGCATAAAAACATGGGTCGATATTTAATCAATAATCTAAATAAAATGATTGGAAATGCAAATTCATTCTCTGCCACGAGTTGGCACTTTAGGAGTGCTGAAATGATTATATTATTAAATACCAATATTAATTAAATGATTAAAATACCAGTAATAACAATAAAACAACAGAGCTATTCCAAAATTTGACCAGTATTTTCAATAACAAATTGTGCAATCATGTCGGTAAACAAACATGATGATGACATGTATGATGAAGATGACACTTTGGTATCCAGCTCGAGTTCCTTCCTGTAGTTCATTATGTTCATCTCATCAACCTGACATGCTGAGCAGGTCTGGAGCCATGGACCTGCCTCATATCACATAGAAGGTCGTATCGCTTCGACATCACGTCCAAACCCGCGGCATCAGCACCGGAGACCTCAAACAACTCCTCATTGTGGAGCACTGACAGCACAGCCAACACTACAAGTGTGTTTGTGAGTACACATGCCTAAGTGTGCATGTAGGTGTGTGTTGTTTACCATGTATATATATGGAGCTATTATTTATACTTAATTAAATCTAATTAAACCTTTTATGTATGTATTTATTGCATGTTGTTGTTGTTGATCATGATAATGGTTTCACATAAATCTAAATATCTAAGAAACAAAAAAAAATCCTGAGCAGCACAAACATTAATAATATTAAGTACAATTCCTTGAGCCACAAATCTTAATATCAGAATGACTTCTAAAGAATCATGAGACACTGAAGAATGGCTGAAAAAAAATCAACTTTGCCATCACAGGAATAATTACATTTACTGTAATAATACATTAGACTGTAATAATGTTTTAAATTTTTTTTATTATTATTGCTATTATTATTGCTATTAGTATTATTATTATTATTATTATTGTTGTTGTTGTTGTTTCTGACCAAATGAATGCTTGGTGAGCAAAACAGACTTATTTCAAAATAAATAAATAAATACAAATGTACAACCCTAAACTTTTGAATGTTAATAGATACACATAAGATTTTTGATGTTTTTGTAAAGAATATTTGATCCAAAATACAGCAAAAGTACTAATATTGTGAAATATTTTTACTATTTAAAATAACTGCTTTTCATTTTAACATATTTTAAAATGTAATTATACAAATTAATATTCAAAAGCTCAGAGTCAGTATAATTGTATTTTATTAATTATTATAATTGTATATTATTTATTGTATTATTTATTTATTTTTTGAGGGATTATATATAAAAAAAAAAAGTTATATTATTATTTAGCAAAAGATGCTTTAAATTGATCAAAAGTGATGATAAAGCCATGGATAAAAGGTACAAATGATTTCTATTTTAGATAAATGCTGTTCTTCTGTACTTTCTATCCATCAAAGAACCCCAAAAAATCTACTCAGATGTTTTCAACATAATAATAATAATAATAATAATAATAATAATAATAATAAATGTATTTTGAGCAGCAAATCAGAATATTAGAATGATTTCTGAAGGAGCATGTGACTGGAGTAATGATGCTAAAAATTCAGCTTTGAAATCACAGGAATCAATTACATTTCAAAATATATTCAAATAGAAAACAGTAATTTTATATAGTAAAAATATTTCAAAATGTTACTGTTTTTGCTGTACTTTGCATCAAATAAATGCAGACTTGCTGAGCTGAAGAGACTCTTTAAAAAAATACAATAAATATCTTACTGTTCAAAAAATTTTGACTGGTAGTGTATACACAGAAAAAGTGGATAAATATGGCTAAAATGAATATCTAAATAATTTTATGCATTTTAGCCACAAACATATTATTTCTTTTGCTGATTCAGTGTTGCAAATCATCACCATGATAGTCATCGCTCCTTAAAGGACACGACAAGCATCTGGTGATATCCATGTAATTGCTTTCTTCGGTCCAAAAAATTGACTGATGGCGTTTTATTTCAAATCTGTGCCCTCTTAGCTCGCACCCTGATGGAATATCATCTCATAAACAAATACGACCCTGTCGGCGGCCCTAAAAAAGAATGACGGCATACCTCCCTTAATGGTTGACCACTTTGTGCTGAGCTAATGCTTCTACAATTACAACATCAGATAATTCATGCTAATAGAAAATGGGAAGCCGGTGGAAGATGAAGGCTGGGGGAAGAAGAATCGATAGTTTGTGAAACCGTTATTCATGCTCAAGGCCTCGTACACAATCACACACAGACCGATACACACGCGTGTGCTGCTCCTGTCTGCAGAGACTGTATAATAAGGCCCGCTGGGGCTGGAGCAGTGTGTGTTTTGGAAGACTCTTACTGTGGCCCCAGTACAACATGCTTCAACCAATACTGGTATTTTTATGTTTGAGGGTTCAGTTGAGGGGATTTGCGGCTTACATGCAATGAGGCATGGAGTTCTGGAAGAGACCGGGTCATATTATATACAGACCAATCAATCACAAGTAAGAGTAGGTTTAACGGGACCATAAGCCTACTACAGGGTTCAACAGCAGTTTGTGGGAAGAATGTCAATTGTAAAAAGATCTATATGTTGGTATGGATCTTGGCCAGGGGTAGGGATGCTTACTGTGGTGGAGATCTGCCCAGGTCTCAGGCACATCATTGCAGGAAAGCTAGAACGATAGAATGATAGATAGAACGACAGATAGAACGATAGACAGATAGTTTTAAGTTCCAAAAAAACATTGTCTTATGACATAAGATTATTTTTTGAGTAAACTACCCATTTATTTGGCTGTAGTGCAAATAATTTTAAGTGAGAAAAAAATTGATAAAAGTGCTCAACCTGCTTCAATGGAGTGCAATAATCCATCTCTGATTTTATTATTATTATTATTTTTTTGTTAAGGTCAAGTTGAGATGTGAATAAGCATATGAAGAGTTCAGATGCAAAACCAGCTAAAAGTCATCTCGGTCAAAAATGAGATAATGATACTGAGTGAATGCTCTTGACACATATTATACGTCCATCAAATACTTTTAATTCAAACTCGCTAAAATCAGAAGTACCAGTACTTACATAGAAACCTATACATCGGAGCCTGATAAAAATGCATATTTTAAAGAAAGATGTCAGATGGATTTAGAGGCTTTTGCATCTGAACTCTTCATATACCCCTCCTATTATGCAGAATAATTGAGCTTTGTTTCTCTGTGAAACTGTACAGCCATTGTGCTATTAAATGGCCTGTTCAGTGGTCTGAATCATACTAAACCAATGGAGGCTGTGATGAAATGCCTACTGGACTGCTTGAAAACCGTTTCAATGCAGAAATAATGTAGTACATTAGAGCAATATCAATATCTGTTTAAAAATAGTACATTTCAAATGTGCATATTCCTATACTGTCAGATTGCTTCATTCACAATAACTGCCTGTTATGGTTGCAAAGCTTAACTGCCATGACAAGACTGACTCAATTTATCCCAAGGTAGACACAGAAGGCATAGCCACATATAATCCCAGCGAACACATAAACAACCTCAACACCCTGTGGACTTCTGTATTTGAGTTTTACAGCAACGCTACCAGCAATCTTTGTCTGTCTGTCTTTTTTTTTTTTTTGCCACATGAGAACAGTTAAGCTAGAAGATCAACATTCCACCTGTGCTGTTTCAGAATGTAACTGCTAGAAGAGCTCACATCATCTCAAAGGCTTTGTCTCAAAATCTCTACAAAAGAATGTGGCTATGGTCTTAAAGTCTGTCTCAAATTTAATCTGGAGATCACAATTTGAGATTAAAAGATTGACGTGGATCACAATCCCCATTATTGATCTAACTTTTGGTCAGTTGAACATCTTGAGTACTCAAAAGACAAATTAGGTAAGTATTCGGTGGGGCGCACATTATTTCATGTTTCAAAGTTGATTATACAGTGCTAAAAATTTATTTACTTTTTTTTAGTATGGTGTTCAAAACTGTATTCCAGACTACACTGCTTCTCCTTCATAGTCATGTTTTAAGTTACTTTCAAAAAGACAAGAAATCAGAAATGCAGTTTAATATTTAAAATTGATGAACAAATGTATTTTGTACTCTTTGGAAAGAGTGTTGCCCACCTATTAATGTTGCAGTATACAAACCGCCATTATTGGGTTGCTGGGAATCTCCTTGCTATTTTTCTCTTGTTGTTGATCTCATTAGGATGGTCTCTGGCCCAGGCTGACCCCTCCAGAGATCGTTCCTTCCTCATTTCCAATGTCTAAACAGCATCTCAAGCAATCAAGCAAAGCAAGCAGGCAGCACAATGCACAAAGGAGGAGCGTGAACCATAATGGGCCTCTCGTACCTCACCGTGCCTCAATTTGCTAAATGGCCTTTTTAAAATAGGCAACAATCTCCCTTCAGCACAGACCAATCACTTCTGCTACTGTTTGCTCTGCAACACATTTGAGTCTCTCTCATTGCATTTCTATGCCAAGATCTCTTTCAGACAAAACATTCGTTTTAAAAGACAGAGATAAAAGAGAGTGGAACAGGTAGATCGTACTGTAGATGAAGAAAGAAAGAGGAGAAAGCATCCAAAGGGCACGGACTCCTTTCAAAGACGTCTAAGAAAAAGAAAGAGGGTGGCTAGTTTTAAAAGATAAAAAAGGAAGTGAGTAGAGCACTCCTTTTAAAACCTTTCCCCCTCTAGCACACAATTTCTTCACTCAAACAAGCCTATAGCCTATAATTACTAGCATGATACAAGCATGAATTAATCAGACAATTTCTCACATATATCAAATATCTCCTAAAAACAAATCTATGCAATGATGATTTTTTACTTATTGACTAATTTCAATTAAATCATTTTTATGTTATTTTTAAAAACAAACAAACAAACAAACAAAAATGATATTTAAGTGCACAAAATGGATGTTATATGAATATGCCAAACATATATGTCCTGAAGGAAAATGGAATGGAGATTATTTAATGTTTCTTTTGCTCGCCAAGGTGGCATCATTTTTCATTAAAAAATAAATAAATAAATAAAATAAATAGTAATAATGTTGTGAAATATTAACTATTTGAAGTTTCTATTTTAATATAAAAAAACGTATGTAAATAAAATCTATTTATTTTTAATCACTTTCCCTGCCTTCAGGTCATGCCAAAACGTGTGTCCTGGAGGGATACAATAAAAATAGAGAGAACAAGAATAAAACACAAAAATAAGTGCTGATGTGAAATGCAGCAGCAAACTTAACATTGCCTGTGGGTGTTTGCTTTGCACTCTGAGTCTTAATGTATTTTAATTATGGATTTGAGTGAATGGATGACTGCAGCAGGGACATTGCTGAGAAGTGAGCGCTGCATTAGTAAAACTGTGGCCCTCCTCTCAAGCACAACACGTAGTCAATTGATTGCAAGTTTTAACTAAATTCTCTGTTTCTCCCCCATCCCCCCATCATCTTTCTGCCACACTCCTCACATTTGGTATTCATTCTTGTGACAGAATGTGTAATTTCTATGCATGATATAGTATCTCAGGCTGTATACCTCAACAAGCTGTGCCAAGTAATTCATGAGGTGCTGAGCACAGGCTTATGAATTATGAAGACTGAGAGATTACAGATTCAAGGTACACTTTGTCCAACGTTTGGCAAACAGGCTGTAACTGCAGATAAATGAGTAGAAATTATGGGGGAGGGAGAGAGAGAGAGGAGGTTAGCCATTGATTTACTGGCCTCCTGTATGATGAACTGAAAAAAAAAAAGTCTGGATATAAACAATGAAAGCTCAGCTAGAAGTGTCTACCAAGGGTTCATATAGGAGAGAGCCTCTGTTATGAGAGTTGTGTGCTCTCTTTATGGCACGGTCCATCTGGATGGACTGTTGTCTCGGCAGGGTCTCTTTCCACCGAGAAATGGCACCCCAGCAGGGTACGAGCAGCTCGCCTACTCTCACAGCCAGCTTCGGTCTGAAATTTAATGATATTAAACATGTAATGTTGCATTACCAAACAACTAAGAGATAAACTTCTTCTGAGTTTGCAAATGGCTGCAGTTGTAATTTTTTTTTGTTTAGGGTAGATATATATGAAATATCACACTTGTAGCCATGAGATATGGCTGTATATCGGCACGGCTGCGATTAGGCTGTAGGCCACCACAGTGTGCCGATATGCATGGCTCATGGCTACGAGTGTGATATCGCGTTCATTCAACAGTTTGACGCCACAAGTGTGTTAATACATAAGAAGTGTATTTATTTTGTGCAGACTACTTCCTTCCGCTACAGATTCAAATATCATTTTGACAGTTTAACTGCTAAGGCCAAGCCTTCGTTATTAATTCAAAAACATCACTTTGGTAACTAGTAGCAAGTGTGATTACCTGCACCTGATAGCGCATTCATATCTCATATTCAAAATAAAACATTAGTTAGAATGCCTGCTGAGGAAAGCGATATATCTTTGTCATACTATCCTTTCATCTTTTATGGGTGATTTCCAATGACAGCTCTGTTCAGTGCATTTGTTGCCTGCATCTTACAAATTGTTGTTGAAAGTAAAAATAACTTCCTTGTTTACAACAGCCTATCAGTCTCTTTCAATATCAAAGTATTTACTGCTAAATCACTCATAAAAACAGTCTCTTGTCGCCATCTAATGGTAGCACAATGTAACTAAAATCACCATCACAAACACACAGTTTCCCAATACTAAATATTATAAATAATACTACTAGTTATATGAAATATTATTTATTAAATAATCATATTTAATAAACAACAACAACAGCTGTCATAAAAGTTGGTAAAAGGCAGTGCTCTGATATATATTGCATTGGCGTTACAAAATTGATTATTGAGACCAAAAACTGCCCATTAGATTTACCCAAAATAAATTATATCTCGCTATATAGATATCAGAGCCAGCGGTAAATTCTACAATATATGGCCAAGGTAAGGCAGCTCTCATGAGCACTGAACAGCCATCGCCCTGAAGCTCAGCTCTCTGAAAAAGTCGAAGGAAATTTTCAGATGACGTTTAAAAGACGTTCTCTTTATTAACAAACTGCATATTTGAAGTCTATTCCACCTAAAAAGGAGTATTATTTATAAAATTATAGTGGATGTGTGTGTCCACTAGAGCTGCACGATTCTGGATAAACTAAGAATCACATTTTTTTTTTTTGTCTCAAATAGAGATCACGATTCTGAACTAAACAAAATGTGTGACAAAATATCATTGCTGCAAGTCTATTTACAAGTCTTTAATTAATTTGAATGAATTATTAAACATTTTAATATATATTTATTTAAAATATAATAAATGTAATACAATTTTTAATATTACAATTATGAAATAATTGTAATAATATTTCAAACAAAAAATACTGCTTTTACTGTATTTTCCTGTAATAAATGCAGTTTTGGTGAGCATAAATTTATTTGAGAAACATCTCACTGATCCAAAACTTTTAAATTGACATCCTGAAGTATTGAGTGGTTCATGTAAATTATTCAGTATCAAATGTTACAGTATCATGTAATGAATTCAATTACAAATGTCAGTCAATAAACAGCCTTTCAAATCAAATCAACCACAACTTCAGTGACATAAGGATCCAAGAATTCACTGCTTTTTTTGTTTGTTTTTTGCTTTATTCTCTACTGATCTCACTTTTTCAAATGCCCTGATGCGCACTTATATCAATCACCTTGGAGGGGGCACTTTAATGATATTCTGACACTGACAGCAGGCTCAATCCAATATATAAACACCAGCTGTGGACCCGAAGGAGGGGCAAATAAAAGCCCAGTGTCAGCAAATGCACTGTGCGCTGTTATTCACAGTACCGAGTGGGTGAACTAATAAATACCAGAGAGAGAGAGAGAGGGAGAGAGAGATCAAAGAAACTGCAGTGATGTGGCTTGTTGGAAAGGTCCCTAATTTAATAAAACAGGGTGACTGTCATCCTAGCCACTGCACCTATTCATTCATGCAGGGCCATTAAGGAGACCCAGGCATGTGGGACTATAGTGTAAGTTTTCTTTTATGACACAGGATGGACTTGTGTCCCAGGAAGAGCCTCTGTGTACCATCGTATGCCATGGCTCCGACAATGTGAACATATTTAACTGCTTCATTAGATATCAGAGTCAGGTATGACTCACAGTCTGAAACAGAATCTCCCATTGTCACTCATAATTTCAAGGGAAAATTGTGGAATAGACTCAAACATGGCACAATGTGTTCTAGTTTGGGTGATACGCGTGTTGGGCCTACAGGCAATGCTTTGTTATGAGGATAGTGCAGTGTTGGGCTTTCTGATCTGATGATCTGCCATGTTAAACTTTGAGCCAGATGAATAAGTCATGTCTTTCTCATTCTGTCTAACAGGCTGGAGATCAGAAGAAGGAGGGGGACAAAATGCATCCTCGTCACAATCTAAAGACATGTAGTTCAGAGGGATGTACTGTACAGTTAGCAAGTGTAAGTGTAGTGCAATCCATAAAGGCCAAGCGGATTTGAAAGTCTGCTGTATGAAATGAGGTGCAATATCTTGCAATCATCACGGGGGTGAGAGGTTCAAGGCGGCAGGTCAGGTGCTGACGAGAGGGTTTGAGATGGAGTGCTGGGACTAGAGGTCTTGAATCAGCAGTCTGAGCCCAGACGAATGGTGTCATTTAGAGAAAGCGATGGGAGACACTTTTTCACCTGCCTCCAGACAAAGAAAGAACACACACATGCAGGTGGCCACACACATACACAGCCTCGCTTTACCAACGCTTAGGTCCTCAAACCAGAACATATCAATATCTATCTACAGTTATCACTTAGTATGCTAGATTAACCTCTGGAGTCTGAGATTTTCCCCACCCTTGTTGCCAAATAACAACTCGGCATCTCCACAGTACTAGTAATTTGGTATAAATAATAATAATGAAATAAATGAAGCAAAACAAAGAATACAAAACATGCAAAGCAAAGCAAAAAAGTAAATAAAAAATGAACAATTTAATTAATTATTGTAAGTGTTACCATAAAAAAAAATGATAATAATACTTTAATAATAAATTAATTTAATTAATAATAATAAAATTGTCTGAATATGCAATATGCACCATCAAGCCAGCCATGACCAAATATAATTGTGACCCTTGACCACAAAACTTAAGTATTTATACTTATTTCTACCAATAGCCAAAATGTCAAAATGATTGATTTACTTTTTATGCCAAAAATCATAGAATATTAAGTAAATATCATGTTCCACAAAGATATTTAGTAAATTTCCTACCATAAATTTATCAAAACTTAATTTTTGATCAACTTTTTGTTGTTGTTGCTGTTGTTGTTCTGACCCTCAGATTCCAGATTTTCAAATAGTTGTATCTTGGCCAAATAGTGTCCTACCCTAACAAGCTTATTATTCAGCTTTCAGATGATGTATAAATCTCAATTTATAAACATTTACCCTTATGACTGGTTTAGGGTCCAGGGTCACAAATGTGTAATACTACGTACATTTTAATAATACTCCCATTTATTCAAATCTCCAAACCAAACCAATGAACCAAAAAAAAAGAGATGTAGACCTCAGACAACATACAATATGTAGAGTAGGATGATTACTTAAAGCTCAATACAATGCAGAGATGGGTAAATAAAGATCTATGAAGAAAAAAAAAATAGTATTTGTGTCTAGTCTTTGTCTTAGTTTGAATACAACTTCCAGATCAAATGAGGACACAAGTTAATGCTACAGTAGATTTCAGTGTTTTTGGTTTTTGAGTCATTAGCCCCTTGCAGAGTTGCCCATGGTGGAATATTCTAGGTAGAGACACTGAGCCGTCCTGAGTTAGACATACTTTTTTGAGATTATTTGAGGCCCTAGAAGCGGTTCACATGGATGAACTGACCATCAGCAGACTAAAGGTCACCCCATGGCTCAGACCTTGTCAAAAGCAATTACTTCTCTTCCTCATTCAATGTAATAGAGAGAGCTGAGAGTGAAAGGTCATGAAGAGCACGGCAGTCCAACTGAAATGTACGTCAACAAGACTCCTGTTATAATGCTGGTTTGGGATGTTCAGATGTTGGGATGTTCGGCCTTTGGGAAGTTCATGCAACTTAGGTAAAGAAAAACTGAACAGAATTCTAGCTGGAAAGACAAAACATTTTGGCACTAGTTTACAGTGGGGACAACACTAAGACCAAACCAAACCTAGCACAAAAGCCTTTTAGCTTGATCTGGACATTCTGAATGTTCCGTCTTTTCAAGAAAGCCATGACTGGAATTTATGTTGTTCATTTATAATTTGATTGGGCCTATTACAGACATCTGATGGAGGGAAAATCTTTGAGCACTTTAAAGATCTTTTTGGAGATGAAGAGCACTTTGGTACAGGAGAACACTCTAATTTTGTGTCACAGCTTTGGCTTCTCGCTGACTCAGAAAGACCCAAATTTACAGCTGTGGCCTTCACTGGTAAAGGGGGGTGGGGTCTATGTTTTTATCTCCGAGTTGAGTTACAGTCTAAGAACAGAGTTTATGACTCATACTTTGAGAGTGCGGATATGTGTGTGTGTCCATGAAAGAAAGCGAAATAAAGATAAGGAGAGAGGGGGATAGAGAGAGAGAGAGAGAGAGAGAGAGAGAGAGAGAGCAAAAGAGAAGTCAGGGCTCAACAATAAGAAAGGACCTACAGCCCCAGGACAGTGTGACAGTGTTAATTTTGATAGTTTTGATCTAGTTTTAGTCATAGCCATTTGACTAAAATGCCATTTAATTTTAGTCATATTTTAGTCATCTAAACTGTTTTTTAAATTTAGTTTTAGTTGACTAAATCTACAGTAGAATCTAACATTTCTCTAAAATGACCAAACTCAATATAGGTTTCATATTAAGGTTTTATCCTGATAGACACTGATTTAACTGGTGTGACACGCAACATGTCTTCATATTAAAATTAAATGAAACCACTTCCCATAAAGAAACTTATTTTCAATCAAAGGCTAATTATGCATTCTTCATAACAACTTGTTTACCACGTTCTTCATTCTTTTAGTGAAAAGTGAAAGTGAAAGTGACGAGACATGAGGCCAAGTATGGTGACCCATACTAGGAATTTGTGCTCTGCATTTAACCCATCCAAGTGCACAGTAGTGAACACACACACACCGTGAACACACACCCGGAGCAGTGGGCAGCCATTGCATTGCTGCGGCGCCCGGGGAGCAGTTGGGGGTTCGGTGCCTTGCTCAAGGGTCTCACCTCAGTCGTGGTATTGACGATGGAGAGAGCGCTGATTATTCACTCCCCCCACCGACAATCCCTGCCGGACCTGGGACTCGAACCCGCAACCTTTTGATTACAAGTCCGACTCCCTAACCATTAGGCCACGGCTGCCCCCAGACAGACATTTATATAAATAAATGTCTGTCTTTTAAGCAGACATTTATTTATATAAATAAATTTAGATAATCTTTATTAGGGATACTAAAGTGACTCAGTTAAGAGCAGTGAGTGACTTTCTGTATTTCTTTTGTTGCATGAGTAACATCAGTGCCACAGACAGTAACGACTAAATTGGGTAGCTACCTCTTTAAAACCGAATGCTCGGATGCAATGTCCTGATACAGGTCTATCAGTTTAATATAGTCTGATAATTGTTTACATTCACATAAGACATAACCGAGTCTGTTTATGTGAATACTCATCAACACGGACAATTCAACATCATTTTTTGTGTATGTGTCCATTCATGAAACGCAAAAGAGTAACTTACTTGTGTGCTGTGTGAGAGGCGCTCAGAAAACCGGACCGTATTGAGTTCTCTTTTGCGTCGTCATTTTTTTAAACATTTTGAGACGTGCAGCAAACATATGTCTGCTTGTGCCTCACAGGATAGATCAATAGGCTATGATACAGTTCAAATGTAACCTCCTTACCGCACAGTAGAGTTGTTGCGTTGAAAAAAACAGCATAAAAGTACCATGTGCATTTACTTTTTCTTTTTAAATTAGTGGCAATTTGGCGTAAAGCAATTATTAGTTTTTAGTTTGTCTGATTTTTCCCTCTCTTCGTCCGCTTTTTACTTTCACTTTTGAATGAACAGCAATTCAGTGTCAATTGATTGAATCGGGCTACAACGTCACACTAACTTAGCCTTTATAAATTATATAACCTTTATTAACAAAACGAATAAAAACACACCATGCTATAGGCTGACTAATATAAAATACTTTTGGGCGAACTGACAAAACAGACCATTGTGTTGCAACTACATCTCAATTTTTTGATAATTTACATGTTTTATGCAACTTGATTGAAAGTGTACCTGTGGAATCTTTTACGCAAGCTATATGAAATATGTACCACCATGTACATTTTGTGACATATTTGATGTCAAACGTCCACTGAGTGGGGCTAAAAGAGTGTCCTTTTTTTCCCGCAAAAGATGAACGTACATATGGTACACTTTATGTGATGTTGGTTTTGTACGTGTCTTACTTGAAATGTCCATTGAGTGGCACTTTAACTCTAATGCTCTGTGACGTTTTAAAATAACAGATAGTATAAACAAAAGCAAATGTGACATAAAAAGCAATCGCAAGCATGCCATTCTAACTTTTTTTTCAATCTGTCATGTTTATTACGGGATTTGTACCCAAGGATTCCGCATTCTAAACTTCATTCCAAGCAAGCATTTTAAGCCAGGAAAGCGAAACATATTGAGCTGTAATCATAACTTTTTACGAAAAAAATTACAAGTGTTTGCTTGTTTTACTGCCTTTAAGTGTTCATTTCTGTTGGAAACTGTAGTGATATGTACTTATTGGTACGTATTTCATGTCTTGCGAAAAAGTTTCCACAGGTATGTTTTCGTTGTGAGATCAGGTAGGTTTTATGCCTTGTAACTTTGCATTTTGTGCAAATAAAAATAAAAATAATTAACAGAAACGTACCTAGCTATTGCACTAGTCTTGATAAATCACTGTATGCCATTTTTCCAGCACAAGATGTCATTTGTTAACATTAGTTAATGTATTAACTAACATGAACAATACATTTATTACACTTTTTATTAATCTTTGTTAATTTTAGTTAATAAAAATGCAGTCGTTCATTGTTCATGTTAGTTCACAATGCATTAACTAATGTTAACAAACACAACTTGTGACTTTAATAATGCATTAGTAAATGCTGAAAGTAACATTAACTAAGATTAATAAATGCTAAAATGCTACTTCTTAATAAAATAGTAGTATTGTCCATTCTTAGTTTGTGAGAACTAATGTAGTTAACTAATGAACCTTATTGTAAAGTGTTACCAATAAAGTAAAATAAAGCAATAAGCCCCATGTTATAAATTCACTGTAAACCACAGCTTCACAGGGCTTATTTCTTTTATAAAACAGTGATTCCATATACATAGTAAGGTTTCACAAAAAATAATAATAAATAAATAAATAAAAAAATAGTATTAATAAATATTAATAAAAACATATTTTTTTCTGTCAAGGTTGCGGCTGCAACAAAGTGGTTGCCGGGCAACACACAGACATAAACAAAGGTGTATGTCTGTAGAGCAATTTACAACAGCTACGAAGCAATCAGAATCAAGGACTGGAACTAAAATGATAAAAAAATATAAATGAAAAAGAAAAAAATAATAATAATACAAAAAATAAAAAATGAGCAACAAATAAAAATGTGGCATTAATGTTATAGAGATTTTAGATTATTTACACATAGTTTTAACCTTTTTTGTCTTCTTTTGGTCAAGAAAACTATGATAAATAAATATGTTCCCGTCTGACTCATAAATAGATTGCTAAAAATAAGATCCATATTTTTTGGTTGTGAAGTCTGTGAAATGTACTAATCTGAACTACTGGGCCAACTGAGCCAGCCGGGAAAAAAATGCATTTTATTGTTGAACCCTGGAGATAAGGGGAAAAAAGATAAATGAAAAAGATACAGAGTAAGAAAGAATTGCAGAGAAAGAAAAATGTCTAAACACTTGGCACTACACTTTCTGCTCGGTCCCCTCAGTTCATTCCCACTACCAAAAGTCTCCCATGCTGCTTTGCTTTGTTTCCCTCCATCAATGAGCAGATGAGATTAGCATAGCGTTGGCCATTCTACATAATATGAAATCTATTTGAGTTATGAGCCTCCATTCAGCCACCCCCATTCAGCATAATCAACCAATTTAAGGGTGCAAATTGACTTGCTATTGGAGTACTGCAGCGTTCGGCAGTGCTTGATGGGCAAAGGGCCCACCGAGACTCCAGCCCACCCTTCTCCTGTGCAGCAAATCCATTACTCACCCACTGTACATCAATACACAGACAATAAATTAATAAGAGAGGCAAACAAATAAAACCTGCGAGACGAGGGACTCCTGTCGATTGATCAGAGAAAATTGTGGGGAGGTGGTCGCCCTGTGCCAGAATGCTGCATGCTAAAACACTTGCGCAAAAGTGCCTTTAATTAACATGCACCTCAGAGCAATAAGCACCTTTTGAATGTGTGATTAGGGCATAATGTTTATTAATGTGTTTACTCCCGTTTGCATTAGTGCCAGTCGTGCTGGTTGATTAGAAGCACAAACAAGGACAAAACGGTGGAAGCTTTGGTAATATGACAGTGCGTAAAGAGCATGTGTAATGCAGAATTGGGTGCACGTGAACCTGTGACGCACTTGCACAAAAAGCCTTCAATCAAAGCTGGAGCAGATGTACTTAAAGGAACACAATGGAAAATGACGTGAATAAATGAAGTGGACGTTAATTTTGCTAAGTCCTAACAGCTTGGATAAAATAAGAACAAACTGAAAAACTAAATTAAATTAAATTAAATCAATACAGGATGGTTTCATCCATCTATCTATCCAAAAATGTACAAGTTTTGCCGTCTGAACAATACTGAAAAAAGATCTGCCAACAAATGATTTATTAATATAGTCTATAGTCTAAGGAAATCTATTTTACAGAATCACCATCTGATCGATATAATTATTGTCTCAACAGACTAGCATGCAAAACTATTTGCAAAACACAGAGAAACCTGCTCTACTAATAGGAAGGAATATCACCATTATATTTGGTTTTGTGTCTAATGGACTAGTATTAGTGGTTTAAATGGTCAGAGCCTGAAGGGAAATAACAGAGGGAGTTCATAAGAGCTATTTTGTCTTGTTGCCGAAAGAGAAATGAAACCCCATTAAACAAGTGCAAATATTTTAAATGGCTACATGCATTGTTCAAGATCAAGATTGTACCCCACGTATCAGCCATGGAGAACAGTCACAAGTCAACAGTCTGTAGGTGACTGGCATAGTTCACCTAAAAAACAATAATTTCTGTCATTATTTAATCAGCCTCATCCATGTCCATGTATCCCTGTTGAAAAAAAGAACAGCATATGCTGGTTAGGTATGTTTCGAAGTATGGCAGCTGGTTATGAGCTGGTTTAAGATGGTCATGTGCTGGTTCTAAGTTGGTCCCAAGCAACTTATCTAGCTCTTATCAAGCTTATAACTCACTCAGGACCATCTTAAACCAGCTCTTGACCAACTAAGGACCAGCTCAAACCAGCTTACATGCTTCAAAACATACCTAACCAGCATATGCTTTTTTTTTTCAACAGGGATGACTTACTTTCTTCTGTGGAAATTTCTGTGGCACTCTTCCATTCAATTAAAATAAATGGAGACCGAAGCTTTTACGCTTCTAAATCAAAGCAAACCAGTCCAATTTGTGCATATTTAGACTGGTTCTGGGAATCAGATCAACTGATTCACTAAGGAGATTCACAGCCATTTCAGTTCTGAGTTTACACAGGTTTGAATCAACTTAATGAAAATTTTGTATATGTCCCAGAGCACGACTGAATCTCAGGCTTATTTTCCTAGAGATAATGTAGCCGCTTAGCCTAACGTTTGTTAATGCAGACATTATAGCTGTGCGTAACAATAAAGCATTGCCTTTTGTCTAGCATTCACAGCCAGGGATCTATATCACCAGAGACTCCGCTTAATGCTGCTATTAATGACACTCAGCAAAAACCAACAGGCGGGAAAATCACAGATTCACTGCTAATTAGTGCCATTAGCCAAACGTGAAAATGTCTGTTTCCGAGAAGACCCCCTTCCGCCAGCACATGTGGAGCAGCCACACCAAATCCAGTGTGTGAACCCTGTGTTGTTCCCCTTTTATTCTCTGAAATCCTCTTACAGAGAGTGCAGGCAATACAATTGTGCCAAATGGAAATAAGGGGGTTGCGACTGAGAGCTAAATTTGAGAAAGATTAAAAAAAAAAAGCTGGGCACTAGCAGGAACAAGACTTTAACATCAGGTTGGAGGAAAGTCAGTTCATTGTCCCCAGATTTATTTGATTAGCATGCACAAAAGAGCCTTGCAGTCAAGGTATTAAAAGTGCATGTGGAAACCAAGACATGTATATAATGAATACAGCTATAATCATTATAATGCTAAATGTTCTTTTTCACTGGGCTCCTGGAACTAGAGAAAATGCTAAGAAAGTCTTTCAAAATCCCGATAGCCTTTTGTATGTTAAACGTGGATTTTTAAGACACCAAAAAGCATGTCTGCATGTGTCTGAATCCTGTGTGCTTTTCTATGACTTTAATGAACTGAAAAGTGAGGCGAGACAGGAAAGTAGAGGGAAGGGAAAAAAAAAAAAAAGTCTACTGGTAAACCAAATTTTTTCTTAAAGTGTAATTTTTGGACATGACAGGGAATTACTTAGGGCTGATACAATTCCTCAACTCAATTTGAGTACTCGATTTAAGAAAAAAATCCTCGATTGCATTTTGCCGGTGTTGAGTAACCAGAAAATTTTCTTCAGGAACCGCGTTGTTGTTACCTCGCTTATGAGAAATGTCATGTAGTTTTTAAGTTGTTAATCGTCACAGCAGTGCTAACAACATTAGCACTGAACACGTATGTTCACGTGTGTGCTGACTGTTATGTGTGTCCGTCTGTAAGAGGGAGAGTGTGGGAGAAAAAGAGTGTGTGCTTTTCGTACATAATAAAACGTAATTTTGCGGCACAAACATGGAAATAATCTGACGTTTTAATCCTGTTGTTTACTGTATTTGTTCGGCCAGTGTCATTGTGGGTTTTGTTTATTTTGCTGTTTTAGACAGTAAGGACATTTGAAATAAGTGAAATAGTGTGGCAAAGTAATATAGACATGTAATGCAGTCAGGAGCTGCCTGGAACTACGTTCGCTGTGCGTTTTCCTGAAAACAATGCACACCTTCAGAACTTTCGTCAGCCAATCAGATTCAAGCATTCAACGGCCCCGTAATATAAGCATCACATATTATCATAATAAAGCATAATGCTATAGTGAATTCAAAAACGCTATGATTCAATAATATAAATGCAATGCAGGTGTAATATATGCATTTTAATTATTTACATGTGAATAGGTTAAGTACATGCTCAGTTCACAGAAAATGCTGCTCTACACAAACTGTTATCATTTGTGTGGAGCGTCTCAAACTCCCTCTCTGCATATTGTTGTGAGTTTAGGTTTATTATAACGTTTATTTGGGAACGCAATGTGCGCCATTTTATCAGATGTGTAAGGTAAAACATTTATAAACCTACAAAAACAGGAGAATGCATCAATATCTTAACATGCTAATGGTTCATTGCAATTTTAGTGGATGTAGCATTTCTGTTGTAAAGAAATGGCCAAATATGAAAGATTAAGTGGACAATTGAATTACATTTTGTTTAGTCAATATTAAACAAGGATTAGATTGCACAGTAAAGTGTAAAAACAATCACCAGGCCGTTGGTGCCCTCAAGCCTTTGTTATAATGGGTAATGTGCATTAGCTCTATTGTTTATAATACATTATGTATTGTAACAGTTTTGTTTAATAAAATCATATAATTACTTGCTTTTGATACTTTGATACTTAAACTATTATTGCCTCATTACTATTATATATGCATTTTAAGTCATTTTCAAAGGCTATTGTTGACTAAGTCTATTTTTATTACCACAAAAAGAATTGTACCCGATTAATCGCCAGAATAATCACTTACTTGACTACCAAAATAATTGTTAGTGACCGCACTATCATTTTTTTATAGAACACTATCTAAAAGCCAGTAGTGTCAGTTCACATAAAACTACAATAAATAAATAAAGAACATATGTGCACTTTGTAGTCAAAATTCAAACTTAGTTATTCCTAGTTACGCACATAAGAAAAAAATGTATTCAAAGCATTGAATTCTAAACTATTTTCAATTAAACTGCCTACTAAACACAATAAAAGAAAAGAAAAAAATGTATAATTTGAGCTCTGTTGTTGTGTGTTGGGCACTCAGGGGTCAAGAGCAATCTTATTAAGTGACAAAAGAAGGTGCAGCCAGGCCTTCACTCTGCCTCCATTAACACAAGCCATACAATCCATTAGCAACACATAGGCCGTGAACCAGCATTACAGCAGAACACCTCAGTCTACTGGTCTGATGGCCATACAATTTTCTGTCTATGCAAACCAAGTTACCACATATTCAGGATTGGGGAGACCAAATGTAATAAATGAAAAGTCACTGGAAAACACAGTTCTTTTTGCTGAGCACTAACTGTATATGTGTCATCAGCAAAACAGATCAATGGCTTCACATGCAAGAAGCAGCATTAATTGGTTTTGTAGATAGAATGTCAGTTTTAGACATATCAAAGTCTCTCTTTATACACAAGCGTGCACAAACAAGCAAATTCAGAAATGCAGCCAAGATTGCATTTATGCCTAACCTGAGTAGATTCATAAACAAGACAGAGTGCCTCCAGCCTTTTTTTAAATTTTTTATCTTGTTATGTTGTATGTTCCCTTGGTCTAACAAAATTGGAGTTGTAAATTGGTTCTGCAGACCATCTCAGCAAGACACACGCCTCCAAACTGTGTTTGAACTGGGAGGAGTTTGCTGCAGTATTGATTTCAAAATATTACATACGTCGAATCTGTAATGGGCTACCACTCAATATGTGGCACCCAGCAAATTCAAAGAGAGATTTTCATTACAACTGACAATTCATCTTTAATGACCTAAAGGATTTACTCACATACTGTATAAATCTAATAACCACTGGCTGAGAAGACACAGATGCTACAAGAGGTGATCTCAAGTTAGGAAAGTTTTCTTTCACACAAGCTGCTACCCTGTGTTACAGGCCACCTGTTGAGGCCAAATTCATTATCCTAACTCATAAAATGTCTACATTTGTATAATTAGCCTAATTTATGTTCCAACAAAATGAAAAAGGATGGTAATGAGGTGTACAATGTGCCAAAGAGTAAACGCCTGCCCGTCTGACTGTAATGACATCTCAAAAGGAAAAAAAAAAAACAACAACAGTTCTGACCTTTACACCAGGACAACAGAAGAAGAAAAGGCATGGGACTGGCGGTAACCTTTTTTATGTCTTTTATGTTTTTAAATAAGAACCGTATGTGTGTACGGTGACAGCTCCATTGACTCTTGGTAAGCAACAAAAGGAAATGTGGCTCAAAAAAATTTTCTAGGCAATGGTGCTTAAAAAAATCCATTAATTTAAATAGTACATCATTCAAAGCTACATCATTCAAATTGTAGATCTGCACTGTGTTTGCTACCTCAAATCATGAAGACAATTCATGAAGACATTTTCAATTCAATTCTGAACAGAAAACAGACAGATAGACAAAGTGTCGCCTTGGAATTATAAGGTTCTGACATTTTTCAAAAATTCATTAACTTTTTTACATTATGTGATGGTTTTTTTTGTAAGCTGTGTGCATTTTGGGCCTTCTACAGAAGTCTATTGAATGCAAAAACTTTGAAGCTCAATATCTCAAAAGTGCACAGAATACAGATAGAACTTTAGAATTCCAAGGCGGCTAAAGGATGGGAACCTGAACTTCCCTCCCTAGTTATTTTTTTAAACTTTAAACCAGTGTTTGGTTAAAATTTTTGTTTGGTAGATAAGCAAATTAAATGAATAAATAATGATATATTAAGGCACTTACCTGATTTGTGGTTACATCAAGGACACAGCACATAGAAAAAAGAAGAGAGAGAAAGAAGAGATATAAAAATTGATGGCAACACATTTCACAAAGCACCAGGAACCTACATGAAGTAAACATCTCCTTCATAGCAAAATGACGGTGCATCAGTGCCAATCAATAGAAGTGACAATAACAGCTCTTATGGGTAAACACACTCATACATCCTTTACACACTCTGCGAGAGCAGTGTGTGTATCATCCCTGACCAATCGGATGAGAAGTCAGATATCACTGTCCTGACCTCACACAGACAAATCGATATAATCATCTGCCCAAACCCGTCTGGATTCAGCACACAATGAAGTGTGAGCTGCGTTTCTCTGAACTGGAAGCGATTCAGCCTCTGTTTGTGAGGTTTCGAATGACGGTACCTGTGAGTGTACTGCAGAATCAGTCTCGTGTTAAATTCTCACCTGTGGTTGAAAAGAAGCCATCTCTCCCTCTCTCTTGCTTTCCCTACTCTAGTAATTCCATGTGCCACATTGTGTGACGGCCATCATTAAACACACCATGCCAAAGCCCCCAAGATAACTGGTGGGCATACAGTAGTAACATGATTAGCGCATGTGTTCACTTCCTGTAAGCGCTGAATGATGAACCCGTGGCCTCCTCGCTAATGGGCGTTTTAATCCACAGCTTGAGCAATGAGTGTTTATAGGCTCCTAGAGGGCCCTCATTCCACATTAATATTTATCCACTGCTTTTAGCCATTTTGTTCCTGCTTAGCATAAGCAGCCGGGCTTGAAATATATCACCTCAGAAAACGCTCTCCCTTTCGCCTCCTTCCTCAACTTCATTTTCTCTCTACGGTCTAATTTTGTGTGTCTGCTGCTGGGTGAGTAATGGCCATTGTTTCTGTGCAGAAGCGAGCTGTTCACCTTGAGTGGGTACCATGTGTGGGTCCAGGTTGGCTTTATTCTTTGCTGTTCGTCTTTCCCTTTTCTGCTTCCCACACACCTAACCCCGGGCCCCTTCATTTGCACCTGGTTTTCTTTCTTTTTTTTATGTTCATACTTCAAAGTTGGAACTAAATGAGGTCTGCCCTCTTTGAAACACACAAGATAGAAGGCCACAAGGGCCCTGGTACTGTTGCTGATGTGAGAATGTGAAACAAAAATATGATTTATTCCAAGATCAGCCAGAAAAGTAATTGTGCAGATTTGATGGGTCACATTTTACACTGCAGTGTTCATGTTACTGTGTATTTAAGTATTGAGTGGGTGCAGACTTTGGCGATTTGGTGAATGTGGAACAGATAAAATGTTAAAATAAATAAATAAATAAATAATATTACTATTAATGTCACTGTGTATTTAAGTATTGAGTGGGTTCAGACTGTAGAGATTCGGTGAATGTGGAAGTGATAAAATGTGAATAAATACATAAACAAACAAATTATTATTATTGTTATTATTATTATCAATGTTACTATGTATTTAAGAAGTATTGAGTGGGCTCAGACTTGGTGAATGTGGAACAGACAAAATGTGAATGAATAAATTAATATTATTTAATCTTATGTATTTATTTTTACTTATTTAATACATACATACACACATACATACTGGGCAGTATTTAAATACATTTAATCTATGTATTTTTGTATTTAGCATTTTTGTGTACTTGTTGAAACAGGATCTAATAAAGATGATTGGCAAAAAGTATTTTATCTATTTTGAAAATACTAAGACTAAATGTATTTTTTTTTTTTTTTCTTTTTTAAAGATTTATTTTTGGCATTTTTGCCTTTAATTGGATAGGACAGATCAAACTGACAGTAAGTGAAGCGGGAGAGAGAGAGGGGATGGGATCGGGAAAGGTCTGCGAGCCGGGACTCGAACTCACGACGCCCCAAGTGCAACAGCACTGTATGTCGGCGCACTGCCCACTAGGCTACCGGCGCCGACAGACTAAATGTATTTAAATACAAATTAGTATTCTGCATTGTCCATCCCTGCATACATGCATAAAAATTAGGGTGTTCTCAAAAGGTGCTGTCACTTCTGGGTACAAATGTGTTTTTAAGTAGAACCACACACAGCATAGCTACAAGGGCACTGACATGTATAGTACTTTTACCATTTTTTGTACTGTAGTCTAAAGTTTGCTATTTTATGCACTGATTTTACATTAGAAATGTTATTTTGTATGTATGGTCTCAGCACCTTCCCTTAGGAGGCACTGCACCGCAAACAGCCACAGCAGAGCCACTTTACCTGAGCACTACTCTAGGACAAAATCAAAAGGAACAAACTCTTTGAAAGCCATTTTACCAGTTTATGTTTCCAAATAAACACAGAACTTTGACTTCTCACCCGTTAGCCATCGGAAGAACATTTTCATTTAATCTCCAAGTTCTTGCCTTTATTTGCTTTCACGTTTCTCTGAGGCAAATGATTCTAAATTGCAGAGGAAATGGGGGCCAGAAAACCTGACGCCTTTCTCCATTCATTACTAAAATTTTCATTAGATTACAAGCTGCTTCAAATCCAATACCTGTACTTTCAAAGCCTTCGTCCACAAATTATTTGGAGGATGCTGGGGATATTTAACAAGGTGGTACACAAACACACACACACTCACAGACCATCTTATTGGCCAAATGAATGCAGAGTCTAGGCAGATTTGCTTCGGGTCATAAACTTCAGTATACAATGCCAATTAAGGTTGTGGTTACTCAGAGAGAGAAAGAGAGAGAGAGAGTTTACAGCCCTAATGAAGCAGGGATAAGAGGGGATGTTTGCCATCAGGAGGCTAATTACCTCAGCACACAGGTCTCTTTCATAAGTCACGCTTCTGAGCTTGTTTGAATCCGTAATTCTGTATTTCTCATGGCCTCTATTAGGTTTTTGGTAATTTCGCATTTCTATGGTTTCTTATCATTCTGAACCCTTCCTCAGTTGTGAGTTAATAGTCAAGGCTGGCTAATACGGCCTGAAGGACATGATGAACTTCCCTCACTGATTCTGAAGGTCTGCGGACAGGAATTAAAAAGTTAACTGATGTTCATGTGTGTGAGATGGTTTCCAGTCTCTCTCTGCATGAGCCGAATTTCTAACCCAATCCCTTCCTTATCTTGAAGACACACTTGGGCAAAAAGGAGAGCACATCAGCAACTGGCAGAGTCATGGGTCAGAGGTTATTGACGGCTGCTTTAAAAAGAGCATAGGAGCGTAGACAAAGACCCTGCTCTGTCATCTATCCAGAGCTTGAGGTTGGAATTGACTGGCCTCAGGTCAAACCTGCTCAGGTGTAAGTGTGTGCGCTGAGAGCTAAAAAAGTGAGTGGAGTCGACTGTAACCTCCAGAATAAAATATCAGACCCCAGAAACAGGAACAGACCCCAAAGTTTACCCTGACACAGGAAGTCCTGGTCTAACATTATCCACTCTTTTTCTGAAGCAAGCAAATATATGCAGAGGAACACTTGTTGCCTAGATAGATATTTAGCATTACAGAAAAACTGTAAATTGAAAATGGTAAACATGGAAAATGTCACAGTGTATTTAAACAGATACTTCACACAAAAATGAAAATTGTGTTGCTAATTACTCACCCTCATGTTGTTCCAAACCCGTAAGACTTTTGTTCATCTTCTGAACACAAATAAAAAATATTTTTGATGAAATCCGAGTTTTCTGACCCTACATAGACAGCAAAGCAACAGACACATTCAAGTCCCAGAAAGGTAATAAGGACATTTATAAAATAGTCCATGTGACATCAGTGGTTGAATAGTAATGTTATGAAGCTACAACAATACTTAAAAACATGTCCGTTTTTGACACTGTTGTGGAATGTGCATCAAAGACTGACACAGATGAAATTGTTGGATAAAGTAATTATTTTTGCTTTCCAATTTAAATTTTTGGTATTTTTGTTTACGAAAGTACCACAACACATGCATGTGCATTCCTCTGCTGAAAGCTCTTGGATTTTATCCAAAATATTTGTGTTTTCTGAAGATGAACGAAGGTCTAACAGGTTTAGGTCGACATAAAGGTGAGTAATTAATCAGAATCTTATTTTTTTTTTGATGAAATCACCCCTTTAAAAAAGAAAATATGCTGTTAAAATGTAGATAACTTTTTTTTCTTTCTTTTTTCCCCGAACACAGCAGTAAAGACGTTTTGTAAGGATTACAGGTAATAATGTTGTAAACAACGTTCTGCTTCAAAAGACCTCAATATATCATCAGAAGCCAGAGCTATTCATTTTCTGTTGCCTGTATGTTTTTTTTTTCTTTGTCTCTTAAGTTTCTGTAGTCAACAACTTGCATTTTATAAATTAAGGACCATGATTTCAGCTTTACTGTTGTACTGAAGAGAGGGAATGAATAAATAAATAAATAAATAGAGATTTAAACAAGCCTAGATGGAATGTAAAATCTATGTTGGTGGGGCTTTTCTCCACTGATTTTTGGGGGGAAAATGTGATGAAACTGAAATGAAACTGAATTTGTAAAACATATCCAAGGGTATTATATTTTATTGGCAGCAGAAAGCATTATAAAATTCCCAAACACTATTATTCCGTTCTTAAAAAGCAGTGAACACAGGGTTTTCACTCACATTCTCAAATGGAAAGGCGGAGCCTTAGGGGACACATGATAAGATCCACCCACAGGCCGCCAGCCACCTAAACACACACAGAGTCGCAAGGCACTGTCGGCAAACACACAGCGTGGACTCCCTTGCGGTCTCCTCACTATCATCTGGCATTACACGCTCATATTTAAGCTGATTCCATATCAACAAAAAACAACAATGGCCCCAGTGTGTGGAAATGTTTTTTTTTTTTTTTCCTTCTTCTTTTTCTTATATTTTATAGTCCCGCTTAACAATTTATGAGGAATTCTGAGATGTTGGCAAGAATATACAAGCAGTCACATACGTGCAAACATGAGTGATGTGATCGAAACTAAGAGTTCGTAGCTTTACAGATCTTTTTATTTTGATGTAAGTATGCACTAGTACGAGGTACAAGAAGTGAGCACTACAAGGATATGTATTCATCTGTGGATTTGAAGATCTAGTTCAGAGCGTGTAATGAACGGCACGCAATTCTCTTTGACTCACCTCGCAAAATACAACAATACACGGTGGAGTTCTTTTGCCAAAAACAGAAGCGGTCTTGAAAGTCGTCCTTGTAAATGCCAGCGTTGTCATGTGGGAGCTGAGTCAAACAGACAAGCGGTCACGCGGGTCGTGCTGCTAATTAGGATAAGCAGCACGTGAAATGACTTTCCGCAAGCAACCGTACTATTTACATAAACAAAAGCAAAACGTTGCTTTTGAACTTTGTGGCTTGGGCTTGTTAAAGAAGGCGTCATTATAGATGTGTCAAACAAAAACTGGCGGCGCATGTTGACAAGAGCAAGAGCAGGCCGTGGTGAATTTCAGAGAACGCCGGGAAAGGTCAAGGTGGTGTATCTTTTCCTCGGCGCACGCAGACGGAGATGGGCCGCAGCTGCAATCTCTCTGTGTCTTAAAATGAAGTTTATATCTGAGAGGGGATGAGAGGGTGAGAGATGTGAAGAGACGAAGAGAATGAGGAAGACAGGAGAATGAGAGAGAGATACAGCCGCATTGCTCTCCACTGCACTTGCTTTTGTTTTGGTGTTATTGAGCCTGTGACAAGTGTGAACTGCTCCCTATCAGACCCTGCCAATCTCAGGAGATGCCACTCAGCCAGACAGCTAATACAAGAGGAAATGATATCAGCCAGACTGAGAATCTGTTTTCTTTAACTCTTAAATTCTTTTTTCCTGTTTATTCACACTGTTATTTTATTTGTTTGTTCATTCTCTCATGTTTGTTTGCTCTCTTTAATTTCTTCTTGTCACTTCTCTTCTTTTTATCAATTGTTTGTTCATCTGTTTATTCCATTACACTCTAAAAAACAATTTGTTGAGTCAACTTAAAATAATTTTTTACCTGGCTGCCTTAAACTTTTAAGTTCAGTCAACTCAAACAAAGTTTAGTCAACTTGAAATGTTACGTTTTACTAAGTGACAACTTAGATATTTGAGTTGATTCAACTTAAAATTAAGTAACAAACAGCTTTTTTTAGTTTAGTCCACTTGAAAATCAAGTGTTGTTAAGTTGTCACTTAGTACAACTTAACATTTCAACTTGAATAAACTTATTTGAGTTGACTGAACTTAAACTTTTAAGGCAGCAGGGCAACAAATTATTTTAAGGTGACTCAACAAATTGTTTTTTTAGCTATTTTATTACTTTTTTGTCTCTCTTGTTTAATTGTTTGCTTTTGTTCCTTTAGTTTTTTTTTGTTTGTTTGTTTTTTTTGTTGTTGTTTTTTTCTCATTTATAGCTGATCTTTCTTTCTTTCTTTCTTTCTTTCTTTCTTTCTTTCTTTCTTTCTTTCTATCTATCTATCCTGTGGATCTTATTTGGAGTTATATTCAGTATAGACATTACTGTGGCCTACTTTAACACCCCATGTCCATTTGGGAAGATGGGTTGAGTCTCTCTGAGCTCTCTTGGAACCTGTATCAGCCCCTAATAAAGGTCAGACCACCTCAAAGCTGTTGGGCTCCCTTATGGGGTCATTACAGGCAGGTCAGAGTGTGTGAGTGTGATATTTCTCCAAACTCCACTTTGGACAATCGCTTTAGTAAAAGTCACTCAGTACAGCACACACCTGCTTTTGGACTGAACTGGGTCTAAATGCAACAACCACACTAGCTTCTCCCAAGAAATGTTTTTGACCATGAACATGTTGTCTAATGAACTTCATGTTTGCTGCACACTTGCACTGACTGAACACAAGTGTCCCATGTTGCTTCAAAAGAATAAATAAAGTTTTTATTCTGTAACCTAGAACTGTGCAAATGCCCTCAGCCTTCTGGATAAATTAATGAAACAGACCTCTTAACCCTTTGAGAATATTTAAGCCAATTAATCAACACTGAATATCAAAAACTGAAAAGAACTGCATTGAACATTAAGTGCAGATGGTGTGTTTCACACCACAAAATGTGGTGATAAATAAAATGACTGCATAATTTATAATGCGATATGATGAATAGTGTATGAATATATGGTATAATATATTGGGTAGTATAAATAATTAAGCCAAAGCAAGAACCAGATACACGGTGGCCCAGAAAGTATTTGGACATTGAAGCCTTAATATAGGTGTATGTCACAGCATTAGATGAAATATGAAACCAAGTGGGTTTTAAAAACAACAACAAAAACACATTTTTTAAAAATGGATTTCAAAAATTAGGTTTGCTGTATAAAAGTATAAAATAATGCATATACTGTTTAAAATTAAGCTGATTATGAACAGTAAAGTAATTATATATATATATATATATATATATTAGTGCTGTCAAACGATTAATTGCGATTAATCGCATCCAAAATAAAAGTTTATATATACATATTATATATTTGTGTACTGTGTATATTTATTATGTATATGTAAATACAAACACATGCATGTATATATTAAAGAAAAATATTTTAGATTTATATATCAAATATTGATATTTATTTATAATAGTTTTAATATATACATATATGTGTGTGTATCTATATATACATAATAAATATACAAAGTAGACACACATATAGTATGTAAACATAAACTTTTATT
Organism: Cirrhinus molitorella; assembly: GCA_033026305.1. NCBI lineage: Eukaryota > Metazoa > Chordata > Actinopteri > Cypriniformes > Cyprinidae > Cirrhinus > Cirrhinus molitorella. The sequence goes on from CM065120.1 coordinate 31,527,049, forward strand.
TTGGATGTGATTAATCGCGATTAATCGTTTGACAGCCCTAATATATATATATATATATATATATACACACAAGAAATATATGTATGAAACGTATAAAGACAAAGATAGAGAAAGCTAAAATGAAAACATAACAAGATACAATAAACAGTGATTTAAGAGAAATCAAAGAAAAATCAATCCCAGCATGAAAAGACCAAGACAAAAACTGATTTATAAAAAGGTAGGGGTTTGTAATGACTTATCAGTCAGGGCCAGAGGAGTCTATTACCCCCAGACTGTATATCAAGTGCCTTTTCATTTTCTGCTACACATGGCGTATCAGAGGCCATGGCCTCCACGGCCCAGGTTTCATTTCAAGGTTAATAAACCTTTACCAGACAGACACTAGTGTTTCAATGTGATCCTGGCGCGCTGGCGTAGTCACATACGGGTGAAAAAAATCTCTCTAAACAAGAGTGCAAATTTCATCAAATGAGAGTTTTTTTCCAGAAAAGTTTAAGGTCAAAAGAAATGTCTAGCATTTGAGAATGACTTAACTGATTCTAGCTCAATCAAGTGAGCCGTTTGCTTCACCTACCTGCCAAATGTAATATCTACCTGTCGATGAACAAGGTAGAACACGTGACAGCAGTGCAGCGTGGGATGCGATAGACTGCCAAGCGCAGACTCGATTGATTTGTCTGTATTTGTTTTTCTCTCTGTGGAGTAACGGCGCACATCAGCGTTTCTCGCTTCATCTCTGGTGTATTACAGCGGCGCCGCAGGCCATTAACATGACAACGGTCGAGAAAAATGCAGCTAGGGTTGGTGAGGTTTACACATACAGCTTGGATTTCCAACGTGTTTGGTTTTGGAAAGTTACAGTGAGAGCAAATTAATTCAACTGTGCACCATCGTCTGACACGAGGGAACTAATCAACTGAGTCAAGCTGTGTGGAGCCAGCAGAGCGGGAACGTCTGCAGTGTGAACTGTGCTGCATGCAGCTCTTACGATTTTTCAGCAGTTTGAAAATGCCGCAGAGCTTTACTGTCCATGACCACCATGTGGGGAAAAGAGTCGACGTATGGAATACTTGTTATATAAGATTTACTATTTTATTTAGCAATATATGAATTGGTAGTAAATAATAAACAAACAAACTAACAAATCTTAACAGTAAGTTCACCTTCTATATACTGTACTGGACATTTATTTCAGTAAATACAGTTTTTGGCAATAAAAAGGAACATATAATTTACAGTGAAAAAAAGGTAAATTGACATTTCCTGCGTTACATTTCACATTTTATGTTTTGTTCTTTTTTTTCGTTTTTTTTTTTTTTCATTTAATAATTTATTAAATTATTACAGAAAATTAAAATTACAGAAATGTAAGTTCAATCCATAAAACGTAAAATGTTGGTACCTAATTTTTTATGGTGAAATTTTACCAGTTTTTCATCGTAATTTTCTGCATTTATTTATATTTTGTACAGTGTAAATAAACAAACAAACAAAATTAGCTAGTGTTGCTGCAGTGATAACGGACACTATTACATAATAATAATAATAATAACAACAACAATAATATTGTTTCTTAAATTGCTTCTTCAATTTTACTTGTTTCCACCAAAAAAAAAAAAAAAAACATTAAAATTTCATGGTATTTTAAGATTTTGCTTGATTGTAGGAAAGGAACATTTCTTGAATATGTGGCATGTCATATTCAAGGTCTGCTGTATAATACACATTCTGACACACACAACAGGTCATCTGTGCATTCCAAGCATGTAGAATATTTGGTATATACATACCATATACGAGAGAATCACAAGTGGTAGTATAAAAAATTCTGAACATTAGCTTTGTGATTTCCCACCTAAGCACACTAAGTAAGTGTAGGAGAAAAAAAGGAAGGAATATATGTATAATATTAAAATATGACAACACCTCTGTGTCCCTCACCTCCCAAATTCAGGAAAAACACACAAATATTCCTTACCTCCTCCCTCTACAAATCCATCTTTTAGCCTGCGCCTGAAGGTCAGTGTGGGGGAATCAATAACTCTTGCTGTGTGAGTTGCTTCCTATCAAAGCTACTGTTGGCTTCTTTTCGGTTGTTTATATGTTTGGGCCGATTGGAGCATGGTGTGGGAGTCTTGGTAAGCTATCCACTATCCCTAACTCCAGGATACCTGGACACTTACAGACTTACTATTAGACTGTAGTATTAATTGTTTCATCTTCTTTGGGGAGTACCCTGCTTGGACCAAAACATTTGTGTGCCTGTCAGCTTTGTATGTGCATATGTTCAGTGACATTATGTGCAATAAAATGTGTAATTGCTCAGCTGATTAAATACAATGTAGTATCTAAAAGCTGAGGGGGAAAATATAAGACATGAACATAAAAACAAGAATAATAGCCAGTGCAAAACTTGAGAAGTGAAATAAACACCGCAAGTACTTCAGCACCATGGACAGCTACGTTTTTTCTTCACCTCCCTAACCTGCACCTGAGGATGATGCTGTCATACATATTGCAAAACATGTATTTAAACCTTTCATTTGCTGTTCATTTTGAAACATGGCTGCAACTGTGCTATTGTAAATGCACCTCCACAAAGCTATTAATACACATGGGTGGTGAACATTTATCTATATGGCCGCCAAAACAAATTTAAATATTCGCATATTTCTATTCAACATGATTGCCAGCTTTCTGAATCATTGAATATACTCTTGATTCAGCAGGGGCACAGTAATCTAAAGCCCCCCTCTCAGCATCAGAAAGAGCCAGTACTGTGCTGCAGCCAGTGGGACAGAGCCAAAGACACAGGAAGTGGCATTATCCACAAAAAAGTGAATGGTGCAGATTTTCACTGTACCACAGGATTAATTGTTTAAATCATCACCCTGATCAACAGGATTAACAGCATGGGTAGTTGGCTACATTCAAGCCGGTTAGAGATTCAAACAAGACCACACTGGATAATGACCACTCTCCACAGCCAAAAAGCTCATAGAGCTCTCAGCAACCAAATGACTGATCCTATTCAGAGGACATACAGACCACTGGCACCAACACAGTTGGATGACATCAGTTTCGCTTATATCCACTGGCACAAACTGTGATGTTCGATTATTGTATCCAGTGTTTTAATGGACTGCCAAACATGACAACTGATGCCTGTTTTGTTCATGAAAAAAACAGAAAATGGCATTAGTGGCTGCTGAAATGTTTTAATTTGTGTTGTCACTTATGTCTATTTATTTTTTTTAAGGAAAAAAAAAATAATAATAATAATAATTCTAGTTTTCACACTTCTGAGGTAACAATGGACCTCTCGTGGCGGGCCTGTGTCATTTGCGGTTTGGGGCTACCTCAAACAACAGACATGTTCACAAGTCCAATCAGGAAATTGGTAAAGTATTGGTAAAAATAAAATAAAATAAAATAAAATAAAAGTTGAGGTCCAATCTGCAAGACTTCAGAATCTGCAAAATGTTAATTATTTATTTAGTACTGACCTGATTAAGATATTTCACATAAAAGATGTTTACATATAGTCCTCAAGAGAAAATAATATTTGAATTTATAAAAAAGAAAACTATTAAGAATCAAGGGAATGTAAACTTTTGAACAGGGTATTCACAAGTTTACATTCCCTTGATTCTTAATACTGTGTTGTTACCTGAATGATCCACAGCTGTGTTTTTTTGTTTAGTGATAGTTGCTAATGAGTCACTTGTTCGTCCTGAACAGGTAAACTATCTGCTGTTCTTCAGAAAAATCTTTCAGGTCCCACAAATTATTTGTTTTTCCAGCATTTTAGTGTATTTAACCCTTTCCAACAATGAATGTATGATTATGAGATCCGTCTTTTCACTGTGGACAACTAAGGGACTTGTATGCAACTATTACAGAAAGTTCACTCACTGAGGATTTAGAAGAAAAAGGCATGCATTAAGAGGGGATGAAAACTTTTGAACAGAATGGAGATGTGTACATTTTTCTTATTTTGCCTAAATATCATAGTTTTTCATTTAGTACTGCCCTTCAGAGGCTACAGAAGATAGACATGTTTCCCAAAAGACAAAGTAATTTAAATGTACCCTGATCTACCTGACTGATCTGACTAAGTGGGACCTGAAGGATTTTTCTGAAGAACAGCAGGAACTTTAACTCTTCAGGTCAAACTAGGGACTCATGAACAACTTTCACTAAAAAACAAACAACAACAACAACAAAAAAACATTCAGGTAAAAAAAAATAATAATAATAATTATAATTAAAAAAAAGATCACTCAGGTAAGAACAGTATTAAGAATCAAGAGGACGTAAACTTTTGAACGGGGTATTTGTTTATTTTATTTTTTTTTTCTCTTGTGGACTATATGTAAACATATAGTTTGTGTAGTATGTGTATTTGTGAATAAACTTTTCTATCAGAAGCTGACAGACCACAGAGAGCTGGCAGCACAGTGGCAATAGAAAACAAGTGATTGCCACAAACGTCTCATGAGACATGTGGGCCAGCACTTCGTCCTCTCTGAATCACACCCCTGTTCCCACCTCTCAACTACATCTTTCATATTATGCATGTGCCTTTACCTACAAAACCTTCAGTTTTCAATGGAGTCAGCACAAACTGAGGTCAGATGACATATAGTACACACTACTGCTGATTATTTACTCTTGACCAATTACCTGTGTTGACTGGAGGTTAATAACATAAACTGACCTCTGAACACATTTGACATGACCTGCTGACATACTGAAACCTCAGCACTCCTTCACTGATCATAGATCTTTTGATGGATGGATGTGCTGCTCACACAGTTTCTTTCATCTGAATGTCCTATGATACAATGGCTTCATAAAATATTTGAACAAGCAAACCTATATTATATTATATTATATTATTTGTTTGCATTATTATTATTATTATTTTTTTTTTTGTATTCTCTTAAGTTAGGGTTAAAATTATAAACTTTTAAAAAACAATTAATAGCACCTCTGCAAACGTACAGATGTTGTTTTTTTAAAAGTGATTACTAATTGATTACATTTATTTGACAACTGGGCGTCCCAGGCAAATTGAATTTGAGTCAACCTCAGATTCAATACAATTATCAAGATAGCATACAACCACTAATAAGCCTCTTGCTAATTTAGCAATTTACCTCTAATGAAAGCCTAATCTGCAACAGAAGCAGACCATGGTTATCAATAACAAAGTTATCCTAAAGGGACACTTCAGGTCAATGCTTGTGGCAAAATGCAGTGCTAAACAATTTGAGGAGGGGAGAGAAAAAGGGACGAGGCTATGTTTAGCTATATTTAGAAGATGACACAAAGTGTGTTGAATGCAATTCCCCCCATTTACACTTTCTCTATCCTGCTTTACTTTCGTGTCTTATCTGACCGTCCCTGGGAAACCTATTACTGGCCTTCTCTTAGATGCCTGCAGCAAACAATAGCAGGATGCATTTAGTTCAAGTCATGTGAATGTGAGTGAGCAGAACATGAAAAACCAGAAAGAGGTTTCAGCATAAGGCTGCAAATTCTGAGAAATAGCATTCCCCAGCTAGTGGCCATGAGCACGTTCTTCCCAGCACATTTTATGTACCACCTTTTACTACGCCTCTGTGTTTAATGGATAATGTCATATACCGCTCCTTATAGCAGCTGTTTCTAAAGTGTGTTATAGCAATGCTGCCACTAACAGCATAATGTTTCTAAGATGTTTCAGACCTAGATCTAGCCAGCTGTTTGCCATAATCATAAATTGCTTGATATTATTTTACTCTGCCAACACCCACGGTTTCTGTCTTATATCGCTCTAATATGCATTTGGAAGAACAGGTCTATTCCAAATGACTTGGTATGCTTATGTAAATGTAAATCCAAAAACACACACACAAAAAAAAAAAAAAAAAATCTTAATTATCAAAAAAAATAAAAATAAAAATAAATAAATCAATAATAATAAAAAAATAAAAAATAAATAATAATAATAATAATAATAATAATAAATGCTTATTAGACAGTGCGTTTTTTTTTTACAGTGATTAAGCAGATTTTGAGTGAAATGTACTCTATGAATGCACATAGATACATGTATATATTTATTTGTACATATAAATTAATAAAATGTTCATTTAATTCAAAATCAGCTTAATCGTTGTAAAAAAAAATATGTATTAGTAGTAGTAGTAGTAGTAGTAGTAGTAGTAGTTTTTCTGCTATATAATTTATTTATTTATTTACAGAGTAAATCTGATCAACAATCTGATTAATCACTGTGAAAATATGTGCATTAACTGCTGTGGAAAATGTCTAATAATAATAATAATTATTATTATTATTATTATAATTATAATTATAATTATAATAACAATAATATTATAGTATATTATAGTGTATTATTATTAATATTAATTATTTGCATATTTGCTTAATCATTAAGAAAATATAAATGTACATTAACTGTTGTGAAACTGTCTATTATTATTATTTATTTATTTTTTTTATTATTAGGGTTATACTATTTATTTATTTACATAGAGTAAATCATCCAACAATACTACTACTACTACTACTACTAATAATAATAATAATAATTAATATTAAATAAATAATATCATGCTTAATCTGACCAACAATCTGCATTGAGAAAATATAATTGTACATTAAATGTTGTGAAAATGTCAATAATAGTACTACTACTACTACTAATAATAATAATAATAATAATAATAATAATAATAATAATAATAATAATAATAATAATAATAATAATGATGATGATAATATTTTTATTATCTATTATTTATTATTTATTATTATTATTATTATTATTAGTAGTAGTAGTAGTAGTAGTAGTAGTAGTAGTAGTATTTATAAAGAAATGCTTATTAGGCATTGAATTATTTTGTGATTAAAATGTGTTTATTATTATTATTATTATTATTATTATTATTATTATTACTACTACTACTACTACTTGGGTTAGACTATTTATTTATTTATTTATTTATTTATTTTCATAGAGCAAATTTTTGCTTAATCATTGTGAAAATATTAATAATTAATAATAATAATAATAATAATAATTATTATTATTATTATTATATACTGAATTTATTTATTTATTTATTTTATAAATAAATGTATATATTTACTTCATATACTTTGTTTCTTTCTTTTCCTTACATTCATATATTGATGGTTACTGCAACATTGAGAATTGGGAAAGACATTTTTTTTATTGCTCAAATGCTTAACTGACAAGAAAATAAAAGTCCCAATGCAAAGAATATCCAAAAAGTCCAAAAAGGTCATCATTGCCTTTAAGCAAAAAACAAAAAAATTGCTTCTTTTTAATTAGAGGAAAAATATGACCAGAGAACATTCTTGTCAGCTTTCATAAGATTCAGTTTCACCCAGACTGATTCTGTCAATCTTCCATCCCCTTGATGTTTTTTTTCCGGCATACACAAATGTCCGCTCCATATTAACAGAACAAAACGCACACTTCACGTGCACACACTCCCGCATAAATAAACATGACCTCCCACACACCGCTACAGTGTGGATCAGAAAGCAAGCTTTTATCTTCTTATGACCCTAGCACACATTTCACCTTGATGATAGGAGCAGATACCGTAACGTTTCTGTCAGGATGTTAGCTGGCGGCACTGATGCATCCTGGGAGATGATGTACAACGTGCCGAAGCCCGTGCTTCTCGGCTTCTGACGGCGGATGACAAAGAGCCCGAGGTGCTACACGCTAATGTGCGCTAGTAATTGCTAACGAGGGAGATCGGGGCGTGATTTATTTTGCAGTAATGAGCATCCATCCTTGCTATCTGCTCCTCACATTTAGCTTGAATTTCATCACCTTGAACTCCCGCAAACAAAACATTCTTTCCCCATCTTCTCTCACTCATTCCTGTCTCTATGATTTAACAATCAAACACTGAGTGGCTGCTGCAAGGTCTGTGGAGGGAGGGGAGAGAAAAAAATAAATAAATAAATAAAAAATACAAATTGTGCCCTGACAAAAAATAAACTTTAATGAATTCCCTCGCACCCTTGTTCAGCGGTGCATCTGAGCCACTGTTAGCATCTTATTTGTTTGCTAATCTCTGCCAGTGAGCTTTCACAGAGGTACATGTAAAGACAAATTACAGGATCTGCTCATGTTTCGTTCCACTAATGCTATACTTGACCCTGAATGATTTGACAACAAAAACACAAGGCCATTATTCCTAGATGCACCACACCCCTTCCAACAACACGACTTAAGAGGACATCTAATAAACACCTCTAAAATCAAATGTTTTTGCAGCAAGCGGGGGTGTGTTTGTGGTTGTGTTTGGATAAAGGTCACATTTATTAATAGACAATCATTATACTCTGTATGCTTTAAACTGTGCGAGTTACTCATCCAGCTCTAAGCAAGACGGTTGAATTATGTGATTAATTTTGAGAAAATAAATAATTTAATAAAGAAAAGAAAAAAAGAGAGAAAGGAGAGAAAGCATGCTTCATTTCCCAGTTGCCTGGATTTATTGCTTAATAGCACTAATGAAGCTAACATGGTAATTAATGCAATCAGGCACAGGGGTTTTAAAGTTGCCCCTCCCTGCCACTTTCAAAACAATAGCACATAATGGGAGCCATTTTACTTACTTGTCTTATTCTGGCATGAACATGTGCAGATGGGAAATGCAGAGTTGTAGAGGGGGGACGGGAAGTGATATTTCAGGTTAGGGCCTCTGAAATTGGTTAGCTGAGGATAGCTGAACATCCCATGACACAGCACCAGGTGTCTGCCAAATCATCGCTCTTACACTCATTACTCCTAGCACTGGCAAGACCATTAAGATGCATGTTTCAAAAATTGTCAGGTGAAGCATCAGATGAGAAATGGGTTTACTCAATTTCTATAAATTGATAATTACAGTGACTCTTCTGATGTTTAAAAACTTGTTGTTGTTGTGGTGGTGTATGTTTGGTGCCGTAATTTGTAGATTTTAATAAAATGGTTAAAACCATTTTTTTTTTTTGTTTCTTACAACTGTCAGTTCATATCATGCAATTCTGAGATAAAAAGTCAGAATTGTGAGTTTGTATCTCGCAATTCCGACTTTATAATTCACAATTGTGAGTCTGTATCTCACAATTCTGACTTTATTTCTCACAATTCTAAATTTATATCACACAATTCTGACAAAAAAGTCAGAATTGTGAGTTTATATCTTGTAATTCTGACTTTATTTCTTACAATTGTGAGTTTACATCATGCAATTCTGAGATAAAAAGTCAGAATTGTGAGTTTATATCTTGCAATTCTGACTTTATAACTCACAATTGCGAGTTCATATCATGCGATTCTGATTGTATAATCCACAATTACGTTAAATTCATATCTCACAATTCTGAGGAAAAAAAGTCAGAATTGCAAGTTTGCATCACGCAGTTCTGAGAAAAAAGTCAGAATTGTGAGATAAAAAAGTCACAATAACCTTTTATTTAGTGGCAGAAACGGGCTTCCATATGATTTGGTACATAAGTATGTATATGTTTAAGTAAGAAAGGACTTGTAACTCATGCAGAATTAAACTATGGGCATTTAATAAGTACATTTACTTAAATGCTGGGTTTCTCATTAATGGGCCTGATGATTTACGATAAATTAGTATCTTTAGAAACCACAGACCATGTCTCTGTTTCTTACCCTCCTTCCCCTTGCGTTCCTCATCTTCTTCACCTCAGGTCCCTCCTTGCAGAGTTTATCAGATAAGAAATTTGCACATTACAGTTGCCAGGTTGAGTGTAATGGTGCATAAAGCGGCAAAGGCCTCTTTCTATTTAGATAGCACATATGCGCTTAAGCCCTCTGCACTGCCACACACAGTGAATGCTGACATAAAACACAGACAATTAAACAGCACAGCAGAAGGCCATCGATCGGTCACTGTAGAAGCTTCTTTGGATTCATTAGTGCTTCTTAAAAGACAATTACCCCTGCAGTGGCCCTCCTATGGCAGAGATTAGGACCATAGTAAATGGTCATGATCCCTTTATGATCATGGACCAAATCTAGGAACCAAGTCTCTAGGTGCATTAATGACATTACCATGCTTACAATTACAGAATTCAGCCCAAACCATGTAACATAAAAATAAAATGTTGTAAATAAATTTAGTTTAGAATTTGAGTCTTAAAAATTCAACCAAAATAAATGGATGGATTTTAACTATTTATGTATTTTTTGTTTGGCCATCCACAGTGTATTTTTGCATTTTGTCTATATAAATATGAAATTGAGATTGAGATTGATTCATTGATTGACTGAAATGAGATTGATGCCTACATCACAAGAACTGTAAAATAAAATATGTATTTTTAAAACTGCACCTCGAGAGCCTTATGTTCTGTTCCATTTATGAAGACTTCAACAATTCTCAAGAAGTACTGAGTTCTACAACCCATTATGCCCTGCTTTTAGCACTTTACATTGAGACTTTGCACTTGAAGTTTATGTTTTGCCTAGTGTAACAATTCACAATAACAAGGGATGCAGCGGCTCATCTGAGAGAGAACTTTTCAGGAGTACTTTGCTTCCAAAAGCATTCTGCCTTTTGCTCCACTGGCTCAAAGATGAGCGTGATTTCAAGTGGAAAAAGACAACGATACGGGGCTGCTGCGCTGTTTACAGTGGGTATTAGGGCGTAAAAGAAGCTAAAGAATTAGGCAGAAGGGGATGAGTGGATGGGGATCTATTCATTTTTCAAGGCGTTTTAACTTCTGCGGGTGAACAATCGAAAGAGAGGGGGAGAACGCAGCACACGCCAACCGAGGGCAACTTATCACTGGCTTTTTATTCCGTGCATACCTGTCGAACAGCTGGGGATAACATTAATATTTATAGAAACCAAAGACCAGGGAGGATTTACCATACTTTTAAAATCCATTTCCCCCACTTAATGCCCTTATCAGGCTCCCACTTCCCTCTTTCTTTCTTTCAGAAGCATTTATATCAGTTACTTACTGCTGAACTGAACTGAAAGGTTTGAAGGCAGGGAGCTGAAGGAGAACAAGGGAGCAAACAAATGCCCTCTTTTTCATATTTAAAATAAATAAATAAATAAATAAAATAAATAAATGTTATGCAGGGGAGCAAACACAGGTCAACTTTAAGTTTGCAAATGCATTCGACAGAGGTGTTCAAAGAGGCCCACGACCCCTGGGGGTCCATAGCAGTACTGCAGGTGGTCCATCAATTATTGATTAATCTCAATCTAATATATTTTCCACACACACACACACACAAACACTATAAAACCGCAACTAAAAGTTAAAAAAGGTAAAGTCCAGTTAAATATTTCATTATCCCTCTCACTTCAGAAATATGTGACTCTGTGCATCAATATTAATTATTTGCTAGGTTTTCAATGTACTGCTATAAAGTATGTGCATACATTAATATGGTACAATAAGAACGAAATATTATGCAAGGCTTACAATGTTTTTTAAGTCGGCACTCTATTCAAGTATATAATAATAGTACATTATTATTATTATTTCATACAGTTTACTCTACATCTACTTCTGGAAATGCAAATTTATATATAGTTTGCTACATCCAAATTAACATAACTGTATATGTTTTTGTTAGTTTCACATTTACAATGCTCTGTTGCTCACAACACATGCTGCTGGACATTTAACAAGGTATTTTTTTCTTCCTGCTATGATTAAAACCGAATCCAGCAAACATGCAGATAAGGCCACAACCATAAAACCATGGAATCAATTAAAAGAGCAGAGACACAGTCATGCTTGCCATAAACAAGTGCCAGACACAGGGCAAAGAAGGTAGAGAGAGGGCAAGAGAAGAGATATAAATTGCAATCTGCATGACAGTTGCCAGTATTGATGTAGTTTGTCAAACAGGCAGGCTAGTTGAACAGTGCAGAAAAATAATTGACTTCAGTCCTGCCGCAGTCAGTAGGACAATAATGAAATGCAGCCCACAAATTGACACCATTAACATACCTTTCCAGTTCAGCCCACCCTACACCTTCTCAACCTTTCATGTTGTGAGTGAACCCTTTAAAATATTCATACTACACTGTGAGTTATTTTACACTATTTTATTTTTTGTATTTTATTTATAGTATTAAAAAAAAATCTCTTTTGCTTACCAAGGCAGCATGTCTTTGTTAAAATACAGTAAAATTGTATTATTGTGAAATGTTAATAATTAATCATTTAAAATAATTATTTTTTATGCATTTTAAAACGCTATTTATTACTGTGATGGCAAAGGTAAATTTTCAGCATAATTACTGAATAGTAATCAGTCTTCAGTGTCACACGATCCTTCAGAAATAATTCTACTGTTAATTTGTTGCTCAAGAAAAAATGTTGAGTTAAAGGAACACTCCACTTTTTTTGAAAATAGGCTCATTAAATCCATTCAGCCGATCTCCGGGTCTGTCGTTAGCACTTTTAGCATAGCTTAGCAGAAATCACTGAATCAGATTAGACCATTAGCATCTCGTTCAAAAAACCAAAGATTTTCAATATTTTTCTTATTTAAAACTTAAATCTTCTGTAGTTGCATCGTGTACAAAGACTGGCAGAAAATGTAAAGTTGCAGTTTTCCAAGCTGATATGGATAGGAACTATACTTTCATTCTGGCATAATAATCAAGGAACTTTGCTGGGGACTATTTTCAGGCACTGCGTAATATCATTGCGCCTGTTGCACCTATGGTACGACAGCAAAGTTCCTTGATTATTACGCCAGAATAAGAGTATAGTGCTACCACCAGACCCGGAGATCGGCTGAATGGATTCAAAAACAGTAAAACTCATCAGTTTAACTCTAGGGGAGTTGGAAAATGAGTCTATTTTCAAAAAAAAGTGGAGTGTTCCTTTAATATGTTTGACAAAACTGATTTCAAACAGCAGTGTAGGTAATTTTAATAGATGTACTGTATCTGTCTACAGTTTGGATGTCTTTCATTAGTTTAACTGTCGAATGCACTCTAATGAAGCCATTTACAGAATCCACTATTAAAAGCTCCCAAACTGGAGCTCCGGTCTCCCGCAGATGTTCCCACTGGGCTTAGTGACGGCTTCCTAATTTCTCACTGTAGCTTAACTAAGACTGGAGTCCAAAGAGCACATAAAGACCCCAGCTGCTAACAAGATGTTTCCCTCTCTACTGTTTAATTACACATCTAACAAACAATTAATGAGATCAATAAAGGGGGTGATGTGAAAACTGCCACTAGAGCACAGAGTAGGGAGGGTGAGAGAAGAAAGAAAGAAAGAAAGAAAGAAAGAAAGAAAGAAAGAAAGAAAGAAAGAAAGAAAGAAAGAAAGAAAGATAAAGTGATAACACTTAAAGGGACACTACTGGGTGTTTCTTGAGGCTAAAGACACTTTAATAGATCTTGGCTCAATAATTTGAGGTCAGTTGAGGTCAGTTCTCTAGAGAGCAATGTGTAGCAATTTAACCGTGAGCCTATCTAGATTTTAAGTTTCTGATAATGGGATCTATTTGTATGTGTATGTGTAAGCGCGTGTGTGAAATTAAAGCAAACAATTTTGTCCTTTGAGCCTCCTAAAATGTCCCACTCTGTTCAAACAACTTGATTTGCACAACAGAAGAAGACACCATCAAATCCTCCACCCCTCAACACACAAACATCAAGCATTACTACTGTCTCCATCACTCTTCTTTTTTCACTCCCATTTCCTCCTGCCAGATAACAATCATATTTGCTATTCATTCATAGTTTTTGCTCTCCTCCTGTTAGAGGTTGTTGTGGTCAAGGATTGTTTCCCAATCCCTTGAGTTTAAAAAGTTCTGAGGAGAATTTGCTGTAAAGCTGGCTGATACTGTTACAAACAAATGTACAAACAGTAAATAAATGAATGTACACATTTGTACAATATTCTCAGTATGAGGGCATTTAATATAAAATACAACAACAATAACAATATTTCCAACAACAACAACAACAACAATAATAAATATTAGTAGTAGTAGTAGTAGTAGTAGTATTGTTATTGTTATTATTATTATTATTATTATTATTTACAATTAATTGCAAACATTATTTTTACTTATTTGCATTAATGATTTTGATTGCATTTTAAATATACTGTATGTACACAGAGTTTACTAATTAAATAAATACTTATTAATAAGATAAAAATGGTTAAAGGTTGAAGAAGGAATCATTCTTGAGGACCAAATCAGCATAACATAAATTTCTGAAGGATCATGTGACTCAAGACTGGAGTAACGTTTTATATATATATATATATATATATATATAAATAGAATATAACTAAATAAAAGTATAATATGTTATACTATTATTCTTGTTACTGCATTTTTGATATCAAGTATATACAATGTAGCCTCATCAATATAATCTGTAATTAACTGATTTTATTATAAAAGTAAATTAGTACTGTTTTTATTATTATTTTATTTATATATTTTCAGAAACACTGATGTGTATTTAATTTTTTCTGGAAAATAAATTCTGATAAATAATCAGTAATTAATATATAAGTACATAATAATATTAATTGTTTAATCATTACTTATATTACTTAATCATTAGATTAAAATATATATTTCTGTCAAAGTTAAAACAAACTTGTGTGTGTCTGTGTGTAGTAAACAAAACTGCACATTTGCGTCATAAATTCAAACAAAGACACGCAGAACATGCAGGATTCATATTGAAATAGTATTTTTTGCGGTTTATTATTCACTATCACAAATCACATTTTTATTTAAATGTACTGACCTACTGTTAATTTATTCATCCCAAATTTGGCAAATTCCATGATATTCCGCATTATAAAGTAAATTCAATTTTTATGACAGGATTGTGTTTACCACATCACAGAAAACATAGGGTCCTATACAATTTACATTATATATACACATAGTTGACAATATTTTTTTGCAGCTGACATTTAACAGGGATGCTGAGACAACATCACAGTCTCAACACACCCATAATCATGTCACACGACAAGGAGGGGTTGCAAAACTAGTCTAATGAGCATTTTCTAGTCTAATCGTGAAACTAGTCTAATGGCATGCTCTTTAGAAGACGTAATGGCCAAATAAAAAGCACATTAACATCAATCACCATGTTCCTTAATTTTATATTGCCAGCAAAACAGGCTCGGCTCCAGCTCTAGCTCTGCGGACAAATTCCAACAAAACCCACTGTGCTGTGGAGAAGGACCTGAAGCACAATCAATATGAATATATTAATATATTGCCCAATATATTGAAACATTATATTACATTATTTGAAAATACATTTAACATATCACCCAACCCTAATCTACTCTTGTCAATCTCACACACTGTTTTATAAAACAACATGGCCTGAACAACAATATTCCAGAAGGGCTGGAATAAAAACAGAGCATAAGTGAATTTGGGAGCATGTAACAGGACAGTTTGTTTGACCCAAAGGTATTCCAGGTGTCTTTAGATTCAACATGAGACACTGTGTGAGGATGACACACTTTAATGTTGTCACGGAATGCCATAGTTTCGGTGTGTTTGTTTGTATGTGTGTATTTGTTACAAGAAATGTGTTTCATTAGTCAATGTCACACACAGTGATGGCACTATTCATCTGTACCTGCTTGACTTCCTTAATAGACACACACACACACACACACACACACACACACACAAACAGAAAAAAAAAAAAAAAAAAACTTTGCCATTAAACACCACTCTGGCCCTCAAGCCTGAGGGACATCCTCTTTTAATAAAAAGAGAACAAAAATACGACTCATGTCTTTTTTCATACACACAGACTGTGCAGCTACACTTTTTTTAATCCACCACTATGTGCACAGCGCTTCTGGGAATAAAGTACCACTGGGTTCACAAAGTTTTTTTTTTTGTTTTTTTTTTTTTTAGTTGTTGCATTGCTCTTTCAAAAATGAAACCGACATGTACACACACCTTGCAGCATCCTGTGGATTCACACTGCCCCTCTCTCTTTCTCACAGTCTCTCACATCACATGCTCGGCTCTCTGATGCTGCACCGCTATGTGTTGAACTTTTTAAAACTAGGCCACTTTCAAAAATAAAGCAGAGGGAGAGAGAGACATTTTATCTGATCCTATAAGCTATAATCTTATCTAGCCGAGCATGAAAAATGCTTATTCTCACATCCCCCCTAGTCTTACGTGCAGGGATGCTTGATTACGCCATTAATCATGTACAGAGAAAAAAGTAAGAAAATGTGTAGTAGAGAAAACGGGGCACTTCGTAAGCTGGGCATCACGGTTCAAGTAAAGATACATACATACATACACACACACACAAACGTACATAAATTCTTCTCTCACCATATTGTCGATCAAAGCAGTGGTATATATTGAACTATAATTCATATTATTAATTTCAGTTTTAGTCTTTGTAATATATATATATATATATATATATATATATATATATATATAAATATATACATATATACATTCACCAGTCGTGCTGTGTGTATTAGTGCATTATCATCCTTATACATGGCACCAGCATGTATATATCAGGGTTCCCACTCCAAGCCAAACGTCAAATTCCCTGACTTCTCCCTGCCTTTCACTGACTAATAAGCTGAATTTCCATGACCTATAATGAACGGATCCATCCATATGCAAGCTTTATTTACTTAATCACAGATGTTTTTTAGTACAAAACACACATATACACTACTTTTTTTGTTTTGTTTTTTTTACGCATTAAATTAACTGTATTTTTCTGTACTATTTTTACAAAAACTAACTTATTTTAAATGTATTTTTATGCTTTTATAACCATAACCTAACCATAACAATAGGCAAAATGCGTGAAATAACACAAAAAACAAAATATGATATACAAAATTTACATTTTGATAAATGTAAACAAAAAATAAAAGCAACAAACAAAAATCCCTGATATTCCATGACTTGGACAAAATAAATATAAAATTGCCTGACTTTCAATGTCTGGAATAGACCTTTTAAAATTCCATGATATTCCAGAAATTCCATGACCCGTGGGAACCCTGATATATGCACCACATATATATATATATATATATATATATATATATATATATATATATTTTTTTTTTTTTTTTTTTTTTTTTCCAGGAATGGAATTTTGAGAAAAATGGGTTTAAAGTGAGACAACTTTCACTGTCACTTTACGGGTTTAAGGAGAGCTTTCAGGAGCACTTGTTTATGACAGGAATAGTCTCCGAACTTTTGGCACCCCTTTTATGTTTAAATAGCATAAATAATGTGTTTATATAACACTGTCACCAGACTCCTCCTCTTTAGTAACTTCATTATCCTTCATCTCTGGATGTGAAATAGTCCAGTATAACATTGTTTAGGGCACTGACATCACCAGGATTGAGCAGATTGAGGGAAGTTAGATTGTTTGAGTGAGCAGCTTCTCCCGACTGTGTTGATTTCTTGCGCTCCGCCATTTCACCACATCAAAAAAATAAATAAAAAATAAATAAATAAATACAACTTTGCGTGCCGTAGTTTACACAGGACTGGTGGGAAATGTGCATTGAGACACCTTTATTAAATATGTTACGTGGTTTATTTTGATAGGTTAACTTTTGTGTTTTTGTGGTGTTTAGAGAAAGCACCTTAACATTGACAATAACATTAGAGAAAGACACTTTCATTTTTGCTTGCTGCAATAAATCACAATTTTACTGCACTAAACAAGTGAATTTTGCCAAGATATTTTCAGAGATGATACACAAGATGTTATAGAATAATAAATTAATGAAAACCTAATTTTGACAAAAAAAATTTTGACATTCGACCTATTTTTCGAATTTCCTGAAAACGTCCCAGCGCGACATCCGATGGGTTTTCCCAGATTGCATCTCACACACACACACATACATATATATATATATATATATATATATATATATATATTTTTTTTTTTTTTTTACTTTTATTTTATTTTATTTTATTATTATTTATTTTTTTTTTAGTACCAGGAAACCATTCAAATTCAAGTTTTTCCATGTATTCAATGTATTCTCATTTTAACAAAAATAAATAAATAAATAAATAAATAAATAAATAAATAAAGAACTATGATGTTTGACTTCTTCATTTTTTTTTTTTTTTTTTTTTTTTTTTTTACTTTTTACATTCATTTTCTGGATTCCATTTTTCTGGTTTCATTATATTTTAATAATCAAAAACATGTCTACATAATTGATTACGTGTATATAAAAAAATAATTATATTTTATTTATTTATTTACTTATTCAGAAATACTGTGTTGTGTATAGTACAGTTTTATAGTATATATTTTTTTTCTTATAAACATTCCTTAAAAATATATAGTTTTAATAAAAAATTTATTAGCAGTAGTACTATCATTACATTAAGTAATATATTTATGACAGTTTCTGTAAGTTAAACTGAACTTTTATTTTGACAGGTTGCTGTGAAGACCTTTAAGTTTTAGATTGTATATGATATAATAGTTTTTTTCTCTCTCTCTCTCTAAAGAAATGGTAAAATGCTCATGAAGTGACTCTTAGAGCAGTTCTACTGATTTTTATGTTTATGCGTTTATGTACTTGTATATTGAGGCGCCAAAGGCTAGAAACACAGCAAGCATCATAAGCGCTTCAGTATGTGTGTAGTAAACAAAACCACACGTCTGTGCAATTCAGTCACACAGAGACACACAAAACATTCAAACTTGAAATCTACATAGTATTTTGTGGCTTAATATTCACAGACACTAGCTAATCTTATGTTTTGTTTTAAGTGTACTGATCTACTTTTAATTTATTCATATAGGGCCCTATATTAGTTATATTTAATTTTAAGCTAACAAAAACATTTTTAAAAGCTGTAATTAAGAAAAACAACACATCAACACACACACACACACACACACACACACACATATATATATATATTCAAAAGAATTTCAAAAAGGATTGCGAATGCACCATAAACTGACTCTGAAGATTGTCCCCTCAATTGAGCTTTTAAACACTGCGACAGATCATCAAGATAGTGTGTTGAAATTGAGAAGACTGCAACTCAAAAGAGTGATTCATTTACAAATAAAGGATTGTGTCTTCTTTGAAAAACTCTCATGAACTTGCTAAGGAGAGATAGGATGAGACTCAAGGACTTCATTCAGTTACTACTCATTTAACTTGTCTTTAACCCAAAATATTTGTTTAAGTTTAAATATGCAAAGGCCACTAACAAATTCGTAACAGATTTTCTAAGATTAATGTATATTACTCATTAAACAGATGGCATCAATCTTTACATCCCAGCCTCCACCTACTGAAGATATGTCTGTAAAGACAAGGAAAGAGCAAAAAAAAAAAAAAAAACTGAGAGATATGAAGGCGTGAATGATGGCTGTAGAAAGAGAGATGGTCTGTTGCTATGACGATGGCTTTGTGCAGGTCAGTGTGTGTATTTGGTTGAGAGCCAACATGTGGAAAAATAACTGTAACTGCGCACAGCCCATAATAGAAAAGAAGCATATAAACAAGTGGACCAAGCTCCCTAAAAGCATCTTTTACTTCCTTTCTTTTTTTTTTTTTTGTCAAATGTGTTTAAATCTGCAGACAAACCAAAGATTTCATAAATAGATCAAACAGCTGCAGTGATCATGACACAATTCGCTCAGTGATTAGTGCTGGAACATCTAAAGAAGTGATTTTTACACTGCAGGGCTCAGGCATGGCTGTGTGCAGTCGCCTGATTCTATAACCGCGTTAATTATTCTGATTTAACTGGGGGGCAATTACTTTCTCACACACAAGGGCTATTAGTGTTGGATAACGGTGGTCATTAAAGAAATTAAATGTGCACAAGACGGACGGAATGATAGATAGACTGAGTCTATAGACAGAGATGGATTTTGAAATTTCATTTAAATGGGTCACATAATGGAAACCTGGTCACTTCATTATGTTTTTGTTTGTTTGTTTTAAAAAGCAAATGCTGTAATTGTACTGGCCACTGCATATATTACAATGTAGCCTGGCAGTAATGAAATACATGGACATTACAATTAGGTGTCTAATGGAAATTGTAGAGGAACAAAAGCAGAGACTGGGTTTGTTTGGCCTTGAGAGTGAGTCATGTGGCAACAACAGGTGTGCATTGCAAATCCTTGTAATCTCTCTCTCGCTCTCACTCTTTCTGACTCTTTCTTTGTAGCTGAATGATTGGGTCAGTGCAAGAGTTCCCAAAATTTTACAGGCACTTTTAACTTTAATCGAGTAATCTGTTGATTTATAGACCAATTATCAGTTTGTAAACATTCCGGATGCAAGCGCAGCATGGTTGCAGAAAACCCGGGAGAGATAACCTTTACGGCTAGAGAATTACACAGATACGACACAAAATATGTAGATTTAAAAAGATTATAGATTATATTGATTAGATGTCATTTTCATGGATTAAAAGGTACATTTGATTTTATATTTCAAAATTCTGACTTTATTTTCACAATTCCGAGATTATATCTCACAACTCTAATAAGGAAAAACAACCTGTCATTCTCTCTCTTCCTCTCAGTTCAGAGTTTAGCTATATCTCATACTTATGGCTTTTATTTCCTTTTTTTTTTTTTTTTCAGAATTAACAATTCTGAAATTTTTGTTTTAGAATTAACAAACTCACTAGTTTTGTTAAATTGAGTTATAAAGTCAGAATTCGGAGATATAAACTTGCATTTGCGAGAAAAAAAAAAAACAGAATTGTAAGATACAATAAGTAATGTTATGTAAAAATGTTAATAGTATAAATAATGTCATGCTGCAACTGTATGGCTAATACAATATGTCCCCAGCACATGTACATATTATGTAGACCTATTGTTTAAATCAAATTTATGCTTTAAAAGTAGAGTAATCATAGCAGTTTTCATCCATAGTATATCCGTTTAAAGGTCTGCGTTTAGCTTCAAATGGCGTCTTTGACTACAGTATTCTATACAAATTATTTGCATTCTGATTTTGACATCAAAAGGCACAAAAATATTTGTTTTTCTCTTATTCCATGGATTTTACCCATTTACCTCCACTTGTTACCAGCATTTTTCTGCAACCACTATGCGCGCGCAGCTCCAAGTGATTTATTTATTTATGTTTTTTTTTTATTATTATTTATTTATTTATTTTTGTGGTAATAAAAATAGACCTAAGCAAACAATAGCCTAAATAAATGGCTTATAATACATGTATAATATTACATGCAGCCTTGGAAAATGGTCTAATAATGTGTCACTTCCAGTGTTTTGCCGGTACCTCGACACAGGGAAAATGCAATCAAGGATTTTTATTTATTTTTTTTAAATCGAGTACTCTAATTGAATCAATAAATCGTAACAGCCCTAATTTTAACTAACAGGCAAATAAGTAAATAAATAAATAAATACTAGGGCTGCCCTCGTCTAAAGATTTTTCTGGTCGACTAGTAGTTATTCATTTTAAGCATTAGTAGACTATTATTTGCACATTTATTAATAAACCATATAAATCATAATAATGAGCCTTAAATTGCCTATATATAGCCTAATAAGCACTCAAGTGCACGCAAAAAAAGCTTGCCACAGCGCACCGGCAGATAGAATAATTATGAATGTGTCTGGGGGAAAACAGCAAGGAGACTGCATTAACGTTTTAATAATATACTGATAAACTATAGCGCTTTCTTTGTTTCCGTTTAAAGAGATGAATTCGGTGACACTGACTTTTTTTTTTTTTCTTATTGCATTTCAGCATAATGCAGAAAGTGTCTTATATATAATAATATAAACTGCAATTTTCCTCAAGCAAGGCAGCTGACATTCACAGACTGCTGATGCACACAAAACAGAGTAAGACAAAATTCACTGTACAAAATCAAGCTTCTCTCATTAAGATATGCAGGGACCATTCACCGAAATGGCTAATCAAGCATTATGCAATTAAATAAGTGTGCTAAAATAGTAGTAGACTATTATTTGCACGTTTATTAATAAACCATATAAATCATAATAATGAGCCTTAAATTGCCTATATATAGCCTAATAAGCACTCAAGTGCACGCAAAAAAACTTGCCACAGCGCACCGGCAGATAGAATAATTCACAGACTGCTAATGCGCACAAAACGGAGTGAGACTAACTTCACTGTACAAAATCAAGCTTCTCTTTAGTCTCATTAAGATATGCAGGGACCATTCACCGAAATGGCTAATCAAGCACTATGCAATTAAATAAGTGTGCTAAAATATCACGACTCATCCCCCTCAATGATCCCTGACAATAATTGAGTCTCGGAGGGCGGCTGGTTCCTGCAAGGTCGCACGCGAGCGCAGAAACGCGGAACACGCAGTGAACCTAAATGACTCTCCAAGTGGCACGCGGTAAGTCGAGTTAACGCTAGCAGGTGTTCTCTGTAACTGTCTGCTAGTGGAACAATATCAAACAGGGATCAGGAAAACTTAAGTTACCGCAGAGAGAACATCCAGCCAAATCTCTTTAGTCAAACATCTGTCAAAACAGATGCGCCAGGGCAAGGCCAGGGACTCGGAGAAGATGAGAAAGAGATGAAGCGGGAGAAAAAGGATGCGAAAACCGTAAGGTCTCATTTCTGGCACAATCAAGAAGGATAAATGGTAGAATCTGTTGCTTTATTGAAGACTGTCTGCACCAGCCAGTTTGTTTCCAGTAGGATTTCATTAGCGCTAGAGAGACTGGCCCAGGTGCCTTAGCAAAAACCACGTGGTCTTTTGAGTCTCGTATTGAAAGAGACTCATATTCATTAAGCCTTGCCAAAACGGAAAAGCGATTCCTTCACTGGGCTAATTACAGATAGTCCCATCTGGCAGCAGGAGATACAATAATTCAGACATAACCAAATTAACATTGTCATTGCATTTCTGGGTCCATGGCTTCGACATTTTGGCTATCTTTGGACTCCCATTGGCAGACTAGCGGAGAAAGTCCGTCCTTTGCCATTAAGCTGAAATCAAATAAATCAGTTTTCTCGACGCTGGCATGTTTAAAGAGCAATATGCTGGATGAACTACTCTGTTGTAGTTAGCCTCAGAAAATCACTGTTTTAATATATGTAAAACAAATGCAGTAAAAGTGATGTGAACTATGAGTATGCAAATAATATAATAAACTTATAGTAAACTTACTATATAAATATAGTAAAGGGGAGTGTTTCTTTTGGGTATGGGTGTCTGTTTGGGTGTTGATTTCAAAATGTCAACTGTGCTTCTCAGAAGCCCTGTTTCCACCGCAGGAACTTTACCCAGGAACTAGGGACTTTGGGGCAGTACTCAATGTGTTTCCACAGCAGGAACCAGGATCTAAATAAAGTTCTGGGTACAAAAGTCCCTGCTTGCAAGGCAGTTCTTTTCCAAAGGTCCGGAACATTCAGGGATGGGACCTGAACATGCTGATTGGTTAAGTTCACGCAGCAATGTATTTCAGCAACCATTTATTCACACTATTTTCAAAATATTACTGTTACTGTGTCATGAAATGTAGTTTTAGGAGTATTTCACGTGAGAATGTAGTTGTTTAAAACTCAAATTTGCAGTTTATTTATGAAGACAGCGCCTGTTTGTGCTTTGCCGATTTCGGAGACGTGAGCTCCAGGCGATCACCGAGCGCTCAGTGCTCATGTATCCCACCGAGAGCGCCTCAGCTCAGCTAGTCCTTCTGACATTTACTACTGGCTCTGATGTCTCTGTAGTGGTTAAACATGAGAAATCTAACAGGTAATCTTTGGTGTCATAAATCTATTATTTGTTCTAGGCCATATAGTTTTGGCTGGCTTTCGTAAGTTTATATATTTATATATACATTTATATATATTTATTATATATTTATAGCTTTATTAAAATGAAAATGAAAACAGGCAATGCTGTTTGATATGTTATTTTATTTTACTGTAATATGTTCCCTGAACTACATTTCTGTAATACAGTGAGGAAAATTGCAGTAGTCAAGGCAAGCTGACTGACGTTATCAACTACACTATTCCATTTGCAGAATTACTGAAAAGTTGTGCACAGTCCTACATCACCAGACTATTTGCCCAATCCTCACAGTACTTTAGACCGCGTTGGAAATTTAGAGAGCAACAGGTTTGGGAAAAAATAAAAAATACAAAAATCTTGGTATAGAAGTTCCTGGGACAAATTGTTCATTGTATTTTCGGTGGAAAAATCGCCTACAAATTGCTCACTGCATCTTTAAGGGGTATAACAGCGTGTCACAGGGGCAGTATCCTCAAAAGCATATGTACGGAAAGTAAGTTCCTAGTAAATACTATCATGTACTGCTTAGGTGTTCTTTTAAGTACTGCTCTACTGACAAGTTTTTTAGTTTTCCTGACTGTGCACGCTACTCACAGGACAATCATTGCAACTACAGAATTTTTTGCACTTTACAAATGTGAGGGTCATGCTTTACCACCATCCCACATTTATGTATCAATATTTATATAATATAATATAATATGCTTAAATAAAACATTTTTGGGCAGCCATACTGAACTTGGATTCAGGTTAGCTAACATGCTAAAATTAATAGTAAAAACAAACTGGAAAACGATGATGCTTCTGTGTGGTGAAAATGTAATGTTCAACTTGAGATGATTCTATGCTTTAAAGATTTATGCACTAAATGGCCAAGTACATGGTGTGTACATTTGTGGGCACACTAGACTGGGATAAAAAAAAAAAAAACGACAAAGCAAATAATGCAAAATTGTATAAGACATTCGAGACAGGTATAATGGGCAAAATCAGGCTAAGCTGACCTGAAACATGGTAACATGAATAAGTTAATAACAAGAACATCATGTACCAGCATAATAGCTGGAACATGTTCACCATTCCTGCAGCTAAAAAACAGTTGGCATTAGGCTTTGCAACTTCAATTCAGACAGTAAATATATATAAGTTAAGAGTCTACATTTACAAGGTTTAAGAACACTCCAACAGAGTGGGTAAAAAGTTTGGAGGAGAAAAAAAAAAAATTGTCCTTAAATAATAATAATAATTATTATTATTATTTTTATACATATCTGAAAACTGTCTAATCAGAAACACTCTTTGTCTGTGAAATGGATGGGGTTTTGATTAGTGGCCATGTAATTGAAGCTAACAAAATGTCGGAAGTTAGCATTATGAATTATTTACAGCACCTTTAAGATGTTGTTTATGTGTGGGTTCACTTTAGAAACTCACAACAATCAATAACAATTTCGATTGGACCCTGCAATGGTCTGGCACTACCAACAAAAGTTAGCTCAAAATGGCACGACAGCCTATTCATTGGAAAAAGCCTTTAAAAAAAGGCAGTGCTAGAGGTGTAACAAAATATTTGAGTGCAGGTATCAACCCAGGTATCAACTTTTTTTTTTTTTTTATCATAAGAGCTGGGGCTCAATCCATAAATCATTACTAGGCATGGGTCAGTGTAGCTTGACTAAATGTGGTCTGTTTCCAATGCAATATATTTCTGGTAAAGGTCATTTTCGTATTAGCTACATCCAGGCGCCGTATCGCTCAACGTCTCTCTCCCTCTAGAAGACTCACCCACCCATATGGCATGTTTTGCAGTTCCACACATTGCCCTCTCTGTGATAAACTGTTTTATGGCCAGCAGAAATATCGTCTTTATTACCGAACATTTAAACACTTTAAATACTTTTTTTTTTTTTTTTAATTTATGAAATTGCATGTCCATCCAGGTGTGTTTAGAAAGCAAAAGAACTCAATAAAAGGCACTGTAGATACCAACATGTTAATGTGTTTGCTTGGAAAGAGCCCTTATGATCAAATATCTGCTGCTTAGATAAGCTCACATTGAATCAGCATGTGAAAGCAAATCATACACATAATTACTGTTGCTACCGCAGCAGGTCAACATCTTGCCAGTGAGACTGAATATCTTCTGGAGACCACAGGCCAATCAGAAAGATCTCTTACAGATAAGATGGCAAGAAGCATTCAGAGAGATTGAACAGATGTCAGCTTCCACATTGGCTTTCTAAGATACATCGGATTTAAGCTAAGAGGCAACGCAGATGTCACTCAGATGGCAAACCTTCAAACTTTGAGAAACGCAATATACTACAAAATTAAAAAAGCCATATCCCAGATCTTCATCAAATACCACATAGTAGGGATGCACAATATTATCGGACCAATATCGGAATCAGCCGATAATGGCTTTAAATGTGAATATTGGCGTTGGCCCTATATGAAAAATTATGCCAATCTGTCTTGCTGATAAGAGGAATAAATCACATGTGCTCAGGGTGTGCTAGCAATTAGATCATGTCAGTGTGGCTCATTCTTAAAGCAAAGTTTTGCCTGAATGATGATTAGATTCACTGTTTTGGATCGCTGCATTTAATCTGAGAATGCATGTACAGAATGACGCGTTTGGTGAGTGATAGAGTAAACATATATATGTTATACAAAACTATATATATATATATATATATATATATATATATAGTATCTATTAGTATAATTTTAATGCAAATGCATGTATTTTATAAAATTGTAACTTTTTATTTAGGTTCTTATTTATTGCTAAAATAAGATATTTGTTTAAAATATATTTTTAATGTATTGTATTTAAAATACACCCTTACACACTTACACACACATATATAAGTACCTTTATAAATATTGTTAAATAATAATAAAAAAATAAAATAAAATTTGTTATAAAACAAATTAAGTTTTATAAAATTAAAAGTGTTATAATAATCTATGCATTTATATATATATATATATATATATATACACATATCATGTGTTAATTTATTGTATATTAGTATAATTTAATCTGTACATTATATTAAAGTAAGCCCCGCCCCACGACTGACAAAAAGAAAAGTGTTCGCGCGAGCAGAATAGAAGATCGAGCGCAAGAGTGTGGGGAATGTTGACGCGCATGCTGCGAGTTGTGTCCGAGCACGTGAGGGCTTGATTTGCGCGCAGAGAAGATTTCTAATGTTGCATTAACGGCGCTCTCGGACGAAATCCGAATCTACTTCTACTACTACTTTTGACAATAGCTCTGGCTATCGTCAACACAATATGGGACGCAACTCAGCACAGGGAGGTTATCGCAGGCCCAATCATTGACAGTGACACTGCAAATAAGAACGTTAACCCGGGGTTTGGGAATGTACAGTGTGAAACGTTTGCTAATGAACAGATAGCAAGACCTCAGGTATAGTATAGGCAGTGTGAAACGTGATTACAGATAACCCAGGATACCATTTATCCGGGGTTTAGGATGACCCAGGGTTAACAATTTCAAGTGTCAAAAGCCTAAATGAGTGAGTCACGGATTCAACCATAGACTGATTCAACCAGTAAAAACAGCGGTCTTCTATTTGAATATATTTTACTTTTCTTTTTTTTTCAGGATCCTGAAAAAAACTCCCCTGTCGTACGACTGTAGCGAGACCAAACCATCAGCGGTGGATTAATGAGCATTTTGTAAAGCCTGCAGTTGTGCAGCTCACAGCAGAAGAGTTGTGGGGATACCTGTCCCTGTCGTCTCCTCCCGGCAGCAGACGCCGCCTCGCTAATGTACATTAGCCTCTATGGGGTGAATAATTTGTTCTCTGTGTCAGAGACAGCCATCTGCACGGCCAGCACCTCCTCCCCTGCTTATTTGCTTGACTCATTTCTGGAACAGTCTGGGATAAATGTGCCCGATAGGCGCCTGGTGAACTCTTCCCTAACAGCCCAATCTGGAGACGAAGCCATTGAGCAGCTCTTACAGGAAATAGAGAAGCTTTAATATGATAAGGCCAAGGTCAGAGAGCAAGTGAAAGGTAGACAAAGAGATGCAAATTGAAAGAAAGACAGTAAGACAGAGAGATACACCAATTTTCTCGAGATTTGAAAGGAGAAGAAGTGAATAGGCCGTTAGTCCCCAAGGTCCTGCTATTTTGCAAGTCACTTTAAAATATAAAAAATATAGCAAATGTGTAGAGATGTAGCAACACATTAACACCATGATACTGTCATGATACTTTAAACAAAACCAAAATGGAGTTAAAATGTTTTTGTTTTTTTTATTTTGGCTTAAAATATTAATAAATATTTATAAATAATGTATAAATAATTTAATAAATATTAATAATATGAATGACTCTTAAATATTGAGTTTTAAAAATGATTAATACATTTAAATGTGTGAGATTCCAGGTTTGTCATATTTGATGTGTTCTTTGTACTCTACCAGTCAAAAGTTTTTGAACAATAAGATTTTTAATGTTTTTTTTTTCTGCTCACCAAGAAGAGTACAGCAAAAACAGTAACATTTTGAAATATTTTTACTATTTAATATTACTGTTTTATATTTGAAAATATTTTAAAATGTTATTTATTCCTGTGATCAAAGCTAAATTTTCAGCATAATTACTAAAGTCTTCAGTGTCACGTGGTCCTTCAGAAATAATTCTAATATGCTGATTTGCTGTTTAAGAAACATTTATTATTATTATCAACATTTAAAACAGTTCAATACATTTTTTTCAGGATTGTCTGATGAATAGAAAAAATCCAAAGATCAGCATTTATAAGAAACAAAAAGCTTTTGTAGCATTGTACAGTACCATTTAAAAGCTTGGAGTCAGTAGTTTTTTTTTTTTTTTATTATTATTTATTAATTTTTTTTGGAGGTGTGTGGGGGGGGGGGGGGGGTGATAAAGGCATTTATAATGTTACAAAATATTTCTATTTCAGATAAATTCTGTTATTCTGAAGTTTCTATTATTTAAAAAAAATCTGAAATCACAAGAAAAATGTACATTTTAAAATATATTTAAATAGAAAACAGTTATTTGAACATTTTAAATGCAGGCTTGATGCGTAGAAGTAACTTCTTTAAAAAAAAATCTCTCTGTTCAAAAACTTTTGACTGCTAGTGTGTGTTCATTGATCATAGCTTACGTGTGAATAAAAGCCCAAATCAAACCTGTTCAAAGCTTTAATTTTCGCTAAACTATGCACAGTGCATATTGTTTCTCTCCACGATAAATTGCATTTTGTATTGTGATATTGATATTGATATTGTTACATCCCTACAAATGAGGTCAACCACTGTGTTACATTTGATACTTGTACCTTGCTCCAGAAAAATAGGTGGTTATGAAGAGGCATTTATTTATTTATTTATTTTTTTTATTTTTTATTTTTTTCAACCAGCAGGATACTGGGCAAAAAAAAGAGATGGAGAGGAGAGTGTTAGTGTATGTGAGACACACACTACTTTTTTTTTTTTCTTTCTTTAATTGTGCATTAACAGACAACAAACACTTAATCAGATTAGCCCTGATGCCACTGACATTTCTTAAAGCCAGCGGCTGAAATCAGCAGTGTGCAAATGTTTTGGCTAATGTGCAACGCTCTTCTCCGTTTGAATTAATTGTCTTAATTATGGCTGTGCTGTCCTGCTGTGCACACACAAAAAGGCCCTCTGCTGATGCTAAGGCAACACACACACACACTCCTCTTTCCTTAGAACAAAGTGATGTCAGCCTGCTGGGAAATAAAGATAGAAGTTCTATGATTTGTTACGATGCAAATGTAACAAGCTCCATACCTAGACAGCATTTTAAGTCACACTTCCAAAGCAACCGATGTCTTGCATGATAACCTATGCCTTTTGATTAGCAACATGTTCTATGTCTTAGATACCTTCTTTTTTGGCTAATTGTATTAGCATAGCATCCTTCACAGAGAAGGAAATTCCAAAAAAATTAAAAAATAAAAGTTGATTACAGCTGATTAGTTATGTCACACCTGACCATACAATATAAAAAAGCTCAGTTCATAATTTAATTTAAAATTAAATTTGCATGTGTGCTGTGTCATGCCATTAATGTAAAAACATGCTAAAATTAAATAATTCAAATAAATAAAACAAAAGTCTTAAATGAATATGAATGAACATTCTGTCATTAATTACTTACCCTTATGTTGTTCCAAACCCATAAGACCTTTGTTCATCTTCAGAACATAAATTAAGATATTTATGATGAAATGCAAAGCTTTCATAGCTTTATAGAGCCTAGGGGTGCAACGGTTAAACTTACTCACGGTTCGGTTTGTATCACAGTTGTAGAATCACGGTTTCGATATGGTTGGGTACGTGCTACGTTTAGGGAAAAAAACTATCCTGTCAAATAAAAATATATAAAATAAGCACAAATAATCTAACCACAAGCAACAGCACAAATAAATACAAAATAGTAAAGATACAAATAAAATAAACAGTGCTTTTCAGGTTTTTCGGTAGGTCTAATATCTGCATTCAAATAAAATACTTCAAAGAGAGCATTCTCTCTTTGTCTGCGTACTGAGACGTGGTTTTGCGCATTTCGGATAAGCACACACACAAATATTCTCACTCGTCTTTTGGCTCTTAAATGTTTAAACTGGTGCTCTCAATAATGGTACTCTCAATAATGGTGGAAGGTGGTGACTTGGAGGAGAAGAATTGTTAAATAAAGTAATTATTTTTGTTTTGTTTTGTCCTTACGTTTCTGGACTTGAGAATATTTCAGTTACGTTGCCATCTATAATGTGTCAGAAAACTTTTGGATTTCATCAAAAATATCTTAATTTTTGTTCTGAAAATGAACGAAGGTCTTAGGGGTTTGGAACAATATGTAATTAATGGCAGAATTTCATTTTTGGTTGAACTATCCCTTTAACAGATGCCATCAAAAATGGCAGAAAAGACAATAATTTCCCATTTGTATAGAAGAGAGGAGCTCTTCAAGGACTGCTATGAAAGTGTGCTGTAACTTTCCAAATACCTAAACAGAAAGATCCGTTTCATTAAGCAGTTAAAGGGTAAAACAATTTACTTTCAATAAACTAAAAGCACAGGTCATGTGGAGCAAATCCAGAGCAGGGAGGAAAAATGTTGCTTTTGCAATCAGGCTGACTGCCACTACATTTACATTGTGGATTTTTTTTTTTTTTTTTTGCATGCTACATTAAACTTCTTCCACTAAAAAAATACATAGCTTTTTAATAAAAAAAATACATGGCAGGAAGGAAAAGTTCACAGAGAAAGTAAAGAATCAATTGGGTATGTGACTCAAACGTTTCTTAGAAAGCTCTGATGCTCCAGCTGTCAGGAGTAAAAACGTTTTCACACTTGCATACAAACACATTATATTTAGGCAAGCATGGACACACCAACAGCAGTCTTCACATTACAACCCAGCTCATCCATACACTTGCAATCTGTCATTCTGAGGATCGTATTCAAATGCTTTTAGGTAATTACAGTAGTGAAGGTGGATAGATGTGGGAGAATGAGACCACTCAGCTTTCTTAGTGAATACCACAGTGACCCAGAGAAAGCGAAGCTGCTGATTTAAGGTGTCAGCTCTGTTGAAATGATGATGCACAGCACACCAGACTGTGTTGGCCACTAAAACATGAGCCTAAAGTAAAAGGAAAGATGTATGATTTTTTTTTTTTTTTTTTTTTTTTTTGAGGATGAACAGCACATGTAATGGAAGATTCATTTTTTTTGTTCCTGATACCAAACTAGTTGGTTACAATCTGCTCCCTAGTTCAGCTGTAAGTACACTGTGCAAGGAATAGGGATGTAGAATCATAAATAATTTAAGGAATCTGGTTATAACAATTACAAATTCAACTAAAAATGTATGTATTTATTTATTTAAATTTTAGTTTCAGTAATGCCTCACTGTTATGTTTCAGAGATGGCTGGTAAAATGGTTTCCCTAATAAATGGGCATCTTGGAGACAGACCGCTAGTACTACAGTTTGGAACCCCTGCAGCAAGGCTGAAAAAAGGCCGTCTTCTCTCTCACACCCACATGGACGCATACACACACACACACACACTTTCTCACCTATGCCCACTCAAGCTCGTCTCATTAATAAACTCTCCCGGGGCTTGGCAGGGCGCAGTGCAGCCGCAGGTTCGCCGTGCCAACAGTGGGCAATGCTGGGCCAGACATTATTGATGACCCGCTGTGCCAGCCCGGGAGCGGCTGACAGACCGTGAAGAATTAAGGTCAAAGCCTCACCTATCTGATGGCGTAGGAGGAGAGAGGCAGCGGAGGATAAGGAGAGAGGGCAATGTCTTGGGGTGCAAAATGCACAACTGAAAAATCAGAAATCGCTTTGACGTAATAAATGATTCACTCTCTTCTCAAACCACCTCATTCACACAACAGTTTTTAAACTTGCATCCAAAAATAATACTTAAGCTTAAATTTAAGATTTATGCATCTGAATTGCAAAAATCCATTAATTTGAGATGACTTGGTTTTAACATTAACTAATAAACGTATAATGATGTATATAAATGTGAGCGTGGACCGCGAAACCAGTCTTAAGTAGCACACCTTGTGTGTATATTTGTAGCAATAGCCAAAGAACATTGTATGGGTAAAAATTATCTTTTTTTTTTTTCTTTTATGCCAAAAATCATTAGGATATTAAGTAAAGAGATATTTTGTACATTTCCTAACATAAATATATCAACTTTAAATGTAATTTTCTCAACATTTAGATTTTTTTGATTCCAGATTTTCAAATAGTTGTATCTCAGCCAAATACTGTCATATCCTAACAAACCATACATCAGTGGAAAACGTGTTTATTCAAAAAATCGACCCTTATGACTATTTTGCGGTCCAGGGTCACATATTTGTCAGTCAAACATAAATGGATCAGGTATGATTTTTGTAATTATACTAATAAATCAAATGAGCTTTAAATGCACAATAACTAGGTTTATATATTTATCATCAATACATTTAATCTGTTTCAATATCCTACATTAGCTAATAAAATACTGTTCAACAGCTAGCCATATTTTAAACCTGTCTTTACATTTTAATTGAATAAACTGTATTGTTTTTACATTGGACGTATTTATGCCAGTTTCAAGAAACCTGAACAAATGCATTGGTACCACTTTAGAATAATGGTTCATTAGTTAACATTAGTTAATGTATTAACTAACATGAATGAATAATGAACAAAACATTAATTACAGTATTTATTAATCTTTGTTAATGTTAGTTAATGAAAATACAGTTGTTTATTGTTAATAACAGTTCATGTTAGTTCACATTGCATTAACTAATATTATCAAGCAGAACTTCTGATTTTAATTATGAATTAGCAAATGTTAAAATTAACATGAACTAACATTAATAAATGCTGTAGAAGTATTGTTCATTCTTAGTTCATGTTAACTAATGTAGTTAAATAATGTTAATTAATGGACCATTATTCTAAAGTGCATTTTGAAACTATTATTATTTATATAAAATCAAATAAATGCAAATGGTTAATATTTGATTACTATTATTATTATTATTGTGATTATTTTTTTCCAGAGATAAAACTGTATAATCCAAATGGATGGACATTTTGCAATTTCAATACACAAATCTTACATTTAGGTCCAAACGTTTTTTGAGTGTGTTGTGATTGTTTAGTCCAAACCGGAGCTCAATTACAGTTTCACACCAACCAAACTCTTGATGACAAATGGACTCTGGTTCCACACCAAATGCTTTAGTGACCTCCTCTCCCTATATTGTTTTAATATTAACCATCGGCAAAGCAGTTTCGAATTTGTCAAGGTTAAAATGCATTCAACTATATACCACCACACAGGAGATCAGCTCTTCTGATCAAAAGATCCACTATCAGAACCATTTTTCTGTCTGGCTTGTGTAAACAGCCTGTCGAGCTTCAATAAATTGGACTCAGCGGCCCCCGTTACCCTCGTGTTTACAGGATAGGGCCGTAAAACCCAGACAGACTAATAGCAACAGCTCGTATCAGATAAATTGATGAGTGGTCGCTCTGATCTCTGGGTTGAGGAGGAAAGGAGGGTCTTATTGGTCCGATAAGAACAATTAATGTCATTTGTGGCACCATTGCAGGTTAGAAACAACACTAATCAGATTTACAACCACCCTGACCATAATCTGGCCACACGCCTATGTCCTCTATCAGCTTGATTTCTAGTCTAGTGGTGACTGATCTGATCTGGCCTTGCTGATATTTAGTAAAAGGGTTCGTTCACCCTGAAATACAAAATTACATTTGACTTAAAATTAATATGAATAAAAAAAATAATGAATACATATCAGAATCACAATCAGTAAGCAAGACAGTATAATAAGAAACAGTTAAATTATTAAACAAGGTCAATTGAAGTATTACACACAAAAAAATATCTTCTGAGAAGAAGGTGAAGCAGAAAATGTATTATTCCTTTTTTTTTTTTTTTTTTTTTGCAATCTTGTAATTTCTGAAATTACGCACTACATCTTCAAATGCTTTCAAGTTCTTTGTATTACATTGGTTTAATTGCACAAGTGAAGAATGGACTTTAGTGCCTGCCATTTGTCGAGATTGTGGGTGTTTAATGGAGGTCATGTTAACCATTAACCATCATTCATATTCCAGACAGATTTCAGTTTCCAAGAAAAACAAAAAGTACATTGCTTACCTCATCAACAATGACTAAGGTCATATAAACGAACACAGGATTCATTCAACTCTCACATCTGTCTGTACTGTGTGAAATATAAAAGACCGTGAAAAATGCTGAACCAGGGTGGATAATCTCATGCATCATACATGACCCCAATGCCTTGGTCTTCACACCTGCATTTATGTTTCATGTTTCTTGTAGTAAACAAGGGGGACAAAAAACTGGGGCGAGACGGACATTGATTTTCACCCGTCAAAGGGGTGTTCATGCAACCACGCTGAAACATTGGGGTGATATGACTTATTTATAAATGTTTGCATGTTGACAGAATATTTATGGAGCTCTGAGCTCCAAACAGAAGAGGGATTAAAACTACACATTTGGTGCTGCTGACAGGATAAAGACCCGCAGAGGAACGTTAACAAAGACTGATGATTGTTTCTCACGTGCAAGGCAGCCATGCGTGGGGAAATGTGAAAGAACCCAACAATGGCAGACGTCATTGTTAAGATTACGCTCAATAGATTCATCAAGTGTGGACTTGTAGGCACAGATGTTGAATTATGGTAAATGTGTACTAAATATCAGGCTCATCATGACAGAACAAAAAATATGTTTATTTTAAAATTAACACTTGCCAAGTGCCAAATGCGAGTAAAACCCTGTGTTGGTGAGTATATGTGTCAGGCATTCACCACAGCCACCTCCATCAGAAGCACCTCCCACCAGATCCCAATCACCCGAATACTGATCATCTGCACCTGTTCCCAATCACTCCTCCCCCTTATAAGACGCTCTCCCTCAGTACTCACTTGTCGGTTCCACCGTTCACATCCCTGACGTTTGCTCCCGACCTTTCTATGATCTTCATTGTTGAAACTATTGGACTCTGCTGGCTGTCTACACCGATTGGACTATTCACGCCATTTCTATCGACGAACTATCAGATAAGCTTACCCTGCCATCATTTCATCTGTTTACATTCTCTTACAACATCTGTGTCAATAAACCAACCTCTCCATTGTCACTCCATCTCCTGTGTTCGTGTTGTGTGTGTGACAGAAGAACCGACCGCTTACAGAAATGAACCCGGAGGACACCGCTTCACCCAGCCCGGTCACCGAATTGGTGAATGCCCTGACAGCGGCGTTAAGACCACCTCCGACGCCGCCATCTGCCTCAGGATGTCCCATGGCCATGCCTGCTTCCTTCGCAGGCGAGGCGGCTGAGTGTAGCGGGTTCCTCCTACAAGTCAAGCTATTCATTCAGATGCAACCCCACCAGTTCACCTCGGAGAATGCTAAGGTAGCTTTCCTCATTTCGTTACTCACCGGCAAGGCGTTGCAATGGGCTAAGGCCATATGGACAAGTAATAATCCCATCATTCACTCCTTCGATCAATTTGTCAGTCATTTCTCCGAGGTGTTCTCTACAGCTACCGGCCCACTAACCATTTCTGATCAGTTGTTCCGTTTACAGCAAGGTTCTTCCTCGATCCAGGATTACACTCTCCATTTCCGCACGCTGGCGGCGGCTAGTGGCTGGGATGAGGTAGCGCTTCTGGGCGCGTACCGACATGGTCTCAACTCCAACATCAAGGCCGCCATGGCGTTTTATGACGATTCCATCGGTTTGGAGGCGTTTCTACAGCAAACCACCCGCATTACCCAGCGACTGGCCGCCTGCCAGCCTCAAAACCCCGCTCCTCAGTCGACCTCGGTGGCAGCTAGGCCCCCAGTACCAGAACCTATGCAAGTGGATTCTAATCGCCTCACACAAACGGAACGAACTCGTCGCTTATCATCTGGACTTTGTTTGTACTGTGGGAACCCTGGTCATATCATCCGCAACTGCCCTGTTCGTCCCCCACGCCCCGTGGTGAGTACCATTCGTACTGAAATTAATACAACTTCTTTGACTCTTCTACCGGTAACACTTCATACTGCTGAACTCTCGCTATCCGTCTCTGCTCTGGTTGACTCAGGCTCATCAGGAAACTTCATCTCATCGGACTGTTTGAAACAATTACAGCTCAGAAGTCAACGCCATTCTACCACATACTCCGTCTCAACCATTCAGGGAAAACCACTGGGGCGTGGGAGGATCCGTCACCGATCTCCATACATCACTCTTCAAGTTGGTCTTTTTCACAAGGAGGACATCCAATTTCTGGTACTGGAGGGCTCGACGGTCAACATCATCCTGGGACGCCCCTGGCTTCAGTTACATCACCCGGAACTCCGCTGGGATCCCTGTGATGTCAGCCGTTGGAGCGAACACTGCCAACAACATTGTCTATCTAACCTGCCGCTTCCCTGTTGTGTCCCGATCTCCCTCGCCTCCACCCAGGTTGAGAGCCCAGAACCCACAATCTCGGTGGAGATCCCAGCGGAGTACATGGCGTTCCAGGACGTCTTTAGTAAGAAAGCTGCCACCCAACTACCACCCCATCGGCCATGGGACTGCGCCATCAATCTGCTGCCCGATGCTAAACTTCCTAAGGGACGTATATATCCCTTGTCCATCCCGGAGCGCCAGGCGATGGAGGAGTATATTGCGGAGGCTTTGAAGCAAGGTTACATTCGTCCATCTACCTCGCCGGCCGCCTCCAGCTTCTTCTTCGTGGGCAAAAAGGATGGAGGTCTTCGACCCTGCATCGACTACCGGCAGTTGAACTCGCAAATAATCCAACAACCCTACCCGCTCCCCCTGGTCCCTGCCACCCTCGAAGAGCTTCGTGGATCCCAGGTCTTCACGAAGCTGGACCTGCGGAGTGCGTATAACCTCGTTCGTATTCGTGAGGGAGACGAATGGAAGACTGCTTTTATAACACCTGCAGGTCACTACGAGTACCTAGTCATGCCCTATGGGTTGTCCATCAGTCCATCCGTCTTCCAAACGTTTATGAACGAGGTGTTCCGGGAGTTTCTCCATAAATTTGTCGTTGTTTACATAGATGACATTCTGATCTACTCCCGGAACCAGGCCGAACATCGCCAGCACATCCAGCAGGTCCTCCACAAACTCCGCCTGCATCAGCTGTTCCTCAAACTGGAGAAGTGCGAATTCCATCAAACATCTGTACAGTTTCTCGGATATAACATCACTGCCGAGGGTGTGCAGATGGATCAGGGGAAGGTCGATGCAGTGGTGAACTGGCCCCAACCCACCAACATCAAGGAGATCCAGCGCTTCCTAGGTTTTGCAAATTTCTACCGCCGTTTCATCAAGGACTACAGCACCATCACAGCCCCGTTGACCTCCCTCCTGAGGGGTAAACCTAAACATCTGACCTGGAACCCCTCAGCCCACGAAGCATTCCACCGGCTAAAGGAGATCTTCAGCACTGCCCCTCTCCTACACCATCCAGATCCCGAACTCCCGTTCTACGTGGAAGTGGATGCCTCCACCATCGGCGTAGGGGCAGTGCTGTCCCAAGCGGTCGGCGACTCCACACTCCTC
Organism: Cirrhinus molitorella; assembly: GCA_033026305.1. Lineage (NCBI taxonomy): Eukaryota > Metazoa > Chordata > Actinopteri > Cypriniformes > Cyprinidae > Cirrhinus > Cirrhinus molitorella. Next base: position 31,565,139 of record CM065120.1, read on the forward strand.
CATCCCTGTGCCTTCTTCTCCCGCAAGCTGTCTCCGGCGGAGCAAAACTACGACGTAGGTAATCGGGAACTACTAGCCATAAAATTGGCCCTGGAGGAGTGGCGTCATTGGCTAGAGGGAGCCGTTCATCCATTTACCATCATCACGGACCATAAGAACCTCCAGTACATCCGCGAAGCCAAACGTCTCAACCCCCGTCAAGCACGCTGGGCCCTCTTCCTCACTCGATTCAACTACAAGATTACCTATCGACCTGGTTCCAAGAACATTCCTGCCGATGCCCTCTCACGTCAATATGCCAAGGACTCCTCACTCGAACCAGAACCCATCATCCCCTCACACCTCATCATCAGCCCCATCATCTGGGATGTGGATCAGCAGATCCGCGACGCCACCCTCCAGGAACCAGCTCCGCCGGAATGTCCAGAAGGGAAAACCTACGTGCCTGGCTCCCAACGTCTACCCCTTCTGGACACAGCTCATCGGTCTCCGGGCTCTGGACATCCGGGCAGCAGACGGACCCTCTCGCTCCTCCAATCTCGCTACTGGTGGCCCCGTATGGACCGTGATACCATCAGGTACGTCCAAAGCTGCTCAGTCTGTGCCAGGTCTAACTCTCCCCGCCAACTTCCCGCAGGCAAACTGGTTCCACTACCCATTCCCCAGAGGCCCTGGTCCCACCTGGGGGTGGATTTTGTCACGGACCTCCCCAATTCAGAAGGTAACACCTGTATTCTGGTCACTGTGGACCGATTCTCCAAATCTTGTAAACTCGTGCCTCTAAGGGGTCTCCCAACAGCCATGGAGACGGCGGAGGTCCTGTTTCACCAGGTATTCCGTCACTACGGCCTCCCAGAGGAGATTGTGTCGGACCGGGGTCCTCAATTCATCTCACATGTATGGAAAGCTTTCTTTAAACTGCTGGGCATTTCTGTCTCTCTCTCATCAGGATATCACCCGCAGACCAATGGCCAGACTGAGAGGAAGATCCAGGAGCTTGGACGTTACCTCCGGTCCTACTGCGCAGAAGATCAGCACAGCTGGAGCAGGTTCCTCCCGTGGGCCGAGTACGCACAGAATTCCCTTCGCCAGGAGACCACCGGACTAACACCTTTCCAGTGCGTACTCGGTTTTCAGCCCCCGCTGTTTCCCTGGACGGAGGAACCCTCGAATGTTCCAGCTGTAGACCACTGGTTCCGAGAGAGCGAGAGAGTGTGGGACTCAGCTCATCACCACCTCCAGCGGGCAGTCCGTCGTCATAAGACCTTCGCCGACGCCCGACGTAGGACGACGCCCGTATACCATCCAGGGGATAGGGTATGGCTCTCCACCCGTGACATACGCCTTCGACTGCCCTGCAGGAAGCTGAGTCCCCGCTACATAGGTCCCTTCAAGATCCTGAGGCAGATCAATGATGTCACCTACCAGCTTCAGCTCCCACCCAGGTACCGCATTCACCCCACCTTCCACGTATCCCTCCTAAAACCCTTCTTTCCCTCTGCCACAGATCCCACCAGAGCTGAAGCTGGACCCCCTCCTCCCGAAGTCCTGGATCAACCCGAGATTTACACCGTCCATGAGATCCTGGACTCCCGGCGTCGAGGAGGCCGCCTAGAATACCTGGTGGACTGGGAGGGGTATGGACCGGAGGAACGATCCTGGGTGCCACGTGAGGACATCCTAGATCCTACGCTCCTGCTGGAATTCCACCACAGCCACCCAGATCGTCCAGCCCCTCGCAGTCGCGGTCGCCCTCGGCGCCGCAATAGGGCGTCGGGAGCCGCCCTTGGAGGAGGGGGTAATGTCAGGCATTCACCACAGCCACCTCCATCAGAAGCACCTCCCACCAGATCCCAATCACCCGAATACTGATCATCTGCACCTGTTCCCAATCACTCCTCCCCCTTATAAGACGCTCTCCCTCAGTACTCACTTGTCGGTTCCACCGTTCACATCCCTGACGTTTGCTCCCGACCTTTCTATGATCTTCATTGTTGAAACTATTGGACTCTGCTGGCTGTCTACACCGATTGGACTATTCACGCCATTTCTATCGACGAACTATCAGATAAGCTTACCCTGCCATCATTTCATCTGTTTACATTCTCTTACAACATCTGTGTCAATAAACCAACCTCTCCATTGTCACTCCATCTCCTGTGTTCGTGTTGTGTGTGTGACAATATGTAACAAGTGTCAGTCGCCAGTTGGCGGGTAAAACATTTTTACGAAATATAGCAATGCAATGTAGTGAAAACAACAGCCAGTTTTTAAAGAGATTTGCTGTTTCTGACGTAAGCAAATAAAATAACCTTTCTGAAGACAAGATCATCGTGATTAGCTGTTCTGCCATAAGCGACAAAAGCGATTCAAATAATATGATACAAACAAGCTTATAAGGTCAGAGCACTGTGATGCAGCTTGTCACTAAACACGGTTCTAATCATTTTTACCTAAAAATATTTCTGCTTCATTTTGGAACATTAGAGTTTCCTTTCTTTATTCTTTATAACCTGAGAATGTGGTGACACATACCAGGGGTTACGCCGCCGAAATGGTATATAAAGTTTGAAAAGTTGGGAGTTCGGCTGTACCACTTCAGACAACGAACCAGTAGCACTTCAATGGACGAAAACACACACAATTATGTCAAAACGCATGGTTTTGGCGATTTACCTCGTAAAGGCAGTCTTAAATTTAGTTTGATAATGGTTTGACTGTCTTGAAATATCTGATGGGATGGAAATAGGACTGTCACTCATACAAACTATTGAATTCCAAACTCTAATATATACACTGCTGTTCAAAAGTTTGGAATCGGTAGGATTTTTATTTTTTTTTGTAAGGAATCTCTTCTGCCTATCAAGGCTGCATTTATTTGATCAAAATACAGAAAAAAAATTATATTGCAAAATTGTATTACATTTTAAAATAATGGTTTTGTATTTTAATATACTTTAAAGTATAATTTATTTCTGTGATGAAAAGCTGAACCTTCAGCATCATTACTCCAGTCTTCAGTGTCACATGATCCTTCAGATATCACTCTAATATGCTGATATATTATCAATGTTGGAAACATCTTTTTTTTATTTTTATCTTTACTACCACTTTTTTATTTAACACATCCTTGCTGAATTAAAGTATTAATTTCTATTTAAAAAAAATAATATATATATTATAAAATTGTTAATAAATTAGCATATTAGAATGACTTCTGAAAGATCATGTGACAATGAAGGAGTAATGACTAAAGAAAATTCTGATTTGCATCACAAAAATACATTATATTTTAAAGTATTTAAAAATAGAAATCATTATTTAAAATCACAATAATATTTTCCAACATTACATTTTTTGCTGTATTTTTGATCAAATAAATCCAGCCTTGATAAGCATAAGAATCTTCATTTAAAAAAAGAAAACAATACAAACCTTACTGATCCCAAACTTTTGAATGGCACTGTATTATTTAGTTGTTTTGTTTCAATAAAACTAACAAAACAAACAGCACAAAATATATTTTCAAACTCTAACATAATGTTTTGTTGAAAATAAACTTACATAAAAAAAAATATTCTAAACTATTTTTGCTAACTTTATATAGATAGATAGATAGATAGATAGATAGATAGACAGATATAACACTTTTTACTTAATAACAAATAAAAAAAGCTCTTTCAAATCAAAATGTATGTTTTATAGGTTTAACATTGCTGATTCCAAGTCCAGTAATTGCCGATCACTGATGTAGAAATATGATTTTAGTTTGACAATACAAAAGCTCATGTGGGCGAGTAAAAGCATATAAGTGACTGTAATTAAGTCAAATGTCATGTCAACTCAGTTTATGTGTGCATTATCATTACTAAATTATTAAAGAGGAAAAAAAGAAAACAACCGACAACAACAAGAATAATAACAGTAGCAATAAACCCGAAAGATTTCATTCTTGTTTAAAGGCAAACGGCAGGCCCATAAGTCATCGTTCTTCTAAACATCTCCTTTATTCTCCACTGTTCTCTCTCCACATTCCTCCAGCTCTTTCTGATTGAACGGTTCCACATGGTTTAGCCCTACAGCCCAGCATGCACTTCTCCACCCGCCTCCTTCCGCTCGGGCCGCGGGATGAACTGCATGCTCCATCACCCAGCCGAGTTCACCCCTGCATTCATAACGCTAACATATGTAGCGTGCTAACATAGTTAGAGCCCTGCTCCTCAGATCCATGTCTGCCCGTTTAACGCAATTACACTCGATTCCACAGCTCCATCCACCTATCAATGTCAATCGCGTTAGCTGCTCTCACCACAGACGGCTCTTAAGGGTGAGGGGGCGTGGTCAAGTCGAATCTCGGCAGGGTGGATGGGGAAGTGCCATCGCAGCTAATGCGATGGGCATGTAGCTCTAAGAGCTTTTATTACATTAATTTGTCTCTAGTTAATTCCATCTCATCCCCTTAATATGAAATAGCCTAAAAACCCAATTTATTCCCGGTTGGCTGCATCACCTCGGCGGAGAATGGCGTGGCCTTGCGGCACGGACGCACATCCGCATGCAACGGCGTGAGCGGCTCGGGACCCACTCGAGTGGCGGGTGTTCTGATTCACAGCACGATGCCTCTGAAACGTCCTTAATTGAAAGCGAGCATGACTGTTGGCAGACAGCAGCTTCCTGACTTTATTAAAGGAAGCACGCAATGAGGATGCCGAGGGAATGTTGACGTCAAGCCAGAGGAGAAAGCTAATTCACCGGATGGACGCTGAGACTTTTCGAGACTGGCTGATGTTTTTCACACAAGTGATTATTTAAAGAGTGGAATGTGCATGACTAACAGTGAACCAGACATGTTGACCTATCATGCGTCAGTACACTGTGGTTATGTGGGACTACCTGTTCAAATAACAAAAGTAAAATTCTGAAATGGGTAAGTAAAAATATATAAGATAAAAAATACAAGATAAAAAATACAAGTAAATGTATGGTATTTCAAGTGTAGCTGAAGTATACTTGCAATTGTTCCACTTTAGCACAATCAAATATATTTCATTATATCTTTAGTATTCTATTTTGCACAATTAAAGTGCATTAAACACAAAATCAGTTGTTCCAATTTAGCAGATTTTAAGTATACCAGTTTAGTGTACTAAAAGTACAACTGCAGTTTAAAGGATAGAAAATCACCTCCACTTTAGGAATAGTATTCAGACTTAATAATATAACATGTCACTCTGCTTAATTAAACATTAGTTTAAAGTAACAGTTTACCCATCAATTAAACTTGTCAATGAGATTTTTGAGTGTAGAAACAAAGATTTTGAAAATATCAAAATGAATATCCATTTCTCGTACTGTACATTACAATGTTGTGATGTTTAAATGTACTTACATTCAAAATGACTTACGTTAGTTCTTTTTGTGTTTTAATTTATTTACTGAAATGAAGTGCATGAGTGATCCCTAGTAAAAAATGTATACTTTTTAAATACATTTACTTCATACGAAGTACAGTTCAAATCTATTAACATACACTATATTGGGACACTACCTTCTAATAAACAGGTTTGACTACTTTAGTCATTTCTGTGAGTACTAATCATAATGCTTAAGCATTAAGCAAGTGATATTCTAGGGAATTGTGTCCTTCTAATTGTATAGCAAAAGTTTGGACTGGGCCCTTTTTTATTGTAACAAGAAGAACTTGACTGGTCTACATAAAGCCAAGTCCTAATCCCAGCTGAACACCTCTGGTGTGACTTTAAATGCAGACCTTGATGCAAAAACTCCAAACACCAATGGTTTGTCATTATGGAAAATACAATTTTTAAATACATACAATTATGCTTCCATCTTTGTTGCTACAGTTTTGGAAGTGCCGTTTTCTGTTCTAAAGAAGGGGGTGTCCCAATGCTTTTGTCCATATAGTGTATGTACAGGTCATTGGTGTTTGGTGATGAGTTTTTGGCTCAAGGTCTGCATTTAAAGTCACACCAGAGGTGTTCAGCAGGGATTAGAACTTGGCTTATGCAGACCAGTCAAGTTCTTCCACACTGACTGAATTTAAAAAATTTCTCTAGAAACCATGCCTTATACACAGAGGCATTGTCATGTTAGAATAAAAAAGGGTCCTGTCCAAACTATTGCTATAAAATTAGAAGGACACAATTCCCTAGAATATCATTATATGCTTAAACATTAAGATTAGTACTCATGTAAATTACTAAAGTAGTCAAACCTATTCATCAGAAGGGGGTGTCCCAATACTTTTGGCAATATAGTGTATTCACTGACACATCACTAGACACTTGAATTAAACTTGATTAAACTTTATTTAGAATACTACTTGTGCACAATGCACATTTCTTAATATTATGCCTAAAACGTGTTTTAATATAACTATTAATAAGGACTGTATGATGTTGTAGTCTTAAATGTATGCTATTTCAGGTGTAGCTGAAGTATACTTGCAATAGTTCCACTTTAGCACAATCAAATATATTTCATTATATCTTTAGTATTCTATTTCACACAATTAAAGTGCATTAAACACAAAATCAGTTGTTCCAATTTAGCGGACTTTAAGTATACCAGTTTAGTGTACTAAAAGTACAACTGCAGTTTATTTTTATTAAGTATATAAATATGTAAATGTATATGTAGTATACTTAGCATGAAATAAATGTATTTTAAATACATTTAAGCATATTTTTACTAGGGATGAACAGCTTTGTTTTCAACTTTTGTGGTGTTTTCTTGTCCTTTTTGGAACTTTAAAAAGCCAAGGTCACTCTGAGCGGTATTTGAATAGAAAAGAGTGAATATTGATTGAAAGTTGTACTTCAATGTTTCATAAAAAGCAAGAGAAAACACACAATGGCATAGAGGAGGTGAGAAAAATATGTTTTTGAGTGAACTATTTGTTTAAAAACAAAATTGACTGAACAAAATAAAAGTACTCATCCTTCCACACCACAAGAACACAAACTTCAACTCAAAAAGCGACTTTGTGTTTCTATATGAGGTGATTCAATAGCTATTTCCAATACCACAGCTAATTTCAACATGGTTTTACAGGAAATGAGCATCTTCGGTCCTTTACATGCAGGGAAACAGGTATACATATAACATTCTCAGCATAGTGTAACTGACACAAAGAAAACAGCTGAATGACCAAGTCATTCAGAGGAAGAAAATAGACAAAGAAAGACACCATAACAAGATTGATTTTGCCCTGTTCGGATTCACAGTCAGGCCTTTAAACCCTGCTAACCCTGAGACTGATACACAACCAGACACAAAAACACACGGATAGGCTCAAACCAAAACAAACAAACCCAAAATGAAATGAGAGAGGTGCTCGTTCAGCCTGGAGCAAACAAATGTAACAAAAAAAGTGAGAGAATAAGAAGACCTCCATATACTAACACATGCTCTCCCACACGAAACATTTCAATGCACACAGACAGAGATCAAAACGTAGAAATTTTATGCAGACATGAGCGCATGTTTGCTCAAAACACATAGACAGAAAAAATAAGAAAATGACAGCTGGTAAGAGGGTAGAAAATGACACATCTCCCACACACACACACAATCCACCCTCCCTTGACTCACAAAGCAATGCAAAGACTATTTTCACTCTCATCAGCGTTCAGTAATGAAGCAGCATCGCAGAAAACATGGCCACCGAGTGATTTATCATCATTCTGAGCCCTATTTCATTCCCCTGATTACTGCAGGCAGCAAACATGAGGAGCAAATTAATGAAAATGTTGGGGAATTATAAACTCCAACCCTGCCGGAATTATCTCGCATAGCGGTGTTGAATTAAGCCCTTTGACTATATGGGGACCAATTTTGTTTTCTAACCTGCAAACCTCTCTTTTGGGGAGGGAGGGACAGGAGTCACTGGCATGTGCAAGTCTAGTTTAACACCGATAGAGCCAGAGCTTGGGAGAAACGTGAGGGAGAAAACAATGTAAAAGAAATGCACCTCTCGCCTGCGTCCTTCTCTCCTTGCGTTACCAGAGCAAGGCCAAGGGCCAGCATGCAGGCAAGAGTCCTTGTAAAGGAAATTGGGAGATAAAAGGTCCCTCCTTGAGAGTTTGCAACTGTGTGTACTCTTACTTTTCTCATTACTGGTTTCAGATGCCTTTCGGAAGGTGCAGAGGATCTACAAAAGTCAAAAGTTCATTTTGCCCCCACAGTTAAGCCACTTTTGAGTAAGAAAGTATCTATTTTAAATTGCCTGACACTGACAGTTGATCATTTCTTTATTTTAATTTAACTAAAAGCACATGCATTGCGTAATCACATAGGAATAGTCAAGCGTGGTTAGTTCTTAATCCGTGTACTTCGGTTCAAAAACTCCATCTCATATTCTCCTCCAACTTCAAAATCATCCATCATCCATCAACGTTGCTTTATCTTTTTTTTGTAAAGAGCGTTTGACCTTTTTGCACATTCGCTTTGTAAACACTGGGTCGGTACTTCTGCATACGTCATGTGTGTGTGCTAGTTCAAGACAAGCATTGGTGGTTAAAAAGTATATAGATATATATAGATAGATAGATAGATAGATAGATAAGCCCCTTTCGCACCAGAGGAACCTTTTCATTGTTCCTAGAACTATTTGCGGAAGTACCCGGATGCTCGCGTGTTCACACCGCAGGAACTAGGAACGATTTTAGTTCTAGGAACTCCTTTTACGGGAACTAAATTAGCTCCTACTTCGGAGTACGGTCTAAACTAGTTCTATAGGAACTACCAGTGACGCAAGTGTACGCTGATTGGTCGAACGCATGTGCGCAAACGCAGGCACCCGCCATTTTTAAAAAGCCGGATAAACATATTATTCACGGAGCAGTTTGTAGTAGGCTACAAGATGGAAAACAGCGATAAACGGCAAATTTAGATTGTTGAATGCAGCACTTAAATGACGTAGCTTTCCGACGGCTTATGTCACTTCTGAGTTCCTTATGGCGGTGCGAATGCAACCAGGAAAACGGCCCGGGGAAACCTAGAGTTCCAGAGGAACTCCCCTGACCAGCTAGTTCCTAGAACTTAGTTCCTAGAACTATGCGGTGCGAAAGGGGCTATTGATAGAGTTTTATTTATTTTTATTTATTTTTTTGAAAATGGTCAGTCGTTTTGCTAGATAAGACCATTATTATTTGGCTGGGATCGTGTAGAGCTCTTTGAAGCTGCATTAAGACTGCAATTCGAACCTCATTGAAGTCCACTATATGGAGAACATTCCTGGAATACTTTCCTCAAAAACCTTAATTTATTTTTGACTACGTAAAGAACAACATGAACATTTTGGATGACGTATGGGTGAGTAAATTATCAGGAAATTTACTAACAGCACACTTTAAAATTATGCTCTGAGTGTGTGTTTGTCTATTTGGAATGGGGCCGTACACGAAGTAATCGTCTCTCATTGGAAGAGCAAAACAAGCCAGGGGCATTAGGGCCTGACAGATGGAAGGGAGGGTACAAGTCGCTATGGGAAAAGGCTGATGGATCGCACCATACAGGCCGCTTAATAGGGCGTAAGTGTGGAATCTGGCTGAAAAGAGGCTCTCGATGAAGAAGTGGGTGAGGAACACTGCAAAAACAAACCTGAAAGCCTAAGGTGGTCTTTGATTTGTGATGACCTCAGAAAGGTCAAGCCTAGTGAGGATGTTTATTATAAGCAAAAAAGACATCTACCACAAGAGCACAATAAATTCAGAGGATGAGCTACTAACCAAGACATTTCCTCAAACCTGACACTGGTGAGAAAGATCTTTTTGGGAGAATTACAGAAATAGTGATCTGATGTAACAATCCAATACAAATCTTGACATAAAGTCAGCTTGACATGCTTGGAGAGAAAGCTTAATTGTGAGAAATGCTTGTGACTCGATTGCTCAACGTTAATTAGGTCTCTCTGTCTGCTACCTGTAACAATGACAGCTTCACCTGCCTGAGGAATGGTTATGAAGAATATGAGTTACAATAAACCAAATGACAGCATATGCATCCTTGAGGAGAAACTTCATCCCAAAATGAAAATTGTCATCATTTATTCAGCCTTATGCCACTCTTCAAACTTCAAATATTACATGGACTCATTATTACAATAGCAATTAAGTATGCATAATTACATGCAAGTCCCCCTAAGTCAAACCCTAATCCTAACTCTAACCATACAGTAAGTACATGTAGTTAATTAATATTACACTGTAACAAGGGCACCTCAAAATAAAGTGTAACCAGAAGATCTTTTAAAAAATGTCTATTGTCTTTACGAGTGTGTGATATCACGATTTTTGATTGTGGATGAATAAAACATCTCCAAAATCTGCTTTTGAATAAATAATGTAGTATTGTGCTACTAAGCATTCCATTTATATTATGTATTTTACGTATATTACTGTATTTTTAAAATTATTAGTAGGATCACTTTTTTATGTTTATTTTATATTAATTATGGTATTTTTACTTCAAGTGAAGTACTAAGAGGGGCACTGTATTCCCTTTTTTAAAGCACTTTGTCCTTTGAAAGATGCTATAGAAATAAGTTGTATTTTATTTTAGCAGAAAACTGCTGGGAGGCCTTAAAGCCTTTCTTTTGTTGAAGACAGATTTGTTTTCTTCTGATTTACGTAACACACATGAGTCATACTTCAGGTGGGAAAATATGGAAATCCTTATAAAAGCAGGGAGAAAAAACTGCATTCCTCCAAATTGTTTATTTTGGAGCAAAGTAAGAAAGAATGTGTCATGTTATGTGGAGTATGTCATGCATGATGCTGCAACAGATGCCAGGAGAAACCTTGTCAGCAAGAAGAAACCAAGAAAAGCAAGAGGAGGAGATGATGTCTAATGAGGTTGGAAAGATCGAGATGGGAAAGTTAAACAAGCAGCAGGAGCCATCAAGCAGAGATGCCGTTAAACTCTTGGAAAACCTGAAGCCCCACTCACATCTTCAGATGCAGAAAACAAAAGCTTACATGAGTCCAGGTTCCCTGTAGAATATCACGCTGTGTGTTTCTCTCTCATCATCGGTAACGGACGCAGGAGATGCCAAACATACAGCATACTTCCAAATGCTACAAACACCAGTTGTAGCCAATAGCTATGAAAGAGACCTCAATCTTCAGATAGGCTAGAAAAGAACCAAGATGACTCAACATTCTTGCAGCCAGGCTAACAGAACAGCGAAAGTCGTGCTACCAGAAGTAGAGAGAGCAAATCACAGGAGATGTTTGCAGGAGACTTTGCTTGAAAGCTTGAAGGGGAATGTGTGATATGCATGTGTATTTTTGTTTGTGTCTTTGGGGGCAGGTTTTGCACTGATGCAGACGGAGTGAGACGGATGGTGAGAGCAAAAGAAAGGCTTGTGCATGCTGTGGGTTATTTTCTCTGAAATGACTGGTCTTGTCCAGTGAGACGGTGTCTAGCACTTGCCAAATCGAGGCATCAAAGCGCTTGTGCGGCTGGGAGGACACTGTGCAGAGGCACCAGCAGTCACATGACATTATCGTGTCATGTCACGACAGCTTGTTATTAGCTATCCTAGGGAGATGGGCAGAAAGTCACAACATTCTGTAACTTTTCTATACCATTCTAGAATTCTAGACATTTAAATAATAATAAAACAAAAGTTCTAGAACATTTTGAAGACTTAAAGGCACAGCATGTAATTTTCGTCACTAGAGGGCACATATTCAAAACAAACAAAGAAACAAAGCCGATGCAATCCAATGGGACCCGGGCAGAAATCATGTTCATGGAAGAGCTAAAGTATTTAATATTTATTAACATCACTGTAATATAAAGCAGGGTGCAGCTGAAAGCCTTGGATGCGAAACAAGGCAGTGAGAGATTCTTCCACTCTTTCCAGTCATGCGTATGTGGGGTAAAGCAGCGCTATCTAATAAAATACATAACATATTAAATCGTCTTTGGTGTTTCATGTTTTCTACAAAATAAAATTAGAAATCGAGGGTGTATGACATCATTGGTAGGCAACATATTGACAAAGGATGGGACACTAGTTAAATTGCTTATTTGTCTGAATTTAACATATTGGATAATGTAAGTAAACAAGTCAGCAAAATACATAACACTGTTCTAGTGTTTTTTTGTATATTTTAATTTAAAAAAGTACATATTGTGGGTTTAAACTGAACTACAACAACTCTTTTCACAAAAACAAATCAGACCAGTGTATAATATAATATAGTATACAACAGCTACTGTGCAATACTCCTCAATGCCTTGACTATATGAATAAGTCATTGAGTCATTCACTCAAATGATTTATTCAAAAATGCTGATTCATTCAGCAATTAATTCAACTGGACTGAATTCAGAAAGAGTCAAAATTGTTTATGAGTAGCCATTCCAAATTGAGCTTGACTTTATAATTGAGTCATTGATTTATTCACTTAATTTATTTTCTCAAAACCAAACCTTAACAGCTTCTAGTTCTGATATCATGTCAGTTTTGTGGCATGTAGCCCATACCGGACTATTGGCTTTGAAGCTACTGAACCTCAGAGTTATTTACATTATTTCATAAACTGTAATGACTAAGACTGTATGGACTAATATATTTAAGATTTATCCTTCATTACACTTTTTTGTTTGTTTGTTTTTCCAGTCAAATACTCTATAAGAACAGCCCTTCCTGTAATAACACCAGCAACTGACTTGAAGGTAGCATATCATGGTTCATAATTTACGTAACATTAAAGCCCATCTCCCATTGAAAAAAAAAAGTTTTCAAATTAAGTCTGAAAATAGCATCTATATCCACCCCCAGTACTGCAGCAAAGAGGTGACACCAAATCTCATAAGTGATTCTAATCTATCCATCCCATTGTTTCTATTTCCTTCTCTATCACTCGTATATCTGCAGTTCTTCTTAAGTAATCCTTTGGGTTGCACAGGCTCCGCGTCATGCGGCTGGTAGCAGCGCTGTTAAGCTGATGGAGTGTTCGGAGACCCTGCCTCTTGATCAAATCTTTCTGTGTAGCCCCCTGGAGGGCCGAAGAACATAGGCATCCATCTTCTTTAAACGCAGTGTGACCGCCGGAGTGCCACGTCCCGCTAAGTGTAAGATTAAGCTCTGCTAACCAACTCCCTAAATCCTCTTTAGTGCACTGCAGGCCAGGCTAGTGAGGTGAACCACCACACCCACAAACCCCTGGACCCCTCAACCTCTAGCCACAAGCCCGAGCTCCCTTGACCCAGGTCAGCAATGCATTACTCCAACCGATCAATTGATAGATTGGCCTGTCTGGGCTGCCGTAACTAAATCAGCCAATTCTGATGATTCAGCAGTGGTCTGGGAGCCTGGGCGGGTGTCACCAATCAACGATCACCACCGGTCAGGACAAGTATGGACATTCTCCTGTCACTTGAACTTAATTTATTGCAAACCAGCACATTGATCAAGCTCGTGCCGTTCCACAAGTCGTTCAGGCTTGAGCTTGAAGAACGATTAGAGCAAAAGGTGAAAGGACAGTGGCAGAAGTCGAAACTGAACCAAAGGTAGTTTTTGTGTACGGTGTAGCAATTAAACAACACTTCTAGTTTCCTCACTGTACCCATAATTCCCAGAAGCTAAACGTGTGCCATTTTGTTCTACTTGAATAAACATATCACAGATCTGTTGGGATAAAATTGTTTTTTATTTTAGTTTTCTTTTTAGAATTTTGTCATATAGCATGAGACATTAAAAGAAAACAGTAAATAAATAAATAATTAGCAATTTCTTAAGCTTTGAGTTTTGATCGGTAGCACACACTTTCAATGCCTGCAGCTGTAGCTCACTAGCAGAAACTATCAAAAAAATGAATCATCTTTAAGTGAACTTAGAAACTACAGCAATTCAGCCTGAGGGACTAAAAACTTGTTAAAGGATAAGTTCACTTCCAGAATAAAAATGTCCTGACAATTTACTCACCCCACGTTATCCAAGATGTTCATGTCTTTCTGTCTTTAGTAGCAAAGAAATTAACATTTTTGAAGAAAACATTCCAGGATTTTTCTCCATATAGTGGACTTCAATGGTGGCCAACAGGTCAATGGGTCTTATCTAGCAAAACGATCGATCATTTTCGTAAAATAAAAATGTAAATACTTTTTAACCACAACCTCGCACATTACAGTCATGTAAGGTGGAAGAACCGACCCAGTGTTGCTCTTTAAAAAAAAGGTAAAACAACGTCTGACAATTTAAAATAGTTTTTCAGCCTATCCTACCTTTCTGAACCAAACACATATGAAGAACTAACTGTGCTTTTCAACATGATTACTTAATGCATGAAGCTGCATGCTTGTGAATTTTTATTCCCTCAGAAATTCTGTGTTGTGTATTTATATTTTTCTGGTCATCAACCGAAGACATAAAAAATATATTCCTGTCATCTTCAAGTTAAACCAAACTTTTATTTGACAGGTTGCAGAGAATACCTGTAACTGACGCTGTCTGTGGCTAGATTGGATACAGCTGCGGCTGAAAGCTAACAATAAATTTTACTCAAATGGAACGGTTCAGTATGTGTAGTAAGCAAAAACCCACATCTGCACCATTCATAAATACAGAGACACGCAGGATTCATACTTAAAGGGCCGTTACAATGTTTTTTTGTGTATTCAGAGTTGTTTACAGTGTTAAAGAGTTGGATTCTCATGCTAAACATGGACAAAGTTTAAAAAAATTATTTAGACGAATGACAGAGAATTTCTGTGATGAAAATCTTACTTCAGGGTTGTTACAAGTTTCGACTGTTTTTTTTTTTTTTTTTCGATCGTGGCTGTAATGACATGTTGGAACTCCTTATATGAGCATTTCTCCCTGAAAAGCGCACCTGCGCACATGTCGTCTAGAGTGAGAGAAAGTGCGCGCCCATCAATGCGCTTCATTCGGGGATTCACTCGGGAAGAATGCCTCTAAAGAAGTGTGGTTTTGATTGTAAGCCAAAGATAACTTTGCTCAGCTTCCCCAAGAACCCAGCGTTACATGAACAGTGGATGCAGTTCGTTTTTCTGGGGCAGCAATGGAGTTTTGCAAATGTGTTTGTTGACGAACATTTCATAAACCAGGCCCAGTTCGAAGCAGGATTTGCACATTGTTTGATACTGAAAGATGGAGCGGTCCCAGCTATAAAAGATCCCGGTCATGATTCAGAACTGCAGATGGTAAGTGAAACTGCATCAGATGTCTGTGTTTTATTGGCAATCCGAGCGTGAGTGCTCGTCGAAATTAGCTCCACCCATGGCGCACTTCCAGAAGCTCAGTTTTTTCAGAGAAAATCGTAAAGCTGTATCTTTCTTTTATAACTAAGATAAAACTAAAGACTTTTTGGAGATATAAAGAATGCAGTACTACTCTATAGGTACTCATGATTAACATGAGATTGGGTGAAACTGTGTTTTTTATGCCCCCTTTAAATATTATTTTTGCGGCTTAATATCCGTCCTTCGGATGAGACGTTAAACCGAGGTCCTGGCTCTCTGTGGTCATTAAAAATCCCATGACTTCTCGTAAAGAGTAGGGGTGTGCCCCCGACGTCCTGGCCAAATTCCCTCCTCTGGCCTTTGTCTATCATGGCCTCCTAATAATCCCCATTCATTGAATTGGCTCTGTCTGGTGTGTGGTGAGCGCACTGGCGCCGTTGAACTGTGGCTGCCGTCGCATCATCCAAGTGGATGCTGCACACTGGTGGTGGTTGAGGAGAGATCCCCCACTTGATTGTAAAGCGCTTTGGGTGTACGGCAATACACAATAAAGCGCTATATAAATGCCTCATTCATTCATTCATTCATTTACACATACTAGTCCATATCGCGATTTGATTTAATTTGAGTAATTTTTCATCTGAGTAATTCTTCCAAACTTTGACAAATTCCGTGACATTCCGTGCTAAATAGTAAATTCAGTTTTTATGACTGGATTCCGCGATTCTGTCTGCATTTTCTGCATCGTGGAAATCATAGGGCTCTACATGTGCATCACAGAGATAGTGTAAGACAAGTATAAAGTATAAAATGTTTTTTTTTTTTGTTTTGTTTTGTTTTGTTTGACCAATTGTTTCGCTAGATAAGACCCTTATTCCTCGGCTGGGATTGTGTAGAGCCCTTTGAAGCTGCACTGAAACTGCAATTTGGACCTCAACCCATTGGCTACCATTGAAGTCCACTATATGGAGAAAAATCCTGGAATGTTTTCCTCAAAAACCTTAATTTCTTTGCAACTGAAGACAGAAAGACATGAACATCTTGGATCACATGGGGGTGAGTAAATTATCAGGATTTTTTTTTTTCTGGAAGTGAAATTCTCCTTTAAAACAGAAGAGCCGCATAACACAAGAATACAATAACCCCACAACAAATGCACTCTATGCCAAGCTTAAATACACATTTTTGGAGATCAGATCATAATTAAACAGCAGTATACTACATTAAAAGGCAGGTATCAGAAATTAAAACACGCAAATACAAACATACCTAAATAAAAAATAAATAATATATAAAATATATCTTGGAGACTAAAACACATCCTAGCAAAATATATCTTGAGAGACTAAAACGCATCCTAAAAAGCATCCTTGCCACGCAAACACATTTCCTCCCAGAGCGGGAGCTTATAATTGGACTGCTGATGTGATATTCATCTTACACTCACACAGTGTTTTGACTAAAGGGGCATCGCTAATCGAATGAGAGGTTGTATTTAATATCCCTCTGTTCCTCACACCAGCACTAAGAAACATACATTGGATTATAGCTGGGTAGAAGCCGCCATTGATTACTGCATAGCGTCAGAGCCAGACAGCCCCATTGATACCATAGAGATCAATATTACAGAACACTTGCCAATGGCTTTGTGACACCTGTTTCAAAGTAACCGACACGCACACACGCATACATACACACCACCCCAATAATTCTACAGGATTATCTGCTTTGAAGCCATTCATTTGAGTCAAGGATATCAAACACCAATGGACACATAAGAGAAGGAATTTTGAAAGACGGTAGGTCAGAGTATTGATTTATCAAAGAATATTAAGACTGGTGAACTTTCTTAAGATGAACAGTCAGGGACTGAAGGTCAGAAGGTAAATGTGGAGAATATTGGTTACATATATGCAAACAGTACGGTTCAAAAGGTAATGGTCAGTTTGTTATCACAGGAAGAAGCTTAATTTTAAAGTATATTAAAACAGAAATTTCACAATATTATTGCTTTTAACTGTACTTTTGATTAAATAAATGCAGCCCTGGGGTGCATAAGACACTTCTTTCAAAAAACATTAAAAAATATTTGAATTTATGTAGTGTATAAACAATATGAAGTGTTCAAAAAAATTCAGTTGCATGCAAATCAAGAAGCAATGATCCTGCCTGACCAGGTATACACTTTTTAACTGAATTTCCATAAATGTCCATATACTACAGCTGGAGAAAATTACAACATATAATCATACAAATTGACATTTCTGTAGCTTTTATATCACTTTAGCCATCTTGGAATTTTTATTCTGGAAGTGTCCATGTAAAGAAGGCACTTAGAACTTCAGAAATGTACATAACCTCACACAGCCTAAGTGCGCTATACTAGAAAGCTCTTCATGTTCCATGTCAGCACTGATAAATAAATAACCACTCTGAGGGAAACACGATGTGTATGTATATGGTATGTGTCAAATCTCTGAAAGTTATGTCTACTGTAACCATGGTTCTTTGAGGTAAATGTCTGTTTTCTAGCCAATCCAGGCTTAGGGATGGTTCATTAGCAGTGTAGGATGTGCAAGAATAAAAGTATTTTTTAGAAAAACAGCATTTAAATAAGTAAAACTGTGAGTCAAATTCAACCTCAATCCAATTAGAAAAATTTGGACTTGAAAACAATTTGAACAAATTGAACAAAATAATAATCTAGAAAAACTAAAAATGCTCACTTAAAAACTAGTCATCGAGCTTCCTTAAATGGTGGAAAATGTTGAATTGCACTTACATTGTTCATGTACTCGCTCAGCAGGTCTTGCAAGGCCTGGCGCACAGCGTTGCACTCAGCTACGATGCGTTCGCGGCGATCATCACGTGTACAAGAGGAGTCTGCCATGAGGGCGGCGCCACTGATGATGCTCTCCAGACGTTCCTCAAGTGACGGCCTGAAGCGAGCCTCACTGAACGTTAACGGGTCCAGAATGATCTTATTCTGAAACAGAAATAAAATGTCCAGGGTTATGAATTGAGTTTTGCTTCTTTTTTTTTCTCCACTGACACTTTTAGAGAAAACACTCACAGTAAATGTCTACTATAACAATCAAAATAGAGTAATTCACCTTTTGGAAGTGTTTTGACATTTGTTTGAATTGTATTAATCATCTTGTTACGCCAGAAGGCGGCAACAAATAACTGTTTAAAATAAAATCTGGGTCACACTTTATTACTAAACCATTCATTATGACTTTTGCCGCAATAAACTCAATACATTTGCTGCTTATTAATAGTTACTAAGGTAGTTACCAAATTTAGCCAGAATCGATCATTTATTCAAGACATTTTTTCAAAACACTGATTCACAGAATAACAAAACAAGTCATTATTACTAATACACTGACTCCTTCTTTCAAATTATTATTTTTCATTTATCATTATTTCAAAGATGTGTGTATTCCCCCCTCAGAATCATGTGAGAAATTTCTCCTGAATCATAGATGCTGGATAAAATATTTACACCCTATAGTTGGACATGAATTTTTGATGTACTGTATAAAACAAACAAACACAATCTTTAGATTATTGGCTTATATTGCATGCCTCAGCCTCACAACTGTGAATAAAAAATCCCTCAGATGGTAGAGATTTTTGTGTAGCCGATTGAAGATAACAAGCGCTGTGAGATGCTTGCCATAGTTTCCATTAGCAAACCACCGAAGACGGTCGGTTGGAGCCCATATCCAGAGGCTGCTAAGGTGACCTTCAAGGCGAAATCCGGGGCCTCGGTTACAACCACATTGTGATTTAATGGGGCTTTTAAACACAGGATGCAGACTCAAGAACAGCCTCCCTTTTTATTGATGAAAAGTTGCTACCAAATACAGCCTTTATGATCTCTAGGGCTGGGATGAGAAAATTACCATATTGATAGTGGTGATATTATGTTTTACGGCTATATATGAATACGGCTTCTGCAGCAGTTTGCATTTTGTGGACTTTGCCAGTGCATATGAGGTGGAGGTGGCATTTAGAAGAACCAAAGGTGGCTAGTGTCTGTGCCCTTTACTTCCGAGTCTAATATTCAGAAAGCCACTTCAGCAACTCAGACCTGGCGGTTAATAATAAGTTCACAGATCTTTCATCGTTTATACCTCAGCGTGCACTTCCTGTTCTCTGGCATGTTCACAGGCAGGAAATGATGTTTGCGTCTTTTGTAATATACGTGCTAACCTAGCAGCAGTACTGCCAGCTAACAGCAGCGCAATTAGAGAGAGAGAAAGACACAGAGACAGCCTTCCCATAATAGCCTGTTGCCATGGAGATCAACTCATAAGTAAAAGCAGTAGCAGCAGTCTTGGCCATCTCAATGACTCAGTGATAAATATGTGGACATTTATTGGTTTGTTTGAAATCTGTCTGCGTCAAGTTCCAGGTCCGCCCTCTTCTGTCTGATTGAGGGGCTAAAACAAAGACTGGTGTGAAATGTTTGATTGGAAAGCGACAGGCAGAACTTTCAGACGCCGACAGGCTGGACCAAAGCCATTGTGAAACAATTTGTACAGATTACTTAGATCTTGTGTGACTCACATTCCGAGTACATATTCCAATTATGATTCGATTTAGTTAAAGACAACATGAAACAGCCTTTTACAACATGAAACATCTGACTTTTATAATGCAGTGTGTAATATAGTCAAACAATATTTAGCAGGAAGTAATGTAGGCCGAGACCCGATTTGATTAAATAGGAATTGATTTGGATTGTGAAAATCATAATTGTGTCTAATATTTCTTCACCTGCATGGCCTTCAGTCTTCATTTTTTTGTTGTTTTTACAATAGCATTGATTCAGAAGCACTGATGAATCATGCACAATAAGACCAGGCATATGTATTACTCAAAAAAATACGATCAATTTTGTTTTCATGCTGTCCTTAAGAGAGGCTTATTGCATTGCTTGCAGAACGATTGAAGAAACAAAAACTCACCAGTGCTTGTTAGACTTAATTCCGTCATCGCCCCTTATTGCAACACTCTACATGATTGAAAGCGCTTACAAATATCCAACATTCACAACTATAAATAAATAAATACAAAATATGGGTATGGTTAGTAGGGCCCTATGATTTCTGCAATTCAGGAAAACATGGACCGAATTGCAGAATCCAGTCATAAAAATGGAATTTACTGTGTAATGCGGAGTGTCACGGAATTTGCCACATTTTGGATGAATAAATCAAAAGTAGGTCATTACATTTAAATCATAATGTGATAAGGACTAGTGTCTGTGAACATTAAGCCCCAAAAACACTATTTCAACTAAAATCCAGCATGTTCTGCGTGTCTCTGTGTGAATGAATAGTGCAGAGGCACAGTTTCGTTTACTACACACATACTGAATTTTGCATTTCAGTTTCTTCATATCATATAAACTGAAACTTAAAGGTCTTCACAGAAACCCGTCAAAATAAAAGTTTTTTTTTAACTTCAAGAAACTGTGACGCAAATATTCCATAATGTAATAATGTACTAATAATAAAGCTATTATTAAAACATTATTTTTAATGAATATTTACCAGAAAAAAAAAAATATATATATATATATATATTTACCAAAATTAATTTACCAGAGATATGTAAAAACACAGTATTTCTGAAAAAAATAAATAAACAAATAAATAATACATATACATATAAATAAATAAATTAGAGATGCTTTTGTTTATTAAAATTAAATGAAAGCATTAAAACAGAATCCAGAAAATGAATGAAAAACACAGAAATTGGTCAAAATAAAACAAATCGTATTTCATAGGGCCTTAAAATGTAATTTTTGTTAAACATTTAATAAATTGCTGTTAAACTGAATTTAAATTAATTCGATTAATTTGATTATTTTAGCCATTAAACAGTAGTAAAATTAAAACCGAGAAAAAAAAATGAATCCAGAAAAATATAAACAAAAAAAATAAAAATAAAATGGAATTTGAGAAAAAAAAAAAAAAAAAAAACTGAAAAAGATTCATAGGGCCCTAGGTTATTATGGTTTCATTTTATTTCAGAAAATTATATTTATTTAAGCAGGAATGCCTTAAATTTATCAAAAAAATCTGCATATAAGCATAACTAGTATATATCAGTTTATTAGAATGATTTCTGAAGGATCACGTGACACTGAAGACTGGTAATGGCTGCTGAAAATTCAACTTTGCCATCACAGGAATAAAGTACATTTTAGTTAATTTATGTATTTTTGATAAAATAATAGCAGTAAACATAAGAGACTTTATTCATAAACATTAAAAAATTACTAACCCCAGAGTTTGAATTTTAATATATGTATGAAATATGTGACCCCAATGTAAACACCCAATGTCATTTTGTGATTTAGTGTTTTCTACATAAAAATCATTCTTCATAAGGAACATTCTGTGAAAATGTAACCTTGATTTAGTTATTTATATATTGACTGTGTAAGGCCATGTCAAAGATTGAAATAAACTAATGCTAATGCTTGTTATCTCCATAATTAGATTTCACAGACAGGATCACACACACACACACACACACACACACACATATATATATATATATATAATAGTTTCTTTGGCAATAAATTATTGAATCTATACAACCACACATACCTACATAAAGACACATAAAGCATACAATATGAACTATAAAGACAAATTAAGTGAAATGCAAAAAGACATTCTGAAAGGGTGCCATCAATTTCAACGCAAATATAATTAGTCCAGATTGATTGCCGAGGAGTACACAAACTCATCTGTAAAAATGGATCACGATAGGCAAGATGCAATCAGTTATGTAGTGTACTGTATGCGTGTGTGTGTATGTTTTAGAAGTGGGTGGGATTGCCACTTACTCCTCTCACACAATGTGACAGGTTGTTTGTCAAGGACGCTATAATGAGGGAGCGTACAGGAGAGCGCTGCATTGAACGCAACCTACTTTTACACAGTGACTAAAGTGCTTTGGAGCGAGAGGACGGGAAAGAGGAGAAACATGGGTGAGAGAGAGAGCAAAAAGGACAGAAAGAGTGTGACGAACAAAGTTGGCTAGGCTGGTGACTAGTCTGTGCGGGTTATTAATGACTAGTGTCTATCTAGGCTGTCTCTAATTCTGTCTGGAATTCAGAAAACCACTGTCCTACATTCAATGCGTGTGTGTGTGCGGACATACAGCAAGGTTGAGAGGGCTGGTGCTCCATCTGATTGAGTCATGCAAACACCACCTGCTCCATCACAGTGCCACCGACACTTCACCCTATGATAAGCTATTAAAAAGTTTCCATCATCACTGTAATTCGACTACCCACATCAGAAATCTGCCTCGTGTGTTTTTGTTGTGTTGGCGAGCCTTCTGTTCACCACAATGGTTTACATACACCACCCGCATACACACGCTCGCTTGTGTTCAAGTTTGAGTCCTCACAGTCTGTAGGGTAAAGAGTTGTTCTAAAACAGAAAGCATGAGTAAACACATTTCTACGACTGATGCAAACAAAGAATGACAAACCCAGCATTAAAATGTTTTTTGACTTATCAAGGTAATCGTATAGATGCCACAGTAGCCAAAAACTGCGAGTATTTTTATTTTTTTTAATTTGATTACTTTTATTTATTTTTATTATTATTATTATTGTATTCTTTGTTTAGTTATTTTTAATTTAGTTTTATTTGGTTTCCCTTGTACCTCCCTCACGCAAGGTCATTTTTAATTAATTTTATTTCAATTAAACACACATATTTTTTTTATTTGATATTATTCATCTTTCTTTTCTTTACTTTTTTAAACAATTTACAGCAGTTTTTTTTTTCTCTTAAGTTCTAAACATTCAAAATTTGCATTTAATTAATTTACATTTTACACCATTTCTTACTTTTAGAATTAAATGGCTTTTTTCCTCGCTGTGTATTGTGCCTGTAAGACTTTCATATAAATGTTCTATCTCTATGTAAAGTCAAAATCAGTGCTGTCATGTAATATGTGTTGCTCTATTAATAACAGCATGCATTACATTGTGACAAGTGTCACAAATAAACCATGCAGAACGTGTTGCAGCAACCATTTAGGTTGATCTAAAAATATTATAGACATTAATAAAAATATACCTTTTCTGATACTGCAAGCATTTGGAAAGGTATTCAGATCAGTAGTTTTAATTTAAATCTTAATTCAAGAGATCAAGTGAAAAGTGAATATCAAGTGATTTTTTGTAACATTAACCAGAAAAATGTTTTAATTTGTACTGCAGTTTATTTGTACAAAATGTAAGCTGTTTAACACAGAATTTAAATTCTCTGCTTTTTTTCTTAAAACTGCCTGATATGATGGTTTCAAGAATGTGTTTGCAAACCTCAAAACAACATGAATGCATCCACAAACACACATGAAAAAGGCAGCCTATGGTTAGATTGGTTCCACAAGTCAAAACAAACACATAGGGAAGTAAGCACTACCCTACTCTGATAGAGCAAGGCACAGTGGGAAAAAAGCATTGATGTCAGCTGTCTAACAGACACAAACACATGTCTGAGAAAAGCAAAGAGATAGTGAGAAAGCTTCACAATGCCATCCAGGAGCTGCAGCCCACTCACAACAGGACAGCTCCATCTCTCCATCCATCCTTTGGTGTAGATTTGTACTTTCTATGTTAATTTTGTCAGTAAATGCCGAGTCACACACCACAAAAAAGCCAGCTCATTCTTACTATGCAGTGAATTTTCATGCCACTGTCCAGTCAACGTAAAGATAAAATACTGAGCTAATATCTTAAATATTAAAATATTAGAAAACTAAAATAACATTTATAAATAGTTAAATCTAAATTACTAAAACACATTTTTTAAAGATTGAAATCAGTTAGCTGCCAATAATTAAGCATTCTGCGTTAGTTCAGGCAGGCCTCGTAGTCTAGCTTCGCTATCAGGTCACCGGATAATTGGATAATTCAAAAAGTTTAACTTAAACAATGTCATTCCGTTGTCATTGTTGCATGCTCTGTTCCCTCTCCTATTTTAAATGGGAGGGCTACCCCTGAAGCTGCTGCTGTTTCCCTGTCTGGCTTTCATGGAGCTCATGAAAAGAACAGGCAATTTCAAACAGAGCCATACCGCCAAATTGTAACTTGCAAATGCCAATAAAGCTAACCTAAATGTTTGTCTATGTATCTTTTATTTATTTCTGACTCAAGAGGTCCTGACTGAAATATATTTATTTCATTAATCAATACATTTATTTATTAACAGAGTCAGCACAGAAGAATGTAGCAAGACTTCTGTGTTCGTAATACATTTTATTAATTCACCTGCATCGTTTGAGAGAGGTGGAGAACAGGAAAAAAAAAAAGAAAACATAAGTCACGCAAAGCAACCTCCAATCACAGAGACAGAGACAAAAGCTGACTTTAAAAATGGGTTTGAAAGGGCACAAAGACTCACGGGAGCCTCTGGAAAACAGCTCGTTTGAATAGAAGAGAGAAAGTGCAGAGAGGAGAGAGCCCCTGGGGAATAGCCCCTATTGTTATTCCATTTGGTGCTTATTGCAGGCACTGGGTCTGAGTGACAATCTGAAACCACAGTGAAGGGGAGAGAGGAGGAGTCGCACTTATCCTTCATGGAGCCGATGCTTTCATTTTACTAGCAAAGTCCAATTTGTGAATAAATCATTCGAGCCAAATCTTTATAGTGAATCGGTTGAACTGGTTAACAAAACCAAACTACAAATATGTCACTGACATACTGAACCAAGAACAGGTTTCCTCAACGCAACAGTAAGCCTATGGGCAAGACTACCGATTAATTAGCTGAGAGGAATGCAGTAAATGGAAAATCGGTTTACACTTCAAACCAGTGTGTTTATAATTAAGATACATTAAAATAATATAGTGAGACACACCAAGCTGCAATATCAAGCAGCAAAACTAGCTGTTTGGAACAGCAAAAAATAGCTGAATGTGGATGAGACCAGAAGCCAAAACCATAAAATTTACAATGCCAACTCTTACAGGAAAAATAAGGTGGATAGTAGTCATTATTTATTGACCCTTATGTCATTCCAAACCTGTATGACTTTCTTCTTCTGTTAAACACAAAAGATATTGTGAAGAATAACTAAGCAGTTTCAGTTCCAATTGATTTGTATTGTAAAGACAAAAAATATAACAGAAATCAAAACTGTCTGGTTATAAACGTTCTTCAAAATATCACAGAAGAAAGAAATACATACAGGTTTAGAACATCATGAAGGGGAAGCAAATGCTGGCAGAATTATCATTTTTGATGAAAAACAAAATTAGTTATATGACATTTAACTATAATTATAATCATATAATTAATTATATGACAGAATTATGAATACACACATACAAAACAGTTTTAATTAATACATTTGTGAGCTGAATCGTGGCTGCAACAAACTGCACTGGGAGAAAATTACAAAAAACATTTAATAATACAAATTTTAAAAAGCAAAAAAAAAAAAAAAAAAACTGCAACATGCTTACGTAAAGCACTTTTGGAACATTTTAGAGCATGTGATATGCCAAGTGGTTGCCAGGAACCACGCAATGACACAAATGAGGCCTTTCTGAGTCAGGGGTGGGTCTAGGGTCAGTGAATATCCAGGGCTTCTGTGGATGTGCATGAGGCCATCCTTTGAAGAAATTTTAGAATATGATAGACTAATATAAAATGTTTCATCTGCAAGGATGTCTTCTAGAAAGTAAATATCACAGCATTACTGGGGCTAAAGGTCAACTAACCTTTAGTCAAAGCTTTAGAGAAGGCCAAAGATCTAGTTTTGTCTTGAGAATTCTTGTGTTTATACTGTTGCTGCATTTATTTTAAAATGAAAAAGTAAAAAAAAAAAGGCTAAAGCCTAGAATTTTGCAGTTTACTCAAGCATCCACTTTGTTGCAGAAAGAGCTACAATGTGCCAAAACTGTAATAATGATACTGTAATTTAACCCCAAATTAGAACATAATTGCATTTCTAAATGGGTTTAATAGTGATAAATATGGCCAGGCAGAAATCTTTTATACTAAAATTGATATGAAAACATTTGGTGCTTCACTAAAAAAACATTTGGGGCTTAAGATCTGAAAGCCCACCCTTATTGCTCAGGGAGAAATAAATAAAATTACATTTGCTCATTCAGCAGATGCTTTTATCCAAAGCAACAAACAAAAAGCAGTACAACATTAGCGATTAGCCATTTGTGCTTGGGGAGGCCCAGAAGACACATCTGAAGAGCCATATATATATATATATATATATATATGTCACAAACTGTACCGCTGTGGCTCCCTCTACTCCCCGCTAGAGGGAGCCTTCACATGGACTTATGGACCTTTTATTCACTACATCTCCCATAATCCCTTTGTCATGAACTTCCTGTGTCCTCTCACCTCTCACCCCTGTCGGCCATCTTGCTTGCACACACCTGCTAATCATTACACCTCATCACTCACAATATAAAAGCCATTCACACACACAGCCATTCGCGAAGTCTTGATTTAGCTAACCCCTGGTCATTTCCGAGCGTCTTTCCGTGTTTGTTTTCCCCGTTCCCGACTCCGTTGTTTCCTGGTTCCTGATCGTTCTCCGCCGGCCCTTTCGACCCCTCGCTTCGTTCCTGGACTACGTTTTCCGCTCGCTGCCCGCCCCGACCTTTACGCCTGGACTCTATGACCACTCTTGGACTTTCTCCCCTGATACCGTTAGCCCCTGTTGACCCTGCCTGTTTCACCACTGCTTTTGTTAATAAAGCTTTGCAAATGGATCCACATGTCTCAGCCCCTTCCGTTACAATATATATACGCTATCGTTCAAAAGTTTGGGGTCAGTAAGACTTGCAATTCTTTTTTTAATGAAGTCAAGGCTACATTTATTTTATCAAAAATACAGAAAATAAACTGTAATATTACAAAATGTTATTACAATAGAAAATAATGTTTTTTATTTTCATATACTTTAAAATATAATTTATTCCTGTGATGCAATGCTGATTTTTCATCAGCTGTTACTCAGTTTCCCAGGCTTAAGTGTCACATGATCTTTGAGAAATCATTCTGATATTCTGAATTATTAGTAGAATTATCAGTTTTGGAAACAGTTGTGCCGCCAATGTTTTTTTTGGTTTTTTTTTAACCTGTATTTTTTTCTTTCAAGAACAACATTTATTCAAACTATAAATCTTTTCTAGCAATGTAAATCTATTATGTCACTTTTTATTAATGTAACAATTTATTCATTTCTTTCAAAAAAAAAAGAATGAATAAACATTTACTGACCCCAAACTTTTGAACGGTAGTGTGTATATATATACATATATATATCATGAAAAGCACATTTGCATAAATGTTTCAATGCACAGAAGCTGCATAATTGTCTCAATCTTGGAAAACCATGCATTAGATGCTCAGTGGTTGATTGTTCATTCTTGAGCATAGGTGACAATACAAGATGTGCACTGATTGCAGTAACACTGATAAAAAGGTGAAAAAGGGTAGACCTTGAAATGTGATACAGAAATAGAAGAAGAAAAAAATACTGCATGTTGATCATTTTCTGCTGTGTTTAGTATGTAGCACACAATGCAGATTAAACCAAAACTATAACCTAACAAAACAAAACAAAAAACAAGGCTATTAAGCATCATTCCATACCCGTTTATGTATGTTTGTTTAATTTGTATTATGATTATTATTATTTTTTATGTTAATCAGTTTTATTTATTAATTCAGATGAGGAGATAAATGAATGTGCAAATCTCTGACTGCTCTGCTAAACTTTGAAGGACGATGTGACCTGCATACACAGTGCATAGAAAAACAATTTCAGCAGACAGTTCAGGGAGGTCGAACCATCTGGGCAAAAGCTCTCAAATTGAGTTTCAATAATCACAGGTTTCGTGAGGACATAACAGCAAACTGGCTATAAAGTCTAACACCTGGGGTGGACATTGCATTTTAACTGTTACTATCAGAAATAAAAGAAGATTTAAAAGTACTGCCGAGGATGGCAGTTCTCAAGAACAGTGGTGCAAGTGAGGTTCTTAAAGGTCATCAGTGTGCATCCTTTCAAGTGTATCTTTAGACTGCATTGTTAAAAGACACAATGGAATCTTTGAGGGCTTCTTCTTGTACACAAAAGACTGATACTGCATGCTTTCATTGCCCACAGTGTTAGCCTGTCTTCCGTTTGGATCAGCATTCATCAGTGAGGTGGTGGTCTTGAAAGCATATAGGATTTATGCGTAGGTCCGGCCTGACTATAGCATGAAGCCGCAACGAGGTGACGGCTGACAGCTGAACTTAATGTTAGATACTAACTAAGATGAGCTGATCTGGATATTAGTTTAAAGGGACCACTCTCAACATCTAACAAAGGGGATTTCTGTGACAGATGGTTGTGAATGCGAAGACTGCAGGCACCATTGCTCATAAGGGTGAGCCTATAGACATTAAATCAAAGAGACAGTCCATGATTGATCAGACTCCTGAGGGCTAGTTGTGCTCCAAGTCAATAAAAAGACCAGATGGAGACAACATGATTTTGATACAGTGAACTGAACAAAAAACAAGAGCCAGTTGTATAAACTTAAAAAGACTGTGGGTAATCAGTCTTACTTTTTCAATTTCAAATGAAGCAGTTTATGCAACTAGCCACTGGTGTACACGTTTAGTTCTTAGAATGAAGTGAGTAAACAATGCCTTTTAGGGGGTGAACCTTGCATTTAAAGTCAAAAGGTGGCTCTGGCACTCGACCCACCTTGTGGTTTCATTTTCAATTTTGTGTCTGTACTGCTCTGTGATAGACTGAATGAAGCACAGTCTTCCATCTGACTGCTTCCTCGATCAATTCTGCGCTGTTAGCCGCACCTGTAATCCTCCTGCCTGCAAAAACTATACACTGACCAATCCACTCTCTCTCTGTTGCTCTCTTTGTAATGGTGACTAAACAAACAACCTAGCTGGCTTCAGATAGTCACGTCTTCCTCGTCTTCTTCTGGGATGCCTTTGTGCGAAAAGGCCACATCGCAAAACCAGTATCACTCTATAAGTACAGTCTCTGTAGTTCTGATTTATTCAGTTATTTGAATTAAAGACCATTGACCACTGAAAATGCAGTGTAGGTAATTTACCTTGTGCAGCTGCAAACACACTCAAGTGACCTCTTGGTACTATTTGCACATTGAATATTCTAAACTGCCTGATGGTATAACAGTATATTTAGCTTTCTAGCCATTTTGAAGCAAAGCATTTCACAAATTCATTTTATGTTTGCTACAAATACATTTGTACAGATGAGTTTTATCTGTATAAGTTTTTATACCGTACAAACAGTAATATTGTGGACAATATTGTGAAATATACACTGACGTGTAAAAGTTTGAGTTATTTTTTAAAGATTTTTTCGTATGCTCATCAAGGCTGCATTTATTTGATCAAAATTTCAGGGAAAACAGTAATATTGTAAAATACTGTTTCAATGTAAACTGTTAAACTGTAAAATAACTATTCTAAAATGTAATTTATTCCAACATCTTTACTCCAGTCTTCGATGTCACATGATCCTTCAGAAATCATTTTAAAATGCTGATTTATTATCAATGTTGAAAACTGTTGTGCTGCTTAATATTTTGTTAGAAACTGTGATACTTTTTTCTTCAGGATAAGTTAAAAGAACAGCATTTATTTAAAATATAATTTTTTGTAACAATATAAACTACCATTTAAAAGTTTGTGGTCAGTAAATTTTTATTCTTATATACTTTTATTCAGCAAGGATGTGTTAAATTGATAAAACGTGATACCAAGGACTTATATTGTTAGAAAAAGAAATCTATTTTAAATAAATTATGTTCTTTTTAACTTTTTATTCATCAAAAAAAATTCCAAGAAGTTCAAAAAAAATATTAAGGAGCACAACTGTTTCCAACATTGATAATAAAATTAATAAATCAGCATATTAGAAAGATTTATAAAGGATGTGACACTGAAGACTAGAGTAATGGCTAAAGAAAGTGTATATAAACCTATGTTGTTCTATTTAATACACAACAATGCAATTAAGTTCATCTATGTAAGGAGGAAGAGTCTAAAAATTCTTCAAGCCCACTTGTACATAGTCAAAAATAGTCGAATTCTGTTGAATATGGCCCTGCTAAGGTAGAACACATGTTTTTTTCCCAAACCCACAGAGCAGCAGCTGGTTTCTGGTAATGTTCCTAACCTCCAGCGGACAGGATTGAGATCGTGAATACCCTTCAGCAGCACAGATATCTAAGTCACATGTGCTCACACACTAAGTGCCCCATTCATCACTCCAACGGCCCCAGAGTGCAACGAGAACCCAAGACTGTAAAACCTGGATTCTACACCTCTCACGTCTCTCCATGTAAGTATCTGGGTTTTACATTTTGCACAAGACTCTGCAGAATACCAATGACTGATTCACTGAAATGGAGGATATATAGACTGAAATACTGTTTGCAAGCAAATGGTCACAGTTAGGTGTGATATAATGCTATGGGCAGCTGCATTCATTTCTGCAGTGTGGAAGTGTCAGAAAGGGGTCACTTGTTCTGAACCTACACTCAGGTCATTATCAAGCAGAGCTGGGCACCATTCCAAATTTAATAGGAAATGCTGGCAAAAATAATGCATAACTGAAATGAAATCCTGGGTATCAAGATGTGTATGGCTTAATATGACGCAAATTATGTCTCTTACTGAAATATGTAGCAGAAAAACCATAAAAGAGTTTCAAAAACGTCATTTAAGAAATCCACATAATTTGATATATTTTGGACTATGTGGGGCCCCATTATTTTAATTAAGTGAAATGGCTGCACTCAGTGAGTTACTGCCGCTACCTGTTGCTATTTTTACCGCAACACAACTCGGAAAATAAAATACTTGTACAATGCCACATTGTGCAGCTTTTGGTTTTCATTTTCAGGTGAAGGGGAAAAAGAGAAGTGATTAAAGTCTTCACTGCTTTTCCTAGTCATAAAAAGAAGAGCAAAGAATGGGAAGATGCCTGTGGGATGAATAAAATTTCCTAAAGATTCATGTCTTTGTTCTCTCCACTTCAGTGCTGATGCCTTCGACCACAGCTACTGAAAATGCTTACAAACGGCAAGAACAAGAAATGCTAGATGCCATCCTGGCAGGATGTGAACATGCCATTGCTCGTCATGACGCTGCAGCCACTGAAGGAGTTTCTCACTATATCCGGGGTGTTCAGACACCTTGTGGGGAAAATTGATGGTACGACATTTGGTTTAGGCCTACATTTACATCCATTGCCACCTGTAAGCTGTTTTAGTAGCTGTGATCATCATATCAGTATTTATTTTCAGAGTTGTGTTGCGGTAAAAATAGTAACAGGTAGCTCAGTAGCTCACTAAGTGCAACAATTTCACGTCATAATGGCACTCCCCATTGTCCAAAATATGTATAAAAAGACTTGGATATTTTAAATAACATCTTTCATGGATTTTCTACTACATTATTCAGGGAGACATAATTTATGCTATATTAAGCCATACACATTATAATACCCAGTGTTCCCTTTAAAAATGTTAAATATACTGTAAGAAAAAAAAAAAAAAAAAAAAAAATATATATATATATATATATATATATATATATTATTTAAGTCATAAAGAAAGATTATTTGAGTACAGTTTTAAAATGAAATACTATTTCAGTATTTCTCTTGTAAAATTTCGAAAAAACTTATTTATTTGTATTTGTCAAATGTGCTAGCAATTTCTAAGTGAAAACTGTTTATAGTTTTTTTTACTGTATATGGCCTCCTTATGAGTGTTTTATAATATAATATAATTTAATATAATATAATATTTGTATTATTCATCACTATTGTATTTATTCTCCAGAATTACTGAATTTAAATCTTAACTTCTGAATTCTGCACAATTCTGTTACCAAAACCAAGCTAATCATCAAAAGCTATCCAAGCTATCATTAAAAATGATTTGGATCACTTTCCAAAAGGACACAAATAAGCATGCATGAATTCATGAATGAATCAAACAGTTACAAAACTTACATTCTGCACCCTTAGAGTGTAACATCATCAATATCACGTCATAATTTCACCTAAAACTTCTTTGAGCAGCCTATAGGCTAAACTCTAAGGAGATTAGCCCGTAATCGTCACTGAGTAGCTAGCAGCTGGGTTGAGACCAGTTGAGCTGATAAATTGAGTTATTATATAGTTTGATCAGACAATGAAGTTGAGACTAGGGGCCTGCTTTGATGTAACATCTGGACGATGCACAAAACAATGAGAAAGTGAGTCCTGTTTGCTGATGCTCATGACAAACACAAAAGGACTAGGCCCTGGGTACAGCCATCTGCTCATGTATGGCCATATACGTGCGTACATATGAGTGTGTCTCTGACGGGCACTTTTGTTACTGCAAATCTTTTGCCTAGAGCCCGATGGAGAGGAAGCCGGGTTACTCACCGCCATTCAGTCATAACATATTAAGGCTTTGTGCTAAACAGACAGTGAGTCAGCTCTCACGGCACAGTTTTAGGCCTCTGCTGTACAACCTATCCGCCTGTGTCGTCATCTCACTTCCCGTAAGGCTATGCATTACCGGGACAGTTATGAGTTTGGAGGCTCCTACAGTGACCTATAAAACTGCATAACAGTGCCTTACAGCAAGGGTCTTGAAGACGGGGGCCCACAGTGATACTGCACGACGTCTGAATATGATTCTTTGATTTTAAACTAATATTCGTTGGAAAAAATGGATTATGCGGTACACAAAAATAACTAAGTTCGTTAAGTTATGCTACATTTAATTGAATCTCTGACATTAAAATTAATTTGGTAAAGGCAACAAAAAATTCAAGAAAGTAAATACATAAAACAACAAACAAACAAACAAAAAAACATTCATATTATATTTAAAAACAACACTTGGTGTTATTAAAAAGTTGGCCTGAATCTCCAAAGACAGCAGTTCTGTTAAATAGCTTACATAAATATAGGTGACCTGGTAAAGTAATCAAAGATATCTCTGCAACATATAATTAATACACGACACATGCACTGCAATTGATGGAACCAACAAACTATAAAGTGTACGAGGTTAAAATCTCAGATGCGGAGCCAAAAACGAGAGAGAGAGAGAGAAGTGGCCAGGGCACCCACGCAAGAGCAACTTATTTCTTGGCTGTCACTTTTCATTAGGCGGCAGAACAGACAGAGAGCGCTGACTGAAGTGTTGCATCAAATTTGCAGGCTGGTAATTCCAGGCCACCTGTGGGCTGTGTAAATATTTCAACGGGGGTTCCCCCAGGCTCTGTGAGGTAATGCTGTGGACACTCTTATATTTTTTATCAGTGTAGAGGATGAAGATGTGAAGAAGTGTCAGGAGGGGGTCACATGCTCTGACCCTACACTGAGGTAACTGCGAATCAATGCCTGTCAAAAATGTCCTGTCCAAAATTTAACTGAGAATGCTTTTCAAAGTGTGTAAATTTGATATATATATATATATATATATAATTTATTGCATTAATAATTTCATTTTCCAAGAGGATGCTAATGAACGATGAATTAATGAATTAATTATCTTATAAGAAAATAACTGTATCATTTTTAGACATTAGTGCTGGAAAGCGAGCCAAATAAATGAAACAAGTGATGATGGTAAACAGAACAAGTACATGAAACATGTATTCATATGTAGTGCACGAGTAATGATACAACTCACTACTGATCAATATGTCATAGCTGACTGCTCTCGCTCTTAGTCTCTCTTTCCAGTAAAATGATCAAACACACTCAAACTGAAGTCTTTTTTGAAATTACATGTAACTAACATGAATCAATTTTTCATCTGTACTGTACAATGCTCAGTCACCATTTCCAGGTTTATCCTTCATGTTACAAAGAATGAACAACGCTGAGGGTCCTTGCATTGAAGGATGAGCACTTTTCAGGAGAATATTTTCAGGGCCCATGTATTTGTCACGATCTGTACCGTTGTGGCTCCCTCTACTCTCCCCTAGAGGGAGCCTTCACATGTACTTTTGGACCATTAGCTCACTTCATTTCCCATAACCCCTTTCTCGTAAACTTCCTGTCACCTTTCACCTCTCACCCCTGTCGGCCATCTTGCTTTTCAATGCATAAATAGCCCGGTTCATTCACCATTTCTTTGCGAAGTCTTGATCAGTTTACTGTCATTTCCGAGCGTTTTCCGTGTTTGTTTTTCCCGTGTCGACCCCCCTTGTTCCCTGGCTCCTGTGATTGTTCTCCGCCCGCCTTTTTGACCCTTGCTCGTTTCTGGACTATCCCATTGATCGCTGCCCGCCCCGACTATCTGCCTGGACTATCGTTTGCCCTACTGGATTACCTGTGTTGTACCCGTCTGCTGTTTTGACCACGCCTGTCGACCATGAGTTTGTTTAATAAAGTTTTGCATTTGGATCCACCCGCCTACGACTCCTTTATGACAGTATTGAAGGTTGTGCATTCTTCAATAAAATACTACAAAAATCCCTCCCCCTTTACATAAAACCCAGCATTCATCTACAAACAAAGAATAACACCATCTACATGGAATTGGGGAAAGAAAATACATTTAGAAAAACTGCCAAATGGACAAGGACATCTGGCAAAGTTTAGATTCTTGTAGATAAACTGTATTCAAATAAGACAACAAACTCGTGTTGATTATGTTAATAAGCAGAGATACTTTGAAATGCCGGTACAAAGGCAGCGGCTGACTGGGGACAAGAATTCAGTAAACATTCAATCAATCCTTTGGAGAATGCAGGAGTCTGTTTGTGTGTGGGTTTGGGGGAAAGCTCAGTACAGCTTTGTGCCTTTGAGCTCTAAACACAGGGCAATATGGCCATCCATACTCACTAATGACTGAAACTATGAAACCCAGGGATGGCAAAGCTACCAGTGCTTTGGTACAAAGTTAGAAGTGAGGTGGAAAAAAGAAAAATACAGCCAGTTATGTCTTGAAAAAAATAAAAATCGAACATGAATTTGAAGGAAATTAACTTTACAGCTATTTTTCTAACTAGCTTCTCAGCAAACAGTATTGCTGTATTACCTAAAAAGAATGCAATGAAGACTGACAATTAAGCAGTTTTATTTCAGGCATCACTCTGTTCTGTTCTATTTGTTATACTGCTTGTAATTTTAGTCTTTTATTGACTGTTTATTTTTTTTTGTTATTACCTGAAGAACTTAAAGCACTGTTTGCTTACATGCATTCAACATGGAATCTTTATTTTATTTATTTTTTTTATCATATTTCTATAAACATTTGAAATAACTATCTTCAACAGCATATGCATTTTCCTTTGGTTAAAAAAATACTGACACAGATTTGTTTTTGTTTTTTTTCACTCCTATTAATTTATTTGGAGTGCCAGAGGATTACCATTGGCTCTGCTTGTTTGTGACCTTACTCTAATTTGTGCTGTTCTTGGTAAATTGTGTTGGTCATTATGGAAATGAGATGTTGCGTCTGCATTCTTTCATTTGCACACTGTCAGTAGATCACCCGCAGAACTTTCCACTCCCATTGGTGTTGAGTTTTTTTTCTTTCTTTTTTCTTTTTTTGAATTGCGCTCTTGTGCTAATTTGCCTTGTTGAGTAAATCTTGCCCTTAGTCTTCTTTTGTATTCTTTCTGCTCGCAATTTTTTTCTGTAACAACACAGTTTCCATGTTGTAAACCAACTTAAATCAGTCTTTCAGTTGATTGGTTGACTTACTGACTGGCCATCACAACACAAAAATGCAGAAAATTATATTCAGCATATATTTTTGAAATGATCAACGACCGCGCCAGTCGTTACAAACCCATTAGTTCCGTAAAAATCATCCAGATAATTTTCAAATTAGACTTCAAAATAGTCCATCAATGTGTTGAAAGATCTTGCAGTGTGGGAATTCCTCTCTGAGATGGCCTTTTTTTAAATCCTCTCCACGTTGCTGAAATGTGGTTTTATTTCCTTATTCTAAGCGATTTGCTTACACGACTGCGATTATTTCCACAAGCTATCAGCTTTGTCGGTACTCTGGAGTCTCCTAGCGCCCCGGCACTTTCATGTCCCACATCGCCCCTCCTCTGTTTCCTAATACGTCTCCTCATTTCAAACAGTGGAATGCAATCACCTAGTCTCCCTCAGTGGACACACAAATCAGCAAAAAGCCTCTTCATCTCGCATCTTATCAAAACAGTTCTCGCTTGACAAACGGCAGTATGGAATATATTATGAAAGCGTTACCCTCATAAAATATGCTGCGCTGCAGCTTACACGCGATAATAAAGGAATAAAGAATCTCTCCATAGTGGAAAATATGCTAATTAGCCAAACAAAACATTCATCAAGAACTTTGCTCGTCGAAACGGAGTCTGTGCAGCGGTAAGAGTGCTTCGTTATTGATAGACTATCTCATTGACCTGTTCTTGGCAGAGTTTGGAAATCGATGAGGCGTCGATCTCATATCCATATTTGGCCTGATGAACATATGGCGAAATGTTTTGTTCTTGTGAGGTTGGTGGAGCAGCTTCATTAATCATTGCTTCTTCTAATGGGCCAGCAGAGAGCACTCGCGGCTTCTTAACAACGCTGGAGCCCGTCCCGGCCTCTCTCTGGCACTGGCCTGTTTGGATGTCTTTTTGTGAGCTGAGAGTTAAGGGAACGGACCTCACAACCTCCCAGCGTCAAGGGAGCCTGTTCCGAGCACAGGGCTGCAAAAGCATGGCACCCATTGGCCGCGGAGGCAGATGGGCACCACAGGGAATTCCGAGAGGTGTAGCGGCAAATCTGTCAACATACTACAAACATGGTGGGTAATTAATGTGGCAGAAAGGGAAGTCAGGCCCTTCCTCCAACAACACAGCCCATACTGGGTTAAGCTCAGACTGAGGAGCACACGGATGAGCCATAACTGGCCTGACATTGAAGCATTGAAGAAAACTGCACTTTTCTAAGATGTGATGCAGTTGAAGGACATGGGAAGGTGCTCCTAAATGTTAACAACACTAAGAATTAAATAATTAAAAATAACTGTGATAAAACACATGGTGTGTCTGATCTCACAGATATAGGACAGAAAATAGAAAGATTAGGTTGAAAAGACGGAATCAAGAAATACAGTCTGTGGCAGGGGTTAAAAAAGCTAGATAATATGAACTGAATGTGGAAGCTTCTCTAACAGCATTCTGGTAACTCGTTATTGGACTTCATCTATTATTTACCAGAAGCACACGGCAGTGCGCTTTCCTGAGGAGCCAAATTGTAAGCCTAATTTGACGGTTCCTCGGGGGGTTAGTACATTAGTAAAGACAGTTGGCCATTTACCTGGATAATTTAATATACAGTTTCAAATCTTTTTTTTTTTTTTAAACAGGAAAAAAAATTAGGGATGCACCGAAACGAAAATTCTTGGCCAAAGCCATAACCGAACAAAATGAAACACTGGGCTGAAGGCCGATTACAGAATAAGGTTTTTTTTTCTTTTTTTTTTTTCCATGTATTTTGCAAAAATTTTTCACCATTGCATTAAAAAGTAAAAAAGCCAAAATGTGCTTTAGTTTTGTCTTGCTTTTCAAAGAAAAAAAAAATCTATTACAAAACAACAATTTAAAAATATTTACTTAACACTGAACATTAACATTCTAGCAAAACATTATAGCCTACCAACAAATCACATTTTAACTTAAAATAAATAAGTTAGTAAAATAATATTCTTTGGCGATTTGTTTTTTTTTTTGTTTGTTTGTTTTTTTATGTACAAATCAATGCAGCCTTGTTGAGCAGAAGAGACTTATTTTAAAACATTAGAAAATATTATATATCCCAATTTGAACAATACGTGTTAATACATGTATTAATAGAGCTGTTGTAATGATTGTTATCATTATTTTTGTCTTACTTTTTTATTTTATTTTACAGAACAACAGTAAAGTTACAGTACTAACCTTTATGAATGTTGACGTTTATTTTGATGGAAACCGCACAAGACGTCGGTGACGGCGGTTTCCTTGTGCTTTGGACTTTGAACCTTGGCTAACAAGCTCATGCAGCGCTGTCAGAATACATACAATTTGTATGTGTATTAGAAAAAATTAGAAAAAATGAGAAAAAACGTTCTGTAGTTTATTTACTAATGGTTTAAGGCCATTTCACGATTTCGGTCATCATACAGAAACCAGTAACCATCATACAGTCTTTGGCTGTTGGTGCTTTAAATGATGTTTGTGTCTTTCTCGGACAGTTTTAAACACTTCCACACTACAGACATGTTTGCTACATGAGTGCACACCTCTATCTGATCGTGTCACATTATTGTTCGGTATAATTTATTCCGTCTATTCGCTTATTCAAACCGAACACCGAAATAGCTTTTTTTGCTATTTTTGGCCAAATAATTTTGGTTGCTGAACATCCGGTGCATCCCTAAAAAAAAAAAAAAAAAAAAAAATTTGATGAATGATTTTGTTTAAAACAAAAGAACAAAATAGTTCCCTGAAAGAAAACAACATATTCTCAGAAAAGCCAGAAACACTCAGCAGCATCTATATTTGTCTCTGCTTTCAAGACGAGTTTTATTGTTCAAGCTAAATAAAACAAAGAGTACTGAGTCGTGCTGAACAACAGTGCTGCAATTTTAGAATGCTGCTCAGTTGCTAGAATTATTTTGATATAAGGTTCTTTATCAACCTTTTTAATGGCTGCACCTTCAGTTATTCACAAGCAGTTATCTGGTTTACTCACACAACAGCCTATCAAATAATAATGCAGTCCTCATATGAGGATGAAAATAATAATCAAAACTAATAATAATAATAAGTCTATGTATGTAGGTAACAGACAACAAAAAGCAATAGGAAAAAAAGTCAGTGTGTGACTATATTGCTTAGCACCCTGTGTTTAAATGCTTCAAAAAGAGCCAACGGTGGATTTATACAGAGAGGTGACAAAAGCTGTCAGTTTGTTGTGGGTGTAAAAAGTGTAAAGGCTATAGACAGATTATTAACAGGCTGCTAGGCTCGGTTTAGTGGTCTTCTGTTACCTATAAAGCTGGATTTAAGGAGGTATAAATCTCAGCAGAGCTGAAGGCTATCTCTCTCGGGATCAAAACCGTGTGCCTGTATGCTGGAAAAATCACTCAGTGGTAAGGGATACGTGTGGGAATGAGAGGAAATGGCCACATCCACGGTGCCAGGTTTTTGTGCCCTGGCCACAGTTACTGTAGCATCTTGACCCTGCAGTCTGGTGCCCACTTAAAAAGGCCAAAACAAAGGTTTGAGGTTTTGCTCCAGTTAGCCCCTGCTGGTGGATGCCATAATTACACCATCTGGCAGCAAAAAACATTTATCTCCATTCACAGTTCTTTGGAAATGTTGAAATAATTGTAAATTACAGAAATATGATTTATATAAACGAAACATATAATTCATATTTATTTTAATTATAGAAGACAATTTAGCAGTTCCCAAATTAATTTTGGATGCATCCTAAAACCATGAAAATTACTTTATTTTTTTCTACCAGTGCCAATGAGTTGCATGGGAATGATGAAATATTTTTCTCCAGGTATTACAGACCTCCTTGAGCAAAATAATGTATCTCTTTTAAAACAGTACAAATATGAAACAAATAGTTTAATGCAGTCTGGTGCCCAAATAAAAAGGTTCAGAATTTCTCCTGTTAACCCTATCTATAGCCAGATTAAAATATCCTTGTTGAAAAAACATTTCTAATTATTAAATACACCTTTTTGGTTACACTTTATATATATGAACTACACGTAATTACTATATGGTTAGGGTTAAGATTAAGATTTAGATTTGGGTTATTTGCATGTAATTATGCATAATTAATTGCTATTATAATAGTAAGTACATGTAACATGTGTAACCTTAAAATAAAGTATTACCACTTTTTCTAATAAATACATTTTTATTTATATAAAGCACATAAAAAAATATTTATAAAACAATTCATTACATTACAGCAAGTAATTTACCGGTTACAAAATTAATTCTGGACGCATCTTAAAGCGTGAAATGGACTTTTATTTTACTCACCAATTAGATGAATGGGAATGATAATGATATCTTTTTGCAGGTATTACTGGCCAAAAGATGCACCTCTTTTAAAAAAACATAAAACTGAAACAAATATTCAGATGTAAAAGTATCAAAAAAGGGCCAGATGGCTGTGGTTTGGCAAAAAATGGCATCATCAACCTAAGTTCTTATCTGTTGGCCAACCTCTATGTGGCTATTAAACAAATCCTTCGAAAAACCATCATCTGTCCTGTAGCAGGACGAACGCGGCTCTGTTTTTGAGTGTCGATCAGAGCTGGGTGTGCTTTTTGTCTGTTAGCTGGAGATAAGGTCAAGTGGGAGCTATAGAGCCAGCTGAAAACCACATGTCCGACCCATTAATGCCCAAGCATTACGCATCCGCGGGGCAAAGCGTGAGAAAAAGACAGATGAAGGGGACCTGGCAGATCTGGGAAATCATACTCAGTTCCAACACAATAAGTGGGACATTAGGCTGTCATTTTGGCTCAAACGGAGTGCCCATTCTGGCTCAGTTTGTGCACATCTGCAGCGTGGAGAGCATTCGTGCATGAACAGAGGAGCTAATGGAGTCACTGAAGGGTTCGAATGCCCTCTTATGACACCATATTCTCTGCAGCTACAGGACTGATGTGATGGTCGTTCACCCGGCCAGAAAGCCAAACGAGTCTCAGGGCTCAAGCGCGGGAGGCCCTGCAGGTGTTGACGCGACCCAGCGGGAGTCCCGCTCACCTGTGTGGCCACTGCGACAGCTGCTGCAGGGAAAAAAAAAAAACGTTCGCTGGAGCGCCCCATCAACACTTCCCTATATACGCTTGAGTGTGTGTTTTCCTGTGTTTATTTTTCAGTAGTGACTAACTTGCCTGCTGGGGGTTGGAGTAATTACCAGTCCGGCTTACCCTAGTCATTAGATTTTATTTATTATCCATCAGAAGTGGGAGAATATAATTAGAAATCACAGGGATACAAACATGCAATTACCATTCGAATACATGTCTCCTCGGCAGAGGCCAGAGAAGCCTTATTAATAATTCAGAACAGCTTCCTCTAAGAGCCCAGTGGTACGACAACTGACAAGCTGTGTCTGCTCAGCTCCTAATGAGGATTAAGAGCAGTAAGACACTAGGATGTGTCTCTCATGACAAGGTATGACCAGTCGACTGTGCCAGGTCCGTAATGCAAATAGGCATGAATATGAGCTACAGAAACAAAAAAAAATCCTGCATCTGAATCAGATGATGAAAGATATTTATTCCACTGTAATCTGAGTTCCCTTTCAGTCAGTCATGTTCAAAGTAACATAACCGAGACATTTCTTCTTATTTGTCTTGTTATTCCAGCAAACTCTAACGAACCTCTGTGAAATATTATTGCTCTTATGAGAACTTCTAAGTATGTTCTGATTGGCTGTGACTAATGCTCACCCAGCATTTTTGCTTTCATTGTGGACATACACTACAATTAAAAACCTTGGAATAATTATTATTTTTATGTTTTTGAAAGAAGTCTTATGACCACAAAGGCTTCTTTTTATTTAATGAAAAATACAGTGAAAACAGTAATATTGTGAAATAGTATTACAATTTAAAAGGACTGTTTTCTATTTTAATATATTTTAAAATGTGATATATTTCTGTGATGGCAAAGCTGAATTTTCAGCACCCATTATTAGAGTCTTCAGTGATACATGATTTTTCTGAAATCATTTTAATGTGCCGATTTGGTGCTCAAGAAAAATGATCGCTCTTTGGAGAATAACAACTTAAATTTTGGTCTGGTTCTCACATAAAGCTATAGTATTGCTTCTGAAAGCTGAAGGATTATGTGACAAAGAAGACTGGAGAAATAGATGCTCAAAACCGTGCTTTGCATCACAGGACTCTGTGCAATTTTAAATTGAAATATTATTTTACGATGCTAGCATTTTTACTTTATGTTTGTTAGTAAGCACAGAAGATTTCTGTCAAAAACATGTAAAAAAAATCTTACCAAACCCAAATTACATGTGTTTAGAATAACATGACTGAGTAAATTACTCCATGATATCTGTAGTACTGTGTTCAAAAACTGCATTCCTGAATGATGATGTGATAAACAGATTCATCACAAAAATTGAAAACTCTGCAGGGAGACTGAGATCATTTGAATTTTAATAGACTGCTTATTCCATTCTCTTGCCTTTTTTTTTATTATTCTATGGGCCGGTGATAAACCTACTCATCTCTGCCCTGATACCGACTGCTGTGTCCGAGGCTAAATAGAACAACAACAGGCGTGAATAAAACCCCCTCTAAAGCTCTATCACTCAACAAACCTACACAATGACCACACAAATGAAGAGAGATTTACTGCAACTCCCACACCTGTTGCTCATTGACTTAGCAAAGTGGTTGCAGAATCTCTCTGGAAAATCTCCACTTGTGAATGATATTTTATCATTTATTTCTTAGCTGCATGAAAACTGAAGTACACTGTAAAAATGAATTTGTTGAGTCAACTTAAAATAATTTGTTACCTGGTTGCCTTAAAATTTGAAGTTTAGTCAACTCAGAAAAAGTTTAGTCAACTTGAAAAGAATTCAACTTTAAATTTTGAGGCAGCCGAGTAACAAACACAGCTGTTAAGTTTAACAAACAATTAAAACTATCAGTGATGTCACATTTAATTATATTATTGCTAAACACCACAAAATAATGATACTAACCAGTGATGGAGTGAAATTTTCTAAAATAAAAATCAATTCATAAAAATGTGATCCATCAGAAGATATAATACATTATATAACATTATAACTGATTTTCATCTTCATTTGATTTGTGTATTAAATATCATACTAAATATTATCAGGTGAAAACTTAAAATCTCAAAATTCTTCCTTTGAAAACCATTTTAAAATCTGACATTGCATTACCAAGGAAAATGTACATCAAAATCATATTATAAAATGTTTTTATTCATGGATTATAAAAAATTAAGTTTGGGACAGTACATTTTCACGTCTATGTTCAAAAATGCAAGTGACAGTTAAGGGGTTAACCCATTTAGTGTCTTTTTAAGAAAAAGGTGTATAATTATGTTTTGACAATTAACACATATATATGTGCGTATATTAAACACATACATATGGTACAGACGGTATAGCACACACAAAATGTCTCTAGAACATGACACATCTCACTGAAATAGGTGTCATTAGTAATCGCAACTGTCTCTGTGACAGCCCA
The DNA here is from genome assembly GCA_033026305.1 of Cirrhinus molitorella. NCBI lineage: Eukaryota > Metazoa > Chordata > Actinopteri > Cypriniformes > Cyprinidae > Cirrhinus > Cirrhinus molitorella. Next base: position 31,608,733 of record CM065120.1, read on the forward strand.
AGATGCTGGGAAAAGCGTAAAAAAAAAAAAGTCAGGAGAGCAGCTCCGCACTTTTCTATCAGAAACAATTTCTGGTTGTCAATTATTTTGCACATTTGGTTTGCTGACATGAAGGCTGGAATTTGGGTGTGAAGCTGTGTGAATACAAGTTTCAATGTGAATCTGAATTAGAGTTATTAATCATATTAAACATATTAAAAATGTTATTTAATTACCTCAACATGCTGATTTTGACTACATCAACATATTCACTGAAATGTTTCCCCTTAGGCATCAGGGCTCGCAAAATTTCAAAATTGAAAAGAAAATGCCATCGAAACATTTTTTAAGACTTTAGAAATCATAACCTTAATTGTCACATTAAGCCATACTGTGATTCGTCAATTTGATACTACTAAATTGTAGACTGTTTAAGGACCAGCAGGAACCCTGTATTTAAATAGCCCACTGGGCTGAGCAGTGGTACATTTTGGTAGCCCGACTGGAAGACACAACAGACCCGGGACGTTGGGCTGGCGATTTTGCGAGCCCTGGGCATACAGTTCCCATCACAAGAAAGCTTTCAGAGTTCACCAGTAGTCCTGGTTTGATCTCAAGGACGCCACAGTTAGAAGGTATTGAACTACATTAGCCTGTTCTCTGTTAAATATTGACTTTGATCCTGCAGCACAAGGCCTGGGGGGAAAGTGAGAGTGAGCCAGTCAAACACAGCAGATTTTTGGATCACACACCGGCACTCATCTGTCGGCTGGGCTGCTGATAGACGTGGCCTCTAATAATGTAACATCTATAAAAACACAGCATGTGGACTTCTGCCATATACTGATAGACCCCGATGGGGGCTGGAGAGATGGAAAGAGAGAAAGGGTAGATTTTTGCAATAAAGCACTAGCTTTCATAAAAATCACATTTGTAGCTAAGTGCTAGTCTAGCCTGAGAGTGTATTTACAATATCAAAGCCGCTGAGGTCAGGAGAACGTTCTTTCCTGCAGATAAAGTGAAGAGGTCACCTATTCTGGAAAGTTTTACGCCCCCTCAGCTCTAGACTTTGAGATGCACATAAGCCCAAAGAGCAAGATCTCTTGAAACGACGTTTTCATGCTAACCCTCAGGTTCACCTTTGTGTTTGGAAAAACACATCTGAGGAACACTGATGAGAAGCCTGCCAATCGTCTTGGCAGTTGCCTAGATTATTTCCATAAGTTCTAATTGAACTGTTGGGGCAACAACAGTCTGCAAAACTCTCAGAACTGGAGCCAAGATGCGTTTACTGAGTAAAGCCTATGGCAGAGACCCCTGAGAGAACAGCCAGTAACAACAAAATGCTAACACCCACAGCAGAGCTTTAATAGACTTGTTTAGATAATACACCAGTCCACCGAGGGATTAGAAAAGTGCCAGCAATACTATTATGTGAACATAATGCTAAATGCTGAGTGCAACCTAAATGGAATACACAAACACAGAGATGTCCAGAAGTCCGAGACCACACTAAAAATACAATGTTTAAACATCTGGTGAATAAAGCGTTAGGATTTAAAAAGAGAGAGAGAGAGAAAAAAAAAAAAAAATGTCACGTGTAAAAAAAAAAAAAAATCAAATAAAAAATACAACAAATTTAAATGCATGTACTTTTAACTATTAAAAAACTATGAGCCTCATTCATGAAACACAAGCAGAACAAATTTTTGACACGTTAATTGAATATTTATTGTTAGGCATGTGGTATATTAGTCCTTTTTTGCATTTATGCAATATCCTGGAGCCTGGGAGTCGAGAATATTCCACTGTGTTCCTGGACACGTAATTTAGGTAGTTGTAATTCATAGGCGAGGATTATGCTAGTTGTGCACCCTATTTATGAATGACATACACATGTTTAACTGTCAAATCTGATGATAATGAAGCATTTATGCAATATCCTGGAGCCTGGGAGTCGAGAATATTCCACTGTGTTCCTGGACACGTAATTTAGGTAGTTGTAATTCATAGGCGAGGATTATGCTAGTTGTGCACCCTATTTATGAATGACATACACATGTTTAACTGTCAAATCTGATGATAATGAAGCATTTATGCAATATCCTGGAGCCTGGGAGTCGAGAATATTCCACTGTGTTCCTGGACACGTAATTTAGGTAGTTGTAATTCATAGGCGAGGATTATGCTAGTTGTGCACCCTATTTATGAATGACATACACATGTTTAACTGTCAAATCTGATGATAATGAAGCGTTTGTGAATCCAGAGAAGAGTTGTCAAGAAGGTCTGTCTTACAAGCAAATTAATCTGAATTTACTCATATATTTACGCAACCTTTATAGTCTTCAGACTGACAGCAGAAGGTCTGGGAACCTTGGCTGCTTTGAATGGCCAAGGACCGCCCAATAGGCCATATGACTGAAAGGTAAAGCAACCAATCACATTTCGTTTTCTGCATCATGTTTAGGGTGTGGAAATGTGGCCACAAATAACAGACCGATGTGTCAAAAATTAGTTTAAAGAGCCTATGCTGTGAACTTTACATATTTCACATACTTTTGAGAATCCAGTGTTTAGTTGATTCTGATAAACAATCATTGTCACTGTTGTAAACACAGTGGCTTTCATCTTCCGTGAGGGGGTTTGGCATCATGGCATCTTTTTTTCTAGGCGGAAACACGTCTCCCGTAAATCCAGTATACTTTAACCAATCCGATAAGGACTTTGAAACTCCTGAAGCATTTCCAATTTTGTGTGCCATATGCATCAGATGTTTAGCTAACGGTCTGTGGGTGTGATGTCTGAGGCTACGACTATCATGAATGAGGCCCTTTTTGTGTCGAGACAAACTTATAATGTTGGCTGGACAAAGCCTTGTTTGAAAGTTTCAGAAGGAAACTGGTTTAAAGGACCTGACGTCTAGAGGCTTATAAGCCTTTCACATAATATAACAACAGATAGAATAGACAGAATGATAGAATGATAGATTCAGCAAATTCTGAATTTTGACTAACCTTGCACTGAATGCCTAGAGATTCTTACAGTAAAATGATGTTAAACATATCTATTAGGCCAAATAAAATCTGTGACATCAGAGGAAAGGAGAACAACATCCAACATGGGTTCCTCTGTGTATTGAGGTGAGTTTGACAGCAATGTGGAAAAGAAGGATGTGTTGTTTGTGAACTTGCGAGATGAGTGTTGCTTGGGGAATGACAACTTGATGATGTGGCCTTGCTCGCTGACATTGTGAAGGAAAAGCAATAAAACTAGTGTTAGCCCAAAGACAATGCCCACATTCAGACACACACACACACACACAACTTACATGTTAAAATGTGTCACCTAGACACAGACAGACAGATAGGCAGGTCGACAGATATAGACTGGGAGGATATTGGTCTCGCACCTTTACTACCAACAAGAGTGTTGGAATTTTCAGTCCTGCAAGTCTTCGAGAACATCTTCATTCAGAGACAGAACTTACTGATGGCTTTACTGATGAACCTATATCAACCATGTAGGCAGTTGAAGCGTATCAAATCAATAGCAATCAATATGCTGGGCATACCTCAATAAACAAGACTGATATTCCTTCCAAAAAGAGATATGGAAGGCCACGGAAGTACAATTTATATGACTGAAATAATTCAAGAGGAGATGAGGTCATTTCATGTTACGCTACACGATAGGATGACATGCCATATATAACACTCGAGAAGTGTAGGCAATGACATATATACTGTCATTCCATACAAAATAATACGTTCCCTCTGTTACCAAAAAGATAGCCAGCTGAAAAACGTAAATCAGTTCTGATGCCATACAACATGGACCTTAAAAAAGGCTTTTAAATATTTTACAACAAACTTTTTGAGTAAAAAAAGGGTGTGTGACCACAGGGTGCGTGATATTTTGCATTACTATAGTGATTTAAGTAAAAAGAAAACAAAATTGGGCTGTGGTGCTTGTAATCTCTTTTCCAGGTTTTGTCTAGCATCCCAGGGGGGTTGAGCACATATTCCCGGACTAAGTTTCTGTACCTACCTGGGTTGGTGAAGAGACATGGGAAACTTTCACAAAGAAGCCTTGGCGAAGCTGCCAGGAAAAGAAGCTGCATTTGCATTTGGCAAGAACCAAGCAGTCAGCTCAATATCCCTGTCCAATCTCTTCTCCTCACTCCTTCAGGAAGGTTTAGCGTTGGCCTAGGCTCCACACTTGTACTGGTCTCAGCTCAAAGGCTGTTCCAGAAACATATGAGTGGGTACACTGGCTTCCTGTAATCCCTGTACAAATGACCTTGACTTCAAGGCAGAGCAGCGTGAAGGGGAAGATGTGAAAGCCAACCCAAAAGGTGCACTGACTAGCACAGCATCACATGAAGGCCTTAAGAATATAGTGGTATCCAATGAATGCTAATGAGTGTGCCACGCACTCAAGGTTACAATGTCCACTGAAAAGAATTACATACACACAGAACAAGACGTGCTGATTTTACACAAGAGACACTGCGAGGACAGCCAAAATTCAGCCTCAGCCAGTTTCAAGTGTGATTTAATAGTTCAAAAGCGATCAAATACATTTCAGGCCATTGGATGAGTGAATTGCTTCATAATGTAGAGCAGAGATAGCTGTTGTCTTTCATATTCGCTACCATTCAGAAGTTGAAATGTTCTTGAAAGAAGTATCTTATGCTCGTCAAGGCTGCGTTTATTTGATCAAAAATACAGGAAAAAAAAGTAATATTGTGAAATAGTATTACAATGTTATAACATGTTTTCTATTTCTAAATCTAAATCGAATTTATTCCTGTGATCAAAGCTGAATTTTCATTGTCTTTACTCCAGTATTCAGTGTCATGTTATCCTTCAGAAATCATTCTAATGCTGATTTTTTTTCATCAGTACTGGATACAATTGTGCTGCTTATTATTTTTTGGAACCTGTAATACTTTTTTCAGGATTCTTTGATGAATAAAAAGTTAAAAAGAACAGCATTTAAGATGGAAATCTTTTCTAACAATATACACTACCGTTTAAAAGTTTGGGTCAGTAAATTTGTATTCCTTCTTTTTTTGAAAGAACTTCAGCAAGGATGTGTTAAATTGATTAAAAAAAGTGAGAGCAAACTCATATTGTTAGAAAAGATTTTAATTTTGAACTTTTAATTGCATCACAGATTCTAAAAAAAATATTTGGCACCACAATTGTTGCCAACATATATAATTCTAATAATAAATAGGGCTGGCTCGATACCACTTTTTCAGAAACGATCCCGATCTGATACAAAAAACTGAGTATCTACTGATACCGTTGCCGATCTGATACCAGCACAGATCAGTTTTGAATTTCTATATCTCAGTGTGTGTTGACCTGATCATCACTCTCTTGTGTGTAACACACAATGTGCTCTAAAGAAAAACAACAGATGAATGAATATATACTTATAACCTACGACAAAAATACTATTGTAAACTATGTTAGTGGATAATTCAGTAGCAAAGTGCACAATAATTTAATAAAATGTAAAATTAGTAAAAAAACATTTAGTGGGGAACAAATAGAAGTGAATAAGCGTATGACAATATCTGATAAAATTATGCACATTGCTCTTTGTATTGTTGTAAAATACATTCATGAAAAACAAGTAATATATCTGAATATATACAATTAAAAGACATTTATTTAAATATATAGCACAGTAATGAGGCAGCACCACATCACAGATGAGACCAACAAGAAAGGCTATTAATAATCTTTAACTGCGCAAAAGTATTATAAAACGGAAGGCTCCAATGGGGTATATGCGTGACAGACTTCCGTTTTCTGCTAAACAGGTCTCGTTGTTTCCGGTTCACGCATTTTGCGTATGCCTCGTTAAATATGAAGATGATTTACTCAAGATGCCTTCAGATTAGACAGTAAAGATGATCATAACCCATGTCCATCACATATGTGGACTGATATATAATTATTATTTTTATTCTTTTCACTAACATTTATATATAAATATCAAATAAAATGTCCACAATAAAAACAGCTGGCTCGTTTAACTGATTACCTTAAAAGTCAATTGATATCGGCATTATTTATTATGGCTATTAACACATTCTCTGACAAGCGGAAGCGATGAGACCTGTTTTCCGGGTTTGGTCAGGTGACGTTCGACATATACCCCACACAGAGCGGCACAAAGTGCTAATGCGCATTCTGTGCACAGAATGATGTGCTTGAAGCAACACAGAATCACAGCGCGCAGACACTGCACTCTGCATAGAAAATATCAAAGCACAAAGTGAAGAGATATTCATTCGTAGTGTATTAAATGTGTGCATTACTTTATTGAGCCTTTTCTTTTAAATAATTCATAGCGTTCTCTACAATAGTGTTGTGATCTAAAAGACACCCAGTAGAAAATAACACGATTTAGGAACAGCACTAAGATAAAGTCAAAATGCCTTGAGTACTCAAATGCAGCCTAGTTTGCGATTCCAAAACGCGTCCGCGAGCATAACGTTATGCGTGTGAAGCGCGGGAGAGGTGGGTCTTACTCCGGGTTAACGCTACTTTTACATAGTTGCTGCAGGATGTTGTTAAAGCTAGCGGTTCTTAATACCGATTAATAAGCAGTTTACAGCACATGCTGGGATGAAAATAGTGATGAAAAATAACAACAGCTAGCGAAACATCTACAGAAAAATATACCAGATTAACCTAGCTGCCTTCTCAATACACAGTTAATGATATGCAAATAATAGGATCCCTTGAAGTGATTGGTTATAGAATTTTGTGAGGTAGCAAAAAAAAGGGCTCTTTCAAACCACAATTCTGAAACAGCCTTTCATATTAATTAGCCTTGCATATTAATAATACCACATACACAAATAAACAACATAAAAAAAAAACTTGATTTTCACTACAGGGGACTTTAAGAGAAGTAATAGTTGATGAAAATGTTGCTTTGTGTCAGGATTTTTTTATTATTATTATATTATAATAGAAACCATCATTTTATATTGTAATAACATTTCGCAATATTGCTGCTTTTTCTGTACTTTTGATTAAATAAATGCAGCCTTTTTTCCTAAAAAAAAATAAACATCTAAAGTCTTTCTGATCCAAAACTTTTGAACAGCAGTGTAAGTTAACAGCCATGTTTTGAAGATACTTCTATAGACTCTTAAAAAAATGGGGGGAAAAGGTATGATTGTTTACATTGTGCACAATATTCTGCTACATCCTGACAAGAAGTAGTATGTACCAGCATCAAATGCATTCTTCGTGCAAAGTAGCACCATTCCTTTTGAATAGCGCTTGAAGAGCTGGTTTTAGACAGCAAAACCTTTTAAAAGACCCTCTTTGCTGTACTGCATAAGAACAGCGTGAGACCAGACAGCTTTAAAAGACGGCTGCTGGTGGGGGTCAGCATCCAAACCTCTTATTAACAATACTCAGCCCTAGCAGAGCCTTTCCACCCAAAATCACTTCCACTTCAGGAGTGCTTTGCACATTTGAAGGACAATATGTACCAGAAATGCATTGGAAAAAGGAACTCTAGTTAAAACTGTTTTTTTTTTTTTAAGGTTTTACTTGAGTATTTGTCAAATAAGATGTAACTAGATCTGATCTGAATACAGCTTGATGGTTTGAGAACACTCTTGTTGTGTCTGTCCTGCAAGTATCCTGCGAAACAAGACAGATATATGGTATGTGGGAAGCAAAGTAGCATAAGAACAACTTTTATTAAAGTTAGGGAGGGGGTTATCTTTAGTTTTTTTTTCATCTTAAGAAAAACTGGGTGGTCTTTGGACATGCCATGTGAACCTGAGATGTTTTAAAATTAAAGAACAGACGTCTTAATCAACAATGAAAAAACAAAACCTACTGAACTCAACATCAGTGCAACTCTAATGTCTGTAATTCAGAGAACCACACTGTAGCTGAGATTAAGGGGTTTTGCTCTTTGGCCTATAAATAACTAAATATGTTCAACACACAGAAAGAGAGACAGATATTGATTTTGGGTAACCTCTGTGAAAGGGTTTGGCTCCTCTGCAGGAATAAGAGGACCAAAAGCCCAGGTCTGAGGAACTAGGCATGCACTAGTAAACCCACTGCTGTGTCTGTTTAATCCACTCTAATCCTAAAGTCTACACACTCAGGCCCAAAACAGGCATACATTTAAAACTTTCAGAGATCAAAAAGTGGGATTTTGTTGTGTGGCTGTTTGTATGCATGTCCTCCATCCATTTCTGACTCCAGATGACTACAATATGCAAGGAAGCTATGTTCAATATAAGCCATAAAAATGCTCCCTAGTAATCCTAAATTATTCTAAGTCCCCTCTCAAGATCAAAAAAGAGAGAAAAAAGAAAATAACGGATAGGAAAAGCAGAGGCTGGCGAAGATAAAGGGTGTGTCTGTAAAGACAACACTAGCATGAGCATGTTTAAACACGAAAACTAAAACATCCAACTGAACAGTTGAACATTTATACCATGTATAATTTTGTTATTTCATAAATATAATGACTTTTTTATACATATTAAAAAAAAACAAAAAAAAACATGTAAACTCCTTTTCAGCCGTTATGCTCATCATTCGATATCTATTCAACAGAACACTAGGTTGTGTACTGGTCTTTACGTAAAGATTATTTATTCCATGTCACTGTGCTGACATAAGATGATTTAAGGAGCACAGGAAGCTCATCTGACATGCCCCATTGGTGGTCTGTCAGGTGTGAGAGCTAATTTGACAGGTACTTTTGTACTACAGATTAATCTAATAGCGGGGGTTCTCTCCATTTTGGATTCTCCATCATTTTGACACAGGAAGTGACATAGTAGAAGATGCGAATGGGTCATGAAATGAGACATCTCTGACAAAGACATTATTTCCTGGCAGCCCTGAGCTACAATAACCACTTATATGAAGTACGAGGAAAGGTCATGAACACCACACACGCAAACACATGTGTGCACACATAATAACTACACCTAATCTCTATTCTAAAATCCAGAGGGGCAAAGACACATTGCAAGAATAATAAAAGATGACAACTTCCTTACTACAGACACTTGTGTGTGTGTGTGTGTGTGTGTGTGTGTGTGTGTGTGTGTGTTTAAGGCAGGGAGGGGTATTTTCCCAGAACACTTCCATCAGCAACCTGAAATGATTGCGGGCAGGTATGGGAAGGGGCATTTTCAAAACAGAAAGAAAAAGAAAAAAAGGAGAGAGAAAGGAGGCAAAAGAAGGGAGGAAAAAAATAATAAGAAAGAAAGAAAGAAAGAAAATCAAAAAGTAAAAGCAAGAAATGGAGTGATGAAATAGGATAAAAAGAAAAACTGGAGGATAAAAGGAAAAAGCAGGAAAGGATAAAGGAAAAAAAGAAGAAAAAAGGAGGGGAAAATGAAAACTAGAGGATAAAAGGAAAAGAACTATGAAGGAAGAAAAGGAAGGAAAAAGTGGAGGATAAAAGGAAAAAGCAGGAAAGGATAAAGGAAAAAACTAAGAAAGAAAAAAGAAAGAAAGAAAGAATGAAAGAATTAAAGAAAACAGGAATTTAAAGAAATGGGGTAAAGAAAGGAAAAAAACAAGGAAGAGAAGGGAAAGAAGGAAATATAATTATGAAGCCAGAAAGAAAGAAAGAAAGAAAGAAAGCATACAAACAAGAAAGGAAATAGGAAACAGAAAATAATGAAAGAATGAAGGAAGAACTGGAGGATCAAAAATAGGAATAAAGAATCAAATGAAGAAGGGAAGAAAAAAGGAACAAAGAAAGGAAGAGGAAGGAAAAGTTAGAAGAAATGAAATAAATAAGGGAATTAAAAGAGGAGAAAAGGACTAAAGAAGGTGGAAGAAAGCACTGAATCAAGTGAAGTAAAGAATGGAACAAAAGAACGAAGGAAAGAAAGGAGGGAGGAAATGATGGTTCAAGTAACAAAGTAACAAAGAAAAGCAGGAAGGGAAGATGAATATTATAAGAATACTGCAGTGCTGATGAATAGATAAGATGGTCACTGAGAAGGTCACCACACACTCAACCAATACCATTCCTTGCTGAGATACAGTATCAATACGGAGCTTTAAGTGCAACGAAAGACTCGAGCAAGTCTGTTCTGTAACTACCACACCAAAGATGATGTGTAAGAAACAACATGAATCACACTTGTTTTCAGGCAGAGAGGGATTTCTGGTGTGGTGCAACACTGCCCCCTACTGTTTACTGAGTGATATGCACAGTTTGACCAATGGTGTGTGCTGGCCAGACACAACTGCGTCACTCCATAAGATGCCCTGTAAAACCGGTAAACACTCTAATAAACACATTCTAATAAACCTCAGCATGACAACATGACATCATAGCCGGCCTGAAGCAAAAATGAATGTGTATCACAAAAGTAAACAATAATAGCAGCAGCAATAGCAATCAAAACTGCAGTCCATCTTCTCTCTTCTGCACTAATGAGAAAAGAAAACACGCACTTTAATGGAGTGAAACCCACAAGCTCAAGACACTGATTTGTTTTTAAGACCGAAGCACGCTGGTAAACAAATGGCCGTATGGGGGATAGACAGTTTCTTTGATGCTCTGTTCAATTTGCTCAGAGACGACATCCTGCAGGTCAAAACTGAAAAAGGAATACTCTGAGGAAAACAACAAGTGTGAATGTGTGTGTGTGTGTGTGTGTGTGTGTGTGTGTGTGGATGGTACACTAAAAAGGCTGCTGCAATAATCTAATACTCAATGTTTGCCCATGATCCTGATGTAAAGCCCTAATGTTGACTGAGCAGGCTCCTATGTGTTTGATTGTATTTGCAAGAAAATAACTTTGCAGGGCGCACAGTGAACTGCATTACTCTGTTCCAGAGATAACTCTTAGTACTAATAATATAATATAATATAATATAATATAATATAATATTGAATTGATCATAAGTGACAACAATAAATACATGCATACATACCCACCTACATAAAAGCATACATGCATAAATAAATAAATAAACTGTTATTTTAGTTTTTTTTTTTTGTTTTTTTTTGTTCTTTTTATGAATCCTGACAAAAATCCCTAATGGTTTCCAAAAGAAATAAGCAGCTATTTTCAGCAAATTTTTTGTTAATAATAGGTAATTAAAATAGCATATTAAAATGGTTTCTGAAGGATCACTGCAGACTGGAATAATGGCTCCTGAATATAAAATGAATTATATTTGGAAAGCATATAAGACTTTTAAACAGTTAAAATTATTATAAATTATAATAATAATAATAATAATAATAAAAACATTTATTTATTGACTGTAGATTTGTATGCCTTTTTTTTTTTTTTGGCCCACTGAGCTTGTTGAAATGCATTCAGGGATTGCCTTCACTGAAGAAAACATTTATAACGCCTTAAATCGCTAGGTTTTGGCACAGAGCCAATGTCCCTCAGACCTAGGGATGTAACGATAACCGGTTTGACGATAAATCATGATAAAATTCTCCACGGTTAGTATTACCGCTTCATATTTTAATTATCATTAAAACCGTATTTGATTACCACGATTTTCACAACTTATGATAAATATATACTGTCCAGCGTAAAGCAAAGTTTAAATAAGTCTCATGTGCGCAGAGCACGCAGAGTAGTTTCGTTTTGAATGAAAACATGACGGAAAGCTGGAAGGTTTTAAAAGGGTGCTGAGGGAATATACAAATGAATATATAAATGAATTAATTATATGAATGTACCTCTGATGGTTCTGACTGTCTTCAGAAAAGATTCGATGGCATTGTGTTTTGATCTTCATTCCATGTAATGCCTAATAAAGTGTTGTTCTTAATCGCAGTGCTGCTTTGTCCACGGAGTTTACGGAAAGAGCTCTAACTTTGCTGTTCCATAAGTGCCGCCTAGTGGCAGAGAGTGGATTTACATTGACTTACAATTACGTTCAGCCTGTTTGCAGTTTTTGTCTAGCTAAAACGGACCGAATTTGCATGCCCTGCTGTCAACTGACCTTTTGATGAAAAACAAGGATTCTACACATTTAAACAATTGAGATAATACATCTAGAATAATTTAGATAAATTACATATAACCATTTATTGATTTGACTTAACCATTTTCTTTATTTAAAGGCTGAAATGTGAGGTTTACCATTTTATAAAACATTTCGAACATGTTATTAGATAACTGCTGAAGAGAACTGTTGTCAGTCATGTTGTAATATAAAATCTCATTGGTAATGTTATTGTTTTAGTGTTTGTGCAAACAGAAGTCATTTTATATGTTGTTTGTTGATTTTAAATATAAAACTTGGTGAAGCAATTTTTGTGTTAGTACTTTTTAAACATTTCCAGCACATTTTAACAATACCGTGATAATACTGATAACCGTGATCATTTTTGTCACTATAATCGTGATATGAAAATTTCATACCGTTACATCCCTACTCAGACCTGTAAACATCCACACGACAGATTTGATAAACATCCCAATAGCGTCACAAGTCATTTCCACAAAAGCTATAAACGTGCCGTGAACTGCAAAAATTGCCAACTTACTCTCTGATCCAAGTTCCAAGTCAAATTGTGTAACACCCTGTTTAGAAACCCAATAAGATCACAGCATTTTGAGCTTTGCATCAACAAACAAGGATTACATGTTCTTTATCTTCGATTTACTCAGCCGTTTTGTATTTTCTGTAAGATTTTACAGCAATGTCCTGGGTTCAATACAAGCTAAGCTCTATCGACAACATCTGAGGTGCCGTCAATTACCATGGAAAGTAATTTGGAATCATCCCCCAGTAAAAACAAGCGAAAATTATGTTAACAGTAACACACTTACAAAGGAAGATTATGGGACAAGACATTGCAATGATAAATACTGTACAAACTTGTAAACATATCCTATATTTTTTAGAAATAATATAAAATAAGAGCCAAAAATTTCTTAGCCAAAATGGATACATTCATTTTTAGAGGTCATAATTAAAATGACTGTATAACACCAGCAGTAGGTTAATATTAACAGTAAATGTTTTGCAAAAACTACAAATAAAATACCAGAACCTTCCAGCCTGTCACCATCATGCAAATATAAAATATTAGACAAACAGTAGTTATTTCCAGTTTTTGCATTCAACAGCGTGTCACAGATTGTAGCGTGCCCTAACACAGGCAAAACCTGACCCTTTACACACACACAGCTTACTTTAAAACAGGTCAGACTGAATATCAAAGCAGAACATTCCCCAGTAGATGACACAAGTTTTCACACAGAATTTTCAAACAGATGTATTCTGTCAGGATATATCTATCCACATGCATATTCACTCTGATAAATACGAGTGTGAATGCTGGGTGAGCAGTGTGTCTGAGCTTCATGAGAAATGCAGGAGGTCTGGGAGACAGAGATTCATTAGCGGGACGTCTCCACACTTCACACCCGTCTCACACCACCAGCTGTGATTCCTCTTCCAGAAATCAAATGCATCACTGACAAACATAGTCTAATCCTGTCCAGCAGGTGTAAGAAAACCTCCGTTTATACTGACTATCAAGAAACAGTGACCTTAAAAAAGCTAAGTATGCTGAGTAAAGGGAATTGTTTTTTTTTTGGTTAAAAGTGTACATTTTGATATGTTTTGTGACTCAAAATCACACAAACAGGGAAACAGGCTTCCCAAACACTCCACCATCTTCCATTGTCCAGGAAGAACATGTAGTCCTGCCTCAAATGCTTGGCTCAGCCGAAGTCACATATTTACAGTGAATAAATATAGATTTTTTCTTGAATATACAGTGGCATGCGAAAGTTTAAGAAACCCTTGCAGAATCTATGAATAATTTTAACAAACTAAGAGAGATCATACAAAATGCATGTTAGTTTTTATTTAGTACTGTCCTGAGTAAGATATTTTACATAAAACATGTCTACATATAGTCCACAATGCAAAAAAATAGCTAAAATTATTCAAATAAGCCCCTTCAAAAGTTTAGGAACCCTTGGTTTTTAATACTGTGTGTGGTTACCTGGATGATCTATGACTATTTTTGTTGTTGTTGTTGTTGTTGTTTGAATCTTCAGTTTTCCAGCATCTTTTGCATATTTCAACCCTTTCCAGAAGTGACTGTATGATTTTGAGGTTCATCTTTTCACAATTGAGGGACTCAAACACAACTATTAAAAAAGGTTCAGACATTCACTGATGCTCCAGAAGGAAAAACAATGCCTTAAGAGCTTGGGGTATCATTTATATCAATATCATTTTTTTTTCCATTTAGTACTGCCCTTCGGAAATTTACAACTTACCTTCGTCTTCAAATTCATAATGTTTTCACCTCCACGGCTCTTAATGAATTGCGATTCCTTCTGGAGCATCAGTGAAAGTTTGAACCTTTTTTAATAGTTGTGTTTGAGTCATACAATCACTGCTGAAAAGGGTTCAAATATGCAAAATATGCTGGAAAAGTGAGGAATCTGCAGGACCTGGAGGATTTTTCTGAGGAACAGTGCTCAGTTTAACTGCTCAGAACAACCATCACAAAACAAAAAAATGTAGCTCATCCAGGCAACCACATAAAGTATTAAGAAGATTAAGGGTTCCCAAACTTTTGAAGGGTGTTATTTTAATAATTTCAGCTATTTTTGTCTTGTGGACTATATGTAAACACCTTTTATGTAAAACACCTTACTCTGGACAGTACTAAATAAAAAAAATAACATACATTTTGTATGATCTCTCTTACTTTGTTAAAATTATTCACATTTTCACAGATTTTGCAAAGGGTTCCCAAACTTTCGCATGCCACTGCCACTGTAAAAAACTTAAAATAATTTGTTACCTGACTGCCTTAAAATTTTAAGTTAAATCAACTCAAATATTTGAGTTGCAACTTAGTACAACTTAACATTTCAAGTTGACTAAAATTATTTGAGATTCATATTCAACAAGGCATATGTAAAACACGTGAACCGGAAGCAACAAGACCTGTTTAGCAGAAAACAGAAGTTTGCTGTGCATAACCTCTATTTGTTGTGGTTTTACAGGACCTCTTGATACATACATACATATAAATAACCATATATATATATATGACACAAAATAGTTATAGAAGTGCACAGAACTGACTCAGTAACAGCTGAGTAAAACTGTTTCATCACAGCATGTGGCCCTTTAATAGGGCCCTATGAAATCCATTTTATTTTTTCCCAAATTCCGTTTTATCATTTTCCGTATTAATTTTTATGGATTCCGTTTTTTTCCGTTTTAATTTTTCTGGTTAAATAAAATCTTATTAATCAAAAAAGCATGTCTAATTAATTAAAATCATGAAACATCCATTTATTAAAGGTTTAACAAAAATGACATGTTTAGGGCCCTATGAAATTTAGTATTTTATTGTTACCAAACTCTGGTTTTAGCATGTCTAATTATTTGAATGCATAACAACTTTTATGCATTCTTACAATAACCTTGTGAATTTTTAATCCCTCAGAAATTCTGTGTTGTGTATTTAATTTTCTCTGGTTATCAACAGAAGGCATAAAAAATAATTTAATTTATCTTTTAATTAATGAAAATTAAACACATTTTATTTTTTAAAATTAAAGGGGATTTACTATTAAAATTAAAACATGAAAGAAATATTGTGTAATTATATTTTATAAATTCTTCAACAGTAGTAGTGGTATTACGTACATTCTAAATATTAAAAATAATTCAAGTTAAACCAAACTTTTATTTTGACGGGTTGCCGTGAATACCTGTAACTGCGGCTGAAAGCTAACAATAAATTATACTGAAATGGAATGGTCAAATGTATGTTGTTCATGTATTTATGTTCTCATTTATTCAGACGCCAGATGGTGACATCACAGTGAGCGTCACACATGTTTCAGTAAGTTGTAGTAAGCAAAACCGGGCGTCTGCGCCATTCATAAACACAGAGACACGCAGAACATCCAGGATTCATATTTAAATAGTCTTTTTGCGGCTTAACATTTACACATACTAGTTCACATTGCGATTAGATTTAATTTGATGACATACTTTTGATTAATTCTTCCGAACTTTGACAAATTCCTTGACATTCCGTGTTAAATGCCATTTTTATGACTGGATTCTGTGCGCGTTTTCCACATCGCGGAAATCATAGGGCCCTACTTTAAGCATTATCGTATCGCATATTGAATATTGCATTATTTAATATCGCACAGCCCTAATTTACATAAATATGACCATAAACATCATCAGATTTTCATGTAAGTCCTGAAAGTAGACAAAGAGAACCCTATCAAACAAGTGAGAGAAAAATATTTTCCTTGTAATTTATTTATTGAGAAAAATTATCCAGTGTTACATATCTGTGCGATGCAAAAGTATGAATCTCTTAGATTAACAGTTAATTTAAAGGTGAAATTAGAGTCCATCTGTGCAGATGTGTTTTCAGTCAGTGTAATGACTATCAAATGTCAGTACATGACCTGTTTTATTCAAAGAACAGGGATCTATCAAAGTCTGATCATGTCTGTGGAAGTGAATCATGTCACGAACAATGGAGATTACTGAGGACCTCGAAAAAAGAGTTGATGTTGCTCATCAGGTTAGAAAAGGTTACAAAACCATCTCTAAAGAGTTTGGACTCCACAAATCCACAGACAGACAAATTGTGTACAAATGGAGTAAATTCAAGACCACTGTTACCTTCCCAAAAAGTTGACTAATGGAAAAGTCGACTAACAAAGATCACTCCAAAGCAGAACGCGTAATAGTCTGCAAGGTTGCAAAAGTTCCCAGGGTAACTTCTAAGCCACTAAATGCCTTTCCTCCATTGGCTAATGTTAATGTTCATGAGTCCACCATCAGGAGAACACTGAGCAACCATAGTGTGCATGGCAGAGTTGCAAGAAGAAAGCCACTGTTCTCAAAAAAAACATTGCTTGCTAAAGATCATGTGGACAAGCCAGAGAACTGTTGGAGAAAGGTTTATTGGATGGATGAAACCAATATAGAACTTATTAGTTTAAATGAGAAGCTATTATTTTTAGAGAAAAGAACACACTGCATTCCAGCTTAAGTTAAGTGGTCCATTTTAAGTGGTTCTGCACTGAAGAATAGGCTAAAAATGTAATTGTGCAAGACTGATCAACATTTACAAGAAACTTTACCTTCAGTTACTGCAGCAAACGGGGGTCACACCAGATACTGAAAACAAAGATTCACATACTATTGCAATGCACAGATATGTAACAATGGATAATTTTTCTCAATAAATAAATGACAAAAAATATTTTTCTCTCAATTGTTTGATTGGGTTTTCTCTACTTTCAGGACGTACATGAAAATCTGATGTTGTTTTGGGTCATATTTATGCAGAAATATAGACATTAGACAGAAATATAATTCGAAAGGGTTCACAAACTTTTAAGCAGCACTGTACATTATAAAAACAAAAACTTTTATTTTGGATTTTGGACTTTTATTTTAATTGTGATTGATTGTTTGACAACACTAATGTTTATGTATATATTTGCAATCAACATAAGCAGAGCAGTTGTTAGACAGATCCACAGTACAGCTGTATATACTATACTTACTACATCATAATAATGTGATGTAGTAAGTATAGTAGTATAAAACAGAAGAAAGTATTTCAGAACACTGGTCTTCAGTTTACTCAAGGCTTAAGTTATAGTTACCTGTAGTTAGGTGTTAACCTAGGTGTTATACTAATATCATGAATATGGTGCTTGGCCTACTTTTATTGTTGTCTGATACATTTTCTACATAACAAAAATTACTAATGTTTAATATTGAATAAAAATCTTTATTACATCACATGAGGAACTGCTTTAGTTTTACTTTTTCTAGAAGCACCATTGTGCTAAATTGAAATGGAATGGATGCAGTTGTTTTTTTTGTTGTTGTTTTTTTTTGGTTACTTTTTTTTTAATTACAGTCCCATTGTTGCACAGCATTGCCTCCAGGCAACAAAAACAGCTCATTCTAAACTACTAATGCTTAATGTGTCAACAGATTTGATTCCATTCATACACATACTTTTGGCCATGCAGTGTGCCCAATAAGCACCTGAAATGTCCAGCACCTGTTGTCAATCACTATTTAAACATCATTTTGGAAAAAAGTATTGTTGGAGATACACAAAGGGCAGACAAATAATGTTTAAAACATTATGATGTGTCTCAAAACAAACAAGAGCACTTAATACATACCATTTACAAAATGTAGTACTTATGATCACCTTCATAACCACTAGATGGCAGCCTAATATTCCAAATACAGTCTCTTACAAGAAGTTAATACTCCTGTGATTGTTTCTCATTAATGCCTTTGTTAGATTGTCTTTAGAAGGACTAATTGTTTAAAATGGAAAAAGAAAAATAAAGCATAAAAATAAAGTATTGCATATAACAGACAAGGACAAGGATGAGAGGTGGAGTGAAGGACCTATTGATTTTTGAATTGTGGTATAATATGGTTACTTTCAAAATGTTGCAGATTATGGGAAAATGTACAGATTTTAATGTTTGGAAATATATATATTTTTTAAAATATATGTTATGCATCTAGATTTGTTCTTTTTTTTTGCTATGCCAATGTCATAGTTTGGGACAGGACGTCCTTTTTATCAAACTGCTCAAACAAAGTGTCAAACAGCCAGTGTTTTACACTTTACAGAGACTACAACGATTTATAAATGGCACAATAAACTTCAAAAGAAGAAAGTTTAAAACACTGAAAAACAATGAACAAGTTGCATCACTTTACAGATGGTGTGACTGCATACTAAACATGCTGCAATAAACAATATTTGAATTCTGAGTGTACTCACATCAAACTCATTGAGAGCGGCAGCCAGCTCGCCGATGCCAGCGTGCCCGTGTTTCTCGTCGGTGGGTGAGGTGGCTTGGGCAGAGCTGGAGATGCCCCCAATGGCCTCTTGGACCTGTTTGAAGACATAGTCACGGTTGGCACGTGTAGCAGCCACGTCGGGGTGGCGCAGGAAAGCCTGGGAGGCAGTATAGAGCATAGTGGCGTTCTTCTTAAGAGCCCCTCGAGCCGCCGCCATCTCATCCCTGCACTGAGGGTCCTTCAGTTCCTGGCACAAACAAACACAAATATCTGCATCAGACCTGTCACTTTAAGACCTAATGCACAGATCTAATACACTAATACCCATCTGATTTTCTCTCTAATGTTTATGCATTCAAAACATAACCATCTGTGTTTTATGTGAATAATCAGCATGCAGGGCATTTTTTTAAATAACTCTGTGTGCAATTGACCGTTGATCATTTTATTGTTAGATAATAGCTTATATTCTAACACTAGTTAGATAACATAAGCAACACCTCACTAAGTAACTGTAGTCATTTGTGTTTATAAAATAAAAGTTTGTTAACCTAAACCAATTATAAAACCCTGAATGAGTGTCATGAAAATCCTTCTAAATTAAACAAAGAAAAACATGTAGTCGGTCTAACAACATTGTTCGTTCATATTTATCGAAAACAATGTAAATGTAGTTGAAACCCATTCAAATAGGTTGTCTGCGGTATCTTGAGAGATACATAAACTACGTGACCGCGTGGCGGCAAAACCGTAGATTGAACGGTTCTGAGTGCAAAAAGATGAGAAAGAGAGCTAAGTATAATGGCTGGCGCGGGTACATCATTGAGTTGTCAGTGGCTTAGATAGATAGATAGATAGATAGATAGATAGATAGATAGATAGATAGATAGATAGATAGATAGAATGACTAAATTGCTGTTCTAACCACAACCTCAAAACACACTTGATTTAAAGTCGTTAAATTCGACAGTTTTCAACGTCCCTGGATATTACTGTTGGTAGTTTAACATTTCTATCATGAAACAGCTGTCAAGTAATAACGTTAAATGTATAAATACCGCTAACTTAGTTACATCTTACCTCGCAGTCCCCCACTTACACCGTTAATATTGCTCACTAGTCTTCTGTGAAGAGTAAAGCCCGCCTTTTTTATTTGACTGACAATCATTTTGCGTCTGACAGATTCTGTCAGAGGTCACAGACCGCCAAACATAGACTTTTGGCTCCAAAACAGTTATTAGCTACTAATATTTTGCGTTTCAGCAGGCTGCTGCTGCCTCTTCATTGACTAGCATAACTCACGTGCGTTCGCGCCACCGGCTTTTTGCGTAGTCGCAAATCCCACTAGTGTAACGTTACTTTGAGTTCAAAATGCGTATCTGCTATGCAAAATACGTACAGGTTGGCACGTCTGCTGTATTTCAGTAGGAAAAGAAAACTACTGTAAAGCAGCAGATTAAATGAATTTACGGGACTTTAAAGAAAATTACTTTACGTTAAATTATTCCAATTTCAAATGTAGCTATCCATCTCATAATTACAAAAAAAAAAAAAAAACATTAGTCAAAGAACCTTGATGAATTCAAAGTTTTGTGAGTTTCACCATATGGATAAAAGGCTGTAAAAGTAGATAAAAGTCATAAACCTTCCTACAATGAAAACCAAATCATTATAATATTGTTTCTATAGTTCTTGGTTAGTTCCAGTCCTTGATTCTGACTGATCAACAGCTGTGTTTTTATTCACGATGAAGAACAACCATGATCACGTCACCCATGGTTCTGTGTATCACTGCACAACACCCTTAGCAACATAAACAATCAATACAGCATCAAAACAGTTCCATGTATATTTCAGCAAAAATCAACTGTTTATTAATATTAACTCGTTATGAGTGACTCCTGCTGGTGTCATTCACCTTTTGAGGCCTCAACTTTCCTCTTCCAATGCAGAAGAAATGTGTGTGTGTCTAAGTGGAACAGCATTGTCAAGTCTGTGGTTTTCAGTGGAATTGGGCTTCTTTAATGCTGCTGCCGTGGGCTTTTTTTGTCTGTGGGTTGAAGCAAAACCCTGCACCCCCGGAACACAATTTTGACCTAGGTGGGACCCTTGGGAGGAGTATAAATAAAAATGTTGATACTTAATAATACCTGCTGTCTGCGAGCAGCGACATAGTTGAGTTTGACCATCTCCTTCCCAAACTCCTTAAAGCGATTGGCCAAGTCCTGCTCATTGGTGGCATTCTTAACGGCTTCTAGAGCTTCTTCCACCTGTAAATCAACACACACACACACACACACACAAACATCCACTGTTTAAACATCATCCATAAAATAAAAGGTAGTAGAAAAGTTCCATAAAGCACTTTAACTGATGTGGTTGAGTGACGTTTAACTTTTGTAGTGTTTATTATAGGTTCTCCTGGGGCATATTTATTTTTGACAGTTTTCACTCTCCGTAATGAGACTAGCGGAAAAACAAGGAGGTGTTTTGTCCCTTGTGGGACATCTAAAAGTTTCTCAGCCACATCCTACACTCTAAAAGTTCTCCTTTCACAACCATTAAGTTTCACAGATCTTAGTTCTCAAATTTGTTTAGTGATTATATAACAGAGAGGCCGCTGGGTATACAAAAAAAAAGTGGTTTAAACAACCTAAACTTAAAAAAAAGGAAGAATTGTGTTTGTTGCCTTAGTGCCAGTGGGGAACAAAAATCGAAAGAAAACAGAATAGTGCAACTAGAAGCAAAAGATTATGGGTGTGAAAATGAAGGTACAAGAGCAAAAAGCCTAAATTCAGCCACTCTGAAAATAGCCTTATCTACACCATAAGTACAAATGCAAAATATGGAGGCTAATTGATGACCGGCAGCAAGAGAAGTGATATTTGAGAAAGTTACTTATGCATTTTAATAGTCTGTTGCAAAGTTATGCCAAGAGGTTGTAGCTTCAGCAATATGCACTGTGCAAATAAACAGCAGAACTTGAGATAAAGACAGTTTCTTTGTATTACAATAAATATAACTTCCAGTGCCCTTGAAATCGGTCTCCTTGGATATTGAAACAATTGAGAGGTGGGTCTGGATTGTTCTGATGTGAATGATGAATACCAGTCATGAAGACCAGCTAGTTGAGAGTAGGGATGTACAAAATAAAATAAAATAAAATTTAAATGTAAGAAAATGATTAATTATGATTCATTTCACAAATTACCCACAACTGGCAAAAAATGGCCAGTGAGAATAAGAAGCGAACATACGATCTTAAGGTGAGCCAGGAGCCTCATGACGTCAGCCATGTCAGCCAGGATAAGGAGGCGAGTGACAGCAGAGAGGAGGGCGCGGGCGGCACGGACCATGGTGCCGCGTTTCACAGAGGAGCAGGGGTCATCGGCGAACTCTGAGGAGGCCACGCGCATCGTCTCGCCTGCGCAGAGACATAAAACAGCCAAGACAAAAGCAAACAACATATGTTTAGACTTCCACCACATAGCAAATCCCCTGTGCATGTCTAGCATTTTTAATTTGGAAGCAAATAAAGCTGCATGGACATGTCAATGGTTTATTAATAGCTGTGCATCTGTTTACCAGTGAAATAACTGCGAGTACAGGCAAGATGGCCAAGACTGTTCATTAGTGAAACAGCAAACTTCTGAAAAACAGTGGACAGAGTGTTGCTAGTGTCGGGAAAACAATGTGCCAGTTTTATGTCAAACTGTATTGTCAATGAAATATTAAATTCTTACATTTCAGAACATCAACCGCAAAAAAAGTAGAGATCAATATGCGGAAAATAATGACAAAAATCAAGAAGAAAACATTATTCCCTGTTGAAAAAAACAGCATATCCTGGTTAGGTATGTTTTAAAGCGTGCCAGCTGGTTTGAGCTGGTTTAAGCTGGTCCTGAGTTGGTTATAAGATGGTCATGTGCTGGTCATAAGCAACTAACTCCTACTCAGGGCCAGCTTATAAACAGCTCATGATCAACTAAGGACCAGATGCCATGCTTCAAAACATACCTAAGCAGCATATGGCTAGACAACCATGCACCTCTTGAACTTTTATTTAGTACTCTATTTGTCAAAAGTAGCATTTATGCATATTACTAAGGAGGAAAAAGCCAAAAAACTGATTCAGACCATATGAATGTTACTGTGGCATGCTTGCTCAAGTTAAAATGAGCAATTTGTCTCAAGGTTCATTGACAGAATCTATTAATGACCCTACAGTAAGTGGACTCCCACCTTCCATCTGAACAGGAGCCGCAGGCGGGACAGAGTTGATTAATGAAAGCTTACAAAAAGCCTGGCTGAGACATTAGCAAATGTCATTGAATCTGAGAATGATATACAGAGAAGAAAGATTGTGGCAAACTGAATTTCCAGAGTCTAGGGAAAGAGAGAACAAGAATATTTGTTTTTAAGCCCATACCTGCTCTGTGTGGGTGAACACTTGCATGCACATAATAAATATGGCTGTTTTAGTGTATGTGCATGTTTTGCTAGTTTCTCTCACACAGTGAACTGAAACGACAGAATGCCAGCTATTCTTAACAGTGCCTCACTGCTGCCCCTCCACTTTCCAGGGGAAATGTCAGCACTGTCCTCTGGCTCTGTGCATTGTTGTGGCAGCTCTACCTTCACGGATTACCACAGAAGGTTATAATCTTATTTCCATCCTATAGCTCTTCTTTTTTCCCCAGCACAATTTAACCAAGTCAAAAGGACAGACATATTCAGACAAATTCTCATCCAAGCTGTTTAAAACCATCCGTATTTTTGCATTAATGTTGGTCCTGTTTGCAAAAATGTTCGGTCCAAGGTCGGAAATTTATGAGGACTTGTGGCAAAAATTCCACCAAAATGAACAAAATGTCCCATAAATTCAAGACAAAGGGGCAAAAAATGCCCCTGCACAATTAAACAAATTATTATGGCTGCTGTGATTAAAATTAAATGTGAAAATGAATAGTGTCAATTCGCAAAATTACATTTAGATTCACTCACACTGCATCAGATGAAGCCCGGATGTGAACTGCCTAAAACTAAACAAAAATGTTTTATATTGTTTCTATATCGATGTTAATAATCATTACTACAATATAAAGAGCAATAATCTTACAATAATGATTTTGTCAAAATTGTGCAGCCCTATATTTAATTTAAATACAAATTCAAACAGTCTATTTTTATTGGCAACAGTTTTTTGTTGATTAAAGTATTGTTGTTTTGTTGTTTTTTGTAAAGTTTTTTGATAAGTATTTGACATTAAAGTATTTCACAACTTATAATAATAACACTCCTAAAAAGTGTTTTTGCAGTGATGCCATTGAAGAACTGTTTTTGGTTCCCCAAAGAACCTTTCAGTGAACAGCTCCTAGAAAAACCATTTTGAGGAACATTTTAAAAATCTAGAGAACCTTTTTTTTACTATAAAAGAATCTTTTTTGCATTTGAAAGATTCCATGGATGTTTCAGTTTCTTTATAGAACCACTGATGAATTTTGATTTTATAAAAATTGCCCTCACAAATGTAAAAAAATGCCCCTGGAAATAAAATTCTGACCCTAGTTTGGTCAAATCAAAAGCTTCAAAGAAAACCTGCTTTCAAAGCACCAGACAGTGATATCACATCCGATGACCTAGAATAAATGAAAGTGAGTGTTAGAGATAACCAAGTCAATATTTTATGAGTACAATTTTGATTTCTCCAGAGAAACTGAATCATAAGTTTAAAAAAAGCATTTATACAGTAAACTAAATTCCTTCATCTCACTCTGTCAGAAATAATTTGTTATTCTTTCTACCAACTACTGAACCACGCAGACAGGAGTGTGTGGTATCAAGGGCAGCAAATTCATCTATACTGACTTAAATAAACCAGATGGAGTAGACAACATCTTAGGAGACACAATGTTGACAGCCTGCCTACTTCCAGATGCTGCCTGATAAGAGAGAATTTGAAAGTTTTAGACACATATACGCATACTTGCACTCTCTAAAGAGAGGTACTGTATCAAGAGTCAGCGATATTAATGATTATTTTCAACCTGAAAGAGGATGTAAAAGAGGTCAAGGTTTCTATATATTTGTACATGTACATACAATAATTGACCTTGAGAAACTGACGCCCCAACTACATCAATTGGGACTGTCACTACTTCAGCTTGGTAGCAAAGTAAGACTACCGAGACTACTAATGATCATCAGCCCACCAGTATTCAAAACAAAGCAAAACACAGTGACTGATCAAATGTTGCGATGAATGGGAAGTTTTATAGACCTTGGTAGCGCAACCTAGCAGGTGTAAACAGGCTAGCATTAGCCGAATAGCCTATTGATCCCACAGTTCTCATTACTGCAACTTTGTTGGAAAACCACTGCAGTCTTGATTTCATTCTGCAGTGCATCTTCTGCTTTGTTTTTTGACTCCATACTTGACCTTCTGTAACACTACGATAAATATAGCAACGTTTTTTATTAAATCATGTAAACAAATTTCCAGTTGGACCGGACAAAATGCACTTAAATTTCTCAGAAAAGTCTTATTGTACTGTCAATATTGGCAGCTAGCAACTGTGAGAAATGACTGTGTTTCATGAAACTGTTATGTCTACTTTTTAGCAGCTTAATTGTCTTTTGAAAGTTTTGCTAAGTTATTTTTATTGTCATTAAATGAATAAATCAATAACTGTGGGACACAAGTGACAATCAGTAAAAAAAAAAGTAGTTTCTAATTTCTATTTTAAGTATTTTCTTTATCCTTTAACCTCTGTTTCAAACAGAGTAACAGACGGTAAGCCATGGGAGTGGTAAGCCACTCGAACCATTATGTCCAACCTGTGTTCATTAACCTCATCCCAGCTAAAGGTCGGGTTGCTAATGGTCCACACGGAGTATTTTAACACACTTCATTCTGGTCCTGCAGCCGAGGCTTGGCTCAGTCTCCATCTGTCAGTGCTGCAGTCCCTTCACTGCAGATCTGAGAACGCTTGTGTATTTTCACCACAAATTACTCTAAAAACTCAGTAAAAAGGGATATCTGACTGTGGACCTGTGGAAAAATGTATACTACAGTATGTAAGATTTAAAAAATGTTCTCTTACCAAGACTTATATGTATTATCTATTATATTTACATTACTTTTACAGGCCTGGAAATGCTTCTTTTAAAAATAAAAAAAATGTTGTATGGTGGCCATACACAGATTTGCTTTTGTTTTCCTCTGAATTAGTTCATATTTAAAGTCCCTGAAAGAGACAGAGAATCACCCCAGACTCCCATTAATTAATATTATATTGCCAAGTAACTTAATCCACCACCAAACTAAACAAATTAAACAAAGATTTCACATTCATTACCTCAGCAAAGAGTTCTCAAAACAAACCACAAAAAAGAAAACAGATTATTATTAATATGACACAATGGCAGCTAATACATTTTAGCTTTTGGGGTTTAAAAGTAGCTTTTTTTTTTCTCCACAACCTCATAATTGCTCTTCGGCTGTGTTTATGGAATGATTAATGCTCTGTGAAACACCATCAATAACTGTTTGCCATTTTCATAGAGGTAATTTGGCTGAGCAAACACTAACTTCAGTCCAGACCAATGAGCATGCAAGTGTTGGAAAGGGACACAGCGTGTATGGGAACGATCATAAAAGAAGCAAAGGAGAGAAAACTCGGTAAGAGAGAGAGAGAGTGCGTAATGTGCTGCCAGATAAGGCTTGTAAATAATAGGCAGGACTTATAGGTGAAGAAGAAAAAGAAAACTTTAGCTTAGCTGTCTGCAAACTGCAGCACATGGGCAAAACGCTAAAGCCCACAGCAATTTGGCATGTTAATGTCTTTTAGGGTCAGAAAATGTGGCAGATAATGTGTCACACTGGTTCCCTGTCACATATGACCCTAAAAAAAAACGTAGAGGTATCATACAAGTACATGTTTGGTTGCTCAATGGGATGTTGGAACAAATAAGCAGCACATTTTGCATAGGACAGTACCTCAGGGTGATAACAGGCTGCTCACCTTGTTTGCGAACGTCCTCTACAGCTGCGATAAGCTCCTCCTTCAGGTCCTGGCTGTCCTTAGCAATCTGCTCGCCCTTTTCTAGAAAGTTCTGGGTCGCCTGCTCCACGGACACAGCCAGCACATGAGCTTTCTTGGAGCGGCCCTTTTTCTTACTGGACGGACCTTTGTTACTGGTGTTGACCAGGGTGGTCACCTGTGGACGAGAAGAGTCATAGATGAAGATGGACGTAAAGATGCGTGCAAAAATCGTATTTTTAATCACATTTGGACCAAGCTGCATAAATATAAAGTGAGACTAGCAACGTATGTCATTTAATGGAAATGCATGATGAACACAAGCATGGTCAAGTCGAAGTTTGTTTATTTCTAAACCAATGGGCCAGAAAAACTGCTGGGTTTGTTTGTTGCTTTCAGAATTATGAACAGGTGAGGGGCCGCTCACAACAATCAAAGACATCCATCTACAGTATGCGCACATAGACAAATAATTAAAAAATGCAGTCAGCCGCAAGGATGTGCCTGTGTGAACAGACCCCAAGTGTCCTCCTCGACCTTCCCATTAAAAGTCAAACAGGAATTATCATCACAATACTATCAAATCTAAACCTTCAAAAGGTTTATATAAAATATGTTTTATTTTAGTTGGATAAATGTAGGTCAAGGCATAGAAAGAAAAAATGAAAGATCTGAGTGACTCTTGAGCGTCAAGACATCACATAATGAACATCCTGAAATTCCCCCTTATTAAGCACAAGGATGCATTTGGACAGGGTGAAAATAGCATTGCCTATCTATTTCTGGCAAAAGTAATTATTTGCATTTCAGACACTTCTGGCAATTTACCACATTTGTCTACAAGATTAGATCTACACACTCCTAATAAAGCCTGTGCTGTTAAGAAACATTTTATGTGATGTATAGTGACTCATTCAATAGTCAAGCTTTAAGCTCTCAAAGGGCTCATAAAACAGTGCTGGTTTTCACTTTCTGCTGCTGGACTCAGCTGGGACCGTTCTCCCAGGGTAATGTATTTTCAAGGACACCCACGCTAAGCAATTACCATAGTACAACAAAGGACTAACTCAAGTTCCTTGTCCAAACTCAGCCTATACAGCTGATAAAGCTTTAGACCCCATTTGCCTGAACATTTATCACAGTTATTCCCAAAGCTGATGCACAGAATAACACTGAATTACATTAAGAGAAGTTTAATCAAAACAAAGCATATAGCTGACTTTTAAAGGAGAACATAGTCAGTGATCTAAGTAAATTCAGCTTGGGTAACTGATAATGAAAAACATTACACTGGGACAAAAGATTGAAATGACTTTGCAAGGCAAAGCTAACGTAAGGTTAATATTGCCAACAAATGATGCATTAAGATTTATTACAGAAAGAGAAATCAAACACTCTAAACAGTGTTCAGAAAGTTCAGATGATACATTAGGGATAAATGTATTGTCAAGACTGTCTTTATCACAAAACATACCCTGTCAAAAATGTAAAGACACTTGCCTAAGACAAAAAATATGTCAGCAGTCACTTAGCCAGTGTTTTGTTACTGAATGAATCATGATTTTGAATGAATCACGTGAGCCAATGATTCAGAGGCCAATTCATTTCTGAATGAATCAGCTGTTTGAATGAATCAGTTGAATAAATGACTGAATGACTCACTCATTAAGACAGCTGTCGCTACTAGCTGTTTTAGTTTCAAGAGTAAATGAAAATATATTTATGTATTTATTCATTTATTTATTTATTTTGCTCAAACTAAAAAACAAATAGTTATCTGAGGCAATTTAATTAAGTAAATAATAACAATAATAAAAAAATGATGCTTTTTTATGGTATTGACAGCCCTAGTCCTCTTTCAGTTACATTAATTTTTTTTTTTTTTAAATCATTCAAAACTTAATTTCTTGTGCTACACAGGGGAAAAAGTACATACAGGTTTAAAACAACTAATAAATAATGAATAATTAAAAATCATTATTACTGGGTAAATCCTTCAATCATGCTGCATCTGATCGACAATGTACTGACCAATCCTGTTTCACTGTACAAGAGTTCAGTGCTTTGGTGAAGGAATTCCTTGACACTATCACTCATAACCACACAGTCAATCCCCAATGAGACTTACCTTCTCTTGAATAACACTGTCAGTGTCAATAACAGTGTCAGCAAGACAAATGGAGCACTAACGTTTATAAATGAACCCCAGATCTGGTATTCTCTGTTCTATAATAATGTGGGAACAATAAAACGCCACAACACTCCCACTACAGTCATTTCGCAAGGACAGTGGGGAAGTTTTTAATAGTATTATGACAAAAAAAAAAAAAGTGTAAAAAATGGTGGCAATAGAAAGACAGTCAAGATTGGATTGCGGTGTGAACACCTCCTCCTTCCTCGTTCTGTGTAACACACAGAGATGAAGTCTATACTTCTGTGCTCAGGGAACTGATTTAGCCATTTCACTTTAAAGGCGAACCCTCCTATGGAAGCGCGTTTCAAAGCACAAAATAAATTTAAAAGGTAATTGCGACTTTTTTTCTCACAATTTTTTCTTAGAATTGCAAGTTTGTTTTTTTTCCTCATAATTGCAAGTTTATATTTTAAATTTGTACTTTTTTTTACTAATTGTGAGAACATATCATTTTTTTTTCATCAAAATTTGACTTTATAACTTGCAATCATGAGTTTACATCTCACAATTGTAAGAAACAATTGCGAGTTCATATCACGCAATTCTAAGAAAAAAGTCAGAAGACTTTATATCTTGCAAGACTGACTTTATAACTTGCAACTGTGAGTTGATTTCTCAGAATTGTGTTTTTTTCTTAGAATTGCAAGTTTGTAACACGCAAATGCAGGTTTATATTTCAATTCTGAGAAAAAAAGTCAGAATTGCAAGATGTAAACTCAATTTTGATAGGAAAAAAGGCAGAATTGTGAGTTTTTATCTCACAATACTGACTTTATTTCTTACAGTTGTGAGTTTATATCATCTTATATCTCACAATTGTGAGAAAAAAATCAGAATTGTGAGATATAAACCCAGAATTGCACAAAAAAAGAAAAAGAATTGAAAGTTTTTATACTGCAATACTGACTTTATTTCTCACAACTAACTTTATATCACACAATTCGGAGAAAAAAAGTCAGAAGACTTTATATCTTGCGGTTCTGACTTTATAACTCACAATTCTGAGTTTATTTCTCAGAATTCTAACTTTATAACACGAAATTGTAAATCTCATTTCTGAAAATAAAAGTCAGAATTACGAGTGTCACACAATTCTGAGGAAAAAAGACAGAATTGTGAGATTAAAATTCGCAATTACCTTTTTATTTGTTATTCAGTGGCGGAAACAGGCTTTCATACCTTCCAGAGGCCTGATGAGATGGCTTTCATCATTATCATGATCTGGTCAATACTGACCATGAAAGCTGATCACTTCTATTTAACATTTACATTTTAATGCTTAAACCATCTAAGGCTGTTTACTGGTTAAACCAGTTGGGTACATATCAAAGCATATAGAGTGAAAATTGTTAGAAATGTTTGTCTTTGAAAGAGGCTTGTCTTCTCACGGACCATCTGCTTTTAACCTAAGATTAACTTACTTTTTCACCCTCATTTTATAATTCATTCCATCAAAACTGACATGACAAAATTATTCTTTCATCACAGGAAAATAAACATTTGTTTTAATGATTGGGCCAAGCTAAAAAATTCAACTCATTTCACAGAAGCTGTTATGAGCAGCCAGAAGGGAGTGATATAATTATCTCTAATAAAAAGTTCTCCACTTTTTTACATTTTGGGTGAAACTTTTTTTCAGAGCAGAGTTTTAGGATGTAATATTTAAGAGTCAGACAGATTCACATATTGATTCAAATGTTACCACAACTGCAACTCATGCAAAGTCCTCCAAGTCCATCTGACAACTCGGGTCTAATTGGAGACACACTCCACTCCTGGCACTTATCGGCAGACAGAGACTGGGTTTCCATGGAGACGCCCACAGTCCTGTCAAAGCCGTCAACAAAAGGTCCAGGTGAAAATAAAAAAAGTTGTACTGCCACATTATATTTCACAGCTGAGGTGGCAAAAGTCAACAAATTATAAAGTGACCAAATATGCTAAACAAATCAAACCTAACAAACTTTTTCTTATTTATTTTTATTTAAAGTCATTTAGACGTTTTAAAAGTAGTTTATGCCCATATGTATAGTTTCAAAAAAGAATGTTTTATTGTTATAGAAATACTGTGAAAAACTACTATTCTCTACAATCGTAAAATAGCTCACATGGGCACTCTCGACAGACAACTTCGCAATGCTTTCAAATGATGGATGATTTGGCTGAAAGTGCCGTGGGAAAGCTCATTATTTCCCCATGAAGATTCCTAAGACTGTGTTTCAGGTGTCCATGCCAAACAGATCATGGTTACTAACAGCAAAGGATGTCAAATAGAAGAAAAGACGCCATCTAACAGACAAAAGTGTGAGATCCCCCTGTGCTGCAACTTAAAAAGAAAGCTCTGTTTCTACCAGCCAAGCCACAATCCTTTCACGGTGTCAGAAAAACACAGAGGGTGGCAGTAATCCTGCATGGGGGGCCTAAAAGAAGGGGAGTCTGTGTGAGTCGGGAAACCTAATTGAAACCCTCAACCTAAAATGACAAATGAAGCAGCACAGCCACTCCACCTACTTCCGATTTCAAGGAAGTGCTGGTGGGGATGAGGTATTCTTAATAGTAATGCATAACAACAATACAAGAAAAGAATAATATTTTCGGTGTCAGTCCATTTTCTTGAAAGAGGCGAAATGTCACAAAAAGTTATAGTAAAGAGGAAAATAATAGGATAGAAAAAAAGATTAAATGGTAATGGAGAGTGTTTACACATCACACATTATATTCTGTCTGAAAATCAAAGTAAAATGCTGTGCCAAGTAACAAAATGAACAAAAAGTAACTAAAAGCCAACCAGCCTCTTTGAACGCCACATAAAAAGTGTTAGACACAAAAATTGCCTTTTTTGTTTCACTATTTATTATTTCACACAGAATATTAGGGACCTTTCCACACAAAGACAAGTTTAGCTGTATATGTAAAAATGTCAGCTTTTTCGTCCAGACGGATTCAACGTTTGGAAGCCTGAAACTGCAATTTTTTTTTTTTTCTTGAGACAACGCAGTGTTTACAGAATTTATTTATTTTTTTAATGAGGAAAAAAAGATCAGCTATGAAAAGCTCTGGCTTTGTGTAGATGAGCCCTTATATGATCCTTACTATCTGTCACAAAAGGACTATAAATGGTAAATCATGCAATAATAATATATAATAATAATCATGCAATAATAATAATTGATAATTAATGGATACAATTTAAAAGCTCAATGGTGAACAAGGTCAAAGTTGAAACTGTTTGAATTGTGTGTCACATTAAAATACTTGACCTGACATGGCTTTACTAGGGAAAACTGAAGCCATGTCATGTAAAATGACTTCTTTAAAAGTGGCATTAACCTTTTGACAAGTTCATGTAATCTGGTGTGGTTAGGACAGTTAGGGCCAGATTTAATAATAGCTTCTGCCAATGCAAACCCTCTTTTTTAGTCAAAAACTACTACAGCATTAACGAATAATGCAGCTGACCTTATTGCATATGCAAAATGTATGGGAAGGAGAGTATTAAAGTGATAAAATGAAAATTATTTTATTTATTTTATGAAAATAAGATAAAGAAGCTCACATCATGCAAAGATGTGACATAAAATGCCTACTTTTAATGCCTTTTTTTTAAATCCTGGCTTAGATAGGCTAATAAAAAAATAAAGACAAAATGTATTTGAAATAAATTTATTTCATGCTAAGTATACTACTAATAAATGTATGTTCTTAATAAAAAAAAAATACTTTGCAATTGTACTTTTAGTGGCCTGTACTAAACTAGCATAAAGTTTGATAAATTGGAAGTATAGTACTGAAGTCCAACTAAATATGAACTATGGAACTATTGCAAGTATATTTTAGGTACACTTTAAATATCTTTTTAAGATACACATTTAAAGACCTTTTTTATTCAAAGATAATACAATGCTCAGCAATAGTGACATTAAAACACATTTTAGGCTTAATATTAAGAAATGTGCATTGTGCACATGTAGTACTTTAAATAACGTTTATTTATAATTTTTATGTCAAAGTCTCGAGGGATATATCAGTAAATATGTTCATAGATTTGAACTATCTATAGTTTGAAATAAATGTATTTTAAATATAATACTTTTTTACCAGGGTAAGATTCTACATATTCTATATGTCATGCCATAACATCATTAAACTAACATCTAACAGTGGACAAAAGTGTTTTTATTTTATTTATTTTTTATTTAACTTTTTTTTGCATTCACTCTCTGACTTTATAAAGGCTGCAATGCAATTTGGCCCCAGACTAAGCATATAAAGAACTTATGGGAAGCATTTAAATTTCCTGTGAATACACTTAGAGTATGCAGAATCAAATCGTTAATAATCGAATTGCATCAAATTTGATTGTAAATCGTCTCAAATCGAATCGTTCTGAATTTGCAAAAATCGTTCTTAAATCGAAACGAAACCGTATGAATTGTGAATCGAATCGATTTGTTGTTTACCCAAAGATTCACAGCCCTATTCAGAACACAAATTGAGATATTTTTGATGAAACCCAAGAGCTTTCTGACCCTCCATAAACAGCAACGCAACTACCACATTCAAGTCCATGTCACATTAGTAGTTCAACCTTAATTTGCAAAACAAAACTAAAAAAATAATTACTTTATTCAACAATTTATTTGTGGTAGTGACATAAAAAAAAACAAAAAAAAACAACAACGAATAAATGAAAATACTAAATTCAAATTTGCATTTGTGCAATTGCTTGCAACTACCTGCTCAATAAAGAACTCATGCAGCAGTGAGGAAATGTGCAGACAAACAACTAACCATGCAAAGTTTCTTTGTCCTGTGCAACAGAAGTACTTCAAACTGTCAAGGTAACTATGAACGTTTTTAGCATCTTTCTAGCAATTGTCTTGAGATGTGACCGTTCCACTTCATTTACTAGATTTAAACATTTGAATTGTTCTTTGACAGCTCAGTTAGACAACTGACCACAGAGTGATTCAGCACTGTGAGAATTCAGTCACTAATTATAGACCTCAATAGATGTCAGACGGACGTTCTCCTACAGCGAAAACAAGAAAAAGGAAAAAAAAGTGCTGACAGAAGAAAGGAACGGAAGCCCTATGGGATAAGAAGTCAGAAGGAAAGAATGGGGACACATGTGCTTGAGCTGTCCCGAGGCCCAATTTGAGAGACATATCAAGCCGAGCTGAAGCAGGTGGCCTGGAGAAAAGACTGACAGCTCAGTGTAAAAGCACCTGCCTAACCATGCGGCGAGATCTAACGCTTAGTCAGGCTCGCTTTAACCTGCGGAACCATGCACATGGCCAGAATGGAGACATGATGAGTTATTTCACTTCAGTAAACCAAAGAAATAAACATTCGTTTATTTAAAACAACTGCTTAGTGTAGCGGAACGGGGAACCGCTGAGGGTCTGGGCGTGATAAAACTGCCAATGGCAATATTAAAGGCCCCAAGCGTGGTAAGTGACCTGAAAACTTTAAATGAGGTCCAATAAAAGCCACAGTCCATCTCAAATACATCACTAGCCACCGGTGCTGACCTTTCCCCACGGTCCATAGCCTTCTACAGTTGTGTTTTATCAGTAATCAATAATACTAAATGTTCCACAAGTGATCTCCTCGACTCAGAGGGCCCACCAGTGAATCTAGCCACGTATAATTAAAAGGACACCACAATACTGCTCGGATTTCTGCTGGCTGTTCTCTAAGCCTACTACTCAGGACTAGGGACAATCTAATGCTTTAGTATTAACTGAAGCTTTGACCAAAAATATTTTTAGTTTAACTGCAGAAAGAAAGGAAGTAGAGAGTAAATCATCTTCCAAAACAGCATTGGCCTCTGGGTTACCTAGAGTGAGAATGTATTTAAATCTACAACTTATGCATAGTGCATGAGGAAGCCAGCAATTTTAAGTCAAGACCATCAGGTTTACCCGTGAGGATGGAGGAGGGAGATTTCATACATTATCTTACCAGCTGGATCTCAACGTCGCATCTCCTTTCCACCTTATCTCTTCTCCTGTGTGTTGAGAATCCATTCCCAGATAGATTTCCATTGCAGAATTCCATTCAGAGAGAGTGAAAATGACATTGCCTGAATCACTAGCACGAGGACAACCATAAATATCATTCCTGATTGAAAAGCAGTGTGAGTGAGCGCTCCACCACTAAAACAATACAGCCTCCCTGAGCAGCTCTGACCCGAGGTGAAGGTCAAAGATACTCTCACAGAGAAAGTGGAGCCCTGCCAAAAGAGGCTGGAGAGAAAATCCTTTATTTCTCCTCACCCACCGGATTTAGTCAGAATACGTTATCTCCTCAGAGAGAGGCAGACAAAGCGGATGCCAAGTGTGAGCGAGCGCACTCATGCCATGTGCCAAAACCGCATTCAAATTAAGACATGGAGACCAAGTGATGACTACAGTCGCACTTTTTATCTGCTTCAATCACATTCAAGTACACTGTGAATCCAAGCTGCAAATTAAGCAACACAAAGAACTGTGTAAATGACCATTCGGATGTTTGATGTCAGTACGTTTTTTTTTTTTTAAAGAGAAATTAATGAATGTGAATGTGTTAAATTTATTTATTTGGTCAAAAGTACAAAAAAAATTATATTGTGAAATATTATTAATATGTAAAATAATTTATTTTTATAAAGTACATTAAAATCTAATTTATTCCTGTGATGCTAAGCTGAATTTTCAGCATCATTACCCCAGTATTCAGTGTCAAATGATCCATCAGAAATTCTAATATATTCTAATATGCTGATTTATTATCAGTGCTGCTTAATATTTTTTTGGAACCTGTGATCCTTTTATAAGGATACTATGATGAATAAAAAGTTAAGAAGAACAGCATTTATTTAAAATATAAATCTTCTCTAACAATATACACTACCATTCAAAAGTTCGGGGTCAGACAATTCTTTTTTTTTGAAAGAAATTAATAGTTTTATTCAGCAAGGATGTGTTAAACTGATGAAAAGTAATAAGATTTACATTGTTAGAAAAGATTCACATTTTGAATAAATGCTATTATTTTTAACTTCTTATACATCAAAGAATCCTGAAAAAAAATATATAAATAAAATAACAATTTGGATTGCATTAAGAGCCGGGGGTGAAAACATTTGAACAGAATGGAGATTTTTGTTATTTTGCCTAAATATCGTAGGTTTTTTTTTTTTTTCATTAAGTACTGCCCATCAGAGGCTACATAAGATACATAAGATTGTCTTCTGTTTCCCAGAAGACAAAAGTTAAATTTACCCTGATCTTTAAATTCAAAAAGGTTTCACCCCCCAGCTCTTAATGCATGTTTTTAACCTTCTGTAATAGTTGCATATGAGTCCCTCAGTTGTCTTCAGTGTAAAAAGATGGATCTCAAAATCATACAGTCATTGCTGGAAAGGGTTCAAATACACAGAAATGCTGAAAAGAATTTGTGGGACCTGAAGGATTTTTTGAAGAACATCAGGCAGTTAAACTGTTCAGAACAAACAAGGGACTCATGAACAACTATCAGTAAACAAAAAAACACAGCTCATTCAGGTAAGAACACAGTATTAAGAATCAAGGGGAATGTAAACTTTTGAACGGGGTAATTTTTATAAATTTAACTGTTACTTTTTCTTGTGGACTATATGTAAAACATCTTTTATGTGAAATATATTATTCAGGTCAGTACTAACTGTATATGTTGTATGCAAAATATAAATATTAAAAATAGATAAAAACCAATCACCCAGAGTTAACTTGGAGAGTTTGCAACGCATTTAACTTCAAAAAATGTGACATATCTTATAATAAAAAAAACAAAAAACAATCAGGGTGGAAAAATGTAGAGAGAGATTTGAGTAGACAGTGAAAAACTGGCTTTGATATTAGTTATAATCATTTTGCCTTGTCAGTGCAGCCTTGTTTACATCTGCAGAAAAACTGTCTCAATGTGATGAACTAAAAAAACATTGTGTTCTTCAGAATAGTGTGCGAGTCAATTTTGATTTCACATAGTCTGTAGAAGAATCACTGTGTAGCCAGACGGTCTTGATAACCCTCGGATGACATTTCCATCCTGCATGTTCACGCCCACATTCCTTGACAAAGCCTTCCTCAAACAGACAGGTTGCTTGAGCATTTTTGGTTGATGTAAAGATGACCAGACACACTCTGCAACTGCAGCAGTATTAGTAAGCGCTTTGAGCTTAGACTACATAAGAAGCGCTGGCTGGCAGATGACTCAGCGTGTCACACGGGCCTCGACGGAATTATGAGGCGGCGATGCCATGGCCACACGTCAATTCCGTGTTAGTCACAGTCAAGGGCTTTAAAAGAGCAAGGGCGCTCGGAAGCCTCTTACCCCTGTCGCCCGTCCTTCTTTCATGTTTGCGGCATGGCGAAGTGAGATTTTTGCCTGCTTTTCCTCCCCCCTCATGTTTTCTCACTCTGTGCTTGCCGACGGGGGCCCGGAGTTGATTCATTCATATTCAACAAGCCAAGAGCAAAAGCTCTAAAATAAACAGAGCAAACCGACACGTAGGAGCGGGCGCGTGGCGAAGCCAGAGAACACATTGATCCTTTTAATTTCCCTGATCGGCTTGATCGCTAGCGAGTCGGAGAGGGAAGTTCTTCATGATTGCATCAATATTTTTCTCATCCCAAACACCCAGAGCTGTTGTAACTGTGATTGTGCAGCGATTTGAGAATTGGTTTTTCCAAATCGTAATTAGAACACGATCCATCACAGCTGAGATCAGAAGCAAAAAGTCTTTTATTGTGGGAAAAAAAACCCACTTTTTTATTTACCATCAAGCAGGCAAGATTACGCAACATACTGCAAGATTTGCACTATAAAAAAGAGGAATTTAAATAAATTAGCTCTAAAATTATTAAAGAAAAACAAACAGTCCCCCCTTTAGCATACTTGCTCAACCCAGATTAATCTGCCTTAATCTAAATTAACAAAAAGATTAGGATAAGGAGAAATAAGGTATAATTACAGCAAGAGTATTTTCTCTGAGGGGGTAATAGAGTTACACAAAACTTACACAAAAATAAACTCTACCAGTCAAAAGATTGGAATAGTTTGATTTCTTTAATGTTTCGTAAAAACCCTTATGTCTGTGGAAACCATACCAATCAAAAGTTTAGGGTAAAGATTATATATATATATATATATATATATATACAGTATCTCACAGAAGTGAGTACAACCCTCACATTTTTGTAAATATTTTGTTGTATCTTTTCATGTGACAACACTGAAGAAATGACACTTTGTAATGTAAATTACAAAGTAAATGTAAATTACAAATGTAAAGTAGTGAGCGTACAGCTTGTATAACAGTTTGTATACTAATTTGTTCTCCCCTCAAAATAACTGAACACACAGCCAATAATGCCTAAACCGCTGGGCACAAAAGTAAGTACACCCCTAAGTGAAAATGTCCAAATTGGGCCTAATTAGGTCTCAGGTGTGAATGGGGAGCAGGTGTGTTAAATTTAGTGTTATCGCTCTCACTGTCTCATACTGGTCGCTGGAAGTTCAACATGGCTCCTCAAGGCAAAGAGCTCTCTGAGGATATAAAAACATTGTTACTATGCATAAAGATGGTGTAGGATATAAGAAGATTGTCAAGACCCTGAAACTGAGCTGCAGCACGGTGGCCAAGACCATACAGCAGTTTAACAGGACAGGTTTCATTTAGAACAGGCCTCGCCATGGTCGACCAAAGAAGTTGAGTGCAAAATAATGGTGGCCACACAAAATATTGACACTTTAGGCCCAATTTGGACATTTTCACTTAGGGGTGCAGTCACTTTTGAGGCCAGCAGTTTAGACATTAAAGCTTGTGTGTTCAGTTATTTTGAGGGGACAGCAAATTTACACTGTTATACAAGCTGTACACTTACTACTTTACATTGTAGCAAAGTGTAATTTCTTCAGTATTGTCACATGAAAAGATATAATAAAATATTTACAAAAATGTGAGGGGTGTATTCACTTCTGTAAAATACTGTGTGTGTGTGTGTGTGTGTGTGTGTGTGTGTGTGTGTGTGAGTGTGTGTATACATAAAAGATGCAGTGCATTGATCATTCACATTTTGAATAAATGCTGTTCTTTTTAACTTTTTATACATCAAAGAATCCTGAAAAAAATATATAAATAAAATAACAATTTGGATTGCATTAAGAGCCGGGGGGTGAAAACCTTTGAACAGAATGGAGATGTGTCAATTTTTCTTATTTTGCCTAAATATCGTAGTAAACAAAAAAACACAGCTCAATCAGGTAAGAACACAGTATTAAGAATCAAGGGGAATGTAAACTTTTGAACGGGGTCATTTTTATAAATGTTACTATCATTTTCTCTTGTGGACGATATGTAAAACATATTTTATGTGAAATATATTATTCAGGTCAGTACTAACTGTATATGTTGTATGCAAAATATATACAAAAAATAATTGGTCTTATTAAAAATAGATAAAAACCAATCAGAGTTAACTTGGAGGGTTTGCAACACATTTAACTTTAAAAAAAATGTGACATATCTTATAATTTAAAAAAAAACAACAACAATCAGGGTGGAAAAATGTAGAGAGAGATTTGAGTAGACAGTGAAAAACTGGCTTTGATATTAGTTATAATAATTTTGCCTTGTCAGTGCAGCCTTGTTTACATCTGCAGAAAAACTGTCTCAGTGTGATAAACTAAAAAAACATTGTGTTCTTCAGAATAGTGTGTGTGTGTGTGTGTGTGTGTGTGTGTGTGTGTGTACATAAAAGATGCAGTGCATTGATCAAAAGTGACAGTAAAGACATCTGTACTGTTAGAATCATTAATATTTCAAATATTGATTTTATTAAATCACAGTTTCAACAAAAATATTGATAAGAACCATTAATAATTGAGCACCAATAATAATTGATAATAATAAAATACCAAACAACATATTAGAATGATTTCTGAAGGATCATATGACACTGAGAACTAGAATAATATCTGCTGAAAATGTTTCTTTGTCATCACAAAAAACAGTTATTTTGATTGTAATAATATTTTACAATATTAATGTTTTACAAAGCTATCATATGACTGTACAGTTGTAATATAGTTATATAATTTTTATAATGCTTTTTAATAAAACTCCTGCAGCAGGTGTTTGTGCAGAGGACATTGAAAGGAGAAGCTGACTGAGATAAAGGGAATTACATACACTGTAAATATATGCGGGCAGACAATGAAAAACTACAGAAAAACAGAAGTGAAACATTGCAGCTTTGTTCCATTTTTAAACAAAACACATGAAAGTAGTTTCACCAAAAGCAGAGGTTCAAAGTAGTTCACTAAAAGTTCAAACATACTTAAACAGATGCAGCACAAAATGTAACATTTTATAATAAGGTTCCATTTGTTAACTGTATTTAGTGCATTAACTAACATTAACTAACAATATGCAATACATTGTTCCAGTATTTATTATTTTATATGGAAACACTTTGCAATAAGGTGTCAATTGTTAACATTAATGTATTAACCAACATGAACGAACAAAGAACAATACATTTATTACACTATTTATTAATCTTTGTAAATGCTAGTAAAACAATACAATTGTTTATTGTTTGTTCAGGTTAGTCCATATTAACTTAATGTATTAGTAAATGTTGGAATCAACATTAACTAAGATTAAAAAATGCTTTAGAAATACTTTTCATTATTAGTTTATGTTAACAAATGCAGTAAAATAATGTTAACAAATAGAACTGTATTGTAAAGTGTTACCATGCAAACCTTTGTTTACATTTGAGAATGTGTAACTATTTTAAGCTTAATACTGTAAACTTCTATTCTGATGAAAGAATTACTGAATAAATTAGTAAACCAACCTGAATAAATCTTTTGCCAAATAATAACGGAACATAATCCATAATAACGCTAATAACATGTTATTAAAGTCCATCCCTTACATATTTGTTTATAACATCTGATGCTTGATATATGTGCATTTATATAAAGCAACATTATAGAAACAGGTATTTTGGCTTGTTTGAAGTTAAAAACATCTTAAAGGGATAGTTCACCCAAAAATGAAAATTACCCCATGATTTACTCCCCTTTAAAGGGTTACTCCAACCCAAAATGA
Source organism: Cirrhinus molitorella (assembly GCA_033026305.1). Taxonomy (NCBI): domain Eukaryota; kingdom Metazoa; phylum Chordata; class Actinopteri; order Cypriniformes; family Cyprinidae; genus Cirrhinus; species Cirrhinus molitorella. The sequence goes on from CM065120.1 coordinate 31,649,968, forward strand.
AAATTTTGTCATTAATTACTTACCCCCATGTCATTCCAAACCTGTAAAAGCTTAGTTCGTCTTCGGAACACAATTTAAGATATTTTGGATGAAAACCAGTAGCTTTGTGGCTGTCCGATTGACTGCCAAGTAAATAACACTGTCAAGGCCCAGACAAGTAAGAAAGATGTCATCAAAATAGTCCATCTGCCATCAGTGCTTCAACCATAAATTTCTGAAGCTATGAGAATACTTTTTGTTCACAAAGTAAACAGCGTACGCTGTTTGCGTCCAGTGGACACTCTCCAAAACGGTGTAACGGTGACGTGGAGGAGACAAATTATTTATAAAAGTTGTTATTTTTGTTTTCTTTGCGTATAAAAAGTATTCTGGTAGCTTTGTAAAATTATGCTTGAACAACTAATGGTGGATGGACTATTTTGACAATGTCTTTCATATTTTTCTGGGCCTTGACAGTGTTATTTACTTGGCAATTAATGGGACAGTCAAAAAGTTCAATAAAGTTTTCATCCAAAATATCTTAAATTGTGTTTTGAAGACAAAGCTTTAACAGGTTTGGAACGACATGGTGGTGGGGTGGTGTCACCTTTTAATTCATCCTAGGTGTATTTGACTTTTATTTAAAAAAATATCCTGGCTCTTCCAAGCTTCACAATGGCAATGAATGGGTGTTGAGATTCAATAGTCCAATAGAAGTCCTCCATCCATCCATCATAAAAAGCACTCTAAACAGTTCTGGGGTGGTTAATGCCTCCTGAAGCGAAATTATGTGTTTGTGTAAAAAGAAATCCATATTTAAAACTTTATAAACCGTGATCTCTAGCTTCTGTTAACTGTTGTGCATGAGTGCACAAGGGAGTGACATTCCAGGGGATGATGTAGGCCGTAGGCATAGCCTAAGGATTGCGGGTGAGTAAATCATGGGGTAATTTTATTTTTTGCATGAACCATTTAACATTTTCTAGTAATAGTTATCAATAAAGTTGTCATCCTTCATGTGAACAGGCCTTTAAGCTGTGACTAATTCAGGAATACAAATGCAACTGCTAAAAGTGTCATGCCAATAACCCACACAATACTACAGACATTCGTTACACCCCTTTGTGCAAGAAGTAGTTCTTTACTTTGACACAAACATAAGTTCAGTAGTCTGTTCTGTAGAATTTCAAATCATTGAGGATATCTGTCAAACAATGAAAGCTCATGTTTGAGAACAATGAATTTGTGAGCTGCTGCTTCCCACTAAACATTCCTGATGAGTCAGTGAGCTAATGTGAACCTTGTTTAGTGTATCGAGCTGTCTGAATGAAGTGAATCAACTGAAATGATGTCTAAGTGTCAACAGTGAGAGACAGACACAGAAGACACCTGCAGTCAGTGCGCCCCAGGGAATGTATTCAGTGTGTCAGGGTCGATGACAATACAAGACACACGTCAACACGCTTGTATTTTGCATCTGCAGACTGAACGATGGATCATCAGCCTTGACTTGAGAAATTCAATTATATATGAAATAAAAATGGGCCTCCGAGCTATTCCAAACAAAAGCTAACAAATTCAAGAGGATGCTATTTGAGAGAACACTCCCGTCTATGTAATTCCACAGGAAGGGTTAACATGATGCTTACATAAGGCAGTGGTTGGTAGAATGAAGTCAGGCAAGCACAAAAATCATGAACAGGCTCAAGTTAATCTGTTTATTGAAACTGGCGTGCCTACAAGGCCGTGTGACACGCAAGCTTTCAGGAAATTTAACGCCACTGTCAACCCAAAATTAACATGCCACGCGTTGTGCCAGTAAATGCACTAAGTGCACAGAAAATGGATATGGAGAAACATTGAATCAAAGAGTCACACAAATGGTCAGACAAGCACATTAAGTAACTCTATGTACAAAGATCACAGGGAAAAAAAGGTCTGGCAGCTTATCTCTGCATGCTTTTACCATACATGGTATAGCATACACTGCTAAACATGCATCATATTACCATCACATATTCCATGTATGCTTGAGGGAAAGTTTGGCCTTGTTAAAAAATTAGGTTATGTTAGAATCTGCAAAATGTTATTTATTTATATATTTATTTATTTTTACAAGAATAAGAGGAATCTTACAAAATGCATGTTATGTTTTATTTCTTACTGAGCTGAATAAGATATTTCACATAAAAGACATTTACATACAGTCCACAAGAAGAAATAATAGTTGCATTTAAAAAAATTACCCCGTTCAAAAGTTTACATACACTTGATTCTTAATACTGTATTGTTACCTGAATGATCCATGTTTAGTGATAGTTCACAAGTTCCTTGTTTTCCTGAAGAGTCACCCCTTGTTTTCCTGAAGAGTCGCAGTTCTTTAGAAAAATTCTGGTCCCACAAATTCTTTGGCTTTTCAGCATTTTTGTGTATTTGAACCCTTTTTAACAATGGCTGGATGATTTTTTTTCACACTGAGGAAAAAGGATGCATTAAGAGCCGGGGGGGTGAAAACGTTTTGAATTTGAATTTCAAGGTAAATTTGTCTTCTGGGGAACATGTAAGTATCTTATGTAGCTTCTGAAGGGAAGTGCTAAATGAAAAAAATAATAATATTTAGGCAAAAAAAAAAAAAATGTACACGTCATCTGTTCAAAAGTTTTCAAAGGAAATTCAAGGAAATTCAAGACCACTGTTACTTTCCCGCGAAATGGTCTTCCAACAAAGATCACTCTAAAGCAGAAAAAGCTTAAAAATCTTGGGCCTGTTTTCCTGCAACTTGGCCAGGACAGCCTTCCATCATTGACAAAACAATGAATTCTGAATTATACCAGCAAATTCTAAAGGAAAACATCAGGACATCTGTTTAAGTACAGAGTCTCAAGAGAACATGGGTCATGCAGCAAGACAGTCAATCTACCAAAGAATGTTTAAAGAAGAACAAAGTTAATGTTTTGGAATGGCTGAGTCAAAGTCCAGACCTTAAACCAATTAAAATGTTGTGGAAGGACTTAAGCAAGCAGTGCATAGAAGGAAACCCACCAGCATCACAGAGTTTAAGTGGTTCTGCACTAAGGAATGGGCTAAAACTCCTACATGTTTTTGTGCAGGACTGATCAGCACAAGAAACTTTACATTGTTAGCTTCACATACTTTTGCAATGCACATATATGTAACACTGGATAATTTTTCTCAATAAATGAATGACAAAGAAAATATGTTTTTCTCACTTGTTTGAGTGGGTTCTCTTTGTCTGCTTTCAGGACTTATATGAAAATCTGATGATGTTTTGGGTCATATGCAGAAATATAGAAAATTCTAACACAACTTTTAAGCAGCACTGTAGATAATGAAACCTACTTCCATTAACATATTTATGATTCACAATGTTATATTTCTCAGTTTAGAAAGGTGAAAGTCCATGTAAGTGTTAAAGTTACAAAACCTGATAATCTTAAAATAAAAGACAATATTCATACTGTATGTGCCATTAACTTTAGCGTGACAAATTCCCTGCCTTTGATAAAAAACTGTAACTGTGGAGACACAGTGAGCAAAAAAAGGAAACATTACATGTATAGTGGCGGATTTGAAGTTGTTGGCTTACTCTAAAGTAAGAAGATCAGTATGAAATGCAAAGACTCAAAGTGGAGGCGGTGTATTAGCATAGCATGAGTGCTCAGATAGGGCAGCATTTTAAAGCAAGCAATATGCACTGTATCAATAAATAAAAAGGGCAGAAAAGACTTCAAAACTGACAGAAATATATATCATCTGTGCAAAATGAATTGACATAAATGGGTCGGAAAAAAACCTGCTTTCCTCACAGGGTTGAGAAGCATGTGGCTCAAGTGGCACACTGCATTAGCGAAGAGGACAAGATCTTTTGTGGTGTCTTGTATCATCTCTTTGCTGTGGGGGAGGAGACGCAAGGTTAAGTTTGCAGAGCTTTAAAGCTAGAGGCGAAAGTATGAAGAAAATAAACCAAAATGAGACACATTAGGGTTCAGGGTCTAGGCTTAGTCATGATCAGCTAAGCTAATATGTAAATGAGCGCATTAAACCAAAGGAGTGCAAGAGTGTTTGCACTCTATAATTTTTTTCTATTTTCTAACAGACTTTTAGGAATGGAGACGACAAAACCATGATAAATGGTTGAAGCCGTGGCCTAGCGGTTATCACATGTGCTCCACACACAATGAGCAGTGGCGACAATGTGGAAGATGAATATGTCCTGTTTCAGTACATCCTCCATCATGTCTAAAACCTATTTTCACCCTCGTGTTTAAAAAAAAGTGATTCATGCCATCTCTTTTAGAAAAAGAGCTCATACTTTGAAATGCCAGCTTCCCACAAAATCTGGAAATCAGTGACAGCATCATGACCATTTAAACTGAGGGGACACCAAGTGAGCAAAGAAAAAGTGCACAGAAGAGTATAAAATTAAACACACAAATAATGTATTTACAAATATATATATATATATTACATTTCATTCACATAAACACATATATTGTTATTTACTCGCTCCTGTCATCCAAGATGTTCATGTCTTTCTTTTTTCAGTCAAAAATGTATGTTTTTTGATGAAAACGTTAAGGATTTTTCTCCATATAGTGGGCTTCATTGGGAATCAGTGGGTTAAAGGTCCAAACTGCAGTTTCATTGCAGCTCTACATGATCATAGCCATTGAAAAGGGTCTTATCTAATGAAGCAATCGGTTATTTCTAAAAAAAATAAAATGTATATACTTTTTAACCTGAAATGCTCATCTTGTACAAGCTCAACTTCACGCATTCCATAATCACATTGGAAAGGTCATGCGGTCACCCTTTACAAAAAACTGTAAAATGATGTCAGATGATTTTGAAGTTGGACTGAAGTACACAGACAAAGAACTACCATGTGTGATCTTTCCAACGTGATTACGTAATGTGTGAAGTCGTAGATGTGCATCGCAGAGCTTTTTTAGAAAATGACATTTTGCTAGATAAGACCCTTATTCCTGGCTGGGATCTTGTAGAGCCCTTTGAAGCTGCATTGAAACTCGAATTTGGACCTTCAACCCATTGATCCCCATTGAAGTCCACCATATGGAGAAAAATGTTCCTCAAAATCCTTCATTTCTTTCTAACTGAAATAAAAAAGACATGAAAATCTTGGAAGACATAGGAGTGAGTCAATTATCATGCAATTTTAATTCAGAAGTGAACTAATCCTTTAATTTGGTACAACTAATAAAAATAATGTGTTAAAATGATTAACCTGTGCAGTTGCTGACAACATGGTGCAGTTATAAGCCTCTAAAATTTAAGATGTAAGGGCAAAAATGCCTCTGTATGGGTTTTATTTTTTGTCTTACATGTATATCATGATACAGTTTAGCAAGAATGCTACCTGAAAAGGTAGGAACCTCAGGCTTGACCCAACTGCTGTGGATACTCTTCCTATAATCTTCCAAGCTCCAATGTCTTCCAATGTCCAATCTCTCTATTCTAGATGAAAAGTGTCTGTGCACATCCAGAAACCTCTATCATATTCCACAACTACGGGGAAAATAATTGTTCAGAATAAAAACAACAAATTTACATGTCTGAAGAGTTGCTGCCAAAAACAAACTCCTAGCAAATACTAGCCATACTCTCTTGATAACAAGTTCCTTAAGAACCTTAATTGCCTTTATGAGGAAGCCAAATGTTGGAGTGGAACTAGGCAAGTCAATAATGAGCAATCAATGACATGAGAACAGTTCGTATCGCCCCAGGCCATTCTCATTAGTCCGTTTGATACTGCGAATATACCCTCAGCTAATCAATCTCTGATACCTGTTTGAAAGATCACTTTCATCATCTTCACATGATAATAATCTGAGACTCTCAGCCCCATGTTTAATATTTACACAGAATGAACCCTCTCTCTTTAGTAACTCAGGTACTGATGCAACTAGGGCTGCATGACATATTGAAATAAAATCAATATTGTCATATGGCTTTGTGCGGTTATATAAATATATGTTTTACTGATTTCAAGTGTGTGTAGTTTTTTGAAACAGTGTTTCAAAACCAAATATCGCAATGAAGGTGGGTGCTAAGCATGACAGGTGAGTGTTGGGAAGGGAGTGACGTCTGGAGGGGATCATGAGCAGACAATGCAGTGTGCATATCTTATTTATGTGCTCTCATAATGGAGCAGGAGGATTGAAATGGAATACACTGTCTAGAATATAACAAAACGTTGAAGGGGACAGGAAATTGACGTTTTGGCTCAGTTTTGTGCTGAATGTATGAATGTATGTTTTCCTATCAGAAATTTCCCATTTTCTAATAAGCACATTTTCTAAAGAGCCACCACAATCAAAGGACTGTCTAATACTGTGAGCTTTGATGAAGTGTGTGATGTAATCCCTCTTAATCAGGCAATTTATTAATGATGTGCACATGCAGGGTGTCTACAGACCATGAAGAGGCTGCATTTGAATACTGCCAAAAGAAAGAAAGAACGAAAAAGCTGGTGAAACAGTTGCAAGTCAAGCAGCTTCCCCTGCAGAATATGGTCTTTGAATAATGCAGGCTGAAGTGAAATATTTTTTCAGAGTTTTTTTTTTCTTCTTCCCCTGGTCTCCAGTGACTTGGTCAAGAAAAAAAAAAAAAAAGACAGATGACTAAAACAGATAATGAACGGTTGCGTTACTTGTGCGTGACGCACACACAGAAGGCAAAATCACATCTTGGTTAACTTCGATGGAATGTAAAAAAGAAAAAAAAAACGCCAGTTGCAGTATAAACATAATTTACACATACGGTTACATGCATTAGAGAGTTTTTAATCGTAAGGTAATACGTTCTTGAGTTTTGATCTGCTATCAAATGTCAGTGCGCCCACATATTTTTTTATATTCACACACAGTAACTTAAAATACAGCTTCAAAGTAATCAAGAAAGTGTATACAGTGCCTTGCGAAAGTATTCATACACTTGCTGCATTGTGTTAAACTGCTTTAAATGACTTTTTTTTCCCGCATCAATCTACACTCTATACACCATAATGACAAAGTAAAAACAGAATTGTCACAATTAAATTAAAAAACTGAAATGAGTACATTGCATAAGTATTCACACCCTAAATTCAGTACTTACATGTAGCACCTTTATAGGTTCAAGTCTTTTTTGGTATGATGTGACAACCTTTGCACATCAGCATTTGGCAGTTATATGCCATTCTTCACCTCACCTTTCTGTGGTGAAGACCTCTCAAGCTCTGTCAGTGTAGATGGGGTCTGGCAGACATTTTCAGGTACATTTTTTTCCAGAAATGTTCAAACTTGGGTTCAAGCCCAAGATCCTTGTCCTGTTGAAAGGTGAACCCTCTGCCCAGTCTAAGGTTCTGAATGCTCTAGACTGGGTTTTCATTAAGGCCATCTCAATATTTTGGTGCACTGAGCTCTCATTCTGCTCTGATGAGTCCTTCAGTCCCTGCCACTGAATACAGCCCCACAGCATGAGGCACACTTTACAGTTGGCATGCTATTATGCAGGTGATAAGCAGTGCCTGGTTTCCTTTAAACATGATGCTTGGAACTGAGGTTTATCAGACCACAAAATCTTGTTTCTCACAATCTGAGGGTCCTTTAGGTGTTTTTTTGCAAATTCCCAGTGTGGTTTATTTTGTCTTCACTCAGGAGAGTATTGAGTCTGGCCACACCGTTATAAAGTCCAGATCGTTAGAGTCTTGTTTGTCCTTCTGTAATATTCTTTTATCTCCATATTGCCATGGAGCTCAACTAGGTTCAGGTTCTTGGCCACTCTAACCAAAGCCCTTCTCCATCAATTGCTCAGTTTGGCCAGGAGGCCAGCTCTAGGAAGAGCCCTGGGGCCGGTTGCATAAAAGGTTTAGACTAGTCTTAAAAAGTTAGTCAGCTAATTTATTCTTTAAGACTGGTCAGAGTTTTTAAAATTCAGTTACAGAAAAATTTAGATTGGTCTAAGTTAAATCCAATAAATAAGACTCTTTGGTTAACTGATAGTTGGTCAAACTAGTACTTAAGACACTGTCTTAACATAGAGGCTAAGTTTATGCAACTGGCCCCTGGTTGTTTCAAACTTCTTCCATTAAGGTTAACGGAGGCTACATGCTTCTGTGAACCTTCAATGCAGCAGAATTTTTTTCTCAACTCTTTCCCAGATGTGTGGCTTGACACAGTCCAGTTTCTGAACTCTACAGGCAGTTTTTTGTTTGTTTGTTTGTTTTTGTTTTTGTTTTGTTTTTTTTACCTCAGGGCTTGGTTTTTGCTCTGATATGCATTTTCAGCTGTTAGGCCTTTTATTAAGATGTGTGCCCCTTTCCAAATCATACCCATTCAATTTGCCACAGGTTAACTTTAATCAAAATATAGTAACATCTACAAGCAATAGGAGTGCTCCTGAGCTAAATTTCAACTGTCCACTGAATCATATATTTATTTATTTATTTTTGTAATAAATTTGCAAAGATGTTAAAAAACAGTTTTTTTTTTCTTTGCCATTATTTTGTATAAAGACTGTAGACTGATGTGAAAAAAAACAATTTAAAGCAGTTTAACATAAGGCAGCCACATCAGAAAACATGAAAAAATAATGGGGTATGCGAGAAATGCTTTCGCAAGGCACTGTAACCGACTACAAACAAGAGTAAGGCAACTGTCAAGTATTTCTTGCTCTTCCTCACTGTATCTGGTCATGTTTAAATGCATCTGTTTTCCAAGGTACCTGGAAGTCATGCGTATCATTAATAAAGAGCTTAATTAACAGAATCCTTACGTTTGGAATTCCTTACTAGGGCTTGAATGTTTTTCGAACTCCTCTCATTACTCTTTTCTACTGCAACGGGTAGTTTCTCTGCGCTAAACATGAATCATAGATCAGCTGTGCTGCAAACAACTGCAAATAAGGCCGGGTTACACCAAATACAGTGCTAAATTACATCTCAGTAGAGCAAGAAAAACATAAGAAGCTACAGAAGTGAAACTTCATTTGATGTGAATACATGAACAGAAAATGATTTCTTGAGTCAAGACCTCAACACGCTCTCAGACTGACTCATTCCTAGTGAATTACACAGAATGTTAATTAATTCATTAATTTGAATAAAAAAGTTCATTTAAAAATGACAACTGTCTATGTGGGACACAAAGAATGTACTTTGGAATGACATGAGAGTGAGTAAATGATGGCAGTTTTAATTCTTTTGAGCTAATTATGGCATTTAAATGCTGCTGTATTAATTCTATTCCCTGTGTCCAACAACAGAAGCCAACATTAGTGCCTTTCAATATTCTCTGCACTCTCCCTTGAATGGCACAGCCTTGTGAGACACCAAGCCAAACAGCACAAAACCCCTTTCAGCTTGACTCAGCTTTGCCAAAAATTGTGATTATGTTGTCTCCGCATTGCCCTAAAAGTCTGAGACACTGAGTCAGATGCTATTTACTTCTGTGTACTGCCAGCATTTGGTGTTGTACACTGAGTACTGCCTACAAACTTTTAAATTTTTTTTTTTTGCATTATTATTTTTGGCAGAAAAAGAGAAAAGTGCCCTGAAGCTACAGGAATCGATAAAAAGGGGGAGAAAATTTGAAAAGTTTACTTAAGGGCCGTATGTTAATTTAAATGAACTGAAAAACATTTCTGGGTTGAACTTTCAGACCACTGCCGCAATAAACGAAAGAAATGAAAAGAGCTATATACTAAACTTTTGACATCAGAACAACATCTAGCTGTTCAGTTTGCTACTGTACATTCAGGAATGTTATGCATTTACTTCCTCATTCACCAGAAATGAATGTTTCAAAAATAAACAGAGGTTATTCATCTTTCACACTTAGAATTAAGCTAGAATTAAATTCAGCCCATTAACACATCCCCAGTGGCTGATGTTTATGCTGATGCATCTATTTCTAATACCACACCGCATTCATATTCCACTGATATGCAGATGGGATAAACCAGCAGACGTAGTCTTTGTGACCAAATGTACTTTAAGTAGCGTCTTAGGTCACGTTTAAGTTGATTCGATTGCAGCAAATCACAGTTATGAAGAAAAATAGTACAGTTATATGTCACTGAAATAGAACCAACAACACTACTAGAGGGAAGGATAGAGAAGAAAAAGAAAATAAGAGATAAGAAACACTGGAGAGCAGAAATTTGCAATCAGGGCTCTGAGCTTTGCCGATTGTAAGACTTTTAACTCAGTTACTTGCCGTTCAGCAGACACTTTTTATCTAAAGCAATTTACAGTACAATTTATAGTACAGTAACTGCAGAGTCAGTCGTTCCGGGACAGCCCAGGATGAAGTGCCTTGCTCAAGGGAACAATGGTGATTAGACAGAACTGGGATCTCGGTAACCTCCCAGCTCCTGGATGGCTCCCAGGTGGAACTGAACTGGCAAATCTTGGTCTTAACAATCAAGGTGGGAAATTAGCATCCACACCAGCCAAATGCAGGTACTTTTTTGTGGGTAATTTTTACATTATACACCAGCTATTATCATGTAAAACTAAAATGGCTGTTTTTGGTGTAAGAAACACAAGTGCACTTCAGGGAGAAAAATAAAACACTACAAAATTGTAGAAAATGACCCCTTTTACTATTACAACAGTTAATACAACCACAGACATAAAAATAAATAGAAGATGGCAGACGTGAGAAAATAGAAGTGAGAAAATGTCAACTATAGTTAACTCTTGATATGATATATGGTATAACTACAAATAGATTTATGCATAGTTTTATGCTTATAAGAATCTATATTAGTAAGGCCCTTTCTCAATTTCCGTTTTTTCCATTAAAATTTTTCTGGATTCCATTTTTTTTTTTTTAGATTTTTCTAGACTCTGTTTAATCGTTAAATAAAAAATATTACTCAAAAAGCATGTGTAATTAATCAAAATCATGAACCTTACAGAATTTAACAGCAATTTATAAAAAGTTTAACAAAAAAAATATTTTTAAGGTCCTACAAAATGCTTTATAGTTTTATTTTAACCAAATACTGTTTTCCAAACATTTTCTGGATTCCATTTTAATGGTTTCATTAAATTGTAACAATCAAAAGCATCACTAATTAATTGATGTTATTTAAAAAAAAAAAAAAAAAATATATATATATATATATATATTTTTTTTTTTTTTTATATTTTTAAAATATTTCTTAAGTATCACATTAAATATAATACATTAAGTATTATATTTCTGTCACATTTTCTTCAAGTTTAACCTTTATTTTGACGGATTGCTATGAAGACCTGTACCTTTCTGTAAGTTTTTCTCAAAAGAAACTGTAAAATTTTCATGAACTGAAAAGTTCCAGAGATTATGTTTATGTGTTCATGCACTCATATTTTGAGGCGGCAGAGGCTAAAAAAAAGAGTAGTAAACAAAACCACAAATCTGCGCTATTCATTCACACAGAGTCTACAAGATCATGCAGGATTCATATTTAAATTGTGAATAATTAAGCTGCAAAAATACAAACACTAATCCATACAGAGTTTTGATTTAAGTGTACTGACCTACTTCTGATTTATAAATTCCAAAGTTTGGAAAATTCTGTGACATTCTGTGTTATTCAGTAAATTCTATTTTAATGACTGGATGTTGCAATTCCATCTGTGTTTTCTGGATAATTTTATCCAACACTTGGATTTGCTATTAAGTTGTATTCTTGTGAGAATCTATATGGCTAACACTAAACTTAAAATGGTCTGTTATGGTTAGGATGTTGCCCTAAAAGGTAGCTGTCTATGCAGTACACAACACAAAGCTCAGGTTTTCATACAGGTGCAAACGTTTGCATCAACATATGTGCAAACAAAGAGATGACGGCTGATGCATCAAAACAAGAAAAAAATAAAAGAAAGAGCAATAGGATGCAGCGGGAGTTTGAGACCGTGCCAGCCAAAGGGGCAGTCTGTGTCTGTGCCCTTGAACTGTGTTCAGCCTTCTCCGCATCTCAAGACCACAGGGACTGCTTTGAATTGCAGAAAGGTCAGCCAGTAAGATTGAACAATCTCCAAGAGAACTGCATATACCGTGCCTGCAATCTCCACAACACACAGCTGGGTCTCTGGATCAATCCACCCTCGCTTGTTGTTCCTGTTTGTAGATAAATTAGGGTCTGTACACTTCAAGAGCATTGTCACACCAAAATACTACACTTTTGATGTAAATGCAATCATTTCCAATAAATCAAAGTAAGGTGTTTACAAAAACAAACCTCTTCACTCCTGTTTACATGCAATTTGAATTATTCTATGAATTTGCTAAGTATGGTTATTTCTACCACCGTTATTCACATACCCCAATGCACAGCACAAGTTATGATCTCACATACAGCAGGGGTCATTCCGTGTTAATTCAACTGGAGCTTCTCGGCTCAAATTTTTGATTTTTTTCTAAAGCAAGATGGACATGATGAAAGCCAAAATATTAAATGTCATGGTTGAGTAAATATTAACTGAGCAATCCACTACTTTAAGGAGGGGGGGTGAAAATGGCAGTTTTCACTTGAGATTCAGAGCCAAATTACAGAGGGTTAAAAATGACTTTAAAAAAAGGATGTTATTTTTACACAGAGATTTGTAGGTGTGTTAGTAAAATCTGTTGCAATCTTTGTAGCATTATGTGTGAATGGTGACCATTCAAAAATAGGGAAAAAAAGCACTTATCAAGTTTGCATGCCTGTAACTCAAAAAGTATTAAAGACATTTTGAAACCCTTTTAGATGTTGGGTCTTATCAACCTTTTTTTGGCATCTTTAAAACCCTATATGGTTCAGTTCCAGAGATATTGGAATTTCAATATGCCAAATTGTACACATTTTCAGTGGTCAAAACCAAATGTGGGTCACTGTGCACAAATATAATCCTTATTTTCTTTTAAAGAGGAATGTCTGAAGAACAAAAAATGTTGAAATTAGAAATGTATCTCATTTCCTTCTGTCAAGAAGTGCATCGAACATACCAGTCTGAGAGCCATAAATACTAAATTTGCGTGGCTATAACTCAAGAAGTATTACAGATATGGCAATATGATTTTAGATTCTAGTTCTAAATAAAGTTTTCTTTCATAATCTTCATTTTCAAGGCCCTATTACATTAAGTCCCAGAGATATAGGCATATCAATGAGGCTCCAATCCAGATAACCCATTTTCATTGGTTGAAAAACAAAGATTGCTAAAGTCAACAGATTTAATAACACACTTACCAATCTCCGTGTAAAAACAACATTACAATTTTTCCATCTTTCTGAAAATTTAAATTTGGCTCTAAATCTTAACCCCCTTCTACAAAATAGCGGATTACTCAGTAAATACACATTCATGGCATTTAATATTTTGGCTTTCATTACTATACATGTCTATCTTTCATCAGAAAAAATATTAGCAAAATCAAAAATTTTAGTTTTTGAAATTTGATTTGACATGGAATGACCCAGCAGGTGTGTTACTGGCCACTGTTTTAATCTACTTCTGTCAAACACAATACCCATCTCGTATTGGATGATTATTCAACACCATGATGAACATCAAAATGTGCCTTAATCGCATTATAATCACGTGCATATAAACACAGTCAATGACAGCAGACGTGCACACAAGCTTCTAGGAATCAAACATGCAAAGATGAACGGTCAATTTCTTAACATAGATTTGTCTTTGTGCCAATCTATTCCTAATCAATACCTGAGAGTTTATAAATACCCACCCTGGACAAATGCATCATCAGTTCAATTCCCACAGAAGCTAATTTAAGAGCTTTGCTTAGATCTCCAAAACACACTGACCCTGAGTTTTTCATAAGAGCATCCTTTCGCTCGACTCTGAAGGCAGAGAGTATGGAGAATAAAAGAGCAATAAAAACAACAACTGAATAGAGAGGCTTTACTTATACCGCAATCACTCTATATGAAGTATGCTTGGCTTTCTATTAGTAAACTCTGGTCTCTTTAAGCAAACCTGCCTCTTTTTAATTAAGATTAACATTTGCTACCTTTGTGCTTATTTGAATGGAAAAGCTGCATAGCGATGCAAGTTTTCCTGGAAAAAGAAAAAAAAAATCTATTATAGAAAAATGAAACTATTGAAAATGGAAGTTCTTTCATGATTCTCTCACCTACATGTCATTCAAAACCCATTTGCTGTTACTTTCCATGTCGAACACTAAAGAATAACCACAGGTTGTTGTGTAAAACTGTTTTGGATAAAAGCATCTACTAATCTACTGCACTTAAACATAAAAAAAGTTCATTGAATCAAAAAACTGAACTAATAAAAGTTCATAGGGATATCGATCTGGTATCAAGAAATTGCTTTTAGTGTCATAAAAACTTGCTGACCTTTTGAGGCTGGTCATAAGCAAAAATACTCAGGTGGGCATGCTTTATGAAGTATAGGTGAAAGAATGACTCACAGGTCCAGCTTTTCTGAGGTGAACTCAAACAGCCTGTGGTTATCCATCTAATACATATTGTTTCAACACAGAAGCATATTTATCAACTTGTGTCAGGATAGAATCACTGAAGTGAATTGCCACACCAAACGAAATCAGTCACTGACAAAAAAAAAAAAAAGAACTATAAGGTAATGAAATATTTTAGATTTCACATGGCATTTATGGCTCAGGTGATTAATTGGCTCCAGAACTTTCTGGGGGATCCTGCGTCAGCCGACCTCTGCTATGAGATGACTGGGAATGTTTTTTGTAGGCACTATAAGCCTCCTTGATGCTCGTTTTGAACCTTTTGGATTTCACTGACACTTCTTTCAACTTCTTCTCCTTTATCTGTACTTTTGTTTCTATAAGAGAGTCTCTGGGGTGTGCTTCCATTAATACACTGCATTTGTGGTCAGGATGAAAGATACTGAGCAAAGCGGATAACTAAATGAAATTCTAAACAAGTTTCCCCTCTTGCCTTCTGTCTTCATTAAACCGTAAAGCTCTTCAACTTCAGTTCAAAAGCACACCTGGCAATTGAAGGAGAAGGCAGAAGGGACACTGAGCTTATGCCTTCAAACTGCCCCCAAAAGTGCATTCAAAAACAGCATCCTCCCTTAGGGGGCGGGAAAAAGCATTTGCTTGCTTTACTGGATTGTGAGCATCAATGCAGCATGAAAGTTTAATCTACGAAGAGAAATACATTTCATGGATGATCGGTGAACTCATTTTGTGAAGATCCATAAAAGTGAGCTTAGATTAGCGGGCCAGAAGTTATAACCCGAATACCTTTAAATTAATGACTTCACTGGAGATCCGTTACGAGGGACCTCCGCTCGTTTTCCCTTCAGTGAATTTCTCGACGTGTAGCGCTTTTGTTCAAAAGGAGAACTTGTCGTCTGCTCCCCGGTATAAATTGCACCCGGGGCGTTTCAAAGAGATTATATTCTTAATCATTTGCAGTTTCATTGTGGATTCGTTCAAATGCGATTCTGCATGAAATGGATTAGGTGCTTAATTCAGAGAAGGGAAAAAGTTTGACTTTTGAATAGAAGCTGAAATGAGACATAGGACGGTTACTTCCCTAAAGGGAAATAGTACTACAACAGTATAAAAATTACATCTGTAAATCTACCCTGTACTAACAAGCTCTCTTTCTTGATGTGTCAAGCAACAAGCTTAACTAGCAACTCCCATTCTGCTATATTGCTATATTTAAAGCTCATCTATACACCAAAAAAAAAGCTGGGTTATTTATTTAACCCAAATGCTGGATCATGTAATTGATTTTAATTTTTAAAGGTCCACTGAAGTGCCTTGAAACATGCAGCGTTATTCTATGTGATGACGTAATTTCAACTGAAACAGGAAAACGGCTAGTTATATCGAGCAGCCCCGCCCAATTTTTTAAATAGCCAATAGCGTTCTATTTATGTCTGCTCAGGCTAGATCCATTGAGCTCGGCAAAGCCACATTTGACAGCTTATGACAGCCACAGTCTAATAGATTACCCCCTAGATTCAATATGAAACTCTTACTAAAACAAAATAGTGATCATAATCATCCTAAATCTACTCCGGACTTTGGCTCCGGTCCAGAGACGCGATCGCACGGATCAGATCACATGAGCGAGCCGGCATTTGTTAAACTACACACAAATGCCGGCTTGCTCATGTGATCTGATCCGTGCGATCGCATCTCTGGACCGGAGCCAAAGTCAGTATTAGACTGCGCGCTGCCACAGTTCATGTGACACAGCATGAAACCAGACCTCATTTACCCCGACGGAAAGCATATTTACACTGTCTAAATCGTTCCCTATCGCCTACATTGCGCACTGTCATTCACCATACAGAAAACACTATCTCTGAACAAGTGACTGATCTCACCCACAGCTTCAGCGTCTATTTATAGTGTAAGGGGCGTGACTCTACAGATTCTAAAGAGCATTTGATTGGACAGAACGTTTGATGAGAAGCTGAAGTGCAGCGTGATGTCATCAAAATCGTTGATTCATATAGGCGGAAGTGATGAGACCGTAAGTTTTGAATGCTCATATCTTGTAAACGTGAATTGTATTGTTGTTTTGGAGCACACTAGCTTATAGATAAACTTAAGGCTAACATATTCATACGAAAAGTTAGTAAAATTTTGATTTCATGGGGACTTTAATATTTTTACCCAGGTGCTGTGTAGTTTTTCTGCACTCTAAAAAAAGCTGGGTTATTTTTTTTGTACTCAAATGCCGGGTTCAGCCTGTTGGGTCATTGTTGGGTGCTGGGTTGTTTTTCTGTAACTAAGCTGCTGGGTCATTTAAAATGGGTTATTAAATATTGGGTTATTTTATTCTACCCAACCGCTGAGTTGAGCCTGTGTTTGACAAAACAACCCAGTTATTGAGTTACAGTCAGAGTGCGGGCTTTTTGCTTTCTCTAGAGCAATTCACAGCACCACCGATTTGGTGCACTTCAGCAAAATAAAGGTTTGTACACCTTTTTTTTTACATTTATAATGTCTTTACAGTACTGTAAATGATATTATTTTATGCAACGGAACATACAAAGATGAGATGTCAGTCAGCGGCGTCAACAGAGGTCATTTGGCATGATGGAAATGCCTTTTTCCTTTCATAAAATAACTGATTTTATTCGTTATAAAGCTGAATTTAATTTAATTTGATGTTAAAATATATTCTCTAATCTCAGTACTGTTTGTTTATGGGCAGGTTACGGAGTCATCTTTCTGAGATTTCGCAGACACACGGGCACAAGAATTAGCGCTAATTCTGTGAAAAGTGATTATAGAGAATGGTTAAATACACTAAAATTTAAATGCTACTTTCAAATGTTACATTTTTATGTCTAAAATGCATGTTTAATAAGTTTAAATATATGTAATATTGTAAACTTCGCTGTATTCACCCAAATAAATGAAATTTGTCTTGTATGTTGTCCATGTGTTCTTGCTTCATAATAAATGATAATCTTGTGGTAATCATTTTCACGTGCCTATATAAACCGGACACATTCTATGTATGCCACATCTGCGTGCTATGCGTAACCTCTTGCTAGCCCACCATCTGCCTAGATCTGCTATGGGGGATCTTCCTCTTCCTGTAGCAGCAGCAGCATGTTCCTTTTATTTTATGATCTGAGCATTTAGTCGATGCAAGTCTACTTGCTCCGCAGCAGCAGCATAGCAGATCTAGTCCGCCAAGACCAAACCTATGTATTTTCTATTTTACATTAATAACGGTTTTACAATCCTTTCCGAGAGTTGTCATGACTGGAATGTTCATCTGTTGATTGTTGCTGTTGCCTCTATAATTCTGTGTGTGATTCCACTTTAAGACAGCAATGTAATAATTTTTAAACAATTGTTGACTTAAAACTAAAAAAAAACAGCATGTTGGGTAAACACATTTAACCCAACCATTTAACCCAGCTTATGTTCTGTTCAATATTTACCCAAAAAAAAACTGATTTTAAATAAATTCTTATTTTTATGACTAAGTTAATTAACATTCAGAAAAAGCATCTTTTTTCCACAGTGAAAAGTACAAGACCACTGTTCAACCAAGAGAACATGAACAAAAAATGACTGCAGTTTTTAACAGATTTTCTAAAATGAGATCTCAGTGCAGTTTTCCGGGCAACATCATCTAAGCTTTCTTGTACTGGCTAATAAGCTCCCATATTTCAACCTAAAGTTCAGTGTCATCCATGTTCTGCTAATAGGCTAAATGAAAAGGGCAGTAAAATTTTCCATGTGCATCCAGGGTTAACAATGTATACATAATAGCCCTTCTTACAGTCAGTAATTCAGGATACAAGACAAAAGGGATGGACAAAGAACTATGTGACTGAATGTGCTCTAAAGGGACTTATACTCTAACAGCTTTCTTCTGCTGAACATTAAAAATTATTTTTTAAAGAATATGGGTAATCAAACAGGTGATGGTCCCCACTGACTTACACCGTAATTTAAAAACCCTACTGATGGCCAAGGTGGACCATCAACTGTTTGGTTACACCCATTAAAATATCAAAATATCAAAATATCTTAATACAGGTTTGGAAGGTCATGACAGAATTTGTATTTTTGGGTGAACTCTTCCTTTAATCCTGTTTAACCCGGCTAAAATCAAGCACTGATCTCAGATGATTTCACAGCTTGAAGACATGTTAAGCAGGGCTCAAAAATACAGCTACAAATTTAAACAGTTTGCTTTTGGCTGAGGAGTTTTTAAAATGTTCAACCTTTGTTAGACTATCAAATAAACAAAATATAATATCCATGCATTACAGTAAGCCAAATGTGCATGATAAATGATCACCAAAAACACTGCAGCAGGCAGACCACATGCCTGGACCTGTGCCATCCTTACTGTTGAGCCCTGGTTAAGTCAGGTGAGCACCTACCAAAAACCCTCAGACAGGCTCCCTAAAAGAGAGAGCACACACTCTTAATCCTAGAGCTGAGTGCATGTCTGCAAAAAGTGAAGGCAATCGTGCAATTCTGTGAGAAGAGGAAGTCAAAGTCCTTAACGTCCCCATCACGGTGGCTCAAATACATCTAAAGGGCAGGATTACAGGCAGGAAGGAGAGAGAGTGAGAAAATCCCTTCGCTGTCCTTGATGACTCCATGAGAATGCATGGAGAATCGGATCCTTCCTTATTGGGATTCCAGAGGCAAGGGCTTGTGCAAAAACCGAACACTAAAAACTGTACAGATGGTGATCGGTCCAGTTAAGCAAAATGGGATCAGCTGTAGTGCAATTAGGCAAGACTCTAAAAAATGAAATGGATTTAATGAAACGATTGTTCGCTAAAATGTGCCAGCGGATAATGAGAACCAACTGTACAGAAAGATATGGACAGCAGGCAGGAAAAACGAAGGTACTGTATAAAAAAGACTGCATTTATTGGCCACATTCTAAGAAAAAAACCCACTTGCCATGTGTAATCATAACAGCAAGACAGCAGGAAAGAAATCAAAATCACTATTGCAGATCCTCAATTCAACTTCCATCACACCTTTCTTGACATATACAAAAATAAAGCTTCCAAAAGGGTGTTTCTGCAGTAATGCCATAGAAGAACCATTTTGAACAGATCCTAAAAGAACCATTTTGAAGAACATTTTAAAAATCTAAAGAACCTTTTCCGACCATGAGTAACCTTTTCTGCATTTGAAAGGTTCCATGGTTCAAGGTTCTTCGTAAAACCATTGACACCAATAAAGAACCTTTATTTTTAAGAGTGTAGCACAGAAAGGAAAGAAAGAATAGTGATATAATATTAAAAAAAATGATTAGACTAAAGGATTTGTGTACAGTAGTTTCACCAAATAATATTGCAAGAATAACAATTTGAACCTTTGCAATTACCAGCATTTTGATTTCAACCAAAAAATAACCAAAGCACCCTGGAACAATGTTCCTACTTACATTTTTGGAAACTTAACAAAAAATTGTTAAAACATCAAAAATGTATATTCCTTGTCACACAAATGATGATTATAGAGGCAGATTATTTATTAAAAATTGTAATGTAGTTCCTTACAATACTATCACCTCAAAACACCTTTACCATATGTAAACTAATACATTTTAACATAACCTTTCTGATGTAGTAAACTTGCTCTATAGCTCACCTGGTACAGTGTTAAAACAAGCTAAAATGGCATGGCTGCTTCAGTAAATCAGTCTCACATCTCACATTTTCTTTCTTTTACACCATCAGTTAAGTTTAGGATAGGGTTTAGTGCAAGTGGTGTACTTTATTTTCACCGCTCACCAAACATTTAATTTCTAAATGGCCCCAATATGTCCATGAATCAACGTAATAAAATGGTAGCAGAGTCATGTATATTTGTTTCAAAGAAAATTTAACATGCTTTATACTGTCACTCATTGGACACTTCACTCCCACGAAACAAGCATTTTTGCTTGTTTCTTCACAGGAACATTTTTCATGAGCCTTGGTTGACAAAAGACATCCATTAATCAGTCAGAGTTATAGACATTTACATGAAAACAAAATAAGGGTAGTGGGCAGCAATCTAAGCGTGTCAGTTTGGTTTTGATTAAACCATTTATAACTTCTAGCTTTATTAAACACACATTTTAAAAGCACTTAAAGGCACTTTAAGACACACATGACTACTCTGTCGGCTTATTAGGCATAATCAGTTTAGGATTTGCATGTAAATGCAGTGGATCCATGTAAAACCTAGTATCTCACTTCAATTAGATCAAAGAAAAGGCAGCTACCTCTAAAGGTAGCCTTAGAAGACAGCTGTTTATTTAGGCAGCAGACAGCTCACTAGCTTCTGGAGCAGAGCCATAGTAAAGTTAGAACCTTAGACCCATCTAATGCGCTGCCCATCCAGAGATGCTGTCTTCTCTCATGCTGGCATTTAAAGGACGCTTGTCTTTTGATCTGAGATCTCTACAAAGCAAAGTGAGATCTTGATGTTTCATCTGACACATGATGTGCTCTCTGCTCTCTTCATCTCTGACTTTGTAACCTGAGCGTTTAATGTTAGCATCCCGCATGCAGATTAAAGCTATCCTGTGTGGAATACGAAACAAATATATCCATGAAGACGCCTAGTAAAAATATCACCAAACGCTCACTAATGAAGCCTCAGGTTGTTTTGCCTTTTTTTTCTCTTCAACCCACATGTTTTTTTCACTACTAGGAAAGACTGTCAAGCAAATGTAAAGCAAACTCATTACCTGAATATGGTCCAGACAACCACTATGTTATGTGTGGGTGGTATGGCCAAAATCTTTAACAATATGAGTTACGAGTGTTATGACTTTTCTTAACACTTTAGCTGAAAATTCCATAACGATTTATATTTTACATTACCATGCAGTGATTTCTATTTTGTATTAGAAAAGTATTTATTACAATTAAATACTTGACAGTTTTATATACATTTAAATATATATATATATATATATATATATATAAGACTACAGTTCTTTGTCAGATTTTAAAATAGTGTCACAAAACAATATTCTGGATCTCGGCCCATAGAATCGCTTGTGGGAAAGTTATGAAATTTGGCACTCAGACAGAGGACAGTCTCAAAATTAACCATAGTAAATTTGGAGTCTCTATCTCAAACTCTCTAGCACCACTAATAGGCCAAATTTGCACGTATATTTCTGCTAATAACTTTTGAACGGTAAGATGCAAATTCAAAATAATTTTTTCTTCTGATTCCTTGGCTTATGCTGGGTCAAATGCATACCAAAATGTACATTTCTACAGGTCAAGATTTTTCATAATTGTACATTTTGTGAAAAACTGCTTAGGACAAGTACTTTTTCTAACTCGTCCTAAACAGTTTGTTCAAATGTCACCAAAATTGGCTCAGATCATCTTCAGACAATGCTGACAAAAAGTTATTAAAAGATTTCTAATGGACCGAACCATTCTTGCATTAGCAAGATTAATTAACAAATTTAATGAATTTGATCAAATTTGCCCAAAAACAGACATGAAGCTGTATCTTTGCAATGCTGCGCTGATTCGTCAAAGTGTGGTACTCCCTCTAGTGGTACGCAGAGGACTCACTGAATTTAATATAAATTAGGTGGGTTATTTTTTCAAAAACGCTTTAGAAAACTGGGTCAGAACTAGTACCAAAAACAAACTTGTAGCCAGTCAGCAGTAAGGGGCATGATTGTAGTGCAATCTGTGATCGCCTTCAGTTGCTGAAGCTCGGAAAGCGTGCAATGGCTTTAGTATGCGCGCCAATTTTACTTTCACTTTCAAACACGTTCAGCAAGGAGGGGAGAGGATGGAAAGGGGGCAGGCCGTATTAAAGCACAGGATGAAATACAGTGAGTGAGTCTGGTAAATCGTAAATTAGCTGTCATCATCAGAGCAGTGCAGCCAGCCATGCTGGAGAAACTGCGATGATCGTAAACCGTGTCTGCTCGCGAATGGCTCTTGCGGTAGTCTACTTTGATGGCATTTGCTAGCTACACTGCTTCAAGTCAGAAGCTGATTGATCTGCGCAAATCAAACACAACTTGCGCTCTACATACAGTGTGCCCATACTCCTCCAATTACCTATATATTAACGGTTTAAAGGAACACTCCACTTTTTTTGCAAATAGGCTCATTTTCCAACTCCCCCAGAGTTAAACAGATGAGTTTAACCCTTTTGGAATCCATCCAGCCGATCTCCGGTTCTCCCGGTAGCCCTTTTAGCATAGCTTAGCATAAATAATTGAATCAGATTAGACCATTAGCATCGCGCTCAAAAACAACCAAAGACTTTCGATATTTTTCCTATTTAAATATTGGCTCTTCTGTAGTTACATCGTGTACTAAGACCGGCAGAAAAATAAAAGTTGCAATTTTCTAGGCTGATATGACTAAGAACTATACTCTCGTTCCGGCGTAATAATCAAGAAAATTTGCTGCCGTACTATGTGTGCACAGGCGCAATGATACTACGCAGCGCCTGAATGTAGTCCCCAGCTAGGTAACTTCCAACGCGATCGGCACTAGTTTCAGTCGGCAATTTGATGAGAGGCTGGATTTACCTGTGTGCGATTAGTCATGTCTATGTACGTTGTCAAGGGCTGTGATAGTAAGTCGAAGGTGTACTCTACTATCATGTTTCATAGAATTCCAACGAAAAACAAGGTACGGAACAATCAACGGCTGACTGCTCTGAACATAGATTTAAAAACACCGGTAGGATCGATCAAAAAACGGCGTGTTTGCTCACAGCATTTTGGACCAGATGACTATTTGGAAAACATAGACAGTGTTACCTGTACCACAGTATGGTCACGGTGTCTAAAGGATACGGCCATCTCAACTATCTTCAGATTACAGACAGGACCCAAATGGATTATCATCCATGACTGTAAGTGGAACATTATTATTTTTAGTTCGCTTGAACGATCAGATTGAAAAAAGCACTGCTTTTGTCGTTAGCTACATGTGAAATGCAGTCAGATTAGCTTGACCATTAGGTACAGTTAAACTGTTTATGTACAGTTTATGTGGTCCAAAATACAATACTACATTGATTTAGAAGGAGGAGGGTCACTTGAATCACTGTCGCTGGTTTCACAATCAGCATTTTCCCAGAATGTAATTGTATGTAACTCTCTACAACACAGGCACTTACTTTCGGTCGGCATGGGCTGGCAAGACCCACATTTGCACCAAGTTCGAATCGGCTCTCCTCCTCCCTTCTGTTCAGCAACACTTTTGCCTTTCGCGTTCCAAAAGTTCATTTTCAGTGTATTCCGGTTCAAATAGATACAGTTCAGGATCTGCACCAAAGTAAATATCTTCTGAATCGTCTCTCACAAATGTTTCCATAGTTGCGATGCACGCTCCCTGTGCAAGCTGGTGGGTCACGTTGGTTTGTTGACGGAAGTTAGCCTATAGTATGGCAGCACATTTTCTAGATTATTACGCCAGAACGAGAGTATAGTTCCTAGTCATATCAGCCTATAAAATCGCAACTTTTATTTTTCTGCTGGTCTTAGTACACGATGTAACTACAGAAGAGCCAATATTTAAATAGGAAAAATATCGAAAGTCTTTGGTCGTTTTTGAGCGCGATGCTAATGGTCTAATCCGATTCAATGATTTATGCTAAGCTATGCTAAAAGGGCTACCGGGAGAACCGGACATCGGCTGGATGGATTCGAAAACGGTAAAACTCCTCTATTTAACTCTGGGGGAGTTGAAAAATGAGCCTATTTGCAAAAAAAGTGGAGTGTTCCTTTAAATAAATAAGTTTGTTAAGAAAACTAAAGGGACACAAATTCTTTCTGAGATGGAAATGCCCCCTTTTGCCTGACTAAACGAGCAGGAAGGCCTGCGATTAAAAGCCCAGGTTGTTTTTTGTTTTTTTCTCGTTAGGTGAGTAACATAGGTTTTGCTTTGTTTTACAGAACTAATATATGCTGGCTTTTGCTTGAATATACTTGTGTGTCATGTTCGCTTGCTTGTTTATCTGCTGCAATCGTATTGTGTTGCCTGGGTTGCATACGTATGTGTGGAGCAGAGCTATCAAAATAGGGGCGAGAATATTGATTTGATTTTTGATTTCAAATATCAACATTGGCTACCAAATATCACTTACCCTACTTTCAAAAAGTTTGCAAGGAGGCTAAATGATGCTTGTGTTTGTGTGTTTTGATAAAAGTACATTAACATTACTGTACATTTTTTTTACTTTTACTTTAAGTACAGTAGAGTTTTGATTTTGTTTTCTTACTTTTTTAAGTACAGTACAGTTTTTATTTAACTTTTAGGTACAGTACATTTTAATTTAATCATTTAAGTTTTTTATTTACCTGTATGTAAGCACAGTGCCGTGTTAATATTCAAACTGTATTTAAAATGTTTAAAGTGGCCGACAATAATAAATATTCTTACTAGGAATAAAACTACCTTGTTTTTGACCTGTGCATAGCTGTAGCTGAATAATTAGGCCTACTACGATACTGTATTTTGTATCCACTTGAAGTCGGACAGGGCAGATCAAATTCAGGGCAGATTGATCAGCTCCAACTTAAAAACATTACACATTAAAGGCAGCAGCAGTGTGCTATAATTGCCATAAAAACTCGGAATGTTCGCACTGTGTCATGGCGAAATCATGAGCTCAATATGTTAACGTGACGTGTAATTGACTAGAACTCCCTGAGGTCTGAAGTGGGAAACTTCAACTCGGATGTTCCCACTTCAAACTGTGTCTGGAACGTGGCATAAGTCTGAACAAAGGTAGTTCTCTAAGAGCTAGGCTGGAGAACCCTGGTCTTTCTTGAGTAATTAAAGACAGCATCCTAGCTTTTCACTTTACCTTTGTTGTGCTTGTCCGCTCAACTGCTGTTTGCAGCTAAATTTGAAAATAAAATGGTGACAAACACCCTGTTTTCATTTTTGACACTCCCCTCAGTTACTCAACCACTTCATTTTCCCTGTCCAACTGAAATATAATTTTTATAAACATTATAAATGTGCTCTACTGGCTTATTAGATGAGCATCTACAATTTTAAAATCACTTCTGTTACTTCAAAGCCAGTTTGTGATGTTTTAAAGTTTCTGCTTTCTGTTCATATTTATATCACACACAGTTGTATCATTACTAGCACCATATGAACAATTCTGACACTCTAAAACAGCCCATCCAAATGAAATTTTAATACCAGTGGATGTCTGCTGAAAATAAAGTAGAGACAGAATTATTCAGAAACAGAAAATAGCTCCATAGACATATTTCCTTACAGTGTATGCCAGGCAAAGCAGCATATTATGACTTACTACTTGTGATTAGGAAATGCAAAGACATTTCGAATACCACTGCAATATACAATCTTGTCTCCAAGCTCTGCATCAAATGTACAACCACTGCCACCAATTTCTATATCCATCTTTTCCCAAGTGAACGATCTGACAACAACACAGCTGAAGAGGTGGATCAGCTGCAAGATCAATGCGCATGCAGCTTTCAAGTTAGCAGTAGGAAGCTAATCTCCGTGAAAAAGGATGAAGGATGGCAACAAATTGTTTAGTAAAACTTTGCTATCAACAAGAAAAAAGCAGCCGTGAAACCTTGCTAGTCAATTCCGGAGAGATATTATCAAGAAAGACATCATAAATCAGCTGTTTAAAGCATAAGAAAAGGGAGCGACAATGATTAAACAACACAAAGCTACAAGGAAGAAATGACAAGGGAAGAGAGGGGAAAGTTTTAAGAGAGAGGAAGAGAAATGAAGTATAAAAAGAGAGCTATAAAGATAAGAGATGAAAAATGAAAGACAGACAGAAATGCCATGGTTACAAGGTACCATAGCTCAAAGACTGCCCGCCTATCTGGCTTCAAATCAATGCTATCAAGGCCACACAAAAGCGTCTCCAGACTCCAATCAAACACCTGTACTGAGGGACAAATGTCGACCGTGTCAATAAACAGACCATTAAAGGCAGAAACAGAGATCAGAACAGACCAAACGTACTTCAAGATAAACAAATGTAATTCTAAGCTTTAAAATGAGATTAGTAAAATACACAATTCTCAATTGACGAATGCATTTAAATGCTACGCCGCTCGTTTTCCGCATTAAAGAACGACAGTGAGTGAGATTGTTAGCGTTGATGGAATCTAATACTCGATGGAATCAGCTCAGCATGTCTGAAGTGAATGAATTTACATTTCATCAAAAGGATTGTCAAACGGAGGAGAACGAAACGGATAAACATCCACCCACTCTCCCCTGGATACAAAGCATGTGGGAATCTGAAAATCTTATTTGAAGAGAGTGCAAGAAAAGTTCGGTGAGGTTAGGGTCAAGAGCACATTCACGCATTCACATTCACAGGTGTCCACTCCTCTGTAGAAGGCTTGAGTTGGTCTAATCTAAGCTGAAGTACTAAGCCGAACTGAGTATAAACCTTCGAGACTATAATATTCAAAAGCAACCAAGAATCGGTATGCTCAAGAAACACAGCCAAAAGCTTTAAAAGACTGACGTTCAAGAACTTCCCTTCGGAGAGAAGCTGAGATGCTGCATCTACAATTCTGGATGACAACTTTATTCTGCAGCTAAAAAGGTATTGTTTTACAATCTGATTGTTGTTTTCTTTCCCCAAACATCTGAAAGACTTTCTCCATAAGCTTTAAATATGTCTAGTGGGTGGAGGTGCTGAGAGGGTGGAGTTAAAACTGGATCTGTGAAAATCAGAAAAGCATCGCTGGGAGTAAAATGTGTACATGATGCTAATTATTATCCACTGGCAAACGATACAAAGATTTACTGCATATTTACTCACATATTCTGTCAATGTTTGAGCTTAAGGGTAATAGTGCAGGCCTCAAACATTTCCCAAACACCAATGAGATTAAATGGAGAGCGAATTAAGATGCATGCCTCTACATACATTTCTGCAACACTGTAATTATGTACCTTACTGCATGTTTCACAGCAGTTTCAAAGTAAAATGTCCAGAGTGGCACTAAAACACACATTCAATACACTGTAAAAAAAAAAAAAAAAAACAATTTGTTGAGTAAACTTAAAATTATTTGTTACCCTGCTGCCTTAGAATTTTAAGTTCAGTCAACTCAAATGTGTTTATTCAAGTTAAAATGTTGAGTTGTACTAAGTGACAACTTAGAAAGTAGGGTTGACTAAACTAAAAAATTGTTTGTTAAACTTAACAGCTGTGTTTGTTACTTGGCTGCCTTAAAATTTTAAGTTGAATCAACTCAAATATCTAAATTGTCACTTAGTAAAATGTAACATTTCAAGTTGACTAAACTTTTTTTGAGTTACTGAATTTAAAATTTTAAGGCAGCCAGGTAACAAATTATTTTAAGTTGACTCAAAATGTTTTTTACAGTGTACGTGACTGGCACATTTAGTACAGGCACATATTGTAGCGTTTTTATTACGCTGCTTGTGGTACTTATTGCAGCTGTTCAGAATTCAAATATCCGGGTAGTGTTGCTAAAGGTTGATGCTCTATCGTGTTGGAAATATCCCCTAAACCTAACCGACTGTGTTAACAAATGCAAAAGTGATATTAAAAAAGCATTTGTTGATACAGCCGTGCTATTTTAACTTCCTTCTGCAGATTTGAGCTGTTTTATCGAACCGTAGTTTCTCAGGGTTCATACCAGAGCTCTTCATTACTCAAGTGCAACGCCATATCAATGTTTTAAAGTCATAAAATAATATTCTGCAAGTAATTGTGTGAAAAAAGGGTTAAATAATCAAAACTCTGTGTGTAAATCATACTTTGTGTGAAAAGGAATAAAAGTTGCCTGAGTTTTACTGCCTCTAGGGTTCATTTCAACTGGTACATTTCAGTTTTGCAGAAATGTATATAGAGGCACTTATTTCCAATGAGCCTATGTTGCTTTGCTTTCTGCTTCTGAGATTTTTTCATGCTAAAAAATCCCACATCTCTTTAAAAGTTTCACAGGGGATCTCAACATCTCAAACGGCTCTCAGATTTGCCAAGATAACAAAGTGTTAAATTTGAAGCCAAAGATTTCAGTATGAAGTCAAACACCACTCATCAAATTCTTGCAAGCTCAAATGATCTCAGCTAGGGTATCCGCGTTAATCCACATAATTTGATGCATAAATGAATAAAGAAGATCTAAAAGCATTAAAATCTTCAAATGTAGGCCCTAAATAATGCTACTCCTTTTGGGTTGCATCTCGTCTTTTTAAGCCACCTGCTTGCCTTATTTTACTTCCCCTGGGAAGCCATCCAGATTCTTCACAAATAATGTTCAATATGTGTTGCTTTACAAGGATGAATTCTACTTTAAAGACACATGGTTATGCAAACGCATAACATGGTTATATATATATATATACATATAAAAAAAAAATCACCTGATATTTACCAAACTCCACGCACAGTAGAGATAAAATGAAATACATAAAACATTAGCGCTTTTTGTTCTTGGATTGCTCAGATCTAATTTCAGAATAGGATTCAGACTTCAAAAACAACTACAGTGTTCAAAATGTATTCAAAAGTTTGCTTTTACTGTCTCATTGTAATTTACATCTGGTTCTTTGGAGGACGGCTAGCACCATTTCAATGCAAAGAATTCACATAAAGCATCCGAGTAAGCAAACATCAAACAAGCACCAGAGGACACTGAAAAAAAAATGGTGTACCTGCTGGAAATGGTGTATATGGAATCTCACTGTCTGTCAATCATATTTCAAAAGTGCTTTTGAACTGCAAGGCCTTTCTTTAGTCTTAAAGCACTCTCAGCATCTCGTTTCTATTGGTAGCTTAGCAGAAGATGAAATGTTGTCCGCAATTCATTTACATGGTTAAAATACTCTTTGAGATTCCATACATATATTCCATACATAAGATAGTTATGGACAATAAGCAACAATACTAACATTGCCATTTTAATGTCACATTAGAAGGCACTCACAGATAAAAATACTTGAGAATTTATGAGTAGCTTGTACTTGCTTTCAAACACAGATCATTTGTAATACGCATCAAGAACTTAAAGGGATAGTTCACCCAAAAATTGCAAACATTTGTATTTTGTATCTCATGTCGTTCCAAACCTGTAAGACCTTTGTTTATCTTCGGAACACAAATTATTATAATATATACAAATTATTGAAATCCAGGCTTCCACACAACAGACCCTGCATAGAGATGCGACATTGTTAAAATACTACAGGTGACACCAGTGTATCAACCTTTAATTTAAGAAGCTATGACAATCCATTTTGGTATTCTCAATGCTTCAAAACACAATAAATGCAATGTAACATGTTGGATTTAGTGGAGGATTTGCACAGCAACCAGTGTGCTGTCGGAATACAATCCAATCCAGAGTGTCTAAAGCCAGACAGGTGAAATACAACAAACCTAAGGCGATGAAGACTGTATCAAATGGATACTTTAACAGATCCTTTCTGCTTGAAGCAATGCCAGGATGTGTGGCCACGAGTGTGTTGAGGGAAAAGTATATTATAAGTGTTAGATGGAGTCAGCAGGACCTACGGCATATACGCACACTTTCTCCTCATCCAGAGACGTCCTTGTTGACGTCTACACTTTGTGATCGTAACAGAAGCTGTGATCTCTGTTCCGCTGTCAAGCTCACAATAGCACTTGCAACAGCGCTACAGCATACTCAGAACTCAGAATCGCAACTGTGCCACAGCTGCTTCTAAATGCCTAACTATCTGCCATAATCAAAATGCACTTTCACCACCACCAGCAGGAAACCTTTCAGATTGAAATTTTTCTCAGGACACTCTCTATAGTTCAATGCCAAGCGAATCAAAATTGCAGTGCAGTTTTTTTCGTCTGCTTTTGTACACTGTGAAGCTGGGGTGTGAGGCCTGAGTACATCTGAGTATTGCTGGAATAATGGAATCAAGGAGGAAATATGCATCTCTAATAAAGCACTTGAGGAAGCCTGTCAGGCAGCACTTACAGCAGATGACAACATACAAAGAATACTGAGTGACAGTGCCGCCAGATATGGGGTTTAGCTTGTGCTTTTCTTCCATTCATGTTACTTTGGTTGCACTTTATTGCTAGAAAGGACAGTATGTCAAAACAAACTTTAAAAGTTTAATTTGACAAATTCTTGCCTGGAAGTTTACAGCAAATTCAAAAAATTCAAAAGCCAATTCAAAAGCCATTTCAAAAAGCCTACGTATTCCTAAATAACCTTCAACTTGCTAATTTTAAATTATGTTCCTTTATTTAATTTTTTTATTTTATTTTAGGTATTTTATTTTAACAAAAACTAAAATACAAAATACAACAGAAAACAAAATTAATGGTATTACTATATATATATAGTAAACATTATATATATATATATATATATATATATATATATATATATATATAGTAATACAATTAATTTTGTTTTTGTTATATTTTATTTTATTTCATTTTATTTTATCGTAATACACTCTTTTTCAATAATAATAATAATAATAATAATAATAATACAATAAAATAAACACTGGAACAAAACTTAAAAATAGTTATGTTTGGCATATATAGTGTATATTAGATTTTTTATATATATTACATATATTTGCCAAACATAACAAATGTTAAGTTATGTTACAGTACTTAATTTTATTTTAGTTATTCTTTTATTTTAATAAAATAAAATAATAAATACATTTTTTATATTTTATGACAAAATTAATATTACAAAATATATCTGCCAAACATAGCTCATTTTAAGTTGTTCTAGTATTTTATTTTATTTTTTTGAAAGGCGGTGTATAATGGTTTTCACCGACAAACTAACTAACAAAAAAAATCAAGCAGCAAATATTGATAATACAAATAAATATTTCTTGAGCACCAAACTTTATAAATGCATATAGTGTATATCAATGTTCTCTTTTTCTGCTTGATCTAGCATGATAAAAATTGGTCTCTAGAGATTTTATTATTCTTGTGGGGACACAAATCCTCAAAATCCACAAAAGAATCTCAAACCTGATGAAACAACTTTTTTGAGATCACATTCTTAAGTTAAAAGCCCTCAAAGAGTGAGTAATGTGTTAATTAAAAATGCATTCAGAGTTAGGATTAGTTTTCTTGATTAAAATACCTTATAAAAAGTGGGAATGAAAAGTCCACATAACGATACAACAAAGTCGTGTGTATGTAGGTGTAAAATATCGATTGGCGAGTGTGTAACAGCAGGGCGTCTGGCCTCTAGACGCTAGCAGCGCACGGTGTTGTGATAAAAGGAAAAGCTGTTCTCTGTACAGACAGACACAAGCCCTTTTCCACAGACATCATCAATCCCCTCAGAAACACATCCTCCAAATCGACTGGAGAAACAATCCCACTTCCTTCTTCACAAACACACGAGTCACACAAGGAGATGTGAAAAGATGAAAAAGCTACTCCATTCCTTCACTTCATCACATAATCTAGGTCTATCAGATGTGAGAGAGAGAAAGAGAAAGTCTTTTTTTCTCCTCCGTGCAGTAATATTTAACCAACCTTGAACTGAAGGAAAGAAATGACTCTTGCTAACAAACTATAAAGCTCTAGATGTTTCAATGAAGTATTCCTCCTTTAGAAAAGGGCCGGTGAACTCAACCACTTTCTGCAGAACTACTCATTAAAACCAAGAAGCTTCAGAAAATTACTTGGACTAGCGACATGCACAAAGCCAACACCTCCTACACACACAATTAACTCAAAAAACAACAAAACAATGGTTGTTCTCTTCTGTTTGTTAATTCACTTCACCTTCAAAGGATATATTTAACTGTACTTTTTTAGCTCATGGAACACAACACATTAAACTTGCATAATCAATTTAGCGAGGCAAGACTATCAAACAGTGACCTACAATCTGGGCATAAAAAGTTATTTTTTTTAATGGTTCTTCTGAGGTTCTTAGTAGAACTTGTCAAGTTTCTTGGATTTTGACATTGATCAAAAGCCACAAAAACTTGAGACCTTTATGTTTAATAAACCAAATAGAGACAAAAGTAGATAGAGAACAAGACAGAGAGAAATAAAAGACTGAAGCTGAGCTCAGGGTCCTTTGTGTAAACTAATTTAGTCTTCCTCAGACAGATATTTTCGTAGAATAAACAACTACGAGAGTGTGGACATTTTGGAGTGTGTGTGTGTGTGTGTGTGTGTGTCTTTCTTGCAAAGAAGAGATTTAAGTTTCATTAAGAGAACTTTTATATATATATATATATAAAACAGTACTTAGATTCCTTTGCCAGCTGGAGTTAGTGTGATGAATTACAAACCCTAAAAAGAAAAACACTGAATGAAAAGACTTTGGCCCAAAGGCATGATCTGTAAGTAAATTGTCTTGTTTACCCAGGTTTTGAAACTGTTAAAGACCTTTTTTAGTAACTTTTAGTGATTGTCTTTTAGTTTAAAAGTTTTAGTTCACTTCCAAAATCAAAATTTCCTAATAAAATATGACCTCATGTCATCCAAGAAGTTTATGTCTGTCTTTCTTAAGTTGAAAAGAAAAACGTTTGAGGAAATCATTCCAGGATTTTTCTCCATATAGTGGACTTCAGTTGGAGCCAATGAGTTGAAAGTCCAAATTGCAGCTTTAAAGTAGCTTCAAAGGGCTCTACATGATCCCATCTGAGGAATAAGAGTCTTGTCTAGCGAAACAATCAGTAATTTTCTAAAAAAATAAACATTTATATACTTTTTAACCACAAATGCACATCTTGCACTAGCTCTGCGATGCGTGTCCACAACTTCAGGCATTATGTTATATCATAGGAAAAGTCATGCGTGGTTAGTTCTTTGTCTGTGTACTTCGGTTCAAAACTCCATCTCATTTTCTCCTTAAACTTCAAAATCATCCGACATAATTTTACCTTTTTTTTGTAAAGTGTTTGACTTACTTTCTTTTTTTCTGTACTTCTGCCACATCATGCGTGACCTTTCCAACTTGATTACGTAATGTGTGAGGTCTAACTAGTGCAAAACAAGTATTTGTGGTTAAAAAGTTTAGAAATTTGTATTTTTTTTTTTGAAAATTACCTATCGTTATGATCCCTTGATCTGATCCCTTAGTCTTTGGCTGGGATCATGTAGAGCCCTTTGAAGCTGCACTGAAACTGAAATTTGGACCTTCAACCCACTGGCTCCCACTGAAGTCCACTATATGGAGAAAACTCCTAGAATGTTTTACACAAAAACCCTCATTTTTTTTGACTGAAGAAAGACATGAACAACTTGAATTACAACCTGGAAGTGAACTAATCCTTTAAGGCCATCTATATACTAATATGTTTGTAAGCACTGAAAAACATTGATGATTTTAAAAGATATCCACATTTTAAATTCTATTGTGTTTCACCATTTGAAACTCAGACTTAAATGTGCCAATTATATATGGATTGGACTGCAATGGATGTATAATGTTAGCTTTTTTAAAATATTCAATGTGTAAGCAAAACCAAATCAATTATTTTGGATAAAAAGACGTTGAAGTAGTGTATGGTAGTCATAACCATGCAGGCGGCAGCATAACTGCTTACACTAGACTGTTAAATTGAGGGCGTCGCTCAATCAGTGAGTCACAAATCCCTGGTGTCCGGTCCAGTCCGCACCCTGATGAGCCAGTTTCTCCTCATCCGTCACAGGAGTCACGACCTTGACTTGTTGCCAGTCTACACCAAATGGCTGCATTTTAAATCACTTTAAAAATTCAGCACTTCAACAGCCCGAGCACATCGCCTGGCGCTAAGCTGCCGCTTTCTGCAACATGATTTAAACAGCACCTCAGCTGAATATGCTGAACTATTGTTTGAATTAGAGACAGCCATTAATCAAAATGCCTGCATAATTTACCTCAGGACAGAGATACTGTAGTGAAAGAGAGCAAAGGAAGAACCAGAAAAACTGCACAACACACCAGCAAACAGGCACCACAACAAGTAACCTTACTCTGTCACAGTGCTGCCTCTTACTCCTCTGACATCTTCTAAGTTGGTTCCCTAAATAAAAGCAGAAGTACATTGAGACCAGGGTGCAAAATTCAGCAAAAGCCTGTCAAGGCACTGCATCTGAACAGTGAGCTCATGAACACAAACAAACTCAACTAGAGTTTCAACATTCGGGTTGTTGAAACAGACTAAGATAAGATGC
Source organism: Cirrhinus molitorella (assembly GCA_033026305.1). Lineage (NCBI taxonomy): Eukaryota > Metazoa > Chordata > Actinopteri > Cypriniformes > Cyprinidae > Cirrhinus > Cirrhinus molitorella. Next base: position 31,684,608 of record CM065120.1, read on the forward strand.
TTCCTTTAAAGGATTAGTTCACTTCCAGAACAAAAATGTACAGATAATTTACTCACCCCCTTGTCATCCAAGATGTTCATGTCTCTCTTTCGTCAGTCGTAAAGAAATTATGTTTTTTTAGGAAAACATTTCAGGAATTTTCTCCATATAGTGGACTTCTATGGTGCCCGCAAGTTTTAACTACCAAAATGCAGTTTAAATGCAGCTTCAAAGAGCTCTAAACGCTAGGGTATGTTGAAAAACTCCCATTTCTTTTTTTCTCCAACTTCAAAATCATTCCTACATGGCTGCAGAAGTACCAACCCAGTGTTTACAAAGTAAATGTGCAAAGAAGTTTAAACGCCCTTTACAAAAAAAGGTAAAGCAGCGATGTAGGATGATTTTGAAGTTGGAGGAGAAAATGAGATGGGAGTTTTTTGACATACCCTACTGTGCATTGCAGAGCTAGACAAGATGAGCCTTTGTATTTAAAAATGTATAAATTGTAATTAAAAAAATAATAATAATTGATCGTTTCACTAGATAAGACCCTTCTTCCTCGGCTGGGATCGTTTAGAGCCCCTTAAAGCTGCATTTGAACTGCATTTTGGAAGTTCAAACTCATGGGCACCATAGAAGCACACTATATGGAGAAAAATCCTGAAATGTTTTCCTCAAAAAAATAATTTCTTTACGACTGAAGAAAGAAAGGCATGAATATCTTGGATGACTAGAGGGTAAGTAAATTATCTGTACATTTTAGTTCTAGAAGTTAACTAATGCTTTAAATTAGTTCATGTATAGTATAATTCAAGGTTTCTTGCACCAAAAACAAATTCTAGTTCTAGAAGTGAACTAATGCTTTAAATTAGTCCATGTATGGTATAATTTAAGTTTTCTTGCACCAAAAACAAAATAAATTCACTTAAATAAATAAAAACTGTAAAGCTTTAAAGCATAAAAATTGGCTGGGCGATATGGCACAAAAAATGCTAACATTTTCCAGATTTCTTGATGTTATTTCTTACAAGGTTTTTTTTCCTAAATGAAAGCTGTAGAACCCATTCATTGTGGTTTTAAACTACTCTATTTGGTCAAAACATCACAAACACTTCATGTTTTTTTTTAGTTCTTCTAATTTTTCCAGTCCTTCCAGTCCTCCTTTAACAAAATAAATATCTAAGACATTTGTGTTCTTCACTAAATTCAAGTGCTTCACACTGGATCAGAGCGCTGTTTAGTGTTCGTGTGAACCACTTATCGGTGAGTAAATGCATCTGCTCTACTTGCCATAATTATCATTATTGTTTTATCACCCAGCCATACAACACATTAGCTGTGCTTAACACAGCTCAGATCAAAATGAATGCAGTGGAAGGTATTTGAGTTCATCCCTCAGCTTTGACCTTAAATCAGTACTCATCTATCTTACAGCCATTATCGACTTTAACCTGTCTCAAGGAGATGGGCTCATTTCACAGAATACTTTGTTGAGGTGCCACTCCAATGAAAACCTGCGTAGGTGTGTGCACATACTCGCTCAAGGATTCAATATCCGCCACGTTTGTCCTTGATAGGAAACAAACCGAATTGACACTCGGTTTGACAATAACTAAACCCACCATGTCTCATAACACGGAGGTCTTGAGGATATTTTCCTTTGAAATGAAAGACAATTCCGCATGTTGAATATGGAATAACAGCAAGGTTTGATTAATGTTAGTAGGTGTACGTGTCTATCTGAGACATCACGTTCAGTCGTCTATTTGCTTTCTACAAGAGGTGAATAAATACATTTTACTCTAGCTTTGTTGTTATTAAGGGACTTTTTCCACAAATCAAGTCCTTGTTCAACCTCAATACCTCTACTTCTTCACATTAGATGCTGGTTTGTTTCAACAGTTTCAGCTGAGATCATAAAAGAGTAAGAGAGTGGAGAACCAAGGACTTGTTTTTAGCCGGGATGCTTTCGACGCCGATTCCAAATAAAGCATTAACTCCGTGTTAAGAATCCATTAGCATTCCCATGATTCCTTGTGCCATATGCCTCCATTATGTGTCAGAACAATGGGAAAGCTGAGGCAAACAACTTTGGGGAGTTGTCACATTGTGCTGAGGAGCGTGCGAGAGAGAGAAACAATGAGGGAAAGAAAGGGAGTGTGTGGCAAAGGGTCGAGAGATGAAAGCTGAGTGCTAAACTCCACAAAAGCTGTAAATTGGCCATATCAATCAGTCTCTCACCCAGAGAGCAAATGTTTTTCTTTGCTTGTTTATCTGAAATCAAACTCTTTCTTCCACAGGCTGCGTCTTGTGCTCTGAGCTATTACATGCTTCCTGTACGACATTTTGCAAGAGGAATGGCTGAAAAAACACTTTTCACTTGTCATCGTAGTAAATCGAGTGACATCTTGAGCCCTATGATTTCCGCAATGCTAAAAACATGGACAGAATTGTGGCATCCAGTCATAAAAATGGAATTGACCATAAAATTGTAATTTGGCAAAATTTGGATAAATAAATAAAAAAAAAAGGTTGAACATTTAATCAAATCATAGTATGGACTAGTGTCTGGGAATATTAAATCGCAAAATGTCTGCATATCTGTCATCTTGTGAATGAATGTGACAGTTTTGTCTACTATACTCAAGCATGCACACTTGTCCCTCTCACTTCATAAGGACGTGCATACATGAAATTCTGCTCTCAACCTCTGAAATTCAGCATTTCACCATTTTATTGATAATAAACTACTGTCATATACAAGCTTAAATGTTTTCACTACAACCTACCAAAACAAACATTTGATTACATTTAAAGAAAGTATGACATAAATATACTGTACAGCAGAATGTGCAGCAGGACTGGCATGGTAATGTACATCACAATGTTAATGTATTTGGTCTTGGCGGAGTACAGAGTACCGAGACTTGCTACTGCCAATACATCAACAACATGCTGCTGTAAGCATGTAAGAAATACTGCTGCTGCACATATACCATACATGAATAACCGCCATTGCATACATGAATCACCTTGTAGCAGATCAGGCGGAGCTGGGGAAGGTGGAGGGTTTCTGAAGCATGCTGCAAACTGCTACATCTAGCACTAGTCATATAACTGAATGTTGAGCAGTAAGCTCATTGGCTACTGATACAGGAGAGAACCAATAGCTGTGTCATGTGATTATGATGTCATGTCAGATTGAGTTAGACCAATCAGACTGCATTCTAGAGTTTCATGCCAGAATGCAGTATTTGTGCAACACTTTCCTTGTTGAAAAATTAAAGGTAAAAAAAAAAAAGAATCATTAAACTGTTGAAGGTTTGTGTATTATTTTCTTAGTCAATTTATATTAAATAAAAGCATAGAAGCCAAAAAAAAATGTAACGGGTAACATGGGGAAAAACCCATTAATTTGACATCGACACAAAACAGAATTTGGAAAAAAAAAAGTTCCTCACAGGGTCTTAGATACCAGTTACTCCAGCACTTCCTGACAACCTTGAATATCTTAACTACTTAAATTTGAATAATCATCCTTAAAGGGTTAGTTCACCCAAAAATTTAAATTCTGTCATTAATTACCCTCATGTTGTTCCGAACCCGTAAGACCTTTTGTTTATCTTCAGAGCACAAATTAAGATATTTTTGCTGAAATTCGAGAGCTTTCTGACCCTTCATAGACAGCAACGCAAGCTACGAGAATACTTTGTGAATACTTCCGTGTCAGTCTTCGACACCCGTTCACAAGAGTACCATGACACATGGGTAAAAAAAAAGTATTTCAAAGTATTTCTAACTTCAAAAAATTAAGGTTGAACCACTGATGTCACATGGACTATTTTAACAATGTCCTTACCTTGCTAGGCCTTGAACATGGCAGTTGTGTTGCTGTCTATGCAGAGTAAGAAAGCTCTCGGATATAAAAAATAATTTTGTGTTCTGAAGATAACCAAAGGTCTGGTTTGGAACAACATGAGGGTGAGTAGTTAATGAAAGGGTGAGTAGTTAATGAAAGAATTTTTATTTTTGAGTGAACTAACCCTTTAACGCTGAATAACAATATATAAAAACTAATTATATAAAGCTTGTCCACTTGACTAATCAAGTCATCAGTTGTTGGATCAGTCAATTTTCATGATCCCAACATGCCACTATTGACCACTAACACCCTGATTAAGAATTATCTGTGAACATTCAGAAACCCTTAGGCAATGCCATTTTAAGAACCGTCCTCTTCTAGATCAAAGCAGCCAGTTCAAATAAAAGTGAAACAGACTGTTGGCCATATACCTCAACATTTTTTCCAGCCTAGCTTTGAAAATTCAGCTTGAGGGCACTGTGATCTAGACAACTGGACTGTCTGTCCTCAGAACTGTGCATGGTAAATGGCATCTTTGTGAGAGGTCCAGGTACATCTTCATTAGATCAAAGCATATGTGAGTAAATACAGAGAAGAAAATTAAAGATAAATTCCTGAGGGGAATTGCTATGGGATATTACAGAGTCTAATTTCTTTTGTCAAAACAAGCTAACACTAAAGTTAGTTGAGGTGGTTGAAACAAGCTGAGTACAGTGCAGCGATGTCAATCCCAAAACTTTAAAGCCTATGTACGACCAAAGAGTCACGATTCCCATTTTCTCTCCCAGAAGAAACAGGAGAATGCTATCTATGGTAGGGACTAATCTAATGTATAGTGAGCACATGCCCGGCATCTGCACTCAGTCATCAATTAATGTTGCAAAGAGAAAAAAGCTCCAGGTCTCTTTTTAATGGGAAGTCTTTTTTATGAGAAGATATGCTTTTGTTTTATAAGATCTAACACTTCATTAAAACAACTAATTCCCTGAGAAAGCCATAAAGACTGTAAAACAGCGCTTTAATGACACTTAATTGCTCAGAATACAGAAAATACTGTTTAATGGGAAATGTAATTGTCCTTCAGACAATAATGATCTCTGCTTCTTTTTTTAACTCTTTAACTGTCACACCCATTTTTGAGCACAGATGTGAAAATGCAGTATTCAAACTTATTTTTTTATAATTCATGAACAAAAATATTTCAAAGGCTGAATTTTGATATTTCTAAAGTGTGACAGGGAAAAAGGCAACGAAGAAAGTCTTTTTGTGACAAAGGTCAGCACTCCTGTTATGAAAGATTTTTGAGGTGCACTTTTGTCATAAATTTATCTACTACTCTTCCTACATAATTTGTAATAAAAAATTTGTAAAATATCTATTTAGGAGTCTTGGACCTTTCCAACCATATATAGTTTGTCATGATTAAATTAGGATTTATTTGTAAAATGGTGAAGTAAACTTAGGCGTTCCACAGAGGGGACGGGTGACAGGGAAAAAGACTGAAAAAGTTTTGAGTCTGTAATATTTCTTATAATGTTTTTGAGCCTCTTATGCTCATAAATACTGCTTTTGAAAGTTTAAAAAATGTAGTGTCAGGCATTTGCAGGCATTAGTGTCACATGATTCTTCGGAAATCATGTTAATATGCTGATTTGGCATTCAAGAAACATTTATCTTGATATACCTCAAGACTAAAGAAAGCAGCTTCGAAGAGACACTAATGTACGATTCATTCTTCATTTTAGTCACTACATAATTCCCAGTTGTGTTTTGATGACTATACTAAATTCTAACATGTGAAAAATAGCAAAAACTAAAAAATGAATAAGCAAAACTTTTGACTGGTGGTATGGAAGTCCAAAAAGTCTGTTTGTTTGTTTATTTGCAAACTTTACTCTGTATTTTAAGCCCAACAGGATTTACCCTAGGCACAAGGGAACAAATAAAAAACAACTGTAAATTGTGATTCCTACTGTGAGCTCTGGAGTTCTGGAGAATAATATACAATGTAACATCTAGCATCTGAGTACAACTTGTATTTAACTTGCACATCTCTGACAAGGCCTTCAAACTGTTTTCTATCTTGTCCAGTAATCAGACAATACTAGACCAACTTCAAAATCCAAGAACATTTTACCTGCTAAAGCAAACAATGCCATAAATGGCATTAAGATCATCAATGATACATTGATTTTGAATGCTCAATACTGAATTAGCGAAGCTCAACAAAAGATTTTGACAACAACTTATAAGTTAATTATGCCAATATCTAAGACTAAAATTATCAACAAAACCATGTTACAATATGATTTGTACATTCAGCAACTGGACCTACAAAAAAGAAACCGCAAAACATCGTAGAACTAAAAAGAAGACATTACCTGTGTGACCAATGGCTCCAACAACCTCTCCACAGTCAGTGTGCGAATCTCAAGACTCTTGGGGTCCCATTTTAGGAGGATTGGGGACGTAGCACTCGTCATGTTTACTGTGGAAAGAAAAGGCACAAGAGAAAATGAAGGGGGTGAATATTTTAAAGGATGAAAGAGATGTTAAAAACAAAGAATGACAGTTTAATAAGATGATAAAAGGAAAAAGGTGCAGACATCACAGACTCAGTTATCAGTTTCATGCTTCATGACTTTCTTAACAAAATCAAAGGCCGGTGAGCCTGCCGCACATCTATTATTAAAGTCTGAAAAGCTTCTCCATTGAAAATCTTTAAATGTTGCACATCAATCAAGCTAAAACGCTAAAATTGAGACTATAAAATATTGAGACGCCGCATTACATTAAAAGCTAATGACTGCGGAATGAGTCTTAATGTGGGATCCAGACATTGTTCTGCAAGTCAGACTATATTATCTCACTTTTAATGAGGAAAAACAAACACACAGACTAGAGGGATCATAATATATTACCCGGAAAGTGATTTAAATGTCTCAAATATTAATTATGAACCTAAAACAGTCGCAAAGTTCTCAAACTTTGCAAAATTTTAAACTAATTTGGTATCTGAGTTCCTAGACATTACATAACCTTTGGTAAATAACTGAATCCACTGGAACAGTGCTCTACGCTTACTTTTTTCTAAGAAGCACTTGTGCTCCTAACTTAAAAAATTTAAGAGCACAGTCAAAATTTCAGGAGCATCAAACAATCTGATCAAAAATTTGTTTTATATGAGGTGATTTATAGGGGAATTTAGTTTTTACCTTTGTAATGGCATTTTTTGGCAACTTTATTAAAAGTATGTCATCTTTTATATAAAAAAAATGTAAGCTTTTTAAAATTTCTAATTAAAACAACAGAATAAGAACAAGTTGTCAATCAAATGAAATCAGCATTAACAAAAATTTATGGCACAGAAGAACACAAAAGTGGCTTGTAGGTGTATTTTTTGTGTTTAATGAGGCTCAAAGAGGCATGAGTGCAATCAAATTCATAAATTCATGTTGAGATTAATGTTTTAAATATAAAGTTTTGAATACAAAAATATTAAATGATTTAAATCACTGAAAAGATACTTCAAAAATGAAACTAAATCTGCCAGTAGGTGGCAGCAAGACACTGTTTTAATTACTGAATCAAATCATTCATTTGATTTGTTCAAACAACTGAATTATTAAGGAATAAAGCAAGTCTTTATGAATGGGAAATCGAATCACTGATTCATTTAAAAAACGCACGTTCCTTCATAAACGAATCAATGCTTTGTTTAAATGGAGATGTGCAGCGGCTCAGTTGTGACTGGTTTCAGACCATTTTTGACAATGAAATAGAGCAAAATTAATGTAAGTCACTTAATATTAACTTCTTGCTTATTTAACTATATTAAATCAATATCTCAATTACAAACTCCCCTAAAAATCTCCCCTAAAAAGCTGTCACTCATCTTAGTTCATCGCAATGTCCTTTTCTTATTTTATAAATTTAAATGTGAATATTTTTCTTACACAAATGCATTGATTCGCTTCAGAAGGCCTTAACCCCCTGGAGCTGTGTATGGATGCACTTTATTGGACTTCAAAATCTCAACATTCATAAAGCTTGGAAGAGCCAGGACATTATATATATATATATATATATATATATATATATATAACTGACTGTATTCATCTGAAAGAAGAAAGTCATAAACACCTAGGATGGCTTGAGGATAAGTAAATTTCATTTTTGGTAGAACTACCCCTTTAAGTGTTGGCCATAAGCCACGCTAGAATCAGCTACTGAAAAAAATTAATTTGGAGAACCACAAGTCAAAAACTATAAACCCTCCACCCATGATGCCTTAGGTTAGTGACTATTGACTTTCATTGGTGGGGGGGATCCTGTAACGTAGGCGTTTTCAATCACATTTTCATTCACTAGAGTACTGGCCTAGATTCCCTCCTGCATCTTTAGATCCCGCATCCAGATACTCATTACAAAAAACATATGCACGTACGAAGCCCAGCTCCAGGCCCTTTGAACACCAGTAATGTAAGCAGGTGGTTCCTGATTAAGGTAGACATCTGAGGTACAGGATCAGGCCTGCATAGCAGGAGGGAGAAAAGTTTACCTGACTGAGTGGAAACTTAAGAGTAAAAAGCCTTCAAGCTGCGAGCGAATGTGGAGAAAAGAGTATAAGGGAGTATGCAATTTCACAGAGAAACAACTTTTACAGAGTTTTTTTTTTTTTTTTTTTTAGTGCTCTATTTCGCCTCTGCAACAGCATTGTTCAGAAATACTTCTGATACATTCATAAATTGGTGTGTTTAAACAAATCTGTAGAGTGAATGACTGATTCACTAGAAATTACAGAACCTTTGGAATAATAACTTTTTTATTATTTATTTTTCAAAAAGAAATCTGGAAATACTCTAAATGCTTTTACAAAAATAAAAAGTGGAAGATTGTTAATTTTAAGTAATCTAATTATTCAGAAATACTAATAATGCTGTGTTCACAAATCTTCTGAGTAATAGAATAGTTCTCATTTGCTTTTTTGAGTTTTTAAAACTACCTTTTTTAATTTTAAGAAAACAGTGTGAATGCTTTGTCATTTATACAATTTCTATTTAGCTTTAATTTATATTTCAGCTTTTATTTTATTTTCTAATTTATTTCAGTTCTGGAGTCGCAATAGTTCACACTGCACAACATGACATGCTACTGTGACAAACCAAGATGTGAAACTACGCACAAAAAGATCATCTTACATCATTTGTACTTTAAAATAACATGACACGTTGTTTTCACTTAAGGTTTTTTTTTTCTCTCTTCATTAAGATTCCATTTGACAATGTGCCAGAATAGTGTCACATGATGTTAAACTGATTATTATAAACTGTATCATTTTCCAAAAGCTGGCAACAAGAAAGTTAGCTTGAACTTTGTTCATTAAATAAAATGTGTTTTATCATCTCCTTGACACACATTAGAACAGTCTGGTGTGAGAAGAATCAGCATGAGATCAAACTATCATCTGCTGTTTGCTCCAGTCACGGTTCCTCACTTGTCAGTGAGCTACACACACACAAAAAAAGGGTTTTCTGGGCATCACCATTCTTTTGTGCTCAAACTCTGTCTTGTATTTCCTCTTTTCTGATGTAGCTGTCAGTGAATCCTCAAGAGAGGCTCCCGACAGGCTCAGTCGCCATGTCAAACACTCCCTAAAGCACAGTGTCAAACACACACACACACACACACACACACACACACACACACACACACACACACACACACAAACACACACACACACCAGAGTCCTGCACAACACCCTTAACAGCTATTAAACCACACGTTTGAGACCTCTCCTGCTCAGCATGTCAGTTTTACTTCTTAAAAATTTGTGTAACCAGTTTACACTTCAACACTTTAAAATAAAGTGGGTCAGTGGGCCTGCAGCACCTTAAGTTCAACAAAAACCTTCTGCTTATCGCGAACGTATTCTCAGCACTATATAGAGTTCCTGAATTGGCCATACGGTTCTTTGGAGATTAAAAAGCTATTTATGTTGTACATTATAGGTTTTAGATCACCATTATGGTTTCTGGGTCCTTAAAAGTTGGAGGTTCAAACACAATACGGTCATGGACAGCAGAAAAGAAAACTAAAAATAAAAATAAATATAAAACTAAGCAGTAAGCATACACATACGACAGTAAAGTTGAAAAAGGAGAACACATTTTTGTTGCACACTGCTGATGAAAACTTATAAATGTAAAATTTATAGTAAAAAGTTCTTAAAGTTAGTATAATTTTATACATGATACCATGATATTAAAAAAGCTATTTACCTGTACAGTCAAATTGACTCACTTGAAATGTATCCTATCCTAAAGTTTTTGAACAGTACGATTTTTAAAATGTTTTTTAACCAAGTCTTTTCTGCTCATCAAGCCTGCATTTATTTGATCCACAGTACAAAAACAGTACAAATGTTTAAATAATTTTACTATTCAAAATAAGTGTTTTCTATTTACATATATTTTAAAATGTAAATGATTTCAAAGCTGCATTGTTAGCATCATTACTTCAGTCACATGATCCTTCAGTAATCATTCTAATATTCTTATTTGCTGCTCAGAAAACATTTATTATTTTTTAGTGGTGTCAAAATTAGCGCGTTAACGCAGGAGATTAATTTTTTCATTTTAACGCGTTCAAAATATTTAACGCAATTAACGCATGGGCGGGGCCACCCCACTCACAACTGCTTATGAAATGCTTTTATTTAAATGCGCAGAGCGTCTTTACGAACACATCAAACAGGAGACTTTTCAGATGCGCGCTCCAACTTTACTTCAGCACCAGACGCGAGTCAAACGACCGCGGAAGCGGTACCGGTGACGAGGAGCTTAAGTAAAACGTTAGTGAACTGCGGTCAGATGAGATGCTGTAAGGCCATATGTCGGTAAAAACGAATTTAATTGTCCTGTCAGCCTATATACTCTGCTTGTAGCGCGCTCTTGAAGTTCACGCGCAAATGTGCAGACGCGCGCTGTATTAGGCTATATTAAACCCAAATTAAACTGCGAGCATGCAAAGTCGTAGTTATATCGTCAGGTAAAACATGAATTCACACACACACACACACACAAAAAAACGATTAAAGCTGCCTTAACTGTGCGTGTAAGAATGTATTATTTATAGGTCAAAGCAGTGTCAGATCAAGTTCAGCAGTGACAACCTTTATAGTAACAGCAGCCAAAATATCCTTATAACCAGTTGCTGTGATGTGTGTTAATTAAGGAACAAAATTAAAAAGAGGAAATTAATAACTAAGTTTTATCTTTATATAATTTAGAATTTGATATCATTTAGGCTATATTTTCTTGCTGAAGGGCACAGGTAGCTACTAGCCTTATATGACATTTATTATAATGGGTTTGTGTGAAGATTGTTTCAAGTTCACTTAAATTATTATTATTAGTTATTTTTTTTAAAGTCTAATAAATGTTAAAGTGATAGCTCTTAATGATACTGTGATGTTGAATGATTTTATATATATATATATATTCAATGGTTAAGTATTAGGGGGGGAAAATCAATCAGTGATATTTGCCTTCAGTCCTAAAACAAGATGGCGTTAAACAAATATTAAAAATATATGTTCTTTATGTTGTTTCTACATTAATTTGAAGCATTAAAGTGAAATTATTGCAATATAAAAGTATAATTAAAAACTTTAATGTCAGGTAGAATTAATCGCGATTAATCGCGATTAATTTCAGGTAAAATGTGCGATTAATTAGTTAATTTTTTTTAATCGATTGACACCACTATTATTTTTATGTTGAAAACAAACAGCTGAGTAGAATTTTTTCAGGTTAATTTGATAAATAGAATGTTCAGAAAAACAACATTTATCTGAAATAAATAAAATAATAAAAATAAATAAATAATACTTTATCATCACTTTTGATCAATTTAAAGCATCCTTGGTAAATAAAAGTATTAATTTCTATAATTTCTTTCCAAATAAATAAATAAATAAATAAAACTCCAAGTTTTTGAATGATATAGTGTATGATGTTACAAATGCTACTTATTTCAGATAAATACTGATCTTTGGATCTTTCTATTCATCAAAGCATCCTGTAAAAAAATACTTTTTAAAATATCGATAATATTAATTACAAAAAAATTTTGAACAGCAAATCAGCATATTAGAATGATTTCTGAAAGATCATGTGACACTGAAGACTGGAGTAATGGTGATCACAGGAATAAATTACATTTTAAAATATATTCAAAAAGCATTGTTATTTTAAATAGTACAAATATTTCACAACAATATTATGGTTTATTTTGGATCAAATAAATGCACGCTTAAAACATTAAAAATCTTACTGTTCAAAAACTTTTGACTGGTGGTGTATCATATTTCAATAAGAGTAAAATGAACTAAAATTGATGAAAATTACATGACATTAAATTATGCCTTATGGGAATATTATTAAGTTTTAATGGTCGGATGATGCATTTTTTAATGATTGTTCACTTTATGGACTCAAGGCTAAAAAACTCTAAGAACACACTGAAATTTATTTCACAATTTCTTGTAGCAAAGAAAAAAAGGGGTTATTTTCACAGTGAGCTGACCAGTATATCACACAGCCACCTCCAGTAAAGCACGCCGGAAGCAAGCTGTGCAAGATCTATTTCAGTTCCATTATCACCGAATAATGCTTCAATTATCCCACGGAAATGGGAAGAGGAATAATTACGCTATTTGTGCCTGGTTGCCAGGATGATAATAACAGCAGTCATAACGAGGAGCGCAAAATGGCAAAAATGGGAGACTTTCACGAACGCATTTTCTACACACTGAAGTCAGGACGGGTCACAAGGCTGATTGGTTCAGATCCATTAGCTTTCATGTGCAGAAACAGTCACGTTAACCGAGAAACTGCCACAAAGACAAGGCAAGTCTTTACTGTTGATGAGACAATACACGCTTTTTGTGTCTATTCAGTTTAATTTATTACACAACATGGCCATTTAATTGCTTTTATTACAACATCAAAATTTGCTGTGAAAAGCCTCCAAATGATGATACAGTAATTTACAGACAGGAATAAAACGTTAAGTAGACAGACATTACAAAAAAGGCTTCAGAAGCCAATAATTTGGTTGATGTATTTCATATCATCCAACATAATCCATTTATCATAACTGACCTACAGTTCACAGCAATCCATCTAGTCAATCTGGCTTAAATAGGATAATGTCCTTTTTATGCCATTTACGTATGTGTCAAAGGGCATGGTTAATTGCATTTTATCACATTACTTTAAAAAAAAAAAAAAGAAATTTCACTAGATTAACAAATCAAATTGGACACCCACATATAAATAGCAATAAACACCCGCAAACCTGCAATGCCATGTGACGCTCATACAGTAGAGAGGATTAGACACAGCTCAATCAGGCCAGACTCATCGTGACCCCATCACACACACACACACACACACACACACACACACACACACACATATATTTAAGCACAGCAGACTAAAGCCAGCACAGCCATTTTTGACCTCTTTTGTCCACTCTAACTTTTCACGATGACCTCAATATGCTGGTGCTACTATCTTCTGAGAAAGTGTGCTTAAAGAGAGACAGAGCAGACACAAAAGATATGAAAATGAATGAAAACTTATGGCATCATCAACTTTGTGTGTATTTGAGAGAATACATGAGGATAGCAGATCACCAAAAATATCAAAGGACAGCTGATTCTGTTTTGCATATTCATGCCTCAGATCCTAAATTTAAACCCTGAGCCTAAACTTCTTTGCAGCCCGTTTCCAAAGATCCTGCCCTGAAGCGGCCAAGATTAAAGCTTAGATTAACCCACGCTAAATAACAGACGAGTAAATCATTAAATGCCCACAAACACTCATCCTTAGAGTGTTCCTGCCATTAAAACCCTAAAAATCTTTTGTATTTCTAAAAGAAAGCAAAAAAAGAAGACAATATAAATTACAATTTTACAAAACATATTCAAGCATGTGATCAGCTAAGGAAAAAAAGAATTTAATAATAATAATCATCATCATAATAATAATAGGTTTAGTAGTAGTAGTGTATTTATATGTATTTATAACACTACTGTTCGTGTTCGTGCAACATTTTGGATCAGTAAGATGTTTAATGTTTTTTAAAGGAGGTGCATTTATTTAATCAACAATACAGAAAAAAACGCAATATTGTGAAATATTATTACAACATAAAGTAATGTTTTTCTATTTTAATATATATATAAAAATCTATGATCCTTCAGAAATCATTCTAATATGCTGATTTATTATAGTGCTGGAAACAGTTGTGCTGCTTAATATTTCTTTGGAACTTGTGATACTTTTTTTCAGAATTCTTTAATCCTGAAAAAAGAACATAATTTATTTAAAATAGAAACCTTTTCTAACAATATACACTACTGTTAAAATGTCTGGGGTCAGTACATTTTTATTCTTTCTTTCTTTTTTCTTTTTTGAAAGAAATTAATACTTTTTATTAAGCAAGGATGTGTTAAATAGATAAAAGTGATGGCAAAGGCTTATATTGTTAAAAAAGATTTATATTTTGAATAAATGCTGTTCTTTTTAACTTTTTATTCATCAAAGAATCTTGGAAATGCATCACAGGTTCCAAAATAAAATATTTGGCAGCACAACTGTTGCCAACAGAAAATCCTAATAATAAATCAGTATATTAGAATGATTTCTGAAGGATCATAGATTTTTATGTATGTTAAAATATATGATCCTTCAGAAATCATTCTAATATACTGATTTATTATTAGAATTTTCTGTTGCCAACAGTTGTGCTGCCAAATATTTCTTTGGAACCTGTGATTTTTTTTAGTAATCTTTGATGAATAAAATTCTTCAAAGAATAGAAAATTCTAATAATAAATCAGTATGTTAGAATGATTTCTGAAGGATCATGTGATACTAAGGGCTAGAGTAATGGCTGAATGGATGCATCATAGAAATAAATAATATTTTAAAGTATATTAAAACAGAAACCATTATTTTACATTGTAATAACATTTTGCAATATTACTGTTTTTTCCTCTGTATTTTGTATCATATAAATGCAGCCTTGATGAGCATAAGAGACTTTTTTTTACTTTATAAGTCTTATTGATTATATATAGACTCACATCTCTTGATATTATGCAGTAAAACAGTTAGAGATGGTGAAATCCATCAGTTCTGCCTGCTGCACAACTTCTGAGAGTCACTGATGCGCAGGGTTTTTTAGTGATTTGCAAAAACAAATTTTTTCAAAACCGACTACCTGGTGGGTTGTCTGAATGACTAATCAACTAGTTGACAGAGCATTAAAAAGGATGAAGTTAGAGACAGAATTTCTCTGAGAGGGCTTTAGCTTGCTGCTGACAGTATAATTACTGTAAGGCTGTTAACACGCTATAAGCACAGCTCTTTGTCAGAACGCTAAAACCTAGTGAAGTCTGGCCTGCACTACAGTAGGTGGTAGCAGTGAAACTGGTGTCAAACCAAGAATGTTCTTGTGCACTTCACTCAGAATTTGGCTGGCGGCTGGGAAGGACTTTGTTACATGCTGAGGAGGAGGACAAGAGGGCGTAGCTGCATTTGACAGGGAGCAACTTAAGCCCACTGTGCCATTTCATACTATATTTTTCTTTCAACCAACCCAAATATCTCTAGTCATTATGTTTTTTTTTTTTTGTTGATTCCTTTTTTCCTTGCCACAGGGGCAGAGGACAGAGAGAGGGGACTGAGAAAGACGGAGCAAGAGTGTGTGGAGGATAAAATGACAAAGTAGAGGACAAGAGGAAATGCAGCAGAGGGAAACAAACGAAGAGAAAGAGGGAGAATAGTGGATATAACAGGAAGGAGGAGATGGGATGGAAAAGTATATGACAGAGAGAGACAGAGAGAGAGAGAGGGAGATGGCCCAGAATAAAGAAAGCACACAGAGCAGATAAACGGTGACAGTCACATTACAGCGGAAGTCTCTGGAACATGTCAGTGGCTGATGGTGAGATGCCCACAAGGACAAAAGGCTCAACAGCGCTCAAAAATAAGAATTTTTCTTGCCTTTGACTTTAATTTCTGGACATTATTTTACTAACTACACTAAATAAATAAATAGCAGTGGCATTTATGAGTCATAATGCTATATTTTTTCATTAACCATTACAAAAAAAACAACAACTGCTAACCACATACTTTTTATTTACACCAAATACATTATTATGCTTTGTAATAATTACAAACTTTATAGCTATCAAATAAAAAATAAAAAAGCTATTTATGTATATAATAAAAAAGGTCAATGTCATTATAACAATCAAATATCAATATAAAGTGTCTTGCAAAAGTATTCATTGATCGATTTTTTCATGTTTTGTTATGGTGCTGCCTTATGTTGAACTGTTTTAAATTACTTTTTTCCCCCACATCAATCTACACTCCATACACCATAATGACAAAGCAACTGAATTGTATTCATACCCTTCATTCAGTACTTAGCTGAAGCACCTTTATAGCCTTTTTGAGCCTTAAGTCTTTTTGAGTATGATGCAACAAGATTTGCACAACAACATTTGCCAATTATCTGCCATTCTTCACCTCACCTCTTCACCTCTCGAGCTTGGCAGACATTCTGAGGTTTCTCCAGAAATGTTTGATTAGGTTTAAGGACATTCACAGAGTTGTCTATAAGCCACTCTTTCTGTGTGCTCAGGGTCATTGCCTTGTTGGAAGGTGAACCTTCTGCCCTTTCTGAGGTTCTGAATACTCTGGACTGGTTTTCATTAAGGCTATCTCAATATTTTGGTGCATTGAGCTTTTCTTCTAATCTGACGAGTCCCTCAGTCCCTGTCACCGAAAAACAGCCCCACAGCATGTGGCTGCTACCAGCACACTTTACTTCTGGGATGGTATTCTGCAGGTGACGAGCAGTGCAATGGTTTCCTTCAAATATGATGCTTGGAATTGAGGTTCATCAGACCACAGAGTCTTGTTTCTCACAAGGGTCTTTTAGATGCTTTTTTTGCAAATTCCAAGTGTGTTTTCATGTGTCTTCACTGAGGAGAGGATTGAGTCTTTCCATACCACCATAAAGCCCAGATCCGTGGAGTGTTGCAATGATGTTTGTCCTTCTGTAAGTTTCTCCCATCTGCATATATGATCATGGAGCTCAACTAGAGTGACAATCAGCTTCTTGGTCAGCACTCTAGCCAAGGCCCTTCTCTATCAATTGCTCAGGAGGCCAGCTCTAGGAAGAGTCCTGGTTATTTCATACTTCTTCTATTAAGGGTAACGGAGACTACAAGCTTCTGTAAACCTTCAATGCAGCAGAATTTTTCTGAACTCTTTCCCAGATGTGTGGCTTGATGCAATCCTGTCTCTGAGCTCTACAGGCAGTTTTTTTTTTTTTACCTCATGTTTGGTTTTTGCTACCAGTTAACTTCACTCGAAGTGTAGTAATATCTACAAGCAACATAAATCCTCCTCAGCTAAATTTCAACTGTCCCACATAAGGGTATGAATACTTATGCAATAGAATCACTTTTTTTTTAATAATTTGCAAAGATGTTAAAAAACATATTTTTGCTTTGCCATTATGGTGTATAGAGCGTAGATTGTTGTGGGGAAAAAAATAATTTTTAAAAACAGTTTAACATAAGGCAGCATCATAACAAAATGCGAAAAATAAGGGATATGAATACTTTTGCAAGGCACTGTATATAAAGCCTCAAATGTAAAGCATCAATACTACATGCTATCATATAACTCACAGTTTGGTAACTGACTCAGATGTTGATTCATTAACCACTGGAACTGATTCAGTAGTCTGATTCAGTGAATTATTCTTCAGTCTAATTCACAAATAAACTCCAGCATTTGTGATTATCTATGAATGATTAACTGAATAAATCTGACTGGCCCAGGACTCTCACACACAGTTAGCCATCATTATCTTTGCACCCTATACTTTGTAATCACATGGTGACAATTTCACAATTCTTCTGAGATTAGAAATTCCAAATGTCTTTCTAGTGACCGTTACTCTTTATCTTACAAATGATAGGCCTATTGAGTATAAATCTCTATTTGGCTGATCTCTCCTGAAGAGATTACTCATTAATGGTACGGGTGGCTTGTTTTTGCTGAGAGCAGCACTCTTAAAATAGTCCTGACCACAGAGAAACAACTGGTATGCAATGCAATAAAGTCATTACCAACACAGGTGCAAAAAAAAAAAAAAACAACCTGCAGAGCCTTCCTGCTCCTCAACAGTGCGAGTGTACACAAGAAGTAAGCTAAACATCCAAAAAAAATAAATTATATTGATAAGACTAATTGATAATTAATCTTGTTCTGTTACTCACACATATCTAAACTTAGAATGTGTTTGTATGAGTCACCGGAGAGACAGACCAGGCACAGCACAGACTGGACTGCCACTACAACAAATGCACATTCCTTATCAGCCCACATTCTAGCAAATCCTTGTGAAATTCCAACTGGAACGGCAACATTTCAAAACTATATCACCATGACATCATTGTTTGAAATACCATTTGTCTTTCTAATATTCAGAAACATGCAAGAGTGGAAACTCAAGGCTAGCACTCTCTCACACTGATACAATATCTCTATATGTTAGTTGGACTAATATGGCAATTTTTACTGACATTCTTTATTAATTCTTTCATTAATGGCAATGCAAGTACATTCCTGTATAAAACTAATAAGAAAAAAATGTCACATAAAAAACTAATTGGTAATACTGTGTATTACAGATGTCCCTTTCCTGTCTAACTGTCCGGTTTGGGACCAAATTAAGTACTTTTTTTAAATTTAATCCTAACATTACAGCTAGAGAAACAGAAAGCATATTTTACCTGAGCTGTTAATGTAGGTTTACAGTTTGCACTGACTGTTATGAGATGAAGAGGCTGTGTAACACAAAATAATGGCAAGAAAACATGTCTCTCTATTAAGTTCCATTATCAGGCTGCATGCAAAAACAAATATACAGTGCCAGCAGTGTAGTCCGATTAACAAGAAAATTGTTTTTACAAACTGGTTCTTGAATTAATCATTTAAAAAATGTCTCTGAATCAACATCTAAATCAATGATCTGTAAAACATCATATGTCTCGAAAATAAAGCCTTGTATGGTTTTAAACTTGTGAAACTTAAATCAGTATTGACTGACTGATCATATGACATCAATAAAGATGCATTTAGCTTAGACATTTTTTTCATAATTGAATTCAAAATAGCGCTTATCACATTTTCTAAAAGTGATAAAGGCCAAAGTCAGTTGGATAAACATGTAGCGGCCCAGTCAGACTAACAAGCCCACAGACCAAACTAACGCACAGATTTCTTTTCAAAAGAGGATTGTGAGCAAACCGTCCATCTGATTCACTAATCCTCATTCAGACAGAGAATGAGCTCTGGGCTCTGTTTTGTTTCAGGCCGAGCAGACGCACAGATGCTCCCAAGGCCTGCAGTAACCACCACTATTATCAACAGAGCATTGTCTACAACCTCAGACGAAACCCTGAAGGGAATAACGACTAGTACCATTCGACCGGTCTTGTTTGTTCTGCCTCAAGCCAGTCATTATACCGATCCAGAAAAGATTCCTTTGCGATCATTTCAATTCTAAAAAATGTGTGTAACTTCTGCAAGACAAGACTTAATTGCCTCTTCCCTGTCAAAACAGCTAAGACCAACATGAATTTACAACATGAAATTGTTAGACCATCTGGTTCCTTCTGGTGAAGCTAAATGAACAACCAAACTGGTGCTGGTTAAACTAGTGAAGAAGCACCACAGCACATTAGGGACCATCCAAAATGCATTTAAAGGGATATTTCACCCAAAAATGGGAATTTTGTTATTAATTATTCACCCTCATATCATTCCAAACCTGTAAGACCTTTGTTCATCTTCGGAACGCAAATTAAGGTATTTTTGATTAAATACGAGAGCTTTGTGACTCCCTCGAAAGGTAGTAAGGGCACTGATAAAATAGTCCATGTGACATCAGTGGTTCAACCTTAATTTTATGAAGTTACAAGAATACTTTTTGTGCACAAAGAAAACAAAAATAATGGTACTATCATGAACACACAAGTCGAAGACTGACCGCAAAGACAAGAAATTGTTGAATAAAGTCATTATTTTGGTTTTCTTTGTGCACAAAAAATATTCTCGTAGCTTCATAAAATTAAGGTTGAACTACTGATGTCACATGGAATATTTTAACATTATCCTTGCTACCTTTTATCAGCCTTGAATGTGTCATTGCTGTCTTTGCACGGTCAGAAAACTATTGGATTTCATCAAAAATATCTTAACAAAGGTCTTACAGGTTTTGAACAAACATGAGGGTGAGTAATTTATGACACAATTTTCTTTTTTGGGTGACTATCCCTTTAAGTAAGCTAGTTCAACAGGGTTACTTTTATTATCCTAACTCTACACATTTTATAGATTACTATTCAAAAGCTATTTTACTTCTAGTAATCAAATTCCATTTAGCTTTTTGTACATCATTTTAATTGTCAGTGTGCCCTTTATTTTTGGATAAACTTCAAGACATTTAACATCAAATACCTTACTTTAGGTTACTCTTTTCCGTGCAACTGCAAGCTTTTCAGCTCCACATCTACTCAGAACTATGAACCAATACACTGTGAGCATGAGCAAAAGTAAAAAGAGGTGAATTCCACTGGCGTCAAAATGAACATCACAGTTACAACCACTATACTTGGATCTTAGAAATAATAGGTCAGAGACCTGAGACATCACAAGCTTGCTTTGATGTAACAGTAAGTAGCTGAAGTACAGTAGCTGTGCAATGCATCAAAAGTAGAAGGCATCCATTAACTGAAGCCCTACGTAATGCAATCAGGCACTGGCGGTATAGACATCTCCATTAATTATAATGGGAGCAGTCATAATGGCCTTTGTATATCTAACCTGTCTGCTTTGACTGTCAACTATACGTTTGCTGCCTTGCAAGCACTGATATTTTCGTTAGGATATGCAAATCAAGTTACCTTTTGCTTCACAAAAAGTACCAAATATAGGGATCATGGGTTATTTCGAAAAGCTCTTATTAAGGGACTATGGTGGTGAAAATCAGCCAACTCAGACCTGCTGTTTTAAAGAAGCCCAGTCACAATGGATAGTCCCACCACTCCACTTGTCCCACTCAAACATCCAATTCCCACTTCACACACCTCTCTTTTACAAATTCATGCGCAAAATCACTCAATACTGCAGTCCTCTCTCTTTCACAGTACCTTGCTGTTTACCCAGATTAAGTCAAAGCTCAAATTGAGGTTAATACCTAGATAAACACATGCAGTCATGTAAAACAAGGTCAGGACAAGCAGCTCAGATTGGAGCTTCCGTTTTTGCAATATTACTATAAAGCACTGTAATGAAATTCCTTAAAAAAAGGTCCTTGCTCAGTGATTCGAGACGGTTGTACTGATCACACTGACCATTAGCTTCACATCTTTGTTCCCAAGCAGTTTAAAAGCAGCCTTGCTAGGAGAGTGCGGATTGGGTGGACTATCCCTTTAAATTTGACATCAGTAAAACACATACACATACTTTTGAAAGAACTATGAAATATATGCATGCAAATGTATGCAAATAACCATAAAAGAATGGTTAAGCCAAAAATGAAAATTTTGTCTTATTTACTCACTTTCATCGCATCCAATTTTGATATGCTGTATGCTGTACATACTTTATGTAAACTATTCCTTCAAGAAAAGACTCTTTATTGTAGAGCAGGAAAAGCTCTTTCCATTTTAGATGCCTGTTATTAGCTTCCGCTCCGAATATTGCTTATTTCTTCATTTCATGAAGAGGCATAGAGATAACAAACAGGTCTGAGCTAAATGGACAGAATTTCTCACTTATTGCTCTCCGGTGATAAATGACGTGCACAAAAATTACAACTTTTTATAGCGTTTCATTGCAAAACAAACTGACAACAGCAGCAATAGTCAAATTACTCTCAGCAGCAATTGCCTCTGGAGCTGAGACTAATAATGTTGGAGCCATCTATTTCTGGGAAAGGTAAATGAGCGCTGACAGCTAATTTCAGCATTCGTGAGGAAAACTGTTGGAGGATTAGTTCACACAAAAATGACAAATCTTTAATTTGCTCATCCTCGTGTTGTTCCAAACCCATTTGACTTTCTTTCGACTGTGGAACATGAAAGTAGGAATTCTGTACTAGAAGCTCTCAGTGCAATAATGATTAAAGGGACCTA
Organism: Cirrhinus molitorella; assembly: GCA_033026305.1. NCBI lineage: Eukaryota > Metazoa > Chordata > Actinopteri > Cypriniformes > Cyprinidae > Cirrhinus > Cirrhinus molitorella. The sequence continues at coordinate 31,706,753 of CM065120.1, forward strand.
GAGCTTTCGAGCTTCAAAAATGACTCAAAAGCACCATACATGTGGTCCATATTCCATATTCCTAGTCTTCTGAAGTCATAGCTTTGACTGAAATTTAATTTTTGACTGATAATTTTCTTCTCCAGTAAACTACAATCGCTACCACCACATCAGCGAGTCACTGAATCGGTTTGGGAATTGATTCTGATTCATAAACAAATCATTCAGTTTGGTTTTGGAAATGCATTCCATTTAAAACACTTGAATCAGACATTGCTGAACTATCAAGAACGCATCAAGAGACGCTAGTGTAGAAGTCAACATTTTCAGCGAATAATGACTTTACTTTTGCTTTGCTCCGTACACAAACCTGACTTGAAATATAAACTCAGAATACATCTAAGTTTGTTAGATGTTGAAAAGAAAATATTGATGCCATGTTCCTGTGCAATTCAGTAAATCTCTTTAACAGACAGGCAAATAAGATCTGTCCTTGGTTTGATTACAGACATATTGCATGAAGATGCCAGAAAGAAAAATGGTCTATTTCGAAGATTAATGTTCAGACATGCAATAGAATTGTTACATTTCCCAGCATACTAAGCATAAAAAGCAGATGTCTAAAAATTATATCTGGGAGTAGCTAATATTGTTTGAATGCCGCAACTTGGTTTCACGGCCGAAAATCAATTGCACTTACGGTCAAAATGACAATGCACCCATCAGAGGGGAATCCTAATAATAATGGAGCAAAGTTTAAAGCATGCAGTTTAATAGACGTTCTTAAATTACAGGTCACGGTGACTTCTACAGTCCTATTGATTTCCCTCAGTAATAGAACTCAAGCCAGCCAGGAGGGGGAGTGACCATCTGTCCAATGCTGCAACTGCTGACACCTCAAAAGGAGGTAAATGGGCTCAGCTTGCCTAAAACACCCTGATGTCTGAAGACCGGTGGTCACTTCTGTACCTGGGTGCTTTAAACGCTAATAGTGGAGCTAAAACATTCATTGACCCCCTCATAGATTTTGGCTTAGGTAACCAAAGTTAATTAAAAAAGTTAATTAATGTTGAAAATCTCAAAACAGAAGGTCAGGGAAGCATTCGGAAAAAACTAGAGTAAGTAAGGCTAGAGGAAAAGGGACATATTTAAAAAAAACGATGGAGGACAGCTCAGTGTAATATACTGTGTTTCTACACACACTGAAGAAGTATTTGTGCTATAGAATTTCCCTCAGGGGTGCTGAATGCATGGGAAGAAAATGGAGAGGAGAGAGTATAGTAAAGAAAAAGAGGCAGAAAGGAGGAAAACTAGGGCTAGCATTGTCTTGAGTGGTCAGATTTTTTCCTGACTTGAAGCAAAAAGTCTGGTAATCATTGCATCTTATTCTGGACAAAAAGAGAGAACGAATCAGACCTTGTTTACTGGTATTATTAAGATTAGTTTTCTGTTGAACATCACAAGTAGACAAAGAAAAATGCAGGTGAAAAACAATGCCTAAAACATTAAGTTGTCCACTTTCGTAACTGAAAATGAATTCAACCAAACTATTATTATTGTATAAATGCACCTGTGGTCGAATTTTTTCAAACAGCCACAGGAAAAAAAAGCCAAAATAGGCGTTTCATACTTTGGCGATTCAAAATTATGGTCAAAAAACATGGTTTTTATCCATCTGATTTGCTTACTATCCCAATCACTGGTAATCTGTGTAATTTTAGGTTTGTTCAATCAACGGAATCCATACACCGCACTCAGCGCTTCCACAAACATGTTGTAAAGTGTGCCAAAACAAGACGAGAACAGAAAGGAACACAGAGATGGAAAAATAACTATAAACTTGTAAAGTAGGGTTATAAATCAAAAGATTTGTCATTAAACTCTAGATGGTGCAGTCCGAAAGGTTCTAACTTAGACATAATAACAGCTTGCTGCTCAGCATTCAAATACTCAACTAGTGCTTAGTGTAGCAGTTGCAGAACGCTTCAGAAACCCTCCACCTTCCCCAGCTCCACCTGTATAGATCTGCTATTGGACGATTTCATGTATGTGGGTTATTTCCCATATGTTATATGTGCAGGTGCATTATTCATTACGTGTTCTCAGCATGTCTTTGAATTTACTGGCAGTAAGAAGTCAGCAGCATAGCAGATCTATTTCGTCCAGACACATTAACATTGTCATGTACATTACCATGCTATACTCTCTGAGAGTTGTCATGACAGTAATGAAGTACTGTTACTGTGCGTTCACACCAGACACGGCGAGAGTGTCAAAAATCGCCCTGGTCGCCCTGCCGCAGATGCTTGTCGACGCTCTTCGCCGCTCGTCACCGCTCTTCGCCGCTCTGACGTAGATCGAATTCCTTTCTTGTATTTAAAGGGGCCGCAGTCAAGCTTGTTGATCTTCATTGATTTTCATCAAGAATTATTATAAAAACTGAATATTTTCCCCCAAAATGCAATAAATCCAGCAGGGGGAAAAAAATAAAAGAATGTTGAGATTAATGTTTTAACTATAAATTGTTGAATGTAGAAATATTAAGTGATTTAAATCATTGAAAATATACTTTAAAAATAAAACTACAAGCCAGTAGGTGGCGTCAAGTCACTTATTTAATTACTGAATCATATTCATTTGATTTGTTCGAACGGCTGATTCATTGAGGAATAAAGCAAGTGACTGTGTTTATGAATGGGAAATTGACTCAGATTAGTGTAAATACGCATGTTAATTCATAAAAAAAATGGCGTTTATCGCGTTTTGGAAAAGAGCTCTTCATATATATATATATATATAACATTATTTCTACAGCAGTCTATATTTTTTTTATTTCATACGTGTAGATATGACAAATATTTCGCATTTGACAAATATTTTACACTCTTTTGCATGGTCTGGCGTCAAAATTAACATGAAATTCCCACTTGTTTTCAGAAAATATATAATGTTAATCAGCAACTTACCAGAAAAATCAACAATCTCAGCCACCTTTGCCCACGCATCATTTTTTTTTTATTTATGTCCCTGTATGCAAACGGACACGTCATAAATAATTGGGAAACCCGCAACAGCAATTATCAAACTCTCCTACATTTCGCTTTGGAACTAATGTGGTCGGAACCAAAGTTTACCGTGCTGCGTTCTCCGGAATCCTCTCAAGCGGAGCACTTCTACTTTTGATTGGCTGCCGCCGCTTGCCGCTGATCCGCGTCATAGCTCATTACCATAAAGTTGAGCTGATTTCAACTCTCCTCGCCGCCCTTCGCCTCCGGCTCTCATTGAAAATGAATGAATTCCGGCCGCTTTGACGCTCTCGCCGCGTTCGGTGTGAACGCACAGTTACATGGTGCAATATCTAGCTGCTGTTTACAGTAAAGGAGGGTTGGAAATTGGCAAATTGGGCTTGTGGCCAAAGTGCCTCCAAAATGAACAAAAATGCCCCATAAATTTAAGACAAAAGGGCAAAAAATGCCCCTGCAAAGTTAAACATTATATCACAGCTGTTGCGATTGAAATGAAATGTGAAAATGAATGAAAGTGTCAATTTGTGGAATTACATTTAGATTCACTTTGATCAGATTGATTTTGCATGCTGTTTTGTGCAGCGTTAAGCCTTGTGACAAATCAAACGCCTTTCTGTTAAACTTAGGAATACATTGGCCAATCAGAGGTACTTAGATTAGTCAGCGCTGAAAACACACCAATCAGAGGCGCTTAGATTAGTCAGCATGCTCGCAAATTCCCTCATCATGAACAATGCAGTTCAGATACGATGTAAATAAAAGATACATTTTGTAGCTTTAGTGATTATAATGGGAGTGATGTGCCCAAAAAGAAACAAAAATGTTTTACATTGTTTTTGTTATATTACAGCCCTATGAGTTCCGTTTTTTTACATGTATAATTTAGACACAATTTTAAACAGTCTATTGTTATTGACAACAGTTTAAACAACATATGGTTTTTATAATAAGGTGATCATAAAAATCGCCCTCACAAATGTAAAAAAATGCTTAATTAATTCAAATGTAATCTTTATCTTTGCTGAGATAATATAACCAAGTTAATATACTTTAAATAGACCTTAAAACTTTAGTCTATAATAATAATAAAAATCATCATATTTCATCTTAATATTATTTTGTAATTTACAATAATAATTAATATTAGTACAGATCCTAGTGCATAGGAGGAACTTACAACAAAAATTCATGATACAGAAAACGAGAATGAAGGAGAAAAAGAGAGGAAGACTGCAAGGCGAGAAAGGAGATGACTACTGCAATGACTCCTCCATACGCTACAGCGGGATGTTGTTTGCAGATTGGGTTAGAGAAAGAAGGGAACTAAAGAAAGCAGGAGGAACAGATGAAATCAAAGAAGAAAAGGATAAATTGATGCAGTCTAAAAAAGCTTCTGTTGACTTATCACAGTCACACATGCTCGAGAAAGAAAATGAGACCAGTTTCAGTAGTGCCCTTTAAAAGTCTTCAGGGAGACGCTGTGACAAAACTGTTCCGATAAATAACTGTTCCTTTTTAAATGCTAAAGTGCATTGAGAAATAACTTTTTCTTTTTACAAAATGAAATACGAAGACCATAAAATAAAGTCTCAAATCAAAGTGTCAAAAGAGTTCAAATAAAAAGTTATAAAATACTTTGTGTATCAAGTGCCGCTTGCGATCTATCATAAATTGTGATTTGTTTGTGTTCCTTAAGTTAAATCTCGCAGCATCTCTGGTTCAGTTAATTCTGGAGCGCTGCAGGCATTTGCTCGCACCGTCTCCAAACTCAAAGGCGCTGCTGTTTGCAAACGAGAAGATCAGAGAAGTGGCTTTTCGCTCAGCATCTCACAGAAAAATATAGACAGTACTGCTGTCTTCCTCTCAGAAAATGCTAATCACTTCTTGCAATGCAGACTTTTAAAAAGCAACTGTGTCTCCAGGTAGACACTGCCCTTTTGCAATGATCTACTGTCACTGTGCCTTCTTCAAATTCTCCAAGCATATGGTTCTCCGAAGACCAATCACAACTGACAACAAGAAGAGCTGCTCATATAATGCGTCGGTGGCCACATTTATGACGCAAAACCAAGTAACTTCACTTTTTCCATTAAAAAATTCGGCAAATATCAAGCAGGGGAAACAAGATAACAGTATACCAGAAAAATCAATAAATCTAATCTAGACATATTGATATCAAATTTTTGAACTGTGCTGAAAATCATGTACATAAATTTGACTGAGAGCAAGTGTAGGGAAAAAAGGTGGGAAAAAATTAACCAAAAAAATTTGGAAATTGTGTGAGAGCAAAATCAGTAGGTTTCAGTACAACAAAATAACATTAGGATTTTGAGCCTAAATGTAAACCTGGATGACAAGGCTTAAAATATGTTTGAAACTTTAAATTAACAAGAACAATGTTTCTGTCTGAGCCAATTTGTCATTTCTAGGCCTCTGTACTCACCTGACATCAGTTTAATGCTTCCTCTTTTATAAATGAATGAGAATATGATCAAGATGAGTACAAAGAACAACTTCTACATGAAACCTGATGGGGAACTTCGACAAACAAAAGCTACATCCGCATCCCAATAGGTATCGCACAATGTACTTGGGCACATTAACATTGATGTAAATGGGTGTTTCAAGTCTTTCCGCATTAGTCACTGCTAACATTACTCCCATTACTCAGATCACAATACATAAGCTTGTGAGCTTATAATGTCAGCAAAGAACAAGTGGGAGCATTCATGAAACTTGCATATGGCCGGTGACATACGCTCAAGATAATACAATATAAATTTAGTTTTAATTAAATAAAGGTAGGGATGAGTCAACAATAATGCCTTAGATCTAGGCCATCACAAAGGGATATTTCTGACTAGTTTATCCTTTGAAACAAGCCTCATTTCAACATTATGCTTTAAACTTCACAGGTTCTTGTCCTTCGATCTTTGTCTATGCACCACTGGAAAAGCCCTCCTAACTTTTAATTGTGACAATAAAAGTTTAATCAAAGGCAATTTCACCTCTTTATTTAAAAGCTTGTCTGAAAACTGCTTTATGGGCACATTTATAAGCAGATTCACAAACAGAAAAGCAATTAAGTTAATGAATTAGATTGCAACTGCAAACAAATGCTGCTGATAAAATCTAAACAAATGTTTACCGTTTCAAATCTGTTTAAAACATACAAAAGACAGGTCTAGAAATATTTCACTCCTGAAGGTTTGACTAAAATATAGTGTTTGTACATCCAAAAAGTCATTTACATGACATTTACACTACCAGTTGGTAAGTTGGTAAGATTTTTCACGATTTTGAAAGAAGTTTATTATCTATGGTAACCGTTTCCACCACTGAAAGGTAATTGTGACTTTTAATCTCACAATTCTGACTTTTTTTCTCACAATTGCTAGTTAACATCTTGCAATTCAATCAATTAATTCAATCTGACAATTTTGAGTTATCAAGCCAGAATATATAAATATTTTTTTTTTATATTATTTAATATTATTTATATCTGGCCCCTATGACTTTATAACATGCAATTGCAAGTTTATATCACTCAGTTCTGAGAAAAAGTATCACAATTAAAATCACAATTGTAACTTTTTTTCTCTGAATTGCGAGTTTATATCCTGCAAACTGACTTTATAACACACAATTGCAAGTTTATAACTAATTCTGAGGAAAAAGTCAGAATTATGAGAGAAAAAAGTCATAATTGCAAGATACAAGCTTGCAATTGTGATAAAAAAGCTATTCTGTCTATATTTCTCACAGTCATGAGTTTATAATGCAATTCTGAATAAAAAAGTCAGAACTGCAAGTTTATATCACGCAATTCTGAGAAAAAAAGTGAAGCTGTGAGATAAAAAGTCACAGAAACAGGCTTCCATAATTATGCTAACTAAGGCTGAATTTATTTGATCATAATACAGTAAAACATCAACACTGAAATATTATTACATTGGAAAGAACTCTTCTATTTAAATATTTCTTTAAAATGTATTTTATTCATGTGCTTGCAAAGCTGAATTTTTAGCATCAATAATCCACTCTTTAGTGTCACATGATCATTCAAAAATCATTCTAATATGATGACTTGACGCTCAAGAAGCGTTTATTATTATTATCAATGCTGAAAACAGCTTTGCTGCCTATGGAAACATTTCTGCATTTTTCAGTTCAAAAGAACAGCATTTATATGTGTATTATTTGTGTATTATGTGTATTATATTTAAAAAAAAAAATAATTACTGACCCCAAAGTTATGACTTTTTTTAAAAACTAAAGCAAAATGTTTTGCTTTAAATACATGTGGCATAAGTACTCGTTTTAAGATACATATACTGCAGATAAACGGATGGATGCACACAGAGACAGACAGACCAACTAGTCATATTCAAGTGTGGTTTCGCAAGACGACAAGCTCTGTATAAATGTTTGCACACATTAGAATCAATAGTCTCAACAATGCACGGTAGGATTTTTCCTGTCATTCAGTGCAGTGAGCGCGCCTTCACATCGGAAAGTCTCTCCGTCTAGCTGGGTGCTTTATTACTGCTTGTTTGTCTTAGCAAACAGAGCCCCTCGCCTCAGCCTGGAGACACCATAGCGACCAGATTCGCTGAGATCACGCACACAGGGCGTCCCGAAGAGCTGACACAGGGCAAATCTGCTCTCCTGGTGCTCACTATAAAGTACATTATTTATGTACAATGCCAGTTCATTTGAGTATTATAACAGCAGCTACAGAGTTAGAAATATTTGTTGTTAAATGAATGCAAGAAATAGCTGTACACCCATCTACTGTACACTGTGCATATAAAATATCAGTGTCATATTACATGAAAACAGAAAGCATGTGACTCTTTAAAAGCACTGTTTGACTAACAGGTTGACTGCTGAGAAAAGCTCTGACAAGATTGTGGAGGCTGTAATAGGTTTGCACACCTCCCTGTCAATCAAACGCTGGACTTCTAAATGCAGCCTCACTGTTGCCCTTTCACACCCATTTGGTTTCTGCTTACGGCTACTGTTACAACTCTGTACGGCATGAAAACATCTACACTGCGAGCGAGCAAATAAAACACTGCCGTTATGATCAAGGAAGCCGTCTACACAGTCAGCTTCATTGATTAGATTGGGAACATTCCAGTTTGTGGCTTCGTTAGCAGTATAAACAGGGTGTTACAATGCGCTGTTGAGTGTGAAGGACAGGGTGCATTAAAATGTTTTGTTGTTAAAAAAGGACTGAGAGGAATCGAATGCTCACAAGTATGCTTTCAAACACCATTACAAGAAATTAACCTAAGAAATGACATACCTGTTTTGGATTTTTGCAATGCACAAACCCACTGAATCCCACTTTACTTTTAGTTTGAAGAGTGTAGAACATTGTCAACTAAATAAAAGCTGGTTTGATTTCACGTCAACATTTTTGCTTGGCTTTTGTGAAGAGTTACATGGCAAGACGAATCACAAGAAGGTTTAGTTGTCATGTTTGGTATATAACAGTAAAAAGAAATGCTTTTCCTGTTAGATCACCTTTTTTCATTTCAGTTGCCTAGTGAAGTAAAAAAAAAAAAAAAAAAAAGCATTGATTTACATTACTTGTATATTTGCAACTTCCTACTGGGCCTCATTGACCAACTGAGACATTTTTACTCCCACCGCTTACAATTGTGACAAGGAATAAAATACTTACCCACTACAGTTTTGAGGCTTTAGTGACAAATAACACATGCAGTTTGATTCATTGAGCTATAGGAGTAAAATCACTTATATATAAATATAAATGGGATTAAATGAAAAACTTGCTATATATACCTTGGCGTAACAATTTGCAATGACAAGGCTTATTTTAGAGCCACAGCATGAAGTTTAGATAAATTAAACATCAATTATGCATAACATTTTTAACAGTTTGTCCTTGCTTTTACATTCTGAGGCTACTGCAGCATGTTATCAACAATTACATACTGTTTACGTTCAGTTTATGGTCCGAATGCAAGCAGGGCTCAAGGCAAAAATGAAACTAAATGTAACAAAATATGTCATGTTCCTAAGATGGAAATTTCATTTTTTTTATATATTACATTTGTTATATATTTAATCAAATCTAGTTATAGGTTTGGATAGCATATTTAATTGGCCTATCTGATTTGGGAAAGCAAATTGTGATACCAGTGTGTGAATAATACAATGACTTCAACATCAACTTTCCAGCCTTTCTGTTAAGTTTCTAGTTGTAACAAGTAAATCTAAAATAAAGTGCTTTATCGACACGCTGATCGAAACGCAAATACCTTCTTTGGCGAATGCAACTTTTGTGTATTAACATTAGAGATAACAATAATAATTATTATTTTAGGGTCCACACCAACACAACATCATTTTGTTTATTATAAAAATTGCTTTATATGCTCAAACTCTTTAAAATCGTGTGGATTCTGATTGGCTGGCGATCACCAGTTAAAAAAAAAATGTCCTGAAAGTGATTCCAACCACATCATTCCTCTGTGTCTCTATCATTATAGCTACAATTTGGACTTATTCTCAGACAATTAGAACAGTAATGATATAGTTATTGTTATACTGTAATTATCCTTTGTGCGAAGGACTTTATTTGGCAACAAGTAAAAATATATGTTTTGACTTTTCTAGTCAATAATGAATGTCATGTTGGAATATATACAATTCGTGTTAGGAATTTTGTTTGACTAGCTTTTGGGGTTTGAAGCTGAATGGGGATCTGACACAGCTGCCACAAAAACCAAGACCACCTCCAATTCGCACCCTGCAATTGGAGTATTGGACAGAAATGTGATGACACGCAGTGCTACGTTTTGTTTAATTTCTTTATTCTTTTTTTTTTTTTTTTCTTCAGAAAACCATATACCCTTATTATTTTAGAGGGAAAAGGCTTTGAAAATCAATTATGAGGCAAATAACATTCTACATTACAGAGAAAGTTAATTTTCTAACACTGGGTTTCATCCAGCAACAAGAACCGAGAAAATCTCTCAATGTCATAAAAGTCCAAAGTTGCATCTTATTACAAAACTTTAATATTTACTTCTTATAAACGTACAGAGACTAAAAGCCTTTTCAACCTGTCATTTAAATATAAAATCGAGCACAGTAGTAACTGCAGACAAAGAATAACGGGACCTTAAAGACTGGAGGCGCTCCGACAATGAGGATGGAAGGTGTCTACAGACCGCAGTTAGTCGATCCAATGCTTTTTATTATTATAATAAACCATGCGTATTCAAAACAACGCCAGTTATCACGCGGATAACCTGACGTTATTATTCTGTCAAAAAGCAAACCTTTATTTAACACAATATGAGCTGGTTAGCCGGTATGCTAGCAGGCTGCAGATGGGAGGCACTGGCCATCACCTTAGTGCTGGAATAACTGTAGATTTATACAGCTGAGGGATGCATTAGGCAGTCGCTTCAGGGGATTTACCTATATATCTTTCATCTGACATGTGATTTTTTCCTATTTTAAATCATGATAATCAGCGCAATAAGGCTAGGATGCTCAAGCCTCGCCTTTCTGACACATCTAATAACGGTTTGCTTGTTCCAAAGTGGCTTCCATAGATCCTACCTTCAGTGATGACAGCCCCGGTACAGGAACAAAACACTTCCGAGGAAATACGATAGTGTGATTTATTTCCAAACGGACGGCTTTCCAAAGCTAGCCAGTAAGTTGAAACAACCCAGAAAATCCGCCGGTTCGCCTCTGAAGTGATGGGAGCAGAATGAATCCACGCGTTGCTGTGGGTATCTAGGAAATGCTCGTCTCTCTGCCGCTCCCTGCCAAATAATGACCCCTCCCACCGAATCCCCAGCCACACACACGACAGGTGCTGAGTATGCGCGCTCCCTTCTTGCTAAATAGTGAGCCGCGCGGTGGCTCTGTAATGCGCCTGCGCTGTGAACGCGGAGAGAAAGAGCGCAGCCTGGGATGGGCGGGGCGAAGATGGTGCTGCGCATCTTTGTTAAATAGTGATGCTCAGCTGGAGGATGGAGCGCGTGCTCAGTGATGTATGCTTATTGCGAATTCACGACTGTTCCGTGTTTATGTAAAGTATATATTTACAAACGCCAATGGATTTTTTAATAATATGGATTTTCATAAGTGACTCTGGACCACAAAATCAGTCGTAAGGGTTAATATATTAAAATTGAGATTTATACATAATCTGAAAGCCGAAAAAATAAGCTTTTCATTGATGTATGGTTAGGACAGGCCAATATTTGGTTCAGATAAAACTATTTGAAAATCTGAAATCTAAGGGTGCAAAAAAAAAAAAAAAAAAAAAAAAAAAATTAATATATTGAGAAAACCTCTAAAGTTTTTCAAGTTAAGTTCTTAGCAATGCATATTTCTTATCAAAAATATTTAGTTTTATATAGTTTTGATATATTTACAGTAGGAAAATTTACAAAATATCTTCATGGAACATCTTTACTTAATATCCTAATAATTTTTGCCATTAAAATAAATCTATAATTTTGACCCATACAATGTTTTGTTAGCTATTGTTACAAATATACCCATGCTACTTATGGCTGGTTTTGTGGTCCAGGGTCACATATAATAACAAATATATATGATTATAAATATGATTTTGTGTAATTAAAAGCACTAAAAAAGTACTTTTTAATGGTCAATAAAGATTAAAAATACTAATACACTGTATTGTAGGCCTAAATCACTTTTTAATGATTCAATATCAGTATAGTCAATATTTATCACAATTAAAATAATTATTGAGTTTATCTGAGCTGGCATTTTACAAAACAGTCACTCAAAATTTATTAAAAGCACAAAATGAGCACTAAAAAATTACCACTTTTGTTAATTGGTTAATTGGCCACACTTTTTGGTTTGTGAGAAATTACGTCTTTCACCACTTTTTATTTTTACTGAATGCTGAAATTTCATTCATAATCACATTCAGATTAAAATATAGCTTGAATACTGCTGTTGACACTGCTGTTGTATACAGCTGAGTAAACATTTGACAAAAATACATTTCTTTTGCTTGCCACAATTAAAATTTCCTGACATTTACTCACTCTCTGTGAGTTTGTTTCTTTGTCGGAACAGATTTGAAGAAGTATAGCTTTACATTACTTGCTCACCAATGGATCCTCATCAGTAAATGGGTGCCGTCAAAATGAGAGTCTACAAGGAATCCACACAACTCCAGTCCATCAGTTTACATCTTCTGAAGTGAAAAGCTGCATTCTTGTAAAAAAACTAATTTATCAAGACGTTTTAACTTTAAAATTACTTTTGCTTGCCACATAAAAAAGGTTATAACAGGTTATAACAACATGGGAATGAGTTAATAATAATTTTCATTTCTGGAAGAACTATTCCTATACTTTTTTTGAAAACAGGCCATGCTCTGTCCCCAGTGAACCCGGGGTTGTGGACATCATTGTTCTTTCAGGCGTATGTTCACCATGCTGTGCCATGCTGTGTCAGATATACATCAGAACACTGTCAGGACCACAAGAACAAAGATATTCATAACAATGGCACACAAATCCTGACTAGCTCTCGACAATAATAAAACCAGTATTCCAATTTGATTATATTATTAAATGTGATTTCACAAAAAAAAAAAAAAAATGGTGAATGGTGAATACACTGTCTGAAGGCTTATACAGCCTTACTGGTATAACAGCCTGTTTGCTGTTTTTTTTTCTTTTTTCCTTTTTTTGCTGATACACACACTTACACCTTGCCAGAGATTGGCAGTATGCATAATAAATGTGCTGAATAAGTGAGAGGTTTACATATTCATACAGCTGTAGTAAGCGAGTACCAGTATAGCAAAAAGACCTTCCGTCTTTTCGAAAACACAGACAATTTTGGAAGGTTAAACGCATTCTAAAAAAAAGAATTCTAACTAAATCTACTGCATGGACATTTGGACTATGCTTTGTTGAAATATCAGTTCAGGAAAGGGTTCACAATATATTTAAAGGAATAGTTCACCCATAAAATAGACATTAAATACGACTGTATCATCTGCAGTGAATGGGTTTCTGCCAGAATAAGAGTCCAAACAGCTGATAAAAACAACACAATAATCAACAAGTAATCCACATGACTCCAGTCCGTCAGTTCACATCTTGTGAAATAAAAAGCTGCGTCCTTGTAATAAACAAATTCATCAAGGCATTTTAACTTTAAACTGTTGCTTCAGGTCAATATTGAAGTCCATAATCCATAACAACACATCCTCTCACATCTTTGTTTAGAATTGTTTAAGTTTTTGCTTGTAAATGGTGTTTGATCCATGTAAATTTCTCCCCTGATTCAAACAAGACAACTTCTTCACTGGGGAATGCAATATTATGGATAGATGACTTGTATTTTAGCAAACAACATTTTGAAAGATGGATCTTAATGGTGGATTTGTTTGTTACAAACATGTGGCTATTAATTACTTGTGCATTACTGTTGTGTTTTTATCATCTGTTTGGACTCTTATTCTGACGGCACCTATTCACTGAGAGGATCCATCAGTGAGCAATGGATTTAATGCTAAATTTCTCAGTTCAGAAGAGGAAACTCTACATCTTGGATGGCCTGTGAGTCGATTTTTCAGCCAATGTTTATTTTTGGGTGAATTATCATTTCAATGAATCGTTAATCAATTAAACAATTCGGATAAAAAAATAAACTCAACATGTTCACGTAAATCTAGAAACATGTACGATTCAGTTCAGCACACATGACAATCTCAGCAGATGACAGCAGTTTGGCTGAGGCAATTCAACAGTCGTCCTTCAACTATCCTGTTTTGCTTATTGAAATCAATGCACAGAAAATTAGTTCTAAACTACCTAACCACAAAATCTGAAGGTCACAAGTAACGCTCTGCTTCAGTTGCATCACATTTCAGACTATGTTTACAGACACATGCTCACCAGTACTACAGAGGCTTTCGCTTAAGCGTTGTACGTTTGCTGAATTCGAAGACAAAACGCAGAGCATGGAATAAGTAGGCAATTACAAAAAGCTGAAGTTGTGCTTTGCATGGGAAACAGGATTAAACTTGAGCTCCAGCCAAAATTTTAGGTCAGTTGTGAGTGACTTTAATGTACCCTTTGGGATGCAATAAACTTAAACATGCTTGCTGAATTGGGTAAAAATTAACTGGTGGGGTCAGCACAGGTGGCTTTACAGTTCAGTCATAAATATTATAAAGCTGCACCATTACCCTTTGCCTTCTGTTCCACTATGTACGTGATCACACACCGCTGTCTTGGGTCTGGCTGTATGACAGCAGCCCAGCTCAGACTGTTTGAGAAGTTTGGAAGTTAGTGGGCAGCAAGCAGGGCTTTCTGGGGAGATTATGGCAGTCTGAGGGAGAGTCTTAGTCCTGCCCAACCCCACTCAGACCCACCATCTGCTGCTTTCCACTCTCTTCATCTGGAACAAATCAGCTATTGAGAAGACAACAATCCCAGCTAAACCTGATTTTTGTTTGTTTGTTCATTATGTACATTTGCTTCTGAATCACCTATGATGTAGATAATTATATGTAATTTCATATAATTTCAATAAATTTTCAAACTCTCTACTCAAAATGTGCATGCTTTGCATTTTACATGCATTTTGGTCATAAACATTTGTTGTCAAGATTAGTTATTACACTCTAAAAAATGCTGGGTTCAGTCTGCTGGGTCATTTTATCGGGTTGTTTTTGATATTTTTACCCAGGTGTTGGGTAGTTTTTCTAGACTCAAAAATTGCTGGGTTATTTTTTTAACCCAAATTCTGTGTTCAGCGTGTTGGGTCATTTTATTGGGTTATTTTTTACTCAGGTGCTGTGTAGTTTTTCTGTAACTAAGCTACTGGGACATTTATAATGGGTTATTAAATATTGGGTTATTTTTTTCTACCTAACTGCTGAGTTGAGCCTGTCTTAGACGAAACAACCCAGTCACTGATTTACAGTCAGTGCACTGGCTGTTTGCGTCCTCTGCGTGACCGATTTAGTGCACTTTCTTTATTACAGCGAAATGAAGTATCTATATTTTGTATACATTTTATTTAATCTATAAAGTCTTTACTGTGCTGTAAATTATATTATTTTACACAATGCAACATACAAGGACAAGATGTCAGTCAGCTGTGTCAGCCGCGGTCATTTCGCATGATGAAAAATGCCTTTTACCTTGCATATCATAAATTGATTTTATATGAGGCTTATCGTCTGAATGAGGCTTATATTGCATAATTGTAGTCATTACAACATGATTCACTTGTACTGTATATAATCATGTGCAGCACTTGTTTTCTTTAATAAATGCAGTGTATGCAGACATGATCATACATTGGGGACCCCAGTCTGCCCATCTGCCATGTGGCCCAGCTGGTCACCAAAACACTAGTCACATCAGAGTGGAGCAATTCTAGAGGATTGTTGCATCATCACCCTGCTCTACCAACTAATCTGAGTTAGTCTACTGAGTCGTTATTGATCTTCAAAATAATGAGTTTAAAACAAAGGTAATCAACAGAAATATTTATAAAAAAAAATCCATAATACTGCTGAGACTAAAAACAATGAGTTTTGCCAGTTCATGAGGTTGAATTGTTACACATTACCTCTGGTCTTTTGGTAGACTCCATAAGAGATTAGTTCAATTTGATTTTGTAGGAAGCAGAGGGCTGGTGGGACAGCTCTAATAGTACATCTAGTGATGCAACACTGGGCGTGTAGACTGCAATTTCGGCCTTTCGGCAATGTGTGGTTTTCCTTCTGTCATTGCACACACCTGTGGATACAAAAAGAGAGAAAACTGTTATTGTGTGTGAGGAGATGCTGCCCGCTGTGATAAATCCCTTGAGTGTTTCACATGCCTGTATGAAATCAAACAAAAGCATATTGACGCAAAAAAAATAGTAAAGAAAAAAAAAGCACAGAGCATAATGCTAAGACTCCACTTACTGAGAAATAAGCACAGGCAGCAGGCGCTCTGACCTAGACTTGACCGAAATAATGGCCAATCAACTGCAATCATTATGTGTCCCATATGAAACATAAAAAAAATTCAGTCAGTTCAATCACTTAGCACCCGGCTTAATCGAATCAACGAGCATAGCGCAACAGCTTTCTGATTCACCATAAATGAAAATTATGTCATTCATTATTTACTCTCATGTCATTCCAAACCCTCAAGACCTTCATTCATCTTCGGAACACAAATGAAGATATTTTTGATGAAATCTTTGAGTTTGCTGAACCTGCATAGACAGCAAGGGTATTTCCATGGTCAAGGCCCAGAAAGCCAGAAAGGTAGTAAGGACAAAAATAGTCCATGTGGCATCAGTGATTCAACCTTAATTTTATGAAGCTATGCAAATACTAATATGCGAAAACAAAAATAACAACTTTATTAAATGATTTCTTCTCTACTGGGACAGTCTGCAGCCATTAATGGTTCCTACTGTGATACGGAGGAGAAGAATTGTTGAATAAAGTCATTGTTTTTGTTTTCTTTGCACACAAAAAAGTATTCTTGTAGCTTCGTAAAATTACATTTGAACCACTGATGTCACATGGGCCATTCTGTGTCTTGACCATGGTGGGACCCTTGCTTCTATGGATGGTCAGAGAGCTCTCAGATCTCCTTGGAGGAGAGTTCTTGCCCCAGGTGGAGGAGTTCAAGTATCTTGGTTCACGAGTGAGGGAAGGATGGAATGTGAGATTGACAGACGGACTGATGCAGCAGCAGCAGCAGCAATGCGGTCGATGTATCGCACTGTTGTGGTGAAGAAGGCGAAGTTCGTGATTTACTGGTCAATCTACGTTCCCACTCTCACCCATGGTTATGAACTTTGGGTCATGACCGATAGGACAAGGGCTCGGATACAAACGGCCAAAATAAGTTTCCTTCGCAGGGTGGCTGGGCGCACCCTTAGAGATGAGGGTAAGGAGCTCTATCCCACGAGAGGAGCTCGAAGCAGAGCCACTGCTCCTCCACATCGAGAGGAACCAGTTAAGATGACTCGGTCATCTGTTTCGATACAAGCGGCCGAAATGAGCTTTCTTTGCAAGGGTGGCAGGGTGCACCCTTAGAGATAGGGTGAGGAGCTCTGTAACATGGGAGGAACTCAAAGTAGAGCCACTGCTCCTCCACATCGAGAGGAACCAGTTAAGGTGGCTCGGTCATCTGTTTCGGATGCCTCCTGAACGGCTACCTGGGGAAGTGTTCTGGGCTTGTCCCACTGGGAGGAGGCCTCAGGAAATGACCCAGGACACACTGGAATGACTATCTCTTGGCTTGCCTGGCAATGCCTTGGGATTCCCCCAGAAGCGATGGAGGAAGTATCTGGGGAGAGTTAAAGTTAAATATTAATTAAGTATTAAAGTTAAATGGCACTTCAATTTTATAGAGAATATTTTGCAAGTATTCTCCATTGTAAAAAAATGATTCATCAAAGTTGTAAATACTTTGTGAAGATTACTTGTAAAGATTATTGGTGTATATTTTACAAGAAAAAACAATTTCAGTCTTTGTACTTTTTAAATTAAATATGTTTTAGCTGTTTCTTGAAAGCTGCACTTTTTTGGTTAAAAATTATACAAAATAAATTTCTGAGCAAGTACATATCCACCCAGTGTTCAAAACTATCGCCTTACTTTAGCCCGATTCACAACGGTTAGCTTATAATAATGTTTTTTAAATTGAGTGGTAGGGGTTGGTTTTCTCAGGAAATTCAATCATGCCACTGCATCATTGCGTCATGTCTGTAAACATAAAGAAGGCAGCCCGGCTAGTAACATAATCGCATGTGAGAATGCTGCAGGTGCCGGATTGTTTATAGCCTTTTCTCACAGCGGCTGAAATAATTAAACTTTTTTTTTTTGGTTGCGGATTGTAATCCAAAAAGTTTATGTGTTTATGAAACACAAGTGACTGAAATTAGATTACTCCAGTAAATATGCATCTGTTTGCAGATAGCCTACAGGGGATTACTCAAGTTTTGTATTTTAAAGAGAACGCCGGTCCTAAGGAAGAATGATTTGCTTTTTCGGCTAAAAGAATTTCTTGATATGAAATTCGAATTTTATGTCAATCAGAGATTAGACTGTACAGAAACAGAAACACTAATACACACTACATACACGTAGTTACGCAATACTGATGTTGTTAACATAAACAAATTGAGAACAGTATAACAGTAGTTTGATGTGATATGAGATAACCGATCGTTAGATTTAAACACCTGTAGCGTTTTACCTCAGTTGGTCATAACAAAAGTTTTATACTTGCTACTTACTCTTAGATGACAATATCCGATGAAAGTTCTTATTTGGGCCATATATTTGAATCTGTTAATCTGTGATTCCTAAATAGAGTGAGACTGACAGCTACCAAAACATTACTTTCATCCATGCTGGAGCCGTGCCGGAGCACAACCCACGCATGGAAGATAATTCCGCAATTAACTGCAATTGCAGGTTTTCAGACAGAGATGGCGACAAAGAGGCAAAACTTACGGACTGCAGCTTTCAAATGAAATTAAATTTTTAAAAATGTTTTTGAAAGAAGTGTGATTTTGTTAAATATTGTAAATATTATCACAATTTAAAATAACTTTTATATTTTAATATATTTTAAAATGCTGTTTATTCTTGTGATGGCAAAGCTGACTTTTCAACATTTATTACTCTAGTCGACAGTGTCACGTGATCCTTCAGAAATCAAATCATTCTAATATTCCTGTTTGGTTATCAGTTATTAATGTTAGAATAGTTGTTCTGCTTAATATTACTTTGAAACTATGACAGTGATAGGGTTTGTGTGGTCCAACACTGGCTCAACCACTGATGTTTTTTTGCCACGAAAAGCTAATTGTTTCACTTCAGTCAAAACCTGATGTGAGAGACGACATTTATCGTCAACACCCAAGCACTCTCTCAGTGTGAATATCGTACTCACTAAGAGTCCACGCTGCCATACAGTCATTCATTACCAGCGCTAGCTATTCATTACCTTTCACATCCATGAGCAGAGCTCTCAGGTCCACAGCATGCTCATCAAGTGCTAATGACCTTACCTTACTCATCCAGCTATAGCAGCCACTCCAACTTCAAAGCTATTCCAGGATCAACATTTTCACACAAATGAAGGCAAAGGCTTAATATTGTGGTTATATTAAAGCAATAATTCACCTAAATAAATTTGTGTTCCAGTCATACACGTTTAAAACAACGTGAGAGCAAGTATTGTAAATGACTGAATTAAATGTTTTGTCTAAACTTTAAAACAAGCTGTGCAAATGCAACTGAACTGCTAGATGACTCAGTCATTCAGCTGCTATCAGTCCAACAAACACGCTTAATCAAAATGTTTCAGTGCAAATGAACACAACACAGTGGGAGAGAGACAGTGAAAGAGAGAGAAACAACTATGACTTGACAGCACATTTTCAGTGCAGCACAGGAACATCCCTGGGGGTAAAAACTCGAGCCACTGCAGAATTCTGGTCAGGGTCTCTTGACACCTGGGTCATGAATTAAACAGCATTCATCATTTAATAACACGAAAAGAATAAATCATTTAGGGAACAGTCACAATGAGCTATGGCCATACAAAGGTGTACAGGCTGGTAATGACTGCGTGACTGGGCTCATGATCACACGTTTGGACCCAACCAAGGTTTCTGCACAGACCGTCTGTGCTGACACACAAAAAAGTGCTCTAGAAACATCTTCTCTGTGATGTTTGATGAATATTCTCCCTAAGCTTCTTCCCAAGCGAAAGCTGGAGACTAATGCTGTCGTAGCACTTCCTCGCTAGGAATTTACTGAATGTGGCACAAGCTGTAGCACATCTGATTGATATGTTGAGGGCTTCCTAGAAAACTGCAGTTCTGCACAAGATTATATATTACACTGACTGAGGACTTGGCCAAGGGCCCTATGAAATCAATTTTATTTTTTCAAAAATTCTGCTTCAGGTTTAATTTTTCACATCAGCTTGATCCAATTTAATGGTTAAGTTAAATGTTAGTAATCAAAAGGTAAATCTAATTAATCAAAATAATGAAATATATACAATTTAACAACAGTTTATTAATGTTTAAGAAATGACCTTTTAGGGTCCTATGAAATGCAGTTTAATTATCCTCAAATTCTATGTTGTTGGTTTTAATTTTTCTGGATTCTGTTCCAGAAAAATTGAAAAGCATGGATAAACAATTTGATAAATTGATAAATTTTAAAACAATAGGGCCCCATTTCTTTCTTTCTTTTTACAATAACACTTTATAATAATAAAATTTATAAATAAATCATTAACAAACACTATGTAATGCTTAACAGATCATTAGTTTATATATATATATATACACACATACACATACACACACATCTAGAAACATTAAGTAATATGTTTTTTTGATTACTATTAGGCAACACGATTCAATCTGTTTATATTTTGATAAATAAAAAATAAAGTTTCTCGAAAATTAGTTTTTCCCCCCTCCTGTTGATTTAAGGAATATTCTGTTTAATTATACAAAATAGTATGCTTATAATTGTTGAGGTAATAAAAACATGTTTTGCAGCCAATTACAATGTGTGTTATGTGTTTACTAAGCATTCAGCTAAACTGAACTAACCACCCTTTACATAAACGTTGTTACAGTAGCTAAAAGTCCAGTGCCAATAAAGATACAAAATATATATACATACATATATATATATATATATATATATATATTTATAAAAGATGAATAGTCTCAACTTTAGATTGGGCACTGCAAAAACGTTAACAAATGAATAATAAATGATTTGTAAAGATGTGAAAATAGGGTGAATTCAGTCAATTGGGACACTTTTTGCAATCAAAATGACTAATAATTAATAAAAAAAGTACTAATGATTAATAAATTATTTAAGATAGTAATAGTAAAAATCTTCACAACAAATGAAGGCCAAATATATAACCTTTACTGACTGTGATTATGAGTTAATGAATATATTAACATGAACAATTTGTGAAGTGCTTAAAATTTGTAACAACATTTGTAAATGTAAAAATGAGCATTAGCTAATATATGAACTGAAGTTTAATGACATTTGTTATCATTCAAATGTACATTAACAAATACACTTGTAACCATAATTTCTGTTGATTATCCCTTACTTTATGAGTCATTAATGAAGCTTTTAATCATTGTAAACCATGTCAAAAAAATAAATAAAAAAATGTAAAAATGCATGATCATATGAATTGAAAGTTTGATGACATTTGTAAGCATTTCAATTTACATTATAGATTAAGTAATGGTTAGTTAAACATTATATAATGTTTGTTAATGATTTATTAATGAAAGTTATTATAAAGTGTTACCATTTTTTATTTTCCCTGAAATCCAGTGTTGTCTGTTTTAAATCATGAATCTCCAGAGCGCTGCTTTTGGTTTATTCATTCCATGATATTCTTAGTTATACACTACCAGTCAAGTTTTTGAACTGTAAGATTTTTTATGATTTATTTATTTATTTTTTTTTTATAAATTCTCTTCTGCTTACCAAGCCTGCATTTATTTAATCCAAAATGTTTTACTATTTAAAATAACTTTTCTATTTGGATATATTTTAATATGTAATTAATTCTTGTGATTACAAAGCTGATTTTTTAGCATCATTACTCCAGTCACATAATCCTTGTATTCTGTATTTATATTCTGATTTGCTCAAAAAATATTATTATTACTATGTTGAAAACAACTGAGTAGAATTTTTTCATGTTTCTTTGATGAACAGAAAGTTCAGAAGAACAGCATCTTATTATTAACAAATCAGCATATTAGAATGATTTCTGAAGGATCATGTGACACTGAAGACTGGAGTAATGATGCTGAAAATTTTGCTTTGATCACAGGAATAAATTATAAAAAAAATATTTTTCCCTAATAGAAAACTATTATTTTAAATAGTAAAAATATTTCAAAATTGTACTATTTTTGTCGTACTTTGGATCAAATATTTGCAGGCTTAGTGAGCAGAAGAGACTTCATAAAAAAAAACAAAAAACTTAAAAATCGAAAACTCTTGACTGTTAGTGTACAGTAAATTCCGTGATTCTGTTCACATTTTCATAAAGCCCTACTGGACCTGGTATGCTGAAGGAAAACAATAATGATAAACAATTGCCACTGAAACACTCTGATGAACTTGCAGTAAGACTTTAATAGAAGAAAACATTTTATAACAAATTATAACTACTGCTGTCCATAAATAGATGTTTCATACATACAATACGCTGGTAGCAAGATGTTAATTTCTTGCACCACATTAAGTTGTGACCTGAGAACTATCTCAGCATTCAAGACTGGAATTACGCTTATGAGAACATGGTCCTATTTGCAGCGTTGTCCCATATTCACCATGCAAAAGCCCAAGGGGGGTCAGTATTGAAGTTTTAGCTTTTTGATTCATTCCCCTTTTAGTACCCACTGTGCTATCCACAGTTTCACGGTACTCTTACCATGAAATAAAAAAATGAAAGACATTTGGAAACCTATAGAGCTTCATTACTTCATGTATTAGAGACACATATCAGACTGATGCATAAGTGCACCGTTCACACAAAATATAAGACATTATATCACTGTAAAATTCACCAGTACATTGCATTTAACTTTAGACAAAAGTCTAATATTCTGAAGTAATTTTGTTTAATGTTTCAAAATGCACTCTAAGATGTAGTAAAAAAATTCAGGCTTTTATAGCTCCATTCAAGAAACCAACTGATATGGAAAGCTAAAGTATGTAATTTTGAAATGTTACATTGATTTGATTATTTTAACTATTCTGGCATACATCCTGAACCATCAACTTGAGTGTGGGACGAGTTATCTATTTGGCTGGCCAATACAAGACAAGGGGAAGGTTTGAGAAATTAGTTTGAATTGCTGAATCAATTGCCAGTCCATTTGAACAGAAATGAGAAAATAGACACTTTGTCTAATTTATTCTTTAAATTAATTATCAACATTCAAACCAGTTTCACTTATTTCAATTTAAAAGCAAGCAACATCAATAGACTGCATCAAACATCTTTCCCATTATCTTCTCTATATGATGCAAAAGCTATTGCTAATGGTATTTAACATTAATCAAGGATATTCACACCCTGTGAACATAAGAAAATGTCCTTCATTCACTCTAATCATATTAAAAATGCACAACGAGAGGTCTTCTGACATCAAAGGTGCTAACTTGCACATAATGGCACGATGAATGATTTATGGCGTACAATTACCAGGGAAAGGCAGTAGTGTCTGATAAAACTTTGACATTTACATTAGAGTTAAACAACGCACAGATCTGAATGCAAAGGCCGTAGTCACAGCTCTTTCATATCTTCTCAACAGTACACACCTAATACTGGAAAATGTATCAAGGTATTCAAACATTTTAATAAAATATTTAAGCACAAATTACACCTGTGACTTGAATAAAAAACAGTTAATTCATTTGTTAAGTTAGCACATCATTTTAGATTAACTGACATTTGTGTGTGCATATTTGCAAAGGGAAACAATTTGCAGGTTATTCTAAAATACATAAAAAATTAAATGTTGTTCATTTGAATTTTTTTTTTTTCTTATTTTGGCTAATTACAAATGGACGCTATACACTGAAAAAAGTGCAAATGTGACCCAGGACAACAAAACCAGTCATAAGTAGCACAGGTATATTTGTAGCAATAGCCAATAATACATTGTATGGGTCAAAATGATCTTTTTTTTTTATGCCAAAAATCATTAGGGTATTAAGTAAATATCATGTTCCATGAAGATATTTTGTATATTTTCTATCCTAAATATATCAAAACTTAACTTTTGATTAGTAATATGCAGTGCTAAGAACTTCATTTGGACAACTTTAAATGCAATTTTCTCAATATTTAGATTTTTTTGCACCCTCAGATTCCAGATTTTCAAATAGCTTGTTTATTCAGCTTTCGGATGATGTATAAAAAAAAACAACAACAACAACAAACAAAACAAACAAAAAACCTTATGACTGGTTTTGTGGTCCAGGGTCATAAATATGCTTTGTTTCGTAACATACACATTAACTATTTTAATTTAAGTAAAACTTGAATAAATTAAGTTACTGCAATTAAGGTAATTAAAGGTTAAAGGTTAGACCAAGTTTTCCTACATTCAGATTTAATTTCCTACTTTTTCCAGATGTTATGGTGCATTCTTTTTTATTTTGGATATATAAAAAGTCATACTGTAATTCAAATATTCCTGCACACATCATACCAAGAAGCAGCCAAAACTGAAATATATTTCTTTTATCATTTCATCCAGTCTTATAACTTGTATAATTTGGCTTGTATGCTTCTACATTTGCAGAACGAAGGTAAGTCTCACATTAACAGCTGAAATCAAAGGCTTTATCATTTTCATTTTTCAAACAGTAATATTAAAGGAACTGTCTCATTATTTCCCATCATTTCATCATATCATATTCAGAGTAAAAAAAAAAAAAAATCACCCAGTGAACACTGGGTCTTTTATTCCAATTTAGCTTTGCATAGACAACACAATTTTTTTTCATAGAGAGAGAAAAAAAAAAAATATAGGTTCGATCCCCAGTTAGATGGAGATTTGACACAGGAGGCATGAATGAATTACAAGCTTGTTGAATGTTGTAGATTTCATAATATTATTATGTGTGTTGTAGCTACATTCAAAAAAAGTATTTGCATTACTGATTGTTCCATGTCATAAGAAAGACAACACAACTGGAATATATTTAATGCTGTAAATTTAGATCTACATAAAAGCATTAAATAGAAACAAACAAACAAACAAAATACTATTTCATCATACATCATTTTTGTGCTTATTTACCTTATACAATCTTTGTGAGAAAGTTCTCTCACAAAGTCCCAAGTCACACTGGTGTAAAAAGCATAATTTCCTCTATCATCATATTCACAGTTGATAAAATCAGGGCAGTAACTTGCTCTCAGTTCACATACTTTTGTCTGACACTTCAAAAATAAGTCAGAAAACGACCCACTTTCACAGCAGGAAGAGAGTTGTTTACTTGACTTATTTGTCACTCTAGCTAAAAGTGCATTATCAAATCATTATTTAAAACTCAAAACATCTGAAATGCATAAATCTGACTTTTTCCCCCTAGAACAAGTAAAACAATCTCTGCCAAGAGTTGTATGTAGGTCCTAGAGTTCTCAGGATGCTGATGCATCTCAAAAGAGCTGTTGTGGCCTGGAGCCTATAACATGTCAACATTTCTATTCAACTCAATGGTTGTAACTTGGCTAATGCAATCCTAACCCTGATGCTAACTGTACTGCACCTGGTCGCCTCAGGCAGGGTTTACAAAAGGCTGCTATATTCACTTGGCATTGCAATACTGTATCCATTATTTATCATTGGTCCATCTGACTCATCTATATTTGTGCATTAGTCATGATACAGTCATGAGATCTGCCTTGTGTTTTGATTTATTCATATAGGTCTAAGGGTACGTTTTTGCTCACTTGGCCTATTAATGTGGTAGGTTATAACTTAACTGTATCCCTTATATATACTATTTAGGTTTTGTGGCCAACTGTTTAAAAAAATGCTCTGCAAACTGTACAGTACAGAAATACTCTGTATAGGAATTCTCAGGTATGAAGAAAATGATATTAAGGTGGGAAATTTTTATTCTAATCGATACAGCTCATAAATCTTTTGAGAGACACCCATTTATATTTTCTGTATGTAATTTTGTACTATAAAAATAAATAAAATCTGCCATTATACTGTAGACTTAAAGGGATAGTTCACTTTGAAATTCTGTTTTTATATGCATTCAAATTAAACAGTCCAAATTAAACAATTCATCATCGTAAGTACACATTGATGACCTAAGACACGAAATGAGCGGTTTGTGTGAGAAAACGAACAGTATTTATGTCATTTTTTACCTTTTGTAAATAACCACGTCCAAGTTGAAGTGCGTGCGCTTCCTGGTGTGTGAGCGCGCCGGAGCTACTCCCGGAAAGCTCCGGAAGTGATCTCTCGCACATGAACGTCACTCATTGTTTACACAGAACAGAGATTGTAGGTAAGACGGCTAACAGAAATGCTACTCGTTTGTGATTATCCGGGATGTTTAAACAAGAAATGGTTAAAAAAGGTATGTTTAGGGATGTTTTTAAAAAAGAAAAGAATTACTTGTGCTCGCGCAATGGATCACATCCGGCGCTTTCCGGGAGTAGCGCCGGTGCATCAATAAGCCAGAACGAGCGGTCACACACCAGATAGCGTGCCCCATTCAACTTGAGCGTGATTGTTTTCAAGAGGTAAAAACGATATAAATACTGTTCGTTTTCTCACACAAACCACTCGTTTTGTCTTAGGTCATTAATGTGTACTTACGGTGGGGAATTGTTTAATTTGGACTGTTTAATTTGAATCTGTGCGTTTTCTTTTGTGAGGTGACCATAGGCATGCATTATATGACTGACAGACAAGAGCGGTTGGACCTAAAAATATCAAAATTGAAACTACTGCGGAAACAAAGACACCTACATCTTGGATGCCCTTGGGGTAAGCTAAAGCATATCAAAATTTAATTTCAAAGTGAACTATCCCTTTAAACGCCCACATTCATAAGTCCACCAGATAATGGGGTGAGTTTTTATCACTTCAAGAAGACCTCTTATTTTAATGTTACATATTGTATTTTCTTTGTTACATTTTAGTATAAAAGACAAAGCTTCCATATCCACACCAAAAAAAAAAACAAAAAAAAAAAAAAAAAAAGCCAAGTGCACCTAAGTCATACCCAGAATCATTGGAACAAATGTACATATACAAGCTCACACAATTATACAAACTGTGCTGGTAACTTAAAAACCCCTAGAAGTGACAGAGAGTCACTTTCTGTAATAACAAGAAAAATTCCCGCTGCCTCTGGATGCTCACACCTGCTATTCTGACACTGGCACCTGTTGTCAGAGGATTCATTATCCATGTGGGTCTGCAGCAGGTTTATCTTTCGCCTGTCACTCATTGAACTAATGGAGGTTCCAGAGTGCAGTGACAGAAAATGACCATCTGACCTCAGCTAAACAGCAATTCCATCACTCAGTTATATGGAAACATTTGTATGCATAGCCTAGGCCAAATAAATAATTTGAGCTATGAGCTTATACACGCACGTAGTGTAGTCTCTTGCTGTCCTTCTTACTTTTCTGTGATTACTATTATGCAAATTTGCTGACATTCTGTCAGGTTCAGTTAGTGAGAGCTGAACAGGTGAAGTTCAGTTTCAGAGAAACAATAACAGCTCAATGGTTTATTAGAAAATTAGTCTGAAAAAGTCAAACTCTAATTGTGATTGCACATTCATGGAAGATAGATAGATAGATAGATAGATAGATAGATAGATAGATAGATAGATAGATAGATAGATAGATCTAGGCACCAACACTCTCCCTGGCCATTTAAAACCAATTCAAGTCTAAACATTAAATTACCTACAAGGATCTTTTCTTTTCAGACTAGTTGCTCTCCACTCCAAACTTCAAGTTCATGGCAGACCGCCACTCTTCTAAGAGGAAAGAAGTACCAAAAATCTGGTACATCCGATGTCATTAAAACACTGACTTTCATTACATCCACCTCAAGGCAGCAGTCTATTATAACTGGCAGGACACTCTGTATCAAAGGACAGTAAATCAGATGGTGCACCACGCTATTACACCCTACTGAATCAGACGAGTGTGGAACTGAACTGCCAGTGTGATTTAATGTTATGGTAGAAAGGTGAGGAGAGTGCATCAGGATGTCCTATTAGAGCTACATAACTGATAGCAAGCTAAAGGAATAATGCTGAGGCTGAATCCCAGCTTACATACTTAGGTGCACTGAGTGAACTTTATACTGTTGACTGACAGCAGAGTCTGTCCTTGTATGAGATCTCCAGAAATCAAAAACTAAGAAACTGACTAAGTGTGACAATACTCAGTCAGGTGGAGCATAGTTCAAAACAAGGGTTGAAAAGGGTCAAGACCCTTCTAGTAATAGGCATAGCCCCATAGTTAGTGTAAAGGTCTAACTGAAGGGCTATGGTTTAGTGTGTTGGAAAACAAATTGAAAAGTAAAAGTTACTGTATTTATCCACTAAAATTTAGTTCACCCAAAAATTTAATTATGTCATTAATTACTCATCCTCATGTCATTACAAACCCATAAAACCTTTGTTCACCTTCTGAACACAAATGAAGACATTTTTAGCTTTTTGACCCTGCATACACTGAGAAAAGTGACTCAGTGGAGTTGTAATTGTAACAAGAAAAGTAGACAACAAGACAGCAACATAACTACCATGTTCAAGGCCCAGAAAGGTAGTAAGGACATTAATAAAATAGTTCATGCAACATCAGAAGTTCAACATTATTGCTATGAAGCTACAGGAAAATGTTTTATGTGCAAACTACGCGTTCATGAGAATATCACAATACAGAACACCGGCTCCTGCGTCATGATCAGCAAACCCATGATTTGTGATACTTTCGTGAACTTGCATCGAAGACTGACACGAAGCAGAATGCATTGTTGAATAAAGTTGTTATTTTTGTTTACTGAACATTCAATATCTTAATTTGTGTTATGAAGATGAATGAAGGTTTGAAATGACATGAAGATCTGACACAATTAATGACAGAACAATGTAAAAACAAATCAACAACAACAATGCAAAACAAAACAACTGAACAATGCACAATACAATGAAAACTACAAAAACACAATACAAAGTAAAAACAAAACAACAAAATATAACAACAAACAAAAGAAACAGAGCAACCACAAAACTCAAAAAACATAGCAATGCACACAGACATACATACATACATACATACATACAGAAAGGATCATATAAACGAATGAATGAATGAATGAACGAATGTTCCAAACTGTTCATGTAGTGAAATAAAAAAACAACAAAAGCTAAATACAACAAAAAAGAAACAGAGCAACAACAACAACAAAAACAAACAATGCACATGAAAAAGAAGATCGAAATGTTCCAAACTGTCCCTGTAATGTAAAAAAAAAAGCAACAAAAACAAAATCCAACAACAAAACCAAAGAAAAAGAGTAACAACAAAACTTCTAAACTTCTGAATTATGATTATGCAACAAGTAGAAAATGATCTACTTGCCTCGTCATGTCTAAAATCTTTGCCTATATTTGTTGTAGATTTTCTGTAAAGTTTCGGTCAGGTAGGCAGGTAAGCAGTGTCCAGGGGTTCAGTTGGTATGGAGCTCTAACAAACTGGAAAAGACGCATATTGTTTCTTTCATTGTCTGTGAAACAGGAGAAACTTGTCATTATACTTCAACACACATTATGGGTTTCTAAAAAGCACCTCTTATTAGCCAGTAAGACTGCTAGATAAAAGTTACATACTGTCAAAATACCTTCATGTCTTTGATTTAATGTTAGGTGACCTGAGAAGAACCGTGCTCCATCTTTTTATGTTATGTAGCTTCCGCTTCATCTTTTTCACACATGATTTGTTTATCATCTCAGTGATTCATTTTTCACTCTTCAAAGTAAAAATATTCTCCACGGCTGTGCGCTTGAAATGTTCCATAAGAATTGTGAATAAAAACTGTCCTTCGATCTGTCAGGAACGTGCAAAAGATAATTTCTTAAATTTCGGAAGTCTTTCATTAAATGAACCCATGTAGGCAGCTAGAACGTGATATTCTGTACAATTCATTCATCGTACATTTGGGATTTAACCCTTGCCATCACTCAGTTGTATGCATTCATAATAAATGGATTTAGTAATAAATCCAAGTGGCCTTTCCACTCAATATACCATATGTCACACTCAGCAATTGTGTCGCACCAATATACAAACACCAATTATAGCGCTTACCTTTTTCCCCAGAATCACATTGTTGTGGTTTTGACAGCTTTTCCAAGCACACAACATGTATATAACATATGACAGCAGTATTAAATGTGAAATCCACCAGTAAAATGCTGTTCAAGAAATAATTGGAATTGCCAGAAGACCTTGAAACAACTCAAACTATGGTCTAAAGAAGATTGACACATATACACCACCAAGATACCAATGCCTTTAGTAAATAGAGAGTGATTCCTAAAGATAACACATCTAACTACAGATTTTTTAAATTAAAAGGTCAGTAATATAAGGCTTAATAATTTTGAATGATTACAATTTCTGTTACTGATTCACTCATCCCCAGGTCTGACTTCAGTACCATCAAAAAGTTCCTTGTGGTGAAGCAGTTTCTAACGCATGTTCCTCTCAGTCCAGTGCACATGCAATTATCGAGAATAGACAGAGCATAAAGACATATTGACCCAGAGTTGAGTAGTGACATTACGAAATGCTACAAAACTAGCGAATGTGAAGTGCGGCACGTTAATTAAGCCGAGATCCCAAGTTGGCAGAGATCATTATAATCAGCTTTTTAAAAGACATTCAAAGCCATGACACTTTTCTTGCAAGTAACAAAACACTTCTTAGCACCATTCTTCTTTCATTTGTTTCCACAACTTTTCTAAATAAGAAATTAAGATCTAAGATTCAAAATGAAGTATAGTGGACGTCATCTGCAGCCTTGTTGGCACCTCTGTTCATTAAAATGCAGGCCATATCAAATGTTCAAGTCCAGTAAGGTCAATTTTAAAACTAAGTTGTATTGATTTCCAAAGGAAATGCTATTATGAGTGAGAGAGAATCTACTGCAAATGTAATACAAAGTTACAGAATGTGAGCTTAAAGACATTATGGAACATTGTTATAAATCAAAACTGTCTTTGAAATTGAAACATTTCTAATTATGTAGATGAACTGCATAAGTGCATATTGACCAACATTTTCATCTGTGTGTAACGCAAAAGTTTTTGTTATTACTGTAGAAGAATTATATACTGCATCGTAAAGAGCCAACAAGTAGAACAAACAGTAAATGCAGACCATTGCAGGACAATAAATTACTTTTCTAACAGTAAAAAAGTAAATACAGACAAGCATTGGTAAGTATTAGCACAGTGTTTTTCACATTTTCTGATTTTAAAGCATCCTTATATTGTCATATTATTTTAGCTTATTTGTGTGGGGAATCTATTTATACGATGGTGTTTTAGTGCCACGTTAAACAATAAAAAAAAAAAAACTAAGATTATGAGGTTAAAGTCATAATAATTTGAAAAAAAAGTCAAAACTACGAAAATAAAGTCATAGCAACACAAGAATAAAGCCAAAATATTTTGAGAATAAAGTCAAAATTACAAGAATAAAGGCAAAATATTTTGAGAATAAGGTCGAAATAGTCTATTTTGAGAATAAAGTTAAAATTAAGAGAATAAAGACAAAATATTTTGAGAAACTTTATTTTGGTAATTTCAACTTTAATGTGAAAATATTTAGATTTTATTCTCAAAATGTTGACTTTATTCTCACTTTATTCAGCTTTATTCTCGCATTGCTACAATTTTATTTTCAAAATATTTTGACTTTATTCTCATGATTTCTGCTTTATTCTCAAAATATTTTGACTTTATTCTCATAATTTTTACTTTATTCTGAAAATATCTCGACTTTATTATCATAATTTCAACTTTATTCTAAAAATTTTTCAACTTTATTGTGTAATTTCAACTTTATTCTCAAAATATTTCGATTTAATTCTCATATTGTTATGACTTTATTCTTGTAATTTTTACTTTATTCTCAAAGTATTTTAACTTTATTCTCGTAATTTCGACTTTATTCTCAAAATATTTAGACTTTTTTCTTGTATTGCTACTACTTTATTTTCAAAATATTTAAACTTAATTCTCATATTGCTTCTACTTTATTTTCAAAATATTTAGACTTTATTCTGGTATTGCTATGACTATTCTCAAAATATTTCAACTTTATTCTTATAATTTTGCCTTTATTCTCAAAATATTTTGACTAAATTCTCATAATTTCAACTTTATTCTCTAAATATTTTAACTTTATTCTCATAATATTTTGACATTATTCTTGTAATTTCAATTTTATTCTCAAAATATTTAGACTTTATTATCATTATTTCTACTTTATTCTCAAAATATTTCAACTTTATTCTCAAAATTTTGACTTTATCCTCACAATATTTTGACTTCATTCTCATATTGCTGTGACTTTATTCTAATATTTTTTTTTTTGTCCTAAAATATTGCAACTTTAATCTCGTAATCTTAGAATTTTTTTTTTTTGTTTGTTTTGTTTTTTACATGGCACTAAAGGCTGTCGTACATTTATTAGGTCACAGTGGGTCAAAATAAAAATGTATATATTTGGCATTGCATCTATGGCAATTTTTCTCTGATAATTACAGAAAGAGGGAATTTAAATTCTCTACAGAAAAGGAAAACATTACAGAATATTCCATCAAGACCACTTGCTTTAGAGTTCAGACCAGATAAAGAAAACTGTTCAGTCATTCAAATCCGCTCAGCATGACCGCACTAATAATGGAAGTCAAGAGCATTTCATGAAAAACTCATCACGCCTTCATCGAGCCCTTACAAAAATGAATTGTTCTGAAGAGCGAACCGTTGAATGGTTTGGCTGATTTTAGAGCAGTTCAGCTGAAAGCAATCAAATGAATGGCATAGTTTTAAGCAGCAAAATCAAAGCTGTTGTGTTCAAGAAACACGATCACACATCTCTTCCTCGGCACAGCAATTAGAATTTTTGAAAAATTGTGCATGTGCATGAAGTAAAAATAAGTATAAGTTCCACATGTTTTAAGCTTTAGTTTTTCTCTTAGCATGGTAAACAAGATAGTAAAACATATCATAATGAATTTGATGTGTAACTGCAGCAGGTGTTCTATCGAGCCTTCACAGCTGTTCGGCACCTCTACAAAAACATATATCTAGTCAATGCCAGACATCTGCTGATCCATGAATGCTGGGCTACTGTTGCTTTGAACTCACTTAACCTTTAACCCCGGGGGCATTAATGCATCACAATAGGAGGGGGAGTGAGCAAGAATCTGAATTTCAGAGAATAGGGATCCTGCGGGGGGTTCACAACCCCTGATTCACAGATACGCTACGGGTTTCACTCACTGATGTTTGATTGTGGCAAACAGCCATTCTGTGGCCAAAGAATCACTGACTTTTGTTTAGCCATTATGCCCTGTACTTCTCATTCTCACCAACAGAGGTCTGTCTCACTTCAGTATTAGTTTACCAGTATCTACTTACCAAGTATTGACTACTACTTTATAATGAATACTGCATACTATCTTCTATTTAAATAGTACATGATATAGAAGGAACTTTGCTTAGAGAATTTCAGAGAAATGATTCACTGCTGAAGTGAACGGCTAAAGTTCAAAAGAATAGAAAGCCGAATGTAGGCATATTGATTCTGATAAAGGAAAGTGCTTGAAGTTCTCTAGACATTTCTGGTTGGCTGGACATTGTCTGCAACTACAACATCAATCAATTCAGAGCGGCATGTGTCCTTTCTGCGCACTCACTGCAAATGCACTTGAACATAATAAGGAAACATTCCGAGAATGAAAGCAAAACACAAAAAGCAAAAACAGCCTTACAAGATATGTTCCAAAATTGTGATTTTCTACTTTCTTCTCCTTTTGGAGGTGAAAGGAAAACTGTTGAAGGAGTAGTTCATGCAAAAATGAAAACTTCTGTCATCATTTATTCACCAGTGTGTGTTTTCAAACCTGTATGACTTTTATTCCTCAATGAGACACAAAAGGAGAAATTCTGAAAAAGTACTTCTCCTTTCCATTCAGTTACAATGAATGAGGACTATAGCTTTCAAGCTTACAAAAAGGACATTAAAACAGCTGAACTGAATGAATG
The DNA here is from genome assembly GCA_033026305.1 of Cirrhinus molitorella. Classification (NCBI taxonomy): domain Eukaryota; kingdom Metazoa; phylum Chordata; class Actinopteri; order Cypriniformes; family Cyprinidae; genus Cirrhinus; species Cirrhinus molitorella. The sequence continues at coordinate 31,740,713 of CM065120.1, forward strand.
ATTATTCTGAGGTGGACCTCAGTTCCAATTCCTTGATGATAATGATGTCTGTTTTAGCAAAATTACAATATTGTCTATTGTCACACTGCTACTGTATGGACTTGAAAAGTCATATGGACCATATTTGGTGTGTTTGCATCCTTTTGAAGCTAACAAAAAAAAAAGGCCAGTGCATTATTTTTCTTTTCTTTGAAGTCATAAAGATTTGGAAGAATGTGAGCACAATTAAATGTTGACAGAATTTTCATTTTGGATAAACTAGTCCTTTATTTTATTGTCTATCAATGGTACCTGCAAGCTCTCGTGGATCAGATGGGCATCACCAAGGCATAAAGTACCTTAAAAAAGCATTTCTATGGCGATGACAGTTTGAAAATATGGGATTTTCGCACTAATGCGTTTATCTAACACGGCCAGATCTCATCTCCTTGAACATCAGACTCTTTCAGGAAGTTTTGTCAGGGCAATCAAAGGGACTATCAGAGGTTTAATCAGGCTCCTGTCATTGAAATTGCCATAGAACCAGCTCATCAGACATCTGGACAGACTGCGGTTGCTGTTCAATCTTTCAAGAAAAAAAGAAAAGACAAAAGTTGTCTATTTAAAATGCATTTGAGGACAAGGTTCACTTATACTCATTAAGATTATGCAAATTGAATGAGTCTGGCGGCTCCTGTCACGCTGTCATGAGAGGAGAGACATCAATGAAGACTGCACATAATATTCAGTGTTCAGTCAGGTGAGACACACTGTAATTTCCAGCACCTGCACTCAAAAAGGTCTGTTCATGGTTTCTTGTTTCCATTGTGAAAATTATACAAATGCCTCAAAGCGACTGTAAGCAATGCTATATACTGCTAATATTTCATTACAGTATTATATAATGAAAAAACTATGCCCTGCATCATATTTAATGAAGTCCAATTCTTCTTTCTTACTAACTTCTTCTTCAAATTTTATTGTATTCATTCTAGCACATCCTACTTTCACAAAACATGATGTGCATTTTGTAGCATTTCTGCTTTTCACAACTACTTGCAAAGAGAAGTCTAGTATTCCATCTTAATACTGCTAGAAAGACATAATTCCTATCTTCCCCTGAGCCGGGTTACAACTGTTCGTTCAATTCTCAGCCAATTTTCACATGTATGAATGATTCTGAAGATATTATTATATGTTTATGTCTCATCCTGGTTTCAAGGTTAGAATTATAGCCAGTGACAGATTAATAATATAAAATAAAAATAAAAATACCCAGATGTTTTCTGCTACTGTATGTGGGTGTTTTACTACTTCTAAAAAGTGAAAATTACAGATTTGACATTAAAAAAAGCTTTTCAACATATTTTTCCACTCATTTGCAGACTGTTGCAGAAGTTAAATGATATTTATTGTCTTATTGTCATAAAAACAAAACTTATTTGACATTTGGCTGCTTTTGTTACTTTGATAAGAGCAGTAAAACTCTTACTTATATGTAATTTTAAAAATGTTCATTCTTCTTTTGTGGAAAGATAATCAAATTAGCTAATATTAGGGCTGTGTAATGCATATAATACAATACTATTATATTTCATTATAGTATAGTATAGTATACTCAAAACCTGACTTTTTCTGTGGAACATAAAATACCTTTTTGTCCATACAATGAAAATCAAACAGGTCCAAACAACATTGGATTGCATTCTTTTTAATTTTATGGACAAAAAATTCAATCTTGGAAACACATCTCTAACAAGGAATAATTCAATAGTTCCATAACAAAAAATTCCTGACAATTTACTCACCTCCATGTAATCCAAGATTTTTGAGGAAAACATTCCAGGATTTTTCTCCATTTAGTGGACTTCTAAAAAAGACCCCCTGCTGATTTTGTATGTTTGCCCACTGAAAAAGAAATGACCAGTCTATGATTTTTAATAGGTTTATTTGAACAGTGAGAGACACAACAACAACAACAACAACAACAACAAAATCCAGTGTTGTGACTTTGACTCATTTGTTGTTGTTTTTTCTAATTTTATTTTCTATGAACTACATCTCCCACAATTCCTAGTAATTTGCCTTCAGGGTCAACTCCATATATGGTGCACTACATTACCCACATTCCCCTTGGTTGAGGTCTATAAATAGACCTCACTTCCTTCCTTTGTCCCCTTTTTGCTTTGGTGAGGTGTGGGTGTTTGAATGGGCACCCAACCATGTCCTTTGAATTCTTTCCTTGGTATGCGTTTGTTTGCCAGTTGTATTGTTTGAATTTGTTCCTTTTGAATTGTTTAGATATTTAATCCTTATGTGGATTGAGTAAATAATGATGTTTATTGAGGAGTTGTTTATGAGTTTAATTTTCTTTTTATATTGTTTGTAGTGACCTAAAACCATCCTCTTCATCCTGTTTATCCAATTCATTATGTCCATCGTGGTAGTCCTGCACTATGTGAATGTGTGTACTGCATCTCATACTGATAGTACTGCTAAAGATTTGATTCTTCTCTTCAATGGAATAAAAGAGAGCAAAGGACTGGTGCTGCTTCCAGTGTTTTAATCAGACACACCACCAAGTTTCTACAGTTTTTAATGAACCTTGGATATTTTAACATCTAATATTCTTCATCCAGAATACGCATTTCTAAAAAGTTGAAATAAGTATTTGACCCCTTTGCAAAACATAACTTCGTACTTGGTGGCAAAACTCTTGTTGGCGATCACAGAGGTTAGACGTTTCGTGTCGTTGGCCACCAGGTTTGCAAACATCTCAGGAAGGATTTTGTCCCACTCCTCTTTGCAGATCTTTTCCAAGTCATTAAGGTTTCGAGGCTGACGTTTGGCACCTCGAAATTTCAGCTCCCTCCACAGATTTTCTATGGGATTAAGGTCTGGAGACTCGCTAGGCCACTCTAGGACCTTAATGTGCTTCTTCTTGAGCCACTTCTTTGATGCCTTGGCTGTGTGTTTTTGGCCATTGTCCTGCTGGAATACCCATCCACGACCAATTTTCAGTGCCCTGGCTGAGGGAAGGAGGTTCTCACCCAAGATTTGTTGGTCCCCTTAGCAGAAAAACAGCCCCACAGCATAACGTTTCTATCTCCACTGTTTGACGGTGGGGATGGTGTTCTTGGGGTCATAGGCGGCATTCCTCCTCCTCCAAACACGATGAGTTTAGATGATGCCAAAAAGCTTGAAGTTGGTCTCATCTGACCAAAACACTTTCACCCAGTTCTCCTCTGAATCATTCAGATGTTCATTGGGCCAATACATCTGCATTCTTGAGCAGGGAAACCTTGCGGGTGCTGCAGGATTTCAGTCTTTCATGGCGTAGTGTGTTACCAATTGTTTTCTTGGTGACTATGGTCCCAACTGCCTTGAGATCATTGACAAGATCCTCCTGTGTAGTTCTGGGCTGATTCCTCACCATGAAACTCCACAAGGTGAGATGGAGCCCCAGACCAAGGGAGATTGACAGTTATTTTGTGTTTCTTTCATTTGCGAATAATCGCACCAACTGTTGTCACTTTCTCACCAAGCTGCTTGGCGATGGTAGCCCATTCCAGCCTTGTGCAGGTCTACAGTCTTGTCCCTGACATCCTTGGACAGCTCTTTGGTCTAGGCCATGGTGGAGAGTTTGGAATCCGATTGACTGATTGCTTCTGTGGACAGATGTCTTTTAGAGAGGTAACAAGCTGAGACAGAAGCACTCCCTTTAAGAGATTTCACTCATTAATGCAAAAAGTGTTTTTCTGGAATTTTTTTTGTTGTTATTCTGTCTCTCACTGTTCAAATAAAGCTACCATTAAAATTATAGACTGATCATTTCTTTGTCCGTGGGCAAATGTACAAAATCAGCAGGGGCATTTTTTTTTTTAATCACTGTATAGTGGGCAACAGTTTGAAGGTCCAAATTGCAATTTCAATGCAGCTTCAAAGAGCTCTACACGCTCCCAGCCGAGGAATAAGGGTCTTATCTAGCGAAACGATCGGTCATTTTCTTAAAATAAATTTAATTTATATACTTTTTAATCACAAATACATACATTTTTATTGTTTTAAGAAAATGACAGATCGTTTTGCTAGATAAGACCCTTAATCCTCGGCTGGGATTGTGTAGAGCCCTTTGTTGCTGCATTGAAACTGCAGAAACTTTGACATTCAAACCACTGGCCACCATTTGTCCACTATGGAGAAAAATCCTGGAATGTTTTCATTAAAAACCTTAATTTCTTTGCGACTGAAGAAAGAAAGACATAAACATCTTGGATGACATGGGAGTAAATTATCAGGAAATTTTAATTTTGGAAGTGAACAACTACTTTAAATTTATAGTTCCTTGCTTGACACAAGAAGGCACAACAAAAGTTTCAACTACCATTTTTTTCTAAAAGCTGCACTTCTCAGCAGTTTAAAAGAATGAGAGTGGGAAATGCCAATGTCAAGCATTCTGAGACAAGGAACATACCTATATGGCCGCTGAGTCAACTGACCTGCCATAAATGACTTCAGTCGAGCTCTGGCATGTAGAACAACAACATGGATCGGGAACTGCAAAGTAAACAGCTTTCAGGGGCGACTTTGAGTGTATGGAAATTTCTGAGCGCTTATCCTGTTTTCCAATGGGCCACAGGTGGAGTGTATCGCTGAGGCACACACTGGCCCGTGGGGACGCCGGTGGGCGACAGGACATAATCCAATCTGCTCTTGCTGATTCAGTGCCTGAGAGAACTGCACCTTCATGCCTGAAGAAAGATCAGCTTGCTCTTTTTCTGCATTCACAATCTATCAGTGCTACAATGATAGCATGAGGCTAATCTCAGTAGAGCTTTAAGGCATTAGCGAATATGTATCTCATTCACCCTACGGGGATTTGTATTTGAGCACACAATGGGATTTACAGAAGTCAAGTAACACAGAAGGCTAAGAACCATCTACAGTATGTAACTGCTTGGAGACAAAAAATAACATTGTTTTGTTTGATTGTTCAACTTGGTCTCATTGTTTATACCTAGGTATTAGTACATAACGTTTACAAGCGCAAAGCGTACAATTTTGTGTGTTTTTATTGATGCTAAAACGTACAACTTGGATGTATTTTAATGTTTAAAACATACAAATTGTAACATATTTTCAGCTGAAAAATCATAAATATCTACAAATATCATTAAGATATATCAATGCATTTTATCATTTTATAGATCAGCAATTTAGATTTTTAGACCCCTTAACCTAAATAGTGACTATAACAAGATATAAAACAATAGATTGGGATATGCATATATTAATGCAATGGCTAATCCCACTCCTACCTCTAAACCTTTGTACAACAGTATTGTACGTTTAAATGCTAAAAATAAGTCAGTAGTTGTATGTTTAGATGCTGTAAATATGTCAGTATTGTACATTTTAGTCTCTGTAAAAACATAAGTAAATGTACATATGCTGTCCTCACAACTACGTTGCTCTGCAGAAGATAGACAGCTAGCTAACAAATACACACAAAGCAGTTTATTCTTTCCAGAATGTTTACTTCTGTGCTCGTTTCCTTTTAATTTCTAAAAGAGCATATTTTTCTCCAAGGCAATGACCATTCGTGAGCTGAACTGAAACTGTTGCTGCACGTTGCCTGTTGCCGAGCTAAATAATCACTGCGTATATACGAAGAGTAATAAAACTGCAATACTGAAAATGACCTGTAGGTGTCAGACACACACCATGACCATGAAATGGGTAGAACAGTATGCTTTGTAGAACCACATTTAAAGCTGCAATCCGTAAGTTTTGCCTCTTTGTCTGAAAACCTGCAATTGCAGTTAAGTGCGGAATTATCTTCCATGCGTGGGTTGTGCTCTGGCACGGCTCCAGCGCGGATGAATCTAATGTTTTGGTAGCTGTCAGTCACCTCTCCATTGTGGATTTTCACTGTATTTAGGAATCACAGATTAACAGATTCAAATATATGGGCCAAATAAGAATTTTCACCGGATATTGTCATCTAAGAGTAAGTAACAAGTCTAAAACTTTTGTTCTGAACAACTGAGGAAAAACGCTACAGGTGTTTAAATCTAACGATCGGTTATCTCATATCACATTAAACTAGCAAGTTATTATTACTGTTATACTTTGTTCTCAAATTGTTCATGTTAACAACATCAGTATTGCGTAACTATGTGTATGTATTGTGTATTAGTGTTTCTGTTTCTGTACAGTCTAATCTCTGATTGACATAAAATTAAAATTTCATATGAAGAAATTCTTTTAGCCGAAAAAGCAAATCATTCTTCCTTAGGACCGGTTTTATTTAAAATACAAAACTTGTGTAATCCCACGTAGGCTATCTGCAATCAAATGCACGTTTAAAACTGGAGTAATCCAATTGTAGTCACTTATGTTTCATAAACACAAACTTTTTGGATTACTTTCTACAATCAAAATGATAAGTTGAATGATTTCCGCTGCTGTGAGAAAAGGCTATAAACTATCCAGCACCTGCATCATTCTCACATGCAATATAGCTACTAGCCGGGACACTACTTTTATGTTTACAGACGTGACGTAATGATAAAGTGGCATGCTTGAATTTCCCGCAAAACCCATACCACTCAATTTAAAAAGAACATTATTATAAGCTAACCGTTGTGAATCGGGCTAAAGTAAGGCGATAGTTTTGAACTCTGGCAGGTTATGTACTTGCTCAAAAATTGATTTTGTATAATTTTTAACCAAAAAAGTTACGGACTGCAGCTTTAACGTAAAATACATATGTGACTCTGGGCCACAAAACTAGTCATAACGGTCAGTTTTTTTAAACTGAGATTTATGCATCATCTGATCAGAACATCATCTGAACGCTGAATAAATAAGCTTTCCATTGATGTATTGTTAAGATAGGACAATATTTGCCAGAGATACGGCAATTTGAAAATCTGGAATCTTAAGGTACAAAAAAATCTAAATATTAAGAAAATCGCCTTTAAAGTTGTGCAAATGAAGTTTTTAGCAATACATATTGCTAATCAAAAATTAAGTTTTTAAATATTTATGGTAGGAAATTTACTAAATATCTTCATGGAACATTACCTTTTCTTAATATCCTAATTATTTCTGGCATAAAAGAAACATTTTTTTGACCCATACAATGTATTGTTGGCTATTGCTAAAATTGTTGGATTGTTAAAATGTTTGTTCTTGGAAAGCCTAATTATATAATTACATATTTGTAACAACATGCTATTGGGGAAATTCAGTATATTAACTTTTTTCCTGAAAGAAAATAATAAATAATTGATGCTTGGTTTTCAACACTGATAGTAACACAAAATGTTTCTTGAGCAGCAAATAGGCATATTAGAATGACTATTGAAGAATCATGTGACACTGAAGACTGGAGTCTTCTTCCAAAAAACAATAATAAACAATAAAATATAACTTTTGCTTAGCTATTTTGTTACATAACTTCACCACATTTATGCTAGCATTACAGCATAAAATGTATATATAAAACATCATCCATGTCCATTCAGCCTTGAGGTAAAAAGTAAGTTTTTTTTGGGCGAGAGAAACTACAGAAAAAAATATGTGAAAGTGCTGCCATTACTGTCAGCTGGCACTAATGTTGCCATTTTCCTTGTTACGTGTCATGCTTCCAAAAGGAACCAGACTTCATTCTTGTCTCAACTCTTGATTGTAATGAGAAGACCTGCTACAAACTCGATTTGATTAGATGTGAACTGTTGTGCGGTTAAAGAGTTTGGAATCTTTCTGGCCAGGTGCTAATGAGCAGTCTTCATGCTGACAGCCCTGGGCTGCCGGGCTCCAGCCAGTAAGAGACGAACAGAAGAGAGCAGAGTGCATTTCTCTCATATGCCTTCTGGAAACTTGTAGGATTCGTCAAACAAGATACAACCATTCAAAATTGTGCAGGCTTGTTGCTAAGAGACATATTCAGTGCATATACATAGACACGTAAAATTTACATATTTTAATATCTATACACCTAATATATCATATTATATAATATTCTCAGAGCAAATCTAAATGAGATCATTTTTAAACCAGTTTTCCAACTGGTAATATCACATTTTACCAGTAAAACACTTACTTTTGCCATTTACTGTCATAATCAATTCACCATGTATTTATGATGAGTCATGACATTTACAAGTGTGCAATTATCTGACTGCATCTCAGCCATTGGCACAGGGGTGTTAAGCAGCAGATAATTGCAATCAAGCTTGAAGCATTAGTTTGCAGTAGGAGACGTCATGCATGCAGAAAGGCAGCTATATCATCCCAGGTTCTGTGATGAGGCCTACCTAGTATAACATTTTTGAACCAGCATGCATGGAGAGGTTAACCTTAGGTGAAATACAGAAGTCAAAACTTTCTTTTTCCTTTATTCAAGGCCAAATATATTTTGCCTGTTAGCCATATAATACAGTTAATCTGTAAATTAAACCTAACCTTCTAATTAAACTATACATCAGAGTCTGATAAAAATGCATTTTTTAAAGAAAGATGTCAGATAGATTTAGAGGCTTTTGCTTCTCATCTCTTCATATATTCATCATAGAAACCTGACAAAAGTATGACAGGTTCCTATATATATATATATATATATATATATATATATATATATATATATATATATATATATATATATATTAGTGGTGTCAAAATTAGCGCGTTAACGCAGGAGATTAATTTTTTCATTTTAACGCGTTAAAAATATTTAACGCAATTAACGCATGGGCGGGGCCACCCCAATCACAACTGCTTATGAAATGCTTTTATTTAAATGCGCAGAGCGTCTTTACGAACACATCAAACAGGAGACTTTTCAGATGCGCGCTCCAACTTTACTTCAGCACCAGACGCGAGTCAAACGACCGCGGAAGCGGTACCGGTGACGGGGAGCTTAAGTAAAACGTTAGTGAACTGCGGTCAGATGAGATGCTGTCAGGCCATATGTCGGTAAAAACGAATTTAATTGTCCTGTCAGCCTATATACTCTGTTTGTAGCGTGCGCTCTTGAAGTTCACGCGCAAATGTGCCGACGCGCGCTGTATTAGGCTATATTAAACCCAAATGAAACTGCGAGCATGCAAAGTCGTAGTTGTATCGTCAGGTAAAACATGAATTCACAAAAAAAAAAACAAAAAAAAAAACATTAAAGCTGCCTTAACTGTGCGTGTAAGAATTTATTATTTATAGGTCAAAGCAGTGTCAGATCAAGTTCAGCAGTGACAACCTTTAAAGTAACAGCAGCCAAAATATCCTTATAACCAGTTGCTGTGATGTCTGTTTATTAAGGAACAAAATTAAAAAGAGGAAATTAATAACTAAGTTTTATCTTTATATAATTTAGAATTTTATATAATTTAGGCTATATTGTCTTGCTGAAGGGCACAGGTAGCTACTATATATATATGACATTTATTATAATGGGTTTGTGTGAAGATTGTTTCAAGTTCACTTAAATTATTATTATTAGTTATTTTTTTAAAGTCTAATAAATGTTAAAGTGATAGCTCTTAATGATACTGTAATGTTGAATGATTATATATATATATATATATATATATATATATATATATATATATATATATATATATTCAATGGTTAAGAATTAGGGGGGAAAATCAATCAGTGACATTTGCCTTCAGTCCTAAAACAAGATGGTGTTAAACAAATATTACAAATATATGTTCTTTATGTTGTTTCTACATTAATTTGAAGCATTAAAGTGAAATTATTGCAATATAAAAGTATAATTAAAAACTTTAATGTCAGGTAGAATTAATCGCGATTAATTTCAGGTAAAATGTGCGATTAATTAGTTAATTTTTTTTAATCGATTGACACCACTAATATATATATATATATATATATATATTCTGCATCATTACTCTTCAGTGTCTAATATGCTGATTTAATATCAATGTTGGAAACAGTTATTATATATATTCATCATAGAAACCTGACAAAAGTATAACCTCTATTCAGCAAGGATGTGTTAAAATATATATATATATATATATATATATATATATATACATACAGGGGTTGGACAATGAAACTGAAACACTGGCCAATATAGTGTTGGAGGTTTCATGGCTATATTTGCGCAGCCTGCTGGCCAATCTTCACCTATTGCACATTCCAGCAAAGTGTGAAGGTTGACTATGTGCACCCAATGGTTCAGACATTGTACCCTAAAGGTGGTGCCATGTATAAGGATGATAATGCACTAATACACACAGCAAGACTGCTGACAGAGAGGTTTGATGAACATGAAAGTAAAGTTGAACATCTCCCATGGCCTGCACAGTCACCAGAGCTGAATATTATTGAGGCACTTTGGGATGTTTTGGAGGAGCAAGTCAGGAAACGTTTTCCGACACCAGAATCACATAGTGACCTGGCCACTGTTCTATAACAGGAATGGCTCAAAATCCCTCTGGCTACTGCGCATGACATGTATTTGTCAATCCCAAGATGAAATGATGCTGTATTGGCCACAAAAGGAGGCCCAACACCGTACTAATTGTGGTCTAAAACCAGGTGTTTCAGTTTCATTGTCCAACCCCTGTATATATATATATATATATATATATACACTGTTATTTTAAATTGCAATAATATTTCATAATATTACTTCTTTTTCTGTTTTTTTGATAAAATAAATGAAACTTTAATGAGCATAAGAGATTTCTTTAAAAAACAAACAAACAAACAAACAAACAAAAAACCATTTACGGATACCAAACTTTTACAAGGCAGTGTATTAAAACATGTAAATAAAACAAATGTATAACATTTTTGAAGGAGTACATTTAAAAGTTCAAAGTTGTGAACTTTTTCCATGTGTGTAATGTATAATGAAAAAAAATGTTGTGAATGATATATATGAAATCAAATTCAGCTATATCTAAGGTAAACTAATGCAAACACTTTTTTTATAATATGAAGCAGGTGATGCCTACTCTGCTTCTCTACCCGAGGCCTCCTTGGCCTCCTAACCAGTCAATACAAACGTCCTAATACAGTACTACCAACAGTCACCAGCAGATGGAGCACATTCTTCACTATGTAACATGAGCAATTTCACAAATACACCTCTAGGTGACACTATTTTATAAGATACAAGCCTCATTCTCAGCTGGGATGCCTCATCAATTTAATATACAAAGATTCATATGCACAGGTTCAAAAAAGGTCAACTACTTCCAGAGATGCTTGTGTAATCTGTATTTTTATTTAGGCTCATTTGAATTAAAAATATGGGGTAGTAAATATCAAGGCTGTCTCTGACATATTACATATTTGACATATTACTTATATCTGACATATTACTTTAAGATTTATGGCTACAGAGGTGTAAAGCATGTCATGCAATACTCCGTTCTCACTCTCAATCTAAACATGAGCTTGTGGAGATTGATGGATCTGGATCTGATCTTTTTGACCTGTGTGTTTCCTTTTCCTAAACCCATTCCCAAATGAGTCCTTTTTGATGCTGTTAAAACTAATGAACTAAAGAAGGCATCTATCTGTGGCTGTTTACGGTGAACTACTCTATTCTAAGCTTCTTTTATGGTAATTTATTAGTGTTTCATGCACAAAAGCCAAATCAATGGCTACAAACAAGTGGTAATTAATCCAAGTGCACAAAAATCCTTCTCTACCCTTTGCCGTTACATCCTTCTGCGTCACTGAGAAAATGTTTTTACATCACAACAACTTCTAAACATCTTTTAAAAACACCTGGGTCAGCAAAACAACTTCACCAAAGGCCTCAGATGTATGTTTCTCTGAAGTATACAGAGTTTCCGTTCATTCTGCTGGTGTCTTGAACTCTAAATACTGACTGTAGTCAAAACAAAACATATGCCACCACTTCAAAAGACAAAACACTCCTGGCCATCATGATTCAAGCTGAAATTGTGTGACAGCCAGGAAGACGGGTGGAGGAGAGTGGCACATCAAGCATCGTCTCTCTCCCCGGAGATGTCGATCTATTAAAAGAACAGAGCTCCGACCGGAAATGTGATATACAGCTTCTGTTAAAGGTGTAACTGGATGTTGCTGTCGATCGTGCCAAAGAAATTGGACAGTGATGCACATTTGGAAGCATTGCAGCATTGTCTCCTTTTGGCACCTGGCAGGCAAATTCTTTGGCTAAATCAATTGTTCACAGTGGTTCCAAACATAGGAAATGGGACTTAAAGGGATAGTTCACCCAAAAATGAAAATTCTGTCATTAATTACCCTTACGTCATTCCAAAACCGTAAGACTTTTCATCTACAAAACACAAATTAAAATATTTTTGATAAAATCCGAGAGCTTTCTGACCCTGCATAGACAGCAATGCAACTACCACATCCAAGGCCCAGAAAGGTAGTAAGGACGACAATAAAATAGTCCATGTGACATCAGTGGTTCAACCGTAATTTTTATTGAAGCTACAAGAATACTTTTTGTGCACAAAGAAAACAACAATACCCTCTGCTATCAGTCTCTGTCGCACATTCACAAGAGTATTTTAGATTTTTTTAAAAATCTACTTTTGCGTACTAGTCCTAGGTTTTTCGCCTAATCGGAACCAAACCAGTGTAGAAAGATTCTCTGCAGACTAAATATCAAATATTATATATATATATATATATATATAAATAAACTTTAGACTCTCAACCATCGCAAAGGGAGGCCAAAACTTTAGAAAGGGGCATTGCTTCTTTTACTAAAATGCCTATAACTCTTTGCCAGACTTATGAACACTCATGTATGAGCTCAATCTGAGGTGACCATGAAAAAAATTGCGGAGCTTGGCTACGTGGTGGCACTATAAAAGGAGAAAAAAACATTAAGAAAAGGCTATAACTGCAACCATTTGTCTTATCAACATGACAATCGGTTTGGTCCAATGTAGCACAAGTGTCTATAATGACATTTGTGTATCTCAATAAACATGGTCACCATTGGCCAGTTGGAGCACCTATTAGACAAGGTTAATGTAGGCCAATCGGAATGAAATTGGTGGGGGCGATATTGCATTTTTCAAGGCCATAAACAATCAAAGCAATCAAATCCTTTGTTAAATGATTAAAATGTACATAACATACACAGTTTTATGCCATTTCACTTACCATCTGCAGTTCTGAATCATGACTGGGATCTTTTATAGTTGGGACCACTCCATTATTCAGTATCAAACAATGTGCAAATCCAGCGTTGAACTGGGCCTATTTTATAAAACGTTCACAAACATAAAACAGGCTTGCAAAACTCGGTTTCTGCCCCGGAAAAACAAACCGCATCCACTGTTCACATAACGCTGAGCAAGGTTATCTTTGCCTTACAACCAAAACCAAAATTATTTAGAGACATTCTTCCCGAGTGAGTCCCGCTCAGCAGTGCAGTCAAATGAAGCACATTGATGGGTGCGCTCTTTCTTGTGCTCTAGTCTACGTGTGCATGGGCGCGCTTTTCCAGGAGAAATGTTCATATAAGGAGTTCCACCACTGATTACGTCATTAAAGCCACGATCGAAAAAAAACAAAAAAAAAAAACAGCTGAAACTTGTACCAACCCGGAAGTAAGATTTTCGTCCAAATTATTTTTGTAAACTTTGGCCATGTTTAGCATGAGAATCCAACTCTTTAACACTGTAAACAACTCTAAATACACGGAACACCATTGTACCCCCCCTTTAAATGATTGAAGGTGTAATAAAAAAATACTTTTGCAAACTATTCCTAGGTTTTTTGCTCAAGCTGAGAAACAACAACAACAACACTGCAGTACAGTTCTCTGGACTCTCTAGGTCAATAATTATTAAAAAAAATAAATAAATAATAAAATAAAAATAAAAATAAAAAAAAAGTTGCCCTTTGGGAAGGTATAATGGGGTCGTTTAGAAAAGGGGCCTACCCAAAATTTAATAAAGCCTAAATGAAAACTCAAAACTTCACAAAACCTTGTGACAACATGTGACAGGTGATTCTAAACAAGCATGCAACATTTTACAGAGATCGGACCACAGGTGGCACTATAGCAGTTAAAAAAGATTCAGAAACACTGTATTTCTATGTTAAATAACCTCAAATTGCAGAAAATGGTCATACATTCACGCATCCACTAGATCTTCCCATCATACGATCTCCTCATTCTGAACAACTTTGCTTCTAGGCAAAGGATTAAAAAAAAAAACCTCAGGTTAAAAAACCTCATTAAATCCAATAGTAGGTGGCGCTATAATAGCCATAAATGTTTTTTATTTCCATTTTTCTATGGTAAATTACCTAGATTTGCCAAAAATGCCTTTTTAAATAACTGATTTAAGTGGCTGCAGGCTTACAAAATAGTATTATATGATAATGATATAAATAAAATAATATTTAATGTTCATATTTGCTTAAATGCCTTATAGCGCTTGAACCTGAATTGTTGCTTGCAGCTATATTTTTATATATTATATTTTAATTATAAAAACACTGGCTTGTAGTGCAAACAGTTTATTTCCCTGTAACAGCTAATGAACCAGAAGTATCACCCATAGGCTTACTTTAGTGTTGAAGAATAGGTAGATAAGTAATATAAGAAGTGTTAACATAATCGTTTAATGAACTGGAATTGTTTCATTCTTAATGATTCCCAACCCACTACAAGCCAATTTCTTTCTGAACAAAGCAACATTCAGCATATATTTCACATACCTCTCTAAACAAATCATTGAAAGTTGGAATAAAGTTGCACAAGCAAAAATTACATAAGCACAAGCTCCACAATTGTAATTACCAAAACCCACAACGTGACGTAAACCCCAAATCCCAACATAACAGAACATTAACAACTAATAAGTCTTGTTCTTTTTAATCTTGCTCAAAAACAGTGTTTAATTTTGATGTTTTCTCTCCCCATCCAGTCCCTTGCAAAGTGTGCTGAGTACTAGAAATTCCCTGCTTGGGTTTAGCAGTACCACTGTTTACACCAACAAAAATTATTCATGTAGTTTCAGCAAATTAATTATGCAAAACTTCTGTTTTGCACATTTAAAAGGATTACACAGCAAATGGAATTAAATGTCGTATTAGCTCATTTTAATTAACTAACTTGAGCAAGCAGCAAATATCTCAAGTAAACATCACTCAATGTAAGTCCTTCGTGTGAGGTTTTATGGTGGCTGGCAAAACATCCACACTTTTAAACACCTAACAAAGGTAAGATACCAGAGTAAATGTTTGGCTTTGTGAGGGAATGGAGTTTTTGCTATTCCTGTAACAGTATTTGCAGTATAGTCTGAAGTCTCAATGCCCAGTGGGGGTTTGATTAAGGAGTTGAGTTCATGGGGTGATAAAACAGTGAAGGCAGCTGTGATGAGTCAGCCTGACACTTTTATGGAGGTTAGCTGCTGGCAGAGGCAATATTGACGAAGACAGAGGCCGGAAAAATATCATGACCCTGCCCTATGAGATCTTACAGGGTAACACTGGATTTGGCTATAAGAGTAAAAGGATGAATATACTATACTGTGTGTGTGAGACTATGACTTATTACACGGCTCTCTGGAATAAGCCAGTCGTCCACTATTGCAGCTATACCTTCATATTTCAACTTGCTGGATAGACTACATCTCTTCCTTCCTGTCTAATGCCTGGAGGAATTTCTGAATCTTATCTATCCACTAATCTGACTTGAGAGGCAGCGAATCATAAACCAAACCGTGTCCATTCATTTAGGCCATACTGATGTTACAGTTGAGGTCAAAAGTTTACATACACCTTGCAGAATCTGCAAAATGTTAATTATTTGACCAAAATAAGTGTAATGCAATGCATGTTATTTTTTATGTAGTACTGACCTGAATAAGATATTTCACATAAAAGATGTTTACATATAGTCCACAAGAGAATATAATAGTTACATTTATAAAAATGACCCTGTTCTAAAGTTTACATACACTTGTGTTTTTTTTTTTTTTTTTTTTTTTTAGTGATATTTGTTCATGAGTCCCTTGTTTGTCCTGAACAGTTAAACTGCCCGTTGTTCTTCAGAAAAGTCCTTCAGGTCCCACAGATTGTTTGGTTTTTCAGCATTTTTGTGTATTTGAACCATTTCCAACAATGACTGTATGATTTTAAGACCCATCTTTTCACACTGAGGACAACTGAGGGACTCATATGCAACTATTACAGAAGGTGATGCTTTAGAAGGAAAATGATGCATTAGGAGCCAGGGTTGTAAACTTTTGAACAGAATGAATATGTGTGAATTTTTCTTATTTTGCTTTGATTATTATATTTGTTTTCATTTAGTACTGCACTTCAGAAGCTACAGAAGATACTAACATGTTCCCCCGAAGATAAAATTAGTTACATTTACCCTGATTTAAGTTTTCACCCCCCAGCTCTTAAAGCATTGTTTTCCAAAACAGACAAACAAACAAACAAACAAAAAAGCTGTGGATAATTCAGGTAACAACACAGTATTGAGAATCAAGTGTGTGTAAACTTTTGAACTGGATCATTTTTTATAAATTTAACTATTATTTTCTCTTGTGGACTATATGTAAATGTCTTTTATGTGAAATATCTTATTCAGGTCAGTACTAAATAAAAATTAGTTATTTAAAATTAACAACAACAACAACAACAAAAATAAATAAATAAAATAGCATGCATTTTGCAGGATTGACACTGTTATTAAATTCAGTTGAATCAACACCTAACTGACTCAAGATGAATAACACTACTGTCTTCTGTAGAGCTGCTCATAGCTAAACTAAACTGATAAATTTACATTGTTACTAAACTGCATCAACACTAAACTTACTTTTTTAAAGCTGCTTTACGGAATTTGTCTCATTTGATGAAGTTTGCATGATTGCATACTGCTATAAAACTCTGTATTGCATAAAGCACTATATTAAAAAGGTAACTTGATTCTGATTGGTCAGTTGCACCATCTAGTTGCTATCAACTAGTCAGTTATTTCCTAATATTCACAAACATCCATGGCAAAACTTCATATCAGACTGCTCATCTGTTCAACTGGCACTATCTTCTTGTCTCTCATATGACATATGACAACTCTTGCTCTTGCTCTTGCATCTCAATTATTGTCTATATAGGGAAAATGACCTTGGAGATATATATACAGGTGAATATTGGGATATAACTTCAAATTATAATTTATTGGCCACATATTTATTTAGTTGGTGAGGAGTCAGGATAATGTGGATAATAAATGGGATAATGTACATTCAGCCAGTCATTATCATAAAATAAACCCCTTCAGTGTAACATAAGACCCCTGTGCTCCATGTCAGAGTTTATTTTATGATAATGAATGGCTGACTCTACGTTATCTCTGACATATGACTGAATATGAGAAACACAAAAGCATTATGACATCTGAAAGCATTTTAGTGTGGATGAACAAAATAGCAATGTAGCAGATGGCCTTTAACTGTAAAAGCTTATGAATTGCTTATTAATGTTGCCAAAAAGAAAAAGAAAAAACAAAAAAACTATGAAATAAAGTTATCAAACACATCCGAATAAAATGATGAAACATTCTACGTACCCCTAAGGAAGCTTGTACTATTTAACTGAACACAGACATTTGCAAAGTAAAGGCTTTGATTACGAAACCCAGAACAAAATAGACATTATGCAAATGTGTTCAGCAGCTTTTTCTCATTAGTAACACTTTTACTTAGGGGAGTGAAATGGGAATATTTCATATATTAAAAAAACATACAGATAGAATAACAAAAACTATTCCATCTTGAATTCAAATTGACTAAATTGTCCATGTGGAATAAAACATGCAGAAATCGGTCAAGGGAATCAATACTTCTTGAGACCTGACTGAAATAAAATTAGGATCTAAGAATCTTTTCAGCACACACATGAGTGATTCAGGCTATCAGTTTACAGCTACAACTCACGCATGATAATATGTAACTATGCAACTACACAGTATATATTATGATTTTGTTAGAATGACAGTTTAGACATGTGAATGGGTGACTGCTAGCACAGCATTTAAATTTTAGACTTAATTTTAAAAATAAATAAATATAATGAACACCACTACAAATCATATTGGTGTAGCATATGGCACAAATGTACCCTGTGCTTTTAACCTTCTGTTATGCTGTATTTTCTAAGAAATGTTTTCCAGAGGTTGTCTGGCACGCAGGGGTCTGTGACTGCACAGAAACAAAATGGCATTAAAGACATTGTGTCTATATAAATACATCATGAAAGGAACATTTTGTTACATCTTTTGCACAAACATGTAATACAGTAATTAAGTGTACAGACATGCTTTTCATGTGTGCCTTCTTGTAAAAAAAAAAAAAAAAAAATTATATGTAGGAGTAAAAGACAACAGATCCCTCTGAAAAGATCTTGAGTAATGAAAGGCAGTGACGACAGCATGTCATAATGGGATGGTGAAGAGCAATGACGACCCATGAATATCATGTCACCACTTTAATTCCAAGAAGAGAAATAAACAGGATGTTTCACCACTTCAGGAACATCAAACAATCTCCTTTAACCACTCCTGAGGCACGTTTGATTTCTGTTACATCTTCACACCAATGTGTGAGAGCTGCCTCTCGATTGGATACATGCTGACAAACACATGGAGATGATTGCCAATGTGCATTAGAGTTTTTGATTCTCAGAAGAAAACAAAAATATTTTGAAAATGCTTTTGTAGGTGTTTGTGAAAAGGAAAGGAAAATAGGAAATGGTACGAGAAGAAAGGAAAAATACATAATAGAAATGGTGTGAGAGGAAATCAAACGGTAAGGAAAGGAAAAGTGGACAGGTAAGGACAGGAAAGAAAAATTATTATAAAGAAAAGGAAAGGAAAGGAAAGGAAAGGAAAGGAAAGGAAAGGAAAGGAAAGGAAAGGAAAGGAAAAGTGGACATGTAAAGACAGGAAAGAAAAAATATTATAAAGGAAAGGAAAGGAAAGGAAAGGAAAGGAAAGGAAAGTGGACAGGTAAGGAAAGGAAAGGAAAGGAAAGGAAAGGAAAGGAAAAGTGGACACGTAAGGACAGGAAAGAAAAATGAATGAAAAGGAAAGGAAAGGAAAGGAAAGGGTACCAGAAGAAAAGAAAAGGGCAAAAGGAATAACGGAAAAAGTACAGAATGGAAATGGTGTGAGAGGAAATCAAAAGGTATGGAAAGGAAAAGTGGACAGGTAAGGACAGGAAAGAAAAATTATTATAAAGAAAAGGAAAGTAAAGGAAAGTGGACAGGAAAGGAAAGGAAAGGAAAGGAAAGGAAAAGTGGACATGTAAAGACAGGAAAGAAAAAATATTATAAAGGAAAGGAAAGGAAAGGAAAGTGGACAGGTAAGGAATGGAAAGGAAAGGAAAGGAAAGGAAAGGAAAGGAAAGGAAAGGAAAGGAAAGGAAAGGAAAGGAAAAGTGGACACGTAAGGACAGGAAAGAAAAATGAATGAAAAGGAAAGGAAAGGAAAGGAAAGGAAAGGAAAGGAAAGGGTACCAGAATAAAAGAAAAGGGCAAAAGGAATAAAGGAAAAAGTACAGAATGGAAATGGTGTGAAAAAAAATTTAAATGAGAGACGAAAAAGGAAAGCAAAGCAAAGCAAATGAAAGATAGGAAAGGAAAGGAAGGGAAAGGAAATGGTACAAGAAGAAAGGAAAAAATACATAATAGAAATGGTGTGAGAGGAAATCAAAAGGAAAGGAAAGGGTACAAGAAGAAAGGGAAAAAATACAGAATAGAAATGATGTCAGGCAAAATCAAAAGGAAAGGAAAAGAAAAGAAAAGAAAAGAAAAGAAAAGAAAAGGAAAGGAAAGGAAAGAGTACAACAAGAAAATAAAAGGGCAAAAGTAGTAAAGGAAAAAGTACAGAATGGAAATAGTGTGAAAGGAAATCAAAAGGAGAGGGGAAAGGAAAGGAAAGGAAAGGAAAGGAAAGGAAAGGAAAGGAAAGGAAAGGAAAGGAAAGGAAATAAAAGCAAATCAAATCAAAGCAAAGCAAAGGAAAGTAAATGAAAGGAAAGTATAGGATAGGACAGTATAGGAAAGGAAAGGAAAGGAAAGGAAAGGAAAGGAAATCGTAGAAGAAAAGGGCAAAAGGAGTAAAGGAAAACGTACAGAATGGAAATGGTGAAAAAAGGAAATCAAAAGAAAAGTAAAAGAAAGGAAAGGAAATACAAAGGAAAATGAAAAATAAAAGGGTGGAGAAATTGAATTAATAATCTAAATGGTGTAAAGAGGAAGAGGAAAATCCCAAAATGGAACTGTGTAAGAGGAAATTAGAGAAAAAAAAAAAAAAAAAAGGAAAAGGGTGCAAGAGGAAATTAAAATAAAGTATGAGAAAAATAAATAAATAAACAAATCAATGGAATTGTGTGAAAGGAAAAGAAAAAGACAAGGAAACTGCAAGAGAAATTAAAAAAAACAAAAACAAAACAGAATAGAAATGGTGCATGAGGGGTGAAAAGAGGAAAGGCTGCAAGAGGAAAGGCAATGAACAGATTGGAAATGGTGTGAGAGGAAAGGATAGAGAAAAGGATGAAAAAGGAAAGGGCACAAACAGAACAGAAAACATATACAGGAGAAGGAGGAAGATGTGAGGATACTAATCTTGTTAATATTATCTAACAATCCTCATCTTGGGTGATGTAACCTTGTGACTACAAATTAAAGCTCATAATTGGAGGCTGTTAAATCCATGAACCACCGCGTTCCTGAGAAAGACACTTTGTGTCTGCAGGGGAACAGTGCCTGTAATTAATCCACTGTAAATCACTTGGATAAGAAACATCAGATATATAAATAACCCAACACACAATCCTTCACAACTCAGTCACCCATTACATCAGTGCACATTATTACTGTAGAGTGTAAAGGTACATCCTGTACATCTACTCAAATTGAATGTGTACTGTAACCCTCTCTTCCACCCAGTGCGATAACTATACCCCAAAATAGAACTCGGAATCATTTGGCACTGATTTCATATGTTGTTCTTTTTGCACGGTTTTCCTTGATAATTTTAGTCGGCAGCCACAAATTCTATGATTAATCTGCAAGCCAACAGCATTTCCATGAACCTTCAGAAGCACATAATAACTTCAAGCTTATTATTATTATTTTCTTTTTAAGAAATGACCATTTCCTTGATGAGATGCAGCACTGATAGAAGTCCTTCTGGTGCAGGACTCAATTATTATTTTCACACTGGGCCAATTTGAAATGAAATGAAATATAATGGATATAAGTGGACAAAAGCATGCAACCAACTGGATGCAACAACAACAGAAGGAAACAAGATATAGACTCCAAAATATTTATTTTGTCATTAGCAGACACCGTTTTATCCGAAGCAAATTACAGAGACACCCCTGGAGGAACCTGGGCTAATGTGCCTTCAAAGGAAAAGACGTGCATAGAATGACTTATTTTTACATCTAAAATTTTCCCTCAGGAATTCGGATACAATGCATTAGTGATGCAAACCACAAAACAGTTGCTCATATAATTATTATAATATATAAAATGAATGCATATTCTGATTATTGCATGCACGTTTTATAAATGAGGCCCAAACATTTTGATCACCACTTGTGAATTTACTCATATAACCAAATGCACGAGAAAAAAAAAAATTCAAAGTTTACCAGCAGTGAAATTTGCTATTGTCTGTATGAACGCAAGCGGCTTCATCAAATCCTCATCAGCCGGAACAATTTCACAGCAATAATTAAAGCGCTAATCATTAGTGCTTGTAATCGTTCAATCATTAATCACCAGGAATGTTACATACCATAATCATGATGGCATGATGGTGTTTTATAAAGCTTGATAGCGGTAGTTTTGTCTGCGAGTTTAAACAGACTTGCCTCGAGGGAGGCCTTTCTTCTTTTGTTCTTTTTGGCCGACTGGGGAATTCAAAAGTGCATTATGGGGACAAAAAATACAATTTAAACGTAAAGCGAAAAAAGTATGTAACACAAGACAGAATATCAGCTATTTAAAAGTTCATCTTTTAAGCAGTTCTACTTTCCAAAAATGTTTCTTAATTTATTTTACTTTAATAATGGATGTTGTATGTGGCATTTTGCCTTTCGTTTTTGTTATTATTTGGCATCCGCTTAATATGCAGCTTGAAACAATCAAATCTTATTTTTCAGATATTTCGGATCTCCCCTCACATGTCATTTCAAAAGCAGGTAGGCCATCATCCATCAAGCGGGTTTCAGCTCAGAGCAAAGCGGCCGGGGCAAGGGTTAACAGGGGCTTCCTGATTGCTGCTGTTATTCTAGAGGAGTTCACTGCCTTCCAATCATCCACTACAGGGTCACGAACAAGGAGGGAAAATGCAGTCCAATCCTTATAAGCTGAAAAAGTATGTGTGCTTTGGACCAGTACCAGCACGCAATTATTCCACAACACAGTCCACCCATCACTGGTCTTGGCGACCGAAGAGATGAAAAGAGCAGATTTAAGACTGAATTCATGGTATGTGTGGATGGCTCAGCTAAGGTGAATGGAGGATCTGTGTGAAGAGCAGATGATGAGATGAGGATAATCTTTGGGAGGCCAATTTAGAAATAACGAGATTACTGAATGAGATCAGCATAGTTTCGATGCAGTGTGGAGAATGCATTAACCAATCATAGACACCAATAAAGTCACACCTGGAGAGAAGACAACAGGTTTCAATTACCAAGTGCTAAATTTCCAGCGTACCAAAACTTCACTTTGAGGATACGTTAGTGCGGAAAGCTCTCGTATAGAGAAGATTAGGATGTGCGTAAAGCTAATTACATGTTTAAAATGCATTTTAGTAGAGACACTTCACAAGGATTGCAGAGCATCTTGTTTTGCCATGCTTAAGTGGCAACCACTGAGGAAAACATTTCAGACAAGAGTGCTCTGTATGCTCCAATTAAAAAAAAAAAATAAATAAATAAATATATATATATATTTGAGCTTTTATGCATATGTTTTTTAAAGAAACTTTATGGTTACTGACTGTAGAACTTTGACATTATGTAAATGAATGTTGTGTTTGTTGGTAAATTCATTAATTTAAACAAGGATCAACAACAAAGATAATTAAAATAAGAAATCGTTTAAAAACCTTAAATGGCAAGTTCTAAGAAAAGTTTTTTTTTTTTTTTTTTAAACATTTACATAATTTGTAAGGAAATCATAAACAAGTAAACAAGTACTGTAAACGATTTTCTGTACAAGTGTACACAGCATTATCATTACATACAAAAACATCTTTCATACATATTTTCAATAAAAAATGTTTGATAAAAATGACCAACAAAAGTAAACTATAGTGTTTCTGAATATAAAGTACTAAAAAAATATTGCAACAAGCACCAGGCTACTATTATTATGATTTTGTCCCACTGACTTTGATTTGACAAATACATCTGATTAAATTAAAAAAATCAAATAAAATACAATGCCAAATAAATAAATTTTTAGGTTTTAGGGTTCAAGGTTTCTTTGATTTTTTTATATTTTCAAAAAATGTTTGATAAAAATTACTAATAAAAATTACACTATAGTGTTCAGGGCCAGAGTGGGACTCATTTTCAGCTCTGGAGATCCATGCCTTAGACCGGCCCACTTTAGTTTACGACTGACTATAGCTATTACAATAATCTAATTAAAACTTAAGTAGGCTATATAAGTCTGCTGTAGTGCACTGTTCTCTACAGCCTTGTAATCCATTGCATTTTTCTACAGCCTTTCTCTTTCTCTTTCTCTTGCTCTCTTGGAATATTTTGGGGTTAGGTGTGGGGGAGGGGTTAGGATTAGGGGTGGGGTTAGGATAAGGCAATCAAGTACAGATCTCAACGAAGGGGAGTAATAATTTGTCAGGGGTCGAAAATGGGCACAACACCAGCCCTCGCGGCCAAAAAAACAGACTGACCCACTGGGAATTCTCCCGGTGCTCCCGATTAGCCAATCCGGGTCTGATAGTGTTCCTGAATAAAAAGTATAAAAAAATATTGCAACAAGTTTTTAACTGTAAAAAAGTAATGAGTAAAAAGAGTGCATCAGACTATCATTATTATATTTTTTAAAATGTCATGGCATTGGCTTTTATTTAGCAAATTCATTTTTGCTAAATAAAATTCAAAAAATAGAATGCCAAATAAATAAATAAATAAAGAATGGTTTCCTTGATTTGTCATGCAATCTGTGGAGATTTACAACACACAGACATCTAAGAGTGTAAGCCATACAAATACAATTCGAATTAATCTAACTCAAAAAACATAAACTATTTTCAAATTAGCATTTAAAAACATTTTAGAATGGGTTTTTTTTTTGTTTAAACAGCATGTTGAATGTATTTTTAGATTTAGGCAAACACCTCATTGACCCTGCATGTGCAGGTCTGTAGAGGTTCATATTGATCTGAGCAGGTGTACGTGATGTTCGTGCAGCCCTCACTACCTGCAGTTCAAGGTGCTGACGCACTGCTGGCCTGACCCATCCAGCAACAACTTTGTGCTTCAGGGTCCTCTCGGAGGCTGAAAGCATGAGTGCTCCAAACTTTGTATGCGGACAGAGAACAGTCATCCATCTACAGCACAATCATCATATTCAAATTGGTAGATCTGCTTTTTGAGACATGACTCATGTGACATTAATAAATTATGAAAAACTTTAAAACATCTGAATCAACACTGTTGCTACTAACTACTGGTGTTATGTCTGTAAATTCACAAGATGCATATGTTGATCCTCTATGGCTCATTGACAGGACTCCCTGTGAAAATGAAACTGTTATAGTGAGTTAGGCGCAGTTGCCAAAATAACATCTTCTGTTTACCACTCACAGACCGTACAACCCAAACGCATTTGCAAGAAATAAATCATCAGGAAAACATGATAAATTACCAAACAAACCTTTTCTTTAGTTACGGCAGAAAAAATGGTCAGGTCAGAAAGTAACATATGAATCAATAATTGATGTGCGTTTTGACAGCTCCTTACAAATATGGAGGTGCTGGAGGCACAGTCACTGTTTACGGCCCAATACCTTAAGTTTGTTACCATGTGTTCAATATTAGATTTCTCCTATGATGGTCCAGTGAAGGGGGCTGTACTGCTTGAAACTCATGCATCATTAATCAAAGCTCTTATTTCAGTGCAAAATATTTGAGCAGGAACCTAGCAGGATTATTTTTGGAATAACATTTAGAGAAAAACTCAATTAAAGATTAATGTGAAACTTTTATAGCCTTTATTATAAAAAAACAAACCAAAAAAGCATATAAAAGTTACATAATGTAGCATGCATTGCACATATGGGGAAATAATTGTAGGATATGGACCAATCAGACAATGGTTCATTAGATTTAACCAAATCAGTAGTTTATTGAATTAACAAAGAAGCAGACTTCTCCTTCACCCAACAGAACAGTGGGTGACACAAAGTCCCAGATATGCCTGGTTACCATGGCGGCCAGGACGCGTCTGGAAGACCAAATGGGCTTTTATGATCTAAAAGAATGTGTGAAGATGCTCTCCCCCACCTTGACTGTCTCTAAAGCAATACTTTGTTCCACTGAAAGTGACTTATTTGTTAATTCTTAGACAAACCTTTCTGTGAACTGACACACATGCCCCCATATATCAGTGTATGTATATTACGACTGTCCATGTCCTTTGCATTTCTTATTTTATAACTGTTTTATGCTTGTGTTATGATGGAATGCTATATGGTGTAGCCACATACAGTATATGCCATGTTTGGTCTCTTTCAACTCCTAGTTTGATTACCCAAAAGATGGTTTTTGTTATTTGTTGTTAGATGTAGTATTTGCATCAACACCCAATCAAATCACCTATGCAAAATACTTTGGATCCAGACAAAGACCATTAAATTCTCCCTCCAAAGATACAGGACACCATTGGCTCTCTGAACTATCTAGAGGTGTGACCATCCTATAGATAAAAGATTCACACCAGCCACACTTCGTGTGCATTCTTCCAGTGTGTTTTTCAGGACTTGAGCATGATCCGTCGGAGGTTCTTTTCAGAACCTAGAAGATGATGAGAAGAAGATGATGAGCTAAACTCTTCTGGAACTTCTAAGTCTGTGCCAGGCCGTGCAGCCTTGTCTTTCCATTCTCCAAGAATCATCAGATTTCGGCTGGGTCTCTCTCTCAGCCCTTTTGTTCTTCTTCACGTCACTGGGAGGAAACTCCCAATCACCACAGAGTCAGGACATCTCGGAGGACACTCTTCAAACCGGAAGGAAGTGATTGCAAATCCAAAACCTTGAAACCATCAAGACCTTCATACGGGACTGCATTTGGACACGGGTCCACAACCAAGGCAATGCAAGTATCGTACATTTAACTAAACAAACAGAGGTTCAGTATAAGCTATAGACCCATTGAAAAAGATGGTTTCACAGGTTAACTGACTCTTTCCATAGCTTCATTTTCCTTGTTTTCTCTAATGCCTTCTCACTTGCCCTTCCCCCTGTATGAATGACTGTATGTTTGTTTGTTTAGATTAGTTATGTGTTAGTTCTTAGTTAATAAAATTCTTGTGCACAGATTACATGAGTTTCTGATTCTGCCTTGCAAAATATTAATGTCCCTTTACGATTTCTGATTCGAGCTACATGCTCTATGCGCTAGTATAAAAGAAAGTTATTTTCTGTGGCCAGGAAAATATTCTTTCTTTGAATACATGTGAAATTACCCTGAATGTTCGCTAGACGAACGGGTCAATTAATTGTAATGTAAATTCAGCTTTATCAAGATAATTCTATTGAATTATCCAAATATTATAATTATTTATAATGAGTTATGATTAATTAGCTAATAAATTACTACATAATGCTGTTATTGAGAGTCAACAAGGTTAACAAACCAGTAGTATTACCAGCTACACCAGCAGTGGACCAGAATAGAATTCATGTAGGCATACAGTTGAGTTCAAAAGTTTACAAACACTTTGCAGAATCTTAATGTATCGTTTTTCCTTCTGGAGTGTTTGAACTGTCATAGTTGCATATAAGTTTAATTGTTCAGGACAAACACGAGACTTATGAATAACTATAACTAAACAACAACAACAACAACAACAAAAAAACACAGCTGTGCATCATTCAGGTAACAACACAGTATTAAGAATCAAGTGTATGTAAACTTTTGAACGGGGACATTTTTATAAATTCAACTCTTATTTTCTCTTGTGGACTATATGTAAATGTCTTTTATGTGAAATATCTTATTCAGGTCAGTACTAAATAAAAATAACATGCATTTTGTATGATCCCTTTTATTTTAGTAAAATAATGAACATTTTGCAGATTCTGCAAGGTGTATGTAAACTTTTGACCTCAACTGTAAATTAGTCTTTTTTAGCAGGGTGGTACATTTAGATACACATAGATTTACATATAAATATATAGCCTATATATTTTAAATAATAAATGCTAAAAATACATTTAAATGCAAATTAATAGATAATTTAGATAGATAAAATATATAAAATATAATAGATAAAATGGATTTAAAATCCCAGTTTGAACATTTGAACATTGGGGTCAAATCAGTATCTGTATGTTTTAGTCACTGCACCAGTTACAAGAGCTCAATGGTTGATTTCACATTATGCCATGACGACAACCTCTCATTAACACTCCCCTGATAGCGTGTCATAATGCTCAATTAGGCTTAATCAGTGTCTGTAGTAAATCACTATAATTGCTTCTCCATAGACCACAATAGATAAAGCGCCCACATGATGCTGTGGAGCACATATCATTTTCACATGTTCAGCAATGTGAGCTGCTCAGCATCCTAAGAATGCAATAGTCTGGTCTTATTTGAAGCTTGACTAAATATGACAGAACAAGCCTTTAATAGCGACTTGTCGATCATCTTCATTTGTTAAAAACAACATTTAGGCAATTATTCTAATCATAATGTCAAGTAGATATTTCTTTGTATGAAGGAATGCTTTGTGACATAAGACGTCAGGCAGGATTGCTGAGAACAACCAAGGCTAATTAAAGTTTTAAATCTCTGATTGGTTAAATCTCTCACTCAGTTCTTAAAAACAGGATTCTTTTTACTTATGTTGCGACTTTTATTATATTGAGGTAAAAGCTCTCAAGTGAAGCCAAAAATAAGAGCTAGACAAACAGTTTGTTGGATGTTTTGCTTTAAATATATTGTTTAACACATTTAATTAAAACTGATTCCATTTTAGCCCATACTTGTCGAGCCTTTTCATCGACAATAACTGAATCAAAGAGGTGTATAATATCACGAGAAGCGAACCATTAGCACTCCCATTCATCTCAATGGCAATTGTCAAGAAGCATAGAAAACATCAAACATCTCGGTATAGTAACTCTTAAAAGTTCTGATAGGCCTCATAAATCTACTAAAAGTAATATTAGTGTGTAATTGAGCAGTACATTATGCAAAAATAATATCCCCCCAATGTTATTCAAGGAGTTCCATCCATAACTTAATAACAGGCCGTAATATCTGATGTTGATTACATTAATATTACTGAAAATCTTCTGATCTGAAAAGCACATTTTGGGACCACCAGATATTTAGTCTCTTCACACCTCATTTCACAGAGGAAGTACGTGATTGGAGAAACAACATTGTGGCCTCGGTCCAAAACAATATGAATTGAGAAAATACCACTGGCTGCCGCTCCAATAATCCAGTATATTTATCAAGTGCCACCTTTCTTCCTTCATAATTTGAAAAATATTGGACGCAAACCAGATGGAACAGAAGGACCACTTGTGAGAGAAGTGCATTGTTTGTGAAAAAAATTAAAGACTGCATGTAGAGTTTGTATAGCATTTACCAGATAAATATAAATATTTAAAATAATTAATTTTCAAATGTGACCCTGGACCACAAAACCAGTCTTAAGTCGCTGGGGTATATTTGTGGCAATAGCCAAAAATACATTGTATGGGTCAGAGTGGTTAATTTTGCTTTTATGCCAAAAATCATTAGGATATTAAGTAAAGATCATGTTCCATGAAGATATTTTGTACATTTCCTACCATAAATATATCAAAACTTAACTTTTGATTAGTAATATGCTTTGCTAAGAACTTAATTTCGACAAATTTAAAGGCGATTTTCTCAGTATTTTGATTTTTTTGCACCCTCAGATTCTATATATTTCAAATACTTGCATCTCGGCCAAATATTGTCCTATCATAACAAACCATACACCAATGGAAAGCTTATTTATTCAACTTTCAAATCTCAATTTCAGAAAATTGACACTTATGACTGGTTTTGTGGTCCATGGTCACAAATAATCTTTTAAAATAACAATAATACCAGGATGAGTATATATTTAATAATATTAGATTTATATTATTTATTTAAGATAATAAACACAGCAGCCTTTACTGAATACCATATTGAATATAACTGTTATTTTGAAAAAATCAATATGACTCAATAATATCATTAAATTAAAATGACCACTGATAGCATGATACCTGTGGTGGTAGGTTCAATGTTTTTTCCATTTACTAAATGTCATACTAAAAACAGCTGTTATTTTGAATAATCAATCAACCAGTCAATTTAATAATTCCATACAATCAAGGGTTTTGAAATTACAGCAAGAAAAAAAAAAAAAAAAAAATAAAATAAAATAAATAAATAAATAAATAAATAAATAAATATAAATATATAAAATAAATAAAAAATCATTAAATAAAAATCACTGATAACATTTACCATGGCATATTACTGCCACTATATTCACAAAATCTTATAGCAAGACACGCCATTGTAACATTATGCTAATGGCATCATTGTCATTGTCAGTAACGTTAACGTAACATTGATTGCATATGTAAACCTAAATATGCCGTTGATTATTCGATCTATGCATGGAAATGACACCCAGGTGATCAACATCATTTTCATTTCCTTGTACATGTTTATAGGAAAGCAATGCTTCTTTAAATTACCTAACAATATTCCACAGCAAATGATTCACATTTTATAAAGTGGAAGGAGGAAGAAGCAGCCCCATTACACCAAAAAAAAAGTGTTCATTTCCAGAGCTATACCTTAGCGATGCCATGAATCATTTACTGAAGCATGATTGGTAGTGTAGTGGTTCTTTGGCTTCTATTTTGTCTGGAGTAAAATGGCTGTTACGTTCAAGGTCTGCTGTAGCTCAGGAATCACTGCACTAAATATAAAACTTATTTGCTGTATATTGGAGAGATATATTATAGAACTGATGTCTTAGCAACAAATAACAAACTGCAGTCTTCCTTCTGTTCCACAACACCTTCTTTGACTGAACAGCAATTTTACTTCAGTTAACAGAGAGTGAAGAGTTAAGATGACTACGGAGAGGTAAACTGCTGTAAAACTTTCAGACAAAAGGGTGTTATATTAAGGTTTCTGATATATTTGCTATGTAGCCTATTTGAAAGGTAGGCTACATCACCGATTGTGTATCTTGAAGCATGGTACTGATGGAGGACATCTATAGTACATTCCAAAAAGGGTATGAGGTTTACCAGATGTAACATTTTGCTTGAGGAGGGCATAATTTTAACCTAAAAAAAAAAAAATTGTCATTGTTTACTCAAGTTCTTGTCATTACAATTATCAAATGGCTTCATTTTTAAATGCAAAAACACCAGAAATGTATAGAAGTGGTCCTTACAGTCTTAAAAATAAGTGGTTCTAAAACCAACAAATGATGCAATGGAAGAACATTTTTGACTCCTCAATGAATCATTCAATGTAAGGAACTAGCCATCAGGATATCACGTGTTTGGACTTTCTGTTCCATGTTTTTGCCCTAGCCTTAGTTTCTGTTTCCATATATGGTCTTCTTCCTTTTCTAGTTAGGTTGATGGTTTGATTATTCCTCCACCTGTTGTTAATTATCCAGTGTATTTAAGTTCCTGCTTTCTCTGAGTTCCTTTACCACACCAAAACTAGGGACCGAAAAGAAGTAATTTTTTATATGACATTTTACTTTACTTGTCTACTTAAATATTCATATTTCTGAACATCCATAAGTAGGTCACATTTGCCAAAATTAGCTCATGAACACAAGAAGCTTTTTTGTTCCAACTGTACCCATGTCGGGTACAGTTGAGACATCCATTCGTAATGCTGTAAAGCTGCCTAACTAATTTATTTGATGCAAACAATAATAATATATACATAATAAATATACACAGTACACAAATATATATTATGTAAACATAAACTTTTATTTTGGATGCAATTAATCATTTGACAGCACTAGTTATTTTCAGTTAGGGAGTGCAACCAAATATTAAGTTAAGGGTGCCAATATTTTTGTCCAGTGCATTTTTTGAGGTTCTGTGTGGAATTATATCAGATTTGACTTTCCTTTTCAGTTGTTGTTTTGTGTGTGTGTGTTGTTGTTGCTGTTGTTGTTCCAATGCAAACAGAATCCAAAACATATGCAACTGCAACAATTTATTTTTGAGAGAAGGGTTACATTTTCTGACAGAATTGCAAGGGTCATGACTGTAGTTCCTAGAACTATTGGTGGAAGTACCTGCTTTTTGGCGTGTTTGCATCGCAGGAAGTAGGAATAGTACTAGGAACTCCATTTAGGGAAACCTAATTAACTTCTACTTCAGATTATGTTCTAAAACAGTTCTATAGCAACAGTGACGCAAGTTTACTCTGATTGGCCAAACGCATATGAAACCAGCTACCTGGCATTTTTAAAAAGCATGTAAAAACAGTGATTATAACGGCATTTACCTGTTGTCTGCAGCACTGTGTTCTTTTCTCAGACTCAATGATAACACTGCAAATTGTCATAAGACATTTAGTCAGATTTTCATGTGTTTTTTTTTTTCTTCATTATCACAAAACCCTTGACAAAACAAAAACAGCTAAGATCACAGTGTCCTCCATTCACTGTATGTTGAGGTTTGTAAATGTCACACATAAAGACATCACTGTCGGCTGCTTTAGAGTTAAAAGTGCAAATGCATTCAGGAAACTGGCCTGCTGGCTATTTCCTAGAACTACATTGTGTGAAAGCTCCTACACATTTTGTGAAGGGTTAGATCTGTAGGATACTCTGAAGTAGCTACTTTAGTACACCACAAGGCATTCCTATAACCAAATCATTCCCAGTTCCAAAAAGTAGCTACTTCACCAATAGTTATAGGAACTAAATGAAAACGTTCCTCTGACATGAAAGCCTATATGGATGTTAAAAGGTTCTTCAGAGAACAGTCAATACAGAGCCTTTACTTTTAAGGCTTACAAGCTTCATTCAAGTATTATAAACCCATACAATATGACTTTGTGTCAGGAAGAGACTGAAGATTGATTATCTTCCTTTCTTATGAGCTGTTAACCACTACGGCTGGATCAGTTAACAAGCAGGTTGCATTTGAGAACCACTACAGTCCAATTCATTAACAGATCATTTAGACATGTTTTATAAACATTAAACAACTGATTTACTAAGAAGATCTGACTTTAAAAAAGTTCACAGCATTGCTATTTCTCTGGATTTAAATACAAATCTTGGCCTGATTTTACCCTTCAACCTATAAAAATTATTCAGCAAAATATGCTTACTATTGGAGGGACAAAATGCTTAATAAATGTGTAATTAAATATGCATACACCGTTTTGCTGCACAATAGAATTACTGATTCATCGGTTGCCTCCTGTGGCCGTGATTCAGCTGAGCCCTAATATATTATGGAATATAATCTGCATAACATGCAAACCGCAATGCTATCTTATCTGAAGGTCCTAACACTCAAATATTGAAATTGGTTTGCATGAACCGTTGGCTGGAAATGTAATGAGAAGCTTGTCTGTCAAGATATATTGTTCATAGAACTGAGTGGGCCTCCATGTGCTGTCCAGAGAATGAACAGATAAGACCTTGTCCACTTCATTAAATGTTCTTAACTTTCAAACATTCCGCATTATTATAGAACAAATTAGAATTTTTACTCTATAAGGCTATTTTACGGTCAGGAATTAATGTCTGGTGCTCATTTTCATTTTAGACAAGAGTATAAAGCATGTGGGGAGTGACATGCAGAGACAGACAGATTACCATATATTAAGTGAACATTGTTATTTAAAGATAGACTGTGAACATTTCGTTCTTTAATTATTTGGATAGTCAAAACTTTAATTTAAAGGTTGTTACATCATCAGATTATATTTTTGCTATGCATTGCATTCCTGTGCTGGAATAATTAGGCTGGAATAAACACGTTTATCACTTGATGTGCCAAAAACATACAGTTATTAGCTTTTTGATGTGAAAACGGACTAAATAATGAAGTCTGTAGATAACCATGTTCATCAAATACCCTTGATTCGCTTTCAGAAATATATGCTGAAATTGTACCACTTACACTTTTTACAGCCGGGGCTAGTCTTATTCTTCTGTAAAAGCTTTTAGGACATGATTGGGAAAATGCGGTTATTTTGCAATGTCCATACCCATTTTATCCAATGCCAGTCATGGGTCAGAGGCAATATGCAATTTAGGTTTGACGTAAAACACATGGTTATAATTACTTATAAAATCATACAGAAGACTCCAGGTGTGTTAAAAGCTATGCCATCTGTAGCACAAGGATGCAAAATGATTATCTACTATAATAACATGAACTTTAGTGCTAAATTATAAGCACTGATCACAATCTGTGAGTGCACTTAAACATTTTAACTTCAATATTTTACATAGTTGTCAGAAAATACTATTTCAGTTTGAAATTCCTATAGGCACTTTTATAGAAACTTTACTTCCTATGGATATGCAGGTTTCTGTACCAAGGAAATGTGATACTGGTCAGAAATGTACATTTAAAATGCCTAGCGGAAAGTTTAAGCTCCATTTTAAGACAAAACAAATGGCCATTTCCAGTGCTTTTTCTGAGGTCAGAGGTAAAGCCAAACAGCTTAAACTAAATAAATGCAAACCTGTAACAGATGCTGAGTTTCTCTGATAAATACAAAAGTAAAGCTTTTAGGAAAATTCTAAAAGGACTCTAAAATATCCCTGTTGCAACTCAAACATTTTTCCCCTCTGTGCAACTTGCATCTAATTTTTGAAAAGAAAGAAAGAAAAAAAAAATCCTGCTAAGCACAGGATGATTTGTTGATTAGGGGAAAAAAATCTCTAAAGAGTTCAACTGTGTCTGATTGAAAATCATCTGCTGTGGAAAATACTTGATGAGCATGAATATAGGATAATGTTTGTTAATCAATATACAGATGGTCAATATGACAGCCATCAAGCAAGAAGCTTGAAATCTGCATGCAGTTTGATTATTATTAGATAATCAGTAGTTTGATTACATGCATTATAAATTATGATTGGTTGTTTGACTCCTCTTACCATGACCCAAGACATTTAAAAGGAAAATTAGAAGAGACAGAAAAAGAGTGCACATCAATGGGGTTTGGAGTCATCTCTAAATCAATAGAAATGATTATTGTTGTGCTGTAATTTAAACGATCAGCGAAGCTGACAGGTGAAGAGGTGAAATAGGATCTGAATAATAGTTCTCTTGCTAATTGGATAGCATTTTAGGTCGTCAACATCTTCAAAATTCTGTGTAGTTTTACTGAATCAAAGTAGAAAGCGACAGGAAACCGTATTTCACTTTGCATGATGGAATTGCTGCATATATTTGTATATCACAGCCCAGCAAGGTCAATGTATAAATCATATTAGCTTTATAAAAGAAACACAGCTGCAGCAACATTTATTACAGACCACCAAAACATAAATTCCGAGACATTTTCACCTCAGTTCTGAGAATTCTGTCAAAGCCTTGTAAATTTTCAAATATTTGATGGAGTAAATGAAAAACTGCAAAAAAGAGGTGGGTTTAACTGTCATATGTAACGATTTATATTAGGGTACTTGAATTATATAGACATATATTAATTACAGATTTTTAAGCCCCTAACTCCACCTACATATAAAAACACTGGACAAATACTGTTTGTTGAAAATCTAAAACATATTTAACACATTTCTGTTGACTACATAATTCCATTTTTGTTCGGCCATAATTTCAGTGTTTTCAGTTTTAATACACAATGTTCAAAACAAACAAACAAACAAAAAAAAATAATTTATATATATAGCTGCAAGCAGCAATTAGCAGGGTTCAAGCACTTTAAGGCATTTAAACACATGAAAAAAATCATTTATTTATTTATTTATTATTTTTTTTGTCAAAACCAGGAAATTTAACAAAGAAATATGTTTTTTAACATTTATGACTGTTATAGCGCCAGCCGTGGTCCGATCCCCTTAAAACTTTGCATGATTGTTGCATGCTTTCAGCACGTTTCATGAAGTTTCGATTTGTCCTTTAGGCTTTATAGGATTTGGGGTCAATTTGGACATGCCCCTTTTCTAAACAACTCCGTTATAGCTTCCCAAAGGGTAAATTTCATTTTTTTTTGTACTGCAGTGTTTTTTCGAGTGAAAAACCTAGTAGTTTGCAAAAGTATAGTTTTTTTTTTTTTAAACATTTGACATACAATTTGATTGACAGGAGTGCTTCTAGAGGCAAAGTTCTCCGGAATGAAGAATTCTATCGTATAATATGAATATTGCGTGTATGTGGAAAAAAATAATAAATGCACAGCGTACAATCACAGCTTCAAGTGTGCAAATACAGCTTTGAAAAATATAATATCGAGCCCCCAGTGAACGATTTCTTTAAAATTTCTCTTAGACCTTTGGGGTTGTGAGTTTCTCTTAGACACTTGTGGCACATCGAACGAAGACCGTGCACACCGATTTTCATGGTAAATACAAATGAATGGTTAAATGGTTGCACATTTATAGCCATTTGTATGTTTTTTCCTTCTTATAGCGCCACCAAGTGGCCAAGCTCCACGACTGAACTCTAATATAAGTGTTCTGAGTTTGTCAGAAATATCCCATTCCCTTCAGGAGGTATAAGCATTTTACTAAATGTGGCCCTGCCCCTTTTGAACATTTTGGCACCCTTTGCAACGGTGAGTAGAAAGTTCCCCTTTTTTTTTTTGATAATTAATTAATATTCAGTCTCCAGAGAATCTTTTTGTACTTGTTTGGTTCAGATTGAGTGTAAAACCTAGGACTAGTTTGCAAATGTAGTTTTTCAAAAAAATGCAAAATACCAGAAAAAAATCCTTGCCATGAGCCAAGGATTCAAACATCATAAGACAGTACTCATAAGACAGTAGATGGTAGTACTCAGACTGACCAAGGCTCACCCCAATTGGCCTGAC
The DNA here is from genome assembly GCA_033026305.1 of Cirrhinus molitorella. Lineage (NCBI taxonomy): Eukaryota > Metazoa > Chordata > Actinopteri > Cypriniformes > Cyprinidae > Cirrhinus > Cirrhinus molitorella. The sequence continues at coordinate 31,777,045 of CM065120.1, forward strand.
GGGGGCCCAACAACAATCTAAAGTACGGAATCGCTCTTAACTCCTAAACATTGTTGTTGCGCCCCCGTCAGGCCAATTGGGGTGAGCCTTGGTCGGTCTGAGTACTACCATCCTATCAAGTCTTCATGATCGGTTTTACGTGGAGATCGCTGATCCGTGACCATTCTAATAATTACAATAGGGTTTCAGGGCTATGTGCTTGAACCCCTAATAAAGAAGAAACAATGAATACGAAGGGGTCTCCAAACTTTTCACTGGTAGTGTGCATGGCATTACATTTGAGAAAACTATTTAATGCTTCTGCTTTTTGTCCATTTACTGCATCCTTGCTGAACCCTAGAATCCTAGAAACTATAATTTCCTTCTAGTTAGAAATGTACTAGAAGTTACACTGTACCTTAGGTATCTACTCAAATAAAAGGAATAATAATTTCTGTAGGAACAGGCCCTAGTGTAGTTTAGTCACTGTTGGACAAAGCATTTCCTTCCTCTTCAGATCACACACATAGTTCCCACACACTTTGACATAACCTACCAACCTTAGCTCCCAGAGGCTTAAGGAGGTGGCGTTCATGAGCGCAGTGTGAATGTAAGCAGGCGAAAACTTCACAATCAACAAGCCTATGTTGACAAGCCAAGCAACAGGCCCGGCAGCTATAAGCTAAACATATCTCAGTGCTAGACGCCGCTCTCTAGCACAGAATAAAACAGCCAATGCCGTTCTCCTCCTCCTCTTCTTGCCAAACCAATGCTGATACTGTACAGTATGTGGGCGATTTCAGACTCAGATCAGACTGCTGAAGAATGAGCCTTAAAAATATAAATTGGTCAAAAAGCCTCAGTATATTGTTGATGAGGGACAAAATGTCTACAATACAAAATTTAAGAGTAATGGCAAAAAATTTAAAGATTTAGCAGAATACTGCCAATGAAGATTTGAGGAATTATATTTACTTCATGCCCTATGGTCCTGCCATAAAATACAAGAACATTGGGCAAAGCTACATGATTATATTCAAGACGTCTCAAGAAGCCATTTCTCATTTTGCCTGCAGCTTGAAAGACTCGTCTCTACTATGTACTCATGAAGATATGAGGGAATGGATTCCAAATAATTATTCTGATGGATAGACAAATTATCATGAGAGGTTGGCGGACAGCTGGAGCACCATGAGTTACAGAACTTGGGAAAGTTATAGAATATGAAAAACAGATTCTTACATGTGAAAGTTGAGTAGATATGGCTTCTACCCACCTTATTTTGCCAAAATATTATAATAAGGTCCTATTAATTGTAGTCAATGTGATAAATAATATATAATAAAATACAAATGTATGTAAAGTGCAACTGTTGTTAGTTCATGTCTCTTAAATAATTAACAACATATTAATAATATATTAGTAAATGTTGGGATTAATATTAACTAACATTAATAAATGCTGTAGAAGTATTTGTATTTGTTAGTTAACAAAGGGGGATTGATCTTCTAACTTGGAACTCTGTCATTCCACAATCATAAAATATGAAAAGTTACATTCTTGTGTACTTCAAATCCTTTTTCAAAACACAACATTCCCAGACGGTTACTTATATACTGTACTGTACTTCAGAGGTGCAAAACACACAGGTGCAAAATGGTGGAATAAAATGTAGCTCTTTAGTTCAAAGAATAAACCAGTTTGAGTAAGCAATTTCAGCAATTATGTCTTGACTGAGGATTCAAGCAGAAAGAGTGGTGAGACTATTTTGACATTCTCATGTCATGTAATATTTGACGTCTCTACTCTGTTCAGGTAAAATAAAATACCCATGCTTCCAGACATGCTTTCTGCAAAATCATAAGATGCATTAAATGGTTACTAAAGCTATTTTCCACCACTGACTATTTTTCATATATTTTGTACTATAATTAATAATAAAGGAATAGTTCAGCCAAAAAATATAAAAAATCTGTCATTTACTCATGTTATTTTGAACCTGTTTGACTTTCTATCTTCTGTACAACAAGAAAACGTTCTGTCAAGAAGAAACGGGGTGTTATTTCCTATGGAATTATAACTTAAGCTTGAAAGATTTTATCATTTAGTTTTGCAATACAAGCAACTTGATCTCATGACGAAAACGTACCCGTGGGAACTTTTTTGCAGTACGTACTGCCATGTAAATTTCGTGACATATTCGATGTGAAATGTCCACTGAGTGGCGCTAAAAGAGCGTTCCTTTTGGTACGTGGTACATTTTATGTGACGTTGGTTTTGTGCGTTCCACTGCAGTTCTGACTTGAAATGTCTGTTGAGTGTAGGGTGACCACCTGGCAGTAGTTCCGTTGCGGGACATAGATATGATTTTGCGGGACATGTGTGAGACAGATACATTTTCCACTGCTATGTAAATACTGATTTACATCCGTTGTCATATGCGCTTATTTGTGTTTCTGAGCGGGCACACGAGAGAAAACGCGTCCGTTTTATGTGAGAGTGAAGAGAATCCACCTACAAAAAAAAAAAAAAAAACAAGATTTGTGCCCTGGCATTACAATAATGCGCTCTTGACAATTGTCATTAAAATACATCCACAGAAACCGCCTCCAACAGCTGCATCGTTTTTTTTTTTTTTAATTGGTTAAAATTGACGGAGAATAGCCTAGGCCTATCATGTTTTTCCGTCTGCGCTCGACCATTTCCGCCGGTGGTGCTAGATGTACTTGATGAGGTCTGCACATCTTTTGCGTGGAAACTACGAATGAATAAATAAAAGCTTTCTTAAAAAGGCAAAAGAACGCAAGCACGTTTTCTTAAAATGATAATTAAAAACCAGCAGACTGATGAAAATGCGGGACATTTTGTCAGCATGCGACGTGCGGGACAAGGGGTGAAAATGCTGTGCGGTACAATGCAAAGCAGGACGAGTGGTCATCCTAGTTGAGTGGCACTAATAAGTAATAACGTACCATCTGCATTACACCCAAACCTACCCGACAGTATAAACAAAAGTCGGTAACGCTTTAAATTACAGCCCGCAAAGAACTATGTAAGTATGCTGAACTTACAGCGTACTTATAAAGAACGTACGTGTAGGTATAAGGGAACAATATGTTAAGTTCGGGTAATAAGGGGGTAATAAGACTGATAATTAACCTGCAAAGAACTATGTAAGTATAAAGAATTTACGGTGTATTTACTGTGTAATTATAAAGAACGTACGTGTAGGTATAAGGGAACAATATGTTACGTTCGGGTAATAAGGGGGTAATAAAACTGACAATTAACCCGCAACGACCTATGTAAGTAAACTGAAGTTACACCGTAACTTTGTTGTAATTACAGTATACCTATTTAATACATCCATGTAGGTATAAGGGAATAGCATGCGATATTTGGGAAATAACGGGGGTAATAACCTGTGAAATTTTTTTTTTATACTGTAGCCTATCATTTATAACTAGGCTATTTAAAACTAAGGGCTACTATAATTAGGCTACATCGTATGGTACAGTGTACTGTATATGGCCTAAACAACAGTCTTATGTTGTGAATATGATTTAAAAAGACGATGTACTTTTCATAATTTTATATTAATGTTTTTTACAGGCCTAGATAGACTATTTCTTATAGCGTAGCTACATATTTAATATTAAAGGATACATGATGATTTCACAACAAAACTAGACATCCAGTGAAATGAGTTGAGTTTATAATTTATCATTCACATGTCTCCTTACCTTATGAAAGCTTATTGATTACCCTCTTGTATCCTTTAATATTAAATATGTAGCTACGCTATAAGAAATAGTCTATCTAGGCCTGTAAAAAACATTAATATAAAATTATGAAAAGTACATCGTCTTTTTAAATCATATTCACAACATAAGACTGTTGTTTAGGCCATATACAGTACACTGTACCATACGATGTAGCCTAATTATAGTAGCCCTTAGTTTTAAATAGCCTAGTTATAAATGATAGGCTACAGTATAAAAAAAAATTTCACAGGTTATTACCCCCGTTATTTCCCAAATATCGCATGCTATTCCCTTATACCTACATGGATGTACTAAATAGGTATACTGTAATTACAACAAAGTTACGGTGTAACTTCAGTTTACTTACATAGGTCTTTGCGGGTTAATTGTCAGTTTTATTACCCCCTTATTACCCGAACGTAACATATTGTTCCCTTATACCTACACGTACGTTCTTTATAATTACACAGTAAATACACCGTAAATTCTTTATACTTACATAGTTTTTTGCAGGTTAATTATCAGTCTTATTACCCCCTTATTACCCGAACGTAACATATTGTTCCCTTATACCTACACGTACGTTCTTTATAATTACACAGTAAATACACCGTAAATTCTTTATACTTACATAGTTTTTTGCAGGTTAATTATCAGTCTTATTACCCCCTTATTACCCGAACTTAACATATTGTTCCCTTATACCTACACGTACGTTCTTTATAAGTACGCTGTAAGTTCAGCATACTTACATAGTTCTTTGCGGGCTGTAATTTAAAGCGTTACCCAAAAGTCTTGCTAAAAAGTTCCCATTGGTACTTTTCCGTCATTAGATTAGGTAGCATAGGATATTTGATTTAGGAATGATAAGTTTTATATTATAACTTATTTTATTTGTTTGTTTTAACTATCCATCTCAGCTTCCATGCTGAAAACAATGAAAATACTTGTAAACAGAAAGATTAAGATATTTTTGTTTTTCTTCTTGAATGCTCCTCAAAATAAGTTTAAGAACAACATGAGAGTGAATTTTCAAGTAGCCTAGAATTTTCATTCTTGGATGAACTTAACAAAACAATCTGTAGGCCTACTTATTTCTTTCATACAGTATTGTCTGCACAAAGTCTTTGGTCATGACTCAAGAATCTGCTTCCCTTATTTACTGTTCCTTCATTACTTATGCAATTGTTACATTTTGGATGACTTGCTTGTTCCATAAATTTTCCTTTTTGTATGCATTTCACACCACTGCAGCTGCTGCACGCTCCTAATTGGGCGAACAAAAAATGTGTCAAACTGGGACACTGAGTGTTTTAACACGGCATTGTTGTCCCCAGCCACAAAGAAGATGCAATAAGAATAGCTTAACAACAGAAAAGAACCTACAAAAAGAATGAAGTGCATTTCAGCAGGGTTGAATCAGCTCAGTACAGCTGTGCCTGCTGGCCTGCATCACTTCGCCATCTTTATCTGGTACCCACAGGTGTGGCAACTGTCTGTCAACAACACTACGGGGAAATGAGGTCTGTCACTGCAAAGACACATGGATAAATGTTTATTAGCATACCACCTGTTTCTTTTTTTTACTCTTTAACATATACAGTCTCAGGCTGTATTTTTGAGACATGTTAAATACAGGAATTAGGATTGAATGGAACACGGTACACATGTTTTACATTACGATTTAAGAAAAACTGACAGGGGTTATGTCAGAACTTAACATAAGGACAAATAGTCGACATGGAGATTTGTTAGAATTTTTAAAAGCAGTACTTACACTGACAGGAAATGGCAGGGAAGGCATTTTATAAAGATTCATGACAATCCTGATTGCTTTTTTGATTCATTCACAGGCTGACAGGGAAGCCTAGCTCCAGTATTTTTATAGAGAATTTGAAAAACATTACCAAATCGCTTGCATGTGTGCCAGGGTTACTGCGATGTCAATGCAACATTCTCCCATCACTCCGCTATGCCTGTCTATTAAAATTCCTGTGGCTTCCAATCTTGTCTAATGGAACATGTGATAGGAAGGCATTAGCCAAGTAGCAAAAACTCCACTTTATCACTAAATTCTCCATAAAACTCTGGCGCTACGATTATAAATAACCCTTGGGCTGAATATGAGGCTTGAGAGGATTTTTCTTTTCATGCTGTGAACCTCAAATGTAAAGCAGAGTTTTAATCAGGCACAGAGAGGGCAGCTCAAGATGACACATGAGGACATATGCCATCTGTCTGTCAAGTGCTGTTAATGGAGGTTTCTTTTTTTTAGCTCGGGACCAACATCTCCGATCTGGTTTGTAACCTTGAACTGCTAGATTGAACTTTAGAAGATCAATTGTGAAGATAAACCTTCATCATTTTCTTTATAAATTATATTAGTATACCTCCTCATCAAAGCACATTCTCACCGGCAACCATCAGTTAACCTGTATGACACACTAAATGCATTTTCTGTGGTGATCTGGAATCTACTGTTTGTTATTGATGTCCATTTTCAGCTCAGATTAAAAAAAATAAAAAAATAAGAAGGTGATTGTGAGAGTTTAAGAATTTAAGAGTCATATTGTAAGATATTGAGTATACCAGTCAAAAGTTTTTGAGGGATTTTGAAAAGATTTTTAGGGACAGGTTTACTAAACAGGGCAATTTAGTGTCAGAGCGCAATTCCATAAAAGCACACATGGAAGGGGAAAATTCTGTGTGTGATTTATTAACAATGCACACATTAAAAAACTCAATCAAGAGCAGCACAAATTACTGCTTGCTTTAAGACACGCTTTTTTGGGGGGGTGTTAAATAATGGCACAAATACCAGTAATTTGAAAAGCGCAAACGTTGGTAAAACGTGTTGAGTAATTCATTTTAATGCTCTCCTCCCATAAATTTTGCATCTGAAAGGGAAACACCTACAAATGCATAGGGTGGTAAAATACTCTAAAGTAAAATAGGATTTCATAGTTTGAAATATATAAATAAAGAAGGTAACTGTGAGAGTTTAAAATAAGACAAAATTATGAAAAATATGGGGAATAAATAGCAATTACAATAAAAAGCTGCAACTACAATAAATAAAGTTATACTGTACATAAAATATACTGTAAAGCTGCAGTTAATGTGGCAGTTCATTTTTTTTTTTTTTTACTGAGGCAAAAACAGGCTGTAAATAAAGTAAGAATATAAAAAGGTAATTCTGGAAGTTTTAAATAATATATAAAAGATGTTACAATTCTGCAACTGTGATAAATCAATATAAATAAATAAAAGGCAATTATATTAATGAAAAAATCCTTTAATTTTTATGTTGTTTGTGAGGAAGTTTAAAATAAAATATATAGTCATATTGTAAAATATTAAGGCTGCAATTGTGGGAGACAAACAAACTAATAAATAAATAGCAATTATGAGAAATGGCTTAAAGGAGACATCAGATCAATTTTACACAAGTTGGTATGATTCTTTCAGGTCTTCATAAAATGTCTGCAACACACTTTGGTTAAAATCCCTCAATGTTTGTGTAAAACAACAGTCTTTATACCTTGCTAAAAACACCTCTGTTCACAGTGACCCGTTTCAGTGCATGTCTCTTTAAATGATAATGAGCTCTGCTCACTCCACCCCTCTCTTCTGTATTCGGTGAGGCACTACTATCAAAAACAAATCCTCTGCATCCTCAGTGGCTCTGATGTTGGGAGAAAGTTAAGACTTTTATTTTGATTTTTTATCATTGTAGAGTGGTTGTGTCCATACACTGCTAAGACATTTATAAGCAAACACCATGTAAACGTGATTTTTTTGTATCTGATGTCCCCTTTAAAGTTGTAGTTAACTTTATTACCTCTGAGGTGGAACAGTTTGTCCCAAAGCCATCATTTTACCATTCTGAAGAGTTGCAAAACCGATCTGAAATCGATGTAAATGGCCCATATCTTCAGAAAGCACCATATAAAGAGTGCTTAGCTAAGCGTGTGGAGCTCATTCTGAGAGATGATAAAGCAGCTCACACTCCAACATGGACATTAGTTCTGGTATCTGTCTCGACTGAGGGGGACTGATTTTGTGGGTACTCAGAGTTAATTTTGAACTGTAATTTGCTCATGTGGAGAGCTCATTATTCAGATTCTGTCATCTGTTCTTGCTCAGTCGGGAAGCCTATTCACTGTAAATACGTGTGTGTGGGTGGATGGGTGGCTTGGAGCGAATAGTCAACGTCTATGTAAAATCTCCGCTTTTGTGCATGTCTTAGCATTTAATGTACATAAGCGCATATCTTAAGTTGGAATCCATGTAGACGTAATTGTCTGCATACTCCATGTGCTCATAAATCCCACTAAAAATAAAGCACTGCGTCTACCATTACGTACGTCTCTGTACTGGGCTCACTCAGAATGCTAATAACAATGAACCCACTCTGACCTACTAAACCCAGAGATACATAACTCACCCAGTCTGTCATCGACTAGCCTTCACCAACGTCACATCAGTTCAAAGTCACCTCAATGCCCTGCGACACTTCCGTCTGTAGTTTCTGTGCTAGCTCACATGCGCTAGCTTCTAACAGGCTGTGTGACTATGAAAATGTATTATCTTAAAATGTACGTCGATATGCTGCTTCCCTGTTTGGTCACGTGGCAGTGATTGCTGACTGTGCCAACATTGACATGCGTGCTATAGGTTACAGACCCCTGTTTTAAATGGCTATATTTTAACAACAAACCAGGGTAGAAAAAAAGGTTCATATAAAACTGATTTATTTGCAGTGCAAATGTACAAAATAGTTCTCAATTGCTGTAAGATTGTGTTGGGTGGCCTGTGGGCATGCTAAATATTTCACCTTGAATCAGTTTCAGATTCCTGGCATCTATATCCGTATGAAAAATTCACCAGAATCAGCAAGTCTGCATTCATTCTTAAGGGAACGTCTCCTTAGCCATGCTGAAATTTCATCGGGTCAATGTGAAATCATAATACAGAGCCAAGAAAAACAAACAGCTGTAATTGTGAACATAAATTATGAAATGAAACAAATATCTGGTTACATAATGAGAGGCAACACAACTATTAAGCACACAGAGTTCAATAGCACACTTTGAAGGCTAAAGCAATAATTCATCACTCAAGCACAGATTTGCATTGATGGTGAGGAATTTTGCTGTCAGACTTTTTCATACCAGTGAAAGCACAATGACCTCGACATTTAAGCTTTATAGAAAAGAGGAAGTGAAGAGATTGTGAATGATCCAAGCTGGACATTTGATAGCGAGGAGAATGAGACTGAAGGATCTCTTTGACATTCATAGTGTTGAATCATCCATATTTATAGACTCAACAGCCAGTCGGTGAGGCAACGTTTGGACAAGGCTACATTATCATTAAGGCTTTCGAAATAAAACTCTTATACTCACCAAGGCTGTGTTTATTTGATCAAAAAGAAGTAGAACTGTCAAATGCGGATGTTAGAATAACTTTTGTTTTAATATATTTTAATACAAAGCTGAATTTTTAGCAGGCATTACTCCAGTCTTTAGCCATGCAATCCTTCAGAAATCATTCTAAAATGCTGATTTGCTGCTCAAGAAAATAATATTTTCATCACCAATGCTGAAAACAACTACTACTTTATATTGTTTTGTGGAAAGCATGCTTCAAGAATTTTAAAAGAACAGCATTTATGATAATTTAATAAATATTTATTTACATTTCTATTCTCTGTTTTTGTCTTTTGTTAAGAAGGCATATTTAAAGGGGTCATATCACACTTAAAAAAAAACAACAGATTTTTGACAGATTTTACATTTTGATTCAATTCTGACAACTAATGCTGTAAGTTGGTACTACATTACTATAATATAATAATAAAGATACATTTTATTTTATAAAATTAACTGATTTGAATACAAACACTATAATTACACTCAAGTTTTTATAATAATAAAGTTACAATCACATTTACTTCAATTAATTTTTTTAAATAGTAGCCGTCATAAAAATTTGACAGATTTATTAAAACATAAATTAAACATTATAATGAATGTTATTTGATACATATATTTTACAAAATGCTCCTCACTAGAGTTCATTTTTCTAGCTGACTAACATGTTTATAGTCACTAAATCTGTTTTTTTCTGAGGTAAATGTGATGTGACATGACATATTGTTTATAAGCTGTTAGACTGACTTCTTTGCGTGGTTGAAACACTGATTGAGAGATTACTTTTTGTTTAAACAGACGATTAGTTTACATTCGCTTCGCATTGCTGCTTCTTTTGAACTGAGGCACTACAGCTATCTGTCACTCCACATTAAACAGCGCCAAAACGCCATTTATTCTTTGAATATGGACGAAATTTAAAATCTGAAAATTAATATAAAAATGAACAAAGCACAAAGCTACAACTAAAAACAGGCTAGACTAATCGATTCTTAGGATTTAAGAAATTTATATTTTTTACCCAGCTCTGTAGTTTTTAAAGTATTTCAAGATCTTTTATCTTAAAAGATCAAGGAACATTTGATTTCTTATGACATGAACCCTATACTTTTATGCTTACAGACACCTTGTCCAAGGTTAGATGGATTTTCAAAGCCAGTCTGTTGATTTAGATCACAGCAGGTGAACATTACCCATTTATTTTAGAAGCTGATGCCCTGTGGTGATTGCATATTTGGAACTGAGCTTGAATAATTAATATTACTGGCTTTACATTTTTACAGAATGTGGAATCAATAAAAGGTGCATCATTCAATTAAACACACAGAGCAGACTACCAGAGGTAATTATAATGAATGGGGTGATCCGTAAGGTTGGGACTAAATGTATTACTGACATGACTTTCTCTAAAAGACAGATGCATGTTTTCAGACTCCAGATAAAAACTATTAAAATTACAATAATAAGGTGCACGATTTGATGCAAATCAATTACATCTCTGAGGTGTAGGCCTTTCATTATGAGTCTAATGCAATTAGTCTTAATGGACTCTGGTCTCTCGAGGCAGGAACAAGCAATCATAATAACTAGTCCCTTCCTCCCACTCATAGCTGCCCTTGGGGAGTTTGTTTTGAATGGACATAGTTGCCATTCTAAGAACCAGTGAACGTTTTGAAGTTTCAGCTTCAAAAAGATGCTTGACACCTGTGATGTATTCATAAAAGAAAACGTGTTTGCATAAAACAAAAATGTTAAGGGCCACATTCAGTCAGTCAACCTTTTAAAAAATGTTTCAGTGAGTCACTGGCACAAAGACCATTCATCAACAATGTTTGAATGAAAAAGTGACAAGGTGTTACACTAGCTATTTTAGAGACAGGTGCAGCAACAAATCTGGCAAAGTAAAAACACAAATAATTTGTACAATCACATTATAAAAACTAAAAAAGTCAAAACACACAAAGCTCATGAAAAACTGTGGGGTTTAAAAAACAAAGACCAAGGTCACTAAAATGCTTCACAAGAGTTTGTTTACAAAACAGACTGGGTTCATCTAAAGACTTAGATTATCTTTGTTCTTCTGTCCACTGAATGTGCCCAACTCGCCACATACAAAGAGTTTCATTTATAAAACGAGTATAACAAATTTGTTTAAACCGTTGCTAAAAACCATAAAGTAAATAGTTGCCATGAATTATTATTGAATGTGACAATTTACATAGAAAAATTTATTCTGCTCCTGTTTTCATGAATGCAACCTATTGAGCACACAAAGTAGTGCATGGTCAAATCATTTAGAAGATCACTTCCTTTTAAAAAGTGCATAGTAATGTCACCATTTCTTCTTCTAGGACTGGCAAAAACTATTTAGTTTTCTTTTTTAATTTCTCAGGTCTTTAGAATGCATTCATTCATTAAATCTCAGTTGTTTGGAAGCCGTCACATTTGTTGGGAAGCTGTCATGTTTTAAATTTGTCCAATTAACTGATTACAGTGTGTGAGTGTGTGTGTGTGTGTTTTAGAATTTAATAATGGCAGGTTTCACTGTAATAACCTACCACATATACACTTCAAAGGTTTGTGGTCGGTAAGGTTTTATTAATGTTTTTAAAAAGAAGTCTCTTATGCTCATCAAGGCTGAATTTTTTAATAAAAAATACACTAAACAATAAAATATAACTTGTTTTTATTTACTATTGAAATACATGTTAATGTAGTGGATAGCACATTCCAGGGCCCAGTTTATGGCTGGGGCCCCTTTCTGACCACAATAGTGGACAAAAGTTTGCTACATTTTGATTGGATCTTGGTGGACTAACAGAAGCAAACTATCCAACGCCATTAGATAAGGATGACAGGAAAACCACCAAACACCTCTTAGAGGGCAAGAAGAAGACCTTTGGTAAAAGCCCGGGAAGGACAGAACTTCCTATTGGTCAAAGCGCTGTTTCTGCCCTCCACCCATCTTGAGACTGATTCCTAAGGTTTGGCCCTGTGACGGTCATAAAAATTCATTAGGATCTCCAGACGGAGCAGTGGGTGAAACAAAGAGAGATCATGGTGATCCATCAAATCCATTCATAACTATATTTTTGGACCTTGAACTGATGCGAACCACAAAACACACACACACACACACACACACACACACACACACACACACACACACACACACACACACACACATCTTCAGAAACACATCAGAAATCACCCAGACATTTGTGCTTGTTTGTCTATGTCCATGTGTCAGGTCGGGCCTTTGACTCCGCTTCAACCATCATCGAGGGCCTTGGTTCTCCGGGCCCGGGCCGGTCTGCCCTGGTGTGGCCGACTGCCGGCGGGGCCTGCGGGCTTGCCGCCGTGGCCCCCTGGGGCGTCTGCATTGTGGCTGCCGGATGACCTCCTCCGGGCTCTCCTCTGCCTTTTTCTGGGTGGGGGCCGCGGTTATCCCTGCGGTGGTTCTCCTGGGATTCCCACGCCCTGGGGGGCCTCCGGATGTTTGGGGGCCCGGGTCTCCTCCATGTCTGCTTCATGCCTTGCGGGGCGGGGCTGTGGTTCCCCACTCACACTATCAAGCATTTACATGGAGGAACCTTATGAATACAAGCGCGTCCACACACACAGGTGTACACACAAGCATTCACATTGGTGTAAAAACAGGTGCTCACAGACACTCACTATCCTAAAATGCTGTTGCTTCAAACATATTTTGTAATATTAGTTATGTGTGCTGCGCAATACCATTTAACATTTAGTAGTTACTGTGATTCATACGGACATTGGATGTTGTTGTAGTTTTTCTGCTGTTGTGTCTTTTGTTGTTTTCTCTCTTTGTCAGCAGGTATGGAAGCAGATTATCTGTTTTTGTTCTCTCTCTTTTTCTCTATCCTCTCTCTTTTTTTTCTCTCTTTTCTTTTGTTCTTTCTTTCTCCTCTCCTGTTTTCTCTATCCCCTGGTCTTGTCGGTCATAGTATGGTTAAATAAAATATAAAAATTAATAATAAAATATATATATATTTAAAAAAGGGCTGTGAATGATGATAGCATAGCTACACATACACACTGTTCCCCCTCAGTCGTTCTCTACGACGTTACGTCAATGACGTAATAATGGGGATCGGCTACGAGACCCTATCACCTCTGAGCTAAAGAGAAAAAGCCAATGAGAATTGGCGAGTGGAATTTGCATGCCGCGCCACTCCCCCGGACATACGGGTATATAAGATGGCGGCGTGCATCCACTCATTCAGATTTCTGCTTCGGAGCCTCGCCTGTGAGTTGTTCCAGAGAGACAAAAACTGAAAGAAGACGGAGAAGAAGGAATCCTGTTCCTGCTCCTGTTTCCTGCAATTACCTGCTCGATCGTGTTACCGGTGCTGCCGGCATCTGTGCCTTTCCAGCGATCTCTTGCCTTCCCTGGGGCACGCCAATCTAAAAGAGCAATTTTCTTACACGGTCGTCGATAGCGTCTTCCGGGATGTCTGTCCGACCGTGTGCTGCTGGATGTGGTGGCTTTCTGTCGTCTAATGACGGCCACGAGCGCTGCCTCTCGTGCCTGGGCCGAGAACACGCTGAGGCGGCGTTTGTGGATGGATCGTGCACTCATTGTGAGCGCATGTCCATGGCCACGCTAAGATCGCGCCTCTCGTTCGCGAGATGGCGCCCTTCATCCTCTACCCCTTCCAGTTCGGCGGGCCGTCCCGGCTCCTCGGCTGCATTGGTTAGAGGTGAAGGTGATCTGAGGGTGACAGTACCGAACGTTCCGTCGGGTCAGCCCCCGCGGAAGTCCGGTCCCTCAAAGCGTGGCCCCGTGGAGTTGCCAAAGCTCAGCACTCGTCCACCAGCTGGACCCAGTGTTACCTTTGGCGCTGCAGAGGATGATAGAATGTCCGTCACTGCATCAGAAGAGGGGCTTACGCCTGCTGATGCGGAAGCTTCTACTGGGCAGCCCCCCGCTGCGGCGGCTGCTCAGTCGGAGGCGGACGCAGAACTGGCGGCCATGCTCCGTCGGGCAGCCGCGAGTATCGGGTTGGAGGTGTCTAAAGCGCCTTCTCCCGAGCGCTCGCGGCTCGATGATTGGTATCTGGGCGCGAGTAGCGACGTCGCCACACCTCGCACCGCCCCAGTGCCTTTCTTTCCCGAGGTGCATGAGGAGCTCACTAAGACGTGGAATGCCCCCTACTCGGCTCGTACACGTCAGGGCTCCTCCCTTCTCACTACCCTCGATGGCGGGGCGGCCAGGGGGTACGTGGATGTCCCTCAGGTGGAGCGTGCGGTTGCGGTGCATCTATGCCCGCAAAACGCCGCCACCTGGCGGGACCGTCCGCGTCTCCCGTCCAAAGCTTGTAAGCTCTCGTCAGCGCTTGCTGCGAGGGCTTATAATGCGGCGGGCCAGGCTGCCTCAGTTCTGCATGCGATGGCCACCCTGCAGGTATATCAGGCCAAAGCACTAAAAGAACTGCACGAGGGTAGTTCTGACCGGAGGATGATGCAGGAACTGCGCTCGGCTACCGACTTCGCCCTCCGGGCGACGAAGGTAACGGCGCGGGCCCTCGGTCAGGTGATGTCTACGATGGTAGTCCAGGAGCGCCACCTCTGGCTGAACCTGGCGCAGATGGCTGACGTCGACAAAGCTCGCTTTCTCGACGCACCCGTCTCCCAGGCCGGCCTCTTCGGCGACACCGTTGAGGACTTCGCCCAGCAGTTCTCAGCGGTCCAAAAGCAGTCTGAGGCCATAAGCCACATCCTGCCCCGGCGCAGTGCCAACAAGCCGCCGGGTGCCAGGCCTCAGGCTGCTCGTCGCCGAGGGCGCCCCCCTGCGGCTGCGGCTTCTGCTCCGCCCCCTGCACCACCAGCTGAGCCCAAGACCTCTCAGCCTGGGCGTAGAGCCAGTCGCAGGAAGGCGGCGCAGCCCGAGACTCAGCGGCCCGCTAAAACCACCCGCAAGTCTGCGAAGCGGCCCTGACACGGGCTGCCCGGAGATGAGGGAGATTGCTCTTCGGGGGACGTCACCATCAGTCCCCCCAGCCCCGGGGGAGGGCCGGGGCCTAGTAACATCGCTGCTGCCACTGACCCCCGGGTCAGTGGTACCCACTTCCTCACAAAAAGAGCAATTTTCTTCACCTCTGGGCCTAGTGCCCCGAGTTTCGTTCCTGAGCGACGCACTGCCTCCTCGGACTCGGACTCGGAGCCTGAATTCGCCAGCGCGGGATCCAGGGAAGGTAAGCGCTGCCCCGTGCAGCTCAGCTCTTCTCCAGAATGCCCCGCTTTCTGGGATGAGCCCCCTTCCCCTCCCCCCTCCCGGCTGCCCCACCCCCGGCATGTCAGTTACTGCTCCGCTGATCCCACTGGCACGTCGACTGGGAGCCTGGCTAGCGCTGCCCAGTCCGTCCCCGTGGTTGATCAGGACGGTACGACTCGGCTACGGCTACGCGATTCAGTTCGTGAGGCGACCGCCCAAGTTCAGAGGCGTCCATTTCACGTCTGTTCGTTCGGACACGGATGCCTCTGTTCTACGGGCGGAGATTGCGGTTCTCCTGGCGAAGGACGCAATCGAGCCTGTCCCTCCAGCCGAGATGAAATCAGGGTTCTACAGTCCCTATTTCATCGTGCCCAAGAAAGGGGGTGGGTTACGACCGATCCTGGATCTTCGAGTGTTGAACCGGTCCCTTCACAGGGTACCGTTCAAGATGCTTACCTCGAAACGCATACTGTCTTGCGTACGACACCAGGATTGGTTTGCAGCCATCGACCTGAAGGACGCGTACTTTCATGTCTCGATTCTGCCTCGACACAGACCGTTTCTTCGGTTTGCTTTCGAGGGTCGGGCATATCAGTACAAAGTCCTCCCATTTGGCCTGTCCCTGTCTCCCCGCGTCTTTACCAAAGTCGCGGAGGGTGCCCTGTCCCCCCTTTGGCGGAAGGGCATCAGAATCCTCAACTATCTCGACGACTGGCTGATTCTAGCTCACTCGCGAGATGTGTTGTGCGAGCACAGGGACCTGGTGCTACAGCACCTCAGCCACTTGGGGCTTCGGGTCAACTGGGAGAAGAGCAAGCTCTCCCCTGTGCAGAGCATCTCTTTTCTCGGTATGGAGCTGGACTCGGTCACCATGACAGCACGCCTCACCAACGAGCGCGTCCAGTCAGTGCTGAACTCCCTGAAGTCTTTCAGGCACAAGACAGCGGCCCCTCTCAAAGATTTTCAGAGGCTCCTGGGGCATATGACAGCCGCAGCCGCAGTTACGCCGCTCGGGCTGCTTCATATGAGACCGCTTCAGCGCTGGCTACACAACCGAGTCCCGAGATGGTCATGGCACCGTGGCACATTCCGGGTGGGCGTTACTCCGGAATGTCGCCGCCTGTTCAGCCCGTGGTCGGACCCTGTTTTCCTCCAGGCAGGAGTGCCCCTAGGACAGGTGTCCAGGCATATTGTGGTCAACACAGATGCCTCCATGACGGGCTGGGGTGCTGTGTGCAACGGGCAGACAGCCTCGGGCTCCTGGACTGGACCTCGACTGCAGTGGCATATCAATTGCCTCGAGTTGCTGGCCGTGTTTCTGGCGCTCCGGCGGTTTCTTCCGCTGCTGCGCCACAAGCACGTGCTTGTCCGCACAGACAACACAGCGACCGTAGCGTACATCAACCATCAGGGTGGTCTGCGCTCCCGTCGTCTGTCGCAACTCGCCCGCCATCTCCTCCTCTGGAGTCAGACGCGGCTCAAATCGCTGCGGGCCGTTCATGTTCCAGGAGAGCTGAATCGTGCAGCCGACGTGCTCTCACGACAGCTCACCCTTCCTGGAGAATGGCGACTCCACCCCCAGACGGTTCAGCTAATTTGGAGTCGATTCGGGGAAGCTCAGGTGGACCTGTTTGCTTCCCCAGAGTCCTCCCACTGCCAGCTCTTTTTCTCCCTGACTCAGGCCCCCCTCGGCAGGGATGCTCTGGCACACAGCTGGCCTCGGGGCCTCCGCAAGTACGCCTTTCCCCCAGTGAGCCTCCTTGCACAGACCCTGTGCAAGATCAGGGAGGACGAGGAGCAGGTCCTGTTGGTTGTGCCGTTTTGGCCCACCCGGACCTGGTTTGCCGACCTCATGCTCCTCGCGACAGTCCCTCCCTGGAAGATTTCCCTGAGGAAGGACCTTCTTTCTCAGGGGGACGGCACGATTTGGCACCCGCGTCCCGATCTATGGAACCTACATGTGTGGCTTCTGGACGGGACACAGAGGACCTCACTGGCCTCCCCCAGGCCGTGATAGACACTATCACTCAGGCTAGAGCCCCCTCTACGAGGCAGGCCTACGCCCTGAGGTGGGGTCTGTTCGTTGACTGGTGTTCCTCTCGCCGAGAGGACCCACGAAAATGCTCGGTCGGAGTGGTGCTTTCCTTCCTGCAGGAGAAGTTGGAGCGGAGACTGTCCCCCTCCACTTTGAAAGTGTATGTCGCAGCTATTGCGGCATATCACGATGCAGTGGATGGTTCATCCCTAGGGAAGCATCACCTGATCGTCAGGTTCCTGAGAGGTGCGAGAAGGATTAACCCTCCTAGATCGCACCTCGTACCCTCTTGGGATCTCTCCGTGGTCCTTCAGGGCCTTCGGGGAGCTCCCTTCGAGCCGCTCAGTTCAGTTGAGCTGAAGTTCTTGACGCTCAAGACTTCGCTCCTGGCTGCGCTGGCCTCCATCAAGAGGGTAGGGGACCTACATGCATTTTCGGTCAGCGAAGAGTGCTTAGAGTTCGGGCCAGGTAACTCTCACGTTATCCTGAGACCCCGGCCCGGCTACGTGCCCAAGGTTCCCACCACTCCCTTTCGAGATCAGGTGGTGAACCTGCAAGCTCTGCCCCAGGAGATGGCAGACCCGGCCTTGGAGTTGCTGTGTCCCGTCCGTGCCCTGCACGTTTACGTGGACCGCACCCGGAGCTTCAGACGCTCCGAGCAGCTCTTTGTCTGCTTCGGAGGACAGCAGAAGGGGAATGCTGTCTCCAAACAGAGGTTGGCTCACTGGGTAGCTGATGCCATCACCTTGGCGTATGAAGCCCAAGGTGAGCCGTGCCCCCTGGGAGTGAGAGCCCACTCCACCCGGAGTGTCGCCTCCTCCTATGCGCTGGCGCACGGCGCCTCTCTAGCAGACATCTGTAGAGCTGCGGGCTGGGCGACACCCAATACCTTTGCGCGGTTCTACAACCTCTGCGTTGAGCCAGTGTCCTCCCGTGTGTTGGGTAACATCAGGTAATTTGCGGGAGGACGGCTCAGGTGTCGGCTTGCTGCGCCACTCCTCTCGGATCCGTGCGCTATTCTCCCAGTTGTTCCCATGGTTGAACTCTGGGTCCTCCATGCCCCGCAGTACTGGACTAGACGGAGTAGTCCATACTGTGCTCCGGAGCGGGGCCTCCTTCACCCCCCTCCGGTTGTGGCATCATGTCTCAGTATCTCCACGGAACCTTCCGTGTTTCCCCAGTCTAGTTAGACTTATTTCTAAAGCTTCCACATGACTTAACCGTCATTGTGCTCTGCCCCCCAACGGCTGCTTCAAAACTTGGCACCCCTGGTGGGCCACCACGTGGTCTACAGGGCGTTGGGATGGTTACGCATTGAGCCCTTTGTTCCGACACGCTTGCCTGCCGGCATTGGGTCTCGGCTGCGTAACGCAGTTCAGGATTGTGGCGTTTTCCAGAGGTCCCCATTATTACGTCATTGACGTAACGTCGTAGAGAACGACTGAGGGGGAACGTCTCGGTTACGAAGGTAACCCTCGTTCCCCGAAGGAGGGAACGGAGACGTTACGTCCTCCTGCCACAATCCTGGACTGCGCTGAAGCCGGGTTGCGGCTCGGCTCCTCAGCAAATCTGAATGAGTGGATGCACGCCGCCATCTTATATACCCGTATGTCCGGGGGAGTGGCGCGGCATGCAAATTCCACTCGCCAATTCTCATTGGCTTTTTCTCTTTAGCTCAGAGGTGATAGGGTCTCGTAGCCGATCCCCATTATTACGTCATTGACGTAACGTCTCCGTTCCCTCCTTCGGGGAACGAGGGTTACCTTCGTAACCGAGACGTTATGTGTTATCTGTGTTACTGACAGGCCGGACAAAAAAAAAAAAAAAAAAAAGAAATCACCCAGACAGCAGCTGACTCTGTACCGGATTTGTTTTCAAACCAGCAAATCCGCGTTACAGAGCGGATCCTGGCCGAGTCTGGTACGGAGCTGGCCCAGTGCTGGTCCAGATGAGGAAAAACCGAGTGTGTGCTGGTATTGGCCCGTTGTGCCAAAAGACACCGGCCCAAGTCCGTTTTGCGGATTTGCAGAGGTATGGGCCGGATGTGGACCAGATGATTTTTGCTGTCTGGGCAGTATTCTCACTGACAGCAATGTGTAGTGCAACATTTTACACAAACTCAGTTGTTAATGGACAAATGAATGCATGCATGACAGTTCAATTGTTTCCCATCATGTTTGGACTTATTGCGTTTGTAACATTGCCAAATGTATTCTGGTTGTGGTTTGGAAAGTGAAAAATGCACCAGTAAAACTTTAGTGACACTTTTCTAACTTTGTGTTTGGACTATGCAAATAAATTCCACAAGAGCAAAGTAGGGTGGACCACCCCATGTTCCCTCGCTCTGATGGAACCAGCCAATCACAGCATGGAAATGGAGAAGCTCCAAATTGCAATCTCTTCTCCTCATCGGAAAGGGATAAAGGTACCCTTTCAAAAGACACTCCTTGTTCTGAGTCTAAGCCCCACAATGGTGAGACAATAGCAGAGCAGAGTCTGAGTCCCATAAGGGAAGAGGCAATAACAGCTACACTGTTCTGAGTCTCCCCTCCAGAGAGACAGTAGATTATCACCAAAATTTGCCTGAGTCTCCGGCCTGCAAAGGTGAGACACTAGCAAATCAACTAGCTCTGAGACTGAGTCCTGCATCAGATCATCAATGTTCTGAGTCTACTGTCCAGAGAGACAGAAACAGACTCTCCATGCTTCGAGTCTCCAGCTTTGAGGCAGCAACAGATACGACCACGTTTTGAGCCTCCAGCCTGTGAGGAAAGAGATACTCTACGTTCAGAGCCTTCAACCAGTGAGACAACAACAGATGCAGCACGTTCTGAGTCTCCATCCTAGAGAGACAAGGCGGATTAACCAAGTCCTGAGACTCTAGCCCAGAGAGGCAGAAGACAAACAGACATTTGAAACAAGGTTAAGTTCTGGCGAGCAAACCTTGACTTCAGGTACTTTTGCTTGCGTGTTCCAAGCTAAGGGCCTTCAGCAATGTATTTTATTACGCTTGTGTCTTTCTTGTGTTGATAATACAGTAAGAGGTTCTACAAGTTAGAGATCCCACCAATCTTTCTTATGTGATGTACTCTTATGTACATCAGAATCATAATGTCACCTGTGACGCGAGTATCACTACACAATTTCGCCTCCTTAGGTTGGCGAAAGCAAAATTCACTACATTAAACTTTACTAAAAAACTGGTGGCCTATAATAAGACCACATTTACATAATGACTATGTGTTGCTAGACAAGATTTCGTAATACATTTGGCACATATCATGAGCTGTCCTCCAGCTGCTGTCAAGACTTCACTTGTCTCAAATGCAGTGAATGTGAATATACAACCCAAGACACCATCATCAGAATTAATAGCGCCTGGGAAATTGTTTAAATCCTTGAATTTTCCGCTTTCGAGGAGGACATCTCTTTTTTCAGCTACCTCTCCTTTCGGCATAACTGTCAAACTGGTGGCTTAACACCCGCTATTTTGTGAAAGCCAGAGTGTAAGACGTAACAGACAGGGCCTGAACATTTTTCTGAATCACTTCCATTTCAATGCACATGAAAGAGTGTAATGTGAACAGAAGTGGTTTTTGCTAAATCTTGTAATCTTCTTCTAAAAGAATCTTTCATTGAGCTTCTATGGAGTAGTTGGCACACACCCCAGTCAGTCAGGTGTGATCCTTGACCTCACACTCAAGTGATCAAACAACACCAGTCTAAATCTTTAAACCCTTGAAAGTGCTGTTTTAAAACACATACCTTGATTGAAAGATATTGAAATGTATGTAATGAAATATATGTGATAAACGGCTCAGTGACTCCATCTCATCAATTAAATAATTACTAATGGCAAAAGGTTTCGCAAAATAAATTGCTTAGCACTGAACTGGAACACAAAAGACCTAGTAATATTTGTTTCTACCTAGATTTAATTAGATAAATGTACTTAGATTGGATTTCAAACACCAGCTCTTGTTCTCAACAGGGAACACTACGGTTTGTCCATGGCAAACCCAAGCTTTTGACCTTGATTATTATCTCCAAAATGAGCAGTTCATTTGAAATGGTCCATTCCCGGTAATGTCACTGAATAAACTATGATAAATGCACTGTGATATAGAGCCAAGAGTGGTTTAATACATTTTTGTAGCATCATGCAAGTCTTGCTGTATACCACAACACCAGCTGTTTTCAATTAGCTCCATGAGAAGCCCAGTCAAAAGTCAGTGCTTTCGTAGTGGTGCTCAAAACATTGTGGGCATTCTTGAATGATGGCTATGAACCATAGACAGCAAGGAAAGTTGGAGATTACACGACCACAGACAGTGGCTTGTGGGGACGCAGCTGGTTTAAACAGCATATAACCAGTCTTGGTTGGGAGACCAGATGAAAAGTTAGATTTGAGAAAAGATACGGACATCCATATTGTCATGTGACCAACATGTTGCAACGGCTGGAAGCCTTCAAAGAATAGCTGGTTAGCCACAAACCTCTTAATATGTCTGAATAATGCAGATTTGGAGATTCAAATGTTGTAATTTAATAACAAAAGTAGTAATTGCAAAATTACGCAACTGAGAAAAACTCAGCTGCACAGCGAAAGTCCAAAAAACAGCCCATAGAGACTGTTTAGCTATTTTTTTTCTTCAGAAAACTATTAATCATGTCCATATAAAAACCACAAACACACACGCACACAAAGTAAGACAACGCATACGCTCTCATAAAAATACACCCTGATGTGTGTGGTAAATAGAGAGGAGGGACTTATTCAAATGAGCTAATGCATTATCTGAGCAATTGCTGTTCGTTGCAGGAAGGCCTTAAGCAGGTAGGATGATTTGTGACTCAAATTACCGTCATTTGCTGCAAATGGGTAGCAATCATCACCATCAGAACCTTGTGCGGTGGGCTTGTAATTGAAGCGCAACTTAATCATAGAGATGGTTGGAGAGAGAGACATTTATTGATCTATGCATCATGATCTCAATAATATCAGGTGCTGTGTGTCTCATTAAAGCCGTTAGCCTTATTATAGTTTGTGGGAGATTTCATTTAGTGCTTCCATCAAAGCACCTACTGTATCTTCTTACCTTACCATTTCAGCAGTGCATATACACAAAGCTGCAGCATCGCTAAAACAGTTGTTACATGCTCTACTGTATATAGAAAACAAAAGAGATGCTTTAACCTATTATTAACATTGGTGTAGAGAAAATATACACTGCTTTTGCATGCAGTGTGAAACAGGCCTATATTCAGATATTATGTTTACATGCACCCAAATAATCAGTTTATAATTGGATTGTTGGTTCATTCGGACTGAAAAGCTTTCATGTAAACTCGCTATGAAATTTCGCTAACACATTAGAATAGCTAACACTTATTCACTACTATGTTTTTTCCCTCAGTAAATTTCTAATTTGCTGATTATTACTAGTTAGTAAGGTAGATGTTAAGTTTAGGTATTGGGTAGGATTAGGGTCATGCATTAATATGTGCTTAACTAGTACTAATAAATGGCTAAAATTCTAGCAATATGCATGCTAATAAGTAACTAGTTAGTAGTAATAAGTGTTACCTATTCTAAAGTGTTACAGAAATTCTGATTGAATTTAAATAGAATCAACAGGAAAAAAATAAGCAAGTAAACACTTTAAACTGACTATTTTGTCAGTCAGATTTAAAAATACCTTGCGCACATGAAAGTGCCATGTTGCATGATGTTTACATTCATTTTACATCTTACGAATTTGTGTATGTTTATTTACATCTAACATCTTATGAACTGGTCAGTGGACGAGGTTGAATATTTAATAAATATTTGCTAAAAACATATATTTAATTAATTTCTGTCAGTAACATTTGAGATAACTAGTAATTTGTAGGCTCAACCAGAGCAAAGACTATAGAAATACATAGACGGTTCAGTCCTATATTTATGAATGGGAGAAACTGCAAAGTGCAATATGGCGGAATAGTCCCGGCTTCTAAATGAAAGAGCCAATCGCTGATTGGTAAAGTCACTGCAGCGGCCGTTAGAAGCATAGATATGTATAGACTTGACATCATTCACCATACTATAGGGTTTGCAGATCAACGGCTGTGCAGGATTGTGGCATTTCGAATATTCAGTTATTACTATAGTGAATGACCGTGAATGATGTAAAGTTGACCGCAGTATGGTGGATGGCTTACGTATAGCGGCCTATAGAACAGTCGTTAATGAGGCATCTAGGTATATATATCTATGGTTAGGAGCACCGGTTCCCATAGAAACCTGAGGCTGGACCGGCCGATGCGCATGCGCAGTTACAAGTGCGTTGTGGCTGCGCATGTGCATTGGCTGGTCTAGCTTGAAAAATAAGCATTTTGAACACTATTTGAGCATAAGAAACAGCATTCATGGGGCAGTTCATTTCAGATTTTGTTGCTGATTTTAAATATGTAATTTAATTCCGAGTTCAGCAAGCCGTTTTTGAGATTTCAGGATTCCCCCATTCATTTAGATAGGACTTGGTCTTGGATGAGCTGCCTGGAGGCTGTCTATAAGCACCACAAAGTGGAGAAAACCCCATTAATCACTCAGCAACAGCACTCAGTTCTTCAATCTTCTTTATATAGTAATTCATAGTAATAGTAACTAATGACTCATTATATAACAGTAACTGTTGTACTGCATCATTATTCTATTATGTAATTGCTGAGTTTCTGTAGATATCAAAATTATGGCGTGTTGTTGGCTTGAATCTGGCTCAACATGTTTTAGAATACCACAGCCTTTACGCCTCAGCAGCAGTGAACATGAACAGAATTTGCATTATTTCGTCTCAGCGGCTGACAGAAACGGTCACATCTCAAACTGCAGGTCTCTCACAAGGACGCCAGAGGGGCTTTCTGATGATGGCACCAGAAATTCTACAGCTGACTGGACTGATGACAACATTCATAGACGTACTATGCTTGCAGTCCACCCCACGACTGGAGGACATCCATGAGACATCATTTAATTTTGAGCTGAAAATACCCAGTAATAATTGCTGTCACTTGTGCCAGGGTGGAGATGACAACACTGAAATGCCTGTTGATTCAACCAAAAAGCACCACCAAGACTCCAACATCAAATTCAAATAACATGTGTTTTGCAGATAAGGGTTATGCTTCTTCAGATAAACATAAATAAATTATAACTTGCATTTTTTTCATTCAGAAACATTAAAATAAATAGTTTGTCATTTTAAACCCATTACTATTAAGTACATGTTTAATGCAGAACATTTAATCATCATGATTGATTTAGTCAGTAAACTGTTGCACTCTCGCACACTAACACCCCTCAGACTAAAGTTACGAAAATATGTGATAAATCTTTATACTCATAACTAAATGCTTTCTCATCTTGGTAACACTTTATTTTGATGGTCCCTTTTGAACATTCTGTTGACACTAAGTAATGTTGCACCTACATGTCAACTAATTCTTATTACTCTCATTAGAGTATTAGTAGACTGTCTAATTAATATCTGCTAATTCTTTATTATGATGGTCTCCCAACAGACAATCTATTGACCATAAGTAACTTTGCAAGTACATGTCAACTTACCCTAACCCTGACCCTACCAGTCTACTAATACTCTACTAACACTCTAGTGAGAGTTAGTAGACATGTGCAATGTTACTTATAGTCAACAGAATGTGTTAAAGGGACCATCAAAATAATGTGAAACCCTAATCTTAATGGGTTTGTTCCAACCAGACCCTTAGCCAAATTCTAAGAATGACATAGGCTACACAGTTTACATATTTACGTAAATCAATGCTGATCAAACCAAGACTGCCAAGATTGTTTTTTTTTTTGCAAATAATGTAATTATGGTAACACTTTACAACAAGGTTTATTAGTTAACATTAACTAATAATGAACAATACTTCAGTCCCACTTTATATTAAGTGGCCTTAACTACTATGTACTTACATTTAAATTGATCATTTGTTACAATGTACTTATTGTGTACATACAATTTAAATGTTTTTACATTGTACTTATATTTTAAAAATACATGCATGTAATTGCATCTGTAATTAATTTCTGTATTTATATTTGTAATTACACTGTTGACCCATCCCTTACTCCTTAACCCACCCCTAAACCTACCCATACCACCAAACCTGTTTCTAACCTTACCCGTATCCCACCTCAATAGAGTGGGATAGTGTTTTGCATTACAATATGAACACAATAAGTACATTGTACTTATTTTTTTATGTAAGTACATAGTAGTTAAGGCCACATAATATAAAGTGGGACCGATACTTCTACTACATTTATTAATCTTAGTGTATCTTAATTGCAGCATTTATTCATGAATTATTAAAATCACAAGTTGTGTTTGCACTGTGAACTAACATGAACAAACAACGAATGACTGTATTTTTATTAACTAACATAAACAAAAATTAATAAATACTGCAAAAAAATGTATTGTTCATTGTTTGTTCATGTTAATGTCAATGTTAACAAAGTGTTACCAAAATTATGATATACCCTTGACATCTTTCTAATTAATGATGCGCAGTAATGTCTTTATTCACCAATAATAATCACAAATTATAATCACAAAGAATTACAGTCAAACCAAAATTTATTCAGAAACCTTCAAAATGTCTGACATTATCATAGTTTGTGATATCCCCCACACCATTACACCACCACCACCAGCCTGAACCGTTGATACAAGGCAGGATGGATCCATGCTTTCATGTTGTTGATGCCAAATTCTGACCATACCATCCGAATGTCGCAGCAGAAATCGAGACTCATCAGACCAGGCAACGTTTTTCCAATCTTCTATTGTCCAATTTTGGTGAGCCTGTGTGAATTGTAGCCTCAGTTTCCTGTTCTTAGCTGACAGGAGTGGCACCAGGTGTGGTCTTCTGCTGCTGTAGCCCATTCTCCTCTGACCTCTGGCATCAACAAGGCATTTGCGCCCACAGAACTGCCGCTCACTGGATATTTTCTCTTTTTCGGACCATTCTCTGTAAACCCTAGAGATGGTTGTGCGTGAAAATCCCAGTAGATCAGCAGTTTCTGAAATACTCAGACCAGCCCGTCTGGCACCAACAACCATGCCACATTCAAAGTCACTTAAATCACCTTTCTTCCCCATTCTGATGCTCGGTTTGAACTGCAGCAGATCGTCTTGACCATGTCTACATGCCTAAATGCATTGAGTTGCTGCCATGTGATTGGCTGATTAGAAATTTGTGTTAACGAGCAGTTGGACCGGTGTACCTAATAAAGTGACCGGTGAGTGTATGTGGTGTCTGAATAATTTTTGGTTTGACTGTATATTGGTTCTTATATTCTGCTTACATTTGAATCAACAATCTATACTGGTTCCATGCCATTTAGCAGATGCTTTTTATCCCCATTCTATACAGTAACTGCGACCATTCCCTTGAAAGTGTGGGTTAAATGTCTCGCATCAGGGCAGAGTAGTGAAAGCAATTGGGGGTGGAGGACTTAAATAACTCTGCAAGTTGCTAACATCTCGCCTACTCGGATTCAGGTCTGTTTTGACTTTATATCTGCCACCATAATTATTAACCTGTCACCAACACTTTCCTTTTTGATCTTTACCCGTGACTAACAGGACTTAAAGTTGTAGAATAAGTGTCCCTGCTTGGAAATATCACAAGTTGCAGAGTACACACAGTTCTTCATCAAAGCGGCACTCACCCACACTCTTAATCATGCCTCTTCCATGCTATTCATACATCTTAAAAGCTCTTAGTGTGGTCCTAATAGCCCCTAGCCAATCTGTCCATTACACACGTCAATGTTCCTATTTTCGTGGCTACATTTAGTGTAAAAGGATTCAGGTTCTGTGGATGTCCTCAGTATGTGTCGCGGGTCAAAAAAATGACAAATTAAACTGTTTAAAATATGAGCACTATAACAAAATTCAAAGTATATAGGAAAAAAAAAACTTATTTAGGTATCCACCTTATTCTTAAGTGTTGAATTAAGCCTTCCAGTTAAGATTTCCAATTCATTAGCCACTACAGGGAAAAAATGACAAGAATAACAACGTGCAGAGGTGAGATATTGAAGAAAATGCGATATAAGCGATAATTAATTAAATAATGCGATAATCGATATGCGATATGGTAATGCTTAAAGTACCAAATGCTCAGATAAAACATTTTTATTCCACTGTTACTAGGTCAATTCTGTGAACTTCCATAACTATCTTGTCATATATATATGCAAAAAGCCTCTAAATCCATTTGACATATTTCTTTAAAAAATGCATTTTTATCAGGCTCTGATGTATAGTACTCATATTTCTTATTAGGCTGAGGGTGGGATTTTAACATTTTTAAGCGTTTAAAGTAAAAATATTTGATAGATGTATAATATGTGTCGAGAGCATTCATTCAGTATCATTATCTCATTTTTGACCGAGATGGCTTTTAGCTGTTTTTTCATCTGAACTCATATGGAACTCATACACTTCATATATGGTTATTTATATTATATGTATTTATGTACCAAGAGCTCCTGTAAAACCACAACAAATTCCTTGTGTTCGTACACACTTGGTGAATAAAGCTCATTCTGATTCTAATATATCTCGCATACATGTTTCACTTTTGTGAGAAGAAAACACCCCTACAACAACTTCTGAAGTGAACAGTGTTTTACTCTAGCATTACATAAAAATGTCATTTTAACATTAGTGTAATCATTTCAACATTAGTTTAGGAACTGAATAATAAAAAGTAAAAGTAAAACACTGCTTAGTACTCCCTCTATGAATTCAGTATGCACTGATTCTTAATTAAGCTAAAAAAAAGTTATGCAAGAGCAGTGATTTTCTCTCTAAATTTTGCAGATCTACGACAGTTTTTTTCCCCCTTGTTTGTTCTGAACAGTTAAACTGAGCACAGTTCTTTATTTTAATAATTTGAACTATTTTTTTTGTCTTGTTCACTATATGTAAACATTTTTTATGTAAAATATCTTACTTTGGACAGTACTAAACTAGAAATAACATGCATTTTGTATGATCTCCTTTATTTTGTTACAGTTGTTGGAATTATTCATATTTCACAGATTCTGTAAGGGGTTCCCAAACTCTTTTATGCCTCTGTTTTTGTATGCATAAAGACTCAATTTATACTGTAAAAGATGAATATTATAAATGTGTAAATTATTATTTGAAAAATATGTAGCTCCTATCACATTCCATTTTTTGTTTTTTCCTGAGTACTTTACTATTAAATGCTTTTCATTTTATATTATTTCTATTATATATTATCATTTAGTTAAGGGTAAATTTTTCGAAATTGAGATTTATACATCATCTGAAAGCTGAATAAAGAACCTTTCCATTGATGTATGATGTGTGTATCATGTATTTATTAGGATCAGGCAATATTTGGCCGAGATACAACTATTTGAAAATCTGGAATCCGAGGGTGCAAAAAAATACAAATATTGAGAAAATTGACTTTAAATTTGTTCAAATGAAGTTCTTAGCAATGCATATTACTTTTCAAAAATTAAGTTTTGACATCACTACCATTCAAAATTTTGGGGTCAGTAAATGTTTATTCATTCTTTTTTTTTTTTTCTTTTTTTTTTGAAAGAAATTAATAAATTGTTACATTAGTAAAAAGTGACATAACATATTTACATTGCTAGAAAATATTTATAGTTTGAATAAATGTTGTTCTTGAAAGAAAAAAAAAAAAACATTGGCAGCACAACTGTTTCCAAAACTGATAATTCTACTAATAATTCAGAATATCAGAATGATTTCTGAGAGATCATGTGACACATAAGCCTTGGAAACTGAGTAACAGCTGATGAAAAATCAGCATTGCATCACAGGAATAAATTATATTTTAAAGTATATGAAAATAAAAACCATTATTTTCTATTTGTAATATTACAGTTTATTTTCTGTATTTTTGATCAAATAAATGCAGCCTTGACTTCATTAAAAAAAAATTGCAAGTCTTACTGACCCCAAACTTTTGAATGGTAGTGTATTTACAGTAGGAAATTTACTAAATATCTTCATGGAACATGATCTTTACTTAATATCCTAATGATTTTTGGCATAAAAGAAAAATCTGTAATTTTGACCCATACAATGTATTTTTGGCTATTGCTACAAATATACCCCAGCGACTTAAGACTGGTTTTGTGGTCCAGTGTCACATATGTATTACTTTTATAACTTTTATTTGTTACACTGTAAAGAACTATTTTTTAAGTAAAGTTAAGTAAAATAATCTATCTATCTATCTATCTATCTATCTATCTATCTATCTATCTATCTATCTATCTATCTATCTATCTATCTATCTATCATCTAACACTTTCTCTAATCTTTTCTATGGACCCCCTATTTGCCATATAGATATGTCTATATATAGTATACTTATTTACTTATATAATATTTATATTATTTTCAAATTAGATTTAATTAAAGAAAAACTATTTTATCATTTTCCTCGTAAATGTAATGAAGTACAACTATTAAAACTCACCATCATTATTAAAAAGTACCTTTTTTTATCATATTCTAACACCTACGCATTCCCATACACAAACATTCACACATACTGTATGATTTGATCTTTAAACTGAGACCACTAAGCAACATTTTCACACAAATTACATTTTGCAATTAAACAAAATCAAGGACACAGTAAACACAGAGCTCACAAGACCGTTACTTATTTAGCTTGTACACAAACATTGGCTAATAAGTGAAACGATAGTGTTTGGATTAACTATTTGACACATATAGACAATGGACCAGCATACAGCATAATGAGCAAAAGAGCAATTAGAGGCTTCCTCCCCTTTCCACATTTACAGACTAAAAATGCTCTCTACAAAATGATTACTTCCTAACTCTAAAAGCACTCTCTATTTGATATTCATAAAACATCACTGATGCACAAGTTTCATTGTGAGGGATGTTGCTCCATCACTTTTGATGGACGTCCAAGTATGATGCCTGAAAGTGCACCCTGTTCTCCAGAATGTCATATTCATCATTGATTGGTGCACAGGCGGGAAGAACAAACATATCAATCACGCTCTGACAGGAATGCCTGTTCTGCTTGTCTTTTTGCTCCCGCTGTAACATTTTCTGGTTAGCGATTGTTCTCTATTCTTTTCAACAAAAGCCAGTCTCTCTATTTTTCCATCAGTGTAATTAGACTTGCTTGCTCCCCGGCGTCTGAGCATTTGACTCCCCAGAAGCCTGCTGTTGAAATATCACATAGATCTGAAAGGGGAATGATATAATTTGCTCTAATATAGTTTTGTTTTTTGGTTCAATATCACCCTTAAGGTTTTTAAATGTTTCATGTTTGAAAGTCTATGTTAATATTATTTCAATTAAATTTAAAATGATCTTTTTGTTACTAGCTTGTGGGAAACATGTTTCTGGATTTGATTACTGACATAAATTAAATCTGTTGTTCGTTCTGTCTAATCAGAAGCATAACAATCTAATCTGTGAAGTTCATTAGTTAAAATGACAGTGTTTTATATAAACTGATTTACGAAAAGGTCTGTTTTAGTTTATAATTCTTTCAATTTTTTGATCTCTTTTTATTAAAGAGCTGGTTTTAAACCATTGGTTCGCCCCAAAATTCTGTCATCAAACCCGTGTGATGTTTTTCATCTTTGGAAAACAAAAAAGTTATTTATAGCTGAATGTCCAAGCTGCTCTTTATCATACGATGAAAGTGAACTGCAAATTTATTCTCCTTTTCACCCAAAGAATAATAATAAGTTACAGGGTTTACCATATTTAAATAAATGTATTAGCAAAGATGAGCAAAAAATTGTATACCTATATAAACAAACCAGTGTTTATATAATATTTTGAAATAAAGTGACCAAAGTCTAACTTATAGTTGTCTTTGCATATTAAGCTGGGTCCAGAAAAGTATTTTAACATCCAGAAATTACACACTTCAGTTTTAAATTGTTTTTAACTCAGAATATGACTTTAATGGATGCTCTGTGTTCTTTCCAGAATTCCATCAGCATACATATGGAGGTATCATGTGGAAATATGGCATACTGAAGGCTTAGATCATGTTGTGGTCTCAGTGTGCTGTCTTATGACATCTTGGCACAACACTCTAATATTATTTAATATTTGCAGTCAACATACAAGTACACTGAATGGCACCAGCAATGTTATGTGCCAAGGAAAAGAAAGGATATCTGGATTTTGGCACCCCGTAATTGAAATAGTATCCGCTAGTCTAAATTGTCTGTTATTATGACAGCATTCACCGCTCCATATAGAAAGGTGCCCAAATGCTGGAGTAATCATTTTTGAAACTTTGGAGTTTGTCAGGATTAGACATTCATAAATTATGCAGAGTGTTTTACATATTTTGTATGCTGAGCTCATGAAATTAAGACATGAAAGGAAATCCAGAAGGACACTGTGAAAAAGATCATAAAAGGACTAGAGGGACGAAAGTGGAGATTGTGATGGCAGAAGTTCAAGGCTTTCAACACAGTATTATACTAACCAATCATGCATCAGTGTTTCTGTGCTGAGTTTCTAAGGGCAACATCATCACTTTTATTCTGATCAGACAGCACTGATTGATGTTGATCTAATGTGACTGATGGACAAGATAAGTCTGCAGATGTCTTGATACAACTTTTAGCTGTGCAAACTGCATAACCCGAATAAATTATTTTTAATTTAATTCATTTAAATGTTAAACCAGAAGATTTAATAAAAAAAATAAAAAAAAGCAGAAAAGCAGAAAATTGTGTCCATGTTTTAATACTGTGATATGATATTTTTCAGGATTCTTAGAACACTTCAACTTATTTTACATACACACACACTGCCATTCAAAAGCTTAGGATCAGTAAGATTGTTAATGTTTGTTTAAAGAAAACTTTTCTGCTGATCAAGGCTGTGTTTGTTTATTTATTTATTATCAATGTTGGAAACAATTGTGCTGCTTAATATTTTTTTAATCTTTTTTTTCCAGTATTTTTTATGAATAAAACGTTAAAAAGAACAGCACTTATTTAAAATTTTGATCTTTTGTAATAATATACGCTACTGTTTGAAGTTTTTAGTCAGTAGATTTTTTTCATCTTTCTTTTTCTGAAAGAAATTAATATTTTTAAAATTAAAAAAATAATACTATTTAGCAAGTTAAATTGATCAACGCGATAGTAGAGACTTTTGTTATAAAGTTATATCTATTGTTGGAAAAGATTTGTATTTTTTATAAATGCTGTTCTTTTTTACTTTTCCATCAAATAATTCTGAAAAAAAGTATCACAGGTATCACAGATAAAAAAAATATTAAGCAGCACAACTGTTTCCAACACTGATAATAAATCAGCATTAAAAATAATTTCTGAAGGATTGCGTGCCACTGAAGACTGATTGAGTAAAGACTGATGAAAATTCAGCTTTGAATCACAGATATAAATTATATTTTTAAGTATATTAAAATACAAAACAGTTATTTTAAATTGCAATTTTTTTCATAATATTACTTTTTTTCTTTAATTTTGATCTAATATAGAACTTTGATAAACATAAGAGACATAAAAAAAACAAAAACAAAAAACCATTACAAATCGTACTAATCCCAAATCTTTGAATGACAGTGTATATATAACAAAATATAAAATATAATTTGCAAAAAAAAAAAAAAATCTTGAACAGCAAATCAGCATATTAGAATGATTTCTTAAAATTGGTAAAAAATTGCATTTTGAAATATATTCAAATTGAAATAATGTGTTTTAAATTGTAATAATATTCCACAAATTAGCATTTTCTGCTGTATTTTTTAATTAAATAAATGCATCCTTTGTGAGCATAAGAGACTTTAAAAATAAATAAATAAATAAATAAAACATCAAAATTATTCCACACTTTTGACCAGTGTACGTCAGTCAAGATTAAAAAAATAGGAAATGACAAATGATAAATTAAACATGGCCAGTTAAGCAGCATTTGTGTAGATGATAGATTAAAAATAAATTAAAAAGACTGTAAAATTGTTTAAGGTTATCTTGTTGCAAGACTGCTTATTTTGTACATTGTAATTTACTTTTTTCTTAGCTAAATATTTAAGATAATATACAGGTTCAAATGTTAAATAAATTCAAACATACTATTTAATGTCCACATGTTTAAACCAGGTATTATCAGGACAAAACATCCTATGGCATCTGTTTTTGTAAAAAACTCTGTATAATTTACAGTCAGTTGATTCTGTAACAGCATGCTGGTTTCAAGCAAATTTGGAAATCCTAAGCAAATAGCTTAAAAAAAAAATAAATAATAATAATCGCAGTACAGAGCAACTCAACAGCCAGAGGGGTTAATCTACAGTCAAATGCCACCAGGATGTCAGAACCATGACTGATTAGTGTATTAGTCCCAGAAACTACATTTGCAGGCCCATGCTCATGTTACCGTACCATTAATGACACCGTTCAGCGCCAGAGCTCCATTAGTTTAAAGTTTTTTTGTTGATCTAAGATCAGGTTATCCAACCACACCTCAGTCTCAAGCTCAGTGTTTGTTGCCTCATCTAGCCACAACATGAGTCTACACAAACCACAGCTACGTAAGAGGTCAAGTACAGGAAAGAAGCCTGCACAAGCTCTTTTCAGACTTTACAGAATCGGACTAATCGTTGCCATTTGTCCTGATTCCAGAATTAAGTGGCTTCTGGGCAAGTTACTGAGTGTTTCTGGGCTTATGACAAGGCCTGGTTGTCATAGTAACTACTGAGGGAATAGAATAACGCCACTGGTGGGCTTGGATTCACAGAGTAGTCCCTTCTCTGCAACATGAAATCGAACGCATCTTGTCAAATCTGAACTATCGCTGAAAAGCTGAACAACTGGGGTGAAGGAGGACTGGCTTCAGCATACAGACTCTAATACACTCTAAAAAACATTCAGAGGCTTTGCAAATATCACAATAATATAATAACTATAGCAGAGGCATTTCCTCAGAGGAACAACGACAAAACAAAAACTCATAAAAACTATGACGAAAATCTATTGATAATTTTGTCAACAAATAAAAATGAGACAACCATGTTGGCTGCGTGGTTAGAAGGTTAGATGCGTACATTTTTTCTGTATCCCAGACTATTGATCTATGCGGCTGGACATAAGCTAGCATACATTTGCTGCACGTCTCATAAAATAATAAAAATGTCAATATCTGGGAGTAAGAGAAGAAGAGAAGAGTAGACATGGATAAATTTGACAATGCAAAAGAGAAGTCAATTTGGTCCGTTTTTGTAAATGCGGACACTGAAACAGCGCCTCTCACACAGCACACAAGTACTCTTCTGCGTCTCATGAATGGAGAAATACGCACAAAATGTATTCACATAAACACTCGGTTACATCTTATGAGAACATAAACAGTTGAATGGAGAATATCGAACTGTAGATTTATTTGACTAAAACTAGACTACAACTAAAACAATTCAGATGACTAAAATATGACTAAAACTATATGCCATTTTAGACTAAATCAAAATTTGCTGTCAAAATTAACACTGCTCCACTGAGTCCATTGAGTTTTAACAGGCCATCTAAAGTGTGCTGTGAGTTTGGTGTGGGGGTAATTGAAAATGAATGGGGAAAGTCATGTGAGATATGATTGCATATGACTGGATATGTTCGACTGTGATTGGTTCATGCGATAAAACCCGCCTCGTGTTTGTGTGCATTCGCAAATCAGTCTGAATTAACAATATAAAGGCGTTAATGGGAAGTCAAATTAAAATAATTAAGTAAACAACTCACACACTTAGATATAACCACTTTGTTACACAGCAAAAAGCCCAGAGTTAAATTAACTCTCGTGGGAGTTTATTTGAGTCCACACTCAAGAGTGTGAAAGTGTTAAAATCTGAGTGTTAAATTAACACTGAGTCAGAGTTAAAGTTAATGAGATAATTAGTGATTAAGTGATGATTGATCGTTATTGAAGATACCTGATGATAACAAGCAGAATCACCAAAAGAGAAAATCACAATTTTTAAGCAACCATTAAAGCGGTCAGTGTTTGCATTAGTTGGTCACTTGACCCTTATGTTTTTAAAGTTAGAATGTGTTTGGCTGCTAGATTTCAATTTAATCGGCCAGACAAATCAAAAGCACAAGTCATCAGATGATGATTATGTTGTGACATAATAATTTAACTCTTTTGGAGTCTAATCTCTAATTTAAGTTTCCTTTATTGGAAATATAATTCAGAGGATGCACTCTAAATGAGTTCAGTGATTCAGGTCAAATAATTATCTTGAGTATTTAGCCTTGTGAATCCACAAAAAAATAAAATAAAATAAAATAAAATTACATTTTAGAAGAACTACTGACACACTGTTGTGATGTGTTATATGTATATAGCCATTTCTGAAAAAGTCATTTGTTTAGGCACACACAGACATCAAGAACCAGAGTATGAATCTCAACAATGGTGACAAACATATTCAGAAAAATAGATAAAGGAGAGTACAGAGACATTTCAGCTAATAATTTATTCATGCCGCAATGCATGATGGGAGGCATGGATGAGTTTTGATTGGTTACAACATGCTTTTTTGATGGTCACCATTGTTGTGATTCTCATGCTGATTCTTCTTGTCTATATGTCTTAATTAAATGATTTTTTTTCAATCAAAATACATTTTAAAAACATCTGTCTGATTATTGATATATTGTCAGAGTTGATCTAATCGGTAAAGAAACTAAACTCTATTATATAGGCCGCTACATTAAGAACATGTCAAAACATAGACTAAGGCCACATGGCCATCTTCCTTCTGGTTTGTCTGTCTGTTTTAACATAGATACAGCAGCAGCAAAACAAACTCTAATGTTAAAAGTGTAAGGGTCAAGAGACCAACTAATGCAAACACTGACCGCTATAATGGTTGCTTAAAAATTATGATTTTCTCTTTTGGTGATTCTGCTTGTTATCATCAGGTGTCTTCAATAATGATCAGTCATCACTTAATTAATCACTAATTATCTCATTAACTTTAACTCTGACTCAGTGTTAATTTAACACTCTGATTTTAACACTTTCACACTCTTGAGTGTGGACTCATATAAACTCCCAGGAGAGTTAATTTAACTCTGGGCTTTTTGCAGTGTACATCAAAATAAGACTGGCATGAAAACATGATCTGCGGGAGTTTTTGGTGGATAATCAGTAAATCCATGTGTCTGTCAACAATATTTACTGAACTTTGATGATCTGAAAAATTCAAAAATAGTTAAAAGTTAACTACTGAAAATAATAGCTGAACATAAGTTCACAAATAAAATATATTGTTTAAATTGTTAGGCCTGTTGCCTTGAATTATTATTTTGGAACAAATGTAAAATTCTTAAAAACACTAACTTGATCAGATTCATACATGGCTTTAATAGATTATTGATTACATTGTTAATGTAAAAATACAAAAACCCCATCTATATACCATCTTTGAATATCTTTGAAATCACTAAATAAATGTCTAAAACTGTCTAATTTAACTTCTATTATATTCAGTTTTCTATTATATTAAATTTACTCATTTCACCGCTTTAAAATTGCATAATTTGTGTGTGTGTGTGTGTGTGTGTGTGTAAAAAGTTTCTCCCCAAAAATTGAGTACTTCATAGAACTTACAGTAAATATTGTACAGTTAAAGTGTATAGATTAAACTAGAATCAATTACATGCACATCAAACCTGTAACTTCAAAGTTAAAACAAGATTTGAGAATGTTTCAAAAAGTATTTTGCATGCGTCAGTGGAAGCAAAGAAAAGCTGACCTTTTGTACGACGGAGTTCAAATAGCCAAAATCACAAATTTAATTAGGGGTCTAGAAATAGTGCAGAATCTTAAATGTTGTTTTCCCACCTCATTTTACATCATAACTTGTGACTTGTCTTTAGCTTTATAGGTGAGAAAACTGCAGTTTCTGTTGGCACTCAGACTTATAATGAAAGCTTTTGAAAATGTACCACAGTTCAGAATAACAACGCAGCATGAAAATACACGAGCGGGGGCAGGACAAGGGAGCAAAATCTAATTTTGAGATTTGAACAAATGTACCAAGTATGAAAATGACCCAAGAGGAGCATTGCATGGAATGTTAGAGTCTAAAACGCATATGGATTTGGATGGAATATTTATTTACTGTCACTCTTGTTGCAAAACCAGCCAACTAGATATTGTTATCTTAGTGGTCAAGACTCTTGGCTACAGGGGCTGACCTTTGACCTAGAGAGTCAGTGAGATGGCTATCTGCTCTATGACCATCACATATCACCTTTGCGCAGGACACTTAACCCCAGGTTGGAGGTGAGGGAGAACTACTCTAAAAAGTTCTTGCACAGGTCACTTTGGATGGAAATTGTTGCTTCAATCATGAGCCATTTGTTGCCAGGACCTGCAGTATTTCAAAATGTCCATTAAACAATTGAGCTGCAGGCCAGATCTGATTTCGGGAGTTGTTCGCTGGCAAGTACTCTCAAAGTTTCTCAGCTGGGCTTGAGCCCCTTGTGTTTCTGGAAGTCATGATGTTCAAGATTAATTTGGTGCCTCTGAGTCTATACGATCAATGTATGTATCATTCATTTATTTTGTTTGTCTGTTGCAACTTTGAAACTTTGAAGTTTTATTTGCATTTTATAGTTGTGTTAATATATACAGGCCCAATGCCTTTTTAAATCAGATCTACAATGCATCTTCTGTTCAATCTGTATCTGATGTGATCTCAAAAAGTGTAATTATATTATTGAATTATTCACTAAAACAGAAACAAATGCTGTGTGAATATTGGCTAAAAT
Source organism: Cirrhinus molitorella (assembly GCA_033026305.1). Classification (NCBI taxonomy): domain Eukaryota; kingdom Metazoa; phylum Chordata; class Actinopteri; order Cypriniformes; family Cyprinidae; genus Cirrhinus; species Cirrhinus molitorella. The sequence continues at coordinate 31,815,413 of CM065120.1, forward strand.
GTATTAAATAACTTTCTTTTTTCTGTGTTTTTATTATTCAGTAACAGCATAATAACCAAAAAGACCAGAGAAGGATAGACCTTTATCTTATTTTCTACCTTTTTTCAGGTTAAAAAAAATGCATTACCTGAGAACCTGTTGAACTCTGTTTGAGATGCAACCATCAAATCAATCAATCCTTCTAAAGTATTCATAATTAAATCTAAAATATTAATAATAATTTTACTGTATTAAAAACTACAGAATAAATTAATATGAATAAATAATTGCAAACACATATTTCTCAGAATATGTTGTAGGTTACGTAACTGCTTCAGTGAATCCCCTTTTGTCTCTCATTACCCTGTGTTTGTTTTTCATCCCATCTGTTTTGAGAGACCATCTCCATCTGTCATCCTTTCAATTTGCACTCTATTTCTACATCTCTCCTCTGCTCTCTCTTTCCCACCTTAATTAAACTCATTATTCCTCATCTCATCAGTGTACCAAACTTATGTGTTTTCAGTTTTAGTCTTGCTTTGCAGTAGCTGTAGAGTTTGTTGAGACACTCTAACATAATATCAGCTAGACTCAATTAAAAGGCTTTTTTTTCTCCAAATGGAACAGTAATCACTATAATGATACACTCGTGCATTTACCCTTACTTTAACGAAACGAAAGAAACATCACAAACTGAATGAAATGTTATGAGTGAATTTAATGTAACAACCCAAACATTTTTATTTCAAAGGGCTGATCCTAATAATATTTATGCATAAATAAGAAATCAGTCCTTTGTACCGGTGAATAAACAAATTACTCTTCGTGACAGAGGACCTACCAACCCTCTTATCATCATTATCCAGACTCATAACAGGAGCATTTGGCCAGGACGCAGGACATGAAAACTGAACGTTGCTGGCGGTGCATGATGAGGCACACCTGATGCTAATTTTGCCTTGTCAGTGCTGCCATAAATACAGCTTTGGGTTCCCAAGTGTATTGGGGCAAGTGTTGAGGTTTATGGATGTCATATCCAGACCTTCAATAATTGATGGCCACCTGGTCCCAAAGCATCTGGACCTTTTCCCACTTTATCACAGATGCTTCATGTACACTGAGTACAGCATATCCCCATTGTTATTTGCATGGTGGTTCAAGAAAGCTCCCTTAACATTGCTTTTATACCACTGCCTTTGATTATTTGATGATTAGTCATTATGTACCCAGCAACCATATAGTTTCGAACCCATACTAGTTTCTCTTCTTGATTTAAAAGATTAATGAGGACAGAGGCTTTCAAGCTACAAAAAGATCTCAGAAGCATCATAAACACAGACTTTTTTTTTTCATTGTTTAATCAGTCTCATGTGGTTTCAAACCTGTATGAGTTTCTTTCTTTTGTTGAACCATAAAAATAAGATATTTTGTAGAATGTTGGCCGAGCAGTTGCTGGTAGCCATTATTATTATTATTATTATTTCATACTATGGAAGTCAATGGCTACCAGCAATTATTTGGGTGAACTATCCCTTTAAATGTATTATATTTCTCATTTTTGCTCAGTTAAACCTTAAGCACTAAAATAACTAAAACTAAATAAACTAAAGCTAAAAACTTAAGCTTAATAAAAATTTTATAGTGACATATTTAAAAACAACAACAATGAAACAAATGGAAAAAAAATAAAATAAAAATAATAAAACATGAAATCTACTTTAAAACAAATAAATTCAAAATCAATATAATAAAAAAATGATAAATGCTAAAATAATATTTATCTATACTATACTGTAGCTTTTGGATTTGTTTTGAGAACACACTGAAACTCAAGCTCCCCTTGCTGTGTTCCTTAAGAGTAGTAATATCTGATTTGTTGTTCTTTTGGGTCCAGCCTTTATGAATCATACGATTCAGTCAACAAAACCAAATCTAATGATTCTGTCAAATGAATCAAATTGATTTAATGAGTTCACCTTATTGGCCCTATACTCTCATTCACTATTCCCTAAAGTTTTTTTTTTGTTTGTTTTTTGAGTCCGAGTTTTTAAATGAATCATTTGATTCAGGTAACAAAACCAGTCTGAATGATTTAGTCACTTGAATCAAATTGACTTACTGAGTTGAACCTATCGGTTCTATCTGAACTAACTTATTGGCCCTATACTCTCATTCACTATTCCCTAAAATTTTTTTTTTTCTTTTTGAGTCTGAGTTTTTAAATGAATCATTTGAGTCAGGTAACAAAACCAGTCTGAATGATTTAGTCACTTGAATCAAATTGACTTACTGAGTTGAACCTATCGGTTCTACCTGAACTGACTTATTGGCCCTATACTCTCATTCACTATTCCCCAAAGTTTTTTTTTTTTTTGAGTCTGAGTTTTTAAATGAATCATTTGATTCAGGTAACAAAACCAGTCTGAATGATTTAGCCACTTGAATCAAATTGACTTACTGAGTTGAACCTATCGGTTCTATCTGAACTAACTTATTGGCCCTATACTCTCATTCACTATTCCCTAAAATTTTTTTTTTTTTTTTTTGAGTCTGAGTTTTTAAATGAATCATTTGAGTCAGGTAACAAAACCAGTCTGAATGATTTAGTCACTTGAATCAAATTGACTTACTGAGTTGAACCTATCGGTTCTACCTGAACTGACTTATTGGCCCTATACTCTCATTCACTATTCCCCAAAGTTTTTTTTTTTTTTGAGTCTGAGTTTTTAAATGAATCATTTGATTCAGGTAACAAAACCAATTCAAATGATTCATTCAAATGATTAAAATAAATTTACTGCTTATTGGCTGTATCTGAACTGACTTATTGGCCCTATACTCTCATTCACTAACTAAATGAATTGTCTGCTAAGTGTACATTGCTTGTACATTTGTTATTGAGGTGCATTATGGAATTTAATCTGTGCACTTGATAATGTCCCCTATAGTATTTTTCTGGTCTGGAGATCACTATGGCTGTCCTATCAATAGTGCACTATTAGTGCACCATTTCACACGCAGTCATTGACATACAGTGCAAAGAAGGGAAAAATTAGCATTAAAATGTATATATTGTTTTAGACAAACATCATAAGGCTTCAGAAGACTCACCATAATGTAGCATCTGAGTCAAATACTTCACTTTTATAATTCTTTTGTGCCTTTTTTTAAATCTTGAAAGCTTCAGTGTCCATGGGGACTAATTAGGCTACACAGAACAGCGACCAGTACAATCTCTCTGTATGTTCCACTGAACAAATTAAATCATATGGGTTTGGAACAACATGAGGGTGAGTAAGTGCTGACAGGATTTTCATTATTTATTTATTTTTTTGGTGAAGTACTCCTTTAACCTCTTGTCAATAACTTATACGTAGGATGGTATTCAACCCGTAAATAACCTTCTGTTAGACCTGACAGAAAACATATCTAATTTGTCTAAATAGTAAATGCAGAGTGCTTCAGTAGAGGATCATAAAAATCTCATTAATCTCTTTAATCAGAATGCAAAATGATGTTATGCTCTGAGGATTAGCCGGCACTGTACTAGGATTTCCAACCCAGAAAGCTTCTGTAATTAAATCAGGCCATGGGCATGGCTAGGATTTCCTCTAAACGTATGCAGAAAGCTTCTGAAAGGATTTCTGCTTAAGCTCTAGACTCCGTTCAAGGCCATTGTTCATTATGATAGATTGCTTTTGCACACTGTGCTTTGGCATGTTATGACATGTGATATGTAACAGTGGCGACTCCTGTGACCTGATGGTAAAACCACTGCATTAATTAAAACTCATTTGTTTTGGATTAAAATGTGACAGGAGGCAAAAGAACATCATGACTGGAAAGTAAATACATCATCATAACAGTAAACGAAACAGTTGGATCTTTGCATCAGTCAGTATTTGAGTTATTTCAGTATTTGAGTTATTATTTGTTGATCAGCACCAATCAATCACCAATTTCGAGTGAATATATATATATATATATATATATTACACAGAATTTTAAATACAATTTTAAATAATCTCAGACTGCGTTTATTTGACAGTAAAACAATAATAGCCAAATATTTTTAGAAATTTAAAATGTTTTCTATTTTTATATTTATTAAAATGTCAGTTATTCCTATTATGGCAAAGTTGAATTTTCAGCATAATTTCTCCAGTCTTTAGTGTCATGATCCTTCAGAAATCCAGAGTGCGCAAAAGGGCTAGTAAAATCATTCTGGACCCCTCACATCCAGCACACTCGCTCTTTGAACTGTTGCCATCTGGTCAACGATCCACCAGAACGACCAGGCACAGGAACAGTTTTTTCCCTCAGGCAATCCATCTCATGAACACTTGAAAATAAACACAACACTATTGTACATTTGTTTATTTATTTAACACACATACTTATTTACATTTCTAAATTGCACCTGTACATAGTACATTGTTTATTTTAACTTGTATATTGTGTCTTTGCTATTTTGCACATTGTCTGTATATTTGTATGTTGTTCTTTTTATAATCTGTGTGTTGTCTTGTCATTGTCACCCTGTTGCACTGTGGAGCTTCTGTCACTAAAACAAATTCCTAGCATGTGCAAACATATCTGGCAATAAAGCACATTCCGATTCTGATTCTGAAATCATTATAATATTATGCTAATTTGCTGATTTATTATAATTTTCAGTTCTGAAAACAGCTTCATGCTTAATATTTTTATGCAAACAGTGATTCATTTTTTGAGGATTATTTGATTAAAGTTTTTAACATCTTTGCTATCACTTTTGAACAACTTAATGATCAATTAAATATTACTGACACCTAAGGGTAAGGGTTGCGCAAATAAAAAACTGACTTAGTCATTATATTTAATAATGAGGTCATTTTTAAGGACATAACCTTTTGAACAATCGCAAACTCTACTGAACGACAGAAAAAAACAAAGACGCTGGCGTTGCAAGGCTGTTTTAATTTATGAACAGTATTTCTTTTGGCTGTACCACTAACAAAAACCAAGTCTAATTTATCAAGATCAACAAACTGTCTGAATGCTAACTAAAGACAATGCTTTTAAATTTCCCCAGGTGGTCAGATGAAATTGCAGTAAGATTGATTGCTGATATAGAGAGGACTATTAAACATGCTCCTGTCAACTCTGTCAGTCTGGAGATCCTCAGAAAACCAGTCAGTCTCATCATGATTTCAGCATCATCTATGTAAAATCAATGGGCAGCTGAGCCCAAAATGTAGTTCTGCGTTGTGTTTTCTGCGGGCCTGGACTTCAGGATGTTTATTATCTTGGCCGATGCTGTCTCTGGAAAGGGAAGGGGAATGAGGTTGTGCACTGGTGACATCTGAAGTATTTTCCCACAGCTGAGGATGGTTAGGGGGTTGTGGGGGGCTCCAGTGTTACCAAGAATCTGCGTCTGAACTGGCAGTTTCAACAGCCGAGTTCACACACTAGCGTGTGCTTGTACCCTCCCACATAAACACACCGATAAATCTGGACAAACTATCTAGTGACTTCATCCTTTAAGTCATTTCTATCTCTCTCTAGACTGGTCTTTGTGTGGCCTGTCACGCCTTTTGCCCTTCAGTTTCCACATTACTCTTTTAAAGCCATAATCTGAAAGAAATACTCAGAACTGAGTTCACTGGGGAGGACTGGATTTGAAAGATAGCCTTTGCTGTCAGAGAGTAAAAATGCATAGTCTTTTCAAGACAGTGCAACCATGCATGACATTTTTTCAGGTGTCAAGGCCTAATTTTGACAGTAAGTGATAGTTAAATAATTCCATATATTATTGTAGGAATGCTTTGAATTTTTGTGCTTGAGGGAAATCTCTTGCTAGATAGTTTGTATTTTTAGCTGGTGCCAGTGGGTTTAAGTTCATTCACTGACACCACATAAAAACAGAGCCTCAAATGCATTCATAAAATCATTCTTAATAATCTTATACTTGCTGTCATTATGATTTAACTAATGCATAGGACATTCAAATTGCAACAGATGCAATAATAACTAAGACTTTCATGTCTGAACCAGGGTTATTATAGTCAACTATAAAATAAAATAAAATAAAATAAAATAAAATAAAGTAAAATAAAATAAAATAAAATAAAATAAAATAAAACAATTTCAGCTAGTTCCCAAGTTCTTGTTTTAATTTAGTTTAAAGTTGTACTAAAATATTTGTAAATAATAATAAATAAAAAAATAACAAATTCTAATAACAATGACTAACTAAAATTATCATATTTATCATATATATACCTCACTGATATTAAAATAATACTGTCCAAACAAACGCTGTGATAATGTTACATTTTAATATTAAGTTTTAATGTTGATTAGGGTAGGAACATTGTTAATATGCAGTGAGTAAATAAATAAAACACTTTTTATAGTTTTTTTTTAACAGAAATCATGTAATCATATAACACAAAATGAAACAACTAAATAAATAAATGATGAACTAATGAATTGAATATTTAATCTATATTTAATTTTTATTAAATATTAAAATCTATATTTAATTTTTAAAATAGATAAATAAAACCCAATCTTTTGGACAATAAATATTGTAAATTTCACTGTTAAAACACATGACAACATATCCTCACCTGAAATACATGAAAAATATTTATGAACTTTGCTGTTGCCTTTTGAAAAGCAACATTCCTTTGCCTATAATATTTCAAAATTATGGGAAACAGGAAAGTGTCTGCAAGGATACATTACAATACCAGCGACTAACAGCAGGATTTCATATTAGAATAGCGTTAGCACATTCATTTCTGTGCCTTGCACGTAACAGTCAAGGCAAGACAGCTAAATCTAGATGAATAGCTTTCAAAGAGATGTGCAGAGAGTTTTCTTAAATATAGTCTGAGGACTGGCTAAGACCTAATGTCTCCTCATAAAGAACGCTCATTCCTTTTCTTGGCCAGAGCGGTGGATGCAGACAGAGTGGTTCAGGACCTGGACTTACAGAGCGTCCCAGACTGGGAATACTTTCTCTGGATCTGTTGAGCATTTTTCCAGACGCTGATAAGCAAATAGAAGAAAATTATACACGTATACATGCATTCTTTCTCTTTATGTATGTAAGCCATGAACTACTGGTATTTTGAATAGTGGCAAGACAAAAAAAATACAAAAATACAAATCAAAGTCTTTTTGTGATACCACGAGATTACTTTTATAGCATTATTTATAGGATTGTGTATTTGTTCTGTGTAACAAGGTGAACCGAGTCAATTAGGATCAAGATACACATCTGAAGGATCATGCAGGAATTGAGTTAAATTGAAAATTGAACTGGCTTTTGCAATTGAGAAGCTATTGGAAGAAGACAGCAGGATTTAGGAAGTGGAAACGTTCCAGTCATCTCTGCTTCTTAGGCTAATACATGCCCTCTCATTCAAACAGTCTTAGTATTCCATTATTCCAGGTAAAATAAATACTGTAGTTACTGCAGCCAAAACTTGGTATAACCATAAGCTATATTTAGTGGAGAGAAATAAAAGAAGGTGATGAAAAGGTGGGTATGTAATGTATGATGACACATGCGAGGATAAGTAATATTAGGTCTAATATCATCTTAAGATTTTATTTGGTTTTGATGCCACATGCTGAAATAGACTATAGCCTGCAGTAGAAGGATTTTAACCTCATATCATAGTGTGGACACAAACAAATGTGTGGATGGTAAACACTGGAATATTTTAGTAATGTGGCCCAAAAGTAATAAATCAACAATTACAAAAGTGATGGGACTGGACACAAATATTTGAGGTCAATCACCACAGGGCCACAATTCCTGGACTTGATATTATTAGAGTTTATTGTAAGAGGAATTCAGCTGGGGATACGAGCGTGATACAGACAAAATGGAGACTAGACACAAATGTTTTTTTTTTTTTTTTTTTTTTTTTAAATATGTATTCAAAACCATTTTACATTTATATTTGACAACTGTTTTATAGTAGAAGTGATTGTGTTATGAATGTTAGCTTAAACCAACAATAATATCCACTAATGCGCAATATAGTCAGATTCTGCTTCATGCTGTTTTTCTTTGTTCACTTCAGTCTTTTTAAATCCTTTATTGAAATACATTAAATTAAAATGACCCACTTAAAATAATCAGGGTTACAGCCTGGAATGTGCAAACACAGACAAGCAGGGCGATGCAAACTGTGAAAATTCCAAAAATGTATTACAAATATCTCTGTCATATAATGTTCTAAACTGTCATCCAGACACTTCAAAACGTGGCAGTGGAAACATTTAATATTTGACAGGAAGAACATAGAGGGACTGTCTGAACGATCATCATCATCAATGAGCTCTTTCAGATGTTCAATTCCGAGTGTACAACTCATCTAGAATGAAAGATTCATAAATGACTAATTCCGCTCAGAGGACATCAGTCCTTCTCAGAGGAAATTATGATACAGAAGAAATTCACTACAAGAGCAGCGAGGGGCTGTCCAAGACCTTTTGCGCAGAGAAACTCATTTTAATCTGCCTTTGAGCCAAAGGAGCGAAACATTTCAACACAACAATTACAGAAAGACTATCTGCACGTCTCGGTGCGCGAGAGGGAATTGGATCAGGTGTTGGAGTCTGTCTTTGTGTCTCAGGCATGTGTCCAAATGATTTACGAGATGCATAGCAGAGACGACGTATGTGCGGCAAAAACCATAAAGTAAACGCTTTGACAGTCTCTGTCTTCACGCAGCGCAAAGAGGAAGAAAACAAGAAGAAGGGCCTAGAGCTGAGAGTCGAAAAACTGGAGACATGACTCACCCACTCACCAAAACACAAGCCCACTCTCAATGTATTCAAAGCGGCCAGAACCCGTAATTATTTTGTTCCACAAGACACACCAGCATGACTGAGCAACCACGTCTAATTATAAGACATAATTATTACGTCCTGCAATTACTGATTCGACATGAAGTGGTCAAAGTGGATGCTTATTTTTCTAAGGTCATATTGACCTTTTAATATTACTAATAACGTTGTAGAATGTGATATTTCTTCAACACAAACCAAGCCAAAAGAAATCAACATTCCCATCCAAAGTTGTGAATGTAACTTTTAAATAAAACATAACCCATAAAACATTTGTGAATAAAGTGCTGGTTAGTTTAGTTCTATCATGACAACTCTCAGAAGGTTTTAGCATGTTAATGGATATGTTAATTTATTTGGTCTTGGGGGAGCAGATCTGCTACGCTGCTAAATTGCTGCTGCTATTGATTGCTGTTGTTGCAGATTATTGCTGCTGCAGCTGCAACCTGGAACTTGCTGCCAATGCATACACTGATAAAGTGCTGTGAGTATTTAAGACATACTGCTGCATATGTAGCATATATCCCATAGCAGATCTATACAGGTGGAGCTGGGGATGTGGAGGGATTCGGACTCTGAAAGCACGCTGTGAAGTGTTCTGTGGATACTAACCAGCCATTTAAATGTAAAGCAGCAAGCTTATTGGCTGTGTATGCAACATGAACCAATCAGCTTGTGCCAAGTAGTTTTATGCTGTGAATACCATCAGTTTGTGTTAACAACTAATCAGTCTGCGCCATCTAGAATTTCATGACAGAACTTGGCATTTATCTAATCTATCAGGTTGTTGAGGCAAAGTCACATTACTTTTTTTATGGGAATTGAGGAATTTATTCAGTAAATGTGTTTCCATCGTAATCTACGTCCATGCCTTGTTATCAGATAAAAAAAAATAAAAAATATCAGACTCAATAAAGCACATACGTTTCTTTACGCACATTTTTTAGAATTTATAGACATCTTGGCATTTCCATCTATTCATTTCCTATAAAAATAGTTCAGGTCAAAAGTTTACATACACCTTGCAGAATCTGCAAAATGTTAATTATTTTACAAAAATAAGAGAGATCATACAAAATGCATGTTATTTTTTATTTAGTACTGATTTTTAGACAAAATAAGAAAAATGTCATTCTGTTTAAAGGTTTACACTCCTGGCTCTTAATGCATTGTGTTTTCTTTCTGAAGCATCAGTGAGTGTTTGAACCTTCTGTAATAGTTGCATATGAGTCCCTCATGTGTCCTCAGTATGAAAAGATGGATCTCAGAATCATACAATAATTGTCGGAAAATGTTCAAATACAGAAAAATTCTTAAAAACCAAAGAATTTGTGGGACCTGATGGATTTCTTATAAGAAGAGCGGGCAGTTTAACTGGTCAGGACAAACAAGAGCCTCATGAACAGCTATCATTAATTAAGCGTATGTAAACTTTTGATTAGGGTCATTTTTTATAAATTCAACTATTATTTTCTCTTGTGGACTATATGTGAACATCTTTTATGTAAAATATCTTATTCAAGTCAGTATTAAATAAAAAATAACATGCATTTTGTAATTTTGTGTCCTCTTATTTTGGTAAAATAAATAACATTGCAGATTCTGCAAGGTGTATGTAAACTTTTGACTTCAGCTGTAGCTTTTCATTGCAATTCATTGTTAGTTTTATTGTAACAGCTTTGCTACTCTAACTTTGATGCTTTCGCCAAACTTGCTGTCATTTACGTCAAGTGTGATCTCTTGACTCCACTTATGACCACTGGCAGGAAGTGATGGGTTACACTTTCAAATATTATTTATTATTTATTTTTATTTTATTTATTTTTTACACACACCTCTCGTTTTACTTCAGAATACATTGATTCATCAACTGGGTCGTATGGATTTTCTTCCTGGATTTCCGGAGCTCCCATACACTAACAGAGATAGATCATATTTCTAGAAATCTTTCATATTAAAAAAGTTAGTCATATTCATCTGCGACAGCATGAAGAGTGAGTATTCCACATGATGAGAATATGTTCATTTTTTCATTTAACATGTTGAGAGTGTTGATAATAGTTTGCAAGGATCTGAAAGGGCCATTATAGGCAGTTCAGTGCATTTACAATGCAAAAATGTCTCTAAAAGGCACTGAATTGGCTTACATAATGAAAACAAATCTATGCATTTACTTTTTTGCATTTTTAACCGTACTTTTTAGAAACATGACTCATCTGCAACAAAGCAAAGTTATGTACAACTAAACCTGAATGATAGCAGAAAGGAAAGTGCTTTATTTGACATAGACTGACACAGTCTCTGGAGTGATGCCAGTGTCTTTACAAACAAGCGCTTTGAATCCCTTCCGAACGCTTCCCCCAGCAACATGAAAGAGCACTTTATTTTTGATACATAAAGGTGAAATTACACAAAATAGGGTCCAACAAATGCAAGAGCATGAATTTCACTGCATGCTTCTAAAACATTTTTATTGAGCTGGAAGTGAAGAGGACAGTTCTTTTGCTAAGGCTGTGGAGAATGTTGAGATGTGAATGAAACTGACACTGTGAATGATACAGTGAATTATCACACAGTGAATAGATGGGATACATGCAGTGCTGAGTAAAACTTACTTGAGCTTACTCTGAATTTAATAAAAGCTCTCATCCAAAAGATAATTTTAGTGGCAGATACGGAAATCTGTACTGACTTCATTAATATTAATAGCAAACGATTCATTAAACTATTTTTGAATATGATGATTCTGATGTTGCACATTTAAATGGAATTCGTCAAAGACCTGAATAAAAAGTCTACTTACGGGTCAGAATATTTGTACAGTGCATATTTTTTTAACACATGCGTTTTTCAAGTCACTTCAGAAAACTGATTATTATTGCCTTAATCTCATGATGAACTAAAGTGGGTTTAAATATCCATAATAAATATATCTGAGGGGGAAAGCCTCTTAAGCAAGCTAAATTTCAGTCCATAAAAAGTAAATCATTGCATTGTTCAAAGTTTCTGCCAATTTTATGCAGTGTACTTGACCACAGTAATCTTATCCAAATCTCATTTCTAAAGGACTGTCATTATATAAAAGTTAGCTGGCTGGGTCATGCTTTGAGAACAGACAGAAACCAAACAGACTATAGCAAACCTAATGTTTTCCATTTTAACATGAGAGGTGTCTGGCGTGTCTGATTGGTGCTTTCATTTTAGGTTTAGGTCCTGCAATTTGTCTTTTTGCCTTTTTAAGTAATGCTAACAGTAAAATCTGTGTTCCTTACTTCAGTACAGGACTAAAAGTAAGTACTCTTTACAGTAAGTTGTGGCCAGTTGTGGCTTTAATGTGTGAAACGGTGTGAAAGCACCACTGGAATTTGGTTTGGTAGCATGCAGGACAGTCTCAAGCCAGTTAGAGCCTAACTGATAGTGTTCCCCCATCTGCGGTCTGAATAAATGCTTGTGGAATGTAGCGGTCTGTATCATCACCAGCAGCAAATATTCAGCTTTCACACCTCAGCTCACAGTTAAAAGGATTAGGCAGCTCAGCGGCAGTAAAAGCCAATCTCACTCCCTCCTGTAAATGGCATCATCTCATATATCACACCATCTGAGTCCTGGCATGTGCTTCTTTTCTGGTAAATCACTCTCTCCAAATGAAAATAGCTTTGGCCTTAAATTTTGGTCCTATGTGTTACATCACAAAGCTAAAATACGCAAATGCTTGAAGAAATCAAAGCTCACACACACACACACACACACACATATATATATATATATATATATATATATATATACACTACAAGTCAAAAGTTTGGACACACCCTCTCATTTAATGTTTTTTTTTTTTATGAAGTCTCTTATGCTCATCAAGGCTGCATTTATTTGATTGAAAATACAGAAAAAAAACGTAATATTGCAAAATGTTGTTACAATATAAAATAATGTTTATATATATATATATATATATATATATATATATATATATATACTTTACAATATAATTTATTCCTGTGATGCAAAGCTGAATTTTCTTCAGCTGTTACTCCAGTCTTAAGCGTCACGTGATCCTTCAGAAATCATTCTAATATGCTGATTTATTATTAGACTTATCAATGTTAGAAACAGTTGTGCTGCCAAATATTTTTTTGCAACCTGTGATTCTTTTTTCAGAATTCTTTGATGAATAACAAGTTCAAAAGAACAGCATTTATTCAAAATATAAATCTTTTCTAACAATGTAAATCTATGCTATCACTTTTTATTAATTTAACACATCCTTGATGAATAAAAGTATTAATTTCTTTCATAAAAAGATAGAATAAAAATGTACTGACCCCAAACCTTTGAACAGTAGTGTATATTGTTAGAAAACCTTTCTATTTTAAATAAATGCTGTTCTTTTTTAACCTTATATATATATATATACACTGCCATTCAAAAGTCTGGGAACATTAAGATTTTTATTGTTTATTTAAAGAAGTATTTTTGCTCACAAAGGCTGCATTTGTTTGATTACAAATACAGAAAAAAAAACTATTGTGAAATATTGTTGCAAATTAAAATAGTGTTTTTTCGATTTTATTATGCTTCAAAATAGAATTTATACCTGTGAAAAAAATCGTACTGATCCCAAACCTTTGAACAGCAGTGTCTGTGTGTGTATGAAGAGTTTAGATGCAAAACCCCTAAAAGCCATCTTGATCAAAAATTAGATAATGATACTGAGTGAATGCTCTTGACACATATTATTCATCCACCAAATACTACAAATACTTCAAACTCGCTAAAATCCCAGGCTCAGCCCAATCAGAAGTACCAGTACTTAGGTAGAAACCTATACATAGGAGCTTTCTTGTTTTAAAGAAAGATGTCAGATGGATTTAGGGGCTTTTACATTTGAACTATTCATATAAGATTCAGATGCAAACCCCCCTAAAAACCATCTTGGTCAAAACTGAGATAATGATACTGAGTGAATGCTCTCGACACATAGTATACGTCTATCAAATACTTTTACCTCAAACTCGCTAAAATCCCAGCCTCAGCCCAATCAGAAGTACCACTACTTACCTACCTATGCATAGGAGCCTGTTAAAATTGCTTATTTAAGAAAAAAACATCAGATGGATTTAAAGGCTTTTGCATATGAACTCTTCATATATAGTCTTAAATTCAGCGTTTCACAAGCTGTATGTGCATGTAATGTAATGCTATGTAAATTACTCATGCAGATGATATGCAAATGACCAAACTCTGCATGCTTCAAGCGTGCTTCAACAGACTCACTTTATTGCAAAGCTCTGAAGCAGTAGAAGACTTCTTAAAATAGCCATAACAGCTTTTTTATTATTATATATTTGTTTGATCATTTGGGTATGTGTTTGTGGTTTGTCTGCATTGTAGGGACCTGCATGGAGCATTGCTTGATACACATACTAAATAATGAATTAATAAAAATGTAAAAATACAGAAAGTTTGTTTGAGAGTTCAATTTAAGGTCAGGAGATATAAAAGTTCACTAGTTCAGTATAAATACAACAGATTTTAATGAAATAATCTATATCTATTGTTGCGCAATTAAACAAATATATTACGTTTTTGCATGATTGGACCTAATGTGTATTTACATCGCATTCATGTTATGCAAAACGTGGTTTGATAAATAAAATACCTTATTAAAAATAGATAATAGAGAACTGAATCCAGGTCAGAACTGCTCATTAGTCCCAAGAAACCTATATAGTTCCTTGCAGCAGCCTGATGGGAACAGATTGTAAATGAGCACTCTAAAATGCATAATGAATTCTGCACCAAATTCTTATCTCTGTGATTGATTGGGACTCATCTGACCCATCTAAATTGAGTACAACAGAACTTCCAGAGAATTTCTGTTACTGCCATTGGCATTATTTAATAAAATGGAAATATCTGTAGTCAACACACTTTGCAGATCATTAAGGAAACACTCAGACAGACATAAAATGAGAGAGATTTTCACCTGCAACCCACAAAACTATTTTTCACACAAAACACTCTCAATTACCTACAGACAAGTTTGAATAACAATATTTTATTCTTTCAAATAAATGAGAGAGTTAAGGGTATATTTTCCAACATCTTATGGATGATAATGGTGGCAAATGAAGCACAATCAGTCTTTTCTCCTACCTCAAACTGTGTTCAAAGTGATTGATTTGAAAGGCACAATATGTCCAGCCAAATGCACACAAAGTCCCTAGTGTTTTCTTACAGGAAGGCTGCATCTGTTGCTTTTGGCTGTTGTTTGTTTTATTTAATTTTTTTTTTCTCAAACACATGAGTCATTCAATCTGTCTCATCTCAGGAGTGTTTCATTTTTGTACCTCAGAAGCTTTCCTGATTGATCCTAAAGTTATGTTTGAAAGGGAAAATCTGTGAGCTGATAAATCTGACAAAGAACAGCTATCAAACAAAAAGTTATGAATTATCATTATCTATAGTCATTCTAAAGAACTATTTGCATAAATTCAATTTAATTCAGAATTTACTGATTAGAGATTGATAATGTGATGTTGACCATTAAAACCAAATGTCTTTTCACAGCCACTTTCAAGTTCAAAGTCTCTTTTCTTCACTAAAAATTAATGAAACCTAACTCAACAAACATAACAAAAGTAAATATTGCCTAATCTTGACAAATTCAATAGCACTTACAATACTGCTTTGACGTGCAAAAAACTATAATTAGGCAATCACGCAATGTTGTTCAGAATATTTAGTCCAACAGCTTGACTACAAATAAAATGTTGCTCTATACAACAGCTCAGTAAGAGATTAATAGCCTTGACCATGTTTTATTAGTTACTTTTTCTATTTTCACACTGCAAAAGAAAATAGTTAGCCAACAAAGAAAGTCAGAATTATCTCTGAGCGACACCTCATATAGATAAATCGATGTTTTAAACAAATCATTTAAGCAAATGATTCAGTGACTCACTCCTAAAAGACAGTCACTTGTTTTGTTCGAGGATGAATCATGCTGCATCCCAATTCTCCTACTTATATGCCCTGAAAATATCTAATCTAATTGTGTCTTTAATGGATCACTCTGTCACTTCATTATGTGCATCCTGTCGCCGTTTAAACTGCCTGTCACGTCTTGTCACAGTTACATCCTCCATGTTTCATTAAATTTCCTACCCTACTGGAGAGAAATAATGTAGCATGTCGTTCTGCCAGTCGCAGGTTGCTGAACCTTAGTTTGATTTAACCCACTAGTACACAACTAAATACATGTAATACCGTTCTAATTACATTAAAATGACAGAATATTATACAGGCATAAGCTACTTAAAATAAAGTGTATCAAGGTTGTACTTAAGTGTACTTTATGTATATCTATACTGTACACCTTATGCAGCTGCACCTTAGTTTGATTTAACCCACTAGTACACAGCTTAATACATGTAATACCTTTCTAATTACATTAAAATAACAGAATATTACACAGGTATAAGCTACTTAAAATAAAGTGTATCAAGATTGTACTTAAGTGTACAAGTATCTGTGTAACAGACTCAGTCTGTTACATATGTGTAACAATAGCTGCCTATTATATCTACATAATTACAAACTGTAAGTACAGGCTGTTCTATAACTTAGTTGCATAGTAAATACATTATGTTTCATGTAAGTACAGTGGCTACTACTAAGTACTTAATTAGGAAATTACTGTATTAATGTATTATGGACACCTTAAAATAAAGTGTTACCGAATCGAGTGTATGTAAACTTTTGAACAGGGTCATTTTTATAAATTCAATTATTATTTTCTCTTTTGGACTATATATAAATGTCTTTTTATGTGAAATACCTAATTCAGGACGGTACTAAATAAAAAATAACATGCATGTTGTCCTCTTATTTTGGTAAAATAATTAACATTTTGCAGATTTTGCAAGGTGTATGTAAACTTTTGACTTTAACTCCAAAAAGTAAAATCATGCAAAATGCTTCACTTTACTGCAGTTGCTGTTCTTTTATTTAAGCTAAGAGGCCATGTTGATGTTATATTGTTAAAATTACTTCATGTGATACAAAAATGGGATACAAAAATTTTGAAACACAGTGAAATTTGCATAAGCTTGAATTTCTTGTCTACCTTTGGGACAGGAAACACAATACCTTTGGGATCTGGGTACCCTTTGGGATCCTCATTTCAGCCTACTATGATTTGGGACACACTAATATAGTCTTATAGTATAGTCTGCTAACTGGGACACCCTCACACAAAATATCAAATCATGTGTATTCATGTTGAAATGACTGCAGGTTACCAAAAGCAAAAAATCACCAAACAATAATAAATGCGACCTTTAGAGTGTTTAGCACAGAAATATCTTCTCAAATGACTACAAAAAGCCTCAAATGACATTTTTTTGTGAGAATAAGTTAACAAATGCTTGCTTTTAGGTTAAGCGTCTGAAATGTCCCTTTCTTGTTGAAATCTTATTGTCAATGTCAGTGAAACTGACATTGCAAACATGAAAAATATACACCCAGTTGTGAGATACAAAGTTCCAAATACAAAAATAAATAATTATTCAAACAGTTATAAAAGCTAAAAGCTTAAAGGGATAGTTCACACAAAAATTTAAATTCTGTCATTAATTATGCACCCTCATGTTGTTCCAAACCCATAAGACCTTAGTTTATCTTTGAAACACAAATTAAAATGTTTTTGATCAAATCTGAGCCTCCATAGACAGCAAGGGTTTACCACGAACAAGGACATCATTAAAATAGTCCATGTGACATCGGTGGTTCAACAGTAATTTTATGAAGCTAAAAAAAAAACTTTATTCAACAATTTCCTCTCCCCCAGGACAGTCAACCACCACTATTGAGAGTACCACGGTATCCCTTTAAGACACTGCACAATAATCCCAAAATAAAATTTTGCCTGACAAAGATGAAGCGCTTTAACACATCAGAATGACATCATTACACTGGGAGCATCCAAACAATTCCCCAAACTGTCTAATTCTTGCATTTCAGACTTTAAACTGTGGAAATCTGTGCAGGTGAGATGAATGTCTTAGTAGCCAACTCCTTGCTCCAGAGCTCATTTATCGTCTAAACATCAGTCTGCATGGAAAATAAGCAAGCCACAGTACTGCTTGTTGGTTTGTAACTATTAATCTACTACACCAGTCATCAAGAATCACTGTTCTATGGCAAAGTAAATCACACAATCCCGCATTAGGAAACAAAACAAACAGCACATCTTTAACTTCACATGAAGGGATGCATATGCTTTGATCACTGCAGTAACTGCTGTATGCTCTGTTTGTTGTTTTTAATATATGATCTGGGAAGATTCAACTACTGAATGAATGGATATTTTCACTCTAATATCAAAATGACCTAGATTTAGAGTCCAGTCATAGGAAGTGACCTCCAAGACCCCCCACAAAACAACAGCAAACAAAAAGCAGACCTCTCTTTAATGTTCCATAAAGGAAAGGAAATGTATGTCATTTCTTAATGAAAATAGTGTGTTTGCTAAAAATGGTATACTGAATTATATCATTGATAGAAGCTTTTTATATTATAGATTATGTAAATAAGGTTATTTTAATATTGTAATTGCAATAATTCATTATATACACACCACACTGTTTTATGAATTCCATTGATAAACTAGATAAAAAGTTTGTGAAGACAAACTTTAAGTTGTCTTGAGAAAGCCTGACCAGAACGTTTTTAAAGTTTTTTAAGTTTTAAAAGTTTGATAGTTTTCAGTCTGAAATAGTTTGAAGTTTAAAGTAGTTTTAAAGCTTAAAGCATGAATGTTTTGAAGACAATACAGTCAGATAGATAGATAGTCAGATTGCAGATAGATAGATTAGCATGTTACTAGCATGTGTTTAACATGATTAGCATGCCACTAGCATGTCGTTAGCATGTTTCTAGAATGATTAGAAAGTTACTAGCATGCTGTTAGCATGATTAGCAAGTTACTAGCATGATTCTAGCATGATTAGCACGTTGCTAGCATGTTTTTACAATGATTAGCATTGTTACCAGGATGTTTCTAACATGATTAACAAGTTGATAGCATTTTTCTAACATGATTAGCAAGTTGCTAGCATGTTTCTAGCATGATTAGCAAGTTACTAGCATGTTGCTAACATGATTTCCAAGTTGATAGCATGTCTAGCATAATTAGCAAGTTACTAGCATGTTTTTACAATGATTAGCATGTTACTAGCATGTTTCTAACATGATTAACAAGTTGATAGCATTTTTCTAACATGATTAGCAAGTTACTAACATGTTACTAACATGATTCTAACATGATTTCCAAGTTGATAGCATGTTTTTAGCATGATTAGCAAGTTACTAGCATGTTGTTAGCATGATTGCATGTTTCTAGCACGATTAGCAAGTTACTAGCATGTTGCTAACATGATTCTAGCATGACTAGCAAGTTGCTTGCATGTTTCTACAATGATTAGCATGTTACTAGCATGTTTCTAACATGATTAACAAGTTGCTAACATGTTTCTAGCATGATTAGCATGTTACTCGTATGTTGTTAGCATGATTAGCAAGTTACTAGCATGATTAGCATGTTACACATTTAATTTATACAGTGGGGTCCAAACATCTAAGAGCACAATTGCAAGTGCTTCTGTTCAGCCTTTTTTTTTTTTTTTTTTTTACTGCACTTTGTTTATTTCCATGTTTAAATTAGATTTTGAATCCCATATTTTCAGTGTGGTCTCAGATTTTTGGACCCCACTCTATACAGTATATGAATAATGGATACATCACCACACAAACCATTGTTGCTGATCATTCGCCTTGACACACAAATCAAAGACGCAAAGCTTCTTTATAGCTTCAGTAACTTCAAGATTCATAGTTCAGAAAGATTCTTTTGATGGATGAACACTTGACTGTATCATGACGGGACTGCTGCAGCATTTCCAGGTCATATTATTAAAGCAACAGGCAGTGCCTCTCGAAGAATGCTTCTTCTGATATGAGTGGTAAAATGTCAATCTGCAGTCAATGATGAGAGACAACACAACATTATGGCATTTAGCTGTGATATTTAGCCTCCTTTGTTGATTGACCCAGTAATGCTATATGGCCTTTCCTCTGTGTGACTGCTGATGGCAGCTGCTGCAAATTGGGTTCACAAGAACACAAGCATATTTGGAAAGACTAATCATTTCTGATAACTCACGAGTGGTAAAGCTCAGAATGTGAATTGTAGTAGAATAGTGATGACTGGTGTCACTAATTCATTCATATTCACATTAGCCTGCGTCATGGTACTCTTGTGAACACCCATAGAAGACTGACACAGAGGAGAATAAATTGTTGAATAAAGTCTTTATTTTTGTTTTCTTTGCGCACAAAAATATTCTCGTAGCTTCATAAAATTATGGTTGAACCACTGATGTCACATTTTAACAATGTCCTTACTACCTTTGTGGGCCTTGAACGTGGTAGTTGCAATTGCTGTTCAAAAAAGGTCACAAAGCTGTCATATTTCAGCAAAAAAAATATCTTCATTCGTGTTGAGAAGACTAACGAAGGTCTTACAGGTTTGAAACAACATGAGAGTGAATAATTAATGACAGAATTTAAATTTTTTGGATGAACTATTCCTTTAACAAGAATGCCAAAAACTGCAAAATGTTTAAGAAACCACTTTATTTTGGATGATCTTGATCTGGATATTTTTGGAAGGCATCACACTGAAATAAAGTACAACGAAAGCAGCTTTTACTGGAAATGGATCAACATAACTGGCATTGGGGGGAGTATTGAAAAGAAAAAGAAAAATGTTTGAAATCATAAACAGTACAGAAGAGAGAATCCGTCTACAAAACGCCTGTCATGATTTTGATCGGAGGAACTGAACAGACAGTGAGCGATTGCGATCATGACATTATTGATGAAACGCGTCAGAAAGCAAAAATAGAAGCGTATGGATGCGAGCAAGAAATGTCAGGAGAGATTATACAACCGATAACAAAACAATGAGTTTTAACATTTTATGTGCGCAGTCAGGAACAAAACCTCCCATCAGAGGCTCATTCATAATTTTTGAAGTGCATCATCCCAACCCTCATAAAACTTAGCCTATAAAAAATTGACTTTGGCATCTGTGACTTTTTCTAGAGCAGATTGTAGAGCTCCTATAAAAATAAAATGGAAAATTAATTCTGAGCGAGAGTGATGCTTTTCTGCATGTCTCACTCTCTACAGCGAATCCCAAGACATTTAATTTAGCCTTTTTTGTTCTAATAATCACACTATCATTAACCATTCAAATTAAAACACGAATTAATTTTTTTTACTAGACTTACTTGGTTAGTCTTTCCACTTGCTTTCATAACATCATATTATGTGTTTTGTGCAGAGCAGAATCTTAAAGACTTTCTTCATTTGTCAAATCTTTGCACCCCACTGTTATTTTGTTCTTGAGTACATACAGTAATGGTTTTCTTGCAGTCTTAGATTCAGTCATCAGCAGCGTGATAATACAGTGTTATGACTCTTATGCAGAGTGTACAGCTTACAAAATGATGTAGGAAACCTGCACTGGTTTCTATTGCATCTTGACACATTCAGTAATAGAACTAACAGGTCTCTTCAAAACTTGACAGAAAGACAAGTGATGTAAAATATTTGTGCTCAGATGTAAACAATAACCACATTCTCTATAAAGAAGAAATTGTTTTCTTATTATTTTACAAGCAATATTAATGAATTTGTCAAACCAACTAATGGGCAGATTATCAATAATGAGAGGATAATTATTTATTTATCTTCAGTGTCCCATGCTCCTTCTGAAATCATTCTAATATGCTGGTTTGTTGCTCAAGAAACATTTCTTATAACATTATTATTATTTAAAATTCTTTGATGAATAGAAATTTCAAAAGAACATTTATTAACATTTATTTATTTATTTATTTATTATCATTATTTATATTAAATTGTTTACAAGTGACAAGAAACTATTAATTTATTATAAATCAATCAATCTTAATGATCTCAAGCGATTAGCTTTTTTTTAGCCCTGAAGTGTGGTTGCACTCACAAATGCACACATTTAGATTGTATCATTCAAATAAATGAGCAATCTGTTTGTTTGACAGAATGCCTCTTATCTAGCCTGTCTTCTCTTGGTGAAATGGCTTTGGCGTTTTATAAAAATACTGGACACTTGCCAGTCTCTTCCTCTACAAGACTATTTAAATTTATAATGCGCAACAGGAGGTCTGCAGGACAACAGTCGTCTGCTCCACGACACTGGACATCCTGTCCTGAAATACACAGGCAAAGACAGGGACATGACGTTGCAGTTCCCCATTTGACCAGTGACAGAATATGCACATTTTATTCATTCTTGGATCTCCTTCCTACACTTTAAACGCATTAGCAGATAAACAACTGACTGCTCTTTATGTTCTCTTGTTTTAGAGAAATGGGGAACGACTGAATCTGTGACAGAAACAACAGCACCTTGAAGCTTTGATTCAGTTTGTTTTTTCAGAGTTAACTGTGCAGAGGGAAGATCTGTTAACTGTTTATAAACAAACAAGATGGCATAGGGAACCACATGAAGCTACAGCATCTGTTTACTATGATTTTTGTTTGACAAGGTTGTGTGAACTGACCCACTGTTAAACTTCTCAGCAAGGGGCTGAGACAACTATTTGACTCAACTCGAAACTATTTGTGTGCGCGTGTGTTTTTAAAGTTGGTGGAAAGGAAACAAAAAAAGAAAGAAAGAAAGCAGAAATAGCACATCCTGATTTTGCTGATTTTGATGTGTTCCTGGGTCAACATTTTAATACAAAAATTTAGTCTTGACCACATCCCTACACCTAAACATAACCTTACCCATGAGTAATCCTTAAAATCAGAGGAAATGATAGATGAATGACACTGATGTACAAGCACCAAACACTGATTATAAGCCTAAATTTCACAAAAACTATAAACTGTTTTCTAAAATCTGATTGGTTAATCACAATGTTGTTCCAGGGTCAACAAAGATGTTGATCCAGGAACTTGTTGCACTTGGTAAAATCAGGTTCTGCGGCAGGGATATTGAGACATTTTTGGACTTTCAAACACTTATTTTCAAAAACAATTATTTAAGTGAAAAATGGAACTAACCAAGCAAACCCAGCCAAACCAACCAACTAATAAATAAATAAAAACCCAACAAGAAGAAAATCTGAACTGCTTTTTAGACAACATTTTCTCCAAGATATGATA
The DNA here is from genome assembly GCA_033026305.1 of Cirrhinus molitorella. Lineage (NCBI taxonomy): Eukaryota > Metazoa > Chordata > Actinopteri > Cypriniformes > Cyprinidae > Cirrhinus > Cirrhinus molitorella. Next base: position 31,838,528 of record CM065120.1, read on the forward strand.
CAGTAATCTCTCTATCAGAGTGTGCTTTGACATTTAGACTAAAATGCTAAATCCTTTTATTGGTTTCCTTCTTTCTTAGAAGAGTTAAGTGGAGGTCACGGTTCAGACGACACTATGACCTTGATCAAAGGTCATCTTAAAGGTCAGTAATAGGAGAATTATCATGCTTGTCATGACAAAAGGCTGTTTAATATTCTTATACCAGCAACACAATTCTGTGGTGATACAGTTTGGTCATCCAAATCTATAAACACAACAAAAATAATGCCCATAAACACGAATTTATGCAAAACACATATATTAATATTAGGAATGTCAGTTTAACCTTGTTAGTACAATTTATTGTTTAAAAATAAAGATTCAAGATGTTCAAGTCTTTCTGTCTTCAGTCGCAAAGAAATTTAAGTTTTTAGAGGTTAATTGTTCTCCATATAACAGACTTCAATGGGAATCAGTGGGTTGAAGGTCTAAATTCTAGTTTCAATACAGCTTCAAAGGGCTCTACAACCGAGGAATAAGGATTATACCTAGTGAAACGATTGGTCATTTTCTAAAAAAAAAATAAAAAATCTATACTTTTTAACCACAAATTCACGTCCTGCACTAGCTCTGCTATGCACATGCGCATCTTCACTCATTACTCAATCATATCGGAAAGGTCAAGCATGGGTAATTCTTCATCTGGTACTTTGGTTTAAAAGGGAGGGTAAGGCGAAAAACTCCATCTCATGTTCACCTCCAGCTTATAAGCATATACAGGTGCTGCTCAAAAAATTAGGATATCATGAAAAAGTTTTTTATTGTAACTTATTTCAAAAACTGAAACTATATATTCTATGTATTCTAGATTCATTACATGTAAAGTAAAATTTCAAAAGTTTGTTTGGTTTAATTTTGATGATTAGTGCTTACAGCTCATGAAAGTCAAAAATTCAGTATCTCAAAATATTGGAATATGTCCTAAGATCAATCAAAAAATGGATTTGCAAAACAGAAACGTTAAAGTTCTTTAAAGTATGTTTATTTATGCACTCAATACTTGGTCGGCAGCACATATTACAGCAAATGACTTGCTCCTATCACAAATTACAGCATCAGTGAAGTGTGGCATGGAAGTGATCAGCCTATGGCACTGCTGAGTATTGAACCTTCAGATCATCTGTGTATTGTTGGATCGACTGTTTCTCATCTTTCTCTTAAAAATATCCCATAGATTCTCAGTGGGGTTCAGGTCAGGCATGTTGGCTAGCCAATAAAGCACGGTAATATCATGGTCAGCAAACCACTTGCAAGTGGTTGTTGCACTGTGGGCAGGTGCTAAAATCCTGCTGGAAAAGGCATCTCCATAAAGCTTGTCAGCAGATGGAAGCATAAAGTGCCCCAAAATCTCCTGGTAGATGACTGCATTGACTTTGCACTTGATAAAACACAATGGACCAACACCAGCAGATGTCATGGCACTCCAAATCATTACTGACTTCAGAAACGTCACACTAAACTTCAAGCAGCTTGGATTCCGTGCCCCTCCAGTTTTCCTTCAGACTCTGGGACCATGATTTCAACATGAAATGCAAAATGTACTTTTATCTGAAAAAAGGACTTTGGACCACTGAGCAACAGTCCGGTTCTTTTTCTCCTTAGCCCAGGTAAGATGTTTCTGACATTGTTTCTGTTTAAGAAGTAGCTTGGTAGTCCTTTTCCTGAAGATGTCTGAGTGTGGTGACTCTTGATGTGCTGACTCTGGCTTCATTCTACACCTTGTGAAGCTTTCCCAAGTGTTTGAATCGGCTTTACTTGACAGTGTTCTCAAGCTTGCGGTCATCCCTGTTGCTTATGCACCTTTGCATACCCAATTTCTTCCTTCCAGTAAACTTTGCAGTTAATATGCTTTGATACATCACTCTGTAAACAGCCACCTCATTCAGTAATGACCTTCTGTGACTTACTCTCTTTGTGGAGGGTGTCAATGATTGTCTCCTGGACCATTGCCAAGTCAGCAGCCTTCCCCATTAGTGTGGGGGACAAGAGATACCCGGAATTTATACTGTAGGGATGGTCATTTAATGAAACTCAAATATAAATATTCTAATATTTTGAGATACTGGATTTTTTACTTTCATGAGTGGTACGCTCTAATCATCAAAATGTTTATATATATATATATATATATATATATATATATTATGTAAGAAATCTAGAATATATGAAAGTTTCATTTTTTTAAAAAAAGTTACAATAAAAAAAAAATGAACTTTTTCATGACATTCAGATTTTTTGAGCTGCACCTGTATGAATTTTATGAAAATTTAATTTCACTAGATAAGCCCCTTATCCCCTGGCTGTGATTGCCCTTTAAAGCTGCACTGAAACTGCAATTTGCACCTTTAACCTGTTTATCCCTATTGAAATCCACTATATGGAGAAAAATCCTGGGATGTTTTCCTCAAAAACCTTAATTTCTTTGCAGCTGAAGACAGAAAGACATGAACATCTTGGATCACATGTGGGTGAGTACATTATCAGGGTTTTTTTATTCTGGAAGTGAACTTATTCTTTAATTTCTTCCAAAAAAAAAAAAAAAAAAAAAGGTATTGCCCCCAAACTTCTGAAAATTTCTTACAAAATTGTGTTACCCTCTGAAAATTCAAAGCTTCAAGCATCAAATCCAACATAATTTGATCAATAGTTATTATCTGTTTGGACAGTGTTTGAAACCTGGTGATGCAATTTTCTCTAAAATGGGAAAGGGACCATATCCAGCCAAGCAGCCATAGAAAAGATCTAAAACCCTTTCCTGTGCCCACTCAGTTGGATGTAACTGAAGCAATCATGCTTAATATTGATTGCTCTATTCAAGCTCCACATTCAAAACTAGAGGCTATGAAATCACATCACCCGAATCCGACGGCTGGTTTTATCTCAACATTGAATGAAATTTAGCTGATAGACAAGCTTCTATCATAAGACCTAAAAAGTGTCCACTACACAATGCGCGCTTGATTTACAAGAGTTCTCATTTATGACTACACAGTCTAGGGACAGTAAGAAAATAGCTTCAATTCCTGTGTACAGCTTTAAAGATGTTTCTGGGTAGATAACAGATGAATTATACATGATGAAGCATGATAACATTGTCCTTTTTTCAAGCTGTAAAAGAAAAACATTCATTTTAAGATTTTTTTTTCGGGCTCATCTTCCCGGTTTACAATCGACACTAATGCACTGATGCACTGTGCCTCACAGAATATGATATTTTCATACAATAATACACTTGTTTTCATAGACTCTTATGTTGAACATGCAAGTTTCAATACTCATGATACTTCTAATGTTGGTCAACCTCAACATCAGTGTTCATGTTATGGTGCACCATGCAATTACATCACTACCGAGTTAAACCAACAAACAACATGTACTTAATGTAATTACTTTGTGCAGCTGTGTGTAATTATACATAGTTACTGATATGGCTATTGGAATTAATTATAATAATATGTGTAAAATGGACACTGTAATATGAAGTGATAACATAATCTATTCCAATGTACAAAATACACTATTTATTAAAAAGGTTTGTGTATTGTACATCTTGTATATCTAGAACATATTTTTCTATTAAAGATAATGGTAATTAGGGACCAATTTTAACCAATTTGTGAGTCATTTTGTTGCAGCAATAGATTTTCTTGTTTCTGGTTCTTTCTTGTTGAGAATAGATTTAGGTTTAAATAAAATAGGTCAAACTTTTCACAACGTTCATTTAAAAAACAAATAACCATGAAGGTGCATGTGAAAGTGCCACAGCTTTGCATATGGTACATGTTTGCTCTTTTTTAACTTCTCAGTCAGCAAATTGCTCTGGTCTCTCAGGTTGTGTAAAACAACAGACTTCCTATTAGTTGGCCTATGGCATTTCCAAATCTCACAATTTAACGCAAGAGAGCATATTAATGTCCATTATGGCGGATCTGATTATGCTGAATAATTATCCTAATTGGAGGTCACACCCCACCTCGCAGCAGACCACCATGATGGGAAGAAACTGCAAAATGCTGAAAAGTAATGGAGGAATGTTTTGTTTGCTTTTCAGAGTTAGTGCAGCAGGATTTTGTGTCAGTGTACAAGCATGTGAGCTGAGATTCCCCTGTGGGAACCGTTATCTTCTTACAGAAAAAGGATTGAATGTTATGTGAAGCGTCTTCAAAAAGAGCTGCCTCAGAAAAGTTTGCTCAGCTGAATGATGTTATGACGATCCAAGCAAAGAATGTCAATATGGATAACCATATTCTTATTAAATATGAATATTTAACAGTCAATGCAAGTGCTGATGCATGAGTTTAATGCATGAAGTTACCTGGGAATACCTAACACCTGACCTGAATATTCATGCATGTACTGTATATATAAGGCTTTTTAAAAGCATTTTTAAAGCATTAGTTCAAAAAAAAAGAAAAAAGGAAAAAAAATAAATTTCTGTCATGTTCTCTTCTGTTTTCTGTAGAACACAAAATAAGATTAAAAGAGCACAAAAGAGAGATTAAAGACTTCCACAGTATCTATTATCTATTGTTTTATCTATTTTAAATACATTCTGTTTTTTCTACAATAAAAAAGCCTTTTTTTAAAAAAAGATCCACGCAATTAATAGTAAAATTGCATCAAGTTGAATAGAATAATCGTTATGAATTTTAGCGATTCAATATGTAAGGATTATTAAAATTAATTGGAATTGAATGGAATTTTTACTATTAATTAAACTTTGAAAATCTTTTTAAAAAATGTTTTTTTTTTTTTTTTTTTAAATCATCAAATAATCCTAAAAATAGAAAATGCATCATGGTCTCCACAAAAAAAATATTAAGCAGCAGAACCTTTTTTAACAGAAAATCTGCATGTTAGAATGATTTCTGATGGATCATGTGACACTAAAGACTGGAGTAATGATGCTGAAAATTCAGCTTTGAATCACATAAATAAATTACATTTTAGAATATTTCATTATTACCGTTTTACTATATTTTTGATCAAAGAAATTTAACCTTGGTAAATATTAACATTAAACTACTTTCAAAAAGATGAAATAATTTTGAATAGTAGTGTATATTAAAAACAAAAATAATATAAATAACACACATTTGAATTGAATTGAATTTCTATTTTGTCATTGTATGCATACAACTTTCATTGTTCCAGAAAATTTCACAATATTTAACATGCAACTTCCTCACTAGGTGCAATTAATAAATTATTGAAATAAATAAATTGCATTAGTCTGTCAAACAATTACAAGAAACAAAAGATTTACAACTCAACTAAAAAGCTTTTTGTAAAACAAAAATGTATATCTTTCAGCATCTTCATTTGGGAGATTTTATTAATATTTTCAGGTTAATTTAAGTAATTAAATGCATATAAATTATATAAACCATTTTAAGTTGTAATAATATATATATATAATATAATATATAATGTATTATAATATGTAATATATAATGATTTATATATTTCCATTTTAAATTACTATATTGCTTTACTCCTCTGAAACCCTCCACCTCCCCAGCTCCACCTGTACAGATCTGCTACGGGTATATTTTATATTTTGTGTGCAGCAGAAGTATTTCTTAAAGAACTATATCGATGTATATATTACAAGTTCTTGTACTTGCTTTGCAGCAGCAGTAAAAATCTACAACAGCATCAGCAGTTCAGCTGCGTAGAAGATCAAATACATTAACATTGTCACTTCCATTACCTAAACGCTAAAATCTTTAGAGAGTTGTCATGATAGAACTATACATTTATAACATTCATTGTGACTCCCTTCCAGATCTCACACACACTATGCTACTCAAAAAGCTATCAAAAACATAATAAACATAAAAAATAATTATCACTTAGATATGATCAGGCCAGCAAGGTAGAAACGTGTACAAACTATTTAATGCAAATATGGATATGATCACAAAGCTTAAAACATGCATACACACAAACAGCTGCCACCTTTCCACAATTTTTTAGCCTTTTGAGAATATTTCCCTGCCTATCCTTGAAGCAGCTCTCTTACACAATCCTAAAAACTGGTTCACAGCTTGACAGCGGACAAAAGGACATTTGACAGCTGCTAACATGCCCAACAGGTAAACACTTCCAACAAGAGATTACCTTTCAGTATAACAGTATTGTGTTTTATATACCAAAAAAGTCAAGATGCTGTTACTGAAAATCGCTGCTCTAAATTGGAATATTACATAACAGCGTTTTATGCTGTATTTAGATTCAAGAAACACGCTGAGCTGGTTCCGTAACTTTAAATTGCATGGCAGTCTTGTCACATCCTCATTGTCATATTTGCACAAAAATCAGCATATCTCCTTAATTGCATGTCTTCCTGCTCTCTCTCTCTTTCTTTCCCTCTCCTTCAATGCTTCCACCAGCTCTCTGTCTCCCTCTTCCTTCTCATCTTCCTCTTTTCACTCACTTTTTAATCCTTGTCATTCAATAACACACACACGTCTCACATAAGCCGCATCCATCCTTGCTGAAAGTCATGGCCAATAGTTCTTTCTGACATTTCACCAATGTGCAGATACACAATCATTGTGAGTAAAGTGACTGGGCTTCTACAAGCATCAGACACAGGTTCTTTATTTCTATTCAAGGTTCTCACACTTCAGTTTTTCAGTTTAATAGCATGTCAGCATGCTGAAGACAGTTACATTTATTACTATTATATGTCAGTGGCAAGTGGTGACTTCTTTAACCAGGTATGCTGAGTGCTAATCTTCAGAAATTTTCACTTTGATTAGTTTGCTCAAGCACGTTGCCAAATAACGTGTACCTTTAATAAACTTTGTCTATGCCAAAAGATGTAAAAAGATATGTTTTCAGTGGACTTTCAAAAATTGTTTTGCTTAAGAAATGAAAATATACAGTTACAACTTTTTTCATTTGATGTAGTCACGTTAATTTTGCATCAAATACAGTATGATTTTCGGTAATCGAGATCTGGCAGCAACAGCACATTTTTCCACTTGGGCGAGCAACTCATGGACAGCTTTTTGTACATGAATTGTGAATGAATAAGCAGAAAAGTATGTTACTGTGACTATACATTGTCTTTTTTTTTTTTTTTTTCACAGTCAAGTGTTTATTGCCTTAATGTTTCATCATTCAAAACATTTCCATCATTTCACCTAGCTACAGCGATATCGATGTCTTTGTTTATATTAGGGATTACCTGAAGAGTCATCAGTACTCTTAAATCTGTGAGACATATTTGGAGCTTCCACACCAAGAATGTAACAAATATTTGATATATGTAGCACTCCATGTAACGTGTTTTCATGACACAACAATCGGCCATATTGGCGGCATTGAACGTGAACAATGCCACTAAACTGGACGAAACGCATATTTTGTTGATTATTGCTGCTAAAAAATGGTCAATTATTGTCATGTTTTGGGCTGTACTAATCGGATGGACTGGGAAAAACATTTGGAGTACTACAGACTGCACAAAAGTTACAACAAATCAAGAAGAAAAGTGCAAAAAAAACGGTCTGAGGAACAAAAGGCGTTTGTAGTTGGCCAAACTGAATCAGGATTTCCAGGGCAAGAATCTTAACAACATTTATGTTTGTTCTTATCATTTCTGGTCAGGTAGGTGAAATATTAAGCTAATATCTTAATTAATACTGCTTTTACGTATCTATATCACCTATTTACTTTAGTTTGTCAAATATTGTCCCATTTCCTGCTTACTAAGTTCTTCTTTATATGATTTAGCAGCTTCCACACATTTTTTTCTGTGGTTTAGACAGCATAAATTAGCAGAACAACATGTTCAGTAGTACATTAATCGTGCAATCTATGCTGTTGTTTACTTTTGATTATTCCATGGAATGTCTGGATACTGGATTCTGATTGGCTGGCAGGTATGCAAGCCGTTGATTATTCTTTACTTATTACACGGCTTCGTGGAATACTCGTTTCTGACTGGTCAGTTGCCACATTCCAAGGGTTGTTATTCCCAGATAACAACCGCTAAAGCTAATAACACAGGGTCATCCGGGTTCTTCAAATCATATTGACCGTTAGTGATTATGCGTATCACTCCGCTGCCGTTGATTATTCTTTACTTATACTACGGGGCTGTAGGGATAGTTCACACAAAAATTAAAATTTGATGTTTATCTGCTTAATCCCAAGGAATCCAAGATGTAGGTGACTTTGTTTCTTCAGTAGAACACAAACAAAGCTTTTTAACTCAAACCATTGCAGTCTGTCATATCAGATATCAGATCATATAATGACAGACTGCTTCCGCGCATGCTCTACTATGGCAGAGCATGTTGACTAATCAGGCGCCTGTTGTTGTGAATGCGCTCAGGACTGTAGGACATTGCATTTTTTTTTACATTGAGTCAAAGGTTAAAAAATGATATAAATGCTGTTCAGTGTTCTAATGAAAAAACAAAGTCACCTACATCTTGGATGCCCTGGAGGTAAGCAGATAAACATCACATTTTCATTTTTGGGCGAACTATCCCTTTAATGCATAGAGGAGAGTATCCACAACTGCACCGAGTGGTTTACACTTGCTAACATGTTTTATTAAACTAAAAAGAGAAAAAGACCTTGAAAAGACTGATAGGAAGCCAGCTGCAATTTGAAAGTTTGAAAGTCATTTAAAAAAGAAAATCATTTACCTGTTGAGAGTGTGTTGTTGGATGGTTGAGCTCCAGAAAATCAGTAATAGGGTGGCTTTGACTTTGAAAAACAAATCTGTTTTTTTTTTTTTTTTAAACGGTGTATGTGCCAAAGCGGTTGTAGATCCGCTCATCCAAATCCTTCTGTAACTGCCACAGATTTGCAGAAAACTGTCATTGCTTGGCAATAAACTAATTTAGAAACAATTACATACATATAACATACATACATACATACATACAAGAGTCACTCTTCAGCACAATGGTAAACACAAAACTCAAAACCATAATAAAAACTAATGTCTGGGCAACTTCTGTCCTGCAGACTTCAGCTCCAACCCTAATCTAATACACCTGCCTGTAGCCTTCTAGTGACCTTGAAGACATTAATTAGCTTGTTCAGGTGTGTCTGATTAGGGTTGGAGTTAAACTGTGCAAGACAGTGGCCCTCCAGGACTGAAGCTGCCCACCCCTATCTTAGAGAAACATTATCTTCAAACACAATCCATTCATGTGCAATACTTTTTCCTCCATCACATTTTCTAGTGTGATGGTGAAAGGCTGTCAGCGGATCTTACAAATCACAGTAATAACTGTACGAGATTAGCAGCATGCTAAGCCAGAGGGCAATGTGAAGTAGTGCTATAACTGTCATTAGCATTATCAGATGAGATTGTGCGAAAAGACCACTGGACTGTTCAAGAACAGTCAGGGGTAAAGTCCTGCGTCTCACCACATGATGTTCAGTCAAGTTTTATTTACATAGTCAGTTGAAAATCCAAATGAGTCGGCCACATCTCTCAGTGGGTGGGCATTAGCAGGCCCAGTGTCTCGACTCCCTGCTGAGGTAATGGCCCTACCGACCTTCCAACAGGATCAAACATGTTGAAATTAACACTGCCAGTTGGCGAAATGAACTCCTATCCACCGCTTCTCTTGAAAAACTGACTAGCCATTGTTCAATTCAGATTTGATCAAAAATTTTCACAAATACAGTTGAAGTCAAAAGTTTACACCTTGCAGAATCTGCAAAATGTTAATTGTTTTACCAAAATAAGAGGGATCATACAAAATGCATGTTATTCTTTATTTAGTACTGACCTGAATAAGATATTTCAAATTAAAGACGTTTACATATAGTCCACAAAAGAAAATAATAGTTGAATTTATAAAAATGACCCTGTTCAAAAGTTACATACACTTGATTCTTAATACTGTGTTGCTACCTAAATGATCCACAGCTGTTTTTTTAGGGATAGTTGTTCATGAGTCCCTTGTTTGTCCTGAACAGTTAAACTATTTCTGGTCTCACAAATTCTTCAATCACACTGAGGACAACTGAGGGACTCATATGCAACTATTACTATACGGAAGGTTCAAATGCTCACTGATGCTCCGGAAGGAAAAAATGTTGCATTAAGAGAGGGAAGGTGAAAACTTTTTGACTTTGAGGATCAGGGTAAATTTTTACTTATCTTATTCAGGTCAGCACCAAATAAAAAATAACATGCATTTTGTATGATTCTTTTATTTTGGTAAAATAATTTACATTTTGCAGATTCTGCACGGTGTATGTAAACTTTTGACTTCAACTGTATAGCTATAGATTATATAGAACGCATTGAGCAAATGCAATAATCTTATTAGTTTTGGGTTGTAGTCTTAATAGATTTCAGCTGCAGTTACTGAAAAGTATACTGTTTTCTTTAATGCTGAGGTTAATTAAAGTAAGCCTGTGACTGTATAGGGGGGTAATTTTGACCACGCATTCCTCTGTAAGAAACACAGATGAGGAGAACCAGAGGAAATGAAAGCCATGGGCACCACCTCAGTAGAACCTAACAGAGGCATATGGAGACACACTGTCCCCTTGCTCTTAAACCACGCCACGTCCAGTCAGCGTGAGAACAGCCTGTCCAGGCATCCGGACCCTTGGAGTCGAGGGGACACAGAGAGTCCTTCTCTAGAGACTTCACTAAGTAAACTTGTGTCACTGTTTTGCAATCAAGAGGGATTTACACTCAGTGTCAAGCACAGGACAAGAGGATATGGGTGTGTGTGGTGTGTGTTTGTGTGTATAGATCACCATGTTTGTGACTATTTGTTATCAAATCACTTACAGTGTTGACAGAGTATGACAAAGCTAATGCACTCTCCAAAGGCAACTAGGGTTGTCTTTTTTTCTTGCCACTGTTCCTCCCACAATTCTCTTTCCATGTCTCATCCTTCCATAAGAAGACAACATGTTATGATCATGACAAAACTTACAGTAAATAAATCAGCATCTATACAAATGTTTTTAGAGCTGTCAATCTTAATCAAAATAATACATATAGATAATTTGTAAAATGGCTTAACAAATATGGCTTGTTTAAAAAGAAGAATATATATATATATATATATATATATATTCTAATTTATTAAAACACAAGCTAGCCAAAATCACGCTTCGAACAAAGAAAGACTTTTTATATCCGTCATTTATGTCAGTCTCACACTGTAGAGGCTCTCTAATAAGAGACTGTAGACTAATTAAATGTTTCGCTTGTGTCACACTCCCACACAAGAGCATACAGAACAAATGCTAACTAAACTCTAAATGAAAGCTCTAACCCTGAGCATCGCAACTATACTGCTGCTTCAGAAGAAGATATGTGGCTCTCGGTAGAAAATACTCTAATTTTCAATGAATTATCACAGATTAAAACTTTTCATTACCATTCTGTATGTTACCACTATACTTTTCCACCTTTTGACTTTCATAAAGTTTCAGAATTCAGACATCATTTTTCATGTTCGTTTGTGTCTGAACTGGTTTAGCACATTTGCAACCTAAGTCTGACAGTGCTAAATTAGTTTGCACTGCTGCTGAAACTATTGTATTTGTGTTGCAAAGCCAATAAATCACTTTTTGTTTCTTTCATACATATTATACTATGAAATGATATATATATATATATATATATACATACACACACACACACACACACACACATATATATGTACACATATACACACACATATATTTATATATACTTTTCATAAATATATATGATATTAAGGCAAAATAAGACAAATTCTTCATTCCGTTCAAAAGTTTACACCCCTAGCTCCTAATGCATCGTTTTTCCTCCTGGAGCATCCGTGAGCGTTTGAACCCTCTATAATAGTTGCATATGAGTCCCTCAGTTGTCCTCAGTGTCAAAAGATGGATCTCATAGTCATACAGTCATAGTTGGAATGGGTTCAAATACACAAAAATGCAGAAAAAACACATAATTTGTGGCAACTGAAGGATTTTTCTGAAGAGCAGATGACAGTTTAACTGTTCAGGACAAACAAGGGACTCATCAACAATTATCACTAAACAAACAAACAAAAAAGGTAATAACACAGTATTAATAATCAAGCGTATGTCAACTTTTGAACAGGGTCATTTTTTATAAATTCAACTATTATTTTCTCTTGTGGACTATATGTAAATGTATTTTATGTGAAATATCTTATTCAGGTCAGTAGCAAATAAAACGTGTTTTGTATGATCCCTATTATATTAACATTTTGCAGATTTTGCAAGGTGTATGTAAACTTTTGACTTCAACTGTATATATATATATATATATATATATACACACACAAACACACACACACACACACACACACACACACTAAAACAATAATATAGTGAAGTATTATTGTAATTTGAAACAATGATTTTCTAATTTAATATATTTTAAAATGTAATTTATTCATGTGATGGCAACGAAATTACCCCACTCTTCCATGATCCTTCAGAAATCACAAATCTAATATTTTTGTTGAAATCGGGATATATTTTTAAGGATTATTCATTCATTTATTTATTCCAAAAAACAAAAACAATTAAAACAAATAATACACCCCAAAACCTTTGAACAGTTAGTGTATAAAAATGTGGGATTTAAACCAAACCTTTTGACCCCTGTGTTTATGTTTGATCTTAGGATACCAAGTAAGCCAGGACTGTCACTGATGTCTTGTCCAAAAAAAAAAAAAAAACCTGGTATAATCCTGGATGAAATTGTTCTGTCCATCCGCAATGTAGAGCTGTCAGTACTAATGGAAAAAGACCAATGTTTTCTTCTGAAAATCATAACAGAGCAGGGAACGTAGAGAGCTGAGATATAAAAAAGAAGAAGAAGAAGAAGATAGAAGAAGAAGAAGAAGAAGAGGAAAAGTTACTATATGGGTCTAAGATTAGAAAGACATCACTGACACGTCAGTTTTATTATGTTTTGGTTCATTTGGTTACATTTTCAACTTTTGTTTGCCATACTAAAGATATTGTGTTGTACCAACTAGCAACTACTGTAGCTTTTCAAATTCACAGATACTAGATATGTGACATAACACATTCTAGACTAACAAAATAGGGTATCCCTAATAGGGTTTTTTTGCAAGTAAAAAAAGTAAATTGACAAATCAAAACAGTGTTACTGAAGTCAACTAGCTAATGAGAACTAAAAAATCTCAGTGAATCATTCTGCCTTCTACATTTTTATTTTATTTTTATTTTATGAAGTAACACTTTTTTTTTTTGCCATTGTAATTACTGCTCAGCCTCAAGTTCTGACTTATAAAACCAAATGGCCTGTTAATTACTGTGTCAGTTCCTGCACCACATTCTAAAAGAAAATCACTTGAGAATTAACAGTGCTTTTATTCTTTTGTATTCCAGTCAAAAGTTGTTGTTTTTTTCCATCATGCTAATAGTTTCATAAAAATACTAGTTTCCATCACAATGCACAGACACAGTCCCATCAAGCGTTATCACAGCTTGAAAGGATTGTTTTTGTCTGAGGGTTTTAGTGTCATGTGGACAGAAGGGGTAAACAGACAACACACTATACACCTTCCACTGCAACTTCAAAAAGATTTTTTTTTTCTCTCTGTTGCCCAGGGCTCTATAAACATCAGTATACGTGCATAGTGTGTGTGTGTGTGTGTGTGTGTGTGTGTGTGTGTGTGTGTGTGTGTGTGTGTGTGTGTTTGTTTGTTTATGGCTCCTCTATTGGTTTGACCTCTCCAAAGGGGTGTAAACAAGATGCTTATCTGAAAGACTTTGTTGAGAGGTATCTGCTTTGTTTCAAGCTAATCTTTCAGGTATGCTTGGACAGTCCTTTGGGGACTCACAACTTTAGGTTGTCAGCTCAGTGAACTCCAAAGTTGTCAAAATGCTTTTTAAACATGTTGGCTGCAAAAAAGTACTTAGCTGAAAGTTGTTCCATAAATTATAATACCATTTTGAGGGCTGATGAAGTCTGCAATTGAATAACCTGGAATCGCTCCACTTGAGGTTTTAGAATATATACACAGCTTTTCCATGAGGTGTAGGGTACACCGGAGCTAAAGGGTATGTTTATTTTCTCCCAAAACCCTAAAGATCAACAAAACCCACCATCAAACTGTTTTCATTTCAACACTGTTTATTGAAAATGAAAAAGTGAAAATATCTATGCTCATAGAGGCGATTTTATGCAATAAATTTGATACTGATATTGATATAAATTTGGCCATTTGATATTTAAACTTTAATTTAATTTTAAAGTGTCCCATATTAATGAAGCTGATGATGTACTTGGAAATAATTACATATATTTGAAGACCAAAACTATTGTATATATCAGTTAGGACTTCACTTATTTTGTGTGTTATTTTGGTTTGTAGCATATACTTTTGATTTTAACATCATATGACGTCTTGTATTAATGTGGCTTCTGCACTAAGCATTGTAATCAGGCATTGAGAAAGGTCATACGTTTCTGAAACATTTGCAACCTCTTAGTAAAGCAGTAGTTTTTTTCTTGGGCAGTGTTTTTTTTTTTTGTCCTTTCATTAATTCAGTGTGTGGCCACCTTTTTGCATTTATAATGATATATTCAAGAGAGAAATAGTTTGTACTCACAAGGATCATAAATGTCATAAATGGACGAATCAAAGAGGAAGAGAGTGCCATGACAAACATCTGCAGATTTCCGATTGGTCTGTGCATGAATTCTTTATCCACTCTCACCCCATCAGAACCTGAATCACCAGATGACAGTCTACTTTGAAAAGGAAAGAAAGAAAGCCGAAAAAAAACTTTTGAGATCAGGAGATGAATGATCCCTTGCGGCTACTTTCACTGCTTCACCATCTTATCGCATGACAGCTGTACTGTAGGATTTCTTGCTCAGAACACTTATCAAACTCCAGAGAATCTCAAACTGTCTTCAATCTCTCTACTTCCATAACATCCCATCAGCTTCCACTTTGCATTCCTTCAATATTATTAGGTCAAAAAGCTTATTATCACACACATTTAGATACGTACAGCCTTGTATACAAAGAAAACAAATCAGTGAAAACCAACACACATCTTCAAGCTTCTTGTTATTAGAAAAGACAGCTTTGTTATGATAAGGTCTGGAAGCATAATCCCTCCCAGCTGAATAAGTGATCCAGTGAACAGATACAGTATTTGTTCCACTTTGTTTGCAGTTTGATCTTTGTCAGGTATGTGTTTTATATTGTGAGATGCAAAATCAGCAGTGCCCAATGTTACTAATTTTTGGCATTTATTTATTTTTTTTATTTTTTTGTATGCTATTATAGTATCTATTAAAATTTAAATAATATTTTATTTTTATATTTTCAATTTAGTAAATTGTTGTACTTTTGTTGTTTTTTATTTTAGTTTTTATCATTTAATACTTCAGCTTAAATTCATTTCACTGTGATTTTCATCTAATATATATATTAGTTATATATAATTTTAGTTAACAATTGCCAGGGCTGTGATAGTTACTATATGATAATAATGGTTCAAACTCAAAGTCTTTAATAGTAATCCACAATACAGATATCCACAAGGCAGAAAGGCAGGAACACACATAGGGTCAATATCACTGTCTGGGTGATAAGAAAAACAAGAAAAGTAAGTGTTTTGTGTTCATTCCTATCACTGCTGTGGCCAAAACTAAATAATGGAATTGGCTTTTTACCTTTGTTTCCAAGCTCAATATAATGCAAGCAAAACTTTTAGAGCAAGAAAAGATAACACCAACTTATTACAAATCCAAAAATGTACTCTGTTAACTTTTTGTCCTTGGCTTCAAAAATAATTTGGTTATCAGCAAAGCAGGGTTTTCTGAAAATGTTCCCAAAGACGCAGACATACTTTTGTGTGTGTGTGTGTGTGTGTGTGTGTGTGTGTGTGTGTGTGTGTGTTTCAAGTTATCACACTGTTAAAGTGGATGTGTAGACTATTTAGAACAAAAGCATTTTGTATCATCTGCTCCAGGCACATGGAGTCTCATTAGTTATCCCTACATACAGGAACCCATCTACCCCATCATTTCAAAAAATCAATCTAATGGGTAAAAATTAGCACTGCTCTCATAAAGAGCACCTATGAACAAAAGCACACACACAAGTACTCTGAAAATACAGCATGCTACTGATATAGTGTAAGCCTTAAACAACATTATATAATTTAACTGCAAACTCTTGAAAGAGTCATGTCTTTCCCTAGGTTGCATTACCATTCATGGAAAATCTATGCAGTCATTTAAACATCCAGATGCAGAAGCTGCAGCTGCTTTCGGTGGCACGATGTAAGGGTCTAAAGGCACTAAAAGACAGATCTGAGAAGAGTTTTAAATGTCAGGAAGCTGCTCTCTTTGAGGAGGAAGGTCTGAATAAGAAAAAGCAGAAAGTAAATCCTGAACATGAATACAAACATGCTGGCCAGCATGAAACTTCTTAATTAATGGTGTAGAACATGTTCAGGAAGTGAGTCAGATTAATAGAGAAACTGCTTCAGTTGATTCAAAACATCTCGGTTACGTATGTAATCCTCGTTCCTTGATGGGGGGAGTGGAGACGTCACGTCAGAGACCGACGAATGGGATCTAATTGATCGGTCTCCGACTTGACTCATAGAGACCGACGGAAGGGGAACTGTTTTTAATTCGCTAAGCCCATAAGACCTGTTCTCAGGTATCAAACTAACTAATCATGCTAAATATTTTGATTCACTAAAAATCATCTGATTTAGCTGTTCACGCTTTATGTTTTTGATTGACTAAAAAGAGCTGACCCATAGGAGACTTCTGCTCTGGAATCAGACTTAACTGTTTACACTGGATGTTTTTGATTCACTAAAATGAACCAGCTCATAAGAGTCATTAGCCTGGGAATCAGATTTAGCTGGTCACGCTTTGTTTTGATTGAATAAAAAGAGCCAGCTTTTAAGAATCTTTAGATCTGGAATCAGACTTACCTGGTTCATAAGAGTCGTTCTCAGGAATCAAACTAACTAATTACGCTATATTTTTGATTCACTGAAAAGAATCAGATTTACCTGGTCACGCTTTATGTTTTTTAATGACTAAAAAGAGCTGGCCCATAAGAGACTTTAACTCTGGAATCAGACTAAACTATTTACAGTGGATGTTTTTGATTCACTAAAAAGAACGGGCTAATAACAGTCATTAGACCGGGAATTTTATTTAGCTGTTTTTGATTGACTAAAATGAACCAGCTCATAAGGGTCATTAGTTCTGAAACTGGTTTTGACTAGCTGTGCTATATGTTTTTGATTCACTAAAATGAACCAGCTCAGATTTAGCTGGTTGGGCTGTATGTTTTGATTGACTGAAATTAACCCACACATAAGAGTCATTAGTTTTGACTAGCTGCGCTGTTTTTGATTCAGTAAAATGAACCAGCTCAAAAGAGTCTTTAGTTCTTAACTGCTCTTTAGACTTAACTGGTTCATAAGAGTCATTCTCAGGAATCAAATGAACTAATTAAACTTTTTTTTTTTTTTTTTTAATTCACTAAAAAGAATCAGATGTAGCTGGTCATGCTTTATGTTTTTGATTGACTAAAAAGAGCTGACCCATAAGACTTCAGCTCAGGAATCAAACTGTATACACTGTTTTTGATTCATTTTTGATTCACTAAAAAGAACCAGCTAGAGTCATTAGCCCGGGAATCTAATTTAGCTGGTCGTGCTGTATGCTGTATGAAACTGGATTTGACTAGCTGTGCTTTATGTTTTTGATTCACTAAAATGAACCAGCTCATGAGTCACAGGTTCTGAAACTGATTTTGACTAGCTGTGCTATGTTTTTGATTCACTAAAATGAACCAGCTCATAAGAATCATTAAATGCCTGGGAATCAGATTTAGCTGGTAACACTTAATTTTGATTGACTAAAAAGAGCCAGCTTATAAGAATCTTTAGCACTGGAATCAGACTTAACTGGTTCATGAGAGTCATTCTCAGGAATCAATAACTAATTATGCTATATTTTTTGATTCACTTAAAAGAATCAAATTTAGCTGGTCATGCTTTATGTTTTGTTCGACTAAAAAGAGCTGTCCCAAGAGACTTAACTTAACAGAACTTGCTCTTAAGAGTTATTAGCCTAGGAATCACATTAGGCTGGTTACATTTTGTGTTTTGATCGACTAAAAAGAGGTCATAAGAGTCTTTAGCTCTGGAATCAGGCTTAAATGGTTACACTGTATGTTTCTGATTCACTAAAAAGAATATCGCCTAATAAGAGTCACGCTGCATGTTTTTGATTCTGTAAAAAGTACCGTCTCTTAAGAATCATTACCTAGTGAACCAGACTCATCCGCTGATGTTTTGTTTCTTTAAATTCACACACACAAAAAAAAACAACAACAACTTAGTGACTGGACTTAACTGGTCGCACTGCATATTTTATGTCAAATAGTATTTTAGTGTGGTGTTCTGTCATTGGCATCAATGGCATTTTGTTTTTGTTTTTAATGAAAATTAATAAGAACCACTGCTTAAATTGCAGAGAAGATTTTGCATATATTCATATGTATGTTTGTGCAAATAAGGGGAAGCATGTCTGCTAGTAATTGCGTGCAGAGGTGTGACACATGTTCTGTGGGGGGTTGTGTATATGTGTGTGAGTGTATGCACTCTGTGTGATGCGGATGTCTCCCCAATAGGAGACATCTGTGAAAAATGTGACCCCATGGACCACAGTGTCCGGTGCGGCGCTTGTGACGGCCCCATGAGACCCAGATGGAACTGAGGACACAACATGGAAATCATAAAACATGTGCTACTTAAAGCTGGTAGAACTTGACCCTCTGCTCTAATGAGTGGGGAGATTTGCCATCTCGCTTATGGCGGTTAAGGACATGAATGTTGTTCCCAGATCAGAGCTGTTTTATGAGGACAGGGCAATGGACTTTGAATTATTGTTTTAATAGCACTAAAATAGTGATACTCTGGGATATGGACATGTGGAGTCATTTAAGTCCTGTTCTTGTTATTAGGACAGCAGGAGTTTGGTCAAACAGCAGAAATGTTCTAGTCATGAAATTATCTTTACGAAACTGAACATCTAAATTGATGGGATTAAAATTATATGAAACTGTTTATGAAGTCTTTGCACTGTGATGTTATGTTTTTACTTTTTTATGCTTAATGGTATTTTCCAGCTAACATACTGCATTGGCCTTTGCAATAGAAATGTTGGGGAAAACTAAATAAATAAACACAGGATATGCCCTAGACCTAGACCATATGAAAAAAACCCAAACAAACAGCAATTATTCCACCACTATTCAACCAAATATACAACAATGTACACTAAAAATATATAATACATAAGAATCACAGAACATCACTGTGATCACTGTGAAGTGTATTAAGATTATTCATAATATGGTCACAGAAGGCAATTTGTAGCCATTTGCATCATAGAAATAAAATCAAGATCCTCTAGACTTCTAGTACATAATTACCTCCCTTTTAATGACTCAATCCCACCTGCATGCACTATGAAAGAAATCTAATAAAAATGAGGCAGAAAAAGTCTGAGACCATGTTAATTGTTATATATATATATATATAAAAGTAGAAGCAATGTTTAAATATTTCTATTTCAAATAAATGCTGTTCTTTTGAATGTTTTACTTCTGAAAAATGTATAAAGGATCCCACAAAAATACTACCCAGCACAACAGTTTTCAAGTGTTAATAATAAACATCAAAATCATCAAATTAGAATGATTTCTGAAAGGTCATTTGGCACTGAATGCTGGAATAACGGCTGCTGAAAATTAATTTTTGCAATCAGTAGTATTTAAAATATATCAAAATAGAAAACAGCAATTTAAATTTGCAATGATAATTGCAACCTTTTGATCAAATTAACTTAGCCTTAGGGAGCATAGAAGATTTCTTTCAAAAAAAACATACCAACCACTTTTATATATTTTGTATTATATATGGGTGCAAACTGCTGTCCCACAACCCAAAAACACATTTAAAAAGCATTCAAAAATTAAAATCTTAGATAATATTTAAAATATAATAAGCTTAATATGTATAAAATCATCATTTATTTGACACTTTCAATTAGGAGATGGCTGCCCCAAACCCTAACTCCTAAATTTCAACTTATGAAAATGATATTGAAAAACTTTTTGTGTTTTACTCCATTGTTATTTTTTGATTTTGTAAAAAAAAGTGAAGTTTAAAAAATATATTTATTTTATATTTTCTTTGTAAACTATAAAACTATATGTAAAAGAAAAAAAAAATTGCTAACTAGTTGATCATGTGCTGATTAGCATCTTTGGGCTAGGTTCAAAAGTATCTAAAATCTATTATTTGG
The DNA here is from genome assembly GCA_033026305.1 of Cirrhinus molitorella. NCBI lineage: Eukaryota > Metazoa > Chordata > Actinopteri > Cypriniformes > Cyprinidae > Cirrhinus > Cirrhinus molitorella. Next base: position 31,858,932 of record CM065120.1, read on the forward strand.
GGGAAATTACATTTTTTTAGTACCATTATGCAATTTGTTTTGTATTTGTGATGCGGTCGCTATACCAAAAAAGTCACAACTGAAACAAGGGATGTTTTGTCAACAATAAAATACTGAATTATCAGCTAAGATGTTATGATAGTGTTTGGTTCAATGTTTATTCAAACTAATGAATTTTCAACTTTGAAATCAGTATGATCAGTTTTTTGCCTCTTACAAACAAAATTTGAATTCAAAATACAAAAGAAATCTCATAAAACTTACACTTGCGAAGTTTTTACTTCTGAAAGGTTTTTAATAAAATAGCAAATATATATATTTACAAGTTAGATGTAAGCAAAATCTTAATAGGTCATTGTAACCCTTCTTATTAAATTATACATTACTGTATACAATACAATATGAGAATTAATTGTACAAATCATTAGAAGTGTGTACCTTTAATATTGTACAATTAGCATATATATATAAATTGTACATACATATATACATATATACATATATATATAAAAAAACAAAAAAAAAACACTTTTTTTCCAGCTCTGGCTTTGCACAAATTCTGTAAAATGGCCCATATATATGTTATGCAATGCGTTTACTTCATCATATATGTAACATTATAGTGAACTAAAACAGTTCTATACTAAATTTGTTTTCTTAAGAGAGTGAGTAGCATATTTCATAGCAACACTTTAAATCTGAGCTAATATTAGGTTCAAATTCTTCTCTATTTGAAGCTGGGACAGCTGGAAGAGGTGATTGGCAGCTGGAATTTTCCACATTGAGTGGTGTGGAAATGGACTGGGCCTGCGACAAGTACACTGGGAACAGGGATCATTGTCAGGGGAATCACCCTCTTATAAAATTATGTATGTGTGTGTGAAGCCTACAGATTCTACGCTGCAGCTGTGGTTCTGTTTGGCGCAATCAGTGGTTTTCTGTGGTTAAATTAGCTAGACCAATAGCTTAACCATCCCTTAAACTGTGTCGGCTGTGAATCTTGAATGTCTCATCACTGCAAAATAAAATAACGTGTGTCGACAGCAGATATGCTTTAAGTGCAAGACCCATTAGAACTACAAAACTGTTTCCTAATCAGCATAACCAAGTGCCTTTTGCATCACTTTGACACAGATAGCAATGTGAAACCTGGTTGCGTGCAGGTAATAATGTCTGATGCGAAAGATGATGGTGGCTCTCATCGGAGAGGTAAAAGCAATTGCTGTTCATTTGCTGTGTGACTCATAGGCAACTTCTATCAGTCACAAACCTGAAGGACGTCATCGTGTTCTAAAGCAGACAGCGCATGCATAGTGTCAGTTCAATTAGAGCATAGCACTGAGCCCTTCAATGATATTAAATTCAGTTTAGACTCCACAGAGACTGTTTAAAACTGACTGTCATATAAATGGAGCACTGTTAAATACCTGCCAGCTTCAAACAAACAACTGCACTCTTATTCCCCTACACAGTGAGTGTCAAAGATGAATAACCATATTAAATCTGCAGCAGAAATGCAATGCAATTTTTCCTAAAATGAAAGCCATAAACTGTGCTACTGGGGATATGTAGCAGTTACGATGAAAGCCTGTTTCTGCCATGGGATAAATACCTTCTTTTTTTCTTGAGATAAACTCAGAATTGCAACTCATCAATGCAAAATTCTTTCTTTTTCACAATTCTAAGTTTACATCTTTCAGTTCCAAGTTTATAAGTTTTTATCTTACAGTTCTGACTTTTTGTCTGAAATCTGAGTTTGGATCTCACAATTGTTGTATAAAAAGGTAATTGTGACAGAATAAAAGGTATGTTTTTGTTTTGCAATTGCGAGTTTATATCTCACAATCCAAATTTTATATCTCAGAGAATTGAATTATGAGATCTAAACATGGGACTGTAAGAAAAAGTTGTAAGAATAAAAGTCACAATTATCCATTCTTTTACCCTGTGGTGGAAACAAGCTTCCATAAGTTAAAGATGTAAGTGCTGAGAATAAAAAAACATGATCCATTGAAAAAAAAAAAAAAAAAAAAAAGCCAGATCAGTAGATGCAGAAGAAGTAAAGCATGAAGACAATTGTGATCTTCTAATTTATGAGAAGTTTCATAATTAATGACCCTTAAGCAGTAGAAGCAGTCAATTAAAGATGCATAATTAAAGGTTAGTCATTAATTAATTATGGCAGAGCTGCTAGCAATTGTTTTCGATTTTCTTTATATTTAGGATCATTATTTTATTGCTGCCAGCAGACTGAAGCATCCTGATGAAACCTAAAAGTGTTCCAGGGCAGATTTTGGAAGGCGGCTGACGGTGTTCAGGTGGAGAATTTCGCGGAGGGAAAAAAATCATTCATTCATGAAACCTAGCAGGCCTAGACCTGGAGAGTGTGACAGCACAACCACTGTTCATAAACATCTCTGATAGGGAAGAGTAATGACATTGCAGGTCTGACAGCTGAGCAAAAAACGCTTCAGTTAGAGCTACACAGAGGGCAATGCTGTTGCGGCTATCGTGTCAAATTTGACAATTTCATACCAAGACCTGGATTCTTTTCCAAAACACATAACAATAGTTCTATTGTTATAGAAAAGAGGGAGTGATCTGTTTGTGTTCAAATCTAATGCCTTAAAAAGTAACAATAGTGGGAAACCTTGTACAGAATACAATAAACTGAGCTTTCAACAAAAATTTAACCACATAGTTTAAGTGAGAACTTCTGCTCTTCAATTTCTGCCACGTTTAACGATGGAATTAGACAAGCCCTCTTTTTCTGCTGAAATATAATTACCTGTCAAGCGTCTGATTTTAGCCTTTTGAAACTCAATATCCTGCAGCGATTCTTGCTTCTTTATTTTCTTCGGTCATTCAAATCATTTAAGGACATTTAAGCCGTGAAAGATGAGAAACCACGAACATTTCGCACCCTCCATACTCTTGAAAACGCTACAGTTTAATCTTGCACTTTCAGCTTCCGTCTTCCCATATATGAACTTCTCACTTAGATCGCGCATAATGATTTCAGCGCCTTCTGATCGGCTTCTGATCACTTCATCACTAGTGTAGCTCAGATTCATTGGGTGTTTCGGCTCTTTCAACACTAGACACCCTCCTCTGAGGCGGCCTGTCTGGTTTGATCAATTCCAGACGAGTGTCTTAAGCTCAATTTGTTATATGGGAATTCTTCAGAACTTCAAATGGAAGGTTGAGTTCTGATTGTATTGGTGTTTGTTTAATTTAGACTTAGTATTATTATAATAACCTAAGTAGTTATTTTTTGATAAAACGACCATCACAGACTACAAATTGGATTACACTAATTGCCATCAGATTATACAAAATCCAAGAAAAAAGATGGTTTGAGTAATAACTCAAGAAATCCGGCAAAGGAACATCGATGTTGAATCGATGATTTCAAGATCTGCCGGAAAGAACCTTAGAATCGGTGATCTCCAAGTTTAGCAAAGAAACAAGTCAGTGCGTAGGGGTGTTGATGCATGATGTGCTGTTGCGTGAGTGGTGCTAGTCACCGGTAAAAGACTGGGCTCCAATTAAGACCAGTAAGCCCCGGTCACCAACCTGCGTGCAATGCCCGAGGGCTGCAGGGAGGCTGGATACTTACCACTCCCCCAAGTGACCCTTTGTTATCACCGTTACGTTACCCAGGTCACCCGAGAAGAGTCTGCTTCTAATCGTCTCATCTTGGGGCTTATTCTAAATTAGAGTAGGATACCGCCAGGCCCTTTGGGGTCAGTCAGCCACAACTAGGTTGCAGGCTCACCGAGTCCCAACGTTCTGGCGGTTTCCATGCCCAAATCAGCCGAGTTCCTATTGAACTCAGGACTCCGGGATCCGCAGTGACAGAATGGTCCTTCTCCCCTTGTCCTTGCCAATTTTGTTGGGGCCTACTCCGACTAGCCAGAGACCAGGCATCCGAATGCTCCAGAGAACCCAGGCAAGCCTAGACCCCCATGGAGCACCCAAGTGCCCTTGCCCAAATCATCTGGGGCCAGAACCCCAGGGAAAGGGGGCAACAACGAGCTAGTCGCTGCTCTCCCCTCCCCCTTTGCTGATTTTTGTCCGCGATATCCCAGCTCACCTCCAGAGACCCCAAACCAAGGGCAGGCAGGAATGCATCGTCACCCGCTAATGATTCGGAGGTCTCATGAAGGGACCAGGGATACCCCAGAGCACTCTGATTCACAACTTGGGGCACTGGAAAAGGAGTAGGCACGAACGCATCGCCACTCCCTCTTCAACTCGGAAACTCCCCGAGGAGATCAGAGCTACCCCAGAACAGGGTACCATAATCCGCATCCTGAGGCCCCGGGCAAGCAATGGGCACGAACGCATCATCACCCATCCCCAAACTCGAGACCTCCTGAAGGGATCAGGGAAACCCCAGAGCATTCTGATTTACAACCTAAAGCCCCGGAAAAGGAGAAGGCATGAACGTAAGTGATTCCCCCTTAACTCGGAAACCCCCTGAAGAGATCAGAACTACCCTTGGCAGACTGTCCTAGCTCCCCATTCATCAATCTAAATGAATGGATTTTTCTCGCTTAGATCGCGCATAATTATTTCAGCGCCTTCTGATCGGCTAAATAATGAATCTTTTTATTTTGCTGTTTAAAGAGTCAAAGGTTCACTGATATCGTTCATAGAGTATAGGATCAGTTTCTGCATACTACATAAAAAAAAAAAAAACACTTACAGACCCAAATTCCAAAAGAAATGTTATATTTATAAGAATTTGAAATCCGTAATATAATATCAGTTTAAAATCAATATATACATATATATATTTATTTTATATTTTGGTCTATGATAAGAGGTGAAGTATCATTTATGCAACCCACTATAGATAGGCCTATAAATATGTATGCAGACACGCAAAAAAAGAGAAATACAGTTTATGATGTTATTAATTTAATGCAGAATTAATTGAATAGACCTGCAATCCATTATCCCTTGCTGTTTTTCTTAATTTCACAAATAATGGCTATATTACAGTCTCAGACCTTGTCTTCACGATAGGCAGAATTGCATTATGATTTCAGTATAGTGCTGGAAACAATCTCTGCTGACTCACTCCATGCAGTTTCTGCAGCTTTTTTGCTTCCACATTTATACTTTAAAACCTTCCATTCTGCTTCTGCAGAACTGAAAGACCAGAGTAAAATCTGAAAATGTGTAGTGGCTATATGGGGATGCACATAATCAAAGCAGCGTTCAGGCAACCTGCGTCATTCGGACGATGGCTGGTTGGGTCTAATGTGTCACAAGAAAACATTTCCAGGGCTGTTACGCCAGCATCACCACTGTGCCCTGTTGACACAAGGCAGGAAGGATGTGTGGATTTATGATGTGCCAGATTCTGACCATACCATCTGCCTTTTGCAGGCAGGATTTTGCAGGCCATGCAGTGTCTATCCAATTTTAGCTATTCAGATTTAGTGATCATGTGTGAATTGTAGCCTCTTTTTCCTCTGCTCAGCTGGAACTAAGCTTCTTTGCTTAGGATTAGAAAAGGAACTTGGAAGAGATGCACACAACACTAGAGACAACTGATTCATCCTCACAACAGCATGTCTACTGCTTATATTCAGTTAAGGTACAACTGCAATATACAGTGCAAAATTTGGAATAATTAATTTTTTTGTGGTTTTGATCTCTTATGCTCATCAACGCTGCACTAATTTGATCAAAATGACAGCAAACTGTCTATTTCAAATTAATGCTGTTCATTGAACTTTTTATTCAGCAACAAATCAAAGCATTAAATAGGATATTATAATGATTTTAGAAGGAGCATGAGACTGCTTAAAACTGATCCATTACAGGAAAAAATTATATTTTTTAAAATGTACAGAAATGTTCTGTATGCAATATTACTGTTTTGATCAAATAAGTGCAGTCTTGGTAAGCATGACAGTGATTTCTGATGTTGTATTCAATGTTCACATGTCATATGATGATAAGACTAATCCAAAGACATCTATGTAGAATTCACATTTCAGATGCCATCAGTGATGACTACCTGGAAGGCAACATAAAATATTTACACACTGACTGTGATTGACATTCATGTGTGGTGTCTCACATATTCCTAATGTGTATCCCAGCTCTATTTTACCAGAGTTTCTTTGCCCAATCGCTTCCTTCCAACTCCTCATCAAGGGACTCTGTGGCTCTTAAATTGCCCCTCAGTTTTAGTATGCATCTGGACTTACAGGTGGCAGATAGTCAGCTGCACAGCGTCAGTAGGAAAAGCATTAATTTTGATTTTACTGCACAGAGCTTTAAGAGGTTTTTTTTTCTACTGCACAAAAATGTGGTATTTGGTACCTTTTGTTGACAGCATGATTAACATTCACCAGATATGCAAATGGAAAAGTGATATGTTTAGAGGTTTTGCACACAATTATTGCTAAATATTTGTTTTTCATTGTGATTTTAGTTAAATTTGGTTGCCAAAACATTTAGAACACTAGTATTTTCACCAGCTAAAATGGTTTTAAGTCAGTTATTTCTATCTTTTGCTATAGTATATCAGTAGGAAATATCAGTTTCTATTTCCAAACATTTATTTTGCCATTAATTGTAATAAATTAGTGAGATATTTGTTTGCAGGAGTCTGACAACAGCCAGTGCTCCACAGATCAGATCTCATCATCATCCAGTCTGTCTGGAATGATTAGTTTATTACAAAATAATGGCAAAATAAATGTTTGTAAACGTAAACTGATATTTTCTACTGACATACTACAGCAAAAGATAGAAATAACTGACTTAAATCCTTTTTAGCTGGTGAAAATACTAGTGTTCTAAACATTTTGGCCACCACTGTATATGTTCTAAAAATTCTATACGAAAAAAATTGACATGACTTGAGGTTATTCTGATTAATGTGTGCTACTGATAAAAAGTATTGTGCATCGTAAAATGAAAACAGTCCTCCTGTGTGCAACAATAATACAGAACCCTCTAGTGGTCATATAAAGATCTGCAGCAATTGTGCGACGCGTCACCAAGTTTTCAGAGCTGGAGGAGGAGACCTGGAGCACTGGGGTCCACATTGAGTCTGTAATCCAGTTTGGAGTGGTCGCTGAGGATGCCACTAGACGTAGCCGCTCCATAAGACCTGCAGTGCATCGGCACTGTGGTTTTATAGACTTGTGAGCTTATTGGGTTGCTTATTCGTTTATTCTACCTCACAATAGTTTTAAAATAGTTCGAATTATATTTCAGATATTTCTGAGATGTTTAACAGGCACATTTTTACAAATAGACTATATCTCACGAAGTAACTGATCCACTTGAAGAATCTGAATCTGCAGACACCTTCCAAGAGTGATGATGAAGATGAAACTTACAATGAACCGACCAGTCAACACCTTCGGACCAAACCAGTAAAAGTCGTCTTTATGGAGTTTCAAAATGACATTTTCTAAACTGCTGAACGAGAGCAAGGATGAATTCCCCTCGGACTTTCTCTCCAACATCAGCAACACCACCTGTGAGGGCATCACCCTCGACTCTCAAGTCATCGGTGTCGGAATCTTTCTGGCTGTTTTCATTCTGGTGGCGATTGTCGGAAACATTCTGGTTATTCTCTCGGTGCTGTGCAACAAACATTTGCAGACGGTCACCAACTTCTTCATTGTGAACCTGGCCATAGCGGACCTTTTGCTTAGTATCATTGTCCTCCCTTTCTCCGCGTCTCTGGAGGTGTTGGGATGCTGGGTGTTCGGTCGGGTCTTCTGCAACATCTGGGCAGCGGTGGATGTGCTCTGCTGCACGGCGTCTATTTTAAGTTTGTGTATTATATCTATAGACAGGTATATCGGGGTAAAACACTGTCTAAAATACCCCACTATCATGACTGAACGGAAAGCAGGTGTCATACTCGTGGTGGTCTGGGTTTCTTCAATGGTGATTTCAATCGGACCGCTTTTGGGATGGAAAGAGCCTCCACCTTCTGATGAGAGCATCTGCAGCATCACGGAGGAACCGGGTTATGCTCTGTTCTCCTCTTTATTCTCCTTCTACCTCCCGCTCATGGTGATTTTAGTCATGTACATTAGAGTATACATCGTGGCCCGCAGGACTACAAAAAGTTTGGAAGCGGGTGTGAAACGGGAGAGAGATAAATCAATGGAAGTGGTGCTGAGGATACACTGCAGGAGCATACCGGAGGATTCGAGCGCGAGCTCGAAAACCAAAAACCACCCGTTCAGAAGTTCACTGTCCGTGAGACTCATGAAGTTCTCCAGGGAGAAGAAAGCTGCTAAAACCCTCGCCATCGTCGTGGGGATGTTCATTCTTTGTTGGCTACCATTTTTCTTCGTTTTGCCTTTGGGTACGTATGAGTTATTCTCTGTTTGGAAGTTTTCGAACGATAATCTTCGTTATATGGATAGAGCAAAAATAAAAACGTAACGTGATTCTATACCTTTTTCTTTTTTTATAAAAAAAAAATAATTCAAGTAAAGTATGTTACATTTCATTGCACTTTTTGGATTCTCAAAACACATAAAAACGAACAAAAATAATTGTCATAAAGTAAATGGGTGTAACATTTTCCACTAATCATAATAGACTTAAATTAATCTCTAATTATTATATTGGATTAAATAAAATTCCAATATTTTTTATTGTATTGGTACTGGACAGTTAAATGAGAAAACTATAAGAGTGTTAAAATATATCGTTCAAAATTCCTTCTAATGTTTTTACAGAAATATTTGAGCCTGCTGAAAAGTCTTCTAAGCTTTGTATTATGGTGTTGTATGAGACAATTCTCATTAAAAAACAGGACTGGTTCCAAATTATGAAAAAAAAAAATTGCAATCGAATTTTTGACTGTGATAAAAACGTTCATTAGAGAATTAAGTCAATGTTTTTGGTTAACTATATCGTTCGTTGTCTGTGTTTTAGTTTGGCTGTAACTTGTAAAAAAATGCTAGAATTGGGGGGAAAAAAAACATTTTCTGCATCTGTCAAGCGTAAACAGCTGACGTAATATGGGCTGGTAAATGTGATGGGTTTTGGTAATTTTACAGTTTGATCTGTTTGATGCCTTAAGATCCATACATGCACATAAAATACTTATTTCGAAACTGCGTTAATATTTTACTCCTTAGTCCAAACAGAAATGTGCAAAATGCGTAGCCTGATATAAAGCACGAGAGCTGTTCTGTCATCATGACTTTCTCACTGACGAAAGCAGTTTCACGCATCACTTTTCTATTACATTCAGAGTTAATACGATTCAATTGGACGGCAAATGTGTTCACATAGCACGAATGGGGGTTTAAGCAGGATTTGACAGCAGTACTATCTTTAAGCACTAAATTTGAGGGGAGATAGTATTGCTGTTTCACACTAGAAATTAACACTATTGGTCTTTGTTTTGGAGAACACTGCATGTGCTCTTTAGAAATCAAATAAATCACAGTGAATGTTAATACATAAATGTAAAATCACCCAAATACAAACCAATGCATGATAGTAGCCTATGCACTAAACCAAATAACTAAAACAGACTTTTACAATTGTTGACTCCAAAATGTTACTGAAAGAATGTTTGTAAATAAAAAATAAATAAATAAACCACAGTATTCTGCTATAAATGCCACAAAAATATGTTGAAAAAGAGTTATTGTTTGATTCATTATCTTTTTTAATATGTTGCTTTCATGTGGGACGATGATGCAACTGCACATAACAACAGTACACACGCTGACCTGTATGTTGTCAAAACACAGCATAATAATGAAGGCAGAAGTGAAAGGCTTGTGAGAGACTTATGAACAATTTTCCCCTTTTTAAAGGCAATGGCATGAATAGTTCACAAGAACATGCTTTGTTTCAACAGCTTCTAGCGATTTATTCATAACATTTCCATCTCATAATATCCCCTCACCCTTTTATCAGAAAATCAAAAGGTTTCCATGTCCTTAAGCAGCCAAGAATGAGTTATGGCTCATTTAGTTATATTACTCAAGATCTGATGATATTAACACACTAAACACAAAAATCAAGTCCTAATAAAAAGCATGTAAATGCAAAAGTTTTAAACATATATATAAATATTGAAAAAATTGCCTTTAAAGTTGTCCAAATTAAGGTGTTAGCAATGCATATTACTTATCAAAAATTAAGTTTTGATACATTTACGGTACAAAATTTACAAAATATCTTAATGGAACATGATTTAATAACTATAACTGATTCCTAAAAGGAGATGTAGGAATATTCATAATGCAGAGATGATTAATTGTTATAAGTATGCTCAATCAAAGACCACCCTTGGGAGACTGAAGCTCAGACATTAAATGCAGTGTTCCAGTCACGCAACTATTACCCATGACACAGAGGCCAAGAAGTGTGCTAGAAATGGAAAAAACAGTCTCCTATTACATGAAAAGAATTTTTGTGTTGCTGACATCATTGTCTGAGGCATGAAATGGGTACATCAGGCGTAGCAAACAAAAAACAATTAGCATTTTGACTATTATTAACAATTTTCAAATAAAAATAAATAAAAAAATACATGGCTGGCACTGTACATTCCCCACAATGTACTGGTTTCCCCCCAAACCCACCATCCCATCCATCTCCGGGGTAATCCAAGAGTGTGGTTTTTGCATGTCCCTCCTGGTATTCCACTCACATTCACTGTGGGGGAAAATAGGGCAGCAGTGGTTGATAACATCTCCTGGCAAGCTTTGCATGTGGTGCTGGTGAAATTCTGGGATAAACTCTTCTTTCGTTCTTTTTTTTTTTTTGACTCCCAGAGGATAGGGGCAATGTTTTGGGAAGGGGGGACTTTGTTGAACCAGAGAAAATGAAGGAGGCAGTTTCACTCAGGTCCCTGATTTCCTTCTGCCCAACGCTCCATTGCCTTAATCACGGCTATTAACGAGTGGAGTTAAAGCGGGTGCTTTCGTTTTCCAAAGCCTCAGCAACAGGCAGCAACCAGGACAGAGGAGGGATATGGCATGGCTTAGATCCACACGTACACTGCAGAAGAGGCACAAACTGTGAGGCACTGTTATAATGACAGAAATAAGGGATTGACTGATGTTAAGCCTTGCTTTAGTGTAAAGGCATTTGGAAATCTAGGGGGAATTCTTATATTTAAATAATCATAATAAACAGTGCTTTTGTGATTCATTTACAGTGCTGTCAAAAAGCTTGATTTTAATTGGTCATTCAGCAGCCTCCCCTGTTGCTCATGGCAATGTTGTATATCAATCCACTCATCCGGGTAACTACATACTTTCACCTCTCGCATTGCGTTTCATACAAACGCAGTTTCCTTAGATCTTAGATCTCAGTTGTCAATCCAGGCTCATTAGAATTATGTGCCTCTACATACATTTCTGCAACACTGTAATTACATACCTTACTGCATGTTTAAATGTTTAAAAGTGAAATGTCCAGATAGTGGCACTAAAACACACGTTCAATACATTACCTTGGCAGGTTTTTGGAGTGTCTATTTACACTAAGTGCAAATAGCCCGTCTTGTTGGCAGTGGCTATTTACACTAACTCCGCCCACTAATTCGTAATGGGGAGAATCAACAGTGCAAGTGGTTACTATTTAATTAACAGATCCAGTGGTGCAGAAGGTAAATCCTGCGTATAAGCAATTTTGGCGCGGACGACCCGGGTTCGATTCTACCTTCTGACGAGTTTTTTTCTCCACCATTTTCAAGCCACATGTCATATCGAAAAAGCATTTGTTTTCAATAAAAATGAAGTGAATCATTAAAAAATTAAAAATAAAGTATCAGTTAGGGTTAGGGTAGGTGTAGGGAGGGCTTATTATACCAATAAGGCAGCATCCATTTAATAAATTGAATTAAAACGCTAACTTACACTCAATGCGTAATTACTGCATACTGTATTTAATGTACTACAATATTGAGGTGCAGATAATTGCATCTATTTGCATAAGTATTATAAATAGCAGAAAATCCTTAAAGTGTAAATAGGACCTATTTGCTATTTGCACTTAGTGTAAATAGTATCTATTGTTATTTGTACTTAGTGTAAATAGCATCTATCGTTATTTGCATTTAGTGTAAATAGCATCTATCGCTATTTGCACTTAGTGTAAATAGCCTCTATTGCTATTTACACTTAGTGCAAAAAGCCGCTGCCTTTTTATTATGTTGATGCAGGCACATATTGCTGCTTTTTTATTACGTGGCTTAAGATATGTATTGCAGCTGATCAGAAAGAAGAAAAGAAGAAAACTAATTTGGTGATGCAGCCATGCTATTTTTATTTCCTTATGTGAATTTGAGCTGTTTTGTCAAACTGCAGTTTCATAGGGTTCGTACTAGAGCTCTTCATCACCTGAGTGCAACGCCGTATCACATGAGCTACCGGGCAAACTGACTGCACTAGAAAACTCAATGCAATGGATGCAAATGCAAATGAACCTGTATATGTGACGACAACATTCAAAAGTATTTTGAATGTTTTCAAATCGCACAGGATGTTAAAATTGTTTTGAAGCCATAATATAATATCCTGCAGTAGTAATTGTGTGAACATTAGACTTTATTAATCAAAACTATGTGTGTAAATCATACTTTGTGTGAAAGGAATAAAAGTTTTACTGCCTCAAGTGTACATTACAGCTGGATATAGATGCGTTTTTACAGGTTTGCAGAAATGTATATAAAGGCACATATTTCCAACTAGCCTATGTTGTCAACTGTAGTTGTGGGAAAAATTACCTCAGAGCTCTTTAGTATTAATATTACAGGTAAAATTATGAAATTATTTCAACTCCGTTCAATGATTCATGTCCAACATATTTTGGTAAATAGCTATGCAATAAGCGGGCAAAATAAACCACTTTATGGTGATACAAGACCCCTCTGCTCCTCTTATATAATTGTACTTTATGTGGTACAAGTTTTTAAAATGACAAGTTTAAATGATGGTCACATTTTTGGCATCAACATGCACACCATGTTTTTGTTGTGATGGATCAGGGGAATGTTTTCCTTATGGCATTTTTGTGCTGAAGAGTGAAAGTCTTATTTCTGGTGACAAACAGGACCAAATGTTCCTGCTCTCCTAAAAAAAAAAAGAAAAGAATATATATATACAAATTGCTTTCATTAAATTACAAGACAGTTAACTATATTGCCATGTTTATTTATTGTATTTATTGTGTATTGTAAATACTGTCATTAAATTCTAGTATAATATGTCTATATGATTAAGTGCAACAAGTGCAGAGAATGTAGATAATGAGTGTTTTTTTCATGAATATACGGAATATTCATGATATATGTAAAATTGTATTATTATTTGAATTGTTTGCTCATTAAGTTTCTCAAATACCATCTTTTTTGAATAAAAGTGACCACTGTTTGTGAACATAGAAGTTGTAAGAAATGTTTTAATAGTGTCTTAGATTTAAATTTTAGTTGCAAAATTAGTTGGTAAGTCTGATTTACTTCTGTAAAAAACGTTGCCTGCCTGTCAAAATTATCTTGAACTTTTCTGACCTAAGCTGTTATGTCAGTCTCTAATTCATTTACATCAAACTGACACAAAATGCAGCTTGACAGGAACTTACACATGTAGCCAATAACCACAGACCATGTTAAAATAGGTCTTGGGGTGATCAGTATGAGATGAGACTTTAACATGTGGCTACCTGCCAAAATGCTCCTATAGCTCAAGTGGCTCGTGCCGGGCAAATGCATTGCTAGAAAGCAAAGACCACCAGCATATGTTCAACACTCTCAGGTTACATCTGTAAATTAACTGCCTACCTGACTGCTCCATCATTAGTGAAATGTTTCTCAGTTCTTTTAAGAACTGTTCCCTGAAAGGGTTTTTGAGGAAACCAGAATAGTTCTAAAATGGCATTACTGTGATAGCCCCCTTTTGGCACCATTATATTTGGAGTATAAAGCAGAACAAGCATGTTGGAAATGCCAAATTGTCAGCTGAACCCATTTGCTTAACTTATTTAGAATTTCTACACTTCCCATGCCCTTTTGTTTATTCCTTTTTAAAGTACTTGGCTTATCGATTATGCTTTCAGCTACCACTAAATGTCTACTTATAGTTTGGCTTGCTTTTCTAAATCCTTTTAACATAACTCCTCAGACATCCTCCCCCAAAATCAGAACAGCAAATCTTAAAAAGTCAGAAGATCCACTTTTTCTGCTATGTAAGTACACAGCATGGTTCCAGGTTGCCCCAGAGTAAGGGCTGCTACATTGTACATGATGCTCTGGCTAAAAGGAAGTTTTCTTTCAGTAGCTCCCAAACATCCTGCTTGGTGTGTCTCGTAATCACAACAATTACCAAAAAGCAGCTTTCCAGGGACTGGCTTTCATCTCAAAGTCCCAATTGCAACCAATTGACGACCTCTACCCAAGAGGGAGAGCAGCATATCTCTTTGTTCATCAAAATCTGTTTCAACAAGACCGCACTATTCCCAGTCCGTTCTTACTATCTATTCTCTCCAGTGCTATTTTTATACGTCCCCACTGACAGGGAGGTATTCTGACCTCTCGTGACACTGAAATGCATGGCATGGGCGATGACAACTGTTTTATGTGTGAGATAATGCAGCGCTAGCCTCCTCTCACTCGCTGTGGGTAAAGCACAAGGCAGGGAGGAGATATTGGCAACGTATGTGGTGTCTGTCGAAGGTAGACGGAGCGGAAATGCACAGGTAGTGTGGATGAGTGGGAGGAGAGGATGTGGAGAGAGACACAATGCAGACAGAGCCCAGATCCATCCAGCCCAGATCTCATGATCTGTATCTTAAGTTTGTGCAGGCCTGCTGTAACTAAAAGATTGATTTGGCAAATGGGCCTATTTACTCTCTAAAGAACCATCCATGCCAATTAAGAATCATTTTTCTAAGTAATCTTTGATCAGAATGCAACAACGTGCTTCTCCTCTGAAACGACTTTCTATTTCCACTGACGTCACACATTGGATAATGTTAACCAACAGCCGAATAGCTATTTTTATCAATCAAGCAATGTTTATCAAGCCTGCATTTGGTCCGCCCACTTTTCACAATCCAATCAATTCCCAATGGATAAAATCAAATCTTGCCTTGCTTTTTTTTTTTTCTTTAAACATCCTTCATTCTGAAACACATCAAATTACTGCAGTGAAACAGCAGTTCATGTTGATTATAATGACTAATGGCCTTGTGTGGCCACTTCATCAAAGGTAGTAGTGCTTGTTTGGTTTGGAGGAGAATTGGGGAATGACATATTGGCATGGCTCCCACATCTCAGGCAGAAAAAAATTGTAATTGTTTCGAAAAGATGGCGAGAAGATGTGCCACATACTATTTTAAATGCATTAGACTTCTCCAGTGAGCTGAAGGGAAAAAAACGATGTGCAAACTATATAATCTGTCTGCTGGGTATAATTAGGCACACATGGTTTAAAACGGTGAACTCGCGGATTTGAACTTTTCAGTGTGTGGGAGGAGAATAGTAGCTTCAGGCTAAGTTTACTTGAGCCACAGTGTTATTTCCCATGTAAATAATCTTGCTTGAGCCGACAACTAAATGTTTTTCCACCTCTCTCTCTTTCTTTGCGTCCTCAGGCTCCTTCTTCCCAGCTCTAAAGCCATCTGAGATGGTGTTCAAAGTAATCTTCTGGTTGGGCTACTTCAACAGTTGCATTAACCCCGTAATTTACCCCTGCTCGAGCAAGGAATTCCAGCGCGCCTTCACTCGTCTGGTGCGCTGTCAGTGCCAGCGCCGCCGCCGCATCCTGCGTCGGTTCTACGACCAACGCTGGAGAACAGCCATGCGAGGAGCCCGGAGGGAGCCGCAGAGAGACTACTGCTCTGGATTTCCCTTTCACGAGCAGTGCGGAAACTCTATCTATTCCTGCCAGAGCAAGAGCCGGCCTCTTAGTCTGAAGAGCTGGAGCTTCTTCCCCCCTTTACAGAAGTCCTCCTTCCAGCTGAAGGAGAAAATGAACAACCTTTCCAATAAGATTAAGAACGGGACGGGGAAGAGCAGCACATCTGCTCTGGCCCGGACAGAGATTGACACGGTCTCCATGGGGATCTATAACGACTGCGGCGATCCGAGCGGCTACCAGATCTATGACCTCACAGAGTGCTACGGCCTGAAAGAAACAGACATCTAAACAAAGACAGAGATTATTGGCTGTTCTCTCTGAGAGCTCTGACCCACTGCCAGTTCTTAGGATTTGTCTGATTTTTTTTCAAAGACTAGTATTCTTATGTCTTAAAATGCTAGCTTCAACACAGTTTAGAAGCAAATATGAGGTAAAATGACAAGGACAAAGTGTATTAAAGAAGATTAATGTATTTTCATGTGGATAATTTAAAAATATTTCTTTAAAAGTGGGAAACGTACACTGAATGGAAAAATATGAGAAAAGAAAAAAAAAACTGCACTGGACCAGAACGAAAAGACTCATAGCTGCTGGGTATTTGTATACCGTGTTGTCCATGTGGCCTTTGAGAAATAGTCTGTCAGATGTTTCAAACTCTCTGATGACCAGCAATGGTTTGAACTGTATTTACAAAAAGAAATTGTTACGGTTTCTTTGACTTGTTGTCCATTAAGTGTGAATGGAAAACATATTTAACTGTGATGTACTCGAGAGACTGTTGACTCCACAACACTGATTTACATTGACATAATAATTCACTGTGATTCGCAGACTGCTGTGGAATTCACTTTTAATTTGAGTCAAAATTAATTCGAAGGTACGTACCTTTAAATGTGAGGCACAGATTGTAAACTAAACAGATTTTTTGTGCAGATGTTTTCAGTATTACTGAGGGTAGTTGAATACTGTGCTAATCATGTGCTATTCATGCTATTCTCATTTCAACCATGATGATGATTTAAAAGGACCAACAGTAAAAAAAAAAAAAAAAAAAAATCATAATCCATGGACTCCAACTCAGTTTTTGTGTTGTTGAGAAAAGCTTTGGGTTTCTTTGTAATGCTGATGTGACAATGTCTTTCAGTGTCAACTATTAAACATAATAAATCTAAAAAGAGCATGCAGTTTATCTGATGTGCATTTGATGAATCCTGAAAACAATGAATCCATTTGATACAAATAACCATCCCACAGGAAATAAAAATCTGATTAGACGCCCTTAATAATGTTATTTGTACACAGCAATGAGATTACATTGAAATCAAGTACCTAGCTTGTCAGACTTTTCTCCTGAGAAATACTTAAAGTAATAGCTCACCCCCAAATGAAATTCAATCAATATTTACTCACCTTCATGTTGTTCCAGACTCATAAGACTTTGATTAATCTTCGAACACAATTTAAAGAACTTATTATGCCCCTTTATTCAATGTAATAGAAGTCTCAGGTGTCCCCAGAATGTGTCTGTGAAGTTTCAGCTCAAAATATCCCACATATCATTTATTATCAATTTGAAAATGATACTTTTTAGTGGAAGCAGAAACACGCTGTTTTCATGCATGTCTCTTTAAATGCATCTATTCTAGAATAGAGCTCATAGCTCAGATACTCTGCTAAAAAAACATCTGTTTGGGTGCAGTTTAAACCATATTAGTATAAACTTTGAATCGTTTTCTGAGCGCACTCATCCACAACACATGGACAGAAAGCAGGGGAACAAAATATGATGTGCTGAATTTTTCACATGCTTTTACACACCAAAATAAAGTTACTCCATTGTCCTTTTTCACATTTTCTGGTTTGATAGATGCACTGGGGATCCGATTATAGCACTCAAATACGAAAAAAGTCAGATTTTCATTATATGTCATCTTTAAGATATTTTCCTTCCATTGAAAGTCCAGATGACCAAAACTTACAAGATCCAAAAAGGTTATAAAGATGTAACACAACAAATTTAAATGAATAAGCAGTTTAATTCAAGTCTTGTGCA
Source organism: Cirrhinus molitorella (assembly GCA_033026305.1). Taxonomy (NCBI): domain Eukaryota; kingdom Metazoa; phylum Chordata; class Actinopteri; order Cypriniformes; family Cyprinidae; genus Cirrhinus; species Cirrhinus molitorella. The sequence continues at coordinate 31,876,872 of CM065120.1, forward strand.
GACATACAATGGCTTTATATGATGAACAGATTTAATTTAGGCATTCACATATAAACACACATACATAAAGACAAACACAGGTTTCATTAAAAATACCTGAATTTGTATTTAGGAGAATAATCAAAGTCTTATGGGTTTGGAATAACAAATTATGATCAAATGTTTATTTTTGGGTGAACTGTCCCTTTAAAGGTGATTGTCTTCAGAAACATTTTTGTTATGCTGGTTAAAAGTCTCTTCACATCTTGATAGCAATCATTAAGTTAAGTGGTCTAAATGTATTTGTATGTATTTATATATTCTGTGGAATGCATAGGACCAAGAAATGTTCGTCCAATTAAAATGTTCGGTCAGAGCGTTTTTATTGACTTTCCTACCTGCCTGTCAACATATGCATTTGCATACCTCTGCGCACCCTATTCGCGCAGACAGATACGTCATCGGCACGTTCACATAAGCTGTGCTGACAGAATAGCAGGCAAGTGTCAACAACCTGATCTTCTTTCCTGGTATTGTAATACTTTTAATAACTGTATTATGAAGTGTTCTCACAGTTAATGACATACGATGTTGTAATGGCCACTACAGCATTTACGGTAGTTTTGTGGGAGACTGACAACTAAGCATGTGTGTGTGTCTGTACGTTCTGGAGAGGTGACTCGCTCTACCGACTTCTCATAATGACATTTTCCTCACTCGATCCTCATGTATGTGGACGAGTGCATCGATGCGTGAGCCCCGACAAAAAAACATGTATTTTATCCCCCAGAATGCGATTGTTAACGGGGTCCCCCTCGAATTGGGCTAGTTTTGAGTAGCAATTGGGCAGGTTTTGTTGTGAAAACCTGGCAACCCTGCGGTGTTCCTGTGTCGATGACCTATACTACAGATAAATGAAACACTGTGCATTATTGGCACCACACAGTTTTCCTGTCTGAGCTGTTGAACATTTCAACTCGGTGTTAAAATGTATTGTAGTAATGCTGTCTCTGGTCTGTGTGGTTAACGTTGGGGAGTGGCGATTTGCACGGAAGGTGGGACGTTCGCTTTCAGTGCTATTAGGCTAAAGTTAGTATTTCCTGAAATCTCCTGTTGCGCCTTTAAGATTCTTACTTTTCTTAGTCACTACTCACATAGGAAAATGTGTGGCTCCTTTATACAAAAGGTGTTCTTTGTTGAAAGATTATGAAATCATGCCAGAGAACATGATTATTGGTAACGTGGAGTTCATGCAGCACAAGTGCTGCTAACATTTAAACAAAAGAAGGACATACCAAATACTAAGATATTTTGCATGTCTCCAGAAGAGAGTTGACAGTGTTTCATGCTGTCCTCAGATTTGCCAGCATGTGAACAATCCACATTCATTTTTTAGCTTGAGCTATAAAAAGTAGCATATGTATAGCTTTTTACTGCACATATCTTACTCAGGCGAAGTTGATACTCAACTGAAATATACTGAGAACTCTATAAATCATATGAGCCATGAAAGACGAGTCTCTGCACAGTTAAATTAGTCAGCCTATCAACTGATTTATTGCTGCATTAATTTACTCATTAATGATGAACAATCTAAGATGGCCAGTAGAGGTCACTGTTCATGTAAATGAATTGCAAATTCCTACCAATTTTACAACAGAATTGGAAACATTATTGTTAACAGACAGCATCTAAAAGTGGATCTGAATCATCTCACATTGTGCTTAATTATAAAACTGACAAGACTTTCTTGTGGATGTGAAGATTCCTTGTGAGGATAACATACTGTATGTGCGAACTGTTTTTGAAAAGTGGTTTCCTTTTCCATTTAAGATTTCTGAGAACCTACTGAAAAGTAAATCACTGTGAGTCCCTGTCCTCCCCTGTTTCCTGTGGATTACTGAAGACTAACACCAGCATGCATAACAGTTCTTAATGGGTTCCTTCAGCTAAGCGCTTGTATGTTTTGACTTGTCACAAAAATGACATTACGTACATTTCACTGCTGAGCAGTGCCAGAAATGTCTAAAAAGAAGAGTGCTGGAGTGAATGGCCGGGCGCAGAGTTAAAAGAACATTAGCTTAATTAAAAAAAAAGAAAAAAAATAATAATAATATTGGACATTTTCCCGAGACGATTTCCATTTTCAAAATTATTATATAAATTTTTGATTATAAAGAACCCCACCCCCTAGTTTGTTTAGCTTTGCTTACCTCATTATTAAAGCAGGCAGACCAGCTGGGGCCAATTCTCTGTCCAGCATGTCCAGTCATTTCTTAAGAATTATATCAAGAAAACGTGATCATAAGTGAGATTTAATATCCATAATTATATCATTATTTATTCTCATACATATTTTAGTTATGACTCTAATGTTTTACAGGTCACGAGTGCTAATCTGTGACAGGGGAGAATGTGTCACTCGTCTTTGGAGTGTTTCTTTCGATAGGCACTTTATGTGCAGGGTAAGTGCACTATAACTGTACCCTCAAATAGCAAAAACCTTCTGTTCCTGGTTGTTCCTTATTCTGTTTATTATTTCATGCTGCCATAGTTCGTGGAACATACCAGAACTTGCAGAACTCTGCAAAGGACATTATGTGAGTTTAAAATGTGCTTTTAACCACTTTAGAATTTAACTGTTACATCTTGTACCACTGAACGCTCATAAGTCTGATAGTATACAAAAGGTGATGTTCTGTTTGTTACCTTGAATACACTTTGCATTAGTGTTGGCAATAGATGCAGGCTGTAGAATGAAGGATTGTTTGTTGCAAAGCACCAAATCTGTGAAAAAATGATGAATGCAGGCCAGACATCTAATTTATTCACAGAGTAAAAAAATGTGAAAGAAAACACATCTTACAGGAAGTTCAACACCAAATCACAATGTTTGCATGCACTTTATCACTTGTCATGCTGTTAGCCTAACTGAGTTATCCTCATCTCACTCGGGTTTGTGTTATATAATTTATCATTATTTGGAATGCATAATGAGAATCAATCATGTGTTAATCCTTTAATTCTTATGTAAGTGTTACAATAAATAATACCTACGGTCACCCATATGGCAATAATATATTTTCAGCACTATTTTAAATATGTTTTAAAATATATAAAAATGGCCTATTGCTAATGAAGATTTAAAAATTTTACATTTTAAAATATATTTACATTTTTTTTTTTTTTTATATTTTAAATCTAAATGTATTAATATAGTCCAAAATTGCATTTACCCAAAATGTATTTTATATATTATATTTTGTGATATATTTTGACCTTTAAAAGTTTAAACAAAATATATTTTAATTTTGAAAAGCTGATGTTTCCCTAAGCTGAGCTGTGCTAACAAGAATGCTAAAGACCACCGTGCCAGTTGCTAGTGTGTTGCCTCTTGAGATCAGGGGAGGGAGGTTTACCTGCACAGCTCTTGCTAGCTGGCCTCCATGACACTCACACCCCTAAATCTCACTTAAATTCGGGTCACGGCACCAACGTGACCCCTCCGGTTTTACTCAATCATTCTGAGCAGGTTTCGAACTCCATTTCCAGCATAGGAGGCGGGCACACTAACAAGGACGTTACAGACGACAGGCTTTAGCGTCAGTTGAGGCCTCTTGAGGTTTACCTGAACAGCTCTTGCTAGCTGGCCTCTGTTACTCTTCCCTCTGACTCTCATCCGGGTCATGGCACCAGTGTCACCCCTCCCGTTCTGCTCACCTCACTCGTTCTGGGGTGTGTCTCCCCAAAAAAAATTATTGTCGCAAGTAGGCCTGCCCCCTAATAGTCGACTAACCATTAGTCAATGAGAAAAGGCATGGTCGACCAAAAAAAAATGTACAGGAAGTGGGGAAGTCACGCAGTCTGTGACAGACAGATCGTTAACAGCTAATCTATGTGGTATAAGTAGAACCAATTTTACATGGCTGCTCAATCTAATGTTAACCTAGAAAAATGTGCACTTTTCAAGTGTCTGTGTGGAGTGTGGAAGCTAAATAGTAGCGTGCTTACTGCATGACAGAAGGAGGCGCATGTGCAGTCACTTGCTCTTAAAATACAAATTTTTCAGTTGAACAAATAAGAGTAATACATCTTTTGAATCTGTAAAGACTTTTACATTTATCTGTGTCTACTCAGAATAACAATGAAAGATTGAGGTTTTCTAAAATAATTAAAGCAAACAAGAAGCATTTTCTGCCATCTCGGTCTCTGTGAACTTGAGTGTGTACAAACTCTGTGTATACTTCCCTACAAACATGAAAAATATTTCTATACAGAGCGAAATGTCTACCTTCAAATGAACCATGTGTGCGCTTGAGCGCTTATTAGTCTATGAAGGCAATAAAAAGCTCATTATTATTATTAATATGGTTTATTAATAAACGTGTGACTAATAGTCGACTGATGCTTAAAATTAACAACTACTAGATGACTAGAAAAATCTTTAGTTGAGGACAGCCCTAGTCGCAAGTTCTGTCATTACCAACAGAGTTAAATGGAATTTGTGACCATAGTTAGCTAACAATGCTTTTAGGAAACGCACCCCTGAGCAGGATTTGAACAGGCATTTTTGGCATGGGAGGTGGGCACGCTAAAAAGGACACTAAAGACGGCAGGCTCTAGCATCAGCGCTTCTTGAGATCAGGAGGTTTACCTGCACATTTCTTGCTAGCTGGCATCCGTTACACTTCCTAAACCTCACCCCTATCCGGGTCACGGCACCAGCGTCACCCCTCAGGTTGTACTCACTTTACTTGTTCTAGGGTGTGTTTCCCAAAAGCAACTGTGGTGGCAATTTCCGTCATCACCTATAGAGTTCAATGCAATTTGTGACTATAGTTAGTGTACAGTGCTTTTGGGAACACCACTGAGCAGGATTCAAACTGGTATTTCTGGCATTGGAGGTGGGCACTCTAACAAGAATGCTAAAGATTATATTTGCACTATTCGTATATTTACGTAAACATATATGTATCTAAAATATATTTTGCCATATGGGCTAGATGGGAACAAGCTTGGGATATTTTATTTAAAACAGATGAATTGCCATTATAGTCTACTGGTTGTCAGTGCGCTCGTGGGCATCTCTTTTTGAGTGAGAGAGGTCCATTCCTTGAGCTGTGCCATGCAGACATATTCTACAGCCCATGATCATGAGAAAAGCCCTACGAAAGGATCGGTTGAAGAAACCATAGAGGAAAGGGTTTAGGGAGGAGTTGACGTACCCCAACCATAGGAACACATCCCATATCACAGCAGCAGTCCCGTACTCAATAAACGGGTCGACAATATTAACAGTAAAGAAGGGCAACCAGAAAAGAAGGAAAACCCCCATTATGATACCCAGAGTTTTGGCCGCTTTTCTTTCCCTCCTTATAGAATTGCGATGTTTTTGTTTCTTGCTTGAGTCCTTGCCCACACCTGCCGCCATCTGTGCCTCCATTGCGCTTATCTGCATGGCTTGTCTTTTGGCTGCTTTGTAGATCTTCCAGTAGGCCACCAACATGGTCACCATAGGCAGGTAAAACGCAACAAGGGACGCCATGACGGCATAAACACGGTTCACCAAGAAGATGCACACGTTCTCGGGTAAAGAGATGTCCATGCCAAGCTTGTGTAGCCCGAGGAGAATTGGCCCAAAAGAGATGAGGAAAGGAATGGCCCAGCAAACCACAATCAGCAAACCCACACGTTTACGAGACATCTTAAATGAATACACCAAAGGGTTGCAGACGGCGTAATATCGATCAAAAGCGATGCAGCTCAAATGGAAGATGGAGGCCGTGCAAAGCATAACGTCCAAGCTGGAGTGAAGATGGCAGAAGGTTGGGCCAAAATACCAACATCCTTCTACTGTTCTGACCATACTGTATGGCATTACCACCAGGCCCACCAGGAAGTCAGCGACAGCCAGAGACATTACGAAAGAGTTAGTAGGGCACTGTAGCTGTTTGAAGTAAGCAATGGCGAGAACCACCAGGAAGTTGCCGACAACTGTGCAGACGATCCCAGCGATGATGAAGACATAGAGGGCGACTCGTGAAGCGGAGCTCCTCAATGTGGCACAGGGCTCGAAATCAGAGTCAAGTGAAATGTTATTCCATTCTGAGGAGTTTTCCATGCTGTTCAACCTGGTGATAAACAAGACACATGCATTCAAGATTTATTCCCATGATCATTGATAAATGCTTTGTTTGATCTCACAACACGCTGTGTTTTAGAAAAATGCTTGTTCGAGATATTGTCTGGTGTTGCTAATAAACTGCCATATTGATATATGAGAACAAAAATGTCTGTGTCGTTTCACCACACATTGATAATCACTCTATTTCACCATTAATATTTTTGCTAAGTGACAACTGCCCCTGAAGCTCCTGTAAGGCTGGGAACACAGAACAGACTGGGAAACTGAAGCCAAATCTGCAATGAAAACAATATTTTGAATCCTTTAGTTTTGGATATTGGCCAAGAATCATAAAAAGCCCCTCAACTCGACCTTGTCTCAGGAACTGTATCCCTGCAGTTTGCCCCATAGTGACCTTTGGGATTATACCTAACGTGCATACCTAAAATGTCATCAGCATTGTTAAAGTTTAACTAGGTCCCTGTTGGGATGTGAGCAAAAACACAAGTTTGAAAGCATGCGATCTGACACATTTATTTTTGCTATTGGAAACAATTCAAGGGGATGGTGTAATGTGTTACATAATTAATGGAATTCTAGAAATAGCATATTTGGGATGTAATAAAGAAGACTTCCACTGCACATTTTTCATGCAGAATGTACATCATGTTAATTAAAAAACCACCAATGAATTCTCTCCGATTCAGTCATGCGGAAGAGAGTATCAGTTCCCAGTGACTGACAGGCATGTTTCTCAGCCCGTGACAGAACCTGAAAACAACATCTGGGGATGTTTGACAGAGAGGAAAAAGGAAGGATAGTGAGGAAAAAAATGTTTTAGTTCAGTAATAACAAAAATTTAATTACCACCAATGGGACCATGTGACAGATAAAGGCAATGCTTAACATTTTGCTTTTCACCAATACCTCTATCATTTAAAAAGTCATTCTATCATTCTATATTCTAATTTAATTTTCTCTGCCATTTCTTAACTGCTTTATGGCTTCTGTGTGGATATCAGCAATTATGACACTTTTTGTTTCATGACACAGTTTTGAGAGTTTGAGAGTTAGAATTTGTTGTGTTTGCAATCAAGTCAAGTTACTTTTATTTGAATAGCGCTTTACATAATACTGATTACTTCATCAGCATCACAACACACATATGTCATGATATTCTTGTGAATGTGTGTTAAAGACTGAAACAGAAGTCAAGAAAATGTTGAATAAAGTCATTATTTTTGTTTTCTTTGTGCACAAAAAGCATACTCGTAGCTTCATAACATTGCGGTTGAAACACTGATGTCACATGGACTATTTTAACAATGTCCTGGGCTTTGAACATGATATTTGGGTCAGAAAGCTTTAGGATTTCATCAAAAATATCTTAATTTGTGTTCTAAAAATGAATGATGGTCACTCGAATGATGTTTGGAATGACATGAGAGTGAGTAATTAATGACAGAATATTCATTTTTGGGTGAACTAACCCTTTAAGTTCAGTTGAACTGTCAATTATGAAACAAGTTGCTGTCGCAAAAGTTGTCAGTTATGAAACTGATTTGATTCAGCTATAAAACAACCATCGTTCAGGTCAATTCAGGTCATTCAGGTCAACAAAAAAACTTTTAAGCAGCTCTTTCCATATGCTATGGCAGTTTAAAATGACCTGATCCGTCCATCTCCAAAAACAAGAAAACACAATAAAAGTATCATGAGAATCAGCGGTGTTTTGGTTTCAGTTATGATTGTCCCATGTCATTTTGAAAGTGGAATATAGTGCATAAGTTGTATGGACTAATTAAAGGGATAGGTCACCCAAAATTTAAAATTCTGTTATAAACACTAAAACTACCAAGACAGTCATTTTGACCATTTTTAAATTCTGCAGTGTAATAATTTTGTAGAAGTAAAACCCACATAACTATAATTCCTTGACTTTTCCTAAATGTGTGTATATTCCATACTAACATTGTTATATTATTAAAAATATAGAACACAAAAGAGTTCTTAGTATTTCTACCTTTAGTGGCCAAAGCGGTCAAACTGACAGTTCACATTACAGACGTCGTATAATTTAAAATTTTCGGCTTTTTCCAGCGGTTGAAAATGCGTGTCTCTGTTGCCTAGTAACTTTTGTTATAGTTGTTTGTATATGCTACTGCTAAGCTAAAATTCCCTTTCATGAAAAAGCCAGATGGGCACCTCCAATTCGACAACTGCTATCATTCAATCTGCCACGTTCCAGGTATGTTAGGCTGATCCTAGATAACTGTAGACTGGCTGTTATCAATAATAGCATACTTCAGTGTTCTGAAAAAAATAGTCAATATCATTATTATTATTATTATTATTATTATTATTACACTAGTGTAATGCTATAGCTAATGTGCTAATCTAATTTTAGACCTGATGAGACAGATATCATGGAAAAAAAATAAACTAATTAGGCTATTTTTTTTGCAATCGTGGCAGATTGGAACGCAGCAGATTGAATGACAGCAGTTGTCGAATTGGAGGTGCCCATCTGGCTTTTTCATGAAAGGGAATTTTAGCTTAGCAGTAGCATATACAAACAAAATCGTATATTTTCATATACATGTATTGAAAAAAGATATGTGTAATCATTTCCAAAATTCACAAAATGTTTTATTTACTAAATTATTCGGCTTTAGTTCATATTTGCTGGCGTTTAGACTTTTTTTTCACTACGGTGAAAAATCTTTGCTCTCCCACTTGCCAGACACAAGCAAGGCATGCACCTTCGGGAGCAGTCTAGTAGCTCGTATACAATTATAGGGTATATTACAAAAAAGATTGTATTTTTAGGGTGATGACTTCATAAAATATGACAACAGACATTCAAAGCTTTAGTTTAAAACATTGATAGAAGCTTTGAATGTAAATGGCATTAAGTTCAGTCTAGTATGAACAGTCAGAATGACCGCTATGGCCATTCTAGTAGTTATAGAATTCCAGTAGTTCTAGTGTTAATTACCCACCCTCATGTCGTTCCAAACCCATAAGACCTCTGTTCATCTTCGGAACACATTAAGATATTTCTGATGAAATCTGAGAGCTTTCTGACCCTGTATTGACAGGATTGCAACTGACACGTTCAAGACCCAGAAAGGTTTTAATGACATCTGTAAAATAGTCCATGTGACATCAGTGGTTCAACCGTAATATGAGGCTGTGAGAATAATTTTTGTGTCCAAAGAAAACAAAAATAAAATTTAATTCAACAATTACAGTCCATGCCGTGCATTTAGGAGAGTACCACAAAATGTGTGTGGTGCTGCTGATGCAGAAGAAATTCTTGAATTCTCGTAGCATCATAAAATTATGGCTGAACCACTGATGCCACATGGACGATTTTAATGATATGCTAACTACCTTTCTGGACTGCAAACGTGTCAGTCTTGGTCAGAAGGCTCTTGAATTTCATCAAAAATATCTTAATTTATGTTGCAAAGAGAAAACAAAAATCTTGCAGTAGCTGAATTACATTTTTGAGTGAACTATCCCTTTGAAGTTTTACTTTTTTTTTTTTGGTGCATCTTGACAAATGTCTCTATAAGCTTATATGAAAAACTGCATAAAGACTCTTTAAAAATTACAATTTGTGTTCTAACATTTGCAAGATGGTTCACAACAAGAGTAAGTAAACACTGACAATTTCTATTTAGCAATGAGCAATTCTTTGAAAAATCATAATATCAATATAATGAATTATAAAACTGTGCTATGTATTGTAGCATATTGTGGATCATCTTCGCAGTGTCCCTATGACAAAATGTTTAATAAAAACTGATTAGGTATGAAGATTCACTGAAAAATAAAATCTATTGAAAAACAGAGAAACAGCAAATGGTATGATGTGCATGTTATATTGCGCATTATATTGCAATTTACACAGCGGAAGGAACACCAGGCTCCTTAATGAAAATGATACAAGTCTTTCTGTTCCTCTGAGTCATTTGCAGTGTTGCAAAATGACCGATCTGGGAGGTCAGGATTACAGACACTGCTTCTCACAAACAAACACTATCCCACTGACCACTCAGACAGAGTAGGTGAGCTTTAAAAACCTCCTGCACAGATATTCTTGCAGTGAGAAGCTGTGACCATCCAGACAATGTTCTGAGAACAGCTTAACAATGCTTGTAAAGAATCATAAACAGATATTGTACATATGCCTGCGTGTGTGGTCGTTCCTCATCTTAAACACGACAAATTACCTCTACCCCACACTTCTTAAATGTAAACACTGACTAATTCTAAGTGCATAATAAAGATGGGGCTATTTTTGATCCAGTTCATAAAGACAGCCAGACCATAACAAAGCCCTCATCTGTTCCATAACAAAAAAAAACCTCTCCGGGTTTTCCTTTCGGACAATACCTAAGCACTTTTTTATTCTTTAGCTTAACCAACCTCTACTGGAGGTAACACAAATGACTTACCATTCATCCCTTTAATCTTATATTAAACCAAAGCCACTGGAAATCCAACATGATTGTGCTATCAGTTGCTTTGTTTGTTATTCTTGAACAAAACCCATCTCTGGCGCGTTCCAAGCAAAACAATTGACCCAAATCAAATCGCTGCATTCTGCCAACTAACTTAAAATATGTATTTACTTTACTTTCAAGGAATTGGATGGAGAGACTGGACAAGGCAGGAATGTCCATCTGAGTCAGACATATTAATAATCTACTAAAAGCGAGCTGCATAAAACTCACCTTCCCACACCAACGAGACAAACAGACCTGTCAGTCATAAAGGGATCACTGAGGGGACATTTAGAGTTAATGATAATGTAAACTAAAAAAAAAATTAAACATAACAATACTGGAGTTGATCTAGACATACCAGATTTTAATACTTAAGGACAAAAAAAGTACTTTAAAAATACACATGTGAAAGGTAAAAACAAAATGAAAAATAAAATGCTAAGTAAATAATAATAATAAATAATATATTGCTTATAATTATTATTATTAACAACACTGACATATGCCATACACATACTGGACTCATGGGAGAGCAATTATTATTATTATTATTATTATTATAGCCCTTCCCTGATTTGTAAGACATATTCAAGCATGTTACAATCACGATAACAATTTTCAGGTAAAATCAGAGAAGATCTACTCACCTAAATAACAGTGTTTTGTCTTTCTTTACAATGGCATTTTTAACTGACTCTTCTCGTTTCCTCCATTTCTCCTGAATGGCAGCTCCATCTGTAAGGTGAGGATGGTAAAGTGCCCGTGTGTGTTATTTTGAATATGCCACATTAATAAGCTCTAAAACGGTCCTCTTGATCTGAATGTAGGCGGGGCGTGTGTGTGGGTGCCTGTGTGTTGGGTATTAAGAGTTGGGCATTGTTATGCAAATGATCCTGACATCCAACAAATTTCCTGCACTGTTCGCTGTTTCTCAGTATGGCTAATGCAGACATCAAAGTCACCTAGACTGGGTAATAAACAGAGAGGTTACATGTTTTCTAAATTGTGCTTGATGTGTGATTTGGATGAAATAATTGCTTTTCCTAAGCGGGAAGTCGAAGGATACACACTGCTGTATTGACAGTCTGGATTTCACAGATAAGATCGGTAAACACACTGCATTCCATTCTGATTTCAGAACGAATTTAGCTCTGCTAGGCTTTGGCCAAGCACATAGGGAATCTGTGCCCACAAGACTCCACAGAAGCAGATTTTTGGATGGATTTATTGGAGTTATTTAATAATGACATTTTGAACATTTTTGTAAGGTTTAAAGTAAAGAAGAAAAAAACTAAAGTGCTGTAAGATTAAATAAAAAATAAACAACAACAACAACAACAACAACAACAAAAATTGGCTGGCATTCTTAAAAAATATACATTTGCATAGTCTGCCATAAGTATTATTATTATTATTATTATTATTATTAATAATAATAATAAGTATAATAAAATTTTTGTTACTTATAATAATAAGTAACAATAACAAACAATGGTTTAATGGTACAGGCCTAAAACACTAAGACAGTTAAAGGATTAGTTCACTTCTACAATAAAATTTACAGATAATTTACTCATCCCCTTGTCATGCAAGATGTTCATGTTTTTCATTTTTCAGTTGTAAAGAAATTATGTTTTGGGGGAAACAATTCAGGAAATTTCTATATATAGCAGACTTGTATGGTGCCCGCAAGCTTGAGCATCCAAAATGCAGTTTAAATGCAGCTTCAAAGGGCTCTAAATGATCCCAGCCAAAGAAGGGTCTTATCTAGTAAAACTATCGGTTGTTTTCTTTAAAAAAAAAAATTCAATTTATACACTTTTTAACCACAAATGCTCGTCTTGTCTAGCTCTGCGATGTGCATTTCACTCCGATTCAAGACAGTTAGGGTATGTCGAAAAACTCCCATCTCACTTCCTCCTCCAACTTCAAAATCATCCTACATTGCCTTTTTTTTTTTTTTTTAGTAAAGGGCGTTTGACCTTCTTTGCATGTTCAGTTTATAAACACTGGGTCAGTACTTCTGCAGCGATGTAAGCCGATTTTGAAATTAGAAAAGAAAATGTCATAGGAGTTGTTCAACATACCCTAACTGCATTGAACGGAATACACAGGGTACACACAGACCTAGACAAGAAGAGCATTTGAAGTTAAAAAATATATAAATTGTAACCTTTTTTTAGAAAATAACCGATTGTTTTGCTGGATAAGACCCTTCTTTTTTGACTGGGATCATTTAAACTGCATTTTGGAAGTTCAAACTCATGGGCACCGGAGAAAATTCCTGAGATGTTTTCCTCAAAAAACAACTTTTTTATGAATGAAAAAAGAAAGACATGAACATCTTGGACGACAAGTCCTTAGCATATTGAAATTGATAAAATTAGGATCTTTGAATCCACTGTGAACATCTGCTCATGGCAGCTCTGCAGCTCTCTACTGCAGTGTCACAGGCTGCCTAGCAGAGGGCATCTGCAGTAGATGAGATGAGCTCCAGTGTTGTTTTTTTATGCGTTATCCATTAAAATGCCAAAAAGGAAACAGTCCATAATACCCCTTTCCTTTTTTTCCCACAACTAAAATGTCAGGCACTTAAAACAAACCACTTTCAACAATGAGAGTGTTTAAATATACAATACAACTCTGATAACTCAAAAATCAGGTCATTGTATAAAATGTTTTTTTTTTTTAATTTTATTAATTTTTTTTTTATGTCAAAACATGAACAGTCATGAGAACAAGATGTGCAGTTATTAAATAAAGTGCCAGAACGCTGGGAAATTACACAGTTCAAGGTGGTTACATGACCTTGACAGGTTATTAAGCATAACTGGTGTACGATTATGCATGTAAAAGAATTCAGTATCTCACTACATCTGACACACATAACATGGAAGGCATCGTAACTGCAAAGGTTAATTGCCACTCCTTGATTATTATGGCGTGAATAAAAGCTACACACTCTGCACAAGACTGATGAATACATTCACAAATACACTCAAACCTAATTCTCTTTCCAAGTAACAATCGTTTTTCAAGTAATTTGATTTTGTTAACATATTTGTGAAAATAAAACGCCTGAATTTCCACTGGTTTAGCTAACTGCAAGTTAATGCAATGCGAAAGATACAAATCATTATTACTAAGTTATGAAATTAATTGTAAAACATTATTTAGATGACCACAAAACAACTTGCTTGCTGTAGGACTAAAAAAAAAACAAGGTGTTATAAAGATTAACATTATGATTTTCTGTACACCTGCTTTGAAACTGTGTATTGTGAAAATGTGAAAAGTCAAATAAATTTGAATTGACACATATATTTACATATATTTAGATCTTTCAATTTATGCATAAGACCAAATTTAACCCTTCTTGTTATCTTCCCAAACTCACTGTGCTATTTGTGTCCCGCTCCCCTCCAGAAACCCCTGCTGTGTTACATCTGGCAGGTGAAACTGGCCTCCAGATACCTTTGACGTCTGTCTGTGCTCAAGTCCTTCAAGTGTGTAGGATGAGCTTTAATTAAACATGTGGGGTTTTCAATTGCTCCCAGATAAAAGGCACACTCACTCCTTGGCCAGCGGTGTCTCCAGCCCAGTCATTCATATGTAATGTGAGTGTTTGTCAGGAGAGGCACAGAGCATCTGTGCTATTGAAAAAGCAGACTGAGACCAACAGGCAGAGATGTGTCACATTGAATTCTGTATAATGAGAGTTTTGTTAATTATGAATATGATCAAGGATACTGTATGACTATAAAGCAGCAGAATTCATTGGAGGTAATCACAGACTACATTACATTGTTGCACAGTGCCAGATGCATTGGGATATCCATCCATACATTTACCCAGTTAACCATCCATCCACGCATGCATCCATCTACCCAATTAACCAACTTTGCATCATCCATCCAACTAATTAACTTTGCATCATCCATCCATCCATCCATCCATCAGTCCTTTCATCCATCCAATTAACAAACTATCCATTGACCTAATGAATCACCCATCCATCCATCCATCCATCCATCCATCCATCCATCAGTCCTTTCATCCATCCAATTAACAAACTATCCATTGACCTAATGAATCACCCATCCATCCATCCATCCATCGCATCATTCATTCATCCAATAAAATTTGCATCATCCATCCATCATTCCTTTCATCCATCCAATCAACAAACTATCCATCCACCCAATTATTCATGCATCTATACATCCATCCATCTTAACTTCACATCATTAATCCAATATAAACTATCCATCCACCCAATTAAACATCCATCTATCCAATTTTGCATCATCCATCTATCCACCCATTCATCCAAATGATTTACAATCCATCAATCCAAATAATTTTGCATAATCCATCCATCCATCTAATTTACTTTGCATCATCCTACCATTCATCCATCCAATTAACAAACTATCCATCCATTCAAATAACTAACCATGCATCCATCCACCCATAAAATTATTTATCCATTCAGCCATTCATCCATTTATCAATCCTTTTATCCATCCAAATTACAAACTATCAATCCACCCAATTAATCATCCATTCATCCATCCAATTAACTTCACATCATCCATCCATACTTAATTAGTCATCCATCTATCCACCACCATCCAATTTTGCTTCATACATCCATTCAAACAAATAACTGACCATTCATCAATCCAAGTTTGCATCATCCATCCATCCAGTTTACTTTGCATCATCTATCCAATTAACAAACTATTCATCCACCCAATTAGTTCATCCAATTAACTTTCCATCATCCATCTATCCATCCAACTGTCCATTTAATTAATTTTGCATCATCCATCTATCTATCATCCATCCATCCATCCATCCATCCAGATAACTTTCCATCATCTATCCATCCAATAAATGTTGCATCATCCATCCAATTAACAAACTATATATCCACCCAATTAATCTTTCATTTATCTAATCAACTTTGCATCATCCATCTATCCATCCAATTTACTTTGCATCACCCATCCATCCATACAATTAACAAACTATCCACCCACCCAATTCATCATCTATCCATCCATCCACCCATCCACTCACCCAATTAATTAATTAATTAACACAATAGGAAATATAGTACTTAAATTTTGGTGTTAAAATCAGAAAAAAAAGCCCTCCTTTTAGAAAATAAATCATATCAAGTTTAAAAATCTATATTACAATTTATTATTTGTGTAAAAGTAATAGAAATTGTGAAAAATAAGCACAACTATTTAATCAAGCAAAGAGGCGATATAGTCAGTTTGGGCATTTCAAAACTCTTTGCATTATTATGCTTTTACTAAATGAAAGATGTATCTTGGCTGTACAGTGCATATGCAAAGCATCATAAAATGCATATTTTGCATGGTATTTGTTTTTTTTACATTAACAATAACATTCTTTTAACAGTGACTTTTACTGGTTGAAGAAAGCAGGATATCCTTCAATCTGCTCCAGGATGTTTGGGTCAAAACTCTCCTGTTCTGTTGCATCTATGTAACAAGAACAATGATCTACATCAAGTAGTTAAACCACTCATGGCAGGCGCTTATCAGGTCATCACAAAAGAAAACAAGCCCACAATTGTGGAGCGGTCAGCAGGGAGACATTGACAGGCTTTGAAGATTGATGGGACATTTGCGGAGCCGGTCACAGGTCAGCGAAGAAAGCCCAGGCCCATCCAGGCACATCTCCTACAGACCCTTCTCACCCAGCACTGCCTCACTCATACAATATGAGCTAGCCCCACCCATAATTACTTATCCAGCCAATGACTGTCCACAACACTCCAGTGCCAACAAGGCATAAAGCCAAAGCAAACATACTGCACAAACCATTTCTACTGTAAACATGACCTGTATGTAGCCTATAACAACACGACACAACAGGGTGATCATGAGGAGGAAGTAACCCCATCAGCACTTTCAATGCATAAAACAAATCACCCGTTTGGGGTCTTGGCTCATTGTAAGAAAGTGCCTCTCAGAGGACACTGATCCGGCTTCCGTGACAAGAATCTTAACCGGAGGGAAATTGCTAAAGTGGTCTTGGATGAGTGCCGTTGCTACTTAAGGGATACATTATATACTATATTACAGGAAGCAGGCAGCAACCTGAGTAAGAAATGAATTACAAGGCAAACATGATTATCTTTGAATTCTGCACAGGAGCCTGCGGTGTACCTTTAAGAGATATAAAATAAAGTATTCATGAGGGATTTGAATTTGATTAAGTATTCATGAGTGATTACAGTCAAAATACTTGATTTTGGAATAAATGTGTTTGCATTATAATCTCTGAGGAAAATCATTCCAGTGTCCAAATAGTGGCACGTCAGAAAGGGAAAAAAAGCAAACTTATCTCATGAAATGTGTCAATGTGATGCAGTGTTGGATATATATTATAGGGTACAATAAGGACTAAAAATAATACTTTTTATTAAATATTAATGTAACAACATAAAAGGAGGTTGTATCATCTATTAATCAGGCAGAGAGGCAGTGAATTTAATCAGTATGCATGATTTTATTATTATTATTATTATTTATTTTATTTTTTTTTACAGTATGTATTATTATGCTTTTAGTAAATGAAAAATGTATCTCGGAGCAAGTGCAGCTTATGCAAGCTTTATAAACAGTGTTACATAAAAAGCATACAGTATTCTGCATTACATTTCCTTTTTTACACAAACACCAACATTCTTTTCATTTTACGTGATATAAAGATAGCGTTTCCGGAGATTTGAATTTGATTAGGTAGTCATGAGAAAGTTAAAATTCTTGCTTTTGGAGTCTTTTCATGACTAAATGTGTTCATAATAATATGTCTAAAAGCTATGCAAAAATACATGTGCATGGTATCAGTAAAACATCAGAAACACTAAGGGAGAATATCAGTGTGATCCTATGAGAAAACATACCTATTTCACAAGGTGGCAACTTCAGATCAAACATACCATTTTTACAAAGAAATTAAGCAGGAAAGTCCACCCCTAAACCTAACTGTTAATGGGGCGCAAGTAGATTATACAGAAACATACAAATGAGATGTTCAACTTCATACAAATTTGCCACCAATTCGCCAAAACGTAAAATAGTTGCAAACTGCCATTAGAGTGTTTGAAAAAAGAAGTTAGCAAAGTCACCCAATCTTCACATTCAAACAATCAAAGCCTGAAATATCATATAATTTTTTCGGTTCATGTTTCACTTTAATCAGTAAACAACACTTAAAATATTTCTGAATACAGTTCAAAGATTTAATCCTTCATCTCCTGAGATGTTTGTGTTTGAATTGAAGATTATCTGCAGGAACAAATCCTAGCAAAGTCAGATAAGTTTCCCATTAACGCTGAAAAAGCACAGACAGACAGACTCATGATGCCTAAAACGTGCCCTTTTTAGTTCCCCAACAACACACACAGCAATTCTACACAGCAATGTCTTGTCTGAAAATCGTGCTTTTATGACCCCTGTGATAAGGGGGCAGAGGTTACCAGAAAGCAAGAAAGAAGTAATGCCGATGTGGACAGTCCCTTTCAGCGACAGTAATTTGTAGACCGTTAAGACAGAATCTAGAGTTTTTAGAGGTTTGCTGTCAATATGGTACAACAGTTAAAGGCTTTTAGTGAATGCTCCAGCAGCAATGCAAGATAGAGATGACTGGTTAAAAGCCAGAAGGGGAATGAATCACCGAGGGTCAACTGTGGAATGGGGGAGCTATTAATGTAATGACCTGCTCTCAGCAGTGTCCATATAGGTGACAGATTACAAAATACAGTCCAACAAAAATGCCCTGTGGTAGCAGAATTGATTTATTAGCATTATTCAATGTGGAATGAGTGCTCAAATGCAAATAAACACTTACAAACATGTGAATAATTGAAAAGGGAAATAAAAGATCTTTTGGCTATTATTTTCCATTCCATTACAGTGACCAGTAAACTTTGTGATTAATATTGTAACTATGAAAACACTTTGGTAATTATATACCCTACTATGTAAATTCTTTTTTTTTTTAAATAAAAGCAAAGAATTCTTATTCTGCAAGGATGCATTTAGTGAAAAATAACAATAACACATTTATCATGTTTTGAATTTTCTGTTCATTAAAGAACCCTAAAAATGTTTCCACAAATTGCGTTTTTTACACAAATATCAAGCAGCACAATTGTTGTCAACAGTGATAATAATAAAGATTTGGTGTTCAAGAAACATTTCTGAACGTTTAAACTGAAGAGTTATTATATTAAAAACAGTCATATACATAATATAGTTGTAACAATATTTCTTTCTTTCTTTTTTTCTTTGTATTGTATTTTTCATCAAATATATATGGAAGCACATTTTCACCACTGAATTAAAAAAAACTTATATAAAATAATAATAGTTACTTTTTGCCTCACAATTTTGACTTTTTTTCTCACAATTGCAAATTTACATTTTTCAATTCTGACTCTTTTTCTCAAAATTTAGAGATATAAACTTGCAATTGCAAGATAAAATTCCCAATTCTGACTTTTTTTTGCTGCATTGCGTAATATAGATTCAAGTTATACAGTCAGAATTGAGAGTTATAAAGTCAGAATTCTGAGGAAAAAACAGCAAATTAGAATTGCGAGATATAAACTCACAATTTTGAGAAAAAAGTCAGAATAGTGATATAAACTCGCAATTTTGTGAAAAAAGTCAGAACTGTGAGATATAAATTTAGCCATTTTGAGAAAAAAAGTCAGAATTCCAACTCAGAATTAAACTCATAATTTTGAGTCAGAACTGCAAGATTTAAACTTTCTCGCAATTGCGAGAAAATAGGTCTACTCGCAATTTCGTCTTTGCTCGCACAAAACAAAGTAGAAATAGTGTGATACACTCTAAAAACACTTTTTTTGTTTTTGCATGTTAAGAAGTATTGAAAAAATGGGACATCTGGTTTAGTAGTCCTCTCCCAAAAGCCAGTATGTCCTCACCCAGCCCTTTCCCTGAAATGGAAGAGAACAGGGAGGTGAGAGCAGCTCTGAAGCTTTGAAAACTTGTTAAGAGGAAGCTATTGAGTTCTATTTATAGGTCCTTACCAGCTGTGACTCGTTAGGGAATAAATATTTCCACTCTTTCTGAAATTATGTTGCCATGTACACATAACTTGTCGGATATGAATGTTTGCAGCCTTGATTGTAGTTATGATGTCATTTTATTACACTATGGTTTTGTAACACAATGGATGTGTCACTTTTAGTTGTAGTAATTTTTTGAAGCACCAATCCTAAAATAAACGTGTGTGAAAAGAATCAGCTGAGCGAATCAGATTGTTGTGATGTGGTAAGACAGGTGAGATGAAAGCAATATGATGCTTTCTGAGGTGAAGTGACAGAAACTCTGTACCTTTATGTGGATGTCACCTCGCAGTTCACAGCGGAAAGTCCTGAAAGTGTCAAGAAGAGACTTGGTAGAACTGCTCACATGGATTCTCAGTGCTAGAGAGGGAAAAAGTACAACAATATGATATCTGTCTCCGCTATTACATAATTAAAGACCGGTCAAAAAAAGTGCTTGAGGTCAAGGCAGTGGTCAGATCTATCACAACTAGGGTTTCATTTAAAATGCTTCTTTGACATATCTTCCTAATCTGCTGTCAGCAAACCCTTCATGAATGATCTTACGTAATCCATATGTCTCCATCCTGGAGGCGGTGTTCACAGTGTCTCCAAATAAACAGTAGCGTGGCATTTTCAGACCCACAACCCCTGTGACACAAGGCCCTGTAACAAACAACATGAGGTTGTCTTTTTTTTTCACACATTTCAGGCAATTTCTTCTGTTCCTCTATTGCAGTAGAACTCAGCCTATGTTCTGTGTGTCTAAATCAGCTCTTTATGGTGGTGTTATGCATAATGATGTATTTAATTAGAATTTTTCTTATATGTGTCATAAGGCAAGTTGGCAAGTTGTAATCACTGCACGAATGCCTGAGCAGCATAAACACTCCTCCGATGCATAAATTGGCCAAATCAGAAGGAATATACAAATGCGTCATTGGTTTTCTACTGAAAACACATCTGAAAAAGGCAAGAGAGAAGAAATGAAATGTACTGTATAAACCTCTTGTATAAATAACCAGTCATAATCAAATATATTTATGAGCAGTAGTCCCCCAAACCTTTACAATGCAAGATTGGTTCCATATGTTTCTTACAGTATATTTTGCATATTTTTTATATACTTTTATTTGGCATTTTTATACATAAAGAGAACATTTTTTTTTTATTCTTTTTTTTTTTTTTTATACTATACTCTTTCTGGTCCTCGAATCCGATCGGCTGATAGGAGTGCGATATTAGAGGATATTAGAACTTGTTTCACAGTTTAAGGTAATTTTACAGATTGTGAGTGTCATGGCAGACACCCAAATCCAGTATAATTTTATAAATGTTACCTTTTTGTGTGTCACAGAATGTAGTTTTACAAGGTTTTCATGTGTGAATGTACTTGTTTATGACGACAGGTGTGCATTATTTTCTAGGAATTCAGCGGACCGAAGTCAATTATTCCGCTTATACTATGGTTACCACACCTCAAGACATCGATCAGATGATATATTTCAAGGTATTCGTCTGGTTTTTGTCCTTAAAACGCTATTGTGAGTAGGATTAACTTCTTACACAGCTCATCCAATGTCTTCTTGCTAATTCCAAAACGTCATTTTAGAACTAGTAACGACGCTTGAGCCGTTGATAGCAGACTAAGCAGTTAATAATGCAGTTTAGACAGACATACAGACAGACAGACGGAAAGAGAGAGAAAGAGAGATATTAATCTTGTGAATTACCTCTGTAAATCTGTGCTTCTCTCAAACGTGATCAGCAGCGTCTCTACTTATAGTAAAACTTTAAGTTCATTTTCTTCAGGAACAGCATCGTTATTACCTCGCTGTATGTCGTGTAGTTTTTAAGTTGTTAATCGTCAGAGCAGCACTAACAACATTAGCGCGTATGTTAACAACATCTGTGTGGACTTATGTGTGTGCGTCTGTTAGAGAGAGAGTGGGAGAAATATAGTGTGTGCTTTCCGTACATAATAAAACGTAATTTTGCGGCAAAAACATGGAAATAATCTGTCGTTTTTATCCTGTTGTTTACTGTATTTGTTTGTTTGGCCAACGTCATTGTGGGTTTTGATTATTTTGCTGTTTTAGGCTGTAAGGACCTTTGAAATAACTGAAATAGTGTGGCGAAATGATACAGACATGTAATGCCAACAGAATCTGCCTGGGACTAAGTTCGCCGTGCATTTCCCTGAAAATAATGCACACCTTCAGAACGTTCGTCAGCCAATCAGGTTCAAGCATTCAACGGCCCTGACTGATATCCGGTAAATCAGACAGGCATGTAGAAAAGTATTCTTGCCTCAACCTTTTGTTGAACGGGTCTGGTAGTGCAACTGTGTCACATATAAGTTTGGCCAAATAACGTTTTTTTCTTGTAATGGTAGCCCAAAATAATACTGACTAGACATAGTTACAACTTGCTAGCTAATTTACTTATTTATTTTCGCTAATTATTATAAATAATCTACTCTGTTGTTTTTATTGTTTGCGGAGGACAGACCGGAAGTCAATTTAGGGCCAGATGCGTGACCATGGCAACGCGCTTGTGTTCGATGAAACCGTCTATAAGTTCAAATATGCAGTTTGTTAATAAAGATATGGTCTATTTGAAAATTTGCTTTAATATTTTCTGGCATGTGTTCTCCAGATCGCCAGCGGCCGTTCAGCGCTTATCCCAACAACAGCGCCTAGCTCTAGATGTCTCTGTAGTACATGAGATGTAATTCGTATTGGGTAAATCTAACGGGCAGTCTTGGTCTCATTAATCTATTATTTGCTCCAGAGGAAAGCAAAATCTCATGTTTATGTAAATTCAGTGCTGTATTTAGAGCGCTGCCTTTGTACTTTTTAATTGAATTGCAATGGCTGTTTGTGTTGTTTATTAATTATTATTATTCAATAAATAAATAAAATTTTATATAAACAATCTTTAAATCATATATTTAATAATAGTGGTTATATTGAGAAACGGTGCGTGTTCGTGATGGTGATTTTAGTTACATTGTTCCGCCATTAGATGGCGACAACAGACTGTTTTTATGAGTGAGTCAGCAGTAAAGACTTTTAAACTGAAAAGTTTTAAAGGCTATTAAGCGTAAGTTATTTTTAGCTTCAACAACAGCTTGAAGCAGCGAACAAATGCACTGAGCAGCAAAATCATGGCACGTACCGATATACAGCCATATCTCAAGTCTACTCCTGTGATATTGTTTATTTATTTTGTTTTATTTTATTTTATTCATATATATATATATATAATGTATCTCATTTCTGTGATGGTGATGGCAAAGCTGAATTTTTAACAGTTATTTATTAAGGAACCAGATGTTTTTCAGGATTCTTAGAAAGTTAAAAACCAACATTTATTTGAAATAGACATTTTATTATTATTATATTGGTGTTATTTAATGTTATTGTTTTTAAATCTTACTGTTGTACAATTTGTGAATATTCAGGCTGAAAAATCAAGTGGAAATATGAGAGGCGTACCGGACACTCAAAGTAGAGTGGCAGCTTGAATTTTTTTCCATGTACAAAGCTTTGGTGAAGGATGAGGATATTTTTCAAATGCATTTTTGGCAGACAAAAGATATTTGCCAAATACTGCTGAGGTTGAACACCTTCAATCTGATGTATATGTTCATATTTTAGTAAAAGAGCATAAATTAAAAAAAAAGTGTTGATTACACTGCATAAATTACAACGC
This sequence comes from Cirrhinus molitorella, assembly GCA_033026305.1. Lineage (NCBI taxonomy): Eukaryota > Metazoa > Chordata > Actinopteri > Cypriniformes > Cyprinidae > Cirrhinus > Cirrhinus molitorella. The sequence continues at coordinate 31,900,330 of CM065120.1, forward strand.
TATATCCCAGTTCATTTATATCCTCAGCACATTTCTTTTTGTGATTGATCAGGGTCATTGCAGGCCAGTGGATATACAAGAATAGCACAGCCAAAGAGCTGTCACCATCCATTTATTACCTGAATGAACTCCAATGCGGACCCTCAGCTGCTGCTCTGGTACGTGTGGACTGTGAAAGCTCCTCATGCCCTGCACTATAGCTAATGACATTCTTGCTATTTCTTTTGCATGGTCATCTCCATTTCTTGTAGGCAGGCCCGACACTACCATGTAGGCATCACCGATGGTTTCTACCTGGATACAGCAAAAGACACATGAAGCAATCCATCTCCTACAATGGATGAAATCATTTCGGTGAGTCGAATTGTGTACCTTATATACATTGTGGTTGTCAATGATATTGTCAAAGTATGTGTACAGGTCATTCAGCACGTTCACTACCTACAGCGAAGGAAACAAGAGCGGTCAGTTTATAGCAGTCAGCTTATGCATACAGATACAGAGATCAAAGTTCCTGTAAGGTGACAATAGTTTTCCGTTGTGGTTCAGCTGTGGGCTTCAGTATGGTCCAAAAATAACTTCATGTGAATGTATTATTTCCACTTTAAGGCTCTGACGGGCCAACAGCTATGCTAACAGAAGCCTGATATTCGTGACAGAGTGGGGTTTTCGGCACTTGAGCCATGTCATCTAGTAATGTCAGAAGCTCTTATGTGACATTTGAAACCCATTCCTGAGCTTACTGTGTGGGTATTTGATCTTACAACAGACCCCTACACAAAAAACACACATATACACACACACATGCATTTTTTAACAAGTGTAGGGTATTTCAAAGTCTTATACAACAGAAGACAGCAACTCCTCAAGCCTCCCCAAATAGCTCTGGGCATATGTCTTTTTCAAAATATGAACAAATGACCCCACATAGGACCTATATTTTTTAGAATGCCTGCAAGGACTACTCAGAAAGCACCGAGCAGAAACTCTGAGATGCTGTTTGAGTCTCTGCGTCTTTCATCACCTGCATTGGCGTGAGAGATGCTGACATGGCTGTGAAGCCTTCAATGTCACTGAAATAGATGGTGACGCAGTCATAGGTCTCTGCTCTCACTGTCTTTCCCGCTATGAGCTGAGCAGCTACACATCTAAAAATACAAGAAAAAGAGACAGGTATTTTTCAAAGGCAGGTTTCAAGTGGAGAGCTTGGTGATGATCACTGGTCTTGTCACGTAGGCTTGTTAGGCCAGGTGCAAGCAAGTTTTTAGTAACTGAAATGCTGTGGTCGAATTCAATCAACAGTTGTGCCACTTTTGCCTGCAGTATATCAACAAGAAAACCTGCATCACATTCACTATGGATCCAGTGTTTAAAGGGATAGTTCTGCTAAAAGTGAAAAATTCTGTCATCATTACCATCATGCCATTCCAAATCTTTCATCTTTAAAACCACAAATGAAGATGTTTTAATTAAATCTGAGAGATATCTATCCCTCTACTGAAATATAATAAACAGAAGCTCAGCAGCACATTTGAGCTTCCATTTACCATTTTGATTTACTCTATGTATGTGCCCTGACTGATGTTTAAATGTGAATGAAATCTATATCTAAATTAAGTCTGTTCATCATAAAAACCAACTGAGAATCTTTTTTGGGGGGTGAATAAACTGTCAGTGGATGGGCCTTTTTTTCAGATTTCATTAAAAATATCTTGATTTGTGTTTTGAAAATGAACATCAAATCATGAAGTCATGTGGATTTAGATGAACATGAGGATGAGTAATAGTTGACAGAATTTTCATTTTTGGGTCAACTAATATTTTACTATGAGCTAAAGCAATACACCACCATATTAAAGAATGAGAATAGTAATTCTCATTCTTTTTAGTGCTAACATGCCTCTGGTGTTAATATAAATTTCACATTAATACGAAATGGTAAACATAATGTTATTAAAGCAATATGTTTTTGTTTATTGTCATTGCACTAATTAATCAAATGGCAGTTATAGATGTTCATGACTTTTCTGCCCTTGCTATGTGTGCAGGTACATAGCTATGCAGTAAGCTAAACACTCCTCCAAAAAGTACCCGGACAGAGTTGACTTCAGGCACGTTTAATGGAGGCGGTGTAAAACTGCAAAAATAACAGCACAAAACGTGTACATTTTTACATGTGAATAAGGATAAACAATATATGCCAATATCTTTGCCAATATATGACAACATAATAATGTTTATGAAATATGTCTTAAAGAAGCTTGCTAGCACTTGAATAGTTACTGAATTATCTTATTTAACTTTTCCAGAATTCACCTCCATGTTAAATAATATTGACCAGAATTAAACATTTCTAACATTACTGTTATTAGAAAAACTTACAGACAATGCCTTTTCAAGCTTAAATGAAGACTGGCTGGAGATGGATGTCGTCCGTGTGCTCTCTCAAAATGTTATACAAATAAAATGGCTGAGACGCATGTACTTTTACAAAAATAAATCAAATGACCACTAGAGGTCGCCAAGAACAAATCAAAAAAGGGGTCAGAATACTCCCCACCTGGCATCTTTAGGATGTCAAATCTTACAATTAAGATAAAGTGTCTACATGTTATAAGCTTAAGTGTCCATTCTATTAAGTTACTTACAAAGTCATCTATCGTCTTTTCTTAAGAGAAGGATAACTTCGGAGATTGGTCTCAGAAATTGCCTTGGGCTGCCTTCTTTGACAATTCTCACTTCGACCTTTCTGACCCTTCCATCATCACTAGGAATGGTTTTCGTGATTAACCCTACAGGCCAATCATGTCTTTTAGCTTGGTTGTCCTTTAACAAAACAACATCTCCCTCCTGCAGATTAATTTTTTCATCTCTCCACTTCCGTCGGCTTTGGAGACAACAGATATACTCATTCCTCCACCTTTTCCAGAACTCATTGGCCAAATGCTGGACTTGTCGCCACTGGCGTTTGTAGATATCACTGTCATCAAACTGCCCTGGAGGTACAGCATGTGCACCAATCTTTTGTGTAAGAAGCATGGCGGGAGTGAGAATCAGAGGTTGCTCTGGATCTGAAGACACTGATGTTAATGGTCTTGAATTTACTATTGCTGTAACTTCAGCCATAAGAGTTGTTAGAACTTCATGTGTGAGCCTGGAGGGTCCAAGTTTAAGGAACATGGCATCGAGAATACGACGTGTGACTCCAATCATTCTCTCCCAGCTGCCTCCCATATGTGAGGAATGTGGCGGATTGAATAACCATGTACAACCTTGTTCTGAGAGGTAATTCTCCACTTGCTGGTTGATGCCTGTTGGGCCAATCTGGAGTTCCCTTTTTGCCCCTATGAAGTTCGTTCCGCAGTCAGATCTCAATTGTTTTGCAGGTCCTCTGATTGCGAAAAATCGCCTAAGCGCATTGATAAAACTAGATGTGTCTAATGATTCAATAATTTCGATGTGTATGGCTCGTGTGCTCATGCACGTGAAGATGACTGCCCAACGCTTGGTGTTACTTTGTCCTCCTCTTGTTCTTCGTGTAATGACAGACCACGGGCCGAACACATCCAAACCTACATAAGTAAATGGAGGATCAGTGCTCAGACGGTCAACTGGTAATTCTGCCATTCTTTGTTCCTCTCTTCTACCACGCAGCTTACGGCAAATGACACAGTTGTGAATCAGGCTACTAACACACCTCTTCCCGCCGACAACCCAAAAACCCGCTGCCCTTACAGCTCCTTCAGTAAAATGTCGGCCTTGGTGACAGACTTTCTCGTGGTAGTGTCTGATGAGCAAGGAAGTAACATGGTGCCTTCCTGGAATTATGATTGGGTGAGTCTCTTTTGATGGAAGTTGTGCTCTTGACAACCGCCCTCCAACTCGAAGAAGACCTTGAGAGTCAATATAGGGACAAAGTTTGCTTAGGGAACTTCGTTTTGCAATAGGTTCTCCCTTCTTGATACTCTGAATTTCTTGCGAATAAACCTCTGTTTGAATAACATGAAGGATGTTAATCCTTGCATCATTTAGTTGCACCTCATTCAAAGGTTTCTTGCAAATGTGCCAACCATGGCAGGAGTCATGTTCAGCTCCTTGAGTGAAAGACTGAGCTATGTGAGAAAGCCGTGCCACGGCTCTGGAAGCTGATGTCCAACTTGAAAACCTTTCGAATCGTGCACTTCCAAGGTGTGGTGAAACATCCGTTTTGCATGTTGTTACCTCGGGTCGTAATTCTGCATCTGCCTCAGGATGAATGAGCTCATAGGTTTCCTCAACTGGCTGACAGATGTGTGGGAGCGAAAGAAACACTGGCCCGCTGAGCCACGTTGAGATAGCAAGCTGATTAGCTGAAACAGCTCTTGTTCCCTGATCGGCTGGATTGAGACCACTTTGAATATAGTGCCATTGATGTTTCTGAGTTGAGCGTCTGATTCGCTGCACTCTATTATTAACATAAACATAGAAGCGCCTTGATTCATTAAATATGTAGCCAAGCACTACCTTGCTGTCAGTGAAGAATTTCATGTTCTTCAGTTCCAAATCCAACTCTTCTGAGATCACCTCTGCTATTTCTACCGCCAGGACAGCAGCGCAGAGTTCAAGTCTTGGAATGGTGAACTCAGGTTTTGGAGCCAGTTTTGTCTTGCCGAATATGAACCCCACTTCAATCTGTCCTTCAGGATTTGTAGTCTTTAGGTAGGCGACAGCAGTGATGGCTTCGGTTGATGCATCGCAGAATATGCAGACTTCTTTCTCTCGAGCTTGTGAGAAAGGAATTGACGTGTAAGCTCTTGAGATCCTCACCCCTTTCAAATCCTTTAGAGAAGTACACCATTTTCTCCATTCCTCAAATTTGTGCTCAGGGAGTGGTGCATCCCAATCACAGACATCACTGGTCAGATCTCTTAGAATTTTTCGCCCTTGGACGCTCACTGGAGCAGCAAACCCAAGTGGGTCGAACAGGCTATTAATGGTAGAAAGCACTCCTCGTCGAGTATATGGTTTCTCAGTATTGGCTGCTTGGAAGGTGAGTGTGTCAGCAGCAAGATCCCATCTGAGGCCTAAACTTCTTTGCACAGGGGGAAGACCTTGGCCAACATCAAGGTCCTGTAAGCCTTTGGCGAGGTCGGCAGTTGGGAATGCTCTCATCACCTCTGTTTTGTTGGATGCAATTTTATGCAACTTGAGGTTAGACTGAGCCAGCATGTTTTGAGTTGCTTTTAACACACTGATGGCCTTTTCTTCTGATGGGAACGATTTGAGGCCATCGTCAACATAAAAATGTTTCTCAACAAACTGCCTCACCTCAGCTCCATATTCATTTTCTCCTTCTATGGCTGTCCTTTTCAGGCCATAAATGGCCACCGCAGGTGAAGGACAATTTCCAAATACATGAACTCTCATGCGATATTCCACAATTTCATCGTCAAGTTGATGATTACGGAACCACAAGAAACGGAGATAGTCACGATGGTCTTCCCTCACCAGAAAACTGTGGAACATCTGTTGGATGTCGGTCATCACTGCAACTGGCTCAGTCCTGAAACGCATGAGAACTCCCAACAAGCTATTATTAAGATCTGGACCTCGAAGGAGAACATCATTCAACGATACACCACCAAAACGTGCACTTGAGTCGAACACAATTCGAATTTGGCCAGGTTTTTGTGGATGGTACACTCCAAAACTTGGCAAGTACCAGCACTCTTTACCTTCATCAATGGGAGGTGCTATTTCAGCATGCTTGTTTTCAAATATTTTCTCCATGAAATCTATAAAATGGCACTTCATTTCTGTGTTCTTCTTCAATGTGCGACTGAGAGACATGAGCCGGTTCAAAGCATGTTGTCTGTTGTTGGGTAAGCGCTGTCTTGGTGTGCGGAATGGTAGAGGAGCAATCCAACTGTTTGAATCATCTTTACAGAACCCCTGGTTCATAATCTGTAAGAAACGTTCATCCTCTACAGATACAGCAAGTTTATAGTCATTCTCTGTCTGGCTGAAGATCAGTTTACCCAAATCTGTGTGTGTTGACATATGTTCGACAGGAGGCTTGTGTTGCTCACTTGAAATCTGCACCTTCATATGTATGCTATTCTCACATGGTGTCAAGTAGCTGGGACGTCCATTCCATAGAAGATTGGTTTTGTAAGGACAAACAGTAGGCCTGTGAGCACCATTGAGACAGACATTCCCTACTATAACCCATCCCAAATCCAACCGTTGGGCATATGGTGCGTTATGATGACCATTGCAAAAACCTCGTACCTTATGCACACGGATAATGTCTCTACCAAGCAACAGGAGAATTTCTGCAGAATGGTCCAGAGGTGGGATCTTGTCAGCTATTGCTTTAAGATGAGCGTGACTGCGTGCACTTTCTGGTGTTGGGATTTCATCCCTGTTGTTTGGGATTAAGTCACATTCGGTGAGAATGGGCAGTGGTAGTTGAACATCCCCATCTGCTGACTCTATAATGAGACCACTAGCTCTCCTCCCTGCAGAACTTGTCGTTCCAGAGCATGTCTTGAGTATGTAAGAACAAGTATCACTTTGTATTGCAAATATGTCAAAGAAAGCTGATCTGGCTAGTGACACGTTACTCTGGTCATCCAATAGTGCATACATTCTCACCTTCTTTTCAGGATGTTCTTTTGGATAGACATTCACTAGGCAGATTTTAGAACAGGATTTACCATTGAGTCCTCCTCCTCCACAGATCTCGGTACACATCGAAGTCTTTACAGCTGATGGCTGCTCACATTGCTCCCCACCATGCTCATCCATCTGTACAGTGGAATCCATCATGATCCATGGTGCTGGTCCTGCATGAAGAGCTGAAATGTGTTGGTTACTTTTACATTCCTCACAGTGCACAACCACCTTACAATCTTTTGCTTGATGTGCCGTTGAAGTGCAGCATCTAAAGCATATGTAATGCTCTGACAGAATGCGTTTACGCTCTGCAAGGGTTTTTTCTCTGAAAGCTCTGCACCTTTTTAGTGAATGAGGTTTTCTGTGGAGAGGGCATTGCTTATCTGGATCCTCACTTGTTCTTTTGAAACGCTCTGAAGAAGTATTTCCTACCTCTGTCCTGTTGACTGTGAAGGAAGCCTTAGGTTTCCACAGTTTGGCTTGATGTGGTTTCTCAACTCTAGAAAGAGTGGCACTGGATGTTGAAAAAGAAAAACTGGGGTCATTCCTCATTTCTGCATGGTGACACACAAAGTCAACAAAGAATGAAAAAGGAGGATATGGTACACGATTCTCCCTTTTATAGTAAGACCCTTGACTCATCCACTGTTCTTGAATACTGTGAGGTAATTTCTCTACAATTGGGTTTATTCCTCGTGTGGTATCAAGGAAGTTAAGCCCTGGTAAGTAACCCTCTTCCTTTGCTGCCAATATCTCAAGAAGCAAATCACTGAGCTCTCGCAGCTTTTCACTGTCTTTGATTGAGAGTTTGGGGAAGTCATGAAGCCTAGAGAACAGGAAAGCCTCGATAGCTTCAGGAGAACCATAACATCTGTCAAGCCTCTGCCAGACCATATCCAAGCCATGAGCTGGATTGTTAACATAAACTGCTCTAATACGTTTGGCATGCTGTAGTGACTCCCCACCAAGCCACTTGATGATGAGGTCTAGCTCCTCGGTAGGTTTGAGATTCAACCCTTCTACAGCATTGTTGAAACTGGATTTCCAAGACAAGTAACTGGCAGGTTGGTTATCAAAAACTCTTAGCCCTGCTGTAATAAGATCTCTACGAGATAAATATTTTGCCAGCTCTGAAACCTCTGTAGATTTAGGTTTTGCGTTGAATGGAGGCTGCCCGACAGAGTCTGAATAGTGTTGAGTGTTACTATTTTGGCCACGTATAGCTTCATCAGTAGGAACCTGATAGTCCGGTTGCTGTGGTCTCTGATTCTCGTAATGCCTTTTAGCATACTTTGAGGGAGAGTGAGCAGTCTCTTTGCTGCCATGATTAGAGTTATCGTCACAAGAAGAAAAATGTTTTTTTACATATTCTTCTGTTTGTTTGATTGAATGCTGGATTGATGTAGAATGACTTCTTCCACCTTGGGATGCGCAGCTCTCGGATTTCACAAGTGCCTCTAGCACCTCGGCTTCTGCTGAGGCAGCTTCAGCCTCACACTCTTCTTTAAGAGCATTCAACGTAGCTTCAATGCGTGCTTTTTCCACTTGCATTTCAATTTCCCGCTTGGCATAGTTAGCCCTTTTGCGTGCCGCTTCGGCTTTGGCACGAGCTTGTGCTGCAGCTATACTACTTGCAGATTTACTCGATCTTTGTGAAGACGAAGTGGATGCAGCACATTCTGATCTTACTTCTAGGTTTGCAGAATGAGAATCTGACATTCTGATGAGAGCGGAAGACGTATCTCCAGTTCATTTGTAGTCTTGAAGTTTGCTGTCTTTTTACTTTTCTGCCCTTGCTATGTGTGCAGGTACATAGCTATGCAGTAAGCTAAACACTCCTCCAAAAAGTACCCGGACAGAGTTGACTTCAGGCACGTTTAATGGAGGCGGTGTAAAACTGCAAAAATAACAGCACAAAACGTGTACATTTTTACATGTGAATAAGGATAAACAATATATGCCAATATCTTTGCCAATATATGACAACATAATAATGTTTATGAAATATGTCTTAAAGAAGCTTGCTAGCACTTGAATAGTTACTGAATTATCTTATTTAACTTTTCCAGAATTCACCTCCATGTTAAATAATATTGACCAGAATTAAACATTTCTAACATTACTGTTATTAGAAAAACTTACAGACAATGCCTTTTCAAGCTTAAATGAAGACTGGCTGGAGATGGATGTCGTCCGTGTGCTCTCTCAAAATGTTATACAAATAAAATGGCTGAGACGCATGTACTTTTACAAAAATAAATCAAATGACCACTAGAGGTCGCCAAGAACAAATCAAAAAAGGGGTCAGAATAATGACTTTCTTTCTCCAGTCTTTCTCTTAAAAGATTAAGTTTTTGAGGAAAACATTCTAGGATTTTTCTCCATATGGACTTCAGTGGGAACTAACAGGTTGAAGGTCCAAAATTGCGGTTTCAATGCAGCTTTAAAGGGCTCTACAGGATTCCAACGGAAGAATAAGTTGTTTTTTTTTTCTAGCAAAACAATCTGTAATTTTTTAAACCAAACAAACAAACCAAAAATGTATGTACTTTTTTTTTTAGCCACAAATCCTTGTCTTGCACTAGCTCTGTGATGCACGTCCGCAACTTCACGCATTACGTAATTACGTTGGAAAGGTCACGTGTGGTTAGTTCTTTGTCTGTGTACTTCAGTTCAAAAAGGGAGGGTAGGGCAAAAAAACTCTCTAATAACTCTCTAAGAAAGTTTGACTTTCTTTGCAGGTTCGCTTTATAAACACTGCCTTATCCAGCCTGGTCTTAGCTGGTCAGCAGGCTGGTTTTAGAGGGGTTTTGGCCACTTCCTTAGCTGGTCAGGCTGGTCCTAGCTAGGAGACCAGCTAGAACAACCAGCTAAAACCAGCTCTTTCCATCTTAAACCAGCTTAGGTTGGTTTTAGCTGTTTTTCAGCAGGGATGCATGACCTTTTCAACATGACCACGTAATGCATAAAGTCGAGCTAGTGCAAGACGAGCATTTGTGGTTAGAAAAAGACTGATCATTTTGCAACATAAGACCCTTATTTCTCATCTGGGATTAGGAAGCCATATTAAAACTGCAGTTTTGCCCTTCAACCCATTGGCTCCATTGAAGTCCACAATATTGTGAAAAATTCTGCAATGTTTTCCTCAAAAACCTTCATTTCTTTTTGAATGAAGAAAGAAAGACATGAATATCTTGGACGTGGTGGTTAGAAAATTATTAGGAAATTTTTATTCTGGAAGTGAAGTAATCCTTTAAGGCCAAGACACAACAAACCGACAAAAAAAAAAAACAAAAAAAAAAAGAAAATAGCGGAAAAGGGTTGACTATGCTCAAAAAATTAGCTTGACTGAAGACTAAAGCCAACTAGCATACAGTTTCTGCATCTGTGTGAGAGGAAATAACTCTCCATATCAGAAAGAGGCAGTAGTCTGTATTCATTACACAAAAAGACAAACTGGAAGCCAAAAGAGTGTTCTGTATGTGCCTTCTTAACTTCCTGTTGAACAGCCAATCAGTACAGGCTGTCTCACCAAGGGACTCCAGGAGCTGTTGATTCAACATGCTCAATCAGCATGTGGAAAAGCTACCAATGATGGTTCAACAAGTGAAAAATACTGCAAAAACTAGTCCAAAAGATACTCAAGGACAGCCTGACCTTGGCTGATAGCCGACCTTCGGCTTTGTGTGTCATAGCCTAAATGCATATTAACTTTGTAAATCAAAGAATAGAAAAAGGATAAAGAATATAAATAATATATATTATATATTAAAATATATATATATATATATATATATATATTTTTTTTGTTTCAATCTGGAGTGTTACCGTGGCAACATCTGTGTGAGCAATCCCTCTGCTCGCTTTTTCTCTTCCTGGAGTTCAGCGGTACGTTCACTGACTATTTCCTCAAGATTACACGCATACTGCTCCATACGGGACAGCAGGTTATCCAGAATGTTCTCAGACCCCCTGTGCACACACACACACACACACACACACACACACACACACACACACAAATGCTTAGCAAAAGTAATTTAATATTATTACTAGCTATTAACTAGCTTTAGTACTATCACATTAAAGAAGCAGTAATTCTTTATTGCCCCTTCAAGAGCTGCAAAAGAAACATTTATCAACACAGGGTACACACAACACTATTGCTTTTTTAATCTCTCTCTTCCTTCACCCTCCAAGGCCAGTATAAATGTTTAGTGTGATACGTTGTGACAGTGTTACTCTCATGGGACTCTGTGATCGCTGGGTTGTGTGTCACTGGTCCCCGGAGTGGCCATATCCTGTGTGTTTGTCTACCTGATTAAGCACTGTCATTTGTAAGTGTAATTAATGATCCTCTGTGTCTCTGCCCTGCTCTTCTTTATTACCTCAAAAGCGCTCATTAGTCACAACTACCATCATTTAGAGCTGAAACAAGCACAAAAAGGAAGAACGTGCAGCTGTTACAGTGTCAAGACAACATTAGATTGGGAAGGAGAGATAGCTGTACACTACTGATGCCTCAGCACTGTTTGTTTAAAGTGCCTTTAATCAAACTTATCTCAGTGTTAACACTGACTTCACTTGGGAATCTTACTCTGCAAGTGGAGAAGATTGTATCAGCAGAAAGTCTAATAAAAGGGCAGTCTGCAGAGGACTGTTTGTGGTTCTCTTTGTTTTGGTCTGTGGTAAGCAAGTGCCCATTGCCAACATCACTGTTTTATAGTTTACAATATAGGATGGGAAATAAAAAAGGTTTATTTGCTGATACATGGTAGCGTTGTTATTGCTTAACAATAACGACACTGACATCCATAGATAAATACAATACATATTGAAGCAATTGTGAATCAGTCATCTGTACACTGTAAAAAGTCGATTGTTTGTTGATGTACACTAAATGTAGAAGGTTGACTCAAGCTAAAACTAAAACCATCAAATGTACTAAAAAATGTAGAGATGTAGACATGCTTAAATAAACATATTAATACTCTGTGTCTTGGTTCATTACTGACCCATTGGGAAAAAGTTTCTTGATGGCAGTCCTGAGAGAAGAGAAGTCTGGTCTCTCTGCAGGTTTCTCTCTCCAGCAGCTAACTATGATTCCCTCCAGTTCCTCTACACCCTCTGCTGTGTCTATGTGAGGCCTCAGTGGGCTACAGCTCGCCGCGCTGACCCTTTCCACAATCTCTGAAAAACAGACAGGGAGAGATTCACCACCAGTCTTGTAGAGTTGTTCATGTGAAATGGCTTGCCTTATGTTATGAACAGTGGCTTTATAGAGAGAGGGAGCAGAGCGTATTACCGTACCTCTAGCAGCAAAGTGACAGTTGGGGATGTAGAAAGGCCCTCTACGATAGACTACCTCTTGAGCGATAATGGCAAAACTGTAGATGTCCCCTTTTTGAGTACCATTAGCTGAAATGGACTGCCTCAACAGCTCTGGTGCCCTCCATAGTAGAGCTTAAAATAAAAACACATATTTAAAAACACAGAATTCACAGTTCAAAGTTGATGTATTTAACTGTATTATTTTAAAAATATATTTTTTTCATTCAAACAAAAAATGCATTCCTTCCTAAAAGCTCTAGCTCCAGCTTACCGGTCCAGGGGTCAAATCCAGGGCTCTGCTCTGGACGCCTGAGTGCGTTAAGTCCAAAATCAGTGACCTTCAGGACAAAGCGGCTGTCTACCACACAGCTCGCTGACGAGAGGCGACCATGACATTGCAGGGGACTGTGGTGCAAATAATCCATGCCCTACACAAGAGTCAAAATGTATCCATCACTGTTATATTTTACTGTCAGTGAAAACAGTTTAGACTATAAAACACAGACACAGCGACCTTTACGATGTCCAGCATGAGGGAATACTTGAAAGTCCAGTCCAGCTTGATAGACTCATTCTTCAAAATGTCCTGCAAATTTTTGGGACAAAAAACTTTCATTACAATGGACATTCTCGTTGCAGAATCTGCAAAATGTTATTTATTTTACCAAAATGGGAGGGACCATACAAAATGCATGTTATTTTTTATTTAGTACTGACCTGAATATATTTTACATAAAAGATGTTTATATATAGTCCACAAGAGAAAATAATAGTTGAATTTATAAAAATGACCCTGTTCAAAAGTTTACATGCACTTGATTCTTAATACTGTGTTATTACTTGAATGATCCACAGCTGTTTTTTTTTTAGTGGTCGTTCATGAGTCCCTTGTTTGTCCTGAACAGTTCAACTGTCTGCTGTTCTTCAGAAAAATCCTTCATTTCCAACAACGACTATGATTTTGAGATCCATCTTTTCACATTGAGGACAACTGAGGGACTCGTATGCAACTATTACAGAAGGTTCAAACGCTCACTGATGTTTCAGAAGGAAAAAACAATGCATTAATGCATTATGCATTAAACATTTGAACGGAATGAGGATGTGTACATTTGTTTCATTTAGTACCCTTTAGAAGCTACAGAAGATACTAACATGTTTCCCAGAAGACAAAATAAGATACATTTACCCTGATCTTCAAATTCGAAAAGTTTGAAGTTAATGTGTGTGTCGCATTCCTTCTAGAGCATCAGTGAGCATTTGAACCTTCTTTAATAGTTGCATATGAGTCTCTCAGTTGTCCACAGTTTGAAAAGATGGGTGCATTTTATATATATATATATATATATATATATATATATATATATATGTGTTGCAATTAAGTTCCTTTTTTAAGAATTACAACCATTGTCCCAACAGTTACACTCATTTTATTAATAAATCCAAAACTCGCATTATTAAAAATCCAGAAATACATGAAAATACAAACTGACTTTAATAAAAGAATCATCTGAATTATCTGTGTAATAGCACCTGCAGGCTTCCTTTAGGGCAGTACTCTGTAAGAATGAAAGGTTGAGGGGTCTCCAAGGCTGCTCCAATAAATTTACAAAGGTTATAGTGGGTCAAATCTCTGCACTGAAGACACAAAGGCACTGATTAAGGTACATCATAATTGCCAACATGAGTAAATGCGTATTGTATTAACAAATGAAATCCATTTGTCAATGTTTTAAACAAAGTTTACCTGTTTGAGTTCCGCAAGCAGCTCGCTGCTCAGATGAGTGCTTCTTAAATTCAGAAAGCAAACAGAACAAATTGTCCCCTAAAGGTGAGAGAAAATGAATTTAATTAGCTGAACTATGAATCGTTTTATTGGCCAACTAAGTCATGCCAAATGATTTGTAGCATAAATGTCTTCTACATAATGTCGCTATGCAGTGACGTAAATGTGTAAACACTAAGATCCCAAATACTTCACTTTGTAGACTGCGGTTCTGTGTGCTGACGGCTTGTCTTGCATGCTGCATATTATAGACTCCAAAGAAGCCTGAATGGGTTTGGATCTGTGGGACTGAACCACAAAGAGGAGAATGTAGTATGTAATAGATTCATTCATAGTGCATATAGATATTTAATCCAAGCAAACCAAAACTAAATTAAATTAAAATTGCATTATACTTAAAATGCATTAAATCCTTTCAAAACCTTTGCTGGCATAGTTGAGGAATGATGCTCCATCATTACGACATCATCATCACTGACTGTCCACAGCATCTTGGTAGCTTCCTCCTGGAGTTTGAACTTCCTGGTAATAAATATTAGTTTCATTTGAAGACTGTAATCTAAAAATGTAGATATACAAAGCAAATAAATATTTAAATACTGACAAAAAATGAAGAACAGCAGTGAGGCTGACTGAATAAGGCTTGCATTTTTGGGCATCAACTCTGAATTTACTCTGGCATTCATAACTATAAAATCAACAGAATGTTTCAACATAATTACAGTATAACATGCAAAGTCTTACGTCCAAAACAAATGAAAATGGTGTAACTAGCAAACAAAAATATCTTGGGAAAAAAAGTCAAAGTATATGCATCTCATTTATGCAAATTATCTCATTCTACACTTGATTGTGCAATCCTGAATGTACAATGTTAATGTTTAAGAGCAGTTAAAAATACACACTTTAACTATTACCTGTATAAAGCACAGATTGCAAGGGTCCCTGCAGCCACCAAACCAGCAATAATCCCCAAGGCAATCAAGAATTTTCTCTCTGAAAATAAAGCACACACATTTGTAAGCTGCAGGTCTGCAGGGTGATTAGCACTCACTTTGTGTAAAATCCAACTACGTCCATTTATAGAAGCATGATACAGCAAGGCTGGAAGCCACCAAGAGTAATTCTGTAGGAATGCAATATGAAACGGTCACCTTTTCAGAATTTTGATAAAAGTATTATATCTGTTGCATAAGTCTGTCCAGACTTTATTACTTCGACCTGTTAGCTTGGGGGAGATTCAGTCAGTCAATAGCTGAGAAATCTATATTGCCACAGAGCTGGACATTTGGATCTTGCAGGCATTGGTACATTATTCAAGATTTTTTTTCCTTTCCTCCTTTTTAATCAAAGAGAGGGTATGAGGAAATGCCAAAAAGATGAAAATGAAGCGCTGAGTGCTGGGAAGTGAGTGAACTGATGTACAGAGCAAAGTTGGGCATCTGGTGCCCCCTACTGGAAACAAAGTTACTGCTCTATGGCCTCTGACTGGCCCCTTGAAGGAGCTGATAAGCTAAAACCACATGAACATGCTTCCAAAGCCTCATATAATGTTATGGTGTGTTAGCACACCTTTAAAACTGACAAATGACGGACCAACAATGAAATACATTCTACTTTGAGGCCATGAAAGTCCAACCCCTCATTAGAAAAAACATGGCTCTGCCACGGGTTTGATGTTGTACTTTGAAAGTGTCATGAAATGTTCAACAAGTTATGTAACAGTCACCATTTTGAGCCTGGGTTGCCCAATACCTAAATTAATGCAGAGTTCTCCATGAAAGCCACAGTCTGGAGAGTCTTTGGGAGGAGTTGTCCGTCCTCCAGGCCACTTGATGTGAACCCCTTGTACTGCCTTATAAGTCCCAAAATAGTTTGCAATGACCTGTGTGGAGATGTAATTTAGAATAGCAGAGCAGTTTTCAGACAACTTGCATCGTTTGTGCTTACAGTTGGTCTAGATAGTAAGTATATGTTAGTAGCTCACCTGACACTGGTTACTACTACCTTGGAATTGTTTCATCATGTAATTTAACTCACGGTCTCCACTTGCATCAATAGTTACATCTCCTTGGATACCTGTTTAACAGAAAGTCACAAAGCATGTACCATAATAAATTCTTGTCAACTTGATGGCAGTTTTACTTACAATGGCAAATGCTAGAAACTCAGCATTGCATATACACATGCAGTCTTAAGCTTTGGGAGATTTGGGAAATTAAAAAGATTTCATTGTTACAAATTTGCACAGTTTGTGTTTGCAGCCCAGTTGGGAATCACTGGATATAGTTTAAGCTCTACAAACCTGTGATGGTCCTGTTCCACATTCGTCTAGTGATGGCTAAGCCATCATACGGGTTTCCATTTTCTGCCAAAGTTTTGTTTAATGCCTTGGCATACAGCCAGACACTATCATGGGCTATGGCTGCTAGAACTGACACCTGTAGAATTAAAACATGTAAACTTATAGTGACGTGACATTGTGCTGAAGGGTTATTTATCTGGAATAACAATATTTACAAATAAACTAAATTTTACATCAAGCTTCCTTTTGCATACCCCATACCAAAACTCAGATGTGGCATCATTGACAATAGACTTTAGTAATGTGCATAATGTAAAAACAAACCTTTTCATTAGGAGCATATGTATAGCCAAAGTCTATTTGGGATCTTCTGATGACATTTTCTGAGAAGGCCTGATACCGTTTATCACTGGGTTTATACAGAGACAGGAAAAACAGAGCCTGATAAGCTTGCCTGGCCACTGAGTCATATCCATCACCTGAGAAAGAAGAAAACCGTGTACTATAAATAGCAAATTACATCATGCTCAGTAATGTCTTAGTTTATGAGCAAAGTCATTGGATTTGTGGTTACGTAACACACCTTGGTTCCAGTCAAAGCTGCCAAATAACACCTTTTGCTTGTATGGCTCAAAACAAAAGAAAACGAAATCTCCATTGGTGAGGCCTTTCTTGTGAGCTTCAATTAGCAAACTGCGGACCACCTTGCCATGTGCTGATATCACAATAACTGTACAGACGAAAGGACATAAACAATAGTTTAATTGTTTCCTCACTGCTTTTATGAGAACAAATTCTCATCCGAGGGGATTTTTTCTTACTGCGAGAGACTCGAGACACCTCAGTTAAGGCCCAAGACCAGGTTGACAAGGACCCTTGGGTGAAAGAGCCATGAATTTCTTGATACTTGGCCACTGTGATGTTATTGTGCTCTGCTTGATACCTTTCGAGAAAATGTAATAAATATATATTAAAACAAACAAAAAAAAAATCTAAAATGAACTTCTTGACTTCATAATAGCAGGTAGGGCTGGGTTTTGACACAAATTTCACAATTCGATTCAATTCTAAACTCACAAGCTTGCGATTCTATTCAATTTCCGATTTGATTCTATTCGATGTCGATTATTTTGGATATATACACTACAAAAACATGCATCTCAGAGACGTCTATTTGACGTCTGCATTTACATCTGCAAGACGTATTTTTCACATTGTTTGCTCGTCTGCAATACCTCTATATTTCCTATCAGACGTCTATTAGATACTTAAAAGTACTTAAAATGTTAATGATTTAGAATGTATTTAAAACTAACATCTTACAGACATCTGTCAGATGTTTGTACACAGCAGATGCTTTCCAGACCAAGCGATCTGTAACAGACATCTTGCAGACGTATATGTGTTATCTGGGTATCAGGTACAGTAAATGGCAAATTTTCAAGGAAAGGAAAAAAATCTCTCAACTAATGTAGCAAAATATACAGTAGAGTCAGCTAGTATAGGCCTACTATTATAATATTGGGCATTAAAATGAACTGATTTGTATACAAACGCTACTTGATCGAAAACTATTTGTGTACATAGTTATACTCAACGCTTTCTGTGATTTATTGCATGGAAGGTGCACTAATGTTCCATTCATTAACTAAAAACAGGCTACAGTAATCAATTTTTGGGATTTAAGAACCAATATTGTTTCATAAAAATAAGAACCAATCGAAATCGAAAAATCTATATTTTTTACCCAGCCCTAATAGTAGCTACAGATGTAGCAAACAAGATGATCCCATGAAAATATAGCTTTATACACTGTACAAAATAGTGGTCCTATTCATTTAACAACGTAGGATGTATGCTTACAAACAGAGCTGATAAGAAAGAAGAAACATAGCTGTTTAAATGAAAAACTTACTTTTAACAATTTAAGTTTAAATTTTTACTGTAGATTAAACAGTCTTTTACCATTAAAATTACAATATTTTTACTGTGTACATGCACTTTATAATAAAATGTAATTGTCTGCCTCTCAGTTTCAAGGTGCATTACATACCTGATTCCCTCGACGGGAATAGCCCATGTCGTTTTATTGTCATAGATGATGCCGATTTGCCGCCAACCAAACTGCTTACAGATTTCGACAAAAAAAGCTCCTAGTTTAGTGAAAGATCCAAACACTCTTGTTAAAGTCGGATAGGCCTGAATTTAAAGGGGACAAGAGAACAAGACATTTAGCAACTGAAAAGCAAAGTACATTTTAAGATAGAAGCATGCCAATGGTAACATACACATTACAACCAACCTTTTTATCTAGAAACTGTTGATCTGCACATACGGGACTGATCACAGCAATGTTCCAATAAGCTGCTAGTTTAGCAGTCACTGCACAGACCTTAAATAAGAATTAGCAACAGATGATGATACTCCATTTCCTACTCAACTAAACATTTGATAGTCCTTTGTCTTGTAATGATGATATCTTGTGACAAATGAGATTATAACGACTTTTGTAATTACTTTTTGATAGCCCTTCATGCGTTAAAAGTCAATTTTAAGCTTTAATTGGAACTGTGTGCTTGTAGAAGACAGATACCTTAATTTGAGAGTCTATTGTCTAATGATATGAGTGAGTGATTGTTATTTTTGACACGTTCCGTTTGAACTAGCTGTATTTTTATTCATTATTTATTTATTTTGACCTTCAATTGTCTTGCAAATTAAGTTAATATAACCACATACATTTGAGCACGATGGTCCGATGAAAGCACTATATTTGTGTGTATAGTAAAGCGCCGCAATTTTCCCTGGGCCACGTAGATCGTTGCATTCATCATCCACATAATGGTAATCCAGATGATGACCTGACATGAATAATTCAACATCATATTACATTAAAGATGATATAAAAATATCGCTCATCTTCCTTTTCTACTTGGTACAAATAGCTCACTGACCTTGCAGAAGGTCTGGATGGCTGTTTACAGAACTGATAGCGATAAGAGCTCCAGCCCCAATCCGACCAATACTGAAAGAACTGGAGGTGTTGGGCATGGAGATCAGCAAGGTGAATCTGGTGCCCAGACTGAGAGAAACCAGGGTCGTCAAAAAAAGCAGTGAGCCGGGAAGTCTCTCGAACTGCTTCATTATCTCTAAATGACATATTAGCCTAAATTTACATTCATATTTCACAATACACAGAGAGATAAAGTTGTATGTATACATTTTTGACAATGTAAGCAAACGATACATGTGTTTGAATAGCTTCTAACTGTAGCATAGTCGATAGAGTGAGCAAAATAAGCCTGTAAAATGAATAAATAAAATTACTTACCACTCATTCCAGAAGAATAATTCCTGCTTCAACACAGAGTTTGATCAAAATGAGTCAAAAACTAATTTAAAAGGACCTTGGATCAGAAACTACCTGTTTCGAGGATGGGAAAAATATCCAGTGGCAAAATGTGGCCATATGGTTTTGCTCTGAATCCAGCCATCCACAACAGTGATCTCCCCAGAGTGACTGTAAATCAAGGGTCTCACATTAATACTGCTCTCTATCTCAAGCTCTGGTGTTCCTCTGACATTTGTTTATAGCTAAACAAGCATATGAGTAAACACTGGTCTACAGATGTCTTTGGGAATTCTCATGTCCATAAAGTCTAAAAAAAAAAATAGAAAAAAAAAAGGTCCGTCTGTCAATGCTGAGTGATACTGTAGCATATGTTTCTGTTTACATGCATAAGGGTTCTTTTGTAAGCATAAACAAGGCTTTGCTCATATTAAATAAGGACATGCACATAAGGATCTAAAATGAACTGATATTTTTTTACGATTTTTGCCAGATTTCTGTGTTTTAAAGAAGAATATTAATGTATACCTTCCACATTAATTAAAAATCAGAGCACACGAATCAGCCAGGTCAGGAACAAGAGGTCAAAGTTAAAGTTAAAATAAGAACAGTGTCAGCCCCCTGTACACTGGCACTTTGAGGTCTTCTGTATCGTGGGAATGCCCTCTTGTGTGTCTGTCAATTTCACAGGCCAGAAAACATTTGAAACCTTTCTCAGTACAAAAATCTGAAAATCATGAGAGAGAGATAAAAGTCATGGACATTTTCCCCCAAAATATGTCTGCCTACAAAAACAACTAAATCTGTATTGGGGTTAGTTTGTGTCACTGCTTGAATACACTGGGAATATAAATAGTATAGGAATAGTGACGAGTTTTGCTTCAAAATCTTTGCATCTGGGATGTTAAAGTTAAGCTCAGTTTACATTTCCATCTTAATTTACATAAAAAGAGCCAAATATGTGATGCATTTATATAATACATTTTGTAAATTTTACAAATACATTTCAATAGTATTTCCAAAGCAGAAATCTTTTTAAACTGCTGTTTAGCATCACTGAAGTTATTACAAAATTATCTTTAAATAATTTACTTTGCATTATGCTAACAAACATTATAGGATAATTTATAATATATGAGACATTTTCAATATTTTCAAATAATAAAAATGTGTAGCATTTGTAATATAATTTCAAAGAAGAAAATAGACCAACAACCAGTCAGCAAGCAACAGATGAAAAACAAATGCAACTATTTTTATTGCAGGGGAAGAGAGATGAAAATGTACTTAAAATTAAATCTATATTTTGTTGCTTTTTCCTAATGTTATAAAATATATTTTAGATCTTAAACTTTTCTTAATTTGAAAACCGTTAGTTTAGAGCAGCTGTTGACAAATACTCGTGTGCAGAGTGACCTCTTGGAGATCGAGAAATATTTGTAAAGTCGAAAAAATCGTGTCATATTAAATTTACTTCTTTTGACAGACTCTGGCCTAAGTGAAGAATAAATTCACATTATAAGCTTTAACGATTACAAAACTTTTATCACGTGATAAGAAAAGACGTCGTCAAATTGCTCCGCCATTTAAATAACTGGCTCTCCAGGTGACAGTTAATCAACTCGTTCACACACCGAGCCTCTCGACAAGTTTGAGAGTAAATGTTAGTACGAACGATTAAAAGAGCCATTTAGACTCAGTGTAGTGAGTCACGACCCTCTCATCTAGCTAACAGAAGGTAAGCAGCTATCTTTTATCTTTATTTATTATTTAAATGTGTAATTTGTGCACAACGTAGGCTTATATTTGGTTATTGTAGTTTAACTTGTGATCAAGCTTTTGGGGTTTTACAAATATATAAGATAAGAGAAACCTTTGTTGGATATGTCGATGTGAGTGGAACACTTTCTAAATCTAGCAAATAAGACTCGTCTTGTGATTTTTCTTCCCCACCAGAAGATGGCAGTCAATACATTAAGATCAGAATAACTGACGGCATTCAACTCATATGGAACTCAAAATGCAATCAGGAGCCTGGAATTAATTCCAAAATAAAATGAATAAATAAAATAAAAACACCATTAACGTCATTTCCACAAAAAAAAAAAAATAATAATAAAAAAACAACTAATTAAAGAAAAAACAACAACTGTAATAATAATAAATATTAATTTAATATTTTTATTATTAATAATAAATAGTGTAGCTCTGCACTGACACATATTTATGTAACATGAAACCAAGATAGTTATCTCTAATTTGGTATGTTAATGATTTGTGTAAAATGGCCTAATTAAATCCTGTAAAGGTAAAAGGAATTGTTCACCCAAAAATGAAAAAGTCTGTCCAAGACCAACACAAAAGAGAAGAAATTGTTGAATAAAGTCTTTTTCTTTGTGCACAAGAAGTATTCTCGTAGCTTTATGAAATTACAGTTGAACCACTGATGTCACATGGACTATTTTAACAATGTCCTTACTAACTTTCTGGTCCTTGAACATTTCAGTTGCATTGCTGTCTATGCAGGGTCAGAAAGCTCTTAGATTTCATCAAAAAATAACTTAATTAGTGTTTCGAAGATGAACATAGTTCTAACAGGTATGGAATGACATGAGGATGAGTAAGTAATGACAGAATTTTCATTTTTAGGTGAACTACCCCTTTAAATATTCAGAGCATTCGGGACATTTAACCCCCACCTTCTCTACTTTTTACCCAATCAAAGACAAACCTTTTCACATTTTTTGTAATTATATACTGTGCAATTTAATAAGACTAACAGTTTATTTATTTTTTTAACCCAGTATGATTATTTACATTTTTTTTGTTTAATTTTGTGTATATTTGAATGAGATTTTATTTATTTATTTATGTATTTTTGCCACGTCAACACTGCTCTCTTGTGGTCGTTCAGAATTGTCTTTGTCTTGTGGCTTACCATTGTACCAAAAGAGCAGAGCCCTAAAGACTAGTCATACAGAGCCAAAACTGCAAGCAAAAATATAAAGAATAAAAAAAGACCAAAATCTTAGAAGCCTGGTGAGTTACTTCAATCACTATATGTCAAAGATATGTACTTTAGTAAGAGAAGATGAATAAAAAAAATAATAATAAAAGAAGAAGACATTTTAAATAATAAGCAGAAACAAACTTGGAAAGTAAGAAAACATTCTTCTTCACATTAACATAGATTTTATTCATATCAAGTTTTTTTTAATTTTTAAAGACAACATTAAATACAGAAGGCACTTACAAAAATTGTTAAATTATAGAAACATATTAACATGGATTAAAAATAATAAGAAAAAATGATAAGGACCAGAGATAGCGCCACATGGCAGCCTTGTACAGTACATCTCAAGTAAAATCTACAGAGCGCTAATCTAAATACAGTATAAAGAGGATTTATTGTTATTAGTTTAATGCCCCTACTAGGTTTTCATACATCGTTTCATCATTTAAAATACAGATAGCACATAACACAATTGTTTTTGTCACTAGTAAGTGGTTCTTGTTTTTGTTGCAATTTATTTTAAATGTTAGGCTTTGTGGTTTCTGCACCGAAGGAGTACTGGTACAGCTCGATCAAGCGGTTGGCCTCCCTCTGCCCTGACAACAAAGCACCATGGGTAGTGGAATAGTATTTTCTATGGGTGGCCTCCCCAGCAAACAACACCTGTAGAGGCTTTAAATAGAAGAAAAGAAAAGAAAAGAACAACAAAAAGTTAGCTTGACCCGACATATGCTCTACAACATTACTGCCCTGGGGCCCAGTAAGCTATTTAGTTTCTATTTTCCTGCTATAGAAAAGTGATTTAACAGTCTCCAGCCCCTTGTTTCTTTTTTTTCTTTTTTTTTGTGCAGCGTGCTCTGCGG
This sequence comes from Cirrhinus molitorella, assembly GCA_033026305.1. Classification (NCBI taxonomy): domain Eukaryota; kingdom Metazoa; phylum Chordata; class Actinopteri; order Cypriniformes; family Cyprinidae; genus Cirrhinus; species Cirrhinus molitorella. Next base: position 31,923,634 of record CM065120.1, read on the forward strand.
GGTCAGACTGTTCCTTTCAGACCCTTAATTGGCCAGAGCATGTTTGTGTGCGTATATGTGCGTGTTTGTCTGGCCCTTGTACAACTCAACCTTCTCATATGGCTCAAATTTCAGTCTCAGTGCTGCACAGCCCAACAACACATTTTCAAAAATGCAACGCAAGCAACTCAGGTCAGCCTGACATGCCAGTCATGGGAAATTTGAACAATGGCTCGAAGTGAAGAGGCCATGTAAGTGGTTCTAAACAGGATTAAAATGACTTTTATTACAATAATCATAAACAAGTCTTATGCCATGGAAGGACACCTGTTGTTTTTGGTTTAACAGGCAGATAATTTAATTGAAAACAAAAAGCAAAGCAAAGCATTTGAACCTATAAAGAATATACTTTGTTGTTCCAAAAAGATGGTGCAAAAATTGATACTAAACTATGTTAAGCACATACTACAATTGCGCAAAATTTGCTCACCGGAGCCTTAGTGTTCTTAATATAAGGCAGGGGCTCAGCTAGCTTTTCCACATCTCTGCCGCTGGAGCCCACTCGAGTGAAGGAGTAAGAACCCCGGATATAAGGATTACTGCCCCACGATGAGCGCAGGATCCGCCTTGGTTTCGGAATATTCTGGTTCCCTGTTAAAAACATCAAAATAAATTGACTATCTGCTGCAAAGCATTGCAAATTTAAACCCAGCTAAATCCTTTCTTTTAAAGTGTACTTTTAAGTGTTATTCTTTCACTCTGACCTATGTTTGTTTTGGTGGAGTGGCTTTAGTGGACACGTGTTGAAACAAGGGAAGTTAATCTCAAGTCTGCTGTCACACAATGACAGAAATTAGGGTACCTTTCAATTATCAGTGGTAAGGTGTGACCAAATCCGATTTCTGTACACTAATTATATAGGTCTGGGGCAGATGGGAGGGAAACCTGCTTTGGATCTGGATTAAAACAGACTGACCTAGTTAAGAGGAATGCTGGTCTGTTGACATCATCTACAGAGAATGTGTGCATTGACTCTTATATTTGACTTGTGCTTTGTCATGAAAGGGTTACAGTAGAAGAGAAACCACAGTTGTTTACAGTACAATCTTTCACACGACCCTGGAAACTTTAGAGCCATTGTCTATACATTTACACTAGAGACTTGACCCCTGTCAACTGTCCTTTTTCTATGCTGATTTAACAGGTAAATCTACCGCCTTGTCGTAGAGAAATATAATGCATGTAACAAAACTGGATAACAAACTTGAATGCATTAAATTCCTGAACCCCTACACAAATCTTCTGTCAGTTGGAAATGATCTACCTTGATTGTTGTGTAAATGCAATTCTTTAGAGCAACCAAACGGATTATATGAATCAGGGGAAGGGAGGCATTGACAAGCTGAAATCATTATGCAAACAATGCATTAACAAAGCTCTTTCTGCTAATGACAAATGCCCAAAAAATGGTCAACAATACTCTGAAGGCTTAGTCGTAGTGGGAAACAAAGTGTAATTCAATGACATAATGTACTACAGAGAATTAAGGAGGAGTAATTTTTTGATTATGGTTTTTGCCTGGTATTGTGGACACCAGTTGCGCATGTGCTGACCTGTAAACTGACGCAGTAGTTCAGTGCATATCTCCGCCACAGTCTCATCGTCACACCTTTCCATGCGCAGGGCCTCATCTCCGCAGATCCAGCCACTCAGCATATGGCCATAGCGTTCGGGTGGATACAGCACATCAAAGCTGCAGATCTTTCGGTACCACAGCTCTTCTGGGTATGCCTGGCTCTCCAGTTGTGCCTCGTCCTCCCACACAAACTGAATGCTATTGCACTCGGGGCTCCAGAAGGGCTCTGCAAACTCCAGAAAGATCTTGTCGGTAGTACTAATGCCCAGTTTCTGGATGGCCTGTGCCTTGTCTAGCGGCAGTCCTGGGGAGAAGAGCGTCTCGTGAGCCTTCTTCAGGACCCCAAGAGAGGCCGTAACGATCACGTGGTCTGCCAGCAGACACTCGCCATCTTCGCACTCCACACAGACCGGAGAATGGCTGGGCCGTTGGTCCTGGTTATGGTCAACCTGGTCTACAATTTCCTCTGCATCATGGGAGCTGCAGTTCCAGTGGATGCGGCGGACAGGCTTGCTGAGGCGGAGGACACGACTTGGGATGTCTTGAGCCAGAATCTCAATGATTTTAATGAAGCCAGCAGGAATGACATGGTGAGCGCCGGGAATCTCAGTCCACTCACCAAACTCACTTAGTGACACTTCATCCATGCTGGGGGAACTGCTTTCGCAGCTCTCCACCTGAGACACAAAAGAAGATATTAAGAAAATAAGAAACTGCACATAAACTTAAGCAAACATTTTGCAGTTGAGGTATTTTGATGACCATTGATGAATAGCCTTGCATAGCTTAATTTACTGTTGTTTTCACATTGTTTTCACACAGTAAACGCTTGAGCTCTGCTAAACACCATTTATTCTAAGGTTATAGTTCCAATTTGTACTGCTGTAAACAAACACAGGCAGTCATAGTCTAGCAGGCATATAGCCAGCTGAGTGCTTTTTCTGTTCCTGCCCCTTCCTCCCATAACCTCTAGCATTACAGGATGACATTCAATGTCTGTCCTACTTTTACCTCAGTAATCCAGAGCTTTCATTACTATGAGCATTTCTGTGAATAGACTAAACAGGGCATAAACAGTACTGGGAGGCTTTTATAAAGAAATTTAATTATTTTATGAATTGTAAATACAAGCCCATTGTGAGTCTAGGTCAAAGTGTGGGAAATGATTAAAACAGTAATATGTTTGGAATCCACACCTCTGTGGGTGGAAGTTTACAGTTTTGTATTTTGCAAGAGAAACTCACTGTTGCAAGAGAGTGGGAAGCATGCACAGCAGTGAGCATGACGTCACTGTTGTCTTACAAAGGTGCAATGTGTTTGATGTTGTCATAGAGTTGCAGTAAATCTGCTCACAAAAGGAACTGCGTTATTTCCGGTTGTGGCTTGTTACGGAGATGACAAGCATGATGCCACACTTATAATTTCAAAATCAGGTCTATAGAGATATTTCTTGTTTTTTTTAACTATCCTGTGATAGTTGAAACCTTGATTTACATATGAGGAATCTCTCTAAAACATTAGAGCCATGCTCACCTTGAGGTACTGTTGTAGCATAGATAACTTGAGTTTCTTGGTGCTTTCCGAGTCATAGGGATCAAGCATGATCTTCTTGCGCACCACATCTCGTGTGAAGATCCCAACACTGTTTTGACTCTCGGCTCCCACAGGCTTTCCGTTCTGGAAGAACTCCTGAGTCAGCTCGTACACCTGCACAAAGGATGTTGTTCAACAAGATTAGGAGAGAGAGATTGCAGAGTCATCAGATAATGGAGCTATCCTTACCATAAACAAGGGTTTAATTGCATTAGTTACTGAGGTTAGAATACACTTGTGTCAACATATTGCAATTCTGCCATCTCCATCATGTTGTTCCAAACCTTTATACAAGAAGACATTTTGAAGAATGTCAGTGACCATTGATTTCTATATAATATGTTTTTGAACAAACTATCCCTAAGTGTTATAGCCTACCAAAATATTTGTTGTATCAATGAAATATTAGTCTTGGGTTATTGAAAAAAAAAAACCCGATATAAAGGGAGGAAAGGCCAATGCTATCTTACAACCAATTTGTATGTATTTTACGAGGTGGCTAATTCATATAAATGTGTATGACTTCACTCGCACAATTTTGAATTATTTATCTAGACCCCAGTGATGGGTAGGTTTAGGGGTAGGTCATTAGTACAAATTTATATGAATTGGGGAATACATAACATGCGTATGAATTGGCCACCTCATAAAATATAAAATAAAATCAGGCTGGAAAGGCTCAATCTGAGAACACCAGCTCAGGATGAGGTAACCATAGAACACATGACTTTTACTCCGGCAGCTGTGAATTTAAAGTGAAAGTGCTTGCCCTGACAAAAAATAACTTCACGTGAGGGCAGAGTCACAAGACTTATCAGTTTGTTCAGCAGACAGTAGCAAAGTAGCAGCCATACTTAACCAACAAAATGTTGAACAGGTATTTTAAGCAACACAAACTGTTTCAGGCTGAGTAAGGCCATTAATGAACAAAGCTCATAAAACTAAATGTGTCTTTTAAAGAGAAAGAACTTCTGCTTTGTAAAACAAGATAGTGGGAATTTAAATGAGATGGTATCAACATTTTATGGAAACCACACATGGAGGTAGTCAAAAACACATTTGTAGTGGAAATGCTATCTGTACAGGATCCTGACTGCAGTGAAGCTCTGCCTGGTCTCCAATACTGATGGAAGCAGAAAGCATCTCAGATGAACATTCATGATTGGATCATCGAAAGCATGTCTTAATACCAGGTGAAAACAGGGTTATATTGCATAAAGTTCTTCAAGCCTTATAGAGGCAAGAGTCTACATTCTTCCATCACCTCATTGTACAGGTCACTGAACTCCTCCACCAGATCTTTTGGGATCCGCTTGCCGTTGTTGGTCTGGTAGTGGGCCACACCATTCTTGGCATAGAGGCTGATGCGGCCCACACTCCTCTCCTCTTCAGTGGTGTGCTCCAGTAGACCATTGTCCTCAGCCAGGTGGTAGATGGGGTTCCCATTTGCCCCATGGATCCAGGTTGCTCCAAGTTCCAAAGTGGTTTTACCTGTAGAGAGAGGGAGATAAGGCACCACGAAAAGACACATTTTTGGATCTGAGAAGCTTAAGGATGAAGCAATAAAAAGGATGCTATCATAACCAGACAGTTGTCTCACCGTGCTGAATGCTTTGCACTCTGCCTCCGATGCGGTCTGAGGCTTCTAGCACCGTGACATTGGTAAAGCCGTTCTCCAAGAGGGTTTTTGTGGCAGCAAGGCCAGCCAAGCCCGCGCCAATTACTACTATTCGCGGTTGTCGATGTCTGTGTAAGGCACTACTAAGAGGATCATCAGTGCTGTCTGAAGATACTTCACAACTTTGCATGCCGTCCAAACTCTTCTTCTAGGGAATCTGGGGAAGGGTCAGATGGGGAGAAACCTATTAGAGTGAACAGCAAGCCCTCCAGCAAGAAAAATAAGACATTATTCACAGAACGGAGGAAAAAGAACACAAAGACACAGAACTTTACATCTTTGACCATGTGGTTTATAGGAATGACTGCAACACAGTGTCTTTTCAAAGCACAACCTTAAATAACACCATTACCAAAATAAGGTTTCTTATCTCCAACCTCATGTTAAGAGTATTTATATCACCACTGCAGTGCTGAACAACAATGAAGACCAAGCAAAAAGGCCAGTAAAGTGTGAATTAGTGTCCTCGGGTGGATAAAGATTTATACTGAGAATCAGTAAATTGTCATCATACAGAGTCCATTACACTAGTGAATGGAAAAGGCCTGTATGTGGGTGTAGAAATAATTACATTGTGATAGCCACAAGGAAATGAATGCGCTCCTCACATTTCCATTCAGGCTTTCAGGCAAGGCCTTCACATAAACACAGCAACAGCCACAAGAAAAAGATGCACCTGATGTTGGACAGACCTCATAAGAGAAGTTTATCAAGGAAGAGTCATAATGGAAAATTGTTATGGATACAGGATGTTATTACAGTGGACTAAGCAGAATTTTCTCTTTCATCAAAGTGAAAGGCCAATGTTCTCTTCTTTATATCGTTCCACACATTCCTTATCTGTCAACATTGTTATTGTACCCCGGAGGCACAGCCCCACACGTGCAATGAGGAAGAGATGGACAACTGTGAATAAATATATGATTTAAATGAATGAGGTTGTGGCTACTATGCCCTCAGTACAAACCGCAATAACCTCCTGTTGGGAGTTCGCACAAGCCAAATTCATTAACACAGTTTGTTATCAGACTGTGGAGAGGACAGGAAGGGCTGCCTGCGGCTTCTCTGACGCACAATGACAATCAGAACGCTTATTATAAATACTAAAAGGAGCTAGCTTGGTGGCTGTATTGCATTGGGTTGTTTCCTTCTTGAGAATTCTCAGCATGTGACCTCAACTGAATTTAGCCACACATCAGCTAAAAACATTGGAAGACAGTTGATTCACAACTAGTGTCAGGGCAAAATAACAAAACATGAAACCTTATCCTAGATATAACGTGAAGTAATATGTATGTAATAAGGATTAGGTAAACGCATAATATTTTGTTACACTGAACTGCTGGAAGCATACTAGAAATCTCCATGTGTGGCCTACAGCTAGAAAAACAACCCACCTATAGACAAGCTTTGTAGCTGTATATCCAAATTACAGGGTGAAGTTTTTCCAGATTTACAAATGCTTCAAGAAGTTAACCTTAAGACTTGTGCACACTGGGATGAATATCGCGCGCGATCACTCATTTATAACTTTAGCAGAGGAAGGTGCTTCTAAAGTAGCTCCTTGGTTAGTGCCAGCAGTGATAGTATGAGCAGTGCCTGATTTTGGATTCATGATTGCTTACTGAAATGAATGGAAGTTTGTGAATGTGTGTTGTCTCCTTGATCTCCATTCACCTCCTGTTGAACTGAGAGAAGCAGTGAGCTGTTTACCAGTGACTCACGACCAGAAACTCTTACAGAAAGGATGCTCTTGAGGTGGAGAGGATTTTTGATGGGGTTCTGAAATTGAAAGGCCTGGATAACCTCAACTGCAGGTCCTATTCCCACCTTTTCCAATCTCATGGAGTTTGAGGTGAACCAGAGTGTATGCGCAATGTTTAGCAGACAGACATTTCTGATTTAACCAGCGCTCTCTAGATGGTGGAGCACATAGAAGTTGCTGAATGCAGCTGTACCAAATAAAACAACTACAGTCGCTCACCTTTTTTCAACACCAAGGTTATGGTTGAGAGGGTTTGTGTGCGAAACATTGTATGCATGAGAAAGTCCTTGCCTTGTTGTACATCTGGTTTCAAGGCAGAGGCCATAGAAGAGAAGGTCATATCTTGTGAAGTTAGAATGAGGTCATAACGGAAAATTAGATGTAGTGTATATAAGGCATGGTTTCCATTGTTCCAGTCCACTAATTCTACATTAGATGACCCATATAAGACTGTCTTTCAACCTTTTTTTGTTAAACAAACACTTATGTTCCCTGTTAGCATCATATAGGAAACGTTTTGGTCACTTTTGCCCCTTGCTTAGACAGTGACCAACGCTGATCAAAAGACCCCCCCCCCCCCCATTTTCAAAATGACATCAAATCTGGGAAAACTGATGCGTAATTGCTTAACATAAAAAGAGAAGTAACTGATGTATTTTGAAACTCTCCTCAAACCTCAAATAGCACTACTCTTACACCACTGTGCCTTGAATATTTTTTTTTTATTTCTTTCAGTGGAATTGAGTGTTATCCTTGTAGCAGGATAATAACCACACAACATGTCCCGACACCTCACTTGCCACAGATTAAGGGTGGGCTTTGTGGGATGCACTCTGAAATCACAACCTACATCCCAGTGCCCCCCCATTCACACACTGTAGGACAAAGGATGTATATCAGCGCTGAAAAAGTTTTCCCCTCATCCCATTATTAGCATGGTCCCTTTGTTAAAGCAGACTTGGAACTGTTAAACAGACCCATATTTAGGACTTATAATCCAAATGCAGGAAATAAAATCGGACAGGAACTGTGGAGAAGATAACCTTCACAAAGCCGGTAGAGGAATCTCTTTCCTGATTTTGTAGCTAGAGGAAAGGATTTTATCTATACAAATCTATCAGTTATATCTATTTTATGTTATTATTTGCTATGATTTTAAAAAGTATATCTGTGTGAATAAAGCCTGAAGCACTGGGTCAGTTGAGTTAAGATTAGTGAAGTTTGGCTGCTGATAAAGCAGCAGCACAAAGTGCGTCCAGTGGAATCAGCGCTGCCACGTAACTACATACTGTCACGGGCGAGTGGCCTCCAATGATAAGAAAATATATAGTCAACCTATAGTATTTACCAAATATCATTTTCATGAAATCAACCATGACCTTTTATTGTACCTTTTTCAACTAACTCAACATATAAGTCATCATTGATATGTCCTAACGTAACAGCGCGTTATTAGAAGCAGCTCAATGAAAACTGAATTGTAACAGACAATGGACTGTGCTTTCGAAACAAATAACGGGGAAAAAAACAAAAAAGACCGAGAACACCTTCTGTCCAGTGTGAAAACACCGATCAGTCCTGCGAGTCAGTTTTGTTTACGATTTTGTTTGGATTCACCGTTTCTCCCGTTTACAACCTACATCATTAAACGCGCAGTACCGTAGCGGCGAAAACACACACAAATCATGTTATTCAGTACGGCCTTTACCTGACTTTGTCGTCTTCAGCGTAAAGCGGAGAGCGATCCTCTGTTCCTTGTATATTCGCAGCGTCTGGCTTTGTATTTATGTGTCTTGAAACCAGAAGCAGCCAGTTTAGTCGATGCCGCTGCCTCCTCGCTGAATAAATATGAGGATCCGTGACGTACCACCACGAAATCAACACCGGCGCTCAAGCGAGTCTTGGCGTGACTCACTGTTTGTCACAGGGGCGTTTGAACTAAATACAAAGCCCACCCCTCTTTTAGTAATGAAAGAGTGAAGCTGGTTTTGTTCAGTCTTGTTAGAATACGGCGAAAGCCTATCCCTAAGCAAAACAAAAACAAAACAAAACAAAAAAATAAATAAATGCACAGTTTACTGAATGAATCAGTCAGTATTACAGTTTGAGTGTAGCACACTTTATAAATACTTTCAAGTCGTTCTAACAATAAGCTGCATATAAACAGAATTTTGCTTAACATATTAGTTCAAGTTTACATGAGTTAATGACGAGACACTCTATTTATTCTAGATTTTATTATGTAGATTCAGTTCAAGTCATACAAATGTCATGAATACATATCTACTATGATAAACGTGTTTTTAGTCTCTGGATTTTAACATATTTAAAGCTTAATAGCCCACACAAGATATTCAAAAAAAAAAAAAAATCCATCACATTTGTAAAACGATTGAAAATGGTTAATTTTTACTTTTATTATTATTATTTTTTTTCAACTTGGGTTATAGCACATACCAACATTTATTTATTTATTTATTTATTTATTTATTACAAAATGATATGTAACCCTGGACCACAAAACCAGTCATAAGGGAATTATTTATTTATACTAAATAAATAAGCTTTCCATTGATGTATAGTTTATTAGAATAGCACAATACTTGGCAGAGATACAACTATTTGAAAATCTAGAGACTGAGAAAAAAAATACTGGGAAAATCGCCTTTAAAGTTGTCCAAATGAAGTTCTTAGCAATGCATATTGCTAATCAAATATGAACTTTTTATGGTAGGAAATGTACAAAATATCTTTATGGAACATAATCTTTACTTAATATCCTAATGATTTTTGGCATAAAAGTAAAATCATTTTTAATCCATACAACGGTAATTTTGACCCATACAATGCATTTTTGGCAATTTCTACAAATATACCCATGCTACTAACTGGTTTTGTGGTTCAAGGTCATATATATCTTTTTATGTCTTTCAATACATGTGGGGACATTTTTGATCATTAATTTGCCCAAAGATTATTTCTGAGCCAATAGCTGTTATGTAATTCACAGAAGGCCGTAATATGGCATTGCTATTAGATAAAAGATGTGCTTTTTACTCACTTACGAAGATTAAATGCAACCTTTGAGACTAATTTAATCAACTGGCAATCTGATTTTAATGTGTTTTTTTTTGTATCTTTTTAAGGGATTAATCCCATCAGACTTGCATTTATTTTTTTCTAGCTGTCATCTTTTGTTAGTTGTTCTAATATAAACCCAGTCCAGCAGAATAACAACTTCCCTTTTTTAGGTTCAACAGAACGCTGTGTCCTTGTGGCACATACAGTGTTGGTTACTCACTTTGTCACGTCTGTACAGTTCATGTTCTGATATGATTAATCCTAAATAGATAATTAATCTTAGAAATGCAAATTAGACTTGATAGTGATTTAGTTCTGGATGCATTGGTTTATGCATTTATCTAATCATTTTGCATAGTCTGTTCTTTGTACATCATGTTTTCCCTAAATTTTCTTACCACATTTCTACAACTTTCTATATTTTGTTTTAATTTATCCCTGACGTAAGCTATAGTTCAGCATGCACATGTGAAGGGGAAAAAAACCTTAAAGCTTACAATGTTTATCACCAACAAATTCATAGTAGAATATAAGGAAATGAAACCTGGTATTTTCCAGTGCCATGCGATTAAAGGCCTGTTTTCCACAGGCTTTGGTATAAAAAAACCACAAGAGGATTAGCAGTGGTCAGTATGTTCCTGAGATGTAAAACTAGTTAAAACCCATTCATGAATGGGTGCCAAAGCGCAACTCATTAAAATTAAAACACTGAGGATTAGAAGTGTTCCATTTGGGAATTGAAAAAAAATACTTGTGGTCCTAGTAACAGTTTAAAAACTCCAATGTCAGCCTTTTTGCTGGACAGTTTTATAATGTGTATATATATAATTTGTGGCATTCGAAGCTTTACTTTGGGTATTGCATCCAAGTGACGTACAAAGATTTAACCTAAATAAACTTCAGTTTTTTGTTTACTCAGGGTGAGGGTGGGGGTGGGGGTGGGGGGAGACGGGTGGAGCAGAGGTACTTGTTGACACTATAATCTTCTTTCAAGTTGTTTTGAAAACACTACATTTACCTCATTAACGTAATCTATTTACTTGCTGTGTAAAGTATTTCACTTGCATACACCGATTAAGATATGCTTATTGTGCTGTTTTGTAAATTCTCCAAAGTAGTGTTGACTTGATGGAAAATGCTGTTGTTGGATAGAAATGATATGTTGACTGAGTTTTATTTAATTACACACAAAATACACAAGTGTGCGGGCAAAATTACCTGTAAACACAATGAGTTTTTCTATTCTTTGAGAAGTCCCCCACTTTGAATTGTTTTACTTGCTGAACTGTGGTTAACCACTTTGAAACGAGTCTAATACATCGCATACAAACCACACTGTGGGCAACACATGGGCTTCACTTTGTTTGTGTTATCTTGGTGATGTCAAAGCAAGCTTGGCCACATAGAAAGGCTGCTGTTATGTGTCCTGCACGTGAATGGACACGAGCCTCTTGAATAAGTGGAACAAAGTGGAATGTGGTAATAGGCCTTCACCAGTGGACTCGTCTACTAGAATGGCCCTTCTGTTGGTGACTTCAGTGGGGTGCATTGCCTGCACATTGTGAATGCTGCCTGCCTAGCCTCCGTTTTCTCTTGCAGTCCAATTGGCATTGGCCATGTGCCTCAAGAGTACAAAAGAGAAGGAAGAAAGTGTCTTTTTATGAATAGGAGGAGTAACCAAGAACAGGAACTGGGTGGATCGTTCTCATTAGGCAGCTTCATTGTGGATGTTGGCAGTGGCTGCATCGTGGGCTGAACTAATATTTTGTGTTGTTTTGCTTGTTATGATTGATTATATCTTTTTGTCTGGAAAGTCATTTATTTCATGGTTTCTTTTGAAATTTGTAGGAACAGTTGATATATCAAGCCCCAAAAGGACAAAGAAGTAGATGCACTCTTAAAAATAAAGGTTCCAAAAGGGTGTTTTTGCAGTGATGCCATGGAAGAATTATTTTTGGTTCCCCCCAAAAAATCTAAAGAACTTTTTTTACTATAAACAATCTTTTCTGCATTTGAAAACCAAACCATCAATGCCAATAAAGAACCTTTATTTTTAAGAGTGTGCCATGAAAGTTGCATGTTCAACTTGTTTTTTTTTTTTTAAACCACACTAAATCAATGCTGTTCTTTAAAGATTGAGGCCAAACTCGAATGTGATTCCTTGTATAAAGGCTTTACCAGAGCCATTTGATCCAGGATCAGCCTTGGAAAATAAAAAAAGGTTTACCTTTGGTTTAGAAATGTAGAACGTGTTTTACATAAAGTTCTCCTAAATATATTTAGATTTGCCCAACTCCACACTTAGAGCTAAAACTATGTGAAAGAATACTAAAAATATATATATATATATATATATATATATATATATATATATATATCATGGTTTAAAAAAAATACAAACAAAAAATAAAACTATTTGGGCAGCACAACTGTTTTTATCTGTGATAATAATAAGATTGTTGTTGTTGTTGTTTAGCACCAAATCAGAATATTACAATAATTTCCGAAGGATCATGTGACACTAAAGACTGGAGTAATGGCTACTGAAATTTCATCTTGGACACCAAAAATAATATATATTTTTACATTTGTTTTTTGAAATGCAAACATTTCAGTAATGACAGCTCTCGGAAAGGATTGTAAAAGCTTTATTAATGTAAAATAGAAAATGCATAGGTCTTGGCGGACTAGATCTGCTATGCTGCTGCAGAGCAAGTAGACATGCTTTGACTAAATGCTCAGATCATAAAATAAAAGAAACATGCTGCTGCTAGAGGAAGAGCCCCCCTGGCAGATCTAGGCAGGTGGTGCTAGGGAGGTGGTGGGCTAGCAAGAGGATACACATAGGACACAGATGTGGCATATATAGAATACGTCCGTTTTAAATAGACATGCAATAATAATTAAGAGAACCTGATTGGCTGAGAATGTCAATTTAAATAATTAAATTAAAGCGTGCAAATAGAATTTCATGGCTGAACTATTCATTTGAATGGTGCACTGTAAACCCGAACAGTGAAATTAATTAAATGAAATGAGTTGATTTCACTCTCATAATAATGAAAGTTCATTGGACTTAATTGAAATAAGTTCTGTAAACTCAAAATGTTGTTGTAGTAAGCTGAACTTAAAATGATTGAGTTTTCTAGTTCCCAGCATGCTTTGCATTAGACAACATGGAAAATAAATGTTGAAATTAAGTGTTATTTTGTGTGTTTTTGCACAAGATTAATGTAGAGAGACATAAGTTAGTACTTAAATGTTGTGTTATGTTAGGATTTACATAAGTTTCTCTTATGTTGGTTTTGTATGTTACCGTTGTGGTAAAGAGTAGAGCCTGTGGTTAGGATGAGGATGGACAGTAACTAAAAAAACTTAAACTTAAAAAAAAGAGTTTGATTACTCAAATGTTTTAAGGCAATACGTTTCTTCAAATGTTTTGAGTATTCTTAACTTATCAGGTTTTAAATGAATAGATCAAAATGAATGAACTGGGTGACTAAGTATGGGAGTAATTAAAAAATGTAAGTTAATTGCAACCAAATTGTATGAGCAAGGTAATTCTGTATTTAAAGTTGGGAGAAATTATTTTGCATGAGTACAACAAACTCAAAACTAGATGTTTCTGCTTACTTAAAATTGGACATGTCAAAACTTAAACAATTTGATGTAACTGATTACCTCAATTTTTTTGAGTTTTGCCAACTTATTTGGGATTACAGTGTGGCTGTCATAAAAACTTGACAGAATTTTCAAACATAAAATAGACATTGAAGAATAGTAGAAATTATAATAAATATGTTATATGGTGCATATAGTTAGTTGTTCCTCTCTTAAGTTAATATTTCTATCAGATAAGATTTACCTTTTTTTTTTTTTTAACATACCTGGTTTATTAATGTTTATTTTGTGCTGCAACTTGTATTAAAGCTGCCACGACTTTTCAACTGAGGTTCTACAGCGATTTGTCTGTCCACATTAAACTATGCCAAAACGTAATTTATAGTTTGAATACTGTAATGTTTCTTTGTTTCATATCAATTGAGATTTATTAAATGGGAGGTGCGCTACAATGTTCTGTTCATTACCTGAAAAAACAAATAGTTTTTTGGGATTTAAGAATCTATGTTGTTTTGTAAAAAAGAGGATTGAATAAAATTGAGAAATCAATATTTTATTTACCCAGCCCTATTATTTATTTATTTATCTATGGTGATAATAAGCATTAGATGTCAAGAATGATGCAAACACAGCCAGCTGTAACATGCTGTACCTAATGTGAGAGGAATGTTAATTGACTGTGTATAAAGACTCTCTTCTTTGCAACAAAAATGAATGAGTTCTGACCAGGCAAGCCAAGACAGTCACACCACTGCCTGCACTCGTTCGCTATCTCGCTCTTGCCTCCTCACCAGCTCTTTTATATGCTTTCCCTGACAGCTCTGGTTGCGCAACACTCTTGGCTGGAGGGCTGGCTTTCTCTTCATTGTGGTTGTGTGACACAGTGCTCTGTTACCATGCGTTACGAGTAAATCTCGTTTTCCAATGTGCCATAACTCATCAGGGCTGCACAGCACACCCTCCGACTTTAAGCTGCTTACATAAACCCTTGACTATAAAAGAACAAATCTGAAACCACATTTTGTACTTCAAGAAAATTTGTTGTTGTGCTGCACCTGTTCTTCAATACTCCGTGTACACCTAAATGGCATTTGTGGTTTGTAAACTATGCTGAAATCCCTGTTATGCTACTTAAGTAGAAGTTTGAGTAAATAGAACAAGAACTAGAAATTTCTTTAATCTGTGGTTCACTAGCAATTAATTGCATCTTTAACAGTCTAAAATTAGTGCATTATGGAATTCTATAAATTGTCCAGTTTAATTCAGTTCAACATGCCATTTCTTTGTATCTGTTTGTGAAATTTACTAGCAGTTTCTGAGTGACAATTGTTTCCACACCATATTTAGCTAAATCTATACCTTCTAAACTTAAATCGAAGTTGAAGTAAAAATATACTTCATGTTAAATATAAACTATAATATATGCAATAAAACAATAATAATATTGCTGTGTAAACCTGAATACACCAATAGGACACACCAACGAAAGGGTCACAATGAATGCCGGGAGTCTGTATCCTCTTCTTCCAACAGTCGTTATGTTCAGTGTACCTTCCGCCCTGCTATTCTTAGGCTGTGGTACACTGGGTGAGGTGACATCGGGTGTCTTTCCTTCTGTCCTGTCTCACTTTGGGTGTGTCTGTAATAACATGGCCCATATCCTCCTCTCTGAATCATAGGAAGGAAGCCTGTGACGGTGATGACTCAAACAATTAATCTCCGTCCTCCTCGCAGGTATTTCCTCAGAAAGGGAGAGACACAAACGGAGAGGGCAGGATGGACTTGATTACCTTCATGGGTCTTAGGTCTCTGTGGGGGACAGGACACGGGTCCTTTGTAAATGTGTCCTGGGGTGAGTTCAAAAATCCTCTGGTTTCGGTTTTTTATAAACATCTTTTTGGGTGTTTTTTTTTTTTTTTTTTTTTTGGGTGGATCATGGCTGGATTGCAAGTTTTAGGTTCCACCAAATTTGTATTTTCAATATGGATATAATATAACTTATTAAAGTTTTATGTCCCAGGGGTTGTTGTTTAACAAAACAAATAGATTTGAAACTTTTATTTTTGTAAAACTGACTTAATTATTCCAAACTTTGAACCGGTAATATTATACAGTATCTCACAAAAGTGAGTACGCCCCTCACATTTCAGCAACCATTTTAGTATATCTTCTCACGGGACAATACTATAGAAATGAAACTTGGATATATTTTAGTCAATGTGCAGCTTGTATTGAAGTATAAATTTACTGTCCCCTAAAAATGACTCAACATACAGCCATGATTGTCAGAATAGCTGGCAACAAAAGTGAGTACACCCTAAGTGAACTTGTCCGAAGTGTCAGTATTTTGTGTTAGCACCATTGCTATTTTGCACTGCCTTAATCATCCTGGGCACGGAATTGACCAGAGCTGCACAGGCTGAGATCCTCTTCCAGTCCTCTATAATGACATCACGGAGCTGCTGGGTGTTAGACACACCTTCTGCTTGAGGATTCCCCACAGGTGCTTAATAGGGCTCAGGTCTGGAGACATACTTGGCCACTCCATCACCTTCATCTTTCGCTTCCTCAGCAAGGCAGCTGTCATCTTGGTGGTGTGTTTGGGATCGTTATCAACTGCCATTCGGCCTTGTTTCTGGAGGGAAGGCATCATGTTCTGCTTCAGAATGTACAGTACATAATGGAATCCATGTTTCGCTCAATGAACTGCAGCTTCCCAGTACCAGCAGCACTCATGCAGCCCCAGACCATCATGCTACCACCACCATGCTTGACTGTAGGCAAGACACAGTTTTTTTGGTACTCCTTACCAGGGCGTCGCCACACATGCTGGACACCATCTGAGCCAAACAAGTTTATTTTAGTCTCATCAGACCATAGGACATGGTTCTAGTAATGCATGCTCTTGGACAGGTGTTTGCGAGCTTTCTTGTGAGCCAGTTTCAGAAGAGACTTTCTTCTGGGACGACACCCATGCAAACCGATTTGTTGCAGTGTGTGGCACAGGGCTGGGTAGTAACTGATTACATGTAATCTGGATTGCGTAATCAGATTCCAAAAATGAAGTACTTGTAATTAGAGTAAGTAACATTTTAAAGTACTTGTAATCAGACTACAGTTGCACATTTGCATGTTCACAGTTTCTTTGATGTTGATTAATGGTCACATGGCATGCAGGTAAATACAAATATTTCATCTTTTTTAGTAAGTGTTTTATTTTAAATTGATATTTTAAAACAAAAACTAATGAAACACAATAACGGTTCACTCCTATACTTATAAATGGGAGAAACGGCAATGCACAATATGGAGGAATAGTCCCACCTTCTACATGAAAGAGACAAATTTCACAGAGAAACCTGAGGCTAGACCAGCCAATGCACATTTTCTGGTATCGCCTGAAAAATAAGCCTTTTAAACACTATTTGACCAAAGAAACAACATTCATGGGGCAATTAATTTAAGATTTTCATTGCTGATTTGATATATGTAATTTAATTGTAAGTTCAATTGAAAGAAATTGTAAGATTTCAGGATTCCCCCATTCATTAAGGCCTGTTCTGAATGGAACCCATCTTTGAAAACCTCTGTATGACACTGGCTACTGTAGTGTTTCAGGGTGTACTGAACCTCTATAGCCTTGGCTATCTTTGTGGAGAACAACAATTCTAATTCTCAAATACTCGGAGAGTTATTTGCCAGTAGGTGCCATGTTGAACCTCAAGTGGTCAGTATGAGAGAATTGTACTTAAAACACCAAATTTTAAATGCTCTAATACATTTCTGTGGTCCTGTCAAGCAGAAAAAAAAACATAAACATGATGAATAGGACATGACTTTGCATGGTTAAACAACACACTGCTATATTTACATTTACATTTAGGCATTTGGCAGACGCTTTTGTCCAAAGCGACATACAGTTGGGAGAACATAGAGCGATTCTTCTTAAGGAGACAAACAGACACAGGCAGTGCTAACCCAGCTAACCCAGCTGATAGACTGTTTACAGTATCATTTTTCAGCATGCTATAGAGGCCGAGGGCAAGAACAGTTTGAACCTGTAGCCTATGACGCTAATAACCACGCTAATAACCATCTACCATGCTCGCTATACCATGCTATTATCACTTAGGGTGTACTCACTTTTGACAATAAGGACTGTATGTTGAGTTATTTTCAGAGGACAGTAAATCTACACTGCTATACAAGCTGCACACTGACTATTCCAAAAAAATGTCCAAGTTTAATTTCTATAGTATTTTCCCTTGAGAAGATATACTAAAATAGTTGCTGAAATGTGAGGGGTGTACTCACTTTTGTGAGATACTGTATATGTATACAATATTATACAAAATGCATGTTATTTTTTTATTTATCACTGACCTGAATAAGATATTTCACATAAAAGTTGTTTACATATACACAAGAAAAAATAATAGTTAAATTTATAAAAAATGACCCCGTTCAAAAATTTACATAAGCTTGATTCTTTATACTGTGTTGTTACCTGGATGATCCACAGCTGTTTCTTGTTTTGCTTTAAGATAGTTGTTCATGAGTCCCTTATTTATAACAGTTAAACTGCCCGATGTTCTTCAGAAAAATCCTTCAGGTCCCATATTTGAACCCTTTCCAACAATGACTGTATGATTTTGGGATCCATTTTTTCACATTGAGGAAAACAAAGGGGATCCATCTTTTCACACTGAGGACAACTAAGGGACTCAACTACTGTATTACAAAAAGTTCAAGCACTCACTGATGCTCCAGAAAGAAACATGATGCTTTAAGAACCAGGGGGTCAGGCTTTAAAGATCAGAGTAAATTCAACTTTGTCTTCTGGGAAAGATATAAGTATCTTCTATAAGTGAAGGGCACTACTAAACAAAAAATATATAATATTTAGGCAAAATAAGAAATATGTAATTCTGTTCAAAAGTTTACACCACTGGTTCTTAATGCATTGTGTTCCTTTCTGGAGAATCAGTGAACTTTTTGTAATAGTTACGAATGAGTATTATCCCCAAAACGTTTAAATTGTAATTTTCATCATAGAATGCTGTTAAACACAATATAAATTTAAATGTGGAGAAAATACAGTCCAAAGTTATTTTGCAGCATTCAAAAACCTTTGGCAAAGGTCCAAACTAGACTTGTCATTTGGATCAAGTAGATGGTAGACCAAATCTAAATATCAAATGGTATGACACATAGATCACTTTAGGATCAATTGCTAGCCAAAATCACATTAAAGTACAGTAAAGTCTGCAGTACAAGTCTGTATTTAGTTGACACCACAAATCAGCAGAGGGCCATAATATTAGCAGAGATGGTTCCCTATCAGGTTCCATTCAGCTACAGTTTGTTAAATCACCTTCAAACCGACTGTCCCTCTTGCTCAAGTACAGCTGTATAACCCAATAATACCAAAGATTTATCACTAAATAAATATTTGATACCACGATCACAATAAGTGCTTTAAAAATAATCTTTAATCAAAACCAAAAAGACCCAGGGGAAGGGTTAAGCGAGCATGGTAGATCGTTATTAGCGTCATAGGCTACAGGTTCAAACTGTTCTTGCCCTCGGCCTCTATAGCATGCTGAAAAATGATACTGTAAACAGTCTATCAGCTGGGTTAGTCAGCATACCTTCACCGCCAGACAGTCAGTACCCGACTGAGAGACAAGGATCATGTTATACACAAACAAACTCACAGTAACAAGGCTGAAGCTAGTTATTAAAGGTCATTTGTGTAGTTTGTAATGCTAATACAATATGTTTACACATGCTTTGTGTGTGGACAAATATATATTATTCAGTCATTAAGGTTTGGAACGACATGAGGGTGAGTAAATGATGACAGAATTTGTGAACTATCCATTTAAGCCGTAAAGAACACACAGAGACACCCTGGACAACAGTCAGGATTTAGTGGATTCCTGTTTAAAGAACATTTGCTCTGGGAGATTTCACTCATTCATTTTACACTCTATGTAAAAGCTTACAAGAGAGTGAAAATACATTGGCCAAATCCCAGTAGGTTTAATTTTTCAGTGCTTTAAAAAAGAAAGGAGAGCCTCTCCTTAATAAAAAAAAAAAAAAAAAAAAACTTTTTTTTTTCCCATGGCATTATCCCTGAAATAGCCACCTGTGATGTATTTAGTCAGTGTGTTGGTTAAAGCTCAGTCTGTCCATATTGTTTCAGAATTGTCGGTTGGACCCCCTTGCAGTTGCACTAATCTAAGACAAAACCTGCTGGTTCTTTTTACTGTCATGAATATCAGTGTGTTTGGTTTTGGTGGGGCTGATCTCAGATCAGTGCATATTAACCACACTCACCCAGAACTAATGACTTCACACTGCCATTCATATTTTCCTAACAGACCTGTCTGTCACACAGCAGATGGGCCAGCAGCTGTGTGTCTCAGAGATAGCGTGCTGTTATTCTCCAGCCCGCCAAGATTTGCAAACAGTCTCAGATGACAGAAGAAAGCACACTACAGATGTACAGGTTATGATTCACTAGCACATATTTTCAGTCTCAAAGTTTTGAAGAAAAAAAATGTTACAAGAATGTAAGATTTATGTGAAACATTTTCAGCTTGTAGATTGAAGCAAATATGTGGTTTTGTGTATTTTTGTGACTTTGTAGCCCCCTATAGTTATGCAAGTGGAATTTATATTTTATATCACATATTTGTATGAGAAAGTAGATTTGGCTGTTTATCAAGTGTGTGATATTTCGTTTAGACAACAGTTCGACGGCACGAGTGTGTAAATGCATTAGAAACAACAATGGAGTGTTTTTAAAAACACTTTGGTGTGAACTACTTCTTTCTCAAGAGCCTTGTTTACACCTAGTATTAAGATGCATTTACAGTTGAAAAGATGAGCCCAAGCCTCCTTTACTAATTTGAGGAACGCTGAATTGCTTCATTAAAAGCTTATTGTATTGCTGTATTAAAAGCTGTGTATTATGTAAAGTATTATGAGAGATAGATGGACTGTGCGAGTGGGATTACCTGCATCTGATACAGCATTCATTCTAAAGCTTAATCTCTTATTCACAATAAAACATTTGTTTGGATGTCCACTGAGGAAAGCGATATATTTGTCGTGCTATCCTTTCATTTGTTAAGATTGATTCCTCATGGCAGCACTGCTTAGTGCATTTGTTGGGTGTGTCTTAAAAGGTGTTGATAAAAGTAAAAATAACTTTTTTTGTTTCAGTCTCATTCAAAATACAAGTCATAACTGTGGACTTATTGTTGCAGCTTCTTGTTGACATCAGAGCCAGCGGCAAATTTCAGAAGATTTGGCCAAGGTAAGGCTCATATGTCCGAAAACTTTGCAGCAAATGTTCGAATAGACGTTATCTTCATTAACGAACCACGTATTTGAAGTCTAAACTAGTTCATTCTCACCTAAAAAAAAAAAAAAAAAAAAAAAAAAACCTCTTAAAACTACAAAAACAGTATTATTTGTAAATTATAGTGGATTTGGGCATCTGCCATGACACGAGTAATACATGAAGTGGAGTGATACAAACAGTGAAACGGTTGGAGCTCTGTCATCGCTAGAATACTGCACTCCTCTCAGCCAATCAGATTAAAAAAACAAAGACCTGTTGTATAAATCAAATTATAATATGGATAGTTCTGGTCCTTGATTATGATTGGTTGAGCCACATTCTAAGCTTTGTTATATTACTCTAAAACAGATTTTTTAAAAAAAAATGATTTTGTTGTGAATTTTGACTTAAAGGGTAAACTAAAGATGTTTTGATGGATTAACCATTCTATGAAAGCAATAAGCCCCTTGAAGCCATGGTTTATAGTGAATTTAGAATGCTCTAAACATCTTTGCTCTAAAACTCCTTAGGGCTTATTGCTTTAAACACTCAATTACTTGAGTTATTATGTAAACAAGCCAAAACATGTCACCTGTTGTAGGGCAACCTTTTAAAGCCATCTCTTGTGTACACCAATTTAAGAAAGCAAATTTCACTATATGTGCCGAACAAAGAAAAAAATAAAAAATGTTGTCTGCCAAGGGTTAATGTATACTAATCTAAGGAACATCAAGTTGTGTGTCAGTATTTTCAGTCATCAGAAATTGATGTGCCTGATTGGTGAATGAATCATCATGAATCATTTTCAATTAATCGGTCAAAGGGTTGGCAAAACTGTCTGAATCATTTCAGAATTTAGTCTGAATCTCACGCAAACATTAACCTAATAATAATAAACATATGCTCTATTGCCCACAAAAAGAATGGATGAAGTCTAGGTAAAATCTCCAGATGCATCCTGTCTTTTGGCAGCGTTCTTTGTAAACTGTGCCTGCTACTTGTTAACAACTCTGTAGTGCAGGTAAAGTGTAAATACATAAGGTTTACTTGAGATGTGTCTTGGGGCTGTGCAGATTCTTGAACTAGCGTATTTTTCAACAAATGATTACATGAAAGCACTTACCCTGCCTTGACCCTATGTGTCCTCCCACCTCCAGGCCATCAAACCAAGTTCAGAGATGTTAAAAAAAGTAACGTTGTCCTTTAATTGCTTCTGTTGCCAAGATATTTCACAACCAAAACAAAATCAGCAACACCTCAGACATTTGGAAACTATTCACAACATTCTCTTCTCTTCACTATCTCCCTCCATCTCTTTCCACTTCTTCTCTGACTGCTGATCCCTTTGCCAGCTATGACACTGATAAGGTTGCAACCAGTTCTCCACACCACATACCCACAGCCAACTTCCACCCACACACATTCCACATTTCTCTCCCTTTTCTCCCCTTACAGAGAATGAGGTTTCCAAAGTTCTCTGTGCCAGCCGTCCTACAACCTGTCCCTTAGATCCAAAGCCCTCTCAACCACTGCAGGCGATCTCATCAACATTTCTACCTGCTCTCACATCATCAACACATCCCTCACTACTGGAAAATTTCCCAACCACATTTAAACAGGCTTGGGTAACCGCACTGCTCATAAAGCCAACATCCAATCCCACAGTAGTTAAAAATTACAAACCTGTCTCTCTTCTGCCTTTTCTGTCAAAATCAGCTCTCTGTTTTTCTATCAAAGAACAACCTTGTTGACAACAACCATTCTGGTTTCAAAAGCAGACCATTGCTGAAACTCCTCAGCTGGCAAGAGCAAACCCTAAATGATCTGTTCTTCTTCTTTCAGTCCATACATTCTGACTTGGGCATACTTTGGTGGCTTCAGTCAAAACTCACAGGTAGAGCTTTCATGGTTTCTTCAAAAAGGTTCGGTGTCTCAGTGACATCAACTAATCAATGGGGTTCCCCAAGGTTCAGTGCATGCTCCTATTCTTTTCTCCATTTACACAACCTCACTAGGCAATATCATAAAGGCACATGGCCTACCACTTACAGATGATACAAGCTCTATCTTTTATTTCAACCTGATGATTTTACTGTTGTATCTCTGTCTGCTTGAAACAGAGTGTTATCTGCATCTCAGCCTTGCAAAGACAGAGCTCCTTGTTTATGCAAACCCATCAGTTGATAGCAACATCATTGTGCAACTGGGGTCCACAACAGTAACACCAACCAGAACAGCAAGGAACCTGGGAGTTCTTCTAATTTTAAGATTGGACTACAGCAATGCTCTATTGCTGGGCCTTCTAACCAATGCAACTAAATAAAATAACACTCTCCAAACGTTCACAGTTTCTGTTCCTCTCTGGTGGAATCCCCTGTAGAAAAAATACAGCATATGCTGATTAGGTATGTTTTTTCAGCATGTTTAAGCTGGTCCTTAGCTGGTCATGAATTGGTTTAAGCTGGTCATGTGCTAGTCCTAAGCTGGTTCTAAGCCCTACTGCTCAGGACCAACTTAAACCAGCTCATGACAAACTGCAGAGACCATTCAAAAATCTGTGATGCATAATGATTAAAACAACGTACCAGTTTGGAATAATTCTGATAAGTCTCTCATGCTCAAATAATTGTTTTCTATTTGAATATAGATTTTAAAATGTAATTTATTACTGTGATAGCAAAGCTGAATTTTCAGCAGCCATTATTCCAGTCTTCGGTGGAGTTATTAATAATTAAATACCAATACTAATTGGTAATAATTAGGCACCAAATCAGCATAATATAATGAAATCTGAAGGAGCATGTGACACTGAAGACTGAAGGAATGGCTGGTGAAAATTCAGCTTTGCCATCACAGGAATAAATTACATTTTAAAACATTCACAAAGAAAAGAGTTCTTTAATAAAAACAGACACCTTGAATATTCTTTCAAAAACATTAACAAATCATAATTATTCCAGTCGTTTGACCTATAGTGTATGTTAACATTGTGACTAATAGGAAAGCTGCAATCTGAAGTGTTACCGTTAAATGGTTCAGAATCAGCTCTTGAACATCCAGAGCTACTAACTGACCTGATTTTAATGCACTGTATGAGCATATGAATACAAAACACTTTGAATTGTAGAGAGAGACTGATAGTAGTTAATACTGTTGAAAGAAAGTCAAAGGCTTCAGTGTTCACATCTCTTCATTAGTAAAAGAGGCCATGAAGATGTGTTATGCAACTGTTCTCTAGCTGTAAGTAATGCCACAGGCTCAACTGTGAAATGTCTAGAGTGAAGTGTCCTCTATCGGCTAGCAAATAACCAATTATTTGAGTTGCACTAAAATGGTATTCTCTGTTAACAGTTCATTCAAAAAAACACCATCTTTGCATGCATTGCACAGGCTGCTTCCTGGCATTGCCTGGAATGAGCTTTTTCAATATTTCTGTCTTAGTAATATGAAAATGACAGCTGTCACTGCACCTGTTTAACCACAACGACAAGTTCTCATTCTAATCTGTTCTTAAGAATTGCATTTTTGTCAGGTAGCAACATACACACATTGTTGGTTTAAAAACAAACATTAATACAGATTATGTTTGAAGCATCAGGGGGGAAAAAAAACAAGTACAATTTTGTTTTTTATCATTTCAAAATAAGGTAAAATAATTTAACGGTTTAACTGAAATACTATTACATAACATTTCAGAATTATCTCTTATCTCCTACAAAATCTTATATCTTATGATGTTCCACAAAAAGAAGAATTCTCCAAGATGGTTGAGCATTGTAGAAAGTATCCTTGACACTGTTGAAAGAGTAAATCTCCTCTAGTCATTCAAACATGAGGACATCTGCTGTCTGTGATTGCTTGTGCAGGAACATGAGTCTCTGTGTTTTATCCTCTACAGAAACCATGGAAACTTCATACATCATCTCTAGCTACTGAAAGGGGGAATCTGTGATTCACACGGTCCTCTGATGTATCATAACCATTAGTGCAGCTCCAAATGAGGGGATAAAAGGACAAGCAGAGTGTGTAATTTCTAGCACTGTGGAGACATTACAAGAGATACAGTAAAACACTACCCACGTATATCAAGTAAGGCTTCATATGCTCCCATCTTGTATAAAATGCATAACCTTAATCTGGCCATGAATGCCATTTTGCTGCCACCTAGAGGATAGAGATGTAGATGTAGATAGATGTAGAACAGAAAAGAGAAAAACACGATGCATTAAGATCTGGGGGTGAAAACTTTTTTAATTTTAAGATCAGGGTAAATGTAACATTTTGTCTTCTAAACATCTAAATATCTTCTGTAGCCTCTGGAGGGCAGTACTAAATGAAAAAAATATATATTATAGTTAGGCAAAATAAGAAAAATGAACATCTTAATGCATCGTTTTTTTACTTCTGAAGCAACAATAATTGCATATGAGTCCCTCAGTTGTCCTTCTTGTGAAAAAGGTGGATCTCAAAATCATCCAGTCGTTGTTGGAAAGGGTTCAAATACACAAAAATGCTGAAAAACTAAAGAATCTGTGTGACCTACAGGTCTTTTCTGAAGAACAGCGGGCAGTCTAACTGTTCAGGACAAACATGAACCACTGTCACTAAACAAAAAACACAGCTATGGATCAAGTGTATGTAAACTTCTGAACATAGTTTTTTTTTTTTAATTCAGCTATTATTTTCTCTTGTGGACTATATGTAAATGTCTTTTATGTGAAATATCTTATTCAGGTCAGTACTAAATAAAATAACATGCATTTTCTATGATCCCTCTTATTTTGATAAAATAATTAACATTTTGCAGATTCTGCAAGGTGTATAAACTTTTGACTTCAATTGTATATTCTGATATTTATGAAGCAGATGACTATAATCTAGGAATATATAATTAAAGAATGATTTACTGTAGGATACAGGCCTTTTTCCACAATGAAGGAGTTTATTGTACCCTAAAGGGCCACATGAATAAACTTTTACTTACTTTTTTGTATTGATTTGAAATTATCAGAGTTTGGACCCCATGTTGTTTTCCATCTGCAACAAATAACTCATAACTCAAGATGAACTCATTATAACACATTTTCTTACCACTAATATTCAAACAACATCAGGTGTTAGGATTTCTATATCCCTCTCTGAAATCAAACTGAATGTGGACCCTCAAGCTTCATCTTGACATGACAGAGCTCTACTTTCTCCCAGCTATGACCTCTGTCAAGCCTGTCTTTATTTTGGTTAAAGGTCAGTTGTTGCCTTCAGGTGTGTAGTAAACCGCATTCACAATAAATGTTAGAACAGCTGATGCTTCAACCACATTACATAACAATAACAAACAAAAACATTTACACTGCCCTGTAGGGTGTGTTTGTTATACCAACTTACCTTTAGAGAATCATATGTAGCGTAGACTGTGTACAGTTGGTACAGGGGTACAGCTGAAACATAATATAAAATAATAACCAGTCTGATGAGTGATATTTGCTTCACACATGCGTATTAGCGCCCTCTTTGAGTGTAGGAAAGTATGTGCACTTTTCCAGTCTAAAGATATCAGCGAAAGGTTTTTTTTCCAAGGCAAGTTTTTCACTTCACCACATCTTTTCCACATTGAATAGCTTCTAATTTATTTACATTTTGTGCATTTCATTTGATGTAAGTGTATTCTCAAAAAATGAAAACAAAAATTTTTTTCACCAAGAATACACCAAATTGATGAAAAGTGACAGTAAAGACATTTATAATGATAATATAAAAATAAATGCAGTTCTTCTCAACGTCCGTTCATCAAAGAGTCCTGAAAAAAAAGTGTCACAGTTTATACAAAAAATAATAAGCAGCACAACATTTGAGCACCGTTTTCAACATTGAGCACCAACTCAACACATTAGAATGATTCTTGAAGGATCATGTGACACTGAAGACTGGAGTGTTGGCTGTTGAAAATTCAGATTTGCCATCACAGGAATAAATTACTCTTTAAAATATATCAAAATAGAAAACCGTTATTGGAATTTCAATTATTACAATTTTAAACTGTAATATTTAAGAAGCTTACTGTTTTTTTTTTTTTGTTTGTTTGTTTGTTTGTTTTTCCCCCTCAGTTAATTAAATTTAATTAAATAAATGCTGTCTTGGTCAGCATTAGAATTTTTTTCTCAAAAGGGGTGGTGTATATCTATCTATATGTGTGTATATGTATATCGTCGCTGTCGGGCGGAAACCTCGTATGTCCAAATTTTGTAAATTTCATATTTTTTCACAAATCGATGCTATTGGTCAGTGCCCACGTGGATCTGTAATTTTTACAAATTATTAACCAATCTAAAGTGTTGAAAATAGCTTGAGAGCAAATCTCTTAACTCATTTGAACACTTCAACTGTCTGAGAAGAGCTCGTATCTCCACCTTTTCTTCACTCCGCTGGAGCGTCGGGGCATATGTCCCCTTCCATCATCTTTTCACAAAGCACCGGCAAAAATAATTAGCATTGAATGTGTCGGTGGAAACAGTAAGGAGATATTTGAATGATCCATTAATAAACTAGTGTATTCTGAGATAATGTCGCAAAGACCCTGACTCGCAATCTCTTCTTTGGACGCAACTTTTGAAGGAAAGCATCTTTCCGGATTACATAATGAAAGCGTTTTTTTCTGATTTGTTTTATTTCGTTAAGTAATAATTTAAAGCTTTCTATTTATTTATTTATTTATTTATTTATTTATTTATTTGTCATGTTTGTGAGGCATGTAGCCTATTCGCTGAAAAATGTGATCGCGCTGACTCATGTCCTGCAAAGCGATTTCAGCTTCTCCTCTTCAAAAACAATATTCACATAATAGCGCACATTTATCTAGGTTTAATGTTTAAACTAAAATTTTCTATAGCTACTTTAACTGTTTTAGATCTATAGATTTTATTTTATGCAAGTCGTAATGATTTAAAAGGCAAAAGTCTTCCGCTGGCCGCTGTTCGTAAAAAAAACAAAAAAAAAAAAAAAAAAACTGATATTTAACGAACAAAAAATGCTCCAAAAGTTTTTCTAAATTAACTTAATAAGAAAACGAAACGAATATAACCACTTTGGCATTACATACAAAACGTAACTATGTTAATAGCTGAAACAGTAGTATAAGCTGCTTCTGGAAGAATTAAGGGGAAAAAAGACGGACTCAGTTTTTTTTGTATTGCATCATAGCTCTTAAACCTTTAAAATAGAGTTTAGGAAGATGTATGTAACCACAGTCGTTAGCTTTGGTTAACTATTGAAGCCTTTTCTCTTGACAAAAGGCTCAATGCGACCGCAGACTTTGTTTGCCTGCAGATTAATTTCCGCCTATTAGACAGTTTATCGCTTTATTTTGGTATTGCATCACTCATAGCTCTAACGTTTAAAATAGAGTTTAGGAAAATGTATGTAACCACAGTGGTTAGCTTTGGTTAACTATTGAAGCCTTTTCTCTTGTCAAAAGGCTCAACGCGACCGCAGACTTTGATGAACACTGCTGGCAGCAGCGAAGTCTGTGTCTGTACCATTCTTATCAATGACAGCGTAATCTCGTATCTCCCTGCTCCCAAAACCTCGTATCTCCGATAAAACATGATTTTGGGGAAATGTTGTCTTAGTGTTGGTACACAACAGTGTATGATAGCAATATATGGTATAATACCAACTTTAACGATAAAATATTTAATAACTCAAAAAATATGCAGTTTTTTTCATTTCCTGAAAAATGACGGTTTTGGAGATACGAGGATTCCGCCCGACAGCGACGATATATATATATATATATATATATATATATATATATACACTTAATTTTTGATTAGTAATATGCATTGATAAGAAGCTAATTTGGACAACTTTAAAGGCAATTTTCTCAATTGTTGATTAATTTTATTTTTATTTTCATTTTTATTTTATTTATTTATTTATTGCACCCTCAAATTCCAAATTCCAGATATTAAAATAGTTGTATTTTGGCCAAATATTCCATACATCAATGGAAAGCTTATTTATTCAGCTTTCAGATGATGTATAAATCTCAATTAAAAAAAAAAAAAAAGAAAGAAAAAGAAAAGGGCAGATTGTTTCTATGTTTATTATGTTTTATGTGCACAAAATGTTTCATCTAAATCAAATCCCTTTTAAAAAGTCGAGACAAAGTGGCTTTTATTTATTTATTATTATTATTATTTATTTATTTTTTTTTTTTTACTGCAATGAAAATCCCATATGTAATAGCAACCTGCAAACACTAGAGGGCGAGAAAAGCCTTCACAGACAAATCAAAGTAGCAAATTGCAATTGCAAAGTAAGCCTGCTTTGTGATGACCGTGGAGATAGACTACAGATAGAGCTCCCCTGTTGTCTGACAATTTCCTGTCCTTTTTTTTTTTCAGTTGTTTAAAAATGATTCATAGAACTACCTACACATCCGTTTTATAAAAAAGTCAAGAGGAAGCCTTCATCACAGTCCTCTCTTTACATGATTCAGCTTCACAAATCAGTATTTCACAGAAATTCTGAAGTTTCATCAGGGTCAATGGATCTCCTTTCTGTAATCTCTAGTATTCTGTGGGCTGTATTTAATATCACAAGCTAAAAAGTCACAGCTAAGTGTTTGAACAGTTTTTAATTTAAATTGCATTGGGAAATCAGCACTTATGTGTCTGTAAGGGCATAAGACATTCTGGCTTTATGAACTAAATGTCTGCAGTGAATATAGATGTTAATTAACAGATAAAGAATATGGAAATGAATGTATATTTTGCATTTTTCTAAGTAGATTCAAAACAACTGATTAATCTCAATAGAAAGATAAACACTGAAAAAATAATAGAGCTCGTTTAACATTCACCAAACTTCATACTTACATTTGCCTCAAAGCTCAGACAAGCACAACATGTGATTCTGAACACTGCATATTAGCCTGCTTTAGGCCATGTTTGCACCGATCAACGTCTAAATGTTTTTGTGAATGACTAGGATCACAAAGAACCCTCACGTTCAAGTTGTTTCAAACCTGTTTGAGTTTTTTGTTCTGATGAATATAAAAGACGATAATTTGAAGAATGTGGGTAACAGTTTTGTGCCCCTACTGACTTATAATATTCTCTAATGTGTACGCTAATGACATGAAAGCTGTTTTGAGTAAGTATTGAATATGGGGGCAAAAAGATGTTTGTTGTGACTGACGAATGTTGAGATCGCTTTAACTGACATTCTACAAGTTTATATATAGTATGTATAGAGTAATACTCCATTCTTCTTCATTGGTTTGTACGAGAGATTATGCTTCCTGCCTCCTTGCACTCTTTATACCCCACATGTCACTTGATTCAGTGCCAGTCTAGTGCCCGGTGTGTCGGCCTCAATAGGGCTTTGTAAGCGCTGCCATCCTGGTCTCCCGACCCACCCCCAGGCAGCTATTCATGGGTTCCCATGATTCCGCCCAGTTGGCTCTGGTACAATATGTGTCTGTCAGTGGCACCTCATTGGCATGCACTGGCACACGCGTACAGGCTATGTCTCAACCAAGTGTGCCCACTCACTGTGCTTTCCAGAGATGGTTGAATCCAAAATGGTTTGCACTGGGCACCGATTCGAACTTTCTAAGACTGCCCTAGATTCATTAAATATGAACGCTTATATATTGTATAAATGAAACATTTTAAATAAAAGTAAAACATTTTATATTATATTACATTACATTATATTATACGTTTAATCGTTCTCCAAACCACTTATCCCATGTAAGGTTGCAGGTGTTATAGTATATTATGTTGTATTGTATTATGTTGTATTATATTATATTATATTATTCTCTAAACTACTTATCCCATGTAAGGTTGCAGGTGTTTTATTATATTATATTATATGTAGCCCTGGATCACAAAACTCTTAAGTCTTAAGTAGCACGTGTATATTTGTAGCAATAGCCAAAAATTATATTATATTATATTATAATTTTCCAAAGCAATTATGCCATTTAAGGTTGCCTGTGTTTTGTTTATTATTATATTATATTACATTTATAATGTTATATTATGTTACGTTAGGTCATTCTCCAAACCACTTATCCCATGTAAGTTTGCAGGTGTTTTATTATATTATATTATATTATATTATATTACATTTATTGTTGTCAAATGATTGTGATTAATCACATTCAGAATTGACATAATACATGTGTGTGTATATTTATGATAAATACACATACATGCATGTATACATTTGAGAATATGCTGTTTATACATTAAATATATTTATATATATTGTAAATTATATTAATATTAACATATACACGTCAATACGTTGTTTTTAAAATATATATTGTATGTATGTGTGTATATACATTCTAAATATATTATACGTGTGTGTGTGTGTGTGTGTGTGTGTGTGTGTGTGTGTGTGTGTGTGTGTAAACAAAAACTTTTATTTTGGATGCAATTAATCGCGAATCATTTGACAGCGTTAATTTTATATTAGATTGTATTTTAATCATTCATTTAATCAGAGAAGAATTGATGGATCTCAGGAGGATATAATGTCCATACAGTCTATGTAAGGAGATTCATCAGGGGATACGTATGAATCTGCCCCTCCTTCTGTGAAAGAATCCGCATCCCTACCCACATGCACAGACCCAACTCCCCCCTCTCTTTCTCTCTCTCTCTCTTTCTGTGATGAAGGAGGAGGGACCTGCTCGTGTCGTGAGCTACGTGCAGAGTTCACATCTACCACCAAAAATCTCAATCGACCATCCCATGAAGACGTATATCAGGGGCGCGCACTTCTCACTACAGTCTCAAGCGATCTGGAGAGCGAATTTAGTTTCGGTTTTACGAGCATCCGTGAACTTATAGCTTGCGATGCTTGTGTTTATACGATTATTGATTTGCTAATAATGCGCGGATTTATGCACAATTAAAGACGTGATTGAATTATTTATGGTCGGTTGTTAGAAGGAGGTAGAAGTATACTGCGGAGGCGCTGATTTTGAGCTATTTCATCTGTTTGGGTTTGCGGTCGAGCAAGAGGGAGGAGTGGCGGAGAAACGGCTGGTAAGTCCATAATACTACACCTCCACATACACATACAGTCATGTGGTTGTTGCACTATCATAAACAGACATTCTTCCTTGGCAATGTTTATTCCTCGTGTGCACGATTAAAGCGAAACCCATAAACGAAGATTAAAAGACATAAAACGGATGTCTTGTAACGTTATAGACTCCGTTAGCCCGCTGGTTAGCGTATCCGAATCGTGAACGAATCATTCATTTGAGTCGGATCTCTGTATGTTTCGGTTTACGAATCGGACCGATTCGCTCCGTTCGGTTCGTGTTTCAATATCTCATTCAACTCATTGTTGAACTAACGTTACTTCTTTCGAATAAATCTGATTCATAGTCCGACATGCTTTAAAGGATTTGAACCAAGGATTCAATGATAACTATAAAATTTTCTTTAAAACCCGAATAACTTAATTATTACAAATAAAATGTACTGGAAATAGTTTATCAATTTGTTGACAGCTATACCAACAAGCCTTGGTTTTAATAAATAAATATAATTTTATCTGGGCGTGAAAGAAAAAAAAAACTTTTCAGATAGTAAAAAAAAATAGAATTAGTAGTTTAATGTAAATGCAAATTATATTTAAAACCTAAATAGAATCTGTGTTTCTATAAAACCCTGGAATGTATTAGGCTAAAATAAATTAGTATTACTAGTAATAATAAAATGTAATACAATCATAATAAGCAGCAATATGTGCTTACATAAGCATGATCGGGGACCCTAGGATGACGGAAAAACGTCATGACGTAAAAGAACGTTGACTCACTTTTAAATGATTCTGTGAAACTAACTGTTCGAACGAGTCGATTTGCAGAAACGATTCGGATTTCCCTAATCTGTTTTATATAGCAGAACGGCAAGTGAGCTAATGTAAGTCTGAGGGTTTAATGTTGCTAATATGCACATAATGTTCATGTTAATTACAATTAGACATATGCTACTGCTTTTAAAAGCAGAGAGCGTTCATTACTCGTATAAACGAGAGACACCGCCCACTTACCAGCCCAATACAAATATAACCGAAGCAATGTATTCAGCAATGGTCTAACTGATTGAATCGAACCCAAACGGGCTTGTCTTAAAATATGAGCAGTATTTGCTGGGTCCGCCACTGCGACAGGGTTTTTTTTTTTTTGCTGAATGCTCGTTCATTCACGTGTGGTGTCAAACTTCTCGACGTCATAGTGATAATAAAACGAAGCGCGAAAGCAGAATGTTCGAGGCGCGTGCTGGCCTGACCCCAGCTGTTTGTTTACCACGTGCTTCTCTTACACAAAGTAAACACAATAGTAATCTCATCTGTGCACTTTATTATGAACTCCAGCGCTGGGGAATGTTTAGTTATGGTACACCGAAACTTGATTTAAGATATTTTACATAATTCTTAATACTTTAATTATGTCTATCCAATGTTCAACCTGGATTTTGGCACTTGAATTTATTAAACTTAGTTTAAGTCATGATTTTCATGGATGATTTGCCTAATTTGATGACAGTGTAAGTAAAAGATGACTTTGTTTCAAACAACAGTTTCACTGACTGCTTTGCTGCCCTAGTTATGCACAATTCTAGTATGTTATTGTTTGCATTTAACATGATTTTACTTAAGATGGGTCATCACAGGGATGCCCAACCCTGTTCCTGGAGATCTACCAGGGTTGGATTTGAACTTTGCAGGAAAGTAGATTTCCAGGAGCAGGGTTGGGCACTGCTGCCTTATCAGAACATACCAATGAACCTTTTTGTTCTGGGCTTACCACTGATTTAGGTCAATGTGCGTAAAGCACATTTTTGGGTTAATTAGCAAAATACTTTTGAAGTGCACATGTAAACTTAATAACATGAAGATATCCATTTTATTTGTCATGACAATACAATTCATTTACTTCAATTGCATCTCTCACTTCATCAAGCAGGCAGATCTGGCCTCTGGTGTAATACACCAAGCTTGTGCATGCTGTTTTTTTCAGTGTAGCTGGCTGAACGACATGTACGGCACGTAATAAGAACTAATCAGGAACTTGTTTTTGTGCACAATGTCCAGAGATGTCAGTTTGCCTTATGCCATCCTGGCTGCTTGGTATTAGACAATGAAAATAACGGTCCCCTATGGTGTAGAGGTCAACAGTGTGACCTTATGTGGAGCAGTGCTCAAAAACTATAAACATTTGCCCGCAGTTTACTGTTAAAAGCAGTTTGCTCACAGGCAACTGACCCTCAAATCCATCTGTTTTCAGTATGCATTCAGATACATCCAGGTTTATTTCCACATGCTGAAAGTGGTCATTTGTGATGTTTATCCTTTGAAATAATGTACAAGTTACTTGTATGATGCTGTATGCTTATGACTGACCTAAATTCAACTTTTGCTAATATATTTTTGAGGTAACTTAACATGCAAATGAGCTGTTGAACCTAGAGCCTTTGAATTCTAGTCTTTGAATTGTGCATGGCGCTTATGAATAGTCTTACACATGCCAGATATGACTCATGGGTCATTTGTGGTAAGTGTAGTCAGTTCCAATTATTCCAAATTATTTTTTTCTTTTGATGAGACCGGAAATTGTATTATTCAGGTAGACTAAATGTGGAAACGTATCCTAGATGGTGAGGCGATTTGTCATCAGCTGGATTTGCATGTTTGTTCCCCTCAATACTCTTTTGTAAAAAAAGAAAATAATTATGTAAGTTTCAAAGACACAGATATGAATTAGTCATCATGTTTTGCAGGCTCCTGAATTCTGAATCCTGCCTAAAATCCACAAAGATGCTATATCTGCCAGTGTAAGTCTTAATATAATGTTTTACAACATATTTGATAGTTCAGTTCAAGTTGTCTGGACATTGAAAGGAATAGTTCACCCAAAAATTGATTTTTGCTGACAGTTTACTTCAACATGTAGACTTGGATGTAAAGTTACCATCACATCGCTTCACAGTGAATCCTCTGTAGCGAATGGGTGCCGTCAGAATGAGAGTCCTAACAGCTGATTAAAAACATCACCAAAAAAAAAACAAAACAAAAAAAAACACGACTTCAGTTAATGTCCTGTGATGTGAAAAGCTGTGTGTTTGTAAGAAACCAATCAATCATTAAGATGTTTTAACTTCAAACTGTCACTTCTGGCCAAAGTACCAATCCATAATCCATAATAAGGCTTCCTCCAGTGTAAAATCTCACATTTAAATCCTCTGACATATTTGTTTAAAACAGTTTTCACTTGTAAACAGTGCTTGATGCTTGATTGAAAACCAATGTTATGGACAGAGGACTGCAATGGTTTGAAGTTTAAAATGTCTTGACATTCACAGCTTTTATAATCACAATATGTAAATTGATGGACCCTCATTCTGACGGCACCCATTCACTGCAGAGGATGCATTAGTGAACTAGTGAAGCAATGCAAAATTCCTCCAAATTTGTTCAGATGAGGAAACAAACTCATCTCCATCTTGAATGGCCTTACAGTCAGTCAGTTTACAGCAATTTTAAATTTTTGGTTGAACTACCTTTATTGTTAATTCATTAGCAAAATGCAGTTATAGACATTCTCCATATATTCTGCAAAAATAAAACTGATTCATCATTCAGCTGAGTTCGCTCGCCTTCATAATGTCTTGCATTCACAGCTTTTAAGTCTCTTTAATGAACAGTTGCTCTGGTATTTCCTGTATCTGGAGTTTTTATAGACTCATTGAATGAAAATCACTCTTTGTTGTTTTAGAAACACTGATTCTGTAGCAAAAGATACTTGTGTAATACTAATACTGTATTAAAGAGTCATTGTGTGCTTGTCTGTGTACAGTATATACATGGCCACATGATGAACAGAAGATGAGAAATTAGACAGAAAGAAAGACAGGCAAAAAGAAATACAGAGTTGTTTATGAGGGCCCTGTGGGAAATGTGGGCTGAGAGGGTAAATTAGGGGCAACAGCTGCTGGTGTCACTTCTACAACTTGTTTGTCCCATCTCATGTTACTGTTTAAGCTCACAAGACAGGACACTTGCTCTCTTACGTACATTTTGGTTTATAAAACCACTCATAAAAGTGACAACAGATCTGTTCACAGATCAGTATAACAAGCCAGCTTGCACTCTCAGCACAGCAGAGCACTGGAGAGAATTATTGCAAGATAAGCTATTTGATAGCATGCATCATTATTCTGGACCTATAAATCACATCTTCTCTCTTCCAGTGCTTAGTCTGCAGTGCAGTCACCTAGAAATGAAAATTCTGTCCCCATGTTGTTCCAAACCCGTATGACATTCTTGCTTTTGTGGAACACAAAAAGACAATATTCATCCATTTGTGTCCTCAATAGATATAAAGTAATACAGATTTGGTTCCCTTTGTCCTGTCTTTTTCCTCACCTGCAGCCCTGGTTTTTCTTAAAGTGGATTAATTAGCTGTGGGAGTAACACCATTGCCCTGGATTGAAGTGTATTAATCCCGCTGCCCACACACTGAGCCAAGACGATTTTTTATACTAATCTTTGATGATTTAGATGATGGCTGCACTGATACAAGGTTCTTTTCTTATCATGCACAAACATAAAGCTTGAATGAATGTGGTAAAGGTTCACTTCACAAGGATCAGGGATGCAGTAGATTTGCTCAGGAAAAACAAACCATTTATCAGGGTTTTGTGACATCTAGAATACTTATGACATCTAGAATACTTATTTTTATATTACACTATATTGCCAAAAGTATTGGGACACCCCCTTCTAATGAACAGGTTTGACTACTTTAGTAATTTCAATGAGAAATGGAAAAAGCAAAAGTTTGGACATGACCCTTTTGTATTCTAAGATGACAATGCTTCTGTGTATAAGGCAAGGTTCACAGAAAAATGTTTGATTCAGTCAGTGTGGAAAAACTTGACTCCTCTGCATAAGTCAAGTTTAAATGCAGACCCTGAGCCAAACACCAATAACTTGTACATACACTATGTGGACAAAAGTATTGGGACGCCCCCCTTTAGAAAAGAAAAAGGCACCTCCAAAACTGTAGCAACAAAGATGGAAGCATAATTCATGTATTTAAAAACTGTATTTCAATTACTTTAGTTTTGGAAGTGTCTAAAATGACTGTACCCATATGCACAAGTCATTGGTGTTTGGAGTTTTTGGATCAAGGTCTGCATTTAAAGTCAGTCAAGTCAAGTCAGCTTTATTTATATAGCACTTTTTACAATACAAATTGTGTCAAAGCAACTTTACAGTATCAAATGGGAAAGTAATATATCAATAATTCAAAAAGAAACTTTAAACAATTTTAGTTAAATTAATCAATAGTTCCAAATTAATAAATTGTTTGTCCCCAATTTAGTTTTCCCCAATTTAGCTGTTGTCCCCAACTGAGCAAGCCGTAGGCGACAGTGGCAAGGAACCAAAACTCCATCTGTGACACTGATGGAGAAAAAAAAAAACCTTGGGAGAAACCAGGCTCAGTCGGGGTGTCATAATACTTTTGGCAATACAGTGTATGTTTAATATATATTTATTAGATATTAAGGCTGGGTAAAAAATATAGATTCCTCGAGTTTAATCAATTCTCATTTCAATAAAACAATATAGATTTAAAAAAATTTGATTAGTCTAGATTTGAAAATCGATTAGTGTAGTTGGGAAGAACATTGTAGCATGTCTTCTATCCAATAAATCACAATAAACATTGTGCTTTGTTACTTTTGATATGAACTAAGTCTCAGATTATTTGCAATATTCAAACACTAAAATGCAGTTTTGACTCTGTTCAAGAGTGGCACTGCAAAATTTACGTGAACTGATCATCTCCTTTACTTTAATACCAGTTTCAGAATAACATAAACATGAATAAACACCTGGAGGTATGTTAAAGAGTACAAGTTACCGAAATCCATATGATCTCATGTAATCACTTAATTGGCGTTTCAGTCACGGAAAGACGTCAATATAACAGCTTGTAAACATAACATAACGTCACATTTACCTCAGGAAAAAACAAAAACATATTCATAAACTCGTTAGTCAGCTAAAAAAAGATTTTTGCTAAATATATGCACCATGTAACATATTCATTACTGTTGTTCAATATTTAATTTGTTGAAATAAGTCTGTCCAGTTTTTATGAAAGCCACCATTTAAATGTTTATATTTAAAAAAAAAAAAAAAAAAAAAAAAAACTAATTGTAGTAGAAAAATAGTTATCGAGTCAAGCCGAGCTTGTAATTGTAAAGTTAGTATTATAACTTTATTATTATTATTATTATAAAAACACAGATAATTCAACACATTTTCACTCCCAACTCCTCACACTGACTGTTGGTCAAGAGGACCGTTTGGCATCACTTTTTGACGTTTTAAAATTTTGGCTCTTGTGTGTCTTGTGAACTATTGCGTCATTTTCAGCAATTAAAACCTTATGATTTACTCTGTACTTGGCAAACAGATATTGTATGGCTTCAGAAGACAACACGACTTTGTACATAATACTTTTATATAGATTTTTTATGGTTAGTTTTTGTAATAAAACCTGTGACTGTACTTTTATTTGCTTGTGATGTGTTTTATATTGTTTCAGAAGTGGGTATAGGGTAGGGATCAGGTTATGTGCTCCAGTGAAAGTATACATTTATATAAAATGATTTCTATTTTTACAAATGCTTACAAACTATTAAGTTAAGGAAACAACTGAATTAACATCAAACAACTGAAAGCAATGAAGTACCCTGCACGTCAAAAAAGTAATGCTAAAAGGTTATCCTGTGCTTTAAAAAATGACGCTTAAGAGGTACCTTGAACGTCAAAAAGCGAGAACACTTTGGTTAATTTTAACCTTCAATATTATAGTAATGTAGTACCAACTGACTCTCATGTATACAGCGTTAGTTGAGGGTTTCTTTTGCTTTAAAAAATTTGCCATGTACTGTACCTGATATATATATATCCAAAATCGATTTGGAATCAAATCGAAATGCAAGCTTGTGATTCAAAATTAAATCAAATTGTGACCCAGCCCTTATAAATATCGCTTTGGATCTGTGAAAATACAAGTAACACTTCCAACTATTTATTAATCAAACTCATATAACCTTGACAGATAAGATCTACTTTTAATAGGTTTTTACGTTGGTGTCTGACCAAGGTTGAGCAAAAACATTAAAAACAGTATTATTGTCAATTGAAATGGTTTTGTTACATTTTTTAGCTTCATTACTCTAGTCTTCAGTGTCACATGATCCTTCATAAATCAATTTAATATGTTAATGTGCTGTTCAAGAAACATTTCTTATTATTATCAATGTCGAAATCAGTTGTGCTTCATAGTATTTTTAGAAAACCTTGCTTCATGTTTTACTTTGCTGTCAGTTTTGTTTAATTGATTGTGTCCTTGCTGATAAAAAAGTAAAACATAAAATAAAAGTATAAATTTCCTGACTTTTGAACGGTAGTATATATGCTTATATGTCGCAACTTGTTTTGACAATGCTTTCAATTAGTAAGTTGCATATAAATTTTGTGTAGTGTTCTAAATTTTTGAGAGTATGACATTTCAAGGAAACTTTTGTGAGTGTTTAAAACTTAATTGTGAGTTGATTTGGACTCTGCTAGTTAGAATTTTTCAAAGAAGTGCCATCCTTTAAGATTAACTAGTGGAAAAGTAGTGAAAGAGCAGATTTACTCATCGCACTGATAAGAAAATTGTTTATTTATGCAGATGCTGGCAGAGTCATTGTCTGATACTATCTATTATTCTCTCAGCTGAATTAAAGCCTTGACAACAAGCTTTGTAATATCAGTTCATTTCTGCCGTAACTATAAGTGGCTGCTGCTGTTGACATGGTTCTGCAAGACCATCAAATCTTTTTAGGTACTATATGTAAGATGAAATAATAAACCGGTGACTGCATATTCTCACTAACCTGGCATCGACACTGTCAGGACCCACACCACTCCCCTTACAAAGCTGGAGGCCCTCTAGTTTTGTTGTAATATTAAGTTTCAAATGTGCAACTGGGATAGCAAGGGCTCAAGGCTCAGTGGAAATTTCCACTTCAGATTCAGACAGCAGCCTTTGTTCTGGTGCAGGGGCTCGACACAAGTTGCTGGAAATTGGCTTGGGACTCTGTTGCGAAAGAGTGCAAACAGACAGCTTTTTCCCGACATAAAGAATAAATAGACCAAAAACGATAATTATAAAAAAAAAAAGAAGAAAAAAAAAATCAACTTCTCAAATCAGCGTATTCCTGTTTTAAAGGGCTCAAGTGAATACAAGGATATTGAGCAATTCAAACTTTTCCATCCTTTAATGGTCAGTTGGCTACTTTTTTTTTTTTTTTAGAAGTGCAGAATCATGTGCATTGCGTAAAAAAGCTTTGCCTTCCAACAACTGTTTACTTACAGTCATCAGGAATACTAATTATCCAAACTATAGCCCTATTGATCATGTTTGGAGTCTAACCGGCTGTAAAAAGAGAACAATAAACTAACAATGTTAGGTAGGGAGTAACGTTTGCTCCTCAGTAGGGGAATGTTGACAGTAAAAACATGGTTTTATAGTTCTAAGCCTTGAGATATTGAGCTCCTCCCTTTATGGTGGGGGGTAACAACTACCCTCCCTATGATGGAAGATTACCAGAAGTACCCAGCAAGGGGTCTTCTTTCAGCTTGATGCTGTTCCCATAGATAAATAAGAGTTTTAACTTACAGGCAAAAGTGGGTTATGGAAGCAAGTGTGTCTTCATGAGTGTGTCTTGTTGATTTTTATGGCGGCTACACAAAAGTGTTGTGGAGAGGTTGAAAGGTGGTGTCAGTATGAGTAGTAGAGTTATTTTTGTCTTGTTTTGTTGAATGGACTTTACTGTCTTAGAACGAGAAGCCAAATAAACACTTTGCGTAAGGAAAAATTATATAGTTTGTCTCTGCTCCAAAACCTAGTAATCTAATGTCTGCACAATCCAGACAAGATTTTAGATCATTATAGATACACTCTTGTCTTGACGCAAAATGAATGACAACAGGGTATTAACATCTCAGAGATGTGGTTTTGGCAAAATCTTAGATCCCAAGCAATCCCAAAATGCACTGTAAAAAGAAAAAGATGAATATAAGTTGGAAAATAAATCCTGAGAAATGTTAATTATTAATATACTGTGTTTAGTACTGAAGAAGTGACTTCTCAATCTTCTCTCTAAAACTTTCTACAGTGGTTTGATAATATGCAGGTGGTTTGTCTGGCCAGGGAGGATATTGATGTTCATCTTGGTACTCTAGCCGTCCACGGTTTATGATAATAACCCCATCATTTTTGCATTTTAGCATTGGTTTCTTTGATTGAAGTTTTATCAGTTTTAGCTCTTCCATGTTGGCTTTGTGATGTTCCTTATGATCAGTTATTGTGGAAAAAGGGTATTCAAATCAATATTGAGGTTTGCTGTCACATTTGCTGCAGTAGTTTGTTTGGACCTTCTTTCTGATAGTCCCTATCATTCACATTCAGTGTTCATTCATTATTTTTTCTTCGTTGATGAATGTTATGTATGCATTCATAATAGTAAAGACTGCTGTTCTTAAGACACCAGACAATTGTGAGATCTGTGCGACCTGTAAAACCTTTATTCATCTTTGGAACAAAAAGTAAGATATTTTTTGATTAAATCCAATAGCTTTCTGACCCTGCATAGACAGCAATGCAACTGACACATTCAAGGCCAAGAAAGGTAGCACCATATGCATACATCATGATACTGTTGTGAACATTCGTCAAAGACCAACACGGAAAAGATTTGTTAAAAAATTGTTAAATAAAGTTGTTGTTTTTGTATTCACGTAACTTCATAACATTACAGTTGAACCACTGATGTCAAATGGACTATTTTAACAATGTCCTTACTACCTTTCTGGGCCTTGCATTGCTGTCTATGCATGGTCAGAAACCTCTCGGATTTCATTAGAAATATCTTAATTTGTGTTCCAAAGATGAACAAAGGTCTTACAGATTTAGAAAGACTTGAGGGTGAGTAATTATTAATAGAATTTAAAATTTGGGTGAAAAATCTCTTTTGAAAGTCCAACAAGTTACTCATTGCTTGTAACTAACCACTGCTGAACATAATAAAAAAATAAATACTAAAAATAATACTGCTGAAAGATAAATAAAAGATAAACACAATTATGTGTTCACATTATTTTTTCCAACCCCTATATATATGGATTAAAATGTAATATTTTACTCAACACTTGACCCAGTATTTTTGCATTAGAGTATTTGCAAGGCAACATGCTGATGTCAGACTCTATTGCAGTTTATTGTTAGTTGAGTGTCTCCTGTATACTACTTGTGAAGAGCGCTATTTGTGTGACTGACAGAGTGTGTAGAGTTGTTCCATGACAGTTAGGATGCTCTCTTAGAAGTGCAACTTTAATAATGTTTGCATGTCAATTTTAGTGTCGTTTATATTTAATGTGTTTGGGGGCACTCAGTGGATGTGTGAAATATCTATGCATTAACATGTGCCACTGAGTCTTCGGCTGCCAGACAACATAAGAGAGGTCATCATAAAGGTGTGTGCTGATGGTCTGCTTCACTGAGTTTCACAACATCTCTATGCAAACACTTTAGCAATCAGGGTTGCGCACAGAGTGTGTAATTATAGATCCCTTTACTGCAATAAATGCTTCCTTTTGCGTCTGTACTAAGTTTCACAGTGAGACATGACTCATGATCAAATGTGAAAGTGTCATTGAATGTTAGAAAGTTGATCCCTAGTGTAAATGGAGAATTGTCTTAGTGCCTAAAGACAGAGAAAGAGAAAGTATCTTATTTTCTTTTTTGGAAAAACCAAGGTGCTTTTCTCTTAACCTCAGAAGGATTTTTTTGCTCTTGCTGGTAACAAAAATGGACATTTCCAGCTTTTATAGTCAGGATGACTTTGTGTGAATTGAAGACATTTCCAGAAGACAGTAATATAAGGGTGGTCAAACATGAATTATATAAGCTGTGGATTTGGAAATTCTATAATTTTTTTCTTGCAAAGTATTGACATGGTTGGTGTGGCCTGCTGGTTACAGATCTAGACAGGGAACAAAAAAAGGTTGTAGGTTTTAAACTAAAAAAGGCCTCTGAGTATTGTAGCTTAGTTTGGATAAATAATCTGTTTAATGACAACGACGATTTCGATTTCATATTGCATTGCATTCTGAAATGTGTCAGCTCTAGTGCCTGCTGTAATACACAACAATAAATAAACTGTAGTCTTCTACAGTCAGTTTTATTTTTTAGGTTATCTACCTTCATAGTGAAGCAATAGTTTGAAAGGAATTTAGCAGAGCAAGTTAGTTATTCGTTACCCTCATGAATAATTGTTAGCTGGCTGAATAGCTGTTATTAGGTTAACTAGCTATTATTTAAATAACATTCTGTTTCAAGACACAGACATTCAAAGTTTCCAAATTGTCCCTGTAATGCTGACGTTTTGCACTGCCTTAGTAATGTAATATCTTGGCCTTAAAATTAAAGTTTCTTGGGTTATCAAAATGCAGTGTGTAAATTCTAAACCCTGTGCCACATTTCAAGCCTCTTCAGTTCAACGTCTGAAACGAAACTGTAGTTTAACGCTAGTTTATTTAAAACCACTGCCTTCTTAAGTGAACCTTACATGTGTTTTACCCAGATGGATGTCATGGGTGCTTTAAAAGCCTCATTGTGCCAGTTTAGCATTGGCTAAGTACCCATTGTAATTTGGTAAGGTGAATGATGACCGCATAGAGATTTGACACTAAGTCTATATTAACTTTAACTGGGAGAATTCAATGTATGTGATCTAGAGTACGCACTTCACTTTTCCCAGTCTGCTGGTGGGTTGTTCTCCCTTGGGAAGATCATTTGGCAGTTAATCAGGCATTTCCTCTGTTGTCTGGTATACTGTCAGTGTTTATATTGTTCGTGTCAGGGCACAGTGGGTCTAGGATTGCGATTAGAGCTTAGCTAATGCGCATAAATTGGAATGTGACATTGTGCCCTATGATCTTGTTATGTAATGTAATAATGTGGATATATATCGAGAAAAAGGAAGAGAGGTAGGGCATAGAAAGACAAATAAAGAGTAAAGTAAGAGTAAAAAAAAAAAAAGCTCAGTTTATGCCTTCAAGGGTTATACTTTTACAGCTTATTTGAACAGTGTTAATGTTTACATATGGTATTGTACTTTTAACATTTCAAGTTTTATCAGTTAATGAACTATGAATGATCATGATGAATTGTTAATGGACAATGGCATATTAACCCTTTAACTGTCACCGTCCCGTCACTGGGACGCCTACGTTTACTTCACCATATTTCAAATAAATCTTAATCTAATCATGACAAACTATATATCGTTGGAAAGGTCTAAGACTCCTAAATTGATATTTTACCACTGTTTTGTGTTACAAATTATGTAGGAAAAGTAATAGATTAATTTATGACAAGAGTGCACCTCAAAAAATGTACTTCATAACAGGAGTTCAGACCTTTTTCACAAAAAAGACTTTCTTTGTTGCCTTTTTTTCTATCACGCTTTAGAAATCATAAGAAATGATATATCACTTGAAGACTTAAAATTTTAAAATTCCTCCTTTGGAAACCATTTTAAAATCAGACATTGCATTATCATGGAAATTGTACATGAAAATCATATTACAAAATGTTTTTGTTCATAAATTATAAAAAATTACATTTGGAAAGTGCATTTTCATGTCTATGTTCACAATAGGGAGCGACAGTTAAAGGGTTAAAAAAAATTATGCTAAATGCTGTAAAAAAAAAATGTTTATTATTATTTCATGTAATGCAAATGCTGAGTTCATGATACTAATATTAGCAAATTCTGTTATTACAAGATTCAAACCATGATAGTTGTATATGATGTTCTTCTTTCAGACGAATCAGAGTTATATGATCAAATATCCTGGCTCTTCCAATCTTTATAATGGCAGTGAATGGCTGTTGAGATTGAATAGTCCAAAAAATGTCCAATAAAGTGCATCCAGGAGGAGGAGTTAGGACATTTTTTAATATAACTCTGATTGCATTCGTCTGAAATAAGAAAGTCACATACACCTAGAATGGCTTGAGGGTGAGTAAATCTTGGGGTAATTTTCATTTTTGGGTGAACTATCCCTTCAAGCCTTGCATTCA
The DNA here is from genome assembly GCA_033026305.1 of Cirrhinus molitorella. Lineage (NCBI taxonomy): Eukaryota > Metazoa > Chordata > Actinopteri > Cypriniformes > Cyprinidae > Cirrhinus > Cirrhinus molitorella. The sequence continues at coordinate 31,968,591 of CM065120.1, forward strand.
CTCCAGTGCAATTTCATTTTCCAACACCAATCATAGATTTCATTGCTTTGTTTTAATAAAACCAAAACGTACTACTGTTTAACTGCACATAGCTCACTGTATGTGAATCACTGTGTTTAGTCAGAAGAGTTTGCTTTTTATAACCCATCTAAGCATATTATGGATTGTTATAAGTAGAACATTTTGAACAAGCAAGGGCCACTCCAGAGTTACTCTACACTTCCTCTCAGCTCTAAAAGTAACTCAGTGCACTATTGAAAAGCATTTCCTCCTCTTTGGAGGTGAAAATACCATTTGGCAGTGTCGTTACAGCAAGCCGAGTATTGCAGAATGACCTTGTCTGGTCAGTTCGGTGACATAATGGGAAGTAGGGGTATTACACCCTGTGGTACGGAAGATCAGAAAAAGAAGCTGTTTAGTTTCACTTCCCTTTATTTTGGGTGGCAGCAATGGCCTGACAGACACTTAAAAACACCTTTTGTGGTACAGGTTGTCTTCCACAGCAGGACAGCGGCTCCGTGATACATTTGGTGTCTGCGATTCTCTTGCTTAGCAGAAGCTGGTGCGTGAAACTGTCACTCTGGTACACAGGAAGTTTTTATTTGTGGTGTCCCTGCTGTGACCTCTGCAAGCTTTTCCCTCTTCTCCCTTTTGAGAAGTTGACATGTTTTCTAAAGCTTTTAGACTATCTGACCTGCACACTATTGGAGATTCCCTTTACAGGCAAGGTTCTTGAAAGTTACATAACCTTCTTACAGTCCGTCAAAAAAATGAGACGTAAGGAAAGATGTCTATCGCTCGTTTAAGAAACATCATTTCAGAATCACAGGATCCAATCTGGGGAAAATCCCTAACACTCCCATGGTGGATTTTTGTTATAATGTCATGAGTAAACAAAGGATTTTTTTCCTAACGGTGCCATGAAATCATAAACTGTAATCAGTTAGGCTATATATCAGGGCTGCAGTTCTTCACATTTACGATCTGTTAAATGGTTATGAAGTCAAAATTGATAGCCGCTGTTGCCTGGAAAAGGATTTAGCTTAAGTTGTGTAAAGCTATGTGTGAGCCAGTTTTGTTTAAGTGGCTCTTTTTTTCTTTCCTGGACCAGACTCATGAGCAAATTTCGACAAAGAATTTTGCGCTGAGCTGACAATGTAGGCAGAAATTAGTTCGCTGAGCAATATCACTTCACTCATTGAATCGTTTTATTAATTAAAAGATAAAACTTGCAATGTTATATTAATTGCACTTAATGGATGAATTCAGTTTATTATTTATGATACCAAAAATGGAATTACTGCCAATACTTTAACTCATTTGTTTAGTTTTTCTGTGTTTATATTAGTGTCTCAGTGATGAGATCTTTCCAGTGATACAATACAAGAGGGTCAGATCTGTATGCTACATTTGCCAATTCCTCTATTATGATAAGTGAAGTAAAACATATTGCTTATTGTATGAGCCACAACAAGCTGTTAATTTATTGTTATTGATATCAGCTCAGAAATTCCACATCAGTGCATACTTCATGATTGTGGTGGATTTTTTTACCTATCAAAACCCCTTTTGTGTGCCCAGTTTGCCCTCATTATGGTTGATAAACACAAATCTCAGTTGGAATGCTATGACTGTTAACTGGGGTGAAAGTGATGTTGTGACAAATGCGTCCAGCTCTCATACTTTGTCTTTTTGTCTCTGAGCAGCTCATTGTAACCTGACACTGACCCAGCATTAAACCAATTCTAAGTACTTAATACGTTTTTGCTCACATATTATTATTATTATTATTATTATTATTATTATAATACAGCGAGAAATTCTCAAGCACAAAATCAGCATATAAGAATGATTTCTTGAAGATCATGTGACACTAAAGTCTGGCGTAATGGCTGCTGAAACTTCAGGGATGTTATGCATTTTAAAATATAAAAAAAAGGTGCCAAAGTAATCAGTCAACAGACATGACATTAAAGTTATTAGTATCACTGAGGAGGATAAATACTTGCCTGCAGCCAGTGGAGCCTCTCCCAGCCTTGAACCCATTCAGCATGCCCAACCTCCTTGTTTTTTTAATTATGTAGGTCATTCTAGATTCTTTTCTATGTCTTGAACTTGAGTAGTTTTCCCAAGTCTTTTTTTTTTTTGAGGGCATTAAAATGTCAGTATGTATGTATGTATGTATGTATGTTTTGTCTTTGTGACAAAAGCTAGGCCACAAGAGCCAGATGATTAATGACTGTAGCAATAAAAATAAACAATATAAGCAGTGAACTGTAGAGGCTATATACCATCATGAACACAACAGATTCAGACCTCTGACTTAGTAAAAAAAATACTACTGTTTACTAGAACATGCTGTATCAGTAAGAATGAGAGATGCTGTTATTGATATAACGGTGTCTGTGTTTAAAGGCAGCTGGTTATTGATTTACTGTTTGGATATTTACCCTCATCTGTCAGAAAGCTTTGCATGGGTAAAGCTGTACAGACGCAAACAGAGACAGAGAGGCAAAGTAAATAATCTGTTGGTGGTCAGTAGGAATCTGGGTGAAAGTGGGAGTGTTTCCGAATGTGTCAAAGGCCCTCGCATTCAGACAGGTCCAGGATGTCAGATGTTTATAGGGACAGTATAAGTGTGTCTGTGAGAACAAAGTATGATGGCTAACTCCCAGCTGCATGTGGTCATTATGCTGTTATGTCACAGTTTTTCTCTGCCTCCCCCTTTGTTTACACACATTGCCTCACGTGTCTCTTGTCTACTAAAGGCATGTCCTGACATGCCCCTATTGGGGTGAGTAACATCCTAAAGAATGTTCAGTGAAAACTCTCACTCTCACACACAACAATGACCAACACACAAACACACTCACACACATTTTAGACCATGGTGAGAATGTTCCACTGACTCCTGTTGTTCTTAAATTAATGTTTTATTTAAACTAACCCTAAAATTTTGACATAATGGATTATTTAGCAGTGGTATGAGCTATGTTCTGAAGAACATAGTTTCCAGAGAAACATTTTTTTATTATGCAAGGCACCTATCTTTGTCTTTTGTTTTTACACTGATCTAAAAATATTTTCTACTGCATCTCCTAACTTTATCCCTGAACCTTACAGAAACCCTTTGCATTTTTACATTTTAAGGCAAGACGATAGACTTAACATACAGTCAAACTAAAATTTATTCAGACACTTTCAACATTTCTCACATTGTCGCAGTTTATTCGCTATAGTTTAGAAAATGGTAGTAAAATATGACAAAAACTCTGTGTCAGGACAAATTTGTCTTGATAACGTCAGAGAACTTTGATAGAAAGGTATGTAATGGTAATTGTTAGTATAACAATATTTACACAACTACCAATACTTTGTTGACCAATTACCAAGCAATGCTTAATTTTGTTCAGTATGCGGTGTAACACGGTTGCATTAGCAAATTAAGAAAAACATGGTCAGGTCAAAGTGACTGAATAATTTTTGGTCCCAAATTTTTATCTGAATTCCTGGGTATAATGTATCACAATTTACTTTATTTCACTAGTCTGAAAGAAAACAAGTTATAGAAGGAAAATTGCACAAAATTGACGATTAGTGCCTGGAAAAAAAACTACATTTAACTTTTGGTAATAAACTTATTCATCTCTCTTTTAGCAAGTTTAAACCTTAATTTTAAGTATTTTTCCAGTCAGAAATAAATATCGGATATATTAAATATATAAAAAAAACATGCCCATACGGGACCAAGTCAAAGCTGTGCTGACTCTCAGTAGATTAGTTAACACTAATTTCCCACAGACAGACAGTGTGGGTATTGCTTAATGGCTCCTGCAGGACCAATGTTCTCAAACTCTCTCCACTAGAATATTACATGCACTGCCCAATGCACAATTTAATGCGTTAATGAGTTTATTCATTGGTCTGTTGGGTACATAAGCAGTTGTTGTGGAAACGGTCCAGAAATCAAGCCAAGCCACATATCAGATCACAGTCATACTGACAAGAACATTCGCTTATACGTGCATCGGCAGACAGGGTGGTTATTTTCCTTTGAAACTGAGCTGACACAGCATAAATGGTTTGCTACACTAATGGACGTGCGGTCTGCTAGCATTTGCTCTAGCATTTAGTGTTGTGATCAATAAAACACTCACTGATGTTTCTTTGTCTCTTTTCCCTCTCATTCTAGGTTATCCATGACCTCAGATTTACAGCATTACAGTTTCAGGATGCCGAATATAGGGTTCCAGAACCTCCCCCTCAATATCTACATTGTTGTCTTTGGGACGGCCATTTTCGTCTTCATCCTCAGCCTACTCTTCTGCTGCTATCTAATTCGGTAAGACCACCTGGCTCTTCTACGTGTGCGGTAGCAGAATGTGTTTGAACAAGCCTCAAAATGCCATACATTTGCTTATTTATTCTCTTCAGCCAGTTACAGGGTTTGAAAGTCTGATTTAATCCCTAAACATACAGACTACAAAAAGAAATCGCTTTAATTAAATGGCTAACACACATTTAAGTGTAATTTGCATTATAATTTGTTTGGAAAGTCATGAAAAAGGAAATCCACCCACTATGAACAAGTGGGTGTAGTTGGAATGTCTGGCATAGAGTGTTGCCAACAGGACCAATGTTCATCATTAAAGTCACAGTTACATACAAATATTCATTGAGACAACTGTTTAATGCACTGTGCTCAAAGGTAAAATAGAAAATGGAAGGGAGTTTAAAGGACCTCTGTGAGAGGATAGAGGAAAGCTGACAGATGGTGATGGAACGGAGAAGTTCTCTTTCATCTCCACACTGAGTTTATACTATGTGAGGCAGCTTTTATCATGCTTACTTTGAAGACTGAACCAAATCTGAATTTCATAGCCATACATTAATTATTAGTGTCTATCCAATAAAGAATTATAGGTAAATCAGCCATTTTTTCTTTATTTTTTCTTTGAGTAAGTGCAGAGAGGTTAACATAGTTTGTTTATTTTTCTAATAGATATGTTCAGCCTTAGACTGACTCTGAAGTTTTTGGATTTGTGAGTACAATACGGTCTCTTGTTAGCTTTTCATTAAAGAGACTTCTCTGTAAATTACACACAGTTACACCATAATGTGATTTTATTTATCCAATTATATTTTTAAAATACACATTTAAACCAGTTCCCATGGAGAGCCTGTGGCAAATTAGCCTTAAAGGTTTGTTTACAAACCATGTCTTGATGGCATGCCTGAACAGCTCTATTGCAATGCAGCATTTTCTCAGTCATGGTGTGTTCAGCTTGTACAGTAAATTAAGTCCTAAGCTTCTAAAATATAGAAATATGTTCTAAAATTCAGAAATATATCCTAATTAAGTGATGACTAGGACAACAAAGCAATTGTATGGCATTTTGAAGGAAAATCATCTGTCCCTGAAATGGTTTTGTTACTTTTTATAGTTTTTGTGCTTGTTCGATGCACTAACAAAGCTTTTCATGAAGAGTGAGAAGGTCAAGCAGCACAGTTTGGAGAAGCTAAAAAAACTACTGACTTGATAATCTGAATTGAAAACAATAATAATAAAAAACACCATTACAAGCTCGCTCCTGCTTGGATTTGGTTTGTAGTTTCCATGTAGACGGATATAAAGTGGATTTAAAGCTTCTTACTTTCACAATAACTGAACCCAAAGCAGCTTAGTTGCACAATCACAAATCAATGTATTTTCAACCTTGAGGAAACTACATTGTGTCACCAACTTCCCTTATGGATTGAGTGAACTCTACAGCGGCTGTTTCATAACTTGAAGGACATTGAAGTTTTTTGTTTTTTTCTACTTCTCAAGTGAAAATGAACCTGGCAGTGACAAAAACAACCAAACACTGATGTTTTACAGCAAAGACATAGTAATGGAAATATGTGGTCCTTCTGAAGCTTAAGAAGCTCTTTTTCCTTCAGCTACTGAGCTGCTGTCATCTAGTCAAATTCGAGCACTGTTGCCATGTGGTCATTCCTGGCAGCAGAGATACTGAAGCTTTAATGTGCAATCGTGTAGCATCTCTTACATAAGACAGTGAGAACCAGCGGCTCTCATCCAAATTCACCCTAAGCAGTGGGGAAGATGGTAAGTTCTTTCCCATTTATTACATACTAGTTCTGTTTTATCTGACTTTCCCTCCCCCTAGATGTATTTTCAAATGTTTACCTGTTTTGTTAGCCTTTAATAATCTTACATTAGTCGTACCAGTTAAAAAAACTGGATGCTTGAAAGAAAAACTGTCAGATTACCAAGTCATGTATAAAATGAGTTTGTATTTAGCCCAAATTCCAGACTTCTAAAGATGCAGGCTCCCTTGCATGTAGTTTACAAATATTAATGACTTCCTCATTGAATTAACCATCAAATATTTGTCATGCCCCCATTCACAAAAAGTATTTAGACACTTCAGGCGCACTTAAAAACGTCATTGCATTAATTAACAAAATGTCAAAAATAACTGGTATTTATTTTAGCTGACTGCACAAGCACACTTTTGACATACAACATTTCACTAAATGTTAGTGGAGGCCACTGTGCATCTAAAAACCAGCTCTGAAATATTTACACTGTACATGGAAATGACTACAATCGCAAATTCAGCAAGTACCAAAATAGTAGGCTACCATTCTACCTAGTTGCATTTTCCACTACATTTTTAGCTTGCTATTTTTCACCTCCATGTATACCTTGTGCATCGCTGAAACAATAGGGAAGAGCGCAGAGTGCTTATTCATAGCTTTTTACATCATTTAGCAGCTGCTTTTGACAGGGTGGAGACGTCCCTACTGAGAAGACCAGCATATGTTGTGTTTTCAATGCTGGTGACCAGCATGGGATGTCTGTTTGCTAGTGTACCCATCAGGGTTCATACTGGATTAGTTTTATTTATTCACACTCATGTCATTCTAAACCTGTATGACTTTCATCTGTAGAACACAAAAAGTGAATGAATGAGGACTGGTGCTGTTTATACCAAACCTACTGTATGGCTTCAAAAAACCTGGAATATGGTGGTATGGACCACATTTAAGTACTTTTATAGTTCTTTTACATCCTTTATGAAGCGTGAAAGCTCCAGTCCCATTTCATTGTGAATGCTTTCAAAAAGGCAACCAATGCATTCTGTGTTCCACAGAATAAAGAAAGTAATGTAGGTTTTAAAACATGAAGGTGAGTAAATGATGACAGAATTTTCCATTGTGGCAAAACTAATCCTCTTATAACTTAACTAACTAGTTATGGCTATACTGGTGGTCCACCAGCTAGACAAACATGAAGCCGGTCTTTTCAGCAGGGTATTCAAAGTAAAAGATGATTTCCTTTTGAAGTCAAGATGAAATGATCTTGACCTGTTTAGTTAAACTGCTATTTCATCAGGAAAATCACAGACTGGTCATCAGATTGTAGTCGTGCGGCTCTGTGGACATTCACATTGTGAAACACGAGAGAGTCGTGAGCTCAAGTGGACCTGTGAAGGACGTTGTGATTCAGAGCAAACACACGCAGCCGCACGTAGCATCCATTCACCAGTTTCGACACACAAATGCGAATTGCCCCTGCGACTGCGAACACACACTTGGAGAGAAAAACAGGCGGGTGGGGGAGTGTTTGTCTGGCGCGGTCATCCTCATGGGACGAAAATCGAAATTCACACACACGTCTGAGATAGAGCACTCGCTGTGACATGTTAATAGCTGTACCAGTTATTTTACAATGCAGGGAAGCGGTCATAAGGTGGCTTTCTACGTGATGAACTGTAACACTACCCTAATGGTGTGTGAGCAATCATAACTGCCTGTAGTTTGTCAAACGACAGTTTATCTTGACCTAGTCAACCTTAGGAACTAGACCAAAACACATTGTATGATTTTGGCCATGGTTATGAAACATGAATATCTTGTTATTTTGTGTTCCCTTCACATTATGATTGCATTTTTGCTTTGAAGAATGAATGGTCCGTGACTACTTTCATCCAGACACTACACACTTCAGGTGCTATTCACACAAAGCACTGCATTTCTGCTGTCCTTTGTAAATATGCGGTAGACGGACATGTTTGACCGTTACACCTATGTTTATTGCAGTTTCTTGCACATAACATGGCATTCTAAAAAAGTTTTGAGTTTGTAAACAACCCAGGCTTATTGGAAATACGTGTCTCTACATAAATTTCTGCAACACCATAATTACGTACCTTACTGCACATTTCACGGCAGTTTTAAAATGAAATGTCCAGAGAGTGGAACACACTTTTAACTTTTTATTATGCTACTTGAGGGTACGTATTGTGGATGTTCAGAATTCAAATATCCGGGTAGCTAAAGGTTGATGCTCTATCGTGTTGGAAATATCCCCTACACCAAACCCAACTCTAAACCTAACTTCTAAATTTCTAGCTGTTTTGTTGAACCATAGTTTCACAGGGTTCATACCAGAGCTTTTCATCACTCAAAAGCAACACCGTATCACATGAGCTACAGAGCAAACCTATACATTTAGAAAACACATATATGAATCTGTATACCTGCTGAAAAAAAAAAAGCCCAGCTAAAACCAGCCTAGGCTGGCTGGCTGGTTTTAGAAGGGTTTTGGCCACTTTCCCTTGGCCAGGCTGGAAGATCAGCTAAAAACCAGCTAATTCCAGCTTAAAGCAGCTAAGACCAGCCAACCACCTGGTTTTAACAGTTTTTTTTTTCTGCAAGGTATGTGACAACAATGTTCAGAAGTATCAGTTTTTAAATTACGCAGGATGTTAACATTGTTTTGAAGCCATAATGTAATATTCTGTAAGTAATTGTATGACAATTAGCCTTTATTAATCAAAACTGTGTGTGTAAATCATACTTTATGTGAAAAGGATTAAAAGTTATCAGAATTTTACTGCCTCTAGTGTTCATTTCAACTGAAAACTGCAGTGATTTGTACATATAGGTACATTTTTATTTTCATTTTTACAGAAATGTATATAGATGCACTTATTTCCAATAAGCCTATGTTGCTTTAAAAAGTTTTTAAACACAAAAACACATTCTCTTGAATGGCCCTTTAGATGTCAACATTAGTGCGAGGGCTTTTATAGGTTTGATTGTTTATGCATGCCAGTGTAAAAAACATAAAAAAGAATGCCGTAAAATACCCATATATCACCCCAAAGGGAGTATCTGCACCTTTACTTGCTGGTCTCTTTCAGAATGTCAGTTTCCTAGACTGTGCTGCCTGTTTTACAGGTCCCTCTCACTCTGCTGCGAGAGGTTAAGCTTACTTGTAATGGAGGTAAATTTTACAATACATGTCTCCATTTTTCTCATATCTCTCCAACTCTTTCTTCACTTGCTAAGTCTTTTCTGAATGTATTCTGTATCAGTCTTTCATCAACTATATTAAGGATGTGATTGTAAGATACTCCAGCATTGTTTGTTGTGTTCATTTCCTTTGTACAGGAAGTAATATTGGTTGAAAGTCTTATGTCATATCTTTCAGAGCATCTAAATAAAAAGGAATTCAGCAAAACAAACATTCAAGATAAATGTCTTGGACTAATGCTAATGTTCTAACAACTCTACAGGCATTAACAGTTCAGTGTTCACAAATTAGAGGCTAAACATAGTACGTGAGGCATTTGCTGGTTTGCTTTAAATAGCCTTTTTCTTACACTAGATACTCTTCCATCATGCCTGATGCATTCCAGTTATTTTCCATCAGGGTTCCTCTCTCACTTTCTCTCTCTGTCTGTGACACAAACACTTCGTCAAGATCAAAATAGTGTTAAATGTAGACTGTCCATTGCTTGGCTGCCTTCACTTCTTGAGTTCATGCCAAGAGTATCTGTATATAGTTCTTTTAAAGGGTCTGGCTCCAGTCTTGACAGTCACACTCCGTGAAGCATCGCAGCGGTGTGTGTAGGTAGTGCCTGGGCAGTCTGGTTCAGACAGGCTATTAAAGTGTGGTCAAGCTTGATAAGACAATACAAAACCCACACTACTCTAGAAAGAGAGTTTTAAAATACGAAGGCAGCTCGCAGCACTGCTAGAACTGGATGCAGCCAATGTCAAGAGGAAGTGGATGTCAGTGTGTTTAAAAGTTTAGTCATATGATTAAGCTCAAATGTGGTGGATATAATTTATATTGTATTTGATCATAATGACTGGGGCAATGTCTTATGGGTAGTGAACACTACAATTTGTCAAATTGTGGCTGAACAATAAGATCCAGGCATGTGTTGACCATAGACATCTGGTCCGGAACCCATGAAAACCACTACCATTTAAAATGGACTCTATTTTAGTATCATGGTTTAACTTGATGATATACAGTGCCGCTTGAAAGTTTGTGAACCCTTTACAATTTTCTATATTTCTGCATAAATATGACCCAAAACATCATCAGATTTTCAAGTCCTGAAAGTAGACAAAGAGAACCCAATTAAACAAGTGAGAGAAAAATATTTGCTTTGTCATTTATTTATTGAGCAAAATGTCCAGTGTTTTGCATCGCAAAAGTATGTGAATCATTGATTTCAGTATCTGGTGTACCCCCTTTTGCTGCAGTAACTGAAGGTAAAGTTTCTTTTAAATGCTGATCAGTCCTGCACAATAACTTGTAGGAGTTTTAGCACATTCCTTAGTGCGGAGCCACTTAAACTCTGTGATGTTGGTGGGTTTCCTTCCACAACATTTTATTTGGATTAACGTCTGGACTTTGACTGGACTTAACCATTCCAAAACATTTACTTTGTTCTTCTTTAAACATTCTTTGGTAGAATGACTTTTGTGCTTAGGGTTGTTGTCTTGCTGCATGACCCACGTTCTCTTAAGACTCTGTTCTTAAACAGGTGTCCCGACGTTTTCCTTTAGAATTTGCTGGTATAATTCAGAATTCATTTTCCCATCAATGATGGCAGGCTGTCCTGGCCAAGATGCAGCAAAACAGGCCCAAGCCTGATACTACCACCACGTTTCACAGATGGGATAGGATTCTTAAACTGGAATGCAGTGTATTCTTTTCTCTGAAAATAATAGCTTCTTATTTTAACCAATAAGTTCAATTTTGGTTTCATCCATCCATTAAACCATTCTCCAATAGTCCTCTGGCTTGTCCACATGATCTTTAGCAAGCAGTTTTCTTTTTGGAGAACAGTGGCTTTCTTCTTGCAACTCTGCCATGCACATCATTGCTTGCTCAGTGTTCTCCTGATGGTGGACTCATGAACATTAACATTAGCCAATGTAAGAAAGATCTTTAGTTGCTTAGAAGTTACTCTGGGAACTTTTGCAACCTCACAGACATGTTCTGCTTTGGAGTGATCTTTGTTGGTTGACCACTTCTCAGGAAGGTAACAGTGGCCTTGAATTTCCTCCATTTGTACACAGTCTGTCTGACTGTGGATTTGTGGAGTCTAAACTCTGTAGCCTGATGAGCATCTTCAACTCTTTTTCTGAGTTCCTCATTAATCTCCTTTGTTCGTGACATGATTCACTTCCACAAACATGATCAGACTTTGATAGATCCCTGTTCTTTGAATAAAACATGTCACATGCTGACATGAAAACACATCTGCACAGATGGACTCTAATTTCACCTTTAAATTAACTGCTAATCCAAGAGATTCACATACTTTTGCACCACACAGATATGTAACACTGGATTATTTTTCTCAACAAATAAATGACAAAGAAAATATATTTGTCTCACTTGTTTGATTGGGTTCTCTTTGTCTACTTTCCGATGATGTTTTGGGTCATATTTCTACAGAAATATAGAAAATTGTGAAGGGTTCACAAACTATACAGCTGCACTGTATAGTTTAGTATGTCTCTCCAGTACAGGTTTATGAAAATATTATGTCACTCTCTGAACTAAAACAAAGATTTGTTTTGTCTAGGTTACGGCACCAGGCACACAAAGAGCTCTATGCATACAAGCAGGTAAGCTGCTAATATATTCAAACTCTCTACTGTATTATATAAATGTACATTATTTAATGTATGATTCAATTTGAGTGTAAAATGGGAGTTTCTCAATTTTTCCAAATTGCAATTAAGACTTACTGTAAATACTTTTAAAAACTGATGTTATTTTTTGTTCACAGGTTATTCAAAAGGAAAAGGTCAAAGAATTAAACTTACATGAGGTGAGTTTTCCTCTTCATCCAGCTGTGCAGATTTTATTATTAGTTTTTTTTTTGTGACTAATCATTTTCTGAGATGATTACATGATATACACTACCCGTGTATGCTTTTGAACAGTAAGAGTTTTTTTTTTTTTTATCTTTTTTAAAGAACATTTATTTAATCCAAAATACAGCAAAAACAGGAAAATGTTGAAATATTCTTACTCTTTAAAATAACTGTTTTCTATCTGAATATATTTTCAGAATTTTTTTCAGCATAATTACATAATTACTGACAATATATATATATATATATATATATATATATATATATATAAGCTTTATTTGATGAATAGAAAGGTACAAAGATCAGCATTTATCTAAAATATAAAAATATCAGATTTTTCAGGGAGGAATTGAAATTATTGAAATATTAATACTTTTATTTAGCGAGGATGCTTTAAATTGATAATAAAGTGATAATAAAGGCATTTATAATGTTACAAAGATTTATTTTTCAGATAAACTTTCTATTCATCAAAGGAACCTGAAAAAAAATCTACTTAACATAATAATAATAAATGTTTTTTGAGCAGCAAATCAGAATATTAGAATGATTTCTGAAGGACCATGTGACTGGGGTAATGATGCTAAAAATTCAGCTTTGAAATCACAGAAATAAATTACATTTTAAAAATATATATAAATAGAAAACAGTTATTGTAAATGGTAAAATATTTCAAAATTATACTGTTTTTGCTGTATTTTGGCTCAAATAAATGTGCCACATAACATCTAAAAAGGACATCTTCAAGCAAAATAATTAACAGTAATATAAAAAAAATAACAATAACAACAAAATCTAATTTTGGAGTGTTGGACCATTTTTGCTAAATAACATTATATATATGTGACCCCGGACGACGAAACCAGTCTTAAGTGTAAATTTTTCAAAAATGAGGTTTATTTATATTCTGAAAGTTGAATAAATAAGCTTTCAATAGATGTATGGTTTGTTGAGATCGGACAATATTTGGCTGAGATACAACTATTTGAAATCTGCAATCTGAGGATGCAAAAAAATAAAAATACTGAGAAAATTGCCTTTAAAGTTGTCCAAATGAAGTTCTTAGCAATGCATATTACGTATCAAAAATTAAGTTTTTATACATTTACAGTACGAAATTTACAAAATATCTTAATGGAACATGATCTTTACTTAATATCCTAATGATTTTTGGCAAAAAAATTTTTTTTATAATTTTGACCCATACCATGTATTTTTGGCTATTGCTAGAAATATTTCCCAGCGACTTAAGACTGGTTTTGTGGTCCAGGGTCACACATATATATATATATATATATATATATATATATACATATATATATATATATATATAATTTAACTGATTTGTTTTTTAGTACATGTTTTGTACTGTGTAATATTACAACATTGTCAACCTAATGGACATTATACTTGTAACCACAGTAACTGTTGGCCATAAAATTAATGAATATCAGATTCAGTTACATTGTACCTCTCAGTGGTTACAGAATATAGACTGTCAAACCTGGACCTTTTACAGGACATGTACTGTACGCTCTCCATGTTTAATAATAGCATGAGCCTATGACGTGTTTAACCTTCACCGAGATGGTTTGTACATGACCGTGTTAATAGGCCAGTGTCCTGACTTCATATGTGAGTGCTAATGAAATGTTAGCAACAATGTTGAGGTGTGAGGACACCAGCGCTCTTGTTGAATACTCAAACTCTGCTGGAATTTCTCGTATCTTGTCACTCCCTTTCTATATCTCATAAGAATTCATTGTCAAGGAATTATTTCTGCTTTAAAGGATTAGTTCACTTTCAGAACAAACATTTACAGATAATGTACTCACCCCTTGTCATCCAAGATGTTCATGTCTTTCTTTCTTCAGTCGTAAAGAAATAATTTTTTGAGGAAAACATTACAGGATTACAGGATTTCTCTCCATATAATGGACTTTTATGGTGCCCCCAAGTCTGAAATTCCAAAATGCAGTCTAAATGCAGCTTTACAGAGCTCTAAACTATCCCAGTCGATGAAGAAGGGTCTTATCTTGCGAAACGATTTATATTGACAATTTATATACTTTTTAATCTCAAATGCTCATCTTGTCTCGTCTCTGCAATGCACATGCTTAGTCTGTGTGATCCGGGTCAATACAGTTAGGGTATGTCGGAAAACTCCCATCTCGTTTTCTTCCCCAGCTTCAAAATCGTCCTACATCACTGCAGAATTACCAACCCAGTGTTTACAAAGAGAACATACAAAGGAGATCAAATGGCAAAACAGCGTTGTACAACGATTTTGAAGTTGAAGACGAGAGGAGCATTTGAGGTTAAAAAGTATAAAATTGTCAATGTATTTCGAAAATAACCGATCGTTTCTTCTTCTTCATCGGCTGGGATCGTTCAGAGTCCTATGAAGCTGGATTTAAACTGCATTTTGGAAGTTCAAACTTGGGGGCACCATAGAAGTCCATTATATGGAGAGAAATCCTGAAATGTTTTCCTCAAAAAACATAATTTCTTTACGACTGAAGAAAGAAGGATATGAACATCTTGGATGACAAGAGGATGAGTACATTATCTGTAAATGTTTGCTCCGAAAGTGAACTAATCCTTTAAGGTTGTTGTATTTTCAGCATCTTGGCTAAAGTTGGAAATTCATTTACAAAGAGCAGGCAGCTATTTTAACCAAGCATTAATATGTGTCTGCTGTCTACGGATGTGCGTGAATACAATGTAATCTCTAAACAAAAGAATGACAGCAGTGTGTTGTTCTGAACTGAGTTATTTTTTTTTTTTTTTATTTATTTTTTTTTTTGTTAAACTCAGCCTTGTGTGTCGCAGCTGGCTTTTTTCATTAGCATTTGATACAACAGCACAGCAAATGCAAGATGCATGATACAAGTTTGTTCAACAGAAACATAACTGAAACAGTAAATAACATTTTATCTTTGAAAGGAACACAAAGTTCTCCCAGCCGCTGTATTTGTGTCTAGTACTAGAAGTGCTGGAAGTGTCATCAATATTAAAAGCACTGTCAGTGATTTTTATATTTGTCATTTATTTTGAAACAGCGCCTGAAAACTGTCAGCGCTGCCCCGAAGTGCCAAGCAAATGTCAGCCACACTTGTAAACTCAGTTTTTATCGTATTTTACATGTTTTTTTGGACTTTCTGCCCTAGCAGTCATGACTCTCTTTTGTCAGACTCAAGGTTTTTATTTGATATTGATTTTTTTTTTTCACAAATAGCTTTGAGGAAACGCTTTCGTCTATGAGCCTGATACTGGCTTTCTTTCAAAAGATGTTTTATAGTATTAACACCATTTGTAGTGTTCTCATCTTTAGCTAGTTCTCATCTTATCTATTAACCAGACTAATCTGATTATGCTTTAAGTGACCAATCAGGGTTTAGTACTACAGCTGTTTACTATTTTATCTAAATTACTGTATAAAATGTGCAGTACATAATATGTAATGTTTCTTTGTAATGTAAACTTCAGCATTCATCATTTTTTTTTCTTAAAAAGAAAATATATAGAGGCATTATTTCTCTATAAAATTTTAGTTTCAGTTTTCAGGTGTTTTTTATGTTTTTTTTTATAGTTTTATACAGTTTATACATATAAATGTATAGACACTATAAAGATCATATTTTAATATATACATTATTTAAAATCTAAATCAAAATTATTACATGTTTTTGGACATTTATGTTAGATAAAACAATTTTTTTAGTTATAAAATGCATAGAGTGTGTATACACTGCAGCTCAAAACTTTGGGATCAGTAAGATTTTTAATGGTTTTTAAAGACGTATATGCTTATCAAAGCTGCATTTATTTGATCAAAAATACAGAAAAAAAATTGTATTGTGAAATATTATTTCAATTTAAAATAACCGTTTTATGTGTGAATATATTTTAAAATGTAATTTATTCCTACATTTTCAGCATCATTAGTCTTCAGTGTCACATGATCCTTCAGAGATCATTCTAATATGCTGATTTATTATCAATGTTGAAAACAGTTGTGTTGCTTAATATTTTGTTGGAACTTTTTTTCAGGATTCTTTGATCAGTAAAAGGTTAAAAAAGCATAATTTATTTAAAATAGTAAGGTTTTCCAACAATATACACTACTGTTCAAAAATGTGGGGTCAATAAATGTCTTTTTTTTTTTTTGAAAAATGTAAAGAAATTTTAATACTTTTATTCACCAAGGATGTGCTAAATTAATAAAAAAAAGTGATAGCATAGATTTACATTGTTAGAAAAGATTTACATTTTAAACAAAATGCTGTTCTTTTTAACTTGTTATTCATTAAATAATTCTGAAAAAAAGAATCACAGGTTCCAAAAAATATTTGGCAGCAGTTTCCAACATTGATAATTCTAATAATAAATCAGCATATTAGAATTTCTGAAGGATCATGTGACACTTAAGACTGGAGCAACAACTGATGAAAATTCAGCATTGCATCACAGGAATGAATTATATTTTAAAGTGTAAAAACATTATTTTATATTGTGATAACATTTTGCTATATTATGTTTTTCTTTTCAGTATTTTTGATCAAATAAATGCAGCCTAAGAGACTTTTTATAAAAAAAACAAACAAAACATTACAAGTTTTTAAATTTGAATTAAATTTGAAATTTGAAATAAATGAGTCAGTAGTCCTCTCGCCTTTACTGATAAGTCTGGTTTGCACAGACAAGAAGGAAGGTCTTACGTAAAGTGGTGGGGACAAGCCACAAGCTGATTGGACCCTCTATCCTGTGCACACAATCCAAAGTGGGGAAATACGATGTTATGATTGTATACCACAGGCATGAGAGTTATTTTACTAGCAGAGTGAAAGGTTACAAACGTTCAGCACAGCCATGCAGAGCTACCGTTTCCCTGAGGTACATAGATTTGGTTCTGAAATATCATAAACTGTGATATTACAACGTTTAAAGAAATAGTTCACAAAAAAATATCATTCTGTAATCATTTTCTCAGCCTTGTTCCAAATCTAAATGACTTCATTCTGTGGAACACAAAGAAATCCTATGTTGTGGTGAGGTGAGCATTTTTGGTTGAACTTATCCCTGTGCTATGAAGTGCTATATGCTATGAGCTAGGAATTGTTCTTTACTAGATCCAGGAATTAAGGAGTGTCCGACCACAGCATGTAGCCTTGGCTTTTAAGTTCAACCCCCTATGAGTTGGAAAGGTGATCTGGCTATAGTTGACTTCATGAGCAGAATTATACAGCTTCCCACAGCTCTATCACCCCTATCCTCGATCTTACATAAGATACAGCGTAAGACGAGGTAATATAATCCTAGCTTTCGAAACATTAAGTACCCTTCCTAAAAGGTGATTATACACACACAGACACATTGTCCGGTAGAGTTTGTGCACGGATGATTGATGTGCAAACACACTGGTGCAGAAATCTAGCATATGTGCCAGACGGTTGCCAAGATATGGATCCTCAGTTGGCAACCAGTGAGAACAGCATGGACATAAATATCACCGCATCAGCGAGTAAGATTTATTGTGTGTAATTCCACTGCAGTGAAACAGTCGGAAATAAAACTGCACGGTTTGTGTTTTATTATACTTGCGCATAGCTGCAGCTCTCTAGGTGAGAGATCAAACAGATGAGAGCGGCGATGTGAAATGGACTGAGCAATGCTTATTTCCGTTTGGTAAAAAAAGACTCCGGGGAGTGATGATTGAACTGCAGAGGTGGTCCTTTCAATTCAGAAGCCCAGCAGACAGGAGAAAAAGAGGGCCAGGATGTTAATAAAAAAGAAATGCATGATGATCCTCCTGGCATGCCATCAATGTTTAGCCTGTTTAGTCCTTACTGCTATTTTGGGATTCAGTGAATCAGTGTTATTTTAGTATCACTGATATACTGTTATAGTATTTGTTAAAATTTAAAATTAATTTTTTTGTATATTTAGTATCTTTGATTATAGTTTTTAATATTTTATTTGCATATTTTCTGGTTTTATTTTTAATGAAAGGTTGGTCATTTTGTTGTGCGTTTTTATTTATTTATTTATTTATAATAAATTCATATTGAGCTTTATTTTGTATCTTTGATATACTGTAGTTTTTGTGAATATTTTGAATTATTTTGAATTAATTTGTATATTTTCTGTTTTTATATTTTGTTAAAGTTTGCTAATTATTTGTGTGATTTTATTTATTTATTATTTATTTTAAAAAATATATTAATCATATACGTTTTATTTAGTATCTTTGACATACTCTTATAGTTTTTGTTAATATTTTGAATTATGTTTTATTTGTATATTTTCAGTTTTTTTTTTTTTAGTTAAAGTTTGGTAATTTTGTAATGTTTATTTATTTATTATTTTTAACTATGTTTCATTTGCTATCTTTGGTATACTATTACAGTTTTTGTTCATATATTGAATTGTATTTGTGTGTGTGTATATATATATATATATATATTAGTTAGAGTTGGGTAATTTTGTTGTGTGCTTTTATTTATTCATTAATTTATTTAGTAATTTTTTATTAGGTTTTATTTAGTGTCTTTGACACACTATTATAGTTTTTGTTCATATTTTGAGTTATGTTTGTATATTTTCTGTTTTTATTTTTAGTAAAAGTTTGGTAATTTTGTTATGTTTATTTATTTATTTATTATTTATAATTACGTTTTATTTGCTATCTTTGATATACTATTACAGTTTTTGTTAATATTTTGAATTGTATTTGTATAGATTTTTTGTTTGTTTTTATTTTTAGTTAAAGTTGGGTAATTTTGTTGTGTGCATTTATTTATTTATTTTTATACATTTTTATTTTGTATCTTTAATATACTGTTAGAGTTTTTGTTAACATTTTGAATTATATTCTTTGTATATTTTCTGTTTTTATTTTTTAAAGTTTGGTAATTTTGTATTTAAATATGTTTATGTATTAAGTTTCAGTTTTAGTGTTTCATTTTGGTTATCTTAGTATTTCAACTTAATGGAAACGAAAAAGAGAAATGTTGTTTTGGCAGCTAGCTGAAATATAATAAATGCAAGTTTAAATTTTATGTCAGTTAAAATGTAAAATTAGTTTATTATATTTATTTGTTGTTGGTTTTTTGTTTTGAGTTTTAGTTAATGACCCTGATGAGAATGACACTGGTCTGCCTCGATAATTTATTATATCCAGTCTGGCCTTGCTTAGAGTATATATAAAAAAAAAACAATAGTGAAGTAAAATCACTGTTTTGTTATGAAGAAACATACACACACATGGGTGTATTCTGTCCCTTGTTGGCCCTGGTAATGCCATTCTTTCCACACAAAACCCGACAGTGTATATTCAGCAGACAATCTCTTGTGAGACGTGTGCTTGCAGTCTTGCTCGTCTAAAACAGAGAACCATTGTGTCTTGATAATTCGCCATCCTCCCCCTTCTCAGGGTCAGTGACACCTAAAG
The DNA here is from genome assembly GCA_033026305.1 of Cirrhinus molitorella. NCBI lineage: Eukaryota > Metazoa > Chordata > Actinopteri > Cypriniformes > Cyprinidae > Cirrhinus > Cirrhinus molitorella. The sequence continues at coordinate 31,988,245 of CM065120.1, forward strand.
CACTAGAACTGTATTCAGAACTATATCTTGTTTATGATACACACACAGAACAGTAAATAACAGGCACCCATGTGCCCAGGCACATTTGTCCCAAACCACTGTTGTTCTCTTACAATTGGTACACTTGTGCATTTCCCTGCCCCCTTATTTGCTGTCAGCAAGGTTAATGAAATATTTATTTTGTACACCGTTCTGGAGGATGTCCTGGATAACATGAGCTATAGAACACATCAGTGTCAATGTTCAGTTGTATTATGAATTATTACAACATGGTATTATAATGGTACTCATATTGCGAATGATCATATTCTGAAAATAATTTGACCAGTAACAAAGTTTAGTCATTTTAAAATAGTAACTGTAATTGTAACCATAGAAAAAATGCTTTTTGGCAATCTGTAAAAGTCATAATTTTTAGTACTGTCTGCATCTGGTTTATTATTTTTACTGTGGTACTGTTTGGCTTATCCTCAGTTGACTTTCTCACTTTTTTAATACATTTCTCTGACATTTTAATGACTGCTATATCAAAGGAGCTAGCTGGTAGCCCTCAGCCTTATATGGAATAGCCAGTACCGAAGTATTCTGCCTACCTCCGGATTACATCACCATTTAATTAAGTCCAAATGTTAACAAAATTCCACTCTCTGATGTGAGACAGATTGTTAATCAAAGCGTTTGGCTTGCCTCTTACAGCACAGGGTCTAGACATGTTAGGCAGCTGTCAAAAAATGCTGTTTTCCCACTAAAGTCCATGAAAGGTTTCTATTTTTTATTTTTATTTTTTTTATCAGCACCCCAGCTGGTACACTTTACTGCTACATTACAAAGGAAACTTTTTTAACTTTGTCTTGAATGTGGGCTCAAGTTAGAAAAGCTTTAAAAGAAATGTTCTCAGGCATATCGATCTTATGTCTATCATAAAGTTGTAAGTTAACAGCAGAAGTCTTCTCATGAATACTGCATTACAACATATCTTCCAGTCTCTGTGGTCTTTGAAGGTGATATTGTCCATTTCTTGTAATAACTTGTTAGAACAAGTGTATTTAGTGGAACAGCTTTCTTATTTAAGAGCAGTTTATATTTAAAGATTTTATCTGTGTGTTCACTGGAATATATTGTTTTTTCCCCTCAGATTTGTGCGGTGTGTTTGGAGGAATTCAAGCAGAAAGATGAGTTGGGAATCTGCCCGTGTAAACATGCCTTTCACAGAAAGTGAGTACCCTGGCATATGTTGTTTTCTAAAACGGAACATTTTTGCACCGCTAGCAGCATCAGACAAAGTTTTTCGGTCTGTTTATTTGAGCGACCCAGCTGGGCCAAAAATAACATTGGGGGTTAAGGTTGAACCACCTGTTTTATGAACAATGGAAGACTGGTAGCACTGGACACTTAAAAAAAACTGATTGCTTTAGCAATTCTGTTTCTGCTAGTGGCATAGAGAATCAGTACACACTTAAAACCTTAAATCAAATGCAAATTTGCAGTTCAAATGTGCTGGATAACTGTGATCTGCCATTCATTTAGTTGAAATGTGTCTGACTCACCCATCTTCTCCTTTGCCACTTTGTGAAACATTTGCGCTGGGCTGTATGTCAGAGTAAATGCCAAAGTAAATGTCAGAGCAATGCTTGGACACTTATCAGAGGGGTGGGGAACTCTCTGTTCTTTTTAAACATTTCAACATTGTAGTTTGCTTCTATAGGAATTCAGCCAATTTTAAGCTTAAATGAGTCACTGAAGTGAAGTTATACTGGGTAAACTGGTAAAATGATAGTAGTTGATTAATAAATAAAAATAATAGTTGATTTTATAAAAATGACCCCGTTCATTAATACCTATTGTTGCCTAAATGATCCACAGCTGTGTTTTTTTTTTTTTTTTTTTTTTTTGACAGTTGTTCATGAGTCCCTTGTTTGTAATGCCCGCTGTTCTTCAGGTCACACAAATTCTTTGTTTTTTCAGCATTTTTGTTTATTTGAACCCTTTCCAACAATGACTGTATACATTTTTTTATTTTATTTTGCCTAAATATCATATTTTTTTATTTAGTACTGGCTTTCAGAAGCTACAGAAGATACTTAAATGTTTCTCAGAAGACGAAATAAATTATATTTACCCTGATCTTCACATTCAAAAGTTTTCACCCCCGGCTCTTAATTCATTGTTTTTAAGATGTGAAAAGCTGGATGTCAAAATTGTACAGTCGTTTTTGGAAAGGGTACACAAAAATGCTGAAAAACTAAAGAATTAGTGGGACCTGAAGGATTTTTCTGAAGAACAGCGGGCAGTTTAACTGTTAAGGACAGACAAACAAGGGACAAAAAAAATTGACGCAAATTTTCAAATAGATGTTTTCTTTATTAACAGACAAGTCTAAACAAGTAGAAACTATACTATAAATAATTTAACTATAAATTAAATAAACACTATAAATAAAAAAATTATAGTACATTTGGCCGTCCGCCATGACACTGTGAAAAAATACCACAAGCGGAGTGATACAATAAACATAAAACGGTTAGAGTTCCTATATCACTAGAATATCACACTCCTCTCAGCCAATCAGATTCGAGAACCAGAAAGAACTGTTGTATAAATATAAATAATTATAAAATAAATCAAAATTTCTTAATAGAACCCTAACGGCTTCTACATCCAGATTGTGTCAGTGGTTAAATGGGGACTTCTGTAACATAGATCTGTTTGTGTACCTGATGGGCCTAAAATAGAACTGTGCTTACAGTGAATTATTCATCAGTGCAGAGATGGCAACATCTCACTCAGACTAACCTGAGATTCAGTTTCACATTCCACATGGGCTTCCTGCGAGGAGAAGACACAGTCAGCCATGAGACATCATATGAGATCACTTTAGCCTTTTTATCTGTAGCATTATTGGTAGTTTATGTTAGCGGAGTCTCTCTGTAGTGGGACATTCTACTGTGATCTGTTAGCCTTTCATCTTCTACATTCTCTTTGTATCGCTTTCAGGTGCCTTATTAAATGGCTGGAGGTGAGGAAGGTATGCCCGCTGTGCAACATGCCTGTCTTACAGCTGGCGCAGCAGCAAAGTATGTCCGAATCTGTGCCCCCAACACAGCAGCCTCTGCCCGGAGTGGAGAACCTGGTGTAGCCCCTCCAGTTTCTCCTAAAGATTTGACCACCACTACCTTCACACTCCCTCCTGTACAGGTACACGCTCCAATCCAAGGACAGAGCGCAGGATTTTGTGCCCGGAGCCATGGTGACCTGTGCCTTGGTGGCTTCGCAAAGGATTTTTTTTTTTCAAAATTACAATAATAGATGATCTTATTTGGGTTTAGCTTTTTTCCTGCAGAATAATGAAGAAGAATTGAGTTTACATGGCCAAGCCATGTTTATTAAAGTATCCGTTCCACACCAAAGCACTTTTTTGAGGACACCGGTGAGAGGCAAATAAAAGACAAGGACTAAAAAAAATAACATGTTAAGAAAAAACGAAAACTACTTTTTTAACAAAAGCTTTTTTTTTTTAACAAGCACTTTACATAAAACTCAAACCTAGTTGCTTGTGATAGTAGCAAGATCTTGTTTTATATTTTATGATTTCAAACTTTTTTTTAGAGCCACAGAGCAAACCATTGGTTTTATTTTCATTAGAGAGGGTTACGTTTATACTGTATATTAAAGGGACAGCAGCTCTCAAGTGTGTATATGTTTGTTTGTATGAGTGTTTATGTTTTGACAGGCAGTAGAACGGCTGTATCTGTAGATACGGTTCGCAGTGACCTTTAGATGGTGGCCAAAACAAATGTGAATGCAGAGATTATGTCTTATTAAGGTCAGGATGTCACCCAGCAGTGTTTGATCTGTCTTCTGTGGATGTCTTTACATTTGAAATGCTTTTTAACTGAGGGCTGTGTTAAACACACACACACACAAACACACACACTGGTACCTTTGGGTTCAAGGCCATATTGGATAAGAATTTGAATGTAACCAAAAAGGCTGAAGCAAAAGTAAAAAACACCAATGGTCTGATACACATTATTGTCACTTCAGCTTGATCAGATATTCTGAATAATATGTATTGTACTGTAAGTAATTATACAAGTTGTTAGAAATGTTAAATAATTGAACATTATATATTTATAAAATGAAATATAAATAATACATTTCATTTTTAGATGCAAAACCTATTATGTTGGGCCATACTTACCCCTTCTGTTTCCAAGTCTTCAAGTTAAAGTATTAGTCAGTTTGTTCATTATTTGCAGACTTTTGCAAATATGTTATAGAGCAAATGGAAATGGTTACAAATTAAATGAGGGTTGTAAACAAATTTAAACTGAACAAAATGTCCCATTATATACCCCAGGACAGGTACCTTTATGCCCTAGGTACTGTTGAGGTATATAATATTTTCTTAGTTATCACATATTTTCCATGAAACTGTGGCTCTATGCAAAGCAGCAGATGTGTGTGTGTTCATGCTGGCTCTCATATTGTGCTGCATAGCTTTCTGAAAATATACTTGGCATAAAGCCCCAGATCTGTCTCTGACAAATATTAATAAATGAAATGCTGCTCTAGTGAGGCAAATCGAACTAGACACGCTACAGAAACAAACTCAGATTTGACCTGAAGTCACATTCACAGTCTAGTCTAGTATCATTCCAGCATCATTCAGTGAATCAGTCCAGCACTACACAGAATCCAATGACCAGCAGGTGGATTCAGTCAGCAGGATGAGCTGTTCTTTATTCTCTGTAACAGAATAGAAGCTCTGGCTCTTTCCTGCGCTATTATACAGCTATTTTGCAGGGTCATCCCCCAACCTCCTATAGGGTCTGTCTGGGTTTCTGTGCCCTCCATGTTAAGCCGGTTTAGAAGGGAAATGTGGCCGCAACACCAGAAATGATGCCAAATGTAGAGACTTCATTTTGTTGCCAAGTATGAATTGTTTCTTCTTAATCCAAACAAAATCAGAAGTAGTTTGTTTTAAAGTGCTGTATGTTCATGGATTGAATGGTGTATTGCTCATTCATAGCCAAGCAAACTGCCCACCAAGTTCTGCAATGTATTTTTGTGTTTTTGAGAGGTTAGATTCAGATTGTGAATTAAGTTAAGCTTATTTAATGAGATTTTATTTTTTACTTTTTTTTTCTGGTACTGTCTTAACAAAATGTAAAAACACTGAGGGTTTCTTTTTGACTTGTAATTACTTATCATGGACAAATATTGTTGAGTCCTAAATTAGGATCTCTCGTTCATCTCTGTGGTGTTTGTAACACAGCAGGTCTTAAAAAGTCACTCTGATTACGAATGTATGCATATAGAGAGCTGTGGTTCAACTGTGTCAATATAATGTGAAAGTAGTTGATTGTGTCTAAAATCAAGAATTACATTACTGCACTTTTTCATATTCTTCCGTTTTAGTGGTATTGGTGCCTCTCCATTAAGGCAGAACTGAAATGGGGCAAAAAAAAAAGACAAGAAAAAGAAAAAATATATATATTTATTGTGTGCTTAAGTTTAAAACCCATAACATTTCAGTAGTGCTTTCTAACAGCTCTAAGTTAGCGCTAATGCAGATTAGGTGAGAAAAGGCTTTGTGGACATTGTTAAAAGCTATTTCAAATCCACAGTTTGAACAGTTTAAAAGCAGATCTAGAAAACAGGAGATCAAATTAGTGTGTTTATACCGGAGTGAGAGGTTACATTTCTGCTCAATATATTCAAACTAATGTTTTCTACTGATCGAGTGCCATGTCTGGTTGACCAATTGTATTTTTAAAAGGCAAAATTACTATTTCAGTTGCAACTTTGCAATTTCTGTTTGTTCCAAACAGGCTTTTTAGACTCAATAAACACTTTATTGTGGGGGAAAAAATGCTGTTGGGAAGATACTGGCAGTATTTCTGTTGTAAAGTAGTAGTTATTTTATATAATGTGGTTAAAAGTCACTAAGGCACATGACATAATTCAAACTTTTTTAAATATATGATTACTATAAAAACTGAACTGCCAATGTATCAACTATCCTAAAGTCATAGTGAACCACCATGACAATGCGATATGTTCTTTGAACTCCTCACACCACTCTTTTGCCTCATTCTGAGATGATCTAATCTTGTTCCACCCCTCAATATTGTGACCTCACTGATGTATACATGAGCCCCACCCCCTTTACCACAGTCTTGTTTTAACACTGCTAATGTTTGTGAATCTCACAGACATGTTTGTAAAAGTAAGAATTCTGCAGCAGAATATTTTCTGTACAGTATTTGTAAACTATATTTTTGTATATTTAATCAACATTTTGAAGAAAAAAAATGCGAAGATGCTTTTTTTTTTTTTTTTTTTTTGCTAATTTTGTGTTCTATTCATTAAAATATGTTGCATGTGACTGACTTGAATTGTAAATAAAGTTGCCAAGTTTTTGAAATAAAGAATGTTCTTTGTCATTTTTTTAAATTGGGAAAAAAAAAAAAAAAAAAAAAAGAAGTAGATAGTAGGATGTACATACTTTTATTGGTTGGTGATTAATGGATTAGTTCACCCAAAATTGAAAATTCTGTCATTAATTACTCAATTACTTGAAGCTAAAAGCTTGAATTTAATAATAATAATAATAATAATAATAATATATATATATATATATATATATATATATATATATCTTAATTTGTGTTCAGAAGATGAACAAAGGTTTGGAATGACATGAGGGTAACTCTTCCTTAAAAATATCTGCTATATTTATTTAGAAATAATTACATATATTTGCTTTGACACCAAAGTACTTTTTTACTTGACATAAGAAAAATAAGCTTTCCATTGATTTATGGTTTGTTAGGACAGGACAATATTTGGCCGAAATACAACTGTTTGAAAACGTGGATTCTGGGAGTGCAAAAAAAAATTACAAATAAAAATATTAAGAAAATGACCTTTAAAGTTGTCCAAATTAAGTTCTTAGCAATGCATATTACTAATCAAAAATTAGGTTGAAAAACAAAGATTTTTGGCATTTAAAAAATAATAATAATAATAAAAAATAAATAATAATAAAAAAAATCTATAATTTTAGTTACACGTTTTTTTTTTTTTTTTTTTTTAAATTCAAATTATGAATACTTTTGACCTACTTGAGAGGTGTATTTTCTTACCAATTTATTTTCAGCCCAGCACTCAGTGAAGACTACCTTTACGTAATGAGGAATTTCACCACACCTAAGGTCTCAGACCTGTCACTATATCCACGTTTTTCTTCCCGTTAGACTGGGCGCGGCCATTTGCAAATTTGATGGGTCTGGCTTCCGGTGTCATTCACATCCAGCTATTTTTAGCTGTACAAAACCTCATTTTGCTGTTTGATATTGCAGATTGGTGTGTTTTACCATAATATTTTAATGTATTATCTTAATTATGAGCACACTGATTTGTTGTACAAAGAGTTTTACCGTTTACTTCACGTTGTTATTGTGGACCTTCATCTTTAGCAACTTTTCACTCTGTCTGTTTTAGCCGCCCTCTACCTGCTCATTCTTTTGTGAATTTAATGGGTGGTAAGGAAATAATTAAATTAGATTTTCACTAGACTACACCTATTCCCAACCCCTAAATAGGACTACGTTAAAAAACAACAACAACAAAAAAAAGTTTTTAGTTTTAAAATCGTAGGTTTTAGTAAAAACCGTAGTTTATCTATTTTAATCTGAAAATATAAACATCTAGTTACAAAATCGACTTTACTGTTTATGTCTGAAAGGCCATTAACTTTTCTGTCTTTTAACCTACTGACCCACTAACTCTCGCTGTTTCCCCTGCTAGCAAGTGCTTATCAACCAACACAATTCCCTTTGCTGATAAGCCAACAGGGGCTAAAGAGCTTGTCTGTACTGTACACAAATAAATAAAGCTATCCGTTTCTTTTCTAAGAGGAAATTGCCCCTGAAAACTCTTGTACTATTTGTATCACACACAAAAACTTCCACAGACACTAAACTTACGCCTGATGTGAGTGATAAAACAATGTTTATATATAAACAGTTATGTATATACTTGGTGTACGTATAACTAAAACCTTGAATCATTTACTAAAGCGACTCGAAAAGACGCACTGAAGTGCCCAGACCACGTTATTTTTTGCTTGCTTACTTAGTGCACTACTGGCCTCTGCTGGACATGCTGTTTTAATTTAGTGTTCACTGAAATCAATTGTATTGAAAAATAAAATCAAAGTAAAATGAAAATGACTTACATTTTTTTTTTTCAACTAAGGGCGTGTAAACAGAAATAATGGACAATAAAAACTGCTCAGCCCTTGGCAAAATACTTAGTACATGGCAAAATGTGTTTTTGACAAACATTTGTTGACAATGATTTGGTCCAAATATAATAAAAGCACTCTAATGATACTGCCTGAGGAAACACTTCACCTCCCATTCATTTATTTAGCCTACATTTATACTTTCCACAGTGTTGGAGACAACTGCGTGAAAAATCCCTCTGCTGAAAGAAAAACAATAGAATTTACTGTAGTGTGTTTTGGGATATATTCCATTAGGATTTAGTGGTTTTAACATGCCACTAATAGGTGGTGACAAATTACCAATAGAAACCCACAGGGTCCATTACAGTTTCCATTAAAACCAACAGAAGTCCCATTATAACCAGTAAAACCATTACAAATTTTGTGATGGTGTCTTGTTTTTTTCAGAAGTACCTTTTTACACTTTTTTCCCGTCTATCTTAAGAGTGACTTTACAAATTTTACAAAGTGTTTAAAATTGATCTTGAACATCCATGGAACCTTTCAAATACAGAATGTTCTTCAAAATGGTTCATTTAAGAACTGTTCACCGAAAGGTTTTTTTTACTATGGCATCACCGCAAAACACCTCTTTGGAGCCTTTGTTTTTAAGAGTGTATACGTATGAAATATGTAATCTAAAGGGATGCATTTAATACAAAGATCTCTTCACACAATGAGAGAATATGTATCAGATTTTTATTATAACTCATAGAATATGCCTGGAACAAAATGGCATGAGATTTTGGAATGTAAACGATTCCATCACAACTTTTCGCAAACTGGGATAACCGGTCAAACAGACAATAAGGAATGTTAATAAGCAGGCCACAACAATACAATGAATGAAAAAAAAAGTCTGCTGTTGTTCCCACAAGCAAGAAAGAATTTAATCATGAACATTTTCCAATAAATATTAACTTTTTGGGTGATGAATTGCCTTTTTGTGCAATGGCAGAGAATGTGCAGGGCATTCATTAGGCTAAATAACGTCAATGCAATCTGTTGGTATAAAAAAAAGCAACACAATTCAACTTATGTTGCCAGAAAATGTTTGAGGTAATGCATGAAAGCAGTTCAGACAGGTGGGCATCAAATACAATCATTCAAAAGAGAGACAAGAGGTAATGACAAGCCAAGAAGTATCATGGCTAAAGAACATCACAGCACAAAGCTGAACACTGGAAAAGCAATATCAATATCATGAAATCAAGGACTGAATGGATAGAGTAGCAGAAATAAAAAGGCATTGAGATGTATACGTTGTTATATATCATTCCAGGGCTGTGGAGTTGTGGAGTTGAAAATGGCTGTTTCTATCTAACACCATGTAGATTCCACAAAACGTAATGGAACAAAAAACTGATAATACTCCACTACTAATAAACCAGCTGTTTGTAGATTCGTCTTTTCTACATACTTTTAACAATAGGTCTTTGATTGGATGGTTACAATTACAGCTACACATGAATTGTCACAACATCTGGCACCTAACAATAGCTAACACCACTATAACTGATTGTTTCAAGAAGTTCTGGTTAGTGGTACGAAAACAATGGTTATGCTTATGTAAAAGTTATATTTAACTTTCTGAGTGCTTCAGGTATTTTGCTAAAGTGATTGTTTCCTTTTCTTCCCTTCCAAATTACAATCAATTTTAAAATCTGTCAGTTTATCATAATCCAGGTTGGGGTTGGTCACATAGAATCTCTTTTAGTCAATTTTTAGTGAAATAAAATTTCATATTCAAAGTGCTCAGTCCACACACTATTACCCGGCACGTCACTTTCACCACTTAAAGCAAATCATTAAAAAAAAAACAAAAAAACATGTTTTTACATGACCAAGCAATTATATTTATATATTAATGTTGCTATTTATTTTTATATTGCAGGTTAATGCTATGCATCAAATAAGACCACGGCGAGGGTTTCGTAAAAGGTCACTAAAACTATCAAACTGACTGATCACGTGATGAATGGAAAGCTGATAGTCTTCCGGTGCAAAGCTTAGGAAAAGAGAAATTGCACATGAATTATACAAAACCAACCATCACAGAGCTCTGGAAGCGCTCTGATAAAAAAAGTGCATTACATATGTCAGATTCTTTAAAAAGGCTTGACGTTAAACAAAATAGAACATCAACGGCTTGATACTAAACATTAGCAGTTACTTTTTTATCCTAATAATGGTGCAACGGTTGCTCAGTCTAAAAATGAAAGGCAGCAAGCAGTAATCCAGAGCACTCAGATCTAATACTCTAATAACATCTACAGCAGAACAGTTGAAAAGGCAACATGATTTATATATATATATATATATGTATATATAATGCTTTAGCACAAACATGCCATCATCATAGACATCTCTTTTATAGAAATAAATAGTTGAAATAAACTGTACTCTGTTTTTAAATTATTTCCATCTCTATAGGACTCTGATACACATTCAATATAAAGCATCTATCATACACAGCATACTGCAAATTCAATACCTTTGATCTTTGAAAGTTATCCGGTCAGCACGGCCACCACATGGGAAACCACTTGCGGGCGGGTATCCGTTAAACACTTCGGGTCTTTCTGTAGGTTACATTTCAAATATTTACATTGTTTGTAATTCCTTCCTATAGAAACAACATATACATACAGTTTTGTTTAAAGTCTTCAGAAGACAAGAGTGCCAGCACACTCGAAAAGTCTTTGTGTGGGGTTGTGGGTACAGTAGGTAGGTTGTCCTATCCAACGATATCGTTCTTGAAGATTCTTTTTCGCAGTTTCCATTTTTGGTCCACGTTGCCGCATTTTGAACAGCCATCCTAAAGTAAACTCAGGCAGTTTGTGTGAATACTCCTCTCATGCTAATTCAAGCCCCATAACATGTTTTAAGACAGGAAGTAGAACGCCGCACCATAGAAGTGCTCGCCTTGACTAAAGCACTTAGAGTAGAGCGTTTGGACTGTGTGATTTCAGCTCAAGAGACTGGCCATGGGGAGCAGCAATGCCTGATGGATAAGTGGTACAGCACTGAGAGAGGTTGAGATCAGTACTTGCATCAGTATTATTGCATCAGCATGTTTTTTTTTTTTTTAAAAAGAAACTTTGTATGACTGACCTCCAGCTAAAACGCATTTGAGTGCTTCAGCAAACTTCCTAACAACAGAAAGCTATGTCTACTTTAAAATGTTTCAAAAATAACCTTTTCCATTTGAAAACAAAAAAAAAAGGAAAGGCTATAAATATAATTCAATCTCAGCTGTGCAGAATCATTTTTAATTTTGTAGTCTGACATGGCCTAATATGGCTATTGTTAACTTATTTCATATTTCCAACAGAACCAAAGGAACCAAAGCCAAATCCTAACCCACACATTTCACACAATGAAGTTCTTGTAGATTTTGTGAAGAACCTAATGTAACAACTGTATGTATTTGTTTTTATCCCTTCTACTCCATTGTGCAGTGTGTACATTCAGAACTCAGAATTCTCCATTCAGCGGTGTCTACCTTTAGAACATGGAAAGTAGCATCTCAGCAGAGCAGATGGAGAAGTGATCCATTCGTTTGCACCAGCTTGAGTTCCATAGAACGGTAAGTGATGGAAGAGATGGAGACGTTGACATCTGAGGTGAAACGTTAGGCGTACATTGGACTCACAGCACCATGACCTCGTCTCTATCCCTCTCTAATCGCCCTTAAATTCCCTTTAGGTAAGTGCACACCTTGCACACCTTTTAGACTAATGGCACATTGGGTAAGACCAAAAATCAACTTTGAAAACAAAATGTCGGAGCTATGGATGGCACATTATGGAGAGCGAATTGCAAATCTGTCTGGAACAACAGACCCAATAATGAGAAGCAATCCCTTGCCAGAGTGACCCTGGTCGTGGGAATACGGCTAAAGGACTGGAGGGTCTGACTCGAACAGCTTGCGTTTATTGGCTTCTTCATTCGGTTTGAACTTGCGCTTAAGGACACAAGATAGCTGCAAGTAATAGTAATTTCTGTAGAGAGACAAGGCTTTGCCTAAATATAAGTCTCTGTAAGCCATGTCTGAAGCTGGTGATTACGTTATGTTGATATCTGTCAGTAATATGGCTGGCCGACGCATCCATAACGCTCTTGAGTGACGACTAAGCAATCGAGCTGATCACACAAACACACACTCCCACGTTTCGACTTACCCATGTGCATTTCAGATTTGTGCTGTTTGGATTTCAAGTTGATTTTATGACTCAGGTCAATCTCGAATATGAGACTGCTCCCTCCTGCAGCTCTGTGCTCTGAAGAGAGACGTCATGTTCTCTGAGATCGTATTAAAAGTTTAGTGCGTTTGGCAAGTAGGAGAAAAATCCTTGGTCTGTAATTGGGTGACTGTTGAAATGACATCCATCTCTTTACAGACTCCTCTATTTGGTTGCGTCATGTCAAAGATAACAGATGCGCCCATCTTGGTGTGGTAGACTGGTGTTCAGAGTTTCAACTGAAGCGGAAGTGTTTGATTCTTCCATGTTTCTTTGAGTAAAGAATGACTCGATCAGGTTGAAATATTCTGTGAACCTTTATGTGGCTCTGGCCTCAACACAGCAGAGTTAGCACAAACCATCAGCCTTCACATGGAGGATTTTGGAGAAACCAGGTCTTTTTTTGAGTGCCTGAGAGGAGAACAGAAAAACATATAAATGAACTGGTATTAAATTTCTGGAAATACAGTTGAAATCAAAAGTTTACATACACCTCGGAGAATTAGCAAAATATTATTATTTTACCAAAATAAGAGGGATTATACAAAATGCGTGTTATTTTTTAGTACTGACCTGAATAAGATATTTCACATAAAAGATGTTGATATATAGGCCACCAGAGAAAATAATAGCTGAATTTATAAAAATGACCCCGTTACATACACTTAATTCTTAATACGTGTTGTCTCCTTAAAATGATCCATGACTGTTTTTTTTTTTTTTTTTTTGATAGTTCATGAGTTCCATGTTTGGAACTGCCTGCTGTTCTTCAGAAAAATCATTCAGGTTGCGCAAATTCTTTGGTTTTCCAGCTTTTTTATGTATTTGAACCCTTTCCAAAAATTACTGTATAATTTCGAGATCCATCTTTTCACACTGAGGACAACTGAGGGGCTCATATGCAACTATTACAGAAGGCTCAAATGCTCACTGATGCTCCAGAAGGAAACAATTTTGAGTTTGAAGATCAGGGTAAATTTAATTTAATTTTGTCTTCTGGAAAACCTGTAAGTATATTCTGTAGCTTCTGAAGGGTAGTAGTAAATGGGAAAAAAAATGGCATTTAGGCAAAATAAGAAAATGTACACATTTTCATTTTGTTCAAAAGTTTACACCACTGGCTCTTGCAATGCATTTGTGTTTCCTTCTAAAGCATCAGTGAGCATTTGAACCATCTGCAATAGTTGCATATGAGTCCCTTAGATGTTCTTAATATGAAAAGATGTATCTCATAATCATACAGCCATTGTTGGAAAAGGTTCAAATGCATAAAAATGCTGAAAAACCAAATAATCTGTGGGACCTGAAGGACTTTAGCAGTTCAGGACAAACAGGGGACTCATGAACATGGAGGAAAAAAAACAGCTGTGGATCATTCAGGTAACAACACAGTATTAAGAACAAAGTGTATGTAAACTTTTGAACAGGGTCATTTTCATAAATTTTACAATTATTTTCTCTACACGTGAACATTGTTTATGCTAAATATCTCATATAGGTCAATACTACATAAAAAATAACATGTATGATCCCTCTTATTGTGGTAAAATAACAGAGTAAAGTAACATTTTGCAGATTCTGCAAAGTGTATGTAAACTTTTGACCTCAACTGTATGACAAATTCCTTGTTTTGTTATTCATTTGTAAATATCTCTGGATACAAAAGAAAAAAAAAGCAATAGGCAATAAAGTTACATAATTTCAGATTTTAAAACATCTCTGGACATCATAATCTGCACTTGTATTTCGATAGGTTCAACCAATCCTGTGATGTAATTGTATTTAGCTTTTTACAAAATGAAAGAACTTCCATCTGCAGAACCACATGGAGGAGCTAAATCACTAAGGTGATAAAAATCAGGAGATTTGAAGGCACTGAATTTGGAAATATGAAAATATACCGTGGGCAGTTTCTGAGCAAGTAGAAAATATTTTTGAGCCTCTCATGAAAATGATATATGATGAGCAATGCGCTCTGTCATCTACATCAGCCCATTTCAGCACAGCTTGTGTAAGACATCCTGCAAGTAACTTTAGCTTGAGTTTTCACGTGGGTGGGTGTAACCCCACTTCCACTTCCTCTCCCAGCTTATCTAGAGTCAGAACAGAGAAGAGGCAGCTTCCTGCGTCCTCAAAGAAAGCAAATGGATAGATGAATCACTTGCATTTGACTCATGGCTCCTCAACACGGCAGCTGTGAGAGGTTCTTCTGCTTTCACTTACTCATCTTTAACGCCGTCTCAGACACAGGAAACCCCATGGCCTAAGACTTAAATTACTACAGAACAGCTTTTGCTGGTAATTTTAGTCTGGCAGTGGATAAACGGATATGGATGGGTCAAATTTTTTGATGTTTCAAAAACCTATCTATGGTAGTGATTCCATACCTGCAGCTTGTTCACCATTTCATCAAAGAGTTTTCTGGCCTCAGGACTGTTAGGGTCTTCAAAGTAATCTTCTATACCGATCTGGACTACAATAGACTTCAGGTTACGACACACACCTGTGAAAAGAGAGGAGCTGGGAATGAGTAAGACTGTGAGGGCAGAGGATCATTTTATAGGAAGTGTGGGTATATTTCATGTCATTCATAGCTCTAAATCTAAAGATATCACCAAATCCAATGTTTAATCTATATGAGTGAGTATGAACTTACTATTGAAGTGAAGCAGGGCTTTAGGAGTAACGGGAGTGGAGGTGAGCACCAGCATCTCCAGACCCTTCAGTCCCTCTCGGCACATTTCAGCAGCCACTTCCTGATTGATCTCACTGACATGATCCAACTCTAACACCTGGAGCCTCATGCAGTTCCTTGCTGAAGATATATACACGCACAGTTACAGTTTTTATGGAGAAGGCAACAAAGAAAGTCTATTGGCAGACCAGTAAATGGCTGCATTAGTCATAGAAAAAAAAGTAGCTCGAAAATGCTCAAAAATAACAAAAAGCACTATGAAAACATTGTGGAAGTAGTTCATACTGAATGTGCACTATATTTAGGTGAGCACAGGAAGAGAACAACTCCTAATCCACTCGCTAATCCACAGAACATCTGTAGTCCTTCTGAAAACCAAGACACAGAGGACAGTAATTGGAAATGAAGTGGAACAAAATAGCTGAAATGACTGAGAAAAACATGTTTAAAAATTCAAAAAACAATTCTGTTTATCTTTCTGATTAAGTTTTCTTAAGCATTCTATGTATGACTCAGATGATTTGTACATAGCTGTGGTCTTGCGAGAAAGTTCAAAACCATTATATCTAAATGAGGATGGTACAGTAAAGTAGGTTAAATAACAAGCAGAATAGAAAATTGCTTTTCTCCCTTTAGAAAAATGTATTTATAGCTAAATTGTATACACCATAAACAGGTTTACTCACAGCAGCATGATAAAAGTGTTTTTTCCGGTGTGTCCTTGCCCCAATTTGTAAAGTGAATAACAAGTTGCTCTCTATGCTACATAGGAAATTAGTGATGTTGCCTTGCAATGCTCATCTGAGAACAGCTACATGTTTAGTGTAATAATTAGATAAATAATTATTTTTTTACGGACACTGCTCATACATCAGAGCAGAAAGGGTGTCAATATCCAAAGCATAGGTACTGCTTTTGAAAAAAAAAAAAAAAAAAAAAAGTAAAAACAGATAACAGAAACTGTTGTGCTTTTTTTTGAACCTGTGATACTTTCTTTGATTATTTGATAAATAAAAAGTTTATAAAAATAAATAACAACATTTATGCAAAAAATAGAAATCATTTCAAACAACACTATCTTAACTATCACTTTGTTTATCTATTTGACACTTCATTTAAATTTCTTTAAAATGACTGACTTTGAATAAACACTATTCTTTTTAACTTTTTATTTTTTAGCTTTGCTTTACAGGAATAAATTACTGTATATTAAAATAGAAAACAGTTATTTTAAATTGCAATAATATTTCACAAAATATTTTTTTCCCCCTGTATTTTTAAATTGAGATATACATCATCTATAAGATGAATAAATAAGCTTTCCATTGATGTATGGTTTGTTATAATAGGACAATATTTGGCTGACATACAGCTATTTGAAAATCTGGGCCCATATTCTTAAAGCTTCTAAGAATCCTCTCAGAAGGCTCCTAATTTAGCTTAGAGTCTTAGCTTAAAAGTGATACAGGACCAATCTATTGAATTCATGAATACGGGCCCTGGAATCTAAGGGTGCAAAAACATTAAAACATTGAGAAAATCACCTTTAAAGTTGTCCAAATTAAGTTTTTAGCACTGCATATTACTTTTCAAAAATTAAGTTTGATATATTTACGGAAGGAAATTTACAAAATATCTTCATGGAACATGATCTTTACTTAATATCCTAATGATTTTTGGCATAAAAGAAAAATATTCTTTTTAGGAGCAACTTTTTGCACTAAGAATTTTCATGAATACGGGCCCTGGAATCTAAGGGTGCAAAAACATTAAAACATTGAGAAAATCGCCTTTAAAGTTGTCCAAATTAGGTTTTTAGCAATGCATATTACTTTTCAAAAATTAAGTTTGATATATTTACGGAAGGAAATTTACAAAATATCTTCATGGAACATGATCTTTACTTAATATACTAATGATTTTTGGCATAAAAGAAAAATCAATAATTTAGACCCATACAATGTATTTTTGGCTATTGCTACAAATATACCCCAGCGACTTATGACTGGTTTTGTGGTCCAGGGTCACAAACACATTTCTTACTATTATCATTGCTGAAAACAGTTGTGCTGCTTAATAGTGAAATTTAAAAAAACAGCATTTATTTGAAATAGACATTTTTGTAACAATGTGAAAGTCTTTACTGTCACTTTTGAATCTTACTAATTTAAATATGTACAACCATACCAAGAAACATTTAATCCTCATTGTTAAGTCTGTTTTCTCCATGTTGTAAACTGAATGGCAAACACATTTCTGTCATGACAACTCTCGGAAAGGTTTAGCATGGTAATGGTTATGACAATGTTAATGTATTTGGTCTTGGCGGAATAGTTCTGCTACACTGCTGCTGTTGGTTATTGCTGTAGTTGTAGATTATTGTTGCTGCTGTTGCAAGCAAGTACAGGAACTTGCTACTGCCAAAGCATATGACGATACCTTGCTGTGAATATTTAAGACATACTGCTGCTGCACAAATACCATATAAAATAACCCGTAGCAGATCTATACAGGTGGAGCTGGGGAAGGAGGAGGGTTTCAGAGGAACTCTGAAAGCGCGCTGCCAAATGCCCAAGTGAATTCTACCAGCCATTTAAATGTTAAGCTGCAAGCTCATTGGTTGCTTACGCAACATGAACCAATCAGCTTGTGCCAGTTGTATACTCTGTGAATATCATTAGTTACGTTAACCACCCATCAGCCTGCGTCATCTAGAGTTTCATGGCAGAACTCGGTTTTTATTTTTACTCACCCAAAGAAGCTAATCCCTGTATGCCACAGCCAGCTCCACCCACACCCAGCGCTCGCAGGTGTGGCCAGCATCTGCCAATGGTCTGCAGGCACCTGTTACTGAAGCGTGCTGGCTGCTGACTGCAGAACGGTAATTTACATTTTTAATTATTTACATTATACTTTTTTTTTTCCTAAAATCACAATGCTCAAAAAAGATGTTGCACTTAAATTGATATAATCAAGCCATCAATCTACATTTTTAAAAAAATCTACAATTGCCTTTGAAACAAATAAGTATATTTCAATCTCACCATGGATGCAAAGGCGCCACCTGTAGTGAGATGATGTCTCTGCAGCCAGCTCCCAATGCCCAGATAACCTCCTGTCCAACAGGGTCTGTCGCACTCCTAACACATAATCAAAATCAACATCTGAGAAACGTCCTCCTTGCAAACATTAAAACAAATAAATAAATGAGTGTTGTTGTTAATATGCACTACCAGTCAAAAGTTTTTGAAAAGATTTATGTTTTTTAAAGAATTCTCTTCTGCTCACCAAGCCTGCATTTATTTGATCCAAAATACTGCAAAATCAGTAATATTGTGAAGTATTTGTACTATTTAAAATACCTGCTTTCTATTTGAATATATTTTAAAATGTAATTTATTTCTGTGATCAAAGCTAAATTTTCAGCATCATTACTTCAGTTGTCAGTGTCACATGATCCTTCAGAAATCATTCTAATATGCTGGTTTGCTGTTCACGAAACATTTATTATTATTATTATTATTATTATTATTTAAAACAACTGAGTAAATTTATTTCAGGATACTTTGATGTGTGTGTGTGTGTGTGTGTGTGTGTGTGTGTGTGTGTATATTTTTTTAATTATATAAATTAATATTTTTATTTAGCAAGGATGCTTTAAATTGATCAAAAGTGATGATAAAGACATTTCTAAAATGATTTCTTACAAAATATTTATATTTTAAATAAATGCTGTTCTTCTGAAATCATCATCAAACCTGAAAAATTTCTACTCAGCTGTTTTCAACATGATAATAATAATAAATGTTTTTGAGCAGCAAATCAGAATATTAGAATGATTTATGAAGGATCATGTGACTAGAGTAATGAAACAGAAAAAAACAGCTTTGAAATCACAGGAATAATTTACATTTTAAAACATATTCATATAAAAAATAAGTTTAAATTATTATTTTAAGTAGTAAAAATATTTAGACTTCAGATCAAATAAATGCAGGCTTGGTGAGAAAAAGAGACTTCTTTAAAAACATTACAAACTTTTGACTGGTAGTGTATACAAGAACTGTATTATATGTAATTCATTACATATAATTTTAATAATGTTTCATTACAGCAATTTGGCAAATTTGTCTCCCAGCAAAACGGTCATTAATACAGCACTAAAATGTATTTTTTCTTTCCACCTCAAAGATTTCGCACATGAATGCAAAGTTGCTTGGCGAAATGCAAAAACACTGCAATGGAATTTTTCCTATCTCATTTTTTTTTTACCATCAACATGTCCCTTTAGGGGCTCTTTGAAAAAAAAACAAAAAAAAAAAAATTAAGAACTTCCAAGAGAAAATTCTTAGAGAAAAATAAAGCATACATCATCCAATTCATTACATGATTGCTCTCTGAATAAATAATTAAATAGATCTGAAAAATTAATTAGAGTTATTACTTCCATTAAAGACATGTAGTAAATTGGTTTCCTGGGGGACAGTGCTCATTAATACAGTTTAAAAGTCATTACACAAAAATATCTGCTGCAACTGACCAATCAGAGTCAAGTATAGCACAAAGCTGTGTAATAAAAAGATATATGGACATAAAAAGACTAAATAGTGCTCCCTCGTGGACCAACCTGTATGTGACAGCCTGTAGCGCCCTGCAATAACAGCTCGCCAACCACAGAGAGCGATCAGTCAATAGATTCGGACAATGAGACACCTTCAGGATGAGCAGATTACTGCCAGTAGCTTTCAACAAGGCCTCCAGACCTTCCTCAAGACACCCACTAAGCACAAAAGAATGAGAATCTATGAACTCCATCTACTAACATGTCAGTTTATACAAAATATGTCAGGACAGTCCCGATTTTATTAGCCTGTAGTGCCATTTGTTACAATTTCTTATAAACGCTTAATGAAATGTCTCAGGCAGGATATTTTTAACATTAAAAAATGATGCACTTCCAGCTTTAAATCCACCAAATACACAAATTCTCTGTTTGTCAAGCAGGAAACCCCCCTGACGAATTCTTTCATGAGGTTTTTGACTGGCACTCTGGTTGAGGTGATTTAGCAGAGCAATTAACAGGCTGCTCATTCTGTTCCCTGCTCACACTGGATCTCTGAACAAGCACTTCACAAGTGTCAGACTGTATGAGCGAGTGAGTGTGTGTCTGTTTGGTGTGAAAGAGTGATGAGAGGCTCAGGGAAGAGTGCAGGAGGTAATAAAGCAACGACGAGAAGAGGAGGAGGTGCGTGGAGCTGTGGGAAGGCAGTAGCCACAAAAACAGCAGGGTCAGTACGGTACAGTAAACAGCAGGCGCAGTGGGAGACCGTGTTACCGTGTGCTCTTCAGATATTCCTCCTTTGTCTCTTTTTTGCCCCTCTGCCGGGGTTTGAGGTTCTGAAGGATGAGGGAATGCGTCTGTGTGCACCACTGAGACAGAATGCACAGGAACTAAACAAACACAGTGAGAGATAGAGTTAGAGAGCTTGGCCTTTTTCAGGACTATTAGCAGTTACAAAATACGTGGGAGGCAGATAATTTATTCTACGCCGTTTCACATCTCATTCAGATCTGTTAAATGTCTTTTGGGTCATTCCTACAGTGGAGTACATTTTCATGTCCCCATCATACATATACATCACATATATTTAATATTCATCTGACCTGATTTTTAAAGATGGAAATACAATTTTAAAATGATAGAAATGTTATTATTATTTGTATTTCACTCTATCTTGTCATATTAGTTTTCATTTTAGTCGTTACTTAATACTTAAACTATATACACTGCCGTTGTAAAAAAAAAAAAAAAAAAGTATGTCTTTTTAAATAAATCTCTTATGCTCGTTTAAGTTCATTTTAAAGTGATATTATGAAACATTATTGCAATTTAAAATAACCGTTTTCTATTTTAACATACTTTAAAATATGATTTATTTCTGTGATGGAAAGCTGAAGTCTTTGCTATCACTTTCTATCAACTGAACACATCCTTATTGAATAAAAGTATTCATTTCTTAATGAAATAAAGAAATAAAGAAAAAAATGACTGACCCTAGACTTTAAAAGGTACTGTATTTTGTTACAAAATATTTCTACTTTAGATGAACGCTGTTCTTTTTAACATTTAATTAATCAAAGAATTCAGAAAAATAAATCACAGGTTCCCAAAAAAAAAGATCAAGCAGCATCGAAAATAAATCAGCATATTAGAATGATTTCTGAAGGATCATGTGACACTATATACTGGAGTAATGATGCTGAAATTCAGTTTTACATCACATCAATAAATTATTTTTTAAATATATTAAAATAGAAAACCGCTATTTTTAATATTGGTGTTTTATTTCTGTATTTTAAATAAAATAAATGCAGCCTTGATGAGCAGAAAAGTCTTCTTTTAAAAAAAAATCTTACTGATCCCAAACTTTTAAATGGGAGTGTATACAGTATGTGTATCATTTATTTTTTAACATTTTAATTTTTAGCAACATATTTCAAACTAAATATGTTTCTCTTGTGTCCCTAACATCACTTTCTATCCTATCATCTACTTTTACAAAAGAAAAAGAAAGAAAGAAAGAAAGAAAGAAAGAAATCAAGGAAGTGTAAGAATATCATTGCATAATATTTACAATTTAAAATAAAATAATTAAAAACTTTAAAAATATATATTATTTAAAAAAAAATCACAATTAACTTCAACCTGAATCCCAAGCATATTATTATTATTATTATTATTTAGATGATAATTAGCTCAATGATAATTAGTTAAATCGAAAGGCAGTTCTTCATAGATAAATATATTTTTAACAATAATTTTTACAATGTGCAAGACAGACCTACCATGAGGTCTAAGGTAATTATGGATAATACGATATAAATACTTCACTATTCTTTTGATGAGTTAATATGTAACGTTGCAGTGTTAGAGCATTTAATTCAAAAGTAGCATTTTCTGATAAGAAAATACATTGAAAATGAAAATCCAGGCTGATCTGATTTTCATCATTCAAGGTTCATTCATTAAAAAAAGCAAACCAAATAAATAAATAAATAAATCGAATAGTTCATGCATTAATTAGCAGTTATTTCTTTAAGAATGCATTCTGAATCAAATTCTGTTATAATGCTGTAATGCTGCCATTTATAATGTTATTGAAGTTTGTCGATTTGAGGCTTAAATATCTAAAATATTACTAAAGATTTTTTTTATATATAAATGGTCCTGGAGAAAATAAATGAGAAATATATTCTGAAACCCTGCAGAAAAAGTAGGCGGTCAATTCTGAAATTGAACAGGATTATTGCTGTGGGAGGAGTGTTTGTGTGAAAGGTGTTAAAACCTTTGAAGAGATCCGAGCGTTCTCTAGCAGCACTCTGGTCCACACCGCTGGGTGACGAGCCACAAATTTCCAATCCCGGCACACCTCGGCCGCCCGCAGGAGTGTCTTCGTATCCAGGTAGGTAAAGATACAGAAGAGAGCGGCACGTATCTTTAGCACCTCAGGGCTGATCACCTCGTTGATTTTAGAGGGGCTTTTCTCATGGCGACATGGCTTGTATCCCCCTTCAGAACGACCTGTCAACACAAAGAATAAGAGATAAAGTAAGTCTTGCTTGACAGCTGTGATCACCATTCAGTTCTCCTGCATGTAAAAGAGAAACCTTTAGCACAATGGACTCCACATCGAACATGGGTAAATTAACTGTACTGGCTGCATTACTATACATGTCCATATGGTGGCGCCTCAGTCAAATAAAAAGCAAAGCTATTAATCTCTGTTTGCTCTTCTTGCTGCCTCCTACAGGTTCTGAACATCTTCCAAATCATGCAATCAGCAGGCCATTTCTATCTCACAGCTCCAGTTTGACAGACTCCAGGTCTCTTGAGTCATACACGATTTGCTGAAGATCTAATGAGATTGAGACTGAAGAAACAGGTGTTGGCAGTGTTCTCAATTTTTAAGACGTAAAAATTTTAAGCAAAATCTGCCAAAAGCTATGACTCAAACAGGCTCTCAAATAAGTGAGATGTAATGGTATTGGCAGAATGGATTGTGTATGGCTATGGTAAGGAAAACTTGGCCTTCACCTGGACATGCGCATGATGTTTGGTTTTTTAAATTCAGATGGTAGCAGGATAAACTAGCCATGACTGCTGGTCTAGGATCAATTTCTCCTTTCCAAAACCAAACATTAACTAATAGTGGGACAGGAAAAGCTGACTCTAGATCAGTGGATGCAGGCAATATCATCCCACATAGTTTGACCTGCAGGGAAAATGGTCTTGATTTCTAAAATTAAAAAAAAAAAAAAAAAAAGTTTAATTAAAATAAAAATGTAACAAAAACAACAAAATATTAATTATTGTAAAAAAACAAAAACAAAACACAGTTTAACTTGGAATAAAAATGTTACATAGTTATAGTACAAAAATAGTTTTATAAAATCCATTAAATAAAAAAAAACAAAATAGAAAAATGTCTTTATTTCTGAAATTATTACACAATTTAGATGTTTAATTAATCAATAAAAATGAAATAATAATAAAATGTAACAATATTAATTATTTAACTAATGTTCCTAATTACTTAATTAAGATGTAGTGTAATTTGTGAAATAAAAATGATTAAAGTTCATCCAAATATGTAAAAAGATACTAAAAATAAAAATGTATATAATATTATAAAATAAAATAATAATAAAAAGCAAAAAAAAAAACATTTATTTTTTTTAATTGCATTCGTATGTTACAAATAAGTTTGCACTTAAATACATTTACAGAATACATGCCTTGATTTATGTAATGGATTTTATGGCAACTTCCAAATCGTTATTGAGGTTGATGCTGACATTGTTTGACATGGAAGTCATATGTATCATTCAATATAGTTTTTTTTTTTAATTTGGCGACTGTAATTATAGGAAGAAATCATGCATATGTGATCCTGGACCACAAAACCAGTCATAAGAGTCAATTTTTTTTAAATTGTGATTTTAAATTGTGATTCATCTTCTGAATAAATGTGCTTTCTATTTCACTGTTTGAAAATCTGGAATCTGAGGGTGCAAAAAAATCTAAATATTTAGAAAATCACCTTTAAAGTTGTCCAAATGAAGTTCTTAGCAATGCATATTACTAATCAAAAATTAGGTTTTGATATCTTTACAGTAGGAAATTTGCAAAATATTTTCATGGAACATCATCTTTACTTAATATCCCTAATGAATTTTGGCATAAAAGAAAAATCAATAATTTTGACCCATATAATGTATAGATGGCTATTGCTACAAATAAATGCTACTTATGACTGGGTTTGTGGTCCACCATCACATATATTTTGTTAATTCCCCTTAATTTTTTTCAATAAGATATGAGCAGCTGCTGCTGCCCCCTACAAGGGTTGCTAGCATTTTCTGCCACATAATCTGACAGCCAAACAAAAGAGAGGTGATACAGTCTGAACAGCACAAATGAGCCTTAATCAATATAAATGAAATACATAAAGTAAAGATATCATGGCCTCAAGTCACACTCTATGATATGATAATATATGAGAGCATATTGTTGACTATTGGTTACTCATTTTCCTCTTCCTACAATGACCTGGAGTCAGTAGGTGGAAAGTTGTGCTCATTGCTCATGGTTTTATGACACACGCTCTCTACTGCTCTCTGGCTTGTGATCCTAACAGCAGTTGCATTCATGTGACCTAATTTTCCTCAGCCGGTGTCCTGGGCCTCTGACCCGACTATACCGTCATTATTTGGAGAGTGGGTACTGTGGCCTCGGGCCTGACAAACTGGTTGACAAACTGTTAGCTCACAAACTTACACACTGCAAAATGACATTTGCAACCATAGCATTTGCCCTTTTCTGCCTGCCCCAGATCATGTTTTAAATGACTGACAAGCCGAAAATGACATTTACATTTTATGCCTTTGGATTTGTGTTCCCTGGGAAATGAACCATGTTCTTCCACCAACATTTAGAAACACAAAATAAACTCCAAGGCAAATTCTTCACCTGTCCTACCCACGCAGGTCAATGACGCACCTGTAGCTAGTCTGTATCCTCCACGGTTTCCCCCGTGCTGGCTTTCTGCTCTTCTGTCTTGCTCCCACATCTCGGCCTCGGACTCTGTGGTGCGGGATCCTACGTCAGACACGTCACCCTCCTCTCCTTCCGTGCTGTTCCGATACGGCCGGCGCTGCCAGTTCTGGATGGCCTGTTTGCGGAGACCCCAGCTTCGGGAAGCAGCCGCCCTTTCGTATCCTCCCCCTCCTCCACCACCACCTCCTTCCCCAAGTCGGCACTGGACGTGGTAGTACTGGGCATCAGGGCAGTCCTCTAGAGCGTGGAGGTCCACACTGTCACTGTCATAACCTCCTGAACCTTGAGACACAGACTTCCCTCGTCCTGATGCGCTGATTAGGAACAGCACAAAGGGAAGCATGGAGAAAAATAATATTGTGGTTAATTCACACAGTAATTTATTGGAATTACTGGACATCTTAACCCTAACCAAACTACTTTTTAAAGGGATGGCTCACCCAAAAAAGAAAATTCTGTCATTAATTACTCACCCTCATGTTGTTCCAAACCCATAAGACCTTTATTTATCTTCGAAACACAAATTAAGATATTTTTGATTAAATCCGAGAGCTTTCTGACCTTGCATATACAGTTGAGGTCAAAAGCCTTTTAGAATCTGCAAAATGATATTTTACCAAAATAAGAGGGATCATACAAAATGCTACTGCTTATTTAGTACTGACTTGAATAAGATATTTCACATAAAAGATGTTTATAAACAGTCCACAAGAGAAAATAATAGTTAAATTTATTAAAAATGACACCGTTCAAAAGTTTACACCCTTCTTAATACAGTGTTCTTACCTGAATGATCCACAGCTATGTTTTTTTGTTTAGTGATAGTTGCTAATGAGTCCTTTGTTTGTCCTGAACAGTTAAACTCCCCGCTGTTCTTCAGAAAAATCCTTCAGGTCCCACAAATTCTTTGTTTTTCCAGCATTTTTGTGTATTTGTACCCTTTCCAACAATGACTGTATGATTTTGAGATTCATCTTTTCACACTGAGGACAACTGAGGAACTGCATAATATGCAACTATTACAGAAGGTTTAAACACACTGATGCTCCAGAAAGAAAAAAACATGCAACTGAGCTGGGGATGAAGATTCTTACATGTTTCCCAGAAGACAAAATAAGCTAAATTTACCCTGATCTTTAAATTCAAAAAGTTTTCACCCCCTGGCTCGTAATGCATGTTTTTTTCCTTCTGGAGCATCAGTGACTGTTTGAACCATCTGTAATAGCTGCATTTGAGTCCCTCAGTTGTTCTCAGTGTGAAAAGATGGATCTCAAAATGGAGAACTTTTGGTTGAACTATCCCTTTAAGGACACAGGGTTTGTGTTAAAAGAAGTGTGTAAAAAGAACAGTGAGAGTTAACCAGGAAATATGATCAGTCTAGACAGACTTCCTATAATACACACAAACACACCCCCACTAGTTTAGAAATACAAAACTCACTTTGTAGGAAGAAAGATTGATAATTTGCAAAGATTAATCTTGCAAATATTATTTCTAAGCCTGAATGAGCAATGGGTTATTTCCTTAATTGCACATACAAGAGTGGATCTCAGTTGTTTTCAATCGAAACACTCCACAGATTCTTCTTACCACTGAACTCAGGGACACAACACTAAACCAACACTTTTAGAAGAACCATGTCTTTTATATTATGCACTAGTGTAAGTCCTGACCTGTGTAAGTGTAAGCCTTGACATTTTCATGTTTATATTAGATCAAATGATCTGAGGAAGTTGTGACCTAATTGGAGTAACTAACTTTAGACATGTGAACACATTATTCCTCATTCTTTTGTATCTTCAATAATTCAAAATCTACTTGGCATGGCCATCAGTTTAAATGGGTATGATACATTTGAACACTTCCACTATGCAAGACCTTCCATTAATCATTACAAGAGAAACCACTAAACTCAGGCAACAGTTAGGGCAGCATTCGCATGGGTTTATGGGTAAGGAATGTTCTCCTCCAAGGCTTAGCAGTGACAGAATTTCCACTGGGGATTCCAGCCAGACATTTAGTCACTCTCCAGATGTTACAGTTCAAAAGCCAACACTGAGACTTAAAGAGATACTGTGCTACTGCAGTCGCTAGTCACTGTAGGCTCTGCTGTAGGCAACTGGCTACAATGATAGACTTTTCTATTTTACTGTGGGCTGAAGAGCAAAAGACCCACTAGAGATGAAGCTGGGACACATTATCACTTCTTACACAGCAAGAATGTGTAATGCATGGCTGATGAGGGCAGAGATATCAAAAGCCATTTGTAAGATAACACACAAAAGCAAAAAACAAAGACATCTGGAAGAAAATGTAGAACTTTGAGGATACGAGAGCTTTCTTTATAGTAATATATAGCTTTCTTAATGTTTCAGCACACCTTACTTCATGCAAGAACTACTTATTTGTACTTTTCATTTGAAGTTAAAAAAAAGAGATGCTAAAAATGTCCGCTAAGTCTACCTCACACAGATTTACAAAATGGACTGCTGTGGACCGTATGGCAGCTTATACAGTCCAACCAAAATGTATTCAGACACCTTCAGCATTTCTCACATTATCAAAGTTTATTCACTATAGTTTAGAAAATGGTCATAAAATATGACAAGAACTCAGAGTTAAACTGTGTCAGAACAAATTCATCTTGATAATCTCAGATAACTTTGATAGAAAGCTATGCAATGGATTACAAAAAAATAAAATTCAGATAACTGTTAGTATGACAATATTTACACAATTATAAATACTTTGTTGACCAATTACCAAGCAATGCTTAATTCTGTTCAGACTGTGGTGTAAAAATATTGCATTAGCAATTAAAGAGAAAATGCTGAAGTGTCTGAATAATTTTTGGTGCCCAATTCTTATCAATTTGATTGGTGTATGACGATTTTTTGGGTATAATATATCACAGTTTACTTTATTTTGCTATCCTCGCATACATAAATGAACTATAGTGTCCTGTACCCACTAGTAAAAAAATATCAAAAATTATATCTGGTGTTTGAATAAATTTTGGGTTGACTGTATTTAATCATATGAAAACAAGATATATATATATATATATATATATATATATATATATATATATATTTGTAATGTCTGTAGTGCTTAACTTGTGTGACATTTTCTTAGCAACTTACATATCATAATTATACAATTTATTATTCATTTTGTATTTATTAATATGTTTATAAATTAATTAGCACAGTATGAAATCAATTTTAATTCATTTGATAAAAAAGTGAGAAGCCTAGTATTTTGTTTTTTTGTTCAGTTGATGTTTAACTGTTCAAAAATTTAAGTCTCTTAAAAAGAGATTTTTTATCCTCAATAAGGCTGTATTTATTTAATAAAAAAGCAGTAAAGCACTATTATTATGACATTTTATTACAATTAAAAATATCTGTTTGATTGTAATATATTGTAAATGTAATTTATTCCTGTGATGCAAAGCTGAATTTTCACCATCATTACTCCAGTCTCCAGTGTCCCATGATCCTTCAGAAATAATTTTAATATCCTAATTTGCTGCTCAATAAACATTTCTTTTTTTCAACGTTCAAAACACTTGTCCACAATTTTTGTGAAAACAATCATGCATTTTCTTCTTCAGAATTCTTTGATGAATAGCAGATTAATAACAGGAATCTTTTGTAACATAATACATGTCTTTACTGTTACTTCTGTTAAATTTAATGCACTCTTGGCAATTAAAAGTATAACTCTCTTACTGTCCCCACACTTTTCATACAATAGTATATCTTTTTTTTTTTTTACAATAGTATATATGCCACTTGTTTAATTAACATCTTGATAATTGACTCAGGCGAATGATGGCGGTTGTGTCGTAATGAAGGAACAGCAGTGATCATATGCGGTCCGATATTTCAATCCTCTCTCGTCTGATTCACAAGGAAGACCTGCGGAGTCTGTGCTGTCAGTTTAGGGACAGCAGACTCCAGGCAAACCCACGCTGCTCCTTCCTTCCCTCAGAGCACCAAATGGTTTGATACGGCCCATGTGCAGATGCACACACACACAACAGATGGACGGTGATGTCTCATTCACAGATCAGAACCTTGTTAAAAGAGCAGCCGCACAAAGGTTATGGTATGTTATGAGGAAATGGCCTAAGAAGATGAAGATCTAAAAATAAAAAGGAGTGTAATTTGTTTGTGATGCAAATTAGTCATGCTCAATGTCAGATGGTGACTGGTTGAGACAATTTTAGTACAATAATATTACATCTTAAAAATAGCGATGTTCACAATATGTTCATATTGTCTACATTTATTATGTTCATAGTCATAGCCTCATTGAAACAGCATTTATAAAACACCAAATACCTGTTTAGATTTCCATTAAGACATTATTTTGTTTGTTTGTTTATAAAAGTAATGCTGTTGTTGTATCTATCATCAATACAGTCAAGAATTTAGGTTTTACTAAATTTGGGCATTTGGTCTCTACTATGCAGGCAAAACCTGACCTGACATACACATGCTCTCAGTACACACACAAGAAGTGTTCACCACTATCCTTCAAGAGCCTTGGGTACTGGTTGTTTTTGGCCTTGTGCTTTTAGGCACTTTAGTTTTGCCACACACAGCAGTGTGTTTGTGTGTGTGCGCAACAGGACTCTTTCCGCATATCTTCTGCATGGCTGAGAGATTACAGACTGGTTTAACCCTGAGGCAAATGCAACAATCTAGCGATTTTCCCTAGACACATCCACACCAGGCTGACTCCAACATAGCTACCAGATAAAAGACATAAACATGCTGCTCCGCCGTATTTGAGATCCAGCTGCAAAACTTCTGGGGGCAAATTTAATGCTAAATTTAGTACTTCCAAGTTTGAAGTAAAACTACACTTTCACAATGTTATAAAAGAGATATTTTGGCATCTTTATGAGTGAGTCACTGAAACAGACATTTAATCAATTTGTTGAAACACACTGATTCATTCAGGAATGAAACAAATTACTGTCATACAATGATTAATTTAAGCGATCTGTTAAAAAACAATTCAGCAACAACAGTAACACTACTATGAAGTATTGCATTGTTATTTCTAGGTAACCTAAGCTAAACGTTACATGGCTACGGTTTTCTAAAAGGCATAGTTGACCCAAATATGAAAATTCTGTCATTAATTACTCACCCTCATGTCGTTCCAAACCTATAAGCTAAACTTGTTCATCTTCGGAGCACAAATTATGTTATTTTTGATGAAATCCGAGAGCCTGCATAGACAGCAACACAACTGCTACGTTTAAGGACCAGAAAGGTAGTAAGGACATTGCTAAAATAGTCCATGTGACATCAACTGTCATCAAATGTTGTTCAACTGTAATTTTACGAAGCCACAAGAATACAAAAATAGCATTTTTCAACAATTCCTTCTCTTCTGTTTCAATCGACGGATTTTTACGCAAGTATAACGACGTATGCGTTGAATAAAGTTGTTTGTAGCATCATAAAATTGCTGTAGAACCACTGATGTCACATGGACTATTTTAGTGATGCTGCTGTCTATGCAGGGACAGAAATGCTCCGATTTTATCAAAAATATATTAATTTGTGTTTCGAAGATAAACAAAGGTATTACGGGTTTGGAACAACATGAGAGTGAGTAATTCATGACAGAATTACTATCCCTGTAATATTTTTAATCAAATTCTTTAATAATATAAAGATCTATTATTAAATACATAAATAATACATAAAATTATTTAAAGGGATAGTTCACCCAAAAATGAAAATTTGTACTAATGAAATTATGTAATAAATAATTTCAGTTTCTTGCACAGACCAATCGTTTCACTTCATAAGACCATAATATACTGTAAGTGGTATTCATTATGTCATTATGTAATGAATCACTGGTATTTGTTATGTCTTATTTATTATGTTTGATCTCAAAGTGTCGGCAGTCACTGACTTGGCATTTTATAAATCAAAAAGGACCATGGATTCAGCTTTAAAAAAATAATTCTGTTATACTGAAGTACCTGTTTTAAGAGTGAGTTAAATTAACAGTTTTTTTTGTTTTGTTTTGTTGGACAAACTACCCCTTTATTTTAATTATTTTTTTTTTTAGAATTGTTTAGAATTTAGAATGAATGTTATTACTTATTTTATTTATTAAGTATATAATATTAAAATTTATAACAATAAAAAAAAACATTGGCTGATGCCAAAACAGTCATGCAGGCAGAATTCAGCTCTTCTGAGACTTACGCAGTGCTGGGGGAGGAACGTCGATCACAAACTTGGTACATTCCCCTTGATGCCCCAGAGAGACTGGAATTTCTCTATGAGAGAAAGAGAGAAATCAGGTTAGAGCTTTTGTGAGAAAAAGATGCTCCAAAATGTCATTGAACACATCTGAGATACTGTAGCTCAACATCTGCAGGGAAATATAAACAGAATCAAAGCAAATTGACAGGGAGGCTAGAAAACTTGGACCTGTGTGAACTGTTCAGAAATGTTTCAGCGCTTTAGAGAAACGCATGACATTTTCGTCAGAACTTTATCGATGAGATTACAACTCACGACTTATGACTGTTTCAGCATCACTATTTATGCTTCATAAGGACTAGGTTATGCCTGGATCAACACTGACAGTAATGAGTCCAAAATAACAGCATAGCCAACAAGACAGCAGGTTGCTTTGCATCTCTAATTACTCATCTTACAAATAACTAATTTGTCATTTAGCTGTTTTTATGCAAATTGGCTTACCATACACTTATTAAACAGAAAATTCCCCTGGTGCAACCTGTGATAATGTGCCTTGCTAAAAGACTCTACCAGGCCAAATAATTGGCAAAATTGCACCAAATCGACCTTGTTTCCCAACAGTCTTGATCAATTGTGCAATTTTAACAAATCTGCCGAAAGCCTTCTGAAAAGATTATGCATATTTTATATTTACGTTTTTAAATAGTATGTAAAATGTGTTTTATTTCAGCAAATCTACTTCAGTGTTATTTTAGTATCATTGATAAACTATTATAGATTTATTTAATATTTTGAATTCAATTGTATTTTTTATTTAAAGTGTTTTCACTTTAATTTGAAAGTTTCAGTATCATTTTTGTTGTGTTTTTTAAATATGTCTATATAGTTTTTACCTATAAGGGTTTTTTGTATATTTTATTTCAGTTAATGTTTATTTTATTTCAAGTATTTACAATTGTATTTAAGAATTGCAATTCTGAGATACAAAAATGCAGGGGAATATAGGTATTTTTTATTGTTTTTCTGAAATATATAGTTTTTTTATTATTATATATGAACATATTCATATTCATATTATATATGAACATATTACTTCAGGTGGTCTAAAAAAAATATATTAGACTTACCAATGTCATATAGGAAATAGCAAAACTGTGCCTTTAAATAACTGCTCTAGCTGGTTAGGTGATACACCCCAGAAAATATGGGCCAAGCAAGGTGCCATAGTGCTGACAGGGCACACACACACACACACACACACACACACACACACACACACACACATATTCACAAACACACACTGGGCTTACTGCCTGCAGAAATGGGGCGGAAAGAGAAGCAGAAGCATTGATCTCACTAGTGTTGCACAGTGTAAAAGACTGGCTGGGACTGTGGGAAATGCTTGAGACGACAACAATAATTTTGCACTTCCATCTTTTTCCTCCTTGATTACTTTCCTGTCTGCGTCTGTCTATGCTGTAATTTAGGCCAAATGTCCTGAATCACAGCATGTATGCTCCTGAAACACTGCGCCCTTCTTCTGACATCACTGAGTGTACTTCCTCTCCAGATAGTAGGAGACTAGAAGGCTGTCATTGGCATTTGGGAACACAGGCTGTGTGTGAATTCAAACTGAGTCAACAGTGCTGTGTGCAACACACTATATGAGTAAATGACAAATGTAGATTGCTGTTTCCATGGTGATGAAGGGGGTCCCCAATGATGTCAGAGGGTGAGTTGTTAGGGTGCTGCCTGAATATGCCATCCACTGTCAATAAGAAGCCTAAAAAAGGCTTATACATACAGTGTACAAAACTTTACTAATTTCTACACTTTCTCTACTACTTCTGACAAGGGAAAATTATCTGAAAGCATTTACTGTATGCTCAGTGGAGTCAGTTATGAGATCAATAAGTAACCAACCACAGTTTAACATCGTCTATATTTAAGAAAATGAGTCTAGTGTACCAGTGCAATCTTTTAACATTGTTAAAGTGCTCTGGAGGTTCACAGAAATCAAGTCAGTACTGCTGAGTATTTAGTATGAAACACTTCTTGAGTGCTGCAGATTTATTTATCTTACATAAAATTGCACACAGAACTTCAACCAAGTACTTTCAAGCTTTTTCCCACTGCCTGCTCTCAATCTGTTATATATATAGATTTTTTTTTTTTTTTGGACATTTTTTGGTAAATGTTGTGTTTATAGAATAAAGACTTCTTTCACTACATTAACTCATATATTATAAAGCCATCTTTTCACATGTCCACACAGCCAAGATAATTGGCTAGTTACATAACTATCTCTTTGAATCTTTCTATGCATACGCATACACTACTACTAAAAAGTTTGGGATAGGTAAGACTGTTTAATATTTAAAATTTAATTAGTCTATTTTGCTCACCAAAGCTGCATTTATTTGATCAGACGTATAGTAAAAAGAGTCCCACTGTAAAATATTAATGTTATAATTCATAAAACATAAAATCATTTTAGTATACTGATTTTGTGCTGAAGAAACATTTATTATTATTATCATTACTGAAAATATGTATATGATTTGTCTGTTATTACAGATTGTTTGATATGTAATAAGTATTCATGCATTTTTAACCTAAATCACAGCGGCATTCATTTCTGAAGCATGTAGGCTGTCAGACATGCACAACTGTTAGCCAATCATAGCTGGGGGCATTTACTTTCGAGTCTACAATCCGTCACACCTATTCAAACAGAGCGTTCAGATGAGGGGGGTTAACATGATAAGTGTTATCAAGATCCCCTTAGGGAAAAGTATAAAGTAGGGGTGGGCAATAAATCGGTAACGATAATTATCGCACAATATGAATTTCTTAGATAAACGATAACAACAGTTCAATAAATGTTTGATATAATGTTTATGCGGCAAAGGCGGAACAATGAGCGCTAGTCAAAGCGTGCCACTCGGACCATTTATCCGTTCAGATCAAACTTACTAGAGCAGATGCTTTCATTTGCTGATGAGTCTTGGTCACGCAAGAAGCACTTGAATTCAGTGAAGAACACAAATGTATCATTTATAGCAAGACAAAACAGCGCTGACAAACATGAGAAACACTGTTCACTGTTCACTGTGTAGCACTAACTGCACAGTGGTATTATGCACAGAAATGTGGGTATATTTGTATAATTGTATTGTATTATTAATGTACACATGTATTAAATGTATTGAAGGAGGAGTAATGGAATATAATTACAGTATTTGTGATTAAGCTATAGTGTTTATACATTTATATGAAATGTATTTAGACTACCGTTTTTCACACAAATACAAATACTTTGGAACCATATTACATTTTTACCATGGTATTGAGGTGCTATATTTGTGGTTTTAACTGCTATTATCATGATACTATGGAGAAGGCAATGGCTAATTAAGCATATAAAAATTAGATTGCTACAATTTTTACAGATATTACTGATTTTGATAATGAACATAAATCTACATCTACATTCTAAATCAAGCTACTACCAAATGTGTATTTTTAAGAGAATTTATTATTATTATTATTATTATTAATAATATTATCAGGTAACACAAACCTGTTTCTTGATTTGACACAATAATACTTATTAAAACATGCATAACTAAGAAATTATTTTTTCTATTAAGATATTTGTTTTGTTAAGGACAAATGACTGGAAAAAGTGTGAAGAATTCAAACAACATGAAGTGTTTATCATGTTTTGATCATAAAGAATATTTTAAAGCCACATTTAACTGTCTGGTTTTCACAACTTGTACATTGTAGCAAAAATCTGCCTTTAAACTTTAACTTGAAAGAAAAAAAATATTGACATTTATTGTGATAATTATTGATATCGACTGATATGAAAAAAATGATTGTGATAATTGTGATAATGATTGTGGCCATATTGCCCAGCCCTAGTAAAAAGTAATAAAAAGGCAGTTCACAGCCCCTTTAAACAACTAACATTCTGTACATTTTGTAAAATATAATTTGCTAATGTGAAATGTGAATGTGAAAACCTCACAGTTATATTCTAAACAGGATTATGACCTTAAGCTCAGAAAGATAGTCGCCTACCTTTTTGGCACTTACTTTATGATGCCTTAAAATGGTACCTATGTAGGCAGCTCACTCTGTATAGGTACAAAGCAATCATTATACACCTATTTAATTTTACATATGCATCACCCTGACATACAAGACCATGAAATCCACACTTTGCAAGTGATATATCCATTTTCAGAGCTTTTTATCCCATAAAGGTATTGAAACAGTAAATGAAATTGCATGTCTGACTACAAAGATGGTGTAATCTCTTATTTCTTTTCATCACTCCAGTGTCTTTTTTCTCCTTCACCTCTTTCGCTCAGTCACTGTACCTGTCGTCCATTAGGTTTGGATCCCTGCAGACTGCAGTGTCCTAGGCTGCCGTTGGGGGTGGTGGCACAGCTGCTGATGATCTGGAGTTGTTTCTCAGCGCGGTCGGCCCGGTCCAACAGCTCCTCGATGAACTGCTGAAGACGCACTTTAGCATTGGCTTCACGCGCAGCTGTTTCCTGCAGAAACTGGTCGATCTGGGCCACCTCTCTGAGTGAGGAGGAAATGAACAAGAAGGAGAAAGATGTAAGGGTTACTGTGAGAGGACTGAGTCTTTTCAGTGGAGATAACTTGTCAGTTGCTCTTGAACAATATATTAATGAATAAACGAAGAGCATGTGTATGGTGTGGCATATAGATGACCTGGCATCCCTACCAACAGCATTTTCTTTAAAAGAAATTAAGAACATGCAAATTTAAACCTGTCACACCTCGACAAATGGGAAAAGGGCATATGATACCACTTTCTCCCTCCCACTTGTCCCTTTTCTCATACTTGTTTATCTCCTCTAGCATTCTGCAAATCCCTGGAGTGTGCGTACAGCCAATGAAAGCACGACAACTGTTATCGCTGTGTAGGAAATGTCTCTATACACAAACACTGGCTTGCGCCTCTGTCGACACCATCACCTCAGCTATTCTGAGCTTCTCTCACACTCATAGTAGATTCTCACACAGTTGGACTTTTCATTTTCGTACGCCAATAAAATGGTATTTTGAGATACTGACATCTTGAGTATTTCAACATAGGTTGCAAATAACGTCATAAGCCATAGTGAATATGCAGCAGTTCCTGTACTCAAGGAAGAGGCTATAATTATCCACATAAATTAAAAGCAGCATTTTATAAACTAGGAAAATGAATGTGCATAAATGTGATCTCGATGGCATTTATGTAACTGTGTAATCACAAAAGATCTTCTAAGTAAATAACTATGATAAAGATCAGACTCTATTAAATTATCATGTAAGACAGACTGTAGTCTGCACTGCTGCCTTTTTATATTTCATGGATCTGGTGTATATCATGTTGGTATTATTATTTCCAGCATGGTTCTCTTGTGCAACATCATAACCATAGCTAAAAGCTAAAACTATTAACAAAATAATTTTTGATAACTGAAATATATGTATAAACATAATAAATATTAGATAGGAAACCTAAACTTGGATATTAGAAATATTGCCTCTGCAACTAACTGAAATAAGTATGAGTTGAAGTACCAAACCTAAAACAAAAACAACAAAAGAACAAAATGACTCAAATGTAAACTAAACTTAAATTTAAAACTTGAAAATATACATTAAATGCATTCCGAATGTTAATTAATAACATAATAGCAGTCGTGGGTAATAATATATTAATAACACTGAAATAAGACTCCCTTTCAGCGTCTTGTGTAATCACTTCTTGAATGACTCTCTATTCACTCGACTGCTGTATTCTTACTACACTAAAGGTCAACAATGTTTTCGTTTACTAACAACAGAGAGAATGACAGTCAATCAACAGTGTAAACGAGACTAATTACAGGCCCAGTAATGTGGAGGCAGGGCAGATCAGCATGTGTTCACTGTGTGCTATACCACATACATTATGGCTGCCTCTGCCCCTCACTGTATCTTGAACTGCAGTAGTGACTTTTCAGTAATTAAAGGGCTGGCACCTAATTTCATCGGTCAGCTTGATAAATCTGTTTATCTAGACATGATGTGTGGGGCCTCTCAAGGGAGAGTAACACTGTGATCAGTGTGTGTTTGTATTAAAGACCCCTGGGAATCAAAATTGAAGTTTTGTGGATTTAAGTCAATGTCTGTTTGCATTGAGACTGTCTCTATGTGAGTATACACCTACATATGCAAATATATGCATTTTTTACTAAAACAGTAGCCTTTCTCTCTGAAAAAAAATATACAAAGTAATGATGACTCATATTGTATGCAGAGGCGTATGCAAATTTTAGATAATAAATGCTAGCAATTTTTAGCAACAAGCAATTTAATATATCCTGCCCCAAATTTCAGATAGTTTCAATAATATGCCCGAATGCATGGTTACTTTTGGCCATTAATGAAGGTTCTTTTAGAACCAAGACGTAGTTACAGCATCTACCAGCAGGGGCTAACAGAGCCATGCTAACCAGCAAAACTGTGACCTGTCAAACCCAGTAAGCCCCCTGAAGTAAACTTGCAGTTGCAGAACCACTGCATTTTAATCAAGATCCAAACAAACATGCTGCATTGGAGCAGTTTTTGATGTCAATTAAATTGTATATAATTTCAAAATTTAAAGCAAAAATGGAATGGTCTGACCTTAGTTTTCTTAAATTATGCTACACAAAATATATCTGCACAAAACAGAAACAGCAGAAAGGCTAAATTAGATCCAAATTCACTCCCTGACAGCAGGTGGCGCTTATGGAACAGCAGTGACACAGTGTTTTCTTGGTTACTGCTGTAAACAAAGCAGCACTGCCTTTTAAATACTACATTAATATGCCTTGTATGGAAGTAACATGACAAGCAAATACCATCTGAACTTTTCAGTAAGTTCCACTCAGAGATACATTCATATAAACCCCCACCCGAATACAGTATGGGATTTTCAATCAATATTTCACACAATGTGACACAATGTGTATTTTCCCCTCTTTGCGTTCATTTTCAGTGAATACTGATTAAAAAAAAAGAAAAAAAAGTGTATTGTGAGTTTTTATCGTACAATTCTGCCTTTTTTTCCTCAGAATTGACTTTTTTCTCATAACTGAGGTATAAACTCGCAACTGCGAGTTATAAAGTCAGAATTGCAAGTTATAAAGTTGCAACTGCGAGTTATAAAGCCAGAATTGCAAGATATAAACTCGCAACTGCAAGAACTAAAGTCAGAATTGCGAGATACAAACTCGCAATTGTAACTTTTTCTCACGATTGCAAATTTATTTATTTTGCAATTTAACAATTGCAAGATATACATTCGCAAAAAGTCCGAATTGTAAGTTTATATCTAACAATTATGACTTTATTTCTCAGAGTTGTGAATTGCAACTTTATTTCTCGAAATTGTGAGTTTGTCTTGCAATTCTGACTTTATAACTCGCAATTGCGATTAAACTTCAGAAGAGTATGATCTCACTAAATAAATATGAGCTGCACATTTCAAAGTCAAAACTTTTAGATCAGTGTATTTCTGAAGAGAACCAACTGCCTTCAGAAGTTTAGATGGCATTTTAATTTCATCCTGCCTATAATGTCTGAGTTGCTTTGTGTACAATTGTGTTTGTTAAGCTTTTTTTTTTCTTTTTTTTACTGCAGTTCCAAAAGCGCCACCTACTGGCAGAGAATGAATTAGCATTTTTATTCAGCCCGTCTGCTGTTTTTGTTCAGACTAATGTGAAAATCAACCCATATTTTTACACAACAGTTGTAAATGTGATCTGGTGGATTGATAAGAAGCTAATATGACTATGACTAAGCTAATGAAGCTAATATGACTACTGAATATATAATATAAAACTAACATATAACTCATTTAACTTAAATAGCATTTAAAGAAAAATATTTCATTGGAAAAATATTGGCAATTCTTAATTTATTCTTCACTAATCTCTGGTGGTGCACCTAATGCTCAAATCAGATCAGAAATTCTGCACATATGACTAATCTCCACTGGAAATTAACAATTCATGTTTAGCATTTGTTGGGGATAGTGGAAAGACAGCAGATGCAGTCACAAGGCAAAAATGTTAAAAAGTCCAAAAGCTGGCCAACTGGCTGGCCAGGTCGATTTTGCATAGGTTTAAAGTAAACACAATTAAGTGGCAGAAGAAAGCATGGACAATTAAGTGGCTGAAGCAGCACGACATATTACACTGTGTCTCCTGCTGCCTACCCTAATCAAAACTCTCCCAGTGTAGCTTACAGTCCTGGAGCTGACTGGAGCTTCTTCACAGGGGAACATGAATACAAATAAGACTGCCAGCCCAAAAAGCTGATATCTAAATTCCAATATGCTACAAGCAAAGCACGCTAGGAGAGACACCCTGACTTTCAGATTCACACTGTGGGAATTTAAACTGGGTATGCTTGTGTCAGCTATTAAACTTAACCTTCTCTAATGAACACAAACATACACATTCACAAGCACACAACCTCTTAATAACCAAGTAAATAACAATTAAATACATCAACTGGAGGTCATACCTCAAGGTTTCAACTGGAATGTATGACAGAACTCAGTCTGGATGCAGCTCCAAAAACAATGTACAGAGATACTGACAGAGTGTGTGATAACCAGTGTGCCTGCTTACTTTCACACATCCCTTATCTAAAAGCAACGGATTAAAACTACTCAGATATGATGTTGCCGGTGTTCAGAAAGATACATTCCCCCCAGAAACCAGTTGTGCTTGGACTCCAAGAAGTAGCCATTTGTAACGTTGGATCAAAACAAAATGCTGTTTTCATGATAGTTTTTTGTAGCTAATCAAAAACATCCAGTTATGCATTTGTAGTAGTGGTTATCTTAGAGCAGGTGATGTTTTTAATGGTAGACATTAAATGGATAGTTCACAAAAAATTAATATTCTATCATTAATTAATCACCCTCATGTCGTTTCAAACCTGTAAGACCTTCGTTGATCTTCGGAACACAAATTCAGATACTTCCGAGAGCTTTCTGACCCTGTAGAACGTGGTAGGGCCCTCGCTGTCTGGAGGGTCAGAAAGCTCTTGGATTTCATCAAAAACATCTTAATTTGTGTTCTAAAGATGAACAAAGGTCTTAGGGGTATGGAACGACATGTAGCTGAGTAATTAATGACAGAATTTTGATTTTTGGGTGAACTATCCCTTTAACATTTATTATATAATAAGCTAGAAAAGCAGAATCATCTGGTACCACTAGGGTACGTAACCTAACCAGTTAGATACCTAAGCACTTATATACATTTATGCAAGGTGATTTTCTGTCATTTTTAAGGCACAAAATAAGCACATCTGGTCAAGTCTGATATCAAGCATCACTATTTCTGAATCCAAGTGGGGACAAAACACAAAACTACAAAGTGTATTTAACTGCTTTGATGAGGTAAAGAACTACAATCCCATGAAGCACTGTGAATGACATAATCAAAATAAAAACAACAGAGAAATAAAATACAGATTTAAATATGTCGATTATAGATAGAAACTATATATTTTATTGCAAAGTATGCATATTATGTATACAAGTAGTTATGCAGTTTCAAAGGAAAACTGACTCTGCTAACAGACAATTACAGCAGTGTTTCTAATTGGTGGAGAATTTTTTGCATAATCATGGGTAATGAAGTTTTTCATCAGGAGTTCTGCTTTTTAACATGTATTTAATAATGCTGGCTGACAGCTTCAACAAAAGCATATAACATTGATTAAAAACCTCACAGCTCACAGCAGGTCTGTCTTTAAAGCTTTACAAGTTATTGTTCAAAATCAATTCCCCTATGGAGAAAATTTTCAACAGCTGCAATAAAATCAATTTAGGGTCTGGGGGACTGGATTCTATGATGGTGTTGCTCAACCTTGCAAGACACCGGTGCAGCTGGCATACTGAGTTCAGCTTGTATTC
Organism: Cirrhinus molitorella; assembly: GCA_033026305.1. Classification (NCBI taxonomy): domain Eukaryota; kingdom Metazoa; phylum Chordata; class Actinopteri; order Cypriniformes; family Cyprinidae; genus Cirrhinus; species Cirrhinus molitorella. Next base: position 32,029,839 of record CM065120.1, read on the forward strand.
ACACAATTGTAAAAAAGAGTCTTTTTAAAAGAAACCTTGATCTTTCAGTGACTACAGACTGGTTTCCGGACTGGTTTCCATAGGAACAACTATTGGTTGGCTGTCAAATACATCTTTAAACAATAATTCTTTTTATTGCTACAACAAAGAATGTATGAACAGTGCACTGGGAACATTTTTACTTTAATTTAATAAGCAATTTCATTCAGATTGAAAGAATGATATTCCATTCACAGAAGGTTAGATGACTAATACAAGATGTTCTGGAATATTAGTTGTGCAATACAGAATGAAATAAAATAAGTACAGATGAAGTATGTGCATGTGAAGCGCTGCTAAAATATAAAATAGTAATAATAAAAATAAAACAATTACATGAACTAGACAACATCACTAATTACCTAGTCAGCTTTTAAATGCATACAAATGAGCTAAAGAGACCACTAACTGACTCCATGAACATGAATTTTCTCAGCTGAAGGAAAATTTCTACCATTTATGAAGTGCAATTCAGAAAAGTCTTCATTTTCATGATTTAAAGGCTGTCTATAAACACCTTGCAATAAGCCAGTAACTTCTGATGAGGGCATCAGACATGGACAAATGAGAAACAAAGATGTCGCCTGGAAATAGGAATCGTACATATGACATTTAACATTCCGCTGTACTAATGCACTGACAATTATTTCAAGTGCACATAAAAATAGCAGCAGAGGGCTAATCACCAACTCACTGTATTCAGATCAGTAAATGATTATGTAACGCTGTAAGCAAGATGCAGTCTCCAGATAATATGAATGATAATTAGAAGCAAGAAACAGAAGAAACAAGAGTGGTTAATGAGATGAAATTAGAGGAGGGTAAAAACGGGGTCTTGGAATGCTTAGAAGTATCACAGAATATTAGCTTGACTAAATTGCTTTGTTCACACTGCTGAGATGTACACGCTATCAGTCACTCAGCTGATCCTCATACAAGTAGCAGATTTATTTATTTATTTGCATGTTAGAAAATGTACACAGATCTTTAGACTAGTGATGCACCGGAAATATTTTTTTTACAGAAATTAAATTTTCAGATAAAAGGTTATTTAATAATAAGTTAATTTAGAAGTTTAATAACATGCAAATAAAAAAGAGTTACATATAAACATTTAAATTTTACATAAAACATGTTTCATGACTGATTTATTCAAAAACACATTAAATAATGTCAGGTTAAGTAAAAATATGGATATGTAATATAGTGCACATATTTAGGTACATATCAATTTTCCTGAGGTAAATGTAACATTGAATAACATATGCAAATGTATTATGCATTTAAAACACTAATATACGCGATACGCACATTTATAAAAGGGTTCAATTTCAGAACAAATATTTTTAGTTGCTGAATTTTCAATGGTTCACAATTCTAGGCAATTCCAACAAGCTTGTGTCCTCAAACTGTGCCTGTCCAGTAAATTTCAACATCGGTATGACAGGATAGGTCACAGAGGAAGACAGAGACAGCGGAAAGAGAACATTAGCAGAGATTTGTATGCAAATGCAGAGAGATTATTATATGAGCCCACTTATGAACAGAATACTAAACACACACACACACACACACACACACACACACACATATAGTATATGAATCTGTCATTCACACTTCTGCCCTCTTCAAGATGGATACCATGGCATCACAGAGGTACTTTAATTGCAAGATGAATTAATCATGATACAAACCTAAGTTTGCATAATAATAGCAGCCACGGACACCTATCTATTCACATTTAAAATAGCTGAATTGGACATTCAATGATGGTCTTTGTTTAATTTAATGCATGAAAAAATGCTATGCCACAACAAGGTGGCTGCTGCTAATAAAGCAAGTCTGGCTTAAAAAGAAAATGTTTTTAAAACCCTTGAAGATGTATGTCTGTAAATTTGGTTGGTGAGAAATTATACTGTATCTGTATAGATCTGTTTAGCTTGAAAGCTCCAGAGGATATACACACAATAGGCAAATAAAGCAAAAATCAGTGTAAGAAGAAGCCAGAGTTGGCAGAGGAGAAACAGAGATCAGATGGGATATGAAACACTAACAAGATCGAGGTGACAGTGAGAGGGAAAAAAAAGAGAGAATGAAGGAAGGGTATTGAGGGTCACAAAGCAGAGAGGTGAGAGAGGGAAAAGAGAAATGAGGCCTCTTTCTACCTGCCAGCAGTGCGTGACCGGTTTCTCAAGAAAGCTCTAATCCACAGGCAGCTACAAATCAATCACAGTGGGTGTATATTTCAGATGAAGTCCTGCTGAGAATATACCACAGCATATGAGTCACTAAACTCAGACCACTCCAAAAGCTCAATTGCCCCTCTCTTTTGGACTACTACTGTATATCCAGTTTATGAAACAAAATCATTTTGGGAGAGGTGATATTTTATATGAATGGCTTTAACCTGGGGCTTTGACAAAGGGAAGTATCATTTTTTTCAGCTTTCTTTTTCCCTATTCATTCTTAACAGCTAAAATACCACTTGAAAGCTTTTATACTCAATATTGTTCACATTTTATACCTTAATACTACTCTGATATCTGAAAACCATCATTTGTAATTTTCTTAGTGCTTAGTGAATATGCAGTCTTCTAAAATGTATTATTATTTCATGCCTTCACACTGCAAATATATGAGCTAATAACATCCAATTAAATACACTGAAGTACTCTGATGGACTCCATTTTTCATTTTATCTTAGGGTTGCCACTCCATTATGGCAATAAAATCTTACCATGATAACATAAAGATGTATTTGTGACTGAGCTGCTACAGTGAAATGAAGCTAGGAAGTTGGTGACAATGTTATTAGACCAACAGTGCAAACTGGTGAAAGTACAGGCAATAAGAGTGTAGAGTAGCTCATCAGCTCTTAAGCTAAGGAGGTAAAAACATCTGCAGATTACTGCAGCCTTTAGAAAAAGCATTCAGTTTCTTTTGAACCCTGCGATTATTTACTCATGTCGTCGCAAAACTTTTTAACACTCTTTAACACAAAAGAAATTATTTTTAAGAATGTTGGTTACCACACAGTTTTGGTGACCAATTACACTGACTTTTCTCAAAATATTTTCCTTGTGGTTCCAGAGAAGAATGTAAGTTTTGGAATGCCATAAGGGTGAGTAAACGATGACAGAATTTTCAAGAATTATCAATTTAAACAATCCACACGCTGCCATTTAATTCGGTGTCTGGACCATTTCAGGTTCGTACTAGTTGCACTTTGCAATGTTTGACAAAGACTGTTTCCAAAAAACCTTAACACAACTGTTTTCTGCATAAGAAATGTAATGATGCTGACATTCAGCTTTACAATCACAGGAATAAATTACATTTTAAAATATGTTAAAAACAAAATCAGTTAAAGGGATAGTTCAAACTAAATTTTACATTCTGTCATTAACTACTTTCCCTTATGTCATTCCAAGACCTGTCCGTTCATCTTCAGAACACAAATTACGTTGTTGTTTTTTTTTAATGAAATCCGAGAACTTTCTGATGCTGCATAGTTAGCAACGTAATTACCACATTCAAGGCCTAGAAAGGTAGTAAGGGCATTGCTAAAATAGTCCATGTGACATCAGTGGTTCAATGGTAATGTTATGAAGCTACCAGAACACACTTTGTGTGCAAAGAAAACAAAAATAACAACTTTATTCAACAATTTCAGAAAGTTCTCAGATTGCATCAAAATATCTTAATTTGGTTTTACGGGTTTGGAACGACATGAGTAATCGTTGAGTAATTAATGACAGAATTTTCATTTTTGTGAAAACTATCTCTTTAAATTGTATTGTTTTGTGTTATGCTGCAATTTTATAAAATAAATGCAGCCTTGTTGAGCATAAGCAAGATAACCTGTCAATAAAAGAAATCTTACCAACCCCGGACTTCTGAAAAGTAGTGTATGCTGTATTTTTGTTCTGCATTGTTCTGCTAAGCTATACTAATGTCCAAATGCTTTTCATGCCAATAAAGCACACTAAACTGAAACAACCATTAACATGAAAAGCCTGCCATAGAGCAGATTAAATCTGACTGGAGACATACTACAGAGATGCTACACTTGCTCAATTGCCTTGTCTAAATAGGTCTAACCCATGGAGCTGTTGAAAACTAACCTAGCATTTCTTCTTTTGTGAAAGCCCTGCTTGTCCACAAAGCAACCTCTGTTGGAGAGCCCTAGAGTGCATCAAGCGTTTGAGCAGTCAAGAACATTTCTCATTATTTCTTCTTTGTAAAGGGTTGGTCATGAAACAAGGTGGGATGCCTGTAACTTACTGTTGTTTGTGCGAGAGCTCCTGCTCCTTGTTAACCAGATCCTGCTTAAGGCTGGCCAGCATCTCCACAGACACGTCCACTTGCCGCGAAAGCTCAGTGGCCTTGTCCTCCAGGTCTTGCTTCTCCTCACTGAGCCTCTCACTCTCCAGCTTTGCCTTCTCCAGCTCCAAGCTCTTCCTCTCAAGCTCCGCCTGCAGACGTCCGACACGTGCCGCGATCTTCTGCTCCACCTCTTCTGACAATTTCTCAAGCCTCTCATCTAGCTCGAGCCTCTCAAATGCTCGAGCTTTCAACCGAGCCAGGCCCTCCTCGTAAGCCGCCTCCACCGCACTAGCAGCCACATTTGCAGCCACCGCCACGGCGTTGTTCCCTGTGGAGGACAAGGCGTCGCCGGAGCTCATGGCTGTCTTCACCAGGATCTCGCCCAGAGGAAACTCCACATTGGGTAAGTAGCAAGCAGTGGACGAAGGCGCAAGGCCGAGCTCTTCTCCAGGGCAGGGCAGTTCGCGGTACGGAAAACGAGATTCGGCGGCTAGGGCTCCGTCGGCCACTAGGGGGAGCAGCGCAGCGGCATCGCATACGCTGTTGGACTTGGACAAGACATACAGGGTCTCGTAGGTGTGGTTGTACTCCAGATGAGCGCGTAGAGATGACAGACTTCGAAAGCGCTTGTGTTCCCCACAACGAGGACAACGGTATGGCAGGTCCAAAGAGGCCATTCCACGCTCCCCCGGATGCCAGGATGGAGCAATCTGCTCACGCCACCAAGCGCTGCCAAGAGCAGGCAGGGACAGCGGCAGGGCACCACAGAGGACCACTCATCTCAGATGTTCTGGATTTGCGACAGGCTGAGCAAGGAACAGGGGATCATCACACATGCTCCTGAGTCACAAGTTCTTGATTTAGTTCTTCAATAAGGTCTTGACTGCTGTTAGGCCTATTTCTGGCACTTAATCAGTTGTCCTCACAGTCCAAAGCTTTTGTCCTAGTAAGAGAGAAAAGACACGAAAAAATGAACAAATATTCATACAGTACAGGATATCTGCAGGTATCAGCACTAATGTATTATTTTAAAGGGGACATCAGATGCAAAATTCACTTTTACATGGTGTTTGCATAAAAATGTGTCTCAGCAGTGTGCAGACACAACCACCCTACAATGATAAATATCCATTCACTCCTTTTTTATAAAACACTTAAATTATCAAGCCGTTTAGATTTTTTGAGAAGTATGACGTCATACTAATCAAGCTCCACCCACGACCACTGACGGACTGTTTTCCGCTATTTTCTCCACGTTTGAGTAGCTGTAGCGACAACAATGTCTTGTAAACAACGCAGGTGTTTTGTAGTTGGATGTAAAAGTGAAGATAACAGTCTTTATTTTCTCTCAACATCAGAACCACTACATTAGTTTAGTTTTGATGGTATCGCAACCGAACAGACAAAAAAAATGAAAGAGAAGGGTGGAGTTAGCAGGAGCTCATTATCATTTAAAGAGACATGCACCAGAATGGGTCGCTGTGAACAAAGTTATTTTGACAAGGTAAAAAGGGTGTTGTTTTACACGACCACTGAGAAATTTTAACCAAAGTATTTTGCAGACATTTCATGAGGACCCTAAAGAATCATACCAATGTGTGTAGAATGGGTGCAAATGGTTTCCCTGCTTAAAATTACCCTGTTAAACAGAGATATACAAGTGAACAAACAAACGTTAACAGGGTATCTTATAGAGCTATACAGGAAACCACAGCCTTCACTCCATTAGCAACTACTACTGTAAATTAACAAATGTAATACATTTTGTATATATTGCTTTATGTGAGTGCATTTAAAGTTGGTTATATTCATAGTAATTACAAGTTATTGCTCGAATATGTGTTGTTATTGAAAACTGTAAGGCTTTAAAGGTACATTACCAAAATGTATAGTATTGTATATGTATAGTATAATTGTATTGAAATAGTGTTGGGGCCATGGGTCTATTTTATTTGGAACAATATGATATTAAAAAATCACATTTATTGACCGATACTAAAATCATTATCAAAATTGGACATCCCAATTTTAGTTCGGTTCTGCAAGGTATCAGAATCTTCTGTTACAAAAATGTCCAAAAGCTTTCTGATTCTGATGTTCAGCAAACTCATTAAGAACAGGATGTGTAAAATTGCTTTACTTGCATCCTGATGAATATAAAAGCTGATATCAGCTCACTGGAGGCACACAAATATATTTGTACATTGCAATAAACATAAATCTATGTTCCTGAAATCTACAATAACTGAAAATCATTCCATTTATCCAGTCTATCAACCTTAATCTTTTTTTTTTTTTTTTGATCATTTCCACTAGGCTCTGTGTATAGTACAGTGCAGGGAAGTGTAAAACAATCAGAACAATTTAAAGCATGATTTGAGAAGTCAAAGATTTTAAGTCAACTAATCTCTCTGAGTGGTTTCAGCCTCTAAGGAACTGAGAATGGACTTACATGAAGCTGATTTAGCTGAATATGCATTTCTATGCACTAATGGAAATTAACATATTTTGTCCAGGCCTCTATCAAGTAAGTATATCTTTCAATATGCCACACTACAAGGTAATTACTCAATGTAACGTTTGGCAATAGTTCAAGGAACAGTCTCTTAGAAGCTTAACAACACTGCAAAGGAGGCTCCAATTGTCTGAAATGATTGGTAATAGGTCACGTGGCACGATAGTTCATCTAACTACTCCCAATAAGACACTTCATCAACGTAAGACAAGTCTAAAGGTGTAATTACTCCCCATTAGTCTTCAGCAGTCTTCTATGCTGTTCCATTTCCCACCCTTTTCATTCCCACAGTATTGGGAGCACTGCAGATAAGAATGAGCATGAAACTGAAATGATAAGTATTTATCCTGCACACATGATCCTTGAATGAATTTCAGATGAGGCTCCAGTGAAAGAGACAGTCATTTTCATTCACCGGGGATTAGACGACCACAGTTCCCTAAAATTAATCCAAGATACTGAATCAAATAATCTGCTATAGTAGGTCATGGGCAGTGCATTGAACAAGCAATATTATAGAGTAAAAACTGCTAAATTGTCCAGCAGTCTTGGCTCTGGAAGTTTATTTTCTGTTCAGAATTCCGTCATGAATTATTTTTAAGCCTGGAACAAAACCAATCAAATGACAGATGAATCACAAAATACATTTGATTCCCTGTATTTAAGAATAAAAGGACAAACAATAATTGTGCACTTATAAAGAAATAAATGAGCGGTCATTGTAATTTGAGAAAACAAATCATCAATGATACACTTAAAACTATATAGAAAAAAATAATAATTAAAAATTATTCATACAAAAAATATTTATGCAAATATATCATACATAAATGCACACTACCCTTCAAAAGTTTTAATCAGTAAGCTTTAAATAAAATAAAATAAATTATGCATTAAAGACTACATTGTTACAAAAATATTAAGCGTTTTCAGCATTGATAATAATAAGAAATGTTGCTTAAGCATCAGATCAACCAGTTAAAATGGTTTCTGAAAGATCATGTGACACTGAAGTAATGATGCTGAAAATTCAGCTTTGCCATCACAGGTATAAATTATATTTTAAAATATATTAAAACAAACTATTATTTTAAATTGTAATAATATTTGACGATAATACTATTTTTGCTGTATTTGTAATCAAATAAAATACCTTGGTAAATTTAATAAACTTCTTTTAAAATTAAAAAAAATAAATAAATACTGACCCCAAACTTTTCAGTGGTAGTGTATAAAGTATACTTACACAGACTGTATACTCATAAAGGTTAATTACAAAATATTCCAATAAATAAAAGCTAAAATGTTAATTTTATTATAAATTTACGGTAGACGAGAAGTCACGTGACGTGCTCATGAACCTAGTCGCAGTCGAGTAGAGCTCCGTATATTTGGCCCCTTTGTGCTGAATTTATCGTTTGATTTTAAGTTTTGTTTACTAATATCACTTTCTCGGATGGCACATAACCGGAAACAACAGGAGTTGTCGCCATTGGCTTCTCCGATTAAGAAAAAATCGAAGCCACCGATCTCGATCGATATGGTAGACAAGATGGCGAACACTGTTGCGCACTTCGAAGACATCCTAAAAACTGAGCTGACGGTGATGCGGAACGAGTCCGCTTCTCACATGTCAGTCGTTCAGTCTTTATGCTCTAAGCTGGATCTTCTTACAGGGGAGATGAGAGAACAGAAGAAAGTTGTCGCAGATCACGATAGACGAGTAACCGCGCTCGAGCAACAGGTTGTGGACTTACAGGATCGCAGTAGGCGCAGTAACCTACGTCTGATCGGATTGCCTGAAGGTGCCGAAAAGGACGACCCGGTGGGCTTTTTGAAAAGGTCGCTTCCGACGTGGCTGCCGTCTCTGGCGGGCAAAGAGATTGAAGTGGAACGAGCGCATCGCGTGTATACAAGAATGTCCTCAGACCGCGCTAAACCACGGGTTTTCCTCTTCAAATTGCTACGGTACATGGACAGGGAGCTCATTCTGCGGGCCGCAAGACTTCACGCTCCGGTGAAATCATCCGACGGAGCAACGCTATCTTTCTTTCCAGATTTCTTTCCGGTTACAGCAAAAAGAAGAAGTGCATTTGCGTCAGTTAGGAAGGAAATGAGGGAAGTTGGCATCCAGAATTTTCTTCTGTATCCTGCAACTCTGAAGGTCATCCTCAATCAAGGTGAACCTAAGATGCTCTACTCCCCAGAAGAAGCAAGAGTTTTTCTTAGATCTCTTTCACCCACCAACTGTATGTGAGCTTCAGCTCGACATTTCTTGTCTAATCGGAGAAGATGCCTTACGTGATTAGGTGATTGTGTCATAACTAGTACCATTCATTGTGCATACAATGTTATTTGTTGATAAGGGCATTGTTTGCTCTAATTTTTGTTAGTTTGTAAGTTTTTCCAGTTTCATTGCCTTTTTTTTTTTATCTTATTTTTTATTTATTTATTTATTTATTTTTATTTTATTTATTATTATTAATTATTATTATTATTATTTTTTTTTTTTAAGAGATACTATCTACGCCATGTATAAATATGGGGCCAATGTTGGTGCTTTAGTAATGTGCAGGTTTCTGTTGACGCCACGGATCACATTAAGGGGGGTTGGCAGATCAAGGCTTGTTCTTGATTTGATCTGCCATTGTTCATTTGAATGTGTTTATGTTTTTTGGATTACTGGGAAGGGTGGGAGGTTTAATGGTAGACTCAACTGGTTTTACTTTCAAAATTATATTTTGTCTTATTATGCAATAAGTTTGTTTGATACTTATGACTGACCTTAATATTCTGAGTTGTAACATTAATGGGCTAAATGGCCCTCACAAACGTACTGGTTTTCTGGACTTTTTGCGAAGGAGAAAGATTGATATTGTGTTGGTTCAAGAATCCCAATTGAAAGAGGAGGATATACACAGGTGTAATAATAAGTTTTATGAAGTGGTATCTCACTCATCTTCGGATACTAAAACTAAGGGGGTCTTAATTTTAGTGCGGAGAACTTTAAATATGACTCTTTTAGATAAAGGTTGCGATACAGATGGTAGAATAACACCTATAAAAACAATCGTAGAGAACAGGAGTATAGTATTTCTTTCAGTTTATGCCCCTTGTACTCCTGATCCTACTTTTTTCACTGCTTTGTCAGCCTATCTCTTAAAATTTTCAGATTTTGAAATTGTTATGGGTGCAGATACAAATTCTGTAATGTTGCATGCCCTAGATAGATCTGGTCCAAAGGAATCACATTCTCAAGCTTTTTGCTCTGTCAGACTTCGGCAGTGTATAACCTCATCATCATTGGTGGATTGTTGGCGTTTACTGAATCCTTCTGCTAAATCTTTCACTTTCTTTTCTCCTACTCATAAATCCTATTCACGAATCGATTATATCTTCATTTCTACTTCTTTATCTTCAGTGGTTCGTGATGCAGATATCTGTTCCTTATCTCTGTCGGATCATGATGGAAATTTGTGCAGATTATCTTTGATTCCTCGTCCATCTCGTGCCACTAGATGGCGATTCAACCCTAAATTGTTACAAGATGAAAACTTTTGTAATCAATTCAGAAATAAATTTGCTGAGTTTATTGAAATTAACCGAGGTTCAGTAGATGATCCGCGTACACTTTGGAATGCAGTTAAAGGATTTATAAGGAATAACTCAATTTCATATGCCTCTTTCCTTCAGAAAAATCGTCATAAAAAGATTGCTGAACTGGAATCACAGCTTCAGATTCTGACTAGAGATAATCAACACTGTTTTTCGGACAATACACTCAGCAAAATTATGGCAGTTAGATCCGAACTTAATTCATTACTGAGATCCAGGGCAGAATTCCTGATTCAAAGATCCAGGCAGAATTACTATTTTCAAGGGAGTAGACCAAGCCATCTTTTAGCCTTAAGACTACGCAATAGTGAAAAATTTGCTAATATCTCAGCAGTGAAATCCCAATCTGGGCTTATTTTGACAGACCCAAAAGATATTAACACTGCCTTCCATTCATTTTATTCAAATCTTTATACTTCTTCTGTTAATGGTGACCCTGACTCTTTTGCATCTTTTCTATCCAGCCTTGATCTACCTAGGCTGTCAGATTCAGATTCCGAATACCTGGCTGAACAGATCACTCTTCAGGAGCTGGAATCAGCAATCCGATCTATGAGCAAGGGCAAATCCCCAGGCATAGATGGTATTCCAGTTGAATTATATACAACTTTTTGGTCAGATTTAGGCCCCCTTATGTTAGATATGATAAAATTTTCAGTTACTCAAGGCTCGTTTCACTCATCTATTAATATAGCTGTTATTTCTCTCCTGTTAAAAAAAGACAAAGATCCGACTTCCTGTTCTAGCTACCGGCCACTTTCTTTGATTGGGACTGATGTTAAATTATATGCTAAAGTATTATCTCGTCGCTTAGAGAATTTTATGAATAGGCTAGTTCATTATGACCAAACAGGATTTATTAAATCTCGCTCAGCTGCGGATAACTTACGCAGGCTATACCATATTATTAATTCTACGGATTCGTCATCTTCCCCTCGTGTAGTATTATCCCTAGATGCGATGAAAGCTTTTGACCAGCTGGAATGGAACTATTTATGGGGAGTTTTACAGCATCTGGGCCTAGGAGCGAGTTTCATAAACATGATAAAAGTTCTATATGCCAACCCAGCAGCCACTGTCCTCACAGGTTCCGTTTGTTCTAACCCATTCTTTATACATCGAGGTACTCGTCAGGGTTGTCCGCTTTCCCCTCTGTTATTTGCCCTATCCCTGGAACCCCTAGCCCAAGCGGTCCGACAATCTCAAACTATTTCTCCTGTAAATGTACGGAATACTCATCATCATATTTCTTTGTTTGCTGATGATATTTTATTGTTTTTGGAGAAACCGTCACACTCTATCCCTCATGTGTTGAAGTTATTTGACCGTTTTGGATCTCTATCTGGGTTTAAAATTAATTGGAATAAGTCATGTTTACTCTCCCTTAATTCTAAAATTGATTCCTTGTCCCTTTCTATATCTATTCCACTGGTTCAAAACTTTAAGTACTTGGGGATAGATGTTTTTCCTTCCCTACAGGAAATCGTCTCAAAAAACTATAATAGTATTTTTACCAAAGTATCCTCAGATCTGGAAAATTGGTCTCGTCTTCCTACTTCTTTCCAGGCTCGTATATCGGTGATTAAAATGAATGTTCTTCCACGTATTAATTTTCTTTCTTCTATGATTCCTCTCTCTCCACCGGTTGGCTACTGGAACAAACTTGATGCATGTGTTTCGCGATATATATGGGATGGGAAACGTCCTCGTATTAAACTGACTACCTTACAGCGATCTAGATTACATGGAGGTCTTTCTTTCCCCAATTTTAGACTGTACGCTCAAGCTTTTTCTCTCCGCCCTTTATCGGTTTGGTTTGATCCTGACTCTCCTCTATCTTGGAGAGCAATTGAGGAATCTGTTGTTTATCCGTATAAATTGAAACATCTTGTCTTTTCGGGGGTTCCACTTAGACAGTGTAAATCTCGGTTTGGTCCTATTGTAACCCATCTCATCTCAACATGGAGGGATGTTGAAAGACGTTCACAACTAGTCACAATATGGCATAGGCATTCGCCTATTTTCCATAATAATAATCTTTTGTCAGGCAGTATTCCATTTCATTGTCCACAGTGGTCTCATAACAAAGTAAACTCTCTGGGAGATATTTATGATGATAATGGTTTAAAATCCTTCCAGGATCTTAAAACTCAATATAATCTGCCAGGCACCTCCTTTTTTATGTATTTGCGCATTAGATCAGCCCTGCGGGCATATGGGGTGCCTTGGAACTCTCAACTACCCATTCACCCTTTACACAAACTAATCCTTCCTTCTGTAGAATCTCCCTCTTCCGCTTCAACTATTTATCTTTTTCTTCTTGAGCATTCATACAAATCTCTGTCTATTACAACTGTTTGGGCTAAAGATCTTAATGAGGATGTGGATGTTTTATTTTCAGATCAGGTATGGGACATGTTTAAATTGTCTTCTAAAAATCCTAATCACCAAATGATTCATTGGAAATTGCTGCACAGGGTTTACTTGACTCCAAAAAAGCGTTTTTATATGAATTTGTCATCTTCTCCTAAATGTAATCTCTGCTCACAAGGATCTTTAGGCACCTTTTTACATTTTTTTTGGGAATGTCCCTCTCTCTCACCTTTTTGGTCTCAGTTCTCACAGGATCTTTCATATTTGTTGGGCACCGAGATCTGTTTAACTCCACGTCATTTTTTCATGAATGACTTTTGGGACCTCTCCTTGTCCGTCCAACAAAGATGTTTATTGTTATCTTCTCTCACAGCAGCAAAAAAAACTGCTAGTCAACCGTTGGAATCCTCCTCACACAATGGACAGACGAACTTGGGCCATGTATTTGTTGGACATTCTCTCGATGGAACTTTCAACCGCTCGAATTCATGGATCTAATATGAAAACTGTCAAAATATGGCATTCAGCTTTTAATGTTGTGTCATCCTTTTTAAAATCTCTGTAAAAAATATTTTATTGATTTATTTGTTTTTATTTTATTTTATTTATTTTTCAAAGTCTACCAGGGGTGGGATGGGTGGGAGTGGGATCTAAATGTGCAAAATTGTTTTTTGTTATACTATTGTTTCCGGAAAATTCAATAAAAAATTGTTAATAAATTTACGGTAGACAAATTATTTTGAATTACAAATCTGGTTGCCATTGTTCAAGACTAAACCTGCTTAAACCAGGTGAGACCAGTAAACCACCTTAGGCTGGACTGCATTGCTACTATTTACAGTTTGTGACCAGTGCAAGAAAGTATTCAGTCTGAGGTAATAAATGGAGTGTGATTTCAGAAAGAGTGACATTGAGTTGGATTGGCTGGACTATATCTTATTGCAAAAAAAAGTGAAAGAAGGAAAACAAATCTGACAACATGCTTAAACAATTATGTCAAAACCTAGACCACATCTGCTGTCCTTGGCTCATCAAATCACGGCGGGTTTCCACAGTGGCGTTTCTCTCCCACAGGGTACAAAACATGGGCTTTTTCCCTGAGGCTGCTTGCTGATTTAAGAGCATCATCATTATATCATCTATTGTGACACACATTTTAAAAAGCAGAAATACATGAGAATCTGTGCAATCAAATTCATTATGTGGATGTCTTCATATGTCATTCTGTCAGGAGAGCACATCATTATAGGCACTTGGTATCATTCTTGGTCTGTCCCTATTGTGCCACAAATGATCTCTGTCTGGGTTTGTCTCTCTCTATAAGCTCCTTCCTCCTTAGTTGAGGAGACAGAGAAAACCTTTTCATTACTAATGGGGCTTGAGACCTCTCTCGTCTCAGATCTTTAATGGGATAACAAAAGACTTTTGATTAAGGCCTTCTTAGCAAGCATTAGCAGTAAAAACATAACTAAAACCATTAAAGGGTTCTTTTAACAGCAGCCATTTAAGCCTAGGAAACAGGCCGGTGCTATCAGAGGTTATGAAAGAGCGGCCGCTTCGAAGCTACATCACGATCAACATTCCTGCAATCAGCTCTGACCTTGATGACAGAGAGCCGTTTGACTGCTGCTTCCAAGATGGAGGTTCATTGTTGCCACGGATACAAGCTTAGAATGTGAAGCAAAGTAATAAATGGATACAAACAAGCCAGCCAGTAATGATGAATCATCAGAGAGAGGTAACAAGGAGTGGAGGATGGGGTGGAGAAGTCAAAGAATGCAAGAAGAATGTTGGAATGGACTGAGAAGATAGTGAATGACAGTGGATTGTTTTTTTTTCGTAGAGAAGGGTAGATTGCAGGGAACTCCAAGAGAAGAGGGTGGGGGGGTTAATGAATAATCGCGATTAATTGCATTAAAAATAAATGTTTACGTTTACCTACTATATTTGTGTGTGTACTGTGTATATTTATTATGTAGATATAAATACACACACACACACACGTATATATTTAAGAAAGATATTTGTATGTATATATATATATTTATTAGGGCTGTCAGTTTATATAACAGTTCAGTAAATAAGAAGCTGATATTGTGTTATATTTTAAACACAATGTGTTTTTGCCCTATTGCGCAGAGAACATATTACTTTTGAAGCCATAGCAGAATTTGTGTTTAGTTTCTAAATGAATCAGCGATTTGAACGAATTGTGTGAACCAATTTGACTCAAAAGCCCATTCATATATAGAGAATGAATCTGTCGTTTTAATGAATCGAATGAATGACTCATAAAGACATTTACTGCCACCTGTTGGCAGATTTAGTTTCTTATTTAAAGTATCATTTCATTAAAAAATAATAATAATACAAATAAAAACATAAAGGGTTAGTTAACACAAAAATGTAAATTTGGACACTGTTTACTCACCCTCTTGTCATTTCAAACCTTTCTTTTGTGGAACATAAAAGAAGGTATATTGGAGACTGTTGGTAACAAAGCTGTTTCGGTTACTAGTGACTTTCATTGTATAAACAAAAAACACTGAGATGTTTCTCAAATGATCTTCTTTTATGTTGCATAGTTTATATTAGACCGTTGCAGCCTAAATGTTTGTGTAATAAATGTTATGCTGCATCAAATCAAATATTTATTTCTAAAGCTACTATTTGCAATGTCTATGTGCTACTTTCTTATTTAACACTTTGCTTTAAATAATCTTGTGTGGGTATTTTCACAGCCAAGTTTAGTTTGCAGTATTTAGATTAATTAATCGAAACGTCATGTAATTAATTTGATTAAAAATTTTAACCTACCTCTTACAGAAATAGTGCAAAATCATGATTTATAGTGCATATTCCAAAAAAAAAAAACATGCCATGAGAATGTGTACGTTCTCTGGTATCGAACCTGTGTTTGTATGATTACACCACTTTGTAGTGCAACGCTCTACCAACTGAGCTACACATAATCCTGAAAGTGCACTGTATACCTGTTGCTGATAGGGGAGCAATTGTTGTATACACTCTGTGGAGACGTATTTTGAGGATTTGTGAAAACGACTTACGTCGGGTGTATAAGTTGGAGGACATGTTGATGTATGTGCGTGTATTTATATATACATAATAAATATGCACAGTACACACACATATAGTATGTAAATATAAACTCTTATTCTGAGTGCGATTAATTTTTTTAAATTAATTTTGCAGCCCTAACTGCAACTGTTTGTTTACCAACTTTCTTTAACATATCTTCTTCATACAGGTCTGAAATGAGGGATGTGATGAGATATCATGGTACAAGAACTCGCGAGATCCGACTGGTCTCGCAAGACATGACAATATCCTTGCAAAACATTTTGCAGTGTTTACATTAGAGCTGCACGATTAACCCTTAAATTACTGCGATCCCTGTTCAAACACCATGTAATCTTATTCCTGAATGAAACGATTCAGCAGTGTCTATTATGACTATTTCACATTGCGCTGCTCACATTCCACTGACGCTTACGATGTGAAACAGGTGTTAAATACATTCAAATCTGCATTCTTGCTGCTGCTGTTCCAGAAACAGTCCAGAAAAGTAATCTTTGAATCATTTATTTAGTAGATTTCAATAGTGAAACAAGTCTTTATTAATTGAGAAACTGACTTCATTTTTTACATTTTTGAATATAGATTTTAAAAGACTTAAACAATGAACATTGTGTCAGAACCACTAGTAAATTACATTACTTTGTTTATAATCGTGATCTCTAATTTATTAAAAAAAGTGATTTTCAGTTTATCCAGAATCATGCAGCTTTTGTTTAAATGTTTGGTAACACTTTAGAATAGAGAACACTGATTCACTATTAACTACAACTTTTCCCTCAGTAAATTTCTAATTTGTTGCTTATTAATAGTTTGTAAGGTATTTGTTAAGTTTAGGTATTGGTTAGGATTAGGGATGTAGAATAAGGTCATGTAGAATAAGGCATTAATATGTGCTTAATTAATACTAATAAATGGTTAATATTCTAGTAATACGCATGCTAATAAGCAACTAGTTAAGACACTGTAAAATAAAGTGTTACCAAAAATGTTTATTACTGCATATAATTAAATTAACTCATAAGTTAAATCAAAATGCACCTACATTTTTTTTAGCATTTTGTGTTTTTCTGTTGAATAAAATACTATTCCCTATATATTTCATAATTGAGGATTTCTTTAAAAAAGTTTAAAAATCTTGTCTCGTCTCGTTCTCGTGAACCCAGTCTCATGTCTCGTCTCGTGGGATAAGTGTCTCGTCAAACCCCTAGTAAACAGTAATAGAATTTTCATTTTGGGGTGAACTTATTATTGATTTAAGTGAGCATTAGATGATGGCCAAGGCAATCTAAAAGTAAAAATATAGAATAAATTTGTAATAAATGAAAAATAAAAATCATAATTACAGGTCTGAAACTACATGAAGGTGTGTTATTTATGACAGAATTGTCATTTTTGGGTGAACGATCTCATTAAAGGTCATCTTTAAAAACTCTAATGATTTAATTATACTGTCAAATGCAATATTTAACACATCTTATGCTGCACATTGTTATAATGCCACAATTCACTTGTAGCATTTAAAATTATTGATTTTAATTTTTAATCGTTTAGTATGTAGATTTTAATATCTGATTATTTAGTGGTTAACATTAAAAAAAAAAAAAAAAAAATCACAGAAATGTGCATGTTTTCATGTTTTAGTTTTACAACATAACATAACCAATCAAAAACCACGGCCATTCCAAATCTCATTGGACCTCCTGCTCATGTTTAATAAACACAACAAAAAAATGGACTGGAAGTGACTGATCATGAAACATGAGATGTTATACGACAAATTCAACAGGATTTGTGAAAACAAGAAAAACTATAAAAAGGAGTGTCAGGGACATTGTGAAATTGTGTGTCAACTCGTGAAATTGCGTGCTGTGAGAAACAACACAAATAGCAATGCCTTATTCTTTGTGATTACCGTTTGTCTGTGATTTTATTACGTCACTTTAGCTTTCAACACGGATGGGAAAAAAATCTGATTGAATTGTTCCTGGTTAGAACACGGTATTAGCATTTTACTGAAAGATTTATACATATGCAAATCACATGTCTACGTCATTGTGCATTATTATATCAGGTCATGGTGAGCAATGTTCTCTGTATTTTTTGCCACATCAGTGCATTACATAATTTTTATGATGACATTTGAATTCTATTCATGGAATAGAAAGCGGCTTTGTACAAGCGGAATGCTGTCATTTAATCTATTGAGTCAACACAATAACAGTTAGTTATATACATTTTATGTCTATAGGAAAAAGAGCAGTCTTTCAAGAAAAAGATTTTGACTGATCCTTGTTATCTAAATGTATAATGCATAACACCATGCATTTCACTTGGTCTTAAGCCAGTGAGTGACCTCTCTCAAAACGCTACATCGATTCCTAATAGCATTCATTCGCATCTGTGGAACTAGTGGTTTCTCCTCAGTGAGTAAAGCCGGATGTGCTAGCTTGATCACGCAATGTCCCTGTGATTTAAAAGTAGTAGCCAAAATAGCTCAGCTCTTACAGTCTATTGTGTTGGATCACAAATCTGGTTCCAGCAAAAGAGTGACAAATAACTCAACAAAATTGTTTAATAAAGTCGTTATTTTTGTTTTCTTTAGACACAAAAGGTATTCTTGTAACTTCATAAAATTACGGTTGAACCACTGCTATCACATGGACTATTTTATCAATGTCCTTGAACATGTCTTTTGCATTGATGTCAGGGTCAGAAAGCTCTCGGATTTCATCCAAAATATTAGTATTTAATTTGTGTTCTAAAGATGAACAAAGGTTTTACAGGGTTGGAGTAACATGAAGGTAAGTAATTAATGACAAAATTTTCTTTTTAGATTTTTTTTTTTTTTTTCTTGTGGAAAACATCTACAGCCTTACCTCCTCACTCAAACTTTCTAGTTCAAAAGGAAATAAAAAAGAATACAACTCTTCAAGCATTTTCATGGAGTATGCATCAGTATGCAAATGTAGTCCACAAGTTATGTGTACCTGAATACCCAATTTACATAATACATATTTCATACTATATATCCATGCTCCTACTGAGTGTAATTCATTGTTGGTGCACAGTATTCCAAAGCAAAAACAAACTTAATCGTTGTCTTATTTCATTAAAAACTAACAATTAGTTCTGCCTCTGGAAAGATTTTCCCAATGACGTTGAACTCTCCTATTTTTCTAACCAATCCACTCAATTCTCAATAGATAAATTCGAGTTCTGCCTTATTGTTTTGTCTTGATACATTTCTTTGTTACACCCAGAAACACATTACAAAACAAAAATTTTAAAGTCTCTTGAACATTTTTTTTTAAATTTCCAAAGCGATTACTTCTATGTATTGGTATAAACTTGGTTCAACCACATTCGCCACATTTGTGTCAAGGCCCAAAACAAATTTTGGTTATATGGACATTTACAGAAACCTCAATTTCATTCTTGTCCAAGCTTCTTGGACAAACAAACGTCTAAGCACATTGGATCTCCACTAGAGTCTAGACCATTCGAAATATATTAATCCAGAAGTAAAATGGGTTGTGAATGCCATTTCAAGCAAAGGCAAGAAGGTAAAAAGTCACTGTAAGAAAATAACATGCAGAAGCACAACCAGAAGAGCCAGCTGGCATAGTAGCAGAATCACAAGGACAGTGTTAACGCTTGTATGAAGCATGCAAAAAATCCTCGTAGCTGCCTCAGCAAAACTGGAGACAGTGAAGGCCAAGGCTGCTCAGGATGGTTGATTCCAAAAGTTGAAGCTCCACTGGCGAAAGACTCGTCTGGCTCCTATTGATCCATGGGATTTTCACTGAGCCAATTATCCCTCATTACCCACAGCTCATCACATGCCACTAGTCTGGGAAGACATCCCAATAAAACACTAAAGGCCCTTTCACACTTCCCTTTCTGTACCACTAGCTGATGCAAGCCAATCGATTTCACAATTATGTTATTTTCCATACAGGTTAGCAAACATTCACATCCACTGAGTGCACTGTTTGCTGTGGTTCAGTTGCTGGAAGGCAGGCATACTGAAATAACATTATTATTGTGTTAACAGATGCAATTAACAGACATAACTACTGCATTATCTTGCCTCTGTGTGCTTTCCATATTAATATTTGGGTTTAATCAACATCAATGGCCTGTGGTCACTCCTCTGTGCACTTTAAACACATTCACACTGCTCTCTAAAGCATATAGATTTGGTAGATGTTAACCCTTAATGCGGATTTGTGAAACACAAATCACAGCCAACAGGGAACTCTTTGGAATTACACATTGCTAAAAAAATAATTATACCATATTTTTTTTCACCAACCACACTGACTGAATTGAGTGGAAAGGGGCAGAAATAACACAGACAACCTAAACAATGGCCAACTTACCTGTCAAACAATTACTGCAGTACAATAATGGTTTTAAACTTTGCATAGGGCCTGATAAATGTCACTTTGTGATAAGTCATCTGCCAAATCAGTAATTGTAATGTATGGCCAAAGATTTAATTGTATGAGGTATTAAAATGAGTCTTTTAGACTTTTATGTTACAAGGCTAAAAATGAAAATTAGCTCATGATTTACTCACCGTCAAGCCATCCTAGGTGTATATTAGGGATGCGAGGTATACCGGTAATGGAAAAATACCGGTATATATTTTATTTCAAATGGTTTAATACTATCATTTTGATCAATTCTGTATTTTATACACTACTATTCCGAAGTTCACCTGTCGGCGGCAGTGCTGTGCTTCCCAAATCTGCGAAATCGGTAAATGTGACAGAACAACGCGATGGTTCGTCAGATAAAACTCCATCAACGCACTCGAAACTAGTAAATAAAGACAACAGTAGAAGTGAAATATGGCATTATTTTGCATACAAAACAGATGGTAAAGGTGAACGAGCTTACCTGTATGTAAGCATTGCTATAACAAATCATTTGTTGCCACAGGAGGCACGTATCAAATCTTGCCAAGCATTTGTTACTTGCTCATCCTGAAGTTTAACAAGAATTTACAGAACTACAGGTGAGTTCATCATTCATAAATTCAAATTTAATTAATTCATTTTAGTATCAATAATATGAGGGAATGTTTCTCCTGCACCGTCAACAGCTAATATGAAGCAGCCGAGAGCGAGACACATTTATATTTAATGTTTTTTCTTTGGCTGAGTCTGAAATCTGAAAACAATCAGAGAGAGAGAGAGCTAATAAGGTGATTTTGAATACTCTGAATGTTAGAATAGCACTTTACAGTAAAGCAACCTTTGTTAAAATTCATTAAGCTGACCTAACAGTATTACAGCATGTATTAATCTAGGTCAATAATTAGTTATAAGTGATAAATGAACTAATATATGTTTAGTATGTTAACATTACTTACTAAATTGTTTTCAATTTACTTATCTTTTGAGGCTGGTTATTTGTCACCTAAGGTATCGATTTAGTATTGATACCGAGGAATTACATTCTGGTATTGTACTGAAGACAAAATGATGGCACTGAGCCATCCCTAGTATATATGACTTCTTTCGTTCAGACGAATACAGTCGGACTAAATACACTAAAAAAAATTTAGTGGCTCTTCTAAGCTTTATAATGAATTTTTGAATTCCCAAAAAATTCATCCATTTATCATAAAAAGTACTCCACATGGCTCTAGGGGGTTAACAAAGGCCTTCTGAAGAGAAGCGATGCATTTGTGTAATAAAAATATTGATATTTAATACTTTATAAGCTGTAATCTCTAGTTTCCAGTAACTGTCGTACACATGTACATTAGAGGGTTGTGGATGACATAGCCATAGAGTAAGCTCTGGTGGGAAGTGGCGAACACAGAAGCGCAGAGAAGAGAGCAAAACAAAACACCGGTCATGAATAAGAAGTACAAAACAAGGATTTTTAAAGATGTTGGAGGATTTCGGATATATGGATATATGGATATTTTTCTTACACAAACGCATCGCTTTACTTCCGAAGGCCTTTATTAAACCTTTATGGATGCACTTTTTGGGCTTCACAATCTCAATGCTCATTCACTGCTATTATAAAATTTGGAAGAGCCAGGACGACTCCGGTCGTATTCATCTGAAAGAAGAAAGCCATATATATCTAGGATGGCTTGTGGGTGAGTAAATCATGGGGTGAGTTTAATTTGTGGGTGAACTATCCCTTTAATGTATTTTTGAACACATGGGATCAACAAGAACTACCAAAAGGCTACCTTGAAGGCCTTGTAAAGACACATTACAGACATTTATAGTTTTACATATGATGAAAAGGTCTTATAATGCAAATATTTTTCATAATTTTAGAAAGCAACTTGTTACAAATTTCCCTGACAGAACTCATGAAATCTGAGAAAACGGGACTCCACACAGGAGGTAAACACACCAGTCCCAAGCATGCTTGAGATCAATAGCAAATCAGACACAGGGGACCACCAATGTCTGAAGCAGTTAATAAGAGGATCTCTCATTGTCATTTGTCATTAAGTCTTATTATCATCATGCAGTGCTGAAGAAAGAGGCAGCTAATGACAAGCTTGGACTTATTTACAGTAATAAGGGAAATTATATCTACACTGGCTGGCTCTCAATCAATTTTCTTTACAGTAAATTTAAATGGGTCACAATAAGTGCAACGAAATGCTTTGACCAATATTTTAACAATATTCACAATTTTCTACTTGGCTACTGGTTCTTTAATATTGGGTCTACAAATAAAGGCCACCATTTCACCTTTTAAGTCTAAAAAAAACTAAAAAAAAAAAAAAAAAACTTTTTACAACCATGCATTCCCAGATAAGAACTGCATGTATTTTTAGCAGTTAGAAACAAAGAAAGAAATCAATTTGTGACTATCTAGATCGACAAACAATTTTGCATTAATATTATTATTACAGATTGCAAAATACTGCAAAATACAAATTTATTTCTTCCATGTAGTCTATCAAACTGTTTTATTGTTGATACTGTTATAAGCAGAAATATAATAATAATAAAAAAATCACATCAGGATAATATTGGTTATTGGACATTTACACAAAATTATCTGTATCATGTGAAAACAACTAGTCTGTTTCAGTCAATCCATAGTCATCATTTTAGTTTTTTTTTTTATTTACTTAAAAATTTAAGGCATAAATTAAATTTAAATTATGTTTTACATTTTAGTGGTCTGTTTTTTGTTTGTTTGTTTTTTCAGTGTACTTATGACAATCTCAAACGATAACTATTCATAACCAGTGTAATTGGGGAAAATGCCTTTTATCTACGCCAGCTATCAAAACAAGAGTGTAAAACAGCAATCACCGTGATTACAAAACCGACTGAAAGCAAAACTGCAAAAACTGTTGTTAAACTGATTCAATTAGGCTACTTTAAATATCCACACAGTCTGGAATCATCCAGACAAGAAAAAGGCCGGCGATATCATGGCCATGTTACGTAGGCAGCTAAAAATGCTATCTAGTTAGGCAGCTCACTAGGTTTTGAGACACAACCCATCATTTCAGAGGGGATCTCTCTCTAAATAATCAGGATTGCGCTCCGTGTCACTGACAGCTGATGGGCAAACAAGTCATGTAAGATAAGGGTGGAGGCACTAAATAATCAGAAATGGAGCTCATGCTCTCACTCTCTTGGGTCCGTGGATGTGAGAAATGATACCGCATGCGGCTGTACCGCTTTTCATACTAACCATGGAGATGCCACATTTTATGACAAATAAAAATAATGCCAAACGCAATTCAAGCATATCGGTCATGGGCATATATTTGGAGGTATGTTACCTCGCTGCAAAATCGTGCCCCACGGCGCAACCACGGTTCAACAGATTTTCACCATTTTTCTCCAATAACGTAGGCGAGTCGCGGTACAAATCCGTCTCCTCGAGCCCCTTACATGACCGCCGCTTGCTAATATCAGCAAATCCGATGACTAGAAACACGCACTTCCCATTGTCACCATCCAAAACATGTTACATGTGTCAGAAAGTGTGCCTCTCACCTCGCAGATCTGTGCCCATTTTCCGCCCGTGCCCAGCAGCCGCTCCAGCAGGATGACGTCACGAGCGCCACTCTCTGCAGCAGAAGACGAGCGCGAACACGCGTCGCGTAGCGCAGGGAAATAAAAAAAAAAGGGGCGTGTGTGACGCTCACCGCAACGAGCAGAATACATGCCCTACTTGTCCTGCTTGGAGTCGGGGTTTCAAGTAAGGTGACTGTGATTCAGCTTTTTTTAGCAGTGAAATGAAGATAAAAAGCATTTATTTCGGATTGGTTGCACATCAAGGTGATGACTGAAGGTACGCCACACAGTGCAGGCTAAGTTTTATTTTGTTTGTTGCATTCAGCCGTCATGTAGATCAGAAGATGTTAAACTTTTTGATGCCAAATAACTGCTAAAATATAAATGCAGCTGCATCGTTTATTGTATAATGACCTGTTTAGCCTATACTATGTGAAGAACCCTTACAAAAATTAACCATGGTTTTATGATAGTAAAAGTGTAGTAACCATGGTTTTCTAGCGCATTGATTACCATTTGTACAACCATAGTTTTACTACAAATACCAAGGTTAAACTATGGTTAGTGTAGCAAGACCATGGTTCATTTGTGGTTACCATGATTTAACTATAGTAGGCTAACCATGTATTTTTTATTTATTTTTATTTTTTATTTTTCTAGTAAAACTAGGTTAATTTTCAAAACATTTAAATATTACATGTGATACTATACAGACAATTTAAATATTGGCTTTCCATTGATATTGCACTAGAGCCAAAGCTAATGGTTAAAATTTTATCTGGAGAATATTACCTAATTTAAATATTTTCTTATGTAGGCTATTGTATTAAAGGGATAGTTCACCCAAAAAAAAAAAAAAAAAAAATCTGTTATTTATAACCAGTGTTGGGGAAATTTTTAAAAGTAATGCATTACAATATTGCATTACTCCCTAAAAAAAGTAACTAATTACGTTACTTAGTTACTTTTTATGGAAAGTAATGCATTATATGGCCTTTAAATGCTTGTTTGTTTTTAATAGAAATAAATACACCTCAGGCTAAAGGAAAATGCATGTCTATATAGAATGCAGGAGAAGAAAGTTCAACACTCTTCAGCAAATAAAAAAAAATGAGGCACAAATGTGATTTATCTAAAGTATTTAGTATTAGTAGTATTTAGTTTAGTAAGTATATAAAGTATTAGTATGATTGAACTGGATCATCAAAGGTCAGCAGCAATAACACTGGTTAATAAAATGGGATTAAATACATAAAATATATTTGTGTTATTTAATTATTGCAGGTTTGCGTCATATTCTGAGTTAGCATTTAACAGTTTTCATTCATTCTGAATGTTTACACGGATTCTGCAGATTCAGGAGAATAATGCATTTTTTTCTACCCACTAGAGCAGTGGTTCCCAACCACGTTCCTGGAGGCCCCCCAACACTGCATGTTTTCCATGTCACCTTCATCAAACAAACCTGATTCAGATCATTAGCTCATTAGTTGAGACTCCAAGACCTGAAATGGGTGTGTCAGACAAAGGAGAGATGCAAAATGTGCTGTGTTGGGGGGCCTCCAGGAACGTGGTTGGGAACCACTGCACTAGAGCAATGGCATATGTATGTGTGTATATATAATATATATATATATATATATTTTTTTTTTCAATTCTAATTAAATTAATTAGATAGCAGAGTGACTCAATGGTTTGATTTAATGGAAATATAAGGAACACATATAAAATGTGCTGCTTATAGGTATACAGTAAGTCACTCTGGACAAACAATTTGTCTTAACCTTATGTGTAGTCAAGAAGACAATGCATATCAAGCTTTTTTCTAAACCTGGTGGGACATATTAAAGAAAAAAATCTTCTGAAACAAACAGAGGCATTTAACTAGTGCAACTTAAGTCTTAAGAAAAAAGTAGCTCTAATGCAAATCAGTTACTCATAACATTGCTCAGATCCTAGAACATCATGAAGCAAACCTGTCTAATCTGTGGTGGAAATAATAATTTTACAAGTGCTCTGTTGTCCAGAGGTTTGCTGTTTGACAGTGTTAAACAGCTGATCAAATGTGCAACAAGCGCAGTGCAGAGATTGAGAAGCAACCTTCCAGTCTGAACCCTAAAACAAGTGCTGTTTTAGAGGACATTGTTAAAGTAAGACATTAACGCCATCTTGTGGTTGTACTCTAACCACGCACGAAGAACTGCAGTGAAAATCTGCCTACAGGGACTGGACAAAATAATGTGAATACAAACATAATAGCGGTTAATATAATTTGTGTAGGCTACAGTAAAATGTTGTCTTCCAGTAAGACAATCCAGGTTGTATATCAGTGTAGTATAAGTTGTGTTCAGCACAAGTCGTAGGTGAAAAAAACGACTAATCATGGGAGCCGTTTAGCAGACGCGTCTGTAACTTAGCCCAATTGTTTGGTGTTTTAAGAACAACAGTCTTTATGACTGTGTACGGCAAGACTTCATTAGCAAAGACGAATATTAAACGAAAACTAAAAGTGCACGATAAGGACTGTCAAACACTAAGAAAGGCAGTCTAGACACCACAGAACTACTGCACTAAAGTGACAGCAAATCTAAATATTCACTTGAAGATGCCTTTTCCACAAAAAACGATAATCAGAAAGAAAACTTCACAAAGCCGACATAAATGAAAAAGCATCTATCCATCTATCTATCTATCTATCTATCTATCTATCTATCTATCTATCTATCTATCTATCTATCTATCTATCTATCAGCACTGCAAATACTTCTTTAACCAAAGTCATTGCATGTCATACTAGACATGACTTACAGCACCAAGAGTTTCATCAGACCTTTATCTGTTCCCTTACAGATAACAATGTTCTATCTTGTTATATGCAAGGGATTATTACATGGCCGTGTGCATTCCGGTGTCCTCGAATAGCCTTTAATGAGACCAGTAATTCCTAAACACCTGCTGCAGATGAAACGCTGTCATCTTCAGCGCAGCTCAATTAAAGGAAGTGTTTTCCCCATAACCCTTCCATGTACACACACACAACACATGCACGCACACACACACACACACACACACACACACACACACACATTCTCTCTACAGTCTTTTTAATTCAGACATTTCAAAAAGTGACAACCACACTATGGGCTAATTACTAGCCTGTCATCTACCTTTGTATTTTGATGGATTCCATTCATGATGTGCTGTGCTTTTCCATAGCTTTTTAGCAATAAATGCTTACTGAGGATATTATTAGCTTCTGTTTGCTTAGCAACGATAGCATGTGCCTGAAATGTGTCGTGCTTTTTTTCGCTGTAATTTAAACACTGAGACATTGGAGACGTGCAGTATTGAAGCAAAGCAAGAAATTAGAATGACATCTCTTAGCTGGACACAACTTGATTGCATATTTGCATATGCATATTCGGGATATGGTATGTTCCGCATAATAATAATAATAATAAGTGCATTTCTATTAAAGCCAAATGGAAATCAATACACCTGCAAACAATATGCATCACTCACATCCTGTATTACAAGAATACTATCAACAGGGGACAGCAAAAGATAGAGCTTCTCAAAGGGGGCAAACAACTGCATGCACCACAACCACAAAAGTGCTGTTGCATATTAAATCACTGATATCATGACAAAAAGAAATATGATTGTGCATAAAGTGCAACTACTTTAATATTGTGTGCTAATTTAGATAATCAACATAACTGTATTATTTATTGTCCTCGTTGTATTTATTGCAGGAAAGCAATTCCTTATGCTTAATAAATTAAAATGAAATATAAATGCAAAATGTAAATATATTATTTAAATATTTTTTGTAAGATGTTAGCCGCAATATTCACATCAATATTTGTCATAGACCAGCCAACAGATAAACTCAAACTGAGACACCTAGTGAGCCATTAAAAATCTTAAGTCAAAGAAATATATTTGAAACCAACCTAAATTATGTTCAGATTCTGAATTTGTTGCATTGAAAATGCAAACACATAGTTTGTTTTCTCTGTGAAATTTTGTGGTCAAACAATGAAAAAGCACGTATGTGCTAATAATATGACTCAAGTGGCCATTGAACACACTGAGAGGATAAAATGAACAAACAAGACCTAAGTGAAGGGCTTGATTATAACCAGCATACAATATGCATATCAACCTAGATTAGGCACTTAATGCCACAAAAAGGATTGTTGGCTTACTAAAGACTTTGTAATTGCAAAGGGAGGAGATTTTTTAAAACTAACACATCGAGTGAAACTTGTGCACAAAAAATTCTAGTAATCTTTCTGTTAATGACACTGTGCAGATAAATGTGTGAAAATCACGTTCAGCAATGACAATAGTACAGACCTCTGCATTCTTAGCTTGAGCCACAGATGTTGCCATAGTAACAGAGTATATCTTATCAAGTATGGCTCTTGTGTGTGTATATGTGTGTGTGCGTGTTTTCTGGAACTTATTTGGGCTTTCAGTGTAGGTATGACAACAGGCTGTTGAGTTGTTACACTGATTTGCATGTTAATAGATTTAACAGCTACGGTGTGTTTGTTTAACCCCTAGCAAGGGTCTGCATCAATTACAGTCATATAGCTTGAATTAGGACCAATATGGGCTTTTATGTAAATGGTATAAGATACTTGTAAACTAAAAATAGTCGCTTCGGATGGGAGCGAATCAATTCAACATTGGGGTGGATATGGTTGCCAGTGCAGTGGTATTAACGGTACATTGAGCCAGTACTTACACCTCAGAAAAATCCAGTTTCATAATGATTAAAATATTGTGCATCCTAAGGGAACTGACAATCCAAGGCAGGGATGATTGACAGGTGAAACTGTTCCAATCCACGGCTTTGACGCTCATGCAATCCGCCAGGAGCTGTAAGGCAACGATCATGAATTGTCCCCCTTCTTACCCCTTAATTCAACAATCTCTGCATAAAACAAGACGGGTGGCCATTGGCCCTTGTTGCATATCCATAAAGACTAAATTGTTTGAACCTTTTAGACTTTATAGCCCCCGCTCAGCTCAGGGAATCGCCTGGCGCACATCCCATTGTCAAATATAATGAGGGTGTTTGATGTGAGGGCACTGTGGTACATAATGAGGTGTGCTGTTCTGAACACATAAAAGTACATCTGGCCTATGTTGGACCGCTGCGGGAGAAACTTTGAGCCCCGGTGGCCTGGACAGAAGATTTGGGTCCATTTTAATGGAGATCTGTATAAACTACATGTAGTTCTGAACTTTGTTTTATATTTGGAAGAAAAGCAGTAGTGGATACAAAAAATGCATTGCATTTTAATTCAGTCACTTAATTGAACTATTTCAGATACATGCATGAAAGGATCTCAGAGAAAGATGTTGAAGAAGAACAGTTCTTGTCTACAAAATGAAAGCTAATGAGATCAAAAAGAATTGGGGGAAAAATACAAGTTTTGAAACAGCAGGGTGAGTAAATGACTTTTCAGTCTTTTCATTAGAGATTTTTCTTACATAAAATAATGCAATTCTATGATAAAAACAATTCTACAAAAAAAGGCATTTTAATTGGTCAACTGTCAATTAACTTTGGATTAACATCTAATTTTATGTAATTTTACTATAAAGTACTACCAAAATCATGGTTTTTGGAAGTAAAAACTACGAATTACCATTAAATTTACAATATAAAACTGCTTTATGTATCTGGTCATCAATATTGCTGCCTGTATAACTTAAAACTATATACAGTACTGCTTGAAAGTTTGTGAACCCTTGTATATTTTCATGTTCTAAAGTGTGTCAAATCAAACAAATGAGATGAAAATACTTTGTAATTTATTTATTCAGGGAAATTATCTCATATTACATATCTGTGAGTGGCAAAATTATGTGAATCTTTAGGATTAGCAGTCAATTTAAAGGTGAAAGAGTTGGAAAGACTATTAGGTGTCACTGCATGCTTGTTTTATTTAATAAACAGGGATTTAGGGGTTTGATCAAGTTTGTGGAAGCGAATCATAGCATGGACAAGAGAGATCAGAAAAAGAATTGCTGTTGCTCATCAGGCTGGAAGAGAGTTTGGACTCCACAAATCCACAGTCAGACAGATTGTGTACTACTGGAGTAAATTCAAGACCATTACCCTCCCCAGAAGTGGTCGACCAACAAAGGTCACTCCAAAAGTAAGACATGTAATAGTCTGCAAGGTTGCAAAAGGCCCCAGGATAACTTCTAAGCAACTAAATGCCTTTCTCACATTGGCTAATATCAATGGTCATCCATCATCAGGAGAACACTGAACAACCATGGCAGAGAAATGCACCGCTCTCCAAAAAGAACATTGCTACACTTGTGCAGTTTACTAAAGATCATGTGGACAATGAACAGGTTTAATGAAGAGATGAGACAAAAATGGTGATGGTAGTATTATGGTTTGGGCCTGTTTTGCTGCATCTGGAACAATGAATTCTGAATCATACCAGCAAATTCTAAAGTAAATTGTCGGGACATCGGTCCACAAGCTGAATCTCAAGAGAAAAAGGGTCATGCAGCAAGACAGCAACCCCAAACACACAAGTCGGTTTATGAAAGAATAAAAAGAAAAACAAAGTTAATGTTTTAGAATGGCCAAGTCAAAGTCCGGACCTTAGTTCAATTGGAATGTTGTGGAAGGACCTGAAGCAAGCAGTTCCCAGAAGGAAACCCACCAACATCACAGCTGAAGCAGTTCTGTCCGGAGGGATGGGCTAAAATCAGCAGTTACAAGAAACTTTGGTAACACTTTCTATGAAGCCCAAATTTATAATACATTACAAGGGCATTATTAAGGCATTATAATGAATGCATAATGCATTATAAAAACCCTTATAATATGTTATATCATCTTATAAATAATCATAACAACAATTATAATACATTATCATGCTTATGCATTTGTGGTTGTAACTTTTAAAATTCTGATTATTTATAACACACAATTTTAAATCTACTTTTACATTTATAGTGAACTATATATCTTGACATTGTTTATTTAAGATCTGCACAGTACCTTACTACATCTTGTAAGTGGTTAGGTGTGGAGTGTTATTTAAGTATTCCCTGTGAGGCTAATATTAATTTTGATGTGAGCTAGTTAATCATTTCAACTGAAAAAAAAAGGATATGTTTATATGTTAGGTGACATTTTATTTTGATGCTCCTCTTAGCCTATTGACTATAAGAAACTTTGCAAATACATGTCAACTAACTCTCACTAGAGTTAGTACAGCTTAGGTTAAGGTTAGGTATAATGTTGATGTACTTGCAAAGTTGCTTATAGGCAGTTTGTCTGTTGTGGAACCATCAAAATGAAGTGTGAGCATATATTTAACAGACATGCTATACTAATACTCCAATGACTGCTAGTTGACATGTAGTTGCAGAGTTACATATCAACAGCTATCTAAAGGGTGCCATCAAAATAATCAAACTGATAGTACAATAAAAATAGTTCAAATGTGTCATATTACACATTCATCTGATATGATATGTGATCTTATGGCTGTTTGAGAAAAAAAAAAGAATATATATATATTATACTTATAAGTGGTTGTTGATGGCTTTAAATAAAACAGCATAAGAAAAATGTCAAGATATGAGACTTATAATACATTATAACTATGAAAAACATAATCCATTGTAACTTAAGTGTATGCAACGTGTTCATTGTGTGTTATAAATCATCATACTCTTAAAAGCTATAACCACAAATAAGTAAGTATTATAATACATTAAAACTTTTCTTATAAATATTCATAAGATGATATGACATATTATGAGGTTTTTTATAATGCATTATGCATTCATTATAATTCCTTAAGAATACCCTTATAATGCATTATAAATATGGACTTCATAGAAAGTGTTACCGAAACTTTTACTGTAGCTGCAGTTATTGCTGCAAAAGGAAGTTATACCAGATACTGAAGCAAAGACTCAAACACAGTACTTTTGCCACTCACAGATAATTAACACTGGACCATTTTTCTCAATCAATAAATAACAAAGTATATATTTTTGTCTCTTTGATTGCTTGGATTCTCTTTATCTACTTTCAGGACTGTGTGAAAATATGCAGAAATATAGAAAATTCTGCACTGTCTGTCTATCAAAGTCTATCTAACAAAGCATGTACAATTTAGGTTAAAACGATATAAGAGCTAGCAGATTCATCACAGGATGTTAGCAACTTAAATGCGGTTATCTATCAGTGTAGAAATAAAGATGGACGACGGACGTCATGCCTATGGAGAACTTTGACGTAGCCAATTGTTAGAACGAACCAACAGGATGCCCATAACTTTTACCACTGGCATCCTGATACACTGTATTTGGTTAATACTTAACCTGCACATCCTGCCACCAGCCTGTTAGGCACAAAGAAGCAAACTGGGTAGAGCAGCCCAGTGAAGGAATGGACTTCCCTCTTAAGACTAGGCTTCCCTCACTCAACTGATCGCCAATGGCAGTAAGCTGACACTTCATGAATGCATTGAGCCATCAATCCAGTCAGTTGTCAGCACTCACTGAGAAAAGGACGAGAGAAACAGGATTGGGATCCGTCTCCCATTGACTTCTAATAGACCTGAATGGCCAGCCAACTCTAAGAGGATGTAAACGGTATCTAACAAGCGGTGAACATCAGGAGATCAAAGGTGCTCCTGCTGGTTGATGTATGGATTCCCTTCATGTAGAATATTTTAAGAACAGAAATGTAAAAAACGCTTTGATTTGTCAGCGAAATGATCTAGATTAAAATCAAACTTGTGAAAAAATACCTCGAGTGTCCTTACTGTGAGAAAATATCACATTTTCCTAGGTGAAGATTGTGTTGTGTCCAGGGAGTGACAAAGTCTTAGCCAGCTATATATATATACTAATGTAATATCATACAGAGAATGGAGAAGCTAAATCTCTATCGGAAACACTTCCTCTCAGTAGTAAATGCTGATAATTACTGTAGAGAAGAGACTTCATGTGTCTTCCCAGTGGTTCACAAACATCTCACCTTATGCTGCCTTGTGAAGAAAAGAAAACTAGGTTTTCTAAAAAGAGCGAGCAAGTATTGTTTCCTGCTCTGCTTTTAAAGGTAATGTCCCATTTAATTTGCATGTACACCAAACATCCAACCTATGTCATTTCAGTAATCAACATGCTTTAGATGACAAGACAAATAATTATGCAATTTATAATGGCCTGCTAATTAAGGACATAATGACAGGTTTTTCTAAGTGCTCAAGCACTGCAGGATACTAGCGGAGGTCAGTTTCATTCTCCATCATGGTCTTGCCTACCTACTGGTCAAGTAGAGTCCTTAAAGAGCTACTGTGTTTTCACAGCAAGGTCCCCAAAAAAGACGGACCACCTCCCACATTTCATAACCCCCCCTTCACTCTCAGTGACAATCCACTTTCAGTAAAAAGCCACAGTGGGAGGGAGTGTACCACAATGTGAGGGAGAGGGGGTGGGGAGATGACAAGGCTCTTACAGTTTCTGCTCAAACAGAAGGAGAAAATCTTAGTTTGTTTCACAATACCCTGCATATACTCTCCAAAGACCAATTACCAATAACACAGCTTGAAAACAAGTCCAAAATGAACCAGATTAAACAAAGAATTTAATACTTTTGGTCATCAGCGTTTACCAGAGACGGTTAATGAGGTTGTAATGTTCCTACATTTAGAATATAATGTGTAATACATATAAGACAAAGTTTGTTTGGTTTTTTTGGAAAAATAAATTAAAGTAGAAGATTGCAACTCAGTATTTATGTAACATATTAATGGTATAATGTTACCAACACGCACACAAACAAACACATGTAATGTAACGTAATCTGGTTTACATAATCCTACAAAATATTAAAATAAATAAATATTACAATACATTTTAAAATGCTCATAATCAGATTATAGTTACTTTATTGTGGATTACATGTTATTCACAAAATGGTAAATTATTAATAATTTATTGATTCTTCTCTTTTAAAGTTTCCTTTCCCTAAATTATACTGTGTGTCATATCATTTGTCTTACTGTATTCACAATATAAAATGGCCATGTAAATGTCATTCAAATAATTTTGTGATGCATGCTTCTGAATTTGGGGGAAATAAAGCACCACTCAAGCAATTCGTCCATGTATGAGACAAATAATTATGCAAGTTACTAAACACTGTATATCTGTGAAACACTGTGTCATCATCAGTGTTGGGGAGTAACAAGTTACATGTAACAAAGTTACATAATTTAATTACAAATTACTGAGGAAGTTACTGAGGAAAAAAAAAGTGTAATTAAATTACAGTTACTTATGAAAATGTTAACGATTACAAAGAGGGTTAGATCTGAACATTTTCACACATACACACACACAGACAGATTTAATTGACTGCATAATTAAGACTATAATAAGGAAAACCAATGTTTCAGGACTCAAGAGTTTAGGACACAAGCTTGTTCAATAACTCTGTTATTTTCTATTTGGGTTTATGGATATGCTTTTTTTATTTTTTTTTTTTTTTTTTTTAAGATTGACTGTTTTTTCCAAGGCCAATGTTTTGAATGTTATTTTTTTAGATGCCAGTGTTTCCTGTCACAGCTTTTCAAAGATTTGATTTCGAAAACAGTGTCATAGCTATTAAGCTATTAAATTATTTCTTTTTATGATTTTAAATCAGTATTTAACCTTAGAACGATCTCAAAGTAAAGGTGCTAAAGTCTGATTTTGTGATGGCTGTGCTGTAAAATGTATTTTTATAATCTTTTTTAAGTGATGAAGGATTTTGAAAGTCTGACAGTAATCAGTCTGTATGTATGTTTGTGTGTATATATATATATATATATATATGAAGAGTTCTAAATCCATCTGATGTCTTTCTTTACTTTATAAAGATATTTCTTTAAAAATACTTCAGGTTTCTATGTAAGTACTGGTACTTCTGATTGAGCTGATGCTGGGATTTTAGCGAGTTTGAAGTAAAAGTATTTTATGGACGTATAATATGGGTCGAGAGCATTCACTCAGTATCATTATCTCATTTTTGATTGAGGTGGCTTTTAGAGGGTTTTGCATCTGAACTCTTCATATATATATATATATATATATACACACACACACACACACACACACACACAGATGCGGTCGTACTTATTAGCCCCGATTGGTAAATGAGCAACAAAGGCTGAAAATATGTACAGTATATACATCTACCAGTTCTCAGGTTGCCATATAGGTATGTATGTACGTGTATATACATCTAAACATATATATGTGACCCTGGACCCCAAACCCAGTCATAAGGGGCAATTACATTTTTATTTAAATTGTAAAACATAATAAATAAGCTTTCCATTGATGTGTGGTTTGTTGGGATAGGACAATATTTGGATGAGATACAGCTGTTTGAAAATCTGGAATCTGAAGTTTTGATAAATTTACAGTAGGAAATTAACAAAATATTTTCATGGAACATGATCTTTTAATATCCTAATGATTTTTGGTGTAAAAGAAAAATGGATAATTTTGACCCATACGGTGTATTTTTGGCTATTGCTACAAATTTAACCATGCTACTTAAGATTGTTTTGTATTTTGTGGTCCAGGGTCACATATATAGTAGAAACCAGCATTTTTTCATTCATTCACTTCATTCAATGAATAAATTGTAGAAACTTAACAACTAAAATAGATTCTTTCACAATCAATAGAAATCAAGAAGTCAAGGAAAGTCAGACAAACTAGACAAAGAAAAGCAGGTTAACATTATTAAGAGCAAGCAGACTATATAGCAGACGAGTGACTTTATTATAATAGGACTTGTCAAAGAATAGTTTTGCAACTTCTTGTGTTTCACATTACTATGTGTTACGCAAACACATGTTGATGTGTCAAGGGCATAAATAAGTCTTACTGAAAATATTGAAAGAACAGTTTTCTTTTGCATTACATGTACACATACTGTTAACATTAAAGTCATAATGCATTTAATAGTTATTGTACGCTCATGTTTTGAATTCTTTGAACGTTTTAGCTGGAAGTCAAGTCAAACGCTTGACTTCCATTCTTTGAACGTTTTAGCTGGAAGTCAAGTCAAACGCAACAATGCAACAATGTCTAACATACACAGCTTCTTCTGCGAGTGGTAAAAGTTCTACCTAACCATAACACTACCATTTAAGAGTGCATGGGGGGCACTGTCATACATACTTTTATGTGTGCATGGTATTTTATGTGCAAGTCACTTTGCAGTGTTTCTACAACAAACTTGTCAATTCTCGAGCATTCACCAGTGTGAAAATGTCAGCATAAAAAGCAACATGTCTGTTCAGACACAAATGATATATGTGCATACAGCTCATGCACATATAATGGCACCATGATTCATAGGCAGTGTTGAGGAATAGTACAGCAAGTGTATGTATAGACTACTCCTGCTGAGCCCTGACAGTGTGAGTTAAGCACAGCCAACCCACTCATTTGCTAATGCCCTTTTGGAACAGGATTTCAACTATTACATTCTGATAGTGTGGGGGTGGTGGGGGTTGGGGGGTGGTATAAAAAAAGGATAAACATGCAGGAATCTATAGCCATATAGAAATGTAATCTGCAAACAATATTAAGCCAAAAAAATCTATTAACCCAAAACACAGAGGCCAAAATAATAGGTTATAAAATAACAAATTTGTTGGCAATGATTATAGCGGCACAGCACCGGAGCTTGTTTCTGATAGTGGGTTCCAGTGGGTTCAGATGTGGTAAACTTCATTTGAGGTAACTGTTGCCTCACTATGGCACTCAATCGTCTGACACGGCATGTGAAACCACTGGCAGCGGTGTGACTGTGACTGACCATATTGTTTTCTCTCTCACGCTTAACAATCTCAATTTCTCTCCATATCCGAATACATGTCATGCTGTTTCTTTCTTTTTATCTTAGCCAATTTCATCCTCTCTTTCTCTTTCTTTACCTCTTCCTCTCTTTCTGACACACGCTGACATGGGTGGCCCAAAGTGACATAGCCGTTGCTGGCCAAGCCTCATTACCGCGGCACAAATGTCAGCCACACCACAATCACTGTCCCGCTGAGGACAGGGTAACGGCCTCTACTCAAGCCTTTTTTTTTTTGACTTATAACTATGAATGTGTGCTATGGGTATTTTTGCATTTTAGCTTAATGTGTTGAGTAACCAGGACGAATATCTTTATGCTGGGTTTTGATACAATATGTTCAACTTGTGTATTTACAACAAACTGGAGCTGTTGTCCAGCTGTCAATTTATGCAGCTTTTCAAAAGTTCATTCAAAAAGTTATTTGCAGTGTTTACCCACTCACACATAACACACTCTCAGTTCTGTCATCTGAACATTTTTTTTTTATTATTAAAATTAGATTCATATGAAAATGCGTAGTTCTTCCTCAGCTGGAAACCCGATATCTAATCGAAACAATAACTTCAAACTTCTGTCATTGTAACAATGGCAGACAAACTCACTGTCACTATATCCTGCCATTCAACTCAAAAGATGTAATGCCCAGGTCCAAATGAAGGCCTAAAGGGTTAGTTCACCCAAAAATGAAATTAGCCCATTATTTACTCACCCTATGTCTTCCTTCTTTAAGATAAATTCAATCAGAGTTATATTAAAAAATGTTCTGGCTCACCCTAGGTTTAGCAAGGAAGTGGGTGAGTGTTTCTCTTCAACAGTCCAAAACAAGTCTAATAAAGTGCATCCATCTATAATAAAAAGTATCTCACATGTCTTCGGGGGTGAATAAAGGCCTCCTGTAGAGAATCGATGTATTTTTGAAAGAAAAATATCCATATTTAAGACTTAATAACCACTTTAATCTAGCTTGTGTATGTGCCATTCAGAAGTGATGAATGCAGACCAAAATGAGAGACCAAAGCAAAACAATGGTAATGAATTAGAAGTACAAACAAGGATTTGTAAAGCAAAATGCCGGAAGATTTCAATATTCGATGTTCCTGGCTGGTGGAACGATCTTCCTACCCCTATCCGGAATGCTGATTCCCTGACAAGCTTCAAGCAACAGCTGAAAACTCATCTCTTTCAATGCTATTTGGTTTCATCATAAAAAAAAAAAATAAAAAAAACACTCTCTTTATTCCTCCCCTTTCTAGCTTGTACTTGTTTTTGGAACAACACTTGAAACTTGGTATTATGAGCACTGCCTGTGTCTGTTTGCCTCTTTAAGACGAATCACTTTATGTATTCCCAGTTGTAAGTCACTTTGGATAAAAGCATCTGCTATGACTAAATGTAAATGTAAATAAGCCAAGAGGAGACTGGTTTTCCTTTGCTGGTTTGAAACTTTGCTTCCTTTGCTCCTGTAAACAAACGTTGGTTTCCACAAAACTCACAGGTGCATGTTCAATGCCGATGTCCTACGTCATCTGCCTTTATTCACCCTAAGGATCTGTGTGAGACAATTTTTATTACACTGTAAAAAAATAAATAGTTGAGAAAACTTAAAAAGTAGGGCAACTTGATGCATTAAGGCTTCTGAGTTTTCTCAACAGTAGTTTTTTAGTTTTTCTTAGTAAAGATACTTTGTTTAGCCAACATAAATTTGTTTGTTCATGCAATGCTGATTGTCTTATTTTGCTAATAGAAAAAGTCTTGTCACAGCAACTGGAACAACAATTACTGTCATTGGGGTAATTAATTTTTTTATGTCAGTATTTGTGTGTGTGTGCG
This sequence comes from Cirrhinus molitorella, assembly GCA_033026305.1. Classification (NCBI taxonomy): domain Eukaryota; kingdom Metazoa; phylum Chordata; class Actinopteri; order Cypriniformes; family Cyprinidae; genus Cirrhinus; species Cirrhinus molitorella. The sequence goes on from CM065120.1 coordinate 32,068,591, forward strand.
TGTGTGTCAATTTGTTTGTTTACAAATGACAAACAGTGAATTGTTATAGAATCCTTCATAGATAACTTAGTCTAATATGCAGACAACATTGTCTTTGTTTGTAAAACATCTTACAAGGCTAAGATATCCAGCAAACAGAAGTAAGTGGTTGAACAAACTCTAGGCCTCAAAACTAGACACACAGACCTCAAGAACGGTTGCAATTAACAAATGTTAAAAAGATGAGTGACTTTAGATCACAGTACAACAAATAACTAACAATAATGACAAAATGACAACAAAAAGTTTAAATTAAGTCAGTAAACAGCAAAACAATAATCCTATAACAGTAACTGCTTAATTTATTCATGCTGCAATGCATGCTGGGAAACCACAAAGCCTTAACACTTCAACAATACGAAATTCTTTGTTCAGACAACTGTGTTTGACTAGTTAGAACAACATTTGGGGCAATTTTGTTGGTCTGACAGGGGGTTTTATGTTGTTTCAAGAAAAGAGCATTTTTTAGTATTTGACACACAAAATGTTTTGTAAAGTGGAAAACATGCATTTGCATTTTTTTACAGTGTATGGATGCATTTTGTTTGTTTGTTTTGGACTGATGAAGAGAAACACCCACCAATTGCCATAATAAAACTTAGGAGAGCCAGAACAATTTTAAATATAACTCTGATTGGATTCGTCTGAGGTATCAGACTGAAGAAGGAAGTCATATACACCTGGATGCCTGGAGGGTGAGTAAATAATGGGCTAATTTTCATTTTTGGGTGAACTAACCCTTTAAGGTTTTAAATCCAATGTTAATAACTAAAGAAAATTTACACCTGGCAGTGTTGTAATACTCGAGTCCAGACAAGAGTCCAAGCCGAGCTCCTGAAAATATTGTCTTAGACCTGGACTTGAGAATGACTTGAGTATTACATCACTACCTTCTAGTTACAAAAGTCAATAAAGTTCTACCCTAAATTCACTAGGTGGATAAGTTTACAGTACATGCACTCATTTTTGAGTGAGAGAGAATGAATGAATTCAATCTGATTGCAGATTTTAAAAGTACTATTTATATTTACCCTAATCTTTGCCACCTGTCTGCAATATTGGCTTACATGTACATTACACATATTGCGCAACTTTTGCGCATATGCAGAGCATCTTTAGTCGCGTTCAAATGAAAGTCACAAGCTCAGAGAAAGCCACTGTGAGCTTATACCCAAAGGCAATTAGCATGTTTACCTTAATAATGACATATCTAAAAATATTTTATATATATAAAATATATCTTTTTCTTGTGTATTTCAGTCTTCTTCATCAACTAGTTCTTTCCACCTGCCATGTTACTTTTACTTCTAAACACCTTCATAAAAAAAGTACTCTTTATAATAGCATTAACATTTAACATAAAATTTCGTTCACTGACAGGCTACACACTATAAAAACTAACACAAAACTTCTATATAACATAAAACAATATTTGATTTCTAGATAATGTAACCCACAAAACTCGTAACAGTTTGAAATGAACTGTTCTGGGGTCTAAAGGCTCTTTGCCTCCACCGCACCATCAAGGACAACTCTGAACTGTTCCACCATGTGATTGAATTGCTTTCAGGCAATTCATCTCACTCAAAATGTTCACCTCTCCATTTCGTTTTGGCGCACCGTGACGCTTAACCCTTGTTGCCATAGTGATGTTTCACCGTGGATAACAGCGGTAGCCTGGACAAGACTCCTTGACCCCTTGGATTAACTTGCCATTTAGTGCGGAATAAAAACACCTCGGCAAGTTCTCGAATCCATCCACTAGTGTCTACCCTGACCAGTAATACTAATGAAGAAATTCGCTTTCGGAACAATGGTGAGAATCAAACACTTAAATGTTTGCATAACGAGCTCTTTTACCTCGCCACTTCTCCATCTTAATCATTTGCACTCTCCAAAACACCCACACCCTTCTTCAGGATCAGAGACAGGACCGTCGGGCCGGGAAGCCATCCGACGAATTAATCCGCTAAGGCTGATTGCCATCAGTAGCTTATGATTATGCACCCTGATTACGAAGCCCACCCGAGGACCACGCGACGCCGGCTACACATCGTCAAGGTGGATATAAAATCACGCAATGATTGCACTGGGACGGATCAATCTAGCGGCCGCATCGTCTTTTAGCTTAGTCTGAAGTGCAACTATGATTAATAAGGTGTACTTGAGACCTATATAGCTAGTAACACTTAACGAGACCTCCGGCTTTTAAAAGTCGGGCCTTTACGCGTCATAAAACAAACACTTAATTTGACGGACATGGAGAAATTTCACTGACTGTGAACTGGCGACCTGCAGCAGAAAATGAATCTGCCTAGAGGCTAGAATTGCCTTTAGTTTTTGTAGTCCAAACTGGAAGTTAACAACAACAACAAATAATCACAACTTTTATGATTTTTGAGGCTTAAATATGTGACTTTAATATCATCAACAGCTTTCAGACATCTATTTTTTTTTTTTTTTTATTAGAATAGTTTGCTGTGAAAGTGGCCTGGAGAGTTTTCCTGCTATTTAGTCACTTTGTTAGTTATAAGTGAAACTTTTTTGTATTTTATGTTGTAGAATAAAACTTGAAAATATCTTGACTGTATTGAATGCATAAAAATCTGTTTAAAAGCCCATTTATTTTGGAGCGATGGGACTGGAAGTGCTAAATTGCTAACTTTTTTTTACAGGTTTTGGCCTACAAAAATACATTATACCTGCAGCACTCTATTACAATGAATATTATGAATGATTCTGAAACACCAATTATGTGACTGTTGATATCTTTGTGAGACATATAGCTGCCTAACGTAGGCTGTTGCTTTTTTAGTAACATGGAGCCACATCAACCCAAAGGAAAACTTTTGCTAAAGTTTAAGTTTTAATAGTTTGTTGTTGTTGTTGTTGTTGTTATTTAGTGAGGGGAGTAGAATGTATTGAGCTAATGGAAGTAGGGTTTCATTTGGAACTCCTATTCTATATTTTGGTTTCTAGTTTAAATATACACTTAGATAGAAAATAGGGATTACACAGTGATACCATAAAAGAACCATTTGGGGTTCCTTAAAGAACCTCTTCTTTTTCTCAGTATTAAGAAGATTTAAGGTTCTGTATTGGCATCTATGGTTTCATGAAGATTCTTTAACATCCATGGAAACTTTCCATTCCACAAAGGTTCATTATAGTGAGAAAGTTCCTTTAGAATTTTCAAATGATGAAAAATGCTTCTTTACTCAAAAAGGAAATGCAAAAAAAAAAAAAAAAAATGTTTCTTTTATGGCATTGCTATGAAAAACCCAGATTTATTTTTAAGACTTTAGTCTAAAAGACCTTTTGTGAAATGGAAAGTTTCCCTGGATTTTAAAGGTTCTTCACGGAACCATCGATGCCAATAAATAACCTTTTTTTACCTTTTTTAAGAGTGTAGGCTCAACATTTTTCTCCTCCCTATTGAAATTATGAATATCATTCATAGATGAAGTGTTGCATAGCCACTACAGTACAAAAGCAGCACTTAAACACTTATCCATGACACACCCTGTTACGAACAGGACAGTGATGGCATCAGAAGAGATCTATGCTACAGTTTGATCAATGTAATGTAACGCTGTATGGTCCATCACACACTGATCACTGACAGTAGTTAGAGTGTCAGGAAGACAGCACAGGCTCTTACGCATTGGAGTGGGAGCCAGTGATGTACTGCCAGCGGGAAGCGTCATGCGTACAGGGCAGCCTACATGCTGAGGAGTCCCTATTGCTGCTGCTTAGCACTTGGCGACAGATTGCAAGATTTCAGAGCCAGTGTAGATGTCTGCATGAGAAGGGCAGGACAGATGGGAGGAGTATGTACAAAATGACATTTATAGCTTCCGTACCATTTGAATGACGATTCTCAGTGAAAAGCCTTCTCCTTAAACACCTCAAGAAATGGTTTTATTCATAAATATTCGTCATAAAAATAACAAACATCAATGTTCATCCAAAGTATTGCGTATAAATGGTCTTGATATGTACAAAATCATTTCTCCAGTATTATTATAACTTAAGGCAAGTTCACATTTTCTACATTTCCCCCATTAACTCTATTGAATAATTCAGCTATTACAATACAAAAGCTTTTAGACTGAAAGGCATGTCGAAACTGTTCTAGTATCATGTGAAAGAACTATTGAAAACTGCAGCAACGTATGGTTTCTATTCACTCAACAGCAGTGTCAAACCCTGTGCTATTCTACTTTTTTTCTCATCACATCACAAAATATAGGAGCCATGTGAACTGGATAATTCATAATTTATGAATTAGGGTCACATGGTCACAAAATAACACACAATTATGATCTGGTAAAAAAAGAGAGTACCTGTTATTGAATAGCAGGTACCTAGGGCAAACAATGGTCTCAAAAACGGCTTTCAATACATTCAAATTATGGACTGAAGAAATTCAAGACATCTTATGCGTGGCCCGTGTTTTCCATAACACAAGGGACACGTTGAAAATAAAGATATAAATAGTCTTTCAGTTCAAAATAAAATGTAAAAAGTAGCACTTGTTAGAAAAATACAAATGATCATTGGCATATAAATGTATTTATTTCTTCCCACTTGCTGTGTAAATTTGACAACAGTAGAACTGGATTGTTTAATTGTACAACACAATTACTAATCGATAGAGCATAGCAACAAAATGAAACAGATATAAAGGGGAAAATACGTTGTAAAAACCTTGGCACAAATGAACCAATAATGCCACCATGTTGTAAAACGAGGTAAATCTGACTTGTGCTGTCAAGCATCTATCAGTGATTATTAATATCACGTAAACATATACATGCATTTTGAAAGATTTCTTAAACAGGTGACAGCGTCAGAATAGAAAAGACCAAAAAGCACGAATTAAAACAATTTTTAAGTTCGAAAGTGGAGATAAGTGCAATACATTCCAGCTGTGCGTTTTACTGCCGCATTACAATGCAAGGTCGAGGTTGGAGCTGTTCCATAGTGAAAGTGCTGAACTGCAGTTCATGTGTTCTGCAAAACACGCTCCTCGATTAAGAAATATAATGGTCGAGGACAAATTGTAAATAAAAAACACTCGATTTAAGTTTATGTACTTGCTGCACACACCCCAAGCTGCACGCAAAGGTTCAATGTGGGAGGTCCGGTTTTAAAATTCTATTCCCTATTTCTCGAAAAAGGGATCCGTCACCTCAAGTGGACCGTTACGCTCATGCGGGTCGCTTGAATCAGTTGCCACGACGTTCACTTGAGCTTTGGAGTTGTAATCTGTAGCCTAAGCAACTGTTTTAGTAAGCTTGAATCTTCCAAGACGGTAAGATTTGACAGCACGCACAACGAGCGCTCTTTACGCCTTTCACAATTGTCGCTTAAATGGCCTCGGGCAAAGTGAATGGCCAGGCGTTGACTACTTGTGGCTTCAACTCCATCTTTTCTTTCTGTTTGAGATGCACCCGACCGTGCCGTTTCCTTTCGTCGCTCCTGGCAAAGCGTTTGCCGCACACATCGCAAGAAAAGGGTTTCTCACCGGTATGAGTGCGGGTGTGCGTGGTCAGATGGTCGCTTCTGCTGAAGCTCCGCAAACAGATGCGGCACTGGAAAGGTTTGTGTCCCGTGTGGATGCGGATGTGCCTGTTGAGCTCATCCGACCGAGAGAATCGCCGGTCGCAGGTCTCCATCGGACACGTGAAGGGTTTCTCTTTGGCCGGTCCGGTAGAGGAAGCAGGGCTCTTTCTTACACGATTAGGCTTCTGAGCCCGTGTGTAAGTTTGACTGAAAGATTCCGGCAACAATGATGAATACAGTACTGAGTCTATTGTGGAAGTCGAGTAGCTTGTGTCGCAACTCGACTGGAGTTCAAGATTTGGAAACATGGTCGGTTTTAAAAGACTGGTGGGTGGGATATCCATAACTGGAGTGGAGTAGTTAAACATGGGAGCACTGAAGCCCTGTGTGCAAGTATCTCCAAAGCACTGCTCCTGTTTAAGGGTACTCTCCACTTTGAATTCAGTCTCCGGGTTCGAGCAAATGGGAGAATAAGAGTCCAAAAGTTCTTTCACGTCCACCTGTTGTTGATCAGCTTGAAAACTGTTCGACATGGAGAATGGCTCTGACTGGAAGCCAGCATCCAAGTACGACTTATTGAAGGTTCCCCACTCGTAACAGCTGCTCTCGAATTCATTTTTGATGACCACCGGGAACGTCGCGCTCTCAGACAGCGGCTCCACGTCTTGCGTAGAGGAGACAAAGTTTAAATGCGATGCAGCGGAGTCTTGGGCCTGGGTGGCGGTCTGGGGGTCCGGGTAGCTGTGGCCTGCCTGTCCCGGGGAATACAGCGGCGGGGTGGTGCACGTGGAGGCCTGCGTCTGGACGCCCTCGTCGCCGAAACTGCTACGGCTTGCGTTCATCGTACCGTCTGCACACTGATGCGCATCCGACACAGGGGTAGTTGAGATGCCAACGATTTCGGTGATCATGTTGAGCAGTGTTTCCGTGCTGCAAGGTGTTCCTTGAGATGTTTCCACATAGAAGCTGCCTGAGTAAGCTAAGGAGGTTGCGTAGCTTTCTTTCGGACCCTGACAAGAGTTATATTGATCTGTACTTGTGGGCTCCGTTTTGGGGGTAATAGGCGCACCTGGCGTAGAGAAAAAACAAACAAAACAAAAAAAAAAAAAAACAGGCATGCGTCAGTGCCTTCAGTGAAATGTGCAATCAGTTATATAACTATATAGTTTCCTGAGTGGCTTGAATTAACTTGCATTATATTATTTTTCCATGCAGCAGTACTGAAATCTGGCCTTTAAAAAACAGAGCTAAGATTTTTAAAGATCTGTCAGAAACTCACCGTGTGCAAACTGGGCAGGTGCTGTTCTTCCAGAATCCATGAAAACATCCTGGCTGTCTTTGGAGCCGCGAGTTTCCATCCCTATCGCAGAACTGTTACAGTTTTCAAACTGAGAGTAGAAAGAATCTTGAGAGTTCAAATCCATGTTGTTAAGCATCTTTCCGTGAATGGCTTTTCAATCGGCTGTCAGTCCGAGCAGGTTATTGATAAGGGGGTATTGCAAACACGAGAATAAGCAAAAAACCGATCCGATAGTAAAGTCCGTGAAGGCGTTCGTCCAAAAAAGAAATGTAAATACTTTGGAATTCCCCCTTTTTGAGATCTGCGTCAAGGAAATATAGCTCTCCAGCTATCTGTAGATGTGTAGATCTGTTGATTCTCACACCAACGGCTTCCCTTCGCTCGGCTTTTATACACTCCGTCTCACCGATCAGCCCTCCTCCCCATTCATTGTCTCCAGTGAGAGGATTCCCCGCTGCGTGTCATCTTCGTGACCATATATGGACAGAGGATATGACGGGCTTCCCCAAAAAAGGAGAGTTACGGTTCTGACGCTTCAACGAGACTGTCGTTAAGTGTACGGGAACGACGGAAAGCCAGGCTTAAGCTATGAATGTGTTTAGCTAATTAAAATGTAAGCACTATGCATTATACTGCGTTTTCGCAGACATCTGAACGCGTTCCTCACGAAAATAAAGGGAAAGTGTTTCAAAAAATTCAAATGTCCTTTTCATTTTCAGTCGTAGTCAAATCAATCTCTAAAAATTCGACAACGAATTTCACATTTTCTTCAGTTTCGTTTTATGAAAGTCTTATAAGGCTTAACTAATTTACTACTAGATATTTAACAAACTTAAAACTTTCACGACAGTTGTTTGTATCGACAAAAGAAATATTTGTGCAAGACCAACTGACTGTGAACGTAAACATATTTGTGTTTTAAAATCAGTTTGTTAGAAAATGCAAATGAGTTACGATGTGAAAAGGCATTGCAGTACGATACAATATTTAGCGTGGAAAGCAACTCACATTCCCCTCGTTTTTTTAAGTGGAAAATTATTAAGCATCACCTTTTTCAGCTTATTAATGTTGTCATTACCTTGACCAGGTTGTAAAGTCAATGCAGTCCTAAAATTCACATTTTCCAGAACATAAGTTCGATTGCTTGTAGACTTGATACACTCTGATATAAATAAAACGCTTAATAGAACGTCACAAAATAGACAGAAATCAAAACGAATTGTAATGTACAACATTAAGTAAAACGGCATTGAGACAAGTGAATATTTCCTGAAACAAGTAGATTGTTGAGACGCTCTGCCATACTGTCGCGCAGAGCTGGCGGTGAAAGTGCTCTGTTGTCCAGCACCATGGAGAGTGCCACTTGAAATAGCAGGCTACTCCATTCTACAATTATAGTTCACGGCCTGCAGTCTGTGTACGATGCTATATCGGTGACATTCTCTTTGTCGGTCTAACAGTCGAACTGAAAACGGTTTCCTTTTTCCTTTGCGATTTTTATTTCTTCATTCATTTATTTTGTAACAATACATTAGACGCAATTTATTCAAAAGAACTCTTTATGATCACGCTTTCAATTTTTATATTTTTTATTGTAAGTTACAGTCAAAATGTCTAGGTTTTTCAATTGTAGTAAACTAAATAAAAGTCTCAACAACAAAGCAATAAGTGCATAAGTTGGCCTAATTATTATTTAAAAATACTAAGCAGAGTTACAATTTTATGTGTGGCATGGCTGTATGAAAGTCACTACATTTTACAAGAGACCTTTTTTTTTTTAAATGTTTAACTTTTTATGGAACAGCTTTATAAACAAAAAAAAATACTGCAGATAAAAAAAAAAAATCATATATATTTACATATGTACATACAGTTGAGGTCAAAAGTTTACATACATCTTGCAGAATCTCATTTGGAACTATTACAAAAGGTTCAAAGGCTCACTGATGCTTTTTAAGGAAAAACGATGAATTATCAGCCAGAGGGTGAAAATTTAGAATTTTAAGATCAGGATAAATTTAACTTATGTTGTTATTTGGGGAACATGTAAGCATTGTCTGTAGCTTTTGAAAGGCAGTACTAAACAAACAAACAAAAAAAAAAAAGATGATACTTAGGCAAAATAAGAAAAAAAGTACACATCATTCTGTTCAAAAGTTTACACCCCAGGCTCTTAATGCATAATTTTTCCTTCTGAAGCATCAGTGAGTGTTTGAACCTTGTAATAGTTAAGTGCCTCAGTTGTTCTCAGTGTTAAAAGCTGGATCTCAAAATCATACAGTCATTGTTGGAAAGGGTTCAAATACACCAAAATGCTGAAAAAGCAAAAAATCTGCAGACTTTTCTGAAGAACAGCGGGCAGTTTAACTGTTCAGGACAAACAAGGGACTCATGAACAACTATCACTAACCAAAACAAAACAGCTATGGATCATTCGGATAACTAAGAATCAAGTGTGTGTACATTTTTGAACAGGGTCATTTTTATAAATTATAATATTATTTTCTCTGGTTGACTATATGTAAATGTCTTTTATGTGAAATATCTTGTTCAGGTCAGTATTTAAAAATATAACATGCATTTAGTATGGTCCCTCTTTTTTTGGTAAAAAATAACATTTTGCAGATTCTGCAAGGTGTATGTAAACTTTTGACTACAACTATACTTGCAAGGTTGTTTACTGTACCTGACAATTTGTGATTAAAACAAATACGTTTTTGTTAGTAAATTAATAAAAAATATGTTACAAATCTTCTGATTTTGAACATCTTTACTTGTCACTGACGCACTACTGCAAAGCTAGGCCAATTTCTTGGATTTTACCTCTCGACAAGAAATGATAGCAATATTAAAAGTTATTAAACATTATTAAAAAACAGCATTTTTAAGAAGGCATTTCACAAGAACTCAAAAGGAGAATAGATTTTAAATTAATAAAATGAAAGTTATGTTTTGCAGCTTCTTAGCCAAATGTTCTAAAAATTACAACAGTAGCACATGGAAACTCCTACACTGGTGGCTTTACTCTCTACAACTACAATTCCCTGTTGCAAAATCCAGTTTAATCTGGAAACTGTGTCTTGGAACATAGTAGCCGGCTGAACCGCCACCGTGCTCAAAAAACAGCTTGAACTGTGGAGCAGCTAATGATCAGAGATATCATGTTCCAAAACACAGCTACCAGCTTAAGCAGTATTTTATGGCATGCTTTGTGGAAACTTTACGATAAGTTTAGGTGCCTTTAAAATCACTTGAGAACTGTGGTTTGCAACATCTAACTGTGCAGTAATAGCTGCCTCTCGTGTGTGTGGTATCATTTTACACAGGCCACTGGAGCACCAATGGAGGACAAAAAGAGACGAGGAAGAATATGTTGAGCAGTGGGTAGGAAAAAAGCGAGGCACTCATTTAGCACATGCCTACTCAAGTATCCTTTGTCCACCAAATCTATTTATGTATTGTTTTATTATATGGCTTTTTTTATTGAACAGCATGTGCATACAATAGTTGAAAAATATTGGCAGTTGCCGTATTTTTCATTTATTTTGGAACAGCCTTGAGTAAATAGATTGGCCATGTAACCCATTTAGGCGAGGTTTCCATAAATACATATGCACGATGACAAAGAAGCGGCCATATGCATGATGGAACTGGCTTTGGCGGTGCACGAAATATTCCTCTTATTATGATGATACAAAATCACACTTAACAACGAGTTTGACATTTTCTGGAGGTAACCGTTCGCATCACGCTACTTTCCCCTATCCGAGCCCCTAATATCCCCCTCTCCAGTGGTCTCTCCCAGTTGACCTAAACCTATTAAAAAGCTCTCCTCTTAAAGAGTTCATAACACTGAGACGCTGTTGTGATAACTGCAGAGTAGCGCTCACCTCTCGCCTCTGCAAAATGCCACGGAGCTCAGTAATGGATTTATGTAATTCCTGCACTTACCAAGATTATTATACCAAAGAAATGCAATGAAGGTAAAAGTGTAATGAGACCATCGATCTGTCGGTATTTTCTTAAAAGTTAGTTTGAAAGGAAACGTCAGATGATCTGAGTTCACACTGTGGTATCTACAGATAGCTTAAACTCATTCAGTCTTTGAATAGGCAAAATAGATGTCTAAAGGTAATACTGGTTTGCCAGTATAAGCTCCTGCCAGTGCAATGCAATGCATGTGAAAATAAAACGAATATTGTGTCTACTGTCTTCACTCATTTTCTTTCATGCTCGTGATCCATCTGTTCATAGCAGCATTTTGTACAAAGCTGAACAACACCATTATCAAATGGTATAATCATATCCACACATAATTTGACTAATTCCCAAGGCAATGATTGAGCTGAGGGAAGAAGCAGCAATGCAAAGAGAAAGTTGGAAAATATTGCATCTAACAGTCCAAAAATAGAGCAATAAAAAGGAGCAACATTATGATAAGATAACTTATTTACTATTGCGAAAAGCTTAGGTTCAAGCTTATGGGTTTGAAATGCATGAAAACCTACTGAAAAGAGAGGCTTTGGAGTACTTTCAAGAATGTCTTGTAGGTTTTCAAGAGGCAGAGGAATCATACGCCCTCCACATCACATTTCTGCAGTATGTCCCATATTACAAACCCCCAACGGCACCGGATGAAGGCTCATCTTCCTCAAACCATAGCAACAATGAGAAACCGAAAAAAGGGATTGGGAGAGCTAACATCAGAGATTCCACGACCGGAAACACGACTCAATGCAAGCTTGCATCACGCTGCCAAATCATTTTGCTTTCTTTTCCCTTTCACTCACAATCCCATGCATGACTACGCTCCAGCGCTCAAACCCCTTTCAGAAAGCACGGATCTTTTGAACCGGCGACTTATCGCTCTTCTCCGACTACGGAGTGTGGGAGTGGGGTTAGGGAAGCCCGATTGCAGAATCGAAACCCCACTCAGCTAGCTGCAGGTTTCCCTTGCAGTTCCAGAAATACACCCTTGCGCTCGCCCACCCTTGTCCCCGGACATCCATCCTCGCCTTTCAGGCTGGGAGGGGCCGGAGCTCAGGCTTTCTTCCTGATCGTGACTGCGGAGGGTTCCAGCAGTTCCCCGCCCGCTCTGACTGACACCCCCACATTCCCAGCAACCTCTTCTCTACTCTGAGCCACAGCTACAGAGCATACCAGCAGGCCAATCTGGCTCTCCTCCAGCTACCTGGAGTTATCTAATCACGATAAATGAGGCTAAATTAGCTTAGCACCACAGCGACAGGGCTCACTTCTTGTTACGCAGCAGGATGCTCAATGTGGTAGCACTCACGCTTGTTACGGGGACGAGGCCCATAACTTTTTCCTCAACTCCCCAGCTGCCACCTGAGCCATTTGGAGAAATCAACAAACTCATTGTGCACTTGCATGGCGGTCCTCTTCCTACGGTGTAATTCGAGCACTGCGCATTTCTTCAGCATGTACACTTCATAACGACTGACCCTATCAAGGTGACTCAGTACAAGCCAATAAAAGAATTCATCACCTTTTCTGAGGGACAACTACAAACTGAAAAGGAATGAGTCTATTCAAACAGACTGCACTGCTGCTATGAGGAAACCAAATAAGAATGTGGCGTCTCTCTTTCTCTCTTTTTCCTCGCTAACATAAGTAACTATGGTAACAGGCGCTCTGCATGGCACTGCTTCCACAAGCTCTCCAGAAATAAAACTGTTGGGCTAAGAGCGAGCAGGTAAAGACAAAAGATCCCGGGCGCCACTATTTATAGAGGCGGGCTTACATAATCTCCACACAGACCAGCGGTGGCCGAGGGAGGTTGGGTTTTGGGGCGAGTGGCACTGGGGCACCGGCCCTAGAATCAAGTGTGCGAAAGTGGTGTCTGGAGGTTACCACTGAAGATTATGAGCAAGCATGAAATGCTAAAGGAGGGGGAGGAAGTGGGAAAGAAAGAGTTTGAACAGAGAGGGGAATAGACGACGGTGGATTGGATTTGATGGTTGCACTGCTAAAGGGTGAACGCTTGGCAATGCGCTTGTTGATCAGTAACTCAAGCTCCCATGGGACGCATATCAGCCTGTGGTGGTGGGAGATGTTCGCCATTGAACGTCACTGTATCAGCGATTACATCACCACTCCATTCACTGAGGTAACAAGTGCTTATGACAGATGGAAAAAATGCTGTCAGGGATAGCAAACACAAGACTTTTACCCACAGGGAAAGTGAGCCACACTCACTAGATTCCACACAAAAACAAGAGAACACAGCTGAGGGCCTGAGATGACAGCGTCACAAGCTGTTTGGCTTGTGTAGAGTAGAGTATGGATGTAAAGAGGTTTAGCAAAACGCACTGGACAAGTCTTCTATAGTTTATACAGTAGCTTGTTTAAAAGAGAGCACTGTCAGACCTGGTGTCACAACATACATTTCTTTGACACACCGAGTGTGACTAAATGGCTCCCCCTAGCAGTCATATACGGTCATTACACTTTCCACATTATAATATTGATTCTTTTGAATTGACTGAACAAGGTCTGAATGAACTGCTCCATTGTTATCCACCAGTTGATACAATTAGCAAATGAAACTCTCACACTTCATAAAACAGGAAGCTTTGAGAATGTAATGCAATAATTGTCCCATTACGGGGCAAAAGAAAGTGTGACTCACGTAAATATGCCCCAACTACTCTTACCAATGGATGCAAACAGAGGCTCGGGATCTCATCAATGCGCAAATGGAGGAACTCTGACTCATCTATTTATGCCTGTGCGTTAGATCTCGCTAATGCTGTTTTGGCTATTATCCCATTGTACCGTGCGTCTGAGGAGAGGGAGGGGGATTGCGCATTGAGTGTTTTAGTCACACCGAACAACCAAAAACTACAAAGGCTAGGAGATGCATTTCAAATGGCAATAGCTATGAGGGCACATATGCTATGATGCCCAAGGGGAATGAAAATATAGAGGAAGATGTGTTTATCTCCTTTCTCATCATTCGTCATAGTGCTCATGTTGTCACATGGCTCTTTTATTGTCTGAAAAGATGTTCAAGTAAAAAAAATTAAATAAATAATAATATCAAATACAGCATGACTCATCAACAGGCTTAAGTCTCCAAAACACTGCTGACGCAACCAGGAGTGTGCAAACAGAGGGATGTCAACACTTTTGAACTTTCCCTCCGATCATCATCAACAAAACACTTAAACGATCACAATTAATCTACAAGTTTAGCTAGCTTTCCTCTTACGGGCCCCAAAAGTGTTGCTTCATTAAACTGTAAACCTACTTAATGAATAACAACACTAATATATACAGTGGCATGCAAAAGTTTAGGAGCCCCTTCTAGAATCTGTGAAAATGTGAATAATTTTAACAAAATAATAGAGATCACATGAAATGCATGTTATTTTTTATTGAGTACTGTCCTGAGTAACATATTTTACATAAAAGATGTTAAGTTATAGTATAGTTGAAAAAACCTCCAGGTCCTGCAGATTCTTCCATTTTCTTTTGCATATTTCAAACTTTTCCAGCAGTGACTATGATTTTGAGATCCATCTTTACACACTGAGGACAACTGAGGGACTCAAACACAACTATTAAAAAAGGTTTAAACATCTGATGCTCCAGAAGGAAACACGATGCATTAAGAGTCGGGGTGAAAACTTCTTGAATTTGAAGAGCAAGGTAATTTGTACCTAATTTGTCTTGCAAGTATCTTCTGTTGATTCCTGAAGGGCAGTACTGAATGGAAAAAATATATACATTTCAACAAAATAAGAAAATTTCGGACATCTTCATCCTGTTTAAAAGTTTTCTCCTCCCTCAAAATCATACAGTCACTGCTGGAAAATGTTAAAATATGCAAAAGATGCTGGAAAACTGAAGAATCTGCAGGACCTGGAAGATTTTCTCAAGAACAAAGGACACATGAACCACCACCACCACCACACACAAAAAAAAAAAAAAAATTCATCCAGGTAACCACACAGTAAGTATTTTTTGTCTTGTGGACTATATGTAAAATATCTTACTCAGGACAGTACTAACTAAAAATAACATGCATTTTGTATAATCTCTCTGATTTTGTTAAAATTATTCACATTTTCAGATTCTGCAAGGGTTTCCCAAACTTTCTCATGCCACTGTATGTACATTGTTTATATGTTACTTCTGCATCTCAGCTGAATGAAAGCAACAGCCTTTTTAGTGAAAATACTACTTCTAATTAATAATTGCTTTTAAGCCATGCTACATAATGTGTTTGAATATTTTCTGCACTCAAACTAAACATTAAGCACTTAACCATTTTTCTGATTACTCAATTAGTCAGTAGTTATAATTTGTACTTCACCTACCAACATTTTAATTGCTTTAGAAAGAAAGTGTGTGAAAAGTTACCATAATTTGTAACAGAAATGTAAAGGCATATACAACATTAGCCATAAAAATGAATGTACAAGATTAATGAATGTAAAATTATCAGTGGCAACACAGAACTGTCTGGAAAGGGAAGTGTTCTTTCAACTGGCCTGAAATGCTCTCACACTGGCACTGGGTAACTGGACCATCTTGTTGAACTCTGATTAATTTGGCACCTCTCAATACTCTGTAAGAATAGAATGTATTCTTCAGTCTTAGCATTAGTGTATAAAAAGCAAGAACCTCATTCTATTTGCAGAAGAGAAATCATCATCCACTAGTCATTTACCAGTGTGGCAAGAAATGTTTCTACACAAACACTTACCTTATGTTCACTATTATTTATGACGTAAAGAAAACTGAGACTGTCAACCTGAAGCAGAATAAAAATACTTGTACAGACAGACAGAGAATATAAATGTTCATATATCAAAGCAACTTTCAAAATTGATGTTTAAGTGTATTTTTTAAACACAAAAGCAAAGATTGTTAAGACTAACTTGGAAGGTTGTCTCGACAAAGGCTTGTTTGAAGAAAAAAAAAAAGTAAAAAAAATGTCTGAAAGAATTATACATACATTGCAATTCAGTATTTTTCTTTTTCTGTATTGGAATTCAACCTCCTGTGAAGCGTGACCAATTTAATTCAAATTCAAACAAAAGAATTACATACAGTACAAAGAGAGCAAATCTCTAACCCTAGTTATAAATTACATGACACTTAAAAAATACCATCCATAAAGAGATATAATACAGGATTCAATCCAACTGAAAAAATGATTTTATAAGAAGTTTTGAATTTATTCTGTCAAATGAAGCCAAACAGCAATGGACCACAATAAGTCTGGTTCACACAGATGATATTGTTTTGTCTGATCCAGAAAAAGCCTACGGCTTTTCAAACCTGAGGATATAATCACATTAAACTGGACGTAAAACTGAAATATTTAACCAGGTCTCTTCATTATTTTATTAAATGAGCAAATAAAAAAATCCACCAGTTATCTAAATTATGTAAAAATGAATTACACTTTGTTTTAACAAACATATGGCACCAGTTGAGCATCTTGACTTATTCTGATTTTGCCCTGCTACTGATTTTTAATACTCTTCAGCCATTATCAGTACAGTCAGAGCCGACCAGCCAGTAAAGGGGTGGCTACCCTGCCCCCTTCCAGTGCTATCACTGTACTGTTCCCAGATGTATCCAGTTTCCATATACTGCTTGTAAACATTATTGATGAGGTTAGTCCTGAGCTCTTGATATAGTGTAGCTGCTTTCTCTTTGTATGGCCCTTCTAAGCTGCCATAGTGATGCAGTGCTCTAACTGCCAGGTAGTTGATGTTGATCCAGATCGGTCCTCGCCAGTAGGGGGCATCGTGTTCCGTGTTCCTCTTCATGTAGATGGTATCTGTGCGTGAGAGCGAGCGCAGGCCATAGGGTGTCCAAAGGCGTTCAGGATCTTGAATGTCCCGCAAAATATGCTCAATTTTTGACGAGTCTGGAGTCAGAATTCGTAGCAAGAATGGAAAAAGGCTAACATAGCCTAATGCATTCACATACTGTAGCTTAGGAGCTTTACGAACAGAGCGGATCCACCGTGTGACTGGGAACTGGTGCCGTGGTTGTCCAGGAGGCACAAACACTTTTTCCTGCTGAAGTGAGACTGCCTGGGTGTGATTTCCGTAATCACTGAAGGTGTGCAGATTCTCGGACCAATGTAGCTTGTTTAACAGATCATTATTACTGAGAGTACGATGGGTGTTTTCGTACACCTGGTGGGGTTCCCCAAGTATTCGTGCCACATTTGCCATGATGCCAGAGGCCAGGGTCATCCAGCAATACAAGTCCACATGCCTCTCATCAGCAGATGGATGGGAAGCCCGTGGGTAGTCGTCCAGGCCAGAGGTCAGGGTCTTGGGATTTAGGAAAAGGTTGGTGTCTTTGTCCCGGCCTCGCCAGCGGTAGGAGTTGGCAATTGGTCCAGCTTGCGTGGTGTTAAACCACTCAAACCAAGTCTGCAGTCTTGGGTACAACCTTCTCAGAAAAGGAAGCATGGTTTGCGAGGACAACAACTCTGGTTGAGCATCCAGCTGTTCTAATAACTCCTGTAGGGCTAGGAAGAGCGTGGGCGGGTTGGCGTTTTCGTTGTTCTGCACTATAAACTCGGACGGTACTTTGCTGCGTGCTTCATCATCCAAGATTTGTTCTCGTGGGATCCAGCCCTCTACGTTGATAAGATCGAGCCAGTGCGCAATGACGTCCTGTGTTAACCGAGTGTCCCATTTGCTGATGAGAAGCTGATGAAATCCTTCATCCCAAAGAAAGCCCCTTGGAAAGAAAGAGCGAGATGGTACTGCCGTAAACAGCGGACCCTCAGGGTAAAGCACAGGGTGCTCGTTATAAACCGACTGGACAACTGACTGTCCGAAGAAGTATCCCATGCCACCAAGCATGTTGCTTAAAGCTGCCTTAGCAAATTTGATCTGTGAAGATGCAAACCCTTTAGCTTGGAGGCCAAATGCACTCTCAAACTTCTCATCAAACGCCACCTTACGCTTCTCCAGCTCGTCTGTAAGAACCAAGCCCACAAGTTGATTTGGTCGTTCCCGGAAGCTCCCGGATTCAAACAAAACTTCAATCTGAAAGGGGGTTTGAACGGTTACTTGATGCACCACAAAATCACTCTCCATCTTGGGATCTTTCTGTTGGTTCTGGTGGTTGGTGACTTTGAATGAATCCACAGCAAAATAATGTCTTTTTTCACCTTTGGGAGGGCTGAAAACAAACTTGTGATTTAGGCTGTTCTTCACTATATCTGTTAGCTTATCAAGGCCAGGGCTCTTAGTTTGCAAGTAATTATATCTGAAAAGAAAAAGAGTAAAACAATACAGTAACTTAATAAAAATTTGACAGAAAACCTTATTTTATCATAATTTTATTCTTACATCCCTCCATTTTGTTCATCTGAGAATCATAGTAAGATTTTGTTTGAAAGGCAATTGAAGATTTCCTGTATTTAAAAACTAAAAAAACTAAAAATCAAAAATCAAAACTAAAGTCTTTACCATGTTTTGTTGATTTGTACAAAAAGGTGCAGTAAATCAGTATATAATATATTATTAACAAATATTAGTAACTATTTCTAATAAAATACTCTAATAAATATTATTGTAGTTTATTGTTACAACTATTTCATCTGTTGCAGTGAATTATATGGAAGAAAATTAATGACATATGTATTTGAAAGAAAAAAGCATGTTGAACTGCACTAACTGAAAAAATAATGCATTGCATTAACAGTGCTTGCATTTTAATGCCTTGTATTTTCAGGACTTGCATTTTTAGGGGCTGAAATTTAATATAGTTGTTTATTTAAGCTGTGAATATTTCAATTCAAAATATTTCACAGATATTTTCAGAATTAAAAATTCAATAACTCATATTCACCTTCCAGAGTTCACTTCCGCAGTATTCAATCGGTTTAAAAATACGATGTATAATTTTCGACCGGCAATTTTTGGTCCATTTTATTTCACTTTATAAATTCGCTTCCACAAATTCACTGGTTCAAATTCGCCTGAATATTCAACATTGCACATCCGGGAGCTGCAGGAAAAGCAGTAGAGCACCGATGCGTAATCTCAAGCTAATGTTAGTCGCTCACCAGCAGGTGGCGCAATCGGGTGTTTGACGAGAGAGGTAGTACTCTCAGAATGTCATTTGCCGAGATGGCCCAATCACAAAAGTAGCGTTTACTTTTATAGGCTAATCAATGTCTTAGACATTTATATTTGCCCTCCTGTACACGTAAGCTGTTCCAACTTGACAACGAGGGTCGAATCTTAGCATGGCAGCTGCCACAAAAACCTGCCACTCGACCGCTATGGCAAAACGTCACCAAAATAGGCTCAATCATTTGTGCTTCGTTTGTGCCAGTAATATTTTCGTTTGTGCTGCTTCGGCTTTTAAAATATTAGACATTACATTATAGGCGATGACGTCACCAGCCCCCCTACACGCTCCAAACTGACCCCAAATAGGCTCAATCGTTTGTGCTTTGTTTGTGCCGTTAAAAGAAATCCTGTAATTATAAAACGCTGCTTAAATATAAGGAAAACAAAACTTTGTACAAAAAGTGTCCTCACTCTACACTCCGTGCTATCGAAATCATTCCAAACCGGTGCCATTCTTTTGTGCTCGATTTGTGCCGTTAAAAGAACTCCTGTAATTATGAACGCTGCTTAAATATAACGAAAACATAATATTGATATATATTAATATTAATTAGGTTAGGCTATAGCCTGGAGACGCTGTTCACACGAAATGCCGCGTTTATTTGTGCTGGATTTGTTCCATGAAACGAAGAAATTCTGGTTGCAACTAAAATTCTTCTTAAATAGCCTATTTAAAAGGTGAAAAATCCAAAAACACTTAATATGCCATTATCTGTATAATTCATAATTCCTTCATAATTATAACAGTGATTAAGCATAGCTATAGTAATTTGTACTGGTATTGGAATTTCCATTTTTAAATTTCCTGGATTCAAATTCAATGGGTTAATTCAATTTTAGTCATCTTAACACGTCTGATAAATTGAATTTATGAAACTTTAACATCCTAATATTTTATTAAAATTTTTACAACAATATATCCATATGTTGTTTGTTTTCATTTTTCTGTGTTGTTAATTTATTACACAATCATTAAAAAATATGAAATATCAAAAATTTAATTACATTTCAAAATGTAATCAAAAGAAAATGTACCAATTCCTTTTAATTTTCATAAACAAAGTGCTGTACAGCAGAGGTTTACTGTAAAAATTTAACATTTAAGTTATTCCTTTAAAAATTAATTTTTCATAATTATAGGATTATTATTAGACTATTGTTGTTGTTATATAATATACTACTACTTCGAGAAGCATCGTAATATGTTTGTCACAATTTCAAGTTCAATGAAACTCCCTTTGATCCGGGCACGCGAGTGTGAGTACACACAAATAAAAATAGACCCTTTACAGTTCTGAATGCTGTATTACTTTTACCTACCTAGCAAAAATGATGGCATAAATATGTTTCCAATGCAAGTGATAGCGCTGGTGCCATGTCGAGTAAAGCGCGCTTCAGCTTCCTCTCTCCGCACAAAGGATTGGATATGCATCTAACAGCGCACAGGTTAAGCTTTAAACTAACGTGATATGCTTGAGCTGTTTTATATCTATAGATTTTATTTTAAGTCGTGATGATTTAAGAAGGCTAAATTGGTCAATGATTAATTTATCATATGATACGATTAACTCACTGTCTGCCGCTTACCGCTTGGTCTTTACTTAAAAAAAAAAACTTAGGCTACATTTCACGAACAAAAAACGTTTAAAAAAAAAAAAAAAAAAAAAAACTGAACTCTTTTAATAGCTGAAAAGTAGCCTATAAGCTGTTTTGGGAGAAGGGAAAAAGAACGGGCTGACTAATCTAAAATTTTAAGGCAGCACGAAAACTGACCTATTTTTAAAACTCTGCGGCCACGCTAAACCGGCGGAGGAGAGTGAAGTTTTCGTTATGAGATCGTGGTTACATGGTTTCCTTTAATTGCACAAACCGGCACAAATCCAGCACAAACGAATGACACGGATTTGGAATGATTTCGATAGCACGGAGTGTAGAGTGAGGACACTTTTTGTACAAAGTTTTGTTTTCCTTATATTTAAGCAGCGTTTTATAATTACAGGATTTCTTTTAACGGCACAAACAAAGCACAAACGATTGAGCCTATTTGGGGTCAGTTTGGAGCGTGTAGGGGGGCTGGTGACGTCATCGCCTATAACGTAATGTCTAATATTTTAAAAGCCGAAGCAGCACAAACGAAAATATTACTGGCACAAACGAAGCACAAATGATTGAGCCCAATTTGGTGACGTTTTGCCATAGCGGTCGAGTGGCAGGTGTTTGTGGCAGCTGCCATGCTAAGATTCGACCCTCGTTGTCAAGTTGGAAAGACAGCTTACGTGTACAGGAGGGCAAATATAAATGTCTAAGACATTGATTAGCCTATAAAAGTAAACGCTACTTTTGTGATTGGGCCATCTCGGCAAATGACATTCTGAGAGTACTACCTCTCTCGTCAAACACCCGATTGCGCCACCTGCTGGTGAGCGACTAACATTAGCTTGAGATTACGCATCGGTGCTCTACTGCTTTTCCTGCAGCTCCCGGATGTGCAATGTTGAATATTCAGGCGAATTTGAACCAGTGAATTTGTGGAAGCGAATTTATAAAGTGAAATAAAATGGACCAAAAATTGCCGGTCGAAAATTATACATCGTATTTTTAAACCGATTGAATACTGCGGAAGTGAACTCTGGAAGGTGAATATGAATTATTGAATTTTTAATTCTGAAAATATCTGTGAAATATTTTGTATTGAAATATTCACAGCTTAAATAAACAACTATATTAAATTTCAGCCCCTAAAAATGCAAGTCCTGAAAATACAAGGCATTAAAATGCAAGCACTGTTAATGCAATGCATTATTTTTTCAGTTAGTGCAGTTCAACATGCTTTTTTCTTTCAAATACATATGTCATTAATTTTCTTCCATAGAATTATTAATAAAAACCTACAATTTTCCCTATTGTTCAAAACACTGATTTCTACAAAAGCTTGAAGTGCACAATAAATGTAAGATACCTGGCATATTTGCCACTAGCACCTTCCCCTGCAGTGGGCTTGCCAAACGTGATCTTGAAGTTGCCAAGTTCCTCAGATGTTCCAGTCACAGAGCTTAAGCGATTTTTTTCCTCTACGTGAGCCTGTAGGGAACCTTGAATATCTGTTGCAGCGTAGAACATCAGTGAAATTACAGGAGCCGAGATAGCAGTGCCCTGCCAATCAGAAACACAGACAGACTTCTTGTGATGAAGCAATTTCAAATTGAGATAAACTATAATTCAAAATTTTTCTATGATTTTGTTTATTGGAAGTTACCACTTTAACTTCATATTGCATTAATGGAACGACCAGAAAGCTGTGATGTTATGTGGATCTGATAATCTACATCTACCATACTTTACAGTATTTGACCTTCAGAAAATCATACAGATAGCATATTTTCTAGGGGTGTGACAAGACAAGACTGGGTTCACGAGAACGAGACAAGACAAGATTTTTAAACTTTTATAAAGAAATCCTCAATTATGGAATATATAGGGAAAAATTGTAACCGAAAAACGAAAAAAAACAATATAGGTGCATTTTGATATGAACTTGCACTTTATGAAATTAAACTTCTATTTTAATGAATTATATGCAGTAATAAACATTTAAATGGATAAATGAATAAATTGGAGATCACGATTCCCTCACGATTCAGAAGAAAAAAAAGTTTAGAAATCTAAACAAAATAACGTAATTTACTAGTGGTTCTGACACAATGTTCATTGCTTAAGTCTTTTAAAAAATATAATTGATCAAAATTTAAGAGAAATGAAGTCAGTGTCTCAATTAATGATTAAGACTTGTGTCACTACTGAAATCTCCTGAATGAATGATTCAATGATAAATACTAGGGCTGTGAATCTTTGGGTAAACAACAAATCAATTCGATTCACGATACATAAGGTTTCGTTTTGATTCAAGAACGATTTTTGCAAATTCAGAACAATTCGATTCGAGATGATTCAAAATAAAATTTGATGCGATTTGATTAATAACGATTCGATTCTGCGTACTTTAAGTGTATTCACAGGATTATTTAAATGCTTTCAATAAATTATTTATATGCTTTAAGTCAGGGGGCAAATTACACTTCTGCCTTTATGGAATAAATAAAACACTTTTGTCCACTGTTCGATGTTAGTTTAATGATGATATGGCAAGACATAGAATATGTAGAAATTTACCCTAGTGAAAAGTAATATATTTAAAATACATTTATTTCAAACTAAGTATAGTTCAAATCTATTAAAATATTTACTAATACATCCCTCGAGACTTTGACATAAAAATTATAATTAAACTTTATTTGAATTTCTTAATATTAAGCCTAAAATGTGTTTTAATGTCACTATTGCTGAGGATTGTATTCTCTTTGAATAAAAAGGTCTTTAAATGCAAGATATTTAAAGTGCACCTGAAATATACTTGCAATAGGGTATATGTCGAATGTCACCTGACCAAGCCCGGAAAACAGGTCTCATCGCTTCCGCTTGTCGGAGAACGTGTTAATAGCCGTAATAAATAATGGCGATATCAATGGACTTCTAAGGTAATCAGCTAAACGAGCTAGCTGTTTTTATTGTGGATGTTTTATTCAATATTTATATATGCTTGTTAGTGAAAAGACTAAAAATAAAATCTTTTAGATATCAATCCACATATGTGATGGACATTGATTATGATAATTTTTAGTGTCTACTTTGAAGGCATCTTTAGTAAATCAGATTAATATTTAACGAGGCATATGCAAAATGTGTGAACCGGAAGCAATGAGACCTGTTTAGCAGAAAACGGAAGTCTATTGTGCATAACCCCTTTAGTTCCCACTTTAGCACAATCAAATATATTTCAGTTCATCTTTAGTTGGACTTCAGCACTATACTTCCAATTTAGCGCACTTTATGCCAGTTTGGTATAGGCTACTAAAAGAACAATTGCAAGGTATTTTTTATTAAGAACATAAATTTATACTTAGCATGAAATAAAGGTATTTCAAGTACATTTTAGTATATTTATTTCTCTTTATTTTTTATTAGCCAAGATAAAAAAGGCTTTAAAAGTAGGCCTTTTATGTCACACCTTTGCATGGTGTGAGCTTCTTTATCTTATTTTCATAATATAAAATGCTACAGCATTTAAACTATTACTTTCTATCGGCGAATGATGATTTTAATGATGTAGTAACAAACGCAACTTTCATGCATGTGACAGATAACGTTAAAACCTTGAACTCTTATTGTACGGTTGCTGTTAACGCTGTGGTTATTTGAACCATTTCCTTCGTACTTTCATTTTAACGACATTAAGTTAAAATGTCTTTTACGTTTACAATGGAATTGTGTGTATGATTTTAGACACTTACATTGTTTTTGCTCCATCCAAACGCACGGCTTTCAGTTGCTCAGGTAATGTTAATGGTATGACTGAGAGCCACTGAAAAACTAGTAAAACTACTTTAAAAGTAAACTACTTCTAGCAGTACTTGCCACGAACACTAAGGAGAGATCACACTTTGGCTGCTCAAGCCTCAAAAAACGTGTCGGTGAGAGCGCACGCCCCATCCAGTGGCAGGCAGTGACTTAAGCGCGTGAAGGAGAGATGTGAGGAAACGAACAACACTGTTCAAGGTCTCCGTTAATTCATGCTTGTAGTAATTTATACATTTTAAAGCACTGAATCGCTATAGAAATTGTGATTCATTCGATTCTTAGTGTTTTAAATCGATGAATAGCCGAAATCAATGATTCACATTTACATTTACATTTAGGCATTTGGCAGACGCTTTTGTCCAAAGCGACATACAGTTGGGAGAACATAGAGCGATTCTTCTTAAGGAGACAAACAGACACAGGCAGTGCTATTCAAACGATGATTCACGATTCAAAAATCCATCTTTCAAGATCGATGCATATGCATCGTCAGGTTTTGTAAGCGATGCATCCAGAAAATGAGTGAATCGTTACACTCTTAATAAATATGTTTTTAAACGTGCAGTTGTCACCACCTCCAGGCAGAAGAGGATAAGCAATATAATACGTGCAGGGGTTAAGATACTTTCGTTTTGATCTCTACTGTAGACAATAAGTGTTTATACGCAAATTATAAAATTTATCTCAGTACTGCTGTTATTTAAATGTCTGTAACACAGAAATGATGATCATTATGTGGTTGTTTGTGTTGCTCTTTCTGAATCAGCAGCAACATAAATGTGGATTTGAATGTCTTTAACACCTGTTTTACATTGTAAGCATCAGTGGAGCGTGAGCAGCGGGATGTGAAACAGTCGTAATAAACACTGCTGAATTATTGTCATTCAGGAATAAGATCCCTTAGGTGTTTGAACAGATATTGCAATATTTTAAGGATTATTCTTGCAGCTCTAATATAAACCCTTCAAAAAGTTTTCCAAGGATATCGTCACGTTCTCGTGAGACCAGTCGGATCTTGCGAGATCAGATCTCGTACCACAAGATCTTGTCACATCTCTAATATTTTCTATTAAATTTAATTTCATAAATTTTGTATTGGATTGGACTTCAATCTGTGCCCCTCTTAAATATCTAAACCTGTTCACATATCAATGCTGCCACAATGTTTTACTTACAGAACTGTCATGACATTTAAAGTGATTTCTGCTTAATGGATAAAAATTTTATAGAGACTGTCCTAATAAGGAGCAATTTCTTGCCATGTAATATATATAAAATATATCCTTGTATTGGACAATATTATAATAATTAATCAGTTAGTGCTCGCTGTTGAACACAGAAATTACTTACATGTTGTTTTGCAGTAATCCTCCAAGTCCAGTCTCCACCATGATCTCCACCCATACGCTTCACAAACTCTGTGGTCAGGGTAAAATCACGGTCATGGACCTCCTGGACTCCAAAGGAGACTCCGTCATGCATTAGCCATCCGTAGCCCAGCAAATGATCCCCTTGCTCACAAGTGTGCCTAAGATTTCCATCCATTTCAGCAAACTGACGCATCCACATTAAGCCTAATTAAATCAATAGAAAAAGGCAGGATTGTAATTACCTCAAACCATCACAAAGATACGTAAAAACATAGAAATTGTGCATAAAGTGAATCTGAAACACCCCACCTGTCACAACAGATCTGGAACTTCTTGTTTTCATGCCAAAGTACACCTGGGGCCGATAGGTACCCCAATATCTTTCAGGAGACACAGCAGGACTTGAGCTATTAGCATCCAAGACCCGTGGAGACGGGTGCAGGGTCACAACCCTCCTGGCCAAGGATGAGCGCATATAAAGGGCATAGAAGAACCAGATGAGACTGAAGATACACAAACCGATGGATATATTGATAAACATCTTCCCAATGTCAGTTTTCTTCTTCTTCTCCTTGCGTGGGGGAGCAGGGTTTTTTTCCTCCTTTCTTGGGCTAGGTACCCCATCACCTGTTGCAACTCTTTTCCTCCGCCTACCCATCTTTCTTTAGACCTGACCAAGTTGGTCTGGGGACGACAGTCATTCAAATGCACCTGCAAATCACCACAAGTCAAGAGGTTTTAACTACAGTTAGCACAGTGAGTGCAGCATAAGAAGCTCTCTGTCCTATAGTAATACACTTACGGGAATATATTACCCTAAAACAGGACTGTAATTTTACTATGTACAAGATGCTGCAAATTGCATAACCGACTGGCTAACTAAACAAAAGAATGAGGAAATGAATGAACGAGCGAGCGAATGAATTGATGAATGAATGAATGAGATTCAGCTCGTCATTGTCTACTTAACGCGTCTGCAGTTATTATTCTTTCTGTACTAAATGTAAATTATGCAATGAGCAAATTAACTATAACAAAGTAAACATAAACTATATTTTTGATGACGTTACCTTATGTACGTGTCAGTACTGTACTGAACATTGTAATCAGCAGCATAGGCACTTCCGCATTTCTTTGACGTTAAAACAGTGAAGCACACAACGACATGCTCTTCAAAATAAAAGTCTGAACCAATATTACTGTTAATATCCCACAACCAAAAAAAACTATTTTATTAGTTATGTTACAAGAAAATATTATGATGATATTGAATAAACATCGTTTTTAGTGCGAGCACATTTTCCCACAACACGGATATAGTTCAGGAAAACTAAATATTTTTAAAGTCTTTTTTCTTTGAAAAAAAAAAAAAAAGTTTATGTCTTAAAATGAAAATAATTCTTAACATTTTATTTAAATGTGTTAATATAATTCAACAATTTTACTATTAATATAAGTGTATCTTATTTTAAGAAATTAATTAGAAACAAGACAGAAAAATACTAAGAAAGATAAACCTTTTTTGCAGTGAAAATATATTTTTCCTCATTCCCTTATACATAATACCCCCTTCTTTGATGTTAAAATAAGAGGTAGGCAGACCAAGATATGATAACAACAATATATGATGCTACCTTCCCTAGCAGACAGCACAAAATCCTCTTCAGGCTGCTATCAGGTATAATAGCCATTTCATAATATTTATCTTATTTGCCTTTAAGATTGTGAATTTGCATATTTTGTATGTTTCTTTTTATTCCTTTTTTTTTCAGATAAGCCATAATGACTCAAAGTTCACTCTGTACAATTATCATCCTCTTTGTCTTTCTGCACAGTGAAGAAAGGTCTCTTGCTTTCAAGGTTCTCCTAAATAGTTCTACTTACCCACCAAGAAATAATGCAAAAAACAATTTTACAAACACTTCAACAAAGAAAAGATTTTGTGCAGTGGGCGAAGAAAGGAGTTATTATTTTATTGTGCCAATGAAGGTGATTCATTCATTTTTGCGAATGAAAATGAGACTGTGAAAGTACTTTATGTCAATGTTTGCATGTCTTTTCTGTTTCTGCCAAGCAAACTGACAGTTGAGTCTCTGACAAAAGCTTGCTAATCTCCTGCATCAGCCAAAGGTTTCCAACATGCCATTAGTGGAATTTGCAGTAGAAATGCATGGGTTGATGGAAAATACTTTGCGGGTGCAAGATGCCACTTTGATGGCGAGAATTTTTGTAAAGGGACCTCATCACAGAAGGTGTCAAAGCTGCTGCCGAACAGGGTAATTATGAAACAGCAAGAATGCGGTTGGGTGAGGCTACATACTCTACAGGTGTGTCTTTAGAACTAGATCATCTGTCCCACCCTTATCATGACTTTTGTAGACAAGGACAATTTTGTAAATTGTAAGTAAATTGCATCAATCCGATTCATTAGTATTATTATTTACATCTTTTCTTTTTTTTCCCTAGAAACAAGTCAAGATGATGATGGATTAACTAATTTACAATTACAATTTTTTAGGTTTTTCTTTTTTCAGTGTGATATTTTATGTGCCTGAGTGTACAGAAATGTGTAGGACACCTT
Source organism: Cirrhinus molitorella (assembly GCA_033026305.1). Lineage (NCBI taxonomy): Eukaryota > Metazoa > Chordata > Actinopteri > Cypriniformes > Cyprinidae > Cirrhinus > Cirrhinus molitorella. Next base: position 32,097,010 of record CM065120.1, read on the forward strand.
TGTGTGTTTTGCCTCTTTGTATGTCTTTAAAGGATTTCTAAAGTGACAGCAACTGGATAGAACTGGGGAACCTATTCCCATACTCCAACTTGATCAGACCAGATAGCAGAATAGAAAACATTGCAGGTATGGCAAACAATTAAACTGGCATTATATATATATATTTTTTTTTGTTATATACATTTAATGTATACAACAGTTTTTGCACTTGACTAAACTAAATCAAATTATTGAATCAAACTTCTAAATGCTCCACATCCAGTAAAATTCTCTAGCAAAACAAGAAAAAGGACCCACTTGTAGAAGTTGTGAAGAAGTTTGTTCTTTCAGAACAAAGTATAACAGTAATAATAACTTGCTAGTTTAATGTGATATGAGATAACCGATCGTTAGATTTAAACACCTGTAGCGTTTTTCCTCAGTTGGTCAGAACAAAAGTTTTAGACTTGTTACTTACTCTTAGATGACAATATCCGATGAAAGTTCTTATTTGGCACATATATTTGAATCTGTTAATCTGTGATTCCTAAGTACAGTGAATATCCACAGTGGTGCGGTGACTAACAGCTACCAAAACATTATATTCATCCGTGCTGGAGCCGTGCCGGAGCACTACCCATGCATGGAAGATAATTCCCACTTAACTGCAATTGCAGGTTTTCAAACAGAGATGGTGACAAAGAGGCAAAACGTACGGACTGCAACTTTAAGAACAAACATAAATCTAATTATGGCTGTTGAACAAAAATATACTGAAAAATATTGATCATCTAGAATTATATTTACATCCAGTCATCCAGATTATTAACAATTTAATTTACAATTTGTAATTTTTTTTCCCTCCCAGCTGGCTCTGACTGGTTCACCTCCCCAGACTAAGATATTTGTTTTCATGGATGCTGATGCAAAGGACAACGAGTTAAACAACACTGTGTTGGTGAAAGCACAAAGTCTGTGGTATGTATTAATAACTAATAACTATATATTATAGAACATATATATAGACATACATAAACTTTTGCCAATTAAACAAGCTGAATTCCTGCATCTCGAAAGAGTATTAAGTTGTAATTGCCTGACACCGCCGCCTGTCTATGAGTACTAATATGCATGTAATAAATAATAAATAAATAATAAATAAGGTTTGTTTTCATTTTATTCTTTACTAGCGCATATGAACCAAACTCATAAGAATCTTTGTGAAATCAATGCTATGCTTTTTCACTAATTATTATTAATATGTGTAAGTAATGTTCAATATAAAGAATCTACAACTTTTCTGAACAATCCCATTTTGGTACAACTTTCTTGGAAACAAAACCATCTTTTCTATTTTGACACTTTCCACTCTTTTTCCACTGAAGATGTTTCTTTCTATACTTTTAGCCCTCATGCCTGCAAGTATTTTAGCCACCAGGATTATAGTGGATGCCTCCACATCTGCTCTAGTAATAAAATCAATACATCAAACATTCCACACAGTGGAGTAATTGTCTCACATGGTTGAATAAGAATCTTCACCATCCACAACAATGAAAAATGTAAAAAGATATATATAAAATATAAAAATTATATATATATATGTATATATATATTATATATATATATATATATATAAACATTTTAGTGAATTGCTGGCCTTCAGGAAAGTATGTTCATTTACTATATATGTACTCAGTACTTGGTAGGGGCTCTTTTTGCTTTAATTACTGCCTCAAATAACACAGTGGACCAACACCAGCAGATGACATTGCACACCACATCATCACAGACTGTGGAAACTTAACACTGGACTTTAAGCAACTTGGGCTATGAGCTTCTCCACCCTTCCTCCAGACTCTAGGACCTTGGTTTTCAAATGAAATACAAAACATGCTCTCATCTGAAAAGAGGACTTTGGAGCACTGGGCAACAGTCCAGTTCTTCTTCTCCTTAGCCCAGGTAAGATGCCTCGGATGTTGTCTGTGGTTCAGGAGTGGCCTAACAAGAGGAATACGACAACTGTAGCCAAATTCTTTGACACGTCAGTGTGTGGTGGCTCTTGATGCCTTGACCCCAGCTTTAGTCCATTCCTTGCGAAGTTCACCCAAATTCTTGAATCGATTAACTTGACAAGGCCTCTCAAGGCTGCGGTTCTCTTGGTTGGTTGTGCATCTTTTTATTCCACACTTTTTCCTTCCTCTCAACTTTCTGTTAACATGCTTGGATACAGCACTCTGTGAACAGCCAGCTTCGCATTCAGCAATGAATGTTTGTGGCTTACCCTCCTTGTGAAGGGTGTCAATGATTGTCTTCTGTACAACTGTCAGATCAGCAGTCTTCCCCATGATTGTGTAGCCTAGTGAACCAAACTGAGAGACCATTTTGAAGGCTCAGGAAACCTTTGCACCTTGCATTACTGGAGTAATGACGTTAACAAAATTAGCTTTGCCATCACAGGAATAAATTACATTTCAAAATATATTATAACAGAAAAAGAGTTCTTTTAAATTGTAATATTTTTTGGATATCAATTTTCCCTTCTGTAAGATTACAGACTTCACCCCTCCAGTCTGTGAGATTATTAGCGTAAATGCTAATTGCTCAGGCAACTGCAGCCTGTCCTCATGGGAGCTCTCAACCAACCTTACCGATGGAAATGGGATGGGTATCATGTCTGTGACTCTGCGTCAGGGCCTTGGAACCCTCAACACTATCACTATAATCGGCGACGGAGGTGTGAATGTCACTCTTGCGTTCTGCAGTGCTTCTTGTTGTTCTAAAGTTACAGAACTGGTTGCTGTTGACAGAGCTGGAAATGTTGGCATATGCTCAAGATCAATAAGAACTGCTGTTACCACCACACCGAACACCTCTATGTCTATCACTTCTAGAACAAACAGCATGACTACAGTGACAGCAACAACTACAGCTACAACAACAGTAAAGGCAAAAACAACAACCATTTTCTCTCCCTCCATTAATGCCACAACCGACAGTGCTGGATGCCCTTTTTATCAGTTTTTTTTTTTGTGGGAGCCGTTTTGCTTTTCCATGGTGTTATGCTTCTAATTGTTTTATACAAGTTGCCTTTATTTTAACAATGTCACCCCTGACAAACATTTTCAAAAAAAGGGAAAAAGGCAATGAAAAAAAGTCTTATTGTGATAAAGGTCGGAACTCCTGTTATGATGTGGATTTTTTGAGGTGCACTCTTGTCATAAATTAATCTATTACTTTTCCTACATAATTTCTAACACAAAACAGTGGTCAAATATATATTTAGGAACAGTATATAACCAGTCATAACCAATCACAGCTTCTATAATATTTTGGAATTTAAACACCATTATTCACCATAAATTAGGGCTGTGCAATATATCGAAATGATCAAAATATCGCAAATGTACATATCACAAAATACATATCGCTACAGCTTGTAATATTTGGGGCATGAGCAAAAGACAAAGAGAAAATTACTCACTGCTCTTGCCTATATAACTTTTGTAGCTTAAATAAGAACCAGTGCATATTGAATTCATAGAGTGAAGACTAAGCAGTGGTTTATTTCACCTTTTTATTATTCAGTTCCTAAAGTGATGTTAAAATGATTACACTAATGTTAAAATTACATTATGTAATGCTAAAGTAAAACACTACTGTCCATTTACAGAAGTTTCTGTAGGGGTGCTTTTCCTCTCACAAAAAGTGACACATGTATAGGGTAGACCAGGTATAGTTGGTACAGGGGTACAGTTGAGACACCTCAATAACTTCTATGCGCAACAAGTCTGATCTGTGATATTTGCTTTGCTCATGCATATTAGCACCCTCTTTGATCATGGGAAATTTGCAAACATCACAGATCAGACTTGTTGCGCTGGGAAGTTATTTAAGGTGTCTCAACTGTACTCCTGTACCAACTGTACCTGGTCTACCCTACTAGTTATATTAGAATCACAATGAGCTTTATTCACCAAGTGTGAGCAAACAATGAATTTGTTGTGGTTTTACAGAAGTTCTTGATACATACATATTATATTATATTATATTATATTATATTATATTATATTATATTAAATGATTTCTTTCTTAAAATATCTACATTTTTAAACTGTAACTGTTTTCCAATAATGCCTTTTTCTCTTTTCAGTATAAGAGAACATGTACATTTGACCAGCCCTGTTCAGTTAAGGAGACTTCTCTCCTTTTCACCACTAAGTAACAAAAATATTTATTTATGGTAATTTTTTTGCTTTTACAAAAACAAATGGAGACAAATTGTAACTCTAAACTCAATTGTATGTTTCAGATGCATCACATCCTACAACTTCATCATCTGCAGAGAGAAACTGCCACTAAATCACACCAAAATACACATAATGATGGACTTTCAGGCACTGTAGAAGATTATGGTACAGTATTTCACTGGAACTTGGTCTTCACTATTTTCTGTTTCTATTTTGTTTTAAGTATTTATTTGTTCATTATTAATTGTCATTCTGCTAATAACTGTCATTTTTGCAACAAATTCACGTCATTTAAAGAATAAACATACCTAATTGACCCTTGTCGTTGTTGTTTTTATGTAAAACCCTATTCTATTACCAGACAGAGAGAAAAGTAAAAAAACAAAACAAAAAAAACAATATTAATACATAATAGATACAAATAATATTAATAATCATATAAATATATTAGTATACTAATTAAATGAAAATAAACTATCATTAAAGAGGTTATTTATATAACACAATGCTATAAAGCATTTTCAAAGCATGGGTGTTTATGGAACCCTATAAAAAGGATTCTATTTAGCACCACAAAGCGTTCTGCTATTGTTACAAGCCGAAGTATCCTTTTCTGGGACTGTTTAAAACCATTTGTCTTAAGAGTTTGTGTATATATATATATATATATATATATGATACAAGAACTGACACAAAACTGACTCAGTAACAGTAAACTCAGTAAACTGACTCATCTGAGCATGTGACACGTTTAAGCATTATCGTACTGCATATCGCATTATTTAATGAGTTATTGCATATCGGATTTATCTTCAATAAGCTGTACCATAAATGACCAGCATTAAATCAGAAATTACATGGCAGTTTTAATGCAGATAAAGTAACCTAGAAATATTTTTTTGAGAACCATGTGTCATTTTATATGCAGTGATCGGAGATCCTTTGCTTGAATGTGCATGAATTTATTAACATTTAAGTCATATAATAATCTTTGACATTTCTTACAATGAATGTACAGATTAACGTTAATCTGATGTATTTCCCAGCGAAACAGGAATGGACCCTTCACAAAAACCCGCCCTCCTTACATACTGTTGATATGAACAACAATGCTGCTCTCTCACATGTTCTCACGCAGTGAAAAATACATTGCAGAACAAAGAGGAAACTGACAGCATGTGGACATACAAGACAGAGCAGGTTACTTCTGGTATGAAACAAGGTCTCAGCTTTAACATGTCATATTTTTACAGAAATTCAAACAATAAATATTGTTTTGTGGCTCTTTAATATGTCATGACAGATAACTGTACTGTCTTATTAGATCAATCGTGTGAACTGATCGTCTTTTCTTATTTACATAAAACACAAAATAAACATGAATGGTTATGAGAACAAATTTTATTTCAACTATAAAAAGACATCAATACACACAATACAATTTTTCAAGTTTAAGTAAACTGAAGTTAATCTACTCTCCTGTCTGATTTGTTTGTTGGACATAATGGTGGATACGGCATTATGATTGGTCAGATCGTCTGTCAGTGCAAAGGGTCAATTGTTTGGATCAGGTGGTTGGCACTTTATAAAAGTCTTTTTATTATTTACTAATGTACACCAATGCACCTTCCATTCCAGCCACAAGAGCACAGTAGTGATCAAATCTATGTAAATTATTGTTTAAATTAATGACCGGTACCAATACGAGCATTCTCTACCTTGTCTAGAATTGTCCAGTAGGCACACACATTCTCTGTTGGTGTTTTACCAAAATATACTTGTGTGCAAACATCCGCCCACATCGATCGCAACCAAAAGGCTTCTCCCGTGTGTGGATCCTCATATGTGTTTTTAGGTTTGAAGATTGGTTAAACATTTTCCCACAAAGGTTACAGCCATAAGGCTTTTCACCGGTGTGAACAGTTACATGTTTTTTGAGGTTGCTTTGATCTGCAAACTGCTTGCCACAATGCACGCATCTGAATGGTTTTTCTCCTCTGTGGATGCTGTGGTGTCTTTTCAGACTGGACGCCTGACTAAATCGCTTACCGCAGAGTGTACAGTGGTGAACCCTCTCCCTGTTATGAAGTTTTTGATGCAAGTGGAGAGTGCTGGGTTGAGAGAATGCTTTTCCACAATGTTTACACATAAACTTGTCTTTCCTTTGCATCTGAGGAGAGTCTGACTGTTTGAAAGAAAAGGACTGCGTGAAGGGGGACTGTTCAGATTGAGAAATGTTGTTACTTTCATCGCCATGTGATAAACGACCTTCCATATCAGGCATAGACAAGTCATCAGGGTCCATTGGAGTTGCATAGGAACACATGGGATCTGCTCTCCCTCTGTACATCAAGTACTGATTCACAGAAGGTCCTCCGTTGCATTCAGATTCAGCATAGGAGGGATGATTTGTGGTTGCATCAAATCTCTTAGAAACCCATGAGGGATACGAAGGGACAGGCTGCACGTTGGTCCCTGCGTCTCCATCACAATGTCTCTCCATTCTGGTTTCACCTATATTGAAATACAACACGCTTAAATTGAAACTAGTAAGCAAGAAAAAAAGCAAATACTGTATTGAGTAATTATCTCACAACAAGAATTTTCTAGTTATTATTTAGTAAATGTGCATCTTCACCTATATCATTCACCTCTAGGTTTTCATCCTCAAGGAGATCAGGTTGCATTCCATTGGACTGCCATAGGAACAAATCAGTGATGGTGAATTTTGTGGTTTTGAATGTTAAAAGCAATTTTAGCAGAAAATAACTGTCTGTATTCTAGATATACTAACTCTGTACAATCAAATCTAAAAATTTAATATAAATCATACTTTACAATAAGGTACCACTAGTTAATGCATTAGGTCCATTAGATCCAATAATAGTATACACTGACAAAAAAAATCTTTGAAACAATTCTCACTGAGAAATTGCTAGTAAATTTGACAAATAATCACAAAAGAACACAGCGTGAATACACAAATAAACTTGAAGATAAATTTTGAAGCAGAAACTGAAATAGTAGGGTTTTTTTTATCAAAATACTCCAATAATCTTTATAAGCTTTTTTACTTTTGATTTTAATAACACATTAGTAAATTACATTAATAAATGCTTTAGGAATATTTGTCATTGTCAGTTCATGTTAAATCTGAATATACTAGACCACAATGAACAAGCTTACTAGGAAGATGTAACAATATTAATCCTACTAAAAAAGGGAAGCAGTACGTAAACGGTCCCTGCTGTCTGTCATGAGCCTGATTTGTAAACAAATACAGGTATATTGTGCATCTCTCACACTAACCTCTTGATGGCAGTGCTGGACCGTGTCCTGGTCTATGAAGTTATCCCTGTGGACTGTTGCAAAAACTTCTGCACTCCCGTACTGTGCGTCACCTTACCAAGAAAGCAAAGGGCAGAGATAACACAGGGTAAGTTATATATAACTTATAGATATAGACTTTAATTTATAATCTCAATATCCATTCAAAAAGTTATGTTTTAATTATTTTCTTTGGAAAATAAATATAAATTTAATAATACAACAAATCAACACTATTATTAACAGTATAATTTTGCTGTATATTTGACAATTTATGAATCTATTCCTTCATATATCCTCAGATATTTAATTAGAATAGAAAATAACATAATTAGTAATATTACTAGATCTGGATTTCTTTGTAACTAAATAATGAAAAATAACAGTGCACACACACACACACACACACACAAACATAACTCACGATTTTCAGCAGTCTCGGTTTCTCTTTCAGACTGTTCACACCTCAGATTGTCAGGTCTCTCCTCTTTAATAATAAGAACATCTGGCTCGTCATCCTCTACAAACTGATAAAAAGCATAATGCTGCCATGACTCCTGATACATTATTAGTGGCTGATAAATGCAGTTTCTTACCTCTTGATGGCAGTGCTGGACTGTGTTGTGGTCTATGCAGTTATCTTTGTGGATTGTTACAAAAACTTCTGCACTCCTGTACTGGCTGTCATCTTTATCTGCAACATGGATGTACCAGTACAGTAAGGGGAAAAATGATTTGATCCCCTGCTGATTTTGTATGTTTGCTCACTGACAAAGAAATGATCAGTCTATAATTTTAATGGTAGGTTTATTTTAACATTGGGAGACAGAATAACAACAAAACTACAAAAACACATTTCAAAAAAGCTGTAAATTTGCATTTTAATGAGTGAAATTATTGTGAAGTTATTGATTCCCTATCAATCAGCAAGACTTTGGCTCCCAGGTGTATTTTATACAGGTAAGGAGCTGGGTTTAGGAGCACTCTCTTAAAGGGAGTGCTCCTAATCTCAGCTTGTTAACTCTATAAAAGACACCTGTCAGCTGGACCGTAGTCACCAAGAAAACAATTGGTAACACACTACGCCATGAAGGACTAAAGTCGTGCAGCGCCCGCAAGGTCCCCCGATCAAGAAAGCACATGTACAGGCCCGTCTAAAGTTTGCCAACGAACATCTGAACGATTCAGAGGAGAACTGAGTAAAACTTTTGTGGTCAGAGCTCTTTGGCATCAAGTCAACTCGCCGTGTTTGGAGGAGGAGGAATGCTGCCTATTAGGGATGGGCATTTCAGGCAAAAATAATATTCAAAAATCGCCTCGTATTATTTGATTATTCGAAAATAGCACCCCTCCCCCACATCCATAGGCCACAGTACATTACACATCCAAAAACAGAGATGGTGAGACACCATTCATGCTTTCAGTCTGTATGTTAACAAACGGTTTAATTCAGGGAATAGACTATCTTAACTCAAGCTATATAAAGATTGTAACGTGCTGAAACATATTAATATAATATGGTATGTATGGTATTTATTAACATAACAGTCCACTGATTAGCGTAAATTAACTGCAAGGACATCAAAAATGAGCACGAACATCCCAGATAGCAAGCACATTCAGGTTGATTCTGGCTAGTGATGGAAAGTTTGATTCTTTCAAGAGATTCGTTCATTTTCAGTTCGTTCACCAAAATGATTAGTTCAGAATCGTTCACTGATTCGTTCAGTTATGGAGCTAAAATTATGACAAAACTATTTGAATTTGAATTGTGTAATTTTGAATTATTGACGTGTTATTTAACAAAACTGAATATTATATGGGATTTAAAATAGCTTTGAATTTGTTTTTATTTTGAATCTTAATTTGAATTTGAAATTCTTTTACTTGAATATTGAATATTTGAAATGTAACACAACCGTATTTTTTTAAACAGTTTTTATTGACATGTATTTTCAAACAATGGATTTTTGGTTCTGAATTATTAGACTGCAGATATTTCAAATACAACTTTAAGTTTTCGAAATGAAGAAGAAATTCGGAACATCAAATTCAGTTTTCTAAAATTCAAAACGCAGAATTCAGATCGTACAGAAAGTAGGTCAGAGGTCATCCAGAGGGAAGAGTAGATGATCCCCGAAAAGTCGAACGAACCATTGGCCAATTACAGAGCTGCAGTAGTTTTGTGGCGCAAGCCTGCCATTCTTCTGCCTAATCATGAATGCCCAGAGGTAAGTTCTTTTTAAGCATTTATGGTTTATATTAATATATTATGTTAGCGTTTCAAGCATGTGAAACATTTGTCTAAGCAGTATCTGGTGTTTGTTTTAAAGTGTATTTGGTGTAAAAGGGAGTAGCATGCTGCCGTGTCTATGCAACGGCGCAGCGCGTCGCACTGCTCGTGTCCGGTCTAGACACGGCGTAAGCATTACATCACTGTACCTTACTCCATTCGAAGGGTTCATCCCTGTACTTTGGGAAGTTGCATTCAAAATCCACTTGGATAAAAATGTGGATGGAGTAATGCTTACACTGTGTAGAGACCGGACGCGAGTGGTGCGACGCGCTGCGCTGCAACAGAATACAGTAGAGCCTGTTGATTATATTCGGTGATACTGTCTACACTGAATGCGACATTGCAACAGCAAACGGATTCTCCGTTCTATTTCTGACATAGTCCAAGCTCTTTACAACGGATGCTTTGTCACTTCAAGCTGTTGCGTCGCGGCGCATTCGCGTCCGGTACAGACACCGTGGGGCATGCTAATCCCCTTTACATCGAATATACTTTAAAACAAACACCAGAGACTGCTTAGACAAATGTTTCACATGCTGGAAACGCTAACATAATATATAAATATGAACCATAAATGCTCAAAACGAACTTACCTCTGGGCGATTCACGATTATACAGAAGAATTGCGACCCCCTAAATTGCGATGTCAGTTGCGTTCGCACTCTCTCTCACTTGAAGGAATGTTGCGTGTTCTCTCCAATGGCGAAAAGACGCTGTAAGGAGATATGAATGATCCATTAATTAACTGGTGTATTCTGAGATGTATTTATTTATACTTTTCCTCTCAAATAAATCATATGCACCTAATAGTGCACATTTACATAGGTTTAAAATTTAAACTAACATTGTTTTATAGCTACTTTAACTGTTTTAGTTCTATAGATTTAATTTTATGCAAGTCGTGATGATGTGAGAAGGCAAAGATCAGGCTGCAGTCTTCCGTTGGCCACTGTTCGTTACTTTAAAAAACAAAAACTTATGTTTAGCAAATTTTTTCTAAATTAACTTAAAAAAACGAAACAAAATATAATCACTTTGCCATTACATACAGAATGTAACTATTTTAATAGCTGAAATAGTAGTATACACTATTCTGGGAGAAGAGGGGAAAAGACGGACTCAGGTCAGGTCGGACTTGGGCCGAGAATTCTGATGAGCTGATTCTGATTAGGCTATACCTTATGAACTGACTAGCTACGCGCCTGGTATTAAGATACATTAAGTGCAATTAAAAGACCAAATTTAATATAACCTACAGTCTATTAATATAATGTATATAGTGTTCTCCTCTCGTACCGCAAAACGTGGCATAACAGACTAAGATGATAAAGGCCAAACTCAAATTGCTCCTTTTTATTAGGCTATTAAAACGTAACTAATAGGGCTGTACTAGAATAGTCGAATATTCGTTCGGTGGGTTGGCATTTTATTTTCAATTCTGAGATTCGAATCTTCTTCTTTTTTTTTTTTAAACACATGACTTCCCCCGCGAACAGTTCTCATTCGCGCTTGAATGGCCCATTAGTGAATGGGAGGGGGAGAGCTGTCAGCAAGCCACGGAGAAAAGAGTGTACTAGTGTCACTATAGTTTGCAACCTGGTTGTGATTTATTTTAAAGTTTGAAACATAAAGAAATATTTTTGTTCATTGAAATGTGAGCTGTCTAGCCTGCCTAACAGAGCATGTGAGAGGAGATGCATGCCGTTTTCAACCAAAGCCTCTGAGACACACTGCCTGCGTGGCGGACGTGGAGCGGGTTTGTTACGTGACTGCTGCGGAAAAAATCCGCTTCACTTCTATTCTGTCGCGGGGTCGCGGTTGCGGTGTAGTTGGACCGCACCTGATATAAGCGCGTATTCCGCAGACAGTGTGGCTGCTCTAATCTGTTAACAAAGGCGCAGAAAGAAAAATGAACATGCAGCACATCCACGACGCGTCCGCCACGCAGCCTATATCCAATAAAGAACTCACAGCAACAGTTATAAAGCCTAGATATGTTATATAGCCTAATTTGCGCGCATTGGGGAATCGCTCTATAGTATTTAAATTGCTTTTGAATGCGCGTGCGGGTTTTAATTTTGGTTTCTTTTTAAGGACCGCGCAAAACTCTTGGGGGCATGAACGTGCATTCTAAGCGCGTTTACAGGCTTTGTTATAATGAGAGGATTAATTAGCTTGCAGAACTCAGGACTGAACAAAAAATCCGGCGTTTTGAGCGGTGAGTGGATTCTGACTGATCAACTCAAACACGGATGGAGTCTGGCGTGAAGCGGCTGCCGTTTACTTTCGTTTTGTTAATGTTTATTTTGTTATTAAAGTACATTTGCAGTTTCCCGCATCCTTCCCAGAGTCTTGAACGGGATATATATATATATATCTTTCAGAAATCATCCTGGCGACCTATTTTTTAAGTCCCTCAACCCACCCGATAGTCGCGACCCAGGGTTTGAAAACCACTGCCCTAGACTCGTGGTGTGAGCATATTGGAGCAGAATTCCCTTGGGTCTGCAGCAACACATTCGTGACGCGTTAAGTCATTTGGATGAACGATTCCTGACATAATACAAATGCAAACAGACACAGAGATTTCTGCCTTTATTATATGCTTAGCCCCTCCCACCGAAGCTTCGAATATTCGATATTGATTACCACCGAAGCTTCGAAGCGCAAAAAATGGTATTCGAACCAGCCCTAGTAACTAATATGTACAGACAAGCAGGTGAGCACGGAATGAACGCAAAGCGCAAAGTTTCGCGTTTTCCTGTGTGGAATAAACTGTCTACATAGTCTACAGCCCTTTATCTCATTTTGGCCATTAAGCTACTTTACGTGTTTTATTTAGGCTATAATGATTTTTTGGGAGGTATTTAACATGCAGTTTAATGCATTGCGGGGCTGGTCCTTTAAATATTGCTTAATGCATGTGCGTTCATACTCTGCTGTTCTGTAGCCACAGATTTGTGGGTCTTGTCTCTTCCTCTACAGAAGACTTGCAGAACCCATGTAGCCTACATTAGTTTTGTTCGTTTAACCACCACAGCATCTTTTCGCCATTGGAGAGAACACGCAACATTCCTTCAAGTGAGAGAGTGCGCGAACGCAACTGACATCGCAATTTAGGGGGTCGCAGTTCTTCTGTATAATCGCCCAGAGTAAGTTCGTTTTAACCATTTATGGTTTATATTTATATATTATGTTAGCGTTTCCAGCATGTGAAACATCTGTCTAAGCAGTCTCTGGTGTTTGTTTTAAAGTAGCCTATATTCGATGTAAAGGGGATTAGCATGCCCCGGTGTCTGTACAAGTGACAAAGCATTCGTTGTAAAGAGCTTGGACTATGTCAGAAATAGAACGGAGAATCCGTTTGCTGTTGGGAATGTCGCATTCAGTGTAGACAATATCACCGAATATAATCAACAGGCTCTACTGTGTTCTGTTGCAGCGCAGCGCGTCACACTGCTCGCGTCCGGTCTCTACACAGTGTAAGCATTACTCCATCCACATTTTTATCCAAGTGGATTTTGAATGCAACTTCCCAAAGAACAGGGATGTACCCTTCGAATGGAGTAAGGTACAGGGATGTAATGCTTACTCCGTGTCTAGACCAGACACGAGCAGTGCGCCGCGCCGCTGCATAGACATGGCAGCATGCTACTCCCTTTTACACCAAATACACTTTAAAACAAACACCAGATACTGCTTAGAAAAATGTTTCACATGCTGGAAACACTAACATAATATATTAATATAAACCATAAATGCTTAAAAAGAACTTACCTCTGGGCATTCATGATTAGGCAGAAGAATGGCAGGCTTGCGCCACAAAACTACTGCAGCTCTGTAATTGGCCAATGGTTCGTTCGACTTTTCGGGGATCATCCACTCTTCCCTCTGGATGACCTCTGACCTACTTTCTGTACGATCTGAATTCTGCGTTTTGAATTTTAGAAAACTGAATTTGATGTTCCGAATTTCTTCTTCATTTCGAAAACTTAAAAGTTGTATTTGAAATATCTGCAGTCTAATAATTCAGAACCAAAAATCCATTGTTTGAAAATACATGTCAATAAAAACTCTGTTTAAAAAAAATACAATTGTGTTACATTTCAAATATTCAATATTCAAGTAAAAGAATTTCAAATTCAAATTAAGATTCAAAATAAAAACAAATTCAAAGCTATTTTAAATCCCATATAATATTCAGTTTTGTTAACACGTCAATAATTCAAAATTACACAATTCAAATTCAAATAGTTTTGTCATAATTTTAGCTCCATATTCAGTAACCATTTCTTCAAATGACATATATACGCCAACAGAGGGCGAAAAAGAGTATCTTATGCGTTATGTCTACGATTGAGTCAACGATTGTACTGCATTACTATTTACTTGTTACAAAAACTGACTTGACTTATTAAAATGTGTAATACTCATTAAATAAATAAAATAAGGTTCAGGTGACCAAAACATAAGGTTTTCTTGCATAATTAACATGTTAATTGTTTGGTCAGACAGTTAAATAAATCGTGGTGTTATGTTCTGTATATTAAACATGAATATATATAAACAAGCGTATGTGCACACTGCACAGTACCACCTGCTGCAATTTGCATCCGCTTTCTGCTGATTGCTGAATGAGACTGACTCGCATGCAGAGTCAGTCTCATTCATGACCAACGTACCCGGTACACAATCATTCACGAACGACATGTATCGTTCAATTCGTTCACGAACGGCATGTACCATTTAGTTCATGAACGAAATCTCTCTCTCGTTTAGACTCAAAACTGCGACTCAGTCAGTGATGGGCGTATTCCTTCAGTAGATCCAACCAATTACATGCCCCTTCGCAGCCCGATTTTCATTACAATCTATCGTTCAACAACTGGTTCTTTTCATTCACGAACGAGATGTACCAGTTCGGTCATTTCGTTCACGAATGATATTCACCAGTTCATTCAACTCGTTCATGAACGAGATCTCTCTCGTTCAGATTCAAACAGCGACTCAAAAACAGTCAGTGGTGGGCGTATTCGTTTATTACATTCAACAAATCACATGCTCCGTCACATCTCATACTCGAAGGCTATTGGCTCGAAGTTTAGTCATTCTTTGATAGGGTTAAACAGTCCACAGAACTACCCGGTTCCCTGAGGTGCGCATGCACTGCTTGTAGCGCCGCGCTGCTGTGGAGGGAGGAATTTCAGTGAACGAGAACGAGAACGAGTCAATGGATTACGTGAACGAGAACGATTCGTTCACCTAAAAGATTCGTTCAAAAAGAACGATTCGTTCACGAATGTAACATCATTAATTCTGGCTGAAATGCGGCACTGTCGGCTCAGTCTCGGCATCCGTGGATAATGGGCCAGAGCCGTGCCGACTCTACAAAACACTTCTGGCTGACAGACAGTGTTTTTTCTATGGATCGATCTCGGTTGAAAGCTCTGCATTCGGTGTAGTTGTGTATCTACCTTCAGCCCGAGTTTGTTTTGTCAGTTCGTTTGGCTACTGCTAGCGCAAGATTAAGGAAATCCGCCGCCTGAGAAAAATGTTAAATCCTGACGCAAATCCACAGTGTGTGTGTGAGACAATGTGGTGTTCTTCTGTTGTCCGTGACAGCATTTAGGTGCGTTAATGGCAGCGCCACCCTCTGGTAACATGAACGCGTCACCACTAAATCAGTACCGAAAACATGAAGAACTATTGTCCCCCAAAAAAATTCACAATACCTATTCGATATTCTATTGTTAAATCAAATTCAAATTGAATATTGGAAAATTGTGACACATCCCTACTGCCTATGACCCCAAGAACACCATCCCCCACCGTCAAACATAGAGGTGGAAACATGCTGTGCTTTTCTGCTAAGGGGACAGGACAACTGCACCACATCAAAGAGATGGACAGGGCCATGTACCTTAAAAAAAGTCCAAGGCTCAAGAAGCAGCACATTAAAGCCCTGGAGTGGCCTAGCCAGTTTCCAGACCTTAATCTGTGGAGGGAGCTGAAGGTTTGAGTTGCCAAAAGTCAGCCTCAAAACCTTAATGACTTGGAGAGGATCTGCAGAGGAGTGGGACAAAATCCCTCCTGAGATTTGTTCAAACCTGGTGGCCAACTACAAGAAATGTCTGTCCTCTGTGATTGCCAACAAGGGTTTTGCCACGAAGTACTAAGTCATGTTTTGCGAAGGGGTCAAATACTTGTTTCACTCAATAAAATGCAAATCAATTTATATAATTTTTTTTTAAATGCACTTTTTTCCCTGGAGTATTTGGTTGTTATTTTGGCTGTTAGTCGCTCACTTTTCCTCACTCAATGTGAGTATACACACACACACTTATATAAAATGCAAAAAAAAAAAAACAACAAAAAACCATGTAATATCCATATTTAATAAAATGCTAAAATACTGTTCTCTTTGCATAATTCACATTTTTTTATTTAATTTTTACATTTAGATTTTTTTTTTTTAATTTAACATTATTATTTATGTACAGTCGTGGCCAAAAGTTGAGAATGACACAAATATTAGTTTTCACAAAGTTTGCTGCTAAACTGCTTTTAGATCTTTGTTTCAGTTGTTTCTGTGATGTACTGAAATATAATTACAAGCACTTCATATGTTTCAAAGGCTTTTATCGACAATTACATGACATTTAGATTAGATTAGATTAGATTAGATTAGATTCAACTTTATTGTCATTACACATGTACAAGTACAATGCAACGAAATGCAGTTTAGGTCTAACCAGAAGTGCAATAAGAAGTAAAGTGCAGGATATAAGTTAAATAATTTAAATGTAGATAAAGCGTTCTATGGTAATAATTACAGATGGATACATACTATGAACATAATATACAGATGGTTATGTACTATAGGCAGGAATTACAGATGGGATATTTACAGATGGGATATTTACAATGTAGTAAAATGTGCAATGAAGTGCAGTGTATATTAAATACTGAATAGAATATTAAATACTGCAGGTGAAATTTTGATCAGATGTTCATCCGAGGTATCAGTGCAGTGGATTGAGTAGTGAATTGCAGTATAATATATGCTGCAATTATACAATGATTGAGAGTGAAGACAGACAGGTAGTGCAAATGAGCATTAGAATAGTGGTTTTAAAGTCCCTTAGTGCATATGAGTGATCATGTAGTGCAAATACAAGTTAATAGTGCAAATACAAAGGTTATGGTTGATTAAAGAGGTATGAGGAGGATGAGGGAAGTGAAGGTGTGAAGGAGATGCAGTGGAATCAATGAGGGGCAGAGTTCAGTAAGGAGACAGCTCTAGGAAAGAAGCTGTTCCTCAGTCTGCTGGTTCTAGTCCGGAGGCTCCTGAAGCGCCTGCCGGAAGGCAGGAGAGAAAACAGTCTGTGGGCGGGGTGAGAGGAGTCCTTAAGAATACTGCGTGCACGACGCAGGCAGTTTTTCCTCTGCAAGTCTTTGATGGCAGGGAGTGGAGTCCCAGTGATGCGTTGGGCAGTTTTCACCACCCGCTGCAGTGATTTTTGCTCCGCAACAGAGCAGCTTCCATACCAGACTGTGACACAGTTGGTTAGTATGCTCTCTATTGTGCAGCGGTAAAAGTTCACCAGGATGGCTGGGGACATCTGATTTTTCTTCAGTGTCCTCAAGAAGAAGAGCCGTTGGTGGGCCTTCTTGACCAGGCTGGAGGTGTTGGTGGTCCAGGACAGGTCTTCTGAGATGTGGGTCCCCAGGAACTTGAAGCAGGAGACACGCTCAACAGCCATCCCGTTAATCTGGATGGGATCATGTGTGCTTCCTCTCTCCTTCCTGAAGTCTATAATCAGCTCCTTAGTTTTGGTGGTGTTAAGGAGCAGGTTATTTTCTGTGCACCATGTAGCCAAGTGCTGGACCTCCTCCCTGTAGGCAGTCTCATCGTTGTTGCTGATGAGACCGATCACCGTAGTATCGTCTGCAAACTTGATGATGGTGTTTGATCCATTCAAAGCTCTGCAGTCGTGGGTGAAGAGGGGTAGAGGAAAGGGCTCAGGCACACAGCCTTGTGGTACGCCAGTGTTGAGCATGATGGTGGTAGAGCAAGTGAGGCCTGACCTAACATGCTGAGGTCTGTTGGTCAGAAAGTCCATAATCCAATTGCAGAGTGATGTGTTAATGCCCAGATCTCCAAGTTTAGTGATTAGCTTGGAGGGGATGACGGTGTTGAATGCCGAGCTGAAGTCGACAAACAGTATACGTGCATGAGTGTTCTTATTGTCCAAGTGTGTGAGTACAGAGTGCAATGCTATGGAGACTGCATCCTCTGTGCTCCTATTGGTCCGGTAAGCAAACTGGAGTTGGTCCAGTGTAGACGGGAGACAGTTTTTCAGGTGTTCCAGGACCAGCCGTTCAAAGCACTTCATGATAACGGGTATGAGTGCTACAGGGCGGTAGTCATTAAGGCATGATGGTTTAGAGTGTTTTTATGCAAAGAGTCAGTATTTGCAGTGTCTGCAATTCGACTGGGCATGCTCTCAATCAACTTCTGGGCCAAATCCTGACTGA
Source organism: Cirrhinus molitorella (assembly GCA_033026305.1). Classification (NCBI taxonomy): domain Eukaryota; kingdom Metazoa; phylum Chordata; class Actinopteri; order Cypriniformes; family Cyprinidae; genus Cirrhinus; species Cirrhinus molitorella. Next base: position 32,115,400 of record CM065120.1, read on the forward strand.
TAGCAACCCATTCTTTCATAATCACTTCTTGGAGTTTGTCAGAATTAGTGGGTTTTTGTTTGTCCACCCGCCTCTTGAGGATTGACCACAAGTTCTCAATGGGATTAAGATCTGGGGAGTTTCCAGGCCATGGACCCAAAATTTCAACATTTTGGTCCCCGAGCCACTTAGTTATCACTTTTGCCTTATGGCACGGTGCTCCATCGTGCTGGAAAATGCATTGTTCTTCACCAAACTGTTGTTGGATTGTTGGAAGAAGTTGCTGTTGGAGGGTGTTTTGGTACCATTCTTTATTCATGGCTGTGTTTTTGGGCAAAATTGTGAGTGAGCCCACTCCCTTGGATGAGAAGCAACCCCACACATGAATGGTCTCAGGATGCTTTACTGTTGGCATGACACAGGACTGATGGTAGCGCTCACCTTTTCTTCTCCGGACAAGCCTTTTTCCAGATGCCCCAAACAATCGGAAAGAGGCTTCATCGGAGAATATGACTTTGCCCCAGTCCTCAGCAGTCCATTCGCCATACTTTTTGCAGAAGATCAATCTGTCCCTGATGTTTTTTTTGGAGAGAAGTGGCTTCTTTGCTGCCCTTCTTGACACCAGGCCATCTTCCAAAAGTCTTCGCCTCACTGTGCGTGCAGATGCGCTCACACCTGCCTGCTGCCATTCCTGAGCAAGCTCTGCACTGGTGGCACTCCGATCCCGCAGCTGAATCCTCTTTAGGAGACGATCCTGGCGCTTGCTGGACTTTCTCGGACGCCCTGAAGCCTTCTTAACAATAACTGAACCTCTTTCCTTGAAGTTCTTGATGATCCTATAAATTGTTGATTTAGGTGCAATCTTAGTAGCCACAATATCCTTGCCTGTGAAGCCATTTTTATGCAACGCAATGATGGCTGCACGCGTTTCTTTGCAGGTCACCATGGTTAACAATGGAAGAACAATGATTTCAAGCATCACCCTCCTTTTAACATGTCAAGTCTGCCATTCTAACCCAATCAGCCTGACATAATGATCTCCAGCCTTGTGCTCGGCAACATTCTCACCTGAGTTAACAAGATGATTACTGAAATTATCTCAGCAGGTCCTTTAATGACAGCAATGAAATGCAGTGGAAAGTTTTTTTCGGGATTAAGTTAATTTTCATGGCAAAGAAGGACTATGCAATTCATCTGATCACTCTTCATAACATTCTGGAGTATATGCAAATTGCTATTATAAAAACTTATATTTAAATATATAAACCAATATTTATGTAATTCTCAAAACTTTTGGCCACGACTGTAGATAATTTCATATTTTGTCATTCTGTTGACCACTAGGTTATGCACTTATTTCCTAAAATAACTTACAAAGGAAAAAAATTTTAATACACCATACTTACGATTTTCAGTCGTCTGTGTTTCTCTTTCTGACTGTTCACACCTCACATTGCCAGGTCTCTCTTCTTTAATAAGCAGAACATCTGGCTCATTATCGCCTACAGACTAATAAAAAGCACAATGTTATTATGATTCCTTTAAGCAAATGCTTATGGAAAATCTGTTTCTGAAAAGTATCAATTGGTGGTCAAGTATGCCTATATATCTAGCTATGTAGAGATGACATATACTCCAGTGTTCAAACTTTTGAAATCTATTTTTTTTAAGCTTTCTGTTCTTCAAATAATAAAAACAAAAATAAGCAGGACAACTGTTTTCAACATTAATAATAATAATGTTTATGAGGACCAAAGGATCAGCATTTTATGATTTCTCAAGGACTAGATGAAAATCAATATTTACTTTTTTTTTGGACCAAATAAAAACCCCAAGCTTTGTAAAGCAATCCCTCTATCTATTGAAAGATTATGTGTATCTTTATTCAGATGCATTTACATTGTGACTGTGCCTCAGAAGCAATCTACAGGAATAGTCTGTAAAGGTGTGAACCAAATGGCCAGTTAGAATAACAAAGCAGCTTTCTCAGGAACTTGTAGATTGCAGGATCTCCAGTGGGAGGTCTTAACAGCATCTGTTGTTTGTAGCCCTTTTGGGTAGAAGCTTGGAGTAGCTAGGGAGAAAATGCAGCTCTTACCACGGTTAAGATATTTTGAAGACCGACAAGCTAACATCACCGTTGAAGACCTGCTACCAACCTTCAATAAATTCTTCCCCCCACAAGAACTCTGATCAAGCTTACTTAGTTTATGTACTAGAAAAACCGAATAAATTGGCAAGTCACCCAAACCACTGTTCAGCCGAATATGGCAAAATCTAACGCTATCTATCTGAATGATAGCAAGCAACATACAGAACCTGAAGTTGCTAGGAAATTGTTTATTTCTCTAAAGGGGTCAATTTCAAAATGTTTGTGTTTTCTTTCTTTCTCCAAAGTATCACTGAAATGCTTATAACACAAAAGATGAACCCTGTGATAAATGAGAAAGTATACACTGTAGGAAGACCTTTTTTTAGTGCTGTAAGATACTGAATATACAAATAAACAAACTCGGTGTAAGACTGAATCAACAGGTAAGAAATATGCAGTTTGCAGTATACGGAGTACGAAACACAAGGACAAAAATGATAAAGACAGTGTAACAAACATGTAATGTCATACACTGTTTATGCAGACCTGGTCTAGTCTTTCGGGTTGAAAATGCGAGACTGTACAGGAGCGAGCAGATTCATCTTTATCTCTATCCTCATTGCACAGCGAAGTGATGTTCACACTAATTCGCCCTGTAAACAAGCATACAAGTACTTCATTAATAAGTGACTTTTAAAATAATGGAGTAAGTCGTACATCACTATTGTTTAATTAAACCATAATCAGCCATTTACCTGATGTTTTTTCGTGAACACCCGTTTTTGTCAAAGCAGTTGATTCGTTTCTTAGTTTATGCGCTCTTCGATAAAACGAATCCCGAATTTCTATCACTTTTAATTTCTTTTTAAGAAGGCTATTCTCCTTTTGTGTTTGAGATATTTCAAGCTGTAATTCAGTATAGCTGTCCTCAACAAGTTTGCAGATTTCTGCAACGGCGGCATTTGCGAGTACTTCCATAACTGAAGCGATTTGCGTTTGAAACGTTATTATATTTGCCATTACGTCTGAATTTATTTAGATTAATCTTTATAATAATAGTGAGACAGCCCATACAATAAATCCTTTCATGCATACAAGTCTGGAGCTCTCTCGAAATGCGAAGCTGGCCAATGAGTCGACAACATCCGCTTGTGCTTTTTAAAATAAAAGTTCTTATGCTACTGAGCAATTTTTACGTGGTCACATTATTTGCTTTTACTGTAGCACAATATCACAAACGAAGAATTTCGGAATAATTTCGATTGTTAAAAACTGTCCGAGAAGCTAATTAGTAATATGGACTAAAACATGAAACTAACACTAAAACATTCGCAAGACGGTTTTTTTAACGCACTGGTCAGTTTTGAGATGTAAGTCTTTATACTATAGCCTATGCACATTCAATTTCAATGCATAATTTAAAAGTATTTTCCCCTCTAAAATTATTATTATGTCATACAACATTATATTTATAAAACGGTAAAAATGTTTATGAATAAAACCTTTATCCAATGGTCAGATTTAGGCCTATGCTTTTATATTTATGCTAATTTTCAGTTTTATTTACATTTAAGATTTCAGAAAACTTCCAATACAAAATAAAATCTCCAATTTCTGAATGCAATCAATAAACTGGGGTAGTATAGCAAACTCTTTTAGTTATTTTTATATCCTATTCATGGGGTGTTATGCTTTAAATCACAAAATTCACAGATTTTGAATGCAGTTCATTGTATTTATGGTTGCTGGCCTTAAATAATAAATAAAAAATCCTGAACGATTATCATTATATATTTATTGTTGGAAAACAACCATTTTTATTTTATTTTTCTGCACTTTATTTTACTCTAACCACATCAGCCTACTGACTGCAGTGTTGCTGCACATTTGACATTAAACCTTGACTTGACCTCAGTGAAGTTCAGCATGGCTTCAACAAATCAACTGTGGCTTCATCAGTACTCTTAAATACTTTACAAAGATGTGGAACTTGTGGGAATAATGTTATTTACATTATAAAAAGAAACACAAACTTATGTATTGTTCTGTATTATTTATTGTACTTTATTATGTAGAATTTTTTTTTTCTTTTTTTTTTTTTTTTACAGTTTTTGCAGTTTACCATGAGCTTGCTTTATGTTTGCTTTCCATTTATAAAGATAAAGTGCACAGAGTGTGAACAAATAACTGTAATTTCAATGTTTTACCTTTGTCCCTTTAAATTAAATGTGTAATGTCTAGCAGACTAATGATCTGCAAAAGATTTTAAACTGTAATCTTTGCAGAATATTATAAATAAATACAAATAAATAAAAACAATACAACTTCATTATACATCACACAGAACATATGAAAACATCACATTTAGGAACATTTTACAGAGAACTTGTTTGTCTAGCAATAAAATAAATAATTTATAAAAGAAGCATTAACATAGTACTTTGATTACCACAGAAGAGGCAGTATTGAATAGTATATTAAACATCCAAAATCCAAAGCTTAAATTGTTATGTTTTCATTGGTGTTCAGTCCTGTTTTTGTAAAATATCCCTGATTTCTCTAGAAGATGCTGTTTCGAGTGGTGTACTGTACATTGTATGACCGTCTTCTGTGCCAGCGTCTTCTGATTGCTGCACAGCAACCACAAAGCAAACACTACACACATAAACAGACAAAGTGAGAGTTAACCTCATGACAAGAAACACTTCAAAACATTGTAATGAGGTGTACAAACACAATTATATACCACATTAAAAGTCTATCTGTGTCTCTTTTTATTCCTGTAGTCAATAATCGCTTTACTACCAATGCACATATTTGACATGCAATCATCATAATACTTACGCAAAGAAGAATCCAGCAAGGTACAAGTCCAATGACAATAGCAACAGGGACAATGATAGCCACAACCCATGCTGCATTTGTACCGTTGTTTGAGATTGTAGTGTTCAAGGTGGTTGGAAATGGTGTTGTAAAAAACGTGAAAAGGTTATTGACCAAGCCTCCGGAGGCTGCATTGCTGTTACGTTGTGAGAAAACATAAGTAACATTGGCCTCAATCACGTCAGAGATTTCCCTGTGGAGAGATTAAAACATACAATGAGAAACATAGGGAAATAACTACAATGTAACATTCATAACATTCACCCATGTATCAAAAACATCACAATAATAACTGCATCTTTCTTAAATTCATTCAGGCCTTTCTTCTCAAGACAAGTAAAAAGCAGTGGATCAGAACTCACCTGAAATCGGCTGGAATGAGCAGATTGCCTGAGGGTTCCTTTAGGATCTGATTCACCTGTAGAGTGCAGCAATAAAATAGCACAGGTTAATGTGATGAAAATAAGGCTATTTCAATTTTAGGACCACAATATCCATAACAGCCTCTCCAACTCACCAAATGATTTATTCTCTTTTGGATTTCTTGATAGGTTTCGTTCCTTATTGGCTCTGTCAGGGATACTTGGCTGATTTCATATGCAAAGATGAGTGCGTAGGCGGTGTCATTAATTGCTTAAAAAGATAAAACAAAAATAATTAGTTGTGGACTATATATGGGTCATAACATTTCATTATCCATTTTCATTATTCATTATTCATAATTACTGACTGTTTAAATGATTATTTTCCTTCAAAGGAAGCCATAGATAAGGCCTACACGAAACAAATGTTATATTCGCAACAAAAATAGTGCCTGAGAAGAGAGAAAAACTCACCCAAATATGCAACATTCGCCAAAGTCACAGGATCTTTCACACTTAGTTCTCTGGTGGTTAGTGCAGTTGTGAGATTTGCGGCCACCACAGATTTAACCACATCTAGAACACTACTCTCACTCGGCCTTGGGCCCAGTGTGATGAACTCGAGGCGAATTCGAATAATTGCCTTCCGAATTCTGCATAAAAAGATGGCAAATAATTGGAATATAAACACAGAAAATGAAAAGTTTTAAAATAGCTTTAAAAATAAATCACTCATTGGTCTTACAAGATCTGTGCTGTTGTGCTTGTTGTCGTCGTTGTCATCGTCGTAGTAGTAACTTTAAAAAAAAAATCACACTTTCAATTACAGCATTTGGTGTTTTTGTAGCAAGATATAAAACATGACAACTTAGGCTGACAGTGCAGCAGGTGTGGAAATGGTAATACCTCCAGCAGATTGAAGTGCCTGAACAAAGACGCTGGGTTGCGAGAAGTCATTTGGTGAGAAAACATATTGTACGTTGGCCTGAATTACAGTGGAATTACCCCTGTAACAAGATTAAAATGTACAATGAGAAACTAAAATCTATAACAAAAAATTATGTTTAATCACAAGCCATGTACTCATGTATAACAACTACACCAAAAAGAGTCATAAGGACATACTTGCTCAAATTAAGGTAAAAAGTGAGTCAGAACTTACGTGAAATCAGCTGCTTGGAACTTAATGAGAGGAGCTGAGGAGTTACTGAGGAGGATCTTGCCCAGCTGAAAAAGTGAGATGAATTTGTTTATAAGTATGTTGATTTTAATGTGGTAAATAAAAAAGAGAGAGAAAAGAAGAAAAAAGTGTTTATAAAAGACTACTCTTTTGAAACGTCTCCAACTCACCAATGTGTTTATAGAGTTTTGTACTGACAGGTGGGTGCCATTCCTTAGTTCAAGTTTCCCAGATATGGTTATATTGCTGATTTCAAATCCAAAGTTGAGAGCATAGGCCGTCTCATTTATTTCTTAAAAATATTTAATACAATTAATTAGTTGTGCGGTTATAAATGGGTGCTGAAATTCCACTAATGCATTCCTTAATATTATTTATTTGTTAAGGTAACTTAATTTGTTCTTCACAATAGGCTATAAAAGCTACAGAACATTAGAATTTAAAAACCATATTCAGAGGAAAAAAAACTTACTCGTATAATTGACACCGACAAACCTCACATCATCACTCAGGGTTGTTGTGGTGTCTTCTTTAGTTGAGAGACGTGTGCCCAACAGAGTGTTGGCCACCTCAAGAATTTTATCTGGATCTGGCAGGGGGCCCAGTGTGACAAATACGAGTCGGATGTTTATAAGCGCTTTGCCAAGCCTACAAAGATGTCAAATAAAATACATTAAGGCATTCAATTAAAAATGAATTTAAATAAATTACATTTCAGAATGAAATCACTGCTCTTACACATTTGCTGGTGTTGTCAGAGCACTGGCTGTCGTTACGACTGTAAAAGAAAGTAATGGTTAATGGATTTGGTTTGCAGTTACAACATTTGTAATCCATTGACAGTTTTGACAAACCTGTCTGTGAATGAAGCTCATTTAGGAAGCTGACTGGTTGTATGGCATCTCCATCCTGGAAGGTGTATTCCATCTTGCCATCAATCTGGTTTAAAGTGCTTCTACAGAAGAAATAGAAGATAACTATTAAAAACTTTAATCCACAGCTACACTTTTTTTAATTTTTATTTTGGTATTTGTTATTTACCATGGCTTTATTAAGGAAAAATGTCAGGACACATGAAATAAAGACTGTGAAGTAAGTTTGCATCTTACATGAAGTTGGATGACTTGGGTTGTAAAGATTTGCGGTCAGGTTCATTTAAAAGGGTGTTCAGCTACAAGTTAAAAAAGTGAAAATCAAATAATTTGTTAAACTCTATTGAACCTTAGTACTGGATATAGACTGCTGTATTCATTAATACTGAATGCTTACCGCTTTATTGACAACATCTTGAACTTGCGTGTAACTACTGTTTCTTTGCTCAGGGTTTTCTGGCATGCTGATATTACTCAGATTAATCTCAAAGATGACAGCATAAGAGGTTTCAGAAATTTCTGTTAACAAAGAAATAATCATTTTAATTGCTTCAGAGTTTGGCATTCATCACCAGTAGGAATGTTTGCATTTTAAACCCATTTTAATTCACATTGATGAAACTTACTTTCATAGGTGACATTCACCAGCTTCACTGATTCATTGAGCTGTGACTCTCTGGAATTACGGAGAGTGTTGATCGCACTGAGGACCAGAGCTTCACTGGGGACTGGAGATGAGGAGCTGAACACCAGCTTGCTTATGACCACTGCTGAACCAGATCTGTAAATAAAAACCCTTTTGCTTAATGTACAGTACATTATATATATTTTGCAATAAAGTTATTTCTCCCTATTTGATTATTTTCAAAATAGAAAACCAACACTTACATAAGTTTGGGTGTAATAACAGAGAGACCAGTTGTTGTTTCTGGAAACACTGTTGTAGTGGTCGGTGGACGTAGCTCATTTAGGAAGCTGACTGGTTGTATGGCATCTCCATCCTGGAAGGTGTATTCCATCCTGCCATCAATCTGGTTTAAAGTGCTTCTACAGGAGAAATAGAAGATAACTATTAAAAACTTTAATCCACAGCTACACTTTTTTTACTTTTTATTTTGTTATTTGTTATTTACCATGGCTTTATTAAGGTAAAATGTCAGGACACATGAAATAAAGACTGTGAAGTAAGTTTGCATCTTACATGAAGTTGGATGACTTGGGTTGTAAAGATTTGCGGTCAGGTTCATTTAAAAGGGTGTTCAGCTACAAGTTAAAAAAGTGAAAATCAAATAATTTGTTAAACTCTATTGAACCTTAGTATTGGATATAGACTGCTGTATTCATTAATATTGAATGCTTACCGCTTTATTGACAACATCTTGAACTTGCGTGTAACTACTGTTTCTTTCCTCAGGGTTTTCTGGCATGCTGATATTACTCAGATTAATCTTAAAGATGACAGCATAAGAGGTTTCAGAAATTTCTGTTGACAAAGAAATAACCATTTTAATTGCTTCAGAGTTTGGCATTCATCACCAGTAGGAACGTTTGCATTTTAAACCCATTTTAATTCACATTGATGAAACTTACTTTCATAGGTGACATTCACCAGCTTCACTGATTCATTGAGCTGTGACTCTCTGGAATTACGGAGAGTGTTGATCGCACTGAGGACCAGAGCTTCACTGGGGACTGGAGATGAGGAGCTGAACACCAGCTTGCTTATGACCACTGCTGAACCAGATCTGTAAATAAAAACCCTTTTGCTTAATGTACAGTACATTATATATATTTTGCAATAAAGTTATTTCTCCCTATTTGATTATTTTCAAAATAGAAAACCAACACTTACATAAGTTTGGGTGTAATAACAGAGAGACCAGTTGTTGTTTCTGGAAACACTGTTGTAGTGGTCGGTGGACGTAGCTCATTTAGGAAGCTGACTGGTTGTATGGCATCTCCATCCTGGAAGGTGTATTCCATCCTGCCATCAATCTGGCTTAAAGTGCTTCTACAGGAGAAATAGAAGATAACTATTAAAAACTTTAATCCACAGCTACACTTTTTTTTACTTTTTATTTTGTTATTTGTTATTTACCATGGCTTTATTAAGGAAAAATGTCAGGACACATGAAATAAAGACTGTAAAGTGAGTTTGCATCTTACGTGAAGTTGGATGACTTGGGTTGTAAAGACTCGCGGTCAGGTTCATTTAAAAGGGTGTTCAGCTACAAGTTAAAAAAGTGAAAATCAAATAATTTGTTAAACTCTATTGAACCTTAGTATTGGATATAGACTGCTGTATTCATTAATACTGAATGCTTACCGCTTTATTGACAACATCTTGCACTTGCGTGTAACTACTGTTTCTTTGCTCAGGGTTTTCTGGCATGCTGATATTACTCAGATTAATCTCAAAGATGACAGCATAAGAGGTTTCAGAAATTTCTGTTGACAAAGAAATAACCATTTTAATTGCTTCAGAGTTTGGCATTCATCACCAGTAGGAACGTTTGCATTTTAAACCCATTTTAATTCACATTGATGAAACTTACTTTCATAGGTGACATTCACCAGCTTCACTGATTCATTGAGCTGTGACTCTCTGGAATTACGGAGAGTGTTGATCGCACTGAGGACCAGAGCTTCACTGGGGACTGGAGATGAGGAGCTGAACACCAGCTTGCTTATGACCACTGCTGAACCAGATCTGTAAATAAAAACCCTTTTGCTTAATGTACAGTACATTATATATATTTTGCAATAAAGTTATTTCTCCCTATTTGATTATTTTCAAAATAGAAAACCAACACTTACATAAGTTTGGGTGTAATAACAGAGAGACCAGTTGTTGTTTCTGGAAACACTGTTGTAGTGGTCGGTGGACGTAGCTCATTTAGGAAGCTGACTGGTTGTATGGCATCTCCATCCTGGAAGGTGTATTCCATCCTGCCATCAATCTGGCTTAAAGTGCTTCTACAGGAGAAATAGAAGATAACTATTAAAAACTTTAATCCACAGCTACACTTTTTTTTACTTTTTATTTTGTTATTTGTTATTTACCATGGCTTTATTAAGGAAAAATGTCAGGACACATGAAATAAAGACTGTAAAGTGAGTTTGCATCTTACGTGAAGTTGGATGACTTGGGTTGTAAAGACTCGCGGTCAGGTTCATTTAAAAGGGTGTTCAGCTACAAGTTAAAAAAGTGAAAATCAAATAATTTGTTAAACTCTATTGAACCTTAGTATTGGATATAGACTGCTGTATTCATTAATACTGAATGCTTACCGCTTTATTGACAACATCTTGCACTTGCGTGTAACTACTGTTTCTTTGCTCAGGGTTTTCTGGCATGCTGATATTACTCAGATTAATCTCAAAGATGACAGCATAAGAGGTTTCAGAAATTTCTGTTGACAAAGAAATAACCATTTTAATTGCTTCAGAGTTTGGCATTCATCACCAGTAGGAACATTTGCATTTTAAACCCATTTTAATTCACATTGATGAAACTTACTTTCATAGGTGACATTCACCAGCTTCACTGATTCATTGAGCTGTGACTCTCTGGAATTACGGAGAGTGTTGATCGCACTGAGGACCAGAGCTTCACTGGGGACTGGAGATGAGGAGCTGAACACCAGCTTGCTTATGACCACTGCTGAACCAGATCTGTAAATAAAAACCCTTTTGCTTAATGTACAGTACATTATATATATTTTGCAATAAAGTTATTTCTCCCTATTTGATTATTTTCAAAATAGAAAACCAACACTTACATAAGTTTGGGTGTAATAACAGAGAGACCAGTTGTTGTTTCTGGAAACACTGTTGTAGTGGTCGGTGGACGTAGCTCATTTAGGAAGCTGACTGGTTGTATGGCATCTCCATCCTGGAAGGTGTATTCCATCCTGCCATCAATCTGGTTTAAAGTGCTTCTACAGGAGAAATAGAAGATAACTATTAAAAACTTTAATCCACAGCTACACTTTTTTTACTTTTTATTTTGTTATTTGTTATTTACCATGGCTTTATTAAGGTAAAATGTCAGGACACATGAAATAAAGACTGTGAAGTAAGTTTGCATCTTACATGAAGTTGGATGACTTGGGTTGTAAAGATTCGCGGTCAGGTTCATTTAAAAGGGTGTTCAGCTACAAGTTAAAAAAGTGAAAATCAAATAATTTGTTAAACTCTATTGAACCTTAGTATTGGATATAGACTGCTGTATTCATTAATACTGAATGCTTACCGCTTTATTGACAACATCTTGCACTTGCGTGTAACTACTGTTTCTTTGCTCAGGGTTTTCTGGCATGCTGATATTACTCAGATTCATCTCAAAGATGACAGCATAAGAGGTTTCAGAAATTTCTGTTGACAAAGAAATAACCATTTTAATTGCTTCAGAGTTTGGCATTCATCACCAGTAGGAACGTTTGCATTTTAAACCCATTTTAATTCACATTGATGAAACTTACTTTCATAGGTGACATTCACCAGCTTCACTGATTCATTGAGCTGTGACTCTCTGGAATTACGGAGAGTGTTGATCGCACTGAGGACCAGAGCTTCACTGGGGACTGGAGATGAGGAGCTGAACACCAGCTTGCTTATGACCACTGCTGAACCAGATCTGTAAATAAAAACCCTTTTGCTTAATGTACAGTACATTATATATATTTTGCAATAAAGTTATTTCTCCCTATTTGATTATTTTCAAAATAGAAAACCAACACTTACATAAGTTTGGGTGTAATAACAGAGAGACCAGTTGTTGTTTCTGGAAACACTGTTGTAGTGGTCGGTGGACGTAGCTCATTTAGGAAGCTGACTGGTTGTATGGCATCTCCATCCTGGAAGGTGTATTCCATCCTGCCATCAATCTGGTTTAAAGTGCTTCTACAGGAGAAATAGAAGATAACTATTAAAAACTTTAATCCACAGCTACACTTTTTTTACTTTTTATTTTGTTATTTGTTATTTACCATGGCTTTATTAGGGTAAAATGTCAGGACACATGAAATAAAGACTGTGAAGTAAGTTTGCATCTTACATGAAGTTGGATGACTTGGGTTGTAAAGATTCGCGGTCAGGTTCATTTAAAAGGGTGTTCAGCTACAAGTTAAAAAAGTGAAAATCAAATAATTTGTTAAACTCTATTGAACCTTAGTATTGGATATAGACTGCTGTATTCATTAATACTGAATGCTTACCGCTTTATTGACAACATCTTGCACTTGCGTGTAACTACTGTTTCTTTGCTCAGGGTTTTCTGGCATGCTGATATTACTCAGATTAATCTCAAAGATGACAGCATAAGAGGTTTCAGAAATTTCTGTTGACAAAGAAATAACCATTTTAATTGCTTCAGAGTTTGGCATTCATCACCAGTAGGAACATTTGCATTTTAAACCCATTTTAATTCACATTGATGAAACTTACTTTCATAGGTGACATTCACCAGCTTCACTGATTCATTGAGCTGTGACTCTCTGGAATTACGGAGAGTGTTGATCGCACTGAGGACCAGAGCTTCACTGGGGACTGGAGATGAGGAGCTGAACACCAGCTTGCTTATGACCACTGCTGAACCAGATCTGTAAATAAAAACCCTTTTGCTTAATGTACAGTACGTTATATATATTTTGCAATAAAGTTATTTCTCCCTATTTGATTATTTTCAAAATAGAAAACCAACACTTACATAAGTTTGGGTGTAATAACAGAGAGACCAGTTGTTGTTTCTGGAATCACTGTTGTAGTGGTCGGTGGACGTAGCTCATTTAGGAAGCTGACTGGTTGTATGGCATCTCCATCCTGGAAGGTGTATTCCATCCTGCCATCAATCTGGCTTAAAGTGCTTCTACAGGAGAAATAGAAGATAACTATTAAAAACTTTAATCCACAGCTACACTTTTTTTTACTTTTTATTTTGTTATTTGTTATTTACCATGGCTTTATTAAGGAAAAATGTCAGGACACATGAAATAAAGACTGTAAAGTGAGTTTGCATCTTACGTGAAGTTGGATGACTTGGGTTGTAAAGACTCGCGGTCAGGTTCATTTAAAAGGGTGTTCAGCTACAAGTTAAAAAAGTGAAAATCAAATAATTTGTTAAACTCTATTGAACCTTAGTATTGGATATAGACTGCTGTATTCATTAATACTGAATGCTTACCGCTTTATTGACAACATCTTGCACTTGCGTGTAACTACTGTTTCTTTGCTCAGGGTTTTCTGGCATGCTGATATTACTCAGATTAATCTCAAAGATGACAGCATAAGAGGTTTCAGAAATTTCTGTTGACAAAGAAATAACCATTTTAATTGCTTCAGAGTTTGGCATTCATCACCAGTAGGAACATTTGCATTTTAAACCCATTTTAATTCACATTGATGAAACTTACTTTCATAGGTGACATTCACCAGCTTCACTGATTCATTGAGCTGTGACTCTCTGGAATTACGGAGAGTGTTGATCGCACTGAGGACCAGAGCTTCACTGGGGACTGGAGATGAGGAGCTGAACACCAGCTTGCTTATGACCACTGCTGAACCAGATCTGTAAATAAAAACCCTTTTGCTTAATGTACAGTACATTATATATATTTTGCAATAAAGTTATTTCTCCCTATTTGATTATTTTCAAAATAGAAAACCAACACTTACATAAGTTTGGGTGTAATAACAGAGAGACCAGTTGTTGTTTCTGGAATCACTGTTGTAGTGGTCGGTGGACGTAGCTCATTTAGGAAGCTGACTGGTTGTATGGCATCTCCATCCTGGAAGGTGTATTCCATCCTGCCATCAATCTGGCTTAAAGTGCTTCTACAGGAGAAATAGAAGATAACTATTAAAAACTTTAATCCACAGCTACACTTTTTTTTACTTTTTATTTTGTTATTTGTTATTTACCATGGCTTTATTAAGGAAAAATGTCAGGACACATGAAATAAAGACTGTAAAGTGAGTTTGCATCTTACGTGAAGTTGGATGACTTGGGTTGTAAAGACTCGCGGTCAGGTTCATTTAAAAGGGTGTTCAGCTACAAGTTAAAAAAGTGAAAATCAAATAATTTGTTAAACTCTATTGAACCTTAGTATTGGATATAGACTGCTGTATTCATTAATACTGAATGCTTACCGCTTTATTGACAACATCTTGCACTTGCGTGTAACTACTGTTTCTTTGCTCAGGGTTTTCTGGCATGCTGATATTACTCAGATTAATCTCAAAGATGACAGCATAAGAGGTTTCAGAAATTTCTGTTGACAAAGAAATAACCATTTTAATTGCTTCAGAGTTTGGCATTCATCACCAGTAGGAACGTTTGCATTTTAAACCCATTTTAATTCACATTGATGAAACTTACTTTCATAGGTGACATTCACCAGCTTCACTGATTCATTGAGCTGTGACTCTCTGGAATTACGGAGAGTGTTGATCGCACTGAGGACCAGAGCTTCACTGGGGACTGGAGATGAGGAGCTGAACACCAGCTTGCTTATGACCACTGCTGAACCAGATCTGTAAATAAAAACCCTTTTGCTTAATGTACAGTACATTATATATATTTTGCAATAAAGTTATTTCTCCCTATTTGATTATTTTCAAAATAGAAAACCAACACTTACATAAGTTTGGGTGTAATAACAGAGAGACCAGTTGTTGTTTCTGGAAACACTGTTGTAGTGGTCGGTGGACGTAGCTCATTTAGGAAGCTGACTGGTTGTATGGCATCTCCATCCTGGAAGGTGTATTCCATCCTGCCATCAATCTGGCTTAAAGTGCTTCTACAGGAGAAATAGAAGATAACTATTAAAAACTTTAATCCACAGCTACACTTTTTTTTACTTTTTATTTTGTTATTTGTTATTTACCATGGCTTTATTAAGGAAAAATGTCAGGACACATGAAATAAAGACTGTAAAGTGAGTTTGCATCTTACGTGAAGTTGGATGACTTGGGTTGTAAAGACTCGCGGTCAGGTTCATTTAAAAGGGTGTTCAGCTACAAGTTAAAAAAGTGAAAATCAAATAATTTGTTAAACTCTATTGAACCTTAGTATTGGATATAGACTGCTGTATTCATTAATACTGAATGCTTACCGCTTTATTGACAACATCTTGCACTTGCGTGTAACTACTGTTTCTTTGCTCAGGGTTTTCTGGCATGCTGATATTACTCAGATTAATCTCAAAGATGACAGCATAAGAGGTTTCAGAAATTTCTGTTGACAAAGAAATAACCATTTTAATTGCTTCAGAGTTTGGCATTCATCACCAGTAGGAACGTTTGCATTTTAAACCCATTTTAATTCACATTGATGAAACTTACTTTCATAGGTGACATTCACCAGCTTCACTGATTCATTGAGCTGTGACTCTCTGGAATTACGGAGAGTGTTGATCGCACTGAGGACCAGAGCTTCACTGGGGACTGGAGATGAGGAGCTGAACACCAGCTTGCTTATGACCACTGCTGAACCAGATCTGTAAATAAAAACCCTTTTGCTTAATGTACAGTACATTATATTTTTGCAATAATGTCATTTCTCCCTTTTTGATTGTTCTCAAAACAGAAAACCAACACTTACATATGGTTGGGTGTAATAACAGAGAAACCGGTTGTTGTTTCTGGAAACACTGTTGTAGTGGTCGGTGGACGTAGCTCATTTAGGAAGCTGACTGGTTGTATGGCATCTCCATCCTGGAAGTTGTATTCCATCCTGCCATCAATCTGGTTTAAAGTGCTTCTACAGGAGAAATAGAAGATAACTATTAAAAACTTTAATCCACAGCTACACTTTTTTTTACTTTTTATTTTGTTATTTGTTATTTACCATGGCTTTATTAAGGAAAAATGTCAGGACACATGAAATAAAGACTGTAAAGTGAGTTTGCATCTTACATGAAGTTGGATGACTTGGGTTGTAAAGACTCGCGGTCAGGTTCATTTAAAAGGGTGTTCAGCTACAAGTTAAAAAAGTGAAAATCAAATAATTTGTTAAACTCTATTGAACCTTAGTATTGGATATAGACTGCTGTATTCATTAATACTGAATGCTTACCGCTGTATTGACAACATCTTGTATTTCTGAGTAAGTGCTGAATATTTGGCCAGGATCATCAGATATGCTGATATTATTGAAGTTAATATTAAAGATGACAGCATAGGAAGTTTCAGAAATTTCTGTTTGGAAAGAAACATCCATTTTTGATAAAAGTTAAAAGTTGACATTTTTCACTGGTTGAAACTTTTATAAACTAAATGATTTTTCATTTAGAATTATCAAACTTACTCTGATAGGTAACACTGACAATCTTCAGTGATTTACTGAGCTGAGATTGTCTAGAAATCAGAAGAGTATTGACAGCACCTAGAACCGCAGTTTCAGTGGGCAGGGATGACAAGGATGAGAATACCAATTTGGCTGTAACTGTTGCTGCACTGGTCACATTCTGTGACAATGTTGTGGGTATGTCTGACGTTTCTGTTTGCAAAGTTGAAGCACTTTGAAGTGTCGTAGATGCATCTGCTTTTTTCGTAATGTTAAGAGGTGTAGTATTGCTTGTAAGAGTTTCAGCTAGTGTTGTATTGGTTGATGTTTGATCTGGAAATGTAGACAATGCTGATGTACTTGTGTTCTGAACAAATGATGTTACTGGAACTGGTAATTCTACTGTATTGGTGAGACCTGTAATAATTCCAGTTGTAGTTGTTGATGCAGTTGTAGTTTCTGAATCCATAGTAGGGCTTGAAGTTGTTGTGGTTGAAAGTGCAAATGTGGTTGGAGTAGAAGATGTGCTGGTAAAAGCTACGGTTGTTCTTGAAAGACCTTCTGTTGTTACTTCAAATGCAGTTGTTGTTTGAGTTGCAGTTGAGCTTGGAATGGTGGCTGTTGTTGTGCTTGGAGCTGTAGCTGTATCAGCTGGAACTGTAGTGGTGGGAAGACCAGTCATAGTTGTAATGGGTGCCGCTGGGGTTTTGGGGGGTTCAGTTGTTTTTGTTTGAGTTAAAGATGGGGATACAATTACATCTGTAGTGGAGATTGCAGTAGTTATGGTCTCTGGAGACACAGTTGTGATTATTGGAGAGGAAGTTGTTGTGGTAAGCAGTGTTGTTTGGCTTAGAGCTGTATTAGTGTAAGCAATAGTTATGCTTGATAGAGGTGCAGCTGTTATACTGAATGCGGTTGTTGTTGCCACTGTAAGTGTTTCTGTGCCTGTAACTGAAGCAGAGGTTTGAGCTGGACTTTCATTTGTGGGATTGTTATTTGTTGTTGTTGTTGCTAATATTGATGTAGTTGGATACAGAATTAAAGTTGAAGTTGTGGTTTCGATTGTTGATGAAGTTGCAGATGGTGTTGTGGCTGTAATTGCTGATGTGGTTGGACCTTTTGTTGTTGTAATTGCAGCTTCAGATGAGACTGAAGATGACAAATGAGTGGAAGGTACAGTCAAAGAAGAGGAGTCTGTGATGGTAGATGTTGCAGGTGCAGTAGTACTTTCTGAAGTTGTAGACATTGTTGGTGAAGCAAAAGTTGAGGTTTCAGTAGTTGTGGCTGCGAGTGTGATTGTGGTTTGAGCTGTTTTTGTACTTGAAGCTTCAGATAAGGTTGCAGCTGATGTAATAATTGAAGGTACACTTGTGGTAGCTGAGGATGTTATTGTTGTATGTGTAGTTGTACTTTCTGAAGGTACAGTTGTTGATGTGGAAGCTGAAACTGTAGACGATGAAGTTAGAGATGTGGATTCTGAAGTTACAACTGTTGATGTTGTTGGATTGCTTGTTGTTGTAGGTGTGGCTACTGGTAAAGTAACAGGTCTGGTTTCTGTACTCAGAACTGTGGTTGTGGGAATTTCAGTAATTGAGGATGCTGTAGTTTCTGATGTTGTTACAAGTGTCATTGTTTCTGAAGATGTAGACGTTGTTGTAGTAAGAGTTGTGGACTCTGAAGATACAGCTGTTGATGTTGTTAGATCACTTGCTGTAGGTGTGGCTGATGAAGCTATAGTTGTGCTTTCTGCTGTTATACTTTCTGAAGTTGTAGTGAGTTCAGTTGTCGTGAGTCCAAGTGATGTTGTGGGTACAGATGTATCAGTGGAAGGTTCTGTTGTGGATGTGGTTGTTTCAGGTGCAGTTGTAGTTTCTAAAGTTGTTGTTGTTGAAGTACCAGGTGTTGTTTCTGCTGTTGTACTTTCTGAAGTTGTAGTGAGTTCAGTTGTTGTGAGTCCAAGAGATGTTGTGGGTACAGATGAGGCAGTGGAAGTTTCAGTTGTGGATGTGGTTGTTTCAGCTGCAGTTGTTTCTGAAGTTGATGTTGAAGTACCAGGTGTTGTTTCTGCTGTTGTACTTTCTGAAGCTGTAGTGAGTTCAGTAGTTGAGGATGTTGAAGTTTCTGTTGTTGATACAGATGCCATTGTTTCTGAAGATGTAGGCATTGTTGTTGTAGTCAGAGTTGTGGATTCTGAAGTTACAACTGTTGATGTTGTTGGATCGTATGTTATAGGTGTGGTTGATGTAGCTATAGTTGTGCTTTCTGCTGTTGTACTTTCTGAAGTTGTTGTGAGTTCAGTTGTTGTGAGTCCAAGTGATGTTGTGGGTACAGATGAGGCAGTGGAAGTTTCAGTTGTGAACGTGGTTGTTTCAGCTGTAGTTGTTGTTTCTGAAGTTGTTGTTGAAGTACGAGGTGTTGTTTCTGCTTTTGTACTTTCTGAAGCTGTAGTGAGTTCAGTTGTTGTGAGTCCAAGTGATGTTGTGGGTACAGATGAGGCAGTGGAAGTTTCAGTTGTGAACGTGGTTGTTTCAGCTGTAGTTGTTGTTTCTGAAGTTGTTGTTGAAGTACCAGGTGTTGTTTCTGCTGTTGTACTTTCTGAAGTTGTAGTGAGTTCAGCTGTTGTGAGTCCAAGTGATGTTGTGGGTACAGATGTAGCAGTGGAAGGTTCTGTTGTGGATGTGGTTGTTTCAGCTGTAGTTGTTGTTGTTTCTGAAGTTGTTGTTGAAATACCAGGTGTTGTTTCTGTACTTACAACTGTCGTTGTGGGGATTTCAGTAGTTGAGATTGCTGCTGTCGTAATTTCTGAAGTTGTGGTGAGTTCAGTAGTTGAGGATGTTGAAGTTTCTGTTGTTGTTACAAGTGTCATTGTTTCTGAAGATGTAGACATGGTTGTTGAAGTAAGAGTTGTGGACTCTGAAGTTATAGCTGTTGATGTTGTTAGATCGCTTGTTGTAGGTGTGGTTGATGAAGCTGTAGTTGTGCTTTCTGCTGTTGTACTTTCTGAAGTTGTAGTGAGTTCAGTTGTAGTGAGTCCAAGTGATGTTGTGGGTACAGATGAGGCAGTGGAAGGTTCTGTTGTGAATGTGGTTGTTTCAGGTGCAGTTGTAGTTTCTGATGTTGTTGTTGTTGTTGAAGAACTAGGTGTTGTTTCTGTATTCACAACTGTGGTTGTGAGAATTTCAGTAGTTGAGGATGCTGCTGTTGTACTTTCTGAAGTTGTGCTGAGTCCGGTAGTTGTGGATGCTGTAGTTTCTGTAGTTGATACAAGTGCTATTGCTTCTAAAGATGTAGGCATTGTTGTTGTAGTCAGACTTGTGGATTCTGAAGTTACAGCTGTTGATGCTGTTAGATCGCTTGTTGTAGGTGTAGTTGATGAAGGTGTAGTTGTGCTTTCTGCTGTTGTACTTTCTGAAGTTGTAGTGAGTTCAGTTGTTGTGAGTCCAAGTGATGTTGTGGGTACAGATGAGGCAGTGGAAGTTTCAGTTATGGATATAGTTGTTTCAGGTGCAGTTGTAGTTTCTGAAGTTGTTGTTGAAGTACCAGGTGTTGTTTCTGCTGTTGTACTTTCTGATGTTGTAGTGAGTTCAGTTGTTGTGAGTCCAAGTGATGTTGTGGGTACAGATGAGGCAGTGGAAGTTTCAGTTGTGGATGTGGTTGTATCAGCTGCAGTTGTTGTTTCTGAAGTTGTTTTTGTTGAAGTACCAGATGTTGTTTTTGTACTCACAACTGTGGTTGTGGGAATTTCCATAGTTGAGGATGCTGCTGTTGTACTTTCTGAAGTTGTGCTGAGTTCGGTAGTTGAGGATGCTGTAGTAGTTGTGGACTCTGAATTTACAGCTGTTGATGTTGTTGGATCGCTTGTTGTAGGTGCGGTTGATGAAGCTGTAGTTGTTATTTCTGCTGTTGTACTTTCTGAAGTTGTAGTGAGCTCAGTTGTTGTGAGTCCAAGTGTTGTTGTGGGTACAGATGTAGCAGTGGAAGTTTCAGTTGTGGATGTGGTTGTTTCAGCTGTAGTTGTTGTTTCTGATATTGTTGTTGTTGAAGTACCAGGTGTTGTTTCTGTACTCACAACTGTGGTTGTGGCAATTTCAGTAGTTGAGGATGCTGCTGTTGTACTTTCTGAAGTTGTGCTGAGTTCGGTAGTTGAGGATGCTGTAGTAGTTGTGGACTCTGAATTTACAGCTGTTGATGTTGTTGGATCGCTTGTTGTAGGTGCGGTTGATGAAGCTGTAGTTGTTATTTCTGCTGTTGTACTTTCTGAAGTTGTAGTGAGCTCAGTTGTTGTGAGTCCAAGTGTTGTTGTGGGTACAGATGTAGCAGTGGAAGTTTCAGTTGTGGATGTGGTTGTTTCAGCTGTAGTTGTTGTTTCTGATATTGTTGTTGTTGAAGTACCAGGTGTTGTTTCTGTACTCACAACTGTGGTTGTGGCAATTTCAGTAGTTGAGGATGCTGCTGTTGTACTTTCTGAAGTTGTGCTGAGTTCGGGAGTTGAGGATGCTGTAGTAGTTGTTGGCTCTGAAGTTACAGCTGTTGATGTTGTTGGATCGCTTGTTGTAGGTGCGGTTGAGAAAGCTGTAGTTGTGCTTTCTGCTGTTGTACTTTCTGAAGTTGTAGTGAGTTCACTTGTTGTGAGTCCAAGTGATGTTGTGGGTACAGATGAGGCAGTGGAAGGTTCTGTTGTGGATATGGTTGTTTCAGGTGCAGTTGTAGTTTCTGAAGTTGTTGTTGAAGTACCAGGTGTTGTTTCTGTACTCACAACTGTGGTTGTGGGAATTTCAGTAGTTGAGGATGCTGCTGTTGTACTTTCTGAAGTTGTGCTGAGTCCGGTAGTTGTGGACGCTGTCATTTCTGTAGTTGATACAGGTGCTATTGCTTCTAAAGATGTAGGCATTGTTGTTGTAGTCAGACTTGTGGATTCTGAAGTTACAGCTGTTGATGCTGTTAGATCGCTTGTTGTAGGTGTAGTTAATGAAGGTGTAGTTGTGCTTTCTGCTGTTGTACTTTCTGAAGTTGTAGTGAGTTCAGCTGTTGTGAGTCCAAGTGATGTTGTGGGTACAGATGTAGCAGTGGAAGGTTCTGTTGTGGATGTGGTTGTTTCAACTATAGTTGTTGTTTCTGAAGTTGTTGTTGAAATACCAGGTGTTGTTTCTGTACTTACAACTGTGGTTGTGGGAATTTCCGTAGTTGAGGATGCTGCTGTTGTACTTTCTGAAGTTGTGCTGAGTTCGGTAGTTGAGGATGTTGAAGTTTCTGTTGTTGTTACAAGTGTCGTTGTTTCTGAAGATGTAGACATAATTGTTGGAGTAAGAGTTGTGGAGTCTGAAGATACAGCTGTTGATGTTGTTAGATCACTTGCTGTAGGTGTGGTTGATGAAGTTGTAGTTGTGCTTTCTGCTGTTGTACTTTCTGAAGTTGTAGTGAGTTCAGCTGTTGTGAGTTCAAGTGATGTTGTGGGTACAGATGAGGCAGTGGAAGGTTCTGTTGTGGATGTGGTTGTTTCAGGTGCAGTTGTAGTTTCTGAAGTTGTTGTTGAAGTACCAGGTGTTGTTTCTGCTGTTGTACTTTCTGAAGTTGTAGTGAGTTCAGTTGTTGTGAGTCCAAGTGATGTTGTGGGTACAGATGAGGCAGTGGAAGGTTCTGTTGTGGATGTGGTTGTTTCAGGTGCAGTTGTACTTTCTGAAGTTGTTGTTGAAGTACCAGGTGTTGTTTCTGTACTCACAACTGTGGTTGTGGGAATTTCAGTAGTTGAGGATGCTGCTGTTGTACTTTCTGAAGTTGTGCTGAGTCCGGTAGTTGTGGACGCTGTCATTTCTGTAGTTGATACAGGTGCTATTGCTTCTAAAGATGTAGGCATTGTTGTTGTAGTCAGACTTGTGGATTCTGAAGTTACAGCTGTTGATGCTGTTAGATCGCTTGTTGTAGGTGTAGTTAATGAAGGTGTAGTTGTGCTTTCTGCTGTTGTACTTTCTGAAGTTGTAGTGAGTTCAGCTGTTGTGAGTCCAAGTGATGTTGTGGGTACAGATGTAGCAGTGGAAGGTTCTGTTGTGGATGTGGTTGTTTCAACTATAGTTGTTGTTTCTGAAGTTGTTGTTGAAATACCAGGTGTTGTTTCTGTACTTACAACTGTGGTTGTGGGAATTTCCGTAGTTGAGGATGCTGCTGTTGTACTTTCTGAAGTTGTGCTGAGTTCGGTAGTTGAGGATGTTGAAGTTTCTGTTGTTGTTACAAGTGTCGTTGTTTCTGAAGATGTAGACATGGTTGTTGGAGTAAGAGTTGTGGAGTCTGAAGATACAGCTGTTGATGTTGTTAGATCACTTGCTGTAGGTGTGGTTGATGAAGTTGTAGTTGTGCTTTCTGCTGTTGTACTTTCTGAAGTTGTAGTGAGTTCAGCTGTTGTGAGTTCAAGTGATGTTGTGGGTACAGATGAGGCAGTGGAAGGTTCTGTTGTGGATGTGGTTGTTTCAGGTGCAGTTGTAGTTTCTGAAGTTGTTGTTGAAGTACCAGGTGTTGTTTCTGCTGTTGTACTTTCTGAAGTTGTAGTGAGTTCAGTTGTTGTGAGTCCAAGTGATGTTGTGGGTACAGATGAGGCAGTGGAAGGTTCTGTTGTGGATGTGGTTGTTTCAGATGCAGTTGTAGTTTCTGAAGTTGTTGTTGAAGTACCAGGTGTTGTTTCTGCTGTTGTACTTTCTGAAGTTGTAGTGAGTTCAGTTGTTGTGAGTCCAAGTGATGTTATGGGTACAGATGAGGCAGTGGAAGTTTCAGTTGTGGATGTGGTTGTTTCAGCTGCAGTTGTTGTTTCTGAAGTTGTTGTTGTTGAAGTACCAGATGTTGTTTTTGTACTCACAACTGTGGTTGTGGGAATTTCAGTAGTTGAGGATGCTTCTGTTGTACTTTCTGAAGTTGTGCTGAGTTCGGGAGTTGAGGATGTTGAAGTTTCTGTTGTTGTTACAAGTGTCGTTGTTTCTGAAGATGTAGACATGGTTGTTGGAGTAAGAGTTGTGGAGTCTGAAGATACAGCTGTTGATGTTGTTAGATCACTTGCTGTAGGTGTGGTTGATGAAGTTGTAGTTGTGCTTTCTGCTGTTGTACTTTCTGAAGTTGTAGTGAGTTCAGCTGTTGTGAGTTCAAGTGATGTTGTGGGTACAGATGAGGCAGTGGAAGGTTCTGTTGTGGATGTGGTTGTTTCAGGTGCAGTTGTAGTTTCTGAAGTTGTTGTTGAAGTACCAGGTGTTGTTTCTGCTGTTGTACTTTCTGAAGTTGTAGTGAGTTCAGTTGTTGTGAGTCCAAGTGATGTTGTGGGTACAGATGAGGCAGTGGAAGGTTCTGTTGTGGATGTGGTTGTTTCAGGTGCAGTTGTAGTTTCTGAAGTTGTTGTTGAAGTACCAGGTGTTGTTTCTGCTGTTGTACTTTCTGAAGTTGTAGTGAGTTCAGTTGTTGTGAGTCCAAGTGATGTTATGGGTACAGATGAGGCAGTGGAAGTTTCAGTTGTGGATGTGGTTGTTTCAGCTGCAGTTGTTGTTTCTGAAGTTGTTGTTGTTGAAGTACCAGATGTTGTTTTTGTACTCACAACTGTGGTTGTGGGAATTTCAGTAGTTGAGGATGCTTCTGTTGTACTTTCTGAAGTTGTGCTGAGTTCGGGAGTTGAGGATGCTGTAGTAGTTGTTGGCTCTGAAGTTACAGCTGTTGATGTTGTTGGATCGCTTGTTGTAGGTGCGGTTGATGAAGCTGTAGTTGTGCTTTCTGCCGTTGTACTTTCCGAAGCGGTAGTGAGTTCAGTTGTTGTAAGTCCAAGTGATGTTGTTGGCACAGAAGTAGCAGTGGAAGGTTCTGTTGTGGATGCAGTTGTTTCAGCTGTAGTTGTTGTTGAAGTACCAGGTGTTGTTTCTGTATTCACAACTGTGGTTGTGGGAATTTCAGTAGTTGAGGATGCTGCTGTTGTACTTTCTGAAGTAGTGCTGAATTCGGGAGTTGAGGATGTTGTAGTAGTTGTTGGCTCTGAAGTTACAGCTGTTGATGTTGTTGGATCGCTTGTTGTAGGTGTGGTTGACGAAGCTGTAGTTGTGCTTTCTGCTCTTGTACTTTCTGAAGCTGTAGTGAGTTCAGTTGTTGTAAGTCCAAGTGATGTTGTGGGCACAGATGTAGCAGTGGAAGGTTCTGTTTTGGATGTGGTTGTTTCAGCTGTAGTTGTTGTTTCTGAAGTTGTTGTTGAAGTACCAGGTGTTGTTTCTGTACTTAAAACTGTGGTTGTGGGAATTTCAGTAGTTGAGGATGCTGCTGTTGTACTTTCTGAAGTTGTGCTGAGTTCGGGAGTTGAGGATGCTGTAGTAGTTGTTGGCTCTGAAGTTACAGCTGTTGATGTTGTTGGATCGCTTGTTGTAGGTGCGGTTGATGAAGCTGTAGTTGTGCTTTCTGCTGTTGTACTTTCTGAAGTTGTAGTGAGTTCAGTTGTTGTGAGTCCAAGTGATGTTGTGGGTACAGATGAGGCAGTGGAAGTTTCAGTTGTGGATGTGGTTGTTTCAGCTGCAGTTGTTGTTTCTGAAGTTGTTGTTGAAGTACCAGGTGTTGTTTCTGTACTTACAACTGTCGTTGTGGGGATTTCAGTAGTTGAGGTTGCTGCTGTTGTAATTTCTGAAGTTGTGGTGAGTTCAGTAGTTGAGGATGTTGAAGTTTCTGTTGTTGTTACAAGTGTTGTTGTTTCTGAAGATGTAGACATGGTTGTTGGAGTAAGAGTTGTGGAGTCTGAAGATACAGCTGTTGATGTTGTTAGATCACTTGCTGTAGGTGTGGTTGATAAAGTTGTAGTTGTGCTTTCTGCTGTTGTACTTTCTGAAGTTGTAGTGAGTTCAGCTGTTGTGAGTTCAAGTGATGTTGTGGGTACAGATGAGGCAGTGGAAGGTTCTGTTGTGGATGTGGTTGTTTCAGCTGTAGTTGTTGTTTCAAAAGTTGTTGTTGAAGTACCAGGTGTTGTTTCTGTATTCACAACTGTGGTTGTGGGAATTTCAGTAGTTGAGGATGCTGCTGTTGTACTTTCTGAAGTAGTGCTGAATTCGGGAGTTGAGGATGTTGTAGTAGTTGTTGGCTCTGAAGTTACAGCTGTTGATGTTGTTGGATCGCTTGTTGTAGGTGTGGTTGACGAAGCTGTAGTTGTGCTTTCTACTCTTGTACTTTCTGAAGTTGTAGTGAGTTCAGTTGTTGTAAGTCCAAGTGATGTTGTGGGCACAGATGTAGCAGTGGAAGGTTCTGTTGTGGATGTGGTTGTTTCAGCTGTAGTTGTTGTTTCTGAAGTTGTTGTTGAAGTACCAGGTGTTGTTTCTGTACTTACAACTGTCGTTGTGGGGATTTCAGTAGTTGAGGTTGCTGCTGTTGTAATTTCTGAAGTTGTGGTGAGTTCAGTAGTTGAGGATGTTGAAGTTTCTGTTGTTGTTACAAGTGTCGTTGTTTCTGAAGATGTAGACATGGTTGTTGGAGTAAGAGTTGTGGAGTCTGAAGATACAGCTGTTGATGTTGTTAGATCACTTGCTGTAGGTGTGGTTGATGAAGTTGTAGTTGTGCTTTCTGCTGTTGTACTTTCTGAAGTTGTAGTGAGTTCAGCTGTTGTGAGTTCAAGTGATGTTGTGGGTACAGATGAGGCAGTAGAAGGTTCTGTTGTGGATGTGGTTGTTTCAGGTGCAGTTGTAGTTTCTGAAGTTGTTGTTGAAGTACCAGGTGTTGTTTCTGCTGTTGTACTTTCTGAAGTTGTTGTTGTTGAAGTACCAGATGTTGTTTTTGTACTCACAACTGTGGTTGTGGGAATTTCAGTAGTTGAGGATGCTTCTGTTGTACTTTCTGAAGTTGTGCTGAGTTCGGGAGTTGAGGATGCTGTAGTAGTTGTTGGCTCTGAAGTTACAGCTGTTGATGTTGTTGGATCGCTTGTTGTAGGTGCGGTTGATGAAGCTGTAGTTGTGCTTTCTGCTGTTGTACTTTCCGAAGCGGTAGTGAGTTCAGTTGTTGTAAGTCCAAGTGATGTTGTGGGCACAGAAGTAGCAGTGGAAGGTTCTGTTGTGGATGCAGTTGTTTCAGCTGTAGTTGTTGTTTCTGAAGTTGTTGTTGAAGTACCAGGTGTTGTTTCTGTACTCACAACTGTGGTTGTGGGAATTTCAGTAGTTGAGGATGCTGCTGTTGTACTTTCTGAAGTAGTGCTGAATTCAGGAGTTGAGGATGTTGTAGTAGTTGTTGGCTCTGAAGTTACAGCTGTTGATGTTGTTGGATCGCTTGTTGTAGGTGAGGTTGACGAAACTGTAGTTGTGCTTTCTGCTGTTGTACTTTCTGAAGCTGTAGTGAGTTCAGTTGTTGTGAGTCCAAGTGATGTTGTGGGCACAGATGTAGCAGTGGAAGGTTCAGTTGTGGATGTGGTTGTTTCAGCTGTAGTTGTTGTTTCTGAAGTTGTTGTTGAAGTACCAGGTGTTGTTTCTGTACTTACAACTGTGGTTGTGGGAATTTCAGTAGTTGAGGATGCTGCTGTTGTACTTTCTGAAGTTGTGCTGAGTTCGGGAGTTGAGGATGCTGTAGTAGTTGTGGGATCTGAAGTTACAGCTGTTGATGTTGTTGGATCACTTGTTGTAGGTGTGGTTGATGAAGCTGTAGTTGTGCTTTCTGCTGTTGTACTTTCTGAAGTTGTAGTGAGTTCAGTTGTTGTGAGTCCAAGTGATGTTGTAGGTACAGATGTAGCAGTGGAAGGTTCTGTTGTGGATGTGGTTGTTTCAGCTGTAGTTGTTGTTTCTGAAGTTGGTGTTGAAGTACCAGGTGTTGTTTCTGTACTTACAACTGTGGTTGTGGGAATTTCAGTAGTTAAGGATGCTGCTGTTGTACTTTCTGAAGTAGTGCTGAATGCGGGAGTTGAGGATGTTGTAGTAGTTGTTAGCTCTGAAGTTACAGCTGTTGATGTTGTTGGATCGCTTGTCGTAGTTGTGGTTGACGAAGCTGTAGTTGTGCTTTCTGCTGTTGTACTTTCTGAAGTTGTAGTGAGTTCAGTTGTTGTGAGTCCAAGTGATGTTGTAGGTACAGATGTAGCAGTGGAAGGTTCAGTTGTGGACGTGGTTGTTTCAGCTGTAGTTGTTGTTTCTGAAGTTGTTGTTGAAGTACCAGGTGTTGTTTCTGTACTCAAAATTGTGGTTGTGAGAATTTCAGTAGTTGAGGATGCTGCTGTTGTACTTTCTGAAGTTGTGCTGAGTTCGGGAGTTGAGGATGCTGTAGTAGTTGTGGGATCTGAAGTTATAGCTGTTGATGTTGTTGGATCACTTGTTGTAGGTGTGGTTGACGAAGCTGTAGTTGTGCTTTCTGCTGTTGTACTTTCTGAAGTTGTAGTGAGTTCAGTTGTTGTGAGTCCAAGTGATGTTGTGGGTACAGATGTAGCAGTGGAAGGTTCAGTTGTGGTTGTGGATGTGGTTGTTTCAGCTGTAGTGGTTGCTTCTAAAGATGTAGGCATGGTTGTCGAAGAAAGTGTTTCTGAAGTTGTAACCGTTGTTGTACCTGGAGAATCAGAGGTTGGAGTTGTTGTTGCTGATGTTGAAGTGAGAAGTAAAGTTGTGGTTGAATCTGTAGTTGTGGTTTCTGAAGTTGTAAATTCTGAAGTCGTTGTTGAAGCGCTGGATTTTTAAAAAGAAAAATATTAGATCTAAAATGGAATTACTTTGTACAAAAACATGTTTGTATTAGATGAACATGACTGAAATACAAACAGTCAATCATAATTGCACTTACCCAACTCTAATTGTAGAATGAATAGCACACCACAAGCACACTGTAAAGAGAAAAACATGATCTTTCAATATTTTTTGCTTGTAGACAGCCACAACAACAAAAAAAAGCACTCACTAATATATATATATATATATTCCATTAATATTCTAATATTTTTGCAGTACTTACGCAGGATGAATAAAATTTTCCTTGTGCCATCCTGCTTAGAGAGAAAAAAACTGCTAAAAGAGAAAATGAGACATTTAGTTTATAATTTTAGTTGCTCCGCGATAAACAATCTTACACTCTAAAAAAATGCTGGCTTAAATACAACAATGGGTAAATTACTGACAAATCCAGTAAATGGATTGTTTTGACCCAGTGGTTGGGTTGAATTTTTAACCCAATTTAAAAAAAGTGTATTATTTAATGATTTATTTATTTAGCTTATTAATAAATGTTCATTTCTAACCTGTTTTGGTTTCATTTTAAGCAAGAAATATAGTCATTTTTAAGCAATAGTTGAGTTAAATAAAACTGCCCAGAGGGTTTGGTTAAACATTTAACCTATGGGTAAAAACAACCTAATCGCTGGGTTTGCCCATATTTCACCCTGAATGTACCTTTCATAAAAAAATATATATCTACAAATATGTATAGTTTCTATCAGGGCAAAAAAGCTAAAGCAGGTAAAATTAAAGGGAGACTGAGATAGCGATTTCAGCTTTGTTTTGCAGAAACATGCAAAAATTTAGACTTTTTATGAATTTTATGTAATGTCAAATATATGCACATTAATTATAAAAGCATATTTTAAATTGTTGGGGCACATCTGACATTATACGCAATCTGAGCATTATTTGTGATAAACTATAAACTTGAGGCAATTTGAACAGCATACATTGATCACAGGAGCTTTGGCAAATATGCAGTACAAAATATTTGAATATTTAAGTAATTAGTAGATGTTAATTATACATGTAGACTGTAAATGTGTTAATTGTGGGGTCACATTTTCTTGAAAATAGAAAATAGTTATTAATATATATATATATATATATATATATATATATATTAAAGTACAGCAAACACACACACACACACACACACACACACACACACACACGCACACATGTTTTTAACAAATTGAGCAATAAAGTCAAACGATACCCTTAAGTTGCATGTAATAAATTTGCGAGTGATCGAAGCCCTCGATAAGTGATGCCCAGTCTAACTTTACGTGTGCTTTCAGGAGACCTGGGATAACAAATGTTTCTCCTCAAAATCGGATGAAACATTTTTGGAGTCATATTTGCTTAAAGCATTTTATGTATGTATGTATATATATATATATATATATATATATATATATATATATATATATAATTTGTATTTTTCTTTACTGAAATATATATATATAAAGTCAATATAAAATGTATAGCATTTTGCAAACGCTTATGAATACATGTAATTGACACAGCAGCTTATAAATAAAATAAAAGAGTTACGTTTAAATGCCTTAGAAAAACGGCTTTTTTTTTAAAAATATTCTTTTGTCAGTTAATTATTTTTTTATTCTTTCAGCGACCTACCTTCTCCCGCTCTTCAAAGTCATAACCATGAATAACTAACAATATTCCTTATAGTCCTTGCAATGCTCTATGTGATGAGTTTTCGTTTAAAGTCTACAGACTGACAAGTCAAAAATTGGGCTAGCAGATATAAAGGTGTGTTGACGTTTGTAAGGTGTGGTAGTCTAACAGGTGTAATTTTGGTGACGAATCTCAGTAGCGCACATCCACAGCACCGGCATAAGATTTACGGTCTTACTCCGTCAACAATAAAGGGTGTACCCAGCAAGTTACGTTAAAAATGTCTTGATGTCGTGAAAAGGTTGTGATTTACTTACTTCACAGTCTTATTACCGTAAACATTAAAAAGCCATAGAATAGAACCTAAATTAGAAATGAAACCGCAAAGGCCAATCACCAATCACAAAAAAAGCAAATCTATTAGGCTGTTACAAAGTTCAAATTGTAAAAACATGTGTTTTCTCTAAAACTCATCTAAAAGTTATAGGGGGAAAATTTATATAATTTACATTAGCCTAATTAAAATACTTGTTGGCCAGTGTGGTAGAGATTCCATGTAGATATTTACTGTTTTTATTTGTTTGTTTTTCTTGTTTAACAGATTTTTTTGTAACCCTAATGGGAAGTGTATGAATGTACACATATATATTTTTTTAAAAACATTGCTAAAAAATATATTGATCTATGTATAATACTTATAATAACAATAATACTAACAATTATAGATAGATAGATGTACAGGTACATCTAGGAATTCGTCTGATAAATGTGTTTCATAGTTTATGCATTTCTTTAAGCAAGCCTAAATTTATAAATAATAATAATAATAATAATAAAAATCAACTAGCATGTTTTTCTTTCTAAAAAAACAAATACTGTGGAAAGTTCCACAGTTCTTTTTCCTGGTGGGAATTAATAATATATTTTTTTCTACATTGACTGACATTGCCTCATGTAATAGGGAAAGGACATGACGTGTGACCAAGTATTGTGATCCATACTCGGAATTTGTGCTTTGCATTTAACCCATCCAAGTGCACACACACAGTAGTGCACACACACCCGGAGCAGTGGGCAGCCATATTGCTATCGCTGCGCCGCCCGGGAAGCAGTTGGGGGTTTGGTGCCTTGCTCAAAGGTCTCACCTTAGTCGTGGTATTGAGGACAATCCCTGCCGGACCTGGGACTCGAACTCGCAAACTTTCGGGTTTCAAGTCCGATTTCCTAATCATTAGGCTACGGTTGCCCCCACACAGTATATCAAGTACTATGTAGGTACAGTAAAGCCTTAGTAACAAGTTCTGCTCACCTTCTGTTCAAAAACATTGGCAACTTCTAACGGTATGTTAGCAACCATAGCAGCTTACTCCAAGAACCTAACCTGTTGTGGAGCAGGTTATGAACTAGATTAGTTTGCTTTAGGCAAACATCATTAAGCTTCAGAGGATGTCTGTACATACTGATGAGGATTTTTTGGAGTGGAGAAACAGATGATTATTATTATCAAATTTTTATTATTATTATTACAGTATAAAGCAAATCAAAACACGTTTTTATAAAGTATGGGATCCATTAGAGCTAAGCAATTATAGGCCAGATGGTAAGCCAAAGGTCTTTAAAAGGCGACCAAACAACCTTTTACCTATTTTAAAAGTAAAACTTTTAGAACTCCCCAAGCAGTTTGGCTCTAGACCTAAACTAGCCAAGGGTTGAGTTATTGGAGCTATATTTAAGATGGTTTACACTGCAAAACATGATGTTTCTTAAACAAATTAAAACATTTTGTCCTCCAGGTTAAAGTGCTTGAAAAGCCTCCAGTCCAGAGGTCTCTTGCCCTGCTCCTGGAGAGCTACCTTTTTACAGATTTCATGTCCAACCTTGTCTTGCGTGATACAATGATATTGAATTAATTGGAATGTAATTGGAATGCAAATGATTGTGGGTGATAGAAGGATGCAATCTTGCATCTTTCAAAATGCATGTGAAGCATGTGAAACGAAGACTGTTTCAACAAAGCTTGATGGTAAGGGGAAATTATGTGAAAAATTTAAGGTGCAACTGGGCACAGATATGCAGGACTCAGCCTTTTGACCGAGAAGCACCCAAGATGTTCAGGGTTACTTGAAAATTAGAGGTAGGTGTGTTGGAGCAGGGTGGTAAAATAAAGTCTGTAGGACGGTAGAACTCCAGGATTAGGGTTGGAGATCCCTGCTCCAGTCCAACAAAAATCAAAACTCACTGAGCTGGAAAAACTCACTGATCTTGGAACAACTTACAGATCTTGTATTTAAAACTTGCACGTCTCAGCACCTCCCCTACAACAGAAATGGCCTGCAGCAGTATAGTGGTGTAGTATTTCACTTTTGGGAGCTAGAATAACCCCCAAAACCCCAATGAATCTCCTTTTCATCATGTCCCTACCAATACTGTTATTTGTAACAATAATTTTGATCAACTACATATAAGTACAGTTGATGTCAAAAGTTTACATACACCTTGCAGAATCTTCAAAATGTAAATAAATATTTTACCACAATAAGGGGTACATACAAAAAGCATGTTATTTTTATTTAGCACTGACCTAAGAAATATTTCACAAGAATTTATAAAAAATACCCATAAAAATGATCTTGTTCAAAAGTTTCCATACACTTGATTCTTTATACTGTGTTGTTACCTGAATGATCCACAGCTGTTTGTGTGTGTGTGTGTGTGTGTGTGTGTGTGTTTAGTGATAATTGTTCATGAGTCCCTTGTTTGTCCTGAACAGTTAAACTGCCCGCTGTTCTTCAGAAAAAGCCTTCAGGTCCCACAAATTCTTAGGTTTTGTTGTTGTTGTTGTTGTTGTTGTTGTTGTTTTAGCATTTCTGTATATTTGAACCCTTTCCAACAATGAGTGTATGATTTTGAGATCCATCTTTTCACACTGAGGACAACTGAGGGACTCATATGCAACTATTACAGAAAGTTCAAACGCTCAGTGATGCTTTAGAAGTAAAAACAATGCATTAAGAGCTAGGGTGTAAACTTTTAGAATTTAAAGATCAATGTAAACTTATTTTGTCTATGGGGAACATGTAAATATCCTCTGTAGCTTCTGAAGGGCAGAAGGGCATCTCAAAATCATACAGTCATTGTTGGAAAATGTTCAAATACACAAAAATGCTGAAAAATAAAAACAAGATTCTGTGAAACCTAAAGGACTTTTCTAAAAAGCAATGGGCTGTTTAACTGTTCAGGACAAACAAGGAACAACTATCACTAAAAAAACAAACAAACAAACAAACAAACAACAACAAAAACAATATAACAAAATAACAAATAATAAAAAAGTACATGCATTTATTTTAGTAAAATAATCAACATTTTGCAGATTCTGAAAGGTGTATGTAAACTTTTGTCTTGTGTATGATTGTACGACTGTTGTAATTTCGGCTTCATCTAAAATAGGTCACACCATTGATATCACCTGAGAAGTTAGTAAGTACACTAGAAAACTGCACGCTTTCAAGGACATACATACGTGTGGAGTAATAACATAAGGTAACCTAAGTTTAAAACAAGCATAAAAGTTAAGTTAAATAATAAAGTTTACCCTTATACCTTTATGTTGTTAAATTAAATGTACAAAGCAAACTGTCAACTCAAATACCCGCAAACAACAACAACAACAAGGTTAGCGTTCAATCAGATGTGTGTGACGATTGTGTTCATTATTATCCACCTTATTCTTTAACGCAGAAGTAAGCCTGTGGATGAGACTTTCAGTTCATTAGCCACTGTAGGAGAATGATGAGAAGTATAACAACATGCAATGAACGGTAAAACTGTTTGCACTACAAACCAGTGTGCTTATAATTAAGAAAATCCATTAAAATAACATGGTAAGACACACCAATTTGCAATATCGAGCAGCAAAACGAGCTGGAAAAGCCAGACGCATAAAATTTATAAGCGGTCGTATCCAGTCTTACGGGAAGAAAATAGGGGATAGCAACAGTAGGGTCCCCAAAGAAAAAAATAAAATGATGTAGCCTACAGCGTGATTAAGACACCCAAGACTCTGATGCTGATGTAATGTTGTTGGTTTTACATATTTAAATTTGGAATGTCTTAAGTAATATTACTTCTGTGAGTCTCACTAGTGGAGTTTCTGCATGAGGGCGCCCTGTTACCTGTCTACACGAACACGGACAAACCTGTAGATTTTTTTATGCAGGTTGCCATTTGCCCACATGCAAATGCAGTAACAGGTTACTTAAACCAAACCTTTAAAAAAAAAAATTAAAAAAAAACTCCTGCCAGGGTGAAGATTTTCAGAAACTCCGGTTGCAGTGTTATCGTGTAGCCGGTGAAACTGGAAAATTTGGCTTGTGACATCGGAGTGCTCGTTTGTGTTTGTGAACCCTTTACAATTTTCTATATTTCTGCAGAAATGTGAATCAAAACATCATCAGATTTTCATTTAAGTCCTGAAAGTAGGCAAAGAGCACCCTGTCAAACAAGTGAGAGAAAAATATTTTCTTTGTCATTTATTACAAAACTATCTCTAAAGAGTTTGGACTCCACAAATCCACGGTCAGACAGATTGTGTACAAATGAAGGAAATTCAAGACCACTGTTACCTTTCTGAGACGTGGTCGACTAACAAAGATCACTCCAAAGCAGAACGTGTAATAGTCTGCAAGGTTGCACAAGTTCCCAGGGTAAATTTGTAACTTCTAAGCAACTAAAGATCTTCCTCACATTGGCTAATGTTAATGTTCATAAGGAGAGGAGAGTTCACCATCAGGAGAACACTGAGCAACCAGTGGTACGTATGGCAGAGTAGCAAGAAGAAAGCCACTGTTCTCCATAAAGAAAATTGCTTGAGAACTGTTGGAGAAAGGTTTCATGTTTTTTTTTTTTTTTTTTTGGTTTATTGGTTTAAATGAGATTATTTTCAGAAAAAGAACATAATGCATTCCAGCAAAATCCTATCCCATCTGTGAAACATGGTGGTGGTGGTAGTATCATGGCTTGGGCCTGTTTTGCTGCATCTTGGCCAGGACAGCCTGCCATAATTGATGGGGCAATTAATTCTGAATTATACCAGCAAATTCTAAAGGGAAAAGTCAGTACTGTGTTTAAGAACAGGACATCTGTTTAAGAACAGAGTCTCAAAAGAGTGTGGGTCATGCACAAGCACACAAGTCATTCTAACAAAGAATGTTTAAAGAAGAACAAAGTTAATGTTTTGGAATGACAGAGTCAAAGTCCAGACCTCAATCCAATTAAAATGTTGCGGAAGAACCTAAGCAAGCAGTTCATAGTAGGAAACCCACCAACATCACAGAGTTTAAGTGGTTCTGCACTAAGGAATGGCCTAAACTCTTACAAGTTATTGTGCAGGACTGATCAGCATTTACAAGAAACTTTACATTCAGTTACTGCAGCAAAAGGGGGTCACACCAGATACTGAAAGCAAAGATTCACATACTTTTGCGATGCACAGATATTTAACACTGGATCATTTTTCTCAATAAATAAATGACAAAGCAAATTCTTTTTCTCACACTTTTTTAATTGGGTTCTCTTTGTCTACTTGAAAATCTGGTGAGGTTTTGGGTCATATTTATGCAGAAATTATAGAATAGTAATTTCTGAAAATTACAGAAATAATAGAAAACTGTAAAGGGTTCACAAATTTTCAAGCGGCACTGTACAGGTGCATTTGAAAAAATTAGAATATTGTGAAAAAGGTTTTTTTAATTGTAACTTATTTTTAAAAAATGAAACTTTCATATATTCTAGATTCATTACATGTAAAATAAAACATTTCAAATGTTTTTGTTTTAATTTTGATGATTAGATGCAGCCATCTACCAGGAGATTTTGGAGCACTTTATGCTTCCATCTGCTGACAAGCTTTATGAAGATGCTGATTTTCTTTTCCAGCAGGACTTTAGCACCTGCCCACAGTGCAACAACCACTTGCTGACCATGATATTACTGTGCTTTATTGGCCAGCCAACATGCCTGACCTGAAGAGAATCTATGAGAATCTATGGGATATTTTCAAGAGAAAGATGAGAAACAGTCGATCCAACAATATACAGTCGATCTGAAGGCTCAATAGTGCCTCAGCAGTGCCATAGGCTGATCACTTCCATGCCACTCTTCTTTGACTTTCATAAGCTGTAAGCTCTAATCATCAAAATTAAACAACAACAACAAAAAAGTTTGCATTACTTTAATATACCTGAATCTAGAATATATAAAAGTGTCACTATGGGATGCACCTATATATATATATATATATATACAAGCACAACAAATCTTGTTACGGTTTGGATTTTGTGCGTCCTGTATAGAATTTTAATGTTCTTTTGTCAGGCTTTGTCACATGCTGGGTACCATAGCTATAAAGACTTTGTGACATAAAACTGTGGTCAAAAGTCAACAATAAAAGTGAAAATGTTGGAGTAGCTTGGTTTTAGTTTAAGGTTAGTAGAATAAGTTGACATATACTTGCAAAGTTTCGTATAGTCAAAATAAAGTGACCCATCAAAATAAAGTGTTAGAAGATAAAAGCAGACAGTCTAGTTGTAGATTGCTAGTTGACATGCAGTTGCAAAGTTACTTACTGTTAGTAGAATGTCTAAAGTGGACTATCAAAATAAAGTGTTACCGTCTGCTGTTATGTCCCCAGTGTCAAAATCAAACCTATGCCCTTGCCATTGTCAGAAACCTGAAAATGGGTTAAACTTAAACTGGGTAACTCAAACCTGGTCTATTTTTTTTTTCCAAAATCCAACAAGTCTACCACTGAAGGAGTTTAATATTAGTAAAAAAAAAAATCAAGGTAGGTGTAGGTGGCTAGGAATAAATAAAGTCCCCCACGGCTGCAATGAAGGAGTGTGGTCCAACATCTGTTTTAAAGACCTTAGAATGCCAAGTCGAGGCTGCATCCCAGTCCAACTAACAGATTTAAATCAACTTTAATTTGGTTGGAGGTTTCTTCCAGGGGCTGTTGCTTCTGATTTCAACTGAGAAGAACCCGCCCTCTGGAACACTATTTTCACCAGTGCCCACAGGCACAACCTGCACCAGGGCCCCGCATAACCCCAGCTACGGCCCTGAGGGTGTCACCGAACTAGTTCAACTGAACTAGCAATTATGTAAAGGCGGCCAGTGGCTGAAAACCTGCTAGTGGGGTTGAGCAAATGGAATTATTACACTTTTGAAGGACATTTGCAATGTTATTTAATGAGGTGGGATAATTGTTCTCTGAAATGTAGATAAAAGGCATTTGGTTAATAACTAAAAAGTACTGTATTGTTTAAAATGAAATGAATAATTTGTAAATAATATTGCAAATAATTATAAAGAAACAAAAAATGAGGAAGCTTGTGAAAGAAATTAAGAAAGAGGAAGAGAATTCTCAATAAAAAAATCCCTGCACATTCTTAATAGACAAGTCACAGACGACACACCTTGGTCTAAATATGTTTGACGAGAAAAAAAAAAACACCATTCAAGTATATATCAAGTAGATGACACATCATTTTTGATGTGTTCATATGAAAAAATGTTCCACAGACCTACTTAACTATAAGTCATAGATCACTTGACTTAATTTCTGGTGTCCCAAAGATAGGAATTTTTGGACAGAATCGTGAGAACCTTTCTTTAAAAGTGTAATTTGGTTTGATGTGCAGATTCTAGTTTATTCTTATTCTACCTCATTTTGAGTCAGCAACAATATTTTATTAATTATTATGATTAAAACAGACCTAAAAAAATATATATAATAAAAGAAACCTCTCTGAAGTTATTTTGGTTTAATGCATCTTTTTTTATTCTCTCTCATTCTTTCAGAAAGTTTGTTTTAGGGTGTGAGCACATTCAGAACTTTCATGCTCACACACAAACAAGCCATCTAACAAACATACAATTTCTCCCTCTTTCACAATCATGATGTATTGTATTAATTTCCTCTTGGGTGTGGAATGTTACGAGCAAGCACAAACACGCACAAACACGCACAAACTCTTATCACATCAACATGTCTGTCACATTGATGGACACAGACGTACATATGGACACACCTTTCATATTATGTATCTAACAATACACAAGTACATCCTGACAGATGTGTTTCATTTGTTTTCTCATAAACCTAAAAACAGAAGTGATCTACTTCATAAATCAAGCTAAACTCAAACACAAGTGAAAATGATGGCATATATCAGACACGCATTTTGAAAGCAAAGCAAGATAAAATCGTACACTATTTCAGAATTATACGTTTCATTCAATTTAATGCATTCCTTGCTCATGTCTCACTATTTCAAAATGTCATGTTTAATTCAGTGCTCAAATTTGCTAGAAATTTCTGAGTGAACCATAATGTAGGATGTCCCAAATTGTGTTATTTATTAGTGCAAGATGGTATATGGCAAATATTGACTTAAGATTTGATCTGTCAGCCATTGATAAAGATTTATACATGAAACTTTTAGTGTAACATAGAACGCTAACAGGTCCAAAGTGACTCAGACTCTCATAAATACACAAATACAGAGCACTGAAACGAATGACAAATGGATGAACCATCACAACAGGCAATAATTAGCCTGCCAAACCACATCTATTCACCTGAATGTTTTGATGATACCTGATCTTTAAGCTTTTCGATTGAAAGTCTACTAAAGCTCCACCCTTTACATTTATAGTTTTTAATTTTTAATAACTGAGACATCAAACCTGATATATCACCTGTGGTTATATATAATCACATGAATGAAACATGAAACACTGCACTTTTACCATATACTTTAGTTCTTTTCTTATGATGCACACTTTAAAAATTGTGGTTTATTTTGCAACCCATCACTGGGTAAATATTAAACAGAACAGGGTTTTACACATTAACCCATTTGCCTGGTTGTTTTTTTGACATAGGCCTAGTGCTGGGTCAGTCAATCAATTGATGGTTTTTCATTTTAAATAATAAAATGAACTCTAAAATCTGTAGATATTCAAGTTGACTAAAAATAGCTTGTTAAACTTAACAGCTGTTTGTTACTTGGCTGTCTTACAAAATTTAAGTTGAATCAACTCAAATATCTAAGTTGTAACATTTCAAGCTGACTAAACTTTTTTTGAGTTGACTGAACTTAAAATTTGAAGGCAGCCAGGTAACAAATAGTTTTTTTTACAGTGTTTAGATTAATTACATTCAGGAAGTTTACCGTCAACCGTCTGTTCTCTCAGAACAGAACACCTCTGTTGACAAATGTAACCAGTTTTAACCGGTTTGGCGCAGACAACTTTGGGCTACACTGACCCAGCACTGGATAAGTGTGCGAGGGGGTTCATCATTTGTATCAACAGTAAAACCTACCCAGCACCTGGGTAAAAATGTTAAAAACAACCCAATAAAATGACCCAACAGGCTGAACCCAGCATTTTTGTGGAGTGTTGTGTAATTTGAGTCATTTTTTCCCTGCCATTTTATGGAATTGTACTGTCACGAGCGCGGTCTCTGTGGCGCCCTCCTACTCACGCCAGCGGGAGACCTCTCCGGAATATTAGTCCCGTTCACTCCATTTCCCATAAGCCCCGTACCTGGTGGCCTTCCGGTTCCGGGACGCTCACCCCTGGCGGCCATTTTCCTTCCCTTTATAACGGCCGCCATTACGCACGCCGGACGCGAAGTTTTGATTTGCCTCGGCGTCATCTCTAAGCGTTTCTCTCATTACTGGATTACCTATTGTTATCGACTCGGACTGCCCCTCACGTGTGACCGTCTTCTGCCTACCCTTGCGACCCCCTTGCTTCGTTATTGGATTACCCTGGACTGCTAGTGGCCCCGACCCTCTTTGCCTGGACTCTGACCATTCTCTGCCTCGCCTACGTCACACCTGTCTGCCGTTGTCGACCCTTTTGCCAGTTAACACTTTGAGTTTGTTGTCTGATTTAATAAACCGTTTGCATATGGATCAACCGCCTCCTGTCTCATCATCACAGAAAACTTCGCCAGCGACCGATCCAGCAACGGTACAGCAGCTCACCACGGAGCTCTCAGCCCAAGCCACGGTATTGGCGGTCCACCAACGCCAACTCGACCGCCTTACCGCTCTCACGGAGGATCTTGTTAAAGCTCTACAAGCCCTCCAGCTGCCTATTCTGACAACGCCGAGCCATCCTTTACCGGCCGCACCAGCGGCCGCCGCCGCCGTCACGGGCGCCGCCGTCATGACGCCTCCCGCCGCGATACCAGCTACCACCAGTCCACGCCTGGCCTTCCCGGAGAAGTTCGACGGATCCCCGGATAAATGTAAGGGCTTTCTATTGCAATGCTCTCTGTTTGTAAACCAACAGCCACATTTATACCCCAATGACGATTCACGCATTGCTTTCGTTTGTTCACTTCTAACCGGGAGGGCGTTGGACTGGGCCACGGCGGTGTGGGATCATACCAGGCCAGTTTTCCCGTCTTTTGCCGTTTTTCTTCAGCGCTTCCAGGAAGTCTTTCAGCCATCTACGGCTGGTGGGGATGCTGGGGAACAACTGTTGTCCCTACGGCAGGGGAATCGCACGGCGGCGGATTACGCGCTCAGCTTCAGGACCCTGGCCGCCCAGAGCGGCTTCAACGATGTTCCCCTGAAGTTACTATACCGCAAGGGACTCAACTCGGATCTCCAAGCTGAGCTAGCCTGCCGGGACGAGGGAGCCTCCCTGGATCAATTCATCGATCTGTCCATCCGTCTCGACACCCTCATACGAGCCAGAAGACCACCCCGGACCACCCGCAACACTAGTCTCTCTACCTGGACCACCCCAGTTACCGCTGAGGCCGCCCCGGAGCCTATGCAGATTGGTACCACTCGCCTGACCCTCGAGGAGAGAGAGCATCGGCTTAAGAACAACCTCTGCCTGTACTGCGGCCAGGCAGGCCACATCCGGGCCAACTGTCCCACACGTCCGCCTGCCAGAAACCCTTTGGTGAGTAACCATTCCACATCCTACAATCGTTTCAAAATCCCAGTAACCCTCAGTTTCGATAATCACTCCATCGTGACCACCGCCCTCGTCGACTCGGGGGCGGCTGGAAATTTTATTGACTCTGCCTTTGCCCGTGCTCACCACTTACCCATCCTTTCTTGTACCCCACATGTGGCAGTGGCCGCCCTCGACGGGCGGCCACTAGGCTCCGGACGCATCAACCACACCACCCAGGACCTCTC
This sequence comes from Cirrhinus molitorella, assembly GCA_033026305.1. Lineage (NCBI taxonomy): Eukaryota > Metazoa > Chordata > Actinopteri > Cypriniformes > Cyprinidae > Cirrhinus > Cirrhinus molitorella. Next base: position 32,156,598 of record CM065120.1, read on the forward strand.
TCTCCTCACCAACCATAACCACCAGGAAACCATTCGGCTATTCATCATCTCGGCGCCTCAGACTCCCCTCATCCTGGGATACCCCTGGCTCCGGCTCCACAGTCCCACCATCTCTTGGGCCCAACACACGATCACCCAGTGGTCCGACTACTGTCACCAGCACTGTCTTCGTCCTCCTGCGTGTCAACCATCCTCTCCCAGCGGCTCGACCACAGACCTTCCCGAGGCTCTGCCTGCTGAGTACCAGGACCTTCGGATGGCTTTCAGTAAGTCAAGGGCTTCAAGCCTTCCTCCACACCGACCCGGGGATTGCGCCATCGACCTCCTACCTGGAGCGGTTCCACCTAAGGGCCGGATATTCCCCCTATCTCAGCCCGAATCAGAGGCCATGAAAGAATACATCCAGGAGGAGCTCAAGAAGGGATTCATTCGTCCATCCACTTCCCCCGCACCCGCGGGCTTCTTCTTCGTGAAAAAGAAAGATGGCGGCCTCCGTCCTTGCATCGACTACCGAGGTCTGAATGATTAAGTACAGGTATCCTCTTCCACTCGTACCCTCAGCCCTAGAACATCTGCGCACTGCTCGTTACTTTACCAAACTAGATCTGCGCAGTGCTTATAATCTAATTCGTATACGAGAGGGTGACGAGTGGAAGACGGCTTTTTCGACCTCTGCTGGACACTATGAGTACCTCGTTATGCCCTTTGGCCTCTCCAATAGTCCCTCCTGTTTCCAGGCCTTCATTAACGAGACTTTCAGAGACATGCTTAACCGCTGGGTGATCGTGTACATCGACGACATCCTGATATACTCAGAAACCCGGGAGGACCATGTCAGGCACGTCAGAGCCGTGCTCCAGCGCCTCATCCAGCACCAGCTCTACGCAAAAGCAGAGAAGTGTGAGTTTCATCGATCCTCCATATCCTTCCTGGGCTACGTTATCAGCCCAGAGGGCGTGGCTATGGACGACCAGAAGGTAAACGCTGTACTCAAATGGCCGCGTCCCAACACCCTGAAGGAGCTACAGCGTTTCCTGGGCTTCGCCAACTTCTACAGGAGGTTTATTCGTAACTTCAGCTCTGTGGCCGCACCCCTCACTGCCCTCGTCCGGAAGGGTACTCACCGTCTCTCCTGGTCCCCTCCGGCTCTGACTGCCTTCGAGGATCTCAAGCATCGCTTCACCTCGGCTCCCATCTTGCATCACCCCGACCCAGAACAGGAGTTTGTGGTAGAGGTCGACGCCTCCAACACCGGCATTGGGGCTGTTCTGTCGCAACGCCACGGAGATCCTCCCAAGCTGTTCCCATGCGCCTTTCTGTCCCACAAACTCTCCCCAGCTGAACGCAACTATGACGTGGGCAATCGGGAGCTTCTGGCCATCAAAACAGCCCTGGAGGAGTGGCGGCACTGGCTGGAGGGGGCTAAACTTCCTTTCACCGTGCTCACTGACCACCGCAATCTGGAATATCTTCGCGCCGCCAAACGACTCAACCACCGTCAAGCCAGATGGGCTCTGTTCTTCACACGGTTCAACTTCCATGTGACTTATCGTCCTGGCACCCAGAATACTAAAGCCGACGCCCTGTCTCGGATCCACGACTCCAGCCCTCTGGCCACAGCCCCGGAAAGCATCCTTCCAGCCTCCATCATCGTTGGCCCCGTGCTTTGGGACTTAACCACTGAAATCTCCGAGGCTCACTCCTTAGAACCCCCCCCTCCCAATTGCCCTCCCAATCTTACCTACGTACCCACACCACTCCGCCAACGTGTCCTGGATTTGGTTCACTGCCTGCCCAGCTCAGGTCACCCAGGCATCACAGCTACTTTACACCTTCTCTCAAACCGCTTCTGGTGGCCTTCGCTCCGGTCTGATGTTATCCTCTTCATTAAGAACTGTCCCACTTGCAACACTGCCAAGGTTCCTCGTCAGCTCCCCGCCGGCCTTCTGCAACCCCTGCCCACGCCTCAACGCCCGTGGTCCCACATCTGTATCGACTTCCTCACTGACCTCCCACCCTCTCAAGGTAACACCACCATTCTCACCATTATTGATCGTTTTTCCAAAGGCTGTCGTCTGGTTCCTCTACCCAAACTCCCCACAGCTTTAGAGACGGCTGAGGCGCTATGCAACACTGTGTTTCGCTTCTATGGACTGCCTGAGGACATTGTCTCCGACCGCGGACCCCAGTTTACATCCCGCCTCTGGAACACCTTCTGCCGCCTGCTGGGCATCAACGTAAGCCTCACTTCTGGATACCACCCTCAAGCCAATGGTCAGGTAGAGAGACTGAACCAGGAGTTGACCCGCTTCCTCCGTTCCTACTGTCACAACCATCAAGAGGACTGGAGCCGATTCCTTCTATGGGCCGAATATGCTCAGAACTCTCTCCGTAAGCCAACCACTAACCTCACCCCTTTTCAGTGTACCCTAGGCTTCCAGCCTCCCCTCTTCCCGTGGTCGGGGGAACCTTCCGACCTTCCTGCGGTCAACTCCTGGTTCCAACGAAGCGAGGAAACCTGGAACCTGGCCCATGTGCACCTACAGAGAGCCATCCGTCGCACCGCCACTCAGGCCAATCGTCATCGTAGACCCGGCCCGTCCTACGCCCCGGGACAGTGGGTGTGGCTTTCCACTCGGGACCTCCGCCTCAAGCTCCCCTGCAAAAAATTAAACCCCAGGTACGTGGGCCCTTTCAAGATTCTTAGACAAATCACCCCTGTTTCTTTCCGTTTGGACCTTCCTGCTCAGTACAAAATCTCACCCACGTTTCATATCTCTCTCCTTAAACCCGCTGGTCCCCCGAGAGGAGAGGTGAACCTAGACGAGACCGCCACACAGAGGGACACCCCCCTCCTGGTCGACGGCGGGGAGGTTTACCAGGTCAACACGCTCCTGGACTCCAGACGTCGGGGGGGCCGTCTACAGTACCTTGTCGACTGGGAGGGCTTCGGCCCGGAGGAAAGATCTTGGGTCCCAGCTGCGGACATCCTGGACCCAACCCTCACCGCCGAATTCCACCTCGCCCACCCAGATCGCCCAGCCCCCCGAGGTAGGGGTCGACCCCGACGTCATCCACCTCCTCGCGCCAGGAGTCGCTCGCAGGGGGGGGGCTCTGTCACGAGCGCGGTCTCTGTGGCGCCCTCCTACTCACGCCAGCGGGAGACCTCTCCGGAATATTAGTCCCGTTCACTCCATTTCCCATAAGCCCCGTACCTGGCGGCCTTCCGGTTCCGGGACGCTCACCCCTGGCGGCCATTTTCCTTCCCTTTATAACGGCCGCCATTACGCACGCCGGACGCGAAGTTTTGATTTGCCTCGGCGTCATCTCTAAGCGTTTCTCTCATTACTGGATTACCTATTGTTATCGACTCGGACTGCCCCTCACGTGTGACCGTCTTCTGCCTACCCTTGCGACCCCCTTGCTTCGTTATTGGATTACCCTGGACTGCTAGTGGCCCCGACCCTCTTTGCCTGGACTCTGACCATTCTCTGCCTCGCCTACGTCACACCTGTCTGCCGTTGTCGACCCTTTTGCCAGTTAACACTTTGAGTTTGTTGTCTGATTTAATAAACCGTTTGCATATGGATCAACCGCCTCCTGTCTCATCATCACATGTACAGTGTTATATAGATTAACTGATGTAAAAAGGCAAAATACATTTGTGCTCTTCAGTAAAGCATGCTATGATTCACTTTTCTCTCATTTTATATCCTTGTGATTATCAGGCTATAAATAATCACTAGTGCTTAGAGTGGTAGTAGAGTAAAGATAGTAAAGTGACACATTAATGCTCTTTGGTAAAACATTTTATGATTAACTTTTTCTCTCATGTTATATTCTTGCGATTATCAGGCTATAAATAATCACTAGTACTTAGAGTGATAGTAGAGGCAACAGACTTCAGAAAGGCCACCGCAACAATTCACTTAAAGGCTATAATTATACAAATAATAAGTTTAAGGGAAAGGCGGGATCCTTTTTGAATAACATAGTTTCCAACGCATGTCATTCATTTTTCACGTAAGCGCTTGACAAGAACATCACATATAGGTACTTTTCTATTACTTATTTGTTTAGAATATTTTAGAAACAAAGTTCATACAGACAGGAATACATTAAACATTATTTTACCCCAAAATTAAAATTCTGTCATTTATAGAAGGTAAAGAAATTGCTTTTTGGGTAAACTATTCCCCATATATTTTTACACTTTTAAACAAATTCAAAATAGTAATTACTTTTACAGATAAAGACAATATGTATTATAGATAATACATACAGGTCCTTCTCAAAAAATTAGCATATTGTGATAAAGTTCATTATTTTCTGTAATGTACTGATAAACATTAGACTTTCATATATTTTAGATTCATTACACACAACTGAAGTAGTTCAAGCCTTTTTTTTGTTTTAATATTGATGATTTTGGCATACAGCTCATGAAAACCCAAAATTCCTATCTCAAAAAATTAGCATATCATGAAAAGGTTCTCTAAACGAGCTATTAACCTAATCATCTGAATCAACTAATTAACTCTAAACACCTGCAAAAGATTCCTGAGGCTTTTAAAAACTCCCAGCCTGGTTCATTACTCAAAACCGCAATCATGGGTAAGACTGCCGACCTGACTGCTGTCCAGAAGGCCATCATTGACACCCTCAAGCAAGAGGTCTGTGGGAAGGAAAAAGTGTGGCAGAAAACGCTGCACAACGAGAAGAGGTGACCGGACCCTGAGGAAGATTGTGGAGAAGGACCGATTCCAGACCTTGGGGGACCTGCGGAAGCAGTGGACTGAGTCTGGAGTAGAAACATCCAGAGCCACCGTGTACAGGCGTGTGCAGGAAATGGGCTATAGGTGCCGCATTCCCCAGGTCAAGCCATTTTTGAACCAGAAACAGCGGCAGAAGCGCCTGACCTGGGCTACAGAGAAGCAGCACTGGACTGTTGCTCAGTGGTCCAAAGTACTTTTTTCGGATGAAAGCAAATTTTGCATGTCATTCGGAAATCAAGGTGCCAGAGTCTGGAGGAAGACTTGGGAGAGGGAAATGCCAAAATGCCTGAAGTCCAGTGTCAAGTACCCACAGTCAGTGATGGTCTGGGGTGCCATGTCAGCTGCTGGTGTTGGTCCACTGTGTTTTATCAAGGGTCAATGCAGCTAGCTATCAGGAGATTTTGGAGCACTTCATGCTTCCATCTGCTGAAAAGCTTTATGGAGATGGAGATTTCATTTTTCAGCACGACCTGGCACCTGCTCACAGTGCCAAAACCACTGGTAAATGGTTTACTGACCATGGTATTACTGTGCTCAATTGGCCTGCCAACTCTCCTGACCTGAACCCCATAGAGAATCTGTGGGATATTGTGAAGAGAAAGTTGAGAGACGCAAGACCCAACACTCTGGATGAGCTTAAGGCCGCTATCGAAGCATCCTGGGCCTCCATAACACCTCAGCAGTGCCACAGGCTGATTGCCTCCATGCCACGCCGCATTGAAGCAGTCATTTCTGCAAAAGGATTCCCGACCAAGTATTGAGTGCATAACTGAACATAATTATTTGAAGGTTGACTTTTTTTGTATTAAAAACACTTTTCTTTTATTGGTCGGATGAAATATGCTAATTTTTTGAGATAGGAATTTTGGGTTTTCATGAGCTGTATGCCAAAATCATCAATATTAAAACAAAAAAAAAGGCTTGAACTACTTCAGTTGTGTGTAATGAATCTAAAATATATGAAAGTCTAATGTTTATCAGTACATTACAGAAAATAATGAACTTTATCACAATATGCTAATTTTTTGAGAAGGACCTGTATAAAAATATACACAGCAGTTTTCAAAAGTATGTAAAAAGTAATTAAATATATTGATAAGTAGTTATTGTGGGTTAACAACAAGGTCATTTCTGTGATTCTTTAACATTTCAGTCTTTAAAGTGGTTCACCAAAATGAAGTATTAAAAGCAGTTCACAATACTTTGGTATGCTCATTATAATGAATACAAATAATTATTGCATTTAAATATTTTTTTCTCATAAAACAATACACCCTGTTTTAGGCAAAAATATGACAATGAATACTTCTCTCTAAAGAAATAATAATAATAATAATAATAATAATAAAAAGTGACTCAATGGCCTGGTTTCAAAGACAGGGCTTTGACTATGACAATAATAATAGTTTTTGACAATAATGTAAGCATAATAATTACCAGAAATGACATCATTCAGGTCTATTTAATAGTGGTGCAGAAATGGTTTGTTACCAGATTGTTACCATCTATTTGCACTAGTTTATATCCAGCCGATCACATTAATGCATTTGTTAGCCAGCAAGTTGCTTTTTTTAAAACTAGTGACGTGAGAAAACAAACGGTTCATTCAGCAGACAGAAATCCTATCGCATCACAGAGTTTTACATTAAATACATCATATCTGTCCCAAGTCGATGTAAATGTACATACAGACTTCACCCTGGGCTGGAAGATTGTGCGTATTGACCAATTTTTAACAAAACTTGCTCTGATAAAGTCTGTATGTTTCATTTAGAGAGCTATAATATAGATCGCGCTTTCTTACGACACTTGCTTTTTTGTATCAAACTCGACTACGCCGCTTTTTGATCATTCTTGAAGTAAACTTACATCCGTTTGGTGATTAAATAAACAGTTTAGACCGCAGCGCTGGGCTTTTGTTCGGGTTGTGACTAAACTATTTTGTTATTTTGATTAGATATTCATCACAAATATGATGTAATTTCAATACTATGGCTTTTGTGTAGATGTTTAAAGATAGCCATCTTCAGCTTGAATGTTTATATAAAATGCCAACACTTCACAATAATAGTCCATTTGTAGCATTAACTAAGACTGATAAAACCTGTAGAATAGAAGTATTGTTCTATTGTATTTTAAAATGTCCCATTTGCTTTTGTTAACATTAATGAACAATGAACTTTGATGCTCAATAAATAATTAATATTAATACATTTTCTTACAAAGTATGGTTCAATCCCTTTTTTAAACAGTAGACCACTATTTTAATTTCCATTCAGTATCCATTTTTAAAAATCAGTCGATTGAAGAGAATGAAATAGGATAGTGACAGTAATAGACAGTGTGGTTGCCACTGAATAGGTCATATAGGGTCTATGCATTAACCCCTTAATTGTCACCCGTCCCACAGTGGGACGCCTAAATTTACTTCACCATTTTACAAATAAATCGAATTATGACAAAATATATAACGTTGGAAAAGTCTAAAACTCCTAAATAGATATTTCACCATTTTTCTGTGTTACAAATAGATTCATTTATGACAAGAGTGCACCTCAGAAATCTACTTCATAACTTCACTTTGTCACATTGCCTTTTTCCCTATCGTGCTTCAAAATCATGAGAAATTATTAGTTAAAAACTTAAAATCTTAAAATTCATCCTTTAAAAACATTTTAAAATCAGACATTGAATTACCATGGAAAATGTACATCAAAATCATATTACAAAACTGTTTTCATTCATGAATTACTAATAAAAAAAAAGTTTGAATACTGCATTTTTATGTCTATGTTCAAAATTGGGAGTGACAGTGAAAGGGTTAAATGTGTTACATGGAATATTCATCTAACACAAGACTTACAACAGAACCAGTAGTGTAATTAGCAGGAGATCAAGAAAGGCCAAAAGGTGTTGGCTTCAAAAATATATAATTCTGGATAAGCTGAAATTTGTAAAGAATGAAGTGGACCAAGATTCCTGTTAGCATGAAAGAGCAGACAGCAATTTGAATGCGATGCAACATAATGTATTTTTATAACTCCAGGTAGGGCTGCTTTCATCATTCTTAAAGAAATGCTGGTCTCCCACTTTAATGCCTAATTGAACACCTGACTAAAGATGACAAAAATAAATGAATAAACATTGCTGTCTGTAATTAAGTAACAGAAGCATAATGCCAAATAGAGATGCAATTTTAACCAGAGGTGGGACATTTTCAAGCAATTGCTTTGGAATTTGGGAATTTTTGATTGTGAGCACTAAATTTAATCATCAAACCTCTGATTTCTGCCTGGCCAGAGAATCTGATCCACACCATACAAAATGTTTTCTCTAGCTTTGTTTCTGAGGAATTTTAAGGAATTATAATTTTTCTGCCGGAATTAATTTTTAATAGTCTGCGGTCAAATAATTTCCACTTCAAAAAAGAGAAAATAGTTACAGAGCTATATTCAGAATAGGTTATTATAGTGGAAGGAGCAAATAAAAACATGGGTGGTTTTCAGACTGCTACTGCATCAGCGTTAAAATATGTTTGAGTTTTGTCAGAGTTCATTTCTGTCATTATCATTTCCAACATACTTATGCTTACGTAACATTGCACTGCTGTCTATTGCATTCAAATACAGACAAATTTATGACAAAATACTAGTCTAGACAGACGAGAATATAAAAGGATGTATTCAGTATATTAGCTTAGCATATAAAAAAATAATAATAATAATAAAAAACATTAAAATGAGAGCCAATGTGTGTGCATGTGTATCCCCCCCCCCCCCCCCCCCCCCTTTTGTTGTTGCTGTTAAGATTTAATGCATAGACCCTATATGACCTATTCAGTGGCAACCACATTATTACTGTCACTATCCTATTTCATTCTCTTCATCCCTTTCACCATATTGCAAACAACACCCAGCTGCAGAGACAGGAATGCATGTCACAGACCAGTTAGAACAAAGGGGATTATCTTAAAATAAATACGCACAATGTTCTGTGAGAACCCTTCATGCATCATAGAGACAAGAGATAAAAGGGGATAGAAACAGCTCCTTTAGTAGCAGACCCTTTCACTATTTTTAGTGCTATGATTGCATCTAAAACTGGAAAAGTTTTGTATTCTATAAAATGTTTCCAGGCGTTTTAGCAGCTGAACAACAAGCCACATAAGGACCGTATGATTAACATATGTAATCAGAAATGCTGTTTATCAGTTTTGTGCTATGTAAGCATGATGAAATCAGTTTATCGATAAACAGCCCAATTTTTGATCTGTCTGTTGTTTGTTTTGAAGTTGCACATATCTGTTGCTGTACCGTCACAGACTGCAGAACTGGTAGAGCCAGTTGGGCCACGGCCCAACCCACTTCAAATGCGTCAAATCTGAGTCATTGTAAAAAAAGCAACTATTAATAAAATGGTATTAGCCTATTTATGTGTGTTTTTAAATAAAATACAAACAAAGTAAAATCCAAGCTTTTGTGCTGTTAGCTCTAATTGTTCGTAAGTCTTATGGGACTGATTTCCCCTACAAAAGTTTGCAAAAGTCGTATAATGAATCACGTTGGTAATATCCCAATAGCAGACAATAAACATAATACCTGACCAAACCTGGAATGGTCAGAGTGCAGCGTTCTGCTCCGCTTCAGTGGAACAAAGTGATTTTGCGACATTCAGATATTTAACGCTTTGCCTCACATATTGAAACTCAGCTGTTGTTTACTGTAGTTACGCCTACTTTTCTTCACAATAAAAGCTTTGCTTCAAAAGGCCTTTAGTTCAACAGAAAAAAGGGGCCCTTGCAGCCCCCGTCTGAACACATCATGAAGAACAGACAGCCTATGTGACATCTTTTAACCATGTTATGTAGCGTTGGCAAAAGTACAGTCAATACTTCATGCAAAAATGTTTTGAGTGTTGAGCATTATAGCTATTCACAGACATTTCTGTTGAGCATTTAGAGGCGTTTAAGTTCCACAGAATCTACACTGTGTGGAACTTGTTGGGAGCCATTCTGCTATGTATGTTTACACACATTCCTGTAAGACATCTCATCATTGCTCATGTATTTGGAGAAGCTGTACTGAATGTGGATCTGATCCAGTGCAACAGGTTAAGGGCGGGTTCCCATGGTGAGATGTCAAATGACAGTGAAAGAACTTAATGTCTTTCATAGGTGCCAAAGGCTGTACTTAATTACTTTGACACACACACACACACACACACATACACACACACACACACACACACACACACACACACAAAAATAATAATTTGTCATCAGAAATGTGTTTCTCTCTCTCTCTCTCTCTCTCTCTCTCTTTTACTGTACATTCCAAAACAGATCACAATGTGAAATTAAACCTAATTAGGAAATTGCAGCACAGCATTTAATCCATGTTTTCATTTGCCATTTTCTTTTATTACCCACATTGTATGTGTCATAAATCAAAAATAGACCAATATATATGTATATATATGAAGAGTTCAGATGCAAAACCAGCTAAAAGCCATCTCGGTCAAAAATGAGATAATGATACTGAATGAATGCTCTTGACATATAATATACAGCCATCAAATACTTTTACTTAAAATCACTAAAATCTTACCCTAAGCCCAATCAGAAATACCAGTACTTACATAGAAACCCATACATCAGAGCCTGATAAAAAAAAATAAAAATTTAAAGAAAGATGTCAGATAGATTTAGAGTCTTTTGCATCTGAACTCTTCATATGTACAGGCTTCAAATGTACTTTTACTTTACCGAAGAAGTCGGTATGTGAGTAAAACAGTGCGCACTGAGGACCTCTGCTGTTTGTGTACATGTAAATACCTACTGGAAGCTTGTGTATAATATATTCAGGAACATGAACATCTACCACAGCTTACTTTAATTTTCCATACCTAACCAAAAAATCCTACTTATCACTGAATCCTCAGAAACATTATATATGAACAATAGAATAAAATGCTGATTGTTTTCAATGCTGTTGTTATAAAATGGCTGACCCCATTTAGTGTCTAGGAAATGGAGTGTTAGCTTGTGTTAAAAATGTTTTTATCAATCATCATAACCGTTCTGTCTTTGGTAGAGCATTTATCAGACAGCAAGGACTGGTGGGATGGTCACAGCTGATTTTTTTAAACATATAAAGCTGTAAAGCTCTGTATAGTAGTATATATTGTTCTGGATATAATAATGTTCTCAAATTGATATTGAATTGTTTTTATTAAATTACAGTTTTTAACTACACAGTCTTAACACATAAATTGAGGATTTGCAAATAAATATGTCATCAGGGTGCAATATGTTATTTTAGATAAAGATAAAGTACATGAAGTGTCAATAACGAAGTGATCAACACATTCTACATTGTCCCTTAACATTACATACATACAGTATTACCAAATAAATCTTTAATTTAGAAAACAAGATCATTGTTACTTTACATAAGAGCTTTTTTTTTTTTAATAAATAAAATCATTTCTTAAATAGCTTTTTTATCACAGTTGCATCACATTTGGAGAGGTCCTGTATGCCCAGCAATACAGGAAAATTAATCATCTTTTAGGCATCAAATTTTGTTCTTAAATGTCTCTAGAAGATGCTGTTTCGAGTGCTGTACTGTACATTGTACGACCGTCTTCTGTGCCAGCGTCTTCTTATTGCTGCACAGCAACCACACAGCAAACACTACACACATAAACAAACAAAGTGAGAGTTAACATCATGGAGGGAAATTTTATACACTTTTAATCAGCTGTACATTATAAACCAAATACTTCACTTCCAATATTTGACATTCAATCATCATAATACTTACGCAAAGAAGAATCCAGCAGGGTACAAGCCCGATGACAATAGCAACAGGGACAATGATAGCCACAACCCATGCTGCATTAGTACCGTTGTTTGAGATTGTAGTGTTCAGGACTGTGGGGTAAAAGGTGGTTGGAGCCACTGTTGTAGTAGTTCCGAGGAAAGTAGAGACCAAGCCAAAAGTGGCGATGTCACTGTCTGTGAAAACATACTCTACTTTGGCCTCAATCACATTGGAACTACCGCTGTGGAGAAATGAAAATGTACAATGAAAATTAAGCAAAATAAATAAACTGATCTTTCTTTCCCTCACCCAAAATCTACTTAAAGCAGATCTCTTGAAATTATTAAAGCACTGTTTGAGATAAGAACTTACTTGAAACTGATAGCATTAAAATCGAAGTTAGCAGTTGTTGTTTTATTTAGGATCTTGGACAGCTGAAATGCAGAAATATATTTTTATTGATTATTATTTTGTTTACATTATTGTTACTGTGACTGAAATAAACTAATTTCTCTATTTTCAATTTCTCAGCGTCAGTAACTCACAAATGAATTCATATAGTCCCCGATCACTTTGTTGGTCTCATTCCTGAATTCAAGTCTCTCAGACATGGACACATTGCTGATTTCAAATCCGAAGTTCAGAGAGAAGGAGCTATCATTAATTTCTTTAGAAAAACAAAACAAAACAATAATTAGTTGTCGAGTGGATGATAAAATTTCACTCCATTCGGAGAGTACTGATTTAAACATTTTCCTTCAAAGGAAAAGCTTACTACATAATGTACACCATTTTCATTCAAAGGTTACATGCACAACAAAAAGGACTGGAGAGAAAAACTCACTCGTATAGGTGACATTGACAAAGCTCACAAGGTCAGTCAGCTCTTTTGCTGTGAGGTCTCGCGTAATTTTTAGTTTCATTCCATTGAGCAGAGTGTTAGCCACCTGTATTACATTACTCTCACTTGGTATAGTACCCTGTGTTCTAAACACGAGCTTGATGTATATGATAACCTTTCCAAGCCTGCAAGAGATGGTCCATTTATTTATTTAGATCATTTATTCAATGTTTGTATTTTCACAAGATGGTAATAAAGAGGGATGTAAAGAGAAAATTAAAACAACTGGCTTTGCAAAACTAGACTGGAATTATTGCACTTACACTTTCAGTGGAGAAGTTGTGCTGGCTACAGTCGTTAACACTGTAAAATAAAGTAATGATTAGTGGAGAAGAATCATGTATTAAATTCAAGTATTCAGAATTTATGTAGCAAAGCATATAAAATGTGACATAGCATATGTGGATGCGGTAATACCTTCTTGAGCTTTCAATATGTCCTTAACAAAAGAGCTGTTTGTTGTCAAGTCACCTTCTGAGAAAACATATTGAACACTGGCCACAATCTCTGTGCTACTATTCCTATGGGGAGATTCAAACGTGCAATGAGGAACGAAAAAAGAATTGATCTAAAAAAACACACAGCTTCCCTTACAAGCAATCTACTAATACTAAATGCTACTTAGTGATAAAGATTTAGTGCAATCATTAAGACATTTCTTCAGATATAGAACTTACTGGAATTCAATGTGTTTGAGATCAAATTCAGTAGTTAAGGGATCATTTAGGATGACACCCACCTGGAGAGTAGAATAATAAATACAGTGATTAATGTGTTTATTAAGGTTAAAGTTAATATGATTAAAAGTTTTTGTGTCTCTAACTTACCAGTGTATTTATAGTGCTTTTGATTTTTGTGTAAGTTTCATTCCTTAGTGCAACATTTTCAGAAATGGATATATTGCTTATTTCAAATCCAAATGTGAGAGCATAGGAGGTATCATTAATTTCTTAAAACACAAAACATAAATGTTTAGTTGTGTTTATATGTGAGCTGTAACATGTTCCTTAAAAGGAAGCAACTACAGGTCTACACTATATATATATATAATTTGCATGCAAGTGTCATATTCAGAACAAAAAGAAGCCCAAAGAGGAGAGAAAAACTCACTTGTATAGGTGATATTCACAAATTGTGTGTCACGTGTTTGTGTTGAGACGTCTTTAGTTTTGTAACGTAAGTCAAACATAGATGCGGCCAAATTTACGATGAAAGATTCACTTGGTACTGGGCCAATTGTGTTAAACACCAATCGAATTTTTACATAAGCCTTCCCAAACCTACCAAAGATGATAAAATAACAGAAATGTAAAGACAGTTTTAGAAAACAACTGGGTTTTACAAAACAACACTGGAATCACTGCTCTTACAAATTTGGTGGAGTAGTTGTGCTTGTTGTCGGAGTGCTGGCTGTTGTTAAGACTGTAAAATAAAGTAATGATTAATTTAGGATGCCTGCAGATACCATATTTGGTGTTGGTGGAGCAACACGTTTAAAACTAAATCTTAAGTAATGTTTGCATTTTAGTTTTGACAAACCTGTCAATGAACTAAGCATCTGTAGGAAGCTGACTGGTTTTATGACATCTGCTTCTTGGAAGTTGTACTCCATACTGCCCTCAATCTGATTTAATGTATCCCTATAGAAAAACAACAATATAGAGTATCTGTTGTATACAGTATCAGGACATCATTGCATGCAATCACTGAGATCTTTCTAGGAAATGTCTTTATATTTTTATAAATTTTCATGTGAAAAACAAAGAAGATTATGACTGTGTCTTACTTGAAGTTGGAAGTCTTGGGTTGTAAAGTTGAGCTGCCAGGTTCATTTAGAAGAGTGTTCAGCTGCAGGAAAAAAATTAAATGATTCATCAACCTCTGTTAAAGGCTTGCATAGGATCTAAACCTTTTTATACTGATCATTTGTAATGTTTACCGCAATATTAATGGTTTTCTGCTCTTGCTGGTGGGTTTCATCTCTACGTTTAGGGTCTTCTGGCATGCTGATGTTAAGCATGTTAAATGTAAAGACCACAGCATAGGAGGTTTCTGAGATTTCTGTGTGTGCAAAGGAAATTGCAATTCACTTTTTGGTCAAAGCTTCTCATTCATATCTGTTTGCCTGATTCCTATCTAAAACCTTTACAACTTTATAGGAATAACACTTACTCTCATAGGTGACATTCACTAGCTTTACTGTTTCATTGAGCTGTGACTCTCTGGAATTACGGAGAGTGTTGATCGCACTGAGGACCAGAGCTTCACTGGGGACTGGAGATGAGGAGTTGAACACCAGCTTGCTTATGATCACTGCTGAACCAGATCTGTAAATAAAACCCTTTTAATTTAATGTACTGTTTTCTCAATAAAAACTAATTTTTGATTTGCTTAAGAATAGAAAACCAACACTTACATGAGGTTGGGAGAAGTAGTAGGGAAGCCGGTTTTTGGTTCTGGAAACACTGTTGTAGTGGTCGGTAGACGTAGCTCATTTAGGAAGCTGACTGGTTGTATGGCATCTCCTTCCTGGAAGGTGTAATCCATCCTGTCATCAATCTGGTTTGAAGTGCTTCTACGGAAGAAACAGAAGATATCTGTAAGGACCTTTAATCCACGTCTCATTAAAGTTTTTTTTTTTTTTTTTTTTGGTGTTTGTAACCTTCCATAGGTTTAATACGCCAAAATATGAGGACACATGAAATAAAGCTTGCTAAGTAAGTTTGCATCTTACGTGAAGTTGGAGGACTTGGGTTCAAAAACTGGCTGTTTAGGTTCATTCAGAAGAGTGTTCAGCTGCAGAAAAAAAAATAAAAATAAAACCATTCATCAGCTTCTGGTGAAGACTGGCATTTGACCTATACCTTTTTTTCACTTAATTTTTTATGTTTACCGCAATATTGATGGTATTCTGCACTTGCTGGTGGGTGTTTTCTCTAAGCTCAGGGTTTTCTGGCATGCTGATATTAAGCACGTTAAATGTAAAGACCACAGCATAGACAGTTTCTGAGATTTCTGTTTTAAAAAGAAATGTTCATTGTTATTTGGCTAACACTTGTCATTCAAATCAGTTTCACTTATTGATGTTTCAAAACATTTTAAACCATATAGGATGACACTTACTCTCATAGGTGACATTCACCACCTTCACTGATTCATTGAGCTGTGACCTTCTGGAATTACGGAGAGTGTTGATAGCACTGAGGACCAGAGCTTCACTGGGGACTGGAGATGTGGAGTTGAACACCAGCTTGCTTATGACCACTGCTGAACCAGATCTGTAAATAAAACCCTTTTAATTTAATGTACTGTTTTCTCAATAAAAACTAATTTTTGATTTGCTTAAGAATAGAAAACCAACACTTACATGAGGTTGGGAGAAGTAGTAGGGAAGCCGGTTTTTGGTTCTGGAAACACTGTTGTAGTGGTCGGTAGACGTAGCTCATTTAGGAAGCTGACTGGTTGTATGGCATCTCCTTCCTGGAAGGTGTAATCCATCCTGTCATCAATCTGGTTTGAAGTGCTTCTACGGTAGAAACAGAAGATATCTGTAAGGACCTTTAATGCACGCCTCATTAAAGTTTTTTTTTTTTTTTTTTTGGTGTTTGTAACCTTCCATAGGTTTAATATGCCAAAATATGAGGATACGTGAAATAAAACTTGTTAAGTAAGTTTGCATCTTACGTGAAGTTGTAGGACTTGGGTTCAAAAACTGGCTGGTCAGGCTCATTCAGAAGAGTGTTCAGCTGCAGGAAAAAATAAAATAAAACCATTCATCAGCATCTGGTGAAAACTGGTATTGGACCTATACCTTTTTACACTTATTTTTTTATGTTTACCGCATTATTGATGGTATTCTGCACTTGCTGGTGGGTATTTTCTCTAAGCTCAGGGTTTTCTGGCATGCTGATGTTAAGCACATTAAATGTAAAGACCACAGCATAGGCGGTTTCTGAGATTTCTGTTTTAAAAAGAAATGTTCATTGTTATTTGGCTAACACTTGTCATTCAAATCAGTCTCACTCATTGCTGTTTTAAAACATTTTGAACCTTATAGGATGACACTTACTCTCATAGGTGACATTCACCACCTTCACTGATTCACTGAGCTGTGACTCTCTGGAATTACGGAGAGTGTTGATAGCACTGAGGACCAGAGCTTCACTGGGGACTGGAGATGAGGAGTTGAACACCAGCTTGCTTATGACCACTGCTGAACCAGATCTGTAAATAAAACCCTTTTAATTTAATGTACTGTTTTCTCAATAAAAACTAATTTTTGATTTGCTCAAGAATAGAAAACCAACACTTACATGAGGTTGGGAGAAGTAGTAGGGAAGCCGGTTTTTGGTTCTGGAAACACTGTTGTAGTGGTCGGTAGACGTAGCTCATTTAGGAAGCTGACTGGTTGTATGGCATCTCCTTCCTGGAAGGTGTAATCCATCCTGTCATCAATCTGGTTTGAAGTGCTTCTACGGAAGAAACAGAAGATATCTGTAAGGACCTTTAATGCACGCCTCATTAAAGTTTTTTTTTTTTTTTTTTTTGGTGTTTGTAACCTTCCATAGGTTTAATATGCCAAAATATGAGGATACGTGAAATAAAACTTGTTAAGTAAGTTTGCATCTTACGTGAAGTTGTAGGACTTGGGTTCAAAAACTGGCTGGTCAGGCTCATTCAGAAGAGTGTTCAGCTGCAGGAAAAAAAAAAATAAAACCATTCATCAGCATCTGGTGAAAACTGGTATTGGACCTATACCTTTTTACACTTATTTTTTTATGTTTACCGCATTATTGATGGTATTCTGCACTTGCTGGTGGGTATTTTCTCTAAGCTCAGGGTT
The DNA here is from genome assembly GCA_033026305.1 of Cirrhinus molitorella. NCBI lineage: Eukaryota > Metazoa > Chordata > Actinopteri > Cypriniformes > Cyprinidae > Cirrhinus > Cirrhinus molitorella. The sequence goes on from CM065120.1 coordinate 32,173,941, forward strand.
TTCTGGCATGCTGATGTTAAGCACGTTAAATGTAAAGACCACAGCATAGGCGGTTTCTGAGATTTCTGTTTTAAAAAGAAATGTTCATTGTTATTTGGCTAACACTTGTCATTCAAATCAGTCTCACTCATTGCTGTTTTAAAACATTTTGAACCTTATAAGATGACACTTACTCTCATAGGTGACATTCACCACCTTCACTGATTCACTGAGCTGTGACTCTCTGGAATTACGGAGAGTGTTGATAGCACTGAGGACCAGAGCTTCACTGGGGACTGGAGATGAGGAGTTGAACACCAGCTTGCTTATAACCACTGCTGAACCAGATCTGTAAAGAAAGCCTTTGGTTTAATGCACATCAAATTTTTGCAATAAAATTACTGCTCCGTTTTTGATTACTCTTAAAACAGCACACCAAAACTTACATGAGGTTGGGAGTAGTAACAGAGAAACCAGTTGTTGTTTCTGGAAACACTGTTGTAGTGGTCGGTAGACGTAGCTCATTTAGGAAGCTGACTGGTTGTATGGCATCTCCTTCCTGGAAGGTGTAATCCATCCTGCCATCAATCTGGTTTGAAGTGCTTCTACGGAAGAAACAGAAGATATCTGTAAGGACATTTAGTCCACTTCTTATGAAAGTTTTTTTGGTGTTTGTAACCTTCCATAGGTTTAATATGCCAAAATATGAAGACACGTGAAATAAAGCTTATTAAGTAAGTTTGCATCTTACGTGAAGTTGGAGGACTTGGGTTCAAAAATTTGCTGGTCAGGCTCATTCAGAAGAGTGTTCAGCTGCAGACAAAAAATAAAACCATTCATCAGCTTCTGGTGAAGACTGGTATTGGACCTATACTTTTTTATACTTCATTTTTTATGTTTACCGCATTATTGATGGTATTCTGCACTTGCTGGTGGGTATTTTCTCTAAGCTCAGGGTTTTCTGGCATGCTGATGTTAAGCACGTTAAATGTAAAGACCACAGCATAGGCGGTTTCTGAGATTTCTGTTTTAAAAAGAAATGTTCATTGTTATTTGGCTAACACTTGTCATTCAAATCAGTCTCACTCATTGCTGTTTTAAAACATTTTGAACCTTATAGGATGACACTTACTCTCATAGGTGACATTCACCACCTTCACTGATTCACTGAGCTGTGACTCTCTGGAATTACGGAGAGTGTTGATAGCACTGAGGACCAGAGCTTCACTGGGGACTGGAGATGAGGAGTTGAACACCAGCTTGCTTATAACCACTGCTGAACCAGATCTGTAAAGAAAACCTTTGGTTTAATGCACATCAAATTTTTGCAATAAAATTACTGCTCCGTTTTTGATTGCTCTTAAAACAGCAAACCAAAACTTACATGAGGTTGGGAGTAGTAACAGAGAAACCAGTCGTTGTTTCTGGAAACACTGTTGTAGTGGTCGGTAGACGTAGCTCATTTAGGAAGCTAACTGGTTGTATGGCATCTCCTTCCTGGAAGGTGTAATCCATCCTGCCATCAATCTGGTTTGAAGTGCTTCTACGGAAGAAACAGAAGATATCTGTAAGGACATTTAGTCCACTTCTTATGAACGTTTTTTTGGTGTTTGTAACCTTACATAGGTTTAAAACGCCAAAATATGAAGACACGTGAAATAAAGCTTGTTAAGTAAGTTTGCATCTTACATGAAGTTGGAGGACTTGGGTTCAAAAATTTGCTGGTCAGGCTCATTCAGAAGAGTGTTCAGCTGCAGACAAAAAATAAAACCATTCATCAGCTTCTGGTGAAGACTGGTATTGGACCTATACCTTTTTATACTACATTTTTTATGTTTACCGCATTATTGATGGTATTCTGCACTTGCTGGTGGGTATTTTCTCTAAGCTCAGGGTTTTCTGGCATGCTGATGTTAAGCACGTTAAATGTAAAGACCACAGCATAGGCGGTTTCTGAGATTTCTGTTTTAAAAAGAAATGTTCATTGTTATTTGGCTAACACTTGTCATTCAAATCAGTCTCACTCATTGCTGTTTTAAAACATTTTGAACCTTATAGGATGACACTTACTCTCATAGGTGACATTCACCACCTTCACTGATTCACTGAGCTGTGACTCTCTGGAATTACGGAGAGTGTTGATAGCACTGAGGACCAGAGCTTCACTAGGGACTGGAGATGAGGAGTTGAACACCAGCTTGCTTATGACCACTGCTGAACCAGATCTGTAAAGAAAGCCTTTGGTTTAATGCACATCAAATTTTTGCAATAAAATTACTGCTCTGTTTTTGATTGCTCTTAAAACAGCAAACCAAAACTTACATGAGGTTGGGAGTAGTAACAGAGAAACCAGTCGTTGTTTCTGGAAACACTGTTGTAGTGGTCGGTAGACGTAGCTCATTTAGGAAGCTGAATGGTTGTATGGCATCTCCTTCCTGGAAGGTGTAATCCATCCTGCCATCAATCTGGTTTGAAGTGCTTCTACGGAAGAAACAGAAGATATCTGTAAGGACATTTAGTCCACTTCTTATGAAAGTTTTTTTGGTGTTTGTAACCTTCCATAGGTTTAATATGCCAAAATATGAAGACACGTGAAATAAAGCTTGTTAAGTAAGTTTGCATCTTACGTGAAGTTGGAGGACTTGGGTTCAAAAATTTGCTGGTCAGGCTCATTCAGAAGAGTGTTCAGCTGCAGACAAAAAATAAAACCATTCATCAGCTTCTGGTGAAGACTGGTATTGGACCTATACCTTTTTATACTTCATTTTTTATGTTTACCGCATTATTGATGGTATTCTGCACTTGCTGGTGGGTATTTTCTCTAAGCTCAGGGTTTTCTGGCATGCTGATGTTAAGCACGTTAAATGTAAAGACCACAGCATAGGCGGTTTCTGAGATTTCTGTTTTAAAAAGAAATGTTCATTGTTATTTGGCTAACACTTGTCATTCAAATCAGTCTCACTCATTGCTGTTTTAAAACATTTTGAACCTTATAGGATGACACTTACTCTCATAGGTGACATTCACCACCTTCACTGATTCACTGAGCTGTGACTCTCTGGAATTACGGAGAGTGTTGATAGCACTGAGGACCAGAGCTTCACTGGGGACTGGAGATGAGGAGTTGAACACCAGCTTGCTTATGACTACTGCTGAACCAGATCTGTAAAGAAAGCCTTTGGTTTAATGCACATCAAATTTTTGCAATAAAATTACTGCTCTGTTTTTGATTGCTCTTAAAACAGCAAACCAAAACTTACATGAGGTTGGGAGTAGTAACAGAGAAACCAGTCGTTGTTTCTGGAAACACTGTTGTAGTGGTCGGTAGACGTAGCTCATTTAGGAAGCTAACTGGTTGTATGGCATCTCCTTCCTGGAAGGTGTAATCCATCCTGCCATCAATCTGGTTTGAAGTGCTTCTACGGAAGAAACAGAAGATATCTGTAAGGACATTTAGTCCACTTCTTATGAACGTTTTTTTGGTGTTTGTAACCTTACATAGGTTTAAAACGCCAAAATATGAAGACACGTGAAATAAAGCTTGTTAAGTAAGTTTGCATCTTACATGAAGTTGGAGGACTTGGGTTCAAAAATTTGCTGGTCAGGCTCATTCAGAAGAGTGTTCAGCTGCAGACAAAAAATAAAACCATTCATCAGCTTCTGGTGAAGACTGGTATTGGACCTATACCTTTTTATACTACATTTTTTATGTTTACCGCATTATTGATGGTATTCTGCACTTGCTGGTGGGTATTTTCTCTAAGCTCAGGGTTTTCTGGCATGCTGATGTTAAGCACGTTAAATGTAAAGACCACAGCATAGGCGGTTTCTGAGATTTCTGTTTTAAAAAGAAATGTTCATTGTTATTTGGCTAACACTTGTCATTCAAATCAGTCTCACTCATTGCTGTTTTAAAACATTTTGAACCTTATAGGATGACACTTACTCTCATAGGTGACATTCACCACCTTCACTGATTCACTGAGCTGTGACTCTCTGGAATTACGGAGAGTGTTGATAGCACTGAGGACCAGAGCTTCACTGGGGACTGGAGATGAGGAGTTGAACACCAGCTTGCTTATGACCACTGCTGAACCAGATCTGTAAAGAAAGCCTTTGGTTTAATGCACATCAAATTTTTGCAATAAAATTACTGCTCTGTTTTTGATTGCTCTTAAAACAGCAAACCAAAACTTACATGAGGTTGGGAGTAGTAACAGAGAAACCAGTCGTTGTTTCTGGAAACACTGTTGTAGTGGTCGGTAGACGTAGCTCATTTAGGAAGCTGAATGGTTGTATGGCATCTCCTTCCTGGAAGGTGTAATCCATCCTGCCATCAATCTGGTTTGAAGTGCTTCTACGGAAGAAACAGAAGATATCTGTAAGGACATTTAGTCCACTTCTTATGAAAGTTTTTTTGGTGTTTGTAACCTTCCATAGGTTTAATATGCCAAAATATGAAGACACGTGAAATAAAGCTTGTTAAGTAAGTTTGCATCTTACGTGAAGTTGGAGGACTTGGGTTCAAAAATTTGCTGGTCAGGCTCATTCAGAAGAGTGTTCAGCTGCAGACAAAAAATAAAACCATTCATCAGCTTCTGGTGAAGACTGGTATTGGACCTATACCTTTTTATACTTCATTTTTTATGTTTACCGCATTATTGATGGTATTCTGCACTTGCTGGTGGGTATTTTCTCTAAGCTCAGGGTTTTCTGGCATGCTGATGTTAAGCACGTTAAATGTAAAGACCACAGCATAGGCGGTTTCTGAGATTTCTGTTTTAAAAAGAAATGTTCATTGTTATTTGGCTAACACTTGTCATTCAAATCAGTCTCACTCATTGCTGTTTTAAAACATTTTGAACCTTATAGGATGACACTTACTCTCATAGGTGACATTCACCACCTTCACTGATTCACTGAGCTGTGACTCTCTGGAATTACGGAGAGTGTTGATAGCACTGAGGACCAGAGCTTCACTGGGGACTGGAGATGAGGAGTTGAACACCAGCTTGCTTATGACTACTGCTGAACCAGATCTGTAAAGAAAGCCTTTGGTTTAATGCACATCAAATTTTTGCAATAAAATTACTGCTCTGTTTTTGATTGCTCTTAAAACAGCAAACCAAAACTTACATGAGGTTGGGAGTAGTAACAGAGAAACCAGTCGTTGTTTCTGGAAACACTGTTGTAGTGGTCGGTAGACGTAGCTCATTTAGGAAGCTGAATGGTTGTATGGCATCTCCTTCCTGGAAGGTGTAATCCATCCTGCCATCAATCTGGTTTGAAGTGCTTCTACGGAAGAAACAGAAGATATCTGTAAGGACATTTAGTCCATTTCTTATGAAAGTTTTTTTGGTGTTTGTAACCTTCCATAGGTTTAAAACGCCAAAATATGAAGACACGTGAAATAAAGCTTGTTAAGTAAGTTTGCATCTTACGTGAAGTTGGAGGACTTGGGTTCAAAAATTTGCTGGTCAGGCTCATTCAGAAGGGTGTTCAGCTGCAGACAAAAAATAAAACCATTCATCAGCTTCTGGTGAAGACTGGTATTGGACCTATACCTTTTTATACTTCATTTTTTATGTTTACCGCATTATTGATGGTATTCTGCACTTGCTGGTGGGTATTTTCTCTAAGCTCAGGGTTTTCTGGCATGCTGATGTTAAGCACGTTAAATGTAAAGACCACAGCATAGGCGGTTTCTGAGATTTCTGTTTTAAAAAGAAATGTTCATTGTTATTTGGCTAACACTTGTCATTCATATCAGTTTCACTCATTGCCGTTTCAAAACATTTCGAACCTTAAAGGATGACACTTACTCTCATAGGTGACATTCACCACCTTCACTGATTCATTGAGCTGTGACTCTCTGGAATTACGGAGAGTGTTGATAGCACTGAGGACCAGAGCTTCACTGGGGACTGGAGATGAGGAGTTGAACACCAGCTTGCTTATAACCACTGCTGAACCAGATCTGTAAAGAAAGCCTTTGGTTTAATGCACATCAAATTTTTGCAGTAAAATTACTGCTCCGTTTTTGATTGCTCTTAAAACAGCAAACCAAAACTTACATGAGGTTGGGAGTAGTAACAGAGAAACCAGTCGTTGTTTCTGGAAACACTGTTGTAGTGGTCGGTAGACGTAGCTCATTTAGGAAGCTGAATGGTTGTATGGCATCTCCTTCCTGGAAGGTGTAATCCATCCTGCCATCAATCTGGTTTGAAGTGCTTCTACGGAAGAAACAGAAGATATCTGTAAGGACATTTAGTCCACTTCTTATGAAAGTTTTTTTGGTGTTTGTAACCTTCCATAGGTTTAATATGCCAAAATATGAAGACACGTGAAATAAAGCTTGTTAAGTAAGTTTGCATCTTACGTGAAGTTGGAGGACTTGGGTTCAAAAATTTGCTGGTCAGGCTCATTCAGAAGAGTGTTCAGCTGCAGACAAAAAATAAAACCATTCATCAGCTTCTGGTGAAGACTGGTATTGGACCTATACCTTTTTATACTTCATTTTTTATGTTTACCGCATTATTGATGGTATTCTGCACTTGCTGGTGGGTATTTTCTCTAAGCTCAGGGTTTTCTGGCATGCTGATGTTAAGCACGTTAAATGTAAAGACCACAGCATAGGCGGTTTCTGAGATTTCTGTTTTAAAAAGAAATGTTCATTGTTATTTGGCTAACACTTTTCATTCAAATCAGTCTCACTCATTGCTGTTTTAAAACATTTTGAACCTTATAGGATGACACTTACTCTCATAGGTGACATTCACCACCTTCACTGATTCACTGAGCTGTGACTCTCTGGAATTACGGAGAGTGTTGATAGCACTGAGGACCAGAGCTTCACTGGGGACTGGAGATGAGGAGTTGAACACCAGCTTGCTTATGACCACTGCTGAACCAGATCTGTAAAGAAAGCCTTTGGTTTAATGCACATCAAATTTTTGCAATAAAATTACTGCTCTGTTTTTGATTGCTCTTAAAACAGCAAACCAAAACTTACATGAGGTTGGGAGTAGTAACAGAGAAACCAGTCGTTGTTTCTGGAAACACTGTTGTAGTGGTCGGTAGACGTAGCTCATTTAGGAAGCTGAATGGTTGTATGGCATCTCCTTCCTGGAAGGTGTAATCCATCCTGCCATCAATCTGGTTTGAAGTGCTTCTACAGAAGAAACAGAAGATATCTGTAAGGACATTTAGTCCACTTCTTATGAAAGTTTTTTTGGTGTTTGTAACCTTCCATAGGTTTAATATGCCAAAATATGAAGACACGTGAAATAAAGCTTGTTAAGTAAGTTTGCATCTTACGTGAAGTTGGAGGACTTGGGTTCAAAAATTTGCTGGTCAGGCTCATTCAGAAGAGTGTTCAGCTGCAGACAAAAAATAAAACCATTCATCAGCTTCTGGTGAAGACTGGTATTGGACCTATACCTTTTTATACTTCATTTTTTATGTTTACCGCATTATTGATGGTATTCTGCACTTGCTGGTGGGTATTTTCTCTAAGCTCAGGGTTTTCTGGCATGCTGATGTTAAGCACGTTAAATGTAAAGACCACAGCATAGGCGGTTTCTGAGATTTCTGTTTTAAAAAGAAATGTTCATTGTTATTTGGCTAACACTTGTCATTCAAATCAGTCTCACTCATTGCTGTTTTAAAACATTTTGAACCTTATAGGATGACACTTACTCTCATAGGTGACATTCACCACCTTCACTGATTCACTGAGCTGTGACTCTCTGGAATTACGGAGAGTGTTGATAGCACTGAGGACCAGAGCTTCACTGGGGACTGGAGATGAGGAGTTGAACACCAGCTTGCTTATGACCACTGCTGAACCAGATCTGTAAAGAAAGCCTTTGGTTTAATGCACATCAAATTTTTGCAATAAAATTACTGCTCTGTTTTTGATTGCTCTTAAAACAGCAAACCAAAACTTACATGAGGTTGGGAGTAGTAACAGAGAAACCAGTCGTTGTTTCTGGAAACACTGTTGTAGTGGTCGGTAGACGTAGCTCATTTAGGAAGCTGAATGGTTGTATGGCATCTCCTTCCTGGAAGGTGTAATCCATCCTGCCATTAATCTGGTTTGAAGTGCTTCTACGGAAGAAACAGAAGATATCTGTAAGGATATTTAGTCCACTTCTTATGAAAGTTTTTTTGGTGTTTGTAACCTTCCATAGGTTTAATATGCCAAAATATGAAGACACGTGAAATAAAGCTTGTGAAGTAAGTTTGCATCTTACGTGAAGTTGGAGGACTTGGGTTCAAAAATTTGCTGGTCAGGCTCATTCAGAAGAGTGTTCAGCTGCAGACAAAAAATAAAACCATTCATCAGCTTCTGGTGAAGACTGGTATTGGACCTATACCTTTTTATACTTCATTTTTTATGTTTACCGCATTATTGATGGTATTCTGCACTTGCTGGTGGGTATTTTCTCTAAGCTCAGGGTTTTCTGGCATGCTGATGTTAAGCACGTTAAATGTAAAGACCACAGCATAGGCGGTTTCTGAGATTTCTGTTTTAAAAAGAAATGTTCATTGTTATTTGGCTAACACTTGTCATTCATATCAGTTTCACTCATTGCCGTTTCAAAACATTTCGAACCTTAAAGGATGACACTTACTCTCATAGGTGACATTCACCACCTTCACTGATTCATTGAGCTGTGACTCTCTGGAATTACGGAGAGTGTTGATAGCACTGAGGACCAGAGCTTCACTGGGGACTGGAGATGAGGAGTTGAACACCAGCTTGTTTATAACCACTGCTGAACCAGATCTGTAAAGAAAGCCTTTGGTTTAATGCACATCAAATTTTTGCAATAAAATTACTGCTCTATTTTTGATTGCTCTTAAAACAGCAAACCAAAACTTACATGAGGTTGGGAGTAGTAACAGAGAAACCAGTCGTTGTTTCTGGAAACACTGTTGTAGTGGTCGGTAGACGTAGCTCATTTAGGAAGCTGAATGGTTGTATGGCATCTCCTTCCTGGAAGGTGTAATCCATCCTGCCATCAATCTGGTTTGAAGTGCTTCTACGGAAGAAACAGAAGATATCTGTAAGGACATTTAGTCCACTTCTTATGAAAGTTTTTTTGGTGTTTGTAACCTTCCATAGGTTTAATATGCCAAAATATGAAGACACGTGAAATAAAGCTTGTTAAGTAAGTTTGCATCTTACGTGAAGTTGGAGGACTTGGGTTCAAAAATTTGCTGGTCAGGCTCATTCAGAAGAGTGTTCAGCTGCAGACAAAAAATAAAACCATTCATCAGCTTCTGGTGAAGACTGGTATTGGACCTATACCTTTTTATACTACATTTTTTATGTTTACCGCATTATTGATGGTATTCTGCACTTGCTGGTGGGTATTTTCTCTAAGCTCAGGGTTTTCTGGCATGCTGATGTTAAGCACGTTAAATGTAAAGACCACAGCATAGGCGGTTTCTGAGATTTCTGTTTTAAAAAGAAATGTTCATTGTTATTTGGCTAACACTTGTCATTCAAATCAGTCTCACTCATTGCTGTTTTAAAACATTTTGAACCTTATAGGATGACACTTACTCTCATAGGTGACATTCACCACCTTCACTGATTCACTGAGCTGTGACTCTCTGGAATTACGGAGAGTGTTGATAGCACTGAGGACCAGAGCTTCACTGGGGACTGGAGATGAGGAGTTGAACACCAGCTTGCTTATGACCACTGCTGAACCAGATCTGTAAAGAAAGCCTTTGGTTTAATGCACATCAAATTTTTGCAATAAAATTACTGCTCTGTTTTTGATTGCTCTTAAAACAGCAAACCAAAACTTACATGAGGTTGGGAGTAGTAACAGAAAAACCAGTCGTTGTTTCTGGAAACACTGTTGTAGTGGTCGGTAGACGTAGCTCATTTAGGAAGCTGAATGGTTGTATGGCATCTCCTTCCTGGAAGGTGTAATCCATCCTGCCATTAATCTGGTTTGAAGTGCTTCTACGGAAGAAACAGAAGATATCTGTAAGGATATTTAGTCCACTTCTTATGAAAGTTTTTTTGGTGTTTGTAACCTTCCATAGGTTTAATATGCCAAAATATGAAGACACGTGAAATAAAGCTTGTGAAGTAAGTTTGCATCTTACGTGAAGTTGGAGGACTTGGGTTCAAAAATTTGCTGGTCAGGCTCATTCAGAAGAGTGTTCAGCTGCAGACAAAAAATAAAACCATTCATCAGCTTCTGGTGAAGACTGGTATTGGACCTATACCTTTTTATACTTCATTTTTTATGTTTACCGCATTATTGATGGTATTCTGCACTTGCTGGTGGGTATTTTCTCTAAGCTCAGGGTTTTCTGGCATGCTGATGTTAAGCACGTTAAATGTAAAGACCACAGCATAGGCGGTTTCTGAGATTTCTGTTTTAAAAAGAAATGTTCATTGTTATTTGGCTAACACTTGTCATTCATATCAGTTTCACTCATTGCCGTTTCAAAACATTTCGAACCTTAAAGGATGACACTTACTCTCATAGGTGACATTCACCACCTTCACTGATTCATTGAGCTGTGACTCTCTGGAATTACGGAGAGTGTTGATAGCACTGAGGACCAGAGCTTCACTGGGGACTGGAGATGAGGAGTTGAACACCAGCTTGCTTATGACCATTGCTGTTGTTTGAGTTAATGCAATTGTAGCAGCTGTGGTTATAGGCATACTTGTTGCAGCTCCAGATTTAGTCAGTGTCAATGGTATAGTGGTTTCTTGAGTTACAATTATAACTGTTGGTGCAGTCGTTTCAGTGGTTGCTAAAGACACAGTGCTTTGAGATTGAAATGCAGTTGGGGCTGGACTTTGTGTTTCTGACAATTGAGTTGGAGTCACTGCATTTGTAGTTGCATTTGGCAAAGATGTAGTTGTTAGAAATGATTTAGTAAATTCTGAGAACATTGGCATGGTTGTGGGAGTGACAAAAGTCGTTGATGCAGGAGATCTGGTTGATGTTGTAAAAAGTGGGATTGTGGTTGAAGATGTGGTTGTTGTGCTTAGTGATACAAGTGAAGAAGTTGAAGATATTGAAGAAAGTGTTGGAGGTGTAACTGTAGGTCCTGAGAAAACAAGCAAGGTTGTGGGTGTCACAGCTGTGGTTGTATAACCTGAAGCTTCAATTGTTGTTGACAATGGTGTTGTTGGAGCAGCTTTTGCTGTTGTAGTTTCTGATGATATAAGAGTGGCTGTGGGGCTCACAGCTTGGGTTGTATAACCTTCAGTGGTCGAAGATGGTGTTGGAGCAGCATTTGATGTTGTTGTAGGTACAGATGCTGAGGATATAAAAGTGGTTGTGGGGTTCACCGCTGTGGTAGTAGAAGCTTCAGTTGTTGAAGAGAGTAGAGTTGTTGTAGTAACATTTTCTGTTGCTGGAGGTACAGAGAATACAGGCAGAGATGTGGGGTTTCTGCCTGTGGTTTTTGAAGATTCAGTTGTTGAAGACTGTCCTGCTACAGTTGGAGCAGAATTTGTTGTAGTTGGTGAGGATTCCAGTGTGGTTGTGGGGTTCACGGCTGTGGTAGTAGAAGCTTCAGTAATCGAAGACAGTAGAGTTGTTGTTGTAGTAACATTTTCATTTTCATTTTCAGGCATAGTTGTGGGGTTTCTGTCTGTGGTTGTTGAAGCTTCAGTTGTTGAAGATTGTCCTGCTACAGTTGGAGCAGTATTTGTTGCTGTTGAAGGTGCAGTTGTAGCTGGTGAGGATATGAGTGTGGTAGTGGGGCTCACATCTTGGGTTGTATAACCTTCAGTGTTTGAAGATGGTGTTGGAGCAGTGGTTGTTGTTGTAGGTGCAGTTGCTAAGGATATAAAAGTGGTCGTGGGGGTTACAGCTGTAGAAGTTTCAGCTGTCGAAGACAGTGCAACTGTTGTTGGAGCATCATCTGTTGCCGTAGATGCAGAGAATACAGACAAGGTTGTGGGGTTCACATATGCAGTTGTTGAAGCTTCAGTTGTTAAAGACGGTGCTGTTGTTGAAGCAGCATTTGTTGCTGTTAAAGGTACAGTTGTACTTGGTGATGATATGAGTGTGGCTGTGGGGGTCACATCTGTTGTTGTGAAAGCTTTGGTTTCTGTTGTCATTAAAGATGAAATTGCTGTTTGGCCTGTGGCTGTTGTTGAAGGTGCATTTTCTGTAGAAGCCACAGTTGTTCTTGAAGATGCCATTGATGTTGAATCAGTAGTTGTAGGAGATGTAGTTGTAAAAGTCATAGCTGTGCACATATTTTGTTTGGGGGTCATCGGTGTGGTAATGGATGCTTTAGTTCTTATTGCACAGACTTCACTGGCTGTTGAACCTGGTGTTGTTACGGAGGATGTACCTCCACAAACAATGCACCATACATATACTGTCAAGAAAAGAAATTCAATTTAGACTTTTATTAAACTCCATGTACAATTTTAATAGCTTTTGATTACATCTATCAGTTTTATGTAACATTTTCTCAACATGTAATATCCAGATTAAAAGTATACGTACATATGGTGAGGAAACTGGTCCATCTGACATCATATTTTGAAATGAAAAACCACCTAAAATACACAATAAATAATTTATATCATGTCTTTAATAATCTACAAACATTAATGTGTTCATTCTACTGAAAGCAACTTTTTAATCACTGTGTTAAATAAATTAAGACTGTAACTGCATTTAAGGAGTATAAATAAATCAAATTAAATCAAGCTCTCCATCAGCCCAGTTTGCATTCTATGTTAAGGAATATACATTTGTATCAGTTCTTGCATTCCCTGGGAGAATGCCATGTTTTGCTGTATGAGCTACAGCAAAGCAAATCTAGGTTATAAGCAAACATTGAAAATTTTAAACAAGAATGTATTACAGACAACAAGGGTACTATCCCAACCCACATAAAACTGATTCTTGGTGGATGTCAAGCATATCACAAGGTAATTAGGACAAGTATCAGATACAGATGTATTTTGCATAAGTTCTGTACAATAAATATTACAGTACAGTAAATATTCATTATTCAGTGGAGCTAACTCTTAATTAATTACACATCATTTACTATGTATTCTTTAGGGTTAGATGAAAGCTGTTCCTGATTAACACAGAGGAAAATACTTATCCATTCGAAAATATTTATCTACTCAATGCTCATAAAACATTTGATGTGTATTCATGGTTTTGCTATGACCGCCACATGCTAATGCCTGTGAAGTCCACAACACTATAAGGCAGTGGTTCCCAATCTTGGTCCTAGAGAACCCCTAACACTGCATGTTTTTGATGTTTCTCTTATATGACACACACATTTGAGGTCTTTGAGTTTTTACTAATGAGTTGATGAGTTCAATCAGGGGTGTTTGTTCAGGGAGACAATTAAAAATATGTAGTGTTGGCAGTTCTCTTTAACCAGGACTGGGAACTACTGCCATAGGGTATCCCATTTGTCATTTTAAATGTCAAAAGTTTGCTCATAAGCACCCCATTTGGTGACTGAATATGTAGCCTTAATGCATACTTTTGCCATCTATAGAGTGGAATACCCAATAATCTATACAACATTAGGTCACCAACGTATTATTGTGAGGTCACCATTAATTATTGATCATTACTGGTTCAATTTAATATCTATTAAAGCTCAAAAAGCTCCTAATGCACACTGATGTGATTTTAAGGCAGGGTTCAACACAATTCTAAATGTAATAAGTGGATTGGAATTTTAATTGAATTGACCTATATTTAGTCATTCTATCTATTGGTCAATCATTCTCTCTGTTTGTTAGGCCAACAAAACATATATAAAACTTTTAAAACAAACTTTTTATCAAACAAGCCTTGCAAGCCAACATTCTAACTTTTCTAGTTGAAAATTGCAGAATTCTTAAAACTTTTAATTCTGTTTAATTTTACTTTCTTACACGGTACCTAAGAACAGTAAGACTTTTTCAGTTCAGTTCTTAATAGTGCACTTCCTTGCTATGTAAAGTTGATACAAGCTGACAACAAATCACACAAGCAGACACAGGGTCTATATTAAACGTATAACATGTTTACATTGTATAATTGTTGTATTGAATATTATATAGTATTGAGTGTTATACAGTACTTTAAACTATATAATCTTTTAATATGTAATCATTCACCTACCTCCTTCTGCTGTTTAAAGTCATAACCATGTACACAAATGGTGTTGCAGTGCTCTGTGTGATTTGTCTTCTTAGCTCAAAAGTAACAAACTGAAAAGAGCAATTTTGGGCGATACTATATCAAAGGCATGTTGACGTGTAGGGTGTGGTACAAAGTGTAGTTCAGCGACCGAACCCTGTAGTGCGCAATACAGAAGCATGATGGTATTATTCCCTTTTCACAATGAAGGGTGGAAATACAATGCTGATTACTGCCAGCATGAATGTCAAGAATTTATTTTTGTCAGTATGATAAAAGGTGACAATAGAAAAGGTGCCTATACTGATGTAAAATAAAATAGAAAGCAAAAAGAAATAAAAGGTAAACTAAAACTAGCCTTATAAAAGGATAGATATGAAGTTGAATAAATTATATATTATAGACTACATATATTACATAATAAATGGACCATGTTAGCTCATGTAGATTTCAATAAAAAAGTTAATAAATGATTTGTAACAAAGCTATATTGTCAGTAACATTTAAATATATTTATTACAAACTATTTTATTCGATAAGTATATTCATAGCAATACTATAACCATGTCACACCTCTTACAGGCAATTGATAAAAGTCATGGAGAAAAACAATCATTATATATATATATATATATATATATATATATAGTAGATGTTGTAAATGAAACAAAGATTGTTAGAGAGAGTATGTTTTACAAGAAAAATAATATTTCTGTTTCTTTATCTACAAATTTCATGTTTAATTCAATGTGTTACTTTGTAAGTGTTTGTGAAATTTACTAAAAATTTCTGAGTGAAAATTGTTTCTACCTCAAATGTTTTGTTATCGTAGGCTATCACAGGACCTGGAATCCCACCCCACCTCTCCGACAACCTTCCATACCTAAACTTATCATCTTGAAATCTGAATTTGATAATAGAGAGGAAGTGAAATTTGATAATCATCAGATGTACAATTTAATTATTATTTTGAATATGATAATATGTTATGCAGTCAAATAATTCCTCTTTAGGCTAAGGAGTAATATCAAATGAATTAAATACGTTGATTAAATAATTGTGTGCATAGTAGCCTATACGCTGATACTGAAAAAGCTGCACAGCAAAAATACTTAGCCACACAACTAATCTCAGTATTCTTTCGTATTATAATAGATTTAGGGTGTGAACCTCAATGTTAAAAAATCTCTTTGATACATGTTTAAGAAATGAAAATGTGACTGCTCTCATGCTTTTTTGTTACACTGGTATAGGGTGTGTCTTGGAATGTTCAACAATGCGCAGACTAACAATAATACACAGCAATTTGCGTCGACAAACCTTTTGAGGGTATTCGGAATGAACAATCACTACCATCTTAATTTAGCCTACTCAGCTTCTCCAACAGCGTATCTCAGCTGACTCGTAACCCAAAGCAATATTCAAGTTTAGTTGTTTAGAGGGAGATAGTGTAATAATTGCTATTTGAATTACCATTAATTACTTGGGCTACCTTATTTTTAATCACGTCTAACTCGACCATCTCAGTAGGCTGTTTGTACAGCATCTTGTAACCAACCATTTACTGTATAAAATGCCTTGTATAAACCAAGTAGTGCAAATTGACGTGTCAAATGTAGAATTACAGATTCGCTGTTGTATTTTGACATATGCTCATGTTTAACACATCCCGCATAATTATTACATACATTTATTTTTGATTGGTAGGCTGTTTGGCGTGACAGCGATGCGCAGGCTAAACCACACCCACCCCCTGTGATACCTTATCCCGTGCGAATTCTGAATTGTATTCGAATTGACATTGCATTACTGACGTCCACAATAACAATTACTTTGTCACGGAACATATGTCCTGAAAATTAATTGCTTCTGAATAGGAAAGGTTTTCTGGCTTGGAGTGTTTCTTTCAGATTTTCAAAGTGGCTCAGATATATAAGCTATAACATAAAACACAAACAACTATATTACTTAATCATGAACATTAATACCATAAAAAATGTGTAGCCTAAACTTTATTTGTTAACTTCTAAGTAATTCTTGAGAAACATTTAAATACAACGATCATTTTTGTATAATCTAAACATATAGGCTACAAATTTAAGCCGTTTGGTATCAGTTGTATTCTTGGTGTATTCTTTTAACTTCTTTATAAGGTGTTCACTTACTTTACTGCTCATTCACTGTTTGCGCACATACAGACTTATTATTCAGTCAAGGGTTTTACTATTTAATATTCAGTAACTGAACAACTGAAAAAATAATAATGACATAAAATCAGATTATTTACATATATCATATATCAAATTTCAAAACTTAATCAAGTGGACTCCCAGTGGGAAACTGATGTCAAAATTACGTCAATTTGACGTCAAACATTGACGTCAAAAAGCAGGTCAAAAACGCAACTAGATGTCAATTTGACATCCACACACTTATGTCCTATTCTAGACAACCAAAATAACACAACAGTAAGAAATGTTAGAAATGCTTTATTAATCAAGCAACAACTCAAAAATACAAATATAAACTGGATTTTGTATCCCCCGAAACAGTACAGTACATGTAAATCAGAGGTTTAAAATAATATGGATGATAATGAATTACAGTTCAACACTAAAAAAAGGGAACTATTCCAGCATTCATTCTCACATTTTTGTACACAATTTTTACAGAATGAGCGTTCAATATTGTATCACAATGTGTCACTATAGTAGGATGCATATTGAGTAATTTCACAATATAATTTACATTTTATCACATAAAATTAGTACTGCATGTTTCATTTTAAATATACAATTAAACCATTCTTGAGAATCACAATTTTTCATTAACAGAGCATGTGTCAAGGGCATGCAAGTCCAACTACTGGTTTAATTATGTCCTATTCAGGTTCAATGCATGGACATGTAAAGCATAAGACACTGAACTCATAAGCTTGAGTAAATACATTTACCTCTAACATAGATCTGGGACAGGATCCTGGAGTTTCTTGAGACAGCATCATTCTCCTTGCTCACATGGGAACTAGAGGTGCAGCTCTGCTTTGAATTTGTTTTTGAGGAACTGGAACCATAACTGCAAATATAGAGGGTAAAAACAGATCAGATCAAAAGAAAAAAACTCCCATTCTAAAAATGTATATAAACAGAAATGACTTCTGATCATTAGAACTTCTGAGATATCTTACACCTGTAAGGTCTTTTCACGTGCCTCTTGCATGCACGAAAATAAAGGCATTCAGAACAGGAACATGTCTGTGTAAAGTCAACTTTGAAAATGGTTTCTAAACACTTTCTAAATGTTAGAAATGCATTGCTGAAACATGCTTCAAAGACTGTGAACTATGTAGTACTAAATTGTGAAGTTAGAGCGTTAAACAGATTTTCGTTTCCATGTTCTGTTTTTTTTATTTTTTTTTTGGACGCGGTTAAATCATACGGTGACCGGGAGGGGACATGTTCGGTTCACTTAGTTTTGTCGTAGCCACGACATATTAACTCGTGGGAACGTCATAATATGTCGTGGCCACGAGTTATTAATTCGTGGGAACGTCATAATATGTCGTGGCCACGAGATGCTGTGTTGAGGGAACTACATCCTTTTCCCGTGGCCACGACTTATGTTGAGGGAACGACATCCTTTTCTCGTGGCCACGACTTGTTATGTTGAGGGAACTACATCCTTTTCTCGTGGCCACGAGATGCTATGTTGAGGGAACGCCATCCTTTCGTGGCCACGAGCTTTATTATTTGTATTATTTTTTATTTTTAGAATTTGTTTCTTAAATACATTTGTTTTGGTTAAATTTATATGCTGTTTAAAACGAATGCCATTATAATTTGAGTTTTATTTTATAATTTGTCTGTTTTTTTAAATAAATTCGTTTTGGTTAGATTTATGTTGTTTATAACGAATGCCATTATAATTTGTTTTATATTTTAAGTTGTCTTTCTTAAATTCGTTTTGGTTGGACATAGCATATGATGTTTATAACGAATGTCATTATAATTTGTGTTTTATTTTATAATTTGTTTCTTAAATAATGAAAATAAATTCAAAACTTTCACAGGAGTGGATCTCCCTCATCAACAATGTCAAAAATTCAGGTGTAGGACCACCTTCATTGGCAGCTCCCTCACCAACTACATCATCATCTCTAAACACAACATCTAATTTTGGGTTAAATCTCTGACGTCTAAAGGCTCGAATAGCACTTTCCAAGATGTTGCCCCTATTAAAAACTATAAAAATTAAATCATACAATAAAACACAAATTATAGCCTAATGACATTCGCTATAAACAACATATGCTATGTCTAACCAAAACGAATTTAAGAAAGACAACTTAAAATATAAAACAAATTATAATGGCATTCGTTATAAACAACATAAATCTAACCAAAACGAATTTATTTTAAAAACAGACAAATTATGAAATAAAACTCAAATTACAATGGTATTCGTTTTAAACAGCATAAATCTAAGCAAAACGAATTTATTTAAGAAACAGACAAATTATAAATGAAAACACAAATTATAATGCCATTCGTTATCAACATATAAATCTAACCAAAACGAATTTAAGAAACAAATTCTTAAAATAAAAAAATAATACAAATAATAAAGCTCGTGGCCACGAAAGGATCCCTCAACATAGCATCTCGTGGCCACGAGAAAAGGATGTCGTTCCCTCAACATAGCATCTCTTGGCCACGAGAAAAGGATGTCGTTCCCTCAACATAGCATCTGGTGGCCACGACATATTATGACGTTCCCACGAGTTAATATGTCTGGCCACGACAAAACTAAGTGAACCGAACATGTCCCCTGCCGGTCACCGTAGATGACTCCTTATGCTTTTGAATCACTCTCGTACTAGTTTGTCATCATGCACAAATCGTTTTGCGCAGCGCTGCTTCAAGTCAAACACACCTAATAAACTAAAGCGCAACAGCATCGGTGGTTCACGGCTCAATCGCGAGTTAACGGCCATTAACGTTAGTTACTACAGCCTATGCCTTTATCACATAAATGCATATTACTTGGTTGCGATGATTTACAAAACAGTTCGGTCTCCATATTCACATTAAGCTTCTAAAAGAGCATCCATTTAGCTTGTAGCGTATTTGTCATGATAATTAAAAATTATACAACAATCCAAAGAATTATTAGTACTGAACGCATCAAATCAGTGAAATCCATTTTTGTGCTCCTGTTTGAGAATTGAAGGCAATGTATTAAGTTAGATGTGATTAAAGTCCCCATGAAATCTAAATTAAAGTTTTTTAGCTTTTGTTATGAATATGTTAGCCTTAAGGTTATCTATAAGCTAGTGTGCTCCAAAACAACAGCAAAATTCACATTTACAAGATATGAGCATTCAAAACTTACAGTCCCATCACTTCTGCCAATATGTATCAACGATTTTTATGACATCACGCTGCACTTCGGATTCTCATCAAACCTTCTGTCCAATCAAATGCTCTCTAGAATCCGTAGCGTCCCGCCCCCTACACTATAAATAGACGCTGAAGCTGCGGCTGAGATCGGTCACTTGTTTGCAGTGTTAGTACTTTCTGTATGGAGCATGGCAGGTAGTGCGCAATATAGGCAATAGGGAACGATTCAGGCAGTGTAAATATGCCTTCCATGGGGCAAATGGGTCTGGTTTTGGGTTATGTCACGCGAACCGCGGCAGTGCGCAGTCTACTCTGAACTTTGGGTCCGGAAACGCGATAGCATGGAGCAGATCATATGCGAGAATCGGCATGTATTAGCTACACAGCCTCAGCATGATTATGATCACTATTTTGTTTAAGTAAGAGTTTTATATTGAATCTATGGGGTAATCTATTAGACTGTGGCTGTTATAAGCTGTAAAATGCGGCTTTATGAGCTCAACGGCTCTGGCCCAAGCAGATAGTAATAGAACGCTATTGGCTGTTTTAAAAAGTGGGCGGGGCTGTTCGATATGGCTCACCCTGATTTCCTGATTCAGTTAAAATTACGTCACCACATAGAATAACGCTGCGTGTTTCAAGGCACTTCAGTGGACTTTTAAACAGACTGGAAATACAGTGCATTCAACAGTTTGAACGCACACCAGCCAATCAGAATCGAGTATTCAGATGTGACAGTGACAGACCAACAGCGTTGACGTTAACCACAGTATAAGCTAAATGTATAACTTGAATTACATATGCCTTATAAAGGTAAATAAAAATAGGACACGGTCTGTGAATGACACACAATGACACCTCATGAAATTGTTAAATTAGTTGACTCTGAAATTTTAGTTTGTAGGCTTCCCAAATAACTGACTCAGAGTCTGAAATGTTCACTCATTTAAACACCATTTTAAGCTTTTTCAGACAAAGCCTACATTAAAAGGTTCAGACTTCACGATGCCTATGATTACAAATTATCGTCTGGTGAGGAAATTAACAGCCCGCGTCCAAATTTAAAAAAACACACAATAACGATTAATCTTAATAACAACTCTAAACAACGATTATCAAAACAAGGTTACAAATATTAAAATGTGCTTCGAGGATAAGGTATCCTTCCACCTGGCGGGATTACCTCGAATATTTAAAATCTTCATAGTTATCATAAATCCAGTTTATTTCAACAAACAATGTGATATGATATTATGATATGATATTAAAAGAAGTAATTCCATTTTTTTATAGTCTATTTTTTTTTTTTTTTTTTTTTTGTTCTAAAATTAGAAAATGACTATAAAAGGCCATGTTAAATAATAATTCATATTTCTGAAGTTGTGGTACATTTTTAATTGTTTTAATATCAGCAAATCTGTATTTTTGGTAGATTTCATAAATATAATAATCACTCCACTGTTTACCTTTCATTTCAGCACCAGCAATGTAAAAAAAAAATTAAGTGTTCAAGTCCACCTACAGCAGCTCTGTGCACATCATGGTTAAAAAATGTGCCAAATGAGTTTTTGAGCCTTCAGTTAAGAAAATAATTTTATTTAAACTTAATCAAGCGAACGACAAATTCATATTACACCATAAATTTGTAAATCCTAATTAAACATTCTAATCATTGATGTCAATGTGATGCCAATATGACATCAATTGGACGTTTAAAATTTTACATTGATTTGATGTAAACTGAATACATTTTGACCTACATATATATTAAACCAATTTCAGTGTGGGATAACATCCTATTTTTATCCAATTAACCACCGGAAGAAATTACTGTCCAAGCTAAATTTAAAATGATGCTGTACAGCAGGGGTGCCCAACCCTGTTCCTGGAGATCTACCATCCTGCAAAGTTCAGCTCCAACTCTGATCAAACACACCTGAACCAGCTAATTAATCTCTTAGGTAGCGCTTGATAATTACAGACAGCTGTGTTGGTGTAGGGCTGGAACTAAAGTCTGCAGGTAGGTAGCTCTCCAGGAACAGGGTTGGGCACCCCTGCTGTACAGCATCTTGATCAAATCTTGACTAATATTTGATGTCAAATTGACATCAAGGTGCCAGGGCTGCACTGTGTAGAAATATCTCTTGGGATGGGCATAGTGTGAAGAAGTACAGGTGCATCTCAATAAATTAGAATGTTGTGAAAAAAAGTTAATTTATTTCAGTATTTCAACTCAAATTGTGAAACTCTTGTATTAAATGAATTCAGTGAACACAGACTGACATAGTTTATGTCTTTGGTTCTTTTAATTGTGATCTCAACAAATTAGAATATGGTGACATGCCAACCAGCTAATCAACTCAAAACACCTGCAAAGGTTTCCTGAGCCTTCAAAATGGTCTCTCAGTTTGGTTCACTAGGGTACACAATCAGGGGGAAGACTGCTGATCTGACAGTTATCCAAAAGACAATCAATGACATCCTTCACAAGGAGGGTAAGCCACAAACATTCATTGCTAAAGAAGCTGGCTGTTCACAGAGTGCTGTATCCAAGCATGTTAACAGAAAGTTGAGTGTATGGAAAAAGTGTAGAAAAAAAAGATGCACAACCAACTGAGAGAACCGCAGCCTTGAGAGGCTTGTCAAGCAAAATTGATCTCGAAGGAATGGACTGAGGCTGGGGTCAAGGCATCAAAAGCCACCACACACAAACTGTATTTGGCTACAGTTGTAGTATTCCTCTTGTTAAGCCACTCCTGAACCACAGACAATGTCAGAGGCATCTTACCTGGGCTAAGGAGAAGAAGAACTCCAAAGTCCTCTTTTCAGATGAGAGCAAGTTTTGTATTTCATTTGGAAACCAAGGTTCAAGAATCTGGAGGAAGGGTGGAGAAGCTCATAGCCCAAGTTGCTTGAAGTCCAGTGTTAAGTTTCCACAGTCTGTGATTATTTGGGGTCATCTGCTGAAACCAAAGTCACTACACCCATTTAACAAGGAATTTCAGAGCACTTCATGCTTCCTTCTGCTGACCAGCTTTTCAAAGATGCTGATTTCATTTTCCAGCAGGATTTGGCACCTGCCCACACTGCCAAAAACACCAAAAGTTGATTAAATGACCATGGTGTTGGTGTGCTTGACTGTCCAGCAAACTCACCAGACCTGAAATCCATAGAGAATCTATGGGGTATTGTCAAGAGGAAAATGAGAAACAAGAGACCAAAAACTGCAGATGAGCTGAAGACCACTGTCAAAGAAACCTGGGGTTCCAGTAGTGCCACAGACTGATCACCTCCATGCCACGCCGAATTGAGGCAGTAATTAAAGCAAAAGGAGCCACTACCAAGTATTGAGTACATATACAGTAAATGAACATACTTTCCAGAAGGCCAACAATTCAGTAAAAATGCTGAATTACTGAAAGAAATGATCTCTTCTACAACATTCTAATTTATTGAGATGCACCTGTAGTTACTGGTTCAGTCCTGAGTTTTAGATTACACAGCTGTAAATTGGAGTGTTTTTGACAAAATTGTATAAACTGTTTATTAATGAATGATATGAGTAATCATATTTTTTACTATTATTTATATCATAGATAAAACTATAATGAAGTGATTTGCTCAAGAACAAAATGACGATGCAGGGCCTATGGAGTCAGGATGTGTTTTCTGAAAAACCTTTTTCTTTTTTCAAAAAAAAAAAAAAAAAAAATCATAATAAAAAAAAAAAACCAGTCTGACCAGCTTGTGTAGTTTTGTCAGTGACGGCTATAAATACTAGAGCATATTGGAGAGCTGGTTAAGAATAGGACACAAATCAACTGTAAATCACCATAGTTCAACATTAGTTATGAGCTGACAATGAAAAATAACTAACTAAATAAATAAATAAAATGTATGGCAAGTCCGGAGCTATTGCTTTGTGTCCAGTGTTGTAAAATATAGGCCCTAGAGCAATTTGGTTGACGTGTGACGTGAGTTCAAGTCCCTGCCTTCTTTTTCTTCTCTCCTGTCACTTCTTCTAATTGCTTTGCTGTCCTACCATAATAAGTAAAAATATGTAAAAACTTTATTGAAGGTTAATAAGAATTCCCAGGTAGTTCCAGTGTTTTAACTTACTCACCACAGAGTGTATGTCTGGTAAACTGACACATTAATCTATCAGCAATGGATAAGTTAACATAAAATACAAATAACAGAAAAGAAGGTATAGAGTTTGAACTTTTCCCTCTCTTATTGACTGGAAGTTATTAAACCACCACGAGTTGCCACAACTACTTCTGTTATAAACCTGAATTTGTGCACTGAACTTTTTATTGTGTAGTACATTTACAGACATTTCTATACACATACCTACAGTATACACAACATTATATATACACATGACAACAGAAAGAAATGTTTACTTTTAGCAGAAACTTCCACAGAAAACAACTTACAAATGATAACAAAGAACTTGTTAGAAACAAACAACAAAAAATAAGCTATTTTTATTAAAAGAATGCAGATTATATCCTATATTTACAGACAAAACACAAATAAGCATAACTCTTTAATTTGGTAAATATGTTGGTAAATTATATAGATTTAGATTGTGAGTTTTCTTTAAATGAATGATTTACTCTGAAGGAGAGATGCCAGGAGAACTTTTGTTTATGTAAAAACAAGCAAGCAAGCAAAAAAAAAAAAAAAAAAAGCTTCTGTGAAAAGTTACCATACAAAAGTTAAAGCAGGGTAGTTTGATAAGGCTTAGATGGGAAAACAAATCAGACCAGAATTTCTGAGTTATTTCACAATGAAAGAAAACAGAAACGTTTCAACACTTTGATGATCAGATAGTATCTACATTCTTGGGCTGTTTCATAATTCGAAGAATGCAAAGTGCGAACTTGTGTTTTCGTGTAGACCAGTTTTACGTAATATGTCATCATCACCAGTGTCATAATGTGGCTTTGTTTTGTTTCTCTGTTTCCACATACATTCGTCATCATGTAAAGTTGCTATTTGCTTCAGACTGGATGTGACAGCTTAAAGGAATAGTTCACCCAAAAATTTAAATTTCCCATGATTTACTCACCCTCAAGACATCCTAGGTGTATATGACTTTCTTCTTCCAGACAAACACAGTCAGAGTTGTTTTAAAATTTATCATGGCTCTTCCAAGCTTTATAATTATGGTGGATAGTGACTATTATTTTGAAGCTCCAAAAAGCTCATATATCCGTCGTAAAACTAACTCATATGCCTTCGGGGGGTTAACACATGTATTCTGAAACGGATCCACGTGTTCTTGTGAACACGCGTACAAATCAGACCAGGAGGAAAGCCTCACAAATAGTTTAGGACTTCAATCACCCTCTTCAGCATGAATTTGAAAAAAAAAAAATCCCTTCAGGCAGATGATACAGGGTACCCACAGCAACAAGAAAAATAAATAAATACATCTTTTGTGCCATCTGCCACTACTTTATGAAATGAACGGTAATCTGGTCTATGTATACTACGCTACAAATTGCTGTTATTAATATTACCTAGTTATTTGTTTATTATTTATCTAATCAACAAATTGATTTTATTATTATAATTATTATTTATTTATTTATTTATCTATCTATCTATGTATGGTTTTTAGCATTATTAGTCTCTCTCTATGTGTCCATGTGTCTGTAATTTATCGGACAAGAAGTCCCTGTATGCCTTATGTGTTTGTTGTATTGGACTGTGAAGTTAAGTGTGGTAGCCTATATGCTATTGTGGGGCCGAAGATTATTTATTTATTTTTATTTATTTATTTATTTATTTTTTTATTATTATTTATTTTTTATTTTTTCAAAATAATATATTTCAGTAGCAACTGTTTATTTCTCACTGTCACAATAAGGAAAAAAAATAATGAATACAGAATACATTTAAAACACGAATGAAAAAGTTCTAGTGTCTCATATCTGACAAATAAAAGAACAGTGTAAATATATTTCGTGTAAATATATTTGCTTAACGTTACTGATACGTGCAAATAATAATAATAATAATAGCCTAATAATAATAATAATAATAATAATAATAATAATAATAATAGCCTAATAATAATAATAAAAATAATAATGCATGAATTAATGAATATCACGAGCTTGAGGTGCTTGGTATTTCATAGTTTATTAAGCCCCGACAGAGATTTGTTTTAGTCTCTGACCGATTTAGCTCCGGATGGACCTAGCCGCGCGACTGACACAGATCAACTTCTCAGGGAGGACTAGCGCCACCGTGCGGCGCTGATGAATTAAAACAACTGACAATACTGCTTCACAGAAGTTCATGTTTACCCTGCAGGATAATGAAGGTCATTATTAAGTTAAAACCTGCTTCAAAAAATGTCTCTCTCTCTCTCTCTCTCTCTCTCTCTCTCTCTCTCTTTCAAATAATACAATGCACAATACAACCATGCTTGGGATGGCCCTGAACGGAACACACAGCGTTATTAGTTAACAATGTGCGCAAATTTACAAACAGATTCAGACATTTAGAAAAGCACAGAGATAGGCCTACACTCCCTACACATAAAAGAGCCTTTACGTGCTTCATAAAATGCTTTACGTTTCTTGTGAATGCTAAAAACTGAGATAAAAAAAAAAAAACTTCAGCCAGAAATGTACTTTTTCTATGGTAAAATAAATATTCAAAAGATTTTATAAGACTTTTTGAACTTTTTCTCTATATAGTGTTGATATGGCAACAAGTAAATACAGAAAATTTGGTTATATGTGGAAATAATTACCTAAACCACGTGTGTTACAACTAACCCCGAGTTAGTTTGTGCCCTGCGCTCCCAGTTACAGTTTTTGTATTGGGGCTATGAATGTGAATGCATGTACAAAATACTATGATTCATTCACCCTGTCTGGGTCTAGTTAACTGGCTGGTTGTACATTCAGTTTATTTCACGACTAACCAAATTATGTAAACATGAAATATTGATTTGAGTGAAATTATTCGTAATACTATTTTCTAACTAATTTATTTGTAAAATGTAATGTACAAATCAATTGACTTAGCAACAAAATATTAAGACAATAATACTGAAGCCCTAAGGCGATTTTTTTGATACAATCGATGAGCCGCAAGATTGTATGAAGTGAGGTCTTAATGTGGTACATGAAAATAGCGCCATCACCAGGACATATAATATTAATACAGTCATTCTTGAGAAGTGGGACAAAACAGGGTGCAAAATTGAAAAAATAAAACCATGTACTCAGACAAATGAAACCACATTTATGTATCTTATATGCACTAAGATACTGAACTATGCTTTGATACAACCTCCCAACCTTTCTGTTTTTTTAACAAAATGTGCTTTTTAACTTGTACTGTGTAATATAATTTTATCTTTATCTTTAACAGCATTCTAGATGTATTTAACATTTCAAAACACATTCTCAAGTTAGCAGACAGATTACACTAACACATGTGACCAACAATTCAACAACAAATATTACATATCATTATGAAATATTGTCAAAATATTCATCTGACGGAGGTGACAAATCTGACGGAGTTGACACATCTGACGGTGGTGACCAAAACCTGAATTTGTAGTCATTTTAAGTAACAAATGCATTGAATCAATCAATTACTGTATTAAAACAAACACAACAAACAGTGAGTATGTTATTGTTTTTGAAGCTTCTATTCAGGAGTCACATTTAAGTATTTTGATATATCATTGAAACATAAAATCTTATGGTGGTGACATCTGACGGCGTTGACAAATTTGCATTTCTTTCACAAAACAAATGGAGTTCATGTAGTAGCCATTTTGTTTTTTTCTGTTGATGCTAGAGGCTAATGGAACCTGCTTCTGGAAAATGAAATGACCTAAATATTTCAAATAATTTCCTCAGAAATTGGAAGATGGTGTTGACGTATTACGGTTGTGACACAGGAAATATTAACATTAGAATTTAAAATATTCTAAAACTATAAAACTTAGCACAGTCTGTCTGACACTGATGTACTCTGCAGAGGAGCACTGTGGCAGTGGGGTACTTTAGAGTGACAGCTGCCCATGATATTTCCTGATTTTATTACATTTTAATTAATATCTGACGGTGTTGACAAAAAGTGAGGACACAATTTCGAAACCTTATTAAACATACATGTGTCATTGAAAAACAACCTTGCTTTGATATGATATAATTTTGTGTTGTTTTTGATAAAACAAGCTCTTTTTCATCATTAAAAAACATTTTTATCCATTTTATAGCATATGAATGAATGAACCCTTCTCTGTGGACACACTGTTTTAGATGTAGTGAGAAGACAAGAAGTGTCATAGATTTCACATAATAATGTTAAAATTAAACTGAAGGGTATAATTGTGTTAAATACATTCTATTATTAATCCCCATAATATTTATAATTTGAAAATATTTTTATTTTTAAAACTAATAGCAGTTATAATTGGTGGACATGTTTTGTCCCACTTCTCAAGAATGACTGAATAAATATTTGACTGTCCGCTGCCGTCATTTGACTGTTTCAAAAATAATTCCAAAGGCTATTCATATTGATTAATTTGTTTAGTTTTTAAGTAGAGCTACATATGTCGACAAATGTAAGTAATTTAATATTGTTAAATGCACCGAATCTATATAATCTTATTTTTTATAATAATAATATTTTTCACCATTATGTTTAAATACATAGCTACTTAAATACTGTTTTAAAAAACTGGATGATGAGCTGTGCTTGTTGATGTGTCAGTTTATGGTTTTTATTTGTATTATTCTGAAATTAATCTAATTTATATATGTGAAATTACCAAAACCATACAAATATAAAATACAGATAAATAGACCTACTAAAAAAATACTTTATTAAAATAATAAAGCTGCAGTCCGTAACTTTTTTGGGTTAAAAATATTTTAAAATTCATACTGGCACATAACCAGCTAGTATTCAAAACTATCTCCTTACCTTAGCCCGATATTCACAATGGTAAGCTTATAATAATGTTTTCTAATTTGAGTGGTACTGGTAGTACCTGTTTTTTACCCAGGTAAGTTTGCGTTTAGTTCGAGCAAACTTTGAGTTTTTGGGCTCACTATGTATATTATATTAATTATAATTGTTTACAATATAATATATCCAGCTTTTAAAATCTAAACTTGTAGATGCACCTCAATAAATTAGAATGTTGTGGAAAAGTTCATTTCAGTAATTCAACTCAAATTGTGAAACTTGTGTATTAAATAAATTCAGTGCACAAGGACTGAAGTAGTTTTTGGTTCTTTTAATTGTGATGATTTTGTCTCACATTTAACAAAACCCACCAATTCACTATCTCAACAAATTAGAATATGGTGACATGCCAATCAGCTAATCAACTCAAAACACCTGCAAAGGTTTTCTGAGCCTTCAGAATGGTCTCTCAGTTTGGTTCACTAGGCTACACAATCAGGGGGAAGTCTGCTGATCTGACAGTTGTCCAGAAGACAATCATTGACACCCTTCACATGTAGGATTACAAATTTAAGAATCTGTTTAAGATATGCTGATCCTATGTTCTGATGTAACATCATATGGAAAACTAAGCTGAAGTACATTTTATTTAGCATTTAAGGTAAATATGCAGACAAATGATTCTCTTAAGCAATGTTTGTAGCAAGATGTTCCTGCCAGTTCCTGTTCTCTGTTCTCTATTGTTAGTCACATGAGCCAGTCTCTCACCTTCTGTTGATGATGATTGGATTAGCACCTATGCATTTGAAAGACAATGTTATGCTGATGAGATCAGGGCTGGGAACATGCTGGTATTGGCTGAGTCGGCTACTACATTTGCATGCTTTGTTTAGAGGGTCTCCTCCTATGTGTAAACCCTCCCTCTTGAAATGTATAAAATACTTGTATCACCAATTCAAAGACAGACTTGGATGGACTACAGCAAACACACAAGCGAGGTTCTTCAATAAAGAGTAACTTCTGCTTGAAAGATATCCCAAGCCTCCTGGATCTTTACTTAAAGAAGAAATTAAGTTTTCAACAGATGGTGCCGTGACCCGGATGGAGTTCTTCACTTGAAACCAGATTGAAACTTCAGTTCAACAAAAGATCTGACTTCATTCCAGACTGAATTCCAGAACCCTTTTTTTCAGCGCAACAATTTGGTGAGTGTTACTCTATCCAAAGAACCACTAAAGACCAGTAAAAAGTGCTATCCTCTGCTCTCCTCTGCAGAGAAGAGTTAACAAACAGCTGTAGGGTTTTGTTAACTTCTAAAAGGTTAAAGTTATCCTCTAAAAATAGTTTTAGAGATGTGTCAGGCAGTTTAGCATCACATGCTAATATTTGTTCAGACAGAGAAGGCTTAACATTTCCTGTTTGTGTCAGAAAGACATTACAAAATGTTGAGAAGAAATGCTAGGTTAATTCCAACAACTGAGAAAGGTGGGTTAGCTACCCCTTTTTGGGCAGACAATGAGTTCAAATCATTGTTAGGAGAACAAATGGACTCAATAGTGACTGAGTCAGTAAGATTGGATTTGACAAAGAAATTTGGCATTGATCCCGAAAAAGTATGGTCAATTGAAGAATGCAAAAAAGTACTTGGGGCATGTATCAGAAAGAAAAACGTAAAAGGTATTATCTGCTGCCACAGAGAGTTCAGTTTAGTGATAGCGCAAGAGCAAAATCAGTGCATTGCTAAGTTAAAAGAACAGATCAAACTGTTGCAAAGTCGAGCGACCAGTCTCACTAAAAAGGTGGGTCATAAGCAGACCACCACCAAAAGTGATTCAAATCACCAAGAGTCAGATGAAAGTCATCCTGATTTACAGTCTTCATGTAAACAAGAAGACTGTGGCGACAATAGCAAAACTGGATTAACAGAGAAAAATGTAAATGCAGTTGAGGTGTGTAGAGACAGACAAAAGGCTCACAGTAGGGCTGAAGGGGTTAGCACTGTTACGACAGCAACCCCCAAAATGCAGATCAAAGTAGTCAATGCTTTAAGCCCTGAAGACATTGAACGACTTACTGAGAGTTTGCCTTCAGTGCATGCAAATTTTTCCCAATTCAGGACAGAGTTGTCTAAAAAGATGCGCCTCTATGATATGTCTTTAACTGAAGTCACCCAGATAGTATCTCAAATTTTGACAGAGTCTGAATTCAGTGATTTTGAAAATGCAGTAAACAAGTCTACATTTAAAAATGCTAGTAAAGATGAATTAAGAGAAGGAGTTCTGAGAGAGTTAAAGAAAATTGTTGGATCCAAAAGTGGATTGGTCAAAAGTCACTAGTTGTGTACAGAAGAAGGATGAAGCTCTAAGTGAGTACACTGAAAGGTTTTGCCAGTCAGCTGCAGCATACAGTGCTGGATCACAAAGGTCCACTAGTTCGAACATGGGTTGATGGACTTTTAACAGAATATAGAAATGCATTGCCTTTCTTAGACCTCACATGGTCAAACAGAAACCTGCAACGCAACTTGGACAGGTTAGCTACTTGGGAAAGAGACTCTGATGTGAAAGCCAGAGTAAAGATTGCAGCAGCATCCTTTAATGTAAAAACAGAGTACCAACAGAAACGTCAATGTCCTAAGAGAGGGAGCATTTGCCATTTCTGTGAGAAGTCTGGACATAGGATGAAAGAATGTAGGAAAAACAAGAAATATGTAAAAGAAATGAACAATTTAAATCAGCTTTCTAAGCAGTCTCTTAGAAACGCTGAAACATACTCTTCCCACTACGACACACTCGTTGGGCAGCTTGCTGAGGTGTTAACTGTTAAGGCTGTGAGTTCTTAATCACCCCCCTAATCTAACACAAAAATGAAAGAGTTCTTTGTAAACAGAACAAAAGAAGGTTGACTAACACTTCTTCCACTTGGGGACACTGATTATGTACACTCACAGCCGTAACTTTTAAACTACAGAATGTTTCATTCAGTCACTCATCCTCTGTTATGATGTCTAATAGGACTGATGTTTCATAGGAGGATAGAAATGTAATAATTGCAATAATTTGGGAATTTTTTGGAAATTCCTGCATAAGAAACTTGTGTCTATACAGAATATATAATGTGTACACTAACTATAGGGACAGACTAGGACACACAGATCAGTGGGGAACCCAAAGGAAGAACCGAAGTGCAACAGGCCTCGGGGGGCCCCTTTTTGGGCGAAGATTTTCCTCATATTCCCCTTATAGTTTTGTCCCCACCCCACTGTTCTATAGGTGTCAAATTACTTTAAGCTAGGTTGAGAAACACTATACTATCACTAGACTTAAAACCACTATACGATCAACTAAAGTCTAAAAGAACACTATACGATCATTAGACTTAAAACCACTATACGATCAAGAGAAGTCTAAAAATGTCTATGCATGAATACTGCTGGTCTGCTGTTTCTTTGTTTTCTTGTGTGCAGGTATGTGTATATGCCAAGTCATCTTCATAACCTGGACCCTGGTGGAAAGCATCACTTCAGAAATCCATGAACAAGCTTCATGAGGAACAAGAATCATCTGAGTGAATCTACGTGAGAAGTGGACTACAGAAGACTTCACAGAACAGACTTCACAGCGATTCAAGCGCCATGGACTTCAGGACTTCCACACTTATGTTACATGATTTTTTTGTCATCATGTAGATTTTACAACATGTTATCACGCATTGTTGTATATGTGTTAACATCTATGGTTCTGAAAAGAACTATTACACCTAAGTAAATCTAGGATAAGACACAGAAAAAGTTATATTTGCCTGTAACTTCTTCAAGTTACATGAATGGAAGATGGGGCTTATGTTAACAAACATAGGCCATAGAATGGACTTATGAAGGTTTAAATTTGTGTTATGTGAAAGGTTTTTTTTTTAGAACTCTCAAATGGGGGATTGTAGGATTACAAATTTAAGAATCTGTTTAAGATATGCTGATCCTATGTTCTGATGTAACATCATATGGAAAACTAAGCTGAAGTACACTGTATTTAGCATTTAAGGTAAATATGCAGACAAATGATTCTCTTAAGCAATGTTTGTAGCAAGATGTTCCTGCCAGTTCCTGTTCTCTGTTTCCTATTGTTAGTCACATGAGCCAGTCTCTCACCTTCTGTTGATGATGATTGGATTAGCACCTATGCATTTGAAAGACAATGTTATGCTGATGAGATCAGGGCTGGGAACATGTTGGTATCGGCTGAGTCGGCTACTACATTTGCATGCTTTGTTTAGAGGGTCTCCTCCTAAGTGTAAACCCTCCCCCTTGAAATGTATAAAATACTTGTATCACCAATTCAAAGACAGACTTGGATGGACTACAGCAAACACACAAGCGAGGTTCTTCAATAAAGAGTAACTTCTGCTTGAAAGATATCCCAAGCCTCCTGGATCTTTACTTAAAGAAGAAATTAAGTTAAGCACAAACATTCATTGCCAAAGAAGCTGGCTGTTCACATAGTGTTATATACAAGCATGTTAACAGATAGTTGAGTGGAAGGAAAAAGTGTGGAAGAAAAAGATGCACAACTGACTGAGAGAATCTCAGCCTTGAGAGGCTTATCAAGCAAAATCAATTCAAGAATTTGGGTGAACTTCTCAAGGAATGGACTGAGGCTGGGGTTAAGGAATCAAGAGCCACCACACACAAACTGTATTTGGCTACAGTTGTCGTATTCCTCTTGTTAAGCCACTCCTGAACCACAGACAACGTCAGAGGTGTCTTACCTGGGCTAAGGAGAAGAAGAACTGGAATGTTGCCCAGTGGTCCATAGTCCTCTTTTCATTTGAGAGCAATTTTTGTATTTAATTTGGAAACCAAGGTCCTAGAGTCTGGAGGAAGGGTGGAGAGCCCAAGTTACTTGAAGTCCAGTGTGAAGTTTCCACAGTCTGTGATGATTTGGGGTGCAATGTCATCTGCTGGTGTTGGCCCTCTGTGTGTTTTGAAAACCAAAGTCACTGCATCCATTTACCAAGAAATTTTAGAGCACTTCATGCTTCCTTCTGCTGACCAGCTTTTTAAAAATGCTGATTTCATTTTCCAGCAGGATTTAGCACCTGCCAAAATCTCTTTGCCTACACTTTTTTTGCATTATTATTATTATTATTATTATTTTAATGGCCAAATTTCATATTCATAAATGTAAATTCTCAGGGAAAAAATTGAATTGAATTGTATTGAATGTTTTGACATTGTCCATTGTCCATTTTTTGACAAAATCACAAAGGCTGGTTGAAACTCTGAGTTGACAGAACATTTATATTCAGCTTTGTGAGCCCGCTGAACCTGATCTAAAACAGGTTGAATTTGTTTGGTTTTGTCAACTCTAAAACTACTCTGGAATTAAATACACATAGTCATGCAATGATGATGTTGTTAACATTACCATTTTAAGAACAAAGTCTAACGATAATATTAATTTGCATGATTTGGTGTGATATAAGCTAAGTGATCATTAGATTGTATCACCATTGGTAGTGTGATGCATTTGTAATGCTTTTTATCCTGGTCAGAACAAAAGTGGCAGACATGTTACTTGTTCAGCAACAGATCTGTTGTTTCAACACAGAGATGGCGACAAAGAGGCAAAACTTACATACTTTTAATTGGAGTTATGGGAATACACATGTAACTATTGATTCAATATCCTTCCCATACCATTACATGAACAACTAAAGTGATACAAAATCCTTTAATCACCCTCATGTCTTTCCAAACCTGCATTTATTTCTTCGGCAGAACACAAAAGCATGATGGACACAAAAGCAACATTCAAAATAAACAGAATTTGTGTATTTTTCAGCATTGTAAGTTTTTTATTTTTATTATGTCACATGCATTGTGTTACACAGGGTCTTGTTAGACATTGATAGTCATTTCATCATATATACATTTGGTCTTACATTTATTATTGTTGCAATGATTTTAAATGGTAACAAGACCTTTGTGTGTTGCCTTACTAGAATAAAATGTACCTGTTAGCAGCAGAACAATCTTATCAGAACAGAAGTGATAATTAATAAGATCTGAAATTATGCAGATAAAATGACTGTTGGTTGGTGTTGCTGCTGTTTTACTTCTACATGTGTGTGATCCACACAAGTATTTTTCTTTAAGTTACATGGAGATTAATAATAATTCATTATTAATAAATAATAAATAATCCATAAAGTGTAAATAAGTTTAACAATACCAACATTGCCCCTTAAAATGAAATGTGTAATATCAAATAAATTATTTAGAAAACAAATAACTGTATATATGTACTGTAAATATGTAAATATTGTACACCTTAAATAAATAGTAAATACATTTTAGACAATTCTGAAAATGAATTACATTAATCACAATTTAAGATCCTGTCTGTCCAGCAATACAGGCGCAAGAGAATAAATAGTTTATTATTAAAAGCTCTAAGATAGTATAATCATTCTAGAAAGTTAAATGTAAACTTTAAAGTACCACCATCACAATTTGGTTTAGTAGCATAAGCAATTGGTAATTGGTCTTATAGAACTTTTTTCTTTAAATGTGTCACATTCTCTAGAAAAGGCTGTTTCGAGTGGTGTAATTTACATTGTATGACCGTCTTCTGGACCACCGTCTTCTTATTGCTGTACAGCAACCACAGAGTAAACACTGAGGACAGAGAGAGAACTTAGTTAGACTAGAACCTTTGTGAAATTCCAACGCTATCTCACGACCGATTCATACGTATTTTACAAGGTGGCTTATTTGTATGAATTTGCCTAGACCCCAGTGATGGGTAGGGTTAGGGGTAAGGTTAGGTGAAGGGCATTCACACAAATTCAGTTTTAGCCAAAAAACGTATGAAGAATTGCCGTGAGATCGGGCTGATTCATAGGTGTAGGGTAAATTATTATATTAAATGCATATGATATTCCAGTTATCACTAATCACTTCGGATTTAATATGCATATTTGTTATTAAATCTTTATGATTCTTACACAAAGGAGAATCCAGCAAGGTACAAGGAAGATGGCAATAGCACAGGGGACAATAATGCCCACAACCCATGCTGCACTAGTGCTGTTATTTGTGATTGTAGTGTTCAGCACTGTGAAGTAAAAGGGGGTGCTTGTTGCAGCAGGTGTAGTTGTGGTAATAGTCTCTATAGGTGACAAGGTATAAAATAAATAAGATGAGATAATTCACATAATTATAAAGCTAATAATAGTAGTTTTTCCATGCAGAAGAACTTACCATTATTAACCAGAATAACTGCATAGAGAAAAGCACTGGGTTTCTGGATATCACTTTCTGAGAAAACATACTGTACTTCAGCCTGAATAGTGGTGGAATTAATCCTGGGGAGAAATCAAAATGTACATTGAAGCAAGCGAACACAAAGATCCTAATTTACTTTTTTTCTTTGTATGTGATCTAACCACATTTAAACTAGATGTCTTAGAATCAATGGATATTTCTGTTCTGTTCATTTCTGTTTAATCTTACGTGAAATTGGCATCATTGAATACAAATGGAGTGGCGGTGGGCTCAGTTAGGATCTCGTTCAGCTAAACAGGTCAGCAATGAAAACAAATTAATTGTTGTATTCAAAGTCAAAAGAATTAGAGCTTAATAAAAAAACAAAGCTTAATAAAAAATAAGGGCATTTTAAATACAAATCATATCAGACTCACCAGTTTATTTATAGAGTCTTGGATTAATTTAAATGTGCTGTCCCTGAATTCAGATTTCTCAGGAATGGTAACATTGCTGATTTCAAATCCAAAATTCAGGGCATATGACGTATCAGAAATTTCTTAAAAAAATAAATGAATTAATTAATAATATTAATAATAATAAAACACATTAGCTCATACTGTATGCACACAAGCTTTTAATGTAATAAGGAAATTTGTTTATTTGGTGACTGAAAAGAGAGAATAAAACTCACTTGTGTAATATACATTCACAAAGCTCACAGGGGTAGCTAAGATTTGTGCCCTTAGTTCTCGTTTAGTTCTGAGACGTGTGGCCAGCAGAGAGTTAGCCAACTGTAATACTTTAGCCTCACTTGGTATAGGGCCCTGTGTGATAAATATGAGCCGAATGTAAATAATCACCCTCCCAATCCTGAAAAAGAAGGTAAATAAGAATAATGGTGAGTGAAATAATGATGAAATGGTTACCTTTTTTAAAAAAATACTATTTATTCTTAAATTCTATACTTACACATTTGGTGTTTCTTCAGGATTCTGAGTTGTTTTATCCACTATTGGAGTTGTTAAGCCTGTAGTTAAAAAAAGATTGTATGTATCATAAATGTATGTATGTATATTTGAATTTAATATTTAAAGAAAAAATAAAATGGTAGTTATATATAAGTGTCATATACAGAATTATTTTTTCTCTATAACATGGAAAGAGCACATACCATTCATAACTTTGAGAAGTTCTTGGATGAAGACACTGGGTGACTTGATGTCTTGGTGCAGGAAAACATAATCCACAAAAGCAATGACCTCCATGAAATTATTCCTGAGGGGAATTTAAAGCAGATTTTCTAAATTCACTTGAAGCCACATTATTGCTTTGATTAAAGTATAAATCAGAAAGTTATTACATACACAAAATTGACTTTGTTCAACTCAACGGAAGTGTCAGAGTCACTTAGGATCTGGTTCAGCTGAAGAATTTATCAATAAATACAGAGATTAATTAACAACTAATAATGAAATATGTATGGTTTATGTTTCTTTTAAAATTTCTTTCAAAAACAGTCTCAAACCCACCTTTCTTTTTATGACATTTTGAATGAATGTGTAGTTACCATCCCTGAGTTCAAGTTTCTCTTCCATGGATGGATTGTTGATCTCAAACCCAAATTTGAGGGCATATGAATTATCAGCAGTTTCTTAATTAGAACACAGTATACAACATTAATTAGTTGATTATACAATGTCATATATATTCTCCTCCTCAAAATGGGAGAAAGAGATATTGTAGCTTAGATAAAGATCAATCTAAAAACATAACTAGCCAGCAATAATTAATTGGTGAGATATAAAGGGATGTAAACTTTATTTTTTTATTTACAAAAATCATTAAATGTTTAGTATTTAAACCCTGTTACCAAATTTCTATTGTGTGCAACTTCATTTAGTTTTAGATGTTATATTCACAGCAAGCAAATCTAAACTGAGAAGAACAACTCACTCTCATAGCTGGCATTCACATAGCTGACAGGATCACTCAGTGCTGTGTCTTCTTTAGGTCTGAGATGTGGGGCCAGCAGTGAGTCAACCAACTGTAGAACATGACTCTCACTTGGTATGGGGCCCGGTGTGATAAAATTGAGCTGAATGTCAAATATCACCCTCCTAATCCTGAAAAAGAGCATTAAAATAAAATGAATCTACAGTATAGACAGGTGATATAAATAATTGCCTTTTAATAAGACTGATTATTTTTCTTACAAAGTTGCAGTTTCTTTAGTGCTTTTAGATGTGTCTGGTGTTGCAAGGGTTGTTGTTATTAAGTCTGTAAAACAAAATTGTTACATAATGGATGAAAAACACAAGGTAAATTATACAGTGAAAATGGCATGAACAGTCCTGACATATATTGTTTTACTGTATTATTAGAATTGACATACTGTTCTGTAAATTAAGCTCCTTCAAAAAAATGGTGTCGTTGAAGATATATTCCATACTGCCCTCAATGTGGTTTTCTGTGCACCTAGAGGGAAATGTTTTGAAATGTTTAAAAAAGGTAAAAGAAGCAAAACTACTACTGTATATTTAAAAGGACAGAATGCAATAATAGTACTACTACTACTACTACTACTACTACTACTAATAATAATAATAATAATAATAATAATAATAAATCCTGAAATGGAAGTCAGTTTTCATATTAGGTGCAGTTAGAAACTATTTTGAAATAGCTCCAGTCAGTATGGGCCAACATTAAGTACAAAACAATTTGTCTTTTTAGGTTTGATTGCTACAGTGAATAAACAATATAATTAAAAATGAAGTCATCTTACGTGAATTTGGAGGACTTGGCTTCAAAATCCTTACTGCCAGGTTCATTCAGAAGTGTGTTCAACTGCAGAGTAATATCAAGACATGTTCATCATAACTGTCAGAGATCTGTATTGAACCCCAACACTTGTTTATTTTATTTGGTGAACTGTAAATGCTTACCACTTTATTGATAACATTCTGCAGGTGCTGATAGGTGTTTCTCTTTAGCTCAGGGTCCTCCGATATACTAATGTTAATCAGGTTAAATGTGAAGATGATTGCATAGGAGGTTGTTGAGATATCTGTTTGAAGGGAAATATATGGATTGTGTCTTGGCTTAACATTTACACTACAGTCGGCACATTCATATTTCGAAAATGTTTCAACTAAAAACAACAAAACTTACTCTTACAGGTGACATTCAGCACCTGCACTGATCTGTTGAGCTGTGACTCTCTGGATTTCAGAAGATTGTTGATAACATTGAGGACCTGAGTTTCACTGGGGACTGGAGATGAGTTGAAAAGCAGTTTGCTTGCAACCAGTGCTGAACCAGTTCTGTTTATTAAAGGTAAGCTTGTTTTGCCGAGGACAGAGGTTTTTGAGCTTGTATCCTCAACCCATGCTGTACTAGTGCTGTTATTTGTGATTATATTGTTCAGCACTGTGGAGTAAAAAGTAGTTCCTCTTTCAGCAGGTGTAGTTGTAGTAATAGTCTCTGTGGATGACAAGGTGTAAAATAATTAAGATAAAAAAAATCAGCTCACATAATTACAAAGGTAATAATATGGCTGCAAGCAGCAATTACGGGGCCAAGCACACCAGAGGCCAAATCAGGAGCTAAGCATGGCATGGAGCACCAGACCAACTGCAACAATGAGTAACTGAAACAAGTTTAAGATGACTGTAACTGAAATAGATATAAAATCATAAATACAACCTATGGTAATATGATTTAATGGCTTATCACTTTTGACCAATAGGTGGCACTGTTATCAAATCGATGTGGTGTCATTGTAAGGAGATAATTGCACATACAAAGTTTGGTCTCAATATGTCAAAGCTTTCAGAGATACAGCCTCAGATGTAGTCTGGCATCATGCCACAAATTTGTTGTGTCGCTAGAAAAAAACGGTTTTGTCTATTATCA
Source organism: Cirrhinus molitorella (assembly GCA_033026305.1). Classification (NCBI taxonomy): domain Eukaryota; kingdom Metazoa; phylum Chordata; class Actinopteri; order Cypriniformes; family Cyprinidae; genus Cirrhinus; species Cirrhinus molitorella. The sequence goes on from CM065120.1 coordinate 32,213,630, forward strand.
TGACTCGATTTTGGTGAAAATCAAAGCAATGGTTTAGGAAGAACTTCAAAAAAGTAGGTTTTTAACATAAATCAATATGGCGGACAGGAAGTTTGACCAACTATGGCATAATTGATATCCCAAGGAATATTTTGAGACCAGTTTAATTATAATAAACTAATGCAATCTAAAATTATTAGCATTTTTGTACATTTCATAATTAACTGTTAATGAGTGGTTTACTACTCTTGACAAATAGGTGGCGCTGTAATCAAAATTATGTGGTGTGGTCAGTATGAGGTGACAATTGCACATACAAAATTTGGTGCTAATATGTCAAAGCTTTGCAGAGATACAGTCTCTTTGTATATCGACACGAAATCCATAACTTTTTGCCAGCATGGTCTGAAGATGATCTGATTCAAATTTGGTGAAAATCAGACTAACGGTCTAAGAAGAGTTTGAAAAAGTAGGTTTTCAACATTAATCAAAATGGCGGACAGGAAGTTCAGCCCACAATGGAATAATTGGTATCTGTGTTGTCGGCCTGACCCAAATAATATTTTGAGACCAGTGTCAGTACAATAGGCTAATGCAATCAGAAGTTATTAGCATTTTTGGAAATTTTATAATTAATGGTTAATGAATGATTTAGTACTCTTGACCAATAGGTCGCACTGTTACCAAATGTATGTGGCGTGGTCAGTGTGAGGTGGCAATGGCACATAAAAAATTTGGTGTCAATATGTCAAAGCTTGGTGGAAATAAAGCCTCAGATGCAATTTGGCATCTTTCCAGCAAATTTGTTGATGCCCAAAACTAAACCGTTTCCTAAGGGGCATTGACACGAAATCAATGATTTTTTGTCAGCATGGTCTGAAGATGATCCGAGTCAGATCTGGTGAAAACGGTCTTGGAGGAGTGTGAAAAAGTAGGTTTTCAAATAAATCATTAAATAATTTCAAATAAATAAATCAAAATGGCGGACAGAAAGTTAATTCAATTATGGTATAACCGGTATCAATGTTCTCGGAATGACCCAAGGAATATATCAAGACCAGTTTCATTACAATAGACTAATGTAAACAAAAGTTACTATTAAAAGTTAGCATATTTTAAATTTGTTTTATAACTTTTGACCACAAGGTGGCGCTGCCTCCAAACTTTCAGAGTACTGTCAGGGCATGGTGCCGAAGACACATTCCAAGTTTCGTAACAATATGTCTATCCATTCATAAAATATAGCTTTTTACAACAAAATTCAAAATGGCCGATGCCCAAAATGGCTGACATGGTAAAATTGGGTATGGTTCAACTCGGCATGGTGCACCGAATCTAAAGAGACCAGTTATGCGATATTTGGCTAAACCATTGAAAATTTATAAGCAAAAATAGCCATTTTTCTAATTTTCTGACCACTAGGTGGCACTGCGCCGAAACACTGCAGGTAGCCTCAGGTCATGCTGGTTATAACACACACCAAGTTTGGTCTCAATACGCCAAACCATTGCAGAGATATAGCCTCACATCCATTTTTGAGTGCTTTTCGTAAAATTTGTTTGCGCGTTATTCGAGAACGGTTGAAAGGAAAATCTGAAATTCCACAACTTTGTGCCAGCATGGTCTGACGATGATCTGAGCAAATTTTGGTAAAAATAAGACAAACCTTCTAAGACAAGTTCGAAAAAGTAGGTTTTATGAACTCTTAAAAATAGAAAAAAAAAAAAATTCGACTAGACATTGGTGCTTGGCCCCTAATTAGCATTTCTGTGCAGAAGAATAACATGGAAAGAACACTTACTATTCATAACTTTGAGAAGTTCTTGGATGAAGACACTGGGTGACTTGATGTCTTGTTGCAGGAAAACATAATCCACATTAGCAATGACCTCCATGGAATTATTGCTGAGGGGAATTTAAAGCAGATTTTCTTTACTCGCTTGAAGCCATATTATTGCTTTGATTAAAGTATAAAACAAAAAGTCATTACGTACACAAAATTGACTTTGTTCAACTCAACAGAAGTGTCAGAGTCACTTAGGATCTGGTTCAGCTGAAGATTTTTTCAATAAATACAGATATTAATTAACAATTAATAATGATAATATTTTAAGGTCAATATGTCTTTTTAAATTTCTTTCAAAAACAGTCTCAAACCCACCTTTCTTTTCATGGAGTTTCGAATGAATGCGTACTTGCTGTCCCTGAGTTCAAGTTTCTCTGCCATGGATGGATTGTTGATCTCAAACCCGAATTTGAGGACATATGAATTATCAGAAGTTTCTTAATAAGAACACAGTATACAACACTAATTAGCTGATTACACATATATGTGGTGAAATGTCATATTCATCCTCCTACTCAAAATGGGAGAGAGATCAAAAAAAACAAACAAACAAACAACTAGGCATCAATAATTAATTGGGGAGATTTAAGGGAATGTAAACTTTATTTTTTATTTACAAAAATCTTCATGAACTATAGGAACATTACATTTACAACCCTGTTACCAAATTTCTGCAGTGTGCAACTTCATTTAGTTTTAGATGTTATATTTACAGCAAGCAAATCTAAACAGAAGAGAACAACTCACTCTTATAGCTGGCATTCACATAGCTCACAGGATCACTCAGGGTTTGTACTGTGTCTTCTTTAGGTCTGAGACGTGGGGCCAGCAGTGAGTCGACCAACTGTAGAACATGGCTCTCACTTGGTATGGGGCCCGGTGTGATAAAATTGAGCTGAATGTCAAATATCACCCTCCTAATCCTGAAAAAGAGCATTAAAATAAAATTAATCTACAGTGTAGACAGGTGATATAAATAATTGCCTTTTAACAAGACTGATAATTTTTCTTACAAAGTTGTAGTTTCTTTAGTGCTTTTAGATGTGCCTGGTGTTGCGAGGGTCGTTGTTATTAAGCCTGTAAAACAAAATTGATTACTGGATGAAAAACACATGGTAAATTATGCAGTGAAAATAGTATGAACATTAATGACACACATATTGTTTTACTGTATTATTAGAATTGACATACTGTTCTGTAAATTAAGGTCCTTCAAGAAAATGGTAGGTTGATCTGTGTCATTGAAGATATATTCCATACTGCCCTCAATGTGGTTTTCTGTGCACCTAGAGAGAAATGTTTTGAAATGTTTAATATGCTCTTAAGATACTGAAAAAAGCACAAATGTCAGGGCATGTTAAGACTTCTTCAGGGCCCCAAAACACCCTCAGACCCCAGAGGGTTAAAAAGGTAAAAGAAGCAAAAATATTAATGTATTTTTAAAAGGACAGAATGTAATAATAATAATAATAATAATAGTAACAAAAATAATAATAACTTGATCCTGAAATGGAAGTCAGTTTTCATATAGGTGCAGTTAGAAAATATTTTGAAATAGCTTCATTCAATATGTGCAAAACATTAAGTACAAATCAACAAAGTCTTTTTAGGTTTGATTGCTACAGTGAATTAACAATATGAATAAATATGATTAAAAAATGAAGTTATCTTACGTGAATTTGGAGGACATGGCTTCAAAATCCTTACTGCCAGGTTCATTCAGAAGTGTGTTCAACTGCAGAGTAATATCAAGACTTGTTGATCATAACTGTCAGAGATCTGTATTGAACCCCAACACTTTTTTTTTTAATTGGGTGAACTATAAATGCTTACCACATTATTGATAACATTCTGCGGGTGCTGATAGGTGTTGCCCTTTAGCTCAGGGTCCTCCGATATACTAATGTTAATCAGGTTAAATGTGAAGATGATTGTATAAGAGTTTGCTGAGATATCTGTTTGAAGGAAATATATTAATTATGTCTTGGCTTAACATTCACATTATAGTTGGCACAATTATATTTTGAAAATGTTTCAACTAAAAACGACGAAACTTACTCTTATAGGTGACATTCAACACCTGCACTGATTTGTTGAGCTGTGACTCTCTGGATTTTAGAAGATTGTTGATAACATTAAGGACCTGAGTTTCACTGGGGACTGGAGATGAGTTGAACAGCAGTTTGCTTGCAACCAGTGCTGAACCAGTTCTGTTCATTAAAGGTAAGTTTGTTTTGCCAAGGACAGAGGTTTTTGTGCTTGTATTGTTCAGCTCTGTGGAGTAAAAGGTAGTTCCTCTTTCAGCAGGTGTAGCTGTGGTAATAGTCTCTGTGAATGACAAGGAGTAAAATAATTAGGATTCACAAAACTTCAGTTTACATAATTACAAAGGTAATAATAGCATTTCTGTGCAGAAGAATAACATGGAAAGAACACTTACTATTCATAACCTTGAGAAGTTCTTGGATGAAGACACTGGGTGACTTGATGTCTTGTTGCAGGAAAACATAATCCACATTAGCAATGACCTCCATGGAATTATTGCTGAGGGGAATTTAAAGCAGATTTTCTAAACTCACTTGAAGCCATATTATTGCTTTGATTAAAGTATAAATCAAAAAATCATTACGTACACAAAATTGACTTTGTTCAACTCAACAGAAGTGTCAGAGTCACTTAGGATCTGGTTCAGCTGAAGATTTTTTCAATAAATACAGATATTAATAATGATAATATTTTAAGGTCAATGTGTCTTTTTAAATTTCTTTCAAAAACAGTCTCAAACCCACCTTTCTTTTCATGGAGTTTTGAATGAATGCGTAGTTGCCATCCCTGAGTTCAAGTTTCTCTGCCATAGATGGATTGTTGATCTCAAACCCAAATTTGAGGACATATGAATTATCAGAAGTTTCTTAATAAGAACACAGTATACAACACAAATTAGTTGATTACACATATATGTGGTGAAATGTCATATTCATCCTCCTACTCAAAATGGGAGAGAGATCAAACTAAAAAAAATCTACAACTAGGCAGCAATAATTAATTGGAGAGATATAAAAGGATGTAAACTTTATTTTTTTATTTACAAAAATCATCATGAACTATAGGAACATTACATTTTTAGTATTTAAACCCTGTTACCAAAACTCTGCAGTGTGCAACTTCATTTAGTTTTAGATGTTATATTTACAGCAAGCAAATCTAAACAGAAGAGAACAACTCACTCTCATAGCTGGCATTCACATAGCTCACAGGATCACTCGGGGTTTGTGCTGTTTCTTCTTTAGGTCTGAGACGTGGGGCCAGCAGTGAGTCGACCAACTGTAGAACATGACTCTCACTTGGTATGGGGCCCGGTGTGATAAAATTGAGCTGAATGTCAAATATCACCCTCCTAATCCTGAAAAAGAACATTAAAATAAAATGAATCTACAGTATAGACTGGTGATATAAATAATTGCCTTTTAAAAAGACTGATTATTTTTCTTACAAAGTTGTAGTTTCTTTAGTGCTTTTAGATGTGCCTGGTGTTGCGAGGGTCGTTGTTATTAAGCCTGTAAAACCAAATTGATTACTGGATGAAAAACACATGGTAAATTATGCAGTGAAAATAGTATGAACATTAATGACACGCATATTGTTTTACTGTATTATTAGAATTGACATACTGTTCTGTAAATTAAGGTCCTTCAAGAAAATGGTAGGTTGATCTGTGTCATTGAAGATATATTCCATACTGCCCTCAATGTGGTTTTCTGTGCACCTAGAGAGAAATGTTTTGAAATGTTTAATATGCTCTTAAGATACTGAAAAATTCACAAATGTCAGGGCATGTCAACACTTCTTCAGGGCCCCAAAACACCCTCAGACCCCAGAAGGTTAAAAAGGTAAAAGAAGCAAAAATACTAATGTATTCTTAAAAGGACAGAATGTAATAATAATAATAATAATAGTAGTAACAACAATAATAATAATAAATTGATCCTGAAATGGTAGTCAGTTTTCATATAGGTGCAGTTAGAAAATATTTTGAAATAGCTTCATTCAATATGTGCAAAACATTAAGTACAAATCAATTTGTCTTTTTAGGTTTGATTGCTACAGTGAATTAACAATATGAATAAATATGATTAAAAAATGAAGTTATCTTACGTGAATTTGGAGGACATGGCTTCAAAATCCTTACTGCCAGGTTCATTCAGAAGTGTGTTCAACTGCAGAGTAATATCAAGACATGTTGATCATAACTGTCAGAGATCTGTATTGAACCCCAACACTTTTTTTTTTAATTGGGTGAACTATAAATGCTTACCACATTATTGATAACATTCTGCAGGTGCTGATAGGTGTTGCCCTTTAGCTCAGGGTCCTCCGATATACTAATGTTAATCAGGTTCAATGTGAAGATGATTGTATAAGAGTTTGCTGAGATATCTGTTTGAAGAGAAATATATTAATTATGTCTTGGCTTAACATTCACATTATAGTTGGCACAATTATATGTTGAAAATGTTTCAACTAAAAACTACGAAACTTACTCTTATAGGTGACATTCAACACCTGCACTGATTTGTTGAACTGTGACTCTCTGGATTTCAGAAGATTGTTGATAACATTAAGGACCTGAGTTTCACTGGGGACTGGAGATGAGTTGAACAGCAGTTTGCTTGCAACCAGTGCTGAACCAGCTCTGTTCATTAAAGGTAAGTTTGTTTTGCCAAGGACAGAGGATTTTGTGCTTGTATTGTTCAGCTCTGTGGAGTAAAAGGTAACTCCTCTTTCAGCAGGTGTAGTTGTGGTAGTAGTCTCTGTGGATGACAAGGAGTAAAATAATTGAGATAAAAAAAAATTCAGCTTACATAATTACAAAGGTAATAAAAACATTTCTGTGCAGAAGAATAACATGGAAAGAACACTTACTATTCATAACTTTGAGAAGTTCTTGGATGAAGACACTGGGTGACTTGATGTCTTGTTGCAGAAAAACATAATCCACATTAGCAATGACCTCCATGGAATTATTCCTGAGGGGAATTTAAAGCAGATTTTCTAAACTCACTTGAAGCCATATTATTGCTTTGATTAAAGTATAAAATAAAAAGTCATTACGTACACAAAATTGACTTTGTTCAACTCAACAGAAGTGTCAGAGTCACTTAGGATCTGGTTCAGCTGAAGATTTTTTCAATAAATACAGATATTAATAATGATAATATTTTAAGGTCAATGTGTCTTTTTAAATTTCTTTCAAAAACAGTCTCAAACCCACCTTTCTTTTCATGGAGTTTTGAATGAATGCGTAGTTGCCATCCCTGAGTTCAAGTTTCTCTGCCATAGATGGATTGTTGATCTCAAACCCAAATTTGAGGACATATGAATTATCAGAAGTTTCTTAATAAGAACACAGTATACAACACAAATTAGTTGATTACACATATATGTGGTGAAATGTCATATTCATCCTCCTACTCAAAATGGGAGAGAGATCAAACTAAAAAAAATCTACAACTAGGCAGCAATAATTAATTGGAGAGATATAAAAGGATGTAAACTTTATTTTTTTATTTACAAAAATCATCATGAACTATAGGAACATTACATTTTTAGTATTTAAACCCTGTTACCAAAACTCTGCAGTGTGCAACTTCATTTAGTTTTAGATGTTATATTTACAGCAAGCAAATCTAAACAGAAGAGAACAACTCACTCTCATAGCTGGCATTCACATAGCTCACAGGATCACTCGGGGTTTGTGCTGTTTCTTCTTTAGGTCTGAGACGTGGGGCCAGCAGTGAGTCGACCAACTGTAGAACATGACTCTCACTTGGTATGGGGCCCGGTGTGATAAAATTGAGCTGAATGTCAAATATCACCCTCCTAATCCTGAAAAAGAACATTAAAATAAAATGAATCTACAGTATAGACTGGTGATATAAATAATTGCCTTTTAAAAAGACTGATTATTTTTCTTACAAAGTTGTAGTTTCTTTAGTGCTTTTAGATGTGCCTGGTGTTGCGAGGGTCGTTGTTATTAAGCCTGTAAAACCAAATTGATTACTGGATGAAAAACACATGGTAAATTATGCAGTGAAAATAGTATGAACATTAATGACACGCATATTGTTTTACTGTATTATTAGAATTGACATACTGTTCTGTAAATTAAGGTCCTTCAAGAAAATGGTAGGTTGATCTGTGTCATTGAAGATATATTCCATACTGCCCTCAATGTGGTTTTCTGTGCACCTAGAGAGAAATGTTTTGAAATGTTTAATATGCTCTTAAGATACTGAAAAATTCACAAATGTCAGGGCATGTCAACACTTCTTCAGGGCCCCAAAACACCCTCAGACCCCAGAAGGTTAAAAAGGTAAAAGAAGCAAAAATACTAATGTATTCTTAAAAGGACAGAATGTAATAATAATAATAATAATAGTAGTAACAACAATAATAATAATAAATTGATCCTGAAATGGTAGTCAGTTTTCATATAGGTGCAGTTAGAAAATATTTTGAAATAGCTTCATTCAATATGTGCAAAACATTAAGTACAAATCAATTTGTCTTTTTAGGTTTGATTGCTACAGTGAATTAACAATATGAATAAATATGATTAAAAAATGAAGTTATCTTACGTGAATTTGGAGGACATGGCTTCAAAATCCTTACTGCCAGGTTCATTCAGAAGTGTGTTCAACTGCAGAGTAATATCAAGACATGTTGATCATAACTGTCAGAGATCTGTATTGAACCCCAACACTTTTTTTTTTAATTGGGTGAACTATAAATGCTTACCACATTATTGATAACATTCTGCAGGTGCTGATAGGTGTTGCCCTTTAGCTCAGGGTCCTCCGATATACTAATGTTAATCAGGTTCAATGTGAAGATGATTGTATAAGAGTTTGCTGAGATATCTGTTTGAAGAGAAATATATTAATTATGTCTTGGCTTAACATTCACATTATAGTTGGCACAATTATATGTTGAAAATGTTTCAACTAAAAACTACGAAACTTACTCTTATAGGTGACATTCAACACCTGCACTGATTTGTTGAACTGTGACTCTCTGGATTTCAGAAGATTGTTGATAACATTAAGGACCTGAGTTTCACTGGGGACTGGAGATGAGTTGAACAGCAGTTTGCTTGCAACCAGTGCTGAACCAGCTCTGTTCATTAAAGGTAAGTTTGTTTTGCCAAGGACAGAGGATTTTGTGCTTGTATTGTTCAGCTCTGTGGAGTAAAAGGTAACTCCTCTTTCAGCAGGTGTAGTTGTGGTAGTAGTCTCTGTGGATGACAAGGAGTAAAATAATTGAGATAAAAAAAAATTCAGCTTACATAATTACAAAGGTAATAAAAACATTTCTGTGCAGAAGAATAACATGGAAAGAACACTTACTATTCATAACTTTGAGAAGTTCTTGGATGAAGACACTGGGTGACTTGATGTCTTGTTGCAGAAAAACATAATCCACATTAGCAATGACCTCCATGGAATTATTCCTGAGGGGAATTTAAAGCAGATTTTCTAAACTCACTTGAAGCCATATTATTGCTTTGATTAAAGTATAAAATAAAAAGTCATTACGTACACAAAATTGACTTTGTTCAACTCAACAGAAGTGTCAGAGTCACTTAGGATCTGGTTCAGCTGAAGATTTTTTCAATAAATACAGATATTAATTAACAATTAATATTGATAATATTTTAAGGTCAATGTGTCTTTTTAAATTTCTTTCAAAAACAGTCTCAAACCCACCTTTCTTTTCATAGAGTTTCGAATGAATGTGTAGTTGCCATGCCTGAGTTCAAGTTTCTCTGCCATAGATGGATTGCTGATCTCAAACCCGAATTTGAGGACATATGAATTATCAGAAGTTTCTTAATAAGAACACAGTATACAACACTAATTAATTGATTACACATATATGTGGTGAAATGTCATATTCATCCTCCTACTTCAAACAAGAGAGAGTTCAATCTAAAAAAACAACAACAACTAGGCAGCAATAATTAATTTGGGAGATATAAGAGGATGTGCAGTTTATTTTTTTATTTACAAAAATCATCATGAACATTACATTTTTAGTATTTAAACCCTGTTACCAAATCTCTGCAGTGTGCGACTTTATTTTGTTTTAGATGTTATATTCACAGCAAGCAAATCTAAACAGAAGAGAACAACTCACTCTCATAGCTGGCATTCACATAGCTCACAGGATCACTTGGGGTTTGTGCTGTGTCTTCTTTAGGTCTGAGATGTGGGCCCAGCAGTGAGTCGACCAACTGTAGAACATGGCTCTCACTTGGTATGGGGCCCGGTGTGATAAAATTGACCTGAATGTCAAATATCACCCTCCTAATCCTGAAAAAGAACATTAAAATAAAATGAATCTACAGTACAGACAGCTGATATAAATAATTGCCTTTTAATAAGACTGATTATGTTTCTTACAAAGTTGTAGTTTCTTTAGTGCTTTTAGATGTGCCTGGTGTTGCGAGGGTCGTTGTTATTAAGCCTGTAAAACAAAACTGATTACTGGATGAAAAACACATGGTAAATTATGCAGTGAAAATAATATGAACATTAATGACACGCATATTGTTTTACTGTATTATTAGAATTGACATACTGTTCTGTAAATTAAGCTCCTTCAAGAAAATGGTGGGTTGATCTGTGTCATTGAAGTTATATTGCATACTGCCCTCAATGTGGTTTTCTGTGCACCTAGAGGAAAATGTTTTGAAATGTTTAATATGCTCTTAAGATACTGAAAAAAGCATAAATGTCAGGGCATGTCAAAACTTCTTAAGGGCCCAAAAACACCCTCAGACCCCAGAGGGTTAAAAGAAGCAAAAATGCTAATGAAAGGACAGAATGCAATAATAATAATAATAATAATAATAATAATAATAATAATAATAATAATAAATTGATCCTGAAATGGAAGTCAGTTTTCATTTAGGTGCAGTTGGAAAATATTTTGAAATAGCTTCATTCAATATGTGCAAAACATTAAGTACAAATCAGTTTGTCTTTCTAGGTTTGATTGCTACAGTGAACTAACAATATGAATAAATATGATTAAAAAATTAAGTAATCTTACGTGAATTTGGAGGACTTGGCTTCAAAATCCTTACTGCTAGGTTCATTCAGAAGTGTGTTCAACTGCAGAGTAATATCAAGACATGTTCATCATATTGGTCAGAGATCTGTTTTGAACCCCAACACTTTTTTAATTGGGTGAACTATAAATGCTTACCACATTATTGATAACATTCTGCAGGTGCTGATAGGTGTTGCCCTTTAGCTCAGGGTCCTCTGATATACTAATGTTAATCAGGTTCAATGTAAAGATGATTGTATAAGAGTTTGCTGAGATATCTGTTTGAAGAGAAATATATAGATTGTGTCTTGGCTTAACATTCACATTAAAGTCGGCACATTCATATTTAAAAAAAAAAAAACTAATAAAACTAAAAACAACACAACTTACTCTTATAGGTGAAATTTAGCACCTGCACTAATTTTTTGAGCTTTGACCCTCTGGATTTCAGAAGAGTGTTGATAACATTGAGGACCTGAGTTTCACTGGGGACTGGAGATGAGGAATTGAACAGCAGTTTGCATGCAACCAGTGCTGAACCAGTTCTGTTCATTAAAGATAAGCTTGTTTTGCCAAGGACAGTTGTAGAAGTTGTACTACTACTAGATGTAGTTTGTGATCTGCTTGCAGTTGTTAAAACTTCAGTGTTTTCAGGCATAGCTGTGATTTTTTTATTAGTTTGAGTTGTTGGTGCTGTCATTGACATTTTCGTTGTAATTGTTTCACTACTAGTTGTTGTGATTTTAGAATTATTTGTGGTTGTTGAATCCGTTTTATCCATCCTTGTAGTTGAGAATGATGCAGATGTTTTTGTGCTTGTGGGAGTCAATGTTGCATCAATTATAGTTGTGGTTGGAAGTGTAGTTGTGGTATTAGTTGTGTCAGGCATAATTGTAGTTGCTGCATTAGTTGCTGACACTAGTGCTATAGTTGAGGATGTTAGAGTGGTAGTTGTGGAAGGGAAATTTGTTATTGCATCAGTATTTGTTGTGGTCTCCTGTATACTTGTGGTTGCTAAATTATTTGTTGCTGACATTGGTGCCACAGCTGAGGATGTAGGAAAGGTCGCTGTGGCAGACAAAGTTGTTGTGGTTTCAGACATAGTTGTGGTTGCTGCATCAGTTGGTAACGTTGGAGCTGCAGTTGAGGATGTTGGAGGGGTGGTTGTGGAAGCAAAAGTTTGTGTCGCATTAATAGTGGCTGTTGTGTCAGGCATACTTGTGGTCATTGCAACATTTGTTGTTGGCATTGGTACCACAGCTGAGGATGTTGGAAAGGTGTTTGTGGTCACTGAAGTTGTTGCATCAACAGCTGTTGTGGTGTCAGAAAGAGTTGTGGTTGCTACACCAGGTGTTGTTGACATTAATGCTGTAATTGGGGGTGATGGAAAGGTGGTTGTGGTAAATGAAGTTGTTCTTGCATCAACAGCTATTGTGGTGTCGGGCGTACTTGTGGCTGCTGCATCAGTTGTTGACATTAATGCTGTAATTGAGGGTGTTGAAGAGGTGGTTGTGGAAGCAAAAGTTGTTGTTGCATCAGTAGTTGTTGTGGTTTCAGGCATAGTTGTGCTTGCTACATCGGTTATCATTGTTGTTGCTGCAGTTGAGAATGTTAAAGGGGTGGTTGTGGAAGCCAAAGATGTAATTGCATCAATAGCAGTTGTGGTGTCAGGGATGGTTGTGATTGCTGCATCAGTTGTTAAGGTTGGTGCCACAGTTGAGGATGTTGGTGGGCTGGTTGTAGTAGATACATTTGTTGATGCATCAATAGTTGTTGCAAAGTGAGGAATAGTTGTGCTTGCTGCATCAGTTGTGGATGTTGATTCTGTAGTTGAGGATGTTGATACATCAATAGTTTTTTTGGTGCCAGGTGTATTTGTGTTCACTGCGTAAGTTGTCAAAGTTGATTCTGCAGTTGAAGATGCTGAAGACGTAGTTGTGGAAGCCAAAGTTATTGGTTCATCAATAGTTTTTGTAGGGTAAGACAAAGTTGTGTTTGCTGCATCAATTTTTGATATTGTTGCTTTAGATGAGGATGTTGGAGTGGTGGTTGTCGAAGCTAAAATTGTTGCTGCATCAGTAGTTGTTGAGGTGTCAAGCATAGTTGTATTTGATGCATCAGTTGACATTGATGCTGTAATTGTGGGTGTTGAAAGGGTGGTTGTGGAAGCCAAAGTTATTGTTGCATCATTAGTTGTTGTGGTGTCAGGCATCGTTGTAGTTGCTACTTCAGTAGTTGTTGACTTTGGTGACACAGTTGAGACTGTTGGAGGAGTTTTGTTAGAATCCAAAGTAGGTGATGGCCCACTAGTTGTTGTAGTGTCAGGCATAGATGTGGTTGTTACATCAATTGTCAAAGTTGGCACAGCAGTTGAGGATGCTCGAAGGGTCGTTGTGGAAGCAAAAGTTGTTGTTGCATCAGTATTTGTTGTGGTGTCCAGCATACTTGTGGTTGCTGCATTAGTTGATGTTGGTGCCACAGTTGAGGATGTAGAAAAGTTTGTTGTGGCAGACAAAGTTATGGCTGTATAAACAGTTGTTGTGTTGTCAGGCATAGTTGTGGTTGCTGCATCAGTAATTGTTGACTTTGGTGCCACAGTTGAGACTGTTGAAGGAGTGTTGTTAGAATCCAAAGTAGATGTTGCCTCAGCAGTTGTTGTAGTGTTAGGCATAGATGTGGCTGTTACATCCATTGTCGAAGTTGGCACTGCAGTTGAGGATGGTGGAAGGGTGGTTGTGAAAGCCCAAGTGGTTGTTGCAACAATAGTTGGTGTGGTGTCAGTCATACTTGTGGTCACTGCATCATTTGTTGTTGATGCTGGTACCACAGTTCTGTTTGCTGCATCAGTTGTTGACATTGATGCTGTAGTTGAGGATGGTGGAGGGGTGGTTGAGGAAACCAAGGATATTGATGGATCAATTATTGTTATGGTGTCAGGCATAGTTGTGGTTGTTGCATCAAATGTTGATATTGTTGCTGCAGTGGAAGATGGTGAAGACATGGTTGTGGAAGCCAAAGTTGTTGTTGCATGAATAGGTGTTGTGGTGTCAGGGGTAGTTGTGCTTGCTGCATTGGTTATCATTGTTGAAGCTGTAGTTGAGGACATGGAAGACATAGTTGTGAAAGCCAAAGTTGTTGTTGCATCAGCAGTTGTTGTGGTGTCAGGCATAGTTGTGGTTGCTACTTTAGTAATTGTTGACTTTGGTGTCACAGATGAAACTGTTGGAGAAGTGTTGTTAGAATCCAAAGTAGATGTTGCCTCAGTAGCTGTTGTAGTGTCAGGCATAGATGTTGTTGTTACATCAGTTGTCAAAGCTGACACTGCAGTTGAGGATCTCGGAATGGTGGTTGTGAAAGCAAACGTTGTTGTGGCATCATTAATTGATGTGTCAGACATAATAGTGGTAGCTGCATCAACTGTTGAAACTGGTGTTATAGTTGAGGATGTCAGAGTGGTGGTTGTGGAAGGAATTTTTTTTGCTGCTTCAGTATTTTTTGTGGTGTCTGGCATACTTGTGTTTGCTGCATTAGTTGTTGTTGTTGTTGGTGTTACAGTTGAGGATGTAGGAATGTTTGTTGTTGCAGACAAAGTTGTTGCATAAACAGCTGTTGTGGTGTCAGGCATAGTTGTGCTTGCTTTATCAGTTGTCAGCGTTGATGTTGCAGTTGTGGATTTTGAAGGCATAGCTGTGGAAGCCAGAGTTGTTGTTTCATCAGTAGTTCTTGTGTGGTAAAGGACTGTTGTGTTTAACACATCAGTAGTTGTTGCCGTGGATGCTACAGTTGAAGACACGGTAGTGGAAGCCAAAGTTGTTGTTGCATCATTAGTTGTGGTTTCAGAAACAGTTGTGATTGATAAATTGGTAGTTTTTGACGTTAATGCTACAGTTGTGGTTGTTGCATCATTTCTTCTTGGCAATGGGGCCACAGTTGAGGATGTTGGTGGGCTGGTTGTGGAAGCCAAAGTTGTTGTTGCATAAACAGCTGTCATGGTGTCAGGCATAGTTGTGGTTGCTGCATCATTTGTTGACACTAGTGCTATAGATGAGGATGTCAGAGTGGTGGTTGTGGAAAGGAAATTTGTTGTTGCATCAGTATTTTTTGTGGTGTCAAGCATAGTTGTGGTTGCTGCATCAGTTGTTGTTGATGTTGGTACCACAGTTGAGGATGTTGGAAAGGTGTCTATGGTGACCAAAGTTGTGGTTGCATCAACAGCTGTTGTGGTGTCAGACATAGTTATGATTGCTGCATCAGTTGATGACACTGGAAGGATGATTTTGGAAGACAGAGTTATTGTTGCATCAGTAGTTGTTGTGGTGTTAGACATTGTTGTGCTTAATTCATTAGTTGTCAACACTGATATTACAGTTGGGGATGCTGAAGACGTAGTTGTGGAAGCCAGAATTCTTGTGGCATCAGTAGTTGTTGTGGTGTCAAGGACACTTGTGGTTGATACATCAGTTGTTGAAGTTGGCACAGCAGTTGAGGATGTTGGAAGGGTGGTTGTGGAAGCAAAAGTTTGTGTTGCATCAACAGATGTTGTCATGTCAGGCATACTTGTGGTCGCTGCATCATTTGTTGTTGATGTTGGTACCACAGTTAAGGAGTTTGGAAAGGTGTCTGTGGTCACCAAAGTTGTGGTTGCATCAACAGCTGTTGTGGTGTCAGACATAGTTGTGGCTGCTGCATCAGTTGACACTGATACTGTAATTGAGGGTGCTACAGGGGTGGTTGTGGAAGCCAAAGTTCTTGTTGCATCAGTAGTTGTTGTGGTGTTAAGCATAGTTGTGCTTAATTCATCAGTTGTCAACACTGATATTGCAATTGAGGATGTTGAAGACGTAGTTGTGGAAGCCAAAGTTGTTGTTTCATCAATAGTTGTTGTAGTGTCAAGGACAGTTTTTGTTGATACATCAGTTGTTGACATTGATGCTACAGTTGATAATGTTGGAGGTGTGGTAGTGAAAGCAAAAGTTGTTGTTGCATCAACAGCGTTTGTGGTGTCGGGCATAGTTGTGGTTGTTATTTCAGTAGTTGTTGACTTTGGTGTCACAGTTGAGGCTGTTGGAGTGTTGTTAGAATACAAAGTAGGTGTTGCCTCAGTAGTTGTTGTAGTGTCAAGCATAGATGTGGTTTTTACATCAGTTGCTGAAGTTGGCACAGCAGTTGAGGATGTTGAAAGCATGGTTGTGGAAACAAAAGTTTGTGTTGCATCAATAGTTGTTGTCATATCAGGCATACTTGTGGTTGCTGCATCATTTGTTGTTGAAGTTGGTACCATAGTTGAGGATGTTAGAAAGGTGTCCGTTGTCACCGAAGTTGTGGTTGCATCAACAGCTGTTGTGGTGTCAGACATAGTTGTGGTTGTTGCATCGGTTGTTGACATTGATGCTGTAATTGAGTGTGTTATAGGGGTGGTTGTGGAAGCCAAAGCTGTTGTTGCATCAGTAGTTGTTGTGGTGTTAAACACAGTTGTGCTTAATTCACCAGATGTCAATGCTAATATTGCAGTTGAGGATACTGAAGACGTAGTTGTAGAAGCCAGAATTGTTGCTGCATCAGTAATTGTTGTGGTGTCAAGGACACTTGTGGTCGATACATCAGTTGTTGACGTTGATGCTACAGTTGATAATGTTGGAGGGGTGGTTGTGAAAGCCAAAGTTGTTGTTATATCAACAGCTGTTGTGGTGTAAGGCATAGTTGTGGTTGTTATTTCAGTAGTTGTTGACTTTGGTGTCACAGTTGAGGTTGCAGGAGTGTTGTCAGAATACAAAGTAGATGTTGCCTCAGTAGTTGTAGTGTCAAGCATATATGTGGTTTTTACATCAGTTGTTGAAGCTGGCACAGCAGGCATGTCAGGCATACTTGTGGTCGAAGCATCATTTGTTGTTGATTCTGGTACCACAGTTGAGGATGTTGGAAAGGCATCTGTGGTCACCGAAGTTGTGGTTGCATCAACAGCTGTTGTGGTGTCAGACATAGTTGTGGTTGCTGCATCAGTTGTTGACATTGATGCTGTAATTGAGGGTGTTATAGGGGTGTTTGTCGAAGCCAAAGCTGTTGCTGCATCAGTAGTTGTTGTGGTGTTAAACATAGTTGTGCTTAATTCATCAGTTGTCAACGCTGATATTGCAGTTGAGGATGTTGAAGACATAGTTGTGGAAGCAAGAATTGTTGTTGCATCAGTAGTTGTTGTGGTATCAAAGACACTTGTGGTAGATACATCAGTTGTTGACGTTGACGCTACAGTTGATAATGTTGGAGGGATGGTTGTGAAAGCCCAAACTGTTGTTGCATCAACAGCTGTTGTGGTGTCAGGTATAGTTGTGGTCGCTGCATCATTTGTTGTTGATGTTGATACAACAATTGAGGATGTTGGAAAGATGTCTGTGGTCACCGAAGTTGTGGTTGCATCAACAGCTGTTGTGGTGTCCGACATAGCTGTGGTTGCTGCATCAGTTATTGACATTGATGTTGTAATTGAGGGTGTTAAAGGGGTGGTTGTGGAAGCCAAAGTTGTTGTTGCATCAGTAGTTGTTATGGTGTTAAACATAGTTGTGCTTAATTCATCAGTTGTCAACACTGATATTGGAATTGAGGATGTTGAAGATATAGATGTGGAAGCCAAAACTGTTGTTGCATCAGTAATTGTTGTGGTGTCAAGGAGACTTGTGGTCGATACATCAGTTGTTGACGTTGATGTTAGAGTTAATAATTTTGAAGAGGTGGTTGTGAAAGCCAAAGTTGTTGTTATATCAACAGCTGTTGTGGTGTCAGGTATAGTTGTGGTTGTTATTTCAGTAGTTGTTGACTTTGGTGTCACAGTTGAGGTTGCTGGAGTGTTGTCAGAATACAAAGTAGATGTTGCCTCAGTAGTTGCAGTGTCAAGCATAGATGTGGTTTTTACATCAGTTGTTGAAGTTGGCACAGCAGGCATGTCAGGCATACTTGTGGTCGAAGCATCATTTGTTGTTGATGCTGGTACCACAGTTGAGGACGTTGGAAAGGTATCTGTGGTCACTGAAGTTGTGGTTGCATCAACAGCTGTTGTGGTGTCAGACATAGTTGTGGTTGCTGCATCAGTTGTTGACACTGATGCTGTAATTGAGGGTGTTATAGGGGTGGTTGTGGAAGCCAAAGCTGTTGTTGCATCAGTAGTTGTTGTGGTGTTGAACACGGTTGTGCTTAATTCATCTGTTGTCAACGCTGATATTGCAGTTGAGGATGTTGAAGACGTAGTTGTGGAAGCCAGAATTGTTGTTGCATCAGTAATTGCTGTGGTGTCAAGGACACTTGCGGTCGATACATCAGTTGTTGACGTTGATGCTACAGTTGATAATGTTAGAGGGGTGGTTGTGAAAGCCAAACTTGTTGTTACATCAAAAGCTGTTGTGGTGTTGGGCATAGTTGTGGTTGTTATTTCAGTAGTTGTTGACTTTGGTGTCACAGTTGAGGCTGTTGGAGTATTGTCAGAATACAAAGTAGTTGTTGCCTCAGTAGTTGTTGTAGTGTCAAGCATAGATGTGGTTTTTACATCAGTTGTTGAAGTTGGCACAGCAGTTGAGGATGTTGGAAGCGTGGTTGTGGAAACAAAAGTTTGTGTTGCATCAATAGTTGTAGTCATGTTAGGCATACTTGAGGTCGCTGCATAATTTGTTGTTGATGTTGGTAACACAGTTGAGGATGTTTGAAAGGTGTCTGTGGTCACCGAAGTTGCGGTTGCATCAACAGCTGTTGTGGTGTCAGACATAGTTGTGGTTGCTGCATCAGGTGATGACACTAGAGGGGTGATTTTGGAAGCCAGAGTTGTTGTTGCATAAGTAGTTGTTGTGGTGTTAGACATTGTTGTGCTTAATTCATCAGTTGTCAACGTTGATATTGCAGTTGAGGATGTTGACGACGTAGTTGTGGAAGACAGAATTGTTGTTGCATCAGAAGTTGTTGTGGTGTCAAGGACACTTGTGGTCGATACATCAGTTGTTGACGTTGACGCTACAGTTGATAATGTTGGAGGGATGGTTGTGAAAGCCCAAGCTGTTGTTGCATCAACAGCTGTTGTGGAGTCAGGTATAGTTGTGGTCGCTGCATCGATTGTTGTTGATGTTGGTACAACAATTGAGGATGTTGGAAAGGTGTCTGTGGTCACCGAAGTTGTGGTTGCATCAACAGCTGTTGTGGTGTCAGACATAGTTGTGGTTGCTGCATCAGTTGTTGACACTGATGCTGTAATTGAGGGTGTTAAAGGGGTGGTTGTGGAAGCCAAACTTTTTGTTGCATCAGTAGTTGTTGTGGTGGTGTTAAACATAGTTGTGCTTAATTCATCAGTTGTCAACACTGATATTGCAATTGAGGATGTTGAAGACATAGATGTGGAAGCCAAAACTGTTGTTGCATCAGTAGTTGTTGTGGTGTCAAGGACACTTGTGGTCGATACATCAGTTGTTGACGTTGATGCTACAGTTAATAATGTTGTAGAGGTGGTTGTGAAAGACCAAGCTGATGTTGCATCAACAGCTGTCGTGGTGTCAAGCATATTTGTGGTTGCTGCATGAGTTGCTAATGTTGGTGCAGCATTTGTGGATGTTGAAGACATATTTGTGGAAGCCAGAGTTGTTGTTGAATCAGTAGCTGTTGTAGTGTTTTGGATAGTTGTGGTCGATACATCAGTTGTTTTTGATGTTGACGCTACAGTTGATGATGTTGGAGGGGTGTTTGTGAAAGCCCATGTTGTTGTTGCATCAACAGCTGTTGTGGTGTCAAGAATAGTTGTGGTTGCTACTTCAGGAGTTGTTGACTTTGATGCCACAGTTGAGGCCGTTGGAGCAGTGCTGTTAGAATCCGAAGTAGATGTTGCCTCAGTAGTTGTTGTAGTGTAAGGCATAGATGTGGATGTTACATCAGCTGTCGAAGTTGGCACTGCAGTTGAGGATGTTGGAAGCGTGGTTGTGGAAACAAAAGTGTGTGTTGCATCAATAGTTGTTGTCATGTCAGGCATACCTGTGGTCGCTGCATCATTTGTTGTTGATGTTGGTACCACAGTTGAGGGGGTTGGAAAGGTGTCTGTGGTGACCGAAGTTGTGGTCGCATCAACAGCTGTTGTGGTGTCAGACATAGTTGTGGTTGTTGCATCAGTTGATGACACTGGAGGGGTCATTTTGGAAGCCAGAGTTGTTGTTGCATTAGTTGTTGACATTGATGTTGTAATTGCAGATGTTGAAGGTGTGGCTGTGGAAGCCAAAGTTGTTGTTTCATCAATAGTTGTTGTAGTGTCAAGGACAGTTGAGGTTGATACATCCGTTGTTGATATTGATGCTACAATTGATGATGTTGGAATCGAGGGTGTTATAGGGGTGGTTGTTGAAGCCAAAGTTGTTGTTGCATCAGTAGTTGTTGTGGTGTTAGACATTGTTGTGCTTAATTCATCAGTTGTTAACGTTGATATTGCATTTGGGGATGTTGAAGACGTAGTTGTGGAAGCCAGAATTGTTGTTACATCAGTAATTATTGTGGTGTCAAGGACACTTGTGGTTGATACATCAGTTGTTGACGTTGATGCTACAGTTGATAATGTTAGAGGGGTGGTTGTGAAAGCCAAACTTGTTGTTACATTAAAAGCTGTTGTGGTGTTGGGCATAGTTGTGGTTGTTATTTCAGTAGTTGTTGACTTTGGTGTCACAGTTGAGGCTGTTGGAGTGTTGTCAGAATACAAAGTAGTTGTTGCCTCAGTAGTTGTTGTAGTGTCAAGCATAGATGTGGTTTTTACATCAGTTGTTGAAGTTGGCACAGCAGTTGAGGATGTTGGAAGCGTGGTTGTGGAAACAAAAGTTTGTGTTGCATCAATAGTTGTAGTCATGTTAGGCATACTTGAGGTCGCTGCATAATTTGTTGTTGATGCTGGTAACACAGTTGAGGATGTTTGAAAGGCGTCTCTGGTCAACGAAGTTGCGGTTGCATCAACAGCTGTTGTGGTGTCAGACATAGTTGTGGTTGCTGCATCAGGTGATGACACTAGAGGGGTGATTTTGGAAGCCAGAGTTGTTGTTGTTGCATTAGTTGTTGACATTGATGTTGTAATTGCAGATGTTGAAGGTGTGGCTGTGGAAGCCAAAGTTGTTGTTTCATCAATAGTTGTTGTAGTGTCAAGGACAGTTGTGATTGATACATCCGTTGTTGATGTTGATGCTACAATTGATGATGTTGGAATCGAGGGTGTTATAGGGGTGGTTGTTGAAGCCAAAGTTGTTGTAGCATCAGTAGTTGTTGTGGTGTTAGACATTGTTGTGCTTAATTCATCAGTTGTTAACGCTGATATTGCATTTGGGGATGTTGACGACGTAGTTGTGAAAGCCAGAATTGTTGTTGCATCAGAAGTTGTTGTGGTGTCAAGGACACTTGTGGTCGATACATCAGTTGTTGACGTTGACGCTACAGTTGATAATGTTGGAGGGATGGTTGTGAAAGCCCAAGCTGTTGTTGCATCAACAGCTGTTGTGGAGTCAGGTATAGTTGTGGTCGCTGCATCGATTGTTGTTGATGTTGGTACAACAATTGAGGATGTTGGAAAGGTGTCTGTGGTCACCGAAGTTGTGGTTGCATCAACAGCTGTTGTGGTGTCAGACATAGTTGTGGTTGCTGCATCAGTTGTTGACACTGATGCTGTAATTGAGGGTGTTAAAGGGGTGGTTGTGGAAGCCAAACTTTTTGTTGCATCAGTAGTTGTTGTGGTGGTGTTAAACATAGTTGTGCTTAATTCATCAGTTGTCAACACTGATATTGCAATTGAGGATGTTGAAGACATAGATGTGGAAGCCAAAACTGTTGTTGCATCAGTAGTTGTTGTGGTGTCAAGGACACTTGTGGTCGATACATCAGTTGTTGACGTTGATGCTACAGTTAATAATGTAGAGGTGGTTGTGAAAGACCAAGCTGATGTTGCATCAACAGCTGTCGTGGTGTCAAGCATATTTGTGGTTGCTGCATGAGTTGTTAATGTTGGTGCGGCATTTGTGGATGTTGAAGACATATTTGTGGAAGCCAGAGTTGTTGTTGCATCAGTAGCTGTTGTAGTGTTTTGGATAGTTGTGGTCGATACATCAGTTGTTTTTGATGTTGACGCTACAGTTGATGATGTTGGAGGGGTGTTTGTGAAAGCCCAAGTTGTTGTTGCATCAACAGCTGTTGTGGTGTCAGGAATAGTTGTGGTTGCTACTTCAGGAGTTGTTGACTTTGGTGCCACAGTTGAGGCTGTTGGAGCAGTGCTGTTAGAATCCGAAGTAGATGTTGCCTCAGTAGTTGTTGTAGTGTAAGGCATAGATGTGGATGTTACACCAGCTGTCGAACTTGGCACTGCAGTTGAGGATGTTGGAAGGGTAGTTGTGGAAACAAAAGTTTGTGTTGCATCAATAGCTGTTGTTGTGTCAGGCATACTTGTGGCTGCTGCATCATTTGTTGTTGACATTGGTACCACAGTTGAGGATATTAGAAAGGAGTCTGTGGTCACCGAAGTTGTGGTTGCATCAACAGATGTTGTGGTGTCAGACATAGTTGTGGTTGCTGCATCAGTTGATGACACTGGAGGTGTTGTTACATCAGTAGTTGTTGTGGTGTTAAACATAGTTGTGCTTAATTCATCAGTTGTCAACATTGATATTGCAGTTGAGGATGTTGGAAGCGTTTTTGTGGAAACAAAAGTGTGTGTTGCATCAATAGTTGTTGTCATGTCAGGCATACCTGTGGTCGCTGCATCATTTGTTGTTGATGTTGGTACCACAGTTGAGGGGGTTGGAAAGGTGTCTGTGGTGACCGAAGTTGTGGTCGCATCAACAGCTGTTGTGGTGTCAGACATAGTTGTGGTTGTTGCATCAGTTGATGACACTGGAGGGGTCATTTTGGAAGCCAGAGTTGTTGTTGCATTAGTTGTTGACATTGATGTTGTAATTGCAGATGTTGAAGGTGTGGCTGTGGAACCCAAAGTTGTTTCATCAATAGTTGTTGTAGTGTCAAGGACAGTTGAGGTTGATACATCCGTTGTTGATGTTGATGCTACAATTGATGATGTTGGAATCGAGGGTGTTATAGGGGTGGTTGTTGAAGCCAAAGTTGTTGTTGCATCAGTAGTTGTTGTGGTGTTAGACATTGTTGTGCTTAATTCATCAGTTGTTAACGTTGATATTGCATTTGGGGATGTTGAAGACGTAGTTGTGGAAGCCAGAATTGTTGTTACATCAGTAATTATTGTGGTGTCAAGGACACTTGTGGTTGATACATCAGTTGTTGACGTTGATGCTACAGTTGATAATGTTAGAGGGGTGGTTGTGAAAGCCAAACTTGTTGTTACATTAAAAGCTGTTGTGGTGTTGGGCATAGTTGTGGTTGTTATTTCAGTAGTTGTTGACTTTGGTGTCACAGTTGAGGCTGTTGGAGTGTTGTTAGAATACAAAGTAGATGTTGCCTCAATAGTTGTAGTGTCAAGCATAGATGTGGTTTTTACATCAGTTGTTGAAGTTGGCACAGCAGTTGAGGATGTTGGAAGCATGGTTGTGGAAACAAAAGTTTGTGTAGCATCAATAGTTGTAGTCATGTCAGGCATACTTGTGGTCACTGCATCATTTATTGTTGATGTTGGTACCACAGTTGAGGATGTTGGAAAAGTGTCTGTGGTCACTGAAGTTGTGGTTGCATCAACAGCTGTAGTGGTGTCAGACATAGTTGTGGTTGCTGCATCAGTTGTTGACATTGATGCTGTAATTGAAGGTGTTATATGGGTGGTTGTGGAAGCCAAAGCTGTTGTTGCATCATTAGTTGTTGTGGGGTTCAACACAGTTGTGCTTAATTCATCAGTTGTCAACACTGATATTGCAGTTGAGGATGTTGAAGACGTAGTTGTGGAAGCCAGAATTGTTGTTGTATCAGTAATTGTTGTGGTGTCAAGCATAGATGTGGTTTTTACATTAGTTGTCGAAGTTGCAACATCAGTTGAGGATGTTGGAAGCATGGTTGTGGAAACAAAAGTTTGTGTTGTATCAATAGTTGTTGTCATGTCAGGCATACTTGTGGTCAATGCATCATTTATTGTTGATGTTGGTACCACAGTTGAGGATGTTGGAAAGGTGTCTGTGGTCACAGAAGTTGTGATTGCATCAACAGCTGTTGTGGTGTCAGACATAGTTGTGGTTCCTGCATCAGGTGATGACATTGGAGGGGTGATTTTGGAAGCCAGAGTTGTTGCTGCATAAGTAGTTGTTGTGGTGTTAGACATTGTTGTGCTTAATTCATCAGTTGTCAGTGTTGATATTGCAGTTGAGGATGTTGACAATGTAGTTGTGGAAGCCAGAATTGTTGTTCCATCAGCAGTTTTTGTGGTGTTATACATAGTTGTGCTTAATTCATCAGTTATTAATGTTGATATTGCAGTTGAGGATGTTGAAGACGTACTTGTGGAAGCCAGAATTGTTGTTGCATCAGTAATTGTGGTCTCAAGGACACTTGTGGTCCATACATCAGTTGTTGACATTGATGCTACAGTTGATAATTTTGGAGGGGTGGTTGTGAAAGCCAAAGTTGTTGTTACATCAACAGCTGTTGTGGTGTCAGGCATAGTTGTGGTTGTTATTTCAGTAGTTGTTGACTTTGGTGTCACAGTTGAGGCTGTTGGAGTGTTGTTAGAATACAAAGTAGATGTTGCCTCAATAGTTGTAGTGTCAAGCATAAATGTGGTTTTTACATCAGTTGTTGAAGTTGGCACAGCAGTTGAGGATGTTGGAAGCATGGTTGTGGAAACAAAAGTTTGTGTAGCATCAATAGTTGTAGTCATGTCAGGCATACTTGTGGTCACTGCATCATTTATTGTTGATGTTGGTACCACAGTTGAGGATGTTGGAAAAGTGTCTGTGGTCACTGAAGTTGTGGTTGCATCAACAGCTGTAGTGGTGTCAGACATAGTTGTGGTTGCTGCATCAGTTGTTGACATTGATGCTGTAATTGAAGGTGTTATATGGGTGGTTGTGGAAGCCAAAGCTGTTGTTGCATCATTAGTTGTTGTGGGGTTCAACACAGTTGTGCTTAATTCATCAGTTGTCAACACTGATATTGCAGTTGAGGATGTTGAAGACGTAGTTGTGGAAGCCAGAATTGTTGTTGTATCAGTAATTGTTGTGGTGTCAAGCATAGATGTGGTTTTTACATTAGTTGTCGAAGTTGCAACATCAGTTGAGGATGTTGGAAGCATGGTTGTGGAAACAAAAGTTTGTGTTGTATCAATAGTTGTTGTCATGTCAGGCATACTTGTGGTCAATGCATCATTTATTGTTGATGTTGGTACCACAGTTGAGGATGTTGGAAAGGTGTCTGTGGTCACAGAAGTTGTGATTGCATCAACAGCTGTTGTGGTGTCAGACATAGTTGTGGTTCCTGCATCAGGTGATGACACTGGAGGGGTGATTTTGGAAGCCAGAGTTGTTGCTGCATAAGTAGTTGTTGTGGTGTTAGACACTGTTGTGCTTAATTCATCAGTTGTCAGTGTTGATATTGCAGTTGAGGATGTTGAAAATGTAGTTGTGGAAGCCAGAATTGTTGTTCCATCAGCAGTTTTTGTGGTGTTATACATAGTTGTGGTTAATTCATCAGTTATTAACGTTGATATTGCAGTTGAGGATGTTGAAGACGTACTTGTGGGAGCCAGAATTTTTGTTGCATCAGTAGTTGTTGTGGTGTCAAGGACACTTGTGGTCGATACATCAGTTATTGACGTTGGCTCTACAGTTGATAATGTTGGAGGGATGGTTGTGAAAGCCCAAGCTGTTGTTGCATCAGCAGCTGTTGTGGTGTCAGGCATAGTTGTGGTCGCTGCATCATTTGTTGTTGATGTTGATGCTACAGTTGATAATGTTGTAGGGGTGGTTGTGAAAGACCAAGCTATTGTTGCATCAACAGCCATCGTGGTGTCAAGCACAGCTGTGTTTGCTGCATGAGTTGTTAATGTTGGTGCGGCATTTGAGGATGTTGAAGACATATTTGTGGAAGCCCGAGTTGTTGTGGCATCAGTAGTTGTTGTGGTGTCCACGATATTTGTGGTCGATACATCAGTTGTTTTTGATGTTGGTGCTACAGTTGATGATGTTGGAGGGGTGTTTGTGAAAGCCCAAGTTGTTGTTGCTTCAACAGCTGTTGTGGTGTCAGGAATAGTTGTGGTTGTTATTTCAGTAGTTGTTGACTTTGGTGTCACAGTTGAGGCTGTTGGAGTGTTGTTAGAATACAAAGTAGATGTTGCCTCAATAGTTGTAGTGTCAAGCATAGATGTGGTTGTCATTGTTGATGTTATAGTTGAGGATGCTGGAGACATGGTTGTCACATTTGGTGTGTTTGCAGTTGTTATATAATTTCTTTTTGATTGCTCTGTTGTTTTGTCTTTTGGATTCTTGTTTTTTGTTTTTGTAGAAAGTAGTGTTGATCTTAAATCTGTTGTTAGTTGCACATCTGTTGCTTTAGAAGCCTTAGTTTTCTTAGTTTTAACTGGTGTTGTTGTAAAGGCTGCTGATGTGGTTCGAACTGATTCTTTTGTTTTTCCAAGTACTTTCTTACATGGAGGGATGGTTGTGGAAGCCAATTTTTTTGCTGCATTGGTAGTTGTTGTGGTATCAAGCTTTCTTGTGGTTGCTGCATAAGTTTTTGGCATTGGTGCCGTAGTTGAGGATACTGGAGACATGGTTGTCATATCCAAAGTTGTTGTTCTCAGTAATGTTGTAGTTTTTATATCAATAGTTTTTGATTGCTCTGTTGTTTTGTCTTTTGGATTTTTGTTTTTTGTTTTTGTAGAAAGTAGTGTTGAGGTTAAATTTTGAGTTGCTGTTGTTAGATGCACATCTGTTGCTTTAGAAGTCTTAGTTTTCTTAGTTTTAACTGGTGTTGTTGTAAAGGCTGCTGATGTGGTTCGAACTGATTCTTTTGTTTTTCCAAGTACTTTCTTACATGGAGGGATGGTTGTGGAAGTCATTTTTTTTGCTGCATTGGTAGTTGTTGTGGTATCAAGCATTCTCGTGGTTCCTGCATACGTTTTTGGCATTGGCGCCGTAGTTGAGGATACTGGAGACATGGTTGTCATATCCAAAGTTGTTGTTCTCAGTAATGTTGTAGTTTTTATATCAATAGTTTTTGATTGCTCTGTTGTTTTGTCTTTTGGATTTTTGTTTTTTGTTTTTGTAGAAAGTAGTGTTGAGGTTAAATTTTGAGTTGCTGTTGTTAGATGCACATCTGTTGCTTTAGAAGCCTTAGTTTTCTTAGTTTTAACTGGTGTTGTTGTAAAGGCTGCTGATGTGGTTCGAACTGATTCTTTTGTTTTTCCAAGTACTTTCTTACATGGAGGGATGGTTGTGGAAGTCATTTTTTTTACTGCATTGGTAGTTGTTGTGGTATCAAGCATTCTCGTGGCTCCTGCATACGTTTTTGGCATTGGCGCCGTAGTTGAGGGTACTGGAGACATGGTTGTCATATCCAAAGTTGTTGTTCTCTTTAATGTTGTAGTTTTTATATCAATAGTTTTTGATTGCTCTGTTGTTTTGTCTTTTGGATTCTTGTTTTTTATTTTTGTAGAAAGTAGTGTTGAGCTTAAATCTTGAGTTGCTGTTGTTAGATGCACGTCTGTTGCTTTAGAAGCCTTAGTTCTTTTAGTTTTAACTGGTGTTGTAGTAAATGCTGCTGATGTGGATCGAACTGATTCTTTAGTTTTTCCAAGTACTTTCCTGCATGGAGGGATGGTTGTGGAAACCAAATTTGTTGCTGCGTCAGGAGTTGTTGTAGTGTCAAGCATACTTGTTGTTGCTGCATCAGTTTTTGACATTGGTACTGCAGTTGAGGATGTGGAAGACATAGTTTTGGAAGCCAAAGTTGTTGTTGCATCAGTAGTTGTTGTGGTGCCAGACATTGTTGTGGTTGCTGCATCAGGTGTTAACATTGGTACTGCAGTTGAGGATGTGGAAGCCAAAGTTGTTTTTTCATCAGTAGTTGTTGTGATGTCAGGGACATATGTGGTTGCTGCATCAGTTGTTGACATTGTTGACATTCTTGCATCAATAGCTGTTGTGGTGTCAAGGACAGTTGTGGTCGATACATCAGTTGTTTTTGACGTTGATGCTACAGTTGATGATGTCGGAGGGATGGCTGTTAAAGCCCAAGTTGATGTTGCATCAACAGCTGTTGTGGTGTCGGGCATAGTTGTGGGTGCTACTTCAGTAGTTGTTGGTGCCACAGTTGAGGCTGTTGGAGCAGTGCGGTTAGAATCCAAAGTAGATGTTGCGTCGGAAGTTGTTGTAGTGGTGATTGTGGAAGCCAGAGTTGTTGTTGCATCAGTATTTGTTGTAGTGTCAGAAAGACTTGTCGTTGCTACCCCAGTTGTTGTTGACATTGGTGCCATAGCAGATGGTGTTGGAAAGGTTGTTGTGGTGGATGAAGTTGTTGTTTCATCAATACTTATTGTGGTATCAACCATAGTTGTGCTTGCTGCATCAGCGGTCTGTGTTGATGCTGCAGTTAGGAATGTTGAAGACATAGTTGTAGAAGCCAAAGTTGTTGTTACATCAATAGTTATTGTGGTGTCAAGGAAAGTTGTGGTTAATACATCAGTTGTTGGTGATGTGGATGCTGATGATATTGGAGGAGTTGTTGTGAAAGCCCATGTTGTTGTTGAATCAGCAGTTGTCATGGTGTCAGGCATAGTTTTAGTTTCTGCTTCAGTTGTTGTTGACACTGATGCCACAGTTAAGGCTGTTGGAGGAATGTCATTAGAATCCACAATAGGTGTTGCCTTAGTAGTTGTTGTAGTGTAAGGCATAGATGTGGATATAACAGCTGTCGAAGATGGCACTGCAGTTGAGGTTGCTGGAAGATTAGTTGTGGAAACAAAAGTTTGTGTTGCATCAATAGTTGTTGACGTGTCAGGTATACTTGTGGTCGCTGTATCATTTGTTGTTGACATTGGTACCACAGTTGAGGATGTTGGAAAGGAGTCTGTGGTCACCGAAGTTGTGGTTGCATCAACAGATGTTGTGGTGTAAGACATAGTTGCGGTTGCTGCATCAGTTGATGACACTAAAGGTGTTGTTGCATCAGTAGTTGTTGTGGTGTTAAACATAGTTGTGCTTAATTCATCAGTTGTCGACATTGATATTGCAATTGAGGATGTTGCATCAACAGCTGTCGTGGTGTCAAGCATAGTTGTGGTTGCTGCATGAGTTGTTATTGTTGGTGCCACATTTGAGTATGTTGAAGACATATTTGTCGAAGCCAGAATTGTTGTTGCATCAGTAGTTGTTGTGGTGTCAAGGACACTTGTGGTTGATACATCAGTTGTTGACGTTGATGCTACAGTTGATAATGTTGTAGGA
Organism: Cirrhinus molitorella; assembly: GCA_033026305.1. NCBI lineage: Eukaryota > Metazoa > Chordata > Actinopteri > Cypriniformes > Cyprinidae > Cirrhinus > Cirrhinus molitorella. The sequence continues at coordinate 32,242,946 of CM065120.1, forward strand.
GTGGTTGTGAAAGCCCAGGCTGTTGTTGCATCAACAGATGTTGTGTTGTTGGGCATAGGTGTGGTTGTTATTTCAGTAGTTGTCGTGAAAGCCCATGTTGTTGTTGCATCAGCAGTTGTCATGGTGTCAGGCATAGTTGTAGTTGCTGCTTCAGTTGTTGTTGACTTTGATGCCACAGTTAAGACTGTTGGAGGGGTGTCACTGGAATCCACAGTAGGTGTTGCCTCAGTAGTTTTCGTAGTGTAAGGCATAGGTGTGGTTGTTACATCAGTTGTCAAAGTTGGCACTGCAGTTGAGGATGTTGGAAGGCTGTTTGTGGAAGCAAAGGCTGTTGTGGCATCATTACTTGTTGTTGTGTAAGGTATAATTGTGACTGCTGCATCTGTTGTTGAAACTAGTGCTATAGATGAGGATGGCAGAGTTGTGGAAGGGAAATTTGTTGTTGCATCAGTATTTTTTGTGTTGTCTGGCATACTTGTGGTTGCTGCATTAGTTGTTGATGTTGGCACCACAGTTGAAGATTTAGGAAAATTTGTTGTCGCAGACACAGTTGTTGCTGTATAAACAGCTGTTATAGTGTCAAGCATAGTTGTGGTTGCTGCATCGGTTGTTGACGTTGGTACTGCAGTTGAGGATGTTGAAAAGGTTTTTGTGGTCACCGAAGTTGTTGTTGCATCAACAGCTGTTGTTGTGTCAGATATAGTTGTGGTTGATGCATCAGTTGATGACACTGGAGGGGTGATTGTGGAAGCCAGAGTTGATTTTGCATCAATATTTGTTGCAGTGTTTGAAACAGTTGTGGTTGCTAAACCAGTTGTTATTGACATTGGTGCCACAGTTGAGGATGTTGGAAAGGTGGTTGTGGTAGATGAAGCTGTTGTTACATCAACAGCTATTGTAGTGTCAGGCAAACTAGTGGCTGTTGCATCAGTTGTTGACATTGATGCTGTAATTGAGGGTGTTGAAGGGGTGATTGTGGAAGCAAAAGTTGTTGCATCTATAGCTGTTGTGGTGTCAGGCATAGTTGTGCTTGCTTCATCAGTTGTCAATGTTGATGCTGCAGTTGTGGATGTTGAAAATGTAAGTGTGGAAGCTAGAGTTGTTATTTCAACAGTAGTTGTTGTGGTGTCAAGGACTATTGTGGTTAATACATCAGCTGTTGTTGAAGTTGATGCTACAGTTGTTGATGTTGGAGGTGTGGTTGTTACCCCACTTGTTATTGACGTTGGTGCCACAGTTGAGTGTGTTGAAAAGGTTGTTGTAGTAGATGATGAATTTGTTGTTGTTGCATCAACAGCTATAGTACTATCAGGCATACTCGTGGCTGCTGCATCAGTTGTTGACATTGGTGCTGTAATTGACGATGTTGAAGACATAGCTGTGGATGCCAAAGTTGTGGTTGCATCAATAGTTGTTGTGGTGTCAAGGACAGTTGTGGTTGATATATCAGTTGTTGATGTGGATGCTACAGTTGATGATGTTGAAGGGGTTTTTGTGAAAGCCCACGTTTTTGTTCCATCAACAGTTATTGTGGTGTCAGGCATAGTTGAGCTTGCTACACTGGTTGAGGATGTGGAAGACATAGCTGTGGAAGCAAAAGTTGTGGTTACATCAATAGTTGTTGTGGTGTCAAGGAGAGTTGTGGTTGAAACATCAGTTGTTGTTGATGTGGATGCTACAGTTGGTGCTTCAGTTGAGAATGTTGAAGGGGTGGTTATGGAAGCAAAAATTTTTGTTGCATCAATAGTTGTTGTTGTGCCAGGCATACCTGTGGTTGCTGCTGTTGGTACCACACTTGAGGATGTTGAAAAGGTGTCTGTGGTCACAGAAGTTGTTGCATCAGCAGCTATTGTGGTGCCAGACATAGCTGTAGTTGCTGCTTCAGTTGATGACACTGGATGTGTGATTGTGGAAGCTATAGTTGTTGTTGCATCAGTATTTGTTGTAGTGTCAGAAAGAGTTGTGGTTGGTACCCCAGTTGTTGTAGACACTGGTGCCACAGATGAGGGTGTTGGAAAGGTTGTTGTAGTAGATGAAGTTGTTGTTGTATCAACAGCTGTTGTGCTGTCAGGCATAGTTGTGGCAGCTGCATTAATTGTTGACATTGATGCTGTAATTGAAGATGCTGGAGGGGTGGTTGTATAAGCCAATGTTGTTGTTTCATCAGTGGTTGTTGTGGTGCTAGCATTAGTTGTTAACGTTGGTGTTGCAGTGTAGGATGTCGAAGACCTAGTTGTGAAATCCAAATTTGTTGTTGCATCAGTAATTATTGTGGTGCCAGGCATTGTTGTGGTTGCTGCATCAGTTGTCAAAGTTAATTCTGCAGTTGAGGATGTTGAAAAAGTAGTTGTGGAAGCCAAAGTTGTTACATCAATAGTTGTTGTGGTGTCAGGCACAGTTGTGGTTACTCCATCAGTCATCAATGTTGGTGTAATAGTTGAGCATGCTGGAGACATGGTTGTCACATTCGGTATGATTGTAGTTGTTATATATATATATTTTGATTGCTCTGTTGTTTTGTCTTTTGGATTCTTATTTTTTGTTTTTTTAGAAAGTAGAGTTGAGGTAAAATTTTGAGTTGCTGTTGTTAGATGCACATCTGTTGCTTTAGAAGCCTTAGTTTTCTTAGTTTTAACTGGTGATGTTGTAAAGGCTGTGGATGTGGTTTGAACTGATTCTTTTGTTTTTCCAAGTACTTTTTTACATGGAGGGATGGTTGTGGAAGACAATTTTTTTGCTGCATCGGTAGTTGTTTTAGTGTTAAGCATACTCTTGGTTGCTGCATAAGTTTTTGACATTGGTGCTGTAGTTGAGGATACTGGAGATATGGTTGTCATATCCAAAGTTGTTGTTGTCGGCAATGTTGTGGTTTTTATATCAATTGTTTTTGAATGCTCTGTTGTTTTGTTTTTTTGATTGTTATTTTTAGTATTTTTAGAAGTTAGTGTTGAGTTTAAATCTTGAGTTGCTGTTGTAAAGTGCACATCTGTTGCTTTAGAAGCCTTAGTTTTTTTTGTTTTAACTGGTGTTGTTGTAAAGGCTGCTGATGTGGTTCGAACTGATTCTTTTGTTTTTCCAAGTATTTTCTTACATGGGGGGATTGTTGTGGAAGCCAATTTTTTTGCTGCATCGGTAGTTGTTGTGGTATCAAGCATTCTTATGGTTGCTGTATAAGTTTTTGGCATTGGTGCTGTAGTTAAGGATACTGGAGACATGGTTGGCATATCCAAAGTTGTTGTTCTCAGTAATGTTGTAGTTTTTTTATCAGTAGTGTTTGATTGCTCTGTTGTTTTGTCTTTTGGATTCTTGCTTTTTGTTTCTGTAGAAAGTACTGTTGAGGTTAAATTTTGAGTTACTGTTGTTAGATGCACATCTGTTGCTTTAGAAGCCTTATTTTTCTTAATTTTAACTGGTGTTGTAGTAAAGGCTGTTGATGTGGTTTGAACTGATTCTTTTGTTTTTCCAAGTACTTTCTTACATGGAGGGATGGTTGTGGAAGCCAATTTTTTTGCTGCATCGGTAGTTGTTTTAGTGTTAAGCATACTCTTGGTTGCTGCATAAGTTTTTGACATTGGTGCTGTAGTTGAGGATACTGGAGACATGGTTGTCATATCCAAAGTTGTTGTTTTTGGCAATGTTGTGTTTTTTATATCAATTGTTTTTGATTGCTCTGTTGTTTTGTTTTTTTGATTGTTATTTTTAGTATTTTTAGAAGTTAGTGTTGAGTTTAAATCTTGAGTTGTTGTTGTTAGATGCAAATCTGTTGCTTTAGAAGCTTTGTTTTTTTCAGTTTTAACTGGTGTTGTGGTAAAGGTTGCTGATGTGGTCCGAACTGATTCTGTAGTTTTTTCAAGTACTTTCTTACATGGAGGGATGGTTGCTGCATCAGTTGTAGATGTTGGTGCTGTAGGTGAAGATGCTGAAGACATGGTTGTCTTATCCAAAGTTGTTTTTGTTACTGGTATGGTTGTAGTTGTTATGTAAATTGTTTTTGATTGCGCTGTTGTTGTGTCTTTTGGATTCTTAATTTGTTTAATTTTAGAAAGTAGTGTTGAGTTTAAATCTTGGGTTGTTTTTGTCAGATGCACATCTTTTGTTGTAGAAGTCTCAGTTTCTTTAGTTGTAACTGATGTTGTGGTGTTGGCTGCTGATGTGGTTTGAACAGTTTTTCCAAGTACTGTCGTACATCCGTAAACCATCCACCACACATATACTGTGAAAAGACATTTAATTGTTGTTTATTTATTTTTTAATTTCATTTTATTGCTTAATTTTCATTTCATTTGTTTATTTTTTTATCTGTTGTTATTAGTCTTTACATTTTTCCTTACATTCCATCTTTGAAACATTGGATTATATAAAATAAATTTACTTACATATGGTAAGGAAAGTTTTCCTTCCGCCATCATACCTATAAATAAAATTATTGAAAATATAATTAGTTTTTTAATGTATTTTTTAAAACACATTGAAGGCACCCAAAATATTGAAGAGCCTAAGTATATATTTTTGATGAGTTTGAGAAGAGAGCACAATTGGAATAAGGTTTTCAGACCAGTAGTCACCAGAGATCTCTAGAAAAACACTAACCAGCCATCTAATGTATTAATTAATGTATTAATTTCAATGTATTTATTTATTTGTGAAGACAGAGCTTCTTGTAAATCCTGTTCACATGGGAACTGCAACACATGGACAGCAAGTAACCTGCAAGTATTTGCAAGTATTATACCCACATTTCAGCTTGGTCATTTACAGTTTATTAAATCTAAATATGCAGACGTTGTATATGGCAGGGCCCCTCTCAGACCACAACAACGGACAAAGGTTTGCTACATTTTCGACCCATCAGGCAGGAGACTATGCAGCATCAGGACCCTCACGGCAAGTGCACTTGGATGGGTTAAATTCAGAGCACAAATTCTGAGTATGGGCAGAACACTTGTAACTTCTTCATTACGTTTTAACTCAAAATCAGGACGGGACACCTGAAGCGCAACAGTGCTACATGTCAGTGCATTGCCCACAAAGCTGTTGGAGCAAATGTAATTTAACATTTTAAGACTCTGTTCATTTTAACATAATTCACAGTTTACTAATGGTTCTGTATAATTATTAATTACAAGCCGTTATTGTCATTAAGACTATATTAAGAATATCAACCTTGTTGAGCACACCTCTGGATCCAGCAACATTATTACACTCCCCAGTTCAACCATGGACCCTGTGGACCAGCTTCTACACCTTAAACAGAACGGTATGTCCATTGAGGATTTCGTGCAGAGTTTTTGTGGACTCATGTATAAAATACCTTTCTGCGATGAGAACTATTTTATGGACATTTTTTGTTAAAGCCTCAATGAGCCTCTCAAGTCCAGGCTTCGATATGAGGGCCCACGCTCATGCCTTTCAGACTTTTTGGACTATGCATTGTGCTGCGGGGACTTGTCATTTTCTGTGGGTTTCTGTGGGCGGAGGAGGAACGCGCCACCACCCAAATGGCGGCCGCACCCAGACGTGATTGTAAGATGGCGGCTGCGTCAAAACACGATCACAAAAAGGCGGCCGCGCCGGCACACAATCACAAAATGGTGACCGCACCGGCGTGCGAACACATAATGGCGGCCGATGGGCATTTATGAGTTCATGGATCCCCCAGCACACTCTCTCAGCCCTACAAGCTACCATGGACTTATATCTAGTCTGGGGGACCCACCAACGCAGTCAGTCAAGTCAGTGCTCGCTAACTTTCAGTCTGCCCTGTCTCCCAAGTCTGTCAAGATGGCCGCCGCTGCCGAGTCTGTACCTGACAAGATGGCCGCCCATCCTGAGTCATCATCTGTCATGGCCGCCCTTCCAGAGTCCGTTCCAGTCACAACTATCGTTCCTGTTTCAAGTCAAGATACAGCTCTCGTCCCAGAGTCAAGTCTAGCTTCAGCCGTTAATCCCAAGTCATGCCAAGCTACAACTATTGTTCCTGCTTCCTGTCAAGTTGCAGCTGTCTTTCCAGTGTCAAGTCAAGTCACAGCTGTTCCTCCAGAGCCAAGTCAAGTCACAGCGGTTCCTCCAGAGCCAAGCCAAGTCACAGCGATTCCTCCAGAGCCAAGTCAAGTCACAGTTGTTCCTCCAAAGCCAGGTCACAGCAGTTCTTCCCAAGCCAAATCACGTCGCAGCCGTTGCTCCTGAGTTAAGTGACGTCGCAGCCGCCGCTGCTCCTGAGTCAAGTGACGTCGCAGCCGCTGCTGCTCCTGAGTCAAGTGGCGTCGCAGTCGCCGCTGCTCCTGAGTCAAGTGACGTCGTAGCCGCCGCTGCTCCTGAGTCAAGTGACGTCGTAGCCACCGCTGCTCCTGAGTCAAGTGACGTCGCAGCCGCTGCTGCTCCTGAGTCAAGTGGCGTCGCAGTCGCCGCTGCTCCTGAGTCAAGTGACGTCGTAGCCGCCGCTGCTCCTGAGTCAAGTGACGTCGTAGCCACCGCTGCTCCTGAGTCAAGTGACGTCGCAGAGGTGGCAGATCACCCTGCAGAACCTCTGAGGGCAGCATTGCCGACTTCGGCTTCCTCGGCTTCCTCCTGCTCTGCCCTGGTGGCCATCTGCTCCGCCGGCTCCACACTCCTCATTGGAGTTGCGTTGTGGGTTGTCTGGGCCGCGTACACCACCACAGAGTCCCCAGAGGCGGCAGACCCTGAAGGCCGTCTGCTGTGCCGGCTTCACCCTGGAGGCTGTCTGCCCACCGGCTCCGCTCAAGAGATTGTCTGCTCCGCCTCCGTGGTCTCCTGAGCGCCTTTGGCAGCTCTGTTGCCTTTCTGGCACCACCCGGGATCTCTGTCATGCTGGGTCCTTTCCTGTCCTCTGTCTGTCCCCATGGACCTGGTCCCCCCTTCCACTGTCTGCCCTACTTCTGCGCTCTTTGGACTCTATGGACTCTGTAGACTGTCTCGAGCATCTGGAATCCGCTCCTAAGGGGAGGGAGGGGGGGGGGGGTTCTGTCACAAATCATCCCGTTGTGGCTCCCTCCCCTCTCCTCTAGAGGGAGCCTTCACTGCACACATGGACCATAACACACTCCATCTCCCATAATCCCTTTCAGTGACTCTTAAACTGTTACCTTCACCCCTATTAGCCATCTTGCTCATTACCCCCTTTACTATAAATACAGCTTCATTTCCATTTCACCCTTGCAAAGTCTTGATTTGCCCCGCAGTCAATTCCGAGTGTTTTATTCTGTGTTAGTTTATCCTGTTTTTGACCCTGTCTGTTCCCCGTTCCTGATCCTGTTCTGCCTGCTCCTCGACCCCTCGCCTGCCTTTGGATTACTCTTGTTAGCCCTCCGCCTACCCTGACCCACACGCTCGGACATTGACCATTCCCTGTTTGTTCTACGTTGTTCCTGTTTGTTCCTGCCTGACCCTGCCTGTCTGACCACGCTTTCTGTCTTAATAAAGTTTGCACATGGATCCTCTTGTGTCAGACTCATATGTTACACGTGTTTACAACTGTGACAACGGGCACTTATCTGGAACTACTAAACACTGGATTTTCAAAATTATGTGAAAAATTTTAAGTTCGCAGAATTGAATCTCAAAAAAAATTAAATGTGACTGGTTGCTTTACCTGTCAGTCATATGGCCTCTTGGGCAGGCATTGGCCATTCAAAGCAGCCAAGGTTCCCAGACCTTGAAGGTCTGGCAATGTGAGACTAAGTGAGCATTAACATGCATTCAGAGTTGATGGTAATAAATCTGATGCTGTTGTTTAAACAGATAAACATGAGCATTATAAATCTTATGACATTCTTATGACAATTGCATTTGAAACACCTTAAAATATGCAGTCACTTTTGCTTACAAAGATAACTGTAATAAAATAAAAATCATTCTGAACTGTAAAGGTTCTACTTTTATTTGTGTTCACTCACAATATCAACAAAACGTGGTGCTTTTATAAAATAAAGGGAAAAAAAACAAGATGTGCTTTCTGCAGTTTCCATCTTTGTTTCGCAGGAGCGCTTCTCAAAAACTCAGCTAATATTTGCCTTATCTATAGATAAATGTATCTTTAGAAAGCTTTAATTAACACTTTAAAACAAAATAATTAAAATCAAAAACTCATTATAAAATCCGTAAAGACATTTCTCTCTAAAGGAACATCTAATGAGGAGATGGCGAGTCATCAACTTCATCTTTGCGACACTGACTAAATAATTTAAATATATCCTTACTATTTTCCCTGGACAAATTCATGGTAATTACTTCTGCCGGTGCTTAGCAGCAAGCTGAAGGCACACTCGCTGCTGCCGCTGGGGATACTAAACACCATCCAAGCCGCTCTTGACAGTTGCGGTAACAGTCTTGTGTTGTTTCCATCAGCGCAGCAATTTTTTTATCAATATAATTGATGGATGTCTGAAATGTTTCTCTTAAGCCACCAAGACTTGGGCCTGTAATTGAGTGTTACTGTAAATTCATGTGCCTGCTGTGTTTTCCTGATGCCACTGGGGTGGTATTGGCACTGGTGACTTGGGCCCATCATTGCTGCATGCAGCTATATTTTAATTTGATATACATCTTCCACACAAGCTTGTCACCTACATACTAAAAAACATTAATACCATGCCTAAAAAGCAAGGCAGGGTATATTTTCCAAAGTACTTTAGAACAGCTAAGGGCCATAAAACCCCCTATGAGCTTTTCTAAATTCACTGCAAACCATGGTTTAATGAGGCTTATTGATTTTATAAAACGTCTTAGGTTACGTATGTAACCCTGGTTCCCCGAAGGGAACGAGACGCTGCGTCGAAACGCTATGGGAACGCCCCCGGCGGGACACCGTACTGAAGTGTGTGTAGAATCAGCCCAACGCAGTGCCACATCATGAGCGGGATGACGTAGATGACCAGGAAGCATAAAATGCGCCGGCAACACGCTCATTCAGCTTGCGATGAAGCGAGCGAGCGCGTGCAGGGGGCGCAAGGAGTATGGCACGTAGACGCAGCGTCTCGTTCCCTTCGGGGAACCAGGGTTACATACGTAACCTAAGACGTTCCCCTTCAGTTCACTTCGAGCTGCGTCGAAACGCTATGGGAACGAGAATACCCACTGCGCCATGCGAGCAAGACCCCCTGCTTGTGGTGTGCACATCAGGAGGAGAGTACTCGCGAACCTGGAGTCGAAGGGAGGTCCAGGTTATAAAAGCGTACAAATGTATGCGGAGAGGACCAGCCCGCCGCATCACAAATGTCGCTGATGGCCAAGCCCAAAGAAAGGGCTTTAGAGGCCGCCATACCCCGGGTCGAATGTGCTCGGACCCCCAAAGGGGATGCGAGGCCCGAGGACTCATAAGCAAGTGAGATGGCCTCGACCACCCATCTGCTTATGGTCTGCTTGGTAGCCGGGGAACCCTTCCTCGGCCCACCGAAGCACACAAGGAGCTGATCTGACTTACGCCACTGGGCAGTTCTATAGACGTATGTGTCCAGTGCTCGAACTGGACACAGCAGATTCAACCGCTCCTGACCCGCTTCCTGGAAGGGGGGGAGGACAAAAGGCCTGCAGCACCACGGGACCTGGCGTCGCGGTGGGAACTTTAGGAACATACCCAGGCTTGGGGTAAATAAACGCCTTAACCATGCCTGGAGCGAACTCCAGGCAGGACACCGCGAGAGCTTGAAGGTCTCCCACCCTCTTGAGGGAGGAGACGGCGAGGAGGAAAACAGTCTTAAGGGTTAAGAACTTGACTGGAACCTCCTCAAGGGGTTCGAAGGGTGCTCCGCAGAGGCCCTCCAGAACCACCGCCAAGTCTTAAGAAGGCACCCTAGTGCAGTGCACAGGCCTCAGCCTCAATGCGCCACGTAAGAAGCGAACCACCAGAGGATGTCTCCCAATAGACTGACCACCCAGAAAGGCGTGGTAAGCACTCAAGGCCGCCACGTACACCTTCAGGGTGGAGGGAGCCAACCCCGCGGAGAAACGGTCCTGCAGGAACTCAAGAACTGTACCAATCGGGCAGTCTACATGGTTCTGCAGCCGCTGTCCGCACCATGAAGTGAAGAGCTTCCACTTCAGGGCATACAGCTTCCTAGTGGCGGGAGCTCTGGACTGGAGTATGGTCTCAACAACCTCGGTTGAAAGACCCGAAGCTATGAGGTGTGCCCCCTCAGAGGCCACGCCCACAGTTTCCACAACTCCGGGCGAGGGTGCAAGATGGTACCTCCCGCTTGCGAGAGGAGGTCCCTCCTGAGCGGAATCTCGAACGGAGAGCCATCCAGAAGGGCCACCAGGCCCGAGAACCATACTCGGGCCGGCCAAAACGGGGCTACTAAGAGAAGACTGACCCCGTCCTGACGCACTCTCTCCAGAACTCCCGGAAGCAGAGCAATCGGGGGAAAGGCATACAGACGCAGCCTCGGCCATGTCTGTACCATGGCATCCAACCCCAACGGAGCTGGATGCGTGAGGGAGAACCAGAGCGGGCAATGCGTCGTCTGTTGTGACGCGAATAGATCTACTTCCGCCTGGCCGAACTCCTTCCATAGGAGCTCCACCGATTGTGGGTGGAGTCTCCACTCCCCGGGCCTCAGCCCCTGCCTCGACAGGATGTCTGCTCCCTGATTGAGGTGCACAGGGATAAACATCACTCTCAGGGAGAGGAGTTTGCCCTGGGCCCAGAGGAGGATCCGACACGCCAGCTTGTAAAGGGGGCGTGACCGAAGACCCCCCTGCCGGTTGATATAGGCGACTACCGCTGTGTTGTCTGTACGAACAAGCACGTGGTGCCCCCTGAGGTCTGAGAGGAAATGTTTCAGGCCACGAAACACCGCCAGCATCTCCAGGCAATTGATGTGCCACATGAGATGATGGCCTTCCCACAGACCCTGGGCAGAGCGGCCACTCATGACCGCCCCCCAACCCGTGAGGGAGGCATCCGTCGTTAGCGTTACACGACGACAAGGAGCCCCCAACACCGGGCCTTGAGACAGAAACCGAAGGTCTTTCCACATGTCCAAGGCACGAAAGCATCGCTGCGTGACCTTGATCATACGAAGTGGATTTCCCCTCGGGGAAAACCCTTTGGTTCTGAGCCACCACTGTAGAGGTCTCATGTACAGCAGGCCAAAAGTCACCACGTTGGACGCAGCTGCCATCAGACCTAACAGTCTTTGAAACTGTTTTACAGTGAGTGACTGGCCTTCTCTCACTGCCCTGACTGTAGTGAGGATCGACCCGATACGAGCAGGAGACAGACGTGCCTGCATCGTCGTCGAATCCCACACCACGCCCAGATAAGTGGTCCTCTGTAATGGAGAAAGTACACTTTTTTTGGCGTTCAGTCTTAACCCCAGCTGTTTCATGTGGGCGAGAACGACATCTCGATGCCGAATCGCCTCCTGCTGTGACTGGGCTAGGATGAGCCAGTCGTCTATATAATTGAGTATGCGGATGCCCTGAAGCCGCAGAGGGGCCAAAGCCGCATCCACACACTTGGTGAAAGTGCGGGGTGAGAGTGAGAGACCGAACGGAAGAACCCGATACTGGTAAGCTTCGCCCCTGAAAGCAAACCTCAGGAACTTCCTGTGTTCGGGAAGGATGGAGATATGGAAGTATGCATCTTTCAGATCTATGGTAACAAACCAGTCCTCGGACCTGATTTGAGTCACGATCTGAGCTATAGTGAGCATCTTGAACCGAAACGCAGATCTATAATGGGACGCATCCCCCCATTCTTCTTTGGAACAATGAAGTAACGGCTGTAGAACCCGGACTCTCTCTCGAGAGGAGGAACCACCTCGATGGCTCCTTTCCTCAGGAGAGCGTCTACTTCTTGCTCCATCACCAGAGTCTGCTGAGGGCCCACCAAAGTGGGACGGACCCCCGCAAAGCGAGGTGCACGAGACCCGAACTGGATTTTGTAACCTCTTTCTACAGTCTGCAGAACCCACTGTGAGACATTCGGCAGAAGCCTCCACGCTGCCAGATAATCTACTCTCGAGGCTGGCCTCTGGTGAGCTGCTTGGGGGTGCCAGCCCCTCGACCTGACCCGTGCCGTACCGAATCCGGGCGGCAACTGGAGAAATCGCTCGCCGGAGCTCACTAAACCCTGAAGCACCGCTTTCCTGGGTGGCAGAGTTATCAGCAAGCCCCTTTGAGGGTGCTGAGGAAGATGAGACACCTCTTGATGGAACATGTGTCTCACTTCCCCAGCGGGGGCTACCCTCATACTCCTGACACTCATGTCAGGAGCGCTTAGGCTGGGACCTCTTCGCCTGAAGGACGGTCCGCAGATCCGCCCTTGGGCGAGAGGCCCCAGACCGCCTAGAGCGCCGCCCCGACCCCTGATCTTTTTTAGGCGGGGTACGAGAGGCGACGCTCTGTCTCTGGCTTTGCCGGTATGAGGAGCCGGACGGCTGGGGCTGCTCCCGCTCAGCAGCCCCAAGGACCTGGCGGCGAGGGAGGAAGCGCTGGAACGCCGCCGCTTGCTTCTTCGCCTCCTGAAACCTATCGACGACAGAATTCACTGCGTCGCCGAAAAGGCCAGAAGGCGAGAGCGGGGCATCCAGGAGGAAGAATCTGTCCTTGTCATCCAACTCGGACAGATTCAACCACAGATGCCGCTCCGTGGCCACCAGAGCTGCCATTGAATGGCCAATGGCTCTGGCCGTTTCTTTAGTGGCCCGGAGCGACAAATCCGTGGCCCGACGCAGTTCTGCCACTGCGTCGGATTCCTCCCCCCCCCTCTCATCCAGGTCCTTCAGCAGATCAGCCTGGTACGCCTGCAACACCGCCATAGTGTGCAGACAGCCACCAGCCTGACCTGCTGCCGTGTAAGCCTTCCCTACCAAGGCCGAAGTTCTTTTAAGAGCCTTGAAGGGAAGCTGGGGGGCCTTCAGGGACGATGCCGAAGATGGGGAGAGATAGCTAGCCAGCGTCCGCTCCACCGTGGGCACCGCCCCATATCCCTTCTCACTCAGCCCCACCACATTAGAGTATGTGGATACAGTGGGGCTAAATATACGGGAGGAGAAGGGTTTCCCCCACGATCTCGACACCCCAGTGTGGAGATCGGGGAAAAAAGGAAGGCCCCTCCGCGAAGGTTGCGACTGGGTACGCAGAAAACGTTCATCCAGCTTACTTTTGGGGCGAACGTCTTGCTGCTCGGCGGGCCAGTCGATGTTTAACTTAGCCACCGCCCGAGTCACAACCTCCACCAGCTCCTCATACGCGAGGGACTGTGGGGGCGAGTCCACAGTCTCCTCGGTGTCGACGCTCATCACCTCAACCTCCTCAGAGGAAGAGAGATGAAGCGTCGAGCTCTCTCCCTTGGGGGAAGAAACCGCAACGCGGGCTTCCGCACCTCGAGAGGGAGCATTAGATCTAGCAGATGAGGCATGAGAAAGGGAAGAACCCGTCTCATAGCCCTCTGCTAGATCTACCTGCGATCTCCATGACAGTAGCCGCCGCTGGGCCTCAGCCACAGCGGGACCGCTGCCAGCGGGATCGCGGGGCTGTCCAGACTCGTCAAAGACAGCCACACGAGAGCGAAGCACGCGCAGTGGCAACAGCTCACAGTCATAGCAGTCAGCCTTTTCGAGGGCTGACTGTGCGTGCTCCGCTCTCAAACGAACAACACAAAGATCGTGCGTATCCCCCGGCGAGATAAACCGAGTACACGGGGGAATGCACGATCTAAAATGCTGTTCGCTCGCCCCTTTCTTCCCCTTTGATTTAGGCATTCTTCGTTTGTTTTTTTTGTATTTCAAGCACACACACACACACCACAAACGCGCCAGCTGAAGAGCAAAAGCTGAATGAGCGTGTTTCCGGCGCATTTTATGCTTCCTGGTCATCTACGTCATCCCGCTCATGACGTGGCACTGCGTTGGGCTGATTCTACACACACTTCAGTACGGTGTCCCGCCGGTGGCGTTCCCATAGCATTTTGACGCAGCTCGAAGTGAACTGAAGGGGAACTGTTACCACATAACATATTTAAGGCTAAATATATGTAGTAACATATAATAATACATTTTCTTATGTCCATGTGAACATACAGTACCTGAACAGCTAAAAAAATCTGAAACAGAAAACTTTTAAATAATATTCCCTCTCCACTTTCGGAAACCGTGGGCTTCCACACACACAAGCACACATATCAACAGTTCTCCCATCAGAGAAGAGCTTCTTTGACGGGGGAAGGGTGTGATCTCAGAACAAAAGATGAATGACGCGAACATAACACCAGCAGGGGGGTCTATGGAATGCCAAAGCTGGCATAATTAGAAATAAATAAATATATAAATATATAAATGAACAAACAAATGTAAATAAATAAATAAATGAAAAAAAGTTATAAATAAATAATTATTTATAATTTTATTTCCTTGTGTTTTTTTCCCACATTTATTTATTTTTTATTTTATTTATTTCAGTTATACTGTACTATTTATGATGTTTGTAGTTATTAGATTTGGCTGCTTCTGGAGTTGTTTCTCCTTCTGCCTCTGGAGCAGATTAGTCTTTAAAAGTCAGAGAGGAGCACACACTAGACGACACACTTAACCACTGGACAAATTCTGCCAAACCAAAAAAACAAACAAACAAACAAATAAAAAAACAACTCACAAAAACCACAATGCACTCTCACCCCACCAAAAACACCACTGCAGACAACACTGGTGCTTTTATTTGAAATACCAGTGCTTTTAGATATTGAAACGTTAAGATTTGATTTAATTTTCTTAGTCTTTCCACTAATTTAAGAGAAAACATTAGCTTTCCTTCTGTGTTGGTATTCCTAATAAATACTGCATTGTGTCTCGAATATGTTAGCATTAATCCGATGTTTTTTTTTTTCTTTTTGGAATTATTGCTTGAGAAGACACATTTCATAATGTAGGCTATTTTCAAATGCCTAGGCCTATGTTTAATTCCTTTAATTATAACATTTCTAACACTATTTTTAAACGTTTAGTCCAGCAAACTCATGTATGTCTAAAATCAGGGATTAAAAATGAATCGGTTATAAGTAAAGACAGTATAGTCTTTTTTATGCATTTCACGAGATACCAGTTATTCAAGGCACTGTAATTTCCTCATCCATTTGACATAAAAAAATTATATATATATTCATAATACATTTTAAGAAGTTGAAAGTTAAGATCAGAATTAACCTGCAGTCTATAGGTAGATCTAACATACCATTTAATTTGCAGTGTCAACTTATGACTTAAATGAAAAAAAATAAATAAATCAAATAAATCACAACAAGAACAAAATATTTTACAATAAGAACAAAAGAAAAAATATTTGACAAAATTGCAAAATGAATGCTGAATGATGTTTGACAGTGAACACATCTCCACTGCATCGCCGCAAACAATCAGTTGGTGTCAGTTGCAAATATTAAAAATGTTTTGGGCTACAATGCATGGCGTGTGTGTTTCAGTTGATGATTGAGCCTAAAACATGTGATTAATCCATATCTAAAGCAGTCTACTTCAAGAGAACCCATTATAATCCATTATAAAACAAGCCCTCCTCATTACCCTATGGACAAAGAAATGTATAAATAAATAAATGTATAAATAAATAAAATAAATAAATAAATGTGGGGAAAAAATGGAAATAAGGAAATAAAATTATAAATAATTATTTATTTTTGCTTTTTTTTACTTTTCTTTGTACATTTAT
Source organism: Cirrhinus molitorella (assembly GCA_033026305.1). NCBI lineage: Eukaryota > Metazoa > Chordata > Actinopteri > Cypriniformes > Cyprinidae > Cirrhinus > Cirrhinus molitorella. The sequence goes on from CM065120.1 coordinate 32,258,627, forward strand.
TAATTTATTTATAATTAGCACAGTTTATCAATTGTGAAAATATATTAAAAACACTGAGCAATAAATAAATAAATAAAAACAATGGAAGAATAAATTAACTCAGCATGAACACTTTATTTGTTAACATTAGTTAATGTATTTACATGAATGGACAAGTACAGTACAGTACAATTATTGCACTACTGTATCTATTAATCTTTAATATTAGTTAATAAAAATGCGGTCATTCATTGTTTGTTCATGTAGGTTCATAGTGCATTAACTAATGTTAACAAACCCAATAATGCTACATTAGTAAATGCTGAAATTAACATAACCTAAAATTATTAAATGCTCTAGAAATATTGTTTATACTTAGTTTTTGTTAACTATTGAACCTTATTGTAAAGTGTTCCCAATAAATCCATAGAAACAATAAATTTCTATGGATATAAAATATAAGAATTATTGAAATATTATTTTGCATTCTTCATGTCAATTAATGACAGAATAACACGTTTCAGAGTACAATAAGCAAACATTTCTGATAATTCGATCATTTGATTGTATATTTGGTGTTACTACATGCCTGACATGCAAATAGTGCGGTTGTTATATTTTAACGTCATGAAAATCAGCCATTAAAACATTACATATAAATTAAATTGATAAAACCAGAGAGAGGAATATAAAATAAATGATCAATTAAGAATCAATTAAGAAGTTATCAGCTCAAACACAGGGACACTGAAAAAACCTTTTTTTGTTTTTTTGTTAATGCATGCATTAATTAATTAATCTTGTTCCAGATAAAAGGCTAAATTTCATAATAGACTATAATTTACTTTTTTAACAGCTTTTAGTAACCTACCCTTTCTCGTTGTTCAAATTCATAACCATGCGCATCAAACGGTGTAATTCTTCTTGCAGAACTCTCTGAGATTTGTCCTTCGATCCTAAAATTAACAGACTGGCAAGAAAACAGTAGAGGTGAGGGTATTATAAGTTTGTAAGGTGTGGTAATTTGTGGCTGATCACTGACAGTTACATTACGAAACAGCAGTGGTGTTCTCTGTCACTATTCACTGTGAAGGAAGGGTGCAGCACAATGCTGATTAATACTAATGTGAAGTTCAAGAACGAAAGTGAAAGATGTAGGGTAGAGTAGGGGAAAACGCGTGTAATTTGTTTCTGTGAAACAAAAGTTAAGTGTCTTCAGAAAAGTTATCATAGTTTTAGTGACAATGACATAATGAAAAGAAGAATGAAATATGTCCAGAGTTTTCATGTTATTAGATTTTTATTATGAATGACAAAATTATAATTGGATATTTTCTCTATCATTTTCTCAGTTTAATGTTGTCTACACTTATTTTGTCTTAAACATTGATTAATATTTTAGTTTTTTCTCAGCAGAAATTCACGTTTGCTATCATGCATTGCGGTAATAATTAATGTTTCACTTTTGTCTTTTAATTGTATCTCATTTCACACATAATTTGACCTAAATATAATGAAATATTTCAAGTATGAAAAAAGGTACGAATTCCGATTGTCCGTGATTGTTATCTGAAGTTGTCTTGTCTTAAAATACCTCTGTAAATTATTAAAAATTCTGAATTCTGAATAAACGAAAATGTGTAAATGAAGTGTTTATTAAGAAATGCAGGGAAATTGCTTCTTGGAAGTCACAACACCTATGACGTATGCAGATACAAAAAATTTAATAATGAACTTTGAGCTTCAATACCTTTAAAATTCCATCTTGTGATTACAGGGTTTGCACAGGGCAGGGAAGGTGACAATTACATACATTACTGATTAAATGTATGTTTCTTAAACCTCAATGACTTTGCACTTTATTTTAATATTTTTATTATTATTTTAAATAATCTTTCATTTTCCCTTTAATGTTATTGGTGTTACTTTTCTGTTTGTTGTTCTTTTAGCAAATTCGTATTGATTTTTATTGTTTGGTTTTTATATGATTTAGTTTTACTGGAAAATCTATCTTTATTAACTTTTTAGGTAACACTTTATAATAACTTTCATTAATAAATTAATAACAAGCATTATGTAATGCTTAACAGATCAGTAACAGTTCATATATATTCACATATCTAGAAATGTGAAATAATGTGCTTGTTAATGTTTACTAATGTATTAAACATTATCTAATAGTTAGCATTTCATGTAAATTAAAATGTTTACAAATGTCATTAAACTTCTAATTCATATGATCCTGCACATCTTGAAAATCTACAAATGATTCAGAATGAACAGATGTTATACAATGATTAAAATGTTTTGTTAATGCACAACACCTTTGATGCTGTTGAGGTGTGATACGGGTAGGGTTAGGAACAGGTTTGGTGGTATGGATAGGTTTAAGGTTGGGTAAGGGATTAACAAGCGTACAGGGGTCAATTTGATTACTAATAAGGGAACACAATTCAATCTGTTCATATAGCTCATATAGCATTTTGATAAATGAAGTATTTTCTTGAAAAGTAGTTTTTTCCTCCCCTTCTGTTAATGTATGTTTCAAGTGATAAAAATGTTTTGCAATGTGTGATTTGTCTTTACCAAGCATTTAACTAAACTTAACTAAACACACTTTACATAAACATCGTTAAAGTAGCTAAAAGTCCAGTGCCAATAAAGATACTAAAATAGCAAATGTTTGAACAAATGGTGACTAAATGATTTATAAAGACATGAAAATAGGGAGAATTTTGTTCATTAGGGACAATTTTTGCCATCAATGACTGCTCATTAACGTACTGAATATTACTAAATGTGTATAAACATTTACAGTTGATGAATAGTTTCCACTTTAGATTGGGTACTGCAAAAACATTAAGAAATTATTAATACATGTTTTGTAAAGATGTGAAAATAGGGCGAGTCAGTAACCAAATTAAAACTTCATTACTCAATACATCAAAAAGCCAAAATATCAGTTTGTGTAGGTTGGCTGCCCATTAGTAATATAAAAAATTTGCTAAAACAGACACGGTCTGAAATAAAACAAGAATCTTGGTAATATTGTAATTTTAAAAGAGTTGATCTTCCCAGCTAAACCATGTCTTGCTTGGCTTTGTCCAGGGCTGTTTTAAAATTATTGAACAGATCCTTATATCTGCATGTTACACTCAGTCCTAGATAAAGAAATGTATCAAAGATTACTGAAAATGGAAAGGATTGGAAAGATATTTGTTGTGCTCTTCGATTGACCGGGAAAAGAAGACTTTTTGCTAAGTTAATTTTGTATCCCGAAATATATCCAAAATCTGAAATAATTGTAAGGGATTTTGGTATAGAGGAATCTGGATTAGTCAGGAAGAGGAGGAGATCGTCCGCATAAAGCAGAAGCTTATGCTTATGTCCCTCAGTTTTCCAGGCAAGACATCTGCATTCCTTAACAAGATTGCGAGAGGTTCGATGGCAATATCGAAAAGCAAGGGGGACAGAGGGCAACCCTGCCTTTCCCCCTAGAAAGCAGAAAGCACTAAGAAATTATATTATTCGTTCGAATGGATGCTTGAGGCCTAGCATATAAAGTCTTGATCCAAGAACAGAATACAGGGCCAAAGTCAAACCTTCTAAGTGTTGCGAGTAGTTAAACATATTCAGTTCTATCAAATGCTTTGTGAGCGTCTAAAGATATTAAATTATCTGGATTAATGTTATTTTTGGGTGAGTAGATTAAATAAGCATTAAATAAGCGATGAAGATTTTAAGATAACTGCCTACTTTTCACCTCTTTAATACATCTAAGATAAACGCAATAGCTGTGCTGTGATTTCAGCTACTTAAAAGAGCATAATATCTGTTTTAACTAAAAGCACGTTGGTCCTCAGCCACTTGCTGAACAATGCAGACGCACAGAGAGAGACAAAAAGAGGTGTGTGCGTGTGCTGGGAAAGCAAGACCTCACACTTGTGAGGCAGTACCAGCAAATCTCAGAAACTAAATAGGCCTAAGGTTTGGGCAAACTGTAAAGATTTGCCGCTAGGCACTTTTTTTAAAAAGAAAAAAAGAAGAAAAAAAGTCGCTAAAGGGGTCTGCAAAGTCGCTAAGTTGGCAACACTGTGCATCTCCATTTCTCCAACTACAGGATAGGCCACGGGTCAAACAGAAAACGCACACCGCGTTAATTGCCCATCAATAAAATCAGTGTTGTTAAAATGAATTTGCGTTAACACGTTAATATGTTCATTTTGACAGCCCTACTTTTAATATAAATTCATAACAGAATTCGTAATCCAACACTAACTGGCAACAACTGAACAGAAACGGGGAGTACTTATACCAAAGCAAGAGCGGGACTAATGACTTAATAACAGGGACAAGGGTGTATCAGGACAACATGGGAAACTAGGTCAATGAAACTAAGGCAGATAAAAAGAACAGAAACAGAAAGAAACACAAACAAAAGTTTATAACCATGACAGGTATAAAATGAGGAGGGAAGATTCTACTACAGTTTAAAATTGCTTTAATATTAAAAAAAAGTGTTCAGAATCCAGTTCTTGTCAACTTACATCAGTATTCCCAATTTTTATAAAGATGAACTCTCAATTTGCTGCTGACTAAATGGTATATTTTGGGGGGGAAAACTAAACATCACATACATTTTAGTTATTTATCTCAGAACAAGTCATTGTAATTAACAAGAATCTACAGGTATAATATACAGGGTTAATATCCTGAGGTTGGTTATTATGCCAAGGGACAGGCCACATCGCTTATCTTTTTTGTCACTCAGCTAATAATATAATAACACTCCTATTCTTGTTTGAATGGAGCAATTGCTTTTCTCTATGAACTTTATCAGATGATGTTTCTAAAAGACCAGCACAATATTGTAATATATATTGTATCCTATAATTGTAAAATTATTTTTAATCCACAATGTCATATTTTAATTAGATGTGAGCTGCAAAATAAATAATTAGTTAATAGTTAATAATTAAGGATTATCACAAACTGCAATGGATCTGCAAATAAATGGAACCGCATGAGTGTAGTTGCAATGCTTTAACACAACAGCTCTATAAACAATAATAATAATAATAATAATAATAAGTAATTAATATTCTAGAGTAAATTGTATTGTACCAAAGCAAGAGAGGGAATAATGGCTTAATAGCAGGAACACGGGTGAACAGAATGAACTACTAGTTTAAAATTGCTTTAATATTTTAAACAATTATCAAGTGTTGTCAACTGATAATAATTAAAAATAATAATAATATTAAGTAGTTTATATTCTAGAGTAAATTGTATTTTAGGTTACTTATATTCTAGACGTAAATGTGGTGTATGATATTTGAATCTCAGTTGATATATTACACTGACATTACAAATAAATTCACACACAAAATGACTGATTCTGGAAGGTGTGTATATAGTTTGCAGGAGCTACAGTAACAATATTTTGGCTCTAGCAGTGGTTGCCATGGAACATTTAAACATCAAAAAAAATGTTTCATTTTGTTCCACAAGTAAGTATGCTGCCAATAACTATACAGTAGCTGTTGTAAGTATCTTTTGGCATAATTGCTCATACTGTTCCTTTCAAGTCATGAACATAATTGCACAAGTGCATAAGTCACTCCTCCACCCCTTGGCTTGAAACATTCATTGTTAAACAGTACATTCAGTGGATTCAGTCAAGCCTCATAGTTGTGAATATTTTGTAAGGTTGTTTGCAAAGAGATTTTTTCATCAAAAGATGGTGGGTTATTCTTGAATAATTTTACTGATATCCGATATCCAGGGGCAGACTTACACAGTAAGTGTGGTTGCTTGGGGACTGTTAAACATTCCAGTGTTTATTTGTGTTTGCGCTCTGGAGAGTGTCAGAAGTTTCTATTTACAACAAGCAAAAAGATTATAAATAACTAAAAAACGTAATTAAAATTGTCTTCATTAAGATAACAAAGAAAAGTATAATTACTTGGTGTGTCATGCTCATTTAATTGCTCTGCATTCTTGACTTCATTTTTTTTCATGATGACTATTCTCATTAAAATGACACACTTTATTAATGTAATGCTTGTGTTTTTCTCTCTTAATGTATTTTATGCAATTTCATTTTATTAACTCTGAAGTGTGGGTTTTTAGTGAATTGGTTGTAGAAGATTGTCTTAAGGTTGTGTAGAAGCACAACAACAGTGAAAATTAAAAATGCACCAGGACCATAAAATCACCCAACAGCAATATGAAAGACTGGTTGAGAAAATGTCAAGGCACATTAACTTTTCCTAAATTAAAACATTAGTATTGTGTTTAAAAATGAATATGAAATATGAACTGAGGTCTGAAAACACTGCATTTTCAAAAATTCATTCATATATCCCCCATAAATATATTCCCCATTGATATTTTCTTTTTCTTTTTTTTTTCTTTTTTTTAGGTGACTAGGAACACAAAGTTGTTTAACTGCTTTACAGGAGTATAAATACACAGTTGAAGACAAAATTATTAGCCCCTTATAAAGTATTTCATTATTTTTCTTAACTCCCAAGTGTTGTTTAACAGAAAGATGATTTTATCAACACAGCATTTTTAAATATAATACTTTATTCAGGAAGCTTTTAGGGTTTGTAATACAAATAGAAATAAATGTATAACCAAGAAATTGCTGTAGTTCTCAACAAGTTTCAAGCATGTCTCCTGAGGAATGACAGCCCATTCTTCCTTAGCAAATCTCTCAAGCTCCTCCAGATTTGTTGGTCTTCTGGCACAAACTCTGGACTTTAGTGTGCCCCACAGATTTTCTATATTTCTATTTTCTAGATTCAAGTCTGGGCTTTGTGCAGGCCAGTCAAGTACACTCACTTTGCTCATTTGGAGGTATTTATTCACCAGAAGTAAGGTATGCTTGGGTCGTTATCATGCTGGAAGACAAAATGTTGCCCCGAACCAAGTTTTCTTGCAGACTGTCTGGAGTTGTCTTTCAAAATCTTCTTATAGTCTTCCTTTTTCATGTTTCCTTCAACCCTGACGAAATTCCCAGTCCTAAACGCACTAAACATTCCCACAGCATTATACTCCCACCACCATGTTTCACTGTGGGAACGGTGTTCTTGGGGTTGAATGCCTCTCCCTTCTTTCTCTAAACATAGGCAACATCTCTGGCCAAAAAGCTCTAGTTTTGTCTCATCTGTTAAAAAAAGGACACATTTCCAGTATGCATCACATTCCCCCAGGTTGTCCTTAGCAAACTTCATTCTAGCTTGGAGGTGTCTCTTCTTCAGAAGTGGAGTCTTTCTTGGTCGCAACCTCGCAGTTCATTCATGTGCAGGGCTCTAGTTAATGTCTTTGTTAAGACATCAATTTCAGACTTGGCTAGGTCATTCACTAGTGTCTTGGCAGTTGTTCTTGGGTCTTTAGAAACCTCTCTCACTAGTTTTCTTTCCAAAGTTTTTTTAAATCTTTTGCTTCCTGCCTCTGCCTGTCTTGTTCTCTAGAGGCAAGACCCTGTGACAAAATGTCTCTGGTGACCTATATTAAAGTAATTCTGGCCCTTCCTAACCTTCAGGTTATGATGTACTCGTACACCTCGCCCCAACTGATACATCAGCTACACTGAAATGAATTCCACAATAAATTAAATTCCAGGAATTCCTGCTTAAGACAGTAATTAAAATTGTATTACATAGTGTTTTTACGTAGATGTTTTTTTTAAAACGCCTACACTAATTATCGAGAGAGTGAAAGAGAAATCAAATTGGATTTTTACCAAATATGGAACATCAAACCATATCTTCACACTACATACCCTGATTGACAAATATGCCAATCAAAACAAAATATTTGCATGCTTTGTAGATTTCCAGAAGGCCTTTGATTTAATTTGGCACCAAGGGCTACTATCTAAACTTTCTGAAATTGGTATGGGGGTAAAACATACAACATCATAAAAAAACATGTATTCAAATAATAAATGTGCAATCAAACAGAATGAGTTCTTCACTCAAGTGTGGGGTGTGAAGCAGGGCTGCCCACTATGAACAAGCCTCAGCTATATTTACATTAATGAATTGTGGCAAAACTACTAGAACAGTCAGCAGCACCTGGCCTCAAACTATACGACTCCATTATAAAGTTCCAGATGATCTGGTCCTGCTGTCTCCTAACAGAAGAGGGTCTACAGCAGAACCCTGCACAAGACATCCTGCACAAGTTCTGTCATTCCTAGGTTTTGACGGTTAACCCAACTAAAACAAAAGTTCTAACATTCCAAAAGACTTGGAGTTCTGGGAAAGAAATATAATTTCACCCTTGGTACAACCAAAATTGATCATGCCACAAACTACAAATACCTTGGGTTGAAATTTTGTTTCTTGCCAGTCAGTGAACTGAAACAGAAAGCAAGAAAGGGTATTTTATGCCATCAAATATCTTTCCAATTTGAAATACCCATTAGAATTTGCCTCAAAATATTACAAGTAGTTGTATAGCCAATTGCACTATGGTAGTGAAGTGTGGGGTCTTCTCCTAAACATGAGTTTGAAAAATGAGACAAAATCCAACTGAAGCTCAGCATACAGAGTAAAAAGCATCCTTACTGTACAGAGAAACACCCTTGATAATGCTTGCAGGGCAGAATTAGGCCAATACCCTCCACAATGCTCCACGTTGAGAAAAGAGCCATTAAATTTGGGATGCATCTAAAATTAAGTGACTCCAACTTCTATTTTAAAACCATGAAATGAACCCTGAAAAGCTTGTTCCGAGGCTCCACAAATAGAGTGATAAGACTAACATGACTAACACTAATCAGCCTCAGGACACTGACACCTTTATCCAGAGAATCCAGCCCAACCAAATGATTCATGCACAAACTACCTTACAGAAATGAATCAACACAAAAGCTAAATAAATTATGCTATTTGGCCCTAAAGGGAGATTACACAATATCTAAGCACAGTCAGAGGCCACAAACTGAAAAAAACATGACAAGGTACAGATTTAACGACCACAGCCTGGCTATAAAGAGAGGCAGATACAGACAGAGCAGGTTATGCCTGTACTGTAACCAAGTATGGAAACAGTGCTACATTTAATAATCACCTGCTTTAACTATAATGAAATTCAAAAACAGTTCGTTCCCAAATTTGAAATAATTTGTCCCAACTTCAAAAAGCTGGAGAACGATGCACAAGTTTAATATTTGCTTGGTGAAAAAAAAAGAGACTGCATGCCTGCCACAAAAAGAGGGAAAAGTCAACCTGTGTAGAAGTCGACAGTAATGCGCCCATGTACTCAGATAGAGAGAGAGAGAGGTTTTAAGAAGCACTTTATTACTCTATGAAACTTACATCACCTGACAATAAATAAATAAAAAGTACAAATTAATTACATTAAAAATTCACAACACATTTAATCATCATGAATTATACATACAGTGAGGGGAAATGTATTTGATCCCCTGCTGATTTTGTACATTTGCCCACTGACAAAGAAATGATCAGTCTATAATTTTAATGGTAGGTTTATTTTACACTGTAAACCTGGATTTTGTATATAATTAAACAATTTAAATAAAATATATTACAATATTTAAGTTTGACTGTATTACTTGTAAAATATAGATTCTACTAATTTGTTGACATATTTGAACCTGTGAATAAACTTTAGTTAAATTAACTCGTATTATGAAGTTTAGCTCCTGACCACACCTCCCCACACTGGTGCTGCCAAATAACAATACCATTATGTCACTGTGATTGTGTATGAATTCAAGAAGCTGTGGATGAGAAGGTGAAATTTTACTTTTAGATTGACGTCTTTCTTTCCCTCAAAAAACTGTTTGTGATTGGCGAAAATTGTTGTTGTCTAAACGACAGGACATTTCTCATCCGTTAGCTAGCTAACATTAGTGTTCTTACTCGCCCGGTGTGGATGGATATATCCGCGCTTGAGCCCCTGACCAGCGAGTTCGACTGACATGTTTTTGCCTTTTTCTTTCTATGATTTCATTTTCACTCGAGGAGCTGTTGTTTGTGAGGAGTGTACATTATTGAGGAGTGTACATTATTTTCATACAGTAACCGCGATTCCAGCGGAGGAAACGTTTAATTTAGACATGTCTATTCTTTGAAAGAGTAAGTTTAAGTTAATTAGCGGTATAAATACAAAGATGGATGAATATACTTCTGTTTTATCTAGGTTCAGAGTCCTCTTAATGACTTTTGTTTTGGAAGAAAGAAGAAATGGAAAAGATGCTTTGGAAGTGTAAGTATGATCCTCATAACTGTGATAAGAGAGCACAGCTGTTTACAAATTTCCCCTGGGTTTCACAGACAAGGCTTAAGGCTAGTCTCACACTAAAATGCATGTTCAATCTGTCTTCACTGAAAATACCTTGTAATTACATATTTAAAGATATGTCAGTGCCATTTTCTCATTTCAAGATGCACACTAGTAAAGCTTTTTAGGCATTTTTATTAAACCTATTTAAATATCTTAATTTAACTAAGACCTAGTCCTGTCTAGCCCTGTCTGTGAAACCCTGTCTCTATGTTCAAACATGGAAGTTACACACGAACGGAACAATTTCTTTGTTTACATCAGGTATGTACATACATTTGAATCACTTTATGTTTATTAATTAACTAATAAGTTAATTTGTTAAACTAGTTTTTTTTCATGTTTTATGGGGAAATATTTTCAGGATATGAACATTTTGTTTTGTTGTGTTTTCAAATTAACATTTCAAATTGAAATAAAATTAAAAATTGCATGAATGTTCCGCTATTTGCTTGCTTTTTTCTTAATTTTCTAGCTTAAATTGGAAAAATAAACTGAACTTCTTAAGTTGACATTACTTATTTTTTTATTTCTCCATCATTGTCAGTTACCCAAACCACAAATTAGAGCACGCAGCACATGTTAGACAAGCGTTTGTGCAGCAGAGCGGCTCTCTCACACTATGATGTGACAGACAACTAGTTGTCCCATCCTGTTTCGTTCACACAGTGCGTGTGTTCTAAGAATACAGCTGTGAGTCTTGAAAATTACGGGTGTGAGTTCGGTTATAGAATGTGGTTATTACACCCGTAAATAACTGTACTGTGTGTAAACGCAACCATATTAAGTAGACCAAAACTGTATTGACAACCGTATTCTGCTGCCATGTGAACGTGGCCTTAGTCAACTACTTATTGATGCTTTTCAATGGCATGACGCTTCAATAACGCGTTTGTATCCAGTATAGTATTGTTCCCATAGCAGTGAAAGTGTTGTTTCTCTAGCATTTTCGAAGGCACATACAATATAATATTGTGGCTTGGCTTACTACACAGTATAATGAAATACAATTTCATTAAACATCTTTTACTGTACCAATTTTTATCCTGTTTGACCCGATGATGGTGAATGAAGTTATTTCAGGATGAAACCGCCCTGATTGTAAAGCAAAACGTGATTTGTTATAGCAAGAACGTGCTATGATTGGTCAGCTGTTATCTGATTGGCTTGAGTAAATGGTGGGTGGAGTCCACGCATTTGAGGATAGTCAGCTTCTTTATGGTTTCAAAATCCACAAATGCTCACAGTAATACAAATGCACAGGACACTATTCACAAATTAATTCCAGGCAAAGTTGTGTTTGTGGCAAAAAATATATTTGTAAATATCTTTTTTATTTGCAAATGTCATTTTATTTTTAATTTTTTTCTGAATTTAATTTTTGTTCGTGATTTATTTGTGGGTCTCATTCTATTTATTTATCAATATGTTACATTTTTAAAATTTCTTTACATTTATTTGTGGATCATAACCTATTTATTTGGAATTATGTGACGATTCTAGCCCCATAACCAAGCCTTGACCGGCAAATAGAGTGCTGCTGCCCTTATAAAGCAAATACCCTATACTAATACCTAACACCTACCTTACTAACTATTAACAAGCAGCAAAAAAATATTTTTATATAATAAATGTTTATTATTATTATTATTTTATTATTTTTTATGCAAATTCTGGATTTTGCTTTGTCACAATGGGGTTTGTAATGTAAATTGATGTGAACAGATATTTAAAGCATTTTAACAAAAGGCAACAGCTGCAACAATATCAGTTTTCTGAATTTACATTTCTTTATGCATAAAAATACAGATCCTGCATTTTTTTATGAAAAAAAAATAATTTACAGGTATTTACAGGTATCCCCCCCCCCCCCACACACACACACACACACAAATTATTATTATTATTATTTTATTTAATTAATTTATTTTTTTATCATTTTACTAATTTCACAAAACAATTTTCTCACAATGTATCATTCAAAGGATACTAATTCTTCACAATATTGTTTTACTGTATTTTCGAACAAATAAATGCAGCCTTGGTCAGCATAACATACTTTAAAAAAACGGCCCCAAACTTGGTGGACAATAATTTTGAACAGACACTGTATGATAGTAGGACTTACTTTGTGTCCTTTTTTATTGTCTGGGAGCAATGATGGAGAAATCCTCTTGGAGTGAAAGGCTTCCCTGGATTTGGATGCTTACGACCCTTGTGGGAGGCGGGACAGGAGATATTTGATTAAATATAATAGGCTAATTATTATCTGTAAACGCAACCAAGATGCACTTAAAAAGTGGACTACAATATGACTTTCAGTAACAGAACATAACTTTATATATACCATATGATTTAGTTATACCTGTATCCCGGGAGATGATGCGAAAGGTTTTGCAGTCTCTGTGTCCTGGAAATGAGTGCGGGATAACATGGTACTCCTTACTTGACAGCTGATTGCCTGTCTTTACTCCATATATTGTCTTGCACAGCGATTGACTCTTTTATCCAGAAGCGGGACACTCTCCGTCAAATTGCCAATTGCAGTTTCTCCCATTCATTTTTGACTTTAGAGTTCAGACTTTTGAATTTAGACCGCAGTGCCTATTTCAACCACTAGCTGTCATGATTACATACCTTTAAGGGAATAAGCATGTTGTCAACACCCAAAGCTTTACGAACAGAACGTTGCCTTTCCCAGATGTATAAAGGTAAAATGATGACATAACGATTTGCATGTGCAGGGTAAGGGTTGTGGAATTGTACTAGATCTACTTTAAGTATCATCAAAATTACAAACTAATATATCAAATGACCTGTTGAGGGAAAGGATATTGAATACACAGTATGAACACATGTGAGTCTAGCCTAATGGTATAAGCGCTATATCTTATAAAGGAGCATGTTTTAATTAAGTTATTTCTATTTATTTTTTTAAAGTACATGTACAAGTACCAATCCGGCAGCGAGAACGATCTTGAACTAAATGAAGAAAAACGTCTTGGCATATGTGATGTGTTTATTGAACCAATCAGATGAGAGTTAACATCGGTAAGCCTAATTTGATTTGCTACAAGGTGGACCCGCCCTCCCCCTTATGCTTATAGCTTTAAGCAACAGCCATCTGTTCAGCAATAGCCAGGTAAGTTAAGTGAAGAAAAAAACAAAAAAAAACAAAACCTTTCTAATACTAAACAAGCCTTAAGCATAAGCCTGTTTCATATTAGGTAGCCTTAAACAACCGTTTTAAAAACTGTGGTTAACTGGTACCAGCATGTCAAAATTACTATAAGCCTAACGCAACAGCATGCCTAGCAACAAACATCCCAGACAGCACAAGTACGTCTGGCCGACGTCGGCCCGTGAACGGAACGTCGGCCTCATGGAATTTAACATCTAATAAGCGTCGGCCAAGCGTTGGCGTGTATATTTAGTCGGTGCTCTATTTTCTCAGCTCATCAAACGTCGGCCCTGAGTCGGGTCACTACCTCAGGCCGATGCAGCGCTTATTTGTTTGCACGTTTGCCCAGTTATTCATCTCTTAACAACACACCAGAGAGAAGACACTCATCCCGGCGACATCTGTGGTTTTCAGGTAAGTTTTCACTTGATGTAAACAACATATTTTGTTAATTCTTACACTTAAAAGTTACTCGGCACTCGATATAAGTTACTGTAGGGCTGGTGAGAAAACTTTGGCTCATTTACAACTAACGTTACCTTAATTATCTAACAGTTGGTAGTATTTAAAATTACTGTTAACGTTAATGTGTTTCCAGCAATTTGAGGAAGAGCTATCGTTAGATGCTGAATAGACGGGACAGAACGGAATGCTTAGGTCAGATCAGTTTACGTTAGTTTGTTTGTTTTTATTTCAGTAACGTTAGTGTTCTTGTCCAAATGTATATAGTGCCCGGTCAGGCACGGACAAACTGCTTCACCATGACCGGGCGGGCAGTGATGTTTATACCGCTTTACACAATGTAAACGTCCAAAGACTAAAGCTCTTGATCTGGCTTAAGAAACAGTTAAAACAATAAAAGTTAGGGCTGACGTGTTTGATCCTTCAAGCCAAATCCTAACTGCTTTTTCGTCATATTTTTAACTGTTGCAGGCTCTGCCAGAAAGAATCCCCTGAGCTATTGTAAAGGTTCGTTTTTTAGTTTTAAATTCATCATAAGGTAATAATTGAAAAAGATTGTAAATTATGAATGTAATGTTTTAATTGTAGATGTTTATTTATGTAAATACTGTGGTGAAGTTCGAGTCATTCTACACTGGAGCGGAAAGCAGAGTTGCCATGGAAACGGGGCGGCAGTACCACAACTGACAGGAATAACTCCGTCTCTCGCTGCTGTTTTACAGTTTTCAGGTAAGTTTAGTGCCTAAAATCATACAAATGTTACATAAAACTGTTCTTGACACGTTTCTTACTTGTAATTGACATGTTTCTGTCGAATATTTACTTCATAGAAATGATTTAGTGTTTTCGAAAAAGTTCGTTAGCATCTCACAAACGAGGTAGGCTAACAGGCTCTGACCAAAATAATACGTCTCTAAGGTGAGCTGTTGTTACGGTTCGTTTTTGAGTTTTAAATTTATTATTGGATAATTGAAAAAGACTGTATTATGAATGTAATGTTTTAATTGTAGATGTTTATTTATGTAAATGCTGTGTGACATTCGAGTCATTCTACACCGGAGCGGAAAGCAGAGTTGCCATGGAAACGGGGCGGCAATACCACAACTGACAGGAATAACTCCGTCTCTCGCTGCTGTTTTACAGTTTTCAGGTAAGTTTAGTGCCTAAAATCATACAAATGTTACATAAAACTGTTCTTGACACGGTTCTTACTTGTAATTGACATGTTTCTGTCGAATATTTACTTAATAGAAATGATTTAGTGTTTTCGAAAAAGTTCGTTAGCATCTCACAAACGAGGTAGGCTAACAGGCTCTGACCAAAATAGTACGTCTCTGCGGTGAGCTATTATGGTTCGTTTTTGAGTTTTAAATTCATCATTGGGTAGTAATTGAAAAACACTGTAAAATATGAATGTAATTTTTTTATTTTATATGTTTGTTTATGTAAATGCTGTGTGACGTTGGAGTCATTCTACACTGGAGTGGAAACGGGGCGGCAACACCACAACTGGCAGGAATACTCCTCTGTCCCTGCTGTTTTCAAGTAAATTTAGTGCCTAAAACCATACAAATATTACATAAAACTGTTCTTGACACTTTTCTTATTTGTAATTTACATGTTTTGTCGAACATGTACTTCAGAAATGGTTTGTCTTCGAAAAAGTCTGTTGCATTTTACAGACGAGGTAGGCTAACTAGAAAAATTTGGGCTTTTAGTCAAATCGTCATGTGTAAATGAGAGGTTTTGATAGATCTGTAAAGGGTTTGCAGGCAATTTGTCTATGGGTTATTGAAAGTGGGCAAATTTATCTAACCTTATTGGCTGAAAACAAGTTCAAACGCTTTGGATCTTTTATGGCAAACAAATATTGATAAAAATTGTTCTGCAATTTCAGGAGGTCAGAAAAAAACTCCAAGATTTCAAAATTTCTGAAAGGAGCTGTTGACAGAGACGTAGGAAATACAGGTAAACTGAAGTGAAATAAATTAATAGGAATTTTTTTCACAATAAATTTAACCTATATCCCTATCCGTCTGATATTTTAAATGTATATTTAAATATATTTATTTATTACAGTAGTTTTAGGAAAGTTTTGACATCCAAGTGTAAGTGATACTTTACCTAAAACTTAAAACATAGTTCCTATTAGTATTTTTATATTCTGTATTTTCTTACTTTTTTCCTGGAAAAAAGTTAGTTTGTTTCCTTCTAATAAAGCTGGAACTGGATACTAAATATGGTTGTCTTTGTGACAGATAGCTTGTTTTGTTCCTAGATTTTTCCATGCTGATGGCCGGCTGCACATCAACAGAGTCAGAGTGGGACTAGTAAGTAAACTCTTCTAAGTAAAACATGGGACTAGTAAGTAAAATCTCAAACATGCACTACTGTTTCATAAATTTTGGTATGGTGAAGTATTTTCTATGGAGGACGAGAAATTACTTAAGTATAAATAAATAGATAAATGTAGAAATAAAAATAAAAAATACATGAATGAATAAATAAATTAAT
Source organism: Cirrhinus molitorella (assembly GCA_033026305.1). Classification (NCBI taxonomy): domain Eukaryota; kingdom Metazoa; phylum Chordata; class Actinopteri; order Cypriniformes; family Cyprinidae; genus Cirrhinus; species Cirrhinus molitorella. The sequence continues at coordinate 32,275,089 of CM065120.1, forward strand.
ATATAAATACATGTATAATTAAATGCTAAAATAAATAAATGTAGAAATACATAAATGAATAAACAATTAAATGCTGAAATAAATAAATGCAGAAATAAATAATTGTCAAAGGTGTCTTTTTTTTTTTTTCTATTTTTGTACCATTTGTGTTATACATTTATTTATTTATTTATTTATTTATTTATTTATGTAGACGGTTTCATCAAGCATGCACGTTGCCATGGTCACGTGTCTGAACCTAAGTTGACTTCCGGTCTGTCCTCCGCAAACAATAAAAACAACAGCAAAGTCCGTCTAGAGTAGATTATTTATAATAATTAGCGAAAATAAATAAGTAAATTAGCTAGCAAGTTGTAACTATGTCTAGTCAGTATTATTTTAGAAGAAAATATACCATTAGAAGAAAAAAAAACAAAAACGTTATTTGGCCAAACTTATATGCGACAAAGTTGCACTACCAGACCCATTCAACAAAAGGTTGAGGCAAGAATGCTTTTCTACACGCCTGTCTGATTTACCGGATATCTGTCAGGTACACATATTTGAATACCTAGTGGAGAAGGAATGTGTATATACACGGGAGGCGTTTAAGGCATATCGCAGCTTGGATGCATATAACTATTTTCATTCTGGAAAAGTTAAATGCATAATAACTTGCACAAATGGAAATACCCGTGTTGTTGGAAATACCAAGTGTCAAGGGTGACTTATAAGGGGAGTTTTTTTGCAGTTATTGGTTGTGGATTGGAATAAAAGAATATTTGAAATATTCATTATACATAAATATACATTATAATAACAATAATTATTAAAGAAATTAGCCATGATATATGCCATGTTGTACAAAATACCACTAACTTCACACTGAAAAGACCAGGATATAGTTAATATAATAAATATAATAGCTGCAAAAAGACTCCCCTCTTAGTCACCCTTGACCAAACACTTGGTTTTGAAGTGACAGATGGGCCACTCTGCAGACCATCCTGGACGCACTGCTCCACAGTAACAAAAATCGTACCGACATGACTACACGCCTCTCCATTGCTGCACAGATCCAGATAGACATTTTATTGAAAAAGGTGTAATCTAAATGCTACTGTAAAATATAAATTTAGTTTATTGTTTAGTTAGCCAGCCATATTTACCCTGCCATGCATGTACAATGCCCACTCTGGACTTCGCCGGATTTCCTAGCAATGATCCACGCAGAGTAACTCTTTGAAAGCGTCTGACCCGCCTCGATTTCACCGTAAACAACACTGGTATTTCCATTTGTGTAGGTTAGTATGCATTTAACTTTTCCAGAAAATAGTTATACGCATCCAAGCTGCGATATGCCTTAAACGCCACCCGTGTATATACACATTCCTTCTCCACTAGGTATTCAAATGTGTACCTGACTGATATCCGGTAAATCAGACAGGCGTGTAGAAAAGCATTCTTGCCTCAACCTTTCGTTGAACGGGTCTGGTAGTGCAACTTTGTCGCATATAAGTTTGGCCAAATAACGATTTTTTTTCTTCTAATGGTAGCCTAAAATAATACTGACTAGACATAGTTACAACTTGCTAGCTAATTTACTTATTTATTTTCGCCAATTATTATAAATAATCTACTCTAGATGGACTTTGCTGTTGTTTTTATTGTTTACAGAGGACAGACCAGAATTCAACTTAGGACCAGACGCGAGACCATGGCAATGCACGTGTGTTCGATGAAAACGTCTATATGTTTTTCTGCATTTCTACATTTATTTATTTCTGTTTCCGTATGTTAATAAGGTAGGCAGTCCTAACCTCTCTCAATGCAGGATTGGTTAAACAGGATCGCTGTCATTACGGCTGTACTACTGTGGATACTACGAGTACCATCATTGCTAATGATTTAATAGCAAATGCATCAAGCCACTGCCTTCCGTTTCATTTGGTAAGTGTAGTCGATGATTTAGTTCAGCTCAGTGCTGATATGGATGCAGACCTTGATCCAGCGCACCGGTGTTATGGTTCAACTGGTGGCCAAGTTCCTGATTCAGATCCTCCACTCCAGATGTCATTGCATTCCACGATTCTGAAAGCAAAACCTGACACGATATTAAGCTTTCTAATAAAGGCAGACTTGCTCATTGCATTTTAGTATTCTAGTGAATCTCAGCGTAATCTGTGCGGTTCAATAGCTCATTGCGTTCATGACTTTTCACATGGAGGCTTTTTCAGCGCATGTTCGAAACCCAGACTTTTTTGTTAATTTTCTGTACTTAAGCTGCTTTGGGCAATCATACCAATAATTTTTCATTTTTCCAAAATTGTGTAATAAGCAAGTCTGCCTTTATTAGAAAGCTTAATATCATGTCAGTTTTTGCTTAGGGCTGTGCCGATAATCGGACGCGATATCATGCGGATCTCGTCAGTAATGCCGGTTCTGTGATTAATCGTAAATCTCATTCACGTGTTCATTCATGCAGCCGTGTTTACTACACAGAGCTGTAGTTCACTAATAAGCAATGCAGTTTCGCGTGCATAATCGTTATATCGATATGTCAGTGATCTACGGCTCTGTGTAGTAAACGTGGTTGCATGAATGAACACGTGAATGAGATTTACGACTAATCACAGAACCGGCATTACTGACGAGATACGCATGATAATTCGCGTCCAAATATCGCACAGCCCTATTTTTGCTTTCAGTATTGCCAAATTAAATTACATCTGGAGTGGAGGACCTGAACCAGGAACTTGGTCACCAGATAACATGACCACCAGTTGAACCGTAACACCAGCGAACACAGCTGGATCAAGGTCTGCATCCATACCGGCACTGAGCTGAACTAAATCATCGACTACATGTTCCAAACGAAACAGAAGGAATAGTCACTTGGTGCATTTGCTATTAAATCATTAGCAATGACGGTACTAGTAGTTTCCACTGTAGTACAGCCGTAATGATCCTGCATTGAGAGGGGTTATTAACCTTATTAACATACGGACACAGAAATACAGAAATAAATGTAAAAATAAATAAATGTAGAAATAAATGTAGTATAACACAAATGGTATAAAAATAGCTAAATTATTAATTTATACATTTATGAATTTCTGCATTTATTTATTTCAGCATTTAATTATATATTTATATTTTTATTATATATTTTATTTATTTTATTATATATTTTTATAAATATATTATATATTTATATATACACATATTTGTGTATGTATTTATTTATTTATACTTGTCATTTCTCGTCCTCCATAATTTTCTGCTCACCACAACTTTGTATATTTAATTAATAATATAGTTAAACAGTAATATTGTAAAATTTAAAAATACTATTTTCCATTTTAATATAGTTAGAGAAGGAATACAAAGCAGAATTTTCAGCATCATTAGTCTTCAGTGTCACATGATCCTTCAGAAATCACTTAACACCGCGCTCTTGGCTAATCTCGTTGACCGCCGCCTGTAGCCGTGGTTCAAGTTGAACACACCTATTCTAATATGCTGATTTGCTGCTCAAGAAACAATTCTGTTTCTTATCAATTTTGAAAACAGTTCTGCTGCTTCACGATTACAGCATTTATTTGAAACAAACATGTTTGCTTTAACTTTTGGTAACTGATGGTAAGACACTGATGATAATTAGAAATGTTTCTTGAGCAGCAAATCAGCATATTAGAATGAGCAGATTTCTGAGGCATCATGTGACACTGGAGACTGGAGTAATGGTGCTGAAAATGCAGCTTTTATAAAAGAAATTTAATTTCACAATAAATTTGCATAGAAAACAATGTTAAATTGTATAAAATATTTTATACTATTGTTGTTTTTGCTTTTGATCAAATAATTGCAGCATTGGTGAGCAGAATAGACTTCTTTCAAAGATGTAAAACATTTACAAACTTTTGAAAGGTAGTGCAAATTAAAGTCACAATGTTCCTCCCACTTCAAAGGATAGTTTACCTAAAAATGAAAATTCTGTCATTAATTACTCACCCTCATGTCGTTCGAAACACATAAGACCTCCGTTCATCTTCTGAACACAAATTAAGATATTTTTAATGAAATCCAAGAGCTTTCTGACCCTCCATGGACAGCAAGGATACCACTATGGTCAAGACACAGAAAAGTAGTAAAGACATTGTTAAAATAGTTTGTGACATCAGTGGTTCAACTATAATTTTAGGAAGCTACGAGAATACTTTCAGTGCACAAAGAAAACAAAAATAACATTATTCAATGATTTCTTCCCTTCTAGGACAGTCTGTTGCCATTATCAAGAGTAACATGATGCATGTGCTTTTTCCTCTGTTTGTGTTCTACATCAGCAAGATCACACACGAGTCATGATACTCTCCATAATGATGGCAGACTGTCCCAGAAGAGAAGAAATTGTTGAGTAAAGTTATTTTTGTTTTCTTTGTGCACAAGTATTCTCGTAGCTTCATAACATTACGGTTGAACTGCTGCTATTTTAACAATGTCCTTACCACCTTCACTCTCAGAAAAAAAAGGTACAAAACTGTACCTTTTAAGGTACTGTGGCATCGCTGGGGTGGTAACATGAAGGGTACAATTTTGTACCTCTAGCCAGAGGAGGGACTTTCAAGTCACAGGCAAGTCTCAAATCCCATTTAATGAACTAATTGACTAATTAATTGATTTGATTGTGCATTAGTGATCCTGTTATTGAGAATTACAGAGCTTCAGATGTTGATGTTTTATTGGTTAAAATGATGCCACCATCATGAAGATCAGCACTGGCTTTTGTTGAGCTCTTGACCCTAGAGATTTTGAGGTAGTCATCATGATCTGGCTGAATTACAATCAAAGTAGTTATACGCACGCACGCATGTATATGTTTAGATTTTGTACAATCAATCCTGTGAAACTACAGCATGCAAACAATATATTGCTGGAATAGTTACAGTGAATAGATTTTAGAACTATTTAATGCATATAAAAAATAAATTGAACCCCAGAATTATTTAGACGCACACAAACATCAAGAACCAGAATATGAATCTCAACAATGGTGACAATCAACAAAATGCTTCATGCTGCAATGTTGGGTAACAACATAGTAAAAACTCCCATCATGCACTGCTGTATGAATAATCATTGTCACCACTGTTGAGGATCATATGACAAGTGTTCATGTCTAAAAGCCTGAACCAATATATTTTTCCTCAATATTTAAGGTGCCATTTTTTAAAATTTGCCTGTGACTTGAATGTCCCACCTCTGGCTAGAGGTACAAAATTGTACTCTTCAGGGTACCACCCCAGAGACACCACTGTACCTTAAAAGGTACAGTTTCGTACCTTTTTTTTCTGACAGTGGTAGGACCCTTGCTGTCTATGCAGGGTTAGAAAGCTTTCGGATTACATCAGAAATATCCTAATGTGTTTTGAAGATGAACATGAGGGTGAGTAGTTAATTTTCATTTTTGGGTGAACTATCCCTTTAAATGATACTGTGGCATATGTAGTCCATTCCATAGATTGTGTCTGTTCCTCAAATACTGAGGGCAAATAATATATTTACCAAGGGATCTAAAAAAATTGTGATTGTGATTTAAACCAGATAGTAGCAAAATACACACAAATGGGCAACAGCAGCTGTGGCACTTGGCCTGTAATGACGTCACAAAACTCTGGACTATTGACAGTAGTAAGGATATATCAAAGTCCACTAAGAGAGTTTTTTTTTTTTTTTGTATTTTATTCCTTAACTTTGAAATGGCCTTCCTGATAATGTTCAGGGCGCAGGCACAAATTTTTAGCTGAACATTCACATAAAGCATCTCATAACATTGCACTACAGTTATATGTAAATAAATCATATTTTGTCTGAAAAACTGCTGCTATACTAATCTCTTTCCTTTTGCTTTCCTGTTTCTATCTCTGGATGCCATCCCAAAGTTACTAGAGATTACACCAGTTCCAGATTGGGTCCAGCCTCACTTGTGAAGACTTCAGATGGCACCAACACTCACAAACACTTCAGATAATGGCAACTGTACATGGACTTACAAAACTGACAAATATTATCCTTATATTGCCTTTAAGTGTAAATTTGATGCTTTGTATAAATGCAGTGTTTCTAATATCTATAAATGAACAGTATTTATCGCAGAGTTTCTCGCGTATCTATACATCCCCTTTTATTTGTGAGTAACACTCTGGTGGATGACACAAATACAAATTTGTTGAAAAACACACTTTTTGCATCATCAAAATGACAAGCCACTGTTTTTTTTTTGTTTTTGTTTTTTGTCATGCACCAGAGTTTTGCTGACAAATAAACTTGCTATCTCTGAGAAAGAATAAACATGGTTCTTTTACATGTATTAACCACATTGTAACAATACGAATACTGAAAATTCCTGAACTTACCCTTTAATAATGTTGAAGGTTAGGATTGGAACCCTTAAAGAGACTTTAGTGAGATTTTATCAGATAATATTTCAGAATTTGTATCATATTTTAAAACATTTAAACTTTTGTAGTGTTTGCTTGGTTTTTATTTTGTGTTCATGTAGCTCTTGAAACTGTTTTTGCCATAAAAAATAGTCTTAGATTCTGATGTGGCAATAAAAATAGATAATTACTAGTACTCAACACATAACTTATTTTTTATAACTTATCTTTGAGTTGCTCTCATATGGACATTACTTTGTTACCAGAAGATCTTCCACAATGAGTCATTTTCATTGTAGCCTTGAAAACATGCATTTACTGCATGAAATAAGTGTTCATAAAAGTGCGTATACTTGTACAACACTTAACCATGGTTTTACTATAGTAAAACAGTAGCAACCATAATGGCCAATAACCATGCAGAAAAGTTTTTTTTTTTTTTCATAACAAGGTTGTAATGCCATGAATTATGCTTCAGTTTGTTTGCTGTAATACTTTAGTAAAACTGGGGTAACCTTCACTATAGTAACTATAGTTTTTGAAATCATGGTACATTTGGTAGTTACTATGGTTTTACTCCAACAGTCATAGTTAAACCATGTTTACTGTAGTAAAACTATGTTTTGTGTTCCCATTTTTATTATGGTTTTACTGCAAATGCTGTGTGTTAAAACAGTGGTTCATCTTTGAGTACAAATAATCGTGAATTGAATTGAATGCTTCTCATTTGTAAGTCACTTTTGATAAAAGCAAATGTATTTGTATATTTAATATGTTCATTGGAAATATTAATAAAATTACATTGTTATTGAGATTGGTGTGCATTGTTTTATTATAAACCAGCGGCTGCTTCTGCGGGTGGTCCACTAGACTAGAATAATAATGAGCAAAGCGCCGGTGAACCTCGCCCACGCAGAGCAGCCGGCATTTACGGCTGCATCGTCCGAACGTCGGCCGGAGAGCATTTGCGATCAGCGGCCGATGTCGAGGCGACATCTTGCCGATTAGCAAACGCATCTCTGAGCGACGTCGTACCGATGGAATTTTGTAAATCGGGACGACGTCGGCCCAACGTATGTGTGCTGTTAGGGATGTTACTGAACAGCTACCCTTAAACAAGAAGCAATATTTCCCAATAGCATTAGGCAATGAGAATAAAAGAAACTTAGCTTCATGAAGACATTTAGAGATGAAAAAAGTGTGAAATAGCCAGCTGTGGATGCTTGATCCCCTTCTATCTTACTTCCTCGAGTGGGGAAAGCAGACCTTCTGTAAGCTGTTGTTGATGCAGTCACAGTAGTAAAACTTCAGCGATGATTTGTGGGGAAAGAGCCCAAATCAATGATATATCGTTGTGAGAAACAGCGCTCGCTCTGGTCACTTCTAAAATCTAGCAGCTGATATGAAGCAGTTCATGAACTTGAATCTGGTGAGAAACTGTGGGAAACGGAGCCCTGTCGCAAAATTTCTGTTTGTACGCTTCCTATAGAGACGGAATTTGCGGTTTAATTTGCACAAATGATAAAGCACAAATGATAAAGCTGCTGAATAATACTGAATAGACCTTCTAAGAATGCTGTGATAGGCATCATATTCATTTCCACCTTATTTTGGGGGAGTCAATTGTAAATTTTATGGGTCTGGCTTCCGGTCTCAGCCTAGTCCAGCTATTTTTAGCTGCACAAAACAGCACGTTTTGCTGTATGATATAACAATTTGTAAGTCTTACCATATTATTTTAATGTATTAAAATAATAATAAAAAAATAATAATTGTGTGTTCTTCAGTATTGTATTTATTTTTATTCTGTAGCATGTATGGTGTTACACAGTGTTCTGTATCATTGATAGCCATGTAGTTATATATACATTTGGTCTTTATTATTTATTAATGTTATGATACAAAAGGTTAAATAAGTTGTTTGTGTGGTGCCTTACTAAAATAAATATTTCCTGTCAGCAGCGGAACAATCTTGTCAGAACAGAAGTGATTATTAAGAACGAGATCTGAAATTATGCAGATAAAATGACTGTTTGTTGGTGCTGCTGCTGTTTTACATCTACATGTGTGTGTTACATGGTAAAGTGCATAAAGTGTGAATAACATTACCAAATTGCCCCATAAAATGAAATGTCATATCAAATAAATTATTTATTTGGAAAACAAAATATTATTATAACATGTAAATATTGTAAACCTTAAAGAAATATTAAATACTTTTTTTTATCCATTAGACAATTCTGAAAATAAATTACATTAATCACAATTTAATTTCCTGTCTGTCCAGCAATACAGGTGCAAGAGAATAAATAGTATATTATAAAAGCTCTAAGATAGCATAATCATTAATGAAAGTTAAATGTAAACTTTAAAGAACCACCATCACAATTTGGTATTGGTAATTAGTAATTAGTGTTAGAATTTTTTTTTTTTTTTAATGTGTCTCAAGTTCTCTAGAAAAGGCTGTTTCGAGTGGTGTACTGTACATTGTATGACCGTCTTCTGGACCAGCGTCTTCTTAATGCTGTACAGCAACCACAGAGTAAACACTGAGGACAGAGAAAGAGCCTAGTTAGAATGAAATGAACCTTCGCAACATTCATAGGTTTATATTGAATGCATATCATATTTCTAATATCACTAATATGCATAATATTGACATAATATGCAGAATTGTTAATCAAATCTTAATGATACTTACACAAAGGATAATCCAGCAAGGTACGAGGATGATGGCAATAGCACAGGGAACAATAATGGCCACAACCCATGCTGCACTAGTGCTGTTATTGGTGATTGTAGTGCTCAGCACTGTGGAGTAAAATGTGGTTCTTGTTGCAGCAGGTGTAGTTGTAGTAAGAGTCTCTGTTGATGACAAGGTGTAAAATAATTAAGTTTAAAAAAAATGTACCTCACATAATTATAAAGCTAATAACAGTAGCATTTCCATGCAGATCAACATACCATTATTAACCACAATAAGTGCATAAAGAAAGGCACTAGGTTTCTGGATGTCGCTTTCTGAGAAAACATATTGTACATCAGCCTGGATAGTGGTGGAATTACCCCTGGGGAGAAATTAAAATGTATATTGATGCAAGCAAACCCTTCAAAAAGATCTGTGTGCTTCTTCCTTTACATCTAATGTAACCACATTTAAATCAGATGCCTGTCTAACAAAAGGTTAAATCTTACGTGAAATTGGAATCTTTGAACACAAATGGAGTGGCTGTGGGCTCAGACAGGATCTCGTTCAGCTAAACAGGTCAGCAATGAAAACAAATTAATTGCTGTACTAATAGTTTAAGTTGAAAGAATTTAGATTTCATAGTTGAGCTTAATAATAATAAAAAAAAAGCTTAATAAAAATAAGAACATTTTAAATATAAATCATATCAGACTCACCAGTTTATTTATAGAGTCCTGGATTACTTTATATGTGCCACCCCTGAGTTCAAGTTTCTCAGACATGGTAACATTGTTGATTTCAAATCCAAAATTCAGGGCATATGACGTATCAGAAATTTCTTAAAAAAAAAAAAATAATAATAATAATAATAATAATACATATTGGCTGATACTGTATGTGCATATATTTTTACTGTAATATGGAAATTTGTTTACTGGTTACAGAACAGAGAAGAGAAAACTCACTTGTGTAAGTAACATTCACAAAGCTCACAGGGGTAGCTAAGCTTTGTGCCCTTAGTTCTCGTTTAGTTCTGAGACGTGCAGACAGCAGAGAGTTAGCCAACTGTAATATTTTAGCCTCACTTGGTATAGGGCCCCGTGTGATAAATATGAGCCGAATGTAAATAATCACCCTCCCAATCCTGAAAAAGAAGGTAATTAACAATAATGGTGAGCGAGATGAATAAAATGGTTACCTTTAACACAATACAATTTATTCTTAATTTCTATACGTACACATTTGATGTTTCTATAGGTTTCTGAGTCGTTTTATTTAATGTTGGAGCTGGAGTTGTTAAGCCTGTAGTGCAAAAAAATATTATTTAGGGAGAAAATAATGTGGAAAAATAAATGAATATGTATCAGTAGTTAATAGTGTTAAAGTGTCATATACTGAATTAATTTATTTCTATAAGATGGAAATAACACATACTATTCATAACTTTGAGAAGTTCTTGGATGAAGACACTGGGTGACTTGATGTCTTGTTCCAGGAAAACATAATCCACATTAGCAATGACCTCCATGGAATTATTCCTGAGGGGAATTTAAAGCAGATTTTCTAAACCCACTTGAAGCCACATTATTGCTCTGATTAAAGTATAAAACAAAAAGTCATTACGTACACAAAATTGGCATTGTTGAACTCAACAGAAGTGTCAGTCTCACTCAGGATCTGGTTCAGCTAAAGAATTTATCAAAAATACAGATCAATCATCAGTTAATGATAATATTTTAAGGTTAATATGTCATATGTTAATATGTCTTTATTTCTAAAACAGTCTCAAACATACCTTTCGTTTAATAAAGTTTTGAATGAATGTGTAGTTGCCATCCCTAATTTCAAGTTTCTCTGCCATGGATGGATTGTTGATCTCAAACCCAAATTTGAGGGCATATGAATTACCAGAAATTTCTTAATAAGAACACAGCATACAACACTAATTAGTTGATTATACATATAGTTGGTGAAATTTCATATTATCATCTTACTCAAAATGAGAGAGATATATATTGTAGTTTACACAGTTTAAAGGTCATTCTAAAAAAAAAAAAAAAACAACTAGCAATCAATAATTAATTAGGGAGGTATACGGTCATGTAAACTCTATTTTTTATTTATGAAAATCATCATGCACTATAGAAACTTTATTAAATTTGCGGTGTGCAACTTAATTTAGTTTTAGGTGTTATATTCACAGCAAGCAAATCTAAACAGAAGAGAACAACTCACTCTCATAGATGACATTCACATAGCTCACAGGATCACTCGTGGTTTGTCCTGTGTCTTCTTTAGGTCTGAGACGTGTGGCTAGCTGTGAGTTGACCAACTGTAGAACATGACTCTCACTTGGTATGGGGCCCGATGTGATAAAAATTAACCGAATGTAAAAAATCACCCTCCTAATCCTGAAAAAAGATCATTTAAATAAAGGTAATCTACAGTATAGACAGGTGATATAAATAATTGCCTTTTAATATGACTGATTATTTTTCTTACAAAGTTGTAGTTGTAGTAGTGGTTTTAGATGTGCCTGGTATTGCAAGGGTCGTTGTTATTAAGCCTGTAAAACAAAAAATTATTACTGAATGAGAAACACATGGTCAGTTATGCAGTGAAAATAGCATGAACAGTCATGTCATTTTCATATTGTTTTACTGTATCATTAGAATTTACATACTGCTCTGTAAGAAAAGCTCCTTTAAGAAAATGGTGGGTTGATCTGTGTTGTTAAAGATATATTCCATACTCCCCTCAATGTGGTTTTCTGTGGACCTAGTGGGAAATGTTTTGAAAGGTTTATAAAAAAAAAGGTAAAAGAAGCAACAATACAATAATATATTCAAAAGGATATAATCATAGGATATGACAATGGAAGTCAGTATGCATATTAGGTGCAGTTGGAGAATATTTTGAAATAGCTTCAGTCACTATGGACAAAACAATTGAAGTCTTTTCAAGTTGGATTTTTTAATATTCAGTAAATTAACAATATGAATAAATAGTCATCTTACATGAATTTGGAGGACTTGGCTTCAAAGGCCTTACTGCCAGGTTCATTCAAAAGTGTGTTCAACTGCAGAGTAAAATCAAGACATGTTCATCATAACTGTGAGAGATCTGCATTGAACCCAAACATGTTTTTTTTTTTTTTTTTAATTATTGGGTAAATAAAAGTACACAAATGCTTACCACATTATTGATAACATTCTGCATGTGCTGATAGGTGTTGCCCTTTAGCTCAGGGTCCTCCGGTATACTAATGTTAATTAGGTTAAATGTAAAGGTGATTGCATAAGAGGTTCCTGAGATATCTGTTTAAAGGGAAATATATGCATTGTGTCTTCACAGTCACTACAGTCAGCACATTCATATTTCAAAAGCTTTTGAACTCAGAACAACGAAACTTACTCTTATAGGTGATATTCAGCACCTGCACTGATTTGTTGAGCTGTGACTCTCTGGATTTCAGAAGAGTGTTGACAACATTGATGACCTGAGTTTCACTGGGGACTGGAGATGAGTTGAACAGCAGTGTGCTTGCAACCAGTGCCGAACCAGTTCTGTTCATTAAACTTAAGCTGGTTTTCCCAAGAAGAGTTGTATATGTTGTTGTTGTTTTTAAACTAGATGTAGCTTGTGATCTCGTTGCAGTTGCTAAAGCTTCAGTGATTTCAGGCACAGCTGTGATTGTTTTATTAGTTTTGGTTGTTGGTGCTGTAGTTGACTTCTCCAACAATGTTGAGAAGGACACTCTCGTTGTAATCGATTCACTACTAGTTGCTGTGATTTTAGAATTAGTTGTGGTTGCTGAATCAGTTATATCCATTCTTCCTGTAGCTGAGTATATTGCAGAGGTTTTTGTGCTTGTGGGAGTCAATGTTGCATCAATAGTAGTTGTGGTTGGAAGTGTATTTGTGGTATCAATCAAAAATGTTGGATGATTTGTAGTAGTTGGTGCTGTAATCAGGACCATTGCTGTGGTCCTTTTGTTTGTGGTATCTAAAGTTGTATTTAATGCACCAGAAGTAGTAATTTTAACTTCAGACTTTGTTGTGCTTGTTGGATGAATTTTCATGGATGATGTCACTGTCTGCTCCACCAGTGTTGGGGGGGTTGTGGTGCTTGTGGGAGTCAAAGTTGTAGTTTTTACACCAATACTTGTATTAGTTTGAGGCATAGTTGTAGTTGCTGGATGAGTTGTGATGTTTGGTGTGAGAGTTGAGAATGTTGGAGGGGCTGCAGTGGTTCTAAGGCCTAATATTTTAGTTGTCTCACCCGTTGTTGGTGTTGGAAGTATATTTGTGGCAACCAAAGTTGTTACTGTAAGTACTGTTGTTGTTTCAGATGTAGTTGTGGTTGTTAATTCAGTTGTTGATGAGGGTGCTGAAGTTGAGAATGATGGAGGGGTGCTTGTGTTGGCAATATCTGTTGCTGTTGCATCAATAGTTGTTGTGGTTTTAGGAATAGTTGTGGTAGCTGCATCAGATGCACTTTTGTCAGCCAAAGATGTTGTTGTTGCACCAGTAGTTGTTTTTGAAACTACTGTTGGTGTTTGAGGTGAAGTTGTGGTTGCTGCTATATTTGAGGATGTTGAATGGGTGGTTGTGGCAGTCAAAGTTTGTGCTATTGTTAAAGATGTTGGAGATGTGGCTAAAGTTGTTACTGCCTTATCATTAGCTGTACTTGGAAGTGCTGTAGTGGTTTCAACCACAGTAAGTGTTGTAGGATTGTTTGTTGTTGTGGAAACCAAAGTTGTAGTTGTCTCAACAATAGTAGCATTTGTTGGTACTGTTTTTGTTTCAGACATAGCTGTGACTGCTGCATCAGGTGTTGACATTGGTAGTACAGATAAAAACGTTGGAGGTGTACTTTTGGCAGCTAAAATTGTTGCTGTTTCACCAATAGTTGATGTTGGAAGTACTGTTGTAAATTCCGATCGTGCTACAATTGAGGATATTGGAGGGGTGGTTGTCTTAACCAAATTTGTTGTTGTTGCACCAGTAGTTGGTGTGGTATCAGGCTTAGTTATGGTTCCTGCTATAGCTGATGATGTTGGAGGAGTGCTAGTGGTAGCTAAAGTTGTTTTTGTTTCACTAATATGTGTGGTGGTGTCAGCCATGGTTGTGGCTGCTGTATTAATTGTTGACATTATTGCTACAGGTAAGGACGTAATTTTCCCACTAGTAGTTATTGTTGAAAGTATTGTGGTCTCAGTCACATTTGTGGGTGTTGGATGATTTGTTGTCATTGTGCTATCAGAAGCCAATGTTGTTGTCATTACACCAAGAGATGTGGTTGGAAGTACTGTTGTTGTTTCAGGGAGAGTTGTGGTTACTGCATCAGATGTCAACATTGGTGCTATAGATGAGGATGGCGGAGGCGTGTTTGTGGTTGTGGCAACCATAGTTGTTTTTGATGCACCATTACTTGTGGTTGTGTCAGGCAAAGTTGTAGCTGCCACATCAGTGTAAGTGGTTGGCCCTGTAGTTAAAAGTGTTGTGTTTTTGCTAGCCAAAGTTGTAGTTATCTCACCTACAGTTGTTGAAAGTGTTGTGGTTTCAACCACAATATTAGTTTTTGGATAACTTGTAGTCAGAGTGGTTTTAGAATCCAAAGTTGTATTTGTTTCAACAGCAGCTGTTATTGGAAATGCTGTTTTGGATTCAGTCACAGCAATACTTGTAGGATTAATTGTTGTTGTGGATGCTACATCTGCAGTTGTCTCAAATATAGTAGCAGGGTTTGTAAGTATTGTTGTTGTTTCAGGTACATTTGCGGTTACTGCTTTAGTTGCCAATGTTGGTGCTATAGTCAAGGAAGTTGGAGGGGTGTTTGTGTTAGCCCAAGTTATTGCTGTCGTACCAGTAGTTGTGCTTTCAGGAGGGATTGTGGTGGAGGCATCAGCTGTTGATGTTGGTGCTACAACTGATGTTGCAGGAGTGTTTGTGTAAGGTAAAACTGTTGTTGTTGCACCATTATATAAAGGGGTGTAAGGCATAGTTGTGGTTGCAGAATCAGTTGTTAAAGATGGTGTAAAATTTGTGCTTGTTGTAGACAGGGTTGTTGTTGTTGCACCAATAAGAGTTGTTGGAATTATTGTTTTTGTTTGAGTCATAGTTGTGGTTGCTGTATCAGTTCTTAATGTTGGAGGGGTGGTTGTGGATGCCAATGTTGCTATGGCATCAACAGTTGTTGTGGTGTCAGACACAGTTTTTGTTTCTACATCAGTTGTCAACATTGATACTGCACTTGAGGATGTTGAAAATATAATTGTGGAAACCAAAGTTATTGGTGCATTATTAGTTTTTGTGGTATCAGGTATAGTTGCTGTTGTGGAAGCCAAAGTTGTTATTGTTGCTGAATCAGTAGTTGCTTTGGTGTCAGGCAGAGTTGTGGTTGCAGCCTCAGTTGTTGATGTTGGAGGGGTGGCTGTGGAAGCCAAAGATGTGGCATCAGTAGTTGCTGTGGTATCAGGCAAACTTGTTGTTGCTGCATCAATTGTCTTTGATGCCACAGTTGAGGATGTTGGAGGGTTAGCTGTAGAAGACAAAGTTGTTGTTTCATCAGTAGTTGCTTTGGTCTCAAGCATACTTGTTATTGCTGCCTCAGTTTGTGATGTTGGTGCCACAGTGGAAGATGTTGAAGGGGTGGTTGTGGAAGCCAGAGTTGTTGCATCAGTAGTTCCTGTGGTATCAGGCATAGTTTTGGTTATAGCCTCAGTTGTGGATGTTGAAGGGGTGGCTGTGGAACCCAAACTTCTCGTTGTTGCATGAGTAGTTGTTGTAGAGTAAAATATAGTTGTGATTACTGCATCAGTTGTCGATGTTGGTGCTAAAGTTGAGGATGCTGGAGGGGTTGTTGTGGAAGCCAAAGTTGTTGTATCAGTAGTTTTTGTGCTGTCAGACATGACTGTGCTTGCTATATTAGTTGTTGACACTGGAGGGGTGGATGTGGAAAATAAAGTTGTGGCATCAGCAGTTGCTGTGGTGTCAGGCATGGTTGTGGTTGCAGCCTCAGATGTTGATGTTGAAGGGGTGGTTGTGGAAGCCAAAGTTGTTGTTGTTGCATCAATAATTGGTGTAGAGTAAAATATAGTTGTGGTTACTGCACCACTTGTCAATGTTGGTGCCATAGCAGAAGATGTTGGAAAGGTGGTTGTGATAGCTGAAGTTGTTAATGCATCAGTATTTGCTGTGCCGTCAGGCATACTTGTTGTTTTTGCATCAGTTGTCAATGTTGGTGCCACAGTGGAGGATGTTGGAGAGGTGGATGTGGAAGCCAAAGTTGTTGAATCAGTAGTTGCTGTGGTGTCAGGAATAGTTGTGGCTGATGCATCATTCATTGGTGTTGTAGTTGAGGATGTTGGAGGGGTGGTTTTAGAAGACAAAGTTGTTTTTTCATCAGTAGTTGCTTTGGTCTCAAGCATACTTGTCGTTGCTGCCACAGTTGTCTTTGATGTTGGTTCCACAATGGAGAATGTGGGAGGAGTGGTTGTGGAAGCCAAAGTTGTTGCATCAGTAATTACTGTGGTGTCAGACAAACTTGTTGTTGCTACATCAGTTGTTGTTAACGTTGGTGAAATAGTCAATGATGTTGGAGAGGTGGCTGTGGAAGCCAAAGGTGTTGATTCATCAGTAGTTGTTTTGTTCTTCATCATACTTGTTGTTGCTGCCTCAGTTATCTTTGATGTTGGTGCCACAGTGGACGATGTTGGAGAGGTGGCTGTTGTGGAAGCCAAAGTTGTTATTGTTGCTGCATCAGTAGTTGCTTTGGTGTCAGGCAGAGTTGTGGTTGCAGCCTCAGTTGTTGATGTAGGAGGGGTGGCTGTGGAAGCCAAAGATGTGGCATCAGTAGTTGCTGTGGTATCAGGCAAACTTGTTACTGCATCAGTTGTCATTGACGTTGGTGCCACAGTGGAAGATGTTGAAGAGGTGGTTGTGGAAGCCAAAGTTGTTGCATCAGTAGTTTCTGTGGTGTCAGACATAGTTGTGGATGCGGCCTCAGTTGTTGATGTTGGAGGGGTGGTTTTAGAAGACAAAGTTGTTGTTTCATCAGTAGTTGCTTTGGTCTCAAGCATACTTGTTGTTGCTGCCTCAGTTATCTTTGATGTTGGTGCAACATTGGAAGATGTTGGAGAGGGTGTTGAGGAAGCCAAATTTGTTGCATCAGAGGTTGCTGTGGTGTCAGGCAAACTTGTTGTTGCTGCATAAGTTGTCGTTGAGGTTAGTGCCACAGTTGAGGTTCTTGGAGAGGTGGTTTTAGAAGACAAAGTTGTTGTTTCATCAGTAGTTGCTTTGGTCTCAAGCATACTTCTTGTTGCTGCCTCAGTTGTCTTTGATGTCGGTGTCACATTGGTGGATGTTCGAGGGGTGGTTGTGGAATCCAAAGTTGTTGCATCAGTAGTTTTTGCTGTGTCAGGTATAGTTGCAGATGCAGCCTCAGATGTTGGTGTTGAAGGGGTGGCTGTGGAAGCCAAAGTTGTTGTTGTTGAATCAGTAGTTGTTGTAGAGTCAGATATAGTTGCCGTTACTACATAAGTTGTCGATGTTGGTTCTAGAGTTGAGGATGATGGAGGGGTTGTTGTGGAAGCCAGAGTTGTTGCATCAGTAGTTGCTGTGGTGTCAGGAATAGTTGTGGTTGATACATCAGTCACTGGTGTTGTAGTTGAGGAAGTTCGAGGGGTGGTTGTGGAAGCCAAAGTTGTTGCATCAGTAGTTGCTGTGCTATCAGGCAAACTTGTTGTTTCTGCATTTGTTATCGTTGACGTTGGTGCCACAGTGGAGAATGTTGGAGGGGTGGTTGTAGAAGCCAGAGTTGTTGTTTCATCTGTAGTTGCTTTGTTCTCAAGCATACTTGTTGTTGCTGCATTTGTTGTCATTGACGTTGGTGCCACAGTGGAGTATGTTGGAGGGGTGGTTGTGGAAGCCAAAGTTGTTGAATCAGTAGTTGCTGTAGTGTCAAGGATAGTTGTCATTGAAGCATCAGTCATTGGTGTTGCACTTGAGGATGTTGGAGGGCTGGTTGTGGAAGCCAGTGTTGTTGTTGCATCAGTAGTTGCTGTGGTGTCAGGCATAGTTGTGGTTGCAGCCTCATTTGTTGATGTTGAAGGGGTGGTTGTGGAATTCAAAATTGCTGTTGTTGCACCAATAGTTGTTGTAGAGTCAAATATAGTTGTGGTCACTGTATCAGTTGTCGATGCTGGTGCCACAGTGGAGGATGTTGGAAAGGTGATTGTGGAAGCCAAAGTTGTTACATCAGTAGTTAATGTTGTTTCAGGGATATTTGTTGTTGCTACATCAGTTTTCATTGACGTTGTAGCCATAGTGGAGGATGTTGGATGGGTGGTTGTGGAAGACAAAGTTGTTGCATCAGTAGTTGCTGTGGTGTCAGGAATAGTTGTGGTTGATGCATCAGTCATTGGTGTTGTAGTTGAGGATGTTGGAGGGGTGGTTTTAGAAGACATAGTTGTTTTTTCATCAGTAGTTGTTTTGGTCTCAAGCATACTTGTCATTTCTTCCTCAGTTGTCTTTGATGTTGTTTCCACAATGGAGGATGTTGGAGGGGTGGTTGTGGAAGCCAAAGTTGTTGTTGTTGAATCAGTAGTTGTTGTAGAGTCAGATGTAGTTGTCGATACTACATAAGTTGTCGATGTTGGTTCTAGAGTTGAGGATGATGGAAGGGTTATTGTGGAACCCAAAGTTGTTGCATCAGTAGTTGCTTTGGTCTCAATCATATTTGATGTTGTTGCGTCAGTTATCTTTGATGTTGGTGCAACAGTGAAGGATGTTAGAGGGGTGGTTGTGGAAGCCAAAGTTGTTGCATCAGTAGTTGCTGTGGTGTCAGAAAAACTTGTTATTACTGCATCAGTTGTCGTTAACCTTGGTGCCACAGTCGATGATGTTGGAGCGATTGTTGTGGAATCCAAAGGTGTTATATCAGTAGTTGTTGTGCCGTCAGACATGGTTGAGGTTGATGCCTCAGTTGTCGTTGAGAGGGTGGTTGTGGAAGCTACCTTTGTTGTTTCATCAGTAGTTGCTGTGGTGTCATGAATCGTTGTGGTTGATGCATCAGACATTGTTGTTGCCCTTGAGGATGTTAGAGGGCTGGTTGTGGAAGCTAGTGTTGTTGATGCATCAGTAGTGGTTGTAGAGTCAAATATAGTTTTGGTTACTGCATGAGTTGGGGATCTTGGTGCCACAGTGGAGGATGCATCAGTCATTGGTGTTGTAGTTGAGGATGTTGGAAGGGTAGTTGTGAAAATCAAAGTTGCTGTTTTATCGGTAGTTGCTGTGGTGTCAGGCATACTTGTTGTTGATGCATCAGTTGTCGTTGACATTGGAGCCACAGTGGAGGATGTTGGAGGGGTGGTTGTAGAAGCCAAAGTTGTTGCATCAGTACTTGCTGTGGTGTCAGGTACACTTGTTGTTGCTACATCAGTTGTCATTGACGTTGGAGCCACAGTGGAGGATGTTGGAGGGGTGGTTGGGGAAGACAAAGATGTTACATGAGTAGTTGATGTGGTGTCAGGCATACTTGCTGCTGCATTAGTTGTTGATGATGTTGGTGCCACGGTGGAGGATTTTGGAGAGGTGGTTGTAGAAGCCAAAATTGTTACATCAGTAGTTGCTGTGGTCTCAAACATACTTGTTGTTTCTGCCTCAGTTGTTGTTGATGTTTGTGCCACTGTGGAAGATATTGGAGGGGTGGATGTGGAAGCCAAAGTTGTTACTTCAGTAGTTGCTGTGGTGTCAGGTACACTTGTTGCTACATCAGTTGTTGTTGATGTTGGAGACACAGTGGAGGATGTTGGAGGGGTGGTTGTAAAAGCCAAAATTGTTACATCAGTAGTTCCTGTGGTGTCAGGCATACTTGTTGCTGCATCAGTTGTCGATGACGTTGGTGCCACGGTGGAGGATGTTGGAGGGGTGGTTGTAGAAGCCAAAGTTCTTACATCAGTAGTTGCTGTGGTGTAAGGTACACTTGTTGTTGCTACATCAGTTGTCATTGACATTGGAGCCACAGTGGAGGATGTTGGAGGGGTGGTTGTGGAGGACAAAGTTGTTGAATCAGTAGTTGCTGTGGTCTCAAACATACGTGTTGTTTCTGCCTCAGTTGTTGTTGATGACGTTTGTGGCACTGTGGAGGATGTTGGAGGGGTGAATGTGGAAGCCAAAATTGTTATATCAGTAGTTGCTATGGTCTCAAACATACTTCTTGTTTCTGCCTCAGTTGTTGTTGATGTTTGTGCCACTGAGAACGATGTTGGAGGAGTGGTTGTAGAAGCCAAAATTGTTACATCAGTAGTTGCTGTGGTGTCAGGTACACTTGTTGTTGCTACATCAGTTGTCATTGACATTGGAGCCACAGTGGAGGATGTTTGAGGGGTGGTTGTGGAGGACAAAGTTGTTGCATCAGTAGTTGCTGTGGTCTCAAACACACTTGCTGTTTCTGCATCAGTTGTTGTTGACATTGATGCCATGGTGGAGGACGTTAGAGGGGTGGTTGTAGAAGCCAAAGTGGTTGATGCATCAGTCATTGGTGTTTCACTTGAGGATGTTGGATGGCTGGTTATGAAAGCCAGTGTTCTTGTTGCATCAGTACTTGTTTTAGAGTCAAATATAGTTGTGGTTACTGCATGAGTTGTCGATGTTGGTACCACAGTAGAGGATGTTAGAGGTGTGGTTGTAGAAGCCAAAGTTGTCGTTTCATCAGTAGTTGCTGTTGTCTCAAACATACTTTTTGTTGCTACATCAGTTGTTGTTGATGTTTGTGCCACAGTGGATGATATTGGAGGGGTGGTTGTGGAAGCCAAAGTTGTTGCATTAGTAGTTGCTGTGGTGTCAGGTACACTTGTTGCTACATCACTTGTCGTTGATGTTGGAGACACAGTGGAGGATGTTGGACGGGTTGTTGTAGAAGCCAAAGATGTTACATCAGTAGTTGCTGTTGTGTCAGGGATAGTTGTGGTGGAGGCATCAGTCATTGGTTTTGTAGTTGAGGACGTTGGAAGGGTAGTTGTGAAAATCAAAGTTATAGTTTCATCAGCAGTTGCTGTGGTGTCAGGCATACTTGTTGTTGATGCATCAGTTGTCGTTGACATTGGAGCCACAGTGGAGGGTGTTGGAGGGGTGGTTATAGAAGCCAAAGTTGTTACATCAGTACTTGCTGTGGTCTCGAACATACTTCTTGTTTCTGCCTCAGTTTTTGTTGATGTTTGTGCCAGCATTGAGGATGTTGGAGGGGTGGATGTGGAAGCCAAATTTGTTACATCAGAAGTTGCTGTGGTGTCAGGCATACTTGTTGCTGCATCAGTTGTCGTTGACGTTCGTGCCAAGGTAGAGGATGTTGTGGAAGCCAAAGTTCTTGCATCAGTCATTGCTATGGTGTCAGATACACTTGTTGTTGCTGCATCAGTTGTCGTTGACATTGGTGCCTCAGTGGAGGACATTGTGGAAGCCAAAGTTGTTGCATCAGTAGTTGCTGTGGTGTCAGGTACACTTGTTGCTACATCAGTTGTTGTTGATCTTGGAGACATAGTAGATGATGTTAGAGGGATGGTTGTAAAAGCCAAAGTTGTTACATGAGTTGCTGTAGTCTCAAACACACTTGTTGTTTCTGCCTCAGTTTTTGTTGTTGATGTTTGTGACATTGTGGAGGATGTTGGAGGGGTGGTTGTGGGGGACAAAGTTATTGCATCAGTAGTTGCTGTGGTGTCAGGTACACTTGTTGCTACATCAGTTGTCATTGACGTTGGAACCACATTGAAGGATGTTGGAGAGGTGGTTGTGGAAGACAAAGTTGTTACATGAGTACTTGCTGTGGTGTCAGGGATACTTGTTGTTGATGCTTCAGTTGTCATTGACGTTGGTGCCACGGTGGAGGACGTTGTGGAAGCCAAAGTTGTTGCATCAATAGTTGCTGTGGTGTCAGGTACACTTGTTGTTACTACATCAGTTTTTATTGACGTTGGAGCCACATTGGAGGATGTTTGAGGGGTAGTTGTGGAAGACAAAGTTGTTACATGAGTACTTGCTGTGGTCTCAAAGATACTTGTTTCTGCACCAGATGTTGTTGATGTTTGTGCCACTGTGGAGGATGTTGGAGGGGTGAATGTGGAAGCCAAAGATGTTACATGAATAGTTGCTGTGGTCTCAAACATACTTGTTGTTTCTGCCTCAGTTGTTGTTGATGTTTGTGCCACTGTGGAGGATATTGGAGGGGTGGATGTGGAAGCCAAAGATGTTACTCCAGTAGTTGCTGTGGTGTCAGGTAAACTTCTTGCTACATCAGTTGTCGTTGATGTTGGAGACACAGTGGAGGATGTTGGAGGGGTGGTTGTAGAAGCCAAAGTTGTTACATCAGTCGTTGCTGTGGTCTCAAACACACTTGTTGTTTCTGCATCAGTTGTCGATGACGTTGGTGCCACGGTGGAGGATTTTGGAGAGGTGGTTGTATAAGCCAAAGTTGTTACATCAGTAGTTGCTGTGGTCACAAACACACTTGTTGTTTCTGCCTCAGTTGTTGATGTTAGTGATAGAGTTGAGGATGCTGGAGGGGTTGTTGTGGAAGCCAAAGTTGTTGTGTCAGTAGTTGTTGTGCTTTCAGAAAAGGTTGTGGTTGCCGAAATAGTTGACATTGGAGGGGTGATTGTGGAATCTAACGTTGTTGTTACATCAGTAGTTACTGTTGTGTCAGGGATAGTTGTGGTGGATGCATCAGTCTTTGGTGTTGTATTTAAGGATTTTGGAAGGGTAGTTGTGAAAATCAAAGTTGTTGTTTTATCAGTAGTTCCTGTGGTGTCAGGCATATTTGTTGTTGATGCATCAGTTGTCGTTGACATTGGAGCCACAGTGGAGGCTGTTGTGGGGATGGTTGTAGAAGCCAAAGTTGTTACATCAGTAGTTCCTGTGGTGTCAGGCATATTTGTTGTTGATGCATCAGTTGTCGACGACGTTGGCGCCACGGTGGAGGATTTTGGAGATGTGGTTGTAGAAGCCAAAGTTGTTACACCAGTAGTTGATGTGGTGTCAGGGATACTTGTTGTTGATGCATCAGTTGTTGTTGATGCTGGTGTCACGGTGGAGGATGTTGTGGAAGCCAAAGTTGTTGCATCAGTAGTTGCAGTGGTGTCAGGTACACTTGTTGTTGCTACATCAGTTGTCAGTGACGTTGGAGCCACAGTGGAGGATGTTGGAGGGGTGGTTGTGGAGGACAAAGTTGTTGCATCAGTAGTTGCTGGGATGTCAGGTACACTTGTTGCTACATCAGTTGTCGTTGATATTGAAGACACAGTGGATGATGTTAGAGGGGTGGTTGTAGAAGCCATATTTGTTAAATCAGTAGTTGCTGTGGTCTCAAACATATTTGTTGTTTCTGCCTCAGTTGTTGTTGATGTTGGTGCCACTGTGGAGGATGTTGGAGGGGTGGTTGTAGAAGCCAAAATTGTTACATCAGTAGTTGCTGTGGTGTCAGGCATACTTGTTGCTGCATTAGTTGTCGATGACGTTGGTGCCACGGTGGAGGATTTTGGAGAGGTGGTTGTAGAAGCCAAAGTTGTTAAATCAGTAGTTGCTGTGGTCTCAAACACACTTGTTGTTTCTGCCTCAGTTGTTGATGTTAGTGCTAGAGATGAGGATGCTGGAGGGGTTGTTGTGGAAGCCAAAGTTGTTGCATCAGTAGTTGCTGTGGTGTCAGGAATAGTTGTGGTTGATACATCAGTCACTGGTGTTGTAGTTGAGGAAGTTCGAGGGGTGGTTGTGGAAGCCAAAGTTGTTGCATCAGTAGTTGCTGTGCTATCAGGCAAACTTGTTGTTTCTGCATTTGTTATCGTTGACGTTGGTGCCACAGTGGAGAATGTTGGAGGGGTGGTTGTAGAAGCCAGAGTTGTTGTTTCATCTGTAGTTGCTTTGTTCTCAAGCATACTTGTTGTTGCTGCATTTGTTGTCGTTGACGTTGGTGCCACAGTGGAGTATGTTGGAGGGGTGGTTGTGGAAGCCAAAGTTGTTGAATCAGTAGTTGCTGTAGTGTCAAGGATAGTTGTCATTGAAGCATCAGTCATTGGTGTTGCACTTGAGGATGTTGGAGGGCTGGTTGTGGAAGCCAGTGTTGTTGTTGCATCAGTAGTTGCTGTGGTGTCAGGCATAGTTGTGGTTGCAGCCTCATTTGTTGATGTTGAAGGGGTGGTTGTGGAATTCAAAATTGCTGTTGTTGCACCAATAGTTGTTGTAGAGTCAAATATAGTTGTGGTCACTGTATCAGTTGTCGATGCTGGTGCCACAGTGGAGGATGTTGGAAAGGTGATTGTGGAAGCCAAAGTTGTTACATCAGTAGTTAATGTTGTTTCAGGGATATTTGTTGTTGCTACATCAGTTTTCATTGACGTTGTAGCCATAGTGGAGGATGTTGGATGGGTGGTTGTGGAAGAGAAAGTTGTTGCATCAGTAGTTGCTGTGGTGTCAGGAATAGTTGTGGTTGATGCATCAGTCATTGGTGTTGTAGTTGAGGATGTTGGAGGGGTGGTTTTAGAAGACATAGTTGTTTTTTCATCAGTAGTTGTTTTGGTCTCAAGCATACTTGTCATTTCTTCCTCAGTTGTCTTTGATGTTGTTTCCACAATGGAGGATGTTGGAGGGGTGGTTGTGGAAGCCAAAGTTGTTGTTGTTGAATCAGTAGTTGTTGTAGAGTCAGATGTAGTTGTCGATACTACATAAGTTGTCGATGTTGGTTCTAGAGTTGAGGATGATGGAAGGGTTATTGTGGAACCCAAAGTTGTTGCATCAGTAGTTGCTTTGGTCTCAATCATATTTGATGTTGTTGCGTCAGTTATCTTTGATGTTGGTGCAACAGTGAAGGATGTTAGAGGGGTGGTTGTGGAAGCCAAAGTTGTTGCATCAGTAGTTGCTGTGGTGTCAGAAAAACTTGTTATTACTGCATCAGTTGTCGTTAACCTTGGTGCCACAGTCGATGATGTTGGAGCGATTGTTGTGGAATCCAAAGGTGTTATATCAGTAGTTGTTGTGCCGTCAGACATGGTTGAGGTTGATGCCTCAGTTGTCGTTGAGAGGGTGGTTGTGGAAGCTACCTTTGTTGTTTCATCAGTAGTTGCTGTGGTGTCATGAATCGTTGTGGTTGATGCATCAGACATTGTTGTTGCCCTTGAGGATGTTAGAGGGCTGGTTGTGGAAGCTAGTGTTGTTGATGCATCAGTAGTGGTTGTAGAGTCAAATATAGTTTTGGTTACTGCATGAGTTGGGGATCTTGGTGCCACAGTGGAGGATGCATCAGTCATTGGTGTTGTAGTTGAGGATGTTGGAAGGGTAGTTGTGAAAATCAAAGTTGCTGTTTTATCGGTAGTTGCTGTGGTGTCAGGCATACTTGTTGTTGATGCATCAGTTGTCGTTGACATTGGAGCCACAGTGGAGGATGTTGGAGGGGTGGTTGTAGAAGCCAAAGTTGTTGCATCAGTACTTGCTGTGGTGTCAGGTACACTTGTTGTTGCTACATCAGTTGTCATTGACGTTGGAGCCACAGTGGAGGATGTTGGAGGGGTGGTTGGGGAAGACAAAGATGTTACATGAGTAGTTGATGTGGTGTCAGGCATACTTGCTGCTGCATTAGTTGTTGATGATGTTGGTGCCACGGTGGAGGATTTTGGAGAGGTGGTTGTAGAAGCCAAAATTGTTACATCAGTAGTTGCTGTGGTCTCAAACATACTTGTTGTTTCTGCCTCAGTTGTTGTTGATGTTTGTGCCACTGTGGAAGATATTGGAGGGGTGGATGTGGAAGCCAAAGTTGTTACTTCAGTAGTTGCTGTGGTGTCAGGTACACTTGTTGCTACATCAGTTGTTGTTGATGTTGGAGACACAGTGGAGGATGTTGGAGGGGTGGTTGTAAAAGCCAAAATTGTTACATCAGTAGTTCCTGTGGTGTCAGGCATACTTGTTGCTGCATCAGTTGTCGATGACGTTGGTGCCACGGTGGAGGATGTTGGAGGGGTGGTTGTAGAAGCCAAAGTTCTTACATCAGTAGTTGCTGTGGTGTAAGGTACACTTGTTGTTGCTACATCAGTTGTCATTGACATTGGAGCCACAGTGGAGGATGTTGGAGGGGTGGTTGTGGAGGACAAAGTTGTTGAATCAGTAGTTGCTGTGGTCTCAAACATACGTGTTGTTTCTGCCTCAGTTGTTGTTGATGACGTTTGTGGCACTGTGGAGGATGTTGGAGGGGTGAATGTGGAAGCCAAAATTGTTATATCAGTAGTTGCTATGGTCTCAAACATACTTCTTGTTTCTGCCTCAGTTGTTGTTGATGTTTGTGCCACTGAGAACGATGTTGGAGGAGTGGTTGTAGAAGCCAAAATTGTTACATCAGTAGTTGCTGTGGTGTCAGGTACACTTGTTGTTGCTACATCAGTTGTCATTGACATTGGAGCCACAGTGGAGGATGTTTGAGGGGTGGTTGTGGAGGACAAAGTTGTTGCATCAGTAGTTGCTGTGGTCTCAAACACACTTGCTGTTTCTGCATCAGTTGTTGTTGACATTGATGCCATGGTGGAGGACGTTAGAGGGGTGGTTGTAGAAGCCAAAGTGGTTGATGCATCAGTCATTGGTGTTTCACTTGAGGATGTTGGATGGCTGGTTATGAAAGCCAGTGTTCTTGTTGCATCAGTACTTGTTTTAGAGTCAAATATAGTTGTGGTTACTGCATGAGTTGTCGATGTTGGTACCACAGTAGAGGATGTTAGAGGTGTGGTTGTAGAAGCCAAAGTTGTCGTTTCATCAGTAGTTGCTGTTGTCTCAAACATACTTTTTGTTGCTACATCAGTTGTTGTTGATGTTTGTGCCACAGTGGATGATATTGGAGGGGTGGTTGTGGAAGCCAAAGTTGTTGCATTAGTAGTTGCTGTGGTGTCAGGTACACTTGTTGCTACATCACTTGTCGTTGATGTTGGAGACACAGTGGAGGATGTTGGACGGGTTGTTGTAGAAGCCAAAGATGTTACATCAGTAGTTGCTGTTGTGTCAGGGATAGTTGTGGTGGAGGCATCAGTCATTGGTTTTGTAGTTGAGGACGTTGGAAGGGTAGTTGTGAAAATCAAAGTTATAGTTTCATCAGCAGTTGCTGTGGTGTCAGGCATACTTGTTGTTGATGCATCAGTTGTCGTTGACATTGGAGCCACAGTGGAGGGTGTTGGAGGGGTGGTTATAGAAGCCAAAGTTGTTACATCAGTACTTGCTGTGGTCTCGAACATACTTCTTGTTTCTGCCTCAGTTTTTGTTGATGTTTGTGCCAGCATTGAGGATGTTGGAGGGGTGGATGTGGAAGCCAAATTTGTTACATCAGAAGTTGCTGTGGTGTCAGGCATACTTGTTGCTGCATCAGTTGTCGTTGACGTTCGTGCCAAGGTAGAGGATGTTGTGGAAGCCAAAGTTCTTGCATCAGTCATTGCTATGGTGTCAGATACACTTGTTGTTGCTGCATCAGTTGTCGTTGACATTGGTGCCTCAGTGGAGGACATTGTGGAAGCCAAAGTTGTTGCATCAGTAGTTGCTGTGGTGTCAGGTACACTTGTTGCTACATCAGTTGTTGTTGATCTTGGAGACATAGTAGATGATGTTAGAGGGATGGTTGTAAAAGCCAAAGTTGTTACATGAGTTGCTGTAGTCTCAAACACACTTGTTGTTTCTGCCTCAGTTTTTGTTGTTGATGTTTGTGACATTGTGGAGGATGTTGGAGGGGTGGTTGTGGGGGACAAAGTTATTGCATCAGTAGTTGCTGTGGTGTCAGGTACACTTGTTGCTACATCAGTTGTCATTGACGTTGGAACCACATTGAAGGATGTTGGAGAGGTGGTTGTGGAAGACAAAGTTGTTACATGAGTACTTGCTGTGGTGTCAGGGATACTTGTTGTTGATGCTTCAGTTGTCATTGACGTTGGTGCCACGGTGGAGGACGTTGTGGAAGCCAAAGTTGTTGCATCAATAGTTGCTGTGGTGTCAGGTACACTTGTTGTTACTACATCAGTTTTTATTGACGTTGGAGCCACATTGGAGGATGTTTGAGGGGTAGTTGTGGAAGACAAAGTTGTTACATGAGTACTTGCTGTGGTCTCAAAGATACTTGTTTCTGCACCAGATGTTGTTGATGTTTGTGCCACTGTGGAGGATGTTGGAGGGGTGAATGTGGAAGCCAAAGATGTTACATGAATAGTTGCTGTGGTCTCAAACATACTTGTTGTTTCTGCCTCAGTTGTTGTTGATGTTTGTGCCACTGTGGAGGATATTGGAGGGGTGGATGTGGAAGCCAAAGATGTTACTCCAGTAGTTGCTGTGGTGTCAGGTAAACTTCTTGCTACATCAGTTGTCGTTGATGTTGGAGACACAGTGGAGGATGTTGGAGGGGTGGTTGTAGAAGCCAAAGTTGTTACATCAGTCGTTGCTGTGGTCTCAAACACACTTGTTGTTTCTGCATCAGTTGTCGATGACGTTGGTGCCACGGTGGAGGATTTTGGAGAGGTGGTTGTATAAGCCAAAGTTGTTACATCAGTAGTTGCTGTGGTCACAAACACACTTGTTGTTTCTGCCTCAGTTGTTGATGTTAGTGATAGAGTTGAGGATGCTGGAGGGGTTGTTGTGGAAGCCAAAGTTGTTGTGTCAGTAGTTGTTGTGCTTTCAGAAAAGGTTGTGGTTGCCGAAATAGTTGACATTGGAGGGGTGATTGTGGAATCTAACGTTGTTGTTACATCAGTAGTTACTGTTGTGTCAGGGATAGTTGTGGTGGATGCATCAGTCTTTGGTGTTGTATTTAAGGATTTTGGAAGGGTAGTTGTGAAAATCAAAGTTGTTGTTTTATCAGTAGTTCCTGTGGTGTCAGGCATATTTGTTGTTGATGCATCAGTTGTCGTTGACATTGGAGCCACAGTGGAGGCTGTTGTGGGGATGGTTGTAGAAGCCAAAGTTGTTACATCAGTAGTTCCTGTGGTGTCAGGCATATTTGTTGTTGATGCATCAGTTGTCGACGACGTTGGCGCCACGGTGGAGGATTTTGGAGATGTGGTTGTAGAAGCCAAAGTTGTTACACCAGTAGTTGATGTGGTGTCAGGGATACTTGTTGTTGATGCATCAGTTGTTGTTGATGCTGGTGTCACGGTGGAGGATGTTGTGGAAGCCAAAGTTGTTGCATCAGTAGTTGCAGTGGTGTCAGGTACACTTGTTGTTGCTACATCAGTTGTCAGTGACGTTGGAGCCACAGTGGAGGATGTTGGAGGGGTGGTTGTGGAGGACAAAGTTGTTGCATCAGTAGTTGCTGGGATGTCAGGTACACTTGTTGCTACATCAGTTGTCGTTGATATTGAAGACACAGTGGATGATGTTAGAGGGGTGGTTGTAGAAGCCATATTTGTTAAATCAGTAGTTGCTGTGGTCTCAAACATATTTGTTGTTTCTGACTCAGTTGTTGTTGATGTTGGTGCCACTGTGGAGGATGTTGGAGGGGTGGTTGTAGAAGCCAAAATTGTTACATCAGTAGTTGCTGTGGTGTCAGGCATACTTGTTGCTGCATTAGTTGTCGATGACGTTGGTGCCACGGTGGAGGATTTTGGAGAGGTGGTTGTAGAAGCCAAAGTTGTTAAATCAGTAGTTGCTGTGGTCTCAAACACACTTGTTGTTTCTGCCTCAGTTGTTGATGTTAGTGCTAGAGATGAGGATGCTGGAGGGGTTGTTGTGGAAGCCAAAGTTGTTGTGTCAGTAGTTGTTGTGCTGTCAGAAAAGGTTGTGGTTGCTGCATTAGTTGTTGACATTGGAGGGGTGCTTGTGGAATCTAACGTTGTTGTTACATCAGTAGTTACTGCTGTGTCAGAGATTGTTGTGGTGGATGCATCAGTCATTGGTGTTGTAGTTGAGGATGTTGGAAGGGTAGTTGTGAAAACCAAAGTTGTTTTATCAGTAGTTGCTGTGGTGTCAGGCATATTTGTTGTTGATGCATCAGTTGTCGTTGACATTGGAGCCACAGTGGAGGATGTTGGAGGGGTGGTTGTAGAAGCCAAAGTTGTTACATCAGTAATTGATGTGGTGTCAGGGATACTTGTTGTTGATGCATCAGTTGTCATTGACATTGGTGCCACGGTGGAGGATGTTGTTGAATCCAAAGTTGTTGCATCAGTAGTTTCTGTGGTGTCAGGAATACTTGTTGCTGCATCAGTTGTCAATGATTTTGGAGACACAGTGGATGATGTTAGAGGGGTGGTTGTAGAAGCCTTATTTGTTACATCAGTAGTTGATGTGGTGTCAGGGATACTTGTTGTTGATACACCAGTTGTCGCTGATGTTAGAGACACAGTGGATGATGTTAGAGGGGTGGTTGTAGAAGCCATATTTGTTAAATCAGTAGTTGCTGTGGTCTCAAACATACTTGTTGTTTCTGCCTTAGTTGTTGTTGATGATGTTTGTGCCACTGCGGAGGAAGTTGGAGGGGTGGATGTGGAAGCCAAAAATGTTACATCAGTAGTTGCTGTGGTGTCAGGTAAACTTGTTGCTACATCAGTTGTTGTTGATGTTGAAGACACAGTGGAGGATGTTGGAGGGGTGGTTGTAGAAGCCAAAAATGTTACATCAGTAGTTGGTATGGTGTCAGGCATGCTTGTTGCTGCATCAGTTGTCGTTGATGTTGGTGCCACGGTGGAGGATTTTGGAGAAGCCAGAGTTGTTGTGTTAGTAGTTGTTGTGCTGTCAGACAAGGTTGTGGTTGCTGCATTAGTTGTTGACATTGGAGGGGTGCTTGTGGAATCTAACGTTGTTGTTACATCAGTAGTTACTGTTGTGTCAGGGATAGTTGTGGTGGATGCATCAGTCATTGCTGTTGTAGTTGAGGATGTTGGAAGGGTACTTGTGAAAATCAAAGTTGTTGTTTTATCAGTAGTTGCTGTGGTGTCAGACATATTTTTTGTTGATGCATCAGTTGTTGTTGACATTGGAGTCACAGTGGATGATGTTCTGGAATCCAAAGTTGTTGCATCAGTAGTTGCTGTAGTGTCAGGTACACTTGTTGTTGCTACATCAGTTGTCATTGGAGCCACAGTGGAGGATGTTAGAGCTACTGTGGTCTCAAACATACTTGTTGTTTCTGCCTCAGTTGTTGTTGTTGTAGTTGATGTTTGTGACACTGTGGAGGATGTTGTAGGGGTGAATGTGGAAGACAAAGATGTTACTTCAGTAGTTGCTGTTGTCTCAAACACACTTGTTGTTTCGGCCTCAATTCTTGTTGATGTTTGTGCCACAGTAGAGGAATTTAGAGGGATGGTTGTAGAAGCCAAAGTTGTTACATCAGTAATTGATGTGGTGTCAGGGATACTTGTTGTTGATGCATCAGTTGTCGATGACATTGGTGCCACGGTGTAGAATGTTGTGGAAGCCAAATTTGTTGCATCATTAGTTGCTGTGGTGTCAGGTACACTTGTTGTTGATACATCAGTTGTCATTGACATTGGAGCCAAAGTGGAGGATGTTAGAAGGGTGGTTGTAGAAGCCATATTTCTTACATCACTACCTGCTGTTCTCTCAAACATACTTGTTGTTTCTGCCTCAGTTGTTGTTGATGTTTGTGCCACTGAGGAGGATGTTGGAGGGGTGGATGTGAAAGCCAAAGATGTTACTTCAGTAGTTGCTGCTGTCTCAAACACACTTGTTGTTTCGGCCTCAATTCTTGTTGTTGTTGGTGCCACAGTAGAGGATGTTGAAGGGGAGGTTGTGGAGGACAAAGTTGTTGCATCAGTAGTTGCTGTGGTGTCAGGTACATTTGTTGCTACATCAGTTGTCGTTGATGTTGGAGACACAGTGGAGGATGTTGGAGGGGTGGTTGTAGAAGCCAAAATTCTTACATCAGTAGTTGCTGTGGTGTCAGGCATACTTGTTGCTGCATCAGTTGTCGATGACGTTGGTGCCACGGTGGAGGATTTTGGAGAGGTGGTTCTAGAAGCCAAAGTGGTTACATCAGTAGTTGCTGTTTTATCAGGCATACTTGTTGCTACATCAGTTAACGTTGATGTTGGATACACAGTGGATGATGTTAGAGGGATGGTTGTAGAAGCCATATTTGTTACATAAGTAGTTGTTGTCTCTGCCTCAGTTGTTGATGTTAGTGCTAGAGTTGAGGATGCTGGAGGGGTTGTTGTGGAAGCCAAAGTTGTTGTGTCAGTAGTTGTTGTGCTGTCAGACAAGGTTGTGGTTGTTGCATTAGTTGTTGACATTGGAGGGGCGCTTGTGGAATCTAATCTTGTTGTTACATCAGTAATTACTGTTGTGTCCGGGATAGTTGTTTTGGATGCATCAGTCATTGGTGTTGTAGTTGAGGATGTTGGAAGGGTAGTTGTGAAAATCAAAGTTGTTGTTTTATCAGTAGTTGCTGTGGTGTCAGGCATATTTGTTGTTGATGCATCTGTTGTCGTTGACATTGGAGCCATAGTGGAGGATGTTGGAGGGGTGGTTGTAGAAGCCAAAGTTGTTACATCAGTAATTGATGTGGTGTCAGGGATACTTGCTGTTGATGCATCAGTTGTCCTTGACATTGGTGCCATGGTGGAGGATGTTCTGGAAGCCAAAGTTGTTGCATCAGTAGCTGCTGTGGTGTCAGGTACACTTGTTGCTAAATCAGTTGTCATTGGAGCCACAGTGGAAGATGTTAGAGGCGTAGTTGTAGAAGCAATATTTGTTACATCAGTAATTGATGTGGTGTCAGGAATACTTGTTGTTGCTACATCAGTTGTCACTGACATTGGAGCCACGGTGGAGGATGTTAGAGGGATGGTTGTAGAAGCCATATTTGTTACATCAGTAGCTGATGTGGTCTCAAAGATACTTGTTGTTTCTGCCTCAGTTGTTGATGTTTGTGACACTGTGGAGGATGTTGGAGGGGTGAATGTGGAAGCCAAAGTTGTTACATGAGTAGTTGCAGTGGTCTCAAACATACTTGTTTTTTCTGCATTAGTTGTTGCTGATGTTTGTGCCACTGTGGAGGATGTTGGAGGGGTTGTTGTTGAAGCCAAAGTTGTTGTGTTAGTAGTTGTTGTGCTGTCAGACAAGGTTGTGGTTGCTGCATTAGTTGTTGACATTGGAGGGGTGCTTGTGGAATCTAACGTTGCTGTTACATCAGTAGTTACTGTTGTGTCAGGGATAGTTGTGGTGGATGCATCAGTCATTGGTGTTGTAGTTGAGGATGTTGGAAGGGTACTTGTGAAAATCAAAGTTGTTGTTTTATCATTAGTTGCTGTGGTGTCAGACATATTTTTTGTTGATGCATCAGTTGTTGTTGACATTGGAGCCACAGTGGAGGATGTTCTGGAATCCAAAGTTGTTGCATCAGAAGTTGCTGTAGTGTCAGGTACACTTGTTGTTGCTACATCAGTTGTCATTGGAGCCACAGTGGAGGATGTTAGAGGGGTGGTTGTAGAAGCCATATTTGTTACATCAGTAGCTACTGTGGTCTCAAACATACTTGTTGTTTCTGCCTCAGTTGTTGTTGTTGTTGTTGATGTAGTTGATGTTTGTGACACTGTGGAGGATGTTGGAGGGGTGAATGTGGAAGCCAAAGATGTTACTTCAGTAGTTGCTGTTGTCTCAAACACACTTGTTGTTTCGGCCTCAATTTTTGTTGATGTTTGTGCCACAGTAGAGGAATTTGGAGGGGTGGTTGTAGAAGCCAAAGTTGTTACATCAGTAGTTGCTGTTGTGTTAGGCATACTTGTTGTTGCTGCATCAGTTGTTGTTGACGTTGGTGCCACGGAGGAGGATGTTGTGAAACCCAAAGTTGTTGCATTAGTAGTTGCTGTGGTGTCAGGTACACTTGTTGTTGCTGCATCAGTTGTCGTTGTCGTTGATGTTAGTGCCATGGAGGAGGATATTGTGGAAGCCAAATTTGTTGCATCAGTAGTTGCTGTGGTGTCAGGTACACTTGTTGTTGCTGCATCAGTTGTCGTTGATGTTGGTGCCACGGTGGAGGATGTTGTGGAAGCCAAAGTTGCTGCATCAGTAGTTGCTGTGGTGTGAGGTACACTTGTTGCTACATCAGTTGTCGTTGATGTTGGAGACACAGTGGATGATGTTAGAGGGGTGGTTGTAGAAGCCATATTTGTTACATCAGTAGTTGCTGTGGTCTCAAACATACTTGTTGTTTCTGCCTCAGTTGTTATTGATGATGTTTGTGCCACTGTGGAGGATGTTGGAGGGGTGAATGTGGAAGCCAAAGTTGTTACATCAGAAGTTGCTGTTGTCTCAAACATACTTTTTGTTTCTGCCTCATTTGTTGATGTCAGTGCTAGAGTTGAGGATGCTGGAGGGGTTGTTGTGGAAGCCAAAGTTGTTGTGTCAGTGGATGTTGTGCTGTCAGACAAGGTTGTGGTTGCTTCATTAGTTGTTGACATTGGAGGGGTGCTTGTGGAATCTAACACTGTTGTTACATCAGTTGTTACTGTTGTGTCAGGAATAGTTGTGGTGGATTCTTCAGTCATTGGTGTTGTAGTTGAGGATGTTGGAAGGGTACTTGTGAAAATCAAAGTTGTTGTTTTATCAGTAGCTGTTGTGGTGTCAGGCATACTTGTTGTTGATGCATCAGTTGTCGTTGACGTTGGTCCCAGGGTAGAGGATGTTGTGGAAGCCAAAGTTGTTCCATCAGTAGTTGCTGTGGTGTCAGGTACACTTGTTGTTGCTGCATCAGTTGTCGTTGTCGTTGACGTTGGTGCCACGGTGGAGGATATTGTGGAACCCAAAGTTGTTGCATCAGTGGTTGCTGTGGTGTCAGGTACACTTATTGCTACATCAGTTGTCGTTGATGTTGGAGACACAGTGGATGATGTTAGAGGGGTGGTTGTGGAAGACAAAGTTGTTGCATCTGTAGTTGCTATGGTGTCAGGTACACTTGTTGCTACATCAGTTATCGTTGATGTTGGAAACACAGTGGATGATGTTAGAGGGGTGGTTGTAGAAGCCATATTTGTTCCATCAGTAGTTGCTGTGGTCTCAAACATACTTGTTATTTCTGCCTCAGTTGTTGTTGATGTTTGTGCCACCATTGAGTATGTTGGAGGGGTGGATGTGGAAGCTAAAGTTGTTGCATCAGTAGTTGCTGTGGTGTCAGGTACACTTGTTGTTGCTGCATCAGTTGACGTTGACGTTGGTGCCACGGTGGGGGATGTTGTGGAAGCCAAAGTTGTTGCATCAGTAGTTGCTGTGGGGTCAGGTACACTTGTTGTTGCTGCATCAGTTGCCGTTGTCATTGTCGTTGACGTTAGTGCCACGGTGGAGGATATTGTGGAAGCCAAAGTTGTTCCATCAGTAGTTGCTGTGGTGTCAGGTACACTTGTTGTTGCTGCATCAGTTGTCGTTGTCGTTGGTGCCACGGTGGAGGATATTGTGGAAGCCAAAGTTGTTGCATCAGTGGTTGCTGTGGTGTCAGGTACACTTGTTGCTACATCAGTTGTCGTTGATGTTGGAGACACAGTGGATGATGTTAGAGGGGTGGTTGTGGAAGACAAAGTTGTTGCATCTGTAGTTGCTGTGGTGTCAGGTACACTTGTTGCTACATCAGTTATCGTTGATGTTGGAAACACAGTGGATGATGTTAGAGGGGTGGTTGTAGAAGCCATATTTGTTACATCAGTAGTTGCTGTGGTCTCAAATGTACTTGTTGTTTCTGCCTCAGTTGTTGTTGATGTTTGTGCCACCATTGAGTATGTTGGAGTGGTGGATGTGGAAGCCAAATTTGTTACATCAGTAGTTGCTGTTGTGTCAGGCATACTTGTTGTTGCTGCATCAGTTGTCGTTGACGTTGGTGCCACGGTAGAGGATGTTGTGGAAGCCAAAGTTGTTGCATCAGTAGTTGCTGTGGTGTCAGGTACACTTGTTGTTACTGCATCAGTTGACATTGACGTTGGTGCCATGGTGGAGGATGTTGTGGAAGCTAAAGTTGTTCCATCAGTAGTTGCTGTGGTGTCAGGTACACTTGTTGTTCCTGCATCAGTTGTCGTTGTCGTTGTCGTTGACGTAAGTGCCACGGTGGAGGATATTGTGGAAGCCAAAGTTGTTGCATCAGTAGTTGCTGTGGTGTCAGGTACACTTGTTGCTACATCAGTTGTCGTTGATATTGGAGACACAGTGGATGATGTTAGAGGGGTGGTTGTAGAAGCCATATTTGTTACATCAGTAGTTGCTGTAGTCTCAAACATACTTGTTGTTTCTGCCTCAGTTGTTATTGATGATGTTTGTGCCACTGTGGAGGATGTTGGAGGGGTGAATGTGGAAGCCAAAGTTGTTACATCAGAAGTTGCTGTTGTCTCAAACGTACTTTCTGTTTCTGCCTCAGTTGTTGATGTTAGTGCTAGAGTTGAGGATGCTGGAGGGGTTGTTGTGGAAGCCAAAGTTGTTGTGTCAGTAGATGTTGTGCTGTCAGACAAGGTTGTGGTTGCTTCATTAGTTGTTGACATTAGAGGGGTGCTTGTGGAATCTAACATTGTTGTTACATCAGTTGTTACTGTTGTGTCAGGGATAGTTGTGGTGGATGCATCAGTCATTGGTGATGCAGTTGAGGATGTTGAAAGGGTAGTTGTGAAAATCAAAGTTGTTGTTTTATCAGTAGCTGCTGTGGTGTCAGGCATACTTGTTGTTGATGCATGAGTTGTCATTGACGTTGGTCCCACGGTGGAGGATGTTGTGGAAGCCAAAGTTGTTACATCAGTAGTTGCTGTGGTGTCAGGTACACTTGTTGTTCCTTCATCAGTTGTCGTTGACGTTGACGGTGACGTTAGTGCCACGGTGGAGGATATTGTGGAAGCCAAAGTTGTTGCATCAGTAGTTGCTGTGGTGTCAGGTACACTTGTTGCTACATCAGTTGTCGTTGATGTTGGAGACACAGTGGATGATGTTAGAGGGGTGGTTGTAGAAGCCATATTTGTTACATCAGTAGTTGCTGTGGTCTCAAACATACTTGTTGTTTCTGCCTCAGTTGTTATTGATGATGTTTGTGCCACTGTGGAGGATGTTGGAGGGGTGAATGTGGAAGCCAAAGTTGTTACATCAGAAGTTGCTGTTGTCTCAATCATACTTTTTGTTTCTGCCTCACTTGTTGATGTTAATGCTAGAGTTGAGGATGCTGGAAGGGTTGTTGTGGAAGCCAAAGTTGTTGTGTCAGTGGATGTTGTGCTGTCAGACAAGGTTGTGGTTGCTTCATTAGTTGTTGACATTGGAGGGGTGCTTGTGGAATCTAACACTGTTGTTACATCAGTTGTTACTGTTGTGTCAGGAATAGTTGTGGTGGATTCATCAGTCATTGGTGTTGTAGTTGAGGATGTTGGAAGGGTACTTGTGAAAATCAAAGTTGTTGTTTTATCAGTAGCTGCTGTGGTGTCAGGCATACTTGTTGTTGATGCATCAGTTGTCGTTGACGTTGGTCCCAGGGTAGAGGATGTTGTGGAAGCCAAAGTTGTTCCATCAGTAGTTGCTATGGTGTCAGGTACACTTGTTGTTGCTGCATCAGTTGACGTTGACATTGGTGCCACTGTGGAGGATGTTGTGGAAGCCAAAGTTGTTGCATCAGTAGTTGCTGTGGTGTCAGCTACACTTGTTGTTCCTTCATCAATTGTCGTTGACGTTGACGGTGACGTTAGTGCCACGGTGGAGGATATTGTGGAAGCCAAAGTTGTTCCATCAGTAGTTACTGTGGTGTCAGCTACACTTGTTGTTCCTTCATCAATTGTCGTTGACGTTGACGGTGACGTTAGTGCCACGGTGGAGGATATTGTGGAAGCCAAAGTTGTTGCATCAGTAGTTGCTGTGGTCTCAAACATACTTGTTGTTTCTGCCTCAGTTGTTATTGATGATGTTTGTGCCACTGTGGAGGATGTTGGAGGGGTGAATGTGGAAGCCAAAGTTGTTACATCAGAAGTTGCTGTTGTCTCAAACATACTTTTTGTTTCTGCCTCAGTTGTTGATGTTAATGCTAGAGTTGAGGATGCTGGAGGGGTTGTTGTGGAAGCCAAAGTTGTTGTGTCAGTGGATGTTGTACTGTCAGACAAGGTTGTGGTTGCTTCATTAGTTGTTGACATTGGAGGGGTGCTTGTGGAATCTAACACTGTTGTTACATCAGTTGTTACTGTTGTGTCAGGAATAGTTGTGGTGGATTCATCAGTCATTGGTGTTGTAGTTGAGGATGTTGGAAGGGTACTTGTGAAAATCAAAGTTGTTGTTTTATCAGTAGCTGCTGTGGTGTCAGGCATACTTGTTGTTGATGCATCAGTTGTCGTTGACGTTGGTCCCAGGGTAGAGGATGTTGTGGAAGCCAAAGTTGTTCCATCAGTAGTTACTGTGGTGTCAGGTACACTTGTTGTTGCTGCATCAGTTGTCGTTGTCGTTGACATTGGTGCCACAGTGGAGGATATTGTGGAAGCCAAAGTTGTTGCATCAGTAGTTGCTGTGGTGTCAGGTATACTTGTTGTTTCTTCATCAGTTGTCGTTGATGTTGGAAACACAGTCGATGATGTTAGAGGGGTGGTTGTAGAAACCATATTTGTTACATCAGTAGTTGCTGTGGTCTCAAATATACTTGTTGTTTCTGCCTCAGTTGTTGTTGATGTTTGTGCCACCATTGAGTATGCTGGAGTGGTGGATGTGGAAGCCAAATTTGTTACATCAGTAGTTGCTGTTGTGTCAGGCATACTTGTTGTTGCTGCATCAGTTGTCGTTGACGTTGGTGCCACGGTAGAGGATGTTGTGGAAGCCAAAGTTGTTGCATCAGTAGTTGCTGTGGTGTCAGGTACACTTGTTGTTACTGCATCAGTTGACATTGACGTTGGTGCCATGGTGGAGGATGTTGTGGAAGCTAAAGTTGTTCCATCAGTAGTTGCTGTGGTGTCAGGTACACTTGTTGTTCCTGCATCAGTTGTCGTTGTCGTTGTCGTTGACGTAAGTGCCACAGTGGAGGATATTGTGGAAGCCAAAGTTGTTGCATCAGTAGTTGCTGTGGTGTCAGGTACACTTGTTGCTACATCAGTTGTCGTTGATGTTGGAGACACAGTGGATGATGTTAGAGGGGTGGTTGTAGAAGCCATATTTGTTATATCAGTAGTTGCTGTAGTCTCAAACATACTTGTTGTTTCTGCCTCAGTTGTTATTGATGATGTTTGTGCCACTGTGGAGGATGTTGGAGGGGTGAATGTGGAAGCCAAAGTTGTTACATCAGAAGTTGCTGTTGTCTCAAACGTACTTTTTGTTTCTGCCTCAGTTGTTGATGTTAGTGCTAGAGTTGAGGATGCTGGAGGGGTTGTTGTGGAAGCCAAAGTTGTTGTGTCAGTGGATGTTGTGCTGTCAGACAAGGTTGTGGTTGCTTCATTAGTTGTTGACATTGGAGGGGTGCTTGTGGAATCTAACACTGTTGTTACATCAGTTGTTACTGTTGTGTCAGGAATAGTTGTGGTGGATTCATCAGTCATTGGTGTTGTAGTTGAGGATGTTGGAAGGGTACTTTTGAAAATCAAAGTTGTTGTTTTATCAGTAGCTGCTGTGGTGTCAGGCATACTTGTTGTTGATGCATCAGTTGTCGTTGTCGTTGGTCCCAGGGTAGAGGATGTTGTGGAAGCCAAAGTTATTGCATCAGTGGTTGCTGTGATGTCAGGTACACTTGTTGCTACATCAGTTGTCGTTGATGTTGGAAACACAGTGGATGATGTTAGAGGGGTGGTTGTAGAAGCCATATTTGTTCCATCAGTAGTTGCTGTGGTCTCAAACATACTTGTTATTTCTGCCTCAGTTGTTGTTGATGTTTGTGCCACCATTGAGTATGTTGGAGGGGTGGATGTGGAAGCTAAAGTTGTTGCATCAGTAGTTGCTGTGGTGTCAGGTACACTTGTTGTTGCTGCATCAGTTGACGTTGACGTTGGTGCCACGGTGGGGGATGTTGTGGAAGCCAAAGTTGTTGCATCAGTAGTTGCTGTGGGGTCAGGTACACTTGTTGTTGCTGCATCAGTTGCCGTTGTCATTGTCGTTGACGTTAGTGCCACGGTGGAGGATATTGTGGAAGCCAAAGTTGTTCCATCAGTAGTTGCTGTGGTGTCAGGTACACTTGTTGTTGCTGCATCAGTTGTCGTTGTCGTTGGTGCCACGGTGGAGGATATTGTGGAAGCCAAAGTTGTTGCATCAGTGGTTGCTGTGGTGTCAGGTACACTTGTTGCTACATCAGTTGTCGTTGATGTTGGAGACACAGTGGATGATGTTAGAGGGGTGGTTGTGGAAGACAAAGTTGTTGCATCTGTAGTTGCTGTGGTGTCAGGTACACTTGTTGCTACATCAGTTATCGTTGATGTTGGAAACACAGTGGATGATGTTAGAGGGGTGGTTGTAGAAGCCATATTTGTTACATCAGTAGTTGCTGTGGTCTCAAATGTACTTGTTGTTTCTGCCTCAGTTGTTGTTGATGTTTGTGCCACCATTGAGTATGTTGGAGTGGTGGATGTGGAAGCCAAATTTGTTACATCAGTAGTTGCTGTTGTGTCAGGCATACTTGTTGTTGCTGCATCAGTTGTCGTTGACGTTGGTGCCACGGTAGAGGATGTTGTGGAAGCCAAAGTTGTTGCATCAGTAGTTGCTGTGGTGTCAGGTACACTTGTTGTTACTGCATCAGTTGACATTGACGTTGGTGCCATGGTGGAGGATGTTGTGGAAGCTAAAGTTGTTCCATCAGTAGTTGCTCTGGTGTCAGGTACACTTGTTGTTCCTGCATCAGTTGTCGTTGTCGTTGTCGTTGTCGTTGACGTAAGTGCCACGGTGGAGGATATTGTGGAAGCCAAAGTTGTTGCATCAGTAGTTGCTGTGGTGTCAGGTACACTTGTTGCTACATCAGTTGTCGTTGATATTGGAGACACAGTGGATGATGTTAGAGGGGTGGTTGTAGAAGCCATATTTGTTACATCAGTAGTTGCTGTAGTCTCAAACATACTTGTTGTTTCTGCCTCAGTTGTTATTGATGATGTTTGTGCCACTGTGGAGGATGTTGGAGGGGTGAATGTGGAAGCCAAAGTTGTTACATCAGAAGTTGCTGTTGTCTCAAACGTACTTTCTGTTTCTGCCTCAGTTGTTGATGTTAGTGCTAGAGTTGAGGATGCTGGAGGGGTTGTTGTGGAAGCCAAAGTTGTTGTGTCAGTAGATGTTGTGCTGTCAGACAAGGTTGTGGTTGCTTCATTAGTTGTTGACATTGGAGGGGTGCTTGTGGAATCTAACATTGTTGTTACATCAGTTGTTACTGTTGTGTCAGGGATAGTTGTGGTGGATGCATCAGTCATTGGTGATGCAGTTGAGGATGTTGAAAGGGTAGTTGTGAAAATCAAAGTTGTTGTTTTATCAGTAGCTGCTGTGGTGTCAGGCATACTTGTTGTTGATGCATGAGTTGTCATTGACGTTGGTCCCACGGTGGAGGATGTTGTGGAAGCCAAAGTTGTTAAATCAGTAGTTGCTGTGGTGTCAGGTACACTTGTTGTTCCTTCATCAGTTGTCGTTGACGTTGACAGTGACGTTAGTGCCACGGTGGAGGATATTGTGGAAGCCAAAGTTGTTGCATCAGTAGTTGCTGTGGTGTCAGGTACACTTGTTGCTACATCAGTTGTCGTTGATGTTGGAGACACAGTGGATGATGTTAGAGGGGTGGTTGTAGAAGCCATATTTGTTACATCAGTAGTTGCTGTGGTCTCAAACATACTTGTTGTTTCTGCCTCAGTTGATATTGATGATGTTTGTGCCACTGTGGAGGATGTTGGAGGGGTGGATGTGGAAGCCAAATTTGTTACATCAGTAGTTGCTGTTGTGTCAGACATACTTGTTGTTGCTGCATCAGTTGTCGTTGACGTTGGTGCCACGGTAGAGGATGTTGTGGAAGCCAAAGTTGTTGCATCAGTAGTTGCTGTGGTGTCAGGTACACTTGTTGTTGCTGCATCAGTTGACGTTGACATTGGTGCCACGGTGGAGGATGTTGTGGAAGCCAAAGTTGTTGCATCAGTAGTTGCTGTGGTGTCAGGTACACTTGTTGTTCCTTCATCAGTTGTCGTTGACGTTGACGGTGACGTTAGTGCCACGGTGGAGGATATTGTGGAAGCCAAAGTTGTTGCATCAGTAGTTGCTGTGGTGTCAGGTACACTTGTTGCTACATCAGTTGTCGTTGATGTTGGAGACACAGTGGATGATGTTAGAGGGGTGGTTGTAGAAGCCATATTTGTTACATCAGTAGTTGCTGTGGTCTCAAACATACTTGTTGTTTCTGCCTCAGTTGTTATTGATGATGTTTGTGCCACTGTGGAGGATGTTGGAGGGGTGAATGTGGAAGCCAAAGTTGTTACATCAGAAGTTGCTGTTGTCTCAATCATACTTTTTGTTTCTGCCTCACTTGTTGATGTTAATGCTAGAGTTGAGGATGCTGGAAGGGTTGTTGTGGAAGCCAAAGTTGTTGTGTCAGTGGATGTTGTGCTGTCAGACAAGGTTGTGGTTGCTTCATTAGTTGTTGACATTGGAGGGGTGCTTGTGGAATCTAACACTGTTGTTACATCAGTTGTTACTGTTGTGTCAGGAATAGTTGTGGTGGATTCATCAGTCATTGGTGTTGTAGTTGAGGATGTTGGAAGGGTACTTGTGAAAATCAAAGTTGTTGTTTTATCAGTAGCTGCTGTGGTGTCAGGCATACTTGTTGTTGATGCATCAGTTGTCGTTGACGTTGGTCCCAGGGTAGAGGATGTTGTGGAAGCCAAAGTTGTTCCATCAGTAGTTACTATGGTGTCAGGTACACTTGTTGTTGCTGCATCAGTTGACGTTGACATTGGTGCCACTGTGGAGGATGTTGTGGAAGCCAAAGTTGTTGCATCAGTAGTTGCTGTGGTGTCAGCTACACTTGTTGTTCCTTCATCAATTGTCGTTGACGTTGACGGTGACGTTAGTGCCACGGTGGAGGATATTGTGGAAGCCAAAGTTGTTCCATCAGTAGTTACTGTGGTGTCAGCTACACTTGTTGTTCCTTCATCAATTGTCGTTGACGTTGACGGAGACGTTAGTGCCACGGTGGAGGATATTGTGGAAGCCAAAGTTGTTGCATCAGTAGTTGCTGTGGTCTCAAACATACTTGTTGTTTCTGCC
This sequence comes from Cirrhinus molitorella, assembly GCA_033026305.1. Lineage (NCBI taxonomy): Eukaryota > Metazoa > Chordata > Actinopteri > Cypriniformes > Cyprinidae > Cirrhinus > Cirrhinus molitorella. Next base: position 32,318,351 of record CM065120.1, read on the forward strand.
TCAGTTGTTATTGATGATGTTTGTGCCACTGTGGAGGATGTTGGAGGGGTGAATGTGGAAGCCAAAGTTGTTACATCAGAAGTTGCTGTTGTCTCAAACATACTTTTTGTTTCTGCCTCAGTTGTTGATGTTAATGCTAGAGTTGAGGATGCTGGAGGGGTTGTTGTGGAAGCCAAAGTTGTTGTGTCAGTGGATGTTGTGCTGTCAGACAAGGTTGTGGTTGCTTCATTAGTTGTTGACATTGGAGGGGTGCTTGTGGAATCTAACACTGTTGTTACATCAGTTGTTACTGTTGTGTCAGGAATAGTTGTGGTGGATTCATCAGTCATTGGTGTTGTAGTTGAGGATGTTGGAAGGGTACTTGTGAAAATCAAAGTTGTTGTTTTATCAGTAGCTGCTGTGGTGTCAGGCATACTTGTTGTTGATGCATCAGTTGTCGTTGACGTTGGTCCCAGGGTAGAGGATGTTGTGGAAGCCAAAGTTGTTCCATCAGTAGTTACTGTGGTGTCAGGTACACTTGTTGTTGCTGCATCAGTTGTCGTTGTCGTTGACATTGGTGCCACAGTGGAGGATATTGTGGAAGCCAAAGTTGTTGCATCAGTAGTTGCTGTGGTGTCAGGTATACTTGTTGTTTCTTCATCAGTTGTCGTTGATGTTGGAAACACAGTCGATGATGTTAGAGGGGTGGTTGTAGAAACCATATTTGTTACATCAGTAGTTGCTGTGGTCTCAAATATACTTGTTGTTTCTGCCTCAGTTGTTGTTGATGTTTGTGCCACCATTGAGTATGCTGGAGTGGTGGATGTGGAAGCCAAATTTGTTACATCAGTAGTTGCTGTTGTGTCAGGCATACTTGTTGTTGCTGCATCAGTTGTCGTTGACGTTGGTGCCACGGTAGAGGATGTTGTGGAAGCCAAAGTTGTTGCATCAGTAGTTGCTGTGGTGTCAGGTACACTTGTTGTTGCTGCATCAGTTGACGTTGACATTGGTGCCACGGTGGAGGATGTTGTGGAAGCCAAAGTTGTTGCATCAGTAGTTGCTGTGGTGTCAGGTACACTTGTTGTTCCTGCATCAGTTGTCGTTGTCGTTGTCGTTGACGTAAGTGCCACGGTGGAGGATATTGTGGAAGCCAAAGTTGTTGCATCAGTAGTTGCTGTGGTGTCAGGTACACTTGTTGCTACATCAGTTGTCGTTGATGTTGGAGACACAGTGGATGATGTTAGAGGGGTGGTTGTAGAAGCCATATTTGTTACATCAGTAGTTGCTGTAGTCTCAAACATACTTGTTGTTTCTGCCTCAGTTGTTATTGATGATGTTTGTGCCACTGTGGAGGATGTTGGAGGGGTGAATGTGGAAGCCAAAGTTGTTACATCAGAAGTTGCTGTTGTCTCAAACGTACTTTCTGTTTCTGTCTTAGTTGTTGATGTTAGTGCTAGAGTTGAGGATGCTGGAGGGGTTGTTGTGGAAGCCAAAGTTGTTGTGTCAGTAGATGTTGTGCTGTCAGACGAGGTTTTGGTTGCTTCATTAGTTGTTGACATTGGAGGGGTGCTTGTGGAATCTAACATTGTTGTTACATCAGTTGTTACTGTTGTGTCAGGGATAGTTGTGGTGGATGCATCAGTCATTGGTGATGCAGTTGAGGATGTTGAAAGGGTAGTTGTGAAAATCAAAGTTTTTGTTTTATCAGTAGCTGCTGTGGTGTCAGGCATACTTGTTGTTGATGCATGAGTTGTCGTTGACGTTGGTCCCACGGTGGAGGATGTTGTGGAAGCCAAAGTTGTTACATCAGTAGTTGCTGTGGTGTCAGGTACACTTGTTGTTCCTTCATCAGTTGTCGTTGACGTTGACAGTGACGTTAGTGCCACGGTGGAGGATATTGTGGAAGCCAAAGTTGTTGCATCAGTAGTTGCTGTGGTGTCAGGTACACTTGTTGCTACATCAGTTGTCGTTGATGTTGGAGACACAGTGGATGATGTTAGAGGGGTGGTTGTAGAAGCCATATTTGTTACATCAGTAGTTGCTGTGGTCTCAAACATACTTCTTGTTTCTGCCTCAGTTGTTATTGATGATGTTTGTGCCACTGTGGAGGATGTTGGAGGGGTGGATGTGGAAGCCAAATTTGTTACATCAGTAGTTGCTGTTGTGTCAGACATACTTGTTGTTGCTGCATCAGTTGTCGTTGGTGCCACGGTAGAGGATGTTGTGGAAGCCAAAGTTGTTGCATCAGTAGTTGCTGTGGTGTCAGGTACACTTGTTGTTGCTGCATCAGTTGACGTTGACATTGGTGCCACGGTGGAGGATGTTGTGGAAGCCAAAGTTGTTGCATCAGTAGTTGCTGTGGTGTCAGGTACACTTGTTGTTCCTTCATCAGTTGTCGTTGATGTTGACGGTGACGTTAGTGCCACGGTGGAGGATATTGTGGAAGCCAAAGTTGTTGCATCAGTAGTTGCTGTGGTGTCAGGTACACTTGTTGCTACATCAGTTGTCGTTGATGTTGGAGACACAGTGGATGATGTTAGAGGGGTGGTTGTAGAAGCCATATTTGTTACATCAGCAGTTGCTGTGGTCTCAAACATACTTGTTGTTTCTGCCTCAGTTGTTATTGATGATGTTTGTGCCACTGTGGAGGATGTTGGAGGGGTGAATGTGGAAGCCAAAGTTGTTACATCAGAAGTTGCTGTTGTCTCAATCATACTTTTTGTTTCTGCCTCAGTTGTTGATGTTAATGCTAGAGTTGAGGATGCTGGAAGGGTTGTTGTGGAAGCCAAAGTTGTTGTGTCAGTGGATGTTGTGCTGTCAGTCAAGGTTGTGGTTGCTTCATTAGTTGTTGACATTGGAGGGGTGCTTGTGGAATCTAACACTGTTGTTACATCAGTTCTTACTGTTGTGTCAGGAATAGTTGTGGTGGATTCATCAGTCATTGGTGTTGTAGTTGAGGATGTTGGAAGGGTACTTGTGAAAATCAAAGTTGTTGTTTTATCAGTAGCTGCTGTGGTGTCAGGCATACTTGTTGTTGATGCATCAGTTGTCGTTGACGTTGGTCCCAGGGTAGAGGATGTTGTGGAAGCCAAAGTTGTTCCATCAGTAGTTACTGTGGTGTCAGGTACACTTGTTGTTGCTGCATCAGTTGTCGTTGTCGTTGACGTTGGTGCCACGGTGGAGGATATTGTGGAAGCCAAAGTTGTTGCATCATTAGTTGCTGTGGTGTCAGGTACACTTGTTGTTGCTGCATCAGTTGACGTTGACATTGGTGCCACGGTGGAGGATGTTGTGGAAGCCAAAGTTGTTGCATCAGTAGTTGCTGTGGTGTCAGGTACACTTGTTGTTGCTGCATCAGTTGACGTTGACATTGGTGCCACGGTGGAGGATGTTGTGGAAGCTAAAGTTGTTGCATCAGTAGTTGCTGTGGTGTCAGGTACACTTGTTGTTCCTTCATCAGTTGTCGTTGACGTTGACGGTGACGTTAGTGCCACGGTGGAGGATATTGTGGAAGACAAAGTTGTTGCATCAGTAGTTGCTGTGGTCTCAAACATACTTGTTGTTTCTGCCTCAGTTGTTATTGATGATGTTTGTGCCACTGTGGAGGATGTTGGAGGGGTGAATGTGGAAGCCAAAGTTGTTACATCAGAAGTTGCTGTTGTCTCAAACATACTTTTTGTTTCTGCCTCAGTTGTTGATGTTAATGCTAGAGTTGAGGATGCTGGAGGGGTTGTTGTGGAAGCCAAAGTTGTTGTGTCAGTGGATGTTGTGCTGTTAGACAAGGTTGTGGTTGCTTCATTAGTTGTTGACATTGGAGGGGTGCTTGTGGAATCTAACACTGTTGTTACTTCAGTTGTTACTGTTGTGTCAGGAATAGTTGTGGTGGATTCATCAGTCATTGGTGTTGTAGTTGAGGATGTTGGAAGGGTACTTGTGAAAATCAAAGTTGTTGTTTTATCAGTAGCTGCTGTGGTGTCAGGCATACTTGTTGTTGATGCATCAGTTGTCGTTGACGTTGGTCCCAGGGTAGAGGATGTTGTGGAAGCCAAAGTTGTTCCATCAGTAGTTACTGTGGTGTCAGGTACACTTGTTGTTGCTGCATCAGTTGTCGTTGTCGTTGACGTTGGTGCCACGGTGGAGGATATTGTGGAAGCCAAAGTTGTTGCATCAGTAGTTGCTGTGGTGTCAGGTACACTTGTTGTTGCTGCATCAGTTGACGTTGACATTGGTGCCACGGTGGAGGATGTTGTGGAAGCCAAAGTTGTCGCATCAGTAGTTGCTGTGGTGTCAGGTACACTTGTTGTTCCTTCATCGGTTGTCGTTGACGTTGACGGTGACGTTAGTGCCACGGTGGAGGATATTGTGGAAGCCAAAGTTGTTGCATCAGTAGTTGCTGTGGTGTCAGGTACACTTGTTGTTGCTGCATCAGTTGACGTTGACATTGGTGCCACGGTGGAGGATGTTGTGGAAGCCAAAGTTGTTGCATCAGTAGTTGCTGTGGTGTCAGGTACACTTGTTGTTGCTGCATCATTTGACGTTGACATTGGTGCCACGGTGGAGGATAATGTGGAAGCCAAAGTTGTTGCATCAGTAGTTGCTGTGGTGTCAGGTACACTTGTTGTTGCTGCATCATTTGACGTTGACATTGGTGCCACAGTGGAGGATGTTGTGGAAGCCAAAGTTGTTGCATCAGTAGTTGCTGTGGTGTCAGGTACACTTGTTGTTCCTTCATCAGTTGTCGTTGACGTTGACGGTGACGTTAGTGCCACGGTGGAGGATATTGTGGAAGCCAAAGTTGTTGCATCAGTAGTTGCTGTGGTGTCAGGTACACTTGTTGCTACATCAGTTGTCGTTGATGTTGGAGACACAGTGGATGATGTTAGAGGGGTGGTTGTAGAAGCCATATTTGTTACATCAGTAGTTGCTGTGGTCTCAAACATACTTGTTGTTTCTGCCTCAGTTGTTATTGATGATGTTTGTGCCACTGTGGAGGATGTTGGAGGAGTGAATGTGGAAGCCAAAGTTGTTACATCAGAAGTTGCTGTTCTCTCAATCATACTTTTTGTTTCTGCCTCACTTGTTGATGTTAATGCTAGAGTTGAGGATGCTGGAAGGGTTGTTGTGGAAGCCAAAGTTGTTGTGTCAGTGGATGTTGTGCTGTCAGACAAGGTTGTGGTTGCTTCATTAGTTGTTGACATTGGAGGGGTGCTTGTGGAATCTAACACTGTTGTTACATAAGTTGTTACTGTTGTGTCAGGAATAGTTGTGGTGGATTCATCAGTCATTGGTGTTGTAGTTGAGGATGTTGGAAGGGTATTTGTGAAAATCAAAGTTGTTGTTTTATCAGTAGCTGCTGTGGTGTCAGGCATACTTGTTGTTGATGCATCAGTTGTCGTTGACGTTGGTCCCAGGGTAGAGGATGTTGTGGAAGCCAAAGTTGTTCCATCAGTAGTTACTGTGGTGTCAGGTACACTTGTTGTTGCTGCATCAGTTGACGTTGACATTGGTGCCACTGTGGAGGATGTTGTGGAAGCCAAAGTTGTTGCATCAGTAGTTGCTGTGGTGTCAGCTACACTTGTTGTTCCTTCATCAATTGTCGTTGACGTTGACGGTGACGTTAGTGCCACGGTGGAGGATATTGTGGAAGCCAAAGTTGTTCCATCAGTAGTTACTGTGGTGTCAGCTACACTTGTTGTTCCTTCATCAATTGTCGTTGACGTTGACGGTGACGTTAGTGCCACGGTGGAGGATATTGTGGAAGCCAAAGTTGTTGCATCAGTAGTTGCTGTGGTCTCAAACATACTTGTTGTTTCTGCCTCAGTTGTTATTGATGATGTTTGTGCCACTGTGGAGGATGTTGGAGGGGTGAATGTGGAAGCCAAAGTTGTTACATCAGAAGTTGCTGTTGTTTCAAACATACTTTTTGTTTCTGCCTCAGTTGTTGATGTTAATGCTAGAGTTGAGGATGCTGGAGGGGTTGTTGTGGAAGCCAAAGTTGTTGTGTCAGTGGATGTTGTGCTGTCAGACAAGGTTGTGGTTGCTTCATTAGTTGTTGACATTGGAGGGGTGCTTGTGGAATCTAACACTGTTGTTACATCAGTTGTTACTGTTGTGTCAGGAATAGTTGTGGTGGATTCATCAGTCATTGGTGTTGTAGTTGAGGATGTTGGAAGGGTACTTGTGAAAATCAAAGTTGTTGTTTTATCAGTAGCTGCTGTGGTGTCAGGCATACTTGTTGTTGATGCATCAGTTGTCGTTGACGTTGGTCCCAGGGTAGAGGATGTTGTGGAAGCCAAAGTTGTTCCATCAGTAGTTACTGTGGTGTCAGGTACACTTGTTGTTGCTGCATCAGTTGTCGTTGTCGTTGACGTTGGTGCCACAGTGGAGGATATTGTGGAAGCCAAAGTTGTTGCATCAGTAGTTGCTGTGGTGTCAGGTATACTTGTTGTTTCTTCATCAGTTGTCGTTGATGTTGGAAACACAGTGGATGATGTTAGAGGGGTGGTTGTAGAAGCCATATTTGTTACATCAGTAGTTGCTGTGGTCTCAAATATACTTGTTGTTTCTGCCTCAGTTGTTGTTGATGTTTGTGCCACCATTGAGTATGCTGGAGTGGTGGATGTGGAAGCCAAATTTGTTACATCAGTAGTTGCTGTTGTGTCAGGCATACTTGTTGTTGCTGCATCAGTTGTCGTTGACGTTGGTGCCACGGTAGAGGATGTTGTGGAAGCCAAAGTTGTTGCATCAGTAGTTGCTGTGGTGTCAGGTACACTTGTTGTTGCTGCATCAGTTGACGTTGACATTAGTGCCACGGTGGAGGATGTTGTGGAAGCCAAAGTTGTTGCATCAGTAGTTGCTGTGGTGTCAGGTACACTTGTTGTTCCTGCATCAGTTGTCGTTGTCGTTGTCGTTGACGTAAGTGCCACGGTGGAGGATATTGTGGAAGCCAAAGTTGTTGCATCAGTAGTTGCTGTGGTGTCAGGTACACTTGTTGCTACATCAGTTGTCGTTGATGTTGGAGACACAGTGGATGATGTTAGAGGGGTGGTTGTAGAAGCCATATTTGTTACATCAGTAGTTGCTGTAGTCTCAAACATACTTGTTGTTTCTGCCTCAGTTGTTATTGATGATGTTTGTGCCACTGTGGAGGATGTTGGAGGGGTGAATGTGGAAGCCAAAGTTGTTACATCAGAAGTTGCTGTTGTCTCAAACGTACTTTCTGTTTTTGTCTTAGTTGTTGATGTTAGTGCTAGAGTTGAGGATGCTGGAGGGGTTGTTGTGGAAGCCAAAGTTGTTGTGTCAGTAGATGTTGTGCTGTCAGACGAGGTTGTGGTTGCTTCATTAGTTGTTGACATTGGAGGGGTGCTTGTGGAATCTAACATTGTTGTTACATCAGTTGTTACTGTTGTGTCAGGGATAGTTGTGGTGGATGCATCAGTCATTGGTGATGCAGTTGAGGATGTTGAAAGGGTAGTTGTGAAAATCAAAGTTGTTGTTTTATCAGTAGCTGCTGTGGTGTCAGGCATACTTGTTGTTGATGCATGAGTTGTCGTTGACGTTGGTCCCACGGTGGAGGATGTTGTGGAAGCCAAAGTTGTTACATCAGTAGTTGCTGTGGTGTCAGGTACACTTGTTGTTCCTTCATCAGTTGTCGTTGACGTTGACAGTGACGTTAGTGCCACGGTGGAGGATATTGTGGAAGCCAAAGTTGTTGCATCAGTAGTTGCTGTGGTGTCAGGTACACTTGTTGCTACATCAGTTGTCGTTGATGTTGGAGACACAGTGGATGATGTTAGAGGGGTGGTTGTAGAAGCCATATTTGTTACATCAGTAGTTGCTGTGGTCTCAAACATACTTCTTGTTTCTGCCTCAGTTGTTATTGATGATGTTTGTGCCACTGTGGAGGATGTTGGAGGGGTGGATGTGGAAGCCAAATTTGTTACATCAGTAGTTGCTGTTGTGTCAGACATACTTGTTGTTGCTGCATCAGTTGTCGTTGACGTTGGTGCCACGGTAGAGGATGTTGTGGAAGCCAAAGTTGTTGCATCAGTAGTTGCTGTGGTGTCAGGTACACTTGTTGTTGCTGCATCAGTTGACGTTGACATTGGTGCCACGGTGGAGGATGTTGTGGAAGCCAAAGTTGTTGCATCAGTAGTTGCTGTGGTGTCAGGTACACTTGTTGTTCCTTCATCAGTTGTCGTTGACGTTGACGGTGACGTTAGTGCCACGGTGGAGGATATTGTGGAAGCCAAAGTTGTTGCATCAGTAGTTGCTGTGGTGTCAGGTACACTTGTTGCTACATCAGTTGTCGTTGATGTTGGAGACACAGTGGATGATGTTAGAGGGGTGGTTGTAGAAGCCATATTTGTTACATCAGCAGTTGCTGTGGTCTCAAACATACTTGTTGTTTCTGCCTCAGTTGTTATTGATGATGTTTGTGCCACTGTGGAGGATGTTGGAGGGGTGAATGTGGAAGCCAAAGTTGTTACATCAGAAGTTGCTGTTGTCTCAATCATACTTTTTGTTTCTGCCTCAGTTGTTGATGTTAATGCTAGAGTTGAAGATGCTGGAAGGGTTGTTGTGGAAGCCAAAATTGTTGTGTCAGTGGATGTTGTGCTGTCAGACAAGGTTGTGGTTGCTTCATTAGTTGTTGACATTGGAGGGGTGCTTGTGGAATCTAACACTGTTGTTACATCAGTTCTTACTGTTGTGTCAGGAATAGTTGTGGTGGATTCATCAGTCATTGGTGTTGTAGTTGAGGATGTTGGAAGGGTACTTGTGAAAATCAAAGTTGTTGTTTTATCAGTAGCTGCTGTGGTGTCAGGCATACTTGTTGTTGATGCATCAGTTGTCGTTGACGTTGGTCCCAGGGTAGAGGATGTTGTGGAAGCCAAAGTTGTTCCATCAGTAGTTACTGTGGTGTCAGGTACACTTGTTGTTGCTGCATCAGTTGTCGTTGTCGTTGACGTTGGTGCCACGGTGGAGGATATTGTGGAAGCCAAAGTTGTTGCATCATTAGTTGCTGTGGTGTCAGGTACACTTGTTGTTGCTGCATCAGTTGACGTTGACATTGGTGCCACGGTGGAGGATGTTGTGGAAGCCAAAGTTGTTGCATCAGTAGTTGCTGTGGTGTCAGGTACACTTGTTGTTGCTGCATCAGTTGACGTTGACATTGGTGCCACGGTGGAGGATGTTGTGGAAGCCAAAGTTGTTGCATCAGTAGTTGCTGTGGTGTCAGGTACACTTGTTGTTGCTGCATCAGTTGACGTTGACATTGGTGCCACGGTGGAGGATGTTGTGGAAGCCAAAGTTGTTGCATCAGTAGTTGCTGTGGTGTCAGGTACACTTGTTGTTCCTTCATCAGTTGTCGTTGACGGTGACATTAGTGCCACGGTGGAGGATAATGTGGAAGCCAAAGTTGTTGCATCAGTAGTTGCTGTGGTGTCAGGTACACTTGTTGTTGCTGCATCATTTGACGTTGACATTGGTGCCACAGTGGAGGATGTTGTGGAAGCCAAAGTTGTTGCATCAGTAGTTGCTGTGGTGTCAGGTACACTTGTTGTTCCTTCATCAGTTGTCGTTGACGTTGACGGTGATGTTAGTGCCTTGGTGGAGGATATTGTGGAAGCCAAAGTTGTTGCATCAGTAGTTGCTGTGGTCTCAAACATACTTGTTGTTTCTGCCTCAGTTGTTATTGATGATGTTTGTGCCACTGTGGAGGATGTTGGAGGGGTGGATGTGGAAGCCAAATTTGTTACATCAGTAGTTGCTGTTGTGTCAGACATACTTGTTGTTGCTGCATCAGTTGTCGTTGACGTTGGTGCCACGGTAGAGGATGTTGTGGAAGCCAAAGTTGTTGCATCAGTAGTTGCTGTGGTGTCAGGTACACTTGTTGTTGCTGCATCAGTTGACGTTGACATTGGTGCCACGGTGGAGGATGTTGTGGAAGCCAAAGTTGTTGCATCAGTAGTTGCTGTGGTGTCAGGTACACTTGTTGTTCCTTCATCAGTTGTCGTTGACGTTGACGGTGACGTTAGTGCCACGGTGGAGGATATTGTGGAAGCCAAAGTTGTTGCATCAGTAGTTGCTGTGGTGTCAGGTACACTTGTTGCTACATCAGTTGTCGTTGATGTTGGAGACACAGTGGATGATGTTAGAGGGGTGGTTGTAGAAGCCATATTTGTTACATCAGCAGTTGCTGTGGTCTCAAACATACTTGTTGTTTCTGCCTCAGTTGTTATTGATGATGTTTGTGCCACTGTGGAGGATGTTGGAGGGGTGAATGTGGAAGCCAAAGTTGTTACATCAGAAGTTGCTGTTGTTTCAAACATACTTTTTGTTTCTGCCTCAGTTGTTGATGTTAATGCTAGAGTTGAGGATGCTGGAGGGGTTGTTGTGGAAGCCAAAGTTGTTGTGTCAGTGGATGTTGTGCTGTTAGACAAGGTTGTGGTTGCTTCATTAGTTGTTGACATTGGAGGGGTGCTTGTGGAATCTAACACTGTTGTTACATCAGTTGTTACTGTTGTGTCAGGAATAGTTGTGGTGGATTCATCAGTCATTGGTGTTGTAGTTGAGGATGTTGGAAGGGTACTTGTGAAAATCAAAGTTGTTGTTTTATCAGTAGCTGCTGTGGTGTCAGGCATACTTGTTGTTGATGCATCAGTTGTCGTTGACGTTGGTCCCAGGGTAGAGGATGTTGTGGAAGCCAAAGTTGTTCCATCAGTAGTTACTGTGGTGTCAGGTACATTTGTTGTTGCTGCATCAGTTGTCGTTGTCGTTGGTGCCAAGGTGGAGAATATTGTGGAAGCCAAAGTTGTTGCATCATTAGTTGCTGTGGTGTCAGGTACACTTGTTGTTGCTGCATCAGTTGACGTTGACATTGGTACCACGGTGGAGGATGTTGTGGAAGCCAAAGTTGTTGCATCAGTAGTTGCTGTGGTGTCAGGTACACTTGTTGTTGCTGCATCAGTTGACGTTGACATTGGTGCCACGGTGGAGGATGTTGTGGAAGCTAAAGTTGTTGCATCAGTAGTTGCTGTGGTGTCAGGTACACTTGTTGTTCCTTCATCAGTTGTCGTTGACGTTGACGGTGACGTTAGTGCCACGGTGGAGGATATTGTGGAAGCCAAAGTTGTTGCATCAGTAGTTGCTGTGGTCTCAAACATACTTGTTGTTTCTGCCTCAGTTGTTATTGATGATGTTTGTGCCACTGTGGAGGATGTTGGAGGGGTGAATGTGGAAGCCAAAGTTGTTACATCAGAAGTTGCTGTTGTCTCAAACATACTTTTTGTTTCTGCCTCAGTTGTTGATGTTAATGCTAGAGTTGAGGATGCTGGAGGGGTTGTTGTGGAAGCCAAAGTTGTTGTGTCAGTGGATGTTGTGCTGTTAGACAAGGTTGTGGTTGCTTCATTAGTTGTTGACATTGGAGGGGTGCTTGTGGAATCTAACACTGTTGTTACTTCAGTTGTTACTGTTGTGTCAGGAATAGTTGTGGTGGATTCATCAGTCATTGGTGTTGTAGTTGAGGATGTTGGAAGGGTACTTGTGAAAATCAAAGTTGTTGTTTTATCAGTAGCTGCTGTGGTGTCAGGCATACTTGTTGTTGATGCATCAGTTGTCGTTGACGTTGGTCCCAGGGTAGAGGATGTTGTGGAAGCCAAAGTTGTTCCATCAGTAGTTACTGTGGTGTCAGGTACACTTGTTGTTGCTGCATCAGTTGTCGTTGTCGTTGACGTTGGTGCCACGGTGGAGGATATTGTGGAAGCCAAAGTTGTTGCATCAGTAGTTGCTGTGGTGTCAGGTACACTTGTTGTTGCTGCATCAGTTGACGTTGACATTGGTGCCACGGTGGAGGATGTTGTGGAAGCCAAAGTTGTCGCATCAGTAGTTGCTGTGGTGTCAGGTACACTTGTTGTTCCTTCATCGGTTGTCGTTGACGTTGACGGTGACGTTAGTGCCACGGTGGAGGATATTGTGGAAGCCAAAGTTGTTGCATCAGTAGTTGCTGTGTTGTCAGGTACACTTGTTGTTGCTGCATCAGTTGACGTTGACATTGGTGCCACGGTGGAGGATGTTGTGGAAGCCAAAGTTGTTGCATCAGTAGTTGCTGTGGTGTCAGGTACACTTGTTGTTGCTGCATCATTTGACGTTGACATTGGTGCCACGGTGGAGGATAATGTGGAAGCCAAAGTTGTTGCATCAGTAGTTGCTGTGGTGTCAGGTACACTTGTTGTTGCTGCATCATTTGACGTTGACATTGGTGCCACAGTGGAGGATGTTGTGGAAGCCAAAGTTGTTGCATCAGTAGTTGCTGTGGTGTCAGGTACACTTGTTGTTCCTTCATCAGTTGTCGTTGACGTTGACGGTGATGTTAGTGCCTTGGTGGAGGATATTGTGGAAGCCAAAGTTGTTGCATCAGTAGTTGCTGTGGTGTCAGGTACACTTGTTGTTCCTTCATCAGTTGTCGTTGACGTTGACGGTGACGTTAGTGCCACGGTGGAGGATATTGTGGAAGCCAAAGTTGTTGCATCAGTAGTTGCTGTGGTGTCAGGTACACTTGTTGCTACATCAGTTGTCGTTGATGTTGGAGACACAGTGGATGATGTTAGAGGGGTGGTTGTAGAAGCCATATTTGTTACATCAGTAGTTGCTGTGGTCTCAAACATACTTGTTGTTTCTGCCTCAGTTGTTATTGATGATGTTTGTGCCACTGTGGAGGATGTTGGAGGAGTGAATGTGGAAGCCAAAGTTGTTACATCAGAAGTTGCTGTTCTCTCAATCATACTTTTTGTTTCTGCCTCACTTGTTGATGTTAATGCTAGAGTTGAGGATGCTGGAAGGGTTGTTGTGGAAGCCAAAGTTGTTGTGTCAGTGGATGTTGTGCTGTCAGACAAGGTTGTGGTTGCTTCATTAGTTGTTGACATTGGAGGGGTGCTTGTGGAATCTAACACTGTTGTTACATAAGTTGTTACTGTTGTGTCAGGAATAGTTGTGGTGGATTCATCAGTCATTGGTGTTGTAGTTGAGGATGTTGGAAGGGTATTTGTGAAAATCAAAGTTGTTGTTTTATCAGTAGCTGCTGTGGTGTCAGGCATACTTGTTGTTGATGCATCAGTTGTCGTTGACGTTGGTCCCAGGGTAGAGGATGTTGTGGAAGCCAAAGTTGTTCCATCAGTAGTTACTGTGGTGTCAGGTACACTTGTTGTTGCTGCATCAGTTGACGTTGACATTGGTGCCACTGTGGAGGATGTTGTGGAAGCCAAAGTTGTTGCATCAGTAGTTGCTGTGGTGTCAGCTACACTTGTTGTTCCTTCATCAATTGTCGTTGACGTTGACGGTGACGTTAGTGCCACGGTGGAGGATATTGTGGAAGCCAAAGTTGTTCCATCAGTAGTTACTGTGGTGTCAGCTACACTTGTTGTTCCTTCATCAATTGTCGTTGACGTTGACGGTGACGTTAGTGCCATGGTGGAGGATATTGTGGAAGCCAAAGTTGTTGCATCAGTAGTTGCTGTGGTCTCAAACATACTTGTTGTTTCTGCCTCAGTTGTTATTGATGATGTTTGTGCCACTGTGGAGGATGTTGGAGGGGTGAATGTGGAAGCCAAAGTTGTTACATCAGAAGTTGCTGTTGTTTCAAACATACTTTTTGTTTCTGCCTCAGTTGTTGATGTTAATGCTAGAGTTGAGGATGCTGGAGGGGTTGTTGTGGAAGCCAAAGTTGTTGTGTCAGTGGATGTTGTGCTGTCAGACAAGGTTGTGGTTGCTTCATTAGTTGTTGACATTGGAGGGGTGCTTGTGGAATCTAACACTGTTGTTACATCAGTTGTTACTGTTGTGTCAGGAATAGTTGTGGTGGATTCATCAGTCATTGGTGTTGTAGTTGAGGATGTTGGAAGGGTACTTGTGAAAATCAAAGTTGTTGTTTTATCAGTAGCTGCTGTGGTGTCAGGCATACTTGTTGTTGATGCATCAGTTGTCGTTGACGTTGGTCCCAGGGTAGAGGATGTTGTGGAAGCCAAAGTTGTTCCATCAGTAGTTACTGTGGTGTCAGGTACACTTGTTGTTGCTGCATCAGTTGTCGTTGTCGTTGACGTTGGTGCCACAGTGGAGGATATTGTGGAAGCCAAAGTTGTTGCATCAGTAGTTGCTGTGGTGTCAGGTATACTTGTTGTTTCTTCATCAGTTGTCGTTGATGTTGGAAACACAGTGGATGATGTTAGAGGGGTGGTTGTAGAAGCCATATTTGTTACATCAGTAGTTGCTGTGGTCTCAAATATACTTGTTGTTTCTGCCTCAGTTGTTGTTGATGTTTGTGCCACCATTGAGTATGCTGGAGTGGTGGATGTGGAAGCCAAATTTGTTACATCAGTAGTTGCTGTTGTGTCAGGCATACTTGTTGTTGCTGCATCAGTTGTCGTTGACGTTGGTGCCACGGTAGAGGATGTTGTGGAAGCCAAAGTTGTTGCATCAGTAGTTGCTGTGGTGTCAGGTACACTTGTTGTTGCTGCATCAGTTGACGTTGACATTAGTGCCACGGTGGAGGATGTTGTGGAAGCCAAAGTTGTTGCATCAGTAGTTGCTGTGGTGTCAGGTACACTTGTTGTTCCTGCATCAGTTGTCGTTGTCGTTGTCGTTGACGTAAGTGCCACGGTGGAGGATATTGTGGAAGCCAAAGTTGTTGCATCAGTAGTTGCTGTGGTGTCAGGTACACTTGTTGCTACATCAGTTGTCGTTGATGTTGGAGACACAGTGGATGATGTTAGAGGGGTGGTTGTAGAAGCCATATTTGTTACATCAGTAGTTGCTGTAGTCTCAAACATACTTGTTGTTTCTGCCTCAGTTGTTATTGATGATGTTTGTGCCACTGTGGAGGATGTTGGAGGGGTGAATGTGGAAGCCAAAGTTGTTACATCAGAAGTTGCTGTTGTCTCAAACGTACTTTCTGTTTTTGTCTTAGTTGTTGATGTTAGTGCTAGAGTTGAGGATGCTGGAGGGGTTGTTGTGGAAGCCAAAGTTGTTGTGTCAGTAGATGTTGTGCTGTCAGACGAGGTTGTGGTTGCTTCATTAGTTGTTGACATTGGAGGGGTGCTTGTGGAATCTAACATTGTTGTTACATCAGTTGTTACTGTTGTGTCAGGGATAGTTGTGGTGGATGCATCAGTCATTGGTGATGCAGTTGAGGATGTTGAAAGGGTAGTTGTGAAAATCAAAGTTGTTGTTTTATCAGTAGCTGCTGTGGTGTCAGGCATACTTGTTGTTGATGCATGAGTTGTCGTTGACGTTGGTCCCACGGTGGAGGATGTTGTGGAAGCCAAAGTTGTTACATCAGTAGTTGCTGTGGTGTCAGGTACACTTGTTGTTCCTTCATCAGTTGTCGTTGACGTTGACAGTGACGTTAGTGCCACGGTGGAGGATATTGTGGAAGCCAAAGTTGTTGCATCAGTAGTTGCTGTGGTGTCAGGTACACTTGTTGCTACATCAGTTGTCGTTGATGTTGGAGACACAGTGGATGATGTTAGAGGGGTGGTTGTAGAAGCCATATTTGTTACATCAGTAGTTGCTGTGGTCTCAAACATACTTCTTGTTTCTGCCTCAGTTGTTATTGATGATGTTTGTGCCACTGTGGAGGATGTTGGAGGGGTGGATGTGGAAGCCAAATTTGTTACATCAGTAGTTGCTGTTGTGTCAGACATACTTGTTGTTGCTGCATCAGTTGTCGTTGACGTTGGTGCCACGGTAGAGGATGTTGTGGAAGCCAAAGTTGTTGCATCAGTAGTTGCTGTGGTGTCAGGTACACTTGTTGTTGCTGCATCAGTTGACGTTGACATTGGTGCCACGGTGGAGGATGCTGTGGAAGCCAAAGTTGTTGCATCAGTAGTTGCTGTGGTGTCAGGTACACTTGTTGTTCCTTCATCAGATGTCGTTGACGTTGACGGTGACGTTAGTGCCACGGTGGAGGATATTGTGGAAGCCAAAGTTGTTGCATCAGTAGTTGCTGTGGTGTCAGGTACACTTGTTGCTACATCAGTTGTCGTTGATGTTGGAGACACAGTGGATGATGTTAGAGGGGTGGTTGTAGAAGCCATATTTGTTACATCAGCAGTTGCTGTGGTCTCAAACATACTTGTTGTTTCTGCCTCAGTTGTTATTGATGATGTTTGTGCCACTGTGGAGGATGTTGGAGGGGTGAATGTGGAAGCCAAAGTTGTTACATCAGAAGTTGCTGTTGTCTCAATCATACTTTTTGTTTCTGCCTCAGTTGTTGATGTTAATGCTAGAGTTGAAGATGCTGGAAGGGTTGTTGTGGAAGCCAAAATTGTTGTGTCAGTGGATGTTGTGCTGTCAGACAAGGTTGTGGTTGCTTCATTAGTTGTTGACATTGGAGGGGTGCTTGTGGAATCTAACACTGTTGTTACATCAGTTCTTACTGTTGTGTCAGGAATAGTTGTGGTGGATTCATCAGTCATTGGTGTTGTAGTTGAGGATGTTGGAAGGGTACTTGTGAAAATCAAAGTTGTTGTTTTATCAGTAGCTGCTGTGGTGTCAGGCATACTTGTTGTTGATGCATCAGTTGTCGTTGACGTTGGTCCCAGGGTAGAGGATGTTGTGGAAGCCAAAGTTGTTCCATCAGTAGTTACTGTGGTGTCAGGTACACTTGTTGTTGCTGCATCAGTTGTCGTTGTCGTTGACGTTGGTGCCACGGTGGAGGATATTGTGGAAGCCAAAGTTGTTGCATCATTAGTTGCTGTGGTGTCAGGTACACTTGTTGTTGCTGCATCAGTTGACGTTGACATTGGTGCCACGGTGGAGGATGTTGTGGAAGCCAAAGTTGTTGCATCAGTAGTTGCTGTGGTGTCAGGTACACTTGTTGTTGCTGCATCAGTTGACGTTGACATTGGTGCCACGGTGGAGGATGTTGTGGAAGCCAAAGTTGTTGCATCAGTAGTTGCTGTGGTGTCAGGTACACTTGTTGTTGCTGCATCAGTTGACGTTGACATTGGTGCCACGGTGGAGGATGTTGTGGAAGCCAAAGTTGTTGCATCAGTAGTTGCTGTGGTGTCAGGTACACTTGTTGTTCCTTCATCAGTTGTCGTTGACGGTGACATTAGTGCCACGGTGGAGGATAATGTGGAAGCCAAAGTTGTTGCATCAGTAGTTGCTGTGGTGTCAGGTACACTTGTTGTTGCTGCATCATTTGACGTTGACATTGGTGCCACAGTGGAGGATGTTGTGGAAGCCAAAGTTGTTGCATCAGTAGTTGCTGTGGTGTCAGGTACACTTGTTGTTCCTTCATCAGTTGTCGTTGACGTTGACGGTGATGTTAGTGCCTTGGTGGATGATGTTAGAGGGGTGGTTGTAGAAGCCATATTTGTTACATCAGCAGTTGCTGTGGTCTCAAACATACTTGTTGTTTCTGCCTCAGTTGTTATTGATGATGTTTGTGCCACTGTGGAGGATGTTGGAGGGGTGAATGTGGAAGCCAAAGTTGTTACATCAGAAGTTGCTGTTGTTTCAAACATACTTTTTGTTTCTGCCTCAGTTGTTGATGTTAATGCTAGAGTTGAGGATGCTGGAGGGGTTGTTGTGGAAGCCAAAGTTGTTGTGTCAGTGGATGTTGTGCTGTTAGACAAGGTTGTGGTTGCTTCATTAGTTGTTGACATTGGAGGGGTGCTTGTGGAATCTAACACTGTTGTTACATCAGTTGTTACTGTTGTGTCAGGAATAGTTGTGGTGGATTCATCAGTCATTGGTGTTGTAGTTGAGGATGTTGGAAGGGTACTTGTGAAAATCAAAGTTGTTGTTTTATCAGTAGCTGCTGTGGTGTCAGGCATACTTGTTGTTGATGCATCAGTTGTCGTTGACGTTGGTCCCAGGGTAGAGGATGTTGTGGAAGCCAAAGTTGTTCCATCAGTAGTTACTGTGGTGTCAGGTACATTTGTTGTTGCTGCATCAGTTGTCGTTGTCTTTGGTGCCACGGTGGAGGATATTGTGGAAGCCAAAGTTGTTGCATCAGTAGTTGCTGTGGTGTCAGGTACACTTGTTGTTGCTGCATCAGTTGACGTTGACATTGGTGCCACGGTGGAGGATGTTGTGGAAGCCAAAGTTGTCGCATCAGTAGTTGCTGTGGTGTCAGGTACACTTGTTGTTCCTTCATCGGTTGTCGTTGACGTTGACGGTGACGTTAGTGCCACGGTGGAGGATATTGTGGAAGCCAAAGTTGTTGCATCAGTAGTTGCTGTGGTGTCAGGTACACTTGTTGTTGCTGCATCAGTTGACGTTGACATTGGTGCCACGGTGGAGGATGTTGTGGAAGCCAAAGTTGTTGCATCAGTAGTTGCTGTGGTGTCAGGTACACTTGTTGTTCCTTCATCAGTTGTCGTTGACGTTGACGGTGACGGTGACGTTAGTGCCACGGTGGAGGATATTGTGGAAGCCAAAGTTGTTGCATCAGTAGTTGCTGTGGTGTCAGGTACACTTGTTGTTCCTTCATCAGTTGTCGTTGACGTTGACGGTGACGTTAGTGCCACGGTGGAGGATATTGTGGAAGCCAAAGTTGTTGCATCAGTAGTTGCTGTGGTGTCAGGTACACTTGTTGCTACATCAGTTGTCGTTGATGTTGGAGACACAGTGGATGATGTTAGAGGGGTGGTTGTAGAAGCCATATTTGTTACATCAGCAGTTGCTGTGGTCTCAAACATACTTGTTGTTTCTGCCTCAGTTGTTATTGATGATGTTTGTGCCACTGTGGAGGATGTTGGAGGGGTGAATGTGGAAGCCAAAGTTGTTACATCAGAAGTTGCTGTTGTCTCAATCATACTTTTTGTTTCTGCCTCAGTTGTTGATGTTAATGCTAGAGTTGAAGATGCTGGAAGGGTTGTTGTGGAAGCCAAAATTGTTGTGTCAGTGGATGTTGTGCTGTCAGACAAGGTTGTGGTTGCTTCATTAGTTGTTGACATTGGAGGGGTGCTTGTGGAATCTAACACTGTTGTTACATCAGTTCTTACTGTTGTGTCAGGAATAGTTGTGGTGGATTCATCAGTCATTGGTGTTGTAGTTGAGGATGTTGGAAGGGTACTTGTGAAAATCAAAGTTGTTGTTTTATCAGTAGCTGCTGTGGTGTCAGGCATACTTGTTGTTGATGCATCAGTTGTCGTTGACGTTGGTCCCAGGGTAGAGGATGTTGTGGAAGCCAAAGTTGTTCCATCAGTAGTTACTGTGGTGTCAGGTACACTTGTTGTTGCTGCATCAGTTGTCGTTGTCGTTGACGTTGGTGCCACGGTGGAGGATATTGTGGAAGCCAAAGTTGTTGCATCATTAGTTGCTGTGGTGTCAGGTACACTTGTTGTTGCTGCATCAGTTGACGTTGACATTGGTGCCACGGTGGAGGATGTTGTGGAAGCCAAAGTTGTTGCATCAGTAGTTGCTGTGGTGTCAGGTACACTTGTTGTTGCTGCATCAGTTGACGTTGACATTGGTGCCACGGTGGAGGATGTTGTGGAAGCCAAAGTTGTTGCATCAGTAGTTGCTGTGGTGTCAGGTACACTTGTTGTTGCTGCATCAGTTGACGTTGACATTGGTGCCACGGTGGAGGATGTTGTGGAAGCCAAAGTTGTTGCATCAGTAGTTGCTGTGGTGTCAGGTACACTTGTTGTTCCTTCATCAGTTGTCGTTGACGGTGACATTAGTGCCACGGTGGAGGATAATGTGGAAGCCAAAGTTGTTGCATCAGTAGTTGCTGTGGTGTCAGGTACACTTGTTGTTGCTGCATCATTTGACGTTGACATTGGTGCCACAGTGGAGGATGTTGTGGAAGCCAAAGTTGTTGCATCAGTAGTTGCTGTGGTGTCAGGTACACTTGTTGTTCCTTCATCAGTTGTCGTTGACGTTGACGGTGATGTTAGTGCCTTGGTGGAGGATATTGTGGAAGCCAAAGTTGTTGCATCAGTAGTTGCTGTGGTCTCAAACATACTTGTTGTTTCTGCCTCAGTTGTTATTGATGATGTTTGTGCCACTGTGGAGGATGTTGGAGGGGTGGATGTGGAAGCCAAATTTGTTACATCAGTAGTTGCTGTTGTGTCAGACATACTTGTTGTTGCTGCATCAGTTGTCGTTGACGTTGGTGCCACGGTAGAGGATGTTGTGGAAGCCAAAGTTGTTGCATCAGTAGTTGCTGTGGTGTCAGGTACACTTGTTGTTGCTGCATCAGTTGACGTTGACATTGGTGCCACGGTGGAGGATGTTGTGGAAGCCAAAGTTGTTGCATCAGTAGTTGCTGTGGTGTCAGGTACACTTGTTGTTCCTTCATCAGTTGTCGTTGACGTTGACGGTGACGTTAGTGCCACGGTGGAGGATATTGTGGAAGCCAAAGTTGTTGCATCAGTAGTTGCTGTGGTGTCAGGTACACTTGTTGCTACATCAGTTGTCGTTGATGTTGGAGACACAGTGGATGATGTTAGAGGGGTGGTTGTAGAAGCCATATTTGTTACATCAGCAGTTGCTGTGGTCTCAAACATACTTGTTGTTTCTGCCTCAGTTGTTATTGATGATGTTTGTGCCACTGTGGAGGATGTTGGAGGGGTGAATGTGGAAGCCAAAGTTGTTACATCAGAAGTTGCTGTTGTTTCAAACATACTTTTTGTTTCTGCCTCAGTTGTTGATGTTAATGCTAGAGTTGAGGATGCTGGAGGGGTTGTTGTGGAAGCCAAAGTTGTTGTGTCAGTGGATGTTGTGCTGTTAGACAAGGTTGTGGTTGCTTCATTAGTTGTTGACATTGGAGGGGTGCTTGTGGAATCTAACACTGTTGTTACATCAGTTGTTACTGTTGTGTCAGGAATAGTTGTGGTGGATTCATCAGTCATTGGTGTTGTAGTTGAGGATGTTGGAAGGGTACTTGTGAAAATCAAAGTTGTTGTTTTATCAGTAGCTGCTGTGGTGTCAGGCATACTTGTTGTTGATGCATCAGTTGTCGTTGACGTTGGTCCCAGGGTAGAGGATGTTGTGGAAGCCAAAGTTGTTCCATCAGTAGTTACTGTGGTGTCAGGTACATTTGTTGTTGCTGCATCAGTTGTCGTTGTCGTTGGTGCCACGGTGGAGGATATTGTGGAAGCCAAAGTTGTTGCATCAGTAGTTGCTGTGGTGTCAGGTACACTTGTTGTTGCTGCATCAGTTGACGTTGACATTGGTGCCACGGTGGAGGATATTGTGGAAGCCAAAGTTGTCGCATCAGTAGTTGCTGTGGTGTCAGGTACACTTGTTGCTACATCAGTTGTCGTTGATGTTGGAGACACAGTGGATGATGTTAGAGGGGTGGTTGTAGAAGCCATATTTGTTACATCAGCAGTTGCTGTGGTCTCAAACATACTTGTTGTTTCTGCCTCAGTTGTTATTGATGATGTTTGTGCCACTGTGGAGGATGTTGGAGGGGTGAATGTGGAAGCCAAAGTTGTTACATCAGAAGTTGCTGTTGTTTCAAACATACTTTTTGTTTCTGCCTCAGTTGTTGATGTTAATGCTAGAGTTGAGGATGCTGGAGGGGTTGTTGTGGAAGCCAAAGTTGTGTCAGTGGATGTTGTGCTGTTAGACAAGGTTGTGGTTGCTTCATTAGTTGTTGACATTGGAGGGGTGCTTGTGGAATCTAACACTGTTGTTACATCAGTTGTTACTGTTGTGTCAGGAATAGTTGTGGTGGATTCATCAGTCATTGGTGTTGTAGTTGAGGATGTTGGAAGGGTACTTGTGAAAATCAAAGTTGTTGTTTTATCAGTAGCTGCTGTGGTGTCAGGCATACTTGTTGTTGATGCATCAGTTGTCGTTGACGTTGGTCCCAGGGTAGAGGATGTTGTGGAAGCCAAAGTTGTTCCATCAGTAGTTACTGTGGTGTCAGGTACATTTGTTGTTGCTGCATCAGTTGTCGTTGTCGTTGGTGCCACGGTGGAGGATATTGTGGAAGCCAAAGTTGTTGCATCAGTAGTTGCTGTGGTGTCAGGTACACTTGTTGTTGCTGCATCAGTTGACGTTGACATTGGTGCCACGGTGGAGGATGTTGTGGAAGCCAAAGTTGTCGCATCAGTAGTTGCTGTGGTGTCAGGTACACTTGTTGTTCCTTCATCGGTTGTCGTTGACGTTGACGGTGACGTTAGTGCCACGGTGGAGGATATTGTGGAAGCCAAAGTTGTTGCATCAGTAGTTGCTGTGGTGTCAGGTACACTTGTTGTTGCTGCATCAGTTGACGTTGACATTGGTGCCACGGTGGAGGATGTTGTGGAAGCCAAAGTTGTTGCATCAGTAGTTGCTGTGGTGTCAGGTACACTTGTTGTTCCTTCATCAGTTGTCGTTGACGTTGACGGTGACGGTGACGTTAGTGCCACGGTGGAGGATATTGTGGAAGCCAAAGTTGTTGCATCAGTAGTTGCTGTGGTGTCAGGTACACTTGTTGTTCCTTCATCAGTTGTCGTTGACGTTGACGGTGATGTTAGTGCCATGGTGGAGGATATTGTGGAAGCCAAAGTTGTTGCATCAGTAGTTGCTGTGGTCTCAAACATACTTGTTGTTTCTGCCTCAGTTGTTATTGATGATGTTTGTGCCACTGTGGAGGATGTTGGAGGGGTGAATGTGGAAGCCAAAGTTGTTACATCAGAAGTTGCTGTTGTCTCAAACATACTTTTTGTTTCTGCCTCAGTTGTTGATGTTAATGCTAGAGTTGAGGATGCTAGAGGGGTTGTTGTGGAAGCCAAAGTTGTTGTGTCAGTGGATGTTGTGCTGTCAGACAAGGTTGTGGTTGCTTCATTAGTTGTTGACATTGGAGGAGTGCTTGTGGAATCTAACACTGTTGTTACATCAGTTGTTACTGTTGTGTCAGGAATAGTTGTGGTGGATTCATCAGTCATTGGTGCTGTAGTTGAGGATGTTTGAAGGGTACTTGTGAAAATCAAAGTTGTTGTTTTATCAGTAGCTGCTGTGGTGTCAGGCATACTTGTTGTTGATGCATCAGTTGTCGTTGACGTTGGTCCCAGGGTAGAGGATGTTGTGGAAGCCAAAGTTGTTCCATCAGTAGTTACTGTGGTGTCAGGTACACTTGTTGTTCCTTCATCAGTTGCCGTTGACGTTGACGGTGATGTTAGTGCCACGGTGGAGGATATTGTGGAAGCCAAAGTTGTTGCATCAGTAGTTGCTGTGGTGTCAGGTACACTTGTTGCTACATCAGTTGTCGTTGATGTTGGAGACACAGTGGATGATGTTAGAGGGGTGGTTGTAGAAGCCATATTTGTTACATCAGTAGTTGCTGTGGTCTCAAACATACTTGTTGTTTCTGCCTCAGTTGTTATTGATGATGTTTGTGCCATTGTGGAGGATATTGGAGGGGTGGATGTGGAAGCCAAATTTGTTACATCAGTAGTTGCTGTTGTGTCAGACATACTTGTTGTTGCTGCATCAGTTGTCGTTGTCGTTGACGTTGGTGCCACGGTGGAGGATATTGTGGAAGCCAAAGTTGTTGCATCAGTAGTTCCTGTTGTGTCAGGTACACTTGTTGTTGCTGCATCAGTTGTCGTTGTCGTTGATGCCACGGTGGAGGATATTGTGGAAGACAAAGTTGTTGCATCAGTAGTTGCTGTGGTGTCAGGTACACTTGTTGTTCCTTCATCAGTTGTCGTTGACGTTGACGGTGACGTTAGTGCCACGGTGGAGGATATTGTGGAAGCCAAAGTTGTTGCATCAGTAGTTGCTGTGGTGTCAGGTACACTTGTTGTTGCTGCATCAGTTGACGTTGACATTGGTGCCATGGTGGAGGATGTTGTGGAAGCCAAAGTTGTTGCATCAGTAGTTGCTGTGGTGTCAGGTACACTTGTTGTTCCTTCATCAGTTGTCGTTGACGTTGACGGTGACGTTAGTGCTACGGTGGAGGATATTGTGGAAGCCAAAGTTGTTGCATCAGTAGTTGCTGTGGTCTCAAACATACTTGTTGTTTCTGCCTCAGTTGTTATTGATGATGTTTGTGCCACTGTGGAGGATGTTGGAGGGGTGAATGTGGAAGCCAAAGTTGTTACATCAGAAGTTGCTGTTGTCTCAAACATACTTTTTGTTTCTGCCTCAGTTGTTGATGTTAATGCTAGAGTTGAGGATGCTGGAGGGGTTGTTGTGGAAGCCAAAGTTGTTGTGTCAGTGGATGTTGTGCTGTCAGACAAGGTTGTGGTTGCTTCATTAGTTGTTGACATTGGAGGGGTGCTTGTGGAATCTAACACTGTTGTTACATCAGTTGTTACTGTTGTGTCAGGAATAGTTGTGGTGGATTCATCAGTCATTGGTGTTGTAGTTGAGGATGTTGGAAGGGTACTTGTGAAAATCAAAGTTGTTGTTTTATCAGTAGCTGCTGTGGTGTCAGGCATACTTGTTGTTGATGCATCAGTTGACGTTGACATTGGTGCCACGGTGGAGGATGTTGTGGAAGCCAAAGTTGTTGCATCAGTAGTTACTGTGGTGTCAGGTACACTTGTTGTTCCTTCATCAGTTGTCGTTGACGTTGACGGTGACGTTAGTGCCACGGTGGAGGATATTGTGGAAGCCAAAGTTGTTGCATCAGTGGTTGCTGTGGTGTCAGGTACACTTGTTGCTACATCAATTGTCGTTGATGTTGGAGACACAGTGGATGATGTTAGAGGGGTGCTTGTGGAAGACAAAGTTGTTGCATCTGTAGTTGCTGTGGTGTCAGGTACACTTGTTGCTACATCAGTTATCGTTGATGTTGGAAACACAGTGGATGATGTTAGAGGGGTGGTAGTAGAAGCCATATTTGTTACATCAGTAGTTGCTGTGGTCTCAAATATACTTCTTGTTTCTGCCTCAGTTGTTGTTGATGTTTGTGCCACCATTGAGTATGTTGGAGTGGTGGATGTGGAAGCCAAATTTGTTACATCAGTAGTTGCTGTTGTGTCAGGCATACTTGTTGTTGCTGCATCAGTTGTCGTTGACGTTGGTGCCACGGTAGAGAATGTTGTGGAAGCCAAAGTTGTTGCATCAGTAGTTGCTGTGGTGTCAGGTACACTTGTTGTTGCTGCATCAGTTGACGTTGACGTTGGTGCCACGGTGGAGGATGTTGTGGAAGACAAAGTTTTTGCATCAGTAGTTTCTGTGGTGTCAGGTACACTTGTTGTTCCTGCATCAGTTGTCGTTGTCGTTGTCGTTGACGTTGACGTAAGTGCCACGGTGGAGGATATTGTGGAAGCCAAAGTTGTTGCATCAGTAGTTGCTGTGGTGTCAGGTACACTTGTTGCTACATCAGTTGTCGTTGATGTTGGAGACACAGTGGATGATGTTAGAGGGGTGGTTGTAGAAGCCATATTTGTTACATCAGTAGTTGCTGTAGTCTCAAACATACTTGTTGTTTCTGCCTCAGTTGTTATTGATGATGTTTGTGCCACTGTGGAGGATGTTGGAGGGGTGAATGTGGAAGCCAAAGTTGTTACATCAGAAGTTGCTGTTGTCTCAAACGTACTTTCTGTTTCTGCCTCAGTTGTTGATGTTAGTGCTAGAGTTGAGGATGCTGGAGGGGTTGTTGTGGAAGCCAAAGCTGTTGTGTCAGTAGTTGCTGTGGTGTCAGGTACACTTGTTGTTGCTGCATCAGTTGTCGTTGTCGTTGACGTTGGTGCCACGGTGGAGGATATTGTGGAAGCCAAAGTTGTTGCATCAGTAGTTGCTGTGGTGTCAGGTACACTTGTTGTTGCTGCATCAGTTGACGTTGACATTGGTGCCACGGTGGAAGATGTTGTGGAAGACAAAGTTGTTGCATCAGTAGTTGCTGTGGTGTCAGGTACACTTGTTGTTCCTTCATCAGTTGTCGTTGATGTTGGAAACACAGTGGATGATGTTAGAGGGGTGGTTGTAGAAGCCATATTTGTTACATCAGTAGTTGCTGTGGTCTCAAATATACTTGTTTTTTCTGCCTCAGTTGTTGTTGATGTTTGTGCCACCATTGAGTATGTTGGAGTGGTGGATGTGGAAGCCAAATTTGTTACATCAGTAGTTGCTGTTGTGTCAGGCATACTTGTTGTTTCTACATCAGTTGTCGTTGACGTTGGTGCCACGGTAGAGGATGTTGTGGAAGCCAAAGTTGTTGCATCAGTAGTTGCTGTGGTGTCAGGTACACTTGTTGTTGCTGCATCAGTTGACGTTGACGTTGGTGCCACGGTGGAGGATGTTGTGAAAGCCAAAGTTGTTGCATCAGTAGTTGCTGTGGTGTCAGGTACACTTGTTGTTCCTGCATCAGTTGTCGTTGTCGTTGACGTAAGTGCCACGGTGGAGGATATTGTGGAAGCCAAAGTTGTTGCATCAGTAGTTGCTGTGGTGTGAGGTACACTTGTTGCTACATCAGTTGTCGTTGATGTTGGAGACACAGTGGATGATGTTAGAGGGGTGGTTGTAGAAGCCATATTTGTTACATCAGTAGTTGCTGTAGTCTCAAACATACTTGTTGTTTCTGCCTCAGTTGTTATTGATGATGTTTGTGCCACTGTGGAGGATGTTGGAGGGGTGAATGTGGAAGCCAAAGTTGTTACATCAGAAGTTGCTGTTGTCTCAAACGTACTTTCTGTTTCTGCCTCAGTTGTTGATGTTAGTGCTAGAGTTGAGGATGCTGGAGGGGTTGTTGTGGAAGCCAAAGTTGTTGTGTCAGTAGATGTTGTGCTGTCAGACAAGGTTGTGGTTGCTTCATTAGTTGTTGACATTGGAGGGGTGCTTGTGGAATCTAACATTGTTGTTACATCAGTTGTTACTGTTGTGTCAGGGATAGTTGTGGTGGATGCATCAGTCATTGGTGATGCAGTTGAGGATGTTGAAAGGGTAGTTGTGAAAATCAAAGTTGTTGTTTTATCAGTAGCTGCTGTGGTGTCAGGCATACTTGTTGTTGATGCGTGAGTTGTCGTTGACGTTGGTCCCACGGTGGAGGATGTTGTGGAAGCCAAAGTTGTTACATCAGTAGTTGCTGTGGTGTCAGGTCCACTTGTTGTTCCTTCATCAGTTGTCGTTGACGTTGACGGTGATGTTAGTGCCACGGTGGAGGATATTGTGGAAGCCAAAGTAGTTGCATCAGTAGTTGCTGTGGTGTCAGGTACACTTGTTGCTACATCAGTTGTCGTTGATGTTGGAGACACAGTGGATGATGTTAGAGGGGTGGTTGTAGAAGCCATATTTGTTACATCAGTAGTTGCTGTGGTCTCAAACATACTTGTTGTTTCTGCCTCAGTTGTTATTGATGATGTTTGTGCCACTGTGGAGGATGTTGGAGGGGTGGATGTGGAAGCCAAATTTGTTACATCAGTAGTTGCTGTTGTGTCAGACATACTTGTTGTTGCTGCATCAGTTGTCGTTGACGTTGGTGCCACAGTAGAGGATGTTGTGGAAGCCAAATTTGTTACATCAGTAGTTGCTGTTGTGTCAGGTACACTTGTTGTTGCTGCATCAGTTGTCGTTGTCGTTGACGTTGGTGCCACGGTGGAGGATATTGTGGAAGCCAAAGTTGTTGCATCAGTAGTTGCTGTGGTGTCAGGTAAACTTGTTGTTGCTGCATCAGTTGACGTTGACATTGGTGCCACGGTGGAGGATGTTGTGGAAGACAAAGTTGTTGCATCAGTAGTTGCTGTGGTGTCAGGTACACTTGTTGTTCCTTCATCAGTTGTCGTTGACGTTGACGTTGACGTTAGTGCAACGGTGGAGGATATTGTGGAAGCCAAAGTTGTTGCATCAGTAGTTGCTGTGGTGTCAGGTACACTTGTTGTTGCTGCATCAGTTGACGTTGACATTGGTGCCACGGTGGAGGATGTTGTGGAAGCCAAAGTTGTTGCATCAGTAGTTGCTGTGGTGTCAGGTACACTTGTTGTTCCTTCATCAGTTGTCGTTGACATTGACGGTGACGTTAGTGCCACGGTGGAGGATATTGTGGAAGCCAAAGTTGTTGCATCAGTAGTTGCTGTGGTGTCAGGTACACTTGTTGCTACATCAGTTGTCGTTGATGTTGGAGACACAGTGGATGATGTTAGAGGGGTGGTTGTAGAAGCCATATTTGTTACATCAGAAGTTGCTGTTGTCTCAAACATACTTTTTGTTTCTGCCTCAGTTGTTGATGTTAATGCTAGAGTTGAGGATGCTGGAGGGGTTGTTGTGGAAGCCAAAGTTGTTGTGTCTATGGATGTTGTGCTATCAGACAAGGTTGTGGTTGCTTTATTAGTTGTTGACATTGGAGGGGTGCTTGTGGATTCTAACACTGTTGTTACATCAGTTGTTACTGTTGTGTCAGGAATAGTTGTGGTGGATTCATCAGTCATTGGTGTTGTAGTTGAGGATGTTGGAAGGGTACTTGTGAAAATCAAAGTTGTTGTTTTATCAGTAGCTGCTGTGGTGTCAGGCATACTTGTTGTTGATGCATCAGTTGTCGTTGACGTTGGTCCCAGGGTAGAGGATGTTGTGGAAGCCAAAGTTAATCCATCAGTAGTTACTGTGGTGTCAGGTACACTTGTTTTTGCAGCATCAGTTGTCGTTGACGTTGGTGCCACGGTGGAGGATATTGTGGAAGCCAAAGTTGTTGCATCAGTGGTTGCTGTGGTGTCAGGTACACTTGTAGCTACATCAGTTGTCGTTGATGTTGGAGACACAGTGGATGATGTTAGAGGGGTGGTTTTGAAAGACAAAGTTGTTGCATCTGTAGTTGCTGTGGTGTCAGGTACACTTGTTGCTACATCAGTTATCGTTGATGTTGGAAACACAGTGGATGATGTTAGAGGGGTGGTTGTAGAAGCCATGTTTGTTACATCAGTAGTTGCTGTGGTCTCAAATATACTTCTTGTTTCTGCCTCAGTTGTTGTTGATGTTTGTGCCACCATTGAGTATGTTGGAGTGGTGGATGTGGAAGCCAAAGTTGTTGCATCAGTAGTTGCTGTGGTGTCAGGTACACTTGTTGTTGCTGCATCAGTTGACGTTGACATTGGTGCCACGGTGGAGGATGTTGTGGAAGCCAAAGTTGTTGCATCAGTAGTTGCTGTGGTGTCAGGTACACTTGTTGTTCCTTCATCAGTTGTCGTTGATGTTGGAAACACAGTGGATGATGTTAGAGGGGTGGTTGTAGAAGCCATATTTGTTACATCAGTAGTTGCTGTGGTCTCAAATATACTTGTTGTTTCTGCCTCAGTTGTTGTTGATGTTTGTGCCACCATTGAGTATGTTGGAGTGGTGAATGTGGAAGCCAAATTTGTTACATCAGTAGTTGCTGTTGTGTCAGGCATACTTGTTGTTGCTGCATCAGTTGTCGTTGACGTTGGTGCCACGGTAGAGGATGTTGTGGAAGCCAAAGTTGTTGCATCAGTAGTTGCTGTGGTGTCAGGTACACTTGTTGTTGCTGCATCAGTTGACATTGACGTTGGTGCCACGGTGGAGGATGTTGTGGAAGCCAAAGTTGTTGCATCAGTAGTTGCTGTGGTGTCAGGTACACTTGTTGTTCCTGCATCAGTTGTCGTTGTCGTTGTCGTTGACGTAAGTGCCACGGTGGAGGATATTGTGGAAGCCAAAGTTGTTGCATCAGGTGTTGCTGTGGTGTGAGGTACACTTGTTGCTACATCAGTTGTCGTTGATGTTGGAGACACAGTGGATGATGTTAGAGGGGTGGTTGTAGAAGCCATATTTGTTACATCAGTAGTTGCTGTAGTCTCAAACATACTTGTTGTTTCTGCCTCAGTTGTTATTGATGATGTTTGTGCCACTGTGGAGGATGTTGGAGGGGTGAATGTGGAAGCCAAAGTTGTTACATCAGAAGTTGCTGTTGTCTCAAACGTACTTTCTGTTTCTGCCTCACTTGTTGATGTTAGTGCTAGAGTTGAGGATGCTGGAGGGGTTGTTGTGGAAGCCAAAGTTGTTGTGTCAGTAGTTGCTGTGGTGTCAGGTACACTTGTTGTTGCTGCATCAGTTGTCGTTGTCGTTGACGTTGGTGCCACGGTGGAGGATATTGTGGAAGCCAAAGTTGTTGCATCAGTAGTTGCTGTGGTGTCAGGTACACTTGTTGTTGCTGCATCAGTTGACGTTGACATTGGTGCCACGGTGGAGGATGTTGTGGAAGCCAAAGTTGTTGCATCAGTAGTTGCTGTGGTGTCAGGTACACTTGTTGTTGCTGCATCAGTTGACGTTGACATTGGTGCCACGGTGGAGGATGTTGTGGAAGCCAAAGTTGTTGCATCAGTAGTTGCTGTGGTGTCAGCTACACTTGTTGTTCCTTCATCAGTTGTCGTTGACGTTGACGGTGATGTTAGTGCCACGGTGGAGGATATTGTGGAAGCCAAAGTTGTTGCATCAGTAGTTGCTGTGGTCTCAAACATACTTGTTGTTTCTGCCTCAGTTGTTATTGATGATGTTTGTGCCACTGTGGAGGATGTTGGAGGGGTGAATGTGGAAGCCAAAGTTGTTACATCAGAAGTTGCTGTTGTCTCAAACATACTTTTTGTTTCTGCCTCAGTTGTTGATGTTAATGCTAGAGTTGAGGATGCTGGAGGGGTTGTTGTGGAAGCCAAAGTTGTGTCAGTGGATGTTGTGCTGTTAGACAAGGTTGTGGTTGCTTCATTAGTTGTTGACATTGGAGGGGTGCTTGTGGAATCTAACACTGTTGTTACATCAGTTGTTACTGTTGTGTCAGGAATAGTTGTGGTGGATTCATCAGTCATTGGTGTTGTAGTTGAGGATGTTGGAAGGGTACTTGTGAAAATCAAAGTTGTTGTTTTATCAGTAGCTGCTGTGGTGTCAGGCATACTTGTTGTTGATGCATCAGTTGTCGTTGACGTTGGTCCCAGGGTAGAGGATGTTGTGGAAGCCAAAGTTGTTCCATCAGTAGTTACTGTGGTGTCAGGTACATTTGTTGTTGCTGCATCAGTTGTCGTTGTCGTTGGTGCCACGGTGGAGGATATTGTGGAAGCCAAAGTTGTTGCATCAGTAGTTGCTGTGGTGTCAGGTACACTTGTTGTTGCTGCATCAGTTGACGTTGACATTGGTGCCACGGTGGAGGATGTTGTGGAAGCCAAAGTTGTCGCATCAGTAGTTGCTGTGGTGTCAGGTACACTTGTTGTTCCTTCATCGGTTGTCGTTGACGTTGACGGTGACGTTAGTGCCACGGTGGAGGATATTGTGGAAGCCAAAGTTGTTGCATCAGTAGTTGCTGTGGTGTCAGGTACACTTGTTGTTGCTGCATCAGTTGACGTTGACATTGGTGCCACGGTGGAGGATGTTGTGGAAGCCAAAGTTGTTGCATCAGTAGTTGCTGTGGTGTCAGGTACACTTGTTGTTCCTTCATCAGTTGTCGTTGACGTTGACGGTGACGGTGACGTTAGTGCCACGGTGGAGGATATTGTGGAAGCCAAAGTTGTTGCATCAGTAGTTGCTGTGGTGTCAGGTACACTTGTTGTTCCTTCATCAGTTGTCGTTGACGTTGACGGTGATGTTAGTGCCATGGTGGAGGATATTGTGGAAGCCAAAGTTGTTGCATCAGTAGTTGCTGTGGTCTCAAACATACTTGTTGTTTCTGCCTCAGTTGTTATTGATGATGTTTGTGCCACTGTGGAGGATGTTGGAGGGGTGAATGTGGAAGCCAAAGTTGTTACATCAGAAGTTGCTGTTGTCTCAAACATACTTTTTGTTTCTGCCTCAGTTGTTGATGTTAATGCTAGAGTTGAGGATGCTAGAGGGGTTGTTGTGGAAGCCAAAGTTGTTGTGTCAGTGGATGTTGTGCTGTCAGACAAGGTTGTGGTTGCTTCATTAGTTGTTGACATTGGAGGAGTGCTTGTGGAATCTAACACTGTTGTTACATCAGTTGTTACTGTTGTGTCAGGAATAGTTGTGGTGGATTCATCAGTCATTGGTGCTGTAGTTGAGGATGTTTGAAGGGTACTTGTGAAAATCAAAGTTGTTGTTTTATCAGTAGCTGCTGTGGTGTCAGGCATACTTGTTGTTGATGCATCAGTTGTCGTTGACGTTGGTCCCAGGGTAGAGGATGTTGTGGAAGCCAAAGTTGTTCCATCAGTAGTTACTGTGGTGTCAGGTACACTTGTTGTTCCTTCATCAGTTGCCGTTGACGTTGACGGTGATGTTAGTGCCACGGTGGAGGATATTGTGGAAGCCAAAGTTGTTGCATCAGTAGTTGCTGTGGTGTCAGGTACACTTGTTGCTACATCAGTTGTCGTTGATGTTGGAGACACAGTGGATGATGTTAGAGGGGTGGTTGTAGAAGCCATATTTGTTACATCAGTAGTTGCTGTGGTCTCAAACATACTTGTTGTTTCTGCCTCAGTTGTTATTGATGATGTTTGTGCCATTGTGGAGGATATTGGAGGGGTGGATGTGGAAGCCAAATTTGTTACATCAGTAGTTGCTGTTGTGTCAGACATACTTGTTGTTGCTGCATCAGTTGTCGTTGTCGTTGACGTTGGTGCCACGGTGGAGGATATTGTGGAAGCCAAAGTTGTTGCATCAGTAGTTCCTGTTGTGTCAGGTACACTTGTTGTTGCTGCATCAGTTGTCGTTGTCGTTGATGCCACGGTGGAGGATATTGTGGAAGACAAAGTTGTTGCATCAGTAGTTGCTGTGGTGTCAGGTACACTTGTTGTTCCTTCATCAGTTGTCGTTGACGTTGACGGTGACGTTAGTGCCACGGTGGAGGATATTGTGGAAGCCAAAGTTGTTGCATCAGTAGTTGCTGTGGTGTCAGGTACACTTGTTGTTGCTGCATCAGTTGACGTTGACATTGGTGCCATGGTGGAGGATGTTGTGGAAGCCAAAGTTGTTGCATCAGTAGTTGCTGTGGTGTCAGGTACACTTGTTGTTCCTTCATCAGTTGTCGTTGACGTTGACGGTGACGTTAGTGCTACGGTGGAGGATATTGTGGAAGCCAAAGTTGTTGCATCAGTAGTTGCTGTGGTCTCAAACATACTTGTTGTTTCTGCCTCAGTTGTTATTGATGATGTTTGTGCCACTGTGGAGGATGTTGGAGGGGTGAATGTGGAAGCCAAAGTTGTTACATCAGAAGTTGCTGTTGTCTCAAACATACTTTTTGTTTCTGCCTCAGTTGTTGATGTTAATGCTAGAGTTGAGGATGCTGGAGGGGTTGTTGTGGAAGCCAAAGTTGTTGTGTCAGTGGATGTTGTGCTGTCAGACAAGGTTGTGGTTGCTTCATTAGTTGTTGACATTGGAGGGGTGCTTGTGGAATCTAACACTGTTGTTACATCAGTTGTTACTGTTGTGTCAGGAATAGTTGTGGTGGATTCATCAGTCATTGGTGTTGTAGTTGAGGATGTTGGAAGGGTACTTGTGAAAATCAAAGTTGTTGTTTTATCAGTAGCTGCTGTGGTGTCAGGCATACTTGTTGTTGATGCATCAGTTGACGTTGACATTGGTGCCACGGTGGAGGATGTTGTGGAAGCCAAAGTTGTTGCATCAGTAGTTACTGTGGTGTCAGGTACACTTGTTGTTCCTTCATCAGTTGTCGTTGACGTTGACGGTGACGTTAGTGCCACGGTGGAGGATATTGTGGAAGCCAAAGTTGTTGCATCAGTGGTTGCTGTGGTGTCAGGTACACTTGTTGCTACATCAATTGTCGTTGATGTTGGAGACACAGTGGATGATGTTAGAGGGGTGCTTGTGGAAGACAAAGTTGTTGCATCTGTAGTTGCTGTGGTGTCAGGTACACTTGTTGCTACATCAGTTATCGTTGATGTTGGAAACACAGTGGATGATGTTAGAGGGGTGGTAGTAGAAGCCATATTTGTTACATCAGTAGTTGCTGTGGTCTCAAATATACTTCTTGTTTCTGCCTCAGTTGTTGTTGATGTTTGTGCCACCATTGAGTATGTTGGAGTGGTGGATGTGGAAGCCAAATTTGTTACATCAGTAGTTGCTGTTGTGTCAGGCATACTTGTTGTTGCTGCATCAGTTGTCGTTGACGTTGGTGCCACGGTAGAGAATGTTGTGGAAGCCAAAGTTGTTGCATCAGTAGTTGCTGTGGTGTCAGGTACACTTGTTGTTGCTGCATCAGTTGACGTTGACGTTGGTGCCACGGTGGAGGATGTTGTGGAAGACAAAGTTTTTGCATCAGTAGTTTCTGTGGTGTCAGGTACACTTGTTGTTCCTGCATCAGTTGTCGTTGTCGTTGTCGTTGACGTTGACGTAAGTGCCACGGTGGAGGATATTGTGGAAGCCAAAGTTGTTGCATCAGTAGTTGCTGTGGTGTCAGGTACACTTGTTGCTACATCAGTTGTCGTTGATGTTGGAGACACAGTGGATGATGTTAGAGGGGTGGTTGTAGAAGCCATATTTGTTACATCAGTAGTTGCTGTAGTCTCAAACATACTTGTTGTTTCTGCCTCAGTTGTTATTGATGATGTTTGTGCCACTGTGGAGGATGTTGGAGGGGTGAATGTGGAAGCCAAAGTTGTTACATCAGAAGTTGCTGTTGTCTCAAACGTACTTTCTGTTTCTGCCTCAGTTGTTGATGTTAGTGCTAGAGTTGAGGATGCTGGAGGGGTTGTTGTGGAAGCCAAAGCTGTTGTGTCAGTAGTTGCTGTGGTGTCAGGTACACTTGTTGTTGCTGCATCAGTTGTCGTTGTCGTTGACGTTGGTGCCACGGTGGAGGATATTGTGGAAGCCAAAGTTGTTGCATCAGTAGTTGCTGTGGTGTCAGGTACACTTGTTGTTGCTGCATCAGTTGACGTTGACATTGGTGCCACGGTGGAAGATGTTGTGGAAGACAAAGTTGTTGCATCAGTAGTTGCTGTGGTGTCAGGTACACTTGTTGTTCCTTCATCAGTTGTCGTTGATGTTGGAAACACAGTGGATGATGTTAGAGGGGTGGTTGTAGAAGCCATATTTGTTACATCAGTAGTTGCTGTGGTCTCAAATATACTTGTTTTTTCTGCCTCAGTTGTTGTTGATGTTTGTGCCACCATTGAGTATGTTGGAGTGGTGGATGTGGAAGCCAAATTTGTTACATCAGTAGTTGCTGTTGTGTCAGGCATACTTGTTGTTTCTACATCAGTTGTCGTTGACGTTGGTGCCACGGTAGAGGATGTTGTGGAAGCCAAAGTTGTTGCATCAGTAGTTGCTGTGGTGTCAGGTACACTTGTTGTTGCTGCATCAGTTGACGTTGACGTTGGTGCCACGGTGGAGGATGTTGTGAAAGCCAAAGTTGTTGCATCAGTAGTTGCTGTGGTGTCAGGTACACTTGTTGTTCCTGCATCAGTTGTCGTTGTCGTTGACGTAAGTGCCACGGTGGAGGATATTGTGGAAGCCAAAGTTGTTGCATCAGTAGTTGCTGTGGTGTGAGGTACACTTGTTGCTACATCAGTTGTCGTTGATGTTGGAGACACAGTGGATGATGTTAGAGGGGTGGTTGTAGAAGCCATATTTGTTACATCAGTAGTTGCTGTAGTCTCAAACATACTTGTTGTTTCTGCCTCAGTTGTTATTGATGATGTTTGTGCCACTGTGGAGGATGTTGGAGGGGTGAATGTGGAAGCCAAAGTTGTTACATCAGAAGTTGCTGTTGTCTCAAACGTACTTTCTGTTTCTGCCTCAGTTGTTGATGTTAGTGCTAGAGTTGAGGATGCTGGAGGGGTTGTTGTGGAAGCCAAAGTTGTTGTGTCAGTAGATGTTGTGCTGTCAGACAAGGTTGTGGTTGCTTCATTAGTTGTTGACATTGGAGGGGTGCTTGTGGAATCTAACATTGTTGTTACATCAGTTGTTACTGTTGTGTCAGGGATAGTTGTGGTGGATGCATCAGTCATTGGTGATGCAGTTGAGGATGTTGAAAGGGTAGTTGTGAAAATCAAAGTTGTTGTTTTATCAGTAGCTGCTGTGGTGTCAGGCATACTTGTTGTTGATGCGTGAGTTGTCGTTGACGTTGGTCCCACGGTGGAGGATGTTGTGGAAGCCAAAGTTGTTACATCAGTAGTTGCTGTGGTGTCAGGTCCACTTGTTGTTCCTTCATCAGTTGTCGTTGACGTTGACGGTGATGTTAGTGCCACGGTGGAGGATATTGTGGAAGCCAAAGTAGTTGCATCAGTAGTTGCTGTGGTGTCAGGTACACTTGTTGCTACATCAGTTGTCGTTGATGTTGGAGACACAGTGGATGATGTTAGAGGGGTGGTTGTAGAAGCCATATTTGTTACATCAGTAGTTGCTGTGGTCTCAAACATACTTGTTGTTTCTGCCTCAGTTGTTATTGATGATGTTTGTGCCACTGTGGAGGATGTTGGAGGGGTGGATGTGGAAGCCAAATTTGTTACATCAGTAGTTGCTGTTGTGTCAGACATACTTGTTGTTGCTGCATCAGTTGTCGTTGACGTTGGTGCCACAGTAGAGGATGTTGTGGAAGCCAAATTTGTTACATCAGTAGTTGCTGTTGTGTCAGGTACACTTGTTGTTGCTGCATCAGTTGTCGTTGTCGTTGACGTTGGTGCCACGGTGGAGGATATTGTGGAAGCCAAAGTTGTTGCATCAGTAGTTGCTGTGGTGTCAGGTAAACTTGTTGTTGCTGCATCAGTTGACGTTGACATTGGTGCCACGGTGGAGGATGTTGTGGAAGACAAAGTTGTTGCATCAGTAGTTGCTGTGGTGTCAGGTACACTTGTTGTT
Source organism: Cirrhinus molitorella (assembly GCA_033026305.1). Lineage (NCBI taxonomy): Eukaryota > Metazoa > Chordata > Actinopteri > Cypriniformes > Cyprinidae > Cirrhinus > Cirrhinus molitorella. The sequence continues at coordinate 32,354,978 of CM065120.1, forward strand.
CCTTCATCAGTTGTCGTTGACGTTGACGTTGACGTTAGTGCAACGGTGGAGGATATTGTGGAAGCCAAAGTTGTTGCATCAGTAGTTGCTGTGGTGTCAGGTACACTTGTTGTTGCTGCATCAGTTGACGTTGACATTGGTGCCACGGTGGAGGATGTTGTGGAAGCCAAAGTTGTTGCATCAGTAGTTGCTGTGGTGTCAGGTACACTTGTTGTTCCTTCATCAGTTGTCGTTGACATTGACGGTGACGTTAGTGCCACGGTGGAGGATATTGTGGAAGCCAAAGTTGTTGCATCAGTAGTTGCTGTGGTGTCAGGTACACTTGTTGCTACATCAGTTGTCGTTGATGTTGGAGACACAGTGGATGATGTTAGAGGGGTGGTTGTAGAAGCCATATTTGTTACATCAGAAGTTGCTGTTGTCTCAAACATACTTTTTGTTTCTGCCTCAGTTGTTGATGTTAATGCTAGAGTTGAGGATGCTGGAGGGGTTGTTGTGGAAGCCAAAGTTGTTGTGTCTATGGATGTTGTGCTATCAGACAAGGTTGTGGTTGCTTTATTAGTTGTTGACATTGGAGGGGTGCTTGTGGATTCTAACACTGTTGTTACATCAGTTGTTACTGTTGTGTCAGGAATAGTTGTGGTGGATTCATCAGTCATTGGTGTTGTAGTTGAGGATGTTGGAAGGGTACTTGTGAAAATCAAAGTTGTTGTTTTATCAGTAGCTGCTGTGGTGTCAGGCATACTTGTTGTTGATGCATCAGTTGTCGTTGACGTTGGTCCCAGGGTAGAGGATGTTGTGGAAGCCAAAGTTAATCCATCAGTAGTTACTGTGGTGTCAGGTACACTTGTTTTTGCAGCATCAGTTGTCGTTGACGTTGGTGCCACGGTGGAGGATATTGTGGAAGCCAAAGTTGTTGCATCAGTGGTTGCTGTGGTGTCAGGTACACTTGTAGCTACATCAGTTGTCGTTGATGTTGGAGACACAGTGGATGATGTTAGAGGGGTGGTTTTGAAAGACAAAGTTGTTGCATCTGTAGTTGCTGTGGTGTCAGGTACACTTGTTGCTACATCAGTTATCGTTGATGTTGGAAACACAGTGGATGATGTTAGAGGGGTGGTTGTAGAAGCCATGTTTGTTACATCAGTAGTTGCTGTGGTCTCAAATATACTTCTTGTTTCTGCCTCAGTTGTTGTTGATGTTTGTGCCACCATTGAGTATGTTGGAGTGGTGGATGTGGAAGCCAAAGTTGTTGCATCAGTAGTTGCTGTGGTGTCAGGTACACTTGTTGTTGCTGCATCAGTTGACGTTGACATTGGTGCCACGGTGGAGGATGTTGTGGAAGCCAAAGTTGTTGCATCAGTAGTTGCTGTGGTGTCAGGTACACTTGTTGTTCCTTCATCAGTTGTCGTTGATGTTGGAAACACAGTGGATGATGTTAGAGGGGTGGTTGTAGAAGCCATATTTGTTACATCAGTAGTTGCTGTGGTCTCAAATATACTTGTTGTTTCTGCCTCAGTTGTTGTTGATGTTTGTGCCACCATTGAGTATGTTGGAGTGGTGAATGTGGAAGCCAAATTTGTTACATCAGTAGTTGCTGTTGTGTCAGGCATACTTGTTGTTGCTGCATCAGTTGTCGTTGACGTTGGTGCCACGGTAGAGGATGTTGTGGAAGCCAAAGTTGTTGCATCAGTAGTTGCTGTGGTGTCAGGTACACTTGTTGTTGCTGCATCAGTTGACATTGACGTTGGTGCCACGGTGGAGGATGTTGTGGAAGCCAAAGTTGTTGCATCAGTAGTTGCTGTGGTGTCAGGTACACTTGTTGTTCCTGCATCAGTTGTCGTTGTCGTTGTCGTTGACGTAAGTGCCACGGTGGAGGATATTGTGGAAGCCAAAGTTGTTGCATCAGGTGTTGCTGTGGTGTGAGGTACACTTGTTGCTACATCAGTTGTCGTTGATGTTGGAGACACAGTGGATGATGTTAGAGGGGTGGTTGTAGAAGCCATATTTGTTACATCAGTAGTTGCTGTAGTCTCAAACATACTTGTTGTTTCTGCCTCAGTTGTTATTGATGATGTTTGTGCCACTGTGGAGGATGTTGGAGGGGTGAATGTGGAAGCCAAAGTTGTTACATCAGAAGTTGCTGTTGTCTCAAACGTACTTTCTGTTTCTGCCTCACTTGTTGATGTTAGTGCTAGAGTTGAGGATGCTGGAGGGGTTGTTGTGGAAGCCAAAGTTGTTGTGTCAGTAGTTGCTGTGGTGTCAGGTACACTTGTTGTTGCTGCATCAGTTGTCGTTGTCGTTGACGTTGGTGCCACGGTGGAGGATATTGTGGAAGCCAAAGTTGTTGCATCAGTAGTTGCTGTGGTGTCAGGTACACTTGTTGTTGCTGCATCAGTTGACGTTGACATTGGTGCCACGGTGGAGGATGTTGTGGAAGCCAAAGTTGTTGCATCAGTAGTTGCTGTGGTGTCAGGTACACTTGTTGTTGCTGCATCAGTTGACGTTGACATTGGTGCCACGGTGGAGGATGTTGTGGAAGCCAAAGTTGTTGCATCAGTAGTTGCTGTGGTGTCAGCTACACTTGTTGTTCCTTCATCAGTTGTCGTTGACGTTGACGGTGATGTTAGTGCCACGGTGGAGGATATTGTGGAAGCCAAAGTTGTTGCATCAGTAGTTGCTGTGGTCTCAAACATACTTGTTGTTTCTGCCTCAGTTGTTATTGATGATGTTTGTGCCACTGTGGAGGATGTTGGAGGGGTGAATGTGGAAGCCAAAGTTGTTACATCAGAAGTTGCTGTTGTCTCAAACATACTTTTTGTTTCTGCCTCAGTTGTTGATGTTAATGCTAGAGTTGAGGATGCTGGAGGGGTTGTTGTGGAAGCCAAAGTTGTTGTGTCAGTGGATGTTGTGCTGTCAGACAAGGTTGTGGTTGCTTCATTAGTTGTTGACATTGGAGGGGTGCTTGTGGAATCTAACACTGTTGTTACATCAGTTGTTACTGTTGTGTCAGGAATAGTTGTGGTGGATTCATCAGTCATTGGTGTTGTAGTTGAGGATGTTGGAAGGGTACTTGTGAAAATCAAAGTTGTTGTTTTATCAGTAGCTGCTGTGGTGTCAGGCATACTTGTTGTTGATGCATCAGTTGTCGTTGACGTTGGTCCCAGGGTAGAGGATGTTGTGGAAGCCAAAGTTGTTCCATCAGTAGTTACTGTGGTGTCAGGTACACTTGTTGTTGCTGCATCAGTTGTCGTTGTCGTTGACGTTGGTGCCACGGTGGAGGATATTGTGGAAGCCAAAGTTGTTGCATCAGTAGTTGCTGTGGTGTCAGGTACACTTGTTGTTGCTGCATCAGTTGAAGTTGACATTGGTGCCACGGTGGAGGATGTTGTGGAAGCCAAAGTTGTTGCATCAGTAGTTGCTGTGGTGTCAGGTACACTTGTTGTTCCTTCATCAGTTGTCGTTGACGTTGACGGTGACGTTAGTGCCACGGTGGAGGATATTGTGGAAGCCAAAGTTGTTGCATCAGTAGGTGCTGTGGTGTCAGGTACACTTGTTGTTGCTGCATCAGTTGACGTTGACATTGGTGCCACGGTGGAGGATGTTGTGGAAGCCAAAGTTGTTGCATCAGTAGTTGCTGTGGTGTCAGGTACACTTGTTGTTCCTTCATCAGTTATCGTTGATGTTGGAAACACAGTGGATGATGTTAGAGGGGTGGTTGTAGAAGCCATATTTGTTACATCAGTAGTTGCTGTAGTCTCAAACATACTTGTTGTTTCTGCCTCAGTTGTTATTGATGATGTTTGTGCCACTGTGGAGGATGTTGGAGGGGTGAATGTGGAAACCAAAGTTGTTACATCAGAAGTTGCTGTTGTCTCAAACTTACTTTCTGTTTCTGCCTCAGTTGTTGATGTTAGTGCTAGTGTTGAGGATGCTGGAGGGGTTGTTGTGAAAGCCAAAGTTGTTGTGTCAGTAGTTGCTGTGGTGTCAGGTACACTTGTTGTTGCTGCATCAGTTGTCGTTGTCGTTGACGTTGGTGCCACGGTGGAGGATATTGTGGAAGCCAAAGTTGTTGCATCAGTAGTTGCTGTGGTGTCAGGTACACTTGTTGTTGCTGCATCAGTTGACGCTGACATTGGTGCCACGGTGGAGGATGTTATGGAAGCCAAAGTTGTTGCATCAGTAGTTGCTGTGGTGTCAGGTACACTTGTTGTTCCTTCATCAGTTGTCGTTGATGTTGGAAACACAGTGGATGATGTTAGAGGGGTGGTTGTAGAAGCCATATTTGTTACATCAGTAGTTGCTGTGGTCTCAAATATACTTGTTGTTTCTGCCTCAGTTGTTGTTGATGTTTGTGCCACCATTGAGTATGTTGGAGTGGTGGATGTGGAAGCCAAATTTGTTACATCAGTAGTTGCTGTTGTGTCAGGCATACTTGTTGTTGCTGCATCAGTTGTCGTTGACGTTGGTGCCACGGTAGAGGATGTTGTGGAAGCCAAAGTTGTTGCATCAGTAGTTGCTGTGGTGTCAGGTACACTTGTTGTTGCTGCATCAGTTGACGTTGACGTTGGTGCCACGGTGGAGGATGTTGTGGAAGCCAAAGTTGTTGCATCAGTAGTTGCTGTGTTGTCAGGTACACTTGTTGTTCCTGCATCAGTTGTCGTTGTCGTTGTCGTTGACGTAAGTGCCACGGTGGAGGATATTGTGGAAGCCAAAGTTGTTGCATCAGTAGTTGCTGTGGTGTGAGGTACACTTGTTGTTCCTTCATCAGTTGTCGTTGATGTTGGAGACACAGTGGATGATGTTAGAGGGGTGGTTGTAGAAGCCATATTTGTTACATCAGTAGTTGCTGTAGTCTCAAACATACTTGTTGTTTCTGCCTCAGTTGTTATTGATGATGTTTGTGCCACTGTGGAGGATGTTGGAGGGGTGAATGTGGATGCCAAAGTTGTTACATCAGAAGTTGCTGTTGTCTCAAACGTACTTTCTGTTTCTGCCTCAGTTGTTGATGTTAGTGCTAGAGTTGAGGATGCTGGAGGGGTTGTTGTGGAAGCCAAAGTTGTTGTGTCAGTAGATGTTGTGCTGTCAGACAAGGTTGTGGTTGCTTCATTAGTTGTTGACATTGGAGGGGTGCTTGTGGAATCTAACATTGTTGTTACATCAGTTGTTACTGTTGTGTCAGGGATAGTTGTGGTGGATGCATCAGTCATTGGTGATGCAGTTGAGGATGTTGAAAGGGTAGTTGTGAAAATCAAAGTTGTTGTTTTATCAGTAGCTGCTGTGGTGTCAGGCATACTTGTTGTTGATGCGTGAGTTGTCGTTGACGTTGGTCCCACGGTGGAGGATGTTGTGGAAGCCAAAGTTGTTACATCAGTAGTTGCTGTGGTGTCAGGTACACTTGTTGTTCCTTCATCAGTTGTCGTTGACGTTGACGGTGATGTTAGTGCCACGGTGGAGGATATTGTGGAAGCCAAAGTTGTTGCATCAGTAGTTGCTGTGGTGTCAGGTACACTTGTTGCTACATCAGTTGTCGTTGATGTTGGAGACACAGTGGATGATGTTAGAGGGGTGGTTGTAGAAGCCATATTTGTTACATCAGTAGTTGCTGTGGTCTCAAACATACTTGTTGTTTCTGCCTCAGTTGTTATTGATGATGTTTGTGCCACTGTGGAGGATGTTGGAGGGGTGAATGTGGAAGCCAAAGTTGTTACATCAGAAGTTGCTGTTGTGTCAGACATACTTGTTGTTGCTGCATCAGTTGTCGTTGACGTTGGTGCCACAGTAGAGGATGTTGTGGAAGCCAAATTTGTTACATCAGTAGTTGCTGTTGTGTCAGGTACACTTGTTGTTGCTGCATCAGTTGTCGTTGTCGTTGACGTTGGTGCCACGGTGGAGGATATTGTGGAAGCCAAAGTTGTTGCATCAGTAGTTGCTGTGGTGTCAGGTACACTTGTTGTTGCTGCATCAGTTGACGTTGACATTGGTGCCACGGTGGAGGATGTTGTGGAAGACAAAGTTGTTGCATCAGTAGTTGCTGTGGTGTCAGGTACACTTGTTGTTCCTTCATCAGTTGTCGTTGACGTTGACGGTGACGTTAGTGCCACGGTGGAGGATATTGTGGAAGCCAAAGTTGTTGCATCAGTAGTTGCTGTGGTGTCAGGTACACTTGTTGTTGCTGCATCAGTTGACGTTGACATTGGTGCCACGGTGGAGGATGTTGTGGAAGCCAAAGTTGTTGCATCAGTAGTTGCTGTGGTGTCAGGTACACTTGTTGTTCCTGCATCAGTTGTCGTTGTCGTTGTCGTTGTCGTTGACGTAAGTGCCACGGTGGAGGATATTGTGGAAGCCAAAGTTGTTGCATCAGTAGTTGCTGTGGTGTCAGGTACACTTGTTGCTACATCAGTTGTCGTTAATGTTGGAGACACAGTGGATGATGTTAGAGGGGTGGTTGTAGAAGCCATATTTGTTACATCAGTAGTTGCTGTAGTCTCAAACATACTTGTTGTTTCTGCCTCAGTTGTTATTGATGATGTTTGTGCCACTGTGGAGGATGTTGGAGGGGTGAATGTGGAAGCCAAAGTTGTTACATCAGAAGTTGCTGTTGTCTCAAACGTACTTTCTGTTTCTGCCTCAGTTGTTGATGTTAGTGCTAGAGTTGAGGATGCTGGAGGGGTTGTTGTGGAAGCCAAAGTTGTTGTGTCAGTAGTTGCTGTGGTGTCAGGTACACTTGTTGTTGCTGCATCAGTTGTCGTTGTCGTTGACGTTGGTGCCACGGTGGAGGATATTGTGGAAGCCAAAGTTGTTGCATCAGTAGTTGCTGTGGTGTCAGGTACACTTGTTGTTGCTGCATCAGTTGACGTTGACATTGGTGCCACGGTGGAGGATGTTGTGGAAGACAAAGTTGTTGCATCAGTAGTTGCTGTGGTGTCAGGTACACTTGTTGTTGCTGCATCAGTTGACGTTGACATTGGTGCCACGGTGGAGGATGTTGTGGAAGCCAAAGTTGTTGCATCAGTAGTTGCTGTGGTGTCAGCTACACTTGTTGTTCCTTCATCAGTTGTCGTTGACGGTGACGTTAGTGCCACGGTGGAGGATATTGTGGAAGCCAAAGTTGTTGCATCAGTAGTTGCTGTGGTGTCAGGTACACTTGTTGTTCCTTCATCAGTTGTCGTTGACGTTGACGGTGATGTTAGTGCCACGGTGGAGGATATTGTGGAAGCCAAAGTTGTTGCATCAGTAGTTGCTGTGGTCTCAAACATACTTGTTGTTTCTGCCTCAGTTGTTATTGATGATGTTTGTGCCACTGTGGAGGATGTTGGAGGGGTGAATGTGGAAGCCAAAGTTGTTACATCAGAAGTTGCTGTTGTCTCAAACATACTTTTTGTTTCTGCCTCAGTTGTTGATGTTAATGCTAGAGTTGAGGATGCTGGAGGGGTTGTTGTGGAAGCCAAAGTTGTTGTGTCAGTGGATGTTGTGCTGTCAGACAAGGTTGTGGTTGCTTCGTTAGTTGTTGACATTGGAGGGGTGCTTGTGGAATCTAACACTGTTGTTACATCAGTTGTTACTGTTGTGTCAGGAATAGTTGTGGTGGATTCATCAGTCATTGGTGTTGTAGTTGAGGATGTTGGAAGGGTACTTGTGAAAATCAAAGTTGTTGTTTTATCAGTAGCTGCTGTGGTGTCAGGCATACTTGTTGTTGATGCATCAGTTGTCGTTGACGTTGGTCCCAGGGTAGAGGATGTTGTGGAAGCCAAAGTTGTTCCATCAGTAGTTACTGTGGTGTCAGGTACACTTGTTGTTGCTGCATCAGTTGTCGTTGTCGTTGACGTTGGTGCCACGGTGGAGGATATTGTGGAAGCCAAAGTTGTTGCATCAGTAGTTGCTGTGGTGTCAGGTACACTTGTTGTTGCTGCATCAGTTGACGTTGACATTGGTGCCACGGTGGAGGATGTTGTGGAAGCCAAAGTTGTTGCATCAGTAGTTGCTGTGGTGTCAGGTACACTTGTTGTTCCTTCATCAGTTGTCGTTGACGTTGACGGTGACGTTAGTGCCACGGTAGAGGATGTTGTGGAAGCCAAAGTTGTTGCATCAGTAGTTGCTGTGGTGTCAGGTACACTTGTTGTTGCTGCATCAGTTGACGTTGACATTGGTGCCACGGTGGAGGATGTTATGGAAGCCAAAGTTGTTGCATCAGTAGTTGCTGTGGTGTCAGGTACACTTGTTGTTCCTTCATCAGTTGTCGTTGATGTTGGAAACACAGTGGATGATGTTAGAGGGGTGGTTGTAGAAGCCATATTTGTTACATCAGTAGTTGCTGTGGTCTCAAATATACTTGTTGTTTCTGCCTCAGTTGTTGTTGATGTTTGTGCCACCATTGAGTATGTTGGAGTGGTGGATGTGGAAGCCAAATTTGTTACATCAGTAGTTGCTGTTGTGTCAGGCATACTTGTTGTTGCTGCATCAGTTGTCGTTGACGTTGGTGCCACGGTAGAGGATGTTGTGGAAGCCAAAGTTGTTGCATCAGTAGTTGCTGTGGTGTCAGGTACACTTGTTGTTGCTGCATCAGTTGACGTTGACGTTGGTGCCACGGTGGAGGATGTTGTGGAAGCCAAAGTTGTTGCATCAGTAGTTGCTGTGTTGTCAGGTACACTTGTTGTTCCTGCATCAGTTGTCGTTGTCGTTGTCGTTGACGTAAGTGCCACGGTGGAGGATATTGTGGAAGCCAAAGTTGTTGCATCAGTAGTTGCTGTGGTGTGAGGTACACTTGTTGTTCCTTCATCAGTTGTCGTTGATGTTGGAGACACAGTGGATGATGTTAGAGGGGTGGTTGTAGAAGCCATATTTGTTACATCAGTAGTTGCTGTAGTCTCAAACATACTTGTTGTTTCTGCCTCAGTTGTTATTGATGATGTTTGTGCCACTGTGGAGGATGTTGGAGGGGTGAATGTGGATGCCAAAGTTGTTACATCAGAAGTTGCTGTTGTCTCAAACGTACTTTCTGTTTCTGCCTCAGTTGTTGATGTTAGTGCTAGAGTTGAGGATGCTGGAGGGGTTGTTGTGGAAGCCAAAGTTGTTGTGTCAGTAGATGTTGTGCTGTCAGACAAGGTTGTGGTTGCTTCATTAGTTGTTGACATTGGAGGGGTGCTTGTGGAATCTAACATTGTTGTTACATCAGTTGTTACTGTTGTGTCAGGGATAGTTGTGGTGGATGCATCAGTCATTGGTGATGCAGTTGAGGATGTTGAAAGGGTAGTTGTGAAAATCAAAGTTGTTGTTTTATCAGTAGCTGCTGTGGTGTCAGGCATACTTGTTGTTGATGCGTGAGTTGTCGTTGACGTTGGTCCCACGGTGGAGGATGTTGTGGAAGCCAAAGTTGTTACATCAGTAGTTGCTGTGGTGTCAGGTACACTTGTTGTTCCTTCATCAGTTGTCGTTGACGTTGACGGTGATGTTAGTGCCACGGTGGAGGATATTGTGGAAGCCAAAGTTGTTGCATCAGTAGTTGCTGTGGTGTCAGGTACACTTGTTGCTACATCAGTTGTCGTTGATGTTGGAGACACAGTGGATGATGTTAGAGGGGTGGTTGTAGAAGCCATATTTGTTACATCAGTAGTTGCTGTGGTCTCAAACATACTTGTTGTTTCTGCCTCAGTTGTTATTGATGATGTTTGTGCCACTGTGGAGGATGTTGGAGGGGTGAATGTGGAAGCCAAAGTTGTTACATCAGAAGTTGCTGTTGTGTCAGACATACTTGTTGTTGCTGCATCAGTTGTCGTTGACGTTGGTGCCACAGTAGAGGATGTTGTGGAAGCCAAATTTGTTACATCAGTAGTTGCTGTTGTGTCAGGTACACTTGTTGTTGCTGCATCAGTTGTCGTTGTCGTTGACGTTGGTGCCACGGTGGAGGATATTGTGGAAGCCAAAGTTGTTGCATCAGTAGTTGCTGTGGTGTCAGGTACACTTGTTGTTGCTGCATCAGTTGACGTTGACATTGGTGCCACGGTGGAGGATGTTGTGGAAGACAAAGTTGTTGCATCAGTAGTTGCTGTGGTGTCAGGTACACTTGTTGTTCCTTCATCAGTTGTCGTTGACGTTGACGGTGACGTTAGTGCCACGGTGGAGGATATTGTGGAAGCCAAAGTTGTTGCATCAGTAGTTGCTGTGGTGTCAGGTACACTTGTTGTTGCTGCATCAGTTGACGTTGACATTGGTGCCACGGTGGAGGATGTTGTGGAAGCCAAAGTTGTTGCATCAGTAGTTGCTGTGGTGTCAGGTACACTTGTTGTTCCTGCATCAGTTGTCGTTGACGTTGGAGCCACAGTGGAGGATGTTGGAGGTGTGGATGTTAAAGCTAAAGTTGTTACATCAGAAGTTGATGTTGTGTCAGGGATAGTTGTGGTTGAAGCATCAGTCCTTGGTGTTGTAGTTGAGGATGTTGGAAGGGTGGTTGTGAAAATCAAAGTTGTTGTTTTATCAGTAGTTGCTGTGGTGTCACGTATACTTGTTGTTGCTACATCAGTTGTCGTTGACATTTGAGACACAGTTGGAGGGGTGGTTGTAGAAGCCAAAGTTATTACATCAGTAGTTGCTGTGGTCTCAAACATACTTGTTGTTTCTGCCTCAGTTGTTGTTGACATTGGATCCACAGTGGAGGATGTTGAAGGGGTGGTTGTAGAAGCCAAAGTTGTTATATCAGTAGTTGATGTGGTGTCAAGCATAATTGTTGTTGCTGCATCAGTTGGCATTGGTGCCACAGTGGAGGATGTTGGAGAAGTGGTTGTGGAAGCCAAAGTTGTTGCATCAGTAGTTGCTGTGGTGTCAGGTACACTTGTTGCTACATCAGTTGTCGTTAATGTTGGAGACACAGTGGATGATGTTAGAGGGGTGGTTGTAGAAGCCATATTTGTTACATCAGTAGTTGCTGTAGTCTCAAACATACTTGTTGTTTCTGCCTCAGTTGTTATTGATGATGTTTGTGCCACTGTGGAGGATGTTGGAGGGGTGAATGTGGAAGCCAAAGTTGTTACATCAGAAGTTGCTGTTGTCTCAAACGTACTTTCTGTTTCTGCCTCAGTTGTTGATGTTAGTGCTAGAGTTGAGGATGCTGGAGGGGTTGTTGTGGAAGCCAAAGTTGTTGTGTCAGTAGTTGCTGTGGTGTCAGGTACACTTGTTGTTGCTGCATCAGTTGTCGTTGTCGTTGACGTTGGTGCCACGGTGGAGGATATTGTGGAAGCCAAAGTTGTTGCATCAGTAGTTGCTGTGGTGTCAGGTACACTTGTTGTTGCTGCATCAGTTGACGTTGACATTGGTGCCACGGTGGAGGATGTTGTGGAAGACAAAGTTGTTGCATCAGTAGTTGCTGTGGTGTCAGGTACACTTGTTGTTGCTGCATCAGTTGACGTTGACATTGGTGCCACGGTGGAGGATGTTGTGGAAGCCAAAGTTGTTGCATCAGTAGTTGCTGTGGTGTCAGCTACACTTGTTGTTCCTTCATCAGTTGTCGTTGACGGTGACGTTAGTGCCACGGTGGAGGATATTGTGGAAGCCAAAGTTGTTGCATCAGTAGTTGCTGTGGTGTCAGGTACACTTGTTGTTCCTTCATCAGTTGTCGTTGACGTTGATGGTGATGTTAGTGCCACGGTGGAGGATATTGTGGAAGCCAAAGTTGTTGCATCAGTAGTTGCTGTGGTCTCAAACATACTTGTTGTTTCTGCCTCAGTTGTTATTGATGATGTTTGTGCCACTGTGGAGGATGTTGGAGGGGTGAATGTGGAAGCCAAAGTTGTTACATCAGAAGTTGCTGTTGTCTCAAACATACTTTTTGTTTCTGCCTCAGTTGTTGATGTTAATGCTAGAGTTGAGGATGCTGGAGGGGTTGTTGTGGAAGCCAAAGTTGTTGTGTCAGTGGATGTTGTGCTGTCAGACAAGGTTGTGGTTGCTTCGTTAGTTGTTGACATTGGAGGGGTGCTTGTGGAATCTAACACTGTTGTTACATCAGTTGTTACTGTTGTGTCAGGAATAGTTGTGGTGGATTCATCAGTCATTGGTGTTGTAGTTGAGGATGTTGGAAGGGTACTTGTGAAAATCAAAGTTGTTGTTTTATCAGTAGCTGCTGTGGTGTCAGGCATACTTGTTGTTGATGCATCAGTTGTCGTTGACGTTGGTCCCAGGGTAGAGGATGTTGTGGAAGCCAAAGTTGTTCCATCAGTAGTTACTGTGGTGTCAGGTACACTTGTTGTTGCTGCATCAGTTGTCGTTGTCGTTGACGTTGGTGCCACGGTGGAGGATATTGTGGAAGCCAAAGTTGTTGCATCAGTAGTTGCTGTGGTGTCAGGTACACTTGTTGTTGCTGCATCAGTTGACGTTGACATTGGTGCCACGGTGGAGGATGTTGTGGAAGCCAAAGTTGTTGCATCAGTAGTTGCTGTGGTGTCAGGTACACTTGTTGTTCCTTCATCAGTTGTCGTTGACGTTGACGGTGACGTTAGTGCCACGGTAGAGGATGTTGTGGAAGCCAAAGTTGTTGCATCAGTAGTTGCTGTGGTGTCAGGTACACTTGTTGTTGCTGCATCAGTTGACGTTGACATTGGTGCCACGGTGGAGGATGTTATGGAAGCCAAAGTTGTTGCATCAGTAGTTGCTGTGGTGTCAGGTACACTTGTTGTTCCTTCATCAGTTGTCGTTGATGTTGGAAACACAGTGGATGATGTTAGAGGGGTGGTTGTAGAAGCCATATTTGTTACATCAGTAGTTGCTGTGGTCTCAAATATACTTGTTGTTTCTGCCTCAGTTGTTGTTGATGTTTGTGCCACCATTGAGTATGTTGGAGTGGTGGATGTGGAAGCCAAATTTGTTACATCAGTAGTTGCTGTTGTGTCAGGCATACTTGTTGTTGCTGCATCAGTTGTCGTTGACGTTGGTGCCACGGTAGAGGATGTTGTGGAAGCCAAAGTTGTTGCATCAGTAGTTGCTGTGGTGTCAGGTACACTTGTTGTTGCTGCATCAGTTGACGTTGACGTTGGTGCCACGGTGGAGGATGTTGTGGAAGCCAAAGTTGTTGCATCAGTAGTTGCTGTGTTGTCAGGTACACTTGTTGTTCCTGCATCAGTTGTCGTTGTCGTTGTCGTTGACGTAAGTGCCACGGTGGAGGATATTGTGGAAGCCAAAGTTGTTGCATCAGTAGTTGCTGTGGTGTGAGGTACACTTGTTGTTCCTTCATCAGTTGTCGTTGATGTTGGAGACACAGTGGATGATGTTAGAGGGGTGGTTGTAGAAGCCATATTTGTTACATCAGTAGTTGCTGTAGTCTCAAACATACTTGTTGTTTCTGCCTCAGTTGTTATTGATGATGTTTGTGCCACTGTGGAGGATGTTGGAGGGGTGAATGTGGATGCCAAAGTTGTTACATCAGAAGTTGCTGTTGTCTCAAACGTACTTTCTGTTTCTGCCTCAGTTGTTGATGTTAGTGCTAGAGTTGAGGATGCTGGAGGGGTTGTTGTGGAAGCCAAAGTTGTTGTGTCAGTAGATGTTGTGCTGTCAGACAAGGTTGTGGTTGCTTCATTAGTTGTTGACATTGGAGGGGTGCTTGTGGAATCTAACATTGTTGTTACATCAGTTGTTACTGTTGTGTCAGGGATAGTTGTGGTGGATGCATCAGTCATTGGTGATGCAGTTGAGGATGTTGAAAGGGTAGTTGTGAAAATCAAAGTTGTTGTTTTATCAGTAGCTGCTGTGGTGTCAGGCATACTTGTTGTTGATGCGTGAGTTGTCGTTGACGTTGGTCCCACGGTGGAGGATGTTGTGGAAGCCAAAGTTGTTACATCAGTAGTTGCTGTGGTGTCAGGTACACTTGTTGTTCCTTCATCAGTTGTCGTTGACGTTGACGGTGATGTTAGTGCCACGGTGGAGGATATTGTGGAAGCCAAAGTTGTTGCATCAGTAGTTGCTGTGGTGTCAGGTACACTTGTTGCTACATCAGTTGTCGTTGATGTTGGAGACACAGTGGATGATGTTAGAGGGGTGGTTGTAGAAGCCATATTTGTTACATCAGTAGTTGCTGTGGTCTCAAACATACTTGTTGTTTCTGCCTCAGTTGTTATTGATGATGTTTGTGCCACTGTGGAGGATGTTGGAGGGGTGAATGTGGAAGCCAAAGTTGTTACATCAGAAGTTGCTGTTGTGTCAGACATACTTGTTGTTGCTGCATCAGTTGTCGTTGACGTTGGTGCCACAGTAGAGGATGTTGTGGAAGCCAAATTTGTTACATCAGTAGTTGCTGTTGTGTCAGGTACACTTGTTGTTGCTGCATCAGTTGTCGTTGTCGTTGACGTTGGTGCCACGGTGGAGGATATTGTGGAAGCCAAAGTTGTTGCATCAGTAGTTGCTGTGGTGTCAGGTACACTTGTTGTTGCTGCATCAGTTGACGTTGACATTGGTGCCACGGTGGAGGATGTTGTGGAAGACAAAGTTGTTGCATCAGTAGTTGCTGTGGTGTCAGGTACACTTGTTGTTCCTTCATCAGTTGTCGTTGACGTTGACGGTGACGTTAGTGCCACGGTGGAGGATATTGTGGAAGCCAAAGTTGTTGCATCAGTAGTTGCTGTGGTGTCAGGTACACTTGTTGTTGCTGCATCAGTTGACGTTGACATTGGTGCCACGGTGGAGGATGTTGTGGAAGCCAAAGTTGTTGCATCAGTAGTTGCTGTGGTGTCAGGTACACTTGTTGTTCCTGCATCAGTTGTCGTTGACGTTGGAGCCACAGTGGAGGATGTTGGAGGTGTGGATGTTAAAGCTAAAGTTGTTACATCAGAAGTTGATGTTGTGTCAGGGATAGTTGTGGTTGAAGCATCAGTCCTTGGTGTTGTAGTTGAGGATGTTGGAAGGGTGGTTGTGAAAATCAAAGTTGTTGTTTTATCAGTAGTTGCTGTGGTGTCACGTATACTTGTTGTTGCTACATCAGTTGTCGTTGACATTTGAGACACAGTTGGAGGGGTGGTTGTAGAAGCCAAAGTTATTACATCAGTAGTTGCTGTGGTCTCAAACATACTTGTTGTTTCTGCCTCAGTTGTTGTTGACATTGGATCCACAGTGGAGGATGTTGAAGGGGTGGTTGTAGAAGCCAAAGTTGTTATATCAGTAGTTGATGTGGTGTCAAGCATAATTGTTGTTGCTGCATCAGTTGGCATTGGTGCCACAGTGGAGGATGTTGGAGAAGTGGTTGTGGAAGCCAAAGTTGTTGCATCACTAGTTGCTCTGGTGTCAGGTATACTTGTTGTTGCTGCCTCTGTTGTCGTTGTTGTTGGTGCCATGGTGGAGGATGTTGTGGAAGCCAAATTTGTTGCATCAGTAGTTACTGTGGTGTCAGGTATACTTTTTGTTGCTGCCTGAGTTGTTGTTGTCCTTGGTGCCACAGTGGAGAATGTTGTGGTGTCAAGCATAGTTGTGGTTGCTTTATCAGTTGTATCAGTTGTCGTTGACGATGGAGCCACAGTGGAGGATGTTGGAGGGGTGGTTGTGGAAGCCAAAGTTGTTGTTTTATCCGTACTTGCGGTGGTGTCAGGCATACTTGTTGTTGCTGCCTGAGTTGTTGTTGTTGTTGTTGGTGCCACAGTGGAGAATGTTGTGGTGTCAAGCATAGTTGTGGTTGCTGTATCAGTTGTATCAGTTGTCATTGACGATGGAGCCACAGTGGAGGATGTTGGAGGGGTGGTTGTGGAAGCCAAAGTTTTTGTTTCATCAGTAGTTGCTGTGGTGTCAGACATACTTGTTTTTGCTGCCTGAGTTGTTGTTGTCGTTGGTGCCACAGTGGAGAATGTTGTGATGTCAAGCAAATTTGTATTTGCTGTATCAGTTTCTGATGTTGGCCCTGCAGTTGAGGATGTTAGAGGGGTGTGTGTGGAGGCCAAAGATGATGTTTCAGGAATAGTTGTTGTGGTGTCAGTTATAGTTGTGGTTGCTGCATCAGATGTCAATGTCGGAACTGTAGTTGAGGTTGCTGAAGACATGGTTGTCATATCTAATGTTTCTGTTATTTCCGGTATGGTTGTAGTTGTTGTATAAATTGTTTTTGACTGTGCTGTTGTTGTGTCTTGTTGTGTTGTGATTTTTGATAGTAGTGTTGAGCTTAAATCTTGAGTTGTTCGTAGATGCACTTCTGTTGCTGTAGAAGCCTCAGATGTTTCTGTAGTTTTAACTGGTGTTGTGGTGTAGGCTGATGATGTGGTTCGATCTGATTCTGTACTTTGTCCAAGTACCATTGTACATTCGTAAACCATCCACCACAAATATACTGTGAAAATATATATTTTATTGTTGTTTATTTCTTATTTTACTTAAGCTCATTAGTTGCTTTAGATTTCTATTTAATTTCATTATTTTTATCTGTTGATCTTACGTGTTTTCTTCATATTTAATATTTAAAACATTGTATTACATAACATGAACTTACATATGGTGAGGAAAGTTTTCCTTCCGCCATCATACCTGTAAGTAAAATAATTGAAAATATTATATTTTGTTTTAGCTTTTTCTTAAGACATATTTAATTTTAGACACCCAAAATATTGAAGAGCCTAAGACCAGCATTCTGTTTCAGACTTAAAGTATGTCTTTTTGATGGGGTTGAGAAGATAGCACAGATGGTGTTAGGTTTTCCAACCAGCAGTCACAAAACATCTCAAGAACAACATCACTGTTCACATGGGAACACCTGAAGCCAACCAGGGGGGTATTCCAGAAAGCAAGGTTAACTTACCATTTGGTAAACCCTGAACTCTTGGTTGATTAACTGATGCCTGCTTACTCTGAGTATGTCGGTTCCAAAACACCCAAGAAGAGTTAGTTTAATCAGCCTCCTTCTGGTAACCGAGAGTTAATGGGCGTGCACGGTGAATACATGAAGACATTTTGAATGGATCGCTGAATTCACGAGTCACCATGGAAACTCAAGTTAAGAAAAAAAGGGCAGCATACTTTACAGAGGCAGAGTTAGAGGTTTTAATGTTGGTTTATGAGTACCTAAAACCTACGGTTTTGAAAAAAAACAAAAAGGCTGCATCAGCAAAGGCAAGAGTTGGCTTGGCAAAAAAATAACTTGCAGACTCAATGCGCAATTTTCTTAAAATAAAATATTGTACTCTCTCTCCTTATAATAATGCAAAATTAAAAATAAATCATTTTTAGTATGTTATATATCTACTTAAGCATTTATGTTTACTGCCACCACAGGAAGGTTTACCACAGTAGTGCTTAGGCTACTTTTTTACATTTTTTTACGGAAACTTTAAATAAACAAATAACATCACTGTCACTTTGTGACTTTAAATACACTTACAGTCATTGTTTCACTTCTGCATTATGCAGTCTTATTTTATTTAACTGCATTTTATATACTGAACCCTTATTTGGAGTACTCTTACGTGTTACTAATATATTTGTGTATTAGTTTGTTTGAGAATATATATTGAGAATCTTATGGGTTTTATTGTCTTGCAGTTGCTGATGGATGCATTGTATTATTGGACCCTGATGGTTTCTTCTTGCCAGACAAAGTGTACTTGTATAATTCCACTGTAGGATAAAGATGATGGGAGACCCAGGTATAATGCACACCATTTAATGTATGCACTCTTTTATATAAAAGAATAACAAATTGTCATTGTGTTTTCATAGATTATGTCTGGATTAACATGCAGATAAAGTTTCTTCTGCCTCAACACATAATATTACCAAGAATTTGTCTGCGGATGTTCTTAAATTAAATATTATGTTATTGTGTTACAGATACAGTTACAGATATAATGTCCATCTTCAAAGGCAAATAAAAAATGTGACATAGAGATGGACCTTATGCAGCTTCAAATAGAAGATAAAAGACTTGCTATTAAAGAGGCCAAGCTTAGAAAATAGAAATACTGGAGCATTGCATTAAGGTGAGAAATGAGAACATTAATGTGTTACTTGTTGAATAGTATATAAAGCAAAAAATAAATATGTATTTTTCCTATATAAACAGTGAACTTCAATGTAAATACTTTCATTAAAATGATTTTCATTTTGCCGTGTTTGGTCTGCTACATTTATTGGGGGTTCCTCTAGGGCATCTTCATCAGGACAAGGAGGGTGGCTCTCTGCTCTTATTGTGGCAATGTTGTGAAGGAAAACACAAGCAACTGTGATGTGACATGCCATCTCTGGACTGACCCTGAGCCTACGCAGACACTGAAACCTTGCCCTCAGGATGCCTAAGGTCATCTCTACCCTGGCTTGTGTTTTGCTGTGAGCCAGCTGAATCTTGTCTGTGGTACAGGCTCAAATTAGGTAGGAATTCATCAAATAGGGCAGACAAGGGTACCCTCTGTCCCCCAGCAAGTTGAAGTGCCCTGTAATGAATAAAGTGTATAATACAAGTACTAATGTACAGACCCTGGCCATTTCGCCTAAACTATAGTGATGAGGTGGGCTGCATCACATTATTACCTGGTAAGTGAGAAGCAGTTATGAGTGTAAAATTGATGTAGGCCTATGTAAATGTAAAAGATTAAGGACTGAAAATTAATTAATGCTATGGACAGACTTTCTGTTAACATTGTCTCACATTTGGGACAATCACATTTGGGAACCCTGAAATTGAAAGTGATATTATACAAGTCGGTGTATGCAGTATAGATAAACGATAGATACAATGAATACACATGAAAATACGTCTCGCGCTGATTTTTCTAGAACGGACAAATCTGTGGAATTCTTCTAAAACGCACAGCTGTACACAGTTGCCTTTCCCACATGCTCTGCTTCATCAACATTGTATAAAAATCCCTATGGCAAAATAAATAACGGTAATGGTAATGGTAAGAGCTGACCCGCAGTTCGTCACATAGCCTACGTGAGGTTTCAAAAGTTTCATTAAATAAATTAGCGATTCTTTGAAAACTTCAAATATTGTTTCAGGGTAAGAAAACACATCAGTACGTGGCCTTATCACCCTCTCACGGTGAATAAAAAACCTTGTATAATCTGTGCTACTTCTCGGATACAAACTAACCCTGGGACATAACCTGCTCTGGAGCAGGTTATCTTCAGAGAGCAAGTTGCTATGGCTACTTACTTAACCTGAAAATTACCTCCATTTTTGGAACCGAAAGTTGCGGTTATCCACTAACTTACTCTTAAATATACCCGGGTATGTAACATAACCTGCTTTCTTGAACACACCCCAGGACTCCAAGGAACCTGCAAGTGGCTTCTTTTGAAATACATAGACTTGATTATAATTAGATTTGCAGTCGTATGCATGACTGGTATGCCCCACAGTGTATTGCTGGTGGGCAACTGTGTTGTTTTATATCAGTTATTAAATTCATTTTCATAAACTATATACAGGTGCTGGTCATATAATTAGAATATCATCAAAAAGTTGATTTCACTAATTCCATTCAAAAAGTGAAACTTGTATATTATATTCATTCATTACACACAGACTGATATATTTCAAATGTTTATTTCTTTTAATTTTGATGATTATAACTGACAACTAATGAAAACCCCAAATTCAGTATCTCAGAAAATTAGAATATTGTGAAAAGGTTCAATATTGAAGACACCTGGTGCCACACTCTAATCAGCTAATTAACTCAAAACACCTGCACAGGCCTTTAAATGGAATTTTTCTAATGGAATTAGTGAAATAAATCAACTTTTTGATGATATTCTAATTATATGACCAGCACCTGTACTATTTAAAAGCTTAAAACAGCACATTCCAGGGCCCAGTTTATCGCAGGGCCCCTCTCTGGCTACAATAGTGGACAAAGGTTTACTACATTTTGATTGGATCTTGGCGGACTTACATAAGCAAATTTGTCCAACGCCATCAGATAAAGATGCTATAGCAATAGGACAACAGCCAGACACCTCTTAGAAGGCAAGAAGATCCCTGGTACCAAGTCTAGGAAGGACAGGACTTCCCATTGGTCCACAAAATGTTTCTGCCCTTTACCCACCTAAAGATTGAATCCTGATTTGGCCTGTGACTGCCATAACAATTCCTTAGGACCTTTAAATGCAGCAGCAGTGGGTGAAACAAAGAGAGATCACAAAGATCCATTCAAATCCTATTACAATTATGTTTTTAAACCTTAAAATTGATGCAAACTACAGTACACCCATTAGATACTTGTACAGAGAAATACTTATACTTGTTCTGAGTGTCTCGCTGGAGTGGTTGCAACGTTGTGCTCCGGTTAGCAAACCTTAACTTCAAGGTACTTTCATCTGCATGTTCCAGATTAAGGACCTTTCTATTTCAGGGTCTCATCTGTGTTTTCCAGATTTTAGAATACAGATCCGCTTTGGGTTCAAGGCTGCTGAAATAGACTCCTGCTTATTTCCCCACTGCGTTGCTACACAACACAACAACTGAAACAAGTCACCGCCACTGAACTGCTCACTCGCCCCTGAAGAATGTAAATATCACTTATCCAAACCTCTTCCACAGACCTTGGCATTGTTGTTTATTATCAGTATATCCTTTTCTAATTTACATTAATGTTATAACTGATGACAGTAAAGAACAAATAATTTTTCAGTTTTCAACGTACACTGACTTTTCACCTTATTAATTTTATAGAAGCAAAAGTTTATCTTCCCATAAGATAACGCAACAGTGTCATAGCAACACTCAAATTAATCACTTGCATTTCATACATATTATGCACATTATTCTGTTTTTATTAATTTAGTAGTTGATTGCTCTTGTTTATCTTTAGTTAATAAAATCTACTTTATTTACACTTGTGTTTCACAGTACGAGGATATACAAGTTAGATATCCCACCAACCTTTGGAGAGAAAACCAAACGGATTACACTAGAAATGTCAGAGAGTATAAACAACTCACCTCTGATTTGTATTGAATTATTTATTATTTATTAAAACATAAACTCTCATATTCTATGCCTGTTTGTGAGAAACGAAAGCACTCCTGCATTACACTGTGCAAAATACAAAGCGATATACAAACATTTAAGTAGTGACTGCATTATGATAGCAAACTTTTTTTTTTTATGAAGATTATTTTAATAAAGGTAAAAATGATCATAGTGCCATACAGGAGTAGTTCATGGAGCAAGTATGAGTCCGATATTCTTGACGCACCAATAAACCATGTGTGGGGGCTCTGGGCATACATCTTAATTTTGTATGAACACATTTGCAAATATCTGTGTAGTTGCCAAAATTCAATATTTTTATAATGGAGGAGGGTCAGTGGTGTAAGTATATACTTTCAAAGTAATAATAACTTTTTTACTGGAGTGTTTTGAAGGAAAATGACATAACCTGTATGATCTGAATAAGTCGATGTTATTTAATTTGATATACAACTTTCACAAATCATAAACAAATCAGATAGGGTACTATTTTCTTAGGTACTTATTAACAGCTAAGGAACGTAAAGCCCACTATTAGTAACTTTAAACTGTAAACGGAACTAGAATGGTCCTGTAACATGTCTCATCTCACGGGGGTCAAATCAAAACTCGAAAAGTTCTCATATCTGTGTTATTTATTTTTTAAAACAATATATCCATATAAAACAGTACTCTTAGATTAAACAGTACCGGTTCATAGCATAGCCGGAGTTAGCCTCATAAGAAGCGCCAGTGAACATGCACTACCAACTCAACAACACAACTCAATGAACATACACTACTGTACCTGAAATACAGAACTTTTAAATAATATTTCTGCAGTTCGGAAACACACACAAGCGCACACATCAACATTTCTCCCACATGATAACAGCTTTTTACGTGGTTAACCCATTTAATCCCATCGGTCACAATTGTGACCATAAAAAAAGTTTTCATTTTAAAAGCTCTGAACACTTTACTGACTGATGTTTTAGTCCACTTCCTGCAAATATGGAAAAAATAAAGGGTCTCAATTAAATCTGTGCAGTTTCACTTGGTTAGTGTAAATTGTCACATGACCAGAGCAGTTTATTTGCTGTTTGCACCATGAGACGATGATGGTTGCATCAAAGTTCCAAAACATAAGGCTAGTAAAGTATGTTATCATAAAGATATGGCAAAAAAAAATTTGTACACATTATCTCTAAGGTGTCTAGTATTAATATTTAAATTCATATATATTCAGTTTAGTTGAGTGTTGTCACAGGATGAGTAACATGTTGACGGTCACTATTGTGACCGGTGGGATAATAGTGAACTTAGGTATACAGTATAAATCCAATGCAATTTTTAGTGAATATTACACTAAATGTTTAATTGACAAAATATTGCACTAAATCAAAAGTTCAAAGGTTACAAATAAGTTACAATATTGATGTTGCAATACTGGTAGCACTAATATAACAATTAAATTATATATGCTACAATAAAGTAACAAATTTGAAATGCTTTGATTATTATATATTTTTTGTCTTTAATCTCAGTATTCCTATCAATGTTGTATAGATTTTTTTATATATATATAAATAGTAGTAACCCTAGAATGTGATCAAATAGTTTCAAATAGCTGGGCTAAGATATATAACTATTTTTATGACTGCAGAAATAAATTAAAAATAAAAATAAATATAGATTATTTCAAAGGGTTACTAATGACACATGATTTGGATATTTTCATGTCTGGGAAAAATTTGGGATTAAATGGGTTAAGGTCGTGGTTTCAAAACTAAAGATAAAAAATTCAAACATAACACCAGCAGAGGTCACTCGTACTTCAATAAATAAATAGCAAGCAATTTTAGTCAAATTATTATTGTATGTTGCCCAGCTTAATTAGAATCCTTAAAACGATTTAAGTTTAAGATGGGGCATTCTATAATTGTTTTAAACAATTAAATTTCATTACCACAATAAATTATTGCACATGTGACCAAACGTTATTTTCTATAATCCATTTCACCTATGTGTTGTGGGGTAGGTTGTAACAAGTGCACAGTTTATCAATAGTAGATTTCAAACAACTTTAATCAGATTAATGTAAAAATACCATATTAAAAACACTGAGCAAAAATAAATAAATCAACTCAGAATAACAAATATAAATTAAAAATTATTGAAATTATTTTGCATTTTTCATGTCACTTAAATGAATAACAGAATAACAAGTTTCAGAGTACAATAACCAAACATTTTTCCAAGCAACAAAATTTGATCATTTGATTCGTGTATTTGATGCCATTGCTTGCCTGGCGTGCAAATAGGCTAGTGCAGCTGTTGCATTTCAATGTCACGAAAATCACCCATTAAAATGATACGTATAGGCGCCGGAACAGAGAGAGAAATATATAGGCTATTATTAAAAAAAAAAAAAAAAAGAAAAGAAAAGAAAAAAGAAGAAGAAGAGGAAGAAGGAAAAAGATCGTTTTACTCAAACACAATATTATGAAGTTTTCAATTGAAACTCAGGGACCTTGGAAAATGTAACCAACGTTTTTTCAATAAATAATAATACAAAAAAAATCTAATAAAATCTCCTTTCAGATAACAGTCTGACAGTCAGGCTGTAATTTGCTTTTTTATCAGCTTTTAGTAACCTACCCTTTCTCGTTCTTCAAATTCATAACCATGCGCATCAAACGGTGTAATTCTTCTTGCAGAGCTCTCTGAGATTTCTCCTTCGATCCAAATTAACAGAGTGGCCAAAAAAAAAAAAAAGTAGGTTATTGTATTAGAAGTTTGTAAGGTGTGGTGATTTGTGACTGATCACTGAGGCGTGCATAACGAAATAGAGCAGTGGTGTTCCCTGTCACTATTCACTGTCAAGGAAGGGTGTAGCACAATGCTGATTAATACTAATGTGAATGTCAAGAACGAAAGTGAGAGATATTCCTATAGCATTCAATTGCATTGGCTTTTAATCTAGAATAAATCGTATTTTGTGCGCAAGATTAATTCAAAAAACGAATACTAATTCAGAGCTTTAGAAGTCCTTACTGCCATTTCGCAGAATTCTTTTACATCCAGCTACCGACTAAGAGACAGTTTCAAAAGGCAATTTTTGATGTCTAATTAGAATTTTTTTTTTCCGTGTTGATTTGAGGGTTATAGAACGTGCTGTACCTGAGTTGGAATTATAAATGTAAAACTGACATGAAGTCGAAGCCATTAAACCTGTTATGTAATCTCAGGTTATTACCTCATTCTATAATCCTATTTATTTCTTTATTTGTTCGTTCATTCATTCATTATTTGTACCTGCGACGTCGACTTTTGTCTACACTATTTTGTCTTAAAACTGATTAATTTATATTTTATTCCAAAGCAGAAATTCGCATGTTTGTCATCAGTGCGGTAGTAATTCTTACTTTGTTTTTTTGTTTAGTGTATCTCTTATTAGGTCAAACCTATCATCATTTGACCTAATAACTATATTAAAGTTTTAAAAGTAAAATTAGGGTACAAATTGCGATTGTCCGCGATTCTTCAATATGAAGCTTTCTTGGCAAAACGTTGAATAAATGAAAATGTGTAAACGAAGTGTTTATTAAGAAATGTCCGGAGAATTGCTTGGAAGCCACACCACCTTCTTGATGACGTATGTAGATACAAAGGATTTAGTAATGACCAACTTTGAGCTTGAATGTCTTTCTACTTTGAAATACTATCTCATGATTACAAGGTTTGTACAGAAGTGAAGTGACAATTGCATACTCATCAAATGTACAGTTACCAGAGGTACCATTCTCTTACAATTAATAACAAACACATACAACACCATTTTTATTAGGCGTATCGTTATTATTTATTAACGTTCGCATCAAGCACACTTAACATTTTCACTTATTTTTAAGCTCTGGTGTCTTGTTTATATCAGCAACAACAGCGTTCAACAACAATACCAACCTACTAAAAATTACAAAAAAGAAAGAAAAAAAGAACGTTCTTTCTTCAATAAATTGTTGAAGGGGGTGACTACAATAACTGCTTAATATGCATAGATGTGCATGCATAAACAGAGATTGTTGCCACACGCAATTCTTTGTCTTCTGCTGTCATATTTTTGACATAATGGGCTTGGGTGTGTATAACAATTCAAAGGCCTTATACAAACATGCTGACATGCTGTTTGAAGATAACTATGGACTATCAAAACACAATATTATTGTTTAACATCATAACAGTTATAATTAAAAAACTGATTTTCATTTTATTCTATTCAAAAATTACTACTGATTTTCTCTCTTTTATATATTTATGTTTTTTTTTTTAATGCTTACTTGGAGAATGTATAAAAATTTATTAACTTTTTATGATATTACATCTGAACCTCTCCATTAGGGGTGTCCAATCCTGTTCCTCTTACAGAGTTGATCTCCAAACCTAATTAAACAGACCAATTAATCGACATCTTCATGATTAGAAACCTTAAGTGCAGTAAGATGGCCCTCCAGCTTAGGTAAGCTAAGGACCAAGAGGGTATTTTGTGCACTAAGTACAAAGATTTCACCTGGGATGGGCTTTAAGTATTAGCTGGACAAAGATGAAAACCCTTCCTGTTCTGTGGAAACAAAAGGGTTATTATTCAGGTAAGGTTGCTTATTGTTGGTCAAAGTAGGTCAAAGAAGTATTGATCAACTTTAAGATATTCAAGACTTTCTTTTATTCTGTGTTTTTAAATCTGATGATTTGCTTTTTGCATGGTCAGTGATTAATATTTCACAGTGTGACACTGGTCTTTTGCTACTTCCACACTATACACACGCCACAGTAATCTGAGCTCTGTTTATAGATATGACAAAACATACATGGGCAAAATCCGTCCTGATGATAGGTCTAAAATATAAATACTTCTGGGTTGTATTTGATTCTAAAAACCCAAACCCCAAACCCCTTTAAACGGTTTACCTCTACAGTGAGAGCTTCAGGTATGAAGGGTGTAAGAGACCAAAAACGAGTTTAACAAATTAAACCTATATGCAAAGAACCATGTGATTGAAGTGCTCATCAGTTGTACCCTTTGAACAGCTTTTCTTAGTTCTTTTTATGTGGCACTTTGGATTGAACCTTTAAAATGGCAGCCATGATTATTCTCACTCCGAAGTGCCCCTCGGAGGTAGATTTACCCCATTTATATGTATTTTGACAAAACCCTCATGACACTTTTTCTCTTTTTTTTCCACCCCAAAGGCACTGCTTTCCACAAACAGTCAGCAAATCTGAATACAGCATATTAAATGACAAGAAGAGAGTGTCTCAAGCAACATGCACTGGCTAGATCCTCTGATCTTTTTTGTTTTAAAATAAAGCACAGGTTGAGTTTCAGGATGCTGAGTGAGGTGCTGCGCAATGTTGTGGTATCACAGAAAGCTCATTGATTTTTACTCTGAGTGATGACACGTTGACCGTTCCAATATGGCAGGCATGCTAACATGTTTGGAGCAGTCAAATGTGCTATCTATGTATACATGTCTATGATAACAGATAAGAGCAATATTTATATGATTGATTGCTTTGGATCTTAAATGTGAAGTTGTGTGGCAGGTTTCTCATGTTACTTGAAGTCTAAAATAACAAAGGAGGGGAAAGAAGGTTGGCGTGAAGAATGAATGGCAGAAAAAGCTGTAGAATGTCGTGAGTAATGAGGGTAATTCAATATGAAGTTTTCTTTATTTTAAAACAAGCTCTTAGACTACAGAAAGACAGTCATTTAACTAGTGATTCTAGCTTGTAGAAGTGGGTGGAAAGGTATGAAATGAGGAAGGAAGATGCAGCTATATATAGCTATATATATGCTTTAAAATGCTTTAATGTTTTAAACAATTATCAAAAGTTACAAATCTAGTTCTTGTCAGCTGACATCAGCATTCCCTATTTTTATAAAAATGAACTGTTGAATTGCTGCAGACTAAACAGTACTATTGCATGTATATTTTAAGTATTTTTCCCATAACAAGTAGTTTAAATAATTTAGAATCTAAGGTCTAATATACAGGTCTAATATCCTCAGGTTGATAATTATGCCAAGGGACAGGCCATATCACATATTTTTATCATCACTCAATTAATAATAAAATGACACTCTTAATCTTGTTTGAATGAAGCGATTACTTTTGTCCATCAGCTTTATCAGGCAATCTTTCTAAAAGCCCAGAACATTTTTATAATATTTTTGTCAAAAGTGTTGAACAATGGTTTTAAACCACAGTGCCGCATTGTTTATAGATCTGTAAAATAAAGAAATAATTAATAATTAAGCATTACCACAAACTAGGATTATCACAGCTGTGTTGATATTCAGTTGAACAGCATGACTGTGATGTGCTTTAATACAACAGCTTCACAAGTAAAAACAAAGTTAATATTAACTTTACTTCAAGAGTAAATTCTATTCAGTTTATTTAACAAAAAAGACAATTTTTGCAGGAAATTATAATCACTAAAAGACTAGTTATTTTTCTGTTTTTCATTTCACCTTCAGGTTATAGAGATACAGTGTCATGTGAACGCAGCAGATGCTTTTCTCTTTGACGTAAGAGTGGTGTGTGAATGTATTTTGATTCTCAGTTGATATTTTACACTGACATGTCACCAGAATAATACAACATTTCAAGGTGTAGGAACCGGTTCAACAATGCATAATAAATGTCTTATGTTGCTGTTATTGCTTTTGGAGGGAGTTGGGTATCAGTTGTCTATCGAAAAATATCCAAAACTTGTTTGATAACATTTAAGTCAGGTGATTTGTATGGCCAGGGCAGATCCCAGTTCATTTTGGTGCTCCATCTCTATGTTCAGGTTTAATGATCATAAGATCATCTCTTTTGTTTTCACAGTTTTAGCTATTCCAGCACTTGTTGGCATTAGATGTAGGCTTTGTGAAGTTCTCTGTGGTCATTTTGTGAGGAAACAGTGACTTTTTGACATTGTGAATATTGACATTTGCTGTCAGTTCTGCAGTAATTCTGTGTTGTTTGTACACAGTCCCTCTTGGTCCCTATCCTTCACTTTTGGTTTTCACCCACTATTCTTCTTTGCTGATGTCGCTCTATGCTTTTTGTAAACAGTCATAATAAAAGACTATTGTTCTTAAAACAAACAAAAATAAATAAATAAAAATTAAATAAATAATAAATAATGGAGCTGTTGAGGTTAAAGATGCTCCAGCTTAATGGGCTTGCTCTTTTTAGAAGTAATTTCTGCTGAACACAACCTAGAGAATACAGAAAGCATAAAGCTAAATAAAAGATCATTACAACATTTGTAGCCTACAAATTACATTAATTCCTATAATAATAGTTGTTCAAATGATTTTGTCCAACCCCTGTATTATTACATTCTTTATATACATAAAATATAAATGAATAAATACACAAAATGGCTGTTTGCAGCAGCTACAGTAAGAATAGTGGTTGCCATTCATAAATAAGTATGTTTTCATAACTATTACAGAGTTGCTTTAAGTATAATCTGGCATAATTGCTTTGAGATTGCTCATATTGTTCATTTCAAGCCAAGAGCATAATTGCATAAGTGCATAAATCAGCAATCAAGACACGCCTCCACGCCTTAGCTTGACACACATTGTTGAATAGCATTCCGTGGAAATTAATAACACAGAAATAGTGTACATATTTTTGTCAAGCCTCATAGATGTGAATACTTTGTATTTTGTTTTGTCTTAAATAATTATACTGATATACAGGGGCAGACTTAATGAGTAAGTGATGTTGCTTGGGGCCCCATCTGATTGTCACGAACTGTGCTGCTATGGCTCCCTCCGTCCACCTTTAGAGGGAGCCTTCAATGTATTATAGACTATTAACTACATTTCCCATAACCCCTCTGTTGTCACCTTTCACCCTTCACCTTAGTCGGCCATCTTAGTTCACCTACTCTTTGTATAAATAGACCGGTTCTTCCACTGTTTCCTCGCGAAGTTTTGATTTGTTAACACTGTCAATTCCGAGCGTTCTTTCCTGGTTGCCTTCCCGTTGCCGAGCTCCTTTGTTCCTGGTTCCTGTGACTGTTCTCTGCCCGCCTATCGACCCCTAGCCTGTCCCTTGGATTACCCTGCTCGCTGCCGGCCCCAGACCTTCACGCTCGGATACTGATGCTTCTTTGTTTTGTCCTACGTTGCCCATGTTCGTTCCTGTCTGACCCCTGTTTGTACGACTACGATTTTTGTTATTAAAGCTTTGCATTTGGATCCACCTGTCTTCGCTCAGCCATGGACCCTTTTGACCATCTTCTATTGTTCAAACAAGGAGGTATGTCCATTAAGGATTATGTTTGGAGGTTTTGTAACATCATGTACCAAGTCCCCTTTTATGATGAGGACTATTTTATGGATATTTTCCTCAATGGTCTCGATGAGCCTCTCAAATCTAGGGTGCGACTTGAGGGCCCACGCCCTTGTTTTTCAGATTTTGTGGATTATGCTTTGTGGTGTGGTGACTCTATATGGACAGTAAAGGTGGCCGTGCCGAAACGCGATGACAAAATGGCGGCCGCGCCGGCGCATGAGAACAAAAAGGCTGCGTTTTCCCCCAGTGACAGCTTTCTCCACGGACTGACTGACAGCATGGATGACCTCCCACCACTGCTAGCACCACAGTCTGCACCCGACAAGATGGCCACTCTTCCAGAGTCAGCACCTGTCATGGCCGTCCATCCTGAGTCACGTCCAGCCTCAGCTGTCCTTCCAGTGTCAAGTCTAGTCATAGCTGTCCATCCAGTGTCCAGCCCAGCCATTGTTCCAGTGTCAAGTCCAGTGGCAGCTGTTGCTCCCAGTCAAGTTACAGCCATTGTTCCAAAGCCAAGTCAAGTCTATCCACAACTGCCAATCCTATGTCAAGTCCAGTCCCAGCCCTTACTCCACAGTCAAGTCATGTCTCTTATGTCACCACAACACTCGACCGGTTGGAGAACATCCTAGCAGCACTCCGCAAATTACAACAAGCCGCAGTAGTCCCCTCAGACCCAAGTCAAATTACAGCTGTTCCTTCAGTGCCAAGTCAAGTCACAGCCATTTCCCCAGTGCCAAGTCAAGTCACAGTTCTCCCTCCAGAGCCAAGTAAAGTCACAGCCGTTTCCTCAAAGTCAAGTCAAGTCAAGTCATAGCTGTTCCTCCAGAGCCCAGTAAAGTCACAGCAGATCCCTCAAAGCCAAGTCAAGTCAATGCTTTTCCTCCAGAGTCAAGCCAAGTCGTCACTGTTGTTTCTCCAGAGTTAAGCCAAGTCGTCACAGTCGCTTCTCCAGAGCCAAGACTTTCTTCGCATCTGCTCCGACTCCTGAGTCAAGCGTCTTCGCACCTGCTCCGCCTCCTGAGTCAAGCGTCTTCGCATCTGCTCCACCTCCAGAGTCAAGCATTGTCGCCGCAGCTGCTCCGCCCTCTGAGCCAAGCGTCGCCATCGCAGCTGCTCAGCGTCCAGAGTCAAGCGTCTTCGCCGCAGCTGCTCTGCCTTCAGCGTCAAGCGTCGTCGTTGCAGCTCCTCCTCCTCCAGAGTCAAGCCTCGCCGCTGTTGCTTCCGAACCCTGTCCCAACACAGCTGCACACACACCAAGCCAAGCCACAGCCACTGCTCCTGCGCCCAGTCAAGTCACAGCTATTGTTCCAGTCTGGGCCGCGTATACCACCACCGAGTCTTCAGAGGTGGCGGCCTTCTCCGCAGAACCTCTGAGGGTGGCCTCCCCCGAGGAGGTGGCCGAGGCCACGGATCCTCAAGTCGAGGGGGAGGTCGCACCTGCTCCCTGCATGGTGGTAGCGCCCAGCAACCCACACCACTCTGAGCTCTCACCGAGTCCTAATTCCGCCGCTGAAGCTCGCTGCAAGCAGTTGGTCCCGCCAAAGGAAGACTGTGACAGGGGCCCCGAGCTCTCTCTCTTTCTCTCTGTGTGTCTGTCTCAGCTCTGTGTTCCAGATCTGTCTGCTCTGCTCTGGTGGTTGTTCTGCTCTGGCTGGCTTCTGTTCCACCCTGGGGGGCTTCCGTGCTGCCCTGGAGGATTCCTGTCCTGTCTGCTCCGCCCTGGGGGGCCTCCGCACTGCCCCGGAGGGCTCCCGTCCTGTCTGATCCGCCTTAGAGGGCATCTGATTATCTCTCTTTGTGTATGTGTCTGTCTATGTTCTGTGTTACAGACCCATCTGCTCTGCCCTGGGGGGATCCCGTTCCGCCCTAGAGGGCTCCTGTCCTGTCTGCTCCGCCCTTGGGGAATCCCGTTCTGCCCTGGAGGGTTCCTGTCCTGTCTGCTCTACCCTGGGGGGCTTTCGTGCCGCCCTGGAGGGTTCTAGTCCTGCTTGATCCGCCCTGGTGGGCGTCTGATCCGCCCTGGAGGGCGTCTGACTCGCCTGCTCCGCCCTGGAGGGCGTCTGCTCTGCCTGATCCGCCCTGGAGGGCGTCTGCTCCGCCTGATCCGCCCTGAAGGGCATCAGACTCGTCTGCTCCGCCCTGGAGGGCGTCTGACTCGTCTGCTCCCCTGGCCCTGCCCTGGAGACTTTCTGCTCCGCCGGCTCCACCTAAGAGAGTGTCTGCTCCATCTTGGGGGCTCCCTGAGCATTCTTGGCAGCTCTGTTGCTCGGCTGCAATTCTGGCTGCTCCTGAACTTTTTGCCCCTCCGACCTCTGTCAGCCCACATGGACCTGGTCCTCCCCTTTGTACTCAGTCCCTCCCCCCTGCCCTTTGGTGTTTCTGGACTATGTTGAGCGTCTGGAAGCCGCTCCTAAGGGGGGGGCTCTGTCACGAACTGTGCTGCTATGGCTCCCTCCGTCCATCTTTAGAGGGAGCCTTCAATGTATTATGGACTATTAACTACATTTCCCATAACCCCTCTGTTGTCACCTTTCACCCTTCACCTTAGTCGGCCATCTTAGTTCACCTACTCTTTGTATAAATAGACCGTTTTTTCCACTGTTTCCTCGCGAAGTTTTGATTTGTTAACACTGTCAATTCCGAGTGTTCTTTTCTGGTTGCCTTCCCGTTGCCGAGCTCCTTTGTTCCTGGTTCCCGTGACTGTTCTCCGCCCGCCTATCGACCCCTAGCCTGTCCCTTGGATTACCCTGCTCGCTGCCGGCCCCAGACCTTCACGCTCGGATACTGACGCTTCTTTGTTTTGTCCTACGTTGCCCATGTTCGTTCCTCTCTGACCCCTGTTTGTACGAATACAATTTTTGTTATTAAAACTTTGCATTTGGATCCACCTGTCTTCGTCATTGTTACACTGATATTGGTAAAACAGTCTCCCAAAAAGTCTCCTAATATCCAAATACTGATTGCAGTTGAAGAGGTGTGGCTCATCCCTGGCATGTTTCATGATAAATCACTGTCAGTGACTCATCAGAAATTACAGTTTTTTTCTAATAATATTGCAATAAATAGAAACCAAAATGATTGGATGTCACTGATTTTAGAATGAGTCATTCAATTGTTTGTTCTTTTTTGATCTATAGTTACTGAACCAGAAAATTAAGGTTTTGGTATTTCTGGTGTTTCTCTCTGACAATTTAAAGAGGGACTGCATCATTTCTGCACCAGTAACATCAGCGAAACAGAACTGCAAAATTGTTGCTTGGCTGCAAATGGTCCAGAAAGCAGATTTATCTTTTTTTTTTTTTAACACTGTTAATCATCAGATTAGGAATTGTGAGTGGACATTCCAGTTGTAAAAGTTAAATTAAGTAATTTGTAGAGCAAATGAACTGACTCATATTTATAGCATTTACGTATTATGAAGTTCTAGTTTCTCTCACAGGTCACTTGATGTAACAATATAAGCTGCATGACATGCTCCTCTTATCCCAGTTCCTAATTTAATTTATGAATGATTTTTTAATTTTTATTTTTTATTTTTTTAAGATCAACATTCTGATTTTACTTCAGAAACATATAAATGAAATTACCATGGAGGAGGCCGGATAGGAACTGGACCTATGAATAATATGTATAATGTATAATATGAATAATATGTCACTTAATGTTATCAGAGGCAAATCGATCTTTGAGAAAACTGGACAAACCGGTCATAGTTTATGACTTAACCTAAGTTTTAGCAAAGAATTTTGCATCTGTAGCTATTAAACTAATAGGCCGATAACTGGCACATTCTAAAAGATCTTTGCCCTTATTAAGTAAGTGTTATAAGAGCTGTGTCCCTGTGTTTTATTTTCAATCGCAAAATTAAAAGAGTTAAGAATAATTGACAAAACTATATCCCAGATGGCAAAAATTAGCTTGGCGAATTCCATCACTGCCTGGAGCTTTGTTCTTTGGCATGGAGTCTAGAGACAGTTTCAGTTCATTTAGTGGCAGTGGGCCATTTAGCATCTCTATGTGATGTGGGAGGGAAACAGCTGAAGAAAAGATACGTTTTGTTGATACCTAAGGGAAGAATTAAAAGTATATAGTTGTTCATAGTAAGACTTAAGATCTGATTTATATCTTTGGTTTAAGTATGCCAACATATATATGTTCTCTAGATTCCGTCTGTTTAATCCGTAGTGCTAGTAATTTACGTGGTCACTCCCTATTAAAGTAGGTGCATAATAAATGTACGGTGCATAATAAATTGGGCTCTGTGTAAGAGCAGCTCTTTTAACTCTGATTTAAGTGCATTTAATTCTTTTTGTTGACAATATGTATTTCCGAGATCCTGTTCCACCACCTGAACTTGTCTCTCTAGTCAATTTAAGGCTATTCCTAGACCGCTGATGAAAAGAGGAGAAAGCAATGCATTTCCCTCTAATAAAACATTTTGTTACTTCGCATAACACTTGAGGGTTATTTGTCGAACCGCTATTTAAGTAAGGAGGTGCACAGTTGTGATAGAAATTCTTGGTTGTGAAGTAGAGATGTGTTAAACCTCCAACATTTGCATTATAAATATACTTTATTATAATAAAATAATATAATAATAACAACTCAGATAAACCATATTGTCGTAGTCGGTGTTTATTAGTCAATCTTCTGTTTATTGAGCTGAAACTAGGCATTTCCTGTTTTTTTTTTCTTCTGAGCCTATTGGAGTTTTCACGCCAGAGCACCCTCTGGCCTTCGGATAAAGATTTAAATTTCCAGAATGGCGCTGAACTGTAGCTTTAGCTTTTCGGCCACCATGGCACACAACGCTTCATTAACAGGCTCTTTCTGACATTTTTTTTTAACCGGAGAGGATGGCAAAAGCCAAAAAAGTCGTTTAGCCATCACAAAAAAGTCAACAAATTCAAGGAAAACAAATATAAGAAAGTTGCGCCGAAACTATAACTTAAATGAATGGTTTTTTGACACCGATTCGGGGAGCTTCAGACTCAAGCTGCCATCTCTGTGAGCGGG
The DNA here is from genome assembly GCA_033026305.1 of Cirrhinus molitorella. Taxonomy (NCBI): domain Eukaryota; kingdom Metazoa; phylum Chordata; class Actinopteri; order Cypriniformes; family Cyprinidae; genus Cirrhinus; species Cirrhinus molitorella. The sequence continues at coordinate 32,389,268 of CM065120.1, forward strand.
TCACAATCTCTACTTAATGATTAAATTCAATAAACTAATTCATTTAATCCACGACTAGGAATGTTTTGTAAAAATACAATAATTAAGGTTTACTCTCAACATTATTATTATTCTTCTTACCATTTTCAGAGTTTCCTCACAAACCAGTGCTTCATAATTAAGATAATACATTAAAAAATGGTAATAGCAAAACAGCAAAACAAGCTGTTTTATACAGTTAAAAATAGCTGGACACCGATGGGACTGGAAACCAGACCCATAAAATGTACAAATGGACCCACTCGTACGAAAATAAGGTGGATAGTCGAATATAGGAAAAACAACATCACTTGGCCATAACTTCTGCATTTTAGAAACAACAGCAATGACCTAGTGACAAAGTAGCCAACTGAATAACATAAAGCTATGTGGTGTACAAAAGCATACCAAATATAAATGCGTAATCCGTCAGTTGTGCCATCAATGCCTAGAGTAATGTTTAGAACATCTCACTTACTCTTCTGAAAGGTCTTTCTTTGGTAAGGCTTTCATTCAGCCTGTTTTTAGATAGTTACCGCTTTTGTGAGTCATGTTAATTTTATTGTTCTACATTATTCTTGACCCACTATTCTCATTGAAATGCTATGCTTTGTTTATGCAACTCAAATTTTCCCTGTATATATATATTTTTTATGCAGATTTCTTTATTAACTCTACAGAGTGGACTTTTAATAGATTGGTTGTAGTTGTAGAAGATTGTCTCAGGGTCGTGGAGAAGTGCAGTAGGGGAGAGTGGGGTAAGTTAAGCCAGTGGGTTTTAGGCTTGTCAACGTAAGAATTTTAGCATAACAGATGTGATGGCTATTGTATCAAAGCAAATTTATCCAGGTCTAAAAATATTTATGATGTATATAGGTGAGCCATTTAGACAAAAAGGTTCTTCTATGGCATCGTGGAGCACCTTTATTTAAAAAAAAATATATATGTATGGGGGTGAGAAGTGAGTGAAATGCATTTTAACTTACCCCACCATAAGGCACTGAATTTTAACTGAAGTTAAATCTCTGAAGTAAACTGGTACTTTCATGCAATGCATTATGCAACTGGTAGAAAGATATATATATATGAAATTTAGTACATATTTTAGTCAAAATATTCATGGAATGGTAGCTTTTCTGCAATGTCAAAAAGGCCATTAGGGATTACATTGCAGAAAAGCTACCATTCCAAGAATATTTTGACTAAAATGTTTACTAAATTTCAGTGACATTTGCATTTTAGATTTTATTTAGTTTTACTCAACAAGCCATCTGTTTAGTCTTTTTTGGGGGAAGGTTACAACTTTTGTGTTTCGACATATTGTTTCAGAAATGCAGTTACAAATTTAAAGGACTTTTTTTATTTTTATTTTTTTTTTTTTTTGAAAAAAAAACCTTCCAACTCCCCTAGAATTAAACAGGTGAGTTTTACCATTTTTGAATCCATTCAGCCGATCTCCAGGTCAGGTCACTTTTAGCATAGCTTAGCATAAATCATTGAATCTGATTAGACCATTATCATCCCAAAAATGTCCAAATATTTTCAATATTTTTCCTATTTAAAACTTGACTCTTCTGTAGTTACATTGTATACTAAGACCGACAGAAAATGAAAAGTTGCGATTTTCCAGGCTGATATGGATAGGAACTATACTCTTATTCTGGGGTAATAGAAAAGAGTCAAGTTTTAAATAGGAAAAATATCGAAAATCTTTTGTCATTTTTGAACGAGATGCTAATGGTCTAATCTGAATCTCTACTATTTTCAAAAAAAAAGTGAAGTGTTCCTTTAAACTTCACTTGATTAGTTTTATGATGTTAAAGTTAGCTTTAAAAAGAAACATGACTTTATAAAAGGAAATTTTGGTCTGGAAAACGATACATTTGGTCCTGGTCCACTTAGCGTTCACACTGGTATTTTTGACAACGAACCAAAAGATACGGTACGTAAAGGCATAGTGATACATTCGCAAACTGATTGGTCATGTTGAATTAATATTTTGTGACGGAACCACTGATCTATAATAGAGTATAGATCAGTGGACGGAACTCACAGAATACTCCAAACAAAAGGAAAAGGTGATTTCGTCTTAAAGCGGCACTGCGGGTGTATGACAAGTTCCCATTCAATGATCGGTCTGCTGATTGCAGCTTTAAGCCGGATTTACGCAGTGTGAACGCACCCTAACTTGGAGCAAAGTGAGCCATAGGAACACTTTATAATAAGAAGTCATATTTTTAGAAAATGTCATAGATACATTCTGATCATTTAAAATGATAGGAAACATCTTGAAATTACGTAATGTACTTCTGCCTCATTTTCTCTTATCTCAGTGACAATATATGTAAAAAAAAATTTATTAAATTAAATAAAAAGGCTCATCTTACCCCACTCTCCCCTATAGAACAGTGCCTAAAATAAATAATCATCACCGGAAAAAAAAAGGTGTGTTGGTTCACGTGTCTTCTATAGAAATATTAAAAATGATGACTTTTGTTGGTGAAGGGACTGGAAGAATTGTCACTTACATGAAGTAAGCACTCGTTTGAAAGGACAAGATAAACAAGCTGCACCTGAACTTTCATTTATAACTCCAGGGAGTGGATATGGCACCTCCATTGTAGGTGGGCTCATTGTTGTCAGTTAGTGTTTTTCATGTTATTATGAAGAATATGAAGAATATTTGCATTCTTTTTTCATTCGCAGTTCATTTGTAAAGGGACCTGTACTGACAATAAGCATGAATCATCTTCACTCAGCTCATACCTTTCCATACTATTGTTCTAAATGACACTCATTGAAAAAAAAAATCTTCTAAGCCAGCTTTGATGGCTCCACCTGCTTTGACATTTGAGCAGCTGTTCAGATGGATAGATGGAGACTTGAGCCCTCATTTATCAACAGCGTGTATGCACAGATGTGTGCGTAATGAGTGCATAAAAACAGTTTCATGCGAAGTGTGGCATCTACCAACTTGTACTTGAATGTGTGTAAATATAAACACAACAATATAAATAGAATCTAGTGTAAGAATGATGATATAGAGCTCGGGAAACTACGTCACTGCGCACAGCGTTCTGGGTAGTCGCGGCCATGTTTGGGGACACGCTAAAATAGCATACAATGACAACAAATACAAATCACCAGAGAACAAAACAGTTGTATTTGTGTTCATATTTTAAAGAGCTGATTGCATTTGCTTTGAATAAATGGACTAATATTTAAATCAACTCCATTCATTTAAGCACTCAATCGTGTGACCAGAACACGACAGATAAACAACCTGATACATCTCATGGCTACCTTCTATGGGACCACACAGGATTTGTCTTTTTGCAGATTTTAATAATTAAGTGGCACTGATATATCTGCCAGATAAAATAAAAACAATATAACTTGATCGCAGTCAGGTGATCATGTAAGCGACCCACCGCCTTTCACATTTTGTGTGCATCTCTTACCGCTTCATACATTTGTTCTAATCCACCGTAAGTACGTGACCTGCGAAGTGAACGTCATAGGATATTCTGGCATGATTCCAGTTCAAAAGGCACATATATTTTCCATTCAAATGGAATTAAAGTGCGAGACGTGAATTTAAATTGTATTTATGTACAGAGCTATATTATGTCGCATTTCACACTATAGTGAGTTTCATCTGTGTATGAAGACGCTGCAGGCAGCGGAGCACAAATCTGTGAATGAATGTTCCGAAGTGAGGTAAACTTCAACGGATTTCTCCTTCACAAGGAGGTGAGAGCAATGAACACTGTGTAGGGGTCATATCAATGGGAACACTGTTCATGCACATAGCTCTCGTCTAACGCTGGTTATCTAAATTAGGTTTGTTTATTGAGACATGCAAAGTGTGTGAGGACTGAAATTGAGAACAGCTGATGTATTTAATATAATTATATCGTCTTAATTTCTTAATGTTAACACTTACGGATAAATAACAGTATAAATAACATTGCTTTATCAACACAGAGAGAGTGAACTTTAAAATACATTTTATTATTAAGCAAAGTGTCACATTTAGCTAACTGCAAAATTTAGAATGTATAATTAAAATAATTCATAAAAACACTAACAGAACATTTAAAAAATAGCAGTTACTGCATGTCCCCACTCCCTGCTTCTACAGTTTGCTAAGGAATATTATGATTAAAATCCTTCAGGATTTTTTTTTTTTTTTTTTTGCATTTACTTGCAACTTTATATCCAATCGGTGATTTACAATTTTCAAAAGAAAAAAAAATCCATAACATCTTTGATAAAATACACATTTTAGTCGTGTCCCCAGGTTTTCACTCATTCCACACATTTTCCCCCTCTGATTAACTTGGAACATCCCAAAAGACCTTTTTTCAACAGAAAGTGGCATCATCCAGAACTTTTATAGGCAATGGGGAGACCAAATGTAAGTCTTCTCATTTTCTTATCAATATATTTGATGATATTTCAACTGTGTCGGAGATGGTCAACCTCTGCATATTGCCCTGTTACTTAAATTATTTTTAAATGTTATTTGTTCATTCTGAAAAATACACATTTGATAATTCACTAAAATGTGCTCAGTATCCTCATGCTATTAGTACATGTGCCATGTGGCTATTTAGCATGTATTTGCTAATTCTATGCTAAAAACTCAATCCTGTTACCGTCAGTCCTGTTACTTTTAAGCCATAACAGAACTGAGTAATAGTAACAGGAGTTGCTTTCTCTGGTGCATTGATATAATAATGTGAATATTAGTTAACGTAAGATGATTTACTTGATCTTTTTAGGTTTCACAGTTACCATTACTTATATTGTAAATGTATGTTCCATGTATTTACCAAATTACCATACTTGCAGAGTGCCGGAGTGCCAATCCACCACTTAGTGCTGCAGAAAAGCAGTAACTTTATCGTGAATGAAATATTACGCATATATATTTATATAAATAAATAAATAAATAAATAATACAAATTCCTTCAGAAATCTCTCTCTCTCACACACAGGCTGTACGCACAAACACACACACACACACACACACACATACACACACATACACGTTGTGTTTCTATGTTTTATGGGGCCAATCCATAGGCATAATAGTTTTTACACTGTACAAACTGTATTTTCAATCACCCTACACATAAACCTAGCCCTCACAGGAGACTGTGCATACTTTTACTTTCTCAAAAAAAAAATAAAATAAAATAAATAAATAATAATAATAATAATTCTGTATTATTTAAAAGCCTGTTTCCTCATGAGAACCTCACAAATGTCCCCACAAGGTCAAAATGTACTAGTTTTACTATCCTTGTGGGGACATTTGGTCCCCATAATGTGATAAATACCAGGTGCACAGAGACACACACACACAAACACGCACGAAGTGTCTGGATATTCATTCCTCTTATTAAATCGTTTTGTTCTAAAAAATGAGATTAAATGACAGTTTTTTTAATCTGTGTTATGTTCATCATTTATGCAATAGTTTACTTAATTACATGACTTCAAAATGTATAATCTTGTAGTTTGGATGTCCTGTAAAATAAAAAAATGGCTTTGCATTTTTCTAAAAAATACACCTTGTGTGCATATTTAGAGATTTTTTTGTGACAAATATAAATTATTAAAACATTTTCCAACTTTTTCTTTAGGTTAAACACTTTTGTGAGTGGAAGACAAAGTAATTAGTTGACATTTTTTAAAAGAAACTTGATTTTTGGTAACAGGACTGAGAAAAATGCATCCTTCCCCTACTTTGAAACCTTGTAAAAAATAAAACAAAGGTGCCTGAGATTGCCCAATATAAATTTCAAACAGTTTAATATCTATGTTGTTAGATACAGTGTTGAAAAATGATATATCCATCAACAAAAAGTTACATAATCATAAACAAAATAAATAAAGAGGAGAAAGGGGGTGTTTAAAAGAATACATGCAAAAGCAAAATTGAGACTTACATGTCATTAAAAATAGGAAGAGAGCTACAAACAGATAAAGCTTTTAGAGCTTTTTTGTTTTTAGACAGCTGGATCAATGAAATGTATTGCTGAAATTCTTTCATAAAAACACAACAGAGAGGTCTGGAGTTTGAATATTTGCATTTATGGATGTGGAATTTAGCAAGAAGCAAGATCAAATTCACAACATATAATCGTTTTCTTTTAGACTGATCATATTCAGAAAAAAACAAACACTACATCCTTCCAAAACAAGGTACATTCATTATAAATTTTACTCCTAATTAAACTTAAAACATCTTTCCAAAATCTTTTTTCAATTCCAAAAAAGATGAACAACAGTTTCAAAAGAGTCACCACAAAAAGAGCAGCTGGAGGAAATAATCTAATGTGTTTTTAACTGTGTAATCAGAGCTGTTTTGAGTTTTTCCTGTTGATCTCTGAAGATCAGTCCGCTCTCAAGGTCTGTTTAGTCCACTAAAGCAAGCTGAAGGTGGGAACCCAAGTGTTGTTTATTGGAGAAACAGATTAACAGCATGAACTTTACTTGAACCCAAGAACTTGTCTATAACAGACTTGACAAACATACCAGCAAAAAGTTACACAAACAAAGCTGGACAAGAGACTATTGAAACACAAGGGCTATTTAAACACAGAAGGACATTGCTAGATTAGGGTGAATTCCTAAATTAGAAATATCAACAACTGAAAACCAAAATTGTCTCAGTTTGGACCATGACCAGAACCTATGAGTAAGATCTGGCTTTGAAAGTAAGATCAGTATTTGAAAACAGTACTATAAAATATATAGATATACTTTTAAAATGACTAAAATTAAACCATCATGTACACATCCAAACACTAGGTTATTAGGTCACTAGAAGTCAGTCAGTGTAAAACAGTGTAATTAGTGACCAAACAAAAAGAATGACTAAAAAACAGGACATATAACATATTTTCCTCGCATGGTAAACACATTCATCTATAAACAGAAGTTATTAACAATAAATAAAAGAAATTAGAGGAAAATTGTGAATTGACACAATAGATAATTAGACTTAAATTAAATTAAATTAGGACATGCAGTGGCACGTAAGCGTCTAGTGTTTCTTCTTCTTGCTTTTTAATTGGGCTTGGTGTTCTTAAGGCAAGTTCTCATGGGCACACCTAAATCATTGTTACACCATCAGGATTCAAGAGTCTCTAGTGGCAAGAACCTTAGACAGAATGTTTGTGGTGACCTATATATTACAGTAATTCTGGTCCTTCCTGACCTTGAGGTCATGATGCACGTATACACCTCACCCCAACTGATACAACAACTACACAGAAATGAATACCATTATTAAATGCAAGGACTTCCTGCTCATGACTGTGGTTAGGAAATGTATTACCTAGATTTATAAGTAGAATTTTTTAACACTAACACTAATGCCATAGAATCAAGAATATGTTATTTGATTTCAACACACTCAAAAAAAAAAAAAAAAAATTGGACAGAGGAATGTTTAACACTGTTATTTGGGAATTGAGGATACTAACTGTTAAAGTTTTGAGAGCAAAAACTGTATCAGTCTTACTTGATAAAAGGCTTAAGATACGCAGCAGTCTGTGGTTGTTGCTGTCTGATTCTCCTTTTTTATGACTGGTCATACATTTTCAAGAGGATCTGGACTGCAGTCAGGCCAGTCAGGCCTGACCTTTTCTCAGTGTCTACAAAAACATGCTGCTCTAGCACATGCAGAATGAGATCTGGAATTGTCTTGATCTAATAACCATGGACTTCCCATGAAAGACGTCATCTTGATGGTATTATGTCTCCATACAATCCCAATATATGCCTCCATGTCAATGGTACCTTTGCACATACGCCAGTCAATCATACGGTTTGCACTGATGCACCCCCATACCATGGCAGACATTTACATCTGTTGATGATGAAAGTCTTGATGGTCCATTTGGTCTTTGGGACTAAGAACTCAACATCCATTTTCCCCAGAAACAAGTAATGTGGACTGATGATAGCACACATTTCCACTGTCTTTTTGACTATCGGAGATTAACTCGGGCCCAGAGAACCGTGCGACATCACTGCATTGAATTGATGTATAGCTTTTACCTAGAGTAGGGGTGCCCAAATTTGGCCCTGGAGGGCTGGTGTCCTGCAGAGTTTAGCTTCAATATTCCTTAACACACCTCTTGGGATTTGTATTGACCCTAATACAAGACGACCCCTATTATGAGACGACCCCCCTTTTCAAGATGTACCTTTTGGGAAAAGGCTTGAAAACCAAGTCTTGTGTTTTATTAATAATAATAATAAAAAAAATATATATATTTTTTCTTAAAATATTGCATATTTTTTATTTTAATTTTTGTTTTGAAAGTATGGTAAATACTGGTAAAATGTACCAACAATATCATTTAAAACTATACACTTTTTGATATACCATAAAAATAACAGGTAGCCTAACTGAATTATATAACAATTAGGCTATCAATCGCAAAGTAGACATTAGAAATTTCATTACCAGTAGAAGCGAAATCTTATTGTAGTCTTCAAACCTAGGTACTAGACTCAAAAAAGCAACTCTGTGCAGAAAAGCGCTCGACGTCATTGCGTATTTTCCATTGTCAAATCGAATGTTTTGATGGTTTCCTAGCAACATAAAAAGCCGCTGCGCACTGCTCTTTTTTTAAAAGTCACCAGAAAAAGGCAGTTCCAGACATAAGGGGCCGTTCACATGCCGTGCCTAAAAACGTGTGGCGCACCGCTTCTTCCTTCTTTCCAAAACGCTCTGTAGCTTGCGCTTCCTTGGTGTTTGCTGTTGCTAAGCAACAATGAACTCTCACACGTTTGTTATTGAAACATTTTGGGAGGAGTAAAATTTGCATATGTGGTTTCAACAACCAGATGCAGTTTCATCTGGAATGCGGCCCAGACTACCTCCTGAAGTGGTTTGAGAGATCGGATTTAAATCGAAAGTATTTCAGAGGGCAATTTACACCTGTTTTTTTTTTTCAGGAGATGTGGAGATATAACCATGTGGCTATATTGAACACCACAGCGTGACAGTTCATTATGCAATGCCATCAGGTCATGCACATTTAAATGATGTTTCCTGCTTTGCCATATACAGACTGAGATTTCGCTGGATTCCCTGAATATTTTCACAGTAGTATGTATGGTAGTTGGGGAAAGACCTACATTCTTAGCAATTTTGCTTTGAGAAATGTGATTTTTTAAATTTGTGTTTTGCTTCACGAGAGCAACCATACATTTGTGTTGTGTTTTTCTTTCTTTTTTATATTCTTCATTCCTTTATTCATTTATAATAATTTATCATTTACTCATTTTATTATTCCATTTAATCATTTATAATAGTCATTATAGTCATTTAAATATCCATTACATTGATTTATTAATTGATTAGTCATTTATATTACATTATATTATTGTTGTTTTTATATATATATTTTTTCCATAGTTGTTTAATCTTATGACTGTGTGGTTTCAAGGGCTGTTTGTCTTCATGAATAAGAGATATGAGGGACTGCTTATGAAACTGTTTATGGAATGTTGTTGTGAAGCAGTTTGGTATAACAATACTTGTGTTCTTCAGAGGAAGCCTGAGCATTGAGACATACGCAACTAAGACTATTCAATAAACTCTGCTCCTTTTTACAATAATTACTTCGTCTCCTGCTTGTGCTCTTCATTTCACTTTAACTGTTTTTTCCTCAGTCAACTTTTTGGCTGACAGAAGACTGATAATAGTGTTTCGGGTTTTTTTTTTTTGGGGAGGGGGGGGGGGGGGTACCAGACAAGAACTCCCGTTAACAGGGTCTGGGTATTAAACTACTCTGCTGACGAGTTGTACTGTTACCGGACAAACTGATATTTTCTGACGGGATCTGGTGTCAGGTGCTGGATCTTAATTGTCTAGGCATAGGACAGCGATCCCAGCGATAAATAAATTCACTTGTCATAGGTTCAGAAGTGAATGAACAGCTCCCTCTTCTGGAAGAAGTTAGAATAAATGGTTACTAACATGAGTGCCTTTCTTAATTTATTGTTCTTGTTTTGTTTTGCTTTTTACATAAAACACATTACAGATTGGGGATTTTGAGAGGGACCTGTCACAAAACATCATACGTAAGCACTGGTATCACCATTAGTGTTCCAATCACAAAATATGTTTATTTATTAGACTTTAACTTCGATAATAGGCTATACCACCAACATTTGCATCCATTGGATACAAAGTATATACATTCATGGTCGTCTACTACTACACACTTATTTCCAGTCAGCTCATGCCTAGGAAAATAAGGATATTTGAGGCTCTATATTGAGTTTTTCATAGGTCACTTACAATATAATGTAGTGCACTTAGATTCAGACACCCTTTTTTATATATATACGTCCATCACATTCTTTTACTTCAAACTCGCTAAAAATCCCTGCCCAATCAGAAGTATAACCTATACTTCGGAGACTGATGAAAATGCATAAAAACGTCAAATGGATTTAGAGGCTTTTGAATCTGAACTCTTTATATATATCCATCTGACATCCATCCATATATATATATATATATATATATATATACAGGGGTTAAATTGGGATTTGGTATGTGGGCGGGCTCTATGTTGTCGGTTTATATATATATATATATATATATATATATATATATATAAGTTTGTAATATATAATAATATATATATCAGTTTGGATTTTTACCTTTATTTAGGGCACATACTTCATCAATACTTCTTATTTCAAATTCTTACATTTTATCTACCACAATTGCAATAATATGACTGTTATTATGTTGTAAAATAAAATAATTTACACTAGAAAAATACTGTGTTAAATAATGTAGTGAGATTATTAATTATTTTTTTAAGGATGGGGGAAACGAAACTTAACGGATGTGTTCAATACACTGAATCAATCAGTAATTACAAGGCTGGTTGCTGTGAGATGCGTTGTGGTTCTGCTGTGTCTTTTGGAATTATTTTCACTGCTGAAACTGAAAAAAATGTGATGTTAAAAAAGGGCCTAACCTACGTGCCCTAATATTATTGCTTATTGAACTATTTATTGAACCATTGAACAGTAGTGATGGTGAAAACGTTGTGTGACGTTGCCTAACTGTATTTTAAATATAAAAACTTTACATTTTGAACTTTTACCTCAGTATGCTGAGTTTCTGTGTGTTGCGCGTTTTGATTTCTCATGGAAAGTCTGTGTGAGCCTCGCTCAGCAGCGCAACCTTATACAGTTAGTACATGCATTATATGGAGCAATGGGTATAATTCATGACCCAGTATAAAATGCTTTTAAGCAAATATACCCTCTTTAGAAAAGAATAAAGGATAATTTAGCAACATCTGGATGTGATTTTACGCAATTTCTCAGGTTTGTGTGCACTTTTAAAGTTACTGTTTGAGTGCATTCATTTTCTTGGACAAAAAAGTTTACAGAGCATCTCACGCACTTGGCGCGCGTCCCCTGACATGCTCTCGAGTATGATCAGTCAGCATCTCTGTCAATGTCGGCATCCTCTAATTGCGGTCCGAGCGGGTGCGGGCTCATACCGGTGCCACGGTCCCGTTGGCTAACGCCGCGGTAGAGTTGGTTTGCCAGGTAGAAATACAATTACGTGTAAAATGTCATATGTCTGACATGAAAACTATTCTAGTCATTCTCCCATAATATTACAAATGGCAAATAACATACACTATTACAGTTTTGTTTTGTTTATTTAGTTTAGTTAAATCAAATGTGCACAAAATGCTTCCACTACAAGAGTCCACTGCTTGCCACGTCTCGGGAGAACGAGCCTTTTAAACGGTCTTCAGACAGAGAGGAACACTAGCACTGGGCTGTTTTAGAGCAGGTACAGCGGGCACCAGTACAAAGAGCAAATACCCGAGCCTGTCATCCATCCGATCACCCCCGACACATTCTCACATTCTTCCACTATTTACGTTCATTTTTTGTGGTTCACACGTCGGGTAGCTGTCCGCGTGCAATATTCTGCCCTGGAGTCTATGTGCCGGGGCTTAGCCCCGGACAGCCCCGGCCCAATTTATATATATATATATATATATATATATATACATTTTTTTTTTCTTTTTACATGACATTTTTTAAATTACAGATCTGTTTTTTGCTTTGTTATTACAGTATAGAGTGTTTATTGATGTGATCAGAATGTATTTAAAGCATTTTAACAAACATAAACAACAGCTGCAACAGCTTAAAAAAAGATAAATGTGATTGATTAAAAAAGATTAATGTCATTGTAAAAAGACATAAAAATGTGAAAAATAAAAAAGTAGTCTTAATATTTTCTGAATGCACTTTGTTTAATGTTTCATTACACATTAAAAAAACAAATTTCTACAGTATTTTATATTTTTAAAAAAGTGAATGGAAATACAATGAAGATGAAAGCATTTTATTCTCAATTAATTTTTTTTTTAATAATTTATTTTTCATTTTCACGTACAGGTATTTTCAAGTTCGAATCTCCATTTGTTTTTTTCCCCCTCACAAAATTCCGAAATTTTTATTTGAATATTTTATCTTAATGGTTAACAGATTATAAACGCAACATGAAGCAGTTGGTCGACTACAATACTCTTTCACAACTTGAGAAATCTCTACAACGCATATGAACAAAAAATAGCATTTGTGTAGTCAAGCAAAAATAAACCAAATACAGTTGAGGCTCACCTTTAAGTATAAAAATTCTCAATATGAATCATTCTTAAAATATAGTAAACTAGGAAAATAGAAAAAAAACATTAATATAAAAGAGAAATACGAACAGAAATGCATGAAGAAAATTATGCAGATGAGTAACACCGTACCTTTGTGTTGTGGATGCATAGCATACACGCTTACATTTAATCAAGCACAAATGCAAGCATACACATGATGCATGGTCTCACACATGCACAGATACACACATGCCAAACAATGGCACGTTCTTTAGGTCATCAGAAGTGGAACATTATAAAACAGGTCAATAATCGACCTAACAAACAGACTGGCCTAAAACAGTTTATAAGGACAGTAAAGAACAGTTAAAAAGAGCTAAATCATACTTTATGCAAAATCCTTGAGTTTGCAAAATTCATTTTTGGCAAACTATTGCTAAACTGACCCTTAGGGATCATTAAACTACCCATCTTTCTAACTATGAAGTGCTTGCTATTCCTTCTGTCATTTCACCGTAACTTAATTCATTTGCTTTTAGCTTTCTTTCTAAAGCTGAACATATTAATGCTGAATGTGGAGTAAAGCAGCACTTCTTAAACCACCAAATTGGTTTCCTGTACCGTGAAAATATGAAAAAAAAAAATTATAATCTAGATGCATTAGAAACATCTTTTTCCTCAATGAGCAGATCAAGTACTCAAATTATCTGAGGAAGAACAGTAAGTTGGTTTTCTCATGCCTTATATAAACCAGCAAATTAATGTTTCCATAAAAGTCGTCAAGTCGATATTAAAAATGATTCATCAAAACTTTTGCACACATTATCTTTCATACAAAAATAGTATAAATTCTCAATACATAAGATTGAATACATGGAATGATGTTGTATGATAATACAAATTATAATACAAGCATTCATATGCACGAAACTATATTTCTCAGTTCTAGTAAACAGATTCAGAGCAAGTAATCCAGTAAGAGGTACCAGAGTTGACTAAATTAACACCCACACTTACAACACAACTTCCACTGCAACATCGCTTCAATAACCTGCATTTTCTTAGTCTTTCTCTCATTTTACTACCTCATGAGTCCCCCTCCATCTCCCTTTCTTGCTTCTCACACGTTCCTTTCTTTCCTTTTTCTTTCAAACCTTTCTTTTACCTTTAACCAAATATGATTTTCTTCTTAGTTGTGTTACTTCATGCCCAAAAATTGTATTGAGATTAGGATACTTGCTTCTGACTTGTACCTCACTTACATTGTTATTAGTACCACACATTGTTTTCATCAGTTATCGTTGTAATATGAATTCACATATTTCTGTACTCCTAGAACATCTAGTACCATTGTTTTTCAGTTATCGAGCAGATCTCGTCTTCCTCACAGTTGCTGTTCCTCATCTTCAATGATGCCCTGGGCTTTAAGCTCCTCTAGCACATTGTCAGTATAGCCAGAATCTGGATAGCCATGTCCAGTGAGATTGGAGCCAAATTCTGTCTTGTGATGGATCTCATTCCAGATGACAGTGTCTGATTCTCCTGTGGTGCTGGAGGTGCCCACTGAGAAGATCAGCCGTCGATCCCATGCCACCAATAACAGCCTCAATGCCTAAGAATTAGACAACATATGTTTAACAGCAATAAAAGTCATTAAAAAAAAAAAAAAAAGTAATTAAAGTTAAAGAAAATACATGATCATTTAAAGTTATGGCGCCATTAAGATTTATTTATTTATTTTATTGTAATTATTTTATTTAACAAGTATGCATTCAACTGAACAAAAGTGAAAAAAAATATTAAGCAGCACAACTGTTTTAAACATTGATAATAATAAGAAAAGCTTTTCGAGCATCAAATCAGCACTGTAAAAATTTGCTGAGTCAACTTAAAATAATTTGTAACCTGGCTGCCTTCAAATTTTAAGTTCAGTCAACTCAAAGAAGTTTAGTCAACTTGAAATGTTAAGTTGTTCTAAGTGACAACTTAGATATTTGAGTTGATTCAACTTAAAATGTTAAGGCAGCCAGGTAACAAATTAATTTAAGCTGACTGAGCAAATTGTGTGTTTCTTTTTTTTTTTTTTTTCTTTTTTTTTTTTTTACAGTGTATTAGAATAATTTCTTAAGAATCTTGACACTGAAGACTGGAATAATGAGGCTGAAAATGTAGCTTTGCCATCACAGGAAAAAAAAAAAATGTAAATAAATATATTAATTAATTATTTACATTTGTAGTATTTATTAAAATACATTTTTAAATATACTAAAACAAAAAACAGAAACAAATAAATGCAGCCTTGGTGAGCATAAACAACCACAAACTTACACTACCAGTAAA
Organism: Cirrhinus molitorella; assembly: GCA_033026305.1. Taxonomy (NCBI): domain Eukaryota; kingdom Metazoa; phylum Chordata; class Actinopteri; order Cypriniformes; family Cyprinidae; genus Cirrhinus; species Cirrhinus molitorella. The sequence continues at coordinate 32,404,321 of CM065120.1, forward strand.
AGATTTTTGAACAGTAAGATTTTTAATGTTTTTTTAAAGTATATTCTTCTGCTCACCAAGCCTGCATTTATTTTATCCAAAATACAGCAAAAGCAGTACAATTTTGAAATATTTTTACAATTTAAAATAACTGCTTTGTATTTGAATATAATTTAAAATGTAATTTATTCATTTTATATTCCTGTGATCAAAATTTTGCGTCATTGCTCAGTGTCAAATGATCCTTCAGAAATCATTCTAATATGCTGATTTGCTGTTCAAAAAAAACATTTATTATTATTATTATTATTATTATTATTATTATTATTATTATTATTATCATCATCATCATCAACATTTAGAACAGTTGAGTACTGTTACATACTGTTAAAAAACTTTTGACTGGTAGTGTGGGACAGAGATAGGCACTCGAATAAGTGACACGGGCTCGAGTCGCATATTTATAGACTTTAAACTTGACTTCAGACTTGACCTGAAATGACTCCAGGCTTGACTCAACTCGAGGAAAAGGACTCTGTGTATATTTTAAAAGCAACTCAGTCTTTTATCCTTAAATACAGGGCTGGCCCTGGACAATCTTCTGCCCTAGACAAGATTTTACTTGGCGCCCCTTGCCTCACAGCCCATTCCACCAATAATCATTGTGTTCAAACATTCACACAGAAACTGCACTGCTAGATTTTTCAAAAGGGCATCTGAAGAGAGAAATGGAAGAGTATATGTGACTACTGGGTGTTACATTTTCTTATTAAAAAAAGATGATGCTAGTGAAATGGTAACACTTACAATAAGGTATCATTTGCTAACATTAGTGAATGTTTTAACTAACTTGAACTAACAGTATTTGTAACAGTATGTATCATTTTAGTTAATGTCAGTTATGGAAAATTAACCTTATTTTAAATTGTTTCCAGTGAAACTATAAAAATATAGGTACTGCCCAAGTCATATTGTAAATTAAACACAAACAGCAAAAATACTTACATCTGGTATTCCTTCACAAAATACAGTTTTGTCTGAATACTTCTCTATCATAGAGTAAGGTTACAGTTTAATTTTCAGAATAAATGTAAAGTGTTCAATTTCCAGTAGATGCCAGTAATGTTCTACTAAGCCCTTTCTAACGTTATCACCACGTATTGAACTGAGAAATGTACATCTTTAAAGTGAATTTCAAATAAAATATTGGCATTTTAAATAAGCCTATTGCAAACATTACTAAATTAGCCAATTCAAATAAAAATACCATAAATACCCAAAATACTACACAACTATAGCGTAAAAGTATTATTAAAACGTGGTATCATGTGACATGAAAAATCTCGGATCTCTGGAACTTTAGATGTGTTATTACCCCATTTTATACTTTTAAACTATAGACCAACATAAAGTTTGTTCACAAACTTTTACCTTGTCTACATGATCATTCATTACATCACATTACCTCTGTCTTTGTCCCGTTGTTCTTCTTTTCTTTTTTTACTTCCCTGGTCACCAGACATTTTTGACATAGTGGTAATTTATTAGTGAACTTCTATCCCTATCTATCAGGTAACATCTATCAGGTAACTGATTATATGAATGTACGGCTGTGCGGGAGAAGATTGATCATGATTCGAACTGGGGTGAGTAGGGTGGCCACCCGTCCCGCTTTGCGTTGTACCACACAGCATTTTCACACCTTTTCCCACACGCTGCATAGTGAGAAAATGTCCTGCATTTTCCTCAGTCAGTTGGTTTTTAATTGTTATATTAAGAAAACGTACATACGTTCTTTTGTCTTTTAAAAAACGTTTTATTTTTTATTTATTTTTTGTGGCGTAGTTTCCTCGCAAAGGATGCGCAAACCTCAGTGATCTAGCACACAGAAAAAACACCATATTCTCCATTCATTTTAACCAGTTAAAAAAAATTGATGCAGCTTTCAGATACTACTTTGGTAGTGGTCAGGGTGAGGAAAAGAGCTCAGAAAATCACCCTGGATCCATCCAAGCCATTCCCTCTTCGAACTTTTGCCATCTGGCCACCGCTACTGAGCCCCAAATGCCTGGACAACCAGGCAATCCACCTTATGAACAGCTAAATGTTCACCCCATTGTGCAATAAAAATATGTGCAATAACCTTATATTTATTTGTTACCACCTCCATCCTAATACATCTCTTTCTCTTTCTATTCTATTCTATTCTATTCTATTCTATTCTATTCTATGGAAGCTAATGTCACAAAAACAAATTCCTTGTATGCGCAAGAATACTTGGCAATAAAGCTCTTTCTGATTCTGACTTTAATGACAAATGTTCAGAGCACTTTATTGTATGAGAGGGCACATCAAAATGCGCGAGCACAAATCTCTTTTCTCACAGATGGATTCTCTTCACTCAAATAAGCGCATATGACGTTGTAAATCAGTATTTGCGTAGCATAACAGTAGTAAATGTATGTATCACACATACTGTCCCACAACAGATCTATTGCCAGGTGGTCATCCTAGGAGTGAGTCGGGAGAATAATAAAATAGTTATGTTTTTGTGGGATGCTTTTTTGTAATATTTTAAATTCATAGTATTGAAGTAGTATTGGTAAGAAAAAAAAAAAAAAACACGCATTTTGGTGCCCCTAGTAATCGGCAGCGCCCCTAGTATTTGCCTATTTCGCCTATGCCACGGGCCGGCCCTGCTGAACATGGTAATGGATTAAAACATAAGTTAAAACAGGCTGGATGTACATTAACCTAACACCTCTTTAAAAAAAAAAAGAAATAAAAAAAGCAGATCATATATATTTATAGCCTATAAAACAGCTTCGTAAATAGAAAGATTTCAATACACAAGGATTCTGATTGGGATTTTTTTAGTGAGCTATTAAATGACTTGAGACTTGATCTGGACTCCAAGTTAAAGACTTGTGACCATCTGTGGTGTAGGAACAAGAGTTTTGAACAGGCACTGTATGATAGGTGGACTTACTTTGCGTCCTTTTTCATTGTCTGGAAGATAGCAATGGCGAGGAAATCCTCTTGCAGTGAAAGGCTTCCCTGGATCTGGATGCTCCGGACCCTTGTGAGAGACAGAAGAGAAGATATTCCATTAAATATAATTGTGTGGAGTCCAAATGTAAACACAACACAACCAAGATGCACTGAAAGCAGAACATAACTTCATATATACTATTTGAATTATTTATACCTGTATCCCAGGAGGTATGTTGTAGATGATGCGAATCGTTTTGCAGTCTGGGTGTCCTGGAAGCGAGTGCGGGATGACATGATACTCCATCTTACCGGGTGGCTGGTTGCCTGTCTTTACTCCATATATTGTCTTGCATGTTGGACACTGCAGGCTGCCATCTTTGTTGCCATTGTTGTACATGGCCACTAGGCACTGCAGGTGATAAAGATGCCCACATTGTGTCAGTCGTCCAACCGACTCTGCACGTGAAACACTTGCTACACCAGGACCCTTATACCCCGAGGGTCCCCCCAGAGCCTCCATACAGATAGTACAATCCTGAAAGGAAATACAAAATACTGATATAAGACAAACATAAAATGTTGAGAAATGGGTTTAGTTTGCCTTAATTTTTGCATCATAATCAATAAGATTCTTTATATGTTCACTTTGTAAACATCCGCAGCTATGTAGGATGATTTTGAAGTTGGGGAAGAAAATGAGATGGGAGTTTTTCGAAATACCCTAACCGTATTGACCCGGATTACACAGACTAGGTATGCGCATCGCAGAGACAAGACAAGACGAGCATTTGTGGTAAAAAAGTATATAAATTGTCAATTTGTTTAGAAAATTCGCTAGATAAGACCTTCTTCATCAGCTGGGATCGTTTAGAGCCTTTTGAACCTGCATTTAAACTCCAATATGGAGATTCAAACTTGGGGGCAGCATACATATCCATTGTTCTTTACATAAACAATGTTCTTTCTACCTTTCTGGGCCTTAAACGTGTAAGTTGTGTTGCTATCTATGCAGGGTCAGAAAGCTCTTGAATGTCATCAGAAATATCTTCATCTGTGCTCCGAAGATGAATAAAGGTCTTACGAGTTTGGAACAACATGAGGGTGAGTAATTAATGACAGAATTTTCATTTTTTTAGGTAGACTATCCCTTTAACTAGGCACAACTGCATTGTTTGTAACATCTTATTATTTACATTTACATGTGTGTGTATGTGCCTAATTTCTCTAATGTCATGTTTATGTTGTATAGCTTGAGAGAGATGTTGAAAGAAAACTATTTAACAATCATTCTAAAATAAACTGATGCCCTTTGGAAAAGACGCCAACTTTACAGGTCTCTTCATGTTTTCCAGAGGATTTGTAAAATCAGATCTACAATGCTACATGGCCTGTGTGTGCCCTTTTCAGCTCAGATTTGCTGCCAGGTTTAGATTACATAACGATTAAGGAAACAAGTTAGGTGATGTCTTACTTCTTCTGGTGGATTCCTGACCTTCTGTAAGTACCTTTTTACCACTTCCTCAGGCGTTTTACCTGGAAAACAAATGACTTACGTTTAGTATGAAGAGTTTCAAATTGCTAAATGCAATCGATGGTGACAGCTGGTAGTGACTGGTGGCTGCTGAATTTATGTTTAGGTGGTTTCCTCAAGTAAAACCAAGCAAGACTTTATTCGCCACCACAATGAATTGTGGTATAAATTGCGAAAGTGCAAATTTACTTAAGAATTTTAGTCATCACTTCCTCAGTAGTGACTCACAGATTCACAGATCTGTGAATGTGTCTATATCAGGGGTTGGAAACCTATGACACACATGCCAACAGTGGCACACAGAGGAATAATCACTGGCACACGAGCAATATAGGAAAAACTGCAAAACGACATACATTTTGAGCTAATCATTCTTCATAATCAAACAGCCTGTTAGGAGTCATAAATGCTGTTAAAGTGCAAGAATTAACTTGCGCTAGTCTACAGATGCACATGGCTTTGCGTGACCTCGCTTCAGATCGGCGATCTAACTGCGCTTGTCAATCTCAAAATAATTGAGATGGTCAATCAAATTAAAGTAGGCGGGGTTTACTGTTCAAAGAAGCAGAGCGTGAATTCCAGTGCAGAGAGCGAGGTAAGATGCTGCAAATCAGTTAATTAGTCAACTGTATTGGCACAGCGGTTAACCAAAAAAAAATAATTAAAAACGGCACTCTATGCCCAAAAGGTTGCCGACCCCTGGTCTATATGTACAAACACCCATGGATTCTTACCTTTGCGTGCTTGTTTCTTGCTGGTCTTGCGGCAACAGTGCCTAATGCCAGGAATTGGTCTGATATCACTCTTGCTGACAGGTGGGGGATGCAGAACTAGTTTTGGTGGACGGGTCAAACATACAGGTAGTCCTGCTGCACTCATCAGAATACCTGTAATACCTGCAATGCATCATAATGCATATGTTTTAACAAATTAGAATGTATAATGTATAATCAATTCTGGAAATGGATTAGAAAAATGTCTTATTTTCCTACCGGCTAAAGCCGGATGGACAGGGCTGGAACCATTAAGATTCTTCACTGGTACCGTCGGTACCCTAGAAGAAAAAAAAGAAAAGAGAAAAAGCTCTATAAGGTCAGTGGACACACTGACAGCTGTCTTGCTGAATGCTAAAAATCAACAGATCTTGAACCTAGAAACTTCAAAACTGCAGTATGTTTCCATCTTGAAGCTGAATTTCTTTTCAGAGGTGTTGCAGTATACTGCGATATTTCAAATATAAAACACTGATATTGTGTTAACACTACAAGTTTGACAATACAGTGCAAGTACCTGGTATCTTGATGCTCCAATATAGCAGGTGGCAGTATTGCTCGACTGGTTGTCACCAACAAAAGAAACTTTATACACACTCTCATTTTGAGTATATTTCATTGGCCATAGAAGAGATAAAATAAAGTTAAAGATGAATTTTACTATTATTCAAATTATAGATATTGTGATAATGTAGTGTGAAACTAGGACACAGCTATTCTACAAATTTCTTCATTACCAAGAATTTTCCCAGCAACCTATTACATTTCTAGAGCTCAACATGAAGTTCTTGTTCAACGACTAACGTGCAGATAAAGCATTGTTCCGCTTCCAACATCAACAGTTATATGATACTTAACTGAAAGTGCATTTTGACACTTTTGGCTAAGTATCAAATGACTGTTTACTAATGTATAAGCACATTTTTGGTCAAATCAGTGTGGAAAATGAGGAATTAAATACCAAAAGCATCTTACAGCAAGTTTTTTTTAATCAAAAACACAGAAAGCAACCCTAATGTATCTTTTTACTTCCCTCTTTACATCCTCAATGGTCATGTCTGTCGTGTTTTCTCACACTTATTTTTTTTTGTATTTCCTTTTACTGCAGTCCGCTGGGTGCTAGTATTAAAAAAAACTTTGTCTGTATGTTTGTATGAATGTTGCAGCTGTTAGATTAACTGTAAATGGTTCACTACTAAGTCATCAGGCAATGAATCAGATTTCACTTTGAACTCATTAATCATTAATTTAAAAGAAAAGAGGAAGATACTTGAGCTTAAGTTCAGCAGAAGCATATTCTAGACAAAACTTTTATTTGTGCATAACATAAAAAAGCATTATTTGTAAAATTTTTGAATTTCAAGTGTAACTGTCCTTTTAGACATTTTCAGACATTTTATTGTCAACAGGTACATAGTTGACCTAAATAGCAATACCTCCGTTTATGGTTACATTTCCTCATTGTCATGCGCCCTCCCTTCCGAAACTCATATAACAAAACTGTGCTGATGCCAAAGGATACTATGTCAATCGACAGAAAAAAAGAAGAAAAAAAAAGCTGTGATGTGAAGTTTACAGAAAGGTGAATCTAAAATCAACAATTTCACTGTAATATTAATTTAAAAAAGCCACTACAAATGAATACAGAAACAATTTTTTTGACACTGATAAATTCATGTTTACCACCACATTTTTTTTCTCCTGAATAGAAGTTCTGTTTGCAGCACGCTTTATTTTATTCACATGAAAGTGAAAACTGAAGCAAATATGCTGAAGTGGTTAAGTGGTAAAAGACGGACTTGTTGTGTGTTTGCTTAAAATGATGACAGATTAACAGATTATGATTGGCTAAAACACATTTTAGCCAATCATAAGCACTGCAGCAGGAGTTGTTATTTGTATGCCCATTTTGTTTTCCACTGAAATAAAAGAACTGCCCGACAGTGGAGGGTAGATGGCTGTTTGGGTAAGGCCAATGGGGAAGCTTTTGACCTTCACTGACCCTTGATCTTGCCTTTACAACAGACTTGTCTCTTTGTTTTCTCTCACACACATGCTCAACGACTGCTGCTCTATGCCTCCAGATGGCTTTACTTCTTTATCAGAATGTAACATTAGAAAGAGCACCAGACTCACAGCACTCTCTTGCATTTGATGATAGTTGCTACTTACGGTTTTAGACAACAGTTTATTTGTATTAGCTTTATAATCTAGCCTAGGTATTGATTAATATATCAAATTGCTATATTTAGCTGTATATGCTCTGCAACATGAAAATTAGCCACAAAAGAGTAAAAATTCTCCAGTTCTATCCCAACTTCAATCAACTTAAGCTACATCCCGAACCACCATCACCAAACGTCATGTCTAATGCCTCAGGAAAACACTGGGACACAATTGTTAATACAATGTAAAACCTTTTGCTTGTTACCCCAATTCATTCCAAAAGTAGGCAATCACACACACACACTCCACTGTGTCAAATGCTTCAGTGAGACAGCATTGTGTTGCTAATGCAGACCAGCCCATGTATTGTCAACAAAGGTTGCTGCAGAAACCCAGTGTGAACATGAAATCACCACTGAGAGCTGCGGGAAAAGCCAGAGAAGCAGCTATAGACATAAAGGGGGTGGGGAGGGAACGAATAAGACCATTCTGTCCCCAGATGGTCATCAAACAGAGCAGGCATGGATGATTTAGCAGTGTGAGGAACGTGAGAAACACACTCCCACACAGAGGAGGGGTAAAATACAAGAACACACTCATACATGAGTTGAACTCACACCTATCAACACTATACTATATATACTGGTGATTTGAGTCGCTACTACCCACATTTTGTGTTTTGTAAGTGTGGCTTAAGTGTCCAAATAATATATAATATTATATCATAATAATATTATTATAATATTATATATTAATATTATATAATATTGAAGCGGACAACTCATCTGATTAAAACATCTGATTTTGGAAGCAATGAAATTTCGGCGAGAATGATTCTGATTTTATTACATTTGGTGTAAACGGCAATTGACATTGGATTAATAAGGTTGAGCCAGTTGAGGATCGCACAGCCTGTCTGTGTGCGAGAATCTTGTGGAGAAAACAAAACAAATGGACACAACTGCACACAGTAGAAACATACTGTGGTAAAAATTTAGATTTAATGTTTATAATATATAACCTAGTTAAGCAACATTACATGATCAAAAGACCGCAGTTTTCCCTATAAACCACGATTGCTAATTTTACATTGATTTGACATTTTAGTAAAAAAATTGTCAATGTTAAATGTTTTTGCTCGATTTGGTTATCAGAAATAGTTCTGAGCAACACAGCAGTGTTTCGTTAAAGAATACTTTGCCGTTTTTATTTAATTATTTTAGTCAATTATTAATAGGGCTGTGACGGTATGGGATTTTTTCTTACTGCGATAAAGCAGCAACAATCACGCGGTTTGGCGGTTAATCACACCCCCCACCCCGACCCCAACAATTTTTTACTTTAAGCGCACCTTGTGCACCAATGGTGCACTATGCTGCATGTGCGCTTTGATCAAGTTTGCTTAGTTGCTCAGTTCTGGGGAGTTCGATTCCTTTTTCTTTAGACACTGTTTTTCAGGTAATAGTACGTGGATATAAACGCACTTGTCCAAATGCAACTTGTTGAAATTTTAAATCATTTATTGTACAAACAATGACAAAAACTGTTCCATAATTTCTATTAAACTCAAAAGATATTGAAAAAAAAGCAAAGTTATAGAAATAAATATGTCATGTTATTTTTGTCAGGGGCTCACAGGGCATGCGGTTTGTTTTAGTTTGTTCCTGATTGAGGTAATGAGAAAGTCAATTTCTGCGCATAAATAGTATGTCAAAAACAGAAAATCGTGCTAACGATACACATTTTTATGCGATCGGACTACTATAGAGGAACAGTGATAGAGCGGATTGAACAAACAGAACAGAAATAAGTAGGCCTATAATAACTGCAGAAATATTTGCTGGGCAGAAGTTTCTCAGGTTAGTCTGAACGCTCATGATACACACAGTGCGTACAGCTGTACACCTGTAGGCGTCACTGTCACACACCATATGCACTCCTGTAATGAGTGATGATGGTGATGACCTCAACACCGCGGTCAGCATCTCATTACTGCGATAATGCGGTTATCGTCACATCCCTAATTAATCAGTGATCCATTTATGAAGACAGGCACTTGCTTCATTCTTGAATGAATCAGCCGTCTGAATGAATCATTTGAAAGCATGCCTCAATGAATCACTCATTAAGACAGTCACTTGCTGCTCTTTATATGAAAGATTATGCATGCATTTAATACACTTAGGGAAAAATGTCCTTTAAATAGGCAACAAAAAAAGTTTTGGAAATCAATTTAAATACATTTTAGTATTCAGTAACTTCAGTCATATAAAACATAATTTCCCCAACAACAAAATTGCAGTCAGTGAAAATGTTGAGAGGCGATTAATTTTGGAAAACCACAGTGGTTGGTAAGCAAAATAGTTAATGTCAAGCCTTCAGTATAATATGCATAATACATTTGTAATATTATAAATATACAGTGTTTAAAAGTTTGGGGTCTGTAAGATTTTTTTAAATGTTTTGAAAAAATGCAGCTAACAACTGAAATATTGTTAAATATCATTAAAAAAAAATACATTAAATTGTATTTGAAATTGCTTAAAAATATAATTTATTCCTGTGATGGCAAAGCTGAATTTTCAGCAGTTGTTACTCCAGACTTCAGTGTCACATAATTCTTCAGAAATCATTCTAATATACGATTTGCTGTATTGAAGTAACATTACTTATTACCAAATTTGAAAACTATTGTTCTGCTTAATGTTTTTGCGGAAACCATGATGCATTTTTTCAAGATTTTTTGCTGAATAGAAATTGAGAAAAAAAAAAATATATATATATATTTTTATATTTTACTTAATAAAATATTCTTTTTTTTTTTTTATCTTACTGACCCCAATCTTTTGAATTGTATTATATATTATAAATATAAACAATAGCATAATGATAGAAACTGTAATGTGTATTGGGGGAAATGCAAAGAAAAACATAAAATGGCTTTTCTCACCCTGAGGCAATAAGGGCCCGTGACTGTGCCATGGCAATTTTCTGCAAAGCAGGCCGACTAAGCCCTGTCAGACTGGCACGAGTTGGTAGAGGGGCAGAAGAGGCAGCAGAGCGCTGAGAGGGCAGCGTTGTTAAAGATGACGTCAAATCTGTGGATGATGAGGGACTGGTTGACGTGTTAATAAGCATGGCAGTTGGCACAAATGTTGCTGAAGACGATGAGCTTGGGGCAGATGAAGGCTGCTGGTTAGGCGTTGGCAGAGTTGGAGGCAGTGGGCGGCTAGAGGAGATTGAGAGATTGGCAGTGCCCGATGTGAGAAGAGACAATGACCGATCAAAAGCAGCAGAATTCTTGGCTTCTTCCGAGAGCGAGCATTTTAAGGACGTGCCATGTGGTAGTGTATGAGAATACGAGTTTAACACAGACATGGACGCAGAGGAGGATGGAAAGTTGGATTTAGGACTGTTTAGCTTTGTTGCACGACCCAGTGTCTGTGATGAGGTGCCATTTGCCTTTACACTCAACACCAGCATGCACTGCTGGCAGGCACATGGCTGTCCAGGAGGAGCGAGAGATGATACCGAAAGCGCCCCGCTTGGGTAAACCACACTTCCTTTTCTACTCAAGGTCGAGCCAGAAACACCAACCCCAAGAAGTGCCCCGGTTGAGCCCCCACCTGATGTAAGTCCTTTAGCAATGCCTCCAGACCCTGTACCCCAAGCCTGTGAGGTTTTAGGCAGTGGTCCGGAGACTAGTGGGTAAACCATGTCTGAGCGTCTCTGGATGCGCCGCTGCTTCTGTGTTTGCCTGTTAATCTGGGTCATGGTCTGGAAGTCCACAAAGTAGCAAAAACCCATCGATGTCATGTCGAGCCAGGGTTGCTGTCGGTCCCATGCCGCTTGCAAAGCAATGATCACCTCCATGTCATAGGTCGTCCAGGAACCTGCATCATTTTCCCACTCCCACATCCAACCTTGGCCTGGTGCTGATCTGGGGTCATAGAAACTCCGTCGTACTGCTCTTAACGTGCCTGAGGAGGTAAACGAAAGGGTTATAAATCAATTATAATAAAAAAGATATAATGAACCAGTTTAAAGGCTGTATACTTGTGCTCATCTGAAGAAAGAGTTTCACGTACACCTGAAACAGCACGAGGGTGAGTAAATGACTTTTTAGTTTTGGGTGGAGTACGCCTTTAAATGGTGTGCTTTCTTACAAGAGAGGCAGCCTGTCAACATGTCACGCATGTAATTTTCATTTGATCCTCAGTAACCTTCATTCTACTTCTTTTATAAGTATCAGAACAATACTGCATATCAATACTGGTATTATAGGAGAGAACAGCAGGATAATAATTGCACAATGTCTTCAATGTAAGCATTCAATCCCCCATTATATCCACTGAATGCCTATTGTTGTGTTCTGCACATGTTTGAATTTAAACCCATTCATTGTAGATCAGATCAGGATCTGGAGAGTTTAGGGTAAGACTTCTTCAATCAAATAAAAAAGCAGCAACTAGGGCAAAACACGCAACATCCATTTAGCTAATGCACAAAATACATTTAGGAATTTATGTCTAAGTGCTGGGACACACGCAGTAAGCAAAAGCCCATCTGAATAAATAGATTTGAGCATAAAGCAAACAGCCGTTGAGCACAAAAGACCCACTGAGGCGTGAACTTTAGCAGAACTGGGAATATACTGAGTTTTAGAAGCAGTAAAACCAGTAAAAGAACATTTTCTCTTTTTAACAACTAGATAGACCTACTAGATCTTCAAACAGTACAAAAAAACACTAAGTACAAATTCTAGATTTTCTGTGATTAGGTGGAGTAAAGCAACACATCAATATGCTTTGATTATCCTTCATTGTGCCTGAACTCACTTTACCAGCTCTGTGCCTTAATCACAGTCATTCCCTTTCAGTTCTTTTGTACCTGAATGAAACAATGTCTTTTGGTACTATTCCTGGAACTATTCACCATGCTTTTTTTGTTACTGTTTGTGAGAAATAATTTCATTGAATTATACAGTCACACTAATAATAAACACATGTATTGTGGATTTATGTGGTATTTAACTGCATGTGATCTGCACATATGCCTTAAGGCAGGGACACTTAAATTATGTATCTCAGGAACTGCTTTTAGAAAATGTTGTATGTTCTAGGACCAGAGAATAAAATAAGATGAAAATCAATAAAAATGTGCACTAAATGAGTTCCTTTTGCATTTGAACATCTGTAGCTTGACTATGCAGCAAATGCCATGCATGCACACTACCATTCAAAAGGGGATTAGAAAATCCAGTAATATTGTGAAATGTTATTACAACTTAAAGTAGCCTATATTAAAAAGGAAAACAATTGTCGCCGATAGCCTTGCGGACAGCTTGCCGACATACAGGTGTCCCGAGTTCAAATCCCAGCTCAAAGACCTCTCCCTCTTTCACTTTGCTTCCTATCATCTCTACACTGTCCTGTCAAAAAGGCAAAAACTTAAAAAAAGTTTTTTAAAAAAGATCTTATTTTTCAGCAGGCAACACTCCATTCTTCAGTGTCACTTGATTCTTTTGAAATCGTTTTAATATGCTGATTTGGTATTCAAGAAACATGCAAAGTTACTTATCAGTGCTTCCCACACATAGACTTTACCTGGGCGGGCTGCCCAGGTATATTAACGGCCGCCAAGTATACTTGGTGCCCCATTTTTGTTTTCATTACTATTATTATCCTCTTACACTTTTTTTAATCTGCCTGAGATAATAAAAAACATCCGTGATCGATTAACTAGTGGAAAATCTCCCCTCGTCCTACGCGTTTCATAATATTACTGATCGTTCTGTGTGCTCAAGAACTGTCAACACTCCCACAGACAATCTCCAGTGTTTCCCATGCGTTGATTTACTTGTTGCGAGCTGCTACAATATCCACTACAATATGCCAAAAATACCCACTGCCCGCTCCCATCAGCTTCCGTGTCTCACACATACAGGCTTGACTTTAGCACAATATTTAGCAACTTACAGACCCTTTTAGCTGCTTTTTTTCCCATAACAGGTACATACTGACTTTAAAAAAAAAAAAACACCTTAGCTATTGTTCAGTTGGAAGATGTAGCCAGTACTACCCCGTGAGCGTGAGGTCTGACTTTCCCGCTGCAGTATCGCCTCTCTTTGCAACTATTTTGTGTGGCAGATAAACATTTTTAGTTGGCCGAAGTAACAGATTCATCAATAAATCATTTACAAAACAGCATTTTCAAGCACCTGTCGCTTAATGACTGTTTGGACTTTTAAATAAGAACTTAATTTGTTTGTTAATATGCTCATAGTTTGTTACTCGGACACAGACAGTGCGCTGAATGAGACAAAACAGTAATATAGCCGAAACCATTATATTCATTTTATCAGACAATGTCTCGATTATAAATCAGGATTTAAGGAGTATTAGTGAGAGTGATTCCTGGGCCGTGTTTACTATTCATATTTGTTTTATGTATGACAACAGAAAATATAATGTGAACAGCTTTATTGGGCATTCAGTTGTATTACAGTATGTGGCAGTTCATGGAGTAGAGCAAGTAAGTGACAAAACTCGCCTGAACGCAAACTTGACGCAATGACTTCATAAATATGCAAATTAATAAATGACGTCACCTGTCGCCACAAGTCTCATAAAATCCTGTGGGACACACTGCTTACAGTTAGTAGAATGTTTAAAGTGGACCATCAAGTGCTACCTAATGCATAAACAGTTATGATAATTAATATTTTTGTGGAAGCCAGGATTCGATGGTGAATAGAAAGTTAAAAACAACAGCATTTATTTAAATCCTTCACAACATTATAAATGTCATTAAAGTCACTTCTGATCATTTTAATGCAACCTAGCTGAATAATAAAAAAAAAAAATTATTAATCTCAAACTTTTGAAATGTAGTGTATCTGTACACTGCTTTCGCGTCGCAATTAAAAAAAAATGACTTGATGAAATGTGACATTTTATGAATGAATCAGATCATTCTAACAATTAATGCAATTTTTTTCCAACCCCGCCTGCACTGCAAGCAATACGGCATGACGCTCCCATTAGGCTCTGAATAAAGCTGTCCACAATGCATTATAAACTGACACTAAACCATTGTCATATTTTTATACACAGATGCATTTTAGAACACTAAAAAAGCAGGATTTTAAAACACAGTATGCCCTGCACAGTGTTGGATAAGTTACTCAAAAAATGTATTACTAGTTACTAATTACATCTTCAACAGTGTAATTACATTACTGTACAAATTACTCTCTCCATAAAGTAAGTAGTAAGTTAATGACACAAGGATTGACATGAAATGGTTTTAATTCTTTCAAATATATAAAAGATAACTACATAAATGATTCTGGTTATACTTTAGATTAGGGTAATTTACACAAAACGTAACTGTAATTAAATTACAGAAAAAATAAGACTAATCTCTTACAAGGGAAAAGTAATTCAATTGCAGTAACTAATTACTTAGTAACTAGTTACACCCAACACTGGTCCTTGCAGTCTGAGATCACAAAAAACCAGCACTGATTGTGACGTATTGAAATCATGTTGGTTAATACCATGTCTCAGTTCAATAGTCTGTCCAGATAAAACTAGATGTTACTGTGCCTCCTCTCAACATTGCAGCCACAGCAACAGATGGCCATGTCCACTTTCACATGCCAATCACACCGCCTGCACTTAAAGTGCGCAAGCTTGTTCTAGTATGCGAGTGGGAGTAAACGGCTGTGCTACAGCAGATCATAAACTGTGACATTGGGTTAAGGATCCCAGGACCTTTTCAGCAGCACAAAGCCCTACAGCAGGTGTACAGGGACTGTCCATCTGTTCCATTGTTGCTGGCTCTGTGCCTCCATCATGGTCCCCATTTTTAAAAGTAACATCTTTATTCTCCTCTCATTATTTAATAAATTATATTTATCAGACACAATAAATACAATGACTTATGAATGCAAAATTATTCCTGCAAAACCTGTGATACACGTTTTATGTAGTTGATTATAACACCTTTGTACTAAGTGATAAAACAGGATCACTGATGGATGAGCAATTTTGGGGGGTAATTTAGCATTTCTTTTTTTATGTATGGTTTCTGTCATGTCAATCAGCATACGTTACATTTTCACTGTGGCACAAGCAATTGTTAAACAATATTCTAGCAAGTAGTTACATTGTTAACAGTGACTGTGATTTTGGTGTAAACACATTTATAGTCTGTGTAAAAATGTCTGCTTTAGACAAAACAAAACCAAAAAAAAAAAAAAAAAAAACTACATTCATAATGCCGTGAGGAGGCCCCCAGATAGAATCGGGGTCACCTAGCACCACAGGGGGTGTCCCATAACCCACAGGACTTAAGCAAAACTGAGGCACACAAAGGATCCCTATAGCATGAATCCAAGGGAAAAAAAGAGAGAGGGAGAGAGATAAAGAGAAGAAAATGGGGCCATAAACTACTTATATAGTGGTTTTCAGCACTGAGGAAAAATGTACGACAAACTTGCAGCTCAAGCAACGCAAGCAGAAAGCAAGCTCAACAACTACACTGCCAGTCAAAAGTTTAATACAATTCAGGGTTTTTAACCCTGTTCGGACAGTAATTATTTTTCATATGGACGTCCATATAAATAAATTTACATATCACCTCAGTGATAAAACTCATGGATTCGGATGGCGATTTATTCACAGTGGAAAAGCGAGTTCTGTGATCCTAGGAACCCGGGAATGCGCTGCTCACGTGGCCAGTCACGTGATTGTCAGCTATAAACCAAATTAATTTTATTTACAAATTATTGTGTAAAATGTTTTAAAAATACTTATTGTTAAGTTAAAGGTATTCTTATTATTGCAAGCGTATTTTATAACATATAATCCTATTGATTATTTGATTAGGCTATTTAAATCTTCTGTATAAAAATAGGAAAATAGATGGGGTATTGATGTATATATTTATACGCTATATAGTCAGTGGTGTAGAGCAGGGTATGCGCATCATTCAGTACTGTCTTCTTGCATTAGCCAAAATCATGACCCACATCAGTCCACCACATGAATAGCTAATTCAATCGCACGTGAATAAATTCAAATATTCCATAAAAACACCCAGTAAGGACATTGAGGCTTCCTTTGAAATATGATTGCTCCCGCTTTGTCCCGCACACCAGTCAGAGAGGATGACGACAGACAGTGAAAGAAATGCAGCCTGTTCATGCACAAGAGCATGTCAGGGGAGGCACGCAGTGGTAAAATAATAATTAGTTATTGGTTATTAATTTGAATCAGTACATTATAACGCACACAATACCTTAAATAAATTAAGAGTATACCCACTTCTCCAGGCACCACTACACAACTGGATATAGTTATATAATACACATTTTACAATTGCATTGCATACCGGCTGCTGCTATAAAGACCCATTTCAAACGTTTACATGCTTTTCTTCTCTTTCTGCTCCCACTGGCTGTGGTGGAGCAGTTACGAAGTATTGTTTTTATAAACACTTTCTAGCATTTCAGTAGTACATGCAAATTACAGCAAAGTAAAACAGTTGTAGGCTAGGTGTTCTGCAGTAGTAAGTAATTCGACCAGGGATTTTTACCAGGGTAAAAACGCTGACATCCTGGATTTGGACGGCAATTAAATCATCGACTACCCCCTGTAAATGGTGAAAATCACTTACGTCCCCATGAAAAACAATTAAGGCTGCATTTATTTGGTTAAAAATACAGTAAAAAAAATGTAATATTGTGAAATATTATAACAACTTTAAACAACTGCTTTCTATTTTATAGATTTTAAAATATAATTTATTCTTGTGAAGCAACACTGAATTTTGTTTCACACGAACCTTCAGAAATAATTGTAATATGCTGATTTGGTGCTTGAGAAATATTTCTTATCATTATCAATGTTGAAACCAGTTGCTTAATTATTTTTTTGTGGAAACGTTCATAAACTGTCATTTAAAACTTTATTTATGAATAAAACATTTATTCTGCAAGTATACATTAAATTGTTTAAAAATAACAGAGACATTTTTTTCTGTTACAAAAGATTTCTATTAAAATAAATGCTGTTCTTTTAAATTTTCAGGACTGATAATAATAAGAACAATTACAATAAGAACCATTATTAATAATTTAGCACCAATAATTATTGATAATTCATGTGACAAAGTAAGACCAGAGTAATGGTTGCTGAAAGATTTTTTTTTTGTCACCACAATAATAAATTACATTTTAAAATATATATTAAAATAGAAAATGTTAAAGTGTAATAATATTTTACAGTATTGCTGTTTTACTGTATTTTTAAATCAGAAAATGCAGCCCTGGCGAGCATTAGAGACTTCTTTTTTTGACTGGTATTGCATGTTTGTGTTTGAGGGAGGGAGGGAGGGAGGGAGGGAGATACCAACAGAAAGGATTTACAGAATGGTCAACCTGAAAAAAATTATAACATTCCCTCAATTCTTCAGCCTAACCATGTGAGAGTCATTGGATGAGGAGAAACACAATCCTGTGTGTGTGTGTGTGTGTGTTATACTAATCTCCAGACTGCAATGGAAAACAGAGTAACTGACGGCACCCCAGGGGCCCAGAGTTGATGAAACTACACACTAGCCTGTTGCACAATAACAACCACTCCCCTTCTCTTCCCTGCTCAATCAATCTTTATAGTTTCGTTCTATCACATGGAAGTGTGCTCATTTCCCTGGGTAGTCCTCTGTGGAACTTCACTCTCTGTGTCATGTGTCTGAGTGAGTTACTTTGCAGGTTTTTTAGGGCAAGTCTTGACAGAGCGATAAAGGTTGCAAATGTCACCAACCTCATCTTAGTTCGCTTGCAAAACATTACCTGAGAAAAGTCTTTTAAAACAATTTGGGTGTCAGCAAAAAGATGATTTTTGGGAGCTGCCTGGGTGTGTGTATCTGTAAACCATTATTCACATTGGGCTTGTGTGGTGATGAGTGTCCTTGTGCACTTGATTAACACCAAGACACTTTATCCACAGGGATAAATAGGTGGTTTTGGCACAGGAATTTGCTGTGAGTCATTTTAATCAGTGTCTGCATACATACTGGACTTTAAACACTTTACATACTGGGAACTAAAGAAATAGAGGTTCAGTCAGACTAAAATTGCGCAAGACAAAAATAACAGGCCTAGATAAAGTTTTGTAACTCAGCTTCAAGCATAAGAAAGCATTGTCTCTACAATTTTAATTTCTTCAGCATGTCTGGTAAATTTTACAAGAAACATGGGTGGAGTTTTATAACAAGCTGTGTGCACTACAGCCTGACATGTATTTTTTTCTGCACCTCTATTTTCTCGCTCCCTTCATTTGTGTTGTCCAATCATACATAAATCTCCTTTTCATATTATACTGGATAACATACATTGTCTGTTTATAGTGAATAATGGTTTCACATTTTGCTATGCAATGTGCCATTGTATATTCTTCCAAAACAACAGCTGTTTGGGCGGACAGTGGACATTATTCAATGTCTCACTTCAAAACTCAAATGAATGCATATGTGTAAGTAGATGTGTCAAAAATTTGCTTGTGAAGGTGCGAAAATAACACTTCAACAAAACCACTGAATGCAGACTGCAGGAGTATGTTAACTTTACAGCATAGTTGTGCTTTGAAATTATACATCATAAATTATATAGCTGCCACTCACTTTTTATTAATTGTGCCTATGTTTTTAACAAACTGATTAGAATATTTGTATCAGATTGTAATATAGATTGCCATATTAACATATTGTACACAATTTTATCAGTTATCTCAATAATGCTAGTATTTTCATAGAGATATTAGCACTTATTCTTTTGCTACTACTCCCAAAAGTGTGACATTTTACAACTTGATTCCAATGTACCATGTATTCCAATTGATGCTGGATTATATTCCAGTTTTGTTCATGAGGTTCTAGCACTTATGTGTGAAACCTTGTTTCCACTGCAGGATTTAAAAAGGGACTTTTTAAATCACAATTCTGACTACTTCTTCCTTGTAATTCTGACTTTATTTCTCACTAGACTGACCTTTTCCCTTTTATTTTTTATCAACTCAGCATTGTGTAAAAAAGGTCAGAATTGAGATCAGAATCTCACTCGCAACTCACAATTCTGAGAAGTTTGAATTGTGAAGGAAAAAAATTTAAATGGCAAGAAACAAATTCCAAATTGTGAAATAAAAAATGACTAGTATTTTTACTACTTTAGAGATATTAGCACTTATTTTTTTGCTACTACGCCCAAAAGTGTGACATTTTACAATTATGTTCATGACGTTCTAGCACTTATGTGTGGAAGCTTGTTCCCCCCACAGTTCTGACTACTTCTTTCTCGTAATTTTGACTTAAGTCTGACCTTTTCCCCTTTACTTTTTATAAACTCAGCATTGCATTAAAAAAAGGTCAGAACTGAGACGTTAACTCGCAACTCACAATTCTGAGAAGTTTGAATTGTGAGGGAAAAGTTACCTTCTTTATTTTATTTTTTTTCATGGTGGAACGGGCTTCCATATTTACGGCTTGTTTAGGTTACTAGTAACTATTTCAATAGTTATTCGCATTTAATCCAGTTTTACTAGTACCTACTACTAGTATCCATTCCCAAATGTGACCCTGGACCACAAAACCAGTCGCAAGTAGCACAGGTTTATTTGTAGCAATAGCCAACAATACATTGTATAGGTCAAAATGATAGATTGACAGGTTAAAAATCATTAGGATATTAAGTAAAGATCATGTTCCATGAAGATATTTTGTAAATTTCCTGCCGCAAATGTATCAAAACTTATTTTTTCATTAGTAATATGCATTGCAAAGAACTTTTAGACAACTTTAAAGGACAACTTTTGGACAACTTTTTTTGTATCTCGGCCAAATATTGTGCTATCCTAACAAACCACCCATCAATGGCAATTCAGATGCAGATTTACCCTTACTACTGGTTTTGGGTCACAAATGTTACTAATAATAATTCTTATATTGATTGATTCATTCATTGATTGACTACTGGACTACTGATATTTAAATACGTATAGAAAATAAAATAAACTTTAACTATATATATAAAAATGAATGTAAATGTGGCTTGCCACAGGTAGAATGATGCGCTGCTGATATTCATCTTACCGGTATCCTGTCTGAACTGATGCATGGAGTGTAGATCGATGATGTAGGGCGACAGGCGGCTGTCAGCTTGGCCTAGAACGACGCTGCCGCCGCGGGGATCGCTTCTTATCACCTCCTCTATGTGGTGAGACACGACCGGGCTGTACGGTCGCCAGCGCCCGTGCTCGTTGAGCCATTCCCAGACGACAACGGCGGAGGCCAGTAACATCGTGTCCCTACAAGTACAATAGAAAAACTAGTTACGTATGACCAACCTTTTTGTGAACGCGTGTAGACAAATTTGCCAATGTTAAGCACTGCAATGTTGTACAGCCTGGTCTGTATAACATCGATAGACATACGAGTATGTGTTTTGAGGTTTTATACTGTGATTTCCTACATATATAAGCATTTAAAATCTCAGATGTAACGTTACTCACATTTTGTAGGGAACGCTTACGCGTGAGATCGCAGCATCACGAAAAAAATCTCCGTATCACTTCCATGGCTGAGCGCAAGAGATCCCAACAACTCCTTACGAGTGTCAACAAAGAGTCAACGGACCAATATTCTTCTTCCTTATTCTACACATTCGGCGTTGGCTGTTCATCGGTTTGTGTTTCTTCTCCTTCTTAATAGTTCCTTGCGCCACGAGGTGCGATTTATCGAAAATCATATAGACTTCGAGTAAACGATCTCTGGTGAACCGCTCGTGGTTTTGTGTGCAGCGAACTCAGTCTGAGTTGAAGAATTGACACCCAACACCTCCCCACGAGTATGAGTAATGCCCAACTCAAGTGCTGGAAAATCCGATTCATTTTCGCGAATCGGTTCTTTCGAACAGTTCGTTTAAATGAACCGCTTGAAAATTAGTCTGTTGCTGAATTAGGAAACGCATTTTTGCAAAGTATTCGTACTGTTTTTATTTTATTTCTCTATGTTAGGAATAGTAGGAGTGGTGTGATAGTAGGTCACGGTTCTCTGTCCTTTCGGTGAGCTGGTTTGAGAACCGCTTGGACCGATTCAGTTCGATTCGTGAACAAATCAGAAGTTTGTCAACTTTAACGCACCACAGATGCCGAAACCTGTTTGGTTGGTCATGTTTTTTCATGTAGTTAGTTGGTGAGCAACCAATATGATGATTTGTGTCGCAACAGAACGATAAAAACAATAATTCATAGATATCCAGATAACTGCCTAAAACAGAAACTGACCTCATTTAGCCTGTTTGCCTATATAAACAGTCAAGTTTGATTCTGAGTTTGGAATCTGATTAATCTTATATATCTCTAAATATGATTCAAAAATAAATAAATAAATAAAAAAACACATACATAATACAAAGAACACCACCAACGCATGCATTTACAAAACGTTTTTAGAAAAATTACTAAAATAAATCAATGCATAAGCCAGGCCAGAGTCGTGTAAATCAGTGAAACTACTTATGGTAAATATCTTTTGTATATACTTTGTTGTTATAAATACAAGTAGAATATTCTGCTGCCCAATGATTTAAAAAAAAAAAAAAACTGAGAATTAATTCTAACATTAAGTCCTCAAAACATTACATCAAATAATATTACAGTATATATATAATATAAATCATACAGTTATTAATAACAAAATTATTAGCCCCCCTGTGAAATTTTACTTTTTTTTTTAGAATATTTCCCAAGTGATGTTTAATAGAGCAAGATAATTTTTTTTACATTATTTCCTATTATTTTTTTCTTCTAGAGAAAGTCTGATTTCTTATAGTTGCTTGAATAAAATAATGAAAAAAATAAATAAATAAAAAACTGCTATGGTCAATATTATTAGACTCCTTAAGAAATTATTAGTTTGATTAGCTATAGAACAAACCACTGTTGTCCAATGACTTGCTAAATTAACCTAATTTGCTTGATTAACCTAATTAACCTAGTTAAGCCTTTAGATTGCTCTTTAAGCTGAGGATTAGTATCTTGCAAAACAACTAGCAAAATAATATGCACTTTCATCATGGCAAAGACAAAAGAAATTTGTTTGGACTTGAGAGAAAGAATTGTTAATGCTTATAAAGATGGAGAAATAATACACACGTTTATCAAACGTTTCACACTTGAAAGCATTTTCAAGTGTCAAGAACTGAAGTGAGATGCATTATCAAGAAGTTTAAAGAGACCAACACAGTGGAGAACAAGACGGGCAGAGGCAGGAAGCTAAAGATTTCAAAAACTTTGGAAAGAAAACTAGTGAGCAGGCCCGGATTGGCTAATCGGGAGGACCGGGAGAATTCCCGGTGGGCCGGTCCGTTTTTTGGCCGCGAGGACCGGTGTCCCTAACTGCCTGCACTCACAGCAGTCGCACTTTTTATTTATTTATTTATTTTATTTTATTATTATTATTTTTTTTTTTTACCATAGCGTCACTCTTTTTATTCATTATTTTACCGCAGCTCCACTCTTTTTATTTATTTTCTAACGTAATTATCTTTCGACTCCCCCGACAGCGGCACCTTGCTCAACAGCAAAATCAGTTGTTAAGAGATACGCGAGAGATGAAGAATGGATAATAAAAAGCGCAAAGGTGGCGCTGAAAAGGCCAGATTAAAAAAAAAAAGTTCTAGAAACTGACGTGGCCAAATGTACTAAGCTGAGTACATTTTTTGTTAAAACCAGCGGCAGTGAGAGTACAACAACACAAGAAGATGATGAAACGGCCGGTAAGTTAACGTTAATGACGTTATTTTAATATAGTCAGTCGTGAACTAAAGTGGGCCAGTCTAAGGCTTGAAACTCCAGGGCTGAAAAGGAGTCCCACTCCGGCCCTGCTAGTGAGAGAGGTTTCTAAAGACCCAAGAACAACTGCCAAGACACTAGTGAATAGCCTAGCCAAGTCTGGAACTGATGTCTCAACGAAGAGCCCTGCACAGAATATTAACTGCGAGGTTGCCGACCAAGAAAGACTCCACTTCTGAAGAAGAGACACCTCCAAGCTAGAATGAAGTTTGCTAAGGACAACCTGGGGGAATGTGATGCATACTGGAAACATGTCCTTTGGTCAGATGAGACAAAACTAGAGCTTTTTGGCCATAGTGATGTTGCCTATGTTTAGAGAAAGAAGGGAGAGGCATTCAACCCCAAGAACACCGTTCCCACAGTGAAACATTGTGGTGGGAGTATAATGCTGTGGGGATGTTTCAGTGCGTTTGGAACTGGGAATCTCGTCAGGGTTGAAGGAAACATGCAAAAGGAAGACTATTAGAAGATTTTGAAAGACAACCTCAGACAATCTGCAAAAAAACTTTTTTTTTGTTTTGGTCGACATTTTGTCTTCCAGCATAATAATGACCCAAAGCATACCTCCCTTCTGGTGAAGAAATACCTCCAAATGAGCAAAGTGAGTGTACTTGACTGGCCTGCACAAAGCCCAGACTTGAATCCAATAGAAAATCTGTGGGGCACACTAAAGTCCAGAGTTTGTGCCAGAAAACCAACAAATCTGGAGGAGCTTGAGAGATTTGCTAAGGAAGAATGGGCTGTCATTCCTCAGGAGACATGCTTGAAACTTGTTGAGAACTACAGCAAACGACTAAAGGCTGTTATCAAGCAAAAGGGATACACTATTGACTATTAACATCAGAGGGCTAATAATTTTGACCAGTAGACTTTTTAAAATTATTGGTTATACATTTATTTATATTTATATTACATACCCTAAAAGCTTCCTGAATAAAGTATTATGTTTAAAAATGCTGTGTTGATAAAATCTTATTTCTGTTAAACAACACTTGGGAGTTATTTGAAAAATAATGAAATATTTTATAAGGGGCTAATAATTTTGTCTTCAACTGTGTGCGTGTGTGTGTGTGTGTGTGTGTGTGTGTGTGTGTGTGTGTGTGTGTGTATATATATATATATATATATATATATGTATATCAGCCTTAAGATTTTCAATTTTCAAAATAGTAAAATTTGGAAATATTTTTTACTATTTTAAAAAACTGTTTTCTATTTAAATATATTTTTAAATGTAATTTATTCCTGTAATTCCAAACCTGAATTTTTAGCATAAACTCCAGTCACTTCAGAAATCGTTCTAATATTCTGAATTGCTGCTCAAAAACATTTATTATATTATGTTGAAAAACTGCTGAGTAGATTTTTTTTCGGGTTTCTTTAATGAATAGAAAGTTCAGAAGAACAACATTTATCTGAAATATATATCTTTTGTAACATTATATGTCTTTTTGTATCTATATGTCTTTATAATCATTTTTTATTTATTTTGCTAAATGAAAGGCTTTTATATATAATGTTACAAAAGCTTATTTCAGATAAATGCTGTTCTCTGGATCTTTCTATTAATCAAAGAATCCTGAAAAAAATCCTGTTTTAAATATTGATAATAATTTAAAAAATGTTTCTTGAACAGCAAATCAGCATATTAGAATGATTTCTGAAGGATCATGTGACGTTGAAGACTGGAGTAATGATGCTGAAAATTTAGCTTTGATCACAAGAATAAGTTACATTTTAAAATATATTCAAAAAATTTTAAATAGTAAAAATATTTTTAAAATGTACTGTTTTTGCTGTTTTTTGGATCAAACAAATGCAGGCTTTGTGAGCATAAGAGACTTCTTTAAACAACGTTCAAAAACTCTTATAATTATTATTACATCATTATTATTGCAATATTTGTTGAGTCACATTTCTCAACAGAAGAAGTATTCCATTCTGAATGAAACTTATTTCATCTAACAATTGCTGTGCTAAATAGAGATGTACAAACATGTTAGCTAAAGGCTAACGCTCTGACACTGATATGGTTCAAGATCTTGTAGGTCGACGACGTTTAACTTTAGCGCCATCTGTCATTCCTATAGATATAAAACCTCTCTGGGGTTTTTGCGCTACATAAATGTTTCATCAAAAGCTCTTAAAAGGATAAATGAACTAATGTTGGTGTAACCATTTTTTATTATTCGTAACTGTCATGAATGCTGTTTTCCATATTCTCAAAGTAGAATCGGCAGCACAAAAGGGTCATTGAGGCCCCAGCGAGATTTGAACTCGCGACCCCTGGTTTACAAGACCAGTGCTCTAACCCCTGAGCTATGGAGCCTACCGAAAACAACACTGTGAAGAGTGTTGGAATTTATACTGTAGTAGATATATTTTCAAATTGTAAGTCTTCTGAAAACCTTTTTTGCGCCTTTGTTATGAATATTCCTTATTGGCACGTTTGTAAAAACATAAAAGAATGCAGACATTTTCCTGAGATTTCTAAGCGCTCGTAATCGATATTGTTTGGTCATTTCCTCAAACGCCTAAATTAACGACTTTGGTGCAACTAAATAGCGAGGAAATAGATGTCGCTATAACATCGTGCGCTTTCGAAGCCCGGATAGCTCAGTCGGTAGAGCATCAGACTTTTAATCTGAGGGTCCAGGGTTCAAGTCCCTGTTCGGGCGGGTGATCCTTTTGCTAAAAGCTGACTTTGGTAGCAGCGTTGATGGCCTAATGTTAAGAGATAACTAAATAATTCAAGAGACACTCAAAACTATAATAATTCAGTGAATTGTAACGTTGCATCTCATTTATGATTATAAAACTTAAATTGTGAACTAAGCACTAGTGACTTAACAATTATATAAATAATACAGACGACAGAGAGTCGTCGCCCAGGGAGATTATTAAAATACTGATGAAATGTTAACGTTAATGAAACAGCTGCTCGTCATTACCTGTCATACGTCACTACGTACAGTAGGTGGCAGAAATAGGTCGCAGTGCTATCAAAGTTCAATAATGCTCCACAAGAAGAAGATGTAGAGCGCTGCTGGAAGATTCTGGAAGTCTCTTGTTTGGTACACGGAGTCATAAGACGAGAAGGGATTTCACCATATTTCACGGTACTAGACGATTTATTAAAATAAAATGCTATGGCATGATCACGTGATTGTAGTCTTTGTTTTCTTTCCTTTTGCTTGTTTTTCTCTCAAATGCGGCTTTTAGTAACAGACACAGTATAGCTTGACGTTTAATTTCGCGTGATTTTGAAATCAACACTTAAAAATCGATCAACACAGCAAAGCGATACGTCAGGTTAAATCTGTGTGAATGTTATGGTGATTTTAATGTCATTTTAATTGATTTATACTTACCGGTGGTATTAATGTTATGAAAATATGGGAGTAATTCTAACACGGTTACTACTAATGAAATAATTATCCAACTGTCAAGTTTCAGTGTATTTTTGAAATGTTTCTTCTGATTAGGTTATCCTGTTCGGGGCGCGACAACTATGGTGAAAGAGACTGGTTTTTATGATATGCTGGGTGTAAAGCCTAATGCAAGCCCCGAAGAGCTGAAGAAAGCTTATCGCAAACTGGCATTGAAATACCACCCTGATAAAAATCCAACCGAGGGGGAAAAGGTAAAACTGTTTTAATTTCATACATTATCTATTAGATTATATTATGACTAGTGTTACGTTTAAATTTCCTAATATTTACCTTATATTTGAGTGATTTTATCATTTGGAAATGTACAGTCAAAGAGTTTTTTTTTTTTACTAGTGGGCGCTGGACACTATAGTTCATTTATGTAAGTGAGGATAGCAAAATAAAGTGAACTGTGACAAATTATACCCAAAAAGTCAAAAAATATAAAAATAAATTCATTGGACCACCAGTAAAATTGATGAAAAAAAATGTGGGACCAAAACTTTAACCTGACCATGTTTTTTTTTTTTTTTTTTTTTTACATGACTTTATGTTAATGTTATTTGACGTTATCAAGATGAATTTGTTCTGACAGCGGTTTAACTCTTGAGTTCTTGTCATCTTTTATTACCATTTTCTAAAAAATAGTGAATAAACTGTGATAATGTAAGAAATTTTAAAGATGCGGGAATACATTTTGGTTTGAATGTAATTCATTTGTGATAATCAAAATGAATTTGTTCTGACACAGTTTAACTGACTTCTTGTCATATATATTTTTACCATTTTCAAAACCATAGTGAATGAACTGTGGTAATATGAGAAATCTTGAAGGTGTCTTGTATGTCCACTTAACTATTCTGTATTTCCAGTTCAAACAGATCTCCCAAGCATACGAAGTTTTGTCAGATGCCAAGAAGAGAGAAGTGTATGACAGAGGAGGTGAGAAGGCGATTAAGGAGGGAGGAAATGGAGGGCCAAGTTTTGGGTCCCCAATGGACATTTTTGAGATGTTCTTTGGAGGAGGGGGACGCATGCACAGGGAGAGGAGAGGTAAGTACATTTCTTTCTTATTTCTTAGCATAGCTACTTCACAGTTTGCGCAAAACCTGATAATCCATGTTGTTTCTGGAAGATTTGTTAATATTCCAAAGAACAGCTTGTTTTAATGGAATTAGTCCATTTTCAATTAACATGTTTAGTAATCTAAAATAGTATAACGTCTTTTTTTTATTAGTAAAACATGCGCATTTAAATAAAAATTTTAATCCAAGATATTTACCTTTTCAACATTTTTTACGCTTTTCAGGGATATCAAATGTTCTTAAAGGCAAACACACAAATTATTGCAAATTATGCTGTACACAGGAAAGAACGTGGTGCATCAGTTGACCGTGTCTTTGGAGGACCTTTATAATGGAGCCACCAGGAAACTTGCTGTCCAGAAGAATGTAATCTGTGACAAGTGTGAAGGTAATAATTGACAGATTTATTTGTATAAAATAAATAAATATACATTTGTATTTGTATTAGATTACTAAACAGTGGTGGCCAAAATTATTATCTAAAATGGCTATATCAGTTATTTCTGTCTTTTGCTGTAGTGTGTCAGTAGGAAATATTAGTTTACATTTCCAAACATTCATTTTGCCATTAAAAACAGCCAACAGCCAGTGCTACACACACAGATCTGATCTCATCATCATTCAGTCTGTCTTCAGGTCTCTTGAAGCATCTTGTAGTTGTTGCTATAGTTCTTCCGGATTTAGTCTGTTTCAGTTTGTTCTATTTCTTCATGTCATTCCAAACAGACTGGATGATGATGAGATCAGATCTGTGTGTGGAGCACTGGCTGTTGTCAGACTGCTTTTGCAAACAAAAACCTCACTGGATTTTTACAATTGATGGCAAAATGGATGTTTGGAAATGTAAACTAATATTTCATACTGAAACACTACAGCCAAAGATAGAAATAACTGACTTGAAACCATTTTTAGCTGGTGAAAATACTAGTGTTCTAATAATTTTGGCCACCACTTTATAATTTTGGGATTGATAAGATTCATTATTATTATTATTTTTAAAGACGTCACTTAAGCTCACTAAGGCTTCATTAATTTCCCTCAAAAACAGTAAATTTGTGAAATTTAGAGTAACTGGTTTCTATTTTAACATATTTTAAAATGTAATTTATTTCTGTGATGGCAAAGCAAAGTTTTCAGCGGCCATTACTTCAGTCTTCAGTATCACATGGTCTTATTGTTTTCACAGTTGAAAACTGTTGTGCTGCTTAATATTTTGTGAATAATTATTATTATTATTATTATTATTATTATTATTATTATTATTTATTTATTTTTTTTTTTATTTTTTTTTTTTTTTGGTTTTATGTTTTAATGATTTTTTTGATGAATAGAAAGTATTTGCTATCACTTGTAATAAATTTAATGCGTCCATGCTAAAAAGTATTTCTTTCTTAAAAATCTCAGACTTTTGAACCGTACTGTATTCATAAGCAGTGTATTACTAACTTACTGTCTTGTTGTGTTTTTTTTTTTTTTTTTTTTTTTTTTTTTTTTTAATGGTAGTATTTTAAATTCAATAGTTGAATTTTTGCTAAGTTTTTTTTACTGAATTTTTTTTAACTACAGGTCGTGGGGGCCGTAAAGGAGTGATTGAAGTGTGTCCTTTGTGTCACGGTGTGGGTGTCCAAGTCAGACTACATCACTTAGCACCTGGCATGGTGCAGCAGATATCAACGGTTTGTGCCGGTTGTCAGGGGCAAGGTCAGCGGCTTGGTCACCGTGACCGCTGTAAAACATGCGCTGGTCGCAAGATACTACGGCAGAAGAAGATTCTTGAGGTGCACATTGATAAAGGTTAGAAAGTGATGGGAAAACACGTTTCAGTCCCAAACATCTGTTTTCTGCAGCCTGTTACTTTTGTTTATGCTTGATCATGTGTTATTGCAGGTATGAAAGATGGACAGAAAATAGTATTCCATGGGGAGGGCGACCAGGAGCCTGGCCTTGAACCTGGAGACATCATCATCGTCTTAGATCAGAAAGCACACCCGGTTTTCACCAGGTAAAACCGATCTGTAGAAGTTGAAATTTAAATAACTGGATAATAATACCTAATAATACTAAGTCTCTGAATCAATGTTTGATATTTTTGTCTTTCGTCATGTAATTGGTTTTGTTTAATTTATGTTAAATAATAAACTGGTAATACTGAAGTTTGAAGTTAGCACTGATTACACTGTATTTCGTAGCTCTTTTTTTTTGTTTGTTTGTTTTGAAAAACCGTTTGTAAGGTGAAGAAATCTTGTATTGTTCCTTAACTACCAGGCAAACCACCACAAAGATGTTTTGTTTCTTTCTCCCAGTCAATTTTCAGCTGATTTTTAAATGTATGAATGATTTTGAAGATATATTTTATGCATAATTCTGAATTCAAGGTTAAAACTATGGCCAGTGATAGAAACTTCATGACAGTTTTTTTTCCTGCATCTAAGAAGAGAGAGAAAAAAGTATCTGTATTTAAAAACAAATATTTATGTAAAGACCTTTATGTACGTAACTTGCGTTATGTAATGACATTAAACGTAAAAGTATTTTAAAATAGTTTTTCAAGTACTTCACAGATTGTAAGTGAAGTTATACTTCTTTTAAACTTTTGACATTTGAATGCTTTCGTTCCGTTAACAAAAATGCACAAAAATGTACTTTTTTTTTTTTTTTTTTTTTTAAACAAACAATTCCGGTTTTGTTTTTCAAGATGCAGGGCTGTTATTTTCAGAGGTGTCTCATTGATGATAATGTCCTGGAGATGGCAGCACAGGCTTGTTTATTTCAGAATTGGTGTCCCGCTTCCTCTGTTTTCTGTATATGGGGCAGCCTGTTACAGTACTTGGTCATTTAGACAAACCAATTAGGGAACAGAATGTATAGATATTATGTTGGAATCATGATGATTAACATACTTACCTTTTTTTTTTTTTTTCTCTCTCAGACAAGGAGAGGACCTCATCATGAACATGGAGCTACAGTTGGTGGAGTCATTATGTGGTTTCCAAAAGCCTATTAAGGCACTGGACAACAGAACTCTACTAATCACATCCCATCCAGGTGAACCATCTTGCATACATATTTGAGCATTGCATGCAGGTTTCTATAACATTAACACCCATGGTTGATCAGTGCTGGTGGGTAATTGAGTCATTGCGTACAGCCTAATGGAAGTTTCTGTCTTGAACCTGTAAGCATATCCACTCTTAATGATGAACTGGCTGGGGGAGAATGACAGGAGTGATATTACATAACCTTGGCAGATGGCACACCTTATGGTCATTGTTGCTATTGCCTTTTCCAGAGATCCTAATGGGCATCCCTAGTGACTTGTTGATCTTATATATCACCAGTCATCTAGGAATA
Organism: Cirrhinus molitorella; assembly: GCA_033026305.1. Taxonomy (NCBI): domain Eukaryota; kingdom Metazoa; phylum Chordata; class Actinopteri; order Cypriniformes; family Cyprinidae; genus Cirrhinus; species Cirrhinus molitorella. Next base: position 32,435,548 of record CM065120.1, read on the forward strand.
TGTGTAATATCACTTCTTGTGGGATGTGCTCAAGTTGGCCTACCTGGTTTTGGAGTAGCTGATTCTGATCATTTTCATTCATTTGTTCCAGAGCCATTTAGACAGTAACAGCTGCCAATTAGTAGCTTGTCTAGTTGTTACATTAATCTTAATAATAGCAGAGCTGATATAACTTGTTATATAAACTATACATGTGTAAAGCAAATGTATTGTATGTCTTTGCATTATTAGGGGAGTTGATCAGACCTGGGGATAAAAAATGTGTTCTGAACGAGGGGATGCCTATGCACCGTCGGCCATTTGAGAAAGGGAAACTCATCATTATTTTTAACGTAAGTACTAATTTAATGCGGTGATGTCACTGACCCATTAACATTTCCTGCTTGTCATCAAACTTTCAAAACCATAACACAAGTCGCTTCAGTTGTAACAAATGTAAACATGGATGTCATAACATGTTTTATCAAAATGTGGACCTTTCTGGATTTTCAGAAATTATGGAAGTGAAGTGTAAAACGAGAAACAGATTAGGACCAGAATTTTGTTCACATCCTTCAAAATGATTTATGTATATATATATTTTCTGTTCTTTAAGTCCAGTGTTTATTTCCCATATCATCAAATACTTTTTGATTCTTTTTGATATGAGTGGTGAGTTTGCTCATTCATGAATTTCATGAATTCATGAATTCAAAAATTTGGGATCAGAAGATGTTTTTCAAATAAGTATTTTCTGCTCATGAAGGCTACATTTATTTAAATAAGAATACAGAGAGAAACAGTAATATTGTGAAATAGTATCGCAATTTAAAATAGTGGTTGTCTGTTTGTCTATTTTAATATACTTTAAAATAGAATTTCATACTTTTTCAGGATTCTTTGATGAATAAAACATTACAAATAACAGTATTTATTTAAAATAGTAATTATATTCTAAAATAGATTTTTGTAACAATATACACTACCGTTTAGTGTATATTGTTACCTTTTGAATGGTAGTATACAGTAGTCAACATTTGAAGTGGATCAAAACTTGTCATAAAACCAAAACAATACCAGTTCTTGTCTTAGGACAACTTTGATTAACTTTTTTTTTAGGCCATATCGCTCAGCCCTAGAGTTCTATTCATGCCATTTTAAGGCATTAAGAAATTTAAGCGATAACATTAGTGACTGCAGCGAGACTAACAAAGGGTTACTCCACCCCAAAATGAAAATTTTGTCATTAATCTCTTACCCCCATGTCGTTCCAAGCCCGTAACAAGCTTCATTCATCTTTGGAACACAATTTAAGATATTTTGGATAACAACTTAATGACTGTCCCATTGACTGCCAAGTAAATAACAAGGCCCAGAAAAGTATGAAAGACGTCGTCAAAATAGTCCATCTGCCATCAGTGGTTCAAATTTTACGAAGCTACGAGAATACTTTTTGTACCATAAAGTCACCATAGCGCAGGGCTCCAGACTGCGACTAAAACGGTCCAAAAATAGTAATTTGCGAGTGAATTTTTTGCTGAAATTTGTACATTTGCAAAAAGTCATGTAAATTTATGTTATGACTTAACTTTGCATATAATACCTTTTTTTTCCAATCACATATTTTGTTCACGTATTAAACTGAAACAATGTGCATTAAAGTTTAAAATGCTAATAAAGTCCAGAAAAGATGAGACATAAACACATGACAGTATTACTAAAATGTTAAAGTCTAAAATACATTTATTCTGTGGCACCTAAAAAAATAATTTGGCACCTAAGTTTGATTCTTATAGGAGCCAGTTGCTCCTAACTCTTTTTTTTCTTCATCTGGAGCCCTGATAGCGCCATTTTGGAAAGTATCCACTGGATGCAAACAGCGTACGTAGTTCTGTGTCAGCCACAACACACGGATACGTTTTCTACGTTTATTTACGCTTTGATTTGAAAACAGCGCATCCGTGTGGTGCAGCTGACAGAGAACAGCGTGTGCTGTTTGTGTCCAGGGGATACTCTCCAAAATGGCCCTACAGTGACACGGAGGAGACGAATTGTTGAATAAAATCTTCAACTCAGCTAGTTGCCAAGGCAACATTTCTCATTTTCTTTTAGATTAAGGTTGATGCACTGAAATGACTAAAACTAAATAAGCTAAATTAAAACTAATATATAACTAATAACTAACACATATATATATATATATATATATATATATATGTTATATACTTTGTTATATATAACAAAGTATATAACATTTTAATAAATTTTAAAGCAAATACATAAATACTTTAAAGGTTGAGAAATGTAACTTTTTTTTTTTTTTTTTTTTTTTTTAAGCTATATTTTCCAGCTTTTTCTTGCTTCTCTCACTTACGAAAATAATGTACATAAACTAGTTGCACAAATTTTCTTCTCAAGGTTGTCTTCCCAGAAGAGAACTTCCTCCCATTAAACAAACTCAAGGAGTTAGAAAGGTACTTACCTGAAAAACGGGCAAATATTGAGCCTGACGGCATGGATGATGACCTCTATATATATGCTGACCTTGAAGACTGTGATCTGACCCATGAACGCCGTCATTACCACTATATCGAGGAGGAGGACTTTTACCCGTCTGGAGGTGTGCAGTGTCAAACCTCATAGAGATTCCTGTTCCCTCACCCTCCCTTCCACAACAAATGCCACCTCTTGCTGGAACACAAGGAAAAAGGACCAAGAGAAAAAAAAACTCTCAACTAGTTCTGTGCCTAGAATAAGACCTCTTAGTGCCGACCTCTTGTGTCATTGTTTGGAAAAATCTTCTCATACAAAAATAAAACTTCGGGGATGTTTCAAATAAGTTGAGACTGGTGCCACAGTGCTTCAGTGTAGCAGCTACAGTGGAAATGGGAGAAAAAATTCAGGTCTAGTTGGTTGTGCCATAATCCCAGGCTCACATCATCAGTTTGAGAAAACATTACAGTCTTTGTGGTGTTTTGTTTGTTGCCAATTAATTGTGGGTTACACGTAAGATGTTTGATCTTGATGTTGTTGGAAATTTGCTGTGTGCCAGTTTATTGCTAAATGTTTTTTTGATGAACATTTTGAATTAATAAGAGGGTTAATAACAAATACATTTGAAATGGAGGCATTTCTAAGGACAAAGAGAAATTTTCAAAATGCTGACAGACTGTGATCCATCTTATTAAAAAAGCCTTATTTTGTAGCCTAAAGTGATATTAGTTAGCTTGTTAAATGGCTGATATTGTTTATAGCCTAGTACTTGGTGAAATAACATTTCATGTTACTATGCTTACATTTTTCATCATAACTAAGAAAAATTGCCAATGATTTTTAACAACTAAACCATGTTGTATTTGTTTAAGCATCAAAGAAGACATTAAAACCCTCTTTAGAAATAATTTGTTATCTAGATAACAAAAGAAATCATTAATTGAATGGGACAACAAAATATTAGAAGGTGTTCTTGCAGCTGGCCTACATGCCTCTGCATAAAATGTAAAGTCTTAAATGAATACTAAAATTATCTGCCACACTGAAAGACATTTTTGGATATTGCAAATGCAATTTTATCCCTTTTGTTATTCTTTTCATTTTTGCCAGCAGATAAGTCTTATATTTGATTATTTTATTATCTGTGTTGACTGACGATTAACTGCAAAATGTGGAATTTTAACTATGACCAATAACTTTGCCATTTGTAGTTCTATTTATAAAATAAATGTCACAATGTGATTTGTTTAGTCACTTTTGTATTTTTAGATACTGGGGGGATTGAATGTTAGGCTAATTATGCTAAATTCTGTTTGATTAAACAAAAAAATCATGATGTGCATCTTATATATCAAGATGTCTCTACATCTTTATTAAAGAGATCGACTGCAGATGTTAAGCAATCCACATCTAACCAGTTAATGATGCATCTTATTGACAAATCTTCTTGAAAAGATTGTCATGAATTATTCATGCTTGAATTTTAATTAAACTGCAGCAATATCAGCACGTTATTTACCGACACTGTAAGATACTCAAGACTTACACTGTAAAGCAGTGTTATACCAATATTCAACAAAAATTGTGAATATCCTCAATAAAAAATAATCTGTAATATCAGAATATAAACCATACTGATTACTCCCAGTAACTGCATAATATGTTCACCTGCATGCAGTACAAGTAGATGTGCTTGGTTGAGTGTTAAAACACACTAAACCATTATAATCAACACAATATTGTACCATATGAATTCTAGACATATCAGAATTCTAAATGTACACAAGTACAAATATGTCCTCAATGAGTCCAAAACTAGTGTGAGGTCACATTATGCGCAAGTACACAATGATTACTTGTCTTTGGCCAAAATGATCAAAGAGATTACATTCACATGTAATGTGTCAAAAAATGGTCAAAGTAAGAAAACCAGTACGTTTACCACGTTAATGTCGTTTGGGCTAAATCTTGCATGCAGATATTATCACAGACAATACTACAAAGCCCTTAATAATAGTAAAAGACCAGTACATCCATGCAGTTTTCTTGTTTTCCACTAGAGGAACGTTAGTATTACGAAATCGGATGTAGTTGGTGCTCTCAGTGCATGAGACGCAAAGGTTCAACAGAAACGTGAATCTTTTTGAGCACTTTCAATGGAAGACCAATGTCATAGCAGGCGTATAAAGGCAGAGACATATGTGTTTGTGCAGAAATGCCACAAATCCAGAACATAAAACACACAACATGAGCCCATATTATTAGAGACGAGACTCAAGGCTTCCAGAGTTTGAGTAGCCCATCCTCACTGAACGTAGCGATGAGATTCTGATGTGGGTGGTGAGTTATGCCAATCACGTCTTTTTCATGTACCTGTGGGGGATGTACACAGAAACACTTTAATTTAAAGCAGAGCTCATTTTTAGATCTAATTCAGTATTTAGAGATACAGCTAATGTTTTGATTATAAATACCAATTGTTCTGGCAATAGACAAGAGAAGAAAACAGACTAAAACAGATCCCGTGGATATGCAGCATGTGCTGTGAGGGCGGACGGTACCGTGAGGGTTCTCTCTAGCTTGCCAGTGATGGTGCTGAAGCAGTACAGCACATAGTCTTCTCCCACACAATAAATCCACTCTCCACGTGGAGACAACGTGCAGCAAACAAAGTCTGCCCCCTCTCTTACTCCTGAACAGAAACTCCTCATCACCTGGGAGGGAGAAGAGGGGTGGGGTGAGAGAGTGAGACCGAAAGTGCAACGCAAATGGGTAAAGGCACGCTTCAGAGAGTACCAAAAAGCATGCGAGAATGAGTCATCAAGTACGTCAAGAAGAGAGTGGGTGAGGCGGCTGAATAGAGCACGCCTTATACGCCATCAGACGGTCTGAATAAGAAGTGCGTAGCTATTTTTAGCAAACCTCACAACCTGCATTGGATGTTTGCTGCTTTTTTTAAACTTCTGCTTAACATCCAGCCTTCAGTGAAGGTTTCTGATTCATAAATGGTGTTCATTTGTGTTCATTTTGTTCTGAAGTGTTCACTCTAGTGTGAGCATGAGGAAGACGCAGAGTATCTTGCTCTCTACATTCTCACCTGGCCATGAATGTTCATAACAACCACTGTGTTGGTCCTATTGCACACTACAAAGTGCTCAGGAGTCTTTGGGACAAGCACAACGTTGTTAACAGTGATGTCGGTACCCTCAGGAATGTCAGGAGTTTTTATTGTGTGGGTGCAATCCACTGTCTTCATGCTCCAAACCTGAACAATGACAATTAGAATAAACGTAAAATAAATGTAAATATGCATAGGCTATTGAGTGTGGTTCACAACAGGATGGCCACTTACCTTTACTGTGCCATCTGCCGACGCGCTAATGACATGCTGGCCATCGTGTGAGAAGGTGACGTCATTTATATGAGCCGTATGGCCTCGAAACTCCTTCAGCATTTTTCCTGATTTCAAACCATGAAGCCTGGTCAAAGAAATCACACACAAACCACAACAGAAATGAAACCACAATTAACAAATTCAAAAGAATTCTTTTTTCAGTTTTTTTAAAAGAGCAAAAAGAAAAAAACAGCTTTTGTCCTCAGCATAAACAACATGATTTTATCATCTACAACTTATTTCTTAAATAAAAAACCTGAGTCACGCCCAAAACAAAACAAAAAAGCAAAATACAACAAAATAAAATACTATGAAGTCATGAAGAGAGCAAAACAGCACAACTTTTGTCTGCATTATATAATGTGACTTTACCATCACAGAGTCAGCATGTCTTAAAAAAGTAATACAGGTCTTGCAAAATTTCAAGATCTCTTGTAGCCCTTCGGGCAGGTACTCTTCAGATTTTGGTAGCCCGAAAATAATTTAACTAGTCCAAATAAAAAAGCCATTTTTTTAAGATAGAAAATCAATCAATCTAAATGTCAATCAAAAATATTTTCAATACACAAATATCAACAAATATCAAAGAAGGAATTTTATTTCACTATTTACAGGGTGTCTGCAGAAATGTTAAAAATCAATTTAAGGCAATGTATGACCCTTTTTAAAGGAATGCTCCACTTTTTTTGCAAATAGGCTCATTTTCCAAAAAACTAAAAAATAAAACCAAAGACCTTTGATATTTTTCCTATTTAAAACTTGACTCCTCTGTAGTTGCATCGTGTACTAAGACCGGCAGAAAATGAAAAGTTGCGATTTTCTAGGCTGAAATGACTAGGAACTCTACTCTTGAGTAGACTGTACACTTGAATGTAGTCCCCAGCTAGGTAACTTCCAACGTGACCAGCACTAAGCCACTAAGGTAATAGTAAAATAGCTGGGGACTCTATTCAAGTGCTGCGTAATATCATTGCGCCTGTGCACCCATAGTACAGCAGCAAATTTTCTTGATTATTACGCCAGAAAGAGAGTGTAGTGTTGCTTTAACAGCTGCACAAGTAAAATGAACAGTATGAGTGGGGTTGGAAAATGTACGGTAATGTATTAATCCATAAAATGACATGATTTACAGTTCACATACAGGTTTTCACAAAAACAAAAAATCTTATACAACGGCATTTCAGCCTTTAGACCATTAAAAGGGATAAATCAAGTATATAATGTTATTATGTTTATTTAAAACAAATATTACTGTCTTAATTGTTTGGACTTTAAGAAGGCACATTAACTTCTTTCACATCTACAACTGTATCTATTTGCTGCATAAAAACATGGGTCGATAAATTTGCAATAATCTGACCATAAACAACAGAAAAATTGATTGGAAATGCAAAATCATTCTCTGTCACGATGTGGGGCTTTAGGCGCTCTGAAATATTGCGGTTTCCCTAGTCAGCTGTACACAAAGCAGCACCACGCTCATTAATACTGATTTATCAGTCGTTATAGGTAAGAAAATGCCAACGACGCGTTTCTGAAGACAGTCAGTCCCCTTCAATTTTATTCACTTGCTTTTTGAAGTTTAATCCTATCGCCATTCTTGTCTTTACGTGCGCAACTGTAAAACCTCTTACAATTATAATAGAGACTTAATAGACTTATAATAAAGACTTTTCTTATACTATTTAACGTATTTAAAACTTTTTATGGCTTTAAATTTGATACAACTATATTGAGGAGTGTTGCAGGACCTGCAGGAGCCCTATAGTTTAAGATAGCCCGCTGGGCAGGGCGGTGAATCATTTTGGTAGTCCGACTGGAAAACACAATAGCCCCGGGACGTCGGGCTAGCGATTTTGCTAGCCCTTTAATGAAACAAACAAAAACCAAAACAAAATCAAATCAAAACAAAAACAAAAACAAACAAACAAAAAAAGCAATGTTAGGATGTCATCAGTCAATCACCATCATCATCAAAGACGGATATTATAAAAATAATATATCATCTTCACAATTCACAAATTCAACATGTTCTTTAAAAAGTAATAAAACAAACAAAATTCAACAAACATAAACAAAAAACATGAAAGGACAATGTGAAAAAAGCAATGTTAGGATGTCATCAGTCAATCACCATCATCATTAAAGAGAATATAAAAATAATATATCATCTTCACAATTTACAAATTCATCATGTCTTTAAAAAGTAATGCCTAATCAAAGGAATAATAAACCAAAACTAACAAAACAAAACGAACCTAAACAAAACATCAAAGCACAATACAATGAAATAAAAAGCAACATTTTTATGTCATGAAGAAAGCAAAACAGCACAACTTTTGTCTGCATTTTACAATGTGATTGTATCATCTTTACAATTCACAACCTATCTTTAAAAAGAAATGCTTGAGCAAAGGAGTAATACACCAAACAAAATTAAACAAACCTAAACAAAAAACAAAACAAAACAAAACAAAAACATCATTGAAGATCAATATAAAAATAATATATTATCTTCACAAATTCAACATGTCTTTACAAAGTAATGCTTGAGCAAAGGAATAATAAACAAAACTAAACAAAACATGAAAGCACAATACAATAAAACAAAAAGCAACATTATGATGTCATCAATCAACCACCATCATCATCAAAAACCTAAGAGAATATAAAAATAATATATCATGGTCATAATAGAAGACTGCAAAAACAAAACCTTTTTCTGCAACTTTCAACGTGATTCTAGCATTTTTACTGAAAAATACTTTCAGTAAAATCCTCTCATGCACATGAAATTCCACCCACATGCACCATGAGAGTCTAGCACTGCCGCCCAGCCGCAGAATTACTGCAGTCAGGACTGAGAGAGATAGAGAAAGAGGGGAGAGACTTTCGCTCTGGACATGTGATGGAATATTCCTGATGACTCTTAACACCTAGACCTTGATTCATTTCAATTCTGACCACCTCATCTCTTTCTGTTTACAACAGAGAACAAAACAAAGAAACGCCATGTTTACTGAAATACATATATACTGTCATTTATAATGGGCACTTACCAACCCTCTCAAATGTACCAATTTCCTACAAAGATTTCCAAACGCATACAATCACTGATCCATAAACAAACCAAGGTAACCTTTTATTCATCATCTTTAAAGCCAGGCTGGCAATCACGTGTCACACACACTACTGAGAGCATAAATCCAATCCATTGCAAAAGGGGAGGGGCTAGTATTTATCAATAAGTGGCCAATAGCAGAGCAGCTTGCCATTACACCCCCCTCCCATTCCTTATCCAGCTAAGGAGCTGGAATGACAAAAACGTCTGCCTCAGTCCGCTGCCGTTTGGGTAGCTGAGCAAGGAACAGAAACGCATTATCTGTGCGTATTGCCTCGCTAACTCACGTGGCCAATCATGCTTCTTTCCACCCACATGCACCATGAGAGCCTAGAACTGACACCCAGCTGTAGAAGTACTGCAGTCTGGTCTGCGAGAGGGGGAGAGATGCTGAGTCTGGGCATGTGACGGAATATTCCTAATGATGTTTAACACCCAGACCACGACTTCAGATTTCCTCCTCCTCCCCCGTCTTTTCTGTCTACAATGTATCCATGGCAAAACATTTCACTAAGGTAGCCTACTGTTCCTACTGGCACTTGTTATTGCATAGCAACTGATCATCTTTCTTATTATGCATACATATGCTTCCTATTGTGAGATCCAATACATGGCTTTCTACATTCTCTTTTCTGTCCACTTGGCAAGAAATCAAAGCAATTAGCTTAAAATTAACAACAAATGTCACAATCTGGGTTATGCACCTGCAAAATGAACATTTGCAGCAAGATTTACAAGATATTCTTCAGAATATTCTTTTTACTCATGAGAAACAACTTTTTAGGAATGTGCTTAGCTTTTAAGTACTTATTTTAAGATTGTTTTTAAAGGGATAGTTCATCTAAAAATTAAAATTCTGTCACACCAGACGAGAATGAAGCATTAAGCACGAGTGATTTACATTTTAAGTCAGTGCAAAGAAGATTCGCACGAATGAGGTGGTGTGAACTGAGCGAGTTAAAAAAAAAATCTGAACTTTGGCGAATATTCGCGCCACGTTAACCAATCAGGACATCAAAGTACATCTTCGTACTTTTATAGAAACAGGAATAAAAAGGATCTTGCTTGGGAGAAGACGGTCAGGTGGCAGATGGAGGGTGCCACCACGGAGCCAAAAGAAACGCAAATTTGCATCTGTTGTGAAGTGAATTTCACGCACGAATGAAGCGAGTAATCTCAAAATGTTCAAGCATCTAACTACGTCTAGTGTGAATGCCCCATTAGTTTATTAGATATTTTGAAGAATGTTGGTTACCAAAACGTTTCATAGTATGAAACAAAAATGGTTTGGAACAACTTGAGGGCCAGTAAACCTTTGCTAATTGAAAGAAAAGAAGTTGAAACATTATTTGTTAATAATATGGCAAGAAACTTCTAAGCATTTTTTTTGGAAGTCATTCATTTTTGACCAGGAACAACAACAAAAAAAGAAAAGAAAAAAGTCCAAAAATGATTTTTTGGGGTAGTTGTTATACTATATTCTATGTGATGAAACTAGCATTTTTTGGGAAAACAAATATTCTCTCCGGGGGGAAATTTCCAGCATGAGAGTTAAAACAAAACTTCTTATTAAAAATCTTGTTAAAAACTGTTGTAATTAACCTCCTGACAGTAATAACCACCAACTTGTCTTAAAGGCATAGTTCACCTAAAAATAAAAACTACCCCATGGTTTACTCATCCTCAAGCCATCCTAGCTGTGTATATATATATATATATATATATATATATATATATCTTATAATATTAATGGCAGTGAGTAGTGGTCCAGATTTTGAAGCAAAATAAAATGGTCCATCCATCATAAAAAGTGCTCCACATGGCGTAGGACATAGGCGTAGCATAAGCTCCAGTGAGAATCATGAGGACCAAGTTATGTTTACAGCAAAGGAAAAAACCTCCAACATTCTTCCTTACAAATCCTCATTTTATACTTCTAATTCGTGACCAGTGTTTTGCTTTGCTCTCGTTTTGCTGTCATCCTCTGGAACACCACTCTCTCATGAATAGAGTATAACAGTTAGCAGAAACTAGAGATGACAGTTTATGAAGTTTTAAATATGGATACTTTTCTTACGCAAATGCATGGATTCATTTCAGTAGGCCTTTATTGACCCCCGGAGCCATGTGGAGTACCTTTTATCAGGGGCGTCATACACTTGAGAGGGCACGATTTGGGGGGGACTCATCATGCTTGTCATATGATACACAGCAGCCACGATAGCACTGTATCACTGATATAGGTTGTGTTTTATTTTTCAGCCAGTGAGCACAGATTTGAATAGCAGCTGGTGATTTGACGCACTGAACGTTCTAATCATGCCGGTGTGATTGCATCAAATCTAATAAAAAAATATATATTATTCAGCTATTTTTGGACTTTTGGAAGCTGCATTCAGTATTCACTTGGCTCAAAAATCTGAGGGGGCATGTTTGAATGGGCATGACGCCTCTGCTTTTTATGATGGTTGCACTTATTTTGCTTCAAAATTCTGACCAATTAATACTCCAATTGTCATTTACACTTAAGATGGCTTGATGGTGAGTAAATCATGGGGTGATTTTCATTTTTGAACTATCCCTTTAAAGGGATGATGCGTTTTTTTTGGTCAGTCAAGCAGGACAAGGCGTTTGAGCGTAAGACATAGGCGTAACGAAAGCTCCAGGGAGCTGTCTCCCTTTCTCCTCTGTGCTTCTGCGTTCGTCACTCTCTCCCCGGAGCTTACCCTCACGAGACTACACTCTTCTCCCTGGAGCTTACATTACGTTTACGTCATATGCCTTGTTGTGAATGTGCATGCTTGATCTAACAGAAACTAGTGTTTACAAAATGTATATTTTTAGTAGACTAACACATCAGAAGGCCTTTATTAAAGGGATAGTTCACCCAAAAATGAAAATTTGATGTTTATTTGCTTACCCCCAGGGCATCCAAGATGTAGGTGACTTTGTTTCTTCAGTAGAATACAAACAAAGATTTTTAACTCAAGCCGTTGCAGTCAGTCATATAGTGGCAAAAAAAACACAAACAATACCAAATTGAACCCTGCAATTTGTGACGATACACTGATGTCCTAAGGCACAAAACGATCGGTTTGTGCAAGAAACTGAACAGTATTTATATAATGTTTTACCTCTGAGTCTGAGTTTACACAGTGCACAGGACAGATGGACGTTGTGGTGAATCAGAGGTAAAAAATCATGTAAATAACTGTTCAGTTTCTTGCACAAACCAATCATTTAGTGTCTTAGGACATCAGTGTATTGTCACAAGTTGCAGGGTTCATTTTGGTAGCCACTGACTGCCTTATGTGATTGACAGACTGGAACGGTTTGAGTTAAAAATCTTTGTTTGTGTTCTACTGAAGAAACAAAGTCACCTACATCTTGGATGCCCTGGGGGTAAGCAGATAAACATAAAATTTTCATTTTTTGGTGAACTATCCCTTTAACACCCAGGAGCCGTCACAAGTAGTTTTATGATGGATGGATAGACTTTTTTGGGATTCAGAAACAGAAGCACATTTCACTGCCATTATACAGCATGGAAGAGCCAGGACAATTTTAAATATATCGTATGGACCCTTTTTCAATATGTACCTTTTGGAAAATGCCTTTTTGAAAACCAAATATGTGACCCTGGACCACAAAACCAGTCTTAAGGGTATATTTTTTTAAATTAAGATATATACATCATCCGAAAGCTGAATAAATAAGCTTCCCATTGATGTATGGTTTGTTAGGATAGGACAATATTTGGTCGAGACACAAGTATTGGAAAATCTAGAAACTGAGGGTGCAAAAAAATCTAAATATTGAGAAAATCGCCTGTAAAGTTGTCCAAATTAAGTTCTTAGCAATGCATATTACTTATCAAAAGTTTTGATATATTTACAGCAGGAAATTTACAAAATATATTCATGGAACATAATTTTTACTAATATCCTAATGATTTTTGGCATAAAAAAAAAAATCCAAAATTTTGACCCATACAATGTATTTTTGGCTATTGCTACAAATACACCACAGCGACTTATGACTGGTTTTGTGGTCCAGGGTCACACATTAAGTTTTTTTTTTTTTTTTTCTTCATATTGCATATTTTTTATTTTTTATTTTATTTTCTTTTTTTTCTTCTTTGTATGGTAAATGCTAGTAAAATGCACCTCACATTAAAAAACATATACTTTTTGATATACCATAAAAATAACAAGTAACTCATTTGCATTATATAACAATTAGGCTATCTAACTCATAGTACCCTACCAACATTTCATTAATAGTAGAAGTCTTCAAATCTAGGTACTGTCCAAAGTTAGGGCCATCAGGCTAACATGACAGTCAAGACTCATGCTGCTGTAAGCTTTTCTTTTTTTTTGTTTTCAATCACAGTGTTCTAATATTACAGACAAACATTACATTACATATTTCTTGGCACACACGTTTCACGTGGATTTGGGGCCACCTATAGTTGTGGGTGTATTATTGACATGTCAAAGTCTAGACCCTGAATAGAAGACAAACACGTTTTTTTTCAGATGTATTTCCAAGAAAACAACCTTGTCTTATATTCGGGTCAATACAGTAACTGCGATGGTGTTCGTCTGAAAGAGAAATGTCAAATACGTCTAGGATGGCTTGAATGGCTTGAAATCTAATTTTCATTTTTGGATGAACTATCCCTTTAAATTCCCAATAATTTATTAATTTATTGTGTTGTTTTTAATTAATTATTGTATTTACAACTTTTAATACTAGGAGTGTGCACGATTACTGTAATCAATAATGTAAACAATGTGCAGTCACAATTATTTACGATGTGATTTTTTTGCTCCATTTTGACTTTTTGTGAACCTGGCCCTTGAAGCACCTGCCTAATGAAAGCCACTCAAACCATGACAGGACTGAGCTAGATAAAAGAAAAAAAAATTCTAGACTGTCAGAAACCATCTTCAGTACACAATCTACAAGTAAACACCAGTTATAAGGAGAGAAATTATATGTTGAACCTGATGGTCTGGTCAAAGGAGGCACTAAGTAGTTGACTGCTGTCCTTGTTGAAGCAGACACTGGTGACTGCTTTGCTGTGGGCTCGTTCTATTCTATTCAGACACGTCCCGTTCAGAATCCTCCAAACCTGGAATAACAAAACAATACATCTTATCACATAACAGACTAAACTGAGAAAAGTCAAATCCATTCAGCTGAACTGATGGTGTGCAATGAGGGCTAATTGGAAACATCATTATTCAATGAAGATAATAAATCATACTTTATAGCTCTGTGCGCCATGAAATACTGAATTGAGATCACATTGAAACAGGGATTTTTAAATAAAAATGATAGATCAGTTACTCTACAGTTCTACGTTATAACAGATTGTAATCACATGCTGTGTGATTAAAAGACTAAATATAAGTGCTTACAGGGTTTAATTAACATTTGCCTTCCGACCTACTGCCCCTGAGATTGAGGTCTCCTACAATACCTCTGAAAATCCTCAAAGGGTTGGTTAGGATTTTTTAATGTTACCAATGTTTTATAAGTGCTCACCAAGGTTAGTAAGTAATATTGCAAAAATTTAGTGGTGTCAAATTTTTATTTATTTTTTTTTTTTCATATTAACGTGTTATATTTAACGGCATTAAAGCAGGGGCAGGCCTAGGCTAAAGAATGTGTTTATTTAGATGCGCAGAGCATCTTTACGAACACATCAAACAGGAGACTGTTTGTCACCAGACGTGAGTCAAACGAGCACAGAAACGGTACCGGTGACGAGGAGCTTCAGCAGAACATCAGTGAACTGCGGTCAGATGAGATGGTGTCAGGCCATATGTCGGTAAAAAGTAATTTACCTGTCCTGTCAGCGTTATACTGTACTCGTAGCGTGCGCTCTTCAAGTGCACGCCCAAATGTGTTGGTGCGCGCTGTAGGCCTATATTACTATTGTTTGTCACATTCAAACAAAAATGAAACTGCAAGTATGCAATGTTGTAATTATGTCGTCAGTTAAGACATAAATTTACAAAGAAAGGCGATTAAAGCTGCCTTAAAACATGTATATGACTGACTGCGTGTAAGTGTTATTATTTATGAGTCGCATTTAAAGCTGTGTCAAATTCAGCAGCGGCAGCTTTTAAAGTAACAGCAGCCAAAATATCCTAATAACCTGCTGCTGTGATGTCTCTTAATCAAACAACAAAATTTAAAAGAGGAAATTAACAACTTCTGTAGTTTTAAGTTTTTTCTTTATATAATTTAGAATTTTATATAATTTTGTGGTTGGTAACTTTAGGCTATATTTTCTTGACAAAAAACACAGGTAGCTAGCCTATATGACATTTATTATAATGGATTTATGTGAAGATTGTGTCAAGTTAGAAGTTATTTTTTGAAGTCTAATAAATGTTAAAGTGATAGCTCTCAATTATACTGTAATGTTGAATGGTGAAATATTAAGAAAAAAATCATAAAGACATAAGTTGGAATCAGTGATGCTTGCCTTCAGTTCTAAAAAAAGATGCCATTAAACAAATATTAAAAATATACGTTCTTTATAATGTCGCTACATGAATGAAAAGCATGAATGTGAAATTATTGCAAAAGTATAATTAAAAACTTTAATGTCAGGTAGGATTAATCGCAATTAATTTCAGGAAAAATGTGCGATTAATTAGTTATTATTTTTTTTAATCGATTGACACCACTAGACAAAATATTACAATTTAAAAAAAAAAGGTTTAGCGATCATGAAAGATCCTTTACATCCAGCTAGACATCTCTTTATGCCTCTCCTTTCAGGTAGGTGTCTTAGAGCAATTAAATCTAAGTCTACACATTTTTTGAACAGCACTTACTGTAGGATTGTTCATGCTCTTAATTCCTCTGGTGTTCTTGCATCTACATTTCACACCTTATAATTGATGGGACATATGTGTATGTTTTTATGTTTGTATCTAAATGTATGTTATTGTGTATGAGCTCACTGAGCAAAATTCCAAATAACTAGGGTGTTTGGCAATAAATAAATAAATAAATAAATAAAAGTTTCGACTTAAATATTTTTAAAAATGTAATTTATTCTTGCAATGGCAAAGCAGAATATTTATCAGTTATTACTCCAGTTTTCAGTGTCACATGATCCTTCAGAAATCTTTTAATATGCCGATCTGCTACTCTAAGTCTAAACTCAAATTCATTTTAAATATAATTTTTTTTGTAACATTCTAAATTACTAAACTGAATGCATTCTTGCAGAATAAAAGTATTATTTAAACAAAAAATACTGTATATCTTACTGATCCCAAACTTTAGAACAGTAGAGCATGCTGTAGTCATACAACAAAATCGTTCTTCAACTTACTTTGCCAGTATGACTCAAAATGAGAAAGTTTTTTAAAATGATTCATTAGTTTTTCTGTTATACGGAATAAAAAATGTCTTTTACTGCTTGAAATCAAGCATGTAGGTTCAAGTTCTACGACTTTTCAAATGGACAAATACTAGAGATTGTATACAACTAGAAACGTACAGTAAACTACAAGTGGAAATGTTGATCAATGAAGTGAAGGGACATACCTGTATCTTTCCATCCTGAGCTCCAGAGGCGATCATGTCAGAGTCGTGACTTACTGCCAGACACAGTACAGCCTCATCCATCATCATGAAATTATCCTGAGCTTGATACTTCAGATCCTACTCACACAAGAAACAGACAGGCAAACCATTACACATCACATTTAACATCATGTTATAATAATAAAACAAGGCTTTTTATCCATAGTCTAATTAAGAAAATTAAACAGCATAATAGCAACATGATGGGTTTATTAAGGTAGCAAGTTTCTTTCTTAAGTCTACCAGAAAGAAGAACTTCAACCACAACATACACTTTCAAACACTATTCTGAGTCTAATACTGTACACTCAGTTTCCCCAGTAGTGGTGGAAGTCCACGTCTGAGAACGGGGCAGGAATTATTTTTGGCCCCAACTGCCTCAACTCAACCTAATAGACGTCATAGAGTGTTGGGGTGACCCATATTCTATACCTCTGAGGTTTTGTAAAAACCAAGGCTCTCCCGTCAGATAAATTATGCCACACTAAATGTGAGAATTTATTTTTTGCCCCCACAAAACAGGCCTAGGACAACATACGTGCGTTGCTGCTTTAATGCATCAAGGAGATGATGTTCTTGAGCTGTGTGGTTGAGAAATTAGGCTTTGGGCATATAGAGATAAATACAGACTGAATCTGCTACTTTTATATATTTCAATTTCTTTAATATGCAATTACATTTCAAAGCATTCTAGTAAACATACTGCATATTTGCCAGAGAACCTTGGAAGAACAGCTGGAAAGACAACCATCTCTGCTACACTCCATAAATCAGGTATGGTACAGTGATTATATGAAGTCGTTAATCAAAAGGCAAATGAAAGTCATGGCGTTTTTTTTTTTTTTTAAAGGAACTCAAAGAGTTATGTCCATTTACAACAAATCATTTAGTAAAGTTAACAACCTTCACGGCGTCTGTTATTCTTATGGCGATGATAACCGATTTAATTCTCTCTCCCCATCCTCTGACAACCAGTTACAGTACCCTCACGAATCATTTGTCTGGCAAGCATTTCTCCCTGGATGAATGCCCATCATCTAAAGCAGAATATATTGAAAAGTGGTGTGCTGCTGTTCATCATGGCCAAGAACCACCCTTGCCAGTGCCTTGTCATTTCAATATGCAACTCAATGATTTCATCCACACAGAATGCCAAAAACCTTGGTGTCACATTGGACAAAGGCTTGTCATTTACAGCCCACATAATAGCAGAAGTCAAGATGTGATACCTCCTGCAAAACATTTGCAGAGTCAGACATTTCTTGCAAGAAAAGCTATTGAGATTCCTGTGAGGCCCTGCTTTTGTCTTGACTGCGGCGACTCACTCGTGACTGACCTCACAGCACATTTAATCAAACGTCTACAGCTCATCCAGAACGCTGCAGCCCAGCTGATATTCAACCTTCCCAAGTGCTCTCACATCTCACCTCTGCTATGCTCTATCATCTGGCTCCTATCCATGATAGGATATACATGGTAGAATATACACTGTTTAGAATAATTAATAATGGTTTTGAACGATGTATCTCATGCTCACCAAGGCTGCATTTATTTGACCAGAAATACAGTAAAAACTGTAATATTGTGAAATATTTTTACAGTATAAAATAACTTTTACTGTTTTAATGTGTTTTAAAATGTGATTTATTCCTGTGATGTCAACGCTGAATTTTCAGAAGCCATTATTCCAGTCTTCAGTGTCACATGATCCTTCATAAATCATTCTGTAATATGCAGAATTGATGCTCAAAAACATTTCTTATTATCAACAAATGTTTAAAACGAACTTGTTGATTATTATTTTTGAGGAAGTAAGATTTTAAAAAAAGATGCATTAAATTGATCAAAAAGTAACATGGACATTTGCAAAAAAAGGATTTCTATTTCAAAATGCTATTCGTGAAACTCTATTAATCAGATAATCCTGAAATCAGCATACTAGAATGGCTGTTGAAAATTCAGGTTTGCATTACAGGAACAAATCACATTTTAAAGTATATTAAAATAGAAACATAAAATTGCAAAAATGAAATAATGTTTTACTGCATTTTTGATCAAATAAATGCAGCCTTGGTGAGCATAAGAGACTTCTTTAAAAATATTAATATTGAAATATTAAAAATATTAAATATTACAAATATTAATATTAAACATCTCAATTATTCTAAACTTTTGACCAATAGTATAAATTATTACATATAAAAAAGTGACAAAAACAAGCATTTTTCCTAATTTATGTGAAATACAGTTTATTTTATTTCTTTTTTTTTTGCTTAATCTGTTTATTAAACTTTTACAATAATGACAGAATACAAATACAAGACAATTGTGAAAAATATTATTCCTATCCCACCCCTAAACCAAAACAAACTAAAACACAAAGAGAAAAACTGAAAAAAAAGTAAAAAAAATTAAAATAAAATAATAAAATAAAATAAAGTAAATAATAATCATTTGCATGTTAAGCTTTTACAAATATTAAGTATACATGGACAAATATTTAAAGATACATGCACATACAATACTTGTCTCAACAGATTCAAGACATCCTTATGATAACTTCTTAATGTTTATATTAACAAGTACTACTAGCATTTTCAGAAAAAAAAAAAACAATGAACGGGTCTCTGAAAATATACCACTGTTGCCTTTAATGGTATACCTGATTTTTTCTAAATGAATGAAGTTCATTGAAATACAGTTTATTTGATGGGCAATATATACTCACCTTCCGAATTTTACCAGTGGTGAAGTTCCAGATTTCAATGAAACCATCAACAGATCCAGTAACCAAATACTGTCCATCAGGAGAGAATCGCGCACACTCTACGTGGGATTTTGGCCCAAACTGTATAATACATGTACACACATGCACAAACAGACAATAGAAAAAACATAAAATAATATTAAAAACATATATATATATATATATATATATATATATTCATTTAATAAGCATTTTATACTAGAAATGTTGTTTCAAAGCAGTTTTGAGGTAAAAAAAAATATATATATATTTTAATCATTTTATTTGAATCATTTTCTATTACTTTTTGCGGACATCTCAGCACCCCATTGCAATCCCTGACCTAGACAATGCCAGCCTGCCTTGGGACATTATCAGCCCCCCCCCAAAAACTGTATGTTGATATTAATACAAAAGTACAGAGTGAGCAAGGTAGAACACAGTGAGTGCAAGGTACAGATGAAAGCCTCAGGTCACAAAACCAATTAAATCTGCATATGCTGAGCCCTGTAGCATGTAGGATATTCTGATAAGATGCTTTATAATTCATCCATTAGTTATTTCTATCTTAAATTAAAACATTTACACCACCTCTGTTTTCAGATAAACTGATAAACTGACTGAGATCACACTTTTGTGTTTACAGCACCTTTATGAGGCGACTGAGCTGAGTAGGGAAGCGCTCTTCCTCCATGTCCTTCAATGCACCTTTACCCCGGAACAGTTCCAAAGACATACCTGGAGGTAAGAGACCCTGGTGCTGCTGCCACTTCAGTGACTTCAACGATAAAGTGTGGGAAACAGAGAAAAAGAGCAGAGGTTGTAAAGTTGAAAAAGAAAAAGCCAGGTAGTATTGTTCCTTAGAGTAGAGTAGAGTCTTTTTTGCTCACCAGCATTGCTAATGAGCCAAACTGTCTTAGTGCTTTGGTTTCCTGTAACCTGTATAAAGCCCCCTCACATATACGGCCCTATAAAAAAAATAATAATAATTATATGTGATGCATGCAATTCAACAGCTACAATGGATATACGGAATGCAACAGGTAGGTAAAAAAAAAAAAAAAAAAAAATAGCAAACCTGGCCCAGAAGAGCCATGAGACGAGAAGGTGGCACCAAACAAACTTCTCCTGCAAAAGCTTGAGCGATAGCCAGTCTGCGCTTCTCTTTACTACTGCCTTCTGGGTATGCCTGTAGGCCAGTGGTGAAACAAACAAACAAAATTTCCACCTTATTTTTGTGTGTGTAATGTCTTTTGTAACTTTAAATGTTTGAAAATTAAGAATTTAAGACATAAATATTAATATTGTGACTTTCAGTGTAATATATATAATTATAGATTTTTAATGTTTTTTTAAGTCTCTTCTGTTCCCTGAGCCTGCATTTATTTGATCCGAAGTACTGCAAAGAAAAATCATTCTAATATTCTGATTTGCTGCTCAAAAAACATTTATTATTAGGTTATTATTATTAGTATTTTTTTTTTCAGGTTTCTTTGATGAATTGGAAATTCAGAAGAACAGAATTTATCTGAAATAGAAATCTTCACTTTTGATCAATTTAATAATTAATTTGGATAGAAGAATTAATTTCTATAATTTTTCCACCCTAAAAAATGATACTAAGATGCTGATCTTTTGGATAATCTTCTTTGATGAATCTTTCTATTCATCAAAGAATCCTAAATAAAATGTACACAACTGTTTTAAATATTGATAATAATCATAATAATAATACATGTTTCTTGAACAGAAAATCAGCATATTTAAATTATTTCTGAAGGATCATGTGAAACTGAAGGAGTAATGATACTGAAAATTCAGCTTTGATCATTCATTACATTTTAAAGTATATTCAATTAGAAAGCAGTTATTTAAAATAGTAAAAATATTTCACAATATTACTGTATTTTGGATCAAATAAATGCACACTTGGTGAGCAGAAGAGACTTCTTTAAAAAAACATTAAAATATTACTGTCCAAACTTTTGACTGGTAATGTATTTATACTAGGCTATACTATGGATTTTACAAATGATTTAAATTTATATCCTTATTTTTTATGTTATTTATTTATGTATATTTATTTATCTATTCTAATTTAAAAAAAAAAAAAAAAGATTTGATCACTTTGATAAAAAAAAAATCAAATAAAACTTTCCAGAATAATTTTAATTTGCTTCCCAAGCCTACATTTATTTGATCCAAAGTACTGCAAAAACAGTAAAATTCTGAAATATTTTGAATATTTTTCCTGAATAATTTTAAGTGCTTCTTTTGTACAAAAAAAACTATATATATATATATATATATATATATATATATATATATATATATATATATATATATATATTGTAATGTGAATGTGATTTCATGAGGCAAATCATTGAAATAATAACTTAAAATCTAAGGGTAATTCAAGTAAATATTTTATTACATTTGAGGGGAACAGCTGAGCAAAAATTCTGACATCAATCACCAACATTAATGATTTCTGAGCCATCTAAAAATCTCACCTAAACCAGTTTAAACACTTACCTCTTGCAAGTCAAAGTACGGCTTGGTGAGAAGGGTCTCCAGGTGCGAGTAGCGCTCGGGTTGAGTGTGCTTCAGCATGATCATGGGATCGGTTTGCTTTAGTAAACACTTGGCTGCTCCCAGCTCACCTAACTCAATCAACTCCAGCACAATCTACACATACAACCAGACATCACTCAGCTCATTAATAAAGCAGTATGAACACAAACTGAATAGCAAGAGTTTGCATAATGCCAATTTCTACACTTGATATTATAATGACACTTAATTAATTGTGAATTGCACTTGCTATTGGCATGCTGCAAGTCTTTCATTTAGGCGAAGGCTTTTGGGTTTTCCTTCCCTTATTTACCTGTTCATACAGGTCAATGAGCAGCTTGTCAGGAAGTTTCAGATACTGGATTGCTAGCAGCACTATATCCCACTGGCCGTTGTTGATATCAGAGATGAAGCTGTCGATGCTGTCGACCGTGTGGAGCGAGACTGCTGTCTCCTCTTGAAGCATCGCCAGAGTGCGGTGCAAATTATTTTCCTTCAGATATTGCATGATCAGACGAATCACGCTGCAAAAAGTGACCGACGCCGTTAAATACGAGATGTCACCTCAACTTTATCTATTTGTGAGAAAATAGTCGTTAACTAAACTAAACTGACGTAGCTTTAATTATTGAAATTCTACTCTAAACTTTTTCGTAGCGCAGTGACTGATGAAAGCTTATCGCTACGTGAAAATTACCCCCCACCCACACACACAGTCAAAAAATATTGACATTGCATTTTTTCCCTATATTATCAAGTTTGTGCCATTACAAAATTATTAAAAAACACAAGCTTTATTAAGTTTATCCGTCCATAATAACGCATTTGTGTTTTGTTTCTTTTACTGGAATCATAATAAGATCATTAAATATACTAAGTGTTAGAATCTCGTTCATCTGATTAAAAGTGAATAACGGTTTACTTACTCTGCAGACTCCACTTCAAGGTCCATGGCTGCGAGGTTGTCGATGAAATCGGCGTCTAGATATAATGTGCCAACATTCGCCAGCGCTGCGTTGTTGTGTTGGTCCTCAGCCACGTGAACACCGTGTGGCCGTGACCGCCCAATACACGTGCTGTTGTATTTATTGCTCACACGTCTGAAATCACAGAAACCTCTCACAAATTGTTGCGGATTTTTGGGAGGGCGGATTAATGACGCGTCTGGAGAAATTAATGGGAAAAAAACCCGCAACGTTGCCATCAGGTGCCCAGAGACCGCGCGGGCAGATGGTGCATTATAAGCAGCACAATGAATATGGTTCAGTCAATCAACATTTATGTGGAACAAATATGCAGCTATACAGACGATCATCACCTTGGACTTTTGGCAATCAGCAATTGTCATTAACCATTTTGTACAACAAAATACAGAAGAATCTATTTAGAATACAGAACACATCACAGTTGTCGCACCCCAGCATGAGTCTGTTATGGCAAGCCATGTTAACATGTATGTTACAGCCTACATCATTCAGTTGCGACTAGTCTTTTTCTATTTAATGCAATTTACTAAACACTATTCAAGCAGATGTTAGTACTCAAAAATTTTTACCACCTTTTTCTTCAGGTAAGAGTGGGCGTGGCCATTTGTAAGCTTTATGGGTCTGACTTCCGGTCTCATCTGCGCCCAGGTATTTTTCACTGTACAAAGCAGATGGTTTTGCTGCTTGATATTGCAAATTGGTCTGTCTTACCATATTATTTTAATGTATTATCTTAAATATGAGCACACAGTTTTACTGTTTACCGCACTTTCTTATTCTTCTCGTTATTTCCCTACAGCGGATGATGAACCGGAAGTATCACCCATAAGCATACTTCTGCGTTGAAGAAAATGGTCGATACTCATACTTGTTGTCAATGGCGGCTTGTCAATAGGGGGCGCTGCCCCACCAAGTTAGCCAAGGAAGAAGACTACTTAAGCATGTTAAAAATAAGTTTAACATATATTTCAAAATAATCACAAAATTGCATTATTTAGTCATGCAATTCGACTGGCACCTATTAAAAATAAAAAAATGAAAATGTTTTTTGTTTGTTTGTGTGTGCAGGGCGCTGGCCAAATGGGTGTCTATTAGGTCTGTAAATTTTTGAAACGCATGTGACTTGAGGCTTAACTCTGATTGGCTTGTTTCCGATTTTCCTTGGGTGCAGAGCACAGCGCCCCACACCCTCCCACTTTAGATCTTAGCCAATCAATATTGTTTTTATATATTTTGGCCTTATGTGATTGGATCATTCTCGCTGCAATATATTTTTCCAGATGAAATTAAATTCCATATCATCTTTTAAAAAAACCTTTCACAAGCCACTCAAATGAAGAAAAAAAAAAATAAATAAATAAATACAGATCATGGAGCTTAGATGGAGTTTGCTCACTAGATGCAATGTAAGTCATGCCTTTTATTGTTTTCCTGGTTTGTTATTTCAGAATCCTGTCACCGAAGCGTTGTGGGCAACTACATAGAAAGTAACTGAAACAATGCAGTTTAACTTGAGGCGATCGTCGGGGTGCAAGCACAATGTCTTGTGTAGATGATTCAGTTACACAATGAACATGTCTCTTTTCAAGTAAATTTTTTTGAGCAAGCAGTACCAACCTAGAGTTTACAAAGTGAATCAGCAAAGATGATCAAATACCCATTACAAAAAAAAAAAAAAAAGTACACAGCAATATGAGATTTTGAAGGAGTTTTTCCACCTACCCTAACTGTCATGAACTGGAATACAGGGTTGACACAGAGCTAGATAAGCATTTGAAAAATTAGTATATACATTTTTTTTTTGTTAATAACTGATTGCTTCACTAGATAAGACACTTCTTCCTCAGCTGGGATCATTTAGAACCCCAAAGTTCACTATATGGACAGAAATCCTGAAGTGTTTTCCTCAGGAAAAAAAAAAAAACCCTTTACGACTGAAGACAGACATGAACATCTTCGATGACAAGGCGGTGAGTAAATCTAATCTTTTAGTGTCATTGCCAGAATTAAATCTACAAGCAAATAAATGGGCAGGCTACTAGTAACAAAAACAGATACTGTTAATATACAGGATTAAGTGTTAAATGGCCTTCCATGTCTCTAGCGCCAACATTAGTTGTATTTATTGGAGTATGATTGCATTGCCCCCCTCTGGGCACACAGAGAATGCTCTGCCAGACATTGTAATGAAAACAGAACAGGGTAGAAGATTAATTTTATAAGTATTGGACATATCCAGAGAGTTATTGGCTAGAAAAAAATATATTTACACTACACGCATGAACTTTCAAAAAAAGCTTTTCCTTAGTGCTTGAGTCTGAAAAGTTATCTTTTTTTTTTTGGACATTTTGGTCATCGGTTAAATCTGAACTTTTTAACAATCTTCACATGAAACCCATTGAGAATTATGCTTAATTTAAAGTTACTGGATTAAAAAGTGAAAACACTTGACTGCCTAACTTTAATGTTTGACCTCAAAGTTATGACTGCAAAATAAAATGTAGAATGGACAAAATTAACAGACTTGTTACAAAAGCACTACCTTACAGGGTAATGAAGAAACAAACACCAGTTAGAACGTTCAACAAAATCATGTTTTATTTGTGAGGTACATGTCTCACTTCTGGCTTGACTCTGACTTGGAGGCTCTCAGAGAGGAGAGACGGCGTCTCTTAGCAATCTGTACTTGACGTTTTTCTTTGGCCTCCTATAAAATAAAAGAACATTGATATATTAAGCTTTTACCACATACTTTATTTACACAAGTGTGCTTTTTCAATAATTCCATTGAGGCATCTGCTTTCCAAAAGTCAACAAAACTTTGATACACATAGCTAGAATACACTGTATGAAGACACCATCAATTAGACTCCTAACGAAATGAAAACGGGCACGGTACCTTCATCCTCTTGGCCAGCAGTTTGGTGTATTCTGCAGCCTCCTCCTTGTTCTTCTGTGTGCGCTGCCTCTTGAGAGCAATGCGTCTGCGCTTGTGCTGCAGCACTCTGGGTGTAACCAGGCGCTGAATCTTAGGGGCCTTAGACCTGGGCTTCTTACCTATCCAAAAACAAAAGGAAACCACTTGTGACGAGATCTGGGTGGAAAGATGTTTGGTAAACATCACTCCGAAACATTTACCCTCCAGCTTATTTATAAGGAGCAGTATCACAAAAAGTTAAGTCAAATGAGTTGAACGCTTGTAAACCCAACAGGGCATTTGCATCAAGACCCTATCACAATTTTGTAAATAATGCACTGCAGAAAGTTTGACAGAGCATTTCAGTACAACCAACCACTAATAATATAAATGGTGTTGTTATCCGGTTAGCTGCTCCACTGTTGCTGTTGGCACCTCACATACTCCCCCCTTTTAAGCTACTGATCAGCCAGAAAGGGCTTGCAGTGTGCCACAAAAATAATCAGTGACATACTAATTTGTGACTTAAGTCAGGTTAGCAGGCTCAGTCTCACATTGATATTTTCTCAACACATCATGAGAAATACTGAGCTTAAGCAGTCATACCTTCTTTAGTGAGAGGTCTCCTGACCACATACTTCCTGACATCATCCTCCTTGGACAGGTTGAAGAGCTTACGGATTCTGCTAGCCCTCTTGGGTCCCAGGCGGCGAGGGACAGTGGTATCAGTCAGCCCAGGAATGTCCTTCTCACCTGAAGGAGAGGAAAACCTAATCAAACAGAGGCTATAAAACAGGCCCTTTATGGCAAAGATCTTGCACAACACTTGCATAGAGTGCCTGCTACCATTAACAAACAATATGCAAAGAAATAATTTTGACAGAGCAATGCAGTACAACCAGCCACTAAGAACAAGATCAGGTCGTTATCCGTTAGCAGCTCCACTGTTGCTGTAGGCACCTCTGTCCCCCCTTTGAGGTTACTATTCAACCAGAAGGGTTTGCTAGTGTGCCATCTATTAATCAGTCCATTTGCACTATGGCTCTTAAAATTAAAAATCTGCCATTACTCAGCACAGTTTCAGATCCTATTGACTTCTATTATATTTGACCATGCAAGTTTCTATGGGACCTAAAACATTGGTAACCAACATTTTGCTAAATATTTTTTGTGTTCCACAGAAGAAAATCAGTCATAGAGGCTTGTAAATGACAACCAGCATCATTGCATTTTTGACAGGAATGAAAGCGATGCTGTGAGGGATAAGTACAGTGCTCTCAATAGATTGTATGGTTTAACATCATATCGACGGTTCAGTTGACTAATGTCTTTCCAAAAAAAAAAAAAAAAAAAAAAGTCAGTTCACAAAAAAAAACATAGCTGTGGGAAGAGAAAAAAAACAAAAAAAAAAAAAAACAACAACAACAACAACAACAACAACAACAACAACAACAACCATGTACAACTGTAAGTCTATCCCTCACAGCCTCATCTTCATTTATTTTAAATTTAACATGGCATTTATTCTTTCAAACGATTGCTCCACTTCCCAAATATACATTTCCTGCTAATTTACTCATCTTCATGTCATCCAAGATGTTCATGTCTTCATTTCTTCAGCCGCAAAAAAATGAAGTTTTTTTGAGAAATACATTACAGGATTTTTCTCCATATAGTGGACTTTTAACGGTGCTCAAAAAATTGAAGGATAAAAATCCAGATTTAGTGCAGCGTCAAATCGGCCGAGTAATAATAGTCTTATCTAGCAAATAATCGGTTATTTTGAGGAAGAAAAAAAACTTGACCTCAAATGCTCATTTTGTCTAGCTTTGCTATGCAGAAATACTCTGTGCATCATAAATGTTTGATTTACATCATAAATACTCTGTGCACTTTAGTACAGTTAGGGTATGTCAAAGCCCCCCCCCCAAAACTTATAAAACTTATTTCTTGTGACTGAAAAAAGGAGGATATTAATATTTTGAATGACATGGTGGTGAGTAAATCAGGAAGTTTGTATTCTGAAAGCGCAGTAATCCTTTAAAACAAAGTGGATCCAGAGCTGTGTACAATCAAGTATTAAATTAGAACTATACTCACCCTTTCTGACAATCACCAAGTTGAGAACGCTAAGGTTGGCGTCAACAATGCAGCCGCGGACAGACTTGCGTTTACGCTCACCAGTACGGCGAGGGCGGTAACAGGAGTGACCCTTGCTGAGGAGGAGACGCACACGTCCATGGGTCAGCACACCCTGCTTCATGGGGAAGCCCTGTTTGTCATTGCCTCCGCTGATGCGCACAACGTAGCCCTACATCATAAACACAGTTTATGCCAATGTTAATGTCAGTTTGAAGTAGTAGTTTTTAAAGTTACAAATGCAGCTGCGCACATTGTGGTGGCAGAAAAACACTGCTAACAAGTGGAGGGAAACAGGTAATATCCAATTAGAATTAGAGAAAAAATGTTTTGTTGTCCCTTTGGCTGTTAGAATTTGACGGTCATCAAAAACACCATTTGAAGCTGAATGCATACATTTAAACAGACAGTCTATAGATGAAACATACTATGATTACCATACTCTTAAAGCATAAATTTGTTTGACATTGTATTACAGCTACAGCATTAAATACTATTAATACTTATATTTTACATAACATTTACCCATTTTCTCACACAATTCAGATTTTTTTTCCTTTTATATCTATATTATAAGTTTATATCTCCTAGCTCAAAGTTTATAACTCAATCTAATTGTACAATAGTAAGCTTGTCAATTCCGAGGAAAAAATCCTAAAAGTGTGGGCTATAAACTCGTTATTTAGAGTCGAGGGGAAAAAGAAAATGACAAGTTGACTTTTCTTATCAGAATTGCTAAATAAAGTCAGAATTTTGATATATAAATTTTAGTCTTTTATTCAATGGCTTCCATAGGCTGCTACTTAAAAACTGTCATTTTCTGCCACTAAATAAGCCCCAATGAAAGCAACTTGAAGTTGACACCTTTGTATAATTCTCTAAACAATTCACTGCAGAAAGTTTGACAGAGCGATACTGTACAACCAGTCACCAATAATACAAACTGGTTGTTATCCAGATAGCCGCTGCACTGTTACTGTTGGCACACTGTCCCCCTTCAAAGCTACAGATCAGCCAAAAAAGGTAATCGCTAATGTGCCACAAAAATAAACAAGGCTCATTAGGCAATCAATTGCTTAAGATTATGATTTCATTACATTAAAGGACTTTAAATGTTTCTTTTTTTTAATCAGTTTTAAATGATACACACTACACAAATGGAATACACTACACAACACATTTGCACAGTGTTGCCGAACAGTTTTATTGAGAATTTGGCTGCACTAAAATGCAGTATGTGAACACAGAAGCAAAACAATATGACGCACTGATGTCATGAATGCACTAATTAGCATATGACTTCATCTAGCGACACTTGGTGACTTTTCAACCACGGTTTTCCTACTTTATATAAAAAAAAAAGTTGGCAACACTGCATTTACGGTTGATGAGACGCTGCTAGTTCAAAGCAGCACAAGCAAGTTTGCAGATTTTGAGCAGCTGACAGATTTTACAGTAAATTGCAGTGTATTAAAAGGTAGAGATTTTTTTAGCTTCATACTATGATTTTATCCAAGTAGAGGATGGCATATTTGATATTTTGAGGCTTTTTTTTTAAAAAAATAATAAATTTCCTTTGACACTCCCCCCACCCCATTTTTTTTTCCATTTAATTTGGAATGACTTAAAAGTGTGAGAAGCCATTTACCACATGATGCCAGGTTTTTCAAAGTTAGCAAGAGTAAAATGACTAGCGTTTAAAATCTATACACACTTTAAAAGTTGCTTAGTGTATTTAGATCTCTAGTCAAATGCACAGCCTTAATCTGAAGGCACTGATCGAGCCTTTATGCTTTACACGAAACATTAAAATGCTAAAAAATAAAACTGGCAATGATTCAAGTTGTAATTACGTACCTTCCACTCATCACCCAGAGAGTCTGCAGCCACCTCTGCGGACATACGCTTTTCATAGAATATCCTTAGTTTGCGCTCATCATCAACTTCTATCAGTTTTTGGCAGCCAGTGGCGGGGAACGAGATGTTCAGCTAGTTGGACAAGTGAAAAAAAAAAATACAGATAATTAAGCTGTATGCTAGTTATAACTGTGATATACAAACCTAAGCAAATAACGTCAAATTGGGCAGGATTGTGAGGTCTTCATCTGACACGTCTTTGCTAGCTAAACAAGCGCTAATGCTACACCAGTGGATGTTAGTTTGACATTCAATACAAGACTTCTTAAACGTGTTTTAACGCTGTACTTACAGTTAAAACAAAGGCGATTAAGCTGATTAATTACCCTCAGTTTGCAGAAACTCTTTTAGTTTTCTAGTGTGTTCACTGCATGTGTATTCCGGGCGCTGCCATGTTGCCGCACTTCAACCGCTGTGCTTTCTAACCTAACAAAATCAACATCCATCCCTTATACTATTTGGGCCTAACTCGATTATCAAAAGCTCGTTCGGTTGTTTTGAGCCTACTAAATTGAACTACTACGATATTTCGAGCACATTGTGAACCGTAAAACCTATAAAATAGCTTTTTCAGTCCTCCTACCTTCATTATGGAGGACTTTCTCGCCTGGAGTCCACCACCGAAAAGAGAACGGATATCCGACTCGTAGTCTCACATAGACTTCCAGGTTATCGCGAGAATACGTTTTGACGTTTGAAACAGCAGGCGCAAAGTACGGTTTGAGAGGAAAATAGTGTGGGCTAGATGTGCACTTATAGTACATAGGCTACAAGACGAAAATATAAACATAAATATTTTTCACAAAAGATAGAAACATGGAAGATGTTAAAACAGGTAAGTTGGTAAGTTACGTTATAGTAGGCTACTATTTAAATATAATTTCATGTTACACTGAATGTGTTACGTTAAATGCTGAATAATTTGCTTAGTGACCTTTATAAGGCAAAATATACTTTTTATATAAATCATAATTTTATATAAATGATCTTTTTTATCGCAAATATAGCACGATTTCTGTATTTCTATGCGGAGCTTAACAACTCTTTCTGTTGCCCTTAAATTTTTACACTTTTTTTTTTTTTTTTTTTTTTTTTTTTTTTTAAAGTGCTCTTGTATGAACTCATGTTTCTAGTTTAGTTGTAGTGCTGGACAACGATTAATCGCAATTAATCGTGTCCAAAATAAGTTTTTGTATACATAATATATGTGTGTACTATGTATTTATTGTATATATACAAGTGCACACACATATTTATATTTTTAAGAAAAATATCTTTATATTAAATATGAATATATGTAAATAATTTATACTGTAAAAAAAACATAGCCTATATATTTAAAATATATAGGCTACTGTATGTATATGTCTTTATATATAAATAATAAATATACACAATACACACACACCTATATTATGTACACAAAAACTTTTATTTTGGATGCGATTAATCGTTCTAGTATAATTTCTAGTGTTCGGATATAATACATCGGTTTTATGACATGCACGGCTTATGTAAAAATATGTTTACATCAAATATTTACTATTCAACAGCACGGAAACAACAATTAGTGACCTAAGAAACTAACACACAAACAGGCTTGTTTTATTTTATTACTTTTGTTTTATTTCCATTTGTGCTTTTGTAGTTGTGTACAAACAATCCTTTTTCTCTTCTTATAATTACCCACTGCACACTGGCTAGTGCACAAAAATAGGCTATAAAGATTTTATCGCTTTTGAGGGTACTGATGAACGCTTGGATCAACCAGCACGGGACCGTTACGATGTGAATGTTGTCCTTCTTTTGTTTTGCATTGACAGTCCTCTATTATTTTCACAACTTTTGTCATTTCTGTGTTGTCAGTGCATTTTAGTTTCACAGTCTTGGACGTTATGATAACTGGTGAGCAGACAGAACATGGAAAGGAACCTCCTTCATCCCCACCAGAGGGCGACGTGTCACATTTTCCAAAACAGAGCTTGTTCTGGAGCTCCAGCGTTTCGCAGTTTTCATGGAAGATCCTCTGTGAAATACAAAATGTTGTTTTACATTTACAAAACAAAACATTGCTTATTCAATATAACAAAAGTAAACTAACATTGAAATTCCCTGCCCACAGACAGTCCGTACCTGAGAGAAAGTGAACGAGCGACACCTTTCCTGACGGACCTCGACGTTCTTAATTGGCAGAACGTATCTGAAGTCTGATTTTCCACGAAACATGAACTGATTCCAGAATCCTTTCGCGCTTGTAGAGGATGACCTGTGAGCTAAATTCACGACTGGGTTGGAGATCTTAGCATTGTTCTGAATGCTTATACGCAAAAGTTCGTTTGAATTTTCTTGAGTTACATTTCCCAGCATCACCGCTCTACTCAAATGTCCAATCCTGCTGCCCCCATTTGAATCGGGTAGTGAAACTTCACGAGATCCTCTTTGATGTGACTCAAACTTTTTAGCCAAACGTGATTGAAAGAAGATGCCGAATACCTGCATTTGTAAGGTAAAAAATAAAATGAAATGAGCGAAACGCATGTTTTCAATACGGAGGATCGCAGAACAAATGCAAGGTCAGTGCAAGCGGCGTTTGCTACAGTACCAGGTGTGAAACCAAATGTTACCGACACCTTCTTAGACATCAAAAACGCAAGACCTAAGGTACTATATATATTGCGTTTTATTAGTCTTTCTTCCTTTTTTTTTTTTTTTTTAAAGTAGGACCCTTAATGGCATGGATGTTTTATTACCAAAGCACCATACGAGTGACATGAATAAAAGTCAATACACCATTTCAAATGAATTTTATTCAATCTAACAAAATAAATGAATGCCATATAATGCTATTAAATATTCTAGTCTTTTATATGAAGTTTAAAAAAATGTGAGTTTTAATTTCAAACTTTTGGAGCCTTGGTGTTGCCGACTTTACATTTTTAGAGTTTTAATTTCAGCACATCTACAGTAGGTCGCCGTGATTTTGCCAAGTAAGACATGTTCCTTGTGCTGTAGTGTGTCAGTAAAAAATACCAGTTTACATTTCCAAACATTCATTTTGCCATTAATTGTAATATTCCAGTAATTTTGTATTTATTTTATTTTATTTTATTTTATTTTGTACACATTTTCAAGTGCCTAAAACTTTTAACAGTGCTGTAGCTTTGCAGGTAGATCTCTTGAAGCATCTTAGAGACATTGCCACAGTTCACACTTCTAGATTTAGTATGTCTCAGTTTGTTCTGTTTCTTTATGTCATTCCAGACAGACTGGATGATCATGAGGTCAGATCTCTGTGTGGAGCACTGGCTGTTCTCAGACTACTTGTGCAAACAAAAAAATCACTGGAATATTACAGTTAATGACAAAATGAAAGTTTGGAAATGTAAGCTGATATATTCTACTGATACACTACAGCAAAAGATAAAAATTACTGACTTAAAAACAATTTTACCTGGTGAAAATAGTGTTTACTTATAATACTTTTGGCCACTGTATTGTTTTAATTAGCCAAATTTTGGTTGTTTATGTGGTTTTTGGTATCCTGTGTAACAACAATATTAATAGGCCTTTTTTTTTTGGTGTCGAGAATCCCCTCACCTGGACAGTTTTCACATTTCCAGGGTTTTTCATAAGTGGAAGTCAAGTTTTATAGTGTTGAATGGAAACCACAAAAAAAGAAAAAAAGAAAAAAAATAATATATATATATATATATATATATATATATATATATATTTTTTTTTTTTTTTGTGTTTTTTTTTTTTTTGCAAAATCATTTGCTCCAATAGCAAAAGGAAAAAATCTTTGATAGGTTTTCTATGACTTTCCAAATAAGGAAAAAATATTAAGAGATTGATTATGATCAAAATGTTGCCATCACTCCCTCAGCCTTTGCATTGACATTATTCTCCTAAGAAACTAGTTAACGAAAGTAATTGTGAGCATTGTAATGTTTAAAACCACTGTCTTAACAAATGTCAGCAGAACAGGAAGATTTTAAAATGAGCGGTTCATTCATAAATCTGTCAAATCACTGTGGAAATACCACCAGAAGACAGCAAACACTGCGCTAAAATAGGGTGGGGCTAAATAAGGCCAATTAGAAACACTCACACAATGGCATTAATTACTTATATGTATTTTAATGCCTAAATGTATCTGTTTATAAATGTACATTACATTAAAAAATATGAAAATATTATAGAAATTGCTAGATTAAGAACTGCTGATTTGTGTCAGGGTTGAAAGTGTAGGCCTAAGGCAGTGACAGACCCATAAAAGCTCTCAATTAGTCTGTCACGGCATCAGCATTAATGAAAATCACACTAAAGAGATCAAAAGATCATTTAACATAACAGAACAATAACACCATCACCAATCCACATTATTATGTGTCAGAATAGGACAGGTGATTGAAAAATTAGTGGGGCCTGTAGTTTAAAAGTTCAGTTCCTCATTGATTTTTTTAAATTGAATTGGCATGCTGTGTTCAAGGAGCAAAGTTTCTGTTTAGACCCAGTCCCATCAGTGGTTGTAACTGGTGCTACTACCTCAAAGTAGATCGCCATTGCTAATACTTTACCTTACAGTACTGCTGACACAGAAATTAGATTTTACACTTTTTTGTAAAAATATGTCCATTCATAAAAACATGTCCCAATAAAAACATTTAACAGGTAGATGAAAAAAAGAGTCTTAAAATTTCTAAAAAATAAAAATCTGCACTTGTCTGACTGGTTGGATCAGCAGCCAGGTGTGTGCGTTGCCTGTATTAAGTGGTATGCAGACACACCTGTTTCCAGGAGGTCTCCACTTCGTAGTGAACGTGTCCTATATGCCACATATTCTGAGCAGAACAGAACCCAGGTGAAACATCTGAACTTCTGAGAAGAAAGGACAGGCAAGAGGTTTGTTTTTTTAAATAAGTATCTATGTAGATGAATTTGTTTTTTAGATTGTATTTCCATATACTGTATTTCCTTATATATATAGTGTTTATGTAAAATTGCGTTCTACATTATGTACTGTACATGTAATTGACTGATGATGATCATGTGATTCCAATTAGTTTGCAAACACAACATATTTGTATTATTGCTGTATTATTTTTCTTCACATACATTTAAATAAGGTAAATTTTTCAGAAACAGCCCTACAGTGTAATTATAGAGTACAAGATGTTTAATAAACCATGTGATTGTCCTTTACTGCTAATTTGCATTTGAGATTAACTCATTTGTGATGATATACTAAGAATATGTCAGTATTTTCTGGATCTTGGGTTTTCTGACAACCTGTTTTATTAGATCTTGTTTTACATTATGTAAGGGTAAGATGGCTGATCCTAGACCAGCTTTGCTGTATCTGTGTAGCTGGTCTAACTTCATTCCAACATTTTAGTTACCAGTGGTTTAGAATGACTGAAAACTGTTCCTTTTTCTACACTACCACTCAAAAGTTTGGAATACTTTTCAAATAACAAGGCTGCGTATTTTAAAATATAATTTATTCCTGTGATGACAAATCTGAATGATCAGCAGTAATTACTCTATTTAAATAAAAAAAAGCAAGTACAAAAAAAAAATCATTATAAAACATTTCTGCTTCAAATAAATACTGTACTTTTGAACTTTCTATTCACCAAATAATCCTGAAGTACCACATTTTTCACAAAAATATTAGTCAGCAAAAACTGTTAACTGTTTAACTGTCACACCCATGGACTATCATTGTGTTTGTTTTGCTGTTTCATTGTGCCCATATTTGGTTGTTTGTGTTCCTGCTCCTAGTTTGTTCATTGATTTTAGCTGCGTTCCTGTGATGGTGCTGGGAGGATATGGGTGTTCGAAGCCATTGGCCGGGCCATAGTCCCAGCTTGGGGTTAGCTGGAGAGGCCCAGTGCTTTTCACAAGGAGCTGGATGAGGATGACCCATAACTTCCTCTACCTCTAAATCGAAGTGCTCCGCAGTCAAACTTGTCATCTACACCAAAGTCACGCCCACCGGCCAATGCACTCTCAAGCCTGCCAGACTCTGTGCTCTCTGTAACCTCAGACCTAAAGAGGAGAAGAGAAAGAAGAGGCGATCTATGGCTCTAGCCCCTCACCAGAGTCGAGAGATGGCTCCAGCCCCTGACCAGAGTAGAGAGATGGCTCCATTCCCTGAACAGGGTCAAGAGATGGATCTAGCCCCGATCAGAGTTGAGAGATGGCTTTAGCCCCTGTCCAGAATCGAGAGATGGCTTTAGCCCCTGACCAGAGTCGAGAGATGACTTCAGCCGCTGACCAGAGTCGAGAGATGGCTCCAGCCCCTGACCAGAGTAGAGAGATGGCTCCATTCCCTGAACAGGGTCAAGAGATGGATCTAGCCCCGATCAGAGTTGAGAGATGGCTTTAGCCCCTGTCCAGAATCGAGAGATGGCTTTAGCCCCTGACCAGAATCGAGAGATGGCTTTAGCCCCTGACCAGAGTCGAGAGATGACTTCAGCCGCTGACCAGAGTCGAAAGATGGCTCTAGCCCCTGACAAGAGGTGAGAAAGGGCTCCTGTTCCCACATCCAACCGAGAGACACTCTGTTCCCATGTTAAGACCAGAGAGGGCTCCTGTTCCCAAGTTCAGCCCAGAGAGGGCTCCTGTTCCTACAACTGGCCCAGAGAGGGCTCCTGTTCCCACATCTGCTTCCGAGCTGGCTCCTGTTTCTACATCTAGCCGAGAGAGGTCTCCTGTTTCTAAATTAATCCCAGAGAGGGCTCCTGTTCCCAAGTCCTGCCCAGAGAGGACTCCTGTTCCCAAGTCCTGCCCAGAGAGGACTCCTGTTCCCAGGTCCAGCCCAGAGAGGGCTCCTGCATGAAAGCCGCTCCACCATGGCTCCCTGGACTGCCTGCTCCGCAATGGCCCCCTGAGCTCCCTGCTCCACCATGGCTCCCTGGACTGCCTGTTTCGCCATGGGCCCCTGATCTCCCTACTCCGCCATGGCCCCCTGAGCTGCCTGTTTTGCCATGGTCCCCTAAGAAAAGTTAATAATTGAACTCCAATAATAACTGATAAGAACTGAACAGCAAATCACCATATTAGAATGATTCCTGAAGAATCATGTGACTGGAGTAATGAGGCCAAAAATTCAGCTTTGCCATCACAGAAAATAATTTTTATTTAAAAATATATTAATATACAAATAGTTCTTTCAAATTGTAATAATATTTCACAATTTTGGTTTTTACTGTATTTTTGATCAAATGTACACTGCCTTAGTCAGAGACTCAAAACATTTAAAAAAGACTTAATTATTCGCAAATTTTGTTAGTGTATAACCAAACTTATTAATGTTTCAGACACTTGTAAAACAAACATCTGTATATTGTATATGTATAAAACGACTGATATATTTGAGTGCACCTGTGTATTTTGTGTTTTTCAATTAGTCTGTTTGCTTTCAGATATATAATGTCATTTCCTGGTGAATTCCTGTCAGAGGAGCAGTTTACCTGTTCTATTTGCTTAGATGTCTTCACCAATCCTGTCTCCATACCCTGTGGCCACAGCTTCTGCTCATCATGCATCACGTCCTACTGGGAGGGCCAGGGGAAAAGCTGCTTCTGTCCTTTGTGCAAGGAAAGCTTCCGCAAGCGTCCTGAGCTCCACATCAATCACACGCTCAAGGAGATCACAGAGCAGTTTAAACGAATGGCTGAGACCACGTTGACTGCATCTAGGAGCACACCTGCAGATTTACCCTCCAACCCTTTCTCTGCACCAAAACCTGGACCGCAGCACAGGTCGGTAGCGCTGCCCAGTGGCCTCCTGCCAGAGATGAGGAATCGCTTCCAAAGAACATCTTCCAGCGAGCCTTTGGCATCCCATGATGCCCAATCTCTCCCTCCTGCCAAGGCACCTAAGCGAAACTTTAGTGTGAGTGCAGCAGGTTCCAATGGGCCACAGTGTCCCAGACATGGGCATAGTTTGGAGCTACTCTGCAAGACTGATCAGACATGTATTTGCAAAACATGTGCAGAGAGGGAACATTATGGGCATTCTGTGATAGAAGCCAAGAGAGAGATGAATATTAAGAAGGTTAGTGTGAGAATGTATGTGAATGAGAAGTAATATCAATGTAGGGCTGAAAGAAAGTGTTTATTTGTGTATGCGCCCATGTTAACAATTTGTGTCTCTGCTCAGTCCCAGTTGCGTATCTTGGAGGTGGAGCTACAAGGTTTGATCACAGTCAGAGAGAGGAAGATAGAGGAGATCCAAACATCACTTGCAGAAATTCAAGTATGTGTATCCATGTCATACTAACATTTTAAAAGAATAGTTCCAATACACTCGTTGTAGTCCGTTACTATTTTATGTTTTGGAGAAACTAACAAAACAAAATGCACCATAGAGGTCTGTATATTCTAAAGGTAAGGTTAAAAGTAATAGTTCACCCAAAAATAAAGACAGTGTCATCATTTACTCAACTTCAACCTGTATGAGTTTATTTTTTCTGTTGAACACAAAGGAAAATATTTTGAATGTTTTATTGCTTTAAAAAAATGTGCAAACAAGGCAAAAAGGGTCTATTGTTAATAGTTTAGCATGCATATAGAAGCACAGATCATAAAGAAACAAAAAAAAAAAACAGGTCTCTTATGGTCAATGTGACGAATCCCAAACTTGTTTAAAATTTGCTTAGGAAAATCTTTAATCCTCATGTGCAAATAACCGATCATGTGGATTCCCATTGAAATGACTGGATTTTACCTGCGTAAATACTCTGAAGACATGTGATTGCACATTTAGTGTTCTGAAGCCATACCGGTCAAAATTCACAAATATTTCCAGTGAGTAATGACTTAAATTCAGTTCTGCTCTTTACACAATGCTATTATATGGATTCAGAAGACCAAAAGCCATATTGGCTGCTTTTATGGTGTTTTTAGTCATTACACAGACTAACTGTCAAGATCCAATTAACTGTTGCTGCATGGAAATCTGTGTGTGAATATTTTTCAAAATACCTTTTTGTTCCATAGAAAAAGTCATATGGGTTCAAAAGGACATGGTTTCCTCATTCTCTTAATTCTTCTAATTTTCTACTATGTTCTTCATTCTCTCATTTGTTTGCTGTAAGGTGAATGCAGAGCAAGAGAAAGCATGTACTGTGAGTATGTTTGCTGAGTTGATGCAAGCCATTGAGAAATCCCAGGCTGAACTTCTTGAGGTGGTAGAGATGGGACAGCGGGCTGCAGAACTTCGCTCTCAGGCCTTCATACGTGAGCTGCAGGCGGAGATCTCTGATCTTAGAAATAGATGCAGCACCCTCACTCAGTTTACCCAGTCCCAAGATCATGTTTCCTTCTTCAAGGTCTCATTTAAAACCAAACTTAAATTGTTTGTTTTATATCCCAATATGTAATCAAAATTGAATTTACTGCTGTTTCTTTTCAGGCATATCCAGCCTACAGTAGTTTACCTGAGACAAAGAGCTGGGCAGAAGTGGCCTTGACCCCTGATCCCACTGCTGGGGCAGTGCAGAGAAATGTCACTCAGATGGTGAAAGAGTTTCAGGAAGCCCTGAAGAGACTGTCAGCGATCTGTAAGAAAAAGTTCCTTCATGAACTGCTGTTTAACAGAATACTTACATGCACTGCCATTGCAGTTCCAAACCCATATGATTTTTTCCTGTAGACTGGAAGGTTAATAACAGAATTTTCTTTTTCATTTATTTGTTCAAATTATTAAGGTTTAAATATATTGTTAATGTGAAGTGAATAGAATGATGAAATCTCTGAATCAAGAGCACTTTAAATGCTTTACCAAACCATTTCATTTACAGATTTTAAGACCAGTATTTTAATCTTTGCATGTTTGCATCACTGTTTTTTTCAGTTGTGTTAATGGTTTATATTGTTCTTGCTGTCAGGTTTGCGCCCTTCCACAGGAATCCCACAGGAAATATATCAACAAAGTAAGTTTTTTCCCTCTCTTTTTACCTGTCCAGTCCAATTTCAGCTTCCGCTCACAGTTTTAAGCGCTAGAGGCTTAATCACAAAAATTGCTGTTGAGTTTTAATTTCACTACAGAGAACTGCATTTTCTCTGTTATAATCCACCTTTCAAAGCAAGATTCAATACTGATCTTATAATTTAAACTTTAAAGGCATTTTTGCATATAAATATTTTTCGCCATTATGACAAATTATTTGCAAAAGACAAATTAAGTGGAAATGTGCTATAAACAAAAAAAAAGTGAATTTTAATAAAATGCTGAAAATGTCTGTTTTCATATATGTTTATATACTATAACAACATACACTACAGATTTTTTCCACGATTTTGAAAAAAGTCTCTTGTGCTCACAAAGGCAAAAATACAGTAAAAAAGCAATATTGTTTGATATATATTACAAAGTGTATATATTGCATTTTAAAATGATTAAAATTGAATATATGTAAAACTATAATTAATTTCTGTGAAGGCAAAGTTAAATCTTGAGCAGCATGTATAGCATGATCCTTCAGAAATCATTCTTATATGCTGATCTGATGCTCAAATATTATTAATGGTTATTGTTATTATCAGGTTATAAACTGTTTTTGCTCCAACCTTTTGACCTTTCATAGATATGCTTGGAGTGACTCTTGTACAAAGCCACTTATATATTTTTCTTCTTCTTTCTTCTAACTGTAGAAGTGTGGAAAGTGCAGGAATATGCAAGTATGAGATCATTTTCTTTACCCTGCACATCATTCGATACATACAGTTCCTTGCGAAAGTATTCATACCTCTTCATTTTTTTTTCACATTTTATATTGCTGCCTTATGTTAAACTGCTTTAAATTACTTATTTTTCCATATCAATCTACATTCCATCCCCCACAATGACAAATCAAAAACAGAATTGTCACAACTTTGTAAGTGTGTTAAAAAAAAATGAAATAAAGTACATTGCATAAGTAGTCATACTCTTAGCTGAAGCACCTTTACAGCCTCAAGTCTGTTTGGTATGCCATAAAGCCCAGATTGGTGGATAGTTGCAGTGATGTTTGTCCTTCTCTAAGTTTCATATGATTATGGAGCTCAACTAGAGTGATCATCAGGTTCTTGGTCACCAGTCTATTGCTCAGTTTGGCCAGGAGGCCAGCTCTGGGAAGAGTCCTGGTTGTTTCAAACTTCTTTCATTTAGGATAATGGAGACTGCATGCTTCTGTGAACCTTTAATGCAGTTGAATTTCCCCAGATGTGTGTCTTGATGCAGTCCTGTTTCTGAAATCTACAGAGAATTTTTTTTTTTTTTAACCTTAGGGCTTGGTTTTTGCTCTGATATGCATTTTCAGCTGTTAGAATTTTTATTAAGATGTGTGTGCCTTTCCAAATCATACCCATTCAATTGAATTTGCCACAGGTTAACTTCACTGAAAGTGTAGTAACATCTACAAGAGATATGAATGTTCCTGAACTAAATTTCAGCTGTCTCAGATAAGGGTATGAATACTTGTGCAATTAAATCATTTAAGTTATTTATTTTATTTACTTTTTTTAATACATTTGGAAATATGTTAAAAACCTGTTTGTTTTGCCATTATGGTGTATGGAGTGTGGATTGATGTAGAAAAAAAAATCCTTTAAAGTAGTTTAACATAAGGCAGCAACACAACAAAATGTGAAAAAATGAATGCTTTCGCAAAGCATTGTATTTGTCACCACTTTTATTAGTATGCCTTTAAACAACTTTAAACAAGCTTTTCAACTGTGTTCTGTTTCTCTCCTCAGTGGACGTGACCCTAGATCAAAACTCAGCCCATCCGCGTCTGATTATCTCTGAGGATGGTAAACAGGTGCACTGCAGTGACCGCTACCAATTGGTGCCAGACACAATTGAACGGTTTGATCGTGTGGTGTGTGTGCTTGGCCGCCAAGGTATCAGCTCTGGCTGCCATTACTGGGAGGTTGTGGTGGGTGAGAAAACAGACTGGGATTTGGGCATTGCTAGTCGCTCCATTAACAGGAAAGGAAAAATAGCCGCAAACCCAGCTAATGGATTTTGGTTTCTAAGTCTCCGGGACAAGCATGAATATGTCTTTCGTACAGAACCATCAACGACTATAGTCGTACACCCAAAACCACAGCGTGTCGGCGTGTACGTGGACTACGAGAAAGGTCAATTGTCATTTTATAATGCAGATACAAAGTCACTGATATTTAACTTCACAGACACCTTTGTAGATACTTTATATCCTTTCTTCAGCCCATGCACCAACAAATCTGGCAAAAATGATGCTCCCCTTATCATATGTCCTGCCTCTCCTGCCAAACACAAGCTGGCTGAAAGAATGAAAGAATAGTGAGATGAAAACAACAATATAGCTCAGAGGGTTTGTTTAGTTTATTATTTAATTTAGAATTTTCAAAATTAATATGGTTTTCATTTACAATCCATGTGATCATTTCATTGGTTTAATGATTTTACATATATTCAACAAAACATTAAACAGTTACCCCTTATAGACTATAGACTATTAAAAAGTCTTTAGATTTAACAGGTGTTTTGAGAAATATTAAAAATTTGTTTTTGGGTTTTTTTTTGGACAAAAATCAGTTTCATTTTACGTGGTGCGGGTCACCCACCATGTTGAGATCACATGACCAGCTGTATCTCGCAATTGTTACTTAAAATAATAATATTATGTTTACTTCATATACGTTTTTTATGTTAAAAAGGTATACCTTTTTTGATATAACTAAAACAATAATAAGACTTATGAACTGCAAATGATTTAATGTGACACGGAATACAACATTGGATGGTGATGGTGATCTGATTGTAAAATAAATAACCTCCCATTAGTATTTGACCAAGCATAGAAAATGTATAATATTTAAATATGTGTTCTGTACATTATAGTAAAGCAAATAAATGTGAATATACAGTAGGCAACTGCATCTCTTCTGTTTCTGAGTTGTCTTTACTCTCTGAATCTCTGTAGAACAATGTAATGGGATTATAGTCCTGCAAGACAAACCAGAGACTAAAAGGTTTTTAAAAGAATGTGCAATACAGCAGTTTTTGCAAGTTATGTAAATGAAACGTCTGTCAATAATTACTCACGTCATGTCACTCCAAACCCATAAGACCTTTGTTCATCTGCGGAACACACATTAAGATATTTTTGATGCAATCCGAAAGCTTTCTGATCCTAGACAGCAACAGTACTATCACGTTCATGGCTCAGAAAGGTAGTAAGGACATCATTAAAATAGTCCATGTGACATTAGTGGTTCAACCCTAATTTTATGAAGCTTAATTTTATGAATTTTACAATTGCACTGCTAGGTGATGCCACTGTGGTCACCAGCTCAGCTCAGTTCGAAGCCAGTGATAGTCAGATTCTGCTGGGGCACAGTCCCGGACCCCTTGCCTCCACATTTCGTGTATAATAAGAGAGAGGTATAAAAAGAGAGCCAGACGTTAAGTAACCATCAGTAGCCAATGGCTGCGGCTCTTTTCTTGTGACTGCGCGCAGCGTCAGACCTGCTGCAC
Organism: Cirrhinus molitorella; assembly: GCA_033026305.1. NCBI lineage: Eukaryota > Metazoa > Chordata > Actinopteri > Cypriniformes > Cyprinidae > Cirrhinus > Cirrhinus molitorella. The sequence goes on from CM065120.1 coordinate 32,478,949, forward strand.
GCTGCGTTCGAAGGGACTGATGGCACAGAGCTTCAGGCAACGCCACAAACCTGCTTCCACTGCACGCTACATTCAAGACAGGTAAGTTTGATTTTCAGTGAATTTCCGATGAATATTATTTTGACAATATATCAAAATAACAACTATATGTGTATAGTCTGTGTGCACACGCACCTTTTCAAGCTATCCTCACTGTAAATTTTCATTTTTGTTTTCTTAAGTGGGAGCTATTAATAGAAGCATCAAAATTCCGTTCTAAACTCGGTCTGTTATTAAATAGTTATACATAAACTACACTGCAATCTTCAGAAGACATTTCCCCCTAGGTGTAGCTATTTATAATTCTGTCTATTAGGCGACAAGTCAAACGTAAGATTATTATACAAAATGTACGCATTTTTGGCTGAACCACTACTCGAGTTGTTTTTTTTTTCTTTCTGTCAGTTGTGCCAAACGGGACACTGGCACGCGATGCTCAGTGTTGTCCCATTTCTACACCGAGCATAACATGCTGTACTTTAATAAATTATAAACGAGAGATGCCTTGTCGTGAGGCGCTGCCTTCGAAGGGTTTGTTTATCCGGCAAAGGCGGACTCCTCAGGGACCGCGTATATCTGGTACAGACATCTCTATAACTTGCATCGCCCATCTCAGCGATTATTGTTGCATAAGCCGCTTTTTTCTTACCGTCATATTTGACGTGATTTTGCAGGGGTGCTTTAGAAGAATGGCTGGGAATAAGTCAGTCAGGATGAGCGCGGTATCATAAGCCTCTTTAGTTTGAATGTGAGTGTCATTCTATGAAATAACCTTGACTGAACTGCCGTAATGACCCCGATTAAAGCCAAAGATTTTCATGTGAAATTGCTGTTTATGTCACTATTAATCAGGATGGGTCTGGAGTCCCATCTGCGCGCATGATCTACAAATAAATCTACAGGAGGGGAAATCAGGGACGGGTTTACCTCTGCAGTTTTGTACATAGAGTTCTGCACCCAGGTACACCCTGTGTGATTACAACAGCTTGCAAATTGGCAATTTGGAGAATTCATTCAATAATTTGCCAAAACAATTTTGTTATCTGCTATTTATTGATGCACACAGTATTAAAAAGTGTTTAGACTTGTGAAATATTAATAATGTTTTTCTAAGACAAAAATCAATTTCATAGAGGGTTTGCACATATGTCACGATTTGGTCAGCCATATTGGCGATACTCGGATGTAAACAACAGCATGGATTGCACGGTTAATGTACTACTGAATACGTTATTCTTCTAATTTATGCTGTGTAAACCATGAAAAAAAATTGTGGAAGCTGCTAAATCATATAGAGAAGGACATATGGTGGATAATTGGTTGGTTCAGGGTAACCGTGCCTAGTGTGAGTACACCCTTAGTAAGCAGGAAAGTGTGCAATATTTTAACAAACTAAAGTTAATAGGTGGTAAAGATACGCACAAGCAGTATTAATTAAGATATTATCCTAATATTTCACCCTACCTGACCAAAAAATTATAAGAACAAAATACATATGTTTCAAGATCCTTGCCCTGGAAATCCTATCTCAGTTTGACCGACCATAAATGCCTTTTGTTCCTTTTCTGCACTCTTTTTTGTACTCCAAATGTTTTTCCCAGTTTCAACTGATTAGTACAGCCCAAAACATGACAATAATTGACCATTTTCAGCAGCAGTAATAAGCAAAATATGCTTGTTTTGTTCGGTTCAGTGGCATTTTTTATATTCAGTGCCGCCAACACTCTATTTTATGTGGTGTGGGTCACCCATCATGGGTGCAGCCATGTTGAGACTACACGACCAGCTGTATCTTGTAATTGTTAGTTAAATAATAAAATTATGTTTAATTTAAATACTATTTTATGTTATGTTTTACCTTTACTTCCATTATATGGATATGTGTTGTATGAGGCAAATAAAAACATTAATAAAATGATAATGAAAATAAATCAAAACATAAACAGCTTCAATATGAAACAACAGCAGTAAAATGTGTGCACCCATGCTGAATGGTGTAAGTATAAAGTGTAAAACTGATTTGGGGGCAAATAAGGAAGCATCTGAATGGGGTTTTGGCCTAATAACAAGCCTCATGAATGATTATTTAGATGATCTGCCATATTAACCTCAGTTACTACTGTGAACTAATTGATGAAAATAAAGCATTACAGTTGTGGGGGATCTCCATCCTGTGGTGTTCAACCCAGCAGGCCCATACTGCAAAGTCAATGAAATGCAAATCAAGAATGCTCATGGGATGAACAAATTAATAATTTAGAAGTTGGGGAAATAACATGCATGCAATTTAAAACACATAGCCCTACTGCCTAAAACATTATCCTATACATCATTATTTTACATTACAAAATGATCATAGATACATAATTTACAGAAATCTTCTCTTCCCATCTTCTCTTCCTCTGCAGGGGTCATTCTCTCTGACTCAGTGTCTGTTATTTAGAGATGATAACAAATTGATGCAATCATCATCCCTGGATTTCCCTGGCCTTATGTTGACATGGCAACAGGAAGGAAAAGTCAGTGTCTTTTCTGTGTTCATAATGACTGAATATGCGTGTCTATATATTTTTTTACATAATAGATTGATTTCAACTAAATGTGCATTATATATTTATACATTTATGCTTTCTTGTCGCCTCTTAACACTTCCAGAGTGTGTTTGTTCTAACAGCTCTCCCACACTGGGTTCAGCGTGCATTAATCATCTCAGCATGTATCTTCTGGTCCAATATCCATCTCTGTGATCTTAACCCCACCCTTGTTTTCTCTTCGCCAGGCTCCACTTCAAAAGGTGGAGTACGTTTCCCTGATGATGATGAAGATGCTCCCATTAACAATAGCTGTGATGAAAAGCTTCAGGATAAAGTCATCACTGCTCTGCCAGAGCCTGATGGCGCATATCTTGTTAAGGTGAAAGAAATCATTTTCCAAAAATAACTAAAAATAAAACAAGCAAAGAAAAAATCATATAGTATATACAGCATCTCACAGAAGTGAGTACACCCCTCACATTTTTGTTAATATTTTATTATATCTTTTCATGCGACAACACTGAAGAAATTACACTTTGCTACAATGTAAAGTAGTTAGTGTACAGCTTGCATAACAGTGTAAGTTTGCTGTCCCCTCAAAATAACTGAACACACAGCCATTAATGTCTAAACCGCTGGCCACAAAAGTGAATACACCCCTAAGTAAAAATGTCCAAATTGGGCACAAAGTGTCAACATTTTGTGTGGCCACCGTTATTTTCCAGCACTGCTTTAACCCTCTTGGGCATGGAGTTCACCAGAGCTTCACAGGTTGCCAATGGAGTCCTCTTCCACTCCTCCATGACAACATCACAGAGCTGGTGGATGTTAGTGACCTTGTGCTCCTCCAGCTTCAGTTTGAGGATGCCCCAAGATGCTCAATAGTGTTTAGGCCTGGAGACATGCTTAGCAAGGCAGTGGTCGTCTTGGAGGTGTGTTTGAGGTTGTTATCATGTTGGAATACTGCCCTGCGGCCCAGTCTCTGAAGGGAAGGGGTCATGCTCTGCTTCAGTCACAGTACATGTTGGCATTCATGGTTCCCTCAGTGAACTGTAGCTCCCCAGCACTCATGCAGCCCCAGACCATGACACTCCCACCACCATGCTTGACTGTAGGCAAGACACACTTGTCTTTGTACTCCTCACCTGGTTGCCGCCACACAGGCTTCACACCATCTGTACCAAATAAGTTTATCTTGGTCTCATCAGACCACAGAACATGGTTCCAGTAATCCATGTCCTTAGTCTGCTTGTCTTCAGCAAACTGTTTGCTGGCTTTCTTGTGCATCATCTTTAGAAGAGGCTTCTGGGATGACAGCCATGCAGACCAATTTGATGCAGTGTGCGGCGTATGGTTGGAGCACTGACAAGCTGACCCCGTCAACCTTTGCAGCAATTCTGGCAGCACTGATATGTACGTCTGTTTCCCAAACACAACCTCTGGATATGACGCTGAGCATGTGCACTCAACTTCTTTGGTCGACAATGGCAAGGCCTGTTCTGAGTGGAACCTGTCCTGTTAAACCACTGTATGGTCTTGGCCACCGTGCTGCAGCTCAGTTTCAGGGTCTTGGCAATCTTCTTATAGCCTACACCATCTTTATGTAGAGCAACAATTCTTTTTTTCAGATCCTCAGAGTTCTTTGCCATGAGGTACCATTTTGAACTTCCAGTGACCAGTATGAGAGAGTGAGAGTGATAACACCAAATTTAACACACCTGCTCCCCATTCACACCTGAGACCTTGTAACACTAACGAGTCACATGACACTGGGGAGAGAAAATGGCTAACTGGGCCCAATTTGGACATTTTCACTTTGGGATGTGCTCACTTTTGTGGCCAGCGGTTTAGACATTAATGGCTGTGTGTTGAGTTATTTTGAGGGGACAGCAAATTTACACTGTTATACAAGCTGTACACTCACTACTTTACATTGTAGCAAAGTGTAATTTCTTCAGTTTTGTCAAATTAAAAGATATAATAAAATATTTCCAAAATTGTGAGGGGTGTACTCATTTCTGTGAGATACTGTAAGATGTGTTTGATGCTGAAATTGTTAACTGCTGAGCTCTGTATCTAGGTGGGATTTTTAAGGAGCCATCACAAATATGAAATCGTCTTTTCTTTGCCACAAGTCCCAACACTAGGCAAAGATGTCACCCTTTCTCCCGCGCTACGCACTACTGCAAAACCACGGCTACGTGCAACACGTATTACACCACGGTCTGAGGGTACGTTTTTGTAGTGATTGTGTTTATAAGTCAAATTGAAAAGATTTTTTATTTTCATACAAAATACCATATATGTGACCCTGGACCACAAAAACAGTCTTAAGTAGCACCGGTATATTTGTAGCAATAGCCGTAAATACACTGTATGGGTCAAAATCTAAATCTTTAGGATATTAAGTAAAGATCCATGAAGATATTTTGTAAATTTCCTACCATAAATATATCAAAAAAATTTTGATTAGTAATATGCATTGTTAAGAACTTCACTTGGACAACTTTAAAGGTGATTTTCTCAATATTTAGATTTTTTTATTTATTTTTTTGCATCCTCAGATTCCAGATAATTAAAAAAATTACCCTTGATTACCTGATTTTGTGGTCCAGTGTTACAAATATTTAATTTGTGTTGCACCTGATGGAAGAAGAATGTTAAAAATACATAGAAAATACTAATATTACCCATAATCATATATGGTAGAAAGATTATATTTCAAACCAATATTTGAATTGCAACCTACGAAAATATGTATTTATAGATATTTCCTTATATTTTATAAACTAACTAGCATTTATGAAGAACACTTTATTTTTCAAAATGTCATCAAAAAATATAAATACGTATATATACAAAATACTGTAGAATATTTTGCAATTCTGATTATATATAGCGATTCGATTTACAGCGCCTTCAGGATTTACATTTTTAATTTCAACATTAAAAACAACCCCAATGCACATTTTTATTCATTATTTAAAACAGAAAAGGTGCATCGGCATCCTGTTCCGACCAAAGTTATTTGTACATATAAATTCGAACTTCCCAGAAGGACTTAAACGCACAATTACACCAGATAGTCTTCTACAGATAGTCTACTTATCAAGTCTGCTTACCAACATTGCATTCTCATTTATTCAAATAAACCCTATTAAGAAATGTTCAGCAGTTAAACAGATGGTTTTCAATTGAAGCTACTTACAGTAGACTTCTTACAAGCAGAGTCTCACAGGAGCAACCAGGGTTAAGTACTCTGTTCAGGGGCACAAAGTTAATGAACGATAATTGTGATCTTGAAACCATCCCAGTTTTGCTTGGGACTGAACAAGAAACCTTTGAGAAAACAGTCCAGTTTATATCCATCAGAAATTTCTGAAATCGATATACATGTAGCTAAAACTAAGCAGGAACAATTAAAAACAGTTAAACAAGGTTGTAAAAACATAAGCGCTATCAGAGCAGTTAATGCGGATCTAAGATTGCTTGTACACCAGACTGGTAATAAAACATCAAGCCAAATGCAAGACGTCATGTTTCGATCAATAGCCACACTCCTATTTCAGTCTGTCATCGATCTCTCCATTAGCTGAAACTCACTTAGCGTTTATAGTAGTGTCATTTTTCCCACAGTTGAATCTCTAGGGAAATCTTAGTAGGTTTGCCGTATCTGAGCATACAATTTACGTTCTAAAAGAAGCTGCAAGCTCTTTGCAGTTAGGTGATTGTTCATCTATGCTGAGAATAATCTTTCAATCGTATCCTGGTCACTCAGGCATTTCTTTTATTGTCCTTGTCATTTTGGGTTGTTTTTGTACCTCTCTGTATCTGTATTCATCCCACTCAGTCCCATTCATCTTCCTGTGCTCTTTTAAGGGGGAGTGAGGGTGGTTTGTGAGTACAGCGCTCAGCAGGAGGGAGTGGTGCAAGAGGAACTCACCCTGGTCAACAGGAGCAGAAGGGACAGCAGCATTCGAGTTAGATTACAGGCCAGAGTCATGGGTGAGATACACACACCAAATGGTGACAGATCACTCGTTGTTCATAACAGAAGTGTCATTTATGGACGAGTATAGTTGTCTCTGCATGTTCAGTTCAGTTTGTTAAAAAGCAGTACTTTTCATTTTTAAATTTATTTTTAAAAATGAAATTAAAGGAATAGTCCACTGAAGAAGGTAATTTTTCTCTTCATTTCTACATACTTATTCTGTCCCAGATGTATAATGACTGTTTCTTCATATGAGCACAGACAGAGAATTTTAGAAGAATAATCCATCACTCCTGAGTCCATTTAATGCATGTGGATAGATTTCATAAATAATGCTTCATGCACAGTGACCATGGCAGTAATCCATACGACCACCCAGTTGATGAAATCAGTGTCTTCTGAGGCAAACAACTGGTGTGTGTGAGAAAAATTGCCAACTCTCATTTTTGTGATCACTTGACTTGGCTTCAGGACTGTCACTTCAGTTTCACAATGCACTTAATCATTTATACAATGCTGATGTTCACAGCAGAAGGAATGTTTAAAATAGTAGTATTTTTCTTGCACACCCCTACCATTTTATTACAGAAGACATTGCTTTGTTAACTTTGGATTACCGTTAAGTTTGTTTGTGTGGTTTTTGAAGCGTCACTTTTGAGGGATCTATCCACTTGCATTATATGGACTCAAAGAGATGGATTATTTTTCGAAAAATATCATTTTGTGTTCGTATAAAGAAAAAAATGATGAGAGAATTTTCATTTTTGGGTGGAGTATCTTTCCAAACTAAAATGTCACAACTCTAAACTTTCTAGCCAGCTTGAGAAACAATGTCAGAATTTGTAGTAATAAAAACACTGTGTAAGTGATTGATTTAGTACTTAAACTTCTCTTATTTTGGAGTAAGGGTACAAAAACAAAGTCAAAATGTGCTCAGTTTAAGGGTTAGAATTAAGTAACATTAGGTGAGAAAGAATTTGTAAATAGAAAATCACCAACACTAAAATAAGAAACTACCTATATTGTTTTTTACAGATCGCCACCACGGGACACCAATGTTACTTGATGGAGTGCGGTGCGTTGGTGAAGAAAAACACACAAAATAATGACACGGAAGATGTGACTAAATCAGCTTGCTTGTGTAAATGATGAGAATAAACCAAAATGAATGAATGCACATGAGAATGTGAACAACCCGTCTCACACCCATCCACATAGGATCACAACTGAATTGTTTATGCACTACAGCAAAAATATATTATAAAGCCGCTATTCTAGAGTCTGCGTATCACAGGTCTGCTACTGGCATCACAAATTCAACCTTTGCTTTTAACAGAATTTTAAAGGTCATGGGTCTTTATTGGAGGGGAATTCAATCAAAAAGCAATTTAAAGAGAAAAGCAATACCAATGCATCTGGCTAAGGATGCCGTATGTCACAAGTTCAGCTGAGTTCAGCTGTGTGCTGTTTGGTAACGTAAGGATGAGCAGTCATTTATTCTCTAACATTCACTATATTTAGCTTCTCATTAGCCACAAAATGAAACAAATAATTGTTTGGCTTAGCTGGTTGGTTAAAATTAAAACATGTATCAAAAACATGCAACTAAAATTATTTATTTATTTATTTATTTTGCAAGTATCACCTGAATGTCTGAAGGTGGGATGTATGTATAATCATGTGCATAATACACACTGTCATCCTATTGCTTTGCAACAATAATCAATCATCAATCCTTTTAAATGCTATGATACATTTGTCAGATAAGATGTGATTTGTTAATAAAAATCGTAGGCTATATAAAACACTTGTTGAATGCTTCGTGCACAAACAATGATGGGATATATGCATTACAATGAACTGGCCTACCCAAACAACTGACGTTACTATCATATTCTGAGGGAATTTAAGCAGTTTGAGGACAGTGTCACCTAGTGGTCAAAAGAAATCACACAATAAACGTGCTAGAATCAATACATTCAGAGAAAGTTAATTTGATCTTCGCTTCATATCTCTCTTCTAGAGCTGTCGCCGGAAATGTCCCCGTTTTACAGTTCAAAACAACCAGCAAATATACGGAAAAGCCCAAACAAACTTCGAGTACCAGAGCAATAATGTGTTTTTTTTTCCACCACAAGAAGGGGCTGCGCTACAATATACGACGAGACATTAGAACGCATCAAGTTATCATCAAATATGAAGAGAGTAAAAGGGTTCAAGGTACTAACTACTCATGTTAAGTTAAAGTAATTGGTATTTGTATGCACTATATAACAGGGCCTGAACAGAGTGGGACTGTTTTGCGCGTAATATTCTCAAGTTCCGTCACAGTGCAGAATTCAATTTCCCACACATATCAAGCGTCTAGGTCTAACATATTTCCTGTTGTTTTAACAGGATTTTTTACGCCAACTGTAAGAGTGATGCTTTGTAGACCAACACACACAAAACACACTTTGAAACAGACAATCAAAATATAATATCTCATTATTCTCAGCGTTTCTATTTGTGAAATCTTATAGTAGATCAATAAGCTTCCAAAACATTTCATATGTATGTTTTAATAGTGTAATTGCTTTATGTCGCTTTTGCTGTGGGCAGGAACAGAAAAAAGTGTGTAAAAATATCTTCTCACCTGATATTGGCTTGCAAAAGTAAGCAGTAAGGGAAGTAGTAGCACCGTCTAGCAACACTAGATGGTGTTGCTGCCTGTTTTATTCTACAACTGGGGAAAAAAACAACCAAAACAAACAAACAAAGAAAAAAAAAAACACAAACAAACAAATAAACAGAGGATTGTAAAATAAACGGAAGGCATAATGTGAAAACCACTTTAAATTATTTTAATTGACCAAAAAACACATTCATATCTAAACCAAATAAAAGAAAAATTCTAAAATTGCCATAATATTGCCATCAGTCATAAAATGTACTGGCTCTGCTGGTTTGAAATCATGTGTTCAGAATGTGTTCAAGGAAAGCAATAAGGAAGTGCATAGCAGAAGAGTCAAAAATGTTATAACACCGCAAGAAAACAAAAGGCTTAGAACACCAACAGAATGGTTGAAATACGTAAAAGATAAAAACTAAGTCTACTTAACCCTCTGGCCCTCTTCATTTAGGAGTCACACTTACCTTAAAATGTAACTTTCTTTTTTTTTTTTTTTCCTCAGGAAAATCAAGGCAATAAATATTTGTTCAATATTTTTTGATTATTATTTAGAATTTTGAGGAGATTTTATGGTACTATGCAATTTTATACAGTTTTAATTAGCTATTATTTTCCATTGGAATTAATATTTTTGTATTTAATTATTTATATAATATTTTTCAATAAATGCAACATTTCATATTAAAATAGAGTAAAAGCAGTTAAAATGTGTGTATTTGTATATATATATTTTTTTTGTATTTCCCATTTATTTCCTATGTCAGTCATTTTTGACCGCAAAGAAGTCAAATGTGACTTTTGTTTTGTTTTTTTTTTGTTTTGTTTTTTTGACCCTTTAAAATATCCAAATCATGTCCATGATTTTTTGGTGTGTTCACATTTCTAATGTGACAAAAGTCACCAAGTGTCATCTCATTCCGATAAAAGCTATGATTTTTAACATTTTAAAATATAAAAAGTTTTGGTTAAAAGTGACCGAAGAGGGCCAGATTCTTCCTTTTACAAGTAAACAAGATTTTTTATAAATACTCTCTCAGAACATCCAGCTATGCTAACCTCTTTGAACTTGAAACTTTTTATTTGAATTATTTTTACATTAACAATCATATGTCTTTAGTATCAAAGCAGCTAAGTTTTGAGAGCAAATTGTAAATATATATATAAACAAAAAATTAGGAGCTAGTTTAACAACCATGTATTCTTGGCTTCCTGTGATAAGTTATTTGAGCACTACTGTAGTTAATACAGCTTCTAAAATCTATAAAAACTTAAATATTTTTTAAAGTAAATTGTCCTGCGTCACTACAACTTCTACTTTTTAAGTAGTTTAGATATTTGATTAATGAATATATTTCTCAATAGAGTGGCCCCAAAAAAGCACATTAAATTGTATACAACATATCAAACCAAGTAGCACCAGTAAACAAATTATGCTGGACCATTTCTCAGGAATAACTTTAGCTTAAAAATAACTTGATTTATGATTGTGCATAATGTTGAATTGAACTGAACTATCACAAAGTTATATTAACTAATACATTGTTTGTAACAAAGCAATTTTCTACTGAAGAAACAGTCATACTTTCTACTTAAAAGTTCCTTGATGAACCTGTTTCTCTCTTTTTAGGATGAGCTTTGAGAACGTCTTTAATGGAAAGAATGCATGACTCAGTTCAACCAGTTAAATCATCTACGATTTTGTCTGAAAGTCGTCAACAAGGATCATTTTCATTGGCTGTGCTGCTGCTGTTCATGCTTGCACATCATGCTCACAAGCATGATCGACGCATGAATGAGAGGTAGGAGGCAGCTGATAAACATGACTGGTAAGGAAATATCGAGCTGTCTATTTCCCAGAGATGATCAGAAGCATTTTTTCATAAGTGTTTAAAGTCACATGGGATTAAAAGAGACTGGAAGATAAGACCAAAGTGTTTTAATGGAATCTCGTATCTCATATCAGCGATACTCATATCTCATATCCTTGTTTACATAATAATCAGTCTCATCAACATGCATCAACTATTTTTGTTTGTCTACCACAGAACATGCACATTTGTACACACTTAGCTTTCTAGATAGCAACATTCTATTGTATTTTTATACAGCTAGTACAAATTTACCCTAAATATGGTTAAGTAGGTCAACACACACACACACACACACACACACACACACAAATAATATGAAAAGGCCCATACTGATTGATTTGACATGAGTAATAATAATGAATAAATAAGCAATAAAAAATAAAATAAAATAAAAGTCAAGTATAAGATGAAAATATTTCCATATTTATATTCCTTTTTTTTCTAAACAAATTGCATTCAGCTAAACAATATGTTAATATTTAATTTTGGTCACAATTGACTATATAAGGTAATTCCATGTCAACTCAATAAAAGTATTAAAAAAGGTAAAATGTGAAATGTCATGGATGCATATTTACTGAATACTCCTTTTACTATTTTGTTGAGCTGGGTCAAAATGACAATTTTCACCTGAGATTTGGAATTAGATTACTTTTTTTTTTTTTCTCGTGAAAACACTATTCTGTTTTGCTATTTGACCAAATAGGAACAGAAACATATAATATATATATCTGCTGTAATCTCTCATTGACCTCTCTAGATGTTCACTCAACTATGACGACATCCTCTTCTGAGAAACCCAGATATGTGAAAATTATCAATGATATCAGTTCAGAGGTGGGAAAAAGCACTTCCTTTTTGCAATGGAAGCGATCAAAATCAGCAAAAGAGCAATAACATGCAAGTGCTATGACAAGTTTCATTTAGCCTAACACAGTACATGTAGTAAGTTTTTTTTATTATTATTCTATAATAAATAAAAAGAAAATAGATAGAATAAAAAAGCAAGCTAGTGTTTTTTTTGTTTTTTGTTTTTTTTTCATAGAGAGAAGCTAGTGTTATTTTTTATTTAAAATTTTGGAAAAGATGAGTTTTTAGCCAATTCTTGAAGATGGCTAAGGACTCAGTGTTTGGAGTGATGTGAATAATGTGAATGTGAAAGTCCATAAAAGTGATTTTGTGCCTCTTTGGGATGAGCTTCTAGAGGGCACATAAGTCTGAAGTAATTAAAGTAAAGGGGTGCAGAGCCAGTGGTGGTTTTGTAGGCAAACATTAATGCCTTGCCTTTTATACGAGCAGCAATTGGTAGCCAGTGCAAGTTGATAAGGAGAGGTGTGAGGATACGTTCATGTTTCTGAATGACAGAACCTAGTGATGCTATGTAGACAGAGAAGAGAAGTAGTCCAAGAACTGAGCCTTGAGGCACCCCAGTAGCTAGATGTTGCAATTTGGATACCTCACCTCTCCAAGATACCTTAAAGGACCTGTCTATTGAAAATTTCGAATCCGTTCTTGCCAGTCTTAGGCCTTCAACAAATGAGAGCAAGGCTGTCTCAGTTAATGTCCACTTCTGAAACCAGACTGGTTGCTGTCCAGGAGGTTGTTCTGTGTGAGAAAGGTAGAGATTTGGTTGAACACAGCTTGTTCAAGTGTTTTTGCAATGAAAAGAAGAAGGGAAACCGGTCTGTAGTTTTCTAAAAGAGATGGGTTTCTTAAGTAGTAGGGTTATACAAGCTTGTTTAAATGCAGAGAGAAAAACACCTGTGTGAAGGGATGTGTTAATGATGTGAGTGAGTGCAGGTATAACTGCAAGAGAAATGGCTTAAAAGAGATGGATGGAATAGGATCAAGTGGACAAGTAGTAGAATGATAGAAAGGATGAGTTTGGAGACTTCTGCCTCAGAGAGTAAAGAGAAGGATGTGAATGAATGTACGTTTGCTAGTTATTTTATATTTTGCTTCTTTTCTTTAGGTGTCCTAATTAATCTTAAAGAGGAAAGCCTGAAGAGCAATACTGTTGAATTATCTTGTTTCGCTTTATCAAAACAACTGTGTGGAACATACCTGTCTGGGTGCCAAACTATGCATACCTGTCACTCAAAGAAAACAAACAAAATGAAAGTAGAAATGTATCTTCTTTTGTATCTTCGCTTTATTTAAAATTGCATAGATTACACCTTAGCCTTTTAGATTATTTTTCCTATCCATGTCCAAATTGTGGAATTTTACCCATTTTCAGTTGTCAAAAACCAAATCATGACTGTTGAACCAGGGTTTAGTTATGTACAGCATGACACGTCAGATTATGAATACCCAGTATACACTTTGTGTTCCACATTTGGTTGTCGACCATGTGGGTTAAAATAGGTCAAATTTAACTATTTGGAAATGGATTGAGATCCCCATATCTATGGAAACGAACTATATTGAGCCTTCAAAAAGCATGACATTAGGAAATGAAAAGCTCAAAAAGTGCTTTTTACCATTTTTGAACGGTCACCATTGACATATAATACAACAAAGATGGCTAAAGTTAACAGATTTTACTAACAGACCTACCAATCTCTGCGTAAAAATAAAATAGCGATGATGCCATCTTTCTAAAGTAATTTTTACCTCTCTGTAATTTTGCTCTATCCACCTTCTGGTTAATTAGCTGCTAAAGGGAAATAACGAGAATAAAAACAGTGTGTTCATAATTATGATAATACATTAAAATAATATGGTAAGACACAACAATTTGCAACATCAAACAGCAAAACAAGCTGTTTTGTACAGCTAAAAATAGCTGGATGCGGATGAGACCGGAAACAAGACCCACTATTACGGTAAGAAAAAGGTGGATATTGCAGGTGAAAATGACCATTGAAAATAGTGCTTAGTAATCGTTCAAGACACTTAATATTTTAGGCTTTCATATGTTTGTCTTTCTTCAGAAAAAATAAATATTACCAAAATCTTTTTTTTTACCCCAGCGAAATGTCTGAAATGTGGTTGATTTGAAATGGAATGACCCTAAAGACAAACCAATCAGACAAGTTTCAGTTAAACTTGATCTGTCAATGTCATTCATTACCTTGGTTCTCGACAAGAATTAGTCTGTCAACAACTTGTCTGTACGACATTAAAGTATTCTTTCCTCCCACTTAAAAACCGAGCATGTTTTTAAGTCACATCTTATTATTTTAATTTATCCAAAATAGCACTGTCTTCTTCGGCAATTTACTGTCTTATTACAGTTTAACAAGTTTCAAGCAAATATTTTTGTGACATTCCACAATGTCATCATGAAATTACTTTCATTTTTTTGGAATATGAATCTGTCATATGAACTCCTATTCTAGGAGTTAGAAGAGGGTAGAAGTTTCAAGACTATCTTTGACCTCTACACATGATAGCTTGGTGGCATTAAAAATGCTCACTTATATATATATATATATATATATATATATATACATACATATATGAATAAAAATAAATAAATAAAAACAGATAAAAAAATGTAGTGAAAAAAATTGACAAAACGTGAAGTGTTAGTAATTACAAAGTAGTTTTTACTGCTTTAATTATTTGAATGGATTTTTTGTCAAGATGTTTTGTTAAAAGACAAGTTTAATTACTGTAAATAAATCAGTGCTTGTGAAAAAAGCAAAACGTTTGTGTAGGATGTATCTCTTGAAGATAGATGGCACCAAAGTTGATCTGCAAATATGAGCTTCCAAACAGAACCTTTATTATTGTTGTTGTTGTTATTAGGTTGATTAGGTTTGTAATATTCATTCTAGCATTGCAGAAATCAGCATTTACCTCACATATATAATTTCATTCAAACTTGGACCTTTCTCTCAAGAACAAAGGAAACCCTATTGCTCCCATAGACTGTAAAAAAGATGGACATTCATTCCACTATAGAAAAGTGAAGCCAAAGCATCTCATTATCTTGTGGGAAATTATGCTATTTGGAGCCAGAGACTGTGCAGTAGAGTTTCGTTTCTACTCAGTAGTGTCGTGAAGTGGAGCAGTGGTATCAAAGTCCCACCCAAATTCCCACAGACCCAATTGCAAGATCACAATCATGACACCACACCCCATTTTTATAGCATCAAATAACTACCTAAAAGCAGACTTATTAGAACACTTGAATATAAATCAGCATTATAAGAACTACCTCAAATGATGGAAACCATCTTTGGAAAAAAAAATATTCGAAGTGTCATTTGATTATTTAGTTTGCCTTGGCACACCTGATTGCTCCTATAATAGCCCACTTTTATAATTTATTTTGTCTTTGGGTCATTATATTTCTCTCAGATTTCTGCTCGTTCTAAATAAGAAACAGATAACGTAGCACTGTTAAGATTACATCTATATGTATTTAAGTCATTAGTGAGAGAGTGATTGCCTGTGTGAATTATTTCTACCTGGCAGCGTCTCTCTAGCCTAATAATAAAGAAAATTAAAAAAAAGTTGTGGGTTTTAATTACTAATAAATATATGCTAGAACTTTTCAGTTTCCATGCGCCTGAAAAAATGAGCACATCATACCGCGCAACGCACAAACTGAAATAACGGTATGTGCCAGTAGCGTAGCCAGGATTCACAATAAGGGTGGGCTCAGAGAAAATTGGGTGGGCCTAGTCAAATATGAGTCTGTTATCAAAATTGACCAACGCAACTACACTTGCTTGAATAATCTGAGCATAAGCCAGTATGTCATTATAAGCAGAGCATAACGGTAAGAACAGCATAACTGTAAGAAAATATTTTAATGATTCATTAATAAACTAGTGTATTCTGACATAGTGTCGCAAAGACCCTGATTTGCGATCTACTCTTTGGATGCACCTTTAAAGAGAAATGAATCTTTACAGATTTTTGTTTTATTTCGTTAAGTAATAATTTAAAGCTTTCTATTTATATATTTATCATGTTTGTGAGGCATGTATGCGCTGAGTTTTGGTTTCATTTTTTGCTTTGCTCTCCTATTGAAGTACAAGACGTACAAGTACAAGTTTGTTTTCTTTATTTTATAAAACCACTGTTTGTAAAGTTTTGTTAATATTGTGCACACAAATAGCAGACCCTTTATATTTCCGAATGATCTATTACTCTTACCTTTGTGAGTAAAAATGACGGATAATTTTAAATTGTTTCCAATGAAAATATGCAAATGATTGCGCTGGCGCCTCCATGTCCTGCAAAGCGGCTTCAGTTTCCTCTCTCTGCAAAAGCGATTGGATATGCGCCTAATAGCACACATTTATCTAGGTTTAACGTTTAAACTAACATTGTTTCATAGCTACTTTAACTGTTTTATATCTATAGATTTTATTTTAGATAAGTCCTGATGATTTGAGAAGGTAAATTGATCAAACAGACTATAAACAGTCTTCCGCTGGCCGCTGTTCGATCCTTTAAAAAAACAAAACTTATTTTTAGCGAACAAAAAAATGCTTCAAACATCTTTCTAAATTAACTTAATAAAAAAACTAAACAAAATATAATCACTTTGCCATTACATGCAAAATGTAACTGTTTTAATAACTGAAACAGTAGCTATAAGCTGTTTTGGGAGAAGGGGGAAAAAGACAGTAACAGGTCGGACTCGGCTGAGAATTTTGATTTTGAAGCTGATTCTGATTAGGCTAAGCAACTGAGCTCAAGTTCGTTATTTCAAATGTAGCGCATACCAGGTGCGTAGCTATGGGTGGGCCTGTCAGTCACATACCAGGCGCGTAGCTACGGCCCACCCAGGCCCACCCGTAGCTATGCGCCTGGTATGTGCTACATTTGAAATAACGAACTTGAACACAAAAGACGTGTGAACAGCCCCTAAAACGTGCATTCTCCTGTTCAATTTCAAGCATCGCAAATGATATACTCACACGTCTTGTAGATTTCTTTTTGGAGTATAAATTTATTTATCATTTTAGCTGTTTTGAAACAGAGCATAAATGTGGACTTCAAAGACTTCTTATCCTGTTGCGCCCTCTATAGGACCAACAACTAGTCGACGTCAAACTTGCAAACTCTGAACGTTCTGAAAGTTATGACTTGGACCAGTGATAGCCGTACCAAGTGACGGCACCAGGCTCATTTTGGCACTATTTAGGTGCTAACTCAGAGTCCAAGAACATAGACAGCTATAAGTAAAATGTCAGGTGTTGTCATCTCAAAATTACAGTAATTATGACATGGCGTGAAGGCAGCTTTAAAGTCGACTTGTCAGCTAGTCGGTGCAACCCCTAATTTACACACACCTTTTTTGAACACAAACCTGAAAATTACATGCTACTCTTCAAATAGATAATGAATCTTGTTTTTGCATCACATAATTCCAGTCCAAGTCTCCAAATAATATACTAAAACAGTGCTGTGAAAATGGATTTGACAGATTTCTTCTTCTGTGTTCTATTCTAAAGTTTTCACATGAGATGTAACTTAAGAGTGTTATATATTTTGCTGACTTTTACATTATCCCAGATGTTTCCAAGAATGTTTAAATCCAGAGAAATAAGTAATTTTGCGTCGCCTGACATGATGTCATACACCCTTGATTTTCCAATTTTATTTTGTAGAAAAAAAAAAAAACAATTTGTAGAAAACAAAGATGTTTTGTATTTTATTAGACAGGTGACAAACACAGCATTATAACAGAACTGTTTTGAACATGCGAAAAAAAAAGGTTCTCAAACTTTTTACATGAAGTACCACCTCAGAAAATATTTGGCTCTCCAAGTACCACCATAATGACCAACATTAAAACACAGTATAGCGTAGTAGGCCTAATTATTCAGCTATAGCTATGCACAGTTAAAAAATTAGAATATTTATTATTGTCAGCCACTTTAAACGTTGTAAATACAGTTTGAACATTAACACTGCACTGTGCTTATATACAGGTAAATAAAAAAACTGAAATGATAAAATTAAAATGTAGCCTACTGTACCTAAAACTTAAATAAAAAAAAGTACTGTTCTCCAAAAAAAAACAACAAAAAAAAAACTGTGTTGTACCTAATGTAAAGTAAAAAATGTACAGTAGGCCTACTTGATAAAAAAAAAATAAAAAAATAAAATAATAATAATAATAATAATAATAATAATAATGATAAAATTAAAAATAATAATAATAAATAACTAGCATCATTTAGACGCCTTGGAAACTTTTTAAAAGTGTTTTAATATTAAAGGGTTACTCCACCCCAAAATGAAATTTTTGTCATTAATCATTTTGTTCCAAACCTGTAAAAGCTTTGGTCATCTTTGGAACACAAATTAAGATATTTTTGGTGCATTTTGTCTCCTCGATGTCACCCTAGCACCATTTTGGAGCATATCTATTGAACGCAATCAGCATACACTGTTCTCTGTCAGCTGCGTCGTGCGGAGTTTGGGGTGGAGTAACCCTTTAATTTACATTTAATTCAGTAATTTCTCTACGTATGTAGAGAAATACCACACTTTGAGAACCAGTGCCATAGAAGCCTTTTTTGTGTAAATTTTTAAGAAAGAGATGGTTCTTTAAAGAACCTTTGAATGAATGGTTCTTTGTGGAAACAAAAATGGTTATTTTATGGCATCACTGTGTAGCGGTAAAAACTTTCATATTGTGCCTTTAACATTACAAATGAGTTAATATCTTTTAAATCATGTTTTAACTGTACTACTGTTTCAACTGCACCTCACATAAGTACACTCTAAAAAAATCCTGGGTTATTTTTTTAATCCAAATGCTGGGTTGACCCCTTTGGGTCAATATTTTGGGTTATTTTTTTCAGTGTTTGGGTAGATTTGCGTTACCCAGCTCCTGGGTCAAATGTAATAACCCAATGATTGGGTAGTTTTTTGTATTACTCAGATTCTGAGTAACGAAAACACTCGCAGTATATTTCGGCTATGATTGAAACGCAGGGCAGTGGTCTTAGCCGGGAGCAGTTCCCCCAAACACAACTCTTTAAATAGTTTAAATAGGCAATATGTTTACATTAAAACGACAAACAATGCTGTAAAGCAAAAAAAAAAAAAAAAAAAAAAAAGGAAAATAAAGCAAGTTATCATGCAAACCAGTGGTTGTGTGGAGTATTTTACAAAAGTTTAGATGATTTAAGTAAACATTATTTCATATGTATAAAGTATTTCATAATTCCATAAGTAAAAAATAAGCTATATTATAATAAAAATTAGTCAACCCATTATGATGGGTTAAATAAACAACCCAGCTTGCTGGGTAAAATGAACCCCAGATGTGTTCTTGTCACAAATCCTACCACTGCGGCTCCCTCCTCTCACCATAAGAGGGAGCCTTTACTGACACTCTGGACCTTAACACAAACTCCATTACCCACAACCCCTTTCCGTGACCTATCACCTTCACAGCTGTCGGCCATCTTACCTCATCACACCTGGACTATAAATAGACCTGCATTTCATACAACACTTTGCGTCGTGATTAGCTCAGTCTGTCAATTGCGAGTGTTCCTTCCCGTATTTGTTTTTCCTGTTGCCGATCTTGTTTGTTTCCCAAGTGCGCACCGCCTGCCTATTGACCCCCCGCCTGACTCACGGATTACTCTTGTTTGTTCACCGCCAGCCTTGACCCCTTGCTTGGACATTGACCACTCTTGGATTATCTTCGTTGTTCTCATTTGCCCTCATTGACACTGTGTTATCTTAATAAAAGTTGCATTTGGATCCCCACTCCGCTGACTCCCATCATTACAGTTCTGTCCTATATTTACCCAGTCCTTTTTTTTTTTAGAGTATACAACTGGAATAAACATACTTCTTGTCTTTGTGAACTGGAAAGAAAGAAAGAAAGAAAGAAAATAAAAAGAAATGACTTTTTTTATGATGTAAAAAGCCAAAAGTGTTTTAACTTTACTCGGTTTACCCTACATTTATGTTGCCCCTATGCATTAAAAAAGGTCTGTGCCCGGTCTGTGAGCGTTTTCAATTTATTCCTATGGAAGCTGACCTTAAACGATCTCGCTGTGCATTATGGGACTGAAAGCAGCACGGAGAAAGCACTGAGAGCTGCTGGGAGCGTCAAAAAGGTTGGGCAATCCACAACTTTATGCAAATCTCGGGCAAAAAATGCCGGGCGACAACCAATTGCTGTGAAAAGTAGGCAAGGCAAGATTTTGACGTATATTTCTGAGTGTTTGTGGAACTGGTGGATTTCTGAGCTGAAATCTCATATCATTGAAAAAGTCATGCAAAAGTAAATGCACTTTGCATGCGTTCATTAAATGCTAGGGCACCAATAAAGTGTTTAGTTTGCGAACCGCCATTAAAAGAAGAAGATGAAACGTAAACAGGGAGTAAACATTGTTTTCAGAGCCGCGCTCTATCCTAAATTTGACACGCCTGAAAGCAGTGGCACAGAGCGCAGATTTGACACTGTAGCAGAAACACACCGTTAAGGGGACACAGGTAACACAGCTAAGGGGCTTTATGCAACACTTAATGGGTTTTAAGGGATACATAAGAGAAATTCTAAGGGTTTATGACGTTTCTCTTAGAGAAACCCTTAAATAACATTTAAGGGATATTTTATGCAACGCCCTTAATTTAAGGGCACTCTTAAAGGAAAATAACACTAAAGGTGCTTTATGCAACTGCTCCCTTTCATGGTTTGTATGTCACTTATCATGCAGCTTGTGTCCACCTTGTATTTGTTCGCCTTGATTTATTTAGAAGACTAGGTGTGTCAGTGTAAAACAGCCTGGACAAATACCTTTAAAATGGATACACTCAAAGGCACTCAGTCTGTCTGCATGTAAACTATGTCAATAAACCAGCTTGCCTGTTGCTACACTATATATATATAAAAAAAAAAACAATAGCGTCATTTACGGTAATAAAATATGTAATATTTTACATTATATATATATATATATATATAGCAACATTTTAGGTTTTAAAGACTTAACTTAAATTCACACTAAAAAAAAAAAAATCAATATTGATATAATGTTAATATACCAACTTGTTGAATTAAGCAGATCTGTTTTGTACCATTGTAATACACCAAAAACAGGTAGTGAATGTAACATGATGAATAAAAGTTGATCACAGACAGCTCTTTCTAATATACTAATACTAATATTAATATATAGAAGATGCACATAAAGGTGCACACTGAAATAATGCAAGAAACATTAATTTAACAACATTAGATGTAAGATAAAACACACAACTGACAAGAAAAAACAAAGAAAAACCTACTGTTAACCAATTAACAGGTTTTTAATGTAGCATTTTTACAGTTTTTTTTACTATTAAAATCATGGTAATTTTTTACAGTGTACTTCAGCAAAGGATAAGATAAAAAGTTTCAATGTTTAAATGTAGATCTACATATTAGGAAACAGATTTTCAGCAGTATATTTTTAAGTTGTCAGTCTTTAATTTAAACGGACATATGAATGATAAATAAAGAAAAAAAAATGCCATTTGGATTTAAATAAGCAAATACTGAAGAGTTGAAGATTGGATTATTATTGCAGTGATTAACATGTTATATGTTTTGCAGCAATTCTTTTAACCCTAAATGATGCAGTGTGAAGCTTTTTCAAACATTCCAGGATGATTGTCTATGTACAAATTCCAAAGGTTAGAAATAAAAATCTACAGTGTATCAGAGTGAAGATAAAATAATTGTTGTCAAACATGCAACATGCCGGAATATGCCACTGCAATAATGACTCAACTTTTTTTTTTTTTTTTGGCCAGGCAGTGTATTATACTCTTTTAACAAGAATTATCTTTCCACATAAAAAGAATGCTCTTTCCGCATAACAACAATGCTATGTAAAATGGAATCATCAATAACTAACTGGTTCTGTCAGTCCAAACATCACTTCTTTTACTTTTGTTTAATGTTTTCTGCAGATGTCTATACAAAACTACCCTCATAAAGCACAGATTTAATCATGTTCTCATTCAAAACACACATGCATTTATTCTAATTAGCTAAAGCTAATATAAGCAAATTAATATAGCTATTTGTACCTCAAGACAAAACTCACAATACACAACTTTTCTATCTGATCAACTATGGTAATAATGAATGGGGTTGGTAGTGGTAGTTATGCTATGTAGATCATTTAAATTGTGTAGACTATAAGCAATTCAGACAATATTAGTACTATTTCTGTCTGAATCGAAACAAAATCAAGACAATCTTCTTCACACGCACATTAAGCTTTTTTTTTTGGAGTCTTGAAAAACAGGTTTGGCATGTATGCAGCTGACGGGGTTACTTTCTCAGCAATGAGGACACTGTCATTTGTTTCTGATATAACAATATTTCAAAAGCACATTCATACACGTTAAGCCACGTTTCTCACAAGAGCTGTTGGGTTGGTCATGCTAAATGAAGAACATACATCACATGATAGGCTAGGCTGTATTAGAGTTTACACATGATTTTACACATTTATCTGAAATCTGATCAATTTCCTATTTGTATAGATATTTTCTGTTGATTTAATATAAATAACCATTTAATTCATCATAATATCCAAATAAAAGTCAATACAGACAGCTAAAGTAAAGCCATAGTCTTCAAAATGAATTATAAATGCTTTCGTATTGATTTCTGCTGTGTTAATAATACACACAAGGGGCCTCATTTATGAAACGAACGTACAACAGAAAATTGGGCTTACGGTCGTTTCTACGCAAAACTTTATCAAATTTATCAATATGGACGTGAACGGTGGCTACGATCAAATCTCACGTCAGGTCTGAGCTCGTGTACGCAAGTTTTTTTTTTTTTTTTTCTCCGGCCTGTCAGTAACACAGATAACACATAACAGTGTGTATGTGTAGCTATGCTATCATCATTCACAGCCCTTTTTTTTTTTTTTTTTAAATTAATTTTTATATTTTATTTATATAACCATACTATGACCGACATACGACGGCGCTTTAGTGCCATGTAAAAAAAAAAAAAAAAAATCTAAGATTCCGAGATTAAAGTCGAAACTCCGAGATTAAAGTCGAAACTCCGAGATTAAAGTCGAAATGTTTCGAGATTAAAGTCGAAATATTCCGAGATTAAAGTCGAAATATTCCGAGAATAAAGTCGAAATGTTTCGAGATTAAAGTCGAAATATTCCGAGAATAAAGTCGAAATGTTCCGAGATTAAAGTCGAAATATTCCGAGATTAAAGTCGAAATGTTTCGAGATTAAAGTCGAAATGTTCCGAGAATAAAGTCGAAATGTTCCGAGAATAAAGTCGAAATATTCCGAAATACTTCCGTGCGGAAACAAAGGCCGTTGTGACGGTGACCTGCTTGATTTATTAGCCTAATGTTTATTTGATGTCTGTTTTTAAAAGCACGGAAGATAATTTGTGCTGTTCTGTTTATGCATTTAGAGACAGAACATAACAAAACATAACGTTTAGATATTGTTTCAGCTATTAAAACTGTTCCGTTGTGTATGTATGGCAAAGTGATTTCGTTTTTGTTTTTATTAAGTTAAGTTGGAATGTTGTTGGGAGGATTTTTTGTCAAATATAAATGTTTTTTTTTTTTTTTTTTAAGTAACGAACAGCTGCCAGCAGAAGACTGTTTGTTTGATCATTTTGCCTTCTCAAATCATCACGAACTAATGACTAATGACTAAAATAAAGTCTATAGATATAAAACAGTTAAAACAATGTTGGTTTAAACGTTAAATATCTAGGCGATTATCCATTCGTTTGTGCGGAGAGTGGAAGCTAAAGGCATGCAGGCGCCAGCGCCATCACTTGCACTTTTTTCCAGTGGAAACAATTTAAAATTATCCATCAAAACAATACATGCCTTACAGGCATGATAAAAACATATATATGGAGAGCTTTAAATGATTACTTAACGAATTAAAACAAATCAAAACCAAAAACTCTTTCATAATGTAGCTAATCTGTAAAGATGCATTTCAAAGTGGAGATTTCTAGTCAGGATATTTGCGACACTGATTCAGAATACACTAGTTTATTCATAAATAATTCAAATGTCCCCTTAACCTCCGACACATTTGTTATTTACAAGGAATACACCTTGATGTAGACTAATATAATATAAAATAACGTATATCGTTTTAACAAATACAAATCAGCAAACACTGTGGAATCAAATAAATATGAAAATTCCGCTATCTTAAACATTTAACTGTGAGTTAAGTTTTTACAGATCAGAATAGTGATGTTAGTGACACAGGAAAGGGTTTACTGACAAAATTATACTTTAAAACCTTTATCAGAAAATAGAACCCAAGGAAAGCCTATAACAATCAAACTGTGGAAGTTCACAATCAAAATACAAATCGCGATAGTCACAATAGTCTATCAGTCTATCAGAGCTGGATATGATACATCCTTGGCTTGGAAACGGTTATTCACTGGAATGGCAAACATTATGATACAAGAAAATGGGAGCAGTGCAAAGACAAGCGATAAAAACTTTTCACAATTCAGGTTTGACCTAAAAACAATGTTTTTGTATTCGAGAAGCCTGCGTGTTTATTGATATAGAACACCTATCTTTCACATTCCTTCCTGGCGGACTTACCAAGGGGTTTACGGACAAGAGCTTTGCTGCAAAAAAATTCACAAATCAAGCTGATGAAAATGACAGTTTCAATCTTCTAAGTGTCCAACTTTCTGAGCGATAGGCATTATACAATTAAAAGTATCAATGATTAAAACATTATTTCGGCCAGAAGGACGCCGTCACCTGAATTCATAAATCATGGAGAATGGCATTCAGTTTTATTTTCATGTCTATGACAGCGCACGGTGTAATTATAGACAAACGAAATCTGAATATCCTATCAAACCGCAAACTATCTTTACTGCGGTAACTTAAAACAGAAACGAAATGCCATACATACAAAACGGAACTGTTTTAATAGCTGAAACAATATCTAAACGTTATGTTTTGTTATGTTCCGTTTCTAAATGCATAAACAGAACAGCACAAATTATCTTCCGTGCTTTTAAAAACAGACATCAAATAAACATTAGGCTAATAAATCAAGCAGGTCACCGTCACAACGGCCTTTGTTTCCGCACGGAAGTATTTCGGAACATTTCGACTTTATTCTCGAAGTATTTCGACTTTATTCTCGAAGTATTTCGACTTTAATCTCGGAGTTTCGACTTTAATCTCGGAATCTTAGATTTTTTTTTTTTTTTTACATGGCACTAAAACGCCGTCGTACTGACAAGACCGGGGGATAGAGAAAACAGGAGAGGAGAAAGAAAGAAGAAAAGAAAAGAGAAAAAAAAAAAAAAAAGAGAAAGAGGATAGAGAAAGAGAGAGAGAACAAAAACAGATAATCTGCTTCCATACCTGCTGACAAAGAGAGAAAACAACAAAAGACACAACAGCAGAGAAACTACAACAACATCCAATGTCCGTATGAATCACAGTAAATACTAAATGTTAAATGGTATTGCGCAGCACACATAACTAATATTACAAAATATGTTTGAAGCAACAGCATTTTAGGATAGTGAGTGTCTGTGAGCACCAATGTGAATGCTTGTGTGTACACCTGTGTGCACACCTGTGTGTGTGAACGCGCTTGTATTCATAAGGTTCCTCCATCTAAATGCTTGATAGTGTGAGTGGGGAACCACAGCCCCGCCCCGCAAGGCATGAAGCAGACATGGAGGAGACCTGGGCCCCCAAACATCCGGAGGCCCCCCAGGGCACGGGAATCCCAGGAGAACCACCGCAGGGATAACCACGGCCCCCACCCAGAAAAAGGCAGAGGAGAGCCCGGAGGAGGTCATCTGGCAGCCACAATGCAGACGCCCCAGGGGGCCACGGCGGCAAGCCCGCAGGCCCCGCCAGCAGTCGGCCACACCAGGGCAGACCGGCCCGGGCCCGGGCCCGGAGAACCAAGGGCCCCCCCACCCCCCAGCAGGGGCCCAGCGAAGCCCAGTGAAGCTAGGCCCTACCGAGCGACCGCCAAGAGCGGGCCAGCACCCACCCGAGCATCCCGCCCCGGAGCCAGAAACCACCAATGCACCGGCAGCCGGGGGCATCCCCCACCGGCAGGGCATGGTGGTGGGGTGGGGGGGGCCCTCGACGATGAGTGAGGCGGAGTCAAAGGCCTGACCTGACACATGGACATAGACAAACAGGCACACACATACACAAGCATCTATTCCCACCCTCATGCACGCAAACAAAAACTCACACACTCACCCCACATGTAGACACACACAAAAAAAAGAAAAAAGGACACTGTACGCAAGTTTTTGAGTTTGCCTGAATTTGCGTGCAGCCTAGAAAATTTCGATTATTTACCTGGCTGACAAACAAAACTTTTTTTTATTATTCTTTTAGGGTGTTAGATTTGTATGCGCAAATGACAGCATAAACAACAGACCATGAGGATTCACGTCTTCACATCACTTCACGCACTTTGGTGAACTTATAAAAATAATAAATTAAATAAAGAGGGCTAGTTTACACGAAATGTATTTCTCTTAATTAATTAACAGATTTTAAAAAGGAGAAAAAAACAACTCTGCGTTTTTATGACACTCTTAATGCATTTTATTCATATTCTTTATATCTTTAACTGATTGTGCAGGAATCTCACGCGCACATACACTACATTTCAGCGTTGCTAACTTAATCAAACTAAAATGCAGTCAACCAAACGTTATTTAAAAGGTAAAGTCAGCGTAAAATATTACGCATGTTTAGGGTGTTTTACGTGGAAATTGGAACACAAGTGAAGTAAAAAGGTCAGCAGCAAAGTCATTGGTTAATAAAATGTGATTAAATACATAAAGGAAACAAAAACATTTCATGTTATCTTTTTTAAGTTGTTGCTCCCACAATAGAATTTCTTCTCTTCATGTTCTTTATAATACAATATATATATATATATATATATTTTTTTTTTTTAGATTATTTTAAAGTAATTCTGCCTGGTGTCTGGATTTTTCCTTAAAAAATTAATAAATAAATAAAACCATTTAGGAATACAATTTACATTCCTGTATTCTATGTAAAAGAAATTTGATACTTTTGTGCACTTTACAATAAATATATATTAGTAAATAGTAGTAGTAATATTAGTAATTAGTAAATTACTTCAAAGGGCTCTACACAATCCCAACCGAGGAATAAGCTAGATTTACATACTTCTTAACCATAAATGCTCGTCTTGCACTAGCTCAGCTTCACGCATTACATAGTCACGTTGGAAATTTCACAAGTACCAATCCAGTGTTTACAAAGCAAATGTGCAAAGCAAGTCAAGCACCTTTTACAAAAACAACAATGCTGGGTGATTTTGAAGTTGGAGGAGAAAATGACATGGAGTTTACCCTACCTTTTTGAACAGGAGTACACAGATGAAGAACTAACAACGCGTGACCTTTCCAATGTGAATAAGTTATGTTTAAAGTCACGCATCACAGAGCTAGTGCAAGATGAGCATTTGTGGTTAAAAAGTATAAAAATTAAGACATATTTTAGAAAATGACCAATCATTTCACGACATAAGATCCGTCAACCCGTTATCTTCCATTAAAGTCCTCAAAAACCTTAATTTTTTTTAGACTGAAGAAGGACATGAACATCTTGGATGACATGGGAGTAAGTAAATTATTAGGAATTTTTTTATTCTGGAAGTGAACTAATCCTTTAACTAATGTAACTGACTAATGCTTACAAATGCAACCTTCTTGTGCAGTGTTACTCAAATAATTTGATTTTCTCTAAATGTCTGATTTAACACCAAACAGGTCTGTGAAAGTGACACACAGCATCAATCACCCTATTATTTAAGTTTATAAATCTCATGTGAGATTTGGTCTAATTTTAAGCTTTGTTATGAAGAAACAATATACTGCCCGAAAATAAAATATTTGAAAATTGGCTACAACACTATAGAATCCTATAGTGACATCAGCTAAGCTTCCCTTAGACAATTACAGAGCACATCAAACAAAGGTGCAATGCTGAAATTCAGGTACTGATGTGCAAATTCAGGAACATGCTTTGCATTTCAGAGATGTCTCTGGACTGCTCCACCTGTGACAGAAATTGCGACCAAGGCTGAGCATTAACTGGAAGAAAAGATCTGAGTAGTTTAGACTTCATTTAGAAAGGAAGAAGGACTAGTCGTATTCATAACACTTATTTTGCAAAATATGATCTGGATTTAATTACATTTATGGTAACCTAAAGAACTGAACAAAGGACCAATAATAGGTAAGGACATGCAGCTGATAAACAGTAACAATACTATGTGTTTGTTATTTGTATACATCTCAGAATTGTGACTGCATTGAATTGAATTGAATTAGTCCAAGTATAAGTTTTTTTTTTTTTTTTTTTTTTAATGATATTTAGATTTAATACAATACTGCAGTCAATTATCACTTGCCAGGTAAATTGCTAGGACAGCTGCTTTGATTATGTAATAGACCTGTTGGATGCTATTCTTACATGTTACAAGTTACTTTAGTGAGATTTTTGATTTTCCATGTCTTCCTAAAAATATTAGCAATTTATTTATTAGGATGAGTGTCTCTTTAAATGCAATGAATGTGTTTTAGGAATGTATGTTCTTTTGACATCATTTACTGTATGTGCAGTAAACTATGCAAAACTGGTTTTAGCCCTATTGATTTGACACACAGCATTCACATGTCATCTTAGGTCATTGTTTTCAAATGATGTTTCCGTGTACATATCTTGCAGTGCTGGTAATAACTTATTGTAATCTGTGGACTCTTTTGTGATCTGTATTTGGATAATAAATTAACAACACTTAAAATCCCACATCCATTAAGGGGGCATATGAACAACTGCAAAAGTCTGGGAACAGTTTACCTAGTCTTGAAAAAATACCATTTTAAAAATGTAGAAATTTCAGTGGATTTAGAGTTTGACTGTCAACATCAATTCTTCTCAAAAACAGTGTTATAAACAAACTAGATAAAAAAATATATTAATTGTTTTCTCATATTGTAATCTCTGTAATGTTTTCTGCAAAACTATGCAGAAATGTCATCTTAAATCATGTTTAACCATATTCACATTTAAAAAAACACTCATAATTCACTAAAGAAAACTGGTTTATTCTGAGAGCTCTCTATATTGTAATGTTACTTGATGTTGTATTTTCTTGAGAATGAATTTCCTGCAACATCATCTAAGAGAAGCCGTTGTTAACCAAGAGGCCTTTAAAAAAACTTAACTAAACAAAAAAAATGTTTTAATAATTAAAAAATATATATATTTTATTATTATTATTATTTTTATTATTATTATTTATTTATTTTAAAGAACAACCATAGTTCCCACGGTTTCAAAAAGCAATGTATATAAATAAAATCTTAAAACTTAAATGACATTTTTATAGTTAACAATTTTCTAAGATATATACATATATATAAAATTTATTGTTCTGCAAAATATGTACAACACTGCATATCATAACACGTTGATGTGCTTGTGATTGTTGACACTTGGTGGATTTTCTCTCTTTGTTTCAGTAGGCCACTTGTATTCCCACTTCCATTTAGGTCCACTTGAATCAAACAAACCCGGATCCCTAAATTGAACCTCACACCAACGTCTCATGGAATAGTGCTGCTTCATGCTTGCTGCTTAAGGTCTTGGGGCTTCATTTATATAAAGCATATACAAGCAGATTTGATCCTATATTCATTTGACATTATCCTATGTGAAAACTGAGGAGAAAGTGAAATGAAGTGCCGCTTAAAAGTCTGTGAACCCTTTACAAATTTTCTATATTTCTGCATAAATATGAACCAAAACATCATCAGATTTTCATATAAGTCCTGAAAGTAGACAAAGAGAACCTAATTACAATAAATATTTGTAATTATTTACTGAGAAAATACAATTATTTACTGAGAAAAATTACCCAGTGTAAGTATTTGAAAAAGTATTTGAAAAGTATTTGAATCTTTGATTTCAGTATTTGGTGTACCCCCTTTTGCTGCAGTAACTGAAGGTAAAGTTTCTTTTAAATGCTGAACAGTCCTGCACAATAACATGTAGGAGTTTTAGTGCGGAACCACTTAAACTTTGTTGGTGGGTTTCCTACTATGAACTGCTTGCCTAGGTTCTTCCACAACATTTTAATTGGATTAAGCTGGACTTTGACCAAGCCATTCCAAAACATTAACTTTCAAAACATATTAAACATTCTTTGGTAGAACGACTTGTGTGCTTGGAGCTGTTGTCTTGCTGCATGACTCACATTCTGTTGAAACTGTTTTCTTAAAAAGGTGTCCTGATGTTTTCCTTTAGAATTCTCTGGTATAATTCATAATTCATTGTTCCATCAGTGATGGCAGGCATCTGTTCTGGCCAAGATGCAGCAAAACAGGCCCAAGCCATGATACTACCACCATGTTTCACAGATGGGATAAGATTCTTAAGCTGGAATTCAGTGTGTTCTTTTCTATGAAAATAACATTTAAACCAATAAGTTAAGTTTTGGTTTCATCCATGCATTAAACCTTTCTCCATTAGTCCTCTGGCTTGTCCACATGATCTTTAGGAAGCATTTTTCTTTTTGGAGAACAGTGTCTTTCTTCTTGCAACTCTGCCATGCACATCATTGGTTGCTCAGTGTTCTCTTGATGGTGGACTCATGAACCATAACATTAGCCAATGTGAGAAAGATCTTGAGTTGCTTAGAAGTTACTTAGAAGTTAGATGAGCAACATCAACTCTTTTTCCGAAGTCCTCAGTAATCTCCTTGTTTGTGACATGATTCACTTCCACAAACCTGATCAGACTTTGATAGATCCCTGTTCTTTGAATAAAACATGTCACGTACTGACATTTGATAGTCATTGCACTGACTGAAAACACATCTGCACAGATGGACTCTAATTTCACCTTTAAATTAACTGTTAATCCAAGAGATTAACATACTTTTGCAACACACAGATAGGTAACACTGGATAATTTTTCTTAATAAATAAATGACAAAGAAAATAGTTTTCTCTCACTTGTTTGATTGGCTTCTCTTTGTCTACTTTCAGGACTTCAATGAAAATCTGATGATGTTTTGGGTCATATTTATGCAGAAAATTGTAAAGGGTTCACAAACTTTCAAGCAGCACTGTATATGCAAGTAACG
The DNA here is from genome assembly GCA_033026305.1 of Cirrhinus molitorella. NCBI lineage: Eukaryota > Metazoa > Chordata > Actinopteri > Cypriniformes > Cyprinidae > Cirrhinus > Cirrhinus molitorella. The sequence continues at coordinate 32,510,207 of CM065120.1, forward strand.
CAAGTGTAAAATGTTGTTACTACAAAAAGTAACAACATTTAACATGCACAAGAATAGTCCAATATGATTTGAAGTCATAAAAATGACGCCATGTAAACGTTCTTCATAGCATTTAGAATACCTGGGCAGAATTTTGAAAATATGAGATAAGAGGTATTAGTAAGATGACAATAATAACTAGTTTTATTAGAGGAGCCAGATTCTTTCCATTTCAAAAAATGAACAAAAATCGATATACAGACAAAGCATCATTCAGGTATCTGAATTTATGACACTTTTGTCTGCTACTGGTAAAGACATGAAAAAAAATTCATTGAATTAAATTGCTTAAAATCTAGCAGGTTCATTTTCAGATAGAAAAGAATGTGTGTGTGTGTGTGTGTGTGTGTGTGTGTGTGTGTGTGTGTGTGTGCGTGTATTTATTAATGTATACAAAATATTGAAGAATTTAAACTGTCTTTGGAACAACATGTTTAACATCAACATTTTGCTAATACTTCTATAATCTGGTCTGAAATTTAAAAGAAAAAAATATATCAACAACAACATGAAAAGCCAGTTTGACCAGTTTGCTTTGTTCAAGCTGTTTTCAAGCTGCAGCAAAAATGTATTTTTCCCAGCCATTCAGGCACTGACATTTTTGTGACTGGTGATACCAAATATGTCCCCTGCTAGAAGCAATGCCTGGTTTTGTTATTAAATTGGTGCAATAATTTTTCATGTATTTGCAGGAACAAGGGGTGACATGAAAAGGACCATGTCCCCTTTAGTGGTTCTATTGATTTTTATAGGTAAACATATATTCAAGATTTTATTGTTTGTGCAACATACATTAACACTCTCGAAAATATGTTTATGTTTAGAAACACTGTAAAAAGTGTCAAACTAATAGTAATTATATCTATTCCATCAGGACTGTTGAGGCCAACATGTGAAAATCTAAATAATGTGACTGATTCAGGTAAAAACAGTGAAATATAACAAATATATTTTAAATAAATATAACAGAATAAATTCTTGGTGTTGTCATATACCTTGTTTTTTCTAGCTAATATTTTTTTTTATTGTTACCCTTTTTCACCAGACCAAAGAGTTAACGTCAGGAACCAACTTATTGTAAGGTCATGCTACATTTACAGTTTTTCACTATCAATTTAATACAGTTTAAACAGCATGTTTCTTTATTTCTATAGAGCAGAGCACTGGAATATTGGCCTGTGGCTAATCGCACAGAAATTAAAGTTTTTAGGTAAGTGAGAAAATACCTCATGTATACTAAGAGGGGGCCAAAAGATCTAGTTCTCTAGTTTTTTTCCAACTTTGGGCAGCTCTGTGGTCATCAGCATGACAGATCTGGATTTGCTGTTTTAGCCCTGAGATCTCACAAAGTCAGTATTACAGTCTATTAGTAATAGTAACACTATATATATATATATATATATATATATATATATGTTTTTAGAATTAATGCATTAAAATTAAAATGGAAAATAATTATTTTGAAAACAATAAAATGTACTTTGAGAAAAAATAAAACATTAATTAGGCATGCTGTTTGTTTACTACAATTTAATTTTACTATACTTTAAACCAGGAGAAAACTGAACCCAGAAAAAATACAACTGAATTTCTAATGAGAATTGTAGTAAACATGTGCGTAATTACTGTTAGAATTATCAGGGAGACATTGAACAAGTTGTAAAAAAAAAAAAAACATCCTCTGTATAGTGACTGATTTTATTTTTTACTATTAAGATTTATTTATATATATATATATATATATATATATATATATATATTTTTTTTTTTTTTTTTTTTTTTTTGCCTGATAAACTAATGAATGCATTTCTTTTTAACAAAATGTGTTTTCTTTATGTAAAACATGTATTAATAATAATGATTTTATCTTTCAGGAGAGGACCACTAGTTATTTCTCGACAATACTGGTACCCCCGTTTTAGAAATAGGTAACAAAACAATATTAGTATATATTATTAAACCCTGAGTAAAGCTTGGTGAGAATTATATTATATATATTGTAATCTGGTCTGTCAATATGTTTTCATCTGCATGTTTAGTAATACATTTATTTTTTTCAGGCCTTAAAAAAGCACCACCCATATCCCCTGCAATTACCACAGCCACAACATCAACTGAATCATTCAGCTCATTACCAGATACAACAACTATGTCGCCCACTTCATCTTTCCCATCAACAGCACAAACAACCATTTCATGGCAATCAACAACCAAAACAACAAAGTCTACCATTTCAATAGAGTCCCTAACAACCAGCATTCAAGAACATATCAGCAATCAGAAGACCACTTCAAAACAATTATCAGAAACTACAACAGAGCTTCAAACTTCAGCACTGCCAGCAACAATCACCACTTCAACAACAACAACAATCTTACCAGTTACCAACTCAAGACAACAAACAACCATCACATATTCTACAACTTCAGCAATGCTATCAAAAACTACACACAATAACGCCTTAGAAACCTCAAGACAACTAACAGCCACCACAACAAAGCACACAATGTCTGTATTTCCAGAAACAACCACTCCATTAAACACACCAACAACTACCTCAAAACAGCTAACAAGCAACATGAAACCAACAACCACTGGAAATACACTGGGATCGACATTAAAATGGACAACAGAGGAAACTGCAACATCAGAGGGTGCTACAATCACTATGCAGACAACAACTGTGAAGGATGGCTCAAATACTGCAGAAGTAGCAACAACTGGAATTTCAGCTGCTAATCTGCCAGCTACATCAGGAGCAGGAGTTAGTTTTGAAAGTACAATAGCTGAAAGAACATCCACAACTGCATCAGTGGTTTCAGATACAACTTTATGGTCTACAGTGGCACCTGGAACAACAAAGGCAGCAACAACAATTTCAATACCACAAACAGGTTTGACAGATTTGTTGACTACACACTTAATTAAAAATTTAGAAATGTTATAAATTTGTTACAGGCTGGCACACCAGATCCTTGTGTGGTCCCAGGGGAAACTCCTCTCACTGAGAGCAGTGCACATCCCTGGGCACCTCAATGTGGGAGCAGGGGCCGAGGCCCAGGGAATGGATGCTTCACCCCGAGGTGGTGAAGCAGATTTGGAGAGTGTTTGGCCAGGCCCAGGTGGACCTCTTTGTGACTCAGGAGACATCACAATGTCCCTTCTGATTCTGTCTGGATCATCCAGCTCCCCCATGGTGCAGACTTGGCCGAGGCTGCATCTGTACCCTTTCCCCCGATTGCTCTGCTCTCGGGAGTTCTGGAAAGAGTGCGCCGGGACGGGGTTTGTCGACTCCTACTAGCCCCATACTGGCCGGGCAAAGTATGGTTCTCTGACCTGATTTTCCTTCTCAACAGCTCTCCATGGAAGATTATCGTCAGGAGGAATCTCCTCTTACAGGCGGGGGGCTCTATTCTTCACCCCTGCCCAGAGTTGTGGAAGCTGTAGGTGTGGCCTCTGAGGAGGGGCCTAGATCATAGCTTCAGGTCTCTCAACTAAGGTTGTTGAGACCATCCTCCAATCCAGAGCTCCCTCCACTAGGAAACTGTAAACTGCATTGAAGTGGAAACTTTTCACTTCTTGGTGCAGAGACTGCCAGCTCGACCCAGTTAACTGCTCAGTGTGTGTAGTGATGGGGTTCCTGCATGCCCATCTCTTGACCCACTCCATGCCCCTCTCAGTGGTCAGTCAGTGGGCAGGCACCCCCTAGTTAAATGTTTCCTCCACGGTGCGCTGAGGCTGAGGTCTCCAGTACACTCTCGCGTCCCCCCCTGTGGGACCTGGCTATGGTGTTAGAGACTCTCTGTAATCCTCCCTTCGAGCCTATAGAAGAGATCTGATTGTCTACTCTCTCTTAAGACCACCTTTCAGTCGACGATCACGCCTCTCAAAAGAGTTGGTGACTTGGGACCAACTGCTAGTCTGCTACAGTCTTCCTGGCTCTAAGCCTACTCTTAGCCGGTGGATTGGGGATGCGATCTCGGTAGCCTATGAGTCCTCTGGTCTCCCCTCACCTCTACAAGACATCTGTAATGCTGTGGGTTGGTCCACACCTTTGCTAGGTTCTATGGCCTAGATCTCTGAGCCACTCCCGGCTCCTTCATTCTCTCGCGCTAACCTCTGGGCAGGGATTTGTAAGTCTGGCGGCGTGGGCATTCTTGTTCAACTAGCGTTTTGACGCACCAACTCTCGGAAAAGTTTAGCATGGTAATGGTTATGAGAATGTTAATGTATTTGGTCTTGGCGGAATAGATCTGCTAAACTGCTGCTGAATTGCTGCTGCTGTTGGTTATTGCTGTAGTTATTGTTGCTGCTGTTGCAAGCAAGTACAGGAACTTGCTACTACCAAAGCATATGGCGATACGGTGCTGTGAATATTTAAGACATACTGCTGCTGCACAAGTAGCATATAAAATAACCCCCAACAAGGCTGGAAGAGGGACAAGCAAAACAGCTGAAATATGTATGCTGCTGTAGCACGAAGCATACTGCCATTTTATGATAAAATGCTTGAAATTATCCCTATAAGGCAAAAGAAGAGGTAGAAAGATAAACCCCCCCAGAACAGCAGATCTATTGCAAAGACATATGTACTGCTGCTGCTCCGGAGAGCCATGAGACCGCATGTTTGCTATCTATGTGAGCCTGAGCCAGCTTTGCAGAATGGCATAACACTAGTGGACTATGCTGTGTGTACCTGATCGTTTGACCAGATAGCTTAAACTAGTGACTTAAATTAAATGTGTTTCTGGGCTAGTGAAGCCCAGATGAATTAACTAGTGGCCTGGGTGCTGTACCCTTAGGGTTAATTAACTGATGACCTTAATATCTATGTGTGTCTGAGCCAATAGCTCAAACTTACCTTGGCAGAAACGCGCACTATGTGTATCATTAACAAACAGGATGTTACATATGTAACCATGGTTCCCTGAAGGAAAGGCGACGCTGTGTCTCTAGGCCATTCTTCTGGCATCCCTGCAGCGCTTGGCTCATTCTTGAAGCGGACGCTGTTCTGCATGCTTTTAAGGTTTCCGGTCTTGGCATCCCATTGGACTGATTACACACGTGATTCAGAGCATGCGCACACTGAAGGCATTCCCCTAGCGTTTGGACGCAGCATCTCATGGTTACATACGTAACCTGACACAATTTTTTTTTTGACATTACATGTCATGTTAAAAATGTAATGGCAAGGGCTGAAATTTAGTCACCAGTTAAACCAGTGAGACAAATCTGCAATTCTGTAAAAATTCTGGCATTATTTACTCAGCTTCATGTTGTTCTAAATCTGTAAGACTTTCATTCATCTTTGGTACATAAATTAATATATTTTTAATGAAATCTGAGAGTTTCTGTCCCTAAATCAACAGTCTATGCAACTACCACTTTGATGCTTTAAAAAGTTAATAAAGAAATAATTAAAAAAAAATAGTAAAACAGTTGATTACGGATCACTACTGACATTGTTACACTAAAAGATTTGAATGTTAAAATTGTACACTAACTTGATGCGCATTGATTTTTTTCCTACAGGGGTCATGGCAACACTTCAGCCTACACAAACAGTAGCTACAACAGAGGCAGTGACAATCACTGCAGAACAATTTACAATAACAGAGTCATCATCACCTCAAGTCACAACAGAATCTTTAATGACCAAAACAGATTCAATAACACCAAGTAAAACAACAGTCTTTTTATCTGAAACAGCACCACCAACAACAACAAAAATACCATTGTCAAATGCTATTTTCACAGCTGCAGAAGAAACAAGTGCAACTACTTCTACATCTACAGGAGCAACATCAGCATTGCCAGCAACTGCAATGGGCACAACCACAGCAGCAAACATTAGCAATGAACCGGAAACAACCAAATCTACACTAGCTGAGGTTTCATCTACTACATTACATTCTGTGGCAGTAGATACTGTGACAACAACAAGAGGCCAAGCAGAGTCTGCTACTGCACCCCAAGATTCTACCTTTGTACCAGTGACATCAGCATTGCCATCAACTTTATTGGGCACAACCACAGCAGGAACTGTTAAAAGTGAATTGGAAACAATCAGGGTAACTACTACAAAAGATACAATGACAACAACAGTAGCAGAGTCTGCTACTACACCCAAAGCTTCAAACTTGGTACCAGTGACATCAACATTGCCAGCAACTGTAATGGGCACAACCACAGCAGCAACTGTTAGAAATGAGCCAGAAACAACCAAAACAGTACAAGCTGAGATTTCATCTACTGTACTACATTCTGTGGCAGCAGAGTCTGTTACTGCACCCAAAGCTTCAACCTTGATACCAGTGACAACTCAAGACACAACAGAACCCTCACCAGCCCAAAAAGAAACTACAACATTAATGTCAGTGAAGCCAGCCACAGTGGCTCATACCTCAGAAGTCTCCACCACTGAACCTACAAGACATACTGACACTACATTAAGCACACCTGGTACAACAGAATCAACAATCAAGACTACATTAGCTGAGGTGTCATCTACTGTATTACATTCTGTGCCAGTAGATACCATCAAAACAACAATAACAACAGGCCTAACAGAGTCTGCTACTGCATCCAATGCTTCAACCTTGGTACCAGTGACATCTCAAGCCATATCAGAACCCTCACAAGCCCAAAAAGAAACTACAATAAAACCAGTAACAGTGGCTTATACCTCAGAAGGCTCCACTACTGCCAAAAGAGTGACACAAGAGCCTACAACTCAAGATGAAATGGGTTCTTTGTCAACAGAACAAACTACATTAGGAGATTCTGGTACAACAGAATCAACATTTGCTCCCACTACAGCAGCACCAAAAACAGAAGAATCATCACATTTACCTGCAACAGGTGAAGTAAAGACAACCACTGCAAGATCATCCAAAATTACAGAATCATCTGCAGAAATCCCATCATTGTTGGTACCAACAACAAGTGCAACTACTCTAACACCAGCAGCACTGACATCAGCATTGCCACCAGGAACAACCACGGCAGCAACTGTTAGAAATGGACTGGAAACAGGACAAACTACATTAAGAGGATCTGGTACAACAGAATCAACAGTTGCTCCCACTACAGCAGCACCAAAAACAGAGACATCATCACTTTTAACTGAAGCAGGTAAAGTAAAAACAACAACTGCAAGTTTATCCAGAACTACAGAATTATCCACAGAAGCCCCAACTTTGTTGTTACCAACAACAATTGCAACTATTGCACCATCAGCAGGAGTGACATCAGCATTGCCAGCAACTGCAGCAGGGACAACCACAGCAGCAACTGTTAGAAATGGACTGGAAACAATCAGGATAACTACAACAGAAAATATAGTGACAACAACAGACCTAGCAGAGTCTCCTACTGCACCCAAAGCTTTAACCTTGGTACCAGTGACATCAGCATTGACAGCAACTCTTTTGGGCACAACCACAGCAGCAACTGTTACCAATGCGCTGGAAACAACTAAGACTACACTTGCTGAGGTGTCAGCTACTACATTGCATACTTTAGCAGTAGATACAGTCACAACAACAACATCAACAACAAGCTTATCAGAGTCTGCTACTGCACCCAAAGCTTCAACCTTGGTGCCAGAAACATCTCAAGTCACAATGGAACCTTCACCAGTACAAACAGAAACTACGTTAATGTCAATGAAGTCAGAAACAGTGGCTCATACCTCAGAGGTCTCTCCCACTGTCAAAAGAGTGACACAAGAGCTTACAACTCAAGCTGATACAGGTTCTCTATCAACAGAATCAACATTTGCTCCCACTACAGCAGCATCAGTTACAGAGGCATCAACACCTTTAACTGAATTAGGTGAAGTAAAGACAACAACTCTAAGTTCATCCAGAACTACAGAATTATCCACAGAAGGCCCAACTTTGTTAGTAGGAACAAAAAGTGCAACTAATGCAGCATCAGCTGGAATGACATCAGCATTTCCAACAACTCCAGCAGGGACAACCACAGCAGCAACTTCTAGAAAAGAACCAGAATCAACTAAGACTACACAAGGTGAGGTTTTGTCTACTGTGTTAAATTCTGTGGCAGCAGATACAGTCACAACAACATCAGCAGTCCTAGAAGAGTTTGCTACTGCATCCAAAGCTTCAACCTTGGTACCAGTGACATTTACGGCCACATCAGAACCCTTACCAACCCAAACTGCAAGTTCATCCAGAGCTACAGAATTATCCACAGAAGCCCCAACTTTGTTGGTACCAACAAGTGCAACTATTGCACCATCAGCAGGAGTGACATCAGCATTTCCAGCAACTGCAGCAGGGACAACCATAGTAGCAACTGATAGAAATGATCAGGAAACAATCAGGATAACTACAACAGAAGATATAGAAACAGAAACAACAGGCCTAGCAGAGTCTCCTACTCCACCCAAAGATTCAACCTTGGTACCAGCTACATCAACATTGCCAGCAGCTGCAATGGGTACAACCACAGCAGCAACTGTTAGCAATGAACCGGAAACAACCAAGACTACACTAGCTGAGGTGTCAGCTACTGTATTACATTCTTTGGCAGTAGATACAGTTACAACAACGAGCTTAGCAGAGTCTGCTACTGCACCTAAAGCTTCAACCTTGGTGCCAGAAACATCTCAAGTCACAACGGAACCTTCACCAGTACAAACAGAAATTACGTTAATGTCAATGAAGACAGAAACAGTGGCTCATACCTCAGAGGTCTCCACCACTGCTAAAAGAGTGACACAAGAGACTACAACTCAGGGTGAATTGGGTTCTTTGCCAACAGGACAAACTACATTAAGAGAATCTGGTACAACAGAATCAACATTTGCTCCCACTACAGCAGCACCAAAAACAGAGGCATCATCACTTTTAACTGAATCAGGTAAAGTAAAAACAACTCCAAGTTCATCCAGAACTACAGAATTATCCACAGAAGCCCCAACTTTGTTGTTACCAACAACAATTGCAACTATTGCACCATCAGCAGGAGTGACATCAGCATTGCCAGCAACTGCAGCTGGGACAACCGCAGCAGCAACTGTCAGAAATGAACCAGAAACCATCAGGATAGCTACAACAGAAGATATAGAAACAGCAACAATAGGCCTAGCAGAGTCTCCTACTGCACCCAAAGATTCAACCTTGGTACCAGCTACATCAACATTGCCAGCAGCTGCAATGGGTACAACCACAGCAGCAACTGTTAGCAATGAACCGGAAACAACCAAGACTACACTAGCTGAGGTGTCAGCTACTGTATTACATTCTTTGGCAGTAGATACAGTTACAACAACGAGCTTAGCAGAGTCTGCTACTGCACCTAAAGCTTCAACCTTGGTGCCAGAAACATCTCAAGTCACAACGGAACCTTTACCAGTACAAACAGAAACTACGTTAATGTCAATGAAGACAGAAACAGTGGCTCATACCTCAGAGGTCTCCAGCACTGCTAAAAGAGTGACACAAGAGACTACAACTCAGGATGAATTGGGTTCTTTGCCAACAGGACAAACTACATTAAGAGGATCTGGTACAACAGAATCAACATTTGCTCCAACTACAGCAGCACCAAAAACAGAGACATCATCACTTTTAACTGAATCAGGTAAAGTAAAAACAACAACTCTAAGTTCATCCAGAACTACAGAATTATCCACAGAAGCCCCAACTTTGTTGTTACCAACAACAATTGCAACTATTGCACCATCAGCAGGAGTGACATCAGCATTGCCAGCAACTGCAGCTGGGACAACCACAGCAGCAACTGTCAGAAATGAACCAGAAACCATCAGGATAGCTACAACAGAAGATATTGAAACAGCAACAACAGGCCTAGCAGAGTCTCCTACTGCACCCAAAGATTCAACCTTGGTACCAGCTACATCAACATTGCCAGCAACTGTAATGGGTACAACCACAGCAGCAACTGTTAGCAATGAACCGGAAACAACCAAGACTACACTAGCTGAGGTGTCAGCTACTGTATTACATTCTTTGGCAGTAAATACAGTTACAACAACGAGCTTAGCAGAGTCTGCTACTGCACCTAAAGCTTCAACCTTGGTGCCAGAAACATCTCAAGTCACAACGGAACCTTTACCAGTACAAACAGAAACTACGTTAATGTCAATGAAGACAGAAACAGTGGCTCATACCTCAGAGGTCTCCAGCACTGCTAAAAGAGTGACACAAGAGACTACAACTCAGGATGAATTGGGTTCTTTGCCAACAGGACAAACTACATTAAGAGGATCTGGTACAACAGAATCAACATTTGCTCCAACTACAGCAGCACCAAAAACAGAGACATCATCACTTTTAACTGAATCAGGTAAAGCAAAAACAACAACTCTAAGTTCATCCAGAACTACAGAATTATCCACAGAAGCCCCAACTTTGTTGTTACCAACAACAATTGCAACTATTGCACCATCAGCAGGAGTGACATCAGCATTGCCAGCAACTGCAGCTGGGACAACCACAGCAGCAACTGTCAGAAATGAACCAGAAACCATCAGGATAGCTACAACAGAAGATATAGAAACAGCAACAACAGGCCTAGCAGAGTCTCCTACTGCACCCAAAGATTCAACCTTGGTACCAGCTACATCAACATTGCCAGCAACTGCAATGGGTACAACCACAGCAGCAACTGTTAGCAATGAACCGGAAACAACCAAGACTACACTAGCTGAGGTGTCAGCTACTGTATTACATTCTTTGGCAGTAAATACAGTTACAACAACGAGCTTAGCAGAGTCTGCTACTGCACCTAAAGCTTCAACCTTGGTGCCAGAAACATCTCAAGTCACAACGGAACCTTTACCAGTACAAACAGAAACTACGTTAATGTCAATGAAGACAGAAACAGTGGCTCATACCTCAGAGGTCTCCAGCACTGCTAAAAGAGTGACACAAGAGACTACAACTCAGGATGAATTGGGTTCTTTGCCAACAGGACAAACTACATTAAGAGGATCTGGTACAACAGAATCAACATTTGCTCCAACTACAGCAGCACCAAAAACAGAGACATCATCACTTTTAACTGAATCAGGTAAAGTAAAAACAACAACTCTAAGTTCATCCAGAACTACAGAATTATCCACAGAAGCCCCAACTTTGTTGTTACCAACAACAATTGCAACTATTGCACCATCAGCAGGAGGGACATCAGCATTGCCAGCAACTGCAGCTGGGACAACCACAGCAGCAACTGTCAGAAATGAACCAGAAACCATCAGGATAGCTACAACAGAAGATATAGAAACAGCAACAACAGGCCTAGCAGAGTCTCCTACTGCACCCAAAGATTCAACCTTGGTATCAGCTACATCAACATTGCCAGCAACTGCAATGGGTACAACCACAGCAGCAACTGTTAGCAATGAACCGGAAACAACCAAGACTACACTAGCTGAGGTGTCAGCTACTGTATTACATTCTTTGGCAGTAGATACAGTTACAACAACGAGCTTAGCAGAGTCTGCTACTGCACCTAAAGCTTCAACCTTGGTGCCAGAAACATCTCAAGTCACAACGGAACCTTTACCAGTACAAACAGAAACTACGTTAATGTCAATGAAGACAGAAACAGTGGCTCATACCTCAGAGGTCTCCAGCACTGCTAAAAGAGTGACACAAGAGACTACAACTCAGGATGAATTGGGTTCTTTGCCAACAGGACAAACTACATTAAGAGGATCTGGTACAACAGAATCAACATTTGCTCCAACTACAGCAGCACCAAAAACAGAGACATCATCACTTTTAACTGAATCAGGTAAAGTAAAAACAACAACTCTAAGTTCATCCAGAACTACAGAATTATCCACAGAAGCCCCAACTTTGTTGTTACCAACAACAATTGCAACTATTGCACCATCAGCAGGAGTGACATCAGCATTGCCAGCAACTGCAGCTGGGACAACCACAGCAGCAACTGTCAGAAATGAACCAGAAACCAGCCTGATAGCTACAACAGAAGATATAGAAACAGCAACAACAGGCCTAGCAGAGTCTCCTACTGCACCCAAAGATTCAACCTTGGTACCAGCTACATCAACATTGCCAGCAACTGCAATGGGTACAACCACAGCAGCAACTGTTAGCAATCAACCGGAAACAACCAAGACTACACTAGCTGAGGTGTCAGCTACTGTATTACATTCTTTGGCAGTAGATACAGTTACAACAACGAGCTTAGCAGAGTCTGCTACTGCACCTAAAGCTTCAACCTTGGTGCCAGAAACATCTCAAGTCACAACGGAACCTTTACCAGTACAAACAGAAACTACGTTAATGTCAATGAAGACAGAAACAGTGGCTCATACCTCAGAGGTCTCCAGCACTGCTAAAAGAGTGACACAAGAGACTACAACTCAGGATGAATTGGGTTCTTTGCCAACAGGACAAACTACATTAAGAGGATCTGGTACAACAGAATCAACATTTGCTCCAACTACAGCAGCACCAAAAACAGAGACATCATCACTTTTAACTGAATCAGGTAAAGTAAAAACAACAACTCTAAGTTCATCCAGAACTACAGAATTATCCACAGAAGCCCCAACTTTGTTGTTACCAACAACAATTGCAACTATTGCACCATCAGCAGGAGTGACATTAGCATTGCCAGCAACTGCAGCTGGGACAACCACAGCAGCAACTGTCAGAAATGAACCAGAAACCATCAGGATAGCTACAACAGAAGATATAGAAACAGCAACAACAGGCCTAGCAGAGTCTCCTACTGCACCCAAAGATTCAACCTTGGTACCAGCTACATCAACATTGCCAGCAACTGCAATGGGTACAACCACAGCAGCAACTGTTAGCAATGAACCGGAAACAACCAAGACTACACTAGCTGAGGTGTCAGCTACTGTATTACATTCTTTGGCAGTAGATACAGTTACAACAACGAGCTTAGCAGAGTCTGCTACTGAACCTAAAGCTTCAACCTTGGTGCCAGAAACATCTCAAGTCACAACGGAACCTTTACCAGTACAAACAGAAACTACGTTAATGTCAATGAAGACAGAAACAGTGGCTCATACCTCAGAGGTCTCCAGCACTGCTAAAAGAGTGACACAAGAGACTACAACTCAGGATGAATTGGGTTCTTTGCCAACAGGACAAACTACATTAAGAGGATCTGGTACAACAGAATCAACATTTGCTCCAACTACAGCAGCACCAAAAACAGAGACATCATCACTTTTAACTGAATCAGGTAAAGTAAAAACAACAACTCTAAGTTCATCCAGAACTACAGAATTATCCACAGAAGCCCCAACTTTGTTGTTACCAACAACAATTGCAACTATTGCACCATCAGCAGGAGTGACATCAGCATTGCCAGCAACTGCAGCTGGGACAACCACAGCAGCAACTGTCAGAAATGAACCAGAAACCAGCCTGATAGCTACAACAGAAGATATAGAAACAGCAACAACAGGCCTAGCAGAGTCTCCTACTGCACCCAAAGATTCAACCTTGGTACCAGCTACATCAACATTGCCAGCAACTGCAATGGGTACAACCACAGCAGCAACTGTTAGCAATGAACCGGAAACAACCAAGACTACACTAGCTGAGGTGTCAGCTACTGTATTACATTCTTTGGCAGTAGATACAGTTACAACAACGAGCTTAGCAGAGTCTGCTACTGCACCTAAAGCTTCAACCTTGGTGCCAGAAACATCTCAAGTCACAACGGAACCTTTACCAGTACAAACAGAAACTACGTTAATGTCAATGAAGACAGAAACAGTGGCTCATACCTCAGAGGTCTCCAGCACTGCTAAAAGAGTGACACAAGAGACTACAACTCAGGATGAATTGGGTTCTTTGCCAACAGGACAAACTACATTAAGAGGATCTGGTACAACAGAATCAACATTTGCTCCAACTACAGCAGCACCAAAAACAGAGACATCATCACTTTTAACTGAATCAGGTAAAGTAAAAACAACAACTCTAAGTTCATCCAGAACTACAGAATTATCCACAGAAGCCCCAACTTTGTTGTTACCAACAACAATTGCAACTATTGCACCATCAGCAGGAGTGACATCAGCATTGCCAGCAACTGCAGCTGGGACAACCACAGCAGCAACTGTCAGAAATGAACCAGAAACCATCAGGATAGCTACAACAGAAGATATAGAAACAGCAACAACAGGCCTAGCAGAGTCTCCTACTGCACCCAAAGATTCAACCTTGGTACCAGCTACATCAACATTGCCAGCAACTGCAATGGGTACAACCACAGCAGCAACTGTTAGCAATGAACCGGAAACAACCAAGACTACACTAGCTGAGGTGTCAGCTACTGTATTACATTCTTTGGCAGTAGATACAGTTACAACAACGAGCTTAGCAGAGTCTGCTACTGAACCTAAAGCTTCAACCTTGGTGCCAGAAACATCTCAAGTCACAACGGAACCTTTACCAGTACAAACAGAAACTACGTTAATGTCAATGAAGACAGAAACAGTGGCTCATACCTCAGAGGTCTCCAGCACTGCTAAAAGAGTGACACAAGAGACTACAACTCAGGATGAATTGGGTTCTTTGCCAACAGGACAAACTACATTAAGAGGATCTGGTACAACAGAATCAACATTTGCTCCAACTACAGCAGCACCAAAAACAGAGACATCATCACTTTTAACTGAATCAGGTAAAGTAAAAACAACAACTCTAAGTTCATCCAGAACTACAGAATTATCCACAGAAGCCCCAACTTTGTTGTTACCAACAACAATTGCAACTATTGCACCATCAGCAGGAGTGACATCAGCATTGCCAGCAACTGCAGCTGGGACAACCACAGCAGCAACTGTCAGAAATGAACCAGAAACCATCAGGATAGCTACAACAGAAGATATAGAAACAGCAACAACAGGCCTAGCAGAGTCTCCTACTGCACCCAAAGATTCAACCTTGGTACCAGCTACATCAACATTGCCAGCAGCTGCAATGGGTACAACCACAGCAGCAACTGTTAGCAATGAACCGGAAACAACCAAGACTACACTAGCTGAGGTGTCAGCTACTGTATTACATTCTTTGGCAGTAGATACAGTTACAACAACAAGCTTAGCAGAGTCTGCTACTGCACCTAAAGCTTCAACCTTGGTGCCAGAAATATCTCAAGTCACATCGGAACCTTCACCAGTACAATCAGAAACTACATTAATATCAGTGAAGCCAGAAACAGTGGCTCATACCTCAGATGTGAGCCAAGAACATTCAACTCAAGCTGATACAGGTTCTTTACCAACAAAATCAACGTTTGCCCCCACTACAACAGCACCAATAACAGAGGCATCATCACATTTAACTGAAGCAGGTGAAGTAATAACAACAACTGTAAGACCATCAGGAACTAGAGTATCATCTGCAGAAACCCCAACATTGTTGGTAAGAACAAAAAGCGCAACTACTGCAGAATCAGTTGGAATGACATCAACATTTCCAACAACTCCAGCAGGGACAACCACAGCATCAACTGTTAAAAGTGAACCAGAAACAATTAGGATAACTACAACAGAAAATACAGTGACAACAGGCCTAGTCGAGTCTGATACTGTGCCCAAAGCTTCAACCTTGGGACCAGTGACATCAGTATTGCCAGCAACTACATTGGGCATAACCACAGCAGCAACTGTCAGAAAAGATCCCGAATCAACCAAGACTACACAAGCAGAGGTTTTGTCTACTTTTTTACATTCTGTGCCAGTAGATACAGTCACGACAATAATTATAACAGTCCAAGAGGAGTCTGCAACTGCAACACCCAAAGCTTCAACTGTTAGAAATGAACCGGAAACAATCAGGATAACTACAACAGAAGATATAGTGACAACAACAACAGGACTAGCAGAGTCTGCTACTACACCCAAAGCTTCAACCTTGGCACCAGTGACATCAGTATTGCCAGCAACTGCAATGGGCATCACCACAGTAGGAACTACAACAGAAGATATAGTGACAACAACAACAGGCCTAACAGAGTCTGCTACTGCACTCAAAGCTTCAACCTTGGTACCAGTGACATCTCAAGCCACAACAGAACCCTCCCCAGCCCAAAAGGAAACTACAACATCAATGTCAGTGAAGCCAGTAACAGTGGCTCATACCTCAGAAGTCTCCAACACTGCCAAAAGTGTGACACAAGAACCTACAACACATGCTGACACTGGTTCTTCATCAGCAGGAATAACTACATTAAGAGCACCTGGAACAACAAAATCAGCTACAGCACCACCAATAACAGAGGCATCATCATCTTTTCCTGAAACAGGTGAAGTAAAGACAACAATTGCAAAATCATCCAAAACTACAGAATCATCTGCAAAAGCCCCAACATTGCTGGTACCAACAACAAGTGCAACTACTTTAACACCGGCAGCAGTGACATCATCACTGCAAGCAGGAACAACCACAGCAGCAACTATTAGAAATGAACCGGCAACAATCAGGATAACTACAACAGAAGATATAGTGAAAACAACTACAGGCCTAGCAGAGTCTGTGGGAGTATATACAGTCAAAACAACAATAACAACAGTCCTAGAACAGTCTGCTACTGCACCCAGAGCTTCAACCTTTCCACCAGTGACATCTCGGGCGACATCAGAACTCTCACCAGCCCAAAAAGAAACTCCAACATTAATGCCAGTGAAGCCAGTAACAGTGGCTCATACCTCAGAAGTCTTCAACA
Organism: Cirrhinus molitorella; assembly: GCA_033026305.1. Taxonomy (NCBI): domain Eukaryota; kingdom Metazoa; phylum Chordata; class Actinopteri; order Cypriniformes; family Cyprinidae; genus Cirrhinus; species Cirrhinus molitorella. The sequence goes on from CM065120.1 coordinate 32,526,986, forward strand.
CTGCCAACAAAGTGACACAAGAAACTACAACACATGCTGACACTGGTTCTTCATCAGCAGGAATAACTACAATAAGAGCATCTGGCACAACAGGATCATCTGCAGAAGCCCCAACATTGTTGGTAACAACAACAAGTGCAACTACTCTTCCTCCAGCAAGAGTGACATCACCATTGCCAGCAACTGCAGCAGGGACAACCACAACAGCTAGAAAGGAACCAGAAACAATCAGGATTACTGCAACAGAAGATATAGTGACAACAACAACAACAGGCCTAGCAGAGACTGCTACTGCATCCAAAGCTTCAACCTTGGTACCAGTGACTTCAGGATTGCCAGCAACTGCAATGGGCACAACCACTGTTAAAAGTGAGCCACAATCAACCAAGACTACACTAGCTGAGGTTTCATCTACTGTGTCACATTCTGTGGCAGTAGATACACTCACAACAACAACATCAACAACAAGCTTAGTAGAATCATCAACTGCACCAAAAGCAACTTCATCAGGGACAACTACATTAGCTACTGTTAAAAATAAACCAGAAACAACCAAGACTACACCAGCTCCATCTACTCTATTACATTCTGCAGCAGTACAAAACATGACAACAACAACAGCAACAACAACAACAACAACAACAACGTCTATGAAGCCAGTAACAGTGGCTCATACCTCCACCACTGTAGCACCAACAACAGATGGCACAAATACTGATCCTCCTATCCTAGACGAGGGAAGCATAAACTTGAGATTTAGTCTAAATGAAACTTTCAAAGAGGAATATAACAACCAATCATCCCCAGAATTCTTTGAATTGGCATCCCATGTGGTAACTGTGGTAAGTCTAACTGGTTTCAGACATTTACAAACATAAATGCCATTTACTTTTATCTAGCTGGTACATGTTAAGCTTTTTAACATTCATGGTTACTTACAGTTACTTATAGACTGCTAACACAATTCATGAAACAATTCACCATTTTCAAAAACATTTTTTTATAAATGCAATCTTCAAACTAGATGATGTACAAACCTCAAACTTTCAGAGCTAAATCAAATATTTTAGTCAAAAACTGTCCTTTGTCAGAATCAAACTTTGGCCTCAGATGACACACAGACCTGACAAATACACTTACTATTTCACTACTTAAAGAACACTACTGAGATCAAATCAAATCAAAAGACTGTTACAAAAACCTGGGAATCAGGAATCACTTTGAATGCCAGGTGGATGTCTATTACAGTATACTACATAAATAATGTAGTGCAGATACAGTGAAATTTAGCAAAAAGCTTTAAGAAAGTTTACTTTCATTACACTACTATAAAGAGATCTTTCAGTAGCTGAAAAGCACTAGAAAAGAAAAGTTCAAATAACAAAGAACTGAATATAACCACAATAAGGTATACTGTCAATTACGGTTTAGTAAAAAGTAAATCGATCAATCAATTCACCATCCTCTGCCAAACTGCATTACAGCACTGGTAATGGTGTTATTTGCCATACTATAACAGTTTCTCAGTCTTCTGACAAAAGACTTTCTCTGCCTCCCCTAGACAGTCGTCCTGCAAAAATACAGTATATGCATGAACTACTTGGCAAATCAGTTAGACAACTGCGAGTTTGAGCATGTACAACATGCTACAGTATTTAGTGTACACAGCATTGTGAAAGAACTCTCATCTACTATGTACTGTAATTGTAATGTGTCAGTAGTATAAAACCCTGTAGATTACTCTGTAGGTCAACCTACCTCATGATCATTCCATATAGAAGAACATGGTCAACTATGGTGCTCTGTATTTCATTGGAAACATATGTCCTTTCACCCCACCTCTTTGTTTTTCTTTTATTTATATTGTCCTGAGATTATGACTGGTGTGTCGTCAGATTTGCTACTTAATGGTTACACATGGACAAATATGTGCTATTTGAGTTTATATTGCTCTTTATATTGCGTAACCTACTTATGTTTTCTGAATGAGAACATGGTTAGGCCTGTGCAAAATGAGGGCATTTTGTGTACAGTTTTTCAGAAAAGATGGAGCAAATTGAAATGTGTAAAAAGTGTTAAAAGTTTGTTTTGAGAACTGAATGACTGGTTTGGGAAATTTGGCTAAACCTATCAGTCATAGTGTTAGCAATCAAGAAGAACTGTAAAACAAGTGCACACTACAAGAAGGCTTTAATTTTTTTATGTCTTTAACTAGTCTGTGATAAAAAGCCCAAGATTGTAGCCACACGCTGAGTAATCATAGACGCTACGAAAAATGTTGAATTTGTTTGAAAATTAGCTTACCAGCAGTGACAGGAGATCTGAGGTATATTTTTCAGACTGCCAAAAGCTACAGAAAGAGAAGCTAATGGATTGCTGTAATTACAGATAGATAGATAGATAGATAGATAGATAGATAGATATTAGGATAAAGCTCATGCTGTGCTATGTTTATAGTAAAATTATATTTTACTTCACTTGGCAGATAAACAGAATTTACAGGGCAAGCAATCTCAAAGGATACAAGCGATGCAGAGTCAACACTTTCAGGTAAGACGTGAGGTCTATCAAATTTATCATAACGATGTCCAGGGTGTTTGTAATAATTTAACCACATTTTTATAGGACACTGGGGGTTAAAATTATCTTTTGTGTGTGTGTGTGTGTGTGTGTGTGTGTTTAATTCCCAGGAAAGGCTCCATTAAAGTTAATATGTCTCTTATCTTTGAGAATTCTTCTATAGTCCCAAGCTCATTTGTGGTAGAGTCAATTCTTAACAGGACCGCTGTGAATAGTAGCATACCTCTAGACATCATACTCGATACTATAAAAGCAGGTGAGTGTGAAGTATAATACACAAATTAGCATGCCAATGAAATAGGTCAGTGAAGTTTCATGTGTGCTGCACATTTTATTTTACAGGGGTAGAAGTTACTTCCAGTACATCAGCGCCTGTCACAAATGCAACTGTTGAATCTACCACCCCGAAATACACATCAAGTACAAATGGTATTTGCAGCAAATACTTTTTTTATTGTTAAATAGTAGTTTATGTAATACTTTGAAATATATAACATACAATATTTAGGATATACCATGTAGTGTGTAGTGTACTGATTACCCCTCAGAACTGAGAATTGTCATATATTCTAATTTGACATTTTTCTGTACATTTTCAGAATACACCACCTCTGGTGCCTTTCCGTGGATGGTACGCTGCTCACTAATGACTCTAGTCATTACTATTTTATTAGCACAAACCATTAATATTTTATTAGCACAAACTACAATGTTTTTGTAATTGCATTACATTTGAAGTGCATTTAAAGCGCACTAGTGACACTTTGTTTAATGTAATAATTAAATAATAAATATGCATATTCTATGACAGATTTAAAAAAAAAAGTAATTTAGTAATGGTAAGTCCTTTATCTGAGAAGGACTAGTCTTCAGGGATGTGTGCAATTCAATTATTTGTGTCAGATAAATATATATACATTTCTGTCATGACAACTCTCAGAGGGATTGGCATGGTAATGTACATTAAAATGTTAATATATTTGGTCTTGGCGGAATAGATTCATATATTTGAATGTTTAGCAGTAAGCTCATTGGCTACTGAGACAGGAGAGAACCAGTTGGCTGTGCCATGTGGTTATGATGTCATGTTGTCAGATTGAGTTAGACCCATCTGACTGCATTCCAGAGTTTCATGCCAGAACTGGGTGTGTGTGTGTGTGTGTGTGTGTGTGTGTGTGTGTGTGTGTGTGTGTGTGTGTATGTGTGTATATATATATATATATATATATATATGTTGGTGTGGAACTTAAATGTACAAGTTAGGATGCTCCACTTCATTCGTATTGAATTCTTAATATTTCATTTTATATATCTGTGTATTCTTTGTTATTAAAGTTAATGCAATCTGACATGTATCTTGATTTGTGATCATGCTAATGCATGTGCACAGAACTGGTGTCTTGTAAATGACTTATTGCCAAATAAAATGTAGTTAAACGTTCAAGTACAGTTGAAGTCAAAAGTTTACATACACCTTACAGAATCTGCAAAATGTTAATTATTTTACCAAAATAATAGGGATAATAAGAGGGCAAAATGCAAGTTATTTTTAATTTAGTACTGACCTGAGTAAGATATTTCACATAAAATACATTTACATATAGTCCACAAGAGAAAATAATAGTTTTTCAGCGTTTTTGTGTATTTGAACCCTTTCCAACAATGACTATATGATTTTCAGATCCGTTTTTTCACACTGAGGACAACTGAAGGACTCACATACAACTATTACAGAAGGTTGAAACGCTCACTGATGCTTTAGAAGGAAAAACAATGCATTAAGAACCAGGGGTATTTTGCCTAAATATCTTTTTTTTTTCTTCATTTAGTACTGCCCTTCAGAAGCTACATTTTCTCAAGACAAAATAAGTCAAATTTACCCTGATCTTTAAATTCAAAAAGTTTTCAGCCCTGGCTCTCAATGCATCGTTTTTCCTTCTGACGCATCAGTGAACCACCTGTAATAGTCCCTTAGTTTTCATCTTTGTGAAAGGATGGATCTCAACAAATTTCACAAAACATTACAAAGAAATAGCAAGTAACATAGAATTAAACGTAATTTTAAAGTGAAAAAAAAAAAAACTGCAACAGTATTTTTTTGGTAAAACACAGTAATCTTCAATCTTCTGTAATCTTCAACAGTTTCGTTTGTTACTGCAAGAAATTATTCAACCACTCCACTATATTATTTACATTTTATATTATAGCACACTGAAGAGTTTGCACATCTCTGCACAAATAAACTAGTATGGGTATTATCACACATCTTTGAAACTGAGTGATCTAAAGTTTTCTAAAGGCCTGGAACTGACACACTAGACTGATTTTAAAACCATGGGATATGAAGACACAGACATGAAGACAATTTCAACTGATTTTAAGCCTCAGAATGTGCACACTAGACCACAAGACCACACACTTGTTGACTGTAGGAACGAAATCACAGTGACACAAGATGAAATAATAAGATTAGATTAATAATTATCTAACAGAGATTATTATTCATCTGGTCCATTTTTGAAGGCAGCATTTGATTATCCTTCGCTGCCTTTGATATCCCACAATCCTGTGTGTTCCATTCCATGATGGTTGAACACAAAAATAAAGATCTGAAAGTTGCATTTGGTGGTCAGTTTGTGTGTAGATGTATGTTTCTGACCAACTTTTTGCAATTTAGATATTATTTCTAGCAAAATAATTATGCCGTTACACTGCCTCAAAAGCATTTCGTAATTCCTTGTGGCTGCCAAGTTTAGCTATAGAAGCACGCAACATTCGGGTCGCCATGATTTTGCCAAATAAGACATATTCCTGGATCAACATCTTCAACAACTACATAGATACATAGATTTCACATCTTCATCATTCAATATATACTAATATATTGGTACAGATATATTTATTTATTTGTTCAATACATTTTCATAATAGTAAAACAATGTCAGTTTTGAATTACAAGCTCTGTAGAAATCTTTCACTTGTGCCATTCCTGTGGCATAGAGAAATGTTCAGATTTGGTTTCAACAAAACAATCCTCATTATTTCTCCATCTCAGTATACACATTAACAATGTGCTTCTTCTACAGCAGAAAAAAATACCATGACTCACACATACCATAAGTATCGCCATGCTCTATATATGGCAAGAAAGACTAGTAATGTTATAAGCTAGATCACCTTTTATTCTCATTTTGCTCATATTTCTTTTAGTGTTGACAGAAATGACGTACAAGTCATTAGATGAAAACGTCAATAAATGTAAATGCTTTTTAGGGCAGAATTAAGAGAAAATGGGACATAATTCAATAAGACGTAGGTGTACCAAGTTCACAAATAGTCTCAACCACAAACAGGTTTCAGTACCTCCCAACAAGATTTGTGTGTGTCATCAAACAAAGGTTTATGTCTATATTATTCCTTAATAGACATTGACATTGTAAGAGGCAAGTATCTAACAGGTGGGGGAAAAGCATCTTTAACTATACACTCACCATTTGTTGAAATAACAGTAACATTGATGAATGAGGCTTCAATTGGAATGCTTAAGTTTCCATTTGCAATTGCTTCAGTAAGGGCGTTTTTCACTTCTGTCACATTAGGACTAGTGTTGTTTGTGTTGTCAAACTCAAGCTCAGAATCCACCACAATGGAGCCTTGACTGTAGGGAACAAGAATGTTAAAACACAGTTAATCATAATTAACCAACAAACAAGTGAATGACCAAATGGAACAATTAACACTTGATTAACAAACTGGTAAACCAAACAACTATTCAAAAAAGCAATCCACTAATCAAAAAATAAATAAATAAATAAATAAATAAATAAAAAAACCCTGATGAATTTAAAACTGGTGAATGTAACTGAATGTACTGTTTTATCTCAATTTTCGAATGTAAACTGTAGAAACCTATAAAAGACAGATAATCATAAAAAAAAAACAGTTGTGTTTTTCAGATCAAATTCTGCTGCAAGAAATGTAGTGAGCTTAGGTAGACAAATAATGAAGTATTAAGCAAACTACACAGTATATAAAAACACATTTAAAAACATAACATATAATATTAACAGAATCTACTGCTATTGAAATCAATAACCATGAGAGAGATTAGAGTAGACCTCCTTGAATGTTTGAATCATTTTGAACACTACATTAAGTAATGCAGTTTAAGCTGGTAGTGGCTGCTGCAGCTTTTGTAGTGGCTGTTGCATTTGCAGCTGAACTTGAAGTATTTGTTGAAGCTGCAGTTGTCACAGTTGCTGTTTATGGCAGAATTAAGAAAAAATGGGACATAATTCAGTAATACTTAGTAGGTGTACCAGGTTTACAATGAATCCCAACCACAAAAAGCTTTTAGTACCTCAAACAAGAATGCTTATGGCTATATCATTCCTTTAAAGGGTTGACAATGTTAAAGACAAGTATCTAACAGGGAAAGAAAAGTATCTGTAAATAGTGTTGGGCGATATGCTCAATTTTCATATCGTCAGCCTTTGAGATCGCCAATACACGATACTATCGTGCTACTTTATTTAATTATCCATGTACTAAATTCCTTATTCGTTTTGTACGGGTCGTCTTGTTTATGGGCAGGTGACTTGCGTGTACAGAGCGCTGACGGTAGTTCCACTTTACTTTCGGTTTCATTCTCTGCTATCCGCTATTTTCAGTGAGTGGTAGGCTAATTGTGCCTGCATGAATGTAAATCAGTTTATCTTTCTTTACCCGTCATATTGCGACAATGGTACCGCTGCATGTCTGATTGTTGTCATTAGTCCATATAGTTCAATTCATATAGAATGTGGAGAAGCGATGCGCGTGAATAAGGAGCTAACAACCGCGGAAGCGTCACGTTTTTAAGGTGGAACTGGAGCGTCAATAAGAAGCTGCAAATAAGAAGCTGAATTCGGCCACCTCGCATATGTTTAGCGCCATTTTATCTCATCATATTTCTAATTAACGCGCATGTTACTGAGGTGAATGTTTGTGTTTACTATACAGACGGATTCTGATCGTATTTGTTTGTTTGAGCCTAAACCACCTCGGTGATCCTAATGAATGTGCAGTGCTGGATAATATATGCTTATATTTCCTTAGTTATTTTAAAAAGCAGCTACAGAAAACAAACAAAGAACATTTGTCAAAGAACATCACTAGCTTTGTCTAGTAGGAGTTTATGCACTTTAAAAAACACTCACGTTATAATCAGTAAAGCTATCTATACCAGTGGTTTTCAATCCTGGTCCTGGGGACCCACTGCTCTGCAGATTTTGTATGTCTCCCTTATCTGACGCACTCAATTCAATTCGTGGATCTCTCTCCTTACAAGCTGATGATCTGAATCAGGTGTGTTAAATAAGGGAGACACACGATACTATCATCTATCGGCACAACCCTATCTGTAAACACACACTGACCAGTGGTTGTTGGGACATCAGCAGCATTGATGGATGCGGCATCAACTTGAATGCTTAAATTTCCACTTGCAGCTGCTTCTTTAAGGGTGTTTTTCACTTCTGTCACATTAGGACTAGTGTTGTTTGTGTTGACAAACTCAAGCACAGTATCTGCTACAGTGGAGCCTGGACTGTCGGAAACCATGTCGAAACACATTCAGTCATAATTAACCAACAAACAACTGAATGACCAAATAGAAGAATCAAATGGTCACTTGATTAACAAAGTGCTTAACCAAACAATCAACCGAGAAAGCAATCAACAAATCCAAATCAGTTTTAAATCTGTTTTACCTGAATTTTTTTGATAGTCATGTTGTGAAAGTTTGGATGACGTTTCTTGTAAATTGGAGTAAATTATAAAAGACAGATACATAATCATAAAAACATGTTATGTACATATATATATTTAGATCAAATGTTGCCTTAATTATACAGCAAGATAAACAAACTATAACAAATTATACAGCATGTAAAAACATATATGACCAGTTGTATTTATTTTTAATATTGCCAATACACAATGTTAGCAGAAAGTACTACTATTACAATCAATACCCTCATTGTAGAAAAAAAATTACCGCATTGGTGATGTTATCTATCAGCTGTTTGGTTTCAGGATTAGAGAGATCGGAGTAGACGTCCTTGAAGGTCTGAAGAATTCTGAACACTACATTAACCGATGTAGTTTTAGCTGGTGAAGTGGCTGTTGCAGCTGGACTTTTAGTTGCCGTTTGAGTCACAGTTTGATTTGTAGCTGTCGTTTGATTCGTAGCTGCAGTTTGATTTGTAACCGCAAATTGATTCACATTTGCGGTTTGATTTGTACCTGCTGTTGCATGTGGGTTTTTTTTTTATTTGGGGGGTAAAATTAAAATGGGACACAGATCAACAAAAGTGTGTCATTATTAATGTGAACTTGAGGCCCTAATTATCAAAAGTAATATATTATTACAATAAATTAAATCTTTTAAAACACACACTGACCAGCTGGTGAGAGAGGTGCTGTTGCTGTTGGAGCTGCCAGATATCTGAGCAGCATTATCCTGGCAGATGTAGGATTCCTTTTTAATGTGAAATTAGGAAAATTAGATATGATATAATAAATTTAAATAACAATAAATTGTTATTATAAAAATTCTTATTAATAAATAGTTATTGTTATTATTATTATTATTACTACTACTACTACTACTACTTCGATTTGGGACATTGCAAAACTGCTAAATTCAATGCATTACCAACCAACCATCTGACTGCTCTGCATTCCGTTTGCAATTATATTAAATAAAATTTTTGTAATTGTGATAGCACAGCTGTCACAGTAGGCTAAATATTGGTCTTTCTACAGCTGGATTTTTGTGAAAACCTTGTATTGGAGAAGTATCATTAGAATGTTTGTCACTTTTCTTTTTTTCACTAACCTTTCTTGTTGTTATGATTTTATTTTCAACATAGTTTCTGACCATGAAGTTAGTGATAAGATTGTTGGTGCCACATTGTATGTAGCATCTCAGAAATGGCAAATCAAAATGATATTTAAACTTATCTATTGTATGATGTTTATTAACAATGTTCGGGAGGAGCGTGTCAGATACTTAGCCTAATTTAACAAGAGGAGCACAATCAAGTTAACCAATGCCAACAGATTTAAAAACAGTTGACTTACCTCTACCCATTTGATGGTTATCAGCATCCCTCCACCAGCCCATCTCCTCACTCCGAGTTCTTACTACACCTATACGGGGGCAACCAGGGCTGGACTCGGACAAAAAAATAAAATAAAATAAAATAAAATAAAAATATATATAGGAAAGAGTGAAAGACACATTAAAAACTTCTGAAAAGTGTAATTTATTAATATAATAAAACTATAATCCACACTGATGAATCCTTTGTGTCTGTGTGTTTGAGGAAGAAAGAGAAGAGACATGATAAATTGTTGATCAGACTGTTTCCCATAGTATAACATTAAATAAACTGTAAACTTACTTCAAATGGGTGCTTGGGAACTTCTTGGATGAACCTTTAAAAGAAAAAGAAGGCATCCTGTGTGTGTGTGTGTGTGTGTGTGTGTGTGTGTGTGTGTGTGTGGTGTGTGTGATTGATTAGATAATCAGTGTCTTCCAGACTTCAAGATAAAAGAGGAAAAAATGACTGTAAACTCACAAGTAAAAAAGAATGCAGGTGAACCCATTTGATGACATACTATCAGAGAGGAGGGAAGAGAGTTAGGCTTGAATAAAACATAAAACCGCTACTACATTGCTCTGAACACTTTCATAATCATTTCAAGAACATCAAAAACTAGCCTAAAGATCTGCTATTTGTCTTAGACTTAGCCTGCGTGACAATGTGCAAACTAGTCATTCTGACCACCTTATAACACTGAGACGTTATAGCGCTGCTTGCTACTCCCGGGACATAAATGCAACAAGCCAAACTCATGTAGTCGCAGAGCGAAGCATGCAATTAATTTATTACAGTGCTCTTCGACCTCACCGGCGCTTTCAGTGCCCACCGGTATCATCACCACTCTCATCAGCCACGGCAGCTGATGGAGGTCCTGCTGTGGCAGAAAACATATGTGTTATTCTGCAACACTTTGCAGCGTCCGTTTGAAGAGCCTTTCTTTTTTTCCCGCAATTTCTCTGCGCCTCCCTTTCGTTTTTTCACCATCTCTCTTGACTACTTTGACAGATACACACCACACCGACGCTGCACGCACACAACAGCGCCCAAAATGGGAGTTGTCTAAAGATGTGATTGGGTCAGCCCAATGTCAGTTAAAAAAAAGAACCAATGGGCTGCAGATTAAATGTCACATGGGCCGGTCTGTCTGAAAAAAAAAAATCCTACGCTGACTTTTTTTTTTTTTTTTTGACAAATTCATTACACAGCCGCAAAGACCACAGCGCCGTCATCTAATTAGGCAGAAAAAAACTATAGGCTGCTAAGAGTTTTACGAGCTGATCAGACAGAGAAGATATCGGTCGGCCCACCGGGAAAATGCCGGGTCTGCCAGATGGCCAGTCCGTTCCCTGGGGGCAACTCTGGGTTCGGGCCATTCCCAAGCTTGGAGCCCTCCCCTGGGCAGCACGCCAAATACGCATTACAAATACTCCAACAAATTATGTGTAAGCGTGAACTTGTGAACTTATGTTTATAATCAAACAATGAATTGGCGAGATGAGTGATTCATCTAATTCCTATCCAATTCCAGCAAGTGCCCACCCCCCTTCGGGAATTTAATTTTATAATTTTGTTTTATTGCCTTTAGTCATTTGTATAAACATCTTGGCTTTAAATATGCCTGCTTTTTGTAATTCCTGTGAAGTATGCTGATGATCTAAAGCAGGGATGCCCAAACTTGGTCCTGGAGGGCCGGTATCCTGCAACAACTTTTACCTCCAACCCTAATTAAACACACCTGAACCAGCTAATCAAGGTCTTAACAGGCATGCTAAAACCTCCAGGCAGGTGTGTTGAGGCAAGTTGGAGCTAAACTGTGCAGGACACTGGCCCTCCAGGACCGAGTTTGGGCACCCTGATCTAAAGTAACAATCACTGAGCTTCAATGGGATCCAGAAGCTTTTTTTTTTTTTCATTGGCAATGACTAATCTAAGCTAAGATCAGTTAGTGCCAGGATAATAACAGGTCCTCTGTCTCTCAAGTAATTTCGGGACATGTAATATTTTGAAATATTTTAAACTGCTTGGACTTGTAAATTAGTTCCCTCAGTTGTCCTCAGTGTGAAAGGATGGATCTCAACAAATTTCACTTAAAATTGCTTATAAATTTCACAAAACACTACAAAGAAATAGCAAGTAACACAGAATTAAACATGTCATTTGAAGTAAAAAAAAAAAAAAAAAAGCTGAAACTGTATTTTCTTGTAAAACACTCCAGTAATTTTCAACAGTTTCATTTGTTACAGCAAGAAATGATTCAACCTTCACTATATTATTCACATTTTATATCACAGTGCAGTTAACAGTTTGCACATCTCTGCACAAATAAACTGGTATGGGTATAAGCACACATCACTGAAATTGAGGGGACTGGGGACACACTAGACTGATTTTAAAACCATGGATACCACAGACATGAAGACAATTTCAACTGATTTTTTAGCCTTATAATCCTCAGAACGTGCACACTAGACCAGTGGTTCTCAATCCTGGTCCTTGGGACCCCCTGCGCTGCACATTTTGCCATGTTTCCTTTAACACACCTGATTTAGATCATCAGCTCATTAGTTCAGTTCATTGATCTCTCTACTAATGAGCTGATGATCTAAATCAGGTGTGTTAAATAAAGGAGACATGTAAAATGTGCAGAGCAGGGGGTCCCCAGGACCAGGATTGAGAACCACTGCACTAGACCACAAGACCACACACTTGTTGAATGTAGGAACTAAATCCCAGGGACACAAGATCAGAGACTCACAAAATCAAAACGTGACTAGAGAAAAACACATGCACTGCATCTGAAACCTGAAAAATGCTGCCTTCGGAGGACACCATTTCAAAGTAGTAAGGCATCAAGGTACGTTCAAATCCAATGTTATCCTCACTTTGTGGCTGCTGAGATGACTTCATCCGGGGTGCGTTTCCCCCAATGACGTTAACTCGCTGATTAACCCCCATAGTACGATGCATTGTTGTGGAAACAAACTACCTAGTCACGACTTCCTTCTTCTTCTTCTTCTTCTTCTTCTTCTTCTTCTTCTTCTCTTCTTCTTCTTCTTCTTCTTCTTCTTCTTCTTCTTCTTCTTCTTCTTCTTCTTCTTCTTCTCTTCTTCTTCTTCTTCTTCTTCTTCTTCTTCTTCTTCTTTCTTCTTCTTCTTCTTCTTCTTCTTCTTCTTCTTCTTCTTCTTCTTCTTCTTCTTCTTCTTCTTCTTCTTCTTCTTCTTTCTTCTTCTTCTTCTTCTTCTTCTTCTTCTTCTTCTTCTTCTTCTTCTTCTTCTTCTTCTTCTTCTTCTTCTTCTTCTTCTTCTTCTTCTTCTTCTTCTTCTTCTTCTTCTTCTTCATTCTTCTTCTTCTTCTTCTTCTTCTTCTTCTTCTTCTTCTTCTTCTTCTTCTTCTTCCTTCTTCTTCTTCTTCTTCTTCTTCTTCTTCTTCTTCTTCTTTCTTCTTCTTCTTCTTCTTCTTCTTCTTCTTCTTCTTCTTCTTTCTTCTTTTCTTCTTCTTCTTCTTCTTCTTCTTCTTCTTTCTTCTTCTTCTTCTTCTTCTTCTTCTTCTTCTTCTTCTTCTTCTTCTTCTTCTTCTTCTTCTTCTTCTTCTTCTTCTTCTTCTTCTTCTTCTTCTTCTTCTTCTTCTTCTTCTTTCTTCTTCTTCTTCTTCTTCTTCTTCTTCTCTTCTTCTTCTTCTTCTTCTTCTTCTTCTTCGAGTGTTGAGCATCGATGCAAGTATATTTATCCATATAATAAAGACATCATACTAAACTAAGAGGAAAAAAACAACCAAAAAAAAAATTCATCAATAAATTAAAAAACAAACATAAATAAATAAAAAAATATATACACACATGTACATACACATCCTATATTCTTATATAGTTTCCTGTATCTTTAAGAACGGTCGCATCTCCATCGTTTGAACCACATTAGTTCAACAAATGTAGGGCCGTTGTAAATGACGTCACCGAGCAATAACTTCAGTTTATTTCACGGATTATAAATCTTAGAATGGCGCTACATTAAACATACCAACTGATGATTAATTTACTATTTTTTTTTTTTTTTTTTTTTTTGTTCCTTGTCATTTCGCTTTATTTGACGATTGATTGATCTCGGGTTCCCTCTTACGTCCATACTCTGGGGTTCCCTTTGCGCACTATTAAAAAATGGTGCATATTGAGATGCACAAAAATACATAGATTAAAATGCATTTATATGTAGGTTGAATGGAAGATATTGATTGTAGGGCTATAGAAGAACAGCAAGCTCCTGGCGAATCATATTGTATATTGTTTTATTGCATATTATTCTGTGGAATAGGAATACATCAAATTATCTTCAAACAAATTACGGATTCATTAGCCGATAGAAGAACAGCAAGCTCCTGGCGAATCATATTGTATATTGTTTTATTGCATATATAGGAATACATCAAATTATCTTTAGTGATTCTCCATCAATTGTAGAGGGGTCCATGGTGGAATACAACAATTTAATAAGAAAGATGTGCGTCAAAAAATGTGTTTATTTGTGATCATCTTAGCACTTTATTAGCCTATTATTGCAGGCATTGTTTTAATGACTGACTTTTGACTAATTTGTATGTCGTTTTGGATAAAATATTTCTAAATGTATATGTAACCTAAATGCAATAATAATAATAATAATAATAATAATAATAATAATAATAATAATAATAATAATAATAATAATTATTATTATTATTATTATTATTATTATTATTCATAGGTTAAATAAATTAGTGCACTTGTAAAATATTTATCATAAAATAATTAATGAATGCTTATTTTAAATAACCTTTTACAGTTTGTGTAGGCCTACTATTCATTCTTAACGTTAAGTTATTTAGGTGATTTTATTATACTATGGTGATACGGTTCTTCCTACGCTTAGCTGATTGGTTTGTTCGTTGTTCCCCAGTGGTCCTATCATTCGGCAGTGAGGTACATATAAAGGCGTGTGCGAAGTAGTCGGGTGTTATGGGTCACTTTCACTCACTGTTCAGGTATGTTTGATTGAAGTAGTCAGGTTTTGTAACATCTTTAATGCTCATGTTAGCCTATTCCCTATAGAAAAAGCATACTGAAGGAAATCCCGTGGCTGATATTGGTCTGAGGTTGCCCCTCTACAGGTAAGAAAGACGCTTGCATTGTTTAGATTGTGTTCATTCGCGTTGTAGTTGTGTATTTGTTGTGCTTTTAGTTAGAAGTTCAGGCGAGACTGAGTTGGCCCAAGTGTCTGCCCGCTGTTGTGGACGCGGTTGTCCTCCCGTCGAGCCCTGCTGTTTATAGACAGACTGAACGAGCTCTCATGTTCCCGGTATATTTGCTTTTCTAAATGATTTGGGAGTCAGACCTTGTCTCTACGGTAGGTGGTTTTTAAAGTTTATGATGGGGGTATTAGGATTTTTATCATAAAGTGGCGGTCACGGAGGTCTTGAGTGTTTTGTCTAAATTGTGATTTTTATTGCAGACACATCTGAGGCGTCGATACTGACAATTTTCGTTCGTAAAGTTTCCCTGTTGCTCGGGCTGCGTGGGAACTGTTATCTGGAGATGCTGCTGCTTCGCTTTGGTTAAAGTCGATTTGCCGTGTGGAACTGTGTGTGTGTGTGTGTGTGTGTGTGTGTGTGTGTCCTTATAAATCTTGTCCTTTCGTGTGTTTGATCGCCTTTGCGAAACGTGATCATCGTTGTGCGTGTGGCGTGTGAGAAGTTTAATCGTGCTCTATAGATTTTTTTGGGATTATTTTGTGTGTGTGTGTTGGTTTACCTTGATCTACTTTTGATTCTTTATAAAGCTTTTGTAATGTTGTGAGTTTGTTTAAATTTGTGTTTGCAGTATAGCAATAACTTGTTATTGTCATTTAAAACGTTGTTGTTGTTGTTGTATCGTTTTGTTTGTTTTTGGTGAATTCAAGTATTGGCTAGTTTTTGTTATTGTCACTTATGTGATTTAGTGTGTCATTTTTAAGTGTATAACCTGATTTTTGATTTGTTACAGGAGCTGAGTGCAGAAGGCAGTGGCAGATTTCTGGTGTGGGTGCTTTCACGAGTGTTGGCTGGAGTGACTGTTGTCGGTGTGCGTGTGTCACAGGTATAAGTGTGGGGTGTTTGCTGTGGAGGCCTATAGTGCCCTTAAGCCCTGCTGTCACGCCTCAGTTCCTGTACTTGTATTTGTGGATGTCTTAGACAACCCCGGTCACCATCCTCGTGTTTGTGAAGTGTGTAATGGAATTTGTTAATTGATCATTGTGCCCAGTGACTTGCTTTTTTTCCATTTTTCTATTCTTGCAATAACCTTCTTTTTATTGTAATAAAACGTATCTTTGATATATCCACGTCTCCTGCTAACTTTGTGAGCTGACCTGTGTTGCCTAAAAGAAAGCAAAACAAATTTTAAATAATAAAGGTCCCTGGCCGAGATCCAGGGTGGCGTAGTCGTGCTAAATCTTTCTCTGCTTAGTGCTCTGCCACAATACTAAGTTTTTCACCCCAGAGTTTCACTGTAAATGTTATTATTAAATAACTATTAAGGCCTAACATTGCATTCAGTTAGAGAGCAAATGAATGACAACATAACCTAGGCTACATTATTTGTTTTGTATTGCTTTTTCTATTTTGAAAAATAAAGTTTACAATTGAACTCTTAATATTTTATTTTGGTGCTTTAAAGTGTGATGCCCTGCACTCAGATGGCTAAAAGAAAATACTGAAAGTTCAATAAGCGGTTCAGGTGTAAACTTTATTTTTCCAAAAAAAAAAAGCATTACAAATAATGTACAGGTCTTGATTAAGTATCAGATTTCATTAATTCCTTTGCTCTCTAACTGAATGCAGTGTTATAATAGCCAAAGACTATAGAAATAAAATCCCTTGAAAGGGACTTTGTAATATGCCTAGTTATTTAATAATAGCATTACAAGTGAAGCATACATATAACTCTTAATAAGCTTAGTATTAAAAAATCTGTAAAAATCACCAAAAATCTTCACATTAAGAATGAATACTAGGCCTACACATTTCTACAACTGTAAAAGGTTACTTAAAATAAGCATTCATTAATTTTGTTTTATGATAGACATTTTACAAGTGCACTCATTTATTTAGCCTATAAAATAATAATTATTAGCATTACATTTAGATTACATATACATTTAAGAATATTTTTATCCAAAACGAATTAGTCAAAAGCCCGTCATAAAACAATGGCAGTTTTATTAAACAATAATAAAGTGCTAAGATGATCACAAATAAACAATTTTTTGACGCACATCTTTCTTATTAAATCGGTGTATTCCACCACGTACCTGCTACAACTGATCAAGAGAATCACTAAAGACAATTTGATGTAGGTCTATTCCACATAATAATATGCAATAAAACAATATACAATATGATTCGCCAGGATCTTCCTGTTCTTATAGGCTAATGAATCCGTGAGTACAGTTTACAAACCCGTGGGAACGGATTATGAATTTGTGGGTACTAATTCAAAAACCGAAAGTACAGTTTGCTAAATCTGAGCGCACAAATTGGAAATTCGTGGGTACGGTTTATTAATCCGAGGGAACAGTTTAAGAATTCGTGAGTACGGTTTATAAATTGAGGGGACGAATTACAAAACCGTCGCCACGGATTATTTTTTTCTCCTACAGGTGACTTCCCAGGCTCCGTATGTTTGTGGCTGCCAAGTTTAGCTATAGAAGCACGCAACATCTGGTAGGTGACGCTTGGTCACTCTCATTATAACATTACACAATAGAGGATTTTATGCACAAATTCTTTCCCAACCCCAAATTCTGGCTTAAAATTGACCATTGTGTGTGGCCAGCATAAAAGCTTTTTTTAAAGATATGAAAAGTAGGCTGAATCCCAGTTTATCATATTGTCACACGTGAAAAAATGATATTTTTAGATAGAGAGTTTATTTGTAAAATTTTTACAGCATTGAAATTACAAATGGAACAGGATTCCCCCTTCATTTTATTAAATATATGTACTTTGCTAAACAATACAGATCAATTATGAGAACATTTTTTATTAATTATTAAATACATAGATACATAGATTTCACATCTTCATCACTGAATTTAATTGTTCAGTAAATTTTCATAATAGTAAAACAATGTCAGTTTTGAATTACAAGCTCTGTAGATAACTTTCATTTGTGCCATTCCTGTGGCATAGAGAAATGTTCAGATTTGGTTTCAGCAAATCAATCCTCATTAATTCTCCATCTCAATGTACACATTAACAATGTGCTTTTTCTACAGCAGAAAAAAATACCATGACTCACACACACCATAAGTATCACCAGGCTCTATATATGGCAAGAAAGACTAGTAATGTTATAAGCTAGATCATAGCTTGACTAGTTTTGATTCTAAATGTGACCAAAGTCATCAGAGATGTCACGATCATTTTGCAGTAGCATTTTGAATGTTTGCTCATGTGACAGTGATGCTTAGTGCATCACAGCTGACAACAGAAGAGATGTGAGGGTCATCCAGAAAGCTGTGAGCATACTAGCCAAGACTGGAGAATTGTTAGCTGTAAAAAAAAAAAAAAAAAATTAATTGATTAAATAAATAAATAAAAAGGACAGAAATGCTCAGTTATTGATTCAGTGAGATAAGACTCAATAAGTTTGCCTTTGCTAACTGTAAAGGCAACAGGGTAACTTCTTTCCTACACCATGCATGCTCCTTTTATTCTCATTTTACTCATATTTCTTTAAGTGTTGACAGAAATTACGTACAATTAATTGCATGAAAACGTACCTGAAACTGTATTTGAAATACTAGCTGTAGTTGTCACAGTTGTTCCTTTTTAGGGCAGAATTAAGAGAAAATGGGACATAATTCAATAAGACGTAGGTGTACCAAGTTCACAAATAGCCTCAACCACAAACAGGTTTCAGCACCTCCCAACAAGATTTGTGTGTGTCATCAAACAAAGGTTTATGTCTATATTATTCCTTCAAAGATACATTGACATTGTAACAGGCAAGTATCTAATAGGTGGGGGGAAAGCATCTTTAAATATACACTCACCATTGGTTGTTGAAATATCAGTAACATTGATGGATGAGGCTTCAATTGGAATGCTTAAAATTCCATTTGCAATTGCTTCAATAAGGGTGTTTTTCACTTCTGTCACATTAGGACTAGTGTTGTTTGTGTTGTCAAACTCAAGGACAGTATCTGCCACAATGGAGCCTGGACTGTAGGGAACAAGCATGTTAAAACACAGTTAATCATAATTAACCAACAAACAAGTGAATGACCAAATGGAACAATTACCGTTATTAACACTTGATTAACAAACTGGTAAACCAAACAACTATTAAAAACAGCAATCCACTAATCAAAAAACAAACGAACAAACAAAAAAAAAAACGGATGAAATTTAAAACTAGTGTTTGTGATCTACCATAACTGAATGTACTGCTTTACCTCAATTTTCGAACAGACATGCCACGGAACTGTTTGAAAAAACGTTTTGCGTAAACTGGAGAAACCTATAAAAGACAGATAATCATAAAAAAAAACAGTTGTGTTTTTCAGATTAAATTTTGCTGCAAGAAATGTAGTGAGCTTAGGTAGACAAATAAGGAACTATTAAGCAAACTACACAGTATATAAAAACTAAGCAAACTACACAGTATATAAAAACACATAAAAACATAACATATAATATTAACAGAATCTACTGCTATTGAAATCGATAACCATGCCTCATTAGAGAAAAATATTACCACAGTGGTGATGTTATCTGTCAGCAGTTTGGTCTCAGGATGAGAGAGATTGGAGTAGACCTCCTTGAATGTTTGATTAATTTTGAACACTACATTAAGTAATGCAATTTTAGCTGGTGTAGTGGCTGTTGTTGTAGAAACTGTTGCTGCAGTTGTCACATTTGCTGTTTATGGCAGAATTAAGAAAAATGTGACATAATTCAGTAATACTTAGTAGGTGTGCCAGGTTTACAATGAATCCCAACCACAAAAAGCTTTTAGCACCTCAAACAAGAATGCTTATGGCTATATCATTCCTTTAAAGGGTTGACAATGTTAAAGACAAGTATCTAACAGGGGAAAAAAAGTCTGTAAACACACACTGACCATTGGTTGTTGTGACATCAGTAGCATTGATGGATGAGGAATCAACTTGAATGCTTAAATTTTTATTTGCAATTGCTTCAATAAGGGTATTTTTCACTTCTGTCACATTAGGACTAGTGTTGTTTGTGTTGTCAAACTCAAGCACAGTATCTGCCACAATGGAGCCTGGACTGTGGGAAACCACCATGTTGAAACACAGTCAGTCATAATTAACCAACAAACAACTGAATGACCAAATAGAAGAATCAAATGGTCACTTGATTAACAAAGTGCTTAACCAAACAATCAGCAGAGAAGCAATCAACAAATCCAAATCAATCATGCATGTATCCACCTATTTTGATCAAATTTAAACAGTCTTTGTCATAAGTGAATGCTGTTGTACCTTAATTTATTGATAGCCATGTTGCGAAAGTTTGGATGACGTTTCTTGTAAACTGGAGTAAACTATAAAATACAGATACATAATCATAAAAACATGTTATGTATATACAATAATTTCTGTTTTTTTCCCCCAGATCAAATGTTGCCTTAATTATACAGCAACATAAGCAAACTAAAACAAATTATACAGCATGTAAAAACATATATGACCAGTTGTATTTATTTTTAATATTGCCAATACACAATGTTAGCAGTACTACTATTGCAATCAATACCCTCATTGTAGAAAAAAATATACCGCATTGGTGATGTTATCTATCAGCTGTTTGGTTTCAGGATTGGAGAGATCGGAGTAGACGTCCTTGAAGGTCTGAAGAATTCTGAACACTACATTAACCGATGTAGTTTTAGCTGGTGAAGTGGCTGTTGCAGCTGGACTTGTAGTTGCCGTTTGAGTCGCAGTTTGATTTGTAGCTGTCGTTTGATTCGTAGCTGTCGTTTGATTCGTAGCTGCAGTTTGATTCGTAGCTGCAGTTTGATTCACATTTGCCGTTTGATTTGTACCTGCTGTTGCATGTATTTTTTTTAAAACATAAAATTAAAATGAGACACAGATCAACAAAAGTGTGTCATTATTAATCTGAACGTAAGGCCCTGATTATCAACAGTAAAATATTATTACAATAAATATTTAAACACACACTGACCAGCAGTAGAATTGGTGAGAGAGGTGCTGTTGCTGTTGGTGCTGTTGGAGCTGACGGGTGTCTCAGCAGCATTTCCTGGCAGATGTAGGATTCCTGTTTAATGTGAAATTAGGAAAATTAGATATAATAGCAATGAAATCTAAAAAAATAAAATAAATTGTGATTATTATTATTATTATTATTATTACTTTGATTTGGGACATTAATGCCAAACTGCTAGATTCTATGCATTACCAACCAACTATTTGACTGCACTGCATTTATATTAAATAACATTTTTGTAATTATGATAACACAGCTGTCACAGTAGGCTAAAGATTGGTCTTTATACAGCTGGATTTTTGTGAAAACCTTGTATTGGAAAAGTATCATTAGAATGTTTGTCACTTTTCTTTTCCATTAACCTTTCTTGTTGTTATGATTTTATTTTCAACATAGTTTCTGATCTTCTGAAGTGCTTTCGTAATTCAAGTGCAATGATAAACAATAAACCCTCACTACTTATTTAGAATGAGCATCACTACTATGGTCTTACCAATTAGACACAGAACAGGTATTATAATCCTCCACTCCATTGCTATGTTCTTTTAGCAGTATGCCTATAAATGAAAATGAAGCATATAATGTAGCAAAGTTAAAAAAATCAAACACAATTTATAATATAACTTTTATATGATATATATAACAATTTATATATGAACTCCACATGAGTGGTACGCTTAATATAAAAATGTAAAGAGCTGCATTAGCAACAAACAAACAACCAATACAGTTACATTTACCAAGTATTTATAGATTAAATAAAATATTAGATCTATAATGTATTCCACAAACCCCCTTTAAGTCTGCATTATGATTAAAAAAAAAAAAAAAAAAAAAACATAAACACATACTTATTACATAATCTTTGTCTTTTGGTAAAGTTAGATTTACATCAGTTTATATCAAATGAATTGGGTACAGAACAATTGAAAACATTTTCTTATACTTACTCTTTGATTATTGCACCACAAAAAATAAATTCAAGGTTAATCCTTAAGTAAGTTCCTGTGATCAGCTAAATGGTCACATCTAAAAGAGCCCAGCTCACAGGTGTGGTGACATTTAAAGGGTGACAGGTTTTTTTTCATTTGAAGAACCAACCAATGAGAGTTGAGCATGAGAGTTGCATGTTAGTTGACAAACTTGAGAAACAACAGTGTCAACATAAGAGGCTTTGTTTTCTGGTATGTACGTGACAGTACCTGATATATTGCATTGTCAGTTTTCAACCAATTATGGCAAACTGAAAAATCATGGCTAAAAAATTGTGTTTTAACATCTTTTAACACTGTGCCATCAGCAACAA
Organism: Cirrhinus molitorella; assembly: GCA_033026305.1. Lineage (NCBI taxonomy): Eukaryota > Metazoa > Chordata > Actinopteri > Cypriniformes > Cyprinidae > Cirrhinus > Cirrhinus molitorella. Next base: position 32,549,288 of record CM065120.1, read on the forward strand.
AACGGTACATTATTCATGGGGGAAATATGTATTTTAACTAAAATTAATTTTATTGGAAGTAACCTTTTCCCTCTAAAATAAAATGCAAATTTGATAGCCAATAGCTTATAGCCAAATATGTATCTAATAGAGTTAATCTAGTCAATAGGACTTGATATGACCTGGATAATCTGAGAATCTTTACAGACACAATCAAATACCCACTAAATGATATGACATTAGCCAGCTGTCAAACAGAAGAATTGGCTAATTATTTTGCTTAAAGTGTTTTTTTTTTTTTTTTTTTCTTCAGGTTTATAAGTGGGGGAAGTGATTCCCTTTAGCAATCTGTTATCTTAATTTCACAGGAAATGCATTTTCTTAAAAAAAAAAAATTCTGAATGGACAAGATAAGCGATTTTGATAGTGATAAGACTGTTGGTGCCACGTTGTATGTAGCATCTCAGAAATGGCAAATCAAAATGATATTTAAACATGTCTATTGTATGATGTTTATTAACAAAGTTCGGGAGGAGCGTGTCAGACACTGTCACGGATAAAGAACACAAGATCCAATAGCAAGTGCCACAGGGGTTTATTAAATCCACAAGAAATGACAGCAGCCGGGAACACCAACCGCGGGTCAGAGAGAGAGAGAGAGAGCACGTCCGGCTCGCTCACCAGGAACCAGAGAGTTCAGAGTGCGGGGCGAAACAAAGCGCTCCAGTGCGCGTAAAAGAGTCCAAAGTGCAGTGCAGATCTCCACACGTGAATGCAGCAATCCAGACGGGAGACGGGCTGAACAAGAGACGGGACAAGATTAACGAACCGACAAACACACAATGCAAACGCCAGCCCTTAAATAGGCAGCGTAATAAGCTGCAGCTGTAGCGAACTGATTAGGCCGCCAGCTACGGACGAACACACACACACACACACACACACACACACACACACAGAATGAACACATAGACCCATGAACCGTGACAGATACTTAGCCTAATTAACACAACAGGAGCATAATCAAGTTAACCAGTGCCAACAGGTTTAAAAACAGTTGACTTACCTCTACCTATTTGACGGTTTATAAGCACCACCCCATCTCCTCACTCCGAGTTCTTAAGCATCCCTCCACCACCCCATCTCCTCACTCCGAGTTCTTACTACACCTATACAGGGGCAACTCTGGGTTCGGCCATTCCCAAGCTCGGAGCCCTTTCCTGGACAGCATGCCAAATACGCATTACAATATTCCAGCAAATTATATGTAAGCGCAAACTCGTGAAATAATGTTTATAATCAAACAATTAATTGGCGAGATGAGTGACTTATCTAATTCCTATTCAATTCCAGCTAGTGCCCCCCATCGGGAATTTTATTTCCTTTGTTTTTTGTCATTTGTATAAACATCTTGTATTTAAATGTGCCTGCTTTTTTTTTATTCTTGTGAACTATGCTGATGATCTAAAGTAACAATCACTGAGCTTTAATGGGATCCAGAAGGCACTGGATTTTCATTGGCATTGAGTAAGCTAAGCTAAGACCATAGACATGGCCAAGGTAATGTGGCAGGAGGGGTTACCCCACCTCTTGCGTCATCTTTTTGCTAGCCTTTTGGCAGGTCCCTGGGCTATAAAAATGCAAATGTGTGTCCTGGCAAAGATGCGTCGTTTGGTGAACGGCAGCGTCGTTAAGGCGTGTTTCGTCATTTCCTCGAGCCGGAAAGGAGCGTTTGAGTAGGTAAGGGGGATGTTGTTTTGTCTAGTTCAGTGGTATGTGTTTAGTTGTGAGAGGTTGATCCTCTCTCAAACGTGCATCCTTTTTTTTTTAAAGCCTCAGATTTGTGTAGGGGCTGCCTCTGGTCTGACGAAGTGTTAAAGAGTCTCTTATTCCAGCTTAAACTGGGTATAGACGTCGGAGAAGGTAGGCTGTTTATTTCATTCCCTGTAATCTTATGTGGCGGGTGTATTCCGGCTGCATTGGGAATGTTGTTAATCCCTTCCTGTTCTCAGCTGTTCGAGTTTGATGCAGTTGTTGGCCTATTGTTCCGGCACTGGGTTTTGTCATGAGAATTATTATTTGACTGTCATCTGATAAGAACGTAAGTGCTATTTTCCTATTAACTGATGGGGATAAATTTATGTATGCTGTGAGCGGGGTGGGGAGTGACTCTAACACAGTAACGGTCTCGTTCGTTTATAGGTTTGGTGACGGCTGGTGATGACGGTCTAGTCGGGGTGCTCCGCGTTCTATTACGGCCGTAACGCTGCCGTTGTTTCCAACTTATTTGATTATATTGCTCTGTTTCTTTTGGTTTTCTTAATTTTGTGTCTTCTAATTGTTGTTTGTTTTGTAGCTAAGCTCCTCTGTCATTTATATCTTTGTACGTTTATTTTCAGAACTTTATTCATGATCTATATTGTTTATTTTGTTTGTTAGCCATTTATGGCATTCAAATGAACTTTTTTTTTGTGAGTTTCTTTATTTTTTGTTTCAATTGTATAGGTTTGGGCCCCTTTTGATTTCTATTGTTTGTGTACGACAGTTTATGGAGTCTGTATTTTGATTTTGATATTGAGTTTTTTTTATTTCTTTTGTATTTTGTTAGGCTTGTGGTGTGACTGCTGCAGTGATTTAATAATTCATTCAGTCACTCCCTGAGTCAATTGATTGTATTTTGTTTTTTTGTTTCTTTTTGAATTTGGTTTGTTATAAAATACGTGTTTCTTGTGTTTTGGCAGGGCTTGATTACTGGAGGGCGGATTGGCTTACTTTGGTGGTGGTGGTGGTGCTCCTTCTCACAGTGTGCAGTGATCATCTAGGTGTGTGCATGCACAAAAGAGTGCTGTGGTTCACTTTCAGGTGGTGTGCGTGTGTGGTCATCCGCCCTATTGGTAAGCCCAGTGTTACCTCTAATTTATGCCAATGCTTCTGATTTGCTGGACTTAGTCCATGCCCAGTATTTATTTTTAATGTGACTTTTAATTTGTCAATAAAGAATTATTTTTGTATTGGTACCCAAGTCTCTGTCCCTAATTGGTGATTCGAACCTGTGTATGCCTTTTGTGGGTGGTTCATTCTAATTCTTTGGGTGAAATTCCCTTAGTAGCGTAGTCAGTTGAAATTATTTTCTCTTGTACTTAAAATAAAAAAAAAAAGGGGGGGGCCACCTGCCCCGTGCGCTCAGTCCATTTATATGCGCGCTTCCCCTTGCCACAGTAATAACAGCCCTTCTCCCTCTCAAATAATTTCGGGACATGTAATATTTTAAACTGCTTGGACTTGTAATAGTTCCTCAGTAGACCTCCGTGTGAAAGGATGGATCTCAACAAATTTCACTTAAAACTGCTTATAAATTTCACAAAACATTACAAAGAAATAGCACGTAACACAGTTAATAAAACATAATTTTGAAGTAAAAAAACAAAAAAAAACAAAAAAAACTCAAAGAGTATTTTCTTGTAAAACATTTGTTACAGCAAGAAATGATTTAATCTCCACTATATTATTCACATTTTACATCACAGCACAGTTAACAGTTTGTACATCTCTGCATAAATAAACTAGTATGGGTATTAGCACACATAATTGAAATTGAGTGATCTAAGTTTTCTAAGGCCTGGGACTGGGACTGGGACTGGGACACACTACACTATTTTAAAACCATGGGATACCACAGACATAAAGACAATTTCAACTGATTTTTTTAGCCTTCTAATCCTCAGAATTTGCACACTAGACTGCAAGACCACACACTTGTTGAATGTAGGAACTAAATCCCAGTGACACAAGATCTAGCAGAGACTCACAAGATCAAACGTGACTAGAGAAAACACATGCACTGCATCTGAAAACTGAAAAATGCTGCCTTCGGAGGACACATTTCAAAGTAGTAAGGCATCAAGGTACATTCGAATCCAATGTTATCTTTACTTTGTGGCTGCTGACATCATCTGGTCTATTTTTGAAGGCAGAATAGTTGTATGCTTCGCTCCCTTTGATATCCCACAATCCTGTGCATTCCATTCAGTGATGGTTGAACATAAAAATAAAGATGGCATCTGAAAGTTGCATTTGGTGGTCAGTTCGTGCGTAAATGTATGTTTCTGACCAACTTTTTGCACTTTAGATATTATTTCTAGCAAGAAATCGGTAATATAGTAAATTCATATTCGCTTAGTTATCACCAAAGCAAAGTTCTATTTTCATGTAGATCATTAAACCATTACACTGCCTCAGAAGCATTTCCTAAATCAGTTTCATTGCACAAACTATGCACCTGTGAAGTCATTGCTGGATAATGTAGTGAGGGAACAAGTCAGCTGCCTAAGTTTTTGGATGCAGTCATGGAGGACAATCAGCATCTGTTGTACAGTGAAAAACACAATAGAAAATCTCAGTACTCTACATTTGTGGTATGTTTGTGGCTGCCAAGTTTAGCTATAGAAGCACGCAATATCTGGTAGGTGACGCTCGCTCACTCTTATTATGACATTACACAATAGAGGATTTTATGCACAAATTCTTTCCCAACCCCAAATTCTGGCTTAAAATTGACCAATGTGTGTGGCCAGCATAAAAGCTTTTTTGAAGATATGAAAAATAGGCTGAATCCCAGTTTATCATATTGTCACACGTGAGAAATTGATATTTTTAGATAGAGAGTTTATTTGTAAAGTTTTTTTACAGCACTGAAATTACAAATGGAACAGGATTCCCCCTTCATTTCATTAAACATGTACTTTGCTAAACAATACAGATCAATTATGAGAACATTTTTTATTTAAAGATTAAATACTTAGATCCATAGATTTCACATCTTCATCATTTAATATATATTAATACATTGGTACAGATATTTTTCATTGTTTAATACATTTTCATAATAGTAAAACAATGTCAGTTTTGAATTACAAGCTCTGTAGATATCTTTCATTTGTGCCATTCCTGTGGCATAGAGAAATGTTCAGACTTGGTTTCAACAAATCAATCCTCATTATTTCTCCATCTCAGTATACACATTAACAATGTGCTGCTTCTACAGCATAAAAAAATACCATAACTCACACATACCATACATATCACCAGGCTCTATATGTGGCAAGAAAGACTATGTTATAAGCTAGATCATAACTTGACTAGTTTTAATTCTAAATGTGACCAAAGTCATCAGAGAAGTCATGATAATTTTGCAGTAGCATGATTTTGAGTGCTCATGTGAAAGTGATGCTTAGTGCATCACAGCTGACAACAGAAGAGATGCGAGGGTCATCCAGAAAGCTGTGAGCATACTAGCCAAGACTGGAGAATTGTTAGCTGTAAAAAAAAAAAAAAAGAAAAAAGAAAGAAAGAAAGGGGGACAGAAATGCTCAGTTATTGATTCAATGAGATAAGATTCAATAAGTTTGCCTTTGCTGACTGTAAACACAACAGAGTAACTTCTTGCCCACACTATGCATGCTCCTTTTATTCTCATTTTACTCATATTTCTTTTAGTGTTGATAGAAATTACGTACAAGTCATTACATGAAAACGTCAATAATTGTAAATCCTTTTTAGGGCAGAATTAAGAGAAAATGGGACATAATTCAATAAGACGTAGGTGTACCAAGTTCACAAATAGTCTCAACCACAAACAGGTTTCAGCACCTCCCAACAAAGTTTGTGTGTGTGTGTGTGTGTGTCATCAAACAAAGGTTTATGTCTATATTATTCCTTAATAGACATTGACATCGTAAGAGGCAAGTATCTAATAGGTGGGGGAAAAGCATCTTTAAATATACACTCACCATTTGTTGAAATAACAGTAACATTGATGGATGAGGCTTCAACTGGAATGCTTAAGTTTCCATTTGCAATTGCTTCAATAAGGGTGTTTTTCACTTCTGTCACATTAGGACTAGTGTTGTTTGTGTTGTCAAACTCAAGGACAGTATCTGCCACAATGGAGCCTGGACTGTAGGGAACAAGCATGTTAAAACACAGTTAATCATAATTAACCAACAAACAAGTGAATGACCAAATGGAACAATTAACTTAATTAACACTTGATTAACAAACTGATAAACCAAACAACTATTCAAAAAAGCAATCCACTAATCAAAAAAAATAATAATTAAAACTAGTGTTTGTGATCTACCATAACTGAATGTACTGTTTTACCTCAGTTTTCGAACAGACATGCCACGGAACTGTTTAAAACGTTTTCTGTAAACTGGAGAAACCTATAAAAGACAGACAATCATAAAAAAACAGTTGTGTTTTTCAGATTAAATTTTGCTTCATGAAATGTAGTGAGCTTAGGTAGACAAATAAGGAAGTATTAAGTAAATTACACAGTATATAAAAACACATTTTAAAAACATTACATATAATATTAACAGAATCTACTGCTATTGAAATCAACAACCATGCCTCATTAGAGAAAAATATTACCACAGTGGTGATGTTATCTGTCAGCAGTTTGGTCTCAGGATGAGAGAGATTGGAGTAGACCTCCTTGAAAGTTTGAATAATTTTGAACACTACATTAAGTAATGCAATTTTAGCTGGTGTAGTGGTTGCTGCAGCTGTTGTAGTGGCTGTTGTGGAAACCGTTGCATTTGCAGCTGAACTTGAAGTATTTGTTGAAGCTGCAGTTGTCACAGTTGCTGTTATGGCAGAATTAAGAGAAAATGGGACATAATTCAGTAATACTTAGTAGGTGTACCAGGTTTACAATGAATCCCAACCACAAAAAGTTTTTAGCACCTCAAACAAGAATGCTTATGGCTATATCATTCCTTTAAATTGTTGACAATGTTAAAGACAAGTATCTAACAGGGGAAAAAAAGTATCTGTAAACACACACTGACCATTGGTTGTTGTGACATCAGTAGCATTGATGGATGTGGCATCAACTTGAATGCTTAAATTTCCACTTGCAACTGCTTCAATAAGGGTATTTTTAACTTCTGTCACATTAGGACTAGTGTTGTTTGTGTTGTCAAACTCAAGCACAGTATCTGCCACAATGGAGCCTGGACTGTGGGAAACCACCATGTTGAAACACAGTCAGTCATAATTAACCAACAAACAACTGAATGACCAAATAGAAGAATCAAATGGTCACTTGATTAACAAAGTGCTTAACCAAACAATCAGCAGAGAAAGCAATCAACAAATCCAAATCAATCATGCATGTATCCACCTATTTTGATCAAATTTAAACAGTCTTTGTCATAAGTGAATGCTGTTGTACCTTAATTTATTGATAGCCATGTTGCGAAAGTTTGGATGACGTTTCTTGTAAACTGGAGTAAACTATAAAAGACAGATACATAATCATAAAAACATGTTATGTACATAAAATAATTTCTGTTTTTTTTTTCCCCCCCAGATCAAATGTTGCCTTAATTATACAGCAAGATAAACAAACTATAACAAATTAAACAGCATGTAAAAACATATATGACCAGTTGTATTTATTTTTAATATTGCCAATACACAATGTTAGCAGAAAGTACGACTATTGCAATCAATACCCTCATTGTAGAAAAAAATTTACCGCATTGGTGATGTTATCTATCAGCTGTTTGGTTTCAGGATTAGAGAGATCGGAGTAGACGTCCTTGAAGGTCTGAAGAATTCTGAACACTACATTAACCGATGTAGTTTTAGCTGGTAAAGTGGCTGTTGCAGCTGGACTTGTAGTTGCCGTTTGAGTCGCAGTTTGATTTGTAGCTGTCGTTTGATTCGTAGCTGCAGTTTGATTTGTAGCTGTCGTTTGATTCGTAGCTGCAGTTTGATTTGTAGCTGCAGTTTGATTCGTAGCTGCAGTTTGATTCATAGCTGCAATTTGATTTGTAGCTGCAGTTTGATTTGTAGCTGCAGTTTGATTCGTAGCTGCAGTTTGATTCATAGCTGCAATTTGATTTGTAGCTGCAGTTTGATTTGTAGCTGCAGTTTGATTCATAGCTGCAGTTTGATTTGTGGTTGCCGTTTGATTCACATTTGCCGTTTGATTTGTACCTGCTGTTGCATGTATTTTTTTAAAACATAAAATTAAAATGAGACACAGATCAACAAAAGTGTGTCATTATTAATCTGAAGGTGAGGCCCTAATTATCAACAGTGAAATATTATTACAATAAATTAAATCTTTAAACACACACTGACCAGCAGTAGAATTGGTGAGAGAGGTGCTGTTGCTGTTGGTGCTGTTGGAGCTGACGGGTGTCTCAGCAGCATTTCCTGGCAGATGTAGGATTCCTGTTTAATGTGAAATTAGGAAAATGAGATATAATAGCAATGAAATCTAAATAAAATAAAATAAATTGTTGTTGTTATTATTATTATTATTATTATTATTATTATTATTTTGATTTGGGACATTAATGCCAAACTGCTAGATTCTATGCATTACCAGCCAACTATTTGACTGCACTGCATTTATATTAAATAACATTTTTGTAATTATGATAACACAGCTGTCACAGTAGGCTAAAGATTGGTCTTTATACAGCTGGATTTTTGTGAAAACCTTGTATTGGAAAAGTATCATTAGAAAATGTGTCACTTTTCTTTTCCACTAACCTTTCTTGTTGTTCTAATTTTATTTTCAACATATTTTTTGACAATAAAGTCCTTTTGTAATTCAAGTGCAATGATGAACAATAAACCCTCACTACTTATTTAGAATGAGCATCACTACTAGGGTCTTACCAATTAGACACAGAACAGGTATTATAATCCTCCACTCCATTGCTATGTTCTTTTAGCAGTATGCCTATAAATGAAAATGAAGCATATAATGTAGCAAAGTTCAAAAATCAAACACAATTTATAATATAACAGAATGAAGTCCATATGAGTGGTACGCTTAATATAAACATTTTAAGAGCTGCATTAGCAACAAACAAACAACCAATACAGTTACATTTACCAAGTATTTATAGATTAAATAAAATATTAGGCCTATAATGTATTTCATAAACCCCCTTTAAGTCTGCATTATACATACACACATACTTATTACATAATCTTTGTCTTTTGGTAAAGTTAGATGTATATCAGTTTAAATCAAATGAATTGGGTACAGAACAATTGAAAACATTTTCTTATACTTACTCTTTGATTATTGCACCACAAAAAATACAATCCAGGTTAATCCTTAAGTAAGTTCCTGTGATCAGCTAAATGGTCACATCTAAAAGAGCCCAGCTCACAGGTGTGGTGACATTTAAAGGGTGATGGGGTTTTTTTCATTTGAAGAAGCAACCAATGAGATTTGAGAGTTGCATATTTCTCGACAAACTTGAGAAACAACAGTATCATAATTAGAGGCTTTGTTTTCTGGTATGTACGTGACAGTACCTGATATATTGCATTGTCAGTTGTCAACCAATTATGGCAAACTGAAAAATCATGGCTAAAAAACACTGTGCCATCAGCAACAAAACCGTACATTATTCATGGGGAAAATGTGTACTTTAACTAAAATTAATTTTATTGGAAGTAACCTTTTCCCTCTAAAATAAAATGCAAATTTAATAGCCAATGCTTTTACATGGCTATCAATGTTTTGATAGCCAATGTTTTTTTTCCCTTAAACAATCTGTTCTCTTAATTTCACAGGACATGCATTTTCTTAAAAAAAAAAAAAAAATCTGAATAGACAACATAAGCGATTTTTAAGATTTTAATAGTGATCAGATTGTTGGTGCCACATTGTATGTATCATTTCAGAAATGGCAAATCAAAATAATATTTAAACTTGTTTATTATATGATGTTTATTAACAAAGTTCAGAAGGAGCGTGTCAGAGTTAACCAATGCCAACAGGTTTAAAAACAGGTTTAAAAACATTTGACGGTTTATAAGAATCCTTCCACCACCCCATCTCCTTACTCCTGTTCGGGCCATTCCCAAGCTCGGAGCCCTTCCCTGGACAGCACGCCAAATACGCATTACAGTACTAATAGCAAATTATATGCAAGCGTGAACTTGTGAAATTATGTTTATAATCAAACGATTAATTGGCGAGATGAGTGATTCATCTAATTCCTATCCAATTCCAGCTAGTGCCCCCCCATCGGGAATTTTATTTCCTGTGCTTTTAGTCATTTGTATAAACATCTTGGCTTTAAATATGCCTGCTTTTGTAATTCCTGTGAAGTATGCTGATGATCTAAAGTAACAATCATTGAGCTTCAATGGGATCCAGAAGGCCTTGGATTTTCATTGGCAATGACTAATCTAAGCTAAGACCATAGACATGGTAATTAGTGCCAGAAAAGATAATAACAGCTCTTCTCCCTCTCAAGTAATTTCGGGACATGTAATATTTTGTAATATTGTAAACTGCTTGGAGCTGTAATAGTTCCTCAGTTGTCTTCAGTGTGAAAGGATGGATCTCAACAAATTTTACTTAAAACTGCTAATAAATTTCACAAAACATTACAAAGAAATAGCAAGTAACAAAGAATTAAACATGCAATTTTGAAGTAAAAAAACAAAAAATGAAACAGTATTATCTTGTGTCACAAATCGTGCTGCTGCTGCTCCCTCTCCATTAGAGGGAGCCTTCACTGATACACACAGAACTGGTTCACGAACTCCATTTCCCATGACCCCATTTCCATGAACTTCCTGTGCCCTCTCACCTCTCACCCCTGTCGGCCATCTTGCTTTCACCCATGCACACCTGCTAATCATTACACCTCATCACTCATAGTATAAAAGCCATTCACTCACACAGCCATTCGCGAAGTCTTGTATTGCCCAGGCCTACATTTCTGAGCCTTATTTCCCGTGTTTCCTTTCCGTTGCTGACTCTGAGTGTTCCTGGTTCCTGATTGTTTCTCTGCCTGCCTTTTGACCCCTTGGATTGTTTATTGGATTAATCTGTTGCTCGCTGCCGGCCCCGACCGGCACTGACCTTCGCTTTCTGGATTGTCTATATTGCTACCGTTTGTTGTTGATTGACCTGCCTGTTTCACCACGATTTATGCCTACAATAAAGTTGCATTTGGATCCCCACTTCGCTGTCTCATTCGTTACATCTTGTGAAACACTCCAGTAATTTTACATTTATAGCACAGTTAACAGTTTGCACATCTCTGCACAAATAAACTAGTATGGGTATTAGCACACATCATTGAAATTGAGTGATCTAAAGTTTTCTAAGGCCTGGGACTGGGACACACTAGACTATTTTAAAACCATGGGATACCACAGACATAAAGACAATTTCAACTAATTTTTTAGCCTTATAATCCTCAGAACGTGCACACTAGACTGCAAGACCACACACTTGTTGAATGTAGGAACTAAATCCTAGTGACACAAGATCTAGCAGAGACTCACAAGATCAACCGTGACTTGAAAAAAACACATGCACTGCATCTGAAAACTAAAAAATGCTGCCTTCGGAGGACACATTTCAAAGTAGTAAGGCATCAAGGTACGTTCGAATCCAATGTTATCTTCACTTTGAATAGATAACATTGGATTCGCTGAGATGACTTCATCTGGTCAATTTTTGAAGGCAGCATAGATGTATGCTTCGCTCCCTTGATATCCCACAATCCTGTGAGTTTTAGTGATGGTTGAACACAAAAATAAAGATGGCATCTGAAAGTTGCATTTGGTGGTCAGTTTGTTTGTAAATGTATGTTTCTGACCAACTTTTTGCACTTTAGGTATTATTTCTAGCAAGAAATCGGTACTATAGTAAATTCATATTCGCTTAGTTATCACCAAAGCAAAGGTCTATTTTCATGTAGATCATTAAACCATTACGCTGCCTCAGAAGCATTTCCTAAATCAGTTTCATTGAAAAAGTCAGCTGCCTAGGTTTTTGGATGCAGTCATGGAGGACAATCAGCATCTGTTGTACAGTGAAAAACACAATAGAAAATCTCAGTACTCTACATTTGTGGTATGTTTGTGGCTGCCAAGTTTAGCTATAGAAGCATGCAACATCCGGTAGGTAACGCTTGCTCACTCTTATTATAACATTACACAATAGAGGATTTTATGCACAAATTCTTTCCCAACCCCAAATTCTGGCTTAAAATTGGCCAAAGTGTGTGGCCAGCATAAAAGCTTTTTTGAAGATATGAAAAATAGGCTGAATCCCAGTTTATCATATTGTGACACGTGAAAATTTATATTTTTAGGTAGAGAGTTTATTTGTAAAGTTTTTACAGCATTGAAATTACAAATGGAACAGGATTCCCCCTTCACTTTATTAAACATAAGTACTTTGCTAAACAATACAGATAAATTATGAGAACATTTTATTTTATTTTTTATTTTATTTTTTTTTTTTTAAGATTAAATACATAGATACATAGATTTCACATCTCCATCATTTAATATATATTAATTCATTGGTACAGATATTTTTCACTGTTCAATACATTTTCATAATAGTAAAACAATGTCAGTTTTGAATTACAAGCTCTGGATATCTTTCACTTGTGCCATTCTTGTGGCATAGAGAAATGTTCAGATTTGGTTTCAACAAATCAATCCTCATTATTTCTCCATCTCAGTATACACATTAACAATGTGCTTTTTCTACAGCAGAAACAAACACCATAACTCACACATACCATACGCATCACCAGGCTCTATATTTGGCAAGAAAGACTAGTAATGTTATAAGCTAGATCATAACTTGAATAGTTTTGATTCTAAATGTGACCAAAGTCATCAGAAATGTCATGATCATTCTGCAGTGACATGATTTGTGTATTTGCTCATGTGAAAGTGATGCTTAGTGTATCACAGCTGACAACAGAAGAGATGCGAGGGTCATCCAGAAAGCTGTGAGCATACTAGCCAAGACTGGAGAATTGTTAGCTGTAAAAACAAAAAGGAAAGAAATGCTCAGTTATTGATTCAATTAGATAAGATTCAATAAGATTCAATCATTCATCAAGTTTGCCTTTGCTGACTGTAAACACAACAGGGTAGCTTCTTATGCTCCGTTTATTCTCATTTTACTCACATTTCTTTAAGTGTTCACAGAAATTACATATGAGTCATTACATGAAAACATGCCAATAAATGTACACTGACCAGTGTTTCCATTGGGGTCTGTCACTTTGATAGTTGTTGGATCAATTGATAATGTGACTGTTCCATTTCTAACGCTATCAGCCAAGGTTTTAGCCAGGTCTGTTGCATTAGGACTAGAGATAGTTTTGTTGAATTCAAGTACAGCATCTACATCAATGGAGCCACTCCTAAGAGGGAACAAACTGTAATGAAACAACTGCAACTATCGACTATGCAAACAAAAGCCATCACCCAACAAATAAATGTGTAAAAAAAAACAAACAAAACAAAATACAACGTGATGATGCCTTTTTACACATCATTATCATTTTACCTGAACCTCCAAACCCTACTGCGAATGTAGCTCGCAAAATGCTTGTAAACTCCAGTGAACTATAATAAAAATGAAAAAAAAAAAACAGATCAGGACAGATTTTATTTGTATAGTGACAAACAAGACAATTGTTTTCCAAAATAATTACCTGATTAGTGATATTATTTGCCAGAATTCTGGCTGGAGTAGAGCTCATATTCAATAGGTCATTATTGAAAGCATCCTTCATTTTGAAGGTTATATTATACTCTGCAACACCAGAGCCTGCTGAGGTTGTTGCAGCTGAAGTTGCAACTGAAGTACTAGCTGTAGTTGTCACATTTGCTCCTTCTTAGTGTAGAATTAAGAGAAAATGGGACATAATTCAATAAGACATACTAGGCATACCAAGTTCACAAAAAGTCTCAACCACAAACAGGTTTCAGCACCTCCCAACAAGATGTGTGTGTGTGTGTGTGTGTGTGTGTGTGTGTGTGTGTCATCAGAGAAAATTTTATGTCTATATTATTCCTTTAAAGAGATAACATTGTAACAGGCAAGTATCTAACAGGTGGGGAGAAAGCATCTTTAAATATACACTGACCATTGGTTGTTGAAATATCAGTAACATTGATGGATGAGGCATTAACTTGAATGCTTAAAGTTCCATTTGCAACTGCATCAGCAAGGGTGTTTTTCACTTCTGTCACGTTAGGACTAGTGTTGTTTGTGTTGTCAAACACAAGCACAGAATCCACCGCAATGGAGCCTGGACTGTAGTGAACAAGCATGTTAAAACACAGTTAATCATAATTAACCAACAAACAAGTGAATGATTAAATGGAAGAATCAAATGTAAGAATCAAATTAACAAAGTGCTTAACCAAACAATCAGCTGAGAAAGCAATCAACAAATCCAAAGCAGTCATGCATGTATTCACCTATTTTGACGAAATTTGTCATAAGTGAATGTGCTGTTTTACCTTAATTTTTTGATAGTCATGTTGTGAAAGTTTGGATGACGTTTTTTGTAAACTGGAGAAAGCTACAAAAGACAGATAAATAATCATAAAAACATGTTGTGTACATACAGTACTGTCAGTTCTGGTTTTTTTTTTCTTTTTTTTTTTCAAATGTTGCATTAATTATACAGCAAGGTGAACAAATTCTAACAAAGCATGTAAAACATATATGACCAGTTGTATTTATTTTAATATTGCCAATACACAATTTTAGCAGAAAGTGCTACTATTGCAGTCAATAACCTCAATGGAGAAAAATATTACCGCATTGGTGATGTTATCTGTTAGCTGTTTTGTCTCAGGATTAGAGAGATCAGAGTAGACGTCCTTGAAGTTCTGAAGAATTTTGAACACTAAATTAACCGATGCAATTTTAGCTGGTGAAGTGGCTGTTGCAGCTGGACTCGTAGTTGCCGTTTGAGTCGCAGTTGCAGTTGGGTTTGTAGCTGTCGTTTGATTCGTAGCTGCGGTTTGATTCGCAGTTGCCGTTTGAGTCCCAGTTGCAGTTTGGTTTGTAGCTGTCGTTTGATTCATAGCTGCGGTTTGATTCGCAGTTGCCGTTTGAGTCCCAGTTGCAGTTTGGTTTGTAGCTGTCGTTTGATTCGCAGTTGCCGTTTGAGTCCCAGTTGCAGTTTGGTTTGTAGCTGTCGTTTGATTCGTAGCTGCGGTTAGATTCGCAGTTGCCGTTTGAGTCCCAGTTGCAGTTTGGTTTGTAGCTGTCGTTTGATTCGTAGCTGCGGTTTGATTCGCAGTTGCCGTTTGAGTCCCAGTTGCAGTTTGGTTTGTAGCTGTCGTTTGATTCGCAGTTGCCGTTTGAGTCCCAGTTGCAGTTTGGTTTGTAGCTGTCGTTTGATTCGTAGCTGCGGTTTGATTCGCAGTTGCCGTTTGAGTCCCAGTTGCAGTTTGGTTTGTAGCTGTCGTTTGATTCGTAGCTGCGGTTTGATTCGCAGTTGCCGTTTGAGTCCCAGTTGCAGTTTGGTTTGTAGCTGTCGTTTGATTCGTAGCTGCGGTTTGATTCGCAGTTGCCGTTTGAGTCCCAGTTGCAGTTTGGTTTGTAGCTGCGGTTTGATTCGCAGTTGCCGTTTGAGTCCCAGTTGCAGTTTGGTTTGTAGCTGTCGTTTGATTCATAGCTGCGGTTTGATTCGCAGTTGCCGTTTGAGTCCCAGTTGCAGTTTGGTTTGTAGCTGTCGTTTGATTCGCAGTTGCCGTTTGAGTCCCAGTTGCAGTTTGGTTTGTAGCTGTCGTTTGATTCGTAGCTGCGGTTTGATTCGCAGTTGCCGTTTGAGTCCCAGTTGCAGTTTGGTTTGTAGCTGTCGTTTGATTCGTAGCTGCGGTTTGATTCGCAGTTGCCGTTTGAGTCCCAGTTGCAGTTTGGTTTGTAGCTGTCGTTTGATTCGCAGTTGCCGTTTGAGTCCCAGTTGCAGTTTGGTTTGTAGCTGTCGTTTGATTCGTAGCTGCGGTTTGATTCGCAGTTGCCGTTTGAGTCCCAGTTGCAGTTTGGTTTGTAGCTGTCGTTTGATTCGTAGCTGCGGTTTGATTCGCAGTTGCCGTTTGAGTCCCAGTTGCAGTTTGGTTTGTAGCTGTCGTTTGATTCGTAGCTGCGGTTTGATTCGCAGTTGCCGTTTGAGTCCCAGTTGCAGTTTGGTTTGTAGCTGCGGTTTGATTCGCAGTTGCCGTTTGAGTCCCAGTTGCAGTTTGGTTTGTAGCTGTCGTTTGATTCGTAGCTGCGGTTTGATTCGCAGTTGCCGTTTGAGTCCCAGTTGCAGTTTGGTTTGTAGCTGTCGTTTGATTCGTAGCTGCGGTTTGATTCGCAGTTGCCGTTTGAGTCCCAGTTGCAGTTTGATTCGTAGCTGCGGTTTGATTCGTAGCTGCGGTTTGATTCGCAGTTGCCATTTGAGTCCCAGTTGCAGTTTGGTTTGTAGCTGTCGTTTGATTCGTAGCTGCGGTTTGATTCGCAGTTGCCGTTTGAGTCCCAGTTGCAGTTTGGTTTGTAGCTGCGGTTTGATTCGCAGTTGCCATTTGAGTCCCAGTTGCAGTTTGGTTTGTAGCTGTCGTTTGATTCGTAGCTGCGGTTTGATTCGCAGTTGCCGCTTGAGTCCCAGTTGCAGTTTGGTTTGTAGCTGTCGTTTGATTCGTAGCTGCGGTTTGATTCGCAGTTGCCGTTTGAGTCCCAGTTGCAGTTTGGTTTGTAGCTGTCGTTTGATTCGTAGCTGCGGTTTGATTCGCAGTTTCCGTTTGAGTCCCAGTTGCAGTTTGGTTTGTAGCTGTCGTTTGATTCGTAGCTGCGGTTTGATTCGCAGTTGCCGTTTGAGTCCCAGTTGCAGTTTGGTTTGTAGCTGTCGTTTGATTCGTAGCTGCGGTTTGATTCGCAGTTTCCGTTTGAGTCCCAGTTGCAGTTTGGTTTGTAGCTGTCGTTTGATTCGTAGCTGTGGTATGATTCGCATTTGCCGTTTGAGTCCCAGTTGCAGTGTGGTTTGTAGCTGTCGTTTGATTCGTATCTGCGGTTTGATTCGCAGTTGCCGTTTGAGTCCCAGTTGCAGTTTGGTTTGTAGCTGCCGTTTGATTCGTAGCCGCGGTATGATTCGCAGTTGCCGTTTGAGTCCCAGTTGCAGTTTGGTTTGTAGCTGTCGTTTGATTCGCAGTTGCCGTTTGAGTCCCAGTTGCAGTGTGGTTTGTAGGTGTCGTTTGATTCGTATCTGCGGTTTGATTCGCAGTTGCCGTTTGAGTCCCAGTTGCAGTTTGGTTTGTAGCTGCCGTTTGATTCGTAGCTGCGGTTTGATTCGCAGTTGCCATTTGAGTCCCAGTTGCAGTTTGATTTGTAGTTGCAGTTTGATTTGTAACCGCAGTTTGAATCATATTTACAGTTTGATTTGTACCTACAGTTGAATGTGTTTATTTTTTGGGGTGTGTGTGGGGGGGATTCAAATGGGACATCAACAAATGGGTGTCATTATTAATGTGAACGTGAGGCCCTAATTATCAACAGTAAAATATTATTACAATATATTAAATCTGTAAACACACACTGACCAGCAGTAGAATTGGTGAGAGAGGTGCTGTTGCTGTTGGTGCTGTTGGAGCTGTCAGATATCTGAGCAGCATTTCCTGGCAGATGTAGGATTCCTGTTTAAGGTGAAATTAGGAAAATAAGATATGGTAGAAATCAAATCAAAATAAAATAAAATAAAATAAAATAAAATAAAATATTATTATTACTTTGATTTGGGATATTAATGCCAAACTGCTAGATTCTATGCATTACCAAACAACAATCTGACTGCACTGCATTCCGTTGGCAATTATATTCAATACAATTTTTGTAATTATGATAACACAGCTTACACCGTAGGCCAAAGATTGTTCTTTATACAGCTGGATTGTTGTGGAAAACTCTAATATACTCTAATATCATTAGAATGTTTGTCACTTTTCTTTTCCACTAACCTTTCTTGTTTTTATGATTTTATTTTTAACATAGTTTCTGATCATAAAGTCCTTTTGTAATTCAAGTTCAATGATGAACAATAAACCCTCACTACTTATTTAGAATGAGCATCACTACTATGGTCTTACCAATTAGACACAGAACAGGTATTATAATCCTCCACTCCATTGCTATGTTCTTTTAGCAGTATGCCTAAAAACGAAAATGAAGCATATATTGTAGCAAAATTCAAAAATCAAACACATTAACATATACACATAATACACATAATAACATTACATAACAGAATGAACTCCACATGAGTGGTACGCTTAATATAAAAAACTCAAGAGTTGCATTAGCAACAAACAAGCACATTTACCGTTTAGAATGTATTCCACAAACCCACTTTAAGTCTGCATTATGATTTACAAAACACATACACACACACATACACACACTTATTATTACTAATCTTTGTCTTGTTAAAGTTAGATTTATATTAGTTTATATCAAATTAATTGGGTACAGAACAACTGAAAACATGTTTTTATACTTACTCTTTTGTTATTTATTTATTTATTATTGCACCACAAAAAAAAAAAAAAAATGACTTTACAATTACTTTAATCCTTAAGTAAGTTCCTGTGATCAGTAAATGGTCACCTCTATAAGAGCCCAGATGACAGCTGTGATGACATTTAAAGGGTGACAGTTTTTTGTTTTTTTTTTAATTTAATGAGAAACCAATGAGAGTTGAGTGTTGAGCATGAGAGTTGCATGTTAGTTGACAAACTTGAGAAACAACAGTATCGTAATTAGAAGCTTTGTTTCCCGGTATGTATGTGACAGTACCTGATGACTGCATTGTCAGTTTTCAACCAAAACATCTTTTAACACTGTGTCATCGGCAGCAAAACTCAAAACTTATTCATGAGGAAATATGTACTTTAACTAAAGTTCATTTTATTCTAAGTAACTTTTTTCCTCTAAAATAAAATGCAAATTTGATATCCAAATTTCTTTACAATAGCTTAAAACTGAATATGTATCTAATAGAGTTAATCTAGTCAATAGGACTTGTTGCTTTTAGACAGTGCAGTAACTTAACTAGACATTCTGACCTAGATAATCTGAGAATCTTTACAGACAAAATCAAATACCCATTAAATGATATGACATTAGCCAGCTGTCAAAAAGAATAATTGGCTATTTTTATTATTATTATTTTTTATTTATTTTTATTTTTTTTTTCAGATTTATAGGTAGGGGTATTGGGTTAGCACACGTGATTAGACGTGAGATATGCCTGATATGCCTCATTCTCAAGTGAGTACACCCCTCACATTTTTGTAAATATTTTATTATATCTTTTCATGTGACAACACTGAAGAAATTATACTTTGCTACAATGTAAAGTAATGAGTGTACAGCTTGCTGTCCCCTCAAAATAACTGAACGCACAGTCATTAACATCTAAACCACTGGCCACAAAAGTGAATACACCCAATACAAGTGAAAATGTCCAAATTGGGCCCAAAGTTTCAATATTTTGTGTGGCCACCATTATTTTCCAGCACTGCCTTAACCCTCTTGGACATGGAGTTCACCAGAGCTTCACAGGTTGCCACTGGAGTCCTCTTCCACTCCTCCATGACAGCATCACGGAGCTGGTGGATGTTAGAGACCTTGCACTCCTCCACCTTCCGTTTGAGGATGCCCCACAAATTCTCAACAGGGTTTAGGTCTATGGACATGCTTGGCTAGTCTATCACCTTTACCCTCAGCTTCTTTAGCAAGGTAGTGGTTGTCTTGGAGATGTGTTTGGGGTCGTTATCATGTTGGAATACTCCTCTGTGGCTCAGTCTGCGACCAGTATGTGTTGGCATTCATGGTTCCCTCAGTGAACTAAAGCTCCCCGGTGCCGGCAGCACTCATGCAGCCCTAGACCATGACACTGCCACCACCATGTTTGACTGTAGGCAAGACACACTTGTCTTTGTACTCCTTACCTGGTTGCCGCCACACACGCTTGACACCATCTGAATCAAATAAGTTTATCTTGGTCTCAAAATTAAAATCACATCTTTCTGCATTTGAATAACGATTCCGCGAACCAGGACTAAGAATAGCAAGCTGCATTCCAACCAAAAAAAAACAAATGGAAGTTGATCTATTTTATATAGCTTTTTTTCAATGAACGAGTTGCAGCACTAGATTTTGGTATCATCTTTCAGTTTTAGGACAGGCCAGGTTCGATGTTAGCTCCTACACAAAGGTAATGCATTTACATTCATTAATTTAGCGGACGCTTTATCCAAAGTGACTTACAATTGGGGAATACAACAAGTGATTCATTATAAAGAGGCAAATAAACACAGGGTTTTTTAAGTAACGACCAAGAGGAAGACAGTGAATTGATCATAGCCTATGTTTGATCAATTTAGCTTTCTCAAATCATTACTACTTGCCTAAAATAAAATCTATACATATAAAACAGCTTAAGCATATCACAATGCTAGTTTAAATGCTTAACCTATATAAATGTGCACTGTTAGACGCATATCCAATCGTTTATGCGGAGAGTGGAAGCTAAAGCGCGTTTTACAGGACATGGAAGCGCCAGCACAATCACGTGCATTGGATACATTTTTACACCATCATTTTTGCGCATAAAGCTAAGATACAGCATACAGAACTGTAAAGGGTCTATTTTTATTTGTGTGATCGACAACCTACAAAATCAGCACTCATGTCATATTGCTCTTTCTGCCCGTGTGATATTATCCTGTGATATGTGAATACTAAATATATGTATAAATATGAGGGAAAAAGACACACAGAGGCATTTTTTAATGCCAATATCTTGAATTTTAGGCCATAACTGCATTAATAGAGTTGTTGTCCCACATCATATTTGTCAACAGTCAGGTCTAGGTCTGTGACGTAATATCCTATGGTGTGACATACATAAAGAACCACAGATTTGTTTTTATCTCAAAATATCTTAAAAAAAAAAAATGAAAAATCACTTGAGTATTGCAATAGGAGAGATATAAATATCACTCATCTTAAAATGGTATAACTTTCAGCAGTTTTGAATAGATGATAGCAAAGGTTGTCTTGTTGTCAAAGTTTGTCTTGAAATTGTCCAAGGAGTCATGGGGAAAATATAATGTTATTATAATTTCATATTAAATAAAGGTAATGTTTTACATGGTATGCATGACTTACTCTGTTAGACAACAAATAGGCTATTATTTACAACAAGTTGCCTTATTATAACATACATGAAACGCAAAATATATGATGCAGTATATTTTTACACTATGTACTGGGTACTTATTGTGCTATTACAACATTTCTTACATGATATTGATACAAACGGTAAACTGTAGTATACTATATTATAATTTAGCAATTATAGTAAAACGAAAAACCACCCTAGTCTTTATAAAATTTTAAAACAGTTTACTTAAGAATATGTGCTAGTACTAGTACTTACTGTTTCCTTATATGTGATCATGGAGATTACTGAACAACACAGCTGAAAGTATGGGGAAATTATGTAATGAGTTTCAGCAATTATTTGGTTTAGAAATTTCCATATAAAAATGTACCTGATAAAAGAGTATTGCATATGGTCATCTCAGCAGTGAGTCACGTGAGCAGCATTATACCGTTGAGGTGCAATACTGGAAAACTAGATTACCTATTCCCAGCTGCTTCCATGATATAACATAAATATATCGGAATACACAACTACTGTGCAAATATACACCCATGGTATATGTAATTATTGCGGGCTGTAATTTAAAGTGAAACCTTGTTACCCTCTTGTTACCTGTAGTTACCGTGTAAGACATCCGCGGGACTTGTCACGCGTATAGTTTTGAATGGGGAAAAATGCAACGCTCATTATGGCCGACGAAAGAGCTAAACGTTGATTAGTAAAGTCAGTGCGTCACTGCAGCTGCCGTTAGAAGTCTCGGTTGCTATAGAAACAGTCTGCGTTCTAAGACGTGCAGTCAGTACTGCGCATGTGCACTGGCTAATCTAGCCTGAAAAATAAGTGTTTTTTTAACGATACTGGAGCACAAAGCACCATATTTATGAGGCAGTCCTTGTCAGATTTCATTGGTGATTTCAAATATAAAATTTAATCATAAACTTGGAGAATCTGATGGTTCCCCATTCAAAGAGATAGGGGCTGCACTTGCATGCCCGAGAGGCGTTTCAAAGATGGCCGCCGAGTGGAATGACTTGCCTTAAAGGGACTTTGCCTGTAGTTACCGTGTAAGTGTAACATCTGCGGGGCGTAATTTAAAGTGAAGCCTTGTTACCCTCATGTTACCTGTAGTTACTGTGTAAGTGTAACATTAAGCAATTTTAGTTATGCTACAGTATGGGCCGGCAGCCATATCACCCTGTAGCCCAAGACCGGTTGCCTACTGAAGCTAAGCAGGGCTGAGCCTGGTTAGTACCTGGATGGGAGACCTCCTGGGAAAACTAGGTTGCTGCTGGAAGAGGTGTTAGTGAGGCCAGCAGGGGGTGCTCACCCTGTGGTCTGTGTGGGTCCTAACACCCCAGTATTGTGATGGGGACACTATACTGTCAAAAAGCACCGTCCTTCGGATGAGACGTTAAACCGAGGTCCTGACTCTCTGTGGTCATTAAAAATCCCAGGATGTCTTTCGAAAAGAGTAGAGGTGTGACCTCGGCATCCTGGCCAAATTTGCCCATTGCCTCTGACCATCATGGCCTCTTAACCATCCCCATACTCTGATTGGCTTCATCACACTGTCTCCTCTCCACCAGTAAGCTGGTGTGTGGTGGGTGTTCTGGCGCAATATGGCTGCCGTCACATCATCCAAGTGGATGCTGCACACTGGTGGTGGATGAGGAGACCCCCCCCCCCTTGAAATGTAAAGCTCTTTGAGTGTCTAGAAAAGCGCTATATAAATGTAACGAATTATTATTATAATTATTATTATATATTTCTCAAAGTTATTAACAATGAACACTATTACATAGTTAAATGCAAGGTTCAAAGACCTCAAGTTAATAAAGAAGTATTTTTATTATTTAACAACATTTTGGCAGAACTTTTCCAAAAACAGAGTGCAGAAAAAAATAATTTACAACCACTTATATACAAAGTATGAAGAACAGTAAAAAACAACAAAAACAAATAATGTCCTAAATGTATTTTTAATAGGCATGCTGTCAATTTTTCCTTTCAGCTTTGGCAGGAGTCCACAAAAAATCTTTTGCATATGTTTGCAAAGTTGTCTCTGCAGTATATGAGGAAGCAGAAAAGCCATCCCCATTGATGCAATTTTCAGCTGTGATCAAAATTAGAGAATTAAAGTAATTTGCAAAAAAAAATAAAAAATAAAAAAATGTTAATACATGTCAAGTTTGCATAATGTAAAGAAGTGTTGCACAATGCTTATATTAAACCAAATATTTAAAAAAAATGCCTTCTGTGAGGACTAGTAAATAGTTGTCAGGATTTGACAAATGACAAATGACAAAAACAGAAACATAAGGGGCTTGGGTGGGGGTTCAAGAGGGGGACGGACATCTGGGAGGAGGAGAAGAAAGGGAGTCCAGGGAGGAGATGGAGGGAGGAGCCAGGGAGACGACAGGAGGGTCCAGGGTGGATCAGCTGGAGGGAGGAGCCAGGGAGAAGACAGGAGGAATCTGGCGCAGGAGGAGCCAGGAGAGACCCAGGCCACAGCCGAGATGGCGGCCCACGGTGGAGCCAACAGAGGGAGGAGCCATGGTGGAGGAAGGGCTGACGACTCCATGGGGCCGACCGACGGCGGCGGAGCAGGTGGTGGTGGAGCCCGAGGCGGACAAAGGTGGAGCCGGAGGGAGGAAGGAGCCCAACGGAGCTGGTGGGATGGAGTGACGAGGCGCAGCCGAAGGAGTGGAATCCTGAGGCGATGGCGGGACGACGCCCAACCAAGGTGGAGCCGGAGGAACGAGGGAGCCCGGCGGAGATAGTGGGCCGATGGGCGACGGTGGAGATGAGGGAGCTAGGTGGCACGGTGCAGCCACAGAGTCGGAGGGCCGAAGCGGAGTCCAAGGATCGGAGGTTGGAGGTGGAGATGAGGGACCCTCCGGACTCAATGCCAACGGAGCTGGAGATGGGCAGACCCACTGCGAGGGTGGTGGTTGGCTGGGCTCTGGGTCTTGAGTGGGGCTGGTGTCATCCATGCTGATGGTGATTAACTAATGACGACTTAATGAGGGGAGGGACAGGAACAAAACCAAACCAAATAAGGGCATAAAGGAAGTGGAACAAACCAAACACAAAAGGGACTAAACCAAATCAAAACACAACAAAAGAGTCTCAAATCCTGACAATGCAAGCTACTAAAAGGACATGGTTAGCTGCTAATGGTTGCATGTTACATTACAGTACAGTCGTGGCCAAAAGTTTTGAGAATTACATAAATATTGGAAATTGGAAAAGTTGCTGCTTAAGTTTTTATAATAGCAATTTGCATATACTCCAGAATGTTATGAAGAGTGATCAGATGAATTGCATAGTCCTTCTTTGCCATGAAAATTAACTTAATCCCGAAAAAAACTTTCCACTGCATTTCATTGCTGTCATTAAAGGACCTGCTGAGATCATTTCAGTAATCATCTTGTTAACTCAGGTGAGAATGTTGACGAGCACAAGGCTGGAGATCATTATGTCAGGCTGATTGGGTTAGAATGGCAGACTTGACATGTTAAAAGGAGGGTGATGCTTGAAATCATTGTTCTTCCATTGTTAACCATGGTGACCTGCAAAGAAATGCGTGCAGCCATCATTGCGTTGCATAAAAATGGCTTCACAGGCAAGGATATTGTGGCTACTAAGATTGCACCTAAATCAACAATTTATAGGATCATCAAGAACCTCAAGAAGGAAAGAGGTTCAATTATTGTTAAGAAGGCTTCAGGGCGTCCGAGAAAGTCCAGCAAGCGCCAGGATCGTCTCCTAAAGAGGATTCAGCTGCGGGATCGGAGTGCCACCAGTGCAGAGCTTGCTCAGGAATGGCAGCAGGCAGGTGTGAGCGCATCTGCACGCACAGTGAGGCGAAGACTTTTGGAAGATGGCCTGGTGTCAAGAAGGGCAGCAAAGAAGCCACTTCTCTCCAAAAAAAACATCAGGGACAGATTGATCTTCTGCAAAAAGTATGGCGAATGGACTGCTGAGGACTGGGGCAAAGTCATATTCTCCGATGAAGCCTCTTTCCGATTGTTTGGGGGATCTGGAAAAAGGCTTGTCCGGAGAAGAAAAGGTGAGCGCTACCATCAGTCCTGTGTCATGCCAACAGTAAAGCATCCTGAGACCATTCATGTGTGGGGTTGCTTCTCATCCAAGGGAGTGGGCTCACTCACAATTTTGCCCAAAAACACAGCCATGAATAAAGAATGGTACCAAAACACCCTCCAACAGCAACTTCTTCCGACAATCCAACAACAGTTTGGTGAAGAACAATGCATTTTCCAGCACGATGGAGCACCGTGCCATAAGGCAAAAGTGATAATTAAGTGGCTCGGGGACCAAAACATTTAAATTTTTAGGTCCATGGCCTGGAAACTCCCCAGATCTTAATCCCATTGAGAACTTGTGGTCAATCCTCAAAAGGCGGGTGGACAAACAAAAACCCACTAATTCTGACAAACTCCAAGAAGTGATTATGAAAGAATGGGTTGCTATCAGTCAGGATTTGGCCCAGAAGTTGATTGAGAGCATGCCCAGTCGAATTGCAGAGGTCCTGAAAAAGAAGGGCCAACACTGCAAATACTGACTCTTTGCATAAATGTCATGTAATTGTTGATAAAAGCCTTTGAAACATATGAAGTGCTTGTAATTATATTTCAGTACATCACAGAAACAACTGAAACAAAGATCTAAAAGCAGTTTAGCAGCAAACTTTGTGAAAACTAATATTTGTGTCATTCTCAAAACTTTTGGCCACGACTGTACATTACATTTCACTTACCACACAAACAGGAGAGATGACTGAGGACGATGGCGAATGATAAGCAGATCCTAAGCTCCACTGACATCTAACCCAGCTAACACTCGATGTAACAGTTATGTAATGTATTGGTAATTTTTGGTAATTTCATGACTTACTGCCAAAGTAACTGCAACGCCACATGCACGTAATTTTATTACCATCATTTACACGTTCTGTATGTGCTCTGATTAGTAGAATTTGCTATTTAAAAAGTGTAATTAAACGTCAGACACAAGACTGAAAGTTCCCTTAAGATAAAATGTTCTTTTCATCAAGTCAGAATATGGACGATTGCTTATATAGTGCAAAACAAAGAGATTGAATTTCTGTGCAATAATGTTGATTGTTTTATAAATACACAAATGTAGATTTGTTAAAGTTTCTCCTTGTTTTATGACATTTAAAATTTATTTTATTATTTTATTTCAATCCGTAAATCATTTAAAAACGAAGATGGCCCTTAAACTTGTGTTATAATTTACGTTTTGCATTATTTTAATGTTTATTATTTTTATTTTAGTATTATTTTATTTACTATACATGCTGCTTGGATTTATTGTGTGTTTAGCAATGGAAAGATGTCTGTTTGTTATTTGAAGGTTTAATAAAATTATTAAAAAGAGCTTTATGCAGTGACGTGAGTCCAAAACTGACTCACGCGCACAGTGTTTACAAGCTACAAGAACAGACAACACATTTCTGAGTCGTGAAACGTTTTCTTAACGAGTTATTAAGACAACGTTAAAATAATGACACAGGCCAGGCTACGCCATCTCATCTGCCGCAATAAGTGTATTTACTGTTCATATTTGTTTGTTTTTCAAAATAAAATAAATTCATTTTGAGTCTATATTCATCATTCACAGCTGTTTGAACAGCCTTTACATTAGTTTGGGCATATGAGGGCAAAAATTAGGGTTAAACTACTGCATGTCCGCCCAAAACTTTTTAATAATCCAAGATGGCGGCGCGTGCACACGCAGCGGCTTCTCTCTCTCCCGACAGATCAGTGTTTTCGTGTTTTTTATGTTGTGAGTCACAGTGTTTTTGTACGCATTTGTCGCGTCCATCTATCTGCAAACGAACCTACAGTCGTGAGTTTCTGCTAGATGTCGGAAAGACCACAGTTTTAAATCCAAACTCAACGCTCGTACAAGAGCTGCGGGACCATTGTCTTCTCCGGAGGCCTACTCCATCACCGACCCCCACTACTGCACCTCACCCACAGTGGAGGTGCCACAAGCGGTGTGAGAGGAAACAAAAGAGGGGGAAGCGCGGAGGTATCCGGGCTAGGCTAGTGGCTAACCCACACAAGCCAGCTATTCCAACCATCGTTCTGGCTAACGTACGCTCGTTGGATAATAAACTGGATGATCTCCGACTTCTGCGCTCAACTCAGAGGACTGTAAGAGACTGTTGTGTTTACGGAAACATGGCTCAACAACAGTGTTCCGGACTGCGCCATTCAGCTCGACCAGCTAACATGCTATCGAGCGGACAGAGTGCTCGTCGAGGGAGGTAAGACCCGCGGCGGCGGACTTTGTGTTTACACCAATGATGCGTGGTGCCGCGATACTGTTGTGGTCTGCAAACACTGCTCACCCCTGGTGGAGTTTATGATTATTAAGTGCCGGCCGTTCTATCTACCGCGGGAATATACAGCCATAATACTTGCTGCAGTATACATCCCTCCCAGCTCCAATAACAACAACAGGAGTGAGGCACTGAATAAACTTTACCAGCACATCAGTGAGCAGCAGACAGCCCACCCAGATGCTTTTCTCATCTTGGCTGGGGATTTCAATCATGCAGACTTAAAAAGTGTGTTTCCTAAAATACAACAACACATAGACTTTCCAACACGTGGAAACAACACACTGGACTTTGTTTACACCACACAGAGAGGAGCTTACAAAGCCCTACCCCTCCCCCACCTTGGTGCTTCAGACCACATCACTGTTATGCTAATGCCAGCATACAGACCGCTCGTTAAAGTCACCAAACCGGTTCAGAAACAAATTCAAGTGTGGCCAGAAGGGTCGTCAGAGGCACTTCAAGACTGCTTTGACACCACTGACTGGGACATGTTCAAACAGGCTGCTACATACCACAACACAACAGACCTCCAGGAGTACTCAGAGACTGTCACTGCCTACATCACCAAGTGCATTGAGGATGTAACAGTCACAAAGACCATCACCGTCCGGCCCAACCAAAAACCGTGGCTGACAGGGGAAGTCTACAGACTTCTGATGACTCGCAACGCTGCCTTCAGAGCTGGAGACGAGGTGGGCCTGAGGAAAGCTAGAGCCAACCTGTCACGCGGCATCAGAAAGGCTAAGAGTCAGTACTCCAGGAGGATAGCCCATCGTTTCAGTGACAGCAGAGACACCAGGAGCCTGTGGCAGGGGATTCAGACCATCACGGACTACAAGCCCCCGCCGCGGACCTGTGACAGCACCACCCCGATGCTGAACGAGCTGAACACTTTCTTCGCTCGCTTTGAGGCACACAACAGCACCACTGCACAGAAGACTCCACCTCCTCTCGACGACCAGATGTTGACTCTGTCCACGGACAGCGTGAGAAGATCCCTCAGCAGGATCAATGCACGAAAAGCTCCTGGTCCTGACAACATCCCTGGACGTGTTCTGAGAGACTGTGCAGCGGAACTCACTGATGTCTTCACAGACATCTTCAACATCTCCCTGAGTCAGGCTGTTGTTCCCACATGCTTCAAAGCTACCACAATCATCCCAGTACCGAAGAAATCATCTCCATCCTGCTTCAATGACTATCGTCCAGTCGCACTTACTCCCATCCTCATGAAGTGCTTTGAGCGACTAGTCATGCAGCACATCAAGTCTGTCCTCCCCCCCTCCCTGGACCCCTACCAGTTTGCATATCGGTCAAACCGCTCAACCGATGATGCCATCTCCACTGCCGTCCACTCTGCACTCACACATCTGGACAAAAAAGACTCTTATGTCAGAATGCTGTTCATAGACTTCAGTTCAGCATTCAACACAATCATCCCTCAACAGCTCACTCAAAAACTGTCTCAGCTGGGACTCAACACATCGCTGTGCAACTGGCTGTTGGACTTCCTGACCGGGAGACCTCAGGCAGTACGGGTCGGCAGCAACACATCCAGCACCATCATTCTGAACACTGGGGCCCCTCAAGGATGTGTGCTAAGCCCCCTTCTCTTCACTCTGCTGACCCATGACTGCACACCGACACACAACAGCAACCTCTTCATCAAGTTTGCGGATGACACGACTGTGGTTGGTCTCATTAGCAACCGCGATGAGACAAACTACAGGAGTGAAGTGAGCCGCCTGGCCAGATGTTGCGGTGACAACAATCTCTCTCTGAATGTAGAGAAGACGAAGGAGATTGTTGTTGACTTCAGGAGAGTGCACCCTCAGCATGCTCCTCTGTCCATCAACGGTGCGACCGTGGAAAGAGTGAGTAGCACTAAGTTCCTGGGTGTGCACATCACAGAAGACCTCTCCTGGACTGCCAACATCACAGCACTGACCATGAAAGCACAGCAGCGACTCTACTTTCTTCGCAAACTGAGAAGAGCCAGAGCCCCAGCCCCCATCATGTGCACCTTCTACAGAGGCACCATCGAGAGCATCCTGACCAGCTGCATCACTGTGTGGTATGGCACCTGCAACGCATCCTGCCGTATGTCACTTCAGCGCATAGTGAGAGCAGCTGAGAAGATCGTCGGTGTCTCTCTCCCCTCCCTCCAGGACATTTACAACACCCGTCTCACCCGCAAAGCCCTCAGCATTGCTGGTGACCCCACCCACCCGTCACACAGCCTCTTCAGTCTGCTGCCATCAGGGAGGAGACTGCGCAGTCTTCAGGCCAGGACCAGCAGATTGAAAGACAGCTTCATCCATCAGGCTGTCAGGACGCTGAACTCCCTCCGACTCTGCCCCCTCTCCCCTCTTTCTGCCCCATTTACCTAAACTCTGAGACACCCAACTTTGATAGAGAGTAGTTCTCGCCTGGACAGTTCTACGTTCCTCGGAATTCCGAAGTGTTCCATTTCTTTCTTTGTCCAAACAAAATAATATTAATATATACAAAATATACATAATATTAATATCATTTTAATGTGTACTGTTTCCAAGAACAAAATAACTGATCTGGATTTGCCTAATTTTGAGTATGCGTCCATCATTCATAAAATATTTAGTCTTTACTGAACAAACAACATCGTGATTACTAACTGGCAACGTCACAAAGTTACGTTGTAGCAACGTATCTGGGAATTTCACTTTTCCGGTTGTCACAACGTAACTAGTGACGTTGTCACAACGAAAGTTTGGTCGTCAAATAACGTTGCAGTTACGTAACAATCACGTATTATGGTTAGCTGGGAAACGTAAAATGTGCAATAACTGCTGCTCTAGTATACAAAAAGTACATGTGATCGCCAAAAGTTAAAGTAAAAATCAGCTGTGCATTCAAAAGAGGTTTCAATGCTGCCCATATTAATAGCGGCTCCCTGCTCCCTCTGCGATGCGCCTGCACCTCTTCATTCCGTGACGTTGGAAAGGTCAAGCGTGACGTAGGCAGAAGTACTGACTACCAACATGCAAAGAAACTCAAATGCCCTTTACCAAAAAGGTAAAACAACAATGTCGGATGATACTTAGTTTAGAGACGTTTTTAACCAAACTACAAAGACAAAAATAAATAAATAAAAAATCGCACGTGACCTTTCCAACAAGATTACGTAATGTGTGGAAAAGCGCAAATGCATAGCAAAGCTAGCGCAAGCTGAGCATTTGTGGTTTAAAAGTGTATTTTTAAAGAAACTGACCGATCGTTCTGCTAGATAAGACCCTTATTCATCTGCTGGGATCGTGTAGAGTTCTTTGAAGCTTTATTGAAACTGCGTTTTTAACCTTAAATCTGCTGACCACCATATGAAGAAAAATCCAGATTTTTTCCGTAAAATAATAATAATAATAATAATAATAATAATAATTTATTTGCGACTGAAGAAAAAAAGACACGAACATTTTGGATGACATGAGGTGAGTAACTTATCAGGATTTTTTTTTTTTTTTCATTTAACAAATTAATTAAACAAATTATGAACAAATACAATAAAACATACCTTGTGTTAAAATTTAGAGGGCTTTTGTACATAGAGACTATTTATAACTATAGTAACAATGTTTTGTGTTTGTTTGTTTTAACTACTGTATAAACATGTTTAATTTTCGTAATATATAGGGGTAAAGGTGAACTGGAACTCATCAGAGTGGAGCTGACTGTTGCATGTTCTCAATTGTGTTTAACTATTAAGGTCTTGTTTTTTTTATTTTCTAGTTACCTGTGTAAGTTTTGTAGTCCTTTGTTGTTTTATTATTTATTGCTTTACCATATCACAGAATTAACAACTCTTACAGATTTGCCTTAAAACATTGCTATGACAGAGTCCTCACAGGCGTCATTATTTTTTCTACTTGGTTAAATATAAGCTTTTTGCAACACTGCTTTAGATTAAAGCTTCACTTTAAATTACGGTCCACGGATGCTACACTTACACGGTAACTACAGGTAACAAGAGGGTAACAAGGCTTCACTTTAAATTACGGCCTGCGGATACTACACTTACACGGTAACTACAAGTAACGAGGGTAAAAAAGCTTCACTTTAAATTACGATCCGCGGATGCTACACTTACACAGTAACTACAGGTAACAAGAGGATAACAAGGCTTCACTTTAAATTACAGCTAGCGGACGTCACACTTACACGGTAACTACAGGTAACAAGAGGGTAACAAGGCTTCACTTTAAATTACGGCCCGCGGATGTCACACTTACATGGTAACTACAAGTAACAAGAGGGTAAAAAAGCTTCACTTTAAATTATGGTCCGCGGATGCTACACTTACACAGTAACTACAGGTAACAAGAGGGTAACAAGGTTTCACTTTAAATTACGGCCTGTGGATGCTACACTTAAACTGTAACTACAAGTAACAAGAGGGTAAAAAAGCTTCGCTTTAAATTATGGTCCGCGGATGCTACACTTATACAGTAACTACAGGTAACAAGAGGGTAACAAGGTTTCACTTTAAATTACGGCCTGCGGATGCTACACTTAAACCGTAACTACAAGTAACAAGAGGGTAAAAAAGCTTCACTTTAAATTACGGCCCGCGGATACTACACTTACACAGTAACTACAAGTAACAAGAGGGTAAAAAAGCTTTACTTTAAATTACGATCCGCGGATGGTACACTTACACAGTAACTACAGGTAACAAGAGGGTAACAAGGCTTCACTTTAAATTACGGCCCACGGAAGTCACACTTACACGGTAACTACAGGTAACAAGAGGGTAACAAGGCTTCACTTTAAATTACGGCCTGCGGAAGTCACACTTACACGGTAACTACAGGTAACAAAAGGGTAACAAGGCTTCACTTTAAATTACGGCCCGCGGAAGTCACACTTACATGGTAACTACAGGTAATAATAGGGTAACAAGGCTTCACTTTAAATTACAGCCCACAGAGGTTACACTTACACAATAATTACATATGCCAAGGGTGTATATTTGCACAGTAGTTGTGTATTATGATATATTTATGTTATATCATGGAAGCAGCTGGGAATAGGTAATCTAGTTTTCCAGTATTTCACCTCAACGGTATAATGTTGCTCACGTGACTCGCTGCTGAGATGACCATATGCAATACTCTTTCATCAGGTAAATTTTTATATGGAAATTTCTAAACCAAATAATTGCAGAAACTCATTACATAATTTCCCCATACTTTCAGCTGTGTTGTTCAGTAATCTCCATGATCACACATAAGGAAACACTAGTAAGTACTAGTACTAGCACATATTCTTAAGTAAACTGTTTTAAAATTTTATAAAGACTAGGGTGGTTTTTCGTTTTACTATAATTACTAAATTATAATATAGTATACTACAGTTTACAGTTTGTATCAATATCATGTATATCTGTATATCTGGGTATATCACAATAAGTACCCAGAACATAGTGTAAAAATATACTGCATCATATATTTTGCGTTTCATGTATGTTATAATAAGGCAACTTGTTGTAAATCATAGCCTATTTGTTGTCTAACACAATAAGTCATGCATACCACGTAACACCTTACATATGAAATAACAGTATAAATACACTGAATTTTCCAAGTTGTTACCCCTTATTCCCCAAACGTTGCACACTGTTTCTGTTTACCTATATGTATGTTCAGCTATAAGTTATGCTTATGCAGAAACCTAAAGTCTGTGTGTCACACATACCACGTAATTTCAGAATAGGTACCCTTTAGTTATAAAATACTTACAGTATAAATGCTTTAGAATTTTAAATGTTATTACCCCCTTATTCCGTAAACGTTGCATATTGTTCCCTTATATTTCCGAGTAGGTACTATGGAGGTACTCTATAGGTACACTGTAAATTCCGTTTACTTACGTGTTACATTGCGTGCTGTAATTTAAAGCATTACCATATTTTGTCCTAATTCTTGTTATTTACAAATGTATGGTTCAGTAAAAATGTAAAAAAAAAAAAAAAAAAAAAACTAAGAACTTAATTGAATAAAAATAAAACATATAGAAAAGATATAAAAAGAATAGAAAAGCTTAAAAAAGTAGAAATAGAATAGAGAGTTAGAGGGTAACAAAAAACATAAATTAATTTTCTCAAAGATCAGACTTCACACTACATAAATATATACATATTTTCTTTAAAAATGGTCATTTACATAATAATAAGAAGAAGAAGAATTTTTACTGCCTTGTCAACTACACATATAAATACACAACATAATATTGGCCCCTCTGTGTTTACTGTGGCCCCTCTTGTGCCCCACAGTTAAAAATCCTACAATCTCCCCTGCTTGGCAATCTTCTTACAGCCTACGCCATCTTTATGTAGAGCAATAATTAGAGAATTCCTTGCTATGAGGTGCCATGTTGAACAGTATGAGAGAGTGAGAGTAATAACACCAAATTTAACACACCTACTCCCCATTCACACCTGAGACCTTGTAACACTAACAAGTCACATGACACCGGGGAGACAAAATGGCTAATTGCGCCCATGTTGGACATTTTCACTTAGGGGTTTACTCACTTTTGTGGCCAGCGATTTAGACATTAATGGCTGTGTGTTGAGTTATTTTGAGGGGATAGTTATACAAGCTGTACACTCACTACTTCACATTGTAGCAAAGTGTAATTTCTTCAGTGTTGTCACATGAAAATGTGAGGGGTGTACTCACTGCTGTGAGATACTGTATGTTTAATGACATATATTTAAAAATAAAAACATTAAAACAAAACAAAAAAAAAATAGGCTGGGAAGACACGAGTCTAAAAGAAAAGGTGTGATAAAAAAGGTGTGCTTTGTTACTAATCATGTTGTATTTCCAGTTCATAAGCAAAACCATGAGGAAACTATGAAACTGGATTTTCCAGCAAATGTAGTTCCTCATAACTCACAATGCTTGTTCCAAACCAAAGTAGAGCTAAGATTTGAGAAACATCCTCCACTGCAAAAATTTATTTGCTTATCATTTATCATCTGTCCATTGTTTCCATGTGGAATCCTACACCGCTGTTCTTCATATGGTTGCTTAGCTGTTGTTACTGTTGCATCTTTAATTATATTTATTTTTTTACATGTTTTTTTTTTTTCTTCCATTGTGACTGCTAGTAAACAGGGAAGAATGTTTTCCCCATGCCAAAACTTCAACGTCACAGAATGGTCACAAGATTCTTATATTAATAGCAGTCAGTTCTTAAATTCACTTAAGCAATCTGTTATTTTAATTTCACAAGACATGCATTTTATATAAAAAATAAATAAATAAATAAATAAATAAAATCTGAATAGACAAGATAAGTGATTTTTAAGATTTTGATAGTGGTGCCACTATGATATTTAAACTTGTCTATTTTATCACGTTTAATAGTCAAACAATTAATTGGTGAGATGAGTGATTCATCCAATTCTAGCTAGTGCCCCCCCATTGGGACTTTTATATTCTTCGCTTTTTGTCATTTGTATAAACATCTTGGATTTAAATATGCCTTTTGTAATTCCTGTGAAGTATGCTGATGATCTAATGCAACAATTACTGAGCTTCAATGGGATCCAGAAGGCCTTGGATTCTTATTGGCAATGACTAAGCTAAGCTAAGACCATAGACATGGTAATTAGTGCCAGGAAAGATAATAACAGGGAAAACCATTGAACCTTTTGTATTATTTCTATAATCAATCAATAATGGGCAATTGAGTGATTTTTAAGACTCTGAACATGATGAAATTGTTGGTGCAATGTGGAGCATCACAGAAATGGCAAATCTCCTTTGTTAGAATGACATCTAAACCTAGGAAAAACGTGGTATCTATTGTATAATTTCTAAAATCAAACATTAATTTCCAAGATCACTGATTTTTTTTTTTTTTTTAAGATTTTGATGGCTATATAAATGCAGCTGGAGTCAGTGCTTCAAGAACCACTACGCACAGACGTATGCAAGACATGGGTTTCAGCTGCCGCATTCCTTGTGTCAAGCCACTCTTGAACAACAGACAGCGTCAAAAGCGTCTCACCTGGGCTAAAGACAAAAAGGACTGGACTGCTGCTGAGTGGTCCAAAGTTATGTTCTCTGATGAAAGTAAATTTTGCATTTCCTTTGGAAATCGGGGTCCCAGAGTCTGGAGGAAGAGAGGAGAGGCACAGAATCCATGTTGCTTGAGGTCCAGTATAAAGTTTCCACAGTCAGTGATGGTTTGGGGTGCCATGTCATCTGCTGGTGTTGGTCCACTGTGTTTTCTGAGGTCCAAGGTCAACGCAGCCGTATACCAGGAAGTTTTAGAGCACTTCATGCTTCCTGCTGCTGACCAACTTCATGGAGATGCAGATTTCATTTTCCAAAAGGACTTGGCACCTGCACGGAGTGCCAAAGCTACCAGTACCTGGTTTGAGGACCATGGAATCTCTGTTCTTAATTGGCCGGCAAACTCACCTGACCTTAACCCCATAGAAAATCTATAGGGTATTGTGAAGAGGAAGATGCGATTATGCTAGACCCAACAATGCAGAAGAGCTGAAGGCCATTATCAGAGCAACCTGGGCTCTCATAACACCTGAGCAGTGCCACAGACTGATCGACTCCATGCCACGCCGCATTGCTGCAGTAATTCAGGCAAAAGGAGCCCCAACTAAGTATTAAGTGCTGTACATGTTCATACTTTTCATGTTCATACTTTTCAGTTGGCCAAGATTTCTAAAAATCCTTTCTTTGTATTGGTCTTAAGTAATATTCTAATTTTCTGAGATACTGAATTTGGGTTTTTCATTAGTTGTCAGTTATAATGATCTAAATTAAAAGAAATAAACATTTGAAATATATCAGTCTGTGTGTAATGAATGAATATAATATACAAGTTTCACTTTTTGAATGGAATTAGTGAAATAAATCAACTTTTTGATGATATTCTAATTATATGACCAGCAGAATAGCCTGTATAATTCCTAAAATCAAACATTAATTTTCGAGATCGTTGAGCTTTAAGATTTTGATGGCGATATGATTGTTTGTGTCACATGTAGCATATCAGAAATGGCAAATCTCCATTTTGGAATGATATTTAAACTTTAAAGGAAAAACATCATATTCATTGTATAATTACTAATATCAAACATCAATTCGCAAGTTCACTGATTTTTAAGATTTAGATGGCAACAGGAGTGGTTGCTATATACAGTATTTCAAAAAGTGATATCTCGTTTTCTTCCCCAACTTCAAAATCGTCCTACATCGCTGCAGAAATACTAACCCAGTGTTTACAAACTGAACATACAAAGAATATCAAATGCCCGTTGCAAAAAAAGGTAAAACGGCATTGTAGGATGATTTTGAAGGTTAAAGAGTATATAAATTGTCATTTTGTTTCGAAAATAATCGATCCTTTCGCTAGATAAGACCCTTCTTCCTCAGCTGGGATCGTTTAGAGCCCTTCGAAGCTGGATTTAAACTGCATTTTGGAAGTTCAAACTTGAGGGCACCATAGAAGTCCGTTATATAGAAAGAAATCCTGAAATGTTTTCCTCAAAAACATAATTTCTTTACGACTGAGGAAAGAAAGACATTAACATCTTGGATGACAAGGGGGTGAGTACATTATCTGTAAATTTTTCTTCTGAAAGTGAACTAATCCTTTAAAAAACAGGGTGCCATTGAGAGGCATATTACCATGTCATATTGTTAACCTAGTTTCTACAAGGCTGTTTAACCTGCTAGTGTGCACCTCCCTTTTAAACAGAAAGCCAGGATATGATATAATCCAACTACAATGTACAGGCATAACTGTGGTTTCTGTTCACTGAAAAATGGGTGTCTTTTAATAAAACTCATGACAAAAAAAATAATTATTTAAAAAAAGCCGTCAGGAATGTATTTACGTAAAATAGTTCTGACACTGTATGACATGTATGACGCTGTCCTTGTCACAATGGGGTTAAAGCTATACAGTTTCAAGTCTTAGTGGAATAACTCTAAAACTCGAAATGAGTTTCAAGAAACATTGTCTTATGTTTTCCAGTCTCCACATTCAGAGAAGTTGAGTCTCAACAATATGCCCCTAACCCTTTCTGCTGTCTTTATCTCACATCTATTCTCTCTGTTTTATCTCTTCTGTCCTCCTCATTTACCTACCCACCCACATTCCTCAGATTCCACACATGTACCCTTCTTTTCCCTTGTTTCAAATGTCTTTCTACCGGTTCTTCAAGATGTCACATCATCTGAAAAGTATTTCATACAACTTATATACAAGCCTCTGATAAACATCTTGCAAAGAGCATATTCACACATTTTCATTGAGAAATGTCTCTAAAGTTTTTCCAGGTGGCTCACAGAAAGAAAATTTAGTAGCGTCATACTGAAGAAGAGCAAATACATCTTCTAGACTGAAATGCAGACATCAAATATTAAGTGGTTTATGTGTGTTAACATTTTACACCGATACTAATCAGTAGACATGAATGATAATGATATTGTAAACATATGAGAATCCATCAGTCGCCTACTGAACCCTTCCTGTGAGAAGAGCACAAGTTGACATGATGTACAGTAACATGTTTTTGCCTCATTATAACATAATACAGAGATTAACCAGTAACATAACGTCAAATATTGTATTAGTTAATAAATTACCACACAGTGAATGTGAACAATAACTGGTTACCTGATGATTCACATAACATAACACATCTGTACAATAATATACGGTCTTCTTCGCTGCAAAGTTTGATGGTGGCTGCCATATTTATCCTTTCTCCACTTTACTAGTGATTTTACACTGATATGCATAAAAACATACAACCTTGTTATTAATTGGGGATGGATGTTGGGATGATACTAAAGGCCCTGAATAGATACGGGGCCCAGGAGAACCCATAACCCATAACTTTTTTTCCTGCAGATTCATAAGGGCAGTTGGGGCAGTCGTGGCCTAATGGTTACAGAGTCTGACTTGTAGCTGGAAGTCAGACTAGAAGTCAGACAAACAAGGGTTCAAGTCTCAGGTCCAGCAGGGATTGAAGGTGGGGGAGTAATTGATCAGACCATTGAGCAATGCACCAAACCCCCAACTGCTCCCCTGATGCCGCAGCAATATGGCTGCCCACTGCTCTGTGTGTGTGTGTGTGTGTGTGTGTGTGTGTGTGTGTGTGTGTGTGTGTGTGTGTGTGTGTGTGTGTGTGTGTGTGTTCACTACTGTGTACTGTGCACTTGGATGGGTTAAATGCAGAGCACAAATTCTGAGTATGGGTCATATATATGTTCTTATATAAGGAGGTTACAGGGATATTGTAGGTCAGCCATAGAAGACAGTGTTGTAATTATTTACTCACCCTATGTCATTCCAAACCTGTATACATTTCTTTTGTCTATAGAACATAGAAAATTATGTTTTGAGAATTTTTTTTTTTTAATTCAATGGACATCAAGGCACACTTTTAAAAAATAAAGGCTCCAGAGGGACTGCACTGTTTTTGTAGTGATGCCATATAGAAGAAAGAACCTTTCAATAAACTAAAAGAACCATTTTGAAGAACATCAAAAAATCTAAAGAACCCTTTTCCACTATAAAGAAACTTTTCTGCATTTGAAAAGTTCCATGGATGTTCAGGGTTCTTTGTGGAACTGTCAATGCCAATAAAGAACCTTTATTTCTAAAAAACACAACATGCTAGACTTTATGTAATTGCAGGACTCCAAAATAGTTTGCACCTTTTCAAACTTATAATTACAATTTGGAAACCCAGAATTTTAAGAAAGCTTTTGAATTATATTGTTGTTGTCATTAACAATTAATGTACACTACTAACTTGCTGTTAGATCATTTCTGAGTTTAAGGACATGAATGGCTCATGGTAGAGTCATTATAAACAGTGCTGAGTCACCCAAAGGCCTAAATCCATGAATCATGTTATATCATGGACAGGTGAAACAGATATCAGAGAACCACTATAGCACTAAAACAGACACACAACACAGGCTGGGTACATGTCCAATACTGAGATTAGGGGTCAACTAATTTGTTTTCAAGGTACCAGTTATTTCATATACAAAAAATCATATAAAAAATGTTAGTGTAGTGGGGTTGGTGAAGAAGAAAAACAAAACAAAACAAAAAAACAGAGAATGTATAGACTATTTGATTAACATAAACATTACCATTTTAAAAATCAACATAGAGAGCAACAGCATAACATTAAAATTTTCACCAATTCCAACTTTATGATATTCTATTGAGAACAATATCTGTGTCTCTGATCAGTGAAGTATCTGCGATTGTACGATTGGGGACACCAGTGAAGTAGTTTTCTGAGAATGGTCCGTCTGTGTTTTTTAACAAGGAAACACGTAACAAGCCCATATGCACTTGAAACAAACAGGAAATTCTTCAGGTTTTCACAATTAAATGTCTTTTAGGAGCACATGACATACTGTAACACATTGTGAAAGCATGAGTCTTACTCTAAACTTGCAAACCACAAAAAGCACGTATAAAACTAGTTAGTCCACATAACTACGAGGAGTCAGTGTGATTGGTTCACCAGTTTGCCATTCGCTAACTGCGTGCTAGTGAGTCATAAGTGAATGGATGATACATGCAAACTTGTTCGTGTTTGAATGTCCTACCTTACACCGAAACTATGCAATAAGATGTGTGGCTGGCATTTAGACATGGTTGTATACATTTTTTGTTTCATTTAATCTATTCAGAATTTTATTTTTAATTCAAAATTAAAAATGACCAAAATACTTTTTTGATTATTGATTTTTATTGGTCCTAGCAGAATGCACATTTAAATCATTTAAAAACGATGAAATAAATAAATAAATAAATATGAGCAGTGGTTGACAAAAACAGCAAGAGACACACTCCAACATTCTGTAATCTATCCTTCATTAATCACATTCAAGTGATCCCCTTCACACACCTGAAATATCACATGACTAAGAAAAAATGAACCGCAAACTTTGTATTGCCACTCCTTGATGACTGTGAGGTGAATCATAGTTATGAATACAGAACAATTAGGTTGGATACATTGATGAACTTCAAGTTCTTCCCAACCCCATATTGTCTCTTCAACGGTCCCTGACCCCTTGAGAAACAGCCCATGACAAATACTTACTGCTGTAAAAATATCTTAGAACTATGTGATTACAGTCTTTGCACAAGAGTACAATAGTGGTGGCTTCTGTGGGGTACGCCTTGCCTCCTTTCAGTTTTAGTTACTTTTACTGTTCCCAATAAAATAAATAAATAAATAAATAATCACCAACAAATCTTTTTCTTAAAGAAATGTATACTTCACGCAAGGATAAATTCAAATAATCAAAAGTGACAGTAAAAAAACTTTACTTTGTTAGATAAGATTCCTATTTCTAATAAATACAGTTCTTTTGAATGGCCTATTCGAAGAAAAAAAAACGTGTCTACAAAAAATAAATAAATAAAAAATATTCATAAAAATAAATAAATTATGCACAATTTTATTACAAATTTATAACAATTAGTGCTTTATTCAGAATGAGGCATGTGACAATTAACTTTGGAGTAATCACATCACAGGAATAAATTTACATTCTAAAATGTATTAAAAAAAGAACACCTGTTTTAATATTTCACAATATTACAAATTTTGCTGTGTATTTGACCAAATAAATGCAAATCGGTGAGCATGAGAGATTCTTTAAAAAAAAAAAAAAAAAAAAAACAACTATTATTGTAGATATTATTGTACATAAACGCACTCAAGCACACCAGTACATTTACTGTTGTTTATTCAGCAACGTCATTGATAGTGGCATCATGGAAAACTGTTGGGACTTAATCTTATAAGCAGAAATAAATCTTGTGAAATTATGTAAATTGTTTTCCTGCTCTGTTGAATCACATCTTCCTTACATTCAAAGGAAGAAGGAAGGCAAAATTCCAAACTGCCCCTACTCTTTTAAAAAGTTTTACTGTTAAATAACCACATCACATTAGCATCCCATGGATTATAAATCAGCTCTATAATATATATCCATGATATAATTATTTGCTCTTAAATAGCTCAATCTGCGCAAGAATTACGAGCATTGGTAAATTATTTACACATGCCTAAATTTCTGTCCATTACCAGTTAAATTTCTTTAACTGTTTGTTAAAGTCAAACCAACCAATTAAAAGTATACTTTTTTCTTTTGTCTTGTCAATGGCATGTTACAGATGGCAATACAGAACAGAAATTGTGCAACTGTGACGTAAAGCATGAAGATCTGATGCAAAATGGTGAAGATTGGACAAAGTTTGATAA
The DNA here is from genome assembly GCA_033026305.1 of Cirrhinus molitorella. Taxonomy (NCBI): domain Eukaryota; kingdom Metazoa; phylum Chordata; class Actinopteri; order Cypriniformes; family Cyprinidae; genus Cirrhinus; species Cirrhinus molitorella. The sequence goes on from CM065120.1 coordinate 32,591,028, forward strand.
GTGAGGCTATTTTGTGACAAACATGAATATTGACAACAGGCCATATTCCTGATTTAAAAAGGCAATTGTATACGGTATACACCAAAACGTTGACAAGATACTACCTCATTTCCTATTCGTCTTCTTTGCCATAAAAGTCAATAGATCTTTAGGAACCTGTCAAAACTCTGCAACTCAAATACAACCATGACACGTCTTCTAGGAATCTAGCACTCAAGACCTCACCTTACATGTCAAGTTTTACAGCTTGCGCAACCCCAGGAACAAACTCAAGCGACAAAAAGTTAAGCCCTGTTGAAAGATTGCCTGATACGTTTTCAGAGGTCATGGTGTCCCAAGATACCACTGAACCTGATAAAACCGCCAACACAGGACCAGACTCTACAATCGTCATCACAGGCACGTCCTCTTGCCCTGTAAGAAAGTCTCTGATCACAAGCCCTGAGAATCAACTAAGAAATTAACTAAAAAATAAAAAATATGTACAACCCAGCACTGGGAGAAATATGGACAAACCTTCTAGGTAGTTTTATCCAGCTCAACTATTTTTTAAAAATTACTATATGGCTGGCTAAAAATTAACCCAAAACAGGTTGTAAATTAAAAATCAGGCATACAATTACTAGAGGCATCAGCAGTAATCAAAAGGTGAACATGTATTAATGAGCTATTTTAAAAATGTTTATTATTTAAACAATCATTAATTTAACATACTAATAAATGTTCATTTTTGGGTGCATTTAAAGTAAGAAATTATCCTGATTTCAAAAAGGTGAACTATAAACAAAGTCAGTATGATCTGTTTGACAAAAGATGATATTTTGAAGTATGTTTCAGTTACATTTAACAAAATTTAAATGAGACAAAAAAATAAATAAAAAATCAGAAACTTAAATGATATTTCAGTTTTAAGTAACCTTGCAACAACATGTCGACCAGATAATCAATTTGCAACTGCATGTCAACTAACTCTCATTAGAGTTTTAGTAGACTGTGTTAAATTCTGCTGTATTTGGTTGAGCAGTGGTTTGGGTGGCTCGCCAATGTATCAGATTTCTCTAATACATAAAATATATAATAAAATGTATTAGTGTAGCAGCGTATCAGGTCTTCAAGCATCAGGACCCATGTAAGGGTCCTAGCTTCTTCCTAAGTTCTCTGTAGCTTCTGCATAGCTTCTCCAAAAGTTCTGTGTACAACAACAGAACTTTATACCTAAAGACAAATGGCGAGAAACAATAGATACTGTCAGGACCTCCTACTGGAGATCCTGTAATCTAGAAGAAGTTCCTGGGGACTACTATTCTTTTGTTATGGACCATTTGCTTCACACCTTTACAGACAGTTCCTGCTGATTGCATCTGGGGCACAGTCACAATGTAAATGCATCTCACTAACTATACACACAATCTTTCAATCCCCCATTTGATCATATTTGATCACAAAACATACTTTTCAGTAATCATGAATACAGCATGGTGTATACAGGCTCCATTACTTAAGATGACAGAATAAGAGTTCATGGTGAAATTTGCATTCTCTTGAATGCCTAAGTCCATTTTTATTATTATGTTGCGATCTTGTGGAAGTAGCGGATGTCGTTGTGTTCTGTGAATGTTCAGGCATTTTCATCTAGGTGGCCAGTGCAGTGCAGTCTAAGTGTTGGATGTCTTTGCTCATCCTCTGGAACACCTGCAATCACACACAAGAGAAAAAGGAAACGTATCTTTCCAAAGAAAAGATTACAAACCAATCATGCCTAACTGCCACTAAAAAGGGTCCCTATTTAATGTTGGCAGGACACTACAGTGTTTTTCAGTGGTAGAATGTTCATGTCTTCGTTCTCAGGCGACAAGCTAGAGCCTAAAAACCCTAGTCCCGCCATATCTGGACTCTGAAAAACACTACTGCCATCTATCCCTCATCTCAGACGGCAGATGTTTCAAATCCCAATGGCTCATGTCATTCCACTCATCTTTTCTGTGCACTGTAACTGCTGCATCAGTTACCAAAAGAAGTGGTGACACGTGAGTTTTTTGAACCGTTACCCATTTGTTGGGCACTATACAATGGCCCCCCTTTGGAGGTGTCAAAACTTGATTCTTGGTATTGTGTACTGCCAGGCTAGTGAGTCTTTCATCAGTTTGGGCAAAGCTGTCAGATGTCAGATTTTCACTGGACATGGGCCGGCCTTGGACAAGTTCAAAAGGGCATAGTACATTTTCCTTCTGGTTATCCTTAATGCATTGATTGTCATAATGCAGTTTTGTTCCATCTTCCAATAACAACGACAATTGTTTTCTGGGCACTTCAGTTTGAACCTGTTTACCATGCAAAACTGTTTGTGCATCTTGCTGAAGTTGTCTTAATGCCGCTGTATGTTCACCTCTCTCCTTTACGGCTTGAGCAGCACTGCTTACTAGGACATCATCTTTGGCTTCAGTTGTTGAGGTTTCTGTGTATGCTTCTTCCTTCTGCATGGTGTCTTCACTTATCTTATTTGCATACACATGGACTCCATCAGTTTTTGGATGAGGTGTCTCTAGCTGGTGCTGCAGAGAGAGGTTCTTCAGTTTCCCTGTGGCTCCACAGCATTTAAAAGAGTTTTTGTTTGGCAGTCAACTGCTGAAACCTCTTTAACAGGTTGTCCTCATCATCACTTTGATGTCTTAAACTCCGCTTACAATCACGAACCCAGTGTCCTTCCTTGTTGCAATGTCTGCATCTTCCCACAGTTTTTGCTTTTGAGTGTCTCTGATATTCACCCTTTTCATACCACGGTGTCTTGTTGTTGTATGACAAGATTTTGGTTTGCAAAGCTCTGAGATTGACTTCCTGTGTTCTTTCCATCTTTGCTGACCATTCAACAATCTGCATAAATGTTGTTCCAACACTGTCTCAGTCATCATATTTGATCTGAAGGGCTTTAGAGATCTCTGGTTTTGGACCATTTATAAATGCCATTTTTAAGGGCATTCCGGTGTCTCTGTCAAGATCTTCATTTTCATTCATACCAGTATGTTCTATTCAAGTTTGTCTGAAGCGCCCTTCAAACTCTACAACACTTTCTCCCGTCTTCTGCATGCAAGAGGTAATTTTAGACCAGTTAACCTCTGCAGATTTCAGTTTCAACAAGAAAGTTTGTACAGCTTCCCATCCATCCTCAGTGTTTTCTTGAGACTCACCAATCTTTCTTTCAACACTTTCTGTTAGTCTCTTTTGATCATTGTCTCTTAAGTTCACATTAACAATCATCACTCCATCCAGTGGATGCAAGGTGTAGATCTTCTGCAAGCGCTGAAGAAACTGCCAAACTTTCCGTGCTTGCTTGTAGACATCTGGCAATTCTTTTGACCATTTGTCAACTTGCTCTGGAGTAGCTGGTTGGTATGTTCTGTGTGGAACATATTTCTTTATGAACTTTTTTACAGTTCGAGTTCGTCGTTCACCATTCTCCTCATACCCCTCTTCATTATCAATTTCAACTTCAGTCCATCTGTTCTTTACAATTACAGGAGCAATTCTAACCTTTGTGTTCTTTGTTGTATCAGCATGTTTGCTGATGTCTTCATCACTGTCATCAGAGTTACTTGAAGATTTTGATTCCAGTCTTTTGGACAGCAAAGTCAGCAACTTGTCATTCTCATGTAACAGTCTTTCTTTGTCTTCTTTTACAATCTGCAATTGTTCAGCCAGTGCTCGAACCTTTGCTTTCTCTGCTTTGATCTCACTTTGCAATTTGTCATTCTCACACTTCTGCAGATGTTGTAGAATTTGTTTGACCAAAACCACAGACAGTCCATCTTTCTTGGTGTTTGTCCGTAAGCGCTGTGTCTTTCCATAAGCCCTTTTAATGTCCGGCAAGGCCCATTGTCCACTCTCTGAAGTTTTAATTCTATACCTCTGGCACATGTCATCATGGCACTTTCTCAGTCCCAGCCTTTTGTCCAAATATACATTCAGATTGTCCAACATCTGATCAGTGGTGACATTTGGAGGTTCTGTCCCATGCCTTTCTGTTGTTGGTCTCAGCACAGAGCCATAACAACTGTTTTGTGAAGACTCAGCCATGGCAAGTACAGGAAAAGTGCCCTCGAAAGGTGTGGAAACAGAACAAAAGGTGTTAGAGCTGTTAAAGGTGCTTATTTAGATTTAAATTCACAGCAATCTTTTAGACTAAGTGTTTCCGTTACACAGACAAATCATTAGTTTGATAACTCATCTTAGTTTTCAATACTACATCCTTGTTTCATTTCTGAGCGAAAGACTTTTTCAATTCTCCTAGCTTAGTCCTAGCTTAGAAGGCTGAATTCCTTTACTTTAAATTTGTCCCCTAGACAGTTTAGTTTAGATCTTTCTGTATCTTTAACAGAAGGTAAAAAACGTCTCTAGGTTACGACTGTAACCATGGTTCCCTGAGAGTAGGGAACGAGACACTGCGTCCTCTAGAGGTCGCTTTGGGGAACGACTCCTTCGTGACCCGTGTCTGAAGCTTGCATACAAAACCTACAACAGTACAACTCGAGTTGAGGGGAGCTGCGCCAATGACGTCTGCGGCTGTCAGTGACTTAATCCCCACGGCCAATGCCTGAGCCACATACCTGACTTACCTGTAGGGTAAGGCTCCTCGAAGCCTGACCAGAGGCAGGGCTCAAGCTTGGAATCAGAAAGATAGACTCCTTTAGGGGATGAGTCAGACCCTAGGTAGCATCTAGGGTTTGCCTAGAGACCGGCATGACCTCAGTCAAGATGGTCAGGTAGGTTATCGGAGAATCCGATAGGAGTGGAGAGTGGCCAGAACACAGATAGCTAGTGTGCGTTCTTACCACAATGTGGATTTATAGGTCGTGCCCACGCATAGTGGACACTCAGCCGTTCAAAAGAGGGTATGCTTAACGACCTCGCCTCGGCGAGGGAAGCATGACCAAAGGGCGAGGCGCTACCATGCTCGGCTAGGCAAAAAGGCTTAAAGGGGGTCTTGTGACCTGGGCTGCTAATAGCGAAAAACTCCTGAGGTAAGCCAACACCCTAGCAGGGTGGGGCTACCTCTATATATGCCAATGTGATGACAGGAAGCCCATCGGGTGGCAGCAAGCGGACAATGATCCAATGGGGTCCTAGGGGAGTGATCAGCAGTTATGGGTAAGAGCCTGACCCTCCATGGAGGGGAGGATTATACATAAGCCCCAGAATGGCGTGCTACCAAAACCCCCGCCTCGGCGAGGGGAGCACAGCCGGGTGCGGCGAGACAGACATTCATAGCAGCTACAGGGTAGATACCCATCTCTCGCAAGAGAGGATGATCTGACCGTTCTGCCCAAGGGTGGTGTGCTTAACAACCCCGCCTCGGCAAGGGAAGCACTACCAGTGGGGCGAAGCGCTACCGAGCTCATCTAATGTTGAGAAACAAGCAAGGGCTGAGAAGGGTCTGGGACCTGATATCAAGATATCAAGTTGCTGATATCAAGAGCTCCCAAGGTTAAGCCCAGGCACCCTAGAAGGGTGAGGCGACCTCTGTAAATGCCAATGTAATGGCAGGAAGCCCATCGGGCGGCAGCAAGCAGCCGATAATCCGATGGGGTCCTGAAAGAGCGATCAGCAGCCGTGGGTAAGAGCCTGACCCTCCACGGAAGGGAGGACTTACTAATCAGCCTTGGGACGGCATGCTACAGAACCCTGCCTTGGTGAGGGGAGCACAGCCAGGTCCTGAGATGAGCAGCGTGCAGTGCCTACAGTTTTGGAACTGAGGCAAGCCCCTGGCCAGCCCTCCGAGGAGAATTATGAGGGCGACCTGGGCTGCTGAAGCAAGAGTTCCCAGGTCAGAGCCCTTGGTACTCAGAAGGGCAGACAACCTCCATTTATGCCAGTGTGATGGCAGGAAGCTCATCGGGCGGCAGCAAGCAGCCGAAAATCCGATGAGGTCCTGAAAGAGCGCTCAGCAGCCATAGGGTAGGTATCTAGCCCTCTGCAGAGGGGAGTACCTACCCAAATAGACTAAGGGTGGCGTGCTACAAACCCTTACCTCGGCAAGGGAAGCACTGCCAACGGTTGTGCTAGATCCACAAGTCCAACCGGAAGAGCTACTGGCCCTCAGGCCAGTCAAGGAGGGTTTCCGCAGAAACTCTTCTCGCTAAGGCTCTGGAAGGACAGTGAAAAACCAGTTCACTCCTCGGAGAGACGGATTCACAGAGTGGAGGTAGCGGGCGAAGTTGTTCTGTGCCTCAGCAGCAGAAGTTCCAACGCAAAAGTAAGTGAAGACAGCTGGAGGTTACCTGAAAGAAGGGCCAAGGTCCTAGTGTTGAGGGGTGTAACAGGGACACAGCAATCAGGAGACTAACCCTGTAGTGCCTAGCAATGGTTGCAGGATGACAAGATGTCCAGACCAAACCAGCCAGGGGTCCCGTTGACAAGAAGGTCCAAAAACCTGAAATACAGGAGGACAGAAATAAATCTTAAACACTGTGGTAGAATAGTACTCACCTCAGTGGCCAGTGCCACAGAGGGCTTACAAGCTATTACCAACCCAAGTAATGTGTGTTTTCTATCTCAATAGAAAACATTGATCCTATCCTTGTCAGACCCACAGATCTGATAAGAACAAAAAAGGGGCCCAGACATGCCTGGAGAGCTGTTGCAATGCTCAAAAAGGGGTTTCCGCAAATACACCTTTGTCCAGAGGAAAGGAGATTAGGAGAGAGCCGCTCCGTTCTCAAACGAGAGGGGATCCCTACTCCGATGCACGCATGAAGATGAGTGGATAACAGAAGCAAGTAGCCCCTCAGGTGAGTAAATGGTTAACCAACAAGGGAGAAAGATCAACTGAGCTTAGTGCAGGTGCTATAAAGTCTCACATTAGGGAGAACATGGATAGCATTGAGAGTAAAGTTTCAAAAAGAAAAGAAAACTCTTACCTGCACAGAAGGACCAACAGGTCCAGGGATAGTAATGTATCAACATACCATAAGTACCATAGCTCAGGACAACGTCCCCTTGTCAGAATATCAGCCAGGAGAAGCTACGACCCCCACAAACTTAATCCCTTCCGTGCCCAGCAACGGAGTTTAAGAATCGCGGGGGGGAGGGGCAAACGCACGCGACGACCCCGCGGGGATATCGCGTGCATAATCTCAACCTGACTATATAGCGTCAGAAAGAGTGCGAGTCATCAAGTGTCTAATATAGAAGACACGGATCAAAACACACTTCTAACAACGCTTGCTGACATGAGGTAAAAAGACAAAGCTTACAAAATGCACAACTTCAAACAGAAACGATCGCTGAAGAAGAAGAAGAGGATGATGTTTGCCCGGCATCCTTTTATACTGTGCGCCGCACCAACAATGACGAGTCGCGCCGGCAGTGACGTCATAGGCTGTCGCCAGCCAGTACTGTTGTAGTTTTTGTATGCAAACTTCAGACACGGGTCACGAAGGAGTCGTTCCCCAAAGCGACCTCTAGAGGACGCAGTTCGAGTTCCCTTCGAAAGGGAACTTATTGTTTCATGGCTTTGACATCTTCTTTTAACCCAGTTACTTTTTACTTTACTTTAACTAAACAAATGGCAACTGAATTAGCACCCAGTCAAGAATCACAATTCTTGCAGCAATATCAGTCCCAATACTTTCTACGGCTCCTACAGTCTCTGGACGAATGGACCAAATTGTTTTTTTTTACACAATTCCTACAGACAAAAAGAGAAAGGACCAAGCCTCTGCTTCTACAATCTCTTTATGAACGGACCGAATCGTATCTTAAACAATTCCTACAAACAAAAAGAAAAAGGACCAAGCTTTTACTTCTACAGTCTCTTTATGAATGGACCAAATTGTTTCTTTAACAATTTCTACAGACTCCAGAGAACAGTACTAAGCCTAGAGTTTCATACCTATGGCTCCTACAGACTCATGAGAATGGACTAAACTTCTTTCTTAAATGATTCTTACAGACTCAAGAGAACAGGACCAAGCTATAAACGTTATTTCTATAGCTCCTACAGTCTCAAGAGAATGACCTATATCATTTAAAAGGTTCCTACAGACTCAAGAAAGGCCTAAGCCAAAAATTCTTAAACAGTGCTACACTGATTATTATGGCTACTTCCATATACTGGTTTAGCTTAAATATAAAGGTTTTTCTAGTGTTCTTTAAGAGAGCTGATAAGTTTCACTCACCAAATTAGAGTTTGTGAGACAGGAACCAGTTGATACAAATAAATTGTGTCCACTACTGCAGTCTGTTGATCTTCAACATAAAAGCTGTAGAATCTCCAGACAAATTTTCTGTTCATTTCTTGTTGCAGTCCTTTTCTTTTCTTGTTGCAATTCTCTTCTTGTTCTCTTCTTGTTGCAGTTCTCCTCTTGGTGAGTTCTCTTCTTGTCAGTCTCTCCTGGCTGGCACTCGCCAATTGTTAGATTCTGCTGTATTTGGTTGAGCAGTGGTTTGGGTGGCTCGCCAATGTATCAGATTTCTCTAATAGATAAAATAAGTAAGCTTGACCAGAGTTCTTGTGGGGAGAATAATTTATTGGTGTAGCAGTGTATCAGGTCTTCAAGCATCAGGACCCATGTAAGGGTCCTAGCTTCTTCCTAAGTTCTCTGTAGCTTCTGCATAGCTTCTCCAAAAGTTCTGTCTACAACAACAGAACTTTATACCTAAAGACAAATGACTAGAAACAATAGATACTGTCAGGACCTCCTACTGGAGATCCTGTAATCTAGAAGAAGTTCCTGGGGACTACTATTCTTTTGTTATGGACCATTTGCTTCACACCTTTACAGACAGTTCCTGTTGATTGCATCTGGGGCACAGTCACAATGTAAATGCATCTCACTAACAATACACACAATCTTTCAACTGTTAGGTTAGGGTTAGCAGAATGTGTTGGTGCATACTTGCAAAGTTACTTGTAGTCAGTTGAAGTTATGTTTAGGAACCCTTCAAAAATTGTCAGCAGATATTAACTAGACAGTCTACTAAAATACTCTAATAACAGGTAGTTGACTTGTAGTTGTAAAGTTACTTGTAGTAACTTTGTCTTGGCCCTCTATTGTTTACAATGAGATCACTCATTACAAAAGTCTATTACAACTGTAAGGACTGAAACATCAGAAACACACTTTCACCCCTAAAGTCCCATAACATAAATGCATGGTATGCACAGAAAGACTCAGACAATGCACATCAAGCATGACAAAAAATGGCCTAGATTTCAAAAGCACTAATCCAGCAAGGATCAACAGGCTTGCATACAGAACCACAGAACCATGAAATCGTACACAAGTAACATAAAAGCACGTATAATATAACAGCAGAGATTTACAATATTCTGTAAACTGTGAAATGTTATACAATAGAAAGCAATACATCTGGTCATTTTAACATTTACAACATGCCTAGTTGCAAACCAAGGGGCTTGTGGTATTGACTAATGACAACGATTTACGTATTATCAAAGATGTAATCTTATGTAATGTCAACTACAAAATATTCATTAAATCAGGGGCCAGTTGCATAAACATAGCCTCTATGTGAAGACAGTGTCTTAAGAACTAGCCTGACTAACTAGCAGTAGCCAAATGGTAATCAGTCTTATTTTTTGGGATTCAACTTAAAATAATCTACATTTTTACATAACTGAATTACAAAAATATATGACCAGTCTAAAAAAAAATGCTGACTAACTTTTAAGACTACAGTCTTAACCTTTTATGCAACCAGCTCCAAATCTGTACCATTAAACATGACTAGACCTGCAGATCATACTAATTTGGTTTCCCTACTGATAACATGTCTTGTTACTCGCTTGTTATTGGTCAGCTGTCAAAAAGGCACTTGACGCAGGGCATTCTTTTCAGAAAAGTTTAACTTTTTAAACTTGAAAAGACGCTGTGAGCTACAGAAAAAAATAACTCAGAACTTTTTTGAAGACACAGTTTATTCCATAGGATTATAATGTAAAACAGACGTTGGCAGTTAAAAAAAAAGACGGCAAGAATGAACACGCCCTTAATCTTGAAAAACAGGTCCAGTTTTATTTAACATATGCCTCTCAAATTTGCTTGAAAGAAATTTCATAGAGCAGTGTATTTAGTATTATTTTGAATTCCAAAATAAATTGGGCATGAAAATATTTACTTGAAATATATATTACTCTACATAACTTTAACCAATATTTAGCCAAAGTTTAACCAACATCAAGTTATCCAACATAGTCATAATTAAATGGTTCTAAATACCACAAAGACAGTGATGAATTTTCACAACTTCATGTACAGTCAAACAAGACTAAACAACAAGGTCCCAAGTGAGTCCAACCATCTTCTGATCAAAAAAGGAAAACAGTTCAGCTCCAGATGCTGTCCCATCCCAGGATGCAAAGAGTGGCTAAAAATTCTGAAAAGAACAAAGAGGACAATACTTTAGATATATTACAAAACAATGATATAGTCAGATACAGACAGGCAGATAGAGCAGTGATTGTTGTTAAAATATTTGGGAGATTAGTATGATTTTCATTGTTCTGTAAAAGAACGTGTCATATGCTCATCAGGGCTGCATTTATTTAAACAAAAATACAGGGGGGAAAAAAACAGTAATATTATATTACATATATATATATATATATATATATATATATATATATATATATGAATGTACGTATTCAGCTTTGAATGACATAAATCAATTATATATCAGAGATCATTCTCATTTATCATCAGTATGCTGATTTATTGTTGTCAATGTTATTGCCAGTGTTGTCAGTGTATGGTTTGGAGCCTGTGATTCAAGATTTAAACAGCAGTTATTTAACTAACAATAGTCTTTACTATCACTTTCAATTTAACACATATTTGTTGGATAAAAGTAAAAAAAATAAATAAATAAAAGTTATCCAGAATCCTGAACAAAAATATCACAGGTTAAAAAAAAATATCATGCAAAAATATTAAACTGTTTCTAACATTGATATAAATCAGCATATTACAATGATTTCTAAATTATCATGTGACACTGGATTAACAAGAAGAAATAAATCAAAATTCAGAAATAAATTACATTTTAAAGTATATTAATATAGAAAAAAACATTATTTTAATTTGTAATAATATTTCACAACACTCACATACTTTTTTCTGTATTTTTGATCAATTAAATGCAGGCTTTAGGAACAGAAGAGACTTATTTTAAAAAATCTTACTGATCCTAAACATTTAAACGGTAGTGTAGATAATAAAAGAATATAATAAAAGGAAAAAGAGATCTTGGTGTGTGTGTGTGTGTGTGTGTGTGTGTGTGTGTGTGTACTTCTTACATTTACAGAATTACAGAAATTCTGTCCTCTCTTAGGATAAATACCTACAAATCAGTCAGGAAACAGACAATATGTAATTCACATTAGTTTTAATTTTTGAGACATCTAAATCATTCTCCCTAAAAAAAGGTTTCACAACTGTGGTAAGTGACTTATTTCAGTTTTTATTTTTCATGTTTCATATCTGTGGTAAAGGTGTCTACATTCACGGCAACTGTAGATTAATGAAGATTAACACAGATTAACGACTCCTCCATCGTTAAACTGAAAGAAGTCACTTGCCACAGTTGTGAATTGTTCTTCTTGCTGCTCCCAAATGTCGACCATTGAAGAAAATCCCACCTCTGTAGATTTGAAATTTACAGCAATATGCTGTACGTTTGTGTCAAACCACCAGGTGACCCCAGAATGCATTTCAGTTTAAAGCAATATGCTGTATTGTAAGAAAAGCAGCCCACTGCTGTAAAATATTGCTGTAATTTTTACAGCAATTTCTTACATTGTACCACAATTCCTTGCACTCAGGCAGTTTGGCGTGACTTGCCTGGAACGCTACAAAGTTGTGAGTTGTGGTTTGAAGTTGTGACTTACAGGCTCAAAAACAGCCTGGAACGCAGCATGAGTCTCTCACACACTGTCAGGAAAAATGTAAACAAAAATTTAAAGAGTTTTCACATACCCTCTGAGATGTAGGCCTGTTTTTGTTGTTTTTTTAGTATTGAAACCTTGCTCAAACATTTAAATCATAAACATAATCATTCTAGAGGCTGAAACAGATCATTGGATTTCGAAAGATTCACAGAAGCCCCTGATTTTCAGAAATGCAAAGTAAACCATATAGATATTAAAAACTAAACAAAACAAAACAAAAAAAAAAACCCTAAATATGCCAAGCAGTCACTGATATAAACAAACTAAGACAAAGAATGTTTATGAGACAACTCATTCCAACAATCAGACATGCTGGGAAAAACAAAGTATTTCTTCCTTCTTGCATTTCCTCAACTTTGTACGGGAGACTTGCATTCTTTAACATATCTGAGAGTATAAATAATTTTCCTGGAAATCAAAGGTTCTGCATTTTAAGCAGTTTCTGTGTTTTATTATTTATGTGTGGTATAGTGAAATGATCTAGAAAATACATTGAAAATGCTCTGTAAACCTATTATCGAACACACTTTTATATACTATATTGTGAAGCAATATAAAATAAACGGTGACACTTTATTTTAAGATGTCCTTACATGTAATCACTACTATAATAACAATTAATTATGCATAATTACATACAAATAATGCAAAGCCAAACACTAATCCTAACCCTAACCATATAATAATTACACGTAATAAAATAAAATCACTCAATACTTAAATGTATAATTACACTGTAACAGGGACACCATAAAATAAAGTATAACTAAATAAACAATTCAACTACTGAACTACTACTCAAATAAAACAAACTTCTCAGCTATTTATTGAAAACTTAAATCAGGTTTTGGGCTTACTGCAAGTTCCACCCACTGAAACATGCACTACACAGCTTTAGTAAATGACGATGTAAGCAGTTTCTATGTGCAATTGGAAATTCAATAGTACTCCCAAACACTTTTAACTGTCCATCTCAATTTTCTTTTGAAATAAAATCAAGATTTCTGGCTCCCAGGTGTCTTTCATAAGGTAACTGGCTGAGATTAGGAGCACTCTCTTAAATGGAGCGCTCCTAATCTCATCTTGTTATCTGTATAAAAGACACCTGTCCACAGAAGCAACCAAACAATAAATCAGATTCCAAACTCTCCACCATGGCCAAGACCAAAGAGCTGTCCAAGGATGTCAGGGACAAGACTGCCGACCTACACAAGGCTGGAATGGCCTGCAAGACCATCGCAAGCAGCTTGGTGAGAAGGTGACAACAGTTGTTGTGATTATTTGCAAATGGAAGAAACACAAAATAACTGTCAACCTCCGTCGGTTTAGGGCTCTATGCAAGATCTCACCTTGTGTAGTTGCAATGATCATGAGAACGGTGAGGAATCAGCCCAGAATTGCACAGGAGGATCTTGTCAATTATCTCAAGGCAACTGGGACCATAGTCACCAAGAAAACAATTGGTAACATACTACGCTGTAACATACTACGCAGCGCCCGCAAGGTCCACCTGCTCAAGAAAGCACATGTACATGTCTGAAGTTTGCCAATGAACATCTGAATGATTCAGAGGAGAACTGGCTGAAAGTGTTGTGGTCAGATGAGACCAAAATCGAGCCAAGATGACAAAGGATCGTCTTAAGAAGAAGCACATTAAGGTCCTAAGTGGACTAGCCAGTCTTCAGACCTTAATCCCATAGAAAATCTGTGGAGGGAGCTAAAGGTTCAAGTTGGCAAACGTCAGCCTCGAAACCTTAATGACTTGGAGAAGATCTGCAAAGAGGAGTGGGACAAAATCCCTCCTGAGATGTGTGTAAACCTGTCTGATCTCTGTGATTGCCAACAAGGGTTTTGCCACCAAGTACTAAGTCAGGTTTTGCGAAGCGGTCAAATATTTATTTCACTCATTGAAATGCAAATCAATTTATAACTTTTTTTGAAATGCATTTTTCTGTCATTTTTTTTTTTTTGTTACTGTAATTAAAGAGTCTCCTTAAAGAGTCTTAAAAAGGCCATAGAGTGTAACTGTACATGTTTTTGTAGTCCAAGTCTACTGACATGTGTTACGACATCCACTTTGAACATTACAATGCACATCATAACTTTTGCTAACTCTACAATAACTAAAGCCACTTTACCAGAGTCTAAAGATGGCTGACCACTTGTTTCTCTGACACATATAGTCGATAGGCCTAAATATGAAGTTTGTAACACACTGTCAGAAAAAAGGACCTGTGTAACAGTTCAGCTGTATGACTGTCCTCATCAAGTGTATAATACAAAATTGTACCAAAAAGATGTGAATAGAAACTTACTATTAGTACAGTAATTATTGAGGTTAATATTGCTTTTAATATTGCCTCTTAATTTTAGTCTATTTTGCAAAATAAAAGTGTTGGGGGGAAAAAAGTCAGAATAGCTTGAAATGTTCTGCTATGTGGCACACTAAATCCAAACTGTAAAACTACATCATTACCAACTATTGTATTTATTTATTTATTTTAAAGGTTTAAATACTTTTTTTTTTATTTTGATTATTTTGCATGCAGACAAGTTAAAGGAACTTTAGAGTGCAGTACAATAAATATTTAATCCATGTAGGAGGAAAGAATTTCATGTTGAAGTGGCCTAGTTACCAATAAATAATGCCAAACAAGGAAAACATACTGATATCTAATAACATCACCTAAAAATTACTAGTACTTATTATTATTATTATTTTTATTATTGGTAAATAAACAAAATTTCTATACTATTTGGTCTGTAAGAGGGACACATTGTATCAGAAATAGTTAATACCTTTTTAAACCTGAAGAAATCACATGATGAGTAAAGTTTTTCCTGCACTGACCTGGTTGCTTTTGAAACACGCATTTAGGGCGGCAAATGACATTGTTTATAAGTTATCATTTTCCTTTAGTTCTTTGTCACAGGCATGAACTGCGTCACTTACAATTACTAGTCAATAGTAGGTGGTTTTAGAGGGAGGTACATATTTAAAAGAGGATGTCATTTGGCAAAAACTAGACACACTCGTGACTGAAAATAAAGTCATAGATATTTTAGGTTTGTTTTCCTGGTAGGAAAAAAAAACAAAAACAAAAACAAACAGCGCACAATTTTACAATTTAGCACAGACATGCTAAAAGATATTTTGTTTTGACCTTAGAGCTTGACACAAGCTGCTAAACAACCACTTCAATTTTATTTATTTGTTTATTTAATGTTTATCTGGACATTTCTGGACATTATTTTTTACCTGTCCTGACCCTTAAAACTACTTTTGTTGCTTTTTATACATTTTACTTCGCAGCAAAATATATATTATGTGTGTTATGTTAAAGCATTTCTATGGTGTGCACTTTACTACTAGTCTAATACAGAAAGAAGCTCAGATAAATCTCTAAATGCCAGTTAAAGGCCTGCGCTAGAGCCCAACAAATGTCTAGCATTGAGAAATGTTTTTTATATGTTAAATAATACAAATTAAATAATACAAACTCAATACTAATGTCGTATCTTTTATCCCACTAAAACATGCCTTGTTTTTTAAAGGATTCTATTATTTTCATATATCCCATATCTTTGCTCCCCCTGCTGGTGACACTTTTGCCAATTGTTCACAGACTTGGTAAAAAAAAACGCATTTATCTCCTATTTTAGGTTTAAATAGTCTGATAATGAAAAAGCATATTTTGTTAAGTAAAATCATTTTAGTTTATAAAGTTTAACACAACAAATATTTCTGAATATACAACATTGGAATATAGTATTTTTATAACTTGGATCGGACTGTGGTCTCTAGACAGAATGGCATTGCAAGGGGTATACGAAATGTGCCCCAGTATATTAAAATTCGAGTCTGCTATTCATAATATTGTTTTCTCAGGTGAAGAAGCCATATCATCTGAAACAGAAGAGAAACATGCATATATGTAGCACCGTTTGCAAGCAAATACAGTCCAAAACAAAATGTCAGTGAATTTTGATGTGTGAACTTTTCCACTGAAAGAGTTGTTATGAATGACGGACTAGTATTTTAGATTTGTATATTATTCTCTCCCTCCCTGTCTTTCACTAAAGCAAGAGTAGGCAATTGGCGCCATCTTCTGATGAGCATAAAGCCTTTGACAGAAGTCCCCAGTTGTTGTTGCTGTTTCATGGTTAGGTTGTTTTGTTTTTTTCATGGATAGGTGCAATTTTTTTTTTCTTTTGACATTTTCAGATATGCTGATGATATTTATCACAGGAGACTGACAAAGAGTTATCAGAATAGGAGGTTTAAGTTATCTATGACCATTTGCATTTTGCCACTGATTATTTCTAAGAGGCATTGTTATGTGCACAGCTTCATACAGACACACACAAAAAAAAAAAAAAAAAAAAAAAAAATCAGGGCTCTTACAAGACACTATTAATGGACCATATGCACGGATTACTTCCTTCTTTAGATAAGCCAGCTCATTCATTTCCGGTCAACTGTACTGAGCCGTAATAGGACTGTCCTTTGCTCATTTTCTCTACATAATCCATTCACTATCAATTTTTTATTTCTTTTTTTTTTTGTCTAAGAGGACTAAACGTCCATGTATACCATTTCAAGAATGACCAACACTAGTTTTAAAAAACGACAAGAGTAAATCCGCTAAATATGCGCGAGTCGTTGCTGTGATTGACAGCAATAACGGAGCAAAACAAGCCCACGTCAAAAACAGAGCTGTGCATTCAATGATTCAGAGTAACAAAACTACAGCAGTAACAAGTTTGTGTTGGTTGAATATAGGCCATTTAATAGCTTTTACAATTCAAGAGAAAACAATGTAATGTAATAAAATATGTAGTTACTACATTAAATCTAAAATATTTCAAATTCATATTGATTCATATTGAATGCATTATTTAATTATTATATGATGAATATTTAAGTTATTCAATTTGTAGTGCGGTAAAAGTACGAAAATTTGTTAAACCAATAACGAATCGAAAAGCAAGAATAGGGAGTTGAAATGGCAGCTGCAGCCAATAACTAATCCTCTGCTGCCATCTTTTGGTTATAATGGTAATTTCATGTCAATCTTAAAAAAATCGTTGTTTTCAGTTAAAATTTTTTTTTTTTCCATGTCGAGTTTATGAATGAAAAGTGAATCTCTGAAGTTAATTTTATTGCACAGCGCACAGCTGTAGAGTTGAAAATGAATAATTAAAATATTGTAATAGGCCTATGTGTGTTTATGACTATGAAGGCAATTATTGATTATCAATAATATTAAGATGTCCTTAAAGAGAAGCATCGCTAACGTAAGCCTAAACTCGTTATTATAGTGTTTAGCTGTCAGCATTTAAATGTTCAACTATTACTCTCCTGGGATTACCAGGCTCGCATTTTAATTATATGTTGTTAAATAATATGAAACTTAATGTTCATGCCCCTATCATTATTTACGATGTTGCAATTATTATTTTTTATCAGTTTCTGATAAAAAACGAGGCAGGAGAGGAGATTCAAGAGTCTCTATCTATATATAGCACATATCAAATAAGCTTGACCGGAAGTTTACGAGCTGGCTTATAATTATGCGGAAGTTCTAACGAACGCTCCTTGCATATGGTCAATTAAAACCATTCTACGTGAAACAGAGAGGGGTAGCAAATTTTGATAATCTTTAATGTTACCCAAATTTACTCTGGTATTGTCTAAACTCCTCTTTTTTATATCCCAGAAACGGTGCGGCTTGTGAAAAAAGCAGTTGTACGGTTATAGCCTAATGTTAATCGGTTAACAACGCACATCATAAACCTGTTTTCAAATTACAATATTGTCTCTAGATGCAGAAAAAGCTTTTGATAGGGTTAACTGGAACTTTCTATTTGCAGTTTTACACAAATTTGGTTTTGGAAACTCTTTCATAAACTGGTTAAAAATATTATATAACTCTCCAACAGCATGTGTCAGGACAAACGACCAAACGTCGTCCAGCTTCTGTCTCAAGAGGGGCACCAGGCAAGGATGCCCTCTCTCCCCTTCACTGTTTGCAATTTTTATTGAACCACTAGCAGCAGCAATTAGACAGACTACAGTGATTAAAGGCATTAAATGCAAGAATGTAGAACATAAAGTCAGTCTTTATGCAGATGATGTGTTACTTTTCCTTCAGCATTCACAAACCACTCTCTCTGAGGTAATCACATTAATAAACTCTTTCGCAAAAGTCTCAGATTATTCAATAAACTGGTTAAAATCTACAGTTCTTCCAATTAATTGTTCTTTCCAGAACTCTTCCACTCCACTGCAATCTGGAAATATTAAATATTTAGGTATTAATGTTTCACCTAGGCTGGCAGATCTAATTAAATTAAATCATATCCCACTTTTAAAGACGGTAGAAGAAGATCTAGCTAGATGGAAGTCTCTACCCATATCACTTATGGGAAGAGTCGCCTCAATAAAAATGATGGTTTTGCCAAGGATTAATTATTTGTTTGCAATGATCCCTAGCAAACCATCACCTGACTGGTTTAGATCTCTGGACTCCTCCATCTCTAAATTCCTTTGGAAAGGTAAACCACCGCATATTAGCTTAAAAACGTTGCAAAAGACCAAAGATAAAGGAGGACTCGATCTGCCTAACTTTCACCATTATTTCTTAGCCAACAGGCTTCAACACATTTTAGGGTGGTTAAAACACACCCTCTTCGATGAAATTTGGCTAGATGTAGAACAGGCATTATGCAATAATATAGAGATTTGTGATCTGCCATTCATTAGCTCAAACATCAAACGACACGTATGCTTCAAAAGCATCAGTATCAGCTCTTCTCTGACAGCATGGTGGGAGTTTCTAAAAATGACTTTGTCTTCACTAATCCCATGCAAACGTACTCCCATCTGTAACAATCCTGACATATTAATAAACAATAATGTGATAAACTTCACAGACTGGAGTAGAAAAGGTATTAAATACCTGGAACATATATTCGAAGGGACAGACTTTATTCCCTTTGACACATTAGTTAAACAATATGGGATCAATAAGAACAGATTTTTAGAATATCAACAAATTAAATCTATAATAAAAAAGAAATTTAAGCCTAATCATATTAAATTACAAATACCACCAAGTGTGGCAGATTTTCTTAGTCTCAAAACCCCCAAATTAGTGTCTAAAATATACAGGACACTTTCTAAAATAGATGAATCAGTATCGCTTTCTATTGCAAAATGGGAGGCAGATCTATCAGTCAGCTGGGACCATAATTTCTGGTCTCAGATATGTTCAAAAACCTTTAAACTGCTTAGGAATCCCGGTTTACAGTTAATACAGTATAAAATCCTGCATAGAGTACACTACACAGATCATCGGATGTTCAGGATGGGTTTTATAGATTCTAACAACTGCTCACACTGTCAAGACAATACTCCTGACAATTATATCCACGCTTTATGGTTCTGTCCGCCTGTTCAGAGGTTCTGGTATGGGATTTGTGAAGACTTAACAAAGTGTCTTAAATGTTCAATTCCAGCTTCTCCGTCAGTCTGCCTGTTGGGTGACCTTGATGGTATCACTACAGAAGGTAACACAATCCTCATGGCTTTCATCGCCTTATGCATTGCCAAGAAGACGGTCCTCATGAACTGGAAAAATAAAAATAATCTTAATATCAACGAATATAGAGATCGCTTGTTGGACTATATTAATCTTGACACAGCTTCTGCTGCCACATTAGATCATTCTCTCTGGGCTCCTTTGATCAGCTCCATCACCTAGTGTGGGTGGGGGGTCCTGATTCTGTCCGGCTTTGATTTTTTGTTGTTGGCGTGGAGGGCCAATTGGGCTTGGGGCGTCTGGGGGTTCTCTGGGGGGTGGGGTTCTTGGGGGATTCGGCGCTGGGGCTGCGGTTCTGGCCTGGATGGGGTACTGGTGGCTCTCGGGTGTTGTTTTTTCTGGCGACTGCACGCGGCGCTGCTGGGGAGGCCTGTGTCGGCGGACGTAGGTTGCCGGCCTGGCGGCTGTGTTGCTCCGGGGTAGGTCCGGGGGGGTTTGGGGTTCTGGGGGCGCTCTGCCTCCGGGCTGGGATTCCGGCTGGCCCTGGGGGGCTTGGGTCCTGGTGGGTGTGCCGCCGGGGGCGTGGGTGGATGCATGCGCCTGGGCCCGGCCCTGGTGCGGGGGCTTCCGATGCATCGGTGGGGCCGGGGGTGTCTTTAGCTGGTGGGGACGTCGTTACCATCTGTCAGTATTCACTCTGCAAGGAGGGAGGGAGGGACCCAATAGGGGCGGAGGACTGGTTTAACCTGGGTGTCTATTGTCTTCGGTAGTCTGGGAGTCGACTGAATGATGGGGTGGGGGTAGTTTTTCCTCTGCTGTGGGGTCTGGTGGGCCACCCCGGGCTGCCGTGGGCCCTGGTCTGGATGGGCCTGGGCCCCCTGCCCGGGACGGGTTTGGGACGACGGGGGTGCCTATGGGGTCAGCGGGGGAGCTGGCTCCAGCGGGGGGGGGGCACTTTGCCTCCTCCGATGTTTTCCTCCCCATCCCTAATGCTTCCCCTCTCCCGCCCCATCACACCAACATACAGGTAGGGTTTTTGGGGTGCGGGTGTGTCGCTGGGATGCAGGGGAGTTGGGACTCCTCTGTCTCCTCGTGGCCTCTCGCATCCCAATCATACATCATTACTTAGACACTCTCATTACTTACTGTCACATGACACATACATATAGGGCCTTGGGGGTGGGCACTCTGAACGGCGTCCAGAGGGTGGTCTGTTCATTCAGCCTTCCCTCTGGTGCCGATGCCCACTTCTCAATTTTAAGTTGCACATAGACATTGAGGGCTCTTGGGAGGGGCCGAGCTGACACGAGCTGACGTGTCTTAGTGTCTTGCCCCTCCCCTGTTTTAAAGCACTTTAGAACAACATACACCAACACTACATTTGAGCGGGTGAGGTGAAGCACGGGGTCTTCCTTTTTTTTTTTTTTTTTCCTTACACCCCTGTTCTCTGTTCTCTGTCCGGGGCTGGGGGCTGTGAGGAGGAGCTGGCCGTCCGGTCGGGGTCTGGGCTGGTGGTCTTCTCTGCTGCTGCAGGGACGGGGGTGGTCTTCCAGTCTCCACACCGGAGCGAAGGGGATTCAGCTCCGGGTTCTGGCGCTGACTGGCCTTTTGGGGTTAGTGGTGCCTGGTCCCAGGAGTATAGAGTACAAATGGGGAGTGTGAGTGTGGGTACAGTGTCCTTTTTTTTTTTTTTGTTTGTTTTTTTTTTGTGCGTCTACGTGTGGTTTGAGTGTGTGAGTTTTTGGTTGCGTGCATGAGGGTGGGATGCTTGTGTATGTGTGTTTATGTTTGTCTATGTCCATGTGTCAGGTCAGGCCTTTGACTCCGCCTCAACCATCATTGAGGGCCCACCCCACCACCATGCCCTGCCGGTGGGGGATGCCCCCGGCCGCCGGTGCGTTGGTGGTTTCTGGCTCCGGGGCGGGATGCTCGGGTGGGCTCTGGCCCGCTCTCGACGGTCGCTCGGTAGGGCCTGGCTTCGCTGGGCTTCGCTGGGCCCTTGCTGGGGGGTGGGGGGGCCCTTGGTTCTCTGGGCCCGGGCCGGTATGCCCTGGTGTGGCTGACTGCCGGCGGGACCTGCAGGCTTGCCGCCGTGGCCCCCTGGGGCGTCTGCATTGTGGCTGCCGGATGACCTCCTCCGGGCTCTCCTCTGCCCTTTTCTGGGTGGGGGCCGCGGTTATCCCTGCGGTGGTTCTCCTGGGGTTCCCGCGCCCTGGGGGGCCTCCGGATGTTTGGGAGCCCGGGTCTCCTTCGTGCCTGCTTCATGCCTTGCGGGGCGGGGCTGTGGTTCCCCACTCACACTATCAAGCATTTACATGGAGGAACCTTATGAATACAAGCGCGTTCACACACACAGGTGTGCACACAGGTGTACACACAAGCATTCACATTGGTGTAAAAACAGGTGCTCACAGACACTCACTGTCCTAAAATGCTGTTGCTTCAAACATATTTTGTAATATTAGTTATGTGTGCTGCGCAATACCATTTAACATTTAGTATTTACTGTGATTCATACGGACATTGGATGTTGTTGTAGTTTTTCTGCTGTTGTGTCTTTTGTTGTTTTCTCTCTTTGTCAGCAGGTATGGAAGCAGATTATCTGTTTTTGTTCTCTCTCTTTTTCTCTATCCTCTTTTTTTTTCTTTTTTTTTTCTGTCTTTTCTTTTCTTCCTTCTTTCTCCTCTCCTGGTTTTCTCTGTCCCCCGGTCTTGTCGGTCATAGTATGGTTAAATAAATAAAAATATAAAAATTAATAAAAAAAAAAAAATAAAAAAAAGGCTGTGAATGATGATAGCATAGCTACACATACACACTGTTATGTGTTATCTGTGTTACTGACAGGCCGGGAAAAAAAAAAAATAAATAAATAAAATAAACCTGTTTTTAGTAGGTTCATACTAACAACAAACAAACAACCCGCAAATACAATGTAAAAAGCCCGATCAATTTAGCCAGCTGGCAATCGTACGATTGTGATTGTTTTCAACAGCAGAGGGTGCTGCGAGCCGCTATTGTAGCCATGAAGAGCTTGGACCAGAGCAGAGCGCTATCACCATCAGTTATCACAAGAGACGCCAAAATTAAAGCTGCAGTACGAAACTTTTTTAGTTAGAAATTATACAAAATAAATTTTTGAGCAAGTACATAGCCAGTGTTCAAAACTATCGCCTTACTTTAGCCCGATTCACAACGGTTAGCTTATAATAATGTTTTTAAATTGAGTGGCATGGTAGGTTTTCGCAGTAAATTCAAGCCCGCTACTGCGTCATTACGTCACGTCTGTAAACATAAAGAAGGCATCCAGGCTAGTAGCTTTATCGCATGTGAGAATGCTGCAGGTGCCGGATAGTTTATAGCCTTTTCTCACAACGGATGATATAATTAAACTTATTTTTTTTGGTTGCGGATTGTAATCCAAAAAGTTTATGTGTTTATGAAACACAAGTGACTGAAATAGATTACTCCAGTTTTAAATATGCATCTGTTTGTAGATAGCCTACGTGAGATTACACAAGTTTTGTATTTTAAAGAGAACACCGTTCCTAAGGAAGAATGATTTGCTTTTTCGGCTAAAAGAATTTCCTGATATGAAATTCGAATTTAATGTCAATCAGAGATTAGACTGTACAGAAACAGAAACGCTAATGTGCCTACACACTACATACACGTAGTTAAGCAACGCTGATGTTGTTAACATGAACAGTTTGAGAACAAAGTATAACAGTAATAATAACTTGCTTGTTTGATGTGATATGAGATAACCGATCGTTAGATTTAAACACCTGTAGCGTTTTTCCTCAGTTGGTCAGAACAAAAGTTTTAGACTTGCTACTTACTCTTAGATGACAATATCCGGTGAAAATTCTTATTTGGCCCATATATTTAAATCTGTTAATCTGTGATTCCCAAATACAGTGAAAATCCACAACGGTGCGGTGACTGACAGCTACCAAAATATTAGATTCATCTGCGCTGGAGCCGTGCCGGAGCACAACCGACGCATGGAAAATAATTCCGCAATTAACTGCAATTGCAGGTTTTGAGACAGATGGCGACAAAGAGGTAAAACTTACGGACTGCAGCTTTAAAATAATAATAATAATAATAATAATAATAATAATATCAAGATCTGAGGTAAATTATCTATTGTTGCTTTTAATATGACTATAATTTATGCGGTATGATATTTAAACTCACATTAGACACTTTTACCATTGAATAAAGCACATAATCAGTACCTGAAATTATAATTGCCATAGTTTGTATGCTGTTGTTCAAACTGCGATTCACAGTCTCGCACAATTACATTTGTAGAAAGCACATACTTTGGGGTCAAAATTAAAAAGGACTAAAATGCAAAAAGCCTGATTATGGTTTAGAAAAGATCAATTTCGAAAAGCACTGTACTCACCAGTTGTGAAAATGTTAAATACAGTTTGACATATTTGCTAAATACAGTTTTATTTATCAAATTTATTGTTTTACTTTTAATGTGTTTTCTAAAGAAAAAATGTTGTTACTACTGTTTTGATATGTTTGCTTTAGTTACTATTTACTATTGTATTAAAAAAATACATCAAGTTTGATCCTCAAACATCACTGTAATTATCAAATATGGTATTAATATATGGAATCCACAACAATTAAAAAACAAAAACACACTGTCCCCGTTTTTTAAATTCACAAGTGATGTTTTGACCACTAAACTAGGAAATACCCCCAGTTTTCATTTCAGAAATCTGGTCACCTTACTTTTTAGGCAAGTACCAGATAATGGGTGTCATTCTTGATTTATTAAAAACATTTACATCCACAGTTATGCAAACAACAAATAAATTCTACAGAGAAAGCGACCAAAGAACGCAGCATCACTGGAGCTGTTTCAAACTCTGAATCGAAGCCCTCCAATCGGATCGCGAATCGTTTGATTCAGAACGGGAATTCAATGCGCCAATCGCGAATCATTTGATTTAAAGCCTGTATCTGACAAAGCAGCAACAGATTACAAAAATCTGTTAGTCCACAGCTATTTTACACAGATTGGCTTTACTGATGTCTCAACTTGTATGATCTGTATTATTTTTATGTAATTGTTTATTTACAAGATGTATTGTATTATTAAAAAATAAAGCAACAGAGAAGCGTAAGCATTAGAACTAATGCTATAGTGGCACCTAGTGGCCGAGGTTTGTAACGCATGCTAATGATAAGGTAACTATCTTTTTTTCCTCCTACGTTTTTGAAAAGAGCAAAACGTTTTGAAAAGAGAAAAAACTTTTTTTGGTGAGAAAAAAAAATCAAGAGAAAGAGTAAATAAAATAGAACAGAGGAAGTAACGTTAGTATGGATTCTGAATAATAAATAAAATGTAGTAGCCTATATCCAAACTGCATATCCAATGTCCTATCTGTGTTGCATTTATAAATTTGTTTATTCCAGTCTTTCAGCTTGGTGAGAGTCATGCAACTGACGCTGTTCTTACGCCATAGGTCCAGTTTCTCAAGCAGTGAAAAAACATCACAGAGTAAAGAGGACACAATCAACCCGCTGATGATGACAGAGCAAGTTATTTTTGATATGGAGAAAGTCTCCACTTTAAAAATTCTGTAAGTTTTATTACGAAATTAAAACGATAAATACCGTTTTGGAGCTGTTTAATGAGTCATGATAATAGCTAGTTAAAGCAAGGTGGGAGCGCGCCTTAACTGGTCATCTTTTCTAGAACGAAGTAAACATTAATGAACATCCAAGGGCATGTTGAAAGAAACAGTACAACTTACTGAAATTAATCATGCCTCATGTAATCAATTAATTACTGTTTTAAACGCGGAAAGACGTCAGTAAAACAGCTTGTAAACAATTGTCATGTGACAGTATATTTACCTCAGAAAAGCCATTAAGCTTTAGAGAGAGTAGCCTACTCTAGAGTATATTTCTACTCGTATATAAATACAAGACTTATTATTATAATGTCCAAACTATATTATCTGTGTCAATGTTTGTTTGCATTCATAAAGGAATATGATTGATAAACATGCTTTGCTTGTGCAAGTTGATGCTTATTCCAGTCTTTTATAGTTGGATAAATGCAGTACCCTATAGAAATGTAAAACATATTTAATCATACAGCAACACATTGACAGTGCTACTTGAGTACTTATAAAGAATTTGGGCATAAATAAACATAAACATATAGTGAAATGACTGTCAATAAAAAAAATGACAGGAATTTGAAACAGAATAAAACATTCAGTACAAAACATAAAGGTTGGCTCTGATCTTATTCATCAGGTCTGGCACAGTGTTGAATTGTAATACTTTTAATATTTTAATATTAGATTTTTTATAAACAGGTGCATCTCAAAAAATAAGAATATTGTGAAAAAGTTCCATTTTTTTATTGTAACTTATTTGAAAAAATGAAACTTTCATATATTCTAGATTCATTACATGTAAAGTAAAAAAAGAACAAATTTTTTTAAACACATTCATAAACATTTCCAAAAAATTTTTGTTTTAATTTTGATTAGAGCGTACAGTGAAAGTCAAAAATCCAGTATCTCAAAATATTAGGATATTTACATTTGAGGTTCATTAAACGACCATGCCTACAGTATAAATTCTGGGTATCTCTTGTTCTTTGAAACCACACTAATGGGAAAAACTGCTGACTTGGCAATGGTCTAGGAGACAATCATTGACACCCTCCACAAAGAGAGTAAGCCACAGAAGGTCATTACTGAATGTGGTGGCTGTTTACAGAGTGATGTATCAAAGCATATTAAATGCAAAGTTGACTGGAAGGAAGAAATTGGGTATGCAAAGGTGCACAAACAACAGGGATGACCGCAAGCTTGAGAATACTGTCAAGTAAAGCCGATTCAAACACTTAGGAGAGCTTCACAAGGGGTAGAATGAAGCCAGAGTCAGCGCATCAAGTCACCACACGGAAACGTCAGAAGCATCTTACCTTGGCTAAGGAGAAAAAGAACTGGACTGTTGCTCAGTGGTCCAATATCCTCTTTTCATATAAAAGTAAATTTTGCATTTCATGTTGAAGTCATGGTCCCTAAAGGAAGACTGGAGAGGCACAGATTCCAAGCTGCTTGAAGTCCAGTGTGAAGTTTCTGAAGTCAGTAATGATTTGGGGTGTGTGACGTCTGCTGGTGTTGGTCCATTGTGTTTTATCAAGTGCAAGGTCAATGCATCTACCTGGGGATTTTGGAGCACTTTATGCTTCCATCTCCTGACAAGCTGTATGGAGATGCTGATTTCCTTTTCCAGCAGGACTTTAGCACCTGCCACAGTGCAACAACCACTTGCAAGTGGTTTGCTGACCATGACATTACTGTGCTTTTACTGACCTGAAGCCCATTGAGAATCTATGGGATATTTTCAAGAGAAAGATGAGAAACAGTGATCCAACAATATACAGACGATCTGAAGGCTCAGTAGTGCCATAGGCTGATCACTTCCATGCCACACTTCACTGATGCTGTAATTTTGCTAGGAGCAAGCCATTTGCTGTAATATGTGCTGCCGACCAAGTATTGAGTGCATAAATGAACATACTTTAAAGAACTTGAACTTTTCTGTTTTCCAAATCCATTTTGTTATTGATCTTAGGAAATATTCTAATATTTTGAGATTATGAGATTTTTGACTTTCATGAGCTGTAAGCTCTAATCATCAAAATTAAACAAAAAAAACTTTTTAAATATTTTACTTTACATGTAACGAATCTAGAATACATGAAAGTTTCCGTTTTTGAAATGTTACAAACAAAAAATGAACTTTTTCCACAATATTTTAATTTTTTAAGATGCACCTGTATATATTTTTTTTAATTGTTTGAAAATTCTCTACACAGTATGATCAGAATATTTCTTGCCTCAGACCAGGTAGGTTGGTATCTAAGACCATCTCTGCTGGTATAATTGTGGACCACTGAATTATGAAAAAATAATTTTCAATCATTTATTATGTCATCCATTACTCCACTCATATCACAGTCACCTCGTACTTTCAGTAGAATATTTCCGTTTTTACTTACTGTTACATAAATATAGGCTATTAATTGTAAGACAGTAAGACAGTCCAAATTTGTACAAATAAAATCATACAAAAAACCATGTTAAACTATACTCACTTAATTGTTTGTTAAAATTACAAAGCTAAAAGTGTGAAACAAAAGCAAGCTATAAAGTAGTTGATCAATAGAGTGTGCCAGAGAGCTGCTCTGCAACTGAATGTCTACACACACTGTCTCTTTAATTTTTCATAAAATGATCACAGATTGTCCACACAAAGGTCTGATCCCACTATTATTGAATCACTCTGGGATTTCATGAAGAAACAGACAGGCTGATAAATCCATAAGAATCTAAATCTAATACCCAAACATCCCTATTCACACTGCTTTCATAAATGTAAAGGCAACACAGGCTCACAAATCTAAAGGACAAATGCTCAAAATGTTATAACAGATGTTGTTTTTGTGAATATTTACTTTAAATTAACCAAGTGTCAGCCACTCTCAAAATGCAAACGTTCTCCAATCGCAATGCTCAGGATATCTGAAAATATGTTAGAAAATCTGTTGATTCCTGTCATGCAAACAGAAAAATCAAACAGTAAATAAATAAACAAGACTTTAATATAAATGAAATAAATAAGAAAATAAGGTTCTTTACTGGCATGTGCTGTTCCATCAAGGATTTTTATAAGGATTCTTTTTTCTAAAAAAAAAAAAAAAAAAAATGGTTCACTAAAAAGTTCTTTGGGGAACCAAAGCATCACTGTGAGAAACACACTTTATTTTTAAGAGTGAATGCTTAAGTGGCAGTCATAGATCAGCTGATAGAAGAACAGTTCAGTGAAGGTCCAATGAGGGTGTGGGGCATAGACAATGAGTTTTGTTGCCCCAGGGTGCAGCTTGAAAACCTGTTAAATTAAACGGCAAGCTGGTTATTTTGAGTAAGAATGTTGTACACTTTACAGCACATTCCACAGATTGCAACATCGACGGGAGAAGGCATTAATAGGTCGTAATTTGTCTTTTCTTGTTTTTACTCTGTTATCCTAAGAACAGTGTAAGAACAGACACACATTATTGCTAAGTCAATACAGCTGCTATCCATACATATGTAAAACACAAACATATGGCGCTTTATATGAAAATGCTCGCACCTAAGGGGAACACAGGTTACAGAACTTGTTAGACCTCATTTAGGATTGAGTGGTATATGCGTATTTGTAAAAATTTCAAAGTCTCCCTGGAGGCATAAACAAAATTAAAACAGCACTGATGGTTCACTCTAACATGATAACTATTGTGATAATTACACAAGCTCTCAAATAACAGTACTTAACTATGAGTGATTACTGAGTGCAACCTTTTGCAGTCATGAGTACCATTTTGTTAATTACTATAATAATAATGGTAAGACTTTACAAAAAGGTTCATTAGTTAACATGAACTAAGAATAAACAATACTTCTACAGCATTTATTAATCTTAATTATGTTAATTTCAGCATTTATTAATGCATTAATCCTTTAACTGTTAGCGTGGTCTTTAACTGTCAGTTTACTTTAGCATTTTACAAATAAATCCTAATCTAATCATGACAAACTATATATCGTTGGAAAGGTCTAAGACTCCTAAATAAATATTTTACCATTTTTTTGTGTTACAAATTATGTAGAAAAAGTAATAGATTAATTTATGACAAGAGTTCACCTCAAAAATCTACTTCATAACAGGAGTTCTGACCTTTGTCACAAAAATACTTTCTTTGTTGCCTTTTTCCCTATCATGCTTTAGAAATCATAAGACATTATATATCAGTTGAAAACTTAAAATCTCAAAATTCATCCTTTGAAAACCAATTTAAAATCAGACATTGTGTTACCATGGAAAATGTACATCAAAATCATATTACAAACTATTTTCGTTCATGAATTATAAAAATGTGAGTTTAAAAACTGCATTTTCACATCTGTGTTCAAAAATGGGAGTGACAGTTAATGAAATCACAAGTTGTGTTTGTTAATATTAGATAATTCACTGTGAACTAACATGAACTAATAATGAACGGCTGTTTTTTTATTAACTAACTTGAACAAAGCCTAGAAAACCTATAGTTTATCTAAAATCTTGTGGCATAATTGTTTTCTTAAAAAGTACAGCTGTGTAGTAGTAATGTCCCTAGAACTATATATGAAAGAAACAAATTCAGTGAAAAACAAATTCAGTGAATCAGTGGACCCTAAATTATGTCATGTCTTTTGCAACTTTCCCTGATTCAAAAACGAATCTTATTGAAAACATTAAAGAAACTACTCCATAAATAATTATGTGATAGTCTGTCGACATGTCTATTTATATATTTTTTATATATTTCTTGTGAAGTTGTGACATACCCTTTTCATAATATTCTTTCTTCTCTCTCCCTCTCAAGATTCAACAGAATGTCAAAATAAGATTGCAACCTTACAAGATAAGCCTCATTCCTAGATATTTCTCCTGCAGCTAAAGTGGGACTTTGAAAAAACATAAGCGTTTTAGTTGTGTCATTGTTTTTCAGTCATGGATAATAAAAATATATCTACATGTTAAGTGTGCAGAAGGCAAGCAAGTAGCAATAAATTAGTCAATTAGTGTTACCATCAAATCCCTACTGATATAGCTGTGATTTTGATATTTGATTAAGATGGTCAGATGCCCTATTTATCAGCATTTTATTTGGAAAAATAAAATGTATTTGATTAGAAGGGTTCAAGTATGTTTTATTAGGTTTGGAGCTAAACCTAGAAGCAGGGTTGGTTACTCTTACTTATAGGGTTTCTCAGTTTTGGAAAAATGTATTAACCTTAAAATTGCCATTTAATAAACCAAATCGTACTTTTAGATGAATGTATAACATTGCCCTATAATATCAGCAACATCTCAGTGCTAAATGATTCTCAAGGTTTCGACAAATTGTAGAAATACTTTGAATGTTCTCTGTACATTTAGCAATATTTAAAAATTGAGAAGTTGGGTGGTTTTCTGCGAAGTACAATTGCGAAGTGACAGCAGTGACATGTTATGAAACAAAAATTGCCTTTCAGAAGCTACAGTGGGATGGGTGTGAATGAAAACATTCCAGGGTACACCCTTGATGTTCAGAATGATGTCAAAAAAAATAAATCTAGGAAGGATTTTCTTTGGTGTGTCAAAGATGCTGTGCAAACAAATATTAGATGTCTTTCTTGTTTCTTTAATTTAACATATTTAGCTACTTGTTCACAATAAGACCAATAATTATTTTTCTATAACTAAGCAAGACTGAGCCAGCTATGAATTTTATTCAACTTAGTTTTTTAATCTGATGCATTCTTATATTCAAAGGATTTTAAAGTTAGATGGCAAATTTCAAAGCACCAGATTACTTCTTTATGTCTGTTAAAGTGAGTGGATGATTGAAGTACTGTGGCTAATTAGTTGATTTATGTATGACCAACAGAGAAACATAAGCACTTATGCCACTTCTACATTTAAAAGAGAATGAGTCTTAAAATGTCATTTGTGAATGGTATTAAGAGCTTTAACCAACACCCATCCTGTACTTCAGTGTTAAGACTCATTGACAGAATGTAAGGTAGTACAGTAAAGAATGACAGCAAAGAGCAAACAAAAATCTATATTTGCACACATATGCACATTAAATATTGAATACACAAACACTTAATATACAATACACAATTTCATAGGTTGATTCCAGATGACAGTGTGTTTCAGGGGTTTTTTTTACAAGAAAAATGTTGCCGAATTGTGAGCTCTGGTATGTGAAATTGCATAAAAACAAACTTCTTATTGTTTGTTTAAGAAAGAATCACTAAAGACATGACAAAATGCGACTGACTTGTGCTATAGATATACACAGCACCCCCTCTGCATTTTTGTACTGAGGGGTGGGAGGGCTATTTTGCTCAGCTCACTTAACCAGTTAGCCAGGTATTATACCTGCTATATTAATGGTATTAAATACAGAATATCGGTGACAGCCTCTGAACATCCTTGAGCACATGATCTTCTTTGCAAGTAAAGAAATAGCATCCAACATCCATTTAGTGATTCAAAGTGGATTATGCAAACATTTCTGGATATTTTTTTACATTGAAGGTGAGTAGCTGGATGTATATAAGGATGTAATAATATGCTAAATAGTTGAAAAACTACAATTTCATAGCTGTGTGATTCTGTAGATCCAGAATTTAAAAATGACAACTAAATGCTTCACATATACAACATTTTTACACACATATGCAAGTATTTTAAACATATTTCATATGGGAATGCAATTGCAATAATTGCCTTTTTGTTTTCCTCTTTTTAATGTATACCTTTAATGCAATGTAAGTCACTTCGGATAAAAGCATCTGCCATTTTTTCTAATTGTAATTTTAAACATTTTTACAGTTGTCTTGGAGTGCTGATAGAATAAATGTATAATATATGTTGTAATGTTAATGTCTTATGAATACTAAATTACTGAATTAAGTGTGTAATGACTGCATCAAGTCATTAATTGTGTAAATGATAATGTTCAGACAATGGCAAATTATACTGCATGTATTAGAATTTTTTGCAAATGGTGTATGTACAGTATAAAATAAAAATGCAAATAAAAGTGCAATGTACAATTGACAGATGTCCATTTTATAAGGATCTAATTTGACAAGAAGAAAGTAAAAAATAAAAAATAAATAAAAAAGACACTTTAGTTGGAACAGTTGACACTCTAATTGGACTAAATGTAACAACAAATGAAATACTGTTCTTTGACCCTAATCAGGGGCGGCGCTAGGGGTGGGCTAAGGGGGCTGAAGCCCTGAATGTTTTCAGTAAAGCCCCGAATGCTTTTATTACCATGTCTTTTGCTTATCAAGAGTTTTCACACGCATTAAAATCATTTCTATTAATGCAGCTGCTTCAGGTATCTTACTGTATAACTTCATAATAGCGATCTCATCATGTAAATAATTACTAAATTATTGTTCCTGTAGCAAGAAATAGCAGACCTTCTAGGACACACGCACACATTTAGAGCGATTACATGCATGTTTAGCATTTCGCATAGTCAGTGGCAGAATTTATTAAGTGTCAGGGCAACAATTCAATAAATAATTAAAAAAAGTTATTAAGTGATTTAAATCGTAGAGAAAATATTGTCTTTTTGCTCTAGTTCTAAGCAAAGCCATGTCGTGCCTCTCTCTGCACACTGCGGTGTTTCGGTACCGAATTAATTAGCTTTTTTTGAACATGTTTTTAATCAATGATTCACTGACCCATTCATAAAAACAGTTTCTTACTTTGTTTTTTTAATGAATCAGCCGTTTTGAATCGATTGAATAAATGACAGCGACTCAGTCAGTAAGACTGATTTATTATTAAGAGATTTTTTAGTCTCACATTTAAAAGTGTCGAGATAACTTTAATTATGTCGAGGTCATGTGACGAGAGGGCTTGGGGGAGATGAATGAAAATGGAGAGAGGTTTGCTGACCTTTGCGCTGCAGGAAATCTAGTCTTAAGAGGAACACTTCTTCCCTCACAAACAAATACACAAGGCCACATGAATATTGTCACGAACTGTGCTGTCATAGCTCCCTCTTTCCTCCTCTAGAGGGAGCCTTCATCTCATCATGGACAATTAACTCACTACATTTCCCATCATCCCATTGTCATGAACTTCCTGTGTCCTCTCACCTCTCACCCCTGTCGGCCATCTTGCCTTCACTCGCACACACCTGACAGTCATTACACCTCATCTCCCACAGTATAAAAGCCATTCACATGCACTGCCGTTCGCGAAGTCTTGATTCATTTCTCCTGGTCAATTCCGAGCGTTTTCCTAGTTTGTTTTCCCTTTGCCGTTACCGTCTGTTCCCTGGTTCCTGACTGTTCTCCGCCGGCCTGTCGACCCCCTTGCTTGTCTCTGGATTATCCCTGCTTTCCGCCAGCCCCGACCATTGCATGAACTCCGACTATTCTCTCTGGATTATCTTTGCCACTCCTGTTTGTTGTTTATTGACCCTGCTTGTCGACCTCGACTTATTATCTGAATAAAGTTTTTGCATATGGATCCACACGCCTATGACTCCTCCGTGATAAATATCACCAGACCTCTCCAGAATCAGATTGACCATGTATGTATTACCAAGAAATTCAGGAGGTCCCTCCAAGATGTACGAGTCAGACGAGGCACTGATGTTGCTTTGGACCACCATCTTCTTGTTGCCCGTGTAAAGCTGAAACTTGGGGGAAATTGGACAAGTGAGTCAAATCGGAGATATAGATTAAACACAGCACTTCTGGGGGATTCAACCAAACTGGAGGAGTTTAAAATGACACTTAGAATACAAAGAATACATTTCAAGTCCTGCAACAACAAAGGGAAGAAGATGATGAAGAGGAAATGGTAGATAAGAAATGGAAGATGGAAAGGGGTATATACCTCAAATGGAAGAGCAAGGTCCTGAAAGTCATCACCACCAACACTTCACCCATCGTGCTGGAAGGGGAACCACTAGAGGAAGTGGACAACTTTACATACCTTGGCAGCATCGTAAATGAACAGGGTGGTACCAACGCCGATGTGAAAGCAAGGATTGGCAAGGCCAGGACAGCTTTTCTCCAACTAAAGAATATCTCGAGCTCAAGAGACTTGTCCATCAAAACAAAGATCAGGGTTTTTAACACGTGAAGTCAGTGATGGTCTATGATCTATGGCTCCCGAAACTTGGAGAACCACTGTAACCACCACCAAAAAGATACAGACATTTATCAACACGTTTGCAGTGCATTCTCCAGATCAGATGGCCCGATATCATCAGCAACCATGAACTATGGCAGCGCACAAGCCAAAAACCATCAGGTGAAGTGATCATCCAACATCGCTGGAGATGGTTAGGCCACACTCCCTGTAAACCAGCTTCCAACATCACTAGGTAAGCCTTGACATGGAATCCCTCAAGGGAAAAGAAAGAGGGGCAGACAGTCGAAACAGGCTGCACTTGGGGACAGTTGGAGAGACTGGCCCAGGACCGGGATGCCTGGATGCTTTGGTATACAGAGGAGTTCATGGTCGCCTCAATGACTGTGAGGTCCCCAGGTCCTGTAGCTACAAAACAAACCCAAAGTCATCAGCCCTCCACCTGCATGTGTAAAAAAAATAGTGTCAAAAATGGTTTGTTCAGATGCAACTTTGCAAACCTAAACCATGCTGCCATTCTTCTTTAGATAGAAGAGGTTTTCTTCTGGCAAGCCTTCCAAAAATGCCATACTTGTCCCATAATTTTTCATTTAAAATGTTAACTGAGGCCTGTCGAGTCTGTGATAACACACACATGAAAGTGTGCTGACTCTTGCTAATGCTCAGTTAATCAATGCATTTGATTAGCAATGTCTAACTGCTATTTATCCTCTTAAATCCTATGTTAAGAGTAAGGGTGTCCTAACTTGGTCACATATGGCTTGTCCATTTTGGCTTTATTTTTATTAAATAAATAATGACATGGTGCAATATGTTATGTATTGTTGTTCATCAGAGGTTTTACTTTCCAAATTTTAAGACCTCCCAAGTAATGGACATTTTTTATTATGTCCTGATACAGAAAACCATGGAATTCAATAGGGTGTCCTAACTTTTTCACGACTGTGTGTGTGTGTGTGTGTATGTATATACAGTATTGTGCAAAAGTTTTAGGCCACTAGAATTTTCACCGAGAAAAAAATGGTTTAAAGTCAGTTATTTCCATCTTTTGCTATAGTGTGTTTGTACAAGGAGTCTGACAACAGCCAGTGCTCCACACAGAGATCTGATCTCATCATCATCATCATCATCGTCACCTGTCTGGAATGATATGAAGAAACAGAACAAACGGAGACAGAATAAATCCAGAAAAACCGTGGCAATGTCTCCAAGATGCTTCAAGAAACCTACCTGCAAAGCCATCTGAAAAACTATGCGCAACTGCACCTAGGGCAAAAGCTACTTTAAATTGAAAAAGATGGTCACACCAAATGTTGTTTTCATTAAGGTAATAGAAGTTAATTGACAAATAAAATCTACTTATGACATTATTTTTGACAGCATCCTCATTTTACTTTTTTTTTTTTTTTTACACAAGTGCCTAAAACCTTGTGTTGTAGCTTTGCAGGTAGGTTTCTTGAAGCATCTTTGAGATGTGCCACAGTTTTTCTGAATTTGTCTGTCTTGGTTTGTTCTGTTACTTCATGTCATTTCAGACAGACTAGATGATGATGATGATGAGATCAGATCTCTGTGTGGAGCACTGACTGGTGTCAGACTCCTTGTGCAAACAAAAATCTCACTGGATTATTACAATTACAGGTCCTTCTCAAAAAATTTGCATATTGTGATAAAGTTCATTATTTTCTGTAATGTACTGATAAACATTAGACTTTCATATATTTTAGATTCATTACACACAACTGAAGTAGTTCAAGCCTTTTTTTTGTTTTAATATTGATGATTTTGGCATACAGCTCATGAAAACCCAAAATTCCTATCTAAAAAAATTAGCATATCATGAAAAGGTTCTCTAAACGAGCTATTAACCTAATCATCTGAATCAACTAATTAACTCTAAATACCTGCAAAAGATTCCTGAGGCTTTTAAAAACTCCCAGCCTGGTTCATTACTCAAAACCGCAATCATGGGTAAGACTGCCGACCTGACTGCTGTCCAGAAGGCCATCATTGACACCCTCAAGCAAGAGGGTAAGACACAGAAAGAAATTTCTGAACGAATAGGCTGTTCCCAGAGTGCTGTATCAAGGCACCTCAGTGGGAAGTCTGTGGGAAGGAAAAAGTGTGGCAGAAAACGCTGCACAACGAGAAGAGGTGACCGGACCCTGAGGAAGATTGTGGAGAAGGACCGATTCCAGACCTTGGGGGACCTGCGGAAGCAGTGGACTGAGTCTGGAGTAGAAACATCCAGAGCCACCGTGTACAGGCGTGTGCAGGAAATGGGCTACAGGTGCCGCATTCCCCAGGTCAAGCCACTTTTGAACCAGAAACAGCGGCAGAAGCGCCTGACCTGGGCTACAGAGAAGCAGCACTGGACTGTTGCTCAGTGGTCCAAAGTACTTTTTTCAGATGAAAGCAAATTTTGCATGTCATTCGGAAATCAAGGTGCCAGAGTCTGGAGGAAGACTGGGGAGAGGGAAATGCCAAAATGCCTGAAGTCCAGTGTCAAGTACCCACAGTCAGTGATGGTCTGGGGTGCCATGTCAGCTGCTGGTGTTGGTCCACTGTGTTTTATCAAGGGCAGGGTCAATGCAGCTAGCTATCAGGAGATTTTGGAGCACTTCATGCTTCCATCTGCTGAAAAGCTTTATGGAGATGAAGATTTCATTTTTCAGCACGACCTGGCACCTGCTCACAGTGCCAAAACCACTGGTAAATGGTTTACTGACCATGGTATTACTGTGCTCAACTGGCCTGCCAACTCTCCTGACCTGAACCCCATAGAGAATCTGTGGGATATTGTGAAGAGAAAGTTGAGAGACGCAAGACCCAACACTCTGGATGAGCTTAAGGCCGCTATCGAAGCATCCTGGGCCTCCATAACACCTCAGCAGTGCCACAGGCTGATTGCCTCCATACCACGCCGCATTGAAGCAGTCATTTCTGCAAAAGGATTCCCGACCAAGTATTGAGTGCATAACTGAACATAATTATTTGAAGGTTGACTTTTTTTGTATTAAAAACACTTTTCTTTTATTGGTCGGATGAAATATGCTAATTTTTTGAGATAGGAATTTTGGGTTTTCATGAGCTGTATGCCAAAATCATCAATATTAAAACAAAAAAAAGGCTTGAACTACTTCAGTTGTGTGTAATGAATCTAAAATATATGAAAGTCTAATGTTTATCAGTACATTACAGAAAATAATGAACTTTATCACAATATGCTAATTTTTTGAGAAGGACCTGTAATGGCAAAATTAATAATTGGAAATGTAAACTGATATTTCATACTGACACACTACAGCAAAAAATAGAAATAGCTGACTTAAAATCATTTTTTGTTGGTGAAAATACTAGTGGCCTATAACTTTTGCACAGTACTGTATATATATATTAGGGCTGTCAGTTTAACGTTTTAACTTATCAAAATATTTTAATGCAGTTAACGCGCTGACCCCCGCCCCCATACCTGTATATTATCTTATATTTTATACAGTTGACTGTTGACAAATATGACGCAGGGCAACAACTCCATAAATACAATTACGCTGTCTCTGGTCTGTGTGTAACGGATGCATTCAGGGGGCGTTGCTTTAAGCCGCCTTACCACGGTTGTGGCTAGAAGGGATACTGCTCAGATCGGAAACTAAACAATTACATTTATTTTTCTACATATTAGAATGTATTTTATTAACGACTACACCTACCCCAACCCTAAACTTAGCCCTTACTATAATACAAAAACAGTATTATTGTTGTACATTGTGACAAAAATGTTAGATTGATGTGCGCATGCCCAGTAGCCAGAGCTTTATCCTTTCTAGCCTAAACTCCTTACCACTGCACATTCGGACACGACTGTTGCGTTTCCCCCTCTAGTGGCAGTCGCAAAGAACTTTCAAACTGGTCATGCAGCAACAAGTTACATTGGCATATTCACCTTGGTAAGATTAATGATTTGAATGAATATAATCAATGTACGAATGTATCGTCACAAAACAAATGCCCCCCAAAATAAAAACATAGTATGTTTTATGGGGCTAATCAATATAAATAATGATTTATTATTTACAAAATAATAATTTCTACCATAATTGTTCTAAAGCACAATTTCACAGAAATAGTGTTGAAAGAATAGTGTTAAAGTGAACAAAATATTGGTAATTCTAACCTTACGTGCATAGTTTTTAATAGGATACATCACATCCGGTCGGGCGATCGCATACGGTCTAGCCGCAGAAGTTCAAATATTTTAATGCATCCGCAGCCCAGTTTCCGCTGTAATAAAACATTTCATGACATGACACTCATTATCTGGTACTTGCCAGACAGGCATATAATGTGCTCCTCTGCTTTTTTCACAAATCGTACCCTGTATATAAATATATAGATAGATAGATAGATAGATAGGTAGATATAGACACATATTATATGTCTATCAAATACTTTACTTCAAACTCGCTAAAATCCCACCCTCAGAGCACTTACCAGAAGTACCAGCACTTACATAAAAACCTATACATCGGACCCTGATAAAAATGCATTTTTTTTTTGTAAGAAAGATGTTAGATGGATTTAAAGGCTTTTGCATCTGAACTATATATATATATATATATATATATATATCACTATAATACTTACTAATGAGGACATGTACAGGAAGTACCAAATATGGGCACATGAGGGAAAAACCAACACAAAAAGTCCTGGGGATGTGACATCAATAGCTCATGTATCGTTGGCGCTAAAGTGCAATAAAATCATTGATGTCAATATTGCAAAAGATGAAATGTTTAGCATTACACTTAAACACATTTCAATTTTTCAATTTTTTACATTTCAATAATTATCTATAAGACTAATGCATTATACACAATACCATTAAACCAGTTTAATCTATCAGTGTTAGAACAGAATTATTTCATAGCAATCAGGAAAAAGTAGTATATAGTTCTGATATGTAGGTAGGTTTAACAGTTTATAATGCATAAACCTGTCAAACCTCGGTTGTAAACTATTTCCCCCCAATAGGTCCTGAAGAGTAAGCCAACATGAAAATATTATGGACTTTTGCAGTACTGTTCTTGACTGGTAAGAAACCTATTTTAAAACTATTGATAAAAACATTTTTAAAATAAAATCAAATAAAATGTTTGACTACATATTTTTCATATTATATTTGTTTACTTTACAGCTAGAATATCAAAGAGTAATCATGACCCAACAGCAACCACAACTTTCACAACATATACAACTGCTATTATGACACCTGATACAGTTTTTACAACAAGCACCACAGATTCAACAATTAAAGAAAGCATGGCAGCTTTTACAACAAACTCTGTCACTGTTACAAAAGCATCTGAAAAGCTGTTAACATATACAATGGAACCAATCACAATCTCTGGACTGCCAACCAGCAGACCAGTGGAGACAACAATCCAAACAACCAGTATAAAGAATAATCAAGAAACAACTGGGGAGTCATTGACATTTTTAATTCATGAGACAACAACTGTAAGTGACCCAACCCCAACCACTGGACTGGCTTCTAAAAGACCAGAGGAAACAACACTGCAATCAACAAGTTCAAGAAATTTTCAAAAAATTACTAGTGAGTCACTAACATCTTTAGTCAGTGTGATTTCAACTGTAATTAAACCAATCGCAACCATTGGACCGCCATCTGAGACAACAATGTCATCAACAAGCATAATAAGTTATCCAGATAAAGCAAGCACAAAACCAACAGCAATGACTCATGAAAGCACAATTTTTATGCCAACCACAACAGGAGAACCATCAAAACCTACCACCCATGAGGCAACAACTGAAACACCATTGATGACAACTGCTGAAACACCACCAGTGGCAACTCCTAAACAGAAAACTAGTACAACCGCTGAGACAACAATGCAACCAAGTAATCCTGTGAGTAATCCTTCAGATACAACAACAAAAACCCCAAAAAGCACCAACCTTCTGCCAACAACCACAGCCAGTGTTCAAATAACAAGTGATGAGCCATCAACATCTACAATCCATGAGACAACAACTGCATCTGAATCATTCACCTCAACTGGACCAGCAATAAATACTCCAGATATAACAAATGGAAAATCAAATCCAACAACAGCTCAAGAAAGCACAGAGTTTCCACAAACCACAGCCAATGTTCAAATAACAACTGGTGAACCATTAACACTTTCAGTTTACAAAACAACAACTGCAACTGAACCGATCACAACTACTGAACTGACCACTAGAAGACTAGCGGATACAACATTGCAATCAACAAGTCTAAGAAATAGTCAAGAAATTACTACTGAGCCATTAATCCATGAGGAAACAACTGTAAAACCATCAATGACAACTACTGAACTGGAAACTAGTACAACTGCTGAGACAGCAATGCAATCAACAAGTGTAAGTAACCCTCCAGATGCAACAACTGAAAAACCAACAACAAAAACCCCAAAAAGCACCAACCTTCAGCCAACAACCAGTGTTCAAATAAATGGTGAGCCATCAACATCTACAATCCATGAGATAACTGCATCTGAATCATTCACTTCCAGTGGACCAGCAACAAGTACTGCACCTGAGACAAAAATGCAAATAAGTATAAGGAATTCTCCAGATTTAACAACTGGAAAACTGAATCCAACAACAGCTCAAGAAAGCACAACAGTCTTTCCACAAACTACAGCCAGTATTCACACAACAACTGGTAAGTCATCAACACTTTCAGTTCACAAAACAACAACTGTAACTGAACCGATCACAACCACTGAACCGACCTCTAAAAGACCAGCAGAGACAACAGTTCAATCAACAAGTATAAGAAATAATGAAGAAATTACCACTGAGCCATTAATCCACGAGGAAACAACTGTAAAACCACCAATGACAACTACTGAACTGGAAACTAGTACAACTGCTGAGATAGCAATGCAATCAACAAGTGTAAGTAACCGTCCAGATACAACAACTGAAAAACCAACAACAAAAACCCCCAAAAGCCCCAGCCTTCTGCCTACGACTACAGCCAGTGTTCAAATAACTAGTGAGACATCAACATCTACAATCCATGAGACAACAACTGCATCTGAATCATTCACTTTCACTGGACCAGCAACAAGTACTACACCTGAGACAAAAATGCAAACAACTACAAGAAGTACTCCAGATATAACAAATGGAAAATCAAATCCAACAACAGCTCAAGAAAGCACAGCAGAAATTCCACAAACAATGACCAGTGTTCAAATACAAACCAGTGAGCCATTAACACTTTCAGTTCACAAAACAACAACTGTAACTGAACCGATCACAACCACTGAACTGACCTCTAGAAGACCAGCAGAGACAACAATGCAATCAACAAGTATAAGAAATGATCAAGGAACGACTTCATCTTCAGTCCATGAGACAACAACTTTTATGCCAACAGCATCAACTCAACAAAGCACTGTTCTTTTGCCAACAACCTCAGTTAGTGTTAATATAACTACTAAGGACTTATTAACATCTACAAGCCATGAACTGATCACAACCACTGAACTGGCTTCCAGAAGACCAGCAGAGACAACAATGCAATCAACAAGTACAAGAAATGGTCAAGGAATGACTAGTGTGCCATTCATCCATGAGGAAACCACTGTAAAGCCACCATTGACAACTG
The DNA here is from genome assembly GCA_033026305.1 of Cirrhinus molitorella. Classification (NCBI taxonomy): domain Eukaryota; kingdom Metazoa; phylum Chordata; class Actinopteri; order Cypriniformes; family Cyprinidae; genus Cirrhinus; species Cirrhinus molitorella. The sequence continues at coordinate 32,632,984 of CM065120.1, forward strand.
CTGCAGAGGAAATTGGTACAACCGCCGAGACAACAATGCAATCTACAAGTGCAAGTAATCTTCCAGATACAACAACTGAAAAACCAACAACAAAGAACTCAAAAAGCACCAACCTTCTTCCAACAACCACAGTCAGTGGTCAGATAACTGGTGAGCCATCAACATCTACAGTCCATGAGACAACAACTGCATTTGAATCTATTACTTCCACTGGACCAGCAACAAGTACTTCACCTGAGACAAAAATGCAAACAAGTATAAGAAATTCTCCAGATATAACAACGGGAAAATTATATCCAACAACAGTTCAAGAAAGCACAACAGTTTTTCCACAAACCATGACCAGTGTTCAAATAACAACTGGTGAGCCATTAACACTTTCACTTCACAAAACAACAACTGTAACTGAACCCATCACAACCACTCAACTGACTTCTAGAAGACAAGCAGAGACAACAATTCAATCAACAAGTATAAAGAATGGTCAAGAAACAACTTTGGAGCCATTAACATCTACAAGCCATGAACTGATCACAACCACTGAACTGGCTTCCAGAAGACCAGCAGAGACAACAATGCAATCAACAAGTACAAGAAATGGTCAAGGAATGACTAGTGTGCCATTCATCCATGAGGAAACCACTGTAAAGCCACCATTGACAACTGCTGCAGAGGAAATTGGTACAACCGCCGAGACAACAATGCAATCTACAAGTGCAAGTAATCTTCCAGATACAACAACTGAAAAACCAACAACAAAGAACTCAAAAAGCACCAACCTTCTTCCAACAACCACAGTCAGTGGTCAGATAACTGGTGAGCCATCAACATCTACAGTCCATGAGACAACAACTGCATTTGAATCTATTACTTCCACTGGACCAGCAACAAGTACTTCACCTGAGACAAAAATGCAAACAAGTATAAGAAATTCTCCAGATATAACAACGGGAAAATTATATCCAACAACAGTTCAAGAAAGCACAACAGTTTTTCCACAAACCATGACCAGTGTTCAAATAACAACTGGTGAGCCATTAACACTTTCACTTCACAAAACAACAACTGTAACTGAACCCATCACAACCACTCAACTGACTTCTAGAAGACAAGCAGAGACAACAATTCAATCAACAAGTATAAAGAATGGTCAAGAAACAACTTTGGAGCCATTAACATCTACAAGCCATGGACCAATCACAACCACTGAGCTGGCTTCCGGAAGACCAGCAGAGACAACAATGCAATCAACAAGTACAAGAAATGGTCAAGGAATGACTAGTGTGCCATTCATCCATGAGGAAACCACTGTAAAACCACCATTGACAACTGCTGCAGAGGAAATTGGTACAACCGCTGAGACAACAATGCAATCTACAAGTGCAAGTAATCTTCCAGATACAACAACTGAAAAACCAACAACAAAGAACTCAAAAAGCACCAACCTTCTTCCAACAACCACAGTCAGTGGTCAGCTAACTGGTGAGCCATCAACATCTACAGTCCATGAGACAACAACTGCATTTGAATCTATTACTTCCACTGGACCAGCAACAAGTACTTCACCTGAGACAAAAATGCAAACAAGTATAAGAAATTCTCCAGATATAACAACGGGAAAATTATATCCAACAACAGTTCAAGAAAGCACAACAGTTTTTCCACAAACCATGACCAGTGTTCAAATAACAACTGGCGAGCCATTAACACTTTCACATCACAAAACAACAACTGTAACTGAACCCATCACAACCACTCAACTGACTTCTAGAAGACAAGCAGAGACAACAATTCAATCAACAAATATAAAGAATGGTCAAGAAACAACTTTGGAGCCATTAACATCTACAAGCCATGGACCAATCACAACCACTGAGCTGGCTTCCGGAAGACCAGCAGACACAACAATGCAATCAACAAGTGCAAGAAATAGTCAAGGAATGACTAGTGAGCCATTAATCCATGAGGAAACCACTGTAAAACCACCAATGACAACTGCTGCAGAGGAAATTGGTACAACCGCTGAGACAACAATGCAATCTACAAGTGTAAGTAATCTTCCAGATACAACAACTGAAAAACCAACAACAAAAACCCCAAAAAGCCCCAGCCTTCTGCCTATGACTACAGCCAGTGTTCAAATAACTAGTGAGACATCAACATCTACAATCCATGAGACAACAACTGCATCTGAATCATTCACTTCCACTGGACCAGCAACAAGTACTACACCTGAGACAAAAATGCAAACAACTACAAGAAGTACTCCAGATATAACAAATGGAAAATCAAATCCAACAACAGCTCAAGAAAGCACAGCAGAAATTCAACAAACAATGACCAGTGTTCAAATACAAACCAGTGAGCCATTAACACTTTCAGTTCACAAAACAACAACTGTAACTGAACCGATCACAACCACTGAACTGACTTCTAGAAGACCAGCAGAGACAACAATGCAATCAACAAGTATAAGAAATGATCAAGGAACGACTTCATCTTCAGTCCATGAGACAACAACTTTTATGCCAACAGCATCAACTCAACAAAGCACTGTTCTTTTGCCAACAACCTCAGTTAGTGTTAATATAACTACTAAGGACTTATTAACATCTACAAGCCATGAACTGATCACAACCACTGAACTGGCTTCCAGAAGACCAGCAGAGACAACAATGCAATCAACAAGTACAAGAAATGGTCAAGGAATGACTAGTGTGCCATTCATCCATGAGGAAACCACTGTAAAACCACCATTGACAACTGCTGCAGAGGAAATTGGTACAACTGCTGAGACAACAATGCAATCTACAAGTGTAAGTAATCTTCAAGATACAACAACTGAAAAACCAACAACAAAGAACTCAAAAAACACCAACCTTCTTCCAACAACCACAGCCAGTGTTCAAATAACAACTAATGAGCCATCAACATCTACAGTCCATGAGACAACAACTGCATCTGAATCAATTACTTCCACTGAGCCAGCAACAAGTACTTCACCTAAAACAAAAATGCAAATAAGTATAAGAAATTCTCCAGATATAACAACAGGAAAATCATATCCAACAACAGTTCAAGAAAGCACAACAGTTTTTCCACAAACCATGACCAGTGTTCAAATAACAACTGGCGAGTCATTCAGAAGACCAGCAGAGACAACAATGCAATCGACAAGTATAAGAAATGGTCAAGAAATGACCAATCAGCCATTAATTCATGAGGAAACAACTGTAAAACCTCCATTGATGACTACTGCACTGGAAACTAGTACAACTGCTGAAATAACAATGCAATCAACAAGTTTAAGTTATCCTCCAGATACAACTGAAAAGCCATCAACAATGACCCCAAAAAGCACCAGCATTCTGCCAACGACTACAGTCAGTGTTCACATAAATGGTGAGCCATCAACATCTACAATCCATGAGACAACAACTGCATCTGAATCATTCACTTCCACTGGACCAGCAACAAGTACTGCACCTGAGACAAAAATGCAAACAAGTACAAGAAGTACTCCAGATATAACAAATGGAAAATCAAATCCAACAACAGCTCAAGAAAGCACAACAGAAATTCCACAAACAATGACTAGTGTTCAAATACAAACTAGTGAGCCATTAACACTTTCAGTTCACAAAACAACAACTGTAACTGAACCCATCACAACCACTGAACTGACATCTAGAAGACCAGCAGAAATAACAATGCAATCAACAAGTATAAGAAATGGTCAAGAAACAACTCAGCAAAGCACTGTTCTTTTGCCAACAACCTCAGTTAGTGTTAAAATAACTACTGAGGAGTTATCAACGTCTACAAGCCCTGACAGAGCAACAGTAACAGTTCCAGACACAACCAATGGACTTACAGATACATCAGTCGTGTTGCTACCTACAGCCTCGCAACAACCAGTAACCAGTTCATTATCTACAGCTGAACAAACCACCACTACCCATTTCAGCACTACTACCCTAGCACCACTTGATCTTGATCCACCCACAGAGAATGAGGGGTATATTAATCTGCAATTTCGCATAAATCTGGATTTCACACAGGATTATTATGACAAAACAACATATAAATATAAAGAATTGGAAAGAGAAGTAACAACTGAGGTAATGCACTTTTACTTTCTACCAAATTTTGAAGTGAAACATTTCGATTAGAACAATTCAAACACACTGTTGATTGCTTTACTATTTCTTTCAATGTACCTGCAATTTCAATACATAGAGGTATGCTGAATATTCTGCTTATATACAATTCCTGCTCTTTATTTTCTTTTTCAGCTAAATCGAGGATGCAAATCTCAATACCCATTAACGTTCCTGAGATCAACTGTCATTGGTTTTTGGTGAGAAAAGTTAACTTGATTTGGACATTATTAATTTGCTGTTAAAATGAACATGCAATCTTTACATCTGTGAAATGAATTCTTTAAATACTGTATGTGCTAAATATGACTCAGATCAGTTGCCTCGATTTTAATAGTTATGTTAAAAAAAAACATTAATTTATTGATTACTGCCACCAAGTCTGAATTATGAAAAAGAAAAAGTAAAAAAAAAAGACATGTTATACATATTATCATGATTTTAACCACTTTTACTTAAATGACTCAAATGGTCATATAATCATTGAATAAACTGTCATTTATTGAAGCCATGTATTATTCTTAAAATGAAAAGCTGTGCAATGCTGAACATAATTGCAATGCTGCCCCACCAGTGAACTACACACTGCTCAGTTGCACAGCATTAAATTAAATGGTAATGACATTAAAAAAAATAAATAAATAAAATAATAATAATAATAATAACAGTACTCTTTTCCCTTTAGGCCCGGTTCTGTAGGTGTGAACAGTCAGATCATTTTTGAAAACCAGAATGTGGTTCCCAGTACAACAGATATGGCAGAGTCACTGACAGAAACTCTAAGCTCATCCTCTTTAAATGTCATCATATCCAGCATTGTTGCAAGTAAGTACTATATGAAAAAAAATATATATTTATATTTATTGAAGCCAAATTAAACATGGAGAGTTCAGATGCAAAACTTCGTGAAAGCCATCTCAGTCAAAAAATGAGATAATGATATAGTTAAAATCCCAGCCTCAGCCCAATCAGAAGTACCGGTACTTAGGTAGAAACCTATACATCAGAGCCTGATAATAATGCTTTTTTTAAAGAAAGACGTCAGATGAATCTAGAGGCTTTTGCATCTGAACTCTTCATATATACATATAGCATGTTTCCTTTTAGATGCAACGCTACTTATTGTACAGCATTGTTTTGCAAAACAGAATTTCAAAAGGCACCATTAAAATAAAGTGTTACAAGTATGCTTATAAAAACATTACTAGTTTAATATCAAACATATCGAGTGTACGTTTATACCAATACAATAGGTTCTCGAGCTGAAGACACCACAACTGAGAAGCCAACAACCACTCAAGAAAAGACATATCTTTTCACAACCTCAGAAACTCCTCAACACTCAAAGTATACAACTTACAAAACAAGTGTAACAGAACCAGTTGTAACCAATGGAATTAAAACAAGAACACCAGCTGAGACAACAATGCAGGTAACAAATATAAACAATGCACCAGAAATAACAACTGAAGCAACAACAGTCGAAAGCACAACACTTCAGCCAACAATGCAATCAACAACGCTAACAACAACTGGGGAGACATTATTTACAACTCCTGAGACCACAACAGTACCAATCCATGTCACTGAACAGATAACTAGTACACCAACTGAGTCAACAATGAAATTAACAGATATGAATTCTGCAGCTAAAACAACTGAAAAGGGAACAACAATTCATGAGATGACAACTGTAACCAAGCCAGGCACAACCATTGTGATTATCTCTACAAAACCATTTGAAATGACGCAATCAACAAGCATTAGCACATTTGCAGATACAACAATTGAACAAAGCACAAATCTTTTGCCAACAACCTCACCTCATGTATTAAGAACAACTGGTGAGTTATCAACTAAACCAATCACAACAACACCACAGCCAAAAAGTACAATTCCTTCTGCAGACACAACAACTGAAATACACACAACAACAACAACAACAACAACAACATCAACAACAGCAACACAACAAAGTAGTACACTTTTAAAAACAGCTTCAACTACTATTCAGCAATTAACAACTGCAGCCATGAAGACAACAACTTTAACTGAACCCATGACAACCAAATGGAATACACCCCATACAACAACTGAAATGCCAACATCTCAGCAGAGCACCACACCTTTGCTAATGACCTCAGATACTGTTTCAACTTCAACTGGAGGGCCATCAACATTTTCAGCCATTGAGACAACAACTGTAACTCAACCACTCACAGCCACTAGACATACAAAGAGCACTGAAGCTGAGTTTCAGTCAACAAGCATAAGCTTTTCTACAGAGAAAGCAACTCAAACAAGCACTACACTTCTTCCAGAAACCTCATCTATGGTTCAAACAACTACTATTGTGCCATCAACATCTACAACTCTTGAGATAACAACTGTAGATCAAAAACTCACAACAATTGATCTTGAAGGAACTTCTAAATTTACAAGCATAAGCACTTCTGTAGATACAAGAACAGAAAAGCCAACGAGTCTTCTTCTGCCAACAACCTCAGCAACTATACAAGCAATTTCTAGTGAGCCATCAAAATCAACAACTGTAACCCAACCAATAACAACTACTAAACTTTTAAGTACTGAAGCTGAGAAAATGCAGTCAACAAGCAGAACTCCTTCTGCACAAACAGAAGCTGAAATGTTGACAATGAAAGCAACGCAACAAAGTAGTACACTTTTAAAAACAGCTTCAACTACTATTCAGCAATCAACAACTGCAGCCATGAAGACAACAACTTTAACTGAACCCGTGACAACCAAATGGAATACACCCCATACAACAACTGAAATGCCAACATCTCAGCAGAGCACCACACCTTTGCTAATGACCTCAGATACTGTTTCAACTTCAACTGGAGGGCCATCAACATTTTCAGCCATTGAGACAACAACTGTAACTCAACCACTCACAGCCACTAGACATACAAAGAGCACTGAAGCTGAGTTTCAGTCAACAAGCATAAGCTTTTCTACAGAGAAAGCAACTCAAACAAGCACTACACTTCTTCCAGAAACCTCATCTATGGTTCAAACAACTACTATTGTGCCATCAACATCTACAACTCTTGAGATAACAACTGTAGATCAAAAACTCACAACAATTGATCTTGAAGGAACTTCTAAATTTACAAGCATAAGCACTTCTGTAGATGCAAGAACAGAAAAGCCAACGAGTCTTCTTCTGCCAACAACCTCAGCAACTATACAAGCAATTTCTAGTGAGCCATCAAAATCAACAATTGTAACCCAACCAATAACAACTACTAAACTTTTAAGTACTGAAGCTGAGATAATGCAGTCAACAAGCAGAACTCCTTCTGCACAAACAGAAGCTGAAATGTTGACAATGAAAGCAACTCAACAAAGTAGTACATATTTGCCCACATCTTCAGCTACTACTCAAAGATTAAAAGCTGAGCTTTCAACATCTAGTGTCATGGAGACAACAACTTTAACTGAACCACTTACAACCAGTGGAATTGCAACGTTTTTTCATGAAGAGGAAACTTCTGAAATTGCAACAACAGCTCATCAAAGCACTATGTTTTTGCAAACGTCCACATCTATGACTCAAACACAAACTGTTTTGCCAACAAAGTTGACATCCCTTGACACAACAACAGTGAGTGAACCAGTAACAACCACGACAGCACAAATAACGAATGTTGAGCCATCAATGTCTACAACTGTGGAGACAACAGTAACTCAAGATGTTGTGACTGCAAGACAATCAACAAGTACGAGCCCTTCTACTACAACAACATCTGAAATGCCAATAACAACAGCATCAACTCAGCAAAGCACTGTTCTTTTGCCAACAACCTCAATTGGTGTTAAAATGACTACTGAGGAGTCATTAACATCTACAAGCCATGACAGAACAACAGTAACAGATACAGGCACAACCATTGGATATACAGACACAGCAGGCGTGATGCTACCTACAACCTCAGAAAACCCAATTACTAATTCAGTATCTACAGTTAAACAAACCACCACTACCCATTTCAGCACTACCACCCTAGAGCCACTTGATCTTGATCCTCCCACAGAAAATGAGGGGTATATTTATCTACATTTTCGCATAAATCTGGATTTCATACAGGATTATTATGACAAAACAACATATAAATATAAAGAATTGGAAAGAGAAGTAGCAACTGAGGTAATCCACTTTTACTTTTTTTACCCAATTTTGAAGTAAGACATTATGATTAGAACATTCAAAATAAAAGCTGATTGCTTTAACATTTTATTCACTGTACTTGCAATTTCTCTACATGTAGGTATGGCAAATGTTAAGCTTAAATATAGATCAAAACTTTAGTTATACAGTTTCTGCTCTTTATTTGCTTTTTCAGGTAAATCGAGGATGCAAATCTCACTACCCATTTACATTCCAGAGATCTATTGTCATCAGTTTTTGGTGAGAAAATTAACTTGATTTCAGTTTCCTAGGTTTCAATAGCTGTTTGAAAATATTGATTGATTGATTGATTGATTGATTTATTGCCACCCTTTTTCCATTAGGCCTGGTTCTGTAGGTGTGAGCAGTCAGATCATTTTTGGAAACCAGAATGTGGTTCCTAGTACAACAGATATTGCAGAGTCACTGACAGAAACTCTAAGCTCATCCTCTTTAAATGTCATCACATCCAGTATTGTTGCAAGTGAGTAATACATTCCATTTAAAACATTTCTGAAATCTAAAGGTAATATTTATTGAAGCCAAATAGAACATACAACATGCTTCCACAGTAAATATAATAAAAGTATGATTATGAAAATATTATATATAAAATATTATTCTAAAACAAACCAAGTGTACATTTATACTAATACAACAGGTTCTCGAACTGAAGACACCACAACTGTGAAGACAACAACTCCTCAAGACTTGAAGTCTACAACCTACAAAACAAGTGTAACAACTCAAACACAAACTGTTTTGCCACCAAAGTTGACATCCATTGACACAACAACAGTGAGTGAACCAGTAACAACCACGACAGCTCAAATAACAAATGCTAAGCCATCAATGTCTACAACTGTGGAGACAACAGTAACTCAAGATGCTGAGATGGCAAGACAATCAACAAGCACTAGCTCTTCTGCTACCACAACATCTGAAATGCCAATAACAACTCAACAAACCACTACACTATTTCCAACAACCTCATCTACAATTCTTGTGTCCTCACCTTCTACAACCATAACTCAACCAGTAACAACCACTAGATATGAAAGAAGTACTGAAGTTAAGATGAAAGAAACATCAACCAGCACAAGCTACTCTACAGATCCAACAACTGAAATGCACATAGCAACTTTACAAAGCACTATACTACAGACATCCTCATCTACAGCTGAATCCACTAATAGTGTGTCTATTGTGGAGACAAAAGTGACTCAACATGGCACAACATCTGAAATTCAAACAATTAAACCAGCTGCCACAATATTAGATATGGCAATAATAACAGCTCAACAAAGCACTACACTTTTGCCAACAACCTCTTCTTCAGTTCAAACAACAACTGTTCTTCCATCAACATCAGCAAGCACAAGCCCTATTGCAGCCACAGCATCTGAAATTGCAGTAACAACAACCCAAAGAGGCACTATGCTTTTGTCAATGTCAACAACTCTACAGTCAATGCCTGGTAAGCCATCAACATCAACAACTCTTGAGACAACAACTGTAGCTCAAGACATCACAACCACTGGACCTGAAATAACTACTGAAGCTGATGTGACAAAAACATTAACAACCACAAGTCCTTTGGCTGCCACAACATCAGAAATGGCAATAACAACAACTCAAAAACCCACTAAACTTTTGCCAACAACTGCATCTACAGTTCAGTCAACAACTGTTCTTCCAACAACATCGGCAAGCACAAGCCCTGTTACAGCCACAACACCAGAAAATACAGTAACAACAACTCAACCAAGTACTACGCCTTTGCCAACAACATCAACAACTGTTCAGACAATGCTGGGGGAATCATCAACATCAACAAAGCTTGAGGCAATAACTGCATCTACAGTTCAGTCAACAACTGTTCTGCCATCAACATCAGCAAGCACAAGCCCTGTTACAGCAACAACATCTGAAATCGCAGTAACAACAACTCAAAGAGGCACTACGCGTTTGACAACATCAACAACTCTTGAGACAACAACTGTAGCACAAGAGATTACAACTACTGGACATAAAATAGCTACTGAAGCTGATATGACAAAAACATCAACAACCACAAGTCCTTTGGCTGCCACAACACCAGAAATGGCAATAGCTACAACTCAACAAAGCACTACACTTTTGCCAACAACTACATCTACAGTTCAGTCAACAATTGTTCTACCATCAACATCAGCAAGCACAAGCCCTGTTGCTGCTACAACATCTAAAATGCCAGTAACAACTACTCAAATATACACTACACTTTTGCCAGCAACTGCATCTACAGTTCAGTCAACAACTGTTCTTCCATTAGCGTCAGCAAGCACAAGCCCTGTTGCAGCTACAATACCTGAAATGACAGTGAAAACAACTCAGCCAAGTACTATGCCTTGGCCAACAACTGTTCAGACAATGGCGGGGGAATCATCAACATCAACAAGGCTTGAGACAACAACTGCATCGACAGTTCAGTCAACAACTGTTCTACCATCAACCTCAGCAAGCACAAGCCCTGTTGCAGCCACAACATCTGAAATCGCAGTAGCAACAACCCAAAGAGGCACTACGCTTTTGTCAAAGTCAACAACTCTTCAGACAACGCATGATGAGGCATCAACATCATCAACTCTTGAGACAACAACTGTAGCACAAGACATTACAACCACTGGACCTGAAATAGCTACTGAAGCTGATGTGACAAAAACATCAACAACCACAAGTCCTTTGGCTGCCACAACATCAGAAATAGCAATAACAACAACTCAACAAAGCTCTACACTTTTGCCAACAACTGCTTCTACAGGTCAGTCAACAACTGTTCTTCCATCAGCATCAGCAAGCACAAGCCAAACTGCAGCCACAACACCTGAAACAACAGTAACAACGATTCAACCAAGTACTACGCCTTGGCCAACAACATCAACAACTGTTGAGACAATGCCGGGGGAGTCATCAACATCTACAAGGCTTGAGGCAACAACTGCATCTACAGTTCAGTCAACAACTGTTCTACCATCAACATCAGCAAGCACAAGCCCTGTTGCAGCCACAACATCTGAAATTGCAGTAACAACAACTCAAAGAGGCACTACACTTTTGCCAACGTCAACAACTGTTGAGTCAATGTCTGATGAGCCATCAACATCAACAACTCTTAAGCCAACAACTGTAGCCCAAGACATCACAACCACTGGACCTGAAATAACTCCTGAAGCTGATATGACAAAAACATTAATAACCAAAAGTCCTTTGGCTTCCACAACATCAGAAATGGCAATAACAACAACTCAACAAAGCACTACCTTTTTGCCAACAACTGCATCTACAGTTCGGTTAACAACTGTTCTTCCATCAACATCAGCAAGCACAAGCCAAACTGCAGCCACAACACCTGAAACAAAAGTAACAATGAATCAACCAAGTACTACGACTTGGCCAACAACATCAATAACTGTTCAGACAATGCCTGGTGAGCCATCAACATTAACAACTCTTCAGACAACAACTGTACCTCAAGACATCACAACCACTGGACTTGAAATAACTACTGAAGCTGATATCACAAAAACATCAGCAACCACAAGTCTTTTGGCTGCCACATCATCAGAAATGACAATAACTACAACTCAACAAAGCAATACGCTTCTGCCAACAACTGCATCTGCAGTCCAGTCAACAACTGTTCTTCCATCAACGTCAGCAAGCACAAGCCCTGTTGCAGATACAACACCTGAAATGACAGTGAAAACAACTCAGCCAAGTACTATGCCTTGGCCAACAACTGTTCAGACAATGGCGGGGGAATCATCAACATCAACAAGGCTTGAGGCAACAACTGCATCGACAGTTCAGTCAACAACTGTTCTACCATCAACCTCAGCAAGCACAAGCCCTGTTGCAGCCACAATATCTAAAATGCCAGTAACATCTACTCAAATATACACTACACTTTTGCCAGCAACTGCATCTACAGTTCAGTCAACAACTGTTCTTCCATTAGCGTCAGCAAGCACAAGCCCTGTTGCAGCTACAATACCTGAAATGACAGTGAAAACAACTCAGCCAAGTACTATGCCTTGGCCAACAACTGTTCAGACAATGGCGGGGGAATCATCAACATCAACAAGGCTTGAGGCAACAACTGCATCGACAGTTCAGTCAACAACTGTTCTACCATCAACCTCAGCAAGCACAAGCCCTGTTGCAGCCACAACATCTAAAATGCCAGTAACATCTACTCAAATATACACTACACTTTTGCCAACAACTGCATCTACAGTTCAAACAACAGCTGTTCTGCCATCAACATCAGCAAGCACAAGCCCTGTTGTAGCCACAACATCTGAAATCGCAGTAGCAACAACCCAAAGAGGCACTACGCTTTTGTCAAAGTCAGCAACTCTTCAGACAATGCATGATGAGGCATCAACATCATCAACTCTTGAGACAACAACTGTAGCACAAGACATTACAACCACTGGACCTAAAATAGCTACTGAAGCTGATGTGACAAAAACATCAACAACCACAAGTCCTTTGGCTGCCACAACATCAGAAATGGCAATAACAACAACTCAACAAAGCTCTACACTTTTGCCAACAACTGCTTCTACAGGTCAGTCAACAACTGTTCTTCCATCAACATCTGCAAGCACAAGCTCTGTTACAGCCACAACATCTGATATCGCAGTAACAACAACTCAAAGGGGCACTACGCTTTTGTCAATGTCAACAACTCTTCAGACAACGCCTCATGAGCCATCAACATCAACAACTCTTGAGACAACAACTGTAGAACAAGACATTACAACCACTCGACCTGAAATAACTACTGAAGCTGATATGACAAAAACATCAACAACCACAAGTCATTTCGCTGCCACAACATCAGAAGTGGTAATAACAACAGCATCAGCTCAGCAAAGCACTGTTCTTTTGCCAACAACCTCAATTGGTGTTAAAATGACTACTGAGGAGTCATTAAAATCTACAAGCCATGACAGAACAACAGTAACAAATACAGGCACAACCATTGGATATACAGACACAGCAGGCGTGATGCTACCTACAACCTCAGAAAACCCAATTACTAATTCAGTATCTACAGTTAAACAAACCACCACTACCCATTTCAGCACTACCACCCTAAAGCCACTTGATCTTGATCCTCCCACAGAAAATGAGGGGTATATTTATCTACATTTTCGCATAAATCTGGATTTCATACAGGATTATTATGACAAAACAACATATAAATATAAAGAATTGGAAAGAGAAGTAGCAACTGAGGTAATGCACTTTTACTTTTTTTACCCAATTTTGAAGTAAGACATTATGATTAGAACATTCAAAATAAAAGCTGATTGCTTTAACATTTTATTCACGGTACTTGCAATTTCTCTACATGTAGGTATGGCAAATGTTTAGCTTAAATATAGATCAAAACTTTAGTTATACAGTTTCTGCTCTTTATTTGCTTTTTCAGGTAAATCGAGGATGCAAATCTCACTACCCATTTACATTCCAGAGATCAATTGTCATCAGTTTTTGGTGAGAAAATTAACTTGATTTCAGTTTCCTAGGTTTCAATAGCTGTTTGAACAGATTGATTGATTGATTGATTGATTGATTAATGCCACCCTTTTTCCGTTAGGCCTGGTTCTGTAGGTGTGAGCAGTCAGATCATTTTTGGAAACCAGAATGTGGTTCCCAGTACAACAGATATTGCAGAGTCACTGACAGAATCTCTAAGCTCATCCTCTTTAAATGTCATCACATCCAGTATTGTTGCAAGTGAGTAATACATTCCATTTAAAACATTTCTGAAATCTAAAGGTAATATTTATTGAAGCCAAATAGAACATACAGCATGCTTCCACAGTAAATATAATAAAAGTATGATTATGAAAATATTATATATAAAATATTATTCTAAAACAAACCAAGTGTACATTTATACTAATACAACAGGTTCTCGAACTGAAGACACCACAACTGTGAAGACAACAACTCCTCAAGACTTGAAGTCTACAACCTACAAAACAAGTGTAACAACTCAAACACAAACTGTTTTGCCATCAAAGTTGACATCCATTGACACAACAACAGTGAGTGAACCAGTAACAACCACGACAGCTCAAATAACAAATGCTAAGCCATCAATATCTACAACTGTGGAGACAACAGTAACTCAAGATGCTGAGATGGCAGGACAATCAACAAGCACTAGCTCTTCTGCTACCACAACATCTGAAATGCCAATAACAACTCAACAAACCACTACACTATTTCCAACAACCTCATCTACAATTCTTGTGTCCTCACCTTCTACAACTCTTGAAAAAACAACCATAACTCAACCAGTAACAACCACTAGATATGAAAGAAGTACTGAAGTTAAGATGAAAGAAACATCAACCAGCACAAGCTACTCTACAGATCCAACAACCGAAATGCACATAGCAACTTTACAAAGCACTATACTACAGACATCGTCAACTACGGCTGAATCCACTAATAGTGTGTCTATTGTGGAGACAAAAGTGACTCAACATGGCACAACATCTGAAATACAAACAATTAAACCAGCTGCCACAATATCAGATATGGCAATAATAACAACTCAACAAAGCACTACACTTTTGCCAACAACCTCTTCTTCGTTTCAAACAACAAGTGTTCTTCCATCAACATCAGCAAGCACAAGCCCTATTGCAGCCACAGCATCTGAAATTGCAGTAACAACAACCCAAAGAGGCACTATGCTTTTGTCAACGTCAGCAACTCTACAGTCAATGCCTGGTAAGCCATCAACATCAACAACTCTTGAGACAACAACTGTAGCTCAAGACATCACAACCACTGGACCTGAAATAACTACTGAAGCTGATATGACAAAAACATTAACAACCACAAGTCCTTTGGCTGCCACAACATCAGAAATGGCAATAACAACAACTCAAAAACCCACTAAACTTTTGCCAACAACTGCATCTACAGTTCAGTCAACAACTGTTCTTCCAACAACATCAGCAAGCACAAGCCCTGTTACAGCCACAACACCAGAAATTACAGTAACAACAACTCAACCAAGTACTACGCCTTTGCCAACAACATCAACAACTGTTCAGACAATGCCGGGGGAATCATCAACATCAACAAAGCTTGAGACAACAACTGCATCGACAGTTCAGTCAACAACTGTTCTGCCATCAACATCAGCAAGCACAAGCCCTGTTACAGCAACAACATCTGAAATCGCAGTAACAACAACTCAAAGAGGCACTACGCGTTTGACAACATCAACAACTCTTGAGACAACAACTGTAGCACAAGAGATTACAACTACTGGACATAAAATAGCTACTGAAGCTGATATGACAAAAACATCAACAACCACAAGTCCTTTGGCTGCCACAACACCAGAAATGGCAATAGCTACAACTCAACAAAGCACTACACTTTTGCCAACAACTACATCTACAGTTCAGTCAACAATTGTTCTACCATCAACATCAGCAAGCACAAGCCCTGTTGCTGCTACAACATCTAAAATGCCAGTAACAACTACTCAAATATACACTACACTTTTGCCAGCAACTGCATCTACAGTTCAGTCAACAACTGTTCTTCCATTAGTGTCAGCAAGCACAAGCCCTGTTGCAGCTACAATACCTGAAATGACAGTGAAAACAACTCAGCCAAGTACTATGCCTTGGCCAACAACTGTTCAGACAATGGCGGGGGAATCATCAACATCAACAAGGCTTGAGACAACAACTGCATCGACAGTTCAGTCAACAACTGTTCTACCATCAACCTCAGCAAGCACAAGCCCTGTTGCAGCCACAACATCTAAAATGCCAGTAACATCTACTCAAATATACACTACACTTTTGCCAGCAACTGCATCTACAGTTCAAACAACAGCTGTTCTGCCATCAACATCAGCAAGCACAAGCCCTGTTGTAGCCACAACATCTGAAATCGCAGTAGCAACAACCCAAAGAGGCACTACGCTTTTGTCAAAGTCAACAACTCTTCAGACAACGCATGATGAGGCATCAACATCATCAACTCTTGAGACAACAACTGTAGCACAAGACATTACAACCACTGGACCTAAAATAGCTACTGAAGCTGATGTGACAAAAACATCAACAACCACAAGTCCTTTGGCTGCCACAACATCAGAAATAGCAATAACAACAACTCAACAAAGCTCTACACTTTTGCCAACAACTGCTTCTACAGGTCAGTCAACAACTGTTCTTCCATCAGCATCAGCAAGCACAAGCCAAACTGCAGCCACAACACCTGAAACAACAGTAACAACGATTCAACCAAGTACTACGCCTTGGCCAACAACATCAACAACTGTTCCAACAATGCCGGAGAAGTCATCAACGTCAACAAGGCTTGAGACAACAACTGCATCTACAGTTCAGTCAACAACTGTTGTACTATCAACATCTGCAAGCACAAGCCCTGTTGCAGCCACAACATCTGAAATCGCAGTAACAACAACCCAAAGAGGCACTATACTTTTGTCAACATCAACAACTCTCCAGACAACGCCTGTTGAGGCATCAACATCAACAACTTTTAAGACAAAAACTGTAGCACAAGACATCACAACCGCTGGACCTGAAATAACTACTGAAGCTGATATGACAAAAACAACCACTAGTCCTTTGGCTGCCACAACATCAGAAATGGCAATAACAACAACTCAACAAAGCACTACCTTTTTGCCAACAACTGCATCTACAGTTCAGTCAACAACTGTTCTAACATCAACATCAGCATCCACAAGTCCTGTTGCAGCCACAACATCTGAAATTGCAGTAACAACAACTCAAAGAGGCACTACACTTTTGCCAACGACAACAACTGTTGATTCAATGTCTAGTGAGCCATCAACATCAACAACTCTTGAGCCAACAACTGTAGCTCAAGACATCACAACCACTGGACCTGAAATAACTACTGAAGCTGATATGACAAAAACAACCACTAGTCCTTTGGCTGCCACAACATCAGAAATGGCAATAGCAACAACTCAACAAAGCACTACACTTTTGCCAACAACTGCATCTACAGTTCAGTCAACAACTGTTTTTCCATCAGCATCAGCAAGCACAAGCCCTGTTGCAGCCACAACATCTGAAACAACAGTAACAACGACTCAACCAAGTATTACACCTTGGCCAACAACATCAACAACTGTTCAGACAATGCCGGGGGAGTCATCAACATCAACAAGGCTTGAGGCAACAACTGCACCTACAGTTCAGTCAACAACTGTTCTACCATCAACATCAGCAAGCACAAGTCCTGTTGCGGCCACAGCATCTGAAATTGCAGTAACAACAACTCAAAGAGGCACTACACTTTTGCCAACGTCAACAACTGTTGAGTCAATGTCTGATGAGCCATCAACATCAACAACTCTTAAGCCAACAACTGTAGCCCAAGACATCACAACCACTGGACCTGAAATAACTCCTGAAGCTGATATGACAAAAACATTAATAACCAAAAGTCCTTTGGCTTCCACAACATCAGAAATGGCAATAACAATAACTCAACAAAGCATTACCTTTTTGCCAACAACTGCATCTACAGTTCGGTTAACAACTGTTCTTCCATCAACATCAGCAAGCACAAGCCAAACTGCAGCTACAACACCTGAAACAAAAGTAACAATGAATCAACCAAGTACTACGACTTGGCCAACAACATCAATAACTGTTCAGACAATGCCTGGTGAACCATCAACATTAACAACTCTTCAGACAACAACTGTACCTCAAGACATCACAACCACTGGACTTGAAATAACTACCAAAGCTGATATCACAAAAACATCAGCAACCACAAGTCTTTTGGCTGCCACATCATCAGAAATGACAATAACTACAACTCAACAAAGCAATACACTTCTGCCAACAACTGCATCTGCAGTCCAGTCAACAACTGTTCTTCCATCAACGTCAGCAAGCACAAACCCTGTTGCAGATACAACACCTGAAATGACAGTAACAACTACTCAACCAAGTACTACGCCTTGGCCAACAACATCAACAACTGTTCCAACAATGCCGGAGAAGTCATCAACATCAACAAGGCTTGAGACAACAACTGCATCTACAGTTCAGTCAACAACTGTTGTACTATCAACATCTGCAAGCACAAGCCCTGTTGCAGCCACAACATCTGAAATCGCAGTAACAACAACCCAAAGAGGCACTATACTTTTGTCAACATCAACAACTCTCCAGACAACGCCTGTTGAGGCATCAACATCAACAACTTTTGAGACAACAACTGTAGCTCAAGACATCACAACCGCTGGACCTGAAATAACTACTGAAGCTGATATGACAAAAACAACCACTAGTCCTTTGGCTGCCACAACATCAGAAATGGCAATAACAACAACTCAACAAAGCACTACCTTTTTGCCAACAACTGCATCTACAGTTCAGTCAACAACTGTTCTTCCATCAGCATCAGCAAGCACAAGCCCTGTTGCAGCCACAACATCTGAAACAACAGTAACAGCAACTCAACCAAGTACTACACCTTGGCCAACAACATCAACAAATGTTCAGACAATGCCGGGGGAGTCATCAACGTCAACAAGGCTTGAGACAACAACTGCATCTACAGTTCAATCAACAACTGTTCTAACATCAACATCAGCATCCACAAGTCCTGTTGCAGCCACAACATCTGAAATTGCAGTAACAACAACTCAAAGAGGCACTACACTTTTGCCAACGACAACAACTGTTGATTCAATGTCTAGTGAGCCATCAACATCAACAACTCTTGAGCCAACAACTGTAGCTCAAGACATCACAACCACTGGACCTGAAATAACTACTGAAGCTGATATGACAAAAACAACCACCAGTCCTTTGGCTGCCACAACATCAGAAATGGCAATAGCAACAACTCAACAAAGCACTACACTTTTGCCAACAACTGCATTTACAGTTCAGTCAACAACTGTTTTTCCATCAGCATCAGCAAGCACAAGCCCTGTTGCAGCCACAACATCTGAAACAACAGTAACAACGACTCAACCAAGTACTACACCTTGGCCAACAACATCAACAACTGTTCAGACAATGCCGGGGGAGTCATCAACATCAACAAGGCTTGAGGCAACAACTGCACCTACAGTTCAGTCAACAACTGTTCTACCATCAACATCAGCAAGCACAAGTCCTGTTGCGGCCACAGCATCTGAAACAACAGTAACAACGACTCAACCAAGTACTACACCTTGGCCAACAACATCAACAACTGTTCAGACAATGCCGGGGGAGTCATCAACATCAACAACTCTTGAGCCAACAACTGTAGCACAAGACATCACAACCACTGGACCTGAAATAACTACTGAAGCTGATATGACAAAAACATTAACAACCACAAGTCCTTTGGCTGCCACAACATCAGAAATGGCAATAACAACAACTCAACAAAGCACTAACTTTTTGCCAACAACTGCATCTACAGTTCAGTCAACAACTGTTCTTCCATCAACATCAGCAAGCACAAGCCAAACTGCAACCACAACACCTGAAACGAAAGTAACAATGAATCAACCAAGTACTACGCCTTGGCCAACAACATCAACAACTGTTCCGACAATGCAGGAGAAGTCATCAACGTCAACAAGGCTTGAGACAACAACTACATCTACAGTTCAGTCAACAACTGTTGTACTATCAACGTCTGCAAGCACAAGCCCTGTTGCAGCCACAACATCTGAAATGCCAGTAACAACTACTCAATTATACAATACACTTTTGCCAACAACTGCATCTACAATTCAAAGAACAACTCTTATGCCATCAACATTGACAAGCACAAGCCCTTTTGCAGCCACAACACCTGAAATTACAGTAACAACCAATCAACCAAGAACTACACCTTTCCTAATAACATCAACAACTATTCATACAATGCCTGGTGAGCCATCAACATTAACTTCTCTTGACACAACAACTGTAAGTCAAGACATCACAACAACTAGACGTGAAATAACTACTAAAACTGATATGACAAAAACATCAACAACCTCAAGTCCTTTGGCTGCCACAACATCTGAAATGGCAATAACAACAACTCAACAAAGCACTACACTTATACCAACAACCTCCTCTACGGTTCAAAATACAGATATGCCATCAACATCAGCAAGCACAAGCGCTGTTGCAGCCACAACATTGAAAAATGCAGTAACAACAACTCAAAGCGGGACTACGGTTTTGTCAACATTAACAACTTTTCAGACAATGCCTGGTGAGACATCAACATTAACAAGTCCTGACACAACAACTGTAACTAAAGACATCACAACTACTCTACCTGAAATAACTTCTGAAGCTGATATGATAAAAACCTCAACAACCACAGGTCCTTTGGCTGCCACAACATTAGAAATGCTAATAACAACATCTCGACAATCCACTACGATTTTGCCAACAACCTTCCCTTCAGTTCAAACAACAACTGTTCTTCCATCAACATCAACAAGCACAAGCCATGTTGCAGCCACATCTGAAATGACAGTAGCAACTACTCAACCAAGTACTACACCTTGGCCAACAACTGTTCAGACGATGTCTGGTGAGCCATCAACATTAACAACTCTTAAGACAACAACTGTATCTCTAGACATGAAAACCAGTGGACCTGAAATAACTACTGAAGCAGATATGACAAAAACATCAACAACCGCAAGTTCTTTGGCTGCCACAACATCTGAAATGCCAACAACATTAACTGTTCAACAAAGCACTACGATTTTGCCAAAAACCTCATCTGTAGTTAAAACATTAACTGTGGTGCCATCAACACCTATAAGCACAAGACCTTCAGAAGCCACAACATATGAAATCCTAATAACAACAAGTCCAAGTACTACAATTTTGCAAACAACTGCTCAGACATTTACAGTACCTAATGATATCACAACCACTGGACCCAAGTTATCTACTGAAGATGATGTGACAAAAACTGAATCACAGCAATCAACTAGTACAAGCTTTTCTAGAGAAACAACTGAAATACAAAAAACAGCAACTACACTTTTGTCAACATCATCTACTACTGAAAGGTCCACAACTCAATTCACCACCCTTGCATCTCTTGATCCTCCTACAGAAAATGAGGGTTATATTTATATAAAATTCAAATTGGTGCTGGAATTTCTACAAGATTATTTTGATAAAAAAACATCTAAATATAAATTGCTGGAAAGAAACATAACAACAGAGGTAATTCATTGTTTTTTCACATCAAATTTTAAAATGAAACATCAAAAAAAATCTAAGACACTATTTGAATAATGTAACTGTTGTTACTAATATAGAACATACTGCTTAATTCTCATGTGTGTGTTTTACTGCACATTTGCAGCTTAATCGAGGATTCAAGCTCAAATACCCTTCAACCTTCCAGAGATCCATTATCATCCATTTTAGGTGAGATAAGCAAACATAAAGAAATAATTTACTGTGCTGCATTCATACAGTACTTTGTGAATTTGAATAATGTTTTTTTTTAAGTTGAAAAAATGAAGTATTACTAAATGTATAACTAATTAAAGTAACTATTACAGCACATAAACATTACAACATGAACCATTGGGACTAATCACCCAGTCAAATAGTATTTTTTGAGCAAATGGCTGGATATACGTAATCCTCATTACATGACTACTTGCCACATATGATAATTATTGGACATGTTTACCAGGTTTATGGGCAATTAGGTTAATGTCATGGCAATTATAAAAAAAATACCAACTGCTTTTTCCCTTTAATCATTAGGCCTGGCTCTGTAGAGGTGTTAAGTCAGATAATTTTTGAAAACAAGACGCACCCTGATGAATACGACATGGAACAGACATTTGAAGAAGGTCTTGATGAATCTGTTTTCTTCTTAAATGTCATCAGATCCAGCATTGTTGCTTGTAAGTATAATATTCTTTTAGTATAACATGACAAACATGATTATTTTTGGCCTTTTACTTGATTTTTATTTGTGTGTATATTGCAAGGGTGTCCAATAATGCTCCTGGAGGGTGAACATCCTGCAGAGTTCAGCTCCAACCAGCTCCAGACCTTAATTAGCTGGTACATGTGTATTTAAATAGGTTTGATCTAAACTCTGCAGGACATAGGCCCTGCAGGAACAGGTGTGGACACCACTGATAGTGATAGACAAAGTTACCTTTAAGTGACATTGTAATTCTTCTCCATCACGATTAATCGTGACTTTAAAGTTTTTAATTCTACTTTTATATTGCAATTTCACATTCATGATTCAAATTATTGTAGATACAACATGAAGAACGTATATATTTATAATATTTGTTTAATGCCATCTTTTTTTATGACTGAAGGTAAGTATCACTCATTCCAAATGATGTCTCTATTTTCCCCCCTAATATTTAACCACGGTATATAAACATTCAACATTACAGTATAATATGAGAGCTATCACTTTAACATTTATTAGACTTAAAAATTCTAACTTATGTAACTTTGAAACAATCTTCACATAAAGACGCTCTGCACATCTAAATAAACACAATTCTTTAGAAGTCGTGAGTGCCTAGCCCCGCCTATGCGTTAATTGCATTACATATTTTTTACGTGTTAAAATGAAAATAGTAATCGCCTGCGTTAACGCACTAATTTTGACACCGCTAGTCTTAAGTAAATGTAAACAGTTGGGAGAAAATTGAATGTAAGTATATTAGAACTGTACATTAGGGCTTAACGTAACAGCAGGCTAATACACCTGCTGCTGTCCGTGTCCTTAATGTGAATCAACAATAATGTTAATTTTGTCATCACCCAACCCTCACTCTTATACATCAAAAGATGAAAGACAAAAAGATTCCTCATGTCATGAAACATTAAAAAAAAAAAAAACATGCTGCCAGCTGAAGATAATGAGGAAACGTCTACATAAGAACATACATGTGTCCCGCTCACTCCAAAGTCTAAACTCCAAGCTCCAAGGGCTCTGTCCTTTGAAGGGAGTAGGGCATAGGAATGATCACTTTCATTTGGAATTAACCTGTGAACCGTTCAATACGAATATGCGTATCGTTACATCCCTAATATATGTATATAGAATAATACAAATTATTTACTAAAATCTATTTGCGGACATGTCCAACAGATGCAGAACGTCAGGCTACCACAACTGAAGAGACGACAACAACATCTCAACTTACCTCAGTTTCTGAAATGCCAGCAACAACTCAACGCACCACATTTTTGCCAGAGACTTTATCCACAATTCAAACAACTGTTTTGCCATCAACTTCGACAAGCCATGATGCTACAACAACACCTGAAATGCCAACAACAACTCAAAGCACTACAGTTTTGCCAACGACATCTTCTACGGTTCAAACAACAATTGTTCTGCCATCAGCTTCTACAAGCACAACCAATGATGCTGCAACAACATCTGAAATGACAGCAACAAATAAACAAATCACTGCGCTTTTCCCAACAACATCAACAGTTCAAACAACATCCGTTTTGCTTTCAACTTCTACAAGCACAAACGATGATGCTGCAACCACATCTGAAATGCCAATAACAACAACGCAACAAAGCACTACGCTTTTGCCAGCAACATCATCTATGATTGAAACAACAACCGTTTTGCCATCAACTTATACAAGCACAGCCAATTATCTTGTGACAACATCTGAAATGCCAACAACAACAACAACCCAACAAAGCACTACGCTTTTGCCAACAACATCATCTACACTTCAAACAACATCCATTTTGCCTTCAACTTCTACAAGCACAAGCCAAGATTCTGCAACAACATCTGAAATGTCAACAACAGCAACTCAACAAAGCACTACACTTTTGCTATCAACATCTACGATTGAAACAACTTTTTTGCAATCAACTTCTACAAGCACAACCAATGATGCTGTCACAACACCTGAAATGCCAATAACAACAACTCAAAGCAGTACAGTTTTGGCAACAAAATCATCTACGGCTCCAGCAACAACCATTTTACCATCAACTTTTACAAGTACAAGCAATGAAGCTACAACAACATCTGAAATGTCAACAACAAATCAACAAAGCGCTACGCTTTTGCCAGCAACATCATCTACGATTGAAACAACAACAGTTTTGCCATCAACTTATACAAGCACAACCAATTATCTTGTGACAACATCTGAAATGCCAACAACAACAACAACAACAACAACAACAACAACTCAACAAAGCACTACGCTTTTGCCAACAACATCATCTACACTTCAAACAACATCTATTTTGCCTTCAACTTCTACAAGCCATGATACTGCAACAATTTCTGAAATATCAACAACAGCTCAAGGCACTATACTTTTGCCAACAACATCATCTATGATTGAAAAAACTGTTTTGCCATCAACTTCTACAAGCACAACCAATGATGCTGTCACAACACCTAAAATGCCAATAACAACAACTCAAAGCACTATGCTTTTGTCAACAAAATCATCTATGGCTCCAACAACAACCGCTTTGCCATCAACTTCTACAAGTACAAGCACTGAAGCTACAACAACATCTGAAATGCCAACAACTCGAAGTACTACACTTTTGCCAACATCATCTACTGTTCAAACAACTGTTTTGCCATCAACCTCTACAAGTACAAGCAATAATGGTGCAACAACATCTGAAATGCCAACAACAACAACAACTCAAAGCACTACGCTTTTGTCAACAACATCATCTACACTTCAAACAACATCTATTTTGCCTTCGACTTCTACAAGCCATGAATCTGCAACATCTGAAATGCCAACAACAACAACTCAACAAAGCACTACGGCTTTGCTAACAACATCATCTACGATTGAAACAACTGTTTTGCCATCAACTTCTACAAGCACAACCAATGATGCTACAACAATATCTGAAATGCCATCAACAACTCAAAGTACTATGCTTTTGCCAACATCAACAGTTCAAACAACATCCGTTTTGCCTTCACCTTCTACAAGCGCAAACAATGATGCTGCAACCACATCTGACATACCAATAACAACAACGCAACAAAGCACTACGCTTTTGCCAACAACATCATCTACACTTCAAACAACATCTATTTTGTCTTCAGCTTCTACAAGCCGTGATGCTGCAACAATATCCGAAATGTCAACAACAGCTCAAGACACGATACTTTTGCCAACAACATCATTTACGATTGAAACAACTGTTTTGCCATCAACTTCTACAAGCACAAGCAATGAAGCTACAACAACATCTGAAATGTCAACAACAACAAATCAACAAAGCACTACGCTTTTGCCAGCAACATCATCTACGATTGAAACAACAACAGTTTTGCCATCAACTTATACAAGCACAACCAATTATCTTGTGACAACATCTGAAATGCCAACAAGAACAACAACAACAACAACTCAACAAAGCACTACGCTTTTGCCAACAACATCATCTACACTTCAAACAACATCTATTTTGCCTTCAACTTCTACAAGCCATGATACTGCAACAATATCTGAAATGTCAACAACAGCTCAAGGCACTATACTTTTGCCAACAACATCATCTATGATTAAAACAACTGT
This sequence comes from Cirrhinus molitorella, assembly GCA_033026305.1. Taxonomy (NCBI): domain Eukaryota; kingdom Metazoa; phylum Chordata; class Actinopteri; order Cypriniformes; family Cyprinidae; genus Cirrhinus; species Cirrhinus molitorella. The sequence goes on from CM065120.1 coordinate 32,659,001, forward strand.
TTTGCCATCAACTTCTACAAGCACAACCAATGATGCTGTCACAACACCTGAAATGCCCATAACAACATCTCAAAGCACTACGCTTTTGTCAACAAAATCATCTATGGCTCCAACAACAACCGCTTTGCCATCAACTTCTACAAGTACAAGCACTGAAGCTACAACAACATCTGAAATGCCAACAACAACTCGAAGTACTACACTTTTGCCAACATCATCTACTGTTCAAACAACTGTTTTGCCATCAACCTCTACAAGTACAAGCAATAATGGTGCAACAACATCTGAAATGCCAACAACAACAACAACAACAACAACAACTCAAAGCACTACGCTTTTGTCAACAACATCATCTACGTTTCAAACAACAACCGTTCTGCCATCAACTTCTACAAGCACAAGCATTGATGCTGCAACTACATCTGAAATGCCAACAACAACAACAACTCAAAGCACTACGCTTTTGTCAACAACATCATCTGCACTTCAAACAACATCTATTTTGCCTTCGACTTCTACAAGCCATGAATCTGCAACATCTGAAATGCCAACGACAACAACTCAACAAAGCACTACGGCTTTGCTAACAACATCATCTACGATTGAAACAACTGTTTTGCCATCAACTTCTACAAGCACAACCAATGATGCTACAACAATATCTGAAATCCCATCAACAACCCAAAGTACTATGCTTTTGCCAACATCAACAGTTCAAACAACATCCGTTTTGCCTTCACCTTCTACAAGCGCAAACAATGATGCTGCAACCACATCTAACATACCAATAACAACAACGCAACAAAGCACTACGATTTTGCCAACAACATCATCTACACTTCAAACAACATCTATTTTGTCTTCAGCTTCTACAAGCCGTGATGCTGCAACAATATCCGAAATGTCAACAACAGCTCAAGACACGATACTTTTGCCAACAACATCATCTACGATTGAAACAACTGTTTTGCCATCAACTTCTACAAGCACAACCAATGATGCAAAAACAACAACTCAAAGCACTACGCTTTTGTCAACAAAATCATCTATGGCTCCAACAACAACCATTTTGTCATCAACTTCTACAAGTACAAGCACTGAAGCTACAACAACATCTGAAATGCCAACAACAACTCGAAGTACTACACTTTTGCCAACATCATCTACTGTTCAAACAACTGTTTTGCCATCAACCTCTACAAGTATAAGTAATAATGGTGCAACAACATCTGAAATGCCAACAACAACAACAACTCAAAGCACTACGCTTTTGTCAACAACATCATCTACGTTTCAAACAACAACCGTTCTGCCATCAACTTCTACAAGCACAAGCATTGATGCTGCAACCACATCTGAAATGCCAACAACAACAACTCAAAGCACTACGCTTTTGTCAACAACATCATCTACACTTCAAACAACATCTATTTTGCCTTCGACTTCTACAAGCCATGAATCTGCAACATCTGAAATGCCAACAACAACAACTCAACAAAGCACTACGGCTTTGCTAACAACATCATCTACGATTGAAACAACTGTTTTGCCATCAACTTCTACAAGCTCAACCAATGATGCTACAACAATATCTGAAATGCCATCAACAACTCAAAGTACTACACTTTTGCCAACATCAACAGTTCAAACAACATCCGTTTTGCCTTCACCTTCTACAAGCGCAAACAATGATGCTGCAACCACATCTGACATACCAATAACAACAACGCAACGAAGCACTATGCTTTTGCCAACAACATCATCTACGTTTCAAACAACAACCGTTCTGCCATCAACTTCTACAAGCACAAGCAATGAAGCTGTAATAACATCTGAAATGCCAACAACAACAACAACAACAACAACAACAACAACAACAACTCAAAGCACTACGCTTTTGTCAACAACATCATCTACGTTTCAAACAACAACCATTCTGCCATCAACTTCTACAAGCACAAGCATTGATGCTGCAAACACATCTGAAATGCCAACAACAACAACTCAAAGCACTACGCTTTTGTCAACAACATCATCTACACTTCAAACAACATCTATTTTGCCTTCAGCTTCTACAAGCCATGATGCTGCAACAATATCCGAAATGTCAACAACAGCTCAAGGCACTATGCTTTTGCCAACAACATCATCTACGATTGAAACAACTGTTTTGCCATCAACTTCTACAAGCACAACCAATAATGCTGTCACAACACCTGAAATGCCAATAACAACAACTCAAAGCAATATGTTTTTGACAACAAAATCATCTATGGCTCCAGCAACAACCATTTTACCATCAACTTCTACATATACAAGCAATGAAGCTACAACAACATCTCAAATGCCAACAACAACAAATCAACAAAGCACTACGGTTTTGCCAACATCATCATCTACAACTGAAACAACTGTTTTGCCATCAACTTCTACAAGCACAACCAATGATGCAAAAACAACAACTCAAAGCACTACGCTTTTGTCAACAAAATCATCTATGGCTCCAACAACAACCATTTTGCCATCAACTTCTACAAGCACAAGCATTGATGCTGCAACCAAATCTGAAATGCCAACAACAACAACTCAAAGCACTACGCTGTTGTCAACAACATCATCTACACTTCAAACAACATCTATTTTGCCTTCAGCTTCTACAAGCCATGATGCTGCAACAATATCCCAAATGTCAACAACAGCTCAAGGCACTATACTTTTGCCAACAACATCATCTACGATTGAAACAACTGTTTTGCAATCAACTTCTACAAGCTCAACCAATGATGCTACAACAATATCTGAAATGCCATCAACAACTCAAAGTACTACACTTTTGCCAACATCAACAGTTCAAACAACATCCGTTTTGCCTTCACCTTCTACAAGCGCAAACAATAATGCTGCAACCACATCTGACATACCAATAACAACAACGCAACAAAGCACTATGCTTTTGCCAACAACATCATCTACACTTCAAACAACATCTATTTTGCCTTCAGCTTCTACAAGCCATGATGCTGCAACAATATCCGAAATGTCAACAACAGCTCAAGGCACTATACTTTTGCCAACAACATCATCTACGATTGAAACAACTGTTTTACCATCAACTTCTACAAGCACAACCAATAATGCTGTCACAACACCTGAAATGCCAATAATAACAACTCAAAGCAGTACGTTTTTGACAACAAAATCATCTATGGCTCCAGCAACAACCATTTTACCATCAACTTCTACATATACAAGCAATGAAGCTACAACAACATCTCAAATGCCAACAACAACAAATCAACAAAGCACTACGGTTTTGCCAACATCATCATCTACAATTGAAACAACTGTTTTGCCATCAACTTCTACAAGCACAACCAATGATGCAAAAACAACAACTCAAAGCACTATGCTTTTGTCAACAAAATCATCTATGGCTCCAGCAACAACCATTTTACCATCAACTTCTACAAGTACAAGCACTGAAGCTACAACAACATCTGAAATGCCAACAACAACTCGAAGTACTACACTTTTGCCAACATCATCTACTGTTCAAACAACTGTTTTGCCATCAACCTCTACAAGTACAAGCAATAATGGTGCAACAACATCTGAAATGCCAACAACAACTCAAAGCACTACGCTTTTGTCAACAACATCATCTACACTTCAAACAACATCTATTTTGCCTTCGACTTCTACAAGCCATGAACCTACAACATCTCAAATGCCATCAACAACTCAAAGTACTACGCTTTTGCCAACATCAACAGTTCAAACAACATTCGTTTTGCCTTCAACTTCTACAAGCACAACCAATGATGCTGTGACAACATCTGAAATGCCAACAACATCAGCTGTTCAACAAAGCACTACACTTTTGGCAACAACCTCATCTGTAGTTAAAACATCAACTGTGATGCCATCAACACCTCTAAGCACAAGACCTTTAGAAGCCACGACATCTGAAATGGCAAGAACAACTAAACAAAGCAACATGTTTTTGTCAACAAACACAAGCCCTCTTGTAGCCACAACATATGAAATCCCAATAACAACAAGTCCAAGTACTACAATTTTGCAAACAACTGCTCAGACATTTACAGTAGCTAATGATATCACAACCACTGGACCCAAGTTATCTACTGAAGATGATATGACAAAAACAGAGCAATTAACAAGCACAGGCCATTTTTCAGCCATAACATCTGAAATGGCAACAAGAACAAATTACTATAGCACTATGTTTTTGCCAACAATGTCAACAACAGTTCAGACAAAGATTGATCAACCATCAACAACAAGTCTTGAGACAACAACTGTAACTCAACAAGTCACAGCCACTGGACCTGAAACAAACACTAAAACTGAATCACAGCAATCAACAAGTACAAGCTTTTCTAGAGAAACAACTGAAATACAGAAAACAGCAACTACACTTTTGTCAACATCATCTACTACTGAAAAGTCCACAACTCAGTTGACCACCCTCGCATCTCTTGATCCCCCTACAGAAAATGAGGGTTATATTTATTTAAAATTCAAGTTGGTGCTGGAATTTCTACAAGATTATTTTGATAAAAAAACATCTAAATATAAATTGCTGGAAAGAAACATAACAACAGAGGTAATTCATTGTTTTTTCACATCAAATTTTAAAATGAAACATCGAAAAAAATCTAAGACACTATTTGAATAATGTAACTGTTGTTACTAATATAGAACATACTGCTTAATTCTCATGTGTGTGTTTTACTGCTCATTTGCAGCTTAATCGAGGATTCAAGCTCAAATACCCTTCAACCTTCCAGAGATCCATTATCATCCATTTTAGGTGAGATAAGCAAACATAAAGAAATAATTTACTGTGCTGCATTCATACAGTACTTTGTGAATTTGAATAATGTTTTTTTTTTAAGCTGAAAAAATGAAGTATTACTAAATTTATAACTAATTAAAGTAACTATTACAGCACATAAACATTACAACATGAACCATTGGGACTAATCACCCAGTCAAATAGTATTTTTTGAGCAAATGGCTGGATATACATAATCCTCATTACATGACTACTTGCCACATATGATAATTATTGGACATAAAATACTGATTTGTGTTCAAATGTGTTATTACCTCACTAAACACAGCTTTACCTATTTCCACCTATTTCCAAATAACTGTGGCTGTATACATTAAAATATAAACCAAAGGAGAAATAACACTTTATTAATGTTAACAGTTTATTTTTGGTGAATTAAGTGGCTGATAAAAAAAAAATTGTTGCTGGTAAAATCGGGTGTTTACCAGGTTTATGGGCAATTAGGTTAATGTCATGGCAATTATAAAAAAAATACCAACTTCTTTTTCCCTTTAATCATTAGGCCTGGCTCTGTAGAGGTGTTAAGTCAGATAATTTTTGAAAACAAGACGCACCCTGATGAATACGACATGGAACAGACATTTGAAGAAGGTCTTGATGAATCTGTTTTCTTCTTAAATGTCATCAGATCCAGCATTGTTGCTTGTAAGTATAATATTCTTTTAGTATAACATGACAATCATGATTATTTTTACTTTTTTTATGACTGAAGGTAAGTATCACTCATTCCAAATGATGTCTCTATTTTTCCCCCTAATATTTAACCACGGTATATAAACATTCAACATTACAGTATAATATGAGAGCTATCACTTTAACATTTATTAGACTTAAAAATTCTAACTTATGTGAACTTGAAACAATCTTCACATAAAGACGCTCTGCACATCTAAATAAACACAATTCTTTAGAAGTCGTGAGTGCCTAGCCCCGCCTATGCGTTAATTGCATTACATATTTTTTACGTGTTAAAATGAAAATAGTAATCGCCTGCGTTAACGCACTAATTTTGACACCGCTAGTCTTAAGTAAATGTAAACAGTTGGGAGAAAAATTAATGTAAGTATATTAGAACTGTACATTAGGGCTTAACGTAACAGCAGGCTAATACACCTGCTGCTGTCCGTGTCCTTAATGTGAATCAACAATAATGTTAATTTTGTCATCACCCAACCCTCACTCTTATACATCAAAAGATGAAAGACAAAAAGATTCCTCATGTCATGAAACATTAAAAAAAAAAAAAAACATGCTGCCAGCTGAAGATAATGAGGAAACGTCTACATAAGAACATACATGTGTCCCGCTCACTCCAAAGTCTAAACTCCAAGCTCCAAGGGCTCTGTCCTTTGAAGGGAGTAGGGCATAGGAATGATCACTTTCATTTGGAATTAACCTGTGAACCGTTCAATACGAATATGCGTATCGTTACATCCCTAATATATGTATATAGAATAATACAAATTATTTACTAAAATCTATTTGCGGACATGTCCAACAGATGCAGAACGTCAGGCTACCACAACTGAAGAGACGACAACAACATCTCAAATTACCTCAGTTTCTGAAATGCCAGCAACAACTCAACGCACCACATTTTTGCCAGAGACTTTATCCACAATTCAAACAACTGTTTTGCCATCAACTTCTACAAGCCATGATGCTACAACAACACCTGAAATGCCAACAACAACTCAAAGCACTACAGTTTTGCCAACGACATCTTCTACGGTTCAAACAACAATTGTTCTGCCATCAGCTTCTACAAGCACAACCAATGATGCTGCAACAACATCTGAAATGACAGCAACAAATAAACAAATCACTGCGCTTTTCCCAACAACATCAACAGTTCAAACAACATCCGTTTTGCTTTCAACTTCTACAAGCACAAACGATGATGCTGCAACCACATCTGAAATGCCAATAACAACAACGCAACAAAGCACTACGCTTTTGCCAGCAACATCATCTATGATTGAAACAACAACAGTTTTGCCATCAACTTATACAAGCACAGCCAATTATCTTGTGACAACATCTGAAATGCCAACAACAACAACAACCCAACAAAGCACTACGCTTTTGCCAACAACATCATCTACACTTCAAACAACATCCATTTTGCCTTCAACTTCTACAAGCACAAGCCAAGATTCTGCAACAACATCTGAAATGCCAACAACAGCAACTCAACAAAGCACTACACTTTTGCTATCAACATCTACGATTGAAACAACTGTTTTGCAATCAACTTCTACAAGCACAACCAATTATGCTGTCACAACACCTGAAATGCCAATAACAACAACTCAAAGCAGTACAGTTTTGGCAACAAAATCATCTACGGCTCCAGCAACAACCATTTTACCATCAACTTTTACAAGTACAAGCAATGAAGCTACAACAACATCTGAAATGTCAACAACAAATCAACAAAGCGCTACGCTTTTGCCAGCAACATCATCTACGATTGAAACAACAACAGTTTTGCCATCAACTTATACAAGCACAACCAATTATCTTGTGACAACATCTGAAATGCCAACAACAGCAACAACAACTCAACAAAGCACTACGCTTTTGCCAACAACATCATCTACACTTCTAACAACATCTATTTTGCCTTCAACTTCTACAAGCCATGATACTGCAACAATATCTGAAATGTCAACAACAGCTCAAGGCACTATACTTTTGCCAACAACATCATCTATGATTAAAACAACTGTTTTGCCATCAACTTCTACAAGCACAACCAATGATGCTGTCACAACACCTGAAATGCCCATAACAACAACTCAAAGCACTACGCTTTTGTCAACAAAATCATCTATGGCTCCAACAACAACCGCTTTGCCATCAACTTCTACAAGTACAAGCACTGAAGCTACAACAACATCTGAAATGCCAACATCAACTCGAAGTACTACACTTTTGCCAACATCATCTACTGTTCAAACAACTGTTTTGCCATCAACCTCTACAAGTACAAGCAATAATGGTGCAACAACATCTGAAATGCCAACAACAACAACAACAACAACTCAAAGCACTACGCTTTTGTCAACAACATCATCTGCACTTCAAACAACATCTATTTTGCCTTCGACTTCTACAAGCCATGAATCTGCAACATCTGAAATGCCAACAACAACAAGCACTACGGCTTTGCTAACAACATCATCTACGATTGAAACAACTGTTTTGCCATCAACTTCTACAAGCACAACCAATGATGCTACAACAATATCTGAAATGCCATCAACAACTCAAAGTACTATGCTTTTGCCAACATCAACAGTTCAAACAACATCCGTTTTGCCTTCACCTTCTACAAGCGCAAACAATGATGCTGCAACCACATCTGACATACCAATAACAACAACGCAACAAAGCACTACGCTTTTGCCAACAACATCATCTACACTTCAAACAACATCTATTTTGTCTTCAGCTTCTACAAGCCGTGATGCTGCAACAATATCCGAAATGTCAACAACAGCTCAAGACACGATACTTTTGCCAACAACATCATCTACGATTGAAACAACTGTTTTGCCATCAACTTCTACAAGCACAAGCAATGAAGCTACAACAACATCTGAAATGTCAACAACAACAAATCAACAAAGCACTACGCTTTTGCCAGCAACATCATCTACGATTGAAACAACAACAGTTTTACCATCAACTTATACAAGCACAACCAATTATCTTGTGACAACATCTGAAATGCCAACAACAACAACAACAACAACAACAACAACAAGAACAACAAATCAACAAAGCACTACGCTTTTGCCAACAACATCATCTACACTTCAAACAACATCTATTTTGCCTTCAACTTCTACAAGCCATGATACTGCAACAATATCTGAAATGTCAACAACAGCTCAAGGCACTATACTTTTGCCAACAACATCATCTATGATTAAAACAACTGTTTTGCCATCAACTTCTACAAGCACAACCAATGATGCTGTCACAACACCTGAAATGCCCATAACAACAACTCAAAGCACTACGCTTTTGTCAACAAAATCATCTATGGCTCCAACAACAACCGCTTTGCCATCAACTTCTACAAGTACAAGCACTGAAGCTACAACAACATCTGAAATGCCAACAACAACTCGAAGTACTACACTTTTGCCAACATCATCTACTGTTCAAACAACTGTTTTGCCATCAACCTCTACAAGTACAAGCAATAATGGTGCAACAACATCTGAAATGCCAACAACAACAACAACAACAACAACTCAAAGCACTACGCTTTTGCCAACATCAACAGTTCAAACAACATCCGTTTTGCCTTCACCTTCTACAAGCGCAAACAATGATGCTGCAACCACATCTGACATACCAATAACAACAACGCAACAAAGCACTACGATTTTGCCAACAACATCATCTACACTTCAAACAACATCTATTTTGTCTTCAGCTTCTACAAGCCGTGATGCTGCAACAATATCCGAAATGTCAACAACAGCTCAAGACACGATACTTTTGCCAACAACATCATCTACGATTGAAACAACTGTTTTGCCATCAACTTCTACAAGCACAACCAATGATGCAAAAACAACAACTCAAAGCACTACGCTTTTGTCAACAAAATCATCTATGGCTCCAACAACAACCATTTTGTCATCAACTTCTACAAGTACAAGCACTGAAGCTACAACAACATCTGAAATGCTAACAACAACTCGAAGTACTACACTTTTGCCAACATCATCTACTGTTCAAACAACTGTTTTGCCATCAACCTCTACAAGTATAAGTAATAATGGTGCAACAACATCTGAAATGCCAACAACAACAACAACTCAAAGCACTACGCTTTTGTCAACAACATCATCTACGTTTCAAACAACAACCGTTCTGCCATCAACTTCTACAAGCACAAGCATTGATGCTGCAACCACATCTGAAATGCCAACAACAACAACTCAAAGCACTACGCTTTTGTCAACAACATCATCTACACTTCAAACAACATCTATTTTGCCTTCGACTTCTACAAGCCATGAATCTGCAACATCTGAAATGCCAACAACAACAACAACTCAACAAAGCACTACGGCTTTGCTAACAACATCATCTACGATTGAAACAACTGTTTTGCCATCAACTTCTACAAGCTCAACCAATGATGCTACAACAATATCTGAAATGCCATCAACAACTCAAAGTACTACACTTTTGCCAACATCAACAGTTCAAACAACATCCGTTTTGCCTTCACCTTCTACAAGCGCAAACAATGATGCTGCAACCACATCTGACATACCAATAACAACAACGCAACAAAGCACTATGCTTTTGCCAACAACATCATCTACGTTTCAAACAACAACCGTTCTGCCATCAACTTCTACAAGCACAAGCAATGAAGCTGTAATAACATCTGAAATGCCAACAACAACAACAACAACAACAACTCAAAGCACTACGCTTTTGTCAACAACATCATCTACGTTTCAAACAACAACCATTCTGCCATCAACTTCTACAAGCACAAGCATTGATGCTGCAACCACATCTGAAATGCCAACAACAACAACGCAACAAAGCACTATGCTTTTGCCAACAACATCATCTACACTTCAAACAACATCTATTTTGCCTTCAGCTTCTACAAGCCATGATGCTGCAACAATATCCGAAATGTCAACAACAGCTCAAGGCACTATACTTTTGCCAACAACATCATCTACGATTAAAACAACTGTTTTGCCATCAACTTCTACAAGCACAACCAATAATGCTGTCACAACACCTGAAATGCCAATAACAACAACTCAAAGCAGTATGTTTTTGACAACAAAATCATCTATGGCTCCAGCAACAACCATTTTACCATCAACTTCTACATATACAAGCAATGAAGCTACAACAACATCTCAAATGCCAACAACAACAAATCAACAAAGCACTACGGCTTTGCCAACATCATCATCTACAACTGAAACAACTGTTTTGCCATCAACTTCTACAAGCACAACCAATGATGCAAAAACAACAACTCAAAGCACTACGCTTTTGTCAACAAAATCATCTATGGCTCCAACAACAACCATTTTGCCATCAACTTCTACAAGTACAAGCACTGAAGCTACAACAACATCTGAAATGCCAACAACAACTCGAAGTACTACACTTTTGCCAACATCATCTACTGTTCAAACAACTGTTTTGCCATCAACTGCTATAAGCACAAGCCAAGATGCTGCAACCACATCTGAAATGCCAGTAACAACAAAGCAAAAAAGCACTATGCTTTTGACAAAATCATCTACTTTGCCTTCATCTTCTACAAGCCTACAAAGCACTACGCTTTTCCCAACAACCTCATCTACAGTTCCAATGACTGTTCTGCCATCGATATCAGCAAGCACAAGCCCTGTTTCAGCCACAACATCTGAAATGCCAGTAACAACTACTCCGATAGGCACTACGTTTTTGCCAACATCAACAACTGTTCCAACAATGCCTGGTGAGCCATCAACATCAACAAGACTTGACACAACAACTGTAGCCCAAGACATTACAACCACTATACCTGAAATAACTACTGTAGCTGACATGACAAAAATGTTTACAAGCACAAGTCTTTTGACTGCCACAACATCTGAAATGCCAACAACATCAGCTGTTCAACAAAGCACTACACTTTTGGCAACAACCTCATCTGTAGTTAAAACATCAACTGTGATGCCATCAACACCTCTAAGCACAAGACCTTTAGAAGCCACGACATCTGAAATGGCAAGAACAACTAAACAAAGCAACATGTTTTTGTCAACAAACACAAGCCCTCTTGTAGCCACAACATATGAAATCCCAATAACAACAAGTCCAAGTACTACAATTTTGCAAACAACTGCTCAGACATTTACAGTAGCTAATGATATCACAACCACTGGACCCAAGTTATCTACTGAAGATGATATGACAAAAACAGAGCAATTAACAAGCACAGGCCATTTTTCAGCCATAACATCTGAAATGGCAACAAGAACAAATTACTATAGCACTATGTTTTTGCCAACAATGTCAACAAGAGTTCAGACAAAGATTGATCAACCATCAACAACAAGTCTTGAGACAACAACTGTAACTCAACAAGTCACAGCCACTGGACCTGAAACAAACACTAAAACTGAATCACAGCAATCAACAAGTACAAGCTTTTCTAGAGAAACAACTGAAATACAGAAAACAGCAACTACACTTTTGTCAACATCATCTACTACTGAAAAGTCCACAACTCAGTTGACCACCCTCGCATCTCTTGATCCCCCTACAGAAAATGAGGGTTATATTTATTTAAAATTCAAGTTGGTGCTGGAATTTCTACAAGATTATTTTGATAAAAAAACATCTAAATTTAAATTGTTGGAAAGAAACGTAACAACAGAGGTAATTCATTGTTTCTTCACATCAAATTTTGAAATGAAACATCAAAAAAAATCTAAGACACTATTTGAATAATGTAACTGTTGTTACTAATATAGAACATACTGCTTAATTCTCATGTGTGTGTTTTACTGCTCATTTGCAGCTTAATCGAGGATTCAAGCTCAAATACCCTTCAACCTTCCAGAGATCCATTATCATCCATTTTTGGTGAGAGAAGCAAACATAAAGAAATAATTTACTGTGCTGCATTCATACAGTACTTTGTTAAACTGAATAATGTTTTTTTTTAAGTTGAAGAAATTAAAGTATTACGAAATTTATAAGTAATTAAAGTAACTATTACAGCACATAAACATTACAACATGAACCATTGGGACTAATCACCAGTCAAATAGTATTTTTTGAGCAAATGGCTGAATATACGTAATCTTCATTACATGACTACTTGCCACATATGGCAATTATTGGACATAAAATACTGATTTGTGTTCAAATGTTTTATTACCTCACAGCCTTACCTATTTTCACCTATTTCCAAATAACTGTGGCTGTATAAATTAAAATATAAACCAAAGGAGAAACAACACTTTATTAATGTTAACAGTTTATTCATGGTGAATTAAGTGGCTGATAAAAAAAAGTTGCTGGTAAAACTGTGTGCAATTAGGTTAATATTTTTACCCTGATCATGACAATTATAAAAATAATACCAACTTCTTTTTCCCTTTAATCATTAGGCCTGGCTCTGTAGAGGTGTTAAGTCAGATAATTTTTGAAAACAAGACGCACCCTGATGAATACGACATAGAACAGACATTTGAAGAAGGTCTTGATGAATCTGTTATCTTCTTAAATGTCATCAGATCCAGCATTGTTGCTTGTAAGTATAATATTCTTTTAGTATAACATGAAAGACATGATTATTTTGGACCTTTTATTTTTTCCTTTTTATTTGTGTGTATATTGCAGGAGTGTCCAATAATGCTCCTGGAGGGTGAACATCCTGCAGAGTTCAGCTCCAACCAGCTCCAGACCTTAATTAGCTGGTACATGTGTATTTAAATAGGGTTGGAACTAAACTCTGCAGGACGTAGGCCCTCCAGGAACAGGTGTGGACACCACTGATAGTGATAGACAAAGTAACTTTTATGTGGCATTGCAATTCTTATGTCAACAACCTTAAGTAATGTGTTTAGTAAATGTAAACAGTTGGGAGAAAATTTAATGTAAGTATATTCAAACTGTACATTAGGGCTTAACGTAACAGCAGGCTGTCAACAATAATGTTAATTTTGTCAACCCAACCCTCACTCTTATACTTCAACAGATGAAAGAAAAAAAGATTCCTCATGTCTTGACACATTTAAAAAATAAACATATATAATTATTATAATAATTAAATAATTAGTAGGAAATATTAATTATTTGCGGACATGTCCAACAGATACAGAACTTCAAGCTACCACAACTGAACAGATGACAACAGCATCTCAACTTACCTCACTTTCTGAAATGCCAGCAACAACTCAACACACCACATTTTTGCCGGAGACTTTATCCACAATTCAAACAACTGTTTTGCCATCAACTTCTACAAGCCATGATGCTACAACAACATCTGAAATGCTAGCATCAACTCTAAGCACTAAACTTTTCCTAACAACATCATCTACTGTTCAAAGAACAACCGTTTTGCCATCAGCTTCCAGCACAAGCCAAAGTGCTGCAACAACATCTGAAATGACAATAACAACAACTAAACAAAGCACTACACTTTTGCCAACAACATCATCTACACTTCAAACAACATCCATTTTGGCTTCAACTTCTACAAGCACAAACGATGCTGCAACCACATTTGAAATGCCAATAACAACAACGCAACAAAGCACTACGCTTTTGCCAACATCATCTACACTTCAAACTGCATCTGTTTTGGCTTCAACTTCTACAAGCCATGATGCTACAACAATACCTGAAATGCCAACAATAGCAACTCAAAGCACTACGCTTTTGCCAACAGCATCAACAGTTCAAACATCCGTTTTGCCTTCAACTTCTACAAGCACAACCAATGGTGCTGTGACACCACCTGAAATTGCAATAACAACAACTCAAAGCAGTACGATTTTACCAACAAAATCATCTATGGCTCCAGCAACAACCATTTTGCCATCAACTTCTACAAGTACAAGCAATGAAGCTACAACAACATCTGAAATGCTAACAACAACAAAACAACAAAGCACTACGCTTTTGCAAACAGCAACAGTTCAAACAACATCCATTTTGCCTTCATCTTCTACAAGCACAAGCCATGATGCAGCAACCACATCTGAAATACCAACAACTCAAAGCTCTACGTTTTTGCAAACATCAACAGTTCAAACTAAATCCATTTTGCCTTCAACTTTTACAAGCACAAGCCATGATGCTGCAACAACATCTGACATGCCAATAACAACAAATCAACAAAGCACTATACTTTTGCCAACATCATCTACAGTTCAAACAACAACTGTTTTGCCATCAACTTCAACAAGCACAAGCCAAGATGCTGCAAAAACATCTGAAATGCCAATAACAACAACTCAACAAATCACTACACTTTTACCAATGTCATCTACAGTTCAAACATCTGTTCTGCTTTCTACTTCTACAAGCCATGATGATGCTACTACATCTGAAATGCCAACAACAACTGAAAGCACTACACTTTTACCAACAACATCATCTCTTGTTCAAACAACATCCATTGTGCCTTCAACTTCTACAAGAACAAACGATGATGCTGCAACCACATCTGAAATGCCAATAACAACGACACAACAAAGCACTAAGCTTTTGCCAACATCATCATCTACAACTGAAACAACTGTTTTGCCATCAACTTCTACAAGCACAACCAATGATGCAAAAACAACAACTCAAAGCACTACGCTTTTGTCAACAAAATCATCTATGGCTCCAACAACAACCATTTTGCCATCAACTTCTACAAGTACAAGCACTGAAGCTACAACAACATCTGAAATGCCAACAACAACTCGAAGTACTACACTTTTGCCAACATCATCTACTGTTCAAACAACTGTTTTGCCATCAACCTCTACAAGTATAAGTAATAATGGTGCAACAACATCTGAAATGCCAACAACAACAACAACTCAAAGCACTACGCTTTTGTCAACAACATCATCTACGTTTCAAACAACAACCGTTCTGCCATCAACTTCTACAAGCACAAGCAATGAAGCTGTAATAACATCTGAAATGCCAACAACAACAACTACTCAAAGCACTACGCTTTTGTCAACAACATCATCTACATTTCAAACAACAACCGTTCTGCCATCAACTTCTACAAGCACAAGCATTGATGCTGCAACCACATCTGAAATGCCAACAACAACAACAACTCAAAGCACTACGCTTTTGTCAACAACATCATCTACACTTCAAACAACATCTATTTTGCCTTCGACTTCTACAAGCCATGAATCTGCAACATCTGAAATGCCAACAACAACAACAACTCAACAAAGCACTACGGCTTTGCTAACAACATCATCTACGATTGAAACAACTGTTTTGCCATCAACTTCTACAAGCTCAACCAATGATGCTACAACAATATCTGAAATGCCATCAACAACTCAAAGTACTACACTTTTGCCAACATCAACAGTTCAAACAACATCCGTTTTGCCTTCACCTTCTACAAGCGCAAACAATGATGCTGCAACCACATCTGACATACCAATAACAACAACGCAACAAAGCACTATGCTTTTGCCAACAACATCATCTACGTTTCAAACAACAACCGTTCTGCCATCAACTTCTACAAGCACAAGCATTGATGCTGCAACCACATCTGAAATGCCAACAACAACAACTCAAAGCACTACGCTTTTGTCAACAACATCATCTACACTTCAAACAACATCTATTTTAGCTTCGACTTCTACAAGCCATGAATCTGCAACATCTGAAATGCCAACAACAACAACAACTCAACAAAGCACTACGGCTTTGCTAACAACATCACCTACGATTGAAACAACTGTTTTGCCATCAACTTCTACAAGCTCAACCAATGATGCTACAACAATATCTGAAATGCCATCAACAACTCAAAGTACTACACTTTTGCCAACATCAACAGTTCAGACAACATCCGTTTTGCCTTCACCTTCTACAAGCGCAAACAATGATGCTGCAACCACATCTGACATACCAATAACAACAACGCAACAAAGCACTATGCTTTTGCCAACAACATCATCTACACTTCAAACAACATCTATTTTGCCTTCAGCTTCTACAAGCCATGATGCTGCAACAATATCCGAAATGTCAACAACAGCTCAAGGCACTATACTTTTGCCAACAACATCATCTACGATTGAAACAACTGTTTTGCCATCAACTTCTACAAGCACAACCAATAATGCTGTCACAACACCTGAAATGCCAATAACAACAACTCAAAGCAGTATGTTTTTGACAACAAAATCATCTATGGCTCCAGCAACAAACATTTTACCATCAACTTCTACATATACAAGCAATGAAGCTACAACAACATCTCAAATGCCAACAACAACAAATCAACAAAGCACTACGGTTTTGCCAACATCATCATCTACAACTGAAACAACTGTTTTGCCATCAACTTCTACAAGCACAACCAATGATGCAAAAACAACAACTCAAAGCACTACGCTTTTGTCAACAAAATCATCTATGGCTCCAACAACAACCATTTTGCCATCAACTTCTACAAGTACAAGCACTGAAGCTACAACAACATCTGAAATGCCAACAACAACTCGAAGTACTACACTTTTGCCAACATCATCTACTGTTCAAACAACTGTTTTGCCATCAACTGCTATAAGCACAAGCCAAGATGCTGCAACCACATCTGAAATGCCAGTAACAACAAAGCAAAAAAGCACTATGCTTTTGACAAAATCATCTACTTTGCCTTCATCTTCTACAAGCCTACAAAGCACTACGCTTTTCCCAACAACCTCATCTACAGTTCCAATGACTGTTCTGCCATCGATATCAGCAAGCACAAGCCCTGTTTCAGCCACAACATCTGAAATGCCAGTAACAACTACTCCGATAGGCACTACGTTTTTGCCAACATCAACAACTGTTCCAACAATGCCTGGTGAGCCATCAACATCAACAAGACTTGACACAACAACTGTAGCCCAAGACATTACAACCACTATACCTGAAATAACTACTGTAGCTGACATGACAAAAATGTTTACAAGCACAAGTCTTTTGACTGCCACAACATCTGAAATGCCAACAACATCAGCTGTTCAACAAAGCACTACACTTTTGGCAACAACCTCATCTGTAGTTAAAACATCAACTGTGATGCCATCAACACCTCTAAGCACAATACCTTTAGAAGCCACGACATCTGAAATGGCAAGAACAACTAAACAAAGCAACATGTTTTTGTCAACAAACACAAGCCCTCTTGTAGCCACAACATATGAAATCCCAATAACAACAAGTCCAAGTACTACAATTTTGCAAACAACTGCTCAGACATTTACAGTAGCTAATGATATCACAACCACTGGACCCAAGTTATCTACTGAAGATGATATGACAAAAACAGAGCAATTAACAAGCACAGGCCATTTTTCAGCCATAACATCTGAAATGGCAACAAGAACAAATGACTATAGCACTATGTTTTTGCCAACAATGTCAACAAGAGTTCAGACAAAGATTGATCAACCATCAACAACAAGTCTTGAGACAACAACTGTAACTCAACAAGTCACAGCCACTGGACCTGAAACAAACACTAAAACTGAATCACAGCAATCAACAAGTACAAGCTTTTCTAGAGAAACAACTGAAATACAGAAAACAGCAACTACACTTTTGTCAACATCATCTACTACTGAAAAGTCCACAACTCAGTTGACCACCCTCGCATCTCTTGATCCCCCTACAGAAAATGAGGGTTATATTTATTTAAAATTCAAGTTGGTGCTGGAATTTCTACAAGATTATTTTGATAAAAAAACATCTAAATTTAAATTGTTGGAAAGAAACGTAACAACAGAGGTAATTCATTGTTTCTTCACATCAAATTTTGAAATGAAACATCAAAAAAAATCTAAGACACTATTTGAATAATGTAACTGTTGTTACTAATATAGAACATACTGCTTAATTCTCATGTGTGTGTTTTACTGCTCATTTGCAGCTTAATCGAGGATTCAAGCTCAAATACCCTTCAACCTTCCAGAGATCCATTATCATCCATTTTTGGTGAGAGAAGCAAACATAAAGAAATAATTTACTGTGCTGCATTCATACAGTACTCTGTTAAACTGAATAATGGTTTTTTTTTAAGTTGAAGAAATTAAAGTATTACGAAATTTATAAGTAATTAAAGTAACTATTACAGCACATAAACATTACAACATGAACCATTGGGACTAATCACCAGTCAAATAGTATTTTTTGAGCAAATGGCTGAATATACGTAATCCTCATTACATGACTACTTGCCACGTATGGCAATTATTGGACATAAAATACAGATTTGTGTTCAAATGTTTTATTACCTCACAGCCTTACCTATTTCCACCTATTTCCAAATAACTGTGGCTGTATAAATTAAAATATAAACCAAAGGAGAAACAACACTTTATTAATGTTAACAGTTTATTCATGGTGAATTAAGTGGCTGATAAAAAAAAGTTGCTGGTAAAACTGTGTGCAATTAGGTTAATATTTTTACCCTGATCATGACAATTATAAAAATAATACCAACTTCTTTTTCCCTTTAATCATTAGGCCTGGCTCTGTAGAGGTGTTAAGTCAGATAATTTTTGAAAACAAGACGCACCCTGATGAATACGATATAGAACAGACATTTGAAGAAGGTCTTGATGAATCTGTTATCTTCTTAAATGTCATCAGATCCAGCATTTTTGCTTGTAAGTATAATATTCTTTTAGTATAACATGAAAGACATGATTATTTTGGACCTTTTATTTTTTTCCTTTTTATTTGTGTGTATATTGCAGGAGTGTCCAATAATGCTCCTGGAGGGTGAACATCCTGCAGAGTTCAGCTCCAACCAGCTCCAGACCTTAATTAGCTGGTACATGTGTATTTAAATAGGGTTGGAACTAAACTCTGCAGGACGTAGGCCCTCCAGGAACAGGTGTGGACACCACTGATAGTGATAGACAAAGTAACTTTTATGTGGCATTGCAATTCTTATGTCAACAACCTTAAGTAATGTGTTTAGTAAATGTAAACAGTTGGGAGAAAATCGAATGTAAGTATAATAGAACTGTACATTAGGGCTTAATGTAACAGCAGGCTAATACACCTTCTGCTGTCCGTGTCCTTAATGTGAATCCACAATAATGTTAATTTTGTCAACCCAACCCTCACTCTTATACTTCAACAGATGAAAGAAAAAAAGATTCCTCATGTCTTGACACATTTAGAAATTAAACATATATATATATATATATATATGATGAGGAATCTTTTTTCTTTCATCTTTTGACGTATAAGAGTATAATAATTATTATAATAATTAAATAATTAATAGGATAATACTAATTATTTGCGGACATATCCAACAGATACAGAACTTCAAGCTACCACAACTGAACAGACGACAACAGCATCTCAACTTACCTCACTTTCTGAAATGCCAGCAACAACTCAACACACCACATTTTTGCTAGAGACTTTATCCACAATTCAAACAACTGTTTTGCCATCAACTTCTACAATCAGAAGCAATGATGCTCCAACAACATCTGAAATACTAGCATCAACTCTAAGCACTACACTTTTCCTAACAACATCATCTACTGTTCAAAGAACAACCGTTTTGCCATCAGCTTCCAGCACAAGCCAAGATGCTGCAACAACATCTGAAATGCCAATAACAACAACTCAACAAAGCACTACACTTTTGCCAACAACATCATCTACACTTCAAACAACATCCATTTTGGCTTCAACTTCTACAAGCACAAACGATGCTGCAACCACATTTGAAATGCCAATAACAACAACGCAACAAAGCACTACGCTTTTGCCAACATCATCTACACTTCAAACTGCATCCGTTTTGGCTTCAACTTCTACAAGCCATGATGCTACAACAATACCTGAAATGCCAACAATAGCAACTCAAAGCACTACGCTTTTGCCAACAACAGCAACAGTTCAAACAACATCCGTTTTGCCTTCAACTTCTACAAGCACAACCAATGATGCTGTGACAACACCTGAAATGGCAAGAACAACTCATAGCAGTACGATTTTGCCAACAAAATCATCTATGGCTCCAGCAACAACCATTTTGCCATCAACCTCTATAAGTACAAGCAATAATAGTGCAACAACATCTGAAATGCCAACAACAACAACAACTCAAAGCTCTACGCTTTTGTCAACAACATCATCTACGATTCAAACAACCGTGCTGCCATCAACTTTTACAAGCACAAGCCATGATGCTGCAACCACATCTGAAATGCCAACACCAACTCAAAGCACAACGCTTTTGCCAACATCATCTACAATTGAAACAACTGTTTTGCCATCAACTTCTGCAAGCACAATCAAAAATGCAGCAACCACATCTGAAATACCAACAACTCAAAGCACATTTTTGCAAACATCAGCAGTTCAGACTAAATCCATTTTGCCTTCAACCTTTACAAGCACAAGCCATGATGCTGCAACAGCATCTGACATGCCAATAACAACAAATCAACAAAGCACTATGCTTTTGCCAACATCATCTACAGTTCAAACAACAACTGTTTTGCAATCAACTTCAACAAGCACAAGCCAAGATGCTGCAAAAACATCTGAAATGCCAATAACAACAACTCAGCAAATCACTACACTTTTACCAACATCATCTACAGTTCAAACAACATCTGTTCTGCTTTCAACTTCTACAAGATATGATGATGCTACAACATCTGAAATGCCAACAACAACTCAAAGCACTACACTTTTACCAACAACATCTCTTGTTCAAACAACATCCATTGTGCCTTCAACTTCTACAAGAACAAACGATGATGCTGCAACCACATCTGAAATGCCAATAACAACGACACAACAAAGCACTACACTTTTGCCAACATCATCTACACTTCAAACAACATCAGTTTTGCCTTCAGCTTCTACAAGCCATGATGCTGCAACAATATCTGAAATGCCAACAACAACTCAAAGCACTGCACTTTTGCCAACATCATCTACACTTCAAACAACATCTATTTTGCCTTCATCTTCTGCAAGCCATGAATCTTTAACATCTGAAATGCCAACAACAACTCAACAAAGCACTACACTTTTGCCAACATCATCTACGATTGAAACAACAACTGTTTTGCCATCAGCTTCTGCAAGCACAATCAATGATGCGGCAACAACATCTGTAATGCCAACAACATCAACAGTTCAAACAACATCCATTTTGCCTTCAACTTCTACAAGCACAAACGATGCTGCAACCACATTTGAAATGCCAATAACAACAACGCAACAAAGCACTACGCTTTTGCCAACATCATCTACACTTCAAACTGCATCTGTTTTGGCTTCAACTTCTACAATCCATGATGCTGCCACAACATCTGAAATGCCAACAAGAACTCAAAGCACTACACTTTTGCAAACAACATCATCTCTTGTTCAAACAACAACCATTTTGCCATCAACTTTTACAAGCACAAGCCAAGATGTTGCAACAGCATCTGAAATGCCAATAACAACAGCTCAACAAAGCACTACACTTTTTCCAATATCATCTACACTTCAAACAACATCTATTTTGTCTTCATCTTCTACAAGCCATGAATCTGCAACATCTGAAAAGCTAACAACAACAAATCAACAAAGCACTACGCTTTTGCCAACATCATCTACGATTAAAACAACTGTTTTGCCCCCAACTTCTACAAGCACAAGCCATACTGCTACAGTAACATCTGAAATGTCAATAACAACAGCTCAAAGCACCACACATTTACCAACAACATTATCTATGGTTCAGACAACAACCGTTTTGCCACCAACTTCTACAAGCACAAGCAATGCTGCTGCAACAACATCTGAAATGCCAATAACAACAACTCTAAGCACCACGCATATGCCAACAACATCATCTATGCTTCGAACAACATCCGTTTTGCCACCAACTTCTACAAGCACAAGCAATGCTGCTGCAACAACATCTGAAATCCCAATAATTACAACTCAAAGCACCACACATTTACCGACATCATCATCTTTGGTTAAAACAACAGCTGTTTTGCCATCAGCTTCTACAAGTACAAGCAATGCTGCTGCAACAACATCTGAAATGCCAATAACAACAACTCAAAACACCACACATTTGCCAACAACATTATCTACGGTTCAAACAACAGCCGATTTGTCATCAACTTCTACAAGCACAAGCAATGCTGCTGAAACAACATCTGAAATGCCAATAACAACAACTCTAAGCACCACGCATTTGCCAACAACATCATCTACACTTCAAACAACATCCGTTTTGCCACCAACTTCTACAAGCACAAGCAATGCTGCTGCAACAACATCTGAAATCCCAATAATTACAACTCAAAGCACCACACATTTACCGACATCATCATCTTTGGTTAAAACAACAGCTGTTTTGCCATCAGCTTCTACAAGTACAAGCAATGCTGCTGCAACAACATCTGAAATGCCAATAACAACAACTCAAAACACCACACATTTGCCAACAACATTATCTACGGTTCAAACAACAGCCGATTTGTCATCAACTTCTACAAGCACAAGCAATGCTGCTGCAACAACATCTGAAATGCCAATAACAACCACTCTAAGCACCACACATGTGCCAACAACATCATCTAATGTTCTGACAACTGTTTTGCCACCAACTTCTACAAGCACAAGCAATGCTGCTGCAACAACATCTGAAATGCCAATAACAACAGCTCAAAGCACCACGCATTTACCAACAACATTATCTACGGTTCAAACAACAGCCGATTTGTCATCAACTTCTACAAGCACAAGCAATGCTGCTGAAACAACATCTGAAATGCCAATAACAACAACTCTAAGCACCACGCATTTGCCAATGTCATCTATGGTTCAAACAACAGCTGTTTTGTCATCAACTTCTACAAGCACAAGCAATGCTGCTGCAACAACATCTGAAATGCCAATAACAACCACTCTAAGCACCACACATGTGCCAACAACATCATCTAATGTTCTGACAACTGTTTTGCCACCAACTTCTACAAGCACAAGCAATGCTGCTGCAACAACATCTGAAATGCCAATAACAACAGCTCAAAGCACCACGCATTTACCAACAACATCATCTATGGTTCAAATGACAACCGTTTTGCCACCAACTTCTACAAGCACAATCAATGCTGCTGCAACAACATCTGAAATCCCAATAATTACAACTCAAAGCACCACACATTTACCGACATCATCATCTATGGTTCAAACAACAACCGTTTTGCCATTAGCTTCTACAAGCACAAGCAATGCTGTTCCAACAACATCTCAAATGCCAATAACAACCACTCTAAGCACCACAAATTTGCCAGCAACATCATCTACTGTTCAGACAAGAACTGTTTTGTCACCAACTTCTACAAGCCCAAGCAATGCTGCTCCAACAACATCTGAAATCCCAATAACAACAGCTCAAAGCACCACGCATTTACCAACAACATCATCTTTGGTTCAAACAACAACCATTTTGCAATTAACTTCTACAAGCACAAGCAATGCTGCTGCAACAACATCTGAAATGCCAATAACATCAACTCAAACCACCACACATTTTCCACTATCTTCTACGGTTCAAACAACAGCGGATTTGTCATCAACTTCTACAAGAACAAGCAATGCTGTTCCAACATCTCAAATGCCAATAACAACCACTCTAAGCACCACGAATTTGCCAATGACATCATCTACTGTTCTGGCAACTGTTTTGCCACCAACTTCTTCAAGCACAAGCAATACTGCTGAAGCAACACCTGAAATGCAAATAACAACAACTCAAAGCACCACGCATTTGCCAATATCATCTACGGTTCAAACAACAGCCGATTTGTCATCAACTTCTACAAGCACAAGCAACGCTGTTTCAACAACATCTCAAATGCCAATAACAACCACTCTAAGCACCACGAATTTGCCAACAACTTCATCTACTGTTCAGACAACAACTGTTTTGTCACCAGCTTCTACAAGCCCAAGCAATGCTGCTGCAACAACATCTGAAATCCCAATAATTACAACTCAAAGCGCCACACATTTACCGACATCATCATCTATGGTTCAAACAACAACCGTTTTGCCATCAACTTCTACAAGCACAAGCAATGCTGCTGCAACAACATCTGAAATCCCAATAACAGCAACTCAAAGCACCACGCATTTACCAACAACGTCATCTACGGTTCAAACAACAACCGTTTTGCCATTAGCTTCTGCAAGCACAAGCAATGCTGTTCCAACAACATCTCAAATGCCAATAACAACCACTCTAAGCACCACAAATTTGCCAGCAACATCATCTACTGTTCAGACAACAACTGTTTTGTCACCAACTTCTACAAGCCCAAGCAATGCTGCTGCAACAACATCTGAAATCCCAATAATTACAACTCAAAGCACCACGCATTTGCCAATGTCATCCATGGTTCAAACAACAGCTGTTTTGTCATCAACTTCTACAAGCAATGCTGCTGCAACAACATCTGAAATCCCAATAATTACAACTCAAAGCACCACGTATTTGCCAACAATGTCATCTACAGTTCAAACAACAGCCGTTTTGTCATCAACTTCTACAACTACAAGCAATGCTGCTGCAACAACATCTGAAATCCCAATAATTACAACTCAAAGCGCCACACATTTACCGACATCATCATCTATGGTTCAAACAACAACCGTTTTGCCACCAACTTCTACAAGCACAAGCAATGCTGCTGCAACAACATCTGAAATCCCAATTACAACAGCTCAAAGCACCACGCATTTACCAACAACATCATCTATGGTTCAAACTACAACCGTTTTGCCACCAACTTCTACAAGTACAAGCAATGCTGCTGCAACAACATCTGAAATGCCAATAACAACAGCTCAAAGCACCACGCATTTACCAACAACATCATCTATGGTTCAAACTACAACCGTTTTGCCACCAACTTCTACAAGTACAAGCAATGCTGCTGCAACAACATCTAAAATGCCAATAACAACAACTCAAAGCACCACACATATGCCAACAACATCATCTATGGTTCAAACGACAACCGTTTTGCCATTAGCTTCTACAACCACAAGCAATGCTGTTCCAACAACATCTCAAATGCCAATAACAACCACTCTAAGCACCACAAATTTGCCAGCAACATCATCTACTGTTCAGACAACAACTGTTTTGTCACCAACTTCTACAAGCCCAAGCAATGCTGCTGCAACAACATCTGAAATCCCAATAACAACAGCTCAAAGCACCACGCATTTACCAACAACATCATCTTTGGTTCAAACAACAACCATTTTGCAATCAACTTCTACAAGCACAAGCAATGCTGCTGCAACAACATCTGAAATGCCAGTAACAACCACTCTGAGCACCACACATTTGCCAACAACATCATCTACTGTAATGACAACTGTTTTGCCACCAACTTCTTCAAGCACAAGCAATGCTGCTGCAACAACATCTGAAATGCCAATAACATCAACTCAAACCACCACACATTTGCCAATATCATCTACGGTTCAAAGAACAGCCGATTTGTCATCAACTTCTACAAGAACAAGCAATGCTGTTCCAACATCTCAAATGCCAATAACAACCACTCTAAGCACCACGAATTTGCCAACGACATCATCTACTTTTCTGGCAACTGTTTTGCCACCAACTTCTTCAAGCACAAGCAATACTGCTGAAGCAACACCTGAAATGCCAATAACAACAACTCAAAGCACCACGAATTTGCCAACAACGTCATCTACTGTTCAGACAACAACTGTTTTGTCACCAACTTCTACAAACCCAAGCAATGCTGCTGCAACAACATCTGAAATCCCAATAATTACAACTCAAAGCGCCACACATTTACCGACATCATCATCTATGGTTCAAACAACAACCGTTTTGCCATCAACTTCTACAAGCACAAGCAATGCTGCTGCAACAACATCTGAAATCCCAATAACAGCAACTCAAAGCACCACGCATTTACCAACAACGTCATCTACGGTTCAAACAACAACCGTTTTGCCATTAGCTTCTGCAAGCACAAGCAATGCTGTTCCAACAACATCTCAAATGCCAATAACAACCACTCTAAGCACCACAAATTTGCCAGCAACATCATCTACTGTTCAGACAACAACTGTTTTGTCACCAACTTCTACAAGCCCAAGCAATGCTGCTGCAACAACATCTGAAATCCCAATAATTACAACTCAAAGCACCACGCATTTGCCAACAACGTCATCTACGGTTGAAACAACAACCGTTTTGCCATTAGCTTCTGCAAGCACAAGCAATGCTGTTCCAACAACATCTCAAATGCCAATAACAAACACTCTAAGCACCACAAATTTGCCAGCAACATCATCTACTGTTCAGACAACAACTGTTTTGTCACCAACTTCTACAAGCCCAAGCAATGCTGCTGCAACAACATCTGAAATCCCAGTAATTACAACTCAAAGCACCACGCATTTGCCAATGTCATCCATGGTTCAAACAACAGCTGTTTTGTCATCAACTTCTACAAGCACAAGCAATGCTGCTGCAACAACATCTGAAATCCCAATAACAGCAACTCAAAGCACCACGCATTTGCCAACAACGTCATCTACAGTTCAAACAACAACCCTTTTGCCACCAACTTCTACAAGCACAAGCAATGCTGCTGCAACAACATCTGAAATGCCAACAACAGCAACTCAAAGCACCACGCATTTGCCAACAACGTCATCTATGGTTCAAACAACAACCGTTTTGCCATCAACTTCTGCAAGCACAAGCAATGCTGCTGCAACAACATCTGAAATGCCAACAACAGCAACTCAAAGCACCACGCATTTGCCAACAACGTCATCTATGGTTCAAACAACAACCGTTTTGCCACCAACTTCTACAAGCACAAGCAATGCTGCTGCAACAACATCTGAAATGCCAATAACAACCACTTTAAGCACCACACATTTGCCAACAACATCATCTAATGTTCTGACAACTGTTTTGCCACCAACTTCTACAAGCACAAGCAATGCTGCTGCAACAACATCTGAAATGCCAATAACAACAACTCAAACCACCACACATTTGCCAATATCATCTACGGTTCAAACAACAGATGATTTGTCATCAACTTCTACAAGCCCAAGCAATGCTGCTGCAACAACATCTGAAATGCCAATAACAACAACTCAAAGCACCACGCATATGCCAACAACATTATCTATGGTTCAAACAACAGCCGTTTTATCATCAACTTCTACAAGCACAAGCAATGCTGCTGCAACAACATCTGAAATGCCAATAACAACAGCTCAAAGCACCACGCATTTACCAACAACATCATCTATGGTTCAAATGACAACTGTTTTGCCACCAACTTCTACAAGCACAATCAATGCTGCTGCAACAACATCTGAAATCCCAATAATTACAACTCAAAGCGCCACACATTTACCGACATCATCATCTATGGTTCAAACAACAACCGTTTTGCCATCAACTTCTACAAGCACAAGCAATGCTGCTGCAACAACATCTGAAATCCCAATAACAGCAACTCAAAGCACCACGCATTTGCCAACAACGTCATCTACGGTTCAAACAACAACCGTTTTGCCATTAGCTTCTGCAAGCACAAGCAATGCTGTTCCAACAACATCTCAAATGCCAATGACAACCACTCTAAGCACCACAAATTTGCCAGCAACATCATCTACTGTTCAGAAAACAACTGTTTTGTCACCAACTTCTACAAGCCCAAGCAATGCTGCTGCAACAACATCTGAAATCCCAATAATTACAACTCAAAGCACCACGCATTTGCCAACAACGTCATCTACGGTTCAAACAACAACCGTTTTGCCATTAGCTTCTACAAGCACAAGCAATGCTGTTCCAACAACATCTCAAATGCCAATAACAACCACTCTAAGCACCACAAATTTGCCAGCAACATCATCTACTGTTCAGACAACAACTGTTTTGTCACCAACTTCTACAAGCCCAAGCAATGCTGCTGCAACAACATCTGAAATCCCAATAATTACAACTCAAAGCACCACGCATTTGCCAATGTCATCCATGGTTCAAACAACAGCTGTTTTGTCATCAACTTCTACAAGCACAAGCAATGCTGCTGCAACAACATCTGAAATCCCAATAACAGCAACTCAAAGCACCACGCATTTGCCAACAACGTCATCTACAGTTCAAACAACAACCGTTTTGCCACCAACTTCTACAAGCACAAGCAATGCTGCTGCAACAACATCTGAAATCCCAATAACAACAACTCAAAGCACCACGCATATGCCAACAACATCATCTATGGCTCAAACAACAACCGTTTTGCCATCAACTTCTACAAGCACAAGCAATGCTGCTGCAACAACATCTGAAATCCCAATAACAGCAACTCAAAGCACCACGCATTTGCCAACAACGTCATCTATAGTTCAAACAACAGCTGTTTTGTCATCAACTTCTACAAGCACAAGCAATGCTGCTGCAACAACATCTGAAATGCCAACAACAGCAACTCAAAGCACCACGCATTTGCCAACAACGTCATCTATGGTTCAAACAACAACCGTTTTGCCACCAACTTCTACAAGCACAAGCAATGCTGCTGCAACAACATCTGAAATGCCAATAACAACCACTTTAAGCACCACACATTTGCCAACAACATCATCTAATGTTCTGACAACTGTTTTGCCACCAACTTCTACAAGCACAAGCAATGCTGCTGCAACAACATCTGAAATGCCAATAACAACAACTCAAACCACCACACATTTGCCAATATCATCTACGGTTCAAACAACAGATGATTTGTCATCAACTTCTACAAGCCCAAGCAATGCTGCTGCAACAACATCTGAAATGCCAATAACAACAACTCAAAGCACCACGCATATGCCAACAACATTATCTACGGTTCAAACAACAGCCGTTTTATCATCAACTTCTACAAGCACAAGCAATGCTGCTGCAACAACATCTGAAATGCCAATATCAACAGCTCAAAGCACCACGCATTTACCAACAACATCATCTATGGTTCAAATGACAACCGTTTTGCCACCAACTTCTACAAGCACAATCAATGCTGCTGCAACAACATCTGAAATCCCAATAATTACAAATCAAAGCGCCACACATTTACCGACATCATCATCATCTATGGTTCAAACAACAACCGTTTTGCCACCAACTTCTACAAGCACAAGCAATGCTGCTGCAACAACATCTGAAATGCCAGTAACAACCACTCTGAGCACCACACATTTGCCAACAACATCATCTACTGTAATGACAACTGTTTTGCCACCAACTTCTTCAAGCACAAGCAATGCTGCTGCAACAACATCTGAAATGCCAATAACATCAACTCAAACCACCACACATTTTCCACTATCTTCTACGGTTCAAAGAACAGCCGATTTGTCATCAACTTCTACAAGAACAAGCAATGCTGTTCCAACATCTCAAATGCCAATAACAACCACTCTAAGCACCACGAATTTGCCAACGACATCATCTACTTTTCTGGCAACTGTTTTGCCACCAACTTCTTCAAGCACAAGCAATACTGCTGAAGCAACACCTGAAATGCCAATAACAACAACTCAAAGCACTACGAATTTGCCAACAACGTCATCTACTGTTCAGACAACAACTGTTTTGTCACCAACTTCTACAAACCCAAGCAATGCTGCTGCAACAACATCTGAAATCTCAATAATTACAACTCAAAGCACCACGCATTTGCCAACAACGTCATCTACGGTTCAAACAACAACCGTTTTGCCATTAGCTTCTACAAGCACAAGCAATGCTGTTCCAACAACATCTCAAATGCCAATAACAACCACTCTAAGCACCACAAATTTGCCAGCAACATCATCTACTGTTCAGACAACAACTGTTTTGTCACCAACTTCTACAAGCCCAAGCAATGCTGCTGCAACAACATCTGAAATCCCAATAATTACAACTCAAAGCACCACGCATTTGCCAATGTCATCCATGGTTCAAACAACAGCTGTTTTGTCATCAACTTCTACAAGCACAAGCAATGCTGCTGCAACAACATCTGAAATCCCAATAACAGCAACTCAAAGCACCACGCATTTGCCAACAACGTCATCTACAGTTCAAACAACAACCCTTTTGCCACCAACTTCTACAAGCACAAGCAATGCTGCTGCAACAACATCTGAAATGCCAACAACAGCAACTCAAAGCACCACGCATTTGCCAACAACGTCATCTATGGTTCAAACAACAACCGTTTTGCCATCAACTTCTGCAAGCACAAGCAATGCTGCTGCAACAACATCTGAAATGCCAACAACAGCAACTCAAAGCACCACGCATTTGCCAACAACGTCATCTATGGTTCAAACAACAACCGTTTTGCCACCAACTTCTACAAGCACAAGCAATGCTGCTGCAACAACATCTGAAATGCCAATAACAACCACTTTAAGCACCACACATTTGCCAACAACATCATCTAATGTTCTGACAACTGTTTTGCCACCAACTTCTACAAGCACAAGCAATGCTGCTGCAACAACATCTGAAATGCCAATAACAACAACTCAAACCACCACACATTTGCCAATATCATCTACGGTTCAAACAACAGATGATTTGTCATCAACTTCTACAAGCCCAAGCAATGCTGCTGCAACAACATCTGAAATGCCAATAACAACAACTCAAAGCACCACGCATATGCCAACAACATTATCTATGGTTCAAACAACAGCCGTTTTATCATCAACTTCTACAAGCACAAGCAATGCTGCTGCAACAACATCTGAAATGCCAATAACAACAGCTCAAAGCACCACGCATTTACCAACAACATCATCTATGGTTCAAATGACAACTGTTTTGCCACCAACTTCTACAAGCACAATCAATGCTGCTGCAACAACATCTGAAATCCCAATAATTACAACTCAAAGCGCCACACATTTACCGACATCATCATCTATGGTTCAAACAACAACCGTTTTGCCATCAACTTCTACAAGCACAAGCAATGCTGCTGCAACAACATCTGAAATCCCAATAACAGCAACTCAAAGCACCACGCATTTGCCAACAACGTCATCTACGGTTCAAACAACAACCGTTTTGCCATTAGCTTCTGCAAGCACAAGCAATGCTGTTCCAACAACATCTCAAATGCCAATGACAACCACTCTAAGCACCACAAATTTGCCAGCAACATCATCTACTGTTCAGAAAACAACTGTTTTGTCACCAACTTCTACAAGCCCAAGCAATGCTGCTGCAACAACATCTGAAATCCCAATAATTACAACTCAAAGCACCACGCATTTGCCAACAACGTCATCTACGGTTCAAACAACAACCGTTTTGCCATTAGCTTCTACAAGCACAAGCAATGCTGTTCCAACAACATCTCAAATGCCAATAACAACCACTCTGAGCACCACACATTTGCCAACAACATCATCTACTGTAATGACAACTGTTTTGCCACCAACTTCTTCAAGCACAAGCAATGCTGCTGCAACAACATCTGAAATGCCAATAACATCAACTCAAACCACCACACATTTTCCACTATCTTCTACGGTTCAAACAACAGCCGATTTGTCATCAACTTCTACAAGAACAAGCAATGCTGTTCCAACATCTCAAATGCCAATAACAACCACTCTAAGCACCACGAATTTGCCAACGACATCATCTACTTTTCTGGCAACTGTTTTGCCACCAACTTCTTCAAGCACAAGCAATACTGCTGAAGCAACACCTGAAATGCCAATAACAACAACTCAAAGCACTACGAATTTGCCAACAACGTCATCTACTGTTCAGACAACAACTGTTTTGTCACCAACTTCTACAAACCCAAGCAATGCTGCTGCAACAACATCTGAAATCTCAATAATTACAACTCAAAGCGCCACACATTTACCGACATCATCATCTATGGTTCAAACAACAACCGTTTTGCCATCAACTTCTACAAGCACAAGCAATGCTGCTGCAACACCATCTGAAATCCCAATAACAACAACTCAAAGCACCACGCATTTGCCAACAACGTCATCTGCGGTTCAAACAACAACCGTTTTGCCATTAGCTTCTGCAAGCACAAGCAATGCTGCTGCAACAACATCTGAAATCCCAATAACAACAGCTCAAAGCACCACGCATGTACCAACAACATCATCTTTGGTTCAAACAACAACCATTTTGCAATCAACTTCTACAAGCACAAGCAATGCTGCTGCAACAACATTTGAAATGCCAGTAACAACCACTCTGAGCACCACACATTTGCCAACAACATCATCTACTGTAATGACAACTGTTTTGCCACCAACTTCTTCAAGCACAAGCAATGCTGCTGCAACAACATCTGAAATGCCAATAACATCAACTCAAACCACCACACATTTGCCAATATCATCTACGGTTCAAACAACAGCCGATTTGTCATCAACTTCTACAAGAACAAGCAATGCTGTTCCAACATCTCAAATGCCAATAACAACCACTCTAAGCACCACGAATTTGCCAAGGACATCATCTACTGTTCTGGCAACTGTTTTGGCACCAACTTCTTCAAGCACAAGCAATACTGCTGAAGCAACACCTGAAATGCCAATAACAACAACTCAAAGCACCACACATTTACCGACATCATCATCTATGGTTCAAACAACAACCATTTTGCCATCAACTT
Organism: Cirrhinus molitorella; assembly: GCA_033026305.1. Taxonomy (NCBI): domain Eukaryota; kingdom Metazoa; phylum Chordata; class Actinopteri; order Cypriniformes; family Cyprinidae; genus Cirrhinus; species Cirrhinus molitorella. Next base: position 32,692,409 of record CM065120.1, read on the forward strand.
CTACAAGCACAAGCAATGCTGCTGCAACAACATCTGAAATCCCAATAACAACAACTCAAAGCACCACGCATTTGCCAACAACGTCATCTACGGTTCAAACAACAACCGTTTTGCCATTAGCTTCTGCAAGCACAAGCAATGCTGTTCCAACAACATCTCAAATGCCAGTAACAACCACTCTAAGCACCACAAATTTGCCAGCAACATCATCTACTGTTCAGACAACAACTGTTTTGTCACCAACTTCTACAAGCCCAAGCAATGCTGCTGCAACAACATCTGAAATCCCAATAAATACAACTCAAAGCACCACACATTTACCGACATCATCATCTATGGTTCAAACAACAACCATTTTGCCATCAACTTCTACAAGCACAAGCAATGCTGCTGCAACAACATCTAAAATCCCAATAACAGCAACTCAAAGCACCACGCATTTGCCAATATCATCTACGGTTCAAACAACAGCCGATTTGTCATCAACTTCTACAAGCACAAGCAATGCTGTTTCAACAACATCTCAAATCCCAATAACAGCAACTCAAAGCACCACAAATTTGCCAACAACGTCATCTATGGTTCAAACAACAGCTGTTTTGTCATCAACTTCTATAAGCACAAGCAATGCTGCTGCAACAACATCTGACATGCCAACAACAGCAACTCAAAGCACCACGCATTTGCCAACAACGTCATCTATGGTTCAAACAACAACCGTTTTGCCACCAACTTCTACAAGCACAAGCAATGCTGCTGCAACAACATCTGAAATGCCAATAACAACCACTTTAAGCACCACGAATTTGCCAACGACATCATCTACTGTTCTGGCAACTGTTTTGCCACCAACTTCTTCAAGCACAAGCAATACTGCTGAAGCAACACCTGAAATGCCAATAACAACAACTCAAAGCACCACGCATTTGCCAATATCATCTACGGTTCAAACAACAGCCGATTTGTCATCAACTTCTACAAGCACAAGCAATGCTGTTTCAACAACATCTGAAATCCCAATAACAACAGCTCAAAGCACCATGCATTTATCAACAACATCATCTACTGTTCAGACAACAACTGTTTTGTCACCAACTTCTACAAACCCAAGCAATGCTGCTGCAACAACATCTGAAATCCCAATAATTACAACTCAAAGCGCCACACATTTACCGACATCATCATCTATGGTTCAAACAACAACCGTTTTGCCATCAACTTCTACAAGCACAAGCAATGCTGCTGCAACAACATCTGAAATCCCAATAACAACAACTCAAAGCACCACGCATTTGCCAACAACGTCATCTGCGGTTCAAACAACAACCGTTTTGCCATTAGCTTCTGCAAGCACAAGCAATGCTGTTCCAACAACATCTCAAATGCCAATAACAACCACTCTAAGCACCACAAATTTGCCAGCAACATCATCTACTGTTCAGACAACAACTGTTTTGTCACCAACTTCTACAAGCCCAAGCAATGCTGCTGCAACAACATCTGAAATCCCAATAATTACAACTCAAAGCACCACGCATTTGCCAATGTCATCCATGGTTCAAACAACAGCTGTTTTGTCATCAACTTCTACAAGCACAAGCAATGCTGCTGCAACGACATCTGAAATCCCAATAATTACAACTAAAAGCGCCATGCATTTACTGACATCATCATCTATGGTTCAAACAACAACCGTTTTGCCACCAACTTCTACAAGCACAAGCAATGCTGCTGCAACAACATCTGAAATCCCAATAACAGCAACTCAAAGCACCACGCATTTGCCAACAACGTCATCTATGGTTCAAACAACAACCGTTTTGCCACCAACTTCTACAAGCACAAGCAATGCTGCTGCAACAACATCTGAAATGCCAATAACAACCACTTTAAGCACCACACATTTGCCAACAACATCATCTAATGTTCTGACAACTGTTTTGCCACCAACTTCTACAAGCACAAGCAATGCTGCTGCAACAACATCTGAAATGCCAATAACAACCACTCTAAGCACCACACATTTGCCAACAACATCATCTAATGTTCTGACAACTGTTTTGCCACCAACTTCTACAAGCACAAGCAATGCTGCTGCAACAACATCTGAAATGCCAATAACAACCACTCTAAGCACCACACATTTGCCAACAACATCATCTAATGTTCTGACAACTGTTTTGCCACCAACTTCTACAAGCACAAGCAATGCTGCTGCAACAACATCTGAAATCCCAATAATTACAACTCAAAGCGCCACACATTTACCGACATCATCATCTATGGTTCAAACAACAACCGTTTTGCCATTAGCTTCTACAAGCACAAGCAATGCTGTTCCAACAACATCTCAAATGCCAATAACAACCACTCTAAGCACCACAAATTTGCCAGCAACATCATCTACTGTTCAGACAACAACTGTTTTGTCACCAACTTCTACAAGCCCAAGCAATGCTGCTGCAACAACATCTGAAATCCGAATAACAACAGCTCAAAGCACCACGCATTTACCAACAACATCATCTTTGGTTCAAACAACAACCATTTTGCAATCAACTTCTACAAGCACAAGCAATGCTGCTGCAATAACATCTGAAATGCCAGTAACAAACACTCTGAGCACCACACATTTGCCAACAACATCATCTACTGTTCTGACAACTGTTTTGCCACCAACTTCTTCAAGCACAAGCAATACTGCTGAAGCAACATCTCAAATGCCAATAACAACCACTCTAAGCACCACGAATTTGCCAACAACGTCATCTACTGTTCAGACAACAACTGTTTTGTCACCAACTTCTACAAGCCCAAGCAATGCTGCTGCAACAACATCTGAAATCCCAATAACAGCAACTCAAAGCACCACGCATTTGCCAACAACGTCATCTACGGTTCAAACAACAACCGTTTTGCCATTAGCTTCTGCAAGCACAAGCAATGCTGTTCCAACAACATCTCAAATGCCAATAACAACCACTCTAAGCACCACAAATTTGCCAGCAACATCATCTACTGTTCAGACAACAACTGTTTTGTCACCAACTTCTACAAGCCCAAGCAATGCTGCTGCAACAACATCTGAAATCCCAATAACAGCAACTCAAAGCACCACGCATTTGCCAACAACGTCATCTACAGTTCAAACAACAGCCGTTTTGTCATCAACTTCTACAAGTACAAGCAATGCTGCTGCAACAACATCTGAAATCCCAATAATTACATCTCAAAGCGCCACACATTTACCGACATCATCATCTATGGTTCAAACAACAACCGTTTTGCCACCAACTTTTACAAGAACAAGCAATGCTGTTCCAACATCTCAAATGCCAATAACAACCACTCTAAGCACCACGAATTTGCCAACGACATCATCTACTGTTCTGGCAACTGTTTTGCCACCAACTTCTTCAAGCACAAGCAATACTGCTGAAGCAACACCTGAAATGCCAATAACAACAACTCAAAGCACCACGCATTTGCCAATATCATCTACGGTTCAAACAACAGCCGATTTGTCATCAACTTCTACAAGCACAAGCAATGCTGTTTCAACAACATCTGAAATCCCAATAACAACAGCTCAAAGCACCACGCATTTACCAACAACATCATCTATGGTTCAAACAACAGCCGTTTTATCATCAACTTCTACAAGCACAAGCAATGCTGCTGCAACAACATCTGAAATCCCAATAACAACAGCTCAAAGCACCACGCATTTACCAACAACATCATCTACGGTTCAAACAACAGCCGATTTGTCATCAACTTCTACAAGCACAAGCAATGCTGTTTCAACAACATCTCAAATGCCAATAACAACCACTCTAAGCACCACGAATTTGCCAACAACGTCATCTACTGTTCAGACAACAACTGTTTTGTCACCAACTTCTACAAGCCCAAGCAATGCTGCTGCAACAACATCTGAAATCCCAATAATTACAACTCAAAGCGCCACACATTTACCGACATCATCATCTATGGTTCAAACAACAACCGTTTTGCCATCAACTTCTACAAGCACAAGCAATGCTGCTGCAACAACATCTGAAATCCCAATAACAGCAACTCAAAGCACCACGCATTTGCCAACAACGTCATCTACGGTTCAAACAACAACCGTTTTGCCATTAGCTTCTGCAAGCACAAGCAATGCTGTTCCAACAACATCTCAAATGCCAATAACAACCACTCTAAGCACCACAAATTTGCCAGCAACATCATCTACTGTTCAGACAACAACTGTTTTGTCACCAACTTCTACAAGCCCAAGCAATGCTGCTGCAACAACATCTGAAATCCCAATAATTACAACTCAAAGCACTACGCATTTACCAATGTCATCCATGGTTCAAACAACAGCTGTTTTGTCATCAACTTCTACAAGCACAAGCAATGCTGCTGCAACAACATCTGAAATCCCAATAACAGCAACTCAAAGCACCACGCATTTACCAACAACATCATCTATGGTTCAAACGACAACCGTTTTGCCATTAGCTTCTACAAGCACAAGCAATGCTGTTCCAACAACATCTCAAATGCCAATAACAACCACTCTAAGCACCACAAATTTGCCAATAACATCATCTACTGTAATGACAACTGTTTTGCCACCAACTTCTTCAAGCACAAGCAATGCTGCTGCAACAACATCTGAAATGCCAATAACATCAACTCAAACCACCACACATTTGCCAATATCATCTACGGTTCAAACAACAGCCGATTTGTCATCAACTTCTACAAGAACAAGCAATGCTGTTCCAACATCTCAAATGCCAATAACAACCACTCTAAGCACCACGAATTTGCCAACAACGTCATCTACTGTTCAGACAACAACTGTTTTGTCACCAACTTCTACAAGCCCAAGCAATGCCGCTGCAACAACATCTGAAATCCCAATAATTACAACTCAAAGTGCCACACATTTATCGACATCATCATCTATGGTTCAAACAACAACCATTTTGCCATCAACTTCTACAAGCACAAGCAATGCTGCTGCAACAACATCTGAAATCCCAATAACAACAACTCAAAGCACCACGCATTTGCCAACAACGTCATCTACGGTTCAAACAACAACCGTTTTGCCATTAGCTTCTGCAAGCACAAGCAATGCTGTTCCAACAACATCTCAAATGCCAATAACAACCACTCTAAGCACCACAAATTTGCCAGCAACATCATCTACTGTTCAGACAACAACTGTTTTGTCACCAACTTCTACAAGCCCAAGCAATGCTGCTGCAACAACATCTGAAATCCCAATAATTTCAACTCAAAGCACCACGCATTTGCCAATGTCATCCATGGTTCAAACAACAGCTGTTTTGTCATCAACTTCTACAAGCACAAGCAATGCTGCTGCAACAACATCTGAAATCCCAATAACAGCAACTCAAAGCACCACGCATTTGCCAACAATGTCATCTATGGTTCAAACAACAACCGTTTTGCCATCAACTTCTACAAGTACAAGCAATGCTGCTGCAGCAACATCTGAAATCCCAATAACAACAACTCAAAGCACCACGCATATGCCAACAATGTCATCTATGGTTCAAACAACAACCGTTTTGCCACCAACTTCTACAAGCACAAGCAATGCTGCTGCAACAACATCTGAAATCCCAATAACAACAACTCAAAGCACCACGCATATGCCAACAACGTCATCTATGGTTCAAACAACAACCGTTTTGCCATCAACTTCTACAAGCACAAGCAATGCTGCTGCAACAACATCTGAAATCCCAATAACAGCAACTCAAAGCACCATGCATTTGCCAATAACGTCATCTACAGTTCAAACAACAACCGTTTTGCCACCAACTTCTACAAGTACAAGCAATGCTGCTGCAGCAACATCTGAAATCCCAATAACAGCAACTCAAAGCACCACGCATTTGCCAACAACGTCCTCTACAGTTCAAACAACAGCCGTTTTGTCACCAACTTCTACAAGCACAAGCAATGCTGCTGCAACAACATCTGAAATCCCAATAATTACAACTCAAAGCGCCACGCATTTACCGACATCATCATCATCTATGGTTCAAACAACAACCGTTTTGCCACCAACTTCTACAAGCACAAGCAATGCTGCTGCAGCAACATCTGAAATCCCAATAACAACAACTCAAAGCACCACGCATATGCCAACAATGTCATCTATGGTTCAAACAACAACCGTTTTGCCACCAACTTCTACAAGCACAAGCAATGCTGCTGCAACAACATCTGAAATCCCAATAACAACAACTCAAAGCACCACGCATATGCCAACAACGTCATCTATGGTTCAAACAACAACCGTTTTGCCATCAACTTCTACAAGCACAAGCAATGCTGCTGCAACAACATCTGAAATCCCAATAACAGCAACTCAAAGCACCATGCATTTGCCAATAACGTCATCTACAGTTCAAACAACAACCGTTTTGCCACCAACTTCTACAAGTACAAGCAATGCTGCTGCAGCAACATCTGAAATCCCAATAACAGCAACTCAAAGCACCACGCATTTGCCAACAACGTCCTCTACAGTTCAAACAACAGCCGTTTTGTCACCAACTTCTACAAGCACAAGCAATGCTGCTGCAACAACATCTGAAATCCCAATAATTACAACTCAAAGCGCCACGCATTTACCGACATCATCATCATCTATGGTTCAAACAACAACCGTTTTGCCACCAACTTCTACAAGCACAAGCAATGCTGCTGCAACAACATCTAAAATCCCAATAACAGCAACTCAAAGTACCACGCATTTGCCAATGTCATCTATGGTTCAAACAACAGCTGTTTTGTCATCAGCTTCTACAAGCACAAGCAATGCTGTTGCAACAACATCTGAAACCCCAACAACAACAGCAACTCAAAGCACCACGCATTTGCCAATGTCATCTACGGTTCAATCAACAACCATTTTGTCATCAACGTTTGCAATTACAAACAATGCTGTTGCAACTACATCTGAAACCACATCATCATCAACAACAACAACAACAACAACAACAACTGAAAGCACCATGCATTTGCCAACAACGTCATCTACGGTTCAGACAACAACCGTTTTGCCATTAGCTTCTACAAGCACAAGCAATGCAGCTTTAACAACATCTCAAATGCCAATAACAACAACTCAAAGCACCACACATTTGCCAACAACGTTATCTACAGTTCAAACAACAACTATTTTGCCATCAACTTCTACAAGCACAAGTTATGATGTTGCAACAACATCTGAAATGCCATTGACAGTGACTCAGAATACTTCATTTTTGCTAACAAACCTTTCTACATCTATGGTTCAAACAACAGTTTTTCCAACAACAAAAGCCTCATCTAGAGTTGAAACAACACATTTTGGGCCATTTACTGCAAGCCCTTTTGCTGCCACAATTTCTGTAACGTCAAAAATAGCTAGTCAACAAAGCACTACACTTTTGCCAACAACCTCATCTACAGTTCAAACAAATATTGCGCTGTCACCATCATCCACAAAGTCAGGCCTTACTGCAGCTACAACATCTAAAATCCCCAAAACAACAACTAAGAGTACTACGCTTTTGCCAACGAACTCGTCTACATCCATGGTTCAAACATATGTGGTTCCAAGAACAACAATACAATCAACAGGCATAAGCAACTCAACAACTAAAATGTCAACAAGAACTCAGCAACACACATATATTTCGGTCAAACCATCAAGCACCAGTCCAACAAAGACTGACAAAACACCAGCCATTACAACAACCAAGGCACATGCAATAAGTGCCATTTTGAAAACTACAGCAAAATTATTTAGTACTCCAAAAACAACTGAAAAGAAAACAACAACCATGACAACAACAACAACAGCCAATCCACCACCAACTACCCTAGCATCTCTAGATCCTCCCACAGAGAAAGAGGGATTCCTTTATCTAAAATTTCGAATAGTGCGGATTTTCATTCAAGATTACAATGATAAAACATCTTCTGCTTATAAAACACTGGAAAGAAATGTAACAACTGAGGTAAAATCACTGCCTTCAATCTGAAGTGGAATATTTTATATTAAAAACAAAATGCTAAGATGCTCTTGTTCTTTTCTTTTCCAGCTTAATCGTGGATACAAATACGTATTCCCAGCTACATTTCTGAGAGCGGTTATCATCATTTTTTGGTAGGTTAGATCAATTATCTTCCTATAGCTACTATCTATAGACAGTTATTTATTCCAAATACATCTTTGAAAAGTACTAACTCAATATGTAAAAATGTATGATATGAACATTATATTAAATATAAACATATCTACAATAGTTCAATTCTTTGGTTACATTCATTCTGCTGTTTTATACAAATAAAAGAAAGCACTAATTTTTCTCATTAGGCCTGGGTCTGTTGGAGTTACGTCTCAGCTAATTTTTCAAAACCAGAGTGTGGTTCCAAACATAACAGATGCAGCGGATACTTTGAAACAAACACTTAATGAATCCATTGTCAACTTGAATGTCATCACATCCAGTATTTATGCTGGTGAGTGGTAACATTTTTGTTTATCTGTTATCTTGTAGAATGTTTGCTTAGGATAATTATAAGATGTCGTATTTTCTCTCTAAATGTACTTAATACTATACTGTCTTATACTGCCTTTTGTTTAAAAAGGAAATGCAAAATGAATAACTATTATAAACAAATGAACTGTCTATTTAAGTATTTGATCAAAACCTTCTTAACACAGATCCACGAAATGGCACCACACCAACCACCACTCCAAGCATCACAACAGGGGCTACAACAACTGCAAGCAGTCAGTTTGCAACAACTTTTACATCTGCCAGTGCAATGGCACGGAGCAGACCCACTGAAGTGGTCACTTTCCTTCTACTTTTGATCCTCACTAAATTCTTTTTGATGGATCTTTAACATATTTTTGGGATCTTATATAATTATTGTAAATATTGTAATAACTAATACATTACCTAATATATATATATATATATATATAGGGAAATAATAATGATTTCATGTTTAAATTCAACAATAAATTGAATGTACTACATATATTGATCTAAAAATACATATTACATATTTTTTTTTTCAAATCACTTGCAAGTTTACTTATAATGATGCCTAAAATAAAGTCTGGAAGCAATCTTTAGGTAAAATATGAATATTGCTAACAAGGTAATTATGCTACATCAACACACATTATTAATTATGTTAACCAGTGTAATGAGCACCAAGACACTTCTTTTTCTTGTTTAGACAACTATACAAGTGATTAAACATTCTGCCTCATTTTTATTCTCTTCAGTAGGTAAGTACTGTAACAAATGTATTGCTCAAGCTATAATGCATTAACTAGCATTACCTATGGAAGGTTATTGTAAAGTGTAACCTGATCTAATTTTAAAAAGAAAAACATAAAATGAATGAATTTTTGTATTTACTGAAAAATATTTACTAAATGTATTAAAGCAATACTACAATCACCAAGCATTTCAAGTCCATGGTTTCTGTGATAACAGCCATTTTCTTAATATGGGTGAACTGTCACTTAGGATTAGGATGTAGCTTTTCACCAGTGTTGGGGAAAGTTACTTTTAAAAGTAATGCATTAAGAATATTGTGTTACTCCCTAGAAAAATAATTATGTTACTTAGTTACTTTTAATGGAAAGTAACATGTTACATTACTTTTGCGTTACTTTTAAATAGGGGCAGCAGGGCAGAGCTTCCGTGTTTGTTTTTAATATAAAAAAGTAAAAAAAAAAATTAGCAAATGTAAAAGCCCTTTCACACCAAAAAGTAAAATTAATAAGTCTACGGCTGACGGAAAAGTACATTAACATCTGTACAGTAGAACTGTAGGAAAAGAAAGTTCAACGTTCTTCAGCAATGAGAAAAATATGAGACAAATGAAGCACAAATGTTAATCTAAAGTAAGTTTTGCTTGTTAGTAAGGTCAGCAGCAAAGCCACTGGTTAATAAAATGGGATTAAATACATAAAGGAAACAAAAGGTTACTTTTTCTTGTAAATAAAAAAATAATGCGTTACTTTACTAGTTACTTGAAAAAAGTCATCGGATTACGTAACTCACGTTACTTGTAATGCTTTACCACCAAAACTGCTCTTCACCATGTCTGACTAAACACCTTATTAGAGTTCCACCCAAACAGGTTTAAAAGCCAGCTGAAATGTTGGAGCAGTTAAATGGAGTAATGTTTTAACAGCACAACAGAATAATTGTTTACCTGTAGCAGTCTGTACATTAAAGGTGCTGTATGTACGTTTTTGACTCTTCTTAAGCCAAAAAATAACATATGTTTGTAGATATTTAGAAAACATGTTATGTTTACATAACCGTTTCTCTGAAAACTAATGCTATAGCCAGTAATTCTACTCTGAAATGTGTATTTCAGGCAGATTCCTGGACAGAATTGCAGTACCCATATTACATACCTCACAATGATCTATGAGCAAAGGAACATCAAAACACAGTAAATCAACTCATCAAATTACAGTGCAAAGCTAGTCGCTTGTCCTCAATCTGGCAAACCCGCATAAGCGTCGAGTTTGAGTAGAAGAAAACGGTAGAAACGGTTCTCTCCAATTTTTTGAATTTGGACTGCAGTACCCATTTCAACCGCAAGCTGTCAATTTTACATACTGCACCTTAAAGCAGGATTACGTAGGTTTTGCCTCTGTCGCTATCTCTGTTTGAAACCCGCGATTGCAGGTATTTGTGGAATTGTAGGCTATTCTTTAGTGGCAGGTGCAGATGGATCTAATGTTTTGAGGTGCTTGTGTGGGCTGTCAGTCTCTGCACCTGTGTGGATATTCACTGTAACGTTACTTTGGAATTACAGATATTACATTTTAGAAGTATGTCCAGAATGACAGCTTTTACCTGAAAATAAAACCTTTTTACAAAAACGTTTTACAATCATACCAATGGTGATTACATTTAAGAATAAAGTTCGCTCAGATCAGGTCAAACCGTGCAAATTATTGTTATATTTTGTTCTCTAATCGTTAAATTTTAACATCAACATAGCATGTCTAGTGCATTTAGTCTGTACAAGGATTATGTAAAATTTAATTTCTGTACTGTCTAATCTCTAATTGTCATACCATCCAAATGGTAAAAATATATATATGTTCCTTAGAACTTGTTCTAAAATGAGACAAGTTAAAGCTGCAGTCCGTAACTTTTTTGGTTAAAAATGATACAAAATCAATTTGAGAAAGTACATAACCAATCAGTGTTCAAAACTATCGACTTTAGGCCGATTCACATAGCTTATAATGTTTTTTAAATTGGGTGGTACCGGTAGGTTTTCGCGGGAAAATCAAGCATGCCACTGCGTCATTACGTCACCTCTGTAAACAAAGGCGGCGTCCCGGCAGAAACGCTAATAGGCCTACACACTACATACACGTAGTTACGCAATGCTGATGTTAACGTGAACAATTTGAGAACAAAGTATAACAGTAATAATAACTTGCTAGTTTGATGCGATATGAGATAACCGATCGTTAAACACCTGTAGCGTTTTTCCTCAGTTGGTCAGAACAAAAGTTTTAGACTTGTTACTTACTCTTAGATGACAATATCCGGTGAAAATTCTTAAGTACAGTGAATACCCACAACGGTGCGGTGATTGACAGCTACCAAAACCTTAGATTAATCTGCGCTGCAGCACAACCCACGCATGGAATTCCGCACTTAACTGCAATTGCAGGTTTTCAGACAGAGGTGGCAACAAAGAGGCAAAACTTGCGGACTGCAGCTTTAATACAGCTGCTGTAAGAAGAGGCTACATTACAAATGATCCACCGCCTGCAGCATCCACATGTAATACCCTACTAGCCAAAGGACCCAAACCACTCAAATTATGAAATATTTATTACAAGCTTACCTTATAAATCGGGCTAAAATAAGGCGATAGTTTTGGACAGTGGTTGGTTATGTACTTGCTCAATAATTGATTTGATCATTTTCAACCAAAAGTTAGGTAATGCAGATTTAAACTGGAATAGAAGCAAGCATTTTAGCAACTAAAAATGACACTTCACCTTTAAAATCACTGCACAGACAACTTATATAGTATAAAATGTTTTTAATTCTCAAACCAACAAACAACCACAATTAACAGAAGTAAAAAAGGATTCCCCACCAATCCCCCAGAACAATAAAATAAAGTACACAAATGGAGAAGAGGCTTTTTGAGCATGATCATATGAAAATAAAACTGGGCGGTTCTCTCTTCCCGCTGTCACAGAAACTACACTGAGACACAGATAGGGAGAGCTGGACAACAACCACCACTTCAGCACATCTAGCTCATCTGGACTGCTCAACTAGAGAGGGAAAAAAAGGGAAGCATTAGGAGGCAAACTGCAATAATACATTTACAAAATAAAAATTAAATTACCAAAAACTGAGATTTCTTAATCTAGGGATGGTTAAATTGATACTCCATATTGGTCATAAAGAACCATAAACAATTTTGTGCACTTAATTCTAAGTCTCCTGGAAAAAAAAAAAAAAAAAAAAAAAAAAAACACACATTCAAACAGATACTGTATTTGCCTGGTTAAATTTCTCTCCAAAATGTTTCAATGTTTCCAATATTATGCGTCTATATATTGTGTTTTTCCTTTAAAAGTGCTGTATTCTGGAGGATGACTGGAGTTTATTATTATACTTGAGGTCCAATTCTCAATATTAACAAGCCATTAACTACAACTTTTGCCTCAAACTCCTAATTTGCTGCTTGGTAATAGTTAATAACGTAGTTGTTAAATTTAGGTATTAGGGTACCGCAGAATATTTTCTTTACAAGTACTAATAAACAGCCAATACGCTAGTAATATGCATGCTAATAAGCAGCTAGTTAACAGTGTGGATTGGTCCTTATTAGGGTTGGGTATCGTTTGAATTTTATCGATTTTGATTCCGGTTCTGCTATACGCATATACAACTTTCATCTCTCTCTTTCCCCCCTCTCTTTCTCTCGATCAATCGATAATTGAAATAAATGCTAGAATTCATTCAAATAAATAATATCCATGTCTGATTTGAATGATGGAGCTGATGAGCTGTAACTGCCAAAAACAATCGTAATTTTTACCCATTCGGTCAAATATTGCGCTGCAAAGAGCACTACTAGTTGTAACTTGTCTATACATTTGCAAATGACCATGGAATAAGCGGGATAATCAACAGCTTACATTACAGATACAGAAATTAAAATCATTAAAAAATCTTTTTTTTTTTTCATAAATAAAATGATAAAACCGAACACGGGAATCATTAAGCGGAATCGAAATGTACTCGTCTTATCGAATACCCAGATATTGTAAATTGGGAGCCGGTTTTAAAATGGAACCAGTTCTCAATACCCAACCCTAGTCCTTATACTGAAGTGTTGCCATAATTATGTAGTACAGTCTTGAATTTAAGATTGACAGTAATAGCCCTATAACATAGCATATGTAGTAGTTAAGTCTATATGATCATTCACTTTTAGATTTCAGATTTTTACTGGAATTACTATTCATTTTGATGCATATATAAAATATTTTAGTGTATTTTTTTACTTCTAATGAAGCAATGTGTGGTTTGCATGTTAATAAAAGTCTAAACTTATAAAAAAAAAAAAAAAACACTGGATTGGCATCTGTATCAGCAGATACTCGTCTTCAACTCAAAATGGTCAACAGAGAATTTAAATGCGCATTTCTTGTGCTGACAAATTTCTTACTGTAGGTGGAGATGTCGATTTCCTCAGGCAACTCAGCAACATTGACTTCAAATCGGTCCTGCACATCATTTAGGATCTTTGCATCGGTCTCATCTGATACAAAGGTGACAGCCAATCCTTTTGTGCCAAACCTACCAGCGCGAGCAACCTGAAAGGAATAAGGATAGAGTTTAACAATCTTGACAGTTATTATTACATTTCACAGTTTGACGTGCAGTGTTGGGGGTAACGCATAACAAGTAACACGAGTTACGTAATCAGATTACTTTAATTAGTGAAGTAATGCAATACTTTTTAATTTACAAGAAAATATCTGGGCTCGTATTCTTAAAGCTTCTAAGAATCCTCTCAGAAAGCTCCCAATTTAGCTTAAAAAAAAAATCCTACGTAGGAGTCTTATCTTAAAAGTGATTCAGGACCAATCTAAGAGCAACTCTGAGCAAGGAAAAGACAAAAACTTTTATCTTAGTGAGGAGGCGGGGCTGACCCCGTTGCTAGCTATGACACAGCCTTTTGAAGACTGTGATTGATTGTTTGTCCAAGCAGGAAATATAAGAGCACTTTTATATTTACAGTAGGACATTTAGAAAGTATATTCATGGAACATGATCTTAACTTAATATTCTAATGATTTTTGGCATTTAAAAAAAAAAAAAAAAAAAGTCACAAAATAAAAGTATAATTTTTGGCTATTGCTACAAATATACCTGTGCTACTTAAGACTGGTTTTGTGGTCTAGGTTCACATATATTCCACAACACATTATGCATAAATACCCTGTGTAAGTATGTGTCTGAATCTTCTGGCATGTCATAGTTGAAAACAATATTAACACGCTCAATGTCCATCCCACGACCAAACAGATTAGTAGCCACCAGGATCCGCCGTTGAAAGTCTTTAAACTGTTGATACCGGGACAATCTGTGTGAGAGAGAATGAGAAATGATTTCAGCATCTGTATTGCTTACAGGGTTCCCACTCCAAGCCAAACGTCAAATTCCCTGACTTTCACTGACTAATAAGCTGAATTTCCATAACCTATAATAAACAGATCCATCCATTTGCAAGCTTTATTTACTTAATCACAGATGTTTTTTAGTACAAAACACACATATACACTACTACTTTTGTTTGTTTGTTTGTTTTTTTACGCTTGAAATGAACTGTATTTTTCTGTACTACTTCTACAAAAAAGAACTTATTTTAAATGTATTTTTATGTTGTCATAACCATAACAATAGGCAAAATGCGTGAAATAAAACAAAATACAGTATACAAAATTTACATTTTGATAAATGTAAACAAAAATTGAAAGCAGCAAACAAAAATCCCTGATATTCCATGACTTGGACAAAATAAATATAAAATTCCCTGACTTTCAATGTCTGGAATAGACTTTTTAAAATTCCATGATATTCCAGAAATTCCATGACCCGTGGGAACCCTGTGCTTACCAAACCATCTCAAGATAATGGTATCAACAATGTCTCACCTTTCTTCCTGAGCCATTCCCCTGTGGATTGCAATGGCAGGGAAATTCTGTTCAACCAGAAGCTGAGACAGAGCCACACATCGTGGCACTGACTTGACAAATATCACCACCTATAAATCATCCAAACAAACCGTTGAGTTGACAAGTGGCTGCATTCGAGGCCGGTGACTGTAAAAATGTGATGTAATGAAAGTCACCTGGTTGAACTCAAGCACGTCAAGCAGGTCAAACAGTTTGCGGTTCTTTTCGCTGTCCTTCAGTTTGACGTAGTACTGCTGAAGACCATGCAGAGTGAGCTTTGTCTCGTCATCAACAAACACCTCCATCGGCTGCAAGAAAAGAAAAAACTTCAATTCAGAACACCAATATAGAATAGTACATCCATTGATAAAACTGTACAACCTCAATTAAAATGCAAAAACAAAACAGGAAGGACTCACATCTTGCATGAATTTGCGACAGACCGGTCTGATCTCTTTGCTTAACGTGGCGCTGAACATCATGCATTGCTTCTCGTGAGGGGTCAGTCTGAAGATATCCTGAACATCCCGTCTCATATCTAATATGCAATCACACACACAATTAGACCTTGTGAATAGAAAAACATCCAGTTCCATAAACCAGCCCATACATGATAGAATGAAACCCACCCAGCTGCTCCAGCATCTTGTCGCATTCATCCAAGACAAAATGTTTGACATTTTTGAGGTTCAAGGTTTTGTTGCGAATGAGGGCAAGGATCCTCCCTGGTGTTCCCACCACAATGTGAGGGCAGCTCTTTTTCAATACTTCCTCATCCTTCTTTATGGACAAACCACCAAAGAAGACCGCACACTTAACGCTGGACATGTACTTGGAGAAGCGCTCATACTCTTTACTGATCTGGAAGGCAAGTTCACGTGTGTGGCACATAACCAACACAGAAACCTGTGGAGAAAATAATAGCAAAATGTGAAGTTTTGTTGACTTCCCAACCATAATTACCACAAAAGCTCATACTAGCCTTTATCCAAATTAACAGTCTGCAACAAAATAAGAAACCACTGTAATTTAAGTTTTATAGTCTATTATAGTCTGTTGGTTATTGCAGCTCCTGCCAGTGTGAAGATTTTGTTAAAACCATTTCTGAGATCAATGTCAAGAAATGTTTGAAACAACGTTAGAACAGCCTAAAATGCGTTAGGTTTTACTGGTCAAAAGTTTGGAATTAAGAGACTATTCAAAAACAAAATTCTTATGCTCCCCAAGGTTGCATTTAAAACAACTCTTTTCTAATTTAATAGATAAAAAAAAAAAAAAAAAAAAGAAGAAAAAGAAAAACAAACTGACTTATTATTATTTCAGCATCATTACACCGGTCTTCAGTGTCACATGAACTTTCAGAAATCATTCTAATATGCTGATTTGGTATATTCAAAATGTTTTATTATCAATGTTGAAACAGTTTTTGATGCTTAATTTGTGGAAACAATAAAACTATCAAAAGTTTGAGGTAAGTAAGAAAAGAAAAAAAATGAATACTGTCATTCAGCACAGAAAGGACACATTAGGTAACAATCCTAAAAAACGTTAATCAGCAGCAAAAACTGCTTCCATAACCGTAAAATTGGCATGCCATATTTATTAATTAACCATAATTAACAACGATAAACATTAACAATGATGAGTACCAATAATAATTGAGCACCAATCAGCTTAACAGAAAATTATTTCTGAAATGAGTCGGAATAAGCATGTTTTCAAAAATTAGTTATTTCATTTTCACATTCTCCATTGCAACACCTTCAAAATGATATATGACATGTTGGAATCAGACAGACCAAAAAAAAAAAAAAAAAAAAAAAAAAAAAAAAAGATTTACAGAGCTACAGCCATTTGAAAGTGAGTCAGCAGAGTTGATTCTGAGTTAAAGTTTTCAGAAAATTCCAAAGAACATTGCACAAAACATTGTGTATTTTCTTCCAATTCTTTTCTTAGTAATAGTAATTACTGTATTAATCACAATAAAGCCATTTTTATTTTATATTTGTTATTAAATAAATAACTAAACAGTAGTTTAATCAAGAGCAGTAAGTGATGCCATCTTTTCTTTTAAAGTTTGATTAACATTGAGATAGATCTATAGTAAGACTGTAATGCATGGATCTAATATAATGTTACACATCAGGTTTTCCCCCCTAACCATTAACTAAACATTCATGTAAGACATAACTGACTGTGTGTGAGAGAATCACGCCAAGACATATTTCTCAATATTGTGCTTTATAAGAGATACATCTTATGCGTGTACTTTGCAAATGTCAGTCAGTACGATCATTTTGTTTTCATCAGCATGGGTTTGAAAATCATTTTTCACTGGTTTGGATCGTGTCAGAAAATTTGATATGAATATTCACAAAGCTGGAATGCTGCGCTTTGCAACACCAGACCTACAACTTGTGGTGAGAAGCAGCAGCAGTCATCCAGAAGTGAGCAGAGAAAAAGATGTTTAAGGTTTAGAGGTTTAATTACAATTTGGAGCATTGGAATCTCTAGAAGACAGCTTAATAAACTCATTTTTGTGAAAACCACAAATTCAACCAAAACTGACATTTTTCACTTCTTTTGCCTGTAGTTCAAAATTAGACAACCACAAACGGTTCTCTTAATTTGTAATCTTTCACGTTATCTTTTTTCTATAATCATACTGTACTTGCATGTAAATTATTGTAATTACTTCAAAACATTTGAGCGTTAGTGTACAAGCTAGCAAACCTCAATATGCCCCAACATTCCTTGACAATTATATGTTAGCTTATACAAATGGGAAGTAAACACACACCTGCCCATCCACTGGCTCGATCTGTTGGAGTGTGGCAAGCACAAACACAGCGGTTTTTCCCATACCAGACTTTGCCTGGCACAAGATGTCCATACCCAGGATAGCTTGTGGAATGCATTCATGCTGGACTGAGGAAAGATGAAAAAATAAACACACATACATATATACATATATATATACATATTATATATGCACACACATACATACACACAAACCAATACTGATAAAAATAATAATACTGACAGAAATATAAAAGAACATGGGTGGCAACTACCTACTTGGATTATTGAATATGGTGGCTATTCATACTCACAAAGCCATTTTAAATAAATCTACTAACTAATACTAAATAGCTTTTCACACACAGTGGTGTACTCCTTATAGATTTAATACATATATCCTCACCCTCAGATGGATGCTCAAAACCACAGTCGACGATGGCGCGGAGCAGTTCTGGTTTCAGGAGGAAATCGCGGAAGCCGGAGCTGTGAATGGAGACGTAGGAGCCTTTCACCTCCTTTTTGCCGGCTGGGACTACACTGTCCGCGGCGGTCTGCGGCTCCTCGTCTTCCTCGTAGTCCAACAGCTCATTATCAACATCGTTTTCTGCCATGGTAACTTTTGGTGCCACAGGGAAACGTACAGATGTAAATGACAGAGGATACAGATCAACATATAACGTTAACATTATACGCAATAACAGGCAAATACAGAATGTAGAACTAAAAAGAAAGAAAAAAGTAGTCCAAGAATGTTACTCACTGTTCCTAAACTAATAAATTAAATTCTGCCGCAATACTGAACGCTTAGAAATTATAAATTCTCCCTTATATTACTCTCTGTTCGTCACATTGTAAAAATAGTTAGAGGGAAAACACCTTAAACTTCAAAATACAAGTTGCTATACATGTAAAACCAGCTCCAATGTAATCAATGGACTACCCTCAGCGTGCAGACAATAGAGCCGCCATTCGCTGTCCCATCTAAACCGATCTACTGATCTAAATGAGCGACTCAATGCGCATTTTTTTTTCAAAAGTATCCACCGGTAAAATATCTATGACTATGAGGTCTTGTGATACATGTGAAGCATGAAATGCAACGTTGTTGGACGCAGATCTGTTTCATTTTCGCATTTAAGCTTTGCGCCTTTCAGGCTGTACGGTTAGAGAAACGCGAGGTGTCTACAACTGTACTTTTAAATACTTAGGTTTGTTTCTAAAATAGCGTCTGAAATGAAGTTAAATCCGGAAGCGAATATCATTAACTATTCTGTATTTACCAAATTAGAGCTATTAAAATGTATAAACAAAACAAATTACCTTTTGATGTTGGTACTGAACGTCGGCACTGGCGAATCGTGTGGTTAGGCCTTAAGTTTATAGCGCTCCCCGGAAATAAAAACCGAGCTCTCCCATTGGTTGTTTTCAATGTCAGTAATGGGTGAGAAACAGCGCAGGCTTGCGATTGGGTAACATAAATTCGCATCGTTGTTGTGGGCGGGTTCAAAAACCAGTCGCCCGCCATTATACTTGAAAGTGTCCACACGATGTCACTAAATGCATTCAGATTTTATGCCTACAGTGATAAATGTGCGTACATCTAAAATGCAACCTAAAATCGAAAACCATATTGAAATCTAGATTTTTTTTGTTTCATTAATTCGTTATTCATTAATAATAAATAAATATGTTCAACAATACATTCCAGAGTCAACAAAGCTTGGTTGGCTTGATTGCCAGCATTTGTAATTACCAAGCCATGTAATACCCAGTAGTAAAATAAACAACATAATTTCTATTAATCAAATAATCCTGAAAAAAATATTGTTTTAAAAAAACGTTTTAAATATTGATAAGAAGAAGAAGAAGAAGAAGAAGAAGAAGAAGAAGAAGAAAAATGATGTTTCTTGAACAGCAAATCAGCATTATTAGAATTAATTCAAAACTTGACTGTTTTTGCTGTACTTTAGATCAAATAAATGCAGGCTGAGAGAGCAGAGGAAACTTCTTTAATAACATTAAAAATCTTACTGTCCAAACACTTTTAACTGGTACATAAAACAGGAGTACATATCTGGTGGTGCCTAAATATCATGACGCAAAAATAATAGGCTTGTAGATTCTTATTTTTTTTCCGTTCTATATTTTATTTATAAATTAATATAGTAGATATCCTGAAGTAAAGAATAACGTGGTCCATCTTTAGAAGATAAACCGGACAAAATTTTCTTAACAGTTACTCCAGTCAACACCGCAACATCACCTGCCCGCTACCCACTGTGGCCGAAATTACGCTAAATAAAGGATTGGTGAAACGAGCTGTCAATCATGGCTATTCCTCTAGTCTATCCTCCTATTGGTCAAACTTCTGTCAATCACATGAGATCCGCTGACGTTAGAACATTGCACTATGATTCATTTTGAACGAGGCCGTCAAATAATCGGAAAAGAGATGCCCAATTATGAACTGGTTTCAAACGCGCATTTATTGCAATAAGAGAGTTTATGATTATTCACACCAGCATTTTCTATTAAATTATGGTCTAGTGGGCGGGATTTGGGCGGGGCTTTCTCTTGTAGGCGTCGACCGCAGCTCTCCTTGAGGAAGCTCGCCCTGACGACTCATATTTTCCTCTAAATGAGCATCCACATCCAATATATCCAATATGGTTCCGTATTCATTTCCCGGCCTCCCGTAGTGGTCCAGCGGCTTCGTATAAAAAAGGATTGCCGATATCCGCCGGTTTTGTGACCGACCATCTTTAATATGGCAAGATCGCAGGAGCAGCTTGAGTAATGAGACCGAAATTCAGGTGGGCATTGCTCTATGCATTTTCCATCACTGACAGTGTGTGGTCGCTGGTCTATTATGTGTGCACCCATCCATTTGTGTACAACATTTATTTTACAATGTTAATCAGGATGATGTGACAGAGAGGCAGTCTAGGACAAAGCGGGGAAATTCCAGCGCATCGCACTCACGCTCCCATCTCCCTGGACCAGCGGCGGTGATTTGCCTGCCTGCCCATCTGCTAGTTGTCATGGGGAGAAAAATCATCATCCACACCCTTATTATTTTACATGAAAACAGATGTGATTATGACCCATTTTTAGGCACCCTAATATACAGTGCGTTTAAATACCACTGTGCTTTGAATTCAACGCAGCCTTCCTATTGCAAAGGCTTTTGTATTTAATGTCACAACGCTGCACAATCAAAACAACCATATTACTAAATTCCCCACCGCGAAAGCAAATATAATAGCTTATTAATAACGGATTCATATCACCTATAGTTCGAATTACCATCCCCCTGGTGGTGCATTTGCATGAGGGTTTGCTGAGTCCAGACTACAGGCTTTATTGTAGTAGCCTATAAGAGTCGACTCTGCATCATACACGTTGAAACAACGGCTGTTGCTAATTTAGGCCTTTTTGGTCTTCTAGCTTATTGAAAGACCTGAATGGCCTGTTATGGCCTCGTGTTATTTACTGTATCGCGATATTAAAGCTTAAACATGCATCAGACTGTCATGGCTTTTTTGCACATTTCCTATTGTCATTTGTCATATTGCTGACATTATGGACCAGCCAAAGGAAAATATGTTTTGGTGATCTGTTATGGTTTTTCATTTTGGTTTGTCGTGAGTTTAAGAGATTAATTATGTGGCTCTTGCCCGCGCTTACTAATGATAAAGGGCAGTCTGATTACATGTTTTGGTAGGGAGGAGAGTTTGTTTGACTCTGTATTTAATGAATAGACTAGTTGTTGTGCTACCAGCTAAGAAAAAAAGGTGTGTGGGATCGTATGCTGATGTTGTATTTATTCATTTTTTCTACTTAATTTACTTTTGTCTAAAAGAAGGAGATATGGTAATCATTTTGTGAAAATTGTCATTGCAATGGATGGTTGGCTGGTGTTCAGTTGGAGCTTTATTGCTTAAAGGGATAGCTCAATCAGATATTTAAATTCTGTCTTCATTTAAGCACTCTTATGTCGTTTCCAAAACTGTATGACTTTACGTATGGTTGCCAACTTTCTTCAGAATATCATCTTTTATGTTCCACAGAAAAAAGAAAGTCACACAGTTTTAGAACAACCTGTGGGTAACTGGTGACAGCATTTTTATTTTTGGATGGACTATCCCTTTAACACTTTCATGTATCCCTTTGTATTGAAATGTGATGTCATACTCCATTCCAGACATTACCAAGGTCAGTGTGAGCAAAATTTCTTAACCGCTGTAACATCAGCCAGGCCTGATGAGGTAATAGTGACCTCATCATCATTGGGCCTAATTTGACGAAAAAGGCTCTGTTAAAGAAGTTCATTTCCAGAATGAAAATTTCCTGATAAATTGCTCACTCCCATGTCATCCAATATGTTCATGTCTTTCTTTCTTTCTTTAGTAGAAAAGAAATTAAAAGGCTTAAGAAAAAAATCAAGGAAAGAAATTAAAAGGCTTAAGAAAAAAATCAAGGAAGGTCCAAATTGCAGTTTCAGTGCAGCTTCAAAGGGCTCTTCTAAGGGTCTTATCTAACGAAACGATTAGTCATTTTTTTAAGAAAGTACAAATTTATATACAGTATAACCACAAATCCTCATCTTGCACTAGCTTGACCTCACGCATTTTGTATCACGCACATTTGACGTAGACGGAAGTACTGACCCAGTGTTAACAAAGAAAACGTGCCAAGAAAGTAAAATGGCCTTTACAAATAAGGTAAAACAACATTTCGGACGATTTTAAAGTTGAAAATGAGATGAAGTTATTTACCCTACCCTACCTTTTTTAACTTAAGTACACAGACGAAGACGCACATCGCAGAGATAGTGCAAGATGAGCATTTGTCATTAAAAAATATACATTTTTATTTTTTTAAGAAAATTATCATTTCACTAGACAAGATCCTTATTCCCTGGCTGGGATCGCGTAGAGCCCTTTGAAGCTGCATTGAAACTGCAATTTGGACCTTCAACCCATGGACCCTTTTCACAAGACTTTGATATTTTTTTTTTATTATGTACATCTATAAAACTATACTTTGAATTATATTTGTATAAGCTGGTATGCTCACCGTAAGCAAGGAGACAGCTAACTGCCCGAGGTAATATCATCTGTTTGCTCTGGTTCATAAACGGACAATGACTGATAAATCTATGTTTTTACTAGCGGACAACTACAGTGGATACTGCAACATCCGTTAAAGTTACTTACTTGACGATGTTGTGTCCTCAAAATGCCTTGAATACTCGAATGCAGCCTAGTTTGCAATTCCAAATCGCGCCCGCGAGCATAACGTTACGAAGTGCAGACGCCAGTGCGGGAGAGGTGCGTCTGACTCCAGGCTACTTTTACACTGTTGCCGAGGGTTGTTGTTAAAGTTAACGGTTCTTAATACCGATAAATAAGTGGTTACAGCACATGCCGGCGTGAAAATAGTGAAAAATATAAACAGCTAGTGAAACATCTACAGAAAAATATACCGGATTAACCTGGCTGCCTTCTCACTAAAGAATAGGACTCCTTGACGTGATTGGTTGTTCTATTTTGTGACGTAGCTAAAAAAGTGCTCTTTCAAACCGCAATTCTGGGACAGCCTTTGGGAGACTAAAATTTTTAAGGAGAAAATACTCAGCAATGCTGTTGATTAATGGGCTGGTACATGGTTTGTCTTGCAGCATATTAGAGACACCACATAGACAAATAAACAACATAAAAACTGTATTTTCACTACAGGTTCCTCACGTTCACTTTTAGAACTGAAACCTATATATGTTTGGCTTCTGTAAACTGTAAATCTTTGATTTGATTGGCCATCTCAAGCATTTTGACATTGACGAGCACAGTTTGAGTATTTTAAGTGACAATCTGGCCATACCTAATTATGTCTATGGTAGTTACCTGCAGCTCTGCTCTTCATCCACAGTATGTGTTAATCCAGGTGATAGGTTTTATGAACTCTAAAGACATCTGAGAAGATTGTGATTTGCCTGAGGTTCCAGCTTAACAATTACTATACTATTTAAGAGTCAGGCTATTGTAGAGATGGTACAGTGAAGAAAAAACAAGAGATTACCTGCAAATCCATATGATCTCTCCAGGTTTAAGTATTGGCTGGTTAGCATGGTCTGGGTAGCTGTAGTTGTCAGGTAGTTGTCTTTACTACACCATTTCATGGCCTTTCTCTTTTGGCGGCCATTGAAAATCTGTGTATTCTGAAGGAATATATGAAGAGTTCAGATGCAAAACCCCCTAAAAGCCATCTCAGTCAAAAATTAGATTATGATACTGAGTGAATGCTCTCGATACATATAATACTTTTTCTTCAAACTCGCTAAAATCCCAGCCACAGCCCAATCAGAAGTACCGGTACTTAGGTAGAAACCCATACATCAGAGCCTGATAAAAAATTTTTAAAGAAAGATGTCAGATGGATTTAGAGGCTTTTGCATCTGAACTCTTCATATAGTAATACAAATATGGTCTTTACAGATTGAGTGATTGCTGCACAGTTTTCCAGAATTTGGTGCCTAGTTAAGACGGCAGATTTCCAATCACATACTTTCACGGTTCTGTGCCGTTTAAGAATTGTGGAAATGTTAACAGATTTCTCCATGTAACTTAAAACTATTTGGATCACTTTGCAATCATATAAATAAACAGTGGATGATCTTTTGTTCTAATGACACTTTAGTCTGTTTCTTTGAAATTGCGTCAAAACAAACGTGATTTACGGGAGTGGCAGATTGGTCATGTGAACTGTGAATGTTAAAGTGATAGGGTTGCTGTTGTGTTTTCATCAGGACAAACAAGCCGTTATGTAGTTCACATGCCCTAGAGAGAGCTAGAGAGAAAGGCATTATCCACCCTTTGCAATCTCTTTTGCTCGCTGTATCTCTCTTTTCCTTGCTGTGTCTGTGTTGAAGTGTTCTGGCATTGTCTCACTTTCTCTTGGTTTATGGCTGCTGGCTATCTCCACGTCATCATTTCAAACAGCACATGAATGTGAAGGCTGGGCTAGCCCTGCATGTGTTTTGAACATTTCATGTGTGTCCGACAGAGATGATTTCTTTGCTTCAGAGCAGCTGTGGCTCCTCGGCCATGACCATCATAACGTGCCTGTACTTACATTTTCCTGTTTCCATTTGAGTCTCTGCTCGGCTGCTGCCGTTTGTTGGGTTTTTCTTAGTCATACTAATTTAAATTCACTGCAGCTGCTCTTAGTTCACAGCAGATGTCTTATTCTTTTTCTGCCCTCTAAATTGTTTATTAACCTCATTTTATTTTCTGTGTCATAGCCTAATGTATTTTTTTTCTGTTATGATTGTGCTTGTCTTTATTGTTGTGGTAGATTTTATTTTGCATGTTTTATCCTCCCAAAGTATAGAATTAGTAACACATTCTGATGTTCTTAATGTTTGTCTAGATCAAATCATCTATGATTTTTCTGATCTCTGCATTGAATCCATGAAGTCTTTTGACAAGTGACTAGGTTGTGGGTTGGGGTTTGTGCTTGACTGGTTTGAGAAAAAAAAAAATTAACAAATGAGGACCTTTTTTATTGTATTGTATCTTAAGTAATTTAGTATATATTAAAACAGTATAATTCCTCTTAATAGCCATTTGTATTATTTCTATGTATTAATTTCTACATTGTTTACAATTTAGCTAACATGGCAGTTTACATCTTGTGAAAGTGCTGTAAATGAATTTTATGATGACTTGGGAGGATATTTTAAGTTCAGGACATAATAGTACACTGTAAAAAAAAAAAAAATCTGTAAAATGTATAGTTAAAAAAATGGTATCTGTGGTTGCCGAAATTTTACAGTAAAAAAAAAGGTAGCAACATTTTAGGTTTTACGGTTTTACATTTAAATACTGTAATTTCATTAAAAGATATAATGTTAATATACCATCCTATTGAAGTACTGAAATCTGTTTTGTACCTTTGTAATAACCACCAAAAGCAGGTGGTGATGAGAAAGTCACATGACACCAAAGCTCATCACAAGCACCTTTTCAATACTAACATATATAGAAGGTGCACACCATCTTGGTAACACACATGAAACTGAAATAATGCAATAAACATTCATTTAACAACATTAGATGGAACATACAACCATAATGTACAAAACCAATAAGAAAAAAATAAAAAGAAGCATAGCTATTTTAACAAAACATCAAATTTGAAATGTAACGCCGGGAATTCTGGGAATGTAAATTTGCAGTTATTTGCTGTAAATTTATAAGGGTAAAGAAAGTATTCTTTTTTACTTCCGAAAACTGCATACTACCGTAAAATAATATGCAATGTCCAATACAGTTTTTCATCGTATATAGTAGTGAAGCTTACCGTTAACCATTAAACAGATTTTTACTGTAGCATATTTACACTCTTTTACTGTAAATTCATGGTAATTTTTTACAGTGTATTTCTTTGTTTTCCCTGTTTTCTCTTAAGGGGATAGTTCACCAAAAATGTGAAATTCTGTTATTAATTACTTACCCTTATGTCGTTCCAAACCTGTAAAACCTTCGTTCATCTTCAGAACACAAATTAAGATATTTTTGATGAAATCCGAGAGCTTTCTGACCCTCCGTAGACAGGAATGTAATTACCACATTCAAGGGCCAGAAAGGTAGTAAGGACATCAATACAATAGTCCATGTGACATCAGTGGTTCAACTTTAATTTTATGAAGCTATGAAGCTTTTAAGAATGCTTTTTGTGTTGTGTCGTGGTACCCTCATTAACACACGTCAACTGACACAAAAGAGAAGAAATTGTTTAATGAAGTTGTTGTTTTTGTTTTGTTTGCGTAAAAAAAAAAGTATTCTTGCACCTTCATAAAATTAAGGCTGAACCACTGATGTCACATTGACTATTTTAATATCGTCCTATCATCAGCTTGTGAGATTGCCGATACACAATACTATCGTGCTACTTTATTTGATTATCCATGTACTAAATTCCTTATTCGTTTTGTAAGGGTAGCCTTGTTAATGGGCATGTGACTTGGGCAGCGGTTCCAGTTTACTTTCGATTTCATTCACTGCTAGCCGCTGTCTTCAGTGAGTGGTAGGCTAAATGTGCGTAAGTCAATTTACGCACATTACGCAATCGCTTCTTAGCTAAATATAAGCGTCTAGTCTCTGACTATCGTCAATACGCGATACTATCATCTATCGGCACAACCCTAATTTTGACAATGTCCTTACTACAATGGCTTAGGACCTAAATACATTGCAGATATGCTCACTGAATACAAACCTAACAGACCACTCAGATCACTAGGATCGAGTCAGTTAGAAATACCAAGGGTTCACACAAAACAAGGGGAATCCGCCTTGAATGATTTTAACTCATCTTATGTTTTTATGATTTTATTATTTCCTTTTATGTAAAGCACTTTGAATTACCATTGTGTATGAAATGTGCTAAATAAATAAACTTTGCCTTGCCTTGCGTACTACCTTATGTCAAAAATATCTTAATTTGTGTTCTAAAGAATAAAACAAAGGACTTACAGCATTTAAACAACATGAGGAATTAATAGTAATTAATGACAGAATTTTCATTTTTGGGTGAACTATCCCTTTAAGATATTACCTCAAAACATCAGGGAGAATTTGATGACCCCGTAATTGACAGTTAAACTAATTTTTACCCTTTTATACCCTTTCCTTTATGAAATGTCAAATGTCAATTGGTGTAGAAACAGTTTTCATTTAGAAATTGCTTGTAAATTTCAGTTGAGTACAAAGGATCAGCAGGTAACACGATAAATTGAGTGTGAAGTTTTAAAAAAGACTTGAGATGGCATTTTCTTGTAAAACATATTTCAATAATCTCCAATAATACAACTTTTTGTAATTTTTTACAAAAAATTTTACGGTGCCCTTCGGTAAATTTGGTCTTTCCCCTTTATATTTAGGACCAGTTTTACTAAACAGGGCAAATTAGTGCAAAAGCTCAATTCCTAAACAGCGCCAATGGGAGGGGAAATTTCTGCGGGATATTTACTAACGATGCACAAATTAAAGAACACAGACGCAACATCTCATTTACATATCGACCAACGTAATATAGCTAAGGCAGCGCAAATGAACGTAGTTGCAAATAAAGAAATAAAGAGGCCACACCACTTCGAAAAGAACCGGAGGCCAATAAATTAAGGTTTGCTAGAAGTTTTGATAGGCCTGGTATTGCGTGACTCCTACACTGTAAAAAATAAAACACACAATTTGTTGAGTTAAAACACACAAGTTGTTGAGTTTGTTAACTTAAAATAACTTGTTACCCGGCTGCTTGAAAATTTTAAGTTGAATCAACTCAAATATCTAAGTTGTCACTTAGTACAGTTCAGCATTTCTAGTTGACTAAACTCCTTTGAGTTGACTGAACTTAAAAATTTAAGGCAGCCAGGTAACAAATCATTTTAAGTTAACTCAACAAATTGTTTTTTACAGTGTAGTTGAGGGTTCCAAGTCGTCTTTTATTTCCTGAAGCAAATTAAAAATAACATGGCGTGGCAATGATATATTTGAATAATGTGTTCTTTTGCCATTCCAAATAATTAAAACGTGGAAAAAAATCCTCTTCTACCACATGCTCTCTGTTCTCTCCTCCTAGCAGCAATAATTGCAGCAATTTCAAGCGCAAACTAGTTTAAGACATGCTTTTTCTGTGCGTTAAATAATTGCACAAATGTTGGTAATTTGACTAGCACAAACGTTAGTAAAATGCATTGCGTGATTCATTTTAATACTTCCATAAATTTTGCATCTGAAACTCTTACAAGTGCATATTCAATAAGGTCATGGTCCATGCCTGTCTACCGTTAATTATTCACTGCGAGTCTTTAGTAAAACCTGACAGTACAATTTTAACTCCAAAAGATGATTTGCGCTGATGCAAGCTGTTACTAAAACTGGCCCTTAGTTTTTCAGTATAACAACCTGATAAAAAAAGCTTGTGCTTTCTGTTTTCTAAATTATACTAAACTGCATATAAAGTAATTTAGCCGACTTGCAACAAGTAGACTATAGACGTCCTTGAAAAGCGGTGGCCATGGTAAAATCATAGCTGTTGTAAGGTCATTATTTCTACAAGCTGCATTTGTTGTCTCATTTTGTGGACCTATGAGCCAAGCTAGCCCTCATGATCTTGTAGGCCTTACCTGGTAAGCCATTAGTTATGTTTATGCAATATTGTCCCTCCTTTGTTGCTCAAACCACTTAACACAATGAAAGATTTGTGCAACAATAGATCAGACTTGTAATGCAATTCTTCCTATAATTATTTCAGTGATCGATCATTTTATGCCTAGATTAACTGATCATATTGATGGTCATATTTAAGATACTTGATTGTCCACCCTAAGTTACCATGTCAGGTCTTCAGTCAAGTCTGTGAGTGAGTCATTAGTTGTCTTTGTGAAGGGCAGTTATGGTGAAGAGGGTGTGTTCTTGTGCGTCTCTACGAGCTCAATGATTGTGGAATGTCACACAGGGCAGAGGAGCTTCATTATAAATCCAAAGCTATTGTGTGATGTTTGAGTCATACAGAACAAGTAGTCCACGCCTATGATGCGTGACATGGTTTGCTCTAAGATGTCTTTGTTTAGAGCTGTATGTGTGTATTTGTGTATTTAGGTGTGTGTGTGTGTGTGTGTGTGTGTGTGTGTGTGTGTGTGTGTGTGTGTCTGCCTGTGTAACTGATCATCTTAACTTCAAGTTGACACATTTTTTTTCTATTAGAAATGTATCACAAATATGTTAAAGGGATAGTTTACCCCAAAATTAAAATTGTGCCATTGATTACTCACCCTCATGTTGTTCCAAACCCATAAGACCTTTGGTAGCTTCAACCCGGGGAGTGAACAGCAAAACCTGTACGAAATTTAACCATGGTTTTATTATAGTGAAAGTGTAGTAACCGTGTTTTCTTGGCGTATTGATCATCATTTGTCAAACCACAGTTTTACTACAAATACCATGGTTAATCTATGGTAAGAATACCAAAACCATGGTTAATTTGTAGTTATCATGGTTTAAGTATAGTAACCATGTTTTTTTTTGGTTTTATTTGTAGTAAAACCATGGTTATTTTTTGTAAGGGAAAGAAAGTGACTTCACAAGACAAGTAATGAGCATATAGACAAAAGAGAGAGAATACAATTCAGTGCTTTTATTTCCAACATGTGCTCATGGTTGTATATTATTTAATTCAGGCAAAGTTGCGTCTTAATGGGACGGATTATCTAACGTGACTCTGTGAGTTTGTTTTTATCCAAGCTGCATAAACTAGCTACATATCAGGCATTTATGTAACACATCTGATATGTGCATTAATGGCTGTTATATTGAATAAAGTTTACTAATTACAGCAAAGCAAGTAAGTACTGTCTTAAAAATAAAGGTGCTTTAAAAGGTTCTTCACAGAAATGTCATAGAAGAACCATTTTTGGTTCCACATAGAACCATTCAGTCAAAGGTTTTGTAAAGAACCATCCCTTTCTTATCTTTTTATTATCTGATGAACCTTCTTTCGCCACAAAGAACCTTTTGTGAAACAGAAATGGTTCTTTGTGGAACCATTTAGACAAAAAGTTTCTTCTATGACTGTAACGGTGCTTTGCGGGGTTAAGGACGTGACGACGAGGAGACGAGGAATACATAAACAAAACACTTTTAATAAATCAAAACAAAGAAGAAAACAGAAACACAAAGCACCAGGACACCAAAACATAAAAAATAGCGGGCAATCCAACACAGGGGAACATGGGAATTTATACAGACAGGAAACACGTGGGAAACGTTAACTCAAAACGGAAACAAGACCATATAAGGAAAACACGGAAACAAGGTTGGGGTGAAAACGCGACATGGAACATCCAGACACCTGACAATGACATCGTGGAGCACCTTTTTTTAAGAGTGTATGCTTTACTTATGCACGCTGTTGTTTGTTGTCTCGTCTCCCTTCAGACCCACTGCAATGGCGATACTTCTCAAAACATGTTTATCTGTGAATCTGATATTACAAAACCGACATCTGATTATGGTAAAATGCTAAAATATAGGGAAAAATATTGTTGAATATATATATATATATATATATATGTGTATATATATATATATATATATATATATATATATATATATATATATCGGTCAATCTCTAATCTTAAGTGAACATAAACAGTTAGGAGAATATCAGACGTGTATCAATACATTGCATTTGTGCATTCGGGTTTTATAGGGACAGCAGCCTAATTTAGTTGCTATTGTCTGTGGTATTGATGTTAATCAAGCAACAAAATCACTTTAGTAGACGTAATAAAGATTAATCTAAAATTATTTATATAAATAAATATGTCTGCTTTGAAGAATGAACAATGTGGTAATCATGTTGTTATAAAGAATGCATAATTAGCCTATATAACCATTGGTATTCCATTGAAAAGAAGACCATGTTCTTGTTTCTTTATGAGAAGTGGTTTTATTTAATTTTATTATAATGGCATGTTGCATGTCACAGTAGTTAAATCTGTGTCTATCATTATAAAACCTTAATATCAAACCTTTATATTTTTTTAGAGATTTTAGAGAAATGCTTAATAAATGCATTACACTGTAACTAAACCCAGTAGATTTTAGACGACTAAATCTACTGTAGATTTACTCGACTAAAATCTTCTGATATTTAGTTGACTAAAACTAGACTAAAACTACAGATGACTAAAATATGACTACAACTAAATGGCATTTTGGTCAAGAGACTATGACTAAGACTAAATCAAAATTTGCTGTCAAAATTAACACTGCTTCATCCACACCAGTAGGTGTCAGTATAAAGTCTGAAAAATGTCTTTCCATAGTATATTTATAGCAATTCCTTCAAGTACATCAGATCTGAAATGTTGTGACATTAATTATAAACACTAACATTACAAATTTACTGAAGCAGTTATGCTCCTGAAAACTGCGCTGATCAAAAACACAGTAATATTGTGAAATATTATTATTATTATTATACAGTTTAATTTAAGTCTTGCCTATTTTAATATGTATTTTATTTCTGAGATGAAAGCTGAATTTCAGCATCATTACTGTAGTCTTCAGTGTGACATTATCCTTTAGAAGTCCTTCTAATAAGCTGATTTGTAGCTCTGCTTAATATTTTTGTGAAAATGACAATACAATTCTTTGAGTAGAAAATTCTAAAGAATAGCGCTTATTTGAAACCCATTTTTGTATTAAAGTCATTTTGCTCAACGCAATGCATTTTTTATGAAAAGTATTTTTTTTTTTTAAACAGTGTTTTTGCAAGGTAGTGTTTAAAATAATGTAAATGTTCACAAGCCACTAGAATGGCGAAAATTAAATTTTGCACATGGTGTGAAAGGTCGTCAATGAAGAATGTAGGTGATTGTACAGACAGCGAGTCTGAGGTTTGGAGGTTTGGGTTTGAATCTGTGTGGGGGAAGGGAGTGTGTGATTGACACTGTGCTAAGAGCTACAATAACCACACTTATGCTGCTCATCAGGAGAAGAAAGAGACAGATGCAGCAAACACAGTGCTGTTATTGTATTCGGTGACTACACACACACACACACACACAGACAGGCACACACAGTTTTTCTATGCCATTACCAAGATAAGGCCTTTGCATCTCTCGTGTTATTTCTGTTTCCAGTGTCCAGTGTTTTTTTTTTAGCTTTTTGAGTGAATTTGTATGCTTCAAATCCATTTTGAAGGGCCGAGGGAGATGATCTAAAATGTTACAGTGACAGCAAATTAGTCATATTTTAATGCTGTTTTGACAAACTATGAAATCTGAGGTTCTCATAGCAGTGACTTTGAATATTGCAGATTGTTGTGGCTTGCTGCATTGTGGTTGTGCTACACAGACACTGCATTTTTGTCTTGGGTGAAGAGTGCAATTTTTGCACCACTAATGGCACCAAGAGGAAATGCAACAATAAAAATGCAAATCAGTTTTTGTTTTATTGTAATTCCCCCCAAAAATACACTTCAGATTTAAAATTAAAATGGGAACATGCTAAAAAAAATCATAACAATGTCATAATGTAATGTAATAATAATAATTCAGAATGTCTTATAACTCCTGCAGCCTTACGCAGATTATTGCTAGGTTCAGGACGTTGCTGTTGTGTTTGTTTGTGACTGCACTGCGCCGTCGACTGACCGGAGATGAGAGTGTTTGTGATTTTTGTGTGTGTGCGTGTGTGTGTTTTCTTGGTCAGGGGGGATTGGATTCATGCGCTTGTTAATGGTTCTTTTGATTAGACTGCTCCTCTAATATGAATGCTGCCATTGTCCACAGTGTGTGTTTACTTTGTTAAAAAGGTTTCATCTTGGACTTTATTTTTAGCTGTGGGTTATCTTTCTGTTTCTATTGCGTACTCCTTCATGGAAGAATGAGTTTAATGTGTGTGTGTGTGTGTGTGTGTGTGTGTGTGTGTGTGTGTGTGTGTGTGTGTGTGTGTGTGTGTGTGTGTGTGTGTTAAAGGCAAAGTTTTTTGGCACTTGGTAAAAGGTTAACAAGTACCACAATAAGAACTGTCTGTCAAAAGAACAGTATTTGTTAATGACGTATCTAAACGCACATCTGTACATGAGATACAAGAATATAACGGTGAAAAAAGTCTTATCCTTAGCTTGGACAAGTGCTAGGCTAGTTGCATTCACAAGCCCTGCAGTGAAGTGTCAGTGTTGCCAGATCTTCATAGAAAAAAACAAACAAACAAGGACAAGCGCAAAAAAACACTAAAACATCCATATGCTTTACGTTTTATAACACCAAAAAAATCATTTATCTCATATCCGCCACAAACAACTTTATCAACTCCATAAAGTGCCTAGCTTTATTAGCTAAGACCAAAAAACATGTCTAAAAGTAAATACGAGGACATGGCAACACTGTAAGACAGCGCTCTCTAAAGCAGCGTCTAAATGGCTAAATTCTTATTTACTCCTGCAAAACGGCAAAATGTTGTTATGGTTACAAATGAAGGAGTGGCTGTTCCATACACACATGGAACGATAAATTACGGGACTCACTCCTGCATTTAAATGCGGTGATCACCCCTGAAACTAGTGTGTATGTGGCCATAGAAATCTTTTGTAACATTATAAATGTCTTTATCATCACTTTCAATCAATGACAAATGTTGATTTTTGGATCTTTCTATTCATCAAAGAATCCTGAAAAAACAGTTTGAAATATTGATAATAATAAAAATAAAAAATCTTCCTTGAACAGCAAATCAGCATATTAGAATGACTGACACCGAAGACTGGAGTAATGATGCTGAAAATTTAGCTTTCATCACAGGAATAAATTACAATCAAATAGTAAACTTACTTAATTTTAAATAGTAAAAATATTTCAAAATTGTACTGTTTTTGCTGTACTTTAGATCATTTAAATGCAGGCTTGGTGAGAAGAAGAGACTTCTTTAAAAATCTTACTGTTCAGAAACTTGACTGGTAGTGTACCCATTTTCTGCTATTCCAGTGGTTTCTGTAAAAATGTCACAGCATTGTTTTATTTTTTCTCTGTCAGTCTATTATTCTGTTATGGTCTGTTATGGTTTCATATAACCCTGCCCCTAAATGGCACGTCAAAACAAAGTGAGCTGTGGTTTCTTCCTGTCTAGTTGGCGGTTCTTGGCCAGAATAGCTTTCAGTTTAGACCAGACCTGTTACTGTTTAGTTAGATGTCTGACTATGTGAAACTACAGAAATAGGGTTTATTTCTGTTCTAAAACACATTTATTTGTAATTCAGTAATGAATGTGTTAGTGTTTGTGTACTTCGCTGTCATCTGTCCATTTTACTATACTCTAAATAAAATGCAACATTCCCCCTCTCTCTCTCTTTAATGGCTTTAGTTGTGGCTTAGCTGCTTCGTTTGTGTCTGTGGTTTGTTGTAGGATGCATAGACAGCTTGTTGTTGTAACACAGTACAAAACACACAATTCACATATGCGGTACAGTCATTTTTCTTCTTGGTTGTATTCAAACAGCTTGCTTTCCACACAAACTCGCTTTGCACGTCATCCCCCATTTATGAGAGTGTGAGGTGGCATTGATGTAAGACTGGAATACCCTAAACAGCTTTTGCCCCGATTTACAGTCTGGACGTTGTGTCGGCGCTAGTTGCCAAAGTCAGACCCAGTCTGTAGATTTTAGGCAACTGGAGTTGACAGATTTTCTCTGGGAATTTCCTAGTGTATGATTAGCACAGGCTTAGGTTTAATTTTATTGTATTTTTTTGCTTCAAACTATGAATCTATCCAGTTACAGTTACTTTCTGATTAGTTGATTAATGCTTTGTTTAACTATAACTTATGCCATTAATTTCTCAACCGTATATTTCAACAGCAGCCGAATTATATTCGGGAATGAACTTCATCATTTATTCTTATTCATTATTTAAGGTACGTGTTAATTTTACTTACTCAACTAACACTTGTTGTTCACAGGTGTTAAACTGTACTGTGCCATTCAGCATAACTTTCTGTGGCTGTTAATTTTGCGCTAGTAGTAAAGTAGCAAAGAGGAAGAGATGATTGGTTTTATGTTTGCTGCTGCTTGAACTGAGGCAGATACTCTGTCACACCACATTAAAGCAGGTCAAAACGGTATTTATAGTTTAATTTTTATAATAAAGTTGACTGAATTTGAAAGACGAGACCAATATAGCTGCCCTGAGAAATAACTTCTCTCTATGTCAGCTGTCACAATACTAGAGCCCTCTCATCATAATCGACTGATTAATTAGTTAATCACAAAAGCCATACTTGAAATCTCAGTTCTTTTTTCAATTACTTTTTACCCTCATTTCCACAGATTAACCCAGTCCTGATAAACACGTCTTTAAGGAGGCCTGTCTACATCCACGGCACCAAGACCCCTGTAGTATCCTTCCACGTCCCCGCGTCACTGCTTGACATTTCCTGTCCTGGGTTCCTCCGTCATGTCAAGCCCTAGCAGCAGCCCAGAGAGAGAGGGAGGGATGGCAGATTCTGTTCAGCTGGAGGACCTCAACTCACCTCCTGGACTGGAGACTGACCCTCCCTTAGCTGGCAGCCCAGTGCTCAGTCCGGATTCCAGTTCCCATGATGCTGCGCTCTCCGCCCCGGCAGCCTCCCCGGCTGACTCAGAGAACCTCAGTCCAGATGAGCTCGAGCTTCTGGCTAAACTGGAGGAACAGAACAGGTAAAACAAGAGCGATGTACATGCAAATAGTTTGTCGATATTTTTTGTCCATACAGTGGAAGTCAACGACCAAAGCTATTTGGTTACGAGCATTCTTCAAAATACCTCCTTAGTTCACAAAAAAAAATTAAATTCTGTCATTAATTACTCTCCCTCATGTGGTTCCAAACCCGTAAGACCTTTGTCCATCTTCAGAACACAAATTAAGATATTTTTGATAAAATCCGAGAGCTTTCTGACCCTGCATGGACAGCAACACAAACTACCATGTTTGCAAGCAGAGGAATGGTTTTCTTTTCTTTGCACACAAAAGTGATTCTCGTAGCTTCATACCATAAAAAAAAATCTGTATGGGCAGCTATGGTTGCCAGAATTTTACAGTTAAAATAAGTAGCAACATTTTAGGTTTTACGGATTTAACATAAATTTAAATTTAAAAACGTAATGTCACATAGAATATTTTAACAATGTCCTTACTACCTTTCTGGGTCTTAAACGTGTCAGTTGCATTGCTGTCTATGGAGGGTCAGAAAGCTCTTGGATTTCATCAATGATTTTTGAGAATTACATTACTTTCTGAAAATCCTGGTTGCTTTTATCCATATAATGAAACTGAATGAGGACCAGAATGTAAAGTACCAAAATGACAACATTTTGGCCTTATAATTTTCATTAAACTATCATAACTCTATCTTCCAGTCAGATAGACAGACTAATCTCTTTTTACAATCGACTGCAAGCTCACATTCAGATCTGCCTTCATCCAATCAACAACCAGTGATTAATTCCCTTCTTTACGTTGTTTATTCTTTTCTATTTTTTTACTTGAATATATGTCATAACTCATTGCCACTTTGTTATTATTCCCTGAAAATCGCTGTAGCCTTTCTTAGCATGACCATGAGAGAAGTAACAGAGTCTGGTTTGTTCTTATGAATCTGATTTTATTTCAATAATTGAGTTGTTTTAGTTCCCAAATTTGTTAGTTTGTGATTTGATTTATATGATTCTAGGGTTAAACTTATTAACTCTGGTCTGGTCTCTGCGGTTAACAGCTCACTGAAAAGGAAGAATGACAACCAAATTTTTTTTTGTCATCACACAAAGCTATCATATGACTTCAAAAGAATAATACATGTAGACTTTAGATAACGCATATAGACCCAGTTCTCATTCACTTTAATTGTATTTACAAGGAGTGGCCAGGACAATTTTTAAAAATCACATTTTGCATATAATGGAAAAAAGTGGTTTGTCTGGAAAAACCTGTCTGAAAACATGCAAGTTTTTGAAACAACATCAGGGGTGAGCAAATGGGCAATTGCTCAGAGCAAATGTCAAGCAAGAATCAAAGCGCAACACGCTATATGCGTGTAATGTGCAGACACGCACATAGTGTGTTGCGCTTTGATACTTGACATCACTCTGAAGGTAGCAACGCCTCAACAAAGGGAACACTATGCACACTTGAGACAAAAAGCTACATGTGTGGTTTATCATTTGACCTGTGAGTGGCAAACTCATAGCAGTTAAGCTTCTCTTCCTGTAACAGCTGATATGTAACAAGCTTTCACTATTAATCAGTTGTGGTGGTTACCTGGCAACAACAATAGCAGTTACCAAGCTGAATGTATAACTTTAATGTGCCCATTTAAGAGGACCGCAGCTGCACTTGTAGAAATTTGTTTAAACATCTCCCAGCTTCTATTAGACAGATCACCAGCATTCCTTAAGACTTCACAAAACATTATTATTATTATTATATTATAGTATTATTCAGCCGACATAGCTGGCCTATGATGGTCTCTAGCTGGTCATGCACTGGTCCTGAGCAGAAGGGACCAGCTTAGGACCAGCATATGTCCAGCTTAGGACCAGCTAAGGACCAGCAAAAAACATTTTAGGACCATCTTAAACCAGCTAAACCAGCATACCAGCATCAAAACCTACCTAACCAGCCTGCTGTTTTTTTCACCAGGGAATATACAGTATAAATGCTGTAAGTACAAATTTGTAATTTAGACAAGTTCTCTTGACTAAAGTCAATTCAAGGACACAGTGGTGATAATTTATGCAAAAGATGTATACTACCGTTCACAAGTTTTGGTCAGTATAATTTTTAACGATTTTTAGATTTTTAATTCTTATTAAGTTATTAAAGGGATAGTTGACCCAAAAATGAAAATTATTCCATGATTTACTAACCCCCAAAGCCAACCTAGATGTATTCTTGATGTGACTTTTTTCTTTAAGCCGAATACAATCTGAGTTATATTAAAAGAATTTCCTGATTCTTCCAAGCTTTAATGGCAGTAAATTGCTGTTGAGATTTTGAAATCCAATAAAGTGCATCCATCCATCATAAAAAGTACTCCACACAATTCCGGGGGGTTAGTAAAGACCTCCTGAAGTGAATCGATCTGTTTGTGTAAGAAAAATATCCATATTTAAAACTTTATAAAGCATAACCGCTAATTATAATTGTTCATAATTGCTAATTGACAGTACAACAGCGGAACCTAGAGGTTATGGTTTATCAGGTTTTAAATATGGATATTTTTCTTACACATACGCATTGATTCACTTCAGAAGGCCTTTATTAACCCACTGATGATATTTGGAACACTTTTTATGATGGACTGGACTGTTGCATCAATGGCCATTCACTGCCATTATAAAAAAGAGCCAGGACATTTTTTAATATAACTCGTGATTCCATTTGTCTGAACGAAGAAAGTCATATACTCCTAGGATGACTTGAGGGTGAGTAAATCATGATGTGATTTTCACTTCTGGGTAAACTATCCCTGTAAGTACATTTATTTGATAAAAATATATATATAAATATATTATAAAAATAATATAATATTGTAAATTGTAATAAATTCTAATATTATTATAATTTAAAATAGCTACCTTTCTACTCAAGGTACTACTGAATTTTCAACAGCCAGTGTCACATGATCCATCAGAAATCATTCTAATATCATTATTTGAGACTCAGTAAACATTTCTTATTACTAATATTGTTAAAAATGGTTGACAACAGGATTTTTTTAATGAATAGAGCATTTAAAAGGACAGCATTTATTTGAAATGTAAATGTCTTTACTGTGGCTTTTACTTTCTCCACTGTCACTGACACTAATTTAGTGTGTCCTACCTAAATAAAACTATTAGTTTATTTGAAAACAATCTTACAAACCCTGAACCTTTGAACAATAGTATAGGTTTAACCCCCTTTACAGAATTTGAACCCACTTCCTTTTGGGTAGCAGCCTAGATCTTTAACCACTAAGCTGCACTATTGTGATCTCAGTGTATCACGTTGCATTCAGGTTGCTAGAAGCAGATTCCAAATCCATGCGCTCAATGAGTGGATCTCGGAGGAATAGTGGCTCCTCTCTGGTATCAAGCTCATCTGCATCTTCCAACCTGTCCCATCTGGAAGAAGACACTTGGATCCTGTGGGGACGGATTGTCAATGAGTGGGACGAGTGGAGACGAAAGAAAGACAAACTTCTAAAGGTGGTTAATTGGTCCTTTTTCAGCATCTGAATGACGATGCGTTAACCCACATCATAGATGCTCGACAGAAGCATATGAAACTTGTACATTCATCTCTAATTTTCTGCTGTACCCTCTCTCTGTCTGCAGGAGCTAATAAGGAAAGGCATTCCTCATCATTTCCGAGCAATCGTTTGGCAGTTGTTATGTAATGCCACTGACATGCCAGTAAAGAATCAGTACTCTGAACTCCTAAAGATGTCCTCACCTTGTGAAAAACTCATACGCAGAGATATTGCCCGCACATATCCTGAACATGATTTCTTCAAAGGCCAGGACAGCCTGGGACAGGAAGTTCTGTTTAATGTCATGAAGGTGAGATAGAAATGGGGTGGTGAAAGAAGGAGAGCAAGGGGCGACACGGTTGAGCAAACGAAACAGAGAGTGGTGGTTTATTGAACAAAAAATAAACAATTTACAAAAAGTAATTTTCACACTGATTAGGTGAAAATTACTGTACTGATTTTCAGTACAGTAAAAGTCAGAGGAGACAAGGGAATAAATACAAGAAAAACAGTAATATTGTGAAATAATTTTATATTAAAATGACTATTTTCTACTGTATTTTAAAATGTGATTTATTTTTGTGTAGCAATTTCTTCA
This sequence comes from Cirrhinus molitorella, assembly GCA_033026305.1. Taxonomy (NCBI): domain Eukaryota; kingdom Metazoa; phylum Chordata; class Actinopteri; order Cypriniformes; family Cyprinidae; genus Cirrhinus; species Cirrhinus molitorella. The sequence continues at coordinate 32,732,946 of CM065120.1, forward strand.
ATCTTCAGTTTGAAAAAATGTTTAACTATAACTTTAATCTGCATGTATGTTTCTTGATCACACAGGCATATTCTCTGGTTGATCGTGAAGTTGGTTATTGTCAGGGCAGTGCCTTCATCGTAGGATTGCTACTTATGCAGGTTCACGTCTGTGTTTTGCTTATCATTATGAACTAAAGTAACGTAAAGAAATGTCTGTGAGCCATACTTTGCCTAAACCAAATTCATCATTCATTGTGTGTTTGCAGATGCCAGAGGAGGAGGCTTTCTGTGTGTTTGTCAGACTGATGCAGGAGTACAGGCTTAGAGAGTTGTTTAAACCTAGCATGGCTGAACTGGGTTTGTGCATCTACCAGTTTGAGCACTTACTACAGGTAAGGATGAATAGTTGATAAAATCGAAAGAATTTCATATATTTTAAAATACATTTCATTCCTTTGATGGCAAAGCTGAATTTTCAGCATCATTCAGCATTACTCCAGTCTTCGGTATCACATGATCCTTCTGAAATCATTCTAATATGCTGATTTGCTTCTCATGACACATTACTTATACTGTAAAACTCTACTGCAATAGATTTTTTTATAACGTTATAACTGATATATGGGCCTATATATGATTGGATTAAAAGGCAAACATGATTCAAGTCTTATTTATCATTGTGATTTTCGAATGATTAGACACAGGTGGTTTCCCTCTTATATATATCATGCTGCATGCCAAGTTGCCTGGAGTTATGCCATGTTTGTCCACAAGGAGGCAACAGATTTATAGTTCATAGATACAGTCAAGAGGCAATCCATTTGAGTTTTATGTCTTGTGTTTATATGTATTATGTCTTGGCTGATATTATGTTTTTATCTCTGTGATCAGGAGCAGTTGCCGGAGCTGAACGTTCATTTCCGTTCTCAGAGTTTTCATACATCTATGTATGCCTCGTCCTGGTTTCTCACACTCTTCCTCACCTTCCTGCCCCTGCCAATAGCTACACGTATCTTTGACATCTTTATGTATGAGGTATGGACGCAAGAGACTTGTATGTGTGTCTATGCGTGTTACAGATTTGGCTGTTTAAATCTGAAAAACTCAAAATGAAAAATGGTAATTGTGTCCTATTCAAACTGTGAGTGTACAAAGAAACATTTAAGTGTACTATAATGAAAATGTAAAATGTTAAGGTTTGTATAAAGGTAAAGTCAATATCATGACAAGATTAAAGTCAATGGAAAGTAGAGCCCTGCATTTCAGCCTGAGCCCAACAGACCCCAACTTTTTAGAGCCCCTAGGGCCGGGTTTCGGGCCAGTTTTCATGTCATAGTTCTCCTTATTTTTATATTTTATACATACATCAGTTATGCTGATGAAAAAAATTGCTGCGCTGGTGGAAACAACATTAGACTTCCCTTTCACTTTCAAGACCAGCTGGGACGGCATTTAGTGTCTCAGCCAGCAGCAGTGCCTTCAGCGCATCTGGAAGAGATCCGCGTTTAAGCGCACGCAATAGGCTGAAACTTGCCACACAGCACCAGCAAAACAATAAATGTGTCGGGGGGAAATAGTAAGGAGACAGGCTATTTGAATTATTTATTAATAATAATAGTGTATTCTGAGTCAGTGTCGCAGTTTTTGTTTTTGATTTATATATACAGTCAAGCCTGAAATTATTCATACCCCTGGCAAATTCTGACATAAAGTTACTTTTATTCAACCAGCGTTTTTTCTTGATTAGAAATGACACAGGCGTCTCCTAGAAGATAATAAGACGATGTACAAGAGGCATCATTGTGGAAAAAATTATTACTCATCTTTTATTTACATTTGAACAAAAAGTGGCATGTTCAAAATTATTCATACCCTTCTCAATAATCAATAGAAAAGCCTTTATTGGCTATTACAGCAATCAAACGCTTCCTATAATTGCTGACCAGTTTTTTGCATGTCTCCACTGGTTTTTACCCATTCATCTTTAGCGATGAGCTCCAGCTCTTTCAGGTTGGAGGGTCTCCTTGCCATCACCGTTGATCTTTATTTCCCTCCACAGATTCTCAATTGGATTTAAGTCAGGACTCTGGCTGGGCCACTACAAAACGTTAATGGTTTTGTCTGCTAACCATTTCTTCACCACTTTTGCTGTGTGTTTTGGGTCGTTGTCGTGCTGAAATGTCCACTGGTGCCCAAGGCCAAGTTTTTCTGCAGACTGCCTGATGTTGTTGAGAATTTGGATGTATTGCTCCTTTTTCATGGTGCCGTTTACTGTGATTAGGTTCACTGGTCCACCGGCTGAAAAACACCCCCAAAACATTAGGTTCCCACCACCGTGTTTGACAGTGGGGATGGTGTTCTTAGGGTTGAAGGCTTCTCCTTTTAAATACCAAATGAAGGCTACATCATTGTGGCCAAACAATTCAATTTTTGTTTCATCTGACCATAAAACAGAAGACCAGAAGTCTTCTTCTTTGTCCAGATGAGCATTTGCAAAGGCCAAATGGGCTTTTGTGTGTCTTATCTGGAGAATTGGTGTCCTCCTTGGTCTGCGTCCGTTGAACCCAGCAGTGTGCAGTGTCCGTTGGACTGTCTGCTTTGAGAAGTTGCCACCAGCAAAGCCTAGATTTGTCAGGATGGCCTTGGTGGTGATCCTTAGATTCTTTTTTCCCTCTCTCACTATCCTCCTGGCCAGTACTGGTGTGACTTTCGGCTTCCTACCTCATCCTCTGAGATTTTTCACAGTGCGGAACGTCTTGTATTTTTTAATAATACTTTGCACTGTAGCCACTGGAACTTCAAAACATTTAGATATGGTCTTATAGCCCTTTCCTGACTTGTGAGCAGCCACAATGCGCAGCCGCAGGTCCTCAGTGAGCTCCTTTGTCTTAGCCATGACTGTCCACAAACCAACAGCAGAGAGCTTCTCTTTTTCACCAGTTGAGTTGATTAAAACAGCTGTTCCCAATTAATCAGGGTAATTAGGATGCTTTAGAACATCTTGGACTATTTGGAATGGCATAGAACTTTGGATTTTCCCATAGTCTGTGACAGTTTGCAAAGGGTATGAATCATTTTGGACATGCCACTTTTTGTTCAAATGTAAATAAAAGATGAGTAATAATTTTTTACACAATGATGCCTCTTGTACACCCTCTTATTATCTTTTGGGAGACGCCTGTGTCATTTCTAATTAAGAAAAAACTTGCTGGTTGAATAAAAGTAACTTTAAGTCAGAATTATATATATATATATATATATATATATATATATATATATATATATATATATATATATAATATATATATTTATTTATCATGTCTGTGAGGCATGTATTCGCTGAGTTTCGGTTAATTTTTATGAATCGCTCCTGTTCAAAAATGAGACAGCAGAAAGCTCATCATGTTTGTTTTCTTTATTTAAAAAAAGCACTGTTTATAGTGTTTTTTTGCTGTTGTGAGTGCACACAAATAAAAGTAGACTCTTTACTGGTCCAAATAATGTATTACTCTTACCTTTGTGAGCAAAAATGACGGGAAATTTTAAATAGTTTCCACTGAAAAAAATGCAAGCGATCACGCTGGCACCTCCATGTCCTGCAAAGCGGCTTCAGCTTCCATTCTCCGCACAAACGATTGGATATGCGCCTAATAGCACACATTTATCTAGGTTTAACGTTTAAACTAATATTGTTTTATATATCTATAGATTTTATTTTAGGCAAGTCGTGATGATTTGAGAAGGCAATTGATCAAACAGACTATGAGCAGTCTTCCGCTGGCCGCTGTTCGTTACCTTAACAAAAACTAAAACGTAGATTTAACAAACAAAAAATGCTCAAAAGGTTTTTTCTAAATTAACTAAAACGGTAGTATAAGCTGTTTTGTGTAAACTGGGAAAAAAGACGGGCTCTGGTCGGAGGCTGAGAATTTTGATAAGCTAGGGCCAATTTTTGAGGCCCATGTAGGGCTCTAATGGAAAGTCCCTACTATGATACTGTGCATTATCAAGTGCAGAATTTGCATGTACTATATGTGTTGCATGCAGGTTTTCAGTTTTTTACAAAGGTGTGAATGCATCTTGGGTGTTGTAAGATCTTATTAGAAACTGAATATACTAGTGTGTGAGTATTTGTTATAGTCGTTAGTCTGTGACTGTATGAGTACTGTGTGTTGTTTTCTCAGGGTTTGGAGATCATATTCCGAGTCGGAATAGCGATATTGCAGTACAACCAGACAGACCTCATACAGCTAGACATGGAGGGAATGTCACAGGTTAGGGGAAAATCATCAATGTTTTATACATGCAACATCATAAACAACAGCAAAACTGATGTTTGTTTAACAATCTCACCCCAGCACTTTCAGAAGGTGATTCCGCATCAGTTTGATAGCTGCCCAGATAAGCTGATCCTACGGGCTTATCAGGTCAAATACAATCCCAAGAGAATGAAAAAGTGAGTGATCTAAATTGTAAATACGTGATCTGTGAGTAAAATGTAAAGGGAAATTCACAATAAATAAAAGAAAGTTTAGTTCTTCTCTAGATTCAGTTGTCTTTTCATCCACAGGTTAGAAAAGGAATATACCACTATCAAGAACAAAGAGATGGAGGAACAGATTGAAATTAAGGTTTGTATTTGTGTGTTAAGATGCGATGGCACATATACAGGTCCTTCTCAAAAAATTAGCATATTGTGATAAAGTTCATTATTTTCTGTAATGTACTGATAAACATTAGACTTTCATATATTTTAGATTCATTACACACAACTGAAGTAGTTCAAGCCTTTTATTGTTTTAATATTGATGATTTTGGCATACAGCTCATGAAAACCCAAAATTCCTATCTCAAAAAATTAGCATATCATGAAAAGGTTCTCTAAACGAGCTATTAACCTAATCATCTGAATCAACTAATTAACTCTAAACACCTGCAAAAGATTCCTGAGGCTTTTAAAAACTCCCAGCCTGGTTCATTACTCAAAACCGCAATCATGGGTAAGACTGCCGACCTGACTGCTGTCCAGAAGGCCATCATTGACACCCTCAAGCAAGAGGGTAAGACACAGAAAGAAATTTCTGAACGAATAGGCTGTTCCCAGAGTGCTGTATCAAGGCACCTCAGTGGGAAGTCTGTGGGAAGGAAAAAGTGTGGCAGAAAACGCTGCACAACGAGAAGAGGTGACCGGACCCTGAGGAAGATTGTGGAGAAGGACCGATTCCAGACCTTGGGGGACCTGCGGAAGCAGTGGACTGAGTCTGGAGTAGAAACATCCAGAGCCACTGTGTACAGGCGTGTGCAGGAAATGGGCTACAGGTGCCGCATTCCCCAGGTCAAGCCACTTTTGAACCAGAAACAGCGGCAGAAGCGCCTGACCTGGGCTACAGAGAAGCAGCACTGGACTGTTGCTCAGTGGTCCAAAGTACTTTTTTCAGATGAAAGCAAATTTTGCATGTCATTCGGAAATCAAGGTGCCAGAGTCTGGAGGAAGACTGGGGAGAGGGAAATGCCAAAATGCCTGAAGTCCAGTGTCAAGTACCCACAGTCAGTGATGGTCTGGGGTGCCATGTCAGCTGCTGGTGTTGGTCCACTGTGTTTTATCAAGGGCAGGGTCAATGCAGCTAGCTATCAGGAGATTTTGGAGCACTTCATGCTTCCATCTGCTGAAAAGCTTTATGGAGATGAAGATTTCATTTTTCAGCACGACCTGGCACCTGCTCACAGTGCCAAAACCACTGGTAAATGGTTTACTGACCATGGTATTACTGTGCTCAATTGGCCTGCCAACTCTCCTGACCTGAACCCCATAGAGAATCTGTGGGATATTGTGAAGAGAAAGTTGAGAGACGCAAGACCCAACACTCTGGATGAGCTTAAGGCCGCTATCGAAGCATCCTGGGCCTCCATAACACCTCAGCAGTGCCACAGGCTGATTGCCTCCATGCCACGCCGCATTGAAGCAGTCATTTCTGCAAAAGGATTCCCGACCAAGTATTGAGTGCATAACTGAACATAATTATTTGAAGGTTGACTTTTTTTGTATTAAAAACACTTTTCTTTTATTGGTCGGATGAAATATGCTAATTTTTTGAGATAGGAATTTTGGTTTTTCATGAGCTGTATGCCAAAATCATCAATATTAAAACAATAAAAGGCTTGAACTACTTCAGTTGTGTGTAATGAATCTAAAATATATGAAAGTCTAATGTTTATCAGTACATTACAGAAAATAATGAACTTTATCACAATATGCTAATTTTTTGAGAAGGACCTGTATTGTTTAAAACCTTGAGCTAGTTTGGTGTACATGTAAATTTAGTTTGAAACACACAAATGTCTTCTTTATCCAATTGTATTTCTCTTAAGCTTCATTAAGGATTCAATTTTACTATATAAACGTGCACTGCCGTTGAGAAGTTTGGGAACAGTAAGATTTTTAATGTTTTTTAAAGAGGTGTCTTATGCTTATAAAGGCTGTGTTTATTTGATCAAAAATACAGAAAATGTAATATTGTCAGTTATTATGATGCAAAATCACATTTTTCTATTTATACATTAAAGTCTAATTTATTCCTGTGATCAAAGCTGAATTTTCAGCATCATTACTCCAGTATTTAGAATCGCATGATCCTAAAAATCATCAAAAATCATTCTAAAATGCTTTATTGTCAGTGCTGGAAACAGTTGCGCCGCTTAATATTTCTTTTAGACCTGTGATACTTTTTTTCAGGATTCTTTGTGGATAAAAAGTTCAAAAAAGAACAGCATTTATTTAAAATAGAAATCTTTCACTAATGTTAAAAGTTTTTGGTGAGTAAATCTGTATTCTTTGAAATGAAATGAATATCTATATTAAGAATGTGTTAAAATGCTAAAAAGTGATAGCAAAAATGTATATTGTTTTTTTTAACAAATGCTGCTCTTTTAAACTTTTTATTCACCAAAGAATCCTGAAAAAAAGTAGCACAGGTTCCAAAAAAATATTTGGCAGCAAAAAAAAAAAAAGATTAAATAATATTAAACATTTTTTTGTAATAAAAAAAAAAACAATAAATAAAGAAAAGTAAAATTTTTCCTCAAATTGTTATGTCATTGTTTTACTATTTTAAATAATTTGCTTTTAAAATAAAAATATATTTAAAATATTTCCCCTTTCATTTTAACAGAGACTACGTACAGAAAATAGACTACTGAAGCAGAGGATTGAGACACTGGAAAAAGTGAGATGGTTTCTTCTCACCAATATGCTTGAACCTAAAATAGCCCTGATTTTTTTTTTTTTTTTTGTGTTCGTGTAAACAGTATAAATATCTTTATTATGTGAGTCATGTTAAATTTAAGAGCAAGTAGATCTTTACAGATATGGAAGGCATTTTCTGCCAATTTTAAATAAATAAATTTAATTCTAAAAATTAAAATGAAAACCAGATTAACAATTTCATTATAAAAAGATATATGGAAAATATGTGCCAAAATTGAAAATTAAATGAAATAATTTGATTTTCATTTTCATTTTCCCTGACAAACTGAAAAATAAAATGCAGTTGGTGATTTGACATATCATTTTCACTGCAATCTCGAGGCAAAGCTGCCAATCTTAAATTGAAAAGGCAAACGTGAAAAAGAAAATACAAATCCAGGTTTTAAAAAGCATTTTATTAATGCTCATGCAATAATAGTGACACAATTCAAATTAAAATGTAAAGTTTATTCTTTCGTTTTATTATCTCTTTTATTTCACAGTGTTCATTTTCGTTTTCAATTTCAAAGTCAACTTGTATGCAAATGCTATGTTGATCAGGGGGCGGGGCTTATTGTTTGAGATACGTACAGAGGCCAGTTCCCACAACAGTTAAGTAAAAAATATAAGATTCTGTAAGTTATAATAATGAGCAAGGCTCTCATATTAATGACTTAATACATACCTTAATACATACCTGTCAACCTGTCAATTTTTTTCATTCTATCCCGCTACCATCCCGTTTAAATATTTTCCTGTATTTCTCCCGTATTTTTAATCTTTCTATAAAAAATCCCACTGAGCGTATTTTTTGTTTCCTACATTCACCTCTGGTAAAACTCCTGTAATTTGTATGGCCCAAACCTCACAATATGAGTAATCATTTCAACATATTTCAAGGTCGAATATAATTTAATTAACTATCAGCGCTGCAAGTTTGAAAGTCAGGCGCTCTTCTTTGTTTTCTTCGCTTACTGAGGAACCGACTATATTCATGGCGAAAGCGCCACCTGCTGGCAGAGAATTACATTTTCTCACAGGTTCTCACTGATACAAGAGAAGTCATTATTATGAGCTATTATGTCATTAATATGAGAGTCTTTCTCGTTATTATGTCTGGCATAATCTCATATTTTTTACTTAACTGTTGTGGGAACGGGCCTCTGTACATCTCTCGAACAATAAGCCCCGCCCCCTGGTCAACATTTGCATACAAGTTGACTTTGAAAATGAAAACGAAAATGAACACTGTGAAGTAAAAGAGACAATAAAATGAAAAATAAACTTTACATTTTAATTTGAGTCACTATTATTGCATGAGCATTAATGAAACACTTCTTAAAACTTGGACTTGAATTTTCTTTTTCACGTTTGCCTTTTCAATTTAAGATTGGCAGCTTTGCCTCGAGATTGCAGTGAAAATGATATGTCAAATCACCAACTGCATTTTATTTTTCAGTTTGTCAGGGAAAATGCATTGTCACAATGAAAATGAAAATGAAAATCAAATTATTTCATTTAATTTTCAATTTTGGCACATATTTTGCGTATATCTTTTTATAATGAAATTGTTAATCTGGTTTTCATTTTAATTTTTAGAATTAAATTTATTTATTTAAAATTGGCAGAAAATGCCTTCCATATACAGAGGCTCTGCTGTCCTAATGGTAAAACATTTACAGTTTCATCTCCTTTCTTTTTTTCTGCCTTCCTCTGTTGAAATGACTTCCCCTACAATTTTCACCAAACACACACTCATTCTGTTACACTCAACTTGTGTTTTATACTTTTACAATCTTTCACCACTTGAATTTTTTCCTACCCAACTTAAAAAAAAAAATGTTCCCTTTTTCTTCTCTTCATTTGTGTGTCTGGTTTTCAACACCTTTTTTGCTTATCCATTGTTTCCTTCCTTTTTCCCCTATTCTTTCTTGTCCATATTTTCAACCTTTTATTTCTTCTCTCTGTACCCTTTCTTTCCTTTTTTCTTCCTCTTTTCTTGTGGTGTTGTAGGAGAGTGCTGCTTTAGCAGACAGGTTGATTCAGGTACAGTACTGTCAAGCCAACTGCTCACTAATTCCTTTTGCCTGTCCTCCTCTCATTACTCAATCACATGCTTCTTCTCTTCGAACTTCGAACCTCCTATAATCCACTCTTTTTCCTGCCCCTGCACTGCCTCCTCCACACAATTCTAAGTATGGGCCTGTTGCATGAAAAGTGTTTTTTTTTTTTGTTGTTGTTTTTTGTTTTTCTGTATCTCATCACTGCCTTGACAGCTCATTTGTCTGTATGGCTGTAACAACGTCTGAGAGGTACTCCAACTGAAAGTTAACACTGATACTCTCTGCTGGCAGTTTATCCTTGCATGTGGGATGTGGAAGCATAGGTGTGCATCAGGGTTCTGTATTAGGTCCGGTGACATTCTCGTGTAATTCATCATAATTCAGTGGGATTCTTTTGGTTCTTAAATTGAACAGATTTCTTGTTTGGTTTTATGATGTAGATGCATCATTGCATGTAGCCTCTCTCATTACTTTTTGATTGGAATGCCATACTTATTTACCCTTAGCCGCAAGTCAAAAGGCAAATCTCCCAACCAGAAACTTACGCCATTTCTCTTCTTTCAGGGTCAGGTGACTCGAGCCCAGGAGGCAGAGGAGAACTATGTTATTAAGCGTGAACTGGCTGTAGTTCGGCAGCAGTGTTACACAGCCAGCGAGAGCCTGGAGAAGGCGCAGGACACCATACGTGAACTTCAGCAACACAAGGTAACAGCAGATGCATAGCTACAAGCTGGGTTTCAGTGCTGAGACTATTCTTGCTGACCTTAGCAGGAAATATTGTTAAAATGCTAAGCAAAGCTTTTTATGAAGTCTTTTTGTATAAAGGCTTTTATAAAAAATACATTAAATGACGAGTGAACCGCTCGCCCAGCGTTTGAAAAAGATGTCTGCCACTGCATGTGGAACATGTGGCACAAAGCCCAACAGACACACAAAGAGCACTTTCGTTCAGTAAATCTGATTGACTATAGATAATTTAAAGGGATAGTTCACCCCAAATTGAATTCTGTCATTAATTACTCAACCTCATGCTGTTCTAAACCTGTAAGACCTTGGTTCATCTTCGGAACAAGATATTTGAGATATTTTTTATGAAATACGAGAACTTTCTGATGAAATAAAGTATCTAAATTTTAAATAAATTGCAAAGTGCACAAAAAGTATTGTTGAAGCTTTGTAAAATTGGTACCTTTTTGTGCCTTAAATATGGAAGGACCCATGCTGTCAGAAAGCTCTCGGATTTGATCAAAAATATCTTTGTTTGTGTTCTAAAGATGAACGAAGGTCTTACGGGTTGGGAACAGCATGAGGGTGAGTTATTAATGACAGAATTTTCATTTTTGGGTGAACTAACCCTTAAAGCAATTTACCTACGTTTACACTAACCATTTTATAATTTCTGGCTGTTATTCAGTGAAATAATCAATGTAGTGTAAGCATTGAAACACTGTCCGTGTGAAAGCACTGCAAAGCAGGCCTGTTCTCCCAGTTAACACTGCTTATGTGTGCAGTGTGAAACAGACACAACAATCACATCCCTTGACTGAAAACAACAAAAATGTTTATAACGAGCTGAAATTGAAAAGTAATACAGCAGTTGATTATGAGAGAAGATTCTCTCTTTTATGAAGTTGCGGTGTAAGATCATGCATACGGAGCAAAGTCACATGTCATATAAACATGTTTTTATTTTTTAAACCATGACTATGGTGTACACATGGCTGCAGGCTGTTCTGAGTCAAAAGATCTGCTTTCGCATGGCAGAATTACCCTGAACTGGGTCACTGACAGGTCAGAGATTATTTTCTTGTAAGATTTATGAAAATGACTGGTAGTACCAAGTTGACTGTTCAAACCCACCATTAGAATTCTTTCATCCTCACAAGTTAAAAGAATGGATGCTAAAGCATTAATATCTAGAAGACACAGTATTTTGGAATTGTCTTCTTTTTTCATTTTAGTGTGAATGGCATGTGTGAGAAAATGTTGGGGTGTGGTGTGTGTCATGTTGAGTGTGAGTGTGACCCTGTGACATGTTTCACACTCTCAACAACACTTTCTGGTCATGTGTATTTTTTACACTCAGAATTGTCCATCGTCCTATAGCGGTGCTGATGTCAACAAAACTAGCATACCATGCGCAGCTAACAGCCATCCTTTTTAGCTAGGGGTTAAACGGCTTAAACGGATTTTAACCATCGTAAACTGTCCTGCCAGTTTCAACATTCAAGTGATTTTAAACCATTCAACCGCAAGAAGAGGCAAAAGAGAACTTTGATATTCGCTTTTTGTGCACACACACTCGCGCACAGAGCTGTATTTCAGACACCCAAATCGAAACACTCATACATCACATCAGTTTCTGAATTGTTTTACAGAGTTGTACATATTTTTATTACTGTTATTTCCTGTAAAATAAACAAACGCTCAAGTTTAGATGTGACAGGGATTTAGAATGTATAAGGGTGAGTATTTCTGCTCATTCGACCTAAATCTGATGAATCTGGTTTCATTACCCGAAGCAGAGGGGCTTGCTGTGGTTGATATGAAATGTTATTTGTGGTCTACATTTCACTTCCTCTTTTAAAACACACATACACACACACACATATTCATACTGACCTATAAGATTGATTTTTTTTTTTTTTAAAAAACGTTCGGTGAAATGTCACAAGTGGAGTCTGGATCTCTGGCAGTGCTTGTGTTCTCTTGTGAAATTTCCGCTGTGCTTGCTAACTGGAAAGCAGAGCTTTTGGTTTTTAGCTAAAAGTCCAGTCCTTCTGCTAACACTTTTCAAGTACACATAGGTAGAATGAGCGAATGTCTCTGTGATTGAAACATGTGAGTAATACGGGTATGATGAAGTGACTGGAAAGCATGGAGGGAGGTAAGAAAAACAGAAGTAAAAGTCCGTGGGAACTAGTCTTCACACAAGTCTCCAGGGCAGGCCACAGCCCCCTCTGGTAGGCCACAGTATATGCACACAGCACACGGCAAAAGCACAGTCACATCAACACTGCTGCTTCAGTGATAGATAATGCTAAAATTATCTAAATAAATTTCCAGAAGCACATCTGTTGCTATGAGTAGGCACTTACAGTATGACTGGTGGTTTTTCATACATAATCTGAAAATTATTTGGAAATGCAAAAAAAGCTGAAATTGTTATTTCATGGCGTAAGGGTCTAGGGGCCTACTGAGTTACAGTAATTTTACCATGGTAAGGGCTGTTTTTATGCTCCTGGCTTATTACTTAGAATGGTGGCAATAGTGATATTAGTAATGTAACACCAATGTTCAATAAACTGATACACTTTTACTGTAACAGTCTTCCACAAAGTAATGAAGTTCATTAGTCTAACTATAAACTTATAATAGTTACCAAGCAACATTGCCACAAAATATAGAAGAGACTTCAACAGAGACCACTCACTTCTCCAGGATTCTTGGGTTCAGAAGAATATTTCCTTTTTTTTCCCCCATGTTGTGAATTATGTATTTACCTGTATGTAATATATGAAATGATTGACTTATAGGCATTGATTTAAATGTATAGCAAAATATATACACTGCTGTTCAAAAGTTTGGAGTCAGTACATTTTATTTTATTTTTTTTAAAGAAATTAATACTTTTATTCAGCAAGGATGTTAAATTGCTAAAAAGTGATACCAAAGACGTATATTATTAGGAAAAAAATAACTTTTTATTCATCAAAGAGTCATAAAAAAATTATCAGCATTGATAATAAAAATCAGCATATTAGAATGATTTTTGAAGGATCATGGGACACTTAAGACTGGAGTAATGGCTGGTGAAAATTCAGCTTTGCATCACAGGAATAAATTATATTATAATAAAAGCTGTTATTTTATATTGTAATAACATTTCACAATATTTGTTTTTTCTGTATTTTTTATTAAGTAAATGCAGCCTTGATGTTTAAAAAACATTTACAAATCTTACTGATCCCAAACTTTTAAACACTGGTGTTCAAACAAATAAGTAGTTTGAGAGCTGTCTGAATTATGTAATTTACAATTTCAAGCATTTACAATACTACACAGGAACAGGACAATGCTGAAATTTTAAATTATTTTACTCCAAGAAGCTGCTGTATTCTGTGACGAAATGCCTACAGTTTAGCTTTATTTTGTTTGTGTGTGTGTGTGTGTGTGTGTGTGTGTGTGTGTATCTACCTGATATTCTCTACATTATGGGGTTAAATTGGGGACTCCCACAAGTGTGGTAATACCAGTAATTTGTGACCTTTTGGGGACCTTTTTTTGGTCCCCATGAGGAAACAAGCTTATAAATCATGCAAAATTAAGCTTTTTAAAGATCTACAAAAGTGAATGTGATGTAATGGCAGCAATTATAGCCTACTCTGCAGTCATCAGTGTTTCAGTCCATTTTGTCTCTCTGTCTGCAGTATACAGAGGAGTTTGTGAGTGGGCTGCAGACTCAGTTGGAACAATCTCGTCTACAGGAGGCTGAACTACTCAGTGCTCTGAAAGAAATGCAGGATAAAGTGCTCGATCTGGAAAAGGTGTGTGCATGTAGTGACTGATACAGCTTGTGCATAAACAAATGATAAGTGAAACTGTTACTTTTAGTTTCGAAAAACTATTTTCTATCAAAGCTTTTACTATATGTGACCCTGGACCACAAAACCAGTCATAAGGGTCAATATTTTAAAATGTATACATCTATTATATTTTTGAGATTTAAGATGATACATCATCTGAAAGCTGAATAAATATGTTTTCCATTGATGTATGGTTTGTTAGGTTAAGAAGAATCAATCATTTTGACCTATACAATGTATTTTTGGCTATTGCTACAAATATACCCATGCTACTTTAGACTGGTTTTGTGGTTCAGGGTCACATATGATACTGAAGTGTAGTACTTAATAGAATATTGTCTGTGTGTTGTAGAGGAACAGCTCTCTACCTGATGAAATCAATGTAGCTCAGCTGCAGGAGGAGCTGAAGCTGGTGAAACTGAGAGAGCAGGAGACTTTGCGCTCCTTCAGGGAGATGCAAGAGGCCGTTACTGATCTCAACCACTGCTGGCAGGTGCAGAATCAATCTACAATCCTACCTAACTCAATTGTTTTGCCATTCATAAAAAAAAGCATGAATTTCTGTAGGGAAAAAATGGATCGATAACTCCTTGCTGCGGCAAGATACTTTGTTGGACCCTCTACTGGTCCACAAATCGAATTCTTTTCTGTCACAGCATCATACGTCTCGTGGAGGAGGAGGCCACTGGAAGGAGTCTCCTAAAAAGAATGCAATGAATGAGCTACAGGACAAACTGATGAGTCTGAGACTGCGAGAGGCTCAGGGTCAAGCTGAACTCAAAGAGGTCAAACTTAAAAACCTGCAGCTGGAGAGCCAGGCAAGAACTATCATCATTTATATATATATAATATATATGCACACAGATAAATATTTACTTGTATGTGTGTGTTTGTGTATATACTTAATAAATATACACAGTGCACACACATATATTATGTAAACACAAAACTTTTATTTTGGATGTGATTGATCGTTTGACAGCACTAATGCATACCTATCTGTACATAAAACCTGTGAATATTTGCAATATTGCAAAAATCACGATGCATTAGAAAGTTTGCCTTTAAGTTTGTTTGTTGTTTTCTTTAATGGATGAAGTTTAGAGACCAAACAAACTCACTCCACCTCCTCACACTTTTCTCTCTGTTTCCATAGAACCAGATCAACTGTAAACTAGTTGTCAGACATGAGCAAGAGAGTGCCAGCCTGCAAGAGAGACTGCAGAACGCTCTTTCTCACAACAAAACACTACAAAGCCAGCTCAACGAAATGAAGAGAAAGATGGCAGAGTCTGACTGCAAGGTGGAGTGCATTGACAGTCATACAGGAAGAAAAAAACAGGAAGAACAGAATAATCAATGAGATAAACAGTAAATGGGATGCGTCATATATCAATGCCGTATCAGTTATTGACTAACATGAGCCAGTTTTATTGGTTGATATTGAACATTTAATTGTACATGCTCATTTCCACTTTTACATTTAGTTTAGCTTTACTTACCTCACTTACACTGTAAAAATACTTATACAAGTAAATACAAGTAAAATAAAAATCATTGTACAATCAAAATAAAAAAAAATTCTACTTCAAAATTAAGTTTAGCAAAAAAAAAAAATTAATAATTTAGAAATTATTATTAAGAAAATCCCATCCATTTTTCATATTGTACTTTATAGACAAAACCAACATTTATACAGACACCTTCAACATTTCTCACATTATCAGTTTATTCGCTATAGTTTCGAAAATGGTAATAAAATATGAACTGTTAAATTGTGTCAGAACAAATGAATCTTGATAATATCAAATAACTTTGAAAGAAAAGTATGTAATGGATTACAATCAACCTGTATTTAGACAACTTTTAGTATGACAAATTCGAACATTTTGTTCAGTCTGTGCTGTAAAAAAGGTCGCATTAGCAATTATAGGAAAAACACTTACACAAAACATGGTCAGGTCAAAGTGTCTGAATAATTTTTGGTTCCAAATTTTTAGCAGTTTTACTCGTAGTCCACTGTATGAAGAATTTTTGGGTATAAAATGTCACAGTTTACTTTATTTTGCTATCCTCACCTACATAAATGAACTATATTTATAGTTGAACTAGTGCACCCACTAGTTCATATATATATATATATATATATATATATATGTGAATAATTTTTGGTTTGACTGTATATTGATGTGATAATTCTTTTATATAATCTAAAATGATTGCTCTTAGTTTTTATTGCTTTATATTTTATTTATTTCGACAAAATAGTTGAATATCTGCCATTTTTAGAGCAAAGAAGAGGTGATGGCGGTTCGTCTCAGAGAAGCTGACAGCATGGCCGCTATGGCTGAACTCCGGCAACAGATAGCCGAACTAGAAATACAGGTGAGAAATGCAGAGCATTGTGGCAATATCCATAAAAGCTCATAACAGCCGTTATGTCAGTATAATTAAGTGTAAGCGTTTGTATATATTGCCTACAGAAAGAGGAGGGATTGATCCAAGGCCAGCTGAATCACTCAGACTCCAGACAGTATATAACTCAACTGAGACAGCAGATCGCCGAACTCAAGAGCGAGGTGAGGCTATCACAAACAAACACGCATGTGCATGCACTTTAATGTGCAAGTTCAGCTGTTATCTGTCACAATCTTTACACTTGCAATCTTGTAATCTGTGATCAGAAAAAAGTCCATAAAGTTTACAACCAACACTGTTTCCCATCATCCAAACTTAATACACAAACATGATTTCTCATTTTCTTAAACTGTCATTTATTGCTGTTAGCATGGCTCCTTAATGTAAAGTATTTCTGTCTGCACTTTGCCACCCTTTTTGTTAGTACGCTCTGAGCGGTTATGTGTGCATTTTAAAGTGGTATTGTAGTGCTTTTCTTGGCATTTGGGACCCTCCCTAACCACAATAAAAACCACTCGAAAATCTTTTTCCCCATTCCCCCCATATGCCCTCACACACACACAGACAGCTTTGATGGTTTGATACTGTGGTGCTTACCCACGCACTCAGTCACAGCTCGATCTCACGCACTTCATGTGACGATCTTGCTCATCTGTAGAGAAACCTTTCGTGACAGGGGGGTGTGAGAGTGTGTTGACATTCTCTTTCTCTTGTATTTATTTCCCTCCCTTTCACCTCTCTGTTCACGTATCACTCTGTGTCTCGTCTCTCGTTTTCACCCCTCTTTTCATTTTGATTTGGTCATCGCCACTCACGTTTCCTCTCGCTCTGTCTTTGCTTGTGTCAGTGTTTACATACAAATGTGAAGTGATTGTGCTCCAGTTTCATGGTTACTGTAATCAGTTGAGTTGAGATGCATTGTGGGCGCTTTCAAAGGACGGGTTTTACATCAGCGCTTTACATGTGCTCATATTCTGCCACAAAATCAGGTCGCCATATGTTCAGTAGTGCCAAGATTTTGGATCATTTTTGATCCAAAAAAACTTGAAGGGGCACCTAATCTAATATAACAGAAGGTGAATTTTAGAGGAATTATTTTATACTTCAACCACATAAAATAGTTGATATTTTAAATAAATGTTTTATATTTTATTAGTATTTTAAATGGTGTAAATGTTGTCATATATATTTTTACTAACTTGCTCATTTTTAATTTACAAAAAAAATTATGATCGTTGTAATATATTGTGATTATTAGGGCTGTCAACTGATGATGATATGCAAGTTATTTAATCCAATTATTACAATTTATATCAATATTTTCATTTCCTGTTCTATTATGGTGGCAGACATTGAACAGACATATCATTTATATATATATATATATATATATATACATAAAATATTTATTATATTTTATATTGAATAAAGTATTTTTTCATTATATATATATATATATATATATATAAATGCTAAAGTGATGCTGAAAATCTAGATTTGATCACAGGAATAAATTACATTTTTAAATATTTTCAAATACAAAGCAGTTATTTTAAATAGTACAAATATTTCACAATATTACTACTTTTATTTTGGATCATATAAATGCATGCTTAGTGAGCAAAAGGATTTGCAACATTTGCATATTTATTGGTTCTCTGACATTGGTTGTGGTCACAAGACATGCAGGTAAAATTATT
Source organism: Cirrhinus molitorella (assembly GCA_033026305.1). Classification (NCBI taxonomy): domain Eukaryota; kingdom Metazoa; phylum Chordata; class Actinopteri; order Cypriniformes; family Cyprinidae; genus Cirrhinus; species Cirrhinus molitorella. Next base: position 32,750,937 of record CM065120.1, read on the forward strand.
AATAAAATTAATTATTATTCAGATAAATATTTCTTCTTTTTTTTCAGATTGATTTTAAAATGATTTATTTTAATTTTAACGTTTTTTATTTTTTTAATTATTCGCTTTTTATTAAACTCATAAACCCCCTGCAGTTCTTCCACAAACAGCAGTTTGGGAAAACTTGACAATGTAAGGTTTAATGCACTTCCAAGTTGTTAATAACAACTAATGTAATATATTTTCTCACTTTTTGTATTTTTATGTCAATATGGTACAAGATTATCCTATTTAAATCAATGTGATAAACGAGTTAGGTCAAAAGTAATCTAAAACTAATCTGATTATATTACTAAAAATGTGTATTGTATGTGTATATATATATACAAACTAGATGAAGAAAAAAATTTGTTTTTCAATAAGATTTGTAAATGTTTCATCAACCGTACTTTTAAAAATCTCGGTGATGTCCTAATTCGGAAGTGCTGTGCACTGACTTTTTGCTCTGTGGTTTTGGCTGAAACGAGATCAACCAGACAGAGGAAGTGAGAGGTGGGGCTTGTGTAGATGATTGTCTCAGGAAGCTTTTCCATTGGTTAACCACAGCCCCTCCCACACTCACAAATTGCTAAAGCACTTATTGGGAAACCCATGACGTTTCAGATCTGAGATTTTAGCATAATACCTGTTCTAGGCTCTCACGAATGTTCGGACGCACACACACACGCAAACACACTCACTTGTGCTCACTGACTCAGAAGGGAAGATCTGAAATGAGAGCAAAAAATTGTGGTCCATTTCTGTCACGCAAGAAAATCCACTGTCTACATGATTCACACACATCCAGAGTCGCGAAACATATTGACTAGTTCTCATGCAGATTTAAACATACAGATGTCAAAAACTGCCTTCTAGTTAGTTGTAGGTAGGTAAATAAAACAGATAAATAAATTAAACCTCTAAAACACTTGCATTCTTACTGTAACATACTTCAGCATACTTACTTTCAGTGCAAACTTTTATCAGATGATTTGTGAATAGTTTTTTTAATTAAACCTTTATCTTCTTATGTGCTGCCAAGTAATCTGTCTAACATCAAAGTCTCAGTAAAAACAGCTCTTAATCAATTTAACCAAAACCACAGTGTATTTAACACAGAAATAAGATTAACAAAGTGATCTCAACCACAGTGCATGTTTATACTTTGCTGTAATATTCATTGCTTACATTCTACATTAATGCATATTAATGATTATCATTTGTTGCTATGGGAACATACCAACCTTTTGCAGGTAGTTTAGTAAAATTACTGTGACAATTCAAGTAAAAAAATGTTGGTTTAGTCAGTTAAATGTGGTATGTAGTGTGTCTTAAATGTTAGTTTACATTCTACAGAAAATTGATGATATTTTTTTAAATCATAGGGAATTTTTGGAATCCTAGTTCTGGAAATGACTCTGGACACTGTGGTTTTCTATTCTTTTTCTTTATAAATTGGAAGAACTTGGTTCACCTAATCTCACTGTGACTACATGATATGAAGGCTTACTTCCTTTTAAAATTCCTTAGTATTCAATTATTATTGTCAGCATCTGTTATCTCTTCATGTAGTCTGGAGACCGCTTTACCCTTTAAGCTAAATAATGGTGTTTTATAGGACTAGTTTGTTTTCATATACTTTAGACAGTCTGTATTGTGTTTTAGGTGCAAAACTTCATTATAGGAAACTTATCTACAATGTTGGCTAATCAGTATTTTTCAGTTGTGCTATTCAACGTGCAGGATCACAGAATAAAACTATTACAACAAACCTCATTAGCTTAAGTCAAAGGCAGTTATCAGCAATATGCGTTCACACATTGAATGATTCAGCGTGACATATCATGACATATTGAAGAGTGACTGCAGAATAATTATTTTTTAACTGTTTTGAGTTGGTTTGCAGAATTAATTTAGATTTTCCATCACTATTAGGAAGGGACCAAGAGGCAAATTAATAATTAGCTCTATTGAACTGAAAAATCTATTAATGAGGAGGCTCTTTGATGGAAGCAATTTCCTCTTTAATTATTTTTTTATTTTTTTATTCAACTCCCGTCCCTACAAAAAATAAATCACATTGTTACACAAATGTTATGAACATTTTCAGATTTAACCTTTTTATCAGATCAACAATTAGTCCGTTTTATCATCCATTAGGTCAATTTTGTTAGTTTTTGTTAGTTTTTTATTTCTATATATTAAAAAAAAAATGCATCACTTTCATAGTGTATATTGTGGTTTTTTTTGGATGCCTCTCAGGCTTTTTAATTGGCTAATACAGCTATACTAACTTCTTCTGAATCAGCTTCTTTAACTAAGGTTTGAGAAAAAATTATCGTTATACCATATACAAACAGAAACTTAAATGTCTTCACATCAACCCGTCAAAATACATTTTGGTTTCACTTGAAGAAACTATGACAGAAATTCATATTTACCCAAAAAATCTGTATTTCTAAAATTATAATAATAGTAATAATAATAATAATTTGGTAAAAATTAGAGGTGTGACGAGACACTTATCCCACGAGACACAAGACTGGGTTCACGAGAACGAGACGAGATTTTTAAACTTTTTAAAATAAATCTTCCATTATGACATATATAGGGGAAAATAATATTTTATTCAACTAAAAAACACAAAATGCAAAAAAAACATATAGGTGCATTTTGATATGAACTTGTACTTTATGAAATTAAACTTCTAATTTAATTAACTATATACAGTAATAAACATGTAAACTAAAGCTGCAGGATTCAAGATCATTTGAAAATAAAAAAATTTTTAAATAAATTGGAGATCACAGTTCTGAAGAAAAAAGATTATAAATCTTAACAAAATAATGTAATTTACTAGTGGTTCTGATACAGTGTTCATTGCTTAAGTCTTTTGAAAAAATACAGTCATGGCCAAAATTGTTGGCACCCCTGAAATTTTTCCAGAAAATCAAGTATTTCTCACAGAAAAGTATTGCATTAACACGTTTTGCTGTGCACATGTTTATTCCCTTTGTGTGTATTGGAACAAAACAGGAAAAGGGAAGGAAAAAAAAGCAAATTTGACATAATGTCACACAAAACTCAAAAAAATGGGCTGGAAAAAATTATTGGCACCCTTAACTTAATATTTGGTTGCACACCCTTTGGAAAAAATAACTGAAATCAGTCGCTTCCTATAGCCATCAGTAATCTTCTTACACCTCTCACCCGGAATTTTGGACCACTCTTCCTTTGCAAACCGCTCCAGGTCTTTCATATTGGAAGGGCGCCTTTTCCCAACAGCAATTTTAAGATCTCTCCACAGGTGTTCAATGGGATTTAGATCTGGACTCATTGCTGGCCACTTCAGAACTCTCCAGCGCTTTGTTGCCATCCATTTCTGGGTGCTTTTTGAAGTACGTTTGGGGTCATTGTCCTGCTGAAAGACCCAAGATCGCGGACACAAACCCAGCTTTCTGACACTGGACCCTACGTTGCAACCCAAAATCCTTTGGTAATCCTCAGATTTCATGATGCCTTGCACACAGTCAAGGCACCCAGTGCCAGAAGCAGCAAAACAACAACAAACAAATCTTCGAACCTCCACCATATTTGACTGTAGGTACTGTGTTCTTTTCTTTGTAGGTCTCATTCCGTTTTCGGTAAACAGTAGAATGATGTGCTTTACCAAAAAGCTCTATCTTGGTCTCATCTGTCCACAAGACGTTTTCCCAGAAGGATTTTGGCTCACTCAAGTAAATTTTTGCAAACTGTAGTCTTGCTTTTTTATGTCTCTGTGTCAGCAGTGGGGTCCTCCTGGGTCTCCTGCCATAGCGTTTCATTTCATCCTGCACCCTGAGCCTGCAGGACAGCTTGAATTTCTGTGGAACTTGTTTGGGGCTGCTTATCCACCATCCGGACTATCCTGCGTTGCAACCTTTCATCACTTTTTCTCTTCCGTCCACGCCAAGGGAGATTAATTACAGTGCCATGGGTTGCAAACTTCTTGTAAATGTTGTGCACTGTGGACAAAGGCAAATCTAGATCTCTGGAGATGGGCTTGTAACCTTGAGATTGTTGATATTTTTCCACAATTTTGGTTCTCAAGTCCTCAGACAGTTCTCTTCTCCTCTTTCTGTTGTCCATGCTTAGTGTGGCACACACAGACACACAATGCAAAGACTAAGTCAACTTCTCTCCTTTTTATCTGCTTTCAGGTGTAATTTTTATATTGCCCACACCTGTTACTTGCCCCAGGTGAGTTTAAAGGAGCATCACATGCTTGAAACAAATCTTATTTATCCACAATTTTGAAAGGGTGCCAGTAATTTTGTCCAGCCCATTTTTGGAGTTTTGTGTGACATTATGTCAAATTTGCTCTTTTTCCTCCCTCTTTTTGTTTTGTTCCAATACACAAAAAGGGAATAAACATGTGTATAGCAAAACATGTGTTAATGCAATACTTTTCTGTGAGAAATACTTGATTTTCTGGAAAAATTTCAGGGGTGCCAACAATTTTGGCCATGACTGTATATATATTCGGTCAAATAAAAAAAATAATAAAGTCTCAATTAATAAAGATTGGTTTCACTATTGGAATCTCCTAAATGAATTATTCAATGATAAATACGTATTTAAATGTGCAGTTGTTGCCACCTCCTGGCGGAAGAGGATAAGCCTTACAATACAAGTGTTCAGATACTTTCGTTTTGATCGCTACTGTAGACAACAAGTGTTCATACCCAAACTATAAACTTTTATCCCATTACTTCTGTTATTTAAAAGTCTGTAACAGAAATAATGAAAAGACTGTTGAATGAAAAGGTTGAAAAGACTGTGTTGCTCTTTCTGGATCAGCAGCAGCATGACTGCAGATTTGAATGTTTTTAACACCTGTGAAACCGTCGCAATAGACACCGCTGAATTGTAGTCATTCAGTAATAAGATCGCGTGTTGAAACAGAGATCACAATCTTTTAAGGATTAATCCTGCAGCTTTAATGTAAAACAAAATGTTTTGCAAGGATATCGTCACACATCGGATCTCGCGAGATCTCGTACCACGAGATCTCGTCACATCCCTAGTAAAAACAAAACTAAATTTGAAGGGGAAAAAAAGTCAAACGGATTTCATAGGGACTTAAAGATTACATTTTTGTTAAACCATTAATAAATTTATGTTAAATTGTGTAATGTTTCATGATTTCAATTCATTAGACATGCTTTTTGATTCATATTTTTTATTTAACCATTAAAACAAGGGTTGCCAGGTATGCGTGACAAAACCAGCCCAATTACTACTTAAAAGTAGCCAAATCATGGCCAGAACTAGGCCAATCTGGGGAGTCAAACCTGCTTCCAGGAGGTTTCTCTTCAAAAAACAGGGATTTTCGCTTCAACCCGAGGACTAAAAAACATTCCATAGGTACCAGTAGAAAGTAGTCCAATTCAGCAGGAAAATTGCAGACTTGGCAACACTGATTAAAACAGAGTCTGGGAAAAAAAATGAAAAAATAATACAGAATTTGGAAAAAAAGTAAAACAGATTTCATAGGGCCATAATATGATGGTCCATCTACTAGACAGGCACCAATCCAGCACTAGTGAAATTCTTTTCTCCAAAGCTATGTTTTTAAGAATGTTTGCCAGAGTATAGTGATTGTCAAACCCCTTCTCTTAAACATTTTAGATCAGGCAGCTGCGTGGACAGCCCTCCAAGTTTCAGAACACCGGTGGCAGTGTTTATCAGGACCTGTGTTTGGAAAGCCCAGCGTCTGCAGAAGGTGATTACCTCAGTTCGGACGAGGACCCTCTTCAGGGCCACCTGCCTGTGAGCTCCCTGTATCCACACCACTCGTCCCCTCATCTGGACAGTCAAGGCAGCTCGGACAGCGATGGCGAGGAAAGGAACCCCATTCAAACTCCATGCCAAGACCCTCTGCCTAACCAGCAGCAGCTTTACCCGAGTATGGTGTGCACCGAAGGACTAGAGAACTGAGGTGGCTTGAAATGGTGAGACGGGATGGACGTAAACCTTTAGGAATAGACTGCACAAAATGCACACATATATAGCGTGAGAGAGAGATTATGTACATCCACCCAGAAGCTGTCAGAGGTAGGGCAGGAAACCGATGCATAGCGTGACACTCTCATAGTATACTTCGCTCTCATTCGAGCTGTGTCCGAAACTTGGAAAACGCACCTTTGTTGGAAGTAAATGAAGGTACGAGAGCACCAAGGTACATCCCATTGCATTTGTTCAACTCGGTTTGGTGGTTAGAAATAAAATGTGACCCTGGACCACAAAACCTTAAGCACAAATATATTTGTAGCAATAGACAAAAATACTTTGTATGGGTCAAAATTATTGATTGTTCTTTTATGCCAAAAATCATTAGGATATTAAGTTCCATGAAGATATTTTGTACGTTTCCTACCGTAAATATATCAAAACTTAATTTTTGATTAGTAATATGCTTTGTTAAGAACTTCATTTAGACAACTTTAAAGGGCGATTTTCTCAGTGATACCATTTTCATACATTGATGGAAAGCTTATTTGCTCAGCTTTCAGATGATGTATAAATGTAAATTTAAAAAAATTGACCCTTATGACTGGTTTTGTGATCCAGGGTCACAAATAACATCTGATAAACAGATTAAAAATACAAAAATTCTTGATTTTTCATGTTTTTAAAAAACTTTACATATCTACACAGAAATTACAATATCAGGGCAAACCGTTCTTGTTGCTTAAAGGGATTGTTCACCCAAAAATGAAAATTGCCCCATGATTTACTCACCCTCAAGCCATCCTAGATGTATATGACTTTTTTTCTTTTTAAACAAATACAACTATATTTGTTTAAAACAAAATGTCCTGGCTCTTCCAAGCCTTATAATAGCAGTGAATGGGTGTCAAGATTTTGAAGTCCAATAAAGTGGATCCATCATAAAAAAAGTACTCCAAAGTACACTGTGAAGATTAATAAAGGCCTTCTGATGCAACCAATGCATTTGTGGAAGAAAAATATCTGTATTTAAAACTTTAGAAGCCATAATCTCTATCTTCTGCTAACTGTCGTTCCAGAGGATAATGTAGGATGTAGTTGTAGCATAAACTTCGGTGAAAGTGACGAACGCACGTCCTTATCATCAACTATAACGCCACTCTCTCGCGAACGTGCGTACGAAAGTTAGAGAAAGCTATAGATTACAGTTTATAAAGTTTATATATGGGTATTATTCCTACACAAATGCGCTAGTTAACTTCAGAAGGCCTTTATTAACCCCCTGGAGCCGTGTGGAGTACTTTTTATGATGGATTTATGCACTTTATTGGACTTCAAAATCTCAACACCCATTCACTGCCATTTTAAAGCCTGGAAGAGCCAGGACATTTTTTATATAACTCCGATTGCATTTGTCTGAAAGAAGAAAGTCATATACACCTAGAATGGCTTGAGAGTGAGTAAATCATGGGGTAATTTTCATTTTTCTGTGAACTATCACTTTCGGTTCTGCACGGTTAGCTAATCTTGCTGAGAATTCTGGGCCATTCCTTACAGTTCTTAGGACCGTTCGGCCCGATGAAGGAAAAACAACTATTGTAATTGTACTAAATATTTGATGATATCTAAATTTTACTTGAATTTGTTCTAGATTAGATGTGGCATTTGGTGTTTTAGAAGGTGGTCCCTTTATACAAATACATGGCAGCTGCCTTCGGTTTCGGACACAGCCTCTGTGTTTCTCTCTCTCTCTCTTATACTTTCTCTTTGTCTTTTTCTCTCTTTTACTGTCTTTTTGTCAGTGTGTCTGTTGCACAGTTCTTAAACGTATTGTATTTCTTCCCAGGACTGAATTCGGAGTTCTGTGTAACAAAACACATGCATACAGAAGGCAAACTGTCCTCTTCTCAGAGTGCCAGAAAGTTCGGCCATTTTTGCCATTTTCTCCTTTTAAAGAAAACAGTGTGGCCTTGAAACTACCTCTGATTTAACCAGACACTCATTTAATCCCTGTGAGCATACCAACTTCACCAATACAGCCATCTGGCTAGAAATGAGGTGACAGAAGAGAGAAAATGCAAGCAGGATATACATATTTGGGTAAATGAAGTCTTGCGTCAAACGTAGAGACCAACTCTATTGTTTCTTTAGAAGGAAGCAGCAGATTTGTTGCCTCTCTCAGCCTGGAAGTTCTTCGTTTTGTTTCTGTCGTGTTCCTGTGGAGAGGATGTGCACATTTTTGTTTATCTCAAACGCAACAGACACTACAATCACTTTAATGAGAGCTGAAGGCTGAAGGAGACAAAATACGAATGAACAAAGTCTTATTATATAACATAATAAGGATGTTAATAGTTACATACATAGATGAATATTACCGTAGCTCATCCATGTATTTGTGTGTGTTTTCTACAAAACAACGAAAGGTGATCAAAATTTGGAATGGAAAATATCCATTGCAAAAGACAACTATTGTGTCAACATTGCCAAATGTTTTTTTATGTTATTTATACGTTTATTTCTTTTATGTTTTTTTTTAAATAATGTACTTCATGCAGAGGCCAAACTATTTAATTTATACTATTCTTCTGTGCCAATCCTGAAAAACAGCATGAAGCTGAAACAACAGGGTCTCCAAAAAAGAGATTAGTTGAAAAAAGGGTAAAGAAATGAAAAACAACTGCTGCTATGACATATCTATCTAGTTAGTTATTTTTATTATTATTATTATTATTATAAATTTTTTTTCTCTCCCATGTAAGGTACATCTATAAGTCCAAGATATACTGTGAAATTATTATTGACTTGACGCTTACCAGCAATGAGTTGCCTAGACCTCAAGCAACTATGCGATATTGATTTGCATTTCACAACTATTAACCATCTCAAGGCAGTTATTAATCCTGATTTTTATAAGTTTTTGCTGATTCTAAAACAACTTCCTGAAGACTAGCTCTTGGCTGTTATTCAAGAAAGTCGTCTTCATTTGTAGCACTAAAGCTTGCCTGCATTTGACTGAACTATGGACAGTTTACAGCCAAACGTAACTACTAAACTAAACTACAGTTAATTCACAAAATAATGTGAGATTTTGTATATATACGTATGTAATACAAATATTTCATACTTGTAACAGTTTTCTTCCTTTTAATCTAGTTTGGTCATTTTAATTTTTTACCCACAATTTCGTAACCTGTCTTGAAGACTTCCATCTTTCTCAGTACTGTCTACGATGCCGTGTTTGTCTGACCACACATGGTGCATCAATGTCATTGCCTTTCCCCACCACTGCCTCATTTTGCTAAGCTCGTTGGGCGTTGCATTTATCAAACATTTTACATGTTTACATGACTTTCTGAGAGCGATACATTGCCGTCATTTGCACCCTTTAATGTTTATCGACGAAACCAGTGAGAAGCTGCTCTCGGTCATATCTCTGACAGTATGGTGCATTACAAGACATTGGACTTTTGGGGGAAGTGTTTACAGTATATGACATGAAAACCATTAACAGTTGAAGTCAAAAGTTTTCATACACCTTGAAGAATCTGCAAAATGTTTATTGTTTTAGCAAAATAAGAGGGATCATACAAAATGCATGTTTTTTTTTTTTAGTACTGACCTGAATAAGATATTTCTCATAAAAGTCCACAAGAGAAAATAATAGATGAATTTATAAAAATTACCCCGCTCAAAAGTTTACATACACTTGATTTTTAATACTGTGTTGTTACTTGAATGATCTGTGTTTTTTTATGTTTAGTGATAGTTGTTTTGTCCAGAACAGTTAAACTGCCCGCTGTTCTTCTGAAAAAAACGAAAAGAATATGATATTTAGGCAAAATAAGAAAAATGTACACATTTTCATTCTGTTCAAAAGTTTACACCCCTGGCTCTTAATGCATTGGGTTTCTTTCTGGAGCATCAGCGAGCATTTGAACCTTCTGCAGTAGTTGCGTATGAGTCTCTCAGTTGTTCTTGGTGTGAAAAGATGGATCTCTAAATCATACAGTCGTTGTCGGAAGGGGTTCAAAATACACAAAAATGTTGAAAACCCAAACAGTAGAATCAAGTGTATGTAAACTTTTGCACAGGTTTATTTATAGAAATTCAACTATTATTTTCTCTTGTGGACCATATGTAACATCTTTTTATGTTAAATATCTTATTTAGGCTAGTAGTAAATAAAAAAATAACATGCATTTTATATGGTCCTTCTTATTTTGGGAAAACAATTACCTTTTTGCAGATTCTGCAAAGTGTATGTAAACTTTAGGCTTCAACTGTAAATGTGCTCATGAAGCTCCTATTGATTGGTTGTAAGTTCTCAATGTAACCTGGGGTTGCTGTTTTAACCTACTACAGTGTTGTATTAACTGAAAATTGTTTTTTGTCTAATGCGAAATTGTTTATCAATGGTTGTGTGAAACCGCTTGCTATTTTTCCCTTGATCAAACCTGTGTGAATTAGACCAATACTAATATTTCATGCATATGGACTCTAGCATCATCTCTGCTAGGGCTATACCCTGATTTAGCATATCCTTCCTGTTCCCCAGTGACCTCTGTAACATTTAAAACCATCCACAAACCGGTTTCAGAAGTGTGAACCATTTATAAACTGTTCTTTACAAGAAAAGCAGCAAGTAAAGGAAGTCGCTTTGCACCTCTCATTTCTTGGTGGTCTCAGAGGGTCCCTGAAGCTGAGAAGCTTTGTCGTGCAGTTGTTTTACCAACATTTTCATCTGGTTTGGGACTGTTGGATTTCAAATAGTCGAAGGAAACTTTCCTCACAACTTGATTACAAAACACAACGGTTTTGTGGTGTGAGCTTTAGCTTCTGAGGAATATTTGCTAATAGGAAATCAGAAATGGCTGTTTTGAAATTAGCTTAGAATGAGTTGCTCTTTAGTGGGTAATATGTTCAAACACATTTCTGTCTCACATCGAACACTAATTTCAATCAGCTTCAGAATGGCTGAATTGTGTTCCAATCAGTGGGAGAAGAAAAAAAAGATGAATGAAAAATGTTCTGGTGATAATAATATCAGTACTTTTGTGGTATAATGAGTCAGTTTTCCCTGTAAAAAGTCTGTTCATATCTCAGAACATTATATCACTGCTTCAGCTGAAGCTGAATACTTTTATATACTGTTATCCATTATCAGTTTTTCTTTTTGAAGTCTTCTTCATGCCAGTTTTAATCTCTCAATCTTTTCTGTTATTGTTTTAAAGGTTGCCATGTCAGCGATAATCATAATGAAACCCCAAATAGTTTCATGTAAGATAAGTTGTAGTTACAGTAGACAACGTATACACTTTTATGCACACGCTTAAAGAAAATCACTACTTGTATTATTTAAATGCCTCCGTTGGGTTATTTTTATATTGCAGTATATTCAATCGTTACAAACAGGTGGCTGCATAAATTGGGAAAAAATCTTTGTATATAGCGCATGTATTCTCATTCAGTTGTTACAAGCATACAGAAGATGTGCTTGCTGTATGTACTGTATTCAGTGTTTTCATTCAAATGTTGCTATTTCAAACGCTGTGCGTATCAAAACAGCAACCCCAGAAGCCGATAAGGTCGATATTTCATACACATCACATTATGCTTTCAGGTGTAGCCATATTAAATAAATGGCCAGTGAGGGCATGAGGTCATATCGCAGAGGCTGATGGGACATCACCTTCTCTATAGTGCTCCAACAGCTGCCTTACCTCCTTTCACCAGTACTTACAGTAAATGTCCGGTAGTCTCTCCATGACACCCATTAGATCACATCCTCTCTCTCCTACAGTTTTACTGATGTGTTATTAAGAATGACAGTACTAAAGATTATATAAATGGCAAATGATGATCCAGTGTCCTGTATTTGATGATAAATAAAATGTATTTAAAAAAAATAATAAACATTTATGCTATACATTCGCAAAGTTCAAATGTTGGTCTCCTGTGTAGGTATTATTTTGCATAAAAGGGATGAAAATGTCAAAAACAAATCAAATTCAAAAATCATTTACTCACCCTTGGTGTTCAAAACAGTCGGAGGACTGTTAATTTATTTATTAATATTTTGTATTTTTCATGGTACTAGACAATATTCCCCTTTAAAATTGTGCAGCATTTATGTCTATATTCTATGTTCCATGTTCTTGACTAAGAAAATGTAAGTCAGTAATTTGACTTGTACCTGAACTTTAAAAGGGGACTTAACCCTCTTTTTATTTGAGGTATACTGTCTCAGTCTTAATTACATTCAACCCGGTGGTTTAGAAAGCCAAACAAGTAGAATTTAATAATAGAAATAACAATGTTATGTTATTGTTATTCCTACGACAATACTAGTCGTATATTTTAAATAAGTTGCCTTGTAAAATAAATGAAAATGAATATTTCATCAGTACATTATTTTTGCTTTACACTACAGTGGGGAAATTGCAATACTTCTTTCCTGATTTATACACTTGAAAGAGATATTTTGAATTTAGACTGCAGTACCTTTTAAACCGTTAGCTGTTAGCAATTCGTACTGCACTTTATTAGCGTTTATTCCAAGGGAAACGGCAGTAGAGCTTTTATTTTGATGGAAAACTCCAGCTGCAGTGAAAACGGGCTTACGAAAACGCATCTAACCACAAATCTAGTGAAATTCTGTAATCATCTGCCACAAAAATAATGCATAACTGGTGGCCGTTACGTTTTCAAACTCGCGCTAAACTCACAGCACATGCAGTAAATGAGTTTACTGTATTCACTGTGAACTGAGACGTTCTGAGGCGCAGAAAACGCTGCATCGAGCTGATCGCCTGAACAATGTGCAGTCGTGCATGTTTGGCTTTGAAACGCACAGCGAAAAACAGACTTGATGAAGGGATTAATATTTTAAATTATTAAGTTTAAAATATATTTTAAAAACTACACTTTTTGCCCGGAAGCTTTAGCAATACCATTAAATTGATAATAGGGGAGCGCGGGGCACAAAGTAACACTTTTTGAATTTCTCTGTTTGTGTAAATGCACGTGGGGTTCAGAATATATATATTTTTTTATCCACGTTAATTTCACACTCGTCTAGTACAAATATGTCCCTTTGTGAAATTGCCCTGATCGCAACACACATCTATACATGATAGTTCATAATAATGTGCACAAATAGATGAAACGTATTCAGACATTTAGAGACACTCCCCTATACACAGCTTTAATAGAACAAGAGACACATAAACGAGCCTGCTTTATATTTCTTGAAATAATAATTTCTGAACATTAAACATCGATTGCCAGCCTTTATTTACCTGTTTCTTGTGGTTACTCATTAAAATCCATAAAAGTAAATCGTGTAAATTACATCGCTAATGTCATAGAATAGCATAGTATAATATAGCAGGGCATATTGTAACGCAGTGTTACAACTTTCCCCATCTGCGCGACTGGAATTTAAAACTGGTTAGTGCCTTGTGCTGGTTTGAGAAGCATTAATAAACTAATAAATAATCCAAACTGATAAATAACAGATTGGAGATTAAAATAATAGCAGTTTTGTCTTATTGTAAAATGAATACAAAAAACTGATGAAAAATGTACTTCAGCGAGAAATTTACTTTTACTATGGTAAAATAAATATTCAGCGATATCTTCAAAAGGCTTTTGAAATTGACGCACTTTTTTTTCTCTGTATAGCATTGCTATGGCATTTTGAATACCGTAAATTTGGTTACGCTAGCATGCGTGGAAATATTTAAACCACGCGTGTTACAACTAACCCCGCGTTATTAGTTTGTGCCCCGCGCTCCCCTACACCTCTAGTAACTAAGTATTAAAAAAAGAAATTAAAAAAATATATAATTTTTATTTAAATCAACAATTTCTTCTCTTTCTGTCAGAGTACTGTTGTGAAACGCACGTCGACTGCTGACACGCAATTTTACTTTTGTTTTCTTTGCACACAAAATGTATTCTCATAGCTTCAAAACATTACGGTTGAACCACTGATGTCACATGGACATCTCCTTACTACCTTTGTGGGCCTTGAACGTGTGAGTCCTGTTGCTGTCTATGCAAGGTCAGAAAGCTCTCGGATTTCATCAAAAATATCTTAATTTTGTGTTTCAAAGATAAATGAACGTGTTACAGGTTTCGAAGGACATGAGGGTGAGTCATTAATGACAGTCATAAGTAGGCCTAACTGATGACGCAATGTTCATCTTGATTAACTGTTCCTTTGAAGCTCTGCATGGATGTAGCATCAGGCAAAAGTTGTTTTTGGTTAGAAATTCAGCTGGTCTTGTGACCTTGTTATGCTTCTTATCTTGTTTTTTATTGAATAAAACAAATTTAAAATAAACATGTTTGCATAATTTTAAACATTTCAGATGGGTTGACGTGGAAAACATGGAGCAAAGCTCCTTTTGAAATAAATTTCTTGGTAAACTGCAGCTTTTAGACAAACCCAACTGAGAGTGTGTTTCTATTTGTCATTCCTGCAGAGCAAATGTCATGTTGGTTGGCCTAAATGTGAGGAGTGCTGTCAGTTATTTATATGGTTTTAAGGCATGGGCAAAAGAGCTGTCTTTTTGCACCTCACACAACCACACTCTCCACATCTCCACAGTTTATCAGTCTTTCTACAGTCTCATCACTTTTCCCTCTTCTCCTCTCTTCCTTGTCTGTATGCATGGGGTCTGTGACTGTTTGATACATTCAGGGCCAAAAGTCAATCTGAGTTAGAATGACGTGTCACAATCACACCATCAAAACCATATCACACTATTAAGCCTACCTATGGTTTGCATTTGCACTGAATGACTACACTGCAGACATTTTTGCAACGAGAACATAAAACACCACAGTGCTGTTTATTAGTCACATCCACGGTTAAACAAAATAGGTGCTTACGATGTATATTCAACAGAAAATGTTTTCTTTTCGATGAGACCACCCTGATTTATTTTAGTTTAGTTTTCCTTCGCACTGCAGCAGCAGTTACGGTTAGTACAAGTCTGGTTTGTAACAGCTCGAGGCAGAGCGCACGGCGGAAACTGACGCGTCTGTGGTCGGCCGGTGCTGTGAGCGCGCGTTACCGAGGTTTCAGTTTTGCTGCGCTTTAAGGAGCGCGCACCTGTCCTCAGTGATTTATTACTGCTGGTGACACAGACACGACACCGTATCTCGGCCTAATCTGTTTGCAGCAAATACAGTAAGATAAAAGTGAGACTTACACTGCATTTAATGTGAATGTTATTATAGAAACACCTCGTGAAACTATTGGCTGGTCTTGGACGCATTTACTGGTAAGTCCTAACAATTTGTTTAACACGTTAAAGATGAGTTCGACTGGCACTAATTCACCAGTTTTGAAAATTGGTTTAGGTTTTACCATGTCTTTTTCACTTAAAACCTCTAAAACCACCTGTCTTCACAGCGTAACTATAAACTTTATATAGATTAAATTATAGCCTATATTAACATAAAAAAAAAATATATGAATCTTTGAAACAATTCTGCTGTGTCCTGGAAGAAGGGATTAAATATACTTTTTATGATACTTTATGTGTCCCTACACACTGTATTTATGAAACATTTTTTAAACATTATGTAATATTAAAGTCTTCCTGACGATCCTCTTTCCACGTTCACTTGCTTGCTCTTAACTCAATCACAGTCTCTGGAGAAGTTTAACTATTGTAATTTAAAGTAATCACAAATTAAAAAAAAAAAAAAAAAAAAAATGGGGGGGATTTTATTTTTTTCGTTATGTCTCTCATTTGTACTTACAATACCAGAAACACAGAAAATTGTACATTTAATACATCTGTGATATAAAAATCTCTTTTTTCTCTTTTTTAACACCAACTAAGATTTAAGATCACTAAGATTTTCTGTTTGTGGAAAAACAAAAATAGGCGAAAAATCCATTTTAAAACAGCACTGTAGTCTCAGTTTGTTTATTTGAAGTAATGACAAGATAAGCTTTTTTAGTATTTTTTTTAGTAAATGTAATATTTGTTATAAGCTCTGTAATCTGCTTTTGCCCAAGTACACACAAATTAGTGCGTTGCGAAGGTTTCTCTTTTTAACTTCATATATTAGTATTTCATTTGTTTCTTGACTAAATGTTGAAGGATAATCAACATGACCAACGTCCTAAAGATTAACTACAACAATTATCAATGTTGTTTTAATTTCACTTAGTACATTGAGCATTTAATGAACTCCATTTAAAAGCAATACTTTGAATGTTACACACATTTTTTTGCTTATTATGCTGTCAAAAAAAAAAAAAAATATATATATATATATATATAGTTATTTTCATTTTTGAAATAAACAAGTAATTTATTTTGAAAATTGCCACAATATTTAAATCTAAATCTATTTTTTAAACATTGACCTATTCATAACATGACATCCTAAGACCAGAGTAGTTATACCATAGCAGCTGCTATAGAAATTTCTATATTCATATTTGAATATTGCTTATCTCAACTGAAACTCAAAGTAATATCTTATTATTTTCATAAAGTGATTGTAAATAATGAAGATTTAGTGTTTTGACAGGAATATGCTGTCATGAAGCTGCTCTTTCGATTGGCATCTGAGAATCTCTGACTTGCAAGATGAGAACACATTTCCGTTTACTATCCTGAGCTTGCATTACATGAATTTAAAAAAAAAAGGCTTTATTCTTTTATTCGGGAAATGCGTTTTTGCCCTCACGAAGGCTGTGGCTTGCAAAATTTGGAGTCACCGATGCTGAAACAGAGCAAGGCCATGCAGAGAGATGTAGGGGGAAAAAGTCTTTTAGACTCTTAAGAGAATCTGTGCTTCCCCTACTGGGCAAAAAAAAAAAAAAAAAAATGTCATTATAAGCAATCCTCATTTGAAAGTAAACGTCATGTATTTTCCTCTCTCCATTTTTCCTCTGTTGCTGGCTCTAGCTCTTTCTGTTCATTATGCCTCGTTCATTTCTGGTGAAAAAGAGTAGGAAGGGAGGCTTTCGTTCCTCTCTTCCCATCGCTGACGTGCCTTATCTAGGCCTGGTGGGCTGGTCTGTCCCCATAAAAGTGGCTACACTGCCAGAGGAATCAGGCCAAGAGATACAACCATATTCTCCAATCATGCAGCAAAACAGCACACACAACCGTCTTGATAATGACTGGAAAACAGGTACAGTAACCAACAAATTTCATTTTTAATCCATGAGGTGGTTGTGAGGATTTTTTTGGTTTGGTTTGGTTTTTGTTTGGTTTTTTTTTTTTTTGTATATTCATTTTCAGATCTTCTCATGTGTTTGACATTTATTCTTCACTGGGTTTCTGCAGATCCAGCAGGTTTCCGTTACGGACCTCCTCCTCCAGCGCACTGGTTACCTGTCAACTCTAGAGACATAGCAGACATACAAGGGCTTCACAGCAGAGACAGTTCACTAGACTGTTCTCTGATGAGTCCTCGAAGGGATTTAGGCTCAAAACATTGCAGCTTATGTGGCAAGGTATGCCTTTTTGTGTCTTAAAAAAAGGAAAAACCCTCAAAAGACAGTTATTTTCTTATGTAACACACTAAAACAAACCCAATACTGAAGCAAACTGTCTTCAGGCCATTTTTGGAAGAATTTCTTGTTAAAATACAAATCCACTCACTTGACCAAGCTGGTCTAGTTCGTAAATCTTGCTCACAAAACAAAACATTTTCCCTGAGTAGCACTTCATTGTATTTCACTTTATTTTGGCCTAACAGTCAAAACTATTCACTTAAGTCGTTCTATAAACAGTTCTGTTTTTCCATTAGGTTTTCTCTTCTCTTGCTCGCCTGGAGTCTCACGTGTACAGATCGCATGGTAGTCATCATGGACGCTCTTTGGTATTCCGTGACAGCAAGGATCCCGTGATGCCATGCAGAGTAAAGGTACGACCATTAGTTTGCAATGCTCACGATAAAAGGTTATTTGTCTCCCTCTGATGCTGAATAGTGTAACTGCAGTCTTAGTAGACTTGCCTGTAGCGTTCTTTTGTATCTTGTTTTTTTGCTTGTGCTACAGTGTGTAGATTAGTAGGCGTTTATATATTTTTTTCCTACGAAGTTAAATTAAATATAAAAATTCAGCTTACAATGACAATGTTTAATAAGCAATATATAATTCATTTTTAATTTTAGGAACGAACATTTGACTGTAAGGAATGTGGGAAAGTATTCAAACGCTCATCTACTCTGTCCACCCACCTCCTCATTCACTCGGACACACGGCCATATCCCTGTCAGTACTGTGGCAAAAGATTCCACCAGAAATCTGACATGAAGAAACACACCTTCATACACACCGGTGAGACTCAGAAATTTGAAACTTTGAGTAGGATTGAAACATTTGGATAGATAAAACGGAGGGAATGTCCTACTGGCATTATATTCCAAGCTTACTACTTTTTATTCGCAGTATCTACCTTTTTCTTTAACGCAAAGTAATGGGCTTTAACTTGCAGTAAACTGTCAAACTGTTTGCACTACAAACCAGTGCATTCATAATTAAGATAATACATTAAAATGATATGGTAAGACACGCCAATATCAATATCAAGCAACAAAACGAGCTGTTTTGTACAGCTAAAAATAGCTGGATGCAGATGAGACCAGAAGCCATGAGCCATAAAATTTACAAATGGCCACGCCCGCTTTTATGGGAAGAAAAAGGTGGATATTGAGTGCATGTTTTGGTTTGATTGCTCCCCATGTGACATGGTTTATTTTATATTTTGTTTAGGAGAGAAGCCTCATGTGTGTAAAGTGTGTGGTAAAGCCTTCAGTCAGAGCTCCAACCTGATCACACACAGCAGAAAACACTACAGACCCTTCAGCTAAACATACACTTTTCTCCACAAGGACCTAAATGCCTACCCAATTAAAACCTTTGTGAATGTACATAAATGAGCTTTAAACACAAAGTATTATAAATTATATTTTCTTCTATATGTTTTAGCCAAGTCATTTATTCACAAAGCAGTGCTGAGGATCAGCTTTATGTGAGATATAACGAAAGTATCTTTGCTGTACATCAGTTATAAACAATTAAAAGCAAAGAAATATATACAGTGCACAATTCAACGCAACACTGACTCATGTAGATATATCCGGTAATACAGAAATGAGTCAAGCAGCAGCACAGCTGATGGCCGCAGGTTCATTTGAGTCACTGCAAAACATGTTTGTTTATAGCCGTTTCACACAAGCTGAACTTGTGCATAAATCCACAGACAGCAACAATCAGATATAACTAAGTTTTCAGTTCTTCTCATGTCCATCTAATTGAATGCCATTTTAAACAAAACTTGGCGAAATGGAAAGGACTGTTTTAAAGCTTTATTGTTTTGCGATTGCTATTGAGATTGTGTACATCTGTTTAACAAATAGAATGGTGATTTATCAGTTGGGCTTTATCTAGCTCATCAGCCTCCTTTCAAAACTTCACATTAGAGGGATCTGGAAAGGAAAAGTGCTTTAGGTGAATGAATGCAACCAGTAAAAATGTACAAATGACTATAAAACAGAAGCTCTAAAGACTGTGTAGTAAATCTACTAGAAGTCGTCAGAGATGGTTTAAAAAAAAAAAGAAAAGAAAAATGTATGGCTGTAATTGCATACTGAGGGAATGAAGTACATTCACCTGCAAAGCAGCCCTCAACACATGGACCATCTGAGGGCAGACAAACCTCCGTTGAGCACATAAAATAAATCTGAGAGAAAAAAAAAAAAAAAAAGTTCTGTATCAAATTTTCTGTGCCTAGATGACATCAATATTTCTAAGCACTTCCAGAGCTGCTTTTTACCTCCTCGTCTGTCTGCAGATTGGCATCTTCAGGCAGGAACTGGAATGTAGTGATTGTGAATCGTCTAACGTGATTGGTCAGGGCTTCTGCTGGTGTAGCAGGAGGCTTGTGGGTTGGGGTCTGGTCAAGAAAATTTGGGCACCTAAAAGTTTGAAATTAATATTTTTAGAATGTTTTAGAAAAATTGTATGCTCACCAAGACTGCATTTATATGATCAAATGTTTGAAATATATTTAAAAATGTAATTTCTTCCCATCTTCAGTTTCACATGATCCTGCAGAAATCTAATATGCAGATTTCTTATTACGTTCAAAGAAATCCGTAATGGTATGTTCAAAGAGACCGTTTATAATTTATTGGGATTATACAATTAAATAAAAAAAAAAACAAGTGGATCGATTTTCACCATTATAGAAGCCCGTTTTCACCACTGAATAAAAAAAAAAAGAGAGAAAATTGCGACTTACAATTCTGACTTTTTTAAATTTATGAGATACAACTGTAGTTAAAGTCAGAATTGCAAGACAAAAACTCAATTCTAACTTTTTCAGAATTGCAAGTTTATATCCCACAATTCAGATTTTTTCTCTTCAGAATTGCAAGTTTATATGAATTGTGACTTTTTCTCAGAATTGTGTTATATCTCGCAATTGTGACTTGTTTTTCTCAGAATTGTGAGTTTATATCGCAATTGTAACTTTTCTTAGAAATGCATTTATATCACACAATTCAGAATTTTTTCCCCTCAGAACTGCATTTATATCTCACAACTGAGACTTTTCTTAGAATTGCATTTATCTCTCACAATTGTGACTCTCTCGGAATTGCGAGTTTATATCTCACAATTGTGACTTTTCTTAGAACTGCATTTGTATCTCGCAATTGTGACTTTTTCTCAGAACTGCAAGTTTATATTTCGCAATTGTGACTTGTTTTTCTCAGAATTGCGTTTATATCTTGCAATTGTGATGTATTTTTCTCAGAATTGAGTTTATATCGCAGTTGAGACTTTTCTTAGAATTGCATTTATATCTCACAATTCTGACTTTTTTTCCCCTCAGAATTGCATTTATATCTCACAATTGTGACTTTTTTCTCGGAATTGCGGGTTTATATCTCACAATTGTGACTTTTTTCTCAGAATTGCGGGTTTATATCTCGCAATTGTGACTTTTCTTAGAACTGCATTTATATCTCGCAATTCTGACTTTTTCTTGGAATTGCATTTATATCTCACAATTGTGACTTTTTCTTGGAATTGCGAGTTTATATCTCGCAATTCTGACTTTTCTTAGAACTGCATTTATATCTCGCAATTCTGACTTTTTCTTAGAGTTGCGAGTTTATAACTTGCCATTCTGACTTTATAACGCACAATTGCTAGTTAAGATATAAACTTGCAATTCTGAGAACATAGTCTTTTTCCCCCCTCAAAATTGGACATTATAACTCACAATTGCAAGTATTTATCATGCAATTCTGAGAAAAAAAGTCAACTGTAACTTTATCTCTCACAATTTTTTAATTTATAACTCGCATTTGCAAGTTTATATTTCATAATTCTGACTTTGTGAGATATAAACTTGTTTGTATCATGCAATTCTGAGAAAAAAAAAGTCTAGAGTATGGGCAGCCACACAACTGTGTTCAAAAACATTATAAAAGTGATTTTTGCATAATAGGTCCAACTTTAAGATTTTAGCTAAATGTTTTCAAAAAAAAAAAAAAACACCACACACACACACACACACACACACACACACACACACACACACACACACACACACACACACGGCCTCATACCCATCATAAATAAGAATCCAGGCAGACTTTGCAGAGCGTGGGTATGCAACACAGTAATGCACCAGCAGCATAGCTGTGGGGTCTGGAGGGTTTAGCAGACGCACTTCCAGGTAAAGGGGTTTCCCCAGCAGCATACGCAGGGGCTGGTGGTATTGTGGGTAGAAATCATTGTAGAGCTCATCTGAATGAAAAGAGGCTGTAGTTAATGCACAAAATCTAATTACATTTTTACTTTTAGACTGAGACTTTCTTGAACATGGTAACATCATTGTAAGATAAGACTCAGCTAGGTTTTATATGAAGCAAATGCTTAAACCTTTTGCCATCCGGAGCTGAACTCCAAACACCCCCTGAGCTTTGATAGAAGGTCCGAGGGAGGGGCTTTTCACCAGATAACCCACGCTTACCACAGATCCGGGTAAATACCGACACTCAACCAGTAGCCTGGGACAACAGGGAACATAGAGTCTCAGCATACTGCTAGGCTATTTGTGTATCAGTGTATTTGTACTTTCATGTGTACCTTACAGGCGACTCTCTAGTGATGGTGCCGTAATTTAGACTGAGAGGCTGCACTCTGTTCAGGATCTCCACCATGTAGATGACCGTTTTACCCACCTCCTGAAGACAGTTCAGTTAATTTTGCATGCAAACATGCTCTCAGATTCATACCTATTGCAATGGATTACTCACATATCTGTGCACGCCACATTCATCCAATGGGATTTTGAAGAGGGCCAAGTTAGGAGTAACTTTTTGGGGTGTGCAAGAGTTGTTGCCAGCTGTGACGAGGCTGGCTAGAGACAGGGGTGGATCCGCAGCAGACGAGTGAACCGAGAACACAAAATGGCGATCCATTGTGCATTCTGATTTGGATACAAACAAAAAATATACGTTTGATTCTGAAAAATAATTCTGTGTGTGTTTGTTTGTTTTTAAGGCAAACTTTGTACAAAAAAAAAAAAACTGTTGTAAAATGAAGTAAATATAGCTGTCAGTTTAACAGTGTTGGGGAGTAACAACATTACATAAGTTATTTGCACAATAAATGTTATTGTAATCTGTTAGTTACTTATAAAATGATAACAAAGGAGGTTACATCTGAATATTTCTTGTCTTAATATTCACAATTTCTTGTTATGATTTTAAATCTATATTTAACCAGTTTAATAGGTTTTGTATTATTAATAAACATGTTTAAAATGTAAAAAAAAAAAAAAAAAAAAAAAAAAAAAAAAAAAACCAGAAAAACAACTAATCTGTTAATGCCTGTTGAATCCTAATGCTACTGCAGTCAACAATACACAACACTGACTCATAAAGCCACTTTTTGTAATTGCAGTTTACCTTCTCTGCAAATGTAATAATGCAATTTATGTAAGGTTATGCTGCATTACATTATGAATACCTTAATGCATTATACAAAAGGTTTTAAAGAGCAGGTCATTTTTTTTTTTTTTTTAAAGTGTCCCAGTAACCTACAACAGGCTTAAATGCATCTGAATAAATAAGCTTTCCATTGATGTATGGTTTGTTATGATATGACAATATTTGGCCGAGATACAACTATTTGAAAATCTGGAATCTGAGGGTGCAAAAAAAAAAAAAAAAAAAAAAAAAAAGCACGCCTTTAAAGTTATCCAAATGAAGTTCTTAGCAAGGCATTTTACTTTTAAAAAATAAGTTTTAACATTCACGCACTTGTACACATAACATCAATCGTACTTACAGGTTGCGGTTTGGAGATGCTTGTTAGTCCAAATAAGGAAGATAAAAGCCAAGATTAGAGTAGCAGTCCTTGGTAAAATGACGAGCACGCAACTAAAGTTTTGAATTGTATTGCTGTGGTATCGTGGAAAAAAATATATTTTAACCACTGATTCTTCACATCATCATCATCATCTTTCAGCAAGGAAAACAAAATACAGCAAAACTTGCTTTCAAAGCGTAGAACAAAGCATCTTCTCAACATGATGTAAATCAGTTAGCGAAAGTGTGGGTAGATCATACTGTTCGTATTTTGTGGGCAGGCGGGAATTACACTAATGTGTTACCCAGTGATGTATATCATAACAGGCAGAGGATTAAAAAATAAGACGACCCGTTAAGGCGATTCTGAGTCGACTATTTCTTTTGAGAGACTATGTATCTTTATGTATAATGCACTTTTTTGATGAACATCTTTGTAGACTGTTAATATTAAAGGATAGCTACATTACAAACTGCAATAAAAAATATTTTTAAAAAACCCATATGACCTGCTCTTTAAGTGTTGCCAATTTTTCTTTACTATAGGTAATTATCTTTAGAGATCTATTGTTAAATATTACACTTCATTTTTAATTGAGGTTTATGATTTCGCTTGAATGTAATAATGTAATCCAGCTCACCGTCCATGGGGTAATAACATGATTGAGCGTCTGTAGAATAACAGCAGCCTCTGTCATGGCACTCTGATGACGATAATGTCCCAGATCCACAGATCAACTGCTGATCAGGTGCAACATTACACTCTACACAACAAAAATGCACAGCTTTTGAAAAGTTTAGAAAGTCAAAATGATTGAATCCACTCATTTGAAAGATTCATACTGTACCTTGACTGAATGAAGCCTGACACGACAGCAAGGACTCAACTGTGCGTCCTTTTGGTGTCTGATATTTTAATATAATTCTGTACAGCCCATCCTGATTAACAGAAACAAATTTTCATGAAATCAGAGTAGCAGTACAACATGTATAACAACAAATGACATCACAGACCTTCTGATTCATGTGACACGAAGAGTAAGGCAAGAGGATGTTGATGGTACCATCTTTACCCCTTTTTACAGAGTACCCGCAATGACTTGGGGCCTCCAAAATAGGAACAGCTTCTGTTTTTATCCCATTTGAAGGAGCTATAAAAGAAACGTAAATTATTTTTTAAAAAGTTTAACATTTAATATTAAAAGCTATTTAATAGATTTCACATTCCCCTCATGCAAATTAAAACTGCCTGATTTTCATGGGAATTGATCAAATACAGTATGCTGCCTGAACAGACCTCAAACTTACCCTGTACAAAGAGGCCAGATGTCGATCCAGTTGGCAAATTTATACTCATATGTTGGCTAGTACACAACACCTGAAATTTAGGGGGTGGTTGAGCGGCCGTGGGTTTGGTTGTAAGGTGAGGTATGATTTGGTACACAGGTTTGACAGTAGCAGGAGGAACTATAGGTTGTGTGCTTATATCGCCAATGTAGTGACACTGAAGCTGAAGGGTTCTGTATCGCAGTTGAGTGAGATCCCAGAACCTGACAGATAGAGAGATCACTGTGGGGGACTGAAGAGGTAAACAGAGAGAAGAAACAAGCAGAAATAATTGAGAAAGAGTTACACATGATTCCTAACCCAAAGCTAAACAAAACTAATTAAAAAAAAATCCTTTTCTATTCATTTTAATTAACTGTCTCATTACCAAGAAGTTTAAAAGGCTAAAATTACAACATTATGCACTCTCAGCTTGTACGCGCTATACCAGTTATGGGAATAATGCCATTATAAATAAACAGCCATTAATGTCTAAACTGCTGGCCACAAAGGTGAGTACAGCCCTAAGTGAAAACGTACAAACTGGGCCCAAAGTTTTAATATTTTGTGTGGCCACCATTATTTTCCAGCACTGCCTTAACCCTCTTGGGCATGGAGTTTACCAGAGCTTCACAGGTTGCCAATGGAGTCCTTTTCCACTCCCCCATGACAACATCATGGAGCTGGTGGATGTTAGAGACCTTGCGCTCCTCCACCTTCCGTTTGAGAATGCCCCACAGATGCTCAATAGGGTTTAGGTCTGGAGACATGCTTGGCCAGTCCATCACCTTTACCCTCAGCTTCTTTAGCAAGGCAGGGGTCTTCTTGAAGTTTGAGGTCATAATGTTGGAATACTGTCCTGCAGCCAGTACTTTAGAAGAGGCTTCCTTCTGGGACAACAGCCATGCAGACTACTTTGATGCAGTGTGTGGCAAATGGTCTGAGCACTGACAGGCTGACCTGTCACCCCTTCAACCTCAGCAGCAATGCTGGCAGCACTCATACGTCTATTTCACAAACAAAACCTCTAGATATAATGCTGAGCACGTGCACGAAACTTCTTTGGTCAACTATAGCGAGGCCTGTTCTGAGTGGAACCTGTCCTGTTAAACCGCTGTATGGTTTGGCCACCATGCTGCAGCTAGTTTCAGGGTCTTGGCAATCTTCTTATAGCCTACACCATCTTTATGTAGAGCAACAATTCTTTTCAGATCCTCAGAGAGATCTTTGAAATGAGGTGCCATGTTGAACTTCCAGTGACCAGTATGAGAGAATGAGAGTGATAAGACCAAATTTAACAAACCTCCCCATTCATACCTGAGACATTGTAACATTATTGAGCCACAGGACACCAAGGAGAGAAAATAGCTAATTGGGCCCATTTGTTAATTTTCACTTAGCGGTGTATTCACTTTTGTGGCCAGCGGTCTAGACATTAA
Organism: Cirrhinus molitorella; assembly: GCA_033026305.1. NCBI lineage: Eukaryota > Metazoa > Chordata > Actinopteri > Cypriniformes > Cyprinidae > Cirrhinus > Cirrhinus molitorella. Next base: position 32,777,087 of record CM065120.1, read on the forward strand.
TGGCTGTGTGGATCACATTAATGGCTGTGTGTTGAGTTATTTTGAGGGGATAGCAAATTTACACTGTTATACAAGCTGTACATTGTAGCAAAGTGTCATTTCTTCAGTGTTGTCACATGATAAGATAATATATTCACAAAAACTCACTTCTGTGAGATACTGTATATTTTACATGTCTGTGAGGCACATATTCGCAGAAATTCACGTTGTTTTATTTATGTGTGCGTGACCTTAGAGAGCGCACCCTATTTTTCTTCTTTACAAAAGCACATTGTTTTCTTGTTATTATGACCATACACAGATAAAAGTAGACCCTTTGCAGTTTCATAAAAACAAGACAGACCACTTTCAAAATCCTTCATTACATGAAATAAACTAATTTACTTTTAAAGCACAGACAGCAAAAAAGCTTACTTTAGCACCTCTTTTTATCATTCTCAGATTAAAAACAGATTTAAAACCATAATATACAATTTAATAGCTGTAATACTGGCACTGGAAAAACTGGCATCTAACATTGCCTTGGAAAAAAACATTTAATTAAAAAAAAAAAAAGTATATAAACAAACCCGAATAGGAAATAAAACAGCTATCAAATAAACGTGTCTTAAATTGTTAGCACATATTTTAGGGAAGGCAATTTTGGAAAGAAATCAAATCAAATCTGTATGTGTTAAATATATTCAGATGTAACCAACTTTGTAACATTTTCATAAGTAATCGTAACTCACTTAAACATTTTTTCCTCAGTAACTGAAATATTTTACAGTTACATTTATGTTGAAATTAAATTACGTAATAACACTGTAAACAACAATATATTGATTTATAAAACCAATTTCTGCAAAATTGAATACTGAATTTATATTTATTTACAGTACCAATATATACTATGACAGGCCACATTTACTAAATTTTCTTACAATTCTAAACTTCTTTATGAGATTCGTAAAGGCTTCAAACTAAATTCCAATTTTGGATTAAGGTTTATTATTATTTATTATTTATTATTATTTTAATTCAATAACTGACTTATTCAAAAACAGACAGCAAGGTGCTGAATCTGCACACTGTGGGCTCACCATTTTTTTTGTGTGGCAGGAAGGCAGTGGTGAAGAGAGCACAACAGTGCCACCTCTGGAGTGGAGTGTGTAATTACAGGCTGCTGGGACCGATGCAATGGAGATCCAGGTATTTGTCTTCGTATCTTCAAACATTACCACCACAGAAGAGCAAAAAACAAAACAGTTTTAATATGTATAATATGTCCAAAGAAACAAACAAAAATCAGAAATCACCATATACAGTAGTTGGGAACCACTGGTATAGCTCACCTTTGACTTTAATGGAGTCTGCTCTTGCTGAGGGCAGAGTTACCATTATTTCATCCCTTGTGCAATTAAGGAATGGAGACATCTTGGGGAGTTGTGTAGGGGGAGTCGGAGGAAAGATAGGGAGCAATGTCCATGGCATTGGCTGGATAGTTGGTTGTGAAGCAGTGGTCATGGCTGGCTGATGATACGGTGGATAATGATACGTGATGTGGTCCTGAGAACAGAATCTCTCAGCATAAGGTGGACAGGATATAGGATACGGTGAATATTGTAGAGGAGGTATCATGGGGTATTGGGGAACTGTCTCTTCATGTGTTTCTGGTATTTGATCTACAGAAAGAGACAGATGTTGTTGAACAGAAGGTTTAGGAGTATTAACAGGGGGTGCCAGATGATGAAGGGGATACATGGGATAAATGTGAGCAGGCGGTTTCTGGTGCTGATAAATACTGGGCATCTGATGGAGGGGATCTGCGCCATGATGAAAGGTATGTGGTTGTTTGTCAGGGTGAAACTGTGGTACTCCAGGTTGTTCATAAGGAAGGTGAGGGATTACAGCAGGTTTAGCTGCTGCAGGCTGCTGAGTGGTTTCAGGGACTGCTGGGAAAGCAGCAACATGTGGGATAAAAGGCACTTGCTCCTGATTGGGCTGCAATGGTTGATTGAATGGATGAGAATGAAGGTAGGGAAGAAATCGAGACAGGTGGTGAGGAAACGGACAAGAGAGGGTGAACTGCTTTCCATCCAAGATGACAACGAGGACGTTCTCTTCATCCTACAGGAACACAAGTGAAACTTGTTGAACTGACACATGGCTTATATTGTCTCAAAGCAAGCAGTGACTTTCAAAGATGGACACTGTGTGTTTTAGTTATTTTAAGTGTTCTTTTAGTTATTTTAGTATGCGCTTAGAAATGAAAAGCAATTATTATTTAGATGTTTAATCATACACTGCCAGTCCAAAGTTTTTGAACAGTAAAATTTTTAATGTTTAAAGAAGTCTCTTCTGCTCACGAAGCCTGCATTTATTTGATCCAAAGTACAGCAAAAACAGTAAAATTCTGAATTATTTTTTCTATTTAAAACCACTGTTTTCTATTTGAGTACATTTTAAAATATAATTTATTCCTGTGATTTCAATGAATTTTCTGAATCATTACTCCAGTCACATGCTCCTTTAGAAAGTTCAGAAGAACAGCATTTATCTGAAATGGAAATCTTTTATAACATTATAAATGTCTTTATCCTTTTGAATGGTAGTGTATAATGTTACTAAAGCTTTTTATTTTAGATAAATGTTGAGATTTCTATCTTTCTATTAAATCAAAGAATTCTCAAAAAAAAAAAAAAAAATGTACTCAGCTGTTTTAAATATTGATACTACTACTACTACTACTAATAATAATAATAATAATAATAAATGTTTTTTGAACAGCAAATCAGCATATCAGAATGATTTCTGAAGGATCATGTGAGACTAAAGACTGGAGTAATGATGCTGAAAATATATCTTTGATCACGTGAATAAATTACATTTTAAATTATATTCAAATTGAATTTTTAAATTTTACTGTTTCGTCTGTATTTTAGATCAAATAAATGCAAGCTTGGTGAGCAGAAGAGATTTCTTTAAAAAAAAAAACTTTTTACTGGTAGTGTACATAAAATGTACGACATAAAAACATTTCCAAAACATTATTATGTTGGATATAAATAGCCATAATATTGTTCTAGTACATGTTTATAAGCATCAGTAACAATGTCAGTGATATTTTCGAAATTATACAAAAGGTCAAAAAATAGTATCACTCACCTCCATGTGACAATATAAACATGACAATGTAAAAGTGAACTTTTATAAATAGTCTAAGGAGTCACATTTTGGATATTGTTCTAGATATTTCTGGAATTGCGTAAAATGACCAAGAGAATCTAGATGTTTACAGCTAAAATAAGTGCACATAATGAGAATTAAAAGGCTGAAATACTTGGGATAAGTGGTTTTAAATTGCTGTTTAAATCATTAAATATTCTTTAAGAAAAGCAAACTGATTGTGGCATATGTAAGGCACTATATTAAGACAAGAAAACCATGAAACAGTGGTTGAATTCAGAGTAACAATGTACTGAAGGATAGACAATGTGTGTAAAAACTGAATAATTGTACTATGTACTGTAAGCCTAATGCACTAAAATAAAATGATCAACAGGTATAAATGTGTATAAAACTAACAAATGTGGTCATTGTGAGACACTCAAACTGACTTAATTTTAAATGTCTGTTTCTTACCGTCACGGTCACACAACCTGAGCTGAAAACAGCATGAAGCAGAACAACCTTAGAAGGAGAATGTATGCGATATGCACATGTTTCAGACAAGAGAGGCAGTATTTTCTCATTCACTGTGGATAAAAATAATGCATTTAGAAATAAATTCAAACATCTACATAAAAAAAGAACTTAACTGTGAAAAAAGTATTAACATTTTCTGGTAAGCTTCTAATTTTAAGGCAATTTGCATCTCTGTGAGAACATTGCATTCATCATGTGTGTCTTAAAAGGACATTAAAATGATAAGCTTGTAACACACTCTTACCTTTAACCCTGTGTTTCTCTGCAGCTTCAAGGGCACCTTCAATTGCAATAACCATGCCAAACTGAGAGCACAAGACAGAAGGAGTTGGTTGTGAGATCACAGGTGTCACAGGACAGGATATTTTTATGGGACTGCCCCACCACAGCAGTGACAGAACATAACTGCCATTCTGAAAAGAGAAAAGACTGATTAAAAGGTGGAATCTGAACCATTAATGTATTACTACCGTTTAAACAGCAAGCAAATGTGTGTCAATACAGACACATAGATTGTGACATAATGTCCTCAAGAATTAGAATTTGTAAAGCAGAAACTAACTTTCTTGCTCAGGAATATACAAGCTATGGAACTATGGTACCAGATGAAATATTTGACACCTCTTGTGTGATGTAGCACCCATCATATGGAGCCATTAGGACCAGATCTTTCCACGTGACCCTGATAGAATAACCACAATATGCAGGCACCTGGAATAAAGGCAGTGGGGCTGCATCCACTGTGAATAAAAGACAAGAGTTAATTGAAATGACCCAACATTTACACTGAACATGAATAACAGAGTCACTTGTTCACCTCTTTCCACAAAGATGTGTGTGTATTCTCTTCCAGCAGCTGTTAAGGTCATTAACTCTTCTGAACAGTGGACCATGGGTAATGCCAACCACATAAGTGTGGACTGGGCATTAGACCCACTTTGAGAACCATAAATTTTCCCAGAGATTCCTGGTCCCCCAAATCCTGTCCATTTAAAACAAAAACGTACTAAGCATTCAAAAAAAAAAAAACACTAGAATATTAATATTTCCACATTCAGAATAAAGTCAACACACCTGAGGCGCCACTTCGAAATCCAGCTTCGATTTCCAAAGCTCTTTTTTGGAAACTTCTGGGTGGAGTGTTTTCACTGTTTGAGTCGTTGGACCGAAATTCATACATGTATTTACTCGACTGCAGAGGTAGCGTTTCATTTCCATTTCTATTGGTAAAATCAGCTGAGACGTAAAGATTAGAACTCACGCGACTAATTCGCTTGAAATTCGAGTTTGTTGCTTTGAATTTCAACGCACCGCTTTGGTGTTTTCGTAAAAATCCAGTTTCGTTGGCAAATGTGTTTGACACTCTACTGAAACTGCTTTCTACGGAATAACCAAGGGCTGCCCGCTCAGATGTCGCGCTAAAAGAACGACAGTTGAGATGAAGTGCTATCGCTGATAATATAAAGACTGAAATTAATGCTTTTAGTTTGCAAGACATCGCCAGTTTGCTGTTTACCTTACATGCGCACCCAAGTCCACACGGGGAAACAGCGGGTCTAATCAAGAAATTAATCTAGACCACCTGTATATGGGTCAATGATGTGACGCTAATTTTTTGTCGGGATGTTTTCATAAGCCATTCAGCTCAAAAATACAAATGAACATGTCTCAATTTTGTATTGGCCTTAAAGTGAAGGATGTAAGTGTAAATTGTCTGTCAGGAGATTGAAAATAAAATCCATAATTGTTTATTATGGATTTTTTAAGCAGTCAGTTTATTTTAACGTTCTTGTCTGCAAAACCAACTTGTAGCATATAAAGAAAGCAAGTTTATTACCTCACGATTTGGTCAGTTACCTGAATGCGTGAATAGCCTACATTATTCTGCTAATTTGTTTTTAAATTATGTTTAAAAAAAATATATATAAAACATGTGGAAGCTGCTACATAATATAGAGAAGAACTTAGTAAGCAGGGAAGGGTGCAATATTTAGAAAAACTAAAGTTAATAGCTGATAAAGTTATGTACCAGCAGAATTAAGATATTATCTTAATATTTCACCTACCTGACTAGAAATGATGAGAACAAACATGAATGTTGTCAAGATTCTTCTGCTCCTCAGTTTTTTTTTTTTCATTTGTTTTTTTTTTAACACACTTCTCCTTGATTTGTTATAACTTTTGGCAGTCTATAGTACTCCAAATGTTTTTACTGGACCAACCGAGTAGTACAGCCCAAAACATGAAAATAATTTATTGCTGCTGAAAACAATAATCATCAAAATATGAGTTTGGTTTGGTTCAGTGGCAATGTTTACATTAAGTGCCCCCAATGTGGCTGATTGATGATGCATCATGAAAACACTCTTAAGGTTGACAACTGATGTAAAATCTTAATAAATCCATACATTGTAAGCCTAATGCATCAAATCACTGAATGGTCAACAAACAGTTTACAAAATATTTATTATATCATCAATAGAAAACATGGTTTATCGCCACTTTCGCACCACCATATGAATTCATTTTATCAAACATTTTTAAACAAAATCTCTCAAAACACCATTTATTAAGACCATCTTTTTAACACAAACATCAACATTGCACACCAACCCCAACCCTATTTTAATTGTGAGCATCAGCAACTGGAGGCCTGTAAAAATATGACCCAGAGTGTGATGCCTTTTTTGCTGATTGCTCTTCTTGTGAGGTAGACCTGAAGTGTGGTGGCACGTAAACATCCTTCGGTAGACTTGCATGTCTGAAAAATTGGTAGTGTGGCAGAGTGTCATTGTGAGGTTTTTGATTGCTTGGTTCACTTGGCTTTTCACGTTCACTTTGGGGATTTTGCATGTACATGACTAAAGGACCCTGACTATAAGGAAGCTGTGCCTCAGTTCTTTCTTGCGGAGGTAAACGCTCAGGTGTTGGCAAGGATATAGTGGCACGGTTGCCTGTAAAAGCTGGGACCTGTGGGCTGGGAACTGGAGCTTTGGACCGTGGCTGGAAAAAACCCTTAGGACTAGATCTAGTATTTTCTGTGGAAACATCTGCTGAAAGTACCTCTGGTCTCGATGCTGGATATGGAAATTTGGGAAACTGACTGAGTTGGTATTGTGAATGACTTGAGATTCCTGTGCCAGGGGTATGGACAACAGACCTGTGATACAGATCTAGAAATTGGTTTCCACCAGTCTGATGCTGGAGATACTCGGGCGTCTGGCTTGAAGCTAGCATCAATGGTCTTGACTCTTGAGACAGACTTTTTACAGGAAGGTGACCAGTTGACCAAAGCTGTTGGACTGACCCACTAGGTTGACTATGGTAATATAGTGGCTGGATTGGTCTTGCATCTTGAAGAGCAGGATAAGGAGAATACGGCATTGTTTGAGATTGCAGATTTATGGGAATAAGCTGAGAAGTTGGGGATAAGGGTGTGGTGGAACTTTGACGGCCATGACTACTTTGGTAAAGGTAGGGATGGTACTGAGAAGGCTGGAAATGTTGAGCTGGCTGGAAAAGTTGACTACCAGAATCATCTGGGGTAGAAGCTACAGCACTAGTCAGCTGCTGTTCAGAGTAACCTTTCATGGGAGGCACAGAAGGGTAAGCAGGTCTAAGGTGAGTAATGTCAGGCTTTTGATACTGCAATGGCGGAGTTGAAACAAGAGGCTGAAACATCTGTGGAAGAACCGGTGGATGTTGATTGTAATAAGGGCACAGATAATAACCAGGTGGAATATACGGTGCTAAACTGGCAAAAGCAGGATTTACTTGAAGTGGATTAGGTTTGGGAAAATTCTGAATCATCCCAACAGGCTGATACAGTGCAGCATTGGGGACAGGCACTCTTGAAGGTTGATGTTCCTGAACAGGAGAAGGACCAGTTTGAGGGGAAACTAAAGCAGGTTTTTGCAACATATAGGGATACTGCATGTAGTGATGTTCAGATTTAGGAGCCTTTGTGACCGGAGCAGCAAGTTCCTGGTGCAGCTGCTCAGAGACATAATGGGGTTGTCGATTTTGAACACTGGTAGGATCAGAATCAGTAGGATCAGGGGTCGGAGCAGAGGTCGGTGCAGGAGTCAAATCCACAGGTTGACTGGTCTGGTCTCTGCGAGCTGGCCGTGTTGGTATGGGAAGTGAAAACGGGAAGTTTACAGCTAGATTAAAAGAGCCAGGAAGAGATGGTAATTTAGGCAGCAAATCACTTCTGGGATGTTGATTTCTTGCTGGTTGCTCAACAGGAAATCCATGTCCCTCCTTTACAATCTGACTGAGTATTGATTTTGTAGGAAATCCAGTTGGTGGTTTGTGGTATACACTGGGTTCCATCTGTGGCAGTGGTTGGTTTGTCACAGAAAGACCCGGTACTGGGTCATACGGACAGGACAGTGGGATCATCTTGTCTTTTGATCTCAAATCCAAAATGAATCGACCATCCTGGGTCACATTTAAACCACATGTACAAATCAGAAATGTACAAATAAAAGTTCAAATGCATGAACAGTCCTGGAAACAAAATAATCCTTACCCTGAAGTTGACACCACAGCTTGTAAATGGAACTAAGAAGGTGAGATCTCCTTGGTTGGACAGCTCTCGGTGCCAGCATTGAGTGGCTACATAAAGCAGAGGTGCCCATTCCCCATTTACTGTGAAAACAAGTGGCATTGACAAATATCAGCAAGGCCCCACAGAAACTCTTCCCCAACCATTTCTCAATACTTACAAGCAACTGATAGTTCATCTGCTGTCCCATCACCAACAACAGTCAATTCCATGGCATTGTTCTTACAGATGATGGAAGGAGGGGTCACACTTACAGGACAGGTCAGGTCAAGATCGGTCCCATACCAGCTCAGAGACAATACATATTCGGTTGGCTAGAATGATATTTGAGCAACAATAATAAAGTGCATTGTTTTAAGGGTCAACTTATAGAGGGTTTGCACTTATGTTAACTAAAGTTAATAGGTGGTAAAAATATGCAAGAGCAGTATTAAGACATTAGGCTAATATTTTACCTACCTGATTAGAAATGATAAAAACAAATGTTGTCAACATTCTTGCCCTGGAAATCATGGTTCAGTTTGGCCAACCACAAACACCTTTTGTTCCTCAAATAGTTTATTGCACTCTTCTCTTTGATTTTTATCATTTCTGGTAGTCTGTATAATGCTCCAAATGTTTTTCCCAGTCCAACTGATTAGTACAGCCCAAACAGTTGACCGTTTTCAGCAGCAATATTTAGCAAAATATGAGAATAGAGTTTTGTTTGGTTCAGTGGCATTGTTTATGTTCCAATATGCCAATATGGCAATTGATGACACAACACAAAAACACTCCATTGAGTCTGCATGTTGCAATTACAGCACTAGCCAAACACCACTCACTTTAACTCAGTAAATGCTTTTATTGGACACTTTTGCTCAAATTAAAGTTTAACCAACTAGTAGAAACAAAAGAACCATAACGGACAAAGCTAACGGTTCTTACTGAACGCATACCAAGAATAAAATGAAAAACAAAATGGGAGCTTGCCTCTTGTTTCACATAACAGGAACCATAGTTGAACAGCAGTCGAACATCTGTGTTTGTAGTTTTAATGGAAACACCACAAAAAGCTGCTAACTGGCCCAAGTGAAGCAGGTCTCCATGTGCTATCAGAAAAGAACATCACAAAAGCTGCAGTTTCAATAAGCACTTGACATTTACTAATTAATTCGAATTGTGTCATGACGTTGAGGAGATTATGTTTACACTTACGTCCATAAATTCGTATATTGATGACATCGGCGTGTTTTATAATAACTGTTAATACTCTGTCGCCGCATTCAGACTGTGGTTTATGTCGTGCTCTCTGCGCCGGGTCTTCAGTCTTCAGTTGTCCATCTCCAGCATGTTTCACACTTCTTCGGTGTTTTGAGTTTCGCAATACAGATTTGAAGAAATCGCCGCTGGAAATCTCGTTTCCAAAAACATCATGAAAAGCTAGTAATAAAATACAAACTGGGAGAAGGCAGCACTTGTTCATATTGGATAGGCTTTCTCTGCCGCTGATCAGTAATTCAGTAACTTTTCATCATTTTTGGTGTTTAGCTCGCCTTATTTTATGCTCACGCGAGCCAATGCCTATCGAGCTACGTATAAAAATACAATATGACAACTCTAGTCACAAAAAAAACGGGTTTTACTAATGAAAGCAAGTGAAACGAAGCCTTTAAACTTCCTGATTATATAAACCACAGCTGAAGTTAATTGTCCAATGACATTACACTGTATGGCAAGCCGTTTCAGCTTAAAATATTTCCAGTGTTGACTCGTTGCCTTTTTTACTATAGAGAGCTCAGGTAAGTTCACACTAGTCACAAATCCACTTATAGAGCGTTCTAATTCAATTCTTACTAGTAACAATTATAAATAGAGAGCTCTCTAATACAATTCTTACTAGTAAAAATTCCAAATAGAGAGCTCTACAGATGATTTTTACTAGTCATCTGTCTCCATTGATTTCCATTCATTTTTAATTAGAGAGCTTTACAAGTGATTTTTTACTAGTAACAATTAAACTTAAAGAGCTCTCTAATCATAAATGATACTAGTAAGAACTGAATTGTAGAGCTCTCTGAGGGCCCGTCCACACGGAGACATGGTCAGCCTTCATCTATATCACGTAACAGCAACAACAATATGAACAAACAATAAACAACTGTTTTTTTTTATTAACTAACATTAACAAAGATGAATAAATAGTGTAATAAATGTATTGGTCCATGTTCATCTTCTTGTTTTTGTGTTGGATTTGTATACAGCGTGCAAGGTTTATGCGCATGCTCCAAGTCGTCTTCTCTGTTTTTAGTGTATCTCTGTGGCAGAATTATAGCACCACACACTGGTCTGGCATGTATACTACATAGTTCTCAGTCAGTTTCAGTGGTTTTGTGTATGCAGATATTTCTTTAGATGACGCTGTGTTTCCGGAATTTTTTTAGAATGAGGGGGGAAAAAATTGGATAGGAAAAGCTCTGGCTTTGTGAGCTTTCTTGAAAAGTGCACCGTGCGTTTGAGTAAGTCGGTTAAATTGTAAAACATTTAGACAAACGATTAAACATAACAAAAAAAAAATCAAGTTAACCCTAAAACATCAAACCATTTTAAGCCAACAGATATAATTGAAAATTTATTACATATAAAAACTTGCAGTGGCATATGAAAAATACGTTCAAAATATAAAAAGCACAACAACCACTGATGTTATACCCAGTTTTAAAGAAAAAAAAAAAAGATGAATAACTTGTAGACTAGTCTCTAGCAACTCATCTCACCTATAGGCCTGTTCCATTAAATCCACAGTAGGTGTCGCTCCAAACCTGCTTTAGATGACTCATCATCAACCTCTGCAAAGTACCTGCGCATCATTTTCTGCCTCTGCGCTACTTTATCGTGATTGGAGAGATGGATTTTGACTGGCTCTGAGATCGCCCTATTGTTGGGTAGCCATGTGCTGCGTTTGGCCCTTGCAACCACTTTTATGCCTGCAGTTAAGAGTGCGACACCGGGCGAGTGTGGAGTCTGCGGTCACCGTGTGTCTCTAGAAGAGCTGAGTTAGGATGCTGCGGCATGCGGATAGAGCGCTGTATAGCACATCACAGCTTTAGGTAAAAGGATGACGACGTCGCAAACTCTTGCACACAATTATTGAGCACTCGGCAAAAGTCTTTTACAGTGCGTTTAAGGAGGCATCCAAACATTGGGCAGTCCGGCATTTAAAATAAAATGTTTTTTTGGTGGCTGTTTTGACATTGAGAGAAATCAACGTTTGTGTGTCTCTTACTGCATGAATTTCCAGTGAGCAACAATACAGTTCTAGGATTTCGCTGGATGTGGGATACGTAAGGACTTAAAAGTAAGTCCTTGGGATGGGTGGGGTCCTCTATGCAGCAAAGAGTGCGGGAGGGGGGCGAGACGACGGACGAGGTGCGGGGAAGTGCGAATATCCTCGGATGCTGGGGCATCAGATAGGCTACGAAAATCAAGAAATAAATTGAAAGCTTAAAATACCTAAGGTAACCTTTTATTATCTGTGCCATCGCTGTAGAATTCTCATGCCAGTAAGGTTGTAAAGTTATTATTTATTAATACAATTAAGCGTCTTAGAATTAGAATCGACATAAAAGAAAGGGAAATATATTTTAAACTGCAATATAACGTTTAGAATCGAATGAAAACTGTTTGGATGAAAATGCACCCGAACGCATGACGTGACACGAATTCCTTCTGTGTCGGACATCTGTAATTCGCGGGAGCTTTACCTTTATCTTCTATTGTATATTGGTCTAATGTAGATTTACTAGACATTGTAATAACATTAACATGTAATAACACAATAACATTGTTTATCCATTGTTGATCGCATCAGGCGTTATTGTGAACGAGGATAAAATGAATATAAAATATGAATTGCATTACAGAAGGTCTGCTCTGAACTGTTGATACAGTGTATATAAAGGGATTTAACACAGAATTGTCTCTTAAAACGTTATTGTTGTTTGTGTGAGCAGCATGCATCAGCATTTTAAATGACATGTCAGTTCACCTACTGTATCTGTGCCTTAAAGAAAGAGCATCAGAGTACTCTTTTCCTCCCACATGACATTGTAGTTTAACAGCCGTGGGAGATTTGTGCATGTAAAGCTATACGTAAAGTGGCCCGATATGAGTGATACAACAATTGCTGTTTATTGCATAGCATTTCTGCAGTTTTAGTGTTATGTCATAGGCCATGAGGGCTTTTTTATCAGCATATTGGAAAATTCTACTGTACCTGACTTAAGTGTTACTAGCACATAATTAAAAGCACTGTGTGAATGAAAAGCATAGATTAATTTTGAAAAATGTAGAAAGTTAATAAAGCCCATTCTTCTTCCTTCCTCAATGCTTTGCTTGGGACATCTTTAAATTAAACATCTTTAAATTTCATGACATGTCCATTCTTAATAAGTCACTGCTGAATTGCACAGGACCTTTGGATGTGAAGTATTTCTTAAACACATGATGTTATGTCTTATAATATTTCCCTTACAGCAGGATATTGTTCCACCCTGTTCCCCCCTCATCCTCTGAATATGTTTAAGGCCCTGGCAGGAATCTGTTTGCTTCACCTGACTACGATTTTCTTCCTTTTTTGGGCTACTATAGATGATGTAAGTTGACATTGTTCCTCATTTATGTATATACATTTGAAGTCAAAAGTTTACATACACCTTGCAGAATCTGCGAAATGTTGATTATTTTACCAATATAAGAGAGATCATGCAAAATGCATGATTTATGCATTATTTATTTAGTACTGACCTGAATAAGATATTTCACATAAAAGACATTTACATATATAGAATTTATAAAAATTACCCCGTTCAGAATTTACATATATTTGATTCTTAACACTGTGTTGTTACCTGAATTATTTATTTATTTATTTATTTTTTCATTTAGTTCATGAGTCCCTTGTTTGTCTTGAACTGTATATGCCCGCTGTTCTTCAGAAAAATCTTTCAGCATTTATGTGTATTATAATCCTTTCCAACAATGACTGTATGATTTTGAGATCCATCTTTTCACACTGAGGGCAACTGAGGGACTCATATGCATCTATTACAGAAGGTTCAAACGCTTACTGATGCTCCAGAAGGAAAAAAGTTGCATGAAGAGCCAGGGGTGTAAACTTTTGAACAGAATGAAGATGTGTACAATTTTCTTATTTCGTCTAAGTATTATATATTTTTTTCATTTAGTACTGCCCTTCAGAAGCTACAGAAGATACTTACACATTTCCGAGAAGACAAAAGCAGTTAAATTTACCCCGATCTTCAAATTCAAAAAGTTTTTTTAATTGCTCTTTATGCATCGCTTTTCCTTCTGAAGCATCAGTGAGCATTTAACCCTTCTGTAATAGTTGCATACGAGTCCCTCAGTTGTCCTCAGTGTGAAAAGATGGATCTCAAAATCACAGTCATTGTTGGAAAGGGTTCAAATACACAAAATGCTGAAACCCCCCCCCCCCCCCAAAAAAAAGTGGGACCTTTAACTGTGGGGAGTAGTTCAGGACAAACAAGGGACTATTTAACAACTCTTGTGTACTATACGTAAACGTCTTTTATGTGAATTATATTGTTCAGGTCAGTATAAATAAAAAATAACATACATTTTGTATGATTCCTCTTATTTTGCAGATTCTGCAAGGTGTATGTAAACTTTTGAAAAGTATGTGTTGTGATCTGAAGGTGTTTGTACCGTCATTGTTTTTTTTTTGTTTTTTTTCCCAGGCATGGTGGTTCACAGAGAACCTTTACACAGACTTGTGGGGCAGATGGGTGATGGAGAACAATGATAATGTCTGGGTGTACACAGACATACCAACCTCATACCGGAAAGGTAAGACAAAAAACAGTATGTATTTTGTATGTACATTTGTATGGATATGCATGCACATTGTTCAAAACAGATATTCCAAAAGTGGAATAGAATCATTTTGGGTTCTTCAGAGAACCATTTTTTAAACTTAGTCTAAAGAACCTTTTTCCACTATAAAAACCCTTTGTGTAATTAAAACGTTCCATGGATGTTAAAAGTTCTTCATGTCATTAAAGAACTTTTATTTTTAAGAGTGTACAGACTGGGAAATTCATGTGAAGCCACTTTAATTCATCTTTCTAGACTATCTGCAAGCGGTCCAGGCGTTTGCAGTGCTGTCCTGCCTGTTTGCTGTGTTCTCTCTGTGCGTGTTCATATTCCAACTCTTCACTTTGGGCAAAGGAAAGCGGTTCACCATCTCTGGAGTTGTGCAGCTCATCTCCTGTAAGTTCCTGTTTCTGTAAATCCAAGGTTAAATTAGGACATTATTGAAACTTGCATGTGTGACTTGTTGTCTTAAAGGTCCTACATTGTACATTTCTCTTGGACCTCTAGGTTTCTGCATCATGGTCGCTCTGTCAATCTACACTGATCACTTTCACTGGAATGAGAAGAATGGCTGGTATGGCTGGTCCTACATCATGGCATGGTTTGGGTGGTTGCTGACCCTCTTCACTGGAATCATGTACATCATCTTACGCAAACGAGCGGATTAAACTTCAGCCCTCGCTCTCAGTGCTAATGTACAGCCTTAATTATTTTCCTTCAGTGTCTAAGTGCAAAACTTGAAAAATAATGAGAAGTCTCAAACATTACTGGCGTTGGTTGGAATTGTAGAAACTTGCACAACAATTCACAGTTCATCACAATGTTTGAGCAAAGTTTCAAATCTGTCAGTGAGAAAGTGTTGATTCAGCATTTATGAAAAAATAGACCAGAGACGCTTGCATTTTTGTTTGGAGTAATACTATAGACTGATTTGATGGGTCATCTTTCCTAGTTTCTCAAAGCACTGAGGGCAGCAAAAGGGTCTAAACACACACTTTATTGCAGGGGTTAGTGTGTAAAGATGACAAAGATGCAGTATATACAAGAATGAAATGTAAAAATGTATTTATAATATGTATAAAGAGAAAGATAAGTTGTACATATAAAGTACATACAGAAAAATATAAGTTATCAAAGTGTAGTTTTAAACATCACTTGCACTTTAAGAATTATGTCTTAAACATGGGTTTATTTTATTTCAATGGATTCTTTTTTGTGTGTTGTAGATGGTAATAGCACAGGATAGTCTCTAGGTCAAGATAAGGGTCAAATCTTTGTTACTGCGGTGCATTATGGTGCTGTTCAAATTTGTGATCATCCACTTGATCATGTAGAATACGCAATCTTTTTGTAATTTCATTGTACAGACCCTCTGCCACCATGTCTACTTACAATTTCTGTGTGGAGAACTGCTTTCTTGATGATGACATCATAGACCCTGTTGCTATGCCAGCCATTTTTGATCAGCATGATGATGATGAATGATTGCTCATGTGGTCAGATGATCACCTTGTAAGATTCTAATTGTAGAGCACAGAATGTTTCGAAATTCTTTTTAGAATGCTTTTGTTTTTTAAATGTCAATATAACATCCTCTTAAGGAAGAAGCTCCTTATGGACATCTGAATTATCCAGTTTCTGCTTACTTTGGTTAAAATTTTAGCCAGCTCTAGATGTATTTTTATGTTGCAGTACGATAGTAAATGGAAAGGACTTTATTTTTTCAATGCAAAGCCTAACAGTGTAAACCAGGGAGGACATTAATTTTAGTAATCACACAAATAAAAACCTTGCCATAAGAATCTCTTTTGTTCTTTTATTACTTACAACATCGATATTTTACAACTTTAAATATGGGGATAATGGGGAATAAAATGTACACTGATATAACAAAAGCAATGAAACCTGTTATTTGAGAATTTTCTTATATGTGTATGTACAGCTCTGCTAGGTTCAGTGACCTTCTACAGTCCTCATGCAAAATGCACCAGGCACTGGCATAGGAATGTTCCAATAAGATCTGTTTTGTGGGGGTGTATTGCACCGAATCATATGCCCTGACCGGAGGGTGTAATTCGTTCCTGAACCACTAAGTGGAGGAGATGATTCTGTTCTGCAGAAAGGAGAGGCCTGTTGTGAGAGAAGAGTAAAGGTGACGGTTATCTAATTGCAAAGGCTTCAGTCTACTATAGATAAACGTGTATATAAGTCAAGAAATGCATAAAGCTCACCATAGTTCTGTCTGGAGAGCCTTGAGAGATTCTGTATCCTTTTCCTGACAGGCCATCTGTAAGCAGGCCAGTCAGACCATTTAGTCATATTAATCCAAAATAAGAGTCCTACTAGTAATCAGTTTATAGCATTTTAGACAATAATGCAGTCTAAAAATCAGAGACCACTATTGGAAATGCACCTATTTTGCTTTGTTTTTATTTCATACAATTTCATGGCAAAGTACAGTTAAGGTCAAAAGTTTACACACACCTTGCAGAATCTGCTAAATGTTAATTATTTTACAGAAATAAAAGGGATCATACAAAATGCATGTTATTTCTTTTTTATTTAGTACTGACCTGAACAAGATATTTCACATAAAAGACATTTACATATTTACATATCATTAAAATGACCCTTTTCAAAAGTTTTTGTGATAGTTTTTCATGAGTTCCTTGTTTTTGTCCCGAACAGTTAAACTGCTTGCTGTTCTTCAGAAAAATCCCCACAATTTTTTTTTTTTTTTTTCAGCATTTTTTGTGCACTTGAACCCTTTCCAACAATGGCTGTATGATTTTGAGATCCATCTTTTCACACTGAGGACAACTGAGGGATTCATATGCAACTACAGACCAACTATTCAGATGCTCACTGGTGCTTCAGAAGAAAAAAATATGCATTAAGAGCCAAAGGCATTGTATTTTCTTCTGAATCATCAGTGAGCATGTAAACCTTCTGTAATAGTTGCATATGAGTCCCTCAGTGTCAAAAGATGGATCTCAAAAATTATACAGTCATTGTTGGAAAGGGTTCAAATACAAAAAAATGATGAAAAAACACAGAATTTGTGGGACCTAAAGGCTTTTTCTGAAGAGCAGCAGGCAGTTTAACTGTTCAGGACAAACAAGGGACTCATGAACAACTATAAAAAGGAAAAAAAAAACAGCTGTGAATCATTCAGGTAGCAACACAGTGCTAAGAAGCAAGTATAAGTAAACTTGTGAGCTGGGTAATTTTTATAAATGCAGCTATTATTTTCTCTTGTGGACTATATGTATATATAAACATCTTTTATGTGAAATATCTTACTCAGGTCAGCACTAAATTACAAAATAACATGCTGTTTGTATGATCCGTCTTATTTTGGTAAAATAATTAACATTTTGCAGATTCTGCAAAGGTGTATGTAAACTTTGACTTCAACTATATCTTACATATATATGTATCTTACTGACACCAAAGTTTTGATCTGTAATAAATATTTTCTTAGTAAAATATATTTATTTGTTTTATGCCATAATGGTTCTAAATATTACAGAATCCGAAAACTTGTTTCCAGGTTTAAAATCAGATTCTGAATGCAGATTTTTAATGTGGACTCTATATAGACTGTATATTTTAACAACCTATGTTTACAAATAGATTTTAAATACTCACCACAACCGATTGTAGGAGGAGGAACACATTTTCTGGAAGGAAGTTTACTAAAGGACAGAGGGTAACAACGTTTTTTTTTAAAGAACAGCAACTAAAGAAAACACTGTGCCTGGTTCTCTATTAGCTCAAAAGTCTTACCCTGACTATGTGAGTCAAAGGATTCCCAGGCGTATCGCTCTAGTGTTTGAGCATGCTCAGGTAACAGCTTTTGAGGGGGAGGCTAAAACACAGACACAAACATATCAAGTAATTTTGGGGGATAGTAAACAAACACACTAATGTTATAGGTCTGGTTTCTTAACATACTGTTCAAATTGAGAGCTTCTTTGTAAACCTGATTTCATTTACCTCAAGCAGCATAAGAAGTAATACCCTGGAGATTTCACACTTTGCTATGATATCCATAAATGCACCTGGAATTAAAACAAACAGAACTGAAGCAAGAATCTTACAGCATACGCTTCATTTCCTTAGTGCCAGTATTATTAGCTGATGTCCAAACTAAAAGACTGCTGACTCTGCAACTGCAAAACAGATCCTTGACAAGCATGAAAAATCAGTCACAAAACTCATCCACCCTATTTTAATGGTTAAATAAAATCTCATTAATCAAAAAATCATGTCTAATAAAATAAAATCATGAAAATTAAACCTTTAATAAATTAATGTTAAATTGTATATCAAAAATGGCATGTTCAGAACCCTATGAAATATTGTTACCAAATTCTGGTTTTAGCAAGTCTATTTATTTAACAACTTTTATTTATTTTTACAATAACCTTGTGGATTTTTATTCCCTTAGAAAATTCTGTGTTGTGTATTTGTATTTTTCTGGTTATCAAGCGAAGGCATAAACATTTTATTTAATTTATCTTTTAATTAATGAAAATTAAACTCAGTTTATTTTTTAGCAAGTAAAGGGGATTTACTATTAAAATTAAAACATGAAAGAAATTATAGTGTAATTATTTCTTTAAAAAGGAAGTTTTATTAATTTTTCAACAGTTTTCAATATTACATACATCCTAAAAATAAAAAAAATAAAAATCTAAAAATATATTTCTGTCATCTTCAAGTTCAAAGAAATTTTATTTTGGCTGGTTGCCGTGAATACCTGTAACTGGCGCTGGTTGTGGCTAGATTGGATACAGCTGCTGCCAGAAGCTAACAATTAATTTTACTCAAATGGAATCGTCAAATGCGAATTAAGTGACTCTCAGATGTTGTTCATGTAATTATGTCCTCATTTATTAAGACGGCAGATGCTGAAATCACCACCACGCATGCTTCAGTATGTGTAGTAAGCAAAACCGAGCGTTTGCACTATTCATAAACACTAAGACACGCGGAACATCGAGGATTCATATTTAAATAGTCTTTTTTGCGGCTTAACATGTACACATATTAGTCCACATCACAATATGATTTCATTTGATGATACACTTTTGATTCATTCTTCCAAACTCTAACAAATTCCATGACATTCCGGGGTAAATAGTAAATTCTGTTTTTATGGTTAGATTCCACGATTCCGTCCATCGTGGAAATCATACGGCCCTAGGTATGATCAGAAAATCCAAATAAACTGCAAAACCTGGCAAATCCTTGATTTTAGGCCACCTCACACACCTAGATTGTAAAACTAAGATTGAATGTATTATGTTGTGAAAGTTCATTATATTCATACCGACAGGGGTGTTTGTCCCAGGTAGCTGTAGTCCTCTTTCCTGACACATGTGCTGCATCTCAGAGAGAACGGCAAGAGCGCCATCATAATCACCTACCAATCAAAGATCACATCACTGCTCTGACAACCACAGAACTTCATCTGAAACACTACCAAAATGAATCACTGCATTCTAAAGGAAAAGCACTGCTATTTTTTAACTCACGGGTCAGTATTTTGCAGGAGGCCATTTCCCACAGTGACAGCAGGGCCTCAATTGGAGTCTGAATCTGCAGTTCAGCGGCTCTCTGGAAATGAACTATCGCCTCCCCGGGTCTGTTCATCTCCTACACACAAATATATAAACAGGACCACAGCATGATTAAGCGCCGTGGAACAAGATGAATATGCAATTTTAACTCATTTATAAACAGAAAGCCGCTCCATGTATTACAATGATTAATGTCTCACCTTCAGAGCATTGCCAAGCTCCAGTGAGAGACTGGCCGCCATAACAGGCTGATTCATCTCAATATAGACCTAAACAATATATAAGTACATATTTGCAGTATAACATCTAAAAAAAAAAAAAAAAACACAACACAAAATCTGCATGTGATTGCAAGATTTTAGGCTTTTTAGGTATTCTTCAAATGACTTTTACAACTTTAAGAGCAATTCAACATGAAACATGTGAAACCGCAGCTAGATGCAAGCAAAAAGCTGAAAGCGTTTCATTCTGGGGTAAACTATAACTTTAGAAAATATTTTGCTCTGCTTGTAGTAATTGTTTAGCTTCTCATGGTCATTCTCTCTGCTTCTAACTGTAAGTGAGGTAGTAATAGTGAATAAAAGGTGAATAGTGAGTAACAGTACGCTACAGATGGTTCTGTCAGGCCAGGGTCATTATAATTTACTAAAACTAGAACCATTAAAAAAAAAAAACCATTTGAAATGATGTAAAAAAATAATTCCTGTTATATAAATCTTATGTAAATGTTTTATTTAATTTATTTTAACTTTGATGTACTAAAATAATAGAACTAAAAGAAACATTTATTTAAAAAAAAACTACATACACTACCAGTCAAAGATTTGTAATGTTTTTTACTGCACTTATTTGATCCAAAATACAGCAAAAGTAGCAATATTGTGAAATATTTTTACAATTTAAAATAAAATTTTATTTTAATATATTTTATATTATATATATATATATATATATATATATATATAATTTATTCCTGTGATCAAAACTATTTTTAGCATCATTACTCAAGTCTTCAGTGTCACATGATCCTTCAGAAATTCTAATATGCTGATTTGCTGTTCAAGAAACATTTATTATTATTATTATTATTACTGTTGTTTTGTTGTTGTTGTTGTTGTTGTTATCAATATTTAAAACAGTTGAGTACTTTTTTTTAGGATTTTTTGATGAATAGATAGATCCAAAGATCAGCATTTTTCTGAAATAAAAAGCTTTTGTAACATTACATATTATACTATTCAAAAGCCAGGGAAAGAAATAATATAAATTAATAGTTTTATTTAGCAAGGATGCTTTAAACTGATCAAAAATGATGATAAGGACATTTATAATGTTACAAAAGATTTCTATTTCAGATAAATGCTGTTCTTCCATTCATCTAAGAAACCTAAAAAAATTATACTCAGCTGTTTTCAACATAATAATAATAAATGTTTTTAGGGCAGCAAATCAGAATATTAGAATGATTTCTGAAGGATCATGTGACTGGAGTAATGATGCTAATAATTCAGCTTTGAAATCACAGGAATAAATTACATTTTAAAATATATAATTACATGGAAAACAGATATTTTAAATATTACAAATATTTCACAATTTTCCTGTTTTTGCTGTACTTTGGATCAAATAAATGCAGGCTTGGTGAGCAGAAGAGACTTAAAATATCTTCCTGTTCAAAAACTTTTGATTTGTAGTGTAGATGTATTTTTAAAGTAATTATAAAACACAACAAATATTTTTCAATTATACAAAATAAAAAATGTACTAAAAGAAAACTGTTAGGCTACGCTGAGCAGGAGAATCATCTCATTTTTTATTCCAAAAATATAAAATTAAGAGTCTTTTCATTGTATTTAAAGCATGAACTGAGCCCAACATCCTGTAAAATAACAGCCTGCTTCATTTATGCTTATCTGCATGAGCGTAAGCAACGGGTAATAAATGTGTTTCCAATAAATACCTTAATAGCAAAACTATAGCAGTTCATGGCTGCCTGCATATTCTCATCGAAGCCGGGAGCCCTCAGTGCTCTGGTTTCCTGTTCTGAGGCCAGAAAGAGTCGAGCTGCATCAGTCAATGCCAGGGCTTCTCCTGGAGCATTGAAGAGGGTCTGCTCACAGCTACCAAGACAGAAAATAACATTACCACATGTGCTTTAGACCAGACACAAAGAAATGATAGCTGTGTGAGATGTTGTGTTACCGGGCCATTGCGAGATTACAGAAGGCAGCATACTGAGGACAGTCCTGCTGTTTGAGCTCTTTGGCCAGCTGACCTGAGGAAAGATGTCACATACTGAGCAACAGCATTACCGCACAGCATCGCTTTTATGTCACAAGACTCACCAAACTGTTCACTTGCTTCAGCGACATTAGGCTTCCGCAGAAAACGTCTGTGATTAAGGGGGAAGAGAAGAAATTAAAAGGCCACTAACGTTACATGAGATTAATTTGACAGTTTGAACATTCAATATACTCTGCAATAATTCGTTATGTAAAGCCGCTGGCATGAAATTAAACATCTACGAGATGTCATCCTCAGATGTTCATACATAAATCTTATGTAATTTTACAATAATACATCGTATTGACGTAGTAGCTACATCATTTAGTAGCCGTTGAAATGTAATTAGCAACATGCTAGTAGGGTTATGTAGTGCTGTCACGACATTCTTAGGTTATGCTCAGTATTGTAGACAACGTTATTTGTCTACCAAAGTTAACACTGAAAACATACTTGTATTAGTAATGTAAAGCTGTTATTTTAGCTCTTACTTTTTTAGTTTATTTGACACCGCCCGGTAGCGCGTCAGAAAGTCTCCCTCGGCTGCCATTGTTGACACTTCATGAGGAGGAGCAAACAGACAGGAAGTTCGGATACGAGTGTTCCATTGGTTGAACACATCTGAAGATGTCTTTTGATTGGTTTACACAGCATAAGGGCGGGGCTTTCGCGGGCTGCAGAAAGTGTATTCATGCATCAAGGCTAGAGGTTTGATGAGTTTGGGGGGAAAATGACACATATTCATTTGGTTTAATTTTTATTTCTTTTCTGTTATGATATACTGGCCCATAAAATAAAAAATTATTCAAAAAACTTTATTTGACAGAAAAGCAGATATACATAAATCAAATTCATTAACTCATTCATTCACAAGTTTTCATACACAGAATCAAATACTTCTTCTTCTTGTGTTTTGCAGTCCTGAAAGAAAACAAAGCAACAGAAACGGTTGGTATTTTGAAACACGACTTAAAATAAAGTTATCATGGCCTACGAATTTAAGGAATATATTGATAACTAATTAAGGCTTCAGAAACAGCATATATTTAAACACAAAAAACACCTTTTTTTGTTTGTTTGTTTTTGTTGTTGTAAACACGGCATTTAAGACTGCTCATATTTTTCAACATGCCTTACAGCTGCTGGATTACCAGCATTAAAAAGACATTATTAGTTTCCTTTTTATTTCATGCTTTATTGTTACTATTGCTTTCTGGTTTAAATGTCTGTCTGAGTTTGAAGATAAAGTATGTGTCATGAAGCGTCTTCACTGCATGCTTATATGTTCAGTAAAAATATGCTGGAGTTACTATGTGCTCTGTGTATATATATTCAGTACTTAAAGCTAAGCTATATACAGTACACCACCAGTCAAAAGTTTTTGAACATTAAGATTTGTAAAGAAGTCTCTTCTGCTCACTAAGCCTGCATTTATTTGATCCAAAGTCCAACAGTAAATTGTGAAATAGTTTTACTGTTTAAAATAACTGTTTTCTATTTGAATATATTTTAAAATGCAATTAATTCCTGTGATCAAAGGTAATTTTTTTAGCATCATTACTCCAGTCACATGATCTTTCAGAAATCATTCTAATATTCTAATTTGCTGCTCAAAACACATATTATTATTATTATTATTATTATTATTATGTTGAGAACAGTTGAGTAGATTTATTTCATTTTCTTTCTGAATAGAAAGTCGGCAGAACAGCATTTATCTAAAATAAAAATCTTGTGTAATGTTATAAATGTCTTTATCATCATTTTTGATCAATTTAAAGCATCCTTGCTAAATACAAGTAAAAATTTCTATAATTTCTTTAAATATATATATATATATATATATATATATATATATATATTGACTTCAAGCTTATGAATAGTATAATGTTGCTTAAAGCTAAAAAAAAAAGCTTTTTATTTCAGATATGCTGATCTTTGGATATTTCTATTCAATAAAGAATCCTAAAAAATGTTTTAAATATTGATAATAATAATAAAAAAAAATGTTTCTTGAACAGCAAATCAGCATATTAGAATGATTTCTCTAGGATCATGTGACACTGAAGAATGGAGTAATGATGCTGAAAATTTAGCTTTGATCAC
Source organism: Cirrhinus molitorella (assembly GCA_033026305.1). NCBI lineage: Eukaryota > Metazoa > Chordata > Actinopteri > Cypriniformes > Cyprinidae > Cirrhinus > Cirrhinus molitorella. Next base: position 32,801,213 of record CM065120.1, read on the forward strand.
AGGAATAAATCACATTTTTAAATATATTCAAATTAAAAGCAATGCTTTTAAATAGAAAAAAAAAGTTACAGCTTTTTCTGTAAGTAAATCCAAAAATAAATCCAAGCTTGCTGAGCAGAAGATACTTCTTTAAAAAAAAAAACCCATTAAAAATCGTACTGTCCAAAAACTTTTGACTGGTAACGTATAAAAATTTTACAACCATTTTTTAAATGTAGGTCTACATTATAGGCTATACATATAGTGTAATATTACACCATTTATCAAACAAACCTTTGTATCTGTTTTTTTCTTCTTTGTGTTTTCATGCATTGTGTCTGGATGCAGTGTATCATAAACTGAGCTGGATCTGTATTGTAGACTCTGTTGGAAGGGAGTATAAGACGACACAAATTTATTTGAGACATCATTTTAAAATTCAAACAGCTAAAACAGGTTGCCAGGTAACCAACAAATGCCATTTGAGACAAATAAAGAGCAAATGACTGTTATCTAAAAGAGACTGCTTTCTCACTGTGTAGAGTGATGGAGATGCAGCATCCTCATCCAATATCCCTTCATCACTCTCCTCTGGTCTCTGCTCCACATCTTTATTTTTGTCATCTCTACCAGGAGGGTGTTCCTAAAAAATGAGGCAAAACTAAGTTTGAAATGAATTGTATCACATGTGTTTTTTCTGGAAAGTACACTTGTGCCCTTTTTTGGTCATAACAGCACCATCTTGCAATCAAAGCAATTCTGGACAGTCCATCTGGAGCCAACTGGGATTACATAATCTTACATAATAACGAAAAGATCATCTTTTCTGAACTGACAATTTACTGTTAGTTATGACAGTGGTTTTCAATCCTGGTCCTGGGGACCCACTGCTCTGCACATTTGGTATGTCTCCCTTATCTGACGCACTCACTTCAGTACATGGATCTCTCTCCTAATGAGCTGATTTTCTGAAACAGGTGTATTAAATAAGGGAGACACACAAAATGTGCAGAGCATTGGGTCCCCAGGACCAGGATTGAAAACCACTGAGTTATGAATCCATATCCAACATTAAAACCACCTGTCTAATATCATGTATATCCCCCTTGTGCCACCAAAGCAGCTCTGATGCTTCGAGGCATGGACTCCACTAGTCCTTTGAACATGTCACCAAGACATTAGCAAAAGATCCTTTAGGTCCTAGGTTGCAGGGTGTGATGCACTGTGAGTTTTGACACCTTTCACTCTTCTGTGTGATCAGACCAAAAGGCCTAGCCTAGATCTCCATGTGCATAAATGAGCTTTGGACACCCATGACCCTCATGCCAGTTCATGAATTGTTCTTCCTCACACCACTTTTGGTATGTACTAACCCTTGTATACCAAGAATACCCCACGGGACTTGTCGTTTTGAAGATGCTCTGACCCAGTCGTCAAGCCATCGCTATTTGGCCCTTGTCAGTGTTACTCAGATCTTTTTGCTTGCCCATTTTTCCTGCTTTCAGCACATGAAATTCAAGACTGTTCACTTGTTGCCTAATATATATCCCACCGCTTGACAGGTGCTAGTGTAATGTTCAGTGTAGGGTAAAGTTCCTTTTAAAAGTAATGCATTTAAAAAGTAAAAAAGTAACAAATACGTTATTTAGTTACTTTTATAGAAAGTAATGCATTATGTTACTTTTGTGTTACTTTTGCATTACTTTTTCTGGGCAGGGTTTGCTTGTTTGTTTTTTATATAAAAAGTTCTGGCGACGCCAGACTGTCTTTACTGATTTGAAAAACTAACTATGTAACTAAGTAAGATAATTTCTTGTAAAATAAAAAGTAAAGTGTTACTTTACTAGTTACTTGAAAAAAAACGTTATCTGATTTGTTCGATCGATTCTATTTAAGTATTCGATTAAAAAAATAAAAAATCCTTGATTGCATTTTGCCAGTGTCCAGTAATCTGCAAAATACCGGAAGTGGCGCATTTAAAAATCACGATGAAGCATAATGCTATGAAGAATTCACAAACGCTACGATTCAATTATATAAATATGCAATTCATTTTTTACATGTGTGTGGTAGGTTACGTACGTCTTAGATCAGCTCTGTTCACAGTAACTGCTGCTACACAAGAACTGTTATTTACATGTGTGGAGCGTCTCAACTCAAAACTCTCAAAATCTCTGCATGTTGTTGTGAGTTTGGGTTTATATTAACATTCATCTGGGAACCCAACGTGTGTTATTTCATCAGATTTGTAAGGTAAATCATTTATAAACCTATCTAAAAACAGGAGAATTCATCAGTATTTCTTAACCTGTCCATTTCTGTCATAAAGAAATGGTCAAATATTAAAGATTAAGTGGACATTTGAATTAAATGTTTGTTGAGTCAATTATTAAACAAGGATTAAACAGCGACTGAAGCAGGGTTGCCAGGTTTTCACAACAAAACATTCTCAATTGCTACTCAAAACTAGCCCAGTCACGTTTCGAGGGGGTCCCCTGTTAAAAATCGGGTTCTAGGGGAATGAAATACAGGTTTTTTTGTCGGGATTCCCCTGCTAAATTCGCATTTCAGGGGCTAAATATATCGTTATTGGAGTCGATTCAACCCGCGGACATCAAAAACAACCCGCGGCAACAGCGTTAAAGTAGCCCAATTCCGCGGGAAAACCGCGGACTTGGCAACACTGGACTGATGTGTAAAAACAATCGTCAGGCCTTTAATTTGCGCCCTCTGCAGGCATTTGTTATAATGCGTAATGTACATTAGGACTACTGTTTATAATACATTATGTATTTTAACAGTTATTTTCGCTAAAACCATATGACTACTTTCTTGTGATACTTTATTTCAACTAATGATTATTGCCTCATTGATATTATATATGTATTTTGAGTCATTTTATAGACTATTGTTAACTTAGGTCTATTTCATTAATAAATATATATATATATAATGATCTGATTACTCGATTAATTGGCAGATTACTTGGTTACCAAAATAATCAAGTAAAAAAAAAAAAAAAAAAGATTAAAAGGATACCTTGTTTTCCCATTTATTCACCTCTCTCTATGTTGTTGAGAGAAATTGAAAGTGAGATGCAGAAGTAGAAATACTTCCTTCAGGCTTATTCATTTCACTTTTGGTATAAGAAGGCCTTTTCAGTTGCCAAAAATATAACTTTTGGGGGGTTTATTATTAAAAAACAAGTAAGAAAGCCTAGCCCAAGTGGAAAAAAAAGTAATGTAAGGCAGTACTTTCCATAAAAAAGTAATGTTAGTACAATGGCTGATCATTGTATAACCCATCATTGTTAGATTGAGTCCTTTCAGATGTACAGAAAGCCATTGCCTGAACTTTTAACAGCATGATCATCTGATTTATGCATCATAGTATAGAAGAAAGCACATACAATTAAAGAAACTTATAGTGTACTAATTAGAATAGATTGAATAATTACAGTATGTTCTAATGACACAATGTGTGGCCAAGTGGTACCTTATAGCTCTTTAATATGTAAAATGACCCAGCAACACTGAAGATGAGAAAAATTCCTGAACATGCCATCATGGTGATGACGGCATTGTCTAACTCGTTAGGTGGCTCCTCATAACCATTATCTGGAAAACACAGAATTGGGGTAAGAGTGAAGAAATATAGAGAACAAACGAGAGAAACATTGTTTTCAGCTTAATTTTTGTGCATCATCACTTTTCTTTTGCTGAAAGTGGCAGTTTCAGTGTAACAGTGTCACTTGACCAAACTCATGTGCGGACTTTATTTTTATTGATTTATTTTTTATCTATTGGATCAAAAACCACAAACTTATCGAGTGAAACGTTCTGAAGTATACATGTTTAAGATGTGACTAAGAAATTATAATTTATCTGTGTATTTCAATTATGGAGTAAATGAAATGATCTGCAGACTCACCTCTCACATGAACCACCCAGTGCACTTTGTTTTTTGCATAACTAAAGTAGTAATTGCCGGAACTGGAGCTATTGTGCATTTCGATATTTGCTACCACTATTTTTTTAGTTTCAAGAAATTCACTTTTAAGTACTTTATGCCAAATTCTCGTCTTGTTCCGGTAGCATGCAAGTTCGCTAGTAGTGTAGTTTGCTGGGATGACAACTGACAGGCTGAAGTTAAGACTTTCTCCTGCTAGTGCCACTCTGGTTCTGTTCAGCATAGAGATAGCAGGTTTGGCTGAAAGAACAGAGGAGAGAACATTGTGTTATTAAACCATCTGTGCTCTCCTGATATTTGTATAACTTATGGATTCTAATTCAGCTTAAGAGGGTGTGGGTGAGAAATGCACCAATACAATAATAAAAATGAAATAAAACACACACTGTAATACACATAAATAAAGATCAACAATACCTTGAGTTTCCTGCCAACAGTACAGAATTATGATCCAACACAGGAAAGGTTTGGCTGCGTACATCCTTGAGCAAAATTTACATTTCCTTTAATTTGAAACAAAACGAGCCACCTTTTCTTTCTCTCTGTTGTTTCTTCAAAGCTCAGAGGTGAAGTAGTAAGTAGTAAGTAGCTGCTTTCTATCCAGACAGCACAGGAAGTTAAGCCATATTACACCACAGTGGATGTTCAAAGGACCCTCACATGAGATACAATCTTCTCAGGATCTCACGCAATCCTCAGAAACCACTTCCTCTCTCACTCCACAAGATCACTTCCTAAATTATGTCCTTTTACAGAACTGTTATTCTTCGCTTGGTATTGATAACTTAATCAATTCTAGATTTAAATCTAAACAGTTTCATTACAAAATGTCTGTAAAAAAAAAAGAGATAAGGTCTTTAAAATGGTTATGGGCTCTTGTCAGATAAATGCAGATGAATGTAGGGCTGACAACTCATGCAAATGACACTGCTCTCATGCCACAAGTTCATGTTTTCACGTTGTAAAAGCTCCTTCAGTTGAAAACAAAATAACGTTTATTGGTGAAACTGATTTGGCAACCTCTGCAGTACCTCTTTGTGTTTACACTCTGCAGAGCATCAGCGTTTCTATTTACAATGTATTTTCTAGTGCTCAGTAATGCAACCAATCACAGACTTCTGTTGATTTCTTGAACACAGCTGAATGACCACTGCAACCCTTATATTGTGTCAAAGAGTGTACACAATGTAAGAAATACATTCATTATGCACTCTGGAGAAATTTGATTATAACTTTGTGGGATCGCGATAATCTGAAGTGAGTGACAGTCACATACACTGTACATGCATAAAAATCCCCAAACGTTATCTCACGGGAATTTGTACGTATTTTACGAGGTGGCTAATTCATCCGAATTTGTACGATTTGCCTAGACAGCAGTGATGGGTAGGTTAAGGGGCGGGGTTAGGTGAAGGGCATTTGTACAAATTCATACGAATTGGGAACTCATTGTATATGGGGGACTCACTTTCAGAATTATGAATTAGGCCTACTGATATATTAAGCATGGGAGAAATTGTAATTTGTCAAAATATATGGGCCATTCTACAGAACTGGTGCAAACTGCTGTACCACAACCAAAAATACATTTAAAAAGCAATTAGGCATTCAAATCTTAGATGTTTACTAAGATCCTTGTATCATCTTTTGAAACCCATAATAATATTTAAAATATCAGTAATTTAATATATATATTAAATCATCATTTAATGGGTGCTTTCAGTTGGGATCTGGCTGTCCCGAACCCTAACCCCTAAATTTCAACTTATGAAAATTATATTTAAATATTTTAAATCCATCCATTGTTGATTTTCATATCTTTTTGATTATTTTTAAATGTGTCCCGCATTTTTCATGTCACTACCGAAACAGTGTATGTTTTAGTCCATTGACTTAGACTAAAAAGGTAAAAGTGTGAGGTAAAAATGTGTTCAAAAGTCTGAAAATCTGTGTGTAACTTTAAGGAAAGTCACTACCAAACACCTTTTTCTGCAATTAAGCACATTTTTTGGGAGTTATTCCATAACATTTAGCTTTTATATGTGTACAACTGTTCAGAACCGTGTTAGCTAACTATGTGCTGATTAGCGTCTTTGAGCTAGGTTTAAAAGTATCTAAAATTGTCAATACCAACACATTTGGTGGTGTTTCAGTCTGATTGAAACGTCGTCATTTTCAGTAGTGAAAAAAGGTAACACGTAATCCTTTATTTGGAGAAAACAAACAAACTTTTAGTGTTTTAGTATTGTTTTAGTATGCAACTTAAAATCTATAATGTGATGTGGTTGCTACCAAAGCATTACTGTCACTACTGCAAAATGTGCTGTCACTACTGAAACATGGGATGTTTTGTCAAATTAAAGTATCATGAATTATCAACTAATATGTTTTGATAGTTTTTTGTTCAGTGCATATTCAAACTAATGAATCCTTAACTTTGAAATCAAAGTAAATAAAAATGTAATTAAAAATACAACAAATCTCATGAAATATTTATCGTTAAAAAGTAATTGTTATTGATTTACCTCTAAAATATATTTTTATATATCAGTATAATATATCATATATATCATAAATGTATCAGTAATAGGCTTTACAAAGTCAACTCTGACCACCAGGTGGCAGCAGAAGAGCACACGATAGTTTGTGAGCGAACGCCAGACTGACATCAAATAAAGAGGAGTTCCAAAATCATCAAAAATGAATTACGTAATGATTACATCACTGTCACTGAAATAAGCTCCACATAATTAGCGCCAGGACAGATGAATCAAAAACAGCAGCACAGAATCTTTTTCCACTTTTTCCTTCGTTTAGTATGACTTCAAAGTAAATATATCTGTATATAGGCTATAGAAAGAAATATAATTTCTGATTTACATTAGGTAGCAGATAGAAATACGTTTGTGTTAGAAGACGTAAAAAATGTAAAGATTCACATAAGAACAAAATACAGCTATTAATATGGATTTCACACCTTACATATTTGAAATAGTTAAATATTCAAACTCCAACTGAATGATAAGAAAAGAGACTGAGATAGGGAGATATATGGAGAGTGAGGTAAAGAGAAGAGCAAGGAATTTATTTAGAGGTGACAAACTGCCTTGTTTAATGAGAAACAGGTGCATGAATGCCTTGTGACTTCTGAGCTAAAGTAAAGGAATACTCATATAAGCCAGGCAAAACTGACCTCACATACCACAAAAACAGACCAGGGTGAGAGAGAGAGAGAGAGAGAGAGAGAGAGAGAGAGAGAGAGAGAGAGAGAGCGCACAACAAATATAACATCTGTCTACCAGGCAATAAAAATATTTCCGTCCCATAATCTCTTTCAATTTTTTATTTCTGCAGTCACAATAATCAACACATAAGCATGATAGTAAAGGACTACAATAGCATTAAAGAAAAGGTCAATTCCAGGCTATTTTTGTGAGAAAGAAAAACTTTGGAAAGAAAAACTGAAGAAAAAAGATGATGATAAATGACTGCTGGATATACATGACCATAAAACAGATTAAGCATCGAAAGTTTTTGGTCATTTTCCTTAATCCGTGAACATATTTTATGTTCTCTTGTAAGTTTTTCTCTTGACTGTCTTGCATTTAATCAAGTCTTAATCAAGGTAAATGGTATAACCTTTGACGCATTTGTTTCTTATATCTATCTATCTATCTATCTATCTATATATATATATATATATATATGTATATATATATAAAAAACATAATAGGTTTAATTCAGACATTTATTGTAGGGGCCCACAAAAATTTGCCCACTGTAACCATGGAAATTATACAGAGACATAGAGGCTGAATTATGAATGCAGTGTTTTTAATAAAGAGCATTCCAACTGAAAGGCACATGCAAGTTAATGCAGTTGTTGCTCAGCAATGTTAAAGAGCCTTTTAATTGAATAACAGAAATCATGTGAGACCAGATTTATGAGTCTGAATGCTCTGCTAACCTACTAGATCCTGTGTGCGTCCAGATTTGGCTATACTTGTGAGAAAACGTCTTCACATCAGCATGGAGTGAAACAGGCCAAAATGGTTATCACTATTTAATACACTCATAAAGTCTGAAATGCTTAGAATGCTTCAAAATGTCAAGAGATTTCAGTAAGGGTTTGGTTTAAATGCATTATAATCTTATGAAAGGTCATCACTATTTACTATAAGGTCTGCTGTTTGTGTGCGACTGTGTATTGTACGAGAGAAATAGGACGAATGATTGGAGGGAGCAAAACATCAAATGAGTCTAAAGAAAAGGTGCACATCTGGAAAAGAGTGATAGTTTGGGAGGGAGTGAGAAGACAGCCTAACAGATGGAGAAGGGGGAGAAAGAGATATAGAAGGAGAGAAAGAACGAAAGGAGATGCAAGAGGAAAAGAAAGTGGGAGAGAGAAAAAAAATAGAAAAAAGAACAGAAGGGAGGGGAAGAATAAGACCGAGTAGGGAGAGAGAGGTGATCATAGTTTTTATGCAGGGCAGACATAAGTTTAGTGTTTGCACACTAACTGTCAACAGACTTGAACACGCTGTTCAGTGAAAGGAAGTGGAGAGACGGCGATATTACAGCAGAGGAGAGGAGGACAAACAGAGAAAAGAAAGCCACAAAAGTAAGTCATTTAGTAACACTTCAGTGGAATTTAAATCATTAAAAGTAAAGTGTTCTATATTTCACTAATCTATTCTGCAGTTTTACTACCCTGCTATTTCCCCTTCTCTCTGCTGGATGAAGCCTTCATATCTAGCAGTGGGGTTTGTCTAGACCTCATAAAGCATCAAAAATCAATTTTACAACAAGTGTAAGAAATCAATAAATCCAAATGTTAGCGCATATGTTTATATCGGTTGTAAGTGATTGATTGATATTCCTTTTGCATGTCAGCTCCTTCTCTCTGCATTTTAAAGCCTGCATGATCTGAAAAAAATGTGCGAAATGCGTAAAAACTGACAGAAGTGTCCTGATCAAACATTAATTCAGTGATTTTTGAGCTCCTGTGCACATCCAGATATCTGCTACGCCACAACATGGAGCCATTTTAAGAAATGCCTCTTTGGTGACTCACTCTGCAAAGTCAATTACTATGATCTCCAAGTTCAATATTATGTAAAGCTCTCTGTCCCCTCTGGACTCCTTCTCAGTATGGAGTCACTCCAGTTTCTCATTGCTTTCCTGCAGCATTTCTCTGAATTTTGGTCGTTTTAGTCTAATGATCATCTTTTTTTAGTGGTTCTGGCTTTTCATAGTGGTCTTACTTCAGAGAGCTCTCTGTGGCTTTGGCCCTTGTAGCTTCAGCACAAAGGAGATTTTCTTTCAAATAAGCTAATTGAGTTTGCTATCAGCTAGGCCAGTCACAAGACAATCAACCCGTCGTCCATCTCCGCTCTGTGTTCCTGAATGAACTCAAGTCATTTTGTGATCTGATCGCAGTCATTTAATAGAGTGGAAATACCTCGACACCCGCGTGATTGTTCTTGGGAAGTGAAGAGCATGAGGCACTTTCCATGGATACGGCACAAAAGAAGGCATGAAACCCATAAAATAAATTAAAGTCATTTTTTTCCTTTTTAATCCAGTCAGAGAAGAAGGTGCTTAACCTAATGTTAAGTGGAAATTTGGATAATAACATTGAGATTTTTTACTATGTGATATAAGTAGAAGTAATGATTGTGAGTGTAACATTTTTAATGGTTGTCAGTGTAATGATAATGTTTGGTAAATTAAAACTAATATTATTTCAACAGATTAACTCAAAATTATTATGCTATTGTGTGATTTGAATAGTTAGATACAGTAGAAAGGTAATCTAATATATATGGGATTTATGCCTCTAAAAGGCTGGAATACACACTCTAAAAAACGCTGAGTTGTTTTTTTAACCCAGTTGCTGGGTTATGCCTGTTGGGTTATTTTTCCAGTATTGAGTAGTTTTTTTGTGTGTAACCCAGCTGTTGGGTAAGTGGCTGGGTCAATCTAACTGACCGCTGAAACCATACACCCCTCCCCCTCCCTCTGACTAAATAGCCCAGCACTGGCACTTTAACTCAGCTGTTGGGTTACAGTCGGAGTGCTGGCTTTTTCTCCTCAGGAGAGAGCGAGTCCTCAGTGACGCCGATTTAGTGCACTTCTTCAGTGAAATTAAGGTTTGTATACGTTTTATACAATCTATAAAGTCTTTATTGTTCTGTAAATTATTTTATTTTACGCAGCGCAACATAAAGATGAGATGTCAGTCAGCTAAAAGCGTCAGCAGCGGTCGTTTCACGTGATAGAAGCACCTTGCTTGCATAACATAAACTGATTTTATTCGCTATAATACTGCTTCTATTAATTTGGATGTCAAAATATGTTCTCAAAACTCTGTATTGTTTGTTTATTTACAGGTTATAAAGTCATGGCATCTTTAAGCTATGAGTGAAACGTGCAGATTTCAGCAACACACCGGCACGAGAATCTGCACTATTTCGGTTAAAAAGGATAACTGTTTAATAGACTTGAATTAAAATATTATTTTTTAATGTTAGATTTTTATTTCCAAAATGCTTGTTAAATGAGTTTAAATGTATGCAAAGTTGAAAACTATGCTGCATAATTAATTTTGTCTAATTTTATGTCCATGGGTGTTTTCACTTATTAATAAAAACGTTCACGTTTTGATTATTACTTTTGCCTCTAGTAATTCTGTGTCTGCTTTTTAATTTGCAACCTTTTTTTTGGTTTATAAGCCAGAAATATATATTTGTATTCAATATTTGAGTTAATTAAAACAACCCAGCATGTTTGGTCAAAGATTTAACCCAGCTGGCTGGGTTAAAAAAAAACAACTAACACTGGGTTTGTACACATTTGACCCATGTTAGGTTACCAAAATAACGTCCCACTTTGCATTGTACCGCACAGCATTTTGACCCCTTGTCCCGCACGTCGAATATTGAGAAAATGTCCTGCATTCTCATCAGTCTGTTTTTAATGATCATATTAAGAAAACGTGCATGCATTCTTTTGCGTTTTTAAGAAATCTTGTTATTTATTCTTTTGCGGCGTAGTTTCCACGCAAATTATGTGCGGATCTCATCAAGTGATCTAGGCACCGACGGAAGTGTTGAGCGCACAGAAAAACTATCATACTCTACCAGACTTTCAAGGGAAACCATGGGTATTAAGACTTGTATAGCTTAATATAACATAAATGTCACTTACTGAAATATGTAGTACTAAACCCATGAAACATTTACGTTATTTTTAAAATCTATATCGATATATACATTTCTTGGACAATGGGGAGACATTATTTTGATTACGTAGAACGGTTGCACTCAGTGAGCTACTGGCACTGAGCTACGCTATTTTTATCACAAGACAACTCGGAAAATAAAATACTGATACGATGACTACTAAAAGAGCTTACAGGTGGTGATGGATATAAGCCACGGAGTCTAAACGCACCCGGATATCAAATCTGCGCTGAGAAATGTAGTCTACAAAGAATACAGAAATGATGAAGAGGATATGATCATATAAAAATGCAGGCCTCTGCACTGAAATTTTCCACAGTATCATTGGCCCCTAAAACACATCTGGCTGTTTGTCCTGGAAAAAAAACAAAGTGCTCTCCCATGTGCCAGATGTATTGGCAGGGTAAAGGTTGAAATCTCTTGCCTTACATTAGGAGTGTTCTTACTTGTTTAACTTTTTGATATTTCTCCCTCCCTCTGCTTTAAATCTCAGTCACTTCTTCACCATGAGCGTTTCGAAGGCAAAGATGATACTGATGGTGCCTATTGTGGTCGTGGCATTTTTGTCTCCGTGCCTTGGGATGAGCAATGAAGTGGATTATGGGAACTGGAACTACAGAGAAGGAGGTAAAATAAATAAATAATATATGAAGTATAAAATCTGTCAATATTTCAAAGTTCTTTAATTATGAAATGAATACAATAAAACAGCCCTAAAAAGACAATATGGTAATTTTTTAGATCAATATGTGACCCTAGACCACAAAACCAGTTGTAAATAGCACGGGCATATTTGTAGCAAGCGCCAACAGTACACTGTATGGGTCAAAATTATTGTTTTTTCTTTAATGCCAAGTCATTAGGATATTAAGTAAAGATTATGATCCATAAGGATATTTTGTAAATTTCCTACCTTCTTTTTTTTTTCCCCCTAAACTTAATTTTTGATTAGTAATATGAATTGCTAAGAACTCAATTTTAGACAACTTTAAAGATGATTTTCTTAATATTTTAAAATTTTTGCCCCCTTAGATTCCATCTCAGCCTAATATTGTCCTACATGACCATACATCAATGGAAAGCTTATTTATTCAGCTTTCAGATGATGCATAAATCTCAATTTCAAATAACTGACACTTATGACTGGTATTGTGGTCCAGGGTCACATTTAATTCAGTGTTGCAACGTTCAATAGTTCTGAAGCCAATTCAATTCAACTATATAAAGCAGCTCTAAAGCAGATAATATAGTGTCATTATTCAGCTCAATTCTGTTCAGTATTGAGTCAGTTCACTTCAATAATAGTGAATCAAATTGTGAAACGAGCTCCACTAAACCTGTAAAGCAGCTCTACAAGAGGAAATGGTGCCATTATACCTTAAGTCAGTTCAGTGTTGATTCATTCAGTATCAATAGGGCTGTTCATCAAAATTAAATAAACTGGATTCAGCTATAAAGCAACTCTACAGAAGACAGTTGTCATCATCCAGATAAATGCAGTTCAAGTTTTGTTCTCATCTAACAGTGTCAGTGCAGTCACTTCATAATATTGCTGATTATTAGGGGGAACCCCATTACTAATGCGTCCCAAAAACTTCAACTGTTGGTGTGTTTGGCCTATGTGTAAAAGTAAGTCTGGATTTGTTCAGATGTACAGTTTCATGAAGCTAATATTAAACTACAAATCACACTGACCAACACCAACAAACTCATATACCCTTACCTGTCAACCTAGCTAAAACACAAATAGATATCTTCTAATTCCACCCTTCAAAGTTAAAGCCCTGTAGTCCGGTGAAAGAAACCTGATTAAAACCATTCTGAAGTATCAGACAGCCTCTTGTCATGTGGTTGCCTGCCTTATTAGAGACTAACCTCATTGTCTTTGCCCTCACGGCAGCAGAGAATGTGAACGTGGCTAACATACGCAGCGTGACTCGAGTGTTGGACGCCTGGGGCAAACGCATATTCAAAGATATCAAGACTCTCTTACACTCACAACCCAATGCCCTTCTGCCAGACTACTCCAGGTAACCGTCTTTTCCTAATACCTGTACAAATTCATTAAAAAGACTTTGTACCATGGTGTTAAAGTACAAAACAAGCAAAGCAATTAGCGTTTTATAGCATGCATTTTTGTACAACACTTAGAGTATGTTAAATCTGCTATATCTCTCTTTGCTATATTCACTAAAGCTTTCTTTTTTTGCAAAAAAAAAAAAAAAAAAAAAAGTTCTTTGCACATGAAAGCTGCTTGTTGGACTGTTTTATATAAACTAGAAAAGTGCACCGTCCTTTGGGGGTTTGTTATCCTGAAGTCTGCAGTTTAACAGACTTACACTTTAGCCCTAAGGAGATTGTTTTCATGAAGCTGATTCTAAACTACAAGCATTGAAACAGCACTTAAAATCCTAGAAAAGGTTTCTTCAGTATATATATATATATATATATATATATATATATATATATGTGTGTGTGTAACATTTATATTCAGATTACATTTATGTAATGCATAAGTGCAGAGGTTATCCCTTACACAAAGAAAATGTTTCCTAATGATCAATATATAAAATTATTTAATGTAATATTAACAGCTATGCAGAATAATATGTGACCCTGGACCACAAAACCAGTCTTAAGTTGCTGGGGTATATTTGTAACAATAGCCAAAAATACATTGTATGGGTCAAAATTATTGATTTTTCTTTTATGCCAAAAATCATTAGGATATTAAGTACATATCATGTTCCATAATGATATTTTGTAAATTTCCTACCATAAATATATCAAAACTTAATTTTTGATAAGTAATATGCATTGCTAAGAACTTCATTTGGACAACTTTAAAGGCGATTTTCTCAATATTTTAATTTTTTTGCACCCTCAGATTCCAGATATTCAAATAATTGTATCATAACAGACCGTACATCAATGGAAAGCTTATTTATTCAATTATGTATGAATCTCAATTTCGAAAAAATGACACTTATGACTGGTTTTTGTGGTCCAGGGTCACATATATTACGTTAATTTATTACAATGTACTGAATTATACAAAAGGAATTTTATATATCATAATGTATGTAATTTTATATGCATTACTTCATAATATATAGATATGCATGCAATAAATGTACTGTGTGTAAAGATACTTGAACAAAAACCTAAAAGTAAACACTTATATATTCTTATATACCACTACAAATATTTTTACACATGAAATGTGTATTCAAACAATGAACTGAGATAAAGGTTTATGAATATGTGTTGCATTAATTCATGAAAAGGAAATTCTAATTATTTCAAGCAAGCTACACATGGAAAATGTAGTGCAATAATCTGCATTGCTTATTAGTAGCAATATATATGCTAAACATACTTTATCCATGCATATATTGCAGTATATTGAATGGAAAAAAAATATTTTCTCATATATGGTAATGTTTCATTATATTTTCCAGCAGGCTATAATCCCAAATATTTTTGTTTCGTAAGGCATCCCAAAGCGATTTAAGAATAACGTGTATGTATCAAATGGCAATTACGAGATCAAATCAGATCAGCTAATGATCACAAAGCTTAGCCTAAAGCACCAAGAACAAACAGTGTAAACTGAATTACTAAACTAACAACAAACAACAACAAATGTGCTTGTGATAAAGGTTTAACAGACATATGTCTGCCGTTGAAACAGGGACAAGGGATGGAAAATAATAGTGGCACTGAACATGAACAATGCCACTTAACCGAACGAAACTCTCAAATTTTGCTGATTATTGCTGTTGAAAATGGTCAATTATTGTCATGTTTTGGGCTGTACTAAGTGGTCGGACCAGGAGAAACATTTGGAGTACTATAGACTGCCAAAAGTTATAACAAATCGAGAAGAGTGCAAAAAACTGGCTGAGGAACGAACAAAAGGCAAAATTGAAGGATTTCCAGGGCAAGAATCTTGACAACATTCATGTTTGTTCTTATCATTTCCGGTCAGGTAGATAAAATATTAGGCTAATATCTTAATAAATACTGCTCATACATATCTTTACCACCTATTAACTTTAGTTTGTCAAAATATTGCACCCTTTGCTGCCTACTAAGTCCTTTCTTATATGATTTAGCAGCTTCCACACATTTTTTTCCGTGGTTTAGACAGCATAAATTAGCAGAACAGCATAGTCAGTAGTACATTAACTGTGCTATACATGCTGTTGTTTACATTAGAGTATCTCCAATATCTGCAATGTAAGTGCAAACCCTCTATACTCTAACATACATCCATTGCGTTTATGTAGAAAAATAAGTAAAAGCAAAAAACAACTAACAACGCCTTGCCAAGATGGGAGGATTTTGGATGCATTTAAGAAACTGTATGGCAATTGCCAGAAGAAATTTGTAGTAGTCTAGCTTTCAAAATGTTAGAGACCAGATAAGCTAGAGAGAAGAGTAAATTGTGGAGAAAAGGCTTTTTCTTTTGTTATTATCCGTGAAGCGGCAGGATTGGACAGTTGTCATAATGTGGTGTACAAAGGACTCATCATCCTGTGGCACAGAGCGTTTTAACACACCTGGAGGCAATGGCGGCATGACCTTTCGAATTTTTGTGAGGCAGGTCTTGGCTAGGAGGACCAGAAGCTCAGCCTTGTCATATTAAACTATGTCCTGTGAATGTATGTTTTTTGACTTTCTGGCTCCACATTTTAGTACACTAAAATGAACGTAAAATTTCCTTGTTCACATCAATGTATTATTACATACAGTTGAAGTCCAAAGTTCTGCAAAATGTTAATTATTTTACCAAAATAAGAGGGATCATACAATTTTTTTTTATTTAATACTGACTTGAATAAGATATTACACATAAAATACATTTACATATAGTCCAGAAAAGAAAATAATAGTTGAATTTATAGAAATTATCCTGTTCAAAAGTTTACATACACTTGATTCTTAATACTGTGTTGTTACCTGAACGATCTACAGCTGTCTGTTTATTTATTTTGTTTACTGATAGTTGCTCATGAGTCCCTTGTTTGTCCTGAACAGTTAAACTGCCTGCTGTTCTTCAGAACCAGGGGTAGGGTTGCACTAGTCATTTGTAAGTTCTTACTAGTGTCCAGACCAAAGGCTTAGTAACTACTAACTACTTTGTAACTAAATCTATACATTATTTGTTTGCACCAGTTGTTCGCAAGGCAGGGCTTAGCTAGTAGTTCATAAGTTCTCCGTAAAGTAAAGCGTGTCACATAATATGATGCTTACATTAAATCATCCAATAGAAACATTCAAATACGTTAGCAGAACTTGTTTCAGTGCTATGGATTTTAATTTATTCTTCAACCTAACTTCTTTTGCCTCACGTATACTAACGGTAAAAACAAGTTTCCATTAAAAATGAAACAATAATAACATTGGTTTATATGTAACCTTTTTTTTGTGGTCCAGGGTCCAGTGTTGGGCTACTTTGAAAAGTACTATTGATACTTATTACTTTCTGGCAACAGTGATTAGTTACACTAGTAGTTACATTACTTGTGTACTGTGTATCTTCCACATTAATTAACAACATATTTCTCATCATTTGACCAAAATCTACATTGGATCACAGTCAGAAGTTATTACAAACACTCAATAGTGATTGATAGTGACATTCAAGTAGAAGTGTTGTATCGTGTTTTAATCTCATCAATTGTCAAGCTAATTGTAATTTCTCCGTTACTCGTAGACAATAATATTTCATTATATATTTTGTCAAATCACATAAGTTTGTAATAAACTATTTAATTTTCCAAAAAAGATTTTTTAGTAGTGTAATGTATTGTACCACAATGGTTGTTGGTGGGATGTAATGCCAGAGTAAAGTAAAGCCACAAGTTAGACAGCAGTGTTCAGAATTTTTTTTATCCTGATAATCATTATAATGCAATATTTCTATCTGCTGAATGTAAGCTTTTCCATATTCCAAGCTTGCCTACTGCACTAGTGACATCACATGCATGTGCGAGTCATGAAAATTATGAAAATAATTTTAGGAATTATTGGATTGCTGGATTTTTAATCAGCAGGGTTGAGGCATCAAAAGTACCTAAGTAACTAAGCTGTTTTATGGATAGTAACTGTAATAATATTACTGAAATTTTAGTAGTAATTAGTTACACTACTAGTTACCGCAAAAAGTAATAGTATTACAGTAACTAAGTTACTAGTAACTAGTAACTGCCCAACACTGCCAGGGTCACATATGTAAATAAAAAAAAAACTGTAATTGAAATAAACAAGGATCAATAAATACTGAAAGAAAAAAAACATAAGAAATGCCATGGGGTGTCTCTCTTAATATGTATGTGAGTGTAAATGTCAGCGGCATCATAATATGACTAAAGGATTGAAGGTTGTCGGTTAAAAGAAGAGCATATTGATACAGTTCACCCAGTCTGCTATTTTATTCCAACCGTTACTCCTGACCAGACGCTTCCGTAAATATTTAGTTTAAACAGAGTTTAAAGTTTAATGGTGCAACGCAAAAATATTTAGTAGTGCTTAAGTTGTAACTTAGTGTCCCTTTACGTTGCAATTAGGCTAAATTGTAACTGGCCCTGACAATGAAAATTGTTCTTATTTTGCCTAAATTATTATTGTTTATTATTATTATTATTATTATTATTTAGTACTGCCCTTCAGAAGCTACAGAAGAGACTAATGTTTCCCAGAAGACAAAATAAGCAAAATGTACCTTGATCTTCAAATTCAAAGCTCTTAATGCATAATTTTTCCTTTTGAAGCATCAGTGAGCATTTGAACCTTCTGTAATAGTTGAATATGCGGGACCTGAAGGATTTTTCTGAAGAACAGTGCAGTTTAACTGTTCAGAACAAAAAAATTGACTCATGAACAACTATCACTAAAGAAAAAAAAAAAAAAAAACACACCCACACAGCTGTGGATCATTCAGGTAAAAATAGTATTATGAATCAAGTGTGTGTAATAGTAATACCTTTTGAATAGGGTCATTTTTATAAATTCTGCTGTTATTTTCTCTTGTGGACTATATGTAAACATCTTTAGGTCAGTACTAATTAAAAAAGAACATGCATTTTGTATTATCCCTATCATTTTGCAGATTCTGCAAGGTGTATGTAAACTTTTGACTTCAACTGTATTTGTAGGGTCTGTTTTGGAGGTCTGACTTGGTACACTGAATTTTTGCAGTGTTGAGCGTGCAAAGTGTGTGCCAAACCCTTACAAAAAAACGAGAAAACTATTATACACTTTTTTTTCTTTCGTAGGCCTACAGATGTTTTCGCACATACTACTTCGCCCCATTTCACACTCTCTTCTTCGTCACAGGGTTCGTCCTCTCTCGGAGTCCCTAAATGATCTCTTCAGAGAAGTCTCCCACTTACAGAGGCGCATCACAGATCTTAACAATCGCCTAGCAACACTGGAACCCTTCCTCCGTCATCATGGTTACCGTGAGGAGGGGGAGGAAGGAGGGGATGGCAAGGAACCGGCTCCTCCGCGGCGGTACGTGGTTCGAGTGGTCCGTCCTGTGAACAAGGTGGTGAAAACCCGACGAGTGAAAGTGTTCAAGAATGAAAATGGAAGGGTTAAAGTGAGCGAGAGTGAGAGGTAGAGAGACAGATGAAAGATTTGCAAATATTATAATCAAATACATTAATGTTATTCAGGAAATATCCTTTATATTTGGGATAAAATGTAATTCGCATAATAGAAATGTTAGTATACTATACAAGCGCGCATTCATTTTCTTTTGTCTGTACTCCTTCACGTTTGGGTCTCCAAGGTGCGATTAAAGTTCCCTGGCAGAAAAGCAAATGCTGGGAATGTTGATTGTGGAAAACTTTCCCAGCAGGATAATACCAAATAAAAAAATTACTTGAGAGTAAAAACAGACACTCCAGCTCTTTCCAAACAAGGTTAACAAAAATTAAGCTGTGTACAATGTTATTATTTTCTGTGTTGAATCTTCGGTTGAATCATTGCTATCCAGAGACATGTGACAGGAATTCAATCAGGTGAATAAATTTTAATAATTTAAAACTTAATTCTGTCAATGCTTTTTTATGGCTAATTATACATTGTTTAATTGTGCTCATATATTGAACTGAATGCAGGGGTTGGCAGACACAATATTAATTCTTTGTTGAATATCTCTGATGGAACATATTAAGATTACAAATTAAATCCTTAGTTCTGGTTAAACAAAACCAGACTTGTTATTTAATTTAGTTAATTATGTTGAATTATGTTATCCAATTTGGGTTTGGTTGACGTGGTGCTTAATGGGAAAGAAATATACAGAAAAATATCAAATGTCTATTTTATAACTAAACACATCACAAAAAAAAAAAAAAAAAAAAATCTGTGAAATGAACTATAAAAAAACTGGCAGCTGTGATTGTGTCTTTTTCATTTCCAAAAACTCTATTTTACCACAAAATTACATGAAATGTCCATTACAGTATATTACTGTATATAGTATGGAAACTTACCGTTAACCAGTTAATAGGTTTTTACTGTAGCATTTTTACAGTCTTTTCAAATTAAAATTATGATCTTTTTGCAGTATACTTTATGATTAGTATGCTTCATTTTTGGTAAAATAAGTTTTACAATGTTTTATCACTTTTTTGTTAACCTATTACTTACTTATTACTGTTGTTTTTTTTTGTTGTCGTTGTTGTTTTTTCTTCTCTTTTTTTATTTACAGTTGAAGTCAAAAGTTTATAAGTTTACAGAATCTGCAAAATGTTAATTATTTTACCAAAATAGAAGGGATCATACAAAATGCATGTTTTTTTTTTTGTTTTGTTTTTTTTCTATTTGTGACCCTGGACCACAAAGGCAGTCTTAAGTTGCTGGGGTATATTTGTAGCAATAGCCAAAAATACATTGTATGGGTCAAAATTATAGATTTTTTCTTCATGTCAAAAATCATTAGGATATTAAGTAAAGATCATGTTCCATTAAGATATTTTGTAAATTTCCTAACGTAAATATATCAAAACTTCATTTTTGATAGTATGCATTGCTAAGAACTTAATTTAACAACTTTAAAGGTGATTTTCTCAATATTTGTATTTTATTGCACCCTCAGATTCCAGGTTTTTAAATAGTTGTATCTCGGCCGAATATTGTCCTATCATAACAGACCATACATCAATAGAAAGCGTATTTATTCAATTATTATTTATTCTTAACTTTCAGATGATGTATAAATCTCAATTTTGAAAAAATTGACACTTATGACTGGTTTTGTGGTCCAGGGTCACATTTAGTACTGACCTGAATAGGATATTTTCATAAAAGACATTTACATACAGTCCATAAGAGAAAATAATGTGAATTTTGATCGTTCAAAAGTTTACATACGCTTGATTCTTAATACTGTGTTGTTACCTAAATGATCCACAGTTGTGGTTTTCTTTTTTTTTTTTTTTGTTGGTTTAATGATACTTGTTTATGTTCATTGTTTGTCCTAAACAGTTAAACTGCCCATTGTTCTTCAGAACAATCCTTTAGGTCCCACAAATTATTATTATTATTATTTTTTATTAGCATTTTTGTGTATTTGAACCCTTTCCAACAATGACTGTATGATTTTGAGAGCCATCTTTTCACACTGAGGGACTCATATGCAACTATTAAAGAAGGTTCAAACGCTCACTGATGCTTCAGAAGGAAACACGATGCATTAAGAGCCAGGGGTGTAAACTTTTAAACAGAATGAAGATGTGTACATTTTTCTTATTTTGCCTGAATATCATATATTTTTTTTATGTAGTACTGCCCTTCAGAAGCTACAGAAGATACTTACATGTTTCCCAAAAGACAAAATAAGTTAAATTTGCCCTGATCTTCAAATTCAAAAACTTTCCACCCCCATGTTTCCTTCTGAAGCATCAGTGAGCGTTTGAACCTCAGTGTGAAAAGATGAATCTGAAAATCATACAGTCATTGTTGAAAAGAGTTCAAATACACAAAAATGTTGAAAAACCAAAAATTCATGAACAACTATCAATTAAAAAAAAAAAAATGACACAGCTGTGGATCATTCAGGTAAAAACATATTATGTATCTAGTGTATGTAAACTTTTGAACTCAGTCATTTTTATAAATTGAACTATTTTTTCTCTTGTAGACTATCTCTAAACATGAAATGTGAAACGTGAAATGTCTGGTCAGTACTAAACAAAAATTAACATGAATTTTGTATGATCCCTCTTATTTTGGTAAAATAACATTTTGCAGATTCTGCAAGGTGTATGTAAACTTTTGACTTCAACTGTACATAGGCACTGTTTTATATGTGTGCAGAGGTACGAATGTGGCCATGTTCTGTATTACTATATTATTGCCACATTACGCTCTATGCAGTCCAACCCTTTCCATTCACATGCTTTTTATAAGTGATGTCAGCAAGGTGGCATAAATTCTCTCAGGCTCCCAAACCTTATGTGAAAATATGGTTCCCATCTCTGTGTATCTGAGCGCATGCAGTGTCCTATTATACACCACACATTAACTCCTACTGCATATATAAAATGCTAAATATCCCTCACATTTGCCCTTTCACACTCTCTAATAGAGAACAGCAGTGTGCTGCTCACTAATGTCATTCATTCCCTCAATTAATACTGAACACTAATTATGAACATCTGCATTGAGAAACACAGTGGCTTATAATGTAACACAAAGCATGCTATCTAAAACAGAATTTTGACTTTTTTCTACTCTTATGTAGCCTGGTGTAATTTTAACAGCTGAAAATACAAACCATAGCGAGATTATCCCTTCAGATGAGAGCGGGATGCATCTGGAGCGTTATGTAACTCCGGCCACATGGTGGCAGTGTTGCGATGGTTAGTTCACGCGCTGCTTTGACAGGAGTAAGTGCTTAAAGTCTGTGGGCCACTGTTTTTGGTTAACACAGGACCTGTAGACGTTTACCAACATCACCTCAGACCTCAAGAGGGGATTTTGCTTGTATTTCACTCTTCTGGTAACGAGGTGTGACAGAATATTGGTACGTATAAACAAACTTCGCCTCACGTAAACGAGCGTACGTTATCTGTCCTTCTTCAAATGAACGTGAAGGCTGCAACTCGTCTTGCCTTATTAATTACATTCTGAATCTTTCCATTCACGACTCCCTCTGTCTATGTACCTGTCACTCCTTCCTTCAACTCCCCTGCTTGCGTTTAGCTCTCTTCGTCTTTTTTTCTCTCTCTGTCGCCATGGACACGTGTGGGTGTTGCGTATCATCTGTACTTGCTGTTTCTGTGTAATATGTTGTAGCACCCAAAACAAGAACCAGTATACTACACAAATCTTTCTTATTCCACTCTGTCTTCCTTCCGTCACTCCCTCTCTCTCCCAGTTTCTTTCTTTCTCTAAAGGTCCAGTTGCTAGGTAACAGTTAATTGTCAAGAAATAGTTACATGTGTTGCAATGTATTCTGTGATTGGCTGCTTGAAGGAAGCGTGTGAGTGAAAGAAAGAGAGAGAGAGAAAGGGGAATGAAAAAGAGAGTGGGGGAGTAAGACAGGAATAGAAAGAGTAGGTTTGTGAAATATTGAATTGCAAATGGTTTTAAAATAAACAGCTATTACTTTAAAAATAAACAGCATGTATGACATTCTCACGATTAGAAACAGCAGTTTCATACAGGAATCAATAATCTGAATATTTTTGACATGAATCCATAGATACAGAAATGAGAGGTAAGTTCAGTGACATCAGTATTTGCTCGCAGTTTGTTCATGATGCAGTGAACCAGACGTATCCAGGGCAACACCAGTGGCTGAGAAGCTCCCATTCACGTTTCATGTACATTATGTCACGAAGCAAACCTAAGCTTTCACAATTTTCATATTAACGACGTGAGATTCATATTTGGCTCACGATGACAGAAAAAAAGGAGTGTCACCATTTCCTCTCAGATTCTCGCTGCGACGTATGGAAACACACAGAGGGACTATGAGGCTTGAGATATCTCCCTTTTATTTTGTTTTTAGTCAACACCGTTTTGTACAAAGAGACAGAAGAATATATCTTAGCACTTATTTTCACACTGTGTCTGTATTCTCAATAGCTTAAGTATTGTGAAATGTCTCATTAAATTATTATTGTAGTCTTAACACATGTAATCTCTCTCTATACAAAAACAGGAAAAAGAAACCATTGTTGTCGTATTTACAGAATCTGTACAGTTCTGATTCATAAGTAACATTTAAAATAAGTGGTTAAAATACAAGAAAGACAGAATTGAAGACAACAGAGGTGTAAATTTTTGTCTTGAATTCTGGTTCTCGGATGCTATTAGAATGGCACTGTGCTCCTGGTCCAGTGGTCTAATAACGTTTTCTCATGTGGCTATAAAAAATCTTCCAGACAAAAATGTATCTCAAATTTTAAATATTTGTCTCCATATATTAAAAGGCTATGGAAAGGGGACATAATTATTTACAGCAGACATAATAGATAACCATTGCACTGTGCTCTGTTTCCTTTTCACACACGCTCACACACACACACGCGCACAGACAAATGTGCACACACAAACACCTGCGCACACTCACATACAGAGGTAATCAAGCATATGATTTCAGATTCACGTACAATCATATGTGACGTACCTTAACTGGGGAGGGCATTAAAATGACAAACCAATAAACTACTGTAGTTATAAAGAAAGAGATTAGTTCAAATGAGAATGAATGAAAAGGGAAATAAAACACTGAAATAACACCGAACACTGGCTACTATCCCTCCCATCCTTGTCCACCTATTTTATCGGCCCACCTCCCTGGTATCATCTGCTGCAAATGTCGTCTCGCACTTAACCTGTGTTTATCAAATGATATTAGCGTGCTTTTACAAGGCCACATCTTTAAAGTGAGAATCAAAGTGAAAGAGAAAACTGGAAAGCTTTTTAGGAAGAGCAAAGGCATCTGTCCCTGACAGTCACACACCCAGTCACACAATACTACTTCTACATTGTACTACTACTGAAAACTATAGGCTCGACTCTCTCCGGTACAAACACAGATCGACAGGAAATGCAGTGGTCTATATCTGTTACCATATCTATAGCTCTTAAAGCAATGCCACACTGATATCTTATGAGATATCTTTAAAGGATTAACTAAATAAAACTAAAATGAGAAAAATAGACCAAGCATAAAAAATCCTAAGGGTACTTTAAAAAAAAAAGCAAAAAGGTACCATGCAAAGAAAGGTATCGTGAGAGCAAGTGAAAAAAATCTTGTGTGACAAAATTTGCTTTACATGGACACAAGTATGGATTTTAAAAATTATATTTAACTAATGGCAGTGTTCCTGAAGAAATCTAGCAGTATCACCCAAATTTGGGATTGCCGAAGATCTTATCAATTCATTAGAATCACCACATCTATTGTACAACCCGAACCTGTATGATGCGCAGTTAATCAACATATTGCACCCACAAAGAGCAGGCATGATATCTAAATAGACATAAATGTATGAAACACTAAAGATATGGCAATAAATAAGTAAATGACATGCATGCTCATCTTAAACACAAACTCTCACACAAAGACAACTGAGTCAAAAAAGAATGTGGCAAAAAGTTAAGATAAAATTCACAAATCGATAGCTATACATCAATTATAAACCAAATATTATAAATATTGTGCTTAAAGTGGAGATCTGTTTGGCTAACAGTTCATTCACAAAGAAAATGTAGAAAGAAAATCTGCAATAAACACAACAAACTTCAAGTAAAGGATTTTATCTAAGCTGTGGGCCAAAAGTTCCAAAAAAGACAATGTCTTCAGGCTGCCCTGCCATGAGTTCATTTGTGGTTTCGAAAACGATAAAAAAGTCAAATATTTAAGACGAACCTCACATGGCTCTCACTTATCCAATTAAATGAGTTCACTGGTTTACTGATTTAGGTAATTAGGCAATTTTGTTAAATGATATGTTTGTTTTTGCCTGTGCCCATCCAAAATTCCTGAGAAATACTGGGTATTAAAACTGCAAATTAAAGTCAAATGGATAGGGGAAATAACTGGAGTCATCCCCACCATTATCATGTCTTACGTTATTAAAAAAAAAGCACTCTGACTGGCATAAACTAAAATATCTACAAAATTTCACTTCTGCTGTACAGGTGCAGTAAAGGATTGTATTAGCCTGAATAACAGTAGGGAGGATATAGAAGAAAAAAAAACGTGATGTTTGTCCATCCATTGATTTGAAACTGATTCGTTTTGCAGCAAAGTTAGATTGTTAACCATTAATGAAATTCTTAAAATATCATCTAACCAATATGGTAAAACATAAATCTGTAGAGTTACATCCTTTCTGTCTATTCACTGTACAGAGTGGAAAAAAATGAATATTTACATAAAATGCAAGTATTTGCTGAGAATCTTGCAAAACCCTACATACTGTGCACTGGCGTCTCCCTAAGGAAAGTACAGATAAGCATATTCAATTCTAACTGCATTCTAAGAAGAAACAAATCCATGACACAGTTGTTATTTTGCTGCTTGATCAAAGACTTGCTCAGAAATGGGGGACGGTGAAGAAAAAATAATAAATTAATTGAGTTTTGTTTCTGTTATAGATATCACCATACAAATGTAACACCCCACTTCTCAACTCTCAGTGTACTGTACAACGTTGTGCAAACCTCAGATATCCTATGTTCCTAGTATTAGAAGCTGTTAGAATAATACATTATCTGGTTTTGTTTAGAACCTAGTTCTCAAGATTAATACTATAAAGACATTAACCTACTTCATGTCTCCTCAATGCTGTGACTCGATCAGTGCTAATACCATTAAAAGAAAGGTTCCCGAATAATATGAATCATCCAATGACAAGTCTGTGTGCAGTGACCAGAAAGTTACCATGGCAATGTGACCTGTAATTCAGGTATTCTGTAAGTCTTGGTAAGGCACATAACGTGCTGTGTATTAAACCAATATTGTCCTAACAAACGAAACACTATAAAATAAGGTGATAATACATTTCCTTCACAATGATATCTCAAGTACAGCTGAAGTACTTTGCAAATCATGCCTTGTACACACATTTTACGGCACTCCATACTGGTAAAATAAACTTGAATAACCAATAATAAAGAACCTTTATGGAATCCAAGTTTGTCTACAACTCAATTAACAATCAAATAAGCTCAGTTGACAAATCAAAAAAGCCTCCCGCGGAGTGGTTTGTTAACTAAGAACTGAAACTACAGTACAAATATATAACAGCATTAAACATCCAGAAACCAAGCCCAAATGGAACATCATAAACATTGTAATAATATATAATAATATTATTATCAAGAACATTATTAATACAATTATTGTAAGTTTTACCCTGTTGCTTAAAAAGAGTAACTGATTTCCATCCACAATTGTACAAAGGATTGTACACTGTTGTCTCCATCTGGATTGGCCGCTATTTTGATGTTAGGAGCAGGGAAATAGTGGGATATACAAAAAAAAAAAAAAAACAAGAGAATAAAAGAGAGGAATAAACCGATTTTCCCCCTAATCTCAACTTTTTCGACAGTGGGCAGGTCCCCTCTTTCTATATACATACGTATGCTTGGCAGCGCGTGATCCGCATAACTTAATGAAAGCATGAGTCAGTTCCTCACACGCGGTTTCCTCCTCATTTTGTGAGCATGAAGGAACTAATTACACACTGCCTTTTCAGTTTTCTCTCAGTCATCGTTCCGCATGTCCATTGGCTTCTCTTCTGCGTTTCTGTTTCCGACTACCTTCTTCAGACATCAGACTCTATACTGGAAAGCTTCTCGTAAACGTGTCCATTGCTCGAGCCATTAAACGGTCTCTGTCCTTGACCCATTCCTAACCCATCCCTTGCTGACAGCAGCTTGTTGTTGCTAGGTCCTCCACCGTGGTGGTTGCCAAGAGGCCCGCCCAGACATAGCTCCTTGGGGAACCGAGGGGCCACATTGGACAGCACCCCAGAAGTTGCGGAGGCAGGCAAATAGGAAGTCACTCCCATGGAGCCCCGGAAGTCAGCCCGACTGTTGTTGAGGAGCTGTTGCTGCTGCTGCTGTTGTGGCGTCTGTTGCTGCTGCGGCTGTGCCTGCTGCTTTTTGATGTAGTATGATTTGGCGCCGTGTAATAGACACTGGTCGTCGCCGAAGGTTGGGATGAATGGGTTCTGGTTCACCTTATCTGGGTAGAGAGATTTAGACAAGGAGTAAGTCCCGACCCCTCGGGTACCGCCCACACCTCCTCCCATCATGCCTCTATCCCTGTCCCTCATGTCTCTCTCACCCACGGAGCGACGGTGCAACCCACCTTCACCCCCACGGAATAAGCTAAATGATGAACCCCCGCCCTTCCCTCTGTCCCCGAAATATGATGTCTCCCGCTCCCCTCCCGCATACTGCTCAAACATCTGGGCGTAGGGGCTCGTGCCCTCCATGTAGCGGTCTTTGTCTTTTAGGCTCACGCTTCGGGGCGGAGGAAGCATAGACGCTCCGCCACTGCCTCCAAACCCACCCATCCTGCCCGCCCCTTCCTTCTGCAGCTCTACAAATGTGTCATAAGAGTGCTGCCTGCGCAAAACCTTACCACCTGGGCCAAATTTCCGCCTCTGTACCTGGGTTTGGGCCCCTGTGCCTCCCCCTCCCTTTCCGCTCTCCAGAGGGTGCTTGCCCCCAGTTTGATCCAAGAGGAGGTGGTTGTCCTCACTGATGTCATACAAGTTGCCCGGTTTCTTGCACGAGTCACACCGCTTGCAGGTGGCTGAACTAGGCCGGCTTGAGATTTGTCCACTCCCTCCTCCGGTTCCCCCAACTCCCCCAGCAGCCGGATAGCCCCCAGCCCCGCCTCCCCCATGCATGCAAACTGGCTTGCTGCCTCCGCTTCCAACCCCTCCACTGTGGCAATTGCGGCATTCCCAATCCCCTCCAGCCAACCCTCCCACCCCTCCGATGCCCTTTTCCCAGCATGCATGGCCCTGTTGCCCAGGCGATCCTCCTCCCATTCCACCCTTACATTCTGTCTTCTTGGATTTACCTTTCAGGAAATCTTCCATGGGAACCAAACTAGTGCACGCTCCCCCAGCACCACCGCTACTAACTACTCCACCACAACCGCCTCCACCCAGTCCCACTCCTCCACCCATTCCTGGAGCATCACTTAAATCCAAATGCTCCCATGGGGATGCCCCTTCCTTGGCTCGAAACTGGTCCACATAGAAGTCCCTCAAATTCTCTTTGTCTCTGAATAGATAGGAGGTGCTGCCTCTCTGGCTCTTACGCTCCACGGGTGGGGTGGCTGAGCGGTGTGCTTGTGTTGCTGGATGATGGTGGTGATGATGATGGTGGATTGTGTGGTGCGGACGTCTCCTGAAGCCAAGCTCAATCTCATCCTGCTCGCGGCGAGACTTGGCAGAAGCGGGTCTCTTTTTTAGGCTGTCCCTGTACTGCTTGCGCCGCTTGCCGTGCCCTTCGAGGTTCCCATAGGTCACGGTGTGAGTGGAAATATCAGACACGTCGGATCGAATGTTTCCGTCGTCCCCTCCTGATCCCACCCCACCTCCCCCGCAGTACCTGTCGTGTCCTGCAATAAACCCTGAACTGGATGCCCCACCCTTGAAGGAGAACTTTCCGTATAGATCTGGCAGGCCGGACTTGAAGCTTGACTGGGTCGGGTGACCCGCAATCAGGTCAAACTTCTCCCTGTTCCGATGTGTCAGCGACTGCCGTGGCTGGGTGGTGAAGATGGGCGCTACCCCTCCCCCTAAGCTGTCACAATCGTACCCACCCTCCAATGAACTGGCACTCCCTAAGCTACGAGGTCGGTTAGGCAGGGGACCCGACATACCGAGAGCCAGTTCGGATCCCGTGCCCCCATGGTGGTGTAGGTAATGATCCTGGTACAGGTTGCTGTCCTTCAGATGCAAATTCCCAAAAGTCCTCTCCACCTCGCTTACATAGTCGCTGAACATGTTGTCCTCTGGCAGGTACGGTGGAGGCTTGCAGTCTGAGTGGCCTGCTAGGCTGCGCCGGTGTTCACTGATGTCATAAACGGCTGACTCACGATGGCTGTAGTCCAGTGCGCTGCGAGGTGAACCATTGACCCCAGGCACAGAGGTCATGTTTTTGGCAGTACGCAACAAACGGAGAATGTTGGAGTGGGTGTTGTTCATGTTCATGTTCATAGTGGCTGATGGTGAGTTAAGGGCTGATTTGTTCTCTTCAATCTGAACTCCATGGATGCAACTGTAGATGCCCTGTTGGACAGATAAAATAAGAGAAAGCAAAAACAAAGAAAAGGAGAAGGAACAAACAATGTGGGATTAGATTATTGTTTAATTGAAAGTTTAATTAGCAGAAAACATTTTCACAAGTCTAATGCCAAGTTCATGTACAATCTCAAGGCTTAGCCTTTTTTGAAATCCCTTCAAGTCAAATCTCTTAGTTTCTATAGATCTTATGTTTTTAAATTGTATTATAATCACTGATCTGACAGGCTTATTAATTTTATAAAGCCTGCTGGAAAACTATTAGTTACACATAAAAAAATACTTCTAGGAATTTCCTTTTTACCATGTGTAAAAATGTATTAAGTTTATTCACCATTGTCTTTTACCTTTTGACATTACACAGTACAAGAGCAGAGAAAGAAAAATGAGGGAGCCAGAAAGAGATAAAAGGAGATAGGAAAATAAAACAAAATATGTTCAAGAAAGAGAAACGGCAGGGGCGATCAAGGTTCTGATTAATGATGACATGGTGACAGGGTTGCAGTAACTCTGTGGTTTTGACTGCCTATCAATGTCTTCAATCAATGTGATTAAAATTCAGCTGACACGACTGTGTCTACTCCTCTGTGTCTCTCCTTCATCACTGCCGTGACAAATTAATTACACAATATTCTAATAAACCTCTCCAGCTCATTCACCAGTGATGCAGATTTACTGCATTTTAATCCATTTATCTATGTAGTTTTGGCTGTATTTTATCAAACTCATTTCTTAATTGCAAATGTGTTATTGTATAACTGGCTAGAAGTAGAATTACTTAATTATCTTTTAAACTGCTGGGTGCTTCCATTTATATCCAAACCTATAAATGTTGTGATGCCCTATAACGGAATGTCTTCTATTTATATATATATATATATATATATATATATATAAATCATGACAACCATTTCATAACAAATAATACACGAAACATGTGGAACAAATAGAATTCTCTTCAAAACATTTCAAAGGCTAAAGGTTACTCTTCTACTGGCGATCCATCCCTCTAGTGAGGCAACATGTCAGAAATGTTTCCTGTCTCGCTCTTAGTCACGCTTAGTGTCTGTCCATTCTTGTGTATTTTTTTCTCTCTTCTCTTTATTTTCTTCTTATCTTCTCTACCTTCTGTCTTTTTTTAACTCCGGTCATCCTTCCCACTGTGACTCTTATTCTCATTCATCTCCTGACCCTTCAATCCGGAACATATTCTCCGTTCAGTGTTATCTCATTTCTCTTTCACTTTCCTTCTTTGTCTTGAGAGGTGCCTTTCTCTCCCATTTTGTATGTTGCTTCTTTTTTCCTCTATATTCATTTTAGATGATTCTTACCCCCACCACAGCAACACTGATTTAGCTAGTGTTCAAACACGTATCTACATCTTAAAGGCAAATATATCTAGTAAGAAAATCGTTTTTCTTGTAGCTGAGGAAACTGGTCATGCCCTTGTGGCTAACAGGCTAATACAGCAATCGCTTATCCTTTCAACCCTGATAATTTGTGAACCCAGGTAAACCTAAGTTTAGGTCTGAGTCACTTGCCAGTTTGGTCACATAAACTGATATTCACTCTCTCTGTGCTCATCCCCGTCATTATGTGGGTCATGGCACCACTCCAAATCTTGGAGTGCTTGAGGCATGATTTGATGCCCAAATATCTAGAATGAAAGGCTGCTGCTTTGCCGTTACCTCAAGATCAGGAGTCTGATTTATAATGTTGCATAGGTGCAAAATGGGCATTGAAAAGTATGCTCACCCTTTCCCGTAATACATCAGAATGAAAAAAAGATTAGCAATCTCTCCTAATCTCCAAAGCTTCGAAAAACTCAATAAGCTGTTGGCTCTAAAATAGTAGTTCAGACAACATTGGTGGTTGTTTCCCTGCAGATCAAAGGTTCAAAAATCAACCTGCTACTTACCCTGCTGATGGAGAAGGTGACGCCGGGCTTGCCCGAGCACACACCCATGAAGCAGAATCGCAGTTGCCAGTAGAAGAGGTGCTCTGCGATGAATGTGATAAGGGACAGGGCCATTGCAGCTCCCAGCATGTAGAACACACCTGCCATGTTGTCTACATCCAGCTGACTGCTCATCACCTCATTTTTCTCATTGTGGCAGATGCCAGTCAGCCACAGGGCCTCGAGTTCCTCCATCTCACCTACAAAGAAGGAGAAAAAAGGTTGCACTTTCTAGCATTTGAATGTGGGTTAGAACAAGAGTGATTGTTTGTGCATCTTTGAATTTTTACTTTCCGCCTCTCCAGCTGTGTGTTTTGTGCATCTGTGGGCTTCGAGTGCTCTCGAGCTTTACTGTTAGCAGACGTGTCTGTTCACGTTTGTCTATCTGTGACAATTTCAGTGCGTTTCAGTGCTGCGTTTATTTAGAGCCCCCACAAAACTGTGCACAGTAAACAAATTACGGCCCCTGTGAAGTGTAACATTTGTCATGACGGATTAATCCAACTCGTACACACTGCCGCTCTCTTCACATTAATGATTGCTTATGGGAGTCACTTGAGATTTGGTTCCCAGCTCTAATAAGGACCCTGAGGGGCCTGACAGCCCGCATAGGAAGGAAAGGATCAAACTCCAAAACGCCATTCGGTGTTCTGCAGGTCTGTCTTTAGGGACAAATGCAGATATACACAAAAAATATAGTATCTTAAAGTATTAATATCCCTTCAATTTTTTTTCACATTTTGTTGTGTTGCTGCCTAATGTTAAACTGCTTTAAATATTTTTTTCCTACATCAGTCTACACTCCATACACTGTAATGGCAAAGCAAAAAACAGGTTTTTAACATCTTTGCAAATAAAAAACTTAAATCATTCCACTGCATAAGTATTCATCTAGGACAGTTGAAATATAGCTCTGGAGCAGTCATATTGCTTGTAAATGTTACTACACTTCGAGTGAAGTTAACCTGTGGCAAATTCAATTGAATGGGTATGATAAGGAAAGGCACACACATCTTAATAAAAGGTCTGACAGCTGAAAATGCATATCAGGCCAAAAACCCTGAGGTCAAAAAAACTGCCTGTAGGAATTAGAAAAAGGATTTCATCAAGCCACACATTGAGGGAAGAGTTCAGGAAAACATATGCTGTATTGAAGTTTCACAGAAGCATGTAGTCTCCATTACCCTTAATGGAAGAAGTCTGAAACAACCAGGACTCTTCTTAGAGCTGGCCTCCTGGCCAAACTGAGCAATTGTTGGAGAAGTTACTTTGGTTAGACTGGTGACGAAGAATCTAATGGTCATTCTAGTTGAGCTCCATGATTAGCTCAATTCTACAGAAGGACAAACATCACTGTAACACTCCACCAGACCGGTCTTTATGGTGGTGTGGTCAAACTCAATTATCTCCTCAGTGAAGACACATGAAAATACATTTGGACCCTCAGACTATGAGAAACAAGATTCTCTGGTCTCAGATCCTCAATTCTAAGCATCATGTTTTAAGGAAACCAGGCACTGCTTGTCACATGCAGGGTACCATCCCAAAAGTAAAGTGTGGTGGTAGCAGCGTCATGCAGTGGGTTTGTTTTTCAGCGGCAGGGACTGAAGGACTTGTCAGAGTAGAAGGAAAGCTCAATGCACCAAAATTTTACGTGTAAGTTGTGACAATTTTGTTTTTGTTTTGTCATTTTGGTGGGTGAAGTGTAGACTGATGTGGGAAAAAAGTAATTTAAGCAGTTTAACATAAGGCAGCAACATAAAACATTAAAAAAAAGGGGGTATGAATACTTTCGCAAGGCATTGTACTTTTTCCTCATTCTCAAAAATTCTCACACACACATGCAAAAGGAGCCATACATTCTGTGGCTGCAGTCCTATGCCACACTGGGAACTGCAGTCGGTGACTTCAGCCTTCGAATCCGTCAAAAACTCTACACCTATGTGAGGGTGAATGTGTGCGCGGGTGTTCACATGCTGTGCCGGTGCATTCATGTGTACCTACATGTATATGTCACACAGTTGATGCCTTCCCAGTGTACTTTTGAGATAACGCAAGCGCCCCCTTGACACTTGCAAATAGGACTCTATTCCTGCTCCTGGATCATATGCTGGCTTATATAACAACATGTGATACACCCAACCGTACCTTGCCGATTCCATACTGCTGTCAGAGTACCAAACCAAGGTGCACTGC
This sequence comes from Cirrhinus molitorella, assembly GCA_033026305.1. NCBI lineage: Eukaryota > Metazoa > Chordata > Actinopteri > Cypriniformes > Cyprinidae > Cirrhinus > Cirrhinus molitorella. Next base: position 32,834,866 of record CM065120.1, read on the forward strand.
CTGCTTGTCAATATGCATGTGAACACTCACCTAATCTAACATGTCATGCTTGCATGACACACCCGTGCATGCATGAGGAATCATTAAGTAGGGGATATATATTATAGAAATGTGTCTACAAGCAAATCTGTAAGAATTTGCCCTTATACAGTATCTATGAGATCTCCTTACAAAATGTCATCCTAAGTGTCTAAAATTGTTAACACTGTTTATGTGTGTGGGGGTGCATAGGGCATGTTCTGCATGTGTCTTTGGATGTGTTCCAAACAGCTTGTCATCTCAGATGCTGTTTGGGGAAGAGAGGATGATTTCTAGAAATGGCCCCTGGATCTGGATCACTAGGAAAGCACTTAAATCAAACTGAATAAGAAATGTGGAGATAAAGACTTTTCACTGCTGTACGTCTATTGCTGGTTACAGTTCGGCTATTATAGTTTCATATTTTCACATTTTCCCCTCCATATTTAATGCAACTATTTTCCTTTTTTCTTAAATAGTAATCATAAACACAAAGTCGTATCCATTTTGCGAATAGACTGATTTGAAAGAAAATCACCTGTGTAAACTACAGTAATTTATATTACTACAGAGCATATAATGAGATGAATCCTTGATTTGGTGGGTACATGAATTCAGTATTAGCTTAATTATGCTTTAACAGAATGTGAATCTCACACAAAGGAAGCTTTGAAAAACAGGATGCCATATTTTCACACATCTAATGCCATTTTGTGTGGCATGCTTGTTGGCGTTCTAACAGACAGTGTAGGCACTTGTCATCTCTTGCCAGGTATTCTTCAAAACTGTTTGCCTTGAGGGCACATTGAGAATCATTTAAAGAAGAAGTGAATGAAGTAAACATCTCAAGCTGTGAATTTTTTACACATTCGCGCCACTTTTGTCAACAGCATTTTGTCGCAAAAACCTGTCTTATTCACTAACCACCCACAAATCATTTTACCAAGGCACTGTCTGCTATCTTTTATAGCCTTGGATTGTGCAATCCACATAGTTGACTTTTTAGGTTTGTCTGCAGGGTTACCAGACTTGCACAATTTTTTTTTATTTATTTTTTTGAATGAATCAAATCCTAAAAGACTGCAGACAATGCAAATTCATTCTTAGTGAATTTCCCCTAAATATCTTTAATCTTAAACAAATTATTGCAGATTATAACTTGGTTGCTAATTCATCACAATCCAATGATGTAACAATCTGGAAAAAAAGGAAATAAATCAGACAGTCTTTACCATCTCCAAAGAGCTGCAGAATGGCGAGGTCCACTGCCCTCTTCCAGCCTGAGTCTTTCTGAATGGCAATGCCATACCCTGTAGTAGCAAAGATATAACCGCTGCCGATGGTCACCAATTTACAGCCCTCATCACGTCCGGCCATGTAGTTCAAGACCGCTGCATCATAGATGAATGCATCCAATTTACTACACAGGGGGAGGGAAAGGAGTCATTTGTTTGAGTTTTGGCAAACATTGTCAGACATTTAAACTTTGGCAAACCAGTATTATTTTAGTATTACTGATATACTAATAACTTTTTGTTCATTGTTTTATTAGTTTTAGAATTTGTCTGTCTGTGTGTAGTTTTATTCAGTTATTTATTATTGATTTATTTAGTTATTTTAGTCTTTCAACTTTAAACAAAATTCATATTGTTGCCTTGATAACTAGCTGAAATTTAAAAAAATCTTTTAAGTATATATTTTTATTAATTTCAGTTAATGCTTATTTTATTTTAAATAGATTTACGTTTATTTAATTAAAATAATTATTTTTATTTATTTAACAATAAGCATTTTATTTATTTATTGTTTGTTTGTTAGCAGGAAATAAACAGTTACATATTATTGGTTAAAAAAGACACATTTCCTGGACTCTGTGTGTTGGATGTTAGGGTTAACCAGACATTAGGACATAATTTAAATAGCATTTTATTTATTTATTAAAATTTTTTTTTTGCACTATTATGCATTTTTATGAGCTCATCTTAAGTGATAGACTTCAGGGAATGTGTACTTTTAAAAATGTAATTGTCAAACTGAAAGACCATTTCAAATCAACTTAAGAAGTGAAAAAGGTATTTAAAATGTTGCAAAATTTAAAAGAAAAGATGACTTGCTGCAAGATATGTCTGTTGTTAACAAAAAAAGCCCATAGTACTTTATCACAAGGTCTCATTAGTTAATGTTAAAGCATCCTATAAGCATTACATGAAAAATACATTTATTACAGTATTCATATATCATATATTCTTATTGTTATGAAAATACAACCGTTCATTGTTAGCTCATGCTTTGGTCCATTAAATAATATAAACAGTTACAACTTTATTAGTGAATGTTGAAATGAAGAGTTACTAAGATGCTTCAGAATTATTGTTCATTGTTAGTTAAATGAAATGAAAGTTCATAGTTTAAATCCGACTGCTCTTTTTTTTTTTCTGTTAACTTTATCCTGGTTTAGTTAGTCTAACATGACAGTCATATCTATGAAAGCCCGTTTTTGCCACTGAATTAAAAATAATGGTTATTTTGGACTGGAATGGACTTTTTTTTTCCTCAGAATTGAGATATATGTGACCCTGGACCACAAAACGAGTCCTAAGTAGCATGGGTATATTTGTAGCAATAGCTAACAAAATTATCAATTTTTCTTTTATGCCAAAAATCATTAGCATATTAAGTAAAGATCATGTTGCATGTAAATATTTATATTGTATATTTCCTACCAAACTTTCCTACCAAATACAAACTTTCTCGCAAATGCTAGTTTGCATCTCGCTATTCTGACTTTTTTTCTCATAATTCTGCCCTTTTTTTAGGATTGTGAGATGGAGAGAGGAAAAAAAGACTCGCTACTGCATGTTATATCTTGCGTCTGTATCTCACAATTCTAAGACAAAAAGTCAGAATTGTGGGATGTAAGTTCACAATTGTGAGACAAATACTGAATGCCCCTTTAAAATGTCAACTATTAGTACTGAAAATAAAGGACTGCAGAAGCCAGTCACACATCGAATCAGCCTTTTACCAATCAGCATCTCCAAACAAAGTCCCTCCAGGATGCCTCATTTTGATGCTATTATCAATCCAGAGTTCATCCACCCACCCACTTACTCACACACTGTACTTACTGCTGTCCTACAAGCTTTTCATCTCCCTGTCTACCCACCCTTTATGTTCTTTTCATGCAGATATCATCTCTCTCTTATTTCGTTCTCACCCCGTCTTCAGGCTGTGAAGGGCCTCGTTTACGTTCTTCTGGTGGAAGCTGGTCATATACGTGTGCATCTCTTTGTAGTTGTTCCTTATGTTTCTCTCTGTGCTGCCATTGGGCACAGTACCAAAGCGGAATGGAGGGGAGAAGTCATTCGGGTGTTGAAACTAGATAAGAGAGAAAAAGAGAGAGAAATATATATATATAACTCAGCAGTGTCCACATTGTCAATGAACACTCAAGGGACAAAGTGTGCAGAGAGGTGTCATTTCAAAAACCTTTAAAAGATACAACAGATCTTTTTTTCCCCACCATTCATAATAGAACTATTTCCAGTGTAAACACACAGACGATGTTCTCTAGACACTCAAAGCTTCGCTAGACATAAAAAGTAAAGCATGACTTAGAGTAAAAAACAAAATCTCACCACATCAATTATTAAACAAGCTACAGCACCCTCTCAGAGTCAAATCTTGTTTTCGGTTTCATAGCGGTTGGATAATTCACATTAACCCATTTTTTCCATGCAAAGATGACATGAAAAAAACAACAAATTACCACAAAACCAGTCAGCATGTGGTTGCCCAAATATGTCACCAGTTGTTGGAGGATCATAAACAGTAGTGTAATGATGTCACATGCAACACTGCAGAGTAATCATGCAAAAAATATTCACTGTTAAAAGGACAGTTCACCCAAAAATGAATTAATAATAAATGATGTCATTAATTACTCACCCTAATGCTGTTCTAAACACGTATGACCTTTGTTTACCTTAAGAATACAAATTAAGATTTTTGTTTTTTTTATGAAATCAAAGAGCATTCTGACCCTGCTTTGACTGCAATGCCCAGAAAGGTATTAAGGACATCATGAATATAGTCTGTGAGACATTAGTGGTTCAGTCGTAATTTTATGAAGCTGTGAGAATACTTATTGTATGCAAAGAAAACAAAAAGCAGGGTTCCCACTCAAAGCCAAATGTCAAATTCCCTGACTTTTACTGACTAAAAAGCTGAAAACAATTCCATGAGCTATGATGAACAGATCCATCCATTTTCAAGCTTTATTTACTTGTTTACAGACGTTTTTAGCACAAAACTATGAAGCCCGTTTCTGCCACTAAATAAAAAAAAAAAAATATATATATATATATATATATATATATATATTTTAAGATAAAACTAGATTTTTTTCTTGCAATTGCAAGTTTGTATCTTGCAATTGACTTTTTTTTTCTTAGAATTGTGAGATATAAACTCATTTCTGAGAGAAAAAATACTGTTCACAGAATTGCAAGTTTATATCACACAATTCTGACTTAACTCTCATTTGCGAGTTTGTATCATGCAATTCTGACCTTATTACTTGCAATTATCTCACTTTTTATCTCACAATTCCGACTTTATTTCTTAGAATTGAGAGTTTATCTCACAATTATGACTTTATAACTCACAATTGCGAGTTTATATCTCACAATTGTGAGGGGAAAAAAAGTCAGAATTGCGAGTTTGTATCGTCCAATTGTGAGAAAAAAAGTCACAATAACCTTTTATTTTTTATTTAGGGGCAGAAACAGTTTTTTCTGTATTATTTCTACAGAAATTAGTTTATGGTTAACACTCTAAAGGATTTTCTGTTTGTAATTAAGTTCATCATTCAGTTTTTTTTAATCTCTTCACATTTAGTTTTTTCTTTTCACACCCAGTCCTTGAAGTGGTCAAAGCTCTTGAAATGTACATTTTCCTGGCATGTTTGCCTCAGTTATCAGGTACAGCCTGGTGATGGCATTTGACTTAAGCGATTGCCAGTTGATGAGCGGGAAGAGAATAAAATGGCGCTGAAAAACAGCCTAACCATAAAAATAGTCAAAACGTGTGAAACAATGTGATTTAAAAAAAAAAAAATTGGTATAGAAAAATTACATTTTGATACATGGAAACCAAAATTTAAAGCAACAAACAAAAATCCCTGATATTCCATGACTTAGACCAAAACATATAAAATTCCCTGACTTTCAATGTCTGGAATAGACCTTTTAAAATTCCATGATATTCCAGAAATTCCATGACCCGTGGGAACACTGAAAAAGGTTTACAGGTTTGGAACAACATGAGGGTAATTAATGACAGAATTTTCATTTTTGGGTGAACTATCCTTTTAAGACCTTTTAAGTAGGAATTGTTTTCTATAAATTCCTTTTAAAACCATAATTTCCACACAGGTTTCACCAAATTCATTTCATTGGTTAAGCCAGAAGTTGATGTGTCAGATTGCTTAAGCAAACAAAGCAACATATTTAAAACGCCAGAGCCTCAGAAAAAACACAAATGGCTTACTTATAGCTAAAAACTGAGAGAGAAGAACATTTTATAACATCAAAAAAATTACACAGTTCACCTTAAATATTGCATCATTTATCGGCTTGTCTGTGCGAATTAACCTTAGCTGTTAAGCACCAAGGATAAAGTGAGTTTGGTGTATCGAGTCAAGTCACGTTCAGTTCAAGGCGGTCTTTGGGAAAAAAAAAATCTTTTTATGTCCTGGAGGTGGAATAGATCTAATCTTTTGACAGTAGGATAAATGAGATCAATAAGAACTCTAATTTTAATAACAGTTTTCAGATGCTCAAGCTTCGCTTTTTGCACATACTGTTGAATTTGACGAATAAACCCTGTTACCTTTTTATCACTCAGGCCAGTCACCTGGTCCACATATTCCTCTTGAATCATGAATGCGGCCAGGTTGGCAGTGTAGCTGGCAAGGAAAATCACAGCGAAGAAGGCCCAGACCGAGACCATGATCTTGCTAGTAGTGCCTTTGGGATTCTGTACGGGCACAGAGTTATTGAAGACCAAACCCCAAAGTAGCCAAATAGCTTTTCCGATAGTGAAGGAGGGACCGCCAGGCTCTGATGGTGTGTAAAGAGGTAGAGAAATTGAAATAGAGAGTTATTACATTATAATTTGATAAGAATAAGAGGGGAGTAAAGGGCAGAGGAAGAAAATCCATAATAAATAGCCATAAATTAACTATTCAGTTTTGATTTCAATCAAAATAATCAATAATGTTCAGAGAAGCAGTACATTGCTGAGCATGAAATCAAGCAATACAACATGGAAAGATGGATATACTGGACAAAACCTAAAAGACGACACTGCATGTATATATAAAACATATATGAAGAGTTTGGTTCCAAAATGCGATAAACGTCATTAAAAAAAAAATCAGTATTGTATCTGGTCGGTATTGAAAAGTCTATTTTTTATTTTACAGAAAATGCGATATCCGCCGTGTTATTCTGTCATGCTTTCTATCACAGGGCACCATTCCATGCATTGTAAACAGTAAAGGCAGTGCTTTGAATACACCGGCATCCTAGTTTTCCTCATCTACTTTGTACTTTGTGATAAAAAAACAAACAACAAAAAAATAATAATAATTTTGACTGTATTGATGAACCTATGGTGGTTTCTGCGGTGGGGAAGAAAATAAGCCATCAAAGCCATTGCGATGAAATAAGATGAGTGACAGCTTTTAGTGATTTTTAGGGGAGTTTGTAAATGAGATATTGATTTAATACAACAGTTAATTAAACAAGAAGTTAATATTAAGTGACTTACTTCGTCTGACTCTTAACACTGTTGCCTGATTTTGCTCTATTTCTTTGTGAAAAATAGTTTGAAACAAAGTCACAACTGAGCCGCTGCGCATCTACATTCAAACAGCGTGTTTGGTTTATGAATGAACGTGCGTTTTTTTTTTTTAAATGAATCTACTCAATGATTAAATTTCCAATTCATTAAGACAGTCACTTGCTTTATTCCCGAATGAATCAGCCGTTCAAACGAATCAAATGAATGATACGATTCAGTAATGAAATAAGTGACTTGACCACCTACTGGCAGTTTTAGTTTAATTTTTTTAAAGTATCTTTTCAGTTATTTAAATCATTTAGTATTTCTTTATTCATTGCCACCTTTTGTGTTCTTCTGTGCCACCTCTTTAGTACAAATTCATTTTGTTAATACTGATTTAATTTGGTTGGTAACTCATTCTGTTGTTTTAATTAGAAATGTTAAAAGCTTATAAAATATAGTTCTTTAAAAATTTGACATAAAAGATGACATACTTTTAAGTTAGAAAAATGCCATTACAAAGGTAAAAAAATAAATTCCCATTTAATTCACTCTAAGAAGTCAAATATAACACCTCGTAATGGGAAGGCTTATTTTTTCAGATTTTTTGATTATTGATTACAAGGTGCTTCTAAAATTGGGGAATTAGTTTTTAGAATAAATCTTTGAAAATAAAAATCTGGATTTTAATTTTTAATGTTATTATAATCTAAAGATGCTATGTGAAACCTTGAAACAGAAAATACTGTTTTTTTATCTTGCCACTTTCTTGGTAAAGAAAAGTTCAAAAATGGATTTATAGCATATATATATATATACACTACCGTTCAAAAGTTTGGGGTCAGTAAATGTTTATTCATTCTTTTTTTTTTTAAAGAAATTAATAAATTGTTACATTAATAAAAAGTGACATAATAGATTTACATTGCTAGAAAAGATTTATAGTTTGAATAAATTATGTTATTGAAAGAAAAAAATACAGGTTCAAAAAAAAACAAAAAAACATTGGCAGCACAACTGTTTCCAAAACTGATAATTCTACTAATAATTCAGAATATCAGAATGATTTCTGAGAGATCATGTGACACTTAAGCCTGGGAAACTGAGTAACAGCTGATGAAAAATCACAGGAATAAATTATATTTTAAAGTATATGAAAATAAAAACCATTATTTTCTATTGTAATAACATTTTGTAATATTAGTTTATTTTCTGTATTTTTGATCAAATAAATGCAGCCTTGACTTCATTAAAAAAAATTTGCAAGTCTTACTGACCCCAAACTTTTGAACGGTATATATATATATACACACACACTATGTTTTTGAACAGTACGATTTTTTGTTTTAAAAGAAGTAGTCTCTTCTGCTCACCAACCCTGCATTTACTTGATCCAAAGTACAGCAAAAACAGTCAAATTTAGCAAAAATCACCCAAAGATCAGCATTTATCTGAAATAAAAAGCTTTTTGTAACATTATACACTATACCATTCAAAAGCTTGGAGTCAGTGTGTGTGTATATATATAAAACTATATAATAGTTTTATTTAGCAAGGATGCTTTAAATTGATCAAAGTGATGATAAGGACATTTATAATGTTACAAAAGATTTCTGTTTCAAATACACACAAAAAGTAAAGTACATTTTAAAATATATTCAAATAGAAAAAAGTTATTTTAAATAGCAAAAATATAAAAAAAAATGTACTGTTTTTGCTGTACTTTGGATCAAATAAATGCAGGCTTGGTGAGCAGAAGAGGCGACTTTAAAAAAACATGTAACCGTTTAAAACTTTTGACAGGTAGCGTAAATATCTAAATGAAAAACCATACATGAATCAAGTTGAAAGCATAGGTATGAACAGAAATATATTATATTAAACAAAAAATATTATATTGTAATGTAATAAAATACAGTGAATGTAATTATATCAATATTTAGATAGTTAAAAATGATAACAAAACAATATATACCAAATGTATAATGCTGTTATGTATAAAGGCTATAGATTTGTGTGTGTGTCTGTCTGTGTTTATGAAAGCGTGTGTGCACACCTCGTCCATCTGCCAAGCAGCGATTATAGCCAACAGGACTGAAGTACTCAAAAACGAAAACAGCCACAGCTGAAACTATCAACAGCATAACGAACATCATTACCCAGACATCAGCGCTGAAGGGCTCTGAGAGCAAAAAAAAGAAGGGAAAAGAAATTATTAATGAAGAGTGCACTTGAATTGGGAATTTTTTCTTGAATGCCATTACAGTGTGTATTTAGCGCTTACCTAAAAAGGCAGAAGGCGACACTGTGCCATTGCTACGAGAGACCATGACACTAATTCCAGTCTCTATGAAGGGCACAGAGAAGTCAATGACCTCTGACCTCTCTTCATTAATGGTCAGGGACCCCACTGCCATGTGCGCATTCTTCAGCACCACCTAGAAATAAGGAAAAGGGGTTATACTGAGTTATACCGAACATGAACTAGTCTAGGCATGCCGCGCTAGTGTAAAAAGAAAAAAGGTGAAAGACGGATAAAATGGGAACTAGTGGATGAAAAACCATGAAGGCAATAAACAAGACTATGAGACCAAGGAAGCCAGAAATCAGGTTACTTCATACAGTGGGTCGCAGTAGCTTTTAATAGCCATTTCTCCTTCTTTTCAACCTTTCTCTAATCACCACTTCCCCAAACCCATCACTTGTCCAGGTATATGTAGAGTTACATATAAGGGGCCTCCAGTGATATAGGAAAATGGGACAAAACAGAGTTAATAAGGTGAATGTATGCTACAGAAAGGCTTTGACTACTCAAGGGGCCACAAAGCCGGATCTCTTTTGCCTCAAGGGCCACACTCCTAATTTTTATAGTGCCTCTGTTATATTAATAAGGCTACTGTGTGTTATACACTTGCACAAACATGTACCAAACTAAATCACTCCCATTATAATCAATGAAGCTGTACTGTAAGCACTCATCTGTGGCACAGTTTGCAGAGTGGACTATAGATTTCCGTTTGGTGTCGGATTTTTTAAATTGCACTGTGGATTTACCATGGTAACATGCGGGCCGCAAGAATGCCCTGCGGGCTGCATGTTGAGTAGTGCTATTCCATATCCTATTTTCTTTCTCAAAATATGAGACTGTGTTTTGCATATTTGCTTGCTTGCGTGTGTGTTGCGTTATAGCATCTATCACTGAACACAAGCATGTCTTGGAGCATCAGATCTCGTAAAGACATTAAGTAAACACAAAGCAAGCTACTAAGAGTCTGCGGCTCCAAATGTGGTGGAGTTCTCAAAGTATTCATATGACTAGGACCGAAAGGGAACTGCATAACATCCATTCCAACTGTGGATTTACATATGATCCGGTAACTCATATTATTTCTCATCTGAATTAATGCACCAGCTGTATTTTCCCCTGGGCTTGTGCAAACTCACTTGCTCACATTTTCTCTCTCTTTCATCTGTTCTTGTCATGAGAGATACTTTTCAGATTTTCATTTTTGGAAAATAATATATAATCAGAAATCCATAGATGCTCCAGAACTGTCCGAGCGGTTATTATGGCTAACTAAAACTAAAACCATAAAAAGAGAAAATATTGTTCTTACTTAAAATAAGATAATGGTAACACTTTACAATAAGATGTCTTTTGTTAACATGAATAAACTGTTTATTAATCTTTGTTAATGTTAGTTAAAGGAACATAGGTTAATTTTCCAACTCCCCTAGAGATGAGTTTTACCGTTTTTGAATCCATTCAGCTGATCTCCGGGTCTGGCGTTAGCACTTTTAGCATAGCTTAGCATAAATCATTGAATCCGATTAGACTGTTAGAATCTTGCTCAAAAATGACCAAAGATTTTCCAAATTTAAAACTTAAAAGACTCTTCTGTAGTTATATTGTGTACTAAGACCAGTGTTGGGGGTAATGCATTACAAGTAATGCAAGTTACGTAATAATATGTCTTTTTTCAAGTAACTAGGAAAGTAACGCATTACTTTTTCATTTCCAAGAAAATACCTGAGTTACTTTTTGAAAAAAGTCACACCAGTTACTTTTTGTTTCCTTTTATGTATTCAATACCATTTTATTAACCAATGACTTTGCTGCTGACCTTTGTTGATCCAATTCAACCATACACTGCAAAAATACTCTTCTTAGATTTTTTGTTTCCAGCCAAAAAAAAAAATACATTTAAAAAAATCTTCTAGACAATCTTCTAGATTTTCTAGACAACTTCTTGTTTCAAACAAAAACACACTTAATTTTGACTTGTTTTCAGAAAAAAAAACAAGACAATAATTTTTACTTGTCTAGAAAATCCTTCTTGATTTAAGAATTGTTAGATATTTTGTCTGGAAAAAAAATCTAAGAAAAGCATTTTTTGCAGTTTACTAATAAGCAAAACTTACTTTAGATTAACTAATATTTGTGCTTCATTTTTCTCATTGCTGAAGAGTGTTGAACTTCCTTTTCCTACAGTTCTACTGTACAGACATGAATTTAATTTTCCTTTAGCTAGAGTTGGGGTACTCGGACTTGTACTCGGACTCGAGTCCGGTCTCGAGTACAATTTTTAGTGGACTCGGACTTGTCACGGACTCGGACGCAGTTTTACTCGGACTTGACTCGGACTCGAGCCTTTCGGACTCGGAAAATATTGCCGAGTCCAACCGAGTCCAGGGACAGTATACGGAAATGTAATTGACTCATGCATTATTACAAATGTGACATTCAGTATTCTTTATTGTTTTTAAGTCTTGCCAGTACGTAAAAGCCGGCCAGAATCGGAATGCAAAAAACAATTTATATAATACTGTCAGACGCCGTTTGAAGCTGAACGCAGACGCTTAAACGGACAGATTAATGGATGAACTTGCTGATTGCTTTTAAAACATAAATTTGATTTAAACAATAGGCATAATTTCCACATATGCAGTTCATAGGAAACGTATTTTATTAGCCCTGCAGCATGAAATATTATATCCTATAACATTTTACATTTAGGCCTACCTATTTTATCTCACAATTCCGATTTTTATTTATTTATTTTTCCCTCGCAAATGCAAGTTTTCGTCGTATTTCGGACTTTATATCTCAATTTAACTGAACAATATAAAGTTTGTCATTTCTGAGTGGAAAAAAGACAGAATTGTGGGATATAAACTCGATTTTTTTTTTAATGATTTAAGCCGAGGAGAAAAAAAGGAAAATTGCACGTTGATTTTTCTTATCAAAATTGTGAGATAGCCTATAATCTCGGAACTGCGAAAATAAATTCAAAATATTGAAATACAAACTCAAATGTAGGCCTACCTTTTTTAAATTATTCTTTTATTCTTGGGCTGTGGAATTAATCGAAATTTAATTCCGATTTCGGATTCTAACGATTCTGAAAATACCATAATCGAGATAAACCATTATTGCTCCCGATTCCGCCCCCTTTGTTGCGCATTTTCTCCTCAATAGAAGCCTACATGCAAATCAGTAGAATCATGTAAGGTGACTTGCATAAAAAGAGAATTAGAGAAAAGAGAATTTGCGCTGTTCTGTGTATGCATTCAGAGACAGAACAGAACACGGACAGCTATTTAAACAGTTCAGTTTTGTGTGTAATGGAAAATGTGATTAGGTATTTTGTTTCGTTAATTTGGAAAGTTGTTGTGAGGATTTTTGTTTGTTAAATATAGGCTAAGTTTAGTTTTTTTTAAGTACAAACATCCGCCAACGGAAGACTCTTCATATCTTCCGTTCTATAGATATAAATCCGTTTATGTGGAGAGTGGATGCTAAAGCCATATTGCAGGTGGAGGCGCCAGCGCCATTGCTTGCATTTTTTTTCCAGTGGAAACAATTAAAAATTTTCCATGATAGACGTGATAATACAAAGCTTTAAATTATTGCTTAACGAAATAAACCAGATCAAAAACAAAAACTTTTTAATAATGTAGCTAATCCGGAAAGATTTATTTCTCTCTAAAGGCGGTCAAAGAGGAGATTTTGAGTCAGGATCTTTGCGACACTGATTCAGAATACACTAGTTTATTCATAAATAATTTGATAAATCTCCTTACTATTTTCCTCCGACACATTCATTGTTATTTATTTTTGCCGGTGCTTTGTGGCAAGTTTCAGCCTAATGAATGCGAAGCTGCACTGAAGGCACTGCGGCTGGCTGAGGCACAAAACGCTATCCGAGCCGCTCCCGAAAGAGGAAGCGAAAGTGAAGTCCAATTTTTTTTATCACCATAATTGATGGATGTCTAATTGATGGAAAATATAAAAATAAGGAGAAGCCTAAAACAGCGATGCCCGGCCCGAATCTGAACTATTGCGTGACTAAGCCCGGTCCTGTTCTGATTATGATTTTTTGACGTAATCGAGCAGCCCTATTTTATTCCATGGCTTTCATAGACTTCTACTTGAAAACTGTCAGATAAGCTCCGCCCACAAAATCTTCATCGTTTGCAAACACCAAATTGATATTCCTTACATAACAAACTTTATTAACTATACATGCATTAAAAATATAATGGTTTTATAAATATAAATAAAACGGTTGTGAGTTATGGAAAGAATGCAGGCCTCATTTTCATCCAAGAAAAAAAAAGTAAAATGCCATCTACTCTGTCTATGGTCTAACCATTCATCATATAAAACCTAAAACACACAGTCATAATCAGAGATATGAGGTGCATTTTCTGCTCTTTAGGTCCCATTCACCAAGTTACCTACCCAGCCCCCAGCCCCACCCTTAAATTTGTATATTCACTATATAACAACAACAACAACTAGGCTATATAACAAAAAAAAGTCCTGCCCTATAATTTTTCACATTCTGTAAACTGTTTCTCTCTGAAAGATGTCACAATACATAAATCAAGTCACCCATAACTTCTGTTACATGCTTTTTTTCTAGTTATAAAGTTTAAACAATGTTAAGATGCCAAAAAAACAGTGTTTCATTGGACTCGGACTCGACTCGGACTCGGCCCTTTGGGACTCGGACTTGAGTCCGACTCGGCCCATTTTGGACTCGGACTCGTCTCGGACTCGACTGGTCAAGGACTCGGACTCAACTTGGACTCGACTTAGGTGGACTCGAACCCAACACTACCTTTAGCCTTAGCATTTTTTATTTAATGTCATTTTGGTGTGACAGGGCTTTTACATTTGCTAAGAATCTAATGTTTTTCTATTAAAAATAAATAAGCAAGCCCTGCCCAGATTTAAAAGTAACGCAATAAGTAATATAGCGCGTTACTTTCCATAAAAAGTTACTAAGTAACGTAATTAGTTACTTTTTTTAGGGAGTAACGCAATATTGTAATACATTACTTTTACGCCAGAATGAGAGTATAGTTCCTATCCATACCAGCATGGAAAATCACCAATTTTCTGTTGGTCTTAGTACACAATGTAACTACAGAAGAGACAAGTTTTAAATAGGAAAAATATTAAAAATCTTTGGTCATTTTAGCTAAATGCTAACGGTCTAATCAGATTCAATTATTTATGTTAAGCTATGCTAAAAGTGCTAACGCCAGACACAGAGATCGGCTGAATGGATTTAAAAACGGTAAAACTCATCCGTTTAACTCTAGGGGAGTTGGAAAATGAGCCCATTTTTTAGAAAACTAAATAAAAAGACAACAATTACTAAAATTTTGCATAAAATATATAAAATATAAAAATTAAAATATTATGTATTTAATCCTAAGAACAGCAAAAACAATCAAATTAAAATAACTGTTTTCTATTTGAATATATTTCAGTGTAATTAAAAACGTATAATTTATTCCTGTGATTTAAAAGCTGAATTTTTAGCATCATTACTCCAGTCATAGATGCTTCAGAAAGCATTCTAATATTCTGATTTGCTGCTCAAAAAACTTTTATTATTATTATTATTATGTTGAAAACAAATTTTTTTCATGGTTTCTTTGATGAATAAAAAGTTCAGAAGAACAGCATTTATCTGAAACAGAAATATTTTATAATATTATAACGGTCTTTAGCATCACCTTTGATTAATTTAAAGCATCCTTGCTAAATAAAAATATAAATTTTTATAATTTCTATTAAAAATTATACTGCCTTCAAGCTTTTGACTGGTCTAGTGTATAATGTTATAAAAGCTTATTTCTGATAAATGCTGATCTTTGGATCTTTCTATTCATCAAAGAATCCTTAAAAAATTTACTCAACTGTCTTAAATATTGATGATGAATACTACTACTAATAAAAATGTTTCTTGAACAGCAAATCAAAACATTAGAATGATTTCTGAAGGATCATGTATTTAAAAATATTTAAATTAGAAAACAGCTATTTTAAATGGTACAATATTTCAAAATTTTAGTTTTTGCTGTACTTTGGATCAAATAAATGCAGGCTTGGTGAGCAGAAGAGACTTAAAAATCTTACTGTTCAAAAACTTTTGACAGGTAGTGTGTGTGTGTGTGTGTGTGTGTGTGTGTGTACAGCACCCAAAAATTAGTCACCACAAATTAGTGCAGAAATACATATTTCAAATGTAACAAAATTTGTCTGTTACTTTTTTTCAAAATACTACTTTTTTTAACTCACTGTAATAAGCATAACTGCAGTGGGGGGAAAAAAAAACTAAGCATACAGATGTATATGCTTTTCTTATCCATCATATGCAGAGGTATGGTAGTCCATGAAGAACAAAAGTATATGATCCAGCAAGCTCTTGAGTAAGAAATGAGAAAGGCACTATAAAAATTAGGAGTGCGGCCCTTGAGGCAAAAAAGATCAGACTTTGTTGCCCCCTGAGTAGGCCTGACGTAGTTAAAGTCTTCCTGTAGCATACATTCACCTTATATTCAACTCTGTGTTTAATGAGAACCAGTATGTTTTTTACTAAAAGCATTTTGAAACTAACCTCTCCGACCATGCCATTCCATGTGCCGTTGATCTTTTTGCCATGCTTCCCGTTGGTCACCAGGTAGAGATCGTAGGTGAATTTTACAGACTTGGCGATCTTTTTGAGGATGTCTATACAGAAGCCCTTGCAACAGCGTTTAATGTAGATCCCTGAATCTCCTGTCAGATTTCTGGAAATAGTAAAACAGGCAGAAAAAGTTGAGAAGATTAATGTTAGCGCAGGCAGTTATTTTTCTAAATAGTGAAGATGGCGTTTAACAAATTTTGCCTTAGCTGTTCATCAATCCTTAATCAAAATACCATTTCATAATAAATCTGCATCTGAAGAAATCAATCAGTGAGTCAACATAACATCAAAATGACTAATGACCACTGCACTGACTATCGCATTGACTACATCGGAACAAGGAGACTTAAATTTGTCAAAACTCACATTAATTTCGGATCATTTCTCACATTAAATTAGTGTTTTAGCAATAATTTATTACAAGAACGCTAAATGAATTTAACACTAATTTAACAGATATTTTATAATCAATATTAAAAACAGACATGAGATACCAGTTTAATCCATAAATAAATCTGTTTTACATTATCAGTGCAGTACTGTATACTATACACCACACTTTCTTACTACATGATATAATCTAGTCTTGACAGTGACAAAGCACAATGAATTTTAAAACTGAATGGAGGATCTGTACTAAGTGCACTCATAAGACAAATATGCCTTTTGGCAGTCAAGATTAATCACTGATTTAAGATATTTTATCTATACTATGTAGCTTTATCCATCTTGGATATGGTTAAGCAAGTCATCACAGACATACAGTTAAGGTCAAAAGTTTACATACACCTTGCAGAATCTGCAAAATGTTAATTATTTTACCAAAATAAGAGGGATCATACAAAATGCATGTTGTTTTTTATTTAGTACTTTTTTATTTAGATATTTCACATAAAAGTCACATGAGTCCCTTGTTTGTCCTGAACAGTTAAACTGCCAGCTGTTCTTCAGAAAAATCCTTTATGTCCCACAAATTATTTGGTTTTTCAGCATTTTTGTGTATTTGAACCCTTTCCAACAATGACGGTATGATTTTGAGATCCATCTTTTCACACTGAGGACAACTGAGGGACTCTGTGCTTCAGTAGGAACCACAATGCATTAAGAGCCTAAGGGCTAAAACTTTTTAAATTTAAAGACCAGGGTAAATGTAACTTATTTTGTATTCTGGGAAACATAAGTATCTTTTGTAGCTTCTGAAGGGCAGTACCAAATAAAAAAATATGATATTTAGGCAAAATAAAAACAATGTACACATCTTCAGTCTGTTCAAATGTTTTCACCCCTGGCTCTTAATGCAGTGAGCGTTTGGGCCTTCTGTAATAGTTGAGTATGAGCCCCTCAGCTGTCCTCAGTATGAAAAGATGGATCTCAAAAACATAGTCATTGTTGGAAAGGGTTCAAATACACAAAAATGCTGAAAAACTTGTAGGACCTGAATAATTTTTCTGAAGAACAGCAGGCAGTTTAACTGTTCAGGACAAACAAAAAATGACATGCATTTTGTATGATCCCTTTTATTTTGGTAAAATAATTAACATTTTGCAGATTCTGTAAACTTTTGACCTCAACTGTACAGTGCAGTATGTACATTTCTAAAGATCTTCGTATTTGGTGACAGTATATCTTAGTATTTTTAAACATCCAACAACCTTCTGTTTATTTCAGATTTATTCCGGTTTAAATTACATATTGACTCATATTTTCATTGTCCAGTTTTTTGGACCATACTGTACTCATCTGAGATTTAAACAAGTATTATAACCAATGTTGGGGGTAACACATTACATGTATCGTGAGTTACGTAATCAGATTACTTTTTTAAGTAACTAGTAAAGTAACGCATTACTTTTTCATTTACAAGAAAATATCTGAGTTACTTTTTTTTTCCTTTATGCATTTAATCACATTTTGTTAACCTATGTCTTTGCTGCTAACCTTTTGTTGATCTAATTCAACCATACTAATAAGCAAAACTTTAGATTAACTAATATTTGCACTTCGTTTTTCTCATTGCTGATGATTGTTGGACTTCCTTCTCCTACAGTTCTACTGTACAGATGCAAATGTACTTTTCCTTCAGACTTAGGCTTATTCATTGCACTTTTTGGTGTAAAAGGGCTTTTACATTTTAGAAAAACCGAACATTTTATATAAAAAACAAACAAGCAAGCCCTGCCTAGATTTAAAAAGTAGCACAAAAGGAATGTAACACATTACTTTCCATAAAAACAAAATAGCGTTTTTAGGTTTTACTTTTTTAGGGAGTAACACAATACTGTAATGCAAAAAGTAACTTTCCCCAACACTGATTATAACATTTTCCAGTCTACCACTTATAACATCCGCCATGAAATCTGAGACAAATCTGAAGTTTGAACCAAACCGCAGCACATTTTCTAATAATCAAAACTGTTCCTATTGGATTCTCACTGGAGTTTGAGCTGTTTTCTGCACGGCACTGTATTCCTCATGCAGGTGCCACTGAGGGGGTCAACATCCTCCACAATAACAAACGGAGCCTCCTCCAGCGTAACAATGGACAAGTGGTCGTCCTCCCGCTCCTCGGCATCCGAGTAGAGCTCGAACCGAGGCCACACATGGTACTTCATTGCCAGAGACCCGTTCTCCCATTTACCGACCTGTGAAAGTGCAAAGAGGGCAAGATGAGAGCAGAAGATGAGAGAAGGATAACGAGTGAGATAATGAGAGGGTGTTGAGGTTGAAGTGGCTGCGATTGGATTAGTGCGGGCTAAATTTGAGGACGGCTGAAATCTTGAATTAAGATAAAGAGTAAATGAAGGCTGATAATTACATCAGGGAACTGCGCAGCCGTGAGTTAAGAGAAATCAAGAGGCAAAAAGAGAAATGAGGAGAGATACCCACCCTTTCATACTGCCTCTCCTTATTTAACAGTATAATAACCAACTTCGGGTGCATCTGAAAACCGTCCTCGCTGAAGGAGAGGTTACGCCCTTCAAATGTCACATTCATGAGGTACCTGAAGAGAAAACAAAGCGAATATATCAGACCAAACACATCTGCTGGTTATTAACACAAAGGTACCTTCCTTGCTTAGACCTGTATAGCACAAATATTTTCAGAACAAGTCGAAGCAATTTACAGGATCCCTCAATGTCAGCATTTTACATGGCTTTCCAGTGTACCTAGTGTATAGGTTTCTGCACACTATCCGCATATGTCCACACACATTTATAATGCAGGAAAGCAGGTTTGTTGCTAGAGGCTATAGCAAATTATATTCACAATGGCAAATGTGAATCTGGCAGCCTCCTGGTCACAAAACCACTATTATGACTTTTAAATTGGAGAGTCTTGAGGAGCTGGTATGGCTCTCATGTTAACAACATACAACAGTCATGAACCCAATAAAATATAATAATCCACATCTCTTAGCCAATGTCAGTCATCCAAAAAGACATTAAGAGCGACTTTTTACTTGAAAGTATATCATTTTAGTCTTATGATTATAAACCAGTTTGCTGCATCTTGAAACAGTTGGCTTTGTTTGCTTGTAATGGATGCTGTGGATGAGACAGCAAGCGCCGCATGGAGAATAGTTTAATCCAAATGTCAACTTTTTTCCAAAAACAGCATGCTTGACCTCCATCACTTAGGAATTAATCCTTGTCACGCAACCTTAAGAACCAGAGCATCTTGGCTACACTGCGTTGGATAGCTTCTGACATGGTCAGCCACATACTGTTAATTTCAGTGCTTCAGCGTTAACTAATTTACTGGTTTGTTTGCTGCATGAACTGATCATACAAAGTTAGCAAAAAAACAAATTTATACTAGACTTCACCCTGGAGTTCCTCATGGCTCAGTATTTGGTCCTTTCATTTTTTTCTCATCTACATTAGATCACCCTGCATGGCCATCTAATCAGAGTGTAAATTTGATTCCTCCCTCACTGGCCCACCAGATTTTCTCAAATAACCCCTTCGAGTTCATACAAAATGCTTTCGGTCGAGTTGTAATTAACCTCTGTTGTAATTAACCTCTTTCGTGTCACTAACCTACTCCACAGACAAATTTGGGCAGTACTTAATGGACTGTCTGAGTCTAGTGACTCGTCTTTACTGACCTCATCTAGCACTTAGACATCTGAACTGCATCAACAATGTTTTAGCATTCTTATATTGTGTTGTTCTTCTTGTTGCCCTTGAGATCTAACTTAGCACTTGGGTTCTTAATATTCTCGGCCACAGTTCCAGCATTTGGCACTTACGTGATATGTATATATGTGTTCATAACAAGTCAAAAAGAAATGAATATTTATAATATATGAATATAAATATAAAGACAAAGACAATAATACTACACATCCATAATATTATACACCTATGTTATGGGAGATCATGGCTAGTTGTAATAGGAGGAATATATTACACAAATGTCTTTTTTTAATATCATATTTTTAGTATATCTGTTTACTTCTAAAAATAAAATAAAATAAATTTACAAATATATTTATATTTTTATATACCAGTCAAAAGTTTTTGGACAGTAAGGTTTTTAATGTTTTTAAAGAAGTCTCGTCTGCTCACCAAGCCTGCATTTTTTTGATCAAAAGTACAGCAAAAACAGTAACATTTTGAAATATTTGTACTATTTAAAATAACTGTTTTCTATTTGAATATATTTTAAAATGTAATTTATTCCTGTGATTTCAAAGCTGAATTTTTAGCATTATTACTCCGGTCACATGATCCCTCAGAAATCATTCTAATATTCTGATTTGCTGCTCAAAAAACATTTATTATTATTACGTTGAAAACAGCTGGAGTAGTGTTTTTTTTCTTCATTTTTTGGCCGGAATAATAATATTTTTGTACACTGCCTTTTATACTTTTGCTATTTCATGAATTGTTATTATACAATAAATCTGTGTTAAATTAATTGTATCTCTTTTTGCTTGGCAATGACAGTGGAAGCGTTTAAAAGCTTTTCTCTAGCCAAGATATTGATTTTCATACCCTGACCAATATTATGTATGACAAAGGTACTTGGATGGATACACTTTTCCATGAATTCGTCCTACTGTGTCAGATACAGAACATAAATATCCCCACAGCAATAAAAGACATCAGCAGTAAAATATCATGAAACAGAATCACATAGACGAGTCGTTTCCCTTTTCTGCCATCTGGGTGTAAAATTTATGACGTAGAAGAACTGACCCAATTTAGACAGTGACTGTAAATCAGTCTGTAGTCAGGTGTGCGCGTGTGTTTGTGCCCTTGAGCGCTGATACGCGCGCAGATTTTCATCATAGCGTGAGTATCATGTATGTGTGTCAACAAGTTTTGTGTCAGAGCCAGTGAAAACTCTCTGCTGCACTCCTCGCTCTCTTGCCTCCATCTGTGGGCTGTTGTCGCCATGACAACAATCGGCCTCATGAAAACTCACCACACAAGAAATAAATATCAGCTCTAAACAAGAGAGAATATAAGAGAAATACACAAACAAAGAGAGATTAGAAATCAGAATTACCAAACAAATAGCATGTCTCATGCATGTACAATACAATGGAGTAAGACCATGAAGCAATGTTGTACATCTATACAGAAGCCAACATAAAAAAAAAATGGGAGGAGGTTTATAATATCTGGAGAAAGCTAACCGTTAGCATATCAATAACAGTAGCCTCTAAAAGTATAGTACTGTATGTGAGGTTCATGAATAAAACAACAGTAAGCCTTCCAAATCAAATACTTGAAATTTAGACCTTTTTTTTTTTTTTTTTTACAAAAATGGACTTACACCACGTCCTAACGACACGCGTCACGTCAAGATTCCAGCGAACGTACATCTTTGCTTTCATTTATTTTCCAGATCTGAGGTAATCTATCTGTTGCTGCTTTCAGTATGGCTATAAAGGTCACACAAAATGATATTCAAACTCACATTAGACACATTTAACTTTGAATAAAGCACATTTTCAGTACCACAATGTTGCAGAAATAGAAACAGTTTCTAAAATAGAAATTTTGCTTACAGCAGATGATTACAGCATTTCATTAGATTTGTGGTGAGATGCATCGTCAAAATAAATGCTCTACTGCCGTTTCTGTCCGAATAAAAGCTTAAAAGTGCAGTGTGAATTGCTGACAGCTAGCGGTTCAATTGGGTAACGTTATTGCAGTCCAAAATCAAAACGTCTCTTTCAAGTGTAGAAATTAGGAAAGTAGTATTGAAGTATTGTAATTTCCCTGCTGTAGTGTAAAGCAAAAATATTATACCTTTGCAATATTAATTTTCATTAATTTTACAGTGCAGTTGTTTGACAATATATGGCTATTACTGTCATGAGAATAACAATGATAGATTGTTATTATATTGTAATTAGTTTGGCTTTTAAAACAGCAGCGTGAATGTAATTTGACTCAAACAGTACACCACAAATAAAAAGCTCTTTTTCCTAAGTTTTCTTGGAGCTTTAATTTTGAACTCTCAAAGTGCAATAGATTTTTTAATTTAAAATTAAATTTACAATTAATTAACTTTTTTAATAAATACCGCAATAAGTATTATGTCGTGGACTTCATATTGTGATATTATAGTATTGTGAGATTTTGATGTCGCCCCTAATAGCAAATTTTAAATTTTATTTTACTGATGTATTTGCTACTTAAACAGATTATACAAAGTTAGCAAAAAAAAAAGGCCCATTTCCTGCCCCTCAACCATGGAGTCCATCAAGGCTCTGTTTTTGGACCTTTAATTTTTCCATCTACTTCAGTTCACCCTGCAATGCCATCTAATCATAGCTACTTTTGAAAAACACATTGAATGCTGAATGAATAGTGTAGTTACAGCACCAACCGAATCATGGTAACCAGTCAAACATGACCCGTGATTTGTTAAATTGGGACTTATAATCATTTTCAGACATGTATTCAAATACCATGTTATATTCCAAAGTATCAAGAGACTGCTTTTTTGTCACATTAACACTACCAAGGACTGACATATACAAACTGCAATAGTTGCATGCACATCTGCTCTGTTTAACCTACGATCTCATAGACTCATCAATTCCCAGATGGGTGTGTTAGGGCAGTCTGTGCTGATTCCTGACACAAGAAGGTACGTACAACCCCAAACTGCCAACAGATAGAATGAAAGTGAGAGGCTGTGTGTGAAAGAGAGAGGGAGAGAGAGACCCACCAGCATATAAAATGCGTTACCATGGTGCCCACAACCATAGCAATCTCCAAGCAATCTGCTGTGTTGCCATGGGAACAGTAATCTCACCCGAGAGAGTGAGGGAGAAAGAAAGCGAGGCATAGACATGGAGAGAGAGGTAGCATCTTTTGTACTTACAGCGAGACACATGATGCAGCAGAGACCCATTTATCTGTCGCTATAAATACAAACAGATCGATATTGGACATGACAGCCAACCAGATTTATCGTATCCAACATTTTTCAGTTCTACCATTGATCTAACATTAGAAAACTCATCTTCAGATTTACCGCACACCCATTTAAAAGCACAGCCGTTCAAGGATCCATGAATTACTGGGTCTCACATTCAAGGGTTTCCTCTCATGTTTAATTTTGGACCTGACATAACATCTCCTGGCTTGACACCGTGCCATTTCATGATACTTGTCAAGGCTGTGAAATAGCCTCTCAGGTCAACAGGGAACAGCTTTAATAACTATTGAAAACTTGAGGGAGTGTGATGACTGTATATGATTATTTCATTAATGTCTAGAGCAGGGGCATTTTCTTCAAGGAGCAGTGTTGTTATTGTTAACAATAAAACTATAAAATTTGCATGTTAGCGCAGACAATTTATTTTTCTGGTTTAACGGCATAAGAAATATTTTGCATAGTTAACGCAGGGGCAGAGCTACGGTTGGCCACCCCACTCACAACTGCTGCTTCTGTCTCTTTTTTTCTTTACTATAATTTAGCGTTTATTTAGTCGCAGAACGTCTTTACGGCCACATCAAACAGGAGACTTTTCAGATGCGCACTTCATTTAGTCCCAGCGACAGGTGCTAGTCAAATGACGAGGAGCTCAGTAGAACAACAGATGAGATGTTGTCAGGCCATACAGCTGCAAGCACAAATACGGCAGCGGCGTGCTGTAGCCTGTATCATTTCGTATCAAAGCTCAAATGAAACTATGGGCATGCGTGTCAGATCTGTGTCAAGTTCAGCAGTGGCAGCTCTAATAGCAGTAATAGCAAGTAATAGCAGCCAAATAACCTAATAACCCAGCTGCTGTGATGTCTGTTAAAGGAACACTCCACTTTTTTTTAAAATAGGCTTATTTTCCAACTCCCCTAGAGTTAAACAAATGAGTTTTACCGTTTTTGAATCCATTCAGCCGATCTCTGGGTCTGCCGGTAGCACTTTTAGCATAGCTTAGCATAAATCATTGAATCTGTTTAGACCATTAGCATCTCGTTCAAAAATGACCAAATATTTTTCCTATTTAAAATGACTCTTCTGTAGTTACATCGTGTACTAAGACCGACAGAAAATGAAAAGTTTTCCATACAGGCTGATATGGATAGGAACTATACTCTTATTCTGGCATAATAATCAGGAAACTTTGCTGGCGTACCATGGGTGCAGCAGGCACAATGATATTACGCACCTGAAAATAGTCCCCAGGTAGGTAACTTCCAACGTGACCAGCACTTGGCCACTATACTTGGGGGACTATATTCAGGCGCTGTGAAATATCATTGCGCCTGCTGCACCCATGGTACGGCAGCAAAGTTCCTTGATTATTATGCCGGAAGGAGAGTATAGTTCCTACCCATATCAGCTTGGAAAATTGCAACTTTTCATTTTCTGTCAGTCTTTGTACACGATGTGACTACAGAAGAGTCAGGTTTTAAATATCGAAAATCTTTGGTCATTTTAGAACGAGATGCTAATGGTCTAATCAGATTCAATGATTTATGCTAAGCTATGCTAAAAGTGTTAACGGCAGACCCGGAAATCGGCTGAATGAATTAAAAAACGGTAAAACTCATCTGTTTAACTCTAGGGGAGTTGGAAAATGAGCCTATTTTCAAAAAAAGTGGAGTGTTCCTTTAACCAAAGAACGAAAAATAAAAGAGAACATCATTAACTTTCATAGCTTTAAAGATTCAACTATATTTAATTTAGTATTAGTGTTTCATAACTTTATTCAATTTCTGTATATTTCCTACTTGCTGAAGGGTACAGGTAAATAATGGGTTTATGTGAAAACTGTTAAGATCACTTAAATTAGATGTTGTTATTTTTTAAAGTCTAATAAAATTGATAGCTCTTAATTATACTGAATGGCTATATTCAATAGGTAAATATTAGAAAAAAAAGAACAGTTTCTTAGATCAGTAGTATATCAGTGATACTCGCCTTCAGTCATAAAAAATTCCATTAAATGCCATTAACGAAATATGCTGTCTTTATGTTGTTTCTACATTAGTTTGAAGATTTAATGTGAAATTATTACAATTTAAAAATATATTGAAAAACGTCTCGGTTACGAAGGTAACCCTCGTTCCCCGAAGGAGGGAACGGAGACGTTACGTCAATGACGTAATAATGGGGATCGGCTACGAGACCCTATCACCTCTGAGCTAAAGAGAAAAAGCCAATGAGAATTGGCGAGTGGAATTTGCATGCCGCGCCACTCCCCCGTACATACGGGTATATAAGATGGCGGCGTGCATCCACTCATTCAGATTTGCTGAGGAGCCGAGCCGCAACCCGGCTTCAGCGCAGTCCAGGATTGTGGCAGGAGGACGTAACGTCTCCGTTCCCTCCTTCGGGGAACGAGGGTTACCTTCGTAACCGAGACGTTCCCCCTCAGTCGTTCTCTACGACGTTACGTCAATGACGTAATAATGGGGACCTCTGGAAAACGCCACAATCCTGAACTGCGTTACGCAGCTGAGACCCAATGCCGGCAGGCAAGCGTGTCGGAACAAAGGGCTCAATGCGTAACCGTCCCAACGCCCTGTAGACCACGTGGTGGCCCACCAGGGGTGCCAAGTTTTGAAGCAGCCGTTGGGGGGCGGAGCACAATGACGGTTAAGACATGTGGAAGCTTTAAAAATAAGTCTAACTAGACTGGGGAAACACAGAAGGTTCCGTGGAGATACTGAGACATGATGCCACAACCGGAGGGGGGTGAAGGAGGCCCCGCTCCGGAGCACAGTATGGACTACTCCGTCTAGTCCAGTACTGCGGGGCATGGAGGACCCAGAGTTCAACCATGGGAACAACTGGGAAAATAGCGCACGGATCCGAGAGGAATGGCGCAGCAAGCCGACACCTGAGCCGTCCTCCTGCAAATTACCTGATGTTACCCAACACACGGGAGGACACTGGCTCAACGCGGAGGTTGTAGAACCGCGCAAAGGTATTGGGTGTCGCCCAGCCCGCAGCTCTACAGATGTCTGCTAGAGAGGCGCCGTGCGCCAGCGCATAGGAGGAGGCAACACTCCGGGTGGAGTGGGCTCTAACTCCTAGGGGGCACGGCTCACCTTGGGCTTCATACGCCAAGGTGATGGCATCAGCTACCCAGTGAGCCAACCTCTGTTTGGAGACAGCATTCCCCTTCTGCTGTCCCCCGAAGCAGACAAAGAGCTGCTCGGAGCGTCTGAAGCTCCGGGTGCGGTCCACGTAAATGTGCAAGGCACGGACGGGACACAGCAACTCCAAGGCCGGGTCTGCCTCCTCCTGGGGCAGAGCTTGCAGGTTCACCACCTGATCTCGAAAGGGAGTGGTGGGAACCTTGGGCACGTAGCCGGGCCGGGGTCTCAGGATAACGTGAGAGTTACCTGGCCCAAACTCTAAGCACTCTTCGCTGACCGAAAATGCATGTAGGTCCCCTACCCTCTTGATGGAGGCCAGCGCAGCCAGGAGCGAAGTCTTGAGCATCAAGAACTTCAGCTCAACTGAACCGAGCGGCTCGAAGGGAGCTCCCCGAAGGCCCTGGAGGACCACGGAGAGATCCCAAGAGGGTACGAGGTGCGATCTAGGAGGGTTAATCCTTCTCGCACCTCTCAGGAACCTGACGATCAGGTGATGCTTCCCTAGGGATGAACCATCCACTGCATCGTGATATGCCGCAATAGCTGCGACATACACTTTCAAGGTGGAGGGGGACAGTCTCCGCTCCAACTTCTCTTGCAGGAAGGAAAGCACCACTCCGACCGAGCATTTCCGTGGGTCCTCTCGGCGAGAGGAACACCAGTCAACGAACAGACCCCACCTCAGGGCGTAGGCCTGCCTCATAGAGGGGGCTCTAGCCTGAGTGATAGTGTCTATCACGGCCTGGGGGAGGCCAGTGAGGTCCTCCGTGTCCCGTCCAGAAGCCACACATGTAGGTTCCATAGATCGGGACGCGGGTGCCAAATCGTGCCGTCCCCCTGAGAAAGAAGGTCCTTCCTCAGGGGAATCTTCCAGGGAGGGACTGCCGCGAGGAGCATGAGGTCGGCAAACCAGGTCCGGGTGGGCCAAAACGGCGCAACCAACGGGACCTGCTCCTCGTCCTCCCTGATCTTGCACAGGGTCTGTGCAAGGAGGCTCACTGGGGGAAAGGCGTACTTGCGGAGGCCCCGAGGCCAGCTGTGTGCCAGAGCGTCCCTGCCGAGGGGGGCCTGAGTCAGGGAGAAAAAGAGCTGGCAGTGGGAGGACTCTGGGGAAGCAAACAGGTCCACCTGAGCTTCCCCGAATCGACTCCAGATTAGCTGAACCGTCTGGGGGTGGAGTCGCCATTCTCCAGGAAGGGTGAGCTGTCGTGAGAGCATGTCGGCTGCACGATTCAGCTCTCCTGGAACATGAACGGCCCGCAGCGATTTAAGCCGCGTCTGACTCCAGAGGAGGAGATGGCGGGCGAGTTGCGACAGACGACGGGAGCGCAGACCACCCTGATGGTTGATGTACGCTACGGTCGCTGTGTTGTCTGTACGGACAAGCACGTGCTTGTGGCGCAGCAGCGGAAGAAACCGCCGGAGCGCCAGAAACACGGCCAGCAACTCGAGGCAATTGATATGCCACTGCAGTCGAGGTCCTGTCCAGGAGCCCGAGGCTGTCTGCCCGTTGCACACAGCACCCCAGCCCGTCATGGAGGCATCTGTGTTGACCACAACATGCCTCGACACCTGTCCTAGGGGCACTCCTGCCCGGAGGAAAACAGGGTCCGACCACGGGCTGAACAGGCGGCGACATTCCGGAGTAACGCCCACCCGGAATGTGCCACGGTGCCATGACCATCTCGGGACTCGGTCGTGTAGCCAGCGCTGAAGCGGTCTCATATGAAGCAGTCCGAGCGGCGTAACTGCGGCTGCGGCTGTCATATGCCCCAGGAGCCTCTGAAAATCTTTGAGAGGGACCGCTGTCTTGTGCCTGAAAGACTTCAGGGAGTTCAGCACTGACTGGACGCGCTCGTTGGTGAGGCGTGCTGTCATGGTGACCGAGTCCAGCTCCATACCGAGAAAAGAGATGCTCTGCACAAGGGAGAGCTTGCTCTTCTCCCAGTTGACCCGAAGCCCCAAGTGGCTGAGGTGCTGCAGCACCAGGTCCCTGTGTTCGCACAACACATCTCGCAAGTGAGCTAGAATCAGCCAGTCGTCGAGATAGTTGAGGATTCTGATGCCCTTCCGCCAAAGGGGGGATAGGGCACCCTCCGCGACTTTGGTAAAGACGCGGGGAGACAGGGACAGGCCAAATGGGAGGACTTTGTACTGATATGCCCGACCCTCGAAAGCAAACCGAAGAAACGGTCTGTGTCGAGGCAGAATCGAGACATGAAAGTACGCGTCCTTCAGGTCGATGGCTGCAAACCAATCCTGGTGTCGTACGCAAGACAGTATGCGTTTCGAGGTAAGCATCTTGAACGGTAGCCTGTGAAGGGACCGGTTCAACACTCGAAGATCCAGGATCGGTCGTAACCCACCCCCTTTCTTGGGCACGATGAAATAGGGACTGTAGAACCCTGATTTCATCTCGGCTGGAGGGACAGGCTCGATTGCGTCCTTCGCCAGGAGAACCGCAATCTCCGCCCGTAGAACAGAGGCATCCATGTCCGAACGAACAGACGTGAAATGGACGCCTCTGAACTTAGGCGGTCGCCTCACGAACTGAATCGCGTAGCCGAGTCGTACCGTCCTGATCAACCACGGGGACGGGCTGGGAAGCGCTAACCAGGCTCCCAGTCGACGTGCCAGTGGGATCAACGGAGCAGTAACTGACATGCCGGGGGTGGGGCAGCCGGGGGGGGGGGGAAGGGGAAGGGGGCTCATCCCAGAAGGCGGGGCGTTCTGGAGAAGAGCTGAGCTGCACGGGGCAGCGCTTACCTTCCCTGGATCCCGCGCTGGCGAATTCAGGCTCCGAGTCCGAGGAGGCAGTGCGTCGCTCAGGAACGAAACTCGGGGCACTAGGCCCAGAGGTGAAGAAAATTGCTCTTTTTGTGAATATGTGGGTACCACTGACCCGGAGGTCAGTGGCAGCAGCGATGGTACCTGGCCCCGGCCCTCCCCCGGGGCTAGGGGGACTGATGGTAACGTCCCCCGAAGAGCAACTCTCTCCAACTCCGGGCAGCCTGTGTCAGGGCCGCTTCGCAGACTTGCGGGTGGATTTAGCGGGCCGCTGAGTGTCGGGCTGCGCCGCCTTCCTGCGACTGGCTCTACGCCCAGGCTGAGAGGTCTTGGGCTCAGCTGGTGGTGCAGGGGGCGGAGCAGAAGCCGCAGCCGCAGGGGGGGCGCCCTCGGCGACGAGCAGCCTGAGGCCTGGCACCCGGCGGCTTGTTGGCACTGCGCCGGGGCAGGATGTGGCTTATGGCCTCAGACTGCTTTTGGACCGCTGAGAACTACCCTCGTGCAGTTCTTTTAGTGCTTTGGCCTGATATACCTGTATATAAGCCCCTCCTCTGATGCAGTGACGGACATTCTATCATCCTCTGGAGCGCCAAAGGTAACACTAGGTCCAGCTGGTGGACGAGTGCTGAGCTTTGGCAACTCCACGGGACCACGCTTTGAGGGACCGGACTTCCGCGGGGGCTGACCCGACGGAATGTTCGGTACTGTCACCCTCAGATCGCCTTCACCTCTAACCAATGCAGCCGAGGAGCCGGAACGGCCCGCCGAACTGGAAGGGGTAGAGGATGAAGGGCGCCATCTCGCAAACGAGAGGCGCGATCTTAGCGTGGCCATGGACATGCGCTCACAATGAGTGCACGATCCATCCACAAACGCTGCCTCAGCGTGTTCTCGGCCCAGGCACGAGAGGCAGCGTTCGTGGCCGTCACTAGATGACAGAAAGCCACCACATCCAGCAGCACACGGTCGGACAGACATCCCGGAAGACGCTATCGACGACCGTGTAAGAAAATTGCTCTTTTAGATCGGCGTGCCCCAGGGAAGGCAACAGCCAGAGATCGCTGGTTGGCACAGATGCCGGCAGCGCCGGTAACACGATCGAGCAGGATGCAGGAACAGGAGCAGGAACAGCAGGATTCCGTTCTTCTCCGTCTTCTAAGTTTTCTCTTCACAGGAACAGCTCTAAAGGCGAGGCTCCGAAGCAGAAATCTGAATGAGTGGATGCACGCCGCCATCTTATATACCCGTATGTACGGGGGAGTGGCGCGGCATGCAAATTCCACTCGCCAATTCTCATTGGCTTTTTCTCTTTAGCTCAGAGGTGATAGGGTCTCGTAGCCGATCCCCATTATTACGTCATTGACGTAACGTCGTAGAGAACGACTGAGGGGGAACTAATTTTAGGTGGGATTAATCACAATGTGTTTTTTTAACTATTGACAGCACAAATATTTAAATATTACACATAAAAAACATCACTGAAAATGAGAAAAGTTGCTTTGGCAACTAACAGAAATAAAAATGAAAGCTAAATAGAAAAAAAACTAATAAAATTACTAAAGAACACACTTAAAAAAAAAATTTAAAAAAAAAAAAAAAATATATATATATATATATATATATATTCACATATAGTAATGTATAAACCACTCATTTTATTAAGTAAGACTCTCCAACAGTTACACCTGTGGATAAAGTTACAGAAGGAGGCAGTGTGTCTTTTGCCTCCCCTGAGCACATGGCTGTCTTGCACGAATTGTTTTTTATGGCATCACATGGTGTCCTGGGCGAGATAAGGCATGACCAAAGAAAAAAAAAAACTGTTTTTAACAACTTGGTAATTCAAGAATAAGTCCAGGGCTAGTACAGTTTCAGGTTCAAACTTGATTTTGAATTTAACAGCAAAACACCACCTGAATTTGACAGCTAGAATGTTTTTTATATATATGAAAAAGGTCATACAAGTTACACAAGACTATATGATCTTCAGTTTAAAGTAAATAATACAGTATATGGAAAGTGCAATGTGACTTGACAAAAGAAATTTGAATGTGTAATATGATTGGTCGATTACTCTATCAATGGGATAACGCCCAATCATCATGTTCCCAAACAACCCACAAACTGGCCTGGCAGGGTCAAACCATTGGAATTGGATGGACTAATTATGAAGTAAACAACTCACCCACTCAGACATCACCACTTCTGGTCACATCCGAATTAAAATGAACTTGAAATTACTTTAAATGATCTGTGACTGAGGCGTTTTTTAGCGAGCACTCTACACAGTTAATTTAATGCTGCACCTCCGTGTCGGCAACCTTCGTGACACCAACTGTGTTCATAGAGGATTAGCTGACTAATGGTCTGAAAATAATGTGACTATTAATAATAACAAACAAATGACACATAAAATGCATGTTTTACTTTATTATTGTAAAATTGCTTTTGAAGCAATACAAAAAGCGTCAACACATTTTAATGAGACTTGGTTTTAATAAACAGTATGTTTTACCATTTACTCAACCTCCACTTGTTCTAAACCTGTGTTTCCTTTTTCTGTTGAACACAAAAAAATTGAATAATGTTGGTAACCAAACAGTTGACGGTCTTTTTTTGTGTGTCTAACATCTAAAATAAATTCATATAGATTGGTGAGTAAATAATGACAGAAGTTTTATTTTTGGGTGGACTGTGTCTAATATAAACACAAAAATGTTATATTATGGTACTAGTTTGTTGACAATGTCAAGTAAATGGTGTTTCATTTGCCTTCAACTTCGTAAACATCAAATGTAGCATTAATTTACAGTACATTTGACTAAAAGTCCTGCCAAGAGGGGGCTTGCCTTCTCATTTCAGAGGACCGCCGCATGTCACTCGTCTTGAGGGAGGGAGGCATGGCTGTTATGAGTCTGGAAGTAATTACAGTGTTTGCCCACCAGCACTGGATTATTTTAATGCATCATCAACACAGGGGCGACAATAATCTGCAGAGGATTTATAATGCATAAGGTATTATGACATCATGATATTGGTTAACCTAAACAGGGTTTTAGACTAACCGAACACAGATTTTGGTTTTCCGTACTCAGAGCCACCCACAGTGCGATCTATATACATGAAAGTGGATATGGGCTGGGGAAGCGTGTATAGGTTTTTCTAAAAGCGTGTGTGTGTGTTTATGTATGCATTTTTAATTAAAGCAAGTTAGAGGCTCCTGGGTGAACCAGAGATTAATTACCTTTACTTACACAGGACACCATGTAATGATCAAACCCCATCCCTGGGGAAGCCGGTGGGTCTTGTAACACAGCGATACACCACCGACACTCACACACTCTAATGGATAGACCTAAACACACACACACTGATACATAGGGAACACACTTTCTCTCAGTGTAAAGGCACACAAACACACCTTTGGGAATTGAGCTGCATGTAAGCTTTAAAGCCAAATATTTTGAAAAGGCACACTGTTCATTTTGTGTTTTGCATTCTGAGAAAGCAAACAATAAATGGAGACAGAAACTAAGTGTGTGACAGTGAGTGGAGAATGGAGAGACAGACAGAGAAAGACATGACCGAAGGGGTTCACCAGTGTACAACTGATATCTTGACCTACTTCTAAAGAGTTATTGTCAGCGTCTTTCTGCAATGCCCAAAAGCATAATAAAAACGTCCACAACCACCTTATTAAACTTTCTGGGCATCAGGTCCGCTGGCCACCCAGTGAACCTGAGAGCGGCAGCCTGAGGGGCTACAATTAACTGAAGTGGAGAATAAAAGCCTGGCAGCTTCACAAGCCTTAAGCACCGCAGAGGAGTCAAAGCATCAGAGAGACAAACCACACAATCACACATGCCAGAGAAAACACAACATGATACACACACACACACCAACAACACATTCACGCAAGAGTGTAACATATTCAAGATTGAGGAGACCATGTACACTACCAGTCAAAAGATTTTGAACAGTAAGATTTTTTAGTGTTTTAAAAGAAGTCTCTTCTGCTCACCAAGTCTGCATTTATTTGTTCCAAAGTACAGCAAAAACAGTACAATTTTGAAATATATGTTTTCTATATGAATGTATTTTGAAATGTAATTTATTCCTGTGATGCAAAGCTGAATTTTTAGTGTCATTACTCCAGTCTTCAGTGTCACATGATCCTTCAGAAATCATTCTAATATGCTGATTTGCTGTTCAAGAAACATTTATTATTATTATCAATATTTATCTGAAATAAAAAGCTTTTGTAATATTATATACTATACCATTTAAATGCTTTCAAAAGCTCGAAGTTTGGATTAATTATAAAAATGAATACTTTTATTTAGCAAGGATGCTTTAAATTGATCAAACGTGATGATAAAGACATTTATAATGTTGCAAAAGATTTCTTCTGAACTTTCTATTCATCAAAGAAACATAAAATAATTCTACTCATCTGTTTTCAACATAATAATAATAATAATAGTAATAATAATAATAATAAATATTTCTTGAGCAGCAAATCAGAATATTAGAATGATTTCTGAAGAATCATGTGATTGGAGTAATGAGGCTAAAAATTCAGCTTTGAAATCACCGGAATAAATTACATTTTAAAATCAATTCAAATAGAAAATGGTTATTTTAAATAGTAAAAATATTTTAAAATGTTACTGTTTTGCTGTATTTTGGATAAAATAAATGCAGGTTTAGTGAGCAGAAGAGACTTACTGTTCAAAAACTTTTGACTGGTAGTGTATGTATATAAGTTTAAGATTAAGTCAATACAAAAATAAATACAATATTGTAATATTAAATAAGTAAATAAATAAATGCATGCACATTTTAGAAATGTTAAAATGCTAAAGAAAAACCTGTTTAATTGGTTAATGGTAAGTTTCCTTACACTTGCACAGTGAAAACCTGCAAAATATATAATGGGGAATTTAATGCAATTATATAATACAGCTGATTTTGCAGTTTGTTTGTTTTTTGTTTTGTTTTGTTTTTTTGAGTGAAAAATAACAAGTCATCCTATAATTTACAGTAAAAAAAAAATTTGATATTCCCTGAAATCTCTGTGTGACACTTCAAATTTGTTTTTGTACTGAAATAACTGTTTCTGGTCAGGTTTTCTCATTAGCTGTGAATTTTTAGATGAAGTTGATTAACTTTTATTCATAATGTGGCTTTCTCACCACTAGTGCGTTTAAGGTTTGACAACTATCAAAGGCTGAGTCTATTTAGGAACTTGGAAATCAGTAGGATGTAAAATGCTAAAGGGTTTTAGAACATCAATAAGCTTTTATATTTAATGATATTTTATGTGGACTCATTCCAAATATCTATAAATATGTGGAAAACTGTCTTCCCAACAATAAAAATCAAGATTCAGAACAGAAGAACCATTAAACTGATTAAATTAATCATTAAAATGAAACCATGACCCGAATAAAATCTAATTTTTTCGCAAGAATAACCCACACATGTCCTTGCAATCAATTTATCTGCGATAAGTACATGTAACCTCATTTAACCCCACTCTCAGCCTTTATAGGATACATGCATCTCATCTAACCTTCTACAACCATGCCAAAACCTTCAGCTGACCTTCAGAGGAACCCCTTGAGGCTGTCTCAGGCCCTTAACCATCACAGATCATGACCCATCCAGTTGAAAAGCCCTCCATCATCGCTGACAGATCCACCGCAGAGCATGGTGGGTGTTCCAGAATGATAATATAGAATCTTGGAATGCCATTTAAATCGTCTCCATTATGGTGGAAACGGATCATTAGAGTCCTCGAGGGGTTACAGGGTCCGGTGCTTCTCATTCAGCCCACCTCATAACGCTGTCATTCAAAAGCTTCCTGTGTGTGCATGCGCACGCACATGTGAGGTCCCAGGTGTGCACTGCAGGTGATTGAGGAGCCTGCAATCCCAGAGGACTCTAAACAAAACTATTTTCTCTATTTTATGGCTACTTTTTCTCCTTCTGTTCCATATTTTTTTTGTGTTCTTAAGATATTAGCGTCCTTATCTTCTCATCATCCAATTCAAAAATCCACTTCAGCGACACTAAAGGCTATCCTAACACATCCGCCTAATTACACAAGTACAACCATCTTGTTCTTCCAGATACTATGTCCGCTGGGTAATTGTAAATCCACCATTCACAAATTACATAAGTGTGTTTTTTTTTTTTTCACTTAATAACTTGTTTGCCTCATCTAAACAAACAAAGCTTTTTGCAACAACACAGCTATATGTCTTCATAAAGTGCTCTCTGGGCTACGCACGCAGTTCCGGAAACATTCTAAATGTTTAATTTAACATTTAAATCAAACCTTAACCATAGTGTTTTATTAATGATCGATGGCGCATTTGTATGCAGTGTGTTATTGACTGGCCCGCGTCCAAGCTAAGCACTGGAATTAAGTGCTCTTTTACATACATGCCTTAGAAAACAGCTTCTAAAATTAGCATTGAATATTTTAAAGTGTTTTCAGAGATGGCAGAATTAAGCGATCTGAGGATCGTTGAATGTTTTACTGCTAACCAGCCCTGCAACATTTTACACAGGCAACCTTATAAAATAAGGACTCAGAATAAAAATGAGAAAGAATCTTTCAGAAGGAATTAAAGAGACAAAAACCATAAAAAACAGAAATTTTTAGGGGAGAACAATAACTGTAAAAGTACACTCTTAAAAATAAAGCTGCTTTGAAAGGTTCTTCACAGAGATGCCATAGAAGAATTTTGGTTCCACAAAGAACCATTCAGTCAAAGGTTCTTTAAAAGAACCATCTCTTCTTTACCTTTTAATAATCTGAAGAACCTTCTTTCACCACAAAGAACCTTTTGTAAAACAGAAAGGTTCTTCAGATGGCAAAGGTTCTTTATGGAACCATTTAGACAAAAAGGTTTTTCTATAGCATCGTGAGGCACCTTTATTTATAAGAGGAGTGTACTATAAATAGTGTTTTAATACCTTCATAAGTTTAGGGTTTTTTAGGGTTACGCTTACTAAGACTGCATTTCTAGTAAAAAGTAAAAAGTAAAAAAAAAAAACAGTAATATTGTGAAATATTATTACTATACAGTGGAGACTATAATTACAGAACTTTTGTTAATCTTCATTCTTCATATCGTAATCTTTATCATTCATAATCTGAAGGAATATTAGCTGTGCCACTGTTCTCCTAACATAAAATATTCAAGGCATTAAAAAAAAAACAAAAAAAAAAAAACTTTATTTTGTGGATAACACAGTGATTAAAATTAGAGATCCTGTATGGTAGCACGAAAGAAGATTACAACTAAAATTTTGGAGGTACAGCTGTCGGAAATTAGTAGGGAGTGTAGATGCCCTTGCTTTGAATAATTTCAGCACATCTGTGGTTGCAGAACATCACTAGTTTCTCACACTGTGCTGGTGTGATCTTGGGGTCCACTCTCTTTCATAGTTTGGAAACTCTAGTGGGTTTCTTAGCCATAACTTCGTCACCAAGGATTTTCCAGAGACTTCAGTAACTTTTTTGGTTAAAAATGATACAAAATCTATTTTTGAGCAAGTACATAACCAGCCAGTGTTCAAAACTATCGGTTTTCGCTGGAAATTCAAGCATGCCACTGTGTCATTACGTCATGTCTGTAAACATAAAGGCGGCGTCCTGACTAGTAGCTTTATCGCATGTGAGAATGCTGCAGGTGCCGAATTCTGCACCCTAGCCAAATTATACCCCCTCATTGAATTCACTACCTAATTGTCTAATCCTAACCCCACCCCAAATCATAACCCCTCCCCAACACCTAACCCTAAACCTACCAGTACTAGGTGGTGCATAATCTGGCAGGGTGCAGAATTTGGCACAACACCGGATAGTTTATAGCCTTTTCTCACAGCGGCTGAAATAATTAAACTTATCATTTTGATTGCGGATTGTAATCCAAAAAGTTTGTGTTTATGAAACAAGTGACTGAAATTAGATTACTCCAGTTTTAAATGTGCATTTGATTGCAGATAGCCTACGTGGGATTACACAAGTTTTGTATTTTGAAGAGAACCGGTCCTAAGGAAGAATGATTTGCTTTTTCGGCTAAAAGAATTTCTTCATATGAAATTAGAATTTTATGTCAATCAGAGAATCGACTGTACAGAAACAGAAACGCTAATAGGCCTACACACTACATACACGTAGTTACGCAATACTGATGTTGTTAAAATGAACAATTTGAGAACAAAGTATAACAGTAATAATAACTTGCTAGTTTAATGTGATATGAGATAACCAATCGTTAGATTTAAACACCTGTAGCGTTTTTCCTCAGTTGGTCAGAACAAAAGTTTTAGACTTGTTACTTACTCTTAGATGACAATATCCAGTGAAAGTTCTTATTTGGCACATATATTTGAATCTGTTCATCTGTGATTCCTAAGTAAAGTGAATATCCACAACGGTGCGGTGACTGACAGCTACCAAAACATTAGATTCATCCGCGCTGGAGCCGAGCCGGAGAACAACCCACGCATGGAAGATAATTGCGCACTTAACTGCAATTGCAGGTTTTCAGACAGATATGGCGACAAAGAGGCAAAACTTACGGACTGCAGCTTTAAGTGTTCTTAGCTTCAAGGAACTGCTTTACCTGTTTTGCAGTGTGATGGGGGCATTGTCTTGCATTAAAATTGCAGGTTGATTGGGAGATGCTTGCAAGGAAGGAACTGCATGTTGCTAAAGGACGTTCTGGTAATCATTTGTATTCACTCTTCCATGTAGCTGTATAAGAGGCCCAACTCCTGCTGCAAAAAACATTACCCAAACTAGGACACTTCCTCCTTCACACTGAACTGACTTCTTTATGCACTTGGGCTTCAGTCTTTTCTCAGTTTGACTCCAAAGCCATTTGATTCTTTCTGAAGATGAGAGCAGTGCCGGCCCGTCCAACAGGCGATACAGGAGATCGATTAGGGCCCCACCTTAAGGGGAGGGCCCCGCGGCCGCGAGGTTGTCAGTTTAATTTTTAGGCACGTTCGGCTTGAAGTGGCGCTGTGCAGAAAGATCCATGTTTAAAATCAAAGTACCGCAAGAGCTATAGAGCACAGACAGCTCTGTATGCTTTCAAATCGCTCTGTAGCTACTTTACACCAATCGTTGTGCGCAACTTCAATCCACACGCACCTTCTGATTACATAACTAGGGTGACTCACCAGAGCTGTACAGTGGGGCATATGTGTTGAACGTATGAAAAAAAAAAAAAAAAAAATCAGTCTGTGCGTTCAATTTACCTCAGTAGAACGCGTGCATGGATTTTGCATGGGTTTGAGTCGGTTTTCAAACATGTTGTCTATTGAGAACATTTTAATGACATGTTTTTGCTCCAAATTCATGTAATAACATCAGTCTTCAGAGTTCAGAGTTTTTGAAATAATAACTAAATAACAACTTTTTGTGTTCTGACGTGGTTTCACATCACAGAATGAGGCAAAATCTTTTATATAGTAAGATTAAAAAAAAAAAATTCTTGTTAAAGTTCAGATTTTGTTTTTGTGGTTTAGATTTCGGAATTCACTTAATATTGCCTCTCTGAATAGTCTTTCGAAATAAAGCCATGTTACACATTAATGCTATTTTTTAATTGTTTAAAATGAATAAATGATAGAGAGATTAAAGTGAAGTTTCTATATGCATAGAAACTATATGCTATATGCATAATATTTATTGCTGTTGGACTTGTTTTATACATGCAATCATGTCCATGATCACAGACAGACTTGTCATATAAGGGAAAATTGAGCCACATTTAGCATGTTACGTTAATAATTACAGACCCAGATCCAACAGACTTTTTTGTGATCATCAATCAATCTTTAAAAACAAAAAGAATAGCCTGCATTTCTTATTATTTATGAATCGTCAAACTCGTCAAATTTCTATGACCGTTTTTTTACACTAGTGGGACCCATTTTCATTATCTTGCCTAGGGCCCCACAAACCTACTGGCCGGCACTGGATGAGAGGCTTGGTCATTGCAGAGTGCGCTTTCAGTCCGACTTCTCGCAAACATGCCGTGCTGCAGTGCTAAACCGATTCCCCATTGAGAGTCTTTGCATTATCCTATCTTCTCGTGCATTTGCTTACGTGGATGATCAGCCTTTTTGGGGGACCTGAATGAATTAGTGTCATTGTTAACCTGTAATATTAGAGAAATCACAGATTTTGGAATGACCAACTTCTCTTGCAGTGGCTGAAAGTGTCATTCCTTTGGCCTTCATCTGGACAACCTTTTGTCGCAGGGTTTTAGTCACCTTAAAGTAGCATATTGCAATCTCAGTGAAAATTGAAGAAATGCTGCCAGTTAAACAGGGTTTGTCATATACTTAATAAAATTAGCTCTAAGCAATGACCTTGAATATTTAGAAAACTGCAGGTCATTCTCTAATTCTCTAAATACTTATATTTTATCTAATTTATGTAATTTATTCCTGTGATGCAAAGCTGAGTTTCATCAGTTTTTAGTTTCACATGATCCTTCAGAAATCATTCTAATACGTTGATTTGGTGAACATTACAGGTTTGGCAATAACATTTTGACAAAATATTTGGGGTGATCTATCTATTAGTTAAAAATGCAGTCTAATGCAATTTTTCTCCAATGGTCAATACAGTATACAGTACACAACTGTAATAGTCTCTTCTAAACAAGGTGAGTCTGACGTCTGTTCTGCTGAAATTGGCACATGTAGAATACACAGAGGGAGCCCAGCATACGTGCGCCACAACTGTTCATATTAAAGTCTGGATGAGAGGTAGATTTTAATTTATTACTGTTGCATTTCGAGATTGTCTCTGGGGTTTAAAGTTTATTACATTAAAAGACGCATTAGAGAGCCTACAATTACTGAGTCTAGGTGACTGAAGGTAACAACGCACTTGTGTGTAATGGTATCCGGTTCAATAAGGTAATAGATTTAATTAACGCATGTAATGATTGCTGATGTGTCAACAATGTTTGTGGCAAAATTGAAGCTTTAGGCTAAATGTTCCTTGGATCAATGAGCAAAAATCCAAAAGTGTTACAATTATCCTCCTCTGCCTTATGCTTGCATGTGCGTGAGAGTTAATCAAGGGAGGGGACAGGAAGACAGAAAAAAAGAGAGAAAACTAGACGCAGGAAAGAGAGAAAGAGAGAGAGAGAGGCCAGGCTCCCACTGTTGTTCCATTCGGCTTCCTAATCCTGCTCTGCCTCGAGCATTCAATTAACTCCTCACCAGCAGATCAAATGACTGGCTAAAAGAGAGTGTGACCGAGCCTAAACGCTAATTAATACTTAGGAATCAATGCCCCTCAATACTAAATGTCAAATAACAGTACAAGAGAGAACAGAGCAGTTCAGATGAAAAGCTCACTTTTGTATTACGATGGATATTTATGTTTCTAAGATGAAAATAACAGCCGGGCCGGTACAGACACGTGGGCGCGGGCTGAATGTCAGAGGAGACATAATGGGGAAAGAAAAGTGAAAGGTGCTCTGTGCCAGACGCTTCAGCGAGGAGCTACAGCAGACCCACATTACCAGTAATGTACTCTCTTTTTCTCTTTTGTTGTCCATTTGTCACTCTCACTCGCTCTTTCTCCAGGTGTTAAAGCTGCACTATGGCTATAATAGAATGTTGCTCAATCTAGGACCCTCTTTACACCTGCTATTAGGATCCAATCGGCTGATCCAATCACAAATGGTCAGAAGAGACAGATCATCAGACACCCCTTGGAAGTAACATGCCTTTCAAATTCATGAATCCACAAATAAATGTAGGATCATTAAAAATTCAAGCATTTTTGCACTATATTTCCATTGTACAGTTTACCTTGTAGAATCTGCTAAATGTTAATTATTTTACCAAAATAAAAGGGATCATACAAAATGCGTTTTATTTTTTATTTAGTACTGACCTGAATAAGATATTTCACATAAAAGATGTTTACATATAGTCCACAAAAGAAAATAATAGTTGAATTTATAAAAATTACCCTGTTCAAAAGTTTACATACACTCGATTCTTAATACTGTGTTGTTACCTGAATTACTTACAGCTGTTTTTTTCCTTCTGGATCATCAGTGAGCATTTGAACCTTCTGTAAAAGTTGCATATGAGCCCCCTCAGTTGTCCTCAGTGTGAAAAGATGGATCTCAAAATCATGCGGCCATTGTTGGAAAGGGTTTGAATCCACAAAAATACTGAAAAACCAAAGAATTTGTGAGACCTGAAGGATTCTACTGAAGAACAGCGGGCAGTTTAATTGTTCAGGACAAACAAGGGACTCATACACAACTATCACTTAACAAAAAAAACAACAACAAAAAACCAGCTGTGGATCATTCAGGTAACAATTCAACTGTTATTCTTTCTTGTTGACTTTGTAAACACATTCTATGTGAAAAATCTTATTCAGGTCATTACTAAATAAAAAATAACATGCATTTTGATCTGATCCCTCTTATTTTGGTCAAATAATTCACATTTTGCAGATTCTGCAAGGTGTATGTAAACCTTTGACTTCAACTGTAGTCTTATTTGTTTGAACTGAATGAAAGTTAAAAGTTTAAAGTGCCCCTATTATGCATTTTTGGATATTATCTTTCATGTAGTATAGTATAGCTGTTTGACTGTCTAAAATGTCTGCAAAGATCAAAGTGCAAGGCTTGTCTTCTAAAAAAAAAGAACCCATTCTGAATTGCCTGAAACAAGTCGTCAGTAATTTCAATCTTGGTTCTTGCACAAACCTATATAGAAACATTTGCCTAATGCTCTTCATTCAATAACATGTAATTTGGCTGAGGAGAGTTTGGTTCATGTTGTCGTCATGTCTAGAAGACGTTTTCTCCACTGCAAAAGCAAAACGTCCTTGTATGTATTCCCAAAGGATGAGGATGTGAAGTGTCAGTGGTTAAAATCAATTTTACAGTGGCGCAACAGTATAACTCTAACCTTTCATTGTGTTCCCATCATTTACTGGTGACTACTTCTCAAATCTTGCTGAGTTTAAAATACCCAGAAGTACCCACATATATTTGGATCATCTTGCGCCTCTGGTTCACAATTTGTAAGTATGATTAATTTCTAATTTATTTTCTATTAAGCTTTCAAAATGCATGTGCTGTATGTGATGTACACCCAGTGCACCTCCAAAGCAAAATTTGAACCTTTAAAACAGCATAATAAATTATTTAAATTGTTTGTTTTTTTTGCAACCAAGAACAGCAAGAACAATACTAATAGCATGATTCTGATCATTGTATTGAATGGATTAATTAAACTATATATTAATATATATTTTTAAAAATATTTTACACAATAATTCACTGAAAGCTGACTAAACCAAAACTTAAAGGGATAGTTCACCCAAAAATAAAAATTCTGTCACACTGTTCCAAACCCATCAGAACACATTATATTATAATGATATTTTTTTATAAATTCTAAGAACTTTCTGACCCTAAATAGACAACAATGCAACTGAAACATTTCATGGCCCAGAAAGGTAGAAACATTGATAAAATAGTCCATGTGACATCAGTGGTTCAACCGTAATTTTATGAATTATAGAATTATAAAATGCTAGAATTTTTGGTGTGCAAATAAAACAAATAAAATAATGATTTCATCAACAATTTCTTCTACTCTGTGAAATAGAACAACCATCTCTCTTCATTCAACATCTGTATATTCTGGTTCAAATAAATAAGGCTGTAGCTTCATAACATTAAGGTTGAACCACTGATGTCACATGGACTATGTTAACAATGTCCTTACTACCTTTCTGGGCCTTGAACATGTCAGTTGCTGTCAGGGTCAGCAATACAACTCCGGGATTTCATCAAAAATATCTTAATTTGTGTTCTGAAGATCTTACGTGTTTGGAACGACATAAGGGTGAGTAATTAATGACATAATTTTCATTTTTGGGTGAACTAACCCTTTAAGTTTTGGTTTAGTCAGCTTTCAGTGAACTATTGTGCTAAACCATTAAAATATATATTATTATGCTCTCCAAATGTCCATTTATTAAAAAAAAAATACAGGAAAAAATATAGTAACTGTGTTCTATTTACATATATTTTAAAATGTAATTTGTTCCTGTTTTCACAAATCCAGCTTCTGTCGTTTCTCACATTCACCTCCATCAGCTTTGCCTCCTGGACTCCATTTCCTATTACCCCTTGCATAGGAACTATTAAGGTCACCTGTTTCAAATCAGGAGGACTATAAATGTTGCACTCACACTCACATTGCGAAGTACTGTTTTGCTCTTGTTTTCCTTGCCCAGTCTTGTTGCATTCCTTGCCTTGCCTTGCTTTGCCTTGTTTATGTTTTGACCCTGGACTGTTTCCTTGTTTTTGGTCGATAGCTGCCTGCCCTGACCATTGCCTGTTTTGTGGATTACTCTTTTGTCTTGCCTTGGATGTTACTGCTGTCTAGTATTTTGACCCTCCCTGATTTGACTACGCTCGCAGATAAAGCCTGCATGTGGATCTCTAACTCCGTTGTCATGCCTCCTACATTACACCTGTGTTGACAGCTGAATTGTCTTCAGTGTCACCTGATCCTTCAGAAATCAACCTAATATGTTAATCCTTTTGGTGTCACTTTTGGACGCACAGGGTACCACTTTAGTGTAATTTTTCATCGTGCAGGGTCCTCCACTGGTTTAAATAAGAAACGCTTGGCGTCAATATGCCCACATGAAAGGCACTGAGAATTTTATTGTCATGATTAAATTATATATTGGGTAATAATATTGCCATTGTTGTATACATGTTGGGTTTTTCAATGTAAACACTAGGGATATCACAATACTCAATATAATATTGAACCGTTTGGTATGTCATCCACGGTTCAACACTCGCTTGTGAAT
Organism: Cirrhinus molitorella; assembly: GCA_033026305.1. Classification (NCBI taxonomy): domain Eukaryota; kingdom Metazoa; phylum Chordata; class Actinopteri; order Cypriniformes; family Cyprinidae; genus Cirrhinus; species Cirrhinus molitorella. The sequence goes on from CM065120.1 coordinate 32,879,001, forward strand.
TGCGTTTTTTTAGTTTTGCATTTAAATAATTTCACTTCCCCGCTTTTATTTAAAAAAGCAACACACACAGAGCATCTTCCCTTCGAATGACATGCAATGATAAGCCTTTCTAAACCTGTTATAAAAACAATATAACTTGTTTTTAATTCACATCAGTCGAGTGTTTGAAATAACTTCCTTATGTGATCTGATGTGGCTTCGTATCACAGAATGAGGCAGACAATATATTCTATACTCATATTCTACGTATGTCGATTAGCAATGTCTTACAAATATACTTAATCATGATGAAAATACATGAGATAGCTTGAAGAACACAGATAAATCATATATTATTGCAGACGAGCGTTTATTGTCCTTACATTTCATCTTTCAAAACGTTTAATGTTATATCTTGTTTTTATTCAGTTACAGCAATCCATATTAGAGATTTTGTGGCTGGAACGGATCGTCATCAGTGTTACTTCTTTGACGCATATGTGGATTTTCTGCACGAGGGCGCCCTCTGGCGTCCAGTATAAATGAAATCCATCCTGTCTCGCAAAAAAAAAAAAAACTCTCTCAAAATAAATATTAAGCAGACATATAATAATCCACGTTTTCCCAGTGAACAGAGGTTTACAGAGTATTTTGCTTGGTAATTTGTTGCAAAAAATGCACTGATGTGGCAAATCAGAAACAAACCGAAGCGAAAAGCGTATTGTAGGTACATAGTGAACCGTGGACTAGCTGTATCATTGCATCCCCAGTAAACATGCACAACAGTTTTATTTATATTACGCTTTTTACGAGCACATAACCCAGCCCCTGCCCCTAAACCTATTATTTGCCTGATGCTTGTTTTGTATTGTTCAGAAGTGGGTAGGTTTAAGGTAGTATACATTTATATAAAATTATATGTTTTACAAATGCATGCAAACCATTAAATTAACATAAAAAACTGAAAGCAATGGATGACCCTGCACGTTGAAAAGTGATGCTATCTGTGCATTGAAAACAAGTTGGGAGTGAGAATGTGTTGTCAAATCACCAGTAAAATCAGAGATGAAAATGGTTTCATGAAAACAGCACCCATTATCTTAAAGTACTATATTAAGAACTGCATACATCAAGAAATTTTCCATTAACCCAACTGGTGATTTTCTTATAGCACCTACAACATCTAACACCAACCATGGTGTGTACATATGCGTGTACAGTATGTTTGTGCACCTGTCTAGGGCTCTTTACCCTTTTCAAAACACTCCATTAGTTCAGAAACCCCCCTGAGCAGGTGTTGTAAGTGTGTGTATGCCAGCAAGACTGTCTGTGTACGTGTATGATTGCAGACCCCAGATGTCAGTGTTTGAACCCTGGCACCCCGCTAAGCCTGACTCACCTCAGCACCTCGTTGGGGTTTCCTGACTTGCTGCCTTTCTTGTCAGGTGCGCCGTGGCATCCAGACTTAAGCAGCGTGTGAGGACCCCGATCCAGCATCATTGTGGAGGTTGCCATGGCGATTATGGCTACAGCATCACGCACTCGAGCCTCCAGTCCGTAGTCCCACTCATCGTAGGAAACAGAGATCAAACCTGCGATAAAGGAAGTGTAGATTTAGTATTTGAAACAATCATCTGAAATATTTCAGACAATCTTCTGATATATTTGTGTAGTTTTTTTTATATAGCTTTCATTTATTTTGAATTGTAATTCTTTAATTTTTTGGTTAGTGTAATTCAATCTTTTTTTAATCCAATCCTTCTTTTCTTGCCTGTTGGAAAGACGCTGGGTACATTATCTGCATCCCCTGTCACCAAAGATGGTACGATCCAGGTGTAACCGTAACCAGTGAGGCCGACAGAATGTGCCACCTCAAAAATGGTCATGGCTTCTTCTTTAGTGCAGTACAATAGTATAACAGGACTTTGGAGCTTCTTCATCTGGTTCTGGATCTTTGAGTCGCCATCGTCCACTGACATGTCCAACAGCAGCACCTCTTCCAGTTCCCAGCCAACAAAACTGTTCTCTATGGTACTCCGGATCTGGATGGAGGCAAAACAGACAAAGAAAGATGAAAAACAGCATGTCCTGTAACACCATCCTGCTGCCTCCAGCTCTCCCTAAACTGTTCGCTTTTGTTCTTCAGATATAAAGAGAAGACAGAGCTTGAAAAGAAAAGACAAAGAGAAACAGAAAGGGAAAGCTAAATTTTCATTTAAAGGAATAAATTAAAACACTAATCATAAAAAGTAAAATTTCCATCATGCACTTCTTCCAGATACCAGCCCAGCAAACTTTTTTTTTTTTTTTTGGATCTCTATGATTTGTAAAGAAGCAAATCCACATTTCAAATGCAGAGAACTGCTTAGCTCTGTTCTGTCTGAGGAGACAGAGTGAAATTAAACTGCATTTCCTCATAACAGATTGTTCAAACACAGGTCCACAGAGATGCTTTCCATTATAATCTACTGCAGTCAGAACTAGAGGAAGATGAAATTATCCTATCCACAATTCTGATGATGCATATTTCTGTATCACCCAATATTTCCAGGCAATTTGACCGACTTGCAAATTGCACTGACAGTATTATTACACACATGCAGTCAAGTGTAGTGTGAGCATCGGTACCACAGGGGTAAACCTACCAAAAATGACTGTGGTGATGATCCCTAGTACACCGTTACTCTTACATTTCAATTCCATAGTACTGAATGATCACTATACATTTATATGAATGAATATCTTTATTAATTCATTTTGAATTAGATTGTATTTCTATATTATTAGTTTTCATTTTATTTTAGTTTTGAGTTTTAGTAATTTGTTAAAGGGACAGTTCACCTAAAAATTACATTTTTTGATTGTATACTCACTGTCATGTTGTTCTAAATCTGTATGAATTTATTTCTTCTGTTGAACACAATAGAAGACATTTGATTTGTTGGTAATCAAAAAGTTGCTGGCAGCCATTCACTTCCATAGTATTTTTTTTTTTTTTTGGACAAGTTGAGGGTGAGTAAATTATGAACTTTTTTTAACTATCCGTTTAAGTTTTTCATCTAATTTTTTATTCATATTTTATTTCAGAATTATTTCAGTTACCAAATATGATTTTTAATAGTTTCAGTTTTAGTTAAAGCTGCAGTCCGTAACTTTTGCCTCTTTGTCGCCATCTCTGTCTGAAAACCTGCAATTGCAGATAAGTGCGGAATTATCTTCCACGCGTGGGTTGTGCTCCGGCACAGCTCCAGCACGGCTCCAGCACGGATGAATCTAATGTTTTGGTAGCTGTCAGTCATCACACCGTTGTGAATATTCACTGTACTTAGGAATCACAGATTAACAGATTCAAATATATGGGCCAAATAACAATTTTCGGATATTTTAATCTAAGAGTAAGTAACAAGTCTAAAACTTTTGTTCTGACCAACTGAAGAAAAACAGTACAGGTGCTTAAATCTCAACACAGTGGCATGCTTGAATTTCCCGCGAAAACATACCCATACCACTCAATTTAAAAAAGCATTATTATAAGCTAACCGTTGCGAGTCGGGCTAAAGTAAGGCAATGCAAAGTAATGCAATATCGAGCAGCAAAACAAGCTGTTTTGTACAGCTAAAAATAGCTGGACGCGGATGAGACTGGAAGCCAGACGCAATACAAATTTACAAGTTTAGTGAATGTTTGATGGTAGCAAAGTTTATCTAAGCATAAAAACTGGAGAAAGTAGAATGCACTTTTCAATAAATATATTTTGAAAAATCTAATGTTGGCTGATAAATGCTATTTTCCTGATACATTGTGAATTCCTCATTTAAATACCAAGGTATTTCCATGGCCATTTACAAAGCGCAGATACTGCAGCAACTCAGGATGTTGCAAAAGATGAAGGGCCACAAACAGGAGGCACAAGAAAACAGATGTCTGTGTGGCTGGAGAGCAGAACAGCACTGGACACAATTTGTTCAAGCTTTTAGAATCGCCTGAACCACTGGTCCTCCCCCAGCAGACAACACCACAAAGCCTGGCACTGGTCTCACTGGTAGAACATCAAACACATGCCTGCTATACACCTGCAAGTACATCAAGAGCCTGCTGCATGAGCCTCCTCAATAAGCAGAGCATCCTCTGGACCTCTGCTGGGCTCTGCTTGCATCGCCCTGAGGTTGCTCCTGATTTGGAGAATTACTGAAAGTACAGCAGAAGTCAAAGAACACAGTCCTGACCATTGCACGGTGTATTTAAGAACTTTATCCACAACACTGTTGGCCAGACACAAATTTAGGAGGTCTGTGGAAACAGTAAGTCAAAGCCACTGCTTCCCAGTTGAGCCTTTGTACACTAATATATGACATTTCCACACAGACTCTATGCATTTATTTATTTATTTTTTTCAATTTTCTGTTTTCGCTTCTATTCATTTTCAGTTCAACTTAAACGTAATTCAGTTAGTAATTCAATGTTCTCTATGTCATATTCATCTTTTATTTCAGCTCTTTTTCAATTAAAAAATAGTTCTAGCTTTAGTCAACAATAATAACCTTGTTCTAATGAGGCTGTTTTGCTGGCATGAATTAAAAGGGTCAACACTACTATTATAGGGCTTGTATACAAGGCTAAAGGCATATGAGAAACGTGTGATGAATGAACAGAAAGATGGTTACAGGGAAAATTCCACTAGTCATCATTTACTCACCCACATGTCATTCCAAACCCGTTTGACTTTTTTTTTTCATTGTTGTCACACGGGTTGAGAATGACATCAGGGTCAGTAAATGATGACACAATTTTCATTTCTGTGTGAACTATGCTTTGAAATTAAAATAATAATAAAAACAATAAGACATACACTGTAAAAAAAAAAACTGTTATTTTACGGAATTTTTCTGTTTTATTTTACAGTTTTTTCACGTATTTTTGAAAACCAGGTAAAAACTGTAAAATTACAGAAATAGACTGTAAATTTACATATCAAGTGAAAAACATGTCAATGTGCATAACACCCCAAAAAATATTTTTGAAGATTTGTGTGTGTGTGTGTGTGTGTGTGGCATTAATAATATAATATTTCATAATATTTAACAGATTACAAATATAAATAACATGACGACTGTACAAAAGTTCACTGAGCTTAATTTGACACTTTTCGTAGTTCATTTACTGTAAAAACAAATAAATAAAAAAGTGTCTTTATGAAGACATTTCTTTATGAATAAACAGATAGATCATCACTTTTCTTTTGTATATGTAAGTCATTGCGTGTTTGCGAAAAATAGCTGGTGAATCAGTGGTGAATCAATTTTTGAACCGTGTCCTATCCGAATGAATCAATTCGAGCAAAAGAATCACTTCCATCAGTACTGTCACTAGCTGACCACATCTTCTTCCGCTTTTCAAAGTAGTTCTGCTTCGTTAAGTGTTTTGTTACACGTTTATTTCCACAGTGTCGTTTCATAATGTGATATAATAATATAATAATACGCTGATATTTAAATTACAAAAATTACGATTTTAATATTCGAACTAAAGGAATTCCCACCCTGGCGCAAGGATACATTCTCCACTAAGCACGCAGTGGGGCTGCTGTGCGCGCGAAAGGAATCACTCGACCTTCAGCTATGCCTTCAATCTTCGATGTGAGGCGAAAGTAAGCAGGTAAGTTAAAGTACATGTTTTATATTTTGGTCATTACTACTACTTCTATTATATTTGAGTCTTAGCATTGGAATATTTTTGAATCGTTAAACCAGTGTGTGTTTCAAACTTTGGGTCTGTCCAGTAACGTTCGTTATCAAGTTAGGCTGACGTTATAAGTTAGTCCCTGAGGGAAAACCCAAACAGGGTCGTTTTTCGGAAAATTATGTCGTTAACGTTAGCTGGTTGTTTGCCTTACTGTTATTAGAAAGATGTGTTATTTGTGTTTTAAGAAGGTTTAGCTATAGTGTTATTGTTGCGGTAAGTGCAAATCTGTCAAAATGTTGACAACTCCTACAAGTGACTACAACGACTAACTTACCTAACTTCGACGCATAGTGCAATATTTTTAGTCAGTTTTTATATACATCATAGTAGGCGTCGTCTACAAGCTCAAAAATGCTGTTTTTCGAGGCGAGGTTGGATGAAAGTTCAGAATTCAGAAACAGATTCATCAGGACCAATGCTTAAACTGTAACCCAACCCCTCCGAGCGCTGTTCGTCGGCACTTTTTCCCTCTGCATACACTGGTTATTAGGCCTGTATAATGAAATTCGCTTTACTAATTTACTAAGTTTTACTTTCAGATATAGTCACACTGATGAAGTACTTCATCGAGAGAGAGGACCAAATGTTCCATAAAGTGGAATCGGACAACCTTGCCCTTTGAAGTGGACTGTACCAAACTTCCAAGTACACCCTGCATGACTGTGTTTGGTATGTTTGAATATTTTTAAAGGAAAACTATTTAATATTTGCAGGAATTTCAGTTTTTCCACAGTGATACTGATCCCTTCTTTTTCTTATGCATAACAACAGGAAGCTCCCCTTTGATGGCAGAGACCTTTATGTTTTTTGTCGACCAAGTCATAGTTAACAGCCACATCACCAGGAGACCAAGGAGTGAAGCTAGAGTTTGTGCAAAGGTAAAAAAAACAAAAAAAAAACAGGACACACAGACTCACTCTCATACATACATCCTCACATACACATACTCTCACACAATCATCCTCACAGACTCTTCACATACACACAATCTTATACACACAGCCTCACAAACAAATCTTCACTCTCACATACACACACACACACACACACACACACACACACACACAAATACTCACAAACATGCACTCTTGCACATGCATCCTCACACACATTCACACAACACACAATCTTCTCAGTCTGTCTCACACACAACAACCTCTTACATACATGTCTTTACAGCAAACATCCACCACAAGCATGCCTTTTGCAATTTCTTATTACTCTGCTTTTATTTTTTAATATATTTAGAGCATATGTTACAGTCCATGTTTTATTACTAAAGATATTTTTACATTTTTTCCCATCCCTTTGACGGCAGAGATCTTCATGTTTTTGGTCGACCAAGTCATAGTTAACAGCCACATCACCAGGAGACCAAGGAGTGAAGCTAAGAGTTTGTGCAAAGGTAAAAAAAAAAAAAAACAGCACACACAGACTCACTCTCATACATACATCTTCACATACACATGCTCTCACACACGCATCCTCACAGACTATATACATACACACAGTCTTATACACACAGCCTCACAAACAAATCCTCACTCTCACATACACACACACAAATACACACAAACACGCACTCTTGCACACGCATCCTCACACACATTCACACAACACACAATCTTCTCAGTCTGTCTCACACACAACATTCTCTTACATACATGTCCTTACAGCAAACATCCACCACAAGCATGCCTTTTGCAATTTCTTATTACTCTGCTTTTATTTTTAATATATTTAGAGCATATGTTACAGTCCATGTTTTAATGCTAAAGATTTTTTTCCATTCAACAGATGCCTTTTTAAGATTAATCCCAAGAAGGGATCGAGAAAGCATTCAGCAGTCAGACCAAAGGTTCTTTTACTGATTAACAAGATTGCGGACTGTGAATGAATGGACTGAAAACTTTGAGTGTCAGATCTTCCTACATTGCCTAGGAGAAATTCTTGCCTGTGTCACAGACATAAAATAGTTGGTGATAATTTACTTCATAATTTAATTATTTGAGATTTTTTCATGCCTCATCTGTTGTCAAGATGAATTAATCAGTTCACATGTGGTTCAATTTTAAGGACAATTTAATTATTTGTTTACCAAACTGCTATATTGTTACAGTTTTGAACAATTAATTTTATTGTGTATTGTTGCAGTTATGATATTTTTTTTTTCATATAATTTTATACTGTTGCAGTTATGAATTATGTTGTTGCATTTGTGACCTAATTGTAACTATTGGACTAATTTTTATATTTGAATATTGTTTCAGTTATGATCATTTCTTTTTATATTTTTTATACTATTGCAGTTGTAAACAGATTATTGAAATATTGTTGCAGTTGTGATCAAAAATGTATGAACGGTGAACAAACTGATGCTATATTGTAATGTGCTATAATCTTTATGCTGGTATATTGTTGCAGTTTTGAACAAAGAATATAAGTAAATTGCAGTTCTGAACAACCTATATTGATATATTCTTGCAAGTGAGATGTTATATTCTTGCAGATATGTGAATAAATCATTAAAACACTGTTTTACATCTGTGGCTGTGTATTTGAATTAACAGTAGTGTTCAAAATTAATAATTTCATGGTTTCATTAAAAGCTCAAGAAAATACAGAAAATCGTGTGTAAAATTACAGTAAAAAACTGTATTTTTACAGGAAATACTGCCCGTTATTTTACGGTTTTTTTCCGGCACCCCAGCTGCCGGAATTTTACCGTTTTTTTACGGGATTTTTTTTTACAGTGTATATAAATAATAAAAAACAATAAGACATAAAATTGAAGAGGAAAATAGCATTAGTTCTTATAGAAGCAACGTATATTGAAAGTAGGGGAAAGGACGGGTGTATTAGTTTTGACAGGAGCCTCAGTGTACAGAAGATAGAGGAGAGGAAGAGAGCATTAGTTGAGACAGGAGCATTGGCAAACTCCTGATGATGAAAGAGACTTGAACTGCAGCGGCTGGCGCCCCAGCGGGAGTTAGAGCGTCGGTATTAGGGTGTGAACCGAACCAGCTAGAGTTTCCAGAATTAGGGGCAGTGAAGCAAACAGCAGTCTGGGGTTTCTCGAGATCCCCATCTCAATTTGGCCAAATTGGTGCAGCTCTGGATAGGTGAGTGTTTATACACCCTGATGATGCATTTCAGTGATTTGATAAACAAGAGCAGGTTCTGAATGGATTGTTTGGTGGGATTATGAACATGAGCCATTTAAACAGAGATGTGTTTCTCTCAACCACTCAAAATAGAAATCACCTAGAACCTAAAACATGCGAACATCACACAGCAATGCTTCTCTGCACCACTCCAAATTACTTCAGAAATAACATTCAAGGAACAATTGTTGAACTATCAGTGTTAAACATAACTTTAAAATAATAAATAAATGTAACAACAACAACATGCATACATAGAATACTGTTGAAAAGTTCGGGGTTGGTAAGATTTTTATCAAGAAATGAATACTTTTATTCAGCAAGGATATATTAAATTGATCAAAAGTGACAGCAAAGACTTAGACATTGTTAGAAAAGATTTCTCTTTCAAACAAATGCTGTTCTTATCATTTAAAAACCCTGGGGAAAAATGTATCACTGTTTCCTCAAAAATTGTAAAAAATATTATACTTTTTTCTTTCAGATGAATACAGTTGGAGTTGTATTAAAACATTTCCTGGCTCTTCCAAGCTTTATAATGGCAGTGAATGGGTGTTGACATTTTGAAGCAAAATAAAGTACATAAATCCATCATAAAAGGATAAGGGCCTTCCAAAGTGAATCAATGCATTTATGCCAAAAAAAAAAAAAAATCCAGCTTTAAAACTTTCTAAACTGTAATCTCTAGCTTCCGCTAACTGTGTGCGTGTTCACGAAAGAGTGTCGATGACACAGGACAAAGGCATAGTGTAAGCTCTGGTGAGAATATACTAGTCTGGCAAGAACCAAGTTTTGTTTACAGAAAACCAGTCTCCTCTTGGCTTATATCCAAATCCTCCATCATTTTTCTTTACAAATCCTAATTTTGTACTTCTAATTCATGAGCGTTGTTTTGTTTTGCTCTTACCTCTGTGCTCTTGCGTTCGCCACTTCTTACCAGAGAGGAAGCTAAGGATGATGATTTATAAAGTTTTAACTATGAATATTTTTCTTAGACAAACAAACCAATTAGCTTCAGAAGACCTTTATTAACCCTCCGGAGCCGTGTGGAGCACTTTTTATGATAGATCGATGCACTTTCTTGAACTTCAAAATCTCAACAGCCATTCACTTCCATTATAAAGCTTGGAAGAGCCATGACATTTTTTAATTTAACTCTGATTGTTTTTGTCTAAAAGAAGAAAGTCATATACACCTTGAATGGCTTGAGGGTAAGTGAATCATGGGGTAATTTTCATTTTTGGGGGAGCAATCTCTTGAATTAATATATAACACCTGAACTGAACTGCCATCAGAACTCATATGTTTTATTTTTAAGGTTACTTACATCATGCACAAAGACAGGCTTGGATAAAGACCTAAAACTTGACCTGACATACAGTGTATTACTACTAGAGCTGCTTAGAGGCACAATACAGTGACATGCCAAAGTTTGGGAACCTCTTGCAGAATCTGTGAAAATGTGAATCATTTTAACAAAATAAGAGAGATCATACAAAATGCATGTTTCCTTTTTTACTTAGTACTGTCCTGAGTAAGATATTTTACATAAAACATGTTCACACAGAGTCCACAGGACAAAAAATAGCCTTTAAAGGTTTGGGAACCCTTGGTTCTTTATACTGTGTGTGGTTACCTGGAGGATCTACGATTGTTTTATTTTTTGTTTTGTTTTGTGATGGTTGTTCATGAGTCCCTGTTCTTCAGAAAAAACCTTCAGTTCCTGCAGATTCTTCAGTTTTCCAGCATCTTTTGCATATTTGAACCCTTTCCAGCAGTGACTGTATGATTTTGAGATTCATCTTTTCACACCGAAGACAACTCAGAGACTCAAACACAACTAATAAAAAAGCTATTTAAAAGGTTCAAACATTCACTGATGCTCCAAAAAGAAACACGATGCATTAAGAGTCAGGGGGTGAAAACCTTTTGAATTTGAAGATCAAGGTAAATTGTACTTAATTTGTCTTCTGGGAAACATACAAGTATCTTCTGTTAGTGCAGTACTAAAATAAAAATATATATATATTTTAACAAAATAAGAAAAAATTGGACATCTTCATTCTGTTCAAAAGTCTTAATGCATTGTGTTTTCTTCTGGAGCATCAGTGAATGTTTGAACCCTCAGCTGTCCTCAGTGTGAAAAGATGGATCTCAGAATCATACAGTCACTGCTGGAAAGGGTTCAAATATGCAAAATATGCTGGAAAACTGAAGAATCTGCAGGACCTGGAGGATTTTTCTGAAGAACACTGCTCAGTTTAACTGTTCAGAGCAAACAAAGGACTCATGAACAACCAAAAAAAAAATCCATTTCCAAACTTTAGATCAGGGTTATTTTAATAATTTCATCTATTTTTTGTCTTGTGGACTACAAGTACACATCTTTTATGTAAAATATCTTACTCAGGACAGTATTCATTAAAAAATAACACACATTTTGTATGATCTCTCTTATTTAGTTAAAAATAGTTTCTGCAAGAGGTTCCCAAACTTTCACATGCCACTGTATGTAAGTTTTCGCTGCTAGGGGGCACATATTCAAAACAAGCAATTGAAATGAAGGTGTACTTTGCTGACGCCGTGATTGAGTGTGGTATCATTGGAGTTGTTTTCTTCATCCTCACAGCCCATGAAATCCGACGGGACTCAGTCAGAATCATGTTCATGGATGAGTTAATGTATTGCAGACTTACTAAGGTCATTGTAGTATGAAGCTGAAAGGTGGGGCTGAAAGTCGTGGAAGCAAAACGAGGACGCTGGAGCGTTTGCTAATGAAGGACGAATGCGACACAAGGCTTTTATTATGCCACAGCAGTTCTGGTCATACATATGTAAGAAAAAAGCAGCACTGTATTATCATACTAGATACATTTAAGTGTGTCGAAAGTTCTGTTATAATGCTGCTCTGTCTGTTTGTCACCTGTCTAATAAAATGCTTAACATATTAAAAAGTTTCTTTGGGGTTTCCACGTTTTCTACAAAATAAAACCTGAAATTTGTGGGTATATGACATCACTGGCAGGCGATGCAATGACACGGTCCATTACACTAGTTCAAATTGCTTATTTCTCAGGATTTAAACATTCTTTGAAACATTTGGGGTAATGAAAGTACACAAGTCAGCAAAATATAACTGTGTTTTTTGGATATTTTAATAAAAAAATCGTACATATTCTACCTTTAAATCAACAGTTAAACTGAAGTTAAATAAATACATGGTGACTTCTTACCCGATTGACAAAGTCCTGATATCCAGGGTAGTAGGTGGTGACGATGGAGAATATGTACCAGTCATATTCCTCCATTATGTTAAGCATGACAGAGGCTTGCTGCTCGATCGAGGGACCAAACTGGAAGAACATGGAATGGTCATCCTGCAAGAAACAAAGATAAACGCATGCATGAGAACAGAAAAATCAAGGCGAATCACATTATAATACGATATCAGTAGGTTATAGTTATAGTTGACACCAGTTTTCAACAGTACATACAGTATGTCAGAGAGTGATGAGAATTTGCTTGCTCAGTCATTTTTTTTTAAACCAAGCTCAAGTTTCCCATCACAAAGACTCTTCACCACTGTAACCTGTTAAAGTTTAGATAAAGGGAACAAGAAAAAAAGAAAGAAGGTAGAGAAATATGAACCGCAGTTCACCGAGATCTAACATCTACTGCATCAAAGCATGTGAACGGCAATGGACACATTTTGCTCCCTTAACATCTAAATGACCACTTCACTCCTGAAACAAATGTTACATCCCAGACAGCTCAAATGTCAAAAAATGTCTTTGGTACACTGGTGATGAATGATTTGTAGATTTCAAATGCTTATAATAAGCACGTCAATGAACTCTTCACATGTAATATGCAAACACAGATGTGTGTGTGAGCTGTCAGTAGCAAATAAGCCAAAACGTTTTAAAGCTACGCACACATGTATGACAGTGCACATGAATGCATGCACAATGATGTATAGTTCTGTACATGCCTGTAAATGATTGTTCTGTGTGTGCACTCATGTGTGAAGTCGGTCGTGGGCGTTTGCCATGTTAGTCATGCTGCATGGCGAAATCTCAGAGTCTCTTTCTCTCTCTCTCTCTCTTTCAGGTCTCCATGCTCTACTCAACATCAAAGCCACTCCCCTGGGGTCCGAGATGGACTGATCCGTTACCTTGATTCGGCTTTAATGAGGTAACGACACTGATGGGGCTGAGGGGAGGGGGGCTTAGCTTGTTAAGCTAACATCTGTAGTATAATGTTTTACGTATGTGTTTATTTTTGCTTTGTAGATTTTCACTAAATGTTTAATGTGTGCCTGATTTGCCAGTGTGTGTGTGTGTGTGTGTGTGTGTGTGTGCTTCTGTAATTTTCTGAGTTCTATTAATTTACGTGCCTCTAATATTAATTTCCTGTCTTGATTCTTCCTCTTTCCTTTTGGAGTTGATCCCATCAGGAGAGGTGGGACTCCAGTCATGGGGTCAGAAAGATTTCTTTTTCTTTTTTCGAAAGAAATTAGCACTTTTGCTCAGCAAGCAAGAATTAAACTGATCGAAAATGACAGTAAAGACGTTCTTAATGTTACAAAAGACTTTTATTTCAAATAAATGTGTTTCTATTTAACTTTCTACTCATCAAAGCAACCTGTAAAAATGGGTTTAATTTTCTTAAAAAAAAATTGTAGCACAGCTGTTGATTTAACACATTAAATTAGTTAATAGGTTATGAAAAAAGGCAGTTTAAGTTTATTTAGAGGCATTTAATTTCAATGTCATTTCATTAAAAAATACACTACCAGTGAAAAGTTTTTGAACAGTAAAATTTATTTATTTTTTTTTAAATTCTCTTCTGCTCACTAAGCCTGCATTTATTTGATCCAAAATACGGCAAAAGCAGTAATATTGTGAAATATTTTTGCTATTTAAAATAACTGATTTCTATTTTTTATATTTTATATATCTATTCCATTTTAAAATGTAATTTATTCCTGTGATCAAAGCTAAATTTTCAGCATCATTACAGTCCCCAGTGTCACATTATCCTTCAGAAATCATTCTAATATGCTGATTTGCTGTTCAAGAAACATTTTTTATTACTTTTTATTTTTGGGGGATAGAAATTTTAGAAATTTATGAAATCTCAGAAATAAATTACATTGTAAAATATATTCAAATAGAAAACAGTTATTTTAAATACTAAAAATACAAATAATATATATTTCATAATGTGACTGTTTTTGCTGTACCTTGGATCAAATAAATACAGGGTTGGTGACTTCTTTAGAAAAAAAAAACATTAAAAATCTTACTTAATCTTTGACTGGTAGTGTATATATTTTGATACTAATAAAATGCTTTAATACCCATTTAAATCCCATTATTCTCATGCCATTATTCATGCAACTGTAATTGCAGTGTAAATGCATTCATACACCACCTTTGGATTCTGGAAAGCACCTTATAGTTTCATGACCTTGAGCAACTCCTGTAATGTCAAAATATACTGTACAAATACAATACAACACAACAATATCATAAAATAATAATAATAGAGTTTATAATTCATCCCAAACAGAAGAGAAATTTATCTAAATTGATCATAAATGCTTATTTTACTGAAATTTCTTTTCAAAATAAATACTGAGTTGATCCATTACAGATTCCAAGTTGTCCTTCTCCTTAAGAAAATGACACCACCGACAGCATTTACACAGCTCATACTTCAGGTGCACCTTCACTGTGATGCACATCTGAAACAACACACATGGACTCCCATTTCAACTTTACATTTAACACACACACATATTTATAACATATAGGATACCAGGTGTCAGATTTGTTTTCCGGATCATTCCTCTCTAATCCGTCGTTCTACACTTCTGCTCCTCACCCCCTCCCTGTCATCAATCTCCCTCGCTCCGCTCCTCCTCTTCATCCGTTCTGAGTCTATTCATCTCGAAATGAGCGATCACAGACACATGCACTCTCCATGCAAGTGAATTAGCAAACTCCCGTTCCTCTATCGCCCGTTTAGCACAATGGAGAGGCCAACCTAATCATCCACTGTACTCAATACGGCCCCACACGAGCAGCGGGGAGCTAATCCAGACCTTACATTACTATCCTCTCGCTACTTTCCTGCCTTCCTCTTCAATAATGGAGACCAGTGTCCTGCAGAGGCAGTTTATAAGCAAAGTATCTTTAATATTCGAATGAGAGGCAGAGGCATAAAATAAGTTTCCCACTAACTCTTGACTGCTGGGAGGGGATAACAGCTGAGCTCCTGCCATCGACCATACCGCACCAGAACAGCATGTCATTAAGAGAGGAAGGGGAGAAATTGAGGAAAGAAGGATCAGATCCGTTTAGGAGAGCATGCATCTAAATTCAAGTGATTCATCAGTTGATCTGCCATGATGGATCAAGCATCTGATTGATTATGAAATAAGAGGCACTTAGCAGCCAGAAAGATGTCTGTGTGTTGCTTCAAGAGAGCAACCAAACATTTGTGATGTTTTTTTTCTTTCTTTCTTTTATATTCCATTATTTATAATAATTAGCATTTAATCATCACCATTCATAACCATTGGATTTTTGCTGGTCAGATGAAGTTTGAGCATTAAAACAGATGCAACTGTGTTTATTTAAAGGGTACATTGGATACCTGTTTTCCACAAGTTTGTATGATTCTTTAGAGTGTTCATGAAATTTCTGCAAAATATTCGGGTATTACAACATTCTTTTAACCTTGTCAAAATCAGCTCTGTTCACAGCAACCTGTTTTGGTGCATGGCTCTTTAAATGATAATGAGCTACTGCTGACTCCACCCCTCTCTTTTGCTTTTGTGTATTCGTTGGTCCACTGCGTCCTCAGTAGTTTTGATGTCAGGAGAAAATGAAGACTCTTTATTTCATCAAATTTGTACGTATTTTATGAGGTGGCTAATTTGTGATGATTCTGTCTCACTTGTATGATTCTGTGCGTTTTCTGTGAGGGGTAGGTTTAAGGGCGGGGTTAGGGGTGATCTTTCGTACTAATTCCTACAAATTTGCCACCTGGGAAAATACATATGATTTTTACATACGGTACGAATTTTACAAGTTGGCTAATTTGTACAAATTTGTAAGACCGCACACATACAATTCTTTGTTTTCTGTAAGGGATAGGTTTACACTGTAAAAATAAAACACAATTTGCTGAGTTACTTAAAATAATTTGGCTGCCTTAATTTTAAGTTGAATCAACTCAAATATCTAAGTATGTATGTCTGTCTAGTCTGTATGTAATCTGTGAAGGGTAGGTTTAGGGGTGATCTTTCGTACAAATTCCTACAAATTTGCCACCTCGTAAAATACATATGATTTTTTAACAAAACATACAAAATGTTTACGTATTTTCAGCGGAGGCTAATTTGTACGAAATCACACAAATTTGTACAAATTAGCCACCTCGTAAAATTTAAACAAATTTTACAAGTTGGCTAATTTGTGCAAATTTATATGACCTCATACGTACGATTCTATGTTTTCTGTAAGGGATAGGTTCAGGTGCAGGGTTAGAGGGATGATTTTTCACAAAACATACAAATTTGCATGAGTGAGTTTGTACAAATTAGCCATAAAATACATAAAAAATTTACAAGGTAGTCAATTTGTACGAATTTGTACAACCTCACATGTACGATTCTGCATGTTTTCTGTGAGGGGTAGGCATAGTTAGGGATGGTTGTCAAAAACAGCTCTGTTCACAGCAACCCGTTTCGGTGCATGTCTCTTTAAATGATAATGAGCTACTGCTGTCTCCACCCCTCTCTTCCATTTTTTTATATTAGATGGTGAGTTAACATCAAAAACAAAACAAATCAACTGTGTCCTCAGTGGTTCTGATGTCAGGAGAGAATTAAGACTCTTATTTTAGTCAAATTTTTACGTATTTTAAGAGGTGTCTAATTTGTACGACCTCACTCGTACGATTCTGTATGTTTTTTGTGAGGGGTAGGGGCAGGACTATGGGTGGTCTTTCGTATAAATTCCTACGAATGTGCCACCTCGTAAAATATGTATGATTTTTCACAAAACTTACAAATTTGTATGAGTGAGGTTGTACAAATGTGTACATATTAGCCTTCTTGTAAAATATGTATGAATTTTCAGAGGTAATTTGTAAGAATTTGTACCTCTTCATTCATATGATTCTGTATGTTTTCTGTGAGGGGTTGGGTTAGGGGTGGTCTTTCGTACAAATTCCTTTGAATTTGCCACCTTGTAATATCTGCATGATTTTTCACAAAATGTACAAATTTGTACGAGTGAGGTCATACAAATTTGCACAAATTCGCCACCTAATAAAATATGTAAGAATTTTACAAGTTGGCTAATTTGTACAAATTTGTACAAAAGACCTACGATTCTGTATGTAATCTGTGAAAGGTAGTTTTAGGGATGAACTTTCAAATACAAATTTTCAAATTAATCTTAATTATTCAAATTCTTAAACAGTTTAACTAATTCTTTACCAATGTCTAAGGACTAAATATTTAGACAAAAGAAACACAATTCTGGTTGTTCATATGCATGTGTGTTTGACTCAAGAATAATTTGTTTGCGAATCATACTATGCTAGTTACACTGTTTTGATTCACTAAAAAGAACCAGCTCATCATTTGTTCTGTACGTGTTACGTCAACATTCACAATTGTCACTTTACAACTGATAAATACAATTATTCTGGCATGGCGCACCGTTAGGATATACCTTCAGACTGTTTATAGTCTGACACATTTCAAGGAAAGTTCTTTTCCAGAAATGCATTCAATTAAAATAAAGGCTTTTTAAGGTTTGTATCAGAAATGGTATCTTGGACAATCATTTTTTTATATTCAATACTGATTTAAACTCAACCAGAGAAGTACCTTCTGTGATTTTCTACAACAATAGAAAGAGGCCCTTCCAGCAAGTAGTGCTCCAAAATCTATTTCTTAACACAGACTCAGAGATAGGTCTGAATAATAAAAATTAGATGAGAAAAAGAACAGACACGGAGAGAGAAAGCCGAAAGAGAGAAATGAAAAGGAGGAAAGAAAGAAAGAAAGAAAGAGTGAGATAAAATGAGAGTCAAGTGTCCAGAATTCTTAATTTGCCTTCACTGTATCTTCTGGCAAAAGTTGATGTACCATTACCTCCATCACTAAAGACAGCTCCTCTCCTCTACAACTGTGTTGACAAGATAGTTTAGATTCAAGCCTTCAGAACACCAGTGGCATTAGCACAGCCAAATGGAGCTCGTGCTGCGCCGCAGAGAGGGAGACAGAGACGCGCTCTCCAGAAGGTCACTCGCAGCATTAACAGCCTCTACTGCTGCTGGCTTGTTAAGCCTGGCAGCAATCACAGAGCTGTCCGACTTATAAACTACAGAGAAAAAGAGCACAACCTTGATCGCAGGAGATAAAACATTTATCGAAATTAAAGCGTACAGACACACTTAAGATCAAAGAGAGAAAAAAACAAAACAATGTGCTAGTAAGAAAAAACTGTTGCACAGAATAATTGAAAAGAGAGGCCTGAATTATGTACAAACCTCTTGACAAAATAAAATTACTGTACACTAAAAGTGAACGCTTATATATAATAGATGGACACTTGAAGTTACAATACACAGAAAAATAGAGTGAAAGAATTTTAGCCAGATTGATGGATAGATGGATGGATGGATGGATGGAATGAAAGATAGAGTGATGGAACAATAAATAGAACGATAGAAAGAACGATAGACAGAACGTTAAAATGGTAGACAGAATGACAAAACGATAGAACGATAAAATGACAGATAGAATGAAAAATAGAAAGAACAACAGATGGAACGATAGAAAGATAGAACGATAGAACGATAGAACGATAGATAGATAGATAGATAGATAGATAGATAGATAGATAGATAGATAGATAGATAGATAGATAGATAGATAGATAGATAGAACAATAAAATGACAGAATGATAAATAGAAAGAACAGATAGATAGATAGATTAGATAGATAGAACAATAAAATGACAGAATGATAAATAGAAAGAACAGATAGATAGATAGATAGATAGATAGATAGATAGATAGATAGATAGATAGATAGATAGAACAATAAAATGACAGAATGATAAATAGAAAGAACAGATAGACAGATAGATAGATAGATAGATAGATAGATAGATAGATAGATAGATAGATAGATAGATAGATAGATAGATAGATAGAACAATAAAATGACAGAATGATAAATAGAAAGAACAGATAGATAGATAGATAGATAGATAGATAGATAGATAGATAGATAGATAGATAGATAGATAGATAGATAGATAGATAGATAGATAGAACAATAAAATGACAGAATGATAAATAGAAAGAACAGATAGATAGATAGATAGATAGATAGATAGATAGATAGATAGATAGATAGATAGATAGATAGATAGATAGATAGAACAATAAAATGACAGAATGATAAGCAGTTTTGAATTGAAATAGAAAAAATTGATAAATAGAAAGAATAGATAGATAGATAGATAGATAGATAGATAGATAGATAGATAGATAGATAGATAGATAGATAGAATGAAAAATAGAAAGAACGACAGATGGAACGACAGAACGATAGAACGAAAAATAGAAAGAACGACAGATGGAACGATAGAACGATAGATAGATAGATAGATAGATAGATAGATAGATAGATAGATAGATAGATAGATAGATAGATAGATAGATAGAACAATAAAATGACAGATAGAATGATAAATAGAAAGAACAACAGATGGAACGATAGAACAATAGATAAATAGAAAGAACAGATAGATAGATAGATAGATAGATAGATAGATAGATAGATAGATAGATAGATAGAATGAAAAATAGAATGAAAAATAGAAAGAAAGATAGATAGGTAGATAGATAGATAGATAGATAGATAGATAGATAGATAGATAGATAGATAGATAGATAGATAGATAGATAGATAGATAGATAGATAGAACAATAAAATGACAGATAGAATGATAAATAAAGAATAACAGATAGATAGATAGATAGATAGATAGATAGATAGATAGATAGATAGATAGATAGATAGATAGATGCACTGTAATACAGTAATACAGAGCACAGCTTGGGTTGTACTGTAGAAAGGGATGTGATGACTCATAAGTCACGCAAGGGGTTTTAGAGAAAGAACGGAAAGAGAAGAAAGAAGGAGAGAGAGAGAGAGAGAGAGAGAGAGGGGAAGCACAAGACACAGAGGGAGAGAGAGAAACAACAATAAAAAGAGATTCTTGCTCATAACAACCCAAGCCATCAAAGGATTAGAGCGACGCTGGGCCGTCACAATTCACCCCGCTCAATCTTCTGCTTTTGTTGTGAGTGTTTCACATAATGAGGCTGATGTTTTAATAGAGTTTGTGAATTATGGTGGATCTGTAAAATCAACTGAGCATCTTTCTTCAATATCGGTCTGAAAAACAACTGAGAGGGTCTAGAAGAGCCTGTTTTTGTATTGAATGTGTGTTAGAAAACCTATTTCTCGACACATTGCACCAGGAGAAAACACACATCATATTTATATTTGCACAAAACCATTGGTGAAAGCACAAATCACTGAAATACACATACAGTCAATTCTGTTGCAGAAGTAACAGCATTCTTACTCTTTCTGTATCTTATTTCTTATTTAAAAACACCTTATTTCCCCAGGCGATATGCGCTATAAACAATCAATAGGCTCCACTGCATGTCCAGCTGTTCATTTAGCATATGAGTTCCCATGCTGCTATAGCTCCAGCACTAATAAACATCATACTGCGTTTTATTCTTTGGGCTGTGCTGGCTTTATTTTTTGTTCTTGCCTTTTTATACTAGCTTAATATACTATTTGTGTTTTTCTGCTTTTACACTTCCATGGGCACACTGTTTTACGTTTTGTGGTCCTGTATCCCATATTCTCACCCACAGCCTATGGCATCTCTCTGCCTGGGTCATTCTACAAAACAGGTGCCATCTGTGTCCCTCATCTAAACAATGAATAGTGAATCCTAGCTTTTAGTTTGTGCTAATATTGCTAGTATTATATTGACATTGACTTAGATATAAAGTATAAATACTAACTAAATACAAACATGTGTATATATATATATATATATATATATAAATAGATATATTCAATATAAAATGTTTACATTCATTTTCTAATTTATAGAAATATTTAAATACTTAAATACTTATTAGAAAGGATCACTGTTACTTCCTGTATTTAAGTATTTTTTTTCTGATATTTACTAGCACTTTCTGCTGACAATTTTCCCACAGAATTCACTTGTAGCATTTAAAACAATTGATTTAATAAATGTAATATTATATTATATTAGTATTATTATACATTTTAAATTATACATAAATATAATATCTAAATATAGTACATACACATATGTAAGAGTGTATATATATATATACACACACACACACACACAGTCAAAAGTTTTTAATGTTTGAGAGACATTATAAAAGTTAATACTTTTATTTAGCAAGGACACTTTAAATTGATGAAGAGTGATGATAAAGTTATTTGTAATGTTACAAAAGATTTCTATTTCAGATAAATGCTGTTCTTCTGAACTTTCTATTAATCAATCTCTATTCAGTGAATCAGAACATTAGAATCATTTCTGAAGGATCATATGACTGAAGTAATAATGCTAAAAAAATCAACTTTGAAATCACAGGAATAAAGTACATTTTAAAATAGTAAAAATATTTTAGATTTTACTGTTTTTGCTGTACACTGGATCAAAACTTCTGACTGTTCAGAAAAAATTCAAGGTTTTTGAAAGCAAAAAGGCACCAGTTTCACAGAATTATCCATTATTCTTGCTTTATTATGCCTCTCTGTTTCACTTCTCATCTTCACAGAAATAATTATTTTCATGTTATTCTGGACCATCAACACATCGTGCTTGATCATCATATCTTTTTTAAGGGTCTCCTTCCTTCAATCTCTAATCAAACACACACTGAATTAATTACATGTCACATATGACGCATAATTAACGTGAAACAACCTTAATTCCCATTATACGGCCCCCTCCCCTCGGCGCTCTTAAATCAAATTTTTTAAAAAGCCTGTCTTTGATTGAAACACGGGGCTATTTCCGTCCAGCAGAGATAATTCCTATTTTTCTCCCTGTGTATCTCGTCTCCCTTTTTCTTTCACTCTCTTCTCTCTTCCCGAGGCCCCCGAATTTCGAGGATAAAGCGAGACCGAATTCAGCCATAGGTGTGAGTGACGTCTAGACACCTTGTCTCAATAGTGCCGTGAGCCCAAGGTGCATCTGCGTTAATCAGCATCATGGAGGTAAACAGTACCGTAAAAGCACTAAAACTCCCCTCGCATTCATTTCTATTACAGCCAGAGTGGATATTGATAATGTACTAATGCGTGTGGCACGACGCCGCTACTTCTCTCTCCTGAGCCCAGTTCTGTAGCCCGCATACAAGATGAATCATTGCGTAAGCTGTTGAATGTAAAGCCTTTTGATGGAGATTACACTCTGTCAAAGCGACACAGTAAATAGCGGTTTAAAAAGCTGGTCACGTACCTACTGATATGTAAGGAACTAGGGATGAAACGACTTATTGGTAAAATCAATATTTCCAGAGAGTCCACAGAGAACCTTGTTTAGTGACGTCACTTTCCAGATATAAAAAAGCAACTATGAAATAGTGTAAAACAGTAGATGATACATGATATATTAATACCAAATCATTTGTATGGAAGTATGGAAGCCCATTTCCGCCACTGAATAAAATAAGAAGGTAATTGCGACTTCTTATCTCACAATTCAGACTTTTTTTCTTTGTGATATAAGCTCACAATTCTGAGAAATGAAGTCAGAATTGTGTTATATAAACTTGCTTTTGCGTGTTATTAAGTCAGAAGTGCAAGATATTCTGATATTCAAGATGTTCAATTCTAACATGTTTTCTCAGAATAGTCTTATAAACTTCTAACTGTGTGTTATGAAGTCAGATTTGTGAGATGTAAACTTGCAAAATTGCATGGTATAAACCTCGCAATTCTGAGAAATTAAGTCAGAATTGAGTGATATACACTTGCAATTGCAAGTTATAAAGTCAGATTTGGGAGCTGTAAACTATAAACTGCAATTCTGACTTTATTTCTCAGAACTGACTTTATTTCTCAGAATTGCGAGTTTACATCTCACAATTCTGGCTTTATAACACATTTGCGAGTTAAGTCAACATTTTGAGATATAAACTTGTGAGAACATATTAGTCTTTTTTTCCCTCTCAAAATTGGACTTTGTCACTCTCAATTTATATTTTTATCTCACAATTCTGAGAAAAAAGTTACTTGTAAGATGTAAACTAGCAATTGCAAGGAAAAAATACTTTATTTCTCAGAACTGTGATTTTATTTCTTGCAATTGCTAGTTTACATCTCACACTTCTGACTTTATAACATGCAATTGCAAGTTACGTCAACATTTTGAGATATAAACTTGAGAACAAATGAGTCTTATTCCCCCTCAAAATTTGACTTTATAACTTGCTATTTATATTTTTTATCTCACAATTCTGAGAAAAAAAGTTAGAATTGTAAGATGTAAACTAGCAATTGCGAGAAAAAAAAGTCAGAATTCTGAGAAATGAACTTGCAATTTTTACTTTATTTCTCAGAACTGTGACTTTATTTTTCAGAATTGCGAGTTTACATCTAAAAATTCTGACTTTATAACACACAATTGCGAATTAAGTCAACATTTTGAGATACAAACTTTTGAGAACATATCAGTCTTTTTCTCCTCAAAATTTGACTTTATATTTATATTTTTATCTCACAATTCTGAGAGAAAAAAGTTAGATTTGTGAGATGTACACTTGCAATTGTAAGGAAAAAAATACTTTATTTCTCAGAACTGTGACTTTATTTATCAGAATTGTGAGTTTGCACCCTTTTACAGCTCTATTTGGAATTCCTTTTAAGTCAAATCTGCCTTCAACAACACAAGAGGTTGTTGCTTTTACCACCTTATTGGCTAGGAGGCTTATTCTCTTTAAGTGGAAGCATGCGTCACCTCCCTCATTTGATAGATGGATAAAAGAAATTCTTTTGTCTTTAAAGAAAAAATTCGTTTTTCATTGAAAGGGTCTTTAAAATCCTTTTATAAAACTTGGAAACCATTGTTGAATTATATTGAAACCACTGATCTGTCAATTGAAGATGCAGAAGAGGATTAACTTTTATTTTTATTTTATTATTTTATTTATTATTATTTATTTTTTTTATTTTTTTCATTTATTTTTCAATGTATTTATTCATTTTTTTTATATATATATATAAACATATGTATCTTTGTTTTGTTCTTTTTTTTTTGGGATATTTAATGTATTATTTAATTACTACACTTACAATATTATTGTTACTTGTAGTTGTTTGTACTGTGTAATTGGGAGGTTAGGGGGATTGGGGTGGGATGATAAGCAGATCTGTGGATGACAATTTTTTTGTATATATAAATTGTTGTATCTGCACAAAATGTCAATAAATATACTTTGGAAAAAAAAAAAAGAATTGTGAGTTTGCATCTCACAATTCTGACTTTATAACACGCAATTGCGAGTTAAGTCAACATTTTGAGATATAAACTTGAGGACATATGAGTCTTTTTCCCCCTCAAAATTTGACTTTATAACTCGCAATATATATTTTTATCTCACAATTCTGAGAAAGAAAGTTAGAACTGTGAGATGTAAACTAGCATTTACGAGAAAAAAAGACAGAACTGTGAGATAAAAAGTCGCAATTGCGAGCTATGAAGTCCAGTCAAAAGTTTATATCTCACAATTCTGAGAAAAAAAGTCAGAATTATGAGATAGAAAGTTGTGGTAACATTTTTTTTTATTATTATTGTTCAGTGGTGGAATTTTTCACATTTACATGTATAACGGTCGACAGTTTGAAATTTTGCTACTTTGCTATGAATTATTGTAGTCAACGAATACATGCATGCACATTTAATGTGCACTTAAAATGACTAATAATTTGACAATCCTCTTAAATGTAACCTTAAAATGCAAATGAAGATGAATATCAATTTTTCATACTGTATATTATTCATACTGCCAGTGTTTTGTTGACTAAATTCATTTGTAGCATTTAAATCATTTTGAGATTTGTGTTTTATTTGGAATTTATTAAGAGAAAACTGTATAAACATGTAATATTATATATTTTTTAAATAATGTAAATGTAATACATATATGTAAAAATATATTTTGTATACATTTGTTTATAAAACTGATAAAAGGAAAAATATAATACATTTAATAAATAGCAGACAGATGAATTGAATAGTTGCATACCTAGACAAATATATTTGTTAGCACAGGTCTTTGCATCAGCATAACATAAATGACACTCAGGGATGCAAACTGTTGTCTAGTTAATAACTTGGCAAGATAACGCCCATGTAATAGCCATAGGCAATGGCCTAAGTTTCTATGTCAGAAACACAATGACCTCATTTTCTTTCCCCTTTTCGCTCTTTTTCAAGTTTTTCCTGCCTCAAGGCCCCTCTAAGGAAAATGAGAGCAAAGACTTTCACCCCCTCCTCACTTCTCTGATCCCTCATTCTTGCTGTTTTTCTCCCAGAGAAAATGAGATGTGCTACCAGGCTCATTAATTGTTGAAACTTTCTCTTCCATTATCAGTCTCAGCTGCATCATGTCTTATTCGTCTTGTCACCAGCGCTGTCAGCCCGTCTCTCTGTTGTCTATTACCTCCTCCCTCTGTCTTCCAACTTGGACTTTATCTTCTCTTTTCTCTCTTTCGCTTCCCTCCTTTATGTCTCTTTCTTCAGGAAAGTCAATAACACGCGTTCCTCCCTCACACCTCTGCCTTCTTCCAAACCCCTCATCATTTCTATCTCTCCCCGAACAAAACCAATTGTTCTGAGGGGACAACTAAGCGACTTCCCTCCTCTCCGTGTCTGAGAGGAAGGGAGAGACATCTGAAACCGGTTCCACGAATGAAGTAAACACTGCCATTTACACCGGCTGCTAAGTGTACTACAACTCCCATATATATATATATATATATATATATATAGTAAAATATACTAAAACACTGCTATTGTTTAGGTTATTGTGTATCAGAGTGTATTTGTGACGTCAGTCAATGCTTATTTTTGAGCAGGTAGCCAAGATAAAGACAAACATCAGGATGTGGGTAATTAAATTAATGATGATAATGATGATGGGGTTAATTATCGCAGTGAAAATGAAGAAACATTGGATACGTCCCACAGTTAGTATTTGAGATTAACAAACATATTAATTAGCAAGTAAAACTCTGTAATTGTCATGTTCAGTCACTCACAGGAGCGAAATATTGTCTATATTAACAATTAGCAAAAGTTAACATCTAACTCTTGAAAGTTTATTTACCACAAAATAATGGAACGTTGTAACATCTAAGAGGCATGTTGTAACATGACCATATAACAGCTTAAAATGTTATCTGATCGAACGCACAAATTATACAAGACAAGCTAAAATACTGTAACTCTTTCAAATAAAATAATGGCATTTTTTAAGAATTACAAATAAACAAATTTTGGAGTCAGACAGACGAGCCAAACAAGACAAATGAGCCAAAATGCTTTGCATTTCCTGAAATAATAATTTCAGAACATTGACTCTCAGTTTTTATTCATCCGTTTGTTGTGGTTTCTCATTCAAATTCATAAAAGTAAATAGTGTAAATGACATCGTACTGTAACATTGTAACATATCTGCGCAACTAGAGCTCTAAACTGGTTAATGTCTTCTGCTAGTTAGCAAAGCATTGAAGAACTTTATCTAAACCACTAAATGTGACCTTGGATGACAAAACCAGTCTTAAAGGATTAGTTCACTTTCAGAACAAACATTTACAGATAATGTACTCACCCCCTTGTCATCCAAGATGTTCATGTCTGTCTTTCTTCAATCGTAAAGAAGTTATGCTTTTTGAGGAAAACATTTCAGGGTTTCTCTCCTTATAATGGAGAGAATGGAGAGACTTCTATGGTGCCCCCAAGTTTGAACTTCCAAAATGCAGTTTATATCCAGCTTCAAAGGGCTCTAAATGATCCAGGCTGATGAAGAAGGGTCTTATTTATATACTTTTTAACCTAAAATGCTGGTCTTGTATCGTCTCTGCGATGCGCATGCGTAGTCTGTGTTATCCGAGATCGCTACAGTTAGGGTATTTCAAAAAACTCCCATCTTGTTTTCGTCTTTAACATCAAAATCGTTGTACAACGCTGTTTTACATTTTTTTGTAAAGGGAGTTTGATGTTCTTTGTATGTTCACTTTGTAGACACTGGGTTGGTAATTCTGCAGCGTTGTAGGATGATTTTGAAGCTGGGGAAGAAAACGAGATGGGAGTTTTTCGACATACCCTAACTGTATTGACCCGGATCACACAGACTATGCATGCGCATCACAGAGAGGAGACAAGACCATCATTCGAGGTTAAAAAGTATAGAAATTGTCAATTTGTTTCGCAAATAATCGTTTTGCTAGATAAGACCCTTCTTCATCGTCTGGGATCGATTAGAGCCCTTTGAAGCTGGATTTAAACTGCATTTTGGAAGTTCAAACTCGGGGGCACCATAGAAGTCCATTATATGGAGAGAAATCCTGACATGTTTTCCTCAAAAAACATAATTTCTTTACGACTGAAGAAAGAAAGACATGAACATCTTGGATGTCAAGGGGGTGAGTACATTATCTGTAAATTTTTGTTCTGAAAGTGAACTAATCTTTTAAGTAGCACAGGTATGTTTGTAGCAATAGCCAACAATACACTGTATGGGTCAAAATTATATATTTCTTTCCTTTATGCAAAAAATTATTAGGATATTAAGTCAAGATCATGTTCCATGAAGATATTTTGTAAATTTCCTACCGTAAATATATCAAACTTTTTTGATTAGTAATATGCATTGATCAATTTGGGCAACTTTAAAGGTGATTTTCTCACAATTTAGTTTTTTTTTTTTTTTTTAGATTCCATATTTTCAAATAGTTGTATTTCAGCCAAATATTGTCATATCCTAACAAACCATTCATTAATGGAAAGCTTTTATATTCAGCATATACGATGATATATAATTCTCAATTTCAAAAAATTTACCCTTATGACTGGTTTTGAGGTCCAGGGGTCACAAATAACAGGTTGGTGAAAATAATAGCAGATTTGTCTCATTTTACATGAACACAAAAAATTTAGGTGAAAATTTTACTTCAGCCAAAAGTAAATATACTTTTACTATGTTTAAATAATAAAAAAAAAAAAAACAATCAGCCATATTTTCAAAAGATGTTTAAATTTTGGCACTTTTTTTCTCTATATAGTGCTGACATGGCAACTAGTAAATATTGTAAGCTTTGCTGTGCTAGCATGTGTGGAAATGTTTAAACCATGTGTGTTACAACTAACCCGATGGACCCCTAAAGAAATTGATACTTTTATTCAGCAAGGACACATTAAACTGATCAGAATTGACAGTAAAAACATTTATGGTACAAAAGATTCTATTTCAAATGAATTATGTTCCTTTCAACTTTCTATTCAAAGAATCCTGAAGAAAAATGTATCATGGTTTCCACAAAAATATTAAAGCAGGACAAATGTTTTTAACATTCATAATAATAAATGTTTCTTGAGCACCAAATGATCATATGAGAATGATTTATGAAGAATCATGTGACACTGAAGACTGGAGTAGTGATGCTGAAAATTCAGCTTTGCCATCACAGGATAGCACTTGTTTTTACTGTATTTTTATCCAATAAATGCAGCCCTGGTCAGCTCACGCTGGTTCCTGTGCATACGTTGTGGTACTCATAAACGTTTGGCAGAGACTGACACAAAAGAGACAAAATTGTTGAATAAAATTATTTTAGTTTTTTTGTTGCTTCATAAAATAAGTTTGAACCACTGATGTCACATGGACTATTTTAACAATATCCTTGCTACCTTTTGGACGTTGCGGTCTATGTAGGCTCAGTTTTAACAATGTTTTAATCAAAAATATCTTAATTTGTGTTCTGAAACTAAACAAAGGTCTTACAAGTTTGGAATGACATGAGGGTGAGTAATTAATAACAGAATTTTTATTTTGGGGAACTATCCCTTTATTTAAAAAAATCTCTTTCCCATCCCAAACTTTTGAACAGTAGTTTATGTGTAATCTAAATGCCTTTTTCACATTACATTTTTATGAACCGCCATTTATTTTGTTGATTCTGTACTTCATTAGCGCCAAAAGAGCACAAACCAGTCCTAAGACGAAACTAGTATGCCACAAATAAGGTTAGTAGAAAGACAAGTCCTAAGAGAAAACTCAGTGGAGATCAGCCATTTTTTGCTGCATGTTCTGTCCCCCTCACTTTAATTGTACCTCCCAAAATAACACCGTGACGTTTACATAGTTTAACATCTATAGTTTTAAAAGCCGGTTGCCCTCCGTGTCTAAATGAAGTGTAAGGTCTCAGCCCCGTTTGCTAAGAGCATCTGCAGCGGACCAAGAGGAGTCACTCCTGCTGCATTTAATGAGACTTCCTGCATCTCATAAAGAAGAAGCAGTTATGCTTCTCTTGGCTCACTAAGTAGGCTTGGCATGGCACAAAAAGAGAATACATCGCCTTTCCTTCATTAAACACACACACACACAAAAAAAATCTCTATCTCTCTAATTCTCTCTCCCCATGGCCAATTTTCGACTATTTAATCTTTTACTCTAAATTCATGTGTAATATTCCTAAATTACCACCCATTTATTTCCGTATTAAAACCCAAGACTTTGTTGTCCGTTATAATTATCGGTCGCACTAATAACTCAAGCGCGATAATGAACTCCCAATATTTGCGCGACTAACAATTCTAATATGCCAAGGCCTTTTCAAGCCCCGAGTTTCACTATTAATGTGGGCAGCAGGAAATGAAGTATGAATAATTGAAACCCAAATCTCTTCATTCATGTCGCTA
Organism: Cirrhinus molitorella; assembly: GCA_033026305.1. Taxonomy (NCBI): domain Eukaryota; kingdom Metazoa; phylum Chordata; class Actinopteri; order Cypriniformes; family Cyprinidae; genus Cirrhinus; species Cirrhinus molitorella. The sequence goes on from CM065120.1 coordinate 32,908,985, forward strand.
ACGCTAATATATGAACAAATCCCACACTGGCCAGTTGAAATAAAGACGCTATTACTGATTTGTGTGCGTTTTTGCTGAGACATCCGGATTGGACGCAACGGGTCAGTTGCTAAGCAAGACAATTTGATGGTTTGTATAAAGTGATAATACTCTTGAATTCCCATTCCAGCTTTCTCCTCAGGTGATGACTGATTTAATCAAAGCATGTGTGTTTCATCTGTGGAAACAGAACAAAACATCCACACTGGCCATGAGGATCTCTTATCACCAGCTTACACAGAATCTAAGCGCACTTTCCCAGTGGTACTAATGCAACCCGTAGGCTAGTGTTCCTGACCTCTGCCTTTGAACACATGCGAGCGTGGTTATGCAAATCGCTACGTTATTCAAGCTCCTCCACAAGCAAAGCGTGTCTCGGCAACGTTCAGTGCCATGTCCTCACGCAAGACTCATGACACATTTGCATAAAGCAGGCAACATTAGAAGAACATTACGGATAAACACATTTAAGAACACCTATATTCTACAAAGCACAGCTTCCTAGACGTATAAATAAACGCAGAGTGTCATTTCAGATACACTAACAGCATGCAAACCTACAGTCACTCCTAGACACACTAACACAAAGACGTTCGTAACCGGAAGGAACAAACTCACACACACAATAAAAATGAAAACAGACATGACTCACCTCATCATAAAAACACTCACCCCATACACATGCAAACACACACACACACAGAGTTGTGCTCCCTTACTGTGACATAGATGTATGAGGCTCAGTCAGACTGAAATAGACTGTAATAACAGGGGGGACTAAAAACACTTCATCTTCCGAAGACACGCGCAAACACACACTTCGACTCTAAACACTTCATCATCCTAAGACACACACCACATGCTCTAAGCACTTCATATTAAAAAGACCTGCGGAAATACGCAAACTCGCACAACGGCGCAAAAAAACACTTTATCTTCCGACGCAACGGCCAACATCGCTTAACATCCGAACGCTCGGATAATGAATGTCACACACGCGCGTGTGCGGTCTGAGCTTTAAACACCATTATCAGCATATATGATACTGCTAGTTTAACAGCCAACTTTAGAGAAATGAAAGGATAAGGGGGGGAAAGCACAATTTCACATTCCTTATTTTCCTTTCTTCGATTCACTACTGTTTCTTTTATGTTCTCTCTTTTTATCTTTTATCCTTTTTTCATCCAATGAATTCGTAATCAAAACAGATCAATCCTCGCTCTCTAAAATTAGGCTTAACCCGTATTCTAATCACAAAGAGCTCTTTACACATCTCCAGCATGCTCAAGCCGCTCAAATCAATGTTCTCACTTGGACTTTTTTTTAAGCTAGCATGAATTGCCATTCGCAGCCTGTTTTCTTGCGTAATGTGATATATGTATGAGTAAAACTCACGGAAGTGGATTGGACCAAAATGGTGCTAGACCAAATACAGTATGCTAAAACAATGGCTAATTTTTTGCTATTTGTTAACATTATCCAATAGCCAAGTCATTAGGCCATTGGTTCTTTTAATTGTGATGATTTTGCCTCACTTTTAATAAAAACCCACAAATCTCAACAAATTAGAATACTTCATAAGACCAATAAAAAAAAAAACATTTTTAGCGAATTGTTGGCCTTCTAGAAAGTATGTTAATTTACTGTATATGTACTCAATACTTGGTAGGGGCTCCTTTTGCTTTAATTACTTCCTCAATTCGGCGTGGCATGGAGGTGATCAGTCTGCGGCACTGCTGAGGTGGTATGAAAGCCCAGATTTCTTTGACAGTGGCCTTCAGCTCATCTGCATTTCTTGCTCTTTTTGTTTCTCATTTTCCTCTTGCAATAGATTCTCTATGGGGTTCAGGTCTGGTGAGTTTGCTGGCCAGTCAAGCACACCAACACCAACTTTTGGTGTTTTTGGCAGTGTGGGCAGGTGCCAAATCCTGCTGGAAAATGAAATCAGCATCTAAAAAGGTGATCAACAGAAGGAAGCATGAAGTGCTCTAAAATTTCTTGGTAAACGAGTGCAGTGACTTTGGTTTTCAAAAAACACAGTGGACCAAGACCAGCAGATGACATTGCACCCCAAATCATCACAGACTGTGGAAACTTAACACTGGACTTCAAGTAACTTTGGCTATGAGCTTCTCCACCCTTCCTTCAGACTCTAGGATCTTGGTTTCCATATGAAATTCAAAACTTGCTCTCATCTGAAATGTGGACTTTGGACCATTGGGCAACAGTCCAGTTCTTCTCCTTAGCTCAGGTAAGACCCCTCTGACATGGTCTGTGGTTCAAGAATGGGTTAACAAGAGGAATACGACAACTGTAGCCAAATTCCTTGACACGTCTGTGTGTGGTGGCTCTTGTTGCCTTGACCCCAGCCTCAGTCCATTCCTTGTGAATTTCACCCAAATTCTTGAATCGATGTTGCTTGACAAGCCTCTCAAGGCTGCATGTCTCTCAGTTGGTTGTGAATCTTTTTCTTCCACACTTTTTCCTTCCACTCAACTTTCTGTTAACATGCTTGGATACAGCACTCTGTAAACAGCCAGCTGCTTTGGCAATTAATGTTTGTAGCTTACCCTCCTTGTGAAGGGTGTCAATGATTGTCTTCTGGACAACTGTCAGATCAGCAGTCTTCCCCCTGATTGTGTAGCCTAGTGAACCAAACTGAGAGACCATTTTAAAGGCTCAGGAAACCTTTTGAGTGTTTTGAGTTGATTAGCTGATTGGCATGTCACCATATTCTAATTTATTGAGATGAGTGAATTGATGTGTTTGTGTTAAATGTGAGCCAAAATCATCACAATTAAAAGAACCAAAGACTTCAACTACTTCAGTCTGTGTGTACTGAAGTTATTTAATACATGAGTTTCACAATTTGAGTTGAATTACTGAAATTAATTAACTTTTCCACAACATTCTAATTTATTGAGATGCACCTGTACTTAAGTATATCTTTAGTTGGACTTCAGCACTACTTAAAAGTACATTAAGTATAAAATTAGATGTTCCAATTTAGTATAGACTTTGAATATACCAGTTTAGTATACTTTTACAGTGTATTTTTAATAAGTACATAATATGTAACTGCATTTGTCTAAATACATTTTTTTTTTTTTTTTTTTTACTAAGGAAGGTATTTAGCACAGCATTTGTGGAATAATGTTGATTACAACTAAATTAATTTAGATTTGTCCTTACTTTCTTTAAATAAAAACAACAGTTACAGTAGCTACGTTTCCATAACATATTTCCGCAAAACTTGTGATATTTTCTAAATGTCAATAAAAATCCTATTGCAAAATTGTCAGCTTTTCCATTAACCGATGTTATACGACTAAAATTAAATTTTTTCCTCTTGCTATAAGTCATGGCAATGGATGTGGTAGGTTTGAGTATATTGCATCCTCCACACTAGACATTATTTTTAATCGAAGGAGATGTAGACATGTATCCTTAGTGAAGCAGTGCTTTTGAAAAGTGCCTGGTATTTTTATATGTTTTACGTATACCAGGTGACCTATTCTATTGCAGTTTTGTGAAATATTCCTTTTTCAAATTGCCCAGAAACCTCTGAAAAGCCATGCCGCTCTCACACGTTCTCACACAGTGAAAAATACATTGAGGAGGTTACTTTTAGTATGAAAGTCTCAACTTTCAAATTTTGTCATTTAAAAAAACTAAAATAAAATACCGTTTTGTGGATGTTTAATGTGTCACGGCAGATCGTTGTAGTGCCTCAGTTCAAGCAGCACATGAACCAATTATCTCTTCCTCTCTAGTTATAGCACAAAATAAACATGAATGAACATCAGAAGGTATCTTGTTTCAACCCGCGTAAAGACATCAACACACACCAACATTAGTCTGCGCTCCTGTTTGGTTTGCAGATTCGGCGTTGTGATTGGTTAGATCACCCAGTGAATGGTCAATTGCAATACAAGTTACCTGGGCAATTCTTTAAATATTCACTGTTTAAAACGTTTACATGCATTGTTAAGATTTTAGTGCAGAAATTAAATGCATACGCACCTTCTGAGCATTAAATAATATTCACTTTGTTGCCTTGACAACATGCCTAAAACAACTGCAAAAATGCTTTTATACAATGATTTTTAAAATGAAATTTGCCCTATTTACTTCCATCTGAAAGCTTCACATTTTTTATAGAAAGCAAGAAACAAGCCTAAATAATTTAGTGATTGACAATCAACATTATGCCACAAATGCTGTTAAGTTGAATTGACTTGCATTAAACCCATGCATATAAATAGGGTAGTATTTGATTTTTTTATTGACTAAATATTTGTAGTGAAAGGTAAAGGAAGAATAAAGCAGGGCAATGATGTCTGATCGTCTCATGCTTTGTGTCAATACGTCAAGCTCGTCAATTATGGCTTAGCTGAATACATAGACAGCAAATGGCGGAGACAGCAGGATGGATAGAAAACGTGAAAGAGAACATGTGCAAAAAAGGCAAGTGAAAGTGGAGAGGAAAGGGGGACAGTATGGAGGCAGAGTTGATATTTTTCATACCCTTCAACCCTGTATGGTAATTAAATTCTCAGCTCTTTTCAGTTAATAGAGCTCATTAGTAACACAGAGGATAAAGGCAATTAGTCACTTATTGACACATGTAAGCCGTGTGAAAGAGCCCAAACACACACACACGTACACGCACCATGAATTCTCTGCTGAAAGCTCAACGCTTGATCTTTATCAAAAGCACCGGGGTGTGGTGTGTGCATGCGTGCAAGCTGCATTAGTATGTGTCGAGGGTCTTTAAACTGCCTAAATAATCTCAAGGTACTGAGAAAGGAGATAAAGAGGAGAGAAAATTGGAAATGGTGTAAAAGCAAAATAGTGGGAAAATACAGAAAATGTGTGTAACTGGTAAAGTAAAAAGAAAAATACATGCCCCTTCTCAGCAATCATCAACAACCATATTGTTGCCAATAAAACAATATGCATTTGAATTATAATTAATATGACAACTTGACAAAAAAAAAAAACAATAATAGACTGTTTAATAGTCTGAAAATTCCTGCTTATAGTAACGCCTTAAGGTGGTCACACACCGAAGCCCGTTTCCACCACTGAATAAAAAAAAACGTTTTATCTCACAATTCTGATACGGTTTACTACATATTTTATATGCATTGAATATATTTTATGATGTACTTTATTCCTGTGAATTCAAAGCTAAACTTTTGGTATCATTACTCCAGTCACATGATCCTTCAGAAATCATTCTAATATTCTGATTCGCTGCTCAAAAAACATTATTATTAGTAGTAGTAGTAGTAGAGTTTTTCAGGTTTCTTTGCTGAATAGAAAGAACAAAAGCATTTATCTGAAATAGAAATCTTTTAAAACATTATTAATGTCTTTATCTTCACATTTAAATCTAAAGCATCCTTGCTAAATAAAAGCATTAATTTCCATAATTTCATTATTGATGAAATTATTTGATTATTCATCAAAGTATCCTGAAAAAAAAGCCCTCAGCTTGCTAATAATAATAATAATAATAATAAATGTTTCTTGAACAGCAAATCAAAATATCAGAAGGATTTCTGAAGAATCATGTAACTGGAGTAATGATGCTAAAAAATTCAGCTTTAAAATCACAGGAATAAATTACACTTTAAAATATATTCAAATAGAAAACAATTTTTTTAAATTGTAAAAATACTTCAAAAATGTATTGCTTTGCTGTACTTTGGATCAAACAAATACAGGCTTGGTGAGTAAAAGAGACTTCTTTAAAAAAAAAAACATTACAAAACCTATTGTCCAAATAGTTTTGACTTAATCAAAAAGGGAAGAAAAGTAAATCTTAATTGTCTTAAAGCCTTGATCAATTTAATGAATCCTTCCCGAATAAACAAAACAAAATCTTACTGAGCTCAAACGGCTGAATGGCAGTGTGTCATTTTTGTAAAAACCAAAACAGCATGCATTACCATTACTTTATTGTAGCGACTAACTGCCAACATATTTTTTATTATCGAATCAAAGTATTTAATATAACTGAATCAACCTTACTACATTTGATTACACCAATGAAAGTCAGTTTTCAAGCATAGCTCTGCAAAATTGTTTACATCTGAGTTTTTGAATACACTTCCAAGTGTGCTGTTTTCTACGAAGACATCCACGTGAAGCCACAACATTGTATTGACTGGGGTGTTGTTACGTGCACACGTACATGAACGGCAGCTCTAGAGAACAGGTTGTTCTGTTGTGATCTTTGGTGCTTGCTAGTGAAGGCGATGCTTTCATTAAGGTTCATTAGAGTAATGAATACAAGCTTTATAGAGCCTGTGCCTGAATATGGAAAAATGCCTCCAATTTATGAGGGGAGTGTGTGAGTCAGAATGTTTCTTTCTATAATGAGTGTGTTACATGAGGGAGTTTGTGTGTCCAGTGCGAGTCAAACACAGTGTAAAATGAATGTCATTTGGTTCATAACCCTGTCACTGTATTTGTACACTGTACTACATTCGCCATCCTATTATTTTTTTTAATCTCAAATATCCTCATCTCGTCTTTCTCTTCCCATTTATCCCTTCTTCTTCAGCATATACTTTCTCTTCCAATCCCTCGTTCATGACAACTCGCTTTCTCTGTCTGCCGCTCTCCGTCTCTCCATCTCTGGCAGCCCTGCGCTTAGTATTTCACACAAAATTTTCCTCCACCTACCAAGTTCTCCTCTTCGATTCATCTCGCTTCCGTCATTCCCTTCCTTGTCACTTTACTCGTTATTCCTCCCCCTCATTCCCCACCTTTCTCACTCCACCCTCTTACATGCTAGTTTTCTCTCCAAATCTCTCTCTTACTCTCGCTGTAGTACACATTAGCTACAACATCAAACCTGTTTTAGCTCATTTATACTGGCTCTATTGGTTTACAAGAATTTAAGTATTTGGCGCCCTCAAAAAAATCCTCAAAATCATCCTTTAAGGTCATCAAATGCTGATTGTTCAGGAATACTTATGAAAACCACACATCATTGGAAGAATGTGTGTTCATTTTTGCTATGTAAAGTTTTGGTAGATCACACGGTAACACTTTAGAATAGAGAACATTTATTGACTATTAACGACTTTTCCCTCAATAAATTCCTAATTTGCTGCTTATTAATAATTAGTAAGGTAGTTGTTACGTTTAGGTATTGGGTAGGATTAGGGATGTAGAATAAGGTCATGTAAAATAAGGCATTAATATATGCTTAATTAGTACTAATAAATGGCTAATATTCTAGTAATATGCATGCTAATAAGCAACTAGTTAAGAAACCATACAATAAAGTGTTACCAATCACACATCTGGAAATCTGGAAAGACTCTAAACAGTATGATTTAAAAAAAAAAAAAAAAAAAAAAAATCTATTTCATAATTTTTTCCAATTTTCTCTTCATTTTTCATTAAAGTGGCCCTTTTATTGTTTTCTCATTTCTGTTTTTAACAAAATAATAGAACACTGAAAGAGCGGTTTAGGATTTACATAAAAATGCTAGGAAATCAAAGGATATCAAATGTGAAATTAAAAAAAGAAAGACTAAAATAGTATCTTACGGTAAACCGTACCAATACTCGAAATAAATACCCCAAAAATACGTACTTTATTTACAGTGTGCCTTTCCAAAGTGATACAGTAGTATTATTGGTAGTGGAATGTTTTATATATATTTTTGAATTGTTTTACATGTTCTATATATATATTTGAATTATATACTTACTTTAATTTTGATATAATATATATCAATTTATCAAAATACTTATTATTATTATTATTATTATTATTATTATTATTATAGAAGCAGTAATGAAAATTTGTAAGATTAGAAGACTTGTAAAAAAAAATATACAATATATATATATATATATATATATATATATATATATGTATATCCCTAATATTGAATTTTGTTATTAACTTAACATATTATTTTCTTTTACCACAATTATTTTCTTGCTTTATTTTTGATATAATATGTATCAAATTATTATTATTATTATTATTATTATTATTATTATTATTATTATTATTATTGCATCAGTAAGTACAATTTAGAAGAATTAAAAAAAAAAAACATTTTGAAAAAAATGTTGTCTCCCTAATTTTGAATTGTTATTCATTTAACACTTTTATTTTCTTTTACCACAACTGAAGAGTTCAGATGCAAAAGTCTCTAAATCCATCTGACACATTTCTTCAAAAAATGCGTTTTTATCAGACTTTATTTTTGAGCGAGATGGCTTTTAGAGGGTTTTGCATCGGAACTCTTCAATTCTTTTTTAGCTTTAATTTTATTAAAATACTTTATTAAAACGTATAAATTAATTCTTCCCAATTTTGAATTGTTATTAATTTAACACTTTTATTTTCATTTACCACAATTCTTCTCTTGCTTTAATCAAAAAAAGTAAATTATCATGCAATAGCAATAGTATTGGTAGTGCAATATGTGTGTGTGTGTGTGTGTGTGTGTGTGTGTGTGTGTGTGTGTGTGTGTGTGTAAATATATATATATATATATATATATACACACACACACATACAAAGTTGTGTATTTTTTTATAAATTGTTGTTAATTTTACACATTTATTTCTTTTACCACAATTATTTTCTTGCTTTAATTTTGATAAAATATGTATCAATTTATCAAGGTATTTAATATTATTATTCTAGTAGTAGTAATATGGTGTTAATTTAGATCTAAGCAAAACTGTCTGAGCTGTACAGTATTACTTAACGCCTGCAGCGTTTAGCGCGGCATAACCAATCTCTCTTCCTCTCTCGCTAACCCTCTTCTTACAGCTGTTATCCTCTGCTACTCTCCTTATCTCGCCACTTCAGTTTCTTTCTTTTCTTTTTTCACGGGAGATAATTATTTCTTTAACTTTCCCTTCAAGGAAGTCCATCGCGCTTCCGCACTCTCCCTCTCAGTTTATCTCTCTACACTATATATTTTTTTATTTGAATTTGAATATCTTTCTGCTCTGACACTTCCTGACTAGGGACAGCTGCACTGTCAGTAACAGTAACAGGAGGGAGAGAGAGAGAGAGAGAGAGAAGGAAGGGTGTGTATATGGAGAGATTTCTAATTCAAAGAGACATGCAGTGTTTCCGTGGCAACGTGGTTTCCATCGTTACGTTCTAGCTAAAGATGCCATTAGAGTGAAAAAATACTCCCCACACACTCTCAGACACAAACACAATCTGAATCACATATATGCACATTCAAATGCTAACAGACAAACACGCATACAAAACCCCCAGACGAAAATAAAGAGAAATAAACACGGAGCAATTCAAAACTGCATGTTTCTGGAGAAAACAACGTCGATTGCCAATGAAAGTCCCGTCGACACGATGCCAGGGTGTTATGGGCGGTTGCCAGGGCATTGCTATGTGATTTCTAGTGTTCAGGGAGGTTGCTTACTTGCCCAAGTCAAACAAGCCTAATAAGATCGCTTTTTCTTTGTATGTTTGCATTCACATGTAACAAATGTAATTCAAACACCAAAAAAGATGCTTTGAAGAATGTGTGCTTTATTTGAGTTCAATGTTGTTTTGGACCCCATTGACTTTCATTATATGGACAGCAGGAACATTCTTCAAAACAGCTTCTTTTGTGTTCCACAGAAGAAAGAAATCCATACACATTTGGACAGACACGAAGATGAGTACATGATGAAAATTCAGCCTCCTGCACAACAGTAGATTCACATAATGCGTGTTGCTGACAGCAGTATTGTTATTACATATTTATAGGGTTTGTTCTTTAATTCTGCGCTGGCATGTATGACCTCAGCGTTAGGTTGACCGCAGCAATGCCTCTGCATGCATTCATATCGTGTATCGTGCATGCATATATGAATATAATTCACAAGGAACAGAGCGCATATGAAAACAACAGCTGAGACAGTGTTATGTCATTTATCACGCCACTGTCCCTCAGCCAACACAACGACAAGTTCCCACGCCTAACATCCTTATCCAGGCGAGCCTGTGTGGTGGGTCTTTACAACTGTGCCGTCAATCACAGTTCAACGCTGTGTGCTTACAGTGCAGTTTGTGGATTAATAAACAAAATGGGGGAACATTACTGTAGTTCTTGGCTTGGAAATGGGAATGGATAGTGGAATCTTAATGTAAATTGTATGAGCCAAACCCTTCTATAGATAGATAGATACACCTTACAGAATCTGCAAAATGTCAATTATTTTACCTTTTATTTCACATAAAAGATGTTTAATGGTTGAATTTATAAAAATGACCCCGTTCAAAAGTTTACATACACTTGATTTTTAATACTGTCTTTTTACTTGAATTATCCACATCTGTGTTGAGCAACTGAGGGACCCATATGAAACTATTACAGACGGTTCAAACGCTCACTGATGCTTCAGAAAGGAAAAAAAAACGATGCATTAAGAGCTAGGGGTGAAAATCAGAGTAAATCTAACTTATTTTGTTTTCTGGGGAACATGTACGAATCTTCTGAAGGGCAGTGCTAAATATATATATATATATATATATATATTTAGGCAAAATAAGAAAAATGTACACATCTTGATTCTGTTCAAAAGTTTACACTCCTGGCTCTTCATGCATTGTTTTTCTTCTAAAGAAAAAAGTCCCTCAGTTGTCCTCAGTGTGAAAAGATGGATCTCAAAACCATACAGTCAATGTTGGAAAGGATTCAAATAAACACAAATAACAAAAAACCAAAGAACAACAGGCAGTTTAACTGTTCAGGACAAACAAGGGACTCATGAACAACTATCACTAAACAAAAAAAAAAAAAAACAGCTGTGGATCATTCAGGTAACAACACAGTATTATGAGTCAAGTGTATGTTAAACTTTTTTATAAATTCAACTATTATTTTCTCTTGTGGACTATGTGTAATTGTCTTTTATGTAAAATATCTTATTCAGGTCAGTACTACATAAAAAATAACATGCATTTTGTATGATCCCTCTTATTTTGGTAAAAATAATTAACTGCAAGGTGTATGTAAACTTTTAATCTCAACTGTATCTCAAGGCCGTAACAATTTGACCAATATATTTTCACAGACACAGAGATTTACTGTAAACTGATCACTCGCTTAAAAACTCTCACACATCATGTTTTCAGGCCATTTTAAGTCTTCCGACATAAAGTGGTTGAATCAAAGTGTACGAGTTGTTATTTTTAATTAGTTATTTTTTTCAATAAGTCTTTCCATTAATGTCATTATATTGTTCATTCAGACTGATTCCTGAATGTGGAACACAAGACGTGGGATTAACTGCATGAACCAATCACAGCTGAAAATAACCAATCATATCCAATCACATTGCGCTTCAAAATTTTCACCGATATAGTTGATAGAAATGCCGCTCAATCAAATTTCTCATGTGTCAACACAATCATTTTTACGTTTGACTTTAGCGTATAACTTGTATATTGACAGTTCAAATGGTGCAAAAAATTGTTTCGAAACACTTTTTGTTGAGAAAACGGCTTTAACGCAAAAAAAATGTGGTGTCACATGACAGAATTAGCCTATAGGCAGCGTCTGTGTTCGTGGTGTTGCTCATGTTAAAGCAGCGTTTCTCTGTAGTTCAGAAGTGCATTAAATCATATAATTTAGATTAGAAAATTATTTTGGTAACCTTTCAGATATACATATCTTAATTTGCTGTTCCTTTAGTACGTTGCAAGTTAAAAACTATTCATTTTGTACAAAAAGTGCAACATTTTACATTCATTCGTTTTGACTTGTTAGCTTATATTTTCTTTCTTGTTTTGTTCTCAGTTATGTTCTACCATTAATTTAAAGGATTTGTTGTGGAGTGAGGGGAAGTAAAATAGCATGGTTTTTCAATATGTTTGGCTGACTGTATTGTATTATGACAATGAACAGTCTGTGTTGAGTTAGTAGCACGCAGGAGGCGCATTTTCTCTGTTCGCAAAAGCGCTGCAGGTGCGTGATGTGATCACGTGAATCATTCACGTTCTGTTGTTTATGCTGCTCTTGTCGGTAAATGGTTAATAATGGCTTAATGACCATCGGTTGTCAGTTAGAAGAAACATAAAAAAAAATCATTTTTGAATAAAAGAAAAAAATATTCTGACCACAAACTTTTGGAAGGTATTATAAATAACTGTGTCCTTACTGTAATGTATAACAACCTGAATTCAAACTGAAAAATCTTCTGACTCCATTTTATAAAAGCAAATTGTTTCATGCTGTGCCTAATAACAGCTATTAACTGTGGTATAAAACACTGTAATGCACAGCATCTCATGGATTTTTGCTTTATTATATACATGTTCTTTGTATTTGCGCGTGCAATGAACAAGAGTGTGTTTTGGGGTTTACTTTGTTGCTATTAAGTGTGTTGTTTTGTCTGGTCTGATTGCATATTCTGTGTGGTCAGTGCGGATTTGTGTGTGTGTGTGTGTGTGTGTGTGTGTGTGAGAATGTTAGTCTCTGGTGGTGAAAGTGAAGTGTTATTCTGTCAGTGCCAGACTGCGTGACTGTGTGTGTGTGTCTGTGTCCATGTGTGTGTGTGAAGAACTGTCTGTCCAATTAAGCAGCTGCCTTTCTCTCACCCTGAACAAAAGAGCACGGAGCTAAACGGTGACACACACACACACACGCTTTGACAGAAGCACTTTGATCTTACGGTGCCCTAACAAACACAAACAAATAGAGTCAGAAACTGACAGGACCTTTCAAAACCAAAGTCACCCAATACCATATATGCACATCTAGATCTGTGTAAAGTATCTGGTGTGATTGTCACAATGCCATAAATCACACTCACTACCTGATGTGATCTTTATATCGCAGAAAGGTAGAACGAACACACACACACACACACACACACACACACACACACACACATATGCGTGCGCAGGCCTTGTGATCTTTGGCATGCCTGGTGTCTTCATATTTCCCCCTTTGATCTCTCAGACACTCTCACACTTGGACTCCTGTGATCTCCGTGGAGAGCCTTACACACACACACACACACACACACACACACACACACAAAGGACGGCACTGTAGCACTTCCAAGTGACATCAAGCACCACCAAATGATAAAAAAGAGAAAGAGTTAGAGACCAAGAAAGAGAGAGAGGTTCTGCATTATCTATGCATCCATGGTGCTTTTGTATAATAAGGGTGAATAAAGAATTCCAAGAGCCTGTCAACTACAAAGGACCAGAGGAGAGAAGAAGAGAGAATAAAAGTAGAGAAGAGAAGAGAAGAGAAGAGAAGAGAAGAGAAGAGAAGAGAAGAGAAGAGAAGAGAAGAGAAGAGAAGAGAAGAGAAGAGACAATGTGAGACAAGAAGAGCAGAGTCAAGATGATCCAAGAAGAAAGGCATAGAGTAGAAACAAGAGTTAAGACAAGTGAAGAACAGAATAGTAGAGATAAAGTGAGACAAGGAGAAAAGAGACAAGATGAGACAAGAAATTTGAAAACATGAATTGAGACTAGAAGAGACCTGAAGAGAGACAATACAAAAAAAACTGGACCAGAGAGAAGGCAAGCTGAGAGGAGAAACAACAATACAAGATGAGCCAAGAAAAGACATTAGGAGAAAAGTCAAGATGAGACAAAACAAGTAAAGAAAACACAAGATGACACATGAAGAAAATAGATGAGAAAAACAGAGGAGTCAAGATGAGACAAATCCTAACAAGTGGAGAAGAGACCAGGTGAGAGACGAAGAGAAACAAGAAAATACAATAATCAATAAGCAGATAAGACAATACTAGTGGAGAAAACATGAGATGAGACAAGACCAGAAAAGAAAAGAAAAGAAAAGAAAAGGGAAGAAGAGAAGAGGCTAAATTAAACCAAATGAGAAGCAAAGAGAAGATTCAAAACAAGATGAAAAATGGAGACACAATGAGAATGGAGAAGTTAAAGAAGAGTAAAAAACAAGGGAAAATTTGAGTAGCAGAGTGTCAAGATGAGACCATACAAGAAAAGTCAAGAAGAAACCAGGTGAGACAAGACTAGATGAGAAAAAAATGAACATAAGATAAGAGTCAAGGCGTGATTAAACAAGACAAGAGGAGAAAAGATGAGGTGAGACAAGAAGGCCAGAGTAGAAAAAAGACATGACACAAGGAAAGGCAAGACAAAGACAGAAGAGTCAAGACAAAACAAAATAAGAAAAGTGGACCAGACAAAAGGAAAATGAAAAAAGGAAAGAAAAGAAGAGTAGAGTCAAGATGAACCAAGAACACAGGCAAAGAGAAGAAACAAGAAGTGTCAAGACAAGCAAAGATGAAAACAGTAGAGACAAGGTGAGACAAAGAGAGAAGAGAAAAGATGGAGACGCAAACCAAATAGATGAGACAAAAGATGAGAAGAGGATGAGAAAAGAGCGGAACAATTTAATGGGAAAGTGACTGAAGAGTTTTGAATCAGACCTATTTTTTGTCCTTATACAATCCTCAGTCTTTTAAAAAGGTTTTTGTTCCTCAAGTCATGGGACATTCATAAATGCTGTGATAAGGGCCAGCAGAAAGAGGAAAAAAGCTAAATTAAGAAACAGACAATCATTCAGGAGACAGAGAGAGAGACTGCATGAGCTCTGTTGAGGCGCTGCTCAGCACCTGAGTGCAGCACAGGGTTTTCGTGAGACTTCCAGGCTTTATCTCCATAAAACTGATCGGCAGAACACTATAGCCTAGCAAACCCCAGTGTGTGTGCTTGTTTGTCTGTGTATCCGTGCGCTCTCGCTTACAGCACGCACAAGACTAACACCACCAGCCCATCTGAGGATTAGACTCAAGCTCACTAGCAACGGTCCATACGTGCACATCGACACTCGCCTCCAATACAGCTGACTCCAAGGGGTGAGAATGAAGGGGTGAATAAATAACCCACTCGTCCATTTTGGACTTCACCTCTCAGCGCTCACAAGCGCCTTATTGCTCCCCACTGCAACAGCTGGGAAACAATGATGACGGTTTAATACCAGGGGCTTATGGACAGGATCTAATCAACAGCCTAATCACAGAGAACAATAGCGCCGTCTCTATCTCCCCAATGCAGAATATGTATTCGGGCTGAAAGACAATGCATTTCACTGGCTACAGAAAACTGACTTTATTAGCCTATGTTGGAGACATGACAAAAGTATTGGTGTATGCAATTTAAATTGCTGACATGAACAGTAGCAGAACAATTCCAACTTAAATTCGAATGTTTTGGGTTCAAGTTAAGCTGTATTCACAGCACGTGTGGCATATGTCGATAACGACAGAAATGTATCATTTGGACTCGTACCTCAAAACAAAACAAAGAGGTTGCAGTAAAGTAGTTACAATGGAAGTACATGAGGCAAGGCAGTAAACTTCACAAAACAGTTTCACAAGTGTGATATGGCCAACGGTCGGCCGTCGCTAAGCGTCTGTCAGCTCAGTTTCTGCGGTGTGTTCTGCACCGTTGACACTAGTCAGAGCCCGTCGGCTGCTTTTTGGTCGATTGAGCATGTTGAATGCTCCGATTGTCTGTTCAGCTTAGTGAACCAGCCCACAAGAAGAAAAGCGTAAGAGAAGAAAGCGAGCGAATGACGAAGTCAAGAGGGAACACAGGAGGCTGTTGTAATTTTACATCTTCATTTTACCTGAGTATCCCTATAAATTAATATTTTCATAACAACATAGATGTTTGAAATGAAGAAAGAAGACCATCTGATCAGTGTGGTTAATCACAGTTGTATATTCATAGTCCTAAGCTGTGTCCGAAACCGTTCGCTCATTCACTAATTCCTATATAGTGTATGGCAGTTCAGTGGACTATGTCTGAAGAAGTGAACAAAATTAAGTGAACAGATTCGGACGGTGACGTATACACTGCACATAAGAAAGTAGTGAACGAACGTAGGGAATGAAGTCGTTCACTCAGAATTCGGACAGCACTACAAAATGGCTGACACCCGATATAGTGCACTATATAGTGGATAGGGAGCGGTTTTGTACACAGCTCTAGTTTAGGTTTCCATTTTGAACGGGAAATATAGACTACTGCCACCTGCTGGTAAAGACAGTTTTGGTCCAAATTCAGGCAACGCAAGGTGACACAGCTGGCTTTTGCAGCTATTTTTTTATGTCCGTTTGCTGTGGCCTTAAGACTTAATAGACTTAATATAACATAAATTATGTTTCTTGCTAAAATATGTAGTAGAAAACTAATGAAAGCAAAACCAATGAATGACCTATGCTATTTAAAAAAAACACGTTTTATACATATTTTAGAATATGAGGGGCGCCATTATTTAGATGATGTCAAATGGTTGCACTTGGTGAGCTACTAGCACTATTTGTTGCTATTTTTAATCGGAACACAACTTGGAAAATAAAATACTGATACAATGACCACAGGTACTGAAAGAGCTTACAGGTGGTGATGAATATAGGCTTAAACCAAATAGCGTATTCTGGCGTATTTTCCCCCACAAGGAGTCTCGAGTGAAATCCACACTGAAAAACTCCTTCAGTGGCTGCGGTGTCATGACAAGCGTTGGCATGTTTTCATCCTTCTAGGATGGCATCTAGCATTTCTTGTCTCTGCCATTTGTAAGCTCTTTCAGTAGCTGTGGTCAACTCAGAGGTGTCAGGGCTGAAGTGGAGAGAACAAAGACGCAGGTCTTTAGGAAGTTTTATTTTCAGTCTATGTAATGCTGTATTCAATCTTAAGGTTATCACAGAAACATGATGATCTGTAAAACACTTCTAACTAATGATCAGGTTGTCATTTTTTCTTTTTTCCTTTTTTGTGGTTGGTTCTGTAGTATCAACATTGACAAGTTCTTGTAGTACTTGTATACAACTATGAACACCACTCTAAGGGTGGCTGTGGCCACACTGAGGCTTAAAAATAATGTTTAACTTTTATTATGCACCACACTGTACAATTCCCTCCACATCACAGATGTATACCCTCCCATCTGACGGGAGAACTTTGAAGAGTGTGTATTTAATGTGCTCTTAGCCTGACTGGAACCTCTAACGCTTGCTTTGCCCTTTCAATAACTCACAACCTGTGTTCCAATTCACAGGGTCCCTATACAATGTTTACTGCTCCCTACACACTGAAGAGGCTCATCTGGCACCCACATTTAAATGCAGATTACAGGTCTTAAATATAAATATAAAAGTGCCTTCATATATATATATATATATATATATATATATATATATATATATATATATGGAATCTAAATCTAAATCTAAAAATCGAAATATTGAGAAAATCACCTTTAAAGTTGTCCAGATGAAGTTCTTACCAATGCATATTACTAATCAAAAATTAAGTAAGATATATTACTAAATATTTTCATGGAAGGTGATCTTTACCTAATATCCAAATGATTTTTGGCATAAAAGAAATCAATCATTTTGACCCTTACAATGTATTTTTGGCTATTGCTACAAATATACTTAAGGTTTTGTGGTCCAGGGTCACATATATTAAATATACAGGGTTCCCACTGTAAGCCAAATGTCAAATTCCCTGACTTTTCCCTGACTTGCACTGACTAAAAAGTGGAATTTCCATGACCTATAATGAATGGAAATTAATTTATGTTTTTTTTATGATTTTAAGGGTTAAACGCTCTGAAGGATTTTCTGTTTGTAATCAAGCTCTTCATTCAGTCTTTTTATTTTTTCACATTTAGTTTTTGTTTTTCTATCGTGGTCATTTTGTAGCCAAAGCTCTTGAAATTGACATTTTCCTTGCATGTTTGCCTTACATGTGGAAAGGGGATAAATGGTGCTGAAAACTAGCCTAACCATAAAAATAGGCAAAATGTGTGAAACAACATGATAAAAAAAAAACTGGAAACTAAAATGTAAAACAACAAACAAAAATCCCTGATATTCCATGACTTGGACCAGAAAAATATAAAATTCCCTGACTTTCAATGTCTGGAATAGACCTTTTAAAATTCCATGATATTCCAGAAATTCCATGATCCGTGGGAAACCTGAATATATGTTAATTATGTATACATTTATAATAATTAAGTGACAAATTGTTTATTTTTACCATTTTGTTTAATATTATTATTATTTAATCAAACTAATATTATATCTGAATAAAATTTCAAAATTAAACTAATCACTAAAGAAATATCACTACAATACTTTTAACTGTAAAGTATTGCAAAATAATTGTAATTTATATTTTTTAAAAATATATATTATTTTAATATTATTTTATATAACAGTACAATCAGAATTCTAATATTTATTGAACAGTAATGTAAATTATACATGTATTTATTATACATAAATACATCCTTGTATATAAATCATACTAAATGAATGAGCTATTAAGAGTTCATTTATAATATATGTCATCATAACACATCCATACCCCTTTTTTTTAACCCATTAACAGCATAGAAACCACAAAAATAAAAACACCAGACCCTCATTTCTTTGTCACTGACCAAACTTCATGTAATACCGTGGTGGTACACAATTTCCCTGCCCACTTCATGTAAGTGCTATTTTGATGTACACTTGTTCCCTACACCGACAACATTTATATGCAGAGCAATTGAAACGTTCCCATTCTGAATCTCCTCTTCTGCCTTTTCCTGACTCCCTCGTTGTCTTTCTCTCCCGCGTTCCTTCTACATATATATAGAAATGTATGTAGCAGCGGTTGCCATGCCAACCAATGCAGCCCACAGAGTGTGTTTGGGGTTGGGGTGGGGTAGAGAAAGACAGAAAGCGAGAGAGAGAGCGTGTAAAAGTAATTATTAAGAAAAAGACAGGGTTGAAAACACTCCTCAATCCCCTCTATTTAACCACCACCTCCTGTGGCATGTCACACATCTCTCTCGTTCGTTCACATGCAGGCTTTCACTCCCCCATATGTGCTTGGGAACCACAGTGTCTCTTTTATATGCTCTTTCTCGATCAAATTGTCCTACAACACTTCTATTTCACCCTCTTCATCTTCCTGTGATCATCCCTTTTCTCCAAGTCACGTTTCTTCTGTTTCAATCTGTTCTTTGTCTTTTTGAATGCCTCCATTTAGATGTAAGCGTGTTGTAACTGCATGTTGAGTGCCTTCCTCTTCCTCTGTTTCACACCCACGTGTTTCATTTTAAAACAGTCCCCTCTTCCTTTCCTCTCCCTCTCCCACTCCCAGTCTTTTTCTACCTCCCTCTCCAGCTGTCATATTCATCCTTCCTTCTCTCCATCCATTCTTGCTTTTTACCAGTCGCATTTACTCACTCAGCAGCAGTTTGATCAGTGTTTTCTTGCATTCACACTTAAAAATGATCCAAAGAACTGCATTTGAAGGTCCTGGAAATTTGCTACAAAATCTAGGATTCAAATACCAATTCAAATCTAGAAATACCTAAAAAAAAAAAAAATGAATGGGTCTCTGGATCGTTCCCAATTAATTCTGGAGACACTTTATCAGATTTTGCTCAACATTGTAGCAGAAATGCCGCTCATATGCTGCTGTCATTATAGCAAAAAGTAGACAAATAGTAAGGCATTCACAAATTACTCAAATTGCCATGACAATAATATAATTTATGACAAAATGTCATTCTTTTATTCAGCTAGGAAGCATCACATTTATCATAAGTGACAGTAAAGACTCACATTGTTACAAAAAAATCTATTTCAAATAAAAGCTGTTCTTTTGAACCTTTTTATTTATCAAAGAGACGCTATATTGCCAAAAGTATTGGAACACCCCATTCTAATGAACAGGTTTGACTACTTTAGTCATTTCCATGAGTACTAATCTTAATGTTTAAGCATATAATGATATTCTAGGGAATTGTGTCCTTCGAATTTTATTGGAAAAGTTTGGATCTTTTTTATTCTAACATGACAATGCCTCTGTGTATAGGCTAAGGCAAAGTTAATAGAGAAATGTTTGATTCAGTCAGTGTGGAAGAACTTGACTGGTCTGCATAAAGCCAAGTCCTAATCCCAGCTGAACACCTCTGGTGTGACTTTAAATGCAGACCTTGAAGCAACAACTCAGACCAAACACCAATGACTTATACATACACTATGGACAAAAGTATTGGGACATCCCCTTTTTTAGAACAGAAACAGGCACTTCCAAATCTGTAGCAACATGGAAGCATAATTCATGTATTTAAAAATTGTATTTCCATCTCTGTTGCTTCAGTTTTGGAAGTGTCTAAAATGACTGTACCAATATAAACTAGTCATTGGTGTTTGGTCATTGAGTTTTTGGTTCAAGGCATTGTCATGTTAGAATAAAAAAGGGTCCTGTCCAAACTTTTGCTATAAAATTAGAAGGACAGATTTCCTTAGAATATCATTTATGCTTAACATTAAGATTAGTACTCATGGAAATTACTAAAGTAGTCAAACCTGTTCATAAGAAGTATTTTCTGCTCATCAAGACTGTGTTTATTTGATTAAAAATACACACAAATAAAAACAGTAATATTGTGAAATATTATTGCAATTTAAAACACTGGTTTTCTATTTGAACATACTGTAAAATATAATTTATTCTTGTGATGCAAAGCTAAATTTTTAGCATCATTTCTCATCTTCAGTGTCACATGATCCTTCAGAAATCATTCTAATGTGCTGATTCATTATCAGTGTAGAAAACAGTTGTGCTGCATAACATTTTTGGAATCCTGTGGTACTTTTTCAGGATTGCTTGATAAATAAAACATTAAAAAGAAATTAATACTTTTATTCAGCATGAATGTTTTAAATTGATAAAAAGTGATAATAAAGACTTATATTGTTATAAAAGATTTCTATTTTTTAATTAATGCAGTTCTCTTTATTTAGTAGTTAGTTTTATTCATCAAAGGATCCTGAAATAAAAAGTATCACAGGTTCCAAAAAATATTAAGCAGCACAACTGAACTGTTTCCAACATTGATAATAATCAGCATATTAGAATGATTTCTTTGTGACACTGAAGACTGGAGTAGTGTCTTTAAAATATATATTTTAAAGTATATTACAATAGAAAACTCTTATTTTTGACTAAATAAATGAACTTTGACATTCAAAAAAACATTCAAAGTCTTACTGATCCCAAACTTTTCAACAGCAGTGTATATATAAAGCATCATGTGACACTGAAGACTGAAGTAATGATGCTGAAAATTCATCACAGGAATAAATTACATTTTCAAATATATATAAAATAGAACATTTTAAATTGAAAAGATATTTCACAATAAGATTGTTTTATTGTATTGTTAATCAAATAAATGCAGTCTTAGTGAGAGACTTTCTTCAAAAAGATCAACAAAATCTTCTCGAAACCCAAACTTTTGAACGCTAAATTAGAAAAAAATATTATTTTATGTTTTTATTTACAATCACTGTTAGTACTGTTTTCTTCTTCCAGTTCTAAACAGTGAGTCAAAGCCATGCACTGGATGTGATGTCGACGTGCACTATAATGCTTTTCTACATTAGCGATGTGTCATAACTACTGTATTCATGACACTGTGTGACACCACATCTTTTCAAACAGTGAGAAACAGCGCACTGAATCATGGGTCACAAGTGTTCGCTTGCAAGGTGTAAATGTGAAAGTGTCACACGGCTTCCCCTGTGATGTTGACAGAGCAACAGGCTTTCAATCAATAACAGACACTTCTCAAGTGTTTGTGTGCAACAAGGGTTTTTTACGGCAGAGCGTCTAGATTTATGGAGAGGTGGACCGGAGGATCATTTGAAACAAGACACTGATCGTATCAGTTTGACACTGATAGTGTAGGCTTTAAAAACACTATCCATTAGTGAGTCCACCACTGAAAATACTTCCGTTTTGTGCATTTATATAAATAAATTCAAGGTTTTCTTTTTCTTTTTTTATTAAGCATCAGTTAGTTCAGTTTGTTTGGATTATTTGGTCTGGATCAAAAAGGAAAATTATACATTTGGTCCTGGTTCGCTTAGCATTTGCAGTGGCATTTTTGACGAACCTAAAGATACCGAACCTAAAGGTATAGTGATACATTCACAACCTGTGGGTTAAATGACGTATATTTCATGACGGAACTCACAAACACTCCAAACAAAAGGAAAAGGTGCCTACAACTTAAAGTGAAAAGTCAAATACACCTAATGCCGTCTGCTGGACTAAGCACCCTCAATGTTGCATGTATGCGATTTTATTTTCAGCACCTGCAAGCTCACAAAGAGCTCATAAAAGGCACTTTACCTCCTCGTTGCTGCACATTTGCCCTCTGCTCATTTTGTTTTGGATACATCGTTTGTTCCCTTTGTGAAATTATGACGCATAGTGTCGCATCTTGTCATTACTTTCCGTTTTTGGTTCGTTTAGAAGTATTTGTTCCGTGTTGCGGACCAAGACCCATCTTTTTGCAGTCTCGTATTGCTTGTTTGGTGCGCACCAGTCTCACCAGTAATCGAACCAAATATGACAAGTGTGAACACACCCTAAGATGTAAGTGCATTTGTTTCCTCATCAGAAAAGATTTGGAGAAATTTAGCATTACATCACTTGCTCACCAATGGATCCTCTGCAGTTAATGGGTGCCGACAGAATGGGAGTCCAAACAGCTGATAAAAACATCACAATACTCTACAAGTAATCCACACAACTTCAGTCCATCAATTAACGCCTTGTGAAGTAAAAAAGGTCCATGTTTGTAATCAAATCCATCTTTAAGATGGTTTTTACTTAAAACCATTGCTGGAGAAAGCAATATAATGGATAGAGGACTCATATTTTAGCCAGAATTAAGGGTTTAAAGTTAAAAACACCTCCATTATGGATTTATTTTGTTCAAACACACAGCTTTGTGTGGATTATTTGTAGATTATCGTTAAGTTTTTTTATCGCAACACACAAAGGCTGTATTGGAAATACATGTCGCCGTGATTTTGCCAAGTAAGACATGTTTCTGGATCAACATCTTTTGTATCCAAAAGTATCCAAAAATATAGACTTAACCCAATCCCTACCCCTAAACCTAACGCTAACCATAATTTATTCCTAAAATCAGAGGGAAATGATAGCTGATTAACAAGGGTGTAGAAGCATCTAACTCTGATCATAAGCCTAAAACTGACATTTCCTGAAAAGTTATCCTTCAATTCTGATTGGTTGATTGAAATGTTGTGCTGTACTGAAATCACATTCACCTTGAAATACGTGCCTCATTTAGGCAAAACTGAAAAAAAACTTACCTATATGTACAAATCACTGCAATTTCCAGAAACGAACGCCAGAGGCAGTAAAACTTTACTCCTTTTATTCCTTTTCACACAATGTATGCTTTACACAAAGTTTTGATTTATAAAGCCTAATTTTTACACAGTTTCTTACAGAATATTATATTATGGCTTCAAAACAATTTTAACATCCTGTGCGATTTGAAAGCTGATACTTCTGAACGTTGTCGTCACATATACAGCATCATGAGTTTTCTAACTAAGGCCATGTACACACTGCAAGTTTCAGGAGAGACAACCGCATTAAAAATGCGGGAGTAAGTCCCATAAACTATCGTTCAATGTGTGTGTACGGAACAGCCACTCTCGCATTTGTAACCATATAGCAACATTTTGCCATCTTGCAGGAGTGAATAAGAATTTAGCCGTTTAGTATCTGCCATTTTTTGGCTAAATATCTTTTTCTATCCCCCGATTTTAACTAAACTACCACTGATAAACGTGCTGTGTTTTGTTTATGCTTGGGAGGCTGCTTTAGAGAGTGCTGTCTTGCAGTGTTGCCATGTCCTCGTATTTACAAGCACTTTTAGGCATGTTATTTGGATTTAGCTAATAAAGCTAGGCACTTTATGGAGTTGATGAAGTTGCTTGTGGTGGATATGAGATATATTAATTTTTTTGGTGTTATAAAACAAAGCATTTGGGTGTTTTACTGTTTTTCGCTCAGTAGCTCACGCGATATGGCGTTGCACTTGAGTGATGAAGAGCTCTGGATTGAACCCCATGAAACTACAGCTCGCCAAAAGTGTTCAAATCCACATAAGGAAGTTTAAAAAGCACGGCTTTCACATTTGTAAACACTATTGGGTAGGGTTAGGATTGGGTTTGGTGTAGGAGATATTTACAACACAACCTTTTGCAACGTTCCCTGGATATTTGAATTGTGAAAAGCCGCAATACATACCTTAAGCAGCGTAATAAAAACACAGCAATGCGTGCCTGTACCAACGAAATAAAAACGTACCATGGTCATGTATTGAACGTGTTTTAGCGCCACTCTCTGGACATTTCACTTTGAAACTGCCGTGCAACGTGCAGTAAGGTACATAATTACAGTGTTGCAGAAATGTATGTAAAGACACATATTTTCAATGAGCCAGGGTTGTTTTATCAGCTGCTTGAATGCTCATTCTGACGGCACCCATTCACTGCAGAGGATCCACTGGTAAGCAAGTGATGTAATGCTAAATTTCTCCAAATCTGCTCTAATGAAGAAACGAACTCATCTACATATTGAATAGCCGGAGGGTGAATACATTTTATTTTTTGGGTGAACTATTCCACTCAAGATGAGCTCACATAGTCAGTGTCATATATTTGCTTATTTAATTAAGTAAAAAATATCGCAAGTAATCTGATACTGAAATATTTCTTATTTATTGGTTTTAAAATGAAATCTTTAATGGTCATTTTAAATTACTGAATACATGTTTCTAATAAAAACACAGGGAAAAAAAAAAAGTTTCTTTATAATTTTTTTCACATATATTTTCCATTAATTCCAAGTTTAAATTCATTATATTAGTTTAGGTTGTTTTCCAGATTTTCAGTGTGGACTTTTGAAACCCGCTGTGAATCAATGTTGCAGAATAACAGACTCAAATTATCACAAATGCAAAAATGCATTCATGTGGATTCACAACACACACAACACTAACTGATTAAATAAAACATTTGAAAAAAGTGGCCAGATGTGGCATATAAAAACATTACAGGCACAAATGACGGAAAATGCAAATGCAAAAAGCACTACGCTCTCTCTCTCTCAGTGTGTGTGTGCGGATACTAAAGTACACATGAGCAAATGTGTTGCATGAACCGGCCAGGCAGGTGCATCTGATGAGCGGTTTGACAACACACTCCCTGTCTAAACTGTCCCAGCTAAATATGACATGCACATCTAATGCTTCCGTGTGCCAGCGAGAGAGGCGTGTGTTCCCATTAAGCATGAAATTAGCAGTGCGACTGCGCTCGTTAAGTATCCCAGCGCTCCTATGACTCCCCATTAACACTGGGTAAAGCACACGGAACGGATAAGCCGGCATTTCGCTCGCCTAGCGTTAGTAGGGTGGATGGAGTCCACCCGATTATGGTGTCAAGGGGTAAAGTCACAGAATTAGAAACAAGACTTATTATTCCTCGTAATGGCTGATGTACGTATACTAGATGACTTCTCTTTTGTCATTTCGGCATGCAAATATTGTAAATCTACAGATCTCCGTCCACTCCACTGCTCTTGGGAACGAAAAACGAGTCGTAAAACGAAGATAGCAGTGCGTTTATGTATGTGTGGTTGGATGGAAAGGCATCAAGCATGGTAAAATGTTTCTGCTAATTCAATTAGCCCCTTATCGAGCTCCTCAGTGGCTTACAAGAGGATGTGGTATGTTTTAACAACCCTACACCAACACTAAAAAGAGCTCCTCTCCTTGTAACAGCCTGCAGATATGGCAAAAAATAGATGTAGAACAAAGAGATTGCTGACAGACGAGTTGTACATTCCCAATGCGTTTTAACCGGATCTATGTACATCTAAAATTAATGGGAGACGTAAAAATCACACAATTAAAAAGTTAGTTATTGTATTTTACAAGTCGAGGTCAACTTGAGTCCATTTTAGCACACATGGCCTACTTCACTACAGCATCATGGGAAAAATCTTATTGTAGTATTTATTAATGTTTTGAATGAAATATTATAATATTTTTATTTTCAATATAAAATACAGACATATATATGTATGTATGTTTTTTTTTTTTATTTAATTTTAGTTTACTTTTTAGTAATTGTGTTTTTTGCCATTTTTCTTTTTTCATTTTTTGCCATTTTTGTGTGAGTGAGTGAGTGTGTGTATATATATATATATATATATATATATATAGACATACATATACATATACATATATATACACATATACTATTTATTTTAGTTTATATTTTAGAAATTTTGTTATGTATTTTATAGCTTTTCAAGCTATAAAATATTAAAATATAAAGTATTAGTATTTAGTCATTTTGTTACGTCATTTTCATTTTTTTTTCCTTTTCAATAATTATCATTAAATTAATTTTTATTTGAGTTATTTTATTAGTACTTCAATTTATTTAATTTCAGTAGATTGCCAAGGCAATCATTTTCATCTGTGCTTTAAGCTTATTTATATTTTATTTCAGCTTTATTTCAGTTAGCGTAAACCATTTTTTATATCTTTTGTTTTTGTTTTAGTTAATAAAAACACTAGAACAAACAATATGTTTCACTTTTAAAGCCACTTTTGTCTATTCATTGCTCTCATTGGCCAAAATAGTGTAATCTTTATGAATTATGAATTCATTTTTAAATATATAATGATTAACTGTAAAGATATTCTGAGCAATTAATTGATTGTTTTTTTTATTATTATTATTGGAAATCCTAATCTCAAGAATTATTTTGTCATTTTGTTAAACTGTGACGTCCTCTGTTCACACTTCAATTTTCAGTTGATATCAGGCACGATTCCCTTTACCAAGATCTTGACACGTCTGCAGCCATAAACAAAGAAGCACCAATCAGGAAACCTGATCTGAGCTGCATGTTCGGTGAACTTTTTCTTGGAAATATACTGCAGTGTGAGTTGGATGAATAGTGTGCCTCTTGATAAATATAATGGAGCCTGTTCCATTAAAACAAAGGCTGTTTAGGATGGGGGTCATTGATTTACCACCAGGTTTCAGCAGTAATGGCAGCCCCTTTAAACACCCTGAGAACGTCGGGTGTACTGAGTTCCCAAAAAATGCTCAAAATAGGTCTCCTTGGGACAGCCGTGATTATGCACGCAGCTGCAAAAAGCTTGAGAATGTTGTGTTAAAGTTTAGGTAATATTTATTTGCACGGTGTATTTAACACTGCGAGTGTCTGCAGTTATTGTCCCCTTCTGTTTTTCCCTTTTCTCCAAGATGACAAAATAAATGTACTTGACTCCCTGTTTT
The DNA here is from genome assembly GCA_033026305.1 of Cirrhinus molitorella. Classification (NCBI taxonomy): domain Eukaryota; kingdom Metazoa; phylum Chordata; class Actinopteri; order Cypriniformes; family Cyprinidae; genus Cirrhinus; species Cirrhinus molitorella. The sequence continues at coordinate 32,936,273 of CM065120.1, forward strand.
TCACCGTGTGGCATTTACAAAAAGTCCCTCTGACATTTCCTTCTCTTTCTGCACTTTTCTCCCTCCGCCTCATCTTTTTTTATTACCTTCCTTCTTATTGGCCAGAACAAAAACAGTGTCTTTTGAAAAACAAATCTGCATAGCCATTATTTGCCCTCTAATTTTCTCTCCCTTTCTTCCGCCTCTTTCAAACACAGTCATCTTAATGAAGCACATTGCAGGTAGTTAGCGACAGCACGGACAGTACGCAGCACTATGCGTTCCATCACATCTGTTTCCAGCAGTTCAGACCTCCACTGATTTAACAGCAGGCACAAGTCTGTTACTCCTGCTACACAACTCTGACCTTGGCGGAAGAGAAAGAGAAAGAGAGGAACATGCGGATGTGTGTGTATGAATATTCATGTGAGAATGGAAGACATTGAGGGAAAGAAGAATAGACATTGTGGCTCTGTTCCAAACCCTAGTGAGTCTACTGTCTACACAGGCTGCTGCTTTTGAAGCATTCTAATCAAAAATGCACTGAAATGCTGTACAAACCCAACTTATCACAAGACACAATAAGTAACAGGCTTTGTGTGAAGAGCAGCAAAGTGTCTTCTATGGTTGGTTCTCTAGTGAGCATCATGGTTATGTGACCCTGGACCACAAAACCAGTCATAAGGATCAATTTTTATACATCTGAAAGCTGAATAAATAAGCTTTCTACTGATGTATGGCTTATTAGGATAGGAGAATATTTCTGGAATCTGAGGGTGTTAAAAAAATCTAGACATTGAGAAAATTGCCTTTAAAGTTGTCCAAATTAAGTTCTTAGCAATGCATATTACTAATCAAAAAATAGTTTTGATATATTTACGGTGGGAAATTTACAAAATATCTTCATGGAACATGATCTTAATGATTTTTTTGTGTTTTTGAAATAAGGTTCTTATGCTTACTAAAGCTGCATTTATTTGATCAAATACATTAAAATCAGTAATACTGTAAAATATTACAAAATGTTATTTATTATTTCAAATAACTGTTATATATTGTAATTTTTATATAAGTCATACCTGTGATGGCAAAGCTGCATTTTCAGCAGCCATTACTCCAATCTATTTTGTTTCATCTTTTTAGATACCATGATACATTTTTCCCCGGATTCTTTGATTAATAGAAAGTTCAAAGGAACCACATTCATTCAATACAGAATTTGCAATTTAAGTTTTTACTGTCAATTGGTCAACTTTTGGTCAATTTAATGCATTCTTGCTGAATATAAGTTTTAATTTCTGTTCAAAAATAAATAAATAAATAATAAATTACTGACCCCAAACTAATTTATATTAATTAATATAAATAATAATAATAATAATTATAAATATTCATAAATATTAACACTTTACGATACAGACTCATTTGTTAACATCAGTTAATTCATTAGATAAAATGAACTAACAAGAAGCAAAATATATTTATAGAATTGCCTCTTCTTTGTTAATGTTAGTTGTTAAAGGGTACATCAGACGGCTATTTTCCACAATTTGCTATGTTTCTTTAAGGTCTTCATGAAACATCTGCAACATACTTTAGTTAAAATTCCTCAATGGTCATGTAAAACAACACCCTTTTTACCTTGTCAAACCAGCTCTGCTCACAGCGCATACATGTACATGTCTCTTTAAATGATAATGAGTTACTGCTCACTCCACCCCCTTTGCCATTTTTTGTGTATTTGGTGGCGCATTAACGTCAAAAAAACAAATGTTCACTTTTACTTCCAACTACAAAACACCTGCATTGCTTACAAGACATTGTTGTGAGCACAGAGGAAATGGCGGACAGTGTACAACTGGTTGTATGCTAATATGGGACAGTCCGTCAACAGTAGTGGGCAGGGCCTGAGCAGTATGACATCATACTGCTCAGAAAATAAAAAACAGCTTGATAATTGAGACAATTTTGAGATCATTTTGAGAGAATTGAGATACAATGATTTTATCATTGTAGGGTGGTCATGTCCTCACACTATGTGCAAAAGTGAATACAAAAAAAATACAATTGCTTGCTCCAGCCTGCACCAGCACAAACCCTCCTTCAGTGTTAAAACACTACTGTCATTATATACTATGACACACAATGAACGGTTATTTTTGTGGCTTACCTTTTCCTTATTGTAAAGTGTAAAGTACATTTACTACCAAACACGCTCTCCTATAAAAAACAAAGTTTCTTATAGGGCAGCAAAACTTGACTTCATCTTAACCTTTGTACCTAAAATGTGTAGGTAGCAGTTACGCTTGGTTACCTTGGCTGCCATGATCATGGAAGAGCCTCCACGGATGCCCAGGATGGGGACGTGCGTCTGAGCCGAGATGAAGTCCAATATCTGGGCGATGGCCTCCTGATCGGTATCGTCCCCAAACACCACACCCTGGAGCCAGTTCCGTGACATCAGAGCACAGATGCGGTTTATGATACTCTTGGGGTCGGTTTCGTTCATCGTGACCAGTTCAACTTTGGGAGGGAGAGGCACGTGGAGGAAGTCCTCTTTCTCCAGACCTTCAGAGAGGGACACCTCGCTAGAGTTCCCCACAAGAATCACTGCGATGCTAAGGCCTTGAGCAAACTTTGGTGGCAATGGAGGACCCACTGGATTGACTCCTGGTGGCGGATAATGAGGAGGGCTGATTATCGATTGGCCGCCGCTCATGCCCCCGATGGACGTCCCGATCCCGCCTCCACGACGAGACTCGCAGGTGGGGAAGAAGAAGAGAGACAGAAGAAGGAGCGAGAGGGAGAGGGGTGGTTTGGTGGAAGAAGCCAGGGAGACGAAAGACAGGAGGCGACAGTCGGAGAAAGGGGAAGAGGAGAGGTGGAGGCTGACAAGCATGGCGGAGGAGTGAAGATACAGTCCCTACAGACAGAGAAAGAGAGGAGAGAGAACGTCAGTTGGGGAGCTGAATTCACAAAATCTACAAGATCTGAACTTGAATCTGACTGGTGAAAGTTGAGTTGCAGTACGCAAGTCAAACCGACGAGAGACCTGTGGTTTTAAAAAGAGCATGTGCCCTCATTTCAAGGGTTTGTCCTCTTCATTATTGACATATGTTGGACAGAAATCACAGAAACATATGCAGTCTTGGGAAATGAGGTCGTTTGCAGCAGTCACACACACATACGCTAACTAAGGACATACAAAACACTTCTAATATTTATATATAAAGCTAATTAAAATTAGTAGGACAAACTGAAAATCAAACTGTAATTTTTTTAGCATTTTTAGATTGAGAAAAATAGTTAATTATTTGTACCCTTAAAAGGGAAACCCTGGGTATTAAGATGTGTATGGCTTAATATAATGTAAAATGATGTCTCTTACTGAAATATATAATGAAAAACCCATGAAAGATAAACGTTACTTAAAAACCCATATTGTTTTATACATATTTTGGACTATGGGAGACGGCATTAGTTTGATGACGTGAAATCGTGACAGCTGTTGGCTACCTGTTGCTATTTTTACCGCAACACAACTCTGAAAATAAAATACTGATACGATGACGACAACCACTGAAAGAGCTTACACATGGCAAATGATATTAGTGAAGGCTTAAACCAAATGCCGTACCATCGATTTTTCCCCAAGGAGTCTAAACGCCCCTGGATATCGAGTGAAATCCATGCTGGAAAAAAACAAGCGTCAGCATGTTAACATCCTGCCAGGATGGCATCTAGCATTTCTTATCTCTGCCATTTGTAAGCTCTTTCAGTAGCTGTGGTCTACTAAAAGCCTCAAAGGCCTCAAAGGGATGAAGTGGAGAGAACAAAGACACAGGTCTTTAGGAAGTTTTATTCGTCCACAGGCATCTTTCCATTCTTTTCTCCTCTTCTTATTGCTAGGAAAGCAGTGAAGACTTACATCGCTTCTATTGTTGCCCTTTGACTGAAAATTACAACCCAAAGCTGCACAATGTGCCATGGTATCACTATTTTATTTTCCAAGTTGATTTTTCTGAATTGTGTTGTAAAAAAAAAAAAAAATAGCCTAGCCTTCATTAGAATAGGACAATATTTGTCCAAAATAACTATTTGAAAACCAGGAATCTAAGGGTGCAAAATATATAAATATATATACATACAACAGTTTGACGGTACATTTGTGTAAATAAACAAGAAACGACTGAGTGCCTTATAAAACCCTATTTTGTGCGGAACTACTTCCTTCCGCCACGGATTCAAATCTCAAGTTGACAGTTAAACATTCCTCGCTTTTAGAATTCCTATCAAGGGCATGTGCTGCTTCAGTTAGGTTAAGCCCCGGTCAGATTACACGATTTTTTTGTCGGTTACAACAGGCACTGTGTCAGATCATGCGATTTTGACTCATAAATCTTGTTGTGTCGTGGCATGAACCAGAAACATGTCAAGCCGCCTTTCCACTGCACACGAATGACAAGCGTCGGACCGGAAGTCATTCATTTCCAATGGAGAGTATAATAAGTAAAGATGATGTTCCATGAAGATATTTTGTACATTTCCTAATGTAAATATATCAAAACTTAGTAATATGCATTCCTAAGAACTTAATTTGGACAACTTTAAAGACGATTTTCTCAATATTTAGATTTTTTGGCACCCTCAGATCCCAGATTTTCAAATAGTTGTATCTCAGACAAATATTATCATATCCTAACAAACGGTACATTCAAGAATCTGGCCAGTTTCTTATAGGAGAGCATAATTTGTCCTCATCTTAACAACCTTTGTACATAAAACATCCTAAAATGCTTAGGTAGCAGTTGCGTTTGTCATCCCAAGACATCACAAATGGAGGTTTTGTCAAATTTACTTCTGATAACAATTGCACACTTTTTAATACTGCAAACATATAATAGACAATGCATTCTGGGTTTTCTTTATCCACTAAAAATACATGTGTTTTAGAATCTGTCCAAGATTTCTCATAGCAATCTTAACAATCTTTGTACCTAAAATGTCCTAAAACGCCTAGGTAGCAGTTTCTCCAATTTGCTCAAATTTACCTAATTTCTAATGACAATTTGGTCTTCAAACTGTTGCAATTTTTTTAATTCTGGGAAATGCATCACAATGCATTCTGGGTTTTCTTTCTCCTGGGGACTTGTCATTGACATCAGATGTTTTATACTGAGCTAATGCTATTTTCTGACCCTCATGGGGACATTTGGTTCCTACAGTGTACACAAAGTCTGGCCCACAAATACATGCACTTCAAAAACGAGCTGTAAGAGTTCAAAAGACCTTGATTATAAAAGTGAGAAAGAGTAATATGTGTATACAGAGAGAGAGAGCGACAGTAGTGTGCATACACTGAATACCAAATGCAATTAGATGAGTAAGATACAACTTGATTTATCGGCAAACAGCATTCACTCACACAAAACACACACAGTGACTGACATTTGCCAATTATCTTTCTGTGAAGACTTTAAGAAACACTTTTTATTTAGAGTCATTTTCATTAGCAGAGGTGTGGAGCAAGTCAGTGATTAGCTAATATGGTTGTATCTGTTTGTTAACGATTGCATTTCTAAAACACAAAACTGCTTGATCAGTGCAGTTTCATTTCATGTAGATGGATTTTCCATTGAAACAGGAAGTTTGCACGGAAAGTTTAGAGCCCTTTTAAGCTGGATTTAAACTGCATTTTGGAAGCTCAAACTCAGGGGCACCATAGAAGTCCATTATATGGAGAGAAATCCCAAAATGTTTTCCTCAAAAATCATAATTTTTCTACGACTGAAGAAAGAAAGAAAGACATGAACATCTTGGATGACAAGGGGGTAAGTACATTATCTGTACATAAAGTCACATAAAGCACATTATATGTACATAAACATAAAGTCCTGAAAAATATATCACGGTTTCCATAAAAATGTGACCCTGGATCACAAAACTATTTATACATCATCTGAAAGCTGAATAAATAAGCTTTCCATTGTGTATGGTTCATTAGAATAGGACAATATTTGTCCAAAATACAACTATTTGAAAACCAGGAATCTAAGGGTGCAAAATATATATACATACAACAGTTTGACGGTACATTTGTGTAAATAAACAAGAAACGACTGAGTGCCTTATAAAACCCTATTTTGTGCGGAACTACTTCCTTCCGCCACGGATTCAAATCTCAAGTTGACAGTTAAACATTCCTCGCTTTTAGAATTCCAAGGGCATGTGCTGCTTCAGTTAGGTTAAGCCCCGGTCAGATTACACGATTTTTTTGTCGGTTACAACAGGCACTGTGTCAGATCATGCGATTTTGACTCATAAATCTTGTTGTGTCGTGGCATGAACCAGAAACATGTCAAGCCGCCTTTTCACTGCACACGAATGACAAGCGTCGGACCGGAAGTCATTCATTTCCAATGGAGAGTAGCGCGGGAGCTGTGTGGAGTTCCGATCATATGCGTATGCGGAAATTTCGGATCCGATTCGAGCTGCGTATGCATTAAAATATTTGAACTTCTGTGGCTAGACCGCATGCGACCACCCGACCGGATGTGATGTATTCTATTAAAAACTGTGAACGTAAGGTTAGAATTACAAATAGTTTGTTCATTTAAACATGATTCATTAAATAATATTTGTGTAAAATGGTGCTTTAGAATAATTATGGCAGAAATAAAAAAAAAATGAATAAGTATTAATTAATTATTTCCATTGATTATTCCATAAAAACCTACTTGGCGGTTGTTTGCTTTGTGACGAAACACTCATACATTGATTATATTCATTTAATTCGTTAATTTTACCAAGGTGAATATGCCGAGGTGACGGTTGCTGCAAGACCAGAAAGTTCTTCAGGACTGCCACTAGGGGGGAAACACGACAGTCGTGTCCGAATGTCGTGCAGTGGAAAGGCGGCTTCATACTACACCATGCTACCGGAATATTCATCGTATGCCACCATACCAACGTGCATGCTGTCATCCATACAGGGGGACGAAGGTGCTCTGAGTGTAAACAAACAATGCTAGCAAATAGCGTGTTTTGCACTGTCTTGTCATCAGAAAAGTCCCAAAAAGAAAGAGGACCTGGCATTAGACACAAAAAGAGAACTGAGGTAAAATAGTCTTTGTCGCGGTAGTCCCTCGTCATAAATGCGTGAGTATCGCTTCATTCGCGCGTGAAATTCACTTAACAACAGATGCGATTTCGCGTCATGTGCGTCTGCCAGGCGGCTCCAGTCTCGTTGCTAAATGGCTCACATGGACTTTATTGAGAAGGTAGCTGTTCTTTATATGCTATGGAAGGCTGAAAAACGGCGTAGACTCGTTCGGTGCCGTGTCTGGGTCCATCAGATGCTTCAGATGCGCACCCAGCTTGGTGAGTTTCACCAATTCCTCCAGGAGTTATGCCTGGATGACGGCCGCTTTCACCGGTAACTTACTTCCGAATGAGCCAGCGGGAGGATTTCCCTCAGGGTGTCCACATACAGCGACGATGATTTTGGCCTTTTCTCAATACCAAGTACGCAAAGTTCTGACTTGCGTCCTTGGTAGTTCGGACTTCACAAGTTCGACTCGGTAATTCTGCAAATGATACAGCAACAGCAATGTACTTGATAACGCCAGACACCAGTGTCATCAGAACCAGCGGCAAACGTCAGAAGGACTAGCCGTGGTGAGGCGCTCTCGGCAGGTTTCAGGAGCACTGAGCTCCCGGTGGTCCATCGCCGAAATCGGCGAAGCAAATTTTCAAATAGGTGCTGTCTTTATAAGTAAACCGCGGATTTGAGTGCAACCGGAAACACTGCAGCTTTTGCATAGTTTGCTTGCTGTTTAATGCTGGGAATGCTGGAAATTATGTATAAACCCTAGTTAAACGATGTACCTGTGTTGTATTACGTTGTATGACTCCGTGGACGAACGCGTTGTAAATGAATGGATGGATGATTAAGCTGCAGGCGCCCTCTTTTGGCGAGACGCGTGAATTCATTGTCTGTTAAGCTTTTGTAATTAATGTCAAATTAAATATTAATTTTAAAAAAACAGTCGTTTGTCATGTTTGTTTCTTTTTAGATTTGGTTCGTAAACGTACCATTAGCTCAGTGAATAATTAAAAAGAAACACAGACCCGGCTAGAATAAGCGGAGTGATGCAAATTGTGAGAAGGCGTTCCTATAGCCTAGCGATACCAGTAGAATATCTCACGGTTCTCAACCAAGAGAGAGAGAGAGAGAGATCGCCTTTAAAGTTGTCCAAATTAATTTCTTAGCCATGCATATTAATAATAATTATTATATTATTGATATATTTACAGTAGGAAACTTACAAAGTAAGAAGAAGAAACGTTGCTTACGCATCAGATCAGCATATTAGAAGGATTTCTAAAGGATCATGTGACTCTGAAGACTGGAGTAATGATGCTGAAAATTCAGCTTTGCATTACATGAATAAATTAGATATTCGAATATAAATTAGATTTAATATTCTAATATAAATTAAATTACAAATTTAATTGTTGCTATGTTTAAAAAAATAAATAATAAAAATAGCTCTAGTGAGCATTAATGATTTTTCCATTCCGTGAGCAAAAAGTATCCTATTTTTTATATTACTGTATATATATATATATATATATATATATATATTTTGGAGGGACTGAAAGACATGCCAGCTAACTCTTTAAAGAAAAAACAGGGAAAGAAAAACATGGTGGGTGAAGAGGAGGACAAAAAGATGAAAGGACAACATAAGTGAGGCATTGCTCAGAAAAAAAGCAAACACGCTTGAAAAAGGAAGACTGCTTTTACAAGGCTAATTATTGGAGGTTTGTCAGTGCTAATTGCAGGTACACATGCTAATTGTGAATTAGCTCTCTTCTGCTGCAGACGAGAGAAGAGACGGAGGAGGACAAAGTGTGGGAGGAAGAAAGAGAGAGAAATCGGTTGAGGGGGAATGGAAAAGTATAGAGATAAACTGCGAAAGAAATTTAAAAAAGAAAATTAGAGAACGAAACAAATGAAGCAGAGACAGAAAGAGAGCAGTGACAAAAAAAAGAAAGCGTTCTAATCAACAGCTCATTAAAAGTAGGTAAGCAAAGAGAAGCACACAGATCGGAAGGATGAGCACTAGATAGGGAGATAGAAGACTAGGAGGACAGCAGCTGGGTGAACAAGAGAGGGAGGAGAGACTAAGATGCTCTATTTGGCTCTGCCTCTCATTTTAACAGCACTTGGTTTCCATAGCAACTATTCAAATGAACCTTCCTCCACACACACACACACACACACACACACACACAAACAGAGACTGCTATATACAGACACAGTTATATAGATTTTGTGCTCTTAAAGTCCATAGTAACACCTATTCACAGTCAGCTGAAAAAGGCATTTTATACCAATTGTGAACATACATGATATCACCATCTCTTGCACAAAATAAATAAATAAATACATCAAATAAAACACACACACACACACACACACACACACACACACCTCCCACACATTTTCTCCTAAGGAGCTAAAGGCTCAATGTCAGCTCCACAAATGTTTTTTCAAACTGTATGTTACAGGATCGTCTGAAATGCTCATACTGAATTATAGCTGATCCACATGTAAAACAAACACTATCTGTATGTAGCAGGCTTCTGAAATAAAAACGCAAGGTTCTCTCTTCATGTTTAGTGGTTTATGTTAAGGGTAAATTAATTTTCAGTTCCTTTTGATGTTTCTGGGTTAAAAGCACAAGGAATCATTCGCCTTTCAGTACGAACAAGAAACCAATACTTCAGTGTTTTTTACAGGCATACTATTTTTAAAACCAACGCACAACCAGTGTAAAAATATGTTTTTAAATGTAATAATAATAATAATAAAAAAAAATATATATATATATATATATATAGCATAATATAATATAATTAGTGCTGTCAATCGATAAATTAATTAATCACACATTTTTTCTGAAATTAATCACTATTATTCGTGCTTAATCCCATCTAACATTGATGTTTTTAAATATACTGTTGCAATAACTTCACAATCAATCATCGAATTAATTTAAAACAACAAAGACGGTATATTTTTAATATTTGGTTAATAGCATATTTTTATGACTGAATGTATCAGTGATATCAATATTACTGATGTCTCTAGGAAATAGTTTTTTCCCTAATATTTAACCATTGACTATATCCATTCAACATTACAGTATAATTGAGTTATCAATTTTAACATTTATTAGACTTAAAAAAATAACTTCTAATTTCAGTGTACTTGAAAACAGTTTTCACATGAACCCATTATTTACCTGTGCCTTTAAGCTAGTAGGAAATATACCAAAAATTGAATTAGTTACCAAACAGTAAATCCAAAATAAACATAGATGAATCCTTAAAGCTACAAAAGTCATTTAGTTTGTATTTTTCTTTTGTTCTTTGATTAACAGACATGACAGCAGCTGGGTTATTTGGCTGCTATTACTTTAAGAGCTGCCGCTGCTGAATGTGATGCGGATCTGACACACAGTTTCTAGTTTTATTCATGCTTTAATATGAAATTATCCATTTTGTCTTAAATATACACCTTAAATAGTTCAAGGGAGATAAGAGTCACTCTCTCTATCTGAAACATTTTCAACCGGTGTAGATGAGGATGGTATACATTAGTAATTTACACATTATTTCAGTTCTTATATATTGGGTCAAAGACGAGATGTCCCATCTCAATGCCTGCATCAAATTAAAATATACAAAAGTGATACACAAAAAAGCATTCATAGAAAGAATATTAAATGCAAGTGTCTAATATTTCAAATATCTCTTGTGAAATAAATAGTTAAAATATGGGTGAAATATTGTAAAAATGTTCCATTGTCTATTTTTGCAACAGAAACATATTTTTTTAATTATTAAAAAAAAAAAAAAAAAGCATTAATCTTTTTTAATGAGTTGGTCTGAACATATTTATTGGATGGAAATCCTGCCCTCAATTAAACTGAGTTTGTCCAATGCGGATTTTATTTATTTTTCAGTGTAGTAGCATTGCGATCCTTAAATTGAGTTTTTTGAATGTCATTAATGATTCTTGTTCCAAAAATGCCAGACAAGATTTTTTGTTATATAAACTATTGTTACACTGAATTAAATTTTAGTAAATGTCTTCTGTAAATCGCTGTAAATGTATATAGGCTATATATACAGTTGAGGTCAAAAGTTTACATAAACCTTGCAGAATCCGCAAAATATTAATTATTTTACCAAAATATGAGAGATCATTTTTTATTTAGCACTGACCTATAGTCCACAACAGAAAATAATTTATAGAAATTACTCATTTCAAAAGTTTACATACACTTGATTCTTAATATTGTGTTGTTACCTGAATTATCCATAGCTGTGTTTTTTGTTTTTTTTTTTCTTGCTTTTTTTAGTGGTAGTTGTTCATGAGTCCATTTTTTGCCCTGAACAGTTAAACTGCCCGCTGTTCTTTAGAAAAATCCTTCAGGTCCCACAAATTCTGTTTTTCAGCATGTTTGTGTATTTGAACCCTTTCCAACAATGACTGTATGATTTTGAGATCCATCTTCTCACATTGAGGACAACTGAGGGACTCATTACAGAAGATTAACTATTATAGAAGGTTCAAACGCTCACTGATGCTTCAGAAGGAAACGCTGCATTAAGAGCCGGGGGTGAAAACTTTTGGAATTTGAAGATCAGGGTAAATGTGACTTATTTTATCTTCTGGAGAACATTTAAGTACCTTCTGTAGCTTCTGAAGGGCAGTACTAAATGTAAAAAAATGATATTTAGGCAAAATAAGACAAATGTACATCCCTGGCTCTTAATGCATAATTTTTTCTTTTGCAACATCAGTGAGCATTTGAACCCTCAGTTGTCCTCAGTGTGAAAAGATGGATCTCAAAATCATAGAGTCATTATTGGAAAAGGTTCAAATACACAAAAATGCTGAAAAACCAAAGAATTTGTGGGACCTGAAGGACTTTTCTGAAGAACAGCGGGCAGTTTAACTGTTCAGGACAAACAAGGGACTCATAAACAACTACCACTAAAACAAAAAAACACAGCTGTGGATTTTTTGGGGGGGGGGAGAAAAATTTTCATTAAACAGGATAACTTTTAAATAAACAGAAAACTTTTATTGTTTTGATGCTTGAAATCCATTTTCGTCTTTGACCCTATTACATAAACAGATCACATATCCTTTGTAACTCTGTTTATGCATTGCCAAACTTTTTGCCTCTTCAAAGAAAATGCTCCCAGACATACATACATGCTTGCATACCCAAACTGCACCCATCTATGCCTGTTGACACTGTATACGGGTGTTTGTTGTGAAGAATTCCACAGTCACTCAACATTTGCAGTTATGGCTACTAAAGCTTAAGTTTAACTGACACAGATGACAAAAAATGTTACAGATACACACACATTCCCCGTGGTGCTGTATAATATCCATGCATCTGCCTGCTCAGATAGATTGCTCTCTCTTGATTTTCTGTGAGACAGTTGCGTGCGGCCTTAGGCCTGATTGGCAATTGGCTTAAGACAAAAATGGTCCCCAAGGGCCCAAGATTTGCCACAATGGTCAGAAAGCTTGGTGTCAGCTAAAATGCCATTTAGAAAGACTTATTGATCTCAAAAGCAGTCGATGATCAAAACTAGACCCAAACCAACAGGATCACTGCAATCCAGAACAAACCAAACAACTTACTAGTAAAACTGACACAATTAAACCGAGGAAGGCTATAGAAGACACAACACGTGTGAAAGGTGATTCAAAGGTATCCTGACACTGTGTACATTTTAGAGGGTGAGAGAGGATGTGAAATGAATAAAAACAAGTGTGTACATTTATGCACTGTAATACATCTGTTTCTTTCATTGCTTTGGAAAACACAGATAAGGCATTTTTCTACGCCGTCCTCCATCTCAGTTCTTCCTGGCGAAGTAATAAATTATGTATTCAACAAAATGTTTGTACAAAAGCCCATCACAGACTCCCTCCCATCTCAAACGAGCTCTGTTTCAGAGCGGGAGGGAAAGCTTTGATAACAACCAGAAACTGAATTAACATTCATTGATGCAGTTATACAGAATGAATTCCGATAAACCCGAGACAGTTGATTCAATTCCGAAACACACCAAAAACGTTATTTAATTCAGCATAAAGATATGACAGAGGTTTGTAACCGCAAAACCATACGCACACATGCAGTCACACACTTGAAGTAAGAGATTAGGCTTGTCTAGTAATCCAGTTCAACACTACGGAGGTATGTGGCCTGCCTTTTTACGTCAAATAATCTCTAGGGTACATGTAACACACACACGCGCACCAACATAAACGCAAATAACACTATCACAGGGAAACGTCTTGGTATTTACCGCTAACTAAGCTCATTTTCATACTTAGACATTTAGCCAGCACTTCTCTCTTGGATTCCTCGCAAGCATACGCTCTCAAACACACACCTCGCACACACTCCGGTCTCTAAGGTATATCTGTCATAGCAGTGCGAGCGCGGTTCCATTAAGCAGTGTTTATGAACTACTGCCTCTGAGCTGTAACCTTTACTGAAGTCCTCTCTCCTCATAATGACGCTTAAACAACAGCCAGCAGCGCTTTGCTCTGATTGCAACTGAGGCGCAGATGCTAAAATCAAGATTCCTGATATTAAAGCGGATTTTGAGGGGAATAATTTTGTTTACTGTGAATGTCTTGATGGATTGGGTCTGTTTAGACACATTGCAGAAGTAAAATCAGGATAGTCAGACTTGACTGTTTTAGGTGAAAGCACAAACTTGAATTTTCTGTGTACAAAAAGGTTATTTTGAAGAAGAAAAAAATGACAGCTGGTGTCATCTAAATCAGAAGACTTCCCTGTTTAATTTGATGTGCACTACCATTAAAATGTTTAAGGTCAGAGATTAACAAATAATCTAATACTTTTAAATTAATACACTGATCAAAAGTGACAGTATATTTTTTAAAGCAAATAAATGCTGTTCTTTTAAATTAAAAGACTCTTCTGTTTCATTTGATGTGCACTACCTTTAAAAAGTATGAGGTCAGAGACTTAATAAAATCTAATACTTTTATTCAGTATGAATAAAAGGATGTCACAAATTGCTCAAATGTGACAGTAACACATTTAAAAGCAAATAAATGCTGTTCTTTTAAACTTATATTCATCTAAAAAAAATTTGAAAAAATCTGAGCCTGATATTGTTACATTTCAAAATGGTTCATCAAGAAGCAAAAATGATTTTTAGGTAGAAAAAAAAAAGAATATAAAGAAAATGACAGAACTGGTGTCATCTAAATTAAAACACTACCCTTTTTGATTTGATGTGCACTACCATTAAAACAAATCTAATATTTTATTCAGTATGAATAAAAGGATGTAATAAATTGATCAAAAAAATAATTTAAAGCAAATAAATGCTTTTTCTTTCAAACTTTAAAAAAAACAAAAAAAAAATATCCTGAAAAAAAACATGACCCTGATTTTGTTAAGTTTCTGTGTGCAAAAAGGTTTATCAAGAAGCAAAAATGATTTTGAAATAGAAAGAAAATGAAAGAATGAATAAAAGGATGTAATACATTTCTCAAAAGTGACAGTTTTAGGCAAATAAATGCTGTTCTTTTAAACTTATATTAATAAAAAAAAAAATGAGCATCTTGTCAAAACATTTTTTCTTACCTTTTTAATTTAAATACTCAAAATTAAATAGAAAATTAACATTTACAAAAAATTAACAACCAAAAAAAAAAAACGACTGTACAAACTCTAAGAAGTTGTCTGTGTATTGTAATGATATCACAATCTAAATGTACTTGACATAAATTTACACAGTTGTAGATTTCAAAGCAGCTTTAAATTATAACAAATAAATGCATGTAAATATCAAAGTTTGAGATATGTTTAAAATGCGAAAAAGTGTTCTTCCCTATCAGGAAATCATGCATTACATAAAAACACACTGCCACTAGCATATACACACAGAGACATATGTTCACACAAGCATATGACACATACATACATGCACAAACACAACACACAGCCCTAAACATATGCAAATCCATATGGGCCCACAAACCGAACTTACATACCCACACTTATACAAACACACAGAATGTGTGAGATTCTCTGTGGAAAGTTTTTTTGCTAGCAGATGCAGAGGAAAAGCAGCACTACCTACTGTATATATGCCAGACACTGTAGATGTTATGAATGACTGTGATCATAACATCTGTATCAGAGCGTACACACTCTGACAGACACCAACACACTGCTGAGCAGGTTTTCGGGTGAGAGATCACTTCCTCCCCTGAGGGCTTGGTGATGGCCTGCTTCTGTTTTGACCAATCACAAGCGAGCATTGGCTCACCCCCCCTGCCCATTGGTCATGGGTAATTAATTACCAAGCTGTTCCTTGTTTAGGCCAAATGAATATCAGCACATGGTTACCATGAAACAATGAGCCCCATCCCAAATCACTCAATCGTCCAATCCTCAGTGCTTTGTAATACACCGTGTAGCGTTCGCTAATGGACATCGAAGGGAGGTGGAAGCAGACTGAGATACGAACATGACCTGTGATGTGATGTGCATCCTTTACTAGGGCACAGATTGCGTTTTAAACACGTATAAAATCACAGACTCCCATTAGTGCTATGAGCAGGTCACTTAGTCAAAAACAGCACTTCAAGTCAAAAATATTTCAGCTACAGATGGTCATTTCATTTTCAGTGTCGTTAATAGTTTGGTTTGCCCGTTGAGCCGATATAGGACCCCAAAACGATTCCTGTACATGATTTGAAGGCCTACAATTAGAATCCTACAAAATCACTATAGCTATGTTACTATAACCAGTAAAGTCTTTATGAGACTTACATTTTTGTCATAGAAGAACATTCAACAATAAAAATATTTGACAACGACTGCAGACATTGTTGACTAATTGTTTTGAACCCATCATATATAACCATATATAATGGAAACTAAAGATTCTTTGTGTGTTTTTTTAGTAAACTCATGTTCTACAAGTTCTCAGTTTAGTGTACTACACTGTAAAAAAACTCTCTGTTGAGTCAACTTAAAATAATTTGTTACCTGGTTGCCTTAAAATTTAAATTTTAGATAACTCTAAAGTTAAAAGTTTAGTCAACTTGAAATGTTATGTTTTACTAAGTGGCAACTTAGATATTTGAGTTGATTCAACTTAAAATTTGAATACACACAGCTGTTAAGTTTAACAAACAATTTTTTAGTTTTAGTTTAACTCAAATATCTAAATAGTCACTTAGTACAACTTAACATTTCAACTTGAATAAACTTATTTAAGTTGACTGAACTTAACCTCTTAAAGTAGCAGGGTAACAAATTATTTAAAGTTGACTCACCAAATTGTGATTTTTGTTTTTTACAGTGTAGCTTTGCAAACCGCTACAGATGATTAATCTGCTAGTTTAGCTAACATTTTACACAAATGCTGGATTTGACATTTTTATACATGTTTGTTTTATAACATTTCATATCAGAGAATGAACGTACCCCATTAAAAGCACATATGTCATGTTTGCCACATTCAAAACAAACAAAGAAACTAGTGGTGTCAATCAATTAAAAAAAATTAACTAATTAACCGCGATTAATAGCTTTGAATTCACCACCTTGTAAAATATGTATGATTGTTCACAAAACTTACATATTTATACATGCCAGGTCATACAAATTCATATAAATTAGCCACCTTGTAAAACATGTGCGAATTGCAGTGAGATCAGGTTTGACCACTAGATAAAATTGCTTATATATCTGGATGGATTTAAACATTCTTGGAAACATTTGGGGTAATGTCAGTACACAAGTCAACAAAGTATATAAGTTCTAGCGGTTTTTGGATATTTTACTAAAAAAAAAAAAAATGTACATATTGTTCCTTTAAAGGGCAATAATTGCTCCTTGGAATTGATCTCAGAGGGGATTTTTTCCTTTGTGGATGGGTTATTTTATAATTACCTTGTTAAATATATGTGTTGTTTTTATGTTAAATACAACACAGTTACATTTAACCAGTTACTTCAATCATTCACAACACTATAGACTAGTGGTTCTCCAACTTTTTAAACCAAATACCACCTCAGAAAATATTTGGCTCTCTAAATACCACTATAATGACCAACAATAAAATACTGTAGCAGTAGCATAGTAGGCCTAACTATTCAGCTACAGCTCTGCACAGCTCAAAAACGAGGAAGTTTTATCCTAATAAGAATATTTACTGTTGTCAGCCACTTTACCATTGTAAATACACAGTTTGAACATTAACACTGCACAGTGCTTACAAACAGGTAAATAAAAAACTTAAATAATGATTAAATTAAAATGTGTTGTACCTTAAAGTTAAATAAAAACTATACTTAAATACTTAAAGTACTTAAATGTAAAAAATATATAAGTATATTCAAATAAAGATTAAATTAACATGTATTGCATTTTAACATTAATTTATATTTAATTTAGTGATTCCTCTGTGTATCACTAGAGGGAGCCTGTACCACACTTTGAGAACCACTGCTATAGACTGTAAGAAATAATCAAAACAAAAGCTATCTTTACACTGCAAAATTGGAACAGAACTTGCATATGACATGGCATTTATGTTTATTTCAAATGAACTGGTCATGTACGTGTACTTACACAAAAATTGCATAATGTTAATTAACTATACATTTTAAAAAAAGTAAAGTTGCAATATTCTGACAAAAAACATTATTGTTGATTATTGCTTTCGATATTGCAGTAATGACTGCCTGATAATTTACTCACCCTCTTGTCATGGCATTTGTGGTTAAAAAATATCAATATCATATTTTTTGTAGAAATTTACTGATTGTTTCGCTAGATAAGACCCTTATTCCTCAGCTGGGATCGAGTAGAGCCTTTTGAAGCTGCACTGGAACTCAGCTGGACCAACCTGTTGATTCCCACTGAAGTCCACTATATGGAGAAAAATCCTGGAATGTTTTTCTCAGAAACCTTAATTTCTATTCAGATGAAGACAGAAAGACATGAACATCTTGAATGACATGGGGGTGAGTAAATTATTAGGAAATTTTAATTCTGGAGTGAACTAATCCTTTAATTTGTGACCCTAATATGATACAGACATACACATGCATAAAAATAAAATAAAATCTAGCAGAATTAAGTAAATTCAGTGGGGAAACAGCACGTCACATTCTGGCTAGCAACAGGTGACACAAGCTAAGTACTTGTGTAAGCACCTAAATTTGTTAATTGATTTGTAAGGAATTAGAAAATCACAACTTCACATTAGTTATGATTATTTCTTCAAATAATAAACTATGGGAATAAATTACATGTTAAATAAGGACAGCAAACAAAGAACACTCGCAAAAAATACTGTTATAATGACTGAAGCTGTCTACACTGCAAAATCAATCTCTTACATCTTTTCTGCTCTTTGTTGTTTAGGAGGAGAAAATTCATGAATGCAGACTGAGAATTCAATCAGTTAGCATACACTCTGAACAGCTCCAGCATTCTCTGTGGTGACGAATCAAAGCATCCCTGATTGGATATTGCATTCATAAGCTCAACGGAAAGTGTGTGACTGGAAGTAATGCTAAACGCAGCAAACCGTGCGCAAAAAGAAAGCTGAGGCAAAGATGACATTTTTATTTCACTTCACAATTCACTGTAATTGTGATTACATAATACATCTAGCTTAATTGTGCAGATTACCTTATCTTGATTTTGAGGGGCATTTTTGTTCTTTTGGTGGTATTTTTCTGCCCTAAGGCTCTGTCAGGGTTTCTGCAGGATTTTAAGGCTCAAATTAGAGCTTTTTAAAACCTTTTTTAAGACCTACACAAATAAAATGAATACCATATGAGCAGGGCAGGGTAATGTCTATAGTAACGTATTAAACTGTAAAATGACTGTTATAAGCATGATTTACAGTTTAGATAAATGTTTTCACAAAAACAAAAAAAAAAGTTTTATAAAATGATAAACTTTTAGGCTTAAATCCATTTTTAAGAAAATGGATGAGTTAAAAGTATTAATTATTATATTAATTTAAACAATTATTATGAATAAATTAATATATTAATTAAATAACCTAGTAATACATTTTACTGTTTAGATCTTTATAATATATATATTTACAGCTCTGCGTGTTTGCAAGGTAAAAATATGGGTCGATTTTCGCAGTGCTCTGAACGAAAACATCAAGCTTATTGAAAATCCACATTGATTCTCTGCCAGCAGGTGGCACTTTCAGAGCAGCAGAAATACAGCAACGGTAATGCAAAATTCAATGAAATCATAGCCTTTTGAAGTTTAATCGTAACCCTTTAAGTGTCACTCCCATTTTTGAACACAGACGTGAAAATGCAGTATTCAAACTTAATTTTTCATAATTCATGAACGAAAACATTTTGTAATATGATTTTAGTGTACATTTTCCATGGTAATGCAACGTCTGGTTTTAAAATGGTTTTCAAACGATGAATTTTGAGATTTTAAGTTTTCAAGTGATATATAATTTCTTATCATTTCTAAAGCATGATAGGGAAAAAGGCAACGAAGTAGATTATGAAGTAGATTTTTGAGGTGCACTCTTGTCATAAATAAATCTATTTCTTTTTCTTACATAATTTGTAACACACAAAAAATTGTGTCTTTAGGAGTCTTAGGCCTTTCCAACCATATGGCCAAGTAAACTTAGACGTCCCACAGAGGGGACAAGTGACAATTAAGGGGTTAAACAATTTAAGACTTTATATGGCCTTAAGTTTGATAGACTTTTTTAAGGACCCGTGGAAATCCTGCTCTGTTCACTTCGGACACTGATATATATAAAAAAATATATAAAAACACAGTTTATATAACATGAATCGTTACACAATCTTTACAGATCTTTCCTCTTTCCTAAGATGTGACATGAATGGCGGAAGACAGGGAAAAATGAAAGTGCATTTAAAACTTTTAAGAGTTCTCTTCTGGCAAAAACATTTACTAACATGTAATAAAATGCAATTTTTATGAGGCTTATGCCCTTAGATTACAATATCTTCCTGCAGGGGTTATCTGGGCCATTCTAACCGGTCAAATCTTGACCTTTAGGCATAAAGACCATTACTATATATTACTACGTGTTTGATTAGAGTGTTATATAAAACGTTAGAGCATGGTAAATCTCTAGAAATAGGACTGAGCACCCCTGCAGTAAAGGCAGACAGCTGGAAAATGCAGACCAAACATTTTTTAGGTGACAGCTAATCTGATATATCCAGTATTTCACACTTCACAAAAAATAACAGCAAAGCAAAATATGGTATTGAACTGCAGTGTTTGGTATAATGATATTTTGACTGTTGTCTGCAGCACAGATCCGCTTACTGGCAACTTTCTCATCCTTGTCCCCCATTCGGAAGGAGCAGAATGTCATTAAGTGACATAATGAAAGACATAATGAAATTACACCATTAAATATGCACATCACTCATCTTAGAGACTTATGACACTGTGCATGACTGGACAAGAGCTCATTAAGTCACTGTAACTCTATCCGTAATGAAGTCATGCGCTGTGATTAAGGCTAAGCTTCAACCATCTTAGCGAAAGAGGGACGAGGGCCAAAATCACTCCTATGGTGATGGAGGTGTGAATTACAACAGGTGTACATTGATAAACTGGTAAATCTTTGCCACGGGGGGGAAAAAAATCTAAACACACACAGCCGTAACGGGCCTGTTTGCAAACTGACCTGTGCCATTAGATATTGCCTTTAACCCGATTACACAGGTGAACTCTGTTAAATGTGCCTACAAAACACACACTGGAACCAAATCCCCTTAATTTGTTAGTCAATACCGTTAAAGCCGACGAGAAAAGAACAGTGCAGGATAATGACCTCCATGTCATGTCAATCCATCTCTCCTGCCACCACAAACACTTTCACAGAGACGCGTTTGCGCACTTCAGCAGACAACAGTTTGAACTCTGTAACCTGCTTTCATTTTTCAGTTTTATCTGACAATATGCTGCTTTACCCGAGTGAAAAACTAGAAAAATCAAAATACACTTTCAATTTCATTCAGTTTTAAGACCTTTTTATTTGGAAGTCAGTTGTTTCTCAGTTTTATTAGTTGTTTTCTGCATATGCCTATTATATATCTACAATCTTTTTTTTTTTTTTTTTCAAAATTTTTATGTAATTTCTGTTTTTTTAATCCTACTGAATAAACTGAATTTTATGTATCCGTTTTTTTAAACAGATGATCATTTGAAACCAAACTAGAGTCAAATAAGAAAAAAAAAATTTTATGTAATATTTTTTTATTTTATTTGTTACTTATATTAAAAATCTGATATTTAATAATTAATGATAATTTGAAACTAGAGTCAAATAAGAATTATGGAAAATAAATGAACATATAAATGTAATTGTTTTCATTTTATTTTTTATGTATTTTAAAAATCCAATATTAAAAACTAGTGATCATTTGAAACCAAACAAGAGTTAAATAAGAATTGTGGAAAATAAATAAACAAATAAATGTAATTGTTTTCATTTTATTTTTACTTATTTAAAATCCAATATTTAATAATTAATGATGATTTGGAACCAGACTCAAATAAGCATTGTGGAAAATAAATAAATAAATAAATACTTAAAAATATATATTTTAAGTATTTTTTTTTTTTTAAGAATCCTACTGAATAAACTGAAATTAACCTATCAGTAATTATATTCTGCAATTAAGACATGTTTTGTTGGAATCGTATTGGAAGTTGTCACACTAAGATCATTCCGAAATTGTTGCTGACATTTTATATTTTATATATATTTTATTGTATCCCTATGCTGGATTTCAGAAATTTTACTTAGATACTGCTTCTATGAAAATTACATAATATATTAGTTTTTATTATTATTATTAAATATTCTTCTTATTAATATTTTATTACATGAACACATGTTATTAATAATAATTATTAATCATTTAAATATTAATTATTATTAATACATTTACTTCACTGGAAATCACACAACATTCTAGTCCTCAATATTGACTCCTACTGTGTCTCTACTCCAAAGCTACAAAGCAAACAAGCACCACCAACAACACTACACACCTACCATGTTTCATCATCCATCCTTGCATCCCTGAGAGGCTTTTATTGACTATTATCCTTGTTGTTCGAAAACTAACATTTATACAAGTCAAATTTCCCCAGTTTTCAGGATGATAGATTAAGGCTCGTTGTTTGCTCATTCGGTACACACACTTAGCGCGATGTGGAGCGCTACATTGTCAGACAATTTGTGTACACGAGCAAGGTGTCTACAGCGTAAGCATCATTATTTATGAAACAACGGCTGACACGAAATCAGCTTCGCACCATCTCTGTGTAGCAGTTATATCATTGAAAGTCTAGAATGCCCTCGTGTCCCTATGTTCCGTTGCCATGCCAACAGAGGCTCCGTTACCACACCAACAGAATCTCTGAGTGATGCTTCACTCTGAAAGACATTCCACACTGTCCTCATCCCTCTGGTCCCCGTCAATCAACGTCAAGCTTGATTGACAGCTGCTTCGACCCCACTGACGTGGGTAAAAAACGCTGTCACCTCACGTTAATCAGAAGCGGCGCATCTTAAGAGGGCGTTACGAGGGGGACGCGTCATCAGATATTTTCAGATCCGCTAACGACTTTCGTGTTTTCCCAAGAAGGAGTCTAACGGCTATCAGGAGCGTCTCGGGAGCAGCTCGAGAAAAGAGAGCAGGAGAGTGAAAGGCAGCTCGACCTCTCCGTCAGCTTCTCACCCTATTTTCTTACCCCCCTCTTTCTCAGTATTTATCGCTCCTACTCTCTCTTTCATTAACCCACTTAGCTACAATGTCTGACCCAGACCACAGGCACATTACTCAAACTGGATAGAAGGCAGCACGACCAAGAGCAATTTGGGTGAGCGCCTGCACGAAAATAAGACAATGGCGCACTGAGTATCACAAACACACACATTCGTTGAGACAACAGAAAATTACAGCCCTGGAAGAAAAAACAGACTTGTCGTTAAGGCCTACGAGCAAGTGACAGAAGATAAAATGGCGATGAGAGAGAGAGAGAGAGAGAGAGAGAGAAAAGAAGCAGGCTTAAAAGTGCACATCAAAGATCGAGAATGGTAAGCAATACTCCGAATATTTTACTACCATTACTACTTTTAATATTGTTGCAGAACATAGTATTTTCATTCTCTATGCATTGACTGATCTACTACATTTAGGCCTACCAAAATGGGCAGTGTGTACTATATCCCACAATGCAATGTACTTCCATTTCCACTGTGATAAATGAACATAAAATTAGATATGATTTTATCTCTTTCATGTCTCATCATTTGATTGAACTGCCAATTTTGGTAACAATTTTGCCCCATATTGATTTTAAAACTAATTTACCAAGATATTAAATGGATGCCAGTTGATAAGTTAAACCAAATGGTTTAGCTAGATTTGCACTGTCCGTTTAGGACCATTAGCACATACTGTGGGCAAAAAGCATCCTTCTCTATTGATGGCCATTCAGTGGAGGTGAAAGCAGCATTTATTCGATCAAAAATACTGTAAAAACACCCCCTTTTAAAAAAAAAAAAAGTTTGTTTTTTTGCCACGACATTATCCATTAAAGGATTAAAATGTACTCACCCCCATGTCATCCAAGATGTTCATGTCTTTCTTTCTTCAGCTGAAAAGAAATTAAGGCTTTAAAGGAAAACACTCCAGGACTTTTCTCCATATAGTGGACTTCAATGAGGATCAATAGGTTGAAGGTCCAAACTGGAGTGTCAATGTAGTTTCAAAGGGCTCTACATGATCCCAGCTGAGGAACAAGGGTCTTAGCGAAACGATTGATTATTTTCTAAAAACAAAATACAAATTAATAGACTTTTTAACCACAAATGAGCATCTTGCACTAGCTCTGCAGCCATGACTTTGCGCATTACATCATCACATTAGAAAGTACCAATCCAGTTGTTACAAAGCGAACGTGCAAAAAAAAATCAAACACCCTTTGGTAAATCAACGATGTTGGGCGATTTTATAGTTGGAGAAGAAAATTAGATTTTCTGAGATTTTTTTTTTTGCGTAATGTGTGGAATCATAGGGTAAACATGATTTTACATCCTTGTACATCCTTGTTGATCCTGGAACAACATTCCATTCAACCAATCAGAATTGAGGAATAACTTTTCAGGAAATGTCAGTTTCAGGCTTACGATCAGGATTAGGTGCTTCTACACACTTGTTAATCAGCTATCGTTTAACTCTGATTTTAGGAAAAAAATATGGGTAGGATTAGGTTTAGGGGGTAGGGATTGGGTTAAGTCTATATTTTTGGAAAATAATGTTGATCCCGGATTAACAAAGATGTTGATCCAGGAACGTCTTACTTGGCAAAATCACAGTAACCAAAGTCATAGACGCGTATCTCAGAGCTAGTGCAAACAAGCATTTGCGGTTAAAGAGTATATAAATTTGTATTTTTTTTAGAAAATGATTGATAGTTTTGTTAGATAAGACCCTTATTCATCAGCTGGGATTGCGTAGAGCTCATCGAAGTTGCGCTGAAACTGCAATTTGGACCTTCAACCCACTGGGTCTCACTGAAGTCCACTACATGGAGAAAAATCATGGAATGTTTTCCTCCAAAAACTTAATTTCATTTCGACTGAAGAACGAAAGATGACATGGGGTGAGTAAATTGTCAGTAAAAAATTTTAATTCAGGAGTGAACTAATCTTTTAAAACTTTACAGACATTTCTATTAACCCTAAAACGCAATGCAATGAAGCAATGAATAAAACACATGTATAAAAATCAATATGGACTTCTTTCTTAATATCAATTCCTTAATATCAATACAGTACGTTGTGCTCTATTTTTACATTTTATTTTACTGTGAAGTAATACTGTGAATATTCTTACAATTTCAAATAACATTTTAATATTTTAAAATCTTTAAAAGTGTAATTTATTCCAGTGATGGCCAACCTGCATTCCAGCTTCAGTCTTTAGCATCACATGATCCTTCAGAAATCATTCTGATTTGCTGATTTGGTGCTCAAGAAACATTTCTTATTATTAACTATATTGAAAACAATTGTGCTGCTTAATATTTTTGTGAAAACCATGATACATATATTTTATTTCTCCCAAAAAAATCTTCCAGATCCTAACTTTTAAATGGTAGTGTATATTATTCACTAAGTACTAAACTACAAACACAACCAGAGATAGCAAGGCTAAAAACGCTACAGAGGAAAAGAAAACAGAGTTCATCCCTTACCTTGAACATTGCCAGCCCAACTCCCATTGTCTCTCCTCAACTCCTGCATGTTGATGTGAGCTGGGTCTTGTCTCTTCCTCTCATAGCCCTGGATGGAGGAGTGACTGACCGTTGAAGTAGTTTAATAAGGAAAAGCAGTACTGGTGTCGTGACTGTGGATGAAAGTATTGGTCCCTACTGTAAATCCAGGCTGGATGACTGAGCACAGGTATAGTCTATTGAATCAAAACTATTAAGAAAATCACTCAAGAAAGGTAAGAAAGACGCCTGGCTCACAAATGAAGACAAAACAAAACCAAGTAAGACTTGTTTGAGCTATGCAAGTTAAAAGTCTTATATCAAATGTAAGAAAAGTACTTAAAATTGAAAATGAACCAGGACAAAGTCTAGGACAAAGCCTACATTGGCTACAAAATGGGATATAAAGAGAAAAAAGGTGAAAAGGTGATTTCTTGAGTAGTCTAAAAGTCCATTTTCATCTGTGAACAAGTCCACAAGTTCTAGAGCTGCTCGATGCCCAGTAGTGAAAGAGCTGAGGAAATGACGTCTGGTCTCAAATTGTCATTGGTTCAGGTATCCATGTACATCCTTTGCTGGGTCCTTCTCATGACACTGTTGGAAAAGAAGAGAATAGTATTTTCAGCACATGTTTTGTGGCAAATGATGCTGAAATAAATAAAATTTGACAACGGCTTTGAAAAACTGAGTGAGATTTTGCTTTTTTCCCCCTTTTATATACAAACACAGTAACACACTTACAAATGCATACAAATACATTTAAGTGTGATATTTTATTGTGTTACTTACCAGTCTAACTGTCCTCTGGCATTTCATCATTAATATTTGGATAATGTTTACAAAAACGTGAAACACAAGACAGAGGGCGAGTGCAAGCATTCAAAAACATAAGACAAGATGGTCGCCTTCCTTTGATATGTCCATTTCGCCCAATAACAGTCAAGTGAGATGCTTTCTCCTTTTGTTTTTTAGTCCATATATAAGAAAAAAAATTGCGATGGAGATGATGAATTCGGGATGTCTAAAGAAAATTTGTTCTAAAAATGCTCACTGAGATTTCAAGCCAGTCACCAAGAAGGAAGCATAAGCACATAAACTAAACGCAATGCATAGAAAATGAAATATCAGTATGAATGGAAAAAGGAGATGTTCAGATTTTCTTCCATCTTGAGTTACGACACAACGTCACTTTTTGGATCACCATCCCTTTCTTAGATTCAGAAATGTTTTTCTAATATTCAGAGGTAAGCAAACTCTAAATTCTACAAAATCAAAGTACTAATAGAGAATATCAAATCAAAGGCAGTTCTGAATTAAAATGATGTAGAAAATGAAGTGCAAAAGTTCAATCAAGGAGGATAAATTAGTGGATATAAATAACATACAGTATGGAGTGAAAAGTTTTCACTCTGTAATGAGCTCTTGGTCATACAGTGGTCATGCACAACATCTAAAAACAGGGACCCTCAATTGGTACAAAGAAAATCAAAAGGTTGTGAGAAGATGACAGCCTGTCCGAAAGGTGTTAGATGGGTGGATAATATGAAAGAAAAAGCTTTCGAGTGCCAGGTGAAAATTAAACACTCAATAAAACGAAGGAGTGACCATAACAGCTCAAATGGACTCGAGCTCGCAAGCAGGAAAGACGAGAGGGGGGAAAAAACGACTGATGCACTGAATCCTAATCAATATTTTGAGCAAATATCAATCTGGTATTGACAATTCAGGTTTCAGCAATTTCATCAGCTCAGAGGAAGCTGCCAGCAACACAAATCACAAGTTCAAAATGTGTCCAAGAACCGCAAATTAAGCAGTCACGCCAGCCTCACCCATCTCAGTCAAAAAACGGAAGCAGAGCCTCATCTGAAACGAGTCTGCAATGATTTCTCAAACAAAATATGACACTGATGCTTGCACTGGACACTGGAGATGAATGGGGGATATTTTAGACTGGGCAGTTCAAGACCAGATGTGTGTTTTAAGTGTGTGTGTGTGTGTGTGTGTGTGTGTTACAAAAGAAAGAATGACAGCAATCAAATATCTTGCTGTTCATAAGTCAAAATGGAAGATGGACAGAGTTGGAGAAGGGTAAAAATGGGCATGGAGAAATGATATGTGATTCCTGACACCTGGCTGTCCATTAGTTGAATGCATGTATGTGTGTGTGTATATGTGTGTGTCGATGTGTGTTTTATGTACATGTAAAAAAGGAACACACAAGTACACACACACAGACAAACAGAACGGACAGACACTAAACGAGCCGTTAAACCTACCTAGAAGAATATTAAAGCATCCAGGGAAAAAAAGAGTGATACGTGAGGGTAGATGGTGGAGGACTAAAAGAACTGTTTAAAAAAAAGAGAGAAAGAAAACGAATTAAAAACGGATACGGAGATGTGGAGATGGTTTTTGAGTCTCTTTCACAATTCTAAGCAACTTTCATTCAGGGAGCATCAGACTTTTGGGATGAGGGGAGGGATGGGAGGAAGAGGGGATGATCAGAGGAGAGTGATGGGAAGGAGGGACAGGTGAAGGAATGAAGGGGGTCATAAATAGTAAAAAATGAGCGAAAGAGTACAAATAAAAAACAAAAACTTGCCCCTTCTTTCTCTTCTCTCCTGTCTCGTCATAAATAGACAAAATTATACACCATATAGATGGAGAAATAGATCAGGAGGCAAATGATGGAGAGAGCGAACAAATGAAAAGATGATGTGCCTCCCAGCACCACGATGAGAAAGAAGAAAAAAACAAAACGAAAGAAAAAAACAAATACTCCAGTGCCTTCCGTCTTTCTTCTTTTCTTTTAAATCAGTTTGATTCCTGCTGTCCAGTTGTTGCTTTAGTTCTTCTCTTTCTGTTTCTTTCTTTTTCCTCTCTCACTCTTTTTTCCTCTCTTTCTCTTGGCTTCTGTAGAAGGAGTCCTCCGTTTGCAGTAAGTAATAGCCCTTTTCCACAGACAGTGACTGAGGCAGAACAGTAGGAAGAGGTGTAATGGTTGCAATGTCTGCCTAAGAATTCCACACATCGAGACTGTGCCCGCTCTCTCTCTCTCTCTCTCTCTCTCTCACTGGCTTGTTCTCTCTCACTCCTCCCTTACCAACCGAGCGCTGTAGAGTAGGAGTGAGGCAGAGAAAGGAGAATGAGAGGGGGCCCTCTACAGGATCACTGCACAGCTGAATGAAAGAAAGAATGAGAGTGAGGAAAAGAGCTGAGAATGTCAGCTCCAGTTTAATCAAACTAAATATGAAAGAGGCAGCAATCAGGATGCAGAGTTTTCATCTGAATGTATAGCTGTGCCTCTACATATATTTTAGATGTCATATAACTATGTAGTTTAATATATGTAGTTTTGTAGCAATGCTATTTTTTGGTTTCAGTAAACAAAAATGTTCATTTATACACAACATGGAAATATAGTTATTCAAATACACTACACCAGTCAAGTTTTGAACAGCGAGATTTTTAATGTGTTTTTAAGTATCTTTTGCTCACCAAACCTGCATTTATTTGATCCAAAGTACAGCAAATATTTTTACTATTTAAAATAACTATTTTCTATTTGAATATATTTTAAAATGTAATTTATTCCTGTGATCAAAGCTGAATTTTTAAGTCACACAATCCTTCAGAGATCATTCTAATATGCTGATTTGCTGTTCAAGTAAGGTTTTTTATTATTATGATTATCAATATTTAAAACAGTTATAGAGTATATTTTTGTTCAGGATTCTTTGGTGAATAGAAAGATCCAAAGATCAGCATTTATCTGAAATAAAAAGCTTTTGTAACATCATATACCATACCATTCAAGCTTGGAGTCAGTATTTTAATTTTTTTTTAATGAAAAGAAATGATAGAAATTAATACTTTTATTTAGCAAGGATGCTTTAAATTGATCAGACATTTATAATCTTGGAAAATATGTAGATAAATGCTGTTCTTCTGAACTTTCTATTCATCAAAGAAACCTGATAAAATTTTTAACAGAATAACAATAATAATAAATATTTTTGAGCAGCAAATCAGAATATTAGAATGATTTCTAAAGTATCATGTGATGCTAAAAATTCAGCTTTGAAATCACATGAATAAACTACATTTTAAAATATATTCAAATAGAAAACAGTTTTTTCAAATATTAATAATACATAAAAAATTGTAATGTTTTTGTTGTACTTTGGATCAAATAAATGCAGGCTTGGTGAGCAGAAGAGACGTCTTTAAAAAAAACATTTTCACTAAATAGTATTATCATCACCATCTTTTAGTATTATTATTGTAGTTGTTGTTATTATTATTATTATTACTGTTACTATTATTGACATTACTATTGCAGTCACCAAATAATATTATTGTTATCATCACCATCTTTAGTAATACTATTGTTATTATTATTATAATTATACATGCTATTACTACTTAAATACTTCTACTATTACTCGTTTGTCATTTCTCCTTATTATCATTGCTGTTTGTGTGTGTGTGTGTGTGTGTGTGTGTGTGTGTGTGTGTGTGTGTGTGTGTGTGTGTGTGTGTGTGTGTGTGTGTGTGTGTGTGTGTGTTTTGTGTTAACCGTATGTTGTATGTTTCACACTCCTAATAAAAAAAAAATATTAAAAATCTTTAAAATTTTTGACTGGTAGTGTATATGTGGATTTTATATCATTTTTATAAAAGAACAAATACTAACATTTAAAAAAAAAAACATATCCATTTATCTGTCTATCTATATACAGAGAGAGATATTTTGTTTTGTTTGAAAGAAGTCTCTTATGTTTGACAAGGCTGTATTTATTTGGTCAGAAAAACAGTAAAGCAATAATATTGTTGTCACACAGTCACCTGCCTCACCAGCCTCCTTTACACGCTTTCAGTCACTGGACTACTTACCTCACTCGCTACATAAGCACATGCACCACAGTCACTCGTCGGCTGGTCTCAAGGTTACAAGCTCCTACTGCTGGATACCTACCTGCCTCTGTCTGCCCGTCGAAGTCTGGAAACCTGTGGAAAGAAGAAGTCGAAAACACAAACTCAGATAAGACTGTCTGAACTTGCTTCCTTTGAACTCACCACCTTAAGTCTTTTTAGTTTGGAAGCTGCTCTTGTGTTGATTCTCAATAAAGATCGTCTTGAATTTAAACTTACCTGTCTGCCCTGTGACAACTGTAAAATATTATTTCAATTTAAAATAGCTGTTTTCTATTTTAAAATTATAATTATACCTGCAACCGCAAAGCTGAATCACTTATTTAGTATTTAGTATCACATGATTAGAAATCATTATAATATGCTCATTTGCTGCTCAAAAAATATTTTTTATTATAATCAATGCTGAAAACCGTTGTCTATATATATATATATATATATATATATATACACAATATGTAATGAAATCTCTTTGTTTTGCAAATATATAAAATTTCTGTTATATATTTGCTAATTCCTATTTAAAATCTGTGTAAAGCAATATTACATTTCTAAGTTTGTCACACCAAAGAAAAATGTGCTGTCATAACCACATGAAAACTGTCATAACTCAATGCAAACTGCTAGTAAATAAAATAAGTAGTGGTGTCAATCGATTAAAAACATTAACTGATTAATCACATTTTTCCTGGAATTAGTCACGATTAATCCTACTTGACAAAGTTTTTAATTATACTATTGCAATAATTTCACATTCATGCTATAAATTAATGTAGAAACAACATAAAGAATGTATATTTTTTAATATTTGTTTAATGCCATCTTTTTTATGACTGAAGGCAAGTATCACTGATTCCAACTGATGTCTCTGTGA
Source organism: Cirrhinus molitorella (assembly GCA_033026305.1). Classification (NCBI taxonomy): domain Eukaryota; kingdom Metazoa; phylum Chordata; class Actinopteri; order Cypriniformes; family Cyprinidae; genus Cirrhinus; species Cirrhinus molitorella. The sequence continues at coordinate 32,967,500 of CM065120.1, forward strand.
TTTTTTTCTTAATATTTCACCACTGAATTCCAGTATAATTGAGAGCAATCACTTTAACATTTATTACACTTCAGATTTATTAGAAAAATAACTTTTAATTTGAAACAATCTTCCAATCTTCCAATCTTCCTTGAAACATCACCATAATTGATGAATTATAACAGATATGTATGTATGTATAAAATATAAAAATAAGGAGAAGCCTAAAACACGACCGACGCCCGGCCCGCGTCTGAACTATGGCGTGAAATTTGGGTCGTGAAAAAGATAAAGTGCAGTAGGCTGCTTTTCACAACAAAGCATTTCTTCTAACATTAGCTGTACAACCGAATTTAGTTGCAGTGTATGTGGCGAGAACGTACAAAGAGGTGAAAGAATAGACGTGATAGCAAAATAAATAAATAAATAAATAAATGGAAGGGCACAGCAAATTATAGAAAAATCCACTGGGGTGGATATGTTTTTCTGGTTTTCAGAAATGTTTCACTGTTATTTTGTGCCTAATTACAATCCTTTGAAACAATTTATTTAATAAAGTGCAAAAAATGTGTGTAATACCCATGAAACAGACAATTAATCACCATAGTGGTCATAATTGTCAATGCCCTAAATCAGACAATTAATCGTCATTAATCGCAATTATTTCCTAGACAATTAATCGTCAGTCAAATTTCATAATCGTGACAGCCCTACTACCTGTGTCCTGACAGGACAGGTAAATTTGTTTTTACCGACATATGGCCTAACACCATCTCATCTGACTGCAGTTCACTGATATTCTACTAAAGCTCCTCATCACCAGTACCGTTTCCGCGCTTGTTTGGCTACATTCACACTGCCACACTGTACACTTTTTCATTAAATGTGACCCAGATGTGTTTATGCATGACAGGGTGAACGGCACAAACTGCATGGAATCTGATCTTTTACAATCAGATCTGAGCCACTTCAATATGTGGTTCTGAATCCGATGCAGGTCGGATGTTTTGCAATGCGACCTCAGCCTGAACAGTCAGATCGAAATTCATTCATTCACGTCGCGTCTTTTGCACACCAAAGTTCGTTATTTCAAATGTAGATGCACGGTATGCTCCCTTATAAAAATGACGCGTACGCACCACATCGAGATAAAACATCTCAACTTTTCAGAATGCCACAAGCGAACCGCAGGTCATGTGACAAGAACCAACCAATCAGCTTCATCCTTCCTCGTAACAACATTGAAAGCTCAGCCAAGATGGATGAACAGCTGAGCATAGCTGTTACAGGGATAAAAAATTTTAAATAAATGTAGTAGCAGAGCAACTGCAAGCGGTGTTTAGTGCTGGAAATCCATTTATCCTTTGCTGTATGTTCCGCGTCTACATGGAGAGCGCAGGTCATTGTTGCTTAGCAACGGGAGCGCAAGCTCGGAGCGAAGGAGAAAGAGGCGCGCCTTGACTCGCATTTGGCCCCTGTGCTAATTGCGTTATATATTTTTAACGTGTTAATATGAAAGAATTAATAGCCTGCGTTAATGCTCTAATTTTGACACCACTAAAAATAAGTTATCAAAATATTGAAAAAATTAGCAGTATTCTGCTCTCGATCATTGGGGGCACATCCACTGTCAGCCCTGAAACCACACCCACTTGCGGGAAAGTTGCCGCCTCTCTCAACTGTCAAACACTGCCACAACCGGAAAGGATGACTGAGGTGTTACGTAAATTATCGCAATCAGGTAATATGCATTTATATGATGAAGACATAGCTAGCTAGCAAAGGTCAAGACAGTAACTTGCACTTGAGCAGGTGAACCACAAATGCTAATGTGCTCTACTTATTATAGTGTTAGGGGAGGGTCCATGCTCAGTGGCTCCAGTGCGTCATTGAGAATGATTTCATTGTTTTCAGGCCTGCCCAAATCCTGAACACAAAAATGGGGAAAAACTATTTAACGGTTTAACTCCACAATTCAGTACTACAAAGTAGTAGTAATAGTGTCTTTGTGTTTTCAGCAGTACATTTCTAACATTTATAATGTGTCTAGAAACAATTCTGTAAATTGCATTTACACTGATTTTGACATCCTGTGGCATGTGGGCAACTCTATTAAAATTCTAATTCATTAATTGAAATCAAGCCAATTCTTAATCCTGAATATTGCCCAACCCTGCTCAGATACAGATTTTGTACCGGTGCACCAGCACTCCATCTGTCATCAGTCTGATTTTTCTGTGTAGATGTGAATGTCTGGTTCTCAGATGTCTGCTCTCTCAAGGGCTCACTCTCTCTTTCTCTGGATTCTTGGCTTGAGCTACTGATCACTTGTGCTTTTGATCCTCCGTTTCTTGGCACCTGTCTTCCACTCCTTTTTTAAAACTCACACAGTCTGTCTGCCTGTTGCTGTCTGTTGATCATTTTGAAATAGACAAAAATAAAAGGAGAATTACAGAAGAGCCATGGAAATGGTGCAATTCATGCCTAAAAATCTTAGGATTGTTTGTCATTTCAATTGACAAGGTTAAAGGATGTTACCACCTCAGGCCTGAAATACCAGGGTCATTAACAGACATTAAAAGACAATATTAGAGGGTTGCACATCAATAACAGATTCCTAAATTATTTAATAAATACAAACCCCTGATCGTAAATACTAACGCTAAAGCACAATAAAAAAAAGCTACATTAAGCCTGTTTGGAATTCATGTAACCTACTTACAATTTATAGATAGCTGAATCAATACTGGCAGCATCATTGGCATCATTTGCATTGGGGATGGCAAGAACGTGTCCTAACCATTTTTGTCATGGGTAATTTTATCCACACTGTTTGCAGCAGCAACAGCAGTGATAAATTACAAAAATCCAGTCTCACTATTTACCCCTATATTTAAACATACAAAAACACACAGACTTACTGTATGAATCAAATTAATTTACAGTATCTTCTTAACTAATGAAAAACTGTTACATTGTAAGTGAACATAAAGATGAATAAATACTGGACAAATTGATTATGGTTGATCCATATTAACCAGGGTGTTGACCTGAACAAGGACTTGTAGCAAAAATCCCACAAAAATAGCCCATAAATTCCAAACGAAGGGGCAAAAAAATGTCCCTCCACAGTTAAACAGTGCATTACGGATGAAATGAAATGTAAAAATAATATATTTAGATTCACTTACACTGCATCATAGTGCTTTTACGCACTGTTTTGTACCGTGTTGATGCTTATATAATAATCTAACGCGTTAGGAATGCATTGGCCAATTAGAGACGCTTAGATTAGTCAGCACTGAAAACGGGCCAATCAGAGCGCAGATGGCAGATACGATGTGAATAAAATATTTATTTTGTAGCTTCAGTGATTGTAGCGGCAGAGGAGTTTTTGCATAACTTGAGCTAGACTTGGCTAACGTCATGGATAGACAGTTTGTCCATTAAAACAGAATGTGACGTGCCCAAAACGAAACGTTTTATATCTATATCTATTATTTCTATATCGATATTAATAATCATTTTAACAATATAAAGAGCAATAATAATCTACAAAAATGACTTCTGTCATACAATTGCAGCCCTATGAGCTTATGTTTTTTACATGTATAATTTAGATACAGTTTTAAACAGTCTATTCACAACAGTCTAAAATATTGATTATCGTAAATTTAAGTATTTGACATTAAAGTCAGCATAGTATGGTGATTATAATAAGGTAATTCTAAAAAATTTCCTCACAAATGTAAAAAAATGCCCCTGGAAATAAATCCAAGAAGGCAAATATTGCCTCTTAATGGAAAAGTTAATTTCTGACCCGGGAGAAAAACCCTATATATGGCTTTTTTTCCTTCACCCCCTTAGTACAAAGAATATGAGCATATATGCTATAGATTGTCTACAAAGCAAAAGAAGAGAGGTATGGAAGTATTATTTTTTTTTTACACTCTGCCGATGTACTGTTTTGATTAGGTAGTCATTGTTAGATCAGCCAAGTTAGCAGCTGTATTCTGTATGAGACAGACAGCAATTTTGGCACATATAGTCGTCATGTTGCCAAACAGATGGAGAAGAGAGAGATATGAGCATTAATTGAATGTTTTATTTGACGGTGAGTGATGGGAAATAGATGGCTGTTGCTTACCAATGGGACTTGTGCAGTTCCCATGAGAGGATGGGTAATGTGAGAGAACAAGATCACCAGCCATATAGCAGATTGTAAATAATGTGCTGTGGTAGTCATTTTGGTATCTCCTCTACCATGACCAGTTTGAATGCTAGATGCACAAAACATAATGGGGAGATTTGCTATTTAAGCAAAAAAATCAGAGAAAATGTAGCTTTACATTTGTTCAACATAAACTTTTAAAGCCATAAATCATTTATGTAATATCTCTACATAAAATTTTCACTAGATTTTATGTGAACAAAATCCAGTCATTTCACTAGGAATCCGCATGATCTGGACAACAACATGAACTGCACAGTTAATGTATTACTGAATGTTTTGTTCTGCTAATTTAGGCGGTCTAAACCATGGAACAAAAATGTGTGGAAGCTGCTAAATCATATAGAGAAGGACTTAGTAAGCAGGAGAGGGTGCAATATTTTGACAAACTAAAGTTAATAGGAGCAGTATTAATTAAGATATTATATTAAGATATTAGCCTAATATTTCGCCTACCTGATTTGAAATGATAAGAACAAACACAGATGTTGTCAAGATTCTTGCCCTGGAGATCCTGGTTCAGTTTGACCAACCAAAAAATTGCTTTTGTTCCTCAGTTTTGTTTTTTGGCGCTTTTTTCTTGATTAGTTATAACCTTTGGCAGTCTGTAGAAGTCAGCATTTGAAGTGGATCAAAAAAGTTAATCAACGTTATTATCCTAAGACAAGAATGGGTATTGTTTTGGTTTTAGGACAATTTGATGAAAGGTTTTGATCCATTTCAAATGTTGACTACTACACAAAAAAAAAATTGACAATAATTGGCCATTTTCAGCAGCAATATACAGCTAAATATACAAGTTTAGTTCGGTTAAGTGCCATTGTTTACATTCGTGAAAACACTCTAGTCTCAGACTTTATACTCCACTTAATATCTGTGGTTTGAAATTATTTAATAATTTTTACATTAAGATTACCACAGCAACTATCAAAGTGACTAAATGCTTGCAATTACAGGAATAATGTGCCTAAATATCCTAATTTGGAGAAGCTGTTATTAAATGTTCAGTTAAACGATAGTTAATTCTTGAGGTAGCTGGTAGATGACATATCACCAGAAAAAAAAACTAATATAAATATTACATATAAACATATATTATAAACATACTCCGTCCGTATATGACAGTGGTCCAAGAAGGAATTTAAACTTACCGCAGTTTTGTGACGCTCTCAACGTCATTTCCGCCACACCAGTTGAAAGCTGTGGCGATTTGATTAAATGATGGATGTTCCTTCTCATGAATAATGTACCCATAATCTAATAACGTATTTCTGTTCTTTGCGGTTCTTTCTACCAATCACAATTCAGACTTGAATTTAACGTCAATACGTCACATTATCTGACGTTGCTTAACTTTTAATTCAGAACGAAAATAAAGTTTGTTTAGAACGAAACATAACTAAAAATTGTTTTTTAAATTAATTAATTTTTTATTTCATTTTAGAATTAAATAATTAAATACTTTGAAATTCAAAACACTCTCAGTCTCCCCCTAACATATACTACAACTTCTACTACGACTACTATCATTACATAAAATTATACCATTGTTTCAAGACTGAGCAACGCTTATTCATTAACATTGCAAAGAAATGTGTTTCATGTGTTTTAGTCTGCTTACGAAACGCTTTTAAAACTGATACGGTTCTTAGTAAAATTGTAACATCTATTTATATAGTCTCTAAAACGCTTGTCAGTTCTCAAATTAAGAATGTAATTTTGATGAGATATATTATACTATTATACTGTAATTTAGCTTGGAGTATGACTGAATGAATCTGAAGTCTCCGCTGCATTTTGTAGAGAAATTACTCGTCTTTGACTGCCCTCTTGTGGGAAGTCTAGGATGAACATGTAAGTAAAATCTGCACAATGACAGTGATCTGCTCACAGACTTCACGGCTGCTGTTCTGCTTATTTTCGTTGTATAGATATTGCATATTTGTTTAGTTACATTTTAATTCTTTTTTTCAGAATACATATTGTTCTAAGGGAGCTTTACACATAATAGTGCCTTAGACAACAGCAGCCTCTTCTGGTTGGCAAATGCCTTTAACTTAATATTGAAAAATGAATGTGTTGGTAAATAAAAAGCACTGACGAAGTATAAGCAATTATAAGTAGTGCATCTTTTTTTTTTTTTTTTCCTCTGGTAGAACTGAACAATCTGTAACGTGTTAATGCAGACAGATGAACATCCAGCCAACTGCACATTACTCTAAGCAAGTAAAGTTATGAACTAACATTCCTTCATCATGAATAGAGAATATTCTGCAGCCTTTTAAATATTTCTGATGTGGATATTAGAAATGTAGTCTTAAATATCCAGACTTTTGACTAATGGCATGAAGTCTGGTCCACACTGAATCTTTCAGACATTGAATGTTCCATCAAACATACAAGAAGTTTTAAAGCTGCGATAAGTTAGAATTCCTCTCTGTATCAGTAAATGTTTTGACGTTTCTCCTGAATGTCGTCCAATAAGTCGTCTCTCTCTCATTTCATGTTCTGTTTGTTTGTGTGTGTGTGTGTGTGTGTGTGTGTGTGTGTGTGTGTGTGTGTGTGTGAGAGAGAGAGAGAGAGTGGGGGGGGGAATACTACACTATAATAGTACATGTACTAACTTTTATCAGATTTTGTTTTCTTGTTAATCTAGTCACAGCACTGTGTTTGCTAAAGTATGTAAGTTTTACTACGTTTGCTAAAGTATGTGACGTTGCAACTTTTTAAGTGCTCAACAATAACTGTGAACAATGTGATTAAGCTTTTTTTTCTACATCTGCACTCCATTTTTCTTGCAGCCCTCCTATAAACTGTGCGTTTGTGTGTTTTAAGCAATGTTAAACTAATGAAGAGATTTGGTTTTCTTCGTCCAGTGACGGTCTTTCAAAATTAGTGTGAAATACTTCTCTCTCTCTCAACTGATGCTGTGTTAATTTTAAAGGGTTTAATAAAATCAAGGTTGAAAATAGAATATGCATTTTATAACTTGGTGGAGGATTTAGGAACTTTTGAGAATATATGGGGAGTAAATCAATGTCCTTGTGGAATTGATTACGATGGATCTCTTAAGATGTGTGTTTGAATGTAGTTTTTAGAATCATTATCAGTCACATGAACCTTCGGAAATCACTAATATTCGGATTTGCTGCTCAAAAACATTATGATGTTGAAAACAGCGGAGTATCATTTTTTTTTAGGTTTCTTTGATGAATAGAAAATTCGGAAGAACAGAAATATCATATTTTGCAACATTTATCATCACTTTTGGTCAATTTAAAGCATTCTTACTGAATAAAAGTTCTAATCTACAATTTCTTTCCCCCAAAAAAATGTATACTGACTGCAAGCTTTTGAATGGTATAGTGTATGTTACAAAAGCTTTTCATTTCAGATAAATGCTGATCTTTGGATATTACTACTCATCAATAATATGAATTCTCTCTCTTTCTCCATCTATATATACTCTACCAGTCAAGAGTTTTTTTTTTAAGAATTATTTTCTGCTCACCAAGTCTGCATTTATTTGATTTGATCCAAAGTAAAGTAAATAACAGTTTTCTATTTGAATATATTTTTAAATGTAATTTATTTATTTTGGATCAAATAAATGCAGGCATGAAGATTAGAAGAAACTTCTTTAAAATAAAAATTACAAAAAAAAAAAAAAGTATGTTGCTAATAAAGGCCTTGGGACTGTGGCATTATTGTGGTACTAACAGCTTTCTAAATGGCTTAACTTTTCATGTGACTTACCATTTTGTTATTGCACTTTGATTATACATTAAAGCACAAACAGTTTGAAATATCTCTAGTAGGGTTTTGTTTATGTCATTTAATAATTCACACTTTCAACAACAAAAAAAAAAAAAAACAAAAAAAAAAGAGACCTTTTTAAATATATCAATACTTTTATTGAGTGTCATTTTGGAGTGTCTGGGTACCAGACAAAAAACATTACAAAACCTTTAACACCTCAGCTTTCCTGTCCTGTAGCTAATGACCGGGACCTATATTGGAACAACTGTGCAATGTATTGAATATCGTTTTATTAAAAAAAAATAATAAAAAAAGAAAAATTCAAAAACAATACTTAACTCTGAACATTCTGCACAAGGAAAATACAATTTCAAGCACAATGTAAGTCCGATAGTTCCCTCCTTATTGTAAAATAAAGTTGAAACAAATAGTGTACGTGTGTCTGTATGCACTGATGATTATTTGTATTTCCATTTGCATTAGACAACCTATTTGAATTCCCTACAATTTCTAACACAAAGGGCAAGACTAAACCAGTGGTCTGCGCATAGTTAATTTTGTAACAATTACAAATCTGCCGTCGCACTTCCGTCGGCCACATCCTTTTGTACCATCCCACCCCTCACTTGGAATCATCCTAGGTTGATGCAGGGGATGCTGGGTTAATTACATCAGTGCACTGTGGTTCACAGAAAGGACCGAAGCGCCCGTATACATCTTTGGCCCTGACGGCAAAATAATATGTTGAACCGGACACAAACTGGGTCAAGGTGCAAGCCATGGGCAGCGGCAGCGCCTTCACCTCCCCGATCTTCTTCCACAGTGACTGAGCAGTAGCACCTGTGCCCGATGCTGCCCCCTGGTGGTCCTGGTGATAGGCGTACAGGTGATAAGTATCTACAGCAGCGCAGTTGCGGTCCGTTTCTGCAACGCACCAGGACAGGACGATCCCGTTTTGGCTCTGGACGCGGGCCAGTTTAAGCTGGGGCTGCTGCGGAGGGGACGTGTGAGCGGCCTCAGGTGGGAGACGAGCCGGTGGCGACGGTGCCAGTGGTAATGGTGGAAGAGTGGTGGAGGAAGAAGAGCTTGGACGGGATAGAGATGGAGAATCCTGAGAGAACAAAAGAGCGAAGGTAAGAAAGATTATAGGACGCACTGCGTGTTAAAAATTTAACAGTTAAAGTGAAATTATGATCTTTGTATCTTTGTTATAATATTTTTAAGGCATCACACTCACCACAGAGGAACGTTGTGCTGATCGAGCTCCTGAATAGGGAAAATATAAAACATGTCAGCATACAGCTTTGAATTTTATAAATATAGGCAAAAAGGAGTAGGGCTGTCATGATTACACTGATTCAGTTAGAGTACTCAATTTTAAAAATCCCTTTTTTGCATTTTGCATGTGGATGTGGTTCATGGATGAGAATCCATGAAACGCATGGTATATTAAACATTTAAAAATCATAATAAAGCATAATGCTATTGTGAATGCATAAACGCTACGATTCAGTTAAATAAATATACATGTTGTAGGTTTAATATATGCGCTTTAATTTTTGTGCGTTTTATTGAGGTTTATTATAACATTCATCTGGGAACGCAACGTGCGCCATTTCATCAAATTTGTAAGGTAAATCATTTATAAAGCTACACAAACATCAATATCAATACATCAAATATGAGGCAAGACAGCTAACATATTGAAAAAGATGCTGAAGTCATTTTAAAGGCTATTGTTCACTTAGGTCTATTTTTATTACCACAAAAAAATAATAATGTTTTGATTATGATTAATCATCAGAATAATCGACCTATTACTCAATTACCAAAATAATCGTTAGTGACAGCCATAAAAAGAGTAAAAGGAGAGGCGATTAAGTATTTTTATTACTAGAAAAAAAAAAAATTATTATTCAATTACTCGATTAATCGTCCGAATTACCAAAATAATAGTTAGTGACAGCCATAAAAAAGTAGAATAAAAGAAGAGAGGCTTAGGTCTATTGTTATTACCAGTAAAAATGTATTATAACAACAACTACTCATTTAATCGTCAGAATAATCGACTGATTACTCGATTACCAAAAAAATAGTTAGAGCCATAAAAAAAGTAGAATAAAAGAAGAGAGGCTTATTTTTATTACCACTACAAATTTATTATAATGATTCAACTAGTCGATTAATCATCAGAATCATCAAAAGATTACTTGATTACCAAAATAATCGTTAGTGACAGCCCTAAAAAGTAGAAAAAACAAAAACACACACAACAACAATAATAATATAGCCCTAAAAAAGAAAAAGGTCTACTTTGCACTCACCAGCATTAGTGGTAGAACTGACTAAAGGAGGTGGCCCAGATGCACGCTGGGTAGAGATGGGCGATACAGTGGCCTTCTGGACTCCTGTCACTAGATAGCAACCACAAACAGAGAAAAGTATTAGGAAACATAACTAACCAGTAGCTAACCTAAACAGGTCAGAATATTTAACAGTGAGACTTAATTCGATTACTGAATTGAACTCAATGCTCAAGTCATTATTTAACATTTTTTGTGCTAAATCTAATCAATTTTAATTCTAGCAAGTGTGAGGGTGAAAACATTATCCAGATTTTGCCTATATTCAAGCTCACCAACAGAAAGCTGCTTGGTTTTAAAATGACTTTTGTCAGAAAATGGACTTTTTACCCGTTAAATTTTGCTAATGTGACTAGCACCTTACGACTGAGGAATGAAGAACAGCTGCTTTTTACCTTGAACATCGTCATCATCTTCAGTCAGATCTATCACAGAACCTTTAGGACGCCCAGTCTGTGGAGAAAAGAATAAAATTTAGTATAAAACTACACTTCATTTGGACAAAAGTGGTATGTGCAATGACATTTTAAACATCAAATTGTTAACAATGAGACATAGCTTACCTGAGAGGGTGTTTTCGGTGTTGAGGCCTGATTATCTGTTAAAAATGAGATTAATGAGAAAACATTATGGAACTGCCCATACAAAAAAAAAAAATTAAAATGACAACCCAAAATAAAGCACTTTGCATTTAGCCGATATTACAAAAAGTGTCCGCATGTTAGACATTCTCTCATACCAGTTTTTGAGGCCAGCGCTGAAGCCGATGGTGGACCAGCTGCAGCTGCTGCTGATCCTGTCGCCGCAGGTCCCGTGGTTCCTGGAGAAGAGGCCGCTGTAGACACTCCCACAACAGCAGCACACTGCGTCGGTGTTCGGGCTGTTGTCACAGATATCCCTGTGCTGGGTGAACTAACAGTCCCTGTGCCACCCGGGTACACGGCTCTCGCTAACGACACGGCCGGAGCTGCCGATGTCGAGGAAGACGAAACAACGCTGCCTGCTGGCTTTTGAAGGATGAAGGTGGTGGCAGGTGTAGTCGTCTTAGCCTTATTGTTGCTGCTAACCGTAGATAATGACGACACCGGTATTAAACCGACACCACTTGCGGTATTAACCAACGCCCCACTTTGCCCATTTGCCATCGCTAAAGGCAGCTGAATCAAAAGAGGCTGAATAGCCACTGACTGACCCCCGGAAGTTGCTGGGGTGTTAGTCATGACCCCTGTATTGGGTCCAGTCTTTAGTAGTAGGGTGCCTGTCTGAGACTGGCCAGACAAAGAAGTGGATGAGGGAGTAGAGCTTGTAGTTGTGGAGATGATCTGTAGAATAGGGGCAGGGGAAGCTAGTGCGGAGGAAGTTGGCGTAGTTGGGGTGGACAGAGGTTTGGGCTGGGCTGGAATTGCTGAGGTGCAAAGAAAAGAAAAGAAGAGTTACTTTAAGAATTATAATGAGAACTAGAATTAATATAAATTAAAAACAAAGAAATCAAAAGCTCACCAGTTGAATTTGAACCAGTGGCTGGACTGGTCAGTTTAGGATCCATTGTTTTAACAGTACTGTAAAAGAAAACAAAATGGTACGCAAGCATTAAAATTACAGGAATAACATAAGCATTTCAAATATTATTTCATAAAGCCTTTTGAATTGCTAACATGCAGTTTTTCCAAATTAGCCTGTGAGTGAGTCTGTCTAGAAGGTTTTTGTGGCTAGCTATCCCTTTATTCACCAATGAAGACAAAGAATGGTGAACTGTCTAGATGTTAGCAAGTTTTGAGTGCCATTCACACAGAATGTTTTTTAGCATTTAAATGTGTTGCTTTTCTATTGTTTTTCTATGTAAATGTACACTAGAGGCACATCTTTGACCACTGAATTTGAGTGTTTTTTCGGCACCTTGCACATAAAACAATGTTTTGCCCCCATCCACTGCCTGCATTTTTCAACACGAAACGCATTCTGTGTAAATGGCCACATAGAAGGACTGGAAGTGTAAGACTTAATAACAGTAGTATAGTCCAGACTTAAACTGGCAGTCTTTTGTTTTTGAACAGTAAGGTTTTTTTATGTTTTTTAAAGAAGTCTCTTCAGCTCACCAAGCCTGCATTTATTTAATCCAAAGTACAGCAAAACAGTACCATTTCGAAATCTTCTTACTACTTAAAACAACTGTTTTCTATTTGAATATATTTTAAAATGTAATTTTTTCTTGTGATTTCAAAGCTGAATTTTTAGCATCATTACTCTAGTCACATGATCCTTCAGAAATCATTCAAATATTCTGATTTGCTGCTCAAATTTTTTTTTTTATGTTGAAAACTTTTTTTCAGGTTCCTCTGATGAATAGAAAGTTCAGAAGAACAGCATTTGTCTGAAACAAATCTCTTGCTCACAAACTTGACTGGTAGTGTAGTGTAATTTTGAAAAAACAAAAAAAAACAAAAACAAATGACTGTAATATCTTGGAACGAAGGAAGGGGAACATGATCTTGTGAAGACGAATAGAGGATGTTTTATGTTTACCGTTGCGGTGTAGTCATGTTGGATGCATTGTTGGCCTGAGCAGCAGCAGCGGCAGCATGAGCCTGATTTACAGGAAACAAAACGCATTTACCTTAGAAGTGAACTAAACATTTAAAAGCACGTTTTGCTTGCAATCAATCTCTGAAAAGGTTATTATATTTATGGATAAGGACCATGACCAGCTTTACTCTTTATTCTGTAAATGTTTTTCACAAAACCACATTTTTTAAAGACTCTTACCTCTTGAGTTCTCTTTGAGTTCTCTGAGGCCTGATTAGCAGCACCAAACTTTTTGGCCAGCCGGGAAATCTTGGCCTAAAATGAAAACACACAGTTGTATTGATGCTAATTGTCAGGTTTTATGGTGCCATGTTTTAAACTGTTACTATTAGATGTATAATAGCAATAATTCTTGTACTTTTCTGGCAAACATTGACATTTTCTTTTTGAAGGTGAAAACTTCAAAACTCACCTGTAGTGTGTTAATATGCTGCATTGTATTCTGTTGTTTGTTTGCATTGTCAATCTTCTCCACTCTCTCTTTTAGCTCTTTTATGCTTCGGTCAAATACAGTCAACTGCAGCACCCGTAACCGTTCCTCGACTAACTGCTGTACCATCTAATAGGAAGACAGACAGAAAGTGAATAATTTCTTATATCTGATAGCCTGGAAAGTCCTATAAATTACATAAAATTCTCTCTTTTCTTATGTGTGTTTGTCATGAATGTCATCGACCAATATCCAGGAAGTACAGACAATTTAGAAACAATTTCCAAAATTCCCCCCAAAACTCAAGAGTTAGTTCATACAAAAATAAAAATTCCAACAAGTGAGAACCAATGTAGAGTTGAGCTATTGTTTACCATATTTCATAGGATATATGCGTGTGTTAAACAACGTGTATATAAAAGCATGTCTCTTTAGAACACTATCTTTATTGATGATTAAATGATGACAGAATGATAATGGTTTTGGTGGACTATTCCTTTAAGACTCATTTACTGTAATCACATATCTCAGTATCCCATTCATTTATAAAAAAAAAACACATTCTGTTGTATATGGTAAGCAGTGTTGGGGAAAGTTACTTTTAAAGGTAATGCATTACAATATTGCGTTACTCCCTAAAAATGTTAGTTAGTTACTTTTTATGTAAAGTAATGCGTTACATTACTTTTGGGTTACTTTTAAAATCTGGGCAGGGCTTGTTTGTTTTTAATATAAAAAGTGAAATGAACAAGCCTAAGGTTGAAGGAAAAGTAAATTCATGTCTGTACAGTAGAACTGTAGGAGAAGGAAGTTCAACATTCTTCAGCAATGAGAAAAATTAAGCACAAATGTTAATCTAAAGTAAGCTTTGGTTATTAATATGGTTGAATTGGATCAACAAAGGTCAGCAGCAAAGGCATTGGTTTAATAAAATGGGACTAAATACATAAAGGAAACAAAAAGTAACTGGCGTTACTTTTTGAAAAAAGTTAACAGATATTTACTTGTAAATTAAAAAGTAACGCGTTACTTTACTAGTTACTTGGAAGAAGTAATCTGATTACGTAACTTGCGTTACTTGTAATGCTTTACCCCCAACACTGATGGTAAGCGACTAAATGCAATGCATAGATATGAGGATTCAGTCAAATAAACAAATAAAAAACAAACAAACCTTCTCCAGTTTATGACGGTTTCCGCCATTGGCTGTGATTTTCAGCTCTAGCTGAGCCTCCAGCTCTTCACCCTCCAGCCTTGCTCGTTTTCCGTCTCTCTCCTCCTTGAGTTCATTCTCATCTTCATCTTTCTCCTCGGACAGTGATCTCTTTGTGCCAGCAGGGGGACTGTTGTCTGCTGTTGAGTTCAAGCAGAGAATAGGTTTAGACTTTAAGGCAGGGCTACCAGTGTAACGAACATTAGTTCAAATGTTAAACTTCATGTCAATACTAATGAGCTGTAACAAATATCTTAAAGCAATAGCAATTACATCCGCACAGTTCAGCCTTCAAAAAAATTAATTTCATTTACTCATCCACATTATTCCAAAACATTTTGACTTTCTACGGTAAAACACAAAAGATGTTGAAAAATTGTGCAGCTTTGACATTGTGACAATAAATAAATAAATAAATAAATAAATGTTCCTCAAAATTAAAAAAAAAAGTCATATTTGGAACAACATGAGGATGAGTAAACGTGTTAATTTTTAGTTTTGGGTAAACTATTCTTCTACTTGAGGGATAGTTCACCCTCATGTCGTTCCAAACCTGTAAGACCTTTGTTCGTCTTTGGAACACAAATTAAGATATTTTTAATGAAATCTGTGAGCTCTCTGACCCTCCATAGATTTACCACGTTCAAGGTCCAGAAAGGTACCAAGAGCATCGACAAAATAGTCATCAGTGATTCAACCTCGGATTTCATTAAAAATCTCTTAATTTGTGTTCTGAAGACAAACAAAGGTCTTATGGGTTTGGAATGACATGAGGGCGAGTAATTAACGACAGAATTTTTATTTTTGGGTAAACTATCCCTTTAATGACCACAAAATAATTCATTATTCTCTCAAATTAACTGGTTCGTTTCTAATCGCTTGGAAGTGTGAAAGATTTGAAAGCTTGAAAGATTATGAGAAAAAAAAAAACTAATCGGAAAGCTCATCCTCAGTTTAGAGAAGAGCATTTTTACAGACATTTAATATCTGAACTTCCTAAAATTTGCAGGCAGGTTGAGTTTCTAAACTTCCTCACCTCCTGCATTCTCAGAAGTGCCTTTTTCGTCTTTTTGGTCCTCTTTCTCATCATCTACATTCATCTTCTCCTCGCTACCGTCTTTCTTTTCGTCTTTGTCTGTTTGGCTTTCATCCTCTTCGCTCAAGCACAGAAATCCTTCTTTAACCTCTGGATCACAGTTCAACCCGGAGGGGGAAGCAGAAAGAGAAGAGGAGGAACTTTTATTGCTGGTCTCCTTTTTCTCTTCTGTGGCCACAAGGGGGTCGTCAATATCCATAGAAGGTGAGGTAGTCTGTGTGTTGGGTGGAGAGGGAGATCGAGAGAGGGTGAGAGATTGAGAATGGGAATCCTGAGCCGAATCAGGGACAGGTGACATCAAGTCGGCCTCTTTATGATTCACGTCTTTCTCCTTGACTTTCTCGTTCTCCTTTTCGGTGTGGGCGCCGTTGACCAGCGGAGTCGGAGGTCGAGGGGAGGAAGATGAGTACGAGGCGGAGCTGGAAGTGGCGGCGGTGGTGGTCAAGGTGCTGTGCAGAGCTTCCAGTTGCTGCCGATCGCTCATCTTCATTGTTTTCCGTGCACGAAAGATTTTCTTCTGAGGTTCCTCTGGTACAGCTACTTCCATTTTCACCTGCGGAAAAACGGTGGGAGAATATGGTCAAACAAATGTTCTGTATCCGAAACAGGCTAGTCAGCTAAACTCCATTCAGTACTCAACACATTTGATTAATCTGACCAAGTACAAGTGAATTTACTGAAGTGTCACCACAAGGTGTCACTGTGACTCAACTAAATACCATTTCCTGCTGTTCTAGACTTCTCTCTTGGCCTCGATCACAAAACCTTTCTTTAACTGTAACAAAACCCAACCACAACCCTGGACTAAGACTGAACTTCTATCTGAAAAATGGTCAGAGTAAAAGTACTAAACTGTTCAGATCTGTTTACCCACATTATCAGTCTAACCTGAAGCACCTCTCTGATCAACCACTCCACAAACCGCTTGGCATCTGTAGTAAAAGTAGTTGAACTTAACGAAAACCAATAACCTTCCTCAGTTCAACTGACATAACTAGAGTTGGTAAGGCCATAAGAGTCAGCAGTGCATGTGATTTCAGAACACTGAGAGGGAGAGCAGCCTTTGTGTCCTCCCCCTCAAGCTGATTGGTGCAATTCTCAGCCAATAAGAGCAGCACTCTACAGAATCTGCTAGCGACAAGAGGAGTTCATTATATAATGCAGATTTTCAAAGCTACTATCGTACTTAAACTAAACTAGTACTTCGGTCTCAGTGTTAATCACAAAAAGACATTAGTTTGTCTCACCAGGCTTCTGTGATGCCTCGTACTTTCCTGTTCATGGATTTGGCAGCCAGTCGCTTGAGGATCCTAAAAAACAAAAATGAAATATTAGCTTTGAAATGCAATTAAAAAGGGTTTTGCATGATTTGGATGTAATAAACTATTAATTCTTTCAACTCAGAACCTGATCCAAACAAGCTTCAGTTTCTTTTGAGTACAGCACCCTCGTGTTTTAATAAGTTGCTCTCAAAATGTTAATGTTATGTAATCATAACCCAGTTAGTTTTATCGTAACACATTTAGTCAATATACTTTCTTAGTTCCATGTATATGGCTTACAATCCATGCTGAATCTGTGGCCAAATGTTATTATGACAAAGATAACATGATAAACTCCTTGGAATCTGAGTAAAAATAACATTTTACAAAATCTACAGAGAGAACTTGAGCAAACAGCTAAAGAAACCTCATAAAGCTGGTGACATACTGTAAATACAAGTAGATGACACTTTTAAAATTTTAATTTTAAATTAAAATTTTAAAAACGAATCAGTACATCTCACAATATGCTGTATAGAAGTACATTGCGGTTTGTGGTTTTGATAAGTCAAGGTAATATTAAAACCTATTTAAAAATAAATTACACTACGGTGGTGTTCACTTTCAGTGCTCATTAAGAGACTGTCAAAGCTAAAATAGTACACAAAGAATAGCCATCTGGCATAGTTATTCATTATGAACCCATGATGCGATACATAAAAAAATAGTCAAGTCTGAAAATAGTGGTACTTTAGTATCAAATACTTCAGCTAAAACTGTTCTGAAAATTACACCTCACAGCCAAGACCAAACAGAGATAAATCAAAGTACAGTAAAGCTCAACTCAAATAATTATTACAATAAGTAGTTTCCTGTATTTCTCAGTACTCCCATGAATAAGAGTAGAGCAAGTTGCTAGATTTAAATTTCTTGGTATTAGTAGCTTCCTTCCTGGATCCAAACAATTATTCTGTCTTGATTTCATTCTAACGCTTCACATTAATTTTAGTTATACTCATCTCAGCTTTTCTGTTTTACTACACATCCCATAAAAATATCTTGCATAGAGCTGCAAGCATAAATCCACAGGACACCGCATTGCTGCACTGCTACATTAACAATCATCCAGGCAGGTGTGAATGACGTGGCTTCTATATAAAAATCTCATCCTCATGGACCATTCGCAACACCTTTAATTTCTGTCAACAGACATTCCTCTGAGGTCTGGTATCCAAGACAACCACGAAAAAGACGACTTTACGCAATTCACTTAAAGGTTTTATAGCTTATTAGACTTATTTTCCATCTTAAACACCACAAACTGCTGAGTCAGGCGCAAGACAGGTGACTATACAAGACACTAATGAAGGTGTCAATTCAGATAAAGAGAGACAGCAAACTGAGGTAACATTTTCATATTCTAACCCGCCATCAACCTGAAATAAACAGAGAAATGTGTGACAAAAACTAAACAGTAATAAAATGCATCTCTGTATTCCTCCATCTCCTCAGTTTCATGTACATAAAGACATTCATTTTAAAAATGGCTGCTAGCTTCTGGAAAGCTTGTTCTTCTAGTGTTGATCGCTGCGCACACCCTCACTGTGGCCCTCCCCCACCCTGACTGTAAACATAGACGCTGAGGTTGCCGCTCATTGCAAAATGGTTGCCAGAGCTGCGGTGTAAAGCCAGGCTCAGTTCTACAATATTCCTCCTCGTGAAGGTGAAGCTCAGACCTGAATCCACAGAATCTGTGGGCACCTTTAACCAAAGCTGATTTCAGAAACATAACCGCTTGCGGGCTGCTAAGAAAGAACTGTTCGCAAACCAACAAAAGCCATACTTCGTCTTGAAAACAAGGTAACCTGCCTGATACCTGAAATTTCTATGGTAAGCTTAAAAAAAATAAAATAAATTTAAATCCAAAATAAGCAACCGTTAAATTTAAAATAAGCAAATCAGAAAAAAAGCATTAAATACGAAAAAAGAATCGTGCTCGTTTACGGGTTCTCGCAATCAACATTTCCTAATGCGAAAACTCGAAGCGTTAATCGAATTTCCTAGTCGACGATCCCAATCGTGTCAGAATTGAAAAACTCACTAACATTGAAAACGCAACACAAAATAAAAATCGTAAAAAGTCAACGTCCGCGATAAAACGAAAACATGAAAAAGAGTTTAGAATTCATGTAAAAAATAAAAAAAAAAAAAAAAAGAGATCCAACAAAGTGTCTGTTGATTGTTGAGTAAACACTACTAAATATAAATGTGAATTTAAAAAAAAAAAAAATTCTTCAAGAACCAAAACCGCTCAAAAACCACCTTGAGATGTAGTCTTCAGGAGTAGGCCTTGATTAGAAGTGAGCGCGAAAACAGGAGCTTGCCTAGTTCCCAACTAGCTCAAAGTGCACTCAACACAGAAAAGAGGAACAGAGAGAGACAGAGAGAACGGGAGGGGGAAGGGATACCGTGTGGAGAGGCGGAGCACATTCTTTGTAAGGTGTTGGCTGTAACCAGTAAAAGATAAAAAAAACACTGTAGCTACACACAATTGTAGCGTTACAACCAACAAAACAGCGCTATGTGAAACAAAAGGTCACTTTTTGACTCATGCTGAGACTCTGAGATGATTCATCACCTCAGAGAAGCTCACTGATCGACCAGCGGTACTCTAAAACCTGCGATTGAAGAAAGTGTGAAGAAATAAAACATTCAACCAAAAACCTTTAGAATTAAAAGGAGAATAAAGAATAAAAACCTCAACAGCAAGAAAGAAAAACTGCCATGTGCTGTAAAGCAAAAACTGCCCCTCCCCCACTGCTGCAGGCACAGAGAAAACAGGGTGGAAAATTACTGCGATGTGGATCGTACCATTATAACAGAAGAGGGGTGTCTCATGTGCACCGCTGTGTGTCAACACAAGAGGGAGCACAGCGAAACTGAATCTGCTCTGCATTTTAAAAACACATCAAGTGGTAATTTGCCTATATGCTGTTTTTCAAAGTCCATAATTTTCAATGAATAACTCAGGAGCTTGAATCTCTAGACAGAGCAAACATCTTTTGGCAGTAGCTTTGCTATTGCACAAAACAGGATTATAATGAGGTGAAAGGTCAAAATGCTGTCACATACAACTTTTGACAACAAATTGACCTAAGCTCACCATTTCAATGTACAATGCCAAACAATTAAGCAAGTTTAGCATATCGGGATCACTTCTGACTACTCCTTTTTACAAAAACAGGTGAGTCACATTGAATCAGTCTCAGCTCATGAACATTTCACACCGTTGTCACTTGAAAACGCACATTTATTGTGCTTAATTTTTTTTTTTATTCCCAAAGCAAGATTAAAGGGGAAACAAATCCCTAATGTTCAGTTCATTGTTTTCCTAGTAAAGGGTCATCCGGAAAACCAGACTGAATGTCACCCAGCTATGTTTTATAAGACATAGCGATTAACGTAGTGCTCATGCGGCCGATGTAAATTCTAATCTGGCTCATGACATTTTTCGTTCTCCTGTTTTTCCCATCTTTTCCTGTCATCTCTCTACTGTGCCTATAAATAAAAAAAAGACAAGAAGGGCATAAAATGCCTACGTTCAGTCCATGAGAACAAAGCAGAGGACCTTACTTATCTAAACAACTCTAGTTCTAGTTTAGAAGTCTTAAATTAAAGAAAAATATTAGCACCACAGATTTTACAGATCTCGTTAAACCCACGTGACATTTATGTTGCAACTGACTGAGATCCTAACAGACAGTAAATACTGATGAGTTTCCACATACTCAGAGGTCTGACACAGTTTCCCAACCAGACGCGACACGACCAAAACGCTCTTCCACATGAATCTGCGCTTCTGTTATAGCCATGACAAGTGACACTGCGTTTCACCAGCCTCTTGGTTTCCATTTTTATGCATAGGGTAGCTCCACCCATTTTCACAAACATCTGATGTGACAAATCTCTCAAGATCCTCAAGGATATTAAGAAAAATGATGCTGTCAGGAAAAGCATTGCGGAAGTCTTGAAAACACAAGGTTCAGCGGCACTGTGCAAACCAAGAAAACCACATACTAATTTGATTAAGGCGCAACATGGTGTTTTTGGTGTCTTCTGCACAAAACTTGTCCATGTCCCTTTTATGCTAACATATCTGGCACCATCCAAAATCAATAAAGGCGCATTGATATGATGCACACACATTAAACCTAATACTTCTCAGCTTTATCGTATGATCATGAGAGAAAGTAAGCATGTCTAGTCATCTCACCTCAGGTGTGAATGGAAGGGAAAAAATTGCTCGAAATCTACCATGCATGCAAACATGTGGACTACTACAGCAGAAAAGAGTGTCCTTCTGTTTATAAACTTTGGAAGACCACTACAACACATTACATGACACTATGGAGAGAAATCAAACACACACAGTAATGGGAAAGGGAAAACTTTACTGGGGGTAAAACTCATGCAGTGAGAACACTCACTCACCCCCACTGCTGAAGAATGTGCAGTCACAACGGTAAAAAAGACAGACGTGGATCGTACAAAAAACAAAGGGGTGTGGAGATGAAGGAATTTGAATACATGGAAGTCTGTGACTGCTTGAAATCATTCAAATCAATTCAAAAATTCATGTAGTTTTACACCGGTGTTTCCAATGTCTGATAAAGGCCTTAATGTGGCTGAGCGCCAAGATTTTAATCAAAAAAAATTTGAAGCTGTAAATTTTCATATAGAGGAAGTGTGGCGTCTTTTCATAGTCACATGGGAATAAGAAAAAATGAGCACAATACTGCAGCTCTGATGAGAACAATAAAGAAACTGTATGCTATCAGGGTGTAAAATGAGATTCATTCTCTCTATGCTCTATATTTTACACTGCTATAACTATTCAATTTCTTATTACAGCACTGCTAATATTGCTGGGTACATGAGACTGTTGGCTTGTGTTTTATTCTAATTAAATAAGATATTTATTTTGATCACAGTTAAAAATATTTTGTTCACGCTTTGTTAAATTGATTCCGAAAACTAGTTTGACATAGCTTTGAGAAACATCTGTTTTAATGAGGAAACCAAACTACATTCCATAAAGCATTAGGCACATACCTAATGTTTATTCTTTGCTTTTTATTATACTATATTTGACCCTGGACCACAAAACCAGTCTTAAGTAGCACTGGTGTATTTGTAGCAATAGTCAACAATACATTATATGGGTCAAAATGATCGATTTTTCTTTTGTGCCAAAAATCATTTGCATATTAAGTCAGATTCTAGATTTCCATATAGTTGTATCTCTGCCAAATAGTGTCCTCTCCTAACAAGCCATACATCAATTGAAAGCTTATGATGTATAAATCTAATTTTCTGAATAATTGACTCTTATGACTGGTTTTGTGGTTCAGGCATATTGGCACTAAATAAACTCTCTTCACTAGTTTTTATTCTAAACAAAATTCTTTAAAACCACATCATGCTTTAACAGCGTTTTCCCCAAGTAGGTTCGCAAGTTCCTAAGAGAATGTAGCGCAAGTACAAGTGCATACGACCGGCAAAGTAATATATAATATTTACACAAGTGAGTGCCACTGATTAAACAACAGCATTAAAATAACCCGAATCCATCCTGAAACCCTCAATCACAACAACCGTTTGTATAAACAGCTTCCTCTAGCAATTACTTTATGCACAGCCAGCTAATAACAGACACGACCAGCAGCAACAGGCTGAAACCAGTTGAGACTAGTTTACACCTCATGGATCTCTCTCTCTCTCTTATGCATTTAAAACACTTGGAGGTCTCTGGTATAGCAATTAAACCCTAATCAGGGGATCAAGCTATTCATTTGAACTTTTATATACTAATTTTCAGTTTCCCATTTTGCTCAACATTTTTAAAACCCTACAAAAACTGTCATTCAGGAGCGTGAAGTGGAGGCAATGGAGCTTAAACTCCTGTAGAATGACAGGAACCAAACGCGGCATACAGCAGTAAAGCGTGCACACACTGCAGCTACTACTCAGAGCCAGACTAACAGCGAGATTGCTTTAAGAGCCCCTCCTCCACTCTGCCATTTTACACTCGCAGCTCTGCACTGCAGTAACACAAAATGGCCACCAGCTCAGTATCTGGCAAGCTAAACAACAGCAGTTGCACCATTCATGTGACGTTAAACCGAATAGGCGATCAAATTTAAATAAGCGCTTGATTTCTCTGGTTTCTAACACTGAAGTTGGTTTTAGTAGCCCGTTTTTTTTTTCCAATCTATCCTTATGAAGGTTTGCGAAATTTCATCAGGGAGTCTTGTATCAACCAACGCTTTGGATCCCACACAACCTGTTGTGATAACACAGAGGTGGCCTTGACTTCTGTCTTCTGGGCAATGTAAGGATTTTTCAATTGACACGTCCAGTGGATGTTGCTCCTCTGAGCTAAAATATCAGTCTTCTGGTTTTGCTTCATTCTGGCGCATAGGTACCCTTCAATCCACGTTGTTCCTTGTCTTCGACACCTTGTGCTTGACAAGTCAGTTACAGAACAGCAGCAACATCTCTAGACATTAACTATGCACGGGTTGGCTAATCTATTTATTTTAGTTAACTACATACACAACGTTATACTTCAGAAGTGTTAGGTTAAAAAAAAAAAAACAGTGATATTGTTAGCAAAAAAGGCCTAAGTATGTTAGCTCTACCACAAGGGTGCTCAATCCTACTAAAGATTTACCTTTGTGCAGATTTGGTTTTGAAGATTCTGATTGGTTCCAAAAATGGACCTGAACCAGCTAATCATGCTCCTCAGGATCACCTGTAAATTACCACAGGTGAGTTAAGAGAGGGTTGGACCTAAATTCAGATGTAAGGAAAATCTCAGGACTGAGTACCCCTGAAACACAATACATCTGCTCAAACAAACTGGTTAACAACCAACATGCACTTTTAGGAAATATGTTAGACCATGTTATGTAGTCAAAAACATGCTAGCACTTTTCCGCTAGTGAAAACAAAAATCGCAAACACGCTTCTCACTGCGATAAAATCACATGTAGATACATTTAGTGCAATGTAGTAAAATAACCCACACATTCACAGAGAGATTGAAGATTGATAATGAAAAGAAACAAAAGGACAGGAAGACAGAGAGCTGGGAGCTTACACTGCTATCCTCAAATGCAGGCCACCTTCTGCTTGGAGGAGAAATCTGCAAGCGTGACTAGCCTCCGTGCGATCAAAAGCCTAGCAGTAAAACGGAGCAGGGGTGGGGGAGGGGCAGAGCTAGGGCTGTACCATGGATTTTACAGGGGTGCTACTTTTATTTATGCTAATAAATATTAAATGCACTACTATTCGGTGTTAGACACTGACAAATGAGCTGCACTATGTACACACACACACACACCCCCCTCTAAAAAAGATTGTTCTCTTAGCAATTTCTTTTTATTTATTCAGAGTTTGCTTTTAGATTTTCTTACTAAAATAGACATGTTTTGACAGCTGAAACTGAAAACTTCAAACATCCATTGAGTCTCAACATTAAACTAGTTTAAATTAGTTCTAGAGCACAGTCACAGTGCAGTGTAGCTCCACCCTCTCGCTGCAAAGTAACACAGCAGAGCAGACAATGGAAAATTACTGAGGAATACGGGTCATACCATTATAAGGGCTGAGGGGGGAGACACTACTAACTTGGACGTTACAACTGTCCGAGTTCCAAATAGATATTAACTACAGGTCACTTCCATCTAAGTTCTAAGGGGTCCCAGGGTTATTATTATGTTTGCCAAACAGCAGACATATTTAGAGCTCCAACTCGGAATGCAGATATATACACAGTATTTTTGTTTGTTTGTTTTATTTTGAATGTAAAAATACAAATAATTTGAAAAATTAACCTGTAATGCAGCGCTTCAAGCATAGCCCATGATTAGTCGTGACTCAAGCACGTCTAGGCACCTTACCTCAAGGAGCACACAAAGAGTACATGGGGGGGAGGGGAGCAATGGTTGGACTCTACCATGTTTGTGTCTGTCTTTTTTTTATAAAACTTCTTATAAAAATCTTCTACGCTAAACAATATTATTTAATTTACTGAATCATAACTATTATATCTTTCAGAAACAATGAACCAATACTATCCTCAGTGACCAGAACAGTCTGCATGATTGAACAAGCCATTACAAACTGCAGGCTTTTTATTAAATTACGCATTCCAAAAAATATACTAAAAAAAAAATATGTAGAATTAAAAAAAGCTGTTAAATTTAAGTGGGGATAAAAATCATGGAAGTGAGAGAGAATGCTCTACCCTCCCCCACTGCTGCATAACATGCAGTCAAATCTGTAAAAAGTACCGGTAATAGGCAAGGAATGTACCACTTCTAAAAAGAGGGTGTGAAAATTCATGGTCCTTTGTATACAAGGAAGAACATGTTACAACAAAATCATAATTCAATTGTAGTGTACTGCTCCATTTACAGATCATAGCTTACATTTGAATTGAAATTGAGCAATTCCTGTGTAGCACTAGCTGTCAGAAATGCTAGTCCGCAATAGTTTCAAAAATCAGAATTTAGCTTAGGAGCGAGTTCTGAGCCTATAAAGCCATTTCAGGAGTACACATTCACAAATGGCTGTACATTTCTGCTTAAATGCTAATTCATATCTGTGTTTTGTTCTTCATAGAAGTTCCAGACACAGTGTATCCAATGGTTTTGTGATTTTTGACTTCTCTGGATAAAGCCCCACATGCTTATTTTACCCTGCATAAGTAGCCACAGATTTTTCTGCACCGCTAATCAGAGGCAGCGACACGCTGCTGAATCTACAGCACGACAGCAAGGAAAATTATAGTTGAGCTGAGTTTTGAGCTCACAATCTGAAGTGAATGTGATGAGAAAGACCAAGAACTCCAAATACTATAAGACAAAAACATGTTTCTACCTCGTGTAATTTGTGAACGAATGACTGTGCTGGTTCTTTGAAATGAATCAAACATTTGTTTCAAACTTGAGTTATCGGGTTGAATCAGTCTAATGACTCACTCGACGTGGTTATTGACTCACTGTCATTTTAGTCATGTCCAACTCAGAATTAATAAGGACTTGGCTAAGATTTCACATGAGATGCAAAAGCAGGTTCTATGTTGACATCTCAGTACTAGTAAATGTTAATGAGAGATGCCAGGCTCATTCACTAATATTGTACATTAGTCAGGTGATTATGGTTTTCAAAGTCAAAATATAAATCTCAAAATCTTTGATAAAGTGGCCAGTGGAATTTTGTTTTTAAAGGGCATTCATTTTTATTGCTGTTGGGATCATTTTTGTTTTAAATAGCACAGTGTATGTGCTACAGAGTAACCATGAATAATTCAAACACTGCTAATCTAGCAACACCAAAACACACCGATTAAAAAATAACATAAAAAAAGCAAATTACAGCAGTGCGCAGTCTAATCTCTCTACTTTAACTACAAGCAGCTATTTGGGTCAGTTATATTGTTAGGAATCCAAATTGTATTTACTCATGAGTCACTTGGAAATAACATAACAGAGATATAATATACTGAAGGAACAAGCAACCTAAAAATCAGGATGTAAATGAAAACATCTCTTTTTGGAAGATCTAAAGCTGTTGCTGAAGTTTGAGGGGGGAAAAAAAAAGAGTGCCAGTGTTTTTACATTTTTAAAAAATATTGGTATATTATTTATTGGTTTCTGATTTTGCATTACTAAATACTAAAGTTGATTTATTTTTTCAATTTGGTGTTGTGGGACTGCTTATGTTCTTGGTGGCTTCTTAAGCTTCTTTAGTGTTTAAATTATTTATCACTGTAAACAAAAACATTCAACTGAATAAATGGTATTTGCAAGTGTGCATTAAAAATATATAACAGAAATCCTTAAATGCATTTTAACCACTATTCCCAAAACCGTATATAACAACGACAGCTGAGACATCGCTGACACCAAAATTATTTGCTACCAACATGAAAAACAAGATTTGACAAGATCCTCCCCAATCCTGACTGAGAAGGTAGACAACCTAAGCAAAAACCTACCCAATGGAATATACCATTTTCTAAATGACAGTGCAGCACAAACATTAGGACAAGCTAATCCATGCCAAAAATAAAAAAGCAAAGTAGTATTACAGAGGGTTGCTTGTAAATAGGGTACAAACATAACCTGAATTCTTAAAAACTAACAATTCAATGACTTCCTTTAAGAGGGAAAAAACAGCTTCCCTCTTGTAACGCTACTGTATGCACAGCAAGCTGATCACAGGCACGACCTGCACAAACTAGCTGAAACCAGTTTCGACCGGCTTAGCTCTGGGTTGTCATAGATCTCTCTCGTTTGCTGATCTAAACTAGGTTTCTGGTAACATACGCAAACTAACTAAAGGATCAAGCTACCAGATTTACTTTTAGAATAAACTAATGAGAATTTCCTTGTTGTGTGAGGAATTACTTCATTACTACTTTCAAAAACAGAATTAGACATGATCATACAAGTGCGTGAAATGAAAAGTAATCGAAACATTTCATGGATTAAAGCCTAAAATCCTCCTACAGTGGCTGGAACCAAACACGGCACAACAACAGTAAAACGTGCACACTGCAGCCAGCACTCTCAGAGCCAGGTCTCTTTAAGAGCCCTTCCCCCACGCTGCCATTTTACACTTGCAGCTCTGCACTGCAATAACACAACATGGCCACCAGCTTAGCTGCTGTCAAGCTAAACAACTGAAGTCGCACAAATCTTAGGAAGAAATGAGAAAGTTAAAACTAAGCGGGTCAGTTTTAAAGCAGCTTGCATTTAGTATGTTTCTTCACATCTGACTTCCTCGCGTCAAGGTATGTCCAGCAGTTCATCCACACAGAAGTGTAATTTCTTGCTTTTTAAAAATTAAATTAAGTTTTCAATAATGCGGGATTGTAACAGCTGTACAGCGGGTGTGTTGGAACACACAAGTGCGTTCAGTCATTCAAGCCTTGTCATTCAACCAAGTGACGCCACATGACAGAGGTGGTCTTCTGTCTTCTGGATGACAAACACGTCAGGTGTGGGCGGAGTTATCAGATCATACTTCAGTGTTCTGGTTTGCTTCATCCTTCTGCATTGGAGTATTTTAAAGGGTTGTCTCTTCAATCCAAGCAGGCGTTCCTCACCTTCAACACCTTGTGCTCAGAGTGACAGTTATGGAGTAGCAGCAATGTCTCTAGACATTAGCTGCTTTGTTGGTCATGCAGCATCAAAAAATATTGTTAACCGAAAAAGCCTAAAGCACGTCCTACACCGCTTACAAGTGGCATGTTGCATCTAAACCTAGCCACTTTTATTATAATCACCAAAGCTGTCCACATTGGAAGCACCCGAGGCCTTCAGTTGAAAACCCCATTTTTATGTATGCCGAGCTACACAGTTATTCCAGTCACTTGTTTCTCTGTCTGCCTTATATACAATTATTTTAATCATTATAATGAATTGTATTTTTAATATTTAAATAACTTATAAACCTTGCTGGTTGCTAGTTGGCTCTCTCTTTTTCTAACTGTTTGTATCTACCTTTTTCTTCAACATGGAAATAAGCCTAAATAAGCCTTTTTCCCAACGCATCATCAATCGGCTATTTTCTAGGCACTGTACATTAACAATGCCACTGAACCGAACTAACCTTGCATATTTTGCTGATCATTGCTGCTGAAAATGATCAGTTATGGTCAATAAATTAGCAGAGCAACGTATTCAGTAGTGCATTAACTGTGCAATCCATGCTGTTGTTTACATCCGAGTATTGCCGATATGGCCACGCATACGGGTAACTGACCAAAACGTGACATAAGTTCAAACCCTCTATGGGTGAGACTTCTGGCTGTAAACAGTAAAACTGTTTGCACTACAAACCAGTGGGCTGATTGAGACAATACATTCAAAAAATATGAAAATAGACAATTTTTAATCAAACCCATAAAATTCACAAATGGCAACGCCGCTTACGGGAAGAAAATGTTGGATACAGCTGAACGAATACTAACAATGTGTATTTTTTCCCCATCATTTAAAGCAAGTCCAATTTTCTATCAAAAGGTGCATTTCCATTACGGCTTTGCGCAAAACTAAAGAACTGTTGCGAAATGACAGCATTTCCATTAACCGATGTTATGCAACTAAAACCTAATTTTCTCCTCTCATGTTAAGCCATGCGATGGATGTTGGTAGGTTTACGCATGTCAAAGCCACCGCACTAGCTATTAATCTGAATTGCTATTAATTTGAATTAATTTCCATGCTTTAATGGCAAGGAAACTCCCTTATTCAAGCATTGTGTATTCAATGCTTGTGTAAGCGGACACATATGAGGTGTTTTTTGAGGTTATAGTATATTAAAGAATGATCATGTGACTTATGTATGTAAGATGACATGTAAATGTGAAAAAGCAGTTTCACGAAATATCGCATTTTCGAATTGCAAGAAAAACCACCTTATGCGAGCTTAAAATTTTTTTTGGCGATATATGGTTTTTGCAAAATTGATGCTGCGTATTTTCAATTCTCAATTTAAAGGGTAATGGAAAAAAAAGTGAAGTTTTTGATTTTACAGCTAATTGATCCATAGTTTGCATAGCAGCTTTACCGCTTTCAGTATAGACAGGCTATAACACACAGGCCCTCAATTCTTTGTGTAGACTAGAGTCTATTCCAGCCACTAAACAAGCACACAAGTCAGCTAATCAAGGTCCTAAGGATCTTGTAAATTGCCAGCAGGTGTGCTAAGTGGGGGTTGGGCCCAAACGCTGCTGAAAGGAAATCTCCAAAAGCAAGATTAAGTACACCTGAAACACATCTGCCAAAATCAACTGCTTCCAGTACAAGCTAGCAAAGTCGTAACATAGCTAAACATGCATCATTGGCTAACAATTTCACACAAATTTTAAGTAAGTCGCAAGCACCCGACTCATTAATATTACATTTAGTTCATTTAATAAACTTCATACAGTAACATAAAACACTTTCACAGAAAGAAACCAATGAAGAGACAAACAAGCATGGACAGGAAGACAGAGAGCTGGGAGCTTACACTGCTATCCTCAAATGCAGGCCACCTTCTGCTTGGAGGAGAAATCTGCAAGCGTGACTAGCCTCCGTGCGATCAAAAGCCTAGCAGTAAAACTAAGCAGATGTGGGGGAGGGGCTAGTAGGGAGATAGGACTGTACCATGGATTTTACAGGGGTTCCACTATTTAATTCTACTCATTTCTATCAATAAGTGCACAGATTTTGCTCTAAAATGAGTGGTGCTGTGTGCATACACATAACTGCAAGAGATAAACAAACAAAAGTGTTACAAAGAAAAAAAAACTTAAATTTGTTAATTTACTCAGGTTTTACTTTTTTCCCCCTTACTAAATTAACTTTACAGTAGACATGCTGTGAAGCAGAATTGAAACAACACTGTTCCAACATAAATCAGGTCTTAAAATACCAAACCAGCTGAAATTAGTTCTAGAGCAGTCACACTGCAATGTAGCTCCACCCTCTTGCTGCCAAGTAACTCAGCAGAGCAGACAACGGAAAATTACTGAGAGAGTTTGGAACGTACCATTATAAAGACAGAGAGGGGGAGACAATGTTAGCTTGGACGTTACAACTGCCTGAGTTCCAAACAGGCATCAACTACTTGTCATTTCCAACTGGTGTGCACTTACTCAGAGGTCTGAAATATTCACCAATTAGCACTGAAATTATCACCAACTCCTATAATCAGCGCCCCTCAATTTTAACGAATGTGCATTTGTTGATCTAAAACTTCAATTAATTGTGAAAATGAATCAGTAATGCAGCGGTTCTCGAGCATAGCTCGTGATTAGTCGTGAGAGAACTCAAGCACATCTACCTTGAGGAGGAGCACACAAAGAGTACATAGTTGGGGGAGGGGAGCACAGCTTGGACTCTACCATGTTTGCAGAGGCGTCTTTAAAACATGTTGCCCTCTACACCAATAAACAATATCCTCGGGAACCCTACTGTATCCTGCAAAACCAGATTGAGACAATAAACCTCAACCTCTGGACCTCAGTGACCAGTACAGCCTGCAGGACCTTTGCATGACTGAAAAAACTTGTGCGTTTCCAAATACGAAGACACAAATTAAGTATAAGATCAGAACAGAAATAAGTACTTAAATATTAGTGGGGGTAAAATTCATGAAAGTGAGAAGACTCACCCCTCCCCCACTGCTGCAGAATGAGCACAGTGAAAACGGTAGGAAGGGCAGGCACAGATCGTACTATTATTTAAAAAGGGGTGTGGTGACAAAACTTCCTTTTAATGAAAGAACATGACAGCTATTTAAAATCTCCGCCATTAGCAATCAGGGCGTTGGAATGCTACAAAATCATACTGTGAATATAAACACATTCTCTTCAATCTCTCAAAGAGGATTCATATGAAATTTTGAATCAAGCTCTTCTACATTAGCAATGCCATTTTCCATGCAACATTCAGCATTTTTGCCTGCCTCTCTGGATGAATGCACACATGCATGTTTAACCCTGCACAAACAGGTAGCCAATGTGTTTTCTGCACTGCTAATTAGCTGCACCGATTAACCTCTGCTGAATATACAGCGCTACAGCGAAGGAATTAGTTTATTTTTTTCTTTTTTGCTTAGCTATAAGCTTGCAGACTAAATGGAATGGAATAACAGGAAAAAATATATGCATAGACACTCATTTTACATAGAACTGACCAAACATTGCTGATTAAATAAAATGCAAGGTGGCATTATTCTATTATTTCTATATTTAAGGTTAACAGAAGCTATTACTTCAAGTTAGTTGTTACGAACACCTTTGTCACTTGAATAAAACATGACATTATTATATTGCATTTATGATGAGCAATAATTAATAATAGGTTGTATATCATCAGTGTGTAAAATGAAATTACATACAGTTTAAGAAGAAGATTAAAGCTGCTGCTAAATTAGAAAACAACTGTGTAATTGTACAATATTTATTGCTTTCTTAGACTAAAAAGTCTTAAAAGCTTAAGATTACTATACAGATTTATAAAACTGGGCATAATAAAAATTGCCTAGAGACATAGCTGCAAAAAAAATCTGCTGCTAACATGATCAAACCCCCACCCCCAGTCCTGAGTGAGACCGAAGAAACATGTCTGGAAGTGGAATATACCACTTTTTAAATTTCAGGGGAGCAGAAGCATTTGGAGCTAATCCATGACAAAAATAAAATCCAAGATATATTAAAACAGAGAGAATTGTTGGTTAAATACTTTACAGTAAAAAAAATAAATAAAATCCACTGCAACAACAATGCGAAAGAAAACAGCATTTTTCAATGCTACTGTATGCTCAGCCAGCTACTCACAGGCATGACTGGCAGAAACTGGCTGAAACCAGTTTAGAGTAGTCCAGTCATTAGCTGTCATAGAGAACTCGTGTATCGGTCAGAATTTGAAGGTTTCAAGTCAAAGATACATATCTGATGTACCACATTAAAATGTAATCATAAAATGTTAGAATTTTAGAATGATCAATTGTTCTCATTTTCTGAGCAATAAAATGTTATTACTTTAAAAACCCACAAAATTATGAAACAGGTGCATGAAATGGAACATATTTATAACTAGACCCTAAAATTCCTGTGGAATGACTAGAACCAAACACGGCACAACGGCAGTGAAGCATGCACACTGTAGCTACCACTGAGAGCCAGACTTCAAAGTCTCTTTAAGGGCCCCTCCCCCATTCTGCCATTTCATACTTTGTACTGCAATGACACAAAATGGCCACCAGCTCAGCTTCTAGCAAGGCCAACACTAGCAACTGCAGTATTTCTGTGAATTAACTGTGAAGTAACAAAACATACAAAGTGCCTTTCTCACAAAGACTAAACGGTCTAGTTTAGACTACAGACTGACTTAATCTAGCAGTAGCATTTCTTTATCTTCAGCTTAAGGTCATCTGTGGCCTTGTTTCTTTTTAAAATTTTTATTTTGTAATACTGTTCCCACCATCAAGGATCTCACAACTTTAAGACAGGGCACAGTGTTTTCTAGCTGGTTCATCCCACAACCATCATCCTCTAAAGAACTACTGACTGTTGTTGCTGAAAGCTTGCTCACTAATTAAGAATGAAAACAGCTTGACAGATTCAACTGCCTCTCCTTTTCCGTCATGTATTGCAAAGCCTCATTGTGACAGCAATTTTACATGAAGCTCACCAAAATAAGAAGAAATTACAGAGCAAATGTAAATAATCAAAGAAGACTAAATTAAGATGCAACTGCATTTCCTGAGTTGCTGCGAACCAAAAACGCAGTTGCGCAAGAATACGTCACAATGCCTCAGTGTTGCCACAAGGGGCGCTGAAGCAGATATTAGGGTAAACTAAGGCTGCAACTAAGGGCCCGTCCACACAAAGCCAGAGCTTTCCCTATCTAATATTTTTATTCCCCCTCGTTCTAAAACAAATTCCGTAAACACTTGCGTACACACAAAATGACTGAAACTAACTGAAAACGATAAAGTATACATGCCAGACCAGTATGTGGCGCTGTAATTCTGCCACAGAGATGCACTAAAAGCGGAGAAGAAGAGTTGGATCATGTGCAAAAACCTTGCGTGCTGTATACAAATCCATCACAACAAGAAGACGAGCATGGAACAATACATTTATTACACTATTTATTAATCTGTGTTAATGTTAGTAAATAAAAATAAAGTTGTTTATTGTTTGTTCATGTTGTTGTTGCTGTTACATGATGTAGCAGTGTCTGACTAGGGTCGAGACGTGGGATCATGACATCGTTTCACAAAATATACGAATTGCCTGTACACACGAAAACGAAAGGGTGTCGTTTTCAGATTTATCCACTCTGGGACCCGTTTAAAAAAAAAAAAAAGCGGTTTCGGGCTCCCAAATCGTTGGATCCGTCTTGACGAAATGCTGATACTCATACAAAATGTTTATGTAGGGTGTGCCTCACACGTCCTGAAAAGTGAAGCTGCGGGCTCTGATCGCCACCTGGTGGCTGGCTGCAGTATAAGCCATAAACCCCGCCCTTTCCATGTAATCTAATGGAACGTGAGGAAAACTAAATAATCAAATGACACTTCAATTTTTTCCCCAAAGATGGTTTCCATTATTTGAGGTAGTTCTTATAATGCTATTTATATTTATGTTCAATTGTTCCTTTTTCTAATAAGTTTGCTTTTTTCTGTGCTCTACTGCACAGACTCTGGCTCCAAATGATGTAATTTCCCACAAGATGGTCGCTGCCATAATGAGATGCTTTGGCTTCACTTTTCTTTAGTGGAATGAATAGGAGACGTGTCGTCCATCTTTTTTTTTCCAGTCTATGGTTTATGTATACAGCTAACCGCGTCTCCGTGTGGATGGGGACTAACATTTTAAAAAATTAAGTAATCTAACGATTATTAAACTGATTAATCGTCTAATCGTCGATTATTTTACTGATTAATCAGTAGGATTTGATCTATTATTCAGCTTTTGCCATTTGTAAAAATATTCTATACATATTCATATAGAGCTGCTTTAAAGCAGAAAATGAAGTTGTAATCTAACAGTTTGTTGTGGTTATTTTGTCACTGAGAGAAAAGTGTGCAGTATATATTAGTGGTGCGACGATAAAACAATTAATCGAATGCATCGAAATTCTCACTGGAATCGTTTTTGAGCTTAGTTTTTAACAGCAGATGGTGATTTAGGCTAGGAACTCCGGTGCGATTGCTCTGTTAGTGCGGTTCATTTGAGTAAGTGTGAACGCTGCCATCCGAACCCTGGTGTGCACCAAACAAGTGGACCGAGGCCACTAAAATGATGGGTCTCATTCTGCTTTCAAACAAACTCTGGTGCGGTTCAAATGAAACATTAATGCAACACGGACCAAATACTTCTAAACAAACCGAAAGCAAAACAGGAAGTAATGACAAGATGCCAACTCGCGCATATAATCTGCTCCGTGCTATCGCGTCTCTGGACCGGGGTCAAAGTCCAGAATGTACTGCGCGCTGCCGCAGTTCGCGTGAAACAACGCGAAACCAGACCTCATTTGCCCCATGGAAGGCATATTTAAACTGTCTGGATCGTTCCCTATCGCCTACATTGCGCACTACCTGCCATTCTCCATAGAGAAAGTACTAACTCTGTGAACAAGTGACGATCTCAGCCGCAGCTTCAGCACGTATTTATAGCGTAGTGGGCGAGACGCTACGGATTCTAGAGAGCATTTGATTGGACAGAAGGTTTGATGAGAATCTTGAAGTGCAGCGTGATGTGATGAGACTGTAAGTTTTGAATCTTGCGAATGTGAATTTTGTAGTTGTTTTTGAGCACACTAGCTTACAGATCACCTTAAGTCTAACTTACTCATACCAAAAGCTAAAAATCTTTAATTTTGATTTCATGGGGACTTTAAAGTGGCACTTTAAGTCGAACGCACCTTTTCCTTTTGTTTGGAATGTTCGGCGAGTTATGTCATGAACTATACAACCTGACCAATCCGGTTGAGAACGCATCACTATGCCTTTAGGTTCGGTATCTTTAGGTTCATGGCCAAAAATGCCAGTGTGAACACTAAGCGGACCAGGAACAAATGTATCATTTTACCTTTTTGGTCCAGACCAAACAAACTGAACTACAAATGTGAACACACCTTTATGAATGATTAGTTTAGGTTCAAGTGGTGTGTGTGTAAGGAACTGGACGCAAGCAGAGTACGGCTGTTTCTAACACTGTGTCTACACCGGACACGAGCGGTGCAACAAAATACTACAGAACCCATTATTATCAGTGGTGCTGTCTACACTGGATTCGGTGCAGCACGACACAATGAATTCCTGACAGTAAACTGATACCTCTTTCATTTTATGACATACACAAAGTTCAAATGATTTGCAATGGTCACTTTTAGTGTAGACAGACTTTAGCTGTTGCGGGGTCCATACCAGTGTAGATATGGTGTAAAGCACGCAGTGCCATCTGCTGGTAAAAAATAAGCTCAGAATCGATTCTCCATTGATGCATTCGCGCAAATCACAGAAACGATCCATGAATCCATTTATCGTCACACCCCTAGTACATACATTAGCGTTTGCTAACAGTAAAGTGCTGCTTGCTTATATCGAACTTATCACCCAATCAAAAAAAAAAATCTTCACCATGAGCATCTGGGCATTTATGCATGACAGCATTTTCTGTTTGTAGTTTTAGCAAAAATCTTGTGATACAGCGCCACACTGGTCAAAGCACGTAATTGCAGGCCCTTACATTAGGTCCCATGAAATCAGACAACTATTCAACAAAAATATTTGTCATTATTTTTATTGTCAGCATTGTTGATAATGTCAACTAATCATTTCAGCTCTCGAGTAAACATCTACTTGAGGTTAATTACTGTCATGATAAGTGTGAAAGAACCTTGCTGAATAAGTTAAAGTTGACCTGTTAATAGCTAACTAAATATATATCTGAAAACAGATCCAGTCAATGGCACAGTCATTAAAAGGTAGCTAACTCTTGCCACCTTTATTACTGAGCTCTGGTAACATCAAAATGCAAAAATTTCATGCATTTGCAGTGCCAAGCATTCACATCTGAATTTACGTGTACAGTACGTATTTGGCTTAAAGGTGTTATGTTCAACCCACACAAGCAGTCTTCACAATCAACACCTTGTGCTTGATGAGTGACAGCTGAGTAATATCTGTAGACATTAACTGAGTACTGTACCTTTGAAAGACTCATTCTAATCAGACAGGATCAGATTATTACAGTAGTGATAATATTTACCGGAAAACCCAAAGGAAAGGAATGTCTTCCACAAGTATGCAAACTTTTTAAAACTTGGTATGGAACTAAACTGGCACGGAGTCTGCAAAAGATAATAGGGATAGACTCACCGCAGGACTTGGCCCCCAAAACATTAATCGTAATGTTCATGCACCCGGGTTTTTATAAATCTGACTCCAGTACCAGTTCATCCATTTATATGATAAGCACAGAGTAATACACACAATGCATGTTTAGCGCTACATTGCTCCTTGCTCTTCAAACAAACACTAACCAATTAAAACATTAGAATGAAATTGTTTACTTACCTGCATCACAGTTGAACCTGTGAATCAATGGTAAAATGTGCCGAACAAACAAATAATCCTACATTCGCGCAATTAAGCAAAATGTTACCGATAAAATGTCAGCCACCTGTTCCTAACGTTTGGATCCTTTGGAAAAGCATGCAAAGATGTAGTTTTTCTACAACCAGGAACACTTGTATGTGGACCTTACCCAACATCTTAGCAAAATACAGTAACAATAATAACCCTTTCAGCGAAGGAGTACCTTTTCCGCTCTCTCTTATCAATTTACCAAGACAACTATATGTTACAGGGGTGGGGACATTCAAATGAACCCCACATCTTGACATCACAACATGGCCTTTTTCAAAATGAGCCATTACTGCAGTGTAAAATACTTAAACGCTATTTAGACAGGATGGAACATTCGAGCTTTCCCACTACTGCTAACAAATCGCAAACAAGCCACTCACAGAAAATTGCAATGAAAACAAACCATACATTTACACAAAGATTCTGATGATATCGTACAAAATTTTACCAAAGGACAGAAAGACAGAGAACTGAACCTTACAATGCTATCATCAAATGCAAGCTATCTTCTGCTTAGAGGCAAAACTTGCAAGCCTTCTCTGGCCTTAAATCCAAAAGTCTAGCACTAAACTGAGCAGGCTGGGGGATGGGTGGGGGAGGGGCCTGGTTAGGATTGTACTATTAATTTTGCCAGGGTATTACTATTAATATTTATATCAGCAAAGACGTGTATATACTTCAAAATGGGGAAAAAAATGTGAAAATGCTTGTGTATTTAAATACATAGCAAACACATAGCATTTATTTTTTCTTTTTTTGAATTGGCCTAATTTTAAAAAAAAAATTATTTTCCCATAGCATAAACCTAAATGTGCACA
The DNA here is from genome assembly GCA_033026305.1 of Cirrhinus molitorella. NCBI lineage: Eukaryota > Metazoa > Chordata > Actinopteri > Cypriniformes > Cyprinidae > Cirrhinus > Cirrhinus molitorella. The sequence goes on from CM065120.1 coordinate 33,005,463, forward strand.
TGCTTTGAAAAAGCGCTGAAATACAAAACTGTTCGAAAATGATGTAGCTGGACAAAATACACAAAAGATCAAACTAGCTGAAATTAGTTCTGGAACAGTCACACTGCAGTGTAGCTCCACCCTCTTGCTACCAAGTAGCTCAACAGAGCAGACAGCGGAAAATTACTGGGAGAGTTTGGACCATACCATTATGAGGACTGAGAGGGGGACACAATCTAACTTGTATCGGCAGAGGAAGCCAGGCACAGGAAACAGCATTAAACAGCAGTTTGCAGTTTTCATTGATTGTGAAGGGTAAAAAAAAACAGTATCTACTCCCTTACCTTCTCCTCTAGTTCCAGCAGAAAGGACAATTATTAGCCAAGCAATAATATGACTAAGAGAGTTTGTATGCAATATCTGTGTCAGTTTAGTACTTATGTGATGCGTAACCTAATGTCGTTTAATAACACCTGAAGTGAAAAAGCTTTTGCTGAGGTAAGTGCTCCTGTTCTTATAAGGTACAGTCAGGTGATCGTTGTCGTAAAATATACAATCAAGTCCTGGGTTTAATGAAGAAATGAGCAATGAAGAGCTGAGATTTTGGTCTATTTTTGTAGATTAGTTGTTTATTTTTAATCTAGGATGTAGCATGAAGACAAAAGGTAGGCAAAGAAACCTGAAAATCTGAAATCTGATATCTTTGTTCTCAAAGGACCTCACTATTCAAGTATGAGTTCCAGCTTCAGTGAATGAGGTAAACGAAAAAAACATATAATAAATCGTGGTTACAGGTTAGTGCTAATATTGAAGCACAGAAATACTGCATTAATATAATGTGCATATTGCAAACTGGACTCAAGAGACAATGCAGGGCTCCACACAAAAAAACTGAGTAGCTCCTGTAAGAAAAAAACTTAGGTGCCAAATTATTTTTTTAGGTGCCACAGAATAAATGTGTTTTATTTATTTTTAACACTTTAACATTTCAGTAATACTGTCGTGTGTTATGTCTCATCTCTTCTTCACTTTATCAGCATTGTAATCCATCTTGTAGATGTCCTGGAAACTAAAATTCACTTGAGAACTATATACAGTCCCAAAGAATTGTTTATTACACAGAATCTGTGCCAATATCATGGACCATAAGCATCACTTGGCCGATGTGTAGTTTGGGATCCTTTTTAATGCATTCTATAAATGTTATCATATGTCTTTAACAGATCCCGTCATTTTTTCTTCATTAGTAAAATGCAATGGGAGGTGTTGAATTTTATCTTTAGCTCCTTACATTCTTTTTTTTATAACGTACACAACAGGTGAAGAAAAAATAATAATATGCAACAGCGCATACTATAGCAAAATGCTCATCTTTATAGTTATTTTTCTAGCTGACTGATGAGCTTATGGACGCCAAATGTTTTTTCTGAGGTAAATGTATTGTTTCTAGACAATTTTTACAAGCTTTACACATTTTTCGCAGTTCGAAACACTGAATGAGCGATTACATGAGACATTTCAGTACGTTATACTGTAGGCTCACTAATAAAATTGTCTATCTTTTGGTGATACAAAGATATAATGGGTTCGCTTGCCGCTTGAACTGAGGCACTAAAATTTTAAGTCACATGTACATTTATATAGCCGCCAGTGGCAACCTTCGCAAAAACTTCACTCGCAGTTTAGTCTTTTTAGTCACAAATGCGACCATTTTAGTCGCAGTCTGGAGCCCTGCAATGGCATAGCTAGATGTTAAACATCAGTAAAGAATTTGAAATTCACACAACGTCCTATACAAAGAATATATAGTCATTTAAAAAAGGACAAGTTTAGGGCAGAAAGGGTGGGTAAAAGTGTTTGGCAAAGCCGTTTTGTCATTATTGTGCAATTCCATTTGGTGCCACTGCTGGTGCAAAAATGACACATGGCGCAGTTGACGGATATGTCACTTACCCTATGAGACGAGTACTGGGTTCATGCTGTCAGTTCAGCGCCACTGTTTGTTTGTGTGTGTGTGTGTGTGTGTGTGTGTGTGTGTAGTGGGTTCACACAAACTACATCAAATGCACACAGACTTACAGATGTGCAAGCAGAGGCACAGATGAACAAGCACTAAGTCCCTCACACCATTCCAAGTTTCTTGGAACCCTCATTTTCATTGTTAAAAAACTATAAAGAAACAAGTAACGTTTTTTATTGTATGCTGCTGGTTTCCAGAGCAAGCTAAAAAGTCTTTAAGGTACCATTAAACATCAGAAATTGGATCTTAAATTGGTTGTTAGCACATATCCTGGTCGGATAAACAGATGGAAACAAACCATTTGTTCCACCAAACAAATATAAATGACGGAGGAGATGTACATATGACACTGCTACATAGCTCCTGTAGCATAACTAGCATAGCACAGCGCTAAACTGCAAAGGTCACAGGCATGCAAATACGCAGATGAGCTTTGGAAAGCAGCCGTGCACCGAGACATCAAATATGATTAAATATGTTAATATAACACAGGGCTTAATTAGGTCAGCAACCATAAAAATACACACAGATAAGATCGGACACAACAGATAAAGCCCTATTGTAGAGAAAAATAAAATGGTTCCCAGTCAAAACCTTCAGGTACTAATAATTAGCAAAAATCTCATTGGTTGTTCAATACATGAATAGTTAACAGCACCCCATAAGGAAAAACAGATGAAGTGGAAAAACTAAAGCAAAGGACAGACTATACCATTATGCAGTTGTGCATAGGGGAGTGTCCACACCACATGGACAATGAGAACAAAAAGCTCCAGCATTTTGAACCAATTTTGTCAAACTCCTATCAACTTTTTAAATACTAATGATTTCTATGCTACCAATCTTCTAACATGTTTATGTATATGCCATTTTATGCCAGGAGAAGTCAATCGTGAGCCACCACATTATATATAAACATGGGGGATGGGTGGCAGGAACAGGGCTGTACCATGTGCTTTGCAGGAGATTTTAGGTGTTGTCCAACAGCTGCTAATGTTGTCAGTAATTTTTGCCGCTTTTGGTAGCTTGATAGACTTTCTCGCTTGAAATTGTCCCTTTTAAATTATACTTCGACTACAGATTTTTGTAAACACAATGGCCAATGTTACAAAGGCCATATCAGATTACATGCACATTCCTGCGACAGGTGTTCAGCATGCAAGACTGAGGAAAATGGCCACACTTTAAATAAGAAAGTTACGCTTTCTGTCCCATTATTAATATTTGTGTCCATCCGTGTGAGCAAAGTAAATTAATTATTGTTAGTTTTATGCTCAATTATGATGTTTTTTTTTATTTTAGAACATGGGAAATATACTTAGAAACACAACTGCTCATATGTTTTATATGGCCTTTATGGAACCTGCCCTTACATGATAGAAACTAACGTTTCTGTTACATGACGCGCAAATCTATCATCCATATTCCATGGCCATCGATCTATATTGAGATACCAGTGGCTGGTTATCATACTGAAGACAGTACTTGGTGTTGAGTCAACTATTATTAGCAGTACTACAGTGTATTTTTCTCATCATGTGGAAATAAAGAAAGAATGTAGTCCACCCAAAAAGGAAACAGTTGTCATCAATTTACTCACCCTCTTATGATACAATTTAGGAATGAGTTGGCCTAAATGATGACAAAATTTTCATTTGTGTAAATTCACCCTCATCTACAACATGTATAACTTTGATCACATAACGCAATCATCATGCCATCAGTCTCTATTAAGATAAAAATAGTAAAGCACATTTTCTTAATATGAGACAAAGAACGCAGACAGCTATTTGGTTTACAAAGACTTAATAAATATACTGTAAAACAATCAATGTAATTGAATGTAATTGACCTTCTTTAGCAAACCTGAGACCTTTTAGAAGGTAGACTTCAGGTAGAAAAATTCAATTTGTAATTTATTTTTATTCATTCAAAATCAATCTCTTTTCTTTGTTGGACATTGTTGTTAGTCCATGTTCTGCTATTAACCTTTAAAACCTAAAACACTGCTTACATTAAACAACACAACATTAAGAATCGTAAAATCACCTAAAACACAAAATAGTGGTATTGTTAAAAATTTCTAACACATCCATACAGCACAAATAGCAGGTGATCTGAAATCTTTGTTGCTCACAGTGCCGCTGTGCATTCAGGAAGTAAAGCTGTGCTACCACAACCGGTTTCAGCCAGTTCTGTCCTATTATCTACACTCAGAATATGAGAAGCTCTTCTTCCATGTCCTTCCATCTCTTTTTCTATTGGTTTGCTAAGCAGTTGTTGCGATGCGAAAAGATTCACATTTTGTAGAGAGTAAAGACCAATCTTTTTGAACTATTAATAGTCAACAACAGTATTAACAAATGTGAAACATCCTAAATGTATTTAATCGCTTAACGTACAAAATACGTACGGTTTGACCCTCTTTTTTAGAAATGGTAACAAGATTTATGTGGCACTGCTAGCTAGCGACACAGCTGTTGTTCACAGTGCCACTGTGTAATCAGGAAGTAAACCGGTTTCAGCCAGTTCTGTCCTAGTTTCATCACTCAGGATATGATAAGCTCTCTTACTGCTCCCTTTCATTTTTCCATTTTTGAGTTTGTTTTTCTAATAATACATGTTGGCACATTTTCCTTTGAGATTAAAGTTTGTGGTTTTAACTCATTACATTATGTTATAAAAAACACATTAAGAAATAACATATTTTTATATATTTCTTTTTTGGAGGGCGATAAATTACAGTACAACCAGGACCTGTGATAAAACAGGACCCTTAAGTGCTTAAAAGGGAAGGAAGGACTGAACCATGTACTCATGGAACCACAAACACGTTGTTCAAGTCAAGTAATCGTCAAGTAAACTCATATCTGACGACTGTGAACAAATGTGTATGACTGTCACATAGAATAGAAGTGAAATCATATCATACCGGGAAATATATAGCACAACAGCACAGCTACCCTGCGACTCAGGACTAGCACAGTCATTCCCTTCCCCCCACAGTGAGTGGAAAAGGGTGAGTGGAAAATTACTGACAGAAAGGACTGTACCATTTAAGATGTAGGGGTGGAACTAAAAAAAAAACGTACGCAACTTAATAATCTATTATAAGAACAGACTTTTTCCCTAGTCAAGGAACAATAATATATTACTATAGTATTTTATAAAAAACTGTGGAATAAGTAGACAGGCAACAGAAGTAGTGCAGTTAAGCTTGGTAGCACATCCACTTGATGCACAAAACTTGATAAAGATATTAAAGATCAAGCATTTCCAATAGTTTTCCATAACTCAGTCGTACTCTCTAATGGTGATTCAACACCTCATCTTGACTGTTCAACTATTACGTTGCTCCGCAGGGTTCCGAACTCAAGTGAACGCACATTCCAGGCCTGGACTATCTGAGGAGAACTGATGGACATCAACAGTTGTTGATGGTTAGCAAAGATTTTTCTATGATCTTTTATAGTGGATCTGTTCCAGTCTAACAAGATGGATTTACTGCTGTCTACTCTAATCCCTCACAACATGATTCAGCAGACCATTCTACTTGTCTTCAAATGTCGATGTTCACTAGTCCACAGAATGTTTCCAGCCAAGTGATGTAGTGTTAATAGTGGGACAAAGTCCAAATCCCACAGTCTACTAATTAGGTGGTCAACCTCAAGGAAATATAGGACAACGGTGCACCATGTTCTTTAGCAATGCACAAGCCAAAACCAGGCGCAGCATTTTAGTTTTCTTTATGGGAGTCACGTCTTCGAAAGAAATGTGTGACAAAGGCAGCAAACACGTGCACTAGAAATTTTCATCACTGTCCGATGTCTGCGCAAATTCTCTCCAAAAGTTAGTAAGTAAGTGAGCCCCTCAAAAAAAAAAAAAAAAACTTTGCCTGTAAAACAATAACTTGGGGCAGTGTTGCCACTTTTTATGGACAAATGAATTAACACACAAAAAAAAATCAAGGTTCTATGTGTACAGTATGCAAAAGCCGTCTGTGCAAGTACAGTACTATTCATACACATACGATTTTAACAGAAGTTAACAGAAATATTCATAGAGCAATTACGGGTGCTTAAAACAAAGAAGAAACACCATTTGTTCAATAAGTTTGCTTTGAATAAAAAGGGTCATTTGTGTGATATAATTTGTTTTTTTTTCTTCTGGCCAATATTGTTGTTTGATTAACACAATTACGTAATTACCATTTAAAGGTCTCTGACTTAATTTTCCCACTCTAATGGCCTCTGGCCTAATTTTGTAAATGCTTTAACTTAAAGTGACCTGCATCCAGGGCATCTATTTTTTATCAGTTCATCCACTCCCTGGTCATTGACCATGGTCATGGCATTGCTAGCATCATGCTATTCGGTTTGAGCTTTTCTATATGATATGCAACATGCAACTTGCTATTAATATTATATTTTGGCTTAATGACTGCAAGCTAAATAAAATATTGATGAAGTGCAGTGCTTGGAAAACTGCAAGACCAATTCCTCACAATAACTTTTTAGTAGATCCTTAATTTAGAGTCCTTGTAGGGAGCATGATTGATTTAATCATTAAAGATGAAATATGTCATTTCTGCACCACAAACAGAACCGAATGGAATTGCAAAAATAATGGTAATTTCCAAACAAAAAAAAAAAAGTAATCCTGCTCCAACCACCAAATAAAGTTTAAAAATAAAGGATAAAAAAGAAAATGGAAAATTGAACAATTTATAATTTAACAAAGTGTTAGTTTTGATGGCACTATAGAAAGGACTGGTTTCTTAAGCACTCAGGCACTACAAAAATGCCCTGTTTTGAGAATACCAACCAGCCAGACATAGCAACACTGGCTCAACCAATGGCATAAGTGTGGGGTGTGGCTATCTGTTTACTGATCAATGGCAGTCATGAGGGAGTGATGAGGGAAATCTGTTTGAAAACATTTTTTTTTTTTTCTTTTTTTTTTTCTTCTTTTTTTGTGAGTGTACTAGTGGCACAAAAACTTTTACGTTTTTTCCCCATTAAAATGTTAAGCATAAAGAAAGGAATAGTACATTTATATATAAATTAGAGATGCACGCAATTTACTTGGCCAATTCGTTGTTGTTGTTTTTTTTTAAGCATTACCTGCCAATAACAATTTTGGCCAATTTCGATTTTCTTTCTATGAAAAAAAAATGAGGTCTTTTATGAATGGGTTTCTGAATCACTGACTCACTTGATTTGTTCAAAAATGTGGATTCATTCAGCAACAAAACACCACTGTGTTGCTCAGAGACACAACAGTTATGCTGTGGTTCTTGACTGAAATGTAAGTCACTTCATTTTTAATTTTTCTTTAGTCAAAATCATTGTCACATTTCAGTTGTGTTGATATTCGGCGGAAATGTCGTGCAATGTTGCTTACCTAAATCATATATTATATATCTTTTTTTTTTTTTTTACCGCACTATGCATCCATGAACTTCTATTTCATGCTGTTGCGCTCTTTTGTTTTGATATTTGCACGAGTCTCTATTTTACATACTCACTCAAGCCTCATCTGGCCTGGCACAAATACATTATTAGTCGCCGTAACTGTGACGTCAAAACGGACTGGCTTGAAAATGGCAGACTGACCGACCGGTCACTGGTTCAGGGCGATCATGCAAAAAACTGGCTAATTCCAGACCCTGGCCTGTCGATCGGTGCATCTCTAATATAAATATATGTTTATAAGTTCTTACACATAAATGAGATTAAGACTTTGAAAAATAAGTTTCCATAGACTAATCGCAGCACTTTTTGTTTAAGTGGAATGGGTCACTTTTGGGGGGACAACTTCTTGAGATCACATGGTCGTAGAAATAATACTTAATTTTCTCAGTAATGTCATTGGACACAACCGCTTATAGAATAAATAAATCACGGAATTAGTACACTTCAGTGACAAAACTTTTGCAGCAATGCTACATTCACACAAACATCAGCCGGCCAACATAAAATATTTAATATTTTATAAGTCTACATGTGCAGACTATTTATTTTTGTGCATCTGTAAATATAAATGATTTTTTCCAAGTTACATTACATTGTAGTTATCACTTTGGCAAACCAAACCCAAAATAAGAAAGTATACCCAAGTTAAATTTGACCTTACAGAAATTCAACATAAATAGTTGTAAACGAGTTTGCACCTGATGTGCAATTATGTGACAGGTAAACCATGTTGCATATTAAATATAAACAGTCCAAATTCAGCATCACAAAATACATATAAACAATACATTCATTACAATAAAATGTATATTAAAGTTACAAATATTCTCTAGACAAACCATTGTTTTTTCCAAAGTAAGCGTGAAAACTCACCCAATGTTTTGATCAGTCAGTAGGTCTTCCAACCGGTATCTCCAAAAATTCGTTACTACGACGGTCTCTCTTTCCTATTGTATAAGTTTAAAAACAACACATCAGCAAATGCGGATTCTGTTGGTAACGTCTTTATCGTCACGCAACGGAATCACATACAGTCATACAGATAACTGCACAAGGTGACTGACTGTAGGCTACAGTGAGAGCGACAGCAACTCTACGGTGTAGTTTGCTTGGTGATTCGCGCTCTCTTCTCCTCTCCCACGGTACAACAACAGGGGGAGGAGACATGCGTTTCGCGGGACAGCAGGAGAATCGAAAATTAAGCACCTCCTACCAGTAACAACGTTTTCAGAGGAGCGTGTTCACGGTGTTGAATCAAAATGTCCGTTAATAAATTCGACGTTGTTTCTAAAACCCATCAGCAGTGATTAAAGTCAGACTTGGTTAGCCACCGGTTTAGACGTGTTGTCCTTCATCAGATGATTTATTTGGGTTTAATATAGTGTATCAGTCAGTGATCAACAATTAATTGTTTAGCTGTGTTTTTTATTTATTTATTTACTAGTATATGTGTCTAACATTACAGAGCCTTTCAACAACCAAGCTCGAGTTTATGTTTTAATCGTTCAAAAACCTTGACATTCATGTCCTCAGTTTTAAATCCTTTCTAAATATAAATGAGAGTTGCCATGACGCACCAAAACTCATAATGCCTTTCATAAACGTTGTCATATGAAAAACAAGTATACTGATTTAGTCTTGAATGTGCTAATAAGTAGTTTTAGGTTCATTTCGAATCGGACATGAACATATTTTGTGAGTTACCTCAGTGAGTCACGCTCGGATTGATCCATACGTGTTTTTGATTCAGAACCGGTTCATGGGAGACATTCGTTCGCCAATCGGACTACCTTCGTTGTTTAGTTTATTTTTAAAAAACCTACTCAGAACCGAGTACTGATCATGCTGTATGTTTCGCTTTGTATATTCTGCAAGGGTGACAGCTGAATAGTAGATTAGTCCATGTTTGGGAACCTTGAAAGGAACAGAACATCGTGAGAGCTTAAATTGCTCGATTTTTTTTTTTTTACTTATGCTCTTTATTTTGTCAAAGAGCTCCTAAATATTAAGGATGAAGGATGAATATTGTGATGGAGGGGGAAGGAGACTTATAAAGGGGGGGATGGGGCTTTGACCCGTGGGAGGATTTTTGCCTGCCCATATGCAGGCTTATATTGTTTTCAGATCTCTCTTTTTTTCTTTTTTTTTTTTTTTTTTTTTTTGTTTAACCAACAAAAACGTTAGTAAGGCTAAAAAAATAAAGCCTTGATTTTTAAATGCACATAAGTCCACACAAATAATACATTTTATGTTATGTTATCAAAATGAATAATGTATTTTAAATTGAATCACATGTAAACTTATTTTTCATTTTTTGGATAGCAAACAAATCCACTGAAAATTGCGATCACTACATACTGAGCTAGGCTTTGTTCTCGTGAAGGTCAGCCATTTTGTTGTCATGACTTGCAGCATGTGGATTTCTCAGTTTGAAATGTCTACTATCTGCAGTACCGCATGCAAACTGTTGGGGAGCTCACAAAGATGAGAAGCGTTTTGTGTAACCAAAATATGATAAACTTCACTTGATAGGGTCTATATTTGCATACACAAAGTCACCATAATTAAACATTATTATGTTAGTCAATTCCTAAATGAGTTCCATCTAATCCTAAGAAAGAAACCAGTTCTTCCCCTCCACCTAAAGCTCTAAACAGTTCAAGTTGGATTCCACTGGAACTTATATTCAAGTTATATAGAGTAAAATGTGGTCTGAATGATCTCTACATTATTAGGCTACACTAGACTACTAGACTAACCTAACCAACACTCACTAACACAAGTACTTCTCTCAGATAACAGAGCAGGGAGCGCATTTGGCTCCGCCTCCTTTTCAAGCCAGCCACAAAGACCATGAAACGACACGCGGAGAGACAAAGACGACGGTATTACTGTATCGTCTAAAAAGCCACGATTAAAAACGTCGTCCAAACGGGAATCAGCTTTAAATCTGTTACCTCAGTGCCAGAGTTTGTTAAAATGTCACTAAGGCGGGTTTTACACAGAACACACTCTAGGACAAATAGCTCTGGTAGAAGATAAATGAGGATAAGAGGAGTTTGAAGGATTCATATAAATAGAGTGTGAATACACTTAAAAAGGGGTTTCGTTCCGTCAAAGCCAAGCTACATCGTTTGAAATACGCTGGCAGGCAGACATTTGACAGAATTCGGATGGACTAGTAAAACGCTGTGTGAACCGAGTAGACTGGACGAATGTGTTGTGACGATTCAGAATCGCGCCTCTCACTGGACTCTGTGAATACTAGCTCCATTTAGTCTTTAGTCGTACAGCTCCCTCTACAGGCAAAATGTGGGAAATGCCGAGATGATAGTTTCAGTTTCTGTAAAACTGAAACTAGTAATTGCTGAGCTGTTAGAAAATGCATCTGGTTATCCGTGTTGTGTTTGGACCCGAGAAAAAGTCAAGGCAATTATGGCAAACATGTTTATTAAATTAAACCATAAGTATCATAATAAATAAAACATAAATACAATATAAATAATGTCTCATAATTATTGTTCGGAGGTGTTTTATTATTCCACACCAGCATTAATTAAATATGATATGAAAACATGAATGATTGGTGAACTGATTTAGGATCAGTACCAGTTTTTGAACAGTATGATTTTTAATGTTTTTAAATAAGTCTCTTCTGCTCACCAAGCCTGCATTTATATACAGCATACAGCAAAAGCAGTAATATTGTAAAATATTTTAAAATGTAATTTATTTGAGTCTTCAGAGTCACATGATCCTTAAATCATTCTAATATGCTGATTTGCTGTTCAGAAACATTTTTTATTGTTGTTATCAATATTTAAAACAGTAAACAGTCTATTTTTCAAGATTCTTTGATTAAAAGAAAGATCCAAAGATCAGTTTTTAACTGAAATAAAAAGCTTTTGTAGCATTATACACTATACCATTCAAAAGCTTGGAGTAAGTATATTTTTTTGGAAAAGAAATTATACAAATTAATAGTTTTATTAATAAGGATGCTTTAAATTGATCAAAAGTGACGATAGTGACATTTCTAATGTTACAAAAGACTTCTATTTCAGATAAATGCTGTTCTTCTGAACTTTATATTCATAAAGAATCCTGGACAAATTCTACTCTACTCTACTCGACAACACCAAATCAGAATATTAGAATGATTTCTGAAGGATCTGGAGTAATGCTAAAAATTCAGCTTTGAAATCACAGGAATAAATTACATTTTAAAATATATTCAAATAGAAAACAGTTATTTTAAATAGTAAAATATTCTACATTTTCCTGTTTTTGCTGTACTTTGGATCAAATAAATGCATGCTTAGTGAGCAGAAGAGACTTAGAAAGAAAACATACAAAAAAACTTTTGACTGATAGTGTATTTGTAGACTTCCTAGGTACATAATGTATAAATCTGTGATATTGTGAGATGTAATGCAGAGGTAATTACACATATACACACAATTGGAAATATTGGCACACGTGGGAAATGAAAATAAAAATTCCATCACGTAAGAAGACATAAATCACTATCACCATATGCAAAATGTTGAGAAAGCTGTTTTATACTCATTCACACAAACATGGGGTGTCCATACAAAAAACCTCAAAACTACAACTCTTGATTTGTTAAAGGCACTGATCGTTTTAATCAGTGTTCTTTCAGCTTCTTCCTGACATTTAATTGGCTGCTGGCAAGCTATTTAAACACATTAGCCACTTTAATTCCTGGCTTGTGTAAAACGGTTCGGAATGATCTGTAGGAATTTCACTTCAGTGGTCACTTTAGAGTCTTGTTTTGGCAGAGTTACACTGCAAAGGTAAAAAGTTAGTGCTTAGAGAAACACTGCTACACCCGTATAGGGCCAAAGAGATGAAATACTTATTAAAACACTTGCATTTAGTAGGCGTACTCATAACTTGAGTATGTTTAATGGGCATAGGTACTAAAAGTGTGCTAAATGTTTTAATAAATAAGGCCCACTGAGCTGCAGAAAGCAGTGGCAGTGCAATCTCCCGTCTTACAATAGAAAACTGCTCAAATGTGACCCAAGACCACAAGGCCAGTAATAAGGATACATTTTTTTATAATAAAATAAATAAGCTTTCCACTGATAGGATTGGACAATATTTGGCCGAGATACAGCTGATTAAATGGACTCTGAGGGTGCAAAAGAATCTCTATACTGAGGAAATCACCTTTAAAGTTGTCCTTAGCCATGCATATTACTAATTAAAAATTAAGTTTTGATATATTTACGGTAAGAAATATACAAAATATCTTCATGGAACATGGTTTTTATTTAGTATCCTTATGATTTTTGGCATAAAAGAACATTTTTGATCCATACAGTGTATTGTTGGCAATTGTTACAAATATACCCGTTCTACTTACGACTGGTTTTGTGGTCCAGGGTCAAATGTGTCTAACAGAGGTTCCAAGTGATATGCCAACACTTGGCAATTTCCATTTACAAATTCTTGTGCACAAGGCTATTTGCCATCATATTAGACCTGAACAAGATTATCACAAGCAAACTCGCTCACTCAAGTCAGCAGAGTAAGCAACTAGGGAAGGCTTTTTCTAATTTCCAAAGGTTGTGACAAGTTGATGACAATTCCACAAAGGGTTAAAAGGAGTATAAAGACAAAACCTCCACAGCGATGAAATCTTCTGAGCATGCACAGCTGAATTATTACAAGATGAATCTTCGTCTCCTCTCGCATCCTTACTATGCCGCTCATTTGTTTCCTCACAGGTTGCTTTCTTGTGTGTCTTGGCCAGAGGAGGAGATGGGATGTAAACCTCCATTATCGTTGAGCCTTTTGGCACGGTACGTCTCGTAGTGGATGTTATGAGTGACCTCCTTTAGGTCCTGGAGGTGAGACCTGAGTATACAATAACATTATTATTTGTGTCACTGGTATAGAGGAATAGATCACCCAAAAATGAAAATTCCTTTAAGACCTTTGTTTATCTTCGAAACACAAATTAAGATATTTTTTGATGCAATCCAAGAGCTTTCTGACACAGCTACCATGTTCAAGGCCCAGAAAGGTAGTAAGGACATACAAAATAATGACTTCCACTGAAATCGCATGGTTTATTTTAACATTTGAATGTCCTTATTACCTTTCTTGGCCTTGAACATGTCAGTTGTGTCAGAAAGCTCTCAGATTTCATCAAAAATATCTTCATTTGTGTTCCAAAGATAAACGAAGGTCTTGCTAGTTTGGAACGACATGAGGATAAGAAATGACAGAATTTTCATTTTTGGGTGAACTGTCCCTTTAAGAGAGCAATAAACATTGATACATATGTGAAAAAATATAAACAAATGGCTGAATAAATATATTTATTTAGACTACCGTTCAAACATTTGAGGACAGTAAGATTTCTAAATGTTTTTAAAAGAAGTGTCTTATGCTCATCAAGGGTGCATTTATTGGTTAAAATATACAGTAAAAAAAGTAATATGGTGGATTGTTTTTCTTGTATTATAGATTTTAAAATTCAGTTTATTCCTGTGATGCAAAGCTGAATTTTCTGCATCATTACTTTAGTCTTCAGATCATTCAAAATCATTTTAATATGCTGATTTGATGCTTAAGAAACATTTTACAACAGTTATGCTGCTTAATATTGTTTGTTGTAAACATGTTTTCAGGATAATTAGAAACAACAGCATTTATTTGAAATATTTTGTAACATTATAATGTTTTTACTGTCATTGTCCTTGCTGAATAAAATTACTCTTTTAAAAAAATCTTACTGACTCCAAACTTTTGAATAGTAGTGAATACAATAATATTAAGATTAGTATATCAAATAAAGTTTCATACATCACCTAATCATGAAATCACGAAGTAAGGAGAATTCGCAGTGATTTGAGTTTTCAACTACAGGGATTACAAAAAGTTTTTGTCAGAACAACACAATATACCATCCACAAGTACAATACACAAGGTTTATTGTAAAATAGGTCATTCTTTATACACAGTAGCTCAAAGATACCCTGAAACTGACATTAGTCCCTTTCACACATACAGTCTTTAAGAGATCATGTGTGAAAAGGACCTTTTCACAACTACCAGTAAATTCATTCTGGCAATTCACTGGTATAAGAAGTTGCAACATTACCAATAAATTACCGATAATATGCTCTGAGTGAATACAGAAAAAGATTATCATGTGAGCACGTACAAATTCAGAACACGCTGATGTAAGATGTCTGCTCATAATATTCTGACACAGATGATGCATTTGCTCTGTGCTGTGTAATTTGTTTAGTAGCTGTCTAATATACAATATCTCTAGACCAAAAGCAGCTGCATGAATGTGAATGTTTGACACAAAAATGAAAACATCAACAAAAACACTGACCGCCTCCATGTTTACAAACGATGTCACAGATTTACCCGTATTTTGAAATTGATGTGTGAATGGTTCTTTACCGGGAAAACGGAACATCATTGCCTGTGTGAACATTGCGTTTTTGTATTTACCAGTAAAGTTGTCCGGGAAATTTTACAGTATTACAATTTACTGGTATTACTGTGTTATTACAAGGTAAACAAGGTTAAATTGTTAAAGCTGCCTTAAGTACATACTAACATGCAGAAAACATGTTTGTTTTTGTAAAATTTTGCGATTTAATTTATTATGAAATGTCAAAAGGTGACAGATAGCAGATAAAAAAACTGGAGAACACATCATCAGTTTGATAAAGTGAGTCAAACGCCTTATATTCACATATTTGTATTATTTTGTCCAAACATGCATGTAAACCCAAAGCATAATCCTCTTGGAAGCTATTTCAGTCCATGTTTTAAATGCAACGTAAGATGATTTTCTGCAAGTACAGAAAATGCACTGAATATAGAAAATGAACCAAATATTATAGATTTGTTAGCCATCTGCAGAAAGTTCTGAAATCAGTTTCAATAACTCCACCGATCGATTTTGCTAAAGCCAGTTTTGAGGACCCCTGATGTAAAACAACATAAATAAATATTTTAATCAGTCTTGACACAGTGAAACAAACAGATTACTTTTTTAAAATTCCATAAAAACATGTAAAATATCAAAGCAAACACTTCTGCCCACTCACCCTCCACCACTCCCCAGGGTGTCTTCCTGCCCAAAACTCGTTTGCCATTGACCTGGTATTCTTTGTCACTTCCCACCACGGCAAAAGGCATTGCCTCCTATAATGAACAGATTTAATGGGACAAACTTAATATGAAACCACATGGGATGAAAGATGAGATAAGAGCGATAGAAAGAGAAGTTCCCCTTACCCTGATCTTATCATTATCACTCTTATCCTCCATGTCTTCATCAAACTCTTTCTGTGGATAACACTCAATCCCACACGCTTCTAGCTCCTTCCTCACCTACAAGGGATTACGGTGAACTGTAATTAATGGATTTTGAATCACCATGTGAATCTGTCTTTCATTCTTACCCTCTGTTTAAATTCAATTTTCTCATCAAGAGTGAGTGTGTCTGACTTGGCAATGACAGGAATGATGTTGACCACACGACTCAGATGTTTCATGAACTCAACATCCAACTGGCGAAGCCTGAGAAAAGGGAGAGAGATATAATTAATAGACCGATTTTATTAGAGGCACACTGGCCTTTCTGAGGTTCACAGTTTGCCTAATGCAGCTCAGTCAAGCATTGCTGGCTGAATCAGGAGCACTCATGCACACAGTCTTAAATCAACACAGCGGCTTGTCTTAAGGCTGCAATACACTACATGACTTTTGTCTAGATTTTCAGTTTGGACAAGCTTGGACAACTTTAATACATGCTGATAGAATTTGGTACTGGTGTGGTAAATGAGCTAAGTAAAATGTTACTATATAATTCAAACTCACGAGTGTCCAGTTGGAGATATGAAGTACAAGCAGCAGTGTACTCTGGTATCAGGAATGCGTTTCTTGCGAGCAATGTTGACTTCTTCCTTCAAAAATTTCTCATATTGTTCATTAATATATTTGGATATGGGCTCCCAGCTAGGAACACAAAGTGAAAAAAATTAACATCAACTGAAAAACCTAACTAAACCAAACAGTTTACCAGTCAAAAGTCTCTTCTGCTCAACCAACCAGCATTTATTTGATCGAAAGTACAGCAAAAACAGTACAAATTAGAAATATTTTTACTATTTAAAATAGCTGTTTTCTATTTGAATATATTTTAAAATGTAATTTACTCCTGTGACTCCAGTCACATGATCCTTTAGAAATCATTCTAATATTTTGAATTGCTGCTCAAAAAAAATATTATTATGTTGCTGAGTAGTATATATTTTTTTTCAGGTTTCTTTGATGAATAGAAAGTTTAGAAGAACAGTATTTACCTGAAATCTTTTGTAACATTACAAATGTCTTTATCATCACTTTTGATCAATTTAAAGCATCCTTGCTAAATAAAAGTATTAATTTCCATAATTACATTCCTTGAGCAGCAAATCATGATATTAGAATTTCTGCAGGGTCATGTGACACTGAAGACTGGAATAATGATGCTGAAAATGTAGCTTTGATCACAGGAATAAATTACATTTTAAAATTTATTCAAACAGAAAGCAGTTATATTAAATAGTAAAAATATTTCATAATATTACTGCTTTTGCTGTTTGTGGGACCAAACAAATGCAGGCTTGGTGAGCAGAAGAGTCTTATTTAAAAAAAAAACACTAAAAATCTTAGTGTTCAAAACTGGTAGTGTAGTTCATTCAGAGTTTGAAACAGCTTGAGTGAACGTTCTAGGAAAGTCTTCTTGACACGAGTTAAAACACATACATACTGGAGAGTTTATTTTTTAGTAGAATTTGATGTACTTCTACTTGGAAGCAAGCAACACTGATACTGTTATTTTTAATACTATAAAGCTGTTTGCTTTAAAGCTATCTATTGTATAAGCACTACATAAATAAACATGACGTGACTTGACTGGAGTGCCCAAGTGCAGAGCTATTGCAAACATATCCACATCGCTATGATTAGATCAACTTCTGTTTCTTAATGTTGTCATTTTTGTTGTGTGTATATTTTGCTATTGAGAGAAAAGCACCCAGCACAAACTGACATATTCATCTAAATGCCTCTCTCAGCAGCATGGGTGGCATTGGGATAATAGAAAAGAAAAACACTGCGTCCCTTTAACTGAGATCCTTGGATGTGATCACTGAGGGCGAGCTGCCAAACCACACACATTTGGCATCCCTACCAGCAATCTGATTCTTGTCTGTGCGAATTAAGTGCAAATCTGGAAGTCAAAACACTGCCCCTCACACTTGGAACACGGTTTTGATGCCAGTTAGTAGCAGCCGAAATTAAGTATCTAACTGACCCCATTTATTTCAGCTGACACAAATGCATGTCCTCAGTTTCCCTCAGTGATGCAGGATGCAGTGGCATTTTGGATCATTCGCAAAAATGAAATCGGTTAAAAATAGCAGCCAGTCCTCTGGCTTTCACAGAGAAATCACACAGTACTCACCAATTTTCATTGTTGATTTGGTCTCCAAAACCTGGTGTGTCAACGACTGTTAACTTCATCTTCACTCCTCCTTCCTCAATCACTAAAATGCAAAATCAGTATTTATCACAATTATGAATGCAGCATTACAGAGAACAGTGATTGTTTCTGTGACAGGATACAGTGATTCATTCTCATAAGATAACACCACTTTTGGTCCAGTGTTGTGTGAACATCCATGACTTTCATTATATGGACAAAACAGTTGAAACATACTTAAAGGGACAGTTCACCAAAAAAATGAAAATTCTGTCATCATTTACATTCACGTCATTCCAAACCATAAGATTTTGGTAATATTTAAGAAATTTGAAATAATTTGAAAATGGATAAAAAATAAATGTGTAAATAAACATACTTTACATGACAAAGTATTTTTCACAAATAAATAAATATTTAATAAAAATAAACACTGTAACCATCTGGGTACTCTGGGAAGTTTGTATGCATTGGGAATAAAGCCAAGGTACCAATCATTTTACATACAGCACAGAGCACATAGTGAAAATGACAGTGGGCAAATGCTAAATGCCCTATGAAATCCATTTTATTTTTTCCCAAATTCCGTTTTATTTTTTTCCAAATTCCATTTTTTCCTTTTTTTTTTCATTTTAATTTTTCTGGACTCCTTTTTAATGGTTAAATAAAATCTTATTAATCAAAAATCTTCTTATTAAAATCATGAAACTTATACAATTTAACATAAATTTATTAAAGGTTTAACGAAAATAACATGTTTATGGCTCTATTAAATATTGTATTTTATTGTTACCAAATTCTGGTTTTAGCATGTTTAATTATTTGAATGTATAACAATTTTTATTTATTCTTACAATAGCCTTGTGAATTTTTATTCACTCAGAAATTCTCTGGTGTATTTATATTAACAAAATGTATGTATTTCTTTTAATTAATGAAAATTAAATTTTATTTTTGGCAAGTAAAGGGGATTTACTATTAAAACAAAACATGAAAGAAATATTGTGTAATTATTTCTTTAAAATAGAAAGTTTAATAATTTTTCAACAGTAGTAGTACATTGTAAATAAAAATACATTTCTGTCATCTTTAAGATTGGATACAGCTGCGGCTGGAAGCTAACAATAAATTTTACTCAAATGGAACGGTCAAAATGCGAATGAAGTGACTCTCAGAGCCATTCTGGAGATGTTGTTTATGTATTTATGTCCTCATTTATTGAGACGCCAGATGCTGAAATCACCACGAGCACCACACATGCGTCAGTATGTGTAACGTTAGTAAACAAAACCGCGCATCTGGGCCATTCATAAACACAGAGACACACGGATTCATATTTAAATAGTCTTTTTGTGGCTTAATATTTACACATATTTAATTTAATTTGATGACATACTTTTGATTAATTCTTCCAAACTTTGACAAATTTCATGACATTCTGTGTTAAATAATACATTCCGTTTTTATGACTGGATTCCGCGATTCCGTCCGTGTTTTCTGCATTGCGGAAATCATAGGGTCCTAGCAAATGCATAAAGCGCAGCATAATTTAAAATCACGGGTTTAGTCAAAGATTGTTGATTGCACATCTTCCGGTAATTTGACGGCAAAATACAATCGAGGATTTTTAAAATCAAGTACTCAATGTGAATCAAGGAATCGTGACAGCCCTAAACCAGATGTGTCAAACCGGACATATTGCTGATTGGCTGATCTACTTGCATTTTTGCAATGACTTTGAATTAAATTTGCTTTTGGTGTGCACACACCTTTATGAGTTTTGAACAACATTAGGTTAAATAATATGTGAGAATATGTCAGAATTTTATTTTTTGGGGGGAACTGTCTCTTTAAGTGTATCTTCTTCTGTGCAGAAGAAAGAAAGTCATACAGGTTTGGAACAAAATGAAGGTGAGTAAATGAT
The DNA here is from genome assembly GCA_033026305.1 of Cirrhinus molitorella. Classification (NCBI taxonomy): domain Eukaryota; kingdom Metazoa; phylum Chordata; class Actinopteri; order Cypriniformes; family Cyprinidae; genus Cirrhinus; species Cirrhinus molitorella. The sequence continues at coordinate 33,025,391 of CM065120.1, forward strand.
AACAAAGCTGTAATTTTTGAAGTAACTATTCCTTTAAATCAGATATGTTTATCCTGACACAACATCATGATGATTTCAAATATTTCCCCCTGACACCTGTTTCACACCTATATTTGAAACACCATCAGAACAAGGTCTACAAGAAATAATACCTAGCCTATTTCTCAACACCATTTGGATACATATGATATAATTTAGTTGGCCAGCTGTTCACTTATCTATAGGGGGTTCTCCTAACTTGCCCTGGGCACAACACATGCCAGTCTAGACACATCTTACTCACAAGCACATATGCCACTATGCTACAGGCCCTGGTGTATTGATTACATCAGCCGACACTAAATGAGGCTTTCTTAATTAGCCCATGATGTCTATTTCTGTCCAGTAAAAGGTCTGCCTTTTAGCAACCAGCGCTTAAAAGCTTTGCTTGAATGAGAAATGGACGCTGTTGTGAATCCTAAATGTTTAGAAGTCACATGATCAATATGCTCTTACCATGAGACACAGATTTAATCTCAACAGTCTTTGGGATCTTCTCATCACGACTCCAGCCTGTGCTCCTCCTGCTCACTTGTGACTTAAAGAGCGTATTCACTAAAGTGGACTTTCCAAGTCCACTCTGACCTGGAGATAGAAAGAGAGAAAAGTAGGGAAAAAACAGTAAGAAAACTAAAACAGCAAAATGTAAATGTGAACAAACTGCTCTCCCACCTACCAACCACCATGATGTTGAAATCAAAGCCTGTCTTCATGGTCTTCTTCCGCATCTGCTCGATGATGGTGTCTATTCCGATGTATCCGAGCAATGCAGATCCTCGACCTGACCCTTGACCTTCACCCCCTGTTCCTTGGGGTGAAGGCACAAAGGGGACGCTAGAAGGCGGCACCACATGAGAGGGCTTAGCTGGGACAGCAGGTTTAGGTCTCACTTCAGGGGGCACAATTTCTGACATGTCTGTGTGAAAGAGGAAATGATAAACAATCAATACATTTAATCAGATAGATGTTTTTGACTATAAATAACACACCGTGTAGCCTTTAAATCTAGTAAACTGTGCACAGTTTTTGCTGTGATCATATATATAAGGAAAATGTTTTATTATTTTTATTGTGATGACAACTTAGCTAATTTTTCTTTTATTTTGTGTTGTGAAGCAGCATATCTATGACTCTGACCCTGGACCACAAAACCAGTCTTAAGTAGCAGAGGTAGATTTGTAGCAATAAACAGAAATACATTGTATCGGTCATAATTATGAATTTTTCTTTTATGCCAAAAATCATTACGATACTAAGTAAAGATCATGTTCCATGAATATATTTTGTAAATCTTGTACCGTAAATATATCAAAACTTAATTTTTGATTAGTAATATGCATTGCTAAAAACTTAATTTGGACAACTTTAAAGGCTATTTTCACAATATTTTGATTTTTTTTGCACCCTCAGACATCAGATTTCGTATAGTTGTATACCTGCCAAATATTGCCCTGTCCTAACAAACCATACATCAATGAAAAGTTTCTTTATTCTGCTTTCAGATGATGTATAAATTACTGGCTTATGACTGGTTTTGTGGTCTAGGGACACATATAAGTCTACTGTTACTATAGATGCCAATGGCTACCGTCAATTGTTTGTTTACCAACATTCTTCAAAACATCTTCTTTTGTATTTAGCACAAGAAAGAAACTCACGCAGGTTTGAAAGTGAATGGTGAGTACATGATGATGAAATTTGCATTTTTAAGTTAACTGTCTCTTTATTTCACATTTCTTTTTGCCTAGAGGACCACAAAAGTAAACAGTGGCACAGCTTACCCCTTTAGCCTGCTCTTTTGCATGTACAATATGTTGTTGTTTAAAAACAACAGGATTAGCTGAGGAAAAACTATTAAGATTAGACATGAGTGGATAATTTGTCTTACAAATGTATGCTGTTATGATCTAGTGCCCCTATTTCCCAGCCTAGTCCACTTTAAATGCTCCACTGAGTTGTCGGCCTATATTACCACCATATGCCACCCAAAATAAGCAACAAATAATGAATTATTACAGAAGCCACTCAACAAATCTCTTTATCGGATTAATCACCCACGGCTGGACCTTTCCCACGCACCAAGACGCCTTTTAAACCGCAAAACATAACATGAGAGGTTTCCTTCACGAGCGACAATGATGTGCGTCTTTCATTTAGAGAATAATATTAGTATTATTAGTTGTTTCAAAGGGCGGGAAACCAAACGTAAGCATATTCCCCTGAATATACACATTACCTCCCGTTTTGTTCTATTGATTCACGTTTTACCTCAGAAGGATTCGTATGATAACCAATCTTCCTACTTACCGATTCGTGTTTTTGTAGCGGTCGCAGGATACGTTTTATTTTTCGTCCTTTTTCTGCCTCTCGCTGTTTTACAGTCTCTTGAAGTAAAAGTAGGCTAAGGCAGTAGTTGAACAGACGTTAGGGAATGATAATGTGCTCAGGTACCTCTCTCCTCGCTCCCTCTTTCTTTCACCCCGTCTCTCGCCTTTCTATTCGCAGCTCGATGCACCTCATTCCTTCCTCCACCCTTTTTTTCGTTACCAAGGAAACTAACGGGAGACTGGGTGATGCAGCGCGCATGCGCAGTGCACGGGACGAGCTGAAATTAGGCATTGGGGTAGCTAGGTGATTGTTGGCGCCCTGCTATTTCGATTTTAGCCGTTTGGCTATGTTTGTTTTGGTAGGCTACATTTGTGCGGATATTTATATTAAACGTTGCTATGCATGTTGTATGACACAGGTGCTATTACTGTGGCTGATGATTACGTTAGCCTACAGGACTGGTAACTAGTGTAAAACAACGCGACATTTCGATTCAAAACTAATATATAATTTCTTAAATACAATGTTTATGGAGCAAACTCATTTAGAAAGAAACAATAAACATCAACTGACATCTATCCCGTTCTGCTGACGTCATCAAGTCCTCTTAATTTCAACCACCTTGTTTCATCTGACATTTTGTCCTCATTGAATATCCTGAAATACATCGTGTTATGCAAATAAAGTCGGTTAAATATTAACTTAAAGTTATAATACCACATACAAAAAATATATATATATTAATTACCTATTACGCATTTTATATCATCCAAACTACTCACACTTAACGGCTTTGTAGTCCCGCGATTGTCTGTCTCATGCGTAGGCTACTGTTCACACGTGAAGTGTTTGTGGCATTTACAGTGGCCACTGAAGTGCCGTTGAGCCTCAGTCTGTGTTTTACCTCATAACCGGGTTATCTCACTGTATTTAGACAGGCCTGTGCTTGATGATAAGGCGGAGTCCTTATTTTGCACGCTCACCATTTACATTTTGTCCTATGTCATCCATATAGTGGCTTGTATTAACCAAACACTAGTGTTCAGATCTCTGGATAAGCCTATATATTGAGTACTTTTTAAAACACTACCACAAGCTATTTTTACTTATGTGTCATAACTTTTCCCTTGAAATTCAGTGTAACTGACAATTAGAAATCTAGAGATCTAGGCTAGTAGCAGATTCCATATGAAAATGGAAGTGGCGCTCACTTGTGCCAGTAAGGTCAATGCAGTTCAGTTGCTAAGGTGTTCTGAAAGGTATTTAGCACTATGCTATATTATTTTATGTTATTTTTAACACATTGCTCTTCATTTTTGGGTGTTCTGAGTGATATTTATCTCATTGGCATGTAGTTGCTGAAGTGTTCTGAGTGATTTTTTGCACAATACTGTACTGCTATGTAGTCGCTAAGGAATCATAAATGTGACTTTAAGCATGTTGCTAGGGCAAGTGATTTGCAGCAAATTGTTATGTTGCTAAAGTGTTTGGTGTCATTTTTAAGTTCCTAAGGTGATGTTTAGCATGTTGCTCTGTTGTTTTTAGCATAGTATGCAGTTTCTAGGGTGTTCTAAGTGATTTGATGTTGTTATGTGGTTACTATGATGTTCTGATTCAGTTTACCATGTTAAGTGGTTGCTAAGGCGTGATTTTTAGCACATTGCTATGCAGTGGCTAAAGTATTTTGAGTTATTTGTAGTATATTGCTATTCGTTTTCTTATGTGTTCTGAGTGATTTTTTAGCTCATTGCTATGTTGCTATAGAGTTATTTATTTTTAGCAAATTTGATGTAGTTGCAAAAGTGTTCTGGGTGATTCTCATGTTGCTAACATTTGCTAAAGAGCTCAGATATTTTTAGCACTTTGTTGTATGGTTATTGTGTTCTAAGTGATTTGTAGCACATTGATATGTAGTTGCTAAAGTCTTCTGAGTGATTTTTAGCATGTTGCTAAAGTGTTTGATGTAATTTTTAAGTTCAGCTAAGTTTTAAGTTAAGGTGATTTTTTGTTTGTTTGTTTGTTGGTTTTAGCACATTATGCCATTTCTAGGGTGTTCTGAGAGATTCTACCACACTGTTTTGTGGTTACTATGGTTACTATGAGGTTTTGATTCATTTTAACATGTTAAGTGGTTGCTAAGCTGTTCTGGGTGATTTTTAGCATGTTGCTAAGTGTTTGGTGTCTTTTTCAAGTTCTTTTTCATTTGTGATTTTTAGCTTGTTGCTCTGTTTTTTTAGCACATTAGGGGAGAGTACACTTTTAGTGTCATGTGACCATATATTTTGGAATCGCACAATTTTTTTTTTTGCCAAACTGTGAAAACTGAAACACATGGGAGGAGTGGAAGGCCATTTACTTTAAAAACAGATTTTGTCTTGTCAAAGTAAAATTTAGCGTAACAGATGTAATGCATCAAAGCAAATTTATTCAGGACTAAAAATATTTATGATGTAGATTTAGCAACATATACAAACCATGCAAATCATTTAGCTAAATATTAGCCTGAATTGGTAAGCTAGCTAGTTTTTTTCCAAAATGCCAGCTATAGGGCAAAGTGAGACAAATGCTGTGGGGTTGAGCCAGCCAAAACCACCATAAGGCAAAACTCTGGAATTTTATATAAACTGGAATTTTAATGTGATATTATTAACTGGTTTAGTTTATCATATAGATAGATAGATAGATAGATAGATAGTAGGGCTGCACGATTAATCGAAGGCGATGGGCATGCGCATGTTGTCAGTGAAGCCGGTTGTGTAATCAGCAGTAAATCTCCAGCACCTGTGTTCAGGTGGAGCGGCATGTACTACACAGAGCTGTACACCACAGAAAAGATACGCTTATCCGCGCTCGTTATCGCAAACGATTTAATCCGGCGATTATGAAATCGAAAGAAATCGTTTGCGATAATGACAGCTGTTTGCGTAGCTTCTCAGTGAACTACAGCTCTGTGTAGACATGCTGCTACACCTGAAAGCATGTGAAAATATCACACATTTAATAACGTTTTGACTCCAAACTCACTTCATATTATAATATTTATATCAGTCGAGTGTTTGAAATAAACCTTTCTGTGAGATAGTACAGCTATTTACACAGAATAAAGCATGAATAGTATTCTAAGCAGTGATAAAGGCATTGCATTATTATATACTGCATTATAAGGAAAATTATAATGGGAAGAAGTCAGATAAACCATATTTTGTTGTAGTCGTGGGTTTATTAGTCACGTTGAATCAATGACAGCAGTTAAATCTTGTTTATTCAGCTGCAGCGATAGCACAGTTGCGTTTCTATTTCACTTCTTCTGGTGTATTTTGAGTTTCCGCGTGAGAATGAGAGCGCCCTCTGGCCTTCGGATGAAGATTTACTAAACGCAGAACAGTGCTTTTCTAAAAGAAACGCATGACAATCGCAGCTTTGGATTAATCCCGATTGCGATTTCACTTCGATTAATCGTGCAGCCCTAATAGATAGATAGATAGAACTGGATCATCAAAGGTCAGGATATCTGTGTTATTTAACATATCTGATTGGTCAGTGTCATATTCTGAGTTTGCATTTCACTGTTTTGATTCATTTTGATGAATACTGAATCCATAAATGGGAAAACAAAGTAACTAGCATTACTTATTTGAAAAAGTAAGATATTTTCTGAACCCAAGCCATGTCTATGAAACCGGGCCTAGAAGGACTAACTATGATTCTCACCCAAACATTAACCACTAATGACGAAGTTAAGGTCTTCTTCATACATGATACTTCACATTCCTGTTTATACACTAAATTTAAATATTGCTGCTATGTTTGTACAATGCATACTATTTAGGATGTCTCATGTCTTTAAGCAACTTTATATAGTCTTTTTAATGCATTTCCAGTCATTAATCTTTGCACCCACCTATAGGCACACATTCTTCAGGACAGGACTCTACGTCAGCTCCGCTCCTCATGTCTGCGACTACAGATGGCTGTAATGGTGGGGGGTCTTCTTGCTCTGTTAACTGCGAGGAGTCTATGTCTTGAAATCTGTCACAATCTGTAGAATGAAGCGTGTGTTTGGACTCTTGTTGTTGAGTGAATGGACACTGTGGCATCAATCCAGCCATGGAGCATTTCACTATTTCAGAATTTGCATGTCTGTTTGAGCTGTCCGAGAGGTCTGGGTGAATGGCTGAATCATGTTTCTCTCCAACAGATTTAGTTGGACAGTTAACAGCACACTTTTTATATAACCGCAAGCCTTTGTGTCTTCTTGCAAATATGTAATCTTCATGCAAGGTCGCTTCGCTTGAAGAGGATTTAGAAGAATCTGAATCTGAAAGGCATTTTGAATTGCTGACATCCCTTCTTGTATTCCCTGCTTGGTTTGAGAAAGATCTTCTCCATGCCTGAGGAGTTTTGAAGTATGTCGGTCTACTGTCAGATGTTCGTTTGATCACAGGTCTACAGATTCGGCTCAGCTGACCATATTCAGTAGATGATCTGTGACTCTTCAAAGGAAACTGGAAGCAGCTCATCTGGCTGCACTGATCTGATGTGTTACTGTGGTGGGATGTAACGACTGCGGTGTCTGTCTCGGAAGATGTGGACTGAGGCCTGATCTTTGGTTTAGACATTTGGTTGGCATTGGCACTGGTTTGATTCTGTTGGGAAGAGTACGAAGAGTTACAGTCCTCTGAAACTCTGTTTTGAAGCTCTGAGTTTGATGAAACCAGTTCACTGTATTCCTTTGGAGAACTTACATTGTCCAGTTCTTGAAAAATATATTTGTGGTTTGTGGTAGTTTTAGGTGATGAGATGGGATTTGTAAGTCCTGACTTTGTGGAGAACTGTCTTGTTCCTTCAGCTGGAACTTGTGGGTGGTTTTGAGGTTTCCCACTGCTCCTCTCACACATTATCTGCTTGGCTGCCCCTAACATTACCTTTGAAGGAATCGGCTGTTTTAATTTCTCAGGATGTTCATCACTCTGAAATTTTGGGTTCTTCTCTTCACAGCTTCCCTTCATCTTCTCCGGATTAGAAAACTGGGCACCAGAGTTTATAATCCTGCCTGTTTTAATCAATCCAAGCCGGATTCGAACTAGAGTAGGGTCCTGAGATTGGCGCTTCTTTTGATAGCCAGCTAAATTTTGTGGTCTGTATGGACTTTTTTCAACATGTCTGAGGTTTTTAGGGCTTAAGCTTTCAAGTGCTGAAGGCTTAGTAGGTACCCTGCAATAGATGTTCGAATTTTGCTTTAGTTTTTCCTGCTGTTGAGGTTTGAAGGGTTCTTGTTGTAGGCCAGTTTGCTTTTTGTGAGCCCTTGTGTTGGTTATGGGGATTGATCTTACACTTCTCTCAGCGAATGAAATGGGTGTAAATCTAGACATTTTGCCTTCTGCTGGCCATGTTTTACCACGCATATCAGCAGAATATAATGGTTTGTGTTCGTCAGTTGGTAGTACTCTAATTGTTGTCTCTAACTGAGCAATGGTCTTGACTGACTTCAGCTGTGGTGAATTTAGGGATGTATCCACTGTATTGACGATGCTGTAGCAATAAAAATGGAGAAGGTAGTATTAAGCAAGATGAATAAACTAACATTTTCACTAGCTGAATTTTCAGAAGTGTAAAATTTTGTAAAATTAAAGACATTAGCAATATGTAATATTAGGAAGTGAGATATGATAATGTAGTATATTGGGACAAGGGTTCTCAAACTGGCTTCTAAGTACCTCCAGGGGGCACAAGAGGTGCTCCATACAACTGATTAAATGTTTTTTTGGGGATTTAAAAGTTAACTGTAAAACTGTGTTTTGCAATGATATTAAATGTTAAAATGCTGTACGACTAAGTTTTAATTGAACTGAAAACGTTTCTCGTTAGGTTTATACACTACCAGTCAAAAGTTTTTGAATATTTTTAATGTTTGCAGTCTCTTCTGCTCACTAAGCCTGCATTTATTTGATCCAAAGTACAGCAAAAACAGTAAAATTTTGAAATACGTTTACTATTTAAAATAACTGTTTTCTATTTAAATACATTGTAAAATGTAATTTTATTCCTGTGATTTCAAAGCTGAATTTTTAGCATCATTACCCCAGTCACATGATCCTTCAGAAATCATTTTAATATTCTGATTTGTTGCTCAAAAACATTTATTATTTATTTATTTATTTTTATTTTTATTTTTTTATTATGTTGAAAACAGCTGAGTATATTTTTTTCAGGTTTCTTTGATAATTAGAAAGTTCCGAAGAACAGCATTTATCTGAAATAGAAATCTTTTGTAACATTATAAATGTCTTTATCATCCCTTTTAATCAATTTAAAATATTCTTGCTAATGTAGCTAATGTAGCTTTGATCACAGGAATTTTAAATTACATTTGAAAATATATTCAAATAGAAAACAGTTATTGTAAATATAGTAAAACTATTTCAAAATTGTACTGTTTTTGTTGTTCTTTGGATCAAATAAATGCAGGCTTAGTAAACAGAAGAGACTTCTTTAAAAACATAAAAAAAAAAATCTTTGATGTTCAAAAATGTTGACTGGTAGTGTATATTGAATATAGTGGGGAGAAAAATAAACACTCTCAACTTAACACAAGTAAATATTTTTCAGATAACTTTTAATTATTTGCTTTGGTCTTTTTTTATTATTATTACATTATCTATTATTGTGTATTAGTATTGAATTTGACAAAAAAAAACATGGCTTATATTTTTTTAAAAATCTTTAAAAACATCTCTACTCAGAGAAATGTACCTTTGTGGAAAAATCAGGTTCTCTTGTTCCAAGCTCTGCCCGGTCTGATTGAAGGAGGAAATATGGATGGGCTTTTTTAAGACAACAGATGGGGAAAGAGGTACAGGACAGGGAGACACTCTAGTGGGTGAGGTAGATGGGTCACATGTGGGACAGGGAGACAGACGAACAGGAGAGTAAGATGAAATAAAGTGAGAAGATGGACTGAGACGAGAAGGAGAAGTGGATAAAGGTGAGAGACGGGAGGGAGAAGAGCCTGCTGTAACGGGACACGGCGAGAGACGGGAAGGGGATGGAGAAGGAGGGATAAGACATGGAGAGAGTCTTGCTGAGGAAGAAGGTGAGTTGAGGGGAGATCCTGTAGGTAATGTGTTTCCAGTTAGATCTAGCTCCCGTGGGTTCATTGCACAGCCTAAAAGATTTAATAAAAAAAAGTTTGAGCATGCAACACAAAATAGTAAGTGGTTGAATTACAATTTCTCTGTAAAATTAAAAGAACCATGACTGAAAACAAGAGTAAAAATTGATTACAAGTAAGGGTGTCACGATAAATCGATTCTGCAATTTTCCGAATGCTTCACGATTCTCTGCAATCTATTCTGAGCTCTGGAACCGATTCTTAACAGCAGAGGGCACTCTAATTTAGTTTTTAAACGCACACTTAAACGCTCACGTTTGCCCATTCAAATGAGTAATTTAAAGGATTAGTTCACCAGTTCGAAGCAGAACTGCAGAACCATCCTAATGAACATACGACGAAGATCAAACGTAAATTACAAAAAAAAAAGGTAAAACAGCGTTGTAGGACGATTTTGAAGTTGAAGACGAAAACAAGATGGGAGTATTTTGACATACCCTAACTGTATTGACCCGGATTACAACAGACTACGCATGCGCATCGCAAAGACGAGACAAGACCAGCATTTGAGGTTAAAAAGTATATAAATTGTTAATTTGTTTTGAAAATAACCGATTGTTTTGCTAGGCAAGACTCTTCTTCATCGGCTGGGATCATTTAGAGCCATTTGAAGCTGGATTTAAACTACATTATGGAAGTTCAATCTTGGGGGCACCATAGAAGCCCATTATATGGAGAGAAATCCTGAAATGTTTACCTCAAAAAACAATTTCTTTATGACTCTAGAAAGACAGACATGAACATCTTGGATGACAAGGGGGTGAGTACATTATCTGTAAATTTTTGTTCTGAAAGTGAATTAATCCTTTAAGCGGTTCAATGTACTTGCCTAATGTAAATAGCCCACTGTGAACACTCTTGTAATTCACTCTTTTAAAACTTTATGAATAATTTCAAATGGTCTCTGTGTAAGGAACTGAAAGCAAAGTGTGTATGGCTGTTTCTAATGCACTCAGTGCCATCTGCAGTTAAAAGCTAATTTCAAAATCGATTTGAGAATCGCAAAAACGATACCCCTAATTCCAAGTCAAATATTTCACTGAATACACAGAAAACACAGTTTATTATTCTGCTAAGGCATGTAGTGAGTACATCAATATCTGAAAATGATATGTAATATGACTGACCTGTGATCCTGAGGTCTGTTTACTGGAAGAGAGAAGCGAGAGAATGAAGGGGGAAGAGTGCGTCAGGAAATGGTGGGAACTAGACTTACATTCCCTCCATTCTTCGCATCTGAAGCTCCACTGTCTCATTCACCCACTCTCTTCACATCACACTGGCTAAATGGCAGAATTTGTGAAACTCCAAAATTGAGTCAAAACATACAGAAGAGAAGCATTTCTTGACCAGTTTGTGTTTAATATAATAAAGTTTCCAAATATTTCCAAGAGGGGAAAACATGCTACAATTTATGATACAATTATCCACTTTATTGCAAATGCCATTATTTTATATGATTGTCCAAAGTATGATTACAAACAAGAGTTAACACCATTTTAACCCAAATTTAAAGGGACAGCTGCATTTTGTTGATGAAATTCGTGTGAATCTTGAAGTCACAGACCAAGTGATACAAATATAGGCACATGAAAACAACTACTAAAACTAATGAACTACTACAGGGCCTCAGATAAGAACACTAGCCCACAAATAACACAATATGAATAGTGCTTTTTATTATCTTGAGGACATTGCAAAAGTTATAACATCTGCAACAGATGATACAACTAAATATCTAGCTGGTCTTTTGAAATATGGCACTTTTTATTATCATTTGATGACTAAAGACAAATAGCATGCGGAGTAGATTTAGAGTTCCCTACTTTACTCTTTATTTCACACATACTGTATTTATCCCGGGATGTGGGTTTTCCAGATTTTTCAGGCATGTTCTAAAATGAAATGTGGAACATGACCGTCATGACCTGGAAACATTTCCACTTGTTTGTTCATTGTATGTAATGTGTTTTCACACAATACCCCCTTCACATAAAAGTCAAGGTTGTTCCTCCAGTTTGGCCAAATGTCACCAAAATTTACTCTTGACGCTGATTGTGTTGGAGGTTGTGTGGGAAGCATCACTGGATAGCTGTTTACTATTATACTATGATCCCATTAAAGCAGTGGTTCCAGTATAATAATTATGTTCTTGAATTTTTTTTATAAACAGAAACTAGGAAACAACCACAAACAATAGTTATTGAGGGGAGGGGCGGGGGGCGGGGGGCGGGGGGGGAAGAACAATTATTTATTACATTTGTTTGTTTGTTTTAAAGTTAAATAAATTAATAGTAATAATAATAATAATGTGACCCTGGACCACAAAACCAGTCATAAGTAGCACAGGTATATTTGTAGCAATAGCCAAAAATACATTGTATGGGCCAAAATTATAAAATTTTCTTTTATCATTAGGATATTAAGTAAAGATCATGTTCCATGAAGATATTTTGTAAATGTCCTACTGTAAATATATCAAAATATATATTTTTAATTATTAGTAATATGCAACTTCATTTAAACAACTTTAAAAGTGATTTCTAAACATTTAGATTTTTTGCACCCTCTGATTCCAGATTTTCAAATAGTTGTATCTCAGCCAAATATTGTCCAATCCTAACAAACCAATGGCAATTAATGGAAAACTTATTTATTCAGCTTTCAGAAGATGTATAAACCTCAATGTAAAAAAAAAAAAAAATTGACCCTTATGACTGGTTTTGTGGTCCAGGGTCACATATTAATTGTTAGTGATGCAACAAAATTTCAGCAACTAAAAATATCTGTCCGAAAATGTTACTTTTTTTTTTTTTTTTTTTAGCAAAATTAATTACTTTAATTTTCATAATTTAATGGTTTTGGTAAAACTGTATTTTAATGCATCACTATTAATTATATTGATAATAATATTTTAGCTTAAGAGCCACCACGGTACAGGCAGTTTTCATGCTTAGTCTTGAAATAGTAGGGGAAGTACATTTAATTTTTTGAGATTTAATGCTAATTTAATGCAAATAATTTTTAACAAATTAATTTAGTTCTGCAATGTATGATACTGTTTTGCTCTGTAATCTGCTTCCAGATCATTGCATGTAACTACAGAAACCCTGTGAAAAGACAATGGACTTTGATAAAGTGGCATCAATATATGATTTGGCACAAAAGCCTCAAACGTCCCATCATAACAAGGCGTTGCTGTCGTCATCTCTGCAGTGTGTTTGCCTCGTGGGAGCCAGCGGCTGATGCCTCAGTGACTTGTTGCTCCACTTGTGGGCATCCTGAAGACCCGGCTCCAGAAAATACAGACAAGCTCCGAAACCAGCCAGGACCAGGACCGAGACCAGCAGGTAGACAGGGACGAACCAGTCCAGGAACATCCAGGGCATTGTGTTATCTCAAAGGCACAGAAAAAGAGAAACGGAGAGACATTCATATTATTCTCTAAACGAAAATGCACCTGTGCACTGCAGTATATGAAATGCTGCATAATCCATATCAAACTATGACGGTACTGTCACTCATACTTAACAGTGCAGCATTCTGTCAATGAAGTACAATGAACTAAAAATGAAGCATACTTGTACAGCATGCTATAAAACTTCACTTCCACACATGCACATATGTATCATGTGTCTTTACATACCTGCAGTCTTTCCTTGGTTGTCTGTGAGCTGGTGCTGTAGTTTTGGGTTTAAAGTCTCAAACCCAGGCTGAGCGGATAAAACCGTCTGATTAAAATGCAGAATAACGAGGCCAAAGAGCAGCTGGTGAAGCTATGTGGACAAAGACATTTTATTTTATTCAGTGCTATGGAATGAGGGCTTTTCTCGCACCCTTGCTTTCGTGCTCTCCTTGTCAAAGCCGTACCATCCCATTCCAGTTGGGAGGGGGGGTAACCATGGAGACATCTCTGACGAGGAAAGGGTCAGAGCAAGTTACATAATTTTTTTTGTAACCCTTTCTTCTCAGTGTTGCTCTCACATTCATAATCTTTTCATGTTAAACTGAAACATAGCAGATATCATTAGTAATCAGAGAGAGAGAGAGTTTTTAGGACAAATGCTGTGTTGTATAAATGTGACCCTGGACCACAAAACCAGTCATATGGGTCAATTTTATTTAAATTGAGGTTTTCATTGAATTTTCATTTGTCCAAATTGAAGTTGTTAGCCATGGATATTTAATCAAAAATTAAGGATCTTCATGGAACATGATCTTTGTTTAAAATCCTAGTGATTTTTGGCATAAAAGAAAAAGCAATAATTTTGACCCATACAGTGTATTTTTGGCTATTGCTACAAGTATACCCATGCTACTTAAGACTGTTTAAGACTGTTGTTTTAAAACTGAATGACTTACTTCTCACCTGGAACATAAAGGAAGAAATTTATTGTTCAAATGTTCATGCTACTCTTGCAAACAATGAATGGTTACCTGGCACTGAAGATGTACAAACAAAAACATGGCTGTAGCCAGCTATGAGGCGATCGAAAATTTTTCATGTTCAAAAAACAAAATTGTTCTCTGAATGACTAATTTGCTGTTTAAAACTCCTCATATGAGTCTGTGGTATGAAAATTGCAGCTGCGAGACGCTGGCCAGGGTTGCCAGGTTTTCACACCAAAACCCGCCCAATTGCTACTCAAAACTAGCCCAATGTGGTTTTGAGGGGGTCTCCCATTAAAAATCGCTTTCTGGGGGGTAAAATGCACGTTTTTTGGCAGTGTTCCCCTTGTAAAATTAGCATTCCAGGGGCTAAATATTACGTTATTGGGGTTGCTTCAATCTGCGGACATGAAAAACCACCCGCGGCAACAGTGGTAAAGTAGCCCAATTCCGCGGGAAAACCGCGACCTTGGCAACACTGACGCTGGAGGAGTGAACGCGGCTTGAGAGAAGCCGTATTGACAAATCCAGCTATTATACGCCTCTTTGGACTTGTTTTTTCCCCACTTAGTTTGACACATTAGAAATTTAATAAAGTGTGACACTACAGTTTAGGCTTAGCTATATCTGTATCTTACCTCTGTTGCAAAATATAATATTTAATAGTTAAGGATAGTTCGTTTTCATAGCAATATCTGGCAACACTTAACGGTACTACAAACTGATAGTAATCAAATGCAAACGGTAGGTTATTGCTGCCAGGATACCACATTGGGTTAGGCAAATTGAAAAAAAAAAAAACATGATGATGTTAATTGGCTAAAATAACAGTTTATATAATGAGTAGTATTTGTAGATGTTTTTTGTAGTAGTGTTTTCAGGACGTGTCATCAATCGGCCATATTCGAGGCACTGAAAGTAAACAATGCCACCAAACGAAACTCGCATATTTGGCTGATTATTGCTGCTAAAAATAATCAATTAGTGTCATATTTTAGGCTGTACTAATCGGTAAGACCAGGAAAAACATTTGGAGTACTATAGACTGCCAAAGGTTATAACAAATCAAGGAGAAATGTGCAAAAACTGTCTGAGGAACAAAAGGCGTTTATGGTTGGCCAAACTGAACCAGGATTTCCAGGGCAAGATTCTTGACTATATTAGTCTTCAGGTAGGTGAAATATTAGGCTAATATCTTTATTAACACTGCTCGTATGTATCTTTACCACCTATTAACTTTATCTTGTAAAACTATTGCACCCTTTCCTGCTTACTAAGTCCTTCTCTATATGATTTTGCAGCTTCCACACATTTTTTTTTCTCTTTAGACAGCATAAACTAGCAAAACGGCGTATTCAGTAGTACAGTGGTTCCCAACCACGTTCCTGGATGTCCCCCAACACTGCACATTTTGCACCTCTCCTTTGTATGGCACATTTATTTCAGGTCTTGGAGTCTCTAGTAATGAGCTAATTATCTGCATCAGGTGTGTTTGATTAAGGAGACATGGAAAACATGCAGTGTTGGGGGGCCTCCAGGAATGTGATCGGGAACCACTGCAGTAGTACATTAACCATGCAATCCATGCTGTTGTTTACATTCGAGTATCTCCAATATGGCTGTGCATCCAGGTAACTGACCAAATCATGGCATAAGTGCAAACTCTTTATGGCTGGGTCACCAAACTTGATCCTGGAGGGCTGGTGTCCTGCAGAGTTTAGCTCCAACTTGTCTCAACGCACCTGCCTGGAAGTTTCAAGTATACTCATTAGGACCTTAATTAGATGGTTCAGGTGTGTTTAATTATGGTTGGAGCTAAAGTCTGTAGTTTTGGTGAACCAAAACTGTTTGGTCATCAACATTCTTTGAAATGTCTTCTCTTGTGTTCATCACAATATTTGGGTGCACCATCCCTTTAAAATCTCCTTTAGTGGACATGAATGACACTTCCCAGAATAGTCTTCTTCCCAAAGCAATTTTTCTTGCCTACACACACACACAAACTTGGGAGCTGCTACATGACTCTTACTAGCTCGAGGTGAGCAATGCTTGGCTGAATATACATAAAACAGATTTATAAACACAAGCGCACACAATCTCATCACAATAGCTCCCATTACACAGTTGTTGGCCTTGAGAGTATCATGCTATTGATGGTCTCAAATGTCAGGCAAAACTGAGCAGCACTGACCTACATCTCAGCACAAGACAAATGCAAGATGTGCAGCTTTCAGCAAAGCCTGAAGGAAATCAAACACACAGACACATTCACAGCAATCTGCACATTCACAGACACAGCTGATGCAAGCTCATACAATATCCACCTTAGTAATCTATGGGCGAGACTTCCGGTTTATTAATGCATAAAAGCACCTTTTAAAAACAAAAATTCTTACAGGCCATATATGTTTAAACAGTAGTGTAATTCAATAACATTAATTCATTAACCATGTTTAACTGTATGAATACTTTTTTGACAGACCTATTACTTATCCCAATAATGGCACAAAGTCAGATTGTTGCACAAATTAAATTGAACACTTTTAATCTTTAGTTCTGTTTCATCAAACAGATGTTTTAGTTATTATTTATTAACATTAATATACGTTTTACTTGTTCATCACATAAAGCCAGCTTTTCTTTGAGTAGATTGAACTAAACCTATTTTTTGAATACTGATTAATGTATGTTTGCATATTTATTTTGTATCTTGCAACTATAACACAGTCCACGTCTCAAAAAGCACCATACCTACTGTAAGGTGTGAATGTGGCGGCATCATGCTGTGAGGGAGATTTCCTTCAGCAGAGCCTGAACATCTTGTTAAAAATGGAATACAAATAGGTACAAACAACTGTTAACATTCTGAACGTTTTTTAAATAAAACACCTTTTTAAAATTAATTTTAGGTACAAAATTACAAGAATTGGTTAATGGTGTAAATATTTAGAATCAGTATATACTTCATTATTTGAATCACCGTGTGTGTGCTATAATTTGGAAGACTTTTGATTTTTGTTAGATTCACTCTCTGTTTTGTCAGGACTGTGTGACTGAAGAAAATCAGTGATTATGGAGGCCACAGACTCAGGTTTGTTGAGGTGAACATGATGATCCCCTTCTACGTTAACAATGGTGGCCTGCAGAGGAGTGAGAAAGTTATTTCTTAATACCAGACAGATATTTTGCACTTATGGTTGTGTGTATGTGTGCGCATCTCACTTTTTGATCGTTCCAGCTCTTCTGAATCATATCACTATATCCATTAGGTAGAGTAAACGTTTTGAACAGACCATCTTTTGCCCTGAAGAAAGACATATTTTTCCTTTTTTAAAAAATACGGCAACTTATGTCACAGGACATGAATGCAAGAGAATGTATTAAAATTGTGTTTTTAACTGTAGTTAAATTTACTTAAGCCACACTTTTATACATCTATTGTCCGCAGATGCCACTTATAATGTTGTGATGCCTAAATTGACTTGTAGCATTAAAAATGACTTTTTCATTTTTAGGCCAGGTTTCACGGACGGCCTAAGGTTAAGCCAGGACTAGGACTTAATTAGGACATGCAAGTGTCTTTTATAATGTGCCTTAGAAAAAAAAAAATACTATGCATCTTGAGCAAAACAATGGCACTGACGTATTTTAGGATTATGTGTGTGCAACTTTCTTTTAGTTAAAACACCCCTGACATGCATTTTAGTCTGGGACTAGGCTTAACACCGTGTCCTAACTACACGTGACGCTACAAGATTCCAGCAACAACAATTTGGGTGTCCACACCAGATGTGATGTGACAACGCTACTCGGCAGAATCTGTTGTTGTTTTAAGGTCACACAAAATTATATTTAAACTCACATTAGACACATTTAACTTTGAATAAAGCACATAATCTGTACCTGAGATTATCAGTGTCATTAGTTTGAATGCCGTTGTTCCAGCCGCAACGTCGTGGAAATAGAAAGTTGCTGCGTCCCAATTCGCCTACTTATACTACGCCCTAAAAGTATGTACTCTTTTTGTGAAAAAAAGTACATAGGCAAGTACATAGGCAAAGTAGTAGGCAAGCTTTGGGACATACTACTTCGTCATAGCTGCGTCTTTAACGGACGTTCTGTTGCTTAGTTACGTATATCTTGTCACTGTTTAAACTGCCCTGTCAATCATCTTGTTAAACCGTTAACATCATTCGTTTAATTTGATTTCCTACCGTATTGGAGAGAAATGAAGATGCATGTTGATCTTCCATGCAGGTCTTTCCGCTCATGTGTTTGCATAATGATGCATTTAAAATAATGACCAAACGTATCATAATAAAAGTTCACAATGTTGCAGTAGATGACATATAATGTGGATAACATTAAATAAATATGTTTTCATTATGTTAGACTGAGTATTTATCACTTTAACCCCTTTCTGAACCTGTCCGTCTATCGCGCATATCCGCCATGTTTGTAGTTTTTTAACACATTTTATGCGTGTTTGTAGTTCTAATCGAATCTTCGTCCACCGCGCAATGTGTTGTGGGCAATATTAGCTGGGATCGATCGGCACTTCGAATACCAACCGTAAGAAGTAGACCATCTGGGAATCTCTGGAATACATTTTTAAACATACTATGATTTGGGACATACTAATTCTATTTTCGAATACTATTTAGGACGGATAGTATGCGAATTGGGACGCAGCAACAGTTTCTAAAATAGAAATTTCGCGTGACGCCGTCGTGGCTAGTTAGGATAAAAACTCAGATTAACATGGAAAAGATACCTTTTTTCGCATGTCGCGGCATCACGTCTCGTGTAGTTAGGACACGGTGTAAAGCCTTGTCTGTGAGATCGGAGGCTAGTTTCATTTTGAATTTTAGACATAACAGTAGAGAATTTAATATCTGCCAGTTCTTGGTTTCTGGTCATAATGTGAAAATAATCATTTTATCACTACTGGACAGAATTTTAAAGGAAACCCTGGGTATTATGACATGTATGGCTTAATTTAACGTAAATGATGTCTTTTATTGAAATATGTAGTAGAAAACCCATGAAAGATTTACGTTATTTAAAAATATCGCCACATCGTTTTATACATATTTTGGACTGTGGGGGTGCCATTATGATGTCAAATGGTTGTTATTTTTACCGCAACAGAATAGACAACTAAAAATAAAATACTGATACGATGACCTCAGCTACTGAAAGAGCTTACATGTGGCAATGGATGCAAGTATAAGCTTAAACCAGATGTCGTACCATAGATTTTCCCCACAAGGAGTCTAAACGCCCTGGATATCAAGTGAAATCCGTGCTGAGATATATAGGGATATGCAGGTATCAAATTTTCATGTTGCGAATTGCTAATGTTTTATCACCGCATACAGAATTATCACAATATAGAAATTTATTTGCAAAAAAGTGATGTCATAATACAGTGTAACGGGTTTATTAACAAAAAATTCTGAACATTAAAACACAATAAAGCAATACACAAAAAATGTTTTTACACAGATTAAAGTGCAAAAGAATTAAAAGACCAATAAGTATCACTTCACAGTAAGCTCTTATTAGTTAACTTTAGTTAATGCATTAACATGATTAATGAACAAAAGCTACATTTGCTACAGAAGTTATTAATCTTTGTTAAAAATAACACAAATTTTAGTTCATGTTAGGGTTCATTTAAAAAAAACAGTTTATACCTTTTGATTTTAACGTGTTATTTGTATTATTATATTGGAATTATCTAAGATTAATGAATGTTTAGAAGAATTTCTCATTGGGAGTTTATGTTAACTAATTTATTAACTAATGTTATTTAATGAAGCCCTAAAGTGTGAATGAACAATAAAGAATCAATACACGTTCAAACAATATCTAGGGCATGTTGTAGTCCAGATTAAAATGTAAAAAAAAAGTGTTAAAATAAATAGCCTATTGAGTCTAAATATTAAAGTATTTGGTGCTGTGATGAACACCACTGCGAATACAAAAATCTGAATGGATATTTAAATCATTTAAATAAGTTTTAGAAAGTAGCGCAGCTACTGGGGTAACGTTGCAGTTTAGCGCCATCTGCTGTCAAAGAGTGAATGTGCACTTTCACTTTCATCCAGAGTATCTCTCAGGCATTCTGCCATGTGCTTCTGTTTACATCAGAGCACAGGCTCCTGGAAGCAGCTTACAGCGGTGTTGTGCATTTAACCAGTTAATGGGAAAAGTATTCTTAAAATGCATTCAAACTTCTGAATAATTTTTGATAAATATTTATTTTCTGTATTTTGAAATGCCCATGATAACAATACCTTGCATATTCATTATCGTGATATATGGCATTACCGAATACCAGCACGTGTCCAGCTGAGAAACTTGACAAGCGTCAGCAACATGCCTTTCATGGGTTTTCTGCTACATATTTCAGTAAGAGACATCATTTACATTTTATTAAGCCATACAAGTCTTGATACCCAGGGTTTCCTTTAACAATGGTACATCTCTAATTTTGAGCATTGTGGAAAAAAATGCACAGTTTCTCTCATGAACGTGTGTGTGCGTGTGTTTGTGTGTGTGTGACTGAACTCACAGCAGCAGCATAACTCTGGCTTTAACTTGTGACAACATGTGGAGGCACTGTTCAATATTATTATTGACAATGTTTTTCTGAAACAAAACCAAATACCACCAGTTGGTAAACAAAGGGTTTAAATATGAATGAATGTAAAGTGTGTTTTTACAACATTCCTTCTTAAACAGAAGACTTCTGTATAGCTAAAAACATGAATAAAAAAGGAACAAACTACTGTATATGATAATATACGTTTTTGGCAGATCTGTCACAGATAAATATGGGTCTAAGAGTCAAACTAAATCTGAAATTTGAAATGTAAAGAAATGAATAAATCTACTGAAATGGCTCACCAGGTTGATCCTGAAATCTCTGGTGAATACAAATCCTTTAAGAGAAAGGATGTAATTTAGAAAGAAAAAGTTTGAGTGAAAATATCAGTTTGTAGAGTGAAAATATAATTGCTGTATGTCTTACCACCCTCAACTTCTCTAACCGCTCTCTCTAACAAAATGTCTGCCGACTGATCGGAAAGGGAAGGGTTTGCAGCCTTCAACCTGAAAGAGGATAAAATAATAATAATAATAATAATAATAATAATAACAACATTATATGCTATTCTTTTAAACTTTTTCTTCATCACAGAACATTAAAAAGGTATACCACGCTTTCCACAAAAATATGAAGCAGAACAACTGTTTTTAACACTGATAACAAGAAATGTTTCTTAAGCAGCAAATCATCATATGTGACCCTGGACCACAAAACCATTAGGGTCAATAGATTTATACATCACCTGTAAGCTGAACAAATAAGCTTCCCATTGATGTATGATTTGTTATGATAGAACAATATTTGGCTGAGATACAACTATTTGAAAATCTAAAATCTGAGGGTGCAAAAAAAAATCTATATTTTGAGAAAATCGCCTTTAAAGGTGTCCAAATGAATGCATATTACTAATCAAAAATTAAGTTTTGATATATTTATGATAGAAAATTTACAAAATATCTTAATGGAACAAGATCTTTAATTGATATCCTAATGATTTTATTATACAATGTATCTTTGGCTATTGCTGTAAATATATCTGTGCTACTTAAGACATGTTTTGTTGTCCAAGGGTCACATATTAGAATGATTACTAAAGGATCATGGCTGCTGAAAATTATAATTATATTATAATTCTTTATAATTATAATTAAATATAATTCTTCACCTTTCTTTGGCTTTCTCATACGTGTACACCCTTTCTTTCCTCTCCTCCGTCTTGTTGTCATACTGGATTTGATCATTTATCCCTTTCCTCATGTTTTTAAACATGTCCGTCTAAGGAAGGACAAATAAACATGTTGTTATCTTGCCGCATGCATGTTGAATAAGAAGGCTTCTCTATGATTTACAGACATTGACTCTAACATGCTCCATTTATTCTTACCACTTCTGTTGGGAGGAATCCATAAGTATCCAAGAGAACTACGGTGTCAACCATTTCTGGGTACAAGGCACTAAACTGGAAAAAGGAACTGTTATCACACCCTAAATTTACACATCACAGAGACTGTATTTACTAAAACATCAGCCAAAAATGTGTCTTCTCAACGACAGCAGATTAAAAAAAAATACTAGCCAGCCTTATACTCATGCACAGCAATATAGCAAAAAGTTAATAATTTTGCAAACTGTTTGCAGCTCACTGTAATACTAAATAATTTAAAGACATTTTTGTTTACACTACATTATTTTAGTACTGTGAAAGGTTGTCCCTTTATGTCAAATCAGTGCCATGAAGTAAAACCAGCTGAGAAACACTATACTAAACAACTAGAACATAAATAGAAACTAAATATGATGGATACTCACTATTCCTGCCACATTCCCACCTGTTAAAAAAACATCAAATTATAGTAAATGGACCAATAATGAACCCAGTTCAAAAATAGTTTCCACTTATTTGAATGTCAAAAATATTTGTTGCTTATTTGTGATATTTACTGACCCTACACTACAAAACCAGTCATAAGGGTTAGTTTTTTGAAATTGAGATTTATACATCATCTGAAAGCTGAATAAATAAGCTTATATAACTATATATAACTATTTTAAAATCTGGAATCAGAGTGGAAAAAAATATATAAATATTTGGGAAAAATCGACTTTAAAGTTGTCCAAATAAAGTTCTTAGCAATGCATATTACTAATGAAAAATTAAGTGTTGATATATTTACAATAGGAAATGTACAAAATATCTTCATGGAACATGATCTTTACTTATATAATAATATCCTAATGATTTTTGGCATTAACAATAATTTTGACCCATACAATGTATTGTTGGCCATTTATACAAATATACCTGTGATATTTATGACTTATGTTTTGTGGTCCAAGGTCACATATATATTCCAGTTTTATCCAGCAACCGTAATATATATTTTCTTATTTAATTATTAACAATAATTTTAGTAGTAATGTTATTTATTATTATTATTATTATGTTGTGGTTACTCCAAGATTTGGTTTATAGATTTATGTAAGGTAATGTAAATGAATTGTTGCAACTCAAAACACACACAGTTTTCCTATTGTGGAATCTTAAAATTTTCTATCTTAAGATGGATTTTTATTAATTTAAGCTCAAATTCTTGAAATAATACTGCAAGTACTCAAAGTGGATCATCATCTTCCATGAATAAGAGTGACATTTGGTGGTGATGCTATAAATAGTAGAGGAATACGAAGTCAAGTTTGTGGCATTAATCCCAGTGTCCTTCTAATGCCCTCATACTGATCTACTAACATATATTTAAGTCATTGAAGAAAAGCTACAAAATATAAAGGCTTTACAGAGCACTACAATAACACAGCTTCACTATAATGATTTATCATCAGTTAATATACAGTTTACATAGATCCTCTGACCTTTCACACACAAAAGAGAACTTTGACCTCAGTCAGTGAATAAAGACAGCAGTAACAGAGCTGACTCACCCATACTATGTCCAATGATAGAGAATCGCTTCCACTGAAGAGCTGCAAACAAATAGAGAAAGATACAAATATGTCTGTTTTAAATTCATTTTTTAATAAGATCAATTTACTTTAGAAGCAACAAAATATTTATTTTTTAGTTTACTTTGTCTTACTGTATAAGCAGATTTTTTTCCACTTGTTAATGCATAAAACCATTCCAAGGTTTTTTTTTTTGTAGTCAAGATAATTAATTAGTGGTTTGTAAACCTTCTACAACTCGCCGAACATCTGCCACATACAAAGGGAAGGTGTAAAAGCATCCATCAGGTCTATGAGACGAGAGACCATGACCTGGAAAGTCAATGGCTACAAATCTCCATTCTGAGAGAGATGTAGAGAAAAAGAGAGAACATGAGATCCAATGTTTGTAGATGAGTCATGTAAGAATAAATTCATCCATGTGGATGTTCATAATGTTAATAAATTCTCTGAAATCAAACACTACACCTTTAGGAAGCAGTGGAATCAGGGTATTGAACGTCCCACTGTTGTCAGCCCAACCGTGCAAGCACAGCACGGGACGACCATGAGAAGGACCCCAAACTTGACCTCTCATCTCTCCCCATGGGACAGTCATTCGGAACTCAGACGCTGTGTCCAAATATAGAAGAGTCATAATTAGTTACATTTATAATATTTCTAAGCAACTACGATGAATGTTAACCACTGTACATTTTCAATAAATTAAATATTCAATTCAACACATTTCCTTACCCGCTCTCCTCATTGTAGTTGTGGAAAATTGTCTGAGGCTCTTGAAGGCAGGAAGCATTCTCACACCTTGCAGTGCAGACTACAAAACTTTACAAAGAGGAAGAAACTGATGTTTAATTAAAAAAAACATATTTGTGAATGTTCGGAAGGTCGCTAACTTAGACCTTATTCATTTGAACATGACATGCATGTAGAAAAAGAAAGAAAAAGTTTTCATACTAACTTAACAGATGCAGAACAGATATGCGACCCGAATACTTTAACATAAATTCCGATGATGTTATGCTCTTAAACTGTCCTGGCACATATATGTATATAACACAACATATATATGTTAATTATATAGCCCCGATTTCCAAACTTACGTCGAAGGATATAAATAGCCGGTTCTTCAAGTTTAATATTTGCAGGCACATCACGGACTGTGAGCAAAGCACATCCTGGCCAGTAACTTTTCAATGACGATTTTAAAATAAAAGTCATTGCCGTTGAATCATAATTTCCTGAAAAATGCTTTTCGACAATAAATAAAACAATACTTACATTTTCAAACCTTGAAATTTGTTTACAACTACAAAACACTTCGCTTTATTTCTAAAACATAAATTCATTACTATTTCCCGTCCTACTTTTATATTGAAAACGTGCGTTCACAAGGGAGTTGCACTAATCGTGGCTTCACGCATCCGGAACTGAAACCCAAACATCAGGTAAGCGCTAATAAGCAATGAAATATGCTTTGATTGTCATACTTGCTTTATAAAGTCCTAATTTCTCTCAAAGTAACTCATTCGGCGTATTATTTAGTTCATATATAATTTGCAAACCCCAAAATGCAAGCAAAGACTGTTAAATACATGATAAGCGTAACAATGAATGAAAAATCAATGAATTACTGTAACTGACATTTGTGCATTCGCAAATATGTATTTGCATATTATAACATCCTGGTTTATAACACAAAACCGTTTATTTTCCAGGACTCAAGCGCGGCCATTTTTTTATAATTCAGATTGGGACTTAATTTCGGTGTGGACGGAATGGAGGTGCGCTTTACTCGAGGCAAATCTGCGATTCTCGAGCGCTCGCTCACGCGTCCCAAAACTGAGGTGAGCGTAAGCGCGTTCGCGCTGCTCTTCTCTGAGATGGTGCAGTACTGCCAGAGCCGTGTGTACTCTGTATCAGAGCTGCAGGCCCGGCTGGCAGACATGGGTCAAGGTGTTGGAGCAAGTCTTCTGGATGTTCTTGTCATGAGAGAGAAAAATGGAAAAAGAGAGACCAAAGTATTAAACATACTTCTCTTCATTAAGGTATTACTGTTTACTTGTTTACAGATTGTAGATAATTTTTGGATAAAGGAATAGTTCACCCAAAGTAAAGTTTGCTTCTTTAGATTTTGAGAAACTAAAGAGGGTTTACAATTAATTCATGATTTGGTCAGTTACCCGGATGCACAGCCGTATCGGCGATACTCGGATGTTAACAACAGCACGAATTGTACAGTTAATATACAACTGAATACGTTGTTCTGCTAATTTATGCCGTCTAAAGCAAAAAAACACTAATGTGGCAAGCTATCAGATCCGAACTGAAAACCGTGGTTAAAAACCGAGGTACGTATTGAACCGTGGACTGTATTGTTGCATCCCTTGTACGAGCAGTATTAATTAAGATAGTAGTCTAATATTTTACCTACCTGACCAGATATGATAAGAACGAACATGAATGTTGTCAAGATTCTTGCCCTGGAAATCCTGGTTCAGTTTGGCCAACCACAAACACCTTTTGTTCCTCAGAGAGTTTTTTGCACTCTTCTCTGTGACTTGTTATAAATTTTGGCAGTTTATAGTACTTTAAATATTTTCCCGGTCCGACGGTTTAGTACAGCCCAAAACATAATAATAATTGATCATTTTCAGCAGCAGTAATCGGCAAAATATGTGAGTTTCGTTCAGTTAAGTGGCATTGTTTACAACTAGTGCCGCTAATATGGCAGATTGATTGACACCTTGTGAAAACACTATAATGATTAATGAATGCAATCAGAGTTACAGCTGATAAAACATCACAATAAAAAAAGAAATCCACGTGACTGCAGTCCATCAGAATTAATGAATTAATGTCTTCTGAGGTGAAAAGGTCCATGTTTGTAAGCAACAAATCCTTTATTAAGGTGATTAACTTTAGTTTTGTTTTTTTTTTTTGGGTGAACTGTTCCTTTAAAGTTCACAGCCTGTAGTGTTAACTCTTCATTTTTTCACTTTCTTCCTAGGTGAATGTATGGAAAGCATTATTCGGCAAGGAAGCAGACAAACTGGAACAAGCCAATGATGATGACAAAACATACTACATCATTGAAAAGGAGCCTTTGATTAATGCCTACATTTCAGTACCTAAAGAGAATAGCACTTTAAACTGTGCAGCCTTCACCGGTGGCATTGTGGAGGCTATTTTAACCCACAGTGGCTTCCCAGCCAAAGTCACTGTCCATTGGCATAAGGGAACCACACTGATGATCAAGTTTGACGAGGCAGTCATTGCTCGTGATAAAACTCTTGATGGCAGATAGTAGATTGGTTATACACAGAGTCTCAAGTTTTAGCAGTGAGTGTGGCGTCTCAACGTTATTTGTTGTCATTCAATTTTATAGCTTTGCTAACAAATTCACTGCATCTACCACAGATCTGTCTCTGTCCTTCTTTCCCTGCACTGATATTGTGTGGGAAAAAATGAACACCATTATCTGTTGTTGCAGTATGTCTCAAAATTGTGCAGACTGTGTACATATGACAAATTAAAAACTAAAAACAGAGATTCATATGCTCATATACAGTAGCACAGAAGTTTTATTTGCAGAAAAAAAAATATTACATTTGGACTTGATTTTTGTATTATAGAGGATTGATCTATGTATGTGTTTCATTTGTTCATATGTTGTTACATTTTTCTTCATACAATATAATAAAGTCTTCGTAACCCTCAAGGAGAGATGAGGAAATATTTTCCCTTACAAGAATGTACCATGATAATTTTTAACTGCAGTAACAGTAACTGTAGTAAATGAAAGGGAACTTAGCAGTTGTGTAATTAAGTGTAATCATGACCTTTAGTACCGTTTGTCTTGACTTCCTTGACTTCAGCACAAAGTCATATGTTTAGCTTCACACTGACTCATCCATACTGGGACAAAACAGGCTAAAAAGAAAGAATCTGTTTAACATGTTTATCAGTATAAATCTACATTTGGGTGCAGGTTCTCATTTTTTTCTTTCTATTTTTATTTCTTAATAGTCACTCAGTATTTTATATAACATACAAAATATTGTTTTTATTACGCATATGGGCCATTCAGAATTGGTCCAAACTGCTGTCCCATGACCAAAAAAAACACATTTAAAAAGCATTTAAGAATTCAAATATGACATGTTTACTAAGATCTTTCTATTATCTATTGAAACTCACAATAATATTTAAAATAGTGGTTCTCAACTCCAGTCCTCAGGGCCCACTGCTCTGCACATTTTGTATGTTTCTGAATCTGACACACTCAGTTCAGTTCATGGATCTTTTTCCTAACGGGCTGATGATCTGAATCAGGTGCTCTGGTGCCCACTGCTCTGCGCATTTTGTATGTCTCCCTCATTTAACACACCTGATTCAGAGTATCAGCTTGTTAGGAGTTGAGAACCACTGACTTAAAATATCAGTAAGCTTAATATATATAAAATCATAATTTATTGGGTACTTTGCGATTTCAGCCATCTTATAAGATCACTGCACATCACACTGTGTGATGTGGTTCTAATAATCTTGGGTACGACATGTATGTAGACTGCGATGATGACACCTATTGAGTCGTAAGCAGCGAACACATTGCGAGATGATCACGCTGAATTTCTGACTCTGCCAGAAAATGATCGTAGGCTATCTTTGGTCGCAAGACCGTGAGAACGGCCGTCTTTAAACCTCTCTCCCTGTACGACACAAGACCACCGTTTGAGGGACGATCACCGAAATCGCCACGATTGTTTCACGATGGCAATCTTTCGTCTGGGATGGCCGAAAATCGTGCAGTGTGTCATAGGCTTAACTCTAACCCCTAAATTTCAACTTATAAAAAACAATATTGAAAAAAAAAATGTATTCCATCCACTGTTGTTTTTAAAAATATCTTTAAAGTAAAAAAAATATATATGTAAAAAAAAAAAAAATAACACTATGTTTTTGTTCACTGGCTGAGACTGATTTTAACTACAGCCCTACATTTATGATCAGGAAATATTCCTGTATGTGTCTCTCTGTCATAGCTACATGGTGAGTTTTGAACACATTTTGAGGTAAATGTGTTCGAAAGTCTGAAAAATCTGTAACTATAAGGAATGTCACACCTTTTTCTGCAATTAATAAGAAGGGCTATATTGACCTATTAAGATTTTGTTTACATCTACCTTGTAAATACATTTACTATTTTATTTAAAAAGTTAGAGGTAAATCAATAATTACAATTTTCACAATATTTCAAGTGTGATTTATGAGATTTGTTTTATTTTGAATCAATTTTTTTGTTTGTACAAGGCATAAAGTCGATCATACTGATTTTAAACTTCATTAGTTTGAATATACGTTGAACCAAACACTGTCAGAACATCGTGGTTTATAATTCAGTATACTTCATTTTTGACAAAACATCCTGTGTTTTGATCGTGATAGTAATCTTTTGGTAGCGACCACATCACATTACAGAATTTTAACTCACATACTAAAATACTAAACATGTGCATAACTGTACTAACATTTCGTTTATTTCCCCCAAATAAAAGATCATGTGTTCCCTTTTGTCACTACCGAAACAATGATGTTTTGGTCGTGACTGTTACAAATTTAGGGAATAGGCTAGCACCCTAAATAAATGAATAAAAAAATATACTTTTGAACCTAGCTGAAAGATGCTAATCAGCACACGGTTAGCTAGCACAGTTCTGAACAGTTGTACACATAAAAAACCCTAAATGTTATGGAAAAAATTGAATTATATATTATTGTGTTTCGGTAGTGACAAATTTGGGGAGAAAATAATATTCCAAACCTTTCTGAAAATACAATATGCGAGTTAACTGCACAATTACTAGAAATGTGTACCTTGGTTATTATACAATTTGGATATATACAAAATTTGTGGGAAAATGTTTCCAGCTCTGACTTTGAACCAATTCTGTAGAATGGCACATATCTAGCATCGTTTAAAAACGATTTTTAGCGCCGTTATTAAATTACCACAGTCAGAAAACAGTGTTGACAAAATGACCAAGTTTTGCACATCATATTAAATGTAGTAGGCCTAGTCGTTGTAAATTAAACTACTTATAAAAATTAATATGCTTTATGCTTTTAATATAAAGGATAATGCAAAAAAAAAAAAGGGAGAAAATCTAATTGTACAAAAGTGTTCAGAATCCATCCATAAAGAACTCCCTTTACCGGTATCACATATCACTTAATGTGCAGACAGACAAACTCTGTTTACAGTATCCACAAACACACCATGAAAGTTTTATGGCAGCTCAGCAGCATCAGTTCAGTCACATGATGTTGTCTAGTCACATGACCTCATCGGAAGTTGCCTGTGTTGCTCACCAGTGGACGCATGTAAACATGCAGTAACCGGAGAGGAACCCTTCAATTAACCACAGAGAAGGGCAAAACAAGCCTGTTGAACAGATTCGGGTCCCGTTGTACTGTGAATTAAACTGGAATTTTAATGCCGACGGCCTCTGCACGTGATTTTGAATCGCTGACATGGCCGAGGTGGATGCGAATAAAGTCAATCACATTTCCTCCGGTGAGTGATCGACTCTACAGTGCTAGTGATGTGACGATTATGAACAAGATGTTGGTTTTAATGTCTATAATTGAGCCTGTCGGTGCGTCGATAGAGTGTTAGACCCCATCAGTGAACTTGAATGGGAATATAGTCATGTATTTTTAAAGAACGTTGTACAAAATAGTGCGTTTATTTTCTGTTTTTGTTAATGTTTATGTTGTGTACAAAAAGTGCTTAGGATACAAACCTATCATGTCAAAGACACAGGAGTCTAAACTGGGTATTATTAGTCACGAGTGCAGGATCAGACTATGCTTTTTTTTTATTTATTTTTTTTTTTATTTTTTTGTCTGTTTCGCACTGTTTTATTGTTTTAGAAGTAAATAAATGGCTGTTTTTGTATGTATATTGCAAATGCCATTTTGATGATTCGTGTAATTGTATTAGCAATCTTTTCTGTCCTACACCCTCAATAGAGCCCATAGAAATATTTCATTTGTAGTATTGTGCAAACTAGTGAACCTTTGTTCATAATGCAGCATATGGTCCCTGTGGTCACCATTTATAGTTTCACTTATGCACAAAGCCATAACTACCATTGATCAGGTTGTGCCACCCCGAAATGCAGAGTAGGGATTTGTGTGGAGTTTTCAATGACTTGTGTCTTTCCTTTGGCCCCGTAAGTCCTAAATATTTGGTTAAGTCCTTGTCTATGTTTGCAAATATTCTTTTTTTAGTCTCTTTGACGTTTGTTGAAAGCTTTTGTGGTTTGTATGATTCAGTATTTCATCACGAGTCTGGATTGATGTGATTAATTTTCCGTTTGCTTGCTTTCGTGTTTTCTTCCTCATTTGTGTCCCATTGACCTTATTCCCACAGTAACGCCATAATGTGATTATGGAGTCATAAAACTTACTGAAAATGATAACTACATTTGACAGCTGTTTTCAGTTTTGTTCTGCTTGGTGTATAATGACCATGAAAATCACTAAATGTGTAAAGAATCTAAACCTGATCTGCTCAACATGAGCCAGTGGATCAGTTTTAGATACCTTGGGAGTTGTAGATTGGAGGTGTATAGTTTTTAAACTATGTTTTATATCACAGTATTGTTGTTATTTCATGGGCTCAAAGCAGATTTGTAACTTAAAAACGGTTATATATCCATACTAATAATAATAAGTTGGTGAGTTGGGCTGTTTTTAAGTGAACATTAAGTTCAAAATCCTGTATTTGCTTTCATATTTGTCTTCTTAGTTCCTGGTTCCATTGTGAAAGTGTCTTGATCTTATTGCGAAAGACTGTTATTTCAAAAAAGAAAACTCGGTAATCTTTAGCAACTTGTTCCGCTATTGAAAAGACTTTCTGGTGGCTACTTGATAGTGTTAACCAATAATCAAAACTCTATTTAGGATTTATTCATCTTAACTTTATTCATCTTAACTTGGTTCTGTAATGTAATTCCCACTTATAAACATCCAATTAATTAACAATGGATTAAATTAACCTGCTTTATTTTTCTCAACATTTATGATGCTTTGGTCAAAAGTATGTTAAATTCTGGAAGTTACATGGTTTATGATTGCATACATCAATTCACGTTGTCTACAAAATTGTAAATACGTTTTATAAAGGGGGTAAAATCTGTTTATTTTAACAGTAGATTAAAGCAAGTCCTACCAAAAAAAATTCATTAAAATTATGATGTTTTGCTGAAAAATATGTTCATTTAATACAAGTAAGAGTAAATTAGCTGCATAAAGGGACGTTCATACCAAATGCCTTTTAACATGTACAGCTTTTCAATAATTTTCCTTTGAAAAACATGCACTAGATGGACAATTTTAGCTGTTGTGCTTGCATCTTTTGCTGTGTCTAAAATGTCCAAAAACAAGAACCAAAACCATTTTGGCTGAAATTATTGCTGAATTATTGTAGTGCATCTCAGGTTGTTCATAATATTTAAATCTTTCATTTTGATTGTGTCTTATTTGCACGTGGGTGTGTATAGTTCATGGGTGGCTCAGACAGAACGACAAACTCTGATGTCATCTGGGGGTTATTATAACATGCTGATAGTCATACCCTTGACTTATAATGACAGCAGGAGCGTGTGAGGAGCCGACGTATGCTTGTGCGCCGAAACGCGGCTACCTGTGAAACTGGATGGATGAGATTTTTCTGTTTATTTTTTGGCATTTGATTGACTCTATCGCTCTATAGTATGTAGTCATACTTATGAGGGTTTATGAGCGTCTTCGGACGCCTGCATCCACTGCAATTTTGCTGTCAAGATTCCTATCGCTTCACTAGACTACACTGAAAATCTTCCTGTTATTCAGTAACTAAAATGTGGTGCATTTGAGGCATTGTGCTTTAAGGGAAGATTCCAGTATCTTGGCCGTGACAGACAGACAGACTGGCACACAGATCTGCTACTAGATGAACAACAATGGTTTTGATGAGAGAGAGACCAATGAGAGCCAATAGGTTTGTTCATTCTCTCTCCATTTTTGCTTAATCATGCAGTCACCGTCAGGTCAGATGTTCAGGAAAGTAAAGAAATCAGGGAAATAACATCAGCTTGGATACTTGGAAGTTAAAGTAACACTATGAGTATATTTCATCCATCAATCTGTACTTTTCTGCTGTGCAGTACTAAAACTGCATGAAACTTCCCATTTGTCAGCCCGCACACGCTGAGATCATTAATCACATTTAAGTGGCTTGATCCACTTACTTTTGTCTTTTGTCTTTCACTTTCCGTTCAGCTTAGATTAGACGCTGTCACTCTGGATTGTGATTTATGTGGTATTTATGAGGCATGAAAAGTGGTGTTTCACCATATTTCAGTTTTGTGTATGGGTGTAGCTGTGTATGGTGTGATTAATCTCAATAAAATCAAAATTATTATGGCTTAGTAGGGCAACATTCTCAAACCATTTTCCCTTTTCATTTTTTCTAGTTTTTTTTATTTTACTGTGAAATATTGCAATATTTTATTTTATTTTATTTTGTATATTATTTTTTATTTTAATATTATATTATTATTATTATTTTATAGTCATATTGTTGTGTAATCACAGCATTTTGTGCTAATTTGTCCAGCTCTACAAACACAGCACAAAACTTTTTTTTTTTTTGAAAAAGGAGATCTTTACAGAATTGCACAAGAAAAACATGCTTATATTTTAGCCACCACTTCCAAAAGTCATATTTCCTGTAGTTTTAGACTTAGAAATCCTTTGGAAAGTGTTTAGTCAGAAAGAAGCAAGGCATAATATTTGACTGTGTTTTACAGAACAGCAGTACAGGAAGTGCATAGGCAGGATTGGCGTTATTGACACTTCTTCACTGTGTGAAATGAAGACAAGCTGATAATGTTTTATTAAACTCAGAGCTTTGAGGCCACATCAAGAGCCTGTAATAAAATCCAACATTCATTCACACCAGCCATTCTAATTGAAAGAAATGTCCTTGACAAGCTAACTAACCAAACATTTTGTCATTGTTTACTCACCCTCATGTTGTTCCAAACCTGTTTGAGTTTTTCTTATTTTGAAGAAATTTGAAGAACCAACCAGTTGTTGGCGCCCAGTGACTTCCATAGTAGGGAAAGACATGCTATTGAAGCCAATAGGGGCCATCAACTTTTTAATTACTAGCATTCTTCAAAATATTTTCTTTTATGTTCAACATAAGAAAGAAACTCATACAGGTTTGGAACGACATGAGGGTGAATAATGAACGATGAAGCCTTGACAATTTTTTGTTCTTTTCGAGTGGTCTTTGACAATCCAGACATGGTTTGATGATCTCTCATCACTTTAAAGGAGAGAACTCTCATCAGATCTTAAGTTTCGGGTTGTGCATGTATAGGCGATCTCTGAGTGACTAAAGTAGACTGAAGTTCATGTCCTACTTATGCTGTAGTTGAGGAGGCCATCTTTTCTTTCAGTCTGTCTCTCGCTTTCAAGACACAAGTTCACCCCTGTGTTCTAGTGAGCTAAGTGTGAACCAAGATTCAGACTGAATTAACAAGTTCTGTTTTATATGACTGTATGTTTTATGTAGGGTAAGTGTACTTTAATCTTGTTGCGAAGCTGAGGTTTTAGTCTCTAGTGTCACATTCTGATTTGAACATTTCTTGTTATTGTTTCAGTTGAAAACAGTTGTGCTGCTTACCATAATAGGAGACCTATTATGCCCCTTTTTGCAATATGTAATATAAGTCTCAGGTATCCCCAGAATGTGCCTGTGAAGTTTCAGCTCAAAATGCCCCACAGATCATTTATTTTATTATTTATAAAATGCCTATTTTGAGTGGAACCAGAAACATGCAGTTTTTATGCATGTCTCTTTAAATGACAAGCTGCTGCTCCCATCTCTCTTTTCCAGAATAGAACTGTGCCTTTACAGCCCATAACTCAGTATAAAAACCAGTTTAATCAGTTTCACACGGCATGTGACTACAAAACTAAGTTCTCTTTCATGTCTTATTGCGCTTAAACTGTCAAATACACACAAGTTTATGTTAAAAACACACAGGACTTACTAAAACAGTTGGATATGTCTGTGAAGATAAACAGCTGGGAAAGAGTTTACATATTTATATTAGATCTGTGTGGCAGCAGCGTAATATACAGTAAATTAATCAATAAATCCACTGCTCTTTTGCCTCCTCTGAAGCTGGGACTCTAAATAGTGTTCTGTGCTCATCTGTGCAGCCAACAAATTTTGACCATGGTGTTAGAACTGATACACTGTCGCTTCTGTGTTGGTATATGCACCAGGGACCCGATTATAGCACTTAAACACGGAAAAATGTCCCCTTTAATGTTTTTGCACACAAACTGTGATGCATGTTTTTCAAGATTCTTTAAAAGAAGCATTTATTTGAAATAGAAATCATTCAAATTGTCTTTACTGTCTCTTCATTAATTCATGAATCCTTAGTAAATGAAAGTATCAATTTCTCAAAAAAGGTGAACGTAATCAAAAGGGTTTTAGAGTTTTAAAAGAAGACAGTTTACATAGATTTATCTCACTGGTGCTATCTATGTCTCTCTTTCTCTTTCAGAAGGGGATAGGTTACTGTTTCCGGTGACAGGCTATGGTTCAAATGACTGCAGGGATGAGTATAGCAACCCCAGGCCGTCCCCAGTAACAGGTGGCTGGATAGGTGCTGACCAAGAAGAGGAAGCATTGCGCAGGAAGTTAAAATATTTCTTCATGAGCCCCTGTGAAAAGTACCAAGCCAAAGGCAGAAAACCTTTTAAACTGGGTTTGCAAATACTGAAGATTATTATAGTAACTATACAGGTAATTTACTCTTTTCTTTCTAGTGTTATTTTCTTTCTACAGCTCACATACTCAACCCACAGCTTACTAAAATCAGCGTTGCAAATTTTTACCAGCTTAACCCCAAAATTATTTTTTAACCACTCTGACATGCCCTACTGTGGACCTATCTAAATGAACCTTTGGTTTCACACTCTAAAGTGTCACAAAGTTTGCTAGGTTGGTTTAGGCTAGTTTTTTAAAGAATTCTTATGCTCATCAAGGCTGCATTTGCTTGATCAAAAATACAGAAAAAAAATTTAATATGTAAAATATAATGGTTTTCAATTTTAATGTGTTTTAGAATATATTTTATTTGTGTGATGCAAAGCTGAATTTTTACCAACCGTTACTCCAGTCTTAAGTGTCATGTGATCCTTCAGAAATCATTTTATTATATTTATTATCAATGTTGGCAACCGTTGTGCTGCTTATTATTTTGGAACCTGTGATTCTTTTTTCCGGATTTTTTTATAAATAAAAAATTAAAAAGAACAGCATTTATTCAAAATAAAAATATTTTCTAACTATACATCTTTGCTATCACTTTTGATCAATTTAACAATTGAATTAAAATACTAATTTCTTTAAAAATTATATTATATTGTTACAAAAGATTTCTATTTTAAATAAATGCTGTTCTTTTTATTTTTTATTAAAGAATCCTGAAAAAAAAGTATCACAGGTTCCAACAAAATAAGCAGCACAACTGTTTTCAACACTGATAATAAATCAACATATTAGAATGATTTCTGACACTGAAGACTGGAGTAATGATTCTGAAAATTCAGCTTTGCATCACAGGAATAAATCATATTTTAAAATGTATTCAAATAGAAAACGGCCTTTATGAGTATAAGAAATTTCTTTCAATTATTTATTATTTATTTTTTTTGGAAATCTTACTTTCCAGAGTTTTGAACAGCAGTGTGTATATATATATTATATATAATATTAGTAATAGACATTTATTGCTTACTAATATATTTATATTTATGTTCATACATGCATATAATCAGTTTTTGGTCTCATTTGTCACTTATCAATTGTTATTAAAAATTATTCCTCTCTCTTTTTTTGCTGTCTCTGTATCTCTAGCTGGTCCTTTTTGGCTTAAGCAACGAGATGGCGGTGACGTTTAAGGAGGAAAACACAGCTTCATTTAAACACCTTTTTCTCAAAGACTATGATGATTCAAATGACGTGCTTGCTGTTTACACACAGAGTGATGTTTATGACCACATGTTTTACGCAATAGAACAGGTAATTTACTAATTCATATATTTTGAGGGATATATTTGGGTAGTGATCACACTATAATCATAACACAAGTTGATTTACATTCAGTCTTTTGTCTTCTGAAAGTGTCTTGAAAAAACATTCTGCATTTACCAGCTGGAGTTTGGTCATATGTGGTCATATTAAATTTTTAACACTGCATATAACACCAATTTTTTTACTTGTCTTTCAGTATCTGGCTTTGACGGAGACAACAGTGGGCCGTTATGCATATGTGTACAATGTTGGTGTGAATGGGAGTGCGCTTTCTCTGTGTCAGCAGTATTATAAAAAAGGGAGGATCGACCCAGCTAACGACACCTTCAACATCGATCCTCATATAGTCACAGGTGACAGTTTTCCAGCCTCTTTTTCCTCCCAGTTTGCTCTGATTATTGTTGTTATTTTAACTAAAATATATGTTAGGATTAAGTAGCATGAAGGCAAAGACTAATTTTTTTTAGCACCTATAAATGTTTTATTTATTAGTGGATGAACTTGATGACAATAAAAGATCTTGTTACTTCTTCTTCTGCACATTGTTTTTACTTACAGTTCCTTGTCACTGAGTGTACCACAGGAATCACTTTCTAATGTAAATCTAAAATAGATCTTGTTGTTGGCCAAACGTGCCTCCTGATGACCACTGAGAGTGGTTGGTGATGAATTTCTCTCTTCCTCTTTGTAGACTGTATTGGGGTGGACCCTCAGTCCACTCCCACACCAGGTCTGGGCCGTGATTTCAGGAACTTCACCCTCAAGTTTCACAAGTGAGTTAAACCTGACTATTTATGCAAGTTTCTTCTTCTCAGAAATTTCCATTGATAATCTAAAAGTCTAATATTAACACATTCTCCGTCAGGCTCATTAATGTCACCATACAGTTCCAGCTGAAGGCTATAAATCTTCAGACCATCATCCACAATGAAATTCCTGACTGTTACACTTTCTTCATCACGGTGAGTTTCTATACAAAATGCTACTTTCATTCAAGAAAAAAAAATGAAAATTAATAAAGAAAACAATTACTTAAACAGAGCTGTTAGCATAACTTAATTGTAATAAATAATAAACAAAAATACTACAATTTATTTAAAAAAAATATGCAAACTAATATGTTGTTCAAAATGTCAAAACTTTTATTTTAAATTCTATTTTAAAGTTTATTTGTGACCCTGGACCACAAAAATAGTCATATGGGTCAACTTATATGTTGGACCTTATGGCTGAGATGCAACTATTTGAAAATCTGGAATCTGAGGATGCAAAAAAAAAACCGAAATCCTGAGAAAATCGCCTTTAAAGTTATCCAAATGAAGTTCTTAGCAATGCATATTACTACATTTTTAATAAGTTTTGATATATTTTTGGTAGGAAATTTACAAAATATCTTCATGAAACATGATCTTTACTTAATATCCTAATGATTTTTGGCATTAAAAAAAACAATAATTTTGACCTATTCAATGTATTTTTGGCCATGCTACTTAAGACTGCTTTTGTGGTTCAGGGTCACATTTTAGTTTTTGGCCCACTATATCTAGATTTTGTGTTTCAAATATGGGCAAGGAATTTATTTGATCAAAAATACAGGAAAAAAATGATAATATTGTGAAATATTATTAGAATTTAAAATAACGGTGTTCTATTTTTCTGTACTTTAAAATATAATTTATATGTGATCAACGGTGAATTTTCAGCATCATTACTCCAGTCTTCAGTGTCACATGATCCTTCAGTAATCATTCTAATATGTTGATTTATTTACTGTTTTTGCTGCTTAATATTTTTTTGGAACCTGTGATACCTTTTCAGGATACTTTGATAAATAAAAAGTAAAAAAGAACAGCATTTATTCAAAATAGCAATCCTTTGTAACAATATACATGACCATTCAAAAGTTTGAGGTCAGTACATTTAAAAAAAAAAAAATATATATATATATATATATATATATATATATATATATATATATATATATATTATCACTTTTTAATCAATTTAACACATCCTTGCTGAATAAAAGTGTGTATATATATATATATAGATAGATAGATAGATAGAAATAATTATATATATATATATATATATATATATATATATACTTTTATTCAGCAAGCATGTGTTAAATTGATTAAAAAAAAAAGTGATAATAAAGATTTAGAAAAGATTGCTTTTTTGAATAAATGCTGCTTTTTTTTTTTTTTTTTTTACAATTTATTCATCAAAGAATCCTAAAACAAATGATCACAGGTTCCAAAAAATATTAAGCAGCACAACTGTTTCCAACATTGATAATAACTGACTGTCAAATCCGCATTTTAGAATGATTTCTGAAGGACACGTTCATCAGTAACGGCTGATGAAAATTCAACTTTGCATTAAAGGAATAAATTAAATTGGGAATAAATGCGGCCTTGATGAGCATTAGAGACTTTAAAAAACATTAAAACATTCTTACTGATTCCAAACTATTGAACGGCAGTGTATATAATCATTTTTATTTCAAGAAGTATAGAATAAAAAATACGTTATTTAAAGAATATGTATTATAAAATGGCTATAAAAGGAAACTTTTTATTTGTAACTTTTAAGTTTTTAGTTTTGACCCAGTGTTATCTACCTTTTCTATTTCCAGTTTGGCGAATTTATTTCTTAACTTTTTTACAACAATGTTATACATTTCTGCAATTATTTGATATACGCTATATAATTGCTCCTATTTTATATTCAGATTCTGCTAGATAACAAAGCCCACAGTGGAAGAGTTAAAATCACTCTTGATAATCAGGCCTCCATTAAGGAATGTAGAGCCCCCAATGTGTCTGGACACGGTAAGACTCATATAACCCACATTATCCTTTTTTTTTTTTACATTGTGGATAATCAATGTATGCTTGTACTCATGCTGTTTCTCTGTCTCCAGCTGAGAGTTATGCTCGTGTGTACTTTGACGTGGCTGTTTCAGTGGTGTGTGTTCTTTCTCTGGTCCTCTGTGGTCGCTCTATCCTCAGAGGAATCTTTCTTCAAAATGTAAGACACGGTATCAAACAAATCCACATTATTATAGCAAATCCTGTCCTAACATTCTCTCTTGTATTTTCTCTGCAGGAGTTTGTGCATTACTTTAGGACCTCTCTGAAGCGTGATGTCTGTTGGGGAGACAGAATGGAGTTTATTAACGGATGGTATATTCTGCTCATCATTAGCGACGTGCTCACTATCGCAGGCTCCATGATTAAGATTGGCATTGAGCTAAAGGTCAGTTAGTGCAGATCATTCTGAAACCTTTGTGTATGGAGGCACTGCATTGGGTCGCCACAATTTAGCAGTGATATTTCATGATACTTTGTTTCAACCTTCAGAACGTCTCATCCTACGATGAGTGTGGCATCCTCTTGGGCACCTCAACGTTATTTGTTTGGGTTGGAGTTATTCGCTACCTCACCTTTTTTCAGAAGTACAATGTGAGAAACAAACATACCCACACACCAGTTTTCATGCAGTTACACCAGCAGTTCAACCTGACTTCAATATTATTTTTTAACAATATTATTTCTTACATCTTTAGAGCACCTGAAATGGCATCACATCTTAGACTGTAGAGATTTGCTTGTGAAAGAATGAAAGAAATGTTTTTTTTGGATGTGGATTTTATGTACTCTGGTGTTTTTCTTTCTCAGATTCTCATTGTCACTTTACGAGCTGCATTCCCTAATGTGATCCGTTTCTGTTGCTGTGTGGCGGTGATCTACCTCGGTTATTGCTTCTGTGGGTGGATTGTGCTGGGACCCTACCATGTTAAGGTACACAACATAAGCCTGACCGAGGCCAAGCCTATAATAATTCAATAACTCAGTGTAGTGCTACATAGACCATGTCCAAAAATGGCATATTTGTTTCTGAGTAAAACAAAAGTGTCCAGTTGGTTATTAAAAGTACACTACCAGTCAAGAGTCTCCTCTGCTCACCAAGCCTGCATTGATTTGTTCCAAAGTACACCATAAGCAGTCAAATTGTGAAATATTTTTACTATTTAAAATAACTGTTTTTTTTATATATATATATTTTGAATATATAATTAATATAATTTATTCCTGAGATTTCAAAGCAGAATTTTTAGCATCATTACTCCAGTCACATTTCCTTCAGAAATCATTCTAATATTCTGATTTGCTACTTAAAAAACATTTATTATTGTTATTGTTGTTACTATTATTATTATTATTATTATTATTATTATGTTGAAAACAGCTTCAGATTTCTTTGATGAATAGAAAGTTCAGAAGAACAGCCTTTATCAGAAATAGAAATCTTTTGTCACATTATAAATGTCTTTATCATCACATTTTCAATCATCAAAAAAAATCCTAGGACAAAATAATAATCAGCATATTAGAATGTTTTCTGAGGGTTTGTGTGACTAAGACTGGAGTAATGATGCTGAAAATTTAGCTATGATCACAGGAATAAATTACATTTTAAAATATATTCAAATAAAAAACAGTTAAACATTAAATAGTAAAAATATTTCAAAATGTTACTGTTTTTGCTGTACTTTGGATCAAATAAATGCAGGCTTTGTGAGCAGAAGAGACTTCTTTAAAAAAAAAAAAAAAACATTAAAAGTATTACTATTCAAAAACTTTTGATTGGTAGTTTAATCCTCTTTGTCAAAAAGAATTGAGAAAATCCAAAAGAGAATGTGTTTTTTTTTTGTGTTTTTTTTAGAGAGACTGTAGTCTGTAGTATTTATACTGTTAATTTATTATTCAAATGTTTGTAGTCAAAATGATTTGTTCTTTTATTCAGCAAGGATGCAATAAATTGATCTAGTGACAGTAAAGACATAAAATGTCATAAAAGATGCTGTTCTTTCGAACATTTTCACAGTAGTATCACAGTTCTCACAAAAATATTAGGCAGCACAACTGTTGATAATAAGCAATGCTTCTTGAGCACCAACTCAGCTTATTAGAATGATTTCTGAAGGATCATGTGACACTAGACTGGAGTAATGAAGCTGAAAATTCAGCTTTGCATCACAGGAACAAAAGACATTTAAAACATATTCTAATACAAAACTGTCCTTTTGAATTATTTTAAGTATTCACAATATTACTGTTTTTACAGTACTTTTTACCAAATAAATACAGCCTTAGTGAGCATATCAGACTTTCAAAAACATTTAAAGCCTAAACTTTTGAACTGTACTGTATATGATAAATTCATTGCATGGTATTTGGTGTTCATAGTTTGTGTTTTGTTTCCTCAGTTCCGCTCTCTCTCGCTAGTGTCTGAGTGTCTTTTCTCTCTGATCAATGGAGATGA
This sequence comes from Cirrhinus molitorella, assembly GCA_033026305.1. NCBI lineage: Eukaryota > Metazoa > Chordata > Actinopteri > Cypriniformes > Cyprinidae > Cirrhinus > Cirrhinus molitorella. Next base: position 33,067,397 of record CM065120.1, read on the forward strand.
CATGTTTGTGACCTTTAGTGGCATGCAAGAGAGCAGCATGCTCGTCTGGGTCTTCAGTCAGGTGAGTTTCACCCTCACGTTCTTACACAGGTACTTAGGCCACAAATGCTACAGAATTCAGTGCAATAAATACATTCTGTTCCTTTGCAGGTTTACCTTTACACATTCATCTCTCTGTTCATTTACATGGTGCTCTCTCTCTTTATCGCTCTCATCACTGGAGCTTATGAGACCATCAAGGTAAGAATGAAAGATGAGGCAGATGAAGAGATAGAAATGAAAAACATGTTTTTGTTCCTGATATCCTTTCGGCACACACGTGTACAAACATGCATGTCTTTGTAAAATAACATCAAATTTTTTTTATGTATTTGTTTATTTTATTTTTTTAAATCTATTTTTGTTTTCATTTTAAATTAGTTTTACATATTTTTTGTCTTAATGTTTTTACTTAATCCATTTTGTGTTCCTATTATTGTAAATGATCAGTATTTTATTTTTCCTGATTAACTCAAAAAGGTGCTATATGTGACAGGTAGTAAAATAATTCAAACCTTGGTTATACTAATATGATATCCTTTCTGTTTTGATTCAGCATCAAACTCAGGAGCCTATCCATATCACTGACCTGCACGCATTCATCGCTGAGTGCACTGACACACCTTGCTCTGGAAAGTTCCGCGGCATCGAGACCTCGCCATGCTCTTTCTTCTGCTGCTGTGACAGGTGTGTCACCATAGAAACAGAGAAAATGCCTCTTAATATCAGCAATCACAAATTTAACTGCCACTAATTAACAAATGTTAAAAATGTCTAAATTCTAAAATATTGCAATAGAAAAGTGAACAAATATATGGTTGCACACAAAAAAATGCCTTGCTTAAGAGATACAATTCTTAAAGGCAACGTATATCATTTAAACTTGTGTTATCAAATATGATTACAAAAATGTGTTTTTTGTTACCATTTTTGATTTGATAGCATCACGCTATTTATATCCCTCAAGAAAATTAAGTTATTGAACAAACATGGTTTTTATTGCACAGCAAGTCAGCATGAAATAACAATTCACCCTATTTTCTAAATGCATGTTATAGATTTTATTGTCAACAGTTTGAATTTGAAGAGTTCATTTGAAAAAACAAAAACAGATAATTCTCTTTTAACAATTTTCCAATAAATGTCAGTCAAACTGCAGTTGGGTTATTTTGATTAGGTAAAAAATAACAGATACAGCTTACTAACACACTAAAAACATAATAAATGTTAAACATAATAATAAATGTTAAAACAAAAAAAATAGTTTCTGTTTTTGCAAATAAACTCTTTTTGTTATTTTGACTAGTTTGTAATGTTTATTCAAAATCTCATAACTGGATCTTCTGGTAAAAATGCCAGACTTTTATCTTGTAACGTATAGAGGACTTTCTGATGATTTGGTGCACCTAAACCTCTGCAAGCTTGCGTTCATCTACATCGGAACTGAAAAATACAAACAAAAAAAAATCTGTTTTAAAACTCAAAAAACACAAAAAACATTTAACATTTAATTTTAAGGTAGAAACACAAACAAATTATTTTCTTTTGCAAAAAAAAATGTTTTATCATTTGTTTTATCAAAAAAAAAAACTGATGGATGGCATATAAATTTTCTTTTTTCCATAATAATTTACAGTCAGAAGTATGTAACAATTTGAAAGAAGAAATCTATTTCTGTTTAATTGTGACTTTAAACTGGCATATGAGAAAATATTTTAACATTTAAAGGGATAGTTCACCCAAAAATGCTAATTGTCATTAATTGCTCACCCTCATGTCATTCCAAACCCGTAAGACCTTTGTTCATCTTCAGAACACAAATTAAGATATTTTTAATGAAATCCAAGAGCTTTCTGACCCTGCATAGACAGCAATGCAACTGACACATTCAAGGCAAAGACAAAAATATTGACTATGTTCAGCAATTTCTCCTCTTCTGTGTCGACCCGCATTAAATGTGGTAGTTGCATTGCTGTTTATGCAGGGTCAGAAAATTTCAAAGATTTCATCGAAAATATACTAATTTGTGTTCCGAAGATGAACAAAGATCTTACCGTTTGGAACGACATAAGGGTGAGTAATTAATGACAGAATTAGCATTTTTGGCTGAACTATCCCTTTAACAATGAATCACTTTAACATACGAAAAAATGACATACTTGACCTGCTTTACTATAACTGAAGGCTGTAATCATGTTTGTTGGTGTAACCCTGCAGAACCACCACATATGAAGATGTCCTCCTCGTCAACTAGTAGGCATGGGACTTGATGCCTGAAGACTAAACCTCCCTCTGCTGGTCACTCTGTTGTACTGCAACAGGACGAAACCCAGTGGCGATGTGAGGAAAGCTCCAGACAAAATACCCAAGAAGTCACAGCTGCTACACTTTGGGACCTTAAGTGGAAAAATGGAGAATTTTAGTTTTACCTCAACTTGTTTATACTTTTAACTTAATTCTGGAGGTTGCTAAAGGCAGCCCAGTACTGTCTCTTAGTCTGTACTGCTAAAAACACTCAAGAAGGTTTGAATTAAGACAATATTAGATAACAAATGCACACGTGCAGGCGAAATGTACAGTAATCATTCCCTGAATGTTGATCCCACGTGTTCGTTCAGTGCACGTGCTGTGGTGTGCAAATGGGTCATCAATCGCCAATACTGGGAGACATAGTGGTCAGTGATTCATAACTATTGCTGTTCTTTCTGTTGGATAGTTTTAATATCTTGGAGTAACGTCTAGTCATGTGTAATGTCTGCATAAGAAGGAGACTGGCAGGCCTGGTAAACCTCTGCGACAGCAAAAAATGAAGAGACCATGCGATTTAAACATCACTCTTATTCAGCACTTATAGCAGAAACAGCCTAACCCGGTGTCTTAATATCATCCCCACTTATCCATAATAAAAATACATGCTCTGCTAGTATGAATTCACAGAGAACTCAGCCTTTCAACTGACTTTCAGTTGCTTTTTTGTATTTTCATGAGCTTTTCACCAGTAATGACACCTCAGTGATTTTATTTCCATACTGATTCATTGTTTTATATGAAGACGGAATCAAATGCACACTGTAATGTGAAATCTTATTTTATAAATTTCATTAGACTTCATTAGCCTTCATCAGATTTGTTTTAAAACCAGAGGCCTTCAAGAACGCTATTACAAGATTACTGGCGAGGGCGCAGTGTTCTGTTACCTTGGTGACATATTAGAACAATAGAACGCATAAAAAAAAGCTTGACCCTTGCATGGCTCTCACTTCAGAGCATAAATAAGCCTAATTTTATCTTCTTCATTATACTTGACTGATAAGAGAAGGAAGTATAAATATTTGAATTCTGGGGTCTGTGCAAGCCATTAACTCAAGTACACAATAAGTGGGACCAAGCATGTTATTCTGATGTCAGCGAACTGCTTTTTGGTCATATTACGTGATTTAATTTAGCTTTTAATACTTGTGTATTATTTTAATGTGTAATTCAATCATGTTGTAGTGTAGTAGTTTATTTATATTGTGTTGGCTTTCTGTTTCAAATTAATTTAAAGCGCACAATCTGTAAACAGACCACACTTTCTATTACTAACATGTGAAGCTAAACAGTGATGATGTTCAGAAAAGTCATATCATATTTAATTTTATTCTGGTAATTGAGTGTTTTTCTTATGTTTTGTAATGGACAACTGGTGCAAAATAATTTTGCTTACAGGGGCAGCACAAACTGCATTATAGTTGAAATGCTGTAGAAGAATCTACTGGAGGATGTTTTGATGATTTTTCTTTTATTTGTTTTAAACAAATTTGTTGTTATATAAGTGTCATTGCACATTTATTCCCCAAACGTTGGTCTTGATAGGATTGTGTATTATTTTTTTATGTTTCTATGTATTCGTTCAATACAGAGATTTTCTAAAGTCTGTTTAATATAAACACATTTTCCTTGTCCTGTTGTTCTGCATTAGAGTTCAGCCAAAAATGAAAATTCTGTCATTAATTACTCACTCTCATATCGTTCCAAACCCGCAAGACATTTGTTCATCCTCAGAACACAAATTAAGATATTTCTGATGAAACCTGGGTGCTCTCTGACCCTCACAGATGTTCAAGGCCCATAAAGGTAGTAAGAACATTGTTAAATAGTCCATGTGACATTAGTGGTTCAACCTTAATTTTATGAAGCTACGAGAATACTTTTTGTGCACAAAGAAAACAAAAATAATGACTTTATTTAACGATTTCTTCTCTTCTGTGTCAGTTTCAACCACAGATGTCACATGGACTATTTTAACGGTGTCCTTACTACTTTTCTGGGCCTTGAACATGCCATTGTTGTCTATGCAGAGTCAGAAAGCCCTCTGATTTTATCAGAAATATCTTCATTTGTGTTCTGAAGATGAACTTAAAGGTTTGGATGACATGAGGGTGAGTAATTAAAGAAGACGTTTACTTTGAGAACAAAAATTTCCAGATAATTTACCGGAACTCACCCCCTTGTCATCCAAGATGTTCATATCTTTCTTTCTTTAGTAAAGAAATTAAAATTAAATTTAAAGAAATTATTTTTTGTGAGGAAAACATTTCAAGATTTCTCTCCATAGGGGACTCATATGGTGCCCATGAGTTTGAACTTCCAAAATGCAGTTTCGTTGCAGCTTCAAAGGGCTTTAAACAATTCCAGCCAAGGAAGAAGGGTCTTATCTAGGGAAACGATCGGTTATTTTCTTAAAAAAAAAAAAAATGTATATACTTTTTAACCTCAAATGCTCATCTTGTCTAGCTCTGCATGAACTCTGTGTATTCCAGTTCAAGGCGGTTCAGGTAGGCTGAAAAACTCTCATCTAATTTTCTTCTCCAACTTCAAAGTCGTTTTACCTTTTTTTTTTTTTTTTGGATCATCTTTGCATGTTCACTTTGTAAACACTGGGTCGGTACTTGTGCAGCGATGTAGGAAGATTTTGAAGTTGGAGGAGAAAAGTTAAAGTTAAAAGTATATAAATTGTCAATTTGTTTAGAAAATGATTGTTTTGCTAGATAAGACCCTTCTTCCTCGGGTGGGATCATTTAGAGCCCTTTTAATCTCATGGGCACCTTAGAAGTCCACTATAAGGAGAGAAATCCTGAAATGTTTTACTCAAAAAACATAATTTCTAATCAACTGAAGAAAGAAAGGACATCTTGAATGACAAATATAAATATAAATTATTTGTAAGTTTTTGTTCTGTAAAAGAACTTCTCCTTTAAAGGGTTACTCCACCCAGTTCTCTGTCAGCTGCATCATGCGGATACACTATTTTTGTTCGGGTCAAAGCGTAAATAAACGTAGAAAACGTATCCGTGTGCTGCGGTTGACAGAGAACAACATACGCTGTTTGCGTCCAGTGGATACTCTCCAAAATGGTGCTATGTTGACGCAGAGGCGAATTGTTAAATAAAGTCGTTATTTTTGTTTTCTTTGCGTACACAAAGTATTCTCGTAGCTTCGTAAAATTATGGTTGAACTACTGATGGCAGATGGACTATTTTGACAACGTCTTTCATACTTTTCTGGGCCTCCCGGTTTTCATCCAAAATATCTTAAATTGTGTTCCGAAGACAAACTAGGCTTTTACAGGTTTGGAACGACATGGGGGTAAGTGATTGATGACAGAATTGAACTATCCCTTTAATCATTTTGTTGCCATATCAAATGTCCACTAGGTGGTACAAAGACAGCATTTATCACAAATCTGAATTCTTTCAAATTAAAGGTGGTGTCTGTGGTACCTAAATTGCACTTGAAAAATATGAAGGTTGCTTAAAAATATGTATCCCAGATTCCTGGAAAAGCAGAGTTTGTAGGCATGTTTGAATAGCTGGTCTGAGCAGGTGCACTAGCCATTGGGCTAGCCAGTGTACATTGTTTGAGTTGGCTATCTGAAACCACAGAAAGAGATTACCCACACTGTTCAAACAGAGCTAACCCCCTCAGATGCTGATCTCAGACCTGTGGCCATTCTATAAGGCTTTTGCTTTCCTATTCTCAAACTGTGGTGGGAGTCTAAATGTGAGCCACACCCAGCTATTTAAACAGAGTGAGTTTAACAGGAAGAGATTTAATTTAACCACCTCAGTAAGCTCATTGTGATCATATACAGACAGGTTTTACAGCAGTATAAACAAGAATAATCTGAGACTTCATTTGGATTTCTTAATCCAAAACTAGTTCTGTGATGTCTAATGTGCTCAGATGTTCTTAATATCCTATATTTTAAGTAAACCTTATCATAGGGGTGAGGATAACAAATGCCATACTTATGTGTCTTAAAACTGTAAAGAGGATCATTAATAATGGTACTATATGAGTGGCTCCACCCATGGATTTGAATATGTATATTAAAGACAAAGCTGATCTTAAAAACTAGACAAGAAGAGCAATGTAGTATAGAACAGTACACAGCTGCAGGCTGAGAATCACATACTTGTGATGGGGTAGAGACTGGACTTTTGTTTTTATGATGTTTTCTGTGCCTCTTAAATCAAATGTTGCTTGTCCTCCAGTTACTGATTTTTCTCTGCCTGAATGCTACTTTAAGTCCATGAATGCACAGTCTTTTTTGCTTACTAAGCCTGCTTTTATTCGATCGAATGTACAGCAAAAATATATTAATATATTTTAAATTTAACATTTTCCTGATTTCAAAGCTTCTAGCATTATTTCTATAATAAAAAATTCTATAATAATAATAATTATATATATATATATATATATATATTATTATTATTATTATCATGTTGAAAACAGCTGAGTAGAATTTTTTCAGTTTTTTTATGAATAGAAAGTTCAGAAGAACAGCATTTATCTGAAATAGAAATCTATATTATAAATGTATTTATCATCACTTCTGATTAATTTAAAGCATCCTTGCTAAATAAAAATATTATTTCTATAATTCGTATATCTTGTTTTCTCATATTCTAATAGAAAACAGTTATTTAAAATAGTAAAAATATTTTAAAGTTTGTTTTTGCTGTACTGTGGATCAAATAAATGCAGGCTTGGTGAGCAGAAGAGACTTCTTTAAAAAAAACAAAAAACAAATTTAAAAATCTTTATGTTCAAAAAGTTTTAACTGGTAGTGTATTTAGCTTTGGGAAAGATCCACTATTCCTTTTGTCTGATTGCTAAAAATTAACCCTTAAATGTTTTTTGTGTGGGTGTGGGTGTCATTTCCATGACAAACAACCTATAAAATTGTAAATAAACGATTTTTAATCCTACTTTTGATGGAAAATAGAAAAAAAAATGTTCCTGCCCATTAAATTGTTAACTCCAGTGTTGAGTTGCTAGTCATCAGTCATCCTTGTTTTTCAAACACATGATGGAGATACAGCGTGCTGGATGCTATAGGCGGGGCCATAGTTTGTAAAGTGACATCACTGCCCTTTTGAAGTGAATTTCGGTACTTGACCCCATTGGATGAAAACCGGGCGTCCGATGAGCATTTGGTGGCTTGATCCTTTTTGTTTCTGAATTGCTACGTTAGGATTTGGTCAACTTCCTTCACACTGGTTCAGTTCACAGTGAATCGCGAGGGTGAAGCAGTGGGTTGAAATAAAGGGCTTTCTTTTGCACGTTTGTATATTTAATCTATTTGCACAAGGAACCACACGCCTCACCGGTGTGAAGTCGAGGACTGTCCGCGTTTCCAGACTGAAGCGGAGGAGTCGAAAGCGGGCGATTTTAGAATCATTTAAAGGTAAATGATTGACATTTGAAGCGTGTTTACTTTGCTTATCTTTCAACCTGTTTGCCTGCTGGTTCATTTCCTGACACTTCATTTGGGACCGCAATCAACTTGGTTTCCGTTCTGAATATTTTCTGGAATCAGGTTTGGTTTGGTTTGGTTTGGTTCCGATTTTGCATGTTTGGGTTGGGCTGGGCTTTTAAAGGATGCATCGCTTTATACACACATGGTATGAACTGAAGAGCGGCCGCTCGATTCGATTCATTCTTGAATATACGTTTCTGTTTAATCACAGCGCGTGAAGGGCATCGTAATTAATGAAACGACTCGTGTGACTGCTGTGGTTACATGTAGCGATTCATCTTCGGATAGAACGAATGCCGTATTAATGCTACATATAAATACGTCAGTTATTTTTCTGTGTTGAAAACGCAAACACGGGTATAGGATCAGCTTATGTTAAGTGCAGTGCTTGTGAATTATAAGATTTGATGTTGAGGAATTCAAATCCATTTGAATCGAAACGCGCACTGATAGCATCGCTTCACTTGACAAACGAATCTAGTGCACGGGCCGGTCCACATAGCTGTCCCGTGTGTTATTCTGACATGCCTCGGCTCTTTTTACCAGAATAAACTACTAAAGCTCAGAGAAGATCGATAGAGTAAGTGGACTATCATGGATTGCCGTCGTTTGATATGGATATGGGGCTGCCTGTGCTACTTCTCAGTGCTCGTCTGGCCGCTGTCTCGTTTTCACTGGAAATTATCGTTTGAATCGCGTTGATGTCACGCTGTGTTATCGCCCTGCCCTTGTAACGCCAGCAGGTCTGTAGATAACAGCGTGTCTCTCATCACACGCTGTCTCTGTGTACATTCTAGAATCCAGTTCTAGAAGTTCACGACCGCTTTTAACGCTAATGACCCGGATATTTACCCGGCCTGAGGGAACTGTTGCCCATTCAGTAGTATTCCTTTCATGGGCGGTCGTTTTGTGTGGAAACTGTTGATTTTAAGGTGCGTCAATTAATTTATTGTAGGTTAAAGGGGTTTAGAAAAAGAGATGGGCTTAAGATGGGAAATATTATTATAATTATACACTTACATGAGAGGAAGACTCCAGACATATCATTCTTGTAGCTGATTAATTCTGCCTGGAGCAGGTCGCCCCTCATGGGCGTGGCCATGTTGAGTTATTATTTTTTAGCAATGCTATTATATAGTGATTTTAGACAATGCTCAAAGTGTAAGCCTGTAACTACTTCTAAAAAATGGATTGAGGGCTTGCACTTGCGTCACAATTTGGTCAGTTTCCCGGATACGTGGCCATATTGGTGATACTCGGATGTAAACAGCATGGATTGCACGGTAAATGTACTACTGAATATGTTGTTCTGCTAATTTTGCTGTCTTAATCATGGAAAAAAATGTGTGGAAGCTCTAAATCATATAGAGAAGTTGGTAAGCAGGAAAGGGTGCAATATTTTGACAAACTAAAGTTAATATGTGGTAAAAATATGTACAAGCAGTATTAAGATATTAGTCTAATATGTCACAGAAATCCTGGTTCAGTTTGGCCAACCCCAAATGCCCTTTATTCCTCAGACAGTTGTTTTTTTTTTTGGCAGTCAATAGCACTCCAAATGTTTGTCTTAGTCTGACCAAATAGTTCAGCCCAAAACATGACCATAGTTGATCATTTTCAGTAGCAGTAATCAGCAAAATATGTTTCATTTAGTTCAGTGGCATTGTTTATGTTCAGTGTTGTCTTGAAACCGCTATTAGTTTACTTCCAGAATAAAAATTCCCTGATAAATTAAATCAGTCAAAGACAAATGAAGGTTTTTGAGAAAAACATTCCAGGATTTTTCTCCATATAGTGGACTTCAATGGTGAATTACAGCTTAAAGGTCCAAATTGCAGTTTCAGTACAGCTCAAGACACTCCAAATAGAAGTAAAAGTGGAAAAAATGCATCCATCCAAACTGCTAAGTGTTACTATAAAGTCCAAAACCACTGGTACTATTAGGTCAAATATGTCAATGTCATATAATGCCTTATGTGAATCCTCTATGATATCTTGCTAAGATCATAATGGTCTATTGTGTCCTCCCAGTTGTTTTAGGAATTCGTCATCCACTTTGTAATGCCAGCTGTTGTACTTGTACTAATTGACTTGACTGAACAGTCCAGAACTAAAACCAATTTGATGCTAGAATGTTACAAATGTATGTAACAAAGTCAAGAACACATAAAAACAAGGCCTGCTTGTGCTAAGATTTATGACAGCCCCTCTCTGTTTCGACGTGTGCCTGAGCTCAGGTCCGTCAGAATGGAGTTGAGCAGGGCAGCTGCTGTCATTAGTTGTTTTAGCCACGCTCCTCAATGAAGGACTCCTGATTCTAACAGCTTTGTTTAAACGGGACACCCACACCAGTCTCTCTTGCTGCTTGGCTAGACTTGGTTTAGCATTATGTAGCAAGTGATAGTGCTTTCTATTGCATCCTGTGAGCAAATGATTTCATCACTTGTTGAGTCATCTTGTGCTGGAGCCAATACAGGTTTTGACATTGTGGTGTTGTTTTTTGCTTTGCTGATCCGTCTCAAGTCTGTGGTCTGTGTTTTGCAGACAACTTTAGATTTTTTTCTGCTATTTTTCCACAGTTTTTTGCTGAGTTAAGGTGCGGTCACATTAGCAGAATTTCGGCTAACTGTCGCAGATGAAATCCAGTAATTTCAGTAGGAATCCACCTACTCCACCCGTACAAGTTTTAAAGGAATAGTTCACCCAAAAATGAGAACGTGTCATTTACTGACCAAGTTTTACTGAACCCTTCTTCTGTTAAGCACAAAATAAGTTATTTTAAAGAATGTTGGTAACCAAACAATTGATGGTAGCCATGGTGTTTTCATCAATGGCCCGTATTGGCGGCACGGAACGTAAACAATGCCATTGAATGGCTGCTGAAAATACATGTTTTTGAGCTGTACTAATCAATCGGACCGAGAAAAACATTTTGAGTACTACAGACTAGGGCTGTCACGATTCGATCCTTCGATACCTTTTGCGCATTTTGTCAGTAAAGCCGGTTCTGTAATGAGCGGTAAATGCCATCAGGTGCGTGAATTCCCATTCAGCCGTATTTACCACACAGAGCCGTTGTTCACTGACTAGCCGCGCAAATCTACGCCGATAATGAATGTGGTTTTGCGCAGCTCGTCAGTGAACAACGGCTCTGTGTGGTAAATACGGCATTATTAAATATGGCATTTACCGCTCATTACAGAACCGGCTTTACTGACAAAATGCGCAAAAGGTATCGAAGGATCGAATCGTGACAGCCCTACTACAGACTGCCAAAAGTTATAACAAATCAAGGAGAAGAGTGTAAATAAACTCAGGAACCAGGATTTCCAGGACAAGAATCTTGACATCATTCATGTTTGTTCTTATTTCCAGTCAGGTAGGTGAAAAATAAGTCCTTCTCTAAGTGATTTAGCAGATTGTGGATTAGACAGCATAAATTAGCAGAACAGTGTATTTAGTAGTACATTAATAATGCAATCCATGCTGTTGTTTCCATCCGAGTAACGCCAATATGGCCACACATCTGGGTAACTGACCAAATTGTGGTGTAAGTGCAAACCTTTTATTGACTTCCATAGTATGGGGGAAAATGCTATTGCAGTCATTGACTACTGTGAATCCTTAGGTTGCAATCATTCTTATATCTTAGAATATCTTCATTTGTGTTCAACAGAATAAAGAAACTCATACAGTTTTGGAACAACTTCAGGGTGAGTAAATGATTACAGAATTTTCATCTATGGGTGAATTATCCCAGCTTTCGTAGTTGATCTTAGTATATTATTCACTTCATTTAATAAAATTGCTTAAGAGTGTTTGTATTTGTATCTATTGATGTCCTGGTCAAAGCGGCAGTCACAGATTGTTCCATTTAGCAGGTTTTGAGATGTCTGGTTGGCTCCAGCTTAGTCGTGACCTCACAGTGGGGTGGTTGAGTTGAACAAGCAGATGCCCAGCAAGGAAGAAGCCCCAATTTTCGGTAGCGGATTAAAATAAACCACTTTAAATCAGTTATGCTTTTGCACCAATCCATTGCTTTATAAATAGAGTTTAACCAGAATATATTAATCAATACAGTTCACATTTGATAATATGAACTGAATTGGCTCCAGTTGCAGTAATGTGAATTCCAGCCTTTCTTATGTTTCCTATGAAACGGCTTCCTGAGTTTTTACCATTGGGATAATCTCCTCAACGCTTGACGTCAGTTTTGCATTTGGAAAGAACATTTTGAAATGCCACGTTATTATATTAAATCCTTTTCGGTGGTTTTATAACCCTGTAATCTGTTAAAACAGTGGCACTGACAAAAGAGCTTTTAACTGTCAGCAAACTAGTGCTAGATAACTTGGCAGCGAGTTTGTTTGTGTGTGTTTGATGGAGCTGATGTCCTGTTTTAATCCTCCTGGGCTCCGTCCCTATCCATCACAGTGTCCTGCTGTGTGTCCAGTATGCAAACTACACCCAAACCATCATGCCACTGTTTGCCATCTGTTCTTTCTCTCCTTCACCCTCTCATAATTCCCTCCATCTTCTATGACACTAATCTGTTTTTGCCTGTTTGTCTTAAACATGTGAGAAGGTTGCAGTTTTTACTTTAGTCCAATCCTGCTCCGTCTTGAGTAAGTTTCTTTTACAGTACTTTTACTCTTGTCCCGTGCCATTTTGCTGTCTGTTTTTTGTCCAGTTTTTCTCATGGTGTTTTGGCAGCTCCGTTTTAATGGTGCCCAGCCCCCGTCAGCATGGTGCGCTGCACACAATGGGGAATGTCCTCTCTTAATCCTTACATTACGCATTGCAAAATCAAACCCTGCTGGGTCATTAAGCCCTATTCACACCCTATACTGAGACAACACACACAGCTCACTCGTCTGGAGATAATCCTGTTGGTTGAGAGGGAGCAGGGTCGTTGCATTTCTTCCTGTTTATCTGCATCGTTACTACCGTTTCACACTCTCAGGGCTGTCTGACACTTCAGCTCGACCCCACACACAATACTGACCCATTATCCATTCCTCACACCCATTTTGTAACCATTCACCAATGCAAATTAAACTAATAAAGGCCTTGATATGCTGAAGGTTAAGTTCTTTTTTATTTCTTGCCTAGTTTAGATAAATGCAGTTGAAGTCAAAAGTTTACATACACCTTGCAGAATCTGCAAAGTGTTAATTATTTTACCAAAATAAGAGTGATTATACAAAATGTTTTTTTTATTTAGTACTGACCTGAATAAGAGATTTCACAAAAAAGACGATTACATATAATCCACAAGAGATCCACAAGATAATAGCTGAATTTATAAAAATTACCCTATTCAAAAGTTTACATGCACTTGATTCCTAATACTGTGTCATTACCTGAATGATCCTTTAGGTCCCACAAAGGTCCCCTTTCCAACAATGACTGTATGATTTTAAGATCCATCTTTTCATACTGAGGACAACTGAGGGATTCTCATGCAACTATTACAGAATGTTCAAATGCTCAATGATGCTTTAAAAGGAAACGCAATACATTCAGAGCTGGGGGTGAAAACGTTTAAACAGAATGAAGACCTGAAGAAATATCTTTTTTTTTTTTATTATTTAGTACTGCCCTTCAAAAGCTAAAGAAGATAATTGCATGTTTCCCAGAAGATAAAATGTTACATTTACCCTGATCTTCAGTGCTTCAGAATGTTTCCTTCTAGAGCATCAGTGAGCGTTTGAACCTTCTGTAATAGCTGCATCGAGTAAGAGTCCATCGGTTGTTCTCAGTGTGAAAAGATGGATCTCAAAATCATACAGTTGTCATTGGAAATGGTTCAAATACACACAAATGCTAAAAATCCACAGAATTTATGGGACCTCAAGATTTGTTCTGAAGAATGGCAGGCAGTTTAACTGGTCAGAACAAACATGGGACTCGTGAACAACTATCACTAAACCAAAAGAAACGCACAGCTGTGGATCATTCAGGTAACAACACGGTATTAAGAATGAAGTTTTTGTAAACATTTGAACAGGGTAATTTTTATAAATGTAACTAGTACTTACTTTTGTGGATTACATGTAAATGCCTTTTATGTGGAAAAATCTTATTCAGGTTAGTACAAAATAAAAAATAACATGCATTTTGTATGTTCCCTCTTATTTTGGTAAAATAATTAACATATTGCAGATTTTGGCTTCAATTTTATGTGTAAATATGTACTCCAAACTTTGTTTTGGCCTAATTGTTCGAAATAACATCATACCAGTTTGTTCTTTGATTTAACTTCAAGAAAATATAGGGGCATTATTAGAATAGTTTACCCAAAATTGAAAATGTGCTACAAATGTATTCACCCTTAGGCTATCTTCTTCTTCAGTAAAACTGTAAAGAAGATTTTTAGCTGAAACTGTCAACAGGTACCGTCACAATTAATACCAGAGGCTCTTGATGATATATTGAGGTCTTATGAAGCAAAATGATTGGTCTGTGCAAGAAACTGAACTTTATTTACATTAACCCAGAGCCTTAGGCAAACAGGGAAGTCTGATTCTTTTTAGTTTCAGCCTCAGCCTCACGCCCACGGACTGTTGGCTGAACATCTGATGTGTATCGCACACAAAATTGGAAACGCTTCAGGAGTGCCGGAGCACAGATTGTACCATTTAGCAGGTTTTGAGATATCTGATTCTGTCGTGACATCACAGTGGGGTGGTTGAGTTGAACAAGCAGATGCCCAGTAAGGAAGAAGCCCCAATTTTCTATAGTGGATTAATGAAATAAACCACAGTAAATTGGTTTGCTCTTACTCCTGAATTTAACCCTAATATATTATTATTAGAGTTCACATTTGATAATATGAACTGAATTGGCTCCAGTTGCAGTAATGTGAATTCCAGACTTTCATCAAATCCTGGTACTCTTCCTATGAAACCTCGTCATCTAATTGGTTGAATTATACAGGATTTCTGTAGACTGTATTGCTTTCTTTAACATTCCACCTGGAAACACAGATGCTGTAATGCCAAACCCCCTCATAAAAGAAGAAAGCCGTTGTTTACAAGTGTTACTATGAGTGCTTATCAGGATCAACTAAATGCTGGACTTTCAAAAGTATCTGAAATATTTCAAGTTTGTGGCATAGAATCTTTAAAATATGAGTTTTAAAGGTTTAACACACCGGTCTGTTATGGTGGGGACATTTCCACATCCCTAAACATGGCGTGGCACAAAACAAAATGTGATTTGTTGTTCATTTCAAATAACTAATAAGAAACCATAATAATGTCACAAATAACGTCCAGTTTTTTGCACAGACCAATCGTTTCACTTCATAAGACCTCAATATATCTTTAGGAGTTTGTGTTCGTTTATACGCTTTTTTTTAACTCTCAAAAATAGGCTGCTGCTGTCTTGCATTTTATAATTCAAAGGACCATGGTTTCATCTAAAAAAAATCTTTCTGTACTGTACTCTACTGATGGAAAAGTCACATCTTGGATTAACTGTCCTGGTGACCTGTTGCTTCAGATTGACCAAGATAAGGAACAAAACCTCCTGAAGGATCCTATTGCGAATTGGGGAGAACATTTACAAGAAGTGTTGTTTTGCACAATATCTATGTGGCAGAATTATGTCTCTGTAGGTGGTTTTATGTGCGGTAGTGAGTCAAAAAGATGAGAAATCACACCCACTACTGGGAACTGTTTTATTAGCTTGAGCGTATTAAAGAATTTCCCCCTTTCTGCGAGGAGCCTATTTCACAGGGGCAGTCTTCACTCTCGCAGTTGTGGGTGTATATGAATGCTGCGATTTCCTGTCTCTTGTCCGTTTTAAGGAATGTGGTGTGCTCATAAACATGCTGAGATGTTACTCCGGGAGAAAGATGGGAATCTGGGCTTTCCAGCACCACACAGCATGTTCCATTTGGTTCTGAATGTAACTGATATGCAGCATTTTTTTTTCTTTTCTGTGGTGGTTTTGGAAAATTCTGCTCAATGGATTTAAACATTGTAATATGTTTTACAGTCCTGTTTATTTGTTAAATGTTTTTGCTAATTTGATTATGCTTACTACTTACAATAGTTTAGTACTCTGTTGCACATTTTACTGTTTAAATCCATTCTGGAGTTTTTCCTTCAGTGTTAACACTGAAAACGTTTGGCCTAGTTATTCCTGACTGTTGTTTTCTGTATGGGAAGAGTGAAAGTAAAAAGTGAACACCCACAGACTGATGTCTATGCAGATTTCAGTGGTTGGTTTCAAGTGTGCATATGCTAAACACTGAATCATCAACTTGAGATTATGATGATGATTTGTGTATGCACAGACTTATTTTCATATGTTTTAAATGGTATTTATAAAAAATACTTTTTATAATAATTTGCCGTTATATTCCATTTATATATTGTCTTATACATTCTAAAAGCTTAAATGGATAGTTCACCCAAAAATGAACATTTAATTCTGAAAAAGTCAAATATATCTAGGATGGTTTGAAGGTTATTAAATCATGGGGTTGTTTGCAATTTTGGATGAACTGTCCCTTTAAACAATAGCTTTATGCACATTACAGCATTTTAGTCTTTAGTGAGACTGGTTGATGTGGGAGTCAGATGAATAATTGACTAATGTGGAAAGAGTAAAAGAGAGGGAATTGGAGGGGTGTGTTGCTGCGCACTTTCAATGTTTTCATGTGTTGATTCTTAGGAGTATGTGTGCCAGTAGTAGAGTTGTGAGAGCACTGCCTTGTATGGGCAGAGAGCATGTGGAGTATGTGTTTGTGTCATTTCTGACCGTTTTTTTACCTCGCTGGTAAAGTCTGCTTTGGTATTCCATTTCTCATTCTATCCTATCCTAAGTGTTTTTCTGTTATTGTCAGGTTAAAGTTACAGATTATAACTTTCATGTAAAATTAGAAGTTACAGCCAGTCGATTAGAATAAGGGCATTTTTAATAAACGGAGGCCTGCTACTGGCTCTTATTACAAGAATGCAGGATGTGGCCAACTACAGCTGCATGGAAATAGCTGCATGTCTGTCTGTGACAGCTGGTTATGGTTCGGCCCTGAGGAACTGGAGGCCCTGTGCAGGAATTTGGGTTTGCAAGGCCTCTTTATTTGTTCCTTTTTAGAGATATATCAGTTTATCTCACATAGATTCTCTCAAAGCTGAACCTAGAATGTGGCATTTGTTTTGCGCCTGTGTGTGATGCTAGCTGTCACCTGCAGATGTTTTAGAAGTGCTTAGTTGGAAGCCGTCACAACACAGTCCATCAAGCTACTACAGTAAGTAAAACATGATGGACACGCTTTAAGGACGTCCCGTGTGGAAAGCAGATTTATTTTCGATTTGATAGTCCAGGGGTGTATTATGGGGTTAGGTTTAGGATTAGGTTTTAAAATGTCCTCATGGCACCTTTATAATCCTCGGTCTATACACGTAAATTCCTAATCCAAACAAATGATGGATTACGATATTGGACAAGATTGGAATGAGGTTTAATGATAGTGGAGAGGCAGAAAGGGTTCCTACTTTCATTGAAAACTTTAAAATTGTTTTTGTGAATATATATTGTTCCAGTTATGCAAATTGGTTCATTGAGTCGGTTCTTTATAAAAAAAATTGGATGAATCGGATCATTCATTCGGATCAGTCTGAAATTCAGTAGCAGATCAGTTTGAATCAAAATGTTGAGCGACTGGGAAAAAGTCATGGAAAATATCATGGATATTTGTTGGTCTTTGTAATAAAAAGGTTCTTTATTGGCATCTGTGGCTCCATAAAGTATTTAGACATTTATGGAATTTTCCATTCTACAAAAGGTTATTGATAGTAGAAAAAGGTTCTTTTAGTTTATTAAAATGTTCTACACACTAAAAATAAATGGTTATTTTATGGCACCCCTGCAAAACCCCCTTTAGGAGCCTTTATTTGTAAGAGTGTGGACCGCTTTGGTTTGGAAGATAAAGCAGCGATTTTTTTTTTTTTTTTTTTTTTTTTTTTTTTTTTTTTTTTTTTATGAGCACATGAATGTTCTCACAAGAGCTTTTCCTGTTAGATTTCCTTGAAAGACGCCTGTTTTATTATTTGAAGTGTAGTGTGTGAAATGGAGATGTGTGTGTGATGTAATCTCCAGTGCTTTTTGATTTAAGCTGTTTGCATTAGCAGGCTTTACCCTTTTCCGCTGTCTTTGTGAACACTCACAAATGCTTCATCCAGTCAACTGAGGACAAGCGCACCCACACAATAACCCACCCTCCCACTTCATACACACAATCATTATAGCATACCTTATTCTTCCTTATCCTCCCTTTTATTGTTTTGTTAGTTTGTCCTTATACTTTTGTCTTTGTCCCTGGGTTCTCTTTTATGTGTGCCAGGTTTATAGTTAACTGAAAATACAAACAACCTTTTTTTTTATTCATTGCTTAAAAGAAAAATGTTAACTGAAATAAAATACAGCATTTTATTTCAGCTAGTTGCAATGATAATTTCTCTTTTTCATTTAGTTTAACTTGATGTCAGGGCTCGCAAAATTGCTATCCCAACGCCCCGGGGCTATTGTGTTTTCCAGTCGGGCGACCAAAATTTGCACCGGCCTGCCTGGCGGGCTATCTTAAACTAGAGGGCTCCTGCAGGTCCTCAAACACTCCTCAATTTAGTTGTATCAAATTTAAGTGATACTAAAATAATACTAGATGCAATTCCATTACAGATTTGCACAAAACTTTGGGGATATTTTATAAATTCCAATTAAAACGCAACAGCGAAATTATGCCGTTTCCATTAACCAATGTATATCGCAACCACCGCACTAGCCATTATATTTAATCAAAGGAGATGTAGTCGTGTATCTTTAGCAAAGCAGCTTAGAGAGCCACTTCTGACACGCTTCTGAAATGTCCCGTGGCGCGGCTGGGATAAACACAAGCATTGACTGCAAGTATTGCAAACCAAAACGTCTCGGCTCGAAAAACGCTGTGCCACCAAAAAGTCTTAGGCTACATTTACACTAGTGCGTCTTTGTTTTAAAACAGCGTTTTAAAGTGAAAACGATCCATGTCTACACTGGCGTTTTCACTGCCTTTCAGAAGTATCACACGATCGGAAATGCATGTCACATGACTATTCCTAATAAACATGATGTTATTGTTTACACGGTCGTCAAGAATACATCAAGCGATTTAAAAAGTCTTTGATCCGTTAACTCTGGGGTTGTTTTTCCAGTTTATTCAAACTAAGACGGGGTCTGCAGTGTTGTGGCATGTTTCTGTTTTTGAGGGTCGAAAATGCCGGAAGAGTGTAAACAATAGGCGTAACCGCAGCAAAAGTTATGCGTTTAAATAAACAAAAACACACTAGTGTAAACGTGGCCTTAAAGCGCCACCAGCTGGTCATTTTAGAAGAGCGCCTGGCATTTTTTTTTTTTTTTTTTTTTGGCTGGCTAAAAATGCTTTGGTGGACACACATTCATTGAATATTTATTGTTTTGGCCTATTAGTCTCTTTTTGCATTTATGCCATATACTTGAGCCAAACCTGGGAAGGGAGTCATATTCCAGTGCATTTCTAGATGTATTTGCATAGTTGTAATTCATAGGCGGGGATTGTGCAAACGTGCCCTATTTACGAATTATTGAAATTCATTAACATACACTTTTAATGATCAAATATGATGTTTACGAACGGTTTGTGAATCCGGGGGAGAGTTCTCTGGGAGGTCTGTTTTACATGCAAATTACTCTGAATTTACTCACATTTAGGCAAGTTGCATGAATGAGGCCAGTTGCTTGTATGGAGAATGACTAATGGAGTGATATTTATGGGAAGCAGTCTGAACAGTGGATATAAAACAGCTACACTCAAATTTGTAGATGTTCTTGTTTTCTGAGAATATGTGCTGTGGAAGTTTTTTTTTTTTATGGAAACTTTCTCTTGTTTAAATTGGTTGTTTAAATTTTTTTTTCAAAGGTCCCCCTTGTTGATCTTCTCATCTCCATAGAGACACAGCAGCAGGGCTGCTGGGTAATTTTTGTCCTGTCGTGGGCAGAGCGATGACCTCCCAATTCATCATCTTGGCCTCAAGGGTGACAAGTTTTTAGAACGCGTGTCATGCATCCTCTTTGTTCTGTCTCCTGAGGGACATTTCTGAGGCTCATTCAACATTTATTTACAGTTTCGTTGTTTTCGTCGTCTTGATTCTGTCACACATACTTGAGTCCACTCGTTTCCTGGATGGTGCTAAATTAAAATTAGATTTCTCTGCTTGCCTTGTCATTGTTACTTCATCCTACGATTTCCCCCTTTCTCTGTCTTTATTTGCTCTCTGGTTTAGTGGTTTGGGCTTATTGGAGAGTCAGAACAATAGCTCAGCTGCTAGGGCCATCTGTGTGGCTGCAGACAGGGAACGGATCTGATGGAGAGGAGGAGGGGGAAGGAGAGTAGAAGAAAGGGGGGGTTGTGGTTAAGGAGAACTGTTTGGGGGGGGAACAGAAAGACAAGAGGATTCTGAATAAAGGAGTTTGGAGAAAGGACAGGGGTGACTGGGTTCATGCCCCCCCTCTCCACCACATTCAGTCTTTATCCTCCTTTCTTCAAATCCCATGCCACAATCTTTTTGCTGACGAGCATTTGCGTCAGTCCTTGACGGAAAAAAATCACTTGCGTAGTCTAGTGCTCCAGTGAAATGGTTATATTGAAGTTCCTTTCTTTTAGAATTCTGCCAGATTTTGATTTGGGTCTATATATATGAGAAAGCTGTGGATTTGAATCTGTGTTCTTGAAAGCGTACACTGGGGCATGGTTGATTATTTTCAAATGATGCCATCTCTGTTTACTCTTGGCAGACATAGGAAATTACTAGTTTGTATGAACAGGTAGATGAAGTCCAGATAATGGCATCATATTTCTGTAGAGCAGGTGGTGGTGAATTCTCTGTGTAAATGATCTACACAAATAAATCAAAAGCATAAATCATATTAACATTTAGATTTTTCTGGAGCTTAGTGTTGAATTCAGACTGATGTCTTGGAGACCTACTCAAAATCCTTACAAAAACACTTTCTCTGCAACACCCTGAAAATGTTAGTGTACAAATGTTAGACATTTTTTGAATTAGTTCTGCCAAAAATTAAAATTCTGTCATTAATTCCTCACCCTCATGTTGCTCCAGACCCATAAAACCTTTGTTCATCTTCGGAACACAAATTAAGAGATTTTTGATGAAATCCAAGAGCTTTCACAACGCAACTGACACGTTCAAGACCCAGATATTTAGTAAGGGCATTGTTAAAACAGTCCATGTGACATCAGTGGTTCAACCATAATGTTATGAAGCGACAAGAATCTTTTTTTTTTTTGCAAAAAAAACAGCTTTATTCAAAATTTTCTTCCCTATTGTGTCAGCAGTGTCAGCGTTGCGGTCTATACAAGATCAGAAAGCTCTCAGATTTCATCTTAATGTGTTCCGAAGATGAACGAAGGTCTTACAGGTTTGGAACGACACGAGAACGAGTAACTAATGACACAATTTTCATTTTAGGGTGAACTAACTCTTCAATTGGCTAACTGTAAAGTTACCTATATTGTGAAAAACTAAATTGTTTAATGTTGCTAAACTAAAATACTGTCAAATGTATGTGTTTTGCATGTAAAAACTATGAATCACTGTGTACTTTATGGTAAAAACTAATTATATTGTTTAATGGACAGGCGTCTATAAAACAGGGTCAATACTCGTGTATATAGTGCAGAGCGTCATTTACACAAAGACAAAACATTGAGGTAAAACCTTTTACAAAATGAATGCATTAAACATTACCAAAAATTGTGACCCTGGGCCACAAAACCAGTCTTAAGTAGCACAGGTATATTTGTAGCAATAGCCAACAATACATTGTATGGGTCAAAATTATAGATTTTTTCTTTTATGCCAAAAAACATTAGGATAATAAATAAAGATCATGTTCCATAAAGATATTTCCTACTGTAAATATATCACAACTTATTTTTTGATTAGTATTATGCATTACTAAGTACTTTATATGGACAACTTTAAAGGAGATTCTCAAAGCTTTTAATTTTTTGTACCTTCAGATTCCAGATTTTCAAATAGTTGTATTTAGGCCAAATATTGTCCTATTCTAACAAACCATACATCAGTGTAAAGCTTATATATACAGTATAAATCTGTATGAATCAAAATTTCAGTTGAATACTTTTGTGGTTTATGGCCACATATATAATAACACATTAAATACCAGTTTTTGGTATTTCAAGATATGTATATTAACATTATCAGATAATGAAGTAAACCATTGAGTCGTAAAATATACAGGTACCAAATACTCCATTCTAGATGCTAAACAACCTAAACATGACAAGGACTTATGTAGGATGTTTGACCTGGACTTGTTCTTTCTGTATTTTGGTTCTTACATAATGTATCATTTCCTGTATTTTCCAAGTTTCCCTTCATAGGGATGGTTCCCTTTAAAAATGCTGCTTCCTCTTACAGTGTAATGTTCTACTTTTAAACCCCTTTTTTAGATCCATGGTTACTTCCAATTCTTCGATTCTGTTAAACGCAGCAAATCACTTCTCTGCCATACTGACTGTATTTATGTATTTGTACGAGAAATGACTGTTGCCCTCCAACTGAATAAAAGTTGCTTCAGGAGCCAAAAAAGTCACTGCGTCTTTCCTGTTTTCCTACAGGGCGGTTATTGAGTTGGCGAACACATCTGTTATCCCTGGGTTCAGAGTGTGAGCTGCACTGAATCCAGCGAGCATCTCAAGCAGCAACCGATTGTTGGGTAAGATTGGCAATGAAACCTGATGGGGTGGCAACAGCACCGTCTGAACCAATGGAAGCCGAAGGAATGGAACCTGTAACAGAGCCAACCGGTGATGATGGAGCGTCTCAAAATGGCACTACACCATCACCCCCACAACCTGATGAACCCCAAAATAAGCAAGTGGCTCCTCCAGCTGCAAAGGAAGCTGCTGGGAAAGCAGCAGATGCTAAAAGCAAGCCCAAAGGCCCAGTCAAAAGCAAGATTGCTGCGGGTCCAGCGACCACTGGACCAGGCACACGACCCAAAGTAATCCAAAGCCGTGTGGCTAATGGAGTCACAAAGACTGCATCAGGCACCCCAACCAAGAAACCCATTCCTGCTAGCACTGCTGCAGCAGACAAGAAGAAACCCACAACTACCGTTGGATCTTCAGGTCTAAGTAAGAAACCCGTTGGCTCTTCTACTGCCGTTGCAACCTCAAGGGCCCAACCTAAAGCAACAACTGTTGGAACTAGCAAATCAATGACAACCACCACAGCCAGTGGAACAAAGACCGGACCGGCTGCCACCACAGCGACCAGCCTGAGTAAGAGACCTGCCACTAGTGCTACGACCAAACCCAAAACCACAGGTAAGATGGTCTTGCATGTATGAGTTTATTATGTCACTTATAGAGTTTAGTTCTGATCTTCTAAGTTTTGATTTGAGCATGTACCAGTGACTAAACATAATTAGAAAATGTTCCATTATTCAGATTCAGTGAGTCATTGTATAAAAATAGAAATGTAATTTAATTTAATTATGTATCTTTTCATCAGTATATTTTACCAGTATTTTCTTGAGCAATCCCAGTCTGGTTTTTAATTTGAAACATTATTTATTTCAATTTCATTTGCGTAGCTTCTGCTCCAAGGCCAGCTGCAGCCCCCGCTGCCAAACCCAGCACTTCAGCCACCGCCAAAACCACTGCAGCTCCCAAGACTAACAGGTAAAGCAGCTTTTGGAGATTTGGATAGTAGCTTGAGCTTAGACATTTGACTGCATTTGAATGGAAAATTGAAATGCTGGGAGGTGTACGATTGCACAACTTTTGATGTGGCTTTAAGGTATCAATAAGGCAGATTTCCTGCACTGATTCGGATGAAGTCACGTCTGGGAAGTGCTTTGTGTTCTGCACACGATTTAGTGGGCATGCCATACAAATATCAATGGCATGCTTTTTGCGCTGAATGGTCTCTGGTTTGTCTAGTGGTTATTGGCTCAAGTTTCTGTCCCTTTGTGAGTCAGACTCCCTGAAAGACTGCTTAGATCAGGGTTTACCAGAGTATAGGCTCAACAGTGCTCTTTTTGTTGATGCTACTCTCTGGGAATGATAATTGGTATCTTCACTTAAGTTAAATGGCTTTTATGATCCAAGTTGGCTATATTTATCAATTATGTCTTTGTTGTCTTCAGTTTCTTGTTCGTTCCTTTCATATATGTGACCCTGGATCACAAAACCAGTCATAAGGGTAAGTTTGTAATCATTGAATAAATAAGCTTTCCATTGATACATGGTTTGTTAGAATAGGACAATACTAGGCTGATATATAACTATTTGAAAATCTAGAATCTGAGGGTGCAAAAAAAAAATATAGAGAGAAAATCGCCAAATGAAGTTCTTAGAAATGCATATTACTTATACATATTACTTACTTAATATTACAGATATTCATTTTAAGTTTTGATATATTTACAGTAGGAAATTTACAAAATATCTTCATGGAGCATGATCTTAATATCCTAATGAATTTTGGCATAAAAGAAAAATCAATAATTTTGACCCATATGCTTGTGCTACTGTAGACTGGTTTTGTGGTCCAGGGTCACATATTTTACTTAGCAGTTTTACTTGGATGAGTTGGAAGTTAGAGTAGAAAATGTTTTTTCCCCTCACCCTACCTTTCTGAACTGAAGTACATAGGCAAAGAACTAAATATGCGTAATTCAAAAATGCATGAAGTCACAGATGCGCATTGCAGAGCTAGTGCAAGATAGGCATCTGTGGTTAAAAAGTATATAAATGTTTTTTGTTTAGAAAACGACTGATTGTTTCGGTAGATAAGACCCTTATTCCTCACCTGGGATCATGTATAGCCCTTAGGAGCTGCATTGAAACTGCAATTTGAACCTTCATCCTGTTGATCCCCACTGAAGTCCACTATATGGAGATTTTGAATTTTTTATTTTTTTTTCCACAAAAACCTTAATTACTTTTCAATTTAAAAGAAAGACATGGACATCTTGGTTCACAAGGGGGTGAGTGAATTATTAGGAGATTTTTGTTCTGGAGGTGAACTAATCCTTTAAACAGTGTTTGTTACAGATGATTACATATCCAAGCTCTTCAGTTGTAAGTATTATAAATGTGGACAGCCAGTTAATGTGGATATGACTGGTCTTATCTAATGATTACATTATGTGGTAATGTCAGTTTACAAGGCTGTTTAGGCTCACTTTTGGACGCGTGTTGTTTTAGGCAAACAGGACTATAGGGTGTGGTTTGTGTGTGCACTGTTTCTGCACTGACTCTGAATTCAGTCTGGAATGAAATGTCTGTAACTCAACTGATCTGTGTTTTCCTTTTCGCATGTCACACAGTATATATTCTCACTGTAGCTGCAAATGAAATGTTTGCAGTGCAGAAACACAATCACACTCCTACTGTGGGAAATGTAAACTAGCTCCATCAAAGTCTCCACATGATACAATCACTGCATTTCCCCCTCCTCTCATCTCCTCTTTCATTCTTTCTTTGGTATATGTATATATGCTGGCTAGAAATTTCTGGGTAAATGTGAGATAAAAGAGGGTTACTTGCCAAGATTCTTTGTTTGCAACTCCTGCTAAACCAGCCATCTTGCTCACTCAGTTTGTCTTTTTTTGTGTGTGTGTGTGTGTCGGTGTTGCAAAGTGAGCCTCTTGAATTTTTGTTTTCTTGAGTCATCAACCATTTTAATTTCCCTTGAACCAAACTGCTGGTTAACCTTTCAACGTTTGTTTTTCTTTTTCCTTCGCTAAAAAAATTACTGGTAAACCAGATGGCTTCTGTTACATTACACCACAAGACAAACATTTAAAAATGAATGAGCTTATAAATTTTGAAATGGTGCTAATGAGGTCGAAAATAAAAGGCCCACACACCCTTAAAGGTCTAGAATGAATGGAGGAGTTAAAAGTTTTCAAACAATGTTTAACTGGTATATAAGGGAAATTCACTGCCCCAAGGCTTTGCTGAGTGACAATCGAGTAATCTGGAACAGTACCTTCATCCTAGTAACTGTTACCTAATTAAAACTTAATTATTGAGATGCAAATGTCTGTGCCAGTGGATGTTGTGTTCTATATTGTTCTCTTAAACTTCTCAACCCATTGTTTTGTTTAGAAGCTGGAAAAATATATACATAATGGTCTTGTCTTTATTAAAATCATAGCCATGGTAATTCATGTTCTGTTTGGCCACAAATATAATGAGCACTAGAAAAGACTTTTTTTTTTTTTTTTTAATGTAAAAACCTAAGCGTTTGGATGCCCTTAAGTCAGCATCTCTGTGGAAACTACTTGGTTTGTACTTTCCATCTGCATCATTTTAATTAAGTTTCGGTGCGTCTGATGCTACAGAAATGAAGATAAAATTGCAAAGTTGTTGACCAGTTGCTATGCTATGCTTATTTTATACTGTATGCTCTCTTACGTTAGTTGCTCTCTATTTATATAATGTGATTGCAGTCCTATTTTCTTCTCCCTGATGTTGCCGTCTTTAATTTGACCAAAGATGGTTTAATCAGTGTCCTTGTTAGTACAAATAAACTTTATGTAGGTCACAGAATTGTAATGGGAAACTCCAGTTCTTTTGTTCTCATTCTTTAACAATTGCCTGTTGTGTCTGAATAATTTGTGGGGGAGATGTTATAGTCTTGGTATTTGGGGCCAAGCCATTTGTGCGTGTCCTCTATTGTGTACTACTATAAGAAGCATGCTCATTGCCTGTATTGTCTGTGCAAAGAGCTGGACTATGTCTTGTGCCGTGGTTATTGGCATTGAATTGAGCATTCCAACATGCTTATCTTTTGAAGTTCTGATGGCTCTGATTCTTCATTACAAGAAGTCTTTGATCGTAAAGGCTAATGCAGAGTACAAAGGTCATGACATTTAAACAGACGTTAATCTGTTCCAATGGCATTCTGCTGTGTTTGTATTTAATTAAATTATTAAATATACATGCTAATGAGTCATTAGTTTTCCTTGCATATTACTCTAATCATGATTGTCTTATTACTATAAGGTCTGATTAGTTTTAGCCTGTTATTTTGGTTAGTAGTATTAAGGTGTATGGGTATACAGTGGCACTGAACTGTGACCATAGCATTTTCACTAGCATCCTTTGTTTCTGTGACGCATACCCTGTTGTGCACAAGATAAAGCAGGCTGTACGCGAGAACTTTATCAGATCCTATAAGAGTGTTAGGTTTGGTTAGGGCAAATATGACTGCCAGTCATCTAGTTAAGGGCAATTTGTGAAGTGCAAAGCTGCAAGCCTAAAAGCATCCATTAAATTGAATGTGAGATGATGCAAGTGATCTTCTCATCACTAATTCTCCCCTATGAGAACATGAAAGGGGAAACTAGGAAGCAGCTGCATTAAGGGAGTGTAGGCTAGACTGAAGGAAATTATCATCATCCATTTCTCCCTAATGCAGTCGCTTACAAAACACTTTGCCCATCCCCACTTCTACTCCCCTCTACTTTTCCTGTGTCCTCCCTTCCCAAGTCATTTTCTCTCAGGTTTGAGAAATGGGATGTAGATGCATTAGTTGATGAATGGCCCCAGTGAATTGGTTTTCTGATGCTGCTTGAAATTGCTTTATGGTAAGCATGCGGACTACAAATTTACTACCCAAGACAGGAAGCTGGTTTAATAAGAGCCTATTTTAAAGAAACGAGCAACTGCAGCTTGAAACTTCCTCACCTGAATGTGTAAAACACATGCAAAAATCAAACAGGCGTCACTCTTTTTCTAAGCTGCTCACAACTTTTTTTTTTTGTTTTCTCTCTTAGAGCAACTGGAAGTTCTGCCCCACGCCCAGCTGTTACTTCAGCTACAGGAAGAACAGTAACCGGTACAACTACATCTACTTCTGCAGTTCCTAGAACAAGCCGCACTGCTACACAACAGCCTGTTAAACCCTTGGTTACAGCATCAGCTGCTCGGAAAGGTGGCGTACCATTCATAGGAATTTGTTTGAATTTACGTTTGTTTTTTCGTTCATTCCATTATGTTAACATTATCTATTTGCCATTTGTAGATGTTGGGAAAACAAGCACTACAGCACCTGCAAAAAAAACAGTTGCCTCAACAGTATCCCGTCCTGCTGCCAGCAAGCCTTCCAATTCAGAGGCTCCAAAACCAACTGCGGCTACCAAACGACTTCTACCTAGTGTCAAAGCACCTCAACCCAAACCAGATGACAAAAAAAGTGTACCAACACGTAAGGTGCCTCCTAGTCCACGAAACAATCTCTCACGGCCAGCATCAGGCAAGAACATTGCAGCATCTCCCAGTCACAAACCAGCAGGTAGCATGGTTGGTGCGAAGCTTCAGCCAGCTAAACTGACAGAGTCTCTCAAAGGAAAGCCTGATGATAAAGAACCTGCAACAAAACCTGAAGATAAAGAACCTGCAGAAGAACCTTTGCAACTTTCAGCAGCTGCAGTAGCTACTGTTGCTGTAGCCACAGCTGCAGCCATAGCTAGGGAAGAGTCCGTTTCAGAGTCTGAAGCTACTCCAATTGTAGAGAACTTTCTGGATGTACCAGCCGCTTCTTTAGATGTTCAGGAAAAGGTAGATGTGCAGGTCACTAATGTCAACTCCCAAAGTGTGCTGGATATTTCTAACACGGAGCAAGAGGCTCAAGAGACCTTAATAGAAGCTGGTTCCTTTGAAGTGGCTTGCCCAACTTTACCTGTAGTTGATCAGGAATCTGAAAAGCAGCCATCTGGAAAAGTTGATGAAGTTGAAGCTGTGGCAGCAGTTGCACAGGAAGCAACTGAGCAGGAAGCCTTAACAGCTTCACAATTTGATAACTCTGCTGCTGCCATAGTGTCCTCTGGTGTAGAGGTGGCTGAAAAAGCTGAACGGATTAACGATTGTTATGAAGATGTGGAAGAAGAAGAAAGGGAAGGCAGTCAACAAGTGTCTCTGTCAGAAATGAGTGGCACCCAGCCTACTGAAGAGTCTCGACCTGGGTCTGCTGGGTTTGCCGGCTCAGTTTGTCGAGCAGGGGCCTTGCTCTCTGAGCTTGACTCTGAAGATGTGAGTTGCAGCCAGCAGGGGGCATCAGAGTTAAGTGCTCCAGGCGTCCTGGAGGGCACGGAGAGCATGGATGATCTAGGGGATGCAAGCCTTAAAGGAGCCGATGGTGAAGGTGCATCTGTTGGGTCCCCTGATTTTGAGAAGGTTTCTGATATTCTTACTAACGAAGATGATGATGATGAGGATGATGATGATGACGATCGAGTCTGTGACATGGAGGTTGGGTCAGAAAGAGCAGAGGACTCTCATAGGCAGCATCATGATAACGAAGATGATGAAGACGATGAAGATGTAGAAATGGCAAGTGAGGGCATTACTGAGAGTGGGCTTGAAAGTTATGGGAATGCAGATGAGGACGACTTGACCGAAGACTATAGGTTAGACAACTTGAACCGAATCCAGCCTCCTCCCCTGGTTCCTTCTGCACCTCTGGCAACCCAGTGGAACCAGCCTAGTTTCTTTGCTGATGCCTGGGCCCAGCCACCACAACCTGCCTCGACACTTCTTTCAAGTCCTTCCTCTGAATGTTGGCCAGCAGACCCAGAAACCCCAACACAGACACCTGCTCAAGCAAGACTTGATGTTAGCTCTGAAAGAAGCTCTCCATCAAACCTTTTAGAGCCTCCACCTTGTACACCTCAAGAAGCCCCAATATCTGCTGCAGAGGGGGATGTTAGCCCCAAACCAGGCTTGACACCCTCTCAAACCTGCAAGTTCCAGCCTTCCAGTGACCCTGACCTTGCATCTGACAGTACCAGAGACACAAGTATACCAGAAGAGCTGAAAGACAACAACTTTTTGGGTACCGAGACTGATTCTAAAGTGGAGCTCCAACCAGAACCACTAAACACTGTCCCCGCTGTCTTGCCAGACATCATGCAGGATCTAGGCATCCACCTTGAACAGGCTGATGAGGAAGAAGAACCCAAAACTCTGCCAGCTGATGATGTACTGGGTGGTCCAGCAACTGCCCCATCATCTCCTTCATCAGCTACTGAGGATGAGGCAAGCGACACTGAAGGTGAAATGCAGATCAGTGACCCTCAAGCTGAGCTATCCGGCACTGGGAATGCCCACGAAACAGCACCTGTCGGACAAAACTTGTCCACTCTAGAGGAATGTGAAGAAATGGGTGGGGAGAATGGTGGTGGAGGTGGTGGTAGTGAGACCCCTCAGTCTGCCACATCTGCTGCATCCTATGGCTTCGACTACATGACCTCCAACTCTAATGCCCAGTCGTCTGCTGAGAGTTGCAGCAAGAGTCCTGGGATCTTTTCTCTAGAAAATGAAGAACAACTTTCAGATGAGGCCAAGGATCCATCTCTTCTTAAAGAGTTGACCCTGATACCCACTCCTGCATCTGGGGACAAGGCTGACACTATTAAAAGCCAACATGGAGAGATCCAGTCTCACCCAGAGCAACAGTACATGCTATGTGGAGAGTCCAGAGAGCTTCCTGAGCCTGATTCGGTACCAGGAGCTGTACCCTTAGAGTCTGGCTTGATCGATCCTTCATCCCCACAACACCTGGAAGAGGAGCAAGATCTTGACACTCAGCATCCCTACTACTCCACTATATGCGAAAAGACTGATAGTCCCCTGGCAGGTAACGTATAGAGTGCACTTTAAAAATCCCCCTTCCAGTGTACCTTGTTGATGTCATCTCTATATAAGAGTTTTGTCTAGCTTGGGGTTTCCCTGGTAATGATGTCTTTTTATTCAGTTAAGAAAACACTCATTCAGCAGTGCCACTTTCAAAATATGATACAGCTATTGAAATTACATTTATAAGTATATGGCTTAGAACCTGTATGTGCAATAGCTACAACCATTTACACTAAAGGTGACAGTTTTTCTCAACTATTCTTTTTAAATCTAATAATGGGTGTTGGTCTGAACA
This sequence comes from Cirrhinus molitorella, assembly GCA_033026305.1. Taxonomy (NCBI): domain Eukaryota; kingdom Metazoa; phylum Chordata; class Actinopteri; order Cypriniformes; family Cyprinidae; genus Cirrhinus; species Cirrhinus molitorella. Next base: position 33,098,267 of record CM065120.1, read on the forward strand.
GGCATGAAATTGTTTGTGCAGTCGTTCAAAATGACGAAAATAACCATTGAAGAAAAATGAACAATGTAATGGACTTTCAGCATATTTTGTGTGTATTTACCAATTCTTTTTTTACTGAACAAATGCATATTCATTGCTTTTTGTATTCTGTTGTCTATTAACTAAATACCAATCTTTCATCCCTTTTCCATCGTTGCCATATCCTGTCCTCACATATTTCTCTCTTCTGCACTTTAGGGTTTGCTAACCCCTTACTTTTTTATGTCTTGTTTATTTGGAGTACTTAATGTCTTAGCGTTAAATAAAGGTTAGATATTTAACATGATTTCTCTTTGCTCTGGATGGTTCTTGATGTTTGGTTTTCAAGATAATTTGCACTGGTTTGTTTTAATGCCTACTGTTCATCCTTCACTACAAACCCGGGGTGCCCAAACTTGGTCCTGGAGGGCCGGTGTCCTGCAGAGTTTAGCTCCAACTTGCCTCAACACACCTGTCGGGAAGTTTCTATTATGCCTAGTAAGAGCTTGATTAGCTGGTCTAGGTGTGTCCAGTTGGGGTTGGAGCTAAATTATTCAGGACAACAGCCTCCAGGACCAACTTTAGGCACCCTGCTATAGACTCGTGCAAACTGGTCGCATTTGAGGTAGCCAAATGAAGATTTCAATGGTATATTCATTAGGTATCCAATATTTAGAAACAATGTAAATCTGAGGCACTTATTCATGGTATTGTTTTATTTTGTCAAGGATTCAGAGCACATTTCAAGTCATAATTAATTTTATTTATTCACCTTTACTTAAACAATTTGGTACCATGTTTGTTGGTATATAAGTTAGTTGCTAATACCAAAGTGTAAACTTGCACATAAGCACTTTCAACACAAAACTCGTTGAAATGAATTATGTAAAGAAAATGGGATGCTTGCAGCAGAAGGAAAGTGTTTTTGTCTATGCCAGTATGTTCCTTCTGCTTGTATTCCTCCTCCCTTCCTTTTCGAACCCACCTTCCTCTCAACTCCCTACCATCCAGAGGAGGAAAAACAAGATCTGACCCCACCAATCTCCTGGATCTCACCCCTCTATCAAGGTGCTTTAAGTCCTCCACCTCCTTTTTTGTTCTCCATCTTTGTATTTTGATACACTGCTTCTGGAGTAGACTTTGCTCACCTTCCACTTTGGGACTAACTGGGTGCAACTACTTTAATCACTCTGATTATTAACAGTTTGAGCTGAAGCTATTTGAAAGGACCTGGCTTGACACATGTACCTGGACTAATTGGACTTCAAAAAATCCCAACGCTGGGTTGTTCTTAATGGCCAAAACTGGACTTGCTTTGCACAGTGCACTTTTCTGTAATTTTTCTTCTGTTTAAGCATGCTCACCATCACCAAAGAAATATGCTGTACACTGGGGTGGCTTATTGTGTAAAGCATGCTTTATTTTATACGCATGGGTCTATTGATGGGTCATGTTTTCTCATTGTAAAAAAAAAATATATATTTTTGCTTCACGCTGTATTGTACTGTGCATGGTGAGCGCTCACTTTTGCATGTGTTCAGCTTGTCACATTAAGTGAGATTGTTTCATCTGCTTTTTTGTTTGCTCTTCACAATAGTTACTGCATATACAGGGTGTAGCCACATTTATTGCACAAGTATCTTCACAAAAAGTTTTTGTGAGAATGTCACCAATTAGCTATGTCGTTCATACCTTTTCCACTAAAATCATTTGCTCTTCTGACAGTTTTGTTTACCACAAAGCTTTTTTTTGCTTCACCACACTCTGCAGTCTTCTGCTTTATTGCATTCTGCTTATCTCTCCTTTAACACGTTTGCTTCATTCACAGAAAGAAACTCCCACTTTCCACCACAACCAAATGACTTGCTTTCCATCCAGATGACGATGTCATCCAAACTTCGTCTCCGGCCACGTGCTCCCCATGTGACCCAACCACCACGGCTTCCCACTGACCTCCCTCCCAGAATACCAAATGTGGTCTCAAACACACAGCTCCGATGTCTAGAGCAACACCAACAGCACCTTAATGAGATCCAACAACGACAGGAGAAACGTACTAGAGAACAAGCAAAACCAGAGGAAGCAAAAGAGGAGAAACAAGCATGGAATGAGAGAGAGCAGCAGGAGGAAGAACAAAGGAGAACTTTACTTGAGTTGCAACTTAAGCAGCAAGAGCAAGAACTGAAGCAGCGACAGCAGATCATGCAGTGGCAACAAGAACTTGAACAACAACAGCAGCAGCAGCAAAAACACAAGGTGCATACACCAGTTGTCCTCTCTCCTTCATTGGGTCTCACCACCATCTATGAAACTGTGGAAACGAGTGACTCGGAAGACGAAGAGGAGGAAGGCCAAGGAGTGGTTGAGGAAGCAGAAGATAAAAGCTCCTCTAATGTGTCCCCTGGAGAATACGTGCAAAGATCCACTGAAGAAAATTACTCTGCTGAGCTTTATTCACAATGTACAACACCTTCCCCAGAGTCTACTACACGGGATCCACAGCGAGAACTTCAGGAGACAGAACCTTCAGCAGACCAAGACAGTCCTTCTCCCTTGGGATCTCCTGAACGACCTCCACCTTTGGAGTTCGACTGGGGCAAGAAGGTGGACATTGTCCAGCAGCTCATCAATCAGACATTACTGCTTGCAGGAGATAGTTGCTCGCCCCTTCTTCTGCTACCCGGAGGAGCAGGTGGGACACTCAGCCCCCTTGAAAGCAGCCTGTGGCCCAATTTGTTGCCACCTTTGGCACCCCCTTCAGCCACTGTGACGTCTGTAAGCAGCTTCTCACCTGAGGCTCCAGGCAGCTCTGCACAGGGTGAATGGACTGTTGTAGAGCTGGAAACGCATCACTGAGGAAAGCTGAATAAAATGCTTTCCAAATATGAACTTTTGGACTCAAAAGACTTTGAGGTCCACCAGTAGGGAAGTGCATGTTGTAGCATTAGATAATGGAGCCTTCTCTTGGTGAAATCTTACTTAGGATGTAGTCATGGATTTGACCGTTTCATCCATTTTGTTCTGCAGTACTTTGGCAAGTGTTTGAGTAGAACATTGTGTGAACCTGAACCTGATACTGCAGAACAGTGTGCTGGACTATCACCATCTTGCTCTCCATTTGACGTGTCTTCAACCTGACGGTTATTCTAGTGCAGCAAGCTTTCAATTCCACTCCCAGCCCATCCAAAAGCAATGAAACACTACAGTCCATGCTTTATGCCTCTGATTAAACCTCCCTGCCAAATTCATTAGCCATATCTGACCTCCCCTCATGCCAAAAGGCCATTTCCTTAAGGCTTAATGGAGATGTCTAGCTGGCTTGAGCTACATACATTTATCTCCTAGTCATTATCGAGCCCTCTACCCACAATGGAGGCAAGATGCCAACTCAGTGACTGAGCAAGTTAAAACAAAATGGGCTCCTTTCTCTGACTTCTTTGAGCAGAAGATAAGTGAAAAAGATAAAACCTTGAGGTAAACTGAAACATGCAGGTTTGAAATTCAGATCAAGCAGGGTTTTTTTTGTTTAATTCAGCTCTTGTGCAATTGAAGAACACAAAATGCTGTTATTGAACAACTCATGGCTTGTGCATTCTACTGTTTAACACGAGGTAAGGAGAGTATTTTGAAGTAAATTTGCTGATTCGACAGCTGTAGTTGATCCAAATGAAAATGTTTAATTCATTGAGTAATTGTGATAACTGTAAAATATAAGACGGTATTACACATTTTCCGAAGCACGCACAGCTATCCAAAAATTTAAACCGATTTATTTTTGTTTTTGGCCTAATCCTTATCTTAAAGAAGCATGACTCATGAAGTACTAAGTAATGCATTTTTTTTCCTCAAGTATATACACTGCCATAGCATTTTAAAAATGGCTGACACCACAACATTTGCCATTACAGGGATTTTTAATTATATTATTATTATTATATTTTTAATGACACAGGGAAATCTGTGCAGCTATATCAAATGATCATCTCTACTGTGAACCTTCTGAACACTGTGCCTCCCTTACCTGTCCGAATTATGAATGATCAGTATCTATTTAAGGAACGAGGAGCAGCTTTCGTAACTGCACTCATGCAGTTTAAATGAAGTTTTCTGGTCTGCTGTGCCTGAGATTGACTCTGATGTTTAGAGGGCTGGAAGGACTTTTTGCTAAATAAGCACTCTCATACACTGTGTCACAATAGTCTCCCAAGTGTTTACTGTCTCTACTTTGGTTAGAGAAATTGTTTGGTCTTATCTAGTATGAATGAAAATTGTTCTGTCTCTATGTATTTCTCTGCCACTACAAAAAATATAATTATTGGAACTGAAAGAATTCAACAGGCCTCAATGATCGTTAGGAGTAGGCCTATGATGTTCACCCAGATTTAACTTGTAATAGTTAAAATGATAATAAGTCCATGTTATATAAACATTGAAGCTTGTGAATCTAGTGAGGAATTTTGTTTGTCTGAATGAGTTGATTGATCTTGGCCCAGTGAAATGTTCAAGCACAATTTGATTATTGGAGCCCCTATTATCTGTTTTCTGTCGTATGTGATGGTACATGTATATTATTTTAAAGGGACAATGATTAAGTCTGTTTACTATATTATGAAAAGAGATTACTGTTTTAATTTCATTTGTACTGTACTGCTGTACTGCTGTACTGCTGTACTGCCTATTTGTCTAGTGCTGTGAAGTAGTTTAGAGATTGTATAGTACTGTGTTTGACACTGTAAATGTAGGAGCATTTATTTAAATCAATTTTTTTTTTTTTTTTTGAATATATCAAAGGAACCGCTTTACATTTTAATCAGGGAACACAGGGACTCCAGGTAGATTTTGACTTTCACTGTATTTTGGCTTAACTACTGTTGTATAACTTGACATATCACAGTTACAAATACCATACAGTGAAAGCTACTGTATAGACACAAACCAGCAGTAAAAAATGCACTGACTATAGCTTTGACTGGGCTGATTTACAATAAGACATATGAAGGAATACAACCGCGTTATTCATAATGCTCTGCCCTCTCCACTGATCTTTACCATGTTTTCCAACTGTGCAAAGACATAACTGCTTCTGTGTCTTTTATTGTGTATATTTTTGTAATTTATTGTTTTAAAAGGAAGGATTGTTTTATTTCTTTGTTTTATAGAGAAAAGTAGACAGTGGGCCTTGACTGCCAGCAGGTTTTATTTCTGGACTTTGTAACGGATTACTTGGACGGCCACTGTATTTTAATGTTTTCATGGAAAATAAAGCTGGTTTGACATGTAAGCTTGAACTTTCACTCTGTTTAATGAGCTGGCTATCGCTAGAGTAAATTATTAACCACATAACAAACCAACATGGCAGAACAACAACAACAGCCATGAATGAACTATGAAAACAATGCTTAGAAATTTGTAAAAAATTGACAGATGTTAGATTTTTAACTTGTCTGTACTCACATCTGATTTCAATAAACCAAATGTTCTATCCAGAATGGGTGAGGCCCTACGCAAGGACCACCTTATGTTTTCGTGCCGAATGTACCATCTGTTTCCTGAGACAGCAGCACCCCGAGCAGGCAGTCTGTAGCAATGCATGATGATGGCTCCTCGCTTCCCAGACACAATAGCTGCTTGTACTGGCCACAAGGAACTGAACACAACACCCTACAAAACATATACACAGAATGAATATTTCATCTAGGTTTAAGTGTTATTCATAAATGGCTAGGAGTGTGACACGACACTTATCCCACGAGACGAGACACGAAGACTGGGTTCACGAGAACGAGATGAGACGAGATTTTTAAAGAAATCCTCAATGATGAAATGTATAGGGAAATTTTTATTTTATTCAACTGAAAAACAAAATGAAAGAAAATATAGGTATGAAAGGTAATATAGATATGAACTTGTAGTTTATGAAATTAAGCTTCTATTTTAATGAATTATATGCAGCAATAAACGTAAAATAAAGCTGCATGATTCTGGATAAATTGAAGTCACTTTTTCTTTTTTTTTAAATACATTTGTAGATCACGATTTTGAAGAAAAAAAGATTAGAAATCTAAAACAAAATAACGGAATTTACTAATGGTCCTGACACAATGTTCATTGCTTAAATCTTTTTAAATATATATATTTGATCAAAATAAAAAAATAAATTCAGTATCTCAATTGACCATATGCACTGAGCTAAAAAAAAAAAAGAACTACATTTTTATAAGCTGTCGACCCGAAAAATAAGCGTTTAAGGATACAAAAGTAGAGCGTAACGTGTCATATTACTCTGAGAACTAAACCAATTGGCGGGAAACTTAATCGGAGACAGTAAACGTTCATTATTTTAACAACGTCAAAGGATTATTTCACCGCCCTGTTTACTTGAAAGGAGGAGATATATTGAGAAACTAAATTTCATTGTCAGTGCTCTTTTTCCTTACCTTATTTTTGTTGGAGAAATTATCCAACTGAATGGCCCAATGTGAAATACCCTGAGATCTGCAGCTATTTGTGTCCTTAAACACTTGTTTTTTGGATTGGAATTGGCTTGTCAGATGTTTCATTCCATTATTACTGTCAAGCATAGCAATGACTCACTTGCGTTTGCCATTCTTGAAACGGTACACGTGAATGTTTGGTCCACTTGGACGGACAAAACTTTTCTTCAAATTGTGAATATATTATGCAGAGAAAACAAGCAAAAGGGTGCTCCTCTTACAGCATAATACTGTTGACTGGAAACAACTATGACTTGTTTCACTATTGGAATCTCCTGAATGAATGATTCAATGAAAATATTCTCCTGGTCAGAGAATAAGAGTTACAATACATGCAAGTGTTAAGATACTTCCGTTTTGATCGCTACTATAGACAATAAGTGTTCTATTATAAATTTTTATCCCAGTACTTCTGTTCAGTACTTCCCTATAAATTGCATTTTTACAAAATGCTTGATAGTTGATCTCAAAATGATATCTAATCTCTGATTTATGGTAGCTGATTGTAGAAAGCAGCAACTGTAGCTACAGCCTTATAAAATAATGTTTGGTTAGATAATAACATAAGTCCTATTAAACTGAATAGTTAAATGTACATTACCAATCATTGATGTCCTCTGTCTCTGGATCAGGGTATGTCTGCACCCACTGGCCAATAGACCAGATCCTCTCCACTCTACTCTCTCTCTCAGTTTTTGTATTTTCTTCCTCACAGCTTCCATCTCCATCCTTATCATCTGCTGCCTCAATGACATCCTCGCAGCACAGGAAGTAACTGTGAAGGTAGGAAATGGTTATTGTAAAGATGAAGATATGGCATCGTCCCCTGGCAATTAGGGCTTATTCTTAGACTGTCATAGTTGTTTCCCACTGGATATAACGTGCTAAATGTTGCTTTGACTTTGGTTGAAAAATTATTACACCAGCCTGCATCCTATTTGCTGAATGAAATCCAATACTGCCTTTTTTTCCTCGAAATTCCGTGATATAAACTCACAATTTTTTGCCCATAACTGCATGATATAAACGGGCAATTGTTAATTACAATATCATAATTGATATAAACTCACAATTCAGACTTTTTCTCATAATTGCAGGATATAAACTCCCAACTGCGAGACTTTTTTCTCAGAATTTCGTGATATAAACTCACAATTCTCATTTTAGAATTGTGATATAAACTCCTAATTGCCAGTTATAAACTCAAAATTCAGACTTTTTCTCAGAATTACGTGATATAAACTCCCAGTTGCGAGTTATAAAGTCACAATTCTAACTTTTTTCTCAGAATTGCATGATATAAACTCGCAATTGCAAGATATAAACTAAGAATTCTGACTTTTTTTTTATCAGAATTATGATATAAACTTTGTAAACGAGTTACAAATTCAGAATTCTGACTTTCTGGTCCACAAATGTGAGTTATAAAGTCCAATTTAGAAGGGAATTCTGAGTTTACATGTTGCAATTCTGACTTTATAACTCGCAATTGTGAGTTTATATCGCGCAATTCTGACTTAATTTCTCGCAATTGCAAGTTTATATTTTATAATTCTGAGAAAAAAATGACAGAATTGTGAGTTTGTATCATGCAATTCTGATGTAAACTCGCAATTATGAAATAAAATATAAAATATTTTTTGTACGTTTTTATTTAGTGGCAGAAACAGGCTTCCATAGGTTTCCTACTAATTTTGGGGCACTGATTACAAAAATGGTGGCTGTTTTGCTCAAGCACATAACACTTTCTCACAAAATATGGTGCATTTTTAGTATTTTTGCTCTCAGTGACATGATTCCTGTCTTTCTCTAAGCCAGGTCAGCCATTTCCAATTTTCCTACTACTTCGCAAATTTTGAGTTACATTACATATTTTGAATACTTATTTGTGTCATTAAAACTTTTGACTGATTATATTTATTTGTATTTTTTTAAGTACATTTAAGTACATTAAAGTTTATAGCTGATATATTTAGCTGATATATAATTTTTAAAAATATTTAAAAATCTGATGTGAAGTTTTGATATTTTTAACTCAGCAGCACCAAAATTAGGTAATATTAGGCCTTTTTGTAGAGCTGTGTTATTAACTAATAATTACAATTATTATTAATAATAATAAATTCTAAATAAAATTAGCAATCTTTTTGTTTTTATTAAAAATTCCCTTAAATTCTATTCCACTATATCTACTTGTTTTATTTTTATTTATTTAAAAAATGTAACCCTCCAACACTAGTGTTCTCAATTCTTTTTCTATTCAGTCAACTTGTTTTCCTTTTCATTATTATGAAAAATAATAGCTTGACCCTATAACTAGCTCTATCTTCTCTATTTTCTATATACTTTTTATTTGTGATAACACATATGTGACCCTGGACCACAAAACGCGTACATTTGTAGCAACAGCCAACAATACATTGTATGGGTCAAAATGATCTTTTATGCCAAAAATCATTAGGCTATTAAGTAAAGTAAATATATAAACCATAAATATATCAAAACTTAATTTTTGATTAGTGATATGCATTACTAAGAACTTCATTTGGACAACTTTAAAGGTGGTTTTCTCAATATTCAGATTTTTTTGCACCCCCATATTCCAATGTATTAACATAGTTGTATCTCAGTCAAATATTATCCTATCTTAACAAATCATCTATCATTGGAAAGCTTATTTATTCAGCATAAATTGCTCTTTTGTTGTTCCGATTGCTTCTGTTATCCTCATTTGTAAGTCTCTTTGGATAATAGTGCTAAATAACTTCTCTCTGACTGAACCTCACTTACAACTCTGCACTGTCATATGTCTGTCCTTCTCCTTCACCCTCTATTTCTCGCTCCACATTCCAGCGCATACGTTTGTATAGACCAGTACTGGCTGAGGCAAGAAAGGGGGTGGGGCAACAGTACCGGAAGATTGACAGCTTCATGCTACCAATTTGACACTGGCCAATATAGAAGTGTGAGATACTGTAAAAAAGATACATAGTAAAACATATGCAATAAAGAAAACAATAATAATATGACCACATTTATCTAGAATCAGGCATCTGAGAAAGATTACGTATCTTCTGACTGAATCCTTACATTCATTTAGAAATCTGCCTTAGTTTTCTCTATGTTTTATAATTGGTTTGTACCTCAGTGGATCAGATTCCTCCAGTGAGAATAAACTGAAGGAGGCGTACAGCAACACCAGCTGTTCCAAACGAGAACACAGTTGCTGAGAAAACTGCAAAAGCTGTGATGGGATACAAACACATTAAATATGTGGGTTCCTGCAGTTTGTGTTCACCTACAGTGCATTGTAAGATATAAATGTGCAGAATAAATCAGATTCTCACCTGTGCGCGTATATATGCGGAGAGAGGTGGATGTAAGGGGTTGGCGTTTCTGGCTGTGGACTCCAGGTAAGTGAAATACGGCTGACAAGTTTGCAGAAACATAGGGACAACATGGGCAAACCTATAATTCTGGAGGCAATCTCGGCTAAAAAATAGGAAAAAAAACATAACAGATGTTTTCAAAAAACATTTGTCTGTTAAAAAATGATAAAAATATCTCAAACGTACCTCCATAAAAGCTGTGTTTGAAACTCATCCGCCTTGTTCATCAAGTACTCAAGTTGCCTTTCAGTAGGAGAGATTTTTTCGTCCATCATTCTCGTATCCTGACACGATAAAGTATTTCCTGTACCTTCTGCACCTTCAGCTAAGAAACACCTCTCATCATCGAAGGAGGGCGCCATTGCATTGCGTTCTGTGAACAAGAGCAATATTATTATGTGCATCAGTGTGCTGGGATTTGGGAATAATTGCTTTTTTCCCTCTTGATTACCTTCAAAAGTCTGTGTATTCGTTTCTAATTCTGTCAGAGACTGGGACGCTTCATTTTCCTCACATGGTGAAGTGAACTCCACATGCTCTGTGTTAGCCATCATGATTTAATTAACCTAGCATGAAAACGGGGAATTAACGGCGCTGTGAGAAAAAAAGCATGTGAAAGATTTTGTAGTAACTAACAACACAATCAAGAATCGCCAGTAAGCACGTCAGTTAGCCTAATACACATGACAGCAGCACTAAAGATCTTGTCATACCTGCAGTTTCACAGACTTTGACGGCTAATTGTTGATTTTGTCTATTAATATAAATCTGTGCATTATATTTCACCAGTGACTAGCCTAATTAATAAATAAAAATAAGGGTAACTGTTGCAAACTGTCACGGTTAAAGATAAACATACCGTCCGTTGTAGTTCCACTTGCCATGACCATATTTGTATTTCCTCAACCGTTAGACGGCCACTCCTTATGACCATTTTTGTATTTCCTCAACCGTGGAAGGCCACTCGTTATGACCAAATTTATATTCTGATCCTGCTGGGACCACATGTCACCAAAGAGAAGTTAATCATTTTCACCAAAAGGGGCTGAGATTTTGAGGAACATTTCCAGTGAAAGTACAACGTAAAGTTTCAATTATTTAATTGGTGCACAGATAAGTATGTGTATGGGATTATGACGTGTTAATAAAGCTCTGTAAAAAAATACTTTGCAACATTACAAGTGTGTTCCATATCATGTAATCAAAAGTTATACACACACTTGTGATCTTCACACCCACAAAAAGATAAGTGGTCAAGTGGAAAATATTAGTTCACTTCCAGAATAAAAATCTCCTGGTAATTCATCCAAGATGTCATAGGGGAAATGAAGGTTTCCAAAGAGATTAAGGTTTCTGAGTAAAACATTCCAGGATTTTCTCCATATAGTGGACTTCAATGGGACCCAATGGGATGAAGGTCCAAACTGCAGTTTCAAAGCAGCTTCAAAGGGCTCTACAAGATCCCAGATGAGGAATAAGCGTCTTATCTAGTAAAACGATCTGCCATTTTGTTTTTAATTCAAATTTATATACTTTTTAACCACAAATCCTCATCTTGCACTAGCTCGATCTCACACCCACGACGTTGGAAGTACCAACCCAGTGTTTACAAAGTGAATGTGCCTTTTACACAGACTAAGAATTAATTGCATGTTCTCAACAACTTTGTCAATTTCTGCAGTACTCTGAAAAGGACTAAATGATTGGAGAAGTCCTGCACATGTCACCAGAGAGAAGTAAATCATTTTTACCAGAAGGTCCAGAGATTTTTAAGAAATACTTTCCTACATTACTTAAATATTACATACAATTTGGTAGTAAAACATGAAGTTTAAATTATTTCATTACACAGATAAGTATGTGTAGGGATTACGACATGTTAATAAAGCTCTTGTAAGAATTACTTGCACTTTTCCAATATGATTGCTCAATTGTAAGCACACGCATGCGATTCACAGAGCTAGTGTAAGGCGAGCATTTTTGTGGTTAAAAAGTATATAAGCTTTAATTTTTTGAGAAAAGGACTGACTGTTTCGCTAGATAAACTCTTGATCCTCAGCTAGGATTGTGTAGGGCCTTTTGAAGTTGCATTAAAACTCCAATTTGGACCTTTAACCCACTGGCCACCATTAAAGTCCACTGTACGGAAAAAAAAAACTGGAATGTTTTCCTCAAAAACCTTAATTTCTTTTAAACTGAAGAAAGATGACATCTTAGATGAAATTGGGGGTGAGTAAATTATGAAGACATTTTTAGTCTGCAAGTGAACTATTCCTTTAAGTTTGATTTCATGGGGTCTTTAAAATAAAGACAGTCGCGCACAACGAGAGGCTTAGTTTTAATAAATTTTGTGTTAGCTGAATTTGCTCATTTAAATAGTTTAAAAGCATATAAATAGCGTAACACGTTTTATTTTGTTGACCACTGTAACCTTTGAACATATATTTTGCAGTGTGAATCAACAGTTTGAAATGTTGTCTGCCACGAGAGAGTGATGAAACCAAATTCATTTGCTTGTGGACACAATGCGAGGTCACGTGACCCGCAGGAGCGCGCAACCGGCATACTGGCTGCGTCCACAATGCTCGCGCCCGGGGATAGTAAACGACCCTCCCGCGCGAGCAATCATCACTGGCGCGAATCACATAGAGGCGAGCGGCGACAGTATCTTTTACAGAGGACTCCTCGGGCCTCAGTTGATGTTGAGACGGCCGAATATACGCGTTCGTATTTTCCGGTGATGAATTGAGAAGAAAAGCTGAACTCTTTTGACCAGTTACCCTGCCCAGTGCGGTACATGTATGCAGCTGTATCGAGCTCCACCACAAGAACTATTTCAGGACGCTATCATGGAAAAATACACGCGACTTTCCAGCAGGCTGTCGATATGTCAGAGGATAGTTTGAATGGACGCTGTCATTTATATAGCTAATGCTTTTATGTCATGTTTTACATGCAGTTGTTTTATTCTGAATAGAAGGAAAGCGCATAATAGCTTCGGTTATGTCCAGATGACAACTCGCATTTGGTCTGACAGTGATGCAACAGCATTTATTACATGCACAGAGTTTTAATAAGCGCTGCTGGAGCTTAAACTGTTGCATTGAGAGCTGACAGAAGAATAGGATTTCTTTGTCGACGAGCACTGAGAATCTAGGAAGAGGGGGATCGACAATTTGGGTGTCCTCACACAAAACGACAATCCAGACACAACAATGGCAAATGACTCCATCCAAGTAAGTTGCTAGTTGGTTCTTAAAACCTCTCGCGTGTTTTGTTATACTAAAATAATCCCATGGATTTGGGAGACAGACAATAGAATGGCTTTTTAAGACCCAACAGATGCATTCACTTTCACTTAACAAGCCCATCTGAATGGAGTTTATCTCTAAAGTGATGGAGCCCCTCATCCACCCTTCATCCGAGGGGTCATTTCTCCTCCATTATGGCGTAAAGGGACATTTTTGGTGGCTAAACACAGCCAAAGTGTTTGGTTTGTACACTAAATATACTGCGATTCGTCTGGAAAGCCCTGTTAGGCTTGATAGCTCGAGTCGGTGCAGACCTGCTCTTGTGTTAAACACCAATATTTATGTTTTCTCCAACACCCATCATGGTGGTTTGCCAGAAAATTGTTTGCGTGAAATCTCATTGAACCGAAATTTTAAGTCAAATGAAAACAGAGTTTAAGGCCTTTCATAGATAACATTCACCGTTTTATGACTTCTGAAATGTGTTTAAACAAGAGGTTTATGTGTCTGTCTATTTATTGTCAATTAAATTTAAGCAAGCACACTTGTGTTATGTAACATGGACACATAGGCTGACCAGGTTATTTGGGAATATGTCAAAAGCAGTTTAAATCACATTACCAGTCAAGATCTTATCTGCTGAGATTTTTGCTGTACTTTGGATCAAATAAATGCAGGCTTGGTGACCAGAAGAGACCTCAAAAAAAAAACATTAGAAATCTTACTCTTCAAAAACTTTTGACTGGTAGTGTATAACAAAAAGCTTTAAAAAAAACAGTGATGTGTAGCACCAATAACTAGACTAGTCATAGTCCATTGACTAGGCATAGCTTTAAAGGTACAGTTCACCCAAAAATGACAATTTTGTCAACCTTTAATCACCTTAATATTATTCCAAACTTGTATGAATTATATTCTTCTGTGGAACAGAAAAGAATGTTGGTAATGGTAACACTTTTGAGCATTGTTGACTTTTAAGAGACATTTCGCAAAACATTGTCTTTTATGTTCCAAAGAAGAAAGTACATAGAGGTTTCTAACAAGATGAGGGTGAATAAATGATGACAAAATGTTCAGCCTTAGTTAATTTAGTTAATTTGCAAATAAGTGATGATTTGCAAAATTCTGTAAATTTTGAAACTGACACAAGCCCTTTCATTAAACGTTTGAATAATCTGCCAAAACTGACTAAATGATACTGGCCACCAATGTTTTCACATTTCTGTATATTAGATAGATGTACGAGATATTGCTGAATGTGAGTGTTTGTTGTCAGAAGTGACCAGATACTTGCTGGCAGCATGGAAAACACCAACAAAGTGGTAGTCATACGCAGATTCTCGTGGAGTGTCTCTCCTACACTGTTCCAACTAACAATGTGGAGATAGCCTCACGCACACACTTGTGTCCACACATAGGATGACTAAGCAGGAACAGCCATCAAGAATGTGATTATGTCAGCGACTAAATGACAACAGCTGGTTAACATAATGAGCATAATATTTTTGGTTTGTTTAGAGCTTCAAAATTCAAGTTTCAAAATCGAGATGCAATGATCTTATCGTTCTTATCCTCACAGCAGGAGATTCTGTACACACATGCATCTCGCATCCTCCTCACTGACATAATCTAACACTTTATTTGCTCACTAGATTACTAGTTCACAGATGGAGCTGACAGAACTTAATGTTATGTGCTAGGCTAGCATGTGAAGACTTATCCCTGTGAACTCAGATGTCCTGTTGTGTCTGTGTGTTTTAAGTAAGTTCCCAGCCCTCTATGCATTAGTCCAGCTTAATGGGGTTGGAGGAGTATGCCAATTCCCTGTTTCCTGTCCTGTCTTTGCTGGCTCTTAACACAATTGCATATTGTTTCTGTCAGTACGTACCATCAGCAAATCGATGTGCTTGTATGTGGGTTTATAGAATTAGGTACTACAAGGTCTGGGCGATATGTCCAAAAAAGGATCACAATACAATTTTTCATATCAGTCTATATTGATTATCATGATAAATTCCAAATCATTATTTCTTTCAAGTATAAATGCTGATTTTTGCTCCAGAGTCAAACTCTTAGAAACCTGATTGTTAACTGTTATGGTTAGAACATGACAAATTTTTGATTTCTTTACACTTTTCCAGTAATTTTCTCTTAATATAAAATGTATTCCTTAGTATTATGTCCTAATGGGTGATATTGTATATATGATATTTGTTACTGAGTAGTATTATATTCCACTCCTTTTATTGATTTAATACACATCTCCATTAATAATCTAATAAAATTTGATATGAATATCCAAAATTTCTGCCACAATACAATGGTGCAGTTAGTGTTACTACAGTAAATCCATGGTGTTTCTCCTTTTTGTCAGCGCTGTTTCATCGGGCTTTCATCAAACTACTTTAAATGACTGAGTTTTTTTTGTTCTGCACTGAATTCAAGCGCTTCACACTTGATCTCACAGCGTTGTTTAGTCCTCAACTTATCAGCGAGTAAAGGCATCTACTAGTAAGCTTGTGCCGTGCTGCTGTTTGAACTTTGAACCGGCGTGGTTCAAATGAGTAGCGCTGTTTCGTTCCACTATTGTAAAATTAGCATTTGCGTTTTACCACCCAGCCCTTGTTGCCTACCCATTTGTCTTTATATCATATCATATTTTTTCATCCTAATGTCATTAAATATATTTATTTATAGTTTTTTCTGAATTTATACGCTTCCTTCTTAGTTGCTGTGTTCGCGTTAAGTCACAAAGTTAAGCAAGAGATCTGAATCAGTCTGATTCTCGAACAGATCTTTTGGATTAGTTTTGTGAACCAAATAAAACAAATCTGACTAAAAACAACACTTTGTGAAGCGATTGGATGCTTGAGTATCTTTGTGGTAAATAAAGGTTCCAAAAGTGAGTTTTTGGAGCAGTGCCATAAAAGAATAATTTTTGGGATCCCCAAAGAACAATTATTAAAAGAAGCATAATTTAAAGAACATTTTTTTTAATAATCCAAAGAAGCTTTTCCCACTATCCACCTTTTTTTTCGACGCAGAAGCAAACCATTTTCTGTAAATGTGCGAGACTAGCTTCATTAGACACTGTAGGGAAATAACGAGAAGAATAACAAAGTGCAGTAAACGGTAAAACTAGTTGCACTACGGACAAGTGTGATCATAATTAAGATAATACATTAAAATAACTAAAATAGACACACCAATTTGAAATATCAAGCAGCAAAACAAGCTGTTTTGTACAGCTTGCTGGAAGTGGATGAAGCTTGACACATTAAATTTATTGGGCTGCTCCCACTCTTACAGGAAAAATAAGGTGGATAAAGAACCTTTTGTTCAATAGAAAGCTGGAATTACCCATAGATATGTATAGGTAGATGCCACATTCAACCACTCCAGACATGTTCACCATCTTGTCATCACTCACAATAGAAATCAATGAGTTTCAAGATGCCACAACATTTGCGCAGCCTCTTTTTTTGTAAAAACTGACGAAATTTAAATTCCAGAAGAAACTGGAGAAACTTTCACAAGTAAGAATGTGTTGGTTTGTATTAACTCAGTTTTGTATTGTGTTAAGTTTAGCAAAATCATCTCCTACATATATTAATACGTGCGTATATCTAGGGTTGCAGACATACAGGCAACTTGCTCTCAAATGTTCACGGACCTGCTTTGACCATTCCAATATGGCGGACGGCTTACATATAGCAGCCCATAGCAAGGTTAAAACCCGCCCAATTGCTAACCAAAACTAGCCCAATCGTGTTTCGGATGGGGTGTTCTGGTTAAACACATGTTACGGGAGGAAAAATACGCGTTTTTTGGCAGAGTACCCCTGGTAAAATTCACATTTCAGGGGATAAATATCACCTTATCGGGTTTGGTTCAACCCGCAGACATGAAAATCAACCCACAGCAAAAGTGTTAAAGTAGCCCAATTCTGCATGAAAACGGTTGACTTGGCAACTCTGGCCCATAGAAACAGCTGCTAAAAGGGCAACCTATACATATCTATGGAATTACCAATGCTGATATAGATTTTTTTTTTTAGTTCACCCAAATCTCACCTTTACTCACATAAGATATTTTTGATGAAATCCGAGAGCTTTCTGATCCTGCATAGACAGCAATGGAACTGACACACTGAAGGCCCAGAAAGGTAGTAAGGATATTGTTAAAATAGTCCATGTGACATCAATGGTTCAACCTTAATTTTATAAAGCCACGAGAATACTTTTTGTGTGTAAAAAAACAATTTCTTGCTGTCTATCTTAATATGTGTTCCGAAAATGAACAAAGGCCAAAGATGAACGAAGGTCTTGCTGGTTTGGAACGACATGAGGGTGACTAATTAATGACAGAATTTTCATTTTTGGGTGAACTATCCCTTTAGGAATAGTTGACATTTGGATTTGATTTGGTGAAGATGCCCAAAGATGAACCTGCCTAGAGCGTACTTGTGAGTATCTTGTCTGCTTTCCGTTGGCCAGGAAAGTTATAGCTGAGCTCTGATTGGCTGTGGAGTGTTTGGCTGATGGTGCAGTTTTGGAGGGGATCAGGAGGGCATGAGACTGATTCTAAGGCATAATGGAGGCCATTGTGTTACCACAGCTCCAGGTCGTATTCACCATTGACTTTATGTTGTGCTCTACCGCCACACCCTCACCGTATTTGCTGACCCCTGGTAGTGTGTGTGCTAGTGATTCGCTGCTGTCATGTTTGTGTTGACCTCCTGGGGCAGCTTTAACTCATTGTTTAAGCCTCGGATTGGACTTGTATTTGTTCCATTGGCTTCTGTAAATATCCATCCTCAATACATGAGGATGTGCTGAGGTATAACATGTATATCCATTATCTCCAATGACAAGAATACCAGTGTATTCCTGTCTTTAAGCTAATCAACAGCTGGTTTAATACTCTGACGGGAGGTTTAGAAACCCTAGCGCTTCCCTCCCCATTTTTTCCCCAAGTGTAAAACAGCTGCATTTTCTTATGACCTCATAAAGGCAAACTCTGGCCATGTGTTCCATAGCCTTGTTTCCGTTCCATCTCCTCCCCTCTGTGACATCATCAGTTCTGTTGCCATGATGAGTTCTACTCATTATCCAGCGTTCTGTAGCATTAGAGCAGCTTGCATAACTGTTCCATTACTAAAACCATGCTTCCATTATTTCAATGCCTTGGGCTAGTTCTCCATACATTGATCTTGATGTAAAGTACTCAATTACGTAGTAAATGCTCCTCTCTTTCTCTTTCCTTCTCTTGGTCTATTTGTTCATTGTGGTTTAATTGCTTGATTCGTTATTCCGGAAGAAATGCCACTAATGTGCACTATCAAACTTTGTCCTCTATGTGTGTGTTAAATTGATGTTCTATCAGTATATTAATCTCAGATTTCTACGAAGCACTTAAAAACTGCCGTTTACTGGTTCAATGCAGGAATTTCAATTTGACTCGCCCCGTGAAATCATTTATTTGGAAGCCATCCTGTTAATACATCCCAAAGCGATGAATATTTAATGCTGTGAAAGCTAGCATACTCTGTAGAAAGACACATCCTCCCCTCCCATCCACACTGCCCTGTTGCTCTTTGTCTGCGAGAGCATGCAACAGTTAGGGTGTTGTAAACTGATCCACAGGGTGTAGTAGCAGTTGTAATCTCTCTCCGCTTCTATCTCTCTCTCTCTTCCCCCTTCCTCTTTGTGAAACACCAGCTGCTTTGCTTCTCCCCCTCCTTCACTCCAAAATTCCCCTCTCGGTCTGTCTCTCCCTTTATCATACCGGTCAGCTCTCTGTCACTCCCCCGGCTCTCTTAGATTTCCAGGCTCAATTTAGGATTCAGGCACTCTCTTTGGAGATCGGATTGCTCTGAGAGAATAAGCTGAATTTAGGCCTGAATTTAGGGGGTTTTCCTTGTTTTGTGTCTCTGACAAAAGATCATCATTGTAGCGTACTGAATCATTCCGTTAATGCAGAGATGATTGTGCCACTCTTGTGTTTTTGTTTATGGTTGGAAGTAAATGGACAGAATAAAGTAGTGGTTGATTGTTACTTAATTTACTTAATTTACTTTTATTTTATTTCCCGCTATTATCAAAATGACACTTATATTACTTTTCTATCCTATATTCCTGACCATACAGATATATATAGACAATATTAGGGCTGTCAATTTGTTGATTCAGTTTGAGTACTTGATTTAAGAAAATCATCAACTGCAATTTTGATTAATAACCATATGATTACTTGCTTTTGATGCTTTATTTGAACTAATCATTATTACCTTATTGCTATTATATATGTATTTTAAGTAGGACTGTCACCTAATAGTCAGCTAACCATTAGTTGCGAAGTCACGCAGTCCGTGATGGACAGATCATTAATGGCTGGTCTATGTGGTAATATAGTACATCAAGCAAGACATCCAGATGCTCACCTATCATTCATCGACTTCAAATATGGCTTGTCATATGAAAGATGTATGTGTAGTAGCAGCTTAACATGGGCACTCAATCTAATGTTAACCTAGAAAAATGTGTGCTTTTCAAGTGTCTGTGCGGAGTGTGGAAGCTGATCAGTAGTGCGCTCACTGCATGACAGATGGAGGCACTGGTGCGGTCAGTTGCTCTTAAAATACTTCATAATATTTGGTCATACGGATAAAAGTAATACATCTTTCAAATCTATAAAAAAAAATCAATGTTTATTTGTGTGCACTCACAATAACGATGAAACAGCGCTTTTGTAAAATAATGAAAGCAAACAGAATGCGCTTTCTGCCGTCTCAGTTTCTGTGAACTTAAGAGCGAAACTCTGTATATACTTGCCTAACAGACATGAAAAAATATATAGAGAGTGAAATGTCTGCTTCTTAAGTGAACCAATTCACATGGAAAACAAATATTCTTTGCTTATGTAAACTGTACAAAACATGCATAGAGGTGTATCATTTCTGGAGATGATGAGCCAGTGTCGCCAACTTCATCTCTTAAAGGGGGCATAACACAGTTTCACCCAATCTCATGTTAATCCTGAGTACCTATAGAGTAGTACTGCACTCTTTATCTCCAAAAAGTCTTTAGTTTTATCATAGTTATAAAAGAAAGATACAGCTTTACGATTCTCTCCGAAAAAAAGCAGAGCTTCTGGAGGGGCACCGTGGGCGGAGCTAAGTTCGACGAGCACTTGAGCTGGGATTGGCAAAAAACACAGACATTTGATGCCGTTTCACTTACCATCTGCAGTTCTGAATCATTACCGGGATCTTTTATAGCTGGGACCGCTCCATCTTTCAGTATCAAACAATGTGCAAATCCAGCGTCAAACTGGGCCTCGTTTATGAAACGTTAGTCAACAAACAAACTTGCAAAACTCCATTGCTGCCCCGGAAAAACGAACTGCATCGACTGTTCACATGCTGGGTTCTTCGGGAAGCTGAGCAAAGTTATCTTTGCCTTACAACCAAAACCACACTTCTTTAGAGACATTCTTCCTGAGTGAATCCCTTGTGGCAGTGCAGCTGAATGAAGCGTGTTGATGGGTGCGCTCTTTCTCTCGCTGTAGACGACATGAGCGCGGGCATGGTTTTTTTGGGAGAAATGCTCATATAAGGAGTTCCACCATGGTCTACGTCATTAGATCCACGATCGAAAAAAAAACAGCCGAAACTTGTACCAACCCGGAAATAAGATTTTTGGCACAGAAATTCTCCGTCATTCGTCCAAGTTATTTTTTTAAACTTTGGCCATGTTTAGCATGAGAATCCAACTCTTTAACACTGTAAACAACTCTGAATACACGAAACACCATTGTATCCCCCCTTTAAGCCGAAAACAAGGAAGGCACTAGTTTATCAGTCAATTTTTTAAATGTTAAGGTAGTCTCTTTTTGTTTTTCAATTATTCAATTGTTTTTCATTATCACGATTTATACGGTTTATTAATAAATGTGCAACTAATAGTCAACTACTGCCTAAAATGAGCAAATATTAGATAACCGTAAAAATATTTAGTCGAAGGCAGCCCTAATTTTAAATTATTTTAAAGGCTGTTGGTCGCTTAGGTCTATTTTTATTACAAAAAAATATATAATTATTAGATTACTCAATTAATCGTCAGAATAATCAACAGATTACTCGAATTGTTAGTTGCAGCCCTGTAACGCTGCTAGGAATTCATGTTTTCTTACAAGGCTATTATAAGTCATTCTCACATTTTCAACAAAACCTTTTTTGCCAGTACTTTGATACTGGATATTTAAGAGAATGCGCAACAGCAGTATTCAGTACATGGCAGAAAAAACACATGCAAGTCACAACGAGCAGATGATCAATGAGTGTAAGCTGTAGTGACAAAACTGCATTAACACAATAGAGCAAGTAACCGTTCCATCAGCTGGCCTAAAACTCACCCCGGGTCATCAGGACATTCCTTGTTGACCCCGGTCTATTTGCAGATGGCTGATCTAATACCTACAAACACTAGTTATCACAAACATATCATATCATCATATTTGAAAATGATCATTATACTTTCACAAAGCTGTGATAGATTTCGGAACTGTTACACAAGCAGTTTATGCAAATATTAGTTTTCATATTATTATGTGAGGGGGGAAAATGCCTTCCAACTGCAGTCACACCTCAGTTCATAAGCATATTGCACTCATTCACAGTGGAGCATGCAAGAGAATGTACAGTACAGTACAGTAGTTCAGTTATGTATTTGTCATTTTCTGTTTCTGTTCCTTATAAAAGTATTTACCTGTCAAGACCACAGATTTTCTTTTTGACTCAATGTAAAAGTGCAAATTGAGAAGCGAAATGTTTGAAAATACTGGTTAGTAATTATGTGAAAAGAGAAAGAGTTTACTTCTTTTTCGTCTGTCACTTTAGAAAGGAGGATGTGCACATGCCTTCCTGTGTTTGTGTACATGATCATGTGCGTGTGTGTGTATGTGTGTGAATATGGCTGTAAATGTGTATATTTGAGAAGAGAGAACTTCTACAGGTCAATGAGTTTCACCCAGTCCCCAGACTCTGGGTGGGTCTAGTGTTATACAGGCTACTAAGTCTGTGTAATGCAGCTACTACTCTTTCAACAATTTCATCAGTCATCCCATCTAAGATAACCTTTAAAAAAAGTGATAAACCACAGCCATAAATAATTCCCTCCAGGAAGAAATTAACTAATTTCCTCATTCACACACATACACTGAGTAGAGATAAGAGAGTAGCATTGCAGAACAATAACTGAGACATATATGGCTTTGTTTTGCTGATCATATTCTTTATTCACCAATAGGATCTGTTGCATGAGGAAGACTTGTGCTTTATGCAAATACATTATTTACATTCAGTGCATTTCAAACATGACCGTTTTATTCCTCTTCCTGGTTATTTTTAGACGTTTATCAGACACGCATACTGTCAGATGGATTTGCTCAGCTGTGGCGGCTTAAATGCACCTTGTTGTAAGTCGCAAATGTGAGACATGGGAGTGGTCATAGACAGGTGTTTGCACGCTGGTTTCCGGGACAACTGCTGCCATAGCGACCATGATTAGTGATGTCACAGGATACTGTCTCACAGGAGGGTGGTAGAACAGGAACAAAGCTCTTTAATTAGCTCGGCCCATTAATTAGGGAAATCTAGTTGTGAGAATTCATCAGCAGTGGCCAAGATCTTAGACTTTAAAACTTTTGAGTGAAAAAATATAGTTGCATAACTTTCAAAGTAGTTCATATGCATCAGTCATTCAAGTGTTCAAGTATATGTTGCACTTGTGATGTTATGCAATACATATTTTGTTTTGTTTTTTCTCCACTCAATAATTTCAAGAGAAGTTGTACATCTAGAATAAGGGAAATAGAACTGCATTCTATTTCCTTGTCATAAGAAATGTTTCTTTTTAAATAAAGCAAAATATGGTTTATACATCATTTTTTGGGACCTTATATATATATATATATGTATGTGTGTGTGTGTGTGTGTGTGTGTGTATGTACATACTGCCATTCAAAAGTTTAAGATCAGTAAGATTTTTTATGTTTTTTAAAGAAGTTTCATTTAAATATACATTAAAATCTAATTTATTCATGCGACCATTATTCCAGTCTTCAGTGTCACATGATCGTTCAGAAATCATTCTAATTTAATTTTATGACTTTTTTGGAACCTGTGACACATTTTTTCAGGAGTCTTATGAATAAAAAGTTAAAAAGAACAGCATTTATTTAAAATAGAAGTATTTTCTAACAATATGCACTTTGTTTGGGGTCAGTACATTTTTAATACTTTTATTCCGATAAAAAGTGATAGCTAGTTTGTTTTAAAAGTTATTTTGGAACATTGCTGTAGCTATGTAGCTTGACCCAATATCCTCTCATATTAGTTAGTAAAGCTGTGGTTCATTGAAGACTGGAGGCAGTAGATCCACACACTCACTCACTGCACAAAGAGGCTCTCTATGCTTATTTTTTTGGTATAAACATCTGATGTTTGCAGTGTGAAATTTTTGTTGACTGAGCCAAGCCTTCTCTCTCACTGCGATAGAAGATTTACTCACGCTGTGAAGAAGAAACCGCCTCAGTTCCATCATCATCATCAAGTCAGCCCACATCTTGGCTCATGATAGGAGCCCAGCCAAAAGAAGCGGTGTGAGGAATACTGCTCAAAACAGATGATAAGAGACACCTGGTGCAAGTTTTCACCATTTCTGTAAACCCATCCTCCTCCTCATGCCATTTCAAACCAGTATGACTTTTTTGTTCATGCAGTTGAAGTCAGTTTTATCAAAATATCTTAAATGTGTCAAAATGCATACAGGTTTGGAACAACATGAGAAGGAATATTTTTGGGTGAACTATCTCTATCTTAAAGGGATGGTTCACCCAAAAATAAAAATTCATTAATTCCTCACCCTCATGTCGTTTCAAACCCGTAAGACCTTTGTACCTCTTCAGAACATAAATTAAGATATTTCTGATAAAATCTGAGAGCTGCATCCTGGTACTCTCATGAACTTGCGACAAAGACTGATACAGGAGAGTATAAATTGTTGAATAAAGTCATTATTTTTGTTTTCTTTGCACACAAAGTATTCTTGTAGCTTCATAACTTTACAGTTGAACCACTGATGTCACATGACTACTTTAATGATGTCCTTACTACCTTTTTGGGTCTTGAACGTGTCAGCTGCATTGCTGTCTATGCAGGGTCAGAAATAGGGCTGTCACAATTATGAAATTTGGAATATAAATAATAATTGTGATTATGTTGATTAATTGTCTGGTTTAAGGCATTGATGATTATGGCAGTTAATTGTCTGTTTTATGGCTTTGACATAGATTTTTTATGCACATTGTTCATTAAAGTGTTACAAAGGATTGTGATTAATTGAATGCTTTCTAAGTTGTTACTTTGCACCTTTCAGTACTGAATTATATATATTTACATACAAATCAGTCCTGTGCTTTCAAACAGTACTTTGATATGCATTAGAGGGAATAGGGACAAAATAACATTGAAACGTTTCTAAAAACCAGAGTTACCTTCAGAGACACATTCATATAAACCCCCACCCCAATATTTATATTTTTCTTCTAATATTTTGAGAATCGTGAGCAGTGAATTTGCTGTGCCCGTACAGTATTTTCTGCTATCGTGTCTATTATGTCCTGTCTGTAATCGTTCTGGCCACATACACACTGCAGCTAAATTCGGTTGTCTGTTCACCTTGTATTTCTTACTCACATTCTGCACACACATAATTCAATAAAATACAGGAGTGACATCGAATTAAAGGTCATTGCACACGGAGTCTGAAATCCGCATGTTGTGCCAATCACACACACTGCCTCCAAAACTTTTGCTCATCTTAAAAAGTTCGGACCCGGTTTCAATTTTTTTGCATTTTCACATCCGTAGCGAGCATTTTGATAGGAAAGGATGACGGATACGAAAAACGCATTCAAAAATTTCAGACTCAGTGTGCAATTAACTCTAATAAAATACAGGTAACATTAGCGACAACCACTTTTACAGAAACTGAATGAAGATACTAGCTGTTAATGAGGTTTTGAACATGCATAGATGCGTCTCTTTTCTGTATGTGTGGTGAATCCATGGGTGAATCACAGGGAAAGTAGTACCAGAGCAACACGAGCCTCGACTCACTCGTGTTGCCAGATCTTGCTAGAAAAAAATAAGAACCATAAAAAAACCAAAGTAAATCCAAATGTTTTATGCTAATAAGACCAAAATATAGAGACTCGTGTTTGTGTACTTTGATAACTCCATAAACCCGATCGCTAATTCGCAAAAAGCACTTGTAATGCGTGATCATGGCAACACAGACAGCAAAACACAGTGTCACTGTTCTTCAGTTAAACCACTGAAAATAATGAGCATTTTGTTCATGTAATTTTACTTTTGTCACAATAACGGATACTAAACGCGTGAAGCGGCAAAACATTGGTATGGTTTCCAAGCTGTCAATCATCGCAGTTTCGTTAGTGAGTCTTGTTCCATACATGTAACGATAATTTGGGGTATTTCACTCCCGCATTTAAACGCTGTTGTCACTCCTGAAACTTACCGTGTGTAATGTGGCCTATATGAATGCGCTGCATTTTTTGTGGCTGCTAAAGGAGCACAATAATCTTGGTTGTCTGAATTGACCGCGGTTAGATGAAATAACCACAATCAGACAGTTATTTAATAATCGTGACAGGTCTACTCAGGAAACTCTCTGGTTTCAACCAAAATATCTTAATTTGTGTTCTAAAGATGAACAAAGGTCTTACGGGTTTGGAATGACATGACGGTAAGTAATTAATTACAGAATTAAAATTTTTGGGTGAACTATCCCTTTTATTAACACGTTAAACAATAATCTAAACCAGTGGTCGGGAACCTATGGCTCGTGAGCCACACATGGCTCTTTGACAAAAATGACGTGGCTTGCCAGCAGTCTCCCTTCCAATAGCATTACAGTAAAAAAAAAAATATCTGTCACTAGAAATCAGTTCCCTGCAGAAAATAAAAGTGCATTTTCTTTGTTGTACAGCGAATCAAAGTTAACAAAGAGTCCGTTTACAATAATATTACGTTGTTCCGACCAATGAGCGTATGCGGTGCTGTGTTCAAGCATCACACCTTGAACGCGCAGATTCAAGCAACAACTGCAACAACTGTGAGTGGTTATCGCAAAAAGAAAACATTCAGAAGAGCATCGACCAGCAAGTTTCAAAATGAGTGGACAGAAACATTTGCTTTTATAGAAAGCTATGTGCTCTGCTCAGTCTGGTTTGCTCAGATCAATTGTTGTCATAAAACTGATTTAGATTTGCATTAGCGCTGTCATATCTGACTATAACATGCCATATAGCCTATAAAACGCTCTCATACGTTTGTTATTTTAACGTTTTGGGAGGAGTAAAATTTGCATTTGTGGTTTCAACAACCAGATGCAGTTTCGTCTGGAATGCGGACCAGACTACCTCCTGAAGTGGTTTGAGAGATCGGATTTAAATCCGTCTTGAAAGCGTTTCAGAGGGCATTTACAACTGTTTTTTTCACGAGCGGATAGACATCCAATCAGAGAAAACGCATAAAGTGACCGGGTGTAAACAAAGTACCCCATGGGCGAAAGCTGAATTAAGTAAATGCTGTTTTTATAGTAAAATATTAGCAATTGTAATTTAAATTGTATTTATAAAAAATAAAAAAATTAACTAGAATTTAAAAATTGACATGTTTTTCATTCATGCATGCTTCATATGTTTATTTTTCAGTTGTACATGGACAAATAAAGGTTTTGTTATTGAAAGTTTTTATTATTTATTTTTCTTCTCTTTTGAAAAAATGTATTTGCCAAAAAAAAAATAGCTTTTTGGTGAAAAAAAGGTTTCTGACCCCTGATCTATACTATCACATATAGTATATACCTATACTGTTTTTCCAATCGCTAATTCTAAAATTTCTATGGCATTTTCTTTCCTTTTTTTTGGCAGATTTTCTTCTTATTCTTGTAATTTTAGTATGTGGTGCTGCAGAAAAACAACTTTCCTCTGAATTGTGTACAGCAGAATTGGGCAACCTCTTACCCAGTGACCCTGGACTGATCTTCCCTCAGATCTTTCCCTAGCACTTCGAGGAGATCCGATGTGGTCAGGACACCCTTGATCTCACACCCACTTCCTGAACGCTTCAGTTTCTCTAACTTCCTTCATATTATTTTTGTAAAACAAAAGCCTCTCAAATGACAGTCAGTGGCTCTTAACTGTGGGCTCATATATTGACTGCAAGATAATCAGATTAGGAAGCCATTATCCATTTATTTAAAATGATAGTTCAAAATACAGTTGTAAGAGTATTAAGAGTGTAATCCACTACGGCACAATGATATCTCAGTCTGAGAGTTTGAGTGAGTACAATAGAGATTTTAAGAAGGCTTTTTCCTGACGATGCCACAATGAAACTATTCAGAGTGCACTCACACACACACTATTCATTTCAACCCATAATGAACACACTGGAAACCCATGGTGAAATGCACAATGACCTCCTAAGGAACTCTTTCTCTATGCATGTGTGTGCGCACACACATATGCAAAATGTCAGATCATATTGTTAACAAATGAAAAAAACATTAGTTTGGGAAATAATCTATGATGTCAGAATATGTCATCCTGGACCACAAAACCAGTCATAAGGGTTATTTTTCAAGTCTGAAAGCTAATAAATAATGTTTCCATTGATGTATGGTTTATTAGGATAGGACAATATTTTGGAGAGATGCAACTATTTTTATTTATCTGGAGTCTGAGGGTGCAGTTCTTAGCAATGCATATTACTAATCAAAAATTAAGTTTTGATATATTTATGGTAGGAAATTTACTAAATATTTGATCTTTACTTATTATCCTAATGATTTTTTGCGAAAAAAAAGAAAAATCAATAATTTTGAACAATACAATGTATTTTTGACTGTTGCTACTAATATATTAGCGCTACTTCAGACTAGTTTTGTGATCCAGGTTCACATATGATCTTGCTCCAAAATCTCCATAAATCCAGATATATCTAGATATAGTCCTGTGTTTGCGGGCGTCAGTCTCTATTCATCAATCTGACACTAAACACTAACGCTCACCACACGAGAATGTCAAGAATGCTCCAGATGTGTCGTCTGTGTTTATGTGTATATGTAGTAAAGAGCCCAACCGCAAGCTTTGCACGAGAAATTACTTGTCTGTTTACTTTTTTTTTATCTTCCTTTTCCTTCCCAATTTTTTGGGATGAACCACTGAGGTCAAAAAGTTTATAGTTTTTTTTAGTGTGTTAAAGTTTTTAATCCCAAATAGTAAACTTTTAAACATATGTAAAATCGATATTGTTGTGTTTGTTGTTGCTGTTTTTGAATGTGAGAATGCATCTTATGTAAATGACACTTAAAAAAGGCATCAGGTTCAGTGAACTCAAAACCTGCCTAATGGACTTTCTTAAAGTCGTGATGAAACGGATGTAGTGACACATCTTTTTTCCGTGTTGTGACATACTTTAGAGTAAAAAAGTATTAAGGTAAAAAGTGTGGGGACTTCTGTTCATCAGTTGTTGATTGTATGGAGGCATCTCAATGCCAGCTTGCAGTCGATTGCATGAAAGGAGTGATTTTAAGCAATACTAAATGAGTGCAAAGTCAAAGAGAAAGTACATGCTTACTTAAAGGGATAGTTCACCCAAAAATATTAGTTACACCCGTCATGTTGTTCCAAACCCTTAAGACCTTTGTTCATCCTCAGAGCACAAATGAAGATATTTTTGATGAAATCCGAGAGCTTTCTGACCCTGCAGCACAACTACCACATTCAAGGCCTAGAAAGGTAGTAAGGACATTGTTAAAAGGGTCAGAAAGCTCTTGTATTTCATCAAAAATATGTTAATTTGTGTTCCAAAGATGAACAAAGGTTTGCAACAAGATGAGAGTGAGTAATTAATGGGAGAATTTTGAACTATCCCTCCTCTCTATTTGTCACAGTCGTACACAGTCATACCCTTTATTTCTGTCTCTTTTGCATACTGATTCTATTTTTCTCTCCCTACTCTAAAGTTCATTGTCATCTTTAATTAGTAAACATTTTTTAAATGTTCAAGCTACAGATGAAATGAGGGTAAATGAATCCAGAGCTCATGACTGGGCAGAGAGAGGGAATGAAACAGAAGGAAGGACAGTCATTTGGCCTCAGGGCTTTGACTGAGCTCAGAATCGCTGGCATTCTCACGAGCCACAGCAGCTGAATAGAGCTCCCTCTGTGTGTGTGTGTGTGTGTGTGTGTGTGTGTGTGTGTGTGTTTGAGTAAGCGTGACCTGACAATGAGCACTGCTCGGTTATAGTTCGGGCTAAACAGCACAAGAGCTCATATTAGGGTTGTCTTGGCGACTTTCTTCAAGTGCTGTTCAGAGGTGCACAGTTTTATCCCTTTCCCCCATTATCATAAATGTTTATTCATGACACTTATGTGCTTTCTTATGAGAGAAAGTGTTGAAAATACATCACCTGACACTCAAACAGTAGCTTTAGTGTATACTGTCAGTGACAGGTTTGTTGATTATAATGCATTAAGCATCTCTCAAGATCATGGGTTCAGTTCCTTGGGAAAACATCTGATAAATATAAATGTTTTCCATACACATTAAGTTGCTTAGGATGAAAGCATCTGCCAAATGTGTATGTAAATGGTGTATGATGAGTTCACAAACAGGATAGGCATGTTTCTATTAATGATTTAGTGTGTGTTAGAATTGGCAGCTTGTTTAGGGATTTTAAACAAGTCAGAAATTATGTGTACACACCCTAAACAACCTCCCCGCCTCACACATACAGAGATCCAGGCTATTTTTTTTTTGGCTACATCATGTCGTTAAATCTTTATTAAACCCGGGGCTTTTAGACACGCTCTGAAGACACATTTAATATAATGTTTCAAAGTGACACAGTGACATCTGGAACCAGTTCTAAAGCAAAACGGAGTGGAATCTGTTTCCTGACATTTTACCCTTTGCTCATTTTTTTTTTATACACTTACATGTTTCATTATTTATCTGCCCTTAACATATCTCTTCTGACTCTGTATGCAACTGCGTTCTGTCTTTTACAGAGTCTGTTGTTGTTGTTATTATTACAGCAACAGTCTTCCAAAGTAACATCAGTAAAATTCTCTCCTACAAACTGAAATCAAACAGACACTTTTAATTTTATTTCGTTTAACAATTCTGTTCAAACAGAAAACGCCCTCTTGTGTTCAAGTATGGCAGTGCAACGTATTCAGCACCTGGGATTTTTTTCCAAACAAATCTCTACTCTTTTGATACACTGGAACTCATCATCTTACTTAAAAGCTTGTCTTATCAGGGGCCAGGAATTAGTGAGTCTTCCTGCTTTGGCAGTCCTCTGAGGAAAAAAATGGGAGTTGTGGAAAATAATAATTACCCCAGATCATGCATACTGTATGCAATGATTTGTTATTAAGTATGTGAAGACATACCACTGTTGATTGTTAAGTGTCTAGCCATAACATTCTAACATTGCATAATTTCATACTGTACAGGTTTGATACTGCAATATGGAGTGGACTTTTTTGCAGTTTGTAACGTAGAAATCCTTCAATGTAAACAGTCTGCAAAGTTGTTAATCAAAAAAGTGGATGATAAATAAAGATACTGTCTCTTAAAAGAAAGATTCTGAACAGCCTTAACGAGTCATCATATTTTCAAATCTTCTGCCTGTTACCAATATACATCACTAGGTAAAACATTTGCATAGTCCCCGCCTGCCCACAAACACTTCCGCTAGTTAGTGTGTTTACATCATGTCGAGAAGACACTGTGTTCTGCGCTGTGAAAGCAAGTTTTTGTTTTCACTGCCGAAAGATGATGATGTGAAGAATCAGTGGTTAAAATTAATTTTGTTTTCCACGATACCACAGCAACACAATTCATACCACATACAAAGTTTAAACTTACCACTGAGAAACAGCCTGATCAAGTGCTTGCAATGGAGTTCCCGGATGAACGCCTGCATTTGTATCCTCGGACTCGAATTGATATGTTAATATCGATGACATTTTTTGAACCTTACAGTTCAAAAAATTATATACCTCTTTGTTTACAGGTAATAGAATACTGTATACTCTGAGAAAATGACAATGTTTTCTGACCTTAGATGCATTTAAACCTGTTGTAGGGGACTCAATACAATGTTAGGGCACTTTAAAACCACCTGTAATCTGTAAACGCCCCATAAAATCAAAAAGTTTTTTGGCTTTTAGTATGAAAAGATTAGCCTTAAGGTTATCTACTATATAAGCCAGTGGTTCCCAATTCCAGTCCTGGGGACCCCCTGCTCTGCACGTTTTGTGTGTCTCCCTTATTTAACGCACCTGATTGAGATCATCTGCTTAGGGGAGAGAGCCATGAACTAAACTAATGAGCTGATGATATCAGTCAGGTGTGTTAAGTAAGGGAGACATACAAAATGTGCAGAGCAGGGGGTCCCCAGGACTGGAATTGGGAACCACTGATATAAGCTAGTCAAAATTTGCATTTACAAGATAATAAGCATTCAAAACTTAGTCTCTAACTTCCGCCAATATTTTGATGACATCACCCTGCACTTAAGCTGTCCAATCAGGTGCTCTCTAGAATCCAAAGCGTCCCGCCCCCACACTATAAATAGACGCTCAAACTGAAATCCGTCACTTGTTCACAGAATTAGTATTTTCTGTATGGTGAATGGCATGTAGTGCACTAAATAGGGGATAGGGAACAATTCTGACAGTGTAAATGTGCTTTCCATTGGTAGAAATGGAAATTCCATTGGTAGTTTTTTTCTGGTCCAGAGACACGATAGCATGGAGTGGATCATATGCGCAAGTCAGCGCAGACCATTAAATGTATCGGACCCATTTGAATTCTACACAGAAAGGTATGTTTTATACCGATATGAATGGGGTTGTGGCTCCCATACGCTGTCAAATACAGCTTTACAGAGCTCAACGGCTCTGGCCCAAGCTGTGATATAACTGAAACGCTATAACTGTGATATAACTGAAAAGGGGCAGGACATAGAAAGCAAATGTCCTGCCCTGTTTTCCTGTTTCAGTTTAAATTACGTCAACACATCCGTGGACCTTTAACAGAAGCCAGAGACACTGAAGATGAACGCAAAGAGGAGAAAATACTGTAGCAGACAGAGCAGATCACTGTTTACGATGCGTGAAATATTGGAAGAATATCCCAAATACTGAAGCGGTGTGTGAATTTATATGAATGTATCTCTAAGGCGAACTGTCTTTTTAAAAGTTTAGATGGTATTTTCTTTTTAAAAGGCATCATTGCTTTGTTTATAGCAGTAACCAAAAAAACTCTGTATCGCTGCTGTTCCATAAGCGCCACCTGCTGTCAGAGAGTGAATTTGCATTTAATTCATTTAATTTTTGTTTCGTTCAGATATGTTTTATGTAGCACAATATTGCAAAGCTAAGGTTAGACCATTGTGTTTTTGCTTTAAAGGAACACTCCACTTTTTTTGAAAATAGGCTCATTTTCCAACTCTCCTATTACGCCGGAATGAGAGTATAGTTCCTATCCATATCAGCCTAGAAAATCACAACTTTTCATTTTCTGTCTGTCTTAGTACACAATGTAGAAGAGTCAAGTTTTAAATAGGAATAATATCGAAACTCTTTGGTGATTTTTGAGCGAGATGCTAACAGTCTAATCAGATTGAATGATTTATGCTAAGCTATGCTAAAAGTGCTACCGCCAGACCTGGAGAACGGCTGAATGGATTTGAAAACGGTAAAACTCATCTGTTTAACTCTAAGGGGAGTTGGAAAATGAGCCTGTTTTCAAAAAAAGTGGAGTGTTCCTTTAAATTTTTAAGTTGTCCTCCTCAAGTTTTTCTGATAATGTGTTAGACTTTCAGTTCAGACTTACACTGTAGGGAGAAGAATAATGAAGTGCAGTAAATGGTAACCATAGTCATAATTAAAATAATACATTAAAATAATATGGTAAGACACCTGTTTGCAATATCAAGCGGCAAAACTAGTTGTTTTGTACAGCTAAACAGCTGGAAGTAGATGAGACCAGAAGCCAGACACATTACAAATGGCTGCACTCACTCTAACGGGAAAAATAAGGTGGATACAGTCTAATCTACATCAAAAACTGCTCATACTAGATGTAGCATGTTTGTTTGGTGATTAAAATGTTTCATGCATTGTGACTGATATAAAGGCACAGTCAAATAAAAACCACAATAAATGTGAAACCGCTAGAATCCTAAAAGAAACTGAGATACATATTTTTTTCTCCCATATTGCAACTAATTCTTACTCATTAGATTGTGTTATATGGTTATGAAAGGATTAGTTCACATGAAAATATGCAGCAAAAGACACAAAACCAGCTTCCTGTGTCCTCAGCTACAGTAACATACTTCTTGCGTTCTGTTTAGATGATGATTGTGATCTTTGTATCGCGTCTCAGTGCAACTGCTTGCATCAGCTTCTCTGTAGACGAAACACACACGCTCACAAAATGCAAGACACATGACTTGAAAGAGTTTAGATCGACTTGCTGTTGAAGTGTAGTTGAGGGGTGGGGCTTCGTCACACTTTCTCTCACTGTCTTAATCTGTCGCTTTGCTTTTTTCTTCTCCTTCCTGCAGCTCACCCCCACATCGCTTCCGTTTTTCACCTTTCTTTAGTCGAGGGGGAAGCTGTCTCTGCTGTGAAGTGGCTTTGATAAAGAGGGTCTCGGTTGGGGGGGGAGGACTGACCGCCGCTGCAGTGGGAGATTTTATTAGCAGTCTTTATCACGGCCGGGTGGGCAGACGCAGGAAGATAGAGGGTGTGACATGGCTAACGAGGAGGAAAGAAATACATCCCTCACAGAGCAGCAGAACAACGACAACAACATCACCCATCTAGAGACTTCAGCTTCACCACAAGGGGTAGGCCTGTTAAAGACGCCCCAAATCCTGAGTTTTTGTGTAAAGAATTCTCTAGAATAAAGTTTTAGAGTCGAACTACAATGCAGATACTTTTCGTAGAGTTCATATTCAGTGTATTATGGCTGCAGTAGCGTGAAATGTGTTGTGCAAGAATGCAAATTGTTGCGTTTAAACAAATTAGTTTATTTAAAGAAATGTATTGTGACCATAATCTATTACAAATGTATTATATTATGTTACATAAATATCTATTCTTTGTATTTAAAAAATTAAATATTTTTTAATATAAATGTATAACAATTTTTACGTCATTTAAAATAAAAAACTACGTTTTATTACAAAGTATCCATGCAGCTTATTATAGATTGTTTAAATATAGTTTAAAATAATTTAGATATTACATCACAACATATTTAAAATTGCATTTAAAATATATTGATACAAATGCAGTGCTGAAATACTTTGTCAAGTTGCATTTCCTTAAAAACAAAGAACAATTCGATTTTTCTTTCTGTTAAAGAAATGTATTGTGACTATAATGTATTATAAATTACAGAATTATTATATAAATAAATATTATTAATAAATAGCATTTTTACACACCACTGTAAATCATTTAAAATGAGTGTAAAATATAATGTATTTACAATAAATATTTTTGCTTTATTTTAAAATATGTTTACGTAATGTTGCATTGCAAAATGTTAATAAACTATAATGTTTTATAAATTATTTACATGTATATATTAGTGCTGTCAAACGATTAATCGCATCCAAAATAAAAGTTTATGTTTACATGCTATATATTTGTGTACTGTGTATATTTATTATGTATATATAAATACACACACATGCATGTATATATTAAGGAAAAATATTTTGGATTTATATCTAAAATATTTATATTTATTTATAATCTAAATTGTATACAGGTATAAATATAATACATATAAATATTTTGTTTTAATATATACATGTATGTGCGTGTATTTATATGTACAAAATAAATATACAAAGTAAACACACATATATTATGTAAACATAAACTTTTATTTTGGATGTGATTAATCGCGATTAATCATTTGACAGCCCTAATATATATATATATATATATATATATATATATTCATAAAAAAACGCAGGGCTACAAAACTTCACATGTCAATTTGCACTTCCCTAAAAAACAAAGATGTTGTTATCACCATCTTTGGCCTTTCTCTTTTCCCTGTCTATTTCCCCTTTTTTCTGTCTTTTTTTTCTATGAGTTAAACTATTCTTATGTGGGCCGACTTTTGTTTTCTTTGTGGGCTGCGTCCTTCCTCCCCCAACATTTGATATCTGTGCGAGTTGCATCACGTCATTTCCTCGTATCCCCCTCTTCCTCTTCTGACTCTCCCTTGTGCATTTCTGTCATTGTTTGTGCTCTTCCTCTGTCTGACACTCTTCATATCCTGTCTTGCTCTCTCGTAGGTCTTTTCTAGTCCTTTGTGAGAGTTGATGAATGTGAGCTGGAACACAAAACAGGTCTTAGATGTAGATTTCACTGCGTTCGAGTGGAATGGTCGAAAAGGATGCTGTGGTTATAGAGTTAAACCATTGTTGCTGAAACTGTATCACTGTAACCACAGCAATTATCTCTGATGTTGTGTCACAGAAAGAGCCCACAGAAGAGTTTGTAGCATTGTTATATAAGTCTCAGGTGTCCCTAGAATGTTTCAGCTCAACACACACATCCAAGCATGCCCACAGAAAGTGGCTGTTACATGGCATGTGAGAACTAAACTAAGTTCTCTTTCATGTCTTATTGCGCTGTCAAATACACACAAGTTTGTGTTAAAAACACACGGGAGCTACAAAAACATGAAAGTCTGTGAAAGTAAATATGTGTTTATATTAGATCTGTGTGGCAGCTCTCCACTGCTCTCTTGTCTCCTCTAAGGCTGGGACTCCGCTCCTGTGCTCATCTTTGCAGCCAACAACAGAACAGTTAGCATGCTTTGCTCAAACTTTTGCCATGGCATTAGAACTGGTACACCATTGTTGCTTGCGGAAAAAAATGGCGGCACCGTGGGTGGAAATGTGCAGATTAAGGGGCGGTAATATTATAATAAGTTTCCCTTTCTATGTCAAAGGGAGAGCGAAATCTGACGTGCTTGTTTTTTCATATGCTTGCAGAAAAACGCTTGGCAAAATAAAATTACTCGGTTGTCCTTTTTCACATTTTCTGGGTTGGTAGATGTCCCGGGGAACCGATTATAGCACTTAAACACAAAAAAGGTCAGGTATTCATGGAATGTCACCTTTAAAAAAATAATTTCAAATCCTATAAAAAGCACATTCATTTTGAGATTTGTTAAAGATTATAATTAATAATGTTATTCAATTGTTTGTATTTTCTAAATGTTAACTTTCAGTGAGAGTTAGACAGGAAATCTTAAGTATAAAAAGGAGAAAAATGTCAACAGATAATTTCAAAAAATCATCTGATTACCAGTGTGGTAATGATTTATTGTATATCTCTGTCTGTGTCTTGTTGTAACTGGCAGTTTGGGTGGAAATGATCACATTTGACATTTTAGGACTTTGTCGTAGTAAGCAACATTCTTTCACCCACTGGTCACAGAAAGTGCTATTTATAGTGGTAAGATTGAGACTGTTGAGGATTGACACTTCCTGGACAAAGATTAAGTCTGATTCCAGACTAGCCACCATTTTTAATGCTGATGAAGAAAATGCAGAAGAAAATAATACTTTTATTGATTAAGGATGAATTAATTAGATCAGAAGTGGCAGTGAAGACATTTTATAATATAACAAAAGATTTCTATTTCAACTAAATGTTAAGCATCACAAATGTTCTGCTAACAATAAGAATTATTTCTAAGGGATCATGTGACACTGAAGACTGGAGTAATGATGATGAAAATTCAGCTTTGATCACAGCAATAAATTACATTTTAAAAATATATTTAAAAAGAAAACCATTCGTTAAATAGTAATAATATTTCACAATATTAAAGTTTTACTCTTTTTATTTTCTTACCAACCCCAAACCTTTCATTGGCAGTTTAGGTAAAAAAAAGCAGATTGACTAAAATACATTACCGCAAACTAAAGGCTACTGTAAGTTGTTTCTGTAGTAAAGGGCTATTTTGATGCCAGTAAGTCAGAAATTCTTTTCAAACACTCATTGCTTCTGTTACTGTAAATGACTCATATGTTTTGTGCAAGGTAAATTTACTGCACCGGTCTAGTCATTGTGAACTAGTTTATCTGAGGCTGAATCTTTGCTAGTGTTGAAACAGTGTTTTTGCAATTATCCGCATCAGCCTCGGGCTGCCCATGTTTGTTTGCTTTTATCATATAGCAGTTTGATCACACTAACAGAGACATAGGCTACTGTAAAAAAAGAAGATTAAAACTGTATTGGAATTCAGATTTGCATCTGTTGGCTTAATTTGGGCATATGTGACCTGTTTGTGAGTTTCTGTTTCACAATAGCTGAATGCATCAAAGACTTCAGAGCAGCTGGTCTAAGCTCTTTGGTTTCAAACCAGCAATTTTGGTAAATTTCCCAGTCGTAAATAATTAGGTTGATGTCATACAGCATGTGTGATTTATTCAAATCACAAGGTGATAAAACTGAGAGTTAGAAATTTGATTCAGACGTCTCATAAACAATGTATGCCCAGTTATACCATGGGAGTACTGCTACTACAGTTTAGACACTGTTTTTCACAGTTTCACACACTTTTTTTTGGAAATCTTGGGGTTTGTTACACCCACTAGCTGAAGTGCCCTATCTTCACCAGATAGCACTCTTCCTACTCTTTAGCTCCGTCAGGAACTACATTTCCCAGAATCCTTTGCAAGAACTCTTTACGGGCTGATTATTTCCAACTGTGACTGGTTTGCTTGTTAAGATTTGCCTATATAAGCTCAGTTTTTCCTGCGAGTTAAGAGCTAGGGGTGTAAACTTTGAACAGGATGAAGATGTGTACATTTTTCTTATTTTGCCTAAATATCATATTTTTTCATTTAGTACTGCCCTTCAAAAGCTACAGAAGATACTTACATGTTCCCCAGAAGACAAAATAAGTAAAATTTACTTTGATCTTCAAATTCAAAAACGTTTTCACCCCCTGGCTCTTAATACATTGTGGGTCCTTTTGATGCATCAGTGAGCATTTGAACCTTTTGTAATAGTTGCATATGAGTCCCTCAGTTGTCCCCAGTGTGAAAAGATGGATCTCAAAATCATACAGTCGTTGGAAATGGTTCACATACACAAAAATGCTGAAAAACCAAAGAATTTGTGTGACCTAAAGAATTTTTCTGAAGAACTGCGGGAAGTTTAACTGTTCACGACAAACAAGGGACTCATGAACAACTGTCTGTCACTAAACAAAAAAAAAACAACAGATGTGGATCATTCAAGTAACAAGACAGTATTAAGAATCAAGTGCATGTAAACTTTTGAACAGAGTAATTTTTATAAATTCAACTATTATTTTCTCTTGTGGACTATATGGAAACATCTTTTATGTGAAATATCTTATTCAAGTCAGTACTAAATAAAAAAAAATAACATGCATTTTGTATGATCCTCTTATTTTGGTAACATTTTGCAGATTCTGCAAAGTGTACAGTATGTAAACTTTTGACTTCAACTGTATATAATGAGCACCAAATCAGCATATTAGAATGATTTCTGAAGGATCATATGACCCTAAAGAAAATTCAGCTCAAGAATAAATCACATTAAAATATATGTAAATAAAACAGTTATTTTAAATAATAATAATAATATTTCACAGTATTACTGTATTATTTGACCAAATAAATGCAGTCTTGGTGAGAATGGAAGGCTTTCAAAAACAAAAACATTAAAAAATCTTCCCAACCACAAACATTTAAACAGTCATGTACGTTTGGTGATTCTGCCCACCCCCACAACTTAGTTTATCTTGGTATATCGTTATCTCCCTCTCTCACACACATGTACTAATGCTGTTCTCCATGTTCCTCTCAATTGTTTATGAAGGTCCTTCCTGCCTCAGTTTCTTAGAAGTCTTCTGTCACACTGAATGAAGGCACATTAGCACTTTAACGATTTTTATAAACTGATAAATTAACAACACGTGCACACTGTAAGTGGACTCTAAATGTCTTTGAAACGTGGGAAATGTTACTTAACAGTGAAAAACACATATGTACATAGACACAATAGCCTTGGTTATTCCCCATACTGGTGTCATCTAGTAAAGTCAAGCCTCGCAGAAAACAGGAAGAGACCGTGCAGAGGTTTAACCGGATATCCTGCACAGGGAGGGCGACCCTCGACCACAGCTTTCCCTTCCCTCATCTCTTTCGCTCACTTTTCCTCCGTCTCCCTCTGTGTCTCTGTTTCTATGCTACTGGATATTGGTCTCATTACAGGAGAGAGGAGAATGTGTTGGTCTGGTGAATGGGATCACTGGGAATTTCTGGACATACAGGTGACATTTTATGATTGATAGGACTGTTGGTTTTCAAAACAGATGAAAAGGGGCTTTTTTGCCAGTTTGATGCGTTTCCCTTAGGCTGTGTATGGGAAAGAGCTGCTACAGCAAATCTACAGGAGATCATTGTCAGCGTTGTATTCAGTTACACAAATTATGACTGGTAGATAGTAAAACAATATTAAAATTGAGCAATTGTGGAAAAACGTGTTGGCTGACTCTTTTTCGATTGTTTAGTGGGTGTGACTAATGTGCAAACTCGTGTAACCTGTAAAACATTTGTTTGAGGTTTTATAAAGTGGTTTGTGTGTGTAACTAAATCTTCAGTGTTCTTCTGAAGTTTTGGCAAGCGGTTGTTGTGTATTTTTATATGAAATTTGAACTGTCAGTTTTTCATAAAAGAGCCATCATGTTCTTGCTGCATCAGATATTGTGAACCTGGAAGACAAAACCTTTTTGTCTTAAGTAGCACAGATACATTTGTAGGAATAGCCAAAAATTATAGATTTTTCTTTTATGCTAAAAATCGTTAGGATATTAAATAAAAATCATGTTCCATCAATATATTTTGTACATTTACTACGGCAAATATATCAAAACGTAATTTTTGATTAGTAATATGCACTGCTATGAACTTCTTTTTGACGACTTTAAAGGCGATTTTCTCAATATTTAGATTTTTTTGCACCCTCAGATTGCAGGTTTGCAAATAGCTGTATCTCGGCCAAATATCATCAATGGAAAGCTTATTTATTCAGCTTTCAGCTTTCAAAAAACTTGACCCTTATGACTGGTTTTGTGCTCAAGGGTCACATAAGTGCTTTTTTTTTTAAATCTCTGATGCCAACATTGATTTTTTCAAACTGTTTTTTTTTTCCAGAATTTACCACTGAAGTAAACTTCTTCAGACTGTTTGCATTCATTTGTAATCAATAGCGGTTTCTTGGAAAAAGCTCTTTTGTCTAAGAGTTTATATTATGTCTCTAAATGTGGTAAATTGAAGCATATTTACTTAACTTTTTTTTCTCTCGAAAGCTTCTAAAGCAAAATATAATCAAGTTTCTAAACTGATTGATTTCAATTGCTCTTGGTTTTCTTTTGTTAAACCAATAGAAGCTAATGTCTCGCAAACGTTTTTGGTCAATTTGTCTCTGGCAGGCAGGGGTATCTTTTGAAGCAGTGAATAGTATCCCAATGTGGAAGTCATGACTAGCAGGATGGAAAACAATAGGGAAAATGACCCCAAATGTCTGGAATCCACCGTTAATTTGTAGTTGGTTTCAGAGCTGTTTAAATCTTCAAGTGGTGTAAAAGACACTTTTTAGTTTGTTTCTGGGCCCATGTTTTGAGCCATAGATCCTTGATGTCATTCAAGATGTTAATGTCTTTCTTTCTTCACTCGAAAAGAAATTAAGATTTTTGAGGAAAACATTCCAGGATTTTTCTCCATATAGTGGACTTCAATAGGAGCCAATGGGTTGAAGGTCCAAATTGCAGTTTCAGTACAGCTTCAAAGGGCTCTACACGATCACAGCCGAGGAATACGGGTCTTATCTAGCAAAACAATTGGTTATTTTCTAAAAAAAATTAACATTTGTATACTTTTAACCACAAGTGCTGGTTAGTTATGTAGGTGGAATTGCTGCACCATTGTTTTTGTGGTTTATTTTTCAGATTTTAGGTTCACCCAACAGCATGTAAAAGCAATAACATTGTACTTATTGGTCAGATGGTCTTTTCCTGTGGGCACGTCTTGGCCAGATAAGCCACAATGTGGATGAGGCTTTATGCCAGCATTCATAGATTAGTCTAAAGATGATGATGATGATGATGATGAAGTGATCTCAATGGAGTGCATTTAGTGAATTATTAAGATCTCTTAGTTGAATACAGCTGAGAGTGGGACTGCTTCATCTTTAAACTTCATCTTTCTGTTTTGCAGAGTGATCCTGGTGGTTTGTCAGTTCTAGAGCAGCTAGGCTTGGACCACAACTCCGATTTCTCTGACTCGAGTGTTCAGCAGCGATTGGATGAAAAGCGAGAGCGAATCCGTAGGGAAATCCGTAAGGAGCTGAAGATTAAAGAGGGGGCAGAGAATCTCCGCAGAGCCACTACAGATAAACGAAATGCTCAGCAGGTGGAGAGTCAGTTGCGGAGCTCCAATCGACGCCTGGACTCGCTACACGCTCAGCTGCAAGAGCTGGACGCTCACATCGTCGTCAAAGGGACGGATGATCCACGTGGTGAGTGGACACAGACTGCTGTATATGTAGATGACGATGATGATATAGGGATGTCATGAAAGAAAAATAAGCTTAATGTTTTTGTTATTAACAGTGTTATTAACCAGATGTTTTAATTAAATGTTTTTTAATTATTTATTACAATATGAATTAAAAGTTTAATTAAGATCTCCAAAATGTATACACTACTAGTCAAAAGCTTTTTTAATGTTTTTTTTTTTAAAGTCTCTTCTGCTCACCAAGCCTGTATTTATTTGATCCAAAGTGCAGCAAAACAGTCAAATGTTGAAATATTTTTACTATTTAAAATAACTGTTTTCTATTTGAATATATTTTAAAATGTAATTTATTCCTGTGATCAAAGCTAAATTTTCAGCATCATTACTCCAGTCTTCAGTGTCACATGATCCTTCAGAAATCATTCTAATATGCTGATTTGCAGTTCAAGAAATTTTTGTTATTATTATTATTAGTATTTAAAACAGTTGAGTACATTATTTGATGATTAGAAAGATCCAAAGATCAGCATTTTTCTAAAATAAAAATCTTTTGTAACATTATACACTATACCATTCAAAAACTTGGAGGCAGATTAATTATTTATTTATTTATTGGGAAAGAAATTAATACTTTTATTTAGCAAGGATGCTTTAAATTGATCAAAAGTGATGATAAAGACATTTATAATGTTACAAAAGATTTCTGTTTCAGATACATGCTGTTCTTCTGTTTATCAGAGAAAAAAATCTACTCATCTGTTTTTCAACATAATAATAATAATATAGATTTTTTTAGCAGCAGCAAATCAGAATATTAGAATGATTTTCTAAATCATTGGATCATGTGACACTGAAGACTGGAGTAATGATGCTAAAAATTCAGCTTTGAAATCAGAAATAAATTACATTTTAAAATATATTCAAATGGAAAAGTGTTATTTTAAATAGTAAAATTTTTCACAATTTTACAGTTTTTGCTTTACTTTGGATCAAATAAACACAGGCTCGGACTTCTTTAAAAAAACATTACAAATCTTTTGACTGGTAGTGTATAAATAATCATTTTGAATGAATGTTTTGATTTACTGAGTGGATGCACATCCATAATTCCAATACTCATAAATATTTAAACACGTGTTTAAAGACATAAATTATAGATGCCTGAGTTATTATTAATTCATGTTTTCATATCGAAAAACCCTGATTTCAGACTTTTACACATTGTACATCTAATTCTCAAATCCCTTAGTTGGCTCTTATCTAAATGTAATGTTTTTGTTTGTTTTTTGCTTCTTATGCTTAGATGATGTTCCTCAGTCTCCGGGAGCAGAGAGCAGGTCGTCGGCGCATAAGGAGAGAATCGCTGCACTGGAAAGGCAGTTAAACATTGAACTCAAAGTCAAACAGGGGGCGGAAAATATGATCCCCATCTACGCCAACGGCTCCACCAAGGTGCATATACACATGCACACACA
Source organism: Cirrhinus molitorella (assembly GCA_033026305.1). NCBI lineage: Eukaryota > Metazoa > Chordata > Actinopteri > Cypriniformes > Cyprinidae > Cirrhinus > Cirrhinus molitorella. The sequence goes on from CM065120.1 coordinate 33,141,663, forward strand.
CAGGCTCTGTTCCAAAATGTAGTGATCTACAGTACTGTTAAAAAGATTGGGGTTTGTAAGGGTTTTTTTGTCTTTGAAAGAAGTCTCTAGGGCCCTATGATTTCTGTGTTGCGGAAAACAGAATCCAGCCATAAAAATGGAATTTACTGTATAACGTGGCATGTCACAGAATTTGGCAATTTTTGGATGAATTAATAAAAAGTAGGTCAGTACACTTAAATCAAACCAACAGAATAAAAGTTAGTCTTAACTTGGAGAAACTGTGACAAATATATTACTTAATGTAATGATAGTACTACTGCTAATAATAAAATTATTATTAAAACATTATTTTTAAGGAATAATTACAAGAAAAATGATTTACCAGAAAAATGTAAAAACACAGTATTTAAAAAATATATATTTATGAAATCAGTTAATTAGATATGTTTATGATTATTAAAATGTAAATCTAGGAAATTAATGGAAAACACAGAATTTAGTAAAAATAAAACTGAATAATAATAATAAACATTTCATAGGGCCTTAAAAAAAATCATTTTTGTTAAACTGTGAAAAAAAATGCTAAATTGTGTAAGTTTCATGATTTTGATTTAGTAGACATGCTTTTTGATTAATATATATCTTTTAACCATTAAAACAGTCTAGAAAAATTAAAACTCAAAAAACGGAATCCAAAAAAATTAAAACAACTAAAAACAGAATTTGATAACATTTACATTAACTTTTAATAAACTGCTGTTACATCGACTAAGTTTCGTGATTTAATTTATTTAGAAATACTTTTTGATTAATTTTTTTTTTATTTAAAAACAAAGTCTAGAAAAATTTAAAATGAAAAAGAAAAGAATTAGAAAAATACAAACAAACAAAAACTGAATTTGATTTCATTTAATTAGAAATGTTTTTTGATTAATATTTTTAGAAAAATTAAAACGAAAAAAAATTCAATGGATTTATTATTTGATAAAAAATGGAGTAAAAATTTCTTATTATTATCAATGTTGAAAACAGTTGTGCTGCTTATTGTTTTGTGGAAGCTGTGATATATTTACATTCAGGAATCTTCAATGAATATAGAGTTAAATAAAACAGCATTTATTTAAAATAGTATTCATTTTTTTTACAATGTAAACATTTTCACTTAAAGTTAGTTTAATGCGTCCTTGATGAATGAAAGTATTAATTTCTTTTAAAAAATCTTACTAATTTTGAACAGTAGTGTTAGTGTACCTACAAAGGCATCATTGGTGCACTCACAGTGTAAATTCAGTCCTTAAAAAAGTCCTTAATTATGCTGCTTTCAATATCAAAGGCAGCATCGCATATTCATGGTGATGCTGTTTGGTGTTCTGGGAAAATGCTGGATGAGGCAAGACACAGGTCAGTATTTTTAAAAAATGTCATGCATGTAGTTCATTTGATCTAATATTTGCATTAGACTAAAGTACCATTAGGTTAGCAAATTTCTAGCATCAGCAGCTCACTAGATTTTGGAACAGAGCCAGTCTGTCAAAAGATGTTTACACACTGTTTACTAACTACAGTGGTGTGCGTTTGTGTGGGTTGTCAGGATAAGAAGATGTTGCAGACAGCTCAGCAGATGCTACAGGACAGCAAGACAAAGATTGACATCATCCGCATGCAGATCCGGAAAGCAGTGCAGGCCTATGAACACAACGATGATACACAGGGTATGTCTGAGCATGTGTGTGCGCTACTGCGTTGTTGCTTTAAGAGTCTGATTTCAAAGATGAGCAGAGAACTAAACAAATCAATAACCACGTGAATCCCAGTGGAAGATGAGTGGTGTGTGTTTTCAGGGTTTGGTTGAGTGTACAGTGTGCATGCAGTCTGGAGAACAGCATGCACACACACATAAGCAGTGAGTGCAGGTCATACAGATCAATAAATGTGTGTGTTATGACCTCATTTCGCTTGGAGTAAATCAAACATACATTGACACACACACACACACACACACACACACACACACACACACACACACACACACACTGGGTCAGGTAACTGATGATGGTCAGTTCCAACTCTCTCTCTGTCTTCTTTACACTTCATACACACACTCACACACTCAGACATTTTAATTAAAGAATTAGTTCACTTCTAGAACAAAAATTTTCTAATAATTTATTCACCCCCTTATCATCCAAGCTATTACTCAGTGTAATGATAGTACTACTACTAAAATTATTATTAAATCATTATTTTTAAGGAATATTTATCAGAATTTTTTTACAAGAATAATTTAAATACACTATATTTAAAAAAAAAAAAAAAAGAACAGTAATAACAATAATAATACTTTTTTAAAAAATAAAATCAATTAATTAGAGATGTTTATGATTATTAAAATTTAATGAAATCACTAATTTTCTGGAATCCAGAAAATTAATGGAAAACCCAGAAATTGTTCAAAATAAAATTGAATTTTGAGGAAAAAAAAAAAAATTAATAGGGCCTTAAAAATTATTTTTTTGTTAAACTTGTATTAAATTGCTGTTAAAGTGTATAAGTTTCATGATGTCAATTAATTATACTTTTTTCTTTTTTTTTTTTACCATTAACAAAAAAAAAAAAAAAGTAAATTGTGTTTCATGATTTCAATTTTTTTGTTTTAATGTAACCATTCAAACAGAGTCTAAAAAAATTTAAATGGAAAAAATGGAATCTGGAAATTTGAAAAAAAAAAAAAAAAAAATAGGAAACAAAATAAAATATATATATATTTTTTTATTAAACTTGTGATAAGCTGTTAAATTGTGTACGTTTCATGATTTCACTTAATTAGACTTGCATTTTGGTTAACATAAAAAAAAGAATTCAGAAGAAAAAAACTTATTACAACTACAAGTAAATTGCATGATTTCAAATAATTATTTAACCATAAAAACTGAGTCTAGAAAAATTTAAATGGAAAAAATGGAATCTGGAAATTTGAAATAAAAAAAATCAATTTGGAAAAAAAAAAGAAAAAAAAAATGTTAAACTTGTAATAAATAGCTGTTAAATTGTGTAAGTTTCATGATTTCAGTTAATTAGACTTGCTTTTTGATAAATATATATATAAAAAAACTAAATCTAGAAAAAAAAAACTTTTAGTAAATTGCTGTTAAATTGTGTAAGTTTCATGATTTCAGTTAGTTAGACTTGCTTTTTGGTTAATATATATAAAAAACTAAATCTAGAAAGAACAAAACTTTTAGTAAATTGCTGTTAAATTGTGTAACTTTCATGATTTCAATTAATTATATTTTTTGGAGAAAAATCCTGGAATGTTTTTATCAAAAACCTTAATTTCTGTGCAAAATATAATTTAAAATGTTATTGCTGTCCAAAAAAAAAAAAAAATCCCTTGTATTATAATAATAAACAGAGAACAAACACATCTAAGCTTTTATCAATATAGCTTATATCATAATTCAGAGACTGTATCATATCATATAAAAAAAACTGTTACAGGCTCATAGCAGCATTAGTTAACACACATTCTTTAATACCCCTGTATAAACACACACACACCTTCAATGTGTACATGTACACACACGCACTCCCCGAGAGTCTGTTTCTGAAATTATGTCACTGCATTCGGGTTCATGCCTTATTAGGACAGAAAAACCTCTGCAGTCAATCTTTCAGTACTTCTTAGGGTTTTTTTTCTCTGTCTCATTACCCCTCTTTATGAATTCGTTCATTCAAGTGATATTTTCCTTCCAACTCCTCCTTTTGTCATCTTTTTTTGCCTCCAAGTCTTTTGAAGCAGCTCATGAGGAAAAAATCGTGATGTATCAATAAATGATGTTACAGGGACAGTCCTAAACCACACTAGCTCACACATGAGCAGACACTCTTCTAGTCTCAACTGTATTAAAAATATATGGAAATGGAAACAGTAAACAGCCTGTAGTCTTAATTATGTTAGGACATAATATCCCCTGCACTCAGGATCTATTCGTTTATTGACTGGAGCGCTTTGAACTGCTTGTAATTCAGACAGAACCAAACAGATGAAAATAAATGTTTATATAAAACCCGGAACAGCATGTCAATGTTTTTGATGGTATGACAGAATAATGTAACACCACAGCATCTTAATCTTAATCAGTTTATAATCCACAATAATCCTCTTATTTTTAAAAGTCTGTAGCTGGCAGCATGTTAGGCCTCGGCTGAGCTACAATCATCTCTCCCGGTTTGCATAAATGTAGTAATTACTATATGGAAACACGCTGTCCTGATCCGAAATCATCCCTCATCCCTAAGTCTGATAGATGCACACGACCTCATCTACCTTTTATTGTATCTTAGACTCCATGTCTATGGGGTTCACATTCAGTTCAGTTCCATTATGTTTAATGGGTAGTTGACATTTCAAGCAATGACAGCAATATCCTGCAGTGGTTGATCTAAACAGCATTTTTAGTATACTTTCAGTTTTTGCGCTTTAAATGTAAATGTGGCGCAGTTTGACGTTTGTATTGTATGGATTCATCTTATAATGATGTTATTCCTTGCTGTTTAGTTATGAGGTTTGAACTGGCTGTGACCCATTCAGGCTTCAGCTTGTGTAATTCACTGTGGAAGTGTTATTGATAGCCCTAATATGTCTGTTTGTGTGTGTCTCTTTAGGAAAGCCTGACCCATGTGGCATGGAGCTACGTATCGAGGAGCTCAGACACCATTACCGTGTTGAGCATGCGGTCGCTGAGGGAGCGAAAAATGTCCTTAGACTTCTTGGAGCCAGTAAAGTACAGGACAAGAAGGCCATGTCAGAGGTATTATATTATATTATATTATATATTAGGGTTTTTCCTGTCCGACAACTGCTGTTTGTTATTCGAACAATAACCTCTGACTGATAAGATTAGAATAGTATATTAGCATTAAATAAAAATAGAATGGACGAGTATGATGTAAACAAGAGATTGATTGACTCTTTGCAGAGTTTGATTGCGTTTAAATCTGCATGCTTTCTAATATATAATTCATTCAGATTTTGAATAATTCACTCAGAGTAATTCTCTAATAACCATTTATCTAATATTGCCACTTGCCATTGTGTTGTGTTTACTACTTAAGTTAACTATGTGAAAGTCGAGCAGCCAAATATGTCTAGGCATGTGTCAACACGCACCCGTGAGTTAACAAATATATATAGCAAATTTTTCTTTAACCATGCATCAAAAAAAAAGTAAATACCTTTTAAACCATTTAATCAATAATATTAATCGGTCAAAATTCTTACTTTCGGTTAATGGCTAAATGATATTATATTATATGTGACTCTGAGCCACAAAACCAGTCTTAAGTCGCCGGGGTATATTTGTAGCAATAGCCAAAAATACAGTATATGGGTCAAAATTATTGATTTTTCTTTTATGCCCAAAATCATTAGGATATTAAGTAAAGAACATGTTCCATGAAGATATTTTGTAGATTTCCTACCGTAAATATATCAAAACTAAATTTTTGATTAGTAATATGCATTGCTAAGAACTTAATTTGGACAGCTTTAAATGCAATTTTCTCAATATTTAGATTTTTTTGCACCCTCAGATTCTCTGTTTTTTTCAGATAGTTGTATCTCGGCCAAATATTGTCCTATATTCCACTAGATTTAAAAAAATTGACACTTATGACTGGTTTTGTGGTCAAGGGTCACATATTACGAATTAAAAATTTTGGGTTTTTTTGTTGTTGTTGTTTAAGAAATTAGTTTTATTCAGCAAGGATGCATTAAATTGATCAAAAATGACAGTGAAGACTTGCATTGTTACAAAAACATAAGTTTCAAATACATACTGTTCTCCTGAATGTATTATGTAAAAATCGTATTATGGATTCCACAAAATATTATGATGTTATTGATATTATTTGATGCTGAGAATTCAGCTTTGTCATCAAAATAAATTCTAATTCTAATAAATTATAAATTCTATATTATTAAATAAAATGTATATTTATATAATATATTAAAAAATCTTACAGACCCCATTATTATATTATATTACCAGTCAAAAGTTTTTGAACAGTAAGATTTTTAATGTTTTTAAAGAAGACTGCGTTTATTAGATCCAACAAAAACAGTACAATTTTGAAACATTTTTACTATTTAAAATATCTGTTTTCTGTTTAAATATATTTTATGTGTGTATAATGTAATTTATTCCTGTGATTTCAAAGCTCCAGTCACATGATCCTTCAGAAATCATTCTAATATTCTGATATGCTGCTCAAAAAACATTTATTAATATTGTTATTATGAAAACAGCTGAGTAGAATTGTTTTCAGGTTTCTTTGATGAATAGAAAGTTCAGAAGAACAGCATTTATCTGACATAGAAATCTTTTGTAACATTGCAAATGTCTTTATCATCACTTCTGATCAATTTAAAGCATCATTGCAAAGTATTCATTTCTAAAATTAAAAATGTTTCTTGAACAGCAAATGAACATATTACAATGACTTCTGAAGGATCATGTGACGCTGAATACTGAGGTAATGATGCTGAAAATTTAGGTTTGATCACAGGAATGAATTGCATTTTAAAATGTATTCAAATAGAAAACAGGTATTTTAAATAGTAAAAATATGTAAAATCTTACTGTTCAAAAACTTTTGACTGGTAGTGTATATGTAAACAGTAGCTTTCAATTAGATCTCAGTTAGCCAGTTAAGTCAGTAATTAAGTATAATACAGTAAATCAGTAAGTAAAGAATTTTAATTAATGTAGTATCAACTGTATACCAAAGTACTGGTAGTTTTGAAGTCCCTGCTCTCTTTTCATACATCTTCCCTCATGTTCTGCTTCCTCTCTCTGCTTCTTCAGGCTCAGTGTCGTCTGAGCGAGTCGTCTCAGAGGTTGGATCTGCTGAGAGATTCATTAGATCGGCGGTTAGCAGAGCTTCCTGAGGATCATCCCAAAGCATCTGTTATTAAAGAGGAACTGGTGCTAGCCTCCTCACCAGCGTTCAGCTCTCGACACGGCGCCCCCTACATGCACAACCAGTACAGCACCCTGTCCAAACCCTCTCCTCTCACTGGTATTCAAAAACATCATTTCCACCTCTAAACAGATGTTAATTTCACTTTAGTCAGATACTGACTTCTAAGATCTAATTTTACATGTGTCTATGTGTGTGCAGGCACTCTTCAGGTCACATTGCTGGGATGTATGGGTGTGCTAGAGGTGGTTCCCGGGCGTTCCCGCGGCAGCCAGGTGGTGTTGCCATGTTATAGTCCGGGAGAAGGACGGTCCTTTATGCGGAGTGGCAAAGGCCTGTACAGTCGCAGTGGCAGCGTTAGCGGAAAAACACCCCCCAAAACAGACGATCTCTCCTGTGAGTGCTTGTGTGTGTGCTTGGAGGATGTAACATGCATAGTGTGATTAATTCATGATTATGTGTGAGTTTTGATAAAACTCAGTCTGTTGTGTTGGTCGTGTGCAATGACAGTTTTGCACTGAACAGGATGTAGTGCATCTGAGCTTATAACACATGAAGTGTTGCATTATCATGCTAATGAGTGATTGGTGGACAGATTCAACAAACTTGAGCTTGTACTCACAAAAATCATTTAGAAAGTGTCTGAGATTGACCTTCATATGATCTCAGTTAAGAATTCATGTGTGTCTGTGTGTTTGTGTGCAGCGGAGGTGAGCGCAGTGCTGAAGCTGGATAACACAGTTGTGGGTCAGACGGCATGGAAGATGGTTGGAGAACAGGGCTGGGATCAGACCTTCACCATAGAGCTGGAGAGAGTGAGTTCAGTTCTGTTTCATTAATGAAAGCTCCAGGCAGTAGGCTGTGATTATAATTACAAAAGCAAAGTCTGTTGACTGTGTAACATCAGTGACTTGACTGCTAACTGGAACATCTCATATAACTCTTACACAAGCAAGGACATGCTATTCTTTTATTTGGGAAGGGGAAAAATATCCAAGATCTTTGTTTTTTTCTTGTTTCAGTCAATAAGAAATTATGTTTTTTGAGGAAAACATTATAAGATTTCTCTCAATATAGTGGACTTCAATGGTGCCTACTAATTTGAAATTACAAAATGCAGTTTAAATGCAGCTTCAAAGGGCTCTAAAGGATCTGAGCCAAGGATGAAGAGTCTTATCTAGCGAAACAGTCAGTTATTTTCTAAACAAATTGACAATTTATATACTTTTTAACCTCAAATGCTCGTCTTGTCTAGCTCTGCATGTACTCGGTGTATGAAAAACTCTCATCTCATTTTCTTCTCCATCCTACATTGCTAATTTTATGTCTTTCTCGGCCAGGATATATAGTATCTGGATAATTATTTGTTAACCCATAAGGCCTTCGTTCAGATTCCGAACACAAATTAAGATATTTTTGATTAAATCTGAGAGCCTTCTCACCCTGCATAGACAGCAACGCAACTGGCAGGTTCAAGGCCCAGAAAGATAGGAAGGACATTATTAAAATAGTCCATGTGACATCAGCGGTTCAACCGTAATGTTATGAAGCTACAAAGAATACTTCTTGTGCACAAAGCAAACAAAAATAAATATAGCTGCAAGCAGCGATTACTGGAGTTTAAGTGCTTTAAGGCATTTAAGCACATATGAAAAAAGACATTATTTAGCAAGCCTGTAACCACCTTAACCCTTTAATTGTCACTCCCATTTTTGAACACAGAAGTGAAAATGAAGTAATTAAACTTAATTTTTTACAATTCCTGAACAAAAACATTTTGTGATATGATTTTGATATACAGTTTTTATCATAGTGCAATGTCTGATTTTAAAATGGTTTTCAAAGGATGATTTTTAGATTTTAAGTTTTCAGCTGATATATAATTTCTTATGACTTCTAAAGCATGATAGGGAAAAAGGCAATGAAGAATTTATTTTTGTGACAGTTCAAAACTCCTGTTATGAAGTAGATTTATGAGGTGCACTCTTACTTTTCCTACATAATTTGTGACAGAAAAAAAGGTAAAATATCTATTTAGAAGTCTTAGACCTTTCCAACGATATATAGTCATGATTAAATTAGGATTTATTTGTAAAATGGTTAAGTAAACTTAGGCGTCCCACAGGTGGGATGGTGACAATTAAGAAGTTAATCAATGATTTAAAAAAAGCACTTTTGGCAAATAGATTTTTGTATAGATTCATTGTTTTTTAACATTTATTACTGTTATAGTGCCATTTTTTAGATACGCAAATGTCCTTATAGACACTTGTGGCACTTTGAACCACAACAGAGCACAGTGATTTTTGTGTTGATACGACAAATGATTGCGTAGTTATAGCCATTTTTATGGTTTTTCCCTCTTGTAGCGCCAACAGGTGGCCAAGCTTTGTGATTTTTTTTTTTTTCCCTGTGACCTCAGAGCTCCTACTTATGCGTCGTGAATTTGGCAAAGATATCTCATTCTGTTTAGGAGTTATAGGCACTTTTGAACGTTTAGACATCCCTTTGCAACGGTGAGTCGAAAGTTAAACTTTTTCTGATAATTATTGATCTTTCTGCACTGGTTTGGTTCTGACTGGGCAAAAAAACTTAGACTAGTCCGTTTTCAAAAAATACACCAACATTTCGAGGCTCACAATCAAATCTGAGGCATGCGTTTCAACGACATAATACACTTGAGTCTGCGACTGATGGTTTAGGAGTTTTTGATCACTGTAGCGCCGATTGGGGTGAGCCTTGGTGATGTTGTAGGCGGTGTGAGTACTACCATCCCTCCAAGTTTCAAGTCTTTACGACTTATGGTTTGGTCTGCACGATCAGTTTTACGTGGAGATTGCTGATCTTTGGCTATTCTCACAATTACATTAGGGTTTCTGCGCTAGACGCTTGAAGCCCTAACTACTTTATTCAATAATTCATTCTTCTGAGTCAGTCTTTGTTTACGAGAGTACCATGGTAGTTGTGTTGCTGTCTATTCCTGGTCAGAAAGCTCTCGGATTTCATAAAAAAAATAATTTGTGATCTGAAGATGAACGAAGGTCTTACGAGTTTGAAACAACATGAGGGTGAGTAATTAATGACAGAATTTTCATTTTAGGGTGAACTATAATATATTTATAAATAAAAGCTTTTCAAAATGTTAATAAATACTATAATAGTATGTAAATAATACTAAAAAACTGAAACATTGTAAACATATATCGTCAATGCAATATAAGTCACTTTGGATAAAAGCATCTTCCAAATGCATAAATAAATGTAAATGTAATGCTAAAAAAATACAGTCTCTAATACTGATATTAATCAAAGTGTGTCTTTATGTGTGCAGTCCAGAGAGATGGAGATTGCAGTGTACTGGAGAGACTACCGATCTCTGTGTGCACTGAAATTTCTCAAGTTGGAGGATTTCCTGGACAACCAGAAACACAGAGTACAGCTAGAGCTAGAACCACAGGGATTGTTGTTGGCAGAGGTACACACACACGTGCACTCAAAAATATGTTTCATCCCCAAAAACAGGGATTCTGCCTCAATGCTTTGTTTAGTTAACTTTAGAACTGCACCCAAACCAAATCTACTAAACTAGCCAACATTGAAATATGTGGCTGACACATGTGTACCATCTGTCTGCCTCAGGTTACCTTCTTTAACCCCGTGATCGAGAGGGTTCCACGGCTAAAACGGCAAAAGAAAGTTTTCTCCAAACAACAGGGTAAATTTTCTCTATTTACAATAAATGCAGGAATCTATTGATTCATTTATCCAAGTGCACTTAAAATTGACCTGAATGCCATGTCATGTTGACTGTAATCATTGGCATGTGACTCATGATGTTGAGCACCATCTAGTGGTCAGGGCTTAAACTGTTTTCCCTTTTCTGTGTTTTTGTGGTCGCATTCAGGTAAGGCGTTCCTGCGAGCTCGGCAGATGAACGTTGATATTGGCACATGGGTGAGGTTACTGAGGAACGCCATACCAACTGTCAACAACACAGGAACCTACAGTCCTCACGCACACGCAGTACAGACAGGGTAAATCACACACATGTATTTATAAATATGTAAAATAATTCAAAGGATCATCTGCTGAGCATTTACGGACTTCCTATATTTGTGACCCTGGACCACAAAACCAGTCGTAAGGGTCCATTTTCAGTCTGAAAGCTAAATACAAAAGCTTTCCACTGATGTATGTTTTGATAGGATAGGACAATATTTGGGTGAGATACAACTATTTGAAAATCTGGAATCGGAGGGTGCAAAAAATCGAAATATTGAGAAAATCGCCTTTAAAGTTGTCTAAATGAAGTTCTTAGCAATGCATATGTGACCCTGGACCACAAAACCAGTCATAAGTGTAAATTTTTCGAAACTGAGATTTATACATAGTGTGAAAGTTGAATAAATAGGCTTTCCATTGATGTATGGTTTGTTGATATAAGATAATATTTGGCCGAGATACAACTATTATAAATCTGGAATCTGGGGGTGCAAAAAAATACAAATATTGAAAAAATCACCTTTAAAGTTGTCCAAATTAAGTCCTTAGCAATGCATATTACTAATCAAAAATTAAATTATGATGTATATATGGTATGAAATTTACTACATTTCTTGATGGAACATGATCTTTACTTAATATCCTAATGATTTTTGGCATAAAAAAATCTATAATTTTGACCCATACAATGTATTTTTGGCTGTTGCTACAAATATACTCCAGCGACTTAAGACTTAAGTTTTGTGGTCCAGGGTCACATATTACTAATCAAAAATTAAGTTTTGATATATTTACGGTAGGAAATTTACTAAATGTTTTAATGGAACATGATTTTTATCCTAATGATTTTTGGCATAAAAGAAAAATAGATAATTTTGACCCATACAATGTATTTTTGTTGCTGTTACAGGGAGATATCAGTGGAGAAATTGAGTTTAGACTTCGACTCACCGATGAAGGTGGACATCCGGCGAGATGTGATGGATACAGGCACTCCAGTGAGAGATTTTCTCTATAACTCCTCTTCTTTCTGTTTAAGTCCTGCCATCTCTCTGTAACTCCTCTCCTCTCTCTGCTCTTCTTTTTTGCACAGGAACGACAACCAGCCACTGAGCCCGTCTCTGCTCCTGACCTCACCACACCTGAACGCCAAATCAGAACACATTCACTGAGCAGGTAAACTCAAACACACAATATGAAGATTCCCCGAGTCTTTATAGTGGTTTCTAAGTGTGTCTATGTTTGTGTGTGCAGTAAACAGAAGAAGACTCCTTTGAGCCTGCAGGATTTCCGACTAATAGCTGTTCTTGGCAGAGGCCATTTTGGAAAGGTGATCTTTAACCTCCCTCACCTTCAGCCATTTCTTTGATCTTTTCTCTATGAAATCTTCATCATATCATATCCATATCTGTCAGGTGCTGTTGGCAGAATACAAGAAGTCAGGCAGTATGTACGCCATTAAAGCTCTGAAGAAAGGAGACATCGTGGCCAGAGATGAAGTAGAAAGGTAAACACAATAACTTTTTCCTTGTTGTTTCATTTTCCTTTCATTAAATGATTTTTTACAATTTTGCCTCTCTGCCTTTTCCTCAGTTTGATGTGTGAGAAGCGCATTTTCGAGACGGTGAACAGTGCACAGCACCCCTTCCTCGTGAACCTGTTTGCGTGTTTCCAGACCCCAGAACATGTGTGTTTTGTCATGGAGTACACAGCAGGCGGTGATCTAATGATGCACATACATGCAGATGTCTTCACCGAGCCACGAGCTGTGTATGTAAACCATTTTGTCAGGTTTTGCTATACTGTGGGGACCAAATATCTTCTCACAGATCAAAAAACTAAAATTACATACACTGCTGTTCAAAAAGTTTTACATTTTTGAAATAATCTCTAATGCTCACCAAAGCTGCATTTACAGCTAAAGTCAAAAGTTTACATACACCTTGCAGAATCTGCAAATTTTAATTATTTTACCAAAATAAAAAGGATCATACAAAAGGCATGTTATTTTTTTATTTAGTACTGACCTGAATAAAATATTTCACATGAAAGACATTTACATAAAGATAAAATAATAGTTGAATTTATAAAAATGACCCTGTTCAAAAGTTTTGATACACTAGATTTTTAATACTGTTTTGTTACCTGAATGATCCACAGCTGTTTTTTTGTTTTGTTTTGTAATTGTTCATGAGTCCCTTGTTTGTCCTGAACAGTTAAACTGGCCGCTGTTCTTCAGGTCCCAAAAAATCTAAGGGCAGTACTAAATGATATTTAGGCAAAATAAGAAAAATGTATTTTCGTCCTGTTTAAAAGTTTTCACCCCCCGGCTCTTAATGCATTGTGTTTTCTTCTGGAGCATCCGTGAGCGTTTGAATCTTCTATAATAGAAATGACCCTAAACTTTTGAACAGTAGTGTATATTGTAGGGACAAAGAGCTTAAAACATTTTGTTTATTGTTTAACTTTAGGTTTAGGTTATAAGGTACAACATAAAGTAGAAAATATAATATAAACAAATCAAAAAATTCCCACATATTTTTAGCATGCTTTAATTTTATGTTTGTGTGTTTTTCAGGTTCTATGCTGCTTGTGTAGTTTTAGGGCTTCAGTTTTTACATGACAACAAGATTGTGTACCGGTGAGTATGGGACAAAATTGTATACACATTTGCTTTGTCCAAAAAATGTTTTAAATACATTTCGCATATATATTTTTGTGTTTTCCCTACAGAGATCTTAAATTGGACAACTTGCTGCTTGACACAGAGGGTTACGTGAAGATCGCTGACTTTGGATTGTGTAAAGAAGGTAATGACTCTTCCTTTTTTCTCTTCACCTACTTCTCTACGTATCCTTTTGTTGATTGTGCTTGATATGAAGTCAGGAGTCACGTTTTTTGTGTCTTTCTCAGGTATGGGTTTTGGAGACCGGACTAGTACGTTTTGTGGGACTCCAGAGTTTCTGGCTCCTGAGGTTCTAACAGACACGTCGTACACGCGGGCCGTGGACTGGTGGGGACTCGGAGTGCTTATATATGAGATGTTGGTGGGAGAGGTGAGAAATTTAAGCATTTCAATTTGAAATGTTTGAACCTTTCTACAGTTTTGGCATCTGTCTGATCTAAAACCGTCTTTCTAGTCTCCATTTCCAGGTGATGATGAAGAGGAGGTTTTTGACAGCATAGTGAATGATGAAGTTCGTTATCCACGGTTCCTTTCCTCCGAGGCCATTGGCATCATGAGGAGGGTAAATATCTCAAACAGATTTTTTTGAGCCAATCTACATTTCTTTTATTCCACTGGTGCAGCGGATTCTGCTGAATGTGTTACCCACATGATCTTCTGCATAGAATTTTATGTAAAAACAAAGTGTGGATAAATTGAAATTTTACATATGATGTTGAACAGTTACTAAGGAGAAATCCAGAAAGACGACTGGGTTCCAGTGAGAAAGATGCAGAGGATGTAAAGAAACAGCCATTCTTCAGGGTATGAGAGATCCTTACTTTTATAAACACTAAAAATATGTAATTTTAAGAAACACTAGTAGTTTAAAACACAATCTTTACTTTTTCAAAAAGTATATTGTACCGTAAATGAAGGTTATTCAAATGGGGGTTCGCCAGTTAATGAAAAGCTAATAATTATGATATAAATGGGGGTAAATAAATGGGACTGCACAATATTTGTTATATAGTTTGGTGTAAATATCAAATCAAAAGCTGCAATTTAATTAAATAACTGATGTGCTGGGTGTTTCAGTATGAAGAAAGCTTTACAGTTTATTATTATAATTATCAAATATGTTCTATTTTACAGTACAATTGTAATTTGCAATGGTAATATACACTACAAGATTTTTGAAAGTTTTTTAAAGAAGTCTCTTCTGCTCACAAAACCTGCATTTATTTGATCCAAAGTACTTTAAAAAACAGGATTTTTTTTAAAAAAAAATTATTATTTAAAATAACTGTTTTCTATTTAAATATACTAAAAATGTCATTTATTCTTGTGATCAAAGCTAAATTTTCTCAGCATCATTACTCCATTCTTCAGTGTCACATGATCCTTCAGAAATCATTCTAATATGCTGATTAACATTTTTATTATTATTATCAATATTTAAAACAGCTGAGTATTTTTTTTCAGGATTCTTTAATGAATAGAATGATCCAAAGATCAGCATTTATCTGAATTAAAAAAGCTTTTGTAACATTATATACTATACCATTCAAAACCTTGGAGTCTATAATAATTTATAGAAATTAATACTTTTATTTAGCAAGTATGCTTTAAATTGGTCCAAAGTGATTTATAATGTTACAAAATATTTCTATTTCAGATAAATACTGTTCTTTTGAACTTTCTATTAATCAAAGAAACCTGACAAAAATATACTCAGCTGTTTTCAACATAATAATAATAATTAAATGTTTTTTGAGCAGCAAATTAGAATATTAGAATGGTTTCTGAAGGATCATGTGACTTGAGTAATGATGCTAAAAATTCAGCTTTGAAATCACAGGAATAAAAGACATTTTAAAATATATTCAAATAGAATTTTAAATTGTACAAATTTTTCAAAATGTTGCTATTTTTGCTGCACTTCGTATCAAATAAATGCAGGTTTGGTGATCAGAAGAGTCTTCTTTAAAAAACATTAAAAATCTTACTGTTCAAAAACTTTTGACTGGTAGTATATAGTTTTTTTAAACAGAATTTTAATATCAGCCAAAACAAGAATATATTTATCATTTAATTTAAATGTTTTCATTAAAAAAATTTCATGTTGAAGTTAATTTTTTAGTGTAGCATTTACATTTTTCTTTCACACGTGGAATGACGGCATAAATTCTGACATAACTAAATACATTATATGCTTTCCTACTTTTCAGAATATGGACTGGGAGGCTCTTCTCCTCCGTAAACTCCCTCCCCCCTTCCTTCCGACTATCGGGAACAAAGAAGACGTCAGTAACTTCGATGAGGAATTCACGACAGAAGCGCCGGCTCTCACGCCGCCTCGCGAACCCCGGGTGCTCTCGCGCAAGGATCAGGACAGCTTCCGTGACTTTGACTATGTCTCTGACCTCTGCTGAGAGCGTCTTCACTGTGATACTGCCGTAGAGAGACATTTCTGCTCCGTGACTCGGTAACGACGAGGACAAAAGTGGCCAATTTGAGTGTTTTGTGGAATTGTGAATGTGCTGGACCTTTGAACACTGTGATGGAAGAAAGAGAAGAATCAAATTAGACACAGAAAGCTTGTTTCTTGCCAACAGGTTTAACGGTGCATTTGACATTTTTTTGCGTTGACACCTAGTGGTTTGGATGAAGGATCAGACAAAAGTGATCAGTTTAATTGTAGAAAAGCATTATTCCCAGTCAGCCATGATTCATTTATTCATCTAGTGAAAGTGTCCAAAAACAGGTGTGTTGCTAAATGAGTCATGTGATCTCAAAATGCCGGCCACATCAGGGGAACCATGTAGTATAAAACAGCTTTTAATAGGTTACTGATATGACTCGAGTCTTCATCTTATGTGAACAGTCATACTTTTAAACTCTATTCAGAAGTACTATTTATTTCTTTAGGGCTACAACGTTTTCTAACACAGAAAAAAAAGGATTGAGTGCACCGTTAGACTTATTGAACTTTTGGTTTGTCTTCAAGTGTCATTTCTGCTTTTTAAAAATGCATCTTGTCTTAATAAAGACAATGTGAAGGTATATTTTAAAACTTGAAGCAAATCAATAAAGGTCACACAGAAGCATCTCAGCGAACTTTTGTAAATGATACAACCAAGAGCATGTTGGAAAAATGCATTTCTTCCCAAGTTCATTCTCACATTTAGGGAAGAAATAATCTTTGATGACCAGTGAGGAGCTAGCAACATCTTCCTCCATTCAGCCTTCCGTTTCTCATACGATGTCCATTTAAACAAAACAGGACGATACTGTCTGAAAAACTGCCATTCCCAAAGGAACTCGTTTTTAAGAGACGTTTTTCTGCACACACTGTGATGTTAAACAGAAAAGGAGTTACGCTAAAAGCAGGATTATTCAATTGGCTAATATAGACTCGAACTTCAGTGAATATGTACTTTCTCCTGGAGTTCTCAGTGGTTAAGGAGTTAAAACCTCTTTATACTTGTTCTCACGGAAACACATCTTCAAGCGCTTTACATGTGAAAGTCAAGCGTATTGAATTATAGTACATCAGTCTCCATTCATTAAGTGCACTTTTAGTATGGTTATGAATTTTTACAAAAACAAACCTCTTATATAAAACTGGTTGGAACAAAATGCCTTAAAATATTGCTCCTGTCTGCCCTGGTTTTTGTTATTCCTATTTATCTGTTCACTTCATTGAGGGAAACACATGTCTAGAAGCTTAAATCTTGATAGGCTAATCATGAAAAAAGCAGAATGTGTTTCAAATTTTGAATTTGACAGCAAGGAGATATTTAAATTCAGTATGTCAGCATTAGTTCATCACTTTTAAATATATTTTGAGGCTTTGTTTTTCTGAAGCGCAATATCACAAATGGGAGAATCATCTTGTCTGAAAAACAAGTGAATGTTATTTACCTTATCCACCTTATTTTTCCGTAAAAGTGGGTGCGGCCATATGTAAATTACGGTCTCATGGAGTCCAGCTATTTTTAGTTGTACAAAACAGCTCCTTTTGCTTCTTGATAATGGAAATTGGTGTTTCTTACCATAGTATTTTATGTATTGTCTTAATTTTGAACACAACAGTTTGTAGCAAACCGTTTTACCGTTTACTACACGTTGTTATTCTTCTCGTTTCCCTATAGCGGCTAATAAACCGGAAGTCTCGCCCATAGGCTTACTTCCGCATTGAAGAATAAGGTGGATATGTAAAACTAGAGTACATCAAGACAGTGTCGTGACGAAACGACAGATAAGAATGTGTTTGGTTGATTATTTTCACGGTCGAATAATTCATTTTATTTGTCACTGAAAGTACAACTGTTGCAACGTTAGACGATTTGATAAATCTGAGCAAAAAGGTATAAAACGACTTGTTTAAAGACTCCATGGCCTCAAATAGCACACTTTTTATCCCTAATTGTATACGTGTTTCTAAATAGATATCTGCTATCAGAAAAGATAGCTGTTAAATAGAAAATGCATCTGTTGTTTATTTTAGTTATGATACAAACGAATGGCGACTAGTGACTGTTGTTAGTTCTGGTTTCACACCCTTTGTTACCTCAGAGCTGTTTTGATGCCTTTTAAACATCATTTTGTGTAGTTTTTATTAGACAGTTCGTGCGAACAGCACATCGTGACATATCTGTTACTTTCAAGGAGCAGATGGATCGTTTTTTAAAGCATTTACGCGCAATTAAACACACTCTGTGAAAAAAGTGTAGCAAAACTGCAAGAAAACATACGTAAAATATTTGTAAATGAAAGACTGATGGAAACGTTTCCTCCTTTTTGCCTGAAATGGGAAACTACTGTCTGACTGCATGTTCTGTACGATTATAAAATCTATCAAACCTATTACATGAGTTGTATTTATAAAGCTGTTGTTGAAATGACCACGTGTTTGTGTTGTTGTCTTGTCTATTAATTTTTTTAGACTTACCTGAATTAAACTAGGAGGATTTTTTTTTTTTTGTAAAAGCAATAAGTTGGTCCTCTGGTTAGTGTTGTTGTTACCAACAGTGACCGCTAGGGGCAAATCAGTGGCGCTGTTTTACAAACTATATTGCCTAAACATCAATAAAAAAAAATCTGAATAAGAACCAGGAATAGCATTAAATATAATAACAATTATACATATGATAAAATAAATTTAAATAAACCATACATTAAAAATACATTAATGATAAGTAAGGAGATTCTACTGGATACATAGACAAATAATAATATGATAAGTGATTGATTTCTTGGTCGTACACTACCAAAAGTTTAAAGTAAAAACAAAACAGTATGATATATATATATATATTTTTTTTTTAAAAAAGACGTTTCTTTTGCTCACCAAGCCTGCGTTTTTTTATCCAAAGTACAGCAAAAACAGTAATATTTAATAAATATTTTTGTAACATTTTTAATAAATAATAAATATTTTTACTATTTAAAATAACTGCTGTTTATTTGATTATATTTTAAATTTTAATTTATTCCTGTGATTTCAACGCTAAATTTTTAGCATCATTCCTCCAGTCACATGATCCTTCAGAAATCATTCTGATATTCTGATAAATAATACTGATTTCAAGCTTTTGAATGGTATAATAAAAGATAACTGAAAAAAAGATAAATGATACATCTCTAGATTTTCATCACACATTTTAAATACATTGATAATAATGAAAATACTACTAATAATAAAACAGCATATCAGCATATCAAAATGATTTATGAAGGATCATGTGACACTGAAGACTGGAGTCATTTAGCTTTGAAATCACAGGAATAAATTGCATTTTAAAATATCTTCAAATAGAAAACAGTTATTTTAAACAGTAAAAATATTTCAAAATGTTACTGTTTTGCTGTATTTTGGATCAAATAAATGCAAGCTTGTTGAGCTTGTTTTTTAAGAAACGTGAAAAATCTTTTGCTTGTCTGGAAGTGCAGGGGTTGGGACCCGCCCAGGGGGTCGCGAAACCAGGAGGAGGGGTCGCAAGACGATTTCCAGAAATCAAATAATTTTTAAAGCATTAGAAATAGCATATTTTACCCATAAATAAAAAATATAAGTTGAATTAAAAATAAAAATCCAGCATGTTGCCCACCCAACTCATTAGGTAAGATTAATGTTCAAATGTAAATAATGAGTAAATTACCTACTATAAAATAATATTATGGTTGTTAAACTGTTGTGTTCGTTTGTGTTGTCATTATGCTTGTGCGCCGTTTTGCAAAACGTTCGTATACGTTAACCACCTCGGAGGAAAGTGGGGGTCCCGAGGTACTGGCACTGTTATGTTGGGGGTCGTGGGCTGAAAAGTTTGGGAAGGAAATGTATGTCAGATATGAATTTTGCTGTAAATAATAAACTGTTTCGCCTTGGACGCTAGAGGGCAGCTGAAGGCGCTGTGTTTCCCTCGGTCGCCGCTAGTGGGCAGTGAGTTGCGGCGCTCGATGGTGCTGCTGAAGTTTTCAAGATGTCGTCGCTGGAGCAGAGACTCTCCCGAATCGAGGAGAAACTCAAGCAGGAAAATAAAGAAGCCCGCAAACGAATCGACCTGAACATCGACATGAGCCCGCAGCGGTCGCGTCCGAGGCCAAGTGAGTGTGTGAGAGAGTGAACGAGTGATTGAGTGTAATGACGGAGGGATGAAACACATTCTACATGATATAAACAAACAAACCGATCAAATCCTGACACTTCACTCACACCGACTCTCGAGATTCTGTGTTCAAGGTCTGGAGGGTTTTGTTTATTTCGGTTTGTGCTCAGGAGTATTTACTACAGATTTGTTCTTTAAAGTAAATAAATAAATAATACAAATCTCTGGCAGTCAGCTCACTAGCGTTAGCCTGGCGGCTAGCTGTGTTTAGCAGGCCCTGATACTCACATATCAGTCTGAATGTATGTCTGTCTGATTCTCACATATCTGTCCGTTTTTCCATGTCTGTTCTCAGACAATATCAGGTTTCATGTGGGAATATTTTCATTTAGAGAGGCTGATGGTGTTAAGTGTTGTGAAATTACCAGTCATGACAGACTTGTATTGTTGTGAATTGCTGGTTTGGTTTTATCTGAGACTGTCAGTAGTCTGTATTTAGAGATAACACAGTACATGTTTTTTTCTTTTTCTTCATAATTTAACGTCTTAAGCTTTTTTGTCCCAAAGAGTAGGGACGAAATAGTAGTGAACATGACAGGAGTGTTTTTGAACATTTCAGATCATTAAAAGTGTATTAACATTATTTTATGTACAAGATTTGGGTTGTTGCTGCATGAGTGAAGTGTAAGATCAGTACTCAAACCTCCTCCACACACTGACAGGGTATGTGAATTGATGTGCTGATGTCCCAGTACATTACGTTCCTGGACGCCTTGTTGTGAATCTTTTTTTACACTGATCAAAAACACTTTCAGAGGGTCAGTTTGTGTATTTGTGTTCTGCAGAAATCATTTTAAGCATCTGGATTTTGTTTCATGCTCTTGGACAGCGATTGAAGCAAGTAGACAACATGTGCAAATTGATTCCCTTTATCCATTATTGACATTAGACATGGTAAATGGTCAGGAAAATATGCGTGTAAGATTGCCTTTTAATTAATTTGATCTGAGAAGTAGTTTTTTAGGGATTTGAAAAATAATAATAACAATCTGTCATCATTTACTCACCCTAATATTATTCCAAAACCATAAGATTTTTCATCTTCCTGGAATTTGTTCATCTTCACAACACAAATGAAGATATTTTTAGTATTTAATATTTTTTATATTTTTAGTCCCAAAACTGTTATGCTTCAAAATGTTTGTAAAGGGATGAAAAAGAAGTCTTCTGAAGAGAGACAATCATTTTATATGAAAACCATATTTAATTTTGCTTTTATTCACACAAATAACTTCAGGGTGAGTAAATGATGACATGTTTCCTTTTGTGGTGGACTAACCTTTTAAGCCTTTTTGTTGAATGTGAGGCTTTTATTTTATCTGAGAATTAGGTTAAGCCTCATTTATTTACACTACCAGTCAAAAGTTTTTTAACAGTAAGATTTTTAATGTTTTTTTAGTTTAATATTTATTTTTTTTTTAAATAAAATAAAAATTAAATATGTTTTACTATACTGTTAAAAATAACTGCTTTCTATTTTTATATATTTTAAAATGTAATTTATTCCTGTGATTTTTTTTATTTATTTTTTTTTTATTCCAAAGCTGAATTTTCAGCATCAATACTCCGGTCTTCAGTGTCACATGATCCTTCAGAAATCTTTCTAATATGCTGATTTGCTGTTCAAGAAACATTTGTGTTATTATATTAATATTTAAACCAGTTGAGTACATTTTGTTCAGTATTCTTTAATGAATATAAAGATTCAAAGGTCAGCATTTATCTGAAATAAAAAGCTTTTGTCACATTATACACTGTACCATTCAAAAGCGTGGAGTCAGTATCATTTTCTTTTTTTGTGGGAAAGAAATGCTAGAAATAAATACTTTTGTTTAGAAAGTGCTTTAAATTGATCAAAAGTGATGAAAAAGACATTTATAATGTTACAAAAAATTTATTAAAGAAAGCTGAAGACAATAATAATAATAAAAATGTTTTTTGAGCAGCAAATCAGAATATTAGAATGATTTCTGATTGATCATGTGACTGGAGTAATGATGCTAAAAATTCAGCTTTGAAATCTGATCAATAAATTACATTTTAAAATGTATACAAATAGATGTACTTTGGATCAAATAAATGCATAAAAACATTAAAAAAATCTTACTGTTCAGACACTTTTGACTGGTAGTGTATTTATTTATTAAACTGTTTATGATCAATTTAAAAGCATAGTTCACCAAAAAATTAAGATCCTGTCATCATTTACTCTCCTCAAAACTGTACGACTTTCATCATCAAATCCCAGAAAACACTTTGAGATATTATTTAATGTTAATATCATACACCCTTACATTCAAATGATGACAGAATTTTAGTTTTAGGTAAACTTTTCCTTTCAATTGATCATAAATGAATTGTTTTCATATCCATTCGTCTGAATTAACAGAACCCCCCCCCATATCAGATTCTGTCATTAGCTGGATGCGTATGTGTTGTGTTTTTTTTTTGGTTTCAGGTCATTATTATTTAGGCTAGGTGGAGTGTGATTGTGTTGAAGGTGACACATAACGTTTGAAGAGAGGGACGTTGGAGTGATTCATGGAGGTGTGTGTGGGCTTTTAGTAATGAGTGTGTGTGTATTTTCTCTCCTCTGTATCTAGTCATCGTGATCCAGCTCAGTCCAGCTCCAGCCCCCTCCCAGCGCGCAGGTACCATCATCATCATCATCATCATCATCATCACCACCACCACTACATCCTGCTGCATCACCCTCTCTCTCCTCTCTCTCTCTTTACCTTGCAGGTTACATGCACTGCATCACCCGCTGCATCTCTATTTTGCTCTCTTCTCTTTCTCAGTCATTCTTCTCTATTTTAAAAAATTCTACTACCTCTCATTCTTTTTCTCCCTTCTCTATCCACTTTCTTTCAGTAAGTCAACATGAAATGACATTCATGTCCCTTTTTACTTTCACAATGTAAAATGAAAACTGGGTGTTCGAGAGTGATTTATATCTGTAATAATTAATTGGATGTGAAAAACGGTCTCTATTTGACAGGTGTTTGGATATGTCAGCTGAAAAGCAAAGTTGTTTTAGAAGCAGAGCCTATTATTGTTATGGATACTCTGAATTAAAGAGATAGTTCAGCCAAAAATGCTAAGTCTGTTTCTGTCATTAATTACTCACCCACATGTCGTTCCAAACCTGTAAAACAGTTTCAGTTCCGTTTGCTGTCTATGCAGGATTTCTCTTGGATTTCTTAAAAAATATCTTCATTTGTGTTCTGAATGTCCTACGGGTTTGGAACGACATGAGGTTGAGTAATTAATGACAGAATGTGCATTTTTGGGTGGGTTAACTTTAAATTAAATTTACCTGAACAAGTATTGTTTCTCCTTGCACTGTGTCTTTGTTGTAAGTAAAACTGAAACTATAAATTATAAAATGCAATATCTTAATTTGCAAATTAACTTTTCTGTTCTTGATAAATATTATAGAAATATTTGCATTCTGTAAGTTTTTTTTTTTTTAAGGATTTTGGAAAACGTTTATGCAGACTATTTGATCAAAAAATACAGTAAGAGTCTAAATATTTTATTACAATTCAAAGGAATTGTTTTCTGTATTTAATTATTTCTGTTTTTAATATATTTTTTGTGTAATTTATTCTTGTGATGCAAAGCTGTATTTTAATCAGTCATTGCTCCATTACTCTTCTGTGTCACTTGATCTTTCAGTAATCATTCTAATATAATGATTTGCTGCTCAAGAAACGTTTCTTATTATTTTCAATGTTGGAAATTTGTGCTGCTTAATATTTTTGTGGAAATAGGATCTTTATTGTCACGTTTGATCAGTTAAAAGCATCATTGCTGAATAATGGAGTTAATTTGTTTTAATTAGACTACCAGTCAAAAGTTTTTGCACAGTATTTGTAAATTTGTAATTTTTTTTTTTTTTACGAAGCCTCTTTTGCTCACTAAGCTTGCATTTATTTGATCCAAAGTACAGCAGTACAGCAAAAACTAGAATTTTGGAATATTTTCACTATTTAAAATAACTGCTTTCCATTTAAATATATTTTTTATATGTGATTTCAAAGCTGAATTTTTAGCATCATTACTTCAGTCACACGATCCTTCAGAAATCATTATAATGTTTTCATTTTTGCTGTTCTATAAACATTTTTTTATTGTTATTATTATGAATATTTAAAACAGTTAAATATTTTTTTCAGGATTTCTTGATAAATAGACAGATCCAAAGATCAGCATTTGTTTGGAAATAAATGATAGAAGTTAGAGCTTTTATTTAGCAAGAATGCTTTAAATTGAATGAAAAGGATGATAAAGACATTTATAATGTTACAAAATGTTCTATTTCAGATAAACGCTGTTCTTCTGAACTTTCAAATGATCAAAGATTCAACAATAATAATAAAAGTTTTTCTGCAAATCAGAATATTAGAATGATTTCTGAAGGATCACAGGAATAAATTACATTTTAAAATATATTCAAGTAGAAAACATTTTAAATTGTGAAAATATTTTTAAAATGTTACTGTTTTTGCTGTACTTCAAATAAATGCAGGCTTGTTGAGCAGAAGAGACTTCTTAAAAAAAAAAACATTAAAAATCAGAACTCACTGAGCATGTTAACTTTAAAAATTTGTTGGTATCGATCCAACCTTAAATCCAAAATAAACCCAAAAAAGTGGATTAATAAAGTAAATAGGGTCAGTTTTTGTTTCATGTTGGCTTTAATCTCACAGCTTTCTCACTTACATAAACATGTCTTTAATTTCATCAAATGCATGGTTTGGTGTTTGTTTTGGGAACACAACCATTCTCCTACTTTCATGCTGAAATCTCACTTCAAATCTTAAGACTATAATAAAATATTTTCCGCTTTTTCATTTCTTCAATTCACTCTCTCTTTCTCTTTTCCACCTCGACATGAAAAGGGAGCAGCAAGCGTGTGTGTGTTGTGAGTGTGAGACCTGTGTGTAGGATTTGTTGGAAGATCAGACATTGTGCATGTTGTGGCTATAACTGCACGGCCCGACTGTGAGCGAACACATCCACACACAAACACAAAGCTATGGCGACACTCGACAGGGGTGTTCTGTGTTCAACTGTAACTTGGGTTTGAGCTTGTCTGGCCTCTCCTGTCTCTCAGCTCTCTGTCCGTTCTTTCTGGAAGAGACGGCTTCGGCTTTGTTTTCTGCACAGATGTGGATTCCGGCCACGTCGGCCTCTGTTTGTGTGTGTCCAGCAGGTGTTTCTGCACCAAATTGCTTGACCTCACTGACTAACCCAAGCTAACCGATTCTCTCCCATGAACAGGTTTTCCTGAGAAGGAGTCAGAAGAATCTCTTGAAAAAGCAGTGTTTCTATGCTCAAACAACATATAGATAATGTTTAGTTTTGCACGGTTTGGTGAGCGAATGTCAAATGTCACCCAGTGGTGACTTCTGCTTGTCCCGGTGCATGCTGGGAATGCTAACACTAACTCCAGTGGCTGGTTTTCACTTGTTTGGCAGCCCTTGTCATTTCTGTGTGTGTGTGTCTGATCATGGCATGACTTGGAGTTTTATTACTGTTTATTTGACTGATGTTTCCTCAGGATTTTAGATTGTCACAAATGTCATATGGTAAAATGATCTTTGACTTTTAGTCTTTGACTGAGTTTCTATAGAGAGTAATTAAACACTCCATTACTCACTACTAGGATGTAGTGAATCTCGCAGAAACTGTCAAGAAATATCCAGATCGTATTTTAGATTTTTTACAATAATAATAATTATTATTATAAAGCAGTTTTGTTTTATATTAAATAATATATAAATATTACAACAACTAATAATAATAATGACTGTTGTTGTTTTTTTTAAATAATAAAAACAAAATTATTATTATTATTATTATATAAAATGTCTTTATTTTAACAATGAATTATTATAATTTAGTAAAAAAGTCGTTTTTATTCTATTTTTATATTTATTTAAATTAATGTATATTTGTATGTAATAATAGCTATAATAATAATAATAATAATAATGCTTGTTATTAGAAAATAAATTTTAGTTCATGTATATTTATTTATTGCAACAACAACAGTAATGACAATAATAATTATTGTTGATAAAAACTGTAGTAATTAAAACAAATCTTTTTTTATTTTTCATTTTTATTTTTAGCAGTATTTTATTACAGTATATCATATTATCAGTATAGAAAATGAATGGAATTAAGATGATACTGTGATACAATTTTCATACATTATTATTATTATAAAAATATTGTTTTAATTTTAATAATAATAAATTATTATTGTTATAACAATGGGAAAAATATATATATACAACAGTAATGACAATAATTATTGTCAATAAACATGTTCATAATTAGCCTATTTTTTAATTTTACAATATTACATATAAATTAATAAATAAAAAATGAGATTAGATGTTAATATGATTCTGTTTTCACACACGTAGGGCTGGGTGATTAATATTAATATAATAAAATTATTATTATAGAAAATATTGTTTAAATATTATTAATAATAAATTATTATTATTACTGTTATTATTATTACTACTACTATTTAGTAAATAATAAATCTGCCAAAATGGCAAAAAAAATGATCACAACAATTTTTCATATCAGTCGATATTGATTATTATCATGTTAACTCTATTTATAATCTTTATTTCTTTCAAGTTTAGAGGCAGATGGTCTGTGGCGCAATTAACATTTATTGTTTTATCAAGGAAAATTCTATCACAATATTATATCACAATAATTATCGTTATCTCCTAGCCCTACACATTACCCCCAATTCTCGGTAGCATACTGTACTATGAGAGGGAAAAATAGACTTAAGATTGAATCTAGATAAGTCATATTTTGGGCCCTCAGATCTGAGGATGTTAATTTAGGGTCTATGAACATTTGTTCCAGTGAACTGATGGTCACTGACTTCCTGTTTTCCACTCCTTCCAACCGTCTTGTCTTTCGCTCCAGCTCTACAGTTACCATTGGCCAACGATGGAGGAAGTCGCTCGTCCTCCTCAGAAAGCTCTCCTCAACACCCCTCGTACCCTAGCAGACCCCGACAAATGCTTACACTTCCCACCCCGCCCTACAGCCTACAGAAGAGCCTAGAAAAGTATGTCACACATGGGGAATATAGTTTGCTTAGTTTGCATTTTAAGAACATAAAATTGTGTTAATAATTACATTTTTATCTTCAGTGCTGAAATTGATCAGAAGCTGCAGGAAATTATGAAACAAACAGGATATCTAAAGATTGACGGACAGGTGAGTCATCAGTCATAGTCTGGAGGTATTGAATTTGGAAAAAGTGTCTAACCTCTTGTGTGTGTGCATCTTTTTCAGCGTTACCCCGCAGAGGTGTCAGATCTGATAAGCGAAGGGGAGATCGGCAGTGGAACCTGTGGACAGGTGTTTAAAGTTCGCTTTAAGAAGACTGGCCATGTCATCGCAGTTAAGGTCAGTTCATTTTCTCAGTAGTCGGTTTCTACGCTCAGTCTATTTTCCTTTATTAAACTTTATTGTCTTTTATTTTTTTTCTTGAATGGGAAAACTTCAAACCCTTAATGTGATGATTCCCTTGCAAAGGACGCAGTTCAGTTCCTATATTATAAAATCAGTAATATAGTTTATATTACCAATGTTGTTTCAAACATTTATTTCTTCTGTAAAACACAAAATGTGACCCTGGACCGTCGTAAGTAGCACAGGTATATTTGTAGCAGTAGCCAAAAAGAGACTGTATGGGTCCAAATTATTGTTTTTTATTTTATGCCAAAAATCATTAGGATATTAAGTAAAGATCATGTTCCATGAAGATATTTTATACATTTCCTACCGTTAATATATCAAAACTTAATTTTTGATTAGTAATATGCATTGCTAATAACTCTTTAAGAATGATTTTCTGAGTATTTCGATTTTTTTGTACCCTCACATTCCAGATTTTCAAATAGTTGTATCTCTGGCTGATTATTGTACTATCCTAACAAACCATTTTCAATGGAAAGCTAAATTATTCAGCTTTCAGATGATGCATAAATCTTAATAAAAAATATGACTGGTTTTGTGGTCCAGGGTCACAAATAAGATATTTTGAAGATTGTTGGTAACCAAACAGTTTTGGGTCCTCTTTGTTAATAATATAGAAGTCAGTAGGAGCTGAAACCTTAACCGAAACATTTTTTTTAGGGTGCTTACACATTTGATTCGATTGCCTGGTCCGAACCTGAGTTCGATTGCTCCCCCTTCCCCTGTAACCGCTGTACTGTTCATTTTATTTGGGTCCGAACCGTGGTTCATTTGGGTCTTCATGCCAGCAGCTGTTTATCCCGTTGCTTAGTAATGATGGTGCAGGAGAAGGCGGCAAAATGCATAACATTGCTTTCTTCACTTATATATATAATTTAGTTTTTGAAACGTTAGTTTTGTTTTCAAAACTTTAGTACATAACGGCACCTAACATCTGTCTTATAAATATACTCTAAAATGCAAATGCTCTAAAGACAGCTGAAGACAAACATAAATGACATATACAGCGCTCTACTTACAGTGCTCTACTTGCAGCGCCTCAGTCACGTTCGTCAGGAAAGTGAGTGAAACACATTTTTAACAAATAATACATCATTAATAGTGGTTCACTTCTGCGATTTGGTATGATTGCGTTCATATCAGCAGCGAACTGTACCGGATTTCACATGAACTGTACCCCAGACCACCCTTTTTTTAAGTGGACTCGGGTACGCTTCGTGTGTGCGCACCCGAGTTCAGAAGACAGCGTTCACATCAACCAAACGTACCGAACTCTGACATCAATCAAACCCGGGTGCGCACCAAAAGTGCTAGTGTGAAAGCACCCTAAAATATCTTGGTGTGTGTTCTACAGTAAGTTGTAAATCCCTTGAAGATTTATACTTAGGAAAATAGTAGGTGTAACAGCAAACATTAAAATAGTTGCCATTTATGTTGTCATTGTAAAACTAAAGTCAAAAGAAATTCAAATATTATGTGGTTAATATTATTATTCAGATTTTTTAAAGAAAACGTTTGTGTATCCATGTGTTTGTCGTCTTGAACTTTCCTTGTAATTACCGAGTCATTAAAACAGCAGTTAAGGCAGGAGTAATTACTGTTTACTAATTACATCACTGCATTTATGTGAGCGTGTTTCCTTCGTTTGTGTTTTTCCATGCAGCAAATGAGGAGGACGGGTAATAAAGACGAGAATAAGAGAATTCTCATGGATCTGGATGTTGTGTTGAAAAGTCACGACTGTCCGTACATCATTCAGTGCTATGGAGCAATAGTCACCAATGTGAGTAGCACACTCATGATCTGATTTATTTTATTAGTATTTTAGTTATATTAATCATTATTATATCTTAATTAGGCATTGTTACTCTTAGAAATAGTGAAAATGGTCTGATGCCTTTGAAAAGGTTCCAAATTTATTTTTAAATCTTTCGAATAGGTCTTAAATCTGCAATCTCTGACAGTTTAGAATTAATAAGTGTTTTAGCTGACAACCTGACATTTTGTGAATATTGCTGAAATCTGTATTATCTGTTTAATTTTGTAGTCAGCATTTTTAGGACATTTCCGTGCAAGGAAATTTACAGAACTTATACTCAATTATGCTCAATGTATTAAATTACTTGAATTCTCTTTTCCGTAGACGGATGTGTTTATTGCCATGGAACTAATGGGCACGTGTGCAGAGAAGCTGAAGAAACGGATCCAGGGGCCCATACCAGAGGCCATTCTGGGAAAGATGACCGTGGCCGTAAGACTTCTTTTAAAGTCACCTGATTCAGAATGGCATCTGTCATTTGGTTAGATATTGATCTGTTTATAAGTTCTCTCAGATTCTCTTTTCATCTTGATTTTTTTCCTTCTCATATGTAGATTGTAAAGGCTCTACTTTATCTAAAAGAGAAACATGGTGTCATTCACCGAGACGTGAAGCCATCTAATATCCTGTTGGACGCCAAAGGGCAGATCAAACTGTGTGATTTTGGCATTAGCGGCCGACTTGTAGATTCTAAGGCCAAGACTCGCAGCGCCGGCTGTGCTGCGTACATGGCGGTAAGCACATGGTCCTAGAGTCTGAGTTTCTAAGTCAGCTAAAAAATGTAAATTAAATCAATGTTATGAGGTAAAATTCAAATAATATGTAACATGCATATATTTTTTTTTTCTAGCCTGAGAGAATAGACCCTCCAGACCCCAGTAAGCCAGACTATGACATCAGAGCTGACGTCTGGAGTCTTGGCATTTCTCTGGTGAGTTCTTTTTCCTACAGTTTGTTGAGCAGACACTTGTTTGATTACTTTGCTGACCAGAAGATAGATTTTTGTATTACATAAGTATTATCACTCTTTTAATTCACTTAGATGTGAAATTTACACTTCCTTTCAAAAGTTTGGGGGTCCACAACAGAAACTAAAGGAGAAGTTCACTTCCAGATGAAAGATTTCCAGATAATTTACTCATCCTCATGTCATCCAAGAAGTTCATGTCTGTCTTTCTTCAGTCGCAAAGAAATTGAGGCTTTTGAGAAAGAAAATTTCAGTTTGGAACCCAACAGTTTGAAGGTCCAAATTGCAGTTTCCCAGACAAGGAATAACGGTCTTATCTAGCGAAATGATCTGCCATTTTCTGCCAAAATTAACATTCTAATACTTTTGAACCACAAATGCTCATCTTGCACCAGCCTGACCTCGCAAATTATGCAGTAATGATGGAAAGGTTGTGTGCAACGTAGGCTGAAGTACCGACCCAGTGTTTACAAATCGAATGTGCAAAAAGTCGAACAGCATTTACAAAAAAGTTCAAACAATGATGTCAGGTGATTTTTACGTTGGAGTAAATTAAATGGAGTTTTTCACCTTACCCTACCTTTTTGAACTAACCGCATATGACCTTTCCAAGATGAGCATTTGTGGTTAAAAAGTATATACATTTTAATTTTTTTATTCATTTCACAAGATAAGAAACTTATTCCTCGGCTGGGATTGTGTAGAGCCATTTGAAGCTGCATTGAAACCTTCAACCTGTCCACCATTGAAGTCCACTATATGGAGAATGTTTTCTTCAAAATCCTTAATTTCTTTGTGACTGAAGAAGACATGAACATCTTGGATGAGAGTAAATTGTCAGGAAATGTATATTCTCCTATACTTTTCAGCAAGGAACTGAAAATTGCCTTCACAGTTAATTTTTGATTATTTTAATAGAAATAAATACTTCATAACTGGAAGCAATTATTCCTCCTGACCTGTAGGTGGAGCTAGCCACGGGACAGTTTCCTTACAAGAACTGCAAGACAGACTTTGAGGTTCTCACCAAAGTTCTGCAAGAGGACCCGCCGGTCCTTCCTCTCAGCATGGGCTTTTCCCCTGACTTTCAGTCCTTCGTCAAAGACTGGTACACTCACTTGAAATTACATAAACACAAATATAACGTTTTAGCACCAGTATCTGTCTCTTGTGGTTATGTGTGAGTTTTCTTCCAATTTAAACTTCTCTGTCTCTACAGCCTCACAAAGGATCACAGAAAAAGGCCAAAATACCACAAGCTGCTTGTAAGTCTTAATCTCCCGTGTAACTCGAGCATTTGTCAGACATCTTGTATAGCCTGTTCTGATCATTTTTTACATTTTTCCATAGGAACACAGTTTCATCCGTCGTTACGAGGTGTCAGAAGTAGACGTGGCAGGATGGTTCCAGACTGTGATGGAGCGCACAGAGTCTCCTCGCAGCAGCCAGTGCTTCAGCCATCACCAGCTCCACTCTCTCTTCAGCAGGTAGCCAGGCGGAGAACGAGAGAAACGGAGGGATTGCAGGAGAGAAAGCATGATGCGGTTTTGAGAGGTTGATTTAGAGACACAAATGGACAGGTTTGAAATATAAATTATGTAAACGAAAGAGTGGAAATGGACCGTTTGAGAGAGAGAAATGGCTGAAACAAAAGCGCGAATGTTCATTTGGGAGTTTGACTGATCGACAGACAATCCTGGGCAGGTTTGATGTAAATCTGAATATTTTTGTCCTTCTCATCCACCCATCGAACAGGATGGACCATTACAGGTTGCAGTCTAACACAGTCACTGTGACACTCGCACACACGCACATTTACAGTAACACACTGTTTCACTAAACCACGATCACCGTATATAAAGAGTCGAGCGTACAGTCCGTTCACTTCAAAATCCAAATCCACATGTCATGAAATCCTCCGTAGCCCCTTACTCAGGGACTGAACAGAGTAGTCGAACAACACTGTGCAATGGTGTGTGTGAGTGTGTGTTATCCGTTTATTAGTCCTAGGTCTTCACTTTCCTGTACGGTTTAAGTACGCTTAGCCGTTAGGTGAATCTAAGCAAATAGAAATTAGCAACATAATAGCAGTGTGATATATCAAAAACTATGTTTTATAGAAGTGTTCTTTTGCTATCAAGCATCAGCAGATATTTCAGTAATTGTAAACGTTGTAGAACTTCTAATCCTTGGTGTTTAGATTGTTATAACTAGTTTGGTCTGGAATTTCATGTATTGAAATAGATATATTGGCTAAGAGAGAAGGTTGTATGTTAAGATAAAACTAGTGGTTGACCGATCCAACTATAAATGACCAATTTTTGTTTGTTTGAGAAGCCCGACACCCATTGGTTCAACTGATTTGGGGCGGGACTATCTGCTTTGTCTGATCAGTGGCCAGACAGATGAAACGTTCTGGAAAACCTGGGAAAATATTGGACTTTGTATCGGTCTATCACTAGATAAAACACAAAAAAATTAGCCCAGAATGTGTAACGTTGTACACAGTGCACACCTCAGGAAGACAAGTGTTAGAAATGTGTATTTTAATCAGATTTAGCTGTTTCGGTCTTAGAGTGCGAGGAAGAAACCGCAATCGAGTCACCAAAAGCATAGATGAGAGTTGTTGTCATAGTCATTCAGAGTGGTGTTGAGGGACAAGCGGGGGAGTTTTGAGCGTTTCCTCCACGAGGATAAAAAACGGCTCGTTTTTTGAGACATTTCTGCTCTGATTCACCCGGCTCATCTTCCCAGACAACCGTTCATTTCATTCTCTTCACCGTTCTCTCTCTCTCTCTCTCTTTTTTTTCCCCCCATGAGCATTTGAGTCCCTGCAAACCAAAGCTTGTTATTTTTTGACACAGCACTGCTTTTTTTTTCTACCCAGCTGTTGTTCTCAGAGGATTTCAGCAGCTGAAAGATGTTCAGCGACTTTCACAACCAAAGCTGTAGAGTTTGAGATTCACTGCTTTAAAAAGCCAAATCACTGCTAGACTGAGTGCGAGAAGAACGGAAACGTGACTAAACGAATGAGCAAAGAGAGATTTAGATGGTAACAGTACGTTGAGACGGGAAGTACGGTGTTATGCAAGGGATTGAAGAAAGAGTAATGAACGTAGGAGAGGAAAATCGGAGGAAGGCATGTAGAAAGTATTAAAGAAAGTCTCCAGTGAAGTCTTATGGAAAGTATCGACTCATGTATAGAGGTTTGCTGAGATTGGTTGTTTTTTAGATCGCTTGCTGGATGTTGCATAAAAGCTTTCGATTTTTAAACCAATGTACCAATTTTTAGGGGTTGATTAGAATTAGTTTGTTTTGCGTCTTACTGTTTTTTTTATTATTCTTGAAACTTTGTTTGCTATTATTATTACTATTATTATATTTATTTATTATCTTACTTGCTGCTACTGTTTACTTTAGATGCTGCTGTCAGTGATTATATTCCCCAAAGGAAAATCCTTTTTGTTTCTGAACCAAATGCATAAAACACTGCAATGTGTACACATTTACCAAATACAATAATAATTACCTGTAAATGCATAACGTCATTCTTTCAGAGGCAAAGAGAAAGCATAACAAGGAGGTGAAGTAAACTGAGAATATATAGACTTGTATCTATATTTATATCTAAATAGTTTGTTTTTGCAACGATGCCACTATGCCAACTCACACAAACATCACCGCTCACTGTAGGCAACTAATATGAATGACTTACAGTTACTTCCAGGTAATATCTATGTATATTTGAGCTAGATTTCCTTTGTTACACGCTGGTCACGCAGGCAGATATGTTTGTAATTGTCCTCCTGTGTCCGTCCTGCGGTGGATGAAGTTATGAGTTTTATTCTAATCAAACTCATAAGTTGTAATACTTTCTCCTTCTTTATTATGTCCGCTTGTGTTGAATGTCATTTTTTTTTAGTCAAAAAAGACTAGATTTGACCCCAAATTCTGATTAGATTTTGGAAGTCCATTATTTCACGGAAAAATACACTACCGGTCAAAAGATTTTAATGTTTTTTAAACAAGTCTGTTTTACTCACCAAGTCTGCATTTGTTTGATCCAAAGTAAAGTCAATTTTGAAATATTTTTACTATTTAAAATAGCTGTTTTCTATTTGAATATATTTTAAAATGTAATTTATTCCTGTGAATCAAAACGCAATTTTCAGCATCTCATCAGATAATTCTTCAGTAATCATTCTAATATTCTGATTTGCTGTTCAAGAAACTTTAATTATCATTATCAGTATTTACAACAGTTGAGTTCTTTTTTCAGGATTCTTTGAATAGAAAGATCCAGAGATTTTAACGTTATACACCATTTAAAAGCTTGTAGTATATATTTTTTTTCTCTTTTTGGGAAATAAATTATAGAAATTAATACTATTATTTAGCAAGGATGCTTTAAATTGATCAAAAGTGATGATAAAGACATTTTATAATGTTACAAATGATTTCTATTTCTTTCTATTCTTCAAAGAAACCTGAAAAAATTCTACTCTGCTATTTTCAACATAATAATAATAAATGGTTTTTGAGCAGCAAATCAGAATATTAGAATGATTTCTGAAGGATCATGTGACACTGATTTCAAATTCAGCTTTGAAATCACAAGAATAAATTACATTTTAATAATATTTAATTGAAATATTAAAATATTTCAAAACCTCGAATCAAATAATATCTTTTGACAGGTAGTTCATGTAAAATGCTTTGTTTTTCCTAACACTATATTTACACCGAGCTGTAACCCTTTACCTCCCACTAGTTTCTTCACTCAGATGCCAAATAGAATCTCTAACAGGACTCATGCCATCAGCATAACACTGATTTCCTGTTTGGTGTTGATGTTCGTCACAGATACTATGGTGCCTGCCTGTCTGTCTGTCCGTCATTCTCTCAGTAGACCTTATAGATACGACCGCAGCATTACACACCAAAGGTGTCATCAATAAAACAAATTCAAACCAGTGGCGTTGTTGTCATTAGGATGATTATTGTTATATTAGATCATGCTGGATTGTTATTCCGAGGGATATACAGCTTCATGGATGTAATTTCCTATGAGACAGTGATGGGTCCACCCTTCACTGTTGGGGTTTATTTTGCTGACACACATACACACACGCCTCTGAGATGCTAATCTATATGGTTTATGCTTGGTTTAAAGTGTACTTCCATTCACTGTTGTTTTCTGGCACTATTTTTACTTTGTAATGTTTTTTTATTTGCTTCTCTGAAATCAAAGCATCAGTTCTTTATATGTGTGTTTGTGTTTTGATTTGCTGAAATAGGTGTTTCTGTGAATAGGACAGAGATATTGAACCCATTTCTGCTGACGGTAGTCGTACACGTCCCGAACACCAAATGTTGATAACTAAACCAGTGCGTGCTGCTGTTTCATTAGTTATTGATTATCTGTGTATGTGTGTGTGTGTGTGTGTGTGTGTGTGTGTGTGTGTGTGTTGCAGCATCACTGTTATTTTTGGAGTGTGTGCTCTGGCGTGTACTTCGCCGTTATGTTGTAAGTCTTGATTACTTTTTAGAATTGTTATTGTTGTTTTTTTTTGTTAAATTATCATGATGCCCCATCTGTAATTAAACCAAATACTCACTATGCAGTCACTCAAATCAAGTCCGTTGCATTTTTCCCCCCCGGAACTTCCTGTATATATACACACACAGACACGCAAACTACTGGAGTGTCCATGATGAGCGAGAATTGAGAATTTACGATCAATAGAGAGTGTTTTCTTTTGTTTTTCTTCAATGAGCTGACATATTTAAGGATTGTACTGGGACGGGGTGGGTGGGGTGTGTTTGGGGTCCGATTGGGTAGTTTGGAGAAATAGTTTGTCCAGTGCTGTAAGTATATCAATTGCATGTTATGATCTCTGAAGTAACTGCCATTGATTTTACATTTTGTTTTGGAGAGGAGAGGGGATGCGTAAATATTTTCTTTATTTATGATTTTATATATATATATATATATATATATATAATATATATATATATATATATATACACACACACACTGTTTTTGTTTCTTCCCAAAACATTGTGTTTTTAGAAAAAGACACACTTTTGCCTTTTTATGTCTGACTTTTTGATCTTAATATGCATTATATAATTTTTACTTTTATCATTGTTGGCTGATTTCAAGCTGTTAATGATATTTTGTCGTTTGTATTGATTCTTGACCTTTTGTTTGTTTCTCTTCCATGTTGTATTTGTGTTCCATTGATCTATGAATGAGTGCTGAAAGAGGTTTTAGCAAGACTTTGTGTCTTCAGCTGTTAGAAAACCAAAAGTCTGTTATTTTGTATGTTTTTTTTTTTCCTCACTTTTGAATACAGTTACTATTTTGTTTGCTCTTCTTATGGACATTATTATCTATTATCTTCAGGGTTAAGATAACACCAAATTATGAGGAAAGTGGGATAGATTGCGAGTTTTGTTTCAAAATGTTTCTGGGGAATGTTGCGTCAAAGGTGTGTCTTTTTCTGTTGAAGCTAAGCAATCATTTATTGCTCTTTTTATTTAATTTTTTTGCGATAGCGTGTTGTCCTTTTTCCCCTGTTTTGCTGTATGGTTACAATGTGTTTTTATGTGGAAATCTCACAATTTTTAGCTGATGTTGCACTGGAGGTTTTTATTATTATTATTATTATTATTATTAATTGAAACGATGGAGATTAGATCCATGTAGTTCACCAAATACTATTTGAGCTGGAGGATGGAGTTTAAAAATGTTTAAACCTGTTAATTTCTTTCTGATGTGGCCGTTGACATGCTGTTTGAGTCAAAAAGAACCATTTGTTGGCAATTTCAACAGCTTGGAAAAAAAACATTGCAAAAAATGCTTTGTGCCAACAAATTTAGACAACCTTATATGTTCTCTGGTATATGGATATATGAAAGTTATAGAATATAGATATTATGATGCAACATTTTTTGCTAACGTTTTGGGATTAGCTTGAGTTAAACTAAGATATTTGATGTGGTATGTTAAAAATAAGACTCAAATACAACAGCCAAGCACGAATAATGTAGCTTGTCTTATGTCATTATTTTATTTGAATTTTTACTTTTATTTATTTTGCTCTTTTTTTATTTTGGGTACCATTTTAATATTATATATGGAGCAGAAGTG
This sequence comes from Cirrhinus molitorella, assembly GCA_033026305.1. Taxonomy (NCBI): domain Eukaryota; kingdom Metazoa; phylum Chordata; class Actinopteri; order Cypriniformes; family Cyprinidae; genus Cirrhinus; species Cirrhinus molitorella. The sequence goes on from CM065120.1 coordinate 33,179,442, forward strand.
TCCCAACCTGTTGTATTGTATTGAGAGACAGCCATCGCATTTTTACCATTGTTTTGATGCCCCCTTCCCTACTTTTTTGTTGTTGCCTCATTTCAAATGAAAGAAATGCCATTATATTGTGAATACCTCAGGATTTTTTTTTCTTTTGGGAAAAATTAAAACTTTCAAAAACCTAAAACAAATAAAATACAAAAAAAGTGTTTGTGTGGTTCATTTTTATGAAGGTTACTACAATTAGACCCTTACCGAGCTTTCTGTAACAGTTTGGCCATATACCTTTTTCACATACGAGTGGGCACAGCCATTTATAGATTTTAGTCTCATCCACATCCAGCTATTTTTAGCTTTACAAAGCAGCTTGTTTTGCTGCTTGATATTGCAAATTGGTATGTGTTACCATATGTGACTATATGATATATTTGTAGCAATAGCCAACAATACATTATATGGGTCAAAATTATGAGTTTTTTCTTTTATGCCAAAAATCATTAGGATATTAAATAAAGATCATGTTCCATGAATATATTTTGTAAATTTCCTACTGGAAAAATATATCAAAACTTAATTTTTGATTAGTAATATGCATTGCCAAGAACTTAATTTGGTCAACTTTAAAGGTGATTTTCTAAATATTTAGATTTTTTGGCACCCTCAGATTTCAGATTTTCAAATAGTTGTATCTCAGTCAAATAAAAAAGACCCTTATGACTGGGTTTGTGGTCCTGGGTCACATATTTTAATGTATTATCTTAGTTATGAACACAATGGTTTGTAGTTTGCAAACATTTTTATTGTTTACTGCACGTTGTTCTTCTCTTTATTTCCCTAAGTCTCACCCATAAGCTTCCTTCTGCGTTGAAGAGAAAGCATCAGTAGCCCAAACGTTATAGGTTAGTATGGGCTCTAAAGCTCATTGTTGTCTTTTCTGAGGTAAATCACATTACATGACTATTCACAAGCTGTTTTACTGAAGGTATAAATGCTTGGAAATAATATTTAACGTTTTCAAGTCTATTCATCAGTAACAGCACAGTTTATGTAAATAACATTAAAATAATAAATAGATTATTTTTTAATTATGATCAATTTTATTATTTGAAAGTTTGAAGAGTAGAATAAAAAAACAGTATGTATAAATGGCATTCGAAAGTAACTGAACAAATGTGGTAAAAGTTGTAAAAATGTTTATCGTAAAACATTCATATGTCAGCAGTGGCGGCGAGTCCTTTAAAAGCTGCAGTCCGTAAGTTTTGCCTCTTTGTCGCCATCTCTGTCTCACAACCTGCAATTGCAGTTAAATGCGGAATTATTTCCATGCGTGGGTTGTGTTCCGGCTAGGCTCCAGCGTGGATGAATCTAATGTCTTGGTAGCTGTCAGTCACAGCACCGCTGTGGATATTCACTGTACTTAGGAATCACAGATTCAAATATATGGCCCAAATAAGAATCTTCATCGGATATTGTCATCTAAGAGTAAGTAACAAGTCTAAAACTTTTGTTATGACCAACTGAGGAAAAACGCTACAAGTATTTAAATATAACGATCGGTAATTATCTCATATCTCATCAAACTAGCAAGTTATTATTACTGTTATGCCTTGTTCTCAAACTGTTCATGTTAACAACATCAGCATCGCGTAACTATGTGTATGTAGTGTGTAGGCCTATTAGCGTTTCTGTTTCTGTACAGTCTAATCTCTGATTGACATAAAATTCAAATTTCATATCAGTTTTATTTCAAGAAATCCGAAAAAGCAAATCATTCTTCCTTAGGACCGGTGTTCTTTAAAATACAAAACTTGTGTAATCTCACGTCTGCAAACAGATGCACATTTAAAACTGGTGTAGGCTAATCTAATTTCAGTCACTTGTGTTTCATAAACATACATTTTCTGGATCACAATCCACAATCAACAAAATAAGTGTAATTATTTCAGCCGCTGTGGGAAAAGGCTATAAAATATGCGGCATCTGCAGCATTCTCACATGCGATAAAGCTACTAGCCGGGACGCCTTCTTTTATGTTTACAAACGTGACGTAATGACGCAGTGGCATGCTTAAATTTCCCGCGAAAACCTACCCGAACCACTCAATTTAAAAACATTATTATAAGCTAACCATTGTGAATCGGGCTTAAGTAAGGCACACTGGCTGGTAATGTATTTTCTCAAAAATGTATTTTGTGTAAATTTTTAACTCAAAAAGTTACGGACTGCAGCTTTAAAGGAACACTCCACTTTTTTTTTTTGAAAATAGGCTCATTTTCCAACTCCCCTAGAGTTAAACATGAGTTTTACCGTTTTTTGAATCAGGACATGAAGTGGGACACTCACATTGACTCCATTGTAAAAAAGGCCCAACAAAGATTGTACTTCCTTCGCCAGCTGAAGAAGTTCAACCTACCACAGGAGTTGTTAAAGCAGTTCTACTCAGCTGTCATCGAGTCTGTTCTGTGCACATCAATAACTGTCTGGTTTGTCTCAGCTACAAAATCAGACATCAGAAGATTACAGAGAACAGTTCGGACTGCAGAGAGGATTATTGGTGCTCCCCTGCCCACCCTTTAAGAACTGTATACATCCAGGGTGAAGAAAAGAGCTCAGAAAATCACCCTGGATCCCTCACATCCAAGCCATTCACTCTTTGAACCTTTGCCATCTGGCCGACGCTACAGAGCCCCTAACACCAGGACAACCAGGCACAAGAACAGTTTTTTCCCCCAGGCAATCCGACTTATGAACAGCTAAATGTTCACCCCATTGTGCAATAAAAATATGTGCAATAACTTTTTTCTTATTAATTTTTCTATATAAATATTTTTTGTGTCTATTTATATTTATATTTACATATGTATATTTTCTATTCTCTATTACCTTTATTTATTTTATTTTATTTTATTTTATTTATTTTTGTTATTTTTTTATTATTATTTTTTTTTATTTTTTTTTATTGTCTGTTGTTGTTGTCTATGTACACTGGAAGCTAATGTCACAAAAACAAATTCCTTGTATGCGCAAGCATACTTGGCAATAAAGCTCATTCTGATTCTGATCTTAGCATACATTTTTTTGAAAGCTTAGCATAAATCATTGAATCTGATTAGACCATTAGCATCGCGTTAAAAAATGACCAAATATTTTCGATATTTTTCCTATTTAAAACTTGACACTTCTGTAGTTACATTGTGTACTAAGACCGACAGAAAATGAAATGTTTGCTATTTTCCAGGCTGATGAACTATACTCCTATTCTGGCGTAATAATCAGGGAACTTTGCTGCGGTACCATGGGTGCAGATGGCACAATGATATTACACAGCGCCTGAAAATGGTCAATAGCTGGATGAGCCTGTTTTCAAAGTGGAGTGTTCCTTTAAATTGGACACATTAAATTACGTATTTATTAATATATATATATATATATATATATATTAATCTCCCTTCCGATAGGACTTAATATGACATCATAAAGAGCCTTTCAAGCGATCTAGAAAGAAGCGTTCTGAATGACTCTTGGTAAGTTAATAGTTGAGGTTCAGCGGATAACGTACCTGTTCTCCTCGCGGAATTATTGACACATTTCTCTGTATTAACTCAGTGTACTTTATCCAATAATAGGCCTATATTCCGGTACGAGTTTGCACCCAGCTTCATGTGCAGACCCCCAGTGTAATGTAAAAGCACGTGAAATCGGCATAGTTGCCGTGTAGAATCATAAATGATCGGTGTGGTGGGGGCTCTGACACAAGATTAACAACAGGAGGACGGAGTGGTTATTCTCTCTAACCAAATGAGCTTTAATGGTTTGTATAGCAACCCACCCGACCCTGCCCTTCATTAGTAATGGTTGTTGATATAAACCATATTCATGTGTAGATAGAAATCAAATACATATTAAAATGAGGAAAAGAAATTACCAGCGAGTTCTAAATAGCCTACATTAACTGATATTCAATGAAATGCAATAAACTCAGAGCAGTGTTGTTGTTGTCTTGATTTAAACACTTCAAATTCATGATTAAAATCCAGAAAGATGATTCAAATCCAGAAAGATGTGATGCAGCGTCCAAATACTTCAGTGCATGTTTACATAAACTTGAAATAGCAGACAGAATATAAAAACAAATAAATCCTCCAGGACTGCTGTGGACTTTGTAGGGTCCCCCTAAACGTTATAGGTTAGTTTGAGCTCCAATGCTTCTTGTTTTTTCTGAGGTAAATCTTACATGACTATTCACAAGTTTTATTGACGGTATAAATGCTTGGAAATCATATTTAATGTTTTCAGGTCTATTCATTATTTGTAGCCTGCCAGCCATCCAATATTTGCAATAAGTGTTTTGTTACTTTTAATATAACACAAATCGTAGCCTTTAAATTCTGTGCATTTTATCACAAAATTAGCTTCAAAAATAAATGTGCTTTTCCACTTATTAACATGGCGTGAGATCACTGTATTTACCTCAGTTCTAACATCACAGCGTCATCAATTGGCCATATTGGCAGCAGTGAATGTAAAAAATGCCACTGAACCAAACGAAACTTGCATATTTTGCTCATTATTGCTGCTGAAAATGGTCCATTATTGTCGTGTTTTGGGCTGTACTAATTGGTCAGACGAGGAAAAACATTTGGAGTATAAACTGCCAAAAGTTATAACAAAATCAAGGAAGCTAAGTCTATGTCCATTTTCTAAGTATGACTGCCATTGTACATTATACATCTACTGTCAAACAAATACTATTTTAATTTATTAAAGGTGTCAGTCATACACAATACCTTTAAAATCAGTTTTTAGAAAAGTTATACAAATAAAACTGTTCTTTAAAATGGTACACGGGTTTTTTTTTTTTAAAAATCATCACCAACAGATACAAAAGGTAGATCTCTTAAAACTTTTTAACTAGTGACTAGACTCATTTCTGAAGAGTAAGGACATTTTAGTTCTCAAAAGTATATTAAAACCCACACATATACACAAAACTTTAATACTAATGTTCTGTTCACCTATCTCAACAGATGCTTGTGATCGCTGCACTCATCCCAAATGACTGTCTGATGGAAACAATGAGCACATCAAAGGATCAGCAGTATCCTGATGACCCAGAGAGTTTTTATTTCCTTCATCAGGTTTGTTGATGTGAATAAACCTGACAGTTTTAAATCTACAATTGTCAGTATGTTGACAAAGAAGGTTATAGAATAGGTTTTATTAAGTCTTTCCCACGGATAAAGTTGCTTTACGTTTCAAAAAGACATAAATCTTATTCAAATCTTTCAAAAAGTGATATAGTCAGCATGGCATTAAATAGGATTTTATTATTCATTATTCAGCATTTATTTCTGAGGCTTCGAACGGTCACACACGTGACCCGTCTGTACCTCAGCCCCTCTCATATTAGACAGTAAAGACATTCAAAATTATTTCTTCATTATCATCAGTGCAAAAATGCTAATCAAGCAAAATAAGAAACCACTTACTGTTATTCTCTATAATCTCTAAAGTGTTTTAAAAAGCTATTTAAAAAGCCAGTGGTAAAACAAATAAATTAAATAGTAGTTGGCAATCCTTTTCAGTTCTCATAAACATATAAAACAAACCGTTTTAGCATAAAAGACTGAAAGACTGAAACAAAGCAAAAGTATCAGGGTTGAGGAATTTGTACATCTCAGTGAGGTTTCAGAAATAATATACATTGATTATGGACAATGTTTAGGTGGGTAAATATTGGAAGGATGACATTTGGCTTTGGAGTGCAAGGAAGATCTGCTCCAGTATTGGACACTGCGTCCCTGGCACTCGTCCAGCAATATAACAATCTGAACTCCCCACGTCTTCATGGGATTATATTACAGGTGTTTTTGTTCATCTCTTCTTTTTTGCTTTGTGAATGTGCAATAACAAAATAAGGCATCCACCTTGTCTACCTGAAGCACAAGTAGTTCTGCATTTCTGAAAGGCTGAAAACACACACACACACACACACACACACAGGCAAAAGACAAACACACATCCAATTCTACATGAGATATTTTTGGCATTAATGAAACTCCTCATAAAAGCCTTCTGCATTCCCTTTTCTCACTCCGTCACTCATTTTTCACTCTCTGCTGCTCTCAATTCTGTGATCACAACCGCTATTCACTTACTCACACTCTTTACCGCTCTCACTCTGTAACATATCCACTTCCTGACTCTATCACACTCACTTTCTCACTCACTCCCACAACATACTTTCTTTCTACAGCTCTCACTTCCTCGCTCTCTACCACGACTACTTTCTCACTCACTACCGCATTTTACTTCCTCACTCACTACCGCAATATTTTTTTTTCACTACCACAATCACTCCCTTTCTTTACCGCATTCACTTCCTTGTTCACTACCACAATAATTTTCTTGCTCACTACCACAATCACTCCCCCTCACTACCGCATTTACTTCCTCGCTCACTACCGCAATAATTTTCTTGCTCACTACCGCAATCACCCCCCTCTACCGTATTCACTTCCTTGTTCACTACCTCAATCATTTTTTTCAATCACTACCTCAATCACTCCCCCTCACTACCGCATTCACTTTCTCGTTCACTACCGCAATAATTTTTTCACTCACTACCACAATTACTCCCTTTCTCTACTGCATTCACTTCCTTGTTCACTACCGCAATAATTTTCTTGCTCACTACCACAATCACTCCCCCTCACTACCGCATTTACTTCCTCGCTCACTACCGCAATAATTTTCTTGCTCACTACCACAATCACTCCCCCTCACTACCGCATTTACTTCCTCGCTCACTACCGCAATAATTTTCTTGCTCACTACCACAATCACTCCCCCTCACTACCGCATTTACTTCCTCGCTCACTACCGCAATAATTTTCTTGCTCACTACCGCAATCACCCCCCCTCTACCGTATTCACTTCCTTGTTCGCTACCTCAATCATTTTTTTCAATCACTACCTCAATCACTCCCCCTCACTACCGCATTCACTTTCTCGTTCACTACCGCAATAATTTTTTCACTCACTACCACAATTACTCCCTTTCTCTACCGCATTCACTTCCTCATTCACTACTGCAATCATTTTTTCGCTCACTACCACAATCACTCCCCCTCTCTACCGCATTCACTTCCTCATGCTCTACTGCTCTCACTACTATCAGGAACATATTGTTACTGAAAATCTGCAGTGATTTTTTCTAATAATGTGCAAGCGTTGCAAACTTACATCAAATACCATCAAAACGCAATCTAACTATTGTAATGGAACTGGGTCTCTATGAAGCAGCATCACTCCCTCTTGAAGTAAACACGTTAAAAAGGTTGGCGCCAACCAGTGTTGCCAAGTCCGCGGTTTTCCCGTGGAATTGGGCTACTTTACCACTGTTGCCGCTGGTTGTTTTTCATGTCCGCGGGTTGAAGCGTCCGTAATAACATACTATTTAGTCCCTGGAATGCTAATTTTACCAGGAGAACCCTACCAAGAAATGTGTATTTTAACCCCCGGAACACGAAGTGTTTCTAAAGATACACAGTTTTTTGTCAGCTTCAGACTTTCAACAATGCATCCTGGGAAGTCATTTTTTGTCTAGAAGGCATTTAATGGGAGAAGTTTCCAATTATTGTTTAGGTTGTGGCCGTACACACACACACACACACACACACACACACACACACACACACAAACAAACACACTTAAAAAAAATTTAATTAAATTAAATAAAATTAAATAAAAGTCACAAATCAGTCACACCACACACTATCCCTACTGAACTGGTATCGTCTGGAAACAGACGGGAAAACCAGAACATAAGGATAGTGGTATACTGGCCACTACTGTATACATCATTTCCCAAGAAACTCCCAAAAGAAGTAGAGCCCCTAATTTAAGGGGCAATGTATCTCAAGGAGTGAATGGTTCCTCTGCCTTGGTGGGCCTCCAGAGTCCCTGGACCCTGTTGTCTTTGAGCGAAAAAAAAAATCCCAAAGGCATAAAACAGAGTCCCAGTTTTGGGTAATGTAGTGTTGATAGGGTCTAAATCACAGTATCTTTGGTGACTTTCCTGCAATCTTCCAAAAATGAATTCAGAAGTCTTTTCTTCTGTATTTGTCTTTATACTCTTCAGCCCCTGGTGGGACTCTACTTCTCTTTACAGTGCCCTTTGACCCTGCATTTTTCCCTTTTCAGCAATCTGACACTCCAGAGAAGTCTATGTTGGGGTCCCTGGTGAGGTTTCTCCTCTGACGAACTGTCTTCTCTTCATCCTACACAAATGATTTTGTTTTTAATGTCGCTGCGCTTTAATTTCACTTACCTTTAAAGTTTGTATATAAAAGGTTGTCTGTTTATACTTACTGCTGTAAAGATCCCATTTGGTCCCCATTCTCCAGGAGACTGGTCATCAGGGTCTTCAGCCTCCTCCTCCTCCTCTTCCTCACCCTCCTCTTCTCTTACTGTGTCCATCCCGTCCTCCTCATACTCCGTCGCATAGTCAGACTCCTCTGCTAGACACAAAAACATCAGTTAAGTACAAGTACAATGTATAGCAGGTACATATAATCCCAACTCTGTTGATCAACATTGTAATTTTAAATAGCCTGTCAGTTCATCTTCGAATAAATGTAATGGGGTAATGGAGTAACTGACCATCGGCTCCTAAGTAGCTCTGCACCGGCTCAATCCTTGACACAATTTCAGCTAGATCAGTGAAGTCTGCACTAGGACACGTGCACGACTGAAACAAATAGCAACAAAACACAGTCATAAACAAAACATAAACTTGTGTGTATTTGACAGGTTAAGCGCAACTTAGAGTACTTCGTTTAGTATTCACATGCCGTGTGACAGTCGTTTTTTGTGCGCACATTTTGGATGAAAGAAACCGTATATAAGAAGTTTATACTAATATGGTTTAAAACACATGATTTCAGCGTGATCGACATGACAATCAAAACCAATCAGATGTGTTTTGGCAGAATATCTGACGTATGAGCATTAAAGGCACAGCTCTATTCTGAAAAAGGGGGTGGGGAGCAGCAGCTCATTTGCATTTAAAGAGACATGCACGAAAGAAGTATGCTTCTGCTTCCACTCAAAATAGGCATTTTCAAAATAGTATAATAAATGATCTGTAGAGTATTTTGAGCTAAAACTTCAGACACATTCTGTGGACAGCTGAAACATATCACATATTGTAAAAAGTGGCATAACAGGTCTCCTTCAAGAAAACTCACATCAGTCTTCTTGCTGTCATTGTAGTCCGCTGAGCGATGGTCTTTCAGCATATTTTCAATAATGTCTCCACGAGCCCACTCAGTAAACACTAGTTTACCATGTTGATAACCCACATCCTGAGAGAAAACAATAAAACTTTAAATATACTAGTTCTGAGAAGTCATTTAACATTTGAAAGCTATATGTATACTATAATAAATCCTATATTATCCTATGTGGGCTGTTGTTCTCACATAGATTTCATCAAATTTCCCAAAGTCCATGGTCTTAAAGCGGTCGATGGGTGGCCGAATGTACTCGCAGTACGCGCTCTTCTTGACAAGTTCCAACTGGCGTACACAAGAAACATATGCCAAACGGGACTGGATTTCAGCCATGTCAGGCACCTGAGAGATACAAGACATGATTAAACCATTTGTTCAGAGCTAGCACAATCGAATATTAATGAAATCTCTTTCAAGAATTTAATCAGTAGTCTGTTATGTACTTTGTCATAGCAGTCCAGAAGCTTTTTGATACCAAGTTGAAACAGCAGCATTGGCTCCACAAAAAGCGTTTTAATATCCTACAACACTGACTCACCTTCACTTTCTCTGCCCACGGGTTGATTCGTTTCCATAGCAGCCACCAGCCCGAAAGACTGTCACCGTAGTTACAGAGATCAGTCTCATCCTGGCTGCCCACGTCAATGGCGATGACTGTTTTTGTGCCCATATTACGAGCTATGTCCGCTGCAGGGCGTTAGAGTGCCAGTCGAACGCAAACAAATGCACACGTACACAAAGACAGACATCCACAAGGTAGCAGGAAGAATCAAAGTACTGTTAAAATTTCAGGCAAAATCCTTAAATTAATCATTGATCACCAATCAACGCTGTTTAACCAAACCTCATTGAAAAGCAGACATTTTTTTCAGCATTATAATCGAATAAGCATCAGTGTTTGAAAAGTAATAATAATAATAATAATAATAATAATAATAGAATTAAACAGATTCTAAAAATATAGCTAAGAATTGTGGTAAAACAGCCTTGCAGGTGATCAGTACAAATAAAGGGTGGAAAAAGACAATTAAATTTAAAGATGACAAGAAAAGATGCAATTAAAACCTAACAAATGTAGGCTTAAATAGTAAGTAATGCTTTAAAAAAAAAAAGTTAAAAACTATTCCTTGGAATTTTAACATCTGCTTTACAGGCAATAACACAGATGATTTTAATGCAAGGAATAATATTTAGCAGTGCAAACTGCTTGATGAACTAATGCATTAAATTTTATTAAAACCAAATTATACAAGGAAATGTGATGTCACATGCAAAATCTTGTCTTTTTTCCCCAGAATTAAAATGTCTCCAGTTGAAATGCAACATCTGAACTATGTGAACTATATCTTTCTACCCAATATGTTGCACTGCAAACTGCGGGACATCATGCTATATTGCTGTCTGGTAATTTATAATAGTTTTTTTTTTCCTTTCTTTTTACATAGTGGTGGCCAAAATAATTAGAACACGAGTATTTTCACTAGCTAAAATGATTTTAAGTCAGATATTTCTATCTTTTGCTGTAGTGTGTCAGTAGAAAATATCGGTTTATATTTCTAAATCGGTCTATATTTCTTCATTTTGTCATTAATTGTAATAATCCAGTTAGATTTTTGCTTGCATAAGCAGTCTCAAAACAGTCAGTGCTTCACACAGAGATCTGATCTCATCATCATCCAGTCTGGAATGACATGAAGAAACAGAACAAGCTGACACAGACTAGATCCAGAAGAACTGTGGTAACGTCTCCAAGATGCTTTAAGAGATCTACCTGCAAAGCTACAATACTGTTAAAAATTTTTGGCACTTGTGTAAAAATGCTGTACAATGAGAACTCTGTCTTTGTCAATTAACTTCTAGTAACTAAATTGAATCAACATTTAGTGTGACCATCCTTTGTGTTTAAAGCAGCATTTGCCCTAGGTGCACTTGTTGCATAGTTTTTCAGGTAGCTTTGCATGTAGGATTCTTGAAGCATCTTGGAGATGTTGCCACAGTTCTTCTGGATTTAGTCCGTCTCAGTATGTTCAGTTTCTTCATGTCATTCCAGACAGCCTGGATGATGATGAGATCAGATCTCAGTGTGGAGCACTGGCTGTTGTCAGACTCCTTGTGCACACAAAAATCTCACTGGAATATTACAATTAATGGCAAAATGTATGTTTGGAAATATAAACTAGTATTTCCTACTGACACACTACAGCAAAAGCAAAAACATTTTTAGCTGTAGAAAATACTAGTGTTCTAATCATTTTTGGCCACCACTGCATTTTGGAAACTATTCCATTTAAAAGTTGACTACATTCAAATCATCACACCTTTCTATATTGTAAAGAAGAGATACAAAATATTTATACTCACAATTTAAGACCAATTGTATACCAGACAACAACAGCAGCATGCAATGATTGATAGTTACAGTCTGATAAAATTTATTTTTATTTTTTTTAAATCGCTGGTCAGCTGAGGACAAGAAGTCAAACAACTGAGCATCTTTGTCCACAACAACCAATCCCTGCAAAACTTTATCCATTTGTCTCTGTACAATTCATAAACTAATCTAAAAGACACCTGAAATGAATTTAAAATGTGCTGGAAATATCCAAAATGCCAAATTGACTAACTAACATTAAAACAGACATGCATTCTGAGTTCAAATGGATAAAGCAAAACCACTCATTCTACCCTCAAAATGACAAAGAAATCACAGTATACTTACTCAGAGCCATGTAGCTCTTTAAAACCAAAAATTAAGTGATTGACCAAACCAGATTGTGTTTCTGGCCCCAGTGGCCCTCTCTCTGTGGAGTTAGGGTTGTTCTGGGCCGTACTTGCCTGGCAGGTTGTTGATGTATCCTCCATCCATGAGCAGGTTTCCATCTTTAGGGTCGCAGAGGGGTGGCAGGTACCCGGAAAGGGTCATGCTCGCCCTGACATAGCGCCACAGGGAGCCTACCACACCGGGAGGGGGACAATAACCTTTTAATAACGGCTAAAGTACGTATATGTAACGCCTCAGCAGCGTTTCGAAGTGACCCTCAATTCACAGTTTTGGTTAGTAGCGCACAGGCCAGCAGGGAGATACAGTGACGGTCACCCCAAGGACGGTGTGCGGTGGTTTAGTTTGGCCTACCTCATTTAGTGAACCCAACCTTGATAGAAGTAGGGAAAGCACTCATGAGGTAAGGTTGACTTATCTTTCAACTCCGTCTCACTGGGTTCTTTTAATCAAAAATGTTAAAATTATCATTGAGTATGTAAAAGATACAAATTTAGCTAATATTCTCACAATCCATTTCCTTAAATACATCATTAATTAAAAATGATGTATTTTTCAGGCAAAAATAGGAGACAGAGTTGAAAAACAGTCAGTGAAACATATTGGGCACTGCCAGCCTGTCCCAGCCTGTAGTACTACACTCGACCATCAGGTGACAGGAGAGGCATGACAGTGACATGGGTTGGAAGGAGAGAGAGAAATCCAGAGAGGCACTTGCATTTAGCATGTGGCACTCTTAAAGGGATAGTTGACCCAAAAATGCAAATTCTGTCATTAATTACTCACCCTCATGTCGTTCCAAACCCGTAAGACAAATTATTAAAATTAAGATATTTTTGACGAAATCCAATTTGTGTTCTGAAGATCAATGTAGGTTTTACGGTTTGGAACAACACGAGGATGAATAATTAATGACAGAATTTGCATTTTTGGGTCAACTATCCCTTTAAATTTTTGTGGCATTTTTAATGAGTTATCTTATGTGGCTAACCATGCTGTAGGATCCAGAACAACATCTCCCCGTTACCCTTATCCTTATAAATATCGCATACATGTAGCACAACAGCCTACAATAGATAAACATGCAGCGGCATGCACATAGGGTGTATGGTGTGCTTGTGACTGCCAAGCTCAAGGTAGATGGGAAGAGTGCACGTGAAGTGAACATGATAGAAGAGCATGGGGAAAATACAACAGCTCGAACAGCAAAACAAAAACAATGACGCAAATATCGACAGACCAGCAGCCATCATTTACTTTGTCAATACCGATGGTCATCACAGCATCGATGTTGATTGTAGCTTAGTGCAAATCAACACAAGCAGTGCTTTAGACAGAGCAACTGACACTAGACTGCTAACCAGTGTTTACCAACCATACACAGAGGCCTTATTAAATAATGACAACCACAGCAAAAATGATTCTAAACATCAAATTACAAAACAAAACGTTACTGCCATAACCATTACATACGGCCTTTGTGACAATGGATATAATGTATATGCACATAGAGAACCAGTCAAAAGTTTTTGAACAGTATAAGATTTTCTTCTGCGCACCAAGCATTTATTTGATCCAAAGTACAGCAAACCAGTAACATTTTGAAATATTTTTCTATTTAAAAAAAAAACAACTGTTTTCTATTTGAATATATTTTATTCCTGTGATCAAAGCTGGATTTTCACATGATCCTTCAGAAATCATTCAAATATGATGATTTGCTGTTTAAGAAACATTTTATTATTATTACTATTATCTATATTTAAATAAGTTTTAATTTATCTGAAATAAAAAGCTTTTGTAACATTATACACTATACCATTCAAAAGCTTGGAGTCAATATAAAAATTATAGAAATTAATACTTTTATTTAGCAAGGATGCTTTAAATGAATCAAAAGTGATGATAAAGACATTTATGATGTTATAAAATATTTCTATTTCAGATAAATGCTGTTCTTCTTAACTTTCTATAATCAAAGAAACCTGAAATAACGTAATAATAATAAAAAATGTTTTTTTAAGCAGCAAATCAGAATGTTAGAATGATTTCTGAAGGATCATGTGATGCTAAAAATTCACCTTTGAAATCACAGGAATGGATTACATTTTAAAATATATTCAAATAGAAAACAGTTACTTTAAATTGCAAAAATATTTCAAAATTTGACCCTACTTTGGATCAAATGAATGCAGGCTTGGTGAGCAGAAGAGTCTTCTTTAAAAAACATTTAAAATCATATCTGTCATTAAATCATACTGTTCAAAAACCTTTGACTGGTAGGTGTATTTGTAACCATACATCAGCTAAATTCCGCACAAGAAAAGCGAATCTGAGCATCGGGTAAATGCCTGCATTTCAAATCCATGGACTGGACTTTATGTGTTTAAAGTGTCCTTTACAAAAGAGTCAAACGGAAGAATGGGTTTAAATATAAATAACAAAGTATTTTAACCTTGAAAAGAAACTATATTTTGCTGAAAAAAAAATGCAATAAGAAAAATAAGCCAATTCTACTACCATTAAACCTATTTTGTACCACTCATGGCAATTAAACAGGAAAAAAAAAAAAACATTAAATACATAAAACCATACATCCGGACAAATTATATGGGGAATAACTGTGCATAAAAAAATAACTGGAAAAAAACAAAAAAAAAAGTTTCGGGGGGAATGAGACCATGTTTTTTATCAGATTCAACTCAGTGTAATGTTTATCGTTGTTATGAAAGCACAGTCTCTCTCCTATATTCTTTCTCTCATTAAAAACTATCCTGTGTTCCTTCCAAGCCATGGGTTCCCAATATAAGCAGGGGGTTAATTCGTTTTAAACAGGACAAGAGACAATAAAAAGCAAAGGGTAACTGAGTGGTTGGTTGTCGCAGGGATACTGGTGTAGAAGGTTTTTAAAAACCTCCTTTAGGTTTTGGTGAAAAGGGGGCAGAATCCTGACCTGGGACATTGTTAACATAGCAACCATCCACGAGGAGGTGGCCGTCCTTGGGGTCGCAGAGAGGAGGCAGATAAGGGGTATAGGAGGCACTGGCTCTAACATAGCGCCAAACACAGCCTGGCAAAATGAAGATGGAGAGTAAATCAAAACTGGACAAGACGTGGAGAGAGACAGAGGAGGGAGGGACAGTCAACAACAGGAAACAGATGAGCGAGAATGAGAGGGGGGACCCAAAATTCTCAGACTGTAGTTCTCCGTAATTTCATGGACATCATGCCGAGATCACGCTATGCCAATCAGAAATCTTATTTCATTCCATTTAAACAAGAAAACATTGATTGTAGTTTATCTCATTTCTAAATGTCAAATACCATCAAAACTTCTGATAGTTTACCTATCCAAAGAAGGGGTGAATGCAGAATATATGAATATGAACTGCATTTATTAGAGATGATAGTCTATGCCATGCCAAAATGGGCAAATAAACAGATTAGGAAAGGAGGCCGGAGAGGTGGAAAAGCGCAAAGAGGGTGAGATTGAGAGCTCTGCAGGCTGTTAAGTGTTATAGCACACAATAATGTTAAGAGCATGTTAACCACAAAACTACAACAATGTGATTTGTGTGTTTCTTGTTTGTCACTTGAAAAAAAAAAAAAAGGATATATTTTACTATAAAATTTCAATGATTTTTAAGATTTGTTCCAGGCCTGAAAAAAAAAAGGTTTAAAATAATAATAATATAATTTAAATATTATTCAAAATACTATTTCAAACAAGGTCACATGACAGTCAAGCCATTTATGTTACAAAAATTCTATTTTTTTTAAAAAACTGCTGTTTTCCAAACTTTGTTCAAAGAATTTTAACACAAATAATAATAGGAAATGTTTCTTAAAGGATTAGTTCACTTCTAAAATAAAAATTCCCTGATCATTGACTTCCATGTCATCCAAGATGTTCATGTCTTTCTTTCTTCAGTTGAAAACTAAACCAGAGCCAGTAATACAATGCAAACATTCGCTTTTTGTTTGGTGTGAATACACCATGAGGGTCTTACCTAGTGAAATGATTGTCCGTTTTCTAAAAAAAAAAAAAAAAAAAAAAATATGTATATACTTTAACCACAAATGCTCATCTTGCACTAGCTTTGCGATGTGCATGTCTGACTTCATGCATTGCGTAATCACGTTGGAAAGGTCAAGCGCGTCTGTGTACAGTACAAAAAAGGATGATTCTGAAGTCCTTCAACTTCAAAATCGCCTGATATTGTTGTTTTACCTTTTTTTGCAAAGGGCGTTTGACTTTCTTTGAACATTCGCTTTGTAAACACTAGGGAACTAGGGTGACCACCTGGCAATAGTTCTGTTGCGAGACATAGATGTGATTTCGTGGGACACGTGTGAGACAGATACATTTTCCAAATTTATGCTATATAAATACTGATTTAGATCCGTTGTCATATGCACTTATGTTTCTGAGCACGCACATGTAAGCAAGAGAAAGCGCGTCTGTTTTATGTGAGAGTGAAGAGAATCAACCTGCGAGAATAAATTTGTGCCCTCGCATTACAATAATGCGCTCTAGACATTTGTCATTAAAATAACAGCAAAGAAACTGACTATAAAAATACGAAAATCACGTCTGACAGCTGTATAGATTTTGTAAAATTGGTTCAAATTAACAGAGAATATTGTGTTTTTCCATCTGCGTGCAACCATTTCTGTTGATGGTGCTAGATCAATTGATGAGGTCCGCACATCTTTTGTGTGGAAACTATGCCACAATAAGAATAAATAAAAAGCTTTCTTAAAAAGGCAAAAGAACGCATACATGTTTTCTTAATATGATCATTAAAAACCAACAGACTGATGAAAATGTGGGACATTTTCTCAATATGCGACATGCGGGACAATGGGTGAAAATGCTGTGCTAGGTCGAGCTAGTGCAAGATGAGCATTTGTGGTTAAAAAGTATATAAAACAAAATGAACCATCGTTTCACTGGATAAGACCCTTATTCCTCGGCTGGGATTGTGTAGAGCCCTTCGAAGCTGCAGTGAAACTGCAATTTGGCTGCCAAAAATCTCAGTATGACCACGTACACACCGAAATTGATTTGAATATTTTGCTCTCACATTTTGAAACCATTTGAATGTAAGGACACATTAGCACAACATGACCGACATCCACAGCTGAGTGAAGGCATACTGTAAGTTGAGGTAAAGTTTTTGGAACTGTTATGTCTTATTTGTGCAGTGCGAGAATTAGAGGCATCTAAACAATGCTACAACAGCAGAATGAAGCAGAAACAGCATTAACAGGACAGGGGGAAGTAAATGGGTAATGCATTCTGGATCCTACAGACACCACTAACAGGGGTTTTATCTTCTACAACAGCTAATGGTGTATATGTGACATCATGGGCATTTAGAACATTACTGAAAGAAAATAGATAAAGATATATGACAAGGACGACAATGCATGAGAGCCTAGCCTTTTCTATTACACAAAAAGCAGGTTAGGACAGAAGGAAGACAGACAGAAACTTTGACAAAAAAGGGGAGAGAAATGGAGTGGGAAAGAAAACAGAGACAAGCTTTGTCCTTGCAGTTAGTGAGACATGCAAATTCAATCTCATAATCCATTTGGGCAAACACGGGTGAACACATGACCACTACAAGGCCCCCAAATCCAGCATTTTGCAGCACTAAACTGTACTCAGTGATTTTAACATGAACATGATTTAGCCAGTGTGAATGAACTTATCTTAATCAGGGAACAGATATACTGATAACTGAATTTGGGGACCAAATCGAGTATTCAGAGAAACATGACATGCCATTGGTCAATCCCAAAATGTATTATGCATTGGACAAACAGAGTTAAGGAAATGAATCACTTCATTAACATCTCACTTGCATGTGCAGTGCATGTGAGTTAACAGGCGTTAATTAAACTATATCTCTCTCAGCCATCAGTTATTTCAGACTTTTTAGCAAATTGCATAACTCGCATGCAACATTAGCTTCTCTTTTTTTATCATTACAAATTAATAACTTACACAACATCCAGAAAGCCTGAACATCCCAAATTTCTATCAAGGTTATGTGTTAATATTAAACACTTGAAAAGCCATTTACCAAAGTTCAGTTTTAATAGCATTCAATTGATCACTGCTGTAAACTTTTTTATCAGTATCTGACAATTTGCCAAAATTATTTAATTATTACATTAATAAATGAGAAGATTATTTATAATTACTAAAATATGTATTATGTTCCAGAAGTCAAATTCCCCTAACATAGAACCTTGAGGAACCCCACAATAAAGCTGAAAGTGAAAAGAACAAAGTTCAATCATCAACTCACCATCTTTATGAACACGCATAGAAGAAGCTGTGATGTCTGTGGTCACATTAAAGTAAGGCAGCCACAAATCCTATAAATACAAGCAAGAAAGACATGCATATGATAATCACCCTTCCTAATTACATCAGCTATTCTGAAGATTAAGAATGTTAAATAAAGTAATAATATAGAACAATTAAAAATGACAAAATGTGTGTTTTAGGAGCACTTAAAACTAGATTTCTGAAACAGATGCTCTCCCAAAAGAGCTATGGTGACCTCTCACCTCAATCTGTTTGTCCTCAAAAACTTTGGAGATGCTGGTGTTGAAGGCAGAGCCAGAGAACATGGACGTGATTGGATAAGTAAGATCCAGTACTGTTTTGAATACGGAGTTCATTGCCTGAGGGCAAAAGAGACAGGAAATGAAATTTCAGTGAACAATACATAAACATCATCTATCTTATCTGATTGCTCAGAGCAAAGTATAAGGCATCAGTTAACGAATAGTCACATTACCTTGGACCACTCTCTCGCCCTCTGCTTGACCCGAACAGCACTTCTCTCCTCTGCATACAATGCACCGATGAATGAGCCAATGGAAGTTCCTCCCACTATGTCGATGGGAATTCCTGCATCCTCCATGGCTTTGATTACACCAACATGAGAGCAACCCCTGCAAAATTGAAAATAACGTTGACCATTACTGTTATAAAAAACAGGGTCATTAAATTTGTTACGCGTAATGCTGCAGGGAAGAAGACCAATGGTAATGCTGTGGATCGTATTATCTTCCAATAATAAGAACACCACTGGTTTAAGTCATTCACCTGGCTCCGCCTCCGCCCAGCACAAGGGCGATGCTGTTTCCTGTGAGTACCCTGGCCAGTCGTGAGAAATCACTATGTCTGTCTGCAGTCTTCTCGAAAACCTTTTCATATACCTCTCGCTGTTTAAGACAACAACCACATCCATATCAAACACAAGGGTTACTAACAATCTTAATCTGTAAATCAACAGAAAGCTAAACACGTTTTGTTTTTTTACCAGTTTAGAGGGGCTTCTTCGTGAGAAAACTCTACGGGGGCACTTTAGGTGAATGTGTCCAGAGCACCAACTACGCATGTTCAGCCATTCAACGGTTCTCGACGGACCTGGCCCATCCTCACGATGTAACAGAGCCAACTGCTTCAGGGCCCGAACCGCTGTGTTCTCCAACATCTGCTCCAACTGAGAAGGTAAGAATATAGGAGAATGAAAACTGAATTTTTTGATAACAAGTTTGAATTTGAATTCTGATTGGATAAGCTCCATATTAAGTTATTTGAAGTATGAATCTTTGCATAGACATATAATTGATTCAAGATTGATAAGTTCTTAATTAGTTTCAAGAATGATTTTTGCAAATTCAGAACAATTTCATTTAGTCTGATTCACATTCACATCGATAAAATAAATGAACTGTTACACTTATACTGACTGCACATTCAGTATTAATGTGCCAAGTTGCACAACCTTGTGCCTTGCTTAAGGTGAAAGGTAAATGTTTCTGAATCTTTCCTTGTGGGGTTTCAGCCTATAACAGCTCTGATCTTCAACAATTACTTCACACATTCACATTAACGTGGACAGAAACAACACTAGACTCAAACAAGTACCTCTCCAAGTGCAGGTTCCTGGTCTCCAAGCCCCACAATAAGGATACAGTCAGCTTGTCGGATACAGCGTTGAGTCCATGGGGTCATACCACTGTCCGTCTGATACAGCACTATACGATTAATGTCCTCCTGCTGAGCCAACCAACCTGATAACCTGTACTCATGAATACTAGAAAAAGACAAGCATTTCAAATTACAATTAAAAAATGAATGAGATAAATACGTTATTGTTTTGATATATACCTGTCCAAAGCAGAAGCGCCAAGTCTCTCTCTGATGATGTCGCTGGTTAGCAGCAAGGTCGGTCCTAATTGAAGAATAAAAGTGTGTTAGATGCATCTAGATCATGTGCTTTATATATCAATCACTGCTTAAGTGTACCTATGGCGCTGAGGGCATGGCTGAGCTCCAAATTGAAGGCATTGATTGGCACATCATCACAGACAGGAAGCACAGCCACAGTGGAGAGATTACTGGCTGGGTTAGTGACGTCCGGACTCGACGCCATGCTTGGCAAACCCAGGGCAGAGCCTAGAGAAATGGAAGTGCTGCTTCATATTATGTGTTTCATATTATGTATCCTCAAGATTGACTTTACTGAAGCACTGAATTTGATGCAAATGATTAATGTTTGGTATTTGGTCGTACTTGAGAAAGGTCCACGGGGCTGTTGGAGGTTCCCTAAAATCTTCTGCCCCAGCAGATGGATCAAGCGTGTCACCACCTGTGGGTATCTTCTCTTAATGTTGTTAAGTGTTCCTTCTGGAAGCTTCACCAGCTCAGTGTCTCTGACTGCATGGACTGTGGTGGCACGAGGCTGCCGGGTCAAAGCCTCCACCTGAGAGAAAGAGAGACATAGTTTAGCGATCCTACGGTGCCTTGTGAAAGTATTCATATCCCATTTTTTCCACATTTTGTAATGTTGCTGCCTATTGATAAACTGTTTTAAATTACTTTTTCCCACATCAATCTAAACTCCATGCACCATAATGACAAAGCAAAAACAGTTGTCACAACTTCATAAATGTATTAAAATAGAAAAGCTGAAATAAGTACGTACATTGCCTAAGTATTCATACCCTTAGAACTAGCTGAAGCACCTTTACAGTGTAAAGTGTTTCTGGTATGATGCACAAAGATTTGCACATCATTATTTGGCAATTATCTGCCATTCTTCACCTCACTTCATTCTCAAGCTCAGTCAGCTTGGATGGGGTCTGGCAGACATTTTCAGGTTTCTCCAGAAATGTTTGATTGGGTTCAAGCCCAGGCTCTGGCTGGGCCACTCAAGGACATTCACAGAGTTGTCTATAAGTCACTCTTGCTGTGTGGTTAGGGTCATTGTCCTGTTGGAAGGTGAACCTTCTGCCCAGTCCGAGGTTCTGAATGGTCTGGACTGGGTTTTTCATTAAGGCTATCTCAATATTTTGGTGCACTGAGCTTTTCTTCTACTCTGACAAGTCCCTCAGTTCCTGCCTTTGAAAAACAGCCCCACAGCACGAGGCTGCTACCACCACACTTTACTTTTGGGATGGTACTCTGCAGGTGACTCTTCAAACACAATGCTTGGAATTGAGGTTCATCAGACCACAGAATCTTGTTTCTCACAGTTTGTGGGTCCTTTAGGTGCTTTTTTGCACATTCCAAGTGTTTCCATCAGTTTTTACTGAGGAGAGGATTGAGTTTTGCCACACCACAAAAAAGCCTCGATCTGTGGAGTGTTGCAGTGATGTTTGACCTTCTGTAAGTTTCTCCCATCTGCATATATGGTCATGCAGCTCAACTAGAGTGACCATCAGCTTCTTGGTCACCACTCTAGCCAAGGCCCTTCTCCATCAATTACTCAGTTTGGCCAGGAGGCCAGCTCTAGAAAGAGGCACGGTTGTTTTAAACTGCTTCTGTTATGGGTAACGGAGACTACATGCTTCTGTGAACCTTCAATGCAGCAGATTTTTTTCTGAACTCTTCCCCAGATGTGT
The DNA here is from genome assembly GCA_033026305.1 of Cirrhinus molitorella. NCBI lineage: Eukaryota > Metazoa > Chordata > Actinopteri > Cypriniformes > Cyprinidae > Cirrhinus > Cirrhinus molitorella. The sequence continues at coordinate 33,201,444 of CM065120.1, forward strand.
GGCTTAATGCAATTCTGTCACTGAGCTCTACGGGCAGGTTTTTTTCTTTAACTCAGGGCTTGGTTTTTGCTCTGATATGCATTTTCAGCTGTTAGACATTTTATTAAGATGTGTGTGCCTCTCCAAATCATACCCATTCAACTGAATTTGCCACAGGTTAGCTCCACTCAAAGTCTAGTAACATCTGCAAGCAATATGAATGCTCCTGAGCTAAATTTCAACTGTCCTATTGCATAAGTATGAATATTTATGCAATGGATGTTTTTTTATTTTTAATAAATTTCCAGATGTTAAACACCTGTTTTGTACTTTGCCATTATAGTGTATGGAGTGTAAATTGATGCGGGGAAAAAAGTAATTTAAAGCAGTTTAACATAAGGCAGCAACATAACAAAATATGAAAAAAATAAAGCTTTAGACTTACAACTCCAATGAGATCTCCTCGTCCATACTCTCCAACCAGCTCCTTTTTTCCATTCGCTTTTCGGATGACAGAACGCAATCGTCCATTCAGCACAATATAGGTACAGTCAGACTGATCATCTTGCCTATGGACCACAACAAATTTAATGATATTAATTACCTGCATATTAACTGAACATGTTTAGTGAAAGAAATTAATACCTTTACTCAGAAAGGATGCATTTAATTGATGACTTTTACATTGTTACAAAAAATGCTGTTCTATTCATCAAAGAATTCTAACAAAAATGTCATGGTTTCCAGAAAAATGTTAAGTAGCGGTTTTATTAAGTAACTGTTTTCAACACTGATAAGCCAATCAGCATATTAGAATGATTTCTGAAGGATCATGTGACACTGAAGAGTGAAGTAGTGGCTACTGAAAATTCAGCTCTGCCATCACAAGAATAAATTACATTTTTAAATATATTTAAACAGATAATTGTTATTTTAAATGTATAAATAGTAATAATACTGCTATTTTAGCAATAAGTGACTTCTTTTGTAAATATTTAAAAAAAATTTACTGCAAAGCCAAAATTCTAAATGACAGTGTATTATATATATAACTATTTTTTAGTATATATATATATATATATATATATATATATATATATATATATATATATATATATATATATATATATATAAGACAGAGTTATGGTACCTGTACAGGGCCCGTCCAGCTTCAACAGCCATCCAGTCAATGGCAAAATCCATCTGCCGTACAAACGGGGACATGCGAATAGCCACGGTGTGAGCTGCACTGAGAACTACACTTGGCTGCTCACGCATGATCCTACAGGGGGCAGCACAAACACAGTCAATATGAATCTGGTATCTACTGATGTAGATTTGCACTGTTTTTTTGTGAGATCTGCAATAGCTATAGTGCCATCCAAAATGAAAGTTTGAGAGTCTGTGTGAAATCGGCTGCAGGACTGTATAGAAACACTCACTCATAAAAGTCCGATTTAGAGATCTTGAGGTAGGTACAGTCACGCTCAGCTTTGATGGTGAAGATGAGCGGCTCTCCTGTGAGTACAGCTAGCTGACCAACCATCTCACCCGGCTGGGTCACGAACAAACACACTGCTTCCTGCTTGTCAATCATCTTCTGATAGACATGAAGACAGCCAGACAGGACAAAATGCAGACTCACATCCTATAGAAAAAAGAGGAAGAAACAGTATTACAAACGGTTTGCTATTTAAATTGGGCTGAAGAAAAAAGGGAAAGGAGATTAGGCAGGATGAGCACCTGGTCTCCCTGTCTGGCTAACACAGATCCAGCTTTAGCATGATGAAACGTCACCCTCCCATTTAGCAGTGCAGGGTCCTGATGATGAAAGAGGGCATATGAGGAAAGAGTATCACTCCAGTTCAACATCAGAGAGACAGGTGTGACCGTTCGAAATCAGAGGAGAACTAAAGTATGTGTGAAACGGCTTCATTTTACTGGACAATGAACTACACCACACAAATACAAAAAAATACCTCAATCTTCATAAGTTTAAGAATCTCTTTCTGGGCCTCCTCGAACACTGTAGCATTAGGTCGTCCTTGAAATGGACAAAAAATATTCTCCATCCCTGACTCCTCCTCAGGATACAAATACACACTTGAAGGAACTTCATCCACCGTCACCTTCCTCTCTCGTTGCTCCTGTGTCACAGAAAACAAACATGATGTCTTCAGACCTAAAGGGTGAGAGCTTCAAACCTTTATGTGTGGGTCATATTTTAGTGTACAACTAAAAGTTTTTTTTGGTTTAATTCTTATTCTTAAAGGAATAGTTCACCCAAAAATGAACACTCTGTCATTAATTACTCATCCTCACGTTCCAAAATCTTCAGAACACAAATTAAGATATTTTTAACGAAATCCAAGAGCTTCTGACCCTGCATAGACAGCAGTGCAACTGACACGTTTAGGACCCAGAAGGGTAGTAAGGACATAGTTAAAATAGTCCATGTGGCATCAGTAGTTCAACCTTAATTTTATGAACTACAAGAATACTTGACTTTTTGTACAAAAAACAGACTTTTTGTGCACAAAGAATACTCTCGGATTTAATCCAAAATATCTTAATTTGTGTTCTAAAGATGAACAAAGGTCTTATGGATTTGTAACGACAATTTTCATTTTTGGGTGAACTATCCCTTTAATGATTATTGTCATTACTCTCATTACTGCAATTCAAAATATGTTAATATGTGAAATGTGTTAAAATGGGTGTAAAAAAAACTCACTCGTGTGAAAGCAGGTGGAATGGGTGCTCCATCCTCAGCAGACACAGAGATACGGCCTCTCTCGTAAGCCATGTCGAAATCTGAACGCAGACTCTTCTGAATTCCTGTACAACACACACGTAAGGTCAGCAATAACATTACAGCATGACACCAACATAGCATATTACATCATACATTTCTATACATGTATACATTGTTATATATACATATTGTTACTGCATACATTCTATAATATTATGTATATTGTAATTTATACATTCTATAATGTATGCTATCTTTCTAAAGTTTGGGGTCTGTATGAGTTCTATAGGTTTTTAAAAGTCAAATGCATTTATTTGATTTAAAAAACAGAAACGACAGTAATATTGTGAAATATTATTACAATTTAAAATGTATTTATTTCTTATCTCTAATATATTTGTGACCCTGGACCACAAAACCAGTCATAAGTAGCACAGGTATATTTGTAGCAATAGCCAAAAATACATTGTATGGGCCCAAATTATAACATTTTCTTTTATGCCAAATATCATTACGATATTAAGTAAAGACGATGTTCTATAAATATATTTTGTTAATTTACTGCTGTAAATTTATCAAAACTTAATTTTTGATTTGTAATATACATTGCTAAGAAATTCATTTGGACAACTTTAAAGGCAATTTTCTCAGTATTTTGATTTTTTTGCATCCTCAGATTCCAGACTTCTAAATAGTTGTATCGATGATGCAATAGATGATGCAATTTCAAAAAATTGACCTTTATGACTGGTTTTATGGTCCAGGGTCACATTTAGTAGTTTTTCTTGTGATCTCAAAGCTGCCATTACTCGAGTCTTCAGCGTCACATGATCCTTCAGAGACTTTTCATATTATCATCAATGTTGAAACAGTTGTGCAGCTTTTTGTGGAAACTGATTTTTTTTTTTAAGCCTTCAAACATTTGGATGGTTAGCGTAAATCCAGTCAAGACATGCACTTTACCCGCAATGTCGACAGGCATGGATATGGTCCTACTGAGGGTTGGTGTTACGCCACCATCCTTTCCGTGATCCCCACCTGCAGACAAGGTTCATCATCAAAGATCAACACTCACTGTTAAACAAAAATCTAAAGGCCAAACATCTCTCAACATAGAGGGATATACAGTTGAAGTCAAAAGTTTACATACACCTTGCAGAATCTGCAAAATGTTAATTATTTTACCATAATAAGAGGGATCATATCATATATGTTTTTTTTTATTTAGTACTGACCTGAATAAGATATTTCACATTTTACATAGTTCACAAGAGAAAATAATAGTTGAATTTATAAAAATGACCCCGTTCAAAAGTTTACATACACTTAATTCTTAATACTGTGTTGGTACCTGAATGATTCACAGCTTTTTTGTTTTGTTTAGTGATAGTTGTTCATGAGTTTGTCCTGAACAGGACAAACCTGCTGTTCTTCAGAAAAATCCTTCAGGTTCCACAAATTCTTTGGTCTTTAGCATTTTTGTGTATTTGAACAATAATTTGTACAATGACTCTATTATTTTGAGATTCATCTTTTCACACTGAGGACAACTGAGGGACTCATATGCAACCATTACAGAAGATTCAAAAATTCACTGATGCTCCAGAAGGAAAAACAATGCATTAAGGGATATAAACTTTTGAACAGAATAAATATGTGTGTCTTATTTTGCCTAATATCATATTTTTGTTCATTTAGAACAGCCCTTCAGAAGCTACAGAAGATACTTACATGTTTCCCAGAAGACAAAATAAGTGAAATTTACCCTGATCTTCAAATTCAAATAGTTTTCACCCCTTCGGCTCTTAATGCATTATGTTTTATTCTTAAGCATTTGAGCATTTTAACCTTCTGTTGGGTCATTTTTATAAATTCAACTATTATTTTCTCTTGTGGACTGTATGTAAATGTCCTTTATGTGAAATATCTTATTCAGGTCAGTTCTAAATAAAAAATAACATGCATTTTGAATGATCCCTCATATTTTGGTAAAATAATCAACATTTTGCAGATTCTGCAAGGTGTATGTAAACTTTTGACTTCAACTGTATAGTAAATAAGCAGATATAATGATATTATGCCTCACCAGTAGCATTTTGGACGGCAGCCTCACGATGTTTATCAGGAACAGTGAGACTGCCAAAGCGTTTGCTGTGTCGTACAGGACTGGAGCGTGTTGGATGAGGAGAGGCAGGAGAGGGACGAGCCTGCATGTCCTAAGGGAAGATTGACAGGAATAAAATATTTTAACCTTTAGAAAATTAATATCGTTTTTGTGTGCTAGCAACCAATCATAAGAAAGAAAGAAAGAAAGAAAGAGTGTGTGCATCGAGTGTTGATGTGTGTTCACTCACATGGCTGAAGAGCTCGTTGGTGAGCCCCAGGTAGTTGTGCAGGGCCAGAACAGTGACTCTCTGAAGACGGACCATGATGATCTGCAGAATAGACAGAAAACATATTCCCAATTATGTGGAGTGTCCTTATACACAATAATAGAATCTCTTGAGCAATGTGAAAGTTTCAGACCTGAACAACCCGCACAAGGCTCTCTGGGTATTTTTCAAAGATGGACAGAAAAGCATCGACAGGCAGTCTGAGGACAGTGGATACTTCTGCTGCTCTTGCAGAGACAGTTTTATATGGTCTCTGGTGGCCCTGAAATACACAAATGTTCAAACCACTTTCAGCTGTGAATTATGCATAATATCCAGAATATGTAATTTCCTGTGAGCATTTTCACAAAAACCTGGAAAAGTACAGAAATGAGAACATGGAAAAGAAGAAAAAGAAAGAAAATAAGAGGCAAAAAAGGTTGCGTAACATTTTATAAAATAATTCGATTTTCTATGCTGTTAAACAGCATGAGCACACAGAGAATGGAATTGTGGATGTGACTCACTGTGATAACGTCAAGGATGCTCAATAAACTATGAACACTGTCTCCAGGGTAAACCTCTTTGACCACTCCGTCCTTTCCATCCTTATGAGAAAGAGAAGAGTCTGGGGTTATTAAAACTAATACCGTTAAAAAAAATAAATAATAAAATAAATGTTGCTTCAAAAAAAATAAACACTAACTAAAAAATAATTAAATTAACACACTCACCAGTGCAGTAAGACACAATTCCAGCTTGCCATCCTGTACTACATATATACTGCTATCAGGCTGACCAGGTCTAAAGACATATTCGCCTTGTTGGAACTGCAGAAACACCATGTGCTTACACAGCTCCAGAAACAACGGCTTCTCAAAGTGACCCAACACACTGCAGGAGACACGCCAGACCAAATACATACATTACATATCGTATTTTGTGTCCATAACATCTTTAATTTCACTCGATCTGAATAATAGGAGCATACCGCACGTTCTTGAGCATGTAGAGCACCTCAGAAGGCAGGTGAGAATTGGCCACGTCAAACTCTGTGAGATCTGCCTCCAGCACTGACGGAGGAGGTTCCTTCATCTGCAGAGTGGGCACTTCCTTCTTAAAGCGCAGGATCCTGAAAAACAGACATGCTGTTGTACCTGATCATCTGAACCAATGATATTATGAAATAATGGTGAAACAGAAACTTACTTTTTGGCAATGTTCAGCATCTTCTGTTTCTTTTTGAGACGGGGCCTGGAGGAAGAAGTGGCGCCCACTAGTGAAGAGGTGGACTGAGACACTTTCCTCATAATCTTCCTCCCATAAAACAAGACTTTGTCTCTTTTACGAAAACGATACTTCGGGGCTTCCTGAGCCTCAAGTTCTGAGAGAAAAATAAACAGGTAAATGAATAAGAGTTTCTGCAAGTTTTTTGAAGGTAAATTTAAGACTTTTTAAAGGATTAGTTCACCAGAATATACATTTCCTGATTTTTTATGTCGTCCATGTCTTTCTTTCTTCAGTCGATAAGAAATTAAGGTTTTTAAGGAAACATTCCAGTATTTTTCTCCGTGTAGTGGACTTCAGTGGTGGCCATCGGTTTGAAGGTCCAAACTGCAGTTTCAATGCAGCTTCAAAGAGAAAAATCTTGGATTTGTTTCCTCGAAAACCTAATTTCTTTACGACTGAAGAACGAAAGACATGAACATCTTGGATGACATGAGGTTGAGTAAATTCAGGAAATTTTTATTCAGGAAGTGAACAATACATCTATTTGGTCTCTAAATGGTATTAGCAGTTGATCTTGATCACTTGATCATTTTACAGAGCATAGAAAAAAGTAATGCAAGAAACATTAATTTCACAAAGGAGTTTTTGAGAACTAACTGCGGAGCTGCATCCTGCGCAGGACAAAAAATATGAGGACAGCGATGAGAACGATGGCGACTCCAGCGCCGATTAAGATTCCCACCACCTGTAAAGAAACAAAAAGAAAGAAATCAAATTTGTATCAGTTTCTTTCAGTGTGAGAGAAATGTGTATAAGTAACAGTAATTTTAATTAATGGCAACATTAATTATTATTATTATTATTTAAACTAAAACAAATAACCACATTTGAATCTGGAGAATTAAAGTTAATTTAATATATACACTCTAATTCAAAAGTTGGGATATGAGATTTAAAAAAAAAAAATTCAGCAAGGATAAATTACATTGATCAAAAGGGACCGTAAATTATCATTTTGGTGGATTTTTTTTTAAGACTTATGATTCAGCTTTGCATCACAGGGATAAATTAAATTTTACAATATATTAAAATTGACAACAGTTATTTTAAACTTGAAATTGTATACAAATTTTGAAATGTATTTAGAAAACAACTTGGTTTCCTTATTTGTGGCTTTCCCTCACTTGGGCGTGGTTCCAGTGCTGACAGCTGACACCCCCAGCATTTGAGAGCAAAGATTTTGATAACATATTTTATTTACTTGGTGTATTTTTATCATTCAAATTTGGCTGGGTGGTTAATAACACATTTTTTGGAGCGTGATAAACTCAAAACACATATTAAATATTGCTTTACACAGACTTTAACTATTTGCATAATTCCGCAAAGGCTATGATTCAGTGCAACAGTGATAAATGAGTGTTTACTGACCATGCTTGTCTGCAGCTGATCCTCCACTAAACTCTTGATGTTACCAAATCTGTCCTGCTGCAAAAAACACAGGATGTTACAGACAGCTGTTTATAAGAACACAACGCTGGGGTTAAAAATAAAAACTAGCTAGGAAAAAAGACTAGCTATAGATCTGGCTCATGATTTCAGACATAATGAAAAGGTGAAGGACAGGAAGAGAAATATGCAAAAGATAAACACATTTGTTAGTGGAACAACCATTTTTTTCTGTCCCAAAATAAAGAAAACACTTTCTCTCCCCTTCTTCCGTCATTCCTTCAAGCATTCCCTCTCTCTCTCCTACTCACTCATTCCTTCCTTCTGTCTTTCTCAGCTCATTTATTTTTCAATGAAGCATTGTTAACAAGGCTCATAGTGTTTCTAAAGTGAACAGCAGAACTGTAGCTACTACAGTACCTTAGTGTGCTAAGTGGAGAATCAGTTATAAATCTTAAACAATAACGAGAGTAAACAATAACAAGTGTTCGATATATGTTCGATATAATGTTTATACGGCAAAGGCGGAAAAAAAGAGTGCTAGTCAAAGTGCGCCACTCGGACCGTTTATCCGCTCACATCAAAGTTCAAACGGCAGCACTTAATTTTGATATTTAAAAAATATATATATACACTATTATAATGTAGCTTCTCAAGTAAATCTCAATTTAAGAATGTTTACATATTTGTACTATAAATAATCAATTTTTTTTCTTTTCTTTTTCTAGTTATAGCTTTTTTACTTACTAACAAAAGAATGTTCATCAAGCATTTGTCAGTTTTGTTTTTTAAAATAGAGATTGTGAGGCCAAAATATAATGACAGAAAACTAAACTCAATCGTCTCACTGAATATATTTTCTAAACACTTATGTATTTCTTGCCAGTAGGTTTGGACTTTGGGACACTCCCAGAATATATGGGTATAGTTGGCTTTATTAGAGCCGCACAATCTCCAGCAGTCCGCATTTTTGTTTAAATATCCACTCTGTTCAGGAGTGAGGAAAATCTTGTAATATTTTTCCAACCAAATTCTCTCCATACTGAAGATACTGTTGAATTCCATTGTGATTTAAAGATATTTTTCCAATTTTTTACAGAAATTTCAATTTTGTTTTTTTCTACTCTATTATCTTGTAGACTTTTATATAATTTTGTAATTGTTCTGGTCATATGATACTATTATTTCTTTTGTCATTGTATTCCCTAATAATGCTTTTAATTTTATGTTTTATTTGTAGATACCTATGAAAATCCTGATTACCTAACAATAACTCACTTTTAAGTGTCTCAAAGGCCTTGTTTAGTCCAGGTTTTGAAACTGGTATCTGTATTCTTTGGGGCAAATGTTGAATCATACACAGGCCATTTTAATATCAAGACCAATTCTGTCAAATTGTTTTTTTGTATTATATCTTGCCAAAGTTTTAGTAAATTTACTTGTCCACGGATTAGATTCTTTTCCACAGGTTCCGATCAAATTATCATCTGTCATTATAGCTTGTATTGGAGGTCATTGCTTTGTAATTGTAATTGTAATGATTTTATTTTTTGATAAGAATTTTTCAAATTAACTTAGTGTGCATTGTATCTGACTGCAATGTTCTTGGAAATGAAGAAGTATTTAAAAACAGAAGTGGTGGGTTTTTTCATCAGTGTCTCTGGTGGAAACCACAAAAGCGTGTGAATGTTAACATCCTCTGACTTTATCACGACATAATAAATTATAAATTCAGAGTGTATTTCGACTCTCATTCTAATGTTACTTACATTTGTATTACAGGAGTATCTGCCCATTATCTTAAAGGTGCACCAAATATTTGGAAGGTTACAGAGATAAAGTAGTGTGATTTCAACATGTCAGAGACCCAACGCATGTGCAATACTTGTAGCCTTTTATAGGCCACTTAATTTTAAGTGGATATAGTTTATTTTAATCATATTTTCCGAAATCACTTTTAACTTCTTAAAAAAATAAAACCTGAACTTTTATCCAAACATCTTAATGCACTTTTATCAAACTTTAATATATTTATAGCCTGAAAAAAGCAGGGACAGTCCAACATTCACATGCCATGAGCAAATACACCCTCACGATTTGTAATCTTTGGACCGAGATATGAATTTGTGCAATTCTGCATGACTATTCCCAAGGCATCTATTTGCATCTTCTTACTTTGCATCTTATCTTCAAACTCTTACTTTGCCCATCATGACAGAGCAAAAAACAGACTTCACACCAACAAACCTTTCTAAACAAGTCACATGACCAGATTAGCTGCAGACAATCTGCCCTAGCTGGTCTGAACACAGCTGTCAATGACCTACACAAAGAAGATTCGTAAAAGAAGGCGGTAAAACAAAAGTGAACAACTGCTGATATTGACAAATGAACAGATTGGTAAAAGCGGGGGTGGGGTTTCTGAAAGAATGTAAATGAGGTGCAAGGTGCATGATGGGAAAGCAGTGCAGCTGCTTATCTGTGTGTGTGGATAAAGACATTCAGCAAAGAGTTCAAAACTGCAGGGAATTTCACACTATACTTATCTATGGGTTAATGTCTTTTTAACTTAGGACTAAGAAATGCCTAGAAAAATATCCATGCACTTAGTAGACAACTGATTTACAGTGACTTTTCTAACTGTTATCAAAGCAGCCAGCTTGCTTGTTGTGTGCTGTGTGAATATCCAAACAACATTACCAGGGGTTTACAAAGGTAAATTGGGCCAGAGTGCAATTAGGACTTAAAACTAGGTGCTCACATTTAAACGTGAAAACTTAGAGATTGGTCAGGTTTGTGTATGTGTATGTAAGGTAAAGCATTAGGGCTGTGCTGCTCACCTGTAAAGGTTCTGGGGACTCTGGGCCCGATGTGCTCTGTCCCATTCTACCTTAACGCATAGCTGGGCCATCAACAACAGCCACTGCAACACACAGCAAGACAACAGGCTTCATGCAACATGCACAGATCAGCATTGCACACACGTTCATAAGAATCAGTTTAAGTCCATGCACAATATAGGGATCAGCTGAATACATTTTATAATAAAAATAAAAACGTACTAGACTGAACAATACAGCTTTTCAGCCAGGCTAAACTACACAATGTACTGTAGTAATAGCTACAGCATAGCGCAGTTTGTTTAATTGAAAATTAACGAGGGCTAGTGACAAAAATGGCACCAAAATGAAAAAAAAAGCCCCATAAATTCAAGACAATGGGGAAAGAAATACCCCTGCACAATTAAACAATTTATTACGTCAGTCAAGATTAAAGTGAAATGTGAAAATGAAAAGTGTCAATTCACGGAATTACATTTACAGTGCCTATAGAAAATCATCATACTTTGTGAAAATCTGTTGTCCCATTACACCCTGGAAAATAAAATAAATTAAAATCCAACGTTTTTGAGCTGCATGTACACTAGGGCTGGGCTTAAAAATCTTTTCCTGTATTTAAAACAAGATCTGATTAATGTGAATCTTATCATTGGTCTTCTCCACTAGATGTCACCCTCTTCTTTAGCTATATGTGTGATTTGCAATGCTCAGGTGAAATGCTATAGTAATACTACAAATCTGCTGAAGCATTTGACATCATGCGTAAAAGGCGCCATGTTTTCCGCAATGAATAAATGAATGTCGGATGGGGCGACGCACTGTTTCGTTTACTACACATAATAAAGCGCCGATGACATTTGCTGTGTTTTCAGCTTCTGCCGTCTCTCTATATGATGATATGAACACTCAATATCATCTCCAGCTGCTCTGAGAGTCACTTCATTAGGATTTTACACATTCACAGCAGCTGCAAGTTCTTCACGGCAACTCGTCAAAATAAAAGTTTAATTTAACGTTGAACTACATCAGAAATATATTACTATTTAGTGTATGTAACAGCAATGCTACTACTACTAATAAATATTAATAAATCTTAATTTTTAAATAAATAATCACATTTGTTTTCTTTTTATTTTTTACAGTAAACCTCTATTGTGCAGCACTTTGTTTGCCAAAAGGTAAAAGGCTTTAATTTTCATTTGATCAGGATAAATTAAATTAATGTTTTATGCCTTCATCTGATTACCAGAAAAATTAACATGTACATTTTATAGGGCCCTATTATTGTTTTAAGAATGGACCCTATACAAAAAAAAAAAGAAAAGAATAGCTGTGGCTCTTAATTTCTGATGTTAACTGTTCATTTTTTAGAAATAACAATAGTATTTGTATTAAAACTGTATTCACTGAATGTAATTAAAAAAAAAATCAAAAATCGAATCGAATCGAGAGCTTGCGAACCAAAATCTGAATCAAAATCAAAAATTCTAGAGGATTGTTAAAAATTAATCAGTGAAATGCCAGGTTTGGTACAGTGATCAGCCCCTTAGAGTATAAACTTCCTCAGGCGTAAGCACTCTAGTTCCAGATTAAACACCAGGCTAATTACCCCACCTGACATCAATAGTAGTGGTGTTGATTACTTCAGAATAAAATGAGCTGTTTCTTGAAGATTCCACTGTTAGTAGTGCATGGTACGGCAAAGAATTTACCATGGTTGGGAAAGTGCTTTCAAAAGACAAGTTAGGAGAAGGCTACAAAAGCATTTGAAATGCTTGAGTACTGTTCAGAGCATCATTAAAAAGTGGAAAGCGTATGGCACCACCAGTACATTGCCTAGAGTTGATGACAGAGCCAGGAGGACATTGATAAAAGAAGCTACCAGGAGGCCAAAGGCAACCTTAAAGGACTTACAAGGATTTATGGCTGGGTCTGGTCAGTTTGTGCATGTGACAACTATCTCCCAAGCTTTACACAAAGCTGGCCTGTATGGCAGAGTGGCATGACTGGCATTCAGTCTCATTTAGAAGAGTCTGATACCTTCTGGTAAAAGGTGCCATAGACTGATGAGACCAAAATGGACCTTTTTAGACTGAACTCCAAGTGCTTGGTGAAAAGCAAACACAGCACACCACCCAAAACAACATTATGTTGTGGGGGTGTTTCTCTTCAGCTGGGATTGGGTGATTTGTTAGAATTGAAGGGAAAATGGATGCTGCCAAGTACATCCAAATTCTTGAGGAAAACCTGCGTCCCTGTGTTAGACAGTTGAAGATGGGCAAGTCATTCAACTTCCAACACAACAATGACCCTAAACATACTGCCAAAACAAGAACGGAATGGCTTAAGGATAAGAAGGTGAATGTCCTTGAGTGGTCAAGTCAGAGCCCTGACTTAAATCCAGTCGAAATCTGTGGATAGATTTGAAGAGAGCAGTCCATTGCCACTCGCCACAGAATTAGACTGAACTTGATCAATTCTTATTATAATACTCACTTCACTTTCAGCATTCATTCTCTTAATGTGTACCAACCAAACACACAAACAAGTACAGCCAGTATTTAAAACATTTGCTGTCAGAAATGATTCATTGCGTTGGCAGCAAACAGAGAATATGTAAATACTGTTTTCATACTAGTAATGTCAATGTAAACAGTGTTTAAAAACAGGTCAGAATCAGCAGAGGAAACCATCCAATCACAACCCCTCCCCAAACTGATGTCATCATCCCTGACAGACTCCCAATAAAACACACATACGGCTGTACAGCGTGAGTGATTTTCATTCTTATCTTCCCACATAACTTCATTGTTCCTTTCACATCAGTGTTGCACGAGCAGACTGCATGTACACTGAACCACACACACACTGATTTTGCTGACATGTGCAGCAAACAATACAAGCCCTTCACGTTCAGCACATAAAACGTTATAGTGAGAGCCCAGCATCCAACAAAAACACATTCTCCTACATCTCCCATCTACACCTAACAAACTGAGCATAAGTCCATCTAAAACCTTTCAGTGATGACATCACAGTATCTAGAGGCCAACAACTGCAAACATTGGGGGTGGAGAGAGGATTAGATTACTGAGATCACAGCAAACATAAAGAGATTCATCCACATCTCAATCTGAGTGTGTAAAAAAAGCACTGGATAAGCCAACTATGAGATTTACTGTTTATATAGATGAAAGAGATGTAGCGAGGGATTGTATCACATTCAGATTGATTATACGCAGAGATAGCATTGAAAAACTCTGACATTCAGTAACACGCTATAGAATAACAAGAGAGGGAATGGAAACCACAGGGTAATAATGACAGGGGGGCGAGAAAGAAAAGCTGAAATGCCAGTATTCGTTACTCACTAATGGGCACCTTCTAATAGCCATTGTCCTCAGTTAACAATGCTCTTACTATGCACTCTTAAGCCTGAGAGAACAAGAAAAGATGGCCACACACTTACAGACACAGTTTTGTTTTAAAGCCCCCAACTGACCAATACAACACTCCATGATTCAATAAAAACCTTAACAATATTCCACGTTCTAAACAAACTGTGAACATCTTTGATTTCAAATTTTATGCATATAGATGTTACTGTGCGACAGAGACACTCATGCATAAACTTAAGTGTGACTTTGATGAAAACAACTGCTGGCTGTTTCAAAAAAAAATTACAAAACAGTGCCTTTGTTTTCTTTTTAATAAATGGTCAGTGAAAGGAGGTGCTTAAAGATATAGTTCACCCAAAAATGAAAACTGTCATCATTTATTCACCCTGAACTGAAGATATTTTGAAGAATGTTGGAAATAGGCATGTAACGGTTTTGTCAATGCTGTGGTATCGCGATAGTAAAACTCTATATCATTGTGGTCACATGACAGTATGAAACAATAGGTCTTCCAGTGAACTTGTTTATTGCATATGCAGTGATTTTACCGCACAATGGCCACCAGTAATGTTTTACTTCCACATTTGTGTAATTCCCAACATTTTAATGGGCAGATAATTACAGCATTTCACTAGATTTGTGGTGAGATGCGTTTTTGTACACCTGTTTTCACTGAAGCTTGTGTTTTACATCAAAATAAGAGCTCTACTGCTGTTTCCGTCAAAAAAAAAGCTTAAAGGTCCAGTATAAATTGCAGACACAGGGTTTAAATGGGTAATGTAACTGCAGTAAAAACTCAAAATATCTCGATGAAGTGTAGAAATGAGGAAAGAACTATTGTAATTTCCCTCTTGTAGTGACCTATGAAATATTGATTTTCATTTATTTTACAGTGCAATTGTTTTATAATATATGGCTATGACTGATATAGAAATAACAATCATATGACAGTTTTGTTGTTATTATTATTATATTCTAATTTGTTTGGCTTCCTCTTTCCTACTGATTTTTTAAAACTTAGGTTTTGTTAGTTAAGAACATGGGTTGGAGCTCTTATCTTAATTTTGAACTCTCACCGTGCATTTGATAGAATTTATTATAAATTCTTAAACTTTAAAATTTACTTTTTTTTTTTTCTTTTTCTTTTTTTTTTTTTTAAATATGGCAATAATATCACATTGTGAGATTTTGATATAATTACATCCCTAAAATTTTGACTTT
The DNA here is from genome assembly GCA_033026305.1 of Cirrhinus molitorella. Lineage (NCBI taxonomy): Eukaryota > Metazoa > Chordata > Actinopteri > Cypriniformes > Cyprinidae > Cirrhinus > Cirrhinus molitorella. Next base: position 33,216,688 of record CM065120.1, read on the forward strand.
GGTGTCTGTAAAAAAAAAATATTTTGGTGCATCATTAATTTTTATAAGCTAAAATATGGAAAAAGCCTAAACATAGTTTATAAACATTTTTCTAGCCATAAAAAAAAAAAAATCTAATCGAATGTATCAAATAAATAAATGATAACCCAAATGATTCTGTTTACATTAGCATTGGCTAACATGGTTGAATGGCTGACCTAACAAAAAAAGGTTGTTCTGTCCTTAAAAATGGGACTCTTGTTGTTGTTATTCAAATGAGCTAGTCTAAATACATTTTTACGACAATTAATTAAACTTCAGTTCAGCCTATCATAGCAAAATTGTAACATTGTATGATTTTAATAAACAGATACAGTTGAGAAGGTCAAGCTCTCTACGGTTTTGACGGATGATACAGACATTTAAAGATGTAAATCTTTAAAGATGTCATCTTTAAAGGTGTCTTTAAAAATGTAAATTCTGTCATTAATCACTCACCCTCACGTCATTCCAAAACCCGTAAGACCTTTGTTCATCTTTAGAATACAAATTAAGATATTTCTAATGAAATCTAAGAGCTTTCTGACCAAGCATAGACAGCAAAGCAGCTGACACATTCAAGGCAAAGTACGGTAACAAAAACACTGACAAAATAGCTACTGGAATACTAAAACCCCCCAAAATATCGCCTTTATTCGACAATTCTTCTCCCCATTATTGAGAGTACCACAATGTATGCGCATGCTTTCCTCTGCTCGTAAACAAGACGCAGTTCTTCTTTGTCAGCAGCACCACACACATACGTCGTAGTTAACTTGTGAAGGTCTTACAGGTTTGGTTTGGAGTAATTGATGACAAAATTTTCATTTTTGGGTGAGCTATCCCTTTAAGACCAGCTACTTTTCATGCTGCAGTAACAACACTGTGTCTAACTTATCTAATAGTAAATGGACAGCTAATGGAATTAGCACCTCTGCTCAGCAATGGGACACTAAATTGTACCCTATTCATTAAAAGTAAGTTACCCACTTGTCCAGCATACAGATATTTTGTATTTTCCACTGCCCAAAGACTAGGACATGCTGTAGGCCACATGCTGCTGTGGCTTATACCCGAGAAACCAGAATCCATGAAACATCAATATGCTCATCATCACCATGTCATATGAAACGCAAAACACGTCATCAGTTGGTGGAGTAATGAAAGAGCATCACATGGATGTCTCAGCTGATCATGGGCTCAAACATGTCAGCAAACAAGCCCTGGATGAAAGCTAAGGCAAAAACTGATCGCATATCTGTCTGTTATTGAAAGTTACGACTCAGCCGTAAGGTCTTGATGTTTTCTCTCTGCATTCAGGGCTGTAAAGTAATCCGGCAAGCGGGCTGCTGTTGGCGGTGATGCTGTGCGGTGACCTCGGCAGATCAACACAACGCATCTGCGACCTCGACCGGGAAAATGTCACGGTACACACACTGTAAACTAAATACTAAATACATACTGTTCTCTTACAAAATCCTGATAACCAGTAAATCGTACATAATGTTTAGTTGAAAACCATACCTGAAAGAGACAGTCCGTCCTGATCTGTCATGCAACGGTCATACCGGAAACATCCGCTCAGAGCCTTGCCGAAGACTCCGCCCAGTTGGTGCAACAACCAATCAAGGATGACAACCCGACCAATCAGATTTCAGAAAACTGACTTTTACTGATTCCCTCCCCCACTGTTATTTACAAAACGTGTTTAGTGTTTAGCTTAGCTCTGACATAAAATCATGATTTATGTTTTATGATTTTCTTCGCAGAAACGCCTGAAAAAAAAAAAAAAATTCTTAGTCTATTTGCTGCTTTTTAGACAGCAAACCATACAATACCAGTCAACACCTTTTGATGAAGATATTTAATGTTTTTTTAAAGAATTATCTTCTGCTCACCAAGCCTGAATCTATTTTATCCAAAATACAGTAAAAGCAGTACTATTGTGAAATATTTTACTATTTAAAATGACTGTTTTCTACTTGAATATATTTTAAAATGTTATTCCTGTGATCAAAGCTACATTTTCTGCATCATTACTCCAGTCATCAATGTCACATGATCCTTCAGAAATCATAATATGCCGATTTGTCAGCTTTGAAATCACAGGAATAAATTACGTTTTAAAATATATTTATTTTAAAATGTATATACCTTTGATCTAATAATGCAGCCTTGGTAACCAGAAGAGACTTCTATTTAAAAAAAAAAATAAATAAATAAATATCTTACTGTTCAAAAACTTTTGACTGGTAGTGTACCATATGACTTACTGAGTCTTGTTTTTACTTAATATAATTAACTAATAACTTGTGGTTGTAATATTTCAACATATACACCATAACAAGTAACAAGGTCAAAGTCGCTATTCAGTAACCATCCGACATTTAAGCAAGCTTAAGCAAAGTGAAATCTAAATTTGAGGTAATTATCACTAACTCTGATCTATGCCAGGAACTGATCATAGATAAGACTAAGAGCAGTTTGTTTAAAAGAAAATCAAATTCTCTGAATAAGTCAGATATTAAAGAGGACACGGGTAAGCTAAACAGTTAATTGATCAACATGCACAACATTTGCCAAAATGCTTTCATGCTGATTGAATTGAGTAATTTCCTGATCTCATTATGAATCTTAATCATTAACTACTTGGAGAGAAGTAACATGGATCTTGCAGTGATCACATTACAGCCGTCAAACTAATTAGGAATTATCTAGCACAACCTAGTGGTAATCTTTATATATACAGACTGCTCACAGACAGACACCACTGATGAAAAGTGACCATGGACTACAAAACCAGTCATAAGGGTCAGGTTTTTTTTTCAACGGAAAGCTGAAAAAAATAAGATTTCCATTGATGTATGGTTTCTTAAGATATGACTATACTTGTTCGAAATATAACTATTTAAAAATCTGGAATCTGAGGGTGCAAAAAAAAATATATAATTTTTGATATATTTACAGTAGGAAATTTACTAAATATCTTAATGGAACATTATATACTTGATATCTTAATGGTTTTTGGCATAAAAGAAAAATCCATCATTTTGACCCATACAATGTATTTTGGCAATTGCTACAAATATACCCGTGCTAAGACTGGTTTTGTGGTCCAGTCCAGGGTCACAAATGTTATCTTTGCTCAAGCTTAAAGCCTTTTTTGTGATTCTTATAATAACGATATTTAATGTAATTTAAATGTGAACACCACAGACCTCCGAAATTAGAAATCGCATTTACTTATTCGATTCGAGCAGGCTTTTTTCCCCTATTTTTGAGGTAAAGTGACACACACACACACACACACACACACACACACACACACACAAGCACAAATTTGACAAACAAGTTTGAACAACAATGAAAAACAAGACGTCAAACGCCTGCTTCTAGAACATAGTATCACCAGGGATGGATTACGGACCGGGCCAATGGGGCCTGTGCCCAGGGGCCCTTGACTACCAGGAGCCCGGGGGGGTCCTGAGCCTCAAGGTTGCGCCATCCAGTTTGCTACAGAAAACCCAACAACGAAGAAAACCAACCTATACAACAAGGATATTCATCTATGAGGCCTCCCTGGCACTCATGTTATAAGGCCCTGTGAATGAATCCCTACAAACCTCTTATAGAACCATTGTTCCATTCAGTTTCAAATCATATTCATTTGAACCAATATTTGAGTTCTTTCTTTGTGTGAAGGGTATATGAAAAAGTACTATTTAGCAGAATGCTAAAGAGATTTGTTGCCAAGTATTTTTGAACACACAGGGTTTTTTGTTTTTTTTGGTTGAGAGAAGTTTCCAGTTCACATATTAGATGGTGTTTGTATGTACAAATTTGCATGTGTACATAAAATTATTATAACTGTCCATCTTCTCTAAGTTGAAGTTACAAATCATGCATGCCTGAAAGAAAGAAAGAAAGAAAGAAAGAAAGTCTTGTCCGACAGTTTCTCGGAATTACCGGCCCAAGTCCAACTGGAGCCCGTGTCTTTTTTCTCTCTCTCTTCCCCAGTTACACAGTTGCAGCCATTAAAATAGCTCAGTTGTGTTTGTAATAGCAAAGTAATTATATAAGTTAATTTAGAAATGTGTTTGGAACATTTTTAGTTTGTTAAATTCAAGTATTTGTTTTTAAAATAACAACCAAGCGGCTAGAAGACTAGAGCAGCTAGAGTTGATCACAGCCTATGTTCGATCAATTTCACCTTCTCAAATCATCAGGACTTGCCAAAAATAAAATCTTCAAGCATATCACAATGTTTAAACGTTTAACCTAGATATAGGTGCGCTATTAGGCACATATCCAATCATTTGTGCGAAGAGAGGAGCCAATGCGTGCTTTGCAGCACATGGAGGCGCCAGCGCAATGTGAAAACAATTTAAAATATACACCGTAATTTTTGCTCATAAAGGTAAGAGTAATATATCATCCAGGCCGGTAAAGGGTCTACTTTTATTTGTGCGCACTCACAATATCAACAAAAAGATGCATTTCCCTCTAAAGGCACGTCTGAATGCTGTGTCAGGTTCGGCAACTTCATCACTGACTCAGAAAACACTAGTTTATTAATAGTTAAAATAGACAAAAATAGTCAAATATCTCCTTACTATTTCCTCCCGACACATTCATGATAATTACTTTTAATGGGGCTTTGTGGCAAGCTTTAGCCAATTGCATGGGCTTGAACACAGAACGCTTTCGGCAGCGCTCGGTGCTGCACCACCACAGCAGAATGAATGTGGCAGAAAAACTGTATTTTTATTTTATTATTTATTTATTTATTTATTTATTTTTTGTTATAGAGTATGTGATGTCACGTGGCGGCAGTCGACTACTGCAGCAGTTGTCATTGCGACCGCCACAGCTATATTTCCAGTAGGTGCGATGCTAAGGGAAAGAACAGGAAAAATGGTGGGGGGGGGGGGGGGGGCCCTTTGAGGTAACTGGCCCCGGGGCCTTTTGAAGTTATAATCCACCCCTGAGTATCACTATTTAATTTTAAAGACCCAAGGAAACTTATTTGTGATTTTATGTCGTCTTGACATTTTTTTAACTTAAAATTTCATAGATTTAATATTCGACTCAAGTTTGCGTCGTGTAGGACTTTTATTATGCTTTGACAGGAAACGGAATCCTGTCGGTCCGGTTGTCAACGTTAGTGTTCCTCTGCTGCATGTGTGGGAAAAAACAGTGCATACACTTTCCAGATCGTTATTTCATGGGAATTATTGTCCAAACATTTTCCTTACACACCGCGGAAATTAATCATCTGTGGTGTACTTTTCAAGAGTTTAAAAGTCAGCGATGATGATTTTGAGACTGTCAAACAGGACTAGCGTCCTCTCTGGGTCAGGTCGCCTCAAAAGCACTTTGTCAAACTTCTTCGATGAGATGGGAAAACCTGGCATTATCCTAAAATCTGCGTCAACCGGGATATTTGAGAACCTGGCCTTAGAAGACTGGATTCACGATCACGTTGAACTGCAAAACCGAAGCTTGCTGTTATTATGGAGAAATTCACCCGTGGTTGTTATAGGAAGACATCAAAACCCTTGGCAGGAGTGTAACCTGCCCTTGATGAGACGCTTGGGGATCCCACTAGCTAGACGTCGCAGTGGAGGTGGGACGGTTTTTCACGATTTTGGAAACATCAACATGACCTTCTTCACCTCCAAGAAGAAATACGACCGTCACAGAAATCTCAAAGTCGTAACTAGTGCGCTAAAATCACTGAGACCCGATTTAGATGTCGCAGCAACAGACAGATTTGATATTTTGTTAAACGGTCATTATAAGATTTCAGGCACTGCTGCGAAATTAGGCAGGACCTCTGCTTATCATCACTGTACGTTATTGTGTTCTGTTGACCGTTCAGTATTGTCCTCAGTCTTGAAGAGTAACACTTCTGAAGTTATCACAAGCAATGCTACTCCAAGTGTTCCTTCCCCTGTCAAGAACCTTTTAGATGTGGATCCCACTCTTGATTCTAGCACTATCATGGATGCTATTGCTTCCCAGTACAGTAATGAATTTGGTTTTGATGGTCCAGTCATTACAGTGGATCCCACTCATGAAGCTCTCATGCCTGGGATTCATAAGATGGCGCAGGATTTACAGACGTGGGAGTGGATTTATGGCAGAACTCCAAAATTTAGTGTTTGCACGTCTTTAGTGGTGGATGATGTGACTGTTAAGCTTGATATGGACATCAAAAATGGTACTGTAGAACGATGTGTGTTGGAAATCCCAGAAGACTGGCTTCCTCCAGAGATGGTGAATGAGTTTACATCAACTCTGAATGGCAGCAAATACTGTCCGAATGAAACTGTGGTGCTGGTGGCAGCGTTCATGAGAACTCGTTCAATGACAGCGGATGTTGCTGAGAAGATTCATAGATTGTGTGATGGTGTGGTTTCAGTAATGTGAATAAAAATGAAATCAGGGATGAAAACTTTGTGATACTTGCTTCACTTTAAGGTGGTCTCCTGCACAGTCACACTTTACCAACAAATACAGAAAACACAAATGATGCTACTAATTCTGTGATAAAACCGGTGAAATACATTTTAAGCATTGGGCAGAGATTGTATTAATGCAGATGTAATTCATATATAATTAAAAATTTAAACCATTGCTTAAAATATATGAATTGCAAATATTGCTCAAAATTGAGCAATACTTACATTAATAGCAATACTTGAATTTAATATGAATTCAAAAAATAAAATAAATGTGTATATATATATATATATATATATATATATATATATATGTGTGTGTGTGTGTGTGTGTATATATATATATAGATATAGATAGATATAGATATTATATTTCACACACACACACACACACACACACACATATATATATATATGTATATTTATATGTTAATAATGTATTATAATATAAAATATAAAAAATATAAAAATACATCACCACTCAAAAGTTTGGGATCAGTAGGAATTGTAATGTTTTTAAAGAAGTCTCTTATGCTCAAGACATTTTTTTAATCAAAAAACAGTAATTTTGCAAAATGCTAAAACTATGTCTTTTATTTTAATATACTTTAAAATATAATTTATTCCTGTGATGCAAAGCTGAATTTCATCAGCTGTTTCTCCAGTCTTAAGTGTCACATGATCCTTCAGAAATCATTCTAATATGCTGATTTATTAGTAGTATTATAAATGTTGGAAACAGTTGTGCTGCCAAATATATATTTTTTGGAACCTTCGATACTTTTTTCAGGATTCTTTGATGAATAAAGTTAAAAAGAACAGCATTTATTCGAAATGAAAAATCTTTTCTAATTTCTTTCACAAAAAAAAAGAAAGAAAGAAAAATTGACTGACCCAAACTTCTGAACGGTAGTGTAAATTGTTAGAAAACATTTCTATTTTAAATAAATGCTGTTCTTTTAAACCTTTTATTGATCAAAGAATCCTGAAAAATAGTATCACAGGTTCCAAAAAAAAAAAAAAAATTAAGTAGCACTATTGTTTTCAACATAGATAATAAATCAACATATTAAAATGATTTCTGAAGGATAATGTGACATAATATAAATGATATGCTAAACGTTAAAAGGTATATAAATATATATAATATGAAGTGCCCGTGTGCAAAATGATTTAAAATATGTAAAAAAAAAAAAAAATAGATGGGGTTGTCATGTATTTTAGCTGGTATCGTGTGCCATGCGCAGCTCTCTTGACGGGCTTTTACTGACAAAAAAAGCGAAGTTTAACCCGGACTAGTATGTTATATGGATGGCCTATAATTTAATATTTGTAAAAACATATTTTTCTTTGTCGTTTGTCCGTTTAATTAAAAAAATTGCACAAGAACGACATTATATTCCAGTCAAAAATCCCGAAACTGCATCTTTTGTCTTTATATGTAACTGTATAGACTATCCACGTGCGCCACAGATCTGTGCTGAGGCCGCGGTGCACTATTACTTATATTGTCAAGTGCGCATGCGCAATACGAGCACGACTAACTTGAAGCGCTAACACTGACTAAACTGCACCGCAACGAGGAGGTTACAGCCATAGAGACATAATGGGAAAGAAACAGAAAAATAAGGGAGATGACGGGTAAGTTAGGACACGGGCGAATGCGTAACACGGACACTGGTAACAGCAGAACGAACGTACTGTTTATATTCTTGACAGGTTCATGTTTGAGGAGACACTGTTAGCCACCTGGCTAGCTTCTGATGGACATGAGTTCATGTGCCGCTGTAGCTAGGCCTGTCTTCCTCATTACGATACTGACCGCTTAAATAAAGGAATATCATGTGGAGGCCACGGACATTTAATGATGACCAGTCAGCTCGGTGTCTAGAAGTGCAATTTGCCGTGAGCATTGCGTATTTGTCACGTTTGTGGCTTCAAAATGAGAAACGAGCAGGTCTTGCCAGTCCCCCTGAGTCGAGATCCACCAGCTGTGAGTGTTAGATTAGTTGCACTTCACATCTGCTGTCATATCACCACAGAAAACCCTAGTATTTAAAGCCAGTGGTCTGTGTATTACATGCGGTATCTGATTTCTCGCCTGGCAGTGCAACCTCATCCGTTTCCATTGTGCTGCCCAGCGCATTGTCTTCAGTAAAACGCTCTTCTGTGGGATGCCATCGACCTTTGGTAATGCAGAAACGGTTACAGTAAGAAATCACAACTTGTGAGAATGGTAAAATTCTCCCAGGACGAGATGAGTTGTGCTGGGTAAACTTTCCTACTGAAATTAAGGAATATAATTGTTAAATGTGACCCTGGACCACAAAAACAGTCATAAGGGTCTTTTTTTTTTTAATTGAGATGTATGCATCATCTGAAAGATGAATAAGTATGCTTTCTATTGATGTATGGTTTAATAGAACAATATTTGGCTGAGATACAACTATTTGAAAATGTGGAATCTGAGGGTGCAAAAAAATCGAAATATTGAGAAAATCGCCTTTAAAGTTGTCGAAATGAAGCTCTAAGCAATGCATATTACTAATCAAAAATTACATTTTGATATGTCTACAGAATGAAATTTACAAAATATCTTAATGAAACGTGATCTTTACTTAATATCCTAATGATTTTTAGCATAAAAGAAAAATTGATAATTTTGACCCATTCAATGTATTGTTGGCTATTGCTACAAATATACCCATTCTACTTAAGACAGTTTTTGTCTAGGGCCACAAATGTTAAATTGGACTGCAGCTATCAAGCTTAGACAATATAGCAGGCTTCTGATTATGTTTAATTTGATCCATTTTAAAAATGTTGAGCTTGTTTTTGTGTATTCTGTCTGGGTTGCTGAACATCTAAAAAATTACTTGTCTGTAAGATCATATGTGCAGTTTGTAAATCGATCATTAATTATACAGTATATTTGGCTGAAATTAGAAAAAATATTAACAATTGAACCTTGGAAACAGGTAATTGTCTGCTTTATGTTCCACTCTTTTAGTTTATACTTTATTTTTCTGTAAGCTTTGGTTTGTTTTTAGTGTATTATGTTGAGTATTTGTAAATTTGGGAAAGTACTTGTAAAATGTGGGATAGTAGTTTCACCTGGTATGACCTGTTTTTCTTTCCCTCTCTGAACTCGGTTGCTTGAATGGCTAAATTTATCTGGGTCAGATGCTGAGCAGATTCTTCGTCTTTTGGCCTTGTGGGAGGTGGTTAAGTTGATTACCGTCCTAAAGAGAGTGTTAACCTGTGCTAACCCTTTAGTGCTGGTTGCTATGTCATTTCCTGTTCCAGTAATCTCCGAAGGTGTCATGCGATCCAGGCATGAATTACCGACTTTGAGTAGCATCAAAACAAGATTACCTGTTACTTAAAGACCATTACTGCCCTTTCAAACAGCTTTGCATTGCGTCAGAAAAAGAACTGTGGCATGCTAAAGCATACTTCTTAAACATCTCTCCTTCTCACCTCCATTCATTTAAGTCATTTGTCCATCTTTCTGTTAGCTGGTGTTTCATCACCTGCTCTGTGTTTGCTGAGGGTAGCAGGTTTATGTGCGTGAGGCTCTGCCCTGTGGTGACTGGCCCTAAATGGTGATTTTCCCTTTCTGATGCAACAAGCATGCAAGGAGGGTTTTAGGCTCCACTATATAAGCAGCACAAGTTCACTTCTTCCTCATTGCTGCTGTGTTTGACTTTGATAGGTAAGGTGAGTTTAGGTGTTTAATATGCTCAGTGTATATATATATATTTGTAAATATTGCTGTGCTTTCATTGGTTATCTAGAGTGGTGTTTGAGGGTGTAATGTGCATCTGTGCTGCTGATTGTTTAGTTTGTCATAAACATTTATTATCTTAGACCACTAGTGTATAATGGAAATCCTTTTAGTAAAAATGTCATGTAAGGTCAATAATGGACATCCTGTTGTTGTTTCTGAATCTCTGGCAACAGGTGAGTGTTTTCCTGGCCGATTGCTTAGTTAATCATTTCTGGTGGTCTGCATTTTTTCAGGTTAATTGTTTTATTGCACTGTGTGTGAATGTTAACTAGTTCATCAAATATTTATTGTTTTATGTACATTTGTATTTGCTTTCTCAAAGCATTTCTAATTTTATTTAGATGCAAAATAGTTTATCCTAAATGTGCACCATTAAACCTCTTCAAACCTGTACAATATTTCCTGTTCAAATAGGATGATTGTGTCATTAAAACTTTTAGAAGTACACTAGCATGTCTCTAAAAGAAATGGTAAAAAGTATTTAAAGTTTTTCAGTCATATGCTGTAAATAATTTATGGCCCAGTTTATGAGTATAGCTCAATGGCGTTGAATATGGCAAACATTTGTCAGTATTGAGTGAAAAATGTAATGTATTCTTTTTCTGCTTTTCATAGTGCCAAAGACGACGTTGACATTGAAGCACTTGCGGCTGAAATTGAAGGAGCTGGAGCAGGCAAGGAGCAGAGCAAGTCAAAGAGCAAGAAAAAGAAATCCAAGAAAGATGACTTTGAGTATGTCTTCATCTCTTATCCTCTAACACTGACACAGTTAATAAGCCTAAGAAGATTTTCAATCTCAATCTCTTTCCTAAGAAGAGATTGCTATATAGTGCCACTCAGTGCAACGTTTAGGGTCTGTACGGTTTTTAATGTTTTTAAAAGAAGTCTCTTATGTTTACCAAAGCTATGTTTACTTGATCAAAAATACAGAAAAATCAGTAATATTGTGAAATATTGTTACCACTAAAATTATAATGTAATTAAATAATATATTTCTGTGATTTAAAGCTGAATTTTGAGCATCATTACTCCAGTCTTTAGTGATCCTTAAGTAATTATTCTAATATGATGATTTGCTGCTCTTTTTTTATTATTTACAATATGTAAAGCAGTTGTGCTGCTTTATATTTTTGTTGAAACTGACAAATTTTTCTCAGAATTCTTTGATGAATAAAACGTTCAAACAAACAGCTTTTTTTTTAATAGAAATCTTTTGTAACATTATAAATGTCTTTCCTGTCACTTTTGATCCCTTTTGTCCTTGCAAACTAAATGTATTAATTTAAAAAAATCTTATTGACCCCAAACTTTTGAATGTTAGTGTAGGTGTTTGGGAATTAAGATGAACTCTCTTTTTGCAGTGAGGATGACATCCAAAAAGAACTGGAGGCACTCTCATTAGAGAACCAAGGAGGAAAAATTAAAGAAGAAGAAAAGGTAATCTTCAGTAACACAAACTGATAAGCAGGTTCAGCACACATTGTTTTCTTTTCTTTTCAAATAGTGCCAATTTTACAAACCCTATTAAGGCCATTTCACACTGGGCATGATGCGAAAAAGTGAGGCGAATCGCCAGGAGTGGTGCTTTCACATTGAGCACAAAACGATTGATTGCCTTCTCTTAATTCATGTCTGCGCAGTAGGTTGCGACAACCAACAATGCATTTTCCACAGATATGTATCTTGCATATCGTCTGCTGCTCAATATACAGCATTAAATTAAGATAAATAAAGTTTGGTTCTACAACAGAAACACAAACTATACAAATCTATATTGCTTACAAGAATACATCTTCAAATGTAAATAGAAGTACAATTAGCAATGAACGATGAAAATGGACAGTGCTCTTCAGATTACATAATTCATTTTACAGATAATAAACCCCCCTGTCATCCAAAATGTTTGTCTTTCTTTCTTCACTTGTGAAGAAATTATGTTTTTTGAGGAAAACATTTCAGGATCTCCATATAATGGACTTCTATGGTGCCCTGAGTTTGAATTTCCAAAATACAGTTTATATATATTTTATATTACGTATAAAATGTATTATACTTTTGTAAATAAATTAGTATAATATATTTTTTTCAATGAAAATAACCGAGCATTTCGCTAGATAAGACCTGGGATCGTTTACAGCTGCGTTTGGAATCGTTCAAAGCCGCATTTAAACTGCATTTTGGAAGTTAAAATTCTGGGCACCATAGAAGTCCTGAAAATCCTGAAATGTTTTCCTCAAATCATAATTTCCTTACGACTGAAGAAAGAAAGACTTGAACAGCTTGGATGACAAGGGGGTGAGTACATTATCTGTCAATTTTTGTTCTGGAAGTGGACTTCTCCTTTAATAGAGATGATATTCTGTATAAAGAACATGATAATCTGTTCTCAGATAGTAATGATAATAAAAGTTCAGCATTCATTCTCTTCTCTCTCAGAATACTCTTCTTCCGTGTTTGTTTTACACTGGTTTTGGAAACAGCGCCATCACTCTAGCCAAAAACTCATTACCAAACACCAATGACTTGTACATACACTATATGAACAAAAGTATTGGGACCCTGTTCTTTAGAACAGAAAAAACATAATTTATGTATTTAAAAATTGTATTTAAATCTCTGTTGCTTCAGTTTTGGAAGTGTCTAAAAGGACTCTACCCATATGCACAAGTCATTGGTGTTTGGTCTGAGTTTTTGGCTCAAGGTCTGCATTTAAAGTCACACCAGGATTAGGACTTGGCTTTATGCAGACCAGTCAAGTTCTTCCACACTGACTGAATCAAACATTTCTCTATGAACCTTGCACAGAGGCATTGTCATGTTAGAATAAAAAAGTGTCTTGTCCAAACTTTTGATATAAAATTAGGATACAATTCCCTGGAATAACATTATATGCCTAAACATTAAGATTAGTATTCATGGAAATTACTAAAGTAGTCAAACCTGTTCATTAAAAGGGGGTGTCCCAATACTTTTGGCAATATAGTGTAAGTTAAATTTGCAACTTTGGATGGAAACCCAGCTAATGACAGCAATTCTTCCTTGTGTTTCCTTATTAGAAATCTGATTCAGTAGCGGACCCTGCACCTGAGCCCACTCTGAGTAAAGCAGACAAGAAGAAGGCCAAGAAGAGTAAAAAGCCAAATCTGGAGGATGAGGAAGGTGATGAAGATCAGGGTCAGAACAACATGGAAAACAACAACAGGACGAAAGACACAAAGACGGTGGAGGCTCCCGCTCCTGCTGGGCCTGCTTCAGACTCTGAGGAAGAGGGCTCCCGGTCACAGCAGAAACCTAAGGCTACAAAGAAAGGAGACCGAAAGGGTGCGTCTGACTCGGAGGACAATGAAGATGGTGGTGCAAAGAAGGGTGGAGGAGCGGGTGACAATGATGAATCGGACGATGATTCTCAAGCCACACGCAAGAAGAAGAAAGGTAAAGGCAAAACCAAACCAGACAGCGAGGAAGACGAAGGAGAAGAATCCGCCTTCAAGGTGAAGACAGCCGCGCAGAAGAAAGCTGAGAAAAAAGAGAGGGACAAGAAGAAGAAAGAGGAGGAAAGGGCCAAGCTGAGGGCTAAGAAAGAGAAAGAAGAGGAGGCCTTAAAGGAGGCAGTGAAAACTGCTACCACACCTTCAACAGAAAGCAAGAAAATAGAGGCAGCGGCTTCAGTGGAGCAGGATGGAGCTGATGCCCAGGGAGAAGGTCAGATTTTCAATATTTTAAAAGTTGGTGAAATAAAACTAAAAAGTTAAAAGTTTTTTAGAAATAAAACTAGTATTCTTCGACTGACAGCAATGACACTTTTAAAACAAGATTTGTATCTATTATAAATAAAACTGTTCTATTTCTAAAAGAATTCTGAATACAAATCATGGTTTCCACAAACTTGTTTTCAACATTCATAATATTGAGCAACCAAACAGCATATTAAAATGAATTTCTGAAGAATTCAGATAACTGATGATTGTATGATAACAGATGACTGAATCATGACTGCTGAAAATTCAACTTGCTATCACAGAAATAATTATATTTTAAAATGTATTACAGTAGAACATTTTATTATATATTTTATAATATTTCATTTTTTCGTTTTTTTAATCAAATAAATGCAGCTTTAGTGAGCATAAACACTATAAGAAACTAAATAGCAGGATAAAAAGTTTAAAGCAACATCATTAATATTCAATATATCAGCTTTTTCTGAGCTATTTACTAAGCTTTTTCCCAATTTGTTTCTCTATCCTCTGATTTTTTACAGAGGAGGTTGACGGTGACAAAAAGAAAAAGGACAAAAAGAAGAAGAAAGGCGAGAAGGAGGAGAAGGAGAAGGACAAGAAAAAGGGTCCCGGCAAAGCGGCAGTGAAAGCAATGCAAGAGGCCCTCGCCAAATTAAAGGAGGAGGAGGAACGAGCCAAAAGAGAAGAGGAGGAGAGACTGAGACGGCTGGAGGAGCTGGAGGCTCAGAGACAGGAGCAGGTCAGTTGAAATACTCGGTCACTTAAGCTCATGCTGTCAAAAACCATTATGGTTCCTTCATCTCTGAAACCACCCTCCACAGGAGCGTCTAGAGGCCGAGAGGAAAGAGAAGAAGAAACAAAAGGAAAAGGAGAGAAAAGAAAGGCTGAAGAAGGAGGGAAAGCTCCTTACCAAGGCCCAGCGAGAGTCTCGAGCCAGAGCAGAAGCCACGCTGCGAGCGCTGCAGGCTCAGGGTGAGAACATACCTGATAGCAGGTACAATGAAAGAACAAACAAGTATTGTTTTTGAACTGATGGTGTCATTGCCGGCTTTTCAGGTGTTGAAGTGCCATCCAAAGAAGCAATGCTAAAAAAGAAGCCTGTTTACGCTGACAAGAGAAAAAAGAAGCCAACAGCACAATCTCCTGAAGGTTAGATCCATACTAATCCGATAACCGTTTCTTGCTGTGTGTACATGTTATAATAAAGGATGGTTAAAGACGTCCTAACATTTTCTTTGCTTATATTAGAAACTTCAGAAGTGGCATCACCCACTTCAGAGACACCTCAGCCAATCATGACAGAGATGGAAGTGGACAAACCTGTAGCGGAACAAGGTAATTACTTTAATTTCTCAAATTTAGGGCATCTTAAAATGCATTTTAGTTTTTCTGGATATTCATGTTAGTGTCTTAGTTCTGTTGTCACCATTAAATTAATAGTTCACCCAAAAATGTACTCACCCTCAAGTCATCCTAGGTGTATACAACTTTATTTGGTCCGTCCAATACAATTGGGGTTTTATTAAAAAAAATTCTGGGTCTTCCAAGTTTTATAATGGCGATGTTGGGTGTTGCATTACCACAGTTTATTCGCTATAGTTTCGAAAATGGGAATAAAATATGTCAAGAAGTCAAGCGTTAAACACTGTCTGAACAGATTCATCTTGATAATGTCTGATAACTTTGATAGAATGGTATGTAACAAAGTGTCAAATAAAAAAATAAGTCTTTTACTGGTAGAATTTTTGGGTATAGCACAGTTTACTTTATTTTGCTATCCTCACTTACATAAATAAACTATAGTGCCCTGCACCCACTAGTAAAAAAAATATATCTGGTGTCTAAATAATTTTTGGTTTGACTGTAGCTGTAACAAGGATGATGGCTAAATTCTAACATTTTCATAGTAACAGTTAAGGAGCCGAAAGCAGAGGCTGCAGATCTGGACGATTGGGAGGCCATAGCCAGCGATGAGGAGAAAGGTGTGTATAAAGCATGCTTTCCCACAGATACATGTCTTTTAAAATCATGAAGAATTTTGGTTGTGGTTTGTTGTAAGTGATTAATTTGACATTTGTGCATTCACACACAGAGATGAAAAAGGTTCACATCGAGGTGAAGGAAACCACTTCGGCAACACAAAAACCTGCTGAAGACCAAGAGAACGGCAGTGAGGAAGACGAGGACGATGAAGAGGAGGAGGAGGATGAAGATGACGAGGAAGAAGAGGAGGAGGAGGAGGAGAGTGAGGAGGAGGAGGAGGACAATAAAGACAGCAGCAACAAGATAACCACAAATAAAGCAAGAAAAGAGCCAAGCTCAGAGTCGAGCAGCGAGAGCGATTCAGATGATGACCGAAGCAAAGAGGAGAAACTTTATGAAAAGGCCAAGAAACGCATAGAGGTACTCATCCAGTCTTAATTGTACAGATTTACACACATTTTGGTAAACAAGGTGGATTCAAATGTGTGTTTGTTTGTGTGCAGAAACGAAAGCAGGAAAACCTGAAGAACATTAATTTGGACAAACTCCGAGCTCCTGTGGTTTGTGTATTGGGCCATGTAGACACAGGCAAGACCAAAATCCTGGATAAGGTGCGTTTCAGATTTCCTGATGTGGACGTCAGCGCATGTGTGGATTTTGTTTAATATTGTTTCATCTTGTCTGTCCATCAGCTGAGGCACACACATGTTCAGGATGGTGAGGCTGGTGGTATCACACAGCAGATCGGAGCCACTAATGTGCCCCTGGAAACCATATTAGAACAAACCAAGATGGTGAAAAATGTAAGTATTTTTCTGCAATGCACATTCTCCCATTCTGTTTTTCCATGTAATTTAAGGTTTTTAAAGCGTGTTTGTACATTTGTATCAGTTTGATAGGGAGAACATGAAGATTCCTGGCATGCTTATTATTGACACACCTGGACACGAGTCCTTCAGGTACACACTGTACTGTTTACTTTTTGGTAGATTTTATACACTACCATTCGACCTTTTTTAATGAAAGGGGAAAAAATACTTTTATTCAGCAAGGACATATTAAGCTGATTTAAAATGATAGTAAAGACATTTAGTGTTACAAAAGATTTCTGTTTCTTTTTAACTTTTTTTTTTTAACTTTTGATAATAGATAAAAAAAAAAAATAAATAAATAAATAAATAAATATATATATATATATATATATATATATATATATATATATATATATATATATATATATATATATATATATGCAACTTTGGTGAGCAAAAAAAGGTTATTGTGACTCTTGCAATTCTGACTTTTTTTTCAGAATTGTGTCATATAAACTTGCAAGAAATAAGGTCAGAATTGCACCTATATCTTACAATTCTTATTTTTCTTCTCACAATTGAGTTTATATCTCACAATTCTGACTTTTTTTCTTGCAATTGCGAGTTTATGTCTCACAGTTAGGGATGGGCCATATCTTATTGTTTGTGATTATACCCGTACAAATTCTCCCTGCTATATGAATTAGTCTTGATGCAATAATGATATAGTCTAGTTGTTGTCTATCATTATCGCAGTAAACACCAGAAATTATTGTGATACGTTTTTAAGTCCATATCGCCCATCCCTACTCACAATTCTGCCTTTTTTTCACAATTGCGAGTTCATATCAAGATTCTGACTTTTTCCACACAATTGCGAGTTTATATCTTAGTTTACTTTTTTTCTAAATTATACGTTTATCAGTTCTGACTGTTTTTCTCGCATTTGTGAGTTTATATCACTATAAATAAAATCACAATTTTTTTTAATTCAGTTACAGAATTGGGCTTCCATACATAAGAGACTTCTTTAAAAAAAAAACACGATAAAAAATCTTACCAATTCCAGACTTTTTAAATGGTTTATAAATATAATAAATAAAATTAGTGTTAAATATTAACTTGATGTAAAAAAAAAAAAAAATAATAATAAAAATCCCATGTAGGTCAACCACTAAACCGTGGCTTTTTAAATTATTTTTATAGTATTTGTATGTTTAACGGCACTCTATTTCTCCCTTTAGTAATCTGAGGAACAGGGGTAGTTCTCTGTGTGACATCGCCATCCTGGTAGTGGATATCATGCACGGTTTAGAGCCACAGACAATCGAATCCATCAACCTGCTGAAGGAGAAGAAATGCCCCTTCATAGTAGCACTTAACAAGGTACCAAATACTGACTACTGAAAGCTGATACTGATGATTACTGCAAGTATTTGAATACTAATGCGTTTCTTTCTCAGATTGACCGTCTGTATGACTGGAAGAAGAGTCCAGACACAGACGTGGTGGCCACACTGAAGAAGCAGAAGAAAAACACCAAGGATGAGTTTGATGAGAGGGCTAAAGCTGTCATCGTAGAGTTTGCGCAGCAGGTCTGTTGTCATCATCTTGTACAGTACAGTCACATTTAGTGTGTTCAGCAGCGTGTTTTCTGTTGCTTTTACACACTTTAAAAAGTGATGTCCTTTGTGTTTCTCAATATACAGGGTCTAAACGCTGCTCTGTTCTATGAGAACAAAGACCCTCGTACATTTGTGTCCCTGGTTCCCACATCAGCCCACTCAGGTGATGGGATGGGGAACCTCATCGGCCTGCTAGTTGATCTCACTCAGACAATGCTGGCCCGCCGACTGGCTCATTGTGATGAACTTCGGGCACAGGTCATGGAGGTAAGAGGAAAAAGCTTAAATGTGTTCCTCATAACAAATCGTAACAGTCTGGTTTGGTATGTTCAATCGCAGTAGTTTGTCAAATCTGATACTTGTGTTTTCCCGTAGAGCTCAGCTACAATAAAACCTCTGCTGTCCTTCTTCTTTATCCTAGGTGAAAGCTCTACCTGGAATGGGTACGACGATAGACGTGATCCTGATCAATGGTGTTCTCCGAGAAGGTGATACTATTATCGTCCCTGGTGTGGATGGACCAATCGTCACTCAGATCAGAGGGTTGCTCCTCCCACCACCTCTGAAAGAGCTCAGAGTGAAGGTCTTCTGCACAATTATTCAGTTTGCTGTTTCCGCTGTGTTGTGATAAAACTCTGAGCTTGTTGCTAACTCACTACTACATATTTTTCTTCTCTCTGGGTACAGAATCCATATGAAAAGCATAAAGAAGTGTCTACGGCTCAGGGAGTCAAGATCCTGGGGAAAGATCTGGAAAAGACGCTGGCAGGTTTGCCCCTTCTCGTCGCTCATAAAGAGGATGAAATTCCAGTGCTGAGGGTAAATGTGTTGCTTTCCTTTTCTCTGTCTTTAAGAACACACTCTACTTTTCTTAGTTTTTTCTTCTTTTTTCTTGTTCTTAAAGTCAGAATTAACAGTTAATCTAATTGCTGCATTCTGATGTTCAATGTTTATAGGATTATTTGATCCGGGAGCTGAAACAGACTCTAAATGCCATAAAGCTGGAGGAGAAGGGTGTGTATGTGCAGGCCTCCACACTCGGCTCTCTGGAAGCTCTGCTGGAGTTCTTGCGTACATCCAAAGTGCCTGTAAGCTTTCATACACTCATACATACAGTGGTGGCCAAAATGATTAAAACACTAGTGTTTTCACCATCTAAAAATTGTTTTTAAATCAGTTATTTCTGTTTTTTTCTTTTGCTGTAGTGTGTCAAAAGGAAATATCAGTTTACATTTTCAATCATTCATTTTGCTATTAATTGTAGTAATCCAGTGAGTTTTTGTTTGCACAAGGTGCTTCAAAAGACCTACCTGAAAAACTATGCGCATGTGCACCTAGGGCAAAAGCCGCTTTAAACACATGGATGGTCACACCAAATGTTTTAGTTTAAAGGAACACTCCACTTTTTTGAAAATAGGCTTGTTTTCCAACTCCCCTAAAGTTAAACAGATGAGTTTTACCGCTTTTGAATCCATTGAGCCAATCTCAGGGTCTGCCGGTAGCAGTTTTAACATAGCTTAGCATAAATCACTGAATCAGATTAGACCATTAGCATCTCGTTCAAAAATGACCAAAGATTTTAGATATTTTTCCTTTTTAAAACTTGACTCCTCTGTAGTTACATCGTGTACTAAGACTGACAGAAAATGAAAAGTTGCAATTTTCCAAGCTGATATGGATAGGAACTACACTCTCATTCCGGCATAATAATCAAGGAACTTTGCTGCCGTACCATGGGTGCAGCAGGTGCAATGATATTACGCAGCGCCTGAAAATAGTCCCCAGCTATTTTACTATTAGCTTAGTGGCTTAATGCTGGTCACGTTGGAAGTTACCTAGCTGGGGACTATTTTCAGGCGCTGCATAATATCATTCCGCCTGCTGCACCCACAACTTTTCATTTTCTGTCGGTCTTAGTACACAATGTAACTACAGAAGAGTCATGTTTTAAATAGGAAAAAAATCTCAAATATTTCTCGTTTTTGAACGAGATGCTAATGGTCTAATCAGATTTCTTACGCTAAGCTATGCTAAAAGTACTACCAGCAGACCGAGAGATCGGCTGAATGGGTTCAAAAACGGTAAAACTCATCTGTGGGGAAAATGGTGAAAATGAGCCTATTTAAAAAATAAAAAAAAAGTGGAGTGTTCCTTTAATTTAGTTAATAGAAGTTAAGTGATGAAAATCTATTTATGACAGCATCCTCATTTAACAGCATTTTTACACAAGTGCCTAAAACTTTTAACAGTACTGTAGCTTTGCATGTAGGTTTCTTGAACCATCTTGGAGACGTTGCCACAGTTCTTCTGGATTTAGCCAGTCTCAGTTTGTTCTGGATGATGATGAGATCAGACCACCGTTGTCAGACTCCTTGTGCAAACAAAAATCTCACTGGATTATCTCAATTAATGGCAAAATAAATGTTTGGAAATGTAAACTGATATTTTCTACTGATACTGATAAAAGATAATTATAAGAAATAACTGACTTAAACCCATTTTTTGACTGGTGAAAATACTAATGTTCTAATAACTTTGGCCACCCCTGTACTCTTATAATTCGCCTTGGCTGATATATATCACTCAGTATTTGGCATTTCTTTAAATTATTAGCCCTATGGGGCTTGTCACAATGTAATAAAGCTGCAGTGAGATTTTCTCTCTGTCTCTCAGTATGCTGGCATCAACATTGGTCCTGTCCACAAGAAAGATGTCATGAAAGCTTCCACTATGTTGGAGCATGATCCACAGTAAGTATTATGATTGATATATGATATATCTCCTGTGATCTCCTATCAGTATTTTATCCTAATCAATCACTCTCTCTTCTTATAGGTATGCAGTGATACTGGCATTTGATGTGAAAATCGAGCGAGATTCTCAGGAGCTGGCTGACAGTCTCGGCGTACGCATTTTTAGCGCTGAGATTATCTACCATCTGTTTGATGCCTTTACCAAATACAGAGAAGACTACAAGAAACAGAAACAGGATGAGTTCAAGTGCGTTTTCTACTGCCTTCATCCTCCCTTCTTCTTTTTAATCATTGATTACACTACTGTTCAAAAGTTCATACTTTTATTTAATACTAAAAGTAACTTTTATTCAACAAGGATGCATTAAATTTATCATAATTATGTAAAGTGATATTTATAATGTTACAAATGTTGTTTCTATTCAACAAAGAATCCTGAAAAATTTAACACATTCTATAAAATTTTAAGCTGCACAACTGTTCAACTTTGGTAATAAGAAAGTTTCTTGAGCATGAAATCAGGAGATCAATTAGAATGATTTCTAAAGTATCACGTGACACTGAAGACTGGAGTAAAGATGCTGATAGTTCAGCTTTGCATTACAACAATTAGTTACACTTTAAAATGTGTTCAGTTTACTTCACAAATAGGCCAAAATGCTTCAGGAGTGTGGTTACAGTGGTTTCTTTGAAAAACAAGTAATTTCTCCAGACAATTTGCAGTCTGAATATCTGAAAGTTTCTCTCTTTTTCAGAAACATAGCTGTTTTCCCCTGTAAGCTGCGTATATTGCCCCAGTTCATCTTCAACTCCAGAGATCCCATTGTCATGGGCGTCTCTGTGGAGGCTGGAGTGGTGAGAACGGGCACGCCGGTGTGTGTGCCCAGCAAAGGGGTGAGACATTTAGAGAGTATGCACATTAAGCTCAACAATGAAAGAAGCAGCTGTCAATTTTTACGTTAAGTTTATTTTATGGTACAATTTGTATTGATTGCATAAATTTGTTAACTCCTTTCTCTCTTTCTCTTAGTTTGTAGATATTGGCATTGTGACCGGTATTGAAATAAATCACAAGTCTGTAGACAGTGCTAAGAAAGGACAGGAGATCTGTGTGAAAATAGAGCCAATTCCTGGAGAATCGCCTAAGATGTACGGCCGACACTTTGAGGCTGTAGACCTCATTGTTAGCAAGGTATGCTCTCTCCCTACATCCTGAAATAAAGCTTTTTTATTATAATTTTCTGTTTTAATTTTCATAATTTTATCTTATTTATTATATTTTATTATTGATTTTATTGTGATATGGCTGAATGTGATGATTAAACTTACCCTGCAAACACACAGAGCTTTAAATGTGAACTAGTGGATTGATAAGAAGATAATGCATTCTGAAAATGCTTCTTTGACATTATGGAGTATATTGTGTAAAAAAAACAAAAAAAAACAAAACACAACCTACAGAGAGCACGCATGATAAAGTGTAGTAGGTTAAAGTAGTGCGTATAAGTTACGCATTTAGAGTGCGTTTACTGCATGAGTCAGTCTATTCAAATGCATTTAGAATTAAAGATATGGAGGCAGAAAATGTATAGTATCACACAAAGAGTGCTGTTTTTCTTTCTCCAAAAGTCAGCATGATTACAAATGTGATACTGATTTTATTAACAGTTCAATAAACAAGACGTTAATATTAAGAGACTTGTTTTAGACACCATATTTCCTCTTTTTGCTCTCTTTTGCCAACAAATATAATTCCAAACACAGCCACGACACTGTTTTGCGTCCCTGAGCAACATGACAGCATTTTGTTCCTGAATGAATCAACCGTTTAAATGATTCGGTTCATTTGCAGTGACTCACTTAACAGTGACTTGCTGACACCTACTGTCCGTTTTCATTTCATATGTAAAGTGTCTTCTCTCTTTTTTTTTTTTATAATTTCAGACATCAGTTTCAATGTTTTATGTTTAAAATATCAAAACATTATTTGTGCATTTATAACTGCAGGTTAAAACCTTCCACTAATGTCCCTCTGAGGGACATTAAACAGTGCATTAAACATTGTAAATGCCACTTCAGATGCAGCTTCTGTGATTCATCTGCACTGCAAAGATAAATTAGTTTTTATTGGTTTTATTTGCTTGGTCACAGCCCAAATGCAAGAATTTGACTCAAAAGATGCACAAAAAGCCCATACAACATATTGGAAAAGATTAATTTCTATCACTACTGAACTGACCACACAGAATATGAAGAATAATTCATTAAGAATTCATAAGAATCCTTAAAGGGTTACTCCATCCCAAAATGAAATTTTTGTCATTAATCACCCAATATCACTGTCAAGGATGGACTATTTTGACGACGTCTTTCATACTTTTCTGGGTCTTGACGGTGTTATTTACCTGGCAGTCAGTGGGACAGCCACAAAGCTCTGTTTTCATCCAAAATATCTTAAATTGTGTTCCAAAGACAAACTAAGCTTTCATTATGGGGTGGAGTAACAAGTTTAAGATATCAGCACAATAACACACTCAGCAAAATATTGTCCAATTATCGTTATCTATAAAATTCCAGAAAATATTGTGATATTGTTTTTTGCTAATATCACACACCCCTTATTTGTTGTTTAATTTATATAATAATTTGACAAAAAAAACTTTTCAATTAATATAAAAATCATCCATGAATCATCAATTTAAAAAAAAATGGTTTAAAGGCTGCAATGTAATATTGATCTTTTTATAAAACCTTTTGTTTTTGTGAAAAATTATGCCTGAACTGTAAATTATGCTTTTTACAGTGATTTTACAGTTTAATGTGGTGCTGTAGACATTGCCTTACCCCGCTCATCTGGTATTAATTTTATTTGTGCAGGTCTTAATTTTTTTTAAAAATCTTAAATTTGAGAAACCCTGTAAAATGACTAAACTAAAAATGAAGTGAATAAATATTTAATATTTAAATGTGATTCAAACGTGTTCCTTAATCTCTTGCAGATCACCCGTCAGTCAATTGACGCTCTGAAGAACTGGTTCAGAGACGAGATGCAGAAATCAGACTGGCAATTAATCATGGAACTGAAGAAAACCTTTGAAATCATCTGAACACCAGTGACTGGGACTGACTGACTGACTGATCGTAGATCTCAAACGCCCCCCTGTGCACACATACAAACGCTATACGTCGTACACTCCTAAAGGTCACGTGTGATTATGGAGTCATCAGTGTTGCTCATACATTTAAGGACATTTGTACTCAGAACACAGCCTTGCACAGTCTCGTATCGAGGACTAGTTTCTCGTGTGTGCATGGGCGAAAAGTCACACCACTCCTCTTTTGCTCTCCAACTCTTTTTGGGTGGCGGGGAGTGTTGGACACAAAAAGATGAAGAAAAAAAAAGAAAAGAGAAAAAAAAACAAGAAAAAAAGTTTTTCTGTGAGAAACTGAAACTATTACCACTGTTTTAAACAGTGACAAATGTTAGAAAATGTTAGACGACCTTTACAATTATTCCAAACGTGCCTGTTCTCTCTCATCAATCCAGTTCATTTTTTTTCTTTCATTTAATGGTTTTCTCCTCAAAGTTCATTGTATGGCTGGATTAAACTTGAGCTGCTGATTTAGACCTGAGGTCTGATCTTAGATGTACGCTGAGGTCTAAATCAAAGGGTATAAAGTGAAGTCAGTGTGGTTTTCGTGACTTGACTGCTGGAGATTTTGATTTTAAATATCAAAAAACACCTTATCAGTATTTTCATTTGCCCTGCTTTTTTCTTCCCTTTCTGAAGTGCAGTTCTTAAATTGTCCTTTTAAAACCAGAAATGGACTCTCTCCTCCTCTTTCTCCTTCAGGTTTCCTTTGTGCCCACTGACAACTTCACCCAGAGTTGGTGAACGTGGATGAAAGGCCCTTCCCCTTACTCATTTTGAATATGAAATGTCAAAGAAATTAATACGTGAAAATCAACAATAAAGAGATGGCCTATTTATAGATGCTGTTCTTTTTAGATTTTTGTTTTGGTGATAAATACACAGGAGGATGTTACAAAAGGTCAAGAAATGAAATGGATTAGATTTTAGATTTTTCTGAGGACCACAAAGATTATTAAGAGACATTATTTTTGCTCCGAGTAGCCAGCTGTAATGTAGAAAATGAATCTTCATTATTGTGATGTGAAATCGAAATTTCAAATATGCACTACCAGTCAAGTTTACAAGTCAACAATAAGATTATTTTTTTTTAAAGAAGTCTCTTCTGCTCACAAAGCCTGCATTTATTTGATCCAAAGTACAGCAGAAAAGGAAGATATTTTTATTATTCAAAATAACTGTCTTGAGTTATGTTTTGAATATATTTTAAAATGTCATTTATTCCTGTGATTTCAAAGCTAAATTTTCAGCATCATTACTCCAGTCTTCAGTGTCATAATGCTTTAGAAATCATTTTATGATGATCATTTGCTGTTCAAGAAACATTTTTATTATTATCAATATTTAAAACAGTTGAGTACATTTTTTTTTATGAATATAAAGATTAAAAGATCTGCATTTATCTGAAATAAAAAGCTTTTGTAACATTTTACAGTATACCATTAAAAAAATAATAAAATTGGGAATCATTTTATTTATCAAGGATGCTTTAAATTGATTTCATTGAAAAGTGATGTTAAAGACATTTATAATGTTACGAAAGATTTCTATTTCAGATAAATGCTGTTCTTATGAACTACTTTTCATCAGAGAAACCTGAAAAAATTCTACTCCGCTGTTTTTAATACAATAAGGAATGTTTTTTGAGCATTAAATCAGAATATTAGAATGATTTCTGAAGGATCATGTGACTGGAGTAATGACGTTAAAATTTAGCTTTGAAATCACAGGAATAAATTACATTTTAAAATATATTCAAATAAAAATTGTTAATTTAAATCGTAAAAATATTTAAAAGTTTTACTGTTTTTGCTGAACTTTGGATCAAATAAATGCAGACTTGGTGAGCAGAAGAGACTTCAAAAACATTTAAAAACTTGAATGGTAGTGTACATCATGCTGAATTTAATTATTAATATATTTATTTTTTACTATATCACAGCAATGAGAATTTGAGGGAAATGTTTCATATTTGATATGAAAATATCTGAAAATCCTTAAATGATCTTTCTTGTAAAATATAATTAATTCCAAACGTTTTTTTTTTTTTTTTTAAATCCAGCCTAAATGAAGCTATGATGCCTCTTGGTTGAGAAGGAGGAGTGTTTAGTTTTCTTTTGAATTCATTTATGGGTTTCAGGAGCTGTGTATTTGAATAAAAATCCGCTAGGTGGGGCTAGAAGTACATTTGGATTTCAATGAAATAGTGTTTTGCATCAGCGCCTTTTTTAAATTAATCTAAATGCATTGGTCGATCTCATAACAAAGTGCAGATATATAGATGTTTGTGCTTTGTAACCATACAGTTTGAGAATTTATTCAAATAATTTGTTTTTCTCCACCTGTGGACGTGTGGTGTTAAATATATTACACTCACTAATAACACACGACCAAATGTCTTTCATATCCAGCCTAGTGCTGCATAATACCTACTGCCTATGCGTTTGTATCTTATGTTTTTATTGTATTCAATGACCCAGCCTCGGTAAATTGGGTTTCATGTGGCGGGAAACAATTGCAGGTTGTTTATTTTAGTTTAACACTAGCTGACATCCTGCCAGATGAAAGAAGAGGAGAGAGAAACCGGACCTGCCAGATAACCCTAAACAAATCGTCATCCCTAACATCCAGGGAAAAGGAGGGATCAGAGCCCTCGCTCCAGATATCCTGCTGCCGCTGCTGGACTACACAGGATATCTGTCATTTCATACAGCCTGCGTATTCGTTTGCTTATGGATTATTGCTTTTAAGCTTTAGACGCATATGAGGTCATGAATTCGGCTGAACAGACCATCACATGGCTAATAACGCTGGGTGTCCTGGAATCACCCAAAAAGACACTATCGGACCCTGAAGGCTTTTTACAAGCATCTCTCAGAGATGGGGTGGTTTTGTGTAAACTGCTGGAACGACTGCGACCCGGTTCGGTTCACACGGTAAGATGTCGGTCAATAAGCTCATGCAGTTCCGTAGTAGAGTAAATAAATGACACAAAAGCGCAGATGTTTGTGTGAATCGGACACACAAGACCTTTGTATTTGTCTCCGTGCGCGCGTTTTGCGTCCAGTGAGCGCGCAACGATTAACCAGGGCAAATCAGTACATTAACTTTTAGTTTTTAATTAAATTTATTTTAACAATGAGTGAAAACGGGTTGTGTGGAAAAATGAAGTAGAGATTTTTTTGTATAATCTGCGGTGGCGGGGTAAAATTTAACATGAATGTTTGACAATAATCATAATGAAAACGGAAGTGGTCAGAATTATGATGTGTGGCAACAAATATATGAACGGAAAATAACCTTGGTATTTGTCTATAATATAAGTCGACCGCCATTGACTGAGGTGGATAGAGGGAGAGAGGAAACGACGATGTCCGGTTTGTGAACGAATTGTTTTGAGCTGGATCTTTCAGTGAATCACTTGAGCACCTGTCCGAATGATTCGTTCGCGAATCTGACTCTTTCAACCGAATCATATCATTCGGACGTGTCCAAATTAATGAGCCAAAAACTGATGAATTAATAAATAATAAATACTAATAATTCTTTAGAAATCCCGATTTATGCTGAATTGTGGCTGCACAAATTGAATTGAGACGTCGTGGCCCTTTGTTACTTAAACATTGGAACGAACTGTTCGGAATAACAGATTCGCGAAAATGAATTGAACTCATCACTAGAAATATTTCTACCAGAGTTAAAATTAGACAATTTTAATTACAAACAGAAATGTGCCAATGAACATCCTTTGAACATTAGGATGTTTATTTGTAACTGTATGGAGTTTAGCATTGTTTTTATGTTATAATTTATTATATCCACATATCGTTACACTATGATATAAATGATAATGTAAATGTATTTAATTAATAATTCATAAACATTTTGTGGATTATATCAACCGCAGTCTCGACAGACCGAGTAGCAGAATAATGCATTCTAATATAGATCGGTGATTCTAATTTGTAGGCAATAAAATATAGTCTGAAATCATTTATGCTGACAGTAATGATTTTATAAAATATATGAGGGTCATTCTACAGAACTGGTCCAAAGTCAAAATTGAAAACGTCTTAAAAAAAAAACAAATAATAATAATATATATATATATATATATATATATATATATATATATATATATATATATATATACACTACCGTTCAAAAGTTTGGGGTCAGTAAGACTTGCAATTTGTTTTAATGAAGTCAAGGCTGCATTTATTTCTGTTATTACAATAGAAAATAATGGTTTTTATTTTCATATACTTTAAAATATAATTTATTCCTGTGATTTTTCATCAGCTGTTACTCAGTTTCCCAGGCTTAAGTGTCACATGATCTCTCAGAAATCATTCTGATATTCTGAATTATTAGTAGAATTATCAGTTTTGGAAACAGTTGTGCCGCCAATGTTTTTTTTTTAATTCAAACTATAAATCTTTTCTAGCAATGTAAATCTATTATGTCACTTTTTATTAATGTAACAATTTATTAATTTCTTTAAAAAAA
This sequence comes from Cirrhinus molitorella, assembly GCA_033026305.1. NCBI lineage: Eukaryota > Metazoa > Chordata > Actinopteri > Cypriniformes > Cyprinidae > Cirrhinus > Cirrhinus molitorella. The sequence continues at coordinate 33,245,534 of CM065120.1, forward strand.
AAAAAGAATGAATAAACATTTACTGACCCCAAACTTTTGAACGGTAGTGTATATATATATATATATATATATACATCCCATGTTTTGGTTGAGTCTGCACATTTTCGGTAGTGACAGTAATGCTTTGGCAGCAACCACATCACATTACAGAATTGTAACTAAAATATAATTGAATTGTATACTAAAACACTAAAACATACTAAAATACAAAAAATTGCAAAACTGTACTAAAATTTTGTGTATTTCCCCCTAAATATGAGAATTATGTTCCCTTTTGTCACTACCAAAACAATGATGACATGTTTCAGTACTGACTGTTTCGATCGTGACAATTCAATGGGATAACACCCAAAAAACAAAGATGTAAATTTTAGATACTTTTGAACCTAGCTCAAAGATGCTAGTCAGCACATGGTTAGCTAGCACAGTTCTGAACAGTTGTACACATATAAAAACTAAATGTAATGGATTAACTCTCAAAAAAGTGTTTAATTGCAGAAAAAAAGGTGTTCGTAGTGACATTCCTTAAAGTTACATACAGATTTGTCAGAATTCTGAACACATTAACCTCAAAATGATGGGGCCTATCTACTCACCGTGTGGCTATGAGAGAGTGACAGGAATATTTCCTGATCATAATTTTATGGGTTTGGTTAAAATAATGTTTTAGTCTTGGCCAATGGACTAAAACATACACTGTTTCAGTAGTGACATTAAAAATGCAAGACACTTTTTTTTTTACACGAAGTTTCATCATTCACAAAGAAAATAGCCTACTATAAAATAAATATATATTTTTTAACTTCACCCATTTGAAAGTACCCAATGATGATTTTATACATATTAAGCTTACTAATATTTAAAATATTATTGTGTGTTTCAATAGATAACAGAAAGATCTTAATGAACATAAGATTGGAATATTTCAATGTTTTTTATGTGTTTTTGGCAGTAGGACAGCAGTTTGCATCAATTCTGTAGAATGGCTACTATAGACTGTGATAAACTCTTGCAAAGTGGAATATTGCAATCGAATATCAGTTTCATTGACATAAACTAAATATCGCATAGTTACAGCCCATCACGAAGATGTTAGACTTTGCTCTGGCAGGTCAGGTAGTGTTTGCCTGTGCAAGCATGCCCCTCTCGCTGAACTCAACCGCAAGCTATTAGCGCACGTCATTTCCGCTATTCCTCCGCCAACTTCCCTATGAAGAATAAGTGGCTTTTTGCAGGAACGGGGCGATGAGCTGTGATATAAACAAATGGCGTATTCGCATAAGTTTTTGTTTATTCTTTGACCAACCTGCTAAAAGCTACGCCTCCGAAGAGGATTTATCTGTTCGCTTTATTTCCAGATCTACCAGGACCCGAGGAAAGACGAGTGTTTGAGTAATATCAGAGAGTTTGTGAAAGGCTGTGCATTATATCACATAGAGGTGAGTGCTGCATGATCCTTGAGCTTCGTTTTAGTCGTTCATTTCATTTGCATGCTCGTTTATATTTCTTCTCACTGATTCAGTGGCTTGTTTGTGGGGTTTGAAATCAAATCAGGTCGCCAGACTGAGTCTCAGCTGGAGTTGGGAACAGACTAATCCTGTGTGTTTTGGTTTTAGAGTTATTACTACATCAGCAACAATGGAATTTAGTGTTATTGTGGCAGTGTTACCAACTTCTTAAATGATTCATGCAACATTGCTTTAATGTTCTTTCTGCAATATCTAATTTCTATATGTGTAGGTAGCTTGCTCTACAATGATGTGTAAGACAAATTTGATTATAAAAACATTGAAAGACATGATATCACAATCAGTAAATGATTTATAAGGGCCCGTGACCTGTATTTTGCAATTGACTGAGATGTGACTATCCAAAATTACACACAGATGTGACAAAATAAACAGCAAAAGCAAGTATCTCATGAAAGTAATGTATATATATTTAAACTATTCAGAATATTATTCATGTATTCAAATAGTTATAAAGAATTTTATATTCTGTAATATGAATAATATGATATAATATGAAGATTTTAAATGTTTTTTTTTTTTTTTAGTTTCTTCTGCTCACCAAACCTGCATTTATTTGATCCAGACTACGGCAAAAGCAGTTGTATTGTGAAACATTTTTACTATTTTAAATACCTGCTTTCTATTTGAATATATTTTAAAATGTAATTTATTCCTGCGATCAAAGCAAAATTTTCAGCATCATTACTCCAGTCTTCAGTGTCACATGATCCTTCAGAAATCATTCACAATATGCTGATTTTCTGTTCAAGAAGCATTTTATATTGTCATTATCAATATTTATAACAGTTGAGTAAGTTTTTCTTTTTTTTTTTTCTTTCTTAGAATTCTTTGATGAAATATCTTTTGTAACCATTCAAAAGTTTGGAGTCAGTATCATCAGTCATCTTTTTTGGGAAAAAATTTATAAAAAGTAATACTTTTATTTACCAAGAATGTTTTAAGTTGATCAAACGTGATGATAAATACATTTATAATGTTGTAAGATATATATATATATATATATATATATATATATATATATATATATATATATATAACAAATTTTTTGAGCATCAAGTCAGAATATTAGAATGATTTCTGAAGGATCATGTAACTGGAGTAATGATGCTAAAAATTCAGCTTTAAATTCACAGGAATAAATCACATTTAAAAATATATTCAAATAGAAAACTGCACTGTTTTTTCTGTATTTTGGATCAAATAAATGCAGGCTTGATGAGCAGAAGAACATTAAAAGCTTTTGACTGGTAGTGTAAGTCAGTGTTATTTGTATACTGCTTACATTTTTTGTTTCATAGTAGCTTTACAGTCAGTCATGATGTTTATAACTCCTTACAGTTGTATTTAGCTGGGTGATAATATAGTTTACATTTTGCAACAGCATAAACAAGCAGTTGAGTTTTGCTATTTAGTAAATAGTGTTTTACGTGAATATGCTGAATGTATATGGGTAATGTTGGATTTACTTATATCTAATTCCTAAATAGAGCTGTGCGGTAATATATAGTTTAAACGGCTGTGTAATCATCATCTTGGCGAAACTGGACTGCTCATGAATGTCTAATATTTAGTGTAACGTTTTATAATAACACTTTCACTTCAGTAATTTATAGGGTGTAGTCAATTATTAACGGCGTTCCACCTGACAATGCTCAGTGCCAGGTGAAATGATTTCTGAGTCGTCCAGACTTGTTTATCAAGACAAGTTCTTTGCTGAAAATTGTAAGAGTTGCTTTACACTTTTCATTTGCTATTAACAGTTGATATGTTTGTAAACTTAGTGTTCTGGCATTTCAGTCTTCAAGCGATTCCAGTAGAGGGTTTGCAGTTACATCCCGATTTGGTCAGTTACCCGGATGCACAGCCATATTGGAAATACTCAGATGGATTGCACAGTTAATGTACTACTGAATATGTTTTTCTAAATCATGTAGAGAAGGACTAGTAGGAACAGTGATAATAAGTGATAAATATACATACGAGCAGTATTAATTAAGATATTAGCCTAATATTTCACCTACCTGAACAGAAATAAGAACAAACACGAATGTTGTCAAAATTCTTGCCCTGGAAATCCTGGTTCAGTTTAGCCAACCACGCCTTTTGTTCCTCAGACAATTTTTTTTGCACTTTCTGCATGATTTGTTATCATTTTTGGCAGTCTGTAGTACTCCAAATGTTTTTCCTGGTGAGAACGATTAGTACAGCCCAAAACATGATAATAACTGACCATTTTTAGCAGCAATAATCAGCAAAATATGAGAGTTTTGTTTGGTTCAGTGGCATTGTTTACGTTCAGTGCCACCAATATGGCCGATTAATGAGACTGAATCAGATCCTTGTTTTAATTGCAATTCAAACCAGTGCTATTGTTAAACCAATTTTTGAAGGCTAGTTTTTGTGTTCTGCCTATTTTTCCTGCAGATATCTACAGGGCAAATGCATGTCGGTTCTTGAGAAAAGCATGCAATAGACAGCACAGTATGCAGCCATAAATTATTCACATTATAGTGCAATGAATTGTCACATGACCTTTGATTTACTGCCATCTCTAAAGTCAGGCATTGGCTATGTAATGAATTTCATTCAGATCTAATGTGATAGCAGCATGATGTTTTAAAAGTGACAGTGCTGTTCTGTCAGTAAAAGCTGTTTTTAATTTTTGAATGCCATTTTTGAAAGTCACTTCTCAGTTTGTCAAGAAATCAGATTCTTTTTTACAAACACTTCTGTGCTTGTTAACATTTGGCAGCGTGATTGTGTAACTGAGATTTTTCTGCCCACAGGGGTGCTGTGTGCGTATGTTGTTATGTGTGGCGTTTCTTGCTGTACATGAGTGCTGTTGTGTAGGACCGTAGGACGGTTATGATTCTGTATATGTGTGTGTGTAACTGTGTGTTTCAGGAGTGCCAGTGTCTTCAGTTCTTCTAGCCAGCTGTGAGAGGTTCAGACAAGCCCTCTATTGTGGTGAATGGAGTTGTGTGTTTGAATGGGCAGAGCTGCCAGCTCATTAATGGTGCTGTGGGGTTTGGCACAGGCCAGAATGAAGAGAGCCACTCCACACTAAAACTGCTTTTTCAAATGGCATGTTTGGGTGACTGGTGTAAAGAGAGCGAGCAGGAGAGTTTAATTCCACTACAGCGATGGCAGATGATGTAATGTAGACTTAGATGTGTGTGATGATTGTTGACGGTGCTTGAGTGTCGGGGACTGGACTTTAGGCCAGTATCAAGTACTGAATATTAATGAAATGTCTTTGTGACTTTTTTTTTTTTTTTTGAGAGCAAATAAACGTAGTTAATTCATTACTTCAGTCCAGTCTTTAGTAGGGATGTAACTATAGTATCAATATTGCGATAGCAAAAGTGTGTTGATATTATTGTGGTCACATGACGATATGAAACGATAAGTCTTCCGGTCAAAAAGCTTAGTTTTTAAAATAAATTCAAACTTTTTATTCTAACATAAAAGGTTTTTAAAGTTGTGTTTTGGGCCATTATGCTTTGACACCATATCTGTCAGACAAAATAAAGCCGAAAACCTTTTTTACCACACAAAATCCAAACGAAACCAATTTATTTATTTATCTATGTTTATTTATATTTAGAGATCATGAAATCAAGTGTTTTACTTGAAAATGTGTCTTGTTATTGAAGTAAAATAGGACATGGAAAAAAAGGACGTTTTTTAATTGTAATACCCTGTTTTCCAACTGCGAAGAAAAAACCATTTATATGTTAATTTCCCCAAAAGGTATGGTTCCCTAAATTATAATCGTCATGGTAAAATGCAGTCCAGGAGCACTTTACTTCTCTATTTTATTGCTTGTATTGTTTGTAGAGTTCAAATCAAGTTGGTGTCAGATCAGGCCAGTTTGGGTTTACTTGGGATGAGCTTATGTGTCCAGATGGCCTTGAGAGCAGCAGGTAGTCTGAGAGCCAGGAACACACATACACACACACACACACACACACACACACACACACAACATTGCCCTAGCTTAGCACCACTACATTCTTATATTACCTCCGTGAAGCAGACTCATTTTTATAGAGAATCTGTGAGCATAAATGTTTGTAGGTTTCTGTGACTAGAAATTTTGGTCTGTCAGTGGCAAAGTTTCTGTAATGTACTTGCATATTCTGCTTAATATGTGCATATTTTTATGAATGATTGTTACTGTTCTGCTGTTTTGCATATGGTCACTGGATTTGCATATGTAGCATTAAACAATTTGAGTTACAGTCCATCTCTGCTAAAACAGTTCATCCAAGTTCAATATTGTTTTGAAGTTTTTCACCATGTTTAATGCTTGGGTCAGCATCACCCATCATATTTTGATCATATTTTGATTCCTTGACATTTTAAATGCATACATTTAATTATGCTGATTTGATTCACAAGAAACATTTCTTCTTATTATCAGTGTTGAAAACAGTCGAGCTGCTCAGTATTTTTGTGGAAACAATGAGACATTTTTATGGATTCTTTGATGAAAAGTGGGTTTAAAAGAACAGTAATTATTTGAAATAATATTTGAGCATTATGAATTATTTGTGGCATTATGAAATATGAATGTTTCACACGTCATTGCTGAATAAAAGTATTATCCAAAAACCAAAAAAAAAAAAAAAAACTGTCTGTTTATAACATTAAACTTTTGAATGGTATCTCATAAAACAAGTCCTTTAGGGACCTTTTATCCTTTAGGGATGTGGGGCATTAGGATTCATGATCTTGTGTATCAAACCAAAACATGCTAATCTGAAATTCAGTTTCTTTTTGTATAGGATTATCTGTATGACCTAAGAGTAGCAGATCCAAATTCTGTAGTTTTATTGACTTCATATTTGCACTTCTGTGTGTCTTTGTGTTTTAAGCATGTATAATTGTTGCATTTTCCCTCTGCAGGTATTTGAGGCCAATGACTTGCTTCAGGGCCAGAACTTCTCCAAGGTCTTGAATTGTTTGGTTGCACTCAACAAAGCAACTTCAGGTGAGATGCATCTGAAACACATGTTTTATCAGTGCTGCTGGCTAACAGGATGTGTATAAAATCATAAAGAGTTATTCAGTTTATTAAAAGCATGGCCTAGCTGTATTTGTCTAAAAAGGACAGTATTTACTCAGAAATTAGCTAAACCTGAAATAATTGGCCAAAGCCTCCTTTTAGGGGACGTCCTCATTTGTAAAAACAACATTAAAGGGATAGTTCACCCAAAAATGAAAATTCCGTCATTAATTACTCATCCTCATGTTGTTCCAAAGCCCCGTTATTCTTCTTTGGAACACATGATGTTTTTTAATGAAATCCGAGACCCTGCATAGACAGCAACACAACTGACACGGTCAAGGCCCAGAAAGGTAGTAAGGACAAATAGTCAAATAGTGTTAAAATAGTCTATGTGACATCAGTGGTTCAACCTTAATTTTTTGGGGGGGTGACTTATCCCTTTAAGGTTAGGGTTGGGTTATAGTATCTATGTCTAGCTGTATATAAAAACAATAGAATGGAATGCCCTCTTTTAGACTGATAAGTAAACATGTGTTTTGTTGTTTTGATATGTATTTTCTGGTTGTAGAGTCCGGTGGTGAGAGTAATTCTGTGTGTTCCCGTCACTCGTCTTCTCTGCGGATCAAGTCATTTGACTCGATCAATTGTTCGTCCACTCACAGGAGATCATCCAGACTCAAGTACAACCAGTACCGCAGTCTGGTGAGCATCAAAATCACTATAAACCCTTATGTACAATAAAATGGCTTTTTCTAAACCACTGGAAAACAGACTAAAATGATTTGAAAAAGATGAAAATTACCCCATGATTTAATCACCCTCAAGCCATCCTAAGTGTATATGACTTTCTTCTTTCAGATGAATACAATCAGAGTTATATAAAAAAATTCCTGGCTCTTAAAAGCTTTATAATGGCAATGAATGGGTGTTGAGATTTTGAAGTCCAATAAAGTGCATCCATTCATCATAAAAAGTACTCCACATGGCTCTGGGGGGTTAATAAGGGCCTTCTGAAGCAAATCTATGCACTTGTGTAAAAAAAAAAATCTATATTTATAACATGTTAAACTGTAATCTCTAGCTTTCACTAACTGTTGTAGATGCGTTTACGAGAGCGTGGCGTTTCAGTGGATGGTGTAAGATGAAGGCGTAGCATAAGCTCCAGTGAGAATATGCTAGTTGCTCAAGAACTAATGTTTGTTTATGGGAAAGGAAATCCAGTCTCCTCTTGGCTTATATTGAAATCTTTCTTTACAAACTCTCATTTCGTACTTCTAATTCGTGACCGGTGTTTTGTCATTTGTCACTCTTCACCAGAGCTTACGCTATTCGTACGTCCAGAGATTACAGTTTTTCTTACACAAATCCATCAATTTACTTCAGATGGCATTTATTTACCCTCCCCGGAGCCACGTGGAGTACTTTATATGATGGATGCACTTTATTTTGCTTCAAAATCTCAACAGCCATTTTAAAGCTTGGAAGAGCCAGGACATATTTTTTATACGACTCTGCTTGTATTTGTCTGAAAGGTGTCTTTTTGGGTGAACTATTCCTTTAAGAATAGCTGTCAATGGTACTGCTCAATTATTTGTGAGTGAAAGTACTTTGTACACCTGTAAATTGAGACCTCGAACAAATATGAAAGCCTGAAAGAGAAGGTGGAACAAATTCTCTCTGTTTGTCTTTCTCTCTTTCTCTGTAGGACATGTCTGAAAACAGTGCCCCTCAGGTGCTGGTGAAAGCGCGGTTTAACTTCCAGCAGACCAATGAGGATGAGCTGTCCTTCAATAAGGGTGACATCATCCAGGTGACACGGCAGGAAGAGGGCGGCTGGTGGGAGGGATCTCTCAATGGCAAAACCGGCTGGTTTCCTAGCAACTATGTCAAAGAGATCAAAGGCTCTGGTTAGTATTTGCCACTTTAAACCTTGTTCAGTTGCAGAAGTGGAAACCTGACAAACTCTTGTAGGAAGAGAACTGATCGAGACTCCTGCAAGACCAGACAAGCGAAACGGGAGGGTTTGGTCTTACTCATACTTCTCTCATAGACTGCCAAGAAAAGCAGAAGAGATGTAGTTTTGTAGACCCTGTTTACCTGCTGACTTTCTTCTGTGTCCTAGTGTTACCATAATGTTTCCATAAAAGACCTGCTGAGTATGTGTATAGATCAGAAAATTGCTGCGGGCAGCTGCATGTTAGGCTGTCAACACTTTAGACAGCTTAAAATATTTGGGTGTTACTTTTTTAAAAGCGCCATATTTGTGCTTGTATCTATGAGGCAGTGTGGCATATGAAGATGTCGAATCAGCCTAGGTCTATTAAAAGGGCGATTAAAAGAGGACTTACAGGCTTAATGAAAATGTGCCAAAAGAGAACCGAATGGCAGCTCTCTGCAAAAGCCAAAAACTGTGGGATTATATGACCATTACAGGCTTACAGTGGAAAAATGTGTGCTTGTTCAACCCAGCTTGGATACAGGATTAGGTGCTGCGTACAAGGTAGCAAACTAAGAATAAAGAGAGAATAAAAATGTACTTACCCTCATGTCATCCAGTATGTTCATGTCCTTCTATCTTCAGTTGAAAAGAAATTGAGGTTTTTGAGGAAAACGTTCCAGGATATTTCTGCATATAGTGGACTTCAATGGGAGTCAACAGGTTGAATGTCCAAATTGCAGTTTAAATGCAGCTTCAAAGAGCTCTACACAATCCCAGCGAAATGTATGTACATTTTAACCACAAATTCTTCACGCCATTACGTAATCAAATTGGAAAGGTCACGAGTGACACAGGCTTAAGTACCACCCCAGTGTTTACAAAGCGAATGTGCAAAGAAAGTCAAACTGCCTTTTAGGGCTGTGCAATATTGACAAAAAAATAATATCTTGATATTTTCTAGTATTTTATCGATAATGATTAAGGACTATCATGGACAGCTGACTCTTAAATTTTTGATATCCTTCATATTCTGTGTGGTGGTCAGTTCACACTAATAGAAACAAATCTTGTCCAGTAAGTTTAAATTGATTTTTACTTTTTATGGGCATTTTAATCTTTAAAAATCAATTTCTTTCTGAAAGTGTGCATTATCTTTTGAGTACATTTTTTACATTTATTCAGTGAATTAGAATAATAAGACATGTGGGCTGTTACCAAGCAAATGAAATCAGTATCACAGAAGCTGCATCTGAAGTAACATTTAGATGCATTTATGCATTGTTTAATGCAGGTCCTGAATGCATTTAACCTGCAGTTACAAATGCATAAATAGTGTTTTGATATATTAAACATAAAACGTTGAATACTGATATTTGATATTATTGAATTAATAAAAAGATACTTTAAATGTGAAATCAAAACTGCTAGTAGGTGGCAGTAATTTACTGGTAATAAGTGAATCATTGCGATTGAACCAAATCATTTAAACGGTTAATTCATTCCGAAACACCGTCATGTTGCTCAGAGAAGCAAAAAAACGACTCTCTTCATGTAAAATTGATTAAATAGATGAAGTGGAATAAATCTATACATTTTCTTTCATGTCTTGAATTTGTGATCATTTTAAATTAATTTTAGACAGTCTATTACTAGTCTAGACTTCACCTAATGCGTGCTCTCCACTCTGTAGGTGTGTTTTGTTTGGTTTTTCCAAAATACTTAATAATGTCAAATCAAATATTGTTAAAACAACAATTACGATATTATTGTAGACAATATATATCACACACCCCTACGGCCTTTACAAAAAAAGATAAAACAACGATGACGGACACGCATCTCAGAGCTAGTGCAAGACGGACATTAGTGGTTTAAAATTTTTTTAGAAAATAACCAATCGTTTCGCTATATAAAACCCTTATTCCTCAGGCTGGATTGTGTAGAACCCTTTGAACCTGCATTGAAACTGTAATTTGGGCCTTCAACCCATTAATCCCCATTAAAGTCCATTATATGGAGAAAAATACTAGAATGTTTTTCTCAAAAACCTTAAAGGGGGGTACAATGGTGTTTCGTGTATTCAGAGTTGTTTACAGTGTTAAAGAGTTGGATTCTCATGCTAAACATGGCCAAAGTTTAAAAAAATATTTAGGACAAATGACTGAGAATTTCTGTGCCGAAAATCTTACTTTAGGGTTGGTACAAGTTTCGGCTGTTTCCAGATGAAGCGCGTTGATGGCAGCACTGTATAGGATTCGAGAATGTCTCTAAATAAGTGTGTTTTTGGACGTTTACCATGTTCAGCTTCCCAAAGAACCCAGCGTTATGCGAACAGTGGATGCAGTTTGTTTTTCCCGGGCAGCAACGGAGTGTAGCAAGTGCGCTTGTGTGTTCCGGTCATTTCAGTGACAAATGTTTTAGAAACAAAGCCCAGTTCTACGCTGGATTTGCACATCGTTTGCTATTAAAACATGGAGTGGTCCCAGTAATAAAAGATACCAGTCATGTAAGTACAACTGCATCAGATTTCTGTCTTTTGTTGGAAATCAGCTTGACTCTATAGCTCTGCCCACGGAACACCTTCAGAAGCTCGGCTTTTTCCGGAGAGAATCGGAAAGCTGTATTTTTCTTTTATAAATACTGATAAAACTAAAGACTTTTTGGAGATATTAAGGATACAGTACTACTCTATAGGTACTCAAGATTAACATGGGATTAGGTGAAACTGTGTATGTTATGTACCCTTTATTTTTTTTTTTTTGATTGAAGAAAGATGACTTGGATGACATGAGGATGTGTCACTTACCAGGAAATGTTTATTCTGGAAGTGAACCAATCTTTTAATTCCTCTTAAAAAAACTAAACTTTTGAACAGTAGTGTGAATTTTATCTCACTGTATGCATGTTGTAGCATAAACACAACCCCCTGACCCTTGTTCTCCAGTCCAAACATAAATAGCATACACACCCCATGATGCCAAACAGATGCTTCCCTCTCATGTATGGGGAAACGACCTTAATGTGTATTCGACCCAGCTTGAATGGAAATAATTGAGGATGACATCAGAGCCTGAACATCCAGGGCTTAGCAGGAAGGAAACACCATCCAACAACAAAGACAGGAAGTGCCGCAGCCAGAAGACAGTGCTTCCCCTTTTCCTCTGAATATGGCTCCACACTCCAGTTTATTCCACTCTCCGAGCACTTAGCAATCCAGACTCTTTTATAGGATTTACTTGTGTTAAATGCATGCCGGACATTACTTGTAGTAGACATTAATAGTATATTGATTTTGTACGTCATCTCAAAAATGGCTGCAGTTAGGAAGAGCGTAGTGATGCATGCATTGTTTTCTTTGGGTCCAGATTACATGATTAAAGGGAATCTAAAAATTCATCTAAAAACAATTTTTGCTTTTTATGCCCCCCTAATGTTTCAAACCTGTGGGACTTCAGTTGTGTGCAAAAGGAGAGGAAGAAAGAAAGTCAAACAGTTTTGGAACAACATGAGAGTAAATATGTGATGACAAGGGTAATTTTTGGGTGAATTATTCCTTTTAAAACTAGATTTCTTCAAATCTCTAACCCTAAGTGTAAGCAATAGTAAATACGAGGCTTACCTCAGTAAGCACCACTAAGTAATGGTTTGGTTTGTGGAGATGTTGAGCCCTGAGGGAGCTTGGGGACGGGAAGAAAAATAATATATATTTGTAGCCATAGCCAATAATACATTGTATGGATCAAATCTATAGATTTTTCTTTTATGCCAAAAATCATTGTATTATTAAGTAAAGATCATGTTCCATAAAGATATTTTGATACATTTCCTACTGTAAATATATCAAAACCTAATTTTTGATTAGTAATATACATTGCTAAGAACTTCATTTGGACAACTTTAAAGGCGATTTTCTCAATATTTAATTTTTTTTTTGTGCACCCTAAGATTCCAGATTTTTAGATAGTTATTATTTATTGAGCTTTTAGATGATGTATACATCAAAAAAAATAAATAAATAAAATAAAAAAAATTCCGCATATGACTGGTTTTGTGGTCCAGGGTCACATAATTGCCAAGTAGAGAATAATGGGTTTTAATCAATGAACTGATGCCTTGTGGAAAAGCATGATGAGAATGTTCAAGCTGATAATTTTGATTTGAATTAGGAAGTTTACACATTATGTCACTGAAAATGGACCGAACTAAGTGAAATGTTCAAACCATTTTCTTACTGCAGTAAGAAGTATGATGTTTTCCTGTAAACTCAGATCTCCCCCTCTAGGTATCTAAATCTAATATTCCTGTCCTGACTGCTCACTGCAGGAGAGATGTACTTTAATATTCAATAACAGAAACAAAATGTTTCCAGATGTTGGTCTAAGCTGACCTCCTTACCTTTTGTTCTTTTTGTTTTTGCTCTCTCAAACAGACAAACCTGTGTCACCTAAGTCTGGAACACTGAAGAGTCCACCTAAAGGCTTTGAGACCACTAACTTCTGCAAGACTTACTATAATGTGGTAAGAGAGACGTGCTGTAGTGTTGTGATAACACCTCCCACATGGAACGAGTTGATTATTTATGATGTGCGTGGGGTGAAAGTGGTGCCTCTGGGGAGTTCGTATTGCACAGATATTTCCCTAACCAAATAAGCAAGCAAGCACACACCACAAACCCTGCCTATACTTGACAGATAAGACTAAGGTTTACAGATATTAGGAGTCATTGTTATAGCAGTATTATGAATCATTTTAGAGGGTTACGAAACACTGCAACAGATTTTTGTAATTTTTAGAACGGTTGCACGTGTTATTTAGACCTAAAGAAATGGTTCACCCAAAAATTTTATTCTGTCATTATTACACACCCTCATGTCGTTCTGAAACCGCAAGACCTTGTTCATCTTCGGAACACAAATTAACTTTAACTATGAGGAGCACATTCAACTTTATGTAAATATAATATGCAAATCCTTCTCTTTACATCCTGGTTGACATAAACATCAATATAGTCAATATATACTGTCAAAAGTTTACATACACCTTGCAGAATCTGCAATATGTTAATTATTTTACCAAAATAGGAGAGATCATACAAAATGCATATTTATTTTTTATTTAGTACTGACCGAATAAGATATTTCATGTAAAAGATGTTTAAATATAGTTCACAAGAGAAAATAATAGTTGAATTTATAAAAATGACCCCGTTCAAAAGTTTACATACACTTGATTCTTAATACTATGTTGTTACCTGAATGGTCCACAGCTGTTGTTGTTTTGTTTAGTGATAATTATTCACACTGAGCACAACTGAGGGACTCGTACTCAACTATTACAGAAGGTTCAAACGGTCACTGATGCTCCAGAAGGAAAAACAATGCATTAAGAGCCAGGGGTGTAAACTTTTGAACGGAATGGATGTGTAAATTTTTCTTATCTTGCCTAAACATCATATTTTTTTTTTCATTTAGAACTGCCCTTCAGAAGCTATAGAAGATAATTACATGTTTCCCAGAAGACAAAATAAGTTAAATTTACCCTGATTTTCAAATTCAAAAAGTTTTCATCCCCGGCTCTTAATACGTCTGGGTTTTTTTTTCCTTTGGAAGCATCAGTGAGCATTTGGACCTTCTGTAGTAGTTGCATATGAGTCCCTTCGTTGTCCTCAGCGTAAAAAGATGGATCTCAACAGCATATAGTCATTGTTGGCAAATACACAAAAATGCTGAAAAACCACAGAATTTGTGGGACCTGAAAGATTTTTCTGAGGAACAGTGGGCAGTTGAACTGTTCAGGACAAAGAAGAGACTTATTAACAACCATCATAAAACAAAACAAACAAAAAACACAGCTATGGATCATTTAGGTAACAACACAGTATTAAGAATCAAGTGTATGTAAACTTTTGAAAGGGGTCTTTTTTTTTTTTCTCTTGTGGACTATATGTAAATGTCTTTTATGTAAAATATCTTACAGTACTACTTAAATAATTTTTAATGATCCCATTTATTTCGGTAAAATAACATTTTGCAAATTCTGCAAGGTGTATGTAAACTTTTGACTTCTACTGTGCACAACCATTCAGAAGTGTGGGGCTGTAAAGAAATCAATACTTTTGTCCTGCAAGGATGCATTAAGTTCATCAAAAGTGACCGTTAAAACATTCATGATATTACAAAAGTTTGCTTTTTTAAATAAATGTTGTTCTTTTGAACTTTATATTTTTATCTAAGAATTATGACAAAATTTTGACAAAATATTAAACTGTCAAACAAAGTGTTTTCAGCATTAGTAATAATTCGTTTTTTTCTGTATTTTGAACCAATTCAGTGCAGCCTTGGTGAGCATAAAAATTGTATTGTATGTGGACCAGACACATCCATGAACCAACTCTTACAGCTGATTTTCTTTTTTTTAGGTTACGTTGAGGTTAAAGCGGTGCATTGCGAGGATATTCGATTTGTGTAAGGGTTTTTGATGAAACAGCGCTGTGTCCGGTTTTCTCAGACTTAGCCTTGGATTAATCCTTGAATTTGCAGTCATAAGGCTTTAATCTGGGTTTAAAAGCCCCGCCAAACTAGACTTATTTAAGAGTTAATAATCCAAGTTTAACACCCACCAGCAGATGCTACCCCAGGTTTGGGCTTGATTTAATGTCAGTAATTACAAGACACCGCTTCCCAATCCTGATAATAACAATTCTGTTAATAAAAGTCATTTTCAGATCATTTGTATATACAAATTTCCTTTATTGTGCTCCATTTCCTCCCTATGTCCCTGGAGCCTCCCTCTAAGCCTCTGCAAACCCAATGAGCTGTTAACATATGTGTGTGTAGGTCAGGTTTTGCCGTGTAGACCAAATATCCCCCCAAGAATATTAAAATTAAAGTCACCTAGATTGTGAGAAGCATCTGCAGTCTTAATGGAAATGCAGAAATGTCTCTGAAGGATGGCT
Organism: Cirrhinus molitorella; assembly: GCA_033026305.1. NCBI lineage: Eukaryota > Metazoa > Chordata > Actinopteri > Cypriniformes > Cyprinidae > Cirrhinus > Cirrhinus molitorella. Next base: position 33,260,974 of record CM065120.1, read on the forward strand.
TTAGGAGCAGGAGATGGAAATCATTATGTCGTTAGCTCAGAATAAAAATAGTAGAAGTCAATAAAGTCCCCACTTTGATAGAAAATGTCTCGTTGAGCACATTTTTTAATTTTTTGAGGTGTTGACGGGGAAAGTGTGTCTGGGCCTGTATTTGCATATTCATATGTAAATGTGTTGTTATGAATGTCTGTATTTGGTTATCAGTTTTCACTGGTGCGTGCATGTGTTTGTCTCTCAGTCGTGCCATAATATAGGTCATCTTTTCCATCTCATTGACTCGGGGGACAGCTGTGCCTGAGGCCCTGCGCTGTCTGTGTCTGTGCGTCTATGTGTTGGTTATGTGTCATGTTTGATGAGAATGTGCAGTAACTGACCCTACACTCCTCTGAAGACTGCGCAGGGCAGACCGGTTGAAGATGAAGAGTGTATGTGTGTGTGTTTTCAGGGAGGACGTGAGTTTGAGGTCAGGCAGAGTTCAGTCTTTTATAGGAGTGTTAGGGGAGGAGATCCATTCAAGTTAAGGACGCAGTTTGAAACGGCCGTAACTGTCAGGCTGTCCAGACGTCCAGTATTAGAGTTTATGCTAGGGGTGCTTCCATACATATGTTTACAGATAAACTTTGTTCTTGGTCCTGGCTGATTCTTGAGGGGAAAAAGTTGACATTTTCAAGATGAGGTTGTTATGTGACCTATCATTTATACATAAAAATGTATTTCTATTGATCGGTCTTCAAACCTACATTAAATAGTTTTCAAAAGTTTTTCAACAGAAAGATTTTTAATGTTTTTAAAGCTTCAATTTATTTGATCCAAAATATGTAAAAATAAATAAATAAATAAATAAATAAATAAAAATACTATTTAAAATAACTGCTTTCTATTTGAATATATTTTAAAATGTTTTTTTAAAATTTTCAGCATCATTACACCAATCTTTAGTGTCACATGATCCTTCAGAAATCATTCTAAAATGCTGATTTGCTGTTCAAGAAACATTATTTATTATATATATATTTAAAACAGTTAAGTGCATTTTTTTCAGGATTCTTTGATGAATAGAAAGATACAAAGATCCGCATTTATCTGAAATAAAAAGGTTTTGTAACATTATACACTAGACCATTCAAAAGCTTTGAGTTTTTTTTTTTTATAGAAAGTAACTTTTTTTTTTTTTTTTTTTTTTAGCAAGGATGCTTTAAATTAATCACACATGATGATAGACATTTATAATAAAAGGTTACAAAAGGTTTCTTTTTCAGATAAACAACATCTTACTGTTCAAAAACTTTTGACTGGTAGTGTATATGGAAGCAGATCTCTACAGAAAGCTCTTTATATTTCTGTAGAATTGTATAATTACTTAAGTATTCTGTAAATTGATGTAAAATATTAGTATTGATATATTTTATGTTTTTGAAAAATAATTATGTAAAAAAACTAATTTCTACAAATAATATAAATTAATTTCATTTATTTGATTGTCTTGTACACCAGGGAAAAAAATCCTTATTTTGAGCTTTGCAAATTAATTTTTCCAGTGCCCTCTCAACTCAATATTTGTGTTTGTATAAAATGTAAATATATAAAAAATACATTTATACAATTAAAAATGTACTTTGTATTTTTTTATTTCATGGATTTCAACCAGGGTTGTCTTTAAATCTTAAGTTAGACTGAAATAAAAATTTATGATGACCTACAAGGACTGGCCCAGTTCTGTCATCTCTCTCACTTTCTCTGTATGCCTGGAGTGTTTTGTCTTCAAGGACAATAAGCATATTAAAATGGACGCCCGATTTTAGTCTCTTTGCTTTTGACCTGTTTGTTTTCCAAGGACAATGTGCTTCTTCTATTTGTGTAGCATCATACGTTGCACTGACTTCATTCTCCCACAAAAACTGTCTGATTAAATGTTAAGTTGCTGTACATGTGTAACACTTGTTTGTTTTTGTCAATTGCACAGGTGGTTCAGAATATTGTACAAACCGAGACAGAGTACTGTAAAGAGCTCCAGACTCTCCTTTCAACGTATCTGAGAGCATTACAGCCCACTGACAGGTAACAACACAAGCTGAGCGTCCAACATAACCAGAGGTAATAGCAGTTCAGTACCCATCTATCTCTCTTTCTAGGCTCAGCGTGTCAGATATCAGCCACATCATGGGAAATCTAGAGGAGATCAGCTCATTTCAGCAGACACTGGTGCATTCACTGGAGGAAAGCGTCAAGTAAGGGTCCCCGTCCTGTTGTTTCATTCACTCGCTCAGTTTGTCTCAGTTTGACATCTAGTGGCAGATACTGGTAATACATTATAGTTCTCATCTGGATTTGTACGATTTGTAGCTCTGTTCAACATTTATTTATTTTTGTTAAACATTTATTATTTCTAAATGAATTGGTTTGTGTTGTGTGCAGAGTTCCAGAGAGTCAGCAGAGAATAGGTAGCTTCTTCCTGTCCCTTGTTCCTCAGATGAGGAGTCTGTATGTGACCTACTGCTCCAACCATCCATCTGCGGTTAACGTTCTCACACAACACAGGTGCGTAACAACGCAATACACATAACACTTGCATAGATAATTAACACTGCTCAGATGGGTTTCCATTCATTCGTAACATAACATTTTAGAAATACTGTCTAATAGCCCCTTTCACACATACAGTCTTTACTGGTAAATTACCATTAAGAGATCATGTGTGAATAGGACTCTTTCAAAAATACTGGTAAATTTGTTCCAGCAATTTACCAGTAAGGGTAGTAACATTACCGGTAAATTGCCAGAATGCTGCTCCGTGTGCTCCGCGGAATGAAGATTACCGTATGAATGCGCTGACGAATAAAGTCTGCTTTGGTCCAAATTAGCCAATCATAGCATTCTTATGGAGATGATGTTATTACTCTGCCCTGTTTACAAAGCTCCGCAGCTTTTTTCTATGTAAATATAATCTTGGTGGATATCTTTGACCATTGCACTTCGTCTCGCAGCAGTTTCAAGTGTTGCGCTCAAGACCTAGCCTTCCTGCTCATTCATCAACGCTGCGGCTATGCAGTTGGATACTGTTATGCGCTTCTCGTGTTTATAAGAGCAATAATGCATTCTTTCTGATCATCCCATTCCTGGTCACTCATAATTTGTTGTTAGATTGGACGTTTCTGCTGACATCACAGAATTTACTGCCATTGTGGTGCTGTTTTGTGAATGGTCTCTTACTGTTAAAAAGCCAGAACGCCGTTGCCTGTGTGAACAGAATATTTGTGTATTTACCGGTAAAGTCATACTGGTAATTTTACTGCAATTTACCGGGATTGCTGTGTGAAAGGGGCTAATGACATCTGTCTGTGTGTGTGTGTGTGTGTGTGTGTTTCAGTGAGGAATTAGGAGAGTTCATGGAAAGTAAAGGTGCAAACAGCCCTGGAATCCTCACACTCACCACGGGCCTAAGCAAACCCTTCCTGAGACTGGAAAAATACCCCACACTACTGAAAGAGATGGAGCGCCACATGGAGGTACCGAACTGCTTTCATTGTCAAAATGTTTTGGCTAAGATGAGTTAAACGGTTATTTCACCCAAAAATGAAAATTCTGTCATTAATTACTCAGCCTCATGTTGTTCCAAACCCATAAGACCTTCCTAACACAAATTAAGATTTTTTTGGATTAAATCTGAGAGCTGCCACGGTCAAGGCACAGAAACATAGTAATGACATTGATAAAATATTCCATGTGACATCAGCACTTCAACCGTAATTTTATAAAAGAAAGCAAAAATAACGAACGTAATAGACTTCTTTAAATTATTTGTTCTCTTCTGGGTTATTCCACCACCATTCACGAGACGAGAGTACCACGACCCATGACTCTGAAAAGAAGAAAGTGTTGAATAAAGTAGTTATCTTTGTTTTCTTTGCACACAAAAAGTATTCTCGAGCTTCATAAAATGATGTTCTTACTATCGTTCTGGGCCTTGAATGTGTCAGTTGCCTTGCTATCTGTGCAGGATCAGAAAGCTCTCAGATTTCATCAGAAATATCTTAATTTGTGTCCAAAGATGAAGAAAGGTTTGGAAAAACATGAGAGTAAGTAATGATTTTAAATAATGATTTTTGTGTAAGATATCCCTGTTAAAATGTACACTAAAATTCAAAAGTTTGTCAGATTTATTTGGTTTTTGAATAATAATAATAATAATAATATTGGTTTTCAAGAAAAGTTTCTTATTGTTATCAGTGTTCAAAACCTGCTGCGTGGTTTTGTTGTTATTATTTTAAACCGTTTAATGCATACTTACTAAACTGCATTTTGAATTTATTTAAAACACATTACTGGCATCATTTTTAATGGTATAGCATGTATTTTGCTTATGAAATAAAACATAATCTCTCTCTATATCAGTGTGTGTGTATATATAGTATACCAGTTTAACAAACTTATATCCTTCTTTTGTTCTGCCCAGGCACTTCACCCAGATTATCCAGACATTCAGAAGAGCATGACAGTATTTAAAAATCTCTCAGTGAGTATTATAAAAAGACATCGAGTTTCACCAGTGTATATATAGATGAAAAATGTAATTATGATTAGCTGTTTGAGTTACATTATCTTTTAGAATGGGATGCTGGACTTATTTGTGTGTGTTTCTTGTTTTGTCTTCAGGCCCAGTGTCAGGAAGTGAGGAAGAGGAAGGAACTTGAGCTGCAGATTCTAATGGAATCTATTCGGGGCTGGGAAGGGGAGGGCATTAAGACCCTGGGCACTGTCCTCTACATGTCTCAAGTACTCATCCAGAACCTTGGCGCTGAGGTGAATGTTACCAAATAGTCTAGGGGTTTTCAGCACCAACCAACAACCAACCATCCGAGACATTCAGTATTTAAAAATAATGTAAAGTATTTATGGTTAGAAAGGTCAAATTTCTAGAATCAAATTGTTTTATATTTTTCCATGAACCCCTGGTTAAAAAACTTTAAGAACAATCTTCTGTGGTTTTTATTATAAATTTGAATTTAGTATAATGAAAATAATAATTTTAAAATTAAATCTTAATTGTAATATTTTGCTTTATCAGGAGAAGAACGAGCGTTACCTTTTGCTGTTTCCTCACATACTTCTCATGTTGTCTGCTAGTCCTCGAATGAGTGGTTTCATCTACCAGGTAAATCAATCCTTCACTGTAGTATAAATACATTCTCCAGTCCCATTAGTGCTTCACTGCACTACTTTTTCAGATTTTTGTGGCAAAAATGACTGCTGCTTGCCAGTATTGTGGTAATATTTAAAAAAATTTTTATGTGTGTTTGTTGCAGTAAAATCTCACCAGCAATCATTACATTAGTAATCAGTATTTTCTCAGTTACCATCAATATTTAGTTTTTTGTATAATTACTAGTATATATTATAATATATAATTGTAATGTATAAATGTATAAATATTCCTGAAAATAAACTGTTGTGTTAAACTTAGTACTGATTACATACTGTACATTTTATATTTAATATGGTTTATATTATTATGTCATGCTTTGATAATTTAGCACTAAATTTTGTACTCCATATCATTCTATTATTACTTCTTATTACTCTATTATTACACTACTCGTTTAGAATGACCTCATAATGGATCATAGCTGTTTGTTATGGTTCTTCAAGTATTATTACCACACTCAGTAAAATGCTGACAGCTGATTGGTTCATTGACTTACACAGGGGAAGCTGCCTTTGACTGGAATGGCTGTAAATAAAATAGAGGACACTGACACCTTAAAAAATACTTTCGAAATATCTGGTGAGTTTCCCACCCATTTGCCCTCATGTCAAATGTTAATATTGCTAGATGTTGAGAATACATGTGGTTGAGCAGTAATGGTTTTTGTGCGTGTGCAGGAAATATGATTGAGCGGATCCAGGTGATCTGTAATAACCAGCAAGATCTTCAGGACTGGGTGGATCATCTACACCGGCAAACCAAACGCACTTCAACCAGCAGCTTGAAACCACAGAATGTTCCCTGCCATACGGTGAGAAACACATGCACTACCATTCAAGCGTTTGGGTCAGTACAAACTATTAATGTTTTTGTTGCCTTTATTTGATCAAAAATTCAGTAAAAACAGTAACATTAGTATATATTTCTGTGATGCAAAGCTAAATTCTCAGCATCATTACTCCAGTCTTCAGTGTCACGTGATCCTGCAGAAATCATTCTAATATGCTGATTGGCTGCTCAAGAAACATTTATTACTATTATCAATGTTGATAACAGTTGTGCTGTGGAAACCATGATACATTTGTTTTAGGATAACATTTGTTTTCTTTGATGAATAGAAAATTTAGGGGGAAAAGCGTTTATTTATATTTGTAACACAATCAGTATCTTTACTTACTTTTTAATGTGTCCTTGCTGAATAAAAGTTAACGTCTTTCAAAAAAAAAAAAAAAATCATCATGACATCTATGTTAAAAACTTCTTCTCTTTCCCGTTCAGCTGCCGTCTCACCCTCTCACCCCGTCCAGACACTCAGAGAATCGAGGTGTGAGTGGATCTCCAGTCTATCACACTCTTCCTCACCTCTCTTCACTTGGAACCCCTCACAGCGGTATGATGTGGGGGCCCCTCGAACCCCCCAAAACCCAGAAGCCCTGGAGTCTCAGCTGTCTCCGACCCGCACCGCCCCTAAAACCCTCAGCTGCGTTGTGTTACAAAGAGGTATCAAGTTATGTTCAATGTTACATATTAATTGTATATTGACACATTAAAGGGATAGTTCACCCAAAAATGAAAATTCTGTCATTAGTTTCTAATGTCCTTCCAAACCTGTAAAACTTCATTCATCTTCAATACACAAATTAAGATATTTTAAATGACATCTGAGAGCTTTCTGGCCCCCAGTAGACAGCAAGGGTACTATCACAGTCAAGGTACAGAAACCTATAAGGACATTGTTAAAATGGTCCGTGCGACATCAGTGGTATCCTTGCTGTCTATGGAGGATCAGAAAGCTCTTGGATTTCATCAAAAATATCTTTATTTGTGTTCCAAAGATAAACAAAGGTCTTACGGGTTTAGAACAACATAAGGGTGAATAATTAATGACAGAATTTTCATTTTTTGGTAAACTATCCCTTTAATAGCATCTCTAGAAGAAGACCAATGATTAACCCTTGTTCAACCTTATGAACATTTTAAAACTGTTTGTGGCTGGAACAAGAGCATTCAAACTAATCACAGTGATAATCTCAGGTACTGATTATGTGCTTTTTTTCAAAGTTAAATCTGTCTAATGTGAGTTTGAATATCATTTTGTGTGACCTTTATAGCCATACTGAAAGCAACAACAGATAGTTTACCTCAGATCTGGAAAATAAATGAAAACAAAGTACTGTGAACTTAATGTGAACCAAGAAGTGTATTCAATAACAAAGACTGTATTAGTCACTCAGTATGTCCTTTTAATAATGTTAAAAGTTTAAATAGTTATGAATTAGATTATAAACTTATTAAATTTGTTGCGAGTGCAGTACGCTTTCAGGGAGAGCCCGCTCACACGCGCTTCTGATTGGCTGTGATATTTGATTTATTGTCATGTCACGTTGTCACGTTGCGTCTGGACACCCAAATTGTGTGAGCTTTGCTGAAATCTAATGGGAAAAGTTTGGTACTGCACCCAAACAAAATCTTACTAAAAGCGCATTTTTTCAGATATCAACCTTTCAAAATTGAAACACAACTTGTTTCGATTTATGGCTTTGATTTTTGTATCAATTTCTGAGTTCAACATGTTTTATAAAATTATATATTTTATAAAAAATTTGCTCATAAATCATTTTCATAAACTTAAACCTCTATAACATTTTTGGTTTAAATTTTTTAAAACTTTTTGAACTTCAACAATAACCTGCCAAGGGTCTTCTTTAAAATGAGATCAAACTTAATCTGTACACCCAAGTTTAATTTTTATGACAGTTTTTTGACATGGACAACTTTTTTAAAATTGATGCACAAGGGTTAAAACATATTTATTAGCAACCCTTAATTTATTAACCAAACTTATTTTGTATGAGATTTAATTTGCTTATTTACGTCTACTAATTTTCTATCAGGATCTCAGTAAAAGTCCCAAAAGTATGAAGAAGCTTCTGCCCAAACGAAAACCTGAGAGGAAGCCATCTGATGAGGAATTTGCTGTGAGAAAAAGTATGACTCTATAAATGAATGTTTTATTGAAGTTCCTGTTACTTTTTACATATCCTTGTGACATATATGCGTGTTAGTATATATTGCTTTTGTGTTGGATGTAAGAAAATATTATAGTGCCTGTATTATATTTTAACAATGTTACCTGACCACTGACATCTTTTAAGTGTTCTTCTTGTTTTCCATCAGGTACTGTAGCTCTGGAGGAGGATGCTCAGATCCTGAAAGTGATCGAAGCATACTGTACAAGCGCTAAAACACGGCAAACGCTAAACTCAAGTATGTACTCTCTGTGTTTATAAATTTTCATTTCTCACTTCAGTCCCAGACTCTGTGATGAAATTTGTCTAAATGGTCAATATAACTGTGAATACCACATTATACTGGCAGTTTTTCATGTTTTAAATGTTTATTTTTTTCATATTCTTTCTAAAACACACAGAACTGCTTAAAAGCTTAGCTCAGTATTCTTTGAAAGAAATTAATAGTTTTATTCAGCAAGGAAGCGTTACATTTGATCAAAAGTGACAGTAAAGACTTTTACATTTACATTGTTTGTTTTTTTTTTTACTTTCTATTTACCAGTGAATCTTAAAAAAAATTATCAGTTTTCAACATTGATAATAATAATAAAAACAAAGTTTTTGAACAGCAAATCAGCGTATTAAAATGATTTCTGAAGGATCATGTGGAGTAATGATGCTGAAAATTCAGCTTTCACTGGAATTCACTGGAATAAACTGCCTTTTAAAATATATTAAAAGTTATTTTAAATTGTAGCATTTCATAATATTGCTGTTTTTATTGTATTTGTTTAAATAAGTGCAGCCTTGGTGATCATAAGAGACTTCTTTCAAAAACATTAAAAATCTTACCAACCCTAAGCTTTTGAATGGTAGTGTATTTGGCCTAGGAGGCCCATAATTTGAATTCTACAAAACATCCTGAAGTTCTACAAAACGTCTCATCTGTCCTGAATTCTTTGTCAAATATTCTTAAATATGTCTGTAAAATACTGCAACATCATTACTGAATTGTTGTGGCTTTGGCTATATAAATGTGTTGACTAAACACTTTACCACTGCGTTGATCACTCTTTTAATATTTTCTGCTCTTTTAACATGCATCTTTGTCTCTCTTCCTCTTCCTTCCATGGTTCCTTCCTTCATTCATCACCCATTTCTCTCTTATGTTTTCCCACCATTGTTATTGCTTTGTTATATTTTATTTCATTTTATCACTTGCGTACCTATGATTTATTGGGCATCTTGGGCTCTCCCTCACCTTACTCCTCTTGGTTTGGTCCATCCTCTTAACCCACCTGTCCTCCCCAATATGATTGGTTTGACCCCCATCCCTAATTAGCATGGCAGGGCACTGATTTGATGCATAATCATGTGCTGGCTGATGTTGACCAATCGTGCATGGATGCTGTGGGTTGCCGTAGCAGTGGATTTCCCTCCTCTGATCAATCCGAAGACTCGGACTATGACAGTATATGGATAACTCACACTAACAGAATGGGTTCTATGTCTCGTAAGAGCTGCTGCTCATATATACACATCAAAACTAAAACATATTTGTTTTATTTTGTCACGGTGAACGTGGGAAGCTCTTTTTGAGTGTTTGGATATAAGTTTTGAAGTTCATGTATAAGGTTGTGAACATTGAGGCATGGATGAATGTTTTCAATGCTTTTGCTCCATGTGAAATTTATAGTACATCATCCTAAAATTCAGTTTCTGTGCAATGCAATTCAGGATTATTATCCAGCTTTTTCATCAACGTGGAAGTAAGCCTATAGGTGAGACTTCCGGTTCATTATCTGCTATAAGGAAACAAAGAAGAATAACAACGTGCAGTAAACTGTTTGCACTACAAACCATTGTGCTCATAATTAAGATAAAATATTAAAATAATATATAACACACACCAATGTGCAATTTCAAGCAGCAAAACAAGCTGTTTTGTACTGCTAAAAATAGCTGGACGTGGATGAGACCGGAAGCCACACCTATAAAATATAACTAAATAAAACGAAAAAATATATATACATACTTTTAAAAAAATACTAAAAATGACCAACAACACACAAGAAAACTACTAAAACTGTAACCAAAATTAACATGAGTTGTTTAACGTTACTATTTCATTTTTTAATCTGTTAAACTTTTTTTTTAGGATCAAGGAAAGAGTCAGGGCCACATATGCTTTTTCCTGAAGAGGAGAAGATCATTGTGGAGGAGACAAAGAGCAATGGTCAGACTGTAATAGAAGAAAGGTTAGATCTCAGATTTCTGCATCTAATTAACCTATTTGTTTACTTTTTTGGTTATTAGGACTGTCAGTTTATACATTCATTTATCGTGATTAATCTTATAATAATATTGCGAATAAAAATGTCTGATGTTTCATCTGATTGTCCATTACAGGAGTCTGGTTGATACGGTTTATGCCTTGAGGGATGAGGTTCAAGAACTTAAGCAGGTCAGTCCACATGCCACATACAAACATTTCTTTATGCATAAAGTCAACCTGGTGCCGTGACCCGGATTCTCTGATTTTACATCACTAGGACAACAAGAGAATGAAACGCACTCTTGAGGAAGAACAAAAGGCACGGAAAGAGCTGGAGAAGATTGTGAGGAAAGTGTTAAAAAGCATGAACGACCCGTCCTGGGATGAGACTAATTTGTGAGCCCATTTGTGCATTTCTGCTAATTGTGTTGAGTGTAGTATCAGTCTTAATTCCTGACCAAAAATACTTGTAAATATTGTGACAAAAATGGACATGATTCCCACAGTCACAGTATTACGCCTTTTAAACCTGATCCTTTTCAAGCCTTTTTTTGTTTGCCAGTGCCAAGTGTCTAGTTCTTTTTCAGATATGCTAATGATGCCTAGACATCATCTATCAGAAACGTCTCTATAGAATCAGGTGTGGTCTGGCAAAGCTGCCAAAATAACTTGCAGTTTGATCATTTAGCTCACCGTCACAGATGTCATTGGTTCCTAGTCTAAAACTGGGAGTCTCAGGGATGATAGACACACTGTACCTACAAATGTTGCCAGGCTTGCATCACTGCCTGCGTCCTTTGACATTTTCAATCATTAGCCAATATGTTCAATAAGTGATGACATTCAATAGGATTTTTTTCCAATGGAAAACCTTGCAATACAATACTGGAGACAATTCTGAGGGAACTAGTCTTATTTTTTAGATTTTTTGGGGGTGTCATTTCAAAGTTGCTTTTACAATAACCTCAGTTTTAATTTTCGTCCGGTTGCTATTTTGCACCTTGCAGCTTGTATCTTTTTTTACTTTGATGATGATCCTCTACACTAATTGTGCATTCACAGACCTTTTTTTTTGTTTTGTTTTGTACAGAAATAATTCTTTATTGTATTTAATGCTCAGAAATGTGCCTTTTTGGGGAAAAAAGAAAAAGATTTCCAGAATTTTGTCAGCATTTCTAGCTCTGTCAGCATTTCAAAGAACCTTTTAAGAAAAATGTATGCAAGAGTGGTTTTAAATTAACACTGAATCTGTGGTTGGAAACCGACGGATTGCGAGTCTTCTATGTTGTCTGTCTAATTTATGTATTTAAATGAAATATTGTCTACTGCTAAATGACTGTATTGTGAAATTTCCAGATAACCTCAACTTCTTTCTCTTCCCAAAGCACTCTGTCTTACTCTGTCTTTCTTGCTAATTGAATTAAATAAATACAAATTCTTACTGTGACTTTTCGGATGGGATCTTGTTTCTCATTCCTTTCTTGCATCATTAAAGCAAGTCATAAAACATTAAAGTCATAACATGAGAAACCAAATTTCCCTTGATCTTTTGACAGACGTTTCATAATTTAAAATGTCTTCATCATCCATAAAAAAAAACATTCATGTAATAACCCTCAGAAAACAACTAATTTTAATCTGAGGCGCAAGGTGACATTTGCATAAACACAAGACATCGACAAATAATCTTCTTCTCACCATAGGCCCCGCCCATTGGTATTTAATCGCTTAGCAGCTGACACTTGATTACGCTGAATGCGCGTGTCAAAAAGTAAAAGCAAATACAAATTACAATATCTGCTGCTATTTTGTCTACAGTGGATACAGTATACAGATGCATGTTAGCGTTCTCATACAGTCTGTCGTCAATAGAACAAATGGAGTTTTGCTTTGGCGCGTTTGGTTTAAACGGCTTGTTCACCTCTTTGTTCACAAAGATCACAAAGTAACATTTGTTGTAAGATGAAGCGGACCTAGATCTGACTGCAGCTGCATCACAAACTGTAAGTAAATGATTTCACAATGCTTTGTCTGGAAATTTTGTCTTGTCGTGTTTGAGTTTTATTTTGATCATGCGTGGGGGCGTTGATACTATTTTCTATGCAATGACGTTAGCCAATCATAACAGTAGGCGATTCCTGACAGACCTTAAAGGATCTGCCCCTTAAAACAGGTTGTTTTTAACAGAGGGTCAGAGTGAGGATTGAAAATGAAGAGTTACATGCAAAACCAGCTAAGAGCCATCTTGGTCAAAAATGAGATGGTGATACTGAATGAATGTTCTTGACGCATATTATACATCCATCAAATACTTTTACTTCAAATTCGCTAAAATCCCTGCCTCAGCCCAATCAGAAGTACCAGTATTTACACAGATACCTATACACTGGAGCCTGATAAAAACATTTTAAAGAAAGATATTAGATGGATTTAGAAGCTTTTGCATCTGAACTCTTCAAATAATAATTTTTCCACATATTTGTTTTTTTGTTTTGTAAGTAAACCTCAAAGAACATATTACCTTAATAAAAATCCATGTCATGACCACTTTAAATTTACTATTCTGTATTAAATATCAACAAAAATGTATTACTAGTTAAACAGTTCAAAATGTAAAATACATCATTAAAAACAGCACGATTGTAAAATATTATTACAATTTTAAATAACTCTTCTATTGAAATAAAATAAATGTCATTTATTACATTGATCAATACTTTTAAGCAAACTGTGATACCTTTTAGGATTCTTTGATGAATAGAAAGAAGATCATTTGAAATAGAAATCTTTCGTAACATCATAAATATCTTTACTGTCACTTTTCATCAATTTAATGCAATGATAGTATTAATTTCTTTAAAAAAAGCTTAAACTTTTGATCATTAGTAAAACTAATATAATAGCCCGCAGCAGGGTAGTTTGCATGACGGAGACAGACGCCAAAATAATTTTTTTTTGAATAAAGTTATTTTTGTTTCCTACGCGCACAAAAAGTACTCTCGTAGCTTCATAACATTACGGTTGAATCACTGATGTCAAATTGGCTACTTTAACAATGTCCTTACAACCTTTCAGGGCCTTGAACGTGTCAGTTGCGTTGCTGTCTATGGAGGGACAGAAGGCTCTGGGATTTCATTAAAAAGATCTTAATTTGTGTTCTGAAGATCAAAGGCCTTACAGGTTTGGAACGACATGAGGGTGAGTAATTAATGACACAGTATTCGTTTTTTGGGTGAACTATCCCTTTGATAATTTATGTAGTTCAAAACGTAGTAAAACATTTTGCTACTCAACAGTCTCAGAGATTCTCTGAATTTTTTACTTATTTTTAGGCAACATAATTTGGTGTGAAATGTTTCTTCCTTGTAGCTTGTACTTGGCCTCAATAGTATCATTGCTCAGTGAAATTCAATGTACATTTGAATCAGGGGATTAAACACGCTGTTAGTCAATTGCAATGCCACTGGTATTTCATAGTAAAGTGGCATGACAAACTTAAGCCGTTCATGTACTGTAGTAAATCTGGCCTGAGCCCCATATGCACTGCCCCATACAGACACCTTCTTTCTGTTAATTCCTCCATTGTTTTATTCTCATTGTCTGTGTAATCCAGAGCTGAGATGGCAACAGATGCAGATGAAAGCTGCCGAACAAACAGACTGAAACTCACGAGTAGTGGGTGGATTTTGGACTGTTTTTTCTGCTTAGCGTAAACTGGTAATGTGATGGGTGTTTGAATATTTCTCCTTCTTTCCACATCAACCAAACTCAATATTCATTGGCAATCTAAATTCCTGGCTTGATGTCTCTTCTGCTGTTTCTTTTATTTCTTTGTGTTGTATGAAAGAATATCTGGATTATGATGAAAATGTCACTGGATTGCTCTTTTTAGCATTGTTTGTATTGTCTGAGACGCTGGCACAGTAATGTTTCAACCCACGGGGCTGCGGTGCAGGTGTGGCAAACCCTCTTGTGTGTCTCACATCTGTTTTCCAACATCGCTACCTCCACCTCAACCCTATTATGGCAAACAATGACTCGCACCAAACGCTTCCAAATACTCACAATCCTCAGGGACAGCAAGGCATTGTGGGAGATTTAATCACTGGCTGAGGCTCATGCAGAAGGAGGCAGGTTGTTCTTTTGTGCGAGAACTGAGGCGACTTTGACATTTTGAGAAAGACTGACGTTGAGGACACATTTACATAAGGACAAAGCCTGGAGAACTGAAGAGAATGGTACATGGAGACAGAAAATGGTAAATGTCACTTAATTGAGCTGCTCCTTGCTGTCTCAGAAGTTTTGATTGTGTAACCTAAATAAAATTCCCAGCTACACTGACTGTACATGGACTGTTAGATGGTAAGGAATGAACTTAAAGTAGATATTCCACACATATCTGTACAAGGGCAATGTCATGTCATGTAAGTTTGGGGTCTGTAAGATTGAATGTTTTTGAAAGAAGTCTATTATGCCCGCTAATCTTCATTTATTTGTTTAAAAATAACTGAAAACTTTTTTTTTAGGTTTTTAGTTGAGGTCATAAGTTTACATACACATTGCAGAACCTGCAAAATGTTAATTATTTTACCAAAATAGAAGAGATCATATAAATAACATGTTATTTTTTATTTAGAACTGACCTGAATGAGATATTTCACATTTACATACAGTCCACAAGAGAAAATAATAGATTAATTTATAAAAATTACCAAATGTTTAAAAGTTTACATACACTTGATTCTTAATACTGTTGTTACCTGAATGATCCACAGCTGTGGGTTTTTTTTTTTTTTGTTTAGTGATAGTTGTTTATGAGTCTCTTCTTTGTCCTGAACAGTTAAACTGTCCGCAGTTCTTGAGAAAAGTCCTTCAGATCCCACAAATTCTTTGTTTTTTCAGCATTTTTGTGTATTTGAACCCTTTCCAACAATGACTCTATGATTTTGAGATCCATCTTTTCACACTGAGGACAACTGAGGGACTCATATGCAACTATTACAGAAGGTTCAAACACTCACTGATGCTTCAGTAAGAAACACAATGCTTTAAAAGCCAGAATGTGTACGTTTTTCTTATTTTGCCTAAATATCATATTATTTTTCATTTACTACTGCCTTTAGAAGCTACAGAAGATACTTAACAAGACAAGATAAATGAAATTTACTCTGATCTTTACCTGGCTCTTAATGCACTGTTTCTTTCTGAAGCATCAGTGAGCGTTTGAACCTTCTGTAATAGTTGCATATGAGTCCCTCAGTGTGAAAAGATGGATCTCAAAATCATACAGTCATTGTTGGAAATGCATGCATTTTGTATTGTGGTAAAATAATTAACATTTTGCAGATTCTGCAAGGTATATGTAAACTTTTGACCTGAACTGTATAATTGTCACATGATCCTTCAGAAATCATTTGACCATTTTTATATATTATTGTCATATATTAAGTCAGCTGCTTAATTTTTGTATTAAAATGCATGAGAACAAACCCAAAGTTTTTGATTTGTTCCCAGTCATGGTTAAATATGTCAAGTGCACGTTAAAGCATGGCCTACTTTATATTCTTGCTTGACTAAGAATACTGTTTAACTGCATTCTTGAAATCATGTTTTAAACCCCATTTGACTGAGCAAAACTCTATGAAAGACAAAGGCTCTGTCTCCTTTCCATTTATACAGCATGAGGGTTGAGGTTGTATACTTTCGCCCTTATGAAAGTGACAGACCAAATTTCATTCTTTTATGGGCACTGACTGCCCCTCATTGACTCACAATGGAAAGGATATAATTTTGCAGATGTTGGTGAAAAAGCTCAAATGTCAGCCTCTTTTCAAACTGCCAGACCTGCCTTAGCACAGGGATGAATAATGGATCAGTCACCTTTGTCTGCTGCTGAATATTCTTACATAAATACAAAGACTCATAAAACACATAAAAGAGCATCTAATTCATCTTTTAACGCACAGATCAAACGGTGCGATAACTCGGCGTGCAGTCCGTCTTTCTTAACGACAGGCAGGTAAATGAAGAACACCTTTGTGCTTGCTCCTGTCTCTTGTGTCTGGAACAGACGTTGGATCTAGCCTTGACTGCTGTCTTACGTGTTTCGCCTGGTTTTCGTTAACACTTACACATAGGCAGAAGGCTAAAGAAAGTCTAATGCACACACACATGGGGTTCTGGGGAAAGACTGAGGTGATTTTTAAGAAAGTTTAGTCACCATTCTGATGTTCCAAACCTATTTGATTGGAATACAAATGGAATACAAAATGAGATGTTAAGTGAAAAAGCAATTCGCACTGTACTTTTCTATACAATGAAAATGAATGGGGATACATCATAAAACATACAGTTGAAGTCAAAAGTTTATATACACCTTGCAAAATCTGCTAAATGTTAGGGATCATGCAACATGCATGTTATTTTTTATTTAGCACTGACCTCAGTAAGATATTTCACATAAAAGATGTTTACATATAGTCCACAAGAGAAAAAATAATAGCTGAATTTATAAAAATGTATTTTTAATACTGAATGATCTACAGCTGTTTTGTTGTTGTTGTTGTTATTTTGTTTAGTGATAGTCCCTTGTTTGTCCTAAACACTTAAACTGCCCACTGTTCTTCAGAAAATCCTTCAAGTCCCACAAATTCTTTGGTTTTTCAGCATTTTTGAACCCTTTCCAACAATGACTATGATTTTGAGATCCATCTTTTTACATTGAGGACAACTGAGGGACTCATATGCAACTATTACAGAAGGTTCAAACTCTCATTGATGCTCCAGAAGGAAAAACTATGTATTAAGAGGGTGAAAACTTTTGAGCAGAATGAGGATGTGTGCATTTTGCCTAAATATCTTTTTTTTTTCATTTAGTACTGCCCTAAAGAAGCTACAAAAGATACTTACATGTTTCCCAGAAGACAAAATAAGTTAAATTTACCCTGATCTTCAAATTCAAAAAGAAAAAAAAAGGCTCTTAATGCATTGAATCATCAATGAGCGTTTGAACCTTCTGTAATAGTTGCACATGAGTCCCTCAGTTGTCATCAGTGTCACACTACGGAAAAAATGGTATTAACCACCCAGCCAAATTTTAATGATAAAAAACGCCAAAGTAAATAAAAAATGATATCAAAATCTTAAAGAAATAAGCCGTAGTTTCTGCTCCCAAACGCTGGGGGCGTGTCTGCTGGCAGCGCTGAAACCACGCCCACTACCGGGAAAGTTGCCGCCTCTCCCAACAGTCAAATACCGCTTCATGAATGTATGAGGCTCGTTCACACCTATAACGATAACTATATTTGCGTCCATATCAGAGAAGATAACTGTCTGTTTTTGTTGCACTTAATCTAGCATAAAATCTGATCTGTAACGTAATCAATGTAGTGGAATAAAATAATAATAATAATAATAATAATACGACTCTTTTCTACTGCACCTTCAAAAGTTGTCCAACAAGACAATGTTGTCCAACCCTACGCTGTATTCCTGAGGTAATTTTATGTTTTATGCTACTCTGTTTGCTGTGCAATGTCTGTTTGCTTTTCCGTTTTTCGTACCTGCTCACTAAACTTATGCTGCGTTCCAGGCAGGTTTTTGAGCTCGTAAGTCCCGGCTTCAAACAACGACTCAGGATTTTGTAGCGTTCCTGGCTTAATCCCGTTTACAAATAATTTCTATAGCCAAAGATCCTTATTTCTTGCTTATTTAAGGGGAAACGGACGAGGAACACGGAGCATAAGACAAGAGAAGCAGTTATACCTTTTATTTTACGTTATTTGTATATTTGAAAATACATCCGTAGGGGCTGCCATAGTTGGTTCGCGGGCTATGTGACGTCAGAGCTCGGAACTGGGAGTACATCGATCTAGTACGAGTTCACGGGTGGGAAGTCACTGATTTGACTGCCATTCCAGTGCACTTTCAATGGTAGAAGTCAGTGTACCATCACAATGATGCTGTTTCAAGGTAAAAAAAAAAACTTTTATACAGTTGCATTATTGTTTAATAATGCATTAAGTAGTGTTAAGTATTAAGGTCCTTTGGGTTATTATTAGTTTTTATGGTATTGTTTAAAAAAAAAAAAAAATGAAAGAACAAAACTTTTGGAACTGTTGTGGACAAAATATTTAGGATCCGAAACACCAAGATCAGCTTGGCTCACCAGCTCCAATAGATAACTGATGCCTTATGCCAAACCCCTGCACTCTGCCCTGGACCATTCAATAGGCAGACTAGTGATCATTTCAAAATGACATTTTCTGTCGTACTGCGAGATGCCTTATCTCCTCTCTCTGAACAAACTGCCTTTCATTCCCCATTCTTGTGCTTGAAAAATATCGAAATATATAAAGCAGAGAAAGAAAGAAGAGCAGCTAGGGCACATTGCATACACCGGGTGCTCTCTTTCATTTGGTTATTGTGCAAAATAGCTGTGCAATATTTTTTTGTCAATGGTTTACTCTAAAAGCTTTTCCCTCTGTCAGTATGAAAGGAAAGCAATAAAGGTCTTTCAATGGGCATGAATAAAACCAGGGAGAACAGAGGGGAGCCGCTGGGGGTTTGGCCGAAGGGCTTCTATTCTTTAGCTGGTAATCAAATTGAAGCTGAAATGAAATGGAGGTTTCTTATGAAAATAGCCTTTGTTGACTGGAAGGCTGGTAATTCATAAACAATACGTAAGGCTTTTGTGAGCATAATAACATATTCATGCTCTCAGAGAAAAGGAAGGAACAGGAGAGAGCGAGAGAGAGAAAGAGAGGCAGTGTGGCAGCGAATAAAGGGCTACAGAGGTTTGGCTTATGTGCGTCTCAACTACTGCCAGAGCAATAACTGATGTTACTCTCTGTCACCTCTCTCTTGCTCTGTCTCAGGCTGTCATTTTCTCTTCACAGTCTCTCTCTCTCTATATCTTCCTTGTCACTGGCTTTGGTATTTGACAGGAATACCAGAGACTGGAGGTAGTTGGTCTTCAGAGGGAGTGAGCTGAACAGATGAACTCTCAATTAGCTGCAGGGGAGCTCAGTACTGGATTGGAGGCAGTGTGGATCATCAGCAGGTTCAAATGAAATTAAAACATGTGAATTTGGATATTGGATGTATTCGCTGGAATGAAGGTGAATTCTGTGGGATAATGTTCCAGACAGGACACTCTACTTTTCAGATCACCTGAGAAAGTTTTATCTCTGCAGAGACCACTGGTGAGTAGCAACCGCTTCTGACAGCTGTTCACATGTTTCTAAAGTTCTTGAGCAGTTCTGTCTGACAACACCGTCAGAATCCTGGGCTGCAATTATGAAACTTCAGTAAAAACACAGTATTGCAATAACTGCTGTGATATAATGTCTAAAATTGCTTTGGCTTTTGGCTTTGCTCTTGACTCGACTCGGTTGCTCTAAAAAGAATGTTTGGTGCTTGAAAAAGTCATGCTGGGAAGTTCAGATGGCCAGTCTGATTCACTTACCTGCACTCTTCCACCTGATGGCTCATTGATGGACAGCTCTGTGATTTTCATTTTAGTGTAAATGCATTCATATATAATCTATTTGCTATACATTTTAAAATAGGCAGCATAGTAGTGTCAGTTTTGCATGCATCATTAATTTGTATTAAATAACATTCATTATTCTAATTGGATGCTCATGATATTAATTGTCGGATTAAATGCTTATTGTATGTCATTGCTGTATTAGTGAACCACTTACACAACTTCAAACGCAACAAGCGTTTTACACATTTCTCACTGTATTTCTGTTTTTGTCTTTTTTTTACATTTAGGCGCACATGTCAGATATCTTAATCATAAATCATCTCAAAACAATGCAAATCAGTTAAATGTCACATGTGAATTTTGCACTGCAGTCCTCAATGAGC
This sequence comes from Cirrhinus molitorella, assembly GCA_033026305.1. NCBI lineage: Eukaryota > Metazoa > Chordata > Actinopteri > Cypriniformes > Cyprinidae > Cirrhinus > Cirrhinus molitorella. The sequence goes on from CM065120.1 coordinate 33,281,339, forward strand.
AAAGATTGGCACATGGGTGTATTTTAAACCTATTCACATGCATCCGCTTTCTTTTTTTTGACTCTGTCAGTCATATGAAACATGGGAGAAACATGTCAGTGATGAAGTACAACTCAAAGTGAGAATCAGTTTGAGAGAAACCCAGCCCTACAAACAGGTGATGCTTCATTCTGTTTTACTTTCATAAGTAGCTGAGTTCCATCATATACTCTTAAAAATAAAAGTGCTTTAAAAGGTTCTTCAAGCGATGCCATAGAAGAACAATTTTTGACATTCAGTCAAAGGTTCTTTAAAGAACCATCTCTTTCTTACCTTTTTATAATCTGAAGAAACAGAAACAGGTTCTTCAGATGTTTAACGTTCTTTATGGAACCATTTAGACAAACAAGGTTCTACTATGGCACCGTGAAGCACTATGGCATTTTTAAGAGTGTAGCTTTGGTGGTGAACTCTCTAAGACAGTCTTTTAGGAGAAAAAAAGTGTTGGTTTCTAGACAGGGCTGTCTGATCATTTGTTTCCTTTTTATAACAGGATCAGCATTTGTCAGAACTCAGGAAGTTGTAGGGATGAGTGCCTGAGGAAAACAGAATTAGGCAGAGGGAGAGAGAGACAGAAAAGGCCGGCAAGTGAGGAATGAAAGAAGAAAAAGGAAATAATACTCCGATGAGACTGTGCAAAGCGGATTAGAGAGGTAATCTTTTCACTTGTCCCAAAGAGAATGGAGAAAATGCAAGTGTGAAGCAGTGGACGTGAGAGAGAGAGTGCTTGTGAGAAGAAAATGTACATTTGTGGGTACATTTTAGAGCAATGCTAGCAAGTAAACTGAGCATCACATAGTTCAGTGATTCATCTACACCAATGATAATTGTATTAATGACATCTGAGCAATGTTTGCATCAGTCATTTGTCACCAGCTGCAATCCAGAAAGGTGATCAGATGGTTGTTCTGGTGCATTTGCAGCTCATTTCATATAATCTGTACATACAAAGTATGTACACTGAAAAAAACCATACAATTTCAAATGTAGTAATTTAATTTAATAATTTAATTTAACTTCTAAATGTAATTTTCTGCAAGAGGTTTAGCATAGTTTTTTTTTAAATAATGCTTAAGAATGAACTCCTTTTTATGTGAGATTTGTTCAAATAAAAACTTTTCGCCCAAATGTATTCAATTTAAAGATGAACATTGAATGTTGTAAAACCTCATGAAGAGTAAAGCACTGCTGCATTTGACTTAAAGAAACGACCAGTAGATGGCAGTATTCTCCATGACTTGAGCTTAGTGTGATTCCTGGACTTTCAGAGTCAGGGTGGAATTAGGAGAAATATTTAAAGAGATATATTTTATTTCTAAGAGAGACTGAATGGCTTTTTATTGAATTAAATTAAATCACATCAAACTGAAAATGTAGATCTCATTTAAGAAAACAGTATGTATACACTTACATAAACACTTACAGTGTTGCAATGCCGTTTTTACTGTGAAAGTAAACAAATTGCAGAGTAAAGGGGGAAAAACACCTTTCTAAGCAAGAAAACCTGAAGATCAGTACAGATCAATGTAATAACAACAAATAACCAAATGCTATATGTTATGCTTTAGAAGTTCACACACTGACTTCACAAAGCAATAACATACAAGAGTTACTTTAAAACTCTTCACACCGTGAGCACAACAGTGGTCAGTGTGGGATCATTTTCCACTGCTTGGTCACAAAATGCATTTAGTGATTGTCTTTTAGATTACATAAATTATTTTCTCACTCAGACACAACACTCGCCTATATTTGCATGTTTTCAAAATTGTTAAACCTATGTTCAAAACTTATCACAAAAACCGTAATAAGACACTAATTTGCAATGCAGTAATAACAGTGGAATAAATTCCAAGTAAATAAATACTATATATAAAAAAATGACATGTAGCTGAACACCTACATCTACAAGTGTTAGTCTTTCAATTTCATTACCATCTATACAAAGACAATTTATGTTTTGTACTGTAATGTAAACTGTAATGTAAACATGGAAGTATGTGAAAGACACTGCAGTGAATTCTGAACAGTAAAAAGATTTTTGTTTTGTAAAGAATTTTGACAAAAGAAAACACTGTACAGTAAGTGCTACCTGTTGTATACGTCAACGTTTTGAGTGAAAAAGACCGTTTGTTGGGTAAAAACTGTAATGTGATCTAACCAGAAGAGGGCGCCTTTGCTCTGTCAAATATTCCTTTGCTGAAAGCCGTCAAAAGAACTGGCGGTGAACAGTTTAAATCGCTAGTAAACATTCTTAAATGAGGTCACTTTTTCGGAACTCTTAGCACAGTTATCTTTAGCAACTTTCAGCAGTAAATATCACATTAAAATGCTCTAAAACTATGCAACACTTAATAAATCTTTTCACATCAAACCAATCTTCCATAACACTGTAGCAAAGGTGCTTTGTCTCAGCAACAGGTAGTATTATGCAGCGTTTTCTTTTGTAAAGTTGTTTAAATCACTGCAGTATATGTTACATAGGCCATGTTACATAGGCCATTACAGTACAAACTGATTCATAAATTGTCTGCTTTTGTAAAGATGGTAATGAAATTCAATGACTACATATTTTTTTTTAGATTTGCAATACACTTCAAGATGGCATTGCTGTAGAAATGTAGCAAATAATCTGTTTTATATTATAGTATTTTTTTTTTTTTTTTAAATGTACGTTTGCCTGTACATACATATAGTTTTGGTGTTTGTGTCTGAGTAAGAGAAGAATTCATGTAATTTAAAAGATGTAATCACTGAATGCATTTTGTACCAAAGAAACTGAAAAGGTTAAGTCATATCAAGTTGCCTTTATTTCTATAGCACTTTATACAATGCAGATAGTATCAAAGAAGCTTCGCAGAAATAAACTGGAAACAGCAGTGCAATTATGGAAGCTCAGTTCTTCAGCTCAAGTTAGTTCAAATTAATATCAGTGTGAAATTAATACAATTCTACAATAGGCATCAATGTTATTAAGCTTGAGTCAGTTCAATGTTGATTCAATTCAGTTTAGTATATTTGGCGATGATGCAGGATGTGATTCTGTTGTAAAGTGGCTCTACAGGAGACGATAGTGCCATCATCTAGCTTCATTCAGTTCAAGTTTTGTTCTCATTCAGTGGTGTCAGTCAATGCAGTCAAAATTGTGATTCTGGACCACAAAATCAGTTATAAGTAGCACAGGTGTATTTGTAGAAATAACAGAAAAGACACTGAATGGGTCAAAATGATTAATTTTTCTTTTAAGCAAAAATAATTGGGATATTAAGTAAAGATCACGTTCCATAAAGATATTTTGTAAATTTCCTAATGTATATATCAAAACTTAATTTTTGTGATTTTCTCAATATATTGCTGTATATATATATATATATATATATATATTGCACCCTTAGATTCAGCCAAATCCCAACAAACCATACATCAATAGAAAGCTTAAAATAAATGACCCTTATGACTGGTTTTGTGATCCAGGGTTACAATTATGAACAGTTAAAAATAACTGAAAGTTAAGCTTCTTCCAGGCCACAACTAAGCAAGCCAGAACAAGACTGTTGCAAGGAACCCAAAAAGTCTGCTTTTTTTATCTGCTCTTTTGAAAAATTAACCTATGTATAGACAAATGGATCCCAATGATAATGAAAACAATTATTTGTATTCTTTAAGCGCTGAACTTTTAGGTCAGCATTGTTTGGTACCCAGCAATATAATTGTTAATTGTATTTGTCAAATCTATTGCACTTGCCCAGTACCTGTAGAATATCAAGCATGAGTTCCCTCACAAACATCCTGTGGATTTTTTGGAATGGCAGTTTATAATGAGTAAAACAAACGGTATTATGTTTAACATTACTTGAAGAGACTGTCATAAGAACACATAGATGAGAGTTTACATGCTTGATCAAAACGTTTAAGTCTCTTAAAATGAATTACAGACTTTTATTTAGATATCAGAAATACTGTTTCAAAATTGTCCCACTGTATTGGCATGCAAACTGACATCATGACTCTTCAGATTCAGTCTGTTAGAAATTAGCTGTATTTAAAATTTTGTTAGAATGTTCCTCAGGAATGGACCCTTTTCACAGGACTTTGATGACGTGTTTCAAAGGTCATCAGCATTGTTAATCCTCAAAAGTTTTTTATATATCATTTTTAAAAAAAATATATGAACATTTATGACATTATACTTTGTATTATTTCACCCATGCTTCAAATTACAAAAACTAATAAACTAATTAATGCAGTGTCTATGGGAGAAACGTAAATTTGACATCGTTCCCTCTTCTGATTGCTGTTAGCAGTCTCTCAATTTTTTTCCTCTTTTTTTTTTAAAGTCGTGAAAACACGACTTTTTCTTTTGCTATTTGAGCAAATCGGAATGTAAAAAATATATTTGTGGTACTCTGATGACTTCCGCTGTTGAGAAACCTGGAAATGTGAAAAAGGTCCATTGTCACTTGTACAAAATTCCATCTTGGTGACATAGGCTGTTTAAAGCAGAACTTGTAGGTACACCATCAATAATTCAATTACCTATTTGGTAGCACACCTCTATATGGGCCCATGCAGACAGAAACTCAAATAAATAAGCAGAACCTCACAGCGCAGATTTCAAATGCGATGCTAATAATACCACGACTTACTGCAGCGTGCGCTACATGGCGTCTATTGTGACATGCAGCACGAAAAGTACAGGCGCGGGAAGCGTGTGCAGTGCTCCATTGAATGCCGCGGAATTGGCCGCCATCAGACGTCCTACTATTTTATACATTGTGCGCAAATGCAAGAGCTGTAAACAGATTACTGTAAACAAGTCTCCAACTGGTCCGATGCCACCGCCGCCATCCGGTGCCGTCTAGCAGAGTCAGACGTTTTTATTACTGTGGGTGAAACCCTGACACAATGCGACCCGAGCGCATTTGTTTTCGACAGACGCTCTGGCTTGAATTGCATGTGCAAAAAGGTGCTTTCATAGCGGACCACAGCGGGAGCAAACAGCACAGTACTTTTAGCACAATTATCCCCGCGGACAGCCGCCTGGCTGATCTATAGATCTAGCACAATTAGCTGATCCGTGTGGGTTTTCCACATCCACCCCTGGGTTTACTGGAAGGGTTAAAAACAGGCAGGAATAGACGGGCCTACTGAAGTTTAAGTACCGTCTGTGAACTGCCTGTGAATTCCTGCACCATCTCGCTTCTTTTCCCCGTTCGCTTTTTGATTGCCTGACAACACGTGGCAGTTAGAAAGGGACAATGGAGCGGAGAACGAAAGAAACTCCTAAAACTGAGATGTGACCAACCACTGAGCCTCTTAAACCGTGTCAGAGAAATGGCCGTGACACAGCATGCCCCAAACTCCACCATCGGTTGCCATGACAGCCACTGGTGCCCGCTCTGCCTTTTCACCCCCCGTGCTTCCTGCTTAAAAGTACAGCCCCACCCCCAGTTTTGTGAATGCAAGAGGGACAGGTATCTAAATGTCAAACACTTGGTCACTTAATCTTAGATAATATACTATTTTTATTCTATTCATTTTTTTAAAACTTAGATTTAGATATTCGTGCGTGTGTTTTGTTCTGGCCTACTAGATATTAGACAAAATTTGTTTTTCCAAAACTACTGCATCTGCTGCATATTCAAAGTTAGTCACCATTACTCAAACTCAGCATGCATTTTAGTGTTTTTTTACTTATTTCATAAGGTCTCCAACATTCACTACACTGAAAAAAAAATCCTTTTCACGATGGGCAGTATGTATTCTTTAAAAGCGATATGGTAAATACCGTTTATAGCAAAGTGCATAATCCAATTTTTCCTAAACATGAGACGTGCTTTATAATCTCCTAAGATATAGTTAACGTGTATTTTAAAGCGGTTTGCTCCATCCGAAGTAACAGAAGCATGTGCTGGCACATAGGCTACATGTGCTGTTTAATGAATTTGAGATGTGCTGTTTTCCTCCATGCATAACTTACATTTCACAGGTAAATTTTCCATCTGTAAATGTTAGAAAATCATGGAAATATTTTTTATTTTTATTTTTTTTGTTTTGCTGTCAGGAATAGATGAGCACCAAACAGGCACAATACAATAGGAGCATAATAAATTGTTAAAATATTTGTTGTTAGAACAAACATACAAGTTTAAACATACAAGTAGGTGTATTTTTATGATAGCACTGACTATAAAGTGGCTGTAATGGGTGGGGTTATCAAAATAGCCTAATACAATTAGTGTTTTTATTTCCCTTTCCGGAGTGTCTATTTACACTAAGTGCAAATAGCCCGCCTTGTTGGCAGTGGCTATTTACTCTAAGTCCGCCCACGAATGTGTAATGGGGCTAGTCAACACTACAAAAGATGCCCATCCGTTGTCAGATCCAGTGGCGAAGAGGTTAAAGCCTGCGGTTAAGTCTTTTTGACACGGACGACCCGGGTTCAGTTCCACATTATGGCAAGCTTTTTTTTTCATCCTTTTTAAAGCTCATATAATATCAGAAAAAACTTTGGTTTTCAATAAAAATTAAGGAAATAATCGAAAATTGTAAAATAAAGTATCGGTTAGGGTAGGTGTCTAGGGGGGGCTTATTGTCCCACTAATTAAAACAATAATTTACACTCAATACATAATTACTGAATACTGTTTTAATATAATACAATAGTAATAATTGCATATATTTGCAATAAGTATTATAAATAGCAGAAAATCCTTAAGTGTAAATAGAGCCCATTGCTATTTGCACTTAGTGTAAATAGTATCTATCGTTATTTACACTTAGTGCAAATAGCCGCTGCCTTTTATTTTTCATTTTTAGCTGAGTGAATATAATAATGTTACAATGCTATAATGTAATGTGACTTTTTAACCATTTTAATACCGTGATATTTACCATATATATCGCAATGTAGCCAAAAAAATTTATTTTTTACAGAGATATTACTTTTTTTGGCCATATCGCCCAGCGCTATCCTGAATATTGTAATTGAGACAAAAAATGCAGAGATATGTGACCCTGGACCACAAAACCAGTCATAAGTAGCATGGGTATATTTGTAGCAATAGCCAAAAATACATTGTATGGGTCAAAATTATCGATTTTTCTTTTACAGTATGCCAAAAATCATTAGGATATTAAGTAAAGATGTTCCATGAAAATTTTTTGTACGTTTTCTATGGTAAAGATATCAAAACTTAATTTATGATTAATAATATGCATTGCTAACAACTGTATTTGGAATATTTAAAGGCGATTTTTGTCAATATTTCGATTTGTTTGCACCCTCAGTTTCCTGATTTTCAAACAGTTGTATCTCAACCAAATATTGTCCTATCCTAGCAAACCATACATCAATGGAGAGCTTATTTAGTTATATAAATCTCAATTTTAAAAAAATTACCCTTATGACTGGTTTAGTGGTCCAGGGTCACATGATTTTTTGTCCATATTGCACCCAATACATACAGGTCCTTCTCAAAAAATTAGCATATTGTGATAAGTTCATTATTTTCTGTAATGTACTGATAAACATTAGACTTTCATATATTTTAGATTCATTACACACAACTCGAAGTAGTTCAAGCCTTTTATTGTTTTAATATTGATGATTTTGGCATACAGCTCATGAAAACCCAAAATTCCTATCTCAAAAAATTAGCATATCATGAAAAGGTTCTCTAAACGAGCTATTAACCTAATCATCTGAATCAACTAATTAACTCTAAACACCTGCAAAAGATTCCTGAGGCTTTTAAAAACTCCCAGCCTGGTTCATTACTCAAAACCGCAATCATGGGTAAGACTGCCGACCTGACTGCTGTCCAGAAGGCCATCATTGACACCCTCAAGCAAGAGGTCTGTGGGAAGGAAAAAGTGTGGCAGAAAACGCTGCACAACGAGAAGAGGTGACCGGACCCTGAGGAAGATTGTGGAGAAGGACCGATTCCAGACCTTGGGGGACCTGCGGAAGCAGTGGACTGAGTCTGGAGTAGAAACATCCAGAGCCACCGTGTACAGGCGTGTGCAGGAAATGGGCTACAGGTGCCGCATTCCCCAGGTCAAGCCACTTTTGAACCAGAAACAGCGGCAGAAGCGCCTGACCTGGGCTACAGAGAAGCAGCACTGGACTGTTGCTCAGTGGTCCAAAGTACTTTTTTCAGATGAAAGCAAATTTTGCATGTCATTCGGAAATCAAGGTGCCAGAGTCTGGAGGAAGACTGGGGAGAGGGAAATGCCAAAATGCCTGAAGTCCAGTGTCAAGTACCCACAGTCAGTGATGGTCTGGGGTGCCATGTCAGCTGCTGGTGTTGGTCCACTGTGTTTTATCAAGGGCAGGGTCAATGCAGCTAGCTATCAGGAGATTTTGGAGCACTTAATGGTTCCATCTGCTGAAAAGCTTTATGGAGATGAAGATTTCATTTTTCAGCACGACCTGGCACCTGCTCACAGTGCCAAAACCACTGGTAAATGGTTTACTGACCATGGTATTACTGTGCTCAATTGGCCTGCCAACTCTCCTGACCTGAACCCCATAGAGAATCTGTGGGATATTGTGAAGAGAAAGTTGAGAGACGCAAGGATGAGCTTAAGGCCGCTATCGAAGCATCCTGGGCCTCCATAACACCTCAGCAGTGCCACAGGCTGATTGCCTCCATGCCACGCCGCATTGAAGCAGTCATTTCTGCAAAAGTATTCCCGACCAAGTATTGAGTGCATAACTGAACATAATTATTTGAAGGTTGACTTTTTTTGTATTAAAAACACTTTTCTTTTATTGGTCGGATGAAATATGCTAATTTTTTGAGATAGGAATTTGGGGTTTTCATGAGCTGTATGCCAAAATCATCAATATTAAAACAATAAAAGGCTTGAACTACTTCGAGTTGTGTGTAATGAATCTAAAATATATGAAAGTCTAATGTTTATCAGTACATTACAGAAAATAATGAACTTTATCACAATATGCTAATTTTTTGAGAAGGACCTGTATATGTACATTTATTAGACAAAATTTTATTTAGTTTCAAACCTAATGCATCTGATATCTTGTTAGTCACTATTCAAAGTTAGTCACTATATTCAAACTTTCGTAAGATCTTCAACATTCACTACACTGAAAAAAATGCTTTTCAATCAGAAATTGCTTGTAAATTTGCCAGATATTTACGAAAAATTGCAGAGTGTCATATTGAATTAAATGTGAATTTTTGAGGTAGGAAGACTGAAATTGTATTTAAAATGTACTCCAATAATCTCTGTTTTATTTACAACTTCAAAAAAATATTTTTTTTTTTTACAGTGTAGGTGTATAATATATTATATTATGTTTGGGAAACTGTAAATGCTTCTCTTTTGAAAAGTTAATATTATTCTTCATATTAAATGAAAATGTGCATATTTTAAAGAAAACCATGTTCATACAGCTTCATGTCTGTATATTGTAAAGCTCTCTGGATGCGTCTCACTGAAGCAGGTGCCGCTTCTCTGGGTTATTTTCCTCCGCTGTGTTATTTAGCTGTCATAGACCGAGGGCAACTTGCCAGCAAACATGACAGAATAAGATCAGCTTGACTTCTTTTAGCAGAATGGACTGTTAGATCCACGACTGCGGTTGCCAAGAACAATTCTTACTCTTGAGACGGGGTAGAGGAAATGAAAAACAGATTAAGTGGCTGATAGTCTTTGTTTAAAAGGGTTAGATTTAATATGCACTAACTGTGTGGCTCTAAAGCCAATCAGTGGTAGGAATCATTAGAAAAGCAATGATCAAAAAACAAAACAAAAATGATTCCCTTGCTCGCCTGAGAATACAAGCTCAAATGATAAAGTTAAGGGTTGCATTGCTGGTTTAACTGAAATAATTAAGCTTGGCATCTAATGCACATTACCTGTCCTCTTAAGTGTATGTGTGTGTGGAACATAGGACAGAGAGACATGCATTTCAAAGAGCCAGTATTAAACGTCCGTCTTTGAGGAATGCGAGGGGGTTATAAATTCATTGTCTCCCCTGAAAGGCTTGATAACCTATTCACAAACAAGCACTAAAGATTTTGATAGGCTAATGGAAAATAGGTGGCCACACACTCCTTTGTAATTGGGCATCATAAATCTGAAGAGGCCTTGGCAGCGATACAAAGCGCTGTTATTTCTGTCTTTCTTTGACCCAACCCCTACCCATATATCTCGCCGTTTCCTCAATGGCTGATCTGAAGGGCGTGATATACATGTTACGAACAAGACACATGACCAGGGCTCTGTGACATCGATTGCCTTCCACAATACCCTGTCCACGACTAGGAAATGGGCAGCCTTGGGGCAACAATACTGGCCTCTTTCTTATCAAGATCGCTGGTGTACATGCCTCTGTCAGAGGACATTAACCTTGCCTCTTTCATCCTGACAGTGGTGATTAGCGCACCGGTCTGATCCTGCCATTGATGTGGCCGCACCAGAGCAATGGGGTCTGAAGAGGAGAGAAGGAATAGACAGAGCTGATTATTGGTAGGTCTGCAGGCAATCTGCTGACTGCTAAAAGATGCTGCGAGATAGTGTTTCAGAGCTGGGTGTAATTGTACAAATGAGGCATTTTTTGCACGAGAACCGTCAATAAGATCGCTCTGAGGCTATGTTCACACAGCAGCAGACTACCGGTGTCAGTCTTGTATCAGGGTGCAAAATAGGGTTAGAATCACACAGTTCTGTTACAAGTGAGAGTGACAACTGATGCTATTACATGTGCTATGTAAACTTAACTACATTGAATATAATGTCATGCAATTTTCAGTTATATATTTTCGAATAATAATCGAATAATACGAGGCGATTTTCGAATATCATTTTTGCCTGAAATGCCCATCCCTAATAAAAACATTAGCTGGGGGTTTCCATCCCAAGTTACGACTTTGACTTATGCACAAAATTGGAATATCACATAAAACATTTGCGAATAAGCACCGTTTCCATCCAACGTAAATGTAATATTTTTTATATAATAAAATAATAAAATAATGAATTACTTACGCCTCAGAGCAAGCAGTCAAAATGCAATAAATGCAATCACTGCTTTTGGAGTTGGATACCAGCTGTTTGGGAATTTCTGGGAGGCAATTATACAAAAATACTTAGACGACAGACTTATGCTCAGGCATTTCAGAATGACCACAACAACATTGCTGTGCAGTGAGATCGGTCCACTGGATATTCAAGTTATCTCATCCCACAGCACAAAGTCACATGACTTTTTTGGTGCGTGTGGAGGAATTTTTCACAAAATGCGTTTCCATCTCCCATTATTCGTATTAACCCTTTTTCACACAATTGAAAAACCACCTCAAGTGAATATAAAAACTTTTTTGCAAATTTTGTTTCTCATGCGATACTTCAAAATGTGCATAAAAACGGTGATGGAAAAACATAGCTAGTAGCACCAAAAGATGTGAATTTAACGCATTTATTTTTTAATGAATTTTTTAAAATGAATTATTATGAATTTAACTGCGCAAAACTGGAATATCGCATTTCGCATAAAACATTTGCGAATAAAGCACCGTTTCCATCCAACGAGCCAAAGAGAACAAAATCGTCACCTCCTGATAAACTGGAACTAAGTATCAATAAGAAAAGTAGGAAAAGCCAATGAATATAATAATTGTCATATATAATAAATTACTTGTGCCTCAGAGCAAGCAAATGAAACACAAATGCTGTCACTGCTTTTGGAGGTGAATATCTGCTGTGTGGGAACTCACTCGTGTAAGACAATTATCCTACTCAATTGTGCACATCAATTTTTTATGTGCATTTTTAGAATTTATGCACATGTTGGGCGTTTCCATCCAGTTTTTTAATGCAATATTCCAAAGTGCACTTAAAAATAAGTGGATGGAAACACGCCAAGTAGGATCCATGCTGTTTTAAAGAACATTTTGCACTTTTGTTGATCTAAACTGAATCAAAAACTAGACACTGGCTTGCTTAGTTGGGGTCTGAAAGTCACTAAAAGGGATAGTTCACCCAAAAGTGAGAATTCTGTCATTAATTACTCACAGTCTTGTGTCTGTAAGACCTTTGTTCATTTTCAGAACACAAATTAAGATATTTGTAATGAAATCCGAGAGAAAGGTAGTAAGGGACATTGTTAAAATAGACCATGTGACATCAGTGGTTCAACCGTAATTTTATGAAGCTATGAGAATACTCTTTGTGTGCAAAGAAAACAAAAATAACTTTATTCAACAATTTCTTCTTTTTCATGTCAGTCTTTGACATGACATTGACACTGATGTCACATGGACTATTTCATCGATATTCTTACTGTCTTACTTGATTTGATATTTAAAGCAGCAGATAACTAAATTGCAGTGTGTGCTTATAATAAACAAAACATTATTGTGCATTAGTGTGGACACTAATATATTTATTATTATAGTTATCTTCAGAAACGCACACAGACATTTTGAGGGGCAGGGGCTCAAGTGGAAAAAGGGCACTTTCCCATATGTGTTTGATTGTTTTTCTAAACAAAACGTTAAATATACTAACACAACTCTGACTTACCAATTTATTTGAATTCCCTCACACTAAAATAAACAGTTCACACAGACCATGGTCTTCTTTAGCATTCACTAATTTTATCACAAGAACAAGCAACAACAAAGGAAACTAAGCCACAATGTGCATGTTTTCTGTGCTACTAGTTTTAAATATATATTTAGATGCGGCAATTCTGATGACGTTATTAATTTGACTGTATTCAGCTGTCGTTTCTCCATTAAGTTAGCCAGTATGCCCATAATATATTGCTTTAGCTAAACCTTGGCTAACTTATTATATGTTAGCTCATGAGTTATGGATGCTAGCAAGCATGGCTGTAAACAGGGTTTGAGTTTAGTTTTCAGTTAGTGAGGTCTGAGATTAAGAATTGTGCTATAATAACCCCTACAAATACATCTTATGATATACACTTACCGAATGTGGTATCCTGTCAGCAATAACCTGTCCTTGGGCATTTTGTTTACTGTCAGTTTAAGCGTGTTGCCAGATATTAATAAAAAACGAAAGATCTCTCAAGCCTCATTCACTCGTAGTGATCTTGGAAACTGGCTAAACTTTGTTATATGTTGACCATCGTATAAAGAGTTTCAAGGAGCAAATTAGTCATTCAGACAACAAATTTTATTTTTGAACATGAAAAATGTACTGAGGTATAGGGTTGAGTACCGAAATATGAGCGGTATGTACTGGACCCAATCAGAATGCGAATTTCGGTGCCTCATTTAGGTGCCACTTAAATGACTGAACTGTCGATTTAAGTATTTGTCTTCTGTTGTTATGACACGGATATAAGAAGCATTGATTAATCAACATGCATGATTGCTAATTAAATTTAAATACGTTATTCATGGGGTGTCAGAATTACAGGAAAAATTATTTCCTGAATGAGAAAACTCACGTGAACGTCGGAATGCTTTGATGATACACATCCAAGACATCTTTGTAGTTACTGTCCATTTTCATATTTCAAATTAAAAGCACAAATCGTTGGGAAATGAGACCATCCGAGAAGCGCATGAATGCAGCAACTATAGTTACACTTGCTGTGACTGCAGCAGGTGGTCTGCCGTTAGCTATATTCAGGGGCATAATTTCCACTGGAGACGGGGGGACATCCCCCCACTTTTCAAAATCCTGTTTGTGCCCAAATTCATTTGTTAAAGGGTTACTCCACCCAAAAATTAAAATTTTGTCATTAATCACTTACCCCCATGTCGTTCCAAACCTGTAAAAGGTTCGATCATCTTCAGAACACAATTTAAGGTATTTTGGATAAAATCCGGTAGCTTTTTGACTGTCCCATTGACTGTCAAGTACATTACACTGTCAAGGCCCAGAAACATATGAAATACGTTGTCAAAATAGTCCATCTGTCAAACGTGATTCAACCATAATTTTACGAAGCTACGAGAATAATTTTTGTACGCAAAGAAAACAAAAATGACGACTTCAGTCAACAATTTGTCTCCTCTATGTCACCGTAGCGGCATTTTGGAAAGTATCCACTGGACGTAAACAACGTACGCTGTTATGTATCAGCCACAACACACGGATACGTTTTCTACGTGTATTTACGCTTTGATTCAAAGGAAAACAGTGCATCCTTGTGTTGTCATAGAGGAGACGAATTGTTGACTAAAGTCATCATTTTTGTTTTCTTTGCGTTATATATAACTCCAAAGAAAAAGGGCACTGTCTCTGGAGGAAGAAAAAGGGCGAGTGCTCAAGCCCCCTTTGATGCCTATGTGTGCACGTGCCTGGTTATCTTTAGAATTATCGTTCTTGGTGTGAATAAGCCTTTCATCTTTTTCAGCCTTTCAGATGAATCTTTCATCTGTTTCTGTTACATTTTTGAGGTTTGAATATGTTTCAAAGTACTTTTTTAAAACTTATTACAGTGAAGGACACAGTGTACAATACCAGAGTTCCTGTGCACAACATATACACGTCATGTTTATTCAACGCAGTAATTTACCCTGGCACAGAGATTTTTTCCTGTCCAGTTCCCGTCTTCTGCTGTAGGTGCTCCTCACAATTGCCGCACTCTACATTCAGGTACATTCAGGTAACAATTAATTGCTTTTAAGCCACTGTCTATTAATTAAGATTTAACAGGTTTGTTAAATTTGCATAAGACAACTGTTATGGGGGTTGCTATCTTTGAAATTTGTGCCAACTATTTACTATGGTTACTGGCTATATTCATATACTCTCGAGGTTAAAAAAAAATTATTATGCCTATTATTAATGTAAGTGTATTTTAATGACTTGTTGCTAGCAGAACTTCATGGTTAAGGTGTTTAAGGCCTGTCTTTCATAAAGGTCTCCACATCCCCTGCCTTTTGCATGTTTATATGTTAAATATTTAGGCTAATTGGATTATGCTTTTATTATCCAATATGAGTGTAGACTCTATTTAACACATTCATACGACATTTAAACCCATTCCACCAAATCTGGTTTTCCCTCTGTATTGTTTGGGCTTTCCAATGCATCAGTCTACAGTACTAGTTCTGCAGCACTGGTCTGTTGTTTGGGTGAGTCCTCTTCTTCCTCTTCAGTGATTTGTGGTTGTGATCAACAGCTCTCCTGATAAGTGGGTGACACTTGTTTCTAACCCTACCTGAAGAGAGATCGGTGGTAGTTTGTGTAGAGTTTGATAATTGCCGTTGTTAGTCAGAAGTGGTGATTCCAGCCATAGAGTGACTCTTGCTGAGGCATTTTTCTGTTATTACAGAGGAGCTCTCAACAAGACTCAACCAGTGGACCAGTTTGTTTAACATACCAACAAATATATATAGGGTATATAATGCATTTTTTAGTTCCTGTGTTATTTTTCTTTTACATCTTTCTTCAGTATTCTTCAGTGTTTTTGTTTGATCTGAGAGGACATGAGGTTTCTCTGAAGTGAACGTCTCTCACTCGCCTCCAGAGGGCACTACCTTTTACATCATTATTGAAACAAGTGGCTCTCAAACATACCAAACTTCCAAGGGGGCCAGAGGATGACTTTAAATAATTTAAATGCATATATTATTGTAATTTATATTAATATGATAGTAACACTTTACAGTGAGGTATCATTTGTTAACATTATTTAATGTATGAAGTAATTTAAACGAACACTGAAGAATACATTTATTACACTTACTTATTAATCTTAGTTAATGTTAGTTAATAAAAATACAGTCATTCATTGTTTGTTCATGTTAGTTCACAGTGCATTTACTAATGTTAACAAACAACTTGTGATTTTAATAATGTAGGCTAAATATTAACCAAGATTAATAAATGCTGTAGAAGTATTGTTCATTTTTAATTCATGTTAACTAATGTAGTTTACTAATGTTAAAGTGTTACCAGTATTATTACATATTAAAATGGTAAAACATACAATAAATATGCAAACTAAAATCACATTTCTTTAATTCCTCCCTGCTAATGTTAAAAATGTTAAAATATTAGCTTTTTTGTTTGTTTGTGTGTTTGTTTTTACAAATTTCTGAAATCACAAAATGAATAGTGGATAATTAATATAATTTAAATAATTAATATTACAAAATAAAATAAAGCTTTAAAAAAACTTTTTTTGCGAAATTAGAAAGGTTTGAATATTGTTTCGGATAATGGGGCAGCTTTGAGTCAAAAAGGCTGGATTTTATCATCATTATTTCTATTTTAGTCTGACAAATAGGTGAATTGTTGTATATGTGCATTTTCTCCCATGAGAATCGTTGTAGGTCCTTTAAAGCTTCATAAAGTAAGTGCCGAGTGAAATATGTCAGGCCGTGTGTGTGTGTGTGTGTGTGTGTAAAATCAAATGAGGACGAGTGTTGTGAAGAGAAGCTCTTAGGGGAGGGAAAATGTCAGCTGTCTCTTCAAGACTGCGAGCGTATGTGTGTGTGTGTGTGTGTGTGTGTGTGTGTGTGTGTGTGTGTGTGCGTGACTGAGCTTCCGTGCTCTTTGTAAGCATTTTGAGCCCTTGTTTAAACGCCTCTAGATTATGAGACATAATTCTGAGCGTATCAGTTTACACAATACCACAGGAAATCATGTCAGGCTCATTGTCTGCGTATCTCTACCTCCTCAGGTAAAAGGACAACATTCGATGGCTTAGATTTACTCTTGTTTACTTTCTAAAAACTGCTCGGAGCCCCCCTCCTCAACCCTGCTTGTGTCCCCTCCTTCCTCTCAGCCCACCCAATTAAAAAGCAAAAGAGGGGAAAAAAAGCACATTGCTGCCTTGCAAGTATTACTTATCACATTAATTAAAAACTGGTGGCACAATGGGAGCCCGCAGCTGCAGAGGAAAGCCAGGGAAATTAACAAACGTTTGATTTGTTGTGTTGTGGATGTGACATTTATTATACAGGTCAAAGTAAAACAAAGACCAAAGCCCAAATATGCTAATGGGGATCTGGCAACCTGGGGCAGTTCTACAAACACTGAGGACGGGCTAAATATTCCATGTTTATTACTGTTGCCCACAGCATCATGGAGAGGGATACGGAAAGGCTATGTTTGTCACCTGCTGATGCTTGATAGCAGCAAATTTCAACTTTGTTCACATAAAGAACGGTTTAGATTTCCATCACTGCCATACACATAAAGTCAAACATAAATGATAAGAATAAATAACTTCAAATTGGTTGTTGGAAACATTTTACTATAAGGTGTAATTTGTCAACATTAGTTATTAACTAACATGAACAAACATTTATTACACTATTGTTCATTGTTAGTTCATGTTAGTTTACAGTGCATTAACTAATATTAGCAAACACAACTTGACTTGTGATTTTAATAATGCATTAGTAAATGCTGAAATTAACAATATCTAAGATTAATCATTGGTGTAGAAGTATTGTTCATTCTTAATTCATGTTAACTAATGTAGTTAACTAATTTTAACTAATGAACCTTATTGTAAAGTGTTACCGATTTGTTAATCAACAGTGATCATTTCTAGCAAGTTAAAACTCTTGATAGGCACTAGGGATGCACAATATTGTTGGAACATTAAGGCAGTAATTGATATAATAAAATCACAAATCTGTATTAATTTCAAATTTTTAATAGCTTACATGAATAAAAATCATAGACATGACACTTAATGTTAAGGTTAACACTGCATGTCTAAAAACAAAACAAAACTTAACTGAAAAACAATTTAATCAAAGCTTTATAAAAAAATATTTTATTATGGTTTATTTAGTTCTAACAAATAAGTGTTCGCTCAAAACTGAAGTTAAAAATGTTTGAATGAACTCTATACAGGAAAGACAATCAAAAGGAAATAGCAGTTAAGTATCAGCTGCATGCAGATTGGAACTCGGACATCTTTAGGTTTCAGAGCCATAGAGAAACTTTGGAAGATCCGAAGCTTTTGTCGTTTTGATGGTGTTTATGCTACAAAAATAATAAATCTTTGTGCCTGGGGTATACCTGAGATTGGCAGTGGAATTTGGAATTTATTTTATTATTCAACATTCATTTTCAGGTTGTCATACTCCCATTAAGTTACAGTTTTCATCCGCTCAAGCAGTTATTGTCTGTTAATATCATTAATATCTCTGGCGAAAACTAGCTAATGTTAAAGTTAGTGAGTCCATGCTAACATACAAACTTCAGCTAACTATTCTCACATCATGTATGGGGTAGGTCAAAAAAATACATAAACGAAGGTTTACATTTCAGTGCCTCTCCATATTAAACAGATTAAATGTATTTAAATGTATTTTGATTAATCTTACACTGCAGTAGTGTTGATCCTGGATGTTGTTATTGCGATCGTGACGACCATAACATGAGCTTTCTCCCCCGTTTGCACTTCAATCTGTAAACCCTCGCTTCCATATTAATTGTTACACACCGTATTTACTTTAAAAACATTTATATATCCCTCCATGGCATATTTAAGCCCTACTTGAATGCTCCTCAATGAGGAGGGGGTCCTTCCGTGTTCAAAATTGATCAAAAACATCTTTGAAAAGGTTTTCACACTGACAGCTGTCATTGTAAGACAGTGGGCAACTCTGTTTGTTTGTCTGAGTCATCAAGTAACTAAGGGGGGCGGGGCTTAACGATAGGTCATTTAGTTAAAAAATATCAGCAAAAATTCAATATCTTGCATCCCTGATAGGCACTAAAGCAGTGGTTTTCAAACCTGTCCTGGAGGCACCCCTGCCCTGCACATTTTGCATGTCTCGTCTTCAAATCATCACGTCATTAGTGGAGACTCCAAGACTTGATTTGGGTGTGTCTAAAGCCTGGCTCACACTGTGCGATTTTGGCCACGATTTGGTCGTCTGAGACAAATTTTGAAAATCCTAAAAGATTCCTATAATCCTAGGCTAAAATCTGTAGTCTTTGATCGCTGGTTTGACATGTTCACAGACAGCCAATTAATGGCTGTTGCGATCAAATTTGACCTCCGACGAAATTCTGACAGTGTCAGAAGATTTGGCGCACAATCCTGCAGTGTGACTTCTCCTACGACGAACGTCAAACGATCTGTTTTTCAAGACAAGCCATGATTAGAATTATTGCTAGGGATTTCTTCTAACCGCATAAACTCCCATCAGCCGTGCACCGAAATCATATGATATGCTGCATTTGCTAAAATAAACACCGGTTGTGTCGCTGTTTCCATTTACAATGTCTTGTTGGCTATTGTCACAAATACACTTAATTCTACTTAGGACTGGTTTTGTGGTCCAGGGTCACAAATAAGCTTTTTGTAAATATTTAATAGGCAACTAGGAAAAGTCATGGAAGTTAAAATTACAAAAAAAAACATGGAAATCTCTGTGTTTGCATTCACCTTTTGCTTTTTTAAATCCTCATTTAATAAGCAACTGGAAAAGTCATGGAAATTCTTTGGTCAAAAGGGGTGAGAACCATGGAGAGGGGTCAACACTTCCTTTGACATACTACGACCAGCCATTATGCAGATTTCACCGTGGCAGCAGGCAGCTGAATCATGGGTAACGGTGTGACCATTGATTGCGCAGGGGGTTATTGTCCAGAACACACACAATGACACAAGGCCATGTAATGACTAAAACACACACATAGTGTGATGTGATTAAATAATTTATTCACCTTTAAGATATTTCTATTTTTGTTTTTGTTTTTCACAGTTATGAGTTCGAGTATCCTCACTAACAGGTTGTGGACGCAGTCACTGAAGAACTGAAGTGAAAATCGGCAGTCGAACTAACTAATGATGATACGGTGAAGGATGATGTAGTAATGAGTAAAAGGGCATGAAATGACAGTGAGCGATGCAGTGTGTAATTGCAAGTCTATCAAGAGGCAACGAGACAGCAGGCTTGTGCCGGGGGAACCATTGACATCCTGCCCATTTGCCTGGGGGTGCACTTTAACATGACCCCAATAGAAAAAAATGGACAATTTAAAGACTTCAAGTGCAACCCTGCAGGCTGCACACCAATTAAGGTGTCCTGATGGATTCACAGGCAATCCAGTGTAATATGAATCCATCTGTGAGACTCAGCTCTCTCTCTCACTTCATCTCGCTCACCTTTTTTATCTCTTCACATTGGAGAATATTGTAGGATTCTCTTCTTTGACACTGTTGCATTGTATAAAATGAACTGACATTCAGTTTGCTAATGCATGCATTAATATATCAGTACAATTCAGTCTAAAATATTTGGATTCATATCTATAAGTGCTGAAAAGTAAATGAGATGAAGTACATTTAAACATTTTTATTCCAGCACTTACAGTTCAAATAGCAGATCTATTAGATATTCAGTATATAGCAGAGACAAAAAAGTGTAACTGCCCTTGAATGCATTTTTTCCTCTAACACTGAGGGTAGAAATATGAAAAACAATTTAAATTGAAAAACATACATTCCACTGGTCAAATCTTAATACATTTTTGGTTGTGTTGGTGCATTAAAAATCAAAAGAATGACACTTAGACTATTTTTTTTTTATGTAAACGGCATATTGCAAAATAAAACTGAGAAAAGAGAGAGGGGGTAGGGAGCGATGTATTGAAGAAAGGTAAAGGACCTTTTAATTTATTCAAGGTCTTCTGGATTTATGTCGGGTTTTTTTTTCAGTGTCCCTTTTATTCACATTAAATACAATGAGCAGAGAAATACAGAAATTCCCAGGATAAAGGCAGTAATTATTCATGAAATGTGCTGCTCACATGCAAGGCATGATAGCTGAGCTAGTGCATGTTTGTTGTAAATATGTGATGCCATAGCACATTGACAGAGGCGCATTTATTGCTTATCACCATTGTTGTCTCTGTCAGTGTATTTTAAATGAGTATAAATGTATACATAGTAATTGCATGTTTTTAAAAGGAGTGAAACAGCTACTGTGACTTGTTCTAAACCTCTAATAAACACACGATCTTGGCATGTTAATGATGATTGCACAGTTAGAAATGTGTCAATGTATCTTTGTATTCAAGTTATTTTTGTACGTTTTTTGTATATATTTTTTTATATAATTTGATTTTAAAATGTAAAATTTTACATTATGCATTTCATTTTATTTGGTTTTATTTTATTTTATTCTAATTAAATAAATATTTTCAAGTAGGCCTGAACTGAAAAAAAAAAAAGAAATAAGAAAATAAATTAGAAATTAAGAAATTGAATTAAAATGAAACGTAGGCTTGAACTGAAAAATTGTAGCATTTAGAGCTTCTAGATCAGTTAGTAATGCAGTTTTTTTTACTTGATTATTGTTTGCTTTTTTTTGTGAACGTACTTTTAAAAATGTGCAATTCTAAGCAACACAATTAATGCTTCTTTATTTTTTTATTATTTTATTTTATTTAGTGTAAGATGGTGTAACCATCAAGTAATAAAAGTTTTTAAACATATGGTATTTTTTGTTATAGTAAAACATATTTTTAACATTTTTTTTTTTTTGAATATCATGTTTTCTTCTGGATTAATACTGTTATTATTACAAATTTTATTCTCTTCTCTATGGTTTTCAACAACAAAATGGCTGTCTGCACCTTGGTTACACCACCCTAACTTTGATTTGGTTGACAAACTACAAATTCTAAAAAAAATTACAAATTATAAAAATTATAATTTCACTGCATGTTTTTTTTTTATATTTAGATAAAATTATAAACATATACAATATATAAACATTAAAACTATTTATGCCAAATTATTTATTTAAATTATTTAAACATATTGTATACTAACATTGTTATTAGTAAGCCTCTCAAAATATTAAAAATGAATTTAAGATCAGAAATTAAAACAATTTAGAAACTATTTATGCCAAAATTGATCTTTATTTATTTATTTATTTAAATAATTTAAACATATTGTCTATTAAAAATTGTTATTAGTAAGCCTAACAAAATATTAAAATTCATTTGAGTTCAGAAACACTTTCTTATCAGCATAAGATTCAGTTTCTTCTAGACAGACTTTTATACATCTTTGTACAAATTCTGTTCATACTTTTTAAATTATGTGCATTTTACTTTCCTCTTTTCCTTTCCTAAAACCTAAAACCGTTTTGCTCATCCTCTCCAAACTGTCAACAGCCGGCACCTTCTTTTCCCCACATTTTTTTTTTCTCACCAGCAGATGATAAATGACTTGCGGTCTCCAGATTTTCATTAAAACCCCCGTGTGTCACATTTAACCTGCGTTCGCTGAAATCAATTATCCAGCTATCACTAGGGCAGACGCTCCAGGGAAGGAGGAGATCGGCATCCCTCCATCAGCGTTTCAATTAGGAGGTAAATAATCAGCATTTGAAGGCCTCGCTCTCTTTCAGTGGCTCCCCAGAGCCCTCTCTGTCTTTCCAGAGCATAGTGGCAATGCGCTGATGACTCAATATGGTGTATAATAGCTGTTGCAGCTGTGTAAGACTACTGTTTTTAACGCTGTTCTGAAGTCAGCTTGTGTTTTTATGTTTAAAGGCAACAGAATGTTTTGGTGAAGTAAGCTGATCCAGGATCAGCCCGGGTCTCGCCACCTGGTGCCAGTGTTTTGTTTGCTCTGTCTGTGTTTAGTATCGCTAAGCTCCCAGCAGCCCCTGGGGCATACGGATGGCATGATGCCAGGGCGGAGGTGGGGTATTTTATGTGTGTGTGTTTGTGTGTGTGTGTGTGTGTGTGTGTGTGTGTATGTGTATCAGAAAAATGGCTGATGAGGCCTAAGGCAATAGTCAGAAGGGTCAGTGGTGCTCTTGTGTGTCAAAACCTATTTGAAAGTGTGCTTTATCAGGCTAATTAATGGACAAACACTTATTTAAGAGCCGCTGGAGGCAGAGTAGTTTCATGTGCACACAAAAACACAATGTTTTGACTAAAGCTAAGAGCTAAAGGCTAATTTAATTTGTGTTTCACATAATAGTCACTATGTATCTTCATGCGGATGGAATTGCGGAATCCAGTCATAAAACTGGAATTTACTGTATAAGGCGGAATGTCACAGAATTCACCAAATTTTTGCTGAATAAATCAAAAGTAGGTCAGTACATTTAAATCAAAATGTGATATGGACAAATGTCTGTGAATAGTAAGCCACAAAATACTATTTAAATATGAATTTTGCATGTTCTGCTTGTCTCTGTGTGAATAAATGGCGCAGATGTGAGGGTTTTGTTTACAGCACACATGCTGAAGCGCCTGTGACGCTCGCTGTGTTTTCAACCTCTGCCGCTTCAGTATATGAGTATATGAACATAATCTGTAAAACTGCTCAGAGAGTTACTTCATTAGCATTTCACAGTAAAACTATATGGTCATATCAAATACAAACAGAAACTTAAAGACTAAAAACTACTACTAATAATAACATTTTAATTAAAACATTATTTTTAGAGGAAAATTATTTACACAACAGTATAAATACACAACAGTGTTTATGGTAAAAAAGAAAATTATATATATATATAATAATAAAATCAATTAATTGAAGATGCTTTTGATTGTTAATACTTAAAGAAACCATTAAAATGGAATCCTGAAAATTCATGGAAAACATAGGATTTGAGGAAAAAATAAATAATAAAACTTTTTTCATAGGGCCTTTAAAAATGTCATTTTTGTTAAACCTTTAATAAATTGCTGTTTAATGTTGGAAGTTTCATGACAATTAATCAAATTTAATTTAATCATTAAAACAGAGTCTAGAAAAATTAAAACAGAAAAAATCCAAACAATTAAAACAGTACAACACAGTTGTAGTATGACAGTGTTTTAGTCCCATGTTATAAAAAAAAAATATATAAGATTACATGATTGTAGTCATAATATTTTGAGAATAAAGTCGAAATTAAGAGAATAAAGAAGAAATTACGAGAATAAATTCAAAATGACAAGAATAAAATCGAAATATTAAGAGAATAAAGTCAAAATATTTCAAGAATAAAGCAGAAATTACAAGAATAAAGTTTAAATATTTTGAGAATAAAGTCGAAATTCCGAGAATAAAGTCGAAATATTTCAAGAATAAAGTCGATATTACAAGAACAAAGTTTAAATATTTCAAAAATAAAGTCAAAATTAGGAAACATTTGAACTTTATTCCCATATTTTTGACCTTATTCTCACAACGTTTCAACTCTCTCAAAATTTCAACTTTATTCTAGAAACATTTCATATTTATTCTCAAAATATTTAGCTTTTGTTTTCAAAATCTTTCAAATTTAATCTTAAAATTTTGACTTTATTCTCGTAATAGTTTGGCTTTATTCTAGTAATATTTAGATTTAGCTCTTGAAATACTGGGATTTTAATCTCGTAATCTTAATTTTTTTTAACTTGGCACTAAAATGGTGTCGTAAAACAGAAAAAAAAAATGAATTTGGAAAAAGATAAAATGGAATTTGGGAAAAAAATAAAATGGATTGTATGGTAAAGCAGAATTTTCAGCATTATTAATCCCGTCTTTAGTGTCACATGATCCTTTAGAAATCATTCTAATATGCTGATTTGCTGCTCAAGAAACATTTATTATAATCACTGTTGAAAACTGTTGTGCTGCTTAATTGCAAAAAGTGTGATTGTGAATTGTTTAAAGCTTAAAATATATATATATTTTTTTTACTTTTCTTTCTTTCTTTTTTTACTGAAGTGCATTTGAAAACATTTAACATAATCTAATTTTCACTTATCACAACTACATTTCTGTCTCCAGAGGCCTGTTTTGTACAATTATTTCGTCTTGAACTGCATATTAACCATTCATTCATAAATAGACTCGATGTTTAATTTTTCACCATTCCTTGTCTACATTTGCTCATACGTCAACACACACACACACACACACACACACACACACACATATTCTCACTAATTGCCTATATTTGGTGGCAGTCATGTGTGGCTGAAATTCTCTGATATGTAATTTCTCTATTTGGCTCTGTGTGTTTGCCTGTGCGTTTGTGGTCTTTTTGGCTGGTGCCATTGCACTGATTATCACAAACAGAATGCTGGGAAATGCCAGGCATCAACAGCACAGATACAAACACACGGCAATGAGAGACAGAAACAAATCGGCTTTGGCATTTAGTCATTGGGAAACCTATTATTACAGAGTGGTTCAATCATGGACTCTCTGCATGCTTTTGCTTTCTCTGTATTTTTACTAACCATACACTTTTCATATCCATGTTGCTTCATGCATGTTGTTTTTCGAGACATATACTAGTGCAAACAATCCTGTAACATGGACAAGTTCACACCCATTTTTTGATCTTTCTTCTTCCACAGTAAATTACTTTTTTTCTGGGTTTGTGGTCAACCCTCTTTAAAATAGCATGTTCTGCTGTGCTCTATTACAACAGGAGGAATTGATCTGACACCTTTTACCCTCTGATCTTTGAGAACTAGCAGATCAAAGGTGATGAAGAGGAATGGCCTCTCTGTCTTTCTTTGCATCTGTCGTCTCTGTATATCTTTTTCCTTCACTTGCTTGGTGTCTTTTTTTCTGGCATGGCTTTATCTTAAGGTGTGGATATGTCTTCTCTTCCTTGGTTGTACCTGTTCCAGAGAAGACAGCTAAATTACACTCAGTTATAACATCTCGTAGATGATAATCATCATGCTGAGATGCTTGTGTATTGGTGCTTTTGCACTATAACTGAACCATCAAGACTTGTCAGCTAGTTAAGCCATCAAGTCATCTGGTTCAAACTTTTTTGACCATAGCATATTGGTCGGCCAATGTCACCTACTCACTATAATGAAACTTAGATTCGGTTAGATTCATAGATTAGGTTAATAATGCTGAAAAAAATTACTTGATTAATATATTTATTATTATTATATATATATATATTTTTTTTTATGAATGTGCTTTTAAAAACATGCAATTTTAAGCAACATAAATAATGCATGTTTTTCTTTTATTACTTTCATTTTATTTTATTTTAGTAATGTTTCAAGTTTCAAGTAGGCCTAAACTGAAAAAAAAAAACCAACTGTTAGAAATTGGCAAATATTAGCTTCTTAGAATAAATACGTAGAATAAATTCTTAGAATTATACAGTTATAATTAGAATTCTAATGAAAGATTCTTAGATTAGGTTAATAATGCTGAAAAAAGTTACTTGATTATTGTATTTTTTTGTGAATGTATTTTTCAAAACCTGCAATTTTAAGCAACACAAGTAATGCATTTTTTTATTATTTTATTTTATTTTATTTTATTACAAGAAATCTTCAAGTAGGTCTAAACTGAAAATACTTTTATAAAAAATTGGCAAATATCCGTATAGTTCAGAGCTTCTTCATATAAATATTTGAGAATAAAATCTTAGAATTATAATTAGAATTATAATGAAAGTTTAATAATGCTAAAAAAATAATTGATTAATTTTAGATAATTTTTTAGGTTTTTTTTTTTTTTTGGTAATATTTTTTTTGTAAAACCATGTGATTATTTATTTAATTAGTTATTTGTTTACTTATTTATTTTTTGTAAATGTACTTTTAAAATGTGCAAGTTTAAGCAACACAAGTAATGCATCTTTGTGATGTTATTTATGTATTTATGTATTTAATTAATTTTATTGCAAGAAAATAAACTTTTAAGTAGGCCTAAACTGAAAATAATTTGGTTAAAATTCGTAGTGTTTTAAGCTTTTTGGAATAAATATGTGAGAATAAATTCTTACAATTTAAATATGTAGTTGTTAAAATGATGGTAGTTAAGTCATGTCAACAATAAAACAAAATAAATTTAATTTACACACACACAAAAATAATGATAATAAAAAAATAATTAAGCCAAAAATAAGGCATACAAACTGTTGCCTTTAAGTTGTTCATGTTCATTTTGTGCGTGTGTGTGTGTGTGTTTGTGTGGTTTGCTGGTCTATCAGCTAGTCTACAAACCAAACTTGACCATAAAAAAAATGCATAGAAATGTTCATTTTAGATAGACTTTCAGTTTTTATCATCAAAAGGATACAATTTTATAATATTTGTATTAATTAAAAGCTGTTTTATATGAAATACATTTTGAAAGAAGAGCTTATCATCCTGATTCTCTTGCATGTGACCATGAACAGCGAGTGCTGCGCTCTGGAGCTGAGGTCTGTTTGTTTAGCATTTGCTAGAACCTCATTTCGAGAGACCACTATTTGTCTTCAACACACACACCTGCCAGAGAATATGCGAGTGTGGTCAGCATCCAATTATCCAATGCAGAGAGAAACAGACAGAGAAAGCGAAGCGAGAAGTACGAGGGAAGAGAGATGGCGTGACCGCTCTTCCTTTTGTCAATATTTACTTGTCCCTCAATTAATGCGTAGTCTTCTGGGAAACATTGCGTATTAAGTGATTTGTACTCTGTTTGCATATCAGCCAACGATATTACAAGGGGCCTCTCTCAACAGGTGATATTGAGATTACCATAGAGGATTAGTTCACCCAAAAACGAAAATTAACTCGTATTTACTTACCCTCAGGTCTTTTCAAAACCACACTTGTTTATTTCTTCCAAGCATTTAACTTATGCATTCAAACATCATAAAAGATGCAAAAGCACCATAGAAAATCCACCCTAGTTCATAAGCAAAGAAACAGTAGAGAATGTTTTAATACTTTGATTAAAATCTTTACCTGCTAAACCAGGTAAAGTAAGTTATAATGAGATAAACCTGATTTATATGCATAGAGTCAGAGTTTAGATGAAACTGAATTAAGACGCGTCTTGCCATCTGCTCTTGATGGGCATGGAGACCAATGCAAAGTCACCCTTGTCATCCACAGCTGTTGCCAGGCCAATGAGGCCTCTGTCATGTCAAAAATGGCCCGTCTTTGTGTGAGACAACGCGGTTAATTTATTAGAGATTGATTCTCCTTCTCTGGCCCTGTCAGAAACCCTGAGGAGGTAATTGACGTTGAAAGCCTGCTATATTTTGCAGCTCCAGTGTATGATGTGATTCTTTTGTGTATGTTTACAATGATGAAGGACGACCCTTGAAGTATGGATTCCATAAGAATCGTGTCAAAGGAGGGCCATACTGCCAGTCTGTTTCTTTGTTTGAGTTGGACAAGGACGCTAGTTAGACGTTAGCAAAAGATAACCTACCACGCAGAGCGGTGCTGGATTTGAAGGACAGATTTCGCTAATACTCCACGCAAGGTGGCATTGTTCTTGACGGCGAACACTTTAAATCATTTTCTCAATGTTTAAATCGCCATTTTCGCTCATTTTACTTCTAATTAAATCAAATTGTAAGCCGTGAATCCAAATTGGCGGGACTGTCTTCAGACCTCACTTGGTTTACCAAATCAAAGTGACAAGATAATCTGGGTTTGTATGTGAATCTTTGACGTTGGGATCTTTGAAACGGTAAACCTGGGCGTGTGAAGTGTTTGTCGCCGAAGCTGAAGGTTCTCCAACTTTACATGGCATAAATGAACAATTAAACCTAATCCTTAATCCAGCCTGCATCAGCCAAGCCAAGTTTATTTTTACATGGCACAAGGGCCCTTGCCAACGAATTCTGGAATGCCATTCAGCATTCCAAGCTAAAACCCTGAAAATCCACTGAATGTTCCAGTCAACGCAATTACAAATCCCCACACCAGAATGGTCATCCAAACACTGTGGCTTTAGCATGTCAAGTGGGAAAGAATTATCCTCTGTATTACTGATTATGCACCTATTTTGGTATGATTGGAAATAATGAAAAAAAAAAATCTATTAGTTTGATAGGTAGGACACATGCCACTGTAAAAAACAAACTGAGTAAACTTAAAATAATTTGTTACCTGGCTGCCTTAAAATTTTAAGTTCAGTCAACTCAAAAAAAAGTTTAGTCAGCTTGAAATGTTACATTTTACTAAGTTACTAAGTTTACTAAGCTATGTTACGTTTTAGCTAAGTACTACTTAGCTATTTGAGTTGATTCAACTTAAAATTTTAAGGCAGCCGAGTAACAAACACAGCTGTTAAGTTTAACAAACAATTTTTAAGTTTAGTCAACTTGAATATCTAAGTTGTCACTTAGTTCAACTTAACATTTCAACTTGAATAAACTTATTTGAGTTGACTGAACCTAAAATTTTAAGGCAGCATTCAAGGCAGCAACATTACTTTAAGTTGACTCAACAAATTGTGTTTTTTTTTTTTTTTTTTTTTAACAGTGCTTGCTGCCTGAATATTGTAAATGTTTAGCATTTATCATTCACTTTAATGTAGCCATTTTTAATTTAGTGACTGGCGATATTCTCATCGCTGAGTTGCGTAATCAGATTACTTTTACAAGTTACTTTTTCAAATATCGGAAGTACAGAGGCATTGTGTGTGCTGTGTAAACATGATGTTACTGTAGTTCTAGACTTAATGTAAACATGCGTTATTTCATTTCACTCACAAAAAACAGATTCATTATGTATTTACATATCTTTTATGTATTTAATCCCATTTTATTAACCTATGTCTTTTTACTGCATTTTACTGTACAGACGTAAATTTACTTTTCCTTCAGCCTGCTAAAATACATATATATTAAAAAATGTAAAATATTTCTATGAAAAACAAACAAGAAAGCCCTGCCCAGATTTAAAAAGTAATTTGAAAGTAAAGTAACGCATTACTTTCCGTAAAAAGTAACTAACGTAATACTTTTTAGGGAGTATGCAATGTTGTAATTCATTACTTTTAAAAGTAACTTCCCCAACACTGCTAATCGTGTTACTGCTCTAGATTACTCGTGGGATGTTTTTCGCGTCACTTGTGTGAATAAAATTATTGTGTAATGCTTGCCTCCATTTTCTGATATAACTGTGTCAAAATGTGTCAAACTGGACGTGTCAATAAGTTATTTGCTGTCATGCGAATTTTTGTGGTATCACATGTTCGTGGCAATTGCGACGCCAAATTCGCGTCTTTCACATCACCTGGTGTCAATTCATATCTATTCACATCTTTGCATTGACTTTGTATGTAATCTATCATTCAGCAGCCCGCAATAATATTTTTTCAAAATTGCATGTTGATATAGTCAGTTATCGTTTATTGACCTTATTGTTGCCTTGTCATCGTCTCGTTTTAGTCATGAAAAAAAGACTCGTCAACTAACATTTTTCATTATAGATTTTGTTAATGAAATTAACACTAATTTGAACTCTTGATATCTGGCAACCGCACACATGAAAGCTTGTGTAGTAGAGGCTAGTACAGCAGTCTGAACTAAAATTTGATCTCCTTTTTTTGGCAAATTTTTTTTTAATTTTTTAATTTTTTTAAATACATTTGAGTCTTTTTTTGTCAATGATATTGCATGTTGATATATTCAGTTATCATTTATTGACCTTATTGTCGTCTCGTCATCGTCTCGTTTTAGTCATGGGAAAAGAACTCGCCAATAAACATTCTTCATCATAGTCTTTGTTTGTGAAATGAACACTAATTTGAACTCTTGATATCTGGCAACTGCAAACATTCAAAGCTTGTGTAGTAGAGACTAGTACAGCAGTCCGCAGTTATATTTTTTCAACAAAATAAAAAGAGATTTATGTATAGTTTTTATTTTTAAAATACATTTTAGTCTTGTCTTAAATTGTCAATAAAATTGCATATTGGTATAGTCACAGTTATCATTAATTGACCTTATTGTCAGCTTGTCATCATCTCATTTTAGTCATTCGAAAAAGGCTTGGGAATTAACATTTTTCATCATAGTTTTTAACACTAATTTGAACTCTTGATATCTGGCAACCGCACACATGAAAGCTTGTGTAGCAGTTGCACGTACAGTGTGTCTCCTTTTTTTCAACGATAAAAAAAGAGGTTTTTGTATATATATATTTTTTTTAATGCATTTTAGTCT
This sequence comes from Cirrhinus molitorella, assembly GCA_033026305.1. Lineage (NCBI taxonomy): Eukaryota > Metazoa > Chordata > Actinopteri > Cypriniformes > Cyprinidae > Cirrhinus > Cirrhinus molitorella. The sequence goes on from CM065120.1 coordinate 33,312,256, forward strand.
TGTCTTTTATCGTCAGCGATAATGGATGTTGATATAGTCACAATTATCTTTTATTGACTTTATTGCCGTCTTGTCATTGTTTCATTGTAGTCATGTGAAGAACACTTTGATAACGAAATTAACACTTATTTAAACTCTTGATATCTGGCAACCTCACACATGAAAGCTTGTGTAGTCTCTTTTTTTCAGCAAAAATAAAAAGATTTTTATATTGTTTTATTTTTTAAAATACAATTTAGTCTCGTCTTTTATCGTCTTTAGTCTTTATTTTTAGTCTTCTATCGATCTTATTGTTGTCTCGCCATTGACTCATTTTTGTCATTTGAAAAACATTTATTTTTAGTTTTTGTCAATGAAACTGATAATTTTTTTTAGGTCCAGTCAGTAACTGTTTTTTTTTTTTTTCTAAACAAAAACTGTTTTTGAAGATTTTAAATGAAATGCGGTCAATTTTTGGGTGAAATATCCCTTCCTAAATTATATGGAGCCCTTGAGTAAACCTGCAACTTGCTCAGAAAGTGTCATCATACCAAATCATTAAATTTTCATCAGGCCCATTAATCAGTCAGTTAAAATTCTTCTAAGCTGTAAGGAGATATGAAACATTTGTGGCGTGGAGTCATTTGACACCCGTTTTCACGTCAACCCCTCTCCATCCTGCCGCATACCGTTCTGGCTGAGTGTCTCGCTAACTGTTTTTTAATCAACTGGTTTGCATATGGAGTCCCCACGGGTCACTTCTCCAGAGAATAAGGGGGCATTGGTTCCTACACAGCTGACTGGGTGGCCAGAATGGGAGGAGGGAACCTAGGGCGGTTAACTTCACCTTCTAGCTTGATTCAACACAAAAGCATTAGCATTTAACGCTTTCAGACACTTTACAAGAAGTTGGGTTTCCAGCAAACTATTTATGGTGTAGTTAAGCATTATAGATGGTGGCAACCATGAATAGTCAGCTTTTTGTGTGCAGGTTAATGCCTATAAACACTGGTAAATTATCCATGTGTGGCTGTGGGGACAATAGCAAGGGGTGATGCACTGAATGTGGGAACGTGAATGGGGATGAACGATAGGGGCGTAATTTGGAAAATTACCCATCATACTCTCAGGGTATCACACACACGCAACACAATCCCACCGGGACGGCTTGCCAGACCTGCTGGATAGACACGCGCATTAACACCCGCGACTTCCTCTCTCCCTGGCTTGGAAAAATGAAGACGTTCATTAACTTGAGGGGATTAGTGAGCCTTTAAATCACTTTTATGATAATACGTAGCTGGGCGTGCGCTGATAAATGAAGACTCACCTTATCTTCACAAACACCTTTAAGTGCAGATCTCTTGCTGGAATTTCCACTTGATGTTATTTTTTGTCCTCTAACTTTTTCCCATCATAGATTTCATCATTAGCTGGTGATTTGAGACTTACATACCTCTAGGATTTTTTTACTTTAAATTTAAAAATACTTTATAAAGTGATCCCCGCTTTTTTTCCCTATCTATGATTTCCCAATATTTATATTGTTTGAAGGTGATACTAGGCTCATATTCCCCTCAATTTTCTTTTACCACTATTTCCCCTTTAATAGAGTAGATTCATACAACTTCTTAATAGTCTTCATTTAAATGTTGTCTATGAAAAAATATTTGCTTTAGAGATGTTGAAGGAGGGAATTGGCTTCTTCCTCTTTTCTCTAAAACTGTACGGTGTTTTGATAATATTCAAGTCAAATTCAAGTCTGTCCAGTAGGGGTGTGCGATATTGACAAAAAATAATATCTTGATGTTATCTAGGATTTTTCTGCGATAGCGATAATTAGACGATATTTAGCTGTGTGTTATTGTGCTTAAGAACTACAGTGCTGACTCCTAAAGTTTTTGATATTCTTTATATTCTGTGTGGTCAGTTCACAGCAGTGATAAATATTATTCTTTTCCTAAAAGTTACAATTTATTTTTACCTTTTATGGGCATTTTTACCCTTATAAAGCCATTTTTTTTTCTAAAAGTGTGCATCATCTTTTGAGTCTAATTCCTACATTTTAATCAGTCAGTTATAATAATAATACATTTAGGCTGTTAATAAACAAATTATATCAGTATCAACAAAATTCATCTTTGCAGAAGTTGCATATAAACTGACATTTAGATGCATTTACATATGATAATGCAGCTATATTTGAAATTATTTTAAAAGTGAAAAGATACTTTGAAATGTGAAATTAAAACCGCCAGTATGTGTCAGTAACTTGCTGTTAATAAGTGAGTCATTGCGATTGAACCGAATCATTTAAAAGAAACTAAACACCTTCATGTTGCTCAGAGATGCAAAACAGTGCTGTGGCTGTGTTTGGAATGATTTTTGTTGGTCTAAAACGTAAGCGTCTTTTAATATTAACTTCTTGTTTATTGAACTGTTGTATAAAATCAGTATCACATTTGTAGCCATGCTGATTTTTAAAGGAAAAAGCGGCACTCTTCGTGTGATATTGTTTAACTATATGAAATTATATAAATATATACATTTTCTGTCCCCATATCTTGAATTCTGTGATTATTCTAAATGCATTTTATTAGACTGAATCATGCAGTGAAAGAATGCTCTCTAAATAAGTACTAAATTTTATCACGTAGTGTAACGTTATGTGTGCACTCTGTAGGTGTGTTTTGTTAGTTTTTCGCATTATATTCGATGTCAAATTGCACACCGTTGAAACAACAATTACGATATTATCGCAGATGATATATATCGCACACCCCTAGGGATGTCACAATAAAGTGATTTGTGGATCAATTGTGTGATTTTCCGAATTCCTCGCGATTCTCTCTTGAATCGATTCTGAGCCTAGTTTTTAACAGCAGATGGTACTGCATGCTTTAGAAACAGCCATAAATGCTTGTGTCCAAGTCCTTACACACAACGCTTGAACTTAAAATAATCATTCATAAAGTAAAAAAAAAATTGAAGCGAATTACAAGAGTGTTCACAGTGGACGATGTTTACATTAACCTTGTGTCATAAAAGCAGTTGAATGCACAAACGCTCTTCTTTGTAAGCATTTGAGTGTGCGGTTAAAAACTAGCCTAGAATCGATTCCAGAGAGAATTTCGATGCATTCAGAAAAATGCAGAGACAATCCACGAATCCGTTTATTGTGACACCCCTATAGTAAACATTGTAACGTTTTTCTGTGAGCGGAGCTGTGAGGTGGAGGCAAAAAGACTCCCCTGAGCGTTTCACTAACGCTAGATATTACGTTTTGTTAGCTTGTTTAAAACGTATAACTGTATATGTAAGGTCACACACTGTCTGGGACCGCAATTTCTATTTAAACATGTTAACTTTAATGGACAAAACCAGATTGGCGACCCATACACGCTCAAAGGATGGACAATCTGACAGGATTACCTTGGTTGAGTGATTCACCTCTATAGAGAAACCCAACGTGTATATTAAAGAGAAACTCACCTTCATCTATATGTATACATATTTCAATTTCAGCAGGCAGCTATTTTTTTTTTTTTTTGTGAACTGGGCCAAAATAGAAGAAAATGTTAAACATGGATATATTTTTTGAAGATGTATGTATCATGTAGGCCTAATGGCTAAAAAGTATATACCTCAGTGTTTCCCCTGTCATTATTTTAGGGGGCGGCCCGCCCTCCTTGAAGTTCAAGTTAATTTTATTTTCTATATAGCGCCAGATCGCAACAGAAGTCATTCAAGGTATACCTTTCTTATAGAACAGGCCTATACATTGTTCTTTTATTAAACTAAGTAGCCTTCAGTTATCTTATTTACACAACGGCTTGTCATTTCTTTCTCTACATGGTCACGCGCAATTTCTCCTCCGTGAAGACGAAGCAAAGTCCATTCATAAAAAGAATGCCACGGAATTCTTCGATTTTTTGGATGAATGATTTAAAAGTAGGTCTGTCACTTAATTCGAATTGCGATATGGACTAGTGTCTGTGAATATTAAAATGCAAAAAGACGGCTTAAATATTAATCATGCATGTTCCGTTTGTCTCTATCTATGAATGGCGGAGACGCTGTTTTGTTTACTACACAGATTCTGAAGCATGTGTGACGCTTGTGATTTTTGGCCTGTGCGTCTCACTAAATGATGACATTAACTCATGAACTTAATCTCCAGAGCTGCTGTGGGTCACTTCATGATAATTTTGCCATTTCATTTGAGAAAACTAGTCTCGCATCATACTGTATACACACAGAAACTTCACTGCAACCTGTCAAAATAAAAGTCTGGTTTAACGTGTAACAAAAATATATTGCTCTCGTGTTACTTTTGTACAGAATAATCCCTATACCATAAACCCAGGGGAAACACTGTACCTCATGTAAATGATGTAAGTTTACAGTGACATTTCAGTACTTTTACATTACTTACATACAGTACATTTAATGTAAGATTCTATAAACTGCTAATTTCGAACTTTCTGTATATGATTATTCTCTCTTAAAAATTACAGCACCAATCAGTCACAAAATGTATATGCAATTACAGATGATTAAGCATATAAATCATCGGTTTGTTGTTTTACACACATGCACGCAGACATTATTTCATACTTGACATACACTCTTAAAAATAAAGGTGCTTTAAAAGGTTTTTCAAGCGATGCCATAGAAGAAACATTGTTGGTTCCACAAAAAAACATTCAGTAAAAGGTTCTTTAAAAAAAACATCTCTTTCTTACCTTTTTATAATCTGAAGAACATTCTTTCGCCACAAAGAACCTTTTGTGAAACAGAAAGGTTCTTCAGATGTTTAAGGTTCTTTATGGAACTATTTAGACAAAAAAGGTTCTTCTATGGCATCGTGAAGCACCTTTATTTTTAAGAGTGTAGTCGGAGAAATTTGCATAACACAAATCCATAACAACAAATGACAAACTTTATTTAACCTTTTTTGATAAGAAGTGTGCCCTGCAAACGCAAGCATTTTTGATGAACATGTCCAGTCCTCTCGTTTTATCGCATTTAACCCACTGAAAGATCAGTAGTTGAATGACACTCCCTGCTTTTTACTTTCAGTTTTCCTCTGGTATTCTTTTTTGCTGATTAAGTTTTTCCATGCTTTGTGTGCGCAGTCATAATAGTGAAGACTGTTGTTCTATTTGCTTTGAATCAAATGTGGTAGTGGGATTTATTTAGTTGAAGGTCTTCATTCAACTCTTTATTGAAAATGTTTCTAAAATGCATATAGGGAAAATTGAAAAATGACGCCGGTCCCAAGGCCACCAAAAAAACTGGCACTCTACTGCGCGTACACCACAGCTGTAAACACTTAACTGTGTTACGAATCTATTTGATAGTGTCATTTTTTATAAAAGGTGAAATCCCTAGAGTTTCTGCCCTTGCTGAAGCTGCTTTTTAGTTCCTATTCATACATTCATAATGTATATTCATACATTCCCTTGTGTGCTCAGATTGGTACCTATACCCAGCTTGTGTGCTTTCTAACAATAGACGAACACTTTTGCACATGCACACACGTGCCACTTCTGCTGCCATGAGAAAAGATAACTTTCCAACTTTGTTTTGACACTTTTGATTAAGGAGCGGTAGAAGAACACCTGTACGTCTGCCTGCACAATACCTCCCTCCTCTGAGAGATTGATTTTTTTTTACATTAAACCGCCTGCTTTTGTCTAAAGCAACAAGGCCTTTTGTTATGCTAACAACCCTGTGGAAGATTTCCAATTCAATTCCACCTGAGCGCTGGTCAGCGCCACGCTTCTTTTGTGCCATCCCTAGGGCCCCTTCTTGTCTTCTAAACGACAATTTAGCGATCACAGCGGACAGAGGAAAATTGACAGACGGTGGAGGAGGGAATGTTCGTCATGATATTAGAGCGATCAAGTCTAATTCTGTTTTCCAGTATTAGGAGCGCTATTAGTTTAGGGCCTTTAACGTATACTCATCAAAGTTATATTACAGGACATGTGATGGAAATTACAAAGAGGGAAGGAGAGATGGAAAAACAACTAATTTTATGTAACGCTTAGAGGGGAATATTTCTAGTGGGATGCATGTGATGATGTGTGCACAGACACAGGAAAATATACATGAACTATGTGTGAGGTTGATAAGAGGCAATTCATTTATTTGATCAGTAAAATTGTGAAAAATTGTTACAATTTCAAATTAGCTGTTTTAAAATGTAATTTATAGGGCCCTATGATTTCCGTGAGTGGAATGGAAATTACTATGTAAGGCAGAAAGTCACGGAATTTGCCAAATTTTGGACGAATAAATCAAAAGTAGGTCAGTACACTTAAATTCAGTCATGATATGGAGTAGTGTCTGTAAATATTAAGCTGCAAAAATACAATTTAAATATGTTCTGCAATTGTCTGTGTAAATGAATGGCCCAGATGTGTGGTTTTGTTTACTACACACACACTGACTCTTGTGGTGTTTTCAGTCTCTGCTGCCTCAATGTATGAGTATATAAACACATAAACATAATCTCTAGAACTGCTCTGAGAGTCACTTCATGAGCATTTTACTGTTTCTTTTGAGAAAAACTATTGGCATATCATATACAAACAGAAACGTAAAGGTCTTCACAGCAACCTGTCAAAATTCGGTTTAACTTGAAGAAACTGTGACATAAATATATTAGTTAATGTAATAATGTAATGATAGTACTACTATTACTACTAATAAAATTATTATTAAAACAAACATTATTTTTTAAGGAATATTTAGCAGAAAACATATTTACCGGAATTTATATATATATATATATATATATATATATATATATATATATATATAAGTTTAACAAATTATGTTTTAACAAAGTTTATATATATATATATATATATATATATATAAACTTTGTTAAAACATAATTTGTTAAACTTATGTTAAAAAATGCTGTTAAATTGTGTAAGTTTCATGACTTCAATTAATTGGACATGCTTTTTGATTAATATTTTTAATGTGACCATCTAAAAAAATAAAATGGAATTTGGAAAAAAAAAAATTATTTTATTTAATCCTGTGATGCAAAGCTGAATTTTTAACATCATTACTCCAGTCTTCAATGTCACATGGTCCTTCAAAAATAATCCTAATTTGCTGCTCAAGAAACATTTCTTATTATGCTCCCTGATATTTTTGTGGATGTATTTTACAGTTTTCTTTGGGGGATAAGCAGTTCAAAAGAACAGCGTTTATTTGCAATTTAAATAATTTGTAATAATGTCAATCTTTACACATTTAATGAATGAACGCATCCTTGCTTGTTTATTTATTTAAAAAACAAAAGCTAAACAACAGAAAAGCATACTGAATGATAGAGTACATATTAATGCACACATCTTAACATATTATAAACAGTCCAAAAAAATGGTGTTTTAATGGAAATTTCACATGTTCCCTCATGTTGTGTTACTTTTTGGGTAAAGACAGATAGCTGGAAGCATTTTGTAATAAGGTTTGAAAATGTGGCTTCATATTCGGAATCAAAACAGTCTGTCTGACAGAATCAGTTATCTCTCTCTTTAGTACACCTTTTTTTTTTTTTACGTGTTTAACTTTGCTGTAAGTCTTACACTTTTGCCATCTTTGATTTGCTAAGAAAGTCAGCTGTTTAAAAAGTCAATTAAAGTGCTGGAGAGCAACACATTTATGCATTTGTTATGGAAATGATGATGGAAGTGATTCTGAAATAATGTATTTAGTGATTTAATTATGATTTTAGTGGCAAAGATACTCTGCAGCAGTGGCAGCCACTGTGTCCTGCTGAATGATTATTATTATTTCTTGCCTTTTACTTCAAATAGAATCTGAAGATTTAATTAAAGATAAATTATTATTAAATATTATCAATATATTCCTATTGTTTAGCCAGTGTACGATTTCAAATTCCATATTGGTTTAGAAATGAGAAACTCTTATTTTGCACATATTCAAAAACTGATAAAATTACTGAACTTCTCAACAGAATACTCAACTAGTTTTGAATGACTGTCAGTCCAAAAAGAGAAATGGGGATGTGGAGGGATGGACAGTAAACTTTCTAAAATAATGAGAAAACACGTTTTCTGGGAATCTGCATATTTAATCATCGAAAAGCCCTGATCTAGACATTGTTTTAGAGCTCTGAGAGTTTTTTTTTCCAATCACATTTCTTTCTCGCTCTCTGCTCTCCAGCTAGACTGTGAAGCTCAGCTTTTACAATCTTCCACACTCATCTCAAGCACAGTATACTTGCTCCATTTGATCCGAGTTTCCAGAGCAGCAGGGATGGCGTGCGCTAAGAGATGTGAAATTACACGTGGTGGTGAGAGAGGTGAAGTATTCCACATGAAGAGAATGCACATGAAAGTGTACCACGCTCAGATCCGTCGCTGAACTCCCTCTTTAATGTGATACCAGTAATGGAAGCATTTGGAGATGAGCTGCGTCTTCGACATCAAAGCTAATCGAGAAATGGAAGCCAATTGGCGTTCGGCCTTAGCGGTGTGTGTGCGAGCGGGCGGGCGGGCGAGTGAGACGTGCACAAAAGCGGATGAGCTCTCTCTACCTAAGAGGATAGATGCAAGAGATGAGACTTGACAAGATCCAGAGTAAAGAGGCTCCCTCTTTTTAAAAACAGATACATGCTGCAACACTCCGCCAAGACGCAACCCGTCTAATGTAATTACGTTTGTCAGCGTCAAAAGCAGCCCAGAATATCCCTGTTCGCTCCTCCCTTCCCCCCCAACCCTATCCCTCTCATTCTTTCACAACATCACAAACTGACATGTAAATGGACTGTCATTAAATCCTATTAGTTTGGCCTGTCATATTGGAGCAAGCCAACTCCTTTATTAAGTACTTTGCATGACTCTTGTTTATATCCAGATTAGGGAAGAGAGGGAGATAAACAGACAGTATCAGAGGTAAACACAGTCTGGATCACTTTCCCTTGGATTCAGGGTTGTTTTGATGTAACGCCGTCTGGGGATTTGTCATTTAAAGATTTCCCATGCAGCAAGAGCACTTACTTTCTTCTTGTTTTGTTATTTGCTGTGGTTTTAGGTTTAAACATTTCAATTAGAAGAAGGTCAGATAATTCAATTAAACCTGTGGAAACCACCTCAGAGTAAAGAAAAAATAAAAGGACCCACTTTATATGAAGTATCCTTAACTACTATACTTACATTTAAATGAATCATTTTAAACAATGCAACTTTTGTGTACATGATTTTTATATTGTGCTTATATTTGGAAAAACTGTCCTGTAATTGCATCTGTAATTTCTGTAGTTACGTCAATAATTACACTGTTGACTCTGCTTCTTAACCAAACCTTAAATCTCACCTAAACCACCAAACCTGCCCCTAACCATACCCATATCCCACCTAAATAGCAGCAAAAGTGTTTTGCAATTCAACATAAACACAATAGGTACATTGTACCTAATAATTCATTATTTTATTATATGAGTTTGAAGATCATTTTTGCTTCTTGAAACATGTAAATATCTTCTGTAGCTTCTGAAGGGCAGTACGAAATGAAAAAAATATGATATTTAGGGAAAATAAGACAAATCCATATTTTTTTAAAAAGTTTTCACCCCTAGGCTCTTAATGCATTGTGTTTTCTTCTGAAGCATCAGTGAGCATTTGAACCTTCTGTTATAGTTGCATATTAGTCCTTCAGTTGTCCTAAGTGTGAAAAGATGGATCTCTAAATCATACAGTCATTGCTGGAAATGGTTTAAATACACAAAAATGCTGAAAAACCAAAGAATTTGTGGGACCTAAAGAATTTTCCAGAAGAACAGCTGGCAGTTTAATTTTTTCAGGACAAACAAGGGACTCGTGAACAACTATCACTAAAAAAATAAATAAATAAATAAATAAAAACACTGAATCATTCAGGTAACAACACAGTATGTCAAGTGTATGTAAACTTTAGAACGGGGTCTTTTTGTTTTAAATTCAAATATTATTTTCTCTTGTTGACTATATGTAAACATCTATTATGTGGAAATATAAAAAAAAAACCTTGCTTACAATGTGATTTCATATGTCACAATATGACTTATTATTGCTTGTTAATTGTAACTTTATTTCCCATAATTTTGACTTTATTTCTTACAAAATGACTTTGAATCTCACTATTATTCTTGTAATCATGACTCTCAGTTGCAAAATTGTATCTCACAGTGTGACTTTATTGCTTGTAATTGCAACTGTACTTCCCATATTTACTATTATGCTTAATTGTAAGTTTGGTATTTCATAATCACATCTCAAAGTTACGACTTTGTGTCTCACTGTGACTTCATGTTACTTTACTTTTTAGCTTGTAGCTTCTTGATTTCTTATTTTTGACTATATTTCACTATGTGTCTATACAGTATGTCACAGTTGTGACATTTCTTATAATTAAGACTTTATAACTCATAACTGAATTTATATCTTGCAGGTGCAACTTTATCTTACAATGTGACTTTATTGCTTGTAATTGCAACTTTATTTCTCATCATTTTGACTTTATATCTCACTTTTAGGGGTGTGTGATGCTGACAAAAAAAATAACATCTCAATATTTTCTGGGATTTTATCAATAACAATAATTAGACAATATTTTGCTGTGTGTATTATTGTGCTTAAGGACTACTGTGCTGACTCAGTTCACAGCAGTGATAGAAATTATTGTTTTCCAATAAGCAGGGTTTGTACGGTCATGAAAAACCTGGAAAAGTCATGGAATTTTAAAATGGCAAGTTCCAGGCCTGGTTATGGAGAAGTTTTGGAAAAATAAATTAACCCACAAATTTTGGAAAAGTCATGGAAATTTGTTTCACGATATTTGTATATTCGAATGTGGTTGATAATAATGGTTAAATTACAATAGTTAACGTTCGCATGATCCGTCACGTGACGTTCTCTGCGTGGGGTAACGGCGACTCGTAGTTTCAGATAACGTTAGTATTATGTGGTAAACTCTCGCAATAACAGGGAAATGCAGATTTAATAATGTATGGCTTCATGATGAGAAGTGTAACCCACCTTTAGTGCCCACAGTACCTCTGGGCCGCGTGTCCACCAAGGCGTTTTTAGCCAGCTGAAAACACCGAGCTGTGAGCGCTTGAGAGCGCAGCATTTTTTTCGTTGAGACGCTGTGGTTGCTATGATACAGAATATCCGCTTAAGTAATAGCAAACGCATCGCTAATAAAATATTTCTCCAAGCATTATTCTTAATAACAAATTTATGGTAGTCCGGCAATTCCATCTGGTAAAGACATAAATACTCGAAGAAAAGCAATTTTAACTTCTCCATTGTTGTTCAGCCTTAGAACAGCAGTGGACCAATCAGAAGAACTCGGATGCGGGGCAAGCGTTGCAAGCTTCTGTTTACATTAGCAAGTTGGCATGACAACTGTTTTATTTGACTGCAACATGGCGGAGGAGGCGCTCATAGTGGCTGTGTCCGGATACCCTGAATTATATAACATTTCTTCAAGCGATTATCACAACTTGTTCTTTAAAAAAGGAGCTTGGAGAGAAATATCTCTGTCACTGAATGTATACTGAAAATGCCCGTTATTGTCTTAATTGCATCACGTCTCAAAAGCCTGTCTCGAGACCCTCGCATTCTACGCTGCGCTTTTTTTTTAAAACCATTCCTGAGCGCCTTCGTCTCGCGTTTTTAGATGCGCTTTGTCCGAACGCCCAGGGTGCATTTCCACTACAGCATCAAATCTGCGCTCAGTGCTGCTGGCAACGCAACAACGCACTGCTTTGGGGCGTGTCAAATTAGGGCAGAGTGCGCCTCTGAAAACACCCTGTTTGCGTTTCATCTTCTTTTAACGGCGGTTCGCAAACTAAACACTTTATTGGCGCCCTAGCATGAACACATGCAAAATGCATTTACTTTTGCATGCCTTTTTCAATGATATGTGATTTCAGCTCAGTAATCCACCAGTTCCGCAAACACTCGGAAAGTGTTTTTCGCTCAAGATTTGCAAAAAAGTTGCGGAATGCCCAACCTTTTTGATGCTCCCAGCAGCTCTCAACGCTTTCTCCGAGCCGCTTTCAATCCCATAATGCACCGCGAGAGCGTTTCAGCTCAGCTTCCATAGGAATTAATTAAAGTGCTCGCTCCGCTGTGCTCACTACGTGCCAGTGGAAACGCACCATCAGCGCGAAAAAGACGCTCAGCGCTCGGCACGCTCCTGGCGTTTTAAAAACGCGGCACTCCCATTGAGAACAATTATACGCTAGCAGTGGGGAAAAATGCCTTGGTGGATACGCAACCTTATTTTAGTAAAAAATATGTTGCGGTGAAACATGGATTTTCTTCCTATCTAACATGTATACATAGACATTTCTTGAAACATTAGGTTATGAATATTTACTTAAAGTCATGGAAAAGTCATGGAATTTTATTGATAAAAATGTGTACGAACCCTGAATAAGTTTAAACTGATTTTTACCTTTTATGGGCATTTTTACCTTTATAAAGCCATTTTTTCTAAAAAATGTGACATTATTTCTTATGTTAAATGGTATGTCACGATTATCTGTTATACATATTGTTTACAGCTCATTTACCAATTTAAAACAACTCTTTTGGTAGTGAATTTTACAGCTACTAACAGTTTGGCAAAAAAAAAACATTGACAAAACAAATGGTTTGCAATTCAGTTTTTTTGTTTTAAGTAGAATAACTTTTTAACAGATAGCCTAATGTATATCCTTAAAAACATATCTCTGTAGAAATAGGACTCACTGTGCAAAGCAACAAGTACATTTAAATTTGATAAGCTGAAGGCAGGAGAAAAACATTGAAATTCAAGCACTCTTACAGCACACCTCGTCTTTCTCACACTTTTTCTTTCTTTCGCTCCTTCATCATCTTCATCTTCATCAAACTGTCAGCTGCAATTCCAGTCACAGTCAGACTCATTCTCATTAAATTAATTACGACCACTCAATTGAATTATGATCAAAGACTCTACAGAAACCCAATTAGCATTGTTTTGATCCTCAGCAATCAATTGAGAGATGTCTCTCCTCCCCGCCTCATCAGCACAATTAGGGCCAAATTCACAAAGCTATTAAATTATGAAGGGAGTTTTACTCTCAGAAATGTGAGTGATGGAAAAGAAATTATGATTCCATGTGTGATTCGGAGGCACGGGGAACAGTTTTGTCACCCGCGCAACTTTCATAGTTCTCTTGCGCTCAGGTTCAGCAAATTCAGTAAATATTATAATAAGGGGTAATTGGCACAAAAATGAAAGGTTTATCAACATTTACTCACGTTATGCTTTACCAAATCCTATGACTTTCTTTCCTCTGTGACACACAAAAGACATTTAGTTTAGTTCTTGTCCATACAATAAAAATTAATGGGGACAAGTGTCTGCCAAGCTCCAAAATAGCTAAATAAAGTCTCACACACTACATTCTAAGGTTTATGAATCCATCAGTAGCTTTGTGTGATTAAAAAAGAATGAAATTTAGTTGTGGTCATGTATGCAATAAAGTTAGTAGCCGCAGTATTTGTAAAATCTTGGTCAAACTTTGACAAAGCTTGAACTCTCCATTCCTTAGTAAATTAAACCAATGATTAGTTAGAGTAAATTGCAGTTTCTAACAATATTCTGGAGTACTTACTGAGTGTGAGGTTTGGAGCAAATTCTCCCTGTGAATTTAATTGTTTCCGAATCAAGTGTAATTGTTTGTGGCGTGCATGTGTGTATCTGGCACTGTTTGAGTGTAAATATCTAGTATGTTGCTGATGCAATGTGTGTGTTTGTCTTTTATTTGGTGTGTGTGTTGTAAAGTGCGTACGGTTCCGATCCTCTGAGGAGTGGAAGGGTTTAATCTTTTGCCCTGAGGAGGGTCTCAGAGCTGTAAAACTGTATTATTTGTGCTGGCACTAATGCAGCCAGCTGAGGGTGGTGAAGAGGGAGGAATCGATGCTTTTGGAGCACCAGTGAATGAAATTCAGAGAGCTAAATATATTCTCCACACAAAGCCAAGCATGCATCCGTTTAACAGCCGGAGTGCCCAGAGATTATGGACGAAAATCCTTAATCCAGCTGCATCCTGGAGTTACGATTCAGTGTTTGAAGTGTTTTGAAATGATTAGGATGATGTTTATCTTCGTATTTTCACGATTAAGGGAAATGTTGTGTTACATTAACTAAAATGCAGTACGTTTTTTTTTCCAAACAAAAAAGTAGAACAAAACACAAAAACTGAGTGTGACCCTAGACCACTAAACCAGTCATAATTTTCTATTATTTTTCTATTATTAACTATTAGAAAATCTAAAGGTTGCGAAAAAATCTAAATACTGAAATTCTAAAATTGCCTTTAAATTTGTCCAAATTTTGTTCTTAGCAATGCAAATTATTAATCAAAAATTAAGTTTTTATATATTTATGGTACAAAATGTACAAAATATCTTCATGGAACATGATCTTTACTTAATATCCTAATGATTATTGGCATAAAAGAAAATGTTGACCCATACAATGTATTTTTTGGCTATTGCTACAGATATACCCATGCTACTTGATACTGGTTTTGTGGTCCAGAGTCACATATATTAGTTTAGTTTTTGTCAAGAACATTCACTTCACATAAGGTGTTGCTGTATCTCTGTATTTCCTGTCTGCCCTGCTCATGTTGTCTTTAGCGTTGATTTAATGGAATAGTGCTCCATCAGTGTGATCCTTCAAAGGGTTGTCATTGTTTTTGGCATCTACTTGATTAGTTTACCACTGTGAGGCTGAAAATTAATTAAAGTGATTAAACAGGATACTAATAGTGAGATGACGGAGTACCAGTGTTAGCTCAGCTTTTCACCTTTTTGAGAACACAGAAATGGGGGCTTGTTTATTATAGCACACAAAACTGCATTCTCCGTATTAATCAGTCAAGCCCCGCCTGTATGCTAATAATGAGATTTAAATATTCCTAATAGTGGAGTCTTGACCAATAATTACAACGCTTGACACAATTCAACTGAGGCTGTGCTGAAGCTTTATGTTCAGTGCTGTACCGTGTCATTATTTTACATGGGACATTTGAGGTCAATGTAAATTTGCTGTTTGCTAAGCATTTTACTTTCATAATCTGAAATATTTAACAGTGCAGGAAGTGGGAAAAGATGTTGGGTGGGCTTGATTTTGTCCTGTTAGAATAGAGTTGTTACAAATCATAACATGACGTTTTGAATGAAAGTTTAAAAAAAATGAATAATAAATAGATATTTGTCTTTCGGTAAATTTGAACTAATAGCCTTTTTTTGACATTTTCAAATAACACACATTCATGAATTAGTCTTTCATTCAAGACTAAATTCATGCATTAAGAAAATACTATAATTGTGGTCATTTTGAAATGAATATGTGACCCTGGATCACAAAACCAATCATTTATACAAAATCTTAAAGATGAATAAATAAGCTTTCCATTTGGCCGAGATGCAACTATGTGAAAATCTGGGATCTAAAGGGGGACAAAAAAAAATCTAATTATTGAGAAAATCGCCTTTAAAGTTGTCCAAATGAAGTTCTTAGCAATGCATATTACTAGTCAAAAATCAGGTTTTGATATATTTACAGTAGTAAATTTACAAAATATCTTCATGGAACAAGATCTTTACTTAATATCCTAATAATTTTTTGGCATAAAATAAAAATCGATAATTTGACCCATACAATGTATTGTTGTCTATTGCTACAAATATGCCTGTGCTACTTAAGACTAGTTTTGTGGTCCAGGGTCACATATTGACTTACGTTTTTCAACAGTAGATTCAGTAGATTAAAGTTAATGATGTAATAATTAATAGAAGGTCTTTTCTCATATTTGACCCTTTTAAGTCAAACCTTGACCTCGCAAATGTTTCCATGGATGTGTTTTATTACAAACGCAGCTGACTGAATTTCCTGTCTGATATCCCTTATGTTTATGAGCTTGGCAACACTGCAGGCTTCTGATTTTACCACTCTACCCTCCTCTTGAATAATTACACAAAGAGTGTATGTGAGATGTGTTTAGGCGGTGTGTGCGTGTGTTTGTGAGATAGTGGGGCTGGTTTCCATAGCAATTGCGACCAAAAGTGCTCACAGTAACCTAATTGGTATGCTTCTCCTGACCGCCCTTATTGTAGCCACGCTAATCATAGTCCTTTTGTAGTAATAAAGGACGCTACTAAAGAAATCTCCAGCCTTGCTAGGGTTTTCCTCTAGGCCCCCCCTGCTTTTTCTTCAAGCCCCTTCAGCAGCCACTCTGCACCCAGAATCTATTCGGTGATTGGCAGCTGGGCTCTGAATACAGTGGAAAAGGTTTAAGAGTCCTTCCGTATGTTAGAAACCGTTTGGGATCATGCCACCTGCTTCACATCCTGCTTAGAAAGAAGAAATCTTACCTCATTCAGAGAACAACTAGAGTGCCTGGGCCAAAAAGATGCAAAACAAAGACAGTGTCTTATAGCGCTTTCACACTAGAGCTTTTGCTGACGTTCATTTTCGTTTTGATTCACTGGGTTTGACTGAATGCAGTTGTCCAAACCCAGGTATTGTTTGCTGGTATGCGTCCAAGTACTTCAGTACAGTTTGCAGTTAATTTTAACGCAATCCATCGTAAAACGCAGAAGTGAATCTATTGCTGAAATTTAATAGTACAGTTTAGTAATTTACAGGAGTGACAAACTGAGCCAAATTGACTCCTGAAAAATTCAATTCTGTGCAGTGTGTTCTATGCTTGTTGTTAATAATGTAAATGTGTATTAGAAATGTGGTGCAAGAAGCTGGCAAATACTAACAAGCCTATAATAAATGTGACCCTGGACCACAAAACCATAATGGTCTTTTTTTTTTTTTTTTTAAATTGAGATTTCTGATTTCTTTGAAAGCTATATAAAAGAGCTTTAATTGATGTATGGTTTGTTAGGATAGGACAATATTTGGCTGAGATAAAATTTTTAGAAAATCTGGAATTTGAGGATGCAAAAAAAATCTAAATATTGAGAAAATCGCCTTTAAAGTTATCCAAATGAAGGTCTTAGCAATGCATATTACTAATCAAAAATTAAGATTTGATATATTTACGGTAGGAAATTTACAAACTATCTTCATGGAGCATGATCTTTACTTAATGTCCTAATGATTTTTGGTATAAAATAAAAAATCTATAATTTTGACCCATACAGTGTATTTCTGACAATTGCTAAATATACCCATGCTACTTGAGACTGGCTTTGTTGTCCAGGGTCACAAATAATTGAATATAATAATAAAAAAAAAAAAGAAAGTCATACAGGTTTGGAATGACATGGGGGTGAATAAATGTGACTCTGGACCACAAAACCTCTTAAGTCTTAAGTAGCACAGTTATATATGTAGCAATAGGCAAAAATACATTTTATGGGTCCAAATTATTGATTTTTCTTTAATGCCAAAATCATTAGGATATTAAGTAAATATTATATTCCCTGGAGATATGTAAATTTCCTAGCGTGAATATATGAAAATTTAATTGATGATGTATAAATCTCTCGGATCTCTCGGATACAAAATATTTGTGTTCTGAAGATGAACGAAGATCTTACAGGTTTGTAACAACATGCGTGAGTAATTAAAGGGACAGTTCACCCAAAAATGAAAATCTGATGTTTATCTGCTTACCTCCAGGGCATCCAAGATGTAGGTGACTTCTTTCTTCAGAAGAACACAAACAAAGATATTTAACTCAAACCGTTGCAGTCTGTCAGTCATATAATGGCAGTCAGTTGGCACCAAACCTTTTGGTTCGTCACAAACCGCAGGGTTTAATTTGGTTTTGTCTGTGTATGTTTTTTTTACTCTCAAAGATTTGGTGCCCATTGACTGCCATTATATGACTGACAGACTGCAATGGTTTGAGTTAAAAATCTTAGTTTGTGTTTTACTGAGGAAACAAAGTCACCTATATTTTGGATGCCCTAGGGGTAAGCAGATAAACATCAAATTTTCATTTTTGGGTGAGCTTTCCCATTAATGACAGAATTTTCATATTTGGGTGAACTATTTCTTTAAGCAGTCAAGTGAAGTCACCTTTATTTATATACAGTAGCACTTTATACAATACAGATTGTGTCAAAGCATTTTTATAGTGTCGATAATGTAGGAGGGCAAAAGTAAACAGTTCATTTTTCAGTTAAAGTCAGTACATTTAGATTGTTGTTGTGATGTCAACATCCACCTCAGTTAATTTCTCTTCAAATAGTGTCTTTGCAATCAAGCTGACAGTTTTGCTAGAAATTAAGTATCGATAATGAACAGTTTTAACAGATTTAGTAGGAAATTACTAGTCAACTGTTTTTTTATATCAACTGTGCATTTTGTTACCTGTGCGAATTTGTATGTTTCATCAGGCTGCGAAGAAATATAGAACTGAGTACCATCAGCATAACAGCAAAACCTAACGCAATGTTTTCTGATGATATCTCCCAAGGATAGCATGTAAAGTGTAAAAAGCAATGGTCGTAGTACTGAGCCTTGTGGTACTCCATACTGCACTTGTGATCGATATGATACCTCTTCATTCACAGCTACGAAATGATGATGGCCAGATGAGTATGATTTGACCCATTCTAATGCAAACATAATTTTCTAGTCTTAAGTAGCAATATTGTTAACTACTTGTTTGTAGCTTATTATAACTAATAGTAACTTGACTATACTTCCTTGCAAAGCCAAAACTGCATTGTTTTCAGGTTATAATTGAAATCGGTTCCTGTGACACACCAGCTTGGCTCTACTGTGCTAAACTAGAGAGAGAAACATGATCAAATCAATCAAAAATCATTTGGAAAACCTTGAGGCCAGTCTTTCCTCACTTGCAGTGTTGGCACTGTTGCTGCATAATGAAAGTTTGCTGTGTTTACTTTGCAAACTTCCAAAAGCCCTGTCCTTAGTACTGTATATATTCGCTACAACACATTTTCATTTTATTTTCTACAGCATATCTATTTACGGCGCAGCTCTCCATATACTCGGCTCAGCCCAGCAGTGGTTAACAGGTAGCCCTCCTCCTGGGCTCCTGTTTTTTACGCTAGTCTTTTTAATGAGTTTCTTCAATCCGTCGGCGTTTGTAAGGACTAATTTACAAATGCTTCAAATTATTTCTAATTAGCACAAGTGCAATAATAATTGTCTCTCTAATCTGGCGGAATAATTAGCGGTATAGTGTGTAGCGAGTCCTCCGCGCTTGAATGATCTCTGTGGGGCGTCCAATGTTGACTGTCCACTCGAGGGGGTTCATGCCGGGAGGACAGGGCAGACAGAGATGTCTTTGTTAGCTGGTGGTTTGTGGGTGGCCCATCTTTAGCCTGGGAATTCTGTCTAGCGCTAGTAATTGAGCTGCTAACTAGGCGGTGAATGGATGTAGTGTGCAGAGAATTGAGGCTTTGAGCTTGGCAGTGGAAACCTGGAGTTACAGCAGCTGTAGCTAAACACAAATGACACTTTTTGAGTCTAAATGTGGAAAAGGCTTACGATACTAACCTGATTTGATAGGGTTCTGGATGCATTTTTATCCTGAGGAAGTAGGAATAATAAGTTGCTGACTGTTAAGTCCACTTCAATAGGGTCACACCTGCACTGTATTCATCTCTTGGAGACTTTAAGTGCTGACCTATTGCTCTCATAACTCAGTGCAGAGTTCCCTCCAGACGAGTTAGAGCAACTCCAGTGCCTTCTAATTACACTCTAATGTGCTAAATTGGTGGAAAATTAGCTGCTAATAATCCCCTAATTCGTGTCCTCCTAATGGCCTGTTATCCTAAATTGTTATGTTAATTGAGGTTCCATCATAGGAAGGGATGATCACCCTGTCATGGGTTAATGCAGGTCACTCACTCTTTTTTTTTTTTTACAGTTAATTCTGTTAATAAAGTATACCGTCTCGATTGTCTTCAGCTGTTACACCTACTTTTTCTAACAAAGTACTTACCAGTGTACACTTTTACATAAACTGTTAATGGTTGGAAATCACATAAAACCTTTTCAAATAAATGTCAGTTTGTTAAACCACTCAAAGTATCAATGCACATTAATAAATTCATTTTCAGTGTAATGTGTTCTAATTGTTCCGCATTGAATTGGCTTCTTTCCTCTTAGTCACTGATTTCTGTATGTTAGTCTTTTTTGAGCCTTGGTGTGGCAGTGCTTTTTAACTGGTGGATTGCAGCCTACAAATGTTTGAAGGGTATTCTAAATGCAAACAATGCTAAATGAAACAATAAAGTCATATAATTGTGCATTATTAAACAGACTGACCAACTTTTTAAAGGAAGGAGATATGTTTTGTAGTTGATATCAAAGGCTTAGCTTTCCATTAAAATCTCTGGTATTTGGATGCAAATTTGTCTGTTACTTGTTAGTAGTTAATTAAAATAAAAAGGTGCAAGCATGCACAGGTTGCTTCACTTGCTTTTTATCGTTTAAAAATATGAGCAAAACTGTGAAAACTACATTAAATACAGGTTCACTTGCACCAAAAAATTTTTAAGCAAAGTAAGTAATTACCCTGCTGAAAAAAAAAAAATCATCACCGAAATTATTATTATTATTTTTTTTGTTATAATGGGAGTTGTACTGGGTTTAATGAAAACTGTAATGATGCCTATTGGTCTCTACTGGTAATTAGCCTCTTTCTATTTGTGGCTTGTTAAAACCACTAAATTCTAGTAGAAAATGTCCCAACTTTCTTTTAACAGAATATTTTTTTATTTTTATTTTTTATTGTGTGACAGAAACAAAAGAGTCAGAATCAGAACTGCAAGATATGAACTTAGAATTTTGAAATGTAAACTCGGAATTGTGAGAAAAGAATTCAGAATTGCTGATTGTAAAAAAAGTATCTCAATTTTTCACAATCACAATATCACAATTCTCACTTTTTTTGTCACTTTTTTATTATTTTATCATGTGGGGGAAACAAGCTTCCAAAAGTAATTATGCATATCAACTATATCCAATTTATGGAAGGCCATTTCCACCACTGAATAAAAAATAAAAAAAGGTAATTGCAACTTTTTATCTCACAGTTCTGACTTTTTTCTTGCAATTGTGTGTTCACAACTTAACATCATACAACATTTTCTCTCAGAATTGTGAGATATAAACTTGCAATTCTGAGAAAAGAAGTCATAACTGTGAGATTATGTCATGCAATTCTGAGAAAAAAAGCTAAAATTCTGTTTTTATCTTGCAATACTCACTTAATAACTCGTAATTGCGAGTTTATATCATGCAATTCTAAAAAAAGACAAAATCACCAGTTTATATCACACAATTCTGAGAAAAGTCAGAATTATGAGAAATAAACACGCAATTATGAGTAATGAAGTCATAACTGTTTAAATCATGCAATTCTGAGAAAGAAAAAGTCGAAATTGTTAGTTTTTATCACGCAATTCTGAGAAAAAAGTCAGAATTGTAAGAGATAAATTATGAGATAAGAAGTCACAATAACTTTTTTGTTATGTTTTATTTAGTAGTGGAAACGTGCTTCCATAGATTTTTCTACAAATTGTTCTTAAGATTCTTTTCAATGAATCCTTTAAAACTGGTTCATGAAACCTTACTGAAATCAAACCAAATTTAGTCAATAGATTTGGTTTTAATAAAAAAGAATTTATGTGCACAGAGTTAACAAATTAATTACACATAAATTAAATTTAATTTTGTAAAATATAAATACAGTACAATCTTTTGGACAGTTTAGGTACTGAAAAGAGTCACCACTTGATGTCCCATATCAAATCTGTGCACTGAAGTAAAGCTAGTTGAGAAGCACCGGAGAGCCCTATATCATCCGTATAGTGTTAGGGCTCCCTGTGTCACTGGCCGTCTGTAAAATATGCTAACATATATAAAGAAGCGGTGGGTCTCCTGGCCTTTTGCTGACATTTACAGCTACTGGGCAAGGACATGGCCTTTTCTTTCTCTTCCCCTTTTTCTCAGCTAATCAGGTGGCTTGAATAGGAGCCAGATAAGGCTATTGTTTGCCCTGACAATGTCCTGATGGTTTGGCCCTGTGGAGATCGTAGGCAAGGCTTCTCCCTGTAAAGAAGATAGGCCACCAGAGAGAACTCATTAATGTGGTGCATCTGGGTTAATTAGGTGGCAAAAATGCTGCTTGAGTTTCCGTCAAAAGAAAATAACGTAAAAATCCCTGACGTAAATAAAGAAAAGAAAGTTAAATGGGCGACCAAGCCTAGTTGCCACACGTTTTACTTTTTAGGTAAATATTTCTGATGTTAAGTATTTGATTTCTGAATAGGAACACATATAGACATTATGGTTACAGAAGAAGCTATTGAATTTACGGTTCATTGATCACGTGTTTGTGACAACATGCCCCATGAAACCTGTCACCTGCCATTAAACAGCCTGTTATGGGCTTTTCAGCGAGATTGAAACAGTAAAACAATTGTGAAACATGAAAAAGTTCAAGAAAAAATATAAAAGTAACACAAAAAAGCTAATTGTTAAGCTTAACAAAAAATGTAATTAAAAAATGCTAGGTTAAAAACAACCCAGTGCTAGGTGATTGGGTTGTTTTGACCCAGCAGTTGGGTTTTATTTAACTGAACTACTGCTGAAAAGTTACTATATTTCATGCTTAAAATGAACCACAAATAGGCTGGACATTAACATTTATTAATATGTTCAGTACATGAACATTTATTAAAAGCATTTATTAAAAGAATTTGAAATTATAATATATGAAACGTGACAACTCTCCCCTTTTGTGATATTTATGAAAATATGCTCGTCTGTTAGGTTAAAATCTGCCGTTATAATAACACTTGGCTAAGAAGAGAAGTACTTCTAAAGCATTAATTAATCATAGTTAACACTTACTAATACATTATTAAAATCAAAAGCTGTATCTGTTAATATTAACTAACACTAACAAATGCTATGCCAAATGTATTGCTCAAACGTTATGTGGAGTTTGAACTATGGAATTCTTAAATTACTGTGATTTAATATTTATATTTGCATAAATTCCTTTATAATTTAATAATTTAAATAGCTAGATGTTTGAAACCAACATATAACCACTGTTAGAGAATAAAAAAATATATTTTTGAGACAAAACCCTTGTTGACAACTTCCCTGTGTGACATCTAGTGAATTTCTAGTTAATGTGTAGCCCCACAGAATAAAAAGTGGCCTGTGAATAAAAGTGCTCTGAGACAAGGGAAGATTAAGAGAGAGTAGGTTTGACCCATAATCTGATGCACGGATAATTACTTAAATTTCAGCTGTCTTGAAGCGACCCTTTATATTTATTGTGAGATGGGGGCAGGGTTACGTGACAGGAAATGACTAAAAGATAGCAGTGTTATCATTATGCGCTCTCTCTTCCTCTGATCAGAATCTTACGGCGTCTTTAAATGTTTCATTTGTCTTAAGACGGAGGAGTGTAATGGGAAGATTCGCCTAAGCCTTTGAAAACACAAGCAATGGAATTCAGATTCTGACTCAACACCGACATCCAAAATAAAACACACTGGTATAACAGCGTGTGTATAGAAATTTGCATTTTGCGTTGAAGCAATTTGCTGTGGTTTGTTTTCTAAACCTGAAGCAGTGTTTAGAAATGATAAGAAAATTATGTGATTATTTCACCTGTACATTTATGATTTTAAAACGAGTCTTCAGCTGTGAGAACTGTCCACACTAGTATCCACAGCCTAAACATCCTCATCAGATCCACACAATCCTCTCTTTTGTGCCACGATGACACAATGTTTTTCACACAAAAAAAAACCCACCAGAAGAGAATCATGTCTTGTGTATTTTGTTTGTTGTTGTTGTTTCACCCACAGGGACTGAAAAGATTAGTATCACATGTCAAGTGTGGCGTGCTGACGTGTTGTTTAGGGGCTGACAGGTTAATTTGTTTTCTCATGCTCCTTTATTGTCTCTGTTTGTCATTTAAAACTTCCCTCCCTCTTGCCGTAGGAGGATGCGAGAGCATATCTGCGGTAGCCGCGAGCGCTAAACAGAAATCCGTGCTGTTTCAAGCTGTTATTGTTTACACAGTGGCGTTTCCTCAAAAGAAAGCAGGCGTCGCTGCTCTAGGAGATACTCCGGCTCATAAAAGGAGCTATGCTCCCATTGTTGTCTGTTGAGCTTGATTTGTACATACGGAGGTATTTTTTGCAGGTGCGGGCCAAGATTTTTTTTGTCTCAAAATCAAATGTTCCTAAGCAAATGTAATGAAAATGCATTTATACATGTCTATAGCAAGCATCCCTCTGAATTTTAACATTTTTAAAATCATGTCTATAAAATGTATTTCTTATTTCTTATGACAGATCATTATAAATAATCATACACTAAAAAACATTGGGTTAAATGTTTTATTTAACACCACTATTGCTTAAAAATGACTATATTTGTTGCTTAAAATGAACCTAAAATAGGTTGGACATCAACATTTATTAATATGTTCAATACATGAACATTTATTAATAAGTTCAATAAATAATAACATTTTAAACAGTTGCTTATTAATAAAAATTATTGCTGATGCCTCTAGTAATTATGTGTCTGATCTTTAATTTACAACCTGTTTTTGGTTCATTTTAAGCTAGCCATATAGTAATTTTTAAACAATAGTCACTGAATGTGTCCATATATTACCCAGTGCTGTAAATGTAGAAATCTGATTGACTAAAACATTAGTATCGCATACCTGCTACTTTCAGTTTGGCCTGGCTTACTCCTTTTAAATCATGCACTCTGAAATTACTTTAATATGGAATAAGTATAAAATTGCTAATGTATTACTTTTAAAGCACTTAAAAGCCAGTGGCCAGATCTGGACTGAACACAATATGAGACATTGATTGAGATACGATGGGCTGCAGTGAATAGAGCAGTAATATAGCTTTGATGTTACTGTATTCATGCACGTAAATGTACTGTAAATAGATTATTAAACAGAAAATCCTAGTGTCCATTTATTTATTTATTTTTTTATACTATAACATTTGAATATAGTTGTATTCATCACCATAATGAATACATTTTGAAACAAGGAAAAAATATCAGTAAACATATTTGAAAAAAAGTTAAATAAATGTTTCTATTTCTGGTTTACATCTTCATTTAATAACTTGTAAACACCCTGGTCTTCTAATATCATTTCAGTCAAACCCATCTTGGCTGACTTCTAATATTCTTAATGTCATCATAAATAGCTGCATCATTTGGAATTCAAGCTCTGCTATTAAGATATGGATTCTAAATGATGTAAAATGAGAGCGGTTAAGAGATGAAAGTGATGGTACCAGTGCAGCACAGAGAGACTGAGCGAGAGAGGGAGGGGAAGAGAGTGTGAGAGCAAGAGAGAGAGAGAGAGAGAATATGCAGGGCAGTTGGACGTTTGTGCAGTCAGCAGTGTCAGTAACATCAAAGGATTACGCCACTTCACACTGTTCATGTGCTGGTAATTTGGGTAATTCTATTGCAGGGTTTGTCGATCCTGAAATTATGGGCGCTACTGTCCTCGTGTGCCATATAATTTAGTTGTTTCCTACTTGTTTGACTGAAGCGAACGGGAAGCGCAACCAGGCTCGATATACTCAGAGGAGAATTGCTGCTATTGTTCCCCTATATTTTGGTCTTATGTAAAAGTGACATAGCCAGAGAGAGAGAAGCCTTCCCCTTTATTTCAACAGCAATTTATGCGCTGTTCTTTCCAGAAGCCACAACAAGCTACAACTTGGCTTTTCTCCCATTCTTGCATTTTAATTGATAAATTCGAGCTGTTTTTAGCATGATTTGAAAAAAAGAAAAAAGAAAGAAAGAAAGAAAGAAAGAAAACAAGATGCTTTTCTTTAATGTTCAGTAGTTTTTGGTGAGTTTGGTATCATTGGTGTCGTTGTTGTTAACATTTTAACATTTCAGTCAGTGAAAAAATTATCCATGATTTTCAAGGTTTATAAAAACTTCTGAAAACAGAAACATTCATTCAGTGAGTTGTAGGGAAAAATAATGTTTACAGGCTGTAAAGGGGTTGCAAATATCTTCCCTATTTTCCGTTGTGACAACAGCTTGTGTTTTTTCGTTAGTAAACAAAACAAGGCCTCTTCCGTATCGCATCAGCTATTGAGCTTCCTTTACTGAAAAAAGTAACGCTTTACAAAAAGGTTCATTAGTTAACGTTAGGTAATGTTTTAACTAACATTAATGAACAATGAACAATACATTTATTACACTATTTATTAATCTTTGTTAATGTTAGTTAAATAAAAATGTAGTCGTTCATTGTAATGTTAACAAACACAACTTGTGATTTTAATAATGCACTTATATAAAATGAACATTGATTATTAAATGCTGTTGAAGTATTGCTCATTGTTTGTTCATGTTAACTACACTTTTAGAAATTAAAGTTCTTTATTGCCATTGATGGATCCATTAAGCATCCTAAACATCCATGACACCTTTCAAATGCAGAAAATGTTCTTTATAGTCGAAAAATTATCTTTAAAATGGTTCCTTTAAGAACTGTTCACTGAAAGGTCCTTTGGGAACCAAAAAAGGTTCTTCTATGGCATCACTGCAAGAACTTTTGGAGTTAATGTTGTTAACTAATGATAATTAATAAACCTTATTGTAAAGTGTTGCCAAGTGTTGGATTTACTATGAAACAATTGGCAAAGAAACTGAAAGCAACAATTTGAATGTATTTGAAAATAGTATTTTCCTATAAAACCAACTCAATTAATGTTTGTTTTATTTACAAGTTTGAAAACTTTTATTTGTGGGGGGAAAAAATGGTATTTTTTAAAATTTTGTTCATGTCAAGAAATACAGATTTAGGCAAAGTTTTAAACACTCCAAATCTGATTAAATAATGTAAATTGTTTTGCCTTCTAAACAAGCTTTTCCATCGGTAGGTAAAACTCTACATATAGAGCTTACCTTTGTCTGTTTGTGCCACTGGGGGGCAGACCTCCTCTTAGAAGGAGAGAGAACTTATCTTCACATTATTTCTAAGTCTTATGTAAGTTTATTTAAATGTATGATCATCTCTATCATACCATCTGTCTACAATTATCACACAGACACAGATCCACGTTAAACAGACCTGTTTGACTAAATGACTAATTTAGACTCACTCACTACACAGGTCATCATGACATTTTAGATTAGAAATTTCATATACATACATTTCATCATCTGAAAGCTCAATAAATTAAGCTTTCCATTGATGAATGGTTTGTTAGGACAATATTTTTTCCACACTATTTGAAAATCTGGAATGTGAGGGTGCAAAAAAAAAAAAAAAAATATTGAGAAAATCACCTTTAAAGTTGTTAAATGAAGTTCTTAGCAATGCATATTACTATTTAAAAGTTTTGACATATTAACAGTAGGAAATGTACAAAATATCTTCATGGAACATGATATTTACTTAATATCCTGATGTTTTATTTTCATATGTAGGTTTGACAAAGTATGATTCAGCTGTATGAACAGTATCCAGAATGGTATACCACAATACAGTGGCATGAAATAATATCATACAAATACTATGATCAAATATTTCCTATTAATAAGATTATTAAGAAACCAGTGACACCATAACATCCTTTTAAACTTAAATGAGAGATGGCTGTTTTTATTGTTGAAAGTGATTTCATGTAATAAGTAAAGAAATGCTTTAGGTTCAAACCTAGCAAGGACTGATCCACGAGCGATTCCAGTTGCGTCCTTGCTCACCTCGGTTCGTCTCTGTGATACAACATGCTGGATTATATATATATTGTAAATGGCTTTGAATAGAAAAAATCAGTTCTATGAAATACGAAGTATAAATCTGAGCATGCTATGTAACATTGAATGGATTTTATTACATAAAGAGAGTAGATATAGATAACTGATGAAAACTAGAGGTATTAAACCTTTTATTATAGAAGTTCACGATTAAAGGCACCTTCACTGACATATTCAGGAATTGTTCGATGAAAATGTGAAAAATGTAGCCCAAAAATTTTATGTATGCATTGTATGCTTTTAATTATGCTGAAATTCTACGACGTAAAAAAACATCTTTTCACTTTTCTAAATATTTTTGTAACGTGAGAGGTCACCTCAGAATCAAGAAATTCTGTGTATAAACTCACTTTCATGTTTCCTCCACACACACACACACACACACACACACACACACATATGGGCAATCATTCTTCTTACCTCTATAAGCACATGTAGATTGTCCCCTCTCATGTAGGTGCATTTACGTCTCGCAAATCAGGTTTTTTTCCAGGGTAAATTGAGATGCACTGCAACAAGCATTCAAGTGAGTGATGTGGAATAAATGAAAGAAGCAGGGCACACACAAACACACATACTTTATAAATCAGCCCTGACAGCAGCAATAGAGCAGAAGTGACAGTGGCCAGTTATCCCAACCACATCCACCACCGTTATTGATCCATAATCCGCCTTCACATAAAACACCCAATTTCATATAATGCCTATAATAACAGTGCATTCAGACTCAAGTAGCCGTCAGAAAAGAGGGGCGTCGTGTCTGACGCCGAGGGAGAAAGAAAGAATACCTCACATCACAGAAAAAGGGAAAATGGCAAAATGCATTTCATTTTCATCTTTTTGATTTGTTTGTTTTATTTTATGAAGCACTAGGGAGTTAAGAGGACTGAACATGCTTAAGATGAATGCATATTTTCTCAGTCATTTTTAATTGCACCATAACACACAAACTGATAACTAATGGAAAAATGCTCCCAGTTAAATAATCTATTATTTATTTATTGTGTATGCATTATTGGAAACAGATTTATTTTGCTTACCAAAGCAGCATTTATTTTACAATATTAACATAATTCAAAATTTTAAAACATCTGTTTTCTTTTTAAATATATTTTTAAATGGTAAAGGCTGAATTTTCAGCAGCCATTACTCTAGTCATCAGTGTCACATGATATACAGTTGAAGTCAAAAGTTTACATGCAGAATCTGCAAAATGTTAATTATTTTACCAAAATAAGATAATAATCATAAAATGCATGTTTATTTTTTATTTAGTACTGATCTAAATAAGATATTTTGCATAAAAGACTTCACATATAGTCCACAAGAGAAAATAATAGTTTAATTTTTAAAAATGACCCTGTTCAAAAGTTAATACTGTGTTGTTACCTGAATGATCCACAGCTGTTTTTTTTTTTTGATAGTTGTTCACAAGTCCCTTTTTTTTAGTTTGTCCTGAACAGTTAAACTGCCTGCTGCTTTTCAGAAAACTTCTTCACTTCTTCATTTTTGCTCCAGAAGGAGAAACAATGCATTGAGAGCCAGGGGTACAAACTTTTGAACAGAATGAAGATGTGTACATTTGTATTATTTTGCCTAAATATCATATATATTTTTTTCATGTAGTACTGCACTTCAGAAGCTACAAAAGATACTTACATGTTTCACAGAAGACAAAATAAGTTAAATTGACCCTGATATTTAAATTCAAAAGTTTTCAATCACTGGCTCTTAATGCATTGTTTTTCCTTCTGAAGCCTCAGTGAGTGTTTGTACCTTCTGTGATAGTTGCATATGAGTCCCTCAGTTGTCCTTGATGTAAAAATATGGATCTCATAATCATACAGTCATTGGTGGAAAGGGTTCAAATACATAAAAATGCTGAAAAACCACAGAATTTGTGGGACCTGAAAGATTTTTCTGAAAAACAGTGGGCATTTTATCTCTTTAGGACAAACAAGGGACTCATGAACAACTACCACAAAAAGAAAATGTAAATGTCTTTAATGTGAAATATCTTATTCAGGTCAGTACTAAAAATAGCATTTTGTATGTTCCCTTTTATTTTGGTAAGATAATGAACATTTAGCAAATTCTGCAAGGTATATGTAAACTTTTGACTTTAACTGTATATAATTATATAATTAATTATTTAATTTTTTCCTGAATCCTAAAATGCCTATTATGATGTTTAATAATCTGCAGTCAGTACAATTAGCTTCCTAAATAAGGACATACGGTAGATTTAAAGATCAGTAAATGTGTGCGTGTGTGTCTGTGTATTTGTAGCAGAAATAAAATGCTGTTTGCTTTACCTTGGGAGGCATGAGCTCATGTTTCTTTGAGTCCTAACTGCAAGCATCTATAGTACATGTCAGCTTAAAGGAAGGCTTATCACTCGAGCGCTGTGAAAGCCAAAGCAGGTCAACACATCAAAGAGTTACACAATGTGATACTGTTATAAATCTAGATAAAGATGGAGTGGTGACTGGTGTGATGAAGATATCCTCTCAATATTCCTGTGATTCATAATCTTAATTAATGAATTTGGTTAATTGATAAAATGTATTGAAGTGAATGACAACTTTTTTTACGTTTTGAGTGGTAATGCATAATCTTTTAATTAAGCAATCTTTTGTTGCAAACATTTTCAATGAGAATGTGAGTATGTCACT
Source organism: Cirrhinus molitorella (assembly GCA_033026305.1). NCBI lineage: Eukaryota > Metazoa > Chordata > Actinopteri > Cypriniformes > Cyprinidae > Cirrhinus > Cirrhinus molitorella. The sequence continues at coordinate 33,342,783 of CM065120.1, forward strand.
GAGTGGCGCTAAAAGAGTGTTTGTTTTTTCCCCCCAGAACAGATGAACGTACATATGGTATGTTTTATGTGACGTTGGTTTTGTATGTGTCACGGCAGTTCTGACTTGAAATTTCCGTTGAGTGGCACTATAACTCCAATGCACTGTGATGTTTTAAAATAACGCACCATCTGCACTACACCTAAACTTATCCAATAGTATAAACAAAAGCAAATGTGACATAAAAAAGCAAATGTGCAATCGCAAGCATGCCATTTTAGCTTGTTTTTCGATCTGTCATCTTTCAGATCTTTAATCGTGAGTAATGTTTTTCATGGGATTTGTATCCAATAATTCTTCATCCTAAGTCCAATTCTGTGCCGGATAAGCTACCGAGCAAGCTTGTTACATCCGGAAAGTGAAACATATGGAACTGTAATCATAACTGTTCAGTGATATGTACTTTTGGTACATATTTTGCATCTTGCAAAAAAGTTCCCATAGGTATGTTTTCGTCATTTGATCAGATGACAATAATACATGAGCTGTCTGAATACTTGATTCTGATTGGCTGAAACGTGTGCATTAAAACGGTTTAATGCACAGGTAGTTCCAGTCAGGTTATTTTCATTTCTATATTAATGCGCCACCCTCAACTTAAACTTACAGCTTCACTATTAGTAGAGAGACACACATCTCTCTCTAGGTAATTACTTCAAATACATTTAGCTGTGGATTATCCTTTACATATGACCAATTTATTCTTTTGTTATATATACACACTACCATTTAAAAGTTTGGAGTTATGGTTTAGGGTTTTTGCAATAAATATATTTAAAAATGTAATTTATTCTTGTGATGCAAAGCTGAATTTTCAGCATCATTACTGCATTCTTCAGTGTCACATGATCCTTGAGTGAATGATTCTAATATGCTGATTTGCTGCTTAAAGGATTAGTTGGTTTCCAGAATGAAAATTTCCTGATCATTTCCTCACCCCCATGTCATCCAAGATGTTAATGTCTTTCTTTCTTCAGTCGAAAAGAAACTAAGGTTTGCGAGGAAAACATCCAGGATTTTTCTCCATATAGTGGACTTCAATGGGGATCAATGGGTTGAATTGCCGTTTAATGCAGCCTCAAAGGGCTCTACTCTATCCCAGCCAAGGAATAAGGGTCTTGTCATTTTCTTTAAAAAAGTGCATCGCAGAGTTAGTGCAAGACAAGCATTTGTGGTTAAGAAGTATATACATTTATTTTTTTTAGAATTTGGACCTGCTGATCTCCATTAGAGTCCACTATATGAAGAAAAATCCTGAAATGTTTTCCCAAAAAAATCTGAATTTCTTTTCAGCTGAAAAAAGAAAGATGTTTTTATCAGGAAATTTTCATTCTGGAAGTGAACTTATCCTTTACAAAACAGTTATTAATATGTTGAAAACATAAAACTCCTTTAAATGTTTGTGGAAACATTTGATACTTTTTTTTCAGTATTCTTTGATGTAGAAAGTTCAAAAGAACAGCATTTGTTTAAAATGCCAATTTTTTGTAACATCATAGATCAAAAATTGGGTACAGATTTATACAGTGATTCTCGGAAAAAGGTACAAAGCTGTCACTGAAGTGGTACCTTTTCAAACGGTATACCTTTGTACCTTATTTTCCTTTAAAAAATGTATATTAGTACTTTAAAGGTACATATTAATACTTCAAGTGTACATATTAGTACCAAAATGGTACATATTAGTATCTTTTTTGTACCTTTTTTTTTCTGAGTGTACTGTGCATCAGCTAAACAAAGGCTAGTTTTACAAAAGACAGGCAAAGGAACAGAAAGTTAGTGCATGTTCTTGGCATTGATGTCTGAGGTGTCAGCGTGCTGTCATAAGGGAAGTCTCTACCTCAATCCCTTTTTTAAAAACACAGAATGCCAGAGAGTCTGTCTTCCGCACTGCTGCTTGCTCAGCTTACTCTGCCTGACGCCAGCCTCCGGTGTCCTAACACAGCACTGGCACAATCATCCAAGACAGTGTGCATTATTCTATAAAACTAGGTCTTTCATGCAAAATTATAGTATATTAGATTTTTTTTTTTAAATAACATTCGCAGTTATGTAGCTATTAAATGTCTGGTTTAAAGACACTACAGCAACACTCCAGATGTGTAATAAATATGATTTAAATGTACATTAATTGATTCCTTGTTCCTAGTTTTAAAATAGGTAAATAGGTTTCTAAAAAACCTGGAACAAATCTGTACAAATCACTTTTATGTTTATAGTAATTTTGCTTCTTATTTCATTTTAAATGTATGGAAAGAGTCAAAATGTGTCATTCTGTCTTCTGCAGAAGAATGAAACATTTTGTTCATAATATGCCTTTACTTTCTTTCCACCATCTTGTTTGACATTTGTGAGTTTTGTGATTTGAGTATGAGCTGGCATAATATAATCATGCCCCCCGTTGATAGTTTGTTCAGAAGAGCCGATAACATGGGACATCCCTTCCTCATGTAATCATCCTCTCAAAAAGAGAAAAACCAGCACTCAGATAGAGAAATACAACTACTGCCTGCCATACAATTACTGGATTAATCATGTTATTCTATCGCCGAACCCCCTGAGAGAGAGAGAGAGAGAGATGGGGGGAGAGATATTTTGTTAAAGATCTGCTTTTTCAGAGCATTTTCCAAATGGCTTGTTAAAACCAGGAGGTCATGGGGTCAGGACTCTTAATTACACTCCAACAGGGTAGAAATGGCCAGAAGAGAAGCGGTGGAAAAAGACTAGAAAAGAGGACGAATGTGAAATGATATTGCAGGAAATTACAGCTTTGGTAATATTGCAGAATCCCCCCTATTTCTCTATACAATGCAGATGAGCCCCACAATCAGGCCTGGCGAAGGTGTCAGTGCAGGTCCTTATTAATAACAATACTACAGAAATGGCCTCTCATACAAAATCACTCTGGTGCCTCTCTCCCAATGTGAGGGGGCAGAGGATTAGCAGAAGAGAAAAACAAGGGAAGTGTCTCATGAATTTATCTTTTTTTTTTTCTTTTCGAACATTACAAGCTTATAGCTTGCAGTTCAGATTTGCACATCACCATATGATTATTCATTTACTGATTTTCAGTTTTTATTTCTTATATATTTTTTTAACTGCACCACCTGTGATATTTGTGTTAAATGTGACGTGTGAAAAACCAAAGAAATTCACAGTCAGGGTATAATTTTACAGACCTTTTAGGGTTTCTAAAAATGTCATTATATGAATATAATAGATAACATTTTAAATGATCACATTTCAATTCCATTAGTTAATGTACATACTTGAGTCACCAAATGAACAAACAATGAAAAATACATTTATTAAAGTATTTATTAATATTTGTTAATGCTAATTAATGAAAATTCAGTTGATCATTATTTGTACGTTAGTTCACAGTACATTAACTAATGTTAACATACAACTTTAATAATCCATTAGTAAATGTTGAAATGAACATTATCTAAGATTAATAAATCCTGCAGAAGTATTGTTCATTCTTAGTTCATGTTACCTTAAGTAGTTAAGTGATATTGACTAATGAACCTTATTGTAAAGTGTTGCTAAAATATTTTATATTATATATGCATATAGTTTATTTTTTATTCCAATGTTTTTTTTATTAAATGCTGATGTACAATGTGTGTTAACAGACAAAAAAAACATTTTTACAAATTTTTGGCATTTCATAATACCTTACATTTTATAACAACTTTTATGTTATTCTAATATTGGAAAATGAATATTATACATCTTATAGCTAGAGTTCACTTGTCAAACTATTAATTTCATTTTTGCTTATCATATTGTCTTAACTGCACCACCTGTGATACTTGTATCAAATATGACACATGAAAACACAAAAAAATTATAGTTAAGCTACAATTTTCCCCAAAATTGCCCTTGGGGGTTTTAATTTTTTTACCCTGGATCACAAAACCAGTCATGAGAGTCAATTTGTTGAAATTGACATATATATATATATATTAGCTGACAACTGAATAAATAAGCTTTGATATATGTTTTTTTAAGTTAGGACAATATTTGACCAACATACAACTATAAGATCGTTATAATTTATACAACACTGTACATCTTATAGCTACAGTTTTAGTTAATGTGTATTTCCCTAACTGAAGCAGTCAGTATGGACCCACTTTGCACCTCACAAAAAAATAATTTCCTCCTCATCCTTACACTACCCTCAATGGCGGGTCAGCCAGGGGGTACGTGGACGTTCCTCAGGTAGAGTGTGCGGAACACTTGGTGGAACCGTCTGTGTCTCCCGTCCAAAGCCTGTAGGCTGTTGTCGGCTCTGGCCGTGAAGGCCTACAGTGCTGTGGGCCAGGCTGCCTCTGCCTGATGCAGGAGCTGCGCTCAGCGACCGACTTCGCCCTCCGGGCAACAAAGGTCATGGCGCGGTCCCTTGGTCAGGTGATGTCCACCTTGGTGGTCCAGGAGCGCCATCTCTGGCAGAACCTGGCACAGATGGCTGACGTCAACAAAGTACACTTTCTCCGCCTGCTCATCACCTACACCTGCTCCGCCCCCCCTCCGCGCCGTCATTCGCTGCACAGGGACCTGCGAAAAACACCTGAGGAGCTGCAAAGCGTCCCTGACATGGGCAACCCAGACATGGTGGAGCTTGCTCTTCAGGGTACGTCAACATCTGCGCTCCCACCCCCGGGGGAGGGCCGGGGGCTTTTGTGTGCTCAACTGCCACTGGCCTCCGGGTCAGTGGTACCCACCTACTCACAAAAAGAGCAATTTCTGCTGTCTCTGGGTCCCTCACCCCGAGCTCTGTCTCTGACTCGGAGCCAGGTTTCGCCAACACGGGAACCTGGGAAGAAGGTAGGCGCTGCCCCGAGCAGCCAGACTTTACTTCAGAACATTCTTCCCGATGATCCCACTTGTAAGCAGTCTCGTTGGTTGATCCGGATGGTACAACTCGGCTACGTGATTCAGTTTGCGCGACGCCCGCCCAGTTTCAAAAGCATCCTGTTCACATCTGTCCGCTCGGAGAATGCCTCTTTCCTGCGTGCAGAGATTGCTGTTCTCCTGAATGGTAGCCTCACCAACGAGTACGCCCAGTCGGTGCTGAATTGCCTGAAATCTCTCAGGCACAAGACAGCGGTCCCTCTAAAGAATCGTTTTTTTCCTGGGGCATATGGCAGCCACAGTTACGCCGCTCGGCCTGCTTCATATGAGACTGCTTCAGCGCTGGCTACACAACCGAGTCCCGAGATGGGCATGGCGCCATGGCACACTACGGATTGGCGTTTCCCCGGTGTGTCGCCGCCTTTTTAACCCGTGGTCAGACCCTGTATTCCTACGGGCGGGTGTTCCCTTATGACAGGTGTTGAGGCATGTTGTGGTCAACGCGGATGCCCCCATGATGGGCTGGGGTGTCATTTGCTAGTGCAAGCAGCCTCGGGCTCCTGGACAGGACCTCAACTGCTGTGGCATATCAATTGCCTAGGAGTGCTTCTCACCCTATGCCATTTTCTTACAATGCTGCGTGGCAAGCGCCTGCTAGTCCATACGGACAACTCTGTGACCGTTGTGTACATCAACCGCCCGGATGGTCTACGCTCCTGTTGCATGTCTCAACTCACCTGCCATCTCCTCCTCTGGAGTCAAGCACGGCTCAAATCACTGCACGCTGTTCATATTCCAGAAGAGCTCAATCGTGCAGTTGACTCACTCTCATGACAGCTCACCCTTCCTGGAGAATGGTGACTCCATCCCCAGGCGGTCCAGCTCAACTGGAGTCGATTCGGAAAGGCTCAGATAGATCTGTTTGCCTCCCAGGAGTCCTCCCACTGTCAGCTCCTCTACTCCCTCACAAGGCTCCCCTCGGCAGGAATGCCCTGGCATACAGCTGGCCCCTTCAAGTATGCCTTTCCCCCAGTGAGCCTCCTTGCACAGACCCTGTGTAAGGTCAGGGAGGACGAGGAGCAGGAATTGGCCCACCTGGACCCGGTTTGCCGACCTCATTCTCCTCGCGGCAACCCCTCCCAGGAAGATCCCCTTGAGGAAAACCTTCTTTCTCAGGGGATTGGCACTATCTGGTTCTGTGGAACCTTCATGTGTGGCTTCTGGACGGGACGCGGTAGACCTCGTTGGCCTTCCCCAGGCCGTGGTAGACACTATCACTCAGGCTAGAGCCCCCTCTACGAGGCAGGCCTCTGCTCTGAGGTGGGGTCTGTTCATTTACTGGTGCTACGAGGTGCTCCTTTTGAGCCGCTGGTTTCAGTTGATCCAAAATTTATGTCATTTAAGAACTCGCTCCTGACCGTGCTCGCTTCTATTAAGTGGGTCGGGGACCTGCAAACTTTTCTGTCAACAAATCATGCCTCGAGTTCGGGCTGGCTGACTCTCACATTATCTTGAGACCCCCGTCCGGCTCTGTGCCCAAGGTTCCCACCACTCCCTTTCAGGACCAGGTGGTGAACCTGCAAGCTCAGCCCCCGGAGGAGGCAGACCCGGCCTTAGCGTTGCTGTGTCCCGTTTGCGCCCAGCCTATTTACGTGGACCGCACCCAGAGCTTCAGACGCTCTGAGCAGCTCTTTGTTTGCTATGGAGGACAGCAGAAGGGGAATGCTGTCTACAAGCAGAGGCTGGCTCATTGGGTGGTAAATGCGAGTCCCAAGGTGAGCCGTTTCCTCTAGGAGTTTGAGGTCACTCCACCTGGCAGACATATGTAGAGCTGTGGGCTGACACCCAATACTTTTGCGAGATTCTACAATCTCCGCGTTGAGCCTGTGTCCTCCCGTGTGTTAAGGTAACATCAGGCCGGCTCGGTGTTGACTTGCTGCGCCACTCCTTATGGATCTGTGCGCTATTTTCATAGTTGTTTCCCCTAGAGTAACTCTGGGTTGTGGCATCATGTCTCAGTTTTTTCACGACCACGGCCGTTTTCCCCTTGTATATCTATATCTAGAGTAGGTATATTTTCCCTCAATTCCACATGACTAAACCTTGTCATTGTCTCCGCCCCCGACGGTTGCTTCAAACTAACACCCTAGTGTCGACCTACAGGGTGTCGGGCGGGTTACGTGTCCTGATACACTTGCCTGCCAGCATTTGGCTTGTGGTGTTTTCCATGGGTTGTTCCCATATGTAACGTTGTAGTAAACGACTGAGGGGGAACGTCTAGGTTACATAGGTAACCCACATTCCCTGAAGGAGGGAACGGAGACGTTACATCCCTCTGCCACAATCCTGTAGCTGCGCTGACGCTGGGCTTCTTCACCTTGTGAAACATGCAGGTGTCACTGAAAAACAACCTTGCTTTAATATGAGATATTTTTAAGTGTTGCTTTTGATAAAACATGGTCTTTTTCATCATTAAAAAACATTTATATTCATTTTATAGCATATGTTGAACCCCTGTTCTAGATATAGTGAGAAGTTTCCTAAATTTCACATAATAATGATTTCACATAAAAATGTTAAATTGAAGGGGATTATTGTGTTAAATACATTCTATTTTTAATCCCCATAACATTTACAAGTAAAAAATATTAATATTTTTAAACCTAATAGCAGTTACAATTGCTGGACATGTTTTGTCCCATGTCTCAAGAATCACTGAGGTGTGAAAGCACCCTTAATGAACCCAGCATAAACAAAAGTATAAATACTGTAACAAATGTTTTGCTCATTGTCATGACTTCATGCATTTACTTATATTAACTAATGGGACTTAAAGTTACAGTTTGTTTTTACAATGTTACCAAGCTTGCTTCTAATCACCAAAACTTGGGTATTTAGAGCACGGGTCAAAACTGACCTGAAGACAATAGAGGGGTTAAATCATCTCCCCATGACCCCAAATACAGGCCGTCATCTTAAAACAAGCAAACAAGGCTCTTTTAATCACCCCCCGTGTGCCCTTTTAAAGGCAATATTTTAGCTTCTTCATCCGAAGCAGCATGTGAGTGCGGCCACAGTGGTGACATTTTAATGTGGGTGTCGTCGTCTTGCCGCCCCCACCACCCCCCAACAACACGAGACATGCTGTCTGATTTCGTATTCATACCGCGCATATTAATCAAGTCGCCCTGGCGTTGGCCAGTTTCGTCCCTCCATTCCGTCTGCCAATCTGCATATCCGCATATTACAGACGGAGGGCCCCGTATTTAATTTCCTACAGGAGCAGATAATGATCGGCTTGTTCATGCAGAGGGGGGCCTTTGTCAGGAGAGGTCTGATATTTCACATGGAGTAGGAAAGCTCTGATTAATGCCGTGCTGAGCGGATTCCGCCGGCCCGTCGTTTCATTACAGGCGAGGTGATGAAACGACTCTTGGTGTCGGCAGGATCGAGGGTGGCCATTCGGCAGATTTACTGATGCTGTTTTAATATGTCTGAAAACATCTGCGGAGGAGAGCGAGCAACAGGGAAGAGACGTATTAGAGGGCCAAGATGACACCCGCCTGCTGACCCTGTCAGACACTAATACGAATCATTTGTAATTAGGTTTTTTTTACATCAAACATGAGGCGACTGTCTCATTGATTAACCCACAGTGTGTTAGAGCTGGAAGTAAAAGAGTTTTTGACTGCAAGCCACCTGCAATTTTATTTGCATTTGAAGGTTAGCATTTACACTCTCAAGAGTGAAGTTTCTTTGATGGCATCTTTGCTTCCATTAAGAACCTTTAACATCCATGGAATCTTTTCAATCCACAAAAGGTTCTTTATAGTGGAGAAAGATTCTTTAGATTTTTCAAATGTTCTTCACATTAAGAAAAACTGTTCAATAAAAGGTTTCTTTTTTTATGGCATCGCTATAAACACGACTAGACCATTTGGAATAAATCCTAGCAAACTGAATGTCCTGTGACTGTCCTAGACAACTTATTTAGGGTAATATTTTATAATAGGTTACAGTTTTTTATAAAACTGTGAGGAGAGCAATTATTTTCTGCAATTCAACTTTGGATGCTTTAGGACTGCATGTGATTGCATTTGTCCCTCCGAGCCACGCTGTTTTTTTCAGTCCCGCACAGTGGTAGATCACGCAGGACCTCCGAGGTACAGCTGCTGTGCCACTGTTTAGCAAAATAAAAATTGATTTACCAGCATTGTAGCCGTGCTGGATTTACATAACCCTCTCTTTACATCCAGAGAGCCCTCGTCTAATTAAAATGTTCTGCAAAATGAGAGAGTTGTTTGTACAGATTGCACTCTGGGGAGGCAAAGTTGTGATGTTTCTCGGGCAGCCGAAATATTTGTTTACCCGTGTGAGTTTTTTACCAGCATGTTATATTTCTGCATTTAATGAAGGTCACATTAGAGGTAACGTTTCTCTTTTAGGACTGTGGGTGAAAGTGATGTATAATAATAAAAGTGAAATCTAACTTAATATCTAGATATAATATACAATGATAAAAATGTATATTATATCTGCAGTAATTTTAGATCAGTAAGATTTTTTTTAAAAAATGCTGGTGACATTAAAAAAAATATATTGTGAAATATTATTGCAATTTAAAATAACTTTTTAAAATAACTGTTTGAATATATTAAAATGTAATTTATTCCTGTGATCCAAAGCTGATTCAAAGCTGATTTTTCAGCATCATTACTCCAGTTTAGTGTCACTTAATCCTTTAGAAATTATTCTAATTTGCGGCTCAAGAACAATTTCTTATTATTGCTGTTGATTGATGTTTTTGTGGAAACTGGGGCCAGTTGCATAAAAGGTTTAGACTAGTCTTAAAAAGTTAGTCAGCTAATTTTTTCTTTAAGACTGGTCATATTTTTTTTTAATTCAGTTACAAAAAATGTAGATTAGCCCTAGTTGAATCCAAAAAATAAGACTGATTACCCTTTGGTTTACTGATAGTTGGTCAGTCTAGTACTTAAGACATAGAGGCTAAGTTTAATATTAATACTTTATTTAAATTAATACTTTTATTTAGCAAGGATGCTTTAAATTGGTCAAAAGTGATGATGAAGACATTTATAATGTTACAGATGTTTTCTGTTTCAGATAAATACTGTTCCTCTGAATTGAAAAGTCTACTCAGTTGTTTTCAACAACATAATAATAATAATAAATGTTTTTGAGCAGCAAATCAGAATATTAGAATGATTTAAAAAGGATCATGTGACTGGAGTAACTATACTAAAAAAATCAGCTTTGAAATCACAGGAATAAATTACATTTTAAAATATATGAAAATATAAAACAGTTGTTTTTAAATAATAAAAACATTTCAAAATTGTACTGTTTTTGCTGTACTTTGGATCAAATAAATGCAATCTTGATGAGCAGAAGAGACTTCTTTAAAAAACACTACAAATTAAAATCAGTGTCAAAATTAAGAATAACAGTGGCTCTGACTAAAACTTTCATTAAATGCTTTTCAGTTATCGTATCTGCAAATCGGTTTTGAAAATAACCGACAACCATAAAAATGCTTAATATCGGCACCGATTATCGGTCAACCCCTAATGAAAATCATAAAAACAAATGTTAATCTATGTTGCCTCTTGTCAGAGAAGTGAACTGAACTATTGAATTTTAAGGAGCACAGCTGTTATTGGAGCAGCTCTGTCGAATCTGTTGTAAATGTTAATTGGTTTACATTTCTGGTTCTTGGTATGAAAAGGCATTTGTCCTCAGCAGCTGACAAAAATATTGTGAACAGCCTTAAAAAGACTGAAACCGACAAAATGGGGTCTTCTGAATTCTGAAAGGCAGTTCACCCAAATTCAATCATTTTAACGTGCCTTAATCCAACCAGACAGTAATAGGTTACCACAAAGCACTCAACTAATTTCGTCTCTGTATAAGTGTGATGTATGGGAGAAACACTGCTCTGTTGTCTGATGTGTCAGTGTCCAGCTGACGGAGGGTTAACTGAATCAGTTTCACACAGATTAGCCCATAGGGAGCAGGACATAACTTGGTTTGCCCATCAATCCTCCATCTGTCATAGTTTAGGTCACAACTGTCATCCAGTTTGTAATGCCATTGTCAAAGCTGGTCCCATTTAGGAGTGTGATGTGCGTGTGTGGTATCTCTCCTCACAAAAGGAAGTCCAATTTTTCCTTCTGTGTTGCTTATCTGATGGTCCCTGAAATTTCATTTGATTGTAATTTTGATATGTGGAGTGCTTTTTCATGGCTTTTTCAGAATTTGGAGACAGAGCCAGACTGGTGGGGCCTCCAGTAATCGAGGTCTGCGCTGGCATACTTGGCAAGCCTGCTTGACCAGGTTACCAAATCCTTTTTACATCGAATTCCGCATAAATCAAAGCTCATTAACTTCAAATGGCTTGAACGGATAATATGGGATAATGCACTGGCTCACAAGCAGTTAGCCGCAAGGCCGGGACTTTATTAAAGGTGAATGACATTCATGCTGCGACTAGCATTAGCGTGCTAATTGTGAAGACTATAATTAGCCTTGTATAGCAAGGTTAGTGGCCTAGAGAAGCGGCGCTCATTCTCTCGCACAATGTTGAACGCACGTCGGGGAGAAAATGCTAATCTGTTGTTTGGCTATTGTGCTTGCAGACCTTGGAAGAGATGAGAGTGAACCTGGAGAGGCAGAGGGGCTAAGAGAGAAACTATAATGGAGAGACAAAGCGTGAACTGTGTAAGACAGCGGAGGAGAAGGTGAGCGTGGTAGATAAAAGGGAGGATGGAAGAAGAGATGGTGGAGTGTATGATGACACGAGAATACAGAGAATTGAATGTCAAGGAAAATTCCAGGAAGTCGTGTTTTTCTCTATTGAACTTATGGGAAGGGTTTAAAGGAAAATGAAAATTCAGTCAGTGTTTATTCACTCCCAATCTGTTATTATTGATTTGTTTGTTTTTGTGTTACTGAACAGATCATTATTCAGTCTCTTTCTCTCCCCTTTAAACTTGTGTCTAACCTATGTTATAGAATTCAAAAACACTTGCAAAACTTCAAGATCATTATAGATATATCTGAAATAAAATTGAAAAACATGAACAAAAACTCAAAATCCGACAGAACGCTCAATCCTCTTCCTGAGCTTCCTTTCAGAGTCCTTCTTTCTTTGTGTATTTGCATCTCTTAGAACTTCTGATTTCAGAACAGTGTATGTGATTAAGTGCTGGACGCGGCACAATAGAATACATCTCCTTCCAATGTCACGCACTGTGAAAGAATGCTTTGTTTCCTGTGTTCTCTCTTCAACATCTTCAACAGATGATAACAGGGTTTGTGAAGATTATATTGTGAGGGATATTATGCCTTTTCCTGTGTCCCATGTTTTCCTTGTCAGTACTGTAGATGAAATAAAATATTTCTGAAACTTAGGGATGTAATGATATCAAAATCTCACGATACGATAATATCGTGATATGAAGTCTATGATACAATATTTATTGCAATATAAAAAAAAAAAAAAAAAGACAAATGAAGACTTGGAAAAAAATAAAATTTTGTACATTTTAAAGTTCAATTATTCTACCTAATGCACTTTTAGAGTTCTAAAATTAAGAGCTCCAACCCATGTTCTTAACCAAGGAAAAAAGCCAGGGAAGTGACTTGTACCTGAACCTTAATGCTCTTTTTAGTTGTGATATACTGTCTTTAAATTACATTCGCACATTACAAACAAATTATAATAATAATAATACCAATTTTATATTATTGTTATTCCTATGACAGCGGTAGGCATATGTTGTAAAACAGCTGCACTGTAAAATATATAAAAATGAATATTTCATATGTATATTATTTTTGCTTTACACTACAGTAGGGAAATTACAATAGCTCTTTCCTAATTTCTACACTTGAAAGAGATATTTTGAATTTGGACTGCAGTATTCTTACCCATTTAAACTGCTAGCTGTCAGCAATTCATACTGCACGTTTAAGCTTTTATTTTGACAGAAGTGGCAGTAGAGAAAACTCCAGCTTCAGTGCAAACAGGCTTACAAAAATGTGTCTCACTAAAAATCTAAAAATAAAGCAGAACTGGTGGCCGTTGGGCTCCCAAACGTGCACTAAACTCACAGCACATGTAACAAGACCTTTTATGTTGGAATATTTCAAAAATCTAAAGTTTTTGCCTGGAAGACCTATGTTTAGTTTCATATCGTCATGCGACAGATATTGCTATCGCAATATCATGATATGGATCATATTGTTACATCCCTACTGAAACTGGACCCAAATGATTAGAAAAACAGCATATGATTTACTTCGTATATGTACTGTAAAATACTAAATACCAAACCCATAAGACCTTCGCTCATCTTTGAAACACAAATTAAGATATTTTTGATGACATCGGACATTGCGCACAAAAAAAAATTTCTCATAGCTTCATAAGATTGAACCACTTATGTCACACGGACTATTTTAACAATGTCCTTACTACCTTTCTAGGTCTTGAACGTGTCAGTTGCATTGCTGTCTATGCAGGGTCAGAGAGCTCACGGATTTCATCAAAAATATCTTAATTCGTTTTCCAAAGACAAACAAAGGTCTTGCGGATTTGGAACGACGTGAGGGTGAGTAATTAAAAACAGAATTTTCTGTCTATCCCTGTTTACAGTTAGTAATTATTTGTCTTATTTTTGTTATTTGTCTACCATAATTAAACCAATACTTTTTATACCTAGTTACTTAATTTACTTGGTTTAAATGTATACATCTTCTGTTGCTCTTGTACAACTTCAGTAGAGCTCATGTCATCCAGTCATTCACTGCACACGAACAGCTCCATGAAAACATGTCAATCCAAACTTCATCTGTCATTTACGCATCAAACTGTCTGCTTTCCCTCCAAATGCGATGAAATCTTCCAGAAATACCAGCAGACTGAAGATCGATGCAACTGTCTGCTCAGGTAATCACTGTCTGTGTTTTTAGATTGTAACACTCCATCTGTGTATGACCACTGTGTGCAACAGGTTTTGCTTCATCATCAGAAGAAGAAAAACGTACAGTATATATTTAATATAACTTTATAATTAGCATGTATATATAAATTACTTAGAGTTCCCATTCCAACCCGATTCGTTAACGTTCCTGTCACATTTCAACTTGGAGAGTTGGAGTGGAAATACAGTGTCTAACGTAAATTTAATAGGCGTATAATTAAAATTGGCTGTGGTGTCGGACCATTTGCTGGCACATTGACTGTGAGTGGAACTGTTGTTCCCCTCCTGGCCCTTTAAGGACACATTTACAGATCAGCAGGTTCAGTATTTATAATTTTAATAAATATCATCTGCACTGTTACATATGTCCTTTTTTGAGACATAACTGTCAGAGGGATGTTATGGTGCTGCAAGTATTTTTTTTTTAACTCTTTGTTTCTTATATCACTTCCCCATTATCAATTTCCGCTTGTCGTTTTAAGCCGGACAACCTCTATTTTGCTAAATGCCAGTTTCACACGATTTGAACTTGCGAAACTGGCACCCTTTAGTTCAAAATTTTGTGTAAAGTGTTTCAGAATGACAAGACAGAGAGGGTGAGTAAGTGACTGTATTTAAGTGAGAGCTGAGGAGTGCTGGTCTAGGTGAGAGCGCTGGGTAATTGTAGTGATTATAGTCTTTGCTTCCTCTTCACCCTCTGATGCCATAACAGCATAGTTTTACCTTGAAAGACTGAGAATAGAGACCCCATTACGACTCTATTCTCTCAGCATTATCTCACTTACACACAAACAGTGTCTGTCTCACACATACTCTATATCCTTTCTCTGCAAGCTGTATGTACATGATTATCATCTAATAAAACTACACACAACTTGTTAGACAGGGAATATGGTGGTCCAAATATGTCAAAGCAGGTTTGTTCAATCCGGAACCAAGGTCCTCAGATCCGAAATACTCTTTTACTTTTGTAATTACCTAATGACTGTCAATGAAAAAAGAAAAACAAAACTCTTATCTAGTGTGAATGCAATCTGGACATGCATCATGTCATTGTTAGTTATGTCACTTTATTGCCATTCATAAATTAAGTGTTAATTTTGACAGCAAATTTTAATTTAGTTTTAGTCACAGTCTTTTGACTAAAATGCCATTTAGTTTTAGTCATATTTTAGTCATCTGAATTGTTTTTAGTTTTAGTCTAGTTTTAGTCGACTAATCTACAATAAATTTAGTCGGCTAAAATTTAATGGGTTTAGTTACTGTGCAATGCATTTATTAAGGATTTCTCTAAAATTTCCAAACTCATTATATAGGTTTGATATTAAGGTTTAATCATGATAAACACATAATTTAACTGTGGTGATACTAGGGCTGGTTCGAATACCATTTTTTGCGCTTCGAAGCTTAGGTGGTAATCAATATCGAATATTCGAAGCTTCGGTGGGAGGGGCTAAGCATATAATAAAGGCAGAAATCTCTGTGTTGTCTGTTTGCATTTGTATTATGTCCGGAATCGTTCATCCAAACGACTTCACGCGTCACGAATGTGTTGCTGCAGACCCAAGGGAATTCCGCTCCAATATGCTTACACAATGAGTCTAGGGCAGGGGTCGCGACCATCGGGTGGGTCGAGGGACTTAAAAAATAGGTCGCCAGGATGATTTCCGGAAGATGTATGTATGTATGTATGTATGTATGTAACGAAGTTCAACACTCTGGGAAGGATGCGGGAAACTGCAAACGCACTTTAATAACAAAATAAACATTAACAAAACGAAAGTAAACGGCAGCCGCCTCACGCCAGATTCCATCTGTGTTTGAGTTGATCAGTCAGAATCCGCTCACCGCTCAAAACGCCGGATTTTTTGTTCAGTTCTGAGTTCTGCAAGCTAATTAATCCTCTCATTATAACAAAGCCTGTAGACGCGCTTAGAATGCACGCTCAGTGCCGCCAAGAGTTTTACGCGATCGTTAAAACGAAACCGAAATTAAAACGGGCACGCGCATTCAAAAGCAATTTTAATACTATAGAGTGATTCCCCAATGCGCGCAAATTAGGCTAAATAACATCTAGGCTTTATACTGTTGCTGTGAGTTCTTTATAGGATATAGGCTGCGTGGCGGACACGTCGCGTGTTGATTTTTCTTTCTGCGCCTGTTAACAGATTAGAGCAGCCACACTGTCTGCGGAATATGCGGTTATATCAGGTGCGGTCCAACCACACCGCAACCGCGACAGAATAGAAGTGAAGCGGATTTTTTCCGCAGCAGTCACGTAACAAACCTGCTCCACGTCCCCCACGCTGGCAGTGTGTCTCAGAGGCTTCGGTTGAAAACGGCATGCATCTCCGCTCACATGCCCTGTTAGGCAGGCTAGACAGCTCACATTTCAATGAACAAAAATATTTCTTTATACTTCAAACTTTAAAATAAATCACAACCAGGTTGCAAACTATAGTGACACTAGTACACTCTTTTCTCCGTGGCTTGCTGACAGCTCTCCCCCTCCCGTTCACTAATGGGCCATTCAAGCGCGAATGAGAACTGTTCGCGGGGGAAGTCACGTGTTGAGAAAAAAAAAAAAAGAATATTCGAATCTCAGAATTGAAAATCGAATGCCAACCCACCGAACGAATATTCGAATATTCGACTATTCTAGTACAGCCCTAGGTGATACACAACATGCCTTAATATTAAAATTAAATAAAACCACTTCTCATAAAGAACTTGGTCTTCTTAATTAAATACCATTTTTATTTCTAAAAATTAATTTAGATTAATCTTTAGGGCTACGTAAGTGATTCAGTCAAGAGCAGTGTGTGGTTTTCTGTCTTTCTTTTGTTGCTTGGTTAACATCAGTGACTAAATGTGGCTGCTATCCCTTTAAAACCAATTGCACAAATGCAATGGATGCAATGTACTGATACACTTTCTCTCTACTGTTTACGTTCATTTAAGACGTAATCGGCTGTGTTTACGTGAATACTCATCAAAACGGACAATTTGAGATCATTTTGTGTGTGTATTTCTCAGTTTATGCAACACAAAAGAGTGTGAGAGCTTTCTGTGTGTATGTTTCGGTGTATGCGCTCAGAAAACAAGATCGAATTGAGTTCTCTCTTGCGTCATCAAATTTATCCATCTGTCTGCACTTCTCATACTCCCACATATTGACATGTTTGAACGTTTTATAAGACGTGCAGCAAGTGTATTTTAGCTTGTTTCCCGCTGGTTTGTACGCATCCAACAGATTTTTCTGAATGAATCTCTTTCCAACATTTTCGTCTCGTTTTTTATTTATTGACGAAAATGCCAGTAGATTTTTGTCATAGTTTTTGTAATTCAAAAATAATTTTAGTTGTTTTTAATTTTAGTTTATCGTTTTGTTTCGTCTGTGAAAAAATATGTAGTTGACAAAAATTATGACAAAAATTATTCGTCAACGAAATTAACACTGCATAAATTCCCTCCTGTGGCTTCATGGGTTAGCAGAATATCCATCAGATGAACTATTGATTTTTCGCAAAGACCCACCCCTTTTCGCTACTGCTGTCCAACAAGCCATGGTGATTTCACGCCACACATCATGTTCTCACACAGTGAAAAATACACCACAAAGCAAAGAGACAGAGACAAGACACAGCAGGTTACTTTAGATATGAAACAAAGTCTCAGCTTTAAAATTTTGCCTTTTTTAATTCAAACAATAAATATAGCTGCAAGCAGTGATTATTGCTGGTTTTAGGCATTTAAGTAAATAAGGGAAAAGACAATGTGTTAACAAGGCTGTAACCAGCTAAATCAATGATTAAAAAGATTATTATTTTTTGGCAACTGCATATAATTTATCATAGAAATATGAAGTTTATTAACATTAATGACTGTTATAGCACCACCTATGGTTGGATTGGAGGAGTTCGCAATAGTAGTTTTTTATATTTTCTCAATCAACGTGCAATACACAGTAGAGACCTGCACGGGACGGATTTTTTCTATACCGCTCCCGCAGAAATATACGTATATCTCGAATCTGCCTATTCTTGCGCTTGCTATTCATTTTTATGTTATATTAGTTGTTCTTGCTGCTTTTGTGAAATAGATGAATAACAATTTATTTGTGTTTAGATATTTAATGTTTAGATATTTCTATTTTGCAGGGTTATTTTCCCACTTCCCGCACACACACAAGTCTCTACCCGCCTGCACCCCCACTTGCCCATCAAGTTTTGTACCGCGTTGGGTTCCTCGGTACTCCCGCGGGAGTGCAGGTCTCTAATACACAGTCATTTACGCCTATGGTGGCCATGATTTTTTAAATACGCAAATGTGACACTTTGGACCAAGAGCATGCGCAACGATTTTCACCGATAGGACAAACAGTTGCGTAATTTGGGCTGTTTTGATGTTTTTCCCTTTCTTATGGCACCACCAAGTGGCCACGCTCTGCAACTTTTTTCATGTGATCTTAGATTTAGCTTTTATATACATCTTGTGAGATAGGCAAAGATATGTTTTTCTGTCAAAAGTTATAGCAGTTTTAGTAAAGGCAGCCTTTCGACCATTTTGGTGCTCCTTTTCAACAGAGACTCTTACTTTTCAAGGAATCGTCCTGTACTGGTTTGGTTCTGATTGGGCAAAAAATTTAGGACTAGTTCACAAAAGTATGTTGTTCAAAAAATGCGAAATACCTGAAATTTTTTTGCCAGGGTGACGGATGAATCTGAGGCGTGCGTTTTGTCCAGCTTGAGCCAAGGATTGAGCCAACGACTTAAGACACTTGAGCCTGTGGCAAACGTTTAGGAGTTATGAGTGATTTCATACTTTTGATCATTGCACAATCCATCTTATGTGGAGATTGCTGATCCTTGGCCATTCTAACGATTACAATACGGTTTCAGCACTACGCACTTCAATTTTTTTGTGGCTCTTAAATGTGTTGTGACAGATCACTGTAGCGCCTCAGTTCAAGCAGCACGTGAACGGATCATCTCTTCCTTTTTACTAGTTATAGCACAAAAAAAAACATGACCGAACATCAGAAGGTATCTTGTTTCAACTGCGGAAAGACGTCAATACACACCATTTTTCAAGTCCAAGTCCACCAACATTAATCTACTCTCCTGTCTGGTTTGTTTTTATGATTGGTCAGATTGCCTGTCAATCAAACTCCCTGTGAAGGGTCGATTCAGAAAGTATTCAGAAGTAGTAGGTCATTCACACACTTTTTGTCTACTGTTATACGAATACTATCAATCTGGACATACTACTCTTTCATACACTGTTTTGTATCTACTATATGGGTAGTATGCATATTTAGATACTGGGTTAATTCCATAAATTTCAAACCCATTAAACCCATTAAATTCCAAATCCATACAAATTAAAAGTTTGTAGGACATTAGAAAATAGTCAGCAAGACCAATGTTTTGTCACTCTTGCAGCATTATTATGCAGTGTATTATCGCATATTCTGTTTATACTCTATGAGATGAGTCTGATTCAACATCTCACACTGTAGTCTGTGCTCGTGCTGCTCTCGCGAGGTGTTTAATAGGAGGGACAGCGCGTGAATCACTCAGCGTCTCCAGCTAATTACTCGCGCCTTCAAGTTAATTAACTGCGAGCAAGGAGCAGCAGGGAAGGAGGACTAATTAAGCAGTGCTTAAAAATCACAGGATGAAACAGCATTATTCTGACCAAACTTAAAAAAAAAAAACGAGCTGAAATTGTTTTGTCGCAGGCAAGGCGCAAGGCACTGAAAATCGTAGAAATTCAGTGCCGACAGACAATATTTGTGGTGGTCGACAGATATGAATGCAGGATACAAATAACTTTTGTGAAATTTTTAATTGAACTTTTCACAGTGGTTTAACAGTTTGGCACAAAAAAAATAATTTATAAAACTAAACAAAACGTTTTTGGCTTGACAGTTGTCCAGTATAATCCAGTGTGAGAGCATGTCAACTTGAGTTGACACAGGTTTTTTATTTTTAACTCACAGGTAAATACCAGTTTTTCCATTTTTTTCAGTGCTGAACTCTCTATTCTGATGAACGACAAAGAACTTTCTCTCCATCTCTGTCTGTTTGTCTTTCTGTCTGCTGTGACAGCACTGTGACACGCTATGTTTTGTTCTCTTTATTGGAGAGCAGGCTCTGGTTCTAATGCCTGCTGGAAACCTGTATAGAACTGCCTGCGTAATCCATTCTGTAGGAGGAAAACATCCTGGCTATTCTTTGGCTCTGTTTAGTCTTTTTTCAGCAGAATGAGCAACCTATTGTGTTAAGGCAATGCACAGAAATATGATTCGTTAACAAGCTCTATGTTCTTCTAATTTTTGTATATTTTTCGGTTAACGTATACACGACTGTTCGACAATTTGTGTTGTGTAAGATTTTTGAATATCTGTTTTGCTCACCAAGCCTGCATTTATTTGATCCAATGTATAGAAATAAACAGTAAAATATTGAAATATTTTACTATTTAAAACACCTGTTTTCTATTTAAATATATTTTAAAATGTAATTTATTCCTGTGATTTCAAAGCTGGATTTTTCAGTATTATTACTCCAGTGTTCAGTGTCCTCCAGAAATTATACTAATATGCTGATTTGCTGCTTTAAAAACATAAAAAGAAGCAAAAACACGTAATTTGAAAGTTATAAACAGTTGCGGAGCTAATAGTATGTGGAAACTTTTTTTTTTTTTTGTATTTACTGTCACTTTTTATCAATTTACTGCTTTGTTTTTGAATAAAAGTATTATTATAAAAGTATCATATTTTTTGAATGGTAGTGTAGTTTAACAAAAACATTAGGCAGCAAAAACTTTTTCAACACTGACAATAATGAGAGCACCAAATCAGAATATTAGAAAATGCATAAAATATATTTTTGGCACTAGTATTTCTTATTCCTCTTATTTTTGCAATTTCCCTAAAACAGTGTTTTCTTTGTGGTCATGTGATGCACCTTTTTTAATCTTTTAATATATAATTAGTTATATATATATATATATATATATATATATATATATATAATATTATTATTATTATATATAATCTCTCTATCTTAACAGGTTCTATAGAGTGCATGTAAACATTGGGCTCTTGTGTAAGGTGTTTTGATTGACATCCCAGACAGACAGACTTCTGATATTCAAGGCCCGTCTCTATTATGTGGCATAATGATATGTCTGCTTCTCTATGTGCATAGGGGCTGTTTGTTTAGCCCTCGCATCGGCTGCTGTGTGTGTGTTTGTATATGTGTTGAGCACAGGGAATATAATCTTGTGTAAACACCAAGCACGTCTCTCAGGTGGAGTCGCATGAATGAGACACACAGTCTCGGTGAGGTCTCAGAGAGCCATGTGTGTCAGTCCACGTGAATGGGAGAAGAGTCTATCTGTGGAAACAGGCTGCAATCAGGAGCTCCAGCCTTTCAGGCTGCACAAAACAGGAACAGTCTGACTGTTACAATTATGAATCTTCTTTTGACTTCCTTTGAACTTTAGTCATTCCTCTGCATTTGATTTAGGTTGGTAACACTTTAGAATAAAGCCACATTAGTTATTGGTAATTAATCCACTAACTAACAATGAGCAATGAATTTGTTTACAATATTTATTCATATTTGGTAGTTAAGGCAAGACGCGTGAATAGGTAAAGAAAAAAAAAATAGATATCACAATACTTTTTCAGTTGATTAATCGCAGTATACATTAAGACAGATGTTTTGATGTTTGATTAGGCATTGTATAATTTTGCATACACATAAATCTGAGCATTCTAGTTTCAGAAAATACTGTCAATAGTCCAAACCAGGCAAACCATTTACGAACCTCTGTAAAAACCTTCAGAATATTGTTAATAGAATAACTGAATTCAACTGAAAAGTACAGAGATTTTTGGCTCAGTGCATAAGGGTAAAAATGTCTTCTGAGAAAACTGCCATAAAAGATATCTACAAGCACAAAGAGACAAAATGTTATCAAATAAAGACTTAAGGTAATATTTCACCAGGTTTCTATTGAGCACAAAATTTGATATTTTGAAGAATGTCAGTAACCAAACAGCTGACCGTAGCCATTGATTTCATTTGTATTTTGTCCATACCATGGAAATAAATGGCTACAGTCAATGGTAAAAAACATTCTTCAAAAAAAAAAAAAAAAAAAAATATATATATATATATATATTAGAGTTCAGTAGAAGAAAGAAACTCAGGTGAACTATTGCTTTAAATGTGCATTTTGGATTTTTTTTCTCTTTATGACTCTTAAAAAAATACATTTTTTAAGACACCCTTTTTTGGGTGAACTATCCCTTTAAATGTGGATTGTGGGTGTTTGTTTTAGTCCACGACTACAAAAAACTTTACTGTAAATGATAATAATTAGAATTTTTTTGGGGTGAACTAACCCTTTAAATGTGCATTTTGGATGTTTTTTTTCCTTCATGACTTTTGAAAAAGACTTCCGTTTTCCATTAAACAGGTCTCGTTTCCAGTTCACACATTTTGCGTATGCCTCGTTAAATATGAAGATGATTTACTCAAGATTCCTTCAGATTAGACACTAAAGATGATCATAACCAATGTCCAACACATATGTGGATTGATATATAATACTTTATTTTTTATTCTTTTCACTAACATTTATTTATAAATATCAAATTAAATGTCCACAATAACAACAGCTAGCTCGTTTAACTGATTACCTTAAAAGTCAATTGATATCGCCATTATTTATTATGGCTATTAACACGTTCTCCGACAAGCGAAAGCGATGAGACCTGTTTTCCAGGTTTGGTCAGGTGACGTTTGACATATACCCATTGTAATTTTTTGGGTGAACTATTACTTTAAATGTGCATTTTGGATGTTTTTTTTTTTCTCCACAACTCTTAAGAGACTATTGGTAAACAATGACAATTTTCATTTATTTTTGGGTGAACTATCACTTTAAATGTGCATTTTGGATTATTAATATTATTAATAGACAGCAATTGCTGATTAATAAATAATAAATAAATATTGTTAATACATATTTGTCAGTGGTAGTTTGTTAAATAATGTTAATAACCTGTTACCAAGATGATTTTTCCTTTAGAAGTTTTGCAAAAACCCATACATCTGTTCAAATGTCACCATAGTCAGATTGGATGTAGAGTTTGGTAGCCCAAACCGACTACAAACCCTCTGACAGGTTTCCCTCCTGTAAGTTGGTTTAAATACTCTTGCAGTCCGATGCCGGCGTGACTGCGAGGGGTCGGACCTACACCAGACAAAACCAACACGTTCTAACCCCATAATAATGCAGGACCTCTGGGGAATAAAGCTGCTCTCTTTTTCCCACATCCCACTGTGCTCTGGGGCGCTTTTTGTTTACACTGCCCTCACAATGAGCGCTATAGTGGCGGCCGAACGAGCTTGTATGGGAGTGTTCTGGGCCTGAATGTACAGCCAGCCACCGGCCCTGCTCTGAATAAGCCCCTTTGAATATTGCCAAGACCCCCGCTTGCATTGTTCCGCATTATTCCCCGTACAATAGATATCACACTTTGGAAGTAATTTTTTAAAAAAGGGATGGGTGAATCAAAATAGTGGTAGCTTTTAGCTTTTGTTTTCTCTCTCTCTCTCTCTCTCTCTTTTCTTTCACTCGTCTAGCTCTCTTTCTTTCTTTTTTTCTTTTGCTTCGCGCCCGCCCCGCATTCTCTCTTCTCTCTCGCCGTTTTTTCCCCCAGCGGCTCATTCAGAGTTCTCCATTATAGCGGCAAATTAAATAAACCACTCCACTGCCTAAAGAGGCTGGGGCCCAGACTCAACCAGCCTAGTTTGCGAGGACCAGGGGAGCGAGGCAGGCGCGCACGCTGGGAAAGAGCGCACCTCGCTGGGCTTTACTCCACCTCGCTCGTGGTTCTTCAGGCTGAACGAACGAAACGGTTTGAGACGAAGCGGAGGATGAGGAGTGGATGGGGGGGGAGCGAAGGGTCCCCACCCACCCCTCTGTCTCCAGTGGAGATGGGGAGAAGGACAAAGGAGCTCTCTCCTTCCTCCAGCCCCCCTCCTCAAAAGGGCAACAGGTACGGGGCATGGATTTTTTTTCCCCCAAGGTGGGTCGTAGGATGCTGGGGCAGTTGTAGGGGGGACAAAAGGGGTTTATCTGAAGACCTCTTCTGGGGATAGGTTAATTGTGAACCGGCTTCTCAGAAGGAAGGAGAAATGTCAGGAGAAAAGTGCACACCAGCCATGACAGAGGAAGAGTTACTCAGTGTCAGACTCAGTTTTAGACAAATGTTACGAAATACAGGAAGTGTTTATGCTGTGGTGCTGTTTGTGCTGGAAATTTCTTTGCTTTTTGTGGAGATGTCAGTCTTCAGGGTGTATGCGATTTTGTTCATGGGAGCAGTAATCATACAGTCTAATTTGGAAGATGCTTAAAAGTTAGTTCATTGTGGGCTCAAAGTTTAATAGCTTCTCACTTTTGGATACAGATGTTAAAGCAACAGGTGCAAATGGAGCTTACACATGACCTTCATTAGGACTCTTTGCTGAATAACCGTCATGTATTTGAGGTGTACTGAGATATCATGTGGTTTTAGTTTAAAGCACCTTTTAAGAGTGTAAATATATATATATAGTTTTAAGAGCCATTTTTGTGGCTTTTTTTTCCACATTTTTGTGTTTTATATTGAAAAAAAATATTTGTTATATTCTTGTATTTTTTATATTGAAGAATATAAAAAATATTAATATTTTTATACAGAAGAATATATATATATATATATATATATATATATATGTGTATGTATACAGTCAAACCAAAAATTATTCAGACACCAGATCTAATTTTTGATATTTTTTTGTTAGTGGGTGCAAGACACTATAGTTCATTTATGTAAGAAAGGATAGCAACTGAAAGTAAACTGACATATTATACCCAAAAATGCTTCATACAGTTGACTACCAGTAAATGTATTAAAAATCTGGGACCAAAAATTTGATGCGTCACTTTGACCTGACCTTTTGGTACCTACCTTTCCATCAAAGTTATCTTACATTATGACGATGAATTTGTTTTGACACAGTTTAACTCTTGAGTTCTTGTCTTATTTTATTACCATTTTCTAAACTATAGTGAATAAACTGTGATAATGTGAGAAATGTTGAAGGTGTCTGAATACATTTTGGTTTGACTGTGTGTATATATATATATATGTATATATTTATAGAAACTTTTTCCACTAAGAACCTTTTGTGGAATGAAAAGGCTCCATAATGTTAAAGGTGGAACCATGGATGCCAGTAAAGGACTTTTATTTTTAAGAGTGCATTCAGAAGGTTCAGGATGTTCACTTTTTATACCAATTATTTTCAGAATTAATTCGGATTTGTATTTACAGTTTTAAATATTATATATACAGACTGTTTTCTACACCTGATTTTCTTCATTCTGAGAAGCACCTCAGAATTTGTGATAGCATAGAAAATCATTTAAGAAGAGAGAGAGAGGTAAGAGATAAAGAGAGACTAAAAGGACTAATGGACAGCCTCTGAGAGAGACAAAACAAAGGGAAGGAAAGGCCAGGTAGTGAGAGGTTGGCTTTGAGCACCGTTGGGCATCAGCCTGGATGGACCAGGAGAGATGACCTCATTTACAATGTCTGAAGACTAAAAGAGGAAAAGGAAGAGGTGGGGAGTTTGAAGAGGGGCCGTCCTGCTGAGCAGCTCACACTTAGCCCCGCTGGGATCCGATCAGGGCCCAAACTAGCATCAGATGGGGGGTCTAGTTGTCTCCTCCCTGCCCTTTCTGCCAAAAGAGAAAAGAAAGAGGTCCACTGAAAGTTCCACTCCAGCCGGTGGGGAAGAAAAGAGAGGGAGGGCAGCCAGCTAATGTGGCCCATGTGAGGACTAAGGGTGAAGTGCTTGAGATGTAGGGAGAGCTTGCAGGTAGGGGAGAGGTTTTGAGCAAGGGAGACTTGGGCAAATGTACAAAATGCTTGACAGATACAGAGAATGAGCAGAAGAGAAAAAAAGTAAGAGAGAGAGAGAACTGAGGTCAGGGGCTCCCTCTGAGGTCTGACATTTGAGGCTAAGGACTGTTTTACGAGTGTTGTTAGCATGTCAGGTCCAATTTGCAGGGCTTACAGGGCAGGGTTAAATAAGATTAGCAGCTTTACACACGTTTACCAGATTCCGCTGCCGCTTGCGTTTCACCGTAGTTTAATAGTCAGCAGTTTTTTTTCTTCTCAGCAGGGTTTCTCAGTAAAATGTGTTTAGCTTTGATTTTTGTTTTTTGCTTTAACTTTGTCTAATGAATTTTATTTGCATTATGTTTTTTTTTTAGATAGTTTTGCATTAATAGGGGGGTGTTGGTAAAAACTAAAATAAGAAAGATACGTTATTTTTAGTAATAATAATAACACAATGATTCAAATTTGGGGTTTTGAAAGTATTTTATGTTCATCAAGCAATGTTGAATTTGCAGCGCAATTATTCTAGTCTCATGATCCTTCAGAAATCATTCTAATATGCAGATTTGCTTTTCATAAACATTTATAATTAATATCAATGTTAAAATCAGTCATGCTTAATATTTTTACAGTGATCCTTTTTTCAGGATTCTTTGCTGAATAGAAAGTAAAAAAAAAATTCATTTGAAAAATAAATCTTTCGTAATATTAAAAATAACTTTGCTTTCATATTTGATCTTACTGAATATAAGTATTAATTTCTAATGAAAGAACGTTTTAAGGGCTAGAAGGGTGAAAACTTTTTAATTTGAAGATCAGGGTAAATTTAACTTATTTTGTCTTCTGGGGAGCATCTTCTGTAGCTTCTGAAGGGCAGTACTAAATAAAAAAATATATATATGATATTTAGGCAAAATAAGAAAAATATACATATCTTAATTCTGTTCAAATGGCTCTGGCTCTTAATACATTGTGTTTCCTTCTGAAGTATCAGTGAGCATTTAAACCTTCTGTAATAGTTGCATATGAGTCCCTCAGTTGTCCTCAGTGTGAAAAGATGGATCTTAAAATCAAATGCTGAGGAAAAACAAACAAAAAAAAAAACAGAATTTGTGGGACCTGAAGGATTTTTTAAAGAACAGTGGGAAGTTGAACTGTTAAGGACAAACAAGGGACTCATGAACATATTTGTGGATCAGGTAACAACACAGTATTAAGAAACAAGTGTATGTAAACTTTTGAACGGGATAATTTTTATAAATTCAGCTATTTATTTCCTCTTATGGACTATATGTAAACATCTTTTATGTGAAATATCTTATTCAGGTCATTATTAAATAAAAAAAATAACATGCATTTTGTATGATCCCTCTTATTGTGGTAAAGAATTCACATTTTGCTGATTCTGCAAGGTGTATGTAAAATTTTGACTTGAACTGTATATATATATATATACTGTCCATATACATGAACAGAGAACATATGATGCTGCAAATTATTTCTATACATTTCTGAAAAAACCTAAGTATGCATATGACTAAAGTACTTTACCAAGCACATCTCGAAATCACTGCAAGTGTCCGGTCTCCAGTACAATATCTCCCTCCTCCCTGCTCGACTACAGTACTCATTATTGCTCTGGCTCATTTCTCTCTCACTGAGCGGCGCAGTGGCAGGGCAGCATCACATTTAATTTAATTAGTCCAGCTGCACTGGCACTTGCGCCATTGGCTGGTATTGTCAGCACGTTTCGTACCGTGGCGCACACAATCACTGATTGCTTTCAGATAGGGAGAAATATAATTAGGGTTTTGGAATGGCAGAGAGAGAGGAGAGAGAAGGAGGGGGTGTGAGGGGGTATATTAGAGCCTTATTAGTTTCATTTGAAATCTGTAGATAAATAGGAAAGTTTTATTTGAGGCGTAATGAGATTGTAGCTATTTGGACAAGGATGGCTGACCCCTGTACATGGATTACAGAGGGATTATGGGTAATAACACACCATGGCTGTGAGAAGTGGTGTATTGATCTGAGGCGTCTTTGATGTTTGCTACTGAAGAAACACTGCTACTTCTCACCTCCAGACATATTTCAATTCAAATGCCAGTATATTGAAACTACACTGTGAGTGTAGCTGTTTCCGTTTCTTGCGAAATGCGACTGAATAATTTAAATCCAGTCCAGATCTTTTCTTACTCACCTTCAAGTCCTTATTTCATTTGCTATCCACCTTTTGGAGCCCCATCCTGTGGCAACAAAATACAAAAGTACATCAGCTAACAAGGCCCAGCTGCAAAGTGGTTAACCAGGATACCTTTCTTTCTCTTCACTGGTGCATAGCAACCACTGTGCAGAGCAAAAAACCTTTTCTTTTCTTTATTTTACTACGTGAGCCACAAAACTCCTGTATGAAGACACTTGTGCTTTGTCAAACACCCATCGGAATGACACCGTCATAACCCTCTAATGAACCATGTGAGGCCTGAGCATAATTGGGTGCAAGCTGACATTGTTGAATTCAGTATAAGAAAGTAACCTGAGTGAAATCTGCTGACTGCTCATTATGCTCATTGGGTATAAATAAAAGTGGTGAATAAAGCAGAGTGGAAAAATGGCTCAAATTGATCAGCATTTTACATATAGCCCACAAGAGAAAATTATAAAAATGACCCCATTCAAAAGTTTACATACATTTGATACACGTGTAGTTACCTGAATGATCCACAGCTGTGTTTTTTTTTTTTTTTTGTTTAGTGATAGTTCTTTATGAGTCCCTTGTTTGTTCTAAACAGTTAAACTACCTGCTGTTCTTCAGAAAATCCTTCAGGTCCCACAAATTCTTTGGTTTTTCAGCATTTTTGTGTATTTGAACCCTTTCCAACAATGACTGTATGATTTTTGCATGTCTCCCTTATTTAACACACCTGGTTGAGATCATCAGCTCAATAGGAGAGAGATCCATGAACTGAACTAATGAGCTGATGATCTCAGTCAGGTGTGTTAAATAAGGGAGACATGCAAAATGTGCAGAGCAGGATCCATCTTTTTACACTGAGGACAACTGAGGGACTCATATGCAACTATTACAGAAAGTTCAAATGCTCACTGATGCTCAAGGAGGAAAAACAATGCATTAAGAGCCAGGGAAGAGAAACTTTTTTTATTATTATTTTGCCTAAATATCATATTTTTTAAATTTAGCACTGCCTTGAGAAACTACAGAAGATACGTACATGTTTCCCAGAAGACAAAATAAGTTCAATTTACCCTGATCTTCAAATTCTAAAAGAACTCCCCGGCTCTTAATACATTGTCTCCTTCTGGAGCATCAGTGAGCATTTGAACCTTGTGTAATAGTTGCATATGAGTCCCTCAGTTGTCCTCAGTGTGAAAAGATGGATCACTAAACAAAACAACAACAACAACAACAACAACAAAAAACAGGTGTGGATCATTCAGATAACACAGCATTAAGAATCAAGTGTATGTAAACTTTTGAACGGGGTCATTTTAATAAATCGAAATATTATTTTCTCTTGTGAACTATATGTAAACGTCTTTTATGTGAAATATCTTATTCAGGTCAGTACTAAATAAAAAATAACATGCATTTTGCATGATCCCTCTTATTTTGGTAAAATAATTACATTTGGCAGATTCTGCAAGGTGTATAAAAATTTTAGACTTCAACTGTATCTGAACATTGATGTGATGTAACAACAGATGTAAACATGATAAACACGTTGGTGACTGAATATTCATTTAATGCTCCATTTATAACATCCAACATACTGAATGATTCCTTTCACCAGATCAGTCTTAAAACTTAATTGATTTTACTCAAACAACCCCATATGTCTAAAGGATTCAAAGGAGTGTTGCTACTGAACCCATTCTTTTCATATGTAAACATTTAATTCTCATAGAGGCCACTGAACATCATCTTATGATGTTATATTATTTTTTTCTGTATGGGTTTCAAAGATCTTTAAAGCGTTCATGCAGCTATACCATGGCATGTATCCGACACCATGTGGAGAACTATTAACTTTAGTTGAGGCGTTGGGATTTTACCTTCCGCCCATACAGTAGAGCTGACAGCAGCTGTGACGGGTAGCTTAAGCAAGCCATCTGCTGTAAAAAGAATGCCTTTGATACCATTAGCCCCTGTGGCGTGCTAACATGTTGTTTCTAGAAGCTTCAGCTGATCCTGTGAAGCTGGCTGTGGTGGGAGACGACTGTGGGCTTAGAGATTCCTGCGCTAACAGCGGGGAGATGTGCGCATGCAGGCGGAAAACCATACAGTGATCATAGTCTGTGTGTGCGTGTGTGTGTTCATCTGCACAACCTTTGATCTTCTGATGAGCTGCTAATTTGGTCTCAAGGCCAGTTAGTAAGCAACACTGTGTGTGTGTGTGTGTGTGTGTGTGTGTGTGTGTGTGAACATGTTTCCATCTTTTCCCTTGATTTGTTTATCCTGTTGTACCCCCTGAGAGTCATTTTCTGAAACACTTTTAGCATATGTACAGCTTATGATAACTAATTAATTAAACTCTTAAAGGGACAGTTTGCCCAAATATTGAAATTCTGTCATCATTGTTTCAACCTCATGTTGTTACAAACCTGTATGCATTTCTTTACTCTGAGACGTTTTGCATATAGTCCACAAGAGAAAATAATAATTTAATTTATAAAAATGATCCCGTTCAAAAATTTACATACGCTTGATTCTTAATATTGTGTTGTTACCTGAATGATCCACAGATGTGTTGCTTTTTTGTTTGTTTGTTTAGTGATAGTTGTTCATGAGTCCCTTGTTTGTCCTGAAAAGTTAAACTGCCTGCTGTCCATCAAAAAAATCCTTCAGGTCCCAAAAATTCTTTGTTTTCTTTTTTTATCATTTTTGTGTATTTGAACCCTTTCCAATGACTGTATGATTATAAGATCCATCTTTTCACACTAAGGACAACTGAGGGACTCATATGCAACTATTAAACAGGGTTCAAACACTCACTGATGCTTCAGAAGGAAAAAAAAATATGATATTTAGGTAAAATAAGGAAAATATTCTTCATTCTGTTCAAAAGGTGCATTTGAACCTTCTGTAATAGTTGTATATGAGTCCAGAGACTTATGAACAGCTATCATTAAAAAAACAAAAAACACTGTTACTTGTTTAATTATTTAATTATGATTCAAAACCACTGATAAGAAGAACACAAAAAAGTCCAAGGAAACTGAAAACCAATAAAGAATATTGAAATCACACTTCAAGCTTAGTAAATTATAAGTTGCATGTAGGTAACTTTACACCTGGTGCACTGTTAAAGCAGCATAGAGGAGCATCTTATAGCAACTATTTCTGAAAACGCATAATTACCAATCTTAGGTTACTATAGGAAAGAATCTGATGGAGTAACCCTTACCATTTTTTATATAATATCTACCTCAGTTTTGAGATACACAATAGATTAATACACATTTCCTCTGTGCTTTATTATGGAACCCAGTAGCTTTGTATTAGGATAGTACCTCAAGCATTTAGAACATCTTCTGGACAAACTGAGATTATATTGATATATTGTGTAAAATGGATGTCACGCACTTTGTGTGTCTGTTGATTCGGTAAAGGTCATAGATGTGCAAATGTGCTTCTTCTCCTGAGCATAACCCTATCATCCCCTCATCCCTTTATCCTGCTCTTCCACTCAGAGCATCAGTGTCAACGTGTAAATCATACGGAAATAAGTCTGAAAATTGAAAACGAAGCTGGAAATATGTGCATGAGACAGCCCCTTCTCCCCCCATGCAGCCCTTGCTCGAGTCTCCCCTCCCTTCCTGTCCAATTATGCTTAAAACGCGGTGGAGAGCAAGAACAGGCGCACCTGACAGATGTTGACCATTTTTAAACCCTGCTCGCTCTCACAAGTTCAAGAGACTCTCTAATTCACTTTGCAGTCGGGACATAACGGAGGACCGCCTCTTACTGAGCTTTTGGAGCACAGACCAACACGCCAGGATTTTAGTGCTGTGATGCTCAGATCAGGGTAGAAGCAACCTGCAGTTTTTAAAGCTTATAGTGCTTATTTTTCATAGGTTTTCTGTTGCTTTGCACTTTGTGTGTGTGTTTTTTTTTTATATCAGTGGTTCTCAAACTTGTTCCTAAACAAATCATTGCACAAGTAAAAGGACCTCTGATGTGCATTACCACTATCATTATTCAATGAAAACTAACTGTTGTAAAATAATAATAATAAATTCTCTTGGTCACATTAGGTCATTTTTATTAACAATAAATAACCCTACATATAATTGTTCTATATTAAATCTACATTTTTTCATCTAGGCTCGTTTTTGGGGAGAGAAAAAAAAATTCTAAAGTCTGATTTATAGTTCATTTTATCTCATGGAGTCACACTTTTTTTTCGAAATACAGTTAGTCCTTCGTTTAGCCTATTGATTTAAATGATCTGTATCTAAACCAGTTGTGTAATCCTACAAATACGCATAACTGACTAATGGCAATGCTTTTTCCACTTTGCCTGATGGGTATTATGATTAACACATTAACTCGGCGATATTTATTTTTCGCCTCAGCTCACAATTAATGGAGATATTCTGAGCAAGTCTTCTGTGAAATCTGAGCGATGCGCCTGCAACTCCCTCAACACCTCCGTTCAATATCACGCACCTTTTCTTAAGTTCTTTGATTCTTAGATTTTCCATAACTCGTTTGTTTGCGTCCAGTAGACGGCGATCACAGTCTGTAAATTAATGTATAGAACGATGTGTGACTATTTTTATATGCACCTTTTGTTGATAAAATGAATGACAGTCAAGTCAAAACAAGCGCAGTAAACGTTCTATGCGTATTATGCTTATAAAATGGTCTTCTTATATTCCAGTGATGTCGAATTAAATTTTACATGTGAATTGTTGAATTATTATTTATTTCATTGGGATGAATTCATATTTCATACTTGTTGTGATATTGCATCAAGTCAACGTTTCCGACACCAATGAAAAAAACGCTATAGGAAATGACTCCAAGAATATGGAAAAGAATATGGCAGGTTACACCAATTACCTGTTGTTGTTTTTTTTTTTTTTTTTTTTTTTGCACACTAACAATTGTAGCTGTTCCCCACTTTGCACTTAATGACAAAAGGGCACACATGGCACATGCACTGGGTGTGAGGCACCTGTTTCTTAGCAACCGTCACAACAGGAATACACCTGTGGCATCAGTTTATTCAAAGGCACTTTAAGTATTGTGATAAATACTGGAAAACTGTGATAAACACTGGAAAGGTACTGAGAAACTGAATGAGGACGAATTTATATATGTTTACTTACAGACTTTAACACGTCTGTTTGCGGAGACATTTATGTCTTCACTTTTGGGACTTTAATGAATAAAAATGTTTTGCGTATTGTTATGGTTAAAATGATTGAAACCGTTTATCAATATAATTGTTACGACTTTTTTTTCTCACAGAAAATCATATGGTCTACTTAATAATAAATAAAAATCATTGCTCACATTTTTGATGTTCAGACTCCATCGTTTCAAAAGGGACAAAAAATTAGTAAACATTCGAGCAAAGAAAGACTGATTTATTGTTTATTCCAGCGAAAATGATAATTTGGAGATCATTTACCCCAAATAACATTTGTCAGCAGTGGTTTGTCGCCAACTGTTTACCTTCCGCGCGTCGCAGAAAAACCCTTCAGCTGCGCCTGTAGCGAGCGCGCTCTCTCCCGTGCGCGTCACCTGACCGTGAGCCATATGCAAATCGGCCCCGTCCTCAAACGCCATTGGCTCTCTCTCACTCATTTATTCCCTGTCAACGCGCATCATATGGCCGCTCTCCCACTAACTTTTCAAGCCCACCGCTGAAAGTAGCTCAAAGACAATTCTGCACTGGATGTGAAAATCAACCAGAGAGGAAGTTCAAATAAAACAAAAGGGAGAAGAGCAGCAGCAAAGTTACCATCTATCTATCCTCTCTCTGGATTGTACCGATCTCTCCGGTTCGAGTGGCCTCTTTTGTTATTAAGAGGTTCTACACGTGTGTGCCTACCAGGGAACGGGGACGGGTGAATGTTTCTGTGTGTGAGCTGAGTAAGTTAAATCCAGGTGAATGTATAGCATGATGATGGAAACGGACTTGCATTCCCCAGGACCCCAGACTAACACAAACACGGGCCACACGGGACCCAACGGCGGCAGCAAAGTTAACCAAGACCGCGTCAAGAGACCTATGAACGCGTTCATGGTGTGGTCTCGGGGTCAGCGGAGGAAAATGGCTCAGGAGAACCCAAAGATGCACAACTCGGAGATCAGCAAGCGCCTCGGTGCGGAGTGGAAAGTCATGTCCGAGGCGGAGAAGCGACCCTTCATTGACGAGGCGAAAAGACTGCGCGCCATGCACATGAAGGAGCATCCGGATTACAAGTACCGACCCCGGAGGAAGACCAAGACCTTGCTCAAGAAGGACAAATACTCTTTGGCGGGTGGCCTGCTCGCTGGATCAGGTGGCGGAGGCGGCGTGGGGCTGGGAATGGGTGCAGCGGGGGTCGGACAGAGGTTAGAGAGTCCGGTGGGTCACGGCGGCAGCACCGCGGCGAGCTACGCGCACATGAACGGCTGGACCAACGGCGCGTACTCGGGCCAGGTGGCGGCCGCCGCGGCTGCGGCCGCGATGATGCAGGAGGCTCAGCTCGCCTACAGCCAGCACCCGGGCAGCGGAGCGCATCACCACCACCACGGGCACCACCACCATCCACACAATCCCCAGCCTATGCACCGCTACGAAATGACGGCTCTCCAGTACAGCCCCATCTCAAACTCTCAGAGCTACATGAGCGCCTCGCCGTCAGGCTATGGAGGAATATCCTACACGCAGCACCAAAACTCCAGCGTGGCTTCATCTGGGGCCATCGGCACGCTGAGCTCGCTGGTGAAATCGGAGCCGAGCGTAAGTCCTCCCGTTACTGCTCACTCTCGAGCCCCTTGTCCCGGAGACTTGCGGGAGATGATAAGCATGTATTTACCGACGGCGGAGGCAGGGGACCCGTCCGTTCAGAGCAGACTGCACGCTGTACCGCAGCACTATCAAAGTTCCACGGCGAGCGTAAACGGAACCGTTCCACTGACACACATATGAAAAGATTTGCAACTACGCATTCAGACTCGAATAACCAAATATTTACCTCTTTTAGAGCATAACTACCTTTTTTTTGTACAGAATGTCTGTTCTTGTAAATTTGAAGGTGATATTATTTAAATATAATACTTAAACTGAAGGGGATGTTGTCTCAATAATTTGTCAGAAATTACACAATATGCGTGAGCTTTACACATTTTGCGAGGGATTAATTCTTCTTTTGTATGTGTGTTTGTGTGTGAGAGAGAGTCAGCGAGTGAGAGAGATGGTACTATGTTTAAGACATGAAAAAGAGTGGGTGCTACAGTGTAAAATATAGTCAAATGACAACGTTTTTAAAGTTTTCTAAGATTTTTCTCGATCCCACTTTTATTTGTCAACACGTGAGTTACTGTATTTGATCTATTTCTTATTTGTTTGTTGTATTTTTCCTTGTACATTGTGAATATATTACAGAGAAAGATTGATACACATCTGTAAATATAATTCGGAATTGACAGGAGAACAAGGAAAACGTTTTGCGTTGATGTGAGAAGAATAAATTTCACTGCTTTTGCTCTGATTCTGGAAAGTTAGTTTGCTGTGTTGTTTTGATTTTATCCCATGGGACTCGCGATTAAGCAGATGGAAACAATGTTAATGTGACAAGTTCATGTCTGTATAAACAACGAAACCGGGCATATTTCTTCAAATTGTAGCTTTTTTTAAATGTACATTGGGACAAAACAGTGTACAAGAACATTTTTAAATGGGAAATATTTTGAGCAGAGGATGAATTTAATCATAGGTGTAAATATAAACACGCATTTTAGCATTGAGGCAATCAGAAATAAAATATAAAAATATAAGCAAATATGGAAACTGAATTATTTCTGTTAGATTTGCTGAAAATCATATCAGTTTAGTTTTAAAAGGGACACTTTACGGATACGTTATTATTATGACTATTATTATTATTATTATTATTATTATTAATCACGTTTTTATTCTTAAAGAATTTCATTTGTTACATTGCTATAACATTTACTCTGGCAAATGGTTTAGATGAGACATTTAACGTTTTTAAGGAAATTAACTACATTTACAGTAATTGGGTAGAAAAAAAAATGAAAGCCTAATGTCTAAAATATGTCACTTGATTGAGTGTTCGTCTCTTTAAATGAGTTTTAGACACTTGTGAGCTCTCCACTTAGGCTTGAAGCTCATGGTGTGTGTCTGTCTAAACGAAACTACTTCAGATCACTGGATAATTACTATTTATTTGATGCCACTGTTTTTTTTTTATTTAAAGCGTGATCAGCTGCTTTACTCGTGGTAAAGCTATTTTACAGTAAGGGAAACCTTCTCTAATTTTCTTAATTTACGAAGCCTTCCGTGAGGTTGTTGCTGTGTCTTGATGCATATGATGGAGGTCAAAGTTCAAGACCTCTCAAAATAA
Organism: Cirrhinus molitorella; assembly: GCA_033026305.1. NCBI lineage: Eukaryota > Metazoa > Chordata > Actinopteri > Cypriniformes > Cyprinidae > Cirrhinus > Cirrhinus molitorella. The sequence continues at coordinate 33,379,272 of CM065120.1, forward strand.
AAGAGTGTCCAATGAAAAAACGAAGAATAGAGAGCGAACCACATTATTCATTGTTCAATGGACCAACCCCTGTTTTTTTTCTGTGAGCCCCGGATTGTGCAGACATATGCTTTAAATCCGCTCCACTTCAATTAAATCCGCCTGGGTAACCCGCGAGCCACTCACGACTTTATTTGCCGGATATGGAATAATTGCGTTCTAAACCCATGAATGGAATTAAAAATGTTAGTTTTTTTTTTTTTACACTTTTAATATGGGTTTTAAAAAGAATTCAATTTTTTCGCGTTCCGGCTTATTTTCTTTTACTAAAATTGACAACCTAATTGAATCACCGGTGGGCCGTCAAGCAAACGTTGCTCGTATCCTCCGTGGGGTGTCAGTGGGATTAAGATGAATGCAGAGTGCGTGGCAGAGAGTGTTTTGTGTCAGGGAAAGAGGAGGATTAAACAACCCTAAAAGCTGAACCCCCGGGTCAGCGACAAGTCTCATTCTTATTACAATGACACCCACCGGAAGAGTGACGTGACGCGGGAGCTTTCCCGCAACAAGTAGCGGGATTCAGGGAGGTCTTTGGACCATTTTTTTTTCAACCAACGCAGACGACCGTGAGAACGTAGACGAAGTTTCACTTCAATTTTTAACTAAAGTTTATAAAGCACGTTAGTTTACGAGCAAATAACAAAACGACATAACGACATCTAGTCTAATCTAATTGTTCTTGTTTTTTAGCCGTTTAGTTAAGGCGACACCTTTCCTGCTGAATATTTAAAATGCTAATTTTAAATATTAAGCTTTGCCTTTGCGTCACAAGGATAGGGCAATAAACAACACTGCTTGCTGTTCATAGCAACGCGGATTTGCATTCAGAAACAAAACGAGTGAGCCCAGCATGGGCACCCGTCCAGCAGACTGGCAAACCTCACCCTATTCACCTCCACCGTTTCCTGGCAGAGGAAAAAGAATACAACCGCAAATCTCACCAATAAATCTATAATAGCCAGACACACAAGACAGACCTTTATCACATTTACACCAAGTGAAATTGTCAAAATGGGCATGTATTTTGTGATTTGTAAAACGGGCGATCCTTTGCACTCACTGTCCTAAATGTTCCTAATTAGCATCGGGTTTATCATACCCGTGCATATTTTCTTGCCTCCTCAGAAAAAAGCTGGTTGCCGTTCTGCTACGGAAGATTACGGAGACAGATTGCAGAGGACGAATGTGCGGCGCCAGATTAGCGGGGAATAGAAACAGCAACTGGGCCAATAAATTCCTTGCGCGGGCCTTATCGTGCAATTACACGTTGACATGTTTAACAATCTCGCGGTCTTTTTTGCTAATCCACAAACCCTCCAAGAGGCAAGAGACGTTACGCGCTACAGTCGTTTCAGACGTGGTTAAATGTTTACTGAATAAAACCTGAAAACTGTTCTAACATGTTTCTCATAATATTATATTTTTGGGGACAGTTTTCAACATTCTTCTCTCATGTTTAGATAACCTGAAACAAAAAACACGTATCATTTTTCGTCTACTTAATCTTAATGTTTGTCAAACCAATGCTGCTGCCAATCTTTCCTTACGCCGTACTAAATGTGTCCGTATGTTTGTCTTTCACAGATCTTCGTCCATTCATTGAGACCTAAGCACTGTTCACTTGGAAGTGACCCTCAAAAATATACAACGTGATTGTCATGAAGACATTACAATGGAAATCTAAACCTGACACTGGGGAGAAGGATGGCATTTAACACACTCTCACTCAAATGCCCTTTGTTATGTAATATATGATAGGCCTCAATTTAGCCTATAAAGCCAGTGTACATAAAATGTGACCCTGGAGCACAAAACCAGTCATAAAAGGTCTTTTTTTTTTTTTTTTTTTTGTAAGTATAAAAAAACAAAATAATAATAATAATAATAATCTGAAAGCTGAATAAATGAGCTTTCCATTGATGTATGGATAGGACAATATTTGTCCGAGATACAACTATTGGAAAATCTGGAATCTGAGGGTGCCAAAAATCAGAATATTGAGAAAATCACCTTTAATGAAGTTCCTAGCAATGCTTCTTACTAACAAACGTTTTTATGTATTTACGATAGGAAATTTACAAAATATCTTAATGGAACTTGATCTTCACTTAATGATTTTTGTCATGAAAGAAAAATCGATAATTTTGATACATACAATGTATTTTGTGGCTATTGCTACAAATACGCCCTGCTACTTGCGCCTGGTTTTGTGGTCCAGGGTCACAAATAATGCCTTCGTTTGTCAAATAAATATGGATCTGTAAAAGCTGTTTTACAACTAATATAGTTTAAATTGGCTTCGCAGTTTGCAATGACTTAAAATTAGCTAAATGCGTAGTTTATTAAGCGTGTCTTTGTTTCTGACAAATTGAACGCAAAGAGAAGGATCCCTTTAAGCACGTAATGGGTTTACGAGTGGTCAGAGTCTCTGGTTAATTTATGAACGTCTTTACGTTCTACTTAGCAGCGATGCTCGGAAACGTGCCGTAGAGATTAAGTGGGACTAAAGTTCTACTCGGCGCAATTTGGGAAGCCCAGCCATTGGTAGTTAGCGAGTTATCTCTTTCTCTCGGTCTCTTTTCCCCGAATACACACACTCTTACTTTCCCCTGTTACCAGTGTCCGCCTGTGCGGGGGCCTGCGGCGAAGTGATTGTGAGAGACTCTGTTGGAATTTGGCAGCGTGGCGGCTTTGGAACGGCGCCCCACGCTGACTGTCATTCAGCGGGCCTGCGCGACTCACTGTGCCGTTGGGAAGTGTCGCTCATCCGTGCACTCATTGGCCTTACAAAGCTGATTACAAGCATCAGCGAATTCCTGAAGGCAATGAGAGGCGATGCAGGTGCACGAGAGGGTAAGTTCCTGGTTGGAACATTCACGGATTTAGCTGAAAGTTGTGAACACCCAAAACAGCCTCACCCAATAAGACTTTGAGATGTAGTCCATCTGAGGCGCCGATTTAACATTTGTGAAATAAACTTTTTTCTCTATTATTGGGAGGCTTAGGCAATAATACGTTAGAAAAAGCACTGTAGCACTGACAGTCCTCGTTTGAAAATGATTGAAATACATCCAAATTACACATTCGAACTTAAACAACTTTTAGGAATAGTTTTCCTGAGACTGTTGATTATAACAATAATAAAATCTCATTAAAACCTGAAATTCTTGAAATAAAAATTTGTTTTGTTTTAAAAATAATTAATATTTGAAAAACATTTCTCCGTGTGGCACAACAAACATGACTGTGTGGGAAAGTCACGTATTTTTACTTGTAAGAAAAAGTGGGCAACGTTTTGATCAGATCAAATTAAGTAACCCAAGAAAACTTTTGGATATTCATGACTCAAAAATATTTGACCTTGAAAAATGTGTTTAGAAATTTTGAGAAAGATAACAGAGCTTGTTACAGGTGTTTTATCCACCATAAAGAGCGGGCACAGCCATTTGTAAAGTTTATGGGTCTGGCTTCCAGTCTCACCCCAGTCCAGCTATTTTTAGCTTCACAAAACAGCTCCTTTTGCTGCTTGATATTGTAAATTGATGCGTCCCACAATGTTATTTTAATGTATTGTGTTAATTATGAACATTTGTACATTTTATGGGTGTGGCTTTCGGTCTCGTCCGTGTCCAGCTATTTTTAGCTGTACAAAACAGTTTGTTTTGCTGTATGATATTGCAAATTGGTGTGTCTTAACATGGTATTTTAATGCATCATGTTAATTATAAACACACTGATTTGTAGTGCAAACAGTTTTACTTACTGCACCTTATTCTTCTCGTTATTTCCCTATAGCGGGTAATGAACCGAAAGTCTCACCCATAGGTTTAATTCGCGTTAAAGAACAATGTGGATAACTTTATTTTTGCTCAAAATCATTATCTCAGACATCCTTAGTTCGAAATATGATCCTTTTTTGACGTACAACCGTCCACAATTAAAGTCTACAATTATGGGTTTCAATATCAATTGATTTTAAAACGTTTATAGAACTGCATTATAGTCACATAAGTGTCGATTCAAATCGAGAGCGATCGCTATATCATTGGAATCTGTCGATGTCTCCCCTTCATCACGTTCCTCAAAGGGAGATCCGTCACCTGAGAGTTGTCACCCCACTGTCACTTGCTGATTAACGGACAAAAGAGGTCTCCCGGACGGTCTATGGCAGCCAGTCAACCAGAACGGACTATGCAAATAGCCCGGAGAAGGCGAGAAGATGGCGAACAGTGCTCTCAATTGTTCTTTGGATTTCACAGCTTTCCTCTCGCAGCTGCATCTCTGTAGTTACCCAGGATACTGTTTTGCATTCGCGAGCAGAAGCCTAAAAGGTCTCAACTAAGCAGGCCATCTGAAACAGTTGACCTTAAGCAAGTGGAACGATTTAAATGATGTATTATGATATATGTTATAGATATATGTGAAAAGTAAAAAAGATTAAAGCAAAACTAAACCTTACAGAGTCATGCCGAACAACATTAAGAAAGTGCGCGGGTGGAGCTGTCCAGGTGCTGAAATCCAATATGCTGAAAGGTTTGGCTTACAAACGTGTCAAACGATTTCTTACACCTGGTTTACAGCATTACTTTACAGCATTGGTTGGTAGCGCAAATAGTTTAGCCGTTTACTGCACTGCATTTAAGCACTTCCGGTTTTGTCCTGAATCCAATTCAAAGAATGTCGGCCTTCCTTTAGTGCTGACCACAGGGCAACCTAAAGTTATATTTGTATGTTTTCCGTTTACCTTTTTTTTGTGTGTGTTAAGTGCTCTCTCTCTATTTTTCTATCACCCTTCCACCATTTGCAATTGACTGCAATTTGCAGTTGGCCGGTGGGTAAAACCTCACCTCTTCTGGCTCTTGGCTTTGGTTGGTCAGAGCTGCCAAAAATAAAAGGCTGTAAATTAGCCCAATTTATGATGCCTAGCGTGTAATTCTGTGATGCTTCCCATGAAGTGCCAGCGGGTGAGGGTACAAAAAAAAACAAAAAAACAGCCAGAACATTCTATTGCCCCGTGGGGCAGTTCATTAGCACATAATAACCTCTTAATCATGAGATGAAGTCAAAGTCTTCCTCTTGTGTAGTGCAATTTGGTGCTTTCTTGGTTGAGATGGAGTTTAGGGTGGCACACACCCCACTGCGGCCATAAGTATTTGTGTGGGTGTAGTCATGTACATGTTTCTTGAATTTCTCATGGGTTTTTACAGTATATGTGAATCCTCAGATGTAAATCGTCCAGAAGGGGGTGTAAACTTTTGAACAGAATCAAGATGTTTTTTTGTTTTTTTTTGCCTAAATATCTTTTTTTTTTTCATTTAGTATCGCCCTTCAGAAGATAGCCCCCCAGCTCTTAATGCACTGCATTTCTTTCTGAAGCATCAGTAAAGTGTTTGAACATTCTGTAATAGTTGCAAAAACCAAAGAATTTGTGGAACCTGAACAATTTTTCTCAAGAACAGTGGGCAGTTTTACTGTTCAGGACAAACAAGGGACTCATGACCAACTATCAAAAAAAAAAAAAAAAAAAAAAGAAAAGAAAAAAAAACAGCTGTGGATCATTCAGGTAACAACACAGTATTAAGAATCAAGTGTATGTAAACTTTTGATCGGGATGATTTTTATAAATTTGACTATTATGTCAACTTGTGGACTATATGTAAATCTTGTGTTATGTGAAATACCTTTGCATTATGCATAAGTGCTACTGTAACTAGTTAAATCTAGATGCTGCTATAGTTCCTCTCGCTAATGTTTTGGTGTAGCATGTTCAAGATTTTAAGCAATTAAGTAAAATAAACCTGATGAAATATGACAGCGTCACTACTAAAATGGTTTGGGTGGGATAAAGCAGAACTGGAACAGATGAGGGAAGCTTGACAATTTTCCCATGAGTTTAAGAAAGAGAGTGGAAAAAGCAGACAACAAAGGCAAAGGGAGAAAATCAAAAGGGAAGGGGGAAAAATGTGTGCATGACCTAGGAATAATAAAGGTAACTGGCAATTATCCCTGAAGTCCATCCTAAATGTGTCCAACCTTGAGGAAGGTATCAGAAGGAAATATATAAATAAATAAAAGTTGGTAATAATAACCATTTTTTATGGTTTTGAAAGAAGTCTCCTATTCTCTTCAAGGCTGCATTTATTTAATTAAAATGCAGTGAAAATGCAATAATATAGTGCAAAATACAATTTAAAAGAATCAGTTTCAATTTGAATGCACTCTAAAAATGCTGGGTTAAAAACAATCCAGCGCTGGGTGAAATATGGACAAACCCAGTGACTGGGTTGTTTGACTCAGCGGTTGTATTAAATGTTTAACCCAGTCTTCTGGGTAGTTTTATTTAACTCAGCTACTGATTAAAATTAATGAACCCAAAATTGACCATTTGTTAGTAAGTTCAATAAATAGTAACTAATTTAAAAACTTTTTTTAAATTGCATATTAATAATTAATAAATATTCAGCTTTTGATAAGTGCTGATGCCTCTAGTAATTATCTCTCTCATTTTTAATTTACAAACCTATTTTGAGTTCATTTTAAGCCAGCCATATGTGACCCTGGACCACAAAACCAGCCTTAAGTAGCATGGGTATATTTGTAGCAATAACCAACAATACTTTAAAAGGATCAAAATGATTGATTTTTCCTTTATGACAAAAATCATTAGGATATTAAGTAGAAATCATGTTCCATGAATTTTGTAAATTTCCTACCGTAAAAATATTAAATCTTAATTTTTGATTAGTAATATGCATTGCTAAGAACTTAATTTGGACTTTAACCCTTTAACTGTCACTCCCTTTTTTAACATAGATGTGAAAATCCAAACTTTTTACAGTATATGTAAATCCTCAGATGTAAATCGTCCAGAAGGGGGTGTAAACTTTTGAACAGAATCAAGTACATTTTGTAAACATTTTTTTTTTATTTTGCCTAAATATCATATTTTTTCACTTAGTATTGCCCTTCAGAAGATAGCCCCCCGGCTCTTAATGCGCTGCGTTTCCTTCTGAAGCATCAGTAAATGTTTGAACCTTCTGTAATAGTTACAAAAACCAAAGAATTTGTGGAACCTGAAGAATTTTTCTGAAGAACAGTGGGCAGTTTAACTGTTCAGGACAAACAAGGGACTCATGAACAACTATCACGAAAAAAAAACAAAAAAACATCTGTGGATCATTCAGGTAACAACAAAGTATTAAGAATTAAATGTATGTAAACTTTTGATCGGGGTAATTTTTATAAATTATTTTCTCTTGTGGACTATATGTAAATCTAAAACTTACATTTTTATAATTCATGAATGAAAAAAAATCATAATATGATTTTGATGTACATTTTCCATGGTAATGCAGTTTCTGATTTTAAAATGTTTTTCAAAGGATGAATTTTGAGATTTTAAGTTTTCTGCTGATATATAATTTCTTATGATTTCTAAAGTGTGATAGGGAAAAAGGCAACAAAGAAAGTCTTATTGTGATAAAGGTCAGAACTCCTGCTATGATGTAGATTTGGGGTGTGCTCTTGTCATAAATGAATCTATTACTTTTTCCTACATAATTTATAACACAAAACAGTGATCAATATCTGTTTAAGAGCCTTAGACCTTTCCAACGATATCTAGTTTGTCATGATTAGATTAGGATTTATTTGTAAATTTAGGTGTCCCACTGATGGGACAGTGACAGTTAAAGGGTTAAAGGTTTTTTTTCTAAATGTTTTGATTTTTTGGCACCCTCAGATTTCAGATTGTCAGATAGTTTTATCTCAGCCAAATATTGTACTATGCTAACAAACCATATGGAAAGATTATTCAGCTTCTCAATCTTACGTCTAAATTTCATAAAATTGACCCATGACCCACCGGTTTTGTGGTCCATGTATTTATTTTTTCCTGTGATGCAAAGCCAAATTTTCATTATCATTACTCCAGTCGTTAGTGTCACAATCCACTTTTGTGGAAACCATGATACACAAGTTTGAAAAAAAAAATTAGGGTTATGTAAAAAAAATAATAAATTCAGCAAGGACACAACAAATTGAATAAAAATCACAGTAAAAGCATTTATAATGTTACAAAAGATTTCTGTTTTAAATAAATGCTGTTCTTTTGAACTTTCTATTCATCAAAGAACACTTTCCACAAAAATATTAGGCAGCAAATACATTTTGATAGTAAAAACACAATAAGAACTATTGTTAATGTTTGAGCACCAACAATTAGTGATAACAATCGAGTACCAAATCAGCATATTAAAATGATTGTGACACTGAGGACCAGAAACAAATATTTCAGAATATGACTGCTTGTGTGTTTATTCAAATGCAGCTTTTCATTGGTAGTGTATATGAAGAGTTTAGATGCAAAACCCCCTAAAAGCCATCTCAGTCAAAAATGAGATAATGATACTGAGTGAATGCTCTCGACACATATTATACGTCCATCAAATACTTTTACTTCAAACTTGCTAAAATCCCAGCCTCAGCCCATTCTGAAGTACCAGTACTTAGGTCGAAACCTGTACATCTGAGCCTGATAAAAATGCTTTAAAAAAAAAACAAAAAAAAAAAACCTTGGATACATTTAGAGGCTTTTGCATCTGAAATTTTCATATACACATTTCCAAAGTAATTGATGTTCTGCATGCATGGCACTGACTTTCTGACCCTCATACACAAACACTTACACGAATGTGCAATCATAAAGCTTTAAAGGGATGTTCAGGTCACACACACACACACACACACACACACACACACACACACACACACACACACACACAAGTGACAGTTTATCCCTGATCTGGGGTCAAGTCTCAATCTGGAAGCTCTTTGATTCTTTAAACCCCAAACCAGGGGTCTTGTTTCAGACTAGAGGAACCATATCTGTGCTGCTTGACACAATGAACTTGACAGACAACCAGATTTACCTGCTGAGGGTCTGGTTAGGGTTACTCTGCTCTTATTATGCTGTCTGAAAGAGAACAGGTAATGGAGTCTGAGGCGAGGTGGAGGACCGCAGACTGCGCCCTTTATTCAGCTCTACCTTGATTACCTGAAACTCGGGTAATTGCCGCGGCTCTATTTCAAACTCTGTTTACCCCTTCAGAAATAATCATCTGATCAGTCTGCCCTCACCTGGGGCAAAAAGAGCACTGAGCTGGCACAACCTAACTCCCCTATCATTGTCACTGCTCCACTGACTGTTTTGCCACACCAAAACTACTGCAATACTAATATACTTCCAGTCGCCCACCTCAGTATAACAGCAATCTTCCACCTCAACACAATGACTGACATCATAAAAATTTGTGACCATCGGCAATTTGCCAAAGACTAAGTGCTGTTACAGTATGTTTTATCTGATCAGGGGGCCGTGAGAGAGAGGGAAAGGGATGGGGAAAGCAAAAGAAAGCCCTCTTCTAGCCCGTGGGGATAGCAGACCTCTTGTATTCTTGATCAGTATGCCTCTATTTGACTGTAACTATTTCCAGACCTCCTGCCTGCTTGGTTTGCCTATAGTGCGGGCCGAGCCACAATAGCGCCCCGCCGCGCTGCTCTGGCTGCCTCCGTGCTTTCAGGCAGAGCAGAGCCTCGCTGCTGTGGTGATTCATTATTCCGTTGCCCCCGGTGACCGGGAGCAGGCCAAGCCCCCTCCTGCCAAACAGGCCACTAAGTGGCAAGAGACGAAATGAGTGACATTTCCTAAAAGTTCTGACCTTTGTTTTCCCATTGAGTCAGCTGCCATGTTGGAGAAAAAGTAGTGTGCGCACACACGCTTTAAAGATGTGTAACTCAATAAGCCTGCAATAATAGAATTAGATTCAGTGAAGGTGTGCATCTACAATAAAGATTATTATTTATATGAATATATACAAATTTTAGCACTTAAAAATACAATAGAATTCTTAAAAATGATCTTAGTGGCACTAATATTGAGTATACATTTAAAAAAGGTTCATTTAAAGGGATAGTTCACCCAACAATGAAATTACCTCATGATTTACTCACACTCAAGCCATCCTAGGTGTATGAGACTTTCTTTTTTTCAGATGAGTACAATTGTAGTTATATTAAAACATGTCCTGGCTCTTCCAAGCTTTATGATGGCAGTGAATGGGTTTTGAAGTCTAATAAAGTGCATCTGTCCATCATGAAAGTACACGCAGCTCTGGGCAGTTAATAATGGCCTTTTGAAGTGAATTTTTGCAGTTGTGTAAGAAAAATATCCATATTTAAAACTTTATAAACCGTAATCTCTAGCTTCCACTAACTGTCGTGTGTGCGTTCACAAGGCAGTGGCGTTCCAGTGGATGATGTAAAACGTAGGCGTGGCATAAGCTCCAGTGAGAATATGCTAGTCTCGAGAGAACCAAGTTTGGTTTATAGCAAAAGAAAACCAGTCTCCTCTTGGCTTATATTGAAATCCTCTCATATTTTCTTTACAAATCCTTTTGCTCTCTCCTCTGCATTTAAATTTATAAAAAAGTTTACATACACTTGATTCTTAATACTGTGTTGTTACCTGAATGATCCACAGCTGTCGTTGTTTTTTTTGTTTGTTTGTTTGTTTGTTTGTTTTTAGTGATAGTGACGGTTAAACTGCCTGCTGTTCTTCATAAAAATCCTTCAGGTCCATGGTTTTCCAGCATTGTTGTGTATTTGATCCCTTTGCAACAATGGCTTTATGTATGACTGTATGAATTTAACTTATTTTGTCTTGGGAAACATGTAACATGTATCTTCTGTAGCCTCTGAAGGGCAGTGCTAAATGACAAATATAATATTTAGACAAAATAAGAAAAATGTACATATTCTGTTCAAAAGTTTTCACCCACCCAGCTCTTAATGCATATTTTTTCCTTCTGAAACATCAGTGAGCATTTGAACCTTATGTAATAGTTGCATATGAGCCCCTCAGTTGTCCTGATCTCAAAATCATTTTGAGGGACCTGAAGGATTTTTATGAAGAACAGCAGGCAGTTTAATTGTTCAGGACAAACAAGGAGCTATATCACTAAACAATGATCACTAAACAAAGAAACACAGCTGTGGATCATTCATATAACAACACAGTATCAAGAATCAAGTGTATGTAAACTTTTGAAAAGGGTCATTTTTATTAATTAACTATTTTCTCTTGTGGACTGAAAAAATCTTTATTCAGGTCAGTACTAAATAAAAACAATATGCATTTTGTATGATTTTTATCTTATTTTGGTAAAATAATTAACATTTAGCAGATCGATTCACTTCAGGAGTCCTTTATTAACCCCCGGGAGCCTGGTGGTGCATTTTTTCTGATGAATGAAAGCACTTTATTGGAGTTCAAAATCTCAACAGCCATTCACTGCCATTATAAAGCTTGGAACAGCCAGGACATTATTAAATATAACTCTGACTGTATTCATCTGAAAGAAGAAAGTCATATACACCTAGGATGGCTTGAGGGTGAGTAAATCATGGGGTAATTTTCATTTTTGGGTGAACTATCCCTTTAACATCCATGGAATGAAGTCTCAGTAAAAGAGAAAGAGAAAAATAACTTTTCAGTGATCAGTTCTTAAAAGAAACATTTTTAGAACATTTGAATTATCTAAGGAACCTTTTTCCAATATAAAGAACCTTTTGTGTAATTGAAACATTGCATGGATGTTAATGGTTCTTCATGAAACCATAGATGTCAATAAAGAACCTTTATTTTTAAGACCTTATGTGACTTGGACAAGTTTTTATGAGTCCCACCTAAGGGATTTTATTAGCTTACAGAAATAACATAACTCGATGTATTTATGAGAGATCACGGCTAATCCACTTTAAAGGCGAGTATAACTCATGTGTTTCAAATGCAGATTTTGACACGTGCTTTTGTTCTTAGAAGGCACGCGGCATTGGAGTCCACATTGGTCGCACGTTATAAATGGCGTTGATCTCGCGTATACCGCACCGCTGCGCTGCGTGCGTCTCGAGTCTAAACCACGGTCGCCACTTTAAGCCGCTGACTCCAGACCTCGATAATAACATCCTGACTGCCCACCGGAGCCCCAGAAATCAAGCCTGCTACGGACGCTAGCGCTGTAACGGCTTCTCGGCGAGACCTGTCGGTCACACAGAGCCGCGCACCCGCCGCGCTCGGACCAGCGCTAATTGGTTGACTAATTGAACTCTGCATGCGGCTGCCCTCCGTTCTCGGTAATCAACATGCGTTTCAGGCGGTGGAAGATTTCTCAAACTTCGGCTATTATTTTTTATGGCTATTTCATATTCTGCCCATTATTCTCGACTTTTAATGTTCAGACACTTAAAGGCTATTCATATACATCTTATTTAAATATATATACAGTTAATCTTTTACAGCCTGTTGGGTGTTCTCCATGCTTATTAATTTACTAGTCAGCTGTAATGCATCAAAATAAATCTTATCAACTATAACAAATCCATCTAGAACAGCATTTTTAAACTCTCTTCAGTCTTATCATAAGTTAAATGTTCCTCAAATGTTTAACTTCTATTGATTTTTTTTTTTTCTGCATGTTTTATAGATAATATTATTTACGGACCCAGAAACAGAAGATCATATTAATATCTCTATTATTTCTACTATACAGCATTTATACAGTACAAATGGAGTTTCACTTATGCCTTGTCTTTAACCTTTCCCACTTGTTTATTAATTAATTAATTTATTTATTTGTTTATTTATTTATTGTTTATTCAGAAGATAACTCAAGCATACACTATCGGTCAAACGTTTTTTAATGTTTTTTAAAGAAGTCTCTTCTGCTCACCAAGACTGCATTTATTTGATTCAAAGTACAGCAAAAACAGTAAAATGTTGAAATAATGTTACATTTACATTTAGGCATTTGGCAGACGCTTTTGTCCAAAGCGACATACAGTTGGGAGAACATAGAGCGAAATGTTGAAATTTTTACTATTTAAAATAACTTTTCTATTTGAATATATTTTAAAATGTCATTTATTCCTGTGATTTCAAAGCTGAATTTTTAGCATCATTACTCCAGTCACATGATCCTTCAGAAATCATTCTAATATTCTGATTTGATGCTCACATACATGTATTTTTTTATTATCATGTTGAAAACAGCTTTTGAATATTGTATTGAATAGTGTATAATGTTACAAAAGCTTTTTATTTCAGATAAATGCTGACCTTAGGATCTTTCTATTCATCAATGAATCTTGAAAAAATGTACTCAACAGTTTAAATATTGATAATAATAATAATAATAATAATAATAATAATAAATGTTTCTTAAACAGCAAATCAGCATTATTAGAATGGTTTCTGAAGGATCATGTGACACTGAAGACTGGAGTAATGATGCTGAAAATTTTGCTTTGATCACCGGAATAAATTACATTTTAAAATATATGCAAACAGAAAGCAGTTATTTTAAATAGTAAACATATTTCAAAATTGTACAGTTTTTGCTGTACTTTGGATCTAATCAATGCAAGCTTGGTGAGCAAAAGAGACTTCATTAAAAAAAATCAAAAACTTTTGCCTGGTAGTGTGTATTAAAAAAAAATAAACATTTAAGAAGGAAAAAAAACAGACACAATTAAATGTAACTAAAAACTCCATTAAGCTTTCAGAGTGCAACCTCAGAATAATATAAATTAGAGACCCAAACCCAAACACACAGTCTCTGTCTCTCTCTTCACTCCTCACCTGTCTCTATCTTTGTCTTTCAGCTCTTTCTTTCTCTTCTTGGCTTCCATTATTCTCTCTTCTGTGGTTTGGCATCTCTCCACAGAAGAGGATTCAGGAAGTTTGGCTGGCTGTGAAACCATTTCATATGCCTGTTTTACAGGAAAAGCAGTATTTGTCTTTGTGTGAGAGACAGTCGCCTTCATCTCCACACAAAATCCTCTGTCTACAGCCGACCCTGACCTCTCTGTCACCCGTGTGATTCACCAGGTGCTGTACTGCATGAGCGAAGGAATCTAACCACTGCGCTAAAATGTGAAGATGGATGTTAGGCAAGCATCAGTATTTCTATTGCTTAACTCTTCAAATATTACTTGTTCTGTATACCCTTTGTGATAAGAAAATTAATGACATCTGACTTTGTGCGGCTTGTTGAGGAGAGTGTTTTAAATGACTGGACACTTGGCTTGAAACGCCTAAATGAGTGAAAAAATTCATAGGTTTACTAGCATCCATCCCACAAGTGTACAAGCTAGAACCACTTGTACAAAACGCTGTATGCTTTGTTCACCATTCTTGTTACTCAAATAGTGGAGCATAGCGCTAGCAACGCCAAGGTCGTGGCTTCAGTTTTCACAATGCGTGAATTGATTAAATGTATACCACGAATGCAATGTAAGTCATTTGCAATAAAAGTGTCTGCTAAATGCATACATGTAAACACCTACAAACCTTTTTTTTAATAAAGGTCAAGGGGGAATATCAAGAATGCAATTACATTTTCAGTTTACACAGATAGAAAAAAACTAAATAAAGCTCTAATTTATGTTTCAGTGATGGTTGCCATTACATACAGTTGAGGTCAAAAGTTTACATACACCTTGCAGAATCTGTAAAATGGTAATTATTTTACCATAATAAGAGGGATCATGAATAAGACCTGAATAAGATATTTCACATAAAATTACCCTGTTCAAAAGTTTAGCTACACTTGCATAAACGCAGCTGTTTTTTGTTGTTGTTTGAACCTTTAAACTGCCTGCTGTTCTTTAGAAAAATCCTTCAGGTCCCACAAATTCTTTGGTTTTTCAGCATTTTTCTGTATTTGAAACCTTTCCAACAATGACTGTATGATTTTGAGATCCATCTTTTCACATTGAGGACTACAACTGAGGGACTCATATTCAACTATTGTAGAAGGTTGAAATGCATACGGATGCTTCCGAAGGAAACGCGATGCATTAAGAGCCAAGGGTGTAAACTTTTGAACAGAATGAAGATGTGTACATTTTTCTTATTTTGCCTAAATATAGTATTTTTTCATGTAGTACAAACATGTAGTGCTTACATGTTTCCCAGAAAACAAAATAAGTTAAATTTACCCTGATCTTCAAATTCTAAAAGTCTCACCCCCCGGCTCTTAATGCATTGTGTTTCCTTCTTGAGCATCAGTGAGCGTTTGAACCTTCTGTAATAGTTGCATATGAGTCCCTCAGTTGTCCTCAGTGTGAAAAGATGGATCTCAAAAGCATACAGTCATTGTTGGAAAGGGATAAAATACACAAAAATGCTGAAAAACCAAAGAATTTGTGGGACCTCAAAGATTTTTCTGAAGAACAGGACAAACGAGGGACTCATGAACAACTATCACTAAACAAACAAACAAACAAACAAACAAACAGCTGTGGATCATTCAGGCAACAACACAGTATTAAGAAATAAGTGTATGTAAAATTTTGAACAGGGTCATTAAATTCAACTATTATTTTCTCTTGTGGACTACATAAAATGTCTTTTAAGTGAAATACCTTATTCAGGTCCTAAATAAAAAATAACACGCATGTTGTATGAGCCTCTTATTTTGGTAAAATAGTTTACATTTTTCAAGTTCTTCAAGGTGTGTGTAAACTTTTGACATCAACTGTATATGCTGCACAACTGTTTTCAACAATGATAATAATAATAGTTTCTTGAGAAAGTCAGCATGTTAGAATATTTGAAAATATATTCAAATAGAAAGTTATTTTAAATTTTAGTTATTTCACAATATTACATTTTTTTCATTCAAAGTTATTTTAAGAACACTGATGCGATTACGTTGAGTGTAGCACATCTCTAACAATCCACAAGGTCCTTCGAAGTGTGCTGTTCAGAGAAAAGTACTGCTGTACTGATGTTACAAGAGGAAATTGCTTTTAGTTGCTGAAAGATCTTTATCAACATACTGTTCTGCATCTTTCAAAAAAAAAAAAAAAAAAGAAATGAATAAAACAAAACATTCTCATCTTACTTTCTGTCTTTTCCTTGACACCATCAGTTCTTCACTTTGACCAGTGGCGATGATGAAATAGAAGAACTGAATGTTAATCATGACACTGATTTTACACAATCATCATAAACATGCATCAACATCATCTCATTTCAAGATTTAAGTTGGTTTAAACTATTTGATTTCTGAAAAGTTCTTGTTATTAGGTATGAATGTCCATTAGTCCAATAAAGGAGGACTTCATACATTTATTTTTTACCTGGAAAAAAGCAGGTTTTAGACATTTATGGACTTTTTTCTTTAGCTGCAAGCTGTCAGGTACACCGAGGGAGGCTAATTACTGCCGTAACAATAGGAAATAACTAAATGGACTCGTAATGACTTACATTCAGAGTAAAGACAATGACCTGAACCTTATCATCCAATCTAACCATATACTGTAGGGCGAGATGAGAGATACCACAATTCAACCATCTGCCCAATCAGATCAGAGCAATCAGCTTCCTAAACCACTCGGCTGAGGCTCATTTTGTACCTTTTAACCTCTCCTTGCTCCCCAGGCTTGGCTTTTAGTATGACAGACAAAGTGTGTACGGAGTATCTAATGGAATGGACCCAGCGGGGTGCAGGCTGCTTTTGGGACTGAGCTGGGGCCTAATGTCAGGTGAACAGGAATATGCAGTAAGGTAGAGAGTAAGCTACCCAGGGTACTCTGCTCTTAGTGGGGAAGAAACATCAGGAGGAGACAAAAAATTGTGCTACGGTGCAGATTTCTTAGCAGCTTCTTTCTCTGTTTTACCCCATTTCTTTTTGTTTTACTCTACTTTCTTCATTCCTTGCTCCTATCTGCACTTTCACTCAATACATACAGTCAAACCAAAAATTATCCAGACACCAGAAATCATTTTTGACATTTTTTTACTAGTGGGTGCATAGTTCATTTACATAAGAGAGGATAGCAAAATACAGTAAACTGTGACATATTATACCCAAAAATTCTTGGACTACCAGTAAAATTTATATAAATGTGGGACCAAAAATAATTCAGACACTTTGACCTAATTGCTAATGTGACCTTTTTACACCACAGACTGAACAAAATTAAGCATTGTTTGGTAATTGGTCAACAAAGTATTAACAGTTTTATAAATATTGTCATACTAACAGTTGCCTGATTTTTTGGTTGATTGTAATCCCTTTTCTACTTTTTTATCAAAGTTATCTGATATTATCAAGATGAATTTGTTCTGGCACAGTTATTTGAGTTCTTGTCATATTTTATTACCATTTTCTAAACTTGTGAATAAACTGTAAGAATGTGGGAAATGTTGAAGGAATCTGAATACATTTTGGTTTGACTGTAACATATCGTTCAAATGTTTGGGGTCAAGTAAGATTTTATAAAGATTCAGTAAGTTGTTTAAAAAAGCTCTCGTATGCTCGCCAGTGCTACATTTATTTGATCAAAATGTAGTAAAAACACTGAAATATTATTACAATTTAAAATACTTGTTTCCTATTTGAAAATATTTTAACATGTCATTTATTCCTGTGATTCAAAGCTGAATTTTCAGCATAATTTCTCCGGTCTTTAGTGTCATATGATTTACTGCTGAAGAAACATTTCTTATTATTATTAATGTTGAAACAGTTGAACTGCTTACTTTTATGATTTTATGTACCATCATTTATTTAAAATGTAAAAAAGTAACATTATAAATACTTACATTGTCACCTTTGATCAATTTAATGTTGTTGCTGAATAAAAATATTCATTTGTTTGTAAATATTAAAATAATCAGTTTTAAATAATGGGAATTAAAATTTGTTTAGCATTAATTAAAAGGAAAAATACATTTTTTAAACATTTTAGCATTTTTAAAGCAATCAAGTTTAGTTCAGCGCTGTACAAGTTAACGTCTACTGTCATTATACATTTTTATGCATTGTTTTCAGAACTGTCTGATCTTTCCCTTTAAAAAAGAAGCTGAATTTTGAATTAAAGCAGTGTTTTTCCATGAGGCCTTCTTTTAGACTATCATAGTGCATAGCCATTACCTGAGAAGTGCTAAATGAACTATTTCTCTTTTCAGTTTTTACTTCTCAGCATGACTAAAATGATAACAGTCTAAAACTAGGAGGATGGGACCTGCAGTCCTCATTTTGTTAACAAAATGTACTTAATGGCTATTGTGGAATCATATTTCAATGGCTGAAGTGATTGGCCTGATATTAGAAACCATTTTATTACAGGAATGTTTATAGTACTGATGTTAATTTGTAATTCAGAAAGCTCCCTGATAATACTCTGTAATCTGCAATGCAGTAACAGTGCCCCCTTTTGAGTGGAGAGGCCCTTGATCTGTAACCTTAAAATAGACCATGAGTCTGTGGGTGAGAGTGTGTGCGCACTCCTATAGTTTCTGTAAGGCTTTTTATGAATACCAACCAGCGAAGAATGCTTGAACCAGCTCAGAAATACTTAATATCCTTTCCTTTCTTAAGCAATCTATTCCTTTGGAAACTTTCTTTAACCATTTAAACTAATATGAAAAGCAAATTAGTTGATAATATAATTTCAGAAGTCTTCATCTACAGATTCAAGTACAGTATAAAGCACACTAAAAGCTACTTTGCAAAACCTGTCAGTCTACTTCCTCATGTTTAGCAAACCAGCTGAGCGGACAGCAACTGCACAGCGACAGGTGATACTAAACTGTTGGCACTGACAAATAAAAACATCACATATACCTGGATGTGTGACAAGTCACTAGCCAAAGCATCCCAGAATTCCTAGGATCTTGGGAGCCTGCCAAAAGATGTCAATCATCTGTAAACCAATCCAACATGAGAGTTAGGAGGGTTCCAGGGATCATGTTCTGGTTGGTTTGGGATCTATGGATGTGCACGGCACCAAGCGGCCTTCAGCGATTACTGAAGTCAAACATCAACCATCTCACGTTAACCTGCCTCTGATGAAACCGATAAAACCTTTCAGAGGCAATAATGAGAAAATGCAACCAAAAGAGCCACTATTTTACAATTTCTCCTGTGTTGATAGGGCTGACAAATTTCTCTCTAAACCCTCAAACTCACTTAAAATGCAATGATTCTGAACATGTCTTACAGTGTCACTGACATGCTGTATTACGGCATGAACCACAATCACCAGTTTCAATTAGGACAGCAGTGGAAATGTTCAGTCTGCAGGTTACCTGATTGAAGTCTCTTGAGTCAATGTGTATCTGATGCGATATGATGTACCTCAGGGAGGGTACTTGAAGAGAGAAGAGTGTCTCGCAGATCAGAGATATCACTGATCCCATAATAATCCCATGATAATCCTACTGTGAGACAGCACTTAATCATCCTGTTTGTAATGTGATATGGATTAGGCCATTAGCTATCAGCATGGCCACTAGACTGACATGCCATAGGCACTAATACAAGCCAAACAGCCAGGAATTGAGCCGTTGACACAAACTGGGCTTTAGTCAAACCACCTCAAAAAATGTTTTTTTTTTCAGATAAAGGCTGATCTTTGAATCTTTCAATTCATTAAAGAATTCTGAAAAAAAGTGTACTCAACTTTTAAATATTGATAATAATAATAAAAAAATATGTTTATTGAACAGTGATTCAATAAAATATATTCAAATAGACAGCAGTTATTTTATAACTATATATAAAATATATTCAAATAGACAGCAGTTCTTTTAAATAGCAAAAATATTTTTCAATATTACTGCTTTTGCTGTACTTTGGATCAAATAAATGCAGGCTTGGTGAGCAAAAGACTTCTTAAAAAAAAAAAAAAAAATCTTACTGTCCAAAAGCTTTTGACTGGTAGTGTGCATTTTTGTGATACATTAAATAGAATGTTCAAAAGAAGCATTACTTTGTAACATTATACGTGACTTTACTGTCACTTTCGATCTATGTAATACACTTGTCATCTCACTTACTGAGCTTTAGAATGATAGTGTAAATAATACAATTTAACCACAATTGAATGTATTATACACAACAGTTCTTAAATTATTACCTTTTTTTTACACAATATTAATTCAAAATTCACTAAAAATGCAATTATCCATTGACATGACCATCAATAAATCATAACAGTTTAATGTATCATTTAATTTAGAGGGATGGATCACTAAAAAACGAAAATTCTGTCATTAATTACTCACCCTCATTTTGTTCCAAAGTCGTAAGATGTTAATCTTCGGAACACAAATGAAGATATTTTTGATGAAATCCGAGGTTGAACCACTGATGTCACATGGACTATTTTAATGATGTCCTTAGTGCTTTTCTGGACCTTGAACATGGTAGTTGTGTTTCTTTAAATGCAGAGTCAGAAAGCTCTCAAATTTCATCAAAAATATCTTCATTTGTGTTCCGAAGATGAACATTTTTCATTTTTGGGGGATTACCCCAAATCTAGAGTGTGTGATCATCTCAAAATTGCGGAATAATGGCTGATTAATCGGCATGGACAAAACATATTAGTCCATCATTAGTAATGATGCTGTAAATGATGTTTTTCCTGTATGTACTGACGCATTGTCCATGAATCTCACTCTGGATATCCCTAAACAGTGTGTGCGTATCAGTGACTACTCGCAGTAAAAGCCTTTAATTTGACCTGTATTGTTCCTTTAATTCACTTTACCTTCACACGAGCGTGAGTGTCCCTTTCTTCCTGTCTGTCACACAGCCAAAGGGCAGCTTTCATCCCGGATCAGGTGACTGAGTAAACTTCATCACGTATGATCTCTGCAGCAGAGGAGCCTACGAGATGATCCTGCACACTCAAACACACACATTTAAACTCAATAACACACAATTCTTCCATTCCTCACCCTACATATGTAGAGAAAATGACTGTTTGAGAAAAGCACGGTGCAATCACAATATAACGCAAGGACACTGGTCTCCACAGAAATCATCCCATGTTTGTGGAAATACATTCTTCTGCTCACCTTTAAACACCTGACCCACAGCTGTATTCACTGGATGATACAAAAGACTCCCTCAGGTCCTTCAGAATAGTTCTTATTATATGACACAGTGAGATCACAGAGACCTCGGTGAGAAAAGGAGAGTTTGTATCCTAATGACTTTGCCCTGTGGTGGCCTCTGGCAGAGGAGCTCAAATACATAAATTCTGCATATTGTGTCGATGAATTGAGTTTGTCTTTTAAGCGCAAACCCGATCGATAGTGGTCATTCGCACCATGGTCTGAATGCCGCTCAAGGCTGCGTTCCCGCTCCAAATGAGAACAAGAAGTTGATAGGGTCAATACGCACACCCGTTTCTTTATGCATATGGTGTTAGATATGTGTGTGTCGGTGTGAGACTATACTTCTTTTCACCTATAGAGGCACCTCAGCCTTGTGCAATCTTCACTCTTTTGATTCGAGAGCAAGATATTCCCGAACAAAGAACTGTCGCCCATTTTCTCTATTAGAAACTTCCTGTAAAAACAAGTCTTTGACTGAGAAGACATCCTTCAAACAAAAAACAAACGGCAGAATTTGCAAGGTTAACAGACCTGGAAAGAAAAAGAGCCGCTTCAGACCGAAAGCCCAATTTACTTGGATTGTGCTCATGGCTGTCTCTTTTTCTGAAAAGAGTGCACGCACCGGTTTGCTTTCAGGGCAGACACTAACAATAAGCTATGGGACTGTAAACAAAAATGGGACGTAGCAAAGGGTCACGGCTTGAGGAAATGTAACAGATTCTTAATTGTCCCTGTAAACGGGAATATGTTCCTCTATTTTGCGAGTCAACACACACACAGCATTAGACTGTCATGTGGGATGTTCAAGGAGCTCTGAGTGCTATCCTGTTTACACTTTCTCAGATGGGACCCCGAGCACCTGGTAATTAAAATTGCTAATCATGCACAATTACCCATCCAAGCTCCCCACTCCGAAAGTGGCCTCTTACATTCTCGGGAAGTGTGGGGTAAAGGGGGAAGAATGTTAGTCATCTTTTGATTAGCGTTCTGTGGCAGGAGCACCTCTCACCGCAGTTTTGTCTCACGGAGCAGCCACCGCGAAGTCATCGACAAAAGAGAGACGAACATCTGCTAGAGGTTGTCCGATGTTGCCAAGACCACCAGGCCAGGTGCAGATTTTACTGAGAGAGCTCGTTCCAGGGGAAAGGAGCACGTGGCGGCACCCTTGCAGGGCAAACATCCCAACGTCGTCACCTGTTTCTTTGTGCGTCACCAGCTGAGCGTGCAGGATCCACAGCTGCCTCCAACCCAAATCCCCTTCTTGTGTTTGTTTTGCTTCCAATACGAGTCACCTGTTTTAAGTTGGTCACCTCAGGGCCTGTCTGTAATGGAAACCATTATTTAAACAGTAAACATACACGCAAACTGCTTTCTGCTTATCATATTGTAGTTATTAAAATCAGTAAATGCTTTTTCAGTTTTGGGAAAAAAATGTAAATAAAATTAGTTTTTTGTGGTGGTTTTATATATACAGTCAAACCAAAAATTATTTAGACACCAGATATAATTTTTTATATTTTTAGTGGGCGCAGAACACTATTGTTAATTTATGTAAGTGAGGATAGCAATATAAAGTAAACTGTAACATATTACAGCCAAAAATCTTTCATACAGTGGACTACCAGTAAAATGTATAAAAATTTGTGATCCAAAAGTATTGACCTGACCATGTTTGGCTCAAGTGTTTTTTATTTTATTGCCAATGCAAACTTTTACACCAGTTATCTGAGATTATGAAGATGAATTTGTTCTGACAGTTTAACTCTGAGTTCTTGTCATATTTTATTACCATTTTCTAAACTATAGCAAATAAACTGATAATGTGAGAAACATAGAAGGTGTCTGACTCTGAACAAATTTCGGTTTGACTGTATATAATTTTATTTATTTATTTTTTTTAAGATTTATTTTTGGTCTTTTAGGCTTTATTAGGATAGGACAGATCATTAGTGACAGGAAGCAAAGTGGGAGAGAGAGAAGGGGGTAGGGTCTTAAAAGGTCCTCGAGCCAGGACTCGAACTTGGGAAGCCCGTAGTGCAATGGCACTGTATATCGGCGCACTGGCCACAAGGCTACCTGCACCGACAACTGTATATAATTTTTGTAATATAGATGTACGTCCACCTTATTTTTCCCCAAGAGCTGGCGTGGCATTAAGTACATTTTATGGGTCAGGATTTTGGTCTCATCAGCGTCCAGCTATTTTTAGCTGCACAAAGAGCTTATTTTGTGGCTTGATATTGCAAGTTGGTGTATCTTACCATATTATTTCAATGTAATATCTTAATTCTCTATAGCAGCTAATGGACCAGAAGTCTCGCCCATAGGCTTACTTAAGCGTTGAAGAATAAAGTAGCAGCTATTTTGTGTTTTTCTATTTATACACACACACACACACACACACACAAATATTTCAAAGAAATCTATACACCCACCCATCTTCTTTACACACACACACACACATATACAATGTAAACAGCCTACATCTACATGAAGGCATGTATTGTAAAAATAAATGTATAGTTTAAAGACTCCTAACCTTTCGTTCTGCCTTCTTTTTGGAGAGGTTCAAGCTTTAATTACGGGGGTTAGAAACCTCCAAAATGCATCCTGGTTAGGGGCAGTCCACGGAGTAATTAGCAAGCTAGTTGGGAAGGGCCGCGGAAAACAATCGCCCCTGCTGTTTGCTCAAGTTCGAGCCCGTTGAACTGACTTAATTGGCCGTGTAATAATGTCGACCTGAGGAGGGCTTGCGTGAAAGGGCTGTCCCGGTTCCCACAAACCCCGGGGCCAGCGCCAATCTAGCCCCGTGCTGAAAGACTGACGGGAAGAAAAGCGACACCGTACAATGCTTCGCTCTGGCGGGTGAAGGATTTCGCCGTCTAATTAGGCGCGCCCTGTTTCCATAGCCACACACGGCCCAGCAGGCCTGCTGCGAGCGGACCATGCGGAGCACCGTGGGTAGTCAAACTCAGACCGGTCGCTGATTAGGGTATTGTTCCCGTGTTTATCATCGGGGATGTTAATTACTTCGACGAATGATCGTTATTAATGAATTTCAATTGGACGCTGTTTCGCTCATATTAGGCTTAAATGCGTAAAATCGAAGGTGCAACACTTCGGAAGCCCTTTAGTTCAGTAATTAGAGGACTGGTTTATATGTTCACAACAAACACAAATAGGTCAGATTTTATATTTAATTATAGGTTTTACTGTAAATGTGTCCACTATCATGGATACGTCATTCTGCATAGTTCCGTCAGACGTGATGGTGGTTGGATGATAAATAATAAAAAAAAAAATAAAAAAAAAAGATAAAACCCATATTACTGTTTAAATAAATTAATTTAACTTCATTATCTAAAATTATGACGTAAGTTTCAACAGCCTGTCGCTATGTGCTAGCATTATAATAGTGGCAAGCAATGGGCTATTGTAAGCAATCAGCATTTCTTTTCTTTGTAAAATAGTCATTATACAAAGATATCACAACACACAAAGGTTGTTTGTCTTTCTGTTCATATCTAGCACATTACATGTCTCCGAAACTGGAGTGGTTGTCAGGAGCAGAGCGTCCTCCACTGGCAATGCCGGAAAACATTTTGACTGAAAGAGAAACCGCCGGTTACTTCAATCGTGTTACAGATCAATAACAGGCAATTATACCTTATATAATGCAGACTGTAGCCTATATGTCTCTCACATGTGCATATACATTTAGAACATTGTCACGACATATTGTTATTGACAAAACCAGCATCTAAATAAGGGCGTCTGTCAAAAAAAAAAAAAAAAAAAAATCTATTTTATTAGGACTTTGAAAGAGTAAACATTCAATCCTAATTTGAAAATATCATACAGTGCCTGTGTCAATTAAAAGAGCCAGAGCAACCTATTTTACCACAGACTTGTTCGTTTTATTTGTAATGTTCTTCCAGCTGGATTTCATTTTCTATATTGGTCTTTAAAAACACTTACGTGTTTTGGTCCTTTAATATGATGAATATAATCAAGCATATTACTCTTTTGATATTCAGTCTTCTAAAGTCTGTTTATGCAAATAGTGGCTTTCAAATCAAGATGGCTTTCAGCTTGATATCCTTGCTTTTTGAAAGTGATGTCTGTAATCCTCTGATATAATTTATTGCAATACATGCATGTCTTTCTTCATCAGAGAGGAACCTCACGGACACTCTTTAGAGACACACCGGATGGAGTGTATTCAATGTGGACTACAAAAGGTCTTTGCAATTTAAAGGCGATAAACTGGCCTCTGGTTAGAAAAACACTTTTAGATGTAGGCCACCAGTGGATATGTTTTACTGGAGTTATATGCAATATTAATAAAATATATATACAGTTGAGGTCAAAAGTTTACATACACCTTGAAGAATCTGCAATTGTTAATTATTTTACAAAATAAGAGTGATCATACAAAATGCATGTTGTTTTTTTTATTTTGTACTGACCTGAATAAGATATTTCACATAAAATACATTTATATATAATCCACAAGAGAAAATAATAGTTTATAAAAAAAAAATGACCCTTTTCAAAAGTTTACATACACTTGATTTTTAATACTGTTGTTACCTGAATGATCCACAGCTGTTTATTTGTTTGTTTGTTTTTTGTGTAGTGATAGTTGTTCTTGAGTCCCTTGTTTGTCCTGAACAGTTAAACTGCCCGCTGTTCTTCAGAAAAAATCCTTCAGGTCCCACAATTTCTTTGGGTTTTCAGCATTTTCGTGTATTTGAACCCTTTCCAACAGTGACTGTATGATTTTGAGATCCATCTTTTCACACTGAGGAACTAGAAGAATATGCAACTATTACAGAAGGTTTAAATGCTCATTGATGCTTCAGAAGAAAACACAATGCATTAAGAGCCAGGGGTGAAAACTTTTTGAATTTGATAATCAGGGTAAACTTAACTCATTTTTGTCTTCTGGGAAACATCTTATGTAGCTTCTGAAGGGCAGTACTAAATGAAAAAAAAAAATGATTGTAAGGCAAAATAAGAAAAATCCGTTCATGCCGTTATTAATCTTGTCTGCTTTAAGAGTATAACAAGTATCAGTAAGCTTGTTCAGCATCTCCATCAGCACACTTCAAAACTAACGAGAGAAATCTAGGAACACTATCAAATGAAATTTCAGAGCAATTTGTTCTTTTAAAATAAGAGGTTAAGAGGGGAGCGTTTGACGACTCACTTGCCCTTCCTCTCTATTTTTTTCTTGGTTCTTTCGCTTTTCTCTTTGCTGCATTCATTGCTCAAGGTCAGTGCTGGAGGCAACTGTGAGGTTACAACTGTGACAGCAAGGTCAGAATCTTCACTGTCGTTTGACATGCTTTCTGCCACAGAAATGTAGGGGTGAAGATGGGGCGAGTGTAATGAGCCTGCTGCATGTAACCTGACATTTTTAAATAGGTAGGAAAAATACTTTCACAGTCTTTGACTTCCTTTGCATTTACAGCATTCTTAAGCAATGGCCTTACATACATGCATACATACATAAAATGAGTGTGTGTGTGTATATATATACACACACACACACACACACACACACACACATACACACAGAAAGGGATTGTAAATCAGCTGAGAAAGAGCTTTGTTTAAAATCCATTCACCAATAAACTGGATTGCAATTTTGATTGCAAATTTGAAACATTTACCAAAATTCCTTTCCAGGAGCCACGGTGGTCCCCACTCAAGTGTCATCACATCATCACATCACAGACATCCAACTCAAATCAAGTACGAGGTCTTCAGCAGCACCCCAATCTGTTCTGGACCGTTGAAAGACATTTTAAATCAATAATGAACCAAACCATCTAGCGCTGCCAGAGAGAGCGCAAAAAGTTAAATGACTCATAAATAATCTCAGCAAATAACAGCAATTTCAGATCTAATAGAGCGATTTCACAAGTCTGTGAGCATGGCCACACACACACACTCATTTACACACATCTAAGAACACATAAACGTACACTCCATTAAACATTTTAAATAAAGACTTAGTCGGGGGATTACAACTTCGAGACACCTCCAGCAGTGTCTGTGGGCCGCAGTCTTTATTTATCCTGATTCAGTTTAATTAAATGAAATGGTCAGTTATGATATTTTGACACTTACCTGTTGAGTGTTGACTATACTATACATCAGCATGATACATGGCAGTATTATTAGTACCTGGTTTTCAGCAAAGCTTGGCAAAATAATTACATCTTTATGTGGGTCCATTTAAGCAATATATCACTCTCTTTAAGGATTAGTTCACCCAAAAATGAAAATTAGCTCATTATTTACTCATCCTCAATGCATCCTAGGTGTATATGACCTCCTTCTTTCAGACAATCGGAGTTATAATAAAAATAGTTATGGCTCCTTCAAGCTTCATAAAGCAAAGGGCAGGTGTTTCTCTTCATCAATACAAAACAAGCCCAATAAAGTGCATAAATCTATTATAAAAAGTGCCTCACTGGCTCAAGGGGTGAATAAAGGCCTTCTGAAGCAAATCGATGCATTTTTGTAAGAAAAATATTTATATTTAAAATGTAAGACAGTTGTACACGGAAGTAGCTCCAGGCAGATGACGTACGACGCTGTTCAGAAGTGATGAACGTGGACGCGCAGTGGAAGCGCAGTCACAAGGATTTGTAAAGAAAAATGTCAGAGGATTTCAACATAAGCAAAAAGGTTTCCTTTTTCAAAAAGGTTTGCTTCCTTTGCTCCTGTAAACAAACGTTTGCTTTCAGAAGACGCACCGGTGAATGCGCAACGCCGAAGTCCTACGTCAATCGCAAAGAGCTGTTTACGTGTACAATTGTTAACACAAGCTATGTTATAGTGATTATTACATTTTAAATATAGATATTCTTCAGAAACAAAAATGCATCGATTCCCCCCCGGAGCTGTGTGAGGCACTTTTTATTATGGATGGATGCGCTTTATTGGACTTGTTTTGGGCTGATGAAGAGAAACGCCTGTCCGTTGCATTATGAAGCTTGAAAGAGCCAGAACAATTTTTAATATAACTCCGACCGCATTCGTCTGAAAGAAGGAAGTCATGTACACCTAAGATACCTTAGGGTGAGTAAATAATTTGTTAATTTTTATTTTTCAATGAACTAAGGCTTTCATTTGTAGACACAAGGCCAAGCCAAGGTCATGCTAGATGGAGTTTTATGCTGCGTTCCAGGCAGGATTTTGAGCTCGTAAATCACGTCTTCAAACCACGACTCACGACTTTGTAGCGTTCCAGACTTATGCTCATTTACAAATCATTTCTATTGTCAAAGGTGCTTACTCCTTGCTTATTTGAGGGAGACGGAGGAGGAAAACTGAGCATAAGGCAAGAGAAGCTCTTATATCTTTTATTTTACGTTATTTGTATATTTGGAAATACATCCATAGGGGCTGCCATTGTTGGTTCGTGGGCTATGTGACGTCAGAGCGTGGAACTGGGAGTATATCGATCTAGTATGAGTTCACGGGTGGGAAATCACGGGTTTGACTGTAGTTCCAGTGCACTTTCAGGGGTAGAAGGTTGAAAAAACACGGGTAACGGGTTGCCTGGAACGCGGCATTATAATAAAAACTTTCTGTCTTATCTCTCTTATATATCTTTGACAATCCATACTGTACTCTTCATGCAATCCAGGTTTGTGTCCACTGTCAGGTTTGCTTTCTTTTTTGTTTTTTCCTGACGACAAGATGTGCTTGCTAGCCAATGTTTGTTTATGTTCAAGGCAACTTTTGTCCAGTTCTGTGCACGCACGTAGTTAAAGACGGCAAGAATGACATGATTCTTGTGCATGGCACAACAAGATTCTAGGAATCAAAATCGCATAATCTGAACCAGGCTTTACTGTAAATTCGCGACACAAAGAGCGGACGCGGCCATTTGTAAATTTCATGGGCCAGGCTTCGTTCTCATCCATAACCAGCTATTTTTAGCTGTACAAAACTCTGGTTCAAAACATTAAAATTTTGTAAATTGTTGTCTTACCATCTTATTTTTGTATGTATTTTCTTAATTATGAACAAATTGGTCGTTTGTACTGCAAACAGTCTTACCGTTTACTGCATGTTATTTTTCTCGTTATTTCCCTATAGCGGCTAATGCACCAGACGTCTCGCCCAAAAGCTTATTTCCGCGTTGAAGAATACCGTGGATAGGATACTTCAAATCCGAAAATACAGGTGAAGACACACCTATGTTTATCCAAGTCCACAAGTAAGCCATGACGTTTTGCATTGTGAAATATAATCTCGCTATGTCAAAATTTATGATGAATGAAGGTTCTCTATTATATTGCAGACATCTTCTTTGATTGTATTAAAATTATGACAAATTAAATGTTTGGAAGTGGAAGCATATATGTGACCCTGGACCACAAATCCAGTCTTAAGTAGCAGGGGTATGTTTGTAGCAATAGACTATAAAAGTACATTCTATGGGTCAAAATTATATATATTTTTTATTTTATGCCAAAAATCAGTAGTATATTAAGTAAAGATCATCTTTCATAAATATATTGTGTAAATGTCTTACCGTAAATATATCAAAACCTAGTTTTTGGTTAGTAATATGCATTGCAAAGAACTCAAGACTCCAGATTTTCAAATAGTTGTATCTCAGACAAATATTGTCCTATCGTAACAAACCATACATCAATGGAATACTTGTTTATTAGCTTTCAGATTATGTATAAATCTTAATTGAATAAAAGGGTCCTTATAACTGGTTTTGTTGTCCAGGTCACATATATATATGTATATATATATTTATGATATATTATATATGATTAAGCAGCTGGTTGTATTTAGAATTTAGAGTGAATTGTTGAAGTGCAGCTTTTATGTTACACTTTGCTGACACCTTGTGGTTATATTATATTACTACACTGTAGTGCCATTGGACTTTCTTCATTATTACTTCAATGGCGAGCTGAGTCAAACACTTCAGCACCAGAAGAGTTTGCCGCTTAATCTAAGGTACAAAACTAATTGCCGTGATAAGTAAAGAGAAGAGGCCTGAGGCTTAAAACATTTAAATCTCTTTCTTTATTACAAGCATATTTACTTTTTCTTGCTGTTAATAGCTAAAGAAAAAAATGGCAAAAATCCACATATCTACAGATATCAACCTTTTAAAAACTTTATACAAAAGGAGCCCAAACTGTACATGAATATTACTACATATATGCTGTAAAGTGTACAGTAGTATACATATATATATATATATACTGTATATATAATAAATTTATGAGCAACATCACACTTTGTGCAGATAAAACAAACAAAAAAAGCTTTAGATATTTAGTTAATCTGAATAGGCTGGCACAGATTAAGCCCCACTACAGGCAACAAAGCCTTCAGTCATAGCAGTAGACATCTAATCAAATATTTGGTCACACCTGCTTTAAAAACAGTGAGTGTATTTCCTACAGTCAGTGTGAGCAATGACCATGCACGTCATCGTAAAAACTACCTCAAACATATTTAAAATCATCAAACAAAAAACAGACCGTTAAAGCTATTTTTTCATTTTTCATCTTTACTGAAGTTGACTTCTCCCATGACCTTACATTTGGTTGGTAAAACTGAACAGTAACATTCTGATTCTGTAACTTGAAGTAGTACTCTTCATCCTCTAGATACAAAAGTAGCAAAAAGAATTTTTTTTTCACAAGATATACAAAATACCTATTTCATATAGCCTTTTTTTAGACAGACAGACAGACAGAATACAGTGTTTGCCAGTGCCTGAACGCACCCCTGAGGCAGACAGCGTTCAGCGATCAAATTATTCCTACATTACAAAAAATAGTTCTGATTTAAAACAATAGTTTGTCAGTAACAAGAAGAAAACACATTTGTGAAGGGACATTTGTTCTTGAACCACCTTCTTTTAGCTATGGTAGTTTGCAGTTGTCATTCACGGCTATCCAATTATTAACGCTATGCGATTTGTTTAGTGCACGATAGTGGCTTTTTTCTTTTTTGTTACATTCAGGAAGCCAGAGAGAACTGTAATAGTGAACAAAAAAAATCTGAAATACAGTAGAATGCAAAACAAACAGTAAAAAACATGAAATGAAAATAGTTTACCCCTATTATATTAAACTAGGCTACTTAAAAATCATAGCTTGAGAATCTATGTAGTATAAGCACATTCTTGTTTTGCTTCAGATTTGCCAGCATTGATTAGTACTTGGTATCGTAGACGTGAATCACTTGGACTGGACTGAAAGTTTGAACCAAAGTGGTTTATATAAATGAGAATGTGACTCAAATGCTTGATAAAGCTCAGTGGTTGGTCCATTACTACGGCATCACACGGCATGCAAAGTTCAGACCTCGACAATCCATAAAACAGACAGTGTTTGACTTTAGACAGATTTTACATTCATACAAATTAAATAATACACTTTTGGACCAGAAACAAAGTTTTTCAGTTGACATGTTAGATGTCATTCATTCATTCATTCATCCACTCGGCCTTTGTAAACCTTGACATCAATATACTCATCAATATAGTCTATATTTAGATATAATGTGTGCATGAAAAAGGACATTCTGTTTTTACTATTCTCTGACATTTCATCAACAGTAACCCATAAAATTGTTCAAATATGACTCTTACACCTTTTAACAAACTAGCTATACCCATAACGCCACTCTTTAATCTAACATTCTCTGTTGCAGGCCGACTGACGGGCAATGAGAACATATGTATGTGCATGCTGGAGTTTTCCAGAATTCAACGCATCACTGAATTGAACGCATGAACATACATTGAGGTTAAAAAGCACCAGAAGGCACCTACCCACAAGAAGCTTGGAGCGACCATCAAAACAGTGGTCTTGATAGTCTTTGACATCACCTATTTTTTCTCTCTGTCATGGATGATGGTTAAAATGGTGAAATGGGTGACTGACCTCATCATGAGAACTGAGTGACAGGGTGAGCGAAGAAAACACATGCGAGGAAAGAAGTCGAGACGAAGAGATGATGCTCCAGAAAAGCAACACTACATTCCAGAATCAATGTGAGCAGAAACAAAATGAGAGAGCATGGAATGTAAAGGACAGCAATCATGCAGACAAACGGATGTGATTGTGATAGATGATATTTAGTTTGGTTTAGTTCAATATTCATTTAATTTGTGACAGTGTTACCTGGAATTTACATTGAATTGCATTTACACTCAATTCAAATTATTGTGAATTTGAATTTATAAACTGGATGGAGATGGAATTGAATGCACTTCACAATGTTTTTTTAATGAAAATGTTATATTAAATAAGTCATCAGGTGTTTGTTTAATTCATTATTGAGTTACCTGGAATTTAAACTGAATTGCATTTGCACTCAATTCAAATTCGATTTAAATCAATGTGAATTGAAATTTATTGACAGGGTGGAAATGGAACTGAATGTGCTTCACAATATTTTAATGAGAATGTTATATTAAAAAGGAAAGTAATAAGGTGTTTGTTTAATTTGATATAGCATTATCTGGAATTTAAACTGAACTGCATTCAAAATGCAAAACTGCATGAAATCAAATCAATGTGAATTTAAATTCATTGACAGGACAAAGATGGAATTGAATGCACTTCACAATGTTTTTATGAGAATGTTATATTTAAAAAAAGTCATCAGGTGTTTGTTTAATTTGTTCTAGTTTTATCTGGAATTTAAACTTAATTGCATTTACACTCAATTCAAATCAATGTCAATTTGTATCCACTGACTAGACGAAGATAAAACTGAATGCTCTTCACAATGTTTTTAATGAGAATGTTATATTACACAGTTAAGTCATCAGGTGCTCATTTAATTTGTTATAGTTTTATCTGGAAGTTAAACTGAATTGCATTTACACTCAATTCAAATCAATGTGAATTTGTATTCATTGACTGGACAAAGATGGAACTGAAAGCACTTCACAATGATTTTTTTTAATGAGAATGTTATATTAAACAGTTAAATTACCAGGTGTTCATTTAATTTGTTATAGTTTTATCTGGAATTTAAATTGAATTGCATTCACACTCAATTCAAATCAGTGTGAATTCGAATTTACTGACAGGACGGAAATGGAATTAAATGCACTTCACAATGTTTTTATGAGAATGTTAAACAGGTAAGTCATCCGGTGTTCATTTTATTTGTTATCATGCTACCTGAAATTTAAATTGAACACTTAATTCAATTCAAATCAATGTGAATTTTAATTCCCTGACAGGACGGAGATGGAAATTAATGCACTTCGCGTTTATGAAATGTCATTTTAAACAGGTAAGTCATTGTGAGCCAATTTCCTGGGACTTATTTTAAAAAGCTTGTGTTCTGCACACTAGATAGAAGCCATTTATGTGAACATAGTGCCCATGATAGGCCATCTGTGATGCTGACCTTGATTGGGCTGTTAGTTTAATGAGTTGTTTGTGAACAGTATCACAGGCTAATTACATCTGACTTATTTATATCAGATCGTAAATTAGTAATGTGCAACAAAGAAATGATAGCAACCCAGCACAGGGCTCCAACACTTACATTAATACAGACAAACAGCTTTGGGAACAGTCAAATAGGACGTTACAATCAATGCGCTTTTGTGAACGCACAAAGATATTTACACCAACAGATCTTTTAAATTGAATTTGTTTATCTTCAGGAGCCCTGGGCCATGTTGGTGGCACTGGAAGATGTGGAATACTACTTTTATCGCTCTCCATCCTCAGCTGGTGCAATGTCAACTTAAGGCAGTGTGGTGGGATTCTTCTAATGCTGTCAAACACTTTCCCGCCATTTCTTTTTGAGCATAAGGCAACTAACGCACATTTATATACTCCGTATTTCATAACCTTTGGTTCCAAACGGCGGTGTAAAAGATGGGAAACGTTAGCATTAAGGCAGAACAGTCAAGCTAAGGTGGCTAGCACAGCCTTTAGCATCCTGTATCTGGTTCTACACTTAAAAAACTAAAGGACTGATTATATGTAGGGAACTACAGAATCTTAAAGCAAATCGGCAAGCAGCTAGGAAAGAGTAACTGGTTGTCACGATGACACAAGTCAATGGTTTTACAAACTTTGGAACATGAGTGGATTCCCACCTTTTTGAAAGTTAAAGGGTGAAGCATAATGACAGTCCAGTTACAATTTGTCTTCTCGTAGTTGTTCTAACAAAGGTCTACTTTCACACGCACACACGCGTGCACATACACACCTACACACCTACAGTAGTTCGCTCTAGTACAGTGCAGCAACAGAAATGGCCAAGTTTTGCCACTTACAATGCAATCGGACAAAGACAATCGCAGCCTATGGAGTGTTCCTCGACAACAGGTTTGCACAAAGGCAACACCAGTTTGTTCTATAAAAAAGTAGGACAAGAAAAGAGAAGGAGCACAGGACAAAAAAAAGAAGGAAGGGGAGATGACAGAGAACAGAGAAAAGAAGAAAAAAACAGGACGGTCAGTTTTGAGAGCATCCAAGGCCATTTTAACTGTCATCCACATGAATATTTAGTGGTAGGGGTTGTGTTTAAGATGGAAAGGTTTGTGCTACTACTCCCCAGTGTAGATTTCAAGTAATTTTTCACATGAAGGATTACAAGGGTAGGTGAGCGAACACGTAAACCCACAGTGTAAAGGGAGCACGCTCTCACGTTTAAACGTACACACAAAGAAAACAAGGTAAATAGGTCCCAAGGCCGCTTAGCGCAGTACGCCACACTCGCAGATGGCGCAGCCAATTCAGTTTGGCCTTCCTCCAGCTTCTAAATTAACACACAGCATTGCGAGCCCATTAGCGTATACCGCAAGAACACATTTCAGTGCTTTTGTTTCAGATAAAGGGTAACAAGCCAAGATTGGTCTCCAAATAATGTCCCAATCTTGACTCTGGAATAATCGAGGGCCGAATTGAATTAGATAAGTAGACTATTTTCTTTTACAGAGACGGTCATACGGACGTCTCGGGGCCCGGTGCGCTGTAGGCATAAGCTGCCCCAGAGAATCTTGGGTTTTCTCCTATTCGGAGAAAAGAACTGAAGGTGCAGTAGTCAGGCCTGCCCCCCCAGTAGGTACACATCAGTTTTTTGGGAGGGGAGGAGTCAGACCTGTGGTGGGTGTGGTTCTGGTTTTCGCTGCCATGTCTGTCGTGTTTCCGCGTAGGAGGAGCATGGAGGGAGGACAGAGGGGTGAACTCGGACAGGTGGCCCTTGTACAACTTATCGGCATTCTGGAGTAGAACGAGGGAACAGAGAGAAAGAGAGTGGATTAGCAGAATGCACTGTATATAAGCATGAAAATGCAGGCACTGGTCACGTCACAAGCTCAAACAACACAAATCCAAAGCCCCAGCAAAAAGCAATGCAAAAAAAGAACAAAATATTACATAGAAAATCACATATCCAATGTTTACCACATGCACAAGCCCAGTCCCAGAAGTGCTAAACTGATCGATTGAACTGCTGAGAGAAATTGAGTGAGAAATTAGATTTGTTTTCTTCATTTGGAGGGTAAAAGGTTAAGAAAAAAAAGCTATATTCTTAAAATAAAAGTTTTGGGTCTGTAAAATTTTTGATGTTTTTGAAAGAAGTCTCTTATGCTCTGCAAGGTACACATTTATTTGACAGAAATACAGTAAAAACAGTAATATCGTAATAATGGTATTTTTACAATGTTCTCTATTTTATTATATTCAAAACCATAATTTATTCCTGTGATGGCAAAGCTGAACTTTCAGCAGCCATTCCTCCAGTCCTAACAGTGAATAAATTATTGTAAAAAAACTGTAATCAAATGTTTGTTAGTTTTTTTGCAAAACAAAAAAGAAAACCCTAAACTGTTCTGAAAACCTTAGATTTTTTAGATTTTTTAAAAGCAAAATATAACTTTTTGTTTTTGTTGTGAAACATCATCCACCTAAACAAAAAAACAAACACACACACAAAAAGCTATATTCTTTATAATAAAAGTTTTGGGTCATTAAGATTTTAATGTTTATGAGAGAATACAATTTCTTGTTTTTGTCTTCTGAGTTTGTAGTGAAACATTATCAGGACAAGTTCTTCAAATTTAGTGAGATCTACCGATCATAAGCAAGTTCTAGGAATGGGCAATTAGAAATATATGATAACATTTTCACTGATTTAGACACAAAATAAATAAAAGATTCAAGAAAGTAAAAATACCCATGCATGTCAGAGTGTTAGATGCTAAACTGTATGTCAAGCCTGCTGTGTGTATTTGTGTATTGTGTGTCAGAGGAACCCAGAGTCACCATGTCCTGTTAGCTGCATATACTGCACACCACAACCCAATACCTTCATTCTGAAGCTTTAAAACCAAACCAAACCAGTCTGTAGGCTTCACACCAAACAACAGACCCACACAGGTGCACCAAAGGCATTTAAATCCAGTTTGCTTTGATTGGAAAGAGCCAATTAGCCGGATTCTGGAATTCTCAGATTGACGTCATCTGAGAACTCCAGGGCTCCACTTGCGTTGAGTGTGGATTAGTTCTTTCTGGCTTTAGTCTTCAACTTCACATTCTCTTTACCATAGAGCCGCTAGGCCTCAGTGGTGTTCTGAACGCCATCTAGCAGTGAATCATGAATGTTTGTCTCAACCCTGTCAAAGATCCTGTCAGCCCTCATTCTCTGTGAAACATCACACACACAAACAGACTCAAATGTGACATAACAGACAATACGTGTCTTGACTTTGAAGTCTCTTGCTGAAAGTGAAAGTATGGCAGTAGGAAATGCATTAAACAACTTCATACATTTATACGCAACATAAAATACACATGTACATTCATAAACATGCACACTTCATGCATGCAAACGTGTAGAGTGACATAGGCTTAAAACATAAAGAGAGACACCACAGGGTTCTGCAACACATGTTATTGGGTAACTTGTGAGCCTCATTAACGTTCAGTAGGTGTGACAATCTCATGACCCTGTTGTGTCACCGCTCACTGATACACACACACACGCACATGCAGAGAGAGTGTGTAGGTTCACCTCCGGCTCAGTTCAGAAACTGACACTGCTGGAAGTCTGGGAGAGCATAAAGATGGTGGACTGCTCAGCAGTGAGACACTGCCGCTTTGTCTGCCGTTACCACAGGTCAAGGGTTAAACACACAGGGGAAGGGGAAGGTCAAGCATCAGAGAGGAAGAGCATTAGGAGAGAAAAGAGAGATGGAAGAGGAATAAAAAGAAAGGGTTTAGAGAGGTTAACAACCTGTCTAATCCTCAGAGATTTCAAAACATTCATAGTTTCTGGAAGTGCAAGTGTTAGTTTTTGCATATTTAAAGTTCCTTTCTTGTAGAATTATAAATAAAAGTTTACAACACGGTACTAAATTATCCTATTTTGTTATTGTGAACTAAAATGTAAACTGTTAAAAAATATGTTTTGCTAACTAAAATAAAGCTTTTGATTAAAAACTTGCCCAAAAATGTCATTAAAAAATGTTTTAAGTTGAAGTACTAAAATGACAAAAACTCAAATTCATTAGGTATCATAAACTAACAATGAGGTGTTTTTATTGTATTTATTAATCGAGTTTAAAAATAATTTACAAACTAACAGTATTTTATTAATTACTCATCATTCACAATACATTAATGTTAATTTAAACAACTTAATTTTTTTTTTATATACTAGGGCTGCCCTCTAATAGTTAAATAATCGTTAGTTGTCGAGAAGAGGCATGGTTGTATAGTGACAAAAAAAAAAAAAGGTCTATTAGTACATCAGGCAGGACATCCAAACGCTCACCTATCATTCATCAACTTCAAATATGGCTTTTCATCTGAAAGATGTCTGTAGTAGCAACTTTAAATGGCAGTTCAATCTAATGTGCGCTATTCAAGTGTCTGTGCGGAGAGTGGAAGCTGAACAGCTTGCTAACTGCATGAGGCGCCGATGCGGTCACTTGCTCTTAAAATACTCTGTCAGTTTTGGTCATACAGATACAACTAATACATCTTTTGAATCTGTAAAGACTCAACATTTATTTGTGTGCACTCAGAATAACAACAAAACGTTGTGATTTTGTAAAATAATGGAAGCAAACAGGATGCGCTTTCTGCCTGCCGGCTCTGAGAACTTAAGCACGAAACTTCGAAACTCCATGTATACTTGCCTTACAGACATGAAAAATATATCTATAGAGAGCGAAATGTCTACTAACTCATATGAAACATGCATACAGGTGCATTTCTACTGCGGAGATGATGAGTCTTATTCATCTCTTAAGCCGAATCTTTTTGCATGCGCTTGAGTGCTTATTAGGCTATGTGGGCAATTAAAGGTTCATTATTATGATTTATATGGTTTATTTATAAATGTGCGACTAATAGTTGACTGATGCCTAAAATAAACGGCTACTAGTTGACCAGAAAAAAATCTTTAGTCGAGAGCAGCCCTAAAATATACTGTATATGGACTGGTATAAGACTGGTAAATGCTATAAATTGTTCACACACTGAAATTACATTTAATTTCATAACATTAGCGTTCTAGAGTTTAATAGGGAAGATGAATGAAAGGAAAAGCATCACACGGGTTAAACCAGTGGTAAGGCAGTTTACACACACGCACACATTAAATTTCCTTTTGAAATTTTTCTTAACATAGTATGCTAACATACTATGTGTGCACACATTGTACAATACACTATTCATTGTCTGACAAAGAGTCTATGGGTCAAATAAAAGCATTGAATGGCTCAAGGAGTCATCCAACGTAAGGAAAATCTACAAATGAAAAGAATTGTGAACTGCATCCAGAATCCACTTACATCAATCACACTGGGAACCAGTCCGACGCAAGTGTAAATCTGAAGACCAGTTAGTAGCAATGATCACAAACTGTAACACTATATTGAGCTGATTTAGATCAACAATTATTTGGTTAAAAATTACACAAATGCTTCTGTAAAATAAATGTATTCCTGAAGAAATAAGTAATCGTTTTAAGCAAAATAACATTTTTGGCTAATTTTGAAGTTGATTTTTTAGAAAACAAAATATCATGAAAGCAGGTTATGAAAGTTAGGATATATCCCTCTATCCCTCACAGCTTTGTTTTCATTTGCATCAAAAGAAACATGGCATCTACCCAAACTAATAATCATTGTATATAATATTGTTTATTTTAAATAAATGTGTATTACTGCAATGAAATATAGACATTACGGCTGTCAAGATTCTTCTAATCAATTTGAGATTAAAAAAAAAAAGCCTAAATGTCGAGTAACCGGTAAAATACTGTAAGTGGCAAATTCAATGGACAAGAATCCATGAAACGCATTATTAAACTGTTTTGCATGATATTATAAACCTATTTAAAAAGCACAAGCATTATGCTATTGTGAATTAAAACGGCACTATTCAATTTAATATACATGCGATTTAATTATTTACGTGTGTAGGTTACATACGTGCGTCACAGAGCGGCTCGTTCACAGTAAATGCTGCTCCACACAAACTGTTATCATTTACATGTATGGAGCGTCTCAATCTCAATTTCTGCATTTTGATGTGCGTTTGTGTTTCTTATAACATTCATCAGGGAATGCCATTTCATCAGATTTGTAAGGTAAATCACTGATTTACAAACCTACACAAACACAGGAAAATACATCAGTATCTTTTTCAATAAGCTAACTGTTAATTGCGAATTCAAAATAAAAGCTAAAACCCCCGCTCTGAGCTTACACGTTTTGATGTCCACATATTCAAGAAATTATAGTGGCTGCAGCATTTCCGTCTAAAAAATGGCCAAATATTAAAGATTAAGTGGACATTTGAATTAAATGAAGTTAAATGAAACCATCGTCAGGCCATTGGCGCCCTCTGCAGTCATTTGTTATAATGCGTAATGTACATTAGCTCTGTTGTTTATAATACATTATGTATTTTAACAGTTTTGCTTAATAAAACCATATGATTACTTGCTTTTGATACTTTAGTTTAACTAATTATTATTGTCTCCTAAGTCATTTTAAAGGCTACTGTAATTACTCAATTAACTGTTGGAATAATCGACTGATTACTCGATTACCAAAATAATCGTTAGTGACAGCTCTAATAGAGACATTTACATACACGTGAGCCAATCGTATTCTTGCGTCTCTATGCACATGTAATAGTGAGAGTTGTGCTGTCGTACCTGTATTCTCTCTGTGGTGGTAGGCCATAGAGCTCGACACAACACTTTCTTCACCACATCAGGCAGCAGACTGACTATAATCAGAAGAATTATACTGAGCCATGCAGGACCGCTGGACAACATCTGCATGAACACATAGTACATCCTCTGATAGTTCAGGAAAGGCCTATAATGAACAGAAAGACACCAGAACAATCATGTTAGATTCAAATGTATTTGATTCAGTCATATTAAGTGTATAATGGGGCAGACCGTACCAAATGATGCCTCCCCACAGGAGGGAGAAGATGACATAGAAAAGCAGTGACCCCCATATGACAAAGTGGTTGATCCACGTCCAGTAATGTGTGTCCAGGGCAAGCTAAAGCATGTAGACACAGTGAGAAACTGGAAAGATACAGCTGGTGAAGCTGACACCAGCTGGCAACATAACACATGTGTCAGATGCATTACCTTTAGCGTGACTGTGAACACCAGGACAGTGAATACAAGTGTCCCGAAGGTCCAGTTTCCAAACATCTGGAACAGAGAAATATTGAAAAAGGCAAAAAGAGATTGACACTAATGCATAAATAGCCACTCGAATGTGTGTTAGTGCACAGCTCACTCTCTCATCACATTGCAGTTACGCAGGTTAAAAGCTTATGTGCCTTTAATTACAATTCAGTAACACTTGGTAGAAAAAGATTTGTTTGAATTACCCGGTTACGATATATATTTTTAACAAAAGAAATTCTTTTAACTTGTTTTTTCATGATATGGACAATACAAAGAAATATTATGCAAGAAATATTCTATATAAGATCAGCTATTTAGATACTATACAATTAGATACTATAAAAATATAAGATGCTGTGAAAAAAAAGATGCATAATAGGTAAAGGCGTTAACCTGAATCATTAAAAACAAGTAACATTTACAATTTTCAGATTTCATTATTTTAGGAAGAAATTTATATTATATATTATTTGTATATATAATATATTCTGAGCAGAAAAACGTTAGGCCTTGTACAATTTAGTAATAAAAGAAGCTAATAAATTATTAATATAAGTAATTATAATTATATATACACTACCAGTCAAAGTTTTTGAACAGTAAGATTTTTGATGTTTCTTAAAGAAGCCTGCATTTATTTACAGCAAAATTGAAATATTTATACTATTTAAAATAACTGTTCTCTATTTGAATATATTTAAAAATGTAATTTATTCCTATGATTTAAAAGCTGAATTTTTAGCATCATTACTCCAGTGACACGATCCTTCAGAAATCATTCTAATATTCTGATTTGCTGCTCAGAAACAAATATTTTTATTATTGTTATGTTGAAAACATGAGTAGAATTTTTCAGGTTTCTTTGATGAATAGAAAGTTCAGAAGAACAGCATTTATCTGAAATAGAAATCTTTTGTAACATTATGAATGTCTTTATCATCACGTTTGATAATTTTAAAACATCCTTGCTAAATAAAATTGTTCATTTTTATCATTTGGATCAAATACATGCAGGCTTGGTGAGCAGAAAAAACATAAAAAATATTTTGACTGGTAGTGTATTAAAAATATAAATACTGTTATCATATATTTATATATATATTATATTTACATAATTATTTATAGAATTTTATACTAATGGTTGATTACCAATTTTAATTTTGACATATGATAGTGGCTTTCTATTTGTATCAGTTGCACTGAACAAAACTTGTCCATTACTGCAGCAATTAAAGACATATAAAATATAAATATAAATATAAATATAAATATAAATATAAATATAAATATAAACATAGGACACTCATCAAATGTTCCTTAAAAAAATCTCATGAATCTATTGCATGTGAATAATTTCCAAAAAATAGTAGCATTATATTATAATATTAATGGTGCTACAAATGAAAGCACTTTTGTGTCATCCTGCTTTGTTTTACAGAGATTATTAATGATGTCTGGAGTTCGGTGATGTCACATGCATTTTATATTTTGTCCATAAAAGCCTCATAAATAAATAGTGAGCTTTGATAGTCTCCTAAAATGTTATAATGGATTCCGTTTTGCAGTTTGGGTTCAATAAACTTTGGGTGCTGTGAGCTTCTCTGTGTGATTGCATTTGTATCTTTTGGGAGGATTTGTTCCCCTCATTGTTTACAGTCTTGGCAAATGGCTGAATTTAGACACAATGGATTCTCTTCTAGAACTTTCCCCTGTCTGCGGACCGGCCATGCTGTTGATGACACTATGCAAAACAACATCAACACTATAAAGAGAGCTCTTTATATAAAATCACTGCATGTTTACCTTTAAAAAGACCGAATCACAATCAAAGTCAACAAGCCACAGCAAAACACGAGCAGGTCAACAACTGTATGTTTAGTGAACAATATAATGTTGATGAGTTACTAGTTTGAAAAACAAGGACACACAATAAATGTCAACAAGTTTGAGGAAAATGCATTAACTTACCTTAAGGAGCAATTGAAATGAAATTTAGTGTTACAAAACCATGCCAAGGGCAAATGATATTTACAGAAGATGCAAGATTTTTCAAATCAGTTAAAATGACATTCTAAAGTGCACAGTTTTGCAATTTTATGTTTAATCAGATTTAATGAATCTGGTAATGTTAGAGTTTCTGCAACTTTCCACAAACAGGGAAAAACAGCGCATGAAGTTCTTTTATTTATTTCTTCCTATGTTCTGTTCATTTTACATAAGGTTGGCAATTTTTACAACCCTGTAACCAACAAGTGAAACTATGCTTTCACTAGTTTTCTAGTAATAAATAAATATTAAAAGTGAACAGAAAAAATGTATGATAATAATAATAATAATAATAATAATAATAATAATAATTTACATGAAATAATTAAATAGAAAAAAATATTTTTCTTAGACTTTTTTCTAACTTACAATGAAGACCATTTTTACAACCCTTTCACCAAAAGTGATGTTTAAAACTATTATTTTGCTAGCTTTCTAGTAATAAATAAATATCAAAAGTGAACAGTCAAAATGTATAATAATTTATATGAAATAATTACAAAAAAATCTTTA
This sequence comes from Cirrhinus molitorella, assembly GCA_033026305.1. NCBI lineage: Eukaryota > Metazoa > Chordata > Actinopteri > Cypriniformes > Cyprinidae > Cirrhinus > Cirrhinus molitorella. The sequence goes on from CM065120.1 coordinate 33,422,557, forward strand.
GACTTTTTTTTTTACTTACAATGAAGACATTTATAAATGTTATATGTTGCCATTTTTACAACCCTGTAACCAAAAAGTGATGTTTAAAACTATTATTTTGCTAATTTTCTAGCAATAACTAAATATTAAAAGTGAACAGACAAAATGTATAATATTAATAATAACAACAACAGATATTAAATAATTATATATATATATTAGGGCTGTCAAACGATTAAACGCGATTAATCGCATCCAAAAAAAAAAAGTTTATGTTTGCATACTATATGTGTGTTTATTTTGTATATTTATTATGTACATAAAATACATACACATACATGTATATATTAAAACAAAATATTTATATGTGTATATATATATATATTTATACCTATACAATTTAGATTATAAATATATATATATATATATTTATATTTATAATAATAATTCAATATTAATAATAATTATTAAATATAAAAATACTTGTTTATTTTTCTAGACTTTTTTCTAATATATGTTTTTCTAATAGTATATATATATAACATTTAATAATGTCTTCATTGTAAATGTATAAATACATACACGCAGTGTACAATACAATCAATGTACCTAACAATGAATAACATTACTCCATATGTAGTATAATTATATTATTAATATAGTTAATCAATACACAAAACATCTTTCAGTTTCAGTTTTCAGTTTCTACTATCTGCTTAATTTATAGCAATAAATAAACAAGTAAATAAATATTAAAACAATAATAGAACAAATAACAATAATAATGATCATATAATAATTATTTATATTAAATATATATATAAAAAAACATTAGTTTCTCCTTTTTTCATACAAATACTTACAATAAACACATTAAATGCTAAACTTATAAAATGTTATCTTATATAGTTTTCCCAAAATAAAGAAATTAAATAAAATACACTAATGTATACCCTATTTGTGGAAAAAGCCTTCAGGATCCCTTCTAATTAAAAGTTTCTGAATAGATTCTCTTCCATTCAACATGTACCAATCAAAGAGAAATCCACATGTCCTCGTTCATTCATTTGCCCTTGCGGTGAGTCATGAGAGGATGGATGTGTATCCTACGGGCCGATGAGGATGAGTATGACAACACCCCTCCAACGCGGGGGTTTGCAAAAAACACAATCGCAACGTGACACACGGGACGGACACAAACTTCTACTCGATCACAAGATGAAAGACAGAGGAAGATGAACGGGGGGCTTGCTACTCCTACAGTGGCTGGTCCTCGGTGTACAGGGGACACTGGGATGTCGTACGGTACTGTTTGAGAGCTACGATGGCAGTGAACGGTTAGTGTTAGTAGACACTATGTGAGTGGGAGTGGCTTTAGGGTGAGGGGAGGGGCTGAGGGGGGTAACAGTAAAACTAAAACTAAAAATAGGATGAGAAACAGATAGGGACAGGCTTACCATCTGTGTGTTGGTGGCCATTAGCTGAGGAAAGGAAGAGAAGCAGAAAAGAAAAGAAAGGCAAAAAGGGGGGTAGGTAAAAGGAGGAAAAGAGAGAGGGAGAGATAGAGAGAAAGAGAAGAAAACGAAAGAAAAGAAGGAGAGGGAAGGGAAAGGGAGCAAGAAAGTAAAGAAAAAATTAGGATGTTATAACTTAAAGTAAATCAAACAGGTAAAAAAAAGCAATCCAAAAAGGTTACTATGATTTAACTTAATGGCACAGAGAAAGATGTCTGGTCTGACTGATTAACCAGCATGCTTTGTGTCGCATAAATGAATGGAGAAGCACCTGTAATGACTTCAAACATACGCAAAGGAGGACAGACAAAAGTCTGCAAGCTGGATCAAGACCTCAGTTAAACCACAAATATGTATATTACAAGCACTGAAACCACTTGAACCACAAAACAACTCACTCAACAAGCATCGGCCAACCATTCAAACTGTATGCGACTGCTTTACTTGACTGAGAAAAAAGAACAAACTAAAGAAGATACAGACGGCTGGTTACGTTGATTAAAATAAAACACAAACAGAAAAACTTGAAAACGAAAGCATGGTTTAGACAGTGACTGCATTACCTGTCCGTTGCTGGTGAAGGTTGTGTTGTCGAAAAGAAAGAAAGCACCAAAGAAGAAGACTACGGCATCAAAAACACCCAGAAATGTCCAGTAGATGAAGGTGGGCCATCTCAGGAGGGAATTCTTGGCAATATCTCTGTAAGAATAAAGATATTAAAAATAATATGTTTACATAACCATACTATACTGTAAACTTTTACAGACCTTTAACAGTGTACATCAACTTTTTACATCAACAAATTTTGCTGATTTTGTACGTTGTTAATAGAAATAAAGCTGCAATAAAATAAATAAAAATATACCAAGATACTAAATTAAAAGATTTTAACAACTTCCAGATTAAATAATTTCAAAAAAATTTTTTTTTGTACTGTATTTCTGCAATAGTCTTGTTTAAATAAGACATTTATACTAAATAAAGTGCAACTGATACTAAAATGAAGGGCAGTCAAATAGTTAATTATAAAATCTTATGGTTATTTGTGATCGCTCTATGAAACATCAGTTTTACGGGTTGGCCGATTAATTTTATTTAAGCATTTTTATGGTTATCAGTATACTATCGGTCATTTTCAAAACAGATTTGCCAATAAAATTATTTAAAAATATTTAAAGAAATTTTTTGTCAGAGCCCTTGTTATTCTTAATTTTGACATTAATTTTCATTTTTACACCAGACATATATATATATATATATATATATATTTATTTATATATATATATATATATATATATCGGCTCAAAATATTGGTTATCGGTCAACTTGATCTGTATTAATCGGTATCAGCATTGGCCCTGAAAACACATAACGTCTGAGCCCTTATCAGTTTCGTCTCAAAAAGACACTTGAAACTGGATGTATCATTGGGGTCAAAAAAAGTTAAGCATCACTTCTACTTCTTGTGTCCATGTTTTCTTTAAAACGAAATATAAAATCAGCACTTTTTCTAGTGAGAATGTCCTTGATAGCTACAAGTGCCACACTGCGTGTCAGTAATGAATACTGTATATATTGAACAAGCAATGCAGAAGAATAAGAGAGGGAAAAAATGCAGTGTCAGGACATTTGGTGATAAAATGTAGAGCGGTTCTAACAGTATTTCTGCCCAGTGTAGTGTGTAAATTGAGTTTGGTGCAAGGGTCTGTGCAGATGCGTTAGGCAAAGGCTGATGGAACTGTCCAATTATAGCAGACTTGTATTTGGAAGCAGTGTGTTCATGTGATTAAGTGAGAAAAACCTGGAGGCTCACAATCAGGAAAAACATTTTATTAAAGGGGGAAATATAGAGAGCAAGATCTACTCTGTATCAGCTACATCAGGCGGTTCATTAGATACAAAAATGATGCAAGGAAAATGAAAGTTTTGAAAAAGACAGATTATTTTAATTTGAATTTTAAATTGAATCAGCATATTAAATAGCCCCTGAATGGACTAGTGCTGATTTGCATTAGCTGATTATGTGTATGCTTTAATTCCTTGCAAACTATTTAGCTTTGTGCATGAAATATTGCTGCTGCAAAGTTTGCTAATATCTGTATGTGTATAATCAACTGTTATGATGTTATGAAAGTGTTTGGTTCAATGTATATTCATAATGAATCCTTAAGTTTGAAATCCTTTACAAAGAAAAATTGGACAACAAAATTACAACAAATCTCATAAATTACACTTGAAATATTGTTAAAATTGTAATTGTTATTGATTTACCTCGCAAATAAATAAAATATAATAATAAAATCGTATTATTATATTTTATTATATATTATTATAATCGTAATATAATAATAAAAAATATATTTAGGAAGATGTAAGCAAAATACATCAAAATATGTCAATAAAACCATTCTTATTAAATAATATATTACTGTGTTTTGGTAGTGACAAATTTGGGGAGAGGATTATGAGAATTATCATTATGAAAATTAATTGCACAATTTCTAGAAAAAATGTAATATCGTGAAATATTATTACGATGTAAATCAATGTTTTTCTATATTAATATACATTAAAATGTAATTTATCATTACTCCAGTCTTGAGTGTCACATGATCCATCAAAGATCACTCTAATATGCTGATTTATTATCAGTGCTGGAAACAGTTGTGCTTTCCTAATACTTTTTTCAGGATTTTTTGATCAATAAAAGGTTAATAAAGAACAGCATTTATTTTAAATAGAAAGGTTTTCTAACAATATACACTACTGTTCAAGTTTGGGGTCAGTACAGTTTTTATTCTTTCTTTTTTCGAAAGAAATGAATACTTTTATTCACCAGGGATAAGTTAAATTAATAAAAAGCGATAGTATAGATTTACATTGTTAGAAAAGATTTATATTTTGAATAAATGCTCTTCTTTTAAATTTGTTATTCATAAAAGAATCCGGAATCACAGGTTGCAAAAAAATATTTGGCAGCACAACTGTTTCCAGCATTGATAATTCCAATAATAAATCAGCATAATTCTGAAGGATCACGTGACACTTAAGAGTGGAGTAACAGCTGATGAAAATTCAGCTTTGCATCACAGGAATAAATTATATTGTAAAGTATATTAAAATAAAATACATTATTTTATATTGTAATAACATTTTGGAATATTACTGTTTTTTCTGTATTTATAATCAAATAAATGCAGATGAGCATAAGAGACTTCTTTAAAAAAAAAATAGACAGTGTGTCCAAACTTTTGACTGGTAGTGTATATAAAATACATTAAAAAATGTGATATATTTGACATAAATACATGTTTTCTGACATGTGCAAAAATATATTTCTAAAAAAGAAATCCCCTAAACACATAACTATTTCAAAAGTGCTACTATGAAGTTTGTCTCAGGGGCAAGAAATCTCAGGATTAGAAATAATGAGTGTTTTAAATCTCAGCAAACAGTCATGCAAAAAGGAGGCCAAGGTGAGTATAAATAGCCAGTGTGTAGACAGGGATTTATCAGTAGGTCTCACAGAGGGGCCCACAAATAGAATAGTGAACAGATAAACGTGCCGCTCCAAAAAAACTCCCCTATACACGTGATGACATGCATCACACGTCACGTATCAGCCATATATTAGATAATAACCTAAACTCAAACATTAATTTTTGGATTTGGATTGTTCTCATTGTTTAAGCCTATGCTTTAAGCTTAAAGCATAATTATTACATCAGATTGAAACCAAAAGAGTATGTAAGGGAGTTGTTGGTGCAAACCAATCATTCCCCACCTGTAGAGAGTAGGGTCCCGTTTGAGGATGTCCATGTTGATGTGCTGCTCCATCAGACTGTAGAGGAGGATGGGTAACGAGGTGAAGCTGATATTGTACAGGGTCAGATATGCTGTGTCATACAGTGGCTGCAGAAAAAGACAAAAACATTTAAACCAGTAAATCCACCGTTAAGTTCAGAAGATAAATTATTTTTTCTTTGAACGACATGCGCTTTCATGTTCAAGGTGTCAATTTCAACATCTATTTCAAATGTAGTTTGATAGTGACAGACCTTTGAGGCATTTTGAGATATGCATTTACCTGCTGAGAGAAGCCACAGAAGAACTGATAGAGAAACTGAGGGAAAATGAAGCACACATTCTGTGGAGAGAAAACAGACCCTCAGTACTTCATGTACTAAACCCTTTAGGGGTTTGTGTGTGTGTGAGAATTGTGTTTGCTATAAATAGCACTGCATTAGAGTTGCATTTTCAACAGGATTGTTTTGTGGTTTAGTCAGAACTCCTGGGAAAAAGTAGCATCCACACATATTAAGCAACTTTTTTTCTGTGTTTACAACCGCAGGCAATGTTGTTTGTGTTGTGTCAGCTAGCAATCAGCTATTTTGCTTGAGATTATCTTTTTTATTTTGTGTGACTACACATTTTGTATGTTTGAGTTTACCTTATAGAAGAAGTACTGGACCAGCTCAGCGATTCTGATGTAGTAGTAGTGTCCGTGAACCAGCAGCATCTTTTTCAGATGTTTGAACTTGGTAATTGCATAGTCGCTGTTACGGGCCGCCTGACGCCCCTCTTTACCCATGATCCCTAGAGGAAGAAAAACCAGTGAATATACATGTACGATATCGCTGACACAGGAAGTAAGTCTATTAGAGACTTTTAACTTCTAAAATGGTTTGTTTTAGTATGCAAGTATGAAGTCACCTATGCCCACGTGAGCTTCCAGAATCATGCTGACATCATTGGCTCCGTCCCCGATGGCCAGTGTGATGGGGTGTTCTTTTGATGCTTTTATCAGCTTAACAATCTGAAAGAACAGTTATATTTCCACAGGTCAAATCAGAACAACTGAGAGATTAAATTATTAATCAGGGTTTTTGGCTGTTTCTGTGACTGAGGTGATGGGATAATATCCTATCTATCCTTTCTCGTATGAAGTGACTAAAATATGGTATTGCATGGGATTTTACTGTTCGTTCCAGATCAATAATTGTCTTGTAATGCTTTCAGTTCTCTCACTTCTTGACTTTACAGTCTCTGGCTTTCCCAGCAGCCCCAGAGAGTGACTGACAGGTTTAGCGTGCAGTAAATGAGAAAGAGAAAGAGACCAGAGTCTCTTTTGATTGCGCCGTGTAACTCACAGACTGAGAGATTACAATAAGGGAACGAGGACAAGCTTTCTTTGGCAGGTGGCTTTGTTTGTGTGAGCCAGGTTTTATCATCATTGTGGGGACCAAATGTCCCCAAAAGGACAAGACCTTAAATCATCCTTAGTCAATGGAACCCACAAGGAAAATGGGTAGTTTATCCAAAAATGAATTTTCTGTCATTAATTGTTTACCTTCATGTCGTTCCAAACCCGCAAGACCATGGTTCATCTTCGGAACACAAATTAAGATATTTTTGATAAAATCCAAGAGCTTTCTGACCCTGCATAGACAGCAACACAACTACCACATTTAAGGCCTAGAAAGGTTGTAAGGACATCAATAAAATAGTCATTGCGCCACTGTGACATCAGTGGTTCAACCGTAACGTTATGAAGCTACAAGAATACTTTTTGTGTGCAAAGAAAACAAAAATAATGACTTCATTCAACAATTTCTTCTCTTTCGTGTCAGTCTTCACCACATGTTCACAAGAGTACCTCGATGCACGTGTGTGATGCTGCTAACATAGGAAGAAATAAAGTCTTTATTTTTGTCACACAGACATTTACATAGATGTTCTTACTACCTTTTTGGGCCTTGAGTGTGTCAGTTGCATTGCTGTCTATGCAGGGTAAGAAAGCTCTTGGATTACATCAAAAATATCTTAATTTGTGCTCTAAAGATAAAGGTTTTACAGATTTGGAATGACATGAGGGTGAGTAATTCATGACAGAATTTTCATTTTGGGTGAACTAGACCTTTAATACACATGCTAAATAATGCTTTAATGAAACTGTAAAATATTCAAAGAAAATAGTTTATTAGTACTGAGTTCCAGCTCCAGCTAGTTCCAGTTTTTTCAGTAGTACTGTATATACACTGCCTAATGCTTTTTAAAGAAGTTTCTTCTGCTCACCAAACCTGCATTTATTTCATTACAGCAAAGTGCAGCAAAAATGTAGAAATATTTTTACTATTTCAAATAACTGTTTTCTGTTTGAATATATTTTAAAATGTAATTTGTTCCTGATTTCAAAGCTGAATTTTTAGCATCATTACTCCAGTCACATGATCCTTCAGAAATCTTTCTAATATTCTCATTTGCTGCTCAAATTGTATTAAAATATTATTTTATTATGTTGAAAACAGCCGAGTAGATTTTTCAGGTTTCTTTGATGAATAGAAAGTTCAGAATAACAGCATTTATTTTATCATCACTTTATCATACAAATTTAAAGCATCTTTGCTAAATAAAAATATTCATTTCTATAATTTCTTTCCCTCCAAAAAACAATTATACTGACTGCAAGCTTTTAAATGGTATAGTGCAGTGGTCCTCACATTTTTTTTATGAGAGCCACACTTATAGGACAAAGTCAATAGGAGAGCCACTTTTACTACAAAGTATCAAAAGTTACATATAGTCATAAATAGCATGTCTGCTTATCAGTCTGTCAATATGCAATGCAATACAAAGGGGGTTATTTTTAAATATACAAATTACATTTTAAAATATATTCAAACAGAAAACAGCTATTTGATAATAGTTAAAATATCGAAATGTTACGATTTTTGTTGTATTTTGGATAAAAAAAAAAAACAGGCTAGCTGAGCAATGAGACTTACTTAAAAATCTTACTGTTCAGAAACTTTTGACTGGTAGGGTACTCTTTGAGACTGAAGTGCTGTAGTACCTGTGCTTTTTGTAAGGGTGCCATGCGACAGCAGAGCACAGCGCTGCAGTTCCTGCAGATTTCCAGGAAAATCTCCTTGTAATTCCCTCCGTTGCTGGTTCCGTCCTGTGTCGGCTTCAGTACAGCTGACAGCGTTGCCCCATCGATTATCAGACCATAGTCTTGGTAATCACCTGAGAGCCTGTGGGGATGGACACGTATGAATGTGTGTGTGTGATCGTCTATATGTGTGCATGCAAATGTATTCTACTGTACCGACCCTGAGAAAGTGTCCCTGGTCATGCTGCCATGCTGTCTCAGGACAGTTCTGCTCAGATCGAACAGGACGTCATGGAGACTCTGCTCCTCTGTCCGTTTGGTTGTCAGTTCCAGGATCTGTGTATTGCGATGGAACAACTTGCTAGCATAGCATGTGGCTGCTGCTGTCTCCATTTTGTCCCCCGTGAGGACCCAGACCTTCATACCAGCCTTGTGCAGGGACTCAATGGTGTCGGCCGCTTTATCCTGCAGCCTGGAACATAAAATGACAACCAAGGTGATTTTAAAAGCAGTTTATGTACAGTTTTTTTTTACCACCAAATCTTCACTAGATTTGAGTTACCTTTTTATGTACATTTTTGAAAGTCCTGAGTGTTAAGAATTTTAAATAAACTGATTTTATCAGCATATCAGAATGATTTCTGAAGGATCATCAAATATATTAAAAACAACAACAAAAAAGTTACTGATATAACTATTTCTGATCAAATAAATGCAGCTTTGGTGAGCACAAAGAACAACATCAAATATACAAAGTGACAATTACGCAGTTGTTGCTTTGACAGCCCAATTGTCTCAATTGTATAGTAGCAGCAGCGAGATTTGGCATAGTGTATAGCAATCCTGTGTGCTTTCTTCTTTGCGCAGTGCTGGAGTGAAAGTTAATGGACAGTGCTCTGCATGGCTCTGTGGCGGGGAGGTCTTATACCGCAGTGTGATGTCTCAGCCCACTTCACTCAGTAATTAAGCAGCCCAGCAGTCAGGATTCACAGTGCCACTGCTGCCAGATAATTAAGACTCCACCCCCCACTGCACCTCACTCACAGCCCAGCCACGCAGGAAGTGACATTCTCACAAAGACTCCCGGGAAGGAACCGCAAGACGTTCTACTACACTACCTATTAAACATTCTAATAACATGAATTGCACTTAACAACATTCCACCGAAGCTAAACAAATTTCCCAGTTAAGCAACATTCTAGTTGAGTCATAACATTCCTTCTGACTTCCCCAACATTCTATTTGGCTTTGTATTTTAAAATCTTGGCTTAAGCTGATGTGAAGTCAAAATTTGTGTTATACGGTTTCTTAAATATACTTTCCTGGCCTTATTGTGCATTATTACTGTGCTTTTAAAGTTTTCATAATAAAATGCTCTGCCTCTTAAATGACTTTTCTTTGGAAATGATACCACCTAGGCTAAGTGGGGGGGGGGGGGGGGGGGGGGGATAATGTGAACCAATTGCCAAATATCTATTTAATATGGAAGCCCCTTTCCGCCACTGAATAAAAAAACTTTAAAATCGGATCCAAATTTAACTTTTTTCTCAGAATTGAGATATAAACTCGCAATTGCTAGTTATAGTCAATTCTGACTTTTGTCCTCAGAATTGCATGATATAAACTTGCAGTCACAAGTTATAGAGTCAAAATGGCAAAACAAAGTCACAATTCTGACATTTATTCTCAGAACTGCATGATATAAACTCACAATTGCAAGAAATAAAGTCAGAATTGCAGGCCAAACTCACAATTCTGATTTTTCCTCGCATTTGTGAGTTTATAGCTTGCAATTCTGACTTTTTCTCACAATTCAGATTTTTCCCTCAAAATTGTGTAATACAAACTCAAACTTCTGACCTTTTTCTCTGAATTGATATAAACAGAATTGCGTGATATAAACTCGCAACTGCGAGTCACAATTCTAGCATTTTTTCTTGCAATTCTGACTTTTTCCCTAAGATTTGTGAGATATAAACTCGCAATTGCAAAAAATAAAGTCTAATTTTGAGGGTAAAGAAAAGACTGATATGTTAATAACTCGCAGTTGCAAAAAATAAAGTCCAGTTTTGATGGGAAAGAAAAGACCGATATGTTCTTAGAATTGTGAGTTCATATCATAAAAAAAGTCAAAATTTTGATATATAAACTCGCAATTCTGAACTAAAAACTAAACTATCAACTAAAAACAGTCCGAATTGTGAGATAAAAAGTCACCATTACCTTTGCTTTCATAATTTAAAGCATCATGTTAGGCTGTTGCAAATGCAGCCTTTCTAAAATCTTGGCAATAGTTAACATTTATTTAACAATAATTTAATGCAGAATAACTTTAATGTAACATTGATTATATCCTCTTTACAATCCACTGTAGACTTACATTAAAGTCAGGCTCTATTCTGGCACAGAACATAAACTTGTTTCTATGCAGTCAAATTTCCAACATTTACAAATAAAGTCCCACACTTCTTTTTTTCTTGTTGCATATCCTGCTGCATTCAGAAACACAGCCCTTAAGGGTTCAGTGACATAAAAAATCCAGTAAGTTCTGTATTTCAAATTCAATAACCATATGATCACGGATTTCGCAATGGGTTCAAACTGAAAGCTGCTTGCATCATAAATTGTTACACTACTGACAACAGACAATGGACCTTTTAGTCCACAAAATTTTGCCACTGTAACTGCACATTTATGTCGACTTGAGAGGGATAAAAAAAAGCAAAAAAACAAAACAAAAGTCAATGATGCCCCTTATCAAATTAGCTCCCTGCATATTTGACTATAACACATGATCTTGAGTAACCTCTTGAAGACACAAACAGGCTGGTGCCTACAGGGCACTGATTGCATCTAATCAACACCGCCTGACAAAATAAGTTCCCGTCCAGTAATCACTATTTGTTTGCTCTGTCATATTCATTAAGGCCGCCAACATGGATTGATGTGTTTATTTATAACATTGGGTTGGATGGCCTCCATAAGTGCATAAGCCAAAACAGTAGTTCATCAGAACCATGTCTGTCGGGCCCTGATTGATTCAAGAGGGGGTCTAATTACGTTAGCTGCTCATTATCAGGACACTGGAGCCTAACGGATGGACTCTATTGATTGCCTGTGCAATTAACGTTAACTCACACTGGTTCTGTAGGGTGTTCACGCGCGCTTCAAACGGACGCTAGACCTGTAACTCTTCCATCCAGTTTTAGGGCCGATCGGAACCTTGGCGTTCAGCCAGTTAACAATCTAATATTGCTAATGCACATCCATTCTCCATTTCAGTTCAGAGAAATGCACCTTGTGTATTTAGACAAATGCATAATGCACTTGATGGAAAACGCAAGTTATTATTAACATGTTGATGTTTTTACGGCAACATGCAACTTGGAAAGCAATATCGGACTTGCTCAGAAATGCATAGGACGTCACAGTTTTATGTTTCCACACTATGGATTTTTTGATGCCGTAGTGGGCAGGAGAGAGAGGCAATGAGACCCTATAATCTACATATTCACAGATGAATGACTTTAACAAACAGCCTGAAAAAATGAACAGTGCTTGCCTGATTCTCTATAGTGATTCCTCTGCAGTTACAAACAGTTGTAAGTTGCTAGAAATGTACAGAGGAGTTCAAAAGTCTTAGACTACAATAAAAATATGTGATTCAAAATCATGTTGGATGAGATTTTTTTCAATAATAATAAAAAAATCATGCTGAATAACAATACTAAGATTTTTTTTATATGACATTTTTCCCCTTTTCATTGGCTACTGTATCTACTGTACTTTTAAGATCTTTTCCAAACTTAGTGTCAGAGTTATTTGCATCTGCACTCTGGATTTGACTAGGGAATATGAATATAAAATGTCAGCTTTTGCCAAGTTTTTTACTTTGAAATCAAGTTTGATTCACTTCAGTTGAAGAATTTTTAAACAAGTCAATCAAACTTAGATGGCATTTGTGGTATTTGGTAAATGTTAATCAGGTTACGTGAGTCAGGTGGCAGTGATTCACCTATCTTCCACAGCTGTGGCTCCAAGGAGGATGAAATCCTTTTCGATGACATCGTAAGCTTCAGCCAGTTTCCTGTCGCGCTCCTGCAGAGCTAGTTTAGCGCTGTTGAGGAGACGGCATGTTTCCTCATACTCCTCATGAGTCAGCTTCTTATAAGCCACGCAAAGAGTCCGTAAGCCCTCCTAGAGGGGAAAGATTGGAAACAAAAGTGTCAGCTTAGCCAGCCAGGTCCATTTATTTACAACTCAAGAATTCATTCTTTGTCCTAAAAACACCATTAATCTTGGATAAAACTAAATATAGGTTTAACTCCGAATAAACATAATATAAAAGAAAGAACAATACCTATGCTAAGAAAAATGAAAAAGTTGGCATTATTTTTTCACCCTTGTTTTGGTCCAAACCTGTGACTTTCTTTCTTCAGTGGTATAACAAATGGAGATATTTTAAAGAATGCTCACACTGCCCTTTCATAACAGCAACATAAAAATAGTCCTTCTGACTTAACGGTGACATAGCATGAAAATCTGACTTTTCCCATGTTTAAGTCATGAAAGAGAACTTAGTTTAGTGCTCATATGCTTTGTGACAGCTGCTTTCTGCATTTCAGCATGATAGACATTATAATAAAAACCAAACATGTTTTTTAGCAGAGTATCTGATGTATGAGCCCTATTCTGGAAAAGGGGCAGGGAGCAGCATCTCATTTGTATTTAAAGACACATGCATAAAAACAGTGTTTCTGCTTCCACTCAAAATAGGCATTTTCAAAATTATATTATAAATGATCTGTGGGGTGTTTTGAGCTGAAATCTAGATTTAGAATGACATGGGGGTGAGTAAATAATGTCCCCATTATTTGTTGGTAAATTAATCCTTTGAAATCTAGATTAAGAAATGATAAAAATGCTCTAGTAAAAAAAATCTAATTATCTTGAAAACAGAGATTCAATTCCATACAGAAACCTTTTCACTATGGCTACCAGACTCATGAATCAGCACAGATACCAGTGCAACCAAACCCCTTTCTAAAGTGATGTCACTCCTGACCCAGATCTGTGAGTAACACAATGAAGTAACTTAGAGCTGTGTTAATCTATGACATTAGATCTATTCCTCATGCATGGGACTGTAATTATATTTCTACAAATGATTTCATATATTTGTCAAGTTTAAGATAATTACATTTACTTGATTATAAACAGCAAAAAGAACAAATTACTTCTGGGTGCTACAAAGACATTAAACTAATAGCGGTTGTTTATAATACTCATCCTGCTTATGAAAGCTAATGAGATCAGCGTTGAGCCACAGTGTGAGAATGCATAAATAGAAAGACAATAGACACATTGTCTTTGCTTTTTCTGTTTTCTCTTTCATTTTCAGTGATGTTTAGGTACTTTCCTCTGTCAGCTCTCTTTGAGGATGACGTTCACGCTAAACAAAAGTTGCACAAGCAAACACATTCAAGAGGAGCTTTTTCCATCAAGATCTAGGAAGGTGCTTTTGTGGCTTATAAATAGCTTGGCTAAAATAAGAAAGAAGATGAAGATGTTTCCGATTTCTGCTCACCACAGCGTTGTGCTCTACTCGCGCTCTGACCTGCTCCACCTTCCCAGAAACCACCCGTGGGAAAATAGAAGAATCTGCACCTTTACAGAACAAATAGTACTCTCCTAGAACAAAACAAACAATTATCAACACAAAAATAAAAAATGAAAAAATACTGAAATACATTATATGAGTCACAAATGTTTCATGTTGACTTTAAATTAGCACATTAGTTATGCTGTCAGGCTCTCAATGTATTCAAGAATATCCTAATTGCTTTTTATATTAGAAGATAAGCTATCAGGCCAATTGTATGTGACTGAACGTATTCAGGAATCATACAGATGTCTAAATCGAGTTCTCATTTGTATGCTAGTAGCACATTGACCCACTTGCATTAACTTGTCCCTCCAATTGGGCACACATAGTGACTCAGAGACTTTCAGTGGAATGTGTATCTGTCACTTGCAGTTCCAGAATGAGTGTGCATGTGTGTGTTTACTCAGCTATGCTTTGAGGACAAAATTATCCACAGCTAAATCCCTTTGGGGATGTTTTGAGACGGGAAAATCATTCATAAATAAAGTGAATAATTAGGGCTGCCAATCTTTAAAATTGTAATCAGTGTATTATATAAGATGCAGCTTAATCAAATCAATCACAATATCAATATTTGCAGAGATCATTCAAAATTATTGTGTCAGAATAAAACATTGAATAAACATGACAAATTTGCCTTATAAGTTAATAAGTGTGGTTCATTCCATTTCATTAAACATAACTCAACATCACTAACCTCAATAAATAAATAAGTGCAATTAACATACTGGTCAGGAGGCATGATTAACTGCAGTAATTTCTGTTAGCATATTTTAAAAACGTAATCACACAAAATTAACATGTTAAACGTACATTATATACTTTTTTTAATATTAGAAAAGCTTTTTGGGGGACTAAATTAATTACACATAATTATGCATTAATTATACATAATAATTTTAATGAGCTATATATAAAAACAACATAAATCTATGGCATGTCCTCATTTAGATTGCCAAGTAAATGTGTGTGTGTGTCTATTTAATTTTGGGGATTAATTTGTACCCATAATCAGACATATATTAAATAAACACAAACTTTTATTTTGGATGCAATTAATCATGATTAATCGATTTGACAGCGCTACTATTGAATGTCTCTATTTAGATAACTAACGTACGTGTTTGTGTTTATCCTACCTGAGCTTGATCTTACGATAACACTCATTCTCCTCCTCACTGAATCGAAATTCAGCACCTCCAGCAGTTCAAATCTGTAAAGAATAAACACAAATGCACATAAAAAGACAAAGTTGCAAGTCATTCGACTCAAAAGGTTAACAGATCTACTATTACTAACTAACTGCATTTATGTACACATAAATCAGAGGAATACGTAACATCGACTGGGTCCTTTGGGATATATCTTTATTACAGACAGACTTTTTATGTGACTACTCTCTGTGCTGACCCTCGTGTTCTAGGCTTTAGGACAGTGTGTAGCTGCACTAATTATGGATGGTCCTTGTCCTTCAAGGACACACACACACACACACACACACTCACTCCATCTCACAAACACCGGTCCTTTTACAATATTCCATAAACACGGGAACTTCACTGCTTCCCACAACATACTGTATAACAGTGTTATTTTAATAAACACACAATGACATTACTATGACAACCTGCTGAGTAAATACACAGATGATTACAGATTAGGCTGAGCAAACTGTTCCTTTGCTGAGGTTTCTTTCTCACACAGCATGTGGCAAAATACATAGCATGACAAGAAAATTAAAGCTGCAGTCACCACAGGGTTGTAAGCAGCCCTGCTAGTGGTGCTAAAAGCTTGTTTGTAAATTCTGTGTGGAAAAAAAAGGAAAATACATAAATTTACTTAAAACATTACACATCTTTTTATTAAATGTTATACATATGCTCATCAAAGTTTAACTGATTTGTTAAAAATACAGAAAAAAAATTACAGTTATTATTTCCATACTTATTGCAGTTTAAAATAACAGTTTTTTATTGTAATATAATTTATTTTTGTGATGCGAAGCTGAATTGTTATCAGCCATTACTCCAGTCTTCAATGTCACATGGTCTCTCAGAAATCATACTAATATGCCGATTTATTATCAATGTTGGAAACAGTTGTGCTGCTTAATATTTTTTTGGACCTGTGATCCTTTTTAGGATTCTTGATGAATAAAACACATTTATTCAAAACAGAAATATTTTCTAACAATATAAGTTTTTACTATCACTATCATTTTATCATTTTATCATTTAACACATCCTTGCTGAATAAAAGTATTAATTTCTTTCAAAGAAATAAAGAAAGAAAGAAATTACTGACCCCAAACCTTGAACGGTAGTCTGTATTGTTACAAAAAAAAATTCTATTTTAAATAAAAAATAAAAAGTCTCACAGGTTCCAAAAAATATTAAGCAGCACAACAGTTTCCAACATTAATAATAAATCAGCATATTAGAATGATTTCTGAGAGACTGTGTGACACTGAAGAATGGAGCAATGATGCTTTGCATGACAGGAATAAATTCCATTTTAAAGTATAATGGAATAGAAAACTATTTTAAATTGCAATAATATTTCACAATATTGCAATTTTTAATCTGTATTTTTAATCAAATAAACAGAGCCTTAATGAGCAAAACAGACTTCTTTAAAAAACATTACAAATCTTACTTATAGCAAACTGTTGAGCGGCAGTGTATTGCTTTTATACTATTCTATTGATTTTACTATTATTTTAAAAACAAAAACAAAAAATTTATATTAAAAATAAAATATTAAAAATATTTTTTAAATAATGACAATTTTAATATTCATTCTCTTTTTAATTTTTGATCCGTATTTAACATATTAAGGAAGATTGTGGGTAAAACCACTTTCTCACAAGAATAGACTGGCTAATTGTCCAAAGACATCCCAATGCTGCTAGTTTCCTGTTGGTCATTGCACTCATGCTGTTTTCCAGATGGCTCACCTCTCCATTTCATCCTCTCTGTTGAGGATCTCCATGTGACTGTCCTTCAGACGGAGATAGGTGAAGCCCAACCTGAACAGGTGAGAGAAAAGGCAGGCAAAGTTAGTATGTTATTGTGATGAAGGGTTAAGGTTAGACACAACAATATAAAACACATAGAAAATGGTGCGTGTAAGTGTATGCATCTTGCCTTTGCATGCCCTCCACCAGTGCAACCTCGTCTGGAGAGGAGGAGATGTAAAAGGAGGTGGATTTGCCCTGATGGATTCCTCTCTTAATGCCATCCACAGTCTCTTCTTCCTTCACCTGGACTGTGTGACAGAGGCACAGTGCACGGAAAAACAGCTCCTCTCGCTCCTGAGGAGACACACATATATACACGTTTGCACTGAAATACTGCACACAAAACTGTTGCTTCATTCTTAAAGCAAGACTATTTAAAATAGTTCAGTATTACATATAATGGCATGGGGCAATTCAGTCATCTCATACACACTATTTCCCTAAATTTAAGAGTGAGTTGTCTCAGTGGAACAGAATCATTCATCTGTTTCCTCATACACCAGAAGAAAGGAAGACAGAGAGACTAACAAAAAGAGATTAAGTGACAGAGACAGAGGGATAAAAGGAGAGAGAGAGGCTATCTGTGTCTAACTCTGACCAAAATGCAGTCAATACTCAAGTATCCAGCAAATATTTGGATACATTTGATACAAGCAGCCATTAAAAATCTCTACAACACTGCACTCTGATATTTCACTTTATTATGCACACACAGACAATATCATCCATACATAATCCAATTTGAATGGACAAACTGAGTTTATATAAACGTTTAGACTGTTGTTCGTAAATATCACATTCAAAAACACATCTGACAAGAGATGTGATGGGAAATTGAACAAGTTAACAAATTCTTTAATGGATGTTTTAGCTAATCTGCGGAATTAATGTGTCACGTTGCTCTAAGCTCATTTATCAAAGATAAAATTAGAACCCATCCATCATTCCATCCATCCACAGCTAAAATATTCATGCAAAATCATGATAATATGATTTATCTGTGCAATGAAACAGAACTCATCACTCATAATAACACGTTCATTCTCATTGTCCAAATACTTCTTTAGCTTCTTTTATAAAGATATACAGCGGTCCAAAATGTTTCTGGATACTTCATATGTTTACTAAAAAAAAACAACGCATTAAGAGCCAGGGGTGTAAACTTTTGAATGGAATGAGGATGTGTTCATTTTTTCCATTTAGTGCTGCCCTTCAGAAGCTACAGAAGATACTCACATGTTCACCAGAAGGCAAAACAAGTTAAATTTACCTTTATCTTCAAATTCAAAAAGTTTTCACCCCTGGCTCTTAATGCTTTGTTTTTCCTTCTGAAGTATCAGTGAGCGTTTGAACCTTCTGTAATAGTTGCATATGAGTCCCTCAGTTATCCTTAGTGTGAAAAGATGGATCTCAAAATCAAACAATCATTGCTGGAAAGGGTTCAAATAGATAAAAATGCTGAAAGACCAAAGAATTTGAGGGACTTCAAGGATTTTTCGGAATAACAGTTGGACAGTTTAACAGTTCAGGACAAAGAAAGGGACACATGTACAACTATCACTAAAAAACAAAAAAACAAAGCAACTGTGGATCAGTGGATTTTCAGGTAACAACACATTATTTAAATTCAAGTGTATGTAAACTTTTGAAAAGGGTCATATTTACAAATTCAACTATTATTTTCTCTTGTGGACTTTATGTAAACACCTTTTATGGGAAATAGCTTATTCAGGTGAGCACTAAATAAAAAATAAGATGCACTTATGATCCCTCTTATTTTAGTCAAATAATTAACATTTTGCAAATAAACCTTCTGTAATACAAAAGTAAAGGTGTTTCCTGTCACTTTTGCTTGCAGAATAAATATATTCGAGAAAAAAACTGACTATGTTAAAATACCCACTTAACTATGATTTTACAACAGTTACGGAAACAGTGAGAACAAGCTCACCTTTCCATCTACACCCGGAGAGGAGTCGATCATATCCATTCCAGCAGCTCCAGGTAAGATCTGCCCGTTACAGATGGCATGTGGCACGTAAACATGCCCGTCCACACAACATTCCCTCAACTCCATGTTATTTTCTGTCAAAGTGCCAGTCTTGTCTGTGAAGACATATTCCACCTGTGATAGAGAAAGAAGAGAGACTGTGAACCAATAATGACCCAGGGAGCAGTTTTGGACTGAAGTGGACTGAAATGGTTTAATACCTGTCCAAGTTCTTCGTTAAGATCTGAGGTATTGACAAGAGGTCTCTCTCCGAGCTCCTCATCAAACATGTCATCGTCCCACAGGATAAAGTAGGAACCAAAGAACTTCTGCATCTCCACAGTTACATACATGGACACAGGAATGATGTAGTTGAACAGAACCATGAAGGCGAGGAAATCGGTGAACGCCCGGATTAACTGAAGGCAAAAAATTAAGAGAATTAAATAGTAGGAGATTGTGCAGTTGTTTTTCTTTGATTGTGCTATTGATATGAAAGCATACAAATCTAGTTAGTATATATAATGGAGATCAAAATCTGAGATTTTTTTATGTTTTTGAAAGCCGTTTCTAATGCTCATTAAGGCTGCATATACAGTAAAAACAGCAATATTGTGATTGTAATATCAATTTTAATACATTTTAGAATGCTATTATTGTTAAAAAGTAATTATAATAATAATTATAAAGTTATTATTCCTGTGATGCAAAGATTAAATCAATCTAATATGCTGATTTGCTGCAAAAGAAACATTTCTTATTATTATTATGTATAAGTAGTATATAAATGTAGTATTCAAAAAGTAATTAACTAATTATAATAGCAGCATTAATATAATAAAATATTTAATAAAAACTAAGCTTTCACACAAACAGAATGTAATTTTCTGAAAAAGCTAAATATCTTTTTCATTTTGAACAACACAATCTTATTTTTTTAATATAAAACAATAAACATATGACAAATATAAACAATAATTATAAACTACAATCAGTTTTTAAATAAAAAATAAATTAAACAATTAAATAAAAAATATATAATAAGCATCTGTGATGCAAAGCTGAATTTACATTCAGTGTCACATGATTCTTTAGAAATCAATCTAATATACTGATTTGCTGCTCAAGAAACCTTTCGTATTATGTATAAGTAGTATATAAATGTAGCACCAAAAAAATAAATAAATATTTTAATAAAGTACGTTTCTAAATCTTAATTTTTTTAATAAAATAAACAATAAATGTATAACAAATATAAAAATAATAAGAAAATATAATCAATTATTAAAAATGTAATAAAAAATACATAAAAAAGGCTGAATTGACATTCAGTGTCACATGATTTTTCAGAAATCAAACATTTCTTCATATTATGTATACATAGTATATAAATGTAGTACCAAAAAATAAATAATAACATTTTAATAACAACATTAATATAATAAAATATTATTTTTTTTTATTACATATATCAATAATAAAATACATAAGCACTGTTTATAGCACATACCACATGCCGCTGCCTCTCAGTCTCAGTTTTCTGGTTGTACCAGGGCTCATCTCGGTTTGGGTTGGCCTGCCACACATATTTAAGGACCGTATTGATCAGAGCTTTACTGATCAGGATGCAGAGGTACACAACCAGGTAGGCGTTCATAGACCTAAAGGACAAAAAGCAATGAGATGATCCCAGATCGCATGGCATATGAGCATAATCATTTTTGGACCTAATGGTAAAGACAGTTATAATACATTAGGATGACAAGATATAACCGCAGTAACTTTCCCTCAGGGTCTCCGAGTTAAATATCACTCGCACCCGATTCTAAAAAAAATCTTTTGTCCGAATGACATCTACAATATTAAATTAAGTTCTAAAAAAAAAATTAAATCAACATTTATTTGGTTTAAAAAGTCAATGATATCCAAACTCTGAAAGCGGATCTCAAAAAGTACACCTGCTTATTCAATATAAACGTATTTTATGCGTTTTCTAATGGCTGGCATTTATCTGTCTGACAGAATTGTCAGTGAGACACATGTCAGCGCAACTTGATACAATTTGTGACATCAAATACAGAAGCCCGCAATTTGCTTTACAAACAGCACACTAAATGCATTACCCTGTACATGCTGACAGCAAGATAAACTGATCGAAAGCCTATCGCCGTGTCTTACTTTTCAACAGCGGAGCGTTTCTGAGACTTGGACTGGTAGTTGAGGGCCATCTTGGTTTCCATCCCCGTGTAGATAGCCACAGCTAGAGAAACAAGAGAGGACCAAGAGCATTTTAAGATCATAATTGCCCTCTCTGTACAGCCTCTTTGATGCTATGATAATGTAAACACCATTGTTACATAACTGAGCTCTTTTGTCCTAACGTACAGTGCCATTATGTCATAATGGCTCCTCTGTAACAAAGTTAAACATTTTTTTAGAGCTTGCCCTGCTCTTAGTATCCTCACGTGTATAATGTGACATTCATCTCCCTCTCTCGCCCTTTCTCTCTCTCTAGCAATTAAGAACTTCTTTCTGATCTCACAAGCCTCAGTGACTCATTTAATTACAGTGGGAACAGAGTGACAGAACGACTCAATCAGCAACTTTCCTCTCTCGTTCTCCTGCCCTAATGCCTAAAAAAAAAAAATCACATAAGCATTGTACCAGGTTATGGTAATGAATCCTAGTATCATTGACATCAATACTTTTAGACAAGTGCAAACAGTGTTCCTAAGGAAAACACAAACTTATACTGTACATACCTTGAATAAACTGCTAATCTAAATAATGTGTATGTGCATAAATGAAACACGAATATGCAGTGTTGTTATTTATTACCATGTATGTATTCAGTGTTTTTCAGTGTGGCTCCTCGTAGCAGCAGGTTCTCAGAACCCAGGGGTCTTAAATAATCAAACAGATCAAATCCAGCATTACAAACATGATTATTAAACAAAATTATGCTCTCATCTTTTTACAGAGTGTATGTACTGTATTGCAAATTCATCTGTCACATTGCAGGTCTGTGTGAAATAAAAATATATTTAAAATATTAAACATTTTGAAATTGTGTAAAAGAACATTAAAACAAATGGTGATCAGTTAAAGCAAAAAAAAATGCACTTCATATTATACATTCATATAAATTAGAAAACATAAAACAGTCATGTTGTGTATCAACTATCCTACTATTACCGTTTTCACTACTACTCTATATTATATTATATTTATAATATATAATAAATTGCATATATAGCTATAGAATATTAGATATTTATTTTAATTACTGTAGTTATATTACATATTTGCATGTATGAAGTAAAATTTTTAAATATTTTACTATTTAAAATTTGAATATATATTGAATATATTTGAATATATTTTAAAATGTAGTTTATTACTGTGATTTCAAAGCTGAATTTTTAGCATCATTGCTAATTACAAAATTATTGATTCCAAGCTTTTGAATGGTATAGTGCATGATGTTACAATAGCTTTTTATTTCAGATACATGCTGATCTTTGGCTCTTGTATTTATCAAAATCAGCATATTAGAATGATTTCTGAAGGATCATGTGACACTGAAGACTGGAGTAATGATGCTGAAAATTTAGCTTTGATCACAGGAATACAAAATATTTCAAAATTGTACTATTTTTACTGTACTCTTGATCAAATAAATGTAGGCTTGGTGAGCAGAAGAGATTTCTTTAAAAAAAACATGAAAAATCTTACTGTTCAAAAACTTTTGACCTGTAGTGTATATTATTAAATATATAATATTTATTTATTTTCAATTCTATATACATTCAATTTTATTTACAAAATTAAAGTTAGAGCTGATTGCAAGGAAAGCTAGAAAAATTAGAGCATTTTTCTTTAGCAAGAATCAGGATTGGAAGAGAGATCTGTTCTATGAAAATGATCAAATGTCCCTCCTGAATTCAATCTTTTACACACTGGCCCCTTAATTAAGAGTCAATTTCCTGAGTATAGATTTACCTTGCGATGGGCTCGTCTCGATCCAAATAAATATTGATGCGTCCTACAAATCTACAGCAGAAGAGGAAGAAAAGACAGAAATTAATGTCTAGTCTGGGCTCTGTGTCAATGTGTGTGTGTGTGTGTGTGTAAAAGACACCATGTGAGAATATTTGTGTGGGGTATCTGGAGTGCATGGCATGCTGTTGTGCCAGTCCAACAGTAGTTCTATACATAGTGAGTGTTGGTAAGAGAAAGCAAGGGTTTGTTTGTGTTTACTACTGATATATATGTGTGTGTGTGTGTGTGTGTGTGTGTGTGTGTGTGCATCACTCACTTGTACAGGTCTGGCTGGGGTTGTTCGCATTCTATCGTAGCGTTCAGTGTGTCCACCTCCTCTGCTGTGTTGAATGCCTTTGTGTCCTGAACTGCATAATAAGTCTTTGTATAGAGAGAAGAGCACGAGAGAAACCAGTTGGCATTCCAAGGTCAAAAACTCTAACACACATTTCTAGTCTCAAATCTAATAAGAATTACTGGCAGTCCAGCCGAGGCATTTCAGTCACAATGTATAGGATAAGAGTTTAGAATAAAGCACTAACATTAAGTATTAGGAATAATGTTTGCCTTTCTGTAAAATGACCAATCACCTTATGGCTGGATTCTCCATCTAAGCTGGCTGTCGTGACGAAACATGTTCCATCTTCTCTACTGGTGGAAAGAAGTATGAGGTCACATGGAAACGTCTCATTCTCCTTCACCTGGACAATATCACCCACCTGAAAGGGTCAAATTCAACATTTACAGTTTGAATCTAACAACCTGAAGATACCAAAGAGAAAGTGAGTGAGTGAGTGAGTGAGTGACGAGACGTGAGGCCAAGTATGGTGACCCATACTAGGAATTTGTGCTCTGCATTTAACCCATCCAAGTGCACACACACAGTAGTGAACAACACACAGTAGTGTGTAGTAAATGTTCACACAGTAGTGAACATTTACATTGTGCTGTACTTTTATGAGTAGGAAAGAGTTGAAATGTCTTTTTTTTACACTTAAAGGTAAAGAGTGTAATTTCTGTGTCACTAGCAACATCATACCAACTGCTAAAATTATGACTGATTCCAAACAGTCTCCAGCAACGATTGTTTGAACAAAACCAGCAATCCTGCACCAAACCCATTTGTTGAGCAAAAAGTTTCTGTGTGAGGACACTGAACATTTGGTACCACTAGTTGTGCAGAAAATACACAAAGGTCACTAAGTGTCCATCTTTTCTCGTTCATCTTATCTTATGCACATTTAAATACACTTATGGACTGACCTTAATACTCAGTTATTATAATGACTGCAGTATGTTCCCTGACAGAGTGTTTAAAGGAGACCTATTATGCTCCTTTTTGAAATATGTAATATAAGTCTCAGATGTCCCCAGAATGTGTCTGTGACGTTTCAGCTCAAAATACCCCACAGATCATTTATTGTATCATTTTGAAAATGCCTATTTTGAGTGGAAGCAGAAAACACACTGTTTTCATGCATGTCTCTTTAAATGCAAATGAGCTGCTCACCCCCTTTTTCAGAACAGGGCTGTGCCTTTACAACTTGTACCTTAGATATTCTGTCAAAAAACATTGTTTAGTTTTGATTACCATTTGATTATCATCACACAGAAAGCAGCTGTCACGTGGCATGTGAGTACTAAGTTCTCTTTCATGTCTTACTGTGCTTAAACTGTCAAATACTCATAAGTTTATGTTAAAAACACACATGAGTTACGAAAAAAAAAAAAAAAATAAATAAAATATATATATATATATTATATTTATATGCATATTTATATTAGGTCTGTGTGGCAGCAGCGTAATATACAGTAAATGAATCAATAAATCCACTGCTTTCTTGTCTCCTCTGAGGCTGGGACTCTAAATGGTGTTCGGTGCTCGTCTGTGCAGACAAACGACATAACAGTTAGCATGCTTTGCTCAAACTTTCACCATTGTTGCTTGTGAAAACACAATGCGCAGTGGGTGGAAACGTGCAGATTAAGGGGCGGATATATTATAATAAGAAAAAGGCTTACCCCAAAAAAACACATAACACGGAAAAAGTCAGATTTTCATGCTATGTCATCTTTAAATAAAGTGAGATTTACTAAAACTGTGTGACACCAATAACAACAAATCAACTATAGATGATGAGTTGCCTCTTATATAATAGTGGAATAAAAAAAAAAATCATATTCATGAATCTACATAAATGAAAATCCTGATCCTAGTAGTTGTTCCCGCTAGCCCGTCTGCATGTGTTGCGTAACGGATTACAGATGCTGACCGGATTATCAGTAGGAAAAGCTTTAATGTTAAGTATTCAAGCACATTCTCTCTTTATCATCACAGCTTGCAGTGTTTTTCACTGTGCTTTTCAAGCTTTATATACAATTTTATATTCTATACTGAAAGAGAGCGAGAGAGAAATAGTTTCAAAATTAAATAACAAAAGATTCCCAGTGCATTGTGGGTAGTGTGGGCACACTGTCATTCCGCTTGTTGACATGCCAACATTCTGTTTCCAAACAGCAAGCTGACTGTGCAAGCAGAAAGCTGGTTAGCAGAGCGAAACTTTGTTGATTTATGTCTCTGAGAATTAAAAAAAAAAAACACATTTTCAGAGAGGAAGTGTGTATTTTTTTATGCATTCAAATATTTTCACCCATGCCAGCTTAATTTGCATAGATAAATGCAAATGCAAACATAGAAAAATGCAAACACCATGGAACTTACAAAACACTGCTGTACATTTATAGAGACAGTTCACCCAAATTGAATGAATTGTCATTAATTAAGTCAATATTTTTGTTTTCTCTGCGCAAAAAAAAAAAAAAAAATTTCATAGCCTTATAAAATTTCAGTTGAACTGATGAAAAAATTTTTTTTATCTATGTCCTTGTGTTGCTGTCTATGCATGGTCAGAAAGCTCTTGGATTTAATCAAAAATATCTTAATTTGCATATATTAATTTGAACTATCCCTTTCCCAATCAATGGTATGAGTTTGTCTCAACAATGGAAGATGAAAAGCACTGTTCAGGGAAACCTGTTTGAAATGCATGTGGCGCTAATGACACAAATTCACTAATCTCTATGGTGTGAGTCTTGATTTTATACTCATTCTAATGGCTTACGCACCCGTAGCTTTTGACTCTGTTTGCGTACAACTTTGCCATGCTGGATGACGTGGACTGGACACTGGTTTACAGCGTTGTCTGCTTTGTGCCTGATCCAGTCCTCATAGCCCTGTGGAGAGTTCGATGGACAAGAGAGACCAGTGAAGGAGTGATGTTACAAGTATGACACCTATTTGAGTGGAAATTCAGGTAGGGGTCTTTTCTCACCTGTTTAATGGCTGTGACAGTGATGACAAAGAAAAGAGGCAGACCGCTGGTCGTAGGACTGGTAGGTGTGTCAATGATCAGCTACAGAGAGAGATGGTCAGAGGGGAAATATCACACATCATGCTGGCACAGAAAGGTCAGCTCATGCTAATAGGACCATTTCACAAACCTGCACTAGAAAGATGATCAGAAAATAGAAATTGGCAATCCTTCTGAACTGCTCAAAGAGATTCTTCGGTATAAAATTCCAGAAAGTATACTGCAGAGAAAAAAAAGATGATTTTTAACATATTATATTTTTAGTGTAAATTGGAATACAAAACAAAAAAATATAGCTGCAAGCAGCGATTACCGGCGCTTTATAGCATTTAAACACATGAAAAAAGACAGTAAAAACTTTGCATGCATGTTTAGATTCAGCTTTCGTATGTGCTCACAACGTTTTGTGAAGTTTTGAGTTTTCCTTTAGGCTTTGTAGGATTTTGGGTAAATTTGGACAGGCCCCTTTTCTAAACGACACCGTTATGGCTTCCCTAATGGTAAATTTCAATTTTTTTGTTGATAACTATTGACCTAGAGAGTCCAGAGAATTGTATCGCAGTGTTCTTTTTTCAGATTGAGCAAAAAAAACTAAAACTAGTTTGCAAAAGTAGTTTTTTTACAACTTCATTTAACAAACTATTTGATTGACAGCAGTTGTTCTAAAGGCAAAGTTGTCCAAAATGAGGAGTTCTATCATATGATACGAGAATGAATCTTGTGCACGTGTGAAAAACTACGGAGTGTAAAATCGTTTACACCCTTTAAAAAAAATTGTATTTAGGTCCATGAGTCAAACAGGCCTCTGTTAATCTTGTCTAGTGGGTGCTTAAACTTCAGCGGCCATGTTTTTTGAGATAAGCAAATGTCCTTATAGACACTTCTGGTGCTTTGGACCAAGACCTTACACAGCAATTTTCATGCTGATAGGACAAATGGTTGTGTAGATATACCCACTTTTAAGGATTTTCCCTCTTATAGCGCCACCAAGTGGTCAAGCTCTCCATTTTTTTTTCCTGTGACCTCAGGTCGAGCTCTAAATGTCCTGAGTTTGGCAAAGATATCTAATTTCTTTGGCCCGTTTTGACGTCTGTTTGTGACAGTGAGTCGAAAGTGCAACTTTTTTTTGATAATTACTGATATTCTCTCTCCAGAAAATCTTTCTGCATTGGTTTGGTTCTGAATCAGGCAAAAAAACTAAAACTAGTTCACAAAAGTAGGTTTTTCAACAAAGCAAAAAATAAATACCCGAAAGGTTTCCGATCAAATCTGAGGCATGCGGTTTGTCCGGCTTGAGCCAAGGATTCCAATGACATAAAACACTTGATCGATGAGCGATTTCGTACTTTTGATCGCTGTAGCGTCAGGCCGATTGGGGCACGCCTTGGTGACATTGTCGGCAATGTGAGTACTACCATCCCTCCAAGCTACAAGTCTCTACAACTTACGGTTTGGTCTGCACGATCAGTTTTATGTGGAGATTGCTGATCCTTGGCCATTCTAACAATTACAATAGGGTTTCAGCACTATGTGCTTAAACCCCTAAAAAAAGAATAAAAAATGTGTTCATCAACCAATCATGGTGATACAAGTCCGTCTGACCATACGTTCTGAATCTGATGTTTTTTTGCTTGTTTATTTTACGATAATGACTACGATCGGCTGACTGTACATCATCCCATATGTATCGTTTTTGGCTCAGACAGCGGTTTGGCCGTGGAGCACATCTGACCTTTGAGGAGACAATTCTGTTGTCAGGAAATCTCTGTGGAATGTACGCTTCTGTTCCTGGTGGAGGCTCTTTATGTCCAATATAAACCGTCCTGCTGTCCACCCAGCTCTCCTCTCCTGTACACTGAAACAAATAGACAGAGAGAGTGGATTATTCATTTATTCATAGATATTCATGCGTCATCCATCCAGTCTGACTGCTTCCCGTTTGAAAACACACACTTTAATCAGTATTGACACGGTCGGCTGGCCTGATTTGAGTTCACAGGTCAGATCCACCCACTGGAGAAAACAGGTGCACAAATGAGGAACCAGCTTTAAGCTACAACTAGAGCTTGCTCTGATGAGAAAAAGAAAGTTCCTGTCATGAGTCTTGACTCTTAAAGGAAGTGGTTTTTAGTGTTTTGTTACACAGCTGCTAAGGTGTTCTGGTGGTTGGTGATGGTAGTCTGTATGAATTTTTATTGTACTGTGATCTATATAAGAAATACTATAATAGTGTCGGCGCCGATAGCCTTGTGGGCAGTGCGCCGACATACAGCGCCGTTGCGCAACGGGCGTCCCGAGTTCGATTCCCGGCTCGAGGACCTTTCCCGACCCTACCCCCTTCTCTCTCTCCGCTTCGCTTCCTGTCCTTCCTGATCTGTCCTATAATAATAAAAGCCAAAAATAAATCTTAAAAAAAAAAGAAATACTATAATAGTGATGATAGTAAACAGCACTAATAACAATATGACTGCTAGAAAAGAGTAGGAGATGATGCCCACTGCTACTGTCTTTTGCATTCATTTCTCATACTACATTAAGTAAAAGCAAAAGGCGGAAAACTATGTGTGGCAATAAAACCAACAGCGTAAAATACTCAATCTAGTAGGTTTGCACATATCTTAACTTCTCTCCTCATTTTTCATTACTCATACCTTAATCAACATGTGCTATTCAGAAGCATCTGCTCTTGCTACTGCTGCTGACTTTACGCCAGCTTTAATAGGTTTGGATTATGCAAGGAAAGCTGGGTGAAGGGAATCACCTAATACCGTGTGTCTTTACATTCCAGTACTACAAGTAACCTGTCTGCAATCGCAGTGAGTGTCAGAGACCGTGACAGCATTGGCTGTTGTATGGCTCCGCCTTTGCCTCTCTGTCAGGGAGGGATTAAATCCAGCCGAGCCTCTTAAGCGCTTACATAAGATGAGAAATATGAGCTATTACCACTTCAAAGAATGGCTGCAAACAGCACTGCATGCAACAGGACATGCATGTGGATATCTGTCACATAAAGGACACTGAGAACATGTTGAATGTTCTTGTATTTGGCATTATATGTTTAGGTTTTAGCAGGGATTGAAACACATATGAGTTCTTAGTCAACTGTTGACTACATCAATTATATAAATGAAATCCTTTAGCGCTCAGACTGACGTCATGCACCAGGACAATGTCAAATTCTTCGCATCACCTTGTTCATCATGGAAAATCCTAAGAGACCCACAGGAAGTCAGTCTGAAGTTTCTCTTTGTGACTCATGCATCTCTATGCCTCTGTGTATTTAGGTGTGTGTGTGTGTGTGTGTGTGTGTGTGTGTGTGTGTGTGTGTGTGTGTGTGTGTGTGTGATTTTGACCTTGCAGAGTGAGCTCAGACACCATCAACCCTACACAAATTACTCAAAATGTCTTTCAGCTCCCCTAAAATGACAACACACATTCAAAAGAAAACTAATTCAAGGATAAAATCGCACACACCAAAAAAAAAGCAGTTTAGAGAATTAGATTTTTTAACAGCGACATTATTTTCTTGACAATTAAGCACATTTTTCCAATTCTTATTACAGTAATAATAAAATCTAATTACTGTAATGTGAAACATTATTACTTTATTATTAATATAATAATGTTTCAATTGAAAAGTATTTATTATATATTATATATATATATATATATATATTGCTGATTTGCCTAATTTCCAAGAAAAAATAACAATGCATAAAAATCGTTAAATAGTTTTAATTTATTTATAATTTTTACGCTTTTTAAATGCAAAACAATGTATTTCTTTAAAATACAAATGTATTTTTATTTTATTTTAATTGCTGGGCAATTTTCCCCTGGGTTTATTTTAATGAGGCTCATACAGTGGCCAAAAAGCTCAATGTGCTGCAAATGAAATAACATCTTCATAAGTTTGATAAAACATGTGCTGCAAATACTCACAATGCGACAAAATACAGAGACGTGCTCCAAATACTCACAACCCAATCAAACACAGGAACACACTGCAAATACTCACAATACAACCAAATACAGAAACATACTGCAAATACGCACATACCATATTTGGTTGTGTTGTGACTGTTGGCAGAGAGTTTCTGTTTTTAAAGTGCATTTTTGTATTTAGTTGTGTTGTGAGTATTTGCAGAGCATTTCTGTTTTTGCAGCTTTTTTGTGTTTGGTTGTGTTGTGAGTACTTGCAGCACGTTTCTGTATTTGGCTGTGTTGTGAGTATTTGCAGTGTGTTTCTGTTTTTACAGTGTGTTTTTGTATTTGGTTGTGTTGCCAGTATTTTGCAGCGAGTTTCAATATTTGGTAGTGTTGTGAGTATTTGCAGCGCATTTACATGTTTGGTTGTGTTGTAAATATTTCAGCGCATTTATGTATTTGGTTGTGTTGTGAGTATTTGCAGCATGTTTCTGTATTTGGTTATGTTGTGAGTATTTACAGCATGCTTCTGTTTTTAAAGTGCATTTTTGTATTTAGTTGCGTTGTGAGTATTTGCAGAGCATTTCTGTTTTTGCAGCTTTTTTCTGTTTGGTTGTGTTGTGAGTACTTGCAGCACGTTTCTGTATTTGGCTGTGTTGTGAGTATTTGCAGTGTGTTTCTGTTTTTACAGTGTGTTTTTGTATTTTGTTGTGTTGTGAGTATTTCAGTGCATTTCTGTTTTTGCAGCTTTTTTCTGTTTGGTTGTGTTGTGAGTACTTGCAGCGTGTTTCTGTATTTGGCTGTGTTGTGAGTATTTGCAGTGTGTTTCTGTTTTTACAGTGTGTTTTTGTATTTTGTTGTGTTGTGAGTATTTCAGTGCATTTCTGTTTTTGCAGCTTTTTCCTGTGTTTGGTTGTGTTGTGAGTACTTGCAGCACATTTCTGTATTTGGTTGTGCTGTGAGTATTCGCAGTGTGTTTCTGTTTTTACAGTGTGTTTGTAGTTTTGTATTTAGTTGTGTTGTGAGTATTTGCAGAGCATTTCTGATTTTGCTGCTTTTTTGTGTGTTTGGTTGTATTATAAGTACTTGCAGCGCATTTCTGTATTTGGTTGTGTTGTGAGTATTTGCAGAGCATTTCTGTTTTTGCAGCTTTTTTGTGTGTTTGGTTGTATTATAAGTACTTGCAGCGCATTTCTGTATTTGGTTGTGTTGTGAGTATTTGCAGAGCATTTCTGTTTTTGCAGCTTTTTTCTGTGTTTGGTTGTGAGTACTTGCAGCACATTTCTGTATTTGCCTATGTTGTGAGTATTTGCAACGTGTTTCTGTTTTTACAGTGTGTTTTTGTATTTAGTTGTGTTGTGAGTATTTGCAGAACATTTCTGTTTTTGCAGCTTTTTTTCTGTTTTTACAGTGCGTTTTTGTATTTTTGTGTTTAGTTGTGTCGTGAGTATTTGCAGAGCATTTATATTTTTGCATTTTTTTTCTGTGTTTGGTTGTGTTGTGAGTGCTTGCAGTGCGTTTCTGTATTTGGTTGTGTTGTGAGTATTTGCAGCATGTTTCTGTATTTGGTTATGTTGTGAGTATTTACAGCATGCTTCTGTTTTTAAAGTGCATTTTTGTATTTTTGTATTTAGTTGTGTTGTGAGTATTTGCAGAGCATTTCTGTTTTTGCAGCTTTTTACTGTGTTTGGTTGTGTTGTGAGTACTTGCAGCGTGTTTCTGCATTTGGCTGTGTTGTGAGTATTTGCAATGTGTTTCTGTTTTTACAGTGTGTTTTTGTATATAGTTGTGTTGTGAGTATTTGCAGAGCATTTCTGTTTTTGCAGCTTTTTTCTGTTTGGTTGTGTTGTGAGTACTTGCAGCACGTTTCTGTATTTGGCTGTGTTGTGAGTATTTGCAGTGTGTTTCTGTTTTTATAGTGTGTTTTTGTATTTTGTTGTGTTGTGAGTATTTCAGTGCATTTCTGTTTTTGCAGCACATTTCTGTATTTGGTTGTGTTGTGAGTATTTGCAGTGTGTTTCTGTTTTTACAGTGTGTTTGTATTTTTGTATTTAGTTGTGTTGTGAGTATTTGCAGAGCATTTCTGATTTTGCTGCTTTTTTGTGTGTTTGGTTGTGTTATAAGTACTTGCAGCGCATTTCTGTATTTGGTTGTGTTGTGAGTATTTGCAGAGCATTTCTGTTTTTGCAGCTTTTTTCTGTGTTTGGTTGTGAGTACTTGCAGCACATTTCTGTATTTGCCTATGTTGTGAGTATTTGCAACGTGTTTCTGTTTTTACAGTGTGTTTTTGTATTTAGTTGTGTTGTGAGTATTTGCAGAACATTTATGTTTTTGCAGCTTTTTTCTGTTTTTACAGTGCATTTTTGTATTTTTGTGTTTAGTTGTGTTGTGAGTATTTGCAGAGCATTTATATTTTTGCATTTTTTTTCTGTGTTTGGTTGTGTTGTGAGTGCTTGCAGTGCGTTTCTGTATTTGACTGTGTTGTGAGTATTTGCAGCGTTCCTATTTTTACAGTGGGTTTTTGTATTTTTATATTTTATTGAGTTGTTGATGAAGACGGTTTCTTAATTTTCTGGTGTTTGTGTTTGATGCATTGAACTCTCTCAGCCACTGTAGATCCCCCCTCAAATATGAGGCTAATTACAAAAATGTGCTAGAGAATGACTAAAGTGAGTCAGTGGTCAGAGAGAAAATTCCACTGTAAACAGGTTTAAACCACATAAAGAAAGTTTTCTGATTTCCTCTCACACTCTGTGTTTGAGAGGTGGCTTTAAGCAGACGGCACTGAGCAGCTGGTCAAAGGCTCAGTGAACCCTGAGCCCCATAATCACACCTAATCCACTGCCCTAAAACACACACACACACACACACACACACACACACACACACACACACACACACACACACACACACACAGAGACAACAGACAGAACAACACACACAATGAATGAGCCTGTTCTGTGTTCTTCTAGGCACCTGATGGGTTTGTGATGACCTATATAAACCAAACATCCACCAAACTAGCTAGCTAGCAAGGTAGCTAACATTGAAAACAAACAGTTTAATCACTGATGAATCATGGCAATTTACTGTTAAAATAACAGTTTACTCTTTATCTAGTGCTTATTTACTTTCCCTCATGTTGTGTTAAACTTATGTTACTTTTTCTCCATTAAACATAAAAAAGAAATTCCACGCTTTTATTACATAGAAGAAACAACATGTAGGTTCAGAATGACATGAGGGCAAGTAAATGATGACAAATGTTATTTTAGGGTCAACTCTCTTGAACGAAGATGACCTGTTCTCAATAATCAGACCTAAGTCACTGCTTAAGCTCCCATGAAAACCAAATACACAAGCTTATAACTGAAAAGCAAACAGTCACACAGGATTGAGAGGTAGCGGTAGTCTGGTCACTAGTCAAAGGGATTAGATCACAGTCAACTCGTGCCTGAGATCCCGATGAATAGCTCAAGTTACCCTACCGCACACATGCACACAAACACACCATCGCCAACTGTCTGT
The DNA here is from genome assembly GCA_033026305.1 of Cirrhinus molitorella. Classification (NCBI taxonomy): domain Eukaryota; kingdom Metazoa; phylum Chordata; class Actinopteri; order Cypriniformes; family Cyprinidae; genus Cirrhinus; species Cirrhinus molitorella. The sequence goes on from CM065120.1 coordinate 33,456,483, forward strand.
GCAAACAACGGCTGAAAATTCCTCCAGCCAATGCTGATCAGTGCTGATCCAGGAACAGCTATCCCTGCCTATGAAAACAAATTAATGACATACTTCAGGATATACAGTAAGTGTCAAAAACTGATCCTAGATCAACACTTTCCACAGGTCATACAGACTGAAACATAATGCTCTCCATGACGACATTTTCCAGTCATGACCTCACCAGCTACTGACAGTTTGATATTTTGCTATCAAACTAAAAACAGCAAGCAGTATATGGAAGTGAGAGATCATCAAGACACACTTAAACCAGACAATGTAGATGCATCCTTTATTTTCCATGATATTCTACAGTCCTGTGTATGCAGTTCAATGTTTGGAGTTAAAAGTAAATTATGTCATAAATGTGCATTTACCCTTTTTTAAAGTTCTGATTCCACTTCTACTCGGAAATAAGCATTGCAGATATTAAATATTTGTTTTGCTCTCATAAGATAATTCCAATTCATCGGATCCTCATGATATAATGGAAGTCTAACACTTTACTCAGGGGATACTTACATACAAAAAAAAAGCAAAAATAATACAAGCAATATGTAATAGTTGTATATTATTAATACATATTAATTTATAGGATTTATATATGTTTTAGATTGTTAAATATATTTATATATTTTTTTATTATTATATTATTTAAATGGCAAAGTATTGTGCTGCTTAAAATTTATTCTGATTTAATTAATCTGATTATTTATTTTCTCATTACTTATATATACATTTTATTACTTGGCATATATAAACAAATGAATGTCAGAGTGAGTTTATTTAGTACAAGCAAATTCATGTAGTGTCAATTGCATAAATGTCCTCCAAATTTCTTATTAAATTAAAATATGAAAAATCTCAGTCTCATTACTGTAATGCAAAATAAAGATTGTACATCATATTATACTGGCTTTCATTTATTAAAAAACATTTTATTACGTACATAATTTTTGTGAGTATGTGTGTATAAGATAAGGGCAAGAAGAACTGGACTATGACTACAACTACTACTACTTTATATCTACTAAAGTGGTCTCTACCCACTCTCAAAGTGCTTCAGGGCATCACTGAAGTTACATGGCTAAAAATAGCTCTGCATGATTCCTGTAACTTAATGCAGTGCTGCCTGACAGACTGTCGTATGTGAAACATGATACGAACAATTAAATAGACGACAGGAACTCATTTTAGATCAAAACATTGACGGTTGTCACAAACAGACTTAGGCAATGATTTTTTGTGGCAAAATGTATCTATAAACAAGTTAAATAGTTATAATCAAATAGAGGCATATAAGCAATAACTCAATCTGTCATCCGCTTAGTTCAGTGTTTAATGACTCTCGTTTAACAGTGTGACAGTTGGGTCACATGCCTGAGAGGAGGAAGATGTGCAGATAAGAAGGGAAACGCAGAAGGAAAAGTGTAACACAAGCATGCATGAATGTGTGTATTTGATTGTTAAACTTGCAGAGGGAAAAATGTGTCATACAGCACATTACATCCTCTAAAAGGTCAATGACACACCCACTAGTCCACAAAACCAAGTAGCATGGGTAAATCTGTAGCAACAACCAAAAATACATTGTGGGTCAAAATTATTGATTTTTCTTTTATGGCAAAAATCATTAGGTATTTAAGATCATGTTTCATAAAGATATTTTGTAAATTTCCTACCGTAAATATATCAAAACTTAATTTTTGATTAATAATATGCATAACTAAGAATTTCATTTGGACAACTTTAAATGCGATTTTCTAAATATTTTGATTTTTTGCACCCTCATATTCCAGGTTTTCAAATAGTTGTATTTCGGCCAAATATTGTCCTATCCTAATAAATCATACATATCATCAATGGGAAGTTTAAATATTTAGCTTTCAGATGAAGTACAAATCTACACACACACACACACATACATACATACATACATACATATATATATATATATATTATGACTGGTTTTGTGGTCCAGGGTCACATATATGGCCCTTATATCTAAAATGTTAATAAATTTCATGCATTATTAATTCGTAAATAACTAAAATTTGTAACATTTTACAACCAACCTTAACTAACCATACTTATAATGTAGGAGTCGGCCAATTATCGACACAATATTAATTGTTTATGACTATCAGTATCAGTCCATTTTAAAACTGACTTGCTGTTAAAATGAGTTTATGTCAGATCCCTTGTTATTTTTAATTTTGATTTGATTTGTTATCATTCATTATTACACCACACATATGTTCAAAAAATCGTACATATAAAAAAACATATCGGATTTATCATTAACTTATTTATGTTGCTTATGTCTGCATGAAAAAATAGCATAGTATTATTTAATACATTATTTCATCAAGAGAAAAAAAAAAGTAATGTCACTGACCCGTATGTTAGAAGCAATGCATCTTATTTTAATACAAATCAGTCTGAGCAACTAACTGTAAATGAAAAGTTAAGTGGTGCTGAACCTGAATCTGTCAGATGTCTGTTCACACCTCTCTGATCTGGATCTGGATCATGTGTGCTCATTATTCACCCTATGTTTCCATGACCCCTGCTCAACCTGGGTAATGAGTGAAACCAGTAAACCCTGCCTGGTCTCCTGCCCAAGTATCTCTGCCTGTGCTATTGTTTGGTTACATGGGTGTTGGCTTCCCATTCAAAAGTCCTGTTGTTTCAGTACAACTCAAGAGAAAAAAAAAAAAAAAACTAAAGAAACAAAAGGAGAACCAAGAAGGGGGGACGTTCCCCCTGAGCAAAAATAAACAATTGCTGTTTACAAGAAGGAAATGTACTATCAACAGAGGAAAAACATAAGGGTTTAAGGAAGCTTTCTATTTTTCAGAGATAATTGGAGCCTTGAGGATTTTAAAAGGACAAACATCCACTGATCATCTTTTCTAAACAAAGTGGGACAACATTTGTTTGCATTTCAAATAATCTGTGGGAGGGACTCTAATTTCACCTCCTCTTCCGTTCTTACTCATTCTACACGAAGGCAACCTGTTGTCTTAACCGAGTGCCAGAAATAAACACCCACACACAAACATTGTGCCTCTTAGTCCTTTCACTCCACCCTACACACACACACACACACACACACACACACACACACACATTCAACAACGTTCTATCACATACGCACACACAAGTATACAATCTCACACATCCGCTCCACAGGGGAAAACATGCCCTTTCATGAAAATAACAGCATAAAGACCTTTTCATATATGTAACTGGCCACTAAGAAAGAGGAAAACAGTTTTAACTTAGAGTGGTAAATGACTATAATTGCATGTTTAATGCTGTGCTGACTTGGAACTCAAAAGATTTTTAATGCCAACCTGACAAGAAAATATAAATGTTAAGCAAAATACTACCAGGTTAGTCTCTCAGAGACAGACTTTTGAAAACCCAGTCTATTTTGCATCTTATTTGATTTACACACAATTTTAAAGGGACACTTCACGCAAAAATTTTATGTTAATGAAAAAAGTCCCTTATGCTCATCATGGCTGCATTTATTTGATTAAAAGTATAGCAAAAACAGTTAAAATGTGAAATATTATTATAATTTTAAATACTTGTTTTCTATTTGAATATATTTTAAAATGCAATTTGCGACCCTGGACCACAAAACCAGCCTTAAGTAGTACAGGTATAACTGTAGCAATAGCCAATAATATATTGTATGGGTCAAAATTATCGTTTTTTCCATTTATGCCAAAAATCATTAGCATAATAATTAAAGATCATGTTCCATGAAGATATTTTGTAAATTTCCTACCATAAAATACTGTAATTTTTTATTAGTAATATGCATTGCTAAGAACTTAATTTGGAAAACCTTTAAAGGTGATTTTCTCAATATTTTGAATTTTTGCACCCTCAGATTCCAGATTTTCAAATAGTTGTATCTCGGCCAAATATTGTCTTATCCTAACAAAATTGACCCTTATGACTGGTTTTGTGGTCTAAGGTCACATTTATTCCTGTAATGTAAAGCTGTATTTTCAGTGTCACATGATCCTTTAAATATCATTCTGCTTAGCTAATTTGCTCCTCGAAATCACAAACTACCCACTTAGACAAGAAGAGGCTGTTTAAACAGCCTATAATGTTTTTTATTGTTATTTTATTGTTTGGCTTACATGACATTTGGGACATTTAAATCTGAAATCGATGCCTACTATAACAGACTTGTTTGCCATAAAGAAGTAGCTCTTTCAAAATAGCCTGAATTGTCCTTCTTAAACCAAAGATGACAATTTTTGTACATTATACAATATATATTGGTATGTGAATGATTAATGGGCAGTCTGTCTGGAGCCAAGAACATACTGCTTTGATCAATAAAGAAAAGAAGAAGAAATAGGATGCCAGAAAGTATAAAAAGTGTATATTGTGGTAGACTTTTTTTTTTTTTTTTTTTTTTAAATGAATTTATAAATATTCATATTCAGGATGCTTTGAGGCTCTGAGAGCAGGTGGTTCAGAGAGATGTTCGGTATTAAGAATAGCAGACAGCTGGCGAATCATCTTATCTATAACAGATTAACTGCAAGGCTAAGACGAATGCTGATGCTAAGGGTAAGACACTTATAGAAAGTAGTAGTCGAATAACAAAACAAAACCAAAGTAAGGGTGAGAGTGGGAAAATATTTTCTCTGTGGGAAAATGAGAGAATGGTATTCTATTTCCACAGAGAAATTGCTCAGAGAATCAGAAAAAGAAAAAAACCTTCAACATTACCAATAAATTCTATACAATTAGGTTGTGTGTAACCCAAAGCACATCAAGCACATCATTAAACACCAAGATCCGTTATTTAAAACATCTGTTGTGCCTTGTATTGATGACGCAACATGTCCTTCGCAGTGGCTATTTTAAGACAAAACAGAGATTAAACTGCTCCAAGGTAGTCAAACCTTGACCTTCAACATGGCTTATTTTTTGGATAAACCCCAAATGTTGCAATCTGGGTCAGTAGGTCTGAGAAAGTCTTAATTGTTGAGAAAAATCGCAACCAAGTCCATTTACCTACACTGCACTTGTCATCAAACCCTTCCTAAACTGTCCCTAGATCAGTTTTGCATGCTGCTGATGTGAATACTTGACATCCTATATACATTTTGCATTGAAAAATGTACATACAATTTAACTATTTAAAGAAATAGTTCACCCCAAAACAGAAAATTCTGTCATCATTTACTCACCCTCATGTCATTCCAAAGCTGTATGACCTTCTTTTATGGAACTACGGTTCAAAAGTTTGGGGTTATAATAATTTTGTAAAATACTAGAATACTAGAATTTCTGTAAGAAAAGACATTATACTGTCACTTTTGATTATTTGAATGCATCCTTAATCAGTAAAAGTATTAATTTCTTTCTTTCAATCAATCAATAAAAATTCTAATAATCTTACTAAGCCAAAATTTGGGGACCAAAAAAAAAAAAAAAAAAAACTACACTGGAATAAACAATTGCACACTGGAAAGTTGACGATGGTGAGTAAACAAAGAATTTTCTCTTTTAATTTACAATTTACAATTAAAATTTTCAGAAGCTGCAAAATGTTCATTATTTTACCAAATATATATATTTTTTATTTAAAACTGACCTGAATAAAACATTTCATAAAAAACATTTACACATAGCGCACAGGAGAAAATAATAGTTACATTTATAAAAATGACCCTGTTCAAAAGTTTACACACACTTAATTTTTAATACTGTGTTGTTACCTGAATAATCCACAGCTGTGTTTTTGTTGTTGTACATGAATCTGTGTGACCTGAAGCATTTTTCAGAAGAACAGGGGGCAGTTAACTGACTCATGAACAACTATCACTAAACAAACAAACAAACAAACAAACAAAAAACACAGCTGTGGATCATTCAGGTAACTGCACAGGGTAATTTTTATAAATTCAACTATTATTTCTCTTGTAGACTAGCCTATATGTAAATGTCTTTTAGGTGAAATATCTTATTCAGGTCATTACTAAATTAAAACCAACATGCATTTTGTATGATCTCTCTTATTTTGATAAAATAATGAACATTTGGCAGATTGTTGTAGAAGATGTCCCTTAAGTTGTAAAGGGATATTATTTGTCTCTTCAAATTATGAAAAAAGGGAAAAAGCTTTTGACGTAAATTCAATACTCCAATAAAAGCACTGAGCTGTTGTACTGCATTACTGGTTAAAAGTTAACTGCTTAAAAGAGAGCAGTTTAATGTCATTTTATGTTTATGTGGTATGGCAACAATATTTTATGAGTGGAATAAAAGCAGACAGCAGGTAACCACAGTGCAGTCACAATGTATGATTTTACAACATCACTGAACAATCCATTATATGCTACTCTGACCAATGGAGCACACAGCAATTATATAACCTAGAAAACCAGTCAGATTACACTCCTGCAAACTTTTCAATTAATCAGAAAGTCACAACACTAATATCAGTATGGGGTTTTATCACTGCTTAAAACACTAATATAGCAGGGAATATATGAACGCACTCTGTGCATTAATGGATCCTTTCTTGCTTGTATGCATTCAAGTAAATGCATGGGTATTACAGACCTTCTTTTATACAGAAAGCAAGTCAGCAAATGTGTTTCGAAGTAACAATGCAGCAAACTCTGTGGTATATATATGGTATATAGATCCATATCATATAAAAAAGCAAGGCAAGCATTAAGTGAAACTAAAAGCTTAATATTCCTCCAGCATTTAAGGGCAATAAAACCACAGTAGTCCATTGCTGCTAAGTACTGTTAAAGAGGAGATCACTAAATGTGGTTCTGCCATTGATCAGATTTTAGCTTTTAAATATGTCTGGACTGAAGAGTGCATTACAGAGTTGTCTGTGTGTGATCACATTAAACCTACTTCGAATGCTGATCTGTTTTATAAAATCAGTTATTGCATTGTACAACAAGGATGTAATGGGGTTTTTATAGTGGTGTAAGCTCAGGGATGGTATCCAAGGGGTGTCTAGTTGGAATCTCTTAAGGACTGAACACTTAACCCCAGGTTGCACCAGCGGGACTGTCACTTAGTAAGACAGTAATAATGTCTTCTAAATGAATACTCATTGGAAAGTATTTCTAGATAAAAGAAAACCACACAAAAGAAAAATCAATGATTGTTTGTGATATTTTTTCCCCATTGGGCTCATTATAATTGTCTAAAAAATATAAAGCACATCATTTATGCCTGAATTACTCTATCATGGGAAATTATTATATTATTGCATATGTGGAAAAATCACACCTTCATAGTAACACGTGTGTATTGCGTATCTTATCTGTCCAATTGCATAAGAATTACACAATACATTTTTGCTATAAATAATACTTGTGTGAGTACCATCCATGTGAGTGAAAAACAGTCAGTTTATCCACTATAGAGTTTGCATCCATCTGTCTATATTTCTCAGCATGCAAGAGTGCACAGAGGAAACTCAGATAGCTTCAACAATTATATAATAAAGAGAAAGAGATGCTTTTAGTCTCTCGAAAGTAAAGTAATATACAGATAGAAGGATAGATTACATAATAAGTTATTTAATAATTGATATGAGTGTCAGTAGAAATATTGAATGGTACTAAGGCAGATGTTCTCAACCTCAGGGTCACCAGAGATGCAGAGAGGGTCATGGAGGACTTCTATGAATTTTATCTTAGTTATGGCATACATTTTAATCAGGGATGCACTGTGGCCAATGCTGATAAGTAGGGCTCGATGATTTCCACGATGTGGAAAACACGGACGGAATCGCAAAATCCTGGCATAAAAATGGAATTTACTGTAATTGGAAATTAAAATTAAATTAAAAGTAATTTAGTACACACTGTTTTCAGTATTTTCAGCCAAACATAATCTCTAGAACTGCTCTGAGAGTCACTTCATGAGCATTTTACCGTTTCTTTTAAGCAAAATTATCAACATCATATAAAAACAGAAACTTAAAGGTCTTCACGGCAACCCGTCAAAATAAAAGTCTGATATATCTTGAAGAAACTGTGACAGAAATATATTACTTAATGATAGTATTACTACTAATAATACATTTTGTTTTCATTATTTTTTAAGGAATATTTACCAGAATAATTATTTACCAGAATTTATTTACCAGAAAAATGTAAATACACAACACGGTATTGTTGAAAAAAAATAAGTAAATAATATATATAGTAATATATAGTGCTGTCAAACGATTAATCGCATCCAAAATAAAAGTTTATGTTTACATATTATATATTTGTGTACTGTGTATATTTATTATGTATATATAAATACACACACATGCATGTATATATTAAGGAAAAATATATTAGATTTATATATAAAATATTTATATTTATTTATATCTAAATTGTATATAGGTATAAATATATATATACATATAATTATTTTGTTTTAATATATACATGTATGTGTGTGTATTTATATGTACATAATAAATATATAAAGTAAACACACATATAGTATGTAAACAAACTTTTATTTTGGATGCGATTAAGCGCGATTAATCGTTTGACAGCCCTAATATATATATATATATATATATATATATATATATATATATTATTGTGACGAGTCGGTTGCCTCCCCCCCTATTTATCATCAACACCCCCGTCCCATAATCGCCGCCCTTCGCCAGGCTCCTGCGCCTCTCCTCAGGAGACCGGTCTCTTCCCAGTGCATGCACGCTGGTGTCCTCGTGGGTCCAGGAAGGTGAGCGTTAAGAAAGGACCAGAGCCGCACCAACCAGACGGCCATCAGGCCAGGATGCCAGGCCGTCGGATCCCTCCCTGTCCGTGCCGAGGGCTGGGGAGGATGAAGCCACGCAGATGACGCCGCCGCCCCCCACGCCCCGGACCCGGGAGGGGAGCGCGTGCGGCTGCCGGACTCCGCCCCTTGCTGGACCCTCCCTTATCGGACACTACCCCTCCTTCACCGTCCCCATCACGACGAGGACACCAGATCCCCTGTTTATTTTGGACACTTTCTTTTGTATTTCTGTTTAATAAAAACCTCTCCGAGGCCTGACGCCACACCCCCTGTGTCTGTCGTGTGCTCCTCCCGCCACAATATATATATATAAATAATTGGAATGAATTTGCCAAATTTTTGAATAAATCAAAAGTAATTCAGTACACAGTGTTTTCAGCCAAACATAGTCTCTAGAACTATATATATATATATATATATATATATAATTTTTCTTTTATAAAATCTGTTAATTAGAGATGCTTTTGATAATTAACAATTTATGAAACCATTAAATGGAATCCAGAAATTGGGAAAAAAGGAATCCAGAAAAATTTTAACTAAAAAAAAGTATATATATATATGAATTTGAGAAAAAAATAAACAGATTTCACAGGGCCATAGATAAGCTGTTAATTATTTTTCATAATATGTCTTATAACTAGGGTTGCCAAAATAAATGCATGTATATGTTTAAGAATTTTTTTAAATAAATATATTATTATTATATATTATTATTATATTATAAATTATTAATATAAATATATAGACAAATGTTTTTAAAACATAGTACATGTATGTATGCATTTATATATACATTATAAATATACACTGTACACACACATACACATACATTATGTAAACACAAACTTTTATTTTGTATTGTGATTAATCATGATTATTTTTTACATAAATTACAAATGAAACTAAAAAAAAATTAAATCCATTATTTAAAATGCTTCCATCACAACATTACAATGTACATTATGAAAACTGGATATTCATTTTGAGCTTTGTTAAAGATTACATTAAATTATTTTAAAAGATTAACATCAAGTGAAATGTAAAATGCAAAAATAGGGACAATAAAATGCAAAAATAGGGACAATAAAAACACATCAAATAGAGATCAACAATGGTCAAAGTTTTTTATTTAATTAACAAAATCCATCTAAAAAAAGTGAAGGGCTTTCCATTTGTAACTTCAGCATGATTATAGTAAACAAACATAATGAAAGTGAAATGTTTTTGCTGTGGCTTTGATGATAGTATCGGTTCAGGTAGGAGGCTGTTCTTGAGTCAGCTCTTGTCCAAACCACAAAAAAACAGAGCTGCACGTATTTTATCTCACCTGCTGATAAGCAAAGCGAGGATGACTGAAATACAGCCGTTCTAACACAACCCACACACATCCTGCTATTGATGCAGTGGTAGCTCTGGTAACATTTGCTAAACACTTGTGTATAATTCATGGATTGTCCACAAAGTAGCTAGCGATAAGAGCTATCACGCTTGTCCAGTCAGCTCGTCCTTAAGGTTAACAACATTTTACATCACAAAAGGCGTTTTAAATATAGTTTGTTGGGGGAGGCGGACAGGCCCATACAGGACTGAGATTAATAGGGTTGTCAACAGGCCAAACAATCAGCCCCTAGCCAAGAAACGAGCGACGGAGAGAGAATGTGTGCGGTAAACAACTCCAGGACGCTAGTAAGATGCTATCAAAAAATGCTACCCAAATTGTTATAGTTTTTTTCAATTTGCTGCCAGTCTGTTGCCATTTTTAATTTAGTTTTGTATGACCATTTTCTCTTTGAAGGCTGTTTTGTGCTGCTGTAGCTTTAAGATACTCCCACTGAATTTCTATTATTTTTCCAGTTGTCTGGATAAGCACTTTTTTTATGCAAATCAGTTTGCTAACGAATCATTCACCATTTTTTGCAAACAGTTTGACTGATTCATTAAAAAAAAGAGATATTCATAAGTATATGAGGCTACCAAGCAAATGCATAAGAATCTGCAAAAAAACAACAACACTGGCCATCTGTGGCAATCATGCTACGCTCACTCGCTGACCGAGGTTTACGCTGTTGCTGGTGGAGGTGCATCTATGGTAAACACTACGCTTGCTCTCAAACGCGCTCCATCTGTTAGCTACTTCCGCCCCCGGAAGAGAGCAAAGAGCTCTGGAAGCTTCTAGATGTGAATGACATAATGTTCTTCTTTCTTACCAAGCTTGATCTCAACTGTCTCTACTGGACCCCATTGCCATTTACACAGTAGGACTGCTTCACTGGTGTATGCTGTATCTCATGGGGAATGCCGGGCCAATGTGCTACATGTGCACATAAAATATTTAGAGGACTGGAGTTAGTATCCATTAGTGTAAAGTGTACCTGTCCTTGTGTATCACCATATTTAGCAGCACAGTTAACACGGCAAAGAAAGCACAAAATGACAAGAACGGATAAATGTTAGCAATTTTAAGGCACTTTTATAATACTAACAACAATTATTATTATTACTGTTGTTGTTTTTGTTATTATTAATATTATTTTTGTTGTTGTTGTTGGAAACTTGCCATTATCGTAATTCCTAACAACAAACATATATATAATTTAATATTAATAAAATAATATAATTAGAATAATAATAATAATAATAATAATAGTAATTTTAGTTGAAAAACTTGCAATGATTATTATCCTCTACAACATGAACACTATTATTCACACATAAAAATAGATTAATAATAATAATAATAATAATAATATTTGTTGGTGTTGTTGTTAGACAACAGACATTTCATTATTATTGGGGAAAAAAATGCTACTACTAATAATAATAATTATTATTATTATTATTATTATTATATTATTAATAATAATAATAATTGCTGTTGTTGGATAACAGACTGTTTAATTATTATTGGTAGAAAACAAAGAAACAAATAAATAATTAAATAAATAAAAATTGTTGTTGTTACATGACAAACTGTTTAATTATCATTGGAAGAAAATAAATAAATAATACGTTTCAATTTTGCAATTATAGTTATTGCCTAAATTCCTACAACATGTACAAAGTATTATTCAGACACAGAAATGGTTAGATAAATAAATAAATAATAGTTGTTGTTGTTGTTAGATAATGGACTGTTAAATTATTATTGGAAGAAAATTAATAAACAAAAATAATAATAATAATAATAATAATAATAATAATAATAATAATAATAATAATTGTTCTTGTTAGATGATGGATTGTTTATCATTGGAAGAATAAATAAATAAATAATTCTAGTTTAATAACTTGCAATGATCGTTATTTCCTACAACATGAACAAATTATTATTCAGACACACAAATGGTTAGATAAATAAATAAATAATAGTTGTTGTTGTTGTTAGATAATGGACTGTTAAATTATTATTGGAAGAAAATTAATAAACAAAAATAATAATAATAATAATAATAATAATAATAATAATAATAATAATAATAATAATAATAATTGTTCTTGTTAGATGATGGATTGTTTATCATTGGAAGAATAAATAAATAAATAATTCTAGTTTAATAACTTGCAATGATCGTTATTTCCTACAACATGAACAAATTATTATTCAGACACACAAATGGACAAACAAACAAACAAATCTGGTTATAATAATAATAATAATAATAGTAAATAATAACAATTGTTGTTGTTGTTGTTGTTGTTGTTGTTGATGTTGTTGTTAGATGACGGCCTGTTTAATTTTTATTGGAAGAAAATAACAATAACAATAACAATAATAATAATAATAATAATAATAATAATAATAATAATAATAATAATAATAATAATAATAATAAAATACTGAAAAGTCATCAATTCCTCCTTACATATTCCACTAGAAATAATTAACAAAAGCATTATGCGTTCATACACAAGATTTAAAGACTGAATCCCAGGCTCAAGGCCATCTAGTTGACATGCATTGGTCACAACCCATAATCCATCAGTGGCCAAGCGTGGGAAAGCACAGAGGGCATGTGTCATCTCTTGTCTGTCTGTGTACAGATCAAACAGATGTTTAGAGCCCCTTACAACAGCCAGCAGCTTGGACCAGATGTGCAACGCTCTCTTGAGGAGTCAGCAGTACAAGAACCGATGAGAATAAACAGCTAGTGCCTTTTAGAATGATATGAGAATAACCACTTAAACACTCTAAACCTCCTCTCTCTCAACCCCACACAATAATCAATCTATGTTAGCATGTGACTAGCCTCAGGACTCGAGCCACGTGGACTTAAACTAATTCTGTCACGTTTGGACAATGTGATCAGGAGGAGTGGCTGAAACACACACATATGATGATCACATGATGGTTTAGAAAAAAAGAGAAAGGTTGATGAATGAAAATACAGACAGGAGGGACCCTTTCTTGATCCGTTTCGGGAGTGCGAGACATTTAATGTATAGGATATACAGTCTCTTAGCGTGTTCACAAGCTCTCTGTGGTCCTGACCTGCAGCAAGCACTTTTTATCATTAACCTCACATTAAAACGCATGTTTGCTCCTCTTTAGTGGGTCACTCTAATTAACCCACTTACCAAATGAGTCATATAGAAGCTCTGCTAGGCTTCACTTCTCTGCAATGTAATGTCTTTACACACTAATTCACACATTTACACAAACCTGTGCCAGTTCTACAGCCATACAGGATATCAGAACTCTAATGTACTCAGATGAAAGAGCGAAGACAGGAAATGAACATATGACTACCTAAGTTTGTTTCTTTATGAATTTCAGTCATGATCGCCTGATGTCATGTTTTCTCAAGTACAGTATCTTAAGCATTTATGTTGTTTAAAACAACACCCAACTGTTCTTGTTTTATTATCTTCAATTCCTGAGAATTCCTGAGAATTCCAGCAATTCCGACTAACAAGTAGTCATTACCAAATAAAGATTTAAACAGATACGTTTATGTGAGTGTGTGTTGGACTAAAAGCTAACAGTTTATAGTGTTTATAGTGTAATCTGAAGCACACAGAACATCCTGATGTTTTTTCAGATGCAAACGAGATTCAGACGAGGATCAATGTTCAGCTCATCTCAGCCAGGGATCCTGCGTTCCAGCTAATTGAAAAATGGAGCCATAGGTTTGTAATTGACAGCACACTGCAGAGGAATAATTCACTCTTGCCCCCACTGTGAACCCAGAGGAAGAACAGATGAAAGGATGGTTGAGAGAGTAAACCTGATTTGTCCCTTCACTGGTTGAGAAATCTTTTCACCAGTGAAAACTTTTTCACAATTAAAACGTCGCATCATCCATCAATCCATCCATCTATCCATCTATCTGGGGTGTTTTCTCCAAAGAGGCAAGGAAGGCTCCTCAAAATATTGGATTAAAAAAAATGTAAAGTACAAAAATAAAACCATGACGATATTTAACAATCTAGCATTAATAAGTGTATAGATCACTTGTTTTTCTGAAGAAAAAAAACATTGTTCAAAAGCGACAAGAGCAGTTAAAGTTACAGCAGGAGTCCGCATCTCTCTCACCTCCCCTGAGCCCACTGAGTTTTAACAGACCCCCTAAAGTATGCGGTGAGTTTGGCTAAATTAAAAAAGTAAGTAAATAACAACACTTAGATATAGCCACTTTGTTACTTAAAAATAAGACTTAAAATGGCCTGAAAACATGATCTGTGGGAGCTTTTAGTGAGTAATCAGCTTGGTAAAATTTAAAATAAATCTCTGTGTCTGTGGCCAATATTTACAGAGCTTTGACGACTTATGATCTGAAAAGTTCAAAAATAGTTAAAAGTTAACTATTAAAAAGAATAGCTGAACATAAGTTCCGAAATAATATATATATAATGGTTAAATTGTTACTTATTTTAAATTGTTATTATTTTGAAATAAATGTAGTGCTTTAAAACACTCACTAGACAAGATTCATACTTTTAATAAACAGATTGGGACATGAATTTATATTTGATTTAAACAAATGGTCAACAAATGTATACACATTGTATAAACACATTACATTTTATTATTAAAAAGTTGTGTACCATGATAATTTCCCCTTTTAAAATTATAATCATAATCATAAAAGATAATAAACAAATCATAATGACGTCATCCTTTTAAGAACTGACGTCTTCAAGGATAAATCAAATATGCATAGTTGATATAAATATTTTGTATACTTGAATTTTGTATATTTGATTCAAATATTTTGATAGAAATTCATATTTTAAAAATGAAATCCTCATTCTAAAAAGCATTTTGTAGTTTCATGACCTTGAGCATAAGGCTTGTCTCTCTAAACTGTCCACCCTGATACTTTTTTCAAGCCATATTTATATTCCAGCATGTATTAAAACTTATGTAATTTGGATTTAAATAGTAAAGAGCAATTTATTGACACTATATACAGTATATTTGTCTGACAGACTGTAAAAACCCTACTAATAAATTACCTAAAAAATGTTCTTATCAAAAGGCATGAGTTTGACAGAATGACCCTTAAAGTAAACAGAAAAGATCAGTTTAAGATCTATCCATCAAGTTGACTACAATTCCACCACAAATCTGATTATAATTTCTTCTAATTTATTCACACTTTCTGCACTCTAATGGTGTTTTCATAAACATTTGATAGCATAAACCATTCCTGTATAATTATAAAATTGAGTTATATTTTCACATCGCTTGCTTTAGTCAGGTAACGTCACAAATGGTGATAATAGAGCCTCGGCTGAATTGAGTGGAGCTTGCTCAGCCCCATCCCATTCAATTCCCATGCAATCAGTGATATAGCTTTTATCTTTCAGCAAAAGATGGGTGTTACATAATCGGTCTGCTTCTTCTACCTGCTAGTGACTTTCAGTAAGCCCAGGGTATGGCAGAAATCTACCATTACACAGCAGTAACACAGACTGCTGCAGAACGTTCTCATGTTTCCATACGCTAAGATAATAATGGTCAGTGCATCTGCACCATGCAGGCCATTGAATAAAACACAGACTGTCCATTTTCTGAAGAAAAAACAAAAAAGAAAACTGAAAGTCATAGGCAAACATTGCATAAGCCAACCATGCACCTTATAAAACAACATTAACTTATACACTCTCAAGCCATCTGATTTCAAAAGCCAGAACTCTTGTATATATCATTTGTTGCATAAAAACTATATCAAACTCCCAGTCGTGCTGATGCTGAGCAGTCTAGCTCATGAGTATACAATTTATAGCTCATAAATGTTCACATATTAACTTACATAAAACAACCCTACCCAAAGACAGCTGCACAAGTGTAATAGGAGTCATGCAGAATCTCTACTGTTATGTAGACCTTTATACTGTTATATTATCCCATTATACTCATTATACATTATATTGAGAACTCTATGGAACTCACCCTTACTTTGTAACACAATGAAGGGCAATTTCTAATCTCAGACTAACATTAATAAAGTGGCTTAATCCCCCACTTCACAATGAAACCACTACGAACTCTCGCAACCTGTTCCTCATTTCAAAGAAACGTCTTCATTCACATGCTTTATCATCCAGAGACTCAAAGGATTGTGGGGTCTTATGAGGTTCTGGCTGTGCCCATTAACGGCTTTTCCCAGTGTGATTTTAATGTTACACAACGCTTGATCCGGCTGTCGCTTCAACCAACCTCTTTGCTCATCTTCAGCTCACACAGTTCAGTAAATTCAGCCTAAGATGAGATACAGCGTGAAATAGTTGGAACATTCCTGTGCGAAATACGACACTGCTTGATTATCCACAAGAAGATACGCAAGCAAATATCCAAGAGTGTTAACATCTCTATCTATCTTAGGCCCTCAAATTCCCCTTGGGAAGAAAAAAATAGGTCAATAGAACAAGATTCTGCTGAGCCTTAAATGTTCAGGATACCTGTTCATACATATAAATATTTTCAAAGGTATACTCCTAAAAATAAAGCTTCCAAAAGAGTTGTTTGCGTCAGTGACATAGATTAACTATTTTCGGTTCTCCAAAGATCGTTTCAGTGAACAGTTCATAAAGGGGTCATCATCATGTTTTTTTTAATTATTATTTTAATGTTCCTTGAGGTTTACTTAAAATGTTAAGAAAGTTTTTTGCACAAAAAAAAAAATGTGGAAAAATTATTGTTTATTTTCTGCCCTCATTCTGACCCTCTGTCTCAAACGACCTGTTTTAAAGGGTGTGTCCTTTAAGGCTTGTCAGGAATCAGCCACTGTTATGATTGGCTAACATCATTGCATAGTAAACAGTATCAATGCTCCCTCGCTATTTCATGTGCAGTGTTTTGACAACACTGATTTAAAAAAAAATGTAATTTCCAGACAAAGCATTATGAAACATTTTACTTACCGTTTGGGATGCAGCTGCAGTAAGATCTAGTACCGCTTCATCTTTCAACAAATGTTTCTTTGTGAAATCTCTATGACACTGAGCCTCATTTATGAAACAAAATGGTCTGATTGGTCTGCCATTAAAAATAAATCTACTTGTTCTTTACGCTGGGATTCTCCTGATATCTGCACAAAGACACAAACGAGCCAAAGACTATAGAAATACAAAGACGGTCCACTCCTATAACATGAATAGGAGAAACTACAACGCACATTATGGCGAAATAGTCCCGCCTTCTAAATGAAAGTCATTGTGTCACTGCAGTGACTGTTAGAAGTGCTGGTTCCCATAGAAACCTGGACCGGACAATGTGCATATGCAGTCATAAGCGCGTCGTGGCTGTGCATGCGCATTAGCTGGTCTAGCCTGAAGAATAAGCTTTTTAAACGCTATTTGAGCATAAGCATTTTGTTGCCGATTTGAAAAATGTAATTTAACTGCGAGTTCAGCGAGCAGTTTTTGAGATTTCAGGATTCCCCTATTCATTTAGATAGGACTTGGCCTTAGATTAACTGCCCGGAGGCGTTGTAAATATGGCCGCCGAGTGAACAGACTTTTCTTGTAAGGGACTTTGGAACAAGCTCTTCAAACCAAACGCACCAAAGGAAAAGTTATTTCACTCCATTTGTCCTATTGATGACAGACTCAAGCGCGTGGACTGTAATTTCTAGTTATTATAATTTAAATTTCATTTTGACACGACACAACACTCGGATTCAGCCATCAGCTGTTAAGCGACTGAACGCCAGTGAATGGGGCCTATGGTGAGAAGATCACTATTTGTCAATGTCTTGCTCTGGAGGCAGTGTTTATGCAAAAGTTTGTGCCCGGGTGACGTCACCTTGCACCTCAGATCCAAGTGAGACATTTTTGAAGCTTAATTAAATAAATGCTTAGTTTATAATGAGAAGGACATTTTAAGCTATGAAACTTGCAGGATGATTTAATGGTACAAATTCATCTTACAGTCATGGCCAAAAGTTTTGTCAGTGACATAAATTGTGTTTTGTAAAGTTTACTGCTTCAGCATTTGTAAACTATTTTTGTACATGTTTCTATGGTATACTGAAAAACAATGATACGCATATTATAAGTTTTAAGTTTAAGCTTTAAAGGATTTTATTGGCAAAAAATTATGAGTCAATATTTACAGTGTTGACCCTTGTTCTTCATAACCTTTGTAATTGGCTCTGGCATGCTGGATATTAGCTTCTGGGTCAAATCCTGACTGATGGCGATCCATTCTTGCCATATTAGTTCTCGGAGTTGACCACAATTTGTGGGCTTCTGCTTGTCCACTCGCCTTTTGAGGACTGACCACAGGTTCTCCATGGAGTTGAGATCCGGGGAGTTGCCTGGCCAAGGATCCAAAATTTCAATGTCATGATCTTCGAGCTACTTCTTTATCACTCTTGCTTCATCAGAGAATATAACTTTGCGCCAGTCTTCTGCTGTCCAAGCCTTGTACTTCCTGCAGAATTTTAGTCTGTCCTTGATGTTTTTCTTGGAGAGAAGTGGCTTCTTTGCTGCCCTTCTTGACACCAGTCCATTGTCCAAAAGTTTTGCCTCCCTGTGCGTGCAGATGCTCTCAAACCCACCTGTTGCCATTCTTGAGCAAGCTCTTCACTGGTTGTGGCACGATTCCGTAACTGACTCCTCAGGAGGAGATGGTCCTGGCGCTTGCTGGACACTCTGGGACTTCCTGAAGAATTCTTCACTGCAGTTGAACCTCTTCCTTAAAGTTTTTGATGATCCGGTAAATGGTTCTTTAAGGTGCAGTATTCTTTGTAGCAATTTCCTTGCATGTGAGGCCATTTTGATGCAAAACAATGATGGCTGCTCGTGTTTCTTTGGAGGTAACCATGAATGAACACCACAACAGCTTAAGCAGCAAGCCTTTTATAACACAAAATTTAAGTCACTGCCAAAACGTTTGACCATGACTGTATATGCCAAAATATCAAGGCAAATTTGATTTCTCATGTCATGACCCCTGTAAAAGAACCATTTACTTCTTGGTGTGAAGAACATTTTAATGATCCATTTAAAGACTCTTATTTCAGTACAGTACAGTACAGAAACAACTTTTATAGATCTGGATCTGGAATCAGACAGAGTGTTGGCAACCAGGAACCAGTTTCAGGTAACTATCAGGTAACTGTAAGATGTTGCTTACAGTCTTTAGTGTTGTCTACGTCTAAAGCCTAAAGTGGGTCAGATGGGTCCAGGATATTAAATGTGATGATCATGACCCTGTGTACATGTCCACCCACCTGCATTACTATTGTGCCACAGAACAACGCAGCTTCCTATTTAAACTGACCACAGACGCTCTCCAGTAATGATAGCCCCTTAATATTCTCATCCATTACAACCTATCATTGTCAAAACAATAAATGGGCACTCAAAAAAAATGGACTGCATTCTTAAGGAACTGCATCATGGCGTAAAAAGTTAATTTTCAAATATCCCACGGAGGAGGATGACAAATGCCATCATCATGCCCAATACCACCAGTTAATCATGAGTCAATTCTGGAGTCTAAAACAGCATATTCTCTTGGCGTCACTGAGAGTCACAGACGGCGTCGACTATTATCCCTCTATTCATTAATGTGCCATGCTGGCAAATGGAGCTGCCGAAAAAAGCCAGGTGCTCTCATGAGGTTTGGTTTAATTTGCCAACTCTTAATAAATCAATGTTCCTGCTTCCTGCGAGCTCCTGGGAAGAAATGGCCCACAGTCACGGCATGTACTCAAATGAGGAGAGTTAAAAGTGAATGTAAGGAAAAGATGGCAGTAATTTCCTTCACACCTTCTTATCTAGCCAGCTTTATAGTTTAGTAGTGCTCCTACAAGTGCAGAGACGGCCAAATGTATTGGCCATATGCCTTTACTTGATTCATTAGGAAAGATCTGGCATAAATGCCTTCAATAGTAAATTATTCTTTTTTCTCTGCTTGAGTCAAAATGACCCAAATACAAATCTTATTTTCTATAAATATATTTCACAATGTAATTTGTTCCTCTGATTTCAAAGCTGAATTTTAGCATCGTATCTCCAGTCACATGATCCTTCAGAAATCATTCTAATATTCCGATTTGCTGCTCAAAAAACATTTGTTATTAACAGATGAGTAGAATTTTTCAGGTTTCTTTGATGAATATAAAGTTTAGAAGAACAGCATTACCTGAAATAGAAATCTTTTGTAACATTATACTTGTCATCAATTTAAAGCATTCTTGCTAAATAAAAGAAATAATTTATATACATTTTCTATACCTATAAACAATTTCTTTACAGAATAAAAAAAGTCATACTAACATACTAACTAATCATACTAATCATACTAACACCACCATTTTCATTTTTGGGTCAACCATAGGCGCCGATTTATGTTTTTATGTTCAGGTATCTGCTCTTATTCTTTTAGAATTCTTAGACAGCAAACTTTATAATTCTATAATCTGGGCTCTGCAATCACTAAATCAACTTTTCTTGACTGAAGAGATCTCTAATAGGCAGCATGGTGCCAGCCTAATTAGCCTGTGCTCATTAAGTATCCTCCTCACAGGGAGTACTAATCTTATAATCATCACGAGTCCAGGGCATGTTAATAACATGACTTCATCTGTGACTTTGATCTCATACATAATTAAGCAAACCAGCAGGAAGGCAGACAAACATGTTAGTCTTCATAATCCACCCTGAAGGGTAGAAAAATTTACAAGAATTGCCATGTTTACATGTAACAGTGCTTCTTAAACAACAAATGTAGTAGGTTGGAGTGACATAGCGTGTGTGTGTGTGTGTGTGTGTGTGTGTAAACTTACAATTCGCATGTTATACAAATAATTAAAAATAAATATAAATTAATCATAATATTTTATTATAATACATAAATACTGTAGTACTATAATAATTCAGTTCATAATAATTCATAAAAAAAGAAATATCCAATGTAATGAGGATTTATTTGCTGTGGCTAATTACAATAAATAAATGTGTACAATAGAAAATGTTTCCTGGTAAAATAAAATGAATTATTAAAAATAAACAAATGTACAATACTGTAAAATAAGTTTTTACTACATACACTGCCAAGATTTTTAATGTTTTTTGTAGAAGTCTTTTCTGCTCACCAGACCTGCTCTTATTTGATCCAAAGTACAGCAAATACAGTAAATGGCTGAAATATTTTTACTATTTAAATTATCTGTTTTCTATTTGAATATATTTTAAAATGTAATTTATTCCTGTGATTTCAAAGCTGAATGTTTAGCATCATTACTCCAGTCACACGCAATCATTCTAATATTCTGATTTGCTGCTCAAAAAACATTTAACATTAGGTTCCTTTGAAAAATAGACAGTTCAGATAAACAGCATTGATCTGAAATCAATTAATCATCAATTACTAAATAAAAGAATTAATACATTTTTAGAATTATTATTTTTTTTAATTATATATATATATATATATATATATATATACACATACTGACTGAGCTTTTGAACAGTAGTGTATAATGTTACAAAAGCTTTTTATTTCAGATAAATGATAAATCTTTGGATCTTTCTATTCATCAAAGAATCCTAAGAAAGCTAACTGTACTAAATTGTTTTAAAAATGTATTTAAAAAATGCAAATCAGCATATTAGTATGATTTCTGAAGGATCGTGTGACACTGAAGACTGGAGTAATATTGCTAAAAATTCAGCTTTTAATCACAGGAATACATTTTATTCTAAAATATATTAAAATAGAAAACAATTTTTAAATAGTAAAAATATTTCAAAAGTTTACTGTTTTTGCTGTACGTTGGATCAAATAAATGCAGGCTTGGTGAACAGAAGTGACTTCTTTAAAACAAAAAACCGTACTGTTCAAAAACATTTGACTGGTAGTTTACAACACTTGTAAATTTGGCTCTTGCATTTTTAAAATCACAGACTAAAAAAGTGCTTTCTGAGAATACAGCACTCTAAATGTCACTCTGACGTAAAGAAAGAACATGTTATGAGAGCTTCATTCAGATCCAGTCTGTGAGTGTGTGTTGATATGTGATAGTGCTGTGGCTATCTTTGCATGAGCGAGCACAGTTGGACTGTTTGGCTTTGGTGTTACTGTTATCTACTTTCCTATTTTTCTTGCACCTGCAAAAAGCAGGCAGTACATCATCGGAGCATGTGGAGAGTCATTTGGGAATATTGTGTTACAAAATTGTGACGTTTTGTTTCCTTTCTCATTATCAATATAGCACAGGTCTATGGGGAACTGGAAACCACTAGGTCACACTGTTAATGGCCGTCCATTTTGTCGCGTCAGTTTCCAACTATGTTTAGTTGTGTAGATCCCCAACCACAGTACGTCACATGCTCCGTTTAAGAGTCGCTCAGACAAGGACTGCTTGTGTCCGACTGACGAGCACACAATGCCTGAAGAGCAGTGAGATGATAGCAGCTTTCTTGATTGGCAGTCTTATCAGTCCTTTTGTCCCTCTATTCTATTCATACAGACAAAACCTTTTAGCTACAGTACTAACAGTTCTCGATGTTGTCCCACTGTAACAGGCCTCACAAAATCCAATATTTAAATATCCAAAATACCCATTCTAATAAATCTCTCTGTGCCTTCCTGGCCTGGTTTTTACCACCTGGGCCTTATGGGATCAGGCAGAGGTGAGGTCACATGACCAGAACTTTTGGCAGCTCGATGCGCTGAACTCTCCTGTCGGGTTAATCTCCTTTATAGCGTTCAATGCGGTGGATGAAAAGAAAAAGTGAACGAGGATTTTTAATAGATTAAGGCATATAATAAAACACTCTTTTACGTTTCACATTCATGACGTTTCAAACTTCAATCTGAACATCTGCGAAAAGCCAAATGCCCATTATATGCTAAAAATAACTCTTTTAATCTAACAGAGAAGTTCATTTCAGCAAAAAAATCATTGTAATTAATTCCAGGCTATTTGCTTAAAAATAGCCTCGTGTCAAAAAAAAAAAATACCCTAGAAGTGCTGTAATCTGGACTATATGAACAATAACAAAAACTGATTTGGGAGTAGTTTGGCCATCCTGTAACTAAAACTGTCATTAAACTGATCTCAGGTCAGCAAAGGAACAAGAGCAATGTGAATTTCCATTCCCAGCAGGCAGGGACACCTGGATGTGAGCAGCTGAGCCCTTGTAAATGCTTCCATCGATCTGTGAGTACACTGCATAAACTCAACGACCCTTTCATATAAAGACAGTCTGACTCAGCAAAGAATGCCCGTTGAATAACTCAAAGCAAACATCATTATATTTCTACATATTTTCTGTGTGAGCATGTAGGAATGTCTCGAGAAGGGGTGGCAGATTCACAGATCTTTTAAGTCATCATGACAGATAAATTTTTTTTTTCTTTTTTTAACATTTATAGACAATTTAGCAAACAGAAAAACATCCCTAAAGATGAAAAAGAAAAAAAAAACTATTTCACATATGTAACTTTTTTCTGAAGGTCAAACTCCATTTCCAGAAAATCCGTTTCATCCTACTCTACTCCCCCTATCTTAAAGCCAAATGTAATGCCCAAAATCCTCTTTCAAATAAATACCTGGCCATTCAATGGCATTCAGACTTCTCTATCGCTATCGAGTGGAGGGTCATGTGTTCTTTTAACAAGCACAATTCAATTTCACAGCCATCAATAGGCCATTATTCCAGTGGCTCTTTCCTCTGTTGCATTAGTAGTGCAGTAAGCCCTCAAGAGCTACAGTACTTTATATGGGAGTAGAAGGTCTACAACAAGTTTTTATCATAAAGGGCATTTGCAGTGGTTTTGAGCAGTCTGAGGTACGATTTAGCCTGTCCTTATCCTGATTTACAGTAGGCATGCATCAAGAAAGCTTCATGAATCCAAGTGAACATACAGTTGAAGTCAAAAGTTTATATACACCTTTCAGAATCTGCAAAATGTTATTGTACCAAAATAGGAGGAATAATACAAAAGTATTTAGTACTGACTTGAATAAGATATTTCACATAAAAGAGGTTTACATGTAGTCCACAAAAGAAAATAATAGATGAATGACCCTTTTCAAAAGTTTACATACACTTGATTCTTTAATATTGTGTTGTTACCTGAATGATCACAGCTTTTTTTGTTTGTTTGTTTAGTGAAAGTTGTTCATGTGTTATCCTTCAGGTCCCAACAATGACTGTATGATTTTGAGATCTATCTTTTCACACTGAGGACAACTGAGGGACTCATATGCAACTATTACAGAAGGTTCAAACGCTCATTGATGCTTCAGAAGAAAATGAAAATTTGTGGGACCCAAAAGATTTTTCTGAAGAACAGCAGTTTAAGGACAAACAAGGGACTTGTGAACAACTATCACTAAACAAACAAACAAAAAAATAAATAAAAACACAGCTGTGGATCATTCAGTTAACAACACAGTATTAAGAATCTTATGATATACTATAAGTAAACATATTTTATGTGAAATATCTAATTTAGATCAGTACTAAATAAAAAAAAATAACATGCATTTTGAATGATCCCTCTTATTTTGGTAAAATAATTAACATTTTGCAGATTCTGCAAGGTGTATGTAAACGTCTGACCTCAACTGTACATCTTTAAAAAATTCTTCATTTTCATTTTAACATAAATGTATTAATGCTTAAGAAGACCATTTAAAACACCCTAAAAAAATACAAAAATTCAGATCCTAATGAACGAACAACATTCTCTGCTTGTCACAGCATGTTGGTTCTAAGGAGACTAAACAGGGTTACACCCAAAAACTCTAAACTCAAAGCCTTTTGCTGGTTTCTTGCTTCTTTCTCAAATGTAATTGTTTCCACACTGTAGTCTTGGGCTGCAAAGTTTGACCTGTTAAGACATGTCCGAGGAATATTTCACTCACCAAAATATGCATAAAACAACTACATAAAACAAAATAATTTTTAACAGTTTTTGTGAAGTTGTGCCAGACTGAGGAGAAAAAAAAGAGAAAGAGTGCCTGTTATGTTGTGTTAAATGCATCACTTTTTGAGTCACACTATTTTCTGCTTGAGAGAAGAGGGAAGAGTTTGCTATTTTTTTGAAAGGCGACAACTCTGTCAAAACATTACCATGTCTTTCTGACCTTTAAGTTATCTTCAAGGGCAGAGAAAAAGAAAATCAAGCATTTTTTCTCACACACAGCCATATTTCCATTCTAAAGCTACAGCTACGATTATTTTTCCCCCTCAGTTTGATCATTTGCTTTCTTTACTGAACGCAAATCCAGTGAAAAATACACTGGGGAACAAACATCAGCATTATTACATCATGTTTGACCACAGAACCAGTCATTAGATCATTCTACTTAGAAAAGAATCACATGGTGCTGCTGTTTGACAGACCCTGAGGGACCAGCATTCGGCTGACAGTTTGCTGTCACTTATCAGCTGCTCGGAATGGAATGCAGCAGACCGCTCGAATGGAAAGTCTAAATAAGTCTGTGAGAACACATTTAGCTTTTTATGGCAAAAATCTTCTAGTCGTTTCCTAACGCAGCCCTCGACTCTTTAAATACAGACGCAGACCATGAACTTCAGTTGAACTATGCTGAATATGTCAAGCGAGAAGATAAAGATTATCATTTCATCACCCATATTGATTACCAACACATCATTTATCCTTCCAGGATACGGTTCATGGGCCAGCGTCGGCAGTCTACAGGATGAATGGTGAACATGCATATGCATGTGTCAGCCCTCAGCAGTCTTAAAACTTAATTTCACACAAAAATTTAAATCCCTGCTACTATGGAGGAACGAAACCCAAACTGGTTTGAAAAGAAATGAGGGGAAGTCAGCAATGACAGAATGTTCATTTGCATGAACTGTTCCTGTAACAACATCACCCTGATGTGCTGCTGTTAGCTTTATTAAATCAACGTGATTCATCATAAGATTCACATTTAGTAAATATCCACATATGGTTTGCTCAGATTTGTTGTGGGTGTTACTATCCCGCCAAAGGCACAGCAGATAAGCTAAGTACTGATGGTTGTATTAATGATATAGGTCTAGTTTTGTTTCTCGTTGCTTGGTCAGCCAGTTCCTGGCACTCGCTCTGCAGGTTGATGTGCTTTAAAGTGCTGCATTAGGTTGGATTTATTGAAAAAATGTGTTGCTTGCGCCATTAAACTCCATTAATGCTAGTCATGTAAACATGTTTTAAATCAATGCGATATATTATTATGTTTGACATAACTGGCAATTTTAGTGCATACAATTTTTGTTAAAATAGTATGTGAAATTAAACATTATGCATCAACATAATTTAAACAACAGTATTCTACACTGCAGTTTTAGGTAAACATATATTAGCTGTACAAGTCATTTCCCCTGTATTTTGAATGAAGCATTGCGTTGTTACGTTTTAGAATTAAAGGAAATGTCCATAAAATTAATAAAGAGCACTTTTTTTCTCCTTACATTTTTATTCACAATGTACATCTATCAATTCGTAAGTTTAAAAACAGTTAAAAAGAAAAGAAAATTCTGGTAGATTTGCACATTTCAATTACACACACAACAGAAATAGCAACTGGCGCCAACTGACGATGGCATATATTAAAACTAAAATTCTACTAGACATCATGCTACTACAGTACTACAGTACAGTTTACAGTTATCATCATGGACATAGTTGAAAAAAAAAACATTTATGTATGAACTTGCTTGGCATGACTTTCCATGTTGTTTTACTGTCTGACCTGCTGAATCATATTCCTGCTCATGTAGGATGATTTCCAATAAGTCTTTCCTGATGCTGACCACAGACAATAAGATTACCTCTGTACACAGAGCTCAAATTACCTCATAGCCTCCTGGGACAGGATATGGGCAGTCATGCTACTTCCTGTTCAAGGCTGGAAATTATTCACAAGCCAGTGATGGCTGGAAGTCACATAATAAAGCATTGGGAAACCTGTATATATACAATTATTCCGTATTATGAATTAAAAAATCAACCAAAAAACGGTTCATTTGCTATGTTCAGAATAGTACAGTATACAAACAGCAAGAGTTTAATTTGTTGTATACCTGAATACTACATTTTCTAAAATTGCAGTATAAAAGAGAGCCACAATTTTAATATTTCTTTCTTAATAACTGCCAAGATTATATGTGAGCCTGGAAAACAAAACCAGTCTGAAGTAGCATGGGTATATTTGTAGCAATAGCCAACAACATTGTATGGGTCAAAATTATACACTTTTTTAATGGCAAAAATCATTAGGATATTAAGTAAAGATCATGTTCCATGAAGATATTTTGTAAATTTCCTACCATAAATATATTGAAACTTAATTTTTGATCAGTAATATTCATTGCTAAGAACTTTAAATTTTAAATAACTTTATCTCTCTATTTTCTCTATATTTAGATTTTTTTTGTTGCACCTTCAGATTTCAGATTTTCAAATTGTTGTATCTTGGCAAAATATTGTAATATATCTTAACAAACCATACATCAATGGAAAGCTTATTTACAGATATAATAGACTGGTAGATGCTCAATATTTAAAATCACCACAGAGGAACAGTTTTTACTTTACAGGGAGAATCAGCTTACAAATGGCTACTTATACTTGTATGGTAAGCTGGAAAAGGGAGATCAGTATTTGAATACTGAAAAAATAATAAGAATAAGCATATAAACTGCAACTAATAATTCTGACATGCTTTCTTGAATTCTAATTTCAGTCTATTCTCTCTTAAACCGGAAACATTCTTCCAGACTTCAAAGCAGACAGCAATTTCCATATTTCCACCTTACAATTCTAGCTAAAGTAAAAATGATGAGCTTTGCATATTAAGGAGGGTTCAGATTTCCACTTCATATTTATCTTACTACACTGAAAATGCCCATTCAGCAGACAGACTCTGGCAGTGAGCGCTACTACAGGTGGAAGCAAATCATTCCACTGTCACTTCCTTTGTTGTCTGAGCCAGTCAAATCCGCACAGGGACTTATTTCTCATCTCCTCTGACCCATCTCATTCTCCATCCTTCTCTCTTCTTGTCTTCTCTCGCTCCATCTCTCTTCCCCTCTCATGTACCCGATACTCTCATTTGCCTTTCTCCTCATACTCTGCCAACCTGCATTACCACACATTAGATCAAAGAGCAGTGGGTGGACTGTGCTTTTTACAGGCAATCACACACACACACACATGCATTCATGTGACTAACAAACTCAGTCTGATCTCATGACACAGCTCTCTCTATTTGATCGGTTAGGGTGGGATAAACAAACTGCTTGTTTCCTAGCAAAACTGTATCTTTCATAAATGTTTAAACTTTTCATTTAAAAGTTTTGAAAGAATGATTTGGATTTTATTGCTTTGCATTTCAAATGAAGCATTGTTCTCAAACCTCAATGATGCAAATATGATTTTGAAGGTTTAACAATAACCTAGCCATAATGTGTGCAGAGATCAACAATAAAACATTTACTTTTTAATAGTCACCCCAACTGGTCAAAAAGACCTCTATAAGGGATGAAAACCCATGAATATAAATGACATATAAACTAAAACTGATATAAAACTGAATAATAACTATACATACATATTTAATAAAACAACAAAAACGATTACTAACTCACTAAAATCAAAATGCAACTACAAACTAATTCGAAATTATTATAGTATCTCAAAAATACTAAAATAACACTGAAGCGATCGTTCATCAGAACACCCTTATTGTTGAGCCCTGTGTTACACGGTTTACCGTAAAACCTGAGCAAACAAAACACACACATACAAACAGACAGATGAGAGGTGTTTGTGACACGACCATTATTACTCACGTCATGTTTATCGCACACTTTTCATCTTTTCATCAGGTTTTTTACAGACTGTCTAGACAGTGCAAGAGATTTTGCTCATCTGTTCGCATGTCCGCTTGATTACAGTGACAGACTACAGAATAACAGATTCATATGGCCTTCAGTGATGGAGAACTAAATACTCATGCAGTTTTTCACAGGCCTTTTCACCATTTTAGCTACCCAACCCACAATCTGAATGTAAATCACTAAAGTATTGTTCCAAATTGTGTCTAACATATTTATTATTACATTTTGTACTGATTTGCAATAATTGTTTTCTATTGTAAAATGTCCATATGCTCACACATTTAACCCACTTAGAAAGCTTGACAACACTATTTGTTTCTGTGTAAATCTCTTTTTCTAACCCCCAACAGCTGGGACAGTTGGTTTAGAATGTACTCTTGTCTATACTGAGTGCTAAGTGGCTTAAAAGCAGGTCTAATCTGTGTAGGAATGACATATAGTAACCTATCGAATGAACACGTCTATGAAAACGATTGGATTATGTAATAAAACAATGTGGAGCAACAGTGTTGCTTTGTTTCTGATGGAATTCAGTGTTTTGTTTTGTTTTGTTTTGTTTTGTTTTTATTACTGACACACAAAACAACATGCATTTCAGCCTTTAAGCCACTTTCCATTAATAAAGTACAAAATGTTTTATACTTTTTAATGTAAAACAAATAATAAAAAGGTCAAACTAAATTATATGCGACCCTGGACAGTCGTAACTAGCACTGGTATGTTTGTAGCAATAGCCAAAAATACATTGTATGGGTCAAAATGATCAATTTTTATTTTATCATTTTAATTTATCATTTTAAGATCATGAATATATTTTGTACATTTTCTACTGTAAATATATATAAACTTAATTTTTGATTAATAATATGCATTGCTAAGAACTTAATTTAGACAACTTTAAAGGCGCTTTTCTCAATATTTTGACTTTTTGTACCCTCATTTGTATATCGGCCAATATTGCCCTATCCTAACAAACCATACACCAATGGAAAGCCTATTTACTCAGCTTTTTAGATTATGTATAAATCTTAAAAACCCTTATGATTGCTTTTGTGGTCATGCAATAAATATATAAATAATCCTGAACTAAATTACCAAATTGTAGTCAAAATTATGCCGTGACTAGCTAGTTTAGGAGCAAACATTGGTTTGTAGTTCATAACAGTTATATTTCCCAAAAATAATAAATAAATAGGCATTTCATAATTGTTTTTACTGTAACTAACAATGTTACTAATACAGTTTATCTTGACTAAAACATTACAAAAAAACTTTTAAGAAAGGAAATACAAATATTTGATGTGCAAATTCTAGATTTGATATTTATGTTTTAGATGAATTTTTTTTTAGCCTATATGTTAGTTTTTTTTATTCTATGTTACATTTTAGCTTAATTAAACATATTTAACAGTTACAACCAAAACATGAGATTTGGGATTTCATGATGTGCTTCTTAAGCTTACAAGAAAAAAAAAAAAATTTAAGGGACACTAACGTCTTATACTGAAAAGTGCAATACTAAAGTATTCACATTTTTTATCAATTATCCACATCTGCCCTCTGCGCCTGCGCAATACTAGGCTATTTAATTTATTGGGGCTAATTTCCAGTTTTGATATTTCAAAAAAATAGGCTGTGATTCAGTCATGAGCTCAGCCGGTGTCATCATCAGGCATGAAAACATAACATTAGTGAGTTCGTTTGAGAATTCAGGTCATAGTCAAATGCAACTGAACCGCAGTGATAACTTCATTACGAAAGCCTGAGATTAGTAACTGTAAATACCGGCTGTGTCCATATTGCTACTGTAGC
Source organism: Cirrhinus molitorella (assembly GCA_033026305.1). NCBI lineage: Eukaryota > Metazoa > Chordata > Actinopteri > Cypriniformes > Cyprinidae > Cirrhinus > Cirrhinus molitorella. The sequence continues at coordinate 33,487,470 of CM065120.1, forward strand.
TCTCTCCATATTCACGGAGAGGCGTAAAAGTGATGCACCCACGCCTTGTAAACGGACAAATGGACACAAAACGTGTCATTTCTGCTTGTAAAGTACAAAAATGTGTATCGGAAGCAGTGCAGCCTTTCGAAATAGAGCAAACCAGACCAACAAGTTGGACAGAGTGATAGCGTCTCTACTCACGTATCGAGTGATGAGGTTCCGAATGGTGCTGAAATCCATTCTCCAGGTGCGCTGTCTTCGGTTTCTCCTCTGGTCTTGTAGAATAGGTACATAAGACGCTAGCTGATCGTTGTTGCAGGTCTCTGTTCCATGACTGTCTTCTACGGCTTCTTCTAGGCTTGACAACCGACAGTCCTACACGACTATCGCGATTATTATATCTATTGAGCTCCTACTGTGATGAAGAAGGCTACTATGTAAAGTCCAAACGCTGTCATAGTGACATGCTCCGGTTTCACCTACATACACACTGACTGAGGAAAAAACACAACAAGCTCTCGTTTTCCAAGGTTTTGCCTTAATATTTGGAGGGACTGGTCACTTCTTCCTTGTCAAGCGTCCCTCCGGGCTGTTCTCTGGTGTACTGACGTACTCACTCTCCTCCTCGGTGTAGTAGAGCTCTCCCGACTCCCTGTCTCACCGGGAACGTCATGAGCCCAGTGAGCGCACGCGCACTCTTCAGCTACACCCAGCCGCCCACGGTGATTTTTTCAGCCTGCCCTCCGGTCACTCCCCCATCCAGTTACTGCCAATCAATCTCAAACCGGTAAAGTAACAAACGGGTATAGGGTAATGACATGGCCTCCCAAGCATTTTAGGACTGCGTGTGGTGACTGGATGACTACAAGTATTACGGAATACAATAGAACATATTATTGAGAAACAGCTAAATAAATAGCTACTACAGTTTTTATTTAGCTATATAATATTTATATATTATTATCTTAATTAACAATAAAAACAATGACATTACACATTAAAATGTAATCATTATTACGTAATAAAGCTAACAATAATAAATATCATGTATGTTATATTTTAAATATATATTTATTAATATATTATTATTAATAATAATAATAATTATTATTATTATTATGTATTATTTATCTGAATTATTAGAGTATTTAAATATCAATTTATATATTATTATTATTATTGATAATTATTTATATTGTTAATTATTGATAATATTATAGAATTACTCATCTAAAATATTGGGTTGTTATTATGAATTGATTGAAATATTTAAATATCAATTTAGTTAAATTATTTAAATTATTAACTAAATCAATTAAATTACTTGCCATTTAACCCTTTACAGCTTTTAGTAAAAATATTTGATTGATATTTTATTGATAATTATTGATATTGATAATTATTGATAATATTATGTAATACGTATTAATCTAAATTATTGGGCTGTTATTATGAATTGATATAAATATTGAAAAATAGTTAAATTCTTGCTGACTAAAGAAATTAAATTAATAGCTATTTACCCCTTTACAGCTTTTAGTAAAAAAAACAAACAAATATTTTTTACAATATCATTAAATTATAATTATTCAGATAAATTATTGTGGAGTTTTTTATTCTGGGTTTCTTATATAATTTATTATTATTATTATTATTATTATTACATAAAATATGCGCACCATTCATACACATATCAAAGCGGGCTATTACGGCTTTTAGTAAAAGACAAAAAAGTTGTAAGTAATAGATTTAAACAATCAACGATAATAATAATTATTACTATTTATAATAATAATTAACATGTTTTATTAAATTTTGCGCTTAGGTAACATTTGTAGGGAGGAACACTTTCCGGAGATTCATTTTACAGCCGGCTGTTTTTTCGCTGCGCACCGCTGTTGTGTTTTCCGTTGACTGTCCGATGTGGGCGCTTTTCGGCGGGTTCCGTTAAAATGGCGCTGTTGTTGCCAGGAGCTGAACCAAATCAGATGAAAAGCGACAGCGGTTAAAAACACACCGCGGACCGTTTCTGCTCGCACGGTGAATAATATATACGTGCACAATGGCGGCGCTTGATCAGAAATCACCCAACGTGCTTCTGCAGAATCTGTGCTGTAAGATCACGGGCAAGAGTGAAGGTAAAGACACACATCTCATTCTGTCACACAGCTGATAAAACATGATATTAATATGTGCAGCGATGAACAATGCAGCGAGTTTCGATAAAAACGGACGATGTGATGTGATATGGTAACGTATGTGATTAGCGGGTCAGATCAACAGAGATGAGATGCTGTAAGCGGACAGGCTGGGAAAACATCAGGGAGATGCTGAATAAAACAGGGCCCCTGTTTCAGATGGCCCTTCATGTCAATAAAGACCCTGATGCTTCAAAATCAAACTGTTGTATCATCTTTTATCAACTCACTGGTGTTGTCATATTTCAACTGTTTGTATTGGAGTAAGCTCTTATCTGGAGGAAACATATTTCAGAGACAAACAGAACAGAAACAGGCATTCCACTTTATTGTTGGACATGAGAGACTGTAGAAACAGCAGACATTCCAGAATATGATCCCTACTTTCCAAAAGAGGAGCTAATGCCTCAGATGCCAATTTCACTTTATCGATTTTGACATAGATGTTAATTTAGATATGTTATTATAGTGAAAAGTGTTTTGTGGATGGCTATGAAAATGTGTTTGTGTGTTACAGCTTCAGTTCTTTAGCTTATGTATAATATGGTAATGCATGCATCTGTTGTTTGTGAATCTTCTGTCATTGTTCTCAGCTGATGTAGCCCTTCAGTTCCAGTATGCAGTGCGGGTCATCGGAAGTAATTACGCACCCACAATTGAACGCGATGAGTTTCTGGTGTCTGAAAAGATTAAAAAAGAATGTGAGTAATCTGAAACCCTGTCTTAGTTTATTCAAGAGCTGTTAAGTATTTAGGAGGTTTAGGAAGATCTGTTATGTTGCTTGAGGTAGTTCCAGTTTATATTTGTCCTGCCTATACAAATATGACATTTTAAAAGCGTATTTTTATGTCTGTAAGAAATATGTTTATCGTTAAACATTTATATATTTTTTGCTTTATTACCTGGAAATTAAACATAATAATAATAACTCATGTTGAAAGCTTTAAATTCATAAACATAACTTGGTTAAAAATTATAGCATAATTTTTTCCAATATTTGAGCAATTTTATCTTTGGATGTCGGTTTTGTAATATCGAATCCATTGATAAATGGCTTATAACTACCAACATAGTAGCCACTGTATGTCCCTTTTAAACAGGTCTGCTTGTTTAAAAATTCTAATAACATGTCTATTCATTTCACTATTAATTGTCATTTACATACTTACAGTTCTGTGGAAGATAATTAACTCTGTGAGTGGTTGCGATACCTGACCATAAGTTTTGTAAACATATAGAAATTCATGGGGCAAAATGTACTTTTTTTTTTTTTTTTAATGCAGTAAATGCTTTTAAAAATTTGTCGGGTGTCAGTCAGAGCATTGATGAGATATGCGTGTCATTTGCTGCCAGATAGCTTGCAGATGTGCTACTCATTGTAAAACATAAAAAATATTGCTGTTAGAAAACATTTCATTCTAGATCAACAAAAACATTAATACTGGACAGTAATGTATTGACTGTTTTGTTTCTTACTTTTCTGACAATGTGTAATTGTTCCAGTGAATAAGCTCCTTTACTCCTTATACTAATAAGCCACACTGAAACCTTAATTTGAATCTGTAGTTGAAACCCAAATGACATTTATACAAATGCAAAATGTTTTCTTTTTGAAAACATTAGACTTTAAAAAAAAAAATACAGACAAAAAATGGTTTGCCCGAATGGAAAGTTTTAATAAATATAATTTTGAAAGATGGTATATAATTATTTTTATTTATTTTATTGTGAATTGAAATATTAATTTTGTGAAACAATTGTATATTATTAAATTATTGTATACAATATTTTGACTATTTTAAATCTTATTATTCTTGTGTTTGCCTTAAATGTATGTAGCCTTTGATGCTATAATAAATAAAATAAAAAATAAATAAATGGAACAATTTAACAAACACAGAAATAAAACATTAAATATCAGTTTTGCATATTGGTTACTGAACGTATAAACATACAAATGATGAGTTGTATAAAAATCACTGTTGGTCAATTTATAGTGCAAACTGGCCCAATAGTGCAAGTGACAGTTCTGTCAACAGTTCCTAAACTCATCAGGCCATTCTTTAATATTTCCAGTTTATACCTTTCAGTTGCAAAATACCTTTTTCTTTTCTTATTTATTGTAGTGTTAAAACAAAGACGGGAAGCAGATGCTGCCCTTTTCTCTGAGTTGCACAGAAAACTTCAGACCCAGGTCAGTACCCAACTCATCTCTAACATATTGAGTTGTTTTTATTTCCAAGTTAAAGGGAAAAATGAAAATTCTGTCATTAATTACTCATCCTCATGTCTTTCTTAATCTGTAAGACCTTTGTTCATCTTCGGAACACAAATTAAGATACTTGCACATGGATCCTTGCTGTCTATGGAGGGTCAGAGAGCTCTTGAATTTCATCAAAAGTATCTTAATTTGTGTTCTGAAGATGAACGAAGGTCTTACGGTTTTGGGACGACATGAGGGTGAGTAATAAATGTTAAAAATTTTAATTTTGGGGTGAACTAACCCTTTACATATTTCCAGAGACAAGATGAACAGCTATGTCATGGTTAGATATGCTGATTTATTTGTTTCTGTTGAACAGGGTGTATTGAAACATAGATGGTCCATCTTATACCTCCTGCTCAGCCTCTGTGAGGACCCGAGGAAGCCGTCTAACCGTGTTCCTGTATGAGATGTTTCTTTAGTTATTCTGCAGACACCTCCCAGTTACATAATGAAAGCATTTTACATTATGTATAAGACAGAAATTCTTCTTTTCCCGCCAAAGGTGTGTAGTTATGGAGCTCTACTTGCCCAGGCTTTGCCTCGTGATGTCCACTCCACCCCGTTCTACTACGCCCGGCCCCAGAGCCTCCCGCTCAGCTACCCAGAGCGCTCAGTGACCGCCCATAACTCTAGCATTGCTACCAGTGGCATCAGCAGTATGGGAGTATTCTCGATCAATGGGCCTGGGCCGACTCCTCCGTCTCTGCTCACGGGGTGAGTGACAGTGATGGACTGACTTCAATAAATGCAGTTTTTCACACAGTGAAAGCATACAGTGACCATGGGCTGCCAAGCTCCAAAACGGCAAAAATAGTACTTTAATAGTCACATATACCACGTTGCACCAACTTGGGTATCAGTAATGCCAGATGACATTGATACTTTTTTTGTTTTTGTCTTTTTTTAATGCTTTTTTTAATCAGATCAGGGTGTCATTTGTGATCCTGCACCACAAAAGTAGCGTTTGTCTTAAGTAGCACAGGTATATTTGTAACAATAGCCAAAAATACATGGAATGGGTCAAAATTATACATTTTTCTTTTATGCCAAAAATCAGTGGGATATTAAGTAAAGATATTTTGTACATTTCCTACCGCAAATATATCAAAAATTAATTTTTGATTAGTAATATGCATTACAAAGAACTTTATTTTTTTTTTACTTTAAAGGTGATTTTCTCAGTATTTTTATTTATTTATCTTTTATTTTTTGCACACTCAAATTGCAGATTTTCAAAAAGTTGTATCTCGGGACAAATACATCAATGGAAAGCTTTATTCATCTTTCTGATGATGTATGAATCACAATTGTAAAAAAAAATTGACCCTTATGACTGGTTTTATGTTCCAGGGTCACATTTGTGTTTTGGCTGTTTTCAAACTGTAGGCTGTATGATAATTCTAAAGATGACGAATTTGTTCTTCATAATTTCTCTTTTTATGTTTAATGGAAGAAAGTTATTCATACAAGAGTAAATAAATGGTGACTGTTTTCATTTTTGAAAACAAACATCTTCAAAATTAATTTTCATGTTGAACACCTGCAACATATGTATACAAAAATACAGAATATTATTGTAAAATATTGTTTTCTGTTTCAGTCTATTTTAAAATGTATTCCTGGAATCAGAATTTTCACTAGTGATTACTCCAGTCTTCAGCGTCAAATTATCAGAAATCATTGTAATATCTCTAAAGACTGTGAAATTTTGCAGATTTAGCATTTAGAGATTTTAAGCATAGAATTTGATTAGTCCATTAGGAATGGTTTAATTTCTTTTCTTTTTTTTCTTTTTTTAAGTGTTTACGGATTATTTTTTTATGTCCCATCTAAAGAGGGTTTCATCTCACGTTGTAACTATACATTTGGCAAAAATGTCTCTAAAATGTAAAAAAAAAAAATTATTTAAAAATCTAGCAAAAAGTGTTTGCTACTTGGTTTGATGTTTTGTTTTAGCACACCGTCTGCACCTAACATGACTAATATTGCTCCCATTATATCCATTTAAATTGTTTATACTCTAAGCAGCTGTTGCATCGCATTGCAACGCACGCTATGTTTCATAAAAGTTATTTATTTTTAATTGTTTTCTTGTTCTTAATACAGTGCTTTAGCCCTGCACTAGCATCATATGGGTTTTTCTCGCCCCTTTTTTTTTATAGTCATTTTTTTCAGTAATGCAGCTGTTGTATTTGTGGCACATTTAATTGGTCTGCCATGCCCTCATCTATTATTAATGCAGCTGTCTAGCACCTGCAGCACTTAAGATATTTTAAATATGGTCATGTACTCAAAGCCCTGAATTAATTGATTACTGGATCCATTTCACAGTAAATCTGTCGAACCAACAGCATCATTAAAGTGTCTGAACCTCAATGTCATTATTTGTTTAAAGCTCACCATTACGAGGTAATTAGTGAATTCCCACAGGTATTGCTAATGGGCAACAATGACGAGTTAAAAAAAAAAAAAAGGGGGTTGAGGTGAAAATATATTTAGTAAAAATATAAACAATGTTTTTTTTTTTACCACCTTTCTAGAGTTTGACCTTTTGTAGTAAAGATTAAATAATGAAGTGCAGAGCGTGCATTTATATTAAACTTAAGCCACTTTTGTGATTTTTCAGAACTGGACCCCAAGCTGTTGGTGAGTCTATGAGAGGGTCTCGTCTAGCCTGCACTCTCCCGGTCTCCAGTTCCCCCTCTGGGGCAGCTGCTGCTCCTCGTCCCCCCAGTGGACCCTCTTCCAGTCCGGCACCCAAACTCCCACAGAGACAGAGAAGGGATGGAGATGGCAGTGGTGAGTGGCTACAGGAAATGGTTAGGATGGCTGATTATATACTAAAATAAATAAGGATAGTATTTTAAAACTAAAAATAGGCATGACTGCTTAAAATATATAAAATAAACATCAGTGACAGGTGCCTGGGAGTTTTATGCAGTGGATCCCATAAAAGTTGCACAATATTTTTCATAGTTTTCAGACTTTTTATGACTAGTTAATTGTCCTTTACATTTGATTTTTTTCATCATTTAGTTGAAGAGATATTTTCTTCATAAGAAAGAAGAATTTCAGAGGTGTTAAAGATGCAGTTGGCTGCATGACACCTTTCTCTGACAGATATATGAGTGTGACCTTTACAGCAGTTTAATTTAAATTCCTCCTTTTCACTGTATTTTTGTATCTCTTCTGGCCCAGCTGAGATCGGGGAGGCTGCTCTCGTCCGAGACATTCTTTATGTTTTCCAGGGAATAGATGGAAAGTTCATCAAGATGTGCAGCCCGGAAAACTGCTACAAAATTGATTCAAAGGTGATTCTTTTAACTGTATCTTCCTTTCATTCTTTTCTTTCTCTGTTTGATTTTTGTTGCTCATTTGCTCACATGCAGACTATATAACTATACGAACTAGGCTGTGTATGGTTGCAGTGAAACATACAGGAATAATCAGGTTAATTTTTTCAAAGGTGCTTGTCACATTTAGAACTGTCGTGCCACAAATTGGAACATAGATGTGTGTAAAATTAAAAATATACACTACCGTTCAGAGTAATGAACACTTTTAATCAGTATAAACAATGCATTAACCTGATCAAATGTGACAGGAGATATTTTTCAAATAAATTCTATCCTAAGGATCTAAGGATCCCACTAAAATATTTAGTAGCACTACCGTTTCTAATATTGATAATAAAAAATGTTTCTTAAGCAAATCAGCATATTAGAATTATGTCTGAAGGATCATGTGACTGAAGACTGGAGTAATGATGCAAAAATTCTGTTTTTAAATGTTAGAATATGTTAAAACAGAACACCATTTCAGAGACTTTTCTTTTTTCTTTTTTTATAAGTATACCAACTCCACAGTTTTTGACAGTTGTGTATATTAGCATAAAAGGATAAAGAAGAAATATTGTGGCACGGCTGTTGTGTAATTATGAATGCAGTGTGAATTTTGCAAGAATATGTTCATAAATATTAGCTTGCTGTGTTCTTGTAAGGCAGGTTTTAATTACCTCTTATGTAAATGGCACCACAAACCAAAAAAAAAACCTTATGAAATCCCTCAGCCATTCATAATGACTATGTTGTAAAGAAAATTAACAAAGCAAGAATAAGTTTCAGATTTCAGTACTTTTTTACTATTTATTTATTTATTTTTTATGTTCTTCATTTATATACTTGCAGCATAAACGCTTTAGATGTCAGACGCAGATGCTAGGAACAAATTACGAGCAGAATGTTCTAGCAAAGCGCTTCTTATAAAAGTACCTGTAATATGAGTTCTTATTAAGCAAACTTAAATAGAGGCACCTGTGTTCACTTTTGTAAGTGCATAATGGGAAATATAGATCTCATCATCAGCTGCTTCTGTCTGAATACTGCTCATGTCGACTCATGAATCCATTTGAACCAAGCGGCTCCCAAGGCCTTTTCCCTTTTTTTTTTTTTTTTTTTTTAATTCCTGGCAGACGTTGACTGTGAATCAAAGTTGATCGATCAGGTGTCCTTTTTAAGTGACGCTTTTAAAATGGTGCATCTATTTGTTTGGAAAAGAACAATGTGCTTTTTATGTCCAGTGAGGTGTGCTGGATAAATAGATACAGCTCTGATGGGCCAGAGCAGTTTGTGTTTGTTCTGGGTGTGACATATATATAGTACTCAAACCATTATACCACAGATGGAGATGAGTGCTTGAAGATCTCATAAAACCTGAAAATCAAACTCTGTCAGTATAATTTTATATGCATTATATGATTATATAAACCATAGAATCAATTTTAATATGAAGGCGTTTCTTGAAAGTTAGCCAGAAGGCATTGAACTAATCCAACTAATTTATGGATCATTGTTTTATGAATCTAATTTTTTGCATTTGATTCTGTAAGAAATCAACCGTTCCTAATGACATTCAGTCTGAGATTTGCTGTAGCTGCTTTGTGTTCATCTCACTCTGGGGAGGAAAAGTAAAAGAACTGGTTGTCTGTTTGGTAACCGTTTGCTTTGAAGGAATCTTGGTGACCTTTACAAGTGAACACTTAATCAAAGGCTTAAATGGGCCTTTTATTAAAAGCTATTAAAGAGTTTTTGTGTTGAATGGAACTGATGTCGCTCACAAAAAGCCAAAATAAGGGAAAGTCGAGATTAGCCAAAGCCATTTCTTCAAACTGATGAGATTTCTTTGCCACTCTGACACAAGGGCAGATTACATACTGGCTAGTTCACTCTGATTTCCCACACTTTCTTTTTGTACAGCAAATATTTAAATTAATTTTTGAAAATAAATACATTTCAGTAATTTTACCTATAGTCTGTTATTATGGGATCATAAACTCCTGCTCTGCTTGTTGTGAGAGAGTAAATAGTTGTATGTTTTCTCCTTTAGGTGCCACTGTGTAAGTCTCTGAGAGACACTAGCAGCAGGCTGGCAGAGCTCGGCTGGCTTCACAATAAGATTAGAAAATATACTGATTCCCACAGCCTGGATCGAGCCTTTGGCCTAGTCGGACAGGTAGGAAATGTGACATGACTGGAAATGAAGAAGACGCATGCAACCGTTCATTATACATTCTATTCTTTTTTTGGAAAGATATTACTTTTTTCATTCAGTAAAGATGCAAGTAACAGTAAAGTCTACTAAATTTTACATAAATTCTGTTCTTTAGAACTTTCCATTCATCAAAGAATCCTGAAAAACAATGTTTTTTAACATTGACAATAAGAAGACGTAATGATGCTGAAAATTCAGCTTTGCCATCACAAGATTAAATTTATGAAAGCCCATTTCTGCCACTAAATATAAAAAAAGTATACATCTCACAATTCTGACTTTTTTCTCAGAATTGCGAGATTTAAACTCAAAATTCTGACTTTCTTTTCTCAGAATTTGTATCTCACAATTCTGACTTTCTTACGATTCATATTTTTTTCCCTCAGAATTGTGAGATATAAACTCAATTGCAAGTAATAAAGTCAGAACTGTTTATATCTTTCAATTCTGACTTTTTTCAGAATTGTGTGTTTGTATCTCTAATTTTTTACTTTTCTTGCAATTGCGAGTTTATGCCTCACAATTCAGTTTTTTTCCCTCAGAATTGTGTGTTTGTATCAAGAGTTGGCTTTTTCATCACAGTTGTGAGTTCCTATCTCACAATTCTGTTTTTTTCTCAGAATTGTGGGATATAAACTCACAGTTCAGACTTTCTTAAAATTGCGTTCTCTCTCGAGTTTATATCTCGCAATGCAAAATTTTTTTCTCAGAATTCTGTCTTTCTATCTCGCAATTCAGACTTATTTATATCTCTAAAAACCTTTTTTTTCTCAGAATTGTGGGATGTAAACTTAGACTTTCCTGAGTTTATATCTTATAATTGTGAGAAAAAAGTCAGAATTGCAAGACGTGGACTCGCAGTTGTGAGAAAATCAGAATTGTGAGATTATTTTTTTTTTCTTTCTTTTTCAGTGGTGGAAACAGGCTTCCATATTAATTACATTTTTTAAATATATAAAAATTGAAAGTAATTCATTTAAATTCTAATAATATTTTACAATAATACTGTTTTTACTGTATTTTTAATCAAATAAAAGCATTAAAAAAATCCATTCTAAACTTTTGAACAGTGATTTGTAATTCAGGAATTTCACACTCTATAATTTCAGTAACACTTTTGCTTCCTCTTTTTCCTCAGAGTTTTTGTGCTGCATTGCATCAAGAGCTGAAGGAATACTACAGACTGTTGTCTGTACTTCATGCACAGGTGAGTATGGGACACCACTTAATGCGCAGGGGAAAATGTGTGTTTGACCCTAAAACATTCGTTTGCTCAAGCTTGAATTTTCTGCCGCTGGTTCCTAGCTGGAACAATCTGCAGGATAATATAGTAAAGTTTGATTAAACTGACACAAAGCCTTGACCAATTTATGTACTCTGTCTGAAATAAAATGATTTCTGACTGTTTGCTTGTGAAAAGCACACTGAAACAACCACGCATGAGAACCTGCACTATTTCAGTGTAAAAGGGATAACTGATGTGTATACCTGTTTAGCTCCAGGTGGAAGACGATCAGGGTGTAAACATGAGTGTGGACACCAGTCTGACTCTCAGGAGACTGCTGGTGTGGACCTACGACCCCAAGGTTCGGCTGAAAACACTGGCTGCACTGGTGGACTACTGCCAAGGTAAATGGTGGTACATCTCATTGATAATCTGCAATACAATTTAAAATGTAGTCAGCATTAACGTCAGACCCCTGATCATATTTCATACTAAAAAGGTGCATTTAGTGCAGAGTTTTGATTTTAGATATCTGCCTCACCCTTGTTTCTCTCTCAGGGCGTAAGGGAGGAGAGTTGGCCTCAGCTGTTCATGCCTATGGAAAGACGGGTGACCCTCACATGAGAGCGCTGATCCAGCACATCCTTGGTTTGGTGTCCCACCCCATTCTTAACTTCCTGTATCGCTGGATCTACGACGGGGAGCTGGAGGATACATACCATGAGGTTAGGGCTCATACGCACACTGCTTGTCTTTGCAAAGTCACTCCCAGATATCCTTGTTAGAACTTGCTATATGTGTCTACACTGTAATTCGTTACTTAAGCAGTTACTTTAGAGTCAACTCACTGCAAAACTATGTACTCTAATCCTTACATGTCATGTAGGCCTGGACTAAATATTCAGAATTGTATGATTTTGCTGGCAGTATAGAATTAGGAGAGTATCTCGATGTTTGTAGTTACCTTTTAATTTGGTCTTTTAAGTGTCCTGAAGAGCGTATCATTGGATTAACAAGCCTCGTGTCTCAAGCAGGAGTGTGTTAGGACAGATTTTTAATAGTGTCTCTGATTTAAACTTCACAAGTGATGCCAGACGTTAAAGTTCGATTTACTTTAATAAATCAGTTCCGATGTTCCAGTCCACTGTTACTGTAGGACACTCTTCATTTTAATGTGACTAATTTTGTTGTGCTTTTATTAGGTTTTTTTGTAATATTTCAATTTGTCTTGAATTAAGTTATATTTCAGGTTTTAAACGTAAGTGTTGTTTGTATACTATTACAGTATTTATTAATATTTTGATTGAGTTTTCATTTTTATATTTTGACGTTTTCCATTTAATTGTTTTGTAATTTTATGTTGTTTTGTAATTTTTAGTAACTTTATTTTTATATTTTCAGTCTTCATTTTAATTTTACTAAATTTGTTATGCTTTTATTTGTTTTGGTTTTGTAATATTTCTGTTTAGCTTGAATTAATTTCATTTCAGCTTTAGTACTTTAAACTTTAGTATAGTTTGTATGCTATTATAGTATTTATTTGTTAATATATATATTTTTTTAGCATTATTTTATTATATTTTCAGTCTTCATTTTAATTTTACTAATTTTATGTTTTTGAAATTGTTTTTATTTTTTTTATATTTCTGTTTAGCTTGACACATTAGTATTGTGTATATATACTTTATGAATATTTAGTTTGAGCTTTAATTTTAATATTTTCAGTTTCTATTTAATTTTTGTGATTTTGTTGTTTTGTAATTTACTGTATTTTATTTTAAAATTATATTACTAGTTTTGTTATATTTATATAGTAATTATATATATATATATATATATATATATATATATATATATATATATATATATATATATATATATATATATATATATATATATAGAATTAATTCAAGATAAACAAAAATTCTCTCTCCCTCTTTTTCTCTCTCTCTCTCTCTCTCTCTCTCTCTCTCTCTCTCTATATATATATATCTATATATATCTATATATATATATAGAGAGAGAGAGAGAGGGAGAGAGAGAGAAAGAGGGAGAGAGAATTTTTGTTTATCTTGAATTAATTTCTATTTTAGGTTTAATACCTAAGCTTTAGTATTGTTTGTATACTATTAGAGTATTAATTAATATTTGGAGCTTTCACTTTTATATTTTCATTTTATATTTAATTTTTGTGTGTAATGTTATGTTGTTTTGTCATTTTTATTAGCTTTAATTTATTTATATATATATATATATATATACAAATTTTATGCTTTTGTAATTTTTTTTATAGTTCAGTTTAGCTTTAATTTCTTTTTAGTACTTGAACTTCACTGTTGTTTGTATACTATTGTAGTTTTTATTATATATTATATATATTTGGGGGGTAATTTTATTTAATTTTTAGCTTTATTTTATTTGTATATTTTTGGTCTTCATTTTAAATTGAAAAATGTCATGCTTTTGTATTTTTAATTAGTTTTTTATTTTAATACTGTTTTTAATATTTTTTAAGTTTATTATTTCTGTTTAGCCTTAATTAACAACTATTTCAGGTTTAGTGCTTAAACTTTAATATTACTATTACAATTTTGTAATTTTATGTTGTTTTGTAATTTTTTTTAATTAGCCTTATTTTTATTTCTGATTTAGTTTTAATACTCCAACTTACTTTATTTTTAGTTAGTTTGTTTTTCATATATTATTTGTTTCATATATGGATGGATGGATGATGGATAAATAGAAAGAAAGAGACATTTTTGCACTTTTTGTTTTTATTGTCCTTATAATATAGTTAATTTTTTAACTACTTGGTAGAGTTTTAAAAAAATACGACTTAATCAAACCAAAATTAACAATCAAATTGAAAGAAAATTAAACTTTATTCATCTTTATTCCGCAATACAACAGAACTCAGGCCAGTGTCTTCAAATTGACTCAGTTGACTTGTGCACTGTTGTGTGTCTGAGAAAACAGCTGCACTTGAGTGTGATTTAGTGTTCCAGACACAGTGAACCACAGTCTCCTACACACAGACACCCAGATGAGGACAGATGAGGGTGCGCTAATGGGCCCGTCTCCTTCTACTTCCTCTATGGCCTTCTGTCTCGCTTTCCCTCTACTATCACTCTCACATCTACTTCTCCTTGTCCTCCACCATTACCAAATAGCGCCAATGAATCTTTCTTTACTTAGTCTATGCCCACTCGACTAAGTCTGAAGTCGTTGGGCGTGGAAGAGTTATCGCCCAATCAACTCCCAGCTTCCCCTCCAAACGGGCACCAATCAGACGCTCCTGCCTGTAATCGCAGGATTTAATCTCACCCTTGCTGAAGTGTAACAGGCTTTTTCACAGTGTAAGCAGTGTTGAGGGTGGAGGTGACGGAGAGGGTTATATCACTAATGTACCCATCGTCGGCTCTCCTGATGGGCCAAGGGTTTACGAGCTCCTCGTTTCGCTCGCCATCGTTATTCTTGGCAGTAGTCATTTTAATAGTTGCCGTTTTGAAAGTACTGATGTGCTCTTCTGCTTTTGTTCCCTCCATCTATGTAGTTACCACAGAAAGGTCATTTGTTGTCTTACAGCAATAGTTGACCAGTTGATGGAGATTGTTTATTTTGTTTTTGAGCCGCAGTGATGTTTCATCATTGTTGTGATGGCATAAGAGCATCTCAAAACAAACAAAAAACCTCCATCTGACTTTTGAAATGTGTGTGTTCAGTTCTTTGTAGCCTCAGACCCAACAGTGAAGACGGACAGACTGTGGCACGACAAGTACTCTCTGAGGAAGAGTATGATCCCCTCCTTCATCACCATGGATCAAGCCAGGAAGGTGCAGCATTTATTATTTCTTTTACATAGTACATCATGTACTTTACACTGACTTACGTTGAGTTAAAGGAGAAGTTTACTTACAAAACAAAAAGTTACAGATAATTTACTCACCACCTTGTCATCCAAGATGTTCATGTCTTTCTTTCTTCAGTCCTAAAGAAATAGCTTTTTGAGTCAAACTTTTTAGGACTTTTCTCCATAAAGTGGACTTCTATGGTGTTTGTGAGTTTGAACTTCCAAAATGCAGTTTAAATGCAGTTTCAAAGGGCTCTAAACAATCCCAGTAGAGGAAGAAGGGTCTTATCTAGGGAAACGATCTGTAACATTGATGTATAACATTAATGCAGGGCGATTTTGAAGTTGGAGGAGAAAATGAGATGGGAGTTTTTCGTCATACCCTAAATATATTGACCCGCATCACACCCTTCTTCCTTGGCTGGGATCGTTTAGAGCCATTTGAAGCTGCATTTAAATAGCATTTCAAAAGTTCAAAGTCAAACTCACAGGCACCATAGAAATCCATTATATGGAGAGAAATCCTGAAATGTATTCCTCAAAAATTTATTTTTAAGACTGAAAAAAGAAAGACATCAACATCTTGGATGACAAGGGGATGAGTAAATTATTTGTAAATTTTTGTTCTGGAAGTGAACTAATCCTATACAATCTATGATGCTGTTTTGTAGATGCTATTGGTCTATGAACGAAACCTACAGAAATTAGAAAACCTAATTTTAGTTTTTTTAAGACAAAAAAATTGTGAATAAATGAACACATAATATATTTATTATAAAACAATTAATACACTTTAACATTTTTACACATCAAATATTGTGTAATATATTACGTTTTATCTAAAATATATATTATTCTGACCTGTTTCTTTTAAATATGTCATGCCTGTGGTATTAATGTATTTAATTGTTATATATAATTTTTATAATGTATGCAATGTATAATATTTCATAATATTGTTTAATATAATATATATTACTCATTTTTATTTTTAAAAATAAAGTATATTATATGTACATTGCACAGTAAATATACTTATAATACATATAAAATATTTTATGTATCATATTTTGTATGTATAAAATATACATTGTTGTATTAATTTTTCTTATTTTATATTTATATATATATAATATAAATAAATGAATGAATGAATGAATGAATTTTTAGCATCATTACTCCAATCACATGATCCTTCAGAAATCATTCTAATATTCTGATTTGCTGCTCAAAAACATTCTTTTGAAAAGAGCCGAGTAGGATTTTTTTTTTTTTTTTTCCAGTTTTCTTTGATGTTGAAAGTTCAGAAGAACTGATTTTATCCGAAATCTTTTGTAACATTATAAATGTCTTAATCATCACTTTTGATCAATTCAAAGCATCCTTGCTAAATAAAAGTAGTATTTTCAATAATTTCTTTCACCTTCTCAAAAAAAAGCAATAAAAGCCTCCAAGCTTTTGAATGGTATAGTGTATAATGTTACAAAAGCTTTTTATTTCAGATTATAACACACTATTCCTCATGTTTGACCTAACCTTTATTAACCACACTAAGAAGGTTGTGAATTTCCCACAGGCAAGCACCATTTACATTTTCTTCCAATTTCCTTGTTTAATGCAAGGCATTAACTAATAGTGATTCATTTTCAGATTTAAATGAGCATATAATGATGTGTTGTCTTCCTTTCTGTTCTTCTCCAGGTGCTGCTCATTGGCAAATCCATCAACTTCCTGCATCAGGTATGCCACGACAGGACGCCGCCGGGAAAGATCATGCCCGCCTCCAAATCCACCGACTCTCCCAAAGATGGTGAGTTAGCGCTAATGCAGTCGCTTAAAATAGCTGCGTTTATGCTGGCTAATGCGTTATTTGTGGCCATAATGGCAGCTAATAGTTAAATAACCTGCTGAAAGCGTGGGATGGAGAAAGAGGAGAGAGGAGGATTGATCCGTTGTGGAAGAAAGTGCTGTTTTTGACCGCCTGTCTGTGGTGTAGTTGTCCATATCGATGCTGGCTGTATTTAACGTCTTTGCTAGCATGGCTAATCAATGCTCTTAGCCTCTAGCGCACATCTCTGTCCTTCAATGTGATTCTAGAAGGTTCTTTATTTTCTGGTGTTTTGTCCTTCTCTTTCTGTCTCTGCATTGACTTTGTGTTTTACTTTTTCTGGCCTTAAAGTTGTTTGATCTTTACATGTATGTCCTTTATATAACCTTTGCTGAAACTTTATTATTTGGCAAAATCTTGCATGTTTACCATTATTTTGTACAACTTTTATAACACAGTCATGATGATTATAGTTTATAATAAATATAGTTTATTGTTTTTTTGTTTTTTTCAGATTTTTCATCTTTTAAGTGATTGTTTAACTATAGTGTTATTAAAATCTTTCATTGACATAAGATTTTTAATGTTTTTTAAAGAAGCATCTCTTCTGCTCACCAAGCAGCATTTATTTGATCCAAACTACAGCAAAAGCATTAATATTGTGAAATATTTATTTAAAAGAACAGTTTTTTATATATATATTTTAAAATTTAATTCCTGTGATCAAAGCTGAATTTTCAGCATCATTACTCCAGTCTTCAGTGTGACATGATCCTTCAGGAAACATGTTAATATGCTGATTTGCTGCTCAAGAAAAATAATTATTACTATCAATATTTAAAACAGTGGAGTACATTTTTGTCTGGAATCTTTGATGAATAGACAGATCCAAAGATTAGTATTTATCTGAAATAAAAATCCTTTAGACATTATACACTATACCATTCAGAAGCTTGAAGTCAGTATAATTGTTTTATTTTTTATTTATTTATTTTTTTGATAAGGAATTTATAGAAATTAATACTTTCATTTAGCAAGGATGCTTTAACTCAATGGATCAATGATCATAAAGACAAAAGATTTTACAAAAGCTTTCTATTTCAGATAAATACTGTTCTTCTAAACTTTATTCATCAAATATTCAAAAAAAATATTTCCCTATTCTATTTTTTTGCTGTACTTTGCATCAAATAAATGCATGCTAGGTGAGCAGAAGAGACTTCTTGAAAAAACATAAAAAAATTTACTGGTGGTGTATGTAAACACAACTAAAGGAAAAAAAATGCTGCTTAGTGGAAAACAAAAGTACAAAATACAAAAATATTTCAGTATCACAACTTCCATTTTTTTTTTATCACCTCTTTTTAGTTTCATTTAATTTGGTCAATTTTTAAATTATTTCTGAGTTTTATATTTTAGTACAACCCTGGTCAATGCTTATTTGCATGTGAAAATGTCAGCTTGCTGTACATTTCTGGGAGTGTTTGTCACAAGCATTTGCCAGAATAGTTTTTCATTTTTAGTCTTTCTTTCTTGCTCTTCACTTTTTCTTCATTTACCACATTTATTTCCACTTGTCCTGTTTCTTTCTCTCTCGTCTTTGGTTTTATTTAACACTGTGTATCTCGTTCTCAGCGGCAGAGTTGTTCACTGATCTGGAAGGGGCCTTTCAGAGTAAGATTGATGCTGCATACTTTGAGACCAGTAAATATTTGTTGGATGTGTTGAATAAGAACTACCAGCTGCTTGAGCATCTTCAGGCCATGAGGAGATACCTGCTACTGGGCCAGGGAGATTTCATCCGGCATCTCATGGACCTCCTCAAGTAAGTCTGTGTGTGCACTCATGGGACGTCTGCTTCTGTTTGACGTGAATGTACTTGATTTTACTGTTGATTTATAACACATCTTTCTCTTTTCTGGGAGTCATCGATCTCTTTTTATCTCTTGCTTTCTTTTAGGCCAGAGTTGGCGAGGGCTGCCACCACTCTTTACCAACACAATCTAACTGGTATCCTGGAGACTGCTGTCAGGGCAACCAATGCCCAGTTTGACAGTCCTGAGATACTGAAGAGGCTTGATGTTCGGCTACTGGAGGTACTTAGAAGGGAAAAGAAAAAAGAAAAACAAAACAAAAAGCCTTTTGATGGTAAATTCCAGTATATAATTATACATTACTGAATGTGGATCTGGTGTCTTGTTTTGTCCAGGTTTCTCCTGGGGACACTGGTTGGGATGTGTTCAGTTTGGACTATCATGTAGAAGGGCCCATTGCCACGGTAAATAAACACAATCTGTCTTATAGTTTACATCTCACAATTTGTTCTTTAGAAATGAGAGATACAGTAGAAGTCAAACGTTTACAGAATCTGCTAAAGGTTAGTTTACCAAAATAAAAGGGATCATATAAAATGCATGTTATTTTTATTTAGTACTGACCTGAATAAGATATTTCACATAAAAGACATTTACAGAACAACTGACTCAGGACACTCAGGGACTCATATGCAACTATTACAGAAGGTTCAAACGCTCACTGATGCTCCTGAAGAAAACAATGCATTAAGAGTTTTTAAATTTGAAGGTCAGGGTTTATTTCACTGATCTTATTTTGTCTTATGGGAAACAAGTTTCTTGTGTAGCTTCTGAAGGGCAGTACTAAATATTTAGGCAAAATAAGAGAAATGTACACGTTCATTCTGTTCAAAAGTTTACACCCCTGGCTCTTAATGCATCGCTGTAGTGCCTCAGATCAAGCAGCACATGAACTGATCATCTTTTCCTATTTACTAGTTATAGCGTGAAACAAACAAGTATCAACATCAGACAGTATCTTGTTTCAATCGAGGAAAGACTCAAAACACTATTTTTCTAGTTCAAGCCTACCAGCATTAATCTACTTTTCTGTCTGGTTTGTATGTTGGACAAAAATGGCAAATTCGGTATTATGTTTGGTCAGATCACCTGTCATTTAAACATCCTGCTAAATGACAAATGCATGAAAAAAAAAAAAGTGACTTGTGAGGTATATATTCCCAATTTTGACTTTTCTCAGAATTGCGAGTTTGTATCTCGCAGTTCTGACATTGACAGTCAATTAAGTTGTGATATATAAACTCGCTATTCTGAGGAAAAACTTTTTTCCTATAAAATTGATATAAAATACCAAAAATTATTTAGACACTTTGATCTGACCATGTTTTGCTAAAGTGTTTTTTCTTTAATTGTTAATGCAACCTTTTTACACCACAGACCAAACAAATTTGCATTGCTTGGTAATTGGTCAACAAAGTATTGATAGTTGTTTAAATATTGTCATAATGACAGTCATCAGTATTTTTGGTTGATTGTTGGTAATTGTGATTATCCATTACATACCTTTCTATCAAAGTTATCTGACATTATGAAGATTCATTTGTTCTGGCACAGTTTAACTCTGAGTTCTTGTCATATTTTATTACCATTTTCTAAACTATAATGAATAAACTGAAATTGTGAAAAATGTTGAAGGTGTCTGAATAAATTTTGGTTTGACTGTATCTGTGCATCCCTAACCACATTGTATGTCATACCTGTGTCAGGTGTTCACCCGTGAATGCATGAGCCACTACCTGCGAGTGTTCAACTTCCTATGGAGGGCTAAAAGAATGGAGTACATCCTCACAGACATTTGGAAAGGTCAAATGTGCAACGCCAAACTGCTGAAGAGCATGCCGGGTGAGTACAGTTTTCTTTGAGTTTCACTTTTTGCGAGATCTAGCTTTCTCAGCAGACAAATAAGATGTGTGCTGTGTATTTGCGCAGAGCTCTCTGGTGTGCTGCACCAATGTCACGTTCTCGCTTCCGAGATGGTTCACTTTATCCATCAGATGCAGTATTACATCACATTTGAGGTACGTGCCTCTGTATGTTTGTCTTTCTTTTTGTTTCTCCTTCCGACATTTGAGCTGTATTATTTATTATATTGTGCATGTGTCATTGTAGGTATTGGAATGCTCTTGGGATGAGCTGTGGAATAAGGTCCAGCAGGCTCAGGATCTGGATCACATAATAGCAGCTCATGACGTTTTCCTGGACACCATTATTTCTCGCTGCCTGCTGGATGTGAACAACAGGGTACGATGCACTTACACTGGGTGATTGTGTACTGGTCGTGATCCTTCGTACTTGTCCTCATTTTCTGTAACTCTGTTGTCCTCTGTGTGCGTTTGTGTGTGTTTGCAGTCTCTGTTGAATCAGTTGCGCGCAGTGTTTGATCAGATCATTGAGTTCCAGAATGCTCAGGACACACTGTACCGCTCCGCTCTAGAAGAGCTGCAGCTACGCATCCAATTCGAGGACAAGAAGAGACAAAGGGAAGAAATGGTATGTACACTGGAAATTAAATCAGTGCTTTTCCATACATTTAATGTACACTACCAGTCAAAAGCTTTTGGACCATAAGATTTTTTGTGTTTTTTAACTGTTTAACTTTTTTAACTGTTTTCTATTTGAATATATTTTAAAATAGTTTTTTTTTTTTTTTTTTTTTTGTAATTTTAAAACTACATTTTTGGCAACATTACCCCAGTCACCTGATCCTTTAGAAATCATTCTAATATTCTGATTTGCTGCTCAAAAAAATAACGTTTATTATTATTATTATTATTATTGTGTTGAAAACAGCTGCGTAGAATTTTTTTTTTTTTTTTTTTTTTTTTTTTTTTTTCAGGTTTCTTTGAATACAAAGTTCAGAAGAACAGCATTCATCTGAAATAGAAATCTTTTGTAACATAAATGTCTTTATCATCACTTTTAAACAATTTAAAGCTAAATAAAAGCATGTTAGAATGATTTCTGAAGGATCATGTGACAGACTGGAGTAATGGTGCTGAAAACTTTGCTTAGATCGCAGGAATAAATTACATTTTAAAATTATATTCAAATAAAAGTTATATTCAAGTAAACAGTTATTTTAAATAGTAAAAATATTTCATAATATTACTGAATTTGCTGTATTTTGGATCACATAAATGCAGGCTTGGTGAGCAGAAGAGACCTGTTAAAAAACGTACTGTCCAAAAACTGAGCAGCTATAGATATTTTTAGTGGCCATGAAGCTGTATTTTTTTTCAGCATGAGAATGTGAAAAATTTTAAATTGTAACTGTTTATTCCTTCCATATTTGTGACAAACAAGCACAGCATCATTTTTACTGCACCGAGTTAATTTACAGCTCAAGTAATTTGCATTTTTGTATGAAAGAAATAGAGTAAATACTAATAAAAATATGATCTTCACATCTCTGCTTTTTAAAACCTCCAGTGTTTTGTAAACTGTAAACAACTTTTGCTTGGCACTAAGGGAAACTTATTTAAAAGAAATTCTAAATGTTAAACTGTTTAAGAATGATTTTTGAAGGATCATTGGACACTGAAGACTGGAGTAATGATGCTGAAAATTCAGCTTTGTCGTCACAGGAATGAATTACATTTTAAAATATATTAGAACAGAAATTAATTGACAATATTACTGTTTTTGCATGTAATGCTGCTTTTTTTGTATGACCAGAATATTCCTAATGATTAAGTCACATGTTCATGATGCCCATCACTGTAAAGGCGTCTGATTATCTCCATGCACAGAGAATTATGTTTCGCTCCTTTATTTGACTCTAGAAAGTGTCCATTAGCAAAGGTACAGGCCAAAATGAGAGTGGCTGCTTCTTTTATAGGGACAGTGTTTGTTTTCTATTGCTATTGATTTTTTTTTCTTTTTAACTCGTGTCAGCTAAAGTGCTGTAAACAAGTGTGTGTCTTTTTCTGTTTGTTTATAGCTGTTTCTGTGCATTTCAGGGCGAGTGGGGTGTAACAGCGGAGCAGGAGGCTGAGGAGAACAGACGTGTGCAAGAGTTTAAAGACACCATACCAAAAATGTGCTCTCAGCTCAGATTACTCACACACTTCTATCAGGTACCCTACACACCCTTTAATACACTTTAATATGCTTGACCAATAAAACCATATCATTTAATGCACGCATGAAAAATTGCTGAACCAGCAGGTATCGGCATGAGAGGACATGCTTAATGGTGTTTAGTAGAGCGTTTTATGCTGATCCACACTTTACGTTTGCTAATGCAAATACACTTAATGTAAATCTTATACAATTACAGCAGCACATGGTTTATACTCGCCACATATCGTGCTTGATAATACTAGATGATAATGTAGAATGAACACTGATCATGTTTATATGAAGATAATTTTCTGATTAAAGCCCATATTCTGTTTAACTCTTCATTCTGGAAAGACATTTACATGCTTTAGAGCTATTTTAATTACTTTTATAATATAAAAGTATATCAGTATATTTTGAATAAGCTAAGACATGCTTATTGCTTTCTCACTGTAATCTTGTATAAATTCTGGAGGTATGAACACGCATAATTGCAATATGTCAATTTCCTTATTAATCAGAAATGTAATTAAAATTTTCTCTTATCAGTATACTAATGTCTTGACAATTATAAAAAAAAAAATGTATGACTGATATTATTAATGTTTATCGTCAATGTGTATGCTTTAATACGTTTTAAAAGAACTGTAAAAACAGTACAATTTTGAAATATTTTTACTATTTAAAAATGTAATTTATTCCTGTGACTAAAGTTTTTAGCAAATTTCTTAGCATCATTACTATAGTCTTCAGTGTCACGTCATCCTTCAGAAATCATTCTAATATGCTGATTTTGCTGTTTAAGAAACAATTTTTTATTATTATTATCATCAATATTTAAAACAGTTGAGAACATTTTTTCAGGATTCTTTGATGAATAGAAAGATCCAAAGATAAGCATTTCTATTCATCAAAAAAACTGAAGAAAATTCTACTCAACATCATAATGTTTTTTGAGCAGCAAATCAAGAAGGATTGTGTGAAAGAAGTAATGCTAAACATTCAGCTTTGAAATCACAGGAATAAGTTAATTTTTTTATGATTTTAAAATATATTCAATTAGAAAACAGTTATTTTAAATTGTACAAATATTTCAAATTATACAGTTTTTTTCTGTACTTTGGATCAAATAAATGCAGGCTTTGTGAGCGGAAGAGACTTTGTTAAAAAAAACATTAAATCTTTCTGTTCAAAAACTTTTGACTAGTAGTGTATGTTTAAAGAAAATATAATGTTAATTTTTTCAACAATGCATACAGTGCAGTAGTTTTATATAAATTTAGAATTAATAAAGTATTAAAAGAAGATACATGTTTTTGAAAACCTTTTAAAACAGTCATAGACTGATTAAAAATTGTACTGTCTGTTAAAACAGATGAATAAAAGTTTTTAAAAAATATTTGACATAAATGGTTTACTACTTGAAAGTCCTGATATTATCTGCTTTCAATATTAATGAGTACCGATAAATTCAAACCTGCTAATGTTGGATCAATAATGATTATAGTCACCTATATATCATATACAACTGAATCTATCTAAATTATATTTATTTTACTTATTTATTTAGGGACAATTTGCAGTATATAAACAAACAGCTATAAACAAACACAGAAAAAGACACACACTTGTTTTCAGCACTTTAGCTGACACAAGTTAAATACATTTTGATACATTTGCAGTATATGCACTGTAACATTATTAACTTAAAGATCAATTCAGGGTGGCAGGTACAATACTAAGAGATAGAAATGTGAACGTGATTCTTGTAAGCTCAGTTTTGTACAAACAAGCTTGTGAAGCTCATATAACCCTGTGATGGTTCTTTTTCTTTAGGGCATTGTGCAGGAGTTTCTGCGGCTGCTAATGACCAGCTCTGATGAGAGTCTTCAGTTCCTCAGTTTCCGTCTGGACTTCAACGAGCATTATAAGGCCCGTGATCCGCGCCTGCGGCCCTCGCTAGGGGCCACTAGAGGGAGACGGAGCTCCAACATCTGACCTTGCAGACTTTGGGAAAGTTAATGTTATGTGGTTGCTGTCAAGAGACTGTTTATTAATAGGGCTACTCAGAACTTTTCTGGCGCTCTGTAAGAAACTCATATAACAGGGAAACTGTTTATAGGATATTCTATTTCAATGTCTTCGCCAAATTATTTCAGTCACACACAATCAACTATCTAGTGGTTTTACAGTGTAATTATCAGTAGCACAAGGTTGCAAGTCTGTTGTTTTTTTCCTTTTTTTCCCCAGTTAATGTGTGAATATTAGTTGTTTTTGTAAAGATTTGTGTTTACATTTGTGTTAATATTTAAGTCTGTTATTTACATTTCTTGATTTTCCTCTGGTGCCCTTTGTTTTTTCACTTCGAAGTGAGTTTGTTTGTTTTAAAGATGTCAAAAAAAAAAACCAGGCAAATCTGATTGGCTGTAAAGTCAGTCAATTTCTCTGGTGCTTTTGTGACATCCTCTGGTTCTGGATCAGTGTTGAAGGAACATTTTTTCCTCTTCATGATTACCTACATATATTTTGTTAAGTTTGTAATTATACAGGCTGTGACCTTTGTACTGCGTGTAAAAAAGAGAAACCTTAAATGTCAAGCAGTTCTTTAATTTATATGAATGGACCTGTTAAATTCATGCACTTAAATGAACTACATGACCTCCGTAAGAACTCACCTCATTTCGTACATGTAAAATCAATTACCCACAATGCTGTGTGATCTTATCGAGCCTCAGGTTGATGCTGTGAGGACAAAGTTACTATAATTCTGAAGTATTGGATCATTATGGGCAAGATTATAGATTACTGTTGTAGTGTTTATCCCTTGTCTCTCCCATGTTCATGAAATGTATTGATGGATATGGCGTGGTAAAGCTGGTGAAAATCCGTCTCAACCTCCGTAGTGCGCACTTATGTGGTGAAGATGAAAATTGACAGAAGAATTATTTTCGTCCTTGGATTCAGTGGAAAAAACACTGTCACTGCAGCTGTTTTTATCTGACTTTTTATGTGAGGGTGAAGCAGAGTTAAATGATTGTCCATTAAAGGGTTTGAAACTCTTTCTGCACTGTATAGAACATCTGTACAAAGCAGAATCCAAAACGAGCAAACATTCTGTCATTCTTTTCTCAAACAAATAAACCTTTTTATATAAAATAAAAATGAGGTCACTTTATATTTTTTTTTTAGGTTTTAAGGTAAATTAAAAGTGCTAGTATCAGTAAAGATGTGGTGCATAATTAAATCATGTAAGCAAGATAGTTGATCACTTTTAATGATTTTTTAGACTTATTTAATACTGAAGACTGTTAAATATTGAACAACAGAATTGTGATATTTAACTGAAAGCCTTTGTGAAGTTGGTGTGTTAGAGTTTGTTGCACTTCAGGCTTTCTGATTTTATAGCTATAATAAAACAGCTATACAAACTATACAGCTGAAAAGATAATAGTAATAAAAATCTTGGCTAGTTATAATGGATTGTAGTTGTAAATTGAAATATCACTGATGTGTTTTATTATTTCGTAATTTGCATATATTAATGTTTACTGTCTACCTTATTTTTGCCGTAAGAGTGTCCGTGGCCATTGTAAATTCTATGGGTCAGGCTTCTGGTCTCATCCGCATCCAGCTATTTTTAGCTGTACAAACTAGGTAGTTTTGCTGCTTAATATTGCAAATTGGTGTGTCTTAGCATATTATTTTAAAGTATTTTCTTAATTATGAAAACACTGGTTTGTAGTGCAGTTTTACCTTTTACTGCACAATGTTATTCTTTACGTTATTTCCTTATAGCAGCTAATGAACTGGAAGTCTCGTCCATACACTTACATCTGTGTTGAAGGTGGATATAAGCGTCTTATTCTTATGGCATTACATTTTAGTTTGTGCGTGTGTGTGTGTGTGTGTGTGAGAGAGAGAGAGCGAGAGAGAGCCCTACTGTAAATGATAAATTATTATATTATCTGATAAATTATTATCTAGCATAAATTTTACCCTTCCGTGGAAAGTAGAGAGATTAAAACTGATACACACTGAAAACAAGAAGCTGATAGTGTCTAGCTGTCTAGTTGAGCTCCATTTCATATGTGGAGATAGGAGAAACCTACAGAAGGACAAACTTCACTGCAACACTCCACCAATCCAGTTTTATGGTGCTATGGCCAAAGTGAAGACCTGTAAAATCACACTTGGAAAAGGGGAAAAAAAGTTTTAATACTTTCTTAAAGCACTGAATGTATTAGATATTTTGCACACAACTCTGTTACCTCATGGCTTTCCCCATGAAATTTTATTTGGACCATAACCCTAATGGTGGAAATACAGGTAAAAGTTTTTCAATTTCTTATTTTACACAAATTATCCTATAGTTAGTCAAAGAAAAATATCAAACAAAAATGTATCTTTCATTAGTGAGAAATGCTTTTTTAAGTGTATTATGTACTGTCCAAAAAAACAAAAAAACAACAGTGCTCGCTTTAATACTCGTTTTTTATTATTTAATCGCAGAGCTGCGTAGAAAAATATTTGTATAATGACAAATAACTGTATGGAACGTTTTCCATAGCAATATACGAGCGCTACTGTATTTTCAGGTAAAACCTCCCAACAACGCCAGTTATAATCCGAGCGGCGCCATCTTGTTAGCGTATTAAAGTTAAAACTACTAGCTTTTAGTGAAATT
The DNA here is from genome assembly GCA_033026305.1 of Cirrhinus molitorella. Lineage (NCBI taxonomy): Eukaryota > Metazoa > Chordata > Actinopteri > Cypriniformes > Cyprinidae > Cirrhinus > Cirrhinus molitorella. The sequence continues at coordinate 33,514,989 of CM065120.1, forward strand.
GTTCAGCTAAATATTCCAGCAAGTCCACCGCTTTAGTAACGTGGGCTGCAGATTAATTATACTATATTAATCAATATTGTTGCAGTAATATATTCCTCCTGCTGCTAGTTACCGTAACTGACTGTTATCTTATCGGAAGCTTAAAGCAAATATAGTAACGAAGGTCGTAAACGGCGGATCATCTGTCGCGGTTTATTATGCAATAACAACTTTATTGAGGCGAGTTTGCCCTTTGTTTTAGCCGAATCGTTTGGTCTCCACGGAAACGCAAAGTCATGGCATATTGTAATTCTGCTTTTCAACCACAAGATGTCGCCATGTTTCAAAAACACAGAGAATACCTGGCTCTTTACGACGTCGACATAATACAGGTAATGTAGCACTAAACTCATCTTTGGTTCTTTGTGCCACATCTGTGCAGTTATTTGCTTTAACAGTATATATATAAAAAAAAACATTTAGCCTTTTAATATTAATGAAAACATTCTCACAACATACCAGAATCAAAAATAACTGAAAGTACCCCAGAACCAATCCAAATGTCCTTTCTTGACCTTGATGGTGATTTACTGTATAAAGCACTAGTGATGATTTGCCCTCAGTTGTCTGCAGTGTATCATTTGTGATTTCAGTGCAGCTATTTTCTCAGACTCTGTTCTGTTAGAGAGGATAATAATGGATATGACATGCATGAATGCTTATGAGCACATGCATTCTTGTAGGTCACAGACTCTTTATGCAGTTTGCACGCATTGCTGTACATATAGTGACCTTAACATCACTCATATGTGCATGTGTGTGTGCTGACTTGGCCTGACTGATGCAGAGTGTAAGTGTATGTGTGTCAGTGTGTTGCTGTCTCATCCTTGCCGCTTTGCTGAGGCACCTCTCTCTCTCTCTCTCTCTCTCTCTCTCTCCAGCATCACTTGCGGCAGCAGCAGCACTGGTTTGAGCAGCGAGACGGCTTCCTCTCTCCCCTCATCAGATTCCTTCTCTCCTGAGCAGCAGCACGCTGTGTCTCCGCTGCTCCTGGTTCTCTGTGTCCTGCTCATCATGATTCTGTGGGTGAAGATGGCAGAGGACTCTCTGGAGGAGCTCGTCAGACGGCTTACTGTCATCGTACATAAAATCGGTAGGAGGAGCTGTGTGAGTCTGTGTGTGTGAATCAGTAGTGTTGGGAGAAATATATGGGAACTATAGCTCAAGGTTGTTTGCAGCTTCTGTTTGTTTTTGCTTTAGTCAATATTTGAGAATGAGTTGTGCTGATTTTACTTGTGAATAAATTAATCCTTCCAATCCATGAAACCACAACAGCTGTTATATTTAGACAAGGGGTCTCCAAACTCTGTCCTGCATAGTTTAGCTCCAACTTGCCTCAGCACACCTGCCTGGAAGTTTCTAGCACGCCTAAGAGCTTGGTTTATTAGTTGGTTTAGATGTGTAATTAGGGCTGGAGCTTAACTCTGCAGGACACACGGCCCTCCAGGACCAAGTTTGGAGACCCCGATTTAGACATTTATGTTTAGTAGGTCAGAATTGTTGCTGTTGATGAATGATGTTGACAAATCACTTATAAGTCTAAAACTGAATTTCATCTGAATTAGAACTTTTTCAACATTCATTTAGAATCTGAAAAAAATCAACTAGAATTTGAAATTGTTATTTTGAATGTGATTTTTTATTTCATCAAATCTAATTTTGAAACTTATAGAAGTAAAAAAATAAAAATAAAAATGTAAAATTAAAACTTTCAAATTGGTAGTTTAAATGATTTTTTATTAGAATGAATTTGCATATAATCTGCATTGAATACAAATGCAGTAAAAATACGGTCCGTGTACTTTTGCGTCCATTCGTTTTTAGTTTTTTAACCATGAGGACAAAATGAAAATAGAATGGTTACTGTATTTTTAAATGCTATGCTGAAAACCAAACTTTAAATGCCATTTAAAATTTGTAATTCTTATTTTTTAATTTTAACTTCCATAATTTCCAGAATTTGAAACTGGTAAATTGAATATGATTTTTTTTTTTTTAATTAGAAATAGAATTTTATCAAGTCCAATTCTACTTTTGAAACTAGAATTTAAAATTGGTGTTTAAAATGTGATTTACAAAAATTAGAATGAGAATTTTATTTGAAATTGGTAGTTTGAAATATTTTTTTAATTAGAATTAGAATTGAATGTAATAAAATGCATTAAAAATCAAAAAAAATAATTGAAAGTATTAGAATTTTAAACTGTTATTTTTAAAGTGATTTACAAAAATTAGAATGAGAATTTTATTTTATTTATTTTTATTTCAGATTGGTAGTTTGAATGTTTTTTTTATTATAACTAGAATGTAATTGTAGAATTAAATGTAATCAAAAATTAAAATACAATTTTATAATTGTAATTTAATTTTAAATTTAGAAATTTGAACTTCAGTTAGATTTTGAAATTTGTATTTTAACATTGAAATTGATAAATCACATATAATTATGATTTTAAAAATAGATTCTATTTTTAAAAATAACATTTAAAGTAAAATTCAAATTTCAAAAGTTCTAATTAAGATGGACATTGAACATTTGAACTAGACATTATATTTTTGAATTTAAGTTTGAATTTTAAAATTTAAAATGGAACTAGAATGGAAATAGAACTATGCAATTATTTTTTAATTGCAATTAGACTTTTGACCTATAGATTCTCTTTTTCTTGCTTTTTCTCACTGTCTGTGGTGGGTAACCCTAGCTGTGTTTTATACTGTCTTTGTCCTGTCATTCTCTGAGTTCAGTTTGTCCTATTTCCCTACATCTGAGCAGTCTGCCACTGGCAATGAGCTAAAAACACACACCAGCACAATGAAACAGCAAACACGCAAAGCATAGTAACATCCCTTCTTACATTCAGTCTTTCAAAAATATTATATGTCAATGAATGGGTCATCCTTTAGTCAGGAGGTTTTGGCCTTTAGCGTTCTGGTGTATAAAGATACGTGTTACTGTTTACACTGTGGTGAACTCAACACACTCAACCTGCTCATGTTCCCACACTCACTTATTTACTGAAGCTTTACTAAATGAGTTATCATTCATTAATAGTATGACTTGCAGAAGGTAGCATAAACAGGTGTTCAGAATATTTATATTATATTTCTGAATCTAAAAATGCAGAAAGATTTTTGTAAAGGTTAGGTTTCGTGGATAGAAAATAGAATTCGTTCAGTATTAAAACAGTAGAAGTCAATGAAAAGTTCTCACCATCATAGAAAAAGCTGGCATGTGACTGACCGTCATTGTTGAAATGTGAATGAATTTATGTCAGCTTATGTTTCAACATTTTGATAGCAAAATGGTTGTAAGAGTAACATTGAAATTTTAAATTAAAAAAATATTTAAAATAATTTTTTTTGTGTAACTTTTCCAATTATCCATGAAAAAAAAAGTTGAAACGCAGGCTGGGAATATGTGTGTGAGTTTGTGTGTGATCATGTTAGCAATTTTGTCTTGTATGTTGACCTGTGACTGCATTTTATGTCTTAAAAACTTCAAGCGGAAGCTGCAAGTGTTTATTAGGTGTTAAAAAATTTGTCTTGCCAAAGAGCTAATGCTGGCCTACAGCTGTCTGCTCATACTCACAATCTCTCTCTTACACGCTCACACATGACATAACGTCTGCACTCATAATGTCACCCATTGTGCAAATCTAGCTTATCACATCTCCTAGTGTAGTGGCATTTAGATTTTGATGTGATCACAGATCTAATAAAGATAAATCTTTGATAAATGATAAACCCTGAGAAATCTTTACAACTGGTCTTATAAAACTGCAGTGATCTGACCTTCAAATTGATGGTTTCTGAAAAGAAACAAAGATGTTTTTTTAAATAACAACTTTTGTGTTCTTTAGAAAAAAAGAACTCACACAATGGGGGGAGAGTAAATGAATTTTCATTTTTGAGTGAACTATCACTTTAACACACACAGTTTATTGACATGACTGAGGCAAATGCATAATCTTCTATTAAAAGCAACATAGGCATATATATTGCTTGTAATTGTAAGAATTATTAGTTAGCCAACATTAAATAAATAGTTTACCCAAAAATTCTGCCATTAATTACTAATTTAAAACCCGTAAGACCTTTGTTAATCTTTGGAACGCAAAGATATTTTTGATGAAACCTGAAAGCTTCTGACAGTTTCAAGGCCTAGAAAAGTAGTAAGGACATTGTTAAAATAGTCCATGTGACATCAGTGTTTCAACCGTAATGTAATGAAGCTACAAGAATACTTTTTGTACGCAAGGAAAACAAAAATAAGGACTTTATTCAACAATTTATTCAATTTATTATTTATTCTTGCGTGTCCTTTCTGGGCCTTGAACATAATAGTACCGTTGCTGTCTGTGCAAAGTCAAAAAGCTCTCAGATTTCATTAGAAGTATCTTAATTTGTGTTCCGGAAGATGAACAAAGGTCTTATGAGTTTGGAACGACATGAGGGTGAGTAATTAATGACAAAATTTTCATATTTAAGCTTTCTTTTTTTTCTAACAGCATCTCATTCTAGAGTTTTTATGACCACCGAACTTGGCACAGACCCTTGGGGATGTGTTGACTTGGTATGTTAGAAACATGCACATTAGACACATACTGGCAACATGCTAAATCATGCTAGCAATGTGCTAAAAGATCCTAGCAGTGCACAAAGTAACTGTGTAAAACATGTTACCTATAGGGTAAAACAGAAACATGAGACCAGCATGAAAAAACATGTCAGAAACATGCAGCAATATTATTATTAACAGTTATTTGATCCCCTGCTGATTTTGGATGTTTGCCTACTGACAAAGACATGATCAGTCTATAATTTTAATGGTAGGCTTATTTGAGAGACAGAATAACAACAAAAAATCCATAAAAACACATTTCAGAAAAGTGATAAATTGATTTGCATTTTTCACAAAACATGACTTAGTACTTGGTGGCAAAACCCTTGTTTGTCAATCACAGAGGTCAGATGTTTCTTGGCCACCAGGTTTGCTCACATCTCAGGAGGGATTTTATCCCACTCCTCTTTCAAGATTTCAACGCTGACGTTTGGCAACTTGAACCTTCAGCTCCCTCCACAGATTTTCTATGGGATTAAAGTCTGGAGACTGGCTAGGCCACTCTAGGACCTCAATGTGCTTCTTGAGCCACTCCTGTTTTGGGTCATTGTCATGCTGGAATACCCATCCACGACCCATTTTCAGTGCCCTGGCTGAGGGAAGGAGGTTCTCACCCAAGATTTGATGGTACATGGCCCCGTCCACTGTCCATTTGATGCTTTGCAGTTGTCCTGTCCCCCAAAGCATAATGTTTCCACCTTCATGTTTGGCAGCATTGCTCCTCCTCCTCCAAACACGGTGAGTTGAGTTGATGCCCAAGAGCTTGATTTTGGTCTCATCTGACCACAACACTTTCACCCAGTTCTCCTCTGAATCATTCAGATGTTCAATGGCAAACTTCAGACGGGCCTGTACATGCTTTCTTGATCAGGGGGACCTTGTGGGTGCTGCAGGATTTCAGTCCTTCACAGCATAGTGTGTTACCAATTGTTTTCTTGGTGACTATGGTCCCAGCTGCCATGAGATCATTGACAACATGCCCCGTGTAGTTCTGGGCTGATTCCTCACCGTTCTCATGATCATTGAGAAACTCTACAAGGTGAAATCTTGCATGGAGCCCCAGACCGAGGGAGATTGACAGTTATTTTGTGTTTCTTCCATTTGCGAATAATCCTGCAAATAACCTTCTCACCAAGCTGCTTGGCAATGGTCTTGTAGCACATTCCAACCTCGTGTAGGTCTACAATCTTGTCCCTGACATCCTTGGACAGCTCTTTGGTCTTGCCCAATGGCGGAAAGCTTGGAATCTGATTGATTGATTGCTTCTGTGGACAGGTGTCTTTTATAAAGGTAACAAGCTGAGATTAGGAGCACTCCCTTTAAGAGAGTTCTCCTAATCTCAGCTCGTTACCTGTATAAAAGACACCTGGGAGCCAGAAATCTTGCTGATTGATTCACTTTAATTTTCTGGATTTGTTTTGTTGTTATTCTGTCTCTTACTGTTAAAATAAACCTACCATTAAAATTATAGACTGATCATTTATTTTCAGTTAGCAAACGTAAAAAAATCAGCAGGGGATCAAATAATTTTTTCCCTCATTGTTTATAAAATGTGCTAAAACATGTTAGCATTGTTAAAACATGTTAGCATTGTGGTAAAACGTTAGAAACATGCGGCCAACATGAAAAACATGTCAGAAACATCCTAGCAACATGTTATATAATATAATAATATATTATAATATAATGTTATAAAAATATGTTAGCAATTACCTAAAACGTGTTATCAATGTTGAAACATGTAAACAGTGTGCTAAAACATGAACAAAATGTGTAAACAAAATAGTGTTAAAACTTGCTTGCTTTGTGATGGTGATGGCATTACATGATATAGACATGCAAGCAGCAACATGTTAAATACAGGTCCTTCTCAAAAAATTAGCATATTGTGATAAAGTTCATTATTTTCTGTAATGTACTGATAAACATTAGACTTTCATATATTTTAGATTCATTACACACAACTCGAAGTAGTTCAAGCCTTTTATTGTTTTAATATTGATGATTTTGGCATACAGCTCATGAAAACCCAAAATTCCTATCTCAAAAAATTAGCATATTTCATCCGACCAATAAAAGAAAAGTGTTTTTAATACAAAAAAAGTCAACCTTCAAATAATTATGTTCAGTTATGCACTCAATACTTGGTCGGGAATCCTTTTGCAGAAATGACTGCTTCAATGCGGCGTGGCATGGAGGCAATCAGCCTGTGGCACTGCTGAGGTGTTATGGAGGCCCAGGATGCTTCGATAGCGGCCTTAAGCTCATCCAGAGTGTTGGGTCTTGCGTCTCTCAACTTTCTCTTCACAATATCCCACAGATTCTCTATGGGGTTCAGGTCAGGAGAGTTGGCAGGCCAATTGAGCACAGTAATACCATGGTCAGTAAACCATTTACCAGTGGTTTTGGCACTGTGAGCAGGTGCCAGGTCGTGCTGAAAAATGAAATCTTCATCTCCATAAAGCTTTTCAGCAGATGGAACCATTAAGTGCTCCAAAATCTCCTGATAGCTAGCTGCATTGACCCTTCCCTTGATAAAACACAGTGGACCAACACCAGCAGCTGACATGGCACCCCAGACCATCACTGACTGTGGGTACTTGACACTGGACTTCAGGCATTTTGGCATTTCCCTCTCCCCAGTCTTCCTCCAGACTCTGGCACCTTGATTTCCGAATGACATGCAAAATTTGCTTTCATCCGAAAAAAGTACTTTGGACGACTGAGCAACAGTCCAGTGCTGCTTCTCTGTAGCCCAGGTCAGGCGCTTCTGCCGCTGTTTCTGGTTCAAAAGTGGCTTGACCTGGGGAATGCGGCACCTGTAGCCCATTTCCTGCACACGCCTGTACACGGTGGCTCTGGATGTTTCTACTCCAGACTCAGTCCACTGCTTCCGCAGGTCCCCCAAGGTCTGGAATCGGTCCTTCTCCACAATCTTCCTCAGGGTCCGGTCACCTCTTCTCGTTGTGCAGCGTTTTCTGCCACACTTTTTCCTTCCCACAGACCTCTTGCTTGAGGGTGTCAATGATGGCCTTCTGGACAGCAGTCAGGTCGGCAGTCTTACCCATGATTGCGGTTTTGAGTAATGAACCAGGCTGGGAGTTTTTAAAAGCCTTAGGAATCTTTTGCAGGTGTTTAGAGTTAATTAGTTGATTCAGATGATTAGGTTAATAGCTCGTTTAGAGAACCTTTTCATGATATGCTAATTTTTTGAGATAGGAATTTTGGGTTTTCATGAGCTGTATGCCAAAATCATCAATATTAAAACAATAAAAGGCTTGAACTACTTCGAGTTGTGTGTAATGAATCTAAAATATATGAAAGTCTAATGTTTATCAGTACATTACAGAAAATAATGAACTTTATCACAATATGCTAATTTTTTGAGAAAGACCTGTATATGCTCAAATATGCTAGAAACATGCTACCAGCATGTTAAAACACTAAATGCTAATGTTAAGCAATGCTGTTGGAAACATGCAATGCCTAACATCTTATGCAGTTTCTTAGTCATTTTATGAGGTGTAATTGGGTCTGAAAAGGTTTATTGGAGACTGAACTGGTTTGACTTGGTTGCTTGGGGGTCTAATGAAGCTGAATATGGTCTGTCTGAATGATTTTTTATTTTTTTTTTGCTTTCTATTTCTGTCTTTCTGACACTAAAACTTTCAAATCTCAAGCTTTTAAAACTATTTTATACTTTCTGGCCAGGTGTTTTATACTTTCAGGACAGGCTTCTACAAGTTAACATCAAAGTTTGTCATCAAACTTTATCTATCTAGTTGTTTGATTTATACTGTAGATGTTTTACTAGTGACAAGGCTCTAACAGATGTTGACGTCACAGCTCAGGATATCCACTAGGGGAAGAGTATAATACAATACTGATACAAATAGCAAATTTGTACTTTGTTTTATCATACACTTTTACCACTATTCAGCAGAGATTATAATACAGCTCTAAATACTGTACAGAGTCTGTGGGTTGCTGTGGTAACGCATTCTGCGGTCTTTCAAGAAGAGGCTGTTTTCTTCTGTAGGGTTACTTCCACCGTGGTAATAGGATGAGAACTAGAGGGCTAAATTACATGCTGGGAAGGCCTTTGCCCAAACCTTGGCAGGCAGTTTCTCTCTCGCTCTTCTTTTATCCGTGTTCTCTGAAGACGACAGTGCCAAGGGTGAAACAGGGAGAGATTCAGAGCAAAAAGAGAAACAGAGAGTGACTATGTGTGAGAGAAAAACAGAGAAAGAGACAGAAATTCATTCGGTTATTCAAATAACTGTGACCTGTCATATATAGTAGTTATGAACTGTATATATACTAGATTTTTTTCTTTGAAAATATAAGCACGGCTAGACCTTGCATAATGATGCATTTTATTTGCTAGGGCATTGCAAGGTCTAACCCGCAATGATTAAGTCACTGCGGAGCCATTCACATGCATATTCATGGTAATCATTTTTTAAAAGTGCATGATAAAATAGTTGACGAAAGGGTGTATTTTATATATGGTTATGATTAATTGCATATTCACATAAAGAAGCATGCTAGTTGTAGTCCCATGCATTATTTAGCATGTGTATCCCTGCAGTCTGTGCTCTGATGTGTTTGGGTGAATGTAGGTGACTGTAAGAGGTGTGCAGGTGGCCCATACTAACCCTAAGATGGCTTATCCTGCTCTTCATCTCTCTGCATCTGACTCCTCATTGGTTTTTCTGTTATGGTAAAGATTTTTCATTGACTTCTATTTAAGTTTGTATATTCCCTAACTTGATGCCTTTATGCATTTTTATATTTACATACTAACTTATTTAGTATGTTTATCTGCTTTAGTGTGTTTATTCATTTTTGGTATTTAAAAATGTTTTTTTGTAGAGCATATGTTTTGATTTGGACATTTAATCATATTTTTTATTTCAAGAGGATATTGTAAAATGATAAAAAAAAAAAAATAAATTAATGTAGAGAGTTTCTGTTTAGAGAAAGTTAGTCAGTTTGGCCCCTAAGTGGCGCACAAGAATGCTGGAGATTAGTCTATGATTGTGTGTGTGTGTGTGTGTGTGTGTGTGTGTGTAATTAGCAGAGCAGAAGGGGATTTGTGCTAAAACTCTCCCTCCCCTCTCTTCCACTCTTCTTCTCTCCTCTGCAAGAATCCGTGTGTGTTTATTGCGACAGCGTGCATGAATGCCGGGGTTGTTTCCTTACAAACAGGAGGTCCGAGATGCGTCTGCATGCAGCCTCTCTCTGCGGGTCCCATCTGACAGAGGAAACCCTCTGAGACCGGGACTGGGCTGCTGTTGTCTTCCCAGCATTCTCTTGGAACAGAGGATCTTGCTTAGTTCAGATTGCCCTGGTGCAGTCAGGACTGTTTAAGCAACAGTCTGGACCGAATGTGGATCAATCTGAATTGGTTTTGGACTGGAGGCCAGTCAAGACTGGCTTAGGTACAAACCAGTTTAAATGTCTCTGCACGACTTTCTTCGGGAGGGCCAGGATGCTCCACAGCGGATCCTGTCCCGACTGACCCAGCTCCTCTACAACCTTTCGGCTACGGTCTTACAGGGGGTCCCCTTCTCTCCTTTCACGACCTTCAGCCGCAAGAGCTCCTGGAGGGACTGGAACGGTGAGAGACCTCAATATCAGTGTGTATGTGTGGTGTAGTTGCTTTCAGATGGTTTTGCTGAGGAAACAGGATGGAAATTGCTGACTGCCTCTGATAGATTGTGAGTCTTTCGGTTTAAGGACATTTTGTGACGTACATGAGAGGTTAAAGGAATAGTTCAACAAAAATGAAACTTCTGGCAATATTTACTTACCCTCATGTTATTCCAAACTCATATGACTTTCTCCTGAGGAACTGCAAAAATTTTGAACAAATGTATTACCAGTTGATCTTTTTGTTTCAGTAAATGAGAACTGAAACTTTCGTGCTTCAGAAATGATGCATAAGTACAAAAGTTTCATAAATACTGAAATTTAGGTTTGTTTCTAACAAAAAGCTGAAAGGAAATCAAGTTAACACTTCAGTATAGGGACCAATTCTCGCTATTAACTAGTTGCTTGTTAGCATGTCTATTATTAAAGAGTTAGTTCACCCCAAAAATAAAATCCTGTCATTAATTACTCACCCTCATGTTGTTCCAAACCCATAAGACCTTCGTTCGTCTTCGGAACACAAACTAAGATATTTTTAATGAAATCTGAGAGCCACATGGATTATTTTGTCAATGTTCTTGGTATCTTTCTGGACCTTGACTGTGGTAGGACCCTTGCTGTCTATGGAGGGTCAGAGAGCCCTCGAATTTCATCAGAAATATCTTAATTTGTGTTCCGAAGATAAACAAAGATCTTATGGGTTTGGAACGACATGAGGGTGAAAAATTAATGACAGAATTTTCATTTTTGGGTGAACTATCCCTTTATTAGTACTTATAAAGCACATTATATGCATGACTATATTCTACATCCCTAATCCTAATTAATACCTAAATTTAACAGCTACCTCACTAATTAAGTATTAAGCAGCCAATTAGTAGTTTACTGAGTAAAAAGTCATAGTTAATAGTTTGTTATGCGATATAGCGATAATTGGACTTTAAAATAAAATGTGACCAAAATCAAATAGCACATAAATTAAATAGACTTTAATTATACTTTAATGGTGCCTTTGTGTATTTTTAAAGCCTTCAAACTTCAGTCTCCATTCGTTGTAATTGCATGGAAAAGAATAACCCACGCATTCTTTAAAATATCTTCTTTTGAAAGAAAAGTCGTACAGGAGTGACATTAGAATCACACCAAGGTTGACAACTATAACTATAAAGATAAAGTTTTAAAATGGATATAATTCTATGGAATTAGACTTGGAATCATACATTTTTTTTCCAGCTAATAAACAATAAAAACATTAATAGCCAATCAAAGTCCACCTGACTTTAAAGAGCTTAAGCATTTAAAGTGGCAGACGACAGAACTGCAGCTTGCGCTTATAATAAACATTGGTGTGGATGCGGATTTTAAGAGTCCAGATTTTTTAAAGGGGCAATTTAAGCAAATGCTAATGCATCTGTTTGTGTGTGTGTGTGTGTGTGTGTGTGAGGTTGAGAGGTGGTTTCCTCATGGGATTTCTCTCACATCATTGAGATGCATGTGGATGGCCCATTGCCCAGATTGCATTGACACACATCCTCTCTCTCCCTCTCCCTCTCTCTCTCATTCTCTCTCGCTCAGACACTTTGTGCTAAAGTTTTGATTTCACAGTAAACCAGCGCATCAGAGCTAGACTAGTGTATTTAGGGGACATACATGGCATGAGAGACTCAACTTCTCCAAAAAAAAATAACCACACACACACCCATAATAAACTGAACAAGTGCTTTGCTTCGCATAGTACACGGTGGACAGACTAGGGAATAAATGCACTGAAAAACAAGGACAACTTGTGGCTGTATCTGTACTGGATAGCAGATGTCAGACGTCCTGAAATGTGAGTAAATCTCGGATCTTAAGCCGCTCTGTGTCTGCTTCTCGCTTATAACAGGATGCCGCTTAAGTCGGAGTGTGTTTGTGCGTGTATTTGCTCTTTGATGTTTGACTTTCTGTGTGTTTAATATGAAACGACTCCCAGCATCCTTGTGATGTTGTCGCACTCTTTTGTTCTGTATATGCGCTATGCAGACAAGCTATTTTGGACTTCATTATCTGTCATATGCAGACTATCTTTTTAGACTGATCACGACCCAGCTTTCGCATGAAGCCTTCAAAGTCTTTTATTATTAGAATGTGATGTTTGTATGCTGCCTCTAGCCAAAATGTTCCTTGAATGCCTGCGTGTAGTATTTTTTAAGGCAAGCATCACTGTTACTATTGCTAATTAGTGTTGAGATACTATTATAGTTTTTATTAATATTATGCATTTGCTTTTATTTTTATATTTCCTGTGTTATTATCAGTTTGAGTGTATTTGTCTATGTTTTTATAAATCACTCAATAATATTTTTATATTCATGTTTTAGTTTGAGTTATTTTAGTACATCAAGTTAAACTAAATAGGAATAGTTCAGAGATTAGTAGAACTAGCTAAAATAAAATACTTAAAATGTATTTTAGTTATCATGTATTATTGTGTTTTAGGTGGCTTTAGTTTTAGGTTACTATTATTGCTAATACTTAGTTTGGTATATTTTGAGTTTTATATGTATATACAGTTGAAGTCAAAAGTTTACATACACTTGATTCTTAATACTGTGTTGTTACCTGAATGATCCACAGCTGTGTTTTTTGTTTAGTGATAGTTGTTCATAAGTCTCTTGTTTGTCCTGAACAGGTAAATTCCCTGCTGTTCTTCAGAAAAATCCTTCAGGTCCCACAAATTCTTTGGTTTTTCAGCATTTTTGTGTATTTGAACCCTTTACAACAATGACTGTATGATTTTGAGATCCATCTTTTCACACTGAGGACAACTGAGGGACTCATATGCAACTATTACAGAAGGTTCAAATGCTCACTGATGCTTCAGGAGGAAAAACAATTCATTAAGACCCAGGGGGTGTAAATATCTTTTTTGTTTTCATTTAGTACTGCCCTTCAGATGCTAAAGAAGTTACGTTTCCCAGACAACAAAATAAGTTAAATTTACCAATATTTAAATTCAAGAAAGATAGATCTCAAAATCATACAGTCATTGTTGTAAAAGGTTCAAATAAAACAAAACGCAGAAAAACCAAAGAATTTGTGGGACCTGAAAGATTTTTCTGAAGAACAGCAGGCAGATTAACTGTTCAGGACAAAAAAAGGGACCCATGAACAACAAACACAGCTGTGGATCATTCAGGTAACAACACAGTATTAAGAATCAAGTGTATGTAAACTTTTGAACAGGGTCATTTTTATAAATTCAACTATTATTTTCTCTTGTGGACTATATGTAAAACATCTTTTATGTGAAATCTTTTTCAGGTCAGTACTAAATAAAAAAATAACATGCATTTTGTATGCTCCCTCTTATTTTGGTAAAATAATTAACATTTTGCAGATTCAGCAAAGTGTATGTAAACGTTTGACTTCAACTGTACACTAAAAAGCTCTACTTTTTTAATACATCATGGCCACGTGGAGTTCTCCAGCCTGCTGTATGTTGTAGTGGTGTCTGGTAATGGTTAACTACACCTGAGCGGTTTGTGTGAGGTCAAAGTATAATAGACAGCGGTTAGAGTGGTGAAGCAGTACTGGATCCATTTACGCCTGTGTTTGCTGTGAGAAGTAAATCCTGATAATCAGAAATGGAAACAGCGTGCTGTTTTATCCATAAACCTTGGAAGATACAAACCAGGTACACGCAGACCCCGCAAACAGGTAAATGTGTTTGGATAACCTTCAAGATTTTGAAGACTTCTCTCTTCTATTTTTGACATGCTAAAATTGAATGTATATCTCCATATATATCCATTTGTAATATATAGAAGGTGCACAAAAACACGATGCTACAACAATTCAATAAATATGAATAAAAAAAGAGATGTCTGTAATATCGTGATTGTTTGGCAATATTTTAATAATATTAAACTGAGAAAAAATTTCTTAGTGTTTCTCAGATATATAGTGTAATTAATCGGCCATATTGGCGGTACTGAACGTAAATAATGCTACTGAAACGAACAAAACTTGCATGTTTTGCTGATTATTGCTGCTGAAAATGGTCAATTATTGTCATGTTTTGGGCTGTACTAATCGATCGGACCGGGAAAAAACATTTTGAGTATTATAGACTGGCAACATTAGTTTGTCAAAATATTGCACCCTTTCCTACTTACTAAGTCTTTCTCTATATGATTTAGCAGCTTCCACACATTTTTTTTTCCATTGTTAGGACAGCATAAATTAGCAGAACAATGTATTCAGTAGTACATTAACCATGCAAACCATGCTGTTGTTTACATCCGAGTATCGCCAATATGACGTAAATGCAAACCCTCTATTTATAATATGAAACATACCCCTAAAATAAAGTCTCAAATTATGCCAATCTTTTTAAAGTAACCATATAGTAATCATATATTAATTTATTGTTGCAAAAGTTTTAGGTTTTTCTTATTTTTTATGTAATACTTTTACATATTAGTTGAAAGTTTTTATTTATTATTTTTGTTTTTTTTTATCCATTCATAGAATACATTTTACAGTACCAGTCTGTTTGTTCCATGGAACTCAAATCCATAAACAAACTGAGCTACAGAAACTTAATTTCCCATTTGTTTATTTTTTTGTTTGTTGTTGTTGTTTAAATAACACATAATGAAGAACTTAATTACGTTTGCTGAAAGAATAACAGATTATTCTTCTTTTGTGTGTTTATTTGAAAATCTGATGATAATGCAAATGCATGTGATATTGCCTGAAATCACAGGTGAGAGACAGATGTGTAGTGAGTGCATGTGTGTGCAGAGCAGCTTTGTTGTGGGGCGTGACCTGCATCAGGATGGGCGTGACTGAATAACAGCGTCACGTTCCTGTCTGCAGCGCTCACACCTGAGAGAGAAAGATACAGCTTCAGAAAGCAAGAGACTGACTGTGATCATTCAGGGAGTGAATATTTGCAATGTGAGCACAGACAGGATGTGACAGTAAAAGTGAGAATGACTGAGGAAGATAAGAACAGTAGGGCAGACTGAGAAGTGAAGAAGGTGAAATGATACTGACGGAGGAGACTGGGAAGCAGCTCCGGCCCCCGGAGAATTGCAGGAGCTTGGTGAAGATCACTATAGAGGAAATGGAAAGTTTCTACAGGTTCACTGTTTGCTGTGAAAGGCTGAACTGTAAGTTCCTCTTGTGTCATGTGCTGAGACGCTTGTGTGGCACTTTATTGTTTTTCCGAGTGCTTGTATTGTGATGCATGATGTTGTTGGCAGTGATGTATCATGTTATGTTTTCAATGTGATAATAGATCTGTCATTTGAATAGTATCTGATTGTGTGATGCTATGCTGACAGTTTTAACAAGCTGAATGTATGAATGGATCAAGCAGCCAACATTTCACTTAAGTAAATTAAAATTAAACAATGGAATTTAAATAATTACATTGAAATTAATTATTTATTCACTCATTTTACAAACCAATATGATGCTATTTTTGTTTTTCTGGTAAAATCTAAAGAAATATTTTTAAGCTCTGGTCGTGATGCTTCAGAATTTATATACTATTCTGAGTTTCTTTTATTTTTATATTTTTAGTTTTCATTTTAGGTTTTAGTATTTGAATGTGCCTTTCTTATTTTTATTAGCTTTTGATTGAAAAATAATTTACTTTTGCAGTTTTAGTTTCAGTAATTTTTAGTAGTTAAACTTTATTTCAGTTCCCAAGTTCCCAAGTTTTTATCTATTATTTATATTTTATGTTATTTCAGCTTTTAATTTTTTAATTTCAGTTTAAATTTAGTTTTTGATTAACAAATATTTTACTTTTGCGGTTTTAGTTTAATTAATTTTAGTACTTCAACTTTATTTCCATTCCCATAGTCTTTTATTTAAAAAAAAAAATCTAATATTTATATTTTATTTTATTTTATTTTATTTCAGCTTTATTTGAATTGACAGCAATTATTTTTAATAGTTTAAATGTAGCTTTTACTTTTGTAGTTTTTGTAGTACTAAGTAATATTAGTACTTAAGCTATATTTCAGTTCCCGAAGTCTTTTAAGTTTTGAATCTAATATTTATATTTTATTTGAGTTCAACTTTATTTAAATTGACAAAAATGTTTTTTAATAGTTTAATTTAGTTTTAGATCACAACAGCAGGGTAACCAAGGGCGGTCAATCTCCATAAAAAAATAATAATAAAAAAAACAACAACAAAAGCATCAAAATATATCATTAAAGTAGCTATTAAAACTCATTCTAAGTCTTCTGATTAAGTCACTGCCACACTGACCCTCCCCAAGCTTTCATTTGTGTCCAAAATGTGTAAATTATGTGCATTTGTTGCCACATATTCAAGAATCAGTGTCATTTTGATGGCAAAGAACTAATTTGAGTCGATTTATGGTGTTTTAGACCTTTTTGGAGCTTGACAGAAAGGCAAGTTGTTGTTGTTGAAAAGCACAAGGTTAGTAAAATTAGTTAAAGTGTCCAGCGATTCTCCAGTGTTTCACTGAAAAAAATAACAGCATATGGAATTAGAAAAAAATTAAGGGGGGAGTACATGTCAATTTGTTTGTGTCAACTGTTCCTTTAAAATGCAAGGTAACCAGAAAGACATAACAAAGCACTACTTAATTTAAGTTTGTTAGCTAAGGTGTCCTTAGCCAAAGTTCAAGTGCCAAGGAACCATCTGACATTCCATTTGTCATAAGACAATGTTGAATTTGTAGACAGGATGTTGTAATTAGATGCACCTGCTGGCAGGTTCCTCTGTGGGTGTGGTTCTTCAGCATGGATTCTCTCTGGATGTCTGTCTCTGTGCTGCTTAAGTATTTTGCATAACCTTCGCAGTGGGAACATCTCAACGAACATCAAACCAAAAAAAAAGACTGAGCTCTCCTCTAATGCACATGCGCCTGTGAAGCGGTAAGAGGATACAAGAGAATGTCTTTATTTGCCTATGGGGTTGGTGAGGTTTGCTTATAGTGTTATGAGGACATGGTTGATCTTAAACTGCTGTAGGTTTGGTCTGCACTGTTTATTTTGGATCAGCTTCTCTGGTTTATGATGCCTAGCCTTATCAACATAGGCCGCCATTTTGGCTCTGAGCATCCACCATGCGGCTGCAAGTTTCAGACTCTGTATGCTTGTGCGTTAATTTGTACTGCTGATCACCAGAGACTGAAGTTATGGTGTCATCTCCCATGGGAGGCAGTGCAGTAACAAACTGCCAATGAATGCAGTTTGTTGAGAGCTGCAGCTATATACAAAGCCATATTGTTAAATATACCCCTGAGTGAATCATGTAAGATTTGATTTTGTATACACATCAATGCTAGGTGATCAGTACTGATCCACAATACAGTATAGTACAGTTTATCAATGCATTGTGACCTTTTCTCTTTGATTTTGCTGTTAGCATGGGTTTGAGCCATCAGCCTTCTCATATTTGTTTGCTCAGAGTAAACGTCTGTGCTCACTGTGTTCACATATACTCAGCAGTACTCTGTTTTGTTGAAACAGCTCATGTTGTAGTGTATGTTTACTCTAGCAAATCTCTTATTGCATGGGTTTTACTATTTTCAGAGACCAGCATTGACAGATCAAAAGCGGACTCAATATGAGCGTTAGAAGTATTGACTATTTAGAGCATTAAGTGGATTAAAAATAATATTTATGTATGTATTATACTTTATACATAGACAAATAAATATACATAAAATGTGACTCTGGACAACAAAACCAGTCATAATGGTCAGTTTTTGTAAAGCTTTCCATTGACGTGTGGTTTATAGGATAGGACAATATTTGGCCAAAATGCAACTATATAAAAATCTGCCAAAGAAATCTGAATATTGAGAAAATCACCTTTTGCTACAAATATACCTGTGCTACTTATGACTGGTTTTGTGATCCAGGGTCACAAATGATAAGCAATGGCATTAATATCTACACGTGCAGATTCTGTGTGTGCCTATAGCCTCCAATTTCTCCTCACATCATCATTATTCATTGACTTTATGAGCGTCTCCCCCTTTGGCTTTTCTGTCAGTGTGTATTAGATCCACTGGCCTCCATTTGCTCATCCTGGTTGCTATTCTTGCCGAATTCATCCTTGTTTTGGCAGCGCCTGCAGTAGCGTGTCTTTGCTGGGACAAATCTCTTGTTTTGCAGAATTATTTTTGGAGATGCAAATTTTAGAGGCTTGAATGTGATTTAGTCATTTTAGAGGAAGTCATTAAAGGATGTTTCCTCTCATTGTTATGTTGGTTGGTGTTTGTATATGCAGATTTGCATGGGGTTGTTAAACCAACATTTTGCAACAGTCATCTGCTATGATTATTTCTGAATTTGCTCTGGGTTCTTCCTCTTGAGTGTGTGGTGTTAAATCAAATAAACACGACGTTCACTCAGTTAACACACCTCACTCGCTTTGTTCCTTCATTCACCAACAACCAACAGCTCTTCCCCCAGCGCCCTCTCTGTCCCCCATTTTTACTGCACATGCTCACCTTTGAATCAGTCTTGTGCTCAACTTATTATAGAGACAGAAATTATTATAGACCTCTTTCCAAGAGAACAATGTAGGGAGGAAATAACATGTTAACATGTGGTGTTAAAGTAAATTAATTTGATTATTTTTGTCTATTATTGTGGTTTCTCTTGAACATCAAATGTAGTTTAAACACAAGTTGGTCTTAAATTATAACTCTCTCGTTTGAATAGAATTGAGTATTTTTAATTTGTTTACACACAAAAATGGCTTTATTTGCCATGATGTTTTGGCTTTTGTTCTCTTTTGTGTATAGATTTAGGACAGTATAAAATGACTTGGTTTTATAGTACTGCAATGCTGATCGATTGACATCTACATTTGCTTTGCTGTTGTTTGTTTTTTTTCTGTTCAGCCATCCAGTCTTTAACCTAAATAAATTAGTTAATTTCTGAATTAAAATTTCCTGATAATTTACTCACCCCCATGTCATCCACATTGTCTTCAGTCAAAAAGAAATTAGGTTTATGAGGAAAACATTCCAGGATTTTTCTACATGTAGTGTACTTCAGTGGGGATCAGTGGGTTGAAGGTCCAAACTGCAGTTTCAATGCAGCTTCAAAGGGCTCTACATGATCCCAACCGAGGAATAAGGGTCTTGTAACGATCGATCAAGAAAAATTTTCTTCTACAACTTCAAAATAATTTGTCATCGATTTACCTTTTTTTGTAAAGGGCCATTTGACTTTTTTTGCACATTTGCTTTGTAAGCACTTCGTTGTTATTTCTGCCTATGTACGTAATTTTTTTTTTTTTTAGAAAATGCCTAATTGTTTTGTTAGATAAGACCCTTATTCCTCGTCTGGGATCATGTAGAGCCCTTTGAAGCTGCACTGAATCTGCAATTTGGACCTAGGGTGAATTTTACAGATTTCTCACCCATCTTGTTTTATGTGAGGATGTTGGGGGGACTGTTTGGAGCAACTGATTGGTTCACTGGATCATTGTTGTTTGCTATTGCTGCGAATGTGAGTGATAGGTTGTCTCGCCTTCATTATTTTTACATAAAACGGTTGCACTTGGTTGACATTTTTACCACATTTTTACGATGACCACAGCTACTGAAATAGGTGGCAATGAATATAATAGATTTGAACCAAATGCCGTACCATCGATTTTCTAAAATCCGTGTTGAAGAACTCCTTCAGTAGTTGCGGCGTCATGACAAGCATTGGCATGTTTACATCCTGCCAGGAAGGCATCTAGCGTTTCTTGTCTCTGCCATTTGTGAGCTCTTTCAGTAGCCGTGGTCTACTAAAAGCCTCAAAGTCATCAGGGCTAAATTGGAGAAAACAAAGACGCTGGTGTTTAGGAAGTTTTATTCGTCCACAGATATCTTCCCATTATTTTCTCTCCTTCTTATCACTAGGAAAGCAGTGAAGACTTATGCTGCTTCTCTTGTTGCCCTTGGACTGAAAATTACAACCAAAAGCTGCACAATGTGGCAATGTATCTTATTTTCCAAGTTACTTATTCCGAGTTGTGTTGCTGTAAAAATAGCAACAGTGCCAGTAGCTCACCTGGCGCAACCGTTTTATGTAATCATCCTAATGGTGCCCTTATAGTCCAAAATATGTATAAAATGATGTGGATTTTAAAATAACAACATATTTTAGTAAGAGACATCAATATGTTATATTAAGCCAAGCAAGTCTTAAAAACCAGAGCTCCCTTTAAGAAGCAATTTTTCTCATGGATTCCTGAAGTTTCCCAGTTTTAACTAAGAGCATATAAACACAAGTCTTCCTGTTTGGTAAAACTGCATACATTTAAACAGCATATGCTACCAAAAGTAAGCGTTGATCATTAAAAGAGGGGTGAAGCTGAGGCCTAAACAGACTGTGGTTCTGCTACAGTGTCTGTGCTGATTAAATCTGGATGATAAAAGGGGTGTGGTGAAATGAACATCCCCCGAGAACAGCTAACCGCCACTGCTAACTGCTGTCCAGACGGCCGTCATCATCCCCCACAGGCTAGAGAACGTGACGGCTGTCGACGCTGATGTAGGTTAATGATGGGAGATTGCCCCACTGGCATGACAGAATTTCCGGAGATGGAAAGAATCAAGAAAAACGAAAGAGAAATGTAGACTAAAAAAAGTGAAAGCACAATCTCATTGATAAACAATTTAGTATGTTATTCAAAGGAAATGCCTGATCTTATGACGGAGTATTTCATTGCTTTTCGCCTCATCTTTGGGATTTCACAGTAATTATAAAAAGGAAATTTCCCTCCTTGTAGCTTCAGAGCCTGCAGAGGAAGTTCTGCATCCTTCTTGTTGTTGTTTGTTGTTTTGTAATAAACCAGACATATTGTCATAATAATATCCTGTGGATATATTCATGTCTCTGTGTGTTCCTGGGACTTCTTTTCTTTGCAGGTGCCTGTCTGAAACTACCTTTTGTCTTTTTCAAGCTTGTTTCCTGTTATATTGTAAAGGGCTATCACAAAATAATGGGTTTAAGAGAGATGTTCTGACCATTTTTGCATTAAAAATTTGTCAGAATGTGAAAATGTTTTTTTTGTTTTGTTTTGTTTTTTTACATTTGCTCAGCACATTTTATTTACTGACATCTTAACATGTTTGTCTGCAAACAGGCACATTAGTCTGATGATTGTTTATGATTTGAAACACATTTATCTCATGAATCTGATCTCTGATGTATTTTTGGAGGACTGAGGGTTTGATTGGTTGCTGTGTGATTTTTATTTTTTACTGCTGTGACCAAACCCATGCAAATATACACCAGTGACTGCATGAGACTGATCACATGACTAGCCCTTGTGTGTGTGTGTGTGTGTGTGTGTGTGTGACATTCGCCACCGGCATCATCTGAAAGGATGTTTTGATGGGTCAGATGATCACTGTGTTGAGCAGACTTGAGTTGCACAATCATTCTCAAGTGATTAGAAAATTCCCACTTTCTGGTAAATTTGCGGTCATATGCTCACTTCAGCATTTGGTTCCCTCAAATCTGCTGATTGACTGTATTCAAGGTTCTTCCTCTGAAGCTGATGATGAAATATAAACACAGTTTGATTGTTTAAAACTGTAATGCTTCAGATTCAGGTCGAGTTGTGAAAGCTGGCTGTGGATTTGTGGGGGACAAAAAAACACATTTCTACAGCAATACAAGAATTACAGGAAAACATCTATTATGAAAGACAATTTCCTCCTAAGATACGAAGAATCATGTGCTTTCCTAAAAATGTCTCTCAGTAAAAATCCATCCTTCCCTTGTGACTCAAATAAGCACAAGACTTTGTCTGAAAAAATTTAAACACATATACCTGAAATGCCACCATAGAAAGACTAATAAACTAAACCCTGGTAGGTTGACATATGTTTAAAAAAATAAATAACATTTTGTATCAAATTATTTTCATAAACAATAATATATATAATAAAAGGTAAAAATTAACCAGAAATATTTGGATAATAATATACAGTATAATATTATACTACAATATAAAACAATAGTTTCTATTTTAATATACTTTAAAATATAATTTATTCCTGTTATGCAGTGCTGAATTTTCATCATCATTACTGTCACTTGATTCTTCAGAAATCATTCTAATATGCTGATTTATTATTAGAATTATCTTTGTTGGCAACAGTTGTGCTGCTTAATATTTTTTTGGAACCTGTGATACTTTTTCAGGATTCTTTGCGATATCCGCCGAGTTATTCTGTCATGTTTTCTCCTTGTTTTTCCAAACCACGATAAAAGCCAGTCTCCCTTCTCTGCAAAATGCGATACATCCGCTCAACCAATCACAGCGCACAATTCCACGCATTGTAAACCGTAAAGACGGCGCTTTGAATACACCAACATCATAGTTTTCCTCATCTACTTTGTACTTTGGGATCAACAAACAAACAAAACGATGAACAATTTTGACTGCACTGATGAACCTACGGTGGTTTCTGCCGGTGGGGAAGAAAATAAGCCATTACTTTGTGAGATTGCGATGAAAGATGATTTAAGGGAGTTTGTAAATAAGACATTGATTTTAATACAACAGTTAAATAAACAAGAAGGTAATATTAAGTTACTTACATTGTTTGACTATAACACTATTGCCTGATTTTGGTCTATTTCTTTATGAAAAATAGTTTGAAACAAAGTCACAACTGAGCCGCTGCGCTCCAGTCAATCTCCATTCAAACACAGCTGTGTTTGGTTTATGAAAGAAAGTGCGCTTGTAAACTAATCTAGTGAGTCAATTTCCCATTCATAAAGACAGTCACTTGCTTTATTTCTCAATGAATCAGCCGTTCGAATGAATCAATTGAATGATATGATTCAGTAATTAAATAAGTGACTTGACGCCACCTACTGGCAGTATTGGTTTCATTTTTAAAGTATATTTTCAGTTATTTAAATCATTTAATATTTCTATATTAAAAATGTTATATTTAAAACAATAATCTCAACATGAATTTATGAATTTGATTGCACACATGCCACCTCTGAGCCTCATTAAACATATGAAAATACACCCACAAGCCACTTAGGGGTTCTTCTGTGCCACCTCTGTAGTACAAATTAACTTGGTTTATACTGATTTCATTTGATTGGTAACTTATTCTGTTGTTTAAATTAGAAATGTTAAAATGCTTATAAAATATAACAAATAAAACAAAGTAACATAAAAGATTACATACTTTTAATAAAGTTAGAAAAAATGCTTAAATAATTTTTGATTATTGATTAGAAGGTGCTTCTAAAATTTTGACTGTGCCCCTAAATTGTTTTTTTACAGTTTTTAACGAAAAGTATGCCTAGAGCCCTTCTGGATTTATTGCATTTTGGGGGAAAAATCTGGATTTGAATTTTTAATGTAATTATAACCTAAAGATGCTATGTGAAAGTTTGAAACAGAAAACAGTGGTTTTCATCTTGCCACTTTCTTGGTCAAGAAAACACATTTTTGCTCAAATTAATCTAAATGGATTTATAGCGTTTTGGAACCAAACTCTTCATATATATTAGTTTTTCACTAAAATAAAATAAAAATCATATTATATTTTATGATAAAGGTTTAGGGTTTTATAGAAAACCTGGAGTTTTTCTAGAGGCTGTAATTATTTTGCTGTTGTATAATGTAGGATTAATGTTTATTAAATGGGCTGGTCACCTTTGCAAGGGCAAATATTATGTTCTGAAACTGCATCATCAGACACATCACTCATCCTGTTATGATTGCTGAATTTGTTGGAGATGCAGTATGTTACATAATTTACACACAATCCTGTTATTTTAGCATATGAAGTATCAGTTTCATTTTCTGCTGAATAGCTCATGGAAAACCAGAGCCTGGCAGAAACAGGATGCACACTTCTGCTTTTCTCATTACAACGGCTGTAGCGCTGTAGCAATATGAAGGACAGCCATATGTATCCTGTCCCGCTATCTGAATCAATATGAGTCTATTTTTACTCTCCACTGTATGTTCAGCAGACTGTAAATATGAGATCAGCTTTACAGTTCAGTTTGAACTGGTTGTCCATTATTCCTCATTAGGAATGAATGCTGCCACTAATATGACAAGCATAGAGTTTGACCTCAGAATTTGCTGTTATAGCAAATATAAACTCTAATTAAACTCTAATTCAGTAAGCTGATAGCGTGTTAATAGCAGTGAGGTTGATTCTTTACAGAGAACAAACATTGAGGGCTCATTTCTCCATTTAAGTTTACTTATACCTCACTTCCTCCTCATGGTGGGAAATCCCACCATGCTTAATGATCAACTCAGTGTCTACACTGCAGTGCTATTATTATTATTAATGGTGTTAGTATTATTTATATACTATTACAGATATTTTAAATATTTTTAATTAGCTTTTATTTTTGATTTTAAGTGCTTTTGCCATTTTTGTAAGTTTTATTTATTTTGTAAGTGTTATTATTATAATTTAATTTATTTTTGTATTTCAGTTTGAAGTTTTAGTTTATTAACATTTAGAGCTGTTATACAGTGGAGGCCAGAGGATCTAGCTCAGTGGCATAGTGTTACTGATAAGGCACAGAAAGGGACATTGTGTTTGTCTTTCTAAAAGTGAAGCCCTGCCTCTCTTAAATAATCTGTAGTGTGTGAGTGTCTCAGACCAGTCTGGAGTGGGTATATATAGCCGGACACAAGATCTAAGTGAAGAGAGCCAGGGGATTTCCAGCGAGAGTGTCTAGAACTTGACCTGCATTTTAACATCCTCCTGTTGTATGCGGCCTGTGACCTTCGGGCTGTGAGAGAGCCTTGAGCTGGAGATTGCATATCACAAAAGTCACAATGAACGTAAACTTTCCCAGACAGCACCAGCCCAGATATACCTTTCTGTAAATGTATCTGTGATATTGTCTGAAAATAGCGTGTAGCGCATTAAAATGCATGACAAGGTGTCGTTTTGTAGGTAACTGCAGTGCTCTAAGAATAGAGAAGTTGTAAAAACTCACTATGGAGAATATGTTTAGTGACGCATTACTTTTCTAACATTGGCTCTCTTTGCTACTGTTGTATTATTTTTATAAGCATAAAAAGGTCATTTGATGTGTCCAAATCTATTTTGTTTCTATTGATAGCTCTCTTGCGCTCTCTCTCTCACACACACACACACACACACTCTCTTTCTCAAGCTGAAGGGTTTTGAGTTTCATCAAAGGCTTTGCAGAACTATAGAGCTGTTTAATTCACAGCAGCAGACTCTCTGCACAGACTCCAGACACAAACAGGTGGTTGTGTATGTGTGTGTGTGTGTGTGTGTGTAAGTGTGTATTTTTCCCAGGCTCTTTGTGAATACAGAATACAGACGTACAGCGCCTTTCACTCTGCTTTTATGGATTGCTTAGTTTCTCATATAAAAGATATTGAACTGTGTGTGTGTGTGTGTGTGTGTGTGTGTGTGTGTGTGTGTGTGTGTGTGTGTGTGTGTGTGTGGCATCCCTGCAGCTCTTTATGAGAGTACACGGTGCAGAGTAAAAAAAAAATAAATACAAATATACACTACCAGTCAAAAGATTTAAGTCTCTTCTGCTCGCCAAGCTTGCATTTATTTGATCCAAAGTACAGCAAAAACAATACAATTTTGAAATATTTTTACTATTTAAAATACCTGTTTCTATTTGAATATATTTTAAAATATGATGTATTCCTGTGATTTCCAAGCTAAATTTTTAGCTTCATAACTCCAGTCTTGTGATCCCTCTGACATCATTCTAATATGCTTTATTTGCTGCTCAAAAAACATTTATTACTGTTATTACACACACACTATAAAAAAGCTTTTTATTTTAGATAAATGCTGAATCTTTCTGTTCTTCAGAGAATCCTGAAAAGTTGTACTCAACTGTTTTAAATATTGATGATGAAATAATAATAATAATAATAATAATATAATAATAATAATAATAATAATAATAATAATGTTTCTTGAACAGCAAAACAGCATATTGAAATGATTTCTGAAGGATTGTGTGACACTGAAGACTGGAGTAGTGATGCTAAAAATTTAGCTTTAGTCACAGGAATAAATTACATTTTGAAATATATTCAAATAGAAAACAGTTATTTTAAATAGTAAAAATATTTCAACTTTTTACTGTTTTTGCTGTACTTTGGATCAAATAAATGCAGGCTTGGTGAGCAGAAGAGACTTCTTTAAAAAATATTATTATTATGCATGATACCATGATATCAATTATAAGACAACATTACTTAAACATTGCAATATGTAATTATCAGGCCACTTCAACCAACCACATTTAAAAATGTAAATGTAATATTTTAAATGTATTTTTTAAATTAATAATAGTGTTATTTATTATTATTATTATTATTATTATTATTTATTATTATTATTATTATTATTATTAATATTATTATTATTATTATTATTATTATTATTATTATACTCAATAAAATCTATTTTTAATTAATCTATAATATATCAATCTTAAAAATAGTAGGTTAAATACAACCCAGTGCTGAGTGAAATATGAGTATGAGAATACACATTGCAGAGTAAAAAAAAAAAAAAATAAAAAAATACAAATATATTATAGTAACATGATATTATTATAAAATAACATTAAGTAAACATTTAAGAGTTTTTGGTTTTACTTTACAATAATGTTCTATTTGTTAACACTAATCAATGACATTAGTTACAAAGAGTCATAAATACTGTAGAAATGTAATGCTTTTTGTTAGTTAATGTTAGTTAATTTATTAACTAATGCTAATTAATGGTTTTAGTTATTAAAAAAGTTCATGCTGAATTGTATTAATAAACATACATGGTCATTTTTCACTTTAATTCTGTGTAGTATGTCCCACATCTGCAAAAGTGTAAACTAACAGTGAAATATAAAATAACTTGGTTAATAATAATATTTTAGTAATGAAATTTTAAGGAAATCAAAAAAAAAAAAAAAAATTGGATGAAATAAAGTAATTAAAAATAATGAACATATTATATGTATAGTCTATAGTAGATTTGAGTATCATAGATGGAGTAATGTAGACAGTTGTAGTTTATGTGCTCCGCCTCTTAGTCCAGCCCCAGGATTTTGATTGGCTGTCTATTATTAATCCACTGGGCCCTGACAGAGTAGCAAACAGCGAAAACTGCTGTCATACCCCATCCCTCTCTCTCTCTCCCTCTCTCTCAAACCTGTTAGAGGCAGGACGATCAGAGAGTGTGTGCGTGTGTAAGAGCTTATCCTCTCCTTACACACACACACCCACGCACACAGGTCGCTACAGAATTGCATTCTGGTTTGTTTAAGCGGCTGCCCCGGGGCTTTTCCTCCCTTTAACTCCGCCGTCTGTTGCTTCCACCTGCACGTGTGTGTGTGTGTGTGTGTGGCAGAGCAGCGAGGGGTGTAACCTGATGCCGGTGGAGTTTGTGTGCCTGTTGGAGATGAGGATATGTGAAGTGCGTTGACGGACAGTTTAGCCTCGGTAATGCGCGGCAGCTTACGTGAGTCCCGCAGGAGGATGAAGCCCCAGAGATAGAGGCACCTGAGACAGGAGGGTGGCCCAGGAAAAGGTGCACTCTGAGCAGGATGGAACTCAACCGAGTGTCCCTGCTCTGCCAGGACATTACCAGACTATGGCTGCATCTGAAAGTGATGACAGGTAGGATGCTAAACTAGTCTTTTTATATGTAAAAATGGGTATAAATCAGGTCAGATGTGTCCAGTTTAAAGTGCTTTTTTGTTTGGGGCTTTTCTGGTGTTTTTTATTATATAGAGAACTCAATAAACTCAGGAAATTATCTTCTCAACATTTCCATTCTCAAAGATAAACGTTCTTTTATTGGCATTGATTGGCATTAGCTGGTTCTATGAAGAATCTTTAACATCCATTGAACCTTTCCATTCCACAATATTTTTGAATGTTCTTCACACCAAGAAAAAAAATGTTCTTTTAAGAACTGTTCACTGAAAGGTTCTTTGTGGAATCCAAAATGGTTCTTCTATGGCAGAAGAACTTATTTTAAGGTTTAATTCCTGCTATTAGTAAGCCATTAACTATGACTTCTGCCTCAATAAACTCCTAATTTGTTGCTTATTAATAGTTAGTAAAGTAGTTAGGTTTAGCTATTGGGTAGGAATGGGGATATAGAATATGGTCATGTAGATTAAATGTTTTATAAGTACTAATAAACAGCCAGTATGTTATTAATAGGCATGCTAATAAGCAACAAGTTAATCATAAGAGTTGGTCCCTATAATAAAGTGTTACCAAACTTTTTATTTAAACATTTTTTTCTAAATTTCATTTTTGAGTGTAGGAGAGGGTTGCATAAGCTTTTGAGTAAAACATCCCTGCTTTGATTATATTTGCATATTACCCTCTTCGGTTTCAGTTTTTTATTGGTATGTTTTAAGCTTTTATAATCTTGATATTTAAATTCATAAGTACATATTTTTCTTTTATATCTCTTTGGTTATGTGTTAAACTTTCCCACAATTCATTGAAGTTAAAATGCGACCCTGAATTTGAACGTAAACTCCCCCCTCCTTCTTTTGTGCTCTCAGATCGTGAGAAGCTTATTGTTTGTTGGTCAACGGTTTGTAACAGTTTCACCCGTGCTCATTGGCTCTGGCCATATGGGCAACTTTTGCTACCAGTCTGGGTTTATGCCAACTTCCAGAACCCAGTTGGGATCAAAGTTGTTTCACATTCAAAGCTTTGCTTCAAGTCTGTCAATATGCACAGCGATCAGACTGAATTTAACTGTGCATGCAAGTAATGGCAGATCAGAAGACATTTGCTTATTGAATCTAGACTGGCATGCTGTCAGTGTAACGATGACCTCGGGCTATACTGTATAAGACACTGTCAATTGAGTTTGGTGTAGCATGAATGGAAATGTTGTGACACATCGAGTCATGTTAGGTGCTGAAAAGTGAGTTTCATTTAGCTGAGCTTTTCCTATATGTTGCTGACAACTGCTTTAATAAGGGTAAAACTACAACAGATATACTTGAGTGCTGCAGGGTGTGTTTTTTTTTTTTTTTTTGGAGGGTGGATTCCAAGAACACACTGTCTGTCTGGTATTAAGAGTATGTGGGGTGTGACTGTCTATTATAGCTGATTTATGTGCATAAACCTATATCTATAAGAAATTTTTAAACTATATTTTGGTCTTTTTATATTTTCTGGATGAAATTTAAATGGTGGTTGCCCAAAGCAAAAGTTGCCGTCACAATGTCAGGCTGTTGTGGATGGATGCCAGGGCATTCCTATGCAGTTGCTAAGATGAGAGGTTTTTAGCATGTTGCTGTGCAGTTGCTAGGGTGTTCGGGGTGGTTGCCCAAATCAAAAGAGTCCACCATGGTACATAGATATGGGCTTCTTTCAAAATAGCTTTGTAAGTAACAGCACACCTCTTTTTAACAAGTTCCACAATATGAGACATCATAACAAAATTGGTGTGGTACGTGTTGCACACAAAGTTTAATCTCTCAAAAGCTTGGATAAGATTTTATGCTTATGCAGTCAAAGCTGCTTTGTTGTATTAAAAATATAACCAAAATAACATTTAATATAAATCAAAAATATAACTATGAGGGCAAAGCTCAATTTTCAGCAACCAGTACTCCAGTCTTCATTGTTATCATCAATGTTGACAGTTTTTGTACTTCTTTGATTGATAGATTTAAAGAAATATAATTCATTTTGAATATTTTTTTGCATCAATGTAAGATATTACTATCAACTTTAATTAATTTACAGCTGAATATTAATACTTAAATGGCTTTACGTACTTACAGTAGGGTTTACAGTATGATCATCTAATAGTAATAGTCGTGCTTGCAAGCATTTATAAAATCTGTGAAATTTTTTTTTTGCAGTGTTTGCATCGGTCCGTTATATTTTCTCACTCTTATGGTTGACTGCACTGTGACAATTTTACTCACTATGATTTAGTTACCATATACATCTGGTGTGGTTGTTGTCTTCTGTGTCCAACTACTTTGGCTTTACTTTGGGCACTAAGTCCAGAAAGTTTTACTCTCCAAAAATCATCACTAAGAGAGAAAATAGAAAATTGTAAAATCATACCCTATAATCAGTAACACACTGTGTTTATTCAATTCAGAGGCTCTGATCTACGTGTTTTTAAAGACTCTGGTTAAAGAAAGACCCTGAACCTGTGGCCTCATTTTATTTTTGTTCTGTTTCGGACTACAATGACCTGATGTACATTGAATTAAACTGTTAAAAAAGATGGGCACTGGAATGTAGAGAATTTGACCCACTTGTTGCCCATTTGTTGTTGGGGTGTGTGTGTGTGTGTGTGTGTGTGTGTGTGTGTGTGTTTCTGATCTTTGTCCTTCCAGCCTGACAGATGGAGACCCTGTAGTGCAGATATAATATCAGATGTTAGTGCATGATTTCTCCTGAACACACACACATCCCAGTCTATTCTGCTAGTACACACACAGCTGGCCTTTTTGTTAGCAGTTGGTGTGATTGTATAATTGATATGGCACTGTTCACATTTGTCTATAAAGCTGGAGCCAGACCACATGTCTGCGTACATCTCTCACACACACACACACACACACACACACACACACACACACACACACACACACACGGCCCTCATGACACTCAACCATGTGCGCTGTTAATAAGCCATTTGGGACATTGTTCGTTAAGTTGTTTGTGTGTGTTGTGAGTGTGTAAATAAGCTGGTGTGTAGTTTTGCGTAATGAAGATCAGAGAAGCAGTCGTTGTATGTGTGTAATGGTAATGTTGTGGCTTAATGAAATTATTGTATTCTGTAGAGCTGCTTTACAGCTGAATCGAATATTTTGTAACTGATCAACTATGCCACTGTTTTATCCTGTTATTGAAGTCATTTGAATAAAATTCTATCAACAACATAAATAAATTGAGCTAAATAATGAATTCTCAAGAGTTGCTTTGTAGTTGAAAAAGTGTTTATAGTTGAGGTCAAAAGTTTACATACAACTGGCAGAATCTGCAAAATGTTTATTATAAAGTCCCTTGTTTATCCTGAACAGTTAAACTGCTCGCTGTTCTTCAGAAAATTCTTTTAAGTCCCACAAATTCTTTGGTTTTTCAGCATTTATGTGTATTTGAACCCTTAACAACAATGACTGTATAATTTTAGATCCATCTTTTCACACTGAGGACAACTGAGAGACTCATATGCAACTATTACAGACGGTTCAAATGCTCACTGATGCTCCAGAAGGAAAAACGATGCATTAAGAACTGGGGGTGAAAACTTTGAAGATAAGGGTAAATTTAACTTATTTTGTCTTCTGGGAAACATGTAAGTGTCTTCTGTAGATTCTAAAGGGCTGTATTAAGTAAAAAAAAAAAATATGATATTTAGGCAAAATATGAAAAATGTACACATCTTTATTGTGTTCAAAAGTTTTCACCCCACAGGTCTTAATGCATTGCTTTTTCCTTCTGAAGCATCAGTGAGCATTTGAACCTTCTGTTAGAGTCCCTCAGTTGTCATCAGTGTGAAAAGATGGATCTAAAAATCATACAGTCATTGTGTATTTGAACCCTTCCCAACAATGACTGTATGATTTTGAGATTTTGAGAAATGCTCACTGATGCTTCAGAAGGAAAAAACAATGCATTAAGACCTGTGGGGTGAAAACTTTTGAACACAATGAAGATATGTACATTTTTCTTATTTTGCCTAAATATCATTTTTTTTTTTACTTAATACAGCCCTTTAGAATCTACAGAAGACACTTACATGTTTCCCAGAAGACAAAATAAGTTAAATTTACCCTTATCTTCAAAGTTTTCACCCCCAGTTCTTAATGCATCGTTTTTCCTTCTGGAGCATCAGTGAGCATTTGAACCATCTGTAATGGTTGCATATGAGTCTCTCAGTTGTCCTCAGTGTGAAAAGATGGATCTAAAAATCATAGTCATTGTTGCAAAGGGTTCAAATACACAAAAATGCTGAAAAATCATAGAATTAACATTAAAAGAGAATTATAATCCCTCTTATTTTGGTAAAATAATTAAAATTTTGCAGATTCAGCGAGGTGTATGTAAACTTTTGACTTTAACTGTATTTCTAGGAAGCTGCTTTGCTACAAAACAGTCTACAGTTTTCTATAAACCACTATACAAATAAATGTCACTATGTGGCTTTATGGTTAAGAATTTAGGCTGTGCAAATACAGATTGATGTTTAATCCCAGAGTGTGGGAACATAAAAGTTACTATATTCTGTAGAGCACAAAATAAATTATTCTGAGGAATCTTTAAACTCTTTTAGTCCATATAATGAAAGTCATTGGGGTCCAACACAAAATTGTTTGTATGGACAAATTTCCAAATTATCCTCTTTTGTGTTCAGTGGAATAAAGAATTTTATGTACGTTTGGAATCATTTAACAATCAGCATCGCACACTTGCAGGTAATCAATTGGTGTGTAAGAAAAAAGACCAAAACAAATTTCCCCAATGTCTTTTTGTTATGTAAGTTTGGATTGAAATGATAGTATATGATAACAGAATTTTCATGTTTGTGGAACAGTCTCTCTTATAGTGTTTTTTATTTTTATTTATTTATTTTTTTTCTCCGTTGTATGACTTGAAAAAGACTTATGTAAAAGTAATGTTGGATAATGGATGGAGTGACTAATAAAATGTGGCTTATGTTTTTAACTGTTGTTCTGGAACATTCATTGTATATTATCCTTTTTTTAATTCATTTAATGAGCTTCACTTTGTTTAGAGTACAAAAAGCCTGTAGATATTATGGAAATCACAATGAGATATGGGCGTGATTCTCGTGTAAAGGAAGATGTCATGCTTACAGTGTGTGTGTAAGTGTCTCTCTTTGCTTTATTGCCCAGCCTTCACTGTCTAGTATAGCAGTAATGCTTTCTGTATTGCACTCCTGTGTGTTTTTCCTGGACTAGTTCTTTGTAGTTCAGACAGGCTCAGACATGACACAGCCAAAGTGGTCTTTAACAAAAACTGCAACATGCGTTTAACCTTGGCTGCTTGCACAGACATGAAGAACAAAGTGGATGTTTTCTTTAACACTGAATGTATGTCTATGTATGTATGTTATAGGTATGTGTCTTGTTTTTCCATCTGAGCTGTTAGTGTAACACTGAGGTTTTTAAGTCACTGTATCCAACACTCTCCTGTAAATAATGCAGAGAGTGGACACAACCGCAGAGACACCGAAAACATGTTGTCCTTGTTCTCCTGCACCAGGAAACTGAGTTCCAAGAGAGGTGAGATTTTAAGGCTCACAGTTGAACATTTTTATAGCTGAATCTTATGTAATAGCAAAGAATTTAGATCCTGTTATCATAAACTACAATATGAGGGAGATATTGGGATGTTAGTGAGATAAGAGCAGTGTTGCATGAAACGTGTTACATAATGAGCACTTCTGTTAAGTAAATTACAATAAAAAATAAAAAGAAAATAACATTTTTGCTCCATTAAAGTCAGTTTAATAACAGGCAATCTGTTGTTATACTTTTGTGAACTAACAACAAAAGACAGCTAGCAGTTTCCTGAGATGAAGAAAACTGGGATCTTTTAGGCTACGGTCCAAACTCAGATCTTCAATCACATTGAGGTAGCGGTCACGCCTCAACCCATCCGAGTGGCATTAAAAATGTAAGGCCTTGTAAAGAATACTCGTCTATCTGTTGAATGGCATTAAAATGAGAGCGTCTGCCCTTCCCCCGGTTCTTCTGAATACCAGCACCCCGCGCTCCGATGCTGAATCGCTTTGTCAATGTGCGGTTGGCGTTCTTGGCGAATGTGCAGGGCCTTGGGCCGTTTCTATAGCTCTGTTATTGCTGCTTTGGTTTTGCGGATGTGTGAGAGGATGTTTTGTATTGAGTGGAGGCTCTGTGCCGTAGCTTTGTTGATTAAACAACCAAGAGATGAGATGGTGAATGAAACGTTGGACGTTGCTCAAGCCGCTTTCTCATGAGCCCAGCTGAGGCGACAGTGACAAGACTCAACACGTCCCCCTCAATCTCGGCGGCCTGGTATTGTTTATTAGGAGTGATGGGATAAATGTAAATGAGAGACCACGTCCGGTGATTGGACAGAGGATGAAATCAAAAAATCACTTCTTTATTTAGATGTTTAAGGCTGTTTTGGCTTGTATACAAGAACATTTGACCCAAATGTTTAATATTTGTTCTTCAAAATCTCAAAAGATTATTGTAATTCTGCCCTGTGTTCTGATTGGTCAGTAAGAAGTAGGTATTTGAAATGTATTTTATGCTCTCCAAGCCTTTGTTTATTTTGTATATACATATTTTTAAATAAATGGAGGCTTGGAGAACATGAAATACACTTACTTACTCTATCAGACAAAGAAAAAGAAAACAATTTGACTCTGGACCACAATATGTGTCTTAAGTAGTGCAGGTATATTTGTAGCAATAGCCAAAAATACATAGATCAAAGTTATACAGTATATATAGTTATATAGTTTTCTTTTATGCCCAAAATTATTAGGATATTAACTAAAGATCATGTTCTATGAAGATATTTTGTAAATTTCCTACCATAAAAATATCAAAACTTATTTTTTGATTAGTATTATGCATTGAGCTTAACTTGGGCAATTTTAAAGGCAATTTTCTCAGTATTTAGATTTTTTTTGCACCCTCAGATTTTCCAAATAGCTGTATCTTGGCCAAATATTGTCTTATACTAACAAACCATACATCAGTGGAAAGCATATTAATTTATATAATAATATCTAATTTTCAAACCATGACCAATATGACCCAGGTCAACAAAACCAGTCATAAATTTTATTTGTGAACTTATGTTCAGCTGTTCTTTTTAATAGTTACCTTAATTTTGCGGATCATCTGCCATCAAAGCTTGGTAAATATTGGTCACAGACAAAATTATTTCACCAAGCTGATTACTCACCAAAAAAAAACTCCCACAGATCACGCTTTTATACCATTTTAAAGTCTTATTTTGACATAACAATGTGGTTATGTCTAAGTGTGTGTTACTTTTTTTAATTAGTCCTCCCATTAGCGCCATTTATAATGTTCATTCCGACTCATTCGCAAATTCGTAGCATGCATGAACAAAATGCCTGATTTATGACATGAACCAATCACAGACGATCATAACCAGGCAAATCCAGTCATATCAGAAGGAGGCATTACCTCCTCTCATGTGACTTTCCCCCATTCATTCTGAATTACCCCAACAAACTTGTTAACTCAATGGCCTCAGGGGAGGCCAGGGAGACGCGGACTTTTGCTGGTGTCACTGTTGGACAATGATTTTTTAGAAAAACAAGGGATTTGTACACTTTTTCATGTTATGTTTTGTAGTATTTGCATTGTTTTATTTTTGTACTATTTTTTTTTTTCTCATCCAATATTTTGAGGAGACCCTGCCTCCATTGCCTCCTCGGAGGCATTAGAGTTTGTTCTTTGTTGAGAATATTTTCACATATAAAGGCGTTTCTGGCATTGCTCTGAGTCTGTGTCATGTGCCCTGTAGCCGCGACTACATTCACAATGTAACAGCCTCTCATACCTAATTGCTTAAATGCATAATAGTGTTTGGAATACAATCCAATTTGGAACACAGAGGAACTTGTCATGGAGTGCCTGGCCATAAATTCCCTTGACTGTTTTCTTTCTTTTTTTTTCTTTTTTTTTAGTCAGTCTATTTTTATCATTTTGCTTCTATCAAATGGTATCTTTGTGATGTTGAAGAACCTGTAGATAGAACCATTATAGCTTGAAGCAACAAATTATAAATATTTGAGATGAACTTCAGGAGTACAAATATCCTTTACCTGAATGTATCCTAAGGCTTGTAATGAATTACATCCAGGTGGTAAAAAAAAACAAAAAAAAAACGTTGTCTTTGTTGGCCATGACTACTCTTCTGCTTAAAAGTTTATTTCGCTTCCAGAATAAAAATGCCATGTTCCTGATAATTTACGCCCCCATGTCATCCAAGATGTTCATGTCTTAACTTAAGGTTGTGCCAATGGGATGAAGGTCCAAATTGCAGTTTCAATGCAGCTTCAAAAGGCTCTACACAATCCCAGCCAAAAAATAAGGGTCTTATCCTGCGAAATGATCTGTCATTTTCTAAAAAAAAAAATAATAATAATATACATTTTAACCACAAATGCTCATCTTGCACTAGCTCTGCAGTATTCGTCTGCGACTTCATGCATTACATAATCACATTGGAAAGTTCATGCACAGTTAGTTCTTCGTCGGTGTACTCCTGCTCAAGCTGGGATTGTGTAGAGCCCTTTGAAGCTGCACTGAAACTGCAATTTGGACCTTCAATCTGATTATCCCCATTGAAGTCCACTATATTTAGAAAAATCCTGGAATGTTTTTCCTGAAACTCTTAATTTTTTTCGACTGAAAAAAGAAAGAAATTAACATCTTGGATGACATGGGGGTGAGTAAGTAATCAGGAAGTGTTTATTCTGTGAGTGAACTAATTCTTTAACTCTGCCAATCTTTCAGTACCAGAATCTTCTCTTAACCTCACAAGCTCAGTTTTAACCTGGGCTGTGGCAGCTGCCTCTGAAGTCACGTGACACTCTTTCTGAAAGTCACTGAGAGCAGCAATCCTACAATGATCTTAATCTGAATCTGGTCTGCAATCAGTGCAACAAGCCAGACTTTTAGCAGCTGTGTTACCAGGGTAGATAAAGGATTATCAGCTCTCGCTTTATCCACAAGCATCTGTCTTTTGGTCATCATTGTCATGGCGAGGTGTTGGGAACGGTGAGAACAGGTGCTCGTCTGTGATCAGTGACGTCAAGAGTGGAGCGGTGGGAAAGGAAGAGGAGTGTTTTGACCAGTTTGAGTAGAGCAAGTTAATGACCTTTTGGGGGCTGAACTTTGAAGTTCATGGGACGATGCTTATATGGTCCAACAATTGAAGGCTTTGAGAAATGCTGGACCTTTATTTAAAGAGCATGCCCAATGTCATTGAACTTTACAGAAACTTAATAACAGGGTGAGTAGCCAGAGTGTTTTTCTGTAATGTAATGTAATGTGTCTTACGTCACTGTCCTTCTGACTTCAAAGAGGCTTTATCTTCTCCTAAATGTTTCTTCACTGTACTCCACAGCTTTCAAAGAAGGGCATTTCCTGTGTGAGGAGATTAAATTAACATGTTGCTTTGTCAGATGTGCCTTTTCTTGCAGACGATTTATGACAGTATAATCAAAAGTAACATTTAATAGAACTCTAAGGGAAGATAAGAGTGTTGATGGGTAGAGCCCATCACAGTCAGGGCCCAAATTAACACATGGCAAATGCAAATGGGCTTTAGGAAGTAAATAAAACATTTGTCTGTTAACTTTTATTTGGAATTACAGTGTTAAAGACCAATTATAGTAACATTTATTGAATAATTTAATAAAAAGTATTGCTTTGAATATTTAATATATATATATATATATATATATATATATATATATATATATATATATATATATATATATATAATATATATATTATTATTATTTTAATTAATTTTATGTTTTGACGTGATACCATGATACTTGATCAATTTTTTACAAGTTCAAAATGTTTGTTGTGTTTGTGTGTCCTGTTTTTTTGCTTTCAATTTTGTTTGCTTGTTTTTGTTTTTTCTTGTTTCATTTCATTTGTTTTGTTTGATTTACCTTTTTTATTTGTTTTGTTTTATTTGGTTATTTGGTTTTCATTTGTTTTGCTTGGTTTTTGTTTAGTTTGTTTTTGTTTGGATATATATATATATATATATATATATATATATATATATATATATATATATATATATATATATATATATATATATATATATATATATATATATAATATAATATAATATAAATATATATATATAATATAATATAATATAATATAATATATTCATTTGTTTTTTTGTTTTGTTTGATTTGGTTCTTTTAGTTCTTGTTTTGTTTGCTTTTAGTTTGTTTTGTTTGCTTCATTTGTTATTTTGTTTCTGTTTTATTTGGGTATTTTAATTATTTTATTGTTTCTTGTTTTGTTTGTTTTTATTGTTTCATGTTGTGTTTGTTTTTAGTTTGTTTCATTTTTTGTTTCTGTTTTTAGTTTGGTTCATTTGTATTAGTTTTTTTTTTAGTTGCATTTGGTTCTTTTAATCATTTTTGTTTTGTTTCATTTGTTTTCTGTTGTTGTTTAGTTTGGCTCATTTGTTTTGCTTAGTATTGTTTTGTTTGGTGCTTGTTTTGTTTTTTGGTGTGTGTGCTTTGTTTTTTTGCTTCATTTGTTTTAGTTTTGTTTTTTCTTTTGGTTCTTTTAATTATTTTTGTTTTTTGTTTTGTTTTGTTTTGTTTGTGTTTAGTTTGTTTTTGTTTGTGGCTAAAGCAGCAAAAGCCATTCTAACCTGCATATTGGTGACCCAGATGGTCTTTTGCACAGCTGAATGTCATCTGTTGTTGGTG
Source organism: Cirrhinus molitorella (assembly GCA_033026305.1). Lineage (NCBI taxonomy): Eukaryota > Metazoa > Chordata > Actinopteri > Cypriniformes > Cyprinidae > Cirrhinus > Cirrhinus molitorella. The sequence continues at coordinate 33,553,835 of CM065120.1, forward strand.
CCTAGACACAGGGCTTTTCTCAGTATTTGCCTTGAGTGCAGTTTCTAACATTTGTACAGTACAAACCAAAAGTCCAATTAGTTTCTAATAAAGCCTCTGCAGCAAAACTAATGAAAAGAGAATTAATGATGAAATCAGTAAGCCCACTTACAGTACTGTGTGTTGAGTGTTTATCTGTGACCTACTTAAATACTCAGCTCTTGCTGAGTTCAAGAGCTCTACTTCAGATTCCTTAAGGTCCCAAGCATCTCAAGAACAGTAGGAAAGACGGATGAAAGTGTGTATGGGTGTGTTTCTGGCTGTTGTCCATTGACTTTATCCTTGCTGATAGGCATTGCACCAGTGGTTTGTCAGGGTGGATCATTTTGTCTTGGATTCATCTGTTCACAAGGGGCTTATTTCACCTTTATTCAGACCAACATGTGTTCAGATTCTGACCGTGAAAACATATTCAGTCTAAAGTCATACAGTTGGAGCGTGAGAGAAATGTGCCGCACCACAGCAGTGACTCATACACAAACCACAGCGGCTGAAGACTCTCAAAAGCTGCTTACAATAATCCATCATCTCCTGATGCACAGAGAAAACACTCTTTCTTCCTCTTTTCTCTGTTTTTCACCTTCTCATCTCCATCCAACCATTCTTTCATCCAACTTATCTTCCATCTTTCAATGCATTAAAATGCTCTTCCATCCAGTCTTTTCTGTGTTTGTCATTGTGTGCCTATGAAATAAACATCAGCATGGAAAACGACCTTCTTTTTCTGAAATTTTTACTAACTAAATCTCTGTTTTTCACACAGATGAGATTATGCAGCAGGAGAGCAGTCCCCTGTGTGCCGCAGACATCAGCCCAGACCTCAGGAAACAATTTGCCTTTCTGTCAGGTTAGTCTCCTACACAATCAATCCCAGAATGCTTTTCTAAAATAAGTGTCTGGTGTCAGCAATAAGCTATTAATTGGCATTTGTGACTTAATTGGGTAAATTAAGTAGTTTACATTTAGAGCAAAATATACATGACTGTGCCGTTCAAAAGTTTGGGGTCTGTAATTTTTTTTTCTCCATGTTTTGAAAAGAAGGCTGCATTTGGCATGCTTACCAAAGCTGCATTTATTTGAACAAAAACACAGTAAAAATAGTAATATTGTGAAATATTATTACAATTCAAAATACCTGCTTTTTAGTATAAAATGTTTTAAAATGTAATTTATTCCTGTGATGCAAAGCTGAATTTGTCCAGTCTTCAGTGTCACATGATCCTTCAGAAATCACTCTAATTTGTTGATTTGCTGCTTAAGAAACATTTATTATTATCAATGTTAAAAACAGCTGTGCTACCCAATATTTTTGTGGAAGGTGTAATACCTTTTTTCCGGGATTGAGCGAGAAAACTATTGTAATAATTATTAAATGTTTTTATTGTCACTTTTGGTCAATTTAATGCATCCTTGCAGAATAAAGATTCAAAAAAAAAAATACATGTTCTACATTAAAATGTATTCACTTCCTGTAGTCTATACAGAAATGTTCATGTTATTAAATGTGATTGTGTAAAATTGTCTCAATGTTTACATTCTTATTCACTCAGATGTTTATAGTGCAGTCTCTACTACAGGAAGTGAATAACTCACTAAATCACTAATCTAATGAGCTATATTTATAGTGTTTTGACAGTATCATAAGTATGATTAGTCCTGTTTTACGTGTGCTGTGTGAGTCAGAAGTGAATATGCGACAGAGATTATTTATAAATGTCTGCTTTCACAGTGTCAACAGCAGATTCATTTCGAATGTGCACAGATTCTACACATACACACAGTCACTTAATAACACTCCAGAAACTCTCTCCAGTCTCCGTAAATAACCCAGATAGGGCTCGGCTCAGGTTGCCCAGGATAACGCCTGACTGGAGGAAGCCTCTTAATTATTCAGTGTTGCCATGACGATGCACTTGACAACAAAGTTCAGAGCTGATGTGCTTTGCGAGGATATTTGATTGACACTTAGGCTGTGTGTGAGGCCTATTGAAGAGTTTTATAGTGAATAAGAGGATTAGTTTGGGATTCAGGTTTTCTGTAGTAAAAAAAAAAAAAACGCATGCCTTCATTGCATCAAATCTATGAGAGAGTCTCTGAATATTTACAAACCTAGCTCTGAACTCCTGCATTATACATGCCATGAAACATTTACAACAATACTGCTAGAAGAGTGAACCATCTCGAAGAAACAAGAATATTTCAATAAAAGCGCATTCTAATAGACAAAAAAAAAAAAAAAAACCTTTATATTTTCTTTTGCAACCGTTTTAAATTAAACCATGTCAGAGAGAGAGACAGACCAAAGAGTGTTTCAGTGAGCTCTGTCTGGTTGCGTAATGGCGCACTTGTAGTTCAGGGTTTAAGGCTCTTTCATTTTTAATGTGTTATTAATGACAGTACTGTATATAAAGACTGTGGTTACTATGGATGCCAGAATCAGTGTTCATTGCACTTCTGGTTTCTGTTAACTGATGACCTTGTGACTTCAGAAACTGAAAACTCCCTATTCTCAATTTTGTAGTGCACTATAAGAGGTTAGCATCCGTTTTATACTGTTGTCTGAATTTTGAGTGGACAAATTGTTTCCTTCTATTATGTGCACACTTTTAAAACGTTCATAGGGTAACTGATCTACTCTAGCCAACAATATATTGCAATTATTGCAATGTGGAAAGCTTTAAATGCTGTCCAAATACTTCTTGCTTCCAAGATTTGCTCCGTCATTTTTGTTCAACTTCATCTACAGTACATACAGGTCCTTCTCAAAAAATTAGCATATTGTGATAAAGTTCATTATTTTCTGTAATGTACTGATAAACATTAGACTTTCATATATTTTAGATTCATTACACACAACTCGAAGTAGTTCAAGCCTTTTATTGTTTTAATATTGATGATTTTGGCATACAGCTCATGAAAACCCAAAATTCCTATCTCAAAAAATTAGCATATCATGAAAAGGTTCTCTAAACGAGCTATTAACCTAATCATCTGAATCAACTAATTAACTCTAAACACCTGCAAAAGATTCCTGAGGCTTTTAAAAACTCCCAGCCTGGTTCATTACTCAAAACCGCAATCATGGGTAAGACTGCCGACCTGACTGCTGTCCAGAAGGCCATCATTGACACCCTCAAGCAAGAGGTCTGTGGGAAGGAAAAAGTGTGGCAGAAAACACTGCACAACGAGAAGAGGTGACCGGACCCTGAGGAAGATTGTGGAGAAGGACCGATTCCAGACCTTGGGGGACCTGCGGAAGCAGTGGACTGAGTCTGGAGTAGAAACATCCAGAGCCACCGTGTACAGGCGTGTGCAGGAAATGGGCTACAGGTGCCGCATTCCCCAGGTCAAGCCACTTTTGAACCAGAAACAGCGGCAGAAGCGCCTGACCTGGGCTACAGAGAAGCAGCACTGGACTGTTGCTCAGTGGTCCAAAGTACTTTTTTCGGATGAAAGCAAATTTTGCATGTCATTCGGAAATCAAGGTGCCAGAGTCTGGAGGAAGACTGGGGAGAGGGAAATGCCAAAATGCCTGAAGTCCAGTGTCAAGTACCCACAGTCAGTGATGGTCTGGGGTGCCATGTCAGCTGCTGGTGTTGGTCCACTGTGTTTTATCAAGGGCAGGGTCAATGCAGCTAGCTATCAGGAGATTTTGGAGCACTTCATGCTTCCATCTGCTGAAAAGCTTTATGGAGATGAAGATTTCATTTTTCAGCACGACCTGGCACCTGCTCACAGTGCCAAAACCACTGGTAAATGGTTTACTGACCATGGTATTACTGTGCTCAATTGGCCTGCCAACTCTCCTGACCTGAACCCCATAGAGAATCTGTGGGATATTGTGAAGAGAAAGTTGAGAGACGCAAGACCCAACACTCTGGATGAGCTTAAGGCCGCTATCGAAGCATCCTGGGCCTCCATAACACCTCAGCAGTGCCACAGGCTGATTGCCTCCATGCCACGCCGCATTGAAGCAGTCATTTCTGCAAAAGGATTCCCGACCAAGTATTGAGTGCATAACTGAACATAATTATTTGAAGGTTGACTTTTTTTGTATTAAAAACACTTTTCTTTTATTGGTCAGATGAAATATGCTAATTTTTTGAGATAGGAATTTTGGGTTTTCATGAGCTGTATGCCAAAATCATCAATATTAAAACAAAAAAAAGGCTTGAACTACTTCAGTTGTGTGTAATGAATCTAAAATATATGAAAGTCTAATGTTTATCAGTACATTACAGAAAATAATGAACTTTATCACAATATGCTAATTTTTTGAGAAGGACCTGTATATTGCACTATGGAGTATTCACTATTTAGTGCCAAATGAACAAGTGAGCGGTTTCTCATACATTCTGTGTGCTCATGTATGCACTGATTTTATTTCTGTGTGTGTTTATGTTGCTATAGTGAATATGTTCCTCTGGTCTCATGCCTCAGTCATCCACCTAGATTTAATGACAGACCTCCACTGCTAGACGCTCCATTTGTTTATTTCCTGTTTTCATTTCCCTACTCTTTTCATCTTTTTTCTTTTCTGGTCCTGCTTTTTCCTCCCAGACGGCTGCAGAGGTCTGCGTCTGATATTATCATTATCATATAGGGGGTGTGTGTGTATCTGATGGAAACACAGGAAACTAAAGTCACCCAGTATGTGAGATTGTGATAATAGGTCTATGTGAAACTTATTTCTGTCAATGTTGTCCATGTTTCTTATTTTTTGGGTCTGTATTGGTGTTCTGATGGTTCTGTATTCTACCGCTTTCTGCTCTACTCTATTTGTCATTCTGCCCTATTCTAATATTTTTCTACTTCATTCTACTCTTTTGCTACTTTTTTATCTTATATTAAACAATATTCAACTCTAATATCCTATGTTCTGTTCTACACATATATATGTCATTCTATTCTGTTCTATTCATCTTTATTTTGCTTTATTCCATAGAATGTCTAGATACTGAATTCTGATTGGCTGGCAGGTATGCAGTAAAAACGTTTAATGCACAGGTAGTTCCAAATCAGTTTAATCACTGTTCTATATTAATGAGGGAGAGGGAGAAAGAGAGAGAAAAGAGAGAGAGGTCTGACATGTTGTCAGCGCTTTCCTGCGATTCTTATTAATAAAACAGCATACATGCTACATTGCTACATTATATTCCTCAGCAACGAGGTGGTAAAACCACTGTATTTTTAAATTAACTATTTGTTTGAACACAGAGACGTTCAGCATTCAGGTAACACCAGACTAACACGCACAACTGTCATCTCTCCCTTTTTCTCTCTCTCTCTCCTTCTTGCTCGCTTCGCTCTCTCAACTTTTACTCTCAATTCTACTCTAATATACTCAGTTTTACTATATTTTATTCTACACTTTATATTTCATTCTACTCTAATTTTCTCAGATCTCCATTCTACTCTATTCTTCTGTTCTTCTCTTTTATACTTCATTCTACTATTTTATGCTCTAATATACTCCAGTCTTCTGTACTTTATTCTATACTTTTACACCCCAGTCTGCTCTAATATACTATATTTTACTGGAATCAGCCTATTTATACACTGTTTTGCTCTTATTCTCTGTTCTGTAAGTCAGTTCTGCTCTGTTCTACTTTTATGCTCAATTCTACTCTAATATACTTAATTTTACTGTATTTTATTCTACACTTTTTATTTCATTCGACTCAAATTTTCTCTACTCTCCATTCTGTTCTTTTGTTTTTTTACTCCATTTTACACTTATGTTCTTCTCTTTTCTTCTCCATTCTACTACAATTTTCTCTGTTCTTCTTTTATACTCAGTTCTACTCTATTCAGCTAGAATTTATTCCATAGTACATAGAATCTATCTTCTTTTTATACTCTATTCTACTATATTATACTCTAATATACTCCATTCTTCTGCACTATATTCTATCTTTTATACCCCAAGCTGCACTAATACACTATATTTTACTCAATTCAGCCTTTTTATACTCTGGTTTACTCTTATTCTCTGTTCTACCCTATTCTACTCTAATATACTCAATATATTTTACTCTTGTTCCATTATATTCTTCTTTAATCTGTTATATTGTTCTCTCTCTCTCTGTGTGTGTGTGTGTGTGTGTGTGTGTGTGTGTGTGTGTGTGTGTGTGTGTATGGTGTTTCTGTTTGTTAAAGATGATGGATGACTCTTTGTCTTTTGGATTGTATGTTGTAGTATGATTTTGTGGAATGATCTCTTTCTCTCTCTCTCTCTCTCTCACCTGGCCCAGATGGACTGGAGCTCTTTGATTTTGTTCTACTGATGATTACAAATGCAACAGCAGTGTCCTTTTCACCTCATGAAAAGAGAGTGTGTGTGTGTGTGTGTGTGTGTGTGTGTGTGTGTGTGTGTGTGTGTGTGTGTGTGTGTGTATGTGTGTGCGCACCTGTGTGTCTGTGTGTGACAGTCATAGAAGTGTTAATATGTGTGAGCTCTGCAGTGGATCCATCCTGCTCTATTAATCACAGAGTGTTGTAGTATCATCCAAACACACACACACACGGTCACATGACCTCCTTCACTTCACACACTGCACCAAACATGTCCTTCTTCCCTTTTTCCTTTTCTGTCTTTCTCCTTCATGCACACACATACACACACAGACTGTAGCTCCTGTAATGATGTATATGATGTTTATCTCCCAATGTTTTCGAATGGACTCATCTGTATTTGCAAGGCAAAGCTCAATGACAGGAAAAGAGGAGATTTGAAGGTTTTGTCCTCATGCTGTTGCATTGTGCTCTTGACATTGTCTCATGTCCTTGTTGCATCTATGCAGTTCGTAATAACTAAGATCAGTCTTTTGTGAATGTATGCAGTCTGTTTTACATGGGAAGCTGTATAAGTGCCCCCTTGTGGGTAGAAGACTTTTCAAATGCCGTATAAGTGTCCCCTTCTCAATTCTACTCTATTCAGCTTGAATTTATTCCATAGTACATAGAATCTATCTTCTTTTTATACTCCATTCTACTATATTATACTCTAATATACTCCATTCTTCTGCACTATATTCTGTCTTTTATACCCCAAGCTGCACTAATACACTATATTTTACTCAATTCAGCCTTTTTATACTCTGGTTTACTTTTCAAATGCCAAAGTGCTTCTAAATTATTATAATTCCTGATCGGACTGTGAACTAGTTCAGATTAGTTAATGAGGTTAATGCTACTTCTAGGTCACTGGTTATAGACAAATTTTTCCTCTGAATCGGCAGGGTTTCATATATTCTAATAGCACTTGTATGTGCATCGCAAGGCATAATGGAATAAAAAGCTGATTAGTTTTCATGCTGCATCTTAAACAGAATTGCTAACAGCTGCCTTCTTCCAAATCTGCATTTCCAGGTGGCCGAGGACAGAATGGCAGCCCCATCATTATATTCCCAGAGTACCCTACGTTTGGTGAGCTGGAGGAACAGGAGTTTCAAAACGTGCTGACATACCTGACCAGCGTTCCCAGGTGAGAAAACAGGAGGTGGAAAGATCAGTCATTGCAAGCACTTAAAAAAATATCCAGGGTTCCTCATCAGGGCATTTGGAAAGGTTTTCCTCCCCCAGACCTAGAAAAGTACTTATTTATTGGCTAGATGTTGCTTTCAAAGTAGACATGCATGCAAACCAGTGTGATAACATCAGTCTGTCCATTGATGCTTTTACTATAAACGTGTACTTCAGTCTTTTAATTCCAAAAATTGCATCCTGACATATAAATGCGCTCTAATCTCTTTTAACATCATTTAAAATCCAGTATCGATAAATAATTGAAAATGCCATGAAAGTTTACATTGTATCTATGTAATTTATGATAATATCATCTTTATTCAGTCATATCAGTAAGAAACTAGATGAGAAATATTTTTGGTTGGTGGTTTTAGTTCTTGAATTGGACAGTAGAGGGCAGTCTAATGCATTTTTTTCCCGTTGTAACACGTTCAGTTTGCAGTTCAGTGCATTTGAGTCATGACTGCCTGCTTGTGTGTGTGACTGCTGCCTCATTAATATTCATCATACATATTAAATTAGAATGTGTAATTATGTACACGATTAACAAGGTGATCCTAATGTCCCTTGTTTTACATATGCATTCTTAGTTTGCGAGTAATTTGAATACATGATTTTCTCAGGGAAGTACATTATTATTGACCTGAGGATGCCCTCGTATCAAGGAGTAACCTAGAGAGGTTGAATTACTTTGTGAGAAATGTTTTTTTTTTTTTTTTTCTCAATGTTAATCCCTGTGAAAGTTCACTGGTGCATTGGTCTATTTGCTGATCCTCTTTAATTTAGCACCCCTTGTTAATATTCTAATGAAAGAGTGATTCTGGTCTTTTGCTTTCCATCACACACACACACACACACACACACACACACACACACACACACACACTCTCTCTCTCCAGAGGGGGTGATTGAGTAATTAGATGGATTTCTTCATGCTGAAAATGGCTGATGGGGTTTTAATTTAGTTCAGATTTGGTAAATGAACGAGTTCAGGGGCAAAATACAGCAGCTCATGGAATAAAGGGGCAAATGTCATGAAAGCCCTCAAGAATGTGTCCTAGTCATATTTTAACATAGAAAAACAAAAAAAAAGAACATTATTACTATACTAGTTTGCTTTAAAGTCATAAAGATTTTTGCATTGTGACATTAATTATAATTCTCGTACCGCAATGCAAAGGACAAAATAAATAAATAAATAGAAATTAAAATTACAAAACCATGTGTATCATATCATGGAAGTATTTGTACTAACTAGAATTAATTTTATTTTCCTTTGTCTAACATATGATTCTGTATAGACACATTATGAAAATGTGAATAATAATAATAATAATAATAATCATAATGTAATTTTAATTATTATTAATAATAATAATAATTATTATAATTGTCATTATTGTTAGTATTAGTATTATTGACATTATTGTTATTATTATTGTTGTTGTTGTTATTATTATTATTATTATTATTATTATAGTCATTGTCATTATTATAATACTTATTATTGACATGATTATTGTTATAATTGTTATTATCATAATCATTATTATTATTATTATTGACATTATTATTTTGTTATTTTTATAATAAAAATTGATTTAATATTATTTTAAGTATATATTTTTTTAATTATTTTCATTGTCGTCATTATTATTATTATAATTATAATTATTATTATTTATATATATATATATATATATATATATATATATATATATATAATTTTTTTTTATAAAACATCTACAATATTAAATTTAATATTAATAAATATTTGCAATTTACAGTCAAACCCAAAAAAAAATACATCTAATTTTTTTTCTTTGTATTAGCAGTGAAAATGCAAATGATGTATTAATTCTTATATATATATATATATATATATATAAAACTTTGCACTCTTAACACAATGCACTAATAACACAAAACAACAATTAAAAACATTAATAGACTAAGCACCAGTATGACCATAAATCATGTGCAGTGAACCAACCAATGGCTTCAGAACCCCCAGCTGCCTTTGAATGAAAGGTTATAATTACAATGACGATTGTAATCAGATTTTTGATTTTTATTACTGATGAACACTCAGGGTCATTAGTCAATGTGTCAGACTCAGTGTAGATCTGCACCAGGGCTTTGTCAGCTGATAAGACCCCTGCATCTCTCCCCTCTCTCCTTCTCCTACCCTCTACTGTGAAAGGAGCCGAGAACAAACGTTCCTGAGAAAAACAGCCGGAGGCTGAGAGGGGGGACAGGGAGGTGGAATTGAGAGGAGAGAAAAGGGATGAGAGTGTGAAATTTGGTGTAGAAGGCGGGAGCCAGAAAAAGAGACACACAATCTATGTGTCACTGTAATGGCGGCAGATTTGATACACAAGTATCTGCAGTGCCAGTTTCTAGAGGGAGGAGCTTTCATTATCAATCAACACCTATCTCCCGCCCACATTCCATATTAGCAATCCAAGCTAGACTCTGAGCCCGGCTGTCCGTCAAGGCTCTCCTGAGCTCTGATTGGTGGAGAGGGAGCACCTGATGCTGCACGATTGGCCGCTGTAGAGAGGGGAGGCAAAATGTAGCTGCTCTCCCGGTCTCTGCTTACGGTGGCACTCATTCAAATGGAACCATAAACAGAGGGGCTGAAAGCAAAGGTGCTCTGAAGGGAAGAAAGAAACGGAGGGCAAACCATCTGTGCACACTGAAATCCGCAGAAGGGCGTTTGGAATATCAGCATTAGGGGTGGATTTTGCACATTCATGCCGTTTAATTTTTTAAGTGTGTAATTGGATTTTTCTGCTGCCTCGGTCACCATAAAGCAGCTTGATACTGCTGGTGCGGAGAGCTGCCGTTCTCCATGGTGATGGACGTAGCAACCAGCTCAGCATCTCTGCGCTACGTTGCCACGATTGCATTCTGGGCTAGTGCATTTCAACGTACGTCTGTTTTAATTTGCATTTGGAGACATTATGCATTCATCTTGGGTGTTTGGGGCAAACGCATATGTGTACATGTGGATAAAAAATGGTTTGCAGTACACCGAGCGCTGGTTAATTTGTCAGTCTGATGTGTGGGGATGACTGCAGTGGGTTGGTTAGTTAGTAGAGAGCTGTTTAATGATGGCTTTAGGGTATGTGACATCTTCAGTATCTCAATGTTTATGATTTTTGAAAGTGTGTGTGTGTGTATGTGTGCGCGCTTGCTACCATGGTAATGGTGTCTTTCTGATTTTCAGTCTCAGCTCGACGGGGGTCGGCTTCATCCTGGTCATTGACCGGCGGCAAGACAGATGGGCATCAGTGAAGGGGACGCTGCTGCGGATTGCGGTGAGCCCTCAGTGTGTGTGTGTGTGTGTGTGAATGAAAATATGTGTATATTGTGATAGAGAACATCATACATTATTTATATTTAAAGGTATGAATTACCCCAAAATTTGAAATGGTTGTTATTTGCTCTCCTTGATTTAATTTCAAACCTGTTTGTGGTAAGTGTTTATTATGCAGAACACAAAAACTTAAAAGTTAAATGTTAATTATTTTAGCAAAAAAATTCATGTTGTTTTTAATTTAGTTTTGATTCTTAATACTGTGTTGTTGCCTGAATGATCCACAGCTGTCTTTTTTTTGTTTAGTGAAAGTTGCTCATGCGTCCCTTGTTTGTCCTGAACAGTTAAACTGCTTGCTGTTCTTCAGAAAAATCATTCAGGTCCAACAGGTTTTTTCAGCATTTTTTGTGTATTTGAACCTTTTCCAACAATGACTGTATGATTTTGAGATCAGTTTTCACACTGAAGACAACTGACAGACTCGTATGCAACTATTACAGAAGGTTCAAATGCTCACTGATTCTCCAGAAGGAAACATAATGCATTAAGAGCCAGAGGTGTAAACTTTTAAACAGAATTTAATTTAGGACTGCCCTTCAGGAGCAGAAATACTTGCATGTTTCCCAGATGACAAAATAAGTTGCATTAAGTTACTTTAAGTAACAATAAGTTACTTCAAATTTAAGAAGTTTTCACCCCCCGGCTCGTAATGCATTATGTTTCCTTTTGGAGCATGAGTGAGTCTTCTGTAATAGTTGCATATGTGTCCCTCAGTTGTCCTCATTGTGAAAAGATGGATCTTATAATCATACATTCATTGTTGAAAAGGGTTCAAAAACAAAAAAATGCTGAGAAAACCAAATCATTTGTGGGACCTGAAGGATTTTACTGAAGAATATTAAGAATTAAGTGCATGTATGTATGTTTTTTTTTGAACGGGGTCATTTTTATAAAGTCAACTATTATTTTCTTCTGTTGACTATATGTAAATGTCTTTTATGTGAAATATCTTGTCCAAGTATGTACTAAAAAAAACACATTTTGTATGACCCTTCTTATTTTGGTAAAATAATTAACATTTAGCAGATTCTGCAAGGTGTGTAAACTTTTTGACTTCAACTGTATCTTATTTTGTGTTGCACAGAGGAAAGTCATATACATTCTTAAAATCAAGAATCTTAGCAACTATGGTTCCATGAAGAACATTTAACATCCATAGAACCTTTCTATTCCACAAAAGGTTCTTTATTAGAACTGTTCTCCAAACGATTCTTAGGAGATTGTTGCCATTGTTGCAAAAAACACGTCTTTAGTTTATAGAAAGAAGTAAATGATGTCAGAATGTTCATTTTTTGGTTGAACTTTCCCTTTAAGAGAACATGACATCTCTTTGTGTGTCCGAATGAATGAGGAAACTTTTGCGTGTGCGTCTGTGTGTTGTTTTTTCCGTGCATGCTGCAAGAAGAATAGGAGCTGACAGGCAGGTGCCTTAGGCTATGTGTGTGGATTAGTCAGAATTTCTGCGTTATTCCAAGTCGGAGGGCATCTAAAACAAGGCTCTCGGTTCTTTTCATAGAAAGCCTAAATATTTAATCCACCACAGAGATGTCTATCGCACCACAGCACATCCGCATGAGTATAAAACCCAGCACACTAAAAGCACAAATGATGTTGAAGTTGTGTGTAATGAACAATAGCAGAGCTAACAGCTGTAATCTGCATCCGTTCTTGTCATCAGCTTGTTTTGAGTGTGGCCTGTAGTGATCAGCAGTGCTTTTATGCTTGCGATAAACTCTTTAGACTGTCAACAAGTGTGGTGGCCGCAGGGGGTTTGTTAACGCTGTGAGCCTGTATGATGGTCAGTAGGGGAGAGGTCACTGGGCTAATCAGATTAACACTGTTTAATTAGGTCAGTACTCAAAAACGCTACTGGAAACAAATCAGTGATCAAGATGATGGCTAACTACTGCCTTACCAAACAAGGGTACGTTTTTGATCAGTCCTGATTTTGGTCTTAACTGTGTAATTGTCTTTGCATAGCAGTGCAAACAAGGCAGAAGTTATAAAAGGAACAGACTTTTGTTGTTTCAGCATTGTTAGTGTCATTATTGTCCTTAATTTGGTTTGATAAAACATTTGATACCCAAATGTGCACAAATTTAGTGTGTGCTAGTGTTTTGTGAGGATTGTAGGCTTTGAGGACTTTGAGGTGAACATCCGATGATATTTGATGGCTCTTTTACTGATACACAGTGTCATTTCATACTGCACTGAGACCAAGTTTAGACTAAGTTTTTTAATAAAACATTTTTTTTGTATTTCATTTTCATTGTATGTATTTGATCAACAATACACTAGTATTGTGAAATATTATTGCAGTTTAATATATTTTAAAATTTAATTTATTCCTGTGATGCAAAGCTGACTTTGATCTGCTGACATGATCTGACATGATCTTCAGAAATCATTCTAATATGATGATTTGCTGTTCAAGAAACAATTATTATTATTATTATTATTATTATCAATTTATTATTTTTCAGAGTTCTTTGAGTAGAAAGTTTGAAAGAACAGGATCTATTTGATACAAAAAAAAAAAATTGTAACATTTTAAATGTTGTTACTGTCACTTTTGATCAATTTAATGCATCCTTGCTGAATTAAAGTATTAATTTCTTTTCAAAAGTGTTACTGACACCAAACTTTTAAACATTATTTTTTCATTTAAACATTAAACTAAATTATGTTCACATGAAACGGGTTTGGTTTGGTAAAAGCAGCCCACTTTAAGTTGGACTGTTTGTTTATTGTCCCATGTAATTGGTTTTATCTTTACAGTGACAGAAATATGAGAGCTGGTCTAATGTAAAGTGGATTTTTTTTTTTAAGCGGAGACTAAATGAATTATTCATTTATTTCAGGCCACTCTAACATTAGTGCCCATTTAATAGTGTAATTGCTATAAGTACTAAGTGATAGTAATGAGTAACATGCACTTAATATTTAATTATGCCATCGAACAGTCTGTAGATGCTCACTGTAACATGGTGACTGTATGTTAAAGTTCTGTAATACATGTCAGACAATTGTTGTGACAGCCAAACTTGATTCTTTCCGAATAACAGACTTTAGTCTTTTAGCGACATGAGATCTATAACAAAGTTCATTGTTCTGGTGTTCAGGTTGTTTTGCTGTGCTGTTAATATGTTGATGATATAGAGGTTTATTCTACTACCCCACAAACCTACTTTAGTGTTAGTTTAGAAAAATTATCAAGGATTATCTTGCATCTAAAGACGAGAGAGGAATTTTTCTTTGTTTGATAGCCATAATGCATTTGCTGTAAAGACACAGGTTTGACAGTAATGAAATAACAGGATTATTAATCTTCCTTTGCCTCATGTCCTTCTCTCTTACTCTTCATTTTACTGTCAACCTTGTGTTCAGTTGCACTTCACATCATCTTATTGCTTGCAGGCGATGAGCATTTCCACAAAAATATTAAGCAGAAACATTGATATTAATAAGAAATGTTTCTAAATATTGATGCTGAAAATTCAGCTTTGCCATCCCAGTAGTAAAATACATTTTAAATATATTAAAATGAAAAACAGGTCTTTTAAGTTGTAATGACATTGTAATTAACAAGTTTTTGATCAAATAAATGCAGCATTGGTAAACTTTGCAAAACATTGAAAAATCTCAACTCCAAACTTAAATGTAAATCAATTTTTAAAAAGAAGCCTTTTACCTCTGTTCTAATGTTTTCTATGTGTACAGTAGTTTCTTTCTCTCTCTGCTTTTTCCTTTCTTCTCATTTACAGTTTGCTCACACACACTGACACACACTAATCTACTCCTTTCTTTCTCTATCCTCCGTCACAGCACATATGGTTGATTGGTAATGGTTATCAGCAGTGCAGCTGGTGTGGAAAGGCCAGAGGACATTTTCCTACACGTGTCAGAAATCAAAACAAAAATACAGTCCTAATAACATCATATATAACTAATTCTAAATGAAGCCCATTGTGTGCTGTGGTCTTTATAGATCATATACAAATACAGTTGTGGTTGCTTCAAAAATACGCCATTATAGGTAATGGAGAAAATGTTGATTTTTGTCTGCTTGTGCTCAATGTTAGATTGGTTAATGATGTCCTTAATGTATTTAATTTATGGCATAATTACAAGTGTGTTCATTAGTTTCATCTTAATTTCTTTTAACATGAAACAGAATCCCTTGTGCACACTCTCATTATTGTTTTTGTTATTAGAAATGGTACTATTAATTGATTAGCATTTAGATTTGTGCAATTTTGTGCGTTCTACAACATGCACCAATGCACAAAGAAGTCTGATGGAACTAGTCTCCGTATGCCCCAATCTAATTCACTTTAGGAAATTTTAATGTGTGCTAATGCATGCTAATGTATGATAATTGGGCACAGATAAACATCTTCCCCAATGTAGCTAAATTGAAATATTGCACTGTCCTTGTAATATTTGCAATGGATGACCAGTGACCCCCCCACACACACACACACACACATATACAAATACAAATTTTTGCTTAGCCCATATTAAAATTATCATTATTTGTCATGCAATCTTAAAACTCTCATTTTATATACATTTTATGTAGTGTAAATTTGATTTATTTCTACTAAGGGGTATATGAACAGCATATGTTATATGTATATGCTCCTCCCTCTCATTTCATCTGCCGTTTCAGCCTGCAGACCAACCAGCTGTGTTTAAATGTCCTTTATTATGGTGCTGCAGGTCCTGTTTTTACTGGCGCTAAACATTTCCTTTCTTTGACCTGAAAGCATGATGGCTATCTCCCTTCTGTGCTCTCTCAAGGGACATTGTTAAGAGGCTCGTGTGTTGAAAGACAGGAGAGTGTCTGCTCAATGACGTCCTCTGTAAAAAGAAAGCAAGCATCCATATCCTTTTTTACCCTATGGGTAAAGTCTTTGATGTGTCCTGTTCTCAGACAGTATGGGGAAAATGTATATATGGATCACAATCAAAATGCATTACATTCCAATCTGACATTCTAAAAAAAAATTATAATTCCAAAGCGATGACACACAAAATTAAAATTTTTGGTTCTTTTTGGAACCTTTCAGCAAATAGTTTTTAAAATAACTGCTTTATACCATGTTTTCTCCTGGTGCTCATTTGCTCTATCAGTGTCTCGGATACACCTCACTGGGTTCCTCAAGTCCATCCACAGTTATTAAGAGTGAAGCGTGCTGATGAGGAGGTGTTTCACCTGTGACTCTGACTCTGAGTTCACACAGGGCTTGAGGGTAATCCTGAGGTGAAAAATGAAAGGTGAAAGGTCACCGAGATGAGCAATCAGGGACGCTGGGATTCAAATCCCTTGCTATTTATTAAAATGTTTCTGTTTTTGTTGGAAATAATGAGCCTTGATGAGTTGTAAGATGTTGTATTTCCCTGCTGTGTGCCTCATTTTACTATCCAATTTAACCCAAAATGTAATCGAATTGCGTGTATTGAATTAGGAAATGCAGTGAGTGTATGGACTGGAGATGTGCGTGTATGTGTGTGTGTTAATTGAATTCCACGCGCCACGTGTCTGATTAGTCTGTGGTATATCAGTGCCGTGGCAGCTGCTCCCTAGAGACATGATTTCCCCACCTCCTTACACACACACACACACACACACACGGCTTTCCCAGGAGAACACTGTGTTACACCCCCATAAATGCACACAGTAATTCCTTTCTTCGTCTCACACTTGTTTTCACTCTCAATATCCTGTAATATCCCTGTTCCATTTCTGAAAAGTGACAAGTTTGTCTGCTAGTGTGATGTTAGTCTTGATATTTTCACTTGATATACACCTTGCACAATCTGCAAAATGTTAATTTTATTTGTAGTGATAGTTGTTCATGAGTCCCTTGTTTGTCCTGAACAGTTAAATTGTTTGCTGTTCTTCAGAAAAACCTTCAAATCCCACAAATGCATTGGTTTTTCAGCATTTTTGTGTATTTGAACCTTTTCCAACAATAACTGTATGATATTGAGATCCATCTTTTTACACTTTTACACTAGGTTACAGAATTTAACTATTACAGAAGGTTCAAACGCTCACTGATGCTCCAGAAGGAAACATGATGCATAATGAGCTGGGGGTGAAAACTTTTGAACTGAATGACGATGTGTAATTTTTTTTATTTTGCCTAAATGTCACTTTTTTTTTATTTAGTACTGCCCTTCAGAAGCTACAGAAGATACTTAACATGTTTCCCAGAAGACAAAATAAGTTAAATTTACCCTGATCTTCAAATTCAAAACGCTTTCATCCCCCGTCTCTTAATGCATCATTTTTCCTTTTTGAGTATCAATGAGTATTTGAACCGTCTGTAAGAGTTGCATACGAGTCCCTCAGTTGTCCTCAGTGTGAAAAGATGGATCTCAAAATCATAGAGTCATTGTTGTAAAGGGTTCAGTACACACAAATGCTGAAAAACCAAAGAATTTGTACATATTTAAATTATAATTGTTTATATATTATATGTAGTCATATTTATGAATTTTGTTATTTTTATTGTTCCATTATGAGACGTCGGCATCCTTGCTTTATAGATATTACCGTCAACATAAGCCATAAAAAGCAATGTTTTGCAATCTGACTGAGCAGACAAACCCACTGCAGCCCTTACACACACACATAATAAAGGCGCGAGTAAGCAAGAATGGGGGAAGGGAGGGTGACCACATTTGCTGCAACATCAACGCCATCATATTAATGAGTAGGACTGATTTCTGTGTAAATCTTTTTCATGTCTGCATCATATTTGGAAAAACAGGGTGTATGTCTGCATTGTTTATATCGATGAGTTCAATTAATTTTCTGAACTAAATGAGACCACTGGTATTTTATCTTGTAATTGCAGTCTTTATGAGAGGCCCAAGGCAATCATGTAATACGCTCACAGAAACACAGCGTTTTACTAAAGCTTCCTAAAAGAGGAGCTATGTTGGTCACATCTGCTTGAATGAGCTTTAATGGGAGACTCAATAATGGGGCGTGTTTCTCGGACTTCCTGTTGTGCGCAGAGCCGACCCCTGCGACTCTTCGGTTATTGCATGCTTGTTGGGGACAAGCATGGCCAATCTGCCTCAGCGGAACAGGATATTGTCATGGTAATATAAAGGCGGGATTCAATTTGAGGAGACTCCTTTGTCAGCAAGCAAACATGAGGTTTTTAATGGAACTTGATGGCCATTATGAATGGGAAATCTTTTGCTCATTTGGATTTGACAGTTGCTTTGGACATTGAATACAAAGAATACATTGCAATTATGTTTTTATTTGTTGCTAGGTGGTGGATGAGTTTTGGCTTTACAAGCCAGATGCTTTATTGTCCAATCAAAACATGTAATGAGTTCACTTCCAGAGTAAAAAAATCCTGATAATTTACTCATCCCCATGTCTTCCATGATGTTTATGTATTTCTTTCTTCAGTCATAGAGAATTTAAGGTTTTAGAGGCAAACATTGTAGGATGTTTCTCCATATAGTGGAATAGGGATCAATGGGTTGAACGTCCAAATTGCAATGCAGCTTCAAAGGACTCTACACAATCCCAGCCGAGGAATAAGGATCTTAACTAGCAAAACGATCAGTCGTTTTTTTAACATTTATATACTTTTTAACCACAAATGCCAATCTTGCACTAGCACTGTGATGCACGTCTAAGACGTAATCATGTTGGAAAAATATGCTTTGGTTAAAATTTCTCAATGTTAGTGTTAAAAACACCCTTTTTAACTGGTCAAAAATTAACCTGTTCTGGTGGATGTTGCTTTAAATGATAATGAGCTCTGCTCGCCCGCCCCTCTCCTTTCTCTGTGGAGTGGCGAGCCTGTTTACTTTATCCACGTTTAGCCACGAAACTTGCTAACTAGCACGTTATTAGGAAAGGTGATTACAAAAATTCACAAAATAACCCTAAGTGAAGCTGGATCAAAAGGAAAATATCGGTATCAACATTGACTGTTGGCCAAAATGAGTTGAAAAATGTTGGCATATCGGATGTGGGCAAAATCCAATATCGTGCATCCCTAATATAAATGTTTATTTTTTTTATAAAATTATCTGTCGTTTAGTAGCAAGATGCATTAAAGCTGCAGTTTAGACCTTCAACCCATAGATCCACTAAATTTAATTTAAGTCCACTAAATTGAGAAAGATCCTGGAATGTCTTCTTCAAAAACCTTAATTTCTTTTCAACTGAAGAAAGAAAGATGTGAACATCCTGGATGATATGTAGGGGATGGATAAATTATCAAGAAATTTTTATCTTGGAAGTGAACTAATCTTTTAAATTTCAGGTCTGAGGTTAATTAATCGTATCTTGCTTGTGTTGAGGTCCACTCTGCAACCAAATGTCCAATTGCCATGCTAATTATTCTCGTTAGCCCTTGAATCTCACTTTTCCCTAATTGTTACATGCAGCTGAAAACAAACAACGGCACTGTCCAAGAAAAAAAGGGGGGCAGGGTAATAACATTTTCCTCCAAACCCAGAGCTGGAGGCATTTCAGCATGGCAGACTGTGAGATCAGCCCACTGTAGGATTATCTCATGTTGGCAGATTCCCGCAGAACTGTAAGGACGTGATTTTGATTCTTGGGACGGCTCAAGTGTTTGTGACAAATCCTGATTGTGCATCTCTCGCCACTTTAAATCTGTGGTCCGAGTGACTGGGCAGTCGGGTGCATTTGGATGCAGTGGAAACATACTAATGAAAACCATTTTGATTAATGTTAATGTAATAAACCAGCACTATTTAAAAATTTTGAATGAGTGGTAAATCAGCATATTAGAATGATTTCTGAAGGATCATGTGACACTGAAGTCTGGAATAATGATGCTAAAAATTCAGCTTTGATCACAGAAATAAATAAAATTTTAAAACGCATTCAAATAGAAAAGTGTTGTAACAATATTTCACAATATTGCCATTTCTACTGTATTTTTGATTAAAGAAATGCAGCCTTGCTGAACATAAGAAACCTCTTTCAAAAATATGAATAAGCTGAGTGAATAACCCTGACTAAATTGTGTCATTTTTAATGAATAGATGAATATTAATGCAGCATCAACGGTTTTTAAATCAGTTCTCGGTGTCACATTGTAAAGCCTCTCCTTTCTGCTTGACTGCTTACTGACCAACACATTGTCAGTTACACAGACAGAGAGGCTGCTGGGTCTTCAGCTGTCAGGAGACCCTTGCCACAGTCCACGCAAACATCACAGCTCTGTATTGATCTGCAGACATATTTTTGATTTGACGCGGCGCCCAGTAGGGAGGCATTTTAATGAAGAGACTATAAACATAAGAACTCCATGAGGGGCATATGTGTGTGTGTGTGTGTGTGTGTGTGTGTGTTCATGCATTGACTGAGAGAGAAACAGAGGGAGAATGAGCTCAGGGAGGGAGGCATATGTGAGACCATTGTTAGCCTTTCTAGTCTCTCAAGGAACGGAGTTGTCATGGCAACAGAATATAGATGGTGTGTGTGGATGCAGACAGTGGGAGGGAGGTTGTACTAGTCAAATGTAATGGCTTACTAGCATAAGCTAGGTATTAACCCTATAACATCTTCTGCATCATATTTGACATGCAATTTTTGGAAGCCTCTAAATTGTCAACGTGACCAAAACTTGCTGGCAAAAACCTGTTGTACACAATTTACTACATGCATTCTGTCATTTGATCGATAGCTTATACCTTTTTAGAAAGTAAAGGCATTTTAGTATAAATCAAAATACATCCACTTTTTGTTATAAAGTAAATGTAAAATTTTTATAAAGAAAATGTAAGTAACTTTTAAATTGTTAGTAATAATTTGAAGATGAACACATACTGGACTGAAGCTGCTTTTGTTTATTTTATTATCTATACTTGTGTAGATAATAATATTGTTTATTGTCTAGAAATGTGAGCATGACAAATCAGGTTTTTGAGGAATGTTTGTCTCAATCTTTGTCATCATTGTACTGCATTGTATAATGTTTTCCCCCCACAATTAAAAAACTACTGATCTTCAATCATAAAACATCATCTTACTGAGTCATTTTATCGGAAAATGTAGAGCGACAGCTAATATTTATATATTATGTAAGTGTTACACAAGTAATTTTATGTAAGTAGTCTGCTGTACTGTTATAAAAGAATTGTATTTTTGCTCAGTTTGGGCCTCTGAATGAAACTGAGGTGTTGTTTTTCTCCTGAAGTATGAGCTCCATATTCTAATTTCAATTAAATTCTATTTTATTTTATTTTATCTAAATATTTAAGAAACAGGGTTAGAACCTGAGGTGTTGTTTTCCTCCTGAAGTATGATCTCCATATTCTAACTATGTCATACTAAATAAGCCATAAAAACCTGATTTATTTTATTTTATTTTATTTTAATTTAATGTTCTTTAAACAGGGTTAGAAACTGAGGTGTTGTTTTGCTCCTCAAGTATGAGCTCCATATTTAAACTATATCATGCTAAATGAGCCATGAAAGCATTATTTATTTTAGTTATTTTATTTTTTTTTTTATTTTTTTATTTACCTAAATGTTTAAGAAACAGGGTTAGAAACTGAGGTGTTGTTTCCTCCTGAAGTATGATCTCCATATTCTAACTATGTTATACTAAATAAGCCATAAAAGCCTGATTTATTTTATTTTGATTTATTTTATTTTATTTTATTTTATCTAAATATTTAAGAAACAGGGTTAGAACCTGAGGTGTTGTTTTCTTTTCCAAAATCAGGCCATAAAAGCCTTATTTTATTTTATTTTGTTTTTGTTATTGTTTTATTTCATTTTATTATCTAAATGTTCGTTAAACAGGGTTAGAAACTGAGGTGTTGTTTCCTCCTGAAGTATGATCTCCATGTTCTAACTATGTCATACTAAATAAGCCATAAAAGCCTGATTTATTTTATTTTATTTTATTTTATTTTATTTTATTATTATTATTATTATTATTTTGTTTTGTTTTGTTTTGTTAATTTAATGTTCTTTAAACAGGGTTAGAAACTGAGGTGTTGTTTTGCTCCTTAAGTGTGAGTTCCATATTCTAACTATATCATGCTAATTGAGCCATGTAAGCATTATTTTATTTTATATATATATTTTTTTACATTTATTTATTTACCTAAATGATTAAGAAACAGGGTTAGAAACTGAGGTGTTGTTTTGAATTAGATTCAATTTGGCTTGACTGTTGGGTCTTTTTCTTAGTGTTCTGTGTGTTTGTGTGTTTTGTAGGGCTCTTTCCCAGGCAACCTGCAGCTGGTGCTGGTACTGAGACCCACAGCACTCTTCCAGCGGACAATCTCGGACATCTTTTTTAAGTTAAACAAGGATGAGTTTAAAATGAAGGTGCCGGTAAGCACACACACACACACACACACACACACATGCACAAACTCCCACACTGAGTGAGGCATGTGGTTAATGAAGAGCATAATGAGATGTATAATACACTGACATAAGAGAAGTGCTCTACATAATGTACTGTGTGTGTAGGTGATCATGCTCAGCTCTGTGACTGAGCTCCACACTTACATCGACCGCACACAGCTCACTCAGGAACTGGGCGGCACGCAGGAGTACTGCCATGAGAAATGGATTTCACACCGCACCGTGAGTACACTCCTGTTTTTAACTATGGTGCTGACGGATGGACCACAGAAATTAAAAGTGGACACAGGATTTGTTCGATGTATAAAGCTCACAGCAAATGAATAAACATACCAAGAGTGATATATGGTTACTACTTGAATTCAATATGGTCTAAGACTGGGCTTAGTAGTAATAGCAGTATGATAGAATGCTTTAAAATGGCAAACAAATCTTAAACCTTCATCATTATAATGTGGTATTAAACAAACAAGCTTTCCAGGAGGATGTTGGTCTTCACCTCAAGCAAATGAATTGCCTTTCTTCTCGTTCCATTTGTGAGACTTGCTTTTAAGTAATCAGTAATTGATTTGTCTGTATTGATTTGTGGCTGCTGTGTTTTAAGTACAGGGCACTTGTTTGCAGTGCATGTGGATGTTTCTAATTTGTTGGTTGCATACTCAGCACACTTGTGTGTGATATGTGTCTCTTGGTTTGTGTTGTGCCTGTAGGCCATTGAAGGTTTTGCTCTGATGGTGAAGAAAACGGCACAGACGCTCCAGTCTTTTGGGACGGAGCTGGCAGAGACAGAGCTGCCCAATGACGTTGAAGCCACGTCCAACCTTCTAACCATCCACACAGAGAAGAAGGACAAAATGAAGGTGAGAAAAGCCAGTAAAACTTCATATCAGCAAACTAGACAGTAATGAGGTAGATTGTACATTATCCTGCTAAAACACAGCTAGATGGTGAAAGAAGTAAATAAATAAACAAAAAATATTGATTTGAGTGAGTTGAATTTGTTGTTGTTTTTGTATTTATTTGTACTATTTTATTTCAGGATTTATTATGTAAGAAGAAAGAGAAAAATAAAACTTGAAATAGATAGCAATATACATATATTTTTTGGGGAAAAAAAACTCTTACACTCTTCAAGGCTACATTTATTTGATCAAGAATACAGTAAAAAAAACAGTAATATTGCGAAATATTATTACAAATTAAACTAACAGATTTTTATTTTAGTATATGTTAAAATGAAATTTATTCCTGTGAAGCTGAATTTTCAGCAGCCATTACTCAAGTCTTCAGTGTCACATGATCTTTCAGAAATCATTTTAATATGCTGATTTGCTGCTCAATTATTAATAATGGTTTGTATTTTCAATTTTTTAAAGTTTTTGTTGAATAATACTTTTTGTTTTTGTTTTTCAGGATTTTTTGAATAGTTTTTTTTATAGATTTTTTTTACTTTATAAATGTCTTTACTGTCACTTTTGATCAATACAATTTTTAAATTAAATAAATGTAAAAAAAAAAAAAAAGTACAATCTTTTAAATTATTTTATTTATTTTACTATTTAAAATGACAGTTTTCTATTTAAATATATTGTAATATTTTAATATTTAAAATAATAATAATAATAATAATGATAATAAATGTTTATTGAACAGCAAATCAAAATATTAGAATGATTTCTGAAGGATCATGTGACACTGAAGACTGGAGTAAGGATGCTGAAAATGTAGCTGTGAACACAGACATAAATTACATTTTAAAATATATTAAAATAAAAAAGTTGTTTTAAATAGTAAACTTATTTCACAATTTTACTGATTTTGCTATACTTCAGCTAAAATATATGTAGACTTGGTGAGCAGAAGACAATTCTTAAACTTAAGTTCAAAAAATTTTGGCTGGTAATGTACATTTTATACAGTTAGCAGTCATTATACAAAAAAAGCTGCAGAATACTTCAGTCAGAGTCAGGTGTGTAATAAAGATTATATAATATACTATGCATCTGTTCAGGGCATAGTCCTTAATAAGGGGTCCAGTAAGATTATAAATAATTTAACATGGATTATTCACATGGCCATAAGCTATAAACAAACCTTAAGTTTACATAAATAATTCATGTTAATCTTTCGGACTGAATAGCATGTTTATTTCATGTATCTCTGTCTGTGTGTGTGTGTGTGTGTGTGTGTGTGTGTGTGTGTGTGTGTGTGTACAGGAGGACTTGAGGATCGCTCTCTGTCAGGGATCACGTTTGCTGGAGAGCATCAATGAGCCACTGGTGAAAGATCCAGATTACACCATGAACCAGGATGAACTGGAGAACCTGGCTACTGTTCAGAGGTGTGTGTGTGTGTGTGTGTGTGTGTGTGTGTGTGTGTGTGTGTGTGTGTGTGAGATACCATCTACTGTGCTGGAATGCAAAAATGAGAGACCAGACGGTTACAGTACAGCAGCAGACTGTTGTGTGTCCTTGGTTGGTTTCTGCATTTTATAAAGCTGTTCAAGGCAGCTGTGTTTTGCATGCACAACGAGACACAACAAGATGACCCACCTGGTCAAGATTATAAAGCAAATCTACACGCACATGTAAAAAGTATTAACTGACAGGACCATATTGAAGTCCAGCTCTACTCACATGACCTTTTCAGTGAAGCAGCCTTCTGGGGTCTGGATGTGTGTGTGTGTTAGTTACTATCCACAGGCATCTGCTGTCAGCCTTTATTATGTAGACGTGGCTATATTTGTTTGAGGTTTTTATTTATGTATACTACCAAACATACAGCATGAGATTTTTACTTTCAACTTCAGAAAGTATCTTTTGGTTTTAGAAGACAAAACAAATAATTTGTTCTGTTTTTGTTATACATTTTGACCTTGTTTGTCTTTGCTCTTTTTATGCTTTCACTGTATGGTAAAGAGCAGCATGGACATTTTTCTAAACATCTTTTTTTGTGTTCCACAGAAGAAAGTAAATGATGAGTTTGGGTGAAGTATTCTTTTCAAGAATTTTTTTTTTCCACAGTTAAATGAACATTTCTCTCTTTCTAGGTTACTTGGTCAGTTAGATGAGACTGAAACAGCATTTGATGATTTTTGGGATAAACATCAAACTAAGCTAGAGCAATGTCTACAGCTGCGGCATTTTGAGCAGAACTTCAGGGAGGTGAGATACACAGACTGCTCCTTATTTATCATTCTATTCTATTCTATTCTATTCTATTCTATTGACCCAGGACCACAAAACCAGGCATAAGGGTTATTTTTTTAAAATTGAGATTTATATATCACAAATAAGCTTCTGTAAAATCTTGAGTCTGAGGGTGCAAAAAAATCAAAATATTGAGAAAATCGCCTTGAAATTTGTTCAGATTAAGTTCTTAGCAATGCATATTACTAATAAAAAAAAAAGTTTGGATATATTTCATGGAACATGATCTTTACTTAATATTCAAATGATTTTTAGCATTAAAGAAAAATCAAAAAAATTTGACCCATACAATGCATTGTTAGCTATTGCTGCAAATATTTTGTGGTCCAGGGTCATATATTATATTATATTATATTGCAGTTTAAGTTTTATTTTTATTATTTTAATTTTTTATTCATATTTATTTGTCTATTTGTTTATTTTAGTTTTAGTCATTTTAGCCAAGGTAACATGTAAAGTTTTTCATCTAATAATTATATTTTAATTCAGCTTTATTATTAAGCATAGTTAATTAATAGTTAAAAGGTAATTAAAATAAGCAGTGGATAAACTGATCATTATTTTCATGTCTGATAATGGATACATTTGAATACAACTCTATTAAAATTCTAAATAAATTTAAAATCAGTTGATTTAAATACTAAATGTGAATTTAAGCAGCTCAACATTATAATGTGTACTAGAAAAAAAAATGGATATTAATTTTAAGATATGATAAAGATTGCAATTAATAGTGTTATCAGTGTTTTTAAAGATTAACTTTAAGTGAGCATTGCATGATGATGGCAAAAGTAGTCAAAAATATAGAAATGGAGGAAATTAACATGCACAGTTAAATGACCAAACTCAGCCAATTTATATGAATAGTGTTTTTGGTAGAGATATATTGTGCACTGCTAGTTTTAAGTGTATATTGTGTGTGGCTTGTTGGATGTATAATTCACCAGGTGTGTATGAGCAGTATTTGTAATGGCTGTGTTCCTCTGTGTTGTAGGTCAGAGCTCATTTAGACCTGGTGTATGACAGACTATCAGGCTTCTCAGAGATTGGAATTAGCCCCGCCCATGTTGAACACATCCACAAAGAGCTGACCAATCATGAAGAGAGAGCATGTGTAAGTATTAACTTGCTGTCATATGATTTAATTTTTTTAATGACATTATAACATTTATTATTCAGATACAACATGAAATGACGTAAAACGTACTGCAGAAAAAAAAAGTAAATTTTCCCTCAAAAAAGGGATCCAGTTTATACCTAGCAAACATAAGCATTTGTCCTTATAATGTTCTAGCGTGTGCAGAAACAGGCATATGGTCTAGTAAAGAATGTAAATCTCACACTCCATAATTAAATTGCTGAGCACAGCAGTTTGAGGCCCTTGCAGAAATCACCCTCATGTCCTCATCCTATGGAGAGAAGGGGGGTTTTCTACCCAATGTGATAAATCACCCATCACTACGTTGGATCATTCTGCTGACACTGGACTGTGGGAATTCTGGGTTGCAAACTTGAATTTTTTTTTAAGTTTATTGAAGTTCATTAGTTTCCATGTTCATATATACACAATTAGCCAATGAAATGGAGTTTCCTTCATATATATGTTACCATACACGTGTGTGTGTGTGTGTGTGTGTGTGTGTGTGTGTGTGTGACCCTGGGCTACAAACCAGTCTTAAGTAGCATTTGGTATATTTGGTAGCAAGGTATATTTGTAGCAATAGTCAAAAATACACTGTATGGGTCAAAATTATAAATTTTTATTTTATGCAAAAATAAAATCATTAGGATATTAAGTGAAGATCATGTTGCATGAAGATATTTTGTACATTTGCTATCATAAATATATCAACATTTTTGATTAGTAATATGCATTGCTAAGAACTTAATTTGGACAACTTTAAAGGGAATTTTCTCAATATTTTGATTCCAGATTTTCAATTAGTTGTATCTTGGCCAATGTTATATTCTTTAATAATACAGTTTTGTTTTTTATTGCTGCCATGATCACTTTGTTAAAATAAAAATATATACTACAGTTCAAAAGTTTTGGGTCAGTAAGATTTAAAACGAGTAAAAACAGTAATATTGTGAGAAAATCCTGTCCATCAAAGCTGGATTTTTCACTGAAAATTTGTTTTCAGTGTCACATCTTCAGATTCTTCAGAAATCATGCTAATATGCTGATTTGATGCTTAAATTTTTTTAAAAAATTATTTTATCAATGTTGAGAAAAAGTTGTTGCTTCATATTCTTGTTGAAACCGTGACGCATTTATTCAGGATTATTTGATGCATAGAAAGCATTTATTTGAAACAGAATTTTGTTGTAACATTATACTGTCATAAATTATATTGACTGTAATGTTTGTTCAATTTAATGCGTCCTTGCTTTAAAAAATCCCAAAGTTTGAAAGGAGTGTAATAAAACAAAAAATATTAAATATTTCTCTCTTTATTTGTAGGAGGTGCTGGACCAAGCGCTGTCTCTAGCATCCGATGGTGACCTGCTGATTGAAGCATCTCATTACGCTGTGGACTCTATCCTACCCAAATGCTCTGAGCTGCGGGCTGTGTGCGAGGAGATCAGCAGCGTCCTGAAGGCCAAGAAAGCTTATCTGCTCAAATCCATGGAGCTACATCAGAGTTTAGAGAAGGTACAGTAGGCCTCCTAATTAATTCCTTCATCAGCTCACTGTTCAGAACCCCTCTAAAATGCTCAGCGAGATGCTTTCTTTCCTGTATTGATGTTTTTCTTACTAAATCTGGAAGTTAAAGGATGTGTCAAATGGATCATCCTATTTTGTATAGCTAATAGCCTTTAGTTTAGGTCACAGTCCATATTTAAGTCCAAGTTTTAGGAACAGAGCTAGATTACATTGATCATTGACTAGTTCATCTTCTCTTCCAGGCCGCTAAATGGTGTGATGATGGGATCTACCTCCTGGCATCTCAACCTGTGGACAAGTGTCAATCGCAGGATGGAGCAGAGTCAGCGCTGCAGGAGATTGAGCGTTACCTGGAAACAGCCAATCAGCACAAGCTGACAGATTTGAACGGAATTTGGAGGGACTATGAGTTAGTGCTCACACAAGACTTGAGGGTAAAAGACAAAAGACATAAAACCATTGAAAATAGAACAGACATGCTGGACTGTAATATGTGTGTATAGATTTTTATTTACACACAGATCTATACTGTTCATATGCATTGAGTTATTGGTCATTTAAAGTGTTATTGAGAATGTGAATATGTCTTAAGGGGATTTAGTTTGTTAGAGTTAAATGAATGTTTTCTCCATTCTTAAACAGGATCAGGTTGACAAAGTGTTTCAGAAGCAGCTGTCAATGCAGGAAATGTTTGAGAAGAGGAGGGTCAGTCTAAAGAAGTTAGCAGCCAAACAGACACGACCCGTGCAGCCCGTCGCCCCACGTCCTGAGGCCATCATCAAATCACCTATCTCTTCTCCAGGTTAACCCCCTAAACGTGACTTTTGGTGTGTTGTGTTGAGTTTCTAGCTTAGTAACACTTTGGGCTAAGTTTATTCATCTCAAATGTTCACATTTACATTACAACCCGAATTCAGAATTGTGTTCTCAGTCACTGTACAGCTTGGATATCTAAATATCTAAATTATTTAACCTCTAGAGAGGCAAACACATTAATTCAGCAGTTCCCTACAGAGCAGTTTAGCAGTGGCCTCTCTCCTCCGCAGTGCGGTATAGTGTCTGTGTCCTCTCAATGTCGTCCCCTAACCCCCTCCACACACAAACACATACACTGGCCATTAGCTACTTATGGTCACTCATGCACAACAGATATGGCAGACCCGGACACTTACTTTACTCTCCTGCCACCTGGTGTTCATATAGAGAGCTGCATGGATCGTTGCATGACACAGACAGCCATAAAATATATTTCTTATTAGACTAATGTAAGTGTTTTTATCCCAGGTCATCGAGAGAAGACGATAGAGGGTGATATCATCAATGGAAACTGCAGAAAAGTAGGTATTTCATCTCTAGGCAGTGCTTTGAGTGTATAAGCAATTATATTTATATGACTGTTTTGATATTGATAATTAAAGCAACAGTAGCTACATTGTAGCCTTAACATTGTAGCCTTTTTTTGCTTGTTGTTAATTGATCATAACTTGAAGAAACAAAATGTTCTTCTTTCATGGGTCTCAAAGTCAAAGAGAGTGTGTAAATAAGCATGAAAAATGGAAATACAACTATTTAGCACAAAGAAAAATTTTAGCAGCATTTTCATTTCTACAAATTATTTTTCAGTATGACAACCTTAGTGGTTATTATTTAAACGATTCTTTCAAATTTGAGTGACAGATTTGAAAGATTTGTGCTAAAAATATTCTACAGCACCAATTTCTCTACAGTATTTGGGCTGGGTAAAATAAAACATTTTTGGTTTTAATCGATTTTAATTGATTTTATTTGCTTCTTAATTTTCTGAAACAATATTGATTTTTAAATCCCAAGAATCAATTCATCTAACTTGTTTTCAGTTAATAAACAGAATAAATCCACCAATAAATCGCAATAAGCTTTGTGCTTTGTTACCTTTGATATAAAACAAGGTCTCCGATTTTAAATTCTGTCCATTTTATTACAATATTTAATGTAGAGTGGTTATTTTTTAAGAGAAGCACAGCGCAAACATCTGAAGGTGTGTTAAAAGAAAGAGTACAACTTAACGAAATCTGTATCTTGTCTCATGTAATCGCTCAATCAGTGTCAGTATAACAATGTAAACAATGTCTCGTAATGTCACATGTACCTCAGAAAAAAAAAACAGTGGCCAGTCAGCTAGAAAAATTAACTCTAGCAATGCCTTGGACCATAAGGGTAAATTTTTTGAAATTGAGATTTGTACATCATCTTAAAACTGAATAAAGAAGCTTTCCATTGATGCATGGATTGTTAGGATAGGTTTTGCTGAGATGCTAATATTTGAAAATCTGGAATCTTGAGGGTGAAAAAAAAAATTTAAATATTGAGAAAATTGCCTTTAAAGTTGTCCAAATTAAGTTCTTAGCAAGTTTTGATATATTTACGGTAGGAAATGTACAAAATATATTCATGGAACATGATATTTACGTAATATCCTAGTGATTTTTGACATAAAATAAAAATGTATCATTTTGACCCACAATGTATTGTTGGCTATTGTTACAAATACACTGGTTTTGTGGTCCAGGGTCACAAACTTAATTGAGTATAATTTAAGCGTTTGTATCAAACAAATCAGTTCATTTAATCTTCAATATTATAGTAATGTAGTACCAGCTGACTGTATAGTTTACAGCATTAGTTGGCAACTTTTTTCCTTGAGAAGATTTGCTATATACTATACCTGATGTATATCCAAAATAATCTCATCGAAATTAGAATCGAAGTTTGTGAAGCATGATCAAATCGAATTGTGAAATTTGTCAAAACTGTCAAAACCCAGCCCTAGTATTTAATCGTGATTTAATAAAATCACAAAATTAGTTTGAACACATTTGCGTGATACTGATGCATGGCTGTTTATTTTTGCAGGGAGAGATACACTTAAACAATGATGGCAGCAGACACCCGTCTGTCTCTGATGAAGAGGAGAACTTTGCTGTGCTTAGACGGTCAGTCAAGAGCTTATTGCAAATGGACTTAGAGAAACATCAGCTATAATTGTCACTTCTGTCAGTTCCATATTGATTATGTGTTTAATGTCTATCCACTACAGACACGTGATGAACGAGCTATTGGAGACAGAGCGAGCCTATGTGGAGGAGCTGCTGTGTGTGCTGGAGGTGAGTTGCACTGACATCTTTTCGCCTCTAGAGGTCAGATCAATCCTGTTTATGTTTTAAGATTTTTTTGAGTACATTTGACTTGACAGATTTATTCGTGTTTAGGGTTATGGAGCAGAAATGGACAATCCTGTCATGGCTCATCTCATCCCAAATACATTGCTTCATAAGAAGGACATTCTCTTTGGCAACATGCCTGAGATATACCAGTTCCACAAGAAGTGAGTGAACCCTCTTTGTGTCTGTGTGGCGTTATAAAGCTATAAAGCGTTATTATGCTCCATATATTCACTCTCAATATATTTCAGGACATTTCTTCGTGAACTGGAGGCGTACACAGACTATCCTGAGCTTGTGGGCCGGTGTTTCTTGGAGAGAGTGAGTCGGATGTTACATCTTGTGCTGTTCTGATTTAATACATTATTGAGTAGATTATGCAAAAATCTTTTTTGTGTTTCTCAGATGACAGATCTGCAGATCTATGAGAAGTACTGTCAGAACAAGCCTCGCTCCGAATCTCTGTGGAGACAGTGCTCTGACTGCGCTTTCTTTCAGGTCATCTTGCTTTACAAGACACTAAAAATGCTATTAGACTTTAAGACCACATTACATATAAGCACATATATCTTTCTGTTATTTATAAGGGTTATATTATAGAGAATCTTTGTGTGTGTGTGTGTGTGTGTGTGTGTGTGTGTGTGTGTGTGTGTGTTTTAAGTGTATTTTAGTCAAGAAGGATGCAGACAACATTTATTTGTCCAATCCAGTCTTCAGTGTCAGTCCTCAGAAATCATTCTAATATGCTATCTATTTCTATCTATATATATATATATATATATATATATATAATATGTGTGTATATATATATATATAAACAATAATAACAATGTAAATGTCTTTACTGTCACTTTTGATCATTTTAATCAGTCATTTTTGATCAGTCCACTTCCTAAATAAACATATAAATTTTTTAAAAAACATTTTATCAACAACAAACTTTTGAACATTATTCTTATTATTAATAAGAACAATAAGTACTAATTACCAAATAATCCTATAATAGTCAAATAATAGTTTACTAATGTTTATATAATAATAATCATCATCATCATTATCATGATTTTAAAAAATCATAGTAAACAAATAATGAGAGAATTTGTGTGCTGATTTCAGGAGTGTCAAAAGAAACTGGAACATAAACTTGGTTTGGACTCGTACCTGCTGAAACCTGTGCAGAGAATAACCAAATACCAGCTCTTACTGAAGGTAAACTAGTGTGCAAATATATAACCATATATAACTCCTATTTGCACATCTCACTTCTGTAACCTCTGTGTTCATGTGTGTTTCTCTCAGGAACTGCTGAAGTACAGTAAAGGCTGTGAGGGTGAGGATGATCTGCAGGAGGCGCTGTCATCTATTCTTGGCATCCTGAAAGCTGTGAATGACTCCATGCACCTTATCGCCATCACTGGATATGAAGTAAGGATTTATGCTCGCTGTGAATTTTTTTACGATAACGTAAGTTGCTTTTGGAGTAGTGGTTGACCTCTGACCTGTTTTTAGGGCAACCTCAGTGATCTAGGCCGTCTGATGATGCAGGGGTCGTTCAGCGTGTGGACGGAGCATAAGAAAGGTCACGCAAAAGTGAAAGACCTGGCTCGCTTTAAGCCCATGCAGAGACACCTGTTCCTGCATGAGAAAGCTCTGCTCTTCTGTAAGAAACGAGAGGAGAACGGAGAGGGTTATGAGAAAGCGCCTTCATACAGCTTCAAACACTCACTCAATGTAAGTACTGAAAATTAAATTATATATATTCATTTATTATTTCCTTTAAATCGCTCCACTTCTTTAAAGGATTAGTTGAATTTAATCACCCCCATGTCATCCAAGATGTTCATGTCTTTCTTTCTTCAGTCGAAAAGAAATGAACGTTTTTGAGGAAAACATTCCAGGATTTTTCTCCATATAGTGGACTACAGTGGGAATCAGCAGGTTGAAGGTCCAAACTGCGGTTTCAGTGCAGCTTCAAAGAACTCTACACGATCCCATCAAAGGAATAAGGGTCTAATCTAGTGCAACGATTGGTCACAAAAAAAAAAAAAAAAACACAAAGTACAAAATTTTTAACCAGCACTAGCTCTGCAATTGGCGTCTACAACTGCAATTTGGACCTTCAACCCGTTGATCCTCATTGAAGTCCACTATATGGAGAAAAATCCTGGAAAAAGTAAATTATCAGGAAATTTTACTTAAGACAATGTGGCAGAGTGGTTAAAATGTGGAAAGATTTAAATCCTCCAAATCACTTTACAAATCTAAATCAGTTTCTTTGCCAAAATGTTTTATTACAAATATCAACAGGGAATATTTATGATTTTTTTTTTAGCGTAGTCCAATGCAAAAAAACAAAAAATAACCATGAAATCAGCATGTTTAATTTGGGTTTTGACTTCAGTAAATTCCATTCCATTCAAGATAAACAGATATATTTGCACGTAAATAAACAACAGGGAATATCAAGTTTTGGTTTGATTCTGATTATTTTGTATATATATATATATATATATATTTCCTCTGACAGATGAGTGCTGTAGGTATTACTGAAAATGCAAAAGGCGACAACAAAAAATTTGAGATCTGGTGTAATTCTCGAGAGGAGGTGTATATTGTACAGGTAAACTTAAAAATTGTCCTTATTTAAAATAACCTACATTTAAATAGCACTGAATGTGCGTAATGTCAAGCAACACTGTGTTCTTTCTGATCTTTTTAATGGTTATTTTTAAGGCGCCAACACCAGAGATAAAAACGGCATGGGTGAACGAGATCCGGAAGGTTCTAACAGGGCAACTAAAGGCTTGCAGAGGTGAAATAAATGAATTGTTCTTTAATTTAGCAAGAATGCATTAAATTTATCTGAGCATAATAGACTTTTTATCCAAAACAAATAATGTATCCCTCTCAAACCTTTGAACGGTAGTGTATATAACATTACACACTTCACCGTTTTATTGCATGTAGTTATCTGGTAACACTTTATTGTAAGGTGTCATTTGTTAATATTAGTTAATGTTTTAACTAACACAAACAATGAACAACACATAATTTACAGTATTTATTATTCTTTGTGATTTTAATAATGCATTAGTAAATGCTGAAATTAACTAAGATTAATAAATGCTTTAGAAGTATTGTTTATTCTTAGTTCATGTTAACTAATGAACCTTATTGCAAAGCTTTACCAGTTATCTTACGATGTGATGATGTATTTCAGAAGCAAGCCAGCAGAAAAGCTCGGATCAGTTAACTCCCACCAGCACCACCCTAACCCTGAGCCCCTTCAAGACCAACCCAAAGACCTTCAAGAAAGGAGAAGAGAAGAAAACTGAATCGCCAGCAGCAGATCCCAGTTCAGCTGCCTTACTTAAAAATAATGACAAGGTCAAAGGTCAGCCAGCCCTTCTCAACATACACACATACAGTCTCACTGCACACTGAATGGTCAACATATTTTCAAAGGCATCTTTTTGATATTACACAACATATTTGAAATCAGTCAATGTATCAGTGAAAACAACCCCTAGACTAATGTTTCCCAGAATGCTGCTGTCTTTCCTCCTGCTGCTTAGACTGTGAATTTCTGTGATGTTCTTTGTAACCCGTTTCTTTTTCCTGACTAAACCTGTAACGTCCTTCATTATTTCCCCCTTCCTCTTTCTTTCTCTCTGTCTCTGTGGAGAATAGACGAGACTGTCACCAGTCCCAACACTGAGAGAGCTGCAGTGGCTAAAAAGCGTTTTACACTGCAGGGCTTCAGTAACCTCAAGAGTCAAAAAGGTACAGCAGGAGGGCTCGCAGCTTTATATCACTACATCATATATTTAAACGGGGGTGACTGCAAACTAATGAAGCATTTATGTAAAAGAATGCTTAGCGGAAGTTTATTACGTGAAATGTTTAGTTAAAAATATTAGGCATTGGATAAATTGTAAATATTTACTTTGGAATACATACTAAGATTTGGCTTGAACCCCACTGCAGAGCTGATAGCGCCCTCTGGTGGCAAAAGCCTAACACTACCCATGGTCACTCTCTGCCCTCCAGGTATACCATAGTATCAGAATACACTAGACTCTGGTGTAGTTTAGGAAGTCTAGATTAGCAGCAGTTTAACGTCATAGTTCATGCTTGGTAGTATTACAGTGTAGAACAATCTCTATTAAAGTGCTATTTACTATGCCTTAACCAGCTGTGACACAACTTGTTGCAGAACAGAAAATGCTAGCTGTTTATTTACTTGCGTACTCTCATAACTATACATTTATTTAATACATGATTATGAGAGTGGGATTTGGGGCCAGTTAAAGGATTAGTTCGCTTGTTGTTCACAATGTTTTTTTGAGGAAAACATTTCAGGATTTCCCTCCATATAATGGATATGTATGGAACTTCCAAAATGCAGTTTAAATGCAGCTTCAAAGGGTGTTAAACAATCCCAGCTGAGGAAGAAGGGTCTTATCTAGCGAAGCGATCAAAACAAATTGACAATTTAAATACTTTTTAACCTCAAATGCTGGTCTTGTCTTGTCTCTGTGATGCACATGCGTAGTCTGTGTGATCCGGGTCAATACAGTTAGGGTATATCGAAAAACTCCATTCTCGTTTTCTTCCCCAACTTTAAAATTGTCCTACATCGCTGCAGAAGTACTAACCCAGTGTTTACAAAGTGATCATACAAAGAAGATCAAACCCCCTTTACAAAAAGGGTAAAATCGTGTTGTAGGAAGATTTTGAAGACGAAAACGAGAGAGGAGTTTTTCGACATACCCTAACTGTATTGACCCGGATCACACAGACTACGCATGCGCATCGCAGAGATGAGACAAAATGAGCATTTGAGGTTAAAAAGTATATAAACTGTCAATTTCTTTAGAAAATAACTAATCGTTTTGCTAGATAAGACCCTTCTTCATTGGCTGGGATCATTTAGAGCCCTTTGAAGCTGCATTTAAACTGCATTTTGGAAGTTCAAACTTGGGGGGCACCATAGAAGTCCATTATATGGAGAGAAATCCTGAAATGTTTTCCTCAAAAAACATAATTTCTTTACGACTGAAGAAAGAAAGACATTAACATCTTGGATGACAAGGGGGTGAGTGCATTATCTGTAACTTTTTGTTCTGGAAGTGAACTAATCCTTTAAAGGTATAGTTCACCCAAAAATGAAAATTCTGTCATTAATTACTCACTCTCATGTCGTTCTAAACCCGTAAGTCCTTTGTTTATCTTCAGAACACAAATTAAGAGATTTTTGATGAAATCCGAGAGTTTTCTGACCCTCCGTAGACAGCAATGCTACTGACACATTCAACCGGCGCAGAAAGACCGTAAGAACATAATACATAATACATACCATAACATACATAACATAACATCACTATTTTAACAATGTCCTTGCTACATTTCTGGACCTTGAACATGAACCTTAAGTCAGAAAGCTTTTGGATTTCAACAAAAATATCTTAATTTGTGTTTGAAGATGAACAAAGGTCTTACGGGTTTGGAAAGACATGAAGGTGAGTAATTAATAACAGAATTTTCTTCTTTCGGGTGCACTATCTCTTTAAGTTTCTAAAATCCATTATCACGTTTTATCGCATTGAAGATGGTTAAGGCACAGTGTAGAACTTTAGAGACTTTCACCCTGAAGATCAGCCACTTTTTTCTTTATAATATTTAAGAATCTTTCCTTTAACCCTGTTATAGACTTTCTCTTTCTTCTTTCCTGATTTTTTTGTCCTCTTATCCTTTTCTTTCTTGCTCCTCCTTGTTATGGCTGCCAGGATCATCCCCCCCTAGTCCTGACCACAAAACTAAAAGACATGAGATTAAGAGTGATCCTACACCGTTTGGCTTCAGAGGTACAATGTCCCCCTGTAAAATCTCAGCATTCCCTCCTCCAACATCAGCCATGACCAGTGTTCCAAATAATATATTTTATTATATTATGTGGTTCCCGAATTGTGTTTCACCTTCATATATTATGTTTCACCATCTTTCATTCATGAGACTAAATTAATTTAAATTAAAATGCTTCTATATTAGGTGTTACAGGCATAGTTTGCTCAAACGATAATTCTGTCATCATTTCTTCATCCTCATGTCGTCCCAAACTTGTATAAGTTTCTTTTTTCTGCTAAACACAGGAGATATTTTGAAGAATGTTTTGAAGAAATAAAGCTCTTAAAATATCTTCTTTCTTGTCCTACGGAAAAAAAGAAACTCACGTTTAAAACAACATGAAGCTCAATAAACGATGACAGAATTTTTAGTTTTGGGTAGACTTTCCCTTTAAGCATTTACAATAAAAAAAAGTGCTGTACACCCAACCAGCAAAAGCAATCTGTGGGGTGGTTGGTAAATTAAAGGAGTTTTTGAAATCTTATCGGCTACCTCTCCCTTAGACGCAGGTTCCCACATCACTCTTACCCGAGTGAGATGGCTGAGCACTTCTAGTCTGTTGCAGACTAAAAGGAGAGGTAACTAGATGCCTGGTGTGGGAATGAACTTTGTCTTTATTGCTCTCTCACAGCGAACTTCCAAACAGACTAGCAAACACTAACCACAGGGTATGATATTATTGCACTGTAATTGGTGGTTTGCAGGATAAATCATGCTGCTAAAATGGCATCTCTGACATAACTGCTCAATAAATTACTATTGTTGATCTAAAATGCTCTTCACTGTGGGGGAATGTGAAACCAGCCCAGTTTATATCTTACAATTGTTATATGAGAGAGACTGATCAGATAATCGCTTAAAGTACTAGTTCACTGAAAATGATTCATCTTTACTTACACTCAAGTTGTTCCAAACCTTACTTCTGTGGAATACAAAAGGAGAAATTTCCTACAATTTACTAGTTGCAATTTTCCATGCATTTGCATTGAATGAAGACTAAAACATTCAAGATTAAAAGTACCACAGAAGTGGTTGTTGACTTATCTTTCACTCCGGTGAGGTTTTAATTTGGGAATCATTCAAATCACATCCTTGATTCAGTTAATTGAACTTGAGAACTGGTTCAGTCTGATTCATAAATGATTCAAATGATTGTGAACCAAATCAGTCGCTTCATTTGAAAAGAACTAACTCAAAAGAATGATTCATTCACAAATTTCACTAATAATTACAATATTTCTCAAAATCTCAAGATTTACAGTGAATACGAAGTTTCATCCTGTTCCTCAAACAAAGATTTTGGAATATAAAGTTGAAGTCAAAAGTTTACATACACCTTGCAGAATCTGCAAAATGTTGTGTTTTCTACCAAAATAAGAGGGACAATATAAAATGCATGCTATTTTTTATTTAGTACTCACCTGAATAAGATGAAAAATAGAAAAATGACCCTGTTCAAAAGTTCACATACACTTGCACTGTGGTGTTACCTGAATGATCCACAGCTGTGTTTTGTTTGTTTTTTTAATGATATTTAGGCAAAATAAGAAAAATGTAAAAATCTTCTGTTCAAAAGTTTTCACTCCCTGGCTTTAATAAATTGCTTCAAGTTCTACAAAAATGCTGAAAAAACAAATAATTTGTTGAACCTGAAGGATTCTGAAGAATAGCGGGCAGTTTAACTGTTCAGGACAAACAACTGCTCATGAACAAGCATCACTAAACAACAACAAACAAAATACACACACACAGCTGTGGAACACAATACAACACAATATTAAGAATCAAGTGTATGTAAACTTTTGAACCGGGTAATTTTTATAAATTCAACTATTATTTTCTCTTGTGGACTATATGTAAATGTCTTTTATGTGAAATATCTTATTCAGGTCAGTACTAAATAAAAAATAACATGCATTTTGCATGATCCCTCTTACTTTGGTAAAATAATTAACATTTTGCAGATTCTGCAAGGTGTGTGTGTGTATATAATATATATATATAATAAACTTTTGACCTTAACTATATATATACTTTTGCACCTCTTTTGTAGTTTTTTAACCTTCAGTTCCTGTTTGTTGCAATTGCATGGACAAGATATCTTCAAAAGTCGTCCTTACAGGTTTGGATAAACATGGTGGTGCATAAATGATGATCAAATTTTCATTTTTGGGTGAACTATTCCTTTAAATATGGTATTTCTGCTCTCAATTTCTAAGAATATTGTAATAATGTGCATCTGTAAACAAGAATGTGTAAATTAGTGCAAGAACTTGCACTTCCTTGAGTGTGGAAACACTGCATGAGTGTCTGGTTTGGGTTCCTGTCTGCTGGTTTGCGGTGCTAGTTCTGGATTCACTTTTACGATTCTGAAACCACAGATCCCTTTCTACCAAACACTCTTCCAGGCTCCATAATTATCCACTGATTCATATCTAAAAATGTTTATGCATCTCTCCATAAACATGTTTTTATATGATTTGCGAATGTGTCATATGCC
Source organism: Cirrhinus molitorella (assembly GCA_033026305.1). NCBI lineage: Eukaryota > Metazoa > Chordata > Actinopteri > Cypriniformes > Cyprinidae > Cirrhinus > Cirrhinus molitorella. Next base: position 33,593,671 of record CM065120.1, read on the forward strand.
TTCTTCACAAACCGTCATCGAAAATCATCGGAGTCATGGCTGTCTGAACATGAAACGCAAACAGCTCTTCCTGTTGGCTCAGTGCCTGGAGCTGTTCCTCTTTTCAAATGGATATGAGAGAAAGAGACGCTGGATTTGTTTCAAAACCTAGTGTGCTGCCTACATAGACATCATATGGACACTCCCAATGCAAAGTCTCAGTGAAAGCATCCATCAAAGATGGGGAATTGAGGGTATTGCTGACTAAATTGGAAAAGAAAATATTTTTAAAGTTGTAAATGAAGATGACTAGGGTATGTTTTACAAGAAAATACTACTTCACACTACTACCATCAGTGAAAATGATTTCTACAATTAGTTTTTTAATGCTGTTGTGTCATTGTGTCACGTGTTAATTTCAAACTCTTTAGAAATCTTTAGAAAAGTTTTACTAGGAACTCATGCTGCCTTAGAAGACTATAAGACAGCTATAGACAGCAAAAATAGCTAACTACGTTTTGAAACGCAGCCGGTCTCCTCTTCACCTTCCACACACCATCTTTGTGGAGCACCACTTGTCCCTCTCTTTCACTGTCTCACCATAATCCAAATGTCACATTCGTCTCACTTGTCCTCTCTTCCACAAGGCTTCTCCAAAGCGTCCCTGTCCATGGACGCATCTGAGGAGAACGACGGCTACTCGAGTGCTGAGGACCCCATGAACTCTGATCCTGAGGATGAGGGAGGGAAAAAACTGGTGAGTCATTTTGTCCCATCCATGTTTGTTGGCAGTTATCTTTAGTTTTGGCCACTGATGGTGTTTGTTTGTGCATTTAGTCTCCAGGCAGGTACGTGGTCGTTGCTGACCATGACAAAAATGGACCACAGGAGCTGACGGTTAAGAGCGGAGACTCAGTGCAGCTGGTGAGGGAGGGAGACGATGGGCGCTGGTAAGATTTGCACGTTCAGGCAATTCTGTCATTGTTTACATATCCTTGTCTTATGACTGATAAGCAGATCATTCTTTTGTAGTTTTCAATGAATCAGCTAATTGAAATAAATGCTCATTCTAAACAGTCATTATTGTCCGGTATCATTGTTTTAGTATTATTTATATACTATAATTTGTATTTTAAAATAGTTTTTATTTCTATATTTTCATTTTTATTTAGTTTATTTTGAATATTTAAGGTTTAATTTACTTTTATTTTAGTTTTATTTTTTAATTTCCATGCTTTAACTTAACGCCAAAGCAACATTTCTAATTTTATTTTAATTGAAGTTTATACTTTAGCTTTGTTTTATGTTTACATTTCATGGGTGTCCTTTTTTTTTTTTTTTAGTTAAAGATAATACCCATTACCTATTAAACTGTGTTGTTTTGATCATTAGGATCAGTAAATTCAGTAAACTTTAAAAGTTTTTTTTAAAGAAATCATTTCTGCTCATCAAGGCATTTATTTGATGAAAAATACAGAAAATAACAGTAATACTGTGAAGTATTATTGCAGTTTAAAATAGTTTTTAATACACTTTAAAACTGAATTTATTCCTGTGATGCAAAGCTGACTTTTCAGCATCTTTACTCCAGTCTTCAGTGTCACATGATCCATCAGAAATCATTCTAATATGCTGATTTATTATCAATATTGGAAACAGTTGTGCTGATTAATTAATTTATTTTTATTTATTTATTTATTTTTGGAACCTGTAATATTTTTTGGATTCATTGAAGAATAAAACATTAAAAAGAGCAGCATTTATTTAAAATATAAATCTTTTGTACCAATATACACGACCGTTCAAAGTTCAGGGTCTGTACATTTGATCTTTCTTCTTTTGTTTGAAAGAAATTAATTCTTTCATTTAGCAAGGCTGTATTAAATTGATTAAAAAGCAATAGTAAAGACTAATATTGTTAGATAAGATTCATATTTTGATAAATGCTGTTCTTTTGAATTTTTTATTCATCAAAGAATCCTGTGTCACACGCTCCAAAAATATATTACGCAGCACAACTGTTTCCAACACTGATAATAAATCAGCATATTAAAATGATTTCTGAAGGATCATTTGACATTGAAGACTGGAGTAATGATAATAATATTTTATATATTAAAGTATATTAAAATTGAGTTGCAATAATATTTCATATTACTTTTTTCTGTATTTTTAATCAAACAAATGGAACTTTATTGAGCATTAGAAAATCTTTGTAATTATGAAGCTACTTGTTTGTTTTATGTGTATTAATTATATACACCTCGTTAATTATTTAACATACTGAAAAAATTAACCATGATTAATATTACTCCAAAAGATATGTTCATATAGTTATGTTAATATAATTAATAAAATCTGTACTTAAAATGATTTAATATTTACATTTTGCTTTTGTGTGTTTATGTTCATTGTTCATGTTGACATGTAAATTCACTCATACATTATTTTCTAGGTTGTTTTCTATTGTTTTCTGTAAACAGAGGCTGGTGTGATATCAATGTTTTTGTTCCGATTCAGGTTTGTCCGTAATCTGCGGACCAATAAGGAGGGCTGGGTCCCTGCTGCAAACCTACTCACTCTCATTGGAGAATCCAAATCATCTCAATCTCTCTCCAGCTCAGGTAACACAACTTCACATTTTAACACGACCTCGTTTTACGAATGAGGATTTTATCCAAAAATAAGTATGTATGTGTTTTCCCACAGAAGGCAGCGGGTCTGGAAACCTCAGCACATCCTCCAGCTGCAGCGAAACCTACACAAGCTTCTCGGACATCAAAGCCTGAAGCCGCTGCTCCACCGCCTTGTGGCAGCTCCTACACAGTGCACTTTCTACTGAAGCTCCTCGAGTCTTTGTACTGTATTTGACCTCGTCACCCGAGAATGGAATTGACCTCTGTGGTCAATAAGCGCTATTCAGGATATTTTATATAGAGCGTCACACTTTCTCAACCTCCTCTCCTTCATAAGAGAGAGCAAAAAGGTCATTCAGTGTCTGCTGTTCCCCGTTGAAATTCTCCTTTACTTTGAAAGTGTCAGTGTGATGCTGTTTGTTTCACGTCTGCATGCGGTTCCTCAAAGATTAAAAGAGAAAAGGGCTCTCGGTCGAGTCGGCATTAACATCAGAGCGGCCTGCGGTTTTAAAAGTCTTTAAATATACATAACAAGGACTCTCATTGGACTTTAATGTACGACCACATGAGCTTCCACTGGTTTTATTGATCTTGCGTTGAGAATATCAGTGTCTTTTTGGAATGTCTGACTTTGTTGCTGTCTGATTTGCTGTCGCAGCAAGACAATGAAATTATGTTTTATACGATTCTTGAGGTTACGCCTGGTCAAAAGTCCTGTTATATTAATCTAAAACAGCTGTATAGTTTAAATTATTTCCTGTAAAAGAAGATTTGTACAGATATTAACTTTTATCTCATGTTTTTCATTAAAACAGTATATAAATATATACATATTGTATATTACGACCACTATTGTTGTCAATGAAATGTATTTTACTGTATTTTGTTGTATTTGTCACTTTACTGTTCTGCACCATTCATGTACAATTATTACAATTTTACAGTAACAACATACCAATTATGTTCACATTTTAATTTATTTTGCCACCACAATTCATTCAAAATTTAATGTCTGGAAAGTGATAGTTGGCATGTTGTAACCATCATTCAGCTTTTTTGTATTTTAATGGTCAGAACCTTTTGTCCAATAAGTATTTCTCACAGCTTGACAAATCTATATCAATATCCTTCAAATCAAGCAGTTTGATGACCATAGACCTACTGTGCTTAAATGTCTATGCCCCCATAACTGCACACACTCTTTTTAACATGTTTAGCAATAAGAAAATCATTGTTAATTTCCATTTAAAGTTTTATGTGGCACATTGCTGCATGTTAGTTTTGTCTGTCTCTGTATTTTCACTTGACATGGAATTATTTTCCTGTAATAGGCGCGTATCTGTGTATATGTGTAAATATGTATCTAAGAGGATGTATGAGATGAATGAATTTAAAGTGCTTAGGCTTAAATAAACTTCACTGAAACATTTTCTGCTGGCTCAGATTTGTCAAGGAAATGTCTATTGTTTTTTCCTCCTATTTCTTTCATTTCTGCTTTGAAGATGACCTTTGAATGAAATTTGCTAATTCAATCTTGCATACATCAGCTCTTTTATTGTGCAACAATGAAACACTTGTAGAGTTGAAATCAAAAGTGTACATACACCTTGCAGAATCTGCAAAATGTTAAATATTTAACCAATATAAGAGGGATCATACAAAATGCATGTTATTTTTTATTTAGTACTGACCTGAATAAGATGTTTCACATAAAAGATGTTTACACAAGAGAAAATAATAGTTGACTTTTTAAAAATGACCCTGTTCAAAAGTTATGTTGTTACCTGAATGATCCACAGTTGTGTGTTTTTTTTAGTTCAGTGATAGTTGTTTATGGGTCCCTTGTTTGTCCTGAACAGTTAAACTGCCCACTGTTCTTCAGAAAAATCTTTCAGGTCCCACAAATTCTGTTTTTTCTGCATTTTTTGTGTATTTGAACCCTTTCCAACAATGACTATGAATTTGAGATCCGTCTATTCACCTGAGGGACTCATATACAACTATTACAAGGTTAAAATGCTCACTGATGCTTTTGAGAGAAAAACAATGCATTAAAATTTTCATTTAGTTATGCCCTTCAGAAGCTACAGAAGAAACTTACATGTTTCCAATAACACAAAATAAGTCAAATCTACCCTGATCTTCAAATTCAAAACGTTTAATACCCTTAATGCATTGTTTCCTTCTGAAGCATCAGTGAGCATTTAAACCTTCTGTAATAGTTGCATGAGAGTCCCTCAGTTGTCCTCAGTGTGAAAAGATCTCAAAATCATATAGTCATTGTTAGAAAGGTTTAAAATACACAAAAATGCTAAAAAAAAAACGTAGGGATTTTTCTGAAGAACAGCAGGCAATTTAACTGTTCAAGACAAACAATAATAATACAATAATCAACATTTTGCAGATTCTTCAAAGTGCATGTATTTTTTTTTTTAACTTCAACTACACACACACACACACACACACACACAACCACACGTGTAAATATTTCTTAAATATATACATGTGTGTGTATTTGTATATATATATAAAAATATGTACAACATATGTAAACAAACGTATTGTGTATGCGATTACATACAATTAATCGATTTGACAGCACTAATAAATATTAAGTAAAACATATATACTAGTGGTGACACAACAGAGACACAGTGTAGCAGCTTTATATGATTAAGAAATATGATGAAAACAGCTATTTTCATTTCCATGCCAAAATTATAAAAGGCGAACTGAGACTTTGAGCCTATATTTATATTGTACTCCCAGAAATCACCATATCGTATGTTCAAAAAAGGTATTATAGCAGGTTTTCCATCCTTACATTTACTTGCAATTTAACCTGTACAGACTGCACAGATTTCATGCAACAGCCACTACTCGTTTGGAGTTTGTCGGTGACTCAGAGCCTCTGTGCCTCAGCGACACACTGCGCACACGCAGAATTTGGCTGTGACATTGTCATTCAATAGTTCGGGCAGGTATGTGACGCGATAGTTTAAAACGTCGTGATTCAAAATCATGAGTCATGCACTTATTTTAGCCTGTATCTCTTCATAATACAGTCTGAACACATCCACATCCGGGTAACACGACGCCTCGCCTCGGTGAGGGAGGAAGCGCCAATCGCTGCGCGGCATCTGACCTGAGATCAGCTCGAACATCGCAGACAAAACCGCCAGCGACAGCCACGGAACCGATCTCAGATCATTCCCCAACCGCGGAAAGCCAGCCGACAGGGAGTTTGTGTTACAAACCCATCATGTCTTTTGCAGATATACGCGTTTGAGTCAGTCAGTGTTTAATTCGCTTATACACACATTCCGCTGACGTTTTGCCCAGCGCGCACACGCACGCACACGCACAGTCTGCTGGCGTGATCGGGACGGCTGCTCGCTAACACAGAGAGAAACCAAAGCAGCCGCAGGAGACACAATTACATCGCAAGCACTGTAAGTATTCAGCCTTTCACACATTACAGACGCGATACACAGTTCGCTTTGTCAAAGAAAACGTCGAACTGGCGTAAAGCCCAACGTTGAGCTCACAGGCTTCTGTTGCGTGTCTTTTATTTTGGTGTCGCACGAGAATAAGCGAAACGTACGCCCAATTTTCCGCATGTCGGGCTTGTTTTTGGTAACAGGGCTGACAGGCTGAGAGTGTATGTGAGGGTCGGAGCCGCCAGCGTCTGGACTGTTTCATTGTTCCGTTCTGTCGCTGTGCTGGACTGTGACGTTCTGTTCGCGTGTTACATTGTAAGCAGCTCTCGCTTGGTGTCACGCTGTAATTCTGCTGCTGTTTGTGTTGAACTGACTGAACAGGCCTGAAACAGATCACACCACTGCAAGGCCCGTTCACTCAATTCAACACAAACACATGCGGATCATGCACTGGAGGGCCTGTTCACTCAATTCAACATGCAGTTCAGCACGACTCTACACAGCACCAACTCTGTCAGATGCTTTCCTATAGTCCTGATAGGCAGCTTTTAGAAGTTCTGTCACTCAAATCTGACGCCTGACGTTGAAAATGACATGCATCTAACCATATTTTTTTCACGACTTATTTTTAATATATTCTTTAATAGTTTTTGTTGGGGTAACTATTGCAACAGTGTCAAAATAATTACAATTTGTCTGTTTAAAGATTCAATTAATTGTAAATTCTTTTTTTTTTTTTTTTAATAATCCAATATTATATAAAAAGTGACTTTATGTGGAGATTTTTAACAGTTTTTTTTTAAATTGTGACAACCGGGGGTTACTTCATATAGAGATTTTCAACAGTTTATATATATATTTTTTGTTGTTGTTGTTGTTAATTTATTATTATTATTTTATCTTTTTAGTGTAAATTGTAATAACCAGGGAGTGACTTTATTTGAAGTTTTAAAACTTATTGAAGATTTTAAAATAAGTTTTTTTTTTATTTTATTTTTTTATTATTATTCTTTTTTTTTATTGAAAATTGTGACACCTAGGGATTGACTTTATTTCATTAGATTTTGAACAGTTTTTAAGTAATTAATTATTTATTTTATTTTATTGTATTGTATTTAGCTTAAATTGTGACAACTAGTGACGGAGTGACTTCATTTGGAGATTTGAAGTTTTTATTAATTTTTATAATTTATTTATTCATAGTGTAAATGGTGAAAAACGGGGTGACTTTATTTGGAGATTTTCATACATTTTTATGAGTGTTATTTTAGTAATTTTTATTTATTTATTTATTTTTTCTTTGTATTTTAATTTATGTATGTATTTATTCATGTATTTTTGTTAGTGTAAATTGTGACAAACAGGGAGTGACTTCATTTTTATATTTATCTATTTTAATATATTTCATTTTTTTTAGTGTAAATTGTGACAAACAGGGAGTGATGTCACTTGAAGAATTTCAACAGTTCTTATTTATTTATTTTTGATTATTTATTTATTCTTTAATATATTTATTTATTTTTTTGTGACTTCATTTGAAGATTTTCAAGTATATATTTATTTTTTTTTATTATATTTAATTTTTTATTTTATTGTTTTAATGTAAACTGTGACAATCACGGAGTTACTTCATTTGAAGATTTTCAAGTATTTATTTTTTAAATTATTAATTTTTTCAGTTTTTTTATTTTATAAAGGGGGTGACTTCATTTGGAGATTTTCAACAGTTTGTGTTTATTTTTTTATTATTTTTGTTTGTCTTTTTTTTTGTGTGTGTTTGTGATGACCATGGAGTGACGTCATTTGGAGATTTTAAACAGTTTCTGTTTATTATTTTCTTTACAAGTAAATAAAAACGGTTGACATTTATAATTATTTCTTTTTTAAAAAAAGATTTAGTGTTAAAGCTCAACCGTTCAACTGTCTCCAGATATTTTTCTGTAGTTTATGGAAGTTGTATGAGTTCATCCAAAAGCACAACCCTATTTTTGTCTGTCACAAACTGACCAACAGTTTATTTTAGACAATTTTCAACCCTGTTAGCCATTAGTTTTCTACCCCATTCTAGTGCAGTAATATTGTTTTAATAACCAGTAATATCACTGCCTTTGTGTTGCATAGCAGGTGTGTTGACAAACAGATGATTAAATGAATAATTGTATATTCTTTAACATAATTCTCACTGGTTTCTCATCACCATCTGTCTCTCACAAGGGTTTCTCTGTTGTAAGAGTTATGTAGTCTACGTGCAACATAGGTCGTTCTTCAATTTCATCATTTATTTTGTAGTTTTTCTGCACTGGGGTGTTGAGGGTGGTATTTACAGATAGTAAATAAAGGTGGAGCTTCTTTGGTGAGGGCTGTATGAAATTCCTAACACTGTCACACAGCAAACAGAGGACCAGTTCACTCACTGCTAAATAAATGTGGTCATGTGACATTCCTCAACGATGGCCCTTTTGATGGTAAAGGTGATATTGTGATAGTAAATGTGGGTGAGGTGAGGGTGACATGCATTGCTGGAAGTCAGTTATGGCTTATGACTGAGGTGGGTCAGCTCTTGGTTTTATTGCTGGCAGTGTTTGCGTAGTGAATTATTGTAAGTCTTTAAACACACCTAGATTGCAAAGTGGACAAAGACCAGTGTGATCAGTGAATTCAAAACATTTTAGAGTAGTTTCCCGAAAGGATTATTTACAGAACATCAAACTAGTTGTTTTATGTAATCATTAATTGAAAGGTGGTAATATGTAAGAACATATGAACGCAGAGCTAATATGAAGGGAATCTGATCAAAGAGCAGCTGCTGACAGGTGGGGGAACAGGAAATTTCCAACAGGAACAGTGGACTCTAGGACTCTCTCTCTCTCTCTCTCACTCACACACACACACACACACACACACACACACACACACATACTGCTTAGGTTTTCAGATCACAGGATTACCAGTCACAAGTTTCACTAGGTTCTCTTGGAAAAACAGTGAATATTCTCCTCATTATGTGGTTTAGGTTGCTTCTGAAAAGTTCCTCTGACATTTATTTCCGTTATTTCCGTCAAAACAGATTAGTTTCTACTATGAGCCGATTTCACAGACTCAAATTGAGAATAATAGTTTATTTTAATTGAATTAATATGTTATTTTGAGGCTTGAACAAATGAAGGAGTTGTTTTCAAGTTTGTCTTGAATTTACATAATTAAAGCCACTTGCTTACAGCCTGAGGTCAAATTTCAGATCATTACTGTCCTTAATTATTATTGGTGATATGTAATTAGTTTCAGTCAGTGTTATTGTGAAACTATTACACATTGCTTTCGTTATTTGAAATGCTTATAATATAAATATTAGATGAGCAGCCTAAACAGAAGTAACAAATGATGGCTTGGCAGTTAACAGAAGAAAAATAATTTTAAGTTAAATTACTAAAAATGAAATAAATTAAAGCAATAATGTAATATTATATAATTGGTGCTCTCAAGCGATTAATTGCATCCAAAATAAAAGTTTTTGTTTACATAAATTATGTGTGTGTACTGTGTATATTTATTATTTATGTATATATAAATACACACACATGCATGTATCTATATTTAAGAAAATTATGTTTATATATGAAATATATTTATGTATAAATTATATGAATATAAATGTATACATGTAAATCATTGTAAAATATATACTATGTGTGTATTTATATATAGATAATAAATATACATATGTAATATGATGTACATTTAAATAACAAAAACTAATCAGTTATATAAGCACAACAAAATGACTGAAATTTCTGAATTAAAAATGAAAGCTGCAAAAATATATAGAGATATTCTATTATATTATTATAGTAGTAGTATATAAATAATACTAAAATGAGTTTAATGAAACATTTGTGCTCTTACTAAGGACAAACTTACTCATTTTTTGTGACCTGACCACATTTGTAGAAAATCTTTCATTAAATAATGGTCTTAGTAAATTAAAATGTCAATTTTTGTTTGGGTAATCAAATGAAAAATCAGAAATCGTCTTTGTAATTGTCTAATTTTAAGAATTTAAACACTTTACCCAAAGGCTTGAAGATGGTATATTCAGTCAAGTATGTATTTGTGCTGTGTTTGATCCATAGAATAGTTCAGTTAAATATTTCGGGCAATTACTGCCTTTAAACTTTAGTAGACTTTGACTTTTGTCTCAATGTTGTGCTGATAGAATTGAACAGGGCAGTCAAAACCATTGACCTATGTCCTTTTCTTTTTATTGTTATTGTTTATTTTTTATTAATTCATTTTTTTAATACTCCAGGTTCTACAGTCTACGGCCGCTACCATGCCACTATTTGGTAAATCTCACAAGAACCCCACAGAAATTGTGAAGACTCTGAAGGACAACCTCTCCATTCTGGTCAAACAGGACAAGAAGACAGAGAAGGTATGAGTTTGAGAGCAGTCCCTGGGATTATCATAAGGCACTAACACTTGATTCACTATAGGAATTATATTAGCTAACAAAAAGAAGTTTGCTAAGCACTATTGGCAAGGAAAAATGGCAATCTTGGAGGCTGGTTTTGATTGCTAGTTTTTTAAAGGATGCAGCAGATTGCTGCGATCTGGCGTACTTTACAGGATTGCACAGCATCACTTTAGTAAGTTTAATTTGACTCAAATGAGGCGTTTACACTGAAAAGAATGACAAGAGTTTAGCACACCGCTGTTCCAGTGCATTTAGTGCCTGCTTAAGATGGATTACATGTGCTCTTACACTGAAATACGTTGCACAAATGGCACAAAGACAAAGGTTTGGTGAATTTGCCCCTCTATTTGCCTTGGTCCAGTAGTCAGATTATATTTTTCTCCCTTATTTTTCCACTTTCATTCCAGGATTTTATTCCATTTCATTCTAGTATTAATCCCAGTTGTTCCAGAAACTCTCAGATGATTACATAATAAATTTGACTATTGAGTGCTGATGCTCAAGTTTCCAAGATCTCCCTACAGCTTTACCCTAAGGCATTATAACTCTTTTCAACCACAATATCAGCGTTATCCTCTAAAACGGCCTGCTTTCCACTGCTGATTTTTTTTCCAGTGTGTGTTTGCATTTTTCATTTGCTTTTTCAGAGAGATAGGCCAGGCCCCAGGCAAATAAGTGTTTTAAACCAGTGCAGTAGATCAGATGGGGAGTTTGTTTCAGCAGTGGACATGAATGTGCACAGTGACTGTGCTTCACCACACTTGTTTTAAGTATTAACATAAAGGCCGGTCAATTTATTAATTTTTTTTATTATTATCTGCTGTTTAGGAAAGAGTAGCATGGAAATGTCTGTGAATGGCGTTTGCACATTAGCATCTGAGAAATATTACATTTAATCACTCCTCTTTTGATTGCTTTTAGATAAATTAACCCATGTTTTTTTTTTTTTTTTTTCCTTCCAAAGAGCTTTCAGTTGTAGGTATTTTTCTTGTTGAATGGCAGTTGATTGTTAATGTCAGTTATTTTAGAATCATTAATATACTGTTTGTTAAATATTCTGTTCATTTTGTTGTTGTTTTTTAAATAAGCTTTTTAAATTTATGGTTTTGTTTGTTCAGTCAAAAGGTTTTGAACAGTAAGATTTAAAAAAAAAAAAAATTTTTTAAAGAAATCTCTTCTGCTCACCAAGCCTGCATTTATTTGGTCCAAAGTACAGCAAAACAGTAAAATTTTGAAATTATTTTATTATTTAAAATAACTTTTTTTTTTTTTTTTTAAAGCTGAATTTTTAGCATCATTACTTTGCTGCTCAAAAAAACAAAAACTAATAATAATTATTATTATTATTATTATTATTATTATTATTATGTTTTGTTGAAAACAGCTAAGTATAATGTTTTTCAGGTTTCTTTGATGAATAAAAAAGTTCAGAAGAACAGCGTTTATCTGAAATGGAAATCTTTTGTAACATTATACATTTCTTTATCATCACTTTTGGTTAATTTAAAGCATCCTTGCCAAATAAAAGTATTCATATCTATCATTTCTTTCCCAAAAATTATACTGACTGTAGTGTATGTTACAAAAGCTTTTTATTTGAGATGAATGATGATCTTTGGATCTTTCTATTCATCAAAGTATCCTGAAAAAAATTTACTCAACTTGTTTCTTGAATAACAAATCAGCATATTAGAATGATTTCTGAAGGATCATGTGACACTGAAGAATAGAGTAATGAAGCTGAAATGTAGCTTTTGATCACAGGAATAAATGTAATTTTAAAATATTTTCAAATAGAAAGAAGTTATTTCAAACAGAAAAAATATTTCACAATATTACTGCTTTTGCTGTATTTTGGATCAGGTAAATGAAAGCTTGGTGAACAGAAAAGACTTCTACATTAAAAATCTTTTGACTGCTAGTGTATTTGTGTAGTTTCTTTATTAGTTGTAGGGGTTGACCGATTATCAGTGCCGATATTAAGCATTTTTGTGGTTATCAGTGTTGGTCATTTTCAAAAAAGATTTGCCTATAAAATAATTCAGAAGTATTTAAAAACAGTCCTTGATTATTTTTAATTTTGACATTAGTTTTCATTTTTACATCAAACATGTATATCATTTTTGTATTTTAGATTTATTTTAGTTAATATTTATTTAGTTAAAGTAAATTAACCCACTTTTTAATTTTAATGTTAATAAGTGGCCCAATTTACTGGATATGAACCCCATTTTTCAGCACATATATAGACCCAAATGATCAAGAGATCGGGTTCCTGGAAGTGCTCATATTTGTGCAGTGAGCAGAAAGATGTCAGAGAGGTGGGAATATCGCTCCACTGCCCAACCTCTTGCTCATTTTCACCTGCCCGCTAAGGCTCTTTTCAGCAGCCCTGTGCTAAAGTCAAGTGTTTGAAGTGCTGGGAACCTGCTGATTGTTACTCCGAGGGCCTGGGGCTCTTTCAGCTGGAGGGAAATCCATATGCTCCAGGATACCTCCACACTTTCAAACGGAGTCGTTTCAGCAGCTGATAATACCTGATGATGTTCTTTGTATAATGAGCTTACGTGTGAAATTACCCAGACCTTTTAGGTCTTTAGAGCAATATACAGCATAGAAATAGAAATGCCATTGTATTAAGTTGTATTGGGTTTTTTTTTTTGTTGTTGTTGGTTTTTTTTAATGATTTTTGTGTTCGTCAGGCTTCAGAGGAGGTGTCGAAATGTCTGGTGGCGATGAAGGAGATCCTGTACGGCACTAACGATAAGGAGCCACACACAGAAACGGTGGCCCAACTGGCCCAAGAGCTCTACAACAGCGGCCTGCTCATCTCACTGGTGGAAAACCTGCAGGTCATCGATTTTGAGGTGAGGATGCTGTTATTGCTTGCTCTCTTTTTATTTATGATTGTAATAATTGGTATAATAACACTGTCTGTGTGTGTTCACAGGGTAAAAAGGACGTTTGTCAGATCTTCAACAACATCCTGCGCAGGCAGATCGGGACCCGCAGCCCAACAGTGGAATATTTCTGCTCTCATCAGGAAGTTCTTTTCATCTTACTCAAAGGGTGAGAGATGATAGGTATTTTTAAAATGTAGAACGTAAGCATGTTACTTAGAAACTGCTTGCTTGGAAAAGCCCTGATGTCCATGTTGCTGTTTCCGTTCTATCAGTTTTTCTATTCATTTTATAGGGCCCTATAAAATCCTTTTTATTTTTTCCACATTCAATTTTTTCCATTTAAAAATTTCTGTTTTGTTCTGTTCTAATTTTTCTGTTTTAATGGGTAAAATAAAAATATAACATAATCAAAAAGCATGTCTAATTTCTATGTCTAAGTGAAATCATGAAACTTGCACAATTTAACATCAATTTAATAAGTTTAACAAAAACACAATGTTTCTCTCTCTCTCTCTCTCTATATATATATATATATATATATATATATATATATATATATATATATATATATATATAAAAAATTTTTTTTTTTTTTTTTTTTTTTTACCAAATTCTGTTACATTAATTTTCTGGATTACATTTTATCAATCAAAATCATTCAAGTAAACCAAACTTATTGATGGGTTGCTGTGAAGTTTGTTTGTATTTGATATGATGAAAGTTTTTCTCAAACTAAACTGTAAAGTGCTTATGAAGTGACTGAGAGCAATTCTAGAGATTGTTCATGTGCTCATATTTTGAGGCGGCAGAGGCTGAAAACACCTTGAGCGTCACACGCATCAAAAATCACTTTTTGATTTAAGTGTACTTAAATCAAAACATTTTTGGATTCATTCATCCAAAAATGTGGCAAATTCTGTGGCATTCCGCGTTGCACAGTAAATTTCATTTTAATGACTGGATTCTGAGATTTTGTCCACGTTTTCTGCATTGCGGAAATCATAGGGCCCTAATTTTAGCAAGTGTAGATTAGAAGACCATAACCATGAACCTCTGTTTTTCTGAACATGGCTTCTGTTAAGCATTCATGTGAACGTGACATTTCTTTTGTGGTGCTGTGGCAGGTATGAAACCCCTCAGGTGGCATTGAATTGTGGGATTATGCTGCGTGAGTGCATCCGGCATGAACCTCTCGCCAAAATCGTCCTCCACTCTGAACACTTTAAAGATTTCTTCAGCTACGTGGAGATGTCTACATTTGACATCGCCTCTGATGCATTCGCCACCTTCAAGGTAAGTGCTAAATTTATTTTCTATTTAACACATTACGTAAATGATTTGATAAATACTAAATTGCATTTTTTTTTTTTTTTAACAGGACCTGCTCACAAGACACAAGGTTCTGGTTGCGGAATTTTTAGAACAGAACTATGATGCGGTAATATATACATTTTTTGGATCGTTCATTTTTATCTTAGAATTCCAACTAACTGAAATGTTTAAATGGCTGTCGCTGATCTTCCAGGTTTTTGATAACTATGAGAAACTGCTTCACTCTGAGAACTACGTGACCAAGAGACAGTCATTGAAGGTGTGTGTTGTGCCATCTGTTTTTTTTTTTTTTTTTTAATCTGGAGCCTGTCCTGTCATTAACGTCATGTGTCTTTGTGTTATGTGACAGCTGCTGGGTGAACTGCTCCTGGACAGACACAACTTCACAGTCATGACACGGTACATCAGTAAACCAGAGAACCTGAAGCTCATGATGAACCTTCTGAGAGACAAGAGCCCCAACATTCAGTTTGAGGCTTTTCATGTCTTCAAGGTACACCTGACTCCTGACACTTCTTTACCTTGCATGCGTCACGCTGTTGAGCTCCAAAACTTTTTTAAAAAGCATTTTATTCAGTTTATTTGTGACACCCCCCACACAACATTTTTTGCACCAGCCGCCACTGATGTGAAGTCTATCGTTTTATAAATCTTTTTGTTTTGTGAAAACCTTTATCTGAACTGTAAATGTTTTTTTTTTTTTTACAGTCATATTAGTTTAATATGTTACCATAAATGTTACTCAGCTTTTTTTCCAAGTCTTAAAAAGTTCTTAAAGTCTTAAATTGAGCTTAAAGATCCTGCAGATACCCTGTCATATTTCAAATCTTATAAATTCCATATGATAGCACTGTGTGAGGAAAAAGATAACATGTGACTCTGGACACAAAGCCAGTCTTAAGTAGCACGGGTATATTTGTAGAAATGGCCAAAAATTTTATATATATATATATATATAATATATATATATATATATATATATATATATATATATATATATATTTACCGTCAATGTATCAAAACTATAAAGTAACTTTATTTGGACAACTTTTGTTTTATAGAGGCTCAATTTTTTGTGTGTATGTGTATTTTTTTTATATATAGTCGCTGGGGTATATTTGTAGCAATAGCCAAAAATATATTGTATGGGTCAAAATAATTGATTTTTCTTTTATGCAAAAAATCATTAGAATATTAAGTAAAGATCATGTTCCATGAACATATTTTTTACATTTCCTACTGTAAATGTATCAACTTAATTTTTTATAAGTAATATGCATTGCTAGAACTTAACAAATTTAAATGTGATTTTCTCAATATTTTTATTTTTTTGCACCCTCAGATTCCAGATTTCCAAATAGTTGTATCTCAGCCAAATATTGCCCTAACAAACCATACTTCAGTGGAAAGCTTATTTAGATTTCAGATGATATATAAATCTCAATTTCAAAAAATTGACCCTTATGACTGGTTTTGTGGTCCAGGGTCACACATAAGGAAAATAAAAGGAATTTCTTTAACTGTTTCCCTTTTTTGTGCATTTCCTCAGGTGTTTGTGGCCAATCCAAATAAAACGCAGCCCATCGTAGACATTCTATTGAAGAACCAAACGAAACTCATCGACTTCCTTAGCAACTTTCAGAAGGATCGCACAGACGACGAGCAGTTTAACGACGAAAAGACGTACCTCGTCAAACAAATACGAGACCTAAAGAAGCCAGCCTCCTAAACTTTAGCTATTGCAGTATTAGGGAAAAAAAAAACGTAAAAAAACCACAAAAAATATATTAACAATAATAATTCTATTTAAAATCTCGAAAAATTTGTCTTTTCTTAGTTCTGAGGCTTACAAAAGAAGGTTCCTGATCATTGATGTTCTCTGTTCTTATTTGCTTTTCTTCTTTATTTTTCTTCTTCTTTCATGTTTTATTTTATTGCAAACTCTCGTGCCATGGTAGGAGTTTTAAGAGTAGGAATCGGTCAGTTTGAGTTGCGGGAAGAACCGTCTAAGAACATCAAGACACCTTGCGGATGAGGAAGTACAGGTAAACTTTCATTTTCCGCTTCTGGATGTTTTTCACGAACCTGGGCGCTCTACGTTCTCCATGGCATCAACAGCGCCACACCGCAGCAGTTTGGCTATGCTAGAAGAGATTGTGTTATTTGGATATTGCTGGAAAAGAGCTGAAATTCCCAAATGATTAATTTTGAGCTGTTGATTTTCTCTTGATGACTTGTAACTGCACTAATCTTGCATTCCTCCTTTTCTCTGTTTCATTAGCGCGTGCTTTATTCAGAACACTACAAACCTGATGACTTCCTCCCTGTTCTCTTTATTCTGTTTGTGTTTTATAAGAATTATTTAGAAGGATGAATTCATTTATCAGTATTTTAATTATTGTTTATCTGAGCTGAAATGGAAAGAGCATCTGTGGGTCTTCATGTACATTCTGAGTTGCTGCCAGGCGGTTTTCTGATCAGAAAGCATCACTTTTTTGTTTTACATATTTTTATTTGATGTTTACCTATGTTTAAGAAAAAAAAAGACAGACAAAAGCTGATTTTACTCTTAAGGTGGTTGCCATTTTAGAAGAATCTTGAAAAATCAACTTTGGCACTAAGCAAACTGGTGTATATTCCAACTTGTAGATTTCATGTAGATCGGTGAGGTGCAGCTTAGGTGTTACTATTGTATGCTCTGTATTATAGTAACCCTAGTGCTGTAGTGTTTAACTTTAGTACATCATACTAAAGTACTTCTTATACTGTAGTGCAGCTGTAGTATAATATTCATTTCTATACTATAGTATACCTTTTACTGTAGTATGTATTTTGTGCTATAACCCATGATTCATCTGTCTATGATGATTTTGACAGAAGTAGATTGTTGCATAGCTGAAAAACAAGATGAAATGAGGACACAAATGTACAAAAAGGTGCCTTTTGTTCTTGAGTTGTTAATTTACTCTTTTGCTCGTGTTTTTTTTTTTATTATTATTTGAGAAGAAATTTTGGAAGGGGGAGCTTAATTTCTTTTTATTGTTTTTAATATGTTCTTATTGAGCATATTTAGCTTGATTAAGCAATGAACCTCTTTAACTCACTATATTTGAGTTATGCTGTTGAAGAAAATTCATAATTTTTTTTTTTTCCTCTACAGTTGATTGTTTTATTACGATCGTCTTTAGGTTTACGGGATGAAATATGCTTTGGTTTAGACACATCACTCACAGTATGAAAAAGAAAATTTGTTTGCACTCTGAGGGAACTATTTTGGTGAAGCCAAATTTATTAAATCTATTTGTCAGCAGTTACATTGAAGATGTCAAACCATGTTCAAAATTGAATTAAAATTTTTCCTACCACACACACACGGGTGCAGTTTCCATCTCAAATGCTAATAGTACCGTATCAATAAAGACCAACTGAAGCATTAGCAACATCGTTGACTCCCTTTTTTCCCCCCCAAATAAAATCACATTGGGTACTGTATATCTTGCACACTATAAATTAACAAATCTAAACCGTAATATATTTTGTGTGAACATGATGGACAGTTCTGCTTAATCCCTTCAATTTAATACATTTAAAAACTTTCAAAACTAAATCTGTTTAACAAGCTGTCCTGATAATTTAAAACATTTTCCCTCTTTTATGCTGTGGTGTAATGGTAAGAATGCTAATTGAATCATGCTGCATGGATATGGCAGGTCAAATAATGTGTATTCATTACATTTGAACATCATCAGTTTAGAGCAGCTTTCAAAATATCTTCTATGATCGCAGTCTCTTATTGCACTGAAAACGAGTTTCCTCCTCTTTTCGTTTCATGTAACCATCTGCAAAAAAAGGCACACATTCGTATATAATATTTGACTATTCATAATATTTGAATTTACCTTTACAAATTTGTAATACTACAGAACCATTTAAAGGGCTAGCTCACCCAAAAATGAAAATTCTCTCACCCCCATCTTATTCCAATCTTTGGAAAACAAATTAAGATTAGATAAGATTTTGATGAAAACCAAAAGCTTTCTGACTCTCTATAGACAGCAACATAACTGACACATCCAAGACCCAGAAAGGTAGTAAGGACATTGTTAAAATAAAACCAGTCATGTGTCAATTTTTCAAAATTTGAATAAATAAGCTTTCCATTGATGTATGGTTTGCTATGATAGGGCAATATTTGGCCAAGATACAACTATTTGAAAATCTGGAATATGAGGGTGCAAAAAATCTAAATACTGAGAAAATCACCTTTAAAGTTGTCCAAATGAAGTTCTTAGCAATGCATATTACTAATCAAAAATTAAGTTTTGATACATTTACAGTAGGAAATTTACTAAATATCTTCATGGAACATCATCTTTACTTAATATCCTAATCTAATGATTTTTGGCATTAAAAAAAAAATCAATAATTTTGACCCATACAATGTGTTTTTGGCTATTGCCACAAATATACCCTATTGACTTATGACTGGTTTTGTGGTCCTTTGTGCATATTAACCTTAATATGCACAAAGAAAACAAAAATACCTTCATTCAACAATTTCGTCTCTTCCGTGTCTGTCTTCGTCGCTTGGTCAGAAAGCTCTCGGTTACATCAAAAATATCTTAATTTTAAAGACACAGGAATTTTTAAGTTTTGGGTGAATTATTCCTTTAAATCCAGTTTTTACATTTAATGAGCTTCTGAAGGAAAAATGGAAAAACCATGATGACCGGTAACAACACTGGTAAAAAACAAACATTTTTTGAGCCAACTTAAAATAATTTGTTACCCTGCTGCCTTAATTTTAAGTTCAGTCAACTTAAGTTGTACTAAGTAACAACATACCAAACGGAAAAATAGTTTGTTAAACTTAACAGCTGTGTTTGTTATTCGGCTGCCTTCATTTTAAGTTGAATCAGCTCGATATTTGAAGTTTTCACTTAGTAAAACACATTTCAAGTTGACTAAACTTTTTTCGAGGCAGCTGGGTAACAAATTATTTTAAGTTGACTTAACAAATGAGATCAGTGAAGATTTTACATGTGACGTTTTCACTTATACATTTTAACCTGAAATGTTTATTTTGATTTACCAAGAGTAGGATAAATAGCCACAATTCTGAACCACAACACACAATTAAAGACGTAATGAAAAAAAGAGGTTTTTGGTACTATTAAATTATGGGTTTGAAAAAAGTAGCTGCTATTTTCCTATCAATTACTACGAAACTTTGATAATGGTGGAGATGCTTACTTGCTGTGTGTGGAGTAGTTTGTTCTGACGTATGTCTAGCAGAAGATCTCTGCTGCCACTGAGAAAAAATGTAATGCCAATTTTTATTAATACATTTTCAAGCATAATAATAATACATGTTAAAAAAGAAAGAGAATGTATTATAATGATTTCTGCTGCACTTACAATGTACTTCTGGACACCGTTGATTTTGTCAAACCTGAGGTAGGAGATGTCGTGTTTGACTTTGTTGCTGTCTAGGTCTGTGGTGTAGATCTGCTTTATTCCAGCGCAGCTGATCAGAGGAACACACTCATCACAAGGGCATTTGTTCACAAACAGCATTGTGTTCTCCTCTTCTTTTATCTCTGTGCTCCTGCAGATCGGAGGGAAACAAAATGAGAGCACCGGGGTCAGAATGAATTAATTCATTTGAACATTCAAATGGTATAATATTCAGAGTTCTTTACAAACACAGTCAGTACATATGAAACGGTCCACATATCCAATGTGAGCTGTTGTTACCAACTGTTCTTCTGACAGCTCTTCCCATGAGTTTCACCTGAATGTGAGCGCGTTCTGCTCCGCATGGAGGATGTATCTGTACTTCCTGTTCTGTCTCTCCTCTTGTTTGTGATCCATCTGAGGATACTCTGCATACTGTGAGCCCACTGGATAGGCGTTGTAACCACAGCCCACTAGGTAAAGCCGACCCGTTCCATCACATTGTGCCTAGAGGTTGTTTGAAGAGAAAATAAGAGAGGTGTTCTTTATCTAAAATACATGTAAAAATGACAAAAGTCACGTTTTTGCCTCACCTGTTTTCCCTCAGCCCAAATAACAGCACCAACTCCAACTTTGGGATCCTCTACATAAAGAGACAGCACACAAAAAAATGAAAACATTTAAACTGCATCCTGACTTCATCCTCCAGGAAATGATATCATTTTGGCATGAAAAAAAAAAACAGCATTAGCAATAGACTAGCTGGGCTCTCTCACTTTATAACATTCAATACTGCAAGTATAATGTTATCAAGATTTCAAAATATGGTCAAATAAGTCTTCCCCCGCCCATTAACAGAATTTTCTGTAATTTATGAGACAACGCTTCCATAGTCCATCTGTCATCAGTGGTTCAACCATCACTTTACGCTACAAGAATACTTTTTGTATGCAAAAAAAACCAAAAATAATTTTATTCATCAATTTGTCTCCTCTGCATCACTGTAGCGCCATTTTAGAGAGTATCCCCTGGAGGCAAACAGCGTATTGTTTACGTCTTAATTACATCTTATATCTTATATACATCTTATAGCTTAATTTGTATTTCAAAGACGAACAAAGGTTGTAAGAGTTTGGAACAACATGAGGGTGAGTTGTGTGAATGATGGAATTTTTCATTTTTGAGTGAACTATTCCTTTAAATTCAGTTTTTACATTTAATGAGCTACTGAAGGAAAATGTGAAAAAACATGATGACTGGTAACGACACCGTAAAAAAAAAAATATATATAATTTTATTCAACAATTCGTCTCCTCTGCCTTGCTGTAGCGCCATTTTAGAGAGTATATATATTAGAGAGTACGCTGTTTTCTGTCAGTCGCAGACCACAGATGTGTTTTCTACGTTTATTAATGCTTTGGTTCGAACAGAAACAAGTGTATCCAAGTGACACAGCTGACAGAGAACAACGTACGCTGTTTGTGTCCAGGGGATATGCTCCAAAATGATGTCTCGAATTGTTGAATAAAGTTGTTATTTTTGTTTACTTTGCGTACAAAAAGTATTCTCATACTGATGGCAGATGGACTATTTTGACGACGTCTGTCATACTTTCCTAGGCCTTGACAGGGTTATTTACTTGGCAGTCAATGGGACAGCTACAAAGCTCCCGGTTTTCATCCAGAATATCTTAAATTGTGTTTTACGAAGACGAACAAAGCTTTTATGGGTTTGGAATGAAGAAGAAAGTCATATAAACCTAGGATGGCCTGAGGGTGAATAAATCATGGGGCTATTTTCATTTTTGGGTGAACTATTCCTTTAAAAATATTCATATCAACTGTCACCTGGTATCACTTTTGGATTCTTGATATCAAATAGTTAATCAATAATAAATAAATGTAATTTTAAAGAAATCACCTGTTCTGCATGCCAATAATCCGGCCTGTATGATACAGTGTCGCACCACATCCTGAGGTAAAGCAGGAGAAGCCGTCCCTAAAGACTCTCTCATGAAGAAACCATAATCTTCTAGAATGGGAACACTTGCTGTGACGGATGCCAGAATCCTAATGAGATTCCTCATGTGCTGCCTTAAGTTACTAAAATTTGGTTCCGCACAAAAGTTTTCCAGCCCCATCCTGTTCAGCACATACTTATGCTGCTCCTCGTCATTTATAAAGAACTTCTCAGAGAAATCATCCAAGTTGTTCCACCATTCCCTTCTAAAGACCTCCTTAACATCAATTGCTGGATTGTCCGCAGCAATCTTCCCAAAGAAGTCGCTGTTTTGAGACGTTTCGTCCACAAACTGCTGCATGGTGCAGTCTAGAGGCTGCAGGAGCACACAGATGTGGGGTCTGCTGTTGGACTTCAGTCTTTCTGCAGCTGTGGCATCTAAAATGGCTTCCTGGTGACTGGAGGTCGTATGATCATGTCTACCTGACAGCAAACTGATCTCAGCATCACCAGGCCAGTATGATATCCTGCTCACACCAGCTGATCAAACGAGATGAATAGGAAGACACAGAATGTTACAAAAAGGGGGACAGATAGGCAGTCAAATATAAAATGTTAAAAATATGATCTTACCATTGATGAGCATCTTGAGACAGGTCGAACAGGGTTTTCTGGAGAAGTAGAGATCACACCCCTTCAGCCTGGGTCCATGTTTGACCACAGCCACCTGTCCTGCATGTAACTGCGCACTGGAGCAATGCAGACCCAGAACCCTGCGCTCATGCACCACCACAAGACCACTGTCTCCAGCCTGGATGCAAATGTAATACCTCTCGTTATTTATACATCCATACAGCTATCGAGTCATGTAGCAGCCATTACCGTTCACACATACTACACATTCATTAGCATCTCCTAGCACATGAGTCATTATACACACAACAGGGACTGTGTCACGTGGGAAACAGGTTTCCAATAATAATGTTGTTGTAGATGTTTTTCCCCCAGAAATAAATACTAATCAGGCATTTCACACTGGCCATTTGTAACACATTTTTTCTTAATCATTTCTTTGCATCTGCATTTTAATGGCTTTAAATGTAAGCTCAATGTCTTTGAAACACACAGAGGAACTATTCCTACACTATCATTTTCACGTTGCTGTGGTTCTTTCTTTGGGAAAAGTTCCATCCATAGACTCAACAGCGTGAAGAGGTTGGCTTTGGACAGTCGAGGTCCATGACCTGAAACAAAAAATAGTTATAAAAAGTTTTTGAACAGTAAGATTTTTAATGTTTTTAAAGAAGTCTCTTCCGCTCACCCAGCCTGCATTTACAGCAAAAACAGTACAATTTTGTATAGTGTATAATGTAACAAAAGCTTTTTATTTCAGATAAATCCTGATCTTCTGATCTTTCTATTTATCAAAGAATCCTGAAAAAATGTACTTAACTGTACAAAAATGTTTATTGAGCAGCAAATCAGCATATTAGAATGGTATCTGAAAGATCATGTGACACTGAAGACTCGAGTAATGATGCTGAAAATTTTTATTTGATCACACAAATAAATTACATTTTAAAACATTCAAACAGAAAACAGTTATTTTCAATAGTAAAAATATTTCTTTTTTTGCTGTACTTTGGATCAAATAAATGCAGGCTTGGTGAGCAGAAGAGACTTCTTTAAAAAAATAAATAAATCAATTTTAAAAAATGATACTAAAAGCACATTTTTAATGTTATGAGATCACAGATTAGACCATGAAATTTACATACAAAATAAAGTTGTTTTTAATTCTTAATTCTTGTTTTATTTCCACAATTTGTTTTACATAATGAAACATTCCTGATTAATTTATTGCTGCATTCTAATGATTATTGTTTTAAGAATATTTTTTTTGCAGCTAGTAGCTACAGCTAGTAGCCATTATATTTATGTTGAATATGATTTTTGAATATATTACTATTGTTATTCAAATATTCTTGTTTCATTCATTTTTATTGTAAAAAAGCAGAAAATAATTGGTTCTGCATATTGAGATTCAGTTATTGCAACACTTAAACATAAAATAGCATTTATTTATTGTAAATATAGATAGATAGATAGTATTGCAACATTAAAATATAAAATAGTATGTATTTATTTATCTTAACGATAGATAGATCTCTATAGGCAAATTGTTAGTATAAAATCCAATCAGAATTCTAACTAGAACAGATTTTCCGCAATCAGATATCTCTTAAAATGAAGTTACTGACAGAAATGAGAATATTTGCATCATCAGAATTGCATCACCCGGATCTGGCCCATATCAAGAGCTAACGTGTGGTCCAGACTAATATTTGTTCCCCAGCCCAAAACTGGTCAACATCTTTTTAGCCAGGACTGAACCAAAACAGTGCCATAATCCAACCGAAAATGAGCCAAATCATGAAACAGATGTGGCTGATATATGGACCTTATATGGTATATGGCTGAATTTTGTAAGGGCTTGATGGTCCTTACATGGCCCACATGTGGCTGATAGACCAAAACGCTCGGAATGCGTGCAATGGTTTTCGTATGCCTGCTATTTGTTTCCCGATTTACTTTCACTTTTGAACACGTTCAACAAGGAGGGGAGATGATCGAAAGGGGGCACGGTCGTATGAAATACTTAAATACAGTGAGTGAGTCTGGTAAATCGAGAATTAGCTAAATTATCTATTAATGGTTTAAATAAATAAGTTTGTTAAGAAAACTGAGGGGTCACAATTTTTTCTGATTCTATTTTTACATTTTCGATAATCCACCAATAGAAATAGGGGAAGAATGAATGAACATGTGGACTACCACAAACCAGTCACACCTGATTATAGCAGGTTATGTGCTGTGATCTGGGCCATACACCTCAATACAAACAGTCAACCAAAAGAAAATTCCCTCCAATTCTAAAGCCATGGCAAAACATATTTAAGGTAAAAGTTTGGCCCATATGTATTCAGCCCTCCATGCCATACCTGGGCCAAACTTGACAGCTATCAGACACATTTGGCCCAAAGGTTCTTGCTATCTGGGAACCGGTTAGTAAATGATTTAACGACAAAATTCAAGAACGTCTTTGAAGGAGAAACGGCTTTGGCAACACACTGTAAAGTTGAGCTAACCACCGGGGTCTGGTTACCATAAGGAGACACTGACAGGATAATCTAACCTTGTACTTTGGCATCCGTCTGTACTCCGCTGTCCCTCACATTGCGCACGTCCTCGCCGTTTGGAATTGATCTGTTCCCCTCGAAATCCCGGTGAGACTGCCGACTGTCCGATGCTGCCATTCAACCGCGATCAACATTGACCTGTCATTGACTAAACAGACCCAGACAACAACAGCCCGTCCGCCTTCATGTTGTCCTCTTCCTATTCGCGCTGACGTCACCAGTAGGCGGGTATTTGTTCTTAAAGACTCGCCTGTTTAGATTCCCTGGAAATCTGCTGGTTTATAGCATAACATATAGACCAAAAGTATGCAGAGACGAGAGACCCAAACTCCACACCCAGAACTGTTTGATAATAGACATAGAATTTCGCAATAGACAGTTGGACTTCTCAAGCAGCTTGCAGTCTTCTTCAAGATAGGCCTGCAGGAACATGGATGCAGGGATTTGCTGTCATTCAGTCACAGGAGCATCAGTGATGCTGGGAGATTATGGGGTTTGACTCACAACAGTGTTCAGTGGGGTTCAGATCTGGGCTGGCCAGTCAAATTCTTTCACAACAGGCTCACTAATCTATGTGACCGATGACATAGCAGTGGCACGAGTCACTTTACACTCCATTCTATTAAAAACTATTTGTCTTTGAAGACTGCATCAACGTTTGTTTTTAGACACCGGCTAAACCTGTAAATTAAGTGGGCAAGCCTACATCATTTTTGGACATTTACTCATGACTTAACAATGACTTAGATGATAATTCAGTATAATTTATTTACTGTAATATTTTGGTAGCAACCACATCACATTACAGACTTTTACCATTCATATTAAAACACACACAAAAAAAATGCAAAACTGTACTAAACTGTCTTCTATACCTAAAAAAAAAAAGAGTGATTTTTTTCCCACAATTTTTATATATGCAAATTGTATAATAACCAAGTTACACATTTCTATTAATTGTGCAGTTAATTCATATATTGTATTTTCAGAAATTTGTCCTCTCCCCAAATTTGTCACTACCGAAACACAGTAATTCATAATTTAATAAGAAGGGTTATATTGACCTGTTATATTGAGATTGCTTATATTCCTTGTGTGTGTGTGTGTGTGTGTGTGTGTGTGTGTGTGTATATATATATATATATATATATTATTATTATTATTATTAAAAGATTTATTTATTAAAGAGGTCAATTTAAATAACAAAACCATTTTAACAATATATAGTGTGATTTATGAGATTTGTTGTATTTTAAATCCAATTGTTCTTGTAAAAGGCATAAAGTTGATCATACTAATTTGAATATACATTGAACCAAACATTGTCATCTTAGATTCAGTATAATTTATTTACTGTAATATTTTGGTAGCAACCACATCACATTACAGACTTTTACCATTCATATTAAAACACACACAAAAAAAATGCAAAACTGTACTAAAATTTTGTTTATTTCTTCCAAATAAAGGATTATGTGTTGCCTTTTGCGAACAATGATGACATGTTTTGTTCGTGACAATGCAGTGACAATTTTATGGGACAACACCCAGTATCAAAATGCCACCAAATGTTTTGGTCGTGACTGTTTCAGTAGTGACAATTTTAGATCATTTTAAACCTTGCTCAAAGATGCTAATCAGCACATGATCAGCTAGCACAGTTCTGAACAGTTATATATATATATATATATATATATATATATATATAAAAACTAAATGTTATAGAATAACTCCCAAAAAAGTGTCCTTAAATATAGAAAATGTTTTTTCATACTTTGAAACACCGTAACTTCAAAATGACAAAACAAAACAAGAATGTAATAAAATGCAAAAATGATTTAGGGGTTGAATTTTTGTTTGAAATTCAGGGGTTAGGGTTCGGGAGAGCCACCTCCCAGTTAAAAGTACCCAGTAAATGATGATTTTATATATATTATACTTACTGATATTTGAAACATTATTGTGGGTTTCAATAGATAATAGAATGATCTTAGTAAACATCTAAGATTTCAATACTTAACTGCTTTTTTTAATTGTGGTTTTGGTTGTGGGACAGCAGTTTGCACCAATTCTATAATAATTAATGCAAATGCTCAAAAGAATATTTAATAAAATGATCAAATAATAAAATTAATTAAATAATTGTATTCAGTTCATAATTCTAATACTAAATAATGTTAATTATATAATGAAAGGTGTAAAAATAATTTAAAACATAGATACATGTACAAAAAACAAACAAACAAACAAAAACTAATGCGCCGGCATACATTTTTTCAACATGTAATGAAAACACCCAATGCAACATAAGAAAAACTTTATTTATTTTTATAGTATCAGGTTTTATAACTTACAAGAGAATCTGTGGCACACATAATGTGCACAGATTAATTTACAAAACTAATGCAAAAACTGTACAGTATGTACATGTGAAAAACAAATAGTTGATATGTAACAAAAAAAAACTTACCATAGGCATTAGTATTATACTATTAAGTGTTTCACACCTATAAAAGGTGCAGCTGTAAAGATTCATATACACCCTCTAGTCATTTTATATGAGCAGCTCCTGTACAGAAAACTACTAGTGCAACTATGAATAATACTCTTTATATTTAAGCAAACTTAAACATCAGGACTGATTAAGTGCAACGATCATTGTACATGCTGCTTTAGTAATTCACAGCAGCAGCAGACACTAAACTAAGCGATAACAGACAGTGGTCTTCCTAATCTGAAGGGAGAAAAAGCCTACATTTGAAGACTCAAGCAAAAACAAAAACATAACGGAAATTAATTTGGTCAACAAAAGGGGCCACATCAATATACAGATCCCAGCTAATACAATATAATAAAAAAGAGCTAATTGTAATGCACTGCATCACAGCAAGAAAAATATCTAATTAGTGACCTCTATTCACTACTACCTGTGCAAAAAAAAATATGTAAGGGACAAACAAAAAGAATTTCTTAGCAACTCTTTGTCTGTTTTTCAGTGGTGCTTGTTAGTAATACAGTTAAATTATGGTTCATCTGGCCCAAACTCACTCCATAAAGTTGTGTAAAACTTAAATGAGAAAGTCCTGTCTGGCTGACTATCTTCGGTAACAGATGAGTATGAAATGGTTGAAGCGGACACTCTCCTGCTCAACAGAGGGCGCTGTGTGTTAATGACTGTCTGGTGTCACATCGCCCACTAGCTGTGAGGAGGACTGACTGTCGTAACAGATGGGTTCCTTGACTAATCCATTGAGTGAGTGAGTGAGTGAGTGAGTGAGTGAGTGAGTGAGTGAGTGAGTGAGTGAGTGAGTGAGTGAGTGTGTGTGTGTGTGTGTGTGTGTGTGTGTGTGTGTGTGTGTATATATGTATATATATCTGGTGGCCGTCAGAGTCAGTTTTTGAAGGCTCCACAGTGGCTGGCTCTGCAGATGAACTCCTTCAGCATGTTGCCGTCGATCTGCCAGAACGCAGCTGTCTGCGTGACCTCAGTCAAGTGGTTCACACAGAATTTAAAACAGAACTCCTCTAGATCCTTCACATGAAAGAAAGCATGAATGAGCAACTGAACTAGCAAGTAAGAGCAATCAGTATATTACCATTCATAGCATTATCATTGATTGATTGTAAAGAGCAAACTAAATGAGAAAGGAGCTAACATATAAAACAGGTGTGGTTTAAGTGTTACCTCAGCATCATATCTGATGGCAGCAGACAGGAGAGAGAAAGCATTCTCCACTGTGATTCCTCTCTTTATGATGTGCTGGCACAACTTCTTCAGCCTGTTTTCACAGTAAGAGGTTGCCAGATCCAGTAACCCTAGTGAGAGATATCCAGATTCACTCATTTTTGATGGGCATAACAATTATTCTGACCACCTTGAATTTGAAAACATGCATTGTAAATACAATGCTAAAAATGTAAACAATAACAAATCCTTACTGGTGTTATTTACAATAATAATAATAATAATAATAATAATAATATATAACAACAACAACTATATATAATAATTTATTGTTGTAAATCATATTATTAATAAAATCATTAAAAGAATCATTAATATTTTACTTGGTGTAAAAGACAATAGTGTGAATGAAAAGTGAACTACAACCTACAAGCAGGCAAAAATTGACTAAAATTATATGTTGACTTAAGGCCAGGTAAGAGTAAATGTAAGCAGTGGCAGTCTACTTGGTGTAGTTTTAGTGATTTGAAAAGGCTGAAAAGAGTAACTCATAAGTTTGATGGAATATTTTTCTGTAAACCTAGTTAAAAAAAAGTAATCAGAGCTCACCGATAGCATCCTCAGGAGGAAGATCTACACTGTCAGTGTAGAGGAACTCCAGGAAAGATCGGTACACGGGGTACGAGAACTGGTCGATCTCAATCACTTCCTTCATATCCTCATTCCAGTGTGACTGAAACATTGATCTGAAGTGCTCACACCTGAAGACACAGACATTGTATAAAAGAGAAGAATGGTGTAATTACCAGTAACTAAATGAGTGCTAAGCTCTTTAATGCACCAATTATTCATCATGAAAGTGGAGTGATGCCCAACCTGATTTTGAGAACAGCTTTATGGACATGAATGTATTTCCCATCTATGCTGAATTTGAGGTCAGAGGTCTCAGGATTGTCAAACTCTTTTTTAAGGGACTGGGCCACAGTCAGGAAGTCATCTTGCTCTAATAACAAACACAGCACAGTTACGTAACAGCAGCGACTGCATCAATTACTGCAGAATTTGTTTTTGTTTTATTGCACAATAAATAAAAGCAGTATGAAATACAACTGTATTAAGATTCAAATAAAAAAAAGCAGCCAAAGCAATGATGAATGACAACACAAACTCACCCATGGAAAGCAGCCGCCACATCACAGATGGTGTGGCGAAGCAGGCGAAGACATCGTCCGTGCTGGTGAAGTGTGTGAGGTGTGGCAGCACGATGGGCTGTCCGCGGCACTGCCCCCACATGTACACCTGACCGCTCTGGGTCTTTGCCGCAGAGGTGTGTGTGGAGTGACAGGCGGCAATCTCCACAATCCTGGTGGAGGGAAGGGGTGGAGTTAAAATAGCGGGAAGACATGGAGGAGGCCAAGGTGGAGGTGAATACATGCAGAAGGAGAGGGCACAAACGGGAAAGGGAGGGAACATATCACTCAGATCCTTATATAAGTTCTATTCTCCTCCCTGCATTAGAAAATACTATTATTATGCATTTCCTCAAATTTAAACCAACCGAATATTAGTAGTAGTGACCTATAGGGTTAGCACAAGAGAGCTACTCTTCAAACTACACCCAAAACAGGATGACTTACAGGAAGCTCCCACTAGACCAACAGGAAATCTCCCTGGGTTGCAAGAATTTACACTAACAATGGCAGTGACAAAATGCAAACATCAACATTATGCATTCCTTATTTTGAGCTGCCTACCTAGACAGCATCCTTTTAGGTTTCCATTTCAAATTTCATATTTTGGTCATATTCTAGGGCAGCATGTCATCAATTGTTTGTGAGGAGTCAGTGGGGAAAAACTAATTTACCCAAAATGACAAATTCAAGAGAAATGCCCATTACAAACATATTTCAGACAATGCTGAAGTACAAAACTGATAAGTAAAAAAATACTGATTAAATAAAAGTGTCTATTTTACTCAGTATTTTGAGTGATATACTTTTTATGCTTAAAGGATAAAATTTCCTAATTATTTACTCGCTCCCATGTCATCCAAGATGTTCAAGTCTTTCTTTCTTTGGTCGTAAAGAAATTAAAAGAAATTAAGGTTTTTGAGAAAAATATTTTCTCATGGTGTTGAAGGTCCAAATTGCAATTTCAATGTAGCTTCAAAGGGCTCTACAAGGTCCCAACCGAGAAATAAGGGGGTTATCTAGCAAAAAATAAATAAATAAAAAGAAATTACATACTTTTTAACCACAAATGTTCGTTCTATCGTAGTCATGTTGGAAAGGTCATAGTGATGTAGGTGGAAGTAATGACCCAGTGTTTACAAAGCAAGCATGCAAAGAAAATCAAACAACCTTCACAAAAAAGGTAAAACAACAATGTCGGGCGATTTTGATTGTTCATCGTACATCAATCATCGTGAGCTAATGCAAGACAAGCATTTGTGGTTAAAGAGTTTACAATTGATTATTATTATTTATATATATATTTTTTTTTTAGAAAAAAAATCATTTCAGTAGACATTCCTTGGCTGGGATCGTGTAGAGCCATTTGAAGCTGCATTTAAACTGCAATTTAGATCTTTAACCTGTTGGCCACCATTGAAGTCCACGATATGGAGAAAAATCCTGGAATGTTTCCCTCAAAAAAAAAAAAAAAAAACAATTTCTTTTCGACTAAAAAGAAAAACATGAACATCTTGGATGACATGGAAGCGAGTAAATTATTAGGAAATTTAAATTCAGGAGTGAACTAATCCTTTAATGAAAACTTTTTTTAAATACCTGTTTTATAGCGCAGTCAGGGAATAGATGAACGAGTAGGCAAGTAATGAAAAAGGAAAAGACTTATTCCCAAACCACCTTACCTTTCTTTCTCAGTCATGACCTGTACAGGACTGAGCTGGTTGCTCTTGTTGCCAGTGCCCAGCTGGCCGTAAGTATTGGCCCCCCATGCGTACAATAGGCCCTCATCGGTCAATGCAAGAGAATGAGCGTAACCTGACGCAATCTGTGACACAGTGACATGTTTGACTTTTTTTTTTTACAATTTTTACACCCACTTGAATTTTTTACAATCTGTATGGTCACATGGGTTGTGAGTTGTTACTTTGTTGTCAATTCTTGTTGCTTTTATGTATACCTCTGTTCGAAAGTTTGGGGTCAGTAATTTTTTTTTTGTTTTTGAAGTCTTTTATGCTCACCAAGACTGCATTTATTTGATTTGATCATACACTAAAAACAGTTGTAAATAATACTACAAATGAAAATAACTGTCTCATTTTAATGTTTAAAATTTTATTTATTTTTGTCACATGATCCTTCAGAAATCATTCTGATATGCTGACTGTTGCTCAAGAAACATTTCTTATTATTATCAGTGTTAAAAACATTGTACTGTTTAATATCTTTGTATAAACAGCATTTTCAGGATTGTTTATTAAACAGTTGTTTTGAAGAACAGCATTAATCTGAGACAGAAATCTTTTGTAAAATTATAAATATCTTTACTGACACTTTTGATAAGTTTATTCTGGCTGAATAAAAGTAATACTTTTCTTCAAACAATAATCTTACTGACCTCAAGCTCCTGAACGGTAGTGTATAGTTATATTTTACATGTACAGCTAACAATACCATCTAAGAACATGGGCAGATCTTCTGTTTCGTACCTGCAGCACACAGAGGCCTTGTAGTGCAAACAGACGACATGGTGTTAGCTGGTTCCCATTGTTGCCTAACCCTAGCTGGCCATTACCATTGTAACCCCAGCCATAAACCTGAAACACACACACATTTAAACTTGCAAGATGACACATACACAATAAATACTCAATAGTCATAACATGATATTTTACATAGCAGGTTGGGTATTTCCATAAACAGGAAGGTCATAAACGGTTAATTCCATCCCTTACCTCGCCATTATCCGCCACAGCCATGGATGAAGTCTGTCCACAGGCTATACTGACCACCACTTTGTTCTGCAGAGAGTTGGACACCTTGCGGGGTGTTGGCTGGTTGGCAGTGGACCCTGAACCAACCTGACCACAGTTGTTGTACCCCCATGCAAACACCTAGAACAACATACAATTAGCAGACAAGATTATTAACAGGGACGTTAAGCTAAAAACATTCATTTATAGAAACACCTGATTGGCTGCCTTTGAACATGGCAAGATTTAATGAAGGTGAATATGAACTATTACCACTGACAAACATAGTGTTACACCCAAGCTGGTCTTGTAGTCACAGTGAGAACAAAAGCCCTCACAGCTTAGCAAAAAAGATCACATGCTCCTTATTACAGCGAGCATGATGAGGCTAAGCGGCTAACTAA
Source organism: Cirrhinus molitorella (assembly GCA_033026305.1). Lineage (NCBI taxonomy): Eukaryota > Metazoa > Chordata > Actinopteri > Cypriniformes > Cyprinidae > Cirrhinus > Cirrhinus molitorella. The sequence continues at coordinate 33,627,080 of CM065120.1, forward strand.
ACTTGCTAAACAGATGAGGATAGAGAGGAGGGTTTCGACAAACATTAATCCACATAATACCCTTTAAAATGTAACACATATACACATATACATATATACACACACACACATATATATATATATATATACACACACACACACACACACACACACACATATACGCACACACATATACGCACACGTGTGTGTGTGTGTGTGTGTGTGTGTGTGTGTTTATATGTACATAAGAAATATACAGAGTAAACAAAAATGTAGTATGTAAACAAACTTTTATTTTGCATGTGATTAATCGCAATTAATCATTTGACAGCCCTAGTTTCTAAAGAAACTGATAAAAAGGGAAACAACGGAATTTGCTTGGATTATGGGATTAGCATTTGAAACTGTTCAATTTTAACACTGAAACTTCTATATTGTTCAACTGTTTGATTAGTTCATGCCATCAGATTTGCAGCATCTCATTAGTTTCACCTTATCAGTGGACATATCTGTGCATCAATAGGTTGCATTTCAACCAATAGGCAGTGTCTTATGTCAACCAGAATAAGAAAAGTTAGCCTTAAAAATATAATCTGTGGTTCACTGAACTATAATACCCTGAATAAAAGCATACATTTCTAAGAAATACTTCTTTAAAAGAGAAATTGCAGAATAAACACAGCTTAATAGCATTTCTATGCTTCCCCTTTTTGTCTGTCTTATCAGAAAACAAATTCACCAACAGTGATGTTGCAAGACTAGCAGCTGAAGGACTGGACAATTCAGTAGTTTGATTCTATGCCATCTTAAAAATGCCACACTCATGGTCTAACAGCCAAAAATAGTGTAAAACAAGACCACTGCCTTGACACCTGTGAAAATGTTCTTATTTTTTGTGTATAAAACTGTTGATTTTAGATCACAGATTGTTCCTTTTACTTATTATCTTTCAGCCACTTCCCCATTTCAAAAACTGACAATTTTTGTTTTCTTTGTGCATAAAAAGTATTCTCACAGCTTCATAAAATTGAAGTTGAACCACTAAAGTCACATGGACTACTTTAACGATGTCCTTACTACCTTTCTAGTACTTGCATGTGTCAGTTGTGTTGCTGTCTATACAGAGTCAGAAAGCTCTTAGATTTCATCAAAAATAGTTTAATTTGTCTTCTGAAAATGAATGAAAATCTTGCAGGTTTGGAACGACATTAAAGGTGAGTAATTAATGACGGAATTTTCATTTTTGGGTGCACGATCCCTTTAAGATTAGTGCCACGGTACCTTAAACAAGCAGTAGTGCAGTAGTACTCCTTAAAAAAACTAAACAAATATGGATCAAACTATTTTAGCCAATTTTAGACCAATTTTGAAATCACCATTTCTTTCTAAAGTCCTAGAGAAAGTCACTCTAAACATTTAAATTTAAATCATTTAGTTTTATTACTAGTATTTTACATGATTTCTAAATGTAATAATACAATGTGACATACATTAATGCAACTAACAATCTGTCATTTTTCAATTGTATTGTTGAGAGAAAACTAACCAATATTAAGTTTAATGTGCAATCTCTTATGTTTGGAAGCCCATTTCTGCCACATATGTTAAAATAACTATGATTTGGCATAAAAAGTTTTAATTATTACAAACATTAATGGGAAGACATGTTTGTGAGCTAAAAGGTAAAAATTTATGTCAATTCTCATAACTGACCCTTTGCAGGATGTTTGAATGACAGGCGATCTGACCAATCATAATGCAAAATCTGCCATTTTGTCTGACCAACAAACCAGACAGGAGAGTAGTTTAAGGTCGGTGGAGGTGAACTTGGAAAAACGCTGTGTATTGACATCTTTTCGTGGTTGAAACGAAACCAGGTGTTCATTCATGTTTATTTCATGCTGTAACTACTAAAGAGGAAGAGATGAACGGTTCATGTGCCACTTGAACTGTGGGTGCTACAGCAACCAGTCATGACACATTAAAGAGCCACAAAACGGTATTGTCTGAATTTCTTAATAAAATGACAATTTGAAAGCTGAGACTGTGTTTCACACATGAAATAACCTGCTCTGTCTTGTCTGTCGACGTGTTGCCAGTTTCCTCTTTGCTCCGCAATGTATTTTTCCACTGTTTGAGAGCATGATGTGTGGCGTGAGAACGCCAAGGATTGTCAGACATAGCAACAGTAATGAAGTGAGTTTGCAAAGGATCACTTATGCAATAAAGCAAAGCATTTACTAAAGATTTTTTTTCACGGGCTTCCATACTTATGCAATTTATCGACTGAGTGCGAAAACAATTCTCAAACCTCACCTCACCCTCATGGGTCAGAGCCAAAGAATGGTGAGAACCACAGGCCACCTCAGTCACCTTCTTGTTCTGCAGGTTAGTAGACACCAAAATAGGAGACACACCTTGATTGGTCGTCCCATTGCCCAACTGACTGTATCCATTATGCCCCCATGCATACAACTCCCCCTCTGTAAAGAGAAGAAAGGACTCTGAATAAGGCAACAGCATAAAATCCACACCAATTATGTTTAAACATTTAGCTACAACTATAATGTATCCAGACTGACAAGTGATTTTGTATTATGCCTCTACTTTAACTAGAGGCGAAGCCACAAAATACTTCCATTTTAGACAGAACATAGAATTTCATGTTTCTACTTACCTTCTGTAGCCAGCAGGACATGAGGGCCACTGCCATAGCTCAAACTGGCCAGTTTCTTCCCAGTCAGACAGTCCAACCTTTTAGGAACAATTGTACTCTGACTGTCACCAGTGCCCAGACAATTACTGCAGTTCAAACCCAGCACGTACACCTGTGCCAGGACATCCAGATTAGTTTTCATATGAAGGTACAGAAGCCCTTTGTGAACCATTATTTTGTTCATACAAACTACTAAAACAGGTTATGTACAGTTGAGGTCAACAGCTTACATACACCTTGCAGAACCTGCAAAATGTTAATTCTTTTACCAAAATAAAAGGGATCATACAAAATGCATGCTATTTTTTATTTAGTACTGACCTGATTTTTTTTTTCCACCTGAAAGATGTTTACATATAGTCCATAAAAGTTGAATTTATAAAAAATTACCCTGTTCAAAAGTTTACATACACTGGATACTGTTCTGTTACCTGAATGATCTACAGTTTTTTGTTTAGTGATAGCTGTTCACGAGTCCCTTGTTTGTCCTAAACAGTTAAACTGCCTGCTGTTCTTCAAAAAATCCTTCAGGTCCTACAAATTCTTTGGTTTTTCAGCATTTTTGTTAATTTGAACCCTTTCCAACAATGACTGTATGGTTTTGAGATCCATCTTTTCAAACTGATATATCTTATTCAGGTCAGTACTAAATATAAAAATAACATGCATTTTGTATGATCCCTCTTACTTCTGTAAAATAATTAACATTTTCCAGATTCTGCAAGGTTTATGTAAACTTTCAACCTCAACTGTAAGCTTACACCGCCAAAACCCACACAGACAAAGAAGATACTATCAGTTTCTTGATCAGCTTACTTCGTCATCGTGGGTGATGTAGATGGCCTCATTCGCAGATGCTCCAAAGATGCATGCCTGTCGTATGGAGGCTAGCTCCTGTGCACTCAAGAGGGTGAAGAGAGCCCACTTACTCACATCCACCATGGCAAAACACCTTTGTAAGGACAGGGGATGGGGTTTAGAGACGAGTGCGTACCTTTGAAACAGGACATATACAAGACTACTCAGAAGTTTGGAATAACTGACTGCATATTTGATTAAAAAAATACATTAAACACAGTAATGAAATAAAATAATATTTCTTTGTATATATATCTATATATATATATGTTTTCTGTTTTAATACATTTGGAAATATAATGTATCCTGTGATGACAAAGCTGAAATTCCAGCATTATTACTCCAGTCTTCAGTGTCACATGACCACTGCACTTGGTTTGATATTATACCCCATAATTCCACAGTTCACAATTCACACAACACGCTTGCATAATACGCAAAAAGCCTTTTGTGTGTGGAACAGCAGTGAACTGATGGGTCATAAAGCCTATTTGTCTATTGTTTTGTCACTGAAACACTTCGTTGCAGTCCTTTATAACGGAACAACTGCTAAAACGCAATAGTTACAGTTTTTGTTGTAAAAAAAAAAGTCAACAGAAGACTGCACTGTTTGCCAGTGTATAATGTGCATGTGAAAGAAATCGCTAAATCAGCAGGTCCGGCTTAAATGTATCTTCTTGCAGGCTCGTGTTGCTGTGTACAAGCAATGCTCAGTTAGCCAGATAGCTACTGCATCGCTCCATTAGGACATCAGATTGATTCAGACTACAGGAAAAAAACGGTTTTCATCAAGATAACGCCACAAAACCTACCTAGTGACTACAGGAGTTTGAGACCATGTAATTAGCGAGTTATCCAGCACCTCTTGCAGCCTGTAGCGCCAGCAGTTTGCTCACGGAAGCGCATTCACGTCAGCTAGAAAACTCGCTTGTTTCCTCATCGCTGTTGCTACGGCTCCATGAACGACAGCTCAACTGTCCAATCACAGACTGCTTGGACGTCGCTCCTACGTCATGGATTGTTAGTAGGAGTAGGCTGAGATAAAATGGGCGGGAAATATGGATGACAAAATACACGCGACGAAAAATAAATAATAGTAAATGAAGAGGGAAGAAGGTAGATCATTCATTTGATCCAAAATATAAAATATTGTGCATATATGTGTAATATTGTGAAATATTTTTACTATTTAGAATAAATGCGTTCTATCTGAATATATTTTAAAATGCAATTTATTCCTGTGATCAAAGCTACATTTTCAGCATCATTACTTCTTTAGTGTCACATGATCCTTCAGAAATCATTCTGATTTGCAGTTCAAAAAACGTTTTATTATTATTATTATTATCAATATTTAAAACATTTTTTTCAGGATTCTTTGGTAAATAGAAAGATCCAATAATCAGCATTTATCTGAAATATATAGCTTTAGAAATTTTTTATTTTTTTTTCAACAAGGGTGCTTTAAATTGATCAAAAGTGATGATTTATAGTCAACATTTGACATGGATCAAAACTTTTTATCAAAGTTGTCCTAAAACCAAAACAATAAGGACAACTTTGATTAACTTTTTAAATCCACTTCAAATGTTGACTACTGTATAATGTTACAAAAGATTTCTATGTCAGATAAATTATGTTCTTCTGAACTTTTATTCAGCAAAGAAACCTGATTTTTACTGTTTTCAACATAATCATAATCATTCAACATTTGAAATCATAGGAATAAATTACATTTTAAAATATGTATAAATAAAACAGAAAACAGTTATTCTAAATAGTAACAATTATTTCATAAAATAAAAAATAAATTTGAAATATTTCAAAGTTTTACTGTACTTTGGACCAAATAAATGCAGGCTTGGTGAGCAGAAGAGACTTAAAAACATTAAAAACCTTACTGTCACTAGTTTTATATATTTATGTGTGTGTGTGTGTGTGTGTGTGTGTGTATGTGTGTGTGTGTGTGTGTGTGTGTGTGTGTAAAAACATGTATGTACACAATAAATACAATTATTGATTATTTCAGTGTTAGTACATACAAATGGGACACTTGACAGAAGAATATGACTGCTAATGCAATCTTAGAACATAAACATTTGTATGTGTCATATACCTTTCTAACCTTTTAGCAGTAATATTCATTTATATATATTCTCAGTATTTATTTTCATATTTTATACACATGACGTAGCCATAGCGACAGGATCATTTACATTATTTACAGTGCAGTTCAGTTTCTAAGAACCCTCGAGCAGGTTGGCCCGCATGTAAAGTTGACAAACCTGTTGAAAAATGTCGCTCAACCTGTCGGGCTGAAACACACGGTCAGTCCTGAGCTATAGCTTCATCTACACACCGCCCTTCACATAGTGTCGCTTCTGCTTTGCATTCCATTTCCTTCGAAAACAGAAGTCGCGGAGTGAAATCAAGTATTCTACCAGATGCCGGTTCGAACCTAGAATCAAACGAGAGTCCGTAAATTCGAATCAGGATGGGCGCCATTAAGTCTAAACGGATTAAAAAGACTCCTCAGGTTCTCCTCATGGGCTTGGATTCGTCTGGAAAGTCTACTTTGCTCTACAGGCAGCAGCGTGGTGTGCTGATGGAGACCTCACCTACCGTGGGCTTCAATGTTGCGACTGTACAGCTGGACAAGAAGACCTCACTGTCCGTGTGGGATGTTGGAGGACAAGGAACTATGAGGCCCAATTGGAAATACTACCTTGAGGGATGTAAGGTACTGGTCTTTGTGGTGGACAGCACTGATCGTGCCAGGATGGGAGAAGCCCAGAAAGCCCTGAAGAAGATCCTCAATGATGAGCATTTGAAAGGAGTTCCCTTGATGGTGCTGGCTAACAAAAAAGATCTGCCAAACTCTATGACTATTAGAGAGGTGTCCACATTGCTGGAGCTGGATAGATATACAGATCGGAAATGGGAGATCCAAGCTTGCAGCGCATTGAAGGGACTGGGTCTCCAACAAGCCTTTACTTCTATAGCTAAACTAATGCACAAAGCATAAGCAAGATACTATCTAGCTAACTAGGGAATGGCTACAAAGAATGCAGTTCAAAGTTGACAGTCTTTATTTATCTAAACAGGACTTTGGCACTTGTTCAGAGTTGTTGTATATGATGTAAATATTGTTTATTTTTTACTCCATGTTCTGCACTTCAAGCATGTGTACTGTAATTACTGCAAACATCGTTTCCTTTGTAATTAAATGCCATGTTGCTGTGTGCAGATAATTTGGCAAATAAAGTTATGTTGATGAGAATCCAGTGATGCATACACTACCAGTCAAAAGTTTTTGGACAGTATGATTTGTAATGTTTTTTAAATAAGTCTGCTAATCAAGGCATTTATTTGGTCCAAAGTACAGCAAAAACAGTAAAATATTGAAATATTTTTAGTATTTAAAATAAGTGTTTTCTATGAATATATTTTAAAATGTAAAATATATTTTACATATATTTTAAAGTAAAAATATAAAAAGTATACGGACTCCAGGCTTTTAAATGGTGTAGTATAATGTTGATTTATAATGTAAATGTCAAATAAATGCTGATCTTTGATTCTTTCTATTCATCAAAGAATCCTGAAAAAAAAAAATACTCAATTGTTTAAAATATTGATAATAATAAAAATAATAAATCAGCATATTAGAATGATTTCTGAAGGATCATGTGACACTGAAGACTGAAGTAATGATACTAAAAATTCAGCTTTGAAATCTCAGGAATAAATTACATATATTTAAAAAGAAAACAGTTATTTTAAATAATAAAAATGTTTCACAATATTACTGTTTTTGCTGCATTTTGGATCAAATAAATGAAGGCTTGGTTTAAAACTTCTTTAAAAAGCATTAAAAATCTTACTGTTCAAAAACCTTTGACCGATAGTGTTAATGTTGATATAAAAAAAAATGTATTGAGGAACATCCATTGAAATAAGGTGCTTTTAAATGCAATTGTAGTCTTAGGTATCAGTACAATAAAGCATTTACTAATCTAAATTAATGTCAATGCCACTTTGACAACATCAAGTTATTCATATACATTATGGATATTTTGATTTTGAAAAGTAGGTAATGCTTTTAAGTCAAAACATTGCCATATTAAAAACATTTAGACTTTCAATTTAGTCTCAAATGGATTGGATTTACATAAAAACTTTATTTTGAAACTTTGCTGGATGAAATTTATAAGAAATAAGGTCATTTTAAATTCAGTTTTTGTTTTATAGACAAAACGTTCCACATGTTCTATTTATTAACATCAGTTAACTAAGTTAGTTACCATGAACAAAGACATCTAAGCATTTACTGATCTTAGTTAATGTTAATTTTAACATTTACAAAATTAAAGTGCAAATTGTTTCTGTTCATATTATTTAATGGATTTGAGCTAAAAATAAACAGTTGTATTTTTACTAAAATTAACAAAGATTAATATATACTGTAAAAAATGTATTAGTTAATGTTTGTTCATGCATGTTTGTTAAGGATCTTAAATTTTGTATTACTTACTCAGGAAGCTGTAGTGAAATTACAATGCCTGAATTGTGCAATAAATTCATCCTTAAAATTGCAATATTGAAGTAATATCTTAAAAAGGCTAACCTGTGAAACCTGTTAACTTGTCATAAGTTGGCAAGAAAACAGCCAACTCAATAGCACAGTCTGTATAAAAAGAAGCATGATTCATCATTATTTTAAGGAGAAGCAATGGGTGTGATGAAACGTGAATTGACATAACTGTTTACAATTATCTGAAAACAGTTTGTGCTTTCTATCATACTGGATAAGGTAGTTTGGTAAGGAATGCAGAAAGCAAAAGTTAATATGTTGCTATGAGTCAGTAGTTTGGCATGAGCTTCCTTTGTGTCTGTAACACTGCAATTATGCCAAGATAAGCCTTAACAACTGTTCCTCTAATATTCTTTGTATGCGATAAATGTTTCTAATGCATCAACTGCAGTACATCCTCTCCACATCTCATTCTGTTGACTTTGAAAGGCTAATTATAACTGTGATAATTATGGCTGATTACTAACGAACAGACTTCCTCTGGCTTTATCTGTTCTTCTTCTTTGGATGCTGATGCATACTTCTTAAGTCCCTCCATGACTGCCAGAGGAGGAGTCCGGGCACCACCACCCAGATCCCATTGAAGAACACCAGGTAGACCCACAGGTACAGCCAGTTGCTGGTGTTCAGGTTAGGGCTTCCGATTAGCCAGTCTGGGCAGAAGGTCATCCAGCCCCCGTACAACTCACACACACACAGTGTGATCTGAACAAAGTGCCTGATTCAGAAAAAAATGTGAGACATTTACACAAATGCATAAAACAGTGTAAAAGATCAAGAACCCTTACTAATAAGTCATTTCATTTGTAGATTTGCAGATGAATTATTTTAAAAAGTGCTGTCTGATTTACCTGTAGTGTTTGTCTTTGATGATGGCGTAGACAAGAAGCAGGGCCAAAAAACCATCTAAAACCACTGTCAGAAGCTCCAGCGATACTATTGTCGGATCTGAGTACAACCAGCGCTCATCTGCCTTGCCATATTCCTTCCCTGTTGAATATTTGAAACATTAACATGCATTACACGCACAAGACAATCGAAAGCAGAAATGAACTTTTCAAGGAAACTTGACATTTTGCAGCTGCATTCAAGATACACAAATACAGTATCTCACAAAAGTGAGTACATCCCTCACATTTCAGCAACCATTTTAATATGTCTTCTCAAGGGACAATACTATAGAAATGAAACTTGGATATATTTTAGAATTTTCAGTGTGCAGCTTGTATAGCAGTATAGATTTACTGCCCTCCGAAAATAACAACATACAGCCATTATTGTTAAAATAGCTGGCAGTGATAACATCAGTATGTTGTTTAACCATGCAAAGCCACATGTCCTTTTCATCATGTTTATGTTTTTGTCTGCTTGACAGGAAAATACAAAGTTGTGTATCTTGTATTAGAGTAGTTAAAATTTGATGCTTAATTACAATTCTCTCATGCTGACCACTGGATGTTCAACGTGGCACCTCATGGCAAAGAACTCTCTGAGGATTTGATAATTAGAATTCCTGCTCTCCACAAAGATAGCCAAGGCTATTAGAGGTTCAGTAACACCCTGATCCGAGTTACACTACAGTGGTCAGGGTCACACAAAGATGGGTTCCATTCAGAACAGGCTTTGCAAGGGTCGATCAACGAAGTTGAGTACTTGTTCTGTGCTTCAGGTGCAGAACCTGGCTTAAAAAAAAGAGTGCTGCCAGCATTGCGTTAAAGGTTGTAGAAGTAGAATGTCAGCTTATCAGTGCTCAGACCATATGCCACACACTGCAACAAGTCGGTCTGCATGGGCGTCGTCCCGAGAGGAAGCCTCTTCTGAAGCTGGCTCACAAGAAAGTCCGCAAACAGCTTGCTGAAGACAACCTGTCCAAGAGCATGAATTACTGGATCCATGTCCTGTGGTCTGATTAGACTAAGATAAACATGTTTGGCTCAGATGGTGTCCAGCATGTGTGGCGATGCCCTGGTGAGGAGTACCAAGACAATTGTGTCTTGCCTACAGTCAAGCATGTTGGTGGTAGCATCATGGTCTGGGGCTGCTGGTACTGTGGATAACGACCCCAAACAAACCACCAAGATGACAACTGCTTTGCTGAGGAAGCTGAAGGTGATGGGGTGGCAAAGTATGTCTCCAGACCTGAACCCTGTTAAGCACCTGTGAGGCATCCTCAAGTGGAGAAGCACCATGTGTCTAACATTCAGCAGCTCTGTGATGTCATTATAGAGGAGTGGAAGAGGACCCCAGCAACAACCTGTGCAGCTCTGGTCAATTCCATGCCCAGGAAGATTAAGGCAGTGCCAGATAACAATAGTGCTAACACAAAATATTGACACTTTGGACAAGTTCACTTAGGGTGTACTCACTTTTGCTGCCAGCTATTCTGACAAAAATGGCTGTATCTTGAGTTATTTTCAGAGGACAGTAAATCTATACTGCTATACAAGCTGCACATTGACTACTCTTAAACATATCCAAGTTTCAGTTCTGTAGTATAGTATAGTATTGTCCCTTGAGAAGATATACTAAAATGGTTGTCAACCTCATTATACAATTATTTAAAGCAGTGGCTCTCAACCTTTTTGACCCCAAGGCCCTCCATTGTCCACAACAATACTTAAAGTGTACAATACTATAAAAATGTAATGATTCCACAGATTTTAACAGCTGAGTGTTCTTCAAGGATCCCATTTTTTTGTGAATGAATTTGCATGAATTTTGCAGATTTTACTATTTAAAGATAATTGTTTTTACGCACATTTTTAATCCATCTACCCAATTAATACACTTGCTCTTAGCATAACAAGAACAAATTCTATTAATTTTAAAAATGCCCATGGTGTCCTACATCATTGCTGGAATGCCACTCTTTCATGAACGTTGTGCGTACAACAGTTAAAAAAGCTAGACATTACGGTTTATAAGGCCTAAAATACGGATATTTTTCTTACACAAATGCATCAATTTACTTAGAAGACAGCTATTAACCCCCCAGAGCCGTGTGGAGCACTTTTTATGACGGATGTATGAACTTTATTGGACTTCAAAATCTCAACAGCCATTCACTGCCATTATAAAGCTTGGAAGAGTCAGGACATTTTCTTTTTAAAAAAAGATAACTCTAATCATATTCATCTGAAAGAAGAAAGTCATATACACCTAGGATGGCTTGAGGGTGAGTAAATCATATGGCAGTTTTCATTTTTGGGTGTCCATTTTAATGTCTCAATATTTTACGAGACTGTCAATAATCATTGGGAAGTCTTGGGTTATTTAGTAAGCAAGTCTACAGACTACTTATGGTGATGTTTTTTTATCTTTAAAAACACGAAAGCTCCCGGCCACTATATGTATAACAGAAGCTTTTGTGTTTTGTTGAAAAAAAACGTCACATCACAAAAATCTCAGCACTTCCTAAATTGTTTTTGATTGATAGTACATAACCTCTTACGTTCGGTGAATGGACTTTGAACTTTGCACATCATACCTACAAACACCACTAGATGTCACCCTACTCTATAATATATATTTTTTTCTTTCTAACCAAATCAGTTAATGTCATAAGTGCAAAAAAAAAATCACTTTACATTTGACTTGTGTGTTGTGTTGTAACACGGCATACTCACACAGCTCTGCCAATGGACCGTCAGAGGTTGCCACATTTCCAACAAGTGACATGTAGACGAAGGGTCCCTCCTGCACGGCCAAACAGCCAGAGATGAGCAGATACTACCAGGTAAAACGTGAACGTTCCCTAATGCATGCACCGTTGTACTTACCAGAGTGAAATGTACTATTGCGTCGTAAAATAACCACACGAGGACCCACCGGTCAACAGCGGAACATTTATTCCCCCATTTTTGAGCAAAAACAAACCCGACAGCAAACTGAGCCACACAAGCGAGCAGAGAATAAACCGTTACTTTAGTGAAAAGTGCAGGTTCGTCGCCTTTTGCCATTATAATACAGTATATAATGAAACCTGACTACACGCTTATAGTAGTTCTCTATCTTTCTCAGTAGTTGAATGACATCTCCAGGCCCCGCCCATGGTTCTAACGTGGAACTTTGCAGCCATTGGCTCCCGCAGAACTCTCTCCACTCCATCAGTTTACGTCAGAGCAGAGTACGTTTTGGCGGCAAATTGTTGTATTCCAACAAGTGCACTACCAGTCAAAAGTTTTTGAACAGTGGAAATCTCTAATGCATTTATGTGAAAAGTTAATTCCTGTCTTCAAAGCTAAATTTTTAGCATCATTACTCCAGTCTTCAATGTCACATGATCATGAAATCATTCTAATATGCTGATTTGCTGTTCAAGAAACATTTTTTTTATTATTATTATTATTATTATTATTATTATCATCAATACTTAAAACAGTTGAGTACATTATTTAAGGATTCTTTGAATAGAAAGATTCAAAGATCATCATTTATCTGATATAAAACGCTGTTGTAACATACACTACACCGTTTAAAAAGCTTTTATTTAGCAAGGATGCTTTAAATTGATCAAAAGTTATTATAAATACATTAATAATGGTACAAAAGATAATTTTCATTTCAGATAAATGCTGTTTTTCTGAACTTTCTTTTCATCAAAGAAACCTGAAAAAAAATCTACTTTTTTTTAACAGCAAATCAGAATATTACAATGAATTCTGAAGGATCATGTGACAATTATATAATTATATTTTAATATAAAAAGCCATTTTAAATAGTACAAATGTTTCAAAGTTTTTTGAGTTTTTTGCTGTACTTTGGATCAAATAAATGCAGGCTTGGTGAGCAGAAGAGACTTTAAAAAAAAAAAAAACAACAACGTAAAGATCTGACTGGTAGTGTACTCTAGTAGTATACATTTTCTACCATTATGTAATAATCAACGGCAAAATATAGACATAATTACCTGTCAAATGTACAAATATCTAATTTAAAAAAAAAGCTAGGAACAGCATGAATATATATCAACAATAACATCTGCATTAGAGCTTTTCAGTTATGGCATCGATTTGTAGTACAGCACAGAATTGAGGAATTTCGTATGGTTAAAATGTTCATCTTAAGATTATAACTGCATGTTTTGTTTTTCAATTGAAATTGCAAGCTTTTAAACATACTTTTTAAAACCGATGTTCTAAAAAGTAACGTGCACATAGGGTAGTCCTTATGTAGCACGTTAGCAACTTGCAAGTTCATACAATTGTTTTAAACTATTTGAGGTGTGATCTTCTCATTTATGTCTATTTGAGTCTCTTAAAAACCATGCTAATTGTCTTCAAATGTTCATCAATTCTTACAAAATGTAGATCTTCTATGTAACCACTGGCACGAGTGACTGGTGCGATTCCAATTTAGCACCGATCTCCGTAAGCTCACGTGAGAAACAACATTAAGCACTGCACTTATTAGAAAGAGTCTGAATAGAAAAAGCCAAAATGAAATGCCAGAACAGGGACAAGAAGGAAAGGTAACAGGCAAAAAGAGAAGAGACACCAAAGCATCAGAAGGTCAATCATAAGAGAGCAATAAAAAGGATGGCTAACAGCAAGTTTATTTTGGTTAGGTTCATTGATACATAAAGCACGTCCTGAGGGAGTGATGAGTGAAAGATGTGTTGCCATAGAAAGGTGGTGGTGGGGAGGGGAGATGGAGAGGTTGAGAATTGTGGGTAACTGTGAACCATATGAAAAGAATGAGAAGGGAGCAAAATGGAAGTTAAGGGGGATCAATTACAAGTCAGCCAGCAGACTAGAGGAGAATTTAATAAGAATTATACTCTACTCCAGAGAACGTCTCATCGTAAAGTCCAGAGATAGGCAGACATAACACCCAAAAGACCCCATATTATAAGCAGCTCCAATGCAACGTGGTAGGCATTATGAACCTTTTTTTTAGTTGCTTTGAAATGAAAAACAAAAGGCACAATGAATTTCAACTCATTCTTTATCTTTAATATGCACAGGAGTTGAAAAAAAATACTGATGAGCCACCTTAAAGAGAAATTCAGTTCTAAAATTTATAAAAACATACAAACAATCAGAGGCCAAAATGCGATCTGTCGCTTTTTTAGATTACGTTTTTTTCTTTAGCAAGTAAAAATCTTGCAACAAGCAATAAGCTTGTATCCATTTCTGATACAAGACAAAAACTTCTTTAAAGTGGCTCGTTTTCTAGTCGTCTAGATAAGTTCATGAATTTCAAACCTGTTTTTTCTTTTTGTTCAACAATAATGGCTAATTCAAAAATCATCAGGGCTGCCTTCAGCTTCCTTACTGTCTTTTTCAGCAGTTTGCGGCCCAAACATAACTACTTTAGTTCAAATGCAATTTTTTTTCCCATACATCCCTTTACAAGTTAATGCACAGGAAAAAAAAACAAAACAAAAAAAAAACATCCAGTCACAACAGTAAGAAAGCCCATTTTCCAAATAATGGCAGTCATTTGCCATTACAAAACGAAAGTTAAAACAAAATGAACAAACAAAAAAGAAAACAAAAAAAAATTACCCCTATTGGCTGTAAATCAATAATCACAATGTTATTATTGTTCTGTAGCGTCCCAACAATGTCTAGTGGACCTAAGTGTGGTAGCTTCGCATTATATACCTAAACAAGAAATATACTTTTATTTTAGTTGGTACAATTAGGATTTGTAGCAAGTGAAATAAGATTAAAAACCAACTAAACAAAAAAAAGGAACCACAATGTCATGGATCTCCTTTTCCCCATTGCTTGTATAGTCAAAATTAAGCGAACATCGCTCTCCACTTACATTAAGCAATAAAACGGGAAAAACCAAAAGTGTGCGCGTAAGACTGGAAAAACTGCAAAAGCGGAAGCTCCACTGATCAAAACAAAAAAAAGATTTCACAATCCAATCACTGTTGCAAAGTTTCTTGTGGTTTTGACTACCGAGTGACGAAATGCACTGATTTAGTGAAAGTATCCTCCAACCGGTTACAATTGGGGTTATCCCGATGAACTTATTACTATGCTTACAGACAGGAAGTAGAGAAGATGAATCCGGAAAAATAAAAAGCGCTGCCAGAGCACCCTTGTTAAGCACAAAGACCTGTTAAAGAACTTCCAAAGGTTGGGGCGGCCCTTTAAAAGTCCTGGCCAAATTGACATATCACATAGGATGATCCTCCATTGACATGTCCGACAGTTCCACTCCAAACCAAAATAAGATCGGCACAATGAATGTCCACTACACTATCGCTGCAGAACTTCGAATATGAGGGCGCTTGACTGTCTCAAATGAAATTTTCTCCATTCAAGTTTGTGTGAGCTTCTGACGTGACTTATTTATTTTTTTTATTTCTTCATTATCTTCAGTGTTTTGCAAGTATCCATAATTTCAGGATGAAGAAAAAGCAAGAACTGGTGGCAATAATTTAAGTTCTGTTTGCACACCACATATTTAGAGACACTCCCTTCCCACATTTGAATAATATTCCATGGAATAACCCATTGTAGGCTAGTTCACAGATTTCGGATGAGTGAGGGAGGGGGTCCACATGGCTTAACACAGTCGAGGCTGGACGTATTGAGTTGGGTGTCTGGCTGAGACTCTTACCAGAAATGCAACGTTTCGAGGGAAGGAATTTCTTGGAAAAAAAAAGAAAATCCCTGCCTTTGTATTTCAGGAATATCTCTTTCTTTCATCTTCCTTGGCTGATATGATGGCTGGTACAACAACAGAAGTTCCTATTATTGTTCATGCTCACCTATGTGTGTGAGTGAGTGAAAGAAAGAGCAAAATATATATCCTTTTTTTTGTAGTTTTTTTGTTTGTTTTGTTTTTTGGCAACTGCAGTATGAGTCTTTTTTTTCTTCCACGTCTCGAGGTTGTTGAGATCCATCCATGTTTTGAGTGGCGTTGAGACTCAGATCCTTCAGTGCGAGTTTTCTTCTGTGTGAGTGAGCGTCGTTTCTGAGCATGGTGATTGGCTGTTTTTTTCTGGTTAGTGAGTGGTTGGTAGGTGATGGGTCAGTAGGTGGCAGGGGTTGAGGAGCAGCTGGGAAACCCACCATTCCTAAATTCGAAGATCCGCTTGTTTAGAACTTAAACTCCTTGGTTTGTAGGTTGGAGGATGGATCAAAGTTGAATGTGCCTCCCTGGGTGGCCTCAGGAATCAGGCTGGGGTCCTCATCAATCTACAAGTAGAACCAGACATTGTTAACAGAACCAAAACAAATAAAGCCCACAACCAACACACATCTGTGCATTAAGCACTGCTCTTAAATGGTTTCAGTCCTGTTTTACTAATAGAAGTTTCTCTGTCAAAATTGGTGAAATTTACTTCAGATGCATCTTCTATTACTTGTGGTGTCCCGCAAGGCTCTATTTTTGGTCTGATTTTATTCTTATTGTATATGTTTCCACTGGGGTCACTTTTTAAAGAAATACAATATTTATTTTCATTGTTATGCGGACGATACCCAAATTTATCTGGACCTGGCTTGTCTTGATAACTTGAAGGCTTGCATGCAGTGTTAATTTTAGGCATATTTTAGTCATCTGAATCGTTTTAGTTTTAGTCGACTAAATATCATAAGATTTTAGTTTACTAATTAAACTTAGTTGTCTAAAATCGAATAGGTTTAGTTACGACAAGTTGACATTGTGTGTATTTCTCCGTTCATGTGACGCAAAATGAGTACTCGTGCGCTGTCTGAGTGTGTGCTCAGAAAACCGTACCAAATTGAGTTCTCTTTTGCGTTGTCTAATTTATCCATATGTCTGCTCTTCTCTTACTCCCAAATATTGCAAGTGTATGTTAGCTTATGTCCCGCCAGATAGATCAATAGGCTAAGATACATTTCAAATATATGCATCTAACCTCCTAGCAGCAGATTCTTCTGAATGAATCTCTTGCCAAACTGTCCCTCCCCAACATTTGTGTCTCGTTTTTATTAATTGTTGAAAATGTCAATAGATTTTCATCATAGTTTTTGTCAATTAAAATGAGTTTTAGTTCATCATCTCATTTTCATCACTGAAAAATGTTGTTGACGGAAATGATGACTAAAATTATTTTTCAATTAAATTTTTAATTTTTAACATGGGCCTTTGCACCACGTAATTCTAGGAACTCCGTCCTAGGAACTAGCCAGCATGGTGATTCCTTGAGAACCAATTTCCACCTCTGGCTGTTTTCCTGGTTGCATTTCGTATGTGTTTGGTCAATCAGTGTACCCTAACACCACTGGTAGTTCCTATAGGACTGTTGAGAATTCCCAGGAGGTCACATGACAGTCAGCCATGGGTGGAGCTAAGCTTCCTCAGGTGCACTAATTAGTATTTAGCTGCTGTTTGGAGTGTGTGCAACATGCTGCTGAAGCTAATATTGCCTTCTCCACAAAGAGAGCTTCTGTTAGAGTTGATGTGTTCCTGACTTTGTAAGTTTATTCCTTTTGTGTTTTGATAACTTTTGTTTCAGTTTGTTTGAGTTGCATTTAATTGTATCTAAGATTTGTTTGCCATTTATTGTCTTTTGTTTCTAGAAACCGTACAACTCTATTTGTGTCATGCCACCATGGCTTGAATCCTATGCCTCTCTAATGTTGAATAAAATTCATGGACTAAGTACTGGATTCATCTGTGTTTTAATGGACACACCATCCTGGTAGCACATTCCTCAACCAACCCTAAACCCATTGCAAAACTTTACAAGGACTGTTTTAGACCCTACTCTGAAACGTGCTATTTTAGTTTCCTCAAATGGAGTTCCTAGAACTAAATATGTTCCTAGTTCCTGCAGTGTGAAGACAACAAAAAACGAGTACTTCGACCAGTAGTTCTAGAAACTGAAACAGCCTATCGGTTTTCATTAGAACTACTACTACGCTACATGATTTTAAGGTGAAGCTGTAAACTTTTTTTTTTAGCCAATTTGTGCAAATTATATTATGTGTGTAATCTGTTATGTAGTATTTGGTTTTATTATTAACTGTTTTGAACACATTGTACAACACCTTTGTCAGGTGGATGACATTGGACTATATAGAGAAACATGACAAGAATCAAGAGACATTGACTCACATCATCTCCTGAAAAGTACTGATCGATGATTTCAAATGCAAGTTTATAGATGTCCTCATTTTCATGCTGCTGTAGGTTCTCAATTTTTTCCAATCCTGAAACACAGAAGCAAATGATTAAAAGTGAAACATCAGTGAATATGCAGATGTGACGTCGTGCTGGACTAATCTACTGATCACAACCAAAAGAGAGTCTAAATATGAAGGAGTACACATGTATCTACTCTATGCATTACCTCCACACTCTTCAATGATCTCAGCAATCGTGCTGGCTTCCTCCCCAGCCATGATGAGGATGTTTTTCAGTCCATCGAGAACCACCTGGACCACCTGAGAGTCTTTCACTGACAGCAGGTTGCAGAAGGGCGGGATCACGTTTTGCTGCACCAAGTACTCCACCTGCACATTACATTAAGGTAACCAATGAACAAGCATGAAAAGGAAAGTGGCTCGGAATCAGAGATTCATCGGGAATGGTTCATACCTGATCCTTTCTTCCACTTATTGTCAAGTTGCTAATGGCCCACGCAGCCTCCTTCTGTGTGCCAAAATCACCCTGTTTAAAAAAACATATTAAATAATGTTAATAGCCAAATAATCATAATATTACTAGATTTTTACACTTTCAGAAGAAAACATTTCAATTCTAGGGTGTTGCGTGTGGTTATTTACAGGCACAATCACATAAGAACTAACATTAAAATATCTATGATATTCTAATCACCAGATATTGCTTGGATTTAAACGGGACATCAGATGCCCATTTTCCACAATATGCTAAGATTCTTTAGGGTCTCTTTGAAATGTCTGCAACAGTTTGTTTAAAATTCCTCAATGGTCGTGTAAAACAACACCCTTTTTACCTTTTCAAAAACAGCTCTGTTCACAGCAACCCGTTTCGGTGCATGTCTCTTTAAATGATAATGAGCTATTACCCAATTTGACATCAGAGAAAATGGCGGACAGCGTACAACTGACTAAGGACGGAATAAGCTAATATGGTACAGTCAGTCAGCGATTTTGGGTGGGGCTTGAGCAACATGATGTCATATTGCTCAGAAAATCCAATTTTGGTATAAAAAAAAAAAAGGAGTGAAAGGATTTTTATTATTGTAGGGTGGTTATATCCACACATTGCTAAGACAGCTTTATTATTTATTTGTGAATTTTGCTTCCAATGTCCCCTTTATAAAATTAAAGCAAGATTAAAAAGAGATTAATTAGACTTTTGGACCCCAGTGTACGTGTACCAGTACTGCAAATCTGAAATTAAAAGCTGTAATGAATGCTAAAATGAAAGTGCAAAGGGGAAAAGTAGATGTACAGCAGGCTACGCAGATAACATCGTACCTTGGCAAGCTGGTGAATGATCATGGGTATGAGACCAGCATCTATTACAGCCTGCACCTGCTGCTGGTTACCTGCTGTTATATTGGACAGGAACCACACTGCCTCCTGCAGGGAAGAACAGACACATCACAGATGTACTCTAAACATGAGCCACAGTGCTTACACTGGGACTGGGGAGATTTCTGGAGTCATTTATGAAATTAGACAAGTAAATGTTTGGGTTTCATTCTCTTGATTACATTTCACACAAATGGGATCAGATGGGATGTGTGTGTGTGTGTGTGTGTGTGTGTGTGTGTGTTTATCTCACCTTGTTGATCTTCTCTTTGGGGTGTGTGAGCAGGTTGGGAAAGTGAGAGAGGACATCACAGTTGAGCACCACCTGAGTCTGCTCATCCGTCCCTGTTACAATGTTCCCCACTGCTCTCAGCGCCGCAGTCTAAACAGAAGAGACAAATGCTTTTAGAAAACAGCTTTGTTTTGTTTTATTTAAAAAAAAAAAAAAAAACGTAAATGGTATTATTTTTACCTGAACTTTGACCTCTTGGTGGCTGAGCAGTGGAACAAGGAAAGGGACGACACCTGAGTCTATTACCATCTGAATCTGCTCGTTACCTCCATCTGTCAGATACGACAGAGCCCACACTGTGTCTACCAGAATCTAGAGGAAGGACGAGATTTTAGTGTTTAGTTTCAGTTTATACCATTTATTACACAGCTCTCTGATTGGTCAATTGTAACACTGGGCGGTTAAACTGACAGTTTTTTTCTTATAAGAGGATTTAATCCTAAATAAAGAAATAAAAATAAAATCAATATTTCATGTTAATGCAGTTATGGTTTTATACACAAAACCAGTCTTAAGTAGCATGGGTATATTTGTAGCAATAGCCAAAATAACATTAGTCAAAATTATCAATTTTTCTTTTATGCCAAAAATCATTATTATATTAAGTAAAGATCATGTTCCACTGAGATATTTTGTTACTGTCTTATCATAAATATATCAAAAATTAAGTTTTGATTAGTAATATGCATTGCTAAGAAGTTCAATGGAAAGCTATTTTGTGTCTAAAAAAATCTGTATTTAAAAAAAATTCAAAATATCGACCCTTATGACTGGTTTTGTGGTCCAGAGTCACATATAAGAAGCTATATAATAACTAAATAACTCAAGAACAATGTAAATCTGCCAGTTAAGACACCAAATCCAAATCTGCTACACTATTTATGCAATTAAAAGCAATCACTTAAAGTTGATAGGGGAAAAAAAGTTTATATCTTATACTTACATTTATATCTGTATGATATATGAGTACACAAAGGGCAGGAAGTATCTATGAATGAAACACAGACATTTTAGAAACTGATATTTTATTTTAAACCACCAGACTGAGAGAAACGGCAAACAGCATGTCAACAAGAAATCAGCTGTAGGACAACAGAATATTCATTAGGCCTGCCATCTATGAAACAGTTGTTATATTACACACAGACACACAATATCAGACAGTGAGAACACAGTCTAATGATTTCTTAGCAGCAGGAGGTACAATATGTTCCTTTCAGCTCAAAGCTACACCTCCACATTACAGACGAGAGACAAGAAAAATGAGATAAAATATTGGCACGTCAATTAAACAGCATAATATCTGCAAAGGCTGAATAGATACTGCACTGAACAGAGGCATTTCAGATTATTGAGAATAGGTGAATCTCAAGAAGATTCTTAACACATAATATCTTGGACACACTGATGCATTAGTGGATTAAATGACATTTTATAAAGTTCTTCATACATATAAATCAGTCAAACAGACATAGACTAAGCATTATTTCATATTACCTAAAAAAAAGAGCATTAAGTTGTTGCACTGAATATGAATTTCACAATCAATCACACACACTCCTCACCTCTTGTACTGTTTCCATAGGTGGGGGTGGATCTTTGTTTCGGCACAGGTTGACAATGACCCAGGTAACGTTTCTCAAGAAGGTTATGGGGATGGAAGGATTAATAAACGACAAGAGAGGTTTGACCACGCCGAGCGAGATGACGTAATCTCGACACTGAGGTCCATCACCTGCACAGGGCCAGTAAAACAAACACGTGTGTTAAGGTCTGATGAGCATC
This sequence comes from Cirrhinus molitorella, assembly GCA_033026305.1. Taxonomy (NCBI): domain Eukaryota; kingdom Metazoa; phylum Chordata; class Actinopteri; order Cypriniformes; family Cyprinidae; genus Cirrhinus; species Cirrhinus molitorella. The sequence goes on from CM065120.1 coordinate 33,648,760, forward strand.
CCAGCTGTTACAACTCTCAAATTAGGGACCAGCGTTTTGGGGATAAATGTAAAGTTTACATTTTAAAAACTTAAAGTCTTAAAAACTTCTTACTGAAGAAATGCAAATGTGGTAGTTACAGTCGGAAATATGGTGAAGTCAATTTGTGGCAAGAGTGAAATAAGGAAACCTATTTGCATCAAGAGCAAAATAAATTTGTTAGACTGAACTAAAAGCGAATATACTCCAGTACTAAAGGTGTTTTTTAAATATACTTTAAGGAAGGAATAACTGACGACGGGCCGTTGAATTCATAGAAAATAATGCACACCTGAGGTGGTGATACGGGCACGACGCGAAGCGCCTTCGTTGCTAATTCCAAAACATAATTTTAGACCTAGTAACGACGCTTAAGCATTTATTAGACTTTAAAAAATAACAACTAATTTAAGTGAACTTAAAACAAACATAAACCCATTATTTACCTGTGCCCTTCAGCAAGTAGGAAACATACAGAAATTGAATAGTTGAAACAGTTGAATCAAACGCTAAATACTAAATTAAATATAGATTAATCCATAAGCTACAAAAGTTATTGATTTCCTGTTTTTTCTTTTAGTTCTTTGATTAATAGACATCACAGCACTTGGGTTATTACTTATTTGGCTGCTATTACACAAAGAGCTGCCGCTGCTGAACGTGACAGCGTGTCTCGCCATATTTGCACGTGCAATTAAAGAGAGCTACGAGCACACTATAACTAAATTTTACTGACATGAGGCAACATCTCATCTGACTGCAGTTCACTGTTGCTTTACTGAATCTCTCTCATCACCTGTACTGTTCCCATGCTCATTTGACTAACACCTGATGCTAAAGTGAAGTTGGAGTGCCTGTCTGAAAAGTCTCCCATTTGATGTGGTCGTAAAGAAATCCTGCAACTAAGTAAACGCACTTCTTGTCAAAAAAAAAAAAAAGAGACGGAAGTAGCAGTTAAACTGGAAAAATTGATCGCCTGCATTAACGCGCCAACTCTGACAGCACTAAAAAGAAAAAAATAGGTACAATTACAGATTTGTCCTTTGCCGTTTATTGTTGACTGAACTAACAGCTTTCAATGTGTTAATGACATCAATATGCATGTAGCAGCTGCTCTAAGCATGACATCCAATAGTTGACATATTACTGCTACATCAGTTTTTGTTGCCAGGAGAATGGAAAAAAAAAAAGGTTCAAACTTACGCTCTCATTGGTTTCAATTTAAATTCTTGTTCTCGTTTTTAGTCACAAAATTGAGAGGAAGGAACATTGTGAAGACATTTCACAGTTACTCACCAATGATGTTTCCCAGCGCCCACACGGCCTGCTCACACACATTCTGATGAGGAGAGTGGAGAAGTCTCAAAAACAATGGGACAGCATCTTCAGAGAGACAGAGAGAGAGAAAATGAGAGTAGAACATACACTGGTCAACTACACACAGAACTGAGTCAAAACAGGTTGATCTATTAAAGGAAAGGTTGTCCAAACAACGTACTGGATTTGACCACTGCCTGTGTCTGCGCAGACGTCCCTGATGCAATGTTGGTCAAAGCCCAAGCAGCTTCAAACTGCAATGAAGGACTGATAAAGAAAGAGAGAGACAAGTTCAGATGTTTTCGAATTGGCAGTAAACAACACTTCACCTCCGACCACTCTGAATATAGAGCGACCTTCTGTGAGACTCTGAATTGGGCTCAGCAGGACTTTCCCACAGGATTCTGTGTTGTAGCCAGAACTGACCTTTAAAACCATTTTTATCATTAAAAAAGTAACAGTTCTAGGCTCATTTCATCAGCTCAGACATGACCTAAAATAATTGAACCAACACAGAGTGTTCCCACAAATATTGTCCAATGCATTTGCATGACTTCCAGAAATATCTGAAGGGATGAAGGTTTTAACATGTTTTTTACAGATATTGAGATACACAGTACGGTGGAAAAGTTTTAGCCATTAATATTTTTGCCAGCTAAAAAATGGTTTAAAGTCAGTTATTTCTATCTTTTGCTGTAGTGTGTCAGTAGGAAATATCAGTTTACATTTCCAAACATTCATTTTGCCATTAATTGTAATAATCCAGTGAGATCTTTGCTTGCACAAAGAATCTGACAACAGCCAGTGCTCCACACAGAGATCTGATCTGGAATGTCCGTCTGGAATGTCATAAAGAAACAGAACAAACTGAGACAGACTAAATCCAGAAGAACTGTGGCAACGTCTCCAAGATGCCTCAAGACAGAAACCTACCTGCAAAACTACAGCACTGTTAAATGTTTTAGGCATTTGTGTAAATATGCTGTAAAATGAGGATGCTTTCAAAAATAAATGTTATAAATAGATTTAAATTGATCAATTAACTTCTATTAACTAAATTAAATTGGTGTGACCATCCTTTGCAATGAAATCAGCTTTTGCCCTAGGTGTACTTGTACATAGTTTTTCAGGTAGCTTTGCAGGTAAGTTTCTTGAAGCATCTTAGAGACATTGCCACAGTTCTTCTGGATTTAGTGTCAGTTTCTTTCTGTTTCTTCATGTCACTAATGGCTAAATTAAGTGAACTGACAAGCAGCAAAAGATTGAAATATCTGAATTTAAACCATTTTTAGCTGGTGAAAGTACTTTTGCACAGCACTGTAGACATTGAATATGCATGTGCATGATGACACATGTTTGTACATTAAGTTTAGAAAAAATTTTACTCAGTGCAGTGTAGTCACTCACTTGTCATCCCTCTCCAGGCATTTGACTAAGATTGGAAGGATTCCACATTTTATCAAGTCATCTATGGGGGGATTTCTATCACTTGAGAGCAATTTTCTGTAAGGATGGAAAAGAAAAAACAGTCATCTTTCAGCACTCCAAATACATGCCAGCCGTGTTAATGCAATTCATTTCAATGAGACCAATCCAGCCAAAAAAAAAAAACTTAATTATATTTAATCACAAGCATAATTAAGAGAGTATGCCAATTTTCTGTTTTGTGTTAGGCTTTTCACATTTAGCTGATCAACTATTTCAGCTCTAGATAAAATATTAACATCAAAATGTAACATTTGTTAAATGACATTCAACAAGGAATAAAATTAGTGCAAGTCTTAAAGGTCCACTGAAGTGCTTTGAAGCACGTAGCGTTATTCTATGTGTTGACGTAATTTCAACAGAAACAGGAAGACAGGGTGGGACATATTAAGTAGCCCCGCCCGCTATTTTAAATTGCCAATGGCATTTCGTTTATATCAGAGCTTGGTCCAGAGCCATTGAGCTTGTTAAACCCGCTTTTGACAGCTTATGACAACCACGGTCTAAAAAAATTCCCCTTTAGATTCAATATGAAACTGTTACTAAAGCAGAACAGCAATTATAATGATGCTGAGAATGTGTAGTTTAAAAAGTGTGTTATCTCTTCTACTCGTCTGTAATGTTTGTCTAACTCTTTCCCCCTCCTAATCTCATCCATATTGCTATAAAATACAGCATTCTGTGTAGAAATCAAATGGGTCTGTATGTACTACCATCTCTTGACCATCGTGTCTCTGGACCAGGGCAAACTCTATGCACACTGCAGAGTTTGGATCAAAAAGCGTAAAACCAGACTTATTTTGCCCCAATTAAAAGCATATGTACACAGTCTGAATTGTTTCCTATCCCCTATAAAACACACTACACGCCATTCACTGTACAGGATAAACTAATTCTGTGAACAATTGACAGATTTCAGCCAGTGTCCATTTATAGTGTAGGGGGCAGAATGCTTCGGATTTTAGAGAGCATCTGATTGGACGACAGAAAGACTGAAGTGCAGGGTGATGTCATCGAAATCACTGATCCATATTGGCGGAAGTTAGAGACTAAGTTTTGAATGCTTATATCGTGTAAATACGATTTTTGTCATTGTTGGTCAAAAAAAATTTACATTTTAATTTCATGGGGACTTTAAACTTTGCTTATGTAAATTCACATTTACTGATAAATCATGTACATAAACACCAGGATGTGTATTAAGAAAATAAAGAGTCCATTTTTTAATTTGCTTTTCATATACTTATCGAATCACTTTACCTGGCTGCTTGCACTGCACTGAGCTGCACCACTGCATTGTCACTGGTGGCGTTCTGTAGTGAAAAAGATACAAAAAAAATGGAGAATAAGAGAAAGAAGGGGCCACTCACACCCACAAACTTTGTGAAGTGTAGTGCTGATGGTGTGTGCTGACCCTATGAATCGCTTATTTTTCAAAGTTGATGCATCTCTTACCACCATCATTTAACATCAAAACATGCTAGAATCTTACCTGTAAGATGGCATCTAGTGTTACATTTTGCTGAGAAGAAAATGGAGAGGAAAAAAAAAAGTTTAGACAAACTATACAAAAGAAAATCGAAGACATGGAGGGAGATTAAATGAGAAAAAAAGCCTTTTACCCCTTTGAAATCAGAGTCCACATCAGAGTCTTCCAGACTCTCTTCCTGTGGAACATTTCGTTTCTTCAGGAGATGCTCGTCTCTTTTGTTCTGTACAGATTGAGAAATCAAATAAATACCAAGTCGTCTGTGATAACTTGAACATCATGAGATCATACAGATTTAAATACAAACTCAATCAAAGAACACACCTCATGTGTTGGTTAGTGTCATGTATATTTAACAAAGGTGCATTTATTCTAATGAGCAATCGTTTTAAAGATGTTATATCATACATTCCCCCTATAAGAAGCTTAAATCAAACAGCATTTTTTTTAAGCTTTGCCTTCAGGACATCAAACCTCTTCTTTAGAATGAAGTGATTCAAAAAAACATTTTAACCTTGTTAAATATAAACATTAGCTGCTCGTTTTTAAAACTGTGATCTTTCAGAAGGATCTGCAGAGTTGAAGGTGCTACACACAGCCAAACATCTTTTTAAATGGACCTTCCCACATTTTGTTCTGTTTAGCAAGTTCGGGCCAGTTCAGAAAAATTTAAGTTTTTGGTTGGATTAAGTCTATCCATTTCAAAACAAGTCACATTTGCAGCCAAGTCTGAAAAACTGGTGTTTTTGCACCGAGTATTAAAAGGAACCATGGGTATTAGGACTTGTATGGCTTAACAGAAATGATGTGTCTTACTGAAATATGTAGTTAAAATACCTATGAAAGATCTACGTTATTTAAAAAATCAACATTGTTTAATACATATTTTGGACTATGGGGCACCATTATTTTGAATATGTTAAACGGTTGCACTCTGTTGGTATTTTTTTTTTACAGCAACACAACTCAAATAAAATACTGATCAAATACAATAAACACAGTCACTGAAAGAGCTTATAGGTGCTGATGGATATGAGCGTAGGCTTAAACCAAATGCTGTACCATCAATTTTCCCCACAAAGTGTATAAACGCCCCTGGTTATTGATAATGACAAGCGTTGACATGTTTACATCCTGCCAAGATGACATCTAGCGTTTGTGTCTGCTATTTGAGAACAAAGACGCAGGTCTTTAGGAAGTTTTATATGTCCACAGGCATCTTCCCATTCTTTTCTCCTCTTTTTATTGCTTGGAAAGCAGAAAAGACTTACATCGCTTCTTCTGTTGCCCTTTGACTAAAAATAACAACCAAAAGTCACACAATGCGGCATCGCATCAGTATTTTATTTTCCAAGTTGCTTATTGCAAGTTGTGTTGTCTTAAAATAGCAACAGATAGTGTCACCGAGTGCAACAGTTTTACGTCATCAAAATAATGGCATCCCCCATGATCCAAAATATATCTAAAATGATGTGGATTTTTAAAATAACATAAATCGTTTATAGGTTTTCTACTACATATTTTAGTAAGAGACATTATTTGTGATCCTGGACCACAAAACCAGTCATACGTATCATGGGTGTTTTGTAGCAATAGCCAACAATACATTGTGTGGGTCAAAATGATCTGTTATGACAAATATTAGGTCACGTTAAGATCATGCTCCATGAAGATATTTTGCCCTACTGTAAATATATCAAAACCTAATTTTTGACTAACAATATGCATTGCTAAGAACTTCATTTGGACTTTAAAGGTGATTTTCTCAATATTTAGATTTTTTGCACCCTCAGATTCTAGATTTTTCAATAGTTGTATCTCGGCCAAATATTGTCCTATCCTAGGAAACAAATACATCAATGGAAAGCTTCTTTATTCAGCTTTTGGATGATGTACAAATCTCAAAAATTGACCCTTATGACTGGTTTTGTGGTCCAGGATCCCATTTATGTTAAATTAAGCCATAAAAGTCTTTAATTACTAAAAAAATAATAACTTCTAGTTCTATGCAGTGTGAGAAAATAACGTGAGAGTGAGTGGTCTGTGACTCTAATGTTAGAGCAAACAGGAATGCAAAGAGGAATGTTTTGCACACAGAGCGGTACAGCAGCATTTTGTCCGATTTCTCTGGACTGACAGTGTAACTGCCTAATATGGACAGGGCTTGCCGTGTCACCCAATCCAGTGCCAAATGAATCAACAACATCAAGGCTGTAGGACTAAACTTCTGCTCCACGTCAACTCTGACCTAGCAGACCAACAACAGGATTTCTACTCACACTGTGACATAAAGCATGCTGGCATCCATTTGTCCTAATGGACTTTGTCAGAAGCTCCAGGCATTCTGCTTCTGGTGATGACGTGCTACTTTCTCACGTAGGGATCTGTTACAGTTTTTTAATAGATATTGAAACCCACAAAAACACAAATAGTTCTAGTGAGGTTCTGAGTTACTTGCCAACAGGAAGGGAGATATGCGTGATGAGGGAAGCCCCTCATGACAAACCACCTTCTTGGGGTACGGCCAGCCAGGGGCCCCGTGACTATGGATGGCATGACCCAAATACTGCAATCGCAAACAGATCTCCAACAGAAACGGCTCACCAGACGAAAGCACAAAGGCTTCAACAGCAAAACATTTTTTGTTGTTTTATAATCAGTGTATATAAAATGAGAGCTGGGTTTTGGTACAGATTTTACAATATAAATCCCAATTCGATATTGATCATTTAAATAAGTTTATGTAAAGGTAGATTACTTAGAAATTAAATTCTGTTACTGATTCCAAATTAAATGACAAAAATTTTAGTCAGTAACGTTACGTTACATTTTGGATTACTTTTAGATTACTTCTGACCTAACGCATTTATTACATTGATTTTAAGAGGACAATATATTAACCAATGTCAGAGAACCGTGAATTAAACATTTATTTTAAAATCGCAGAAGTACTTAAAGGGGTTATTAATTATGATTTATATTTTTTATCTTTAGTTAGTGTGCAATATTGCTGTTTGAGCATAAACTACATCTGCAAATTTACAGTGCTCAAAGTTCAGTGCGAAGAGAGAATTTTACGAGAAGTTTGGAAGTCAAAAGCCTTTCAATAAAATAATTATGCATGGTTAAATCTACTGAGTGACAATTCAAATAAAAATGAATGTGTTCAGCAGTTGATGCAATGTTGAAACACTTCTTAAATCTGAAATAAATCAGGTACAGTACATGCCATTTTTTTACAAAAAAAAAAAAAAACTCAAATAATGGTGTAAAATACACAAGAATGCTTAAATTACACTCAATTAAATTTTTATAATAATATTATAAAGTTACAATAAGTACATAATTATATTTCTACTCAATTTTTGTTAATGTAAACATTTAAACGGTGGCTCTCATAAAAACTTGACTGAATTATTCAAACAAATTAAACATTGAAAAACAGCAAAAACTATAATGAATACCCAGTTAAATGGTGCATATATTTAGCAAAAAGCTCCTCTCCAGAGAATTTTCGCTGAATAACGAGTTTGCGCTCACTAAATGTGTTTTTTCAGAGTTTTCTAAATGTGATGTTACATGACATTGTTTACAAGCTGTTATATTGATGTCTTTCCATGGTCGAAACACTGTTTGAGCGACTACATGAGACAGGATATGGATTTTGGTAAGTTATGCTCTTTCTTTTAACATACATGTTTATTCATGTTAATTTCGTACTGAAACTGGTATTAAATCTGGAGATGAGCAGTTCTGCTGCCTAACTGATGCGCTATAGCAATCTGTCACTCTACATTTAACAGTGCCAAAACTGCATTTGTTTGAATATTATAATAAAATAGACAGAATTTGAAATCTAAGACTTAGCACACAGCTTATTGATGATTCTGTTGCTGGTGTCCAGTTCATGGTATGTTGATCCTGTTGCTGGTCACAATTACTACATACTTATAGTGAGATGCCTCGTTTCCAATGCTACCTTCTGAAAAAAATCCTAAATGCAGCATCCTGAGGCAGGCACAAAGCATCCATGCACACTCACACGCAACCACCACCTGCTAAAGCCGACTGTAATGCATGAAGAGACTCCAGAGAGCTCCCTGCCCAGGCCATATTTGAACTACAGATGCTCCTCTATTTCCTGCAGCGATGAACCCACACAATCACATCATCTCACACACAGTGCTGCAATGGCACATAAATTCTCAGAGCGACGTCAAGAGGTTATCACAAGGTGGGTCAGTTAGCAGGACCAAATGCGGCATCTCATTTAATGATATTAGATAAATGATATTAGGGCTGGGAGACATACATTAAATACATTATGCATGTTTATGATGATTTTACTGGCAATATAAAATGACACGCTACATTGGAAAAACTTTTATTTGGCCAGTTTGAGAGAACTGAAACAGTAATAAAATGCAATATTTCTGTTACTGATAAATTAGACATGGCATTACAACATCCACAAATTATTTTGATTAAAGGAGAAGTTAACTTCTAGAACAAAATTTACAGATAATATACTCACCCCCTTGTCATCCAAAATGTTTGTGTCTTTTTTTTTCAGTCATAAAGAATTTATGTTTTTTGAGGAAAACATTTCAGGATTTTTCTCTGTATAATGGACTTCTATGGTGCTCTGAGTTTAAACTTCCAAAATGCAGTTTAAGTGCGACTTCAATCAATCCCAAATGCGGTTGTAAACAATTCCAGCTGAGGAAGAAGGGTCTTATCTAGCGAAGCGATCGGTTATTTTTATTAAAAAATAAAAAATAAATAAAAAATTAAATACTTTTTAAACTTAAACGCTAGTCTAGTCTTGCTTGAATTGTGTATTCTGGTTCAAGACAGTTGAATGTCGAAAAACTACCATCGTATTTTATCCCTCAACTTCAAAATCATTCTACATCGCTACAGAAGTACCGACCCAGTCTTTGCAAAGTGAACATGCAAAAAAGATCAAACATCCTCAACAAAAAAGGTAAAACAGTGATGTAGGACAATTTTGAAGTTGAGGAAGAACATGAGATGGGAGTTTTTTGACATACCCTAACTGTATTGAACCGGAAAAAAACAGAGCAAGACAAGACGAGCGTTTGACATTAAAAAGTTTATACATTTTTTTAATGAAAATAACCGATCGTTTCACTAAATAAGACCCATATTTCTTCGGCTGGGTTCATTCACAACTGCATTTGGGATCGTTTGGAGCCGCATTTAAACTGCATTTAGGAAGTTAAAACTCAGGGGACCATAGAAGTCCATTATATGGAGAAAAATCATGAAATGTTTTCCTCAAAAAACTATTTCTTTATGACTGAAGAAAGAAATACATGAACATCTTGGATGACAAGGGGGTGAGCACATTATCTGTAAATATTTTGTTCTGGAAGTGGACTTTTTTAAAATATTAGTTCACTTCCAGAATAAAAGTTTCCTATAAATTTACTCATCTCTATGTCATCCAATATGTTCATGTCCTTTTTTATTCTTCAGTTGAAAAGAAATTAAGTTTTCTGAGGAAAACATTCCGGGATTTTTTTCCCATATAGTGGACTTCATTGCGAGTCATCAAGCTGAAGATCCAAACTGCAGTTTCAATGCAGCTTCAAAGGGCTCTACACAAGTATATAAAATGTATATACTCTAAGCACAAATGCTCGTCTTGCACTAGCTCTGCTATGTGTGTCTTTGACTTCACGCATTACGTAGTCATGTTGGAAAGGTCATGTGTGGTTGGTTCTTCGTCTGTGTCCTTTCAGTTCAAAAAGGTAGGGTAGGGCGAAAATCATTTTACTGGATAAGACCCTTATTCCTTGGCTGGGATCATGTAGAGCCCTTTGAAGCTGCATTTAAACTGCAATTTGGACCTTCAACCCACTGGCCACCATTGAAGTCCACTATATGGAGAAACAAAAACCCTAATTTCTTATCAATTTCAGAGCAAATACATAAATCATGTTAGTAAATATTGCCAAAAAACAAACATTATACATTATCATAAAAAAAATATTAAGGTATAACTGTTCTGGCTTTACAGCCCAGCCCTAAATGAGACTGAGAAACTATTTAGTGCTTTTCAGGCAGTAAATATAAATCTCAAGTGCGCACTGAATCACCACAGTAAACAGAGCTTAAAGTTGTCGTTGAGAGTGCACATAGTTATTTAGGAATGGGGGGAAAAAATAAAATAAAGAGGATGAGAATCCAGTATTGTAAGGCTGGTTTATTTCAGCTAACATTCTCTGATGAGTCACATGTATTGCATCAGAATGCAATGTTAAGCTGCAAACTGTAGCTTTAATACTTCCATCCAGAGAAAAGCTGCAAAAGAACAGTGAAGATGCAAACATACATGTAACAATTTATTGTAAACTTACCTTTCTCAGTTCTACTGTTACTTCATTACGGTGCCTTCGCATCGTCTGAAAAAGAATGAAAGGAAAAAAATAGTTAAGTACAGCACAAAATAATATAATGTATAAACAAAAATGTAAGACAAAAATGAAAAGATCTCTAATGTAACTCCTGAAATGTAACATTTTGTGGAAGAAAAGGTGGCCTCGCATTGCTAAAGCATTGTGGGCAGATGCCAGGGCATTGCTACATGGTTGGTTTGAGCTTAATACTTTGGTTTAGCTGTTTGTTCAAATCCACAAGTGATTCGTTCACACACTGCTACGGTGACACCCTATAATATCGAATGGGCTGTAACGATTGAAACAAAATGCAACATTAATGGCAACTTAAGTCTGGCCACTCCAACAGAACAAAGAGGCAACCAAGCGTGGTAACCATGGTGATGGCAGAACCCAGCTGTCACTCACTCCTCCATTTAGACAATCACATTTTGTGGCCGTTAGAACGGTTGCACAAAACCCAATAAAACACACATCAGCACCAGACATGTCTGGAGCAACAAAACACAATCAAGCCATATTTTTTCCTCCCAAATTGTGATATACATCCAAGGGCCTTGATAACATGGAGTATCGAAAAATGTCTTGTTGTTCAGTACCAAATTTTGATTGATATATTTATGTTTTAACGCCATATCAGGAACGATGGCTATATTCATAGCAACATTAACAGTATTATTTCAAAACATCACTTACATGTACCAAATGTTAAGGCCTAAGCGGTTAATCTCAATGTCAGTGAGCCAATAAGCATGCAGCATGCTTGATTCGCCTAAATCAAGTGCTGGTGGCTGGAAAGGAAAAACACTAGTTTACACTGGTTATGCCCAGACGTGCTGTAAACATGAGGCTGTAAGTGACGTAAGGCTAAGTTTGCACTAGAGCATTTTAGTTTTAAAACTGTGTTAAAACATCCTAATAAAAACAAAAACATCCTTACATTTGAACTGTTTCAGAAAAGATCTTGGTCCACACTACACGACCGAAAATGCATGCTATTTGACCATTCATGCATACTGTAGCATCATGCTACTTAAGATTATTTATACGATTTATACTACACTTTTTTTCTCAAAACTCACTTTAAACCACAATCGAGTGCGTGTAATAACTTCAGATTGTGATCTAATGTGTGTTTTGGCCATATAATGTTGCTGACATTTGTAGCCTTTTATATTAAGCTAATCACTGCTCATGCTTAGCATTTCTCATGTAAACACCCAGTATTGTTATAAGAATAGGCAGAATCTCATACAAATCCTAAAGTGCATTTCCAAAACTTTTGCAATGTGTTATAAATGTCTTGGAAAAAAAACGTTGCGAAATGATGGCGTTTTCATTAACCGATGTTATACGCCTAAGCCATTTTTTTTTTCTTTGCAATGGATGTTGGTAGGTTTACGTATGATGCAGCCACCACACTAGCCATTAACTTTAATTGTAGAAGACGTAGACATCTATCTTAACAGAAGCAGCTCAGAGAGATGGGCCACGGTGCACCTGGTATAAACACAAGCATTGACTAGAGTGGTTGTGATCAGCTCTGCAGACATGTGCATTGTAAATATGAGGTTATCCATGCTTTAAAGACAAGGAAAGTCACTTATTCAAGCATTGTGCAGTCAATGCTTGTGCAAGTGGCCACATATGAGGTGTTTTTGAGGTTATAGTACATTTAAAAATGTTCACGTGACTTTTACATACGCAAGGTGACCTGTAAATGCGAAAAAGCCATTTCCATTATGGTTTGTGAAATATTCCTTTTTCGAATGGCCTGAAAAACCACCTCATGTTAGCGTACAATTTTTTTGCGATATATGGGAGTTTGCGTGAATGACGCATTTCCACTAGGCATATTTTCATTTTGCGCAATTGTAAGGGTAACAGAAATGCAGCTACTTGCTATTGTAACTGTGTTTATTGGCTTTATTTTTCATTCGCAGAAATGTTTTCTGGGTTTATGAACAGAACTGAGCACAGAAATGTAATGAACGTTCGACATCGGAGACGGGGCAGGATATAAATGCATATGATTGACATAAGCAGCGAATGAGATTAAGTCATGACAGCGATCGTGGCTCATCAGATCGTGTAAATAAATGGAAAATGATTAGAAATGACAATTCTGTCTGAGCTATGTGTTTTAAAACAAAAACGCACTAGTTTAAATATAGCCTAAAAGATGTGGAAACTGAAAACTATTTGAACTTTATTAAAACGATTTGCATTGATTTATTGTGTTGATTACATTTTGTTCCTTTGTGCAGGAGATGAGTATTTGAGCCTTTAAAAACATCAACAACCTGAACAAAATGGTGTTGAGGCAATGTGTAATGTAATCTTGTTAAATGGATTTCTTAAAATTGGTTTTGGAAAAAGCATTGTTCAGGAACCAGTATCAAAGTGAAGGTGTCAGCACTGAAAATTTTCGAACGATACCTAGCCCTAGATGAACATGAGCTTGGAGGGGTGGAGGTTAAGCAAACTAAATTAACGGTTTATTTGATTCTTCTTTTTTTTGTCATACCAGCATCTATGGCTATTGGCATTGCAAGATACACATTTTAAAAGAAACAAATAGTAGTGACTACATGATTGGAGAGGTCCTGCACACATCATAAAGCAGTCTGTTTTTACTGGAAGGTCCAGTTATGACAATACAATTACAGATTGCAAAGTCAAATTTGTTAAACAAAATGAAATATGCAATGGGACATAGAAGGAAAAAGAAAAACATCAGCAGTCAACGATGTAAAGACTGCACTTGCTGTGTGGTGGGGATGGTGGGACGGATCAGATTTGATCTTGTGACTGGGCATCCTAGTTCATGTTACAGCAAACCCACACTGTGCCTTATGCAATCCAAAAGCCATGGAGGGGGGAAAAGCAAGAGGATGTTGAAGTAAAGCAAAATAGACTATCAAGAAGGGGAAACCGAAAAGGTCAAAACACCAACATTTCTTTCTGAATGACTTATTAAATATCTCAGGAGTTCTCAAAGTGAGAATTCAATTTATGAATTCGGCACATACTTTTATTCAAACTGACTAAGAGTGCATTGCGAATTGATGCCAGATTCAAACTTTAAAATCACTGCAGCTCAAAGTTGCACTTGCTCAGGCCAAATCAGGAAACCAAATAAAAGCAAGAAATTCTTTGCACAAAGCAGATTCCTGGAGTCTAAACATGAATGGTATTTTAGCAGAGTACGCGATATGTATGAGTCACAGCAGAATGACAGGAGGGCAGAGCCGAGAGGAAGCACTCCAGGAGTCAGCGGACCGATGCATCGCCGGTGACATGACAGCTTGGCACTCTAGAGACCAGCATAATGACACAGTATGCGTACATGTGCTTGTCTGGTTGCCAGTGTGGTCTAAGGACATGCTGTCTCACTGCTGTTAGGTCCACAACATACTAATAAATAGGCTGACCGCATAATAGCCACAAACATCAGGCTTGACTCAATTTTAGACCATGCAGCTTGCAACACCAAGGCTGGGTGTTCGATTCCAAGGGAAAACATACTGATTGCAATGCTGAGTCACTTTAAAATAAATGTGCAGATATTTTACAAATTACTCCTTACATGATTTAGCTTAAGCATCATAAAAAAATGCAAAACCGCAATATGCCGGGAAGGACTTCAAGTAATTTAATGTAGCTAGGTTGACAATATTAACTTTAATCAATCTTCATTTTAATGATCTCAATATTGAGTTTTAAATCACAAGATTCATCTTTTACTCTAGGCTGTTGTTAATGCATGAACAAAACTGCACTGCAACATTACTTGTAGCACACCTGTAATCCAATTATCCCAGTTAAGCTTTGTGTTTTGTTAGTTTTGTTACGAAAAAGTCTCAGCTTTCAAATTCTGTCCCTGTCAATTCACAAAAATCATTAAATGCTACAGGAGCTTCACTTCAAGCAGCAGTGAATGATCATCTCTTCCTCTTTACTATTAGTTATAGCATGAAATAAACACGAAGGTATGCAGAAGGTATGCTGAAACAGAACAACGTACTGAACCATTTAATGTCTCATGTAATCAGTGTTTCAACTGTGTAAAGACGTAAATGTAACAGCTTGTAAACAAATAGCATACAAAATAACTGTAGAGGACCATTTGGCTAAATATTATATTCCATATTCATTAAATTAATTTTAACGTATTGGTCATGTCTCAGTGTATCTTTGAACTAGGGGTCAATGATGTGTTTTTTTAGGGCCTATGCAGATTCCGATGATTACAGATCATGTAGACCGATAACCGATGTGTGTGTCTGGTGTAACAAAGAAAATTAATGTCAAAATTAAGAATAACAAGGGCTCTGACAAAAACTCTCTTTAAATGCTTTTAAATTATTTTATCCGCAAATCTATACCGATAACTCTAAAAATCATTAATAAATTGTATTAACAACGAATGATGTAACAATTACATCACTATTTAAATGTTTGCATACAAGTGGTAATTATTATTATTATTATTATTATTATTATAATTATTATTATTATTATTATTATATATTAATATAAAAGCAATTTAATTTCATAGTTTGGGCTTTTTTTGTACATTTTCAACTTTAATATCATAGTAACATACCAACTGACAAAGTTCCCTGTATAGTTTCTCAATCTTGTGTTGAATTTTTCTTCCTACCACAAAAAAAAAAAAGAAAAAAAAAAAGTGCATGCTATACACTCATGCACTTACTACAGAAGGTTCAAAATGCTCACTGATGCTCCAGAAGGAAAAACATTGCATTAAGAACTGGGGGTGAAAACTTTTGAACACAATGAAGATGTCTACATTTTTCTTACTTTGCCTAAATATCATATTTCTTTCATTTACCCTGATTTCAAAACTTCACACCCCTCGGCTCTTAATGCATTATGTTTCCCTTCTGAAGAATCATATGAGAAGCATATGAGTCCCTCAGTTGTCCTCAGTGTGAAAAGATGGAGCTCAAAATCATAGAGTTTTTGGAAAGGGTTATATAAAAAAACACAAAAAAAAAAAAAACACAGGATCATTCAGGTCATGACACAGTATTAAGAATCAAGCATATGCAAACTCTTGAACAGGGTAATTTTTATATATTCAACTACTATTTCCTCTGATGAACTATATGTAAATGTCTGTTTTTGTGAAATCATACTCAGGTCAGTACTAAATAAAAAAACATGCATTTTGTACGATTCCTCTAATAATAAACATATTGCAGATTCTGCAAGGTGTATGTAAACTTTTGACCACAACTGTATATCCAAATGAATCAACAATGAATCAAGAGCTCATGAATGCGAATCAAATTGTGAAATCCATTTCAACACTCAGCCCTATAATCCACTCGCAAATTAATATTGTGCAAATTTGAACATGAACCTCTTTGATCTTTGTATAAAGAGTATGTGACACAGCAGACTAATCAAACGCCTGTGTTTCTTTTTCCATAGCCACTTAGCAAATGCAAAGCACAGACAGAAGCACTTGCTACTCTCTCGGTTAGCTACAATTACATCCTTGTTATGGGCTAAATCTAGCAGCTAATGAGTCAAAGTTACCCCACAGTTCCACAGTCCGTCACTGACCACATCAAATAGGTCAGCTGAGCAACCGTGCACGAGCCCTTCGCTCTTAAAGGAACAAGATGAGAAATCTGAATCTGCTTTGCAAATTCCGGGAATAGCTGCAACAGGGCGACAGCTTCGCCGGCCTCATCCAAAGCCATGTGTGTCTGACGGCTGAGTCACACCAGCACCCTACAGTCGCAGTCAATTCACACCATTAATCTTGAAGGAGGCCTCTGGGGTTACTCGCATGAGCCCACGGCAGAAGATGATAATGATGTCTAGTATCAACAGGGTACGAGAGTAAATGAGTTCATTATATATGTGATCGCAGCACCTTAACTTCTATAATACTCATCTGAAAGTGACTTTGAACACTCATTACAGCGGTCCTCTGGGTTAGACATGACGTTTGATGAGATAGCTGCTGTTTCAACTTTACTGCCTGTGTTTGGTTATAGATATCAAGTCAATTTTATATGTATAGTGCTTTTCACAATAAACATTTCTTCAAAGCAGCAACAGAAAATCATGATGTTTATATATTTGAATGCCTTATAGTCATACTTAACAGATTAGAAAAGAGCAATACTATTTTGTGTGAAATAAACAATCAAGCAGTTGAGATTTACTATATGTAACCCTGGACCACAAAACCTGTCTCAAGTAGCACGGGTGTATTTGTAGCAATAGCTAAAAATACATTGTATGGGTCAAAGTGATCAATTTTACTTTTATGCCAAAAATCATTAGGATATTATGTAAACATGTTCCTTGAAGATATTTTGTCAATTTCCTAGTGTAAATATATAAAAAATTACATTCTGGATTAGTAATATGCATTGCAAAGAACTTCATTTGGACAAATTTAAAGGTGATTTTCTCAATATTTAGATTTTGCACCCTCAGATTCCAGATTTTCAAATAGTTGTATCTCAGCCAAATATTGTCCTATCCTAACAAACCATACATCAATGTGGTCCAGGGTCGCATATATCATATTGATTTATGAGTATGTATGCAGATAAAGTTGGATGTACTATATATCCAACTGTAAATATAGTTTACATTCTGCAACAATATAAACAATCAAGCAGGTGAGATATGCTATAAAGTTTAGTTCACTTTATGGGAGCATGCTGAATATATATGGATAAATCTGGATATATTTCTAACTTTATATAGCGATAACCTTTTGATTTTTTATATAGTATATATTGCTTACATGAGTAGACTGTATGTGGATAAAGTTGGATATAGAGGGGTTTGCATGGACATTATGATTTGGTCAGTAACCCAGATGGCGGCCATATTGGCGATACTCTGATGTAAACAACATGGATTGCATGGTTAATATACTACTGAATACGTTGTTCTGCTAATTTATGATGTCTAAACCACGGAAAAAATGTGTGGAAGCTGCTAAATCATATAGAGAAGGACTTAGTAAGCAGGAAAGGGTGTAATATTTTAACAAACTAAAGTTAATTTGTGGTAAAGATACATACAACCATCATATTAATGAAGATATTAGCCTAATATTTAATTTACCTGACCAGAATTGAAAAGAACAAACAAATGTTGTCAAGATTTTTCTTATAACTTTTGGCAGTCTGTAGGACTCCCAATGTTTTTCCCGGTTGGACCGATTAGTACAGCCCAAAACATGACAATAACTGACCATTTGCAGCAGTAATAATCAGCAAAATAGGCAAGCATCGTTCGGTTCAGTGTCATTGTTTATGTTCAGTGTAGCCAATATGGCCGACTGATGATGCGTTGTGAAACACTCTATTCATTTATTTTGCGGTGATATTGAGAACTATAAAACTTGTTTGATTTTGTTCAATTTATAAATCTGGTGTAGTCACAAGCTTATTTTGTGATGTGTATCACTGGCATGGTAAGTGATGAATATAAATGACCTGGGTTAAATTTTCATACATAGCCCACCCCTAAAGGGTTAACTTAAAGTCATGTCATGAAACTTAAACATAAGGCAGTATAAAAACCATTTAATACCTTCAGTCACCTAGTGTTCAAGCCAACAGTGGCACACAAAAAAAAAATACTCCACTGCTGCATTATATAATCTATCATCTTACTGCACAACCTGGCATGCTAGGATTTATAGGTCGCCTTGTTCAAGCCAACACTGTAGTAGCATCCAGGAGAACGACTGTCTGGAGGTTTTTCTTCCAGTTTGAAGCAATAAAATGAGGTTTATTCAACTCTGGCGTACCTACAGGTGATGCTTAGATGCTGATTGCCACACCAAAGGGCAACTGATTGAAGAGGAAAAGATGTAAAGCAGCTGTCTTTTCACAGTGACATCTTTATTAAAACACCACAGTCAGGTCCAATCAATGAACACGTCTATTAAAATCAACTACAGGAGGCTTACTAACCTGGCATGACTAACTGAGCTATAAAGAGGTCAGATGTTGAGGTATGACTGGTCATTAGTTCAGCTCTGGAAAGAGCTAAAGCCGGTGTTAACACACCTGTCTCTGTCGCATATATCTGGTTCGCAAGTTATATTTCCAATTATGTGATTACATTTAAGGGGTTTATATTCTATACATGAATGTTAAAAGTATAAGTACGATAGAAATGCGAATAAACGGGCTGCTAGGGGATTAATCTGCCGCCTGCTAACCAGTTAGCCGTTAGCACACATGCTAACACGATAAATCTGCATGTTTCTGGCCCAGCGTAATTTAAAATGAAAAATTAAACCGACCTACTTATCAAACAAACCCGTTTGAATGTTAAACGACTAAACAATGCCTTATAACAACTCAGGCCCGTTTATAAGCCGCGATGAGCTGATGAATATTGAAGGCAAATGTGTGTTTAAAGAGGCCTCTATCTAGGCCGCGCCCGCTCCGCATGATGCTCTTGCTGGATCCACAAACAGCCGCTCCGATCCGACACCATAAAACCAGAACCACAGACACTCAGAAGAAGGAAACTGGACTGAAATGAAACTCAGAGTCCAAAGTCTCTGGCGGACTTACCTCCACATCTCGCCCCTTGTTTTTAAAGCTCTTAATGCGATGGTTTTCCAAGCCGGCGTTTTCGGCCATGGCTCTGTGTGTATGTGTGTGTCTGTAGTCCCGACCGACGTGCGGAGCTCCGCTCAGGGAGGAAGCGGAGGGCGGGGGGTGTAGCGGTGTCCGAGTCGTGATGGAATCGTTCGTTTGAGTCGAATCTTTTTAGTGAACCGGTTCATATAACTCCCCGACCCATTCAACTTTATATATGTGATCATGGACCACAAAAGGTTAATTTTTTAACCCTTTAACTGATATCTCTACCGTACGGTTGAGCTAACTTTGATAGGGTATAAAACTATCAAAAGAAAGAGATGAGAGGGCAATATTTTCACAGCTGTATGTTTATTTATAATAATTATCCAAATCATGTGTGACCATACGGTTGATATGTCAGTAAAAGACATGGTATAACATATATATTGCCATATGGCTATGCATATTATACAGACACCTAAAATAGTTTTTTTAACTTTGTGGACCCTGAGTGTTAAGAGATGCATCCAAGATACTAATAAAGGTAATAGAATGTTTATTATTGCAAAATAACTCATGAAATAGTTCTCTGAATTGAAATCAAGATTTACCATGGACTGACATCTCAGCCGTACGGTAGAGTTTTATAAAAAAACATAAATAAAAAAAAAAAGTGCTTGAGGCTATTTATTAGATGTCTACTAATAAGAATTTAATTATAAAAAAACATTCATAAGCTCCTTTTAAGGGGTGAAACAATATTTGACTGAGATACAACTATCTGAAAATCTGGAATCTGAGGGTGCAAAAAAAGCTGTCCAAATTAAGCTCTTAGCAATGCGTATTATCAAAAATTAAGTTTTGATAAATTTACAGTAGTAAATTTACAAAACATTTTCATGGAACATGATCTTTACTTAATATCCAAATGTTTTTGGCATAAAAGAAAAA
Source organism: Cirrhinus molitorella (assembly GCA_033026305.1). Classification (NCBI taxonomy): domain Eukaryota; kingdom Metazoa; phylum Chordata; class Actinopteri; order Cypriniformes; family Cyprinidae; genus Cirrhinus; species Cirrhinus molitorella. The sequence goes on from CM065120.1 coordinate 33,669,054, forward strand.
AATCTGTCATTTTGACCCATACAGTGTTTTTTTGGCTATTGCTACAAATATACTGGGTCACATATACTGGAAGAGGAAATGTTTTGATACAATGATTTATCAACACGCATATGAATGTGTTCTTTTATTTTTTTTTTATACAATTATTTTAGTATTATTTTGATCAAAAATCAGCAAGTGAATTTTAGTTTTGATTATCGCATAGGCAGATCATACTTCTAAATTGCTTTATGCACTTTTTGAGCTGAATCATACATGCAACAAATTGAATGGAATACATGAAATTGCTTTCTAGAACCAGAAAGTATGACCGTATTATCCTGGCTCTGTTAACACTCATTGGCTCCCTATTAAACATCGTATTGATTTTAAAATCTTGCTAATTACTTATAAAGCCCTCAATGGTTTAGCTCCTCAGTACTTAAGCAAGCTTTTATCACATTATAGTCCCTCACGTCCGCTGCGTTCTCAAAACTCTGGCAATCTGATAATACCCAGAATATCAAAATCAACTACGGGCGGTAGATCATTTTCTTATTTAGCGCCCAAACTCTGGAACAATCTACCTAACTTTGTTCGGGAGGCAGACACACTCAGTTTAAATCTAGACTAAAGACCTATCTCTTTAACCTGGCTTACACATAACACATTTAAACATTTCTAAAATTAAAATCCGTTAAAGAATTGTTAGGCTGCATTAATTAGGTCAACCGGAACTGGGAACACTTCCCATAACACCCGATGCACTCGTAAGAAGAATGGCATCTACGCTAATATTAGTCTGTCTCTTGCTTATTCTGAGGTCATAGTTGCCACTCAGATCCAGTCTCTATCCTGATCAGATGGTCACTGCAGTCCACTGATCCAGTCCGTATCCGGATGGTGGGTCAGCACATATAGACGACTTCTACAGGTATAAATTGCTTGTTTGTTGGTCAGAGGAGAACTGACCCCCCGACTGAGCCTGGTGTCTCCCAAGGTTTTTTTTCTCAATTTCTGTCACTGATGGAGTTGCTGCTGTCACCTATGGCTTGCTCAGTTGGGGACACTTAATTTCCAGCGATATTGTATACTAATTGAACTGAGCTGGATGATAACATCACTAAATTCAGTGATTAATTCCCTTTAACTTTTTGCATTATTGACACATTACCTTCCTATTTTGATACTGTAAAGTTGCTTTGACACAATCTGTATTGTAAAAAGTGCTATATAAATAAAGGTGACTTGATTTAATAATATTTCTGAAAAGAACACAGTTTTTTTTTTTAATGTTTTTTAAAGATGCCACTTCTGCTCCCCAAGCCTGCATTTATTTGATCCAAATTACAGCAAAAACTTTTTACTATTTAAAATAACTGTTTTCTATTTGAATATATTTTAAAATGTAATTTATTCCTGTGATCAAAGCTAAATTTTCAGCACCATTACTCTTGTCTTCACTGTCACATGATCTTTCATTCTAATATGTTGATTTGCTGTTCAAGAATTTATTATTATTATTATTATCATCATCAATATTTAAAACAGCTGAGTGCGTTTTTTTCAGGATTCTTTGATGAATATAAAAATCCAAAGAAAACATTTGACTGGTAGTGCACGTATTGATTCATTTGAACTTTTTAGACATGTGGGGCGACACCTCACGGATGTATGTTAGTGATCGTGAAGAGTTAGATTAGTTAGTTTTTTGGACTGGTTCATATTAGAAAAGATCCGAATCGTGAAAATGAATCGAACTTCCCATGACTACGGGGGGAGTAGATGATGTATGTACGTAGAACCGGGTGGTGCGGAGCAGACGGGACTCACACTTCTGTATGGTAACTGTAATATTCTTTTTTGACAATAAACAGGTTTTATGGATGCATACTACAATTTACGCCACTTTATTATGGTGTTCTAGGTAAAGGATCACGATAAAAGCAGCAGTGATTCTGCAGTGAAACATTATTGGAGTTAAGACGAAGTGTTTCATTGGACCCTTACTGTAGATTTGCGTCATTTTGCGTAAAGACTAGATATTGCGCAAGTTTGCTCAGCTGACAGGATGCGTACGCCAGTAACGTACGTAAAAAGACGTCACCGCGCAGTACACTGCGCTCTGGACGGTGTCTTTATGAACATATGACAAAAGCAAAATCTTTATTAATAAAAGACACAAGACATAGCTACGATCTGCCCGTTTAGAACATACCGAAATTACAAATTTCAATATTAATTTATTGAAAACAGTTTTGTGATCAACTGTAACAACTCATAATTAGAGAACACACACAATCAGATAATTTGACCCAGGTAAAAATCTTAAATATTTAAGGTAAATAACATTTATACTTCTCCTCCTGCACGTCTCACGTTTCCTTAATATATTAGTCACACTAAATGCTGTGCAGAAACTGCAATAATGATATAAGACATAATGTATTTCAACAGCAACATAATATGGAAAAAACAACCAAATATAAATGCCATGAATATGGTGTGTGCAGCTGCAGGTTATACATCAAACAGACAACAATGAAGTCAGACAACAACAATAAAAAGAGCTCTGAAAGTATTTTGAGTCAGTATCAGTAATTTCAGGTCAGCATTACTGTTTTGAAATTCATAAAGTCATGATTGTCAGCTATAATATGTGACTCCATTATTACCCGTTTTTGTATTCAAACCAGCCTTTAAACCAATTCACAACAGTACTGTTAATACTGTACATCAGTAAATGTACAGCGTTTGTTTAAGTGTAAATTAAAGATGTGTGTTCTGAATCAGTGCACAGAGTTCATCTGAAAAACATAGGATGACGTTTTGAAATAGTAATGGCCAGATATGTGTCAGGTTTACACGAGTCAAAATCACAGATGACATTTCTTCAACTCATTTCAGTAGGCTGAGCCAGACAATTGTTAGCACTTCAAATCCCGGCTCTGGAGTACATTTCTTTAGTGTATACACAGCTCGTCATATGCTTTAGAAGATCTGTTGCTCAAAGAGTATCTTCTGGTAGCCTTGTGGAGGAGGGTAGTAGAAGTCACTGAACTGACAATCCAGTATTGCACTATCATCAACTGTGAAAGACAAGATGAAGGCATACAAATTCAGATGCACTGTTTAACAATAAATTATATTTAAAAATACTAATTTGTTAATGTCATTCTTTGGCCTCAATTTGGGTAATTATTTTAGAAAATAATGTTGTCATCTATTTGAACACTTTATATAAAAAACTCAACCCTTCTATAGTGTATGGGCCACACAGAATTGGATTTTGAATTTGTAAATTGCAAAGTCAAAGTTGAAACATCCTGAAAAAAATGTGTCTTTTTCCAAAAAATGTGTATGTGTGCAAAATTGTATAACATCCAAGGTACACATTTTTAGTAACTGTGCAGTTAATTCTCATATTGTATTTTCAGAAAGTTTATCTTATCTTATCTTATTTCAAACAGAAAACAAGAGTATTTTGCTTACCCCACTGACAAATTCAAGCAAAAACACACTTAATTTTGACTTGTTTTCAGAATTTTTTTTTAGAAAATCCTTCTTGATTTAAGAATTTTCAGATATTTTGGCTGGAAACAAGACAAAAAAAATCTAACTAAGATTTTTTTTTTTTTGCAGTGTACTAATAAAAAAACTTACTTTAGATTAGCTGATATTTGTGCTTCATTTTTCTCATTGCTGAAGAGTGCTGAACAGACGTATACAGTAATGTAACGCATTACTTTCCATAAAAAGTAACTAAGTAACATAATTAGATACTTTTTTAGGTGTTTGCTATTTTATTACGATTTTTTCAAAGGGTAAATCAATAATTAAATTTTTAACAATATTCCAAGTGTAATTTATGAGATTTGTTGTAATTTGAATCCAATTTGATCCAAAAGTTGATCATACTGATTTCAAGGATTCATTAGTTTGACTATACATTGAAACAAACACTATCATAACATTTAAGTTAATAATTCAATATACTTTGTTTTTGACAGTATTTATATAACAATATACTTTGTTTTGGTAGTGACATTTTCAATAGTGACAATAATGTTTTGGTATCGACCACATCGTATTACAGAATTTTAACTTGCATACTAAAACACTATAAAAATACTAAAATACAAAATTTGTATAACTGTATTAAAATTTTGTTTATTTCCCCCAAATAAAGGATTATGTGTTCCTTTTTGTCACTAAACGAACAATGATGACATGTTTAGGTTGTCAATTTTATGGGATAACACCCAAAAAGAAGATATTCCTACCAAAACTGTTTCGGTTGTGACTGTTTTGGTAGTGACAATTTTAGATACTTTTTAACCTAGCTCAAAGATGCTAATCAGCACCGTTCTGAACAGTGGTACACATATAAAAACTACATGTTACAGAATAACTCCCAAAAAAAGAGGGCCTAATTGCAGAAAAAAATAGTGTGTTAGTGACACTAAAAGAATCAAAAAGACACTTTTAAAACAATTAGAAAAAAAATACACAAATTGCTTTAATTTAGGGGTTAGGGTTCTGGATAGCCACCTTTCAATAGAAAGTACCCAGGAATTTAAGATTTTATATATTTTATGCTTACTGATATTTAAAAAAAATTGTGGGTTTCAATAGATATTAGAAGGATCTTAGTAAACATCTAAGATTTGATACTTAAAAGCTTTTTAAATATGTTTTTTTTTTGGTTGAGGGACAGCAGTTTGTAGCAATTCTGAATGGCCTGTATACAAAAAATGGTCATCTCTAGGGTAACAGACAATAAAAACCAAAGCAATTCTGTAATTGTGTTATTAAGTAACTGAGCAACTCTTGTCTCAACTGCACTGCAACCAAAGAAGATGTTAGTAGTTGGTAATAACAGTAGTTCCTAAAACAAAATTAAATAATGTTACAAAGCACTTACCATAAACTACAGGATAAACAGTTCCTCTAATGCCTGATGCTGGACAGCTCATATTCTTCCCATTTAGGTACAAATTCAGCTCCACATGGTCATATGTAACACCCTACATGCACACAAACATGAGAGAAGCCAGAAAATTAGATACATGAAGCTATTCACTGAACACGATCCACTGCTTTAAAAAAACCCACAGCTCCTGTCAGCATGCGTTGTGGTACTCTCGATAATGGCGGAGGACTGTCCCGGGAGAGAAGAAATCATTGAACAAAGTCGTTATTTTTGTTTTTTTCGCGCACGAAAAGTATTCTCAAAGCTTTATAAAATGACAGTTGAACAAATTGACTATTTTAACAATGTCCTTACTATGTTTCTGTGCATTGAACGTTTCAGTTGGATGTCTATTCAGGGTCAGAAAGCACTCAGATTTGATGAAAAAATATTCTGAAGATGAACAAAGGTCTTATGGGTTTGGAACAACAAGAGGCTGAGTAATTAAGGACAGAATGTTCATTTTTGGGTCAACTATCCCTTTAAGAACCCCTGTTATTATAGGCAGCAAAACCCAGAAGGAATCTCAGTCCAAAATAAAATGCTTCTCCCTTGTTTACTACCAACGAATCCCACTTGGCCTCACGTCTCGTCACTTTCTTATTAATTTAATGCCGCGAAGTCTCACCACAATGTCTCCTTCCTGCGCTAAGCTATTAGCTGGTAATCGGTTCTTTTCTTCATTGTTGTGGTACACGGTGCCATCTTGCCGGAGCACAAGACTGTGCGGGTCTCTCCCCATAGGGATCTGGTTCAGATTTGCTTTCTTCGTTGCCACTCCTACTCCCCAGACACCTGCAAAGGGACAAAGTTCACAGCAGTCACACCTAATAACTGTTGACTAATTGGTCTAACTTACATGTAAATGCTTGCATGGATCATGTGTTACCTGTGGACTGAATCTTGAACTCAAAGTAGCTCTTGTTTTGATGGAGAGGGGCGTTTGCAACGCAACCACCAGTTCCACATATGCGTCTTCCACTCTTTACAATGACAACATCAGTGCCTGAAATATCAGGGGGGAATATTTTCACAAAATTAATTAACTTAGCCTAATTAAATTATGCTCTTCTTCATCTTTATCCAAATGCTGTACGTTCAGTGTCATTTTACTACCGTTTATTAAGTCCCCTTGCTTCATTCCATTGAATTATATACATGTCATTACATATGTCAAACTCAAAGAACTGTAAATACATAGTTATGTCAAGTCTGATTATAGCGCTTTACAGTATGGTGACAAAGGCACTTATTTTATTGAATGGGGACAGCCTTCTTTATCATACTGTCAGACTCAAACTCTTTTTCGTAAATATAATGCGTCTGAAATATCACATCGCAACACTTACCCATGTGATGAGTGTCCAGCTGAACCGTGGGCATTTCCTTCAGTGTTACGTGGCCCCTGTTATTGTCTCCACAACAGCCAAAACAGCATGAAACTAAAGCCGCCATAGTAGTATGTATCTCACAACAATATATTTACAGTTAAATAATGTGGTTCCGATTTATTTAGCTATTATACGATGTTATACGTGCTATAAATCACCGGAGGTCATTTTTATTCCCCTTACGTGCTAAGCTAAGCGGATATGACGTGAAAAGTTTTTCTCTCACTTTTTTTAAAATGTTATTTTCAGGATAGCTCAACGGCGACCTCTAGTGACCAACTGATGGACTGAAAATCCTGTCGTCGTTTACTCACCTTCATGTTGTGACAAACCCGTATGACTTTCTTTCTTCCGTGGAACACAAATCGAGGTGTTCTGCAGAATGCAAGGGGCTGACAAGCATCTCTCATCATTCACATCATTGCATATTTTCCCACTAAACACATACTGTTGTGTTACTTGGAAGAAGGTCATACGAGTTTGGACTAAGAGTAAGTAAATGAGGACAGCATTACCATTTCAAACGATTTATCCCTTCATGGGAAACTTAAATGTAAAGTTCATCCAAAAATGAAAATTCTGTCATTGTTTACTCACCCTCAAGTTGTTCCAAACCTGTATGCATTTCTTACAGATGTTGAACACAAAAGAAGAGATTTTGACAGTTGACGGTAGCCATTGACTTCGATAGTATTAAAAAAAAAATACTCTGGAGGTAATGGCTACCATCAACTGTCTGGTTACCAACATTCTTCAAAATAACTTATTTTGTGTTCAACAGGAAAAAAAAAAAAACACATACAGGTTTGGAACAACTTGAGGGTGAGTAAATGATAACAGAATTGTAATTTTGTAATCACTTTAAATAGATAGTTAAATAAATTTAAATAAATAGTTCATCCAAAAATGTAAGTTACCGCATGATTTGCTCACCCTGAAGCCATCCTAGGTGTACATGCCTTTCTTCTTTCAGATGAATACAATCAGTTATATATATATAAAAAATGTCCCGGCTCTTCCAAGCTTTATAATGGCATTGAATGGGTGTTGAGATTGTAAGTTACCGCATGATTTGCTCACCCTCAAGCCATCCTAGGTGTATATGCCTTTCTTCTTTCAGATGAATACAATCAGTTATATATTTTAAAAAAATGTCCCGGCTCTTCCAAGCTGTATAATGGCATTGATTGGGTGTTAAGATTTTTAAGTCCAATAAAGTGCATTTACTCATCCATCATAAACAGTGGCTCCAGAGGGTTAATAAAGGCCTTCTGAAACAAAATGATGAGTTTGTATAAGAAAAATGCATACTTACAACTTTCTAAACCATAATGTCTTGCTTACACTAACTGTCATACGCGTTCACAAGAGAGTGGCTTTCTAGTGGATGACGCAGGACATAGGCGAAAACGGAAACGATAAGGAGAGAGCAAAACAAGGATTTGTAAAAAAAAAAAAATTATAAATTAATTAATTAAAAAAAATAATAATAATGATGGAGGATTACTATATGAGCCAGGAGGACATGATTTTGCTTTGCTGTAAACAAAACTTGGTTCTCATGGGACTAGATATGGATTTTTTTTTATACAAACATATTGTTTTGCATAAGAAGACCTTTATTAACCCCCTGGAGCTGTGTGGAGCACTTTTTTATGATGGATGGATGCACTTTATTAGACTTCAAAATCTCAACAGCCATTCACTGCCATTATAAAGCATGGAGGAACCAGGATTTTTAAAAAAAAATATAACTCTGATTATATTAGTCTGAAAGAAGAAAGTCATATACACCTAGGATGGCTTTAAGGTGAGTAAATCATGAGGTTATTCTTATTTTTAGATAAACTATTCCTTTAAATTCATATAACTGCCAATCGAATTATTACCACACCAAACATAATGTCACTTAAACGCCAGGTAATCTCTTGGAAACAACAGCAATTTGTCAGCTATCAGACCGTACAGGTAATAGGAAGAAAGTTTGGTACTAGTTAGATTTTAACTTAATGGCATTATATGTACAAGTTGGGATATGTGCGCGCGATCAAGCAGAATGTGCGAGACAGAGCGCAAATCTGACGGATCAGGATCGATGTGACCTTAAAAGCTTTTAACCTGCTCTGTGCCGCTCAGTTACAGCTGTGAAGTTTTGCATAGCAACAACCTCACCGCTCAAAATAAGGGGGGATCTATATCTTTCCAACTTCTGTCAAAAACGAAAATATATCTTCACTTGCGTTCATATATTTTCTTGCCCTCACATCAAAGACAAGTTAAAATAAACATTTCTAAAGACGTCTGTTTGCTACTTGTAATACGTAACTTCGACATTAACTTTCGTTTGTTGTTTTTGAAGTTCGCCAGTGTTGAAATCTGCACAGCAACAAGCGCCATGATTGCGTTTTCCGAGTGCCCTGGTAACTGGCGCGCGCGGTTTCTATCCAATAAAAGAGCGCGTGATGTGTTCGCAGTTATGCGGTGGAACTGTTTTACCCAACATCCCTACTTTTTATAGGATTATTGCATTATTGTAAAAAATGTTTGTTTTGACTGACATCACCTTCTTGTCCTTTGGGGTGACTATAGCAGATGTCGAGGTAAATGGACCAAAGGAAAGGTAAAGTAAGCACAATGTTTCATCATGGTCTTCCTGTCGACCTTTTTTTTTTTTTAAATATATATATTCTGATTTAGCTTAAGCTACTAATAATGAACACATTTTGTAAAGGCGAGAGATCGTTTTAAATCACTACTTTTTGTACAAGGTACTGACTTATACAAACTTTATCCCATTCGACATGTTGTGTTTTTGAGATGCAGGTGATGACATATGAGGTGATGTACATAGCGAAGTCTGTTTGCTTTCACAGTATGGCATAAACTAGTTTAGAAACCGCGATGAGGTGAACGTGAGCGCACTTATCTGGTTTAGCTTTTTGAATGATAACAAAACCGTTATTTTCAGAACTGCCCAATCAGATTTCAGCATAAACCTGCGCGCTGCTCAGCTGTGACACTCCAAATGATGTTTCTGTGGAAATTACCGGGTAGGATCTCGCCTTACCTGCCAAGAATAGCTTATTCAGACAGAAAAAAAGTTATGCAGCCCTTTTGGGTGCACTATGTGTTTCCGCTTCAGAAAGTGTTCAGTACGAATTCATAAGTACAGTATTTGAGCTCTGATTCAGCCTAGGGAAAGAATAACCTCAGTGACATGAGAATGGAGTGACGTAAGAGCAGAAGAAAGTGACGTAGTTTCTGCCCTATTTTCGTTTTTTTTTTTATCGGTTCGCTAAAATGTCTGTCATGCGGGTCATTCGACAATTTCATTGATTTCACACGTACCTGCTTTTTATTACGTAATGCGATGTACAATAGAGGTTGATGTGACATCAAAGGACTCGCAGTCCGTCAAATAAGGGCCAGTGGTTTCGACTGTAGTTTATTATTATAACGAATTCATTTAAATTCAGATCTATTTCAAGTACCACACCTTTTTTAAACCAGTTTCTCAATATCAAAATAAATAAATAAATGAATGTCTTACATAATCGCAAGTGACCAATCAAAATTACGCAAAATATAATGAGTTTATAGATTTACTTTTTATGCAGGTTCTTCCTAATACATTGAGATTTACAGTGCATAGCTACACACCAATAACTTTTTCCCTTGTACAGAATTGATTTTTACAAACGAACTTGGTTTCATGGCTAACACTGAGAATCTAAAAAATGCTCATTTATTATGCATTATCTTCAATACATTCAAAAAACATTAAGGACATTTAATGCATTAAACATATGCTAAATGTTATGGCATAAACTGAAGTTTTAGTAATTAATGCCTCGTGTAGTCCGACTTGCCTACATAAATACTAATATATTTAAGGTCTGATATTGAGTATGAAAGTGTCAAGCGGATATTGTGTGAATGCTCTTCAAACTTAAATTAGTTGATGTAGTTTCACACAGACGTGTATTTTCTTTTTAATTATTCTGAGGCTGTGTTCAAACACATTTATTGTCATGTTTCCCTTTTTTTGGATGCAGGAACTGGCATCAGAAATGTGAGGTCCCGGGCTGCGCTTCGGCGTCCAAGATAACTAGGGATTCCGTTAATAAATTATTTTAAGGCAAGAAAATCTGCTTGTACTGAACGACCCGAAATAGGACTCGTCGCCTTTATGTTTATACTTGAGTAAATATCATTTAAATTCAGGTTCGGATACATTTAAGCGAGCGAATGTTGGTGTGGCCAGATATCGAAGTTCATAGCGATGTTAAGTCACTTCTGAAACATGTCAATTAAATTTGAGGTAAAATTTAGATCAGTCTGAGATTTGTTGTTTTAGTCATTCCCATCTCTTGGGGTAACGAGGTCAACTTAGTGTTTCGGTTTAAAGATATAGATTCGCTTTGTTTTGTAACGCATGTTCATTTTTCATTTGCTTATTTGACAGACTTTCGTACAATTGATATAGATGAACGCAAACTTTTCTTAATCTTGGCCTGATGCTGGACACGATTTTGAAGGATGGTTTCCTCAGTATCGCCTGAGGAGAAAGCCGAGCGTTTCAACAGAGAGCGAGTGTAAATATACTTGATATTAACGACCCTTGCAGAGGGAAAGAAACGCGAGAATCAAAACAAACAGCGAAAAGGACCAAAAGGGGCCGATCCACGAAGAGATTCTGTCAGCACCCCTCGCCTAAAACCGAACTTAAAAAGAAACGGGGGCGATCTCAAAACTTTAAACCAGTTGAAGTTTCCCAGAAGATGGCGATGCTGCGTAATTAAAAATGTGAAAATAAAGATGGAAGGTACATTACTGATGCGATGATGCCTAATGCTGTAATACGACACATTTGATAACTGATGTGCTTCGTCCATAATAGTCAACAGAAACTGGCATTTATTAGAACTTCGTGTGAGAAATGTGGTAGATTCATTTTTCCTTGACAGAAACTGCAGAATTGGCGGCTCCGTGCAATTAACTTGCCTTTTATTTTGTCTTTATTTCATTTTTCCATGTACATCAATGGTATCAACGAGCTCAAAGCACTTATAGAAAAGCATCTGACTCATTTAAAACTTAATTACATAAACAGTTCTACATCTTACTTCATGTTTTATTAAATTTCATGTCAGAATGAAAGCCTTCAAAACACCAGCATGTTGTTAGTCAGTCGTTAATCTCCTGATGAGGGATCCCGAAGCACAGACGGTAAACGGCCCGCCTAACTCCAGCAGCACGGTCAATACTGGAGGATTCGCTAGTGCTTTGACTCCAATATTTACGTGCTGCTACAGCCAGGCAGCCAGTCAGTCACACGGCCAAGTTCAGGAGACTCGCAGGCACACGTAGTCTGGCTGCCGTTGTTGTTGTTTTCGCCTGCTAGACCTCTCTCCTCTGGCTTTCCACCCGTTTGATTGTGAAGTGCGCGTCTGTCCTGTCGTTCTTGCCGCAGCACAGTACGGCCTGCACCCCCGTTTTAACTCACAAACCATTCTGTGCTGCTACAGTACCGACAGGCCCCGTACAGAGCGCGCGCACACGCACTCACGCGAGGCGCGCGCCCACACAGCCGCACATACACGCTCCTCGTGTTTTGCAACCTGAAAACACAGGATCAATAAAGAGACAATGGGCAATAAGTGTCAATATGACTACATGCTGTAATGACATCGAGGACGAAAAAAACAAAACAAAAAAGCTCCCTAGAATCTAAAATCAAAATGGAGATAAAACACCAAGTGGGTGTTTTGATTAAAACGTGATACTTCCTGAGGCTTTGTGGACTGTTTTATTCTCACGTCTGGTTTTGCTATGCAAATGCAGAAAGACATAGATCACTAACATTATCATGTATGAAAAAAAAGTGAAAGTGTATCTACTTTAAAACCTTTTAGGAGTCAAGATACAGCCATACCCGAATTTTATTCAGACACCCTCAACATTTCTCACATAATCAGTTTAATTAATACAGTTTAAAAAAAATGGTAATAAACTATGAGAAGAACTCAAAGAGTTAAACGGTCAGAACAAATTCATCTTGAAAATGTCAGTTAACTTTGATTACAATCAACCAAAAATTCAGACAACTGTTTAATGACAATATTTTCACAACTATCAATACTTTGCTGACTAATTACCAAGCAATGCTTAATTTTGTCAGTCTGTGGTGTAAAAAGGTCACATTAGCATTAAGCAAAACATGGTCAGGTCAAAGTGGTTGAATACTTTTTTGTCCCAAATGTTTATAAATTTTACTGGTAGTTCACTGTATGAAGAAATTTTGGGTATAATATGTCACAGTTTACTTTCTTTTGCTATCCTTTCTTACATAAATGAACTATGTTGTCCTGCACCCACTAGTTAAAAAAAAAAAAAAATCCAAAATTATATCTGGTGTCTGAATAATTTTTGGTTTGACTATTAAAAAAAAAAGGGCAACTGTAAATGTCTAATTTCAAGGTCAAATGCATTTTCCATTTTGAAGTCTGTTACATCATGAAAAACAGAGTTGACAAATGCAAACCTCAAGTGAGCATCTGTGTTTTTAAAGACATAAAATGTTCATTACATTGCTGCTCGTTATATGACCTTAATTTTTTTTAACCTTAACTTTCTTCTATTGTTAACAGCACATTTCTATACGTCGGTGATGGGTGGATTTTTCTGGAGAAGCACACGGTGCTCAAAAACCAATTGAATACTCTTAAATCTGGTCAGTTGTGGTAATTCTGAGAAAAACATCACACTCACATCGTTCTTAGACTCCCTGATGAAATCACCATTACCAGGTAAGAGTGCCCCATCTCTAAAAAGTTCACTGTCTTTAGAGAGATTTGCCAAAAGCAGATCGTTTCAGAAAACCAGCAACTGAGTTGTTTAACTGAAATGTATTAATCTAAAATTATTTTCGTATTCAATATAAGATTTGGAGCTAGACTCATAGAGGTAATTCAAATCAGTCAAGACATGCATTTTTAGAGTACCATATGAGTAAGGCAAACAAGGTTTCATACGGTTGTATCTTTGAAATGACTCTTACACGAGAGTATAAGGAATAATTTACATGACGTGTGCAAAGTGCAAAATAACCGTGCTAATAATAACAGAATAATTTCACGCATGACTAACTTTCAATATTTATCATGTTCTATTTCTGATGTTGGCTGCTTTTGTAAACCCCCTGGTTTCTGTGCCATTCAGTAAACGCACATGTGCTTTTGTACCAGGTGATCCAATACTGACAATAAACTTTTGGTGTAACACAAGCAAGAGGACAGTGAAGCATCTGCTGTCTATAAGGGTAAAATTACAGATTATGAAAAGAGCCCCATGGACTTCTGGGAGGAGGAAAAAAAAAAAAAAAAAAAGTGTTCCCTGACAAAAGCCTGTAGCCTTCCACATTATAATATTTACTTATGTTGTTTGCTCTGTATGTGTGCCTTTCACTTTCTTGTTGTTTTCTCTTTGTTAGGCACTTCATGAGGACATAGAAAAAAAAGTTTGGTTTTTCTATATACTTTCTGCAATAATTCAACTAAACCATGCTTCAGTATAGTTAAAATGGTTCAACCAGTGGTGTACTTACAGTTACTTGACTGTCACAGCTCAGTGTCACAACGTGTGCTCGACATTCCTTTCCTGGAGAAAACAAAAATAAAATGATATTTATGAAGCACAAATTCTGGGTCTTATGTTTCTTAAGGTAAAAAAGAAAAAAACACAAAAGTATACCATCCGCATAGCATGCACTGTGTTTTGTGTTGTTTATTTTTTTTATTGGACAGGTGTAATTATCTTTTGCTTGTATATTATGTGAAATATTTAGACGATTGCTACATAGTCTTGTTTAGAGATAAATCCTTGTGTGTGTGTGTGTGTGTGTGTGTGTGTGTGTGTGTGTGTGTGTGTGTAAGTGTGTAAGGTAACCCATCCTCAACAAATAACACCACAACAGTACCAAACCCAAGAAGAGGAGTTTTCTAAAAATTACAAAATGCCTGATCATTAAAAAAATAATAATTTTAGTTTAATTACATTTAAAGTGAAAAAGATATTATATTAAGTACTAAGAACAAGAACACACTTGTCCATTACAAACACAAAGGACAATAAAATCAAACCAAAGGATAAACACCACAAAGTCAGTTTTAATAATGCACACAATATAAATGTAAGTCTAAGTGGTAGTACTAATACTTAACTTTAAAGGTGCACTTTGAATAAACTAACTTTTACGGGATAGCAATGCTTTTTAAAAAAAAAAAAAAAAAAAAGGATGAGTCATAATTTCAGCCTAAGTACTGCGCAACATCAAACTAAAAATGATTTTAAAAATGAAAATTGCAACTTACTATTAATGCTAATAGCAAATTCATAAAGGCATGGTTTTCATGAAATGTATTGTCTCAGTATTTACTGACTCACATTATACTGACTGAATACTATATGATAATAAAACCTAGAAGGGATGATGAATTCAACAACTTTAAGTTGTTTATATATTTAAGTAATATACATTTAATGTTACACTGCAGTGCACATGTGTACCTAAAATAAACAAAACAAAGAATACTCAAACTAAATACTTATTTGCTAACCAAAATGATACAGTCTGGTGACGTGAAGGGGTTAGTCTGATTAGTGTATTTTTTTACGAGACTGCAGCTAGATGTGTTGTTCCCTGTAACTTCGTATGCCAGAAGTTAGCAGAGAAACATTCACTTCCTACCACAGAAAGGGGAAGCTGCTCCCATAATTTCACTTGCTTTTACAAGAGTAACAAGCAAAGGGGGCACGAGAGCACACGTGTGTGTGTGAAAGCACATGTACACACACAAGATCTGCCCAATGGGACAGAATAAAACAATCTTGGCACTGACGAAAACAAATCATGATATTTTTAATTCCTCTCGACATACTATCAACAACTATTTTTGAGCTTTGTGCACAATCGGTGTACTGTTGAAAGCAACTACACTTAATATACTAGAAAACACAATATTTAATGCAAAATAATAGAAAATTAGTTAGAAATGGTGTAAATCAAAAATATTTATTAAACTCTACACACTATCAGCAACTAAATGTGATATTTGTGCACAATCAGTGTACTCCTGGAACCAACTATACCTAAAAAATATACTAGAAAATTAAAAATGAGTTACAATTAGTGCAAATAAAAACATTTATTAAAAACTACAAACTATCAACAACTGTTTTTGAGTTGTGACTATCAGTGTACTTTTGAAAACAACTATACTTACTATTACTAAAAAAATACAATATGTAATGCAAAATAAATCAAAATTAGCTCTAAATAGTGTAAATACAAAATATTTATTAAACTCTACACACCATCAACAACTGTTTTTGAGTTTTGTGCACTACCAGTGTACTTTTGAAAACAACTTTACTTAGTATACTAAAAAATACAATATGTAATGCAAAATAAATCTAAATTAGCTATAGTGTAAATACAAAATATTTATTAAACTCTACACACCATCAACAACTCTTTGATCTTTGTGCACAATCATACTAGAAAATACAATATTTAATGCAAAATAATAAAAAATAACTCTAAATAGTGTAAATACATTTTTTTTTAATTAAACTACACTTATCAACAACAATTGTTGATCTTTGTGCACAATCGGTACACTCTTGAAAACAACTACACTTAATATACTAGAAAATACAACATTTAATGCAAAATAATTAAAAATTAGTTATAAATAGTGTAAATTATAAATACTTTTTAAATTACACACCATCAACAACTAATTTTGATCTTTGTACACAAACTGGTGTACTCTTGAAAACAACTATACTTAATATACTAGAAAATACAATATTTCATACAAACAAATTTAAAAATAACTATAAATAGTGTAGATAAAGATTACTTATTAAACTCTATACATTATCAACAACTATTTTTGATCTTTGTGTACACTTGCTGTACACTTGAAAACAGCTATACTTACTATACTAAAAAATACAATATGTAATGCAAAAGAAATCAAAATGAACTATAAAAAGTGCAAATACAAGATGTTTATTAAACTCTACACACTATCAACAACTATTATCTTTGTGCACAACTGTACTAGAAAATGCAATATTTAATGCAAAATAATCAAAAATAACTATAGTGTAAATAAAAAATATTTATTAAACCCTACACACTATCAACAACTATTTTTGATCTTTGTGTACACTTGGTGTACTCCAGAAAACTACACTTACTATACTAAAAAATACAATATGTAATGCTAAATGAATCAAAATTAGCTATAGTGTAAATACAAAATATTTATTAAACTCTACACACTATCAATAACTCTTTGATCTTTGTTCACAACTGTACAAGAAAATGCAATATTGAATGCACAATAATAAAAAAATAACTAGTGTAAATAAAAATATTTATTAAACTACACACTATTAGCAACTGTTTTTGATCTTTGTGTACACTTGGTGTACTCTTGAAAACTATACTTACTATACTAAAAATACAATATGTAATGCAAAATAAATCTAAATTAACTATAAATAGTGTAAATACACAATATATTTTTTAAAACTCTACACACCATCAACAACTATTTTTGATCTTTGTGCACAACTGGTGTACTCTTGAAAACAAGTACACTTAATATACTAGAAAATGCAATATTTAATGCAAAATAATCAAAAATAACTATAAATAATTAAAATAAAAATATTTATTAAACTCTACACACTATCAACAACTATTTTTGATTTTTGTGTACACTTGGTGTACTCTTGAAAACTATACTTACTATACTAAAAAATACAATATGTAATGCAAAATAAATCAAAATGAACTATAACTAGTGTAAATACAC
The DNA here is from genome assembly GCA_033026305.1 of Cirrhinus molitorella. NCBI lineage: Eukaryota > Metazoa > Chordata > Actinopteri > Cypriniformes > Cyprinidae > Cirrhinus > Cirrhinus molitorella. Next base: position 33,686,288 of record CM065120.1, read on the forward strand.
AAATTTTTTTTTTAACAACACACTATCAACAACTATTTTTGATCTTCGTGCACAATTGGTGTACTCTTGAAAACAACTATACTTAATATACTACAAAAAAACTACATTTAATGCAAAATAATTAAAAATGATCAATAAATAGTATAATTCATAATTTACTAAACTCCATACATTATCAATAACTATTTTTGATCTTTGTGCACAATCGGGGTGTACTCTTAAAAACAACTATACTTAATATGCTAGAAAATACTATATTTAATGCAAAATAATTAAAAATTAACCATAAATAGTGTAAATAAAAAATATTTGTTAATATATTTCAAAACACAGCACTGGAAACATGGCACTACAAGCAAATAATATAAATATTGTAAATATAAAAAAACTAATGATTTTAATTCCACAATGTATACCTAAAAACACAATTTGTAAGAGGTTACTATTTTATTATTTGGTCAGTCTTAAAAGGCATCACATTGAATTTTTTTTTTTTTTACAAGTTTCATTCATATTTCTTTACAAAGTGTTCTTACATGTACAGTAAAGCCTCAGATTATTATATTGCCTTTGTACATGAAACACCACACTACAAAGGCAATATACAAGTTGTTTTTTATAATGTATGAACTAACGTCGCAAAAACACATCAAGCACTTAAACTGCGAGGAGAGGGGAGTTTCACTGGCCTAATACCTTGACAACAGCTCCAGTCCCCATAACAAGTGCATTTGCCCTGGTAACATACAGATAGGGGCAGCCCCTGGCAGCACATGTAGTACTAAGAAGAGCTTACAATGAAGAGCTCTGCTGTTTGGCATCCGAGAGCTCGACTGGCGCTGTGTTCCTCTTAGCAGATAGCTTTGTAATTGACACTCAGATCAAGATTTTCATTTCTGTGTTTCGCATCTAAATGATCATTTACAAAAGGACACACACAGATACACACCCACCCAGAATCGAGAGTCCTCTGATCTTGCTGGGCAAACAAACACACACACACACACACACACACACACACACACACGCAAAACTGAGGCCTGAGTTAGGCCCGAAAATCACGTTTCATACCGATCGGTTTACTAGCAAGTGAAGTTAGAGGCCCTTCTTTAACTTTGTGGCAAAAGGCACGTTGAAATGAGCTAACACAAAGAGGGGGGAAAACACAACAGAAACCTCAAACTCATTTTGGGACCAGTTCTGCTATCGCATTTACTTCAAAGAGTCACTATACAATGTTTACAGACACTGATATAAAAATTAGCCAGAACAGCACAGGCCTGTTATATTATCTACAGAAGCTGCTGCTACTAAAAAGATGAAAATATGATTCCTTTGAAGTCAATATGGCACTTAAAAACCAAGGTATTACACAATGTGAAACTCAGAATCGGCATGAATAATACACCCATGGATGGTGCCTCAATTTATGCGTAGCACAAAACAACAAAATAATTTTGATGATATTTGAGATGCAAGACATAGAGCATAATCTTATAGCTAAGGTTTTTAAAGACGAAGCTGATCCACTTTTATTTATATTTATTAATTAATTTCAAGGCATGCAAATTAAGAGCAACACATAATGATTAAAAAAAAAAAAATCAAGAAGATAATTCACAGGCCCTGCACCTACAGTGTTTTTCATATGGTGTGGGATGGGGTCTGAGTCAAATGCAATATTACATAACCATCAACATTAAACACAGGGCATATCACAGGGACCAACAGAAGCAGTGGTCTTTGCTGTATGTGACAGCTACATATAGCTAAAATATACATATATGAGGTTTCCATTTGGATTTGGGCCAAGAGGTTACAATAATTGTGAAAAAAATGACACTACATAATGTGCGATACACATCATAATGTAACTAGTACAAGTCATAATGAGCTATCATGATTGTGACTAATGTCACAGTCACATTGACAAGCTAAAAGGTCAAAGGTTAGAGCAAAATTTGGATAATTTCTTATAACACAGCAGGACCTTGAAAGGGTATATATGAGTTTAAAAAATACAACTATTAATAAAATGTAACAACTGTCTCTTAGTAAAATGACTTCTTATTAATAATATCAAACACAATCTTTGGCCTTGAGGAATTGTTCTACTAGTGAATGCAAAATTCTAATTAAAATTTAAAGGTGATTGAGAAATTGTGTGGAATGTTACTTTTGAGAAGTCAAATTAACTAATTACATATAGGACTGTTCCAAACTGTTTGGCCTGTAAAAATAAAACATAATACATGCTATTTTAAACTGAGTGTGCATTAATTTAGGCCTTACTTTTGTCATTATCCTTTGTACTTCAACACACATCAGCCAGCATCTTGAGTGGTTAATATCAAAGAAACACAAGACTGTAACCTTTAGTCGTAACCTAAAGACAAACTCAGTGTAAAGTGGTCTAAGTGGGCCCTCGTCATAATGTCCAGGCTCTGCTCGTTCACAATAGACCACTGAGGGATCACCTCATGACCACAATTACACACTGACATGAAATCATAAATACACTCACGCACACACACACACACACACAGAGGGGGGGAAGCGCATTTTTAATTCTCACACCGACCAGCTATGAATGTGATGTGTAGCTTATAGTATTTTTTGTTTTCATTTATAAATCATTACCCGCATTTGTTTGTTTGAACAGGACGTGAATGAAGAGACTGGGTGGATTCATACAGGCTCAGTATTCAGTTGTGAAAGAATAGTAGTTGTTGTTGTGGCTGGACAAGCAGTAACTGAGGCATGTCGCCATGACAATATCTGTTTTATACATTCCTGATATTTGTTTTCTAGCTGACTGGAAGTTGTTTTAGAAAATTAAAATATTACAGTCACTTTATTTTAGAAAACATAGAGTCAAATTAAAAATGATTCAGACACCAGATATCTTTTTTTTTTTTTTTTAACTAGTGGTTACAGGACGCTATAGTTCATTTATTTAAGTGAGGATAGCAAAATAAAGTAAACTGTGACATATTACACACAAAAACTCTTTATACAGTGGACTATCAGTAAAATGTGGGACCAAAACTTATTCAGACATTTTGACATGACCATGTTTTTTCTATAACTGCTAATGCGATCTTTTTACACCACCGACTAAACAAAATTAAGCACTGCTTGGTAATTCTCAACAAAGTAGTGATAGCTGTGTAAATATTGTCACACTAACAGTTGTCTGAATCAATTTTGGTTGATTGTAATCCATTACATACCTTTCTATCAAGACGAATTTCTTGAAGTTCTTGTCATATTTTATTACCATTTTCTAAACCATAGCGAATAAACTGTGATAATGTGAGAAATGTTGAGTGTGCCTGGATACATTTTGGCTTGACTGTATGTTTAACTGTTTATTTTTTTAATAAATTAAAGTTTTGAGTGATTGTGTGTGTACAGTTTGTTGAATATGCAAGTAGCCAACTTTAATAATTAACTATTACCAGTTTTACAATAAATCCACTCTTTAAAACATATTATAATTATAAAGACATGACATAGTAATCATCATTATATAATTATGTACAGATACTAAAAAATCTAAGGAATTCCCATGATTTCTGTCCACTTTTTTGTCAGATTGGTGATTGAGCTCTTACACTGCAACGTGAAATGACTAGGCCTACAATAAAACATTGACATATTAAATTTGCTCTACATAAAAAATGATCTAAATTTATTTGAAAACTTTTTAGAAATATTAATGCTTTTCATTAACTCACGTAAACTGTTATACATTGTGGGGAGTGAAGAAAAATCCACTCAAAAGTCATTCAATGCAACAATATTGCCCTTCTGACACAATATAGAGTGATAAGCAAAGAAATATCAACTCTGACTCTGATTAAAGTCACACTTGGCCTCAAAAATAGTTACAGAGTGAGAGGACAGCTTACACCATATTAAAGTCAGACAAAACAAAATTACACTTTTCAACAGAAGTGTCTATAGCTGTTTGGTTTAAAACGGCCAGTCTCTGTGACATAAAAAATATGTAAAACAATTATCTCTTGTATGCTTTAGGTTCAATTTGTTAGTCTGATGACTTGTTTGCTTATGCCATAACCGTATCAGGAATGACCAATGTTATAAACCATGCAGGGGAAAAAAGTCAGAGCATAATTTTGGCTTATTTGAATCTCCAGGTGCGGCACGCCCTCCGTCAGACACCCAATACACACACAGACTGAATGTGAGGAGAGGAACACACACCTCAGCAATTCTCAACAGGCCTGCATTTTCAATTCCACCCCCACAGTAGTTCAAGGCTTACTTTTCCATCCAGTTGAGTACAAAAACCGCACAAAAAGTAACTTATTGTTTCACAGCCTCTGACACTCATCAGAGAAGCTGAAAAAAAGTAAGTGGTGCTAGTGAAAACTAATTGACTCTAAAAATACTTATTTATTGAAAATCAGGATAGAATGAAAGCTTTTCTGTATTTTGTGACTAATATAAGCAAAACTCATGAGCAAATCCTGCAACTTGCATAACAAGGTGAAACTGCCCTGCTTGCAACCATACTGCTGAACTCCAATTCACAATTCCAAGAAAAGCTGAAAAGCAAGAATCTTTTTCTCCTGCAGACAAAATACGTCCTCTGCCCTCCCAGTTCCACATACACGGTAAATTTCACTATTATTCCAACTGAATACAAGACACTTGACATTTTATGATATTGCAAGTCAGCACAAGACTCTACTTCATAAGTTAGTCATGTATTTTTTTTTGTAGAAGTCACATATATCGTCCATTCACGCTATATGTAACATATTACATTGTGACGTGACATGTACATCGTCATGTCACAATAGTGTAAAAAAAAACAAAACAAAAAAACGAGTAATTTAACTTTTTTAAAATCAACATAGGCTTTCGTTCCTGGATTTTTAAAATGGCGCAAACTATTTACCCTAAAAACAATATGTTTCAAGACAGTTTCACGACAACGTGTTTTCTGAAAAAACAAAACAAAGAAAGTCATTTTATTTTATGCCAAGCACGATAAATAAACAGTTTCAAACATCTTACCGGCTAAAATGGTTGATGTCTCCTGTATAATCTGAGTTCAGTGTCTGATGCATCACAGACTCGGACTGAACTGCGTGTATCTGCGCCAGCAGCTCGTCCGTTACTCCCGCTCAAAAAGCGACGTGAAAAAAGACCAAAATGACACAATCTTCATCGCCGCCGCGCTAAATCCCACTCCTAAGAACCTCGGGTATTTTCCAGAATTTTTCTATATTTTTCCCCACATCGAGAGATATTTTTATGTATTATTTTTTAAAAATCGCAGGTTTTCCCATATACGCAGCTGAACGATAGCCCCCTTTTCTCCTTCGGCTCCACAATCGGCTCGTATTGGTCACTTCTGTGCTCGTCGACACTTGATCGCAGGCGATTTTGCTGTCTAAACGTGATCCGATCGTGCCGTTTCCCCCAAATTCAGACGATAAGTCTTATTTTTTAAGACGAAGCGTCGCGCGCACTGTCCCCTCTATGCGCGCGCTCAGTGTTGATGTTATCGCCTCTCACTCGAAAATGGCGCCGAAAGTGACTCTCCTCATTCAAATCGGTAAGAGCCGCCCCCAGCTCGCATGTGCATGCCGGGAACATGGACTTGGAGAGCGGTTTTGAAGGTGGGAGATAGAGAGATTTTACTGGAAGAAACATTTTTTTTTTCATTATCGTCAAAACGACACGAAACAATCTTATATTCGCTGAAACTGCACGTTAAAAACGTGTATGTGTTCTGAGAAGAGAATCGCGTTTGCCTCTGCCAGTTGAGGGGAAGCACCCAAACCGGGACAGATGAGGACACGAGAAGCGTCGAAAAATAAAAAGTAGCCCATGGCTATCTAATGCTTGTCATTTAAGCTATTTCATCGAGTACTTCCCTGCCAGCTCCCTATAGAGAAACTTATGTAAGGTGTTCTTCTGTATACGCCCTATGCAAACTGATAGTTCAGTCTCAGTGGTGTTGTAAAATATCCATTCTGCTCAGAAAGAGAGGGAGATATGACCTGGTTTTTTCCTCAGCAACTGCTTTGTGACACACTTGAACGCCCAAATCTTAATGCTGCCCACTTATCCACATGCAGACTCTCCATAGTATGTGAGAGTTACCCCATTTCTTGTAGTTCGGGTGATTTATTACTAACTAACATATATATATATATATATATATATATATATATATATATATATTAGCCGACTGAATCTGCATTACACCTAAGGCAGCTTGCTGTCAACAGATGTGTACTACTAATAATCTTACATGTTTTATCTGAAGTTTCAAAAGAGCTTGTTTTATGATCTGACTATATGTGACCCTGAACCACAAAAAACAGTAATGAGGGTCAGTTTTTTGAAATTGAGATTTATACCTCATCTGAAAGCTGAATAAATAAGCTGAGATACAACTATTTGAAAATCTGGAATCTGAGAGTGCAAAAAAATGAAAATACTAATACTAATGAAAAATTAAGTTTTGATATATTTACAAAATATCTTCATAGAACATCATCTTTACTTAATATCCTAATGATTTTTGGCATAAAAGAAAAATCTATAATTTTGACCAATGCAGGTATTTTATTGGCTATTGGTACAAATAATGAGTTCAGATGCAAAATCCATCTGACATCTTTCTTTAAAAAATGCATTTTTATCAGGCTCCGATGTATAGGTTTCTATGTAAGTACTGGTACTTCTGTTTGAGCTGAGGGTAGGATTTTAGCGAGATTGAAGTAAAAGTATTTGATGGACGTATAATATGCATCGAGAGCATTCACTCAGTATCATTATCTCATTTTTGACTGAGATGGCTTTTAGCTGGTTTTGCATGTGAAATCTTTAAATATACCCGTGCTGCTTATGACTGGTTTTGTGGTCCAGGGTCACATATTAATAACACACATTTAACCTTTGTTTTCAATAGACATCAAAATTACCCTTATCACGGAAATCAACTTTGTTATTGTTATATTGCATATAAATATTACAGGGCTGTGTACTCTGAGCTAAAACAGCATGGTTTATAGTCAAATACATGAAGCATGGTAACAACTCAAGTATACATGAATAACCAAATGCACACTTTCAAAATCCCTTGCACATATATAAAGCTGATTTCACTGGAAAAGCATACCAACAACGAATGCAAACCTACATTTAAGGCCCTCTAAATAAGGCATTTTATAAAACAGTTCTGACTAATTTCTGAATTTAGGATTCCCGCCATAGGCTGTGTGTCATCTCAAAATGCAAGTGTGACGATAAGAGCTTGCTACTGAAGTTTAACACACTCGCCATTCATAGTTTGAATATCTGAATCAAATGAAAACTTTCTGCCCTCACATTTCACTCTAAACAACTCTTGAAATAGACACACCACAGGGCTGCGAATCACATTCAGTAGGCTCAGTAAAAAGACACAGAATTTTAATTTGATTAACTCGTTTTTTGAGTTTCCTGTTGGGGTGAGAAGCATATATCTGTCTTCTCTTTAAATAGATGTGTGGTTTTGTTTTGCAATTTGATGGAGCTGGACATGAATGTAAAAGAAAAAAAAATAAGCTGAAAATTGCTGAGTCAGCAAAGTAGGTTAGCAGACTACAATTGTTGGATCACTGAAAGTAGAAATTTTGTGTTTTGTTGTATGCAGTATGTGATTATTCGGCCTCTTGCATTACATGAAACCCTTGACCTGCTGGCTTACTCGTTCATGTGTAATATTCCTGATAAATTTGAAAGACACTAGTCACAAATCAAGCCTCATAATGCAGAAAAAGTAAAATACAGAAAACATGACTTACCGTTTTATTATTCGGATTCATGATCCTAACATTTTAGCAATTAGCCGTGTACTAATAAGGACAAATACGTGTGCTGTGCACCCAGCGCACTCTTGCACCCTCCACTTTTCAGACCTTTTTTTTTGAAGGGGTGTGAAAATAGGGGCAGTTGTAAGGGGTGAACTTGAGTGTGTGTGTTTATGAAAGGGTTTTGTTCTCTCATTGAAGGGTCTCGGACCCCCACCCCACCCCAAAGCTGTCTGAAGCAGCTGCACCCCTGTGATCTCTTTAGTATGAGGGAGGGGGTGGGAGCATGTGAGGGGACAGCCCCCCCTTTTACAGAGGCCAGAGCCTACACACTTAAGTAACAACATCCATCAAAAGCCAATAGATGCCTGCAAGTCAAGTCTGAGAATACAACAGCAACCTTCGACCCCTGTTAAGTGGGCCGGCCTAACAAGACAGCCACTGACTCATGCTGGTTTGTTTGGTTTAACTTCATTTATTAGTGACCCAAAGCGGGCGAGATCTTCAAGTGAATGTTCTCCGATCGCATGGCCTTATGATACAATTTTTTTTTTCTAATTAAACGCTCTTATGGACACAAAATAGGTTAAAATAGGCCACCTAACAGAACCTGTTAGCAGAGGAAACAAGTCATTCCGCACAAACACACTTTATCTGAAATTTTGTTTCTGCCAGCCTGGAATATTTTGTACCAATCATATAAGATAAATGTGTGTTATTTTTATACCATGTAATGAAGTGTACTGGCAATTTCAGTCAATGTATTTAATACATGTGACACTGGACCACAAGTAGCACGGGTAAATATGTACATACAAAATGCACTGTATGGGTCAAAATGATCAATTTAAAGGGAAGATGTTCCATGAAGATATTTTGTACATTTCCTACCATAAATATATCAAAACGTTTTAGTATTAGTAATATGCATCGCTATAAACTTAATTTGGACAACTGTAAAGGTGATTTTCTCAGTATTTCGATTTTTTGGACCCTCAGATTCCAGATTTTCGAATAGTTTTATCTCGGCCAAATATTGTTCTATTCCAACAAACCAGACATCAATGGAAACCTTATTTATTTAAATTTTAGATGATGTATAAATCCCAATTTTAAAAAATTGACCCTTATGACAGGTTTTGTGGTCCAGGGTCACATATTGGTGATATAAGACTGATACTCATTCAGTGATTAGAAATGTAGTAATTTTATTTGATAGTGGACTGTTTTGACTTTGTAGCAAGTCATTACATGGTATTTCATCAACCTTGTCTAATTCATGGCATACCGCTATCTATCATTATGGGATTTTATGAAGAACACCAGCACAAAACCACACATTTCGACAGAGATTGTGCACAGAACAATGCAAAGACCCTCTTTGGATAGCTCAAGTCATAATATACGACTTCATTACTTCTTTAAAGTTCCCTTTGCTCGGGGTAACGTTTTGATTATTTAAGTGTGGTAAATTGGACCACGCAATGCATCCACGCCTAGCAGAGCAAGTGTTCAAACGGTTACGCATACTCTCTAAAGAAAGGCGACTGTGCAGAGACGGACAGATACAAAGACACGACAGAAAGAGCAGCCGCTTCAGCGGTACGAACTCAAATCCAACCGGAAGTCCCGCCTCCCCAGCAGCTTTAACTTCGATGATGTAACCCCTGTCCAAATTTAGAATGTTGTTGATGCCTCAGAAGTTTCTCCTCTGGCTGAGAGCGCTGTCTATCACACGACGTCACGACTATCCTGTTATTATTGTAAACAGTCTACCCGTTCTTTTACTGTCGTTCTCCACCTCACGAAATTCTCCCCCGGTCCTTTGTTCGCAAAGTATCGGATCGGCATCAGCACCAACAGCGCAGGCATCGTTTGCTCGCTGAAATAAAACGCGCCTGTTCGTACTCAGCCGTAAGAACGAGCAACATGTGAGAATATATTGGTTTTGAGACACACAACACATTCTCGTACAATTTTGGAGCGGCGGAATGGAAGCGGAATGCCGCTTCAGTGTAGTTGAATATAATAAAACCCGGCACTTCGCTGCCTGGCTTTCACTACAGCTTTTTGTGTTCGATGATGTATGTATACGCGCTCGAACCGCTCTTTGGATACGCTATTCAAGCTTTGCGATTCTGCGAAATGAATCGTGGAAAGTGTCATTGACATTAGGCGACTTCTACTTCAATTTCCCCCCCGCGAGAGCTCATCCATCGCCTTTTGTTGAAAGCCTTCAAGAAACACAAATAAACATTCATTCAAAAAACTAGCGCCTTTTTCTTCAGACCTAATAATAACTGTGCGACCCGCGCTTTGGTTGTTTACCACCTCCGCGTATACACGTATAAATTATAGATAAGCGCGATAATGAATCGTAAACAACACGGCAACTTTCGTCCTCAAACATTTAAATCGCCCAGAAAAAACACACCGTGGACGGCAACTCAACAACAAAGCTCCGTCGTATTTCCTCTTATGAACCAGGGGAGCGAGAGCGGAGCTGGAGAGATTGGCTATGGAAAAGAAAAGGCTGCTTTATGATACTTACTTCAGGCTTGGAATAACCTGGGAAAGTGCAAATCCATTTTACGTGTACGTCGAGCCCAAGACGCGGTGGGAAAGATATTCCGGTAGAACGCCGGACCCATCAGTATGTCACTGAAGCCCTTCTCTATCTCTATTATTGCAATTACGCCAAGCTTCAAGGAAGTTGTCCTTTTGTTCCAGCATTTACACATTGCGTCAATGTTGCGAAAAGAGGAGGCGGAGCGGTGGCACTTGGAGTACGAGAGAGGGAGAGAGAGAGAGAGAGAGAGAGAGAGCGCGCGCGAGAGAGAAAAGAAGCGAGCACACGACCTTATGTACACAAAACCCAGACCCTCCACCCTATAACAAAATCGACAGGATCGGATGAGATCACGTGTCCCCCCTCACTGTACAGCTCAACTCGTACGGGGCAAGATATGCGCTCACCGGTGTAGGAAGCGCGAAGCGCCAGGCAAGTCTTCATCAAAGCGCTACGATGACAAGCTCGGCCAGCTTATACAGTGACAGCGAAAACGGATATCTTTATTATGTGTGTATGTGTATGTACATATATGTGTTTGTGTAGATCTTTTTTTAAATATATTTATTCTTATTTTTGCCATGCCCTTAGAGTTTTTTGAATGTTTGATCAGTACTGTCATTGCACAGTGGCGATTCAGACTACAAAGTTCAGGCGCCTTAATGCTGTCATGGTGTATTTACAAAGATGTTAAGTTTTATTTCATAGAAGTAGATTCAAAATATGCATGCATGCTTATAGTATAGTTTGCAGTATATTGAAATACTTTATGTAGTGATGCATGCGTGTCCTACTGAATCCACCGGACCATTGCTCCAGTTACAACAGAGTTGCATCACGGAGTTTTGCTTGTCGCTTTTCTGCTTCGCTCCACGGCCAATAAAGAGTCCGGTAGATACTCAATTAGATAACCAATTGTTGTATGTAATTAAGCTCAACCAAGCCATCTTAGTGATTTAAGTCAGGTGTTTTTTGAAATCCGCACTAAACTCACAATGAACAAAGACAAATGTCCTCATGACAGTTTTATTGTCAAGAGTTGTTGACTGTTAAACAAAGCTTTTTGCTGACAGGACACATATATTTAATCAGATTTTAGTTAAACTGCTGTTAAAAGTGATTAAAAAACATTCGAGGGGACTATCAGCCACCGGGGCCTGTTGAGTTTGGTTGAGTTGACCTTGGCCCAAAACTTGAGGTACCCTATCACCCATCGGGTCATTTTTTTTTTTTTTTTAGATGATGTTACAACTGATGAGGTAAGCAAATAAACATTTGTGCACCGTGGTACCCACACAAATTATATAATTAAACAGCGAGTGAACATTTTTAACCCAGAGGTCAACTTTTTAGGCATGCGTCATGCTAGAAAGCATACAATTTGAAACGTGTAAAAAAGTTCGGGTAACATTTTAGATCGCAATGTCTATGTCTAACACGTTACTTAAATAGTAACAATAACAAAGTTTTACGCCGCAAGTTAATTTCACAGTTCCTCTCACTGAGATCACAGTAGGCTATTAGACATTTGAAATGACTAATACACACAGTAACAAATATACTTTGAAATAAAGTCTACTGCAATGCAAAATTAAAGTCTGCCATTTAATAAAGACTGTTCGTGAAACAGGCCCAGAGACGAACTTTTCAGAGATCCGTTATTCGTTTCTCAACATGGACGCAAGTTCATCTGGGAACAACCGCGAAACAAACGTTCTCCTTTATATGCATATCATCCATGGTGGGTTATGATCATGTATTTTTGGTAAAGATTTAAAAAGAATAAATTACTCGCGGCCTCTCTCTTTATTAGAAAACGCAACTGACAAGAACTAAATAATCTTTTGCATTTCCTTTACAACAGGATCGAGGATCACAGTATGGAAGAATGTTAACATGTTATAATAGAATAGCTGGTTATTTAAATTTAAGTGCAACAGGTTAAAGAAACAGAAAACTGAATATTATTTGCGATCATCTTACAAAATATTTAAGAGTATGATTAAATAGTAGCCTATATTCTTCCAGAGGTTTATAAGAAATCTGTAATCTCAAAAGTTATAACATGACTAACATGAGATCATTTTCCGACACGTTTTGGAATAAATGTAAATGCTTTATATGTGTTTTAAGGCCGTAAACAGACACAGAACGCATTGTATAAATGCGGATTAATGCAAAAACCAATTGTTTAAAAGAAAAACTATCGACAGGGTTCAGAACTGCTCCAGAAAAGACCAAAACGGTTAATGTAAATTTCAGTCAGAGAACTGGACAGTCATAGCCTATATAAAAAAAAAACGCGAATCCGCATAAACAATTCCAAAGGTAATCTCTGCGATTATGAGAAATGTTCTTCTCATAATTGAACGAATAGATGTGAATTCGTTTGCTGAAGAGCACTGTGGCGTCAAATGCGTCGTGTCTGCATTTCTATGAAACAGAAACATTTCTTTGATTCACAAGGACCAGTTTTTAACAACTGTTACCTGTAACAGGCTTTTAGGGGACTAAAACAATAGCAAGTTTTTTAAGAGAATGTTTTTCTCCTGACAAAATAAATGACTTTTTTGAAATCTATTTAAAAATTAATAAGACATTTTCACTGCTAGTTATAATCAGACGTAAGCGATTAATAAGAATTGAATTGTAAACACTAAAATAAACAGTCTGTAAACTTTATTAGTGCTACAGGGAATTGTATTAATGATAGAGCAATTAATATATGTGCCACGACGTTGTGTCTGTCTCTTATTTGACGCGGAGTCATAAAGAAAATGTTTGCTACGTTTGAGCATATGCTAGACGAATTAAACGTGTAGTAAAGTTTCGGATGGGTGACCTGAAAGCTTGTTTCTGTCCGTGTACATAGGACTGTCGCCTACTTTATCTCTTCGGCGATTCAACAGAGACTCCACATAACCGCAATTAATATAAAAAAAGTGTCAATACACCTAGACAATGAGATATACTTTACGCTCTCTTTGTGTTTTTTACGCATATTTCACGCAGTTTTGTGTTGTTATGTTCGTTATAAACACGAAAACTGCTGGAGGCATTGGCATCGAGAATCATTTACATTCCGAGCCAAACATAAAATAACAATTAAATAATTTCTGGCGTTCACAGATTAGCGTGATTATATGTTTTGGTGCATGAAATATCCTCAAATCGACTTGATTTATGTGCTGGACGGTAAAACTTATACAGATGTGATTTGAAATTAAAAGCAGAGATGAAACAAACATTTTTTATCCGCTTGTTATAAATGGAAGAGCATGAAATGCTTGAAACGTCGACTGTTTTGTGTCCACAGTGTCATATTTGCTGTGAAATGACTGAACGATTAAAAAACGTCAAGTTGCGCAATATGCATTTAAATCCAGGTTTATTAATTCAGTGGGTCGTTTATCCAAAGTGACTTCTGTTTTGAAGCTGGGTTGATAAAAACTGATTTCTGCACTGTGTTCAAGGTCATTTTTCATCCTCATGTACTTCAAGTACAGGCTTGACAAACCTTTTCAGTGTGATGATCAAATCCATAAAGTTTTGCACCACCCTCCCTTTCCACCTGTCATGGAAGAGCATTCAAAAAAAGTGAGGCTGTCCCTCACCCACAGATTGTCTATCTATATCCTCATATCCATCTCTCATGCTCTCTGTCTCTCCCTTACCATCAAGTAAAATGGTTGTCTGCACCTCTCCGGGTTCATCCTGGGTGTGCCTGTGTTCATGAAAGTCTCTGGGCAAACTGATCTGGGATCAGATTCCTCCTCACTTTACAATGATAGCGACCCAAGCCTATTTATAAAGAGTTGCTGGCCTCTTCGATTACATACCCCTCTGCCTCTTCTCACAGATCCCCACTGTATCCAGGCTCCCTCGACTGCCCTGTGAAACCAAACAAGAAAATGGCCACAGAGGGGAATTCAGAAGGGTGTGTGAGTGAGTGAGTGAGTGAATGGGTGTGTGTTCTAAATACTATGCCCAAAAATATATTGTGACTCAATTGGATGAAATACTCCTCAGTTTTATTCCTAGACACAAATGTATGAGAAATAGCAAAGAAAACAGTCGAACAATTTGCTGAACAATCTATTTAATAACCTGCTACTGATTTTAATTCTTGATTTAACTTTAATCTACCTGAGCTTTCTCACTTCTGTTAGGTAGACAGGTCACGAGAAGCCTTTAGCTGTCATCAGGTCTGTGTATTTCTGTCTTAAGATGTTCTGTAGGAGATGACAGGCCCATGAAGATATTAATGAGTTTTCTGAGTAATTTAACAAGTATAGTACAATTTGGAGTGCGTTGTAATGGCAGAAAAACACTGGTAACAAGTGGGGAGAAATGTGAAAAATCCACGGAATAAGAGAAAAAAACTATTGTTGTGTCTTTGGATGTCAGAATCAGAATGCAATTAATTTTTATAGAATACTGTTGTCAAAGACACCATTTCAAGCTAAACGAAAACACTTAAATGTACAGACTATGGATTTAAACCTGCTATGTATAGCTACTCTACTTTTAAAGCATAAATTTGATTTAAACAATAGGTCTACATAATATTCATATGCAGTTCATAAGGGGACTTATTATATTAGCCCTACAGTAACAGCATAAAATATTATATTTAAACCTATTTCATTTTACGTTTACCTATTTTTTTGTTGTATTTCGGACTTTATACCTCACTTTAACTCAACAATAGCGAGTTTGTTCATTATAAGGGAAAAAGGCAGAAGAGTCGAATATAAACTCATGATTCTGAGCTGAGGGGAAAAGAATGACTGGATTTTTATTATAAGAATTGTGAGATCTCAGAATTGCGAGAATCTCTGAAATCTCAGAATTGCAAAAATATAGTCAGAATTTTGAAATATAAACTCAAATTTACCTTTTTTCATAGACTGCTTCTTGAAAACTGTAATTTTCTGCCACCAGATAGGCTCCACCCACAAAAACAAACAAACACCAAACTGGTCCATAACTACTGCAATTCCAAATCTGCCTTCCGTTTTCTGGGCCTGAAGTAGATCGGAGAAAATAATAGTGAGAAAAATTAATAATGGTGAACACACTTAAATGCTCCTGTCTTAACATTTAAATGATTAGATCTGCCTCCCGTGTTCTGGGCCTGAAATAGATCACAGAAAAACAGATCAGAGAAAATAATGGCGAGAAAAAATAATAATGGTGAACACACTGTAAAATGCTCCTGTCTTAACATTTAAATGATTAGATCTTTATAAATAAATAAGTGCTGGGAAACGCTTAATCGTAATTAATCACATTCAAAATAAAAAAAAATTGTGTACATAATATATATGTGTGTGTCCGGTGTATAAACACATACAGTATATATTTTGAAAATATTCACATGCATTTACAGTATTTATATTCATATCATTTATATTATTTAATATATAAACATACACTTATATATATATATATGCATGTGTGTGTATTTATATATAGGTAATAAATATGCACAGTACACATATATTATGTACACAAAAACTTTTATTTTGGATGTGATTAATCATTGCCCAGCACTAATAACTAAATAAATAAATACTGTTTAAATAATTTTAATTGACAGATAAGGCAGAAATAGCAAACAGCGCAAAACGGCTGCTTTTTAATTTTATTTATTTATTTTTTACAATGCAATAACCTCTAAAAAAAGAGAATAGAGAGCAGAACAAAAATAAAGAATACAAACTCTTACATCTATAGCATCTATAACAACAAGAAAGATTCTAAGTGTGTCATCTAATGTCTGCTTGTAAACATTTGTAACAGAAAAAAATATAATCTATAGAAAAAAGCAACAAATAAATGAACGGCTATCAAAGCCATAATCAACTTGCTCTTTAGCAATTTAGACATTTTCTATTCACCTTCTTCTTCCCGTAAGAGTGGGCGCGGTCATTTGTAAATTCTTATGGGTCTGGCTTCCGGTCTCATCCGCGTCCATTAGTGTGTCTTACCATATTATTTTAATGTATTATTTTACTTATGAGCACACTGGCTTGTAGTGCAAACAGTTTTACCATTTACTGCACGTTGTCATTCTTCTTATTATTTCCCTATAGTGGCTTTTTTGGTTTTGACCTTTTCTCTTTAATGTTAGTGGTAGGTCAATCCAGGAACAGGTCCTACTTGTGTCCAATGCCCTGCATTATGCTTTCTAAACCACACTAGCTAGGCTGGAGGAGGAAAACTCAGAATTGTGTCTACTGACCTGACCAAATTAAAAGTGAACTCACAGCAGTCCTGTTTAAATCATACAGACACACATGCTGTCTGTAACCTCCCTGCCCAGCTGCTGTCTGACTGCATGACAAAGCTTCCAAGCGAAAGAGAGTGAATACCAGAGACTTACAGTCCTCACATACTGCCTGACTCTCCTCCTCTGATCCACTCGCCCGTCGGACCCACAGACTCTCACGCACCTGCTGTGCGAGCGTATGTGCGTATACCAGAGTTTATGTGCAGGTATGTTAGTTTGTAGCGCGGAGGACTGTGTGTGCCTGTCTGGTGTGGATCAGGGCATGCTTTCCTGGCATCCCAGTCATTTGCACTTGCTGGTGAGGCTTGCCAACCACACCACGCTTCACCCTGCAAACACGTTTTCAACCCCGACATGATGACACTTACTAGCTTGCAGACGCTCCACTGGCGGAGCCGCTGAACTGGACAGAAGTGCATAGGTGGCGGTAAAAAATGAAATATGAATTATGAATGAATTCAGAGACTCTTTGTACATGCCAGCCCTAACTAAGCTTGTGCTTGGAATAGCACCTGTGTACGTGTAATATATGATTATATGAATTATGAAAAAGAAATGGCCACTTAGCAGCAGGGTTATTATCGTTATACTAAAACTAAAACCATAAAAAAAAACGTCATTACTTGAAATGAAATAAACATGAAGTGAAATTAAATAGAGCATAAAAAACATACATTTATTTCAGCTAGTTGTAAAATAGTATTGTCAGGATTTACTAAAGACACACTGAAAAGAATTAGCGCTGAAAAGGTGTGGACGCCTGACCTTACTGAGTATGCATTTGTAGGAGTTTTCCTACAAATCCTCCCAAAAAATGTATGGGAGGACAGTGATAAAATGAATCACGCAACACGATTTACTCCTGACACTCACTCAAAAATGTTCTGTCAGTTATTTACTCACCCTCATATTGTTTCAAACCCATATGCTGTTTTTGTTTATGAACAACAAAAGGTGAAACCACACTCATATGCATCTGTTACAGGAGATTCAAACACTCACTGATGTTTCAGAAGAAAACACAATGCATTAAGAGCTGGGGGTAAAAACTTTCAACAAAACTTGAAGATCAGAATAAATTTAACTTATTTTGACTTCTGGGAAACATGTAAGAAGGCAGTACTAAGTATGAAGAAAAAAAAAGATATTTAGGCTAAATAAGACAAATGTACATATTTTCTTCATTCTGTTCTAAAGTTTACAACCCTGGTTCTTAATGCATGGTTTTTCCTTCTGAAGCATCAGTGAGGATTTGTAAACCATCTGTAATAGTACCTCGGTTGTCCTCAGTGTGAAAAGATGGATCTCAGAATCATACAGTCATTGTTGGAAAGGGTTCAAATACACAAAAATGTAAGGATATGGAAGTTGTCAGAGTCCGTTTCTGGATCGATCAATATCTGGATGATCTTGTTCCTCTTTTATTTATGTCAGTGTTATAGCTTGCAGACAATCGCATGTGCTCACGACTCTTTAGCTCCACCCATGGCATGCCTTCAAAAGCTTGACTGTTTTTTTTTTTTTTGGTCTTTTATAAATCTGATAAAACTAAAGACACTTTGGAGACATAAAAGATGCAATACTACACTATAGGTACTCAAGATTAACATGAGATTGGCAGAAATGGTGTCATGTCTGCTTGAATTAAATTCATTAATTGAATTCATATAAGTGTGTATTGTATGCTAAAGTATAAGCATATGTCTTTAGCCTTGCACATTTATCCAAGTGTGTGTGCATGCCTCCAAGGGGGAGAAAGAATATTAGTGTGCAAGCATGTGTTTTTGTTCTTGCTCATGTATATGAGCTCACACGTTTATGACTGTGTCCCTGTGTGTTTGTGTAAGACTGTGTGAGCACGCATGCTTTCAAAAGAGAGGTGGATGTGTGAGTGTGTGTGTGAGAGAGGATCACACTACCAGATGGCCACAGGGTGAGATGATGATGCTTCCATAAGGTCACTGGTGCCGTTCTGTTAGAGCAGTCATTCAGTTCAGACTGAATCACCCTCCATCAGCCTGCAACCCACTCTAGCACACAACAAAAGAGAGAGAGATAATTATAGTGGCGGACTTTTGAGTTTGCCTGGTTGCTGTTACAGCAAAACAACCACTGTATTGGAATAAGGTCAAAGGTCATATCTTCTATAACCTGTCTCTTTATAATGGTACTTGAAGGACCTCTGTGTGTTAGTTATTAAACTGTATTGCACTAAAATGGCCTTAAAGCTCATCCAGTAAAAATACTTTGCCACAGCACAATACACAGAAGTGTAAAAGTGCGACCCAGTCTTGCAGATTTTTAATAAAGTGTACAATTTAAAACAAAAGATCATACATATTTAGATAACAATAGATAGAAGAATTTTGGAGTGCAAACAACATCTGACATTCATTGTGTGGGCGGGAAAAAACACTTCAAATGATGTTATGTGCTCCACAGAAGAAAGTCATGCATGTCTGAAATAACACAAGGGTGACTAAAAGATGCCAGAATTTGCATTTTTGGGTCAACTGTCCCTTTTTAAGGAGGTGTGTTTTAAAATGCACCTTACTATTATCTAGATGACAAATTTCTAAATGTGCCTTTCTACCCTCAGCTGCATGCAACAGCTGAGAACAGCAGCATAAATACAGTCAGCAGCGTGTGTGATCTCAAAAGAGAACTGTGCTTTTCATACCCGCTTTGAGCCCAGCGTTGATTAGTATCTCCTGATCAGGAAGGACAGTCACATGCAGGTCCAGGCTAATCGAGGGTCAGCGTTTGTGGATCCAGAACCACAGAACTGATGCTAACAGCAGCCCACAGCACAGCCATGTGGAGGACAGTGGGTAAAATCAGTGAGACCACCTCTGACAAATACAAAGCTGACTCAGGGCTTGGTTGTGTCTTTTAACACATGCATAAATATGGTTAGCAGATTCCAGATCAGATTCTCCTGTTAAATATAGGCCTGGTTACTGGTGAGATGCTACTTAAAGGGATAGTTCACCCAAAAACGAAAATTCTGTCATTAATTACTCACCCTCACGTCGTTTCAAAATCGTAATTCCTTCATTCATCTTCTGAGCACAAATTAAGATATTTTTGATGAAATATGAGCGTTTTCTGACCCTGCATAGGTAGCAACACAACTGCCACGGTTAAGGCCCAGAAAAGTAGAGAGGACATCGTTAAAATAGTCCATGTGACATCAGTGGTTCAACCTTAATTATATGAAGCTATGAGAATAGTTTTTGTGTGCGAAAAAAACAAAATAGCAACTTTATTGAAAAACAAACAAACAAACAGAGCAAGGCTGCAATGAGGCACTTACAATAAAAGTTAATGGACCCATTTTTTGGATGATTTAAAAGTAGAAATGTGAAGCTTATAATTTTATAAAAGTACTATTTTTGTTAAAACCTATAGTATTATTTGAGCTTTAAAATTCTTTAAATAACACTTTTCACAGTCACTTTAGTGTTTATGGTGTAACTTTGTCATGTCAAAATACATATTTTTACACAGAAAGTATGTTTTTCACACAAAAAGCATACAGTAACATTGTTAATGTCTTGTGGCTGAACTATTAAGAATTTAGTATTTGAATGTTTACAAATGAATCTCATTCACCTTTACTGGATATGCCTGACTAACCCATATTTTATTTATTTATTATTAATATTATTTTTAACAAAAGGATGGATAAGTGGAGATTATTTTAAAACCCATTATATTATTGGATTCATTTCTGTGGTACAAATTCCATATATGCTATCGACTAAACCGAGTTGTACTAAACCCAGAATATTTCGTTAACAGGTTAGTTCACCCAAAAATGGAAATTAGCCCATTATTTACTCACCCTCAAGGCATCCTGGGTGTATATGACGTCCTTCTTTCAGACGAATGCAATCAGAGTTATATTAAAAAATTGTTCTGGCTCCTTCAAGCTTCATAATGCAATGGGCGCATGTTTCTCTACATCAGCCCAAAACAAGTCCAATAAAGTGCATCCATCGATAATAAAAAGTGCCACACGCAGCTCCGGGGGGTGAATAAAGGCCCCCTGTAGCAAATCGATGTGTTTTTGTAAGAAAAATATAATATAAATTTTGTAATATAAAGCTTGAAGGAGCCAGAACAATTTTTCATATAACTCCGATTGGATTCATCTGAAAGAAGGAAGTCATATACACCTAGGATGCATTGAGGGTGAGTAAATAATCTGCAATTGTTTATTTTTGGGTGAACTAACCCTTTAATTCAACAATTTTAAACTTTTAAGCAAAACAACTTTTCTAGCTTTGCTTTATTGTCTCACTGTGTCACCATCGCTTAGTGTGTATAATGTCCACAACCGCTTTGTGTTTATCAGTCGGAGGCATAGGGGAGTGAGGGTGAGCATGTGTATGTGGAGAATGGGAGGAGGCCAAACACGGATCCACGATGGACCAGAACCAACATTCGGGATTAAAGTGGAAGAAGAGAGAGAAACACAGAGAGAGAGAGAGAGAGAGGGGTGTGGACGATGCGCTGAGTCTAAGAGTAGGAGGGGGCGATCGCGCCCTCCAGCTCTCTCCAGCCTGCAGACTGAAGGCTCTGCTTTGTGCTCAGTGGACACAGGCGTAAATGTCCCTTTGTACTCACCCAGCACTTCAGATACACACTCTTCTGCTGGTCACACGCACACCCTGTTGCCTTTCCTCCCACACGCATCCAACACATCAAAACATGAGGAGAGACCAGACAGCGTGAACTGGCAGATATGCTAATTCACAGGACTGGCGCTGGTTGAAATGCTGATAGAAAACAAACAGAGAGATAAGCTGTAATTGGTGACATAGATATAAATCAGTCAGTAGTAAGTTCATGAGTGGAAAAACTACGGAAGCAAATGAACTGACGTCGAACTACTGTAAGATGTAGATTAATGACTGATAAAAGTGATAAAAGTAAGGAATGCATTGACATGCGGTTGCATTGTTAACCGTGACATGGACTGTGCACTGTGTACGTGTATTTTTTTTAAAGCTCTTCATCCAAGAGTACTGCACCCATGAGTCACAATCAATAATGACTCACACACACACACACACACACACACACACACACACACACACACACACACATACACACACACAACTGAGATTCTTTCCTATTTTCTGTTTTTAAGAATGTTCAAATGCAAGATTTTCCCACAAACGTCCATATGACAAAACATAAGTGGAAATACATTAGGTGATATTATGCTACTATGATACTGATTTATCAAAGTTCATGTGAAAAAAAATAAATAAAAATTTTTTTTAGCAGTGGTTTTTTTGGCCTTGCATGTACCACGCGTATTATATTTTCTGACTCACCATAAGGAATGATTCACACCGAGTTCAAATGTGAACTAATAATAAAAAGGACTAAAGCAGAATAATAATGTTTTAATTTTTATTATTATTACATAATTATATTTGAATGCATTGCAATTTACAATAACATACCATCATGAATTATTATTATACACTAAACACATATTCATCTTTAAATTAATGTTTAATAGTAGTATTTCAAAGTTTTTATATGTAAAACTGAAAGACATTTTGTAAGTATTTTTATATGCATTGTGTTTTTTTTTTTTTTTTTTTAAATGTACACTTTTTGAAGAGTACGATTTTTAATGTTTTTAAAGAAGCCTCTGCTGCTCACCAAGCCTGCAAAAACAGTACAATACTGAAATATTTTTACTATTTAAAACAGCTAGTTTTCTATTTGAACTTATTTTAAAATGTACTTTATTACATTTAAAGCTACATTTTTAGAATCATCGCTCCAGTCACATGATCCTTCAGAAACCATTGATAATAAATCACAATACTGATTTGCTGCTCAAAATGTATTTTTATTTTTATTATTATTATTATGTTAAAAACAGCTGACAAAAAGTTTTTTAAGGTTTCTTTGATAAATAAAATGTTTGGAAGAACAGCATTTATCTGAAATAGCAATTTTTTTAACATTATAAATGTTTTACCATCACTTTTGAGTAATTTAAAGCATCTTTGCTAAATAAAAGTATTAATTTCTATAATTTCTTTCCCCAAAAAAGATATTTGATACTCAACTGTTTTAAATATTGATAGTAATAATAATACATTACATGTACATGAACAGCAAATCAGCATATTAGGATGATTTCTAAAGGATCAAGTGACACTGAGGTCTGGAGTAATGATTCTGAAAATTTAAATATTATTTAAATATATTAAAATAGAAAACAGTTATTTTAAATAGTAAAATATTTCAAAATGGTAGTAGTACTTTGGATCAAATAAATGCATGCTTGGTGAGCAGAAGAGAGTTCTTTACATAAAAAAATCTTACTGTTCAAAAACTTTTAACTAGTCATGTCTGCATTTATTGTAATTGCATTCTATTTTGTATGCATAAGCACATCTGGGTTTTGGTCTTACGTAATCCTGTCTCATAACCGTCTCATTACCGCTGTTCTGTGTGCAGCATTTGACTTATATGATGTTTCAGAGCAGTTAACAAGAGCTTTATTGATGAGCTCTGTGTTCGGGTCTGTTGCCCCTCATGTGATCTTATTCAGATCTTGGCTCTACTTTTCAAGTACAACACATTGAGCACATTCTCTCGTCTCTCTATCATTATATGTGCAGAAAGCAGCCGGACATTTCCAAACAAAATTACAGGTTTGTGAGGGTTTGTACCGGAGCGCAGACAGGCCAGGTCTCCTTTCTTTTACGAGGAACATTTAGCGTTTCAAGCAAAAGGTCCGTAATGGCTTGCAAGACTTTTTTTTAACCCGTCCAATCAAAATGTCCATTTTTACATTAGCGACGCGTAAACAAAGTATTATACAAGGGGCGTGAAGAAACGCGGTCGCTCAAACATAAATAACCATTCATACTACAGTGTATATACATCCTTATAAACACTTTCAGTTGGTGCTTTCATGATTTTCTGCAATGCCAAACAGCGTTGACTGCCCTAAAGTTAGGTGACACAATCACATAAAAGCAGAACAAACGGTGCTTGGTGACTCTATTGCTATAGAGACCATCGTCATAGCAGGTCTCTGTGGAAGTGCCCTTGGTGATCTGGTTCTGCAAGTGCATTCTGAGGAACAGGTTTGACAGCATGATCCCTGTGCTGCTATTGTGACATGCCACTCATTATGTCAAAATTATGAGAGACGGATCATGGAAAAGAAAACAAACATGTATTTAAAGGAACCGTAGGCTTAATTTTTAAATATCATGCATTTAAGGTAAACCTGACCGATATCCCTAAGACATCCCTACATGTGAGCAATGGTACATGGGTACACAGAAAACTAGACATCAGATATACTCCCTGCAAGTTCAGGTTTGTTGACATATCTTTGGAGGGCAGTTTTTTGGAAAAAGGAACGTTGCTGATAACTGAAATCGCTCACGGCATCTTTAAATTGAACAATGTATCAACAGAATACACCTCATTAAACTCTGTATCCTACATACCAAAGCTCATAAACTGGTTCTAAACTTTAAAAGTAACTAATTATTCTATATCATTACTTTTACGGCAAGCAACACATTAAACTATATTTTAGGCCGTACTGAAATGTTCTTTTTAAACCTTGGAGCAAAGGTGTATTTAGGTAAGAATTTTATATTTGATAATAGGGAACAGACAGGTTTTCATTTGTAGTAGTAAATAAATTCAATGAATTACTCACTTATTTGATCAAATAACTTGGACAAGTAACCTTACCTTATATTAAAACTTCCTTAGATTAAATTAGTCACAAGCACAGATCTTCTGTATCTGTATGTAGGAGAAAGAAAGGAAAAGAGGTATAAAACACAATCAAGTGGACAAAAAGGGCATAAAATATAGGCAAATGACCACATATGAATCACCACAATCAATAAACATGACATACAAACTCCACTGAAGTGTTTATCTATATGATATATGAAAAAATACTGACTATATTTATTGATCTGTATGTCTCTGTGCACACATGCAGAGTATCTAACATCTGTTGTTTTGTTTGCTACAACAATAAATACAAACAGACAAGTTTGCTAAGAATTCTATGGAGTGATAAATGCTATGTCGATTAGAATTGCCTTATAAATACATGTTCTTACCTGAGATGGCTTAAAGAACACAGATAAACCATATACTGTTGCAATTGTGTGTTGACTGTCTTCACGTTTCATCTGATAAAACTTTTCTTTCAGCATTTTAGCGATAGCTGGATATCTACATGGATTTTCTGGAATGTCGTTTAGCTCTATTACTCATACGAGTCTTGCTTGCGGGCTTTCTGTGCCAGGGCGCCCTCCGGCGTCGAGTATCAATGTGAATATGAAACTAATTACAAGTGAGAGTTTAACGATCTATAATGGCGATGGATTATGATGTGTCATATATACTACTCACTTTTAAATATCGCCAAAACCAGTTTATTGCGACACCCCATGACAACGATATTTCATTACCTAAATGTTACGGTTAATTTCAATCCTCTATATCGCAACACTCCTTTTTTACCATCTAAATAAAACTACGTTCTACGTTTTTGTTGCCCAAGTGACCAAACCATCAGAAAAAAATCTGATCTTTTCAATTCTGATTTATGCCACTTCCATATGTGGTACTATGCAACAGCAGTGTGAACAGTCAGAATCTAGAGTGAAATACGTCACTCTAGATTAACATTCGTCACAATTCTGTTCTCATAGGAGTCTCTTCAAAGCTTTTACATACCCAAAGTTATCAAGACAGTTGTGAAAGTTAGTCAGTCGAAGTGTGATGTGTCAGAACAGTATCACAGTAACAAAACTACGTATATACAAGCAAAACATGAGGGCTCGTATAATAAAAGTTTAAAAACTCTTCTGTCACATCCATGTCTTTATCACACTATACTTATACTTTATATCCTCTGTGTTTACTTCCATATGATGATGCTGTGCATGTGTTGCCAAGTCCACAGTTTTACCACAAAATTGGGCTATTTTTTCACTGTTCCCACGGGTTGTTTTTTCAACTCTGTGAGTTTAAGTGACCCCACTAATATCATATTTACCCCTGGTCTAGTTTTGGACTAGTTTTGAGAGCCAATTTGGCCAATTTTGTTGTGAAAATCTGGCAACCGTGTTTGCATTGCTTTTTTGGTGCATACATACGTTCAGAACTATGACTGAAATCTGATATAGATTGTTTGCACTTTGGTCGGTCACCTGGATGTGCGGCCGTATCGGCGATACTCGAATGTAAACAACAGCATGGATTGCACGGTTAACGTACTACTAAAAATGTTGTTCTGCTACTTTATGTTGTCTAAACCACTAAAAAAAATTGTGGAAGCTGCTAAATCATATGTAGTAAGCAGCAAAGGGCACAATATTTGGACAAACTAAGCTAATAGGTGGTAAAGATACGTACAAGCCGTATTAATTAAGATATTAGCCTAATATTTCACCTACTTGACTGGAAATTATAAGAACAAACATGAATGCTGTCAAGATTCTTGCCCTGGGAATCCTGATTCAGTCTGAACAACCACAAATGCCTTTTGTTCCTCAGACAGGTTTTGCACTCTTCTCCTTGATTTGTTATAACTTTTGGCAGTCTATAGCACTCCAAATGTTTTTCCAGGTCCGACCGATTAGTACAGCCCAAAACATGATGATAATTGATCATTTTCAGCAGCAATATTCAATGAAATATGTGTTTCATTCAGTTCAGTGGCATTGTTTACATTCAAATGTGACCAATAAAAACACTCTATTGGTCACATTTAAAACAACAATGTGAACAGCTATACAAAAACATTTCAGATCTTGAGCACAAAGGCTTGCAGTGTGAACGTAGCTTTAGTTTTAACATTAGGTGTGTAACTCACCCTAAACCATCTGTGCTACAGACAGCTTGTCAGGCGCATTTCTAAGAGACCAGACATTCAATTTTTGACTGAAACAATCCTAGAGACTTGGACTCGTATGTCTGGACCATATGCGACCACCCGGAAAACACTTGCAACCAAACGCCCTAGCAGCCACTCAGAGCGCTTTAGCTGCGAGGCCGGCTTTCGCACCGGCAAGCTCTACTCACATTACCTTCTGAAAGCTGAGGCATGAAACACACATTTCATTAACAAAGAAAGTCCTCGTGCAAGAACTTGGGCGCTTCACGAACTGCTGAGTGCCGAACCACATGTTGCATAAAAGCGAGTAGTAAATGAACGGAGCGCCTGTGTGTGTATGTAGACGGAGGGGAACCAGGGACACACAACTTGCCGTGTTTGTATCGATCGTGCTGCAGCCAGAACTCATCTACAAGCACAAGCCCTGAGGCTCTACAAGAGGCGGACGGACAGACAGACAGACAGACAGAGAGACAGAGAGACTGGGAGACAGAGACTGGAGGGAGGGGGCTGCTGTTTGTGGTGGGGGATTGTGGGAACAAAAGACTCCTAGAGTTTTACTCCTGCTCCTTCTGAAAGAGCGTGTAAAAGAGATTGAGGACGAGAGAGCGAGAGAGAAAGAGAGAGACTGCTGGCTCTCCTGGCTCTGCTCCAGAGGATGATGTCATGGAGTATGACTTCACCATGCAGTGTCATCACTGCCCCCCCCCCACCCGCTCCCACTCCCTCCTTCCCTGCATCCCTTTCTCTCTCCACACACCCTAACAGAGAAGGTGCTGCTTCACTCATCCGTGCCAGAATGATAGATAAAGAGAGAACGAGCACGAGGGAAAGAGGGATGGAGGTAATGGACAAAGACAACAACAATAGAAGCATAACTAGCGCTTGCCTGTGCAAAAGTCGCTGCTACTGTGCTAGAGCGCTGTGGATGGTTGCCAGGGCGTTGCTATGTGGTCACAAAGGTGTTTTAAGTGTTTTCTAGTATGTTGGTATGCGATTGCTAAGATGTTCGATGCGACTATTGTGCGCCGTTCTGTCCATTCTTTCTTTCTTTTGTGTGACACAAAAGAAGCTTTTATGAAGAGTGTTGCACCTGTTTCCGTCTATATAATGCAAGTCAGTGGAGTCCAAAATAACAAAGGACTGACACTGTATGGACATAAAGAAAAAAACATTTATCAAAATACCTTTGGAACAACATGAGGCTGAGTAAGACACAAAAGAAAACATTATTCAAATTATCCCAACTGTTTTTGAGTATATAATAAAAGTCAGTGGGGTCCAAAACCTTTATTATGTACCTAAAATAATACATAATATACATCTATACAAAATAATACATAGCCGTTCAGAAGTTTGGGATCAGTAAGATTTGTAATGTTTTTTTTTAAGACGTCTCTTGTGCTCATCAAAGTTCTATTTATTTGATAAAAAAAATACAGTTTTTTTTTATATATTTTAAAATATAATTTATTTCTGTGATGCAAAGCTGAATTTTAAGCATCATGACTCCAGTCTTCACTGTCACACAATCCTTTTTTTTTTGGACCTGTTACATTTTTTTTTTTACGATTCATTGCAAATAAAAAGCATTTATTTTCTATTCAAAATAGAAACCTTTTCCAAGAATGTAAATCTTTACTATCACTTTTTATCTTTTATAACACATCCTTAGTGAATAAAAGTATTAATTTCTTTCAAAGAAAGAAAAAAAATGACTGACCACAAACTTTAAACGCTCGCGTATATTGTTAGAAATTATTTTTATTTTAAATAAATGCTAATCTTTTTAGCATTTTATCCATCAAAGAATCATGAAAAAAGTATCACAGGTTCCAAAAAAAATTATTAAGCAGCATATATTAAGCAATAATAAATCAGCATATTAGAATCATTTCTGAAGGATCATGTGACACTGAAGACTGGAGTAATGATGCTGAAAATGTAGTTTTGCATCATAGGAATAAATTATATTTTAAAGAATATTACAATAGAAAAACGCTATTTTAAATTGCATTGATATTTCACAATATTACTGTTTTTTCTACATTTTTAATCAAATAAAAGCAATCTTGATGAGCAGTAATTTATATATATATATTTGATACAACCAGAAAACATTCTTTAAACTATCTCAACTGTTTTTGTCTATATAATGAAAGTCAGTGGGGTCCAAAACAAAGCAACCTATGAGATGCATTTAAAAACATGAAATGGAGTGAAATGCAAAATAAGATATTTTGAAGTATACAGTGGAAAGCAATGGGGTCCAAAACAACAGTGGACTCTATTGACTTTTTATTTTAAGTATCTTTGGAACAACATATGGGTGAGTAAATTCTGACATAATTTTTATTTATTAATTTTATTTTTTGGTAAACTGTCTCTTGAAGGATTTTAAAAGACCCCTAACCATAGGTTTCAAACACCATTAGGTTTCAAACTCCATTAATAATAAGATATAAGGCCAGTATGCCAAGTACATAAAAGAGGACAGGAAAGTGGGAAGACGCTGAGAGACACTGGACATTAGGAGAAAGAGAGCGCGAGAAGGAGACATAGATATAGAGATAGCAATGGGGAGGGGGTGGGTTAGTTTAATTACATTTCTCAGTGCCACTCTTCTGCCATACGGACGAACAGTCAACACACACACACACACACACACACACACACACACACACACATGCACACAGCAAGAGACAGGGAGGGGTGGTGCAGTCTCTCGCTAACCATTTCCTCAATTCTGCACAAGCCCAACAGAGAAACAAACACACACAAAACATGACATAATGTGCATACAGACATTGAAGTATCCACTGACAGTCATGTCTTCCTATTATGGTAACAATGAAAAATCCTGAGAAATGTAATGATACAGACCAACCTAAATTCAAATTTAATGAAGAAGATTATCATCCTCATTACCGTAATTGTTGTCATTGTCATCACCATAAGATTTGATAAAATAACCTAGAGGCATATATTTGAAAACTGAAAACAAATACAATATACAAGAAAAAAAAAAAAAAAAACTCACCCTCATCTCATTTCTTTTAAAAGAAAATATTTTGAAGATTGTTGGCAACCAAACCATTTCTCAAACAATTTACTGTATAGGAAAGAGCAGCTTCAACATGTCTACTTTTGTGTTCCAAGACAGGAAGACAGTCAATTATAAAAATAAATGATAACAGATTTGTTACACAGTACACAGAGTACAAAGCAAAAAAAACCTAGAGTTTTTGTCCTCCTCAGTGTGACACTGAGACACCATGGACAACAGCTGATCCATGACGGAGATTCAAGGGTTTGCCTGAAATCGTTCTGAGATCAGTCTTGTGGCTCCCCTTCAAGTGTGTAAGGTGAAGATTCAAATAAACACAGCTGATCCTAGATCAGCACTAAAGGGCTGCTTGACCTGGCCCATTGGGATGGCACTAACTCTCTCCAGATTGGGCCAAGCAGGGGAGCAGGAGGTTTTGGACTGATGGGGGGAAAAGGGAAAAAGAGAGGGAGACAGAGAGAGAGCGAGAGAGAGATACAGTGAGCGGAAGAAAGTGAGATGCATTGCTGCCAGGACTCCTGATTCTACAGCATCTGTCACCCTGAGTCAAAAGAACCAATATAAAATCTGTTATCAAAAATGAATGTAAATGAAAGCAAAGCTGCTCGGAAAATGTACATGCTGTTTTGAGCAAATGTTGCCATATAATAAAATCTTTGATTTAAGACTTTGTGTACTGCATGCATGTTTCCATGCAGTAAAATATACAAATCTACAAAATTGGTTTAAAGTCAGAGTTAGAAGCGTCTTTAAAAAATGTTAGGCTTTTTCCACAAATTTTATATGTATGCAAATTGTATAATATTCAAGGTATACATTTCTAGTAATTGTGCAGTTATTTGTCATATTTAAAGTGTAATTTATGAGATTTGTTGTACTTTGAATCCAATGTTTTCTTTGTAAAAGACAAACAGTTGATCTCATTTCAAACTTAAGGATTCATTAGTTTGAATATATACTGAACTAAAAACATCATAATATCTTTGTTGATAATTCAGTATACTTAATTTCTGACAAAAATCCCATGTTTCTGTCATTTCGGTCAGTTTAAAAATACTAAAACACTACTAAAACATACTAAAATACCAAAAAAAAAAAAAAAAAAGCATAACTGTGCTACAAGTTTGTTTATTTCCCCCAAATAAATGATTTTTTGTTCCCTTTTGTCACCGACACAATGAAGACATATTTCGGACATGACTTGTACCAGTAGTGAAAATTTTCTGGGATAACACCTAAAAAACCCCCCAAAAAACATCACTACTTTACCAAATGTTTCAGTTGTGACTGTTACGGTAGTGACAATATTATCGGATAACACCCAAAAAAACAAAGATGTCACCATCAAAACTTTACCAAATGTTACCTTTACCAAGGTTAGCTAACACAGTTCTGAACAATGGTACACATATTAAACTTCCTTAAAGTTTTTTTCATAGTTTTGAACATATTTACCTCAAAATGATGGGGTCTATCTACTCACCATGTAGCTATGAGAGAGTGTGACACATAAATATTTCCTTGCAAAGAAAATCTAAAATAATTTTTTTTAACTTCACTTTTTTTATATGAAAAAAAAACAACAACTATGGAATATAATGCAAAAGTTATTTCAATATAAAGTTGAAATTTAGGGGTTAGGTTTCGGGACAGCCACCTCTCAATTGAAAGAACCCTAAATGAAGATTAAATGAACTAAATTTTATATATATTAAGTTTACTGATATTTTAAATATTGTTGTGTTTCAATAGAATAAAAGGATCTTAGTAAACATTGAATACTTAAATGCTTTTTAAATGGGTTTTTTGGTTGTAGTACAGCAACTTTGTAAGATTAACATAATAAAGAAAAAAATATATATATACAATTCTTTATTATGTTATTCTTACAAACATAAATCCAAGTCAAAGACTGTTTTTCTAAAGAACTTGTAACTGGGGCTTCTGCTTCCACACCAAATATTCACATCTAAATACCAGGTTGGTATTCTGAAACATCACAGGATAAGTTTCCACTATCCACTGTAATTCTTGAAAAGCATGTAGTCTGAAAACCAGGACAGCCGTGCTACACTGTACTAAACAGTATCTGACCTCCTCTCTCAGTCTCCACAACTCCTGCACATGGTTCAAATGAGCGACTCCACACGCCTGTTAGTGATTAGATTGGGCCAATGTGTAAAACCTCACTATCTAAAAGGCTCTAATCGCACGGACCATTAACGGCATGCTAATTACACAGAATTCCTGCAGGGAGGAGGAGAGGGGAAGAGAGAGGGAAGCGGAGGGGAGGGAAGGAAAGCGAAGCGAGGAGGAGAGCGTAATCCAGACCGCTTTGAAGTTCAGTAACTAAAGCAGCTAGTAAACTAAAGCATTTATCATTAATATGTGGTGCTCCGAAAACATTTAAGCTCTTCAAGGTATAAATGACTCTGACCACAGAGTTACGGTCAAGGCTTTGAAGAGTTCAGGGAACTTCTGCTGGAATGCTTTGGTCTCGCCTGTGGCTGGAAATGCCCAAATGAGACGTCTGTGGAAATATAATAAAGGATGGACTATACATTTTTTTATTATAATTTCTTTTGGAAAATCCCTATTTTCATTCTCAGTTTTGTCATTGAACCTCACCTAGTTAATTCATACAAACAAAAATACAAATACATGTTTAGCTAGCTGTCGAAGTCCGGGGTCAGAAAGATTTTAAGGAATTAATACTACTACTCAGCAATAATGTCTTAAATTGATCAAAAGCGACAGTGACGACATTTATAATGTTACAAAATTAACTTCAAACAAATGCCGCTCTTTTGAGCTTTCTACTTATCAAAGAATCTGAAAAAAAAAAAAAAATAATAGATTCCAAAAAATACAAATTACATTTTAAAATATATTTAAATAGAAAACAATTATTTTAAATTGTATTATATTTCACAATAAAAAAAAACAAATATATACATGTACATATATGTACTGACTCCAAGCTTTTAAATGGTATAATGTATAATATTGCAAAAGCTTTTTATTTCAGATAAATGCTGTTCTTTGGATGTTTCTATTCATCAATCCTGAAAGAAATGTACTCAACTGTTTTAAATACTGATATTAATAATAAATAAATGTTTTTTGAACAGCTAATCAGCATATTAGAATGATTTCTGGATAATCATGTGACACTGAAGACTGGAGTAATAATGCTGAAAATGTAGCTTTGATCACAGGAATAAATTTCATTTCCAAATATATTAAAATAGAAAACAGTTGTTTCAAATAGTAAAAAAAAAAACAAATTTTTGCTGTACTTTGGATCAAATAAATGCAGGCTTGGTGAGCAGAAGAGACGTCTCTCTTAATTAGACTGTTTATGAACTACATTGCTATTGCTAATCCACACAGAAGCTCTAATATGAAAATATTTGCACTTTTAACAAGGAGAGATAAGAAAGAAAGTGAGAGAGATGGGAGCGGGGATAGCACTCAGACAGGCCTCTTATGCCCTAAAAAGATACAGCATTTTCTCTCTGTGTCGGAACAAAGGCAGTCATTCTTCGCTATGCTAAAATCTTGGTGACAGTGCTCCCCGACAGAGCTCATCTCGTTTGCAAGTGGCTATAGTTGGAGGCCTGAGTCTGACCTCTGACCTCTTCATTCATTGTGAGGCTGGCGAACCTCGTGTCAATCAAACACAAAGCGTTTTCTTGTCACTCTGTCCCACAATAGTTCTTAAAGGGAGGCCCGTGTTTGTCAGATGAACTGGATTGATTCATTTATCCGCTGAACAGAGCTTGACTTCAACAGCTTTTAGCCTCATTGATGCAGTTAATGCATAACGTGTACGTTTGACGAAAGCTTGACACTGGCCAGCTTGATCCCGGGCTTGACATGGGCCAGGGGAGTTGCTGAAAAGCCCAGCAGGAATGACATCACTCTGAAGAGTGTGCATGTGTGAAAGGAAAGACTTAAACTGATTCCTACCAGTTCCCAGAGGGCTGTGAAAAACAGACTAAACATGATTCAGCTTCACTCACTGCCTTCATCTAACTAATTTAAAGAGACAGTACTAAAAATGAAAGTTGTGTCATCATTTTCCCACCCTCCTGTTATTCCAAACCTGTGTGAGTTTCTGAAGAATGTGGGTAACCAAACCGACTTCGACTTCCATAGTATTTTTCCTTCCAACTCTTGGAAGTCAATAGAGTAAATGATGACAAAATTCAAATTTTTGGGTGAACTTTGCCTTTAATATTTGCTAATGCTTTATTTTGATGGTCCTCCAGCAGGTATTCTACATGTCAACTTATTCTACTAACCTAATACTCTACTAATACTCTAATGAGAGTCAGAGTGTATTTGCAAAACTACCTGATCATCAGAATAAAGTGTATTCTGAAAAATATCATGGCTCAGATATAAATCTTTGAGTCTGATTCGTTTGAGTGAATCTGTTCATTCAAAAGGTTTGTTTAAATGAACCAGTTCAACACAACAATTCACTGATTCATTTGGTTCCTCACAATGTGTAATCCAAAATATGGGTGAAACATCTATAAAAAAAACAATATGGTAAATTTCGTCATTGTAAACAGTACATTGTGCCCTATTTTTACAAGCTGCGCTCCAAATTACACACTATACACTATACACCACATTTATACTAGTGGCTCGACGGATCACAGATCTCACAGTTCTGATCATATTATGTTTTTTGAGTCACCGATCAGAACGTTTTTCGGATCTTGAATTTAATTTATTATATAAAGCTAAGTACTTCTTCGATACCACAGCAAAACTACTAGCCTAAAAAACAAAGTTCAAACATGATTAAAGACAAGTGGAGAGGTAGTAGCAAATACAGAAATTATTGTAATAATTAAGTGTAAAATAAGTGTAAAATAATACTGCATAGAATTCACTGTATAAACTAAATAAATTGTTCAGCAATATAACTCTATTTGCACTCTAATTGGTTCATTCAAATCAGCGTTCTCAGCCAATCAAGTTCTCTTAATCATTATCGCATGCCTATATAAACCAGATGCATTCTATGTATGCCACATCTGCGCGCTATGCGTATACTCTTGCTAGCCCACCACCTTCCCAGCACCATTTGCCCAGATCAGCTATGGGGGATCTTCCTCTTCCTCTAGCAGCAGCAGCAACAGCATGTTCCTTTTATTTTATCATCTGAGCATTAAGTCAAAGCAAATCTACTTGTGCCGCAGCAGCTAGGCAGATCTAGTCCGCCAAGACCAAACCTATGCTGTTATACATTAAAAAAGATTTTACAATCCTTTCCAAAAGTTGTCATGACTGAAATATAGGTTAATCCTTGTCAAAGCTGCATTTTGTTGTTTGATTAGCATTAATGACAACGGCAAGTATTTTATAGGCTGCTGTCAATTTAAGGCCTGATGCACTTATCCAGTATAATGATACACATCTAATTACTTTCTCAGCTGTTTTCTTTTAGTTAATACATAACCGACTGCGTTTACCAGGATGACTGTCGAGATGGGTATATTGTCATAATTTTATGTCTTTGTGTCTGTTCAAACGCAATGAGATGTGAAAGAGGGTTCAGTTCAGTGTTCACACACTGTCTGAAACACACCTCTCTGCGTGTATGGCTGTGCGCACAGAAAACAATGCGCTAGTAACAAATCGAGTTCTCTTTCGCCTCTTCTTGCGCTGAAATGGTTTCAAATCTCAAGTGTGAACATGTACAGATGATAAACTTTCACGCTATTATGATACATTTTTGCAATGATTCCACAGCCAAACTGTGGGGCCTGGTCCAAACGGATCAACTGCGATCCGTTCAATCGCTAACTTATACACTACGTACTTACGCAGTATGCACTCAACCATGTAGTGCATAAATTATTTTGTCATTCATAATCAGAGTCTCGTAGCCCCTCCTCCTCCTCCGCTACGTAATTAAAGCTGCAACAGTTCAGTGCATGAAGCGTCCAATATTCCACATTTTCAATTTAACATTTCACATTTATTTGTATAGCGCTTTTAACAATACTCATCATTGCAAAGCAGCTTCACAGAAAATGAAAGTTCCTACATTATGCTGTGTGCACACCAAACCCAAAGTGAATATTTGCATCGCAGACTGTAGTTTATTCATGGGATGTTTTTTTGAATAAAAACTTTGGGCCAAATTTACTAAACAGGGCAAATTAGCATTAGAGCGCAATTCCATAAAAGTGCTAATGGGAGGGGAAAATTCTGTGTGTGATTTACTGACAATGCACACACATTAAACATTAAAGATGAAACATTTTGGGTGTTAAATAATGGCGCAAATACCAGTAATTTGACGTGTACAAACATTAGTAAAATGCACTGTGTGATTAATTTTAATACCCTTCGCCCATAAATTTTGTGTCTGAAAGGGAAACTCCTACAGATGCATATTTAATAAGGTCAGGTGCAAAAATAACTGTGTCCACGCCTATTCATGGCTAATTCTTCACTGTGTGTCTTCAGTAAGTCCTAGCAGAACTGTGTTCTTGACAAAACACGGTTTTATCGCCAAAAGACTGGCGCAAGCTGTTAGTAAATCTGGCCCATAAAAACTATAAAAAAAAAATAATAATTCTGATACAACTGAACATGTCAATACTGATCAGCTTGCGTGACAACATTATTTGTTTTCCACTCAACTTGCATGGAAAACGTGTATATGGCATGCAATTGCCCAATTTGCATCGCTTGGCGCTAATTCGCGTCTATTTGCATTGACTTGTGATCTACTCTTGTAAATATTTTGCTTTTGGCGTGAACACACCATTACATTTAGGAGTAGTTTATCAGTGGTGACTTTGTCAAGGTGATGTCCATAAATGTACAGTTCTGAGGCAGTAAAAATCATACAGTTAGTTCATACGCTAGCATCATCTAGCATTAACTACTCCAGACTGTAAATGGGAGCTAAATCTGGGCAAAAGTTGTGTATTCCAGCAATATTTTGTAACTGATACAAACTTAATAGGCAGTCAGTGTAGAGACTGTAAAATTGTGGTAATATGATAGGATATTCTTGACCTGGTAAGGACTCTAGCAGCTGCATTTTAGTCTTAAAATCCCATAATAATCCCATATTTTCTAATATGTATATATTTCTAATATTACCGAGGGGAAACACATATACTGAAAATAACAGAGGGACTAAGACAGATCCTTGCAGCACTCCATAGTCTACTGCCTAGTGTATAATCCAGGTATTTAAAGACTTTTTTTATTATTCACACTATTTATACCACAAAAATGACAGAATAGTGCGTAAGTATGTGAACTGGGACATACATACAGATCTTACAGAGCGTATGACTAGCTTTTAGCTTGACAAGCTACGTACAGTTTCAAACTAGCTTCCTCAACACTGGCCCGTTGCCTCCATCATGTATAAACACACTTCCCTTATTCTTCTATGATAAATGTCATTTTACAGTGCAAGTTGGGTGCAAATAAAAAACTGTATATTGTAAAAGATTTTGTAACAAAGTACTACTTTGCACCTTCATATTTCTTGTTCTAGGCCCCTTTCTAGGGCCGGAAATGCTAGATTATCCTGTAATCTTTGTTTGTTTTGATTTCAAGCACTGCTGCGAGAATCGAATCAGAATTAGATTCTGAACTGGGAACCACTAAAAACAAATCTGAACCCGCCGATGCATGTGCTGACTGACTGTGAACTTTGCTGAATCAAACGAACTGCAGCCAAACGGAGTGTTTTTCTTTTGTCCTGCATTTAGTCAGCTCTGGCAGAGCAGTGCTTCATCTCTCTCTCTCTCTGAGCAGGAGTTAATTAGAGAACAGTTGTGAGTTGCGTTCACACAGCCCAGCCCAACGGGCGTCTGGTAAATGACAGGGCTCCGTTTGCACACTCTTTCAAAACCCAGCGGTGTGGCTGCAACCCCCCCAAACTTACACCAATTACGACAACTTCTGCCACTCCCTCCATTGCCCTCCTCGTCCTCTGTTTGTGCTTTCAGCTGGGGCAATTTTTCACTGGTCTCAGGTCAGGATTTGTGCGCTGCCATATGACACAATGCAAATGCAAAGATCTAGCTAAGCAGTAAAAGACTCGTTTTGTGCGACATGCTTTGTTGTGGTTGAATATTGATCCAGTCCTGAGGCTGATCTTAAACGTGATCTCTAATTTAAAAGCAGCCTTTGTTATAAAACCTTTCCTTTTTTTTTTTAAAGATGAGAGCCATATTATGAAAATTCACTTCAAAGAAACTAGAGAAAAAGATCTGCAATCTCTCCAAAAACACCAACCACCTCCTCTGTCCTTTTCTCCCCTTCACGACAGCCAGTACACCCATCTGGAGCCCCAAGGGTTTCTGGGATGGAGCGCGTCCAGGAGAAGAGAGTGGGGGTGGAGTGCTGGGCCTCCAAATTAGTGGTGATTGCAATCGTTAGCGTTGCTTGTTTGTTTGTGTTTGAATCCACTATGGTTAACAGTGGAAGAAGTGAAGTGTGGAAAACGAGAAAGAGAGAGAGAGGGTAAAAAACAGCATTCAGGATTGTTCTTACCTACTGTCGCAGTCCTAGAGTTTGTTTGGTACAACTGGAAGGGATAGAATATGTGACTTAGTTATTCATATGTAAACATATTTATTTCTATATTTATTAAAAAAAAAAATAATAATTTACTTCATGAAGATTAGTAATTCATTAAGAATGTAAAATTCATTAACTGTAAAAACTAAAAGTTACTTTTACTAAACTACAATACAATATAAAAAGTTTGTTTTAAAATAATTGATACTTTTATTCAGCATGGACACATTCAGTTGATTAAAAGTGACAGTAAAGAAATATATAACAGTACATAAGGTTTATATTTCAAATAAATTAAATTGTTTTAGCAAAACTTCTGTTCATCAAATATCCTGACTTTTTTTTAAGCAGCACAACTGTTTACTATGAAAGCCCATTTCCACCACTAAATAAAAAATATAAAAGGAAATTTTATCTTACAATTCTGACTTTTTCTTTCAATTGCATGATACAAACTCAAGAGTTCTGACTGTTTTTTTTCTCAGAATTCCATGATTTAAATTCGCAATTGTGAGATATAAAGTCAATGTTGTGTGATATAATGAGACTGTCCTCAAAGAAAATACGACCCAGTTGTACGTTTTTGAATCGACCAAATACTACCCATGTTTACGTTTTAAAGTTAAGCGCCCTCTAGCGGTCGTAAAAATAATGACAGTGTCGCGTTGGATCTGACGTCATGGAATGACGTATGAGTTTTTATACCGATTTCACTGTAATTTAAACGTGTTTTACTAGGTGTAATTCGTATAAATGACCACACCTAACCCCACCCTAAACCTACCCCTTACAGAAATAGCGCAAAATCATGATTTCTAGTGCATATTCCAAAAAAAAAACATACAATGAAAACATATGCGTTCTCTGGCATCGAACCTGTGTTCATATGATTATACCACTTCACAGTGCAACGCGCTACTAATTGACCTATACATAATGCTAAGGTTAAATTAGATACCTGTTACTAATAAGGGAGCAAATGTTGAATACGCTCTATAGAGACGTATTTGATGTTGAATACGCTCTATAGAGACGTATTTGAGGATTTGTGAAAACGACTTACGTCGGTCGTATAAATTGGAGGACATGTTGGATATAACTCACAACTGCAAGAAAAAACCTTGGAATTAGAAGACTTAAACTCGCAATTATGAGAAAGTCGTAATTCTGATAAATCAACTCAGAATTGCAATATATAAACTCACAATTCTGACTTTTTTTTTTTTGCAAATTTCCGCAAAAAAAGTCTGCCAGTTTATATTCTGCAATTCTGATATAAAAGTCAGAATTGCGAATTCATATCTAACAATTTAGAAAAAAGTAGGAATTGTGAGATATAAACTCGCAATTGCGTGAATAAAAGCTGGATTGCAAAATATAAACTCGCATTTGCAAGAACAAAAGTCTGAATTGCAATTCAGATTTTATTTCTCGTAATTGTGAGTTTATTCAGAAAAAAAAACAATCCGCAATTCTAATAAAAAAGTAAGAATTACAAGTTTATATCTCACAATTCTTACTTAATTTCTCAACTATTGTGAGTTTATATCTCGCAGTTCAGACTTTATAACTTGCAATTGCAAGTTTATATCTCACAATTCACAGAAAATAAAATTTGTGAAATGTAAACTCACAATTGTGAGAAAAAAGTCAGAATTGACTTTTAAAAACATTAAAAAATCTTACTGTATATAATTTTTTATTCTATAAGAAATTCTATACTATACAATTATGGTACTGTTATAGTGCTATACTATACATTTATAACTCTATATAAAATATATAATTATACAATTATAATTCTATATAAAATTATGCAGTATAAAATATTATATACACATTATTAAGAATTATTAGGTATTATGTAGAATCAGGGTGCGATTTGCCATTCTGCAAACCTGCTCATCCTGATCTAAATCAAATGATTCACAATATGCGCTTTGAAGTCCCATTCTGAATCAAATGATTCGCGATACCTGATCCAGTTGGAGCGCTTCGAAACAGTGAATCATTTTGCAACGCAATGGTTTAACTGACTCGGTACGAGGAGATGCTAAATCTGTCACGTGTCGTGTAGGGAGGACAAACGAGGAGAACGAGGTCGAGCTCAGATACAAAACAAGTCTTTTAATATTTAAATCCACAAATAAATCCAACAGGAGACGGGCAAGAAGACACGCACACAACGACGAGAACGGACAACCAAACAATGAACAGAATCTAACTTAAATAGGGTGGTTAACAAGATACAGACAGGTGAAGGCACTTAACTGATGATGACTAAATTAGGGGTGGAGACAGGAACAAAACCAAATAAGGGCAAACAGGAA
Organism: Cirrhinus molitorella; assembly: GCA_033026305.1. Classification (NCBI taxonomy): domain Eukaryota; kingdom Metazoa; phylum Chordata; class Actinopteri; order Cypriniformes; family Cyprinidae; genus Cirrhinus; species Cirrhinus molitorella. Next base: position 33,726,889 of record CM065120.1, read on the forward strand.
GTGGAAGGAACCAAAGACAAACAGGACTAAACCAAATCAAAACACAACAAAAAGAGTCCCAAAACCTGACATAACTCCCCCCCTCCCGGAAGGCGCGACCTCGCACCGAAAACAAAAACATGGGGGGGTTTGGGTGGGGGCTCAGGAGGGGGACGGACATCCGGGAGGAGGAGAACAAAGGGAGTCCAGGGAGGAGATGATGGAGGGAGGAGCCAGGGAGACAACAGGAGTGTCCAGGGTGGATCAGCAGGAGGGAGGAGCCAGGGAGACGACAAGAGTGTCCAGGGTGAATCAGCCGGAGGGAGGAGCCAGGGAGACGACAGGAGTGTCCAGGGTGGATCAGCAGGAGGGAGGAGCCACGGAGAAGACAGGAGGAAGCTGAAGCAGGAGGAACCAGGAGGAATCCAGATCCCAGCCGTGACGGTGGCCCACGGCGGAGCCGACGTAGGGAGGAGCCATGGTGGAGGAAGGGCTGACGACTCCATGGGGCCGACCGACGGTGGCGGAGCAGGTGGAGGTGGAGCCCGAGGCGGAGACGGAGAGCCGATGATCCAGGGCGACGCCGAGGATCCGGAGGGCCAAGGCGGAACAGGTGGCACCTGCGACCGAGGCGGAGGCGGAGATCCGGAGAGCCGCAGCGTAGCCGGAGCGATCGAGGACCGAGGCTGAGCTGGAGGGAAGGAGGAGTCCAGCCGAGCCGGAGGGACGGAGCGACGAGGCGCAGCCGGAGGAGTGGAGTCCAGAGGCGATGGCAGGGTGACGACTGACCGGGGCGGAGCCGTAGGGACGAGGGAGCCCGGTGGAGCTGGTGGATCGACGGGCGACGGTGGAGATGAGGGAGCTAGGTGCCATGGTGCAGCCGCAGGGTCGGAGGGCCGAGGCGGAGTCCAAGGATCGGAGGCTGGAGATGGAGATGAGGGAACCTCCGGACTCAACGCCAACGGAGCTGGAGATGGGCAGACCCGCGGCGAGCCCACGCCACAGATGGTGAGCTGAGGGTGAGCGGCGGGACTGACGAGATCCAGTGGAGTGGGCGTTGAGGCAGGAAAACAGTCAATGAGAGGAGGCGGGAGAGGGAGGCTGGGTGGGATTTTTTGTTCGTTCAAGTGTTCAGAGGATGACGGAAGGGAGATAGATAAACCAGTGTCCAAGTCATGTAATTCCCCTGAGTCCAGGTATAGCTCACCCCCAGCAGTGGCGGCGTGGGCGGGGCTTTCCGTAGCCCCTGCAATCTCCACAGTTGCCGGCTCTCGCACCTGGTCAGACATTGTAGGCTCTGGCTCCGGGACGATCGTCCGCTCTGTCACCTCCGGTGGTGATGGCTCAATGATCGCGGCAGGCTCTGGCTCTCCGTCTGCGGTGGGCTCGGGCAGCTCCGTCACGGGTGATGGTGGGCTGGGCTCTGGGTCGTGAGTGGGACTGGTGTCATCCACGATGTCCACGGTCATCGACGACTGACATGACACCAGTACCCACTCAATAAAGGCAGCAAAGTCCTCTCGAGGACCATCCCCAGACAACTGCCCTCGGGTGATATCGTTCAACCCGGCGAGATAGAAAGCGCGGAGGCAGTCGTCTGGGTAATGAGAGTAGTGTGATAATACTAAGAAGTCCTTAGTATGGTCCTCGAGAGATCTTTCCTCCTGCTTCAGGAGGAGGAGGGTGATGGCGGGAATGTTCATAACGAAAGTAAAACAAACACACTGTACAAAACGGGAAACAAAACACGGGGGGGGGGGGGGTTTTGGTCCGTTCTTCTGTCACGTGTCATGTAGGGAGGACAAACGAGGAGAACGAGGTCGAGCTCAGATACAAAACAAGTCTTTTAATATTTAAATCCACAAATAAATCCAACAGGAGACAGGCAAGGAGACACGCACACAACGACGAGAACGGACAACCAAACAATGAACAGAATCTAACTTAAATAGGGTGGTTAACAAGATACAGACAGGTGAAGGCACTTAACTGATAATGACTAAATTAGGGGTGGAGACAGGAACAAAACCAAATAAGGGCAAACAGGAAGTGGAAGGAACCAAAGACAAACAGGACTAAACCAAATCAAAACACAACAAAAAGAGTCTCAAAACCTGACAAAATCGATACCATAGGTGACAAATAACCAGCCTCAAAAGTAGTAAATTGAAAACAATTCAGTAAGTAAGGTAACATACTAAACATGTATTAGTTCATTTTATCATTTATAACTAATTATTGACCTAGATTAATGAGTGCTGTAATACTGTTAGGTCAGCTTACCTAAACAATTGTAACAAAAGCGTAAAGAGTTATTCTTACAAGGTATTCAAAATCATTTTATTAGCCCTCTCTCTTCGATTATTTTCAGATTTCAGACTCATATACATTACATATAAATCTCTGTACATATATATGTACATATAAACATCGTGAAGTCAGTCATCATCAAGTGGAGAAAATATGGTGCAACAGTGAAATCACCAAGAACAGGACGTCCCTCCAAAATTGATGAAAAGACAAGAAGAAAACTGGTCAGGGAGGCTGCCAAGAGGCCTACAGCAACATTAAAGGAGCTGCAGGAATTTCTGGCAAGTACTGGTTGTTTGGTACATGTGACGACAATCACCCGTATTCTTCATATGTCTGGGCTGTGGGGTAGGGTGACAAGATGGAAGCCTTTTCTTACGAAGAAAAACATCCGAGCCCGGCTCAGTTTTGCAAAAACCCATTTGAAGTCTTCCAAAAGCATGTGGAAAAATATGTTATGGTCTGATGAAACCAAGGTTGAACTCTTTGGCCACAATTCCAAAAGGTATGTTTGGTGCAAAAACAAAACTGCACATCACCGAAAGAACACCATACCCACAGTGAAGCATGGTGGTGGCAGCATCATGCTTTGGGGCTGTTTTTCTTCAGCTGGAACTAGGGTCTTAGTCAAGGTGGAGGGAATTATGAACAGTGCCAAATACCAGTCAATATTGGCACAAAACCTTCAGGCTTCTGCAAGAAAGCTGAAGATGAAGAGGAACTTCATCTCTCAGCACGACAATGACCCTAAGCATACTTCCAAATCAACAAAAGAATGGCTTCACAAGAAAATGATTAAAGTTATAGAATGGCCCAGACCTGAATCCAACTGAAAATCTGTGGGGTGATCTGAAGAGGGCTGTGCATAAGAGATGCCCTTGCGATCTGGCAGATTTGGAGTGCTTTTGTAAAGAAGAGTGGGCAAATAATGCCAAGTCAAGATGTGCCATGCTAAACTCATACCTAAAAAGACTAAGTGCTGTAATAAAATCAAAAGGTGCTTCGACAAAGTATTAGTTTAAGGGTGTGTAAACTAATGCAACCACATTATTTTAGTATTTTATTTGTACTTTCCACAGAAAAAAAGATTTCATTTTGTTTTTCAATTGAGTTGTACAAGTTATAGGTCACAATAAAAATGGAAAAAGTTCTGAAATTATCTGTGGTATTTCAATTTTTTTTAAATCACATAAACCTGGCAGTTTAACAGGGGTGTGTAGACTTTTTATACCCACTATAGAAATAAATTGTAATTTGTAGTATTATATACTACACACCTACATTTATATCCCTTGAACAGTTATAGTGCTATAAAAACAAAGTTTTAATTTACATATAGGATCCCTACTAGACATACTTGACATTTACTGGACCCAGCTGTATTCTGCCAACAAAGCAACAGAAACAAGTTTTGCCGTAGCAAGCCGCAGTCATCTTTTAAAAATTCTCCTGCTTTATGGCTTAGCAGGGAGTTTGCCCTGCACATCCCTTAATCCACAAATGAACAAGTCATGTTCGTTCCATTCAGTGAACTCCCCTTACAGTCGGAGAAACTCGATGAGTCATGGCGAGGGATTCCCTACCCCTCTCTCCCAAATATGGGCAGGAAGAATGGAGTGTTTTTAGGAAGGAATGCTGATTGGGGCCCTTGGCGAGGGGGTGTGCTAATGCATTTGTAACACTGCGGCCTCGTGTTTGTGGCGCGCTTCACACTGTGCAGCCAGGAAATCATCAGCACAATTTGACAAAGAATGTCTAGTATTTTTGACTAATCATCTGTGAGGTATTTGAGCCAATCTGAACCACATGGTTGACCTCTATTACGGCAGCTCTTAAAATATAGTCACGTCGCATTTCCAGTAAGGCTTAGTCGCTTTTGAGGTGTCACAGCAATAAATTCATGTTCATTTGAAGTAGATACTTAGAGTGTAAAGCCTTTGCTTAAATACAAAGTGTATATATAAGAACATAAACAGCGGAGCGTTCTAGTCAGTAGTCATTTCGCAACCCTTTACACACATTAAAGGAGCAACCTGAGGTTTACCACCCTGTTTATAAGCACAATGATAGCTCACGGATAGCCCCTTGCAGAGTTCAAACCTACAACCAGCCTAGATCTAAAACCACTACTTTCCCAACACCTTCACAAACTAAACATTTCAGTTCATTAGCCTTTTTAAAATCCTGCGGCCATCTAAAAGTATCTAAAATACTCATCACGAACACATCAAGCTGTGATAATAATGAGAATGACTGATCTGGAGTCAGTCTTTGTGTTTGATTAGGATCAGACCAGGATGACTGAATGATGAATCAAAGAAGCAGCTTTGTTTCCATTGAGTTTTGTTCTTACAGAAGTATTTGAAGTATCTGAATCTTCTTCACCTGCCACATCAGTTATTTACTGTGTGACTCCTGATGAAACTACATTGAAAATATAAAATGTAAAAAATAAAAATCTTTCGTATATCATCAGTTTGGGTTATTAGCGACAAATCAGGATAAAGTACTAGTTCACTCAGAAATTTAAATTACCCCATGATTTACTCACCCTCAAGCTGTCTTTATTCAAATGAAAACAATTAGAGTTCTATTAAAAATGTCCTGGCTCTTTCAAGCTTTAAAATTGGCAGTGAATAGGTTTTGAGATTTTTAAGGACAATAAAGTGCTTAAATCCACCATAAAAAGTGCTCCACATGGTTCTGGGGGATTAATAAAGGCCTTCTGAAGCCAATAGATGCATTTTAGGGTTGGGCGATGTCTACCAAATGTCTACAGTAAAACATTGTGATTGACAATGACATTGTCCCTGTTGTTGAAGTGTCACTCTGTATTCAGAAAGGCACGGCAAACAAACAATGCATGTTAAATTACTGTACATTTCACTTACCACAGAGTAAATATGACTAATGATTAGCGGATCCTGAGCACCACTGACAAGCATCTAAACTTGTGAAATGTGTAACTGCCGCTCTACTATACACAGAGCATGTGTGATCACGAATCTCAAAAGTGATAGTAAAAACAGACTGTGCATTCAGGATCGAGAAAGGTTGAGGTGGGATTCAAATCAATAATAGCGAATGTAGTGAATCAATGTGTTTTTGTAAGAAAGTTTAGATTTGTAAAGAAAAATATCAGAGGATTTTGATATAAGCCAAGAGGAGACTTGTTTTCCTTCGCTGAAGTAAAAAAACTTTGCTTCCTTTGCTCCCGTAAACAAACATTGTTTTTCGCGACATCCGAAGTCATCCGCCCGGAACAACAAAGATCCATTTCTATTATGGATGGATGCACTTTTACTTGGAAGAGCCAGAACAATTTTTAATATAACTCCGATTGGATTCGTCTGAAAGAATCAAGTCATATACATCTAGGATGCCGTGAGAGTGAGTAAATAATGGGCTAATTTAAAATTTGGGGGAAGTAACCCTTTCATATATTTTACAATGTAATGCATTCTTGTGAAGGCAAAGCTGAATTTTTAGTATCATTACACTCTTCAGTGTCACATGATCCTAAAAAATCATTTCCTTTTATTATTGATTATTATTTGTTCTTGATCAATAATAAAGTAAAAAAAAAATGTGAAATATAAATCACTTTTGCTCAATGTTACACATCCTTGCTGAATAGAAGAAACAAATGGTGGTATATTTCAATATGTTATTATATAAAAATATTTTCTCTAGAGAGTACGTTAAGCAGGGATATTGTGAAACTGACTTGTCAAATGGTAGACTGATTCTTTGAGATCTGACATTATAGCATTCACTGCTGACTTGCCTTGGACTGCAGATTGGAGATGAGTCACGTCTTCACAGTTAGCTGCTCTTCTGGACGGATGCAGCAGGTAGCAATTTTGATCTGATGTGTGTAAACGAAACAAAGAGCAACAACAGTCAAAGGCAGTCCGAGCCCACAATATCATTCCATCCAATTCTCACATCATCTACTGAACGCAAACTTAATCACAGACAATGCTGCAATCAAGTTAATCAAGCATAGACCAGTATTTCATTCAAAAAAATGTCTGATTATACAATGTGGGAAGCAATAAGAACTATGATGCCAAGTCTGAGCTACATTTGTAAGAAAAGTGAGTGAACATTTCCGAATGATGTGGATTGTTTTACATAATGAAACTTCTGAGTCATTCTTATTCAGAAATCCACAGTATTCTAAAAGCTAGAAAAAATGGAAAGCTTCGTTATTAGTAAGACTTCAGCTACTGACTTATCAATCAGTTGTTTTCCATATTTTTTTAAGAATTGAGACTGACTTTGACCCACGTCTATATGTCTTCTTCAAGACATAAAGATGTTGTTCATAATAACTTGAAGTCTTAACTGGCTCTCTACCATCTCTAACTCTAATTACTGTTTTTCTACATCTCTCTTGTCTACTGTTACTGTTTTTTCTCTTTCTCTTTTCTTTCACCACTGCAATTATGAGTGCTAGCAAACAGACCCAAATGCCCCACGGGAGAAGCAGAGAGGACCACGCACTGCAAAAATTAGAGAGCAGAGAGACTCTGATGCTGTCATTAAACAGAGCTATCAACGCAAATCATTTCAAGAGTGTTGTTTGTTTCTTTTATCCAACTCTGAAAATGGTGTGTTAATAGTCTTTTACGTCTAAAAGTCCGGATGTGTAAAAATGATTGTTTTTGAATGCAACAATGAGTTTGAGGGAAAAAATAACTTGCATGAGCATGACAAATATACATATGTACTGAAATATCTGAGCAAAGTATAAGATGATTAAGGTTACAGAAATGTTGGGAAAGTGATAAAACTGGGATTTAAAACACTATATAATAAGTAAGTAATATATCAGTAGTTACACATACAAAGTTATGCATGAACGAAAGTTTCATGACATTTCTGTTCATGAACATTAAAGGAGACCTATTATGCCCCTTTTTGCAATATGTAATACAAGTCTCAGGTGTCCCCAGAATGTGTCTGTGAATTTTCAGCTCAAAATACCCCACAAATCAATAATTATATAATTTTGAGTGAAAGCAGAAACTGTTTTTGTGCATGTTTCTTTAAATGCAAATGAGCTGCTGCTCCCTGCCCCCTTTTCCAGAATACAGCTGTTTCTTTACAGCTCGTACTTCTTATATTCTGCTAAAAAACATCTGTGCACTTTTGATAATCATGTCTATCACACTGAAACTCCAAAAATGTATAATTCTGATAAAGGTTTTCTGAGCGCACACATCCAAAACATGCGCATAGAAAGCGGCTGTCACACAACATGTGAGTACTTAACTAAGTTCTCTTTCACGTCTTATTGCGCTTAAACTGTCACATATACAGAAGTTTATGTTAAAAACACAGGTGCTACAAACAACAGTCAGTTATGTCTGTGAAGGTAAAAGCTGGGAAATAAATTGCATGAATCAATTAATCAATAAATCAATAAATCCACTGCTCTCTTGTCTCTTCTGTGGCTGGGACTCTAAATAGTGTACTGTGCTCATCTGTGCAGTCAACAACAGAACAGAACAGTTAGCATGCTTTCCTCAAACTTTTCGCTTGCGAAAACACAGTGGTGGCCCGTGGGTGAAAACGTGCAGATTAAGGGGTGGTAATATTATAATAAGATCATCTTTCTTCTTCATGAGGAGTGAAATCTGACATGTTAGTTTTTTTTCACATGCTTGCAGAGAAAGGCTTACCAAAACAAAGTAACTAGGCTGTCCTTTTTCACGTGTTCTGGGTTGGTAGGTGCACTGGAGATCCGATTATAGCACTTAAACACGGAAAAAGTCAGATTTGCATGATATGCCACCTTAAATAATGTGCACTTAAATAATATACACTAAACTAAATGTCTTTTTTTTCTATTTTACTGAATAAAACTGTGAGTGGTACTTTACCATGCAATGATGATGTGGGTGGTTGCTAGGGCACGCCAACATGGTTGCTAAGATGATCTGAGTGGTTTCTTTTTGCCCGTTGCTAAGTGGTTGCTTTTTGGCCCAAGTTATAAAAAAATCCACCCCCAAGTCTCGGTGATACATGGTTCAGATTACTCCCTCAGTGTTTATGGGATTTTTGTGTGTGTCTTTTTAATTAAAAAAAAAAAAAGAAAAATAATATATATATATATATATATATATACACACATCAATAACATGCTAAAGTTCAAATCCCTGAAAAGTAATGAATTAAACTAATTAATTAATTATTTACTTCATTTTGTCATCAAAATTTTTTTTGAGTTTTTTTCCCCATACAATGGATGTCAACTGTTTGATTACCAACATTTTTCAAAATATCTTTTTGTTTTCCAGCAGTGAGTAATGTTAGTCATTCCTGAAATAGCAAACACCACTAATTATCTTTTTTTATTTTTCAAATACACTACCGGTCAAAAGTTTTTGAACAGTAAGATTTTTAATGTTTTAATGATTATTTCTGCATTAGAAGAAACAGTAAAATTTTGAAATATTTTTACTATTTAAAACAACTGTTTTCTATCTGAATATATTTTAAAATGTAATTTTTAGCATCATTACTCAAGTCACATGATCCTTCAAAAATCATTCTAATATTCTGACTTGTTGCTCAAAAAAACATGTATTATTATTATTATTATTTTGAAAACACCTGAGAAGATTTTTTTATGTTTCTTTGATGAATAGAAAATTCAGAAGAAACAGAACTTTTGACTGGTAGTGTGTGTGTGTGTGTGTGTGTGTTTGTGTGCATGTAAACTGCAATACTATTTCATAATATTAACATTTTCACTTTATTTTTTAATCAAACTTTTGGCTGATATTGTATTATTATAATATGTTACACATTTCAATCAGACTCTCTATTCAAAGTGTTTGATTTAACTTCCACCATCACTTGTAATACAGTTTACCATTGAAGAGAGTGCAAACTCATAACTGAATCCCAAAACAGAACTGAACACATCTACATCAATACAAACCAAGCTCTCTGCCGTATGATAAGAAGGGCCACATCTGGACCTTACGTTGACCTGCTGCCTGGCAGGATCCTGCTGTCTTAACAGAGTTTAGAAACCAGCAGTCAGGGATAAAGAAATTGCAGTTGTGGTTTCCAAAAAGCGGGGAGTCCCCTTGGTTTTCAAAGCCTGACTAATAGATTTCTCCGTGGGCTGAGGAACAGGACTCTGCCCTTGTCTGCCAGAATCCTGGAAGTCTAGCAGGGTCTCATTACCTTACAGACCCCAGTCTCTGATTCACAGCCGCGCTGAATGGAAACGCGATGAATGTAGCTGATCACTCAAATATGCAGACATGAAACGACCCAATATGCTACTGTTATGTCTCTCTCTGTGAGGTCTCAGTCGCCATTTATGACTAACCGTCTAAATACTCAACGCAGGAACCACACACACACCTTACAAACTCCTGTATCTCCCATTTCCTACACAACATAAAACATAATTTCCTTAATAACATTCCACTGAGGTCACCCCAAACAATGCAACTGACCAGGCATCATCCTCTTGTGAAACAGCGCCAGCAAAACTATCCCAAGTATTTCCAGACTAACACTCGAGACATTCTTCCCGTCAGTCCTACACAGAGGTTCCCACCTCACCTTTGCAGGGGTGGAGTGATGTCATAATACTCTCTGAGAACTTGTGGGAGGGATGTTTCACTGACATTATAGTTTCCAGACCCGTGATAAATAAAGCAGTATGAATGAGACTATGACTAGACTCACTAATAAGCGATGTCACAATATGACTTTTCCTGTTTCCTTCTCTCACTCTCTCTCAGGCAAAATATAGGCCCAGTTTAAAATCACTGTTTTCTGTGTTAATAATAATTAATAATATGTAATTTATTAATGTGATGCAAAGCTGAATTTTCAACATCATTACTCCAGTTATCAGTGTCACACGATCCTTCAGAAATCATTCTAATAAGCTGATTTGGAGCTCAAGAAATATTTATTTGTAAAAAAACATCAAAATAAAGTTTAGTTCTTCTAAATTGCAATAATATTTCACCTTATTACTGTTTTTCTATATATTTTATCAAATAAATGCAGCCTAGATGAGCATAAGAGATGTCTTTCAAAAGCATTAACTAGCAGTGTATTTGAAAAATAAGAAAAGATAATTCCACTGCTCATGGAACACAAAAGACATATACATACATATATACAAATATACATATGAACAACATCACATTACTATATAACTATATTTTATTCTATATATTCTTATTATATATTACTATATTATTTGTATTACTATATCAAAAGCTAACTATAGAGTATTATGAGAGAGAGAGAGAGAGAGAGAGAGATGGGCTGAGAGAGTGTGATTACCTGCATCTGATACAGCATTCATTCTTCAGCTCAATCTTATATTCACGATAAAACATTAGTTTGAATATCTGCTGAGGAAAGCGATATCTATGTCGTACTAACTTCCTTGTTTACAACCCTGTTTTCATCTCTTTTAATATGAAAGTCTTTACTGCTGACTCACTCATAAAAACGCTTGTTGCCATCTAATGGCGGGATAATTGTCAACACTGTTCTATGATTTCTCAATAAAATACCTGAAGTTCTAGCATATATTTCTTAGTAATTAAAAACCCACTTTACTATTAGTAGAGAGATGCTGCTAGGTAGTTGACTTCAACTCGACTTTCATCACATAAATGCCGACTTTAAAAAATCTGAAGTCATTCAACCCCTATTAAATACTACTATTATTTACATTACATATTATTTGTTGAATAATAATATTTTATAAACAACTACAACAGCCATCATAAAAGTTGCTAGGCAATTCAGTCAAAAGTACAGCGCTCTGATATACAGCATTAAAGTTATATAAAATACAACTTTAGGCTTTGCCCTCAGCCAAAACTATTTGCTCTGGGACAAATAATTGATTAATGAGAGAAAAGACTTCCAGATTTACCCCAAATTAATTATATCTCATGTTTAACCACAATAGAGACATCAGAGCCAGCGTCAAATTCCAGAAGATCTGGGCGAAGTCCTGTCTGAGCTCACATCTAAGCTAATTTTTAAAATAGACATTATCTTTATTAACAAATCGCATTATTGAAGTCTAAAAAAATTTCACCTAAAAAAACTCACAAACACAAAAAGTGATTATTTATAAAATTACAGTGCATTTGTGTGTCACTCACTGTGAGAAATACTGCAAGCAGAGTGATACAAATGGTAAAACGGAAAAGTTCTGTAATCACTAGAATATTGCACCGCTGAAAAAGACTCCGAGCCAATCAGATTTGAGAACCAGAAAGAACTGTAAGACAGACAGATAGAGTTTTGTATGCATTTTTTCATATTCTTTAAAATTCGTAATGCACAGAACATCACAGGGCTCAGAAATGTCAAAACACCTCTTAAAATGCTTGCCTTGGATGCAAAAAAAAATCAGATAATCTGTTTTTTTTTAAGAAGGAATGAAAGTTTCGAAGGCAGTGTGTAAACATGAGGTCATATTTATTTTTTCATTTTGGATGAGAATTTCAGATTCAGTGTGCAAGGAACTTTAGGATTAAGGGTTTGGTTCAAATCTCCAACCCAAGTATGCTCACTTTAGTATGAACGATGGTACTCTAGCTGAAACTATGACTACCACGGTAAATTTTCATTTTCTTTTTGTTCCTCTCTTCCGACTCGCTCTCGTGAGCAGGCGATGACGTCACCCTGGAACGGGCCCCATTGTGATAAAATTGATTGTCTCAACGCCTTGCTCTTAATTCACTGAATGAGCCACTCAGGGGGATTGAAAAGACACATCTAAATCACTATGATTCATATGTGGGACTGACACATCTGCGGCCACCCCACAGCAGACAAGTGTAAGACAGGGAACCTCTGCCCACCCCTGCCAAACATGATCTCACAAAGGAGGAAAGGACCCCGACTGGCTGGCTGGCTGGATTAACTTAAAAACTTCATGATTTCATCAGACTCACAACACCAATGAATCCATTATGTGCATCTGTATTAGATATGTAAAATATATAGGTAAACGTAATAGCAACAACAACAACAACAACAACAACAAAAATAAATAAATAAAAAGGAAGAGCATTTGCGACCAACACTCATGCCCGTAACTGATATCCCCTAATCTGTAGGCAGATGCGGGACAAAACAATAGCACAGGAGACTGTCAAAATAACCCCCACAATGCCAGCCAGGGGAGGATGATGTCATCATCACTACACACCTCCGAATACAAAGACACTCAGCACAGGCAGACACACTGATCGCACATGCAAACACTACCCTGCGCACTCTCAATGGACTGTTAAATGGAAACGTACCCATGCAGTTGCTATTTGTGCTTTTCATGTGTATGTGAGTGTTTGCATGCTTGTTGTCTCGTCGTCTTTTTTGGTTGTACCGTAGACTAAACATACAGCGTGTCCAACTCCCACAGGAGTAGTTGCGGGGACTCGGAATCTGTTTAGAGCCCAGAGACTCTCAAGTGTTGCTGGGAAAAACAATACTGGAGGAGAGAGACGAATTTGAAATATTAGCATATCTGAATGATATTATAAACAAACTACATTTCAGATGAAGCACATTTACCGGCCTTAATTTGAAACACAATATATAAAAATAGAACTATAAGGGGAAAGAAGGATCATTTTAATCCTCAAAAAATGTTGCGTAATAATTTAAAGGGATAGTTCACCCAAAAATTTATATTCTGTCATTAATTACTGACCATCATGTCGTTCCAAACACGTAAGCGGTGTTAATTTTGACAGCAAATTTTGATTTTGTTTTAGTCATAGTCTGTTGACTAAAATGCCATTTAGTTTTAGTCACATTTTAGTCATCTGAATTGTTTTTAGTTTTAGTCTAGTTTTAGTCACTAAATATTATACGATTTTAGTTGAGTAAACCTACAGTAATTTTAGTCGGCTAAAATCTAATGGGCTGAGTTACAGTGTAATGTAACTCATTAGTGTTACATTACACTGCGTTCTCCATAGTGTTTATGTTTAATTAAGACATAATCGACTGTGTTTACGCAAATACTCATCAAAACAGATAATTCAACATCATTTTGTGTGTATTTCTCAGTTCATGCAATGCTCACGTGCTGTATGAGACGTGCTTTCTGTGTGTATGCTTCAGTGTCTGTGCTCAGAAAACAAAACAGAATTGAGTTCTCTCTTGCATCGTCAAATTTATCCCTATGTCTGCACTTCTCGTATTCCCACATATTAACATTTTTGAACATTTTATAAGACGTGCAGCAAGTGTATTTAAGCTTGTGTCCCGCCGGTTTGTATACATCTAACCTCCTAACTATGCAACAGATTTGTTCTGAATAAATCTCTTCCAAAATCATCCCTCCCTAGCATTTTCATCTCGGTTTTATTTGTTGACGAAAAACGGACGAAATCAATTTTTGGTCATAGTTTTTGTCATTCAAAAAGAGTTTTAGTCAAGTCAAGTCAGCTTTATTTATATAGCGCTTTTTACAATACAAATTGTGTCAAAGCAACTTTACATTATCAAATGGGAAAGTAATATATCAATAATTCAAAAAGAAACTTTAAACAATTTTAGTTTGAGGAAATTAATCAATAGTTCCGAATTAATAAATTGTTTGTCCCTAATTTAGTTGTTGTCCCCAACTGAGCAAGCCATAGGCGACAGTGGCCAGGAACCAAAACTCCATCTGTGACACTGATGGAGAAAAAAAAACCTTAGAAAAAAAAAACCTTAAGAAAAAAAAAAACTTAAGTTTTTTGTTTGTTATCATCTCATTTTTGTCTGTGAAAAAATGTTGTTGCCGAAAATTCTTTGTCAACGAAATCAACACTGCTCGTAAGACCTTTGTTCATCTTCGTAACACAAATTAAGATATTTTTGATGAAATTAAAGAGCTTTCTGACCCTGCATAGACAGCAACACAACTGACACGTCCAACGCCCAGAAAGGTAGTAAGGGTATTGTTAAAATAGTCCATGTTACAAGCATGTGTCGTAGTACTCTTGTGAACAGAAGAGAAGAAATTCTTGAATACAGTTGTTATTTTGTTTTGTTTGCACTCAAAAAGTATTCTCGAAGCTTTATAAATTTAGGGTTGAACCACTGATGTCACATGGACTATTTTAACAATGTCCTTACTACATTTTTGGGCCTTGAATGTAGTAGTTGCGAAGATGGTCAGAAGATGAACGAAGGTCTTACGACATGAGGGTGAGTAACTAATGGCAGAATTTTTATTTTTGGGTGAACTATGAAAAAGCACAGCTTGTACATTCTGATAAACATCTCCTTTTGTGTTCCACACAAGAAAGAATGTCAAATATGTCAAATATCTGAAACAACACAAGAGTGAGTAAATGATAACAGAATTTTAATTTCTTGTGTGAACTGTCCTTTTAAATGAAACAATATGTGTTTTGTCTAAGTAAAGAATTGGTAAACAGAGAAACCCTCCCAAAAATAATTTTCTACATTGGTCATTATGTTATTGTCTGGTCTAAAATTCTCCACCACTAATGTGCTTTAAACACTTTGGTTAGTCTAAACCAGGAATTAACTTTAGTGTCTGGGAAACAAGAACAATACATGCACCTATGAAACAAATGCCACTTGATTGGGTAAGATGGCACGTTCATTAAAGAATTACTTCACTCCTAAATTAAAATTTCCTGAGTATTTACTCACCCCTATGTTTTCCAAGATGTCCATGTCTTTCTTTTAAAAATAAACGTTTTTGAGGAAAACATTTCAGGATTTTTCTCCATATAGTGTACTTCAATGAGGTTCAGCGAAAATTACAGTCCAAACTGCAGTTTCAGTGCAGCTTCAAAAAGATTTACACAATTCCAGCCAAGGAATAAAGGTCTTATCTAGGGAAAAAATAAATGTATACACTTTTTAACCACAAATGCTCATCTTGCACTAGCTCTTCAATGCACGTTTACAACTACAAAACTGTTGTTTTTGCAAAGGGCATTTGACTTTCTTTGCACGTTTGCTTTGTACATACTGGGTCGGTACTTCCATCTACGTCACACATGACCTTTCCAATGGGATAAATTTGTGTAATGCTGTGTCCTAACTACACGCGACAAAATTCCAGCAACAAGCAATTTGGGTGTCCACACCAGACACGACGTGAAACGTGACGGAACAGAATCAATCAAACATCACAGCCAATCAGAAGCGCATGTGGGCGGGCTCTCCCTGGAAATGCACTGCACTCACAACAAAAATGGATACGTTTATAATCTAATTCATAAATAGTAAACCTTTCAAACATTATTAAATGTACATACTGAGTGGCTGATACCATCTTTGTTATGGAATACACTTGTTAGTTCGCATTGAGTTCACAGTTTTGATGTACAGCTTTGCTTTCATTTATTTTCAAGATCTGAGGTAATCTATCCGTTGGTGCTTTCAGTATGGCTATAAAGGTCACACAAAATGATATTCAAACTCACATTAGACACATTTAACTTTGAATTAAGCACATAGTACCTGAGATTATCAGTGTCATTAGTTTGAATGATGTTGTTCCAGCCGCGACGTCGCGGAAATAGAAACAGTTTCTAAAATAGAAATTTTGTGGCTAGTTAGGACAAAAACTCAAATGAACATGGAAAAGATACCTTTTAACGTGTGTCGCACTACCATGTCGCATGTAGTTAGGACGCAGTGTAATGTGTGAAGTCGAGCTAGTGCAAGATGAGCATTTATGGTTAAAAAGTATATAAATTATTATGTTTTTAGAAAATGGCTGATTGTTTTGCTAGATAAGAACCTTATTCCTCGGTTGGGATCATGTAGAGTCCTTCGATTCTGCTTTGAAACTGTAATTTGGACTTCAACCCATTAGCTCCCTTTGAAGTCCACTATATGGAGAAAAATCTTGGAATGTTCTCTTCAAAAAACCTTAATTTCTTTTTGACTAAAGAAAGAAAGACATTAATATATTGGATGATATGGGGGAGACTAAATTCTCAGGTAATGTTCATCTACTTAGAAGAGTCTTATTTATACAGGACCTTAACAGATTTGTTTTTGTAATATTGCTACCTTATCAGAACCTCAAAAACACCAGTATTACTTTCTACAGTTCATGCAAGACTGTAGAAAGTAATACTGGGGTTTTTGGAGTTCTGATTAGGTAATCTGTTAAGGTCCTCTATAAATAAGAGTCTTCTAAGTAGAAATTAAACATAAATTTACAATACAGAGCAATTTCAATTACTACTAAATATGCCTTTATCTACTTCTAGTGTAATTATATCTAATTTGATTAAACAATAGATTTGTCACGGGTAATGACTGCCCAAATGTTTGAGGGAAAAGTCAAAATATGTTACAGTGATCTTTACTGTTGCAAGATGCAATCTAGTGCAATGACATACAGCTTGAAAATACTAATCTTCTCAAAAATAAGTTTGGAAATGCATCCTTTCCACTAAACTGCAGGCCATATACCTATTATCTATTAAATACAGTTTGCATTTAAGGTTATAGCTATGTGTTGTGTGTATGTGGTTTTGTGTGTGTGAGAGTGTGCTCTTGGCTGCTTAAGTCAGCATACATTAGAGCAAAAGACTCAGAATAAGCACAGTGACATCACTGCATGTGGCTTGAGCCCAAGAAACACCTCAATGGTTTTGTGTGTTTCATGTTTTTGTGTGTGCAAGTAACTTTGTGTGTGTGTGCACAAAAAAGAGCGCGAGACAGAAAGAAAGATAATTAGACGATAAATCAATCATTAAGCAAAACAGTGTTCTGATGAAAAGATACATTTTTTAATTTATTACCTTCACTACTTCACTTGATTTACGCCATTTATACTGGGAGTGTTTGCTGTTGTTATTTCACTACTGTTGATTTAAGCTTGTCTACAAGTCCGCATATCCTTGAAAACTATTATGATAGAGATTAAATGAATAGCTCACACAAAACTGAAAAGTCTTTCATCATTTACTCACCCTCATGTTTTTCCGAATTTGTATGACTTTCCCTATAAAAACGAAAGAGTTTTTGAATTTGTAAATAAAACGTATGTTATTAAATGTATATTTGAAAAGAAAATACCATTTTAGTACTATTAAAATTCATGTCTAATTCAATGTGTTACTTGTTGTTTCTTTTAAATAATTGTGCAATTTACTAGCAACTGTTGCTTCTGTGTATATTTCTCTTCTAATTCAGATGAGGCAGTTTCATTTGAGAAATCAATATTTAAGATAGAGGACTTGTATTCCAGTGGGAAGTTAAAAATGTCTTGATGGATTTGTTTCTTATAAATACGCAGCTTTTCACTTTACAAGACTTTAATTGATAGACTGGAGTCATGTGGATTACTTGTGAAATATTGTGATGTTTTTATCAGCTGTTTGGACTCTCATTCTGATGGCACCCATTCACTCTAGAGGACCTATTGGTGATAAAGTGATGTGATGCTAAATTTCTTCAAATCTGTTCTGATGAAGAAATAAACTCTTTTACATCTTGGATGGACTATAGGCGAATGCATTTTTCAGCAAACTTTCCTTTTTGGTGAACTGTTTCTTTAATGTTCTGTTAAAGTTGAACTACTTATGCCAGCTCTCAATTTATGTACAAATGTAAACAAAATCAAAACTGATATGGGTGGGTCTCGTGGAAAAACAACAGGGGCTGGTTGCATAAACTGCTTAGACTAGTCTTAAAAAGTTAGTCATAAATTTTTTTCCTTCAAGACCGGTCATAACTTTTTTAATTCAGTTACAAAATGATAGACTGGTCTAAAATTAGTATGAAAACTAAGACTGATTACCCCTTATTTATTGCTAGTTGGTGAAACTAGTTCTTAAGACACAGTCTTAACATTGTGACTAGGTTTATGCAACTAGCCCCAGATCTGTCATTCATTTCCATCTAAACTTACACTGGATTTACTACATGCAAAATGAAAAATAATCTCCATTTTATAGACACTAAACACTCACCAGTGCAAACAACGGCAAGCTCCACGACCTGTACAACATAAAACAGGTTCCACGAAGCCATGAAGTTTGATTAAACACGGGCCCGAACCGATCCCTCGCACACTTCATCTATCACTGGGCCTCACTGAGAACGCACGTCTCGGGGGAGCGAACAGTTCATCTCGTGAAGCCATCTCTATTGACCTCCGCTGTCGCTGTAAAACAAACAGCCATCTGTAAAAAGCATCCTGACAAAATATTTACTGTGAATGACAAATGAGCGAGGGGGGGGGTGTTTTTGGCTGGCCAAAGGGTAGCCTATGCACAGTTAACTGCCATTAACTGGCCTTGACAAAACATAATAGAAGCTTTCTGGGCAACTGTGGATTGAGACTGATTTATAATTGGGAGATAAGAGTTTTGGTGGAAGAAAAGATGATCTGATGACTGTTAGAACAGAGGTTCTCAACCTTAAGGTCATGACCCCATGTGTCACCATTGTTTAAAGCCGACATATCAGGAAAATCTGACTTTTTCCCTGTTTAAGTGCTATAATCGGGTTCCCAGTGCATCTAACAACCCAGAAAACGTGAAAAAGATCAACCCAGTAACTTGGTAAGCCTTGCTCTGCAAGCATGTGAAAAAACAAGTTTGTCAGATTTCGCTCCTTTGTGACGTAGGAAGGGGATCTTATTCTAATATTATTGCCCCAGATCTAATATAAACATGCAATTTCTTCCCAGCTGTTTACCTTCACAGACAAAGCCGACTGTTTTTGTAACTCAAGTGTGTTTTTAACATAAGCTCATGTGTATTTGACAGTTTAAGTGCAATAAGACATGGAAGAGAAGTTCGTTTAGTACTCACATGCTTTGTGACAGATGCTTTCTGTGCACATGCTTCGAATGTGTGCGCTCAGAAAACCCTTTATCAGAAGTTTAAAATAATATGGTTTAAAACGCATGATTTCAGTGCGATAAGCATGATAACCAAAACCAAACAGATGTTTTTTGGCAGAATATCTGCGGTACGAGCTGTAAAGAAACAACCCTATTCTGGAAAAGGGGGCAGGGAGACACGTGTGAAAAGCGTGTTTCTGCTTCCACTCAAAATGGGCATTTTCAAAATGATATAATAAATGATTTGTGGGGTATTTTGAGCTGAAACTTCACAGACACATTCTGGGGACATCTTAGACTTATATTACATATTGTAAAAAGGGGCATAATATAGGTCTCCTTTCAGTGCTTCCCACACATAGACTTTACCTGGGCGAGCCACCCATGTATATTAACGGCCGCCCAAGTATATTTGGTGGTACATTTGTGTACTATTATTATCCTCTTACATTTTTTTTTTATCACCGCCCGAGATAACGAAACTATCTGCGATCGATTAAATAGTGGAAAATCTCCCCTCGCTTTACGTGTTTCGTAGGCTCCACAGACAATCTCCAGAATGACGGCAGTGTTTACGTTGATTTATTTGTGGCGAGCTACCACAATATCCACATCGACTGCCACAAATACCCACCGTCCGCTGCCATCAGCTCCCGCGTCTCACACACGTGAGCGTGGCTTTAGTACCTTCAGACACTTTTGGCGGCTTTTTCCCAAAACAGGTACATACTGACAAACCTTGCAACTTTTTTGTAGAACCTAGCTATCGTTTAGTCTGCTGCGTAAAGCGGCTTTGACGCAGAAAATTTGCATAAATATGCAAATTAATATGTGATGTCACCTGCCTCCACAAGTATCACAAAATCCTGTGGGAAACACTGCCTTTAATGGCATACCATTCAAAAAAACTACATTTAGCTCTAAATATAGAGGACTTCATGAAAATACTACTGTATTTCTTAAACATGTTTAAAATGTACAAATAGGGAAAACAGATCAAAAAATTTGATGACTCATCCTGCACTACACTGATCTTTGTCCAGTCAAATGCTTTCTAGAATGTGAATGTCGCTCCCCTGTATACCATTCATGTGACCTTTTACCCCAATCTCATATCTATAAAATGAGGTAACGATTTCATATGATGTGATTTGTGTGGAAACACATGATTTTTAGAAAAACAAAAAGCAAGCATGGAGGTCCACATCTAACCCTACCACTAAACCTAATTGCCAGTGGGGTATAAGCAGATTGTATGAAAACGTACAAATAAGATAGGACAAATTCATATGAATTAGCCACCAATTCGACCAAAATACTCACAAACTGCCATGAGGGTCTGCTGAATATGCAGCGTGCAAAATTTTACACAACTACAAAAGTTGTACTTTGATTGCTTCAAGTAAAAACTTGACATAATGCAAATGACTCACCCAACCTCAAAACATGTGGAAAACTGCTTAATGTTTCAAGGCTGATGATGGCCCATTTCCTTCCTTGTTTATGAGAGAAGTTTGACAAGTAGCCGATAAACCTGAACATTAAAAACATACGCCAGCGTGCAGCTCCGGCGCTGACTGGAGAACGGCTGACTGGGTGTGATGTGATCTGTATGAGGTAATGGCGGGAAAAGGTAGTGAGGTAGTTTTTATGACCCAGGCTCGTGCCTCCCCTGCCTCCAGCTGACACTATCGCAGTCTAATGAGAATAAATGTGATTCCAGCCTCAAGATGTCCGGCAGCCTGCACCTTCCTGCACGCGTCTGCCGCCGTTAGTTTCTTTAGGAGGAGTGTGTGTTTAGGGAGTGGAGCGTACGCTGTTGATCAAATGACCGCCAGTAAATCAAATCATTATGATGTCCCCCAAGAGAAAAACACAGGCTTCCATTCTCTCTTTTTGGCATTTTTTTTTTTAAACGAAGACGTCACCCTCTCTCGGCCGTCCCCTTGAAGAGACAAGTAATGAAAGGAAAGGAGGAGTGGATGGGGGGTTAACAGTTGTCCGTACGGATACAGTGACCCTGAGGCTCCGTTTTAAATGATTTGCACTGGGCAGCGAGAGCAAAAATTCTGCCTGACTTCACCCGCTCGGTAACGTGCCAAAGTCACCCAATGATGATGACATCATAAAGGATGATGTAATCCAAGAATTCCAGACTAGCCCCCGTGCCTATTTTCAGAATCAGAAAACTTTTCCAAACGAGTAGCACTGGGGTGAAAAAAAAATCCCTAATGCCACTATTAGAACTGAAAATTTAATTTAGATGCCAAAAGTGGTTATTTTGCCAGTGAGAAAAAGCAATGAAAATCTAAATGGAAACCACAGAATATGTTTATGCTATTATAAAGTGAGCTACATCCTGGAGTTCATCTACTGAAACCTACAATAACATTTAAAATATCAGTAAGCTTAATATATTTAAAATCAGCATTTAGTGCTTGTCCTTACCGGGTGTCACTGCCGAACACAGTCTTTATATGTGTACAACTGTTCAGAATTGTGCTAGCTATTGTGTCATCATTGTTTCGGTAGTAACAAAAGGGAACGCATAATCCTTTATTTGGGGAAAATAAACTACATTTTAGCACAGTAATGCAAATTTTTGGTCTTTTTGATATGTTTGATATGATATAGTATGCAGGTTAAAATTGTATGTGATGTAGTCGCTACCAAGACATTGGATGTTTTGTCAAAAATAAAGTGTACTGAATTATCAACTAAGATGTTATGATGTTTTTGGTTCAATGTATATTAATTCTTCAACTAATTCTTACATTTGAAATAAGTACGATCAACCTTTTGCCTTTTACAAAGAAAAACTGGATTCAAAATACAACAAATCTCATAAATCACACTTGAATATATACACTTGAACTTAAATAAAATAAAAAAGAAAAATATATTAAAATATATTAATATGTCAATATAACCCTTCTTATTAAAATATATATTACTCTGTTTCGACAGTGACAAATTTGGGAAGACAAATATTCCAAAACTTCCTGAAAATTAACTGCACACTTATTAGAAATGTGTACCTTGGATATTATACAATTTGTATGCATACAAAATTTATGGAAAAAGACAAATGACTTTAAATTAATTATGCAGAATAGCCCATATACATTAAATGTATAACCTATAGGGGGCAGCCGTGGCCTAATGGTTAGGGAGTCGGACTTGTAATCAAAAGGTTGCAGGTTCGAGTCCCAGGTCCGGCAGGGATTGACGGTGGGGGGAGTGAATAATCAGCGCTCTCTCCATCGTCAATACCACGACTGAGGTGAGACCCTTGAGCAAGGCACCGAACCCCCAACTGAACCCCCAACTGCACACACACTACTGTGTGTGTGCGCACTTGGATGGGTTAAATGCAGAGCACAAATTCCTAGTATGGGTCACCATACTTGGCCTCATGTCTCGTCACTGTCACTTTTCACTATAGTAGTTAATACCAGTAGATTCCATTTACATTGCAATTATGTAACAACTGTTCTTTTCAAGTGGCACACAATTTTACACCCCTATATAGTAATGTATATTTTATAACATTGTCTATATTGCATGTAACATATATAGTTTTTCAAATATCCATGCATCCACTTTTCAAATCTTTGCTAAACATAGTTTATATAATCTATTACATTGCAGACATTTTAAATAGAAAATAGTTTACACATGCTTTTACACAACTTTTTAAGAGATTGTTCACCCCAAAATGAAAATTCAGTCATCATTTATTCACCTGCCTCATGTCAATGGGGTCAAATGTTGCATTGACACAACTTTCTTTGTGTTCTAAAGAAAAAAAAGTAAGTCATACAGGTTTGGAACAACATGAGGGTGAATAAAATGTTCACAGATTTTTTATCACTTGGGTGAACTACTCCTTGAATGTGTTAGCTGCACAATTAAATGACAAACTAATAAAAATGACCATAACCATCTTGAATTGAAAAGTCCCTAAAATGTGAAACAAAGCTGACTCTTAAAGTGTAAATGTGGGTGTGTTTTTTGTGGGTGTAAAGGAAGGTCTCACTCACCTCTGTCCTGAGGCTAACCCTCCCACTCACCCACCTCAGTAAGCATGACCCTAATTCAAACCATGTGCCTTCAAATTGAAAACATGGATTCAAAATGGAGTATTTGCTTTTTCACTGACTAATGTCTCCCAGGAGACACCTTCAGCCGGTCCAATTGTGTCAGAAAGAGGGGCAAGGGGCAATGTTGAGTGTTCATAAGCCTTCAGTTAAACGCTCTTGCATGAGCTTAAGTGAACACAGCACTGCACATATACGTGGAGTGTGTTAGAATCCGATCCGGGACGCTTTCTGACATGAAGGCTTAATTTCAGAGCAGTCACCTGGACGCTGGTGCACTAAGTATAAACTGTGAGATAAATTATCTTCGAACATTTGTTGAGCCTGCGGGTGTGTGGTGCGTGTGTGAGTGTGAGAGAGACAGGCAGGGAGTGATTTGAGTTATAACGCCCAAACCCTAAGAAAATAATCCAAAAAGAGGATTGCTGTAACCTGATTTGCTTTCTTTACACTGAAATGGTCGAGAGAGGTGGAAAAATAAGTCATGGTTGTAAAAGCAGAACTTTGAAAGCCATATTATAAAGTTTTCATTTATAAGATCTGTGTTTCAACACGGCTTGCATTGCCTTGTATTTAAACAAAGACTGAAGACAAGAATACCACCAGTTACACTGCCAAGGAAGCCGCTATCACTTTAAAATTACTTACTAAAATGAACCATTTAGGTACTAATATGTATACTTAGGTTCTAACATGTACTTGTAAGGAACTAAAATGCACTGTAAGCCTCAGTGACAGCTTTTGTACATTTTTTTGAGAGTGTATTGGTACAGTTGAAGTCAAAAGTTCACATACACCTTGCAGAATCTGCAAAACGTTAATTATTTTACCAAAATAGGAGGATCATACAAAATGCATATTATATTTTATGTAGTACTGACCTGAATAAGATATTTCACATAGAAGGCACTTACATATAGTCCACACTCCACAAGATAAAATAATAGTTGAATTTATAAAAATGACAATGTTCAAAAGTTTACATACACTTGATTGTTAATACTGTGTTTTTACCTGAATGATCCACAGCTGTGTTTTTTGTTTAGTGATAGTTGTTCATGAGTCCCTTGTTTGTCCTGAACAGTTTAACTGCCCACTGTTCTTCAGAAAAATCCTTCAGGTCCCACAAACTATTTGGTTTTTCAGCGGTTTTGTGTATTTGAACCCTTTCCAACAGTGATTGTATGATTTTGAGATCCATCTTTTCACACTTTGGACAACTGAGGGACTAATATGCAACTATTACAGAAGATTGAAATGTTCACTGATGCTTCAGAAGGAAACACAATCATTAAGAGCCAGGGAGTGAAAACTTTTTGAATTTGAAGATCAGGGTAAATTGAACTTGTCTCTGGGGAAAACATCTACTGAAGGGCAGTACTTAAAGGAAAAACATATGAAATTTTAGGCAAAATACGAAAAATGTCAAAAAAAAAAAAAAAGTTTTTCAAAAGTTTTCACCCCCGGCTCTTAATGCATCATGTTTCCTTCTGGAGAATCAGTGATCTTTGAACCTTCTGTAATAGTTGCATATGAGTCCCTCTATTGTCCTTAGTGTGAAAAGATGAATCTCAAAATCATACAGTCATTACTGGAAAGCGGCAGTTTAACTGTTCAAGACAAACAATGGACTCATGAACAACTATCACTAAACAAAAAACAAAACAAATCACACAGCTGGGATCTTTCAGGGAACAACACAGTATTAAGAATCAAGTGTATGTAAACTTTTGAACGAGGTCATTTTTATAAATTCAACTATTATTTTCTCTTATGGACTATTTGTAGATGTCTTTTATGTTAAATATTATTCAGGTCAGTACTAAATAAAAAATAACATAGATTTTGTATGACCCCTTTTATTTTGGTAAAATAATCAACATTTTGCAGATTCTGCAAGGTGTATGCAAACTTTTTACTTCAACTGTATCTATTGTTACTTGAAAACCTTTAATGTTCGCGGAAGCATTCGTTTCCATTCAACTTTCTATTTTAAGAACTGATGACTGATCATCTTCTATGGAATCACTGCAAAAACCACCTATTTTGTGTGATAGGGGTTCTGCAAACGAATACCCATGCAAAATCATCTAAAAAAATTTTTTTCCTGGAATTTTTTTTTCAATCCCTGGAAACTTTTCAAACCCTTCACAGGTGCTGAGCTTAAATTTAGTCTGTGGTTCAAAACAAGAGTTTACAGTCACAGCCTCTGGATTGTGGTCAGATTAGTCAGAAGGTGATACATCTTGTAACCAGAATGATGTTTATTGTCGCTGAAACCAGTTCTAAAGCCTCAATTTAATACAAGACACATGAACAATACGAAATAAAGAGTTTTTGTGAAGGTTAATTGACTTATTGGATACTGATTGAAAGCTTGATTCGATACCTCAAATTCACATTCCCAAGGTGATGCCATGGCAACCACAGGATGACCTCAGCACTGCATTACATCATATTCTCAAGCAGAGAAAAGGGTTCTTCCCTACGCTTGACTCACGCTGATAATGAATCTCAATTGTGCGACATGGCTGTGTGTCACTCTTCTTGCATTTTTAGCGCACTGCTTTTATAATGCAAATATGAAACCAATCACACACACACACACACACACACACACACACACAGACAAGAAAAACTGTTGTTAATGTGTGACCCTGCACAGATGGAGTCAAGTCAGGGGCAAATAACTATGAATGCAGTTTAGACCCGATTTCATTCTAATCCCAATTGGAAAAAAAAAGATCAGAGTTCAGAATATCCATTCAAAAAGCTATTAACTCCAAAAATTAAATTCAGTTTAAATAAAAACATTGGCTCATATTTAAAAATGGGGGTTTCGAACATTTACCTCCCACTCGTACCATTATAAAAAAAGACTGTATTTTGTCCATAAACTCTATAAAGTTACAGGTTAGTTAAAAGTTAGAAATGTCATGAGAATTAAAGTTCTATATGTTTTATATATAGAATGGTTGAAAACTCAGGCTTTAGTCCTTAGTCATTTTTTAATTGTTCCTTAAAACAACAACAACAGAACACTACTGTAGCCACAAATTCCTCATTAAAACATTTAAAGAAGTATATTGTGATGACCCTCAGTGAGTCCAAGCACAATAGTGGCCATCAGTTTCCTGTTTTCTCATAATGACTGACTTACTCACAAAAGAGTCAGAGGCCATTCTGATGGGAAATGAGCCCATAGTAATGGGAACATTACTATCACACAACTTTTAGAGCGAAAAACAAATGTGCTTTGAATTGAAGGTAAGACTTAAATCCACAGTACAAGTACTATATTCTTTCAAACAAAAAAAGCATCTGACATCAAAAGAGAGCTTTTTTAACTTGCACAAAGACTTTTTTATTATCTAGCCCTAACCATCTATACAGTGGTGCTTTAAAGAACCCACAAACAGAAATATATTTAAGAACTATACAACGGAAGTCAGAATAAGTTTCAAATTTAGTCTAAATCTAGGACTTGTCTGGTTCCATAACTGCTTTGAGGTTACTGATAAACTTTTTATAATTTGGAGCATTATACACTACTAGTCAAAAGTTTTTGAACAGTAAGATTTTTAATGTTTTTTAAAGAAGTCTCTTCTGCTCACCAAGCCTGCATTTATTGATCCAAAGCACAGCAAAAACAGTACAATTCTAAAATAATTCTAAATTTAAAATAACTTCTTTCTATTTTAATATCTTTTAAAATTTATGCCTGTGATCAAAGCTAAATTTTCAGCATCATTACTCCAGTCTTCAGTGTCACATAATCCTTCAGAAATCATTCTAATATGGTGATTTGCTATGGTGAATTTTTTTTATAAAGAATATTTTTTTAAAGGGGGGGGGGGGGGGGGGTTTCGATTTCAGATAGATGCTGTTCTTCTGAACTTTCTATTCATCAAAGAAACCTGAATAAAAATTATACTCAGCTGTTTTCAATATAATAATAATAATAATAATAATAATAAGTGTTTTTTGAGCAGCAAATCAGAATATTAGAATGATTTTTGAAGGCTCATATGACTCGAGTAATGATGCTACAAATGCAGCTCTGAAATCACAGGAATAAATGACATTTTAAAATATATTAAAATAGAAAACAGCAAGTTTAAATAGTTAAAATATTTCAACATTTTAGATTAAATAATCTTACTGTTCAAAAACTTTTGACTGGTAGTGTATTTGTTTGATTTTTTTTTTCTTGGGCATTTTGGACAAAAAAAAGGGACCTTGAAGAAACTTTATTCGTAATAATGCAGACTGAGAGTATTTACATTAATAGAGGGTTCAAACTAATGGCATCTCTTGCTTAAACATTGTGTGCGACACATAGTTAACAAAATAGTTTTTGAAGGTAAAAGAAAATCAACTGTACCTGTGCTGTTTTGTGGAATAAGAATGTGAAACCCCAAAAATTAAACATTTGCCTCTCCTAAATGCTCCTATTGAGCTTGATCTGTTTTAGGTAAAAGACACTGTACAATTATTAACTGATAAAGTATTGATACTGAGAATCAATACTGAGAATTGCCAACCCAATGCGGGCCTGAGGAGTAATTAAGTACAGTGAATATCTGTAAGATTAAGACTGAAGATTCAAAGTTAAGTAAAAAAAAAAAAAAAAAAACTGCAAAAACATCACAAATCTCACCAAACACAGCAGTCACGAAGCTTCTCGTGACTTTATTCAAGCCCATTTATTTTCAGCAACAGGCCGTGATCGTGAGTTCCCACCACACCCTTCGCAGCCTATTTTAAGATTCTCCAAACTAAAAATAACTCTATTAATTCTGTCTCTTTAGTAGAGGGAGCATCTGGAAGGCTGAACGTGGGCACCTAGGTTCGATAAGATCACTCACGGATGCGTCACCCTCCCCCTGATCGGATAATGAATCATACATTGAGACCGAAGCGTGCGGGAAAGCCCCGCAGTGAAACACAGTGGAGGTTCTATTCAGCGTGAGATTGAGCCCCGGAGACAGACGTCTAAGGGCCGAGGCCACCACACACACACAGTGCTGGAGAGTAAGGGGTCATCATCCACCACCCACTCGCAGGGTGAGGTTTCACTCACACACTTCCAGTCAGTCCCCCCCTGCTCTCACAACCACCCCAGAGTCCTCATCTGGCTCTGCATCAGAGGAAAAATACAGAGGGGAGAGATGAATAGAAAGAAAAAGATGAGGGAACAACATGACCCCACAGGAATATACACATCATGTCTGCTCTATGACAGTCCATGAGAAAATGAAGGAAGAGTCAGTGAAAGTGGATGGGGAAAAAAGTAGATAAAGATTTTAGATGATACAGGAGACAGATGTAAGTTGTCACAATTGTTGTATCTTGCCAATTTTAAGTATTTAAATCACAGACAAATCATGAAGTTATTCCAATAACTTTGTATGCTGCTTCAAAACTCACTAAATTTAGATTTATAAAATATTTGTATTTGTTAACTAAAATTTGTTCAGAATAGCTGCTAGTGAAAATAAGCCTATAACGAAGCAGATCTTAAACATAACACACATTTGATCACATTAAAAGGTGTTCATGATGAAATATTTTTTGGTTGATACTTTTTACATTGTTGATGTTTCATAAATTGGGGCATGTACAGTGTTTAAATGTTTTGGAACGTAATTTTGCTCACCAAGGCTGCATTTATTTAATAATAAAAAAGTAGAGTAACAGTCAGTGTTAGGAAAAGTTACTAGTTAAGTAATGTATTAAAAAAATGTGTTACTCCCTAAAAAAGTTACTAATTACGTTAGTTACTTCGTAGTATGGTTGAATTGAATCATGAAGACACTGGTTAATAAAATGGGATTAAATACATAAAGGATATTTTTATTATTTATTGCAGGTTTGCATCATATTCTGCACAGTGCATTTCACTGTTTTTATTTATTTTGAGAAATACTGAATCTTTCATTTTTATGAGTTAAAATTATGAGATAAATTAATGTATGTTCACATTTATTCTAGAGCTAAAGTGACATCTTACTCACGATTTTTCTCAACATGGGGACAATAAATGGGGCGAAAAAAGTAACTTGCATTACATATTTGAAAAAGTAACTTAGATATTTTATTGTAAATTAAAAAGTAATGCGTTACTTTACTAGTTACTTGAAAAAACTAATCTGATCACTGGTAACAGTTTTACAGCATTTTGAAATATTACACTTTTTTTGGAAACAGTTTTACATTTTAGGTGAATAGAACATTTAAAACATAATTTTAAATACAAACCTAAAAACCTAAAAAGTATGAATTATTATTAATTAAAATATATATTTTTTCTTGCCCAAAAATAATGGAAATGTTCAATATATATAAATATATGAGTATATATACATATGTGTGTGTGTGTGTGTGTGTTTGTGTGTGTGTATGTATATATATATATATATATATATATGTATACATATTTATGTAAGTAAGAATAGCAAAATAAAGTAAACAGTGATATATTACACCCAAAAAAAATTTCATACAGTGGACTACCAGTATAATGTATACAATTTTGGCACCAAAAATTTGATATAGATAGATAGACCTCATTCTATCAGATCTTTTAATATTTTGAATCATTTGTTTTTACACTGCTGATGTCTTATAAATTATTTACCTTTTTTTTCATGATAAAAATATACTATTTATCGGCAACTTTCCTTTGGGACAACTTGGTCTGCTGTATCTTTTCTCATGGGCAATGACAGCAGAAGATATATTTAGCCAAGACTTTTTATATACATGCCTGTACAGATATATATATATTTTTTTAAATAAAACCACCCTGGTGAATATTTACAATATTAAAAAGCGTGACAACTAGCTTGGTGTAAAGAAAAACGGTGAAAACTCCTAATCAGTGTAAAAAAGTGTATGCAGCGGAAAAGTCAAAACAGTTAGACAATCAAGTCAGGAGAGACACATTTAAGACATAAAAAAACAGCAAAAAAAAAAAAAACAGCATGGGCAAAAGAGAGACAAAGACAGGCAGATACGGACCCCCAACAATGCCTGGCCTTCTCCTCCAGTTTTCTTCTCACACAACACTCATCTTTTTACTCATCTGTCTGCGTCTGCTCTCGCCATGTCCCAGGAAGTGACATAATACCCCAGCCATCCATCCTGCGAGACACTGTCTGCAGCCGCAGCGCCGGCTTCTCATTGGCCTGTCAGGAGCCCACAGTGGTTCAACCCAGACCTCCACAAGCCTGGGGTTGCTGAGTTCAGGCCGTCTTGTGGAAGTGGATGCTAAACAACAGCAAACAACAACGTCATAAGGGACCGGCTTTAGGACACAAAATGTCAAACAGACTCCTTAGGAAGTTTGTGATGGGCCTCGAGAAAAAAATGAAGGTGTACTTACAAAATACGCAACATAGATATGAAAATACTGTTATAAAAGAAAGTAGACTGAATACTTTTGACAAGCAACACTACTCAAATGGTTAAACTACTTTTTAAAAACTTAGAAGAAAACCTCTCCAATGAGTTTCCAACATTTAAGCATATTGCAAGGTAAAATAAGAAGTTTGAAGTCTTAACTGACTCGGTTTTTAATACGGTTTTAAGTGGTCATCAACACTTCTTCTGTGATGGTAAATCGTAAATCTGAAAACGTTCACTAGACTTATTACTTACAAGAAAGGGCATCTTCGCAGCTTCACACATAATAAGACAATTGAAGATGTGGATCAGATGACACGTGATGTCATCGAATGGATTCCCCAATCTGAACGATTTTCTGTCCGTTGAATTCGGTGAAGTCGCAAAGCACATAAAATGTGTGTATGGCGTCCTCTACTGATCAGACTTGATATTGACAGCCTCAGAAAGTCTTTATTCATCCTGAAAGTGTTTCTCACACTTTTTGAATGAATTCCCGCCCTTTTACCAACACATATTTCTTGTATTTTTGCTCATTGAAAAAACTACCCACCTTATTTTTCAACGCAGAAGTAAGCCGTGCAAGACAGTTTCCGTTTCATTAGCCGCAGTAGGGAAATAACAAGTAGAATAACAAAGTGCAGTAAAAGGTAAAACTGTTTGCACTACAAACCAGTGTTCATAAATAAGATAATATATTAAAATAATATGGTAAGTGACACCAGTTTGCAATACCTAGCTGCTAAACCAGCTGTTGTGTACAGCTAAAAATAGCTGGATGACTACACCTGCAGCCAGAACCATTACATTTACAAAATGGCCGTGCCCACTCTTACTGGAAAAATAAGGTGGATAGGCTATCTGTTTTGTTTTTTAGTGAATTAACCACACTTCAACTGTATCTTCTTCTACCTAAGGGAGAAATATAGATTGCATCTTCATTTTATGTGTTTTAGGTTTAATTTAAGGTTAGATTGTTTTAGATGTATTATTTAAATGCTTTAAAATACTTCACAAACTTAAAATAAGTCATCCTGTGCTAGTTTTAACAGGTTTACCAGATTAAATGTACATTACATAACAAAATAGTTATTCTGTTGCAAGTAACACAAGATTGCTTATAATTTGAGTTCTTCTCAACAGTTTTAAACCATTCTCACTCTTCTAGACCACAAAGTGTACAAATATGTTAAATAGTGTATGTGACCCTGGACCACAAAACCAGTCTTAAGTAGCACAGGTATATTTGTAGCAATAGCAAACAATACAATGTATGGGTCAAAATTATCGATTTTCGAGGATATTAAGTTACAGTCATGTTCCATAAAGATATTTCCTACCATAAATATATCAAAACGTAATTTTTGATTAGTAATATGCATTGCTAAGAACTTCATTTGGACAACTTTAAAGGCAATTTTCTCAATATTTAGATTTTTTTGCACCCCCAGATTCCAGATTTTCAAATAGTTGTATCTCGGACAACAAAGCTTATTTATTTAGCTTTTATGTGAAACCCTTATGACTGGTTTTGTGGTCCAGGGTTTACATATTTCATAATTTAAAACCTAACAATCCTTCCTTTTGTGAAACATGACTTTTGCCTGTAATGTGTAATTTCCCAATGCTTTTTGGGCAACAGCATCCCTGTTCATTCACATTAGACCCCCAAAAATTGAATTATCCTTAGAGAGTGGAGTGCAAGACGTTTACATTAGTAAAAAGCTGGTTTTGTGCACCATCTAGTGACAAGAGAGCATTCTACACATGCTACATTATCATTTGCACACAGCAAAAGTGTATAATCATTTCAGAATGCTCAAAACAACAATAAAGAGCCAACACTTTGAATTAATAATCAGATATTCAGGACTACATCTGCTTGTTGTAACACTGAAAATGTTTTTATTTATGAACATAGTTACATTGTGATGTCATAGCGCTGGAATACACATATACAACTGCATGTGTTCACACACCCTCCCCACCCAATTCACTCCTTAACTCTTTCTGTTTTAGCAGGTGATAAAGGCAGCCACACCAGCCCATCCTGAGGCGTGACAGCCATCCCACCCGCTGAGCTGAAAGTGGATTCAGCACCATCAGCTGTTAGACTTGTTTTACCTGTACAGTCATCTGAGCATAACGCATGATACTGGTATGTGTCAAGAGAATGCTGTTCTTAGGCTTGAGTACTGACTCATGCAACACAATAAATACGAAGCCAACCCTATAGACAGCTTTCATGGCAAAACACTTCTCGTGAAGGTCAACACTGAAGCATCATCATACTCATTACATTTATAGATAATTCATAGATAGTTCATGGCTTGTTTCTTTCCTGAGGAAAAAAAAGGTAGTGTCTTAACTCAGATCTTCTTTATCTCCTCTGAGGTAGTTCCATAGAATACACAAAGTGAAACTGATTTTCAGATTTCTGGGAAGGAGTTGGAAAGCTCCCTCAGTTTGTGGGTCATCTCGGCGGATGAGAGATTGTTTTCCTCTCGCACGTATGTGAGTAGGTTACCCACGATAAGTCGAAGACAGTCCCGAAGTTCCCTCAAGTCTCTGTCCGAGCGAGAACCACCTTCGGCAATAGCCATTCTCAAGCATATGTTCTTCAAGTCAACACTGTCCTAAGAAACACAAATAAAAAAGGGCTGAGTTTAGCATCTACATACATGTTTGGAAACCCTTGACTGAATGTGTGATCCTGGACCATGGGTATATTTATAGCAATAGCCAAAAATACATTGTATCGGTCAAAATTATTCATTTATCTTCAATGCCAAAAATCATTAGGATATTAAGTTAAGATGGTGCTCCATTAAGATATTTTGTAACTTTCCTGCCGTAAATATATCAAAACTTATCTTTTGATTAGTAATATGCATTGCTAAGAACTTCATTTGGATATCTTTAATTGCGTTTTTTTTCAGTATTTAGATTTTTTTGCACCATCAGATTCCAAATAGTTGTTTCTAGACCAAATATTGTCCTATCCTTACAAACCATACATCATTTACTCAGCTTTCAGGTGATATATACATCTCAGTTTCAAAGAACTTGACCCTTATGACTGGTTTTGTGGTCCAGGGTCACATATTTATGAGTCTATACAGATATAGATGGCTGAATTAAACTGGTTAGCAAGCAGGCAGCACACATAGGGACTCTTGTTTACAAAGCATCCCAGGATGCACCTGCAGAGCTGGAATCTAGACAAAAGACTGACTACTTTGAAGCTAACATATAACATACATATCATTTGACATTATCTAACTCCCATACTACCATCTGCGTTATTAGACCGTCTAAACGGCGTTTACAAATACACCAAGATGCTACAAATCAAGCACAATTTGCTATTAGGGTACCTGGCGTGACAAATCAATTCATTTACAGTCTAGACTCTTATAAAAATAGTCATCTTACCTTACGCTTGAGCAAACTCCTTCCGTAAGACGCGTCTTTTATAAAATCTTCCTCTATAGATATGAGCTGCGTGAGTATCTCCAGCAATCGCGTTAGGCAGCCCTCTCTGGCTCTCTCTGCGATCGTCCTCAACCTGCGGGGCTCCTTCATCAATTCGCCTGGGCGAACAGCTTCTTTACCGGCTTGTAAAACACCCGAACACTGGCCCTCACCATCTCTATTACTGGTCGTCGCATGAGCTCGCAGTTCATTAAGGATGTTTAAAGCATCGATTTGATGTGTTAAAGAGCAGAGCCCCATGCCTGCCACCTGATTGCGGACAAATCCGCAGTCTTGAGCAGAGTCACTGTTGAGCAAGAGAGAGAGAGAGAGAAATACGAGGCTCTGGTCGAAACAACGTGACAAATGACCGGTTTTTAGTGTTTTTTTCTGCTGGGACAGACTATTTCTTCTGCGACTTCCCCTATTGTTTGTGTTGGAGTGGATGAGCGTGTGCTTACACATGCAAATGTCATCTGATAGTCCTGCCTCTTCTATGGAGGTGCTCAGAAAAAGCGGTTAACTGAAGGTGGGGATGGTGTTTCACACCAGCTGAGGTGTTGTTTTGTTTTGAATAAACACAAAAAACAGAAACATCTTGCTTTTGAAACCCTTAATTTATCACGTACCCGACCCTGCTGAAAAAAAAAATAAATAAAATAAAATAAATAAAAATAGACACCATTACAAAATTTGTAATGATTTCTGGTTTAATGGAAACTGTAATGGACCTTGGGGGTTTCTACTGGTAGTTTGTCGCCTTCTATTGGTGGCTTATCAAAACTACTAAATCCCAATGGAATATGTCCCAAAACACACTACAGAAAACCATTTTATAATGGTTGAAAGTTGATAGTTTGTAATGGCGTAGTGGAAACCATTAGAATGTATGTGATGGTTTCTACTGTTTTTTTTTCAACCGGGAAACAAGCCTGAACTAAGTGGTGGTCTCCCAGCCAGATCAGGCTAGTTTAAGAGTTTTTTTTCTTCCCAGCAGTGTAAACTAATGGTTAATTTACAAACCATTAGTGTCATCAGCATTTGGTGAATGTATTAATAATGTCACAGCTCTTAGAACTGCTTTTATTTTTGGTATTTTTTGCTATTCTGCAAAAACAAAACAAGAAAAAACCAAAAAATCAGATGACATAATGCAACCAGTGTCACACGGTTCCCGAGAAGAGGTCACAGCTGAGTGTCTTTACAGGCAGTGCTGGCATTTCACAACACAAAAACTCAGAAATTTAAGTAGCCAACAGCATTTCTTTGATGAAAAGTGTAAAAAGTTTGTATTTTTTTCCCATTGTTGTTTTTAAGTCTTTTTAATTCTTCACTATAAAAAATCACTCTGATAGCTACATGGAGAGTAAATATAGGCCCCATCATTTTGATGTAAATTGTCTGAAAAATTATTATTAGTTATTCCATAATATTGTAATTTTTTATTTGTGTACCACTGTTCACAACTGCGCTAGCTAACCATGTGCTGATTAGAATCTTTGAGCTAAGTTCAAAAGTATCTAAAATTGTCATTACTTGAAACTAACAATACCAAAACATTTGGTGGCGTTTCGGTATGTTATCTTTAATTTTCCATAGAATTGTCACTACTGTAGCAGTCATGTCCAGAACATGTCAACATTGTTTCAGTAGTGACAAAAGGGAACACATAGTCCTCAATTTTAGTATAGTTATGCAAATACTTTGTATTTTTGTATGTTTTAGTAGTGTTTTAGCATCATGTTAACATTCTGTAATGTGATGTGTTTGCTACTAAGACATTACTGTCAAAAATAAAGTACACTGAATTATCAACAAAGTTGTTATGATAGTTATGGTTTCAATGTATCAACTAATGAATCCTTAAGTTTGAAATCAGTATGATCAAGTTTTTGCCTTTTCCAAAGAAAAACTGGATTCAAAATACAACAAATCTAATAAATTACACTTGGAAAATGTAATTATTATTGATTTACCTCTAAAAAATGTTAATAAAATAGCAAAAAAATAAATTAAATAAATAAATTACAATGTATATGTGAGCAAAATCATAAGAGGTCAATATAACTCTTCTAACCCAATTATATATTACTGTGTTTTGGTAGTGCCAAATTTAGGGAGAGGACAAATATTCAAAAACTTTTGGAAACACAATATGAGAATAAACTGCACAATTACTACAAATGTGAACCATGGATACAATTAGGATATTTTTTTTTTTTTTTTTTTTATGAAAAATAAATTTTTCCAAGACATTTCCAACTCTGACTTTGGACCCATTCTGTGGAATGGCCCCCATCCCAGTTAGGTGCTATCAGTTAATGTTACATTCATACATAAAAAGCCCATTCCCATAGACTACTTGGTTATTCATTTAATTAAATGAAACAACTCCAGTTCCAATCATACACTAAATGCTTTAATTGTTCTGAAAGAAAAAACAAACAAAAAAGTTGTAGTGATTTTAACACTAACGTTTTAGTTCTACTTGGTCTCAGTTCACAGCTTTTTTCAAAGGAGTCAGAAACACTCTCAATAATCTTTAGAATCTGTTCTTAGTCTGTACTCTAAGAACTCAATCTGGTGAGTCCTATACTTCAGTATAAAGCAGTGGGAATTCTGGCTCCAGATCAGGTATCACATTCATAACAGCATTAGAGTACAATAACTGATCTTGGCTCAGAGTCCTACCCTGTCAGTAGTTGTCTTAACTACAATCACAAATCCCAAATCAGCAAGCTTTCTCTTTAAGAAAAAACAACACAAAACAAAAAACCAACAGTATCAACATCTAAAAATAAACACTTAGCTATGGCAATCACTGCTTTTTGTGAAATGAATAAATTCAGTCTCTCAGAAGTAACTTGTGAAAATAAAATACATTAACTCAATATTCCTTCAACCAGGTTATGGTTAAAAAAAAGCAAGCAAGTCTTGTACAATAATATTTTAGTTTTATGAACTTTGGTCTGCTACGCTTGGGTCACGCAGATCTTTCAAATCCCATGACAGCATCTGATGCTCTTTCAGACGAACAGTACCTGTGATCTACATGTGATTTGAGGGTCAGCAAACCTCTGCAGAATATGTGAAAATCAAAACAACACGGGACTCTCTGAGTACACCCAAATGAAGCTGCACTTTTCTGTTCCGTTAAGGCAGGTTTCCTGTTTCGTCATGAAAAAACACCAAGTTGCACATTGAAAACCATGAGTAATGTGCAAGAGAGATAAATTGTGTGCAAAAACCATAAAGGTGCTGCAAACTCAGATGGATTTGGGTCCAGAAGAAACTT
This sequence comes from Cirrhinus molitorella, assembly GCA_033026305.1. Lineage (NCBI taxonomy): Eukaryota > Metazoa > Chordata > Actinopteri > Cypriniformes > Cyprinidae > Cirrhinus > Cirrhinus molitorella. Next base: position 33,764,315 of record CM065120.1, read on the forward strand.
CTAGAGTTTATTTACAAACCAATAGTGTCATCAGTTCACACTAAACAGGTTTCACACTCTCTTTATTGTTACAACTCATAGCTTTCTTCTTGGTTATTCAGCTACTCTCACAATCTCACTTCTACCGCTGTATTTTGTCAGTTACGCATGGTTAGAGAGGCTGGGCAACTGCATTATGGTCCATGGGCCTTTCACTTTTTGACTAACTAAAGAGAAGCTCTATGTGAATTGGAGTACATTGGTAGAAAACATTTATCGCTTAATCAGCATAGCCAGTAATACAATGGTGACATAGTGGGGTTAAGACACCATTGTGAAGTTACAGAAGACATGCTTTTCTTTAGAAACCCTGCTCAATCCATATCTGGTACCATCAAGTTCGTCACAGTGAACAGTTTTCACCAACATCACTCCAGCAGTTCATTTTGTTGGGTAGGGGCCGTGTCGTGACCATCATCGCTGATTGGCTGGGCTGTTTGTCTTCCTCAACCGCAGCATGCTCTTCCAGCTTGTGATGTGAAATTCTGATCGTAGAAAATCAGTGACTCAGTGTGGTTTTGAAAATCCAAAAAGGAACGCAGTGAAAAAACGACTACTGATATTGTAGATGCAATGAAGGAAGTGTTAAAGCACTTCCGAAGATGATAAATATTAAATGGAAAAACTATGACTAGAAGTGGGATTGTTTGGGAAATGGGTCGGGTCTTATGGTGTTAAACAGGAGCGACAAGTCACTGATAGTGTGATTAGTATCTCGCCAGAGAAGACAAGCATTTTGTCATTGATCCATAACTGAGGAGTGTTTCTTCTCCTCTATTTCCCATTTAGTTGGCTCATAAAAATGATCATAATGTTTATAGACTAGCGTATTAAGTTAAATCTACAGTTATATCCCTATATACCTCCCAATGCTGAGATTTAATATTTCATTATTTTTTTTTTTATTACTTTTTTTTTGTAAAAAGAAGGATAACTGCACACAGGGCAGCTCTGTGCCTGAGGCTGGACTGCAGGGTGAGCGTTACAGTGGCCACACGGTGTTGACACGGTGAAAATGGTTAGTTCTCCTTCTTGGCTTCTATGTTGCCGTAGCTGGAACCGGTCTTTTTCACTTCGGTTACACCAATGAGCCGACGAACTGCTACAGAAGCTGCGGAGAGAGAGAAACGGTGACAGGAATGTCACATCAGTTAAAGGAAAAAGAATTAACTAGTGAAATCACAAAAACCATTCTCGTAGTTTTATAGAATTAAGGTTGAACCCACTGATGTCACATGGACTATTTTAACAATGTCCTTACTACCATTCTGGTCCTTGAGTGTTTCAGTTGTTGTTGTCTTTGCAGGATCAGAAAGACATCAAAAATATCTTGACATGCGTTCTGAAGATGAACGAAGGTCTACCACACTGATCTCTACGCTAACAGATACACAGGGTTCCCACTCCAAGCCAAACGTCAAATTCCCTGACTTTTCCCTGACTTTCGCTGACTAATAAGCTGAATTTCCATGACCTATAATGAACGGATCCATCCATTTGCAAGCTTTATTTACAAAACACACTTATACACTACTTCTTCTGTTTGTTTGTTTTTTTACGCATTAAATGAACTATTTTTCTGTACTATTTCTACAAAAATTAACTTATTTTAAATGGATTTTTATGCTTTCATAACCATAACAATAGGCAAAATGCGTGAAATAACACAATAAAAGAAAATACGGTATACCACATTTACATTTTGATAAATGTAAACAAAAGTTGAAAGTAATAAACAAAAATCCCTGATATTCCATGACTAGGACAAAATAAATATAAAATTCCCTGACTTTCAATGTCTGGAATAGACTTTTTAAAATTCCATGATATTCCAGAAATTCCATGACCCGTGGGAACCCTGGATACAGTGCCTTGCAAAAGGCTTCCCGCCCCCCCCACCCCACATCAATGTACACTCCACACATCATAATGGCAAAGCCAAAAACAGGTTTTTAACTTTGCAAATTTATTAAAAGTAAAAAACTTGAACAATTCCATTGCATAAGTATTCATACCCGTATCTGGAACAGTTGAAATTTAGCTCAGGAGCATTCATACTGCTTGTAGATGTTACTACACTTCAAGTGAAGTTAGCCTGTGGCAAATTCAGTTTAATAGGTATGATTTGGAATGGCATACACGTCTTAATAAAAGGGTCTAACAGCTGAAATGCAACTCAGAGCAAAAGTTAAAAAAAAAAAAGTTTAAAAAAAAATGAAGAAAAAAAAAAATGGCTGTAGAGCTCAGAGACTTCGTGACCAAGAACCTGATGGCCATTCTAGTTGTTTCTTTCATTTCTGGAGAAACCTGAAAATGTCTGCATACCCCATCCAAGCTGACAGAGCTTGGGAGGTGAAAAGGTGAGGCGAAGAATGGCAGATAACTGCCAAATGTTGATTTGCAAATCTTGTTGCTTCATACACAAAAAGACTTGAGGCTGTAAAGGTGCTTTAGCTAAGTACTGAGTTATGAATACTTATGCAATGATTTTATTTCAAATTAGTTTATGGAGTTGTGACATTTCTGTTTTTGCTTTGTCATTATGGTGCATGGAGTGTAGATTGATGTAGAAAAAATTCATTTAAAACAGTTTAACAAGGCAGCAACATTAAACGTGGAAAAAAACGAAGGGGTATAAATACTTTCGCAAGGCACTGTAAGGACTATCAGTGCTTACAAATAAGCTACGAAAACTTCAAACCACAATGACAGCACACGAAGGAAACAATGACTGACCGACAATAAGGAAGATCATAAAGCCAATGATGAGGAGGGGAGAGCCGCTGACAAAGACGTCCCAGGCAAAGTTAATAAGCGGAGAAAGCAGGAGAGTAGCCCAAAACAGGAAGTTCAGCAGTGTCCAAACGCGACGTTTGGGTATGATGGTAGGGCCGGGGAAACAGCCCTCCTTCTCATAGTGTTCTTGTAATGCATCCTTGAAAGACAGAGATGTGGAATAAATCACAGCACACATCGATCCAATAAATCAGATATAAACAGTCTGCGCTTTATACCTTCTCTTGGTAGAGCTTATGTAACCAGTCAGCACACTCCTTTTCATCATCAGGAATCTCCTCCACTGGGAAACGCCTGTGGACAGAATTGAGAGGGGTCAGAGCAGCATATGACACACTCCAATAGAGGGCGCTGTAACCGCATGCAGCACATAGCAGTGGCGGTGATTAACTAGGTACAGATCCTCTTAGTTACAACCTTAATCCAAATATTTAAGGACAGCTCAGGTCAGCAGTAAGACACAAAACATTTTAAAAGCTTGTGAATGAGAACCTGGACACTCGCAGTCATTTATCTGGAATGACATGAAGAAATCGAACAAACGGAGACAGACTGAATCCAGAAGAATTGTGGCAATGGCTCCACGATGCTTCAAGATGCCTACCTGCAAAGTTACCTGAAAAACTATGCGCAAGTGAACCTAGGACAAAAGCTGATTTAAACGCAAAGGATGGTCACACCAAATGTTGATTCAATTCATGAGAATAAAAGTTAATTGATGAAAAAAATCTATTTATGAAAGCAAGCGCTTAAAACTGTTAACAGTACTGTAGCTTGAAGCATCTTGGAGACGTTGCCACAGTTTGTCTGGATTTAGTCTGTCTCAGTTTGTTCTGTTTCTTCATGTGATTCCAGACAGACTGGATGATGATGAGATCAGATCTCCGTGTGGAGCACTGGCTGTTGTCAGCCTCCTTGTGCAAATACATATCTCACTGGATTATTACAATTAATGTTTGGAAATGTAAACAATATTTCCTACTGACACACTACAGCAAGAGACAGAAATTACTGACTTAACACCATTTCTAAGCTGTTGAAAATACTAGTGTCCTAATATTTTTGGCCACCACTGTATATCCACTTTCAATTAAAATCTCATGTCAGATTTTGTAAGTGAAGCAGCGAATCTATTAAACAAATTAAAATATAGCGGACTTCAGCTTCGCAATTCACCTGACGCTCATGTCTGCTTTGTATTTCTTCCCGTTGACGATCCCCAGCAGGGTCGGGTTCTGCTTATCTTTGAAGTTCAGCGTGACATCGTACACAGCTTTCACTGTAGAAACAGAAAAATACAATTGATGTTATGTAATGAAATGTTACAAAAATACAATGTATAGAACTTAGATGGAGAGTTCACCTAAAAATGAAACTTTGTCCTCATTTACTCATGCTGATGTCATTCTGTTCTATGTTTATGCAACAGAAATCAAATGCTCAGCTACCAAAATTTTTCAGAATAGAAAGTAAGTGTTATGTGGGATGAGGGTGACAGAATTTTCGTTCTTGGGTTAACCATCCGCTTTTCATTTTCAGTCCTTACTTCACACAAATACATATACATACATACATACATACATACATACATACACATACATATATATATATACATATATTATATATACATATATATATATATATATATACATATATATATATATATATATATATATATATATACATATATATATATATATATTCAACATAGTGTAAATAAAGTGAATGCGTTGCATGGACCACTTTTGATCCTTTCTGAAGCTTGAAATCTTCATGGGTTACTCTACCTCAAAACCCTTAAAAGCTTAATTCGTCTTCAGAACACAATTTAAGATATTTTGGATGAAAACCAGGAGCTTTTTGACTGTCCCATTGACTGCCAAGTAAATAACACTGTCAAGGCCCAAAAAGTATGAAAGACGTCATTAAAATAGTCCATCTGCCATCATTGGTTCAACCATAATTTTTCAAAGCTATGAGAATACTTTTTGTATGCAAAGAAAACAAAAATAACGACTTTAAAATCAACAATTCGTCTCCTCCGTGTCACTGTAGCGCCATTTTGGAGAGTATCTGCTGGACTTTTTTCATTTGAATCAAAGCGTAAATAAACATAGAAAATGTATCTGTGTGCTGCAGCTGACAGAGAACAGTGTACACTGTTTGCATCCATTGGATACTTTCCAAAATGGAGCAGAGACAAATTTTTTATAAAGTCGTTATTTTTGTATTCTTTCCGTTCAAAAAAAAAAATTGAACCACTGACGACAGATGGAATATTTTGACAACGTCTTTCACACTTATCTGAGCCTTGACGGTGTTATTTACTTGGCAGTCAATGGGACAGTCAAAAAGCTGGAATGACATGAGGGTAAGTGATTAATGACAACATGTTCATTTTGGGGTGGAGTAACCCTTTCAGTCCCTATTCGCTATAATCAAATGGATAAGAGTGACCAATAAATTCTTGAAAATATCCTCTTATGTGTTCAAAGAGAGAAAGTAAGTCAGTCAGTCAGTGAAACAAGTTTGGAATGATATTACGGCAAGCAAATTTGTTTCTGGGTGAACTCCTAAAGTAAATAATGCTTCTAAAGTAATTAAAGATTCAGAGCACCAAATATCATTCGTGGCAGGATAAGAGGGGAAGAAGCTCAACAGAGTATGAATTGCGCATAATTGGCATGAAAATCAGGATGATGGAAAGCAGTGCAGCATGGCTGCACACATTCACGATGAACCATCTGCAGTCAAATCAAGTTCACTCATCAAGTCCATTTCAGTCACCTCATTAGAGGAAAGAACGATCTTGAAACAAGCAATTTGCAAGTGATGTCCTACAAAAGTAATTACTGGTGAATTATAAAGCATCACAGAACAAAATGACAATTCTATACATTAGGGCCGTCACGATTCCTCGATTCAATTTAAATACTCGATTTTAGAAAACACATTATTAAAACGTTTTTCAAGGCAGCATGATATACTAAACCCATTTAAAATCCCAATAAAGCATAATGTTATTGTGAATTCACAAACAATACCATTCCATTAAATAAATATATGTCATGCAGGTTTAATATACGCGTTTTACTTATTTACAAGTGTAGGTTACGTACATGCATCTCAGGTCGCCTCCGTTCACAGTTAATGTTGCTCCACACAAACTGATATCATTTACATGTGTGGAATGTCTCAAACTCCATCTCTGCATATTTTTGTGAGTTTTGGTTTATTATAATGTTCACCTGGGAACGCAACGTGTGCCATTTCATCACATTTGTAAGTATTTATAAACCAACACAGGTGAATACATCAATATCTTTCTCAATATTCTAACTGTTCATTGCCATTTCAAAATAAAAGCTCAAACCCTCACTCTGTCACATTTTGATGTCCACATATTCAAGAAATTACAGTGGCTGTAATTTGTCTGTCGTTAAGAAATGGCCAAATATTAAAGATTAAGTGGACATTTAAATTAAATGTTGTTTAGTCAATATTAAACAAGAATTAGACTGCGCCCTCTGCAGTCATTTGTTACAATACATATAATGCATGTATATTAACTAAACTATTGTTTACAATACATTATGTCATATTTATTTGAACAGTTTTGTTCAATAAACCCATATGATTACTTGCTTTTGATACTTTATTTGAACTAATTATTTTTGCTTCGTTGCTATTATATGTATTTTAAGCTATTTTAAAAGGCAATTGTTCACTTAGGTCTATTTTTATTACCACAAAAAATGATTATAATTAGACGATTACTTGATTACCAAAATAATCGTTAGTGACATCCCTACTACACAAGCATCACACATAAACAATTGTAATAAGCATCATATTATGGCATGTATAGGGTTGTCGTATTGTTTCAAAATAATATCAAATAATGACAGTAATATCGGACCACAATGGGTTATGTTTTATATTATATTTATATATATTTATATTATTGTGATCACATAAATGCAGCCTTAGTGAGCATAAGGCACAAAAAAGTCTCAGACTCCAAACTTTTCAATGGAAGTCTATACCTAAAAATACATTCTAAACTCAGCCTATATTTAGACAGCAGGTGACAGACGGAAGAGTCTCTCGACCACTGAGGTGGTAAATGTGTTGGGATTTTGATATGGCAATGTGTCAAAGAGTATTCTGGGAACATGTGAATTCTAGGAAGACGATTAGTTATCACCATAACCGCGAGCAGCATCATGTTGCGGATAACTGCACTCTGTCTAGGGTCACTCATATGTGGACAGATTATAATTGGGAGATTGAGAATCTCATATGGAGATTATAATTAGACACCAGGCTGGTAGAAATCCAAAAAAAAGCATTATGAACAGGGCCAGCTTATGTGTTTGGACGTTCTGTTGGGTCACTTTAGGACCACACAGTGATGGAGTGTATGAAAGCGTTGGTCTGACCTGTTCCCTTGAGGCATTGCAGTGTAGTGGTGAATCCTTTGGTGCGGGGCAGCAGGTGGTACTTCAGTTTTGGAAGGCCCTTACTCTCAGCCACCTGCATGCTTATCTGATGTTTCTTTTCTGTAAATCTTGTTCCTTCACAGTACAGCAGGAACTGCCAAATAAATACACACACACACACACACACACACACAGCAGAGGATTGTAACTCCGGGGTCAGTGTTAAACACAGTAATCCTATCACTTCGTAATCTCTGCCTCTCGTTGCCAACGGAAACTTCCAATCGGTGTACGTCATGAGTGATTTCACCTCTGGAGTTACGTGTCTGTATAGCAGGGGTGCCCTGTTCCTGGAGATCTACTTTCCTGCAGAGTTCAGCTCCAACCCTGATCAAACACAACTAAACCTACTAATTAGGATCTGAAGGAGACAGACAGGTGTGTTTGATCAGGGTTGGAACTGAACTCTGCAGGAAGGTAGATCTCCAGGAACAGGGTTGGGCACACCAGCTGTACAGTAACACTGACCCACATTCAAATACTATAACGACAGAATCAATAAATAATCCCGTGAAACTACATCTAACCAAGAATGACCGAAACACAGTTGAAGTCAAAAGTTTACATACACCATGCAGAATCTGCAAGATGTTATTTTACCAAAATAAGAGGGATCATACAAAATGCATGTTATTTTTTTTATTTAGTACTGACCTGAATATTTCACATAAAAGATGTTATAGTCCACAAGAGAAAATAATAATAGTTACATTTATAAAAAATTACCCCGTTCAAAAGTTTACATATGCTTGATTCTTAATACTGTGTTGTTACCTGAATGATCCACAGCTGTGTTTCTTTGTTTAGTGATAGTTGTTCATGAGTCCCTTGTTTGTCCTAAACATTTAATATGCCTGCTGTTCTTCAGAAAAATCCTTCAGGTCCCACAAATTCTGTGTTTTTTCAGCATTTGTGTGTATTTGAACCCTTTCCAACAATGACTGTATGATTTTGAGATCCATCTATTCACACTGAGGACAATTAAGGGACTCATATGGAACTATTACAGAAGGTTCAAATGCTCATTGATGCGTCAGAAGGACAAACTATGTATCAAATGCACAAAAGAATTTGTGGGACCTGAAGGATTTGGTCAGGACAAACAAGGGACTCATGAACAACTATCACTAAACATAAAAAACACAGCTGTGGATCATTCAGGTAACAACATAGTATTACAAATCAAGTGTATGTAAATTTTTGAACGGGGTAATTTTTATAAATTCAACTATTTTCTCTTGTGGACTATATGAAGAGTTCAGAAGCAAATCCCCCTAAAAGCCATCTTGGTCAAAAATGAGATAATGATACTGAGTGAATGCTCTTGACACATATTATACATCTATCAAATACTTTTACTACAAACTCGCTAAAGTCCCAGCCTCAGCCCAATCAGAAGTACCAGTACTTAGGTAGAAACCTATACATCGGAGCCTGATAAAAATGCATTTTTTAAAGAAAGACGTCAGACGGATTTAGAGGCTTTTGCATCTAAACTCCTCATATGTAAATGTCTTTTATGTGAAATATCTTATTCAGGTAAGTACTAAATAAAAAATAACATGCATTTTGTATGATGAGCTTATGTTGGTCAAATAATTATGTTTTGCAGATTCTGCAAGGTGTACGTAAACTTTTGACTTCAACTGTACTTGAGTACATTAACACCAGCGCTTGACAGTTTTTTAAAGGTGAAACTTAATTGTTTACCTGTTCGTCTACAGTTTTAATACATTAAGATGATAAGTAAGAAATGTATCAGTAAAAAAACTAATGGGTATGACTTTAATTGTCATGTGTCTCTGTAAATACATTTTACTACAGATCAGGTTCTATCACAGCACATTTACATGGGTTTAGAGATTTACAAGGTGAATTTGCGGTTGTGGTTAGCCCTAGTAATAACCCATGTACACCACGGTAAACAGAAAAGGCTTAAGTCACTCTTAAAGCTCCGCTTAATTATCAGGTCATTAGAGCATCCTAATCTCTCAGTGTACTCACCCACATGTATTCTGGGTAATCTCGGAGACGGTTCAGCCCACTGAAGACCGTTTCTCTGTCCTCCTCCCACCTCCGCTTGCAGAAAACAATTTCCAGGAAGTACCACGTCCAGCCGATCAGAGGAACTTTCAGCAGTTCATGTTTAGCCAGAACCTTAGAACTCTGGATAAGAAAAATGAAAATAAAAGGAAAATGCAAAAAAAGGATTCAGAGAGGAAGGGAGAAAAGAATTCAAATCACCCACTCAGTCAAAACAAATAAGTCCAACACCAAAACTCATCCAAGAGAGAAAAGACAAATTAACTTCTATTAATTAACCTAATTGGGATATATTCTCATTCTTAAGAATATGAATACAAAAAAAAGGATGATGACAAAGCAGTTTTTGTTATTGTTAGCTAAAACTACAAAAAATTATTTTGCTTCATTTAAATAAAATATAAAAAAATAAAAATGTTACCTTGCCAACTATTAAAAAATATATATATAGTTATTTATTTAAATTAATTATTTATTTTAAATTAATACATAATCAAATAAATAAATAAATAAATAAATATCTTTAGTAAAATTACTAAACCTGAAAAAAGTTTCAATATAAGCCATTTATTTGAATAAATAAATTAATAAATATTTGTAGTAAAATGAATAAATCTGAAAAGGCTACACATATACATACATAATAAATTATCTAAAAAATAAATAAAAAAAAGTTTTAGTAAAATACGCAAACTGGAAAACGCTAAAAAAAAAACCCATAATAATAATAATAATAATAATAATAATAATAATAATAATAATAATAATAATAATAATAATAATAATAATAATATTATTATTATTATTATTATTATTATTATTATTATTACTACTACTACAATACAAGCCATTTATTTGAAATAAATAAATAAACAAATACATTTTAGTAAAATTACTAAACCTAAAAAAAGCTAAATAATAATATAGTTATTTCAATACAAGCTATTCATTTTAAATTAATTTAATAGTAAATAGTATTAATCGTAGTATTAATAGTGTTAATCAATTAATTTGTAGTAAAATTACTAAATCTGAAAACGCGAAATAAAAAATATATAGTTATTTCAATGAAAGCTATTTATTTGAAATAAATAAGTTACTAAATTAATGAATTCATTAATTAATGAATGATTTGTTGTTGTAAAATTACTAAATCTGAAAAAGTTAAATAAAAAATAAATATAAAAATATATAAGTAATAATAAAGAGATGTCTGATATTGTATATAACAGAATTATGCTTTTTTTCATGAATGCATTTTCAGCCAAACATTAATCCTAAAATACTGTTATGCACTGTGATAACCAAAAGTAGTTTCACTTTTGTGCATGCAAGTATTTTTTAGTTTATAATTGCACCCAGAATCCATGTGCAATATGATTATATTGTTCTTTATAAGAGTATCTTTACAAATCCAATCAAATCTCATCCGAATCAAAGTATTGTGTGCAGAATGTATTTTGCATCTTGCACAATTTGCTGTTTAAGGAATAGTTGACCCAAAAATGAAAATTCTGTCATTAATTACTCACCCTCATGTTGTTCCAAACTTGTAAGACCTTCGATCATCTTCAGAACAAAAATTAAGATATTTTTGGAACAGGTTCGGAATGACATAAGGGTGAGTAATTAATGACAGACTAACCAAATTATCCATTTAAAGAAAGTACGTCAAAGAAGCTAGTTACACATTTATCAGGTTCCATTTCAGTTTGGATGCACTGTATGCACTCAAGTCGAGAGTGATTCAGCCCACAAAGTTTTGAGACATAGGCCTACATAACTGTCACACCTCAAAGCTAACACCATCCTTCGCAACTTCTCACTTCACTAAGCCGTTTCCACTGCTCGTCAGGACTCACCCCCAGTATGCCGTATCTCTCACACATGGTCCAGCCACACAGAAAGTCTATCTCATAGTTATGGTTGAGGATGATGATGACGTGCTCTTTCCCGAACATATCCACCGTGGCCTGATCGGTGTACAGCGTGCACTCGGTGCCAGACCACCACTCCAACAGCATCACCAGCTCTGTTAAGAAAGAAGTATAAAATTGTGTCAAGCAGGCGCCAGATGCGTGAGAATGATCTATATCGTGACAAGTAGCATGCAAATTGCTGAATCAATTGCTTCGGTTTATATTATTCTCATTTGTAAACTGCTTCAGATCAACGCATCTACTAAATGAATAAAGGTAAAAGTAAATGCAAATAAATTTGAATTGGATGCTAGAAATTTCAAAGAACATGCTTAACCAGAACATAATGTCCTATTCAATATTAATCTAGTTGGCAATTTTATTGGCAATGCTGGAAAACAGAGGATGCCTTAAAAAAAAAAAAAAAAAAAAAAAAAAAACACTTTAAACCAATAATCTTTAAATCAATTTAGTTGTAATAAACGAAAATAAATGTACAGAAATGGAAATTACATATTGAATAAGATTTTTAATGTTTTCAAAGAAGTTTCTTCTGTTAGTGTTTTCTATTTAAATTAATTTTAAAATGTAATTGATTCCTGTGATCAATGCTAAATTTTTAGCATCATTAGCTCTTTAGTGTCACATGATCCTTCAGAAATCATTCCAATATGCTTATTTGCTGTTCAAGAAACACTTTTTTTTTTATTATTATTGTCGATATTTAATATGTTTAGTCAATTCTTTTTCAGGATTCTTTGATGAAAAGAAAGATCCAAAGATCAGCATTTATCTGAAATAAAAAAAACTTTTGTAACATTATACACAATGCCATTTAAAAGCTTGGAGTCAGCAGCAAATATTAGAATGATTTTTGAAGGATCATGTGACTGGTGTAATGTAAAAATTCAGCTTTGAAATCTCAGGAATAAATGACATTTTAAAATATTTTAAATAGAAAACAGTTATTTTAAATAGTAAAAATATTACTTAATTTGACTGTTTTTGCTGTACTTTAGATCAAATAAATGCAGGCTTGGTGAGCAGAAGAGACTTCTTTAAAAAAAATAAATAAATAAATAACAACAATAAAAATTTTACTTAAAACATTAACATTAAAAAACTTTTGACTGGTAGCGTATACAACATCAAAGACCAGTCCTGCTAATGTACAACATATTCAAAAAAACATAAATGTCTCATAAATGTCTCATAAATTTTGCTTCCTGCCCACCTTCCTGCACTGTTCAACTCATGAGTTAAATAAATAAATGCAGCATTAAGATTCCTTACATAATACTAAAGTGATATAAATATCCATTCACAAATGCTTTCAATATAATAGGTACGTAGCTTTGGAATATATGCACTTAACAGCACCTAAAACGCTCTCATTAAACAAAGGTAAAGAAAAAGTACTTGCTATACCGGTGTGTAAAAGCATATGCAAACTTTTGAGCTGAGGACAAATAAATGACTCACGACTCCATAGCGAGTAGGAGAGTCTGGTGTTGATCTTGCGGTACAGCTGTTTGTTGAAGGGCCACAGCACACAGGTACACAGCTGGATAAAGTTGATAATGAGGCCGCTCACCACGAACACAAAGCCAATCAAGAGCTGCAGGACAAACAGGCTCTTCAGCCACGCCACCACACCCATGACTGAGAGCCCCTTCCACACACACACACTCACACTCTCACCCACACACACACACACACACACACTGCTGGAAGACAACAAAGACAGAGGAGATGGCAAATTAAAACTTACTCAGATAATTAAGCAGCAGCCCACAGGCTGACTCATGCATCTGATATTATTATGGGTTATTTACATTACACTAGGGGTCTTTACACTTTTTAAGGCTTAAGAACCCTTTGGGTGATAGAAAGACCTCCTGCTGTATATTGCATAAAACTGAGTGGGAGTGATTAGGATATTAATGTACTGACAACTTTGTTAAGATGAATTTTTAGAACACATTGTAATTGTTTTTCTCCACAAAACTTACATGGGTTGATCAGACAAATATTAAAGTAATATAGAGTCAAACAAAAAATTAATTCAGACACCAGACATAATATTTTTTACTAGTGGCGCAGGACAGATGCTATAGTTTATTTAAGTAAGTGAGGATAGCAAAATAATTAGGGGTGTGCGGGATCGTCTGGGATAATATCGTAATTGTTGTTTTAACAATGTGTGATTTGACCTTAGAGTATATTGCAAAAAACAAACAAAACACACCTACAGAGTGCACGCATAACGTTACATTAGGCGATGAAGCCTAGTAAGTATCCATCTAGAGAGCGTTCTTTCACTGCATGATTCAGTCTATTAAAATGCATTTAGAATGATAACATAATTCAAGATATGAGGGCAGAAAATGTATACATTTATATAATTTCATATAGTTAATCTATGTTGCACGACGAGTGCTGCTTTTTCTTTCAAAAATCAGCATGACCACAAATGTGATATTAATTTTATACAACAGTTCAATAAACAATAAGTTAATATTAAAAGACTTACGTTTCAGACAGTATATTTCCTGTTTTTACTTAATTTCGGCAACAAAAATCATCCCAAAACACAGCCACAGCACTGTTTTGAATCTCTGAGCAACATGACGGCGTTTCGTTCCTGAATGAATCAATCGCTTAAATTATTTGGTTCAGTCGCAATGACGCGACGTGCTGCCACCTACTGGCGGTTTTCATTTCACATTCAAAGTATCTTTTCACTTTTTGACTGATAAAATGTAAGAATTTGACTCAAAGGATGATGCACACTTTTAAAATGGCTTTATAAAAATAAAAAAATGCCCTTAAAAGGTAAAATCAATTTAGACTTGTTGGAAAAAAATTATTTCTATAACTGCTGTAAACTGACCACACAATATGAAGAATATCAAAAACTCTTCTTAAGCACAACAACACACGTAGTAAAATATCGTTGAAATCCCAGATTATTTTTGTCAATATTGCACACCCCTAGAAATAAAGTAAACTGTGACATATTATACCCCAAAATTCTTCATACCAGCAAAATTGATACAAATTTAGGACCAACATTTTTTTCACACTTTGACCCGACCATGTTTTGCTTAAAGCTGCTGTATGTACGTTTTTTACTCTTCTTAAGCCAAAAAATAACATGTTTGTAGATATTTATGTAAACATAACATGTTTCCTAACTGTTTCTCTGGAAACTAATGCTATAGCCAGTAATTCTACTCTGAAATGTGTATTTTGGGCAGATTCTGGGACGGAATTGCAATACCCATTTTAACCACTAGCTGGCAATATTACATACTGCACAATGATCTATCAGCAAAGGAACATTAAAACACAGTAAATCAACTCAAATTATAGTGCAAGACTAGTCGCGTGTCTTCAATCTGGCAAACCCGCATGAGCATCAAGTCTGTGCAGGAGAAAGCGATAGAAATGGTTCTCCAATATTTTGATTTTGGGCTGCAGTACCCATTTCAATCACTAGCTGTCAATCTTACATACTGCACCTTTAATAGTTTTTTTCTTTAATTGCTAATGCAACCTTTTTACACCACAGACTGAACAAAATTAAACAATGCTTTTAGTTGTGTAAATATTGTCATACTAACAGTTGGCTGAACACTTTTTGTTTGATTGTAATCCATTACGTACCTTTCTAACCAACTTATCTGATATTTTCAAGATTAATTTGTTATTCTTCACATTTTATTACTATTTTCTAAACTACAGCAAGAAGTGAGAAATGTTGAAGGTGTTTAAATAAATTTAACTGTTTGACTGTATATATTATCAGTAGCATTTGCATGAGAATCATGGAATTTGCATCAGCCAATACAGCTTTCCTCTCATGTTTGTTTAATACATTAACAAGTACAATCATCTCAGTTATCTACATTGATATTATTAACAGGAGTTTAACTCACCACAGCGGGTTCGTCTCTACAGCCCTCTTTTACACGGCCCTTCACTTAGTACCACCGACCTGAGAGAAAAAGAGAGAGAGCACATTTAGCCATGAATGCAACCATCACCAGCAACACATTTAGTCCTGTTTATTTTTACTTCCACATCCTGTTTCAAGATACGAAATCCACTGTAAAGTAGGCAAGAGTTCATGACCACAGACCCTTAGGCAGCGAAAATTCCACATGCACCATCCACATATACAGCTGCGCTACATACACTCCCCGCACAAACACACACCCTCTCACCCAGTTGGAGGAACTCCAATCACCTCCTCCAATTTCTCTCTTTCATGCATGGACTGCCTCGTTTTTGCAACCCCCCCCAACTGTATCTCTCACTCCGTTATTATACCGCAGCATCTCAACATGACTTGTCATGTACAAAAATGCCACACAAACACTCTCATCGATTCTGAAATCTTATCAATCTTTAATCTCGCAGTACCGCTTAATCCGATAACAAGACAACAACTGCAAGCAAAAGACAGGATTAATACTCTAACAAAATGAGTGCTTCAGCAAATCCATTTGCCAAATAATCTTTTAAAGCACTGCTAAACCAAATACAAAGAGAGTGAAGCTCAGAGCTTCCTTGCAGGTTTATCTGATACTCAGTATGAAGTTGACAAACTACTTCAATTGCCCGTTTGGGAACCTTGCAGGAGGCCCATCTGACCCTATCAATACCATAATTTTCTGTTAGTATGTGTCAGCTCTGATAACAAAGTTCAGCTCAGTCAACCATCCTACTACACTGATATCATTTAAACATTCGTTCTGCCCGACAGCCCATACTTTCAAGCCAACTTCATCAGACACTGCAGTCTATGTCTGATGGCGTTTCTGTGTGTGTAAAATCCCTGTTGTGTGCGAACAGCTAGCAAAAAGTTGATGGTAGATTAGGAGAGTCTTAAGATCTAATTTGAATGATGCCTTACAATGATTCTGAACTCAGAATGAAAATGTACATACATTAATAAGACAAGTATCAGATTATATTAGCAAGTAAAACACTGGGGAAGTGGTTATTTATAATCTACTTGTGTCTTGATGCACATACTGCACAATGCATGACAACCAAATGAACTGCAAATGCTTTCACATAGTTTTCTCACCAACCAAAAAAATAAGACACAGAATTCACCCAGATTGACCTCAGTATTGCTTCAAGTTTTGCACAGGCAAATTTCTTCAGAAAATGTAATAATCTTGCTATTCTAACTAGGGTTGCAAAGGGGTGGAAAATTTCCGGTAAATTTCCAGAAACTTTCCAAAAATCCCAGGAAAATTGCAGAAAATCCTGGAAAGTTTCCAAAATTTACTGGAAATGTTCCACATTTTTGCAACCCTAATTAACTACTGTGATACTTCCAAGCTGTCAGCTGGTCAATGATTCCTGTGAATTAGCATTTATCATGAGCAAATCTGCCAAATCTGTGTTGCCTTTTCGAACCAACACAAAACAATCGTGTTACAACATGGGGGCAACTAGAGACCAGCGAGCAAACGTTTAAACCTACAAAGCTTCGGTTCCTCTACCTACACCTCAGCCAAGACAAACAAAACACAAACAGCACTAACCTTAGATGAACATCCATAGACAGTGTGTAAAGTTAAATGTGAATAGACAGACCGACCGAAGGAAGACAAAAAGCGAGAGGGTGGGAAAGGAAAGAGTTGAACTCTGTCCTCCTAGCCACCACTGCACGAACTGAAGTAAACTTTGGAACCTTACCAAAGCGTGTGTGCTTGAGATCAAGGGAATGGCAGCGTGCTCTGAATGCCAAAACCCCCCATGAGAGTCGGTGTGTTGCTCTAGGTGTGTGAGGGGGAGGGAGTGTGCTCATTCTGAGGGATCACCTGATCAACTTGTTGGAGCAAAGTACTTTCTCAGCCAACAGGATATATGAGCAACACTAGACTAACACACTTGTGAGACACACTTGACACATCCCACTTTCTCCTAGTGCTCCAAAAACATTGCCAAGGTCAATGATTGGCAACAGCAGATTTTTTTTTATCGTTTAGGTCAATGTGTCAGAGGTGGGATTTTTATTTTTACAGCACTGAGCACCTGATGCTTCCACTCTCCATCTTTACTAATTTATTACCTTTGTTTATATTAATAAATGATTATACAGAGCTGGATACACAGACAAAGTCAAAGTCAGATGTTAAATCACAATACAACTGGGGGTTGGAGTTTACTGAGGCCGGCAGATTGTTTTCCTATTTAGCTCCTAAACTCTGGAACAATATACACAATATTGTTTGGGAGGTAGACACACTGTCAGTTTAAATCTAAATTAAAAACCCATCTCTTTAACCTGGCTTACACATAACACACTAACACTTTTTATACAATTCAAATTGGCTGAATTAATTAGGTCAACCGGAACCAGAAACACTTTCCATAACAGCGTTAGAAGCACAGATGGAGAAACCAGGCTCAGTCGGGGGTCAGTTCTCCTCTGACCAACATACAAGCAGTTTATACCTGTAGAGGTGGTCTATATGTGCTGACCCACCATCTGGATATGGACTGGATCAGGGAACTCCAGTGATCATCTGATCACGGACTGTGATATACAGACTGTATTCAGATTAGATGGTCACTGTATTCACCCGGATCCAGTCCGTGTTTAGACCAGATGGTGGATCAGCACCTAGAGATGACCTCTACAGCCCTGAATGTCAGCAGAGGAAATGTCAACTAAATAAGCCCCAGAGACCAAGATAACCAAAAGAGTCCTCTGCACAATCTGACTTTGTTGCAGCCGAGAATTAAACTGCTGGTTTTGTCTGGCTAGAGGAGAATGGAACAAAACATTTTCTACACAATATGTCCTTGGTAATTTTGTAAAGCTGCTTTGACACAGTCTGCATTGTAAACAGAGCTATATAAATAATGGTGACTTGATTGACTTTATATGAATGCATCTCTGAGGGGAACTGACTGTCTTTAAATGGTATTTTAATTTCAACTTACCTCCATACAATGCATATTAAAGCAGTGTTCATAAAAGCAGTGCTGCTTTGTTTACAGCAGCAATCAAGAAAACTCAGCATCGCTGCTGCTCCATAAGTGCCACCTGCTGCCACCTGAAAGTGAATCTGCGTTCTCATTCAGCCGTCTGCTGTTTTTGTTTCATTCAGAGGTTTTATGCAGCAAGATTTCACAAAGCTAATGTTTGAGCATTCTGTTTCGGCTTCAAATTTCAAAATAATTCCGATTAAAAAAGTGCTCATGCTTGTGATTAAAATTCAATGGTTGCCTCTATTTTACAAAAAATGTGCAGCATTTTATCTAAGCAATAATATAAGGACACCTTTTCATTAATAAGGGGTCATGAACTGCCTTTATTATTATTTTGTCTTGTTCTCTGACTTTTACATCAAAAAGCAATTTACAAATAGGAGATTTTCTGTCCTGTTTTGACCCCCTCATCAAAACGCTTTGAATCGCTTTGAATTGTAGACTCAGAAGTAAACACCCACTGCTATGACTGGCTAACATTCGTTTATGTTTGCCAGCCTACTTCCTTTATGGATGCACGCATAAATCATACCACATGATCTGTAATAAGACAAAGCAATAGTGACTACATAAAAAAAAAAAAAAAAAGTTACACTTGTAAAATCCAATATAGTCAGCACAGCATTGTCTTTCAGTTTCAATCTTTCTGAAAATCCTGCGTCGAATTGAGCTTTGTTTGTTAATGAATCTGCTATAAATTAAAGCAAACAAAGGACCAAGTTCTTACTGAAGTGGTCTGGGAAAATAAAGTTCATCCACTTATTCCTAATGTTGGATTTTCCACAACTTTACAGTATCTTGTTGTCTTCGGAGTCGTCTATATAGTTTGGTCTCTGCGTAGACCTCTGTTCGCATTTCATTATTTACATTACATGTGTAAATCGGTGGGTGGGGATCAACAGACAGCGATGTAGAAGCAGGAGATGATCTTCTGCGGAGGTGTGTTCAGCCACATTATTGCATCATAAAGTAGCAACCTGCCATTTTCCAGACTGGCTTCAATTTAAGCGGTTTTTAAACTAACAAAGTTTTGAGTTCTGAAACTTACAGAATGTTTGTATAATGACCTCTTATATGTTGAAATTCAATGACCCCTTTAAATAAAGAACGCATCTGTAGAATGCTCTTGTTGCCATTTTTTCACACAATAAAGGTGAAGGAGGGGAAAGATGGCAAAGAAAGCATAGAACACCATAAACATGGTCCATAAAACTGGTGAAACTTGTTCTTCTCAGTCATAGCGTGTCTTAATAATTATGTGTGAAAGTATGTTAACGCTCTAGTTTCTCATACAAAGGTATCAAATGGTGGCAGAAGGCTCTGAAAAGTTGCATCACTTAAGATGATTAATGCAATATGCCAAAAACACCCTATTTCAGTTTATATCTGTTTGACTGGTTCCTCATTTACTTTTCAGTAGCATGACCGCTACACCACAATATAGAAAGTGATAGGGTGGGGGGATTAGAGATGGAAGGATCAACCATCTTAGGAGCTAACAGCTGTCTGGCTTGCATCATCAGACAGCCTGGGGCCATCTTTCCCAAGATGGACAAGATGTAGATGTCTCAAAATAATAAATAAAAAAAACGTTTACAACTTACAGGATGCAAATGCAAACTGAGAAACCAAAGAGTAACCTCAAAAAATACACAAGGAGGAAGTCAAGTTGTGTTTCAGATGGTAACCTTGGTAACCACAGTAAGTCAATTTTCAGCTCCACTTTAGCCAACAATTTGCATTGTTTGACTCTCTGTGAAGCATTAAAGAGACAACATGTGACCTTTCAGTCATTATAGAGACAAGTGAGCAACAGGTGATCGTCACAGTGCATTAAACACCCTCAAACATGACAAACATGCAAATAACCACAAACGAACAAATTAAAGTCTTAGGCAAGGAGTCTCTCATTTGACCTTTGCCTGTGTCCAATCCAATAACCCTTTACATAAGCAGCAGGTAGCCTTATCAATCCACAGTTGCTTTGGACAACCATTAGCCAGACTCACCAGTAGGCGTAGTAGGCCACCGCCATGACCACTAACGCCCCACAGATCCCTGTGAAGATCATCACAGCCCCCTGGTTCAGCATCTCCACTTCTGGCGATGGGCCTTCAAAGCAGAACAATTATGAAATTAGCCTGCTCTGGCTTCGTTCAAAAAAGGACAGGCGGTTCTGTTCTTGACAAGCTTGAAGACAGATGAACGAAACTGCAGAAAGTGTTCCTGAAAATATCTGGCAAAGAAATCCTTTTAAAAAGTCGAACAAGGCGCCAAGTTTCGCTTTGGCTACAGCCACGTGTTACCGCTAATCCCACAGAAGGAGAGCACTTTTATGATGATGCAAGCAGGAACAAAACTAGATCCCATAAAGGTGCCGGCACCGCTCAAAAACACACATTCAACCTAAGCAAAACGTGTCTTCTGATGCTGAACTCCTAAAAATCACGAATTTCAAACACAGTTCCAGTTAACGAATCCTTAGCAAGATGCAACAGTCCTACAGCACAATGTGGACATAGCGGCCACCTTCCGTTAAACTGCAGAGAATGGTTCTCAGCATCCTGTGTTCCCTTCTCTTCTCTAATCTCTTCTGGATTAGATTACCAATGATTAGCGCTCTGGAGCAGCACCCTGGATAAGTCACATTGCATTTACATCAACTTCAAGTCATTGAGCTAAGTGGGACAGGACAGTAGTGATTTTCTTTAGCCACCAGGAGAAGCCTCCAGGGACAAGCCTACTCTGTGGCATTTAAAAGATCTTGTACAAGGAGGCATGATATGTTTTGGTAGTGGTTCTGGAATCGTAAAGGTTGTTGTAGATAGGGGGTTGCACTGACTAGTCGATTAGTCGACTTTAATGCTCTGCCATGGCGCTTTAAGCTTAACGTTGACTAGTTGTTGGTCCTATAGAGGGCGCAACAGTATAAGAAATCTTTGAAGTCCACATTTATGCTCTGTTTTCAAACATTTTAAAATGACAAATAAATACATAACCCCCGGTTATTTTGGAAATCAAGTAATTGGTCGACTATTTTGATGATTAATCGAGTAACTTTTTTTTTTTGTGGTAATAAAAACAGAACCAAGCAAACAACAGACAAACTGACTTTAAAAGTATACATATATAGGAGCAATAAGGGAATAATATTTGGTTCAAATAAAACATGAAAAGCAAGTACTTTTATGGTTTTATCGAACAAAACTGTTAAAATACATAATGTATTAAAACAATACAATCATAAATTATCTGCATTTTGGATTATATATTTAGTATATATGCTTAATTATGATTTTTAAATAGTTTTAGGGCTTCCTTGTTTCAGTCCTTGGCTGCATTTTGCCCATGTCGAGTAACCGGCAATGCATTATTAAACTGCTTTTTAAGGCTGCATGATTTCAAACCCACTTAAAAATCATAATAAAGCATAATGCTCTTTTGAACTAATTCACAAAAGCTACAATTCAATTAAATAAATATATGTGATGCAGGTTTAATATATGCTCTTTAATTATTCACATGCATGTAGGTTACGTACGTGGGTCTCAGAGCAGCTCAACTCTAGGGCTGAAATGATTAGTCAACATCACAATAAAAGACTGTCGACAAATATTTTTGTAGTTGTCGAGTAGTCGTTTGATCTCATATGACCTAATGCAAGAGCCTGCAATAATGCGGTTTGACCAGTGTGGTGCTGTAGTGCAAGACTGTAATTCAGCCCTCCTGGATGCAATTCAAGAGAAAAAGACACACAGCACTTCAGAGCAAACACAGCTGAATCTAAGCGCCGTTTGGATGAATATGTAAATGTATATTTTCCTCTCAGTAACGAAATGAACAACAAAAACTGAGAGCAGTGTAAAAGCACCAGTTAAAAATTCATCTGATTACAACAATGTGGATGTTTGCACGCGCTCAGCAGTTCAGTAACGACACATCATGTTTATTAATATAGTACATTATGCAATAGATAGCCTTAAATCAAAGAGCTTTACGGTATTTAACAAAAAAACTGCCGCTTTCCATTTTATAATTACAAATTACAACTTGATTTCCTGTTACAAAGCAGCTCTCCAGTGTGGAGCTAGCTAATAAGAACATTTTTTATTAGAGGTTAAAAAAGGGTTGAGCTAATGTATGTTTCTGTTGATGGATACACATTCTGGCTTCCCGGTACAACAACAGCGATGAAAAAAAAAAACCGTGGACACACAATTCACTCGTTTAATGCGGAATATGAGCAGTCATTTATTCCGTCATCACCCCAGTGCTGATAACGCACCTGAACCTGACCCGCACACATTGATATCTGTGTTTAAACTAAAGATTTAAGTGTTTGCCAGTTTAAACATTTAAGAGCCAGAAGACACAAGCTTGTGCGCACAGTGACAAAATTTGTGTGTGCAGTCACTTGAAAGTGACAGCACTTAATCAAACAGCAACAGGGAAATAACTCACTGCTCTTGATTGAATAGCTTTTGTAACTTTAATAAAGATTCATTTTTAATTTACACAGTCAAATATGCAATGTTATTTTACGTTTGATTACTTTATTCAATTTCTGAACCTAAAAACTGATGTTAGACCTACCTAAAAACCTGAAAAGCACTGTTTATTTTATTTGTATCTTTACTCTGTTGTATTTATTTGTGCTGTTGCTTGTAGTTAGATTATTTGTTCGTATTTTATTTATTTTTATTTGACAGTATCATTTTTTTTCCTAAACATAGCACATACAGTGTACAAACTATACCGCAAGTTGCACCCCTATTGCATATTGTTGTGAGTTTGGGTAAATATTGGGCAAATATTAACGATTAAGTGGTCATTTGCCATTGACGCCCTCTGCAGTCATTTGATAGAATGCTTAATAAACATTAGCTCTGTTTATAAAACATCATGTATTTTAACAGTTTTGTTTAATAAAAACATATGATTACCTGTTTTTGATACTCTATTTGAACTAATAATTACCAGCTCATTGAATATGTATATTAGGTAATTTTAAAGGGTATTTTTTGCTAAAAGGCTATTTTTATTACCACAAAAAAGAAAATTATAATTTATAATTATCTGAATTCTACCCTAAATGGTTTTAATAATTTGTAAACTGTCTAAAAATGCACTTAGAGAATGCACCCATAGTATGCGCCCCTTCTGGTATTTAGCCAGATAATTGACATGACTATCAAGGATTTTTTTATAATCGAGTACTCACTTTTAATTGAGGAATCGTGGCAGCCCTAGTGATCAAGCTTCTACATGGCCCTGCTTTATATCTGCGAACTTGCTCTTGGCATCCAAGGTCGACAAGGCCCTAAGTCCAGTTTAGATGAGTTGGTGACAGAGAAGATCAGGCAGGCTGTGGCCCAAAGCCATGACTGCACAACTGCATTACTGGCATAAACGGAGAACACAATGTGCCACAGGCCTACACGTCACACAACAGAGTCCTTAGAGCGCTTCCTTTTTTATACGTTCTGCTTCTGTTGCTCACTTTATTTCATGTCTTCTGTTTTCTTTCATCGCTGTGTCCGTCTCTGTGTCTGAGAGCCCTGTATACATGCATTAAACTCAGATTCTTCTAGATTCTTCCAATTTCAGAAAGGTCAGCATAACTGCATCCAGGAATATTATGTGCAATGATGGGTGGTTTTTCAAAAGAAAGATCCTGGCTTGGTCTTGGTAAATACCTCCTCGACCTGTACTTGGGGGAAAAGAGGACAAAGAGTAATCACCTTTCTGATGTGATGACCACCTGGGAAATATGAGGCAAGAAAGGAGGAAAAGAGCCGTAGTAACTTGCATCTTTTATTAAATGTTGAAAGGAAGATAAATGAAGGCCTTGACTTTTTGGGTCAACAGTGAATCAAAATTTGAAACTAGGGGTAATTATGGTTTGTCAGAAATTTGTGTGATGCGAGTTGATCTTTTGTTGCTGTACTGAAATCAATGGGAAAACCCTGGCAGAGAGTCCACATCTTAAATGTGCAATGTCCTTTGCACAGCTGTGCTAAAGTGCCTTCTTCAACATCTTTTAAAGACTTTGCCTGATAAGGCGTGTAGCATAAAACCCATACATTATGAGCCACATTAGACCAAAGCAGCTTACTGGACTGCAGCGGAGTTCAAGATGTCTAAAGCTGTAATCTAATCAGTTTCGTACATATACAAATAAACAAACACTTCTAAGAATTCTTTAAACAACCGGTGAAATAGCAGGGTAGGCTGGGACAGGACAATTCAACCAGAAATTATATTTGAATCATCATTTACTCACCCTCATGTTGTTCCAAATATGTTTAAAGTTCTTTCTTCTGCATAACACAGATGAAGATTTTATATGTGCTTTATATATTTACATGCGTGTTAGAACAGCTCGTTCAAAATTAAAGTTTAAACCCCCAGTTTGCATGTTTTTTTTTTTAATAAATTACAGTGGCTGTAGTGTTTCTGTCATGAAGAAACAGGCTTAAGTTTTAAAGATTAAGTGGACACAGTAAAGTGTAAAAACTATCATAAGGCCGTTGGCGCCCACTGCAGTCATTTGTTATAACGCGTAACATACATTAGCTTTGTTGTTTATAATACATGATGTATTCTAACAGTTTTGTTCAATAAAACCATGTGATTACTTGCTTTTAATACTTTATTTAAACTAATTATTTCCTTATTGCTATTATATGTATTTCAAGTCATTTTAAAAGCTATTGTTGGTCTATTTGTATGACTACCAAAAAAAACAAACAAAAAAACAATTATTCGATTACTCGATTAATCTACAGAATAATCAACAGGTTACTTTATTACCAAAATAATCCTTTGTGACAGCCATAATTGCTTGGCTTAAAAAGTAAAAAATACAAAACTGTGCACTTAAAATCTTAACATGAATGATAAACTAGAGTAAAAAAAAAAAAAAAAAAGCATGGATAGACTTGTACCTCCTACAATAGCATACAATTGACAGTCTTGAAATTGTCTTTATATTTTAAATGACTAAAAAACATTTCTCTACTGAGAATATGAATAAATTGGAAATGCAAAAAAACAAATGTTATGCTCTATTTATCGGGGATAACAAACAGAATTCATCAGCTGTGTTTGTTGATTTTAATTACAAAAGCTTTACCAATAAATTAACGTGATGAAATTACAACTGTGGCCAATTTGGGCATCCATGTATAATCTTTTATTCATCCAAGTTTCAGGTGACACTGAAGAACCTGGCTGCTTACACGAATCACCGATCTCGAGAAATAGATATGACGTCTCTTGCACACAGTCGGTATAACAACAGACCACTGCAGACTCAAAAACGTATGCTTGGACTCAACTGAATAGTCCTGCACAATCCAATTTTTACTGTACTGCACAACATTACTGGTTTTCCTTCTCTGCCAGCCTCAACTCACAGCAGCACTTTAACAACCTCAGCTCTGGCCTTTCCAACAATGTGGTCAATGCAGCAGCAATTCAACAACATTTGGATGAAACCCCAGATCTGTTCAGTTGGGTTGCTGTGGTGAGGGAGATTTCCAAGTCTGTTACTTTTCCTGAAACAGACATAGCATTACAAATAATCTTAAAAATGACGTAAAATAAGCATTTAGCAGCACATTATTCTTGCCATTGATCCACTTTTCTTCATATCTCAAACCTGACTAGCCTAAAATAGACAAGCGGCCAGCAAAAAAACAACCTCCTGTGGCTGAAACAAACAAAATCAAAGCCATTATGGTACATGTCACTCAAGCCGTTTTTACAAAGCAGAAGATAAATGCTCTGTTCGCTGTCCAAAGGAAGCAGGGAGCTGTTAAGAGGATAATGTCAAGGCATCACTGCTAAAAACCTCTGACCCACATTCTAATCGCAACAAACGAAGTCGTCCAACAACAATGTGGCTACATGCCCCCTATCAAGCCTGTGGATGGGGTTGCTGATATCTACCTCAGGTGCGAAGTAATAGTGTTAGGTTTAATTAACAAGCTGTATCGGATTAGAGGTAAGGTTAGAAAGGTTGCGTCAAACACACTAACCAAGCAGTGCCATGGATATACTGCGACATAAAAGAATAAAGAATGTACAGCTGAGTTCATAAGTTTACATACACCTTGCAGAATCTGCAAAATGTTCATTATTTTAGCAAAACAAGAGGGATCATACAAAATGCATGTTATTTTCTTATTTAGTACTCACCTGAATAAGAGATTTCACATGAAAGACATTTACATACAGTACATTCAACTGTATATTATATTTAAATATACTCCTGGTGACATTCAATTACACTGTTCTGGCACAAACAAAAAAAAAAAACACCTAAAATTTAAAAAGAACTATAAATTATAAACAACTTTATTTACATGTACCTTCAAAATGATCATCACAGCATAACTGATTCGATAACATCTTTTATTCTGAGCCAATTTATTATTGTTCTAATGAAAGAGGATTGGAAAATATTGTGTATGTGCCATAATACTGACAAAGAATGACAGGTCCGGATTAAGACCAAAGTCTAACACAATTGCACTTTCGGGTTTGAATCAAGAAACATAGTTCCATCAATAAAATTTTGCTGCAACCATCAATTCATTTCCAGTAATATTTAGACAAACTAAAGTTAATCAGTGGTAAAGATACATACAAGCAGTATTAATTATCCCCTACCTGACTGGAAATGATAAGAACAAACAAATGCTGTCCAGATTCTTGCCCTAGAAATCCTGGTTCAGTTTGGCCAATAACAAACACCTTTTTTTCCTCAGACTGTTTTTTGCACTCTTTTCATTGATTTGTTATAACTTTTGGTAGTCTATAGTACTCCAAATGTTTTTCAAAAAATGACAATAATTGAGCATTTTCAGCAAAATACTCTTAATATTGTTTACGTTCAGTGACAAAATACTCTTCCAAATTTATTTATTTTTGTCATAATGCAGGAATTTTAAGAGTAGTATGCTATTCTACATGCTATTCCAACACTATATTGAATAGCATACTACTCTTAATATTCCTGCATTATGGCAAAAATAAATGAATTTTGAAGAGCATTTTAGTGTTCAGTAATTCAAGTTTGAGAACCGTTAACGTAATTGAACCTCGCAGAAATTGTGGTATTATTAATGCAAGCGGTTCCGAGGTTTAAAAAAAAAAGAAAGAAAAAAGGCTTCCAAAAAATGTCAGGTAATCTAAATAATTACTAATAACGGGAACAAATTGTATAACATATTAAAGGCATGACTTAATATGTATCATTATGCATGAGTAAAACCCACACACTAAATAAACTAAAGGCAGCAGCCCAGCACTGCATCTGAACTCTAGTAACCCCGATAATCGCACGACAATGACGTGCACGCAGGTCGGGAATGACACACGGCAACCGAGTCATAAACACCACTTATCTTCAGCGATTCTAGAGCCTTTCAAATGCAAACGACCACTGAATGAACCAGATAAATATCACCTCATGCAAATCGAGGACAATGTCTATCTTAAACGGGTGTTCCGTGCGCTGTCAAACTGCCTTGCATTGGTTACTAACCAGCGAGTTACATGAAGTGCCCTAAACATGCTGTTCCTATAAACCGGCCACTGCAGTACAGGGAAAACCTCGAGCGCTTGCAACATCAACATCAAAAATAGAATCGATGCAAATGCAAAATAATAAAATAAACGGAGCAAACATAAGATTATGCAATGGACGCATGTAACCGGCTGTCAACGTTAATAACAGCAGGTCGGGATGGTTATTAATCGGGTTATGAGTACAGTCATCATCAAGCGTGAGCAGCGGTATATTGCATGCGCCTGCATTACCTGCTTAAATGTCATCAGTGGATCTGCGTGGAGGATTCGTGCTCTTCCGCTTAATGCGATGCAATATGATAATACTGTTGGAAACTGGTATCTAAGCCTCTAGGCTGCTGCTCAGATGTGTCGTTATCCATCCACGCACAACACACACACATTGCATCTAGTAGTGGGACTTCCTGTCCGATTACCTCCCCTCTTCGACTGGAAACAATGGCGTTTTGTAGTTCCACCACTCCTCTCAGCCTCAGCAGGCTGCTGCAAGACGCTGACCTAATCAATAAGGTCAATCTGGAGAATTAAACACATATGTAAGTGTTTTAGACTTTCAGTTAGTCTTCTTTAAAATGCACTTTACCTCAAAGGTAGTACTGAAGTTGCATTTATACCGTGGACAAAAGGTAGGCTAGATTTACTGCACAGAGGCTGCATATTTGTACAGAAAGCAAATTATATAAATATTTTTAATGTGAAATTGTAAATATAGGCATGGAAAATAATGAAATAAATACACTTTTTTTGACAATGACAAAGTTTAAAGGTCCTTGCACGCTTAAAGGTCTTCGCACACAAAAGTAAGAAATTTTCGCACTTCGCAAAAAAAATAAATAAAAAAATAAAAAAAAATCATAAATTCGGATCAGGTTCGATTTTCTGCGTTTTCGCATCTGTAGCAAGCATTTTGATAGGAAAGGGTGACAAATACGAAAAAACGCATACGGAAATTTTGGACTCTGTGCAAAAACCTTAAGTCCGGAATTTTGTATGCGTTTTTTCTTATTCATCAAAATTAGTTACGCACAAAACGTCACGGTGGCTGAATTGTAAAAACACCTCTCAAAATACTTGCTACGAATGCGAAAAACACAGATAATTGAACGGATCCAAAAAAAATTTTAATGACGAACGAAAGTTTTGGAGGCAAAGATGAGGTCGTATTTATTTTAAACGTGCGAAAATCAATCACGTTTACACATTTCCTCGAATTGGGTAAAAAAAAAAAAAAAAAAAAATTCTGATCAGATTTTCTGCCTTTCCACATCTGTATAGCAAGCATTTTTATAGGAAAGGATGAAATTCTGGATTTTTCTGATGCGAAAAATACAGAAACTTTTACCTAATTCGATTTTTTTAAATAATGGACAAAGTTTCGTGGCAGTATGTAAACATGATTGACTTGAGGACGTATTTATTTTTTAACGTGCAAAAATTCGGACAAGAATTTCGTGCAAAGGACCCTGAGTCCGAAAAAGCGTGAAATATAACCCCGATTAATTTTTTTTAATGACGGACAAACGTTTCGGAGGCAGTGTAGACGTAATTAACACAACGTGAGGTCTTATTTCTTATTTAACGTGTGAAAATTTTTGACTTAGTGTTCAAGGACCTTTAAGGTGCAGTGTCCATGCTGAGTCCAACATTTTCGTACGCGTTTTTTCGTATGCAGATTTGAAACTTATTTTGATTTCTTTATACATGAAAAAAGTTGTGACAAATAGTTTTGGAGCCAGTGTGCAAACACAACGTTAAGGAAGTATTTATTTTTTTTACATGCGAAAAATTCCGGACAAGAATTTCGGATATAGTGTAAGGGCCCTGACTATGAAATTTTTAGTATGGGTTTTTTTCTGAGGCAAAAAACACAGAAAATTTAACCCAATTAGATTTTTTTTTTTATGATGGACGAAGGTTTCAGAGGCAGTTTGTAAATGTGATTAACACAGCGTGAGGTCCACCTTAAGTGGCTTTTGAGAAACACAGTTGATGTTTTAAATCACCACAACAAACATGCCCCTACCCATAAGAATCACACCCCTATCTTGATAGCTCCGCCTCCAAATTCACACGGTAACTCCCTAATCATGAGTGGAAATGCCCCTTACTGGTGATTGGTTCTGATCCACTTTTAACAGCATTTCTCAGAAATCACTTACTGCATCTTTAAGGCCGCACCGATGCTGGATTTTATTTTGACACATTCAAAGCAGCATCAGAGCTGTAAAATGATTAATTTTTAACTCTCAGATTGTGAGTTTATGCACTTTAAAATAATTGAAATATGTTATGCAAACAAAAAAGTTTGTTGAGGCTGCACTGTTGCTGCGTCGTTTCATTTAAGCCAAATTTAGACAACACAGAAGCGTTTTTTAAAGTGGCATTTAGGTGTATTTACATAGACTGCTTTCATTCTGCATTATGTTTTTACACTGAATTTTGAGCTGGGATAGAGCCACCTCAGAGCAGCCTTCACTTGAAGCATTAGAAATAATGGAAATCATTTGTTTTTCTTAAAACCCTCTCCCCTCCCCACACAGATACAAACACATACAATATTTAATATAATACCTTGTTTTTCTTTATTGCATTTTAACATACATACATTATAAATGTGGATTTGTACACTACAATCTTTATTGTTACATATTATAAAATATTTAGAATATGAAAACAAAGCACTAAAAACTTTACCAAACATTTAGTTTTTATTGTCTTTTCTGACCCCATTCAGAACGGAAAACCAAAGAGAGAACAAAAACCAAACAAAAAGGATTTCTGATACCAACCATGTCAACAGAGAGGGAATCAAAATGATCTGTGAAGCACTGACATGTCACTATTAGAACTGTTAAGAGAGACAGACATATTTACAGAGAAGTAGAACGATGCCTCCAAATGTTGCCCTAGCAACATGTCATACTGCCCATTATGACGTCACTGAAATTCATATTTGGCGTTCTGTGAGAAGGACACATTTTCAAGTGTATTCTCATGTACTCTTGCCGTAGAATCTTCTATTAAACAGTACTGCTGTGGACAAGAGTACATTACAGCAAGCACAGTGGTTTTAAACACTCGTTTTACAGATGAAAGAATGATTCACACTGAGAGACCAAGACACAATGACTAATTTCTGTCAAATTCCGGTAATCGTTTTTCTAAAGATGTTTCATCCTATTCGGTCTCACACCTCAGTCTGTTTGAAAATTAAATTTAGCAAAAATTAAATTATAAAACCTACGCTCACTTCAAGAGTCAGAGCTATGGAAGTTGCATCTAACATGATTTTCTTAAGCACTAGTAGGCCTGAAATGTTTTTGTACATGTTGTAAGGCATTCAATGCCTTGTACTGGAAGGCAGCTAATTATACAAAACTCTATGAACCACATATGACGACATATACGTGATGACAAATAGGTCCAAGCGATTTAAACCGTATCATATGGAGCCAGGACATCAGATTAAAAAAAGAACAGCATTACGGGACCAAGTATACTAAAGATCGCTTTCTTTATGGCCTTAATAATGGTAGTGGAATAGTTTTTCTCAGACGACAGAAGCTCCGTCCACTCGAAGGAGCTCAGCGTCATTTGGTCATCTTTGATCCACAGTCTTACAATAGACAGCACATAATTTCCACAGACCAATATACAATTTACAAACATGATGTATACAGAATAAACAAAAATGTAGTTCGTCCCAAAAGTTCTTGACCACACTTCCCTCAGGGAATGCACTAGACATCACTGCCATAACAAATTTTTGGCTGCCCACTTTTTTTTCTTTTCTTTTTAGTCATTATGAGGTTCTGACTAGTTTTCTTATACCAGGATACACTCATTGTTCAGTTACCATTAAACAAAAGTGTGCTTTCATTGTAAGCATGTTCCTGGTATATTTAAAGCAACTGTATGTAGTTTTGTGTATTTGTTACTGTCAAAAAGCAATCCGCCCATTTCGCAGGAATTTGTTACCGCTCACCAAATTTAAATACTCCCACAAGAAAAGAAACACAAGTTTTGTGTATTTTATACAACATTAGAGCCCCCTACAGTTAAGTGAGTGTAATTCACTGTTGTAAATATATGTTTCAGTAAACAACCCGCCTTTTCGCGGGAATTCTTACCCGCTCAACAAATTTACATACTCTCAGAACGGACGTTTTGAAGGAGTGTGGAAAAGAAACAGAATCGCCTCATTAAAAGTCAGTTTACCATCAGAATGATTTTTAAACTGATATTACAATGTATAAACGTACATAATGTTGCTTTAAATATAGTTAAAATGTACATTTTGCTGCAGACGATAGGGTTTCATCAAGGCATCTTCATGCAGAAGTGGCCATTTTGCCCTTAAGTAAATCTCTGTTGTTGCACTTGGGCAAGTGCCATTCGCAAACGGTACCAGTACTGTTTATTCTGAGACAGCGATGTCATCACTGATGTCATGACTATCTGTATACCACCTCACTGTCTTCACTGACAAAGACTAGACTTGGCTTTTCTTATTTTACTTCCATCCCCCCGTTTATCCCATCACACCCTCATATTCCTTCAGATAACACAAATACTCACACGCTCACAGTAGAACCATCCGTTAGTCATTCACACATACACGTAAACAATGTACAAGTACACATAAGAAGTTAGATAACAGCTCAGTAACTAATGAAAAGCTGAAGCACATGCCCCTCAGAGCAATGCTGACCCCTGATTAGTCCTGCACATGGCCGTCTTTTTTAAAGCGAAGGAAAATAAGATGAAAAGCTAGAAGCTGAAATGGATGAAGATGGATGAATCTCATGAAAGAACATGGCTCGGTCATATTTCACCCCAAAATAAAAAGAAATTGCACTCAGGTTAAGAGTCAGAGCTATGAAAATCTCAACTAGCGTAAAGAATAACTGGATTTTCCCAGCACTTGTAGGCTGAATTGCTGTCTAAATTGAGATACCTTCCATTTTATTTATTTATTTTTTGCTGGAAAATGGTCAATTATTGTCATGTTTTGGGCTGTACTAATTGGTCGGACTAGGAAAAACAATAATAGGCTAATATCCTAATTAATACTGCTCGTATGTATCTTTACCAACTGTTAACTTTAGTTTGTCAAAATATTGCGCCCTTTCCTGCTTACTAAGTCCTTGTCTATATGATTTAGCAGCTTCCACGTGTTTTCCCATGGTTGAGACAGCATAAATTAGCAGAACAGCATATTCAGTAGTATATTAACCGTGCAATCAATGCTGTTGTTTACATCCAAGTATGGCCTCTTATTCGCTACTAGTTATAGCACAAACTAAACATGAATGAACATCAGACTATATCTTGTTTCAACTGCGGAAAGACGCCTCTATACAACATACAAGTTCAAGCCCAGCGATGTAAATCTACTCTCATCTCATGTTTGGTTTGTTGTCAGACAAAATGGCAGATTTAGCATTATGATTGGTCAGATCACATGTCAATCAAACTCCCTATAAAAGGGTCAATTGGCATTGTTCTATTTCCTTTTTTCTTTTAATTTTGGAGTCAAATATGACATGGAAGTGTTTTCGTGAGATTCATTTAGAAGGAATTTTGAGTGTTTAAAAGACAAACGCAACTGAGGAATGATCAGAGAATGCAAAGATGAATAAAATAAAAATATGATTAGTAGGAGCATTAGTTAAATGTAAAACACAAGTCAGAAATAAAACAAAAATAATACTTGAGAAATACACATATAACTGCAGAGTGCCATGGAAAATGGATCAAACAGAGATATAAACAGACATACGACACAAAGGAAGATGTTGCCTGAATCAATCTCCTTATGAACTGAACAAAGGAGAACAAGTCTGATGAAATATATAACTCATCTGCCTTTTATTTATCTTTCACAGCATTGTAACCAGCGAGAGAGAAGCAGCTGCAGGTCACCCGACTAGCACACATACACAACTACTGTTGATCAAGGCATTTTTAAGAAGTTCCCCCAGAACTTTAGACTTCATACGAGTCTTTTCCTTTTAAGATATGAAAATACTATCAAATAAAAAGTTAAAACTACTTTTAAAGTCTCTTCTGCTTGTACAAACAAGTAGATTATCAATGCAAATACAATCAGTTCAAAGCAAATGAGATGATAATGTTAGTTACATTGACAAACAAACATGAAGTGAAATGCTCAAAACGTCTGCATTTGTAAATGCTCGATGTAAAAATGAAATCAATGGAACGAGAATTAAATCATACACGTGAGCAAGGCCAAAAATTATTACAGTATATCTCACCAAAAACATCGACAAGTCACAAAATACAGCAGTGCATCTCTTCAATAAAATCTCCCTTTGTGGAAGAAAATATTCACAAAAAATAATAAAATACACATTTTAGACACAAGTCGGACTCTCACACAAATGAGTGCTTTGGGTCTGTAATACACATTTAACAACTTGTTTGTTTTTTGAGGTTGACTACAACATATCTGTTCAAGATACATTATCAGGAACCGCAGTCTGGGTAAATCTCACAAAGAAAGCCATACTAAACTCCCAAATCAAAAGAAAAAAAAAAAAGAATATTTTGCATGAAGAAAAATATTTTGAATAAGAAATTATGTTTAGGACCAACATTGTTTGAACTGTGACAATCACACTTCATCATTGAAAAAAAAATAAAAAATAAATGTAGAAAATGTATTCATCTAATAAAATAAGTCTATATAGAAAATAATAATTAATAGTAAAGAATATACATATATAATTAAAATGATATAGATAAAATATAGAAAATATATAAAAATTATAGAAATTAAAATTTAGATTTTTCACATTAGAATGAGCTACAAAACTGGGGAAATACAATAAAAAAAGAAATCTTTCTCCTTTATGCAATAAATATCTTTTTTTGATCTTTTGATTGTGGACTGACATTTCTTGACTTTTTTTTGTGAGACTCAGCCATCTAGGTTTTGTTTTCTGTGTTTGTTGCTGAACTGCTCTGACTCTAAAAATCACAGACTGTAGAAAGCGTTACACCTATATTAATGTCATTTTTTAATTTTGGTCCTCACTAGATCAATGGCAGTTTAGGTATATAACTGACCTGGTCTGGAAATGTCAGTGACTGGGCTTTATGTGCAGGACGAACCGGAGTTCTTGAGGAGCTTCGAGAGAAAGAGAGAGAGAGAGAGAGAGACAGAGATGGTGAAGATGCACAAGAAAGTGTGAATGAGAGAGGCTGATCATCTCTCCCATGCTCTTCTTCCCTTCTCTTTTCTCTGCATTACACTCTCTCAGAGCGGGACGGCTCTCTTGCTCTCGCTTGTTTGGCTGTACCCTGCTGAATCTCTTGAAATGGAACTGTTGTGCTCTGGCTGAGATTCTAAGGCAATGTCACATTACATATCAAAATGTACAACATCTATACATTGTGCAGTTGTGAGCGGAGGGTGAGATGTGTGGATGAGATGTGGCGTGTGGCGGCTCTATATAACAGTTGCCTCCATGACTATGGCTGGATCCTCTATGTCAGCTTTACTCTGGACCATCCGCAACTCCAGCTGGGCCGGGCTGGGTCTTCTACCAGGACCTGCCATCTCTGAAAACGAAGCTTATTGTCACTCATTCATTTACAAACACTACTGCGTACACCATGCACTTATATGGGCCATTCTACAGAACTGGTTCAAATTCAGAGTTGGAATTCTTTTTCCACAAATTATGTATGTAAATTGTATAATATCCAAGGTACACATTTCTAGTAATTGAGCAGTTAATTCTCGTATTGTATTTTCAGAAAATTTGGGAATATTTGTCCTCTCCCCAAATTTGTCACTACCAAAACACAGTAATGTATAATTTAATAAAAGGGTTAGATTGACCTATTAAGATTTTGCCTACGCCATCCTTGTAAATATATTTTTTCTATTTTGATATAAAAATATTCAGAGGTAAATCAATAACAATTGCAATTTTAACAATATTTCAAGTGTGATTTTTGACATTTGTCATATTTTGAATCCAATTTTTCTTTGTAAAAGGCAAAAAGTTGATCATACTGACTTCAAGCTTTGGGATTCATTAGTTTGAATATACATTGAATTAACATACTAAAATACTTACAAAAACATACTAAAAATGTGCCCAACTGTTTTAAAATTTAGTTTATTTCCCCCAAATAAAGGATTATGTGTTCCCTTTTGTCACTACCGAAACGATGACACGATTTGGTCATGACATGACCTATTATGGTAATGACAATTTTATGGGAGGTCACTTCAACACTTCACCTGAAACTTCAACAATCGGTCATAACTGTTACGGTAGTGACAATATTATGGGATAACACCCAAAAAAACAAAGATGTCACTTCACCTGAAACTTCAACAGCAGGTCATGACTGTTACAGTAGTGACAATATTATGGGATAACATTGCAAAAAAAACAAAGACGTCACTACTGAAACTTCACCAAA
The DNA here is from genome assembly GCA_033026305.1 of Cirrhinus molitorella. Classification (NCBI taxonomy): domain Eukaryota; kingdom Metazoa; phylum Chordata; class Actinopteri; order Cypriniformes; family Cyprinidae; genus Cirrhinus; species Cirrhinus molitorella. The sequence continues at coordinate 33,800,694 of CM065120.1, forward strand.
TATTTTGGTCGTGACTGTTACGGTAGTGACAATATTATGGGATAACATTGCAAAAAACAAAGATGTCAATACCGAAACTTCACCAAATGTTTTGGTCGTGACTTTTAAGGTAGTTAATATTTTATGGGATAACACCCAAAAAAAAAACAAAGATGTCACTTCAACACTTCACCTGAAATTTCAACAGTCAGACATGACTGTCATGGTAGTGACAATATTATGGGATAACACCCCCCCAAAAAAAAAAAAAAAAAAAGATGTCACTACCAAAACTTTCAGTTGTGACTGTTACGGTAGTGACAATATTATGAGATAACACCCGAAAAAAAACAAAGATGTCACTACAACACTTCACCTGAAACTTCAACAGTCGCTCGTGACTGTTTCGGTCGTGACAATTTGAGATATTTTGAACCTAGCTCTAAGATGCTAATCAGCACATGGTTATCTAGCACAGTTCTGAACAGTTGTACACGTAAAAACTAAATGTTATGGAATAACTCCCAAAAAAAGTGTGTTTAATTATAGAAAAATGGTGTTCAGTTGTGAAATTCTTTTATGTTACACACCGATTTTTCATACTTTTGAACACATATACCTTAAAATGATGGGGTTTATCTACACACCATGTAGCTATGAGAGAGAGTGACTCATAAATATTTCCTGATCATAAATGTAGGGTTGTAGTTAAAATCAGTCTCAGCCAATGGACTAAAACATATACTGTTTCATTAGTGACATGAAAAATGTGGGACTTTTTTTTTTTTTTTTTTTTTACATGAAGTTTCACAATTTATTTTTTTATTATTTATTATTTATTTGTTTTTTATTATTATTTTTTAATAAATTTAGGGGTTTGAGACAGCCACCTCCCAATTAAAAGTAAACAGGAAATGATGATTTTATATATATTAATGTTACTGATATTTTAAATATTTTTGTGGGTTTCAATAGATAAAAGGATTAATAGTAAACATCTAAGATCTTAGTACTTAACTGCTTTTAAATGTGTTTTTTGAATGTGGGACAGCAGTTTGCACTAATTCTGTAGAATGGCCCATATATAAAATAAACAACAATGGCTGTTGTTTTACCATGGGCATAAGATATAGTCCTCTGAATGACGTGGTGCATAACGGAGAAGGTCTTCTCACATGCAGTCTGCGAGAAACAGAATAACAGTGAGGAAGAGACTCGATCAGCATTTTCTTACTACGCTGCATGATCACTGTGATGCATTAATGACACACTGATTTAATATGCTGTACCTTCAGGTCTGTTGGGTAATGGTGAGTCCAGGCCAACAGCATAGCAGCAAATAGATCACCGGTTCCCACAAACACCGCATCCACTTTCGGCACCTCTATTCGGATCCGCTGGGTCGTCCTTGTACCGTCCGGCATCACTGCAGAAACATGCTTATTTTATTCTTCATTCTTCACAAGAATATATCATACAAGAACCAGGCCTGATCTTTAATCACTAGGCTACACAATCCTATGTGGGTGGTTACAAACATAAAATATTCATCAATATATCAGAATTCATATGCATTCTGAACTCTAATAACTGCACATTTTGTCATTGGTCAAATCTGCACACAGCAATATTATCTTCCACTGTTCAGCAGTTTGACATGTTTTTAAATTCATGACAAAGCAATTTTGAGTTGCACAGGAAACACACACACACACACACACACACACACACACACACACACACTTACAAATGCGCTGACTGCCAAAAGACACCAGGAATCTGTCTCCGAGACGAGGGGGCAGATCAGAGCTGGTGATGACCACAGTGTCTGGACCCATCTTATGCAGCAGGTCCATCACCTGAACACACACACACACACACACACACACACACACACACACACACAGTCAATAAGACAGACCTCCATCAAGAGCCAGTAACATGTGAACAGCAATGTGCTTTGTTTCAGTTTTCAAAATTTTTCAAACGGTCTCTAAAAGGTTCTCAAAACATAATAATAATAATAATAATAATAATAATAATAATAATAATATTATTATATACATAAAATACATAATAATAATAATAAAAATAATAATAACCCTAAAAAGTATAATATTATTTACATTACAAAATTAATAATAATAAATTATATAAATTATTAGTATATAAATTTTAAATTACTATTATTATTATTAATTATAGTATATCATCAGATAATATGAGAATAACAGCAACAACAACTTTTAAATGTTTTATTATTGTTAAAAGATAAAACAATTTTTAAACATTCTTATAATTGACAAAAATAATGATCATAATATTACAATAATAATAACAATAATACAATTTTAAAACATTGTTCTTGTCGATAGTAACATTTATTAATACGTATTTCATAATTATTAATATAATAATAACAATAATAATACAGTATTGATGTTAATTTATACTAAGACAATACTAATACATTGCTATTACTAATGATGATAATAAACAAAAATAAATAATAGTAAAATTATCATTATTTGAATAATAATAATAATAATAATAATAATAATAATAATAATAATAATAATATTATACTAATAGATAATTTTATTTTTATTGCAAAATATAAATAACAACAATTACAACATTATTATAATATACATAACAGTAAATAAGAATAGATTATATAAGATAAAACAATTTAAAATCATTATTGACAATAATAATAAATATTACATTACAACAACAAAATGCATTACAATAAATCATTAACAAATTAATAATTATTATAATCAACAAACATTTTAAAATCTTAATTATTAAAATCTTAAAAAAAATTTAACAATTTAATATTACAAATTTAATATTAGTTAATAATATTTTTTTACTGACACAAGTATATAAGCATAATGCTTTAAACTACTACTATTAATTACACCTTTTAGTATATTATTTGATGATAACTTCACTTTAAAATTAAACTTTTTTTAATAATAATAATAATAATAATTATTATTATTATATTATTTATTATTATATTACAACAATAAATGTTTATTTTTATTTTATTGCTTATTGATAATAATATTCATTATTATTATTAACAATATTTTAAAAATATTTGTATTATTGCTAATTTAATTAGATAATAATAATAATACTAATAATAATACAGTAAAATAGTATATTAATTACTACTAAGATAATACAAATTTTTACTACTTCTACTACTACTACTACTACTATAATAATAATAATAATAATAACAACAACAACAACAACAACAGTTTGTACAATTTGAATCTTGTGCATATAATTTTCAGACATTTATTTCTGAATTCTTTCCATTTTTGAAGGCTATTATGAGGGCCATTTCTCATGCATGTTTTTAAACTCACCTCAACAGCTTCTTTCTCTGTGCTGATATTCTTCCCTGTCAACAACCTGGAATAAAGAACAGAGTTAAGAGCTGATGGCATATCAGTGTGTTGTGAACAGTTGTGAGGCACTGAAGATTTATGGGTAAATCCATGGCTGACCACTAGAGGGCACTACAATATCACTTATCTGTCAGCGATTCTGAAATCATTAAGGAGCTAGAGGTTTGACATCTGCAGCACAGAAACATCCAATCACAAAATAACACACAAAGCTGTTGAGTGAAGGTATTCTACTCACTCAGCCTCAAACTGGTTGGGCGTGATAATATCGGCCACAGGGACCACTTTATTCTTGTACACGGGATGAAGATTCTGGGGAACATACTGTAAAAAACAAGGAGTACAATGAAAATTGACTGCATAATGAACAGAACTGGACAGAAGACAAAGGACAGAATGAAAACACAAGCAAACATACCATTGAACCATGGTCACCTAAAACAGGGTCACAAACTGAGAAAACAGAGCAAAAGAAGTTATCCTTTAATGTGCAAGGTTAATGTACACTGGTGTTCAAAGGTTTAGGGTCACAAAGAGTTGAAAAAAGTATCTTATGCTCACCAAGGCTGCATTTATTTGATCAAAAACAGCAATATTAGGAAATATTAAATATCTATTTTAACATATTTTAAAAGTGTAATTTATTCCTGTGACGCAAAGCTGAATTTTCAGCATCATTACTCCAGTCTTCAGTGTCACATGATTCTTCAGAAATCATTCTAATATGCTGATTTGCTGCTCTATCAATGCTGAAAACAGTTGTGCTGCTTAATATTTTAGTGGAAATTGTGATACTTTTTGATTCTTTGATCAGTGGTAGTTGTTCAAAGTTCAAAACAACAGCATTAATTTGAAATAGAAATCTTAACATTCTAAATGTCTTTAATGTCACTTTTGATCAACATAATGCATTCTAGCTGAATAAAAGTATTAATTTCTTTCTCCATAAATAAATAATCTTACTGACCCCAAACCTTTTGAAAATATTGTATAAACATGCTTGTAAATAGGGCTGGGCGATATGGCAAAAATGTAATCTCGATAATTTTTTCCCATATTGATCGATAACGATATACATTTAGATAAATAAACTGTTAATGTTGCCAGCTTTAAAAGAGTATCCCAACTATGACTGAAGCCACAAAAATGGGTTCATTAATTACATTTTAAAGTATAGTTTATTAACAAAAACGATAAAAAATATTTAATATTCTAAAAAAATATTTAGAAGCCACATTAATGTCTTTCACATTTACAACTCTAACTATGTGTTTGCTGCATAAAACAGGGCCCACACAAAACACAAAAGTGGCTTGTAGGTGTTTTCATATGCTTCATGTGGCTCAGAAGTGGCATGAGGGCAATCAAATTCATAAATTCATGTTGAGATTATTGTTTTTAATATACCATTTTGAATACAGAAATATTAAATGATTTAAATAACTGAAAAGATACTTTAAAAATGAAACTACAACTGCCGGTAGGGGGCGGTAAGTCGTTGATTTTAATTACTGAATCATATTCATTTGATTCGTTCGAACAGCCGATTCATTCAGAAATGACGCAAGTGACTGTCTTTATGAATGGAAATAATCTCTGGATAATTTTGACGACGAAATAAAGCCAAATCGGGCAATGGTGTTAGACAATAGTCAATGTAAGTCACTTAATATTAACTTCTTGTTTCTTTTCTGATGTTTTTAATTATATTAACTTATAAACTCGCTTAAAAATCATTAAAAGCTGTCACTCATCTTAGTTCATCATAATCAACGAATTTCTGAAAATGCCAACGACACGTATCTAAGGACACCTCTTAACATTACAATTGAGACATTTCTTATACTATTTAAAACTTATTTAAAACTTTTTATGGCCTTAAATTTGATACAAAGCTTTTAAGGATCTGCAGGAGCCCTGTGCTTGTAAGACGATTTAAAAGGCGATGAAACATCTTGGTAGCCCGACTGGAAAACACAATTGCCCTGGGACGCTTTTTAAATAGCCAAACCACTTTCATATAACTGAATTTTTTTTACAATTTCATAATTTTTGGATAATAACTCGAGATTAGTTTCACTTTTGTCGGTGCCTCCACTCATTTTTTTCGTCCTTGTGTCGAGTTTGCTCTGCAAAGTGCCGTAGGAAATTGACTTTGTTCTTGGACGTGAACGTTAAAAGCTGCACGCTGCTTGGCTGTTGTCGCATATTTCTGTTGTGTGATTGGCTCTTATATTATTCCATATCGAGTAAAAATGCTTTGAGCTTATCATTGTTATCGACATATATTTTATCGCGATTCGATATGATATCGTTTATCGGCACAGCCCTACTTGTAAACCTAATTTATAAGTGGTATACTGTATAAAATCTATAAAGTTTTTTTGTTAAGTTATAATGAACGAGACTAAAAAACACTTACCATATACAAGGTTAGGATTGGCCCTCTTCAGCTCTTGAACAATGTCAACCACCATCTCCAGAAACGATGTATCTCTAGTGTAACCTGCAGTAATGGAGAAAGCACAGCTTTAATCAATAATTTGATTTCCTCAACAACTACTTACTCCTGACCTTAGACTCCATTTGTCCCAAATCAAAATGTTCCTTCTGCCTGGAGTACAAATTGACCACTCAGCACAAGCGCCAGGGTCAGTCTTGGGTCGTTCTTATTTTTTGCGCCCGAGAATTTCTAAGCAAATTTTTAATGAAACTGGCCACCTGTGGTTATTAACCCAATACAGTGAATTTGCAAGTGAAATGGGCTGTCTTTGCCATAAATGCCTGCAGAAACTATTTTATTTCAGAAGCCTGAAATGAATCAGAACACCAAAGAGTAGCAAAATACACCTACAGATAGACTTGGAAGTCAATAAACACATTAAAGCTTGCACTGTATCAAAGGAAGTGGCATAAATATCCAAATGTATTTGGGCTGGGACTGTTTGAAAACGTCCAGGGCCACTCTCTAGCTATTGGTCATGTTTATCTACCCGTCTCTCCAGTCAGGTAAATAAATCCTATGTGTGACTCATCTGACCTTCAGTGCTTTTCATGATGCCATAGTGTGTCACACACTAAATCGCACTGCGACAATACAAGCCACTAGTAAAAGAGGCATGCAGGAGGGTTCAACCGCAGTTTAAAAAAATTACATTACCACATCACAAATGGGCTTAGAAGTAGTGCACTGGAAATAAAGCCTAGGTATTAAATAGGTAAATAGGACATATGGTCAATATACAGGTGGGACAAACCACCAAAATCAACTCATTTTACCAAAGCATCAATATAAGAAAACCACTTTTTCCATGAGATTTTCAAATGGACTGGTTTTGAAATTACACCACTGCTCAAAAGTTTGCAGTCTCTTAGGCTCACCAAGGCTGCATTTATTTGATCAAAAATACAGTAAAAACTGTATTGAAACTGTATTGAAATAATTTAAATAAATGTTGAAATAATTGCTTTCTATTTTAATACATTTTAAAATGTAATTTATTCCTTTGATGCAAAGCTGAATTTTTAGCATCTTCATTACTCCAGTCTTCAATGTCACATGATCCTTCAGAAGTCATTCTTATTTGCATCTCAGGAAACATTTATTATTATCATTAATGTTGAAAACAGTTGTGCGGCTTAACGTTTTTGTGGAAACTGTGATATATTGGTTTCAAGATTCCTTGATACATATAAAGTTCAAAAGAACAGCACTTATTTAGAACAGAAATATTTTGTAACATTATAAACTCACTTTTGATCAATTTACCGCATTTCTGCTGAATAAAAGCATTCGTTTCTACAGCTATTTAAAAATAAAGCCATTTACATTTAAATAATCGTCATACATATGGCTTTTAACAGATGCATATGCCATTTATGTTTAGATGAAGCTAAACGTACTTTTACTGTTTAAAAGTGTGTGAAAAGGTGTTTAGAGACGCAGTGTAAATTATGACCCTGCTCTGCTGGACTCTATGTATAAATACCTCACAAGGCTCTCTATACCCATGTTCTCCTTTCCCTTTTTCCTCTTTACCCGTTCGGTGCTTTCCTTCATTCCTTTTCCTCTCAAGGTGATGGTAAAGGAGAGCCCATGCACCAGAGACTTCTCGCTTGCTAACACACTCAATAGAGCACAGCATCCCAGTCTGCGGTGCTCGTGCGAGACCTGCAACTCTATGACCATGTGTCCTCTACGGTCCCTCGGTGCTGATTAGCAGCGTTGTTAGAGAGGGAGAGAGAGAGATGTGTTCACTTCCTTTCTGACTGCAGACAACAAAACACAAACCGACTGGATGCACAAGACAAACAACTAGATTTCAGATCAGATTTTCTGAAGTAAAAGGGCACTTGCTAATCTGATACTCAATGCCACAATGTTGAATTTGGCTCCTGTGGGAGCTTCTTCAGTGTCTGGCAGTTTTTACATACCAGGTTGGTTTTTAATAAATCTAATTTGAACAATTTAAAACTGAAACGTCCTGCCATGTCTTTATTTATTTTATATCTTTATATATAGATTCCAGACTTTAAATCTAAGCTATGAAAATGATAAAACACATTAAGTTTCCACAAACATATTAAGCAGTACAACTGTTTTAAACATGATGATGATGTTGTTTCTTAAGCACCAAATCAGCGTATTATAATGATTTCTGAAGGATCATGTGACACTAAAGACTGGAGTAATCATGCTGAAAATTCAGCTTTGTATCACAGGATTTAATCACATTTTATAATACCTTACAATAAAAGTAATTTAAAATTGTAATAATATTTTAGTTTAACAGTTTAATAGTATTTTTTATCAAATAAATGTGAGTATAAAATACTTTTTTTCAAAAATCCCAAACTTTTGAATGGTAGTGTATATAAATATTTTACAAAAACAGTTTGTATAGCTGTGGTGTCATCAACAATTTTGCCACTAATAAAGATATATGAATATTCACTGTACCTAGTTACAATGCTTGAGGTGAAATCTGAGACGTGTGAAAGAATAAAAAGGTGAATTTTTTTATTATTATTACAGATCTTGCAAAATCAAGTTGTAATTTTGTAAAATTATGCAAAACGTCAAATACTGTACAACAATTTTTTTTTTTTTTACAAATATTATAAATATTTATATTGCTATAATATAATAAAATGCCAGCAGTAAAATTAAATAAACTTGGGGATACTTGACTTCACTCCAAAATAAAAATTCTGTCATTAATTACTCATCCCCATGTCGTTCCAAACCCGTAAGACCGTTCATCTTCGAAACACAAATAAGATATTTTTGATGAAATCCAGGAGCTTTCTGACCCTGCATGGACCAGGGTTGCCAGGTTTTCACAACAAAACCCACCCAATTGCTACTCAAAACTGTCCCAAAAGTAGCTCATCCGCATTTTGAGGGGGGTGTCCCAGTTCCAGGGCATAAAATATACATTTTTTGGAGGGGTTTCCCAGGTAAAAATCAACCTGCGGACATGAAAAACAACTCACGGCAACAGTGTTAAAGTAGTCCATTTTCACAAGTCCACTGTTAGAATAGACCATGTAACATTAGTGGTTCAACCTTAATTTTATGAAGCTGTGAGATTACTTTTTGACAAAGAAAACAAAAATAACAAGTATATTCAACAAGTTCTATTCCGTGTCATGTTGTTGCACGTGCATTCCTCTGGGTCAGAAAGCTCTTGGATTTCATTAAAAAGATCTTAATTTGTGATCTAATGTTGAATGAAGGTCTTACGGTGGCCCCTCTCTATAGTCTCTATGATATTATAACTTTTAGATAGAGTGCTGTGCTGTCCCGGGACCTCTAGTGTCCCACACACATTGTGTACATTACATAATTTCCATTTTTCATCACTCAGCTCAATAAATTAGCATGCAAAAGTATCCACAGCAGTGAGTCAAACAGAGTTGCACTGGCATGAATGGTAGTCAAAGAACTGACCTGTAAGTACATAGTCGTAGTGGTTGACGTTGTTGAGTTTGATCCCTTCATACAGGACATGAAGCTCATCTGCTGTCAAGACTTGTCCCTTCCAGTGAGAGTACCCTGGATAAAGATAGATCACAGATCAAATACACAGAATTCAGATTAAAAATCCAGTGGTGATGCAGAGCATCCGCTGATATTTAAGACACAACAAGCATAAAAAGATCTTGTTTGTCACATGACACTTCCCGTGCCTGATCATCTGTCCGCTCTCTCATTTCTACGGGATATGGACAAAAGCGCCACAGTTTCGTCAGACACATCACTGCTGTTGCTGCGGGAGCTGTGATGTCACAATTCAGGTGAGTCACCGAGCTGGTCACGTGGCATGTTTCTTGTTGCTAAGAAACAGGACAGAGGAAAGCCTGAGGGGCTGGATGAAAAAGACGCATCATTGTAGCCTTGATGTGTGTGTGTTTTGGGGAGAAGATGACTGCAAAGGGGAATCTGTGATAAGACGGGTGTCTGTCGTCATCATTTTCTGCTGCCGCAACTCTGCAACGCCTCTCGGCTGGAAGTGCAAACCTCTAATCCCCGTCACTTCACCCACACGTATCATGCAGATATTCTATTTCACACCAAATCACGATCAGGGAAAGCATTCAGAAGCTGCTGCATGAGGTACATGCTGTTTCTACCCAAAAGGCTTTGCAGCACCCATTGATGTTGTGAACGGAGACGAAGCTCGGGTCCCAAGGTCAAACTATAAAGTCCTAGTGGGAAGGTCCAGTATGGAGATCACCTTTCTGTCACATTAACATGCAGAAAGTACTTTCAGATTCTGATTACTAACTAATGTGAACAGTATAATAACTATTATCATTACTATCATTAAAGGTGATATCTCATAAAAATCAGACTTTTTTGTGCTAGAAACAGGTCCCCGGTGCATCTACCAACCCAGAAAACGAAAGAAAACGACCCAGTAACTTTGTTTTGGTAAGCATTTTTCTGCAAGGGAATCTTATTATAGTATTGGCGCCCTTAACCATCATGTTTCACAGAGGGCGCTGCCAATTTGTTTTCAAAAAAAATTACACTGGTGTACCAGTCCTAACAGCATGCCAAAAGTTCAAGCAAAGCATGCTAACTATCTAAATAGCACAGAACACTATTTAGATTTATTTACTGTATATGACGCTGCTGCCACACAGATCTAATATAAACATGCACTTTCTTTCCCAGCTGTTTAACTTAACTGTTTAACAGACTGTTTTTGCAATTCATGTGTGTTTTTAACATAAACTTGTGTGTATTTGACTGTTCAAGCGCAATAAGACACAAAAGAGAATTTAGTTTAGTACACATATGCTGTGTGACAGCTGCTTTCTGTGCGCGTGCTTTGGGAATGTTTGTTGAGAAAACTCTATATCAGAAGTTTAAACTAATATGGTTTAAATGATCAAAACCAAACAGATATATTTTAGCAGATATCTGAGGTTAGAGATGTAAAGAAACAACCCTTTCCTGGAAAAGGGGGTGGGGAGCAGCAGCTCATTTGCATTTAAAGAGACATGCACGAAAACAGCGTGCTTCTGATTCCACTCACAATAGGCATTTTCAAAATTATATAATAAATGATCTGCGGGGTATTTTGAGCTGAAACTTTATTGACACATTCTGGGACACTTGAGACTTGAGACATTTTGTAAAAAGGGGCATAATAGGTCTCCTTTAATACATGGTGTCTCAAGCAAGAAATCAATTCTAAGAATGCATCAAGAATGATGCACCAATAATTACACTGTTCAAAAAGTTTCAAACCCAAATTTTTTTTGTTTAATAAAAAAAATATTATGCAGCCTAACTGTCGCCTTTAAAATTGTTCCAAATGAAGTTCTTAGCATATTACTAATCAAAATGATATATTTACTTTAGGAAATGTACAAAATATCTTAATGGAACATGATCTTTACTTAATATTCTAATGATTTTGGCATAAAAGAAAAATGTTGACCTATACAATGTATTTTTGGCTGTTGCTACAAAAACACCCATGCTCCTTAAGACTGGTTTTGTGGTCCAGGGTCACATTTTCAGATGGTTTGCACCTTCAAACTGCCCTTCCACTCAATCTAAACCAGTTACCCGTGATTTCAATTAGCCATGTGCTAAAACCACAGTGCTGCTGAGACTACTGAAGACTCATTCTACATACAAATTCAGCCTTAACTTGGCCACAGGCCTACACATACCTACATGACTAAAACAATATCCCGATGAGAATCTCTCTGTAATGACCCCTGGTACTCAGTTAGTTGCTGGTTTGGGAATACTAAGCAAGTGTCTCTCCGTCTATAGGGTTAAAAAAAAAAAACTCAAGTTGTCTAAAGACAACATTACAGCCCTGAGGAGAAGAAGGCATCCAAGCAGAGAGGGAGGCCAGTCACAGGGCAACAGCCTACAGTAGGTTGTGCCACGTGTTGTTTAGAATACTGATCTGAGGCCAGTTAGGGTTATTCTACTTATGTGCTTTGAAACAGGATACGTTTATAAGGAGCTGATCCAGAAACTATGTTTGGGAAGTTAATAAACATGTGACACCTGTGCATACATACCAGTTCTGGGTCACCAGAGGGAACTTTTCTAGTACTATATGAATTTTCTCTCTCACACAGACTTAAAAAGACAGTTCTCAAAATGAAAAGGATGTCATCTTCATTCATAATGAACTGTAAACGAAGGGGACATGAGATTTCAAACTGCAAATCGCCATAATAACGCAAACAACCTATAAGAATCATGCAATATATTCCAAGTTTTTCTTTGTGCAACACATAATTTTGAAAAATTCATGCATTATTGATCTTCATTAGCAAAGCTGTGAGTTGCACTTGCAAAGGGGAAAACAGATCAGTCCGATTTATGAACAAATCTTTCAGACCAAATTTGTTAATTTAACAAGCTAATTCACTTAAAAGTGTAATTCATAAATTGGAAGGCACTCTTACAAACTTACTGCTTCAGAAGGCAAGGCCTAAAATATAATGTATAAGTCATTCATTTTAGTGCTTTTTTCTCCACTATCAATAAAAAAACCATGCGGGAGAGCATGTTCTGCTTTTAAGCAAAAAGGTCTCAATCAGAACATAATAGGGCATGTTTTAAAGGATCAGATTTGAAGTGCACTATCCAAAGAGGAGAAAACATATCACAATACTCCTACTCTCTTGAAGTACAGGGATCAGTGCTTGCTCTGTTTGCACAGCTCACTAACTACACTTTTCTGCTCACACACAGCTCAAAATGAACTGTCACAACATGTAAATGCAATATGCATAGAGCACTTCAATGACGCATATGTGTCTGTCCTCTTGACAGAAAGGCAGTTCAACATAGTTGAGAAAAGAAGGGCAAGAAAATGCATTTGAAAATGAAACACACTGCATCTGGGCACAACACAAGTGAGATCCAACAACTGATCAAAACTTGTGATCTTAAATCAAAAACCATCCGAATAAAAATGACCTAATGCCTCAAATGGCCCTAGTTATATGCAAATAATGCACACTGCAACTGGCTGGAATGTTTAGAATGTTTGTTGAACATTTTAGCCAATGTTCACAATTTGTTCATCTGGTATGCATTACTAATTAAAGTCTTTATATGTGTCCTTGGACCACAAAACAAGTCATAAGTAGCACAGGCATGTTTGTAGCAATAGCCAAAAATACACTGTATGGGTCAAATGATCCATTTATTTTTTTATTAGGATATTAAGTTAAGATCATGTTCCATGACAATATTTTGTACATTTCCTACTGTAAATATATCAAAACTTAAATTTTGATTAGTAATATGCATTGGTAAGAACTTCATTTGGACAACTTTAAAAGCGATTTTCTCAATATTTTTATTTTTATTTTTTGCACCCTAAGATTCCAAATCTTCAAATAGTGGTATCTCGGCCAAATATTGTCTTATCCTAACATAAACCATACATCAATGGAAAGATTATTTATTCATAAAATTGACTTATGACTGGTTATTTTATTTACTAAATTATTTTACTAAAAAGGTTAATATTTTAATCACGTTCATAAGCAGAAATCTGTATTCTTTTGTCAGTTTCATCAATGCCAGTTTGTGCATATTGCTAATATTTTCATTATGACATACAACTTCCTAATCTAACATGTAAAAATGTAAAGAAAACTGATCTCTACTGTGCTGTTTAACACATTTTCAAAAAAAGATTTCATCTAGTCCTAATTATGACATCATACAGTAACATTCTATTCTTCAGTGTACTGTGACATATCATAGTAATCATACCATCATTTTAAATACTTTAATACTCTTTACCTAAATAAGTGAACCACACAACTACTTTTATCTAAAATGCTTTCAAATTACACTATTTCACAGTGACAAGCTGTTATCCAAAAATCAGCAGAATATTTGTGTCAGCCTACCTGTGTGGTTGGAGAACTGAACGGAGTTGATCGAGTCCACTTCAAACCCCAAAACCTGACAAACACACACAAACAAACACACGGATTTCAGACATGAAAAGAAGCTCATTCAGAGAGCAACACAGATACATAAAATACTCAATGCAATAATCACAAGGGTCTGTCTATATATACACAATTTTAACTATACACTATTCTATATACATTCAGATGGTTAAACATAAAAATCAACCCCTTAATAAGCAACTGGTAACTTAAAGGGTTTCTATCCTGCTAAGCTCCATTCATTGTATAAATAATCAAGCTATAAAGTTTAAATGCCTGAGCTTGACCAACACATATTTCTGAAAGTCTAGCATATGCTTTTAACTTCCTAAGACTGGCATAGCATATTGTTTTAAAGTTAAACGGCTCAAAAGGTGCAGCATAATGGAAAAGAGTCAGAAAAAAGTTTAAGCTTTCATAAAACTGGCCTACTGCCATTTGTTTTTGTCACAGGAACATAAAAGAAAAATAAAAGGTAATTTTGATTATTATTTGTAGTAGCACTATTAGTAGTATTTGAGGTCTGTGTTGGACACAGATCAGCTATTATCAATATTCATATAGTGACTATGACTAACTTTTAACAGTTTTTGTCCTGCTATGTATAATTCATTTTATAAATAAACTATGATTAACAGTGTTTTCACAACATGTCATCAATCGGCCATATTGCCTGCACTGAATATAAACAATGCCACTGAATCGAACGAAACTCGCATATTTTGCTGATTATTGCTGCTGAAAATGGTCAATTATTGTCATGTTTTCGGACCGGAAAAAACATTTGAAGAACTATAGACTGCCAAAAGTTATAAGAAATGAAAGTGTGCAAAAAAAAAAAAAAAAAAAAAAAAACTGTCCAAGGAACAAAAGGCATTTGTGGTTGGCCAAACTGATCCAGGATTTACAGGGCAAGAATCTTGACAGCATTTGTGTTTGTTCTTATCAATTACTGTCAGGAAGGTAAAATATTAAACTAATATAGTAATTAATACTGCTCGTATGCATCTTTACCACCTATTATTTTGTCAAAATACTGTGCCCTGTCCTGCTTCCCTAGTCCTTCTCTATATGATTTAGCAGCTTCCACACATTTTTCCCCATGGTTTAGACAGTATAAATTAGCACGGATTCAGTAGGACATTAACCGTGCAATCGATGCTTGTTTACATCCGAGTATCTCCAATATGGCCATGCATTGTGATGTAAATTCAAACCCTCTATAAAGTTTAAGTGTCTACTGTGTGCTTTTAAATTAAGATTAAATTAAGATTATGTATTATATAAATAAGCCAGAAAAGTTAAAGCTTTAATCTGCCTACAGTCACAGGAAGACATTGAAAGAAATTTGAAGGAAAATAAAAAAGTTTAATTCCATTTACTATTAGTATTAGCACTATTTAGTAACACTATTTAGGGGTCTTTGGGAACCCAAACACAAAGACAATTCCAAAACATGAGAGTTGATCTAAAAACTGCACTCTCTGTCACTGAAACACGCTGACTCAAAAGTTTAAAGATGAAACATTAAAATGCAGGACGCACAAGCGTGGGTTTAGACACGGCTGGAAGAGCCTTTAAAAAAAAATGTCACGATTTTGCTGGAATTGAGTCTCCCGGCTGTGACGTCAGTCTTGGAAGCGTAAGCCAGCGCGAGTATGCAGAAGAAGGGCTCGAGTCATATGAAGACAGCCGCTTTCTGGTGGCATGACAGCTGGAGCCATTCAAAACCTAATGAGCCTGATTTAATAGTTTGGACGCGGCGCGATCCCTCATGCCAAATGATCTTTCAGAAACCGAGATTCAATGATATCCGAATCATTTCTGGTGATGATTAACGGCAGTGTCACTCCTGGCATCGGTGACAGCCGCCGTGTAGCTGCTCTTACCGCAACGGTTTCTGTCAATTTAACGTGCCGGTGTTTTGACAGCACAAGCTTCCTAACCAGAGCTTTAAGTTTTTCTGGCCATCAATTAGCCAAGTTACTATTAATAGGAACATATTTTGAATTCAGCCTCGTATATCACTGCAACCAGCATCTAGAGAGGCCAAGTTCTGGGAATGAAACAATATATGGGATATGGGAAGTTCGCTACCTAAATAACGTTACCTTAAATTGCACAAGAACAGCATGCAAGGGAATATTGACCATGTGACCTTTCTTTTCTCCATCAGCACGCTGTCATGCCCCATAACATACCAATTATCACGAGTGCATTGTCGCAAGCCTCCGATAAACGATGCTCACCTGTAACGGGAAGGATGCCGATTTATTTCCCACGTATCCTCTCACGACATGACTCTGAATCGACAGCACTCGGCATTCCATGTCGCGGACAGTTAAAGTTGTTTTAGACGCTCCAGAATGTCAGGCGATTGAGGGGCAGCGGCGAACCGGAGAGGTGCTTTCCTTTCTCTTTTAAATCCAAATTAGGATCCGTGATGGCAAGTTCTCTAGCCAGACAGAGAAATGAAGGACATTCACACCGGAGACGCTCATTGGCGGCGAGCGCAACTACTCAGGCATCCTGAGGGGGCACCTAAAATCCACTGACATCACGACGACGCTCATAGAGCGGCGCTCGTGTCTGCTATTAGTAGAACCGCATGCTATATTTATCATGCATTCAGACAGAGAAGAATGGCCTGGTGAAATCAACATAATGAACCCATCATATAAACCTTAGTAAATCCAGAGTGTGTTGGTATTTATGAGTATTAGGAGATGCTAGTTTTATATTAAAGATAAATACATGTAACGTATTTATTGCCTTTCACTTATTTTTGAGGAATTTATTTTTGTGCACTCCTTAAGGAATGACATGTTAAACAGCGATATATTAACGCAATAAACCGAAGTCTGTAGTGTTGCGGAAGTGGGGTCCTTCTACACAAAGACGCGCTCTAGAATCCTCCAATTGTTAGCGCAGGCAGCGGTGACGTCAAGTCGTGAATGGGTGATGTTTGACGTCACCGCTGTCGGCAACCTGTAATGTCTATCCGCCTCTTTCTGAATTATAATTCTGTCTATCCAGGACACTGATGTTTCAGAAGGAAACACGATGCTTAAAGAGCCAGGGGTGTAAACTTTTGAACGGGATGAAGATGTGTACATTTGTTTTACTTTGCCAAAATATCATATATTTTTTTATATAGTACTGTACTCCAGAAGCAGAAGAAGATACTTTCCCAGAAGACAAAATAAGTTACATTTCTAATCTTCAAATTCAAGAAGTTTTCACCACCGGCTTAATGCATCATGTTTCCTTCTGAAGCGTCAGTGAGCATATGAGTCCCTCAGTTGTGTTTAGTGTGAAAAGAAGGATCTCAAAATTATACAGTTGATGTTGAAAACACAGGTTCAAATACACCTAAAGGATTTTTCTGAAGAACAGCAGGCAGTTTAACTGTTCAGGACAAATAAGAGACTCATGAACAACTATCTAACTATGTAAATGTCTTTTATGTGAAATATCTTATTCATGTCAGTACTAAATAAATAAAATAAAAAAAAAAACATGCATTTTGTATGATCCCTCTTATTTTGGTAAAATAACATTTTGCAGATTCTGCAAGGTGTTTGTAAACTTTTGACTTCAACTGTATTATTTGGAGACATCCAGACTTATTTATAAGCATTTTTATGCAATCTCCAGTTACATTACAAGCGATCAGGATTTCCATATAAATAACAACATTTGCAATAAATTGCATGTTTTTGCTCAGATTAGACCTAAATGTGTGAATATACTTTTGAAAAAAAAAAAAAAAAAAAAAAACGGATGTCATACAAATCATACTACTATGTGATCCATAAAAGGCAACAAAACACTTATATAATTATTCTATTTAATATTTATTGCATAAAAACCACTATCCTAAATGCCCTATGTACTTTACTGTCCACTGAAGCTAAAGTATTCTGACTCATATGCAAAGCCTCAGGTCAGGACTCGACTATTTTTGGACAGGTGGGCCAGTAGCTTCAGGCTTCACAAACCTAGTTCATCGTTTTTATCTTTGGCTTGTTGCCTACCTGACTGTGAATCTAGAAAACGTATGAGGTCAGAGCAGTTTGTCTGGCATCAGTGAAAGGTGAGAGAACATTTCTCTGCCCCATTTCTAAGGTGCTACAAATAATGACTGATCGTAGGATCTATCTAAAAATAAAGCAAACTGTGAGGGCTAGCTCTAATCATAACTCTAAAAGTAAACATGTATTATTATCTAGAGTGAAGAACACTATTTGCCTTTATTTATAAACCACTTTTCATTTTGAGTAATTGTCCTTAAGGCAGCATTTGTGTCAACTTCTGCACAATTGTAAGTAGCTTAAAAACATACTCCCACATAATACAGACTCCAAAATGTATTTTTAAAACAATAATAGGCCTATTTAAATAAGTGATCAGAAACATTTCAAGGCTGAATTAACTGTTTCTCATACAAAATAATGAATTTGTCAGGGTTACAGATATTCTTTTTGAATATAAAGAATCCTAATATACTTCTCATGTTACTTTTTTCATTAGAGATGAATAATTTATATTTTTTATCCGGAGGACAAACCATTAACAGACCACTGGTCAGTGTGAATGCTCGGCACTTAGTGTAATTAAACACCTCAGTGATTTCACTGGAGGCAGCAGTTAGTAAAGTTGTAAAACTATAAATGCATATATATGTGGTCTCAGCGGTTTTTCATTGGTCACCGTGTTGTTTCACGGCTGCTGAGTCAAACGCATCTCAGATTATCCATTAGTCGTGACTGCGTGCGAGAGAGAGGGAGGACCGGATTATAACCGCGCAAAAATCGGTTCCTTTATCACACAAACATGTGAATCATCACTGCAACAGAGCCCACTTCACCCGTAACAATCGAGAAGTCGCTGACTCATGAACAGCTGCCTAAAAGCCCGAACAATGATGCGTCATGAGGCGGCAGATGCGTGACGCATTAAAGCACTTCAGTGGCATCTGCTGGTGAAAAAGCGATATTGCATGTTTAAGTCTCAGAATTGCATGTGTAAAAAAAAAAAAAACACGCAAAAAGACAGCACGACACCAGATAGCTCTTAGAGCATGACGGAAAACTAACAAGGGTTCTCAGTATTAGACGGACGTAATGACACTCTCTTTGACACACTGTGGTAACTGTGTCACCCATATAACGAACAAGTCCAATGATTTGTTAATGGCCATTCAGTTAAAAGTACTAAAAGCCATTTAATTAGCCTACAGGTTGAATACGTTTGAGTATCCAGCTTTTTCATTAATGCGGAAGTAAACCTATGGGTGAGACTTCCGGTTCATTATCCATCATAGGGAAATAACAACAAGAACATCATGCAGTAAACTGTTTGCACTACAAACCATGTGTTCATAATTACGATAATACATTAAAATAATATGTTAAGACACATCAATTTGCAATATCAAGCAGCAAAACAAGCTGTTTTGTACAGCTAAAAATAGCAGTACACTGAGAACACAAGTCCCACCCATAAAATTTACAAATTGCAGCACCCACTCTTACAGGAAGAAAATATGAAAATTTGATCATTAAGCTTCCAAACATTCATTCATTCATACATTTATTATTATTATTTTTAGCTAAAGAGGGTTCTGCCTGCCTGAGTTTCTTGTCACAATAAAATGGCTTCCTGCTGAACACCAAATATTGTCTTTTATTTGGTGGATATTTATTAATGACAGACCTGTTATGCTTATTTTTAGCATAATAGATTAGAGAGAGAGAGAGCATATATCTAGAAACCGCAAGGTCCTTGGTGAATATAATTATGAGCCCTGGAGGTTCAATTAGGGAACAGCCTAAAGGCTGATGACCTTTTTGTGCTTGGCGCTCCTGCCTGACCTTTCAGTGTAACCGAACCTCAGAAGCTGAGACTGTCCAGCATTACCTGATCCACAGCTGTAGTGACATGACAAAACACTGCTGCACACCTGCTCAGGTGTCACTTTGAGCTCAAGAGCAGGTGTGGCAGAGAGAGAGAGAGAGAGAGGAACAAGAATAAGATATGAAGTCACTCAGAAGGACAGATATGTAGCTCTAGTTAGTCACCTTCAAATTAGCTGCTTCATTTCTCAATTTCTCAGAAGCTAATTTCACAGGCGGTTACTTGGATTTGGTCTCGCTGGGAATAATTCATTCTTCATTCTTTCTGACAAGGATTAAACAGACTGAGGGCCTTGGATTCCCGGTATCACTTTTTCACTTCCTAAAGTGGATCGGTGTCGCTGTCATCCAAGATGGAGTGAAGATGAGAGGACGAAAGCAGAGTCATGGCTTCTTCCCAGACAGCAGAAGAGACGGAGCGGCCGGTTTCACAGGGAGGAAGCCGACAGGAGAGGGTAAGGAAGCATGACCATCAGTAATTCATGTCAGACTGTAGGCGGGTGTCCTTGTGTTTTAGACACTTTTAAATTATATCAGGGTTGACAAGGTGAGTCTAACACAGCAGCTCTCACATATCCTCAAGTGTCACACTTTCCATCATGTGCTCTCTTTTTTGTCATTAGGGACAACTGAGGAACTCATAAGCAACTATTACAGTGAGTTTAAACGCTCACTAATGCTTCAAAAGAAAAAAAACACGCATTAAGGGTTGGGGGATGAAAACTTTTTGAATTTGGAGATCAGGGTAAATTTAACTTAATTTGGTCTTCTGGAAAACATGTAACTATCTTCTGTAGCCTCTGAAGGGCAGTACTAAATGAAAAAAATATGGTATTTAGGCAAAATAAGAAAAATGTACACATCTTAGTTCTGTTCAAAAGTTTACACTCCTGGCTCTTAATGCATTGTTTTTCTTCTGAAGCATCAGTGAGCGTTTGAACCTTCTGTAATAGCTGCATATGAATCCTTCAGTTGTCCTCAGAGTGAAAATATGGATCTATCTATCTATCTACAGGTTTCTGCCTGTCTGCTCTTTAAGTCATAGCAAAATGGTTTCCTGCATGTGACTTACACTATAAACTGGTTTTTTTTGGTGATTTGCTAAACAATAATAGATTATGCCAAACAACTTTAGGATTTATTTTTTCAAGAAGTCTTTTAACAAGACTTTTTCTTCTAATTGCTAAATTTTTGGTTACACAGATTTTTACTTTAAGCATCACCAAAAAACATTATTTTTTTCCCCATAAATATACAAAATTCTCTCTTTTATGCACACCAAGACTGAATTTATTTGTTCAGAAATACAGGAAAAAAGGTAATTGTAATATTGTGAAATGTTATTACATTTTAAAATGACATGACCACATGATACACTACTATTCAAAATCTGTGGTATATTAGATTATCATATTAACATTGACAACAATAAATGATTTCAGCATATTAGAATGATTTCTGAAGGATCATGTGAGATTGAAGACTGGAGTAATAATGCTAAAAATTCAGCTTTGCATCACAGGAATTAATTACATTTTAAAATGTATTCAAATAGAAAAGAGTTATTTTAAATTCTAATAATATTACTGTTTTTACTGTATTTTTCAAATAAATGCAGCCTTGATGGCCCCACTTATTTCAAAATCATAGTGTTTGTGGTTGGCAAAACTGAACCAAGATTTCCAGGGCAAAAATATTGACAGCATTGAGGTTTGTTCTTATTATTTCCAGTCATGTAGGTGAACTATTAGGCTAATATTTTAATTAAAACCGCTTGTATGTATCTTTATTACCTATTAACTTTAGTTTGTCAAAATATTGCTTCCTGCTTACTAAGTCCTTCTCTATATGATTTAGCAGCTTCCACATGTTTTTTCCATAGTTTAGACAGCATAAATGAGAAGAACAATCAATGCTTTTGTTTACATCCGAGTATCTCCAATATGGCCGCGCATCCGGGTAACTGACCAAATCATGACTTAAGTGCAAAACTTAACACTGGTCGTGTATACCTTGATATAATTTAAAAGTGACTCTAATTTGTCGTTGTTCTCACCCTTTCTCAGGATGCCGTAGAGGACGGCGCCGAATCTGGCGGTCTTGAGTTGGTCTCTGTCACAGAAGAGGATCTTCCTGTTGTCGAGACGCCCACCACGTTCAACGTGAGTTCCTTCAGCAGTCAAAACAGCCATTCGAGTCACTTCTACGACCCAGACTCGCAGGACCCTCACGTCCCCGTTGAGCTGCCTGCCGTGGCGTCAGCTCCACTGCCTGTGTATAAAGTCCATAACATTCAAATCCCACCCAGCCCAGGTGTGCCTGTCATCAAGGTCCAGCCTTTCTTAAATGGTAAGCAGGCTTCTTGTATTCTTGGTGTGTAAGTACAATCTGAAATGGCTTCAGCGTGTGGTTTACACGGCCAGTTACACAGGGGTTAGAGGACAGAGAGATACTTGAAGTGCTAAAAGTGATCTAATCTGTCTTACTCGGCTGGCAGCACTGGCCTTTAGCAGACTGATTTAATTCACCCGTCTCTCTCTCTCTCTCTCTCTCCCTCTCTCTCTCTCTGTCTCTCAGGAGAAAGACTGTCAGACTTGAAGTCTTTGTGTTGGCCGTATGTGTCTCGCAGATTGCTGGCTCTGCTCATCATCCTGGGCTTATTAATTGTCTTGATTCTGATTTTAGGAATAGGTTTGGGAGGTGAGTGTGTGTGTGTTTTGTCATAATTTGGGAGCTAAATTTTCCTCAGAGGTTATTTAAATCAGAACAAAACTGCCTTTGGGGATGTCCAAAGACATATTTAGCTGAAAAAACGATGATATATTCATGTAAATGTAATTTATTTCTGTGATGGCAACACTGAATTTTCAGCATCATTACTCCAGTCTTCAGTCACTTCAGAAACCATTCTAATATGCTGATTTGCTGCTCAAGAAACATTTCTTCTTATTATTAATATTGACAACAGTTGTGCTGCCTAATAGTTTTGTGGAAACAGTGATAATCACAACAAGGATGCATTAAATCAATCTAAAGTGACAGTAAAGACATTTATAATGTTACAATAGATTACTATTTCAAATAAATGGTGTTCTTTTAATCTTTCTATTTTTCAAAGAATCCTGGAAAAGATGCATAACATTTTCCGATAATAATACAAAACAATGCTAAATTGTTTCTTGAGCAGCACATCATCATATTATAGACTGATTTCTGAAGGATCATGTGACACTGAAGACTGGAGTAATGATACTGAAAATTCATCTTTGCATCGCAGGCATAAATTACATTTTAAAATATATTCAAATACAAGACAGTTCTAATATATTCTAATACTATTTTACAATATTGCATATTTTACTGTTTTTTTTTTTTAATCCAAAAAATGTGGCCCTGCTGAGCATAAGAGAACACTTTCAAAACAGAAGAAAAAAGAGAAGAAATCTTTTTACAAATAGATTACAAATATTTTGCCTAAACATGACTAATAAACAAACTAAATAATGTCTTAATGTCAATAAAAAAATGCAGGACGATTTTTGTGTAGGGGAAATAATATTATTAGCTCAGTAACAGTCAAAAGAACTTAAAAGAAACTTCCCACCATAGCAGAGAAAAATATGTGTGTGAAGGTGAGTAAGTGTCCCAGGGTTGCCAGGTTTTCACAACAAAACCCGCCCAATTGCTACTCAAAACTAGCCCAAAAGTAGCCCAATCATGTTTCGAGGGGGGTCCCTCGGTAAAAATCGTGTTACGGGGGTAAAATACACATTTTGTGGTGGGATTCCTCTGGTAAAATTAGCATTTCAGGGCTAAATATTAAGTTATCGCGGTTGCTTCAACCCGCGGACATGAAAAAAAAAAGTATGAAAGTAGCCCAATTCTGGAAAACCACAGACTTGGCAACACTGAAGTGTCCTCTTTACTAATGAAACGCATCCTGAGCAGTGGGAACTGTAAATGTTTAATAAGCTCCACCCTGCTCTATGACGATAGCTCACTGCAAACAGATGGTTGTTTTAACTTCTTTTAGAGAGCAGTGTGTGTGTATGTGTGTCATCATTATGCATTTGATCCCTTTTTCTCCAGTGGGTCTGAAGAGTTGCTCAGGAAAGTTTCGCTGTTTGTCGTCGGTTCAGTGTATCAGCAGAAATGCTGTGTGTGATGGAGTCAAAGACTGTGGAGATGGAGAAGATGAGCTCAACTGTGGTATCTGCCTCTTCTTGACCTTAAAGTCAACATGAAATCAGTTGACCCTATTTATTGTTTCAAAATCCTCAAACCTGACTCGAACATATCTCTGTCTGTCTCTCTGTCAGTGCGTGTGAGTGGCAGGAGCTCTGTGCTGCAGGTGTTCAGCAAGGGCTCATGGAGGACTGTGTGCTCTGAAGGCTGGGATTCTCACCTAGGCTCTGTAGCCTGCAGACAACTGGGATACAACAGGTACAAAGAATTACATTGTACTATGCAGAATCTTTTTCATTTAAATATTTGAGGGATCCCCCAATTAGGCAAATATATTTCTCTGGTAGGCCTATATCTGATCTTAACAAGAAAAAATTGGTGCACCAGAGATCCAAAAATAGAAAAAAATATTTTTATGCATGTTCACTAACAGTGAAGTTTTGTGTCATATGACTCTTCTTCAGGCCAAATGGTTTGAAATGTCAGTGTAAATTATTTCTCTACTTTTGGAGCTCTAGTGTGCTAACATTTCTATGCTGTGATTGATTTTTGTGGCTGAGCACTCTCATTGCGGTTTTTGCTAGTTGGATGTATGCACTTTTCGTCTGTTTTTGTCTGGTATATCTGATGTGACAAAGCTGCTTGTTTTCATACTTTACTCATCAGTAAATTAAAATAGTGTCAACAGATTAAATTGAAGTGAATCAAATTTAAATAAATTACATTTTGTAAGAGCCTTATGTTCTTCAGCGTTGCTACTCCTTGAATGAATATGATTTTTCCAGTTGTTAGTGATTTACTGGATAAAGATTTAGGATTTTTTTGTCTGGACCAGCACAGAATAAGTATAAACCAGTCTGAACTAGCATCTAGCTAGCATTAAACAGACTGGAACAGTTCCAGACCATTATAAATCAGTCTGAACTAGCATCTAGCTAGCATTAAGCAGTCTGGACCAGAACCAGACCATTATAAATCAGTCTGGACCAGCAACAGACCAACGTTAACCATTCTAGACCATCACAGGCGCATTATAAACCAGTCTGAACCAGCACCAGACCAATATAAACCCATCTGGACCATCACAGACCCATTATAAACCAGTCTGAACCAGCACCAGACCAATATAAACCAGTGTGAACCAGTACACACCAGTCAAGACCAACACTAGATAACTATAAACAGTTTGGACCAGCACAGAACCAGTATAAACCAGTCTGGACTAGTATCCAACTAGCATAAAACAGCCTAGACCAGAACTAGACCATTGTAAACTAGTCTGTACCAGCACAGAACCTGTAAAACCCCTTAGTGGGTCTTGGGGAATATATGACATTTTTATAGGGTTCTGTGATTTACAGTATCAGCCGTCAATGTCTTACTCAGTTGGGAAAGATCTGGGGCTGTAATCTCTGTAACTTCAGATCTGCAATTATTCTCTTCCTGTCCGTTGACTAACAACGGAGGCAAAATGATCATCTCCCATGCCTGCTATTTCAGGAAAATTCATTTCCCCGAGCAAAGCAGGGATTTCCCCTATTTAAAAACAGAATTATGGTGACACGTTCCTTGTGTGTGTGCTCGTGTTGAGTGTGTTTTCTTGCAGTGTGTGGGTGTCTACGAATAATAATGTGCCTCTGTTCCCGGTGGCCTCATTACCTGCATAGTTAATCCAATTAAAATCAGTCTGCCATTAAATGAAAGAAAGAAAAAGCAACACGGCAAATGCTGTTTCACCTCAACTAGGTCAAGATGTTACATTCAACATCTGCAGATGTCCAGTGTTCTTAATGTTTGGCATCTTGGCACTTGTATTTGGTAGTTTTGGTAAAAAAAAAGATGGCTCCTTAATAAGAGAACCAATCAGCATGTCTAAAGTCAACTGCTTTCATCCTTTCAGAAATAACAACTTAAGAATGGAAGTAAATAAGGGTGAAAGTGAGAGGGAAAGAGAAATAGCACTTGTGCTGGGTATATAGTTTTGTGTATTTTAACATTTAATAACTATAAATGATAAATAACAATCAATGAGTAAGCTTTAATGTAATTGTTTTGATTTGACTGCCAATTCACACTTGATTTAAACTTTTTTCCAGTTGTATCACTTAACTATTAACTATTGACTAAACTATTGCTCTTTTGTTCTCCTCTGTCTGATTGTAGTTTCGTGAGCTCTACTGATGTTCCCATCTCCTCCATTGAAGCCATCTTTCAGAATAATCTAGTAGCTCTTAATATCAACCAAACAGGACTTCAAGAAAACGTCAAGATCCAAAACTCTTCATACCTCAGGTAAACATTCTTTTATTCTTTTAACATTCTGAATTTGAAAATCAAGGTAAATTTTACTTATTTTAGTATCTTCTGTAACTTCTGAAGTACAGTACTAAAAAAAAAAAAAAAAAAAGATATTTAGGCAAAATATGGAACAGAATCTTCATTCTGTTCAAAAGTTTTCAACCCCTGGCTCTTATGATTATGTTTCCTTCTGAAGCATCAGTGAGCATTTGAACCTTCTATAATAGTTGCATATGAGTCCCTCAGTTGTCCTGTGAAAAAATGGATCTCAAAATCATACAGTTATTGTTGGAAAGGGGTCAAATACAACCAAACCAAACCAAAGAATTTGTGGGACATTAAATTTTTTTCTGAAAGAACAGTGGGCTGTTATGAACAACTATCGAAAAAAAAACCCAGCTGTGGATTATTCAGGTAACAGCACAGTATTAAGAATCAAGTGTATGTAAACTTTTAAACAGGTAATTTTTTTAGCAATTCAACTATTATTATCTCTCGTTGACCACATGTATATCTATTTTATGTTAAATATCTTATTCAGGTCAGTACTAAATTAAAAATTACATGCATTTTGTATGATCCCTCTTATTTTGGTAAAATAATTACTGTGATGTTTTTATCAGCTGTTTGGACTCTCATTCTGATGTCACCCATACACTCAATAATGTGCAAGTGATGTAATGCTAAATTTCTCCAAATCTGTTCCTATGAAAAAGCAAACTTATCTACGTTTTGGATGGCCTTAGGTTGAGTACATTTTCAGCCAATTTTTATTTTTGGTTGAACTACTCCTTAATGGATTTTGAAGCAAGTCGGTCAATCATTCAGAGTCATTGAGAGGACACAGCTGACTCCTTCCGTGAACCATTGCGATCTTTTGTTCATGTCTGATTGTTCAGTCTTAGCTTAAAAATGAGCATTACAGTCAGTCTTTCTCTCAGATCTTAATCAAATTGACTCAAGCCTGAGGAAGAGTTACTCAGGCCAAAGACTGTCAAATGAGATCAGTCCAGTGACTGACGCATTACATGGCAGGTTGTTCAATACTGACTCCAAACTATCTGAAGTGCTTCTGTAGATTTATTGATGCTCACAAGTGTCTTTTGCCCTTAATAAAGCAGTCAGAACCATCTCAGAGTCCCAAAGCTGTGAGATTGCTTACCTGCAGATGTATGAATGTCTGAACAGCCTTATTTTCAACAGCTGAGAGGTTTTGAACAAGTGCTGTCTTAAAAAAAGGAAAGCTTGACTCCATGCTGAAATGAAATGAGACAGAGTTTGGTTTTTAAATACAGAGGTAAATGGGAGCATAGAAATGAAAACTGAAAACCATTAACAATGTGTGTAGTTCAGACAGATAGAAAGATACTGATGGCACTAAAAATGTATTTTCTATTTTTCCAGAAAGACTCAATGCAGTTCTGGTATAGTGACTGCTGTCAAGTGTATAGGTGAGTTTAAAATGAAAGATAAACGGGCCTCTAATTGCTTTGGTGACTCACATTTCTTTGAAACTGTCATAAAAGTTAAATTCTTCATCTTGGCAATATTATGTATATGACATTTACTCAGTAAACACTTATTAACCCCCCAGAACTAATCAACTATAATCAAATGCTATAAAACACTGGTAAATTTTGCACTGTGTTAGTGAGTTTTCCACTCAGATTCAGTTTGTGTGTTGCGGTGTAGAGTGTGGCTCCAGGCCAGCCATCCGCAGTCGTATTGTGGAAGGGAGCATGTCAGTGCCTGGGCTGGTCCCATGGCAGGTCAGCCTGCATTTCCAGAACCAGCATCTGTGTGGAGGATCAGTCATCAGTGAGCGCTGGATTCTCACTGCTGCACACTGTGTGTACGGGTGAGTATGACACACACACACACACACACACACACACACACACACACACACACACACGTTATTTCATCCTTTTGGCAAAAAACAAGTCTGAGCTGGTTTTGTGATGGTCCAGACTGGATATTATGACTTTATTTTGGTCTAGATTCTGATTCTGTGTTTGTCCAGACAGATTTATAATGGTCTTGCACTGGTCCGGGATATTTTATGCTAGTTGGATGGTAGTCCAGACTGGTTTATACTGGTTCTGTGCTGGTCCAGACTGTTTTTAATGTTAGTTGGATACTAGTCCAGACTGGTTTATACTGGCTCTGTGCTAGTTCAGAATGTTTTATGTTAGTTGAAAGCAGGTTTAGAGTGGTTTATACTGGTTCTGTGCTGGTCCAGACTGGTTTATGCTAGTTGGATGCTAGTCCATACTGTCTATACGGGTTCTGTGTTAGTCCAAACTGGTTTATGCTATCTGAATGCCAGTCCAGACTAGTTTATACTGGTTCTGTGCTGGTTCAGACTGTTTTATGCTCTTCTGAATGCCAGTCCAGACTAGTTTATACTAGGTTTATACTGGTCCAGACTGGTGTATCTGGTGCTCTGGTGTTGGTCTAGACTGGTTTGTTCTAGTTCTGTGCTGGTCCAAATGGTTTTATATTGGTCTGGTGCTGGTTCAGACTGGTTTATAATGGGTCTGTGATGGTCTAGACTGGTTAATTATAATGGTCTGGTCCAGAGTGTTTTATGCTAGCTAGATAGTAGTTCAGACTGGTATACAGGTTCTTTGCTGGTCCAGACTGGTTTATAATGGTCTGGTACTGGTCCAAACTGTTTTATGCAAGTCAGATGCCAATCTGGACTGGTTTATAATGGTCTGGTACTGGTCTAAACTGTTTTATGCAAGTCAGATGCTAATCTGGACTGGTTTATAATGGTCTGGTGCTGGTTCAGACTGTTTTATGAAAGCTAGATGCTAATTCAGACTGGTTTATGCTGGTTCTGTGCTGGTCCAGTCTGGTTTATAATATTTCTGTGTTGGTCCAGAAAGTTTTTTGCTAAATGGAAGCTAGTTCATACTTTATACTGGTTCTGTGCTGGTCCAGACTGTTTTATGCTAGTTGGATGCTGGGCCAGACTGGTTTATGAAGGTCTGGTGCTGTTCTCCAGACTGTCTTATACTATTTCTGTGCTGGTCTAGACTGTTTTATGGTGATGAGGTGCTGGTCCAGACTGGTTTATACTGGTTTTGTGTTAGTGCACACCGATTTATGCTGGACTGAAGCTACTTCACACTGTTTTTGTACCAGTTCAGTCTGGTTTATGCAGATCTGGTGCTGGTCTAGATTGTTTTAATCTGATCTGTTACCAATTCAGATTGGTTTACCCTGGTTTTGTACTAGTTTAGACTCATTTATGCCGGTTCTGTAGTGGTCCAGTCAGCTTATTCTGGTCTGGCACTGGTCCAGGCTTTTTTTCCTGATCTGGTACCAGTCTAGACTGGTTTATACTGGAGTTCTGTGCTGGTCCAGTCAGATTTATGCTAGTCCAGACTGGTTTGTTCCAGTTCTGTGCTGGCCCTTCCGGTTTATGCTGATCTGATACTGATCCAGCCTAGTTTATACCAGCTCTGGGCTCATTCAGATTAGTTTATGATGGTCCCGTACTTAAATTTGTGATTGTTTTTGTTCAAAGCTTTGCTCAGTCAGTGTTATGGACTGTGTATGCTGGGATAACAGACCAGCCATTGAGTGGATTTGGAGCTCTCTCTGTGGAGAAAATCATCTACCATGCCAACTACAGGCCAGAAGGACATAGCTATGACATAGCGCTGATAAAGCTTAAACTACCTCTGTCTTTCAATGGTAAGAATTTGCTTCTTGTCACTATAAATAGACTTGGCATAAATAGACTTTTAAATTAGAATATAATCATGGTTTTAATACAATATATCTCCCTTTTCTCCTTTCCTAGACCAAGTAGCACCTATCTGTTTGCCCAGTTATGGCGAGAGCTTTGAGGATGGACAGATGTGTTTGATCTCAGGCTGGGGAGCCACAGTGGATGGTGGTGAGTGTGTTGGTGTACACTTTCAAAGGCACTTAATAGAAAAAAAGTTAAATGGCTAGTATTTCTTATGCAAATGCTTGTGGTCGAGTGTATTTTTTGAGTCAGCTCTTCAGAATGCACGTGTGTGTTGTGCAGGAGAGGCGAGTGTGTCCCTACATTCTGCTCAGGTCCCGTTACTGTCCAGCAGAGACTGCCGAAAACTGGGTCTGACCTCCTGGAGCGTCTGTACAAGATATTCAGAGGGTAGTGCTGGAACATGTCAGGTACTGCATCTGAGTACATCACAATGAACTACAATAATATTAAAACAAGCACTCTTAAATGTATTCGCACCTTAGTTGAACCCCTAGTCTTCTGTCTGTAGGGGGACAGCGGAGGGCCGCTGGCCTGTCAGGGGTCCGGGTGGACATTGGTGGGGGCAGCCAGCTGGGCTGAGAGCTGTGGACAAAAAAACAAACCAGGAATTTACACCAGCATAAGTGAAGCTCTCACATGGATTCAACAACAAATGGAGGTATATAGAAAAAGGGTTTTTCTAAAAAATAATAAATAAATAATAAATACACTTCCTTATTTACAACGTCTAAATCAGCTGAATTACTAAAAGGTACATTTAAGTAAATAACATATCTATGTGGTGGGAAACTCACATTTAACATGAACATTTAAACAGCCTCTTCTTCTTTTGAACTTTGACCTTGGATGTACTTCCAACTTTTTGTATATTTTAATGCTGTGTTCCAGGCAGGTTTTTGAGCCTGTAAGTCATGACCTCAAACCACGACTCACGACTTTGTAGCATTCCAGGGAAGTCACGCCAAACTGCCTGAGCTCAAGGAATTGTGGTAGCTAGATGTAAACTAACCAGCATGGTTTATAATAGTCTGGTACTGGTCTGGACTGTTTTATTCTATTTGGATGCTAGTCCAGACTGGTTTATAATGGTCTGGTAATGGTCTAGACTGTTTTATGCAAGTTGGATGCTAGTCCAGACTGGTTTATGATGGTCTGGTACTGGTCTAGACTGTTTTATGCAACTTGAATGCTAGTCCAGACTGGTTTATACTGTTTCTGTGCTGGTCTAGACTGTTTTATGCAAGTCAAATGCTAGTCCAGACTGGTTTATACTGTTATTGTGTTGGTCCAGACTGATTTATGATGGTCTAGTGCTGGCCCAGACTGGTCTAGACTGTTTTATGCTAGTTGGATGCTAGTCCAGACTGGTTTATGATGGTCTGGTACTGGTCTAGACTGTTTTATGCGACTTGAATGCTAGTCTAGACTGGTTTATACTGTTTCTGTGCTGGTCTAGACTGTTTTATGCAAGTCAGATGCTAGTCCAGACTGGTTTATACTGGTATTGTGTTGGTCCAGACTGATTTATGATGGTCTAGTGCTGGCCCAGACTGGTCTAGACTGTTTTATGCTAGTTGGATGCTAGTCCAGACTGGTTTTTGCTGGTTCCAGCACTGGTCCAGAATGTTTTACGCAAATAGGATGCTAGTCTAAACTGGTTTATACTGGTTCTGTGCTGGTCTAGACTGTTTTATGCAAGTCGGATTCTAGTCCAGACTGGTTCAAAATGGTCTGGTACTGGTCTAGACTGTTTTATTCAAATCAAATGCTGGCCACACTGGTTTATACTGGTATTGTGTTGGCCCAGACTGGTTTATGATGGTCTAGTGCTGGCCCAGACTGGTTTATACTGTTTCTGTGCTGGTCTAGGCTGTTTTATGCAAGTCAGATGCTAGTCCAGACTGGTTTATACTGTTATTGTGTTGGTCCAGACTGATTTATGATGGTCTAGTGCTGGCCCAGATTGGTCTAGACTGTTTTATGCAAGTCAGATGCTAGTCCAGACTGGTTTATACTGGTATTGTGTTGGTCCAGACTGATTTATGATGGTCTAGTGCTGGCCCAGACTGGTCTAGACTGTTTTATGCTAGTTGGATGCTAGTCCAGACTGGTTTATGATGGTCTGGTACTGGTCTAGACTGTTTTATGCGACTTGAATGCTAGTCTAGACTGGTTTATACTGTTTCTGTGCTGGTCTAGACTGTTTTATGCAAGTCAGATGCTAGTCCAGACTGGTTTATACTGGTATTGTGTTGGTCCAGACTGATTTATGATGGTCTAGTGCTGGCCCAGACTGGTCTAGACTGTTTTATGCTAGTTGGATGCTAGTCCAGACTGGTTTTTGCTGGTTCCAGCACTGGTCCAGAATGTTTTATGCAAATAGGATGCTAGTCTAAACTGGTTTATACTGGTTCTGTGCTGGTCTAGACTGTTTTATGCAAGTCGGATTCTAGTCCAGACTGGTTCAAAATGGTCTGGTACTGGTCTAGACTGTTTTATTCAAATCAAATGCTGGCCACACTGGTTTATACTGGTATTGTGTTGGCCCAGACTGGTTTATGATGGTCTAGTGCTGGCCCAGACTGGTTTATACTGTTTCTGTGCTGGTCTAGGCTGTTTTATGCAAGTCAGATGCTAGTCCAGACTGGTTTATACTGTTATTGTGTTGGTCCAGACTGATTTATGATGGTCTAGTGCTGGCCCAGATTGGTCTAGACTGTTTTATGCAAGTCAGATGCTAGTCCAGACTGGTTTATACTGGTATTGTGTTGGTCCAGACTGATTTATGATGGTCTAGTGCTGGCCCAGACTGGTCTAGACTGTTTTATGCTAGTTGGATGCTAGTCCAGACTGGTTTATGATGGTCTGGTACTGGTCTAGACTGTTTTATGCGACTTGAATGCTAGTCTAGACTGGTTTATACTGTTTCTGTGCTGGTCTAGACTGTTTTATGCAAGTCAGATGCTAGTCCAGACTGGTTTATATGGTATTGTGTTGGTCCAGACTGATTTATGATGGTCTAGTGCTGGCCCAGACTGGTCTAGACTTTTGGATGCTAGTTGGATGCTAGTCCAGACTGGTTTATGATGGTCTGGTACTGGTCTAGACTGTTTTATGCGACTTGAATGCTAGTCTAGACTGGTTTATACTGTTTCTGTGCTGGTCTAGACTGTTTTATGCAAGTCAGATGCTAGTCCAGACTGGTTTATACTGGTATTGTGTTGGTCCAGACTGATTTATGATGGTCTAGTGCTGGCCCAGACTGGTCTAGACTGTTTTATGCTAGTTGGATGCTAGTCCAGACTGTTTTTTGCTGGTTCCAGCACTGGTCCAGAATGTTTTATGCAAATAGGATGCTAGTCTAGACTGGTTTATACTGGTTCTGTGCTGGTCTAGACTGTTTTATGCAAGTCGGATTCTAGTCCAGACTGGTTCAAAATGGTCTGGTACTGGTCTAGACTGTTTTATTCAAATGCTGGCCACACTGGTTTATACTGGTATTGTGTTGGCCCAGACTGGTTTATGATGGTCTAGTGCTGGCCCAGACTGGTTTATAATGGTCTGATACTGATCCAGATTGTTTTATGCTAGTCCAGACTGATTTAAAATGGTCTGTTGTTGGTTCAGACTGGTTTATAATGGTCTAGTACTGGTCTAGACTATTTTATGCTGAGTTACACAAGTGTTATACCAGATAAAAGAGACGAGATTTTTTTTTTTTTTTTTTTTTAGTATTTTTTACTGGCAAATGAAACCATATTTTGAGAATGACCACAGTGGCTTCACTATGAATTCTGTGCCCAGGGGAGCCAGTCCAAGTAGTCATTGTTAACTAGGCCACTGCGTAAGTAAAGTAGCTTTGGCGGAGGGTGATATTCAATTACAAGATGACAGCTGAACTTTATTCCCATTGGCTAGTTAACACTCTGATTTATATTTCATTAACTGTGTTTTTTGCTGATAAATGCCCGACACACTTTCTGTCCCTCAGGGTCTCTTTGACCTTTGAAAAGTTTTTGGGACACTAGAGACATCTAGTGTTGTGTTGTAAAACACTGTGCCTTCTTGACTGTTCTGCAGTTAATTGAACCACAGACCCAACACAGACTTAGCACAACCACAAACTGTACATTTAGTTTTAATTTCATCAAGACATTTGATATTAAATCTTGTGTTTACTCACATTAAAAGAACATTCAGCATTTAAAATGTAACCAAGTGATAAATGGTCTTTGAATAACTGTCTGTGTGAATCAGCTGCTAATAATGTGGCATTGTATGCACTGGTATTTCCTTTTGAAAATACAAATAATAGTTTTGCTTTTTTTTAATCAGAAAGAAGAGGATCAGTGACGTTGAGCATCTCATGATGGATGAGCTTCTATTTCCATAGATATCATCTGGAATTACTTTATGAGATTATAATATGTATTCTCATAATGGATAAAATATGATATTTCTTAAGAAAACTGTTAGGAAAATAAGTAGATTTATCATCAGTGGACATGAAATGTACACTAAATTATAGTATGACCCATTTATTTAAATACAATTCCTGTTGATTTTGACCAGAATGAAAATCAGTAAAAAAAAATACATTTTTAAAGTAGTAAATTTAGTTTATTTGTATCTAGTTATTGTACATCATTTGTTTAGTTGTGCTCAGTTATTTATTCATTTATCCAAGCATGTCAAAACATTTTAAGTGCATATATTTTTGTATGTAAGGCCAAATGTATACACGTTTAAAGCGATAGCTCACCCGAAAATGAAAATTCTGTCATTATTTACTCACCCTTACGTCATTCCAAACCCCGAAGACCTTCATCTTCAAAACACAAATTAAGATATTTTTGATGAAATTCGAGAGTTTTCTGACCCTGCATACACAGCAACACAACTGACACGTTCAAGGCCCAGAAAGGTAGTGAGGATTTCGATAAAATAGTCCTTGTGACATCAGTAGCTTAACCTTAATGTTATAAAGCTACGAGAATACTTTTTGTGCGCAAAGAAAACAAAAATAATAACTTTTTTGGAACAGTTTCTTCTCTTCCATGTCAGTCTTCGACGTTGTCATGAACGCTCTTGGATTTTATCAAAAATATCTTAATTTGTGTTCCAAGGATGAACAAAGGTCTTACGAGTTTGAAACAACATGAGGGTGAGTAACCAATGCCAGCATTTTCATTTTTGGGTGAACTATTTCTTTAACATGTGATGCATTTATTATCTTCATTAAATTAATGTTATTAAGAGATTTACCATATTAAAATCATCTTAAGTCTCTATTTTGGTCCTCCAAAGCTCTGTATTCTTGCCTCACTTTCTTTGTTTTGTCCCAGAAATTGCTAAATGCCAAACCAAACAAATCCAGAGAAAACAGACCAAACATAATGCTAAATAAACCCCAACTTTTTCAACATTCCATGTACTATTTTACAGTTTTACCCTGAGTCAAATGATTTATTTGTTTACAAACCAGACTGAGCGAAGGTTACGCTAAAAATACTCTCTCGTGACCTCTGATGTCATACTACAGGATGCACAAATACAGTCACACACAACAAAGTGTCCTTCAGGTACAGTGTTCTTTATTACAAAATGAGTCTGAAAGGCAAATCCGTGTGTTTGTGTGTGTGAGAGAAGCGATTATAGAAGCAAAGAGAAAAATGCTCAAAGCCCAAAGTGCAGCGTTTCAACCTCCCCATGCTAAGCTAACGGAGTTTCTCCTTTCGGGTTAGTCATCTGACCGATGGCATCACAAGACTACTGCTGCAAATAAAAAGCCGCTCAGTACAGACAGCCTACAGCACATACTGAACACGCTAAATAACTAGAAAACAGGATATATGAGCTTAATCAAGTGACAGCTGGAAATGGAAGCATTTCAGCTCTTAAAATGGGACAAAACTTTAATCAAAATATAGATTATATTGGCTTATTTGATATTGAAATATACTAACAGCTCGACTGTACCAATCTCATGGGGTTTACACTGATAGACTGCTGAGCATACGTTATGTTTCGAAAAATAATATTGTATGTTTCTTTACAATAATAAATGAAAACACATGCAATCAATTGTTAAATATCGAAAACATTTGTTTTATCCACTTTTTTTAAAACATGTTTTCCTGCAAAAACTCTATGAACTGTTCATAATAACGCAGAATAAAAAAGAAATCTGTTTGAGCTGAAGGGGTTTAACATCAACGATGAGTCCCTTTGCCAAAGAATATACATAAATACAAAGTCTTGTTGATATCCTTCTCAGTTTCACTTTGAGTCATTAAAAAAAAGCACATTTTCTTCTCATACAACAATTACAGGCATTGAATGTCATAAACATCACAACCTTGCAAATATTATTTTTGGACACGGTATTCATGCCGATTGCACAGGAAGTGACATCAGATATGTATGGAAGCTTATTCTTTATTTACTTTCAACATAGAATTAAAAAAGGAAATTGCGACTTTTTAGCCTTATAATTCTAACTTTAACTTACAATCTACATAAACTTCGCAATTCAATATTATATAAAGTCATCAATCATTTTTTTAGCTTTTATCTCAAAATTAATGAGGAAAAAGAGCAGAATTACAAGATATAAATTCAGAATTGCAAGAAAAAAGCTGAACTGAGATATAAACTCAGATCTGAGAGATAATAACTTCGAATTGCAAGGTATAAACACACAATTGCAAGAAAAAACAGAAAATTGCAAAAGTAAATTAGAATTGAAAGAAAAAAAATTCACAATTGCAAGAAAAAACAGAAAATTGCAATATATACATTTACAATTCTGAGAAAAAAATCGAAATTGTGAGATAAAAACAGAATTGCATGATAAAAAAAAAAAAAAAAAAAAAAAAATCAGAATTCTGTGAAATGTACAACTATGAGGAAAAAAAAATAAAAATCTGAATTGCAATAAAAATCTGAATTGCGAGATATAAACTCAGAATTACGAGAAAAGACTTACTGCGCATGTGTAAAACCTCATAAAAGTTCACTGAGATGATACAGACAGACATAATACATTTTCATGCAATTCTTCTGGCAGGATCATTTTATTTACGGAAATATCTCATCATTCACTGACGCATTCATGTCGCGCTCACTTATGTTTGATTTAAAAAGTAGCTGCCCTCATGTTTTGCCGCAGGACAGCATTTGTGAGTCATCTTTAGACACCTTCAGCAAAAGTTTAAAAGTGAATAGCACATAACAGGCACGATTACTGGTATAAACATAGATATCTATTGGTACAATATGTGTCACATGACTAAACATGCGTCATCGTTTTCAAAAGCCTCCGTTTGAACAGTCCACGCTACAACGCGAAAACAGCATTTTCAAATGTATCAACTTTGGAGAGCGTTTTCAAAAAGCTCAGTTTTTCTAGACAAAAACGCTGTCTCAGTGTGCCAAAAAAATCTGAATTTTGTGATATAAACTCAGAATTGCAAGAAATATATCTTGCAATTTAAATCTTGCAACTGAGAAAATAATTTGAATTGCAAGATGTAACCTCAGAATTGCGAGATATAAACTCACAGTTCTGAGAAATAAATCAGAATTGCAAAATGTATACTCAATTGTGTGAAATAAACTCAGAATTGCGCGATATAAGCTCACAATTTTGTGATATAAACTCAGAACTGCGAGATATAAACTTTGAATTTCATGATATAAACTCAGAATTGCAAGGAAAAATATCTGAATTGTGATATTTAAACTCAGAATTGCAAAATATAAACTCGGAATTGTGAGATATAAACTTCGAATTTCATGATATAAACTCACAATTTCGTGATATAAACGCACAATTGTGAGATAAACTTTGAATTTAATTACATAAACTCACAATTGTCCGATATAAACTTGGAATTGCAAGATATAAATATCGAATTTCATGATATAAACTCACAATTTCGTGATATAAAGGCACAATTTTGAGATATAAACTTTGAATTTCATTATATGAACTCACAATTGAGAGATATAAACTCAAAATTGTCCGATATAAATTAACAACTGCGAGATATAAACTAGGAATTTCAAGATATAAACTCAGAATTGCGTGAAATACACTCATAATTGTGAGAAAAAAAAATCTGATTTGAGATATAAATTCAGAATTGCTAGGTATATAAACTCAGAATTGCGAGAAAAAAAAATCTGAACTGAGAGAATTGCAAGATATTCAAAACTGTGTGAAAATCAGAATTAGGAGATAAACTCACTCAGAACAGCGAGATATAAACTTTGAATTTTGCAATATAAACTTAATTGCAAGATATAAACTCACAATTGCGAGATATAAACTCAATATTGTCCGATATAGACTCGGAATTGCAAGATATAAACTTCGAATTTCATTATATAAGCCCACAATTGTGAGAAGAAAAAAAAAACAGATTTGCAAGAAAAAAACTGATCTGAGAGATAAACTCAAAATGGCAAGATATTCAAAATTGTGTGAAAAATCCGAATTGTGAGATAAACTCAAAATTGCACATTAGCTCAGAATTGTGAGAAAAAAATCTGAATTGAGAAGAAATCAAAACTGAGATATAAACTCAAATTGCAAGACAAACTCAGAATTGCAAGATATAAACAGAATTGTGAGAAAAAAATCTGAATTGCGAGATATAAACTCAGATTTGTGGCATATAAACACAATTCTGAGCAAAACAGAATTGTGAGATAAAAAGTCGCAATTACCTTTTAAATTTCATTTTATTTTGTGGCAGAAATAAACTTCCATAAATATGACAGCGTCTCACATTGTGGCATTAGAAATGTAAAAACATAAGGCTTCATAGTCTATGCCTTCAGCGGATAGTCATTCTTTGTACTTTGTACTAAGTAGTTACCACAATCCCCTCCAAAACAGGGTGAGCACGTTAAAAGTGTTTTTTTGTCTTTTTCATACATAAATACTCCTTACAAAACATAGCAAACCAGAGCAAAACAAACAAATGGAGAAAAAACAAACAAATTGGCACCGATCACTTGTGACAGTGTACTAGAAAAATAGTTCCTTCTTTTTCCTGGTGCCTGATTGAAGCAAACACAGGCATGCAAGAGACGAAACCTCATTGCCATAGTATCCGAGACCATGAGGATAACTACAACCGAATCATCCAGCATCAACATTTTATCTTTTTCCTTCCTTTTAGCTCTTTCGAAATGTGCTTTGAACACTTTCTTTAAGTTTACAGTATCATACAAAAAGTGCACTCGGCTAACTGCGTCGGAAATGAAGCGTGTATTCCGCCGTGAGAGAGACTTGTGCTTGTGTCTTCATTTTGACCTGTGTGTTTGGTTTTTTTTTTTCATTGTGTGTGTGGCTTTAAGCCCTTTCTCTGTACTTCAGACGAGCTGTTTGACAGCTTGAGGATGTCCTGTGACCTTCAACACGTCAGCCGAGGTGTTTGTGTGAATGTCTTTTTCTTCTTAGTGCTCTAATGCGCATTAAATGTATCCTAACTATGTGTGTGTGTGTGTGTGTGTGTGTGTGTGTGTGTATGTGTGAGTCGTTCAGTCCTACTACAGCGAGTCGCTGGTCTCCAGGCCCAGCCTGGTCATGTCGGAGTGGGAAGGATCATTGTCCTCGTCCTCTTCATCATCTTCATCATCGTCATCCTCGCTGTGACCTCCCATCATGACCTGCTGCATGGCCAGCGTAGCTCCATCTGAAGAGAGCGTCTGTAGGCCATCCTCACCCACACCGACTGTTACTGTAGTACCTGAGAATGACAAACAAAATATTACTAATCATAATCAATTCTAGCAAATAACTTACAGCACATAATCACTATTTTTGAGGAAAAAAAAGATTGAAGTATCATGAGTTATTAATCATCAATTATTAATCGGTTTTAACAAACAAAAAACTTTCAATTCAAGCTGTCAGAATATTTTTTAGCTTGAGTACACACTACCAGTCAAATTTCTTTTAATTAAAAGATTTATGTTTTTTAAAGAATTATCTTCCAAGCTTGCATTTATTTGATCCAAAATACAGCTAAAGTAATATTGTGAAATATTTTTACTATTTAAAATAACCGTTTTCTATTTGAATATATTTTAAAATGTAATTTATTCCTGTGATCAAAACTACATTTTCAGCATAATTACTCCATTCTGTCACATGAATCCTTCAGAAATCATTCTAATATGCTGATTAGCTGTTCAAGAAACACTTTTATTATTATTATTATTATTATTATCAATATTTAAAACAGTTTAAAACAAATTTTTTTAGGATTCTTTGATGAATAAAAAGATCCAAAATCAACATTTATCTGAAATAAAAAAGCTATACACTATACCATTCAAAAGCTTGGAGTTTTTTTTTTTTTTCAAGTAATTATAAAAACTAATACTTTTATTTAGCAAGGATGCTTTAAATTGATAAAAAGTGATGCTAAAGACATTTATAAAGATTTCTATTTCAGATAAATGCTGTTCGTCTGAACTTTCTATTCATCAGAGAAACCTGAAAAAAATTCTAATCAGCTGTTTTCAACGTAATAACAATAAAAAATTTTTTTGAGAGATTTGAAGGATCATGTGACTGGAGTAATGATGCTAAAAATTCAGCTTTGAAATCACAGGAATAAATTACATTTTAAAATATATTCAAATTGAAAACTATAAATAGTATAAATATTTCAAAATTTTACTGTTTTTGCTGTACTTTGGACACGTTCCTGTTCAAAAACTTTTGACTGGTAGTGTATTTTTCAAATAAATTAAAAAATAAAATGATTATTAACTGAATTATTTCTAAATTCATGGATAATTAATCCATTCACAGTCACATTGTGTCAATAAATATTTATGCATGTACATTATATTAAATTAAAATGTTTTAATTAAAGCAGCATTATTGATTACATTATTTTTCTGTTAAATTAAGATAATATAAGATTAATAAAAATAAAATGGTTATTAGATTCAAAGATTATAAATATCACAAATTTAAAAAAATATTAATGTATTCAATCAAATGTTCTCAAACAAATTAACCAGATACTAGAATTTGAAATAAAACAAAGAAATTGGATTAAATAAAAAACTTATTTTTCCAAAATGACAAATCTGTCATT
This sequence comes from Cirrhinus molitorella, assembly GCA_033026305.1. Lineage (NCBI taxonomy): Eukaryota > Metazoa > Chordata > Actinopteri > Cypriniformes > Cyprinidae > Cirrhinus > Cirrhinus molitorella. The sequence continues at coordinate 33,841,858 of CM065120.1, forward strand.
AATTATTAACCCTCATGTTGCTCCAATCCTGTAAGACCTTTGTTCATCTTCAGAACACATCTTTTGTCACATGGACTATTTTAACGATGTCCTTACTACCTTTCTGGGCATTGAACGTGTCAGTTGCGTTGCTGTCAATTCAGGGTCAGAAAGCTCTTGAATTTCAAAGATATCTTAATTTGTGTTTCAAAGATGAATGAAGGTCTTATGGATTTGGACAATGTGGTAAAATTAAACAGCAGAACACCACAGAAAACACAGCAATGCCTTGGCAATCATCCTATAAAGAGTGGGAGTTCTGCACACCACTTTTACATCATAAAAAGTATCACAGCACCTCAAACTAAACTTGTACTCTGTGCTGCATAAGCTACGGTCCGTACCATCTTCCATGGTGACCTGTTGCTGGGACACAGAGGAGGCGAGGGAGTTGGGCCAGAAGCGTTGTAGGGGGCGCGTTTGGGGCGTCTTCTTTTTGCTCTTGGGTGTGTCTGAGGAGCTGGCGTCCAGCATGGGCTGAAGGATCCGTCGACGTGCGTTAATAAACCTGAAGACATTGATCCAGTCAGACGCGATCCAGACGACTAGACTGACCTGCATAATGCATGTATTAATGTCTGATAACTCACCAGTTGTTAACCTGCAGCAGGGTGAGGTTGGTCTGCAGCGCGATCTGTTTCTTCTCATCTTCTGTGGGATAAGGGTGCTGGGAGGGAGAAAAATCAGAAAGGTTATACACTTTCTCTCTATCAGTTAATGTCTCAATCTTTGCGCTCTCTACCCAACTTTTTTATTCCCATAAGAGTGGGAGCTGCAATTTGTTAATTTTATGGGTGTGGCTTTCAGTCTCATCCACGACCAGCTATTTTTAGCTGTACAAAACAGCTCGTTTTGCTGCTTCACTGCAAAAAATGCTTTTCTTACTTAGATTTTTTGTCTCGTTTCCAGCCAAAATATCTAAAAATTCTTAAATCATGAAGGATTTTTTACATAAGTAAAAATTATTGTCTTGTTTTCAAAAAAAAGAGGTCCAGGCAAAATAATCTAGTTTTCTGCTTGAAATAAGATTATTACCCCATTGGCAGATTATTTTGCTTGTTTCAAGCAATAAAACAAATAATTTGGACTTCTTTTTTCTGAAAACAAGACAATAATTTTAGTCTAGAAAATCCTTCTTGATTTAAGAATTTTTAGACATTTTGGCTGGAAACAAGACAACAAAATCGAAGTAAGAAAAGCATGTTTTTTTTTGCAGTGTTGACATTGCAAATTGGTATCTTACCATAATATTTTAATTAGAGCTGTCAGTTTAACACGTTAACTTAATTAATTAGTTATGGAAAAATATTTTTTAAGCAGTTAACATGCTGTCCCCGCCCCCAGATCTGTACATCATCTTGCATTTCATATAGTAAACTGTTCACAAATATGATGTAGGGCAACAACTCCATGAATGCAGTTCTGCCCTAAAATTCAGAGCTTTGTGACTGTCTCATTGACTGCCAAGTAAATAACATTGTCAAGGCAAAGAAAAGTATGAAAGATGTCGTCAAAGTAGTCCGTCTGCCATCAGTGGTTCAACCGTAATTTTACGACGCTACAACAATACTTTTTGTATGCAGAGAAAATAAAAATAACGACTTTATTCAAAAATGTGTCTCCTCCACGTCACCGTAGCGCTATTTTGGAGAATATCCCCTGGACACAAACAGCGTACGCTGTTCTCCGTCAGCTGCGTCACGCGGATACGCCATTTTCGTTCGAATTTAAGCGTAAATAAACTTAGAAAACAAGCCTATGTGCTGCGGCTGGCAGAGAGCAGCGTACATTGTTTGCATCCAGTGGATACTCACCGAAATGGCGCTACGTTGACGTGGAGGAGAAAAATTGTTGAATAAAGTCATTATTTTTGTTTTTTTTGTGTACAAAAAGTATTCTGGTAGCTTTGTAAAATTAATGGTTGAACCACTGATTCCAGATGGACTATTTTGATGACGTCTTTCTTGCTTTTCTGGGCCTTGACAGTATTATTCACTTCCCAGTCAATGGGACAGCCACAAAGCTCCCGGTTTTCATCCAAAATCTCTTAAACTGTGTTCCGAAGACGAACAAAGCTTTTACGGGTTTGGAACGACATGGGGGTAAGTGATTAATGACAAAATTTTCATTTTGGGGTGGAGTAACACTTTAAATCATCTTTAGTGGGCATTTTCACAGTCAAATTTAATTTTTCGATTAATTAGATTAATTAATCGAAACATCATGTAATTATTTAGATTCAAAATTATAATCGACTGACAGCCCTAATTTTAATGTATTATCTTAAATATGAGCAGACTGGTTTGTAGTGCAAACAGTTTACCGTACGTTGTTATTCTTCTGGTAATTTCCCTATAGCGGATAATGAAGCGGAAGTCTCACCCATAGGCTTACTTTTGTGTTGAAGAAAAAGGTAGGTATGTTATATTTCTTTTTCTCAGATTCATTAGAACAATGTCTCTCTGTGGGTCGCTCGCCTAAACAGACGCCCGACAGAAAACCTCCCCGCTGGGCTCTTCAGCAATCAGAGCTCTCTCCAAGATGCTGAGTCACATGAGCAGCTGATATTTGTGAGAGTGTAAATATACATGTGTGTCTGCTTCACAAGCCAGTCATCAACACCTACCAGCTTACTTAATTCATCTATACACTTAAACACAAATTCAACTTGAGTTCAAGCTGTCAAAATGTTTTTCTCAGAGTAGGTCTGTGGTCTGAAAAGAACTTTTCAATATATTGCAGCAGATTTAATTAGCCGCACTACAACTAAAATAGTTTTTCAATTAAATTAAGACATTAAATAAAGATTATTAAATTAAAATAATTAAATTATTTACAAAGAACAAATGTTTTAGCATTAAAAAAGTTTTTTTTTGCATCATAATAAACGTTTGTGTTTTTTAATATAGACTACTTTTTAAAAGTTTTTTAGTTAATACTTCATTATGACCAAAAGTGACAATTCGCCTTTTACAGTTATGTTTTTACTTTACACAATTTCACAATATTCCTGATTTACTGTATTTTTTATTAAACAAATGCCATCCTTAGAGCACATAATTCAAAAACATTACAAAAAAATCTTACCAATCCCAAACTTCTGCATGGTAATGTACATACATTATACTTTCTTAGGACCATTTTCATTATTTACTATTATAATTATTAATAATAAACTATAGTTATTATTATATTCATTATTACTACTAATAGCAGACTAATAATATGTAACCCTGGACCATAAGGGTCATAAGGGTCATTTTTTTTTTATTGAGATGCATGGTTGATTAGGATAGGACAGTATTTGGACGAGATACAACTATTTGAAAATCTGGAATCTGAGGGTGCAAAAAAAATCTAAATACATAAATAAAAAATAAATAAATGTCAAGCCTTTAAAGTTGTCAAACTGAAATTCTTAGCAATGCATAGCAAACAAAAATTAAGTTTTTATATTTTCACAGTAGGAAATAATACAAAATATCTTCATGGAACATGATCTTTACTTAATATCCAAATGATTTTTGGCATAAAAGAAAAATAATTTTGACCCATACAATGTATTTTTTTGCTACTGCTACAAATATACCTGGGCTACTTACAACTGGTTTTGTGGTCCAGGGTCACATATTATCATTTTGCAGCAAAATATTCCTATTACACCTTCCTTTTACTACCCCAATCCAGGCTATTGTCAACTTATCATTACATTTTAACTATTGGTTGTACTGTATTTTTCACTGAAGTGTTTGCAGCCCATTTTACTTGCATACTGTGATGGGATATTCAATAAAATAAAAATGTAGGATGAGACCTGATTTTACTACTTGGCTTTTTATAAAGCAGCAGTTGAAAATAAATACTTTTGGTGAATCACATTGTTTGTGGTTCTCTAAATAGCTTGCCTAATACACACTACAAAAAAAAAACTTACACCAATGTGCTGGAAGAGCCAGGAACGCATGACATTGGTGGCGTGCTTGGGCAGGATGCCTCTCTTGGCTTTAGACGAACTGTCCTCCTGACTGAAAAAGTTTAGATCCTGGTTCAACTGCAGCTGAAGCTGTGGGAACAACAGACGTGGCTGTCAGGACTGTGTGCTATTGCCACTCATTTTTTAATAGATTATCAAGATGTGCTGCTGAATAGTTGAATCAACACATCAAAGAAGTTCACCTGTGAGTTCTGGATGCGTATTGTTCCAGGTGACAGAGTCTGTGTGACCACCTGCCCTTGTGGAGTAACAACTGTAACAGGCTGATATACTGTACCACCTGTGTTAAAACAAACACACTCACACAGTCAATATACTATGAAATTTGAGAACAAGGAAGAAAAGAGAATCAAAAAGCAGGAGTAAAACAATCAACAAACCTGTTACCACCTGTGTGGGGTTTACAGCTGTGACAGTAACGTTGCCTTGTTGTAAAGCCGACGCTGGTACTACAATACCTTGAGGACTCATGGCTCCAGAGAACGAGCTCGGCGGCTGTGAGGAGAACAACTACTCAACGGTTATTTTCTGAGCGAAGATGGAGACAGATTTCAACAGTGTTTTTCAATGTACCTGGGTCTGTGTTGGGGAGTAGGGACTTCCTGGTTCTCCACTGAGCAGAGTCTCGCTGTTCATCTTGGTCTTGAGGCAGGCAATGTAGCGGCTACAGAAATCTTTACACAGGTCATTGACCTTTTCCAGCTCCAGAAGGTGAATTCGTAACACTTGGATGGCCTTCACCATCTGAGTCAATCAATGAGAGAGTACAGTCAACAAGCATTCAGATATCATCTGAACTTAATGCCTAATGCCCTGGTCTGCATGGCCGTTAAAGGGATAGTATACCCAAAAATTTATCATTTATTACTCACCCTCACGTCATTCCAAACCTGCAAGGCCTTTGTTCATCTTTGGAACACAAATTAAGATATTTTTGATGAAATCCTAGAGCTTTATGACCCTCCATAGACAGCAACTCAACTGACATGTTCAAGACCCCGAACGGTTGTTAAATAAAGTTGTTATTTTTGTTTCCTTTGTGCACAAAAAAAGTATTCTCATAGCGCCAATAACTTAAAGTTGAACCAATGATGTCACATTGACTATTTTAACAACGTCCTTACTACCTTTCTGGGCCTTGAACGTGTCAGTTGTGTTGCTGTCTATGCAGGGTCAGAAAACTCTCAGATTTCATCAAAAATATCTTAATTTGTGTTCTACAGATGAACGAATGTCTTACAGTTTTGGAATAACATGTGGGTAATTAATGGCAGAATTTTAATAATATAATATAGACAGATCATCAAAATCTGTTAATTTATCAAAATTATAAAATTAGCATGCACAATTAAATACCCATATCAACTGATGTCAATTAAATCTTTAATATTTAAAGATAAGTGATATACACTACCAGTCAAAGTTTTTCATGTTTTTTAAATAATTATTTTCTGCTCACCAAGCCTGCATTTATTTTCATCCAAAGTTCAGCAAAAACAGTAACATTTTGAAATATTTTTACTATTCAAAATAACTCTTTTCTATTTGAACATATTTTAAAATGTAATTTATTTTTGTGATTTCAATGCTGAATTTTTAGCATCATTGTAATACTAATACATACTAATATTCTGATTTGTTGATCAAAAAACATTTATTTTTATTATTATTATTATTATGTTGAACAGCCGAGTAGATTTTTAATAAAAAGTTCAGAAGAACAGCATTCATCTGAAATAGAAATCTTCTGTAACATTATAAATGTCTTTATCATTACTTTTGATCAATTTAAAGCACCTTTTCTAAATAAAAGTAATAATTTCTATCATAATAATAATAATAATATTATTATATACAAGCTTTTGAATGGGATAGCGTATAATGTTCCAAAAACTTTTTATTTCAGAGAAATGTTGATCTTTGGATCTTTCTTTCTTACGGTTTCGATAATAACGATAATAATAATAATAATAATAAATACTTCTTGAACAGCAAATCAGCATATTAGAATGATTTCTGAAGAATCGTGTTACTGGAGTAATGACGCTAAACATTCAGCGTTGAAATCACAGGAATAAATTACATTTTAAAATATATTCAAATACAAAATAGTTCTTTAAATAGTAAAAATAGTTCACAATATTACTGCTTTTGCTGTATTTTGGATCAAATAAATGCAGGTTTGGTGAGCAGAAGACAGTTCTTAAAAAAAAAAAAAACTTTAAAAATAAATAAAAAACACTACTGATCAGATGTTTTAGGTCAGAAAGTTTTATTTGAATAAAAAATAATAGTAATATTCAGCAAGGATGCATTAAATTCATCAAAGGTGACAGTAAAAACATTTATAATGTTATACCCGTTACATTTATATATATATATACATATGTTATTTATTTATTATATATATATATATATATATATATATATATATATATATATATATATATATATATATGTATTATTTATTTATTTTTTCTCAAATAAATGCGGTTTAATTAAATATGCGTAAGTTATTATTTAGAAAGATGCTAAAGTTGCATAAGTTATTATTTAGAAAAATTTATCTAATTTCTTTTTGTTTAATATACACTACTCAGGGTTCCCACTCTAAGCCAAATGTCAAATTCCCTGACTTTTCCCTGACTTTCACTGATTAAAAAGCTGAATTTCCATGACCTATAATGAACGAATCCACCCATTTGCAAGCTTTATTTACAGACGTTTTTAGTACAAAACTATGGAAGCCTGTTTCTGCCACTAAATAAAAAAAGAGATAAAGATAAAACATGCAATTCTGACTTTATAACTCGCAATTGCAACTTTTTATCTCACAATTCTGACTTTATTTCTCAGAATTACGAGTTTATATCTCACATATCTCAAGAGAAAAAAAGTCAGAATTGCGAGTTTGTATCATGCAGTTGTGAGAAAATAAGTCAGAATTGTAAGATAACAAGTCACAATAACCTTTTTTTTTTTTTTATTTAGTGGTGGAAACTGGATTTTTCTGTATTATTTCTACACAAATTAATTTATGTTTTTTTATGATTTCAGGGGTTAAACAATCTGAAGGATTTTCTGTTTGTAATCAAGTCCATCATTCAATTTTTTTTTATTTCTTCACATTTAGTTTTTGCTTTTCACACCCAGTCTTTGATGTGGTCAATTTATAGCAAAAGCTCTTGAAATTTACATTTTCCTGGCATGTTTGCCTTAGTTATCATGTACAGCCTGATGACTGCATTTGACTTAAGTGATTGTCAGTTGACATGCGGAAAGGGAATAAAATGGCTCTGAAAAACAGCCTAACCATAAAGATAGGCAAAAAGTGTAAAACAATGCGATAAAAAAAGGGTATAGAAAAATTACATTTTAATAAATAGAAATAAAAAATTAAAGCAACAAACAAAAATCCCTGATATTCCATGACTTGGACCAAAAAAATATTAAATTCCCTGACTTTCAATGACTGGAATAGACCTTTTAAAATTCCATGATATTCCAGAAATTCCATGACCCGTGGGAACCCTGACTACTTTACAAAAGTTTGGGGTTGGTACGTTTTTTTCTGAAATAAATTAATTAATCAATATAATATAATATAATATAATCAGAAAGAATGCAATACTTTGACCAGACTTTTACATAGTTAAAAATGTTTTTTTTTTTTTTTTTAAATGTTTTCTGTTCATCAAGTTTGAAAAAAGAAGTCTGAGTCTGAAAAAAATGTAGCATGGTTTACACAAAACTGTTTTGAACATTGATAATAATAATAATAAATGTTTCTTGAGCAGCAAATCAGCATATTACAATGACTTTTGAAGGATCATGTGACTGGAGTAATGAAAATGCAGCATTAGTGAGCATAAGAGACTTCTTTCATAAACTTGTGAGCAAGTAGTAGTAGTAGTGTAAACACCAAACACCTCAGTTTAATGGGTGACACTTACCAGATTGTCCAAATCGGGGTCCTCACTGAAGAAAGCCTTGCCTTCTTTCTCCTGGTTTCGCACAAAGTTCTCGATATCCACATCGAAGCTGGCCGAGGTCACGCACTCCGAGCTCTGAGTGGACTGCTCGCATTTCTCAAACAGCAGCGCCAGCAGGGGGAACAAGGGGTGCCTGACAGTCAACAAACACATCACTTAGACATCCAAACACACATTCAACTACACTTTTGTAAAAACGTGTCACTAGTTACCTGTAAATGGCCGTCTTGTAGACCTCCATAGGAGTTTGTGGCTCAGACGGCGCTGAGCTGCTCTCCTCTTCCTCTCTCTCCTCCTCTTCCTCCAACCTCTCCTCCACTTGTCCCGCCGTCTGTTCTCCCACTTGCATCTGCACGGGACAGAGGGGCAGAGAATGAAGATGTACGAGGTATGTGGAAGTTAGCAATGTCAGCTGGCATGTCCGCGGGCGGTAACGTCCGTGTGTGGGCTGCTCCGAGAAACACAGCCTCTCTGTCACAGGACCCTAAGGCTTGACATGGGGCTTCAGAGCATGTAACAAAACCTCATTTCTAACAAAGGGGCTTCTCTCTCAAACCCCTGAGTACTCTATCTATTTCTGTCAGTATTAGAAAGCTTTCACAGATTTAACAGAGTGGTTTTGCACATTAGTTTCAGACTATTTGGCAGAAAAACAGAGGAAACACCAGCACATTGGCTGACTCAACATGCAAGATATGCAGATAATTATAATGCAACAATCTATTTGTGTGTTAGTGCAGTAAGCTAATTACCCACAGTTCTGTTCAGTTTCGTACAGTTTTTTCTCTTTGTACTTTATAGTTGGGACAGGCCCACATGATTGAGTGCATGTGATGGAGCGCAACAATAGTGTTGATTGAAAAGGGGAAATGTTAAAAATATTTCACGACTGCTGGAAAATCTCGGGTTAGTCTCGAGTCTCTCTATCGCTCCATCCGATGCCGCAGAGATCAGACTTTCTCAGAATTCACAAGACATCAATCTCAGATTGTGAGATGTCATACTTGCATGTTTATAAAGCGTTTATTGATTTCACGTCGCAATCTAAAGATGCTTATCGCTTTATTTAAAAGGGCGATTCAACACACTCACACAAAACACGAAAAGCTCTTTGGGAACACAAACCTGTTCAGCCTCTTGGTAATCCTCCATGGACACCGATGGGGATGTCATCATAGTTACTGTTGCCGTGGACAACGCTTGGGCATTCTATAAAGCTGATCTTCAGCTCCACTAAACTGACAAAGCCACAACAAAGACAAAGATTTATGTGGAAAAACTGCACAACAGCTGCTACTCTTCACCAAAAAAAAAAAGAATACAGTTTTCCAATGAATATAAATTTTATCTGTGGATATTAATCTTGTAATGCTTACACTATCGGTCAAAAGTTTTTGAACAGTAAGGTTTTTACTGTTCTGTAAAGTCTCTTCTACTCAAAATACAAAATACAGCAAAAGCTTTCTATTTGAATATATTTAAAAATGTAATCATCAGAGCTAAATTTTCAAAATCATTACTCCACTCTTCAGTGTCACATGATCCTTCAGAAATCATTATAATACGCTGATTTGTCATTTAAGAAACTTATTATTATTATTATTATTATTAATGTTTAAAACAGTTGAGTAAATTTTTTCAGGATTATTTGATGAATAGAAAGATCCAAAGATAAGCATTTATCTAAAATAAAAAGCTTTTTTAACATTATACACTATACTATTCAAAAGCTTGGAGTCAGTATAATTTTTTTGAGGGGGTAGGAGGGAGAAATTATAGAAATTAATACTTTTATTTAGCAAAGATTCTTTAAATTGGTAAAAAGTGATGATAAAGATATTTATAATGTTATATATTATATAATATATATATATATATATATATATATATATTAAGGTTTCTATTTCAGGTAAGTGCTGTTCTTCTGAACTTTCTATGCATCAAATAAACCTGAAAAACATAATTATAATAAATGTTTTTGAGCAGCAAAATGATGCTAAAATGGAATAAATTACATTTTAAAATGTATTTTAAATAGTAAAAATATTTCAAAATTTTACTGTATTTTGTATCAAACAAATATAGGCTTGGTGAGCAGAAGAGACTTCTTTAAAAAATATTTAAAATCTTACTGTTCAAAAACTTTTGACTGGTAGTGTACAATATTAACCTAAATAAATACACACAGTCATTCAAAAGTTTGAAATCAGTAAGACTTGTAATGTTTTTTAAAGAAGTCTCTTATGCTCATCAATGTTGCATTTCTTTGCTCAAAAATACAGAGAAAAAAAACAGTAATATTGCAAAATGTTATTACAATATAAAATAATGGTTTCAATTTTAATATACCTTAAAACATACTTTATTCCTGTGATGCAAAGCTGAATTTTCATCAGGTATTACTCCAGTATTAAGTGTCACATGATCCTTCAGAAATCATTCTAATACACAGATTTATTATAAAAATTATCTATGTTGGCAACAGTTTAGAGCATTTATTCAAAATATAAATCTTTTCTAACAATATAAGTCTTTGCTTATATTACTTTACTTATAAGTCACTTTTTATCAAGTTAACACATCCTTGCTGAATAAATTATTAATTTCTTTCAAAAAAAAGACTTTTGAATGGTAGTGTATATTGTTAGAAAAGATTTCTATTTTAAAATATGCTGTTCTTTTTCACTTTGTATTTATCAGAGAATCCTAAAAATATCAGACGTCCCAAAAATTATTAAGCAACACAACTGTGACAATACATTAGCATATTAGAATGATTTCTGAAGGATTATATGACATTGAAGACTGCTTAAACGCTAAGATTCAGCTTTGATCACAGGAATTAATTAGATTTTAATGTATAATAAAACAGAAATACATTATTTTACATAGTAATAATGTGTCACAATATTATTATTTTTATATATATATACATTTTTTTTTGATCAAATAAACACAGCCTTGATGAGCAGAAGAAACTTCTTTAAAGAACATTAAAAATCTTACTGATCCCTAACTTTTGAACGGCAGTGTAAGTATCTTTACTTTTAAGTTGATTCTGATTCTTCATATTCATTGTATATAGTGCTTTATTGACATGCAAATATAGATCAGGACAATTACTCAATATTTAAAGCTACTTGTTAATACTTGTTTGGACATTACAACCAGGATATAACTGTTCACCGTTATGCAAAGTTAAGTATAGTTGTACAATCAGCCCGACCTAACTAAATAGTTTACATTTTGTTTTTAGTTTTTATTAAATTATTATACTAAATGTAACCCTGAACCACAAAACCAGTCATAAGTATCTACAGTACCACACTGTACCAATAGTCAACAATACATTGTATGGGTCAAAATGATTGATTTTTCTTACTGTAAATATATCAAAACTTAATTTGTGATCAGTGATATGCATTGCAGTGAACTTCATTTGGACAAATTTAAAGGCAATTTTCTCAATATTTCTGATTTTTCACCCTCAGACTGCAGATTTTCAAATAGTTGTATCTCAGCCAAATACTGTCCTAAACATACTTTAATGGAAATCTTATTTATTCAGCTTTCATGTGATGCATAAATCTCAATTAAAAAAAAAACTGACCCTTATGACTGATTTTGTGATCCTGGGTCACAAATAGCGTGTAAAATAACTATTTAATTCCACATTTCATATATAACGTTATATATATCAGCATTATACAGGTCAATGAATCATCTTGCTCTATAAATAACTGTATTTTGTTGTATTTTCTGCAGGTGCTGTGAATCAAAACTTTGTGCTTTACATTTAAGTGCTAAAACGATATATAAAGTCTTGCATCACATTTATTTGCTTCAAAATGTAATTATATGCTAGCTTGGACAAACATCTGCAGTGGTACAAATTCGCGATATAAATAGTAACATCGCTAAATATCGTCGTGATGTATCTACACTGCAATACGTCTTCACTGAGTGATTCGCTTTGAATGACCTTAGGAAAACGGTAAATACCTACATTTAAAAACACAAACGATTTGCTTATTAACGTTCCCGGAATCTTTATTTTCTCGTAATGTGGTTTTATATCTTCGTCATGGTCACAGATGACTGTATCTCATCCTCTCTATTACTGTAGGCGCCATGTTTGTAATGAGTCTCTGTTCAAACCCATCGCTAATATGTTCATATCTATATAGTGTTTTGTTCGAAGCGCTAGACACCCATGAGAACCGCTGGCGCAATTAATATACGATTATACTACATAACCTACGTCATAGTGTACTAACACAAGCCGCCGTGACTTTTCGCTCACTTATTAAAAACATCGTCTCTGTCTCTTTAAATATAATAAAAAGCCTGCCCATAATCGCCTATCAATCAATCTAAGGGACATCGGGCTATCCCTCCCCACTAGTGCCGCCGCCATTCGCACTTCTACAAAAGATCATAAAAAAAAAAAAGCTGCTGGGCCTTGACTGTGTGTCGAGCCAGAAAATCTCCCCCGAAACCGCCGTCCAAACATCTGATTTCAGCCTAAAACCATCCAGACCGCGCGCCTCCCACGGAAGCTCGATCTTACGCGCCGAGTGCATTTTTAGTGTGCGGCCCAGATCGCTTGATTGATAGGGAGTCGGAAAAGAAGATTTTGAGTGACAGCTTACCTTAGTGCCAATCTTCGTCACAATGACAAGCGGCTGCAGCAATCGGGACCCGCAGTTCTTCCATGTCGTCACAGCGTAACGGCACGCAGGCAACTTTACTCATGAATATTTATGATGTGGGAGGAGACATTACGGTATAGCGAAAAGTGCTCGCCCCCTGAGACTTCTGTGGGGGCAATGCAACATGTATATTAGGAAATAGATTTTGTACAGTGCTCGGTAGTTATAAATGGTCATTTAGAGCGTTAAAACATAAATGAAACACAGTGTGAAAATGTTAAAGTTCAAACAACTTTATTTTTTCCTTTCCCTTTCGTGTTTTTTCATCGAGTACAGGTAATAATAATAATTTAGCTATTTATAAACTGACGTGATTCAAATATTAGTGTTGGAGTCAAAAGTTTACATACACCTTGCAGAACCTCCATGTTAATTACTTTAGCAAAATTACAGGGATCACAGAAAATGCTTATTTTTTTATTTTGTACTAAGCTGAATAAGGTATTTCACATAGAAGATGTTTACATAGTCCACAAGAGAAAATAATAGTTGAATTTATTAAAATGACTCCGTTCAAAAGTTTACATATACTCGATTCCTAATACTGTGTTGTTACCTGAATGATCCAGAGCTGTGTTTTCTTTGTTTAGTGATAGTTGTTCATGAGTCCCTTGTTTGTCCTGAACAGTTAAACTGCCCGCTGTTCTTCAGAAAAGTCCTTCAGGTCCCACAAATTCTTCTGTTTTTCAGCATTTTTGTGTATTTTAATCCTTTCCAGCAATGACTGTATGATTTTGAGATCCATCTTTTCACACTGACTATATGTAAACATCTTTTATGTGAAATATCTTATTCAGGTCAGTACTACATAAAAACATTATTTTGGTAAAATAATTAACATTTTGCAAATTCTGCAAGGTGTATATAAACTTTAACTGTATATACTTCTTTAGTCATGGTGTGCTTTTCATTTTGAGCTGCTTTCATCCAGGACAGGCTCTGAAAAAACAAAAAAGAATGAAAAAAGTTTCATCTGAACTTTAATAATCACAACAAATATGGGGTAACTTAAGTAAATGCAAAAATGTACCCACCAGAGAACTTCAATTCTGGGAACTCGGTTAAGTCTCCACCCCCATAGAGTCTCTGGAGTTTGGTTAGTTCTTCACTAAAAGCTTTCTCATATTCTGGTCCGGCATCTACAAGGCCACCAGAGGCTCTATGGACAACACAAATAGGGTTAAATGTGCATAATGTGTTATTCAAAAATATGTAAGATGTTTGATGTTCACTGGAATGTTTAATGTTATTTATGTAGTATATACAGGCTCTTTGTGGAGTATTCCCTTATCTTGTCGAGAAAGAGCCTCTGGATTGGATCCAGTTGTGCTAGATGTGAGAAAAAAATCCTGTTAGTTGCTACATATGCAGTAATTCAAAAATTCCACTATTAGCCAGAATGCTTTCTTTATACACTGCCATTAAAAAGTCTGGGATCAGCAAGATTTTTAATGTTTTTTAAAGAAGACTTTTCTGCTCATTAATGTTACTATTTTTGTAAATTAAAATAGTGGTTTTCTATTTTAAATTCTTTTAAAATAGAATTTATTCACGTGATGCAAAGCTGAATTTTCAGCATCATTACTCCAGTCTTCAGTATCACATGATCCTTCAGAAATCATTCTAATATACTGATTTATTATCAATGTTGGAAACCGTTTTGCTGCTGCGTTTTGTTTTTGGAACCTGTGATACTTTTTTCAGGATTCTTTGATGAATAAAAAGTTAAAAAGAACAGCTTTTATTCAAAATAGAAATCTTTTCAAACAATATACACTACTGTTCAAAAATGATAAATGCTGTTCTTTTTAATTTTTTTACTCATCAAAGAATCCTGACAAAAAATTATCACAGGTTCCAAAAAAATATTAAGCAGCACAACTGTTTCCAACATTAATAATAAATCAGTATATTAGAATGATTTCTGAAGGATCATATGACATTGAAGACAGGCGAAATGGAATAAATCAGATGAATAAATAATATTTTGAAGTATATTAAATAAATACAAAACCAATATTTTAAATTGCAATAATATTTTACAATATTATTTTTTTTTTTCGTATTTTTGATCAAATAAATGCAGCCTTGATGAGCAGAAGAGAAAAAAACAAAAACAAAAAAAACATTAAAAATCCTATTGATCCCAATCTTTTGAATGGCAGTGTATGTGTTTTGACAATAAAAACTCAGATTATTCAGATTAGAATTCTGATATTGCATGTTTAAATGAAAAATATTATACAAATGAATAATAATAATAATAAAAATAAATAAATAAATAAATAAATAAAATAAAATTAAGAATTTCAAAAGACAGGCATCAGTCCACCCTCTTGTGGTAAAGATCAGAATAGCTCAAAAACCCACAGAGAAAGTTATACTGATTCAGGCATCAGCTTGAGCAAATATTTGTGTTATGGGAAAATGTTTACAGAAGCTATACACATAAACTGTCACTTTGTTGTTACAGCAGGCCAGTTCTTAAATTCAGACATCTGTCAGATTAGAAACTGAAATCCCCTGCTTATGTTTGTGTGGCATGGCATGTCTTTTTGTTTATTTTAGGTGAAAACATCTTTAAATCCTGCTAAAACTAACATCCCAGATGTTAGAACTAGACAACTGATTAAAACAGAATGCAGAAGAATTCTAGTTCAAAACGGTGTAATGAACTTTTGTATTTTCTGTGAAAATATATACAATTTTTTTTATTTATGATACACTTGAATTAAAACAAATACAAATTGCATCTAGGCTAAAGAGCTAGTGAATCTTAACTGTCCAGAAAAAAAAAAGGGTGCATAAACATCAATAAAATATTCCCATTTCTGGAACATATGAATTTATGTACTGAATGCAGCAAGGGTGACACATACCCTCAGTCAACTCTTCAGCTGCCTGTGTCTGATTTTCTTCCTCTAAAATGTCAGTCTGCACTAGCATTGGGTCCTTCAGACTGATGGATGTTTGAGCATCACTAGACATTTCTGACAGAGCTTTACTTAGAGACACAGATGTGGTCTCAACAACAGGAAGATCCTCAGTTGATTTAGGTGAAGAGATGTCAGGCATGGGGTCAAAGACTTGAATGGCTTCTTCATGACAAGCTTCTCGAAGGGTTGGAACTACACCAGAGGCAACAGCCACAGCTTCAGCACTGGAAATATCTAGTATGGAGTTAGCTGTGCCATCTGGAAAAGAACAAACTGCCTGGTTGATGATCGTCTGGCCAGATAATGGTTTCTCAGCTTTGACATTTGAAAACCAAGCGGGAGCTAGAAAGTCTTGAGATTGAGTGGATTGAGGCTGTGAGGAGTCTTGTGATGCTTTGGCCACTGCAACCACTTCTGAAACATCAAAAGACTCCTGTAGATGACCGTTCTCATGCGCAGATGAAACTTCAGGAGTTGGCATAACTACAACATTAGTAGTGTACACCATTTTATCGGTTTCTCCTGCATGTTTTTCAGAGGCAGAAGCAACATCCTCCGAAGACAGAATGACTTCTGCGATGTTTGTTGAAGACAGCTCAGAAACTTCACTGATATTTGTAGTTAAAGTGTCTTGTGAAGTATTAACTGTAGGCGATTCTACCGCTGACTCGGCAGCTTGAGGTACTGCATCATTTGCACTCATAAATTCAATGTATGTCTTATGCAGATCTTCTGTGACCATTTGGTCAACATCTTTTGAATATGCAAAATCCAAAGAAGAATCATCTATGGCGGTGTCAGGTGCGGAATAACTATCCTCAGCATCTTTTGCTAAAAGGGTGCTGGTAGAGGTTTGAACTTTTGCATTGGACATAATTTCTTTGGCACTGATCCGGTCATTCGGTTTATTTGGTGTAGCTGGTTTGGTTGGATTAGTAGCAGCTTTCAATGCAGAAGAAGTGATCACTGATTGTTTCCTCTCTTTGGTCTCCTTGGACTTTTGCTGCAGTAATTTGGCAATATCGGTTATAGTTTTTGGTTTCGCTTTTTCTAGGGTAAAGACAACATTTTATTAATGCAGATAACAGAAGCAAGAGCAAATGACTCAAATAATTTGGTCAAACTTCTATGAAGGACATTTGAATAATCTAAAGAACCTTTTATAGAGAACTTTCTAAGGAATAGAAAGGTTCCATGGATGTTAAAGGTTCTTTTTGGAATCTTGTGTTTTCAAGACGTATCATCAAACGGCCATATTAGCAGCACTGAATATAAACAATGCCACTGAACCGAACAAAACTTACATATTTTGCTCATTATTGCTGCTGAAAATGGTCAATTATCGTCATGTTTTGGGCTGTACTAATCGGTCGGACCGGGAAAAACAATTGGAGTACTATAAACTGCCAAAAGTTACAAATCAAGGAGAAGAGTGTAAAAAACTGAGCAACAAAAGGTGTTTGTGGTTGGCCAGACTGAACCAGGATTTCGGGAACCTCGGCAACATTTGTTTGCGTTCTTATAATTTCTGGACAGGTAGGTGAAATATTAGGCTAATATCTTAATTAATATTGCTCATACGTATCTTGACCACCTACTAACTTAAGTTTGTCAAAATATTGCGCCCTTTCCTTCTTTATATGATTTACAGGGTTCCCACTCTAAGCCAAATGTCAAATTCCCTGACTTTTCCCTGACTTTCACTGACTAAAAAGCTGAATTTCCATGACCTATAATGAACGGATCCATCCATTTGCAAGCTTTGTTTACAGACGTTTTTAGTACAAAACTATAGAAGCCTGTTTTTGCTACTAAATAAAAAAAAAAAGATACAGATAAAACTCGCAATTCTGACGTTTTTCCTGCAATTGTGAGTTTGTATCTTGCAACTCTGACTTTTTTTCTTAGAGTTGTGAGATATAAACTAATTTCTGAGGAGAAGAATGTTCACTGAATTGCAAGTTTATATCACACAATTCTGACTTAACTCTCAATTGCGAGTTTATATCATGCAATTCTGACTTTATAACTCACAATTGCGAGTTTATATCTCATAATTCTGAGAAAAAAAATCCAAATTGCGAGTTTGTATCACGCAATTGTGAAAAAATAAGTCAGAATTGTGAGAAAAGAAGTTTTTAATTTTTTTTTATTTAGTGGCGGAAACTGGCCTTTTCTGTACTATTTTTACAGAAATCATTTAATGTTTTTTTTTTTTGTGTGTGTGTGATTTCAGAGGTTAAACACACACCAAGTCATTATTCAGGTTTTTTTTTTATTTCTTCACATTTAGTTTTTGCTTTTCCATCATCTACTTTTCACGCCCAGTCTTTGAAGTGGTCATTTTGTAGCCAAAGCTCTTGAAATTTACATTTTCCTGGCATGTTTGCCTTAGTTATCAGGTACAGCCTGGTGACTGCATTTGACTTAAGTGATTGCCAGTTGACGTGCAGGAAGGGAATAAAATGGCACTGAAAAATAGCCTAACCATAAAAATAGGCAAAACGTGTAAAAAAAAAAAAAAACAAGAAAAGAAAAAATTACATTTTGATAAATGGAAACTAAAATTTAAAGCAACAAACAAAAATCCCTGATATTCCATGACTTGGACCAAAAAAATATTAAATTCCCTGACTTTCAATGACTGGAATAGACCTTTTAAAATTCCATGATATTCCAGAAATTCCATGACCCGTGGGAACCCTGGATTTAGCAGCTTCCACACATTTTTTTCGTGGTTTAGACAGCATAAATTAGCAGAACAATGTCTTCAGTAGTACATTAACAATGCAATCCATGTTGTTGTTTACATCTGAGTATCGCCAATATGGCCGTGTATCCGGGTAGCTGACCAAATCTTAATGTAAGTGCAAACCCTCCATCGATGCCAATAAAGAACCTTTGCTTGAAGTGCCTCAATTTTACTAAAATGATACACCACACAACAAAAAGTACAATAAGTGCAATAAAATTCATGGTAACTTACTTATACTTGTATATCTGACAGGTTTCTTGAGATTATTTGCTTTGGTACAGAGTGGTGTCACTGGAGGGATGTTCTTTTGAATCCAACTATCCAACCAAAGGAACTGAATTAAAAATACAAAAAGTCATATCGAAGGTGATGAAGATGAAGAGGTGAGGAGAAGAATGGCATGATAATTTCCAAATGCAGGTGTCCAAAGCTTGTTACAGCTTGTGGTTGTAAAGGTGCTTCAGCCAAGCACTGAGCTAAGGGTATGAATACTTATGCAATGTTTTTTTATTTTTAATACGTTTACGAAGTTGGGACAGTTCTGTCTTTGCTTTGTCATTATGGTGTATGAAGTGTAGATTAACGTGGAAAAAAAGAATTTAAAGTAGTTTAACATAAGGCAGTAACAACAAAACAAGTAAAAAATGACGAGATATGAATACTTTCACAAGGCCATGTAATTTGAATAATGGATCTCTGCAATACTACCCTGACATTTTTACATTAGCTGACATCTGAACAAGATATCTGTAAAGAGTTGGACAAGGCTGTATATTTCGTAATAAGAGGGTGAACTTCATATGGGGGCATGAATTTGAGAACCTTGATTACACTGTTCATTCATTCATAAGTAAATAAATAAATAAATAAAATATACACACATTCCGCTCAGGACAAAGTGAGAAGGAGGGCTCATGCTGTAATTTTCCATGCTAGGTTAATTTTACATTAGACAATAGTTTATTAAAACAATTTCATACTTTCTTTAAGAGATTTTATTAAATTTTTTTTTGAACAGTGAGATTTGTAATGTGTTTTTTCAAGAAGTCTCTTCTGCTCACCAAGCCTGCATTTATTTGATCCAAAGTACAACAAAAACAGAAAAATTATAAAGACATATTTTTACTACTTAAAACAACTGTTTTCTATTTGAATATATTTAAAAATGTAATTTATATGAAATAGAAATCTTTTGTAAATATTACCAATATTTAAAACAGTTTTGTACATTTTTTCAGGATTCTTTGATGAATAGAAAGATCCAGTGATCAGCATTTGTCTATATCTAAAATAGAAAGGTAACATTATACACTATGGTCTCAAACTCAATTCCTGGAGGGCCGCAGCTCTGCAGAGTTTAGCTCCAACCAGCTCCAACTCACACCTGCTTGGAAGTTTCTAGTTACCCTGAAGAGCTTGATTAGCTAGATCAGGTGTGTTTGATTAGGGTTGGAGCTAAACTGTGCAGAGCTGTGGCCCTCCAGGAATTGAGTTTGAGACCAATGCACTATACTATTCAAAAGCTTGGAGTGATAAAGACATTTATAATGTTACAAAATATTTCTATTTCAGATAAACGCCCTTCTTCTGAACTTTCTATTCATCAAAGACACCTGAAAAAATAAATATACTCCGCTGTTTTCAACATAATTGTTTCTGAGCAGCAAATCAGAATATCATAATTTCTGAAGGATCATGAAGTGACTGGAGTAACGATTCTTAAATATCAGCTTTGAAATCCAGGAATAAATTACATTTTAAAATATATTCAAATAGAAAACATTAAAAAAAATAAAAATTGTACTGCTTTTGCTTTACTTTGGATTAAATAAAAAGCAGGCTTGGTGAGCAGAAGAGAC
This sequence comes from Cirrhinus molitorella, assembly GCA_033026305.1. Taxonomy (NCBI): domain Eukaryota; kingdom Metazoa; phylum Chordata; class Actinopteri; order Cypriniformes; family Cyprinidae; genus Cirrhinus; species Cirrhinus molitorella. The sequence goes on from CM065120.1 coordinate 33,862,145, forward strand.
TTGGAAAAAAAAAACATTACAAATTTTAGTGTTCACAAACTTTTGACTGGTAACGTTAGTGTAGCTTTCTAACTTGAGTGACAGTCGTGAACATGTACCTTCAAAACCCTCAATCGCCGAATTCCCTGGAAAGACATTGTTGTGAACATCCCACAGAAGTCAACGGCTTTATGGTGGAAAGAGTAAACATACAGTTACTTAAGAAGGACAGCGAACGTGCAGAACAAAATACTCGGGTTTACTCTCACCAGCGAGATGCAACATTCATACTACACGATATTCGTGACAACATAAATGGCCTTGTGGTAATCTAGAGTATTTTTACCCTCGGTGTTGCTCTCGTCGACCGTGTGTTTTTCGCAGACACCCCTTGTTTACTTGTCCATCGCAAACCAGGACATGCTGTTAAATAGTCGTTAGAATAGATTCAAAGGCTTTCATTTAAGAACGCCTGTATAGACGTTACTGTACATCAAAGACAAAAAAATACACAAGATGTTTTTCAAACTGTTCCGTGAGGCTTAAACTAAAGACGTTGCGTAATCGTGCTGACACGCCTCCTCCTGCAAAAACACGCTGCGCGTCCGTAGTATGTCGTTTTCTCTATTCTCACAATGTAAAAAACAAAATAGCCGTTAATTTTTTTTTAAAAAATACTTTGATAACTAGTAGCTGACGTAAAAACAGTGACATTCTTTTTACTAAAACTCTTTTTGAGCATAATAAAATGAGGAAACACTTACACAAGCCTCTATCTTGGTCCAATTGAGTTTTATTTGCAACATTAAGACAACACACTGCTTCTACATTGATAACAATACGCTGTCATCAACATATGTACTTCTCAATTTGTAATATATTATACTCCATTCAAAGTTTTAAACATAGACACATATATTACTGTTCAATCAATGGGGCTTTTGCTCATTAAAAAATAATGAAGGTGAGGGCAAATCTTCTGGTCTGAAATGTACAGTGTGCGTGATAAGAGCTGAAGGAAGGAGATGAAGAGAAAAGGGGGAAAAGGAGCGGATAAAGAAAAGTGGTGTGACCACGACCCCTTTTGCATTGTCTGAAATATTCTTTTGAGATGAGGTTTGGGGAAAGTGACCCAGCAGAAAGCATCCGAAGCACTAAGAATCATTCTCATATGTACACACACACACACACACACACACACGTAGAAAAAACAAGTGAAATAACTTGCTGGCCCCACAATAGCTGTTTTCCTTGATCACTCTGGCATCTCACTAGCACAGCAGTGGAATATTAATGTGTGTATTGCATCTAGACAGGAAAACACACAAATTTAAGAAAACTGATCCCCGGCTACAGTCCAAAAAGGAAACGGCACCTTTCTCAGGCTCAGTAGTGTGACAACTGAAAGTAAATTAATAAGACTCAACACATTTTATAATCTGTGTAAAAACAGACGGCTCTTTCTATGACATATCTGAAAAACCAAAGACATTTGCAACAGAAATAGCTGAAGATTGATTCCTTTTGCCCACCGATTCATTGTTTCTGCAACTTGCCAAACCTTTAACACTATAAACATCTTACTATTTTTCAGTAAATAAACAACCAAAAAGCAAATAGGAACACAAAATATGAACTCTGACATCTCTTATTTTTACAAATATGACTACAGTGTTGATCACTAATGCCTAACAATAAAACGACATACATAAATCAAAAACTCATTAGTAATGCAGTATCAAACTTAAATATAGTACTATATATTAAATAGTTTACTTTGTGCTGTACCACAGTAAAACTAAGAACACCAGGGAACTGAAGAACATCATTTTTTGGCCTTTTAGGGACGGGAAATTAATTATTTAATTTTTTTTTGTTTTTTCTTTTACTGGGAAATGCTGTGAAAAGCTGTTATGATGTTTCAGTTGGCCTTTGAGATGTGTCCCGTTCTCAGCAACATAAAAATAAATAAAAGCTACATAACAAAAGATGGTGAAAAACAAATAAGTAATTTTGTTTATATTAAAATAGTCTTTCCATGGAGCAATTGTGGCCGTATCTTTTCAAAACTTGCTGAAAATTTCCCTGAACATGCTCACGTTTAATGGACCCTCGGAGAAAAAAAAAAACAAAAAAAACATCTCGACTATATTCAGTAGTTGAACAGTCACCAAATATCCTTCTGTAAAAACAGAAAACAAATAAATGAGTCGGTTGACACTAGAGAGGTTTGCCAGCAAAACCTGGTTTTAGTTTTTAGCGTAAATGACTGAAATTATGGAATCAAATGTTGGGGTGAATCTCACAAAAACATGTCCAGGTCACATTGTCATTAGATTATTTTTTACAATTATGATTTTTAGATGTAAACCTGCATACATTAAAAAGCAGTACAACAGATATTACCATGAGGTATAAATACGTAATTTAAATAATATATTAGGAGTTTCTTCGCAAAATTATATATATTTTTTGGAGTTATGAAAGTAAAGTTTCATGAGATTCACCCATAATGACGGATTTCACTGAAATGGCACATTATTCTTGAATGATTCTGTGTAATGTTTGAAATGTCACTACTGTTCCCGGGTCATTAGAGTGTGTAATACAACTACTGTTAGTCCTGTTAGCATCCTGAGACATCCTTCACATCATTAGAAAAACTTTAAACTTAAGTTTCCCTCTACAGTACATCCTTCATTTTTTACTGGCACACTTGACTTGTCTTGAAAAGGTATCGAGGACATTAAAAATCCAATCGGGATCACTGATTAAGACTGTTACAGCATTTTGTAGACTCACAAACGCTTGTGCAAAGACACACATTCACACTCTGGGATTAATGATGCTGGGTGCAGTGGGACTGTCACATTGGGCTGGTGGGCTTTCACCATGGAGGAATAGCGGATATGGAAATCTGGGGGGGTCAAAAGGTCACAGGTTGAACAATGTGGGTCAGGGTTCGTCAAAGAGCTGAAGGTCCAGTCGCACCACAATCTCTCCCGTAGGGACTTCGTGTAAAAGCAGACGCTTGGTGATGGGCCCCTTGGAGCCCTGGTCCTTCTTGATGTCGGCCAGCCGAATCTCCGTCCTGCCCAAGAAATCTAGAAAGACGAAAAGAGATGAGAGAGAAAGAAAAACTTGATGTGGTTACAATTATGAACTAGCTTTCAACAGTTAGAAGACTGTAATGTTTGTTTTTTTTAAAGTCTCTTATATGCTTATCAAGGCGGCATTCATTTGATCAAAAATACAGTACAAATAATAATATTCTGATAAAATAACAGTTTTCCATTTTAAGCGGTTTTAAAATTGAACTTATTCCTTTAATGGCAAAGTTGAATTTTCAGCAGCCATTATTTAAATTTATACTATATATTTATGGCATAAAAATGGCTAAATAAAATTAATTATGCTCATCAAGACTGCATTTATTTGATCAAAAGAAACAGAAATAAACAGTAAAATTGTGAACTATTACTGGCATTTAAAATAATAATATACAAAAAAAATTCAATTTTCTATTTTAATACACTTTAAAATATAATTTATCCCTGTGATGCATTTACATTAAGTCAATCAGCAGATGCTTTTATCCGAAGTGACGTATAAATGAGGAAAACAGAACCAACTAAATAAAACAAATCAAAAGAATAGAAAACGAATTCAGAATGCTAGTGTTAGAGGGTCAATTTTTTTTAATAAATAAAAAAAAAACAAGTTGAAAGAATATAAATGAGTTGAGAATGCTAGTGTTAGAGGGTCAATTATTATTATTTTTAATACATTTAAAAAACAAGCGGAAAGAATATAAATGAGTTGAGAATGGTAGTGTTATTGGGTCAATTATTTTTTTTTATAAAAAAAAAAACAAGTCGAAAGAATATAAAGAAATTGAGACCACTAGAGTCAAAGGGTCAATTTGTGTTTTTTTTTTATTAAAAAACAAGTCGGAAGAATACAAAAAGAATAGAGAATGCTAATGTTACAGGGCCATTTTTTCATATAAATAAAAAGAAAACAATTAGATAGAATAGAAAAAGTACAGAGAACGCTAGTGTTAGAGGGTCAATTTGTTTTTTTACATAAAAAGAATAGAAAGTAGAAAGAATAGAAAACAAATTGACCATGCTAGTGTTAGTCATTTTTTATAACAAAAAGAAAACAATAGAAAAAGAATACAGAACTCTAGTATTAGAGGGTCAATGTTTTTTAGAAATGCAATAGAGTTTTTTATGCAAAACTACTGTTCTACTGTTTTACTCAACAAGGATGTGTTAAATTGATAAAAAGTGATAGTAAAAAATAACATTGTTAGAATATATTTCTATTTAGAATAAATGCTGTTCTTTTTTCACCTGTTGTCATCAAAGAATCCTAAAAAAGTATCAAGTTCCTATATATATATATATATATATATATATTAGCAGCACAACTGATTTCAACATTGATAATAAATCAGCATATTAGAATGATTTCTGAAAGATCATCATGTGACACCGAAGACTGGAGTAATGATGCTGAAAATTCACAAAATTAAAATTACATTGTAAAGTATATTAAAATAGAAAAACGTTATTTTAATGATTTTTTTATCAAATAAATGCAGCCTTGATGAGCAGCTTTTTTTTAAACATTAAAAATCCTACTGATCCCAAACTTTTAAATGGCAGTGTATATACATACACAAGTAAGAAAGTATGTGATTAAGTATACTGACCGTCCGGGGAGAACTGATCCCTCTCAAACACAGTGACACACAGCACATCCTGCTCCAGGTCTTTGATGAAGAACTGGCAGTTTGAGTTCCATTTAGGGTTCAGAGTGTCCTGAAGTGTCTTCGTGACATGACACTGAGAGCCCATCGTCACCTCACAGTACGGGTTACTCTTCCCTGCACACACACACACTCAGAGTGGACATTTATGATACGATCAATAGTACTAAAATGCCTATAACCTAGTAAAGCACCCTAAATCTTATTATGCAATATTCATTCTTTACCATTTGAGCGGCAGGGCTTTAGCTCAATGCCTTCAACAATGTTCACCATTAGCCGGCCAATACCAGTGGCCCTCTGAGACCTCACTGCAAACATAACAGAAACACAAAACCAGTGCTTAGCAAACACTCAGAGCATTCATAGCTTTATTAAAGCAGCGAGATGTGAGACAAACCTAAGTAGGCTTTCTCTCTCTTTTTTTTCTCTGTTTCAATGAAGAGCTCTGAAGCAGCTTTGATCTTCTGGACCCAAGCCGTCCTGCAGGATTGCAAGATTATATCTAAGCACATGTAGTGCACATCTAAATAACACACAAATTAATCAGTAAATACCGCTCGTTGATGCTCTCAGCCCGTATAGTGTAGACTCTGTCGATGTGAGATATGTGGAATATAGGTTCATCTCCTGAAGGATCAGTGGGCAGCTTTACCAGCACCTCATTGAGAAATATAGGCTGCAGAGATGGACAAGTCACGTTAAGGGTCAAGTAATAAAATCATATTAGAGGTCCAAAACTGATTGCGATAAATACGATTTCTCAGATTGTCTCACCGTTTTGTACATGCGATACTGTAGGTGGGATTTCGCACTAAAGACCTTGTCTGTTCCAGACGAGCCTAGAGGTTTGATGATCTGCGTGAGGAGCAGGAAATCGTTAAACAGGAAGCCGTAAAGCTCCTTGTTGCTTTTGGCTTTGTAGAGTTTTCCACTGTGCAGGAACTTCCGAGGGCCTAGACAGTTTGTAACCGAGTTGAACACAAGTTGCTGTAAAGAGAGAGAAAAACCGTTAGGTAATAATCCTTTATTTCAGGACCAATTTTCACTATTACTAAATAAATATTCACCTATTTCACCTATAAAGCACATGCCATTGAGGTCAAAAGTTTACATACACCTTGCAGAAACTGCAAAATGTTAATTTTACCAAAATAAGAGGGATCATACAAAATGCATATTTTTTTATTTAATACTGACATGAATAAGATATTTCACATAAAAGACGTTTACATATAGTCTAAAAGAAAAAAAAAATAGTTGAATTAAAAAAAAAGAGCCCGTTACATACACATACTTCCGTGTTTGTCCTGAACAGTTAAACTGCCTGCTGCTCTTCAGAAAAATCCTTCACGTCCCACAATTTTTTTTTTTTTTTAGCGTGTCTTTGAACACTTACCAACAATGACTGTATGATTTTGATCTATCTTTTCACACTAAGGACAACTGAGGGACTCATATGCAACTATTACAGAAGGTTCAAACGCTCACTGATGCTCCAGAAGGAAACACGATGCATTAAGAGCCAGGGGGTGAAAACTTTTGGACAGAATGAAGATGTTTACATTTTACTTTAGAAGCTACAAAAGATACTTACATGTCTGCCAGAAGACAAAATAAGTTCAATTTACCCTGATCTTTAAATTTAAAAAGTTTTCACCCCTGGCTCTTAATGATTGTAAACTTTTGAACAGGGTCATTTTTATAAATTCAACTATTATTTTTTGTAGACTATATGTACATGTCCTTTATGTGAAATATCTTATTCAGGTCAGTACTAAAAAAAAAATCACATGCATTTTGTATGATCCCTCTTTTTTTGGTCAAAAAAATTAACATTTTGCAGATTCTGCAAGGTAAAAATGCCCCCACACAACTGAACAATGTATCGCAGCTGATTAAAATGAAATTCGAAAATGAATAAAAAGTGTAAATTCGCGGAATTACATTTAAATTCGCTCACACTGCATCAGATGCTTTTTTTGTGCAGCGTTGAGCCTTATAACCAATCAAACGCATTTCTGTTGATCTTAAGAACACATTGGCTAATCAGAGGCACGCAAATTAGTCAGCGCTGTGCATTATAAACAACACAGCACTGATACAATGTAAATAAAAGATTAATTTCGCAGCATCAGTTATTATTGTTTCGCGTAACTAGACCAATGTCATTGACCTGCATGTTTGTCTGTGATGACTGAATGTGACATGATCAAAACGCATACATGAAACAAAAATGTTTTTATATTGCTTTCTACATCGATTACTAGAATATAAAGAGCAATAATCTACGATAATGATATTTTTCATAATACTGCAGCCCTATGACCTTTTGTTTTTTACATGCATAACTTAGATACCCTTTTTTTTTTTTTAACAGTTATTGTTAAAAAAATAACTGTTAACACTGAATAAAGCAGCTGGGTAAGTACCGGTATTTGACATTAAAGACAACATAGTATGGTAATTATAATAATAAGGTTATTATGAAAATTGCCCTCACAAATGTAAAAAATGCCACTCAACAGAAAAGTTCATTTCTGACCCTGGCTAATAGTGAATGCACTCCCTAAACTAAGTGTTACCAACCTTGATTGCAAAGATTTAATTAATATTGTCATGAGAAAACAACTTGACATACAAACTACCGTTCAATAGTTTGGGTAAGATTTTCTAAATAAATTTTATACTTTTATTCAGCTAGAATACATTAAAATGTTCAGAAGTGACAAAAGATTCAAAAATGTTTACAAATGATTTCTATTCCAAATAAATGTTGCTCTTTTAAACACTCTATTCATCAAAGAATTATTAATGTTTCCAAAAAAAAATAATTTGGCACAACTGTTTTCAACATTGATGATAATAAGAAATATTTCTTGAGCAGCGAATCCACATATTAGAATGATTTCTGAAGGATCGTGTGACACTGAAGACTGGAGTAATGATGCTGAAAATTTAGCTTTGCATCACAGGAATTAAAAATATATATTCTAACGACTGTTTATGCACCAGGTTTGTGTTATGGTACCTCTGACAGGCCCTCACACTGCACATGTGCCTGGATCCACTCCAGCCGGTCTGAGTTTTCTTTCTCTCGCACACCTTCGTTGACTTGTGAGCACAGCTCTTCAGCCTTCTCCAGAGCCAGCCGCAGGTGACTGTGGTCCGGGTGGCTTTCTGGAGTGTTTTCTATAATCTGTGCATGAGGGGAGAAGAAACATGAGATGATGGGTCCACATACATGAAGCCAAAGAATAGTGATGTTAAAGAAGTTGTTCACTTCCAGATTAAAAAGGTACAGATAATTTACTCACCCCCTTGTCATCCAAGATGTTCATGCCTTTATTTCTTCAGTCGCAAAGAAATTATGTTTTCTGAGGAAATCATTTTAGGTTTTCTCTCCATATAATGGACTTCTATGGTGCCACTGAGTTTGAACTTCCAAAATGCAGTTTAAATGCATCTTCAAAGGACTCTAAATGATCCCAGTTGAGAAAGAAGGGTCTTATCTTATCTGGTTATTTTCAAATTTTTTTTTACAATTTATACACTTTTTAACCTCAAATGCACGTCTTGTCTAGCTCTGCGTGTGTATTCTTCTCCAACTTCATAATCACCCTACATTGCTGTTTTACCTTTTTTCTGTAAAGGATGTTTGATCTTCTTTGCATGTTAACTTGCAAAGAAAAAAATGAGATAGGAGTTTTTTGACATATCTTAACTGTATTAAACCATAATACACAGTGTTTACACAGAGCTAGACAAGATGAGCATTTAAAAAGGTGAGCAGGTTAAAAAGTATATAAATTGTCAACTTCTTCCTCGGCTGGGATCGTTTAGAGCCCTTTGAAGCTGCATTTAAAGTGCATTTTGGAAGTTCAAACTCGGGGGCACCATAGAAGTTGACACCATAAATGTTTTCCTTAAAAAACATCATTTCTTTACAACTGACAAAAGAAAGACATGAACATCTTGGATGACAAGGGAGAGAGGAAATTATCTGTACATTTTTTGTTCCGGAGGTGAACTGCTCCTTTGAAGTACAACATAGTTGTTATTTAGCACTAAGTGTTTGTTTTCAGTGTTTTACTGGTGTTTCATATAGTAGCTAAGATTCAAAATAGTTGACTATCAAGATATGTACATACGTTTTTGATTATGAGGGGGTATCGGGTGACTCTCTGCATGGGTTTGAGGAGGAAGCTGGACAGGGGCATTCCCTTACAGCGAGGATCCATCGCCAACCTCTGTAAAACATGCAAACATGCATAAAATATTAACTATGCAAGTCAATTCAAGAAACCTTTATTTCTATACTCCTTTATACAATACAGATCATGTCGAATCAGCTTCACAGAGATAAAAAAATGCAGAATCAGTTATGGAGACAGCTGCTCAACATCATGACATTTTCTTCAAAATAAATAATAAAAATGTTGTTAAAACTATTATTATAATTAAATATCACAATAAAAATTTAATATTTGAATAAAAAACTTAATTTAAGCATAACATTGGGTTAACCCACCTTAACAAACTCTTTGAATTCAGGCACCTCGTCGGTTTTCTGCTGAATGAGGGTGGCGCCGTTGAGCTGGCAGCTGCAGAAGCGGATGTACGGCTGCATGTGAGGAAGCTGAGCTGTCAGGATGTCACCAATCATCTTCACAGGCATGCGCTCACCTGACATCTTCTTTCTTACCCGCAACGCCCTGGAGACAGTCAGAAGGGCATTATGGGTAAGCCACGTAATGCTCATTAAATGGAATTACATCCCATCTATTCTTAGAGTCGTCTCAACATCTGTTTAATAAAGACAGAGCTTAATTCAGGGGTTAATTGCACAGTGACTAATGATGAGGTCAGGATTTTACACTGTATTAATCGGTAGGTGGCATACTTGAGCAGTTTAATGTTGCACATGATCAGCTCTTTCCAGTTGACAAAGATCATGGCCACCTCCTTCTCTGTCAACAATTCAGACTCTAGCAGAGGCTTCTGAAACGTCTGAAAGCAAAGCAAAAATATTTATTTCAAATATAGCTAATACTGGGTAATAAAATAAAAACAAACAAACAAAAAAATTCCTGGGTAATACTTTATCCCAAAATAAAATAAAATAAAATACTCAATAGGTGAATTTAGAAAATGACTGGGTGATTTTTTACTCCACAAATAAAATAAAATAAAAATAAAATATTGAAATGTATGTAAATTAGATAGATGTATATTAATTTAATTAAAAAATAAAACGAAATAAAAAATAATCATCATTTTAAAAGTACATATGTAATTAGTAACAATGTGGATTAAAACACCTCAGCAGTTTCTACTTGCAGGTATGAACATCAAATAGACAACAGCCCTGACTACTACTGATCTTTGCCAGTGTACAGGCTTGATTAAATCATAATTTCTTACTAGTTTTACCTCAGTGACTAGCTGCAGGTCATTGACATAGTTCTCCTCAGTAACAATAAGTTCATGTATGTAACCCTGTCTCTTCCGTTCCACTGGGGTCAGCATGTCAAGCAGGTGGAGGTCAGCACACCCTGTGAAACGCAGAGGTCATGCACAGTCAATCTCATGCTTAGATTAATAGATTAAAACTTAATAATTAATTAGTACATTAACTCAGACAAAAATCAAGCACTTATTACTGTGGTAAGAATAATGCTGGAAATTAAAGCTGAATGATTTTTCTCTTTGCATTAAGTAAGGAATCATGTATGATTATTGCAAAATAAAGGACCTGAAGCTCATTACACTTAATATCAAATGAAAAATTGGACATGCAACATTGATTTGAGTTGAACTTACTTTATTATGTGAGAAGAGAGAGATGACGGAGTGATACGAGGCATAACTAGCAGTGATTGTAGGAACACGCACAACTATATAAAAATATTCGACCGCAGAATTAATGCGATTGCCCAATCAGAATCAAATAGTCCAGACAGCTTTTTATAAAGCAAACTAAATGTTCATTCACTTCTGTAAAATACCTATGCAGGCATATGTGTCCCTGGACCACAAAACCAGTCATTTATTTATAATCTAAAAGCTGAATAAATAAGCTTTCTGCAATCTGAGGGTGCAAAAAACTCTAAATACTGACAAAATCGCCTTTAAAGTTGTCCAAATGAAGTTCTTAGAAATGCATGCTTCTAAGTTCTGATATATATAAGGTAGGAAATTTACAAAATATTTTATGGAACACGATCTTTACTTAATATCCTAATGATTTTTGGCATAAAAGAAAAATCAATCATTTTGACTCATACAATGTATTTTTGGCTACTGCTACAAATATATCCGTGTTACTTATGAGTGGTTTTGAGGTTCAGGGTCACGTATTACTCACGCAACGCTGATTTTATGCCATATGTGGTGTGAGTCATGAATTACACTTTAAAAAATGCTGGGATAAAAACAACTCAGCTTTGGGTGAAATATTGACAAACCCAGCAACTGGGTTGTTTAAATGTTTAACTCAACCTATTGAGTCAACTATTGTTTAAAATTACTATATGGATGATTTAAAATGAACCAAAAATGGGTTGTAAACTACTACAGACACATAATTACTAGAGGTGTCAGAAATAATCAAAAAGTGAACATTTATCAATACGCTCTAAAAGATGTTGGGTTATTTTTTTTAACCCAAATGCTTCGTTCAGCCTGCTGGGTTATTTTATTGGGTTATTTTTTACCCAGATGCTTTGTAGTTTTTCTGTAAATAAACTTGCTGGTTCATTTTAATGGGTTAATAAACATTGGGTTATTTTTTTTCTACCCAACTGCTGGGTTTAGTCCGTCTCAGATGAAACAGCCCAGTTGCTGAGTTACAGTCACAGCGCGAGCTTGATTTGTAGGTTTGTATACATTTTTTTTTTGTTTGTTTGTTTGTTTATAAAGTCTTTACTGTAATATAAATTATATTATTTTACGCAATGCAACATACAAGGTCGAGATGTCAGTCAGATGTGCGTCTGCAGCGGCCGTTTCGCATGATGGAAACACATTTTGCAAAGTTCAAAATTCGGGAAATGGCAAAATTAACTTTAATAACTAAATAAACACAAAACGAAAGTAAGCGCCAGCTGCCTCACGCGGAATCCATCGTATTTTGCGCTCTATTTTGAGTGTTGAACATTATATCCAATCACAGACATATCTGTTGATTTCTGAAACGCAATGGCCAATCAGTTAGTCAAAGGCGTTTCAGAATCCACTCGCCAAACTTTTGTTCAGTCCTGAGTTCTGGAAACTCGCGGATCCTCAAATAATAAGCAAGTGTAAATAAGAGATTTCATTGTGCTGTGTAATTTTTTTATGGGCAGGTTATGGAGTCAGTCACGGCATATTTCAGGTAGGAGTGAAACTCGAGGCGGCTATCTGAGGTTCATACTCTTCCGCAGAACAGCAGCCCGATTTCTCGAACACACCGGCACGAGAATTCGCACCATTTCTGTGAAAAGTGATTATAGACAACGGTTGAATACACTTAAATTAAAATGCTACTTTTTAAATGTTACATTTTCTGTTTCTAAAATGCTTGTTAAATTTCTGTAATGTTGTAAACTATGCTGTATTCACCCAAATCAATTCAATTTGTATTATATTTTTGTCCATGAGTGTTCTTGCTTAATAATAAATGTTCACTTTTTTGATTATTGCTGTTACCTCTATAATTCTGAGTGTGATTTTTAATTTCCAGCCCGTTTTAAGCTAGCAATATAATAATTTTTAAACAATAGCTGACTTAAATAAAACTGCCCAGCATGTTGGGTAAAAACATTTAACCCAACAAACTGGGTCAAAATAACCCAGCATGTGTTCTGTTCAAATATTTAACCAGCACTGGGTTGCCAAATAACCCAAGCTGGGTTGCTTTTAACCCAGCATTTTTTAGACTGTAAGCAATTAAAATAAAAGATTATTTATGTATTATTTATTCAACTAATGAATAAATGTTTATTTATTGAACATATTAATAAATGTTACTTTCCAACCTCTTTTGGGTTCATTTTAAACAATAAATATAGTATGTTTTTAAGCAATAGTTGGGTAAATAGTTGAAAAGCAATGGTTGAATTAAACTACCCACAAGTATGGGTCAAACATTTAACCCAACAACTGGGTCAAAACAACCCAATCATTGGGTTTGTCCATATTTCTCCCACCGCTGGGTTGTTTTAACCCAGCATGTTTTAGAGTGTACTGTGCATTTAAAAACATTGTGTCTGATAGTGACACAATCACTTCATCTGGTAGCAGATTGAAAATAAATAAATAAATAAATAAATAAATAAAGCCAGTCTGCAGTTGCCATGGAGTTCTTTAATGGTTACACATTTTTTATAAAGGTGGTATGACACTTTGTTTAAAGCTAGGAATTGTTGTATATAGTTGACTTTTTAACTGTACATTCATTTTATTTTTTTGATAAAATGCTTTATTAGTCAAGTACAACGGTTAATGCTTTGGACATTTTGGTGAGATATTCAGAACAAATGCATTTTTATTACAGAGTATCGTAAATGGGAAGGAAGCATTTGTGCTTCTGTTGTCTGAGGATGGGTTTGTTCACTTAAAATAACAAAACAAAACAAAAAACAAAACAAAAAAACTGATCACGGACATGATGGACAGTCCATCCATCCAGCCAATAATAAAGCAGCAACCTCAAATACTTTTACAATGTGGAACCAATAAAGAACCACACAGACATGATTTCACGTCTTGTTTCTGCATTAAAATTACAACACTGTTATGAGGCAGATAAAAAAAAGAAATCAGTTCATGTGTTGCCAGTACAATTTTGTAGGAGTACAAATTAATGCCATGCTTTGCTTTCTAACAAGCAGAAAAAACACACTGGATGATCTAATGTCTCTTGTATTTAAAAGAAAATTCCAGTCTTCATGTTGCACTTGTGTAAACGTCTATTTATTCATAAGCATTTGTGATTAGAAGGGTATTAAGCTTATAATCAGTACATTATTTTGTCTCTCCTTAATGCTGTTTAGGGTTTCATTCAAAGCATGACAACTCAATTTATAAAATTTGGACTTTTTAAACGCCATCTGTTCACTACTTGCACTGTCATATTGTTGTTTTCCAGATAAAGGACGGTGTACATACTGCAGTGGATTTTTTTTTTTTTTTCAAACACTATGCATAATTTTTGATCATTACAAAAATAGTGAGCTGTTATATCAAGAACACCTCAAAATCTAGCGTTCGTCGACATTTCAAAAATAATTGCAAATTCAATAAACATGACAGAATGATGACAGCAAACGATTGAGAATACAAAACAAAAGCATTCATCCATCTATATGGGAAAGACAATTATACAAGAAATTAACCCAACCTTTTAAGGAGTACGTCCCTTCCAGCAACATTTTTATACATGTACGCACTTTGTCTATCACTGTACCATCCGTAAGTGGCAGTTGTGCAGTTTTTTTTGGTTTGCAACACCAACCCCATCACACAAACACAACGAAACAAACAATCAAAATAATAAAAAACCAAACAAACAAGAGACTAGCAAGCACACAAACACAAATCAATTCATCCACTGTTTTGGTATGAACATGTAACAAACAATGACACAGAGAGGCATGTGACTGGACCGGATGAACCGAGACGTCCATCCTGTCCGTCAAATTGACTGACAGCACCTGTGTGTACTGGAAGGGGTGAGGGGAGGAGGGGTTTGTTCTGAATGACACACAATAGTATTCTACATGAAGTCCACGCATATCCGACCAGTTTGGTCATTTTTGAGATCACTTGACTTATTTTAGACACACTTTGCATCCAAAAAGCATGACTTCTTGATATTTCAATTGGTCGGATATGCTGTACACATTGCTATTTCACATATTAGAGCCTTGATGAGTTTGCAATGACACTAGTAAGCACGTCAGTTATGACACATGTTTGATACTGCACCCCGTTACGTCATGACTCATGAATAGTGGGTCATTCTGTGGTGCTATGGTCCAATGAGAAACCCGGGGGCGGGGCTTGGAGGAGCGGAAAGCGTGCATTAGTCGGATGAAGCGGTGGAACTTAACACTGAATGGAACCATTCTGATTGGTTGCTTCAAAACAGCTTTTTTTTTTACCTACAGGCTTTGGGGCGAGATCACAGAAAGCCACAAAAGGACCCACTATCCAGCACTCTGATTAGTGTTTCAATTCATTGTACAAATTCAGTGTGAATGATTAATTTTCATGAATTTGTCAAAGGAAAAAAGGAAAGAGATCCTTCGAATAATATTAGGCATTCTTGTTTATTTAATTGCTTTAATGCGGAGGAGTCTACGGTTCTGAATATTGAGGTTAACTGCTGTAGTATTCGTCTCTTCTGGCCACAAAGCCAGCTGGGGGGGGGCAGTCACATGATCAATGTTCCATCTCCCATCATCCCGCTGGGCACGGTTTAAGGGATAGTGGGTCGCTTTGAGGACTTTCAAGGCTGAGTGGGATATGGGCAACATAAGAGTCCTAGAAAGAGGAAAACACAGCACATAAGCCAAAAAAAAGGAAAAAAAAAATCAAAACTAAAAAAAGGAAAGAAAAGAAAAACCACAATGTGCAAAATCTTTACGAGCTAGGAGAACTAAATGAACTCTGCAAGACACTTTTCACAGGACGCCACAATGACAAGGACACCGGCATGCAGGCAGAGAGAGAAAAAGAGATGAGAGTCTACTTAATGCTCTACGTCATGAGGTGAGAGGTTGCTCGGAAACAGGAAGAGGAGGGGCTTCAGTGTGGACACTGGATGCTCTATAACTCACCACACCGTGAGGACGTAACTAAAACTAATTTTGGAGAAGGTCCTCAAAGAATTGAAGGAAAGAACTTTTGGTGACGCCTCAAGCCAATTGTCTCTTAAAAGCTTTTTTAGAACTTATTGGTTATGTCGAATTTCTTTGAGCAGGATAGAGAGAGGTTCAGTGTGAGTGCGTGTGTACAATACAAGAGCATGTTTTGGACTCACATTGTTGGCTGGGGTCTGTGTCGGTGGTCAGCTTGACGTAGTTCGATGGGAAAAGGCCGACGGAACCGTTCAGCTCTCCTTTCCACCAATCAGGATCCTCTCTGCTCAAAACATTGATGATTTGGCCCTTCCCGAAAGGCAGCTCGTCATCGTTCTGAGCTGTGTAATCGTACATGCCAATCACCTGGCACACTATGGAGGGGAAACACAAGTGTGCATGTGAAATGTAGGTTTCCTTGTGTTTTTATGCAACAATCTTGTACAAATGTAACACATTTTTAACATTTAAATCAACATTTTGCAATTTCTTTGACATAATTTATCTCCATTTCAATATTTATTCCTGAAAAATATTAGTGCTGTCAATCAATCAAAAAATTAACTAATTAATTGTACATTTTTAATGAAATGAATCGTGATTAATCCCACCTAACAAAGTTTTAAAATATACTTTTATATTGCAATAATTTCACACTCAATCTCCAAATTCACATAGAAACATACAAACAGTATTTTTTAATTATTTTATGACTGAAGGTATCACTGATACCAATATTACTGTCTCTAGGAATTTTTTTTCCTAACATTTAACCATTGACTATAGCCATTCAACATTACAGCATAATTGAGAGCTATTAATTATAACATTTATTAGGTTTAAATAATTGAACTTAAAACAATCTTCAGACAAACCATTATTTATCTGTGCCCTTCAGCAAGTAGGAAATATGTGACCCTGGACCACAAAAATTTAAATACTGAGAAAATCGCCTTTATAGTTGTCCAAATTAAGTTCTTAGCAATGCGTATTACTAATCAAAAATTAAGCTTTGATTTATGGTAAGAAATTTACAAAATACCTTAACGGAATATGATTTTTAGTTAATATTCTAATGATTTTTGGCATACAAGAAAAATGAATAATTGTGACTCATACAATGTATTTTCGGCTATTGCTACAAATATGTTGCTATTGCTACTTAAGACTGGTTTTGTGGTCCAGGGTCACATATACAGAAATGTAATTTCACTAAATACTAAATTAAATATAGATGAATCTATAAACAGGGTTCATACAGATACTGCAAAATTAAATTCCAGGACTTTTCAAGCACTACTTTTTTGATTTTAAAGGACTTCAAACAGGGATCTCACTTATCGAACAATGTCTTCTATTTCAAATGCTAAAAAAAGAGAAATAAACAAAAATATACTAATAAAAAAAAAATTGCGAAACAGTTCCGAAATCCTGATTCGAAACAAATGATTTGTGCTCCAAGTCCTGATCTGAAATTTCTGAACTTCAGAGTGGGTTCGCAAATGTTTTGCTTTGGATCAGAGCTTTAGAGCGTGGATTGCGAATCATTTGATTTAGATCGATACTTCGGAGTGGGTTCACAAATCTTTTGCTTCAGGACGAAACATCGAAGCACTGATCACGAATCATTTCATTTGGGTCGGGACTTCACAAATTGTTTCAGATCATTTGTGTAGAGCAAATCATTTAATCTGAATCATTCAATTCGCTAAATGATTTACAAACCCATTCCAATCTAAGTCAAATGAATCGTGAGATGCTCTCCGAAGTCCTCATCTGAATCAAATGATTCGCAATACCTGAAGTTCTGATCTAAATCAAACGATTTGTGAATCATTTTGCGATGCAAGAGTTTAACTGATTCAAGTTTCAAAAAGCTAAGTTTCACCCATCACTACGTGTTTTTTTTTTAAATTGTTACAAGCGACGTTGAAATTCAAAAACGAATGGCTCTTTTAACTTGATCTGGTTTTTGCTAGTGAATCGCTTGAAATGAATGATCAAAGTCACAGATTTTAATCAACTGGAGCGGTTCCAGCCTAAGTGAGAATTGATTTGGTCTTCTTCATTTCGCATCTACAGCCATGTTTACACAACACTGTCAGTACTAATACTTGCTTAGCTCGATTGTTTTTTGAGATTAACTGAAATAAGTGAAAATAGTACGTTTTTTAAATTGCGTGAAAAGATGTGCGCTTACTGACAAAATTACACTTATTAACACTTATTTTATAGACATATTGTCTTTCAATAATTCAAATACTACCTCTTTAGGAATATTGCTATTTTCAAGGGTTTTAGAGGCCTTATTTTTCAAAAAGTTAAAGTCAAGTACTTCAAGCACTTTAAGCATCTTGTATGAACCTTGTATAAAGCTACAAAAGTTACTGATTTCCTCCTTTTTCTTTTGTTCTTTAACAGACATGAGAGCAGCTAGGCTGTTTATTTGGCTCCTATTACTTTAAGAGCTGCCACTGCTGAACATGACGCGGATCTGAAACACATGCTCATGGTTTTATTCTCACTTTAATATGAAATGACAGGCTACAGTGTGTGCGCTACAGGCACAGTATAACGGCTGACAGGACAGGTAAATTCGTTTTTACCTACATGTGGCCAACAACAGCTCATGCTGACCACAGTTCACTGTTGTTCTACTGAAGCTCCCTCGTCACCTTTACTTTTCTTGCGCTCGTTTGACTAGCGCCTGGTACTGAAGTGAAGTTGGAGTATGTATCTAAAAAGTCTCCCTTTTTATGTGGCCGTAAAGACGTTCTGTGACTAAATAAACACACTTCTTGTTGAGGAAAAAAAAGACAGAAGCAGCAGTTGTGAGTGGGGTGGTCAACCCTAGCTCTGTCCCTGCGTTAAACATTTTAATGCAGTTAAACTGGGAAAAAATTAATTGCCTGGGTTAACACTAATTTGTACAGCACTGAATAATATAATAGAATATATTTACTCCTGATTACTGAGTATTTGCTTAGCTATTTAGTAGATTGCCTTTATTTATCACCCATGAGGACATGCAAATACTATGAAAAGCAGAGTTGATGATCGTGTGTAGACAGCTTACTAATGTACAGGACTGCACAAGTAACCAAGCCTGTACTAAATGACAAGAGGCAACATGCTCAAACTTGACATACTTAAATATAGCCTTAAATGTTTTAAGTACAAAAGACAACATTTCATCTGTGCCAAGAGAAACCAGTTTCTGGCACAGTAAGTTACGTGTACCTGCATTGGGTGTTGGCAGCTTCGGTGGGTTGGGCTCTGTGGGTGTGGTCTTACTGGTGCTGGGGCTCAATAATTTTACATAATTGGCTGGAAACCAGCCAATCTGACGCTTCTTTCCTCTTGCCTGGAGAGAGCAACAGGAGTGGGCCATTAAAATGAATCTGAAGTAAAAATTAAGCATATAATCTAATTTATGAGGAACAAATATCTCACTAGTAATATATGTTTGTGTTATTGCGGCAGAAAGAGTGAGTGTATATGTCTCTCAAGTAAAAGCATGTGTGCTACTCAGACCTGAAGTTCTCCTTCCCACCATCCTCCTGGGTTTTTCTTGCGAATGAGAATGAGCTGACCAGGTGCTAAGGTGAGCTGCTCTGCCCCGGTGGCTGTGTAAGGAGCGATAACCTGGGCAATTTCTGAAGACAGAAAAAAAAAACAGGTAAAATGAGAAAAAAGCTGGAGTACAAGGCCACTTTCTAATAATGTTATGGTGTAAATAAGGTCTCTGAGTTCAATTATAAAAGCCACAAAACAGCTGCTTAAAACAGCTTTTTTTAATCTTAAACTCTCTCACACAACAACAACTAAGGCAATATTTGGCCCTGGACCACAAAAGTAGCACATGTATATTTGTAGCAATAGGCAAAAATACATTGTATGGGGCAAAATTATACATTTTTCTTTTATGCCAAAAATCATTAGGATATTAAGTAAAGAGCATGTTCCATGAAGATATTTTGTACTTTAAAGGCGATTTTCTCATTATTTTGATTTTTGTGCACCCTCAGATTCCAGATTTTTAAATAATTGTATCTCGGCTAAATATTTAACAAACCATATTTATTCAGCTTTCAGACAATGTATACATCTCAAGTTTTGTCATCCAGGTTCACATATAAAAGTCACATAGTACAATTTTATGAGAGGACATCAGCACCAACCTGGTTTCTTCCCTAAACTTCCTGTTTTTCCAGCAGATCCCAAACCCTACAAGAAAGTTGAAAGAATGCTTTTTTATACCGATTTATTGGGTTGAAAACATTCCTTATTTAACTACAATAATTTTTTTGCATGCAATTATATTTGTCAAACAACTCAAGTTCTGCATAACATTCAAAGCTGTTACCTCAGATTCTTTAGGTTTGACATAATTTGAGGGGAAGACTCCGGTCTTCCCGCCCACAGTGCCGGTCCACCAATCACCTTCTTTCTTTGTGACCGTGATGACATCACCTTGCTGGAAGGTCAAGTCACCCTGCTCATTGCTTTCATATGTATACATGGCCACATACTCTGCGATTAGACAAAGTCACACAGACTTTCAGATACAAGATGGGAAAAACATGAACCACAAGCTGTTGCTGGTAATCTAACCTTCTCCAAGATCTGTGGGTTTATTTGGAGAGGGGCTGGGTCTCTTAACACTGGGAGGGCTGTCCGAAGAGCCGGATTCAATACTTAAAACAGAACAACAGTATTCTCAACATTACAGTCCAAATGAAATGCCTAACATCACTTGAAAAAACATAACGGAGTCCAATGTCAAAGGATCTAATGTTATCAGAAACTCACAATACAATAATATCGCGATGTGAAGTTCATG
Organism: Cirrhinus molitorella; assembly: GCA_033026305.1. Lineage (NCBI taxonomy): Eukaryota > Metazoa > Chordata > Actinopteri > Cypriniformes > Cyprinidae > Cirrhinus > Cirrhinus molitorella. The sequence continues at coordinate 33,882,588 of CM065120.1, forward strand.
ATACAATATTTATTGCGATATTTAAAAAAAATACATAATAATAATAATAATAGGAAAAAAATAACATTTTGTACATTTTAAAGTTAAATTATTCTATCTAGTGCACTTTGAGAGTTCAAAATTAAGAGCTCCAACCCATGTTCTTAAGAAAACTTAAGTCAGAATAAAGTGAATTGAACCCTTTTTTTATTTGTAGTATACTGTCTCAGTCTAAATTACACTGACACTGGTGTGTTAGGAAACCAAACAAATTAGAATATAATAATAACAACAACAATTTTATATTATTGTTATTCTTATGACAGTAATAGCCATATACTGTAACACAGCTCCACTGTAAAATAAATGAAAAGTAATATTTCATAGGAATATTATTTTTGCCTTACACTACAGTAGGGAAATTACAATATTTCTTAATTTCTACAGAGATTTTTTTGAATTTGGACTGCAGTAACGTTACTCATTTAAATGCTGAAATGCTGTAATCATCTTTCGTAAAAATAAAGCATAACTGATGGCCGTTGTGTTCCCAAACACGCGATAAACTCACAGCGCATGCAATTAACAAGTTCACTTCATTCACTGTGAACGGAGCCGCTTTGAGGCATGGAAAACACTGGATCATGAGCTGATTACCTAAACGAAGTGTGTGCTTCGCTTTGTAACATGGGATTAAGGCATATTGTGCTTTCGGTTTTAGTTTGTTTCACAGATAATGTGGCAAAGTATAATGGCCTAAAACACAACTTTATAGACCTTTTAAGTTAGAATAAGAAGTTTAAATATATTTTAAAAACTACACTTTTTACCCGGAAGACCTATCGTTTCATATCGTCATTTGACCACGATGATATCGAGACAGTTTTGCTATCAAGACACCACAATATTGATAATACTGTTACATCCCTAGCTAATAACCAACACAGTAATGTTATAACACACCTCATAGATTTCCTGACGGGTCCAGAGATGAGTTTGACGTACGATTTGGGGAACCATCCTCTTTGTCCTTGCACCTCTCCAAACCACCACATATCCTGCTGTTCTAGTACAGTGATCACATCATTCTTGTTAAAATTCAGGTGATTGTCTTTCTTGGCTCTCCATGGATATAAAGCCTGCGCCTGCAGACCCTCCACCTTTTCACCCTGCAACAAAATTTTAATTTTTGTGTGAATTATGCCTTAAAAACATATATGATTTGACTAATTTCCCCATTTATACAGATTTACGCATTACAAGTAGTACAGTAAATATAAGAATGGTAATGCAAAAAATTTATGAACATGGAAAGGGGCAGAGAGATTTAGAGAGATTATATACACCATATTGCCAGAAGTATTGGGACACCTCCTTCTAATGAACAGGTTTGACTACTTTAATAATTTCCATGAGTACTAATCTTAATTTTTAAGCATATAATGATATTCTAGGGAATTGTGTCCTTCTAATTTTATAGTTTGGACAGGACCCTTTTTTATTCTAACATGACAATGCCTCATTTTGGCTCAAGGTCTGCATTTAAAGTCACACCAGAAGTGTTCAGCAGGGATTAGAACTTGGCTTATGCAGACCAGTCAAGTTCTTCCACACTGATTAAATCAAACCTTTCTCTATAAACCTTGCCTTAAACACAGAGGCATTGTCATGTTAGAATAAAAAAGGGTCCTGTCCAAACTTTTGCTATAAAATTAGAAGGACACAATTCCCTAGAATATCATTCTAGGGAAAACAGGTTTGACTACTTATATACAATGATACTGTATATAAGTAGTCAAACCTGTTCGTTAAAAGGGAGTGTCCCAATACTTTTGGCAATATAGTGTACCTGGCCGAGTACAGGTGAGGGTGAGGAGCCGGAGAGTGTGGCAGGGGTGAAAGCAGAGCGCTGTCTGATCTGCCCTCCACTGGGCACTGACAGGGAAGGCTGAGTGGGCTGGGTCGGCCATGCATCCCATCCATCGCTGTCCTGCTTCTCCACAGCAGAATTAGTTGGCCATCTGAATTAAAAGTCAGATGAGTACAGCATGCCTGAACTGAAAAATTATATCTGTAAATGTCTCTGCTAGTAACATTTTTGCTATTGACAAACTACTTACGTAGTACTGAAATCTGCCCAGTTACTGGATGTTGAGGAAGGGGCAGGGACAGGGGCAGGGGCGGGGCCTGGAGGTGCAGGGGCTGACGAGGGAGGGGCTATCGATGCAGGCTCTGTGGAGACTGGCTGCATGGGTGTGGCTGTGGTCGATGAAGCAGCAGATGATATATGGGAACCCAATTTAGGGGCGGAACTAGAAGCAGCGCTGGCCCTCAAACTAAGAGGAACTTCAGATTCTGGAATCTTCTCTGCGTAATTGGCAGGGAACCAGCCAGTCTTCCCTTTAATCTCTCCTCCTAACCATCCAGGTTCACCTGTCTGAGACTCATCCACCTGAAAATAGAAACGCAAGAAAAAGCAAATGAGAGATGTAAAAACAGAATGCGAAAGGACACAAAATAACTGGGTGATGAAAACATCACAGGGAACCACAGAAGCATCATGTACGTCAGAGAAACACATGAGCTGGAAAAACACAGAGCACAGTGACTGTATGTGATGACACAAATTCATTTTGTTGATTTAATAAAGGAAATTAAATAAATGGTCATAACATCCCAGAGGCATCATTGACATCTCTTAGAGTGAGCTAATTGGAAACACAGCAAAGCCTCTGAAAAGATTCATCATACACATATTATGATCTCTGTACAGGGTCTGTTTTAGCTCAGTGACCGATGAACAATACAGAGAACATCATGGACGAAGACAAACTAGAAAGGAATAAAGGTGCAGAAAACCTCGACTTACCCACTCTCCCTTCACCTTCAGGCAGAGTGAGCAAAGGGAGGACAGAGGGTCAAAGGTCAGTAAATGTGCACACTAACAGCACACATATCTTCTCTCTCACACAAGGGAAAGATAAATCACACACTCTCTGGCAAGCACACATCAGAACTAGGGCTGTTGACTTAAGTTAACCCGGCGCAATTAAATTAAAATTATTAAAGCATTTAATGCTCTTTCTAAAGCTACTTATTGCAATGTCTATTTAATGATTTTCTCATCTAACACAATAACGACTTTACCTTTAGGGGAGGGTAGTTTCTCATCCAAAACTAAAAAAGCCCTAACTAGAAAATAACACTACACTATAGGGCTAAAACTATGCCTCAAACAGCAAAAAACAGCAAAAAAAGTGGATTACTATTGCTTTAAATCTTCTATATACACAACTATTCAAAAGTCTGGGTTGGTAAAATTTTTAATTGTACACACATCAAGACTGCCAAATATTATTACAATTTAAACATACTATTTTCTATTTTTATATTTTGTTAAATGTAATTTATTCTGGTAATGGCAAAACCTACATTTTCAGCATCATTACTCCAGTCTTTAGTGTCACATGATCCTTCAGAAATCATTCTAATATGCTGATTTTCTGCTCAAGAAACATTTCTTATTAATAAGATGTTAAAAATGGCTTACCATCACTATGTCTCCAGGATGGATGGTGATCTCATCATGACTGCGGGCCTCAAAGGGATACAGCGCTCTATAGTAGACCACCTTTACCTTCTCCTGGTTAAAGCCAGACACTGGAATCTTTTCTATAGAGCAAACACACAAGTTAGATTGATTTATGCATTTTAAGGTGAACGTAACATGTCTCAATATGGATAAACAATCAAGAATCAGCTGTGAAAAAAATCCAACTCTGGTTCAAGATCATCTTTTGTCCTACCTGCCATAGACCAGGGAGACTGACCCTGTAGTTTTCCTGATTGCGGATGCTGTGTAAAAAGTTTGGAGAGGTTATCCTGTACGTCAGCTCTGCTGTGGTTCTCCTCTTCACTCACTTGGCTAATCCAAGCCTGAGACGCAGGAGGAGTGGGAGCTTTACCCAGCCCATCATCTCTCCATGCGGGAGACACGCCGTCTTCTGTCCCTGACAACCTGAAGGAAAGTAAGCAACAGCATAAAGGCCTGTTAAAAAAGTCTTATTATTTTTATCCGGCAAAAGTAGTCATGAAAGGACATAAAATACCTAGACTCTTGCAATTCTGTGGACTTCCTGTCATGCGTCGGCTGGGTGATGTCAGCCTCCATCTCCTTTTGTTTCTGCCTCTGTTGTTTGTTGTGGATTTCTCTCAGCTCCTGCAATGCATGATGGGATATTGGAGGACAGGTAAGGGGAAGTACAGGGGGCAACGGGGCTCTGTTTGCGCTCTCTCTCAAACTCAGACATGTTCACAGCTGTGCCCTGCAAGTGCTGTCTGGACAATCTGTTTGAAGTCTCAGTCACTAGCTTCTATTTACTTCTATACTAGAATCATATTTCTGAATCTAGCTCATTAATGATCATCTTAAAAAGATTCTACCATCTATTCCAGACTACCTGATATTCTCTGCTATGGCTGGCAAATTAATCACTAATATAACAACTGACTAAAAAACTATTTAAAGTGTTCATATTAAAGACTGTATGCATAAATTGTACACTTGCATGGTACAAACTGCATAGCGGTTGCGTTCATGGTGGCAGGCTGCAATGCCTGCTGGGTAAAGTCACATGAACCACAGAAGTCACAAGAGAGGAAACATGGAATTCTCACAAAAAAAGCGGACTGTGTTTCAGCAGACCAATGGAAGCACTGCTGCTTATGTAATGCCAGACCATTCCACCAATTAGCAAGCTCTTTGGGAAACACCATCAAGATATGATAGAGAAGTCACATGTTATTTATATATATTTGTAAATATTAAAATATCAGATCTGTTGATAGCATATACTTATTAATACTGAGAGTAAGTTTTTCTGGTCTGGGATCTGTAGTTGAAGCTACATCTCTGTTAAATGTTGAATGTCATATAAGCACAATTTACACACCGAATTATACAAAGAAAGGTCACTGCAAGCGATTTGGTAATAGACAGACTCTAGAAAGACAGAGAGGAGTTAGCCATTCAAGTGTAAAACACACATATACACACCAAACCAGTGTAAAAGGGTTTAGATTTCATAAACCAGACATGCACTTTTTTTGTAAATCCACACTGTAAATGTGAAGTTTGCATCTGTAAAGAAGTTGACTGGCAATTGTTTTCTTTCTTTTTTGCTGGGAAAGACTGTATTTTCTTGATCACCCCACGACCGATGTAACTAAATGACATGAACCTATACAATTATTTACTTACTAACTAAACGCTAAAACTCTAGCTAGCCGATGGAAGGCAAGACAGATCACTGCAGTACAATGTCTCAAATTTGGGGTAATTTAAGTTTACAGCTAGTTACTCCAGTAAATTCCAGTAAATAAAGTCTGGAAACGGTTTCAAAATATTGTTCTATGGAAGTTACTAGAATGCAAATGTAAAATGTGGTTAAAAAATTCTGTAATGCATACTAAGAGATTTCAAATAATATATATATACTACCAGTCAAAGGTTTTTGAACAGTAAGAGTCTCTTCTGCTCACCAAGCCTGCATTTATTTGATCCAAATTACAACAAAACAGTAGACTTTTGAAATATTTACTATTTAAAATAGCTGTTCTATTTAAATATATCTTTTTAAATGTACTTTATTCCTGTGATGTCAAAGATGAATTTTTATTGTCATTACTCCAGTCACATGATCCTTCAGAAATCATTCTAATATTCTTATTTGCTGCTCAAAAAACATTTATTATTACATTGGGAAGGATCATGTGACACTGAAGACTAGAGTAATGGTGCTGAAAATTTAGCTTTGATCACAGTAATAAATTACATTTTAAAATATATACAAAAGGAAAACAGCAAAAATATTCAACAACTGTACTGTTTTTGCTGCACTTTGGGTAAAATAAATGCAGGCTTGGTGAGCAGAAGAGACTTCTTTAAAAATCTTACTATTCAAAAACTTTTGACTGGTAGATATATACAAAGATACTGATATGTATATATATAAAGAAGTCCAGGTTAATGCATAAGATTTTGGATTTAAATGACGCACATCTTCAGTAAAAAAAAAAAAAAACTTGCGCATTAATTACGCTGATCAGCCTCAGATCAGTGCACAAAAAAAGCATAGCTTTCTACGGATACATGAAGGTTTAGAATAGCTACAACGCTGCCTTTGATGGGCTTCTCAAAGGGAGCTGGAGGAGGTGCAGTGAGACACACGAGCAGGGGACGTGGTGTAGGGTGAAATCAAAGGTCGGGGCGGGGGAGAGGGAGAGGGAGGGATGACCTGAAAGTAGAAGTGTATATGCTTCAAACAGGCCAGCAGTGCTGCGAGACAGTCCAACAGCACCTCGTCCACAGAGCTCCCTGACTGCAAGAGACACAAAGCCACCCATACGGTGACAGGTCAAAGGTCACACCACCATCATCATCGTCATCATCATCATTGCTGTTTGCACTCTGTTTGATGTGAACTCAGCTCTACACAATGCAGAGTCTCTTAAATTTGTTCATCTTAAGCGTAGAGTGAGAAACAAACAGACCAGACTAGTGAACAAAAGCAGAGCAGTGAAGCCTTTGCTCTGTTAATTAGTGCGCGCGACAGGCTTGAAAAACAAAATCTCAAAAATTATTTCAGGAATATTATTCATCAGGGCTCAACAATAAAGATGGACACGTCACAGGGTCACACGCATACGACAGTTAGCGGAAGCTAGAGATTACAGTTTATAAAGTTTTAAATATGATTTTTTTTCTTACACAAATACATTGATTTGCTTTAGAAGGCCTTTATTAACCCCTGAAGCCGTGTGGAGCACTTTTTATGATGGATCGATGCACTTTATTGGACTTCAAAATCTCAACAGCCATTCACTGCCATTATAAAGCTGGGAAGAGACAGATTTTTTTTTAAAAATATAACTGATTGTATTTGTCTGAAAGAATAGTGTCATATACACCTAGGATGGCTTGAGAGTGAGTAAATCAATCTTTCTAACCATAGCAAGTAAAAATCTGAGCAGATAAAACTGTCTTTATTGTTGAGCCCTGTTGATGGCTTAGTAAAGGGAAGTATTCAAGACAAGACACAACTGGAAGTGTGCTTCTCTAACTCCCCTCATACAGGGCAAAAGAGAGCACAGTGCTGTGAGTAGAGGGTAATAGTTTGGTGGTAGTTTTCTGGGGGTTAACCACATTTTCATGTTGTCTACCTGTAGCCCCCTCTGCTCTTCAATAAGTAGCTCCGATTGCAGGTTCTCCATCCTAGCAGCGTGGGTCTGATAGAACAGCCCCAAGGACTGTCCCATCACGAAGGGCAAAGCGGGGTGAAGCATGGTCAAGTCAGAACAAAGAGGGCCAGCCAAGCCGTACAAACACCGTGGAGGGAGGGGAGTTGAGAGGGAGTCAGCCAGGATGAACGGAGGATGAGGAAGATGAGGGACGGGGTGACAGAGTGAGCAGCAGCCAGATACAGTGAGAGAGGAACAAGAGATTGTGTGATGCTGTGAAAATGCAACTTTATTACACACTCCCTTTCTCTTATTGTGACTGAAGGCAGTGTTCTGTTGGTTTCATCATATAGACTGGGTGGAAGGTCAATGATGTCTCAAAATGCACTCTCTCTTACTTCCTCTTTCATTCACACAAACACAAAGAGGCCAAAATGAACATTTTACAACAATTTACAACAATTTTTCTTACTGGCCATGAAACAGCTGTTTGAATGTATGATCTAAAGTATTTAGATGATAGTTAAAATGTTTGTTTCTTTTCAGTACATGGTTATTTAAATCACTTGCATCATATGTACAGAAAATTCATTTAAAGGTAGAGTTCACCTAAAATTTAAAATGCTGTCATTAATTACTCACCCTCATGTCGTTTCAAACCTGTAAGACCTTCGTTGATCTTCAGAACACAAATTAAGAGAGCCTTCTTATACTCCACAGACAGCAAAGTAATTACTACGTTTAAGGCCCAGAAACCTATAAATGTCACAAAAAGTATTTGCGCAAAAAAAAAAAAAAGATTCTCACAGCTTTATAAATTTACAGTTGAACCACTGATGTCACATGGACTATTTAAATGATGTTTTTACTACATTTTTACACTGGGTTTTGAGAGGTCAGTTACACTGCTGTCTATGCAGATTAAATAAAAAATATCTTAATTTGTGTTACAAAGATCAACGAAGGTCTTACAGGTTTGGAACGACATGGGGGGGAGGGGGGGAGTAATTAATGACAGAATTTTCAGTTTTGGGCGAAGTTCCCTTTAAACTATGTATTATGTTACAGATTTTTTTTACTTATTTAAAGCCAATTTGTACTTAAATTTTGTTAATTATGTTAATTTTGCCCCCTCCACTCAAACACACAAAAAAGCAAAGTAACTAAAAAAAAATTACACTACCAAAGACAAAATTATCTGTCTGTTTGTGCATGTGTTTAGGTCTTTCAGGGCTTCAGTACCTTTAGCTGTGTGTTGAAGGCGTCTATCTCCAGTAGTTTAGAACGTGTCTCCTTCTCCACAGCGTCCAGCTGTTCTCTCAGCTGCTGTTTGGTGGATTCCTTCATTTCAATGGCTCTCTGAAGACTGGAGAGAGAGTCTCCTACAAAGCAGAAATGATCAGACAACATTAAAGAGCTTTTCTGTGAGATTAACATCCTCATAAAACCATTCCGCAAAACTTCACTCTTTTAAAAGGAATCTTTAATCATCAATATAGTCAGTAAAACTGCACTTATAACATCAGTTCAATGAGCAAACAAATACTGTAAACGCAATACTGTTTATATAATGCAATCTGATCATATACACTACCAGTCAAAAGTTTTTGAACAGTAAGATTTGTAATTTTTTTTTAAGTCTCTTCTGCTCACCAAGCCTGCATTTACAGTACAGTACAATTTTGAAATATTTTCACTATTTAATATAACTGTTTATATTTGAATATATTTTAAATTGAAATTTATTCTTGTGATTTCAAAGCTACATTTTTAGCGTCATTACTCCAGTCACATGATGAGAAAGCATTCTAATATTTTGATTTGCTGCTCAAAAAACATTTATTATTATTATTATTATTATTATTATTGAGAACAGCAGAGTACAATTTTTTCAGGTTTCTTTGATGAATAGAAAGTTCAGAAGAACAGCATTTATCTGAAATAGAAATCTTTTGTAACATTAGAAATGTCTTTACTATTGAAAAACTAAAAAAAAACACTATACTGACATCAAGCTTTTGAATGGTATACTGTATAACGTTACAAAAGCTTTTTACTTCAGATAAATGCTGATCTTTGGATCTTTCTAGTCAAAGAATCCTGAAAATTATTCAACTGTTTTAAATATTGATAAAATAATAAAAGACTGGAATAATGATGCTGAAAATGTAGCTTTGATCACAGGAATAAATTACATTAAAAAAAAAAAAAGAAAAGAAAAGAAAAAAAGTTAATTCAAATAGGAAAAATATTTAGAAAATGTACTGTTTTTGCTGTACTTTGGAACAAATAAATGCAGACTTGGTGAGAAGAAGAGACTGGTAGTGTAGTTCCTCACTGTTTCCGTGCCTCTGCAACCCAAGGTGTTGTTTTTGTGATCAATCAGCTCAACTGTCGTTTGTAAAATTGTTCCAGCTGTACTAGATGTGACCAGTCAGCAACTCCTTTTACAGATTACAGTGATTATAGTTCACTGTTTGTTTAAGAGTTAGAAATGCTTTATGTGGGTGCGTTTTGGGCGAGAATTCTGAACACACCTTGATTTGATTGACCTGGATTTCAACCGACCTTCAAAACAAAGACATGTTGGGCTGATCACTTTTAATCCAAGCTATTTTATAGAAACGTTGACAAACTTTAAAATAATAAATGGTGGAAAAACAGAGAAAGACACTAAAAGGTACTTAAATGTGCGACAGAGGCACAAAAGACACAAAGTATGCATAATTTAAGCTGAATTCGCTTGGAAACATTAAAAAGTCTGGAATACACTTTCCCGCCAATCAAATTCCAATGTGAAACTCAAGTTAGCAGTAAAATGTCTAGTCTAGTGTGATAGTATTTAACCAGAAAACCGGCCTGGATCTTTAAAGCGGTGTTGAGGAAAATGTTCTTACTATGCAGACTGTTCTGCTGAACCTGCTTAAGCTGGTCATTCAGACACTGTTTATCAGGAATCAACCGACTCAACCACTGCTGAGACTCCTGATGGAGACAAAAGAGAGAGTACAGACATAAAACATTCTGATGACTTTGAAACACTTATGACCAGAGCAATTTGAAACTGTTATCTTATTGTGTAAGATATGTATAGTCTCAAACACTAAAACTCCCTCTTCTCTTTCACACACTCAAAAAACATCCCAAACTGAAGAATAGAGACTAATTCAAATGATGCGAATGCTGAAAGCATGCTGATGATGCTTCTGTATGAGGCGAGTGAGAACAAAGACAACAGAGATGAGGAAGGAGAAAAGGGAAGAAGTGCACACCTGCAGCTGCTGTTGCAGGCTGGTGATCTCAGCGATGCGTAGCTCTCGTGTCTTATTGGTGCTCTCGATTTCGTGCCTCTGAGCCGAGAGACGGAAACGAATGTCCTGCAGTTTACCCTCCAACTGTGACTTCTTATCATTCTAGAGAAGAGACAAAAAGAACAACAGATGTCAAACTATTAAACTCGGGACCAGATTAACTTTGGTTTTATATGCACATGGGGCCACTTAAATAGATTACAATTCTGTTTGGTGCAGCTGACAGTGCAGAAATCACAATAGCCAGCTTTAAAATTAGTCTGCATGTCTTTTTTAGCTGCCTTATTAATGTGATTGTATCTGATGTATGACCAATGCAATGTTGCTTCAGACTTGCCTTAGAACATTAAAGTGAAGAGAAGAGCACGTACCAGAGCCTCCAGTTCAAACTCGAGTGTTTTCTTCCGTGCTTTGAGCAGGACGATGTTCTCCTGCTCCCTGTTTCTCTGGGTGAGCAGTTCCTGTCTGCGCGTCCTCTCCCACTCTAACTGCCGCTGCCGCTCCAGCTCCCGCTTAGCAGCCTTCACACAACACATTCAAAAGGTTACAGATGATGCTGATAGTGTTTAACATGCACTGAACTCAGTCAATTTTTTGAAGTCACCTCTCTTCTCTCAATCTCCTTGCGTCTCTCATCCTCTCTCTGTCGCTCCAGCTCTCTCTGTCTCTCCAGTTGTTTGTCCAGCTCCTGCTGTCTGCGTCTCTCCTGCTCCAGTCGTTCTCTCTCCTTTCTCTCCTGCTCCTCTTTCTCCAGGGCCGCAAGGCGCTCCTGCTCTTTCCTCTGCTGCTCCAGCAGCGCCTGCCGACGTTTCTCCAGCTCCAGGTTCCCACGCTCAAAGTTCTCTCGTTTCTTATCCTCGAATGTGACTGAGGGGAAGGACAGCAACAATTTTAAGGCAGATTTTTACATTAAAAACATAGTAGCAACCTTTGGACCTCTTTTACACTTAGCATGAATGTGCTTTTAGTGATACACCTGACCACATTAACAGCCATATGTAAATACACAACAAACAGTTACTGTATTGAGATGAATGAACCCGTTTCAGAGGTTGTCTGACCACATTCAACAAAAAAAATGTGACCCTGCACCACAAAACCAGTCATAAGTTGCTGGGGTATATTTGTAGCAATAGCCAAAAATACATTGTACGGGTCAAAATGATTGATTTTTCTTGTATGCCAAAAAATCATTAGGATTTAAGCAAAGATCATGTTCTATGAAGATATTTTGTAAATTTCCTACCGTAAATGTGTCAACACTTAATTTTTGAAAAGTAATATGCATTGCTAGGAGTTAATGCAAATGCACACATATACATATTTACATATAGTCCACAAGAGAAAAACACAAGAGACTCTGTTCAAAAGTACATACACTTGATTCTTAATACTGTGTTACCTGAATGATCCACAGCTATGTTTTTTTTTGTTTGTTTAGTAATAGTTCCCTTGTTTGTCCTGAACAGTTAAACTGCCTGCTGCTCTTCAATTCACTAAGAGCCAGGGGTGTCAACTTATAACAGAATGAAGATGTGTACATTTTTCTTATTTTGCCTAAATATCACTTTGAATTAGTCATTTGTGTTTTTAAAAATCAGTTAATGGCAGGACATTTACAATTAATGTAGCCTTTGTGGTAAAACGTAAGTGGTGTTTTCTACTTCGTATAGGTAAGCCGTATCAGATTGCAAATTACAAATTGCACTGCAGGATGTAAATGCAAGTTAAAGCGCTAAATCCAGTTAAAAACTATCCAGATACAAAATGGATTAATGCCAGGTGCAAAGAGGACTTTTGCTTGTCTATACTCGTCATCTGAGACCACAAATATTTTATCAGTGAGTGAGCTGAGTTTCATTTATGAACCGATTAGAATTTACTCATGTCCTCTGACCTGGAAGTTTTTTCTCTGTCTCTTTTTCCTCCTCCTCAGGCTCATCCTGAGACCGCAGGTCTGTCGAGTGCATACTGGTCACAGACACTCCACTACCAGAACGCATTCTCCTACACAAACAGGAAAGAATGAAGTCTTTTAAATCTAATTGTTTGAATTGTTTGAATAAAATTAAATTCCAGGACTTTCAAGCACTACTTGAAAGATAAACAGATTAATAAAAATACACTAATAAAATTATATGCTAAGTTCCAATCTAAATCAAATGACTCGCAACCTCGTGAGCATTTTATTAACTTAAATTATTCAGTGCTTATTCAAGTCAAACAATTATTTCGTAGATACACTGCATTACAATAATTAAAGCACTTTTTAAGTACCTCTTCAGAAAAGTTGCTATTTTCAAGGGTTTTCCAGGCTTTACATTTCAAAATATCAAATTCGAGGATTTAAGCACTTTAAGCACCTTGTACAAACTCTGGAATAACAGTTCTTTTAACTCTAACTATGAACTAAATTGGCAGATGATAAAAGGCATGAAAGCTGATAGCTGACAAAATGTGTGACCCATGCTGGCAAAATGAGTCAGAAAGAACAAATTTAAAAAAATTAGTTCTTCTTATTTTCACATCCATTAAAATACCTTCAAAATGATATATGACTTGTTTAAATCGGAAAAAAAAGAGACTAAGCTACAGCCTTTTGAAGGCAACAGAATCAGCAGAGTTGATTTTGAGAAAAATCGAGTTCAAGTTTTCTGAAGATACCAAAGCAAAATCACCATGCACCATTGCATATTTATCTCCAATTCTATTTTTAATAATAATTACTATATTACTGATGACAATATAGCTATTTTTTATTTTAGCTTTGTTATTAAAAATAAGAACAACAATGCAAATAAACAGCAGTTTAATCAAGAGCAGCGAGTGATTCTGAATGTACAAACAAAGATCATTTTAGATTTTTAATTATTATTTGGAGCATTAGGATTGCTAGAAGAAGGCTTAATGAACTCATTGTTGTAGCACTGTAGCTCAAAATTAGACTGTGTGCATTCCAACTCATTTTGCCAGCACGGGTCACATATAGCTGTGTCATCAGCAGCTGCCATCTTACCTGAATGTTGGAGGTATGAGGTCAGGGGGCAGTAAAGGGGGAAGAGGCAGACCAGACATGGCCATGTCGATTAAGTGCATGGCCAGAATAAACTCTTCTGCAGTCAACTTTCCGTCCTGGTCTATATCCGACAGGTTCCTATATAGACAACAAGTGGATGTCAGAACAGCTATTTATCTTGCCTTTCCACATGACACCAGATCACTTACAATTCAGTGTTAACATCAAGTGTAAACAGGACCGTAGGCAATACAAAAATCCCAAAACAGCATGCTAAAAGAAACCAAAACAATAGTCGGATGTACTCATAACAATAACCAGATACCAATCCTCATGTTTAGGCTGATACAAATCTCAGAACTCCGAGATCTGTTTGAGTTTTAAACGCGAGACAGAGACACAATTAGAAAAATGTGTTGGATCCGCACCAGATGGTGGCCAGCTGAGTCTGCGGCAGACTGGACTGCATTAGAATAGTTCTGGCTTGTGGACCTGAAGCAGAAAAGAAAGAAAGAGAGCGAGAGAGAGAGAGAGGGCGGGGGGAAACAGAAGTGAAAGAAAGAGTTGAATAAGTTGAGTCAGCAACCTCTGTTTCCTCCAAGTTTTACTGAGTAACCACTGTCACTCATTACAAGAGCTTTGAGCTCTACAAACACATTGAATTAAAACACATTAAACACATTAAATTAAAAAAATTATTACAAAGAAACAGAAATACATTTAGTAGTACAAAAGCAAATTTGTAAATACAGAACTACATTAACCTTTTTAAAATGTACAGCTTTGTAGCATTTAAGTTAGATGTGGGTGAGGCTATGCAGAGCTGAACAAAATGAAAAAAACAAAAAAAAAAAACACAGTGTTTCACTCCCTGATGTTTATGCATCATGCTTTGTGTGACGGACATCATACCTGTGAGATATCCACTCATCATTTTGTCATGGCTGTTGAAGAGCTGGCGGTACTTGAGCCGAGAGGACTGAGGCACAGCCCAGTCAATGGGCGGAGGGGCAGCTGGAGCACTAAAGAGACAATGTGTGTGTTAAAGTGGCTATATTATGCTAATTTACAAGTTTTTTATTTTATTTTGGGGCCTGCTAGAATACAATTACATGACTCACAGTAAAAAAAAAACAACAACTATTTTTTACAAACTGTACTGCTTAAAGGAATAGTTCACTCAAAAATGAAAATGGCCCCATGATTTACTCACCCTCAAGTCATCCTAGGCATATACGGCTCAAACCACTGACTTCCAGCAACGGCCGTATACGTGTTCACAAGAGAGTCGAGTTCCCGATCGGTGTAACTATACTGCGGTTCAAATAAATGAGGCTGTGCAAAAAACTCAAGCTCTTCTTCTTTTATAGTGAAATCCACTGACATTTTTTTAACTTCTCGTTTTGACTTTTAATTTGTTACCGGTGTTTTGTACTGCTCTGTTGTTTATTCTCACCTGAGCTTACACTACGAATGCGGCTTACGTCATACATCGAGTCAGAGGTCAGCGAAGAAGCCGTAACTCGACTCTCTCGAGAATGTGCATGTGCCGTTGCTGGAAGTCAGTGTTTTGAGTTTATAATTGTAAAAATAGTATTTTTTTGTTACAGAAAACCATGGATCTGCTTTAAAAGACATGTGTTAAGCCCCCCGGAGCTGTATGGGTTAGTTTTACAATGGATATATGTGCTTTTTGGAACTTTAAAATATCAGCCACTATCCACCACCATTATAAAGCTTAGAAGAGCCAGAATAAATTTTAAAACGACTCCGACTGTGTTCGTCTGGAAGAAGAAAGTCATATACATCTAGGATGGCTTGAGGGTGAGTAAATCATGGGGTAATTTTCATTTTTGGGTGAACTATTCCTTTAAGCACCTCTTTTTACCCTCTAGCTGAAAAAACATTGCTTTTTGACGTCGCTAAATAATGGAAATAATGGCAGGATTACAAACAAGACATGACATTCACGTGTTTTCTGCAGATTTTTAATAAACAGTTATATTACACATTAAAGAAAAGGTACATGCATAATAGGTTAAAATAAAAAATAAAAAACCCCTGTAAAATTCTATAAAACATCTATAAAATTTCTGTGAATACAGTGTGTATGTTTGTGTACCTGGGCACCTCTACAGACTGGCCCTTCTGTAGCTTGATGCTGGAACGATTGAACGAAGAGGTTTTGTTGAGTGCAGCAGCTGAGAAACGGAGACAAACACCCATGAATTATCCTGCCAAAGTAAGCAAACTATAAGCTGGTCTGGGTAGTGTGAGCATGTGTTTACATTACCTGAATGTGAGAATCCACTCATGGGTTGTATCATAGCGGGTGCTCCGTTAGCAAGAGATGGTACGGCTGGGGTCACTGATGATGCCAGTGGTGGAGACACCCCTACTCCCGGCACCCCTGGAGGCAGAGGGGGCAGGGGCATGGGCGGCACTGCTGGAAGGCCTGGCATTGCACCCATACTGGGCATCCCTGCAGATTTAATAATAATTAATACAACATTTTTTAAATAAATAAATAGTGAGACAGATAAGGTATTCTTGATGTACTGAATTTAATTTAATTCTAACATTATATAAGGGACTTGTCATTAAAGCCATCAGAGTGTTTTTACCAAAAGGCGGTTGTGGGGGTATGGAGAGAGGTGGCTGCTTCATGGAGGGGGGCAGTGAAGGAGGGAGGGGGTGACCCTGCAGCTTCAATTTAATTAGCTTCATTGCGATGGAAAATTCATGCATGTCCATCTTCCCATCGTTGTTCATGTCGGCAAGAGCCCTGCAAAACAGAGCATCTTTTTCAGTGACAGAAAACATGATAACTATCATCAGTATCATTCAGGATTTGCAATCTGCTACACAGTTGGTTTTCACAAATATACAGTTGAGGTCAAAAGTTTACATACACCTTGCAGAATCTGCAAAATGTTAATTATTTTACCAAAATAAGAGGAATCATACAAAAAGCATGTTATTTTTTTATTTCACATAGAAGACATTTAAATATAGTCCACAAGAGAAAATATAGTAGTTGAATTTATAAAAATTACCCCATTCAATAGTTTACATAAACTTGTTTCTTAATACTGTGTTGTAACCTGATCCACAGCTTTTTTGTTTGCTGCTCTTCAGAAAAAAACATTCAGGTCCCACAAATTCTTAGGTTTTTCAGCATTTTTGTGTTTTTAAACCTTTTTCAACAATGACTGATTTTGAGAACCATCTTTTCACACTGAGGACAACTGAGGGACTCATATGCAACTATTACAGAAGGTTCAAACACTCACTGACGCTTTACAAGGAAAAACAGTGCATTAGGAGCCAGATGCAGATGCAGATGCAGTCATTGTTGGAAAAGGTTCAAATACACAAAAAGGCTGAAATCCAAAGAATTTGTGGGACCTGAAGGATTTTTCTAAAGAACAGCGGGCAGTTTAACTGTTCAAGACAAACAAGGAATTTGTGAACAACTATCACTAAAAAAAACAAAAAAACAGCTGTGGATCATTCAGGTAACAACACAGTTTTAATAATCAAGTGTATGTAAACTTTTGAACAGGGTCAGTTTTACAAATTCAACTATTATTTCTCTTGTAGACTATATGTAAACATCTTTCATGTAAAACGATCTCATTTCAGATCAGTACTAAATAAAAAAAATAACATGTATTTTGTATGATTTCTCTTATTCTGGTAAAATTAACATTTTGCAGATTCTGCAAGGTGTATGTAAACTTTGGACCTCAACTGTTTAATAGACAGACACAATTATAAACTTGAAAAACTTAAAAAATGACAATTTTTTACAAAAAACAATGTAAAAATGTTACAGTAATTGGTTAACTGTACGTTTGTGTACATGACCCTGTGTGCCATCTACAAGTGGTGCCCATGTTTTATGGATAGGCAACTTTCAGAATAAAAGTGGTTAAAAAATATAGTTTTTTTATTTTTTGGTTTGTCATAGAAAATGACTGATCGTTTTGATAAGACCCATTTTTTCTCAAAACTGCAATTTGGACCTTCAACCACCATTGAAGTCCACTATATGGAGAAAAATCCTGGAGTGTTTTCCTCAAAAACATTTACTTTCGACTGAAGAAAGAAAGACATGAAAATCTTGCATGACATGGGGGTAAATAAATTATCAAGAAAAGTCTATTCTGGAAGTGGGCTAATCCTCTAAAATTAATTATGTCATTTTCAGCATAGATATATGTACATAGGTGCCTCATTAGCGACTGTTTTAGGTGTGCACTTATTTATAAATGAAAGTGTGTTCTAGGAATGTAGTGTACCATATCTGGGCGAGGATGGGGGCAGGTAGACCTGACTGCAGAAAGAAATTCCTTGCCTGGTCACCTAAAGAGCAAGAGGAAGGGGAAAAAATTAATATGTATAAACAAACAAAACAGTACAGTAAACGTCCCAACAACTCAAAATGAATGTGGTGTTCAAATAGCTTTAAGACATTAAAATTGCTTTAGTATGCTAGTAAAAACAGTGATAACTTAATTAAGAGTTACGCAACCCCATTTAAACCATCTTGTCAACAAACAGGGCAAGGGTTTATTGACCGCACTTGAGTGACATTGGCCTCTAGAGTGAGTAAACTGGTAGTTACAGCTTGAGCAAAAAAGGAAAGTCGAGTCAGTGTGCGCATATGTTATCTAACCTATCAAACCGATTTCCTGCTGTTATGACAGTCTATATTGCGAACACAAAAAAGCATGTAAAGCAGCCAACTACAGTTTTTCTATGGTTGATTATACCACAATCTTAGACCAGTGTCAACTAATAGTGCCACAGGATGCCAGATAACCTACACTGTTCATTTCACAACACAAAGCAATGAGAGATACGAGTTTGTGCCTCTGCCATGTTAAAAGCAAATTTATGTAGCACTCTCGACAACCTTTTCACCTTCCTCTAAACACTTTTCCTCTCGATAACAGGTGTCTTCCTTGGCGCGCACACACACAGAACGCCTTTATGCCCTCAGAGCCAAAAACAGACTCTTCATGCCTGCCTGACTGTGGGCCACTCACTGCTTCAGCCGTTCTTCAGGCAACACAAAGAGGCTCTTTCAGATGCTTTGGTCAACAGGAAACCCACAAGTACCATCTCTTCAGGAGATGTCCAAAGTCCAGCTGGGACAAGCTGGTTTTACTGTTTGCATCTTGTGATTTTGATTAACCCTTCGGAGGTTAATAATCTATCTATGATTGTACAAAGAGATCACAAAGGTTTTTGTGTAATGCATGACTATGAAATCATCTTCACACTGGCAAAATGTCTCCAAAGAGAGACGAGCAAGAAAGATGGCTTTCTATAACATGAACAAACATGTCAAAGCTTCAACTAGAGATTAAAAACTAACAGCATTAAGAGATGACGGTTTCTAGACGTGTCACGTGAAAATTGACATGCCACACCCAGATCTGTTTCCTTCTCTGCTTTTTTCTCAGTGAGTCTATTAACATCGCACACTGTCAACTCACAACTAAGCTATATGTTAAGAGGGAATCAGAAATTGAACTTTAAAACACCTGCATTGCGCAAACATTTACACAAGCATTAGATGTTTGCTCTTCTGACTAATGTTAACGTAGGATGGTTTTACTATACGTCAGCGGCGGTGTTTCGGTGGATGAGGTGCTGACACTGACTGTTTCTTATAGTACTTTAACACAGATGTGAGTGACCATGAAAGTAAATATCCACCCATATACAGGCGGAAAACAGGAAGTGGTATGGTTTTAATAAACAGCCGTGAAAAATATCCATGTCATTTTTATTAGCATGGGGGATGTGTTTTGAAAAAAAAAAAAAAAAACGGATGGTGGGAAAGAGGCGGTTGCTTTTGTTTTTTAGTTTTCGCTTCATTTGCTCCATCTCTCTGCGTCTGTGTATCCTACAGAGAAATAATAGCATAAAAATGTCTGACTGACTGCACTGCTGGTGGTCATTTTCAATTCCACAGAACTCACAGATTTGTTCTTGCATTTCAGACAGCATCAAAAGAGTTTTGGAAAACATTTGCGCTAACGAGCGTTCTGTATTTTTTCTCACAGCAAGAAAACCAGTGGTGATTACCTGTGATGAAGCCAGCAGGTGTGGGGGTCAAACTGTGGAACTGCTGGTCATGTTTGGCTCTCTCGTCCACAGATATTACCCATGTATCCGACCCCCCTACAGAGAATGAGAACATATCAGACAAACAGCAGCAGCATACTTTAACGTGTTTAATCTGCTAACATTTTTATCACATTAATGCAGTTTGATTGTGCAAAAACATCACTGAGAAACAAAAATCTAGGAATACAAATTTGACGTAAACCCGGATATTTCGAAATTTTATGTAAAATACATACATTACACACATTAATTGATTAATCAGTAAAACATTTTTTTAACAACTGGATTAATGAGATAAATAAAATTCCAAACTTTAATACCAGTTCAAAAATAGTCTTTTTTTTTTTTTAAACGAGGGTGAAAACTTGAATTTGAAGATCAAGGTAAATTTAATTTCTTTCGTTTTCTGGGAAACATGTAAGTATCTTCTGTAGCTTCTGAGGGGCAGTACTAAATGAAAAAAATATATGATATTTTGGAAAGATAAGAAAAATGTTCACATCCTCTTTCTGTTCAAAAGTTTACACCCCGGGTCTTGATGCATTGTTTCTTTCTGAAGCATCAGTGAGCGTTTGAACCTTTTGTAATAGTTGCATTTGAGTCCCTCAGTGTGAAAAAAATTGATCTCAAAATCATACAGTTATTGTTGGAAAGGGTTCAAATACACAAAAATGCTGAAAACCCAAAGAATTTGTGGGACCTGAAGGATTTTTCTGAAGAATAGTGAGCAGTTTAACTATTCAGGGACTCATGAACAACTATCACTAAACAAAAAACACATAGCTGTGGATCTTTCAGGTAACAACTCAGTATTAAGAATCAAGTATGTATGTAAAAAAGTATGTAAACTTTTTTATAAATTCAACTAATATTTTCTCTTGTGGACTTTATGTAAACAGCTCTTATGTGAAATATCATACTCAGATCAGAACTAAATAAAAAAAAAAAAAAACATGCATTTTGTATGATCTCTCTTATATTGGTAAAAATTTTGACTTTTAGAACAGAGGAACACAGCAATTCGCTCATGTGAACATAGAAATTACATTACATTATACTGCATTATTCTCGTTATGGAATATTATCAATAAGTTGTTGCAGCTCTAGATAATATTGCAATGCAAATATTATCTTACTTTTAGATTCAAATTTATATAAATATTCAATATTAAACTGTAAGGGGTAACTGGAAGAAGAACAGAACAAAAAGCTTGTGAATGGCTGAAAACAAAAGTGACAGCAGTTCTGTGAGGGCATTTCTCTTCTATTCATTGATTCTTTTAGACATTCACTGACTCACTTGAATTCATTCTCTCTGCCTCTCTCTCAACACACACAGCAGTCTATACACATCCACCGAGCCTCCATCACACAAACACACACGTGTCAGTCAGTCAGTGAAAGCATCAACTCACCTCCGAAGGGCGTGGGAAACTGAGCCATGGTTCAGTCCGTCAGCTGCCGTCCAGCCACAAACTCCTGCAAAACAACACAAAGAAACCTTGAACTCTCATTCTTACACTCATTCAACAATATAAATGACTTGTTCATCATCCAGAAACACAAAATCACTCTCGTCAAAGAGGAAGACATTTTAGTTAATCGCTTCTGACCTGCAGAAAACTTCCTGTGAGAGGAAGGACAAAAAATAGAAGTCCCCACAAATAAACTCCCACTTTCTCACTGAAACACACACACAAAACTGACTTGAATAAGAGACAGGTAAGGATGTTTGACTAGTCATTCACCTACTGATAACTCAGCTAGATTCTTTCTATATTTTGCACAGCGATGCTTTATAGTTGGCATTGCACAGAAACTGTGATCACATTTTTTCTTCTTTATTGTGACATATCGGAATGAAATGGCTTCCTGGATGAAAAAAAAATGTAGGGCAGGACTTGTTTTTTGTCAATTGGGAATTGATTGGATCCTTGTCATTTGCTAATTGCTGCAATCTCATGTGAGTGACAGGTTGCTGGAGAAGAGGGATTATTTCCTAGCCCTCATGCCGTTACACAATTCATCAGAGAAGGGATGATGTTGCTAAGGCAAAGCTCTAGAATGTGAGCAAAAAATATCTTAATTTGTGCTCCGTAGATAGTTTTGGAACGCCATGAGGGTGAGTAATTAATGACAAAAGTATCCCTCTAAGTATTCATTTTGTGTTTAAGCTGAGAGGTCCCCACTGGCACTCATTAACCTGACCGCTCTCCCACTCTCTAAGGTAGCAATAATAAAGAGTTGAGGTCAAACGTTTACATACATTTTGTTGAGGTCGAATGTTTACAAAATAAGAGGGATCATACAAAGTGCATATTATTTTTTATGTAGTACTGACCTGAATAAAATGTCTCACATAGAAGATGTTAACATTTAGTCCACAAGAGAAAATAATCCTGTTCAAAAGTTTACTTGATTCTTAATACTGTCATAAATGATCCACAGCAGTTTTTTTTTGTTTAACGATAGTTGTTTATGAGCCCCTTGTTTGTCCTCAACAGTTAAACTGCCTGCTGTTCTTCAGAAAAATCCTTCAGGTCCCAAAAATTCTTAGGTGTTTCAGCATTTTTGTGTATTTGAACCCTTTCCAACAATGACTGTATGATTCTGAGATCCATCTTTTCACACTGAGGACAACTGAGGAACTCATATGCAACTATTACAGAAGGTTCAAACGCTCACTGATGCTTCAGAAGGAAACACAAAGCATTAAGAGCCATTTTTCTTATCTTGCCTAAATATCATTTTTTTCATTTAGTACAGCCCTTAAGAAGTTACAGAAGATACTTACATGTTTCCCAGAAGACAAAATCAAGTGTATGTAAACTTTTGAACGGAGTCTTTTATGTGAAATATCTTAATAAGGTCAGTTCTAAATAAAAAATAACTTTTGCATGATCTCTCTTATTTTGGTAAAATGATTTACATTTTGCTGATTCTGCAAGGTGTATGTAAACTTTTGATTTCAACTGCATACATCCCTAATCAGAGTTTGTTGTAGTTTTCATTTACAGTAAGCCTGAAGTAACCTCAGTAACACACTTGGGACAGAAAACACTGACAAAGTAACTAACTATCTAAAGGCCTCAGTATGGGAGTAGTTATCTCCCAGCTGTGTAAACGCACTGCGAGAATTCACACACACATACACACACACTCTCTCTCCAGCAGAGACACCCAGGGGCACCTTGGCCAAAGTATTTTAATCAGTGCCAGACTATTCTCTCTCTCTTTCTCTGTCTCTCCCCCCACTCTTTCTCCACTCTTTTCTTCCTTTCCGTTCCTGCATAATGGAATTCATTGCTCTGTCTCTGCAGGGTCCAACCACAAAAAAACTGAAAGGTTTTTACAAATAAGACACAAACAAACTTGCTAATCCAGTTACTGGAAAATGATGTTGTAGTAATATTTTTCCTAGTACAATAAATAAACTAAGAAAACTTTAGTTGTTAATTTACTATACCAAGCCATTTAAAGTCATCACAAAATCAAAAAGAATAAAGAACGTATCATGAAAATCTGACTTTTTCAGTGTTTAAGTGGTCTAATCGGGTCCCCAGTGCCACCACCCCAGATAAAGTGAAAAAGACAGCCCAGTAACTTTGTTTTGTAAGCTTTTTTCTGCAAGCATGTGAAAAACGAGGCACTCAAATTTTGTTCCCTCTGTGACGTAGAAAGGGGATCTTTTATTATAATATTCTGCACATTTCCACCCACAGCACTGTCGTTTTGTTTTTGCAAGTGACAACGGTGTACCAGTTCTAATGCCACAACAAATTTTTAAGCTAAGCATGCTAACTGTTCTGTCAATGGCTGCAAAGATGAGCACAGAACACTATTTAGAGTCCCAGCTTCAGAGGAGACGAGAGGAGTGGATTTATTGATTTATTTACTGTATATTACGCTGCTGCCACACAGATCCAATATAAACATGCAATTTTTTTCCATCTGTTTACCTTCAGACATGTTCATAAAGTGTTTTTGTAACTCCTGTGTGTTTTTAACATAAACTTGTGTGTATTTGACAGTGTAACCACAATAAGACATGAAAGAGAACTTTAGTACTCAAGTCATGTGGCAGCCGCTTTCTGTGCGTGTGCTTAGAAAACCGTATATCAGAAGTTAAACCTAATAGGGTTTAAAACACACGATTTCAGCACGATAGACATTATAATCAAAATCAAACAGATGTTTTTTGGCAGAATATACAGGTCCTTCTCAAAAAATTAGCATATTGTGATAAAGTTCATTATTTTCTGTAATGTACTGATAAACATTAGACTTTCATATATTTTAGATTCATTACACACAACTGAAGTAGTTCAAGCCTTTTTTTTGTTTTAATATTGATGATTTTGGCATACAGCTCATGAAAACCCAAAATTCCTATCTCAAAAAATTAGCATATCATGAAAAGGTTCTCTAAACGAGCTATTAACCTAATCATCTGAATCAACTAATTAACTCTAAACACCTGCAAAAGATTCCTGAGGCTTTTAAAAACTCCCAGCCTGGTTCATTACTCAAAACCGCAATCATGGGTAAGACTGCCGACCTGACTGCTGTCCAGAAGGCCATCATTGACACCCTCAAGCAAGAGGGTAAGACACAGAAAGAAATTTCTGAACGAATAGGCTGTTCCCAGAGTGCTGTATCAAGGCACCTCAGTGGGAAGTCTGTGGGAAGGAAAAAGTGTGGCAGAAAACGCTGCACAATGAGAGGGGGACCTGCGGAAGCAGTGGACTGAGTCTGGAGTAGAAACATCCAGAGCCACCGTGTACAGGCGTGTGCAGGAAATGGGCTACAGGTGCCGCATTCCCCAGGTCAAGCCACTTTTGAACCAGAAACAGCGGCAGAAGCGCCTGACCTGGGCTACAGAGAAGCAGCACTGGACTGTTGCTCAGTGGTCCAAAGTACTTTTTTCAGATGAAAGCAAATTTTGCATGTCATTCAGAAATCAAGGTGCCAGAGTCTGGAGGAAGACTGGGGAGAGGGAAATGCCAAAATGCCTGAAGTCCAGTGTCAAGTACCCACAGTCAGTGATGGTCTGGGGTGCCATGTCAGCTGCTGGTGTTGGTCCACTGTGTTTTATCAAGGGCAGGGTCAATGCAGCTAGCTATCAGGAGATTTTGGAGCACTTCATGCTTCCATCTGCTGAAAAGCTTTATGGAGATGAAGATTTCATTTTTCAGCACGACCTGGCACCTGCTCACAGTGCCAAAACCACTGGTAAATGGTTTACTGACCATGGTATTACTGTGCTCAATTGGCCTGCCAACTCTCCTGACCTGAACCCCATAGAGAATCTGTGGGATATTGTGAAGAGAAAGTTGAGAGACGCAAGACCCAACACTCTGGATGAGCTTAAGGCCGCTATCGAAGCATCCTGGGCCTCCATAACACCTCAGCAGTGCCACAGGCTGATTGCCTCCATGCCACGCCGCATTGAAGCAGTCATTTCTGCAAAAGGATTCCCGACCAAGTATTGAGTGCATAACTGAACATAATTATTTGAAGGTTGACTTTTTTGTATTAAAAACACTTTTCTTTTATTGGTCGGATGAAATATGCTAATTTTTTGAGATAGGAATTTTGGGTTTTCATGAGCTGTATGCCAAAATCATCAATATTAAAACAAAAAAAAGGCTTGAACTACTTCAGTTGTGTGTAATGAATCTAAAATATATGAAAGTCTAATGTTTATCAGTACATTACAGAAAATAATGAACTTTATCACAATATGCTAATTTTTTGAGAAGGACCTGTAGAGTTAAAAGCTGTTAAAGGAACACTCCAATTTTTTGAAAATAGGCTCATTTTCCAACTCCCCTAGAGTTAAACATCTCCGGGTCTGCCGTTAGCACTTTTAGCATAGCTTAGCATAAATCATTGAATCTGATTAGACCATTAGCATCTTGTTAACCCTTTGAGTAGTACGGTCCCACATGTGGGATTCTTATTTCTGTGCCCCTGGGAGTACGGTCCCACATATGAGATTTAGAACGTTCGGTGATGTCAAGCAACTGAAAAATTCAAACTGCGCTTTGGCGCATTGGCTGGCGCTGAGCCAGAGAGAGACTTGTCATATTATCGCAATTATGCAGAGTTTTTAACTACCTAATGCTTATTTAATGTTTTAGACATGTAAATACACGCAAGTACTAATAAAACAATACATTTAGAGTTTGTAAAACACACACGACAGTCTATGGAAGCAGCAATAACAATCCATGTGATTTATTCATATCAGATACACAGTGAAAGTAACTATAAAGTTCACTATATTCTTCTCCCAGTTCACCAGCCACTTACTTGCATGTATTTCGGGAGTAACGGATGAATTTACGTGCTGAATCCTGCATGTTCCGCGTCTCTGTTTTTTATGAATGAGGCAGACGCGCGGCCGCGAGTAAACATGGCGACGCCCATCTCACGTTACAGATCATGATCAAGATAATTTATACCGCTTTTTAAACAACAAAATACACTCAAACTCGCGTTTTTGTGAATCGGAATATCAGATAGTTGATGACATGGTGAGCAAGTGTGTGAATTTTTTGAATTAAAACGGAAAATCGAAATAAAACCGATACATCTGTCATACAGCGCTATTGTGGCTGCGGTGTGTCAATCGACAATTGCAATGCTATTACGCAGCGCATGAAAATAGTCCCCAGCTAGGTAACTTCCAACGTGACCAGCACTAAGCCTATATAGTTCTGATCCACATCAGCTTAGAAAATCGCAACTTTTTATTTTCTGTCAGTCTTAGTACACAATGTAACTACAGAAGAGACAAGTTTTAAATAGGAAAAATATTGAAAATCTTTGGTTATTTTTGGACGAGATGCTAATGGTCTAATCAGATTCAATGATTTATGCTAAGCTATGCTTAAAGTGCTAACGGCAGACCCGGAGGTCAGCTGAATGGATTCAAAAACAGTAAAACTTATCTATTTAACTCTAGGGGAGCTGGAAAATAAATTGTTTTTTTTTTTTTTTTTTCAAAGTGGAGTGTTCCTAAGACACAGTCCTATTCTGGAAAAGGGGGCGGGGAGCAGCAGCTCACTTGCAATTAAAGAGACATGCACAAAAACAGTGTGTTTTTGCTTCCACTCAAAATTCATATAATATTTCGAAATTATATAATAAATGATCTGTGGGGTGTTTTGAGCTGACACTTGACAGACACATTCTGGGAATACCTGAGACGTCAGTCAGATAATCAAAAGAAGAATCATGAAGAAATTCAAGAAATGAAATTATAATACTACAGTTGTGAGAGGATACTGGTAGTAGCAATTTAATTAATGGAAAAGTAATAGATTAGACACTGGAAATATAACATGATGAAAAACAGATATGGTTTAACATCTGTTTTTCTAAAGGGATGGCAGAGAGGAGTGCAGAAACTAAATGTGTGAGGAAATCTTGATATTTCAAACTCATGTTGCATCACTTTGACCACCCGATCACATTGCCCCGCCTGCAGACTCAAAAGAATGCTGATGCAAAAATATGTTTTATTTTCACTTCATACATTTGACATTTGACTATGAAGCAGTTTAATGTTGAACAGAACTTTTAAGAGTTTGCACTAAAACACACTACAATACAAAGCATTCATTTACACAGCTTTAAGCAAGGTTTTACGCAATTTGAGGAGCAACTTCTACACCGTGTAATTTCTCATTTTACTATGAACATACCATTTTTGGAAATCTATTATGTCTGAATAGCACTGGCTCCAGGGTGTGTTTGTACTGTCTGTGGTCTAATCTGTAGCAGTGGGGTATTTCTCAAGATGGAGGACTAAGCCCTTCACAGAGAGCTTGACTCAATACTGAAAACATCCAGTTCCCCTGATTAAACAGGACACTGGTGACTCACACGTTCTCTCTCACTGGCAGAGCGCAGTGTCAAACACTGCAATGCTAGTGACACTGTCACACAGTAGAACCAGCCCTTGTCACGGCCCTTCTAATGACCATATGTGTGTGTGTGTGTGTGTGTGTGTGTGTGTGTGTGTGTCTTTGAGCATCTGACCTACTTTTTCCTGTCACCCTTTTTCTGATTCTAATGAATCTTTTCCTCGGGACAATGCTCTCAAACACTGGCGTTCTGAATGAAAGAGCAGGAACGGGAAATGTTCTGCAGAACAGACTAGAAACACAAACAAACAAATGCTTTCAGGAGATCCGCACGTCTTAGGCGACCTGAGCTTTACTCTTATTCATGACCAACCTGCCTCATTGATCCAGATCCAAATCCAGCCCACTGACTCAAGACATGGGGCAAACAGAGGTGATGTCATACAGCAGGAATTCTGTCACTTGGTGAGGAATTCTTTTCTATATTCATTGATTAATTACACTCCTGCTATCTTTTAGAATACAATAACACAATATTTTAGCATAAAATAAAGCAATTTTTTTTTCAGCTGCAATAGTTTCGAGAGGCCACTGTCACTTCTCCAATGACACGTTTTGTCTGAATCAGCTTTTCTTTTGGAAACATGAAAGCACTGTGTGAACACACTAAAAATCATGCTTGACGAAATGTGTCAAATGTAAGGCAGGTCATTGTTAAAGGACTTGGAACTACGACTGGTTTAATTTATCACTGGAGATCTCAATACCTTGAACAGCAGCAAGTTAAATTACCTAACCCAAATTGAATTCCTTTTCGACTAAATAAAACTGCAAATTTCAGTTTTGGTGTTTTGGTGAAGAATTCTTTTCAGTGCATCACTATTCTGAAGATATTTTTTGATAGCTCAGGTCCCTTAATGTAAGACAAGGCTAAAAGTGTAAGTTAGAGGTTTGCAATATATATCGTGAAACAGTTATTTTAAATAGTAAAAATATTGAATAAATGTGTAATTGTTGTTAAAAGGGTATGTGATTTGACATTATCTAGTACATTGCAAAAAAACAAACAAAAATATGTCCAGAGTCCACACATACACTACCAATCAAAGGTTTTTGAACAGTAAGATTTTTAATGTTTTATAAAAAAAAAGTCTCTTTGCTCACTAAGCCTGCGCTTATTTGATCTAAAGTACAGCAAAAAAGTTACATTTTGAAGTATTTTTACGATTTCTATTTCAAAATAAGCTGAATTTTTAGCATAATTTCTCCAGTCACATGTTCAAAAGAACAGCATTTATCTGAAATAGAAATCTTTTGTAACATTATAAGTGTTTTTATCATCACCTTTGACCAATTTAAAGCATTAAAAAACCTGCTGTATTTCAAAAACAAAAATAGTTGACACAAAAGATAATGCATACATTTAATTAGGTAAGAAAAACAAATGGCCTTATAAAAGGTAAAAATGCCCATAATACTCAAAACTAAGAAAAAATTTAAGCAGAAATATAACTGTTTATATCTAGATCTAAACTAGAAATATGCGCCACAACTAATTTAAATTATATAATTCTGTAACAGTCTAATCTAGCAATCTTTTTTGTTTTCTTCTAAGTCAAAACGATATTTCACCTTTGGTTAGTTCACCCAAAAATGAAAATTCTGTTAATTACTCACCCTCATTTTGCTCTAAACCCGCAAGACATTTGTTCATCTTTGGAACACAAATTAAGATATTTTTGATGAAATCCGAGAGCTTTCTGACCCTCCATAGACAGCAAGGATCCTACCACAGTCAAGGTCAAGAACTATTACTAAACTAAACATGTTTTTGAATGATATAGAAAAAATACTTATTATGATAAATATCTAAAGTGTGTTGATCTGGCGATTCATTTTTCATTAATCGATATCAGAATTAGAAACAAGATTAGTCTTCTCTACTCGCTGAACTTCACCCCATGCAGACACTGTGAAAAAGCATGTACAAACACAGACGCACATTCAAACACATCCAGCTTTGGAAGCATTAGTCAGGTGACGCGAGAGCCCAGGGCCAAAGAGAATGTGAGTATATTAACAGCGTTAGCATCACACTCACACTCCTGTCTGCATTCCTTTCAAAAAGGCTTGAGGTTCTACGTGAACAACTCAGCCAAACGCACCCACACACGTTTGCATTCCTCACAAAAGCACAACAGTCTTCCCTGGACCACGTTTGGCTTTGACGGCAGAACATAAGCAGAGAGTAAACAGCGTATTTGAACTTCTCCCCACAGGTCACTTTCACTGCACAAGCAGTCATTTGAGCCTGAGCGGTCGCAGAACGAATACAATTTCAACCCCGTTAACATCAATACCTGATATGGTACTAGAAAGAACAGCAATTTAAGAAGAGCATACACACAGACTACTGCAAAGCTGCTGGCTTCCGTCGCGGGGCAAGATCGAAAGAGATGTGGGAGTCAATTTTGCTACAGTCGTATGGCGTTCAAATGTGTTCAGAGATGCTTATGGTTCCACTGACACCCCCCACTGTTCCATTCACCAGACATTCTCCACCCCACCCATATTTAATGCAGTCCAGACACATGCAGAGGAATCTAGCTTAAAATGCAACCCTGAGCTTTCATCATCACTGATAGCAAATCATCCTCAGCGATCTTTCAAAACATGCTGAAGCTAGGTCAGTAAACGATTCAGTATCACAACCTGTTTGCTTAAACAGAAACAAAAACTCTCTTCAAAATCTGATATCGGCTCATTTGTTCAGTTCCATCTTGAAGCATTTAAGAAAGGCCATAAAGACGGAAGCAGAAGTGCTTTCTCTGCAGCTGAGGTAGGCAGAACAGCTCAGCTGTAACAGTGAGAGCGGATAGAACATCTTCAATGGATTTTACCAGTTTCGTCTGAGCAGAATCTGAGCCTGGAATAGGCGATAAAGAGCATGAGACTAAATACAACAGCTTCCGGAAAAGGGCCTGTATTGTTGTACTTCTGTCTAATGTTATGACAAGGTTACAGTCACTGCTCCATGTAAAACCCCACACACACAGACACTGCATAGCCAGACTAAAGATTCAAGGCTAATCAATATACTGTAAATAATATGTTAAAGAATACTAAAGGGACATCAAATGTAAAATTCACTTTTACATGGTGGTTGCATATAAATGTGTCTTAGCAGTGTGTGGACACAACCACCATACAATGATAAAAATCCAGTCACCACTTTTTATTAATCCCTAAAAAACTAAACAAGCAGTTTTGATTTTCTGATCAGTATGATGTCATATTGCCCACGACTGCTGACGGACTGTCCCATATTAGCATATTTCCGCTCTCAGCCAGTCGCACGCTGTCCGCCATTTTCTCTGTAGCAATAACAGCAATGTCTTAGTGCTGTCAAACGATTAATCGCGATTAATCGCATCCATAATAAAAGTTTATGTTTACATAATATATATTTGTGTACTGTGTATATTTATTATGTACACATAAATACAAACACATGCATGTATATATTAAGGAAAAATATTTTAGATTTATATATAAAATATATTTATTCATAATCTAAATTGTATACAGGTATAAATATATATACATATAAATATTTTGTTTTAATATATACATGTATGTGTGCATATTTATATGTACATAATAAATATACAAAGTAAACACACATATAGTATGTAAACATAAACTTTTATTTTGGATGCGATTAATCGTTTGACAGCCCTAAAATGTCTCATAAGCTATGCAAGTGTTTTGTTGTTGGATGTAAAAGTAAACATAAGAGTCTTCATTTTCTCCCGACATCAGAGCCACTAGGGACGCAGTGGAAAGGTTTTGCTTTCAGTGGTAATGTGCCACCGAATACACAAAAAAAACAGAAGGGGGGTGGGGTGAGCAGTAGCTTATTATAATTTAAAGAAACATGCACCGAAATGGCTCGCTGTGAACAGAGCCGTTTTTGACAAGGTAAAAAAGGTGTTACTTCACATGACCATTGAATTTTAATCAAAGTATGTTAAGCCCCGTTCAGACTGTCAAGCCCAAATTTTTATGCAAATCTGACTGAAATCTGATCATATTTATGCAGTCTGAACAGCAACAAACTACATGAAATCCGATTTGTGCAAATCCGTCTCGAGCTGCATTCATATGTGGTTTGGAATCCTATTCAAATCAGATTCCTGGAAATGTGTTTCAGTCTGACCGGTCAGATCGGATTTAGCATAGCTTTTTCACGTTTTCATACCACGCAAAACGTAAACACGTCAGACGTTTTTGTGGAAAACATGCTTATGTTGTTGCAAACTGTGGGTCAACCAGAAAAAGACAATACGGCTAGTATACGCACCTCTTTGAGTTTTGAAACCAGTAGAGACGGCAGCACAGAGTAAAGTCGCACATTGCGCTTCCTGCATTTATGCCGCTGCCTCAGAAGATGAAATATAATCCAGCGTGACGCAACGGAATATTAATGAAGCGTGATGTCAGAGCGACTGCGTCTGTACTGCAAATTGTATTGCCGTTTTTAGCATTGCCATAGAAACCAATGCACATTCCGTTAAAGGAAAGAACGCTTAATGGACACACAAATTGGATATGAACAGTTATGATACATAGTGTGGACAGTCCGTTATTTAAATCAGATTCCATCTATATGTACAAAATCGGATTTGGGCTCACAGTCTGAACGGAGCTTTACAGACATTTCATTAAGAAGAATCATACCAACTTGTAGAAAGAAATGCCATCCGATGTCACCTTTAAAGAGCAGGTCATATTGTTTTTCGAAAAATGTCTTTTTTGCAGTTTGTAGTGTAGCTATCCTTAAATGTAAACAGTCTGCAAAGTTTTTCATGAAAAAAGTGCATAATAAAGACATTGTCTCTCAAAAGAGAGTCAACTCTGAGCCACCTTAAGTCATATTTTCACATTTTTCTGGCTGATACTATTCCTCATTAGGTAACATATTAGCATAATCCCTGCCTGTGAAATACGAAACACCTCTGACCTGCTCACAAATACTTCTGCTAGTAAGTGTGTTTAGTTGTTTTGTTTTCATTGCCGAAAGATGATAATGTGAAGAATCAGTGGTTAAAATTCATTTTCTCCACTATACCACAGCAATAGAATTCAAGCCTTTTGTTGTGTGCTCGTCATTTTATCGAAAACTGCTTCTCTAATCTTGCCAAGTGCAACACGGGATTCTCTAAATGCTTGTCCCTTCTTTATTTGTACCAACAAGCATCTCCAAACCACAGTCTGCAAAAACGATTAATACGCTAGGTGTACATTTTCAATTGAGTGCTCAAAATATCAAAGTTCCTGTGCTAATATGTGATGTAGCCTATACCTAGTGCAGCTTTAGGTTTCCAGGTAAACCACGATATTACTGTCTTACTGAAATAGTTCTGATAATTCACTGTGAACCCACTATTTCCTAAGAATGTGTCGATTAATGTAGACTGTTGTTGTTCTTTTAACCTACATTTGTTTAATAATAAAGAATGTAAAACAAAGTGTTTAAGTTTAGCAGCTAAACTTTAGCTGTGGGTACGATTTGCTTGTATTGTATATGGAAAGACACATCAATCACAACAGACTTGGCCAGCTGACCAATCAGAGCAGAGAGAGGCTTATTGAAGGGAGGGGTTTACCAACCTTAAGCTCAGAAATGCTTTGAACTAATCATTTCAAAATCATTGCAAAATGATTCTAATATTAAATGTATATTTAAAATAAATGACAGTGTTTTCTTAAACCTGTTGTAGGGGACTCTTAGTTGTTGTTAGGACACTTTAAAAATACCACATGACCTGCTCTTTAATAAATAAAGTAGCATAAAGGTGTGAATGCGCATGAACGCTTCTTGCACTAAACAAGTGGGGTCAGGGGTCTCAATCCACTTCCAAGCAAATTCTAGTGCAGTTTGATTGAAATATAAATGCATAATGGACCAAAGACATCTTAACAAACCAAAAACAGGACGTGATGTCACAAGCTGCGACCCTAAAGGATAAAATGCTCATTCATCTCTGTTTTTTCTCATCATAATAGCTATGTCACAGTTTGATACAGGCGTCGGAACCTTGCAGGAGATCTTCGTGTGGAACAAAGGAATTCATGCACACATTTTATAAGCTCTTCGTCAACTGATGTCACATGGACTATTTTTGTCCTTCAGGGCCTTGAATGTGTCAGTTGCATTGCTGTCTATGCAGGGTCAGAAAGCTCTCAGATTTCATCAAAAATATCTTAATCTGTGTTCAGAAGATGATCAAAGGTCTTAGAGGTTTGGAACGACATGAGTAATTGATGACAGATTTTTCATTTTCAAGCAAACTATCCCTTTAAAATACATTTCAAAAATCATCGCCCCTGCGCATAGAACTATAGACTCAAGCTTCATACTCTAGCAGCAAAGCAAATACACTTAAAGGCCACCATTCACAATTTGTTTAGCAAAAAGCAGACAGGAAAGACTGAAATTATTCAGGCCTACTGGAACAGACCACTGGGGTGAGAGACTGAGGGTCCCTCTCGTTTCCTGTTAACCTAATTATCTAGACAAAAAGCTGCTTCAGAGCCAACGATCGTACAAAGAGACAAATTTCAAAGCGAGCAGCAAAAGGGCAGCCCGCATATCAGCGGTGTACAAAAAAAGACCTGCCCCACACACACATAGTTGGCCTATCATCCATCCTGCTGAGAGCGAACGGTGCACAGTAGATTGCGGATCTCTTTTATCTCGCACCCCAGACTAAATCTCCACACCTGTGGGGGATGGGGAATAGAGAATGGTGAATATATGGATGGAGGAGAGAAAGTGGCCAGATAAACTTGAGGTTGCAAAAACAGCCTCTAATGACTCATGAACTGAACGGCCTAACAATAAGCTCCTCTCGAGCCTGCACTTAAAACAGAGGCTTTCAAACGCTCCATTATCCTCATCTAAACAAGGCGGTAAGCACCGCAACGTTTACATGAATGTTACTTTCAGATTAAAGGCCATTTTCTGATTAAGTTTTTATTCTAAAAAGACATTTACATGATCGACAGCCATTGGAATATTACTGATAAATGTGTAAGTGTGACCCTGGACCGCAAAACCAGTCGTAAGTAGCACAGGTATATTTGTAGCATTAGCCAACAATACATTGTATGGGTTAAAATGATGTTCCAAGAAGACATTTTGTAAATTTCCTACCACAAATATAAACTTAATTTTTGATTAGTAATATGCACTGCCAAGAACTTCATTTGAACAACTTTAAATATGATTTTCTCAATATTTTTTGCACCCTCAGACTCCAGATTTTTTAAATCGTTGTATCTCGGCCAGATATTGTCCTATCCTGACAAACCATACACCAATGGAAAGCTTATTTATTCAGCTATTATATATAACGATTTGTACAAATTGACCCTTATGATTGGTTTTGTGGTCCAGAGTCACAAATGTAATAAGAACAAACTATAAACTATAAGTATTCGAATGTGGGAGACCAAAAACGAAAGCCTTTGTCATGTCGTAAAGGTCAAATCTGGTGACAAAAAGACTGATGGACAGATGGAGACTGATACATCACACCGTGATCATCCATCCTATGTAGGTTATTATGAACAGTAATCTAATCAGCCCATTAATTCTCATTCATATGCAAAATGATACATTAACGTTTGAAAAATAATACTAAAATAAGTCTTCTTCTCACTGACTATTGGTTTTACCTTATAGAGCGTTTTCATGACGCGTCATCAATTGGCCGTTTTGGCAACACTGAGCATAAACAATGCCACTGAACCAAAAAAACAAGCATATTTTGCTGATTAATGCTGCTGAAAATGGTCAATTATTGTCATGATTTGGGCTGCACTAATTGGTCAGACCGGGAAAAAACATTCGGAGTACTATAGACTGCCAAAAGCTATAACAAATCAAGGAGAAGAGTGCAAAAAACTGTCTGAGGAACAAAAGGTGATTGTGGTTGGCCAAACTAAACCAGGATTTTCAGGGCAAGAATCTTGACAACATTTGTGTTCGTTCTTATTTCCAGTCAGGTAGGTGAAATATTAGGCTAATATCTTAATTAATACTGGTCGTATGCATCTTTACCACCTATTAACTTTAGTTTTTTGTTTTATTGCACCCTTTCCTGCTTACTAAGTCCTTCTCTATATGATTTAGCAGTTTCCACACGTTTTTTTTCTTTGGTTTAGGCAGCATAAATTAGCTGAACAACGTATTCAGTAATACATTTACTGTGAAATCCATGCTGTTGTTTACATCTGAGTATTGCCAATATGGTCATGCATCAGGGTAAGTACAAACCTTCTATAGGCAAACATAAATTGACATTCATTTATGGTGGGTATTTTGAATGGTCAAAAAAAACCTGATTAATACACATATATTCCAGCTTTCTCACTTAGATTTCTAGAAACCAGAGCATCAGCTTAATGTGATCATAACAGCCAAGTTTATGTGTTTATACTTATATGCCCGACTTAGCATTAGCAATTACATATTATTATGCATTTACAGAAACACATATTCAATAATCAGATTATTGATTGATATTCAGATCAATTTGGGTTCGATTTTTACATTTGGACGCCTTCATCTTTGAATAATTTGGTACATCTTTTGAGGTCACAGCTGCCAAAGCAAGTTTTCTATCTTAGTCTTGTGATCAAGGAGTGCCTCTATAAACCAGGACCAAACCAGGTTTACAACCAGGCTGACCCAGGCCAAATGGCTCCAGCTGCATTGCTCATAAAATCTTGTAAACCACCCTCCAATCTGACAGTGTTTACCACACTACACAAGATAGTGACTTTAAGACAAAGCAACCCAAATCCACAGCCAGACTGCACTACAGGGTCTGAGCCTTTTAATCACCTTCCTTCAGACATAATCACAGGATAATAACCTCTGTTTCTCCAGGCCAGCCAACATGCACACATGTGTGTTGACTGCACTGAAGAAGAAATGTAAGTCACAGATATCCATATGCATATGTAGAGATGCAACCTGCAGCCATGTGTTGGGATGAGCTGGAGAAGCTGGTAAAAATGCCTCCATCAGGGTATCTTCATCTGCGCTCCATCACACAGTTGGCTAACTCACTGTTACTACACCCTACAGGCAACACACATTACCTCAGCACTCTCAAGGTCCAAGTAACGTTAGTTCGCTATATCCGTGAGTTTCACTACGAAAATCCTCGGTTTGTGACCTGCTGTCACCGATAATAACACACCAGCAGCCGTTAGCCGGAGTGCTAACTAAACCAGTAAATCAGAGCTGAGCTTTAGCTGCAATCTCTGCGTGGAAGGAGAGCTTACAGAGGCCTCCTTTTACGAATAAACGACTGGAGGAAGGCATTTGTAGAGTTAACGTGCTGAAAAGACCGTTGAGGTGACCGTTGCCTTCCGGGAGCGAGCACACTAACGTTAGTAAATTCGCACGAAGCGCGCCCTGAAATGCTGTGGATTACTCGTTTGCTCAGCGGCCGCAGTCACTGTCAAAAAAAGGACAATCGGCCCGAGCCACACAAACACTCTTACCTCATCATTCAGTTTCCATTATATCTCCAGCATTCTGTGAGGGAATACTCTAAAGGAGCATGGAATGACAGGCGGAGGACTCTTTTTTTTCTTTTTTTAATGTGCGAGATAAATTCCAGGCTTATTTCTTTGCTCCTTCTGGCTCCTCGCTTCCTCCGTGCAGCTTCGCTAGTAGTGAAGTGAAAAGGGGGAAAAAATGAAACGTGCGAACGTCATTCAGGCATCCGCGTCTGAGGGTTTACTGCAGACAGGGGGCGCAATGCGGCCCAAACACAACCATTTACCAGGAGGAAATCAGAAGTATTCTCATTTGTAACGTTTTTTAATGTATTCACTTTATTTATTAGTCATATTTCTACACGCTGTCCTTATTATGAGTTTTTCTTGGCTAATAGACTGTTTGCACTTACATCTCAGTTTGGCAGTTGTGTGGCGATATTGGAGATACTCAAATGTAAACAACAGCATTGACTGAATAGTACTAGGGTGAAAATACGTCCTCTTTTCCCTGGACATGTCTTCTTGCGTCTAGCCGAGATTCCTAAATCGCCTAAATATCCGGGATGCGGCTTTTGCTTTCTACAGTCACCATTAGTGTGTGCATTTTGTATTAAAGCCTTGCGCTGGGTTTTCTTAATCCCGCGCCCACAAAAATTCACTGAAATGTTGCATCCATTTGACTGAAATGCTTGTATTGAAATATTTTGCATTCTACCTGTTAGTTTTGTGAAGGATGGCCACTGTGGTAGGAAGCTTTTTAGCTGTGTTTATGAACACAGCTGCATAACGGTGACTGTAAAATGTGTAGTTTTGGTATGGAAATGACATATTTCAATACCAAAACTAAGACCCCAACCCCCCCATCCTATGTCCTCTTTTTGGAAAACTAAAATATGATCACCCTACATGGTACTCAATCTGTCGTTCTGCTAATTTATGCTGTCTGAAAAACTTAGTAAGGAGGAAAGGGCGCAATTTTTTGACAAACTAAAGTTAATAGGTGGTAAAGATACAATACTAGCAGTATTTATTAAGATATTAGCCTAATATTGTATCTACCTGAAAGGAAATGATCAGAACAAAAAAGAATGTTGTCAAGATTCTTGCCCTGGAAATCCTGGTTCTGTTTGGCCAACCACAAACGCCTTTTGTTCCTCAGAAAGTTTTTTGCACTCCTCTCCTTGATTTTTCTTCAACTTTTGGCAGTCTATAATACTCCAAATGTCCACGGTCTGATCGGTTAGGACAGCCCAAAACATGACAGTAGCTGACCATATTCAGCAGCAACAATGTACAAAATTCACGTGTTTCGTTCAATTCAGTGGCATTGCTTATGTTCAGTGCTGCCAATATGGCCGATTGATGACGCATCATGAAAACACTTTGCAAATTATTTAGCAGTGCATTTCACAAAACCATCGTTAGATAACTTTCTGTTCCATTAAACTCTATTGGTAACAGTGTGGAACTTGCAAGCATGCCTGCTTTTAGAAACACCAGAGCAGTTTTGCAAATTGATTCAACAGATCTTAAAAAAAAAAACGATCTGATAACGAGTCAGTCATTGCTTGTCTAAAAATCCAAGCATCATCTAGACATGTGCTGGTAATTTGTAAAACAATATCTTGATAATAAACATGCACTTCAGAATAATGTGAATAGTTATAACAAATTGTTTGAAACATTTGTTGACTTTATACATTTTTGTGTATTGCTTTATTGTATTTAAATGTTCAGTTTTTTGTTATAAGAAAAAAAAAGTAATTAAACCTGTTATACAACACCTTTTGCAGCTCAATATCGTGATAATACCGTATACCGTGATAAAAGCTTCAGTAGTTGTCGTAACATGGACATTTTATATGACATGAGTCATTACTGACTACTTTTTATTGAATATTAAATACATTTCATTGATTTGTTACATTAGTAATTGATTTAAAAACAAGTAACTTCATGTTAGAGTCTCTATATTTCTATTTAAAAGACCGATTCGTTTACGATTTACTCATTGCTAGCTCAGAAAGCTAAGCCTCATGGACTTTACAGGACGTTACTGCTGTGTTTTTATGAACTATTGCGAATAAAATGTTACATTTATTACATTATTTATTCACTTAAAATTAATTGAAATGATTTTGATTACTTCGCGGTCTTTATACTTTATATTCACGGAGGACATTTAGTTGAAATATACAAGCAGTTATCTAACCTAATCCCCCACACACTGGATTGTGCTGTGAGCTTTTCACGTTTCCTTTCTATGTGTTTATATTCTACTCCATCTACGTCACAACAGAACGAGTCACGTGCAGGAAATGCACAAAACACTACCGCAGTCGACTAAATATTGGTAGGTTCAAAAACACTCTTACATGCAAAACATTTTATATAGCATTACATAATAAGATATTGTAACGGTCTTGCTGTTTTGAGTAGAGGCATGCGATAGGGCTATTGCAATGGGAAAAAAATAGCTCAGCTATGGAATAGTAACGTATTCTGCATGATTTGGATCTTATTTTGTTTAACTTGCACAGTTCAAGTGCAAACACGCAATACATGTGGTGAATTTCCTAAGATATTGGTGTATTGCATAACATTATAATAATAGTATTAATATAGTGTTTCAGTCTGCTGTTGCTTTTGTTGATCTTTCAGTGGAGGTTGATCAATCTGATTGCAGAACAGCTAGAATTGCCATGAAGGGACTTTACTGCAAACCAGGAGACCAGGGTGATGTGAAGTTTGTCTTACAGGAGACGGTAAGAGTGCATGATCATGCCTTGACATCCATGACAGCAAATCTGTAATAAGCTATGTCCAATTGCATGATGCTGTTGTTTTCTGTCACAGAATGTACCCACTAGCCTTGGCAGCCATCAAGTCAAAGTTCAAGTGAAAAGCTGTGCACTGAGTCCAGTTGATTTTAAGGTAATTTAATTGTCTACAAGATCTTGAACAACATCTGGTGATTTGATGCGAATAACCTGCAGAACCAAAACTGGAAAATAATAGCAAATCTCAAAGCATGCATCTCATGTTTACAATACATGATGGATATTATTTAGGCAAAATACAAAATATTTGCATTCATCTTAATCTGTTTTTTCAGCTGTACGAGGACCTCAAGCTTGAGAAAGAACATGTCCCAGTTGGAAGGGAGATCGCTGGGGTTGTTCTTCAAGGTTTACATGACTTGTACTGTATATTTGACACCATTTCTATTTACCGTCTAATCAAATAAATTTGACTGATAAATGCAAATGCTTTTCCAGTTGGACCCAAAGTGACCTTTTTCCAGCCAGATGATGAGGTTGTTGGTAAGAACTTTATTAGACTGTCATTTTTATCAGAGTATGTTTTATATGTGTATAATCAAATAGACATGTCTTCACAGGGATTCTCCCTTTGGAGGCTGAGCAGTCTGGTCTTTGTTCCGTCGTGGTTACTGATGAATATAATTTAGGTATTGCTCACATTATATTATTAACAATAGTCTTACCTACTGTAGTTCCTTAACGATACACTACTTTTTTATTTCCCATATGCTTATGTTTTAATAACAGTTCAGAAGCCTGAGAAAGTGAGCTGGTTTGAAGCAGCAGCAGTAATTAAAGACGGTCTCAGGGCTTACACAGCTCTCCACACTCTGGCTCGGATGGCTGCGGGTCAGACTGTACTGGTGCTGGACGGGGCTGGTGTAGGTATCTATGCAAAGGACAAAGGGCAACACCTTCCTGATGCTTCCTATTAGCATATACACTACCTGTCAAAAGCTTTTGAACAGTAAGATTTTAATGTTTTTTTTTTTTTTTTAAAGAAGTCTCTTCTGCTCACCATGCCTGCATTTATTTGATCCAGAGTACAGCAAAAACAGCAAAATATTATTATTTTTTTAAATGACTGTTTTCTATTTGAATATATTTTAAAATATAATTTATTACTGTGATCAAATCTACATTTTTAGCATCATTACTCCAGTCTTCAGTGTCACATGATCATTCAGAAATTATTCTGATATGCTGATTTGCTGTTCAAGAAACGCTTTATTATTATTATAATCAATATTTAAAACAGTTAATAGAATAGAACAGTTACAATAGAAAGATCCAAAGATCAACATTTATTTGAAATAAAAAGCTTTTGTAAGATTATTCAAAAGCTTTTTGGAAAAAAATATATAAATAAATAATTTATTTTGTGTCAAAAGTGTCGATAAAGGCATTTATAATGTTACAAAAGATTTCTATTTTATATAACTTTTTATTTATCAAAGAAACCCGAAGAAATTCTACTCCTGTGTTTTTTGAGCAGCAAAATACAAAATTAGAATTATTTCTTAAGGATCATGTGTCTGGAGTAATGATGCTAAAATTCAGCTTTGAAATCACAGGAATAAATGACATTTTAAAATATATATTTAAATAGAGGTATTTTAAATAGAAAAAATAATTCCAAATTGTAATGTTTTTGCTGTACTTTGGATCAAATGAATGCACGCTTGGTGAGCAGAAGAGACTTCTTTAAAAAAACATTCAAAATGAATTTCTCCTGTGGGTTAAAAGTTTGAAATGTTGCATGAATTCCATTTGACTGAAATGCTTATATTGAAACATTTTGCATTCTACCCGTGATAAGACTGTTGTAGATATTAGTTTTGTGAAGGTTGGCCACTGTTGTAGGAAGCTTTTTAGCTGTGTTTATGATCAATCTGCATAACGGTGACTGTATAATACATAGTTTTGGTATGGAAATTACGTATTTTGATACCAAAACTAGTCTTCTTTTTTTGAAAACTAAAATATGGTCACCCTATGTAGTGTATATATTAAAACTGGTCAATTTTCTCATTCTGATATTTAAAAAAATTGATTACATCAGAATCTTCTACAAGCATTATTTGGCTTCCTGCATTCGAAATCTCAAATCATTAACATGCACTTGCTGTTTTGTGTGCATTCAGCCCTTTGGACTTCTGGCCATTCAGCTCGCCCACTATCACGGTGTGAAAGTCCTGGCTAC
The DNA here is from genome assembly GCA_033026305.1 of Cirrhinus molitorella. NCBI lineage: Eukaryota > Metazoa > Chordata > Actinopteri > Cypriniformes > Cyprinidae > Cirrhinus > Cirrhinus molitorella. The sequence continues at coordinate 33,924,758 of CM065120.1, forward strand.
AGCTTTGTCTCCGGAGGACCAGAAGTTTTTGGAAGAGCTCCGGCCGAGCGTGGGTGGGTGGGTGCTGAAGTGAAGCATTGTAAAGAGCAAAGATATTTTCCCCATGAAGTGTCAGTTTAGGATGCAGTTCAAGCTTGGTTTGACGTAGCACTTCACTGGAAGTGTAAAATTATGAAATACTCGACATGAGTTGCTCTGAAACGACAGACAAACTTGTATGCCAAGTAACATGGAGCTTTTAATCTCTTTTAATCTAAAGTTGTTATTTCTTGTAATGTTTACCTCTCATATTTACAACACCTGATGTGGATTTATTTCCTGAGCAAATTAACATCACACTGGCATCATTTTATGTATAAGTGCGAAGTCTAAAATCTACTCAAATGTTGAAATCTTTGGAAAAGTTTGGATTGTTGCAGAGTGCATTTCCTGTAATGCTGGGAGTTCAAACTTTCTATCACCATCCTTTCCTCTGCAAATCAAAACTGATTTAATTTGTCCTAGTTTTTTTTCTTTCTTTAAACTCTCATATTGATTGCCAAAGCTTTTCTGATGCCTTTCTCATCTTTTCACTTCTCCCTTGGGCATCTTTTTCTCTTTCTTCACCATTTGACTTTTTCTTCATCTTGTTTCTTCCTTGTGCCACTTGCTCAAGGTGTGCAGGAATCACTCTTGGGTAAGTTATTTATGGCAGTTTTTTTTTTTTTGTTTCAGTATTCATTCAGGCTAATATATTCATATAAGCCACTCAAGAAATCTATTCTTTGAGAATAGTCATTCAGCATACATCAGCTTGTAGTGCACTCTCAGCTTGATATGCTTAATCAATGTTTATTTGATTTTTTTTTTAAGCATCAGTACTTAAGTGTATCTCTTCCCTCAGCACGAGTGATCAGAGTGTGGGACTCAAAGGAGGATTTGGTGGACTCATGCCTTGAAGAAACTGGAGGACTTGGAGTGGACATCATCATCGATTCGGGAGGTCTACCACCTTTTTGTAACTATTTTAACATAATCTTCACATATGTGCTTTTAATTAGTTATACTAATACTTACATCTTTCCAACAAACAGTTGTGTTGCAACAATTAATTTATTATTTACACACTGTAAAAAAAAACTTTAAATAAAGTTAAGGCAGCAGGGTAAAACATAAGTTGAATCATCTCAAATATCTAAGTTGTCACTTAACATTTCGAATTTTAAGGCAACCTGGTAACAAATTATTTTAAGTTAACTCAACAAATTGTTTTTTTACAGTGCAGTTGAAGTCAAACGTTTACACAGACCTAGCAGAATCTGCAATATGTTAATTATTTTACCAAAATAAGAGGAATCATACAGTCCATAAGAGAAAATAATTACCCCATTCAAAAGTTTACATACGCTTGATTCTTAATACTGTGTTGTTACATAAATGATCCACAGCTGTTTTTTTTTTTTTTTTTGGTTTTGTTTAGCAATAGTATGTTTATGAGTCCCTTGTTTGTCCTGAACAGTTAAACTGTCCACTGTTCTTCAGAAAAATCCTTCAGGTCCCACAAATTCTTAGTTTTTTTTCCTCAGCATTTTTGTGTATTTGAACCCTTTCCACCAATGACTTTATGATTTTGAGATCCATCTTTCACCCTGATGGACTCAAATGCAACCTGATGATTCAGAAGGAAACATGATATATTTTAAATTTGCATTTGAAGATAAATTCAACTTATTTTGTCTTCTGGGAAATGCGTAAACATCTTCTGCAGTACTAAAATGAAAAAATATGATATTTCGGCAAAATATGTTACTTGCTGAATATTTTGTATTGACCCCAAACGTTTGAACATCAGTGTATGTGTTTATTTTCAATCAGCAGTCTATAATTTTGAGCTTGTTTTTGAACAGTGAGACTCTATGAGGAGCCAGAAGCACAGAGGCATTACCCGCATAAACATGACCTACTTACGCTCCTTTCAGTTGGAGGTCATTGGGTTACCACAGAACAACACTTACAGGTTAGCAGCTCCTTCGAAACATAGTTTACTTATCTCTTTAATACACTTTAACATTCAGCATTTTACACATCTAATTTTATACATCAAATATTGACTAACAGCACTGATTTTTATTATCTCTTCCAAGCTGGACCCTCCTGACAGCCACATTCTCTTCCTGAAAGCGGCATCTCTCTCATTCCTTAATGACGAGGTGTGGACAACATCCCGTGCCAAGCAAGGCCGATATCTTCGTATCTTTTACTATAAACCTCATTAATCTTTAACCGAACATCGCCTTCTGATTAGTCCACATTCAGGCCTCAGCTTTGTTTATCAGCTCTGAAATATCAAACACTCAATGTTTCCAGCTCAGTCTACTATAGTTTACATGAATGTATTTAGCAGATGCTTTTATCTAAAGTGTCTTATAGATACATTTTCTTTTGTATATTACTATTACTATGAAGACAAGTAAAAGGATAGATTAAGAAAAATATTAATTCTGCCATTAATTACTTACCCTCATGTCATTCCAAACCCGTAAGATCTGTTTTTCTTCGGAACACAAATTAAGATATTTTTAATGAAATCCAAGAGCTTTCTGACCCTGCATAGACAGGACATAAAATAGCAGTGTCCTTACATTGTAACAATGTCCTTACTACTTTTTTTTTCCCAAGTCTTGAATGTTTCAGTTGCGTTGCTGTCTATGCAGGGTCAGAAAGCTCTTGGATTTCATCAAAAATATCTTAATTTGTGTTCTGAAGATGAACAAAGGTCTTACGGGTTTAGAATGACAATTCTGTAATTAATTACAGAAATTTCATTTTTGGGTCAACTAACCCTTTAATATAGACCCATGAATATGGCTCTAATCAGCTGATCCTTATTTTTAGACAAAACACTGCTTTACTCTCCAGTGGAATGAAGAAAATCAGTGTGACTAAATGCCATGAAAGCCATTTTTCTGAAATTGCTATATGTTCCAAATGAGGTCATTGGGTTCCTGAGTGTGCATATGGCTAGGCGGTGACAGTTTGATGTATCTGAGACCTGAGGGTTTTTTCCCAGTGTCCTCAGGCTACTGGAACAACCTTGTCAACAACATAAAGGACACGTGGTGTCCTGTTTGTAACTGGGTTATTTGCCTTTAGTCTGTTCTCTCTCTCAGATATCTTGAAAGATGTGATGGATAAACTCTGCACAGGGACTTTCAGGTGAGAATGAGGAAGAAACAGATTGTGTGTAAGCGTCAGAAATGGCTAAAATTATGAACTTAAAACTGAATGTATGTGGGCTGTGTTTGTAATGCAGAGAGAAAAAGTGTGAAATCAGCTGTTGTGTGAATGGTGTTGAATCTGACCGTTGCCTCTGCGCAGGCCGCAATTGGAGGACCCTGTGCCTTTATATGAAGCTACGGTCTCCATGGAGATGGTACAGAGAAAGCAAGCGAGGAAAAGAATAGCTGTCAAACTTTGAAGAGGGATCAACATGTTTTCCATAATTCTGTAAATTGTTCTAAATCTCATGTTTTTGTCTGTTTTAATGCATTGTTGGTATTTAAAAACATTAAAATTCCTTAAAAGGAAATCAAACTCACTCCAACTAAATGTATATCACAAAGAAAAAGTATTTACATTATATTGTATATAACTTTGGCCTAGATATGACAAACCACAGACTTTGTGAAACATTCCCAGTGGATTATTAACAGCACCATCTGATCCCATTTCTTTCGCCTGTTAATATGGGCAGCTCTGTATGGAAAAGGACCACATAATGCTGACCTAGAATCCAGCATCATTGTTCGGAGGTATGCATTTCATTATCAGGAGTCTCCTACCAGTAACACAGCATGTAGCTCATTTGCTTTCAATAGAAGACTTGTGTTTGTTAAGATCTCATTGTCCTAAATGTCCCCTCATCTTCCTGTCCAGCCATATGCCACAGCTATCTAGGAGAAAAACAAATTTTTAAAGCTTAAATGAGATGGAGTTTTTTGCCCTACCCTACCTTTTTAAACTGCAGTACACACCCCCTGTCTGACCTTTCAAACATGATTATGTAAAGAGTGAAATCACAGAGCTTGTGCAAAACAAGCGTTTGTGGTTAAAAAGTTTTAATTTTTTATAAAATGACCAATTGTTTTACTGGAATTGTGTTAGAGCCCTTTGAAGCTGCATTAAAACAGCAATTTGGACCTTCAACCCGTTGATCCCCATTAAAGTCCACTATATGTTTTCCTCAAACACCGTAATTTATTTTGACTGAGTGATAAGTAGTTCATGAGTCCGTTGTTTGTCCTGAACAGTTAAACTGCTCGCTGTTCTTCAGAAAAATCCTTCAGGTCCCAAAAATTCTTTGGTTTTTAAACCTTTTCTAACAATGACTATGATTTTTAGATCCATCTTTCCACACTGTGGACAACTGAGGGACTCATATGCAACTATTACAGAAGTTTAAAATGCTCACTGATGCTCCAGAAGGAAACAATGCATTAAGAGCCAGGGGGTGAAAACTTTTTGAATTTGAAGATCAGGATAAATTGAACTTGTTTTGTCTTCTGGGAAACACCTTCTGTAGCTCCTGAAGAGCATTACTAAATGGGGAAAAAAAAAGCTGTTTAGGCAAAATAAGAAAAATGTACACATCCTCATTCTTTTTCAGAAGTTTTCACCCCCGACTGTTAATGCATAAGTTTTCCTTCTGGAGCATCAGTGAGCGTGTAAACCTTTTGTAATAGTTGCATATGAGTCCCTCAGTTGTCCTCAGTGTGAAAAGATGGACCTCAAAAGCATACAGTCAATATTGGAAAGCGATCAAATATACAAAAATGCTGAAAAACCAAAGAATTAGTTGGAAATGAAGGATTTTTCTGAAGAACAGCAGGCAGTTTAACTGTTTAGGACAAACAAGGGACTCATTAACAACTATCACCAAAAAAAAAAAAACACAGCCGGGGATCATTTAAGGGAACAACATATTAAGAACCAGGGTAATTTTTATAAATGCAACTATTATTTTTTCTCGTGGACTACATGTAAACATCTTTTATGTGAAATATCTTATTCAGGTCAGTACTAAATAAAAAATAACATGCATTTTGTATGATCCCTCTTATTTTGATAAAATAATTAACATTTTGTAGATTCTGCAAGGTTTATGCAAACTTATAAACTAACTGTATAGTGTTAGTCTTGTGTAGCCAGACCTTCAGACTGATGGCAGAAGCCGTGGGCGTGTGACGTCTGAGGCTGAGACTAAGTGTTAGTTAACTATAACAACACTCATAAAAAAAAAAAAAGCAGCAGGAACATTCTTCAAAATGTCTCCTTTTGTGTTCCACAGAAGAAAAGTTAATGTGTTTTGAACAACATGAGGGCGATTAAATGATAGAATTTTAGTTTTGGGTGAAAAATTCTTAAGTATTTTGCACTCCATCTTGCCTGTAGCTTTGGAGGTGATTGGGTTAAGGGCTGTAGTACATTGCTTAACCATATCTGCTGGCTCTTGGCTTCTGTTTAAATGTTGGCTGTGACAGCATGAGGCTTCTGGTTCCTCAGTGTTCCGAATGCCCTTCTGTTACCACAGTGACTATTGTCCCCAGAGGTTTTGAAGAACCACTCGTGTGTGTTCCAGAATCCTTTGCTCCTCTTGTCTCAGGCTCTCCACCACACACAGTTGTTCAAAGCAAGACAGGTTCGCACCCTGTTTGAGCTGTGATAGCTGTACAATTGAAAAGACTCAGACTGTAAGTGGTTTCGTATCTTTAATTAGACACAGGCAGCATTGAGAATGAATAGATTTAATTAGACTCACCCTCTCTAGTGCTTTGACATTGTCGTCATTGAGGTTATTGCAAAGCTTTAGGGCAGAGTGAATACACCACTCTTCCCTATCCTGGCTCACTGCTGCCCCCAAGAGGACACTCTTCCAACTAGAACTACAGTACAGACAACAGCATTAAAATTGGCTTTGAGTGTATTCAAATAAAAGTCAGAAGGTAAACTACATGCAAGTGAAAGCAATAACAATGACATGTGTTTTTGCATTATCATGCAGTCAAATTCCATTCATGCAAATAATCTGTTTAAGATGTTAACTTCTCACTATTGCTCAGGTTTCAAGGACAGAAGTCTCAGTGCAGTCATCAGTCGCCAGGAAGGGCCATCCATCCCAAACGTCAAGTTTCTGTTAAAGAGGGAAAGCATATGATTTGCCATACTATACCATAACTATACTGTAAAAACTGTCCAACTTACTTTAAAAAATCATTGTCCCTTAGGTAGAGTAGTTTTTGTGTTAGCTGTTTGTCTTTTTCATCTAGACACAATTTTAGAGTTCCTACAATAACAACAAACACTGATGAATGCAGTTCCAGAATATGCAATATTTGCCTCCAGAATATGTAATATTCTTATATATTTTCCTTACCTAAATCAACATATACTACACTCTGGGGGTTTCCAGGTGCAACAAAGCCATATTCCAGAAGCAGTCTATGATTATCATGAGGGCCGTAATTGATGAACGCTTGCTGGAACTTCTTATAGCCTTGGACACTTTTAACCTCGTAACAGCGAGTTTCTTTGTTGAAGCCAGCTTCAACCTGCACACCAATAAAAGTTTGTTGTCTCAACTTATAACTGTGCAACTTTATTGCTCTGTAAGAAAGTATTACTGCTAAAAAATCTGGGGGATTTTTTTGAAAGAAATGAGTAGTTTTATTCAGCAAGGATGTATTAAATTGATCAAAAGTGACAGTAAAGACATTTATAATGTTGTAAAAGATCTTTTAAACTTTATATTCATCAAAGAATCCTGAAATAAGAAGAAGAAGAGGAAATCAGCACTGTAGAATGATTTCTGAAGAATCATATGACACTGAAGCCTGGAGTAATGATGCTTTGCATCACAGAAATAAATTGCATTTTAAATTATATTCAAATAGAAAAGTTATTGTTAAAATTGTAATATTTCACAATATCACTGATTTGACTGTATATTTGTTTAAATAAATGCAGCCTCTTGAGCATAAGAGACTCCTTTAAAAAAAAAACTAAAATCTTTCAGACCCCATACTTTTGAACAGTAGTGCATTTCTGTTAGTTGCTCTTACTTGGACATTAGGACAGTGGTTCAGCAGGTCAAGGTACGGTGCAAGTGCATAGACATCCTTCTCCCTGGAGAGATAGTCACTCTGATCATGCTCCATGTACACAGTACGTGTGTTAACGCTACACCAAGCCCACCGCAGTGCATCCTGTGTAAACAACTCCTCTGTGGGCTGGGTGAAGAGTGGCTGAAGAGAGCGGGAAAACATCAGTGAAGAGCAACAGAGTTCCTGAAACTGTTCTTTCTGCTCTGTGGCTTTCTTCTGGAGACTCTTAGGCAAAAGGTCAGTGACGTCATCAGAGAAGTACACAGGGCACGTGTAGGTCTTTGGGAGGATGTTAATGTAAGGACTCCACTCTGATGGATCTCCACGATGTCTCTCAGCAATGAGGAAACAACAAAGAGCTAGAAGAGGAGATACAGGAGGATGCCATCTACAGGAAGAAAGAGAGAGAAAGCAAATTCCCTTATGATATGGCTGCACTGAACATAAACAACGCCAGTGAACTGAATTAAACAAGCATATTTTGATAATTATTGCTGCTGAAAATGGTCAATTATTGTTGGCTGTACTAATCGGTCAGACCAGGAAAAACATTTGGAGTAGGCTACTATAGACTGCCAAAAGTTATAAGAAATCAACGAGAAGGAACAAAAGGTGTTTGCAGTTGGCCAAACTGAACCAGGATTTCCAGAGCAAGAATCTTGACAACATTCGTGTTTGTTCTATTCATTTCCAGTCAGGTAGGTGAAACATTAGGCTAGTATCTTAATTGATACTGCTTGTACGTATCTTTACCAACTATTAATTGTCAAAATGTCCTGCTTACTACGTCCCTCTCTATATGATTTAGCAGCTTCCAGAGTTTTTTTCTCTGGTTTAGACAGCATAAATTAGCAGAACAACGTATTCAGTAGTACATTAACTGTGTAAACCATGCCGTTGTTCTGAGTATTGCCAATATGGGTAACTGACCAAACTGTGACATAAGTGCAAATCCTATATAACAGAATACAATACAACAATCAGTGCAAATACCTTCTTATATAGTCACCCATGTAACTCTTCAGAACTGTCCTGGTGGTCAGTAAGCATTTCTCAGGCAAGGAAATCACAATGTCTTTGGCCTGCAAAGGTAACAAATAAACATATTTTCAATGTGGTTACAGATTTTTGGAGCCCTGTACATATGTATATGCATGCACACACATACAAAGTACATACAAATTACCTTGATAGTCTGAGTTGCCATAAGCCCCCTTCCAGTATCTAAGGGGGAAAACAACATATAAGAGTTAGCAACACAGCTATGTGTGGAAATGTAATATATAGTTGACATCAAAAGTTTACATCCCCCTTTCAGAATCTGCAAAATGCTAATTATTTTACCAAAATAAGAGGGATCATATGAAATAAATGTTATTGTTTATTTAATAATGTCCTCAATAAAACATTTCACATGAAACATGTTTACATATAGCCCACAAGAGAAAATAATAGTTGAATTTATAAAAATGACCCCGTTCAAAAGTTATTCTTAATACTGTGTTCATATCTGAATGAGCCACAGCTGCGTTTTTGTTTGGTGATAGTTGTTCATGAGACCTTTGACTGTCCTGAACAGTTAAACTGCCTGCTGTTCTACAGAAAAATCCTTAAGGTCCCACAAATTCTTTGGTTTTCCAGCATTTTTGTGTATTTGAACCCATTCCAACAATGACTTTATGATTCTGAGATCCATCTTTTCACACTGAGGACAACTCATATGCAACTATTACAGAAGGTTCAAATGCTCACTGATGCTCCAGAAGGAAAAAACGATGCATAAAAAGCTGGGGGTGAAAACTTCCCTACAAATGTAAACTTTTGACCTCAACTGCACAAGCTATCTACCATGGAAGCTATTTACTTGCCATGGAAGTTGACAGGGATGAGAGACTGTGAGGTAAATCCTTTTTCTTTCAGCCATCTCCTCAAAAGAACAAACTGAGCTTCGTGACTAAGAGTCACTACAGGAGCAAAATACAAACAAAATTATTCAAACATCATACACTACACTACAAAGCTGCAATGTAGCAGCATATAAACTGAACAGCCTACCTTTGGAGACACCCTCGTGTTTTTTCCGTCTTTTTTCCCTCGCTCTTCTCCCAGCACGGCACCCAGGTTTGTTCATCTTAAAGTTTCCATATGCGCTATATAACGCTTATATAGGATATACTGTCATTCCATACCGCAGTTAGAAACAAATACACATCCACATGGTCAAAAACACAGCCGGGTCACGTGATGCAGTGGTCATTACGTCACTGTCTTCGAACCAATCGTAGTACGTTTTGGAAATGATATAAAATATCGATTATCGTTTAAAAAAAGAATGTACAACTCATAGCTGTTGCTGTGCCAGTAAGCAAACTTAATGCACATGACATAAACATCGAACTCCAATGCTTTATGCAAGCGTATTCCTCCGCGCATGCGCAGGAAGTAACGACGAGCACCAAAAACTGCCAAAAATAGGAGTGAATTGATCACCGCAGAGTAGAGCAGGTACGAATTTTCTTTTTATCGTGCATATGTTTCCTAAATGGATTTATTTTCGTTGTTCTATTATTAATTAGGCTGCTGTCACAGAATATGGTTTTATTTTCAGTTTCTTTTTCACTGCAGAGTGCAGACACATCGCAGCAATGAGCAGCAGCAAAGTAGCTCTGGTCACTGGTGGAAATAAAGGCATTGGGTTTGCGATTGTGCGGGCAATGTGCAAGGAGTACGCCGGGGACGTGTATCTGACAGCCCGGGATGTCGGTCGAGGAACCGAAGCTGTGGAAAGCCTGAAGAAGGAGGGGCTGACACCGCTCTTCCATCAGCTGGACATCACTGACCCCAACAGCGTACGCACCGCACGGGACTTCTTCAAAGAGAAGTACGGGGGCCTGGACGTGCTCGTCAACAACGCTGGAATCGCCTTCAAAGGTTACTGAAGACATTTGTTCAGAAATTAACCCTCTGGTGTTCATTACTTAGAGGCGCACACTTGTGTATCAAAATAGATTGAGAATAAGCATACTTTTTTTCTAAAAATAAAAATAAAAATCCCCTTAGAGTACAAATATTAAATAATAAGTATCACTGAAACAGAGTATAGTACAAATTCTGCTTCAATACCATTTTATTTGATCAGAAATACATAAAAAATGATTTTGTAAGATATTTTTGCAATTTAAAATAACAGTTTTCTATCTGAATATACTTTAAAATATAATTTATTCCTTTGAAGCAAAGCTGAATTTTCAGATTTTTCCAGTTTTCAGTGTCACATAATCCTTCAGAAATCATTCTAATATGCTGATATATAATCAGTGTTGGAAACAATTGTGCTGCTTAACATTTCTGGGTATCTTCGATACTTTTTTCAGGATTCTTTGATAAATAAAAAATTAAAAAAAGAACAGTGTTTATTTGAAACAGAAATTTTGTGTTACAATATACACTACCGTTTAAAAGTTTGGTGTCAGTACATTTTTTTCTGTCTTTTTTAAAAAAAATAAATTATTAGTTTTATTCAGCAAAGATACGTTAAATGGATACAAAGTAATAGTAAAGACTTATATTGTATGAAAAGATTTCTATTTTGATTTTCAGTCAGTCAAAACTGATAATAAATCAGCATATTAGAATGATTTGTATGAGTATGGCTGATAAAAATTCAGCACTGCAGAAATGTAAAGAAATAAATTATATTTTAGAAATTGCAATAATATTTAACAATATTACTGTTTTTTTTTCTGTATTTTTGATCAAATAAATACTGCCTTAAAGAGACTTTGTTAGAAAACATTAAAAGTTTTACTGATCCAAAACGGCAGTGTATAAAACAGTACAAAGATTAGGAACAAAATCATATTTTCTACAATTAATACAATGTTAAAAACAGAGCAGATTGGTAGCATTTGGTTGGATAAATAACAAAAATCATATGTAATATAATGGTTAAACTACTAGATGCCTGTATAATATATAAGATTTCCCTATAAATATGTGTCTAGTTATTTGAAATATTATTTTTAGTCTTTTTTTTTTTTTTGTCTTTCTTAATTTTATTAGGATTGCATTTGTATATTTAAACATTATCAAAGACCTCTTGATTGTGGCTGATTTTTAGATTGTACCTCCAAAAATGTCCCATTTCCAATGTATTTTGTACTATGGATTTCTCATAAATTTTTAGTGGTCATTTTTGACTGTAAAAATCACAAATGTGAAGTCAATTTTAGCCTTTTTCAAATAGAAAACAGTTATTTTAAATAGTAAAAATATTTCACTAATTTTACTGTTTTGCTGTACTTTAGATCAAATAAATGCAGGCTTGGTGCGCATAAGAGACTTCTTTAAAAGCATTAGAAATATTACTGTTCACAAACGTTTGACTGATAGTGTACTGCTGCATTATGCGTAATGAAAACAATGTTTGATTTCTTCATGGCAGTGGCAGACACGACCCCCTTTGCCATCCAAGCAGATGTGACACTGAAGACCAATTTCTTTGCTACTAGAGATATGTGCAATGTGTTCTTGCCCATTATCAAACAAGGAGGTAAGTTATGTCAGTTGCACCTTGCAGAACCTGCTTGTCTGGTGCTTTTATTTTTCCAAACACTCACATTTCTTTTCCAGGTCGGATAGTGAACGTCTCCAGCGTAATGGGTTCGGTGGCTCTAAGCCGCTGCAGTCCAGAACTCCAGGCCCGTTTCCGAAGCGATGACATCTCAGAGGAAGAACTGGTTGGGCTGATGGAGCGATTCGTCCGTGAAACTCAGGAAGGGGTCCACGCTGAGCGAGGTTGGCCTAGCACTGCATATGGGGTCTCCAAAACCGGCCTCACCACCCTGACTAGAATCATGGCTCGAAATCTGACGAAAGAGAGGCCTGGTGATGAGATTCTATGCAATGCCTGCTGTCCAGGATGGGTCCGGACTGACATGGCTGGACCAAATGCAACCAAGTCACCAGATGAGGGCGCCGTTACTCCAGTGTACTTGGCTTTGCTGCGTGCAGGGGCTAAAGAGCCTCATGGGCAGTTTGTTTCAGAGAAGAAAGTGCAGCCATGGTGAGAGCTAGAAAGAGTTGTGTATGTTTGTGTTGCAAAGCTGGAGTCAAGTTCAGACACACCCAGAGTGACCCTTCAAGATTTAGACAGGCTATTTCTAGAAGGTTTTGGGCTGAACTCAAACTGAACCCTTGACAGAACACTTCAGGTACTCCAAAAAGTCACTACTGGCATTTCATATTGTAAATATAACACAAAAAGCTTTAATATTTGATCAGCGCTTTAGTGAATAGACAAATTGAATATCATCATCTGGAGGTTTTGTTAAAGTTAACCAAAATGTATGTGGTCTTATAGGAATAGTTCACCAAAAAAGTGAAAAATTGTAGAGAATGTACTCAACCTCAGGCCATCCAAGATGTAGATGAGTTTGTTTCTTCATCTGAACAAATTTGGAGAAATTACATAATTTGCTCACCAATGGATCTTCTGAAAGTCCAGTGGTTTTATGTTAGTTACAAACATGTAGCTTTTCACTTCACAAGATGTTAATTCCTTGAATTATTGTGATGTTTTTATCAGCTGTTTGGACTCTCATTCTGATGGCACCCATTCACTGCAGAAGATCCTTTCGGGAGCAAGACATATAATGATATAATTTCTCCAAATCTGTTCTAATGAAGAAACAAACTCATCTGCATTTTGGATAAAATTAGTACATTTTTGTAATTACGTGAACTATTCCTTTAAGATTAAGTCTTTTCGTTTAAAACAGCTTGTGTATGTGTTAAATATTTAAAGATGAAAAATCAACATCAATTAATCCTGAATTAATATTAAATGTACTCAGTGGATAGTAATAGTCATCTTATTGGGTTCAAATTGGGTTGTGTCTATTTATAATACTAATCAAAATTTCACTAATCTGCAAAAAGAAAAACAACAACAAACAACAACTGTGAATTACAAAAATAAAGTTCTTTGATCTTTCTCCCCTAGTTGTATTGTTTTCTCTTGTAATACATCTGATGCATATGTCCACAGAGTTTGGAAGAGGCCACTGAAAATCCAGCATCCTTGCTATGTCTAAAGTACAGAACATACAATAGCATTTAAAGCACCTGCTTAAATAAAAGCAGCATTTCCATGACATAAATAAAGATGTGTCAGGTTACACGTTTGTACCAGCATTTATTGCTCACAACAATATGTGAGGAACTTCTTTAGAAGTCTCAGCGGGTGCATAGCTGGAGTGTAAGAGCAGGGTGTGCGCTATATCTGGACACAGACAGCAAACGGTCCTCAGTAAGTTAACAAACCCTTCTCTGCAGCTTTCTTCAATATTAAACATAGGTTTTCCAGCAAAAATGGCAAATGGAAAACGTGGCATTCCTCTGAGCACAGTAAGTGAGATGCATTTATCAGTTTTGTTGTGGTTTATGATGTTCTCCTGTTTTACTGTTACTTCTAGGATTTAAAAAGTGAAAGAATGCAATAGTTTTGAGCTTGTTTTATATATATGTTTTTCTGTTTTTGCATTTTGTTTGCATATACTTTATTGTTAAAAAGTTATTTTTTAAAATCATTATTTATAATATTCTACCTCAAAATCAAATTTTATGACAATATCCATCATTTGAAAATAGTAACACACTGAAAAAATGTTGGTAACTCAGAAATTGTTAGTAAATTTCACAAATAATTACAAAGAAATGGCAACTTTAAAGTTAAAACGTAAAACATACAATAAGCTTTATAAATCTTTTTTTACAAATTAGAAAAATCTCTGTAGTATTTTCAAGATGCTTGTTAAAATAAATAATTAGCAAAATGCAAAACAATACATTGCTTTGTAATGAAGTTTTTCAAATTTTGCATCAGCATCCAATTTTTTTTTAACGCAGATCAGTCCAAAATTTCTTCACGCTAATTCCACAAGTCACACCTGGCCATTCAGTGCTATAGCTGAGCTGATTGGTGAGTTCACTAAATCCCTCCTATTTCTACCAATCAAAAGTTTTTGAACAGTAAGTGTTTTATGTTTTTTTAAGACGTCTCTACTGCTCACCAAACCTGCATTTATTTGATCCAAAGTACAATTTTTAGCATTATTTCTCCAGTCTTCAGTGTCACATCATCCGTTAGAAATCATTCTAATATGCTGATTCGCTGTTCATGAAACATCTATTATTATTATTATTATTATTATTACAATCAATATTTAAAACAGTTGAGTCATTTTTTTTCAGGATTCTTTGATGAAAAGAAAGATCCGAAGATGAGCATTTATCTGAAATAAAAGGCTTTTGTAACATTAGACACTATACCTTTTTAAAGGTTCAGAGTCAGTATCATTTATTTATTTATTTTTGGTAAAGAAATTATAGAAATTAATACTTTTATTTAGTAAGGATGCTATAAATTGATCAAAAGTGATGATAAACACATTTATAATGTTACAAAAGATTTCTATTTCAGATAAATGCTGTTCTTCTGAACTTTCTATTCATCAAAGAAACCTGAAAAAAAAATATCCTCAGCTGTTTTCAGCGTAGCAATAATAATAATAATAATAATAATAATAACAAATGTTAAATCACAGTTAATCACAATATTAAAATGATTTCAGAAGGATCATGTGACTGGAGTAATAATGCTAAAAATTCAGCTTTGAAATCACAGGAATAAATTACATTTTAAAATATATTCAAATAGAAAGCAGTTATTTTAAATAGTAAAAATATTTCAAATTTGTACTGTTTTTGCTGTACTTTGGATCCAATAAATGCAGACTTCTTTAAAAAAAACATTACAAATGTTACTGTTCAAACACTTTTGACTGGTAGTGTATTTGATAAAACTTTTCATTATGCTGGTGTCATATTTAAAAATTTGATTGGTATCACGGTGCCAGTTATGAAATATTCTTTAGTTTGTGAACTGTGAATTGTGTTGCAGATAATGCCTATGACCCAGATGTTCATGCCAGACAGATCTGGATAGACTGGACACGCATCAGAGGACTAGACTGTCTCTCGTTTATGGATAACGGGGAGGGTTTGACCAGAGCCAGACTACATAAGATGCTCAGGTACAAAGCACTACAGCCTGTCCATTCACTTAAGCTAATTTATTATTCATTTTAAGTACAGCAAGTAAAAAGTGTGTGAAATGGACTTGTAATTACTGGTTGCTATAATTGTGAGAGAATTAAGAAGTCTTCTTCAGTTAATTCAAGGGATTCACAGTGGTCTTATGTCATTAGCACTAAAAGCCTATAACATTAAACCAACACTGGCTGCTGGGGCCCACTGCCAGAATAATTAAGGACACTTAATTGGCGGCTTGTAATCACTATACTTATCATGCTGTGAATGAATGCAGCTACTTATTAGCGTAAACTTTTGAGCAGGTGATCTGTTAAGTAATCTCTTAATGAAAGTATGATCAGATGTGTGATATACTGCTACAGATGTACCATTCAAAATTCTTTCACTGAGCTTTTATGTGACCAAAAAGTAAAAAGTAAAAATGTAATGAATTCCTGTGATGCAAAGTTGAATTTTCAACATCATTACTCCAGTTTTCACATGATACTTCAGAAATCATTCTAATATGCTGATTTGAAAGCCTTTGAATACTAGTATATGTAATGCATGTTAACAAATATTCCTGATGTTTTTAAGCTTTGGTTTCAGTGATAAGAAAGCAGCGAAATTTCACATTCCGGTTGGTGTGTATGGCAATGGGTTTAAATCAGGGTCCATGCGTTTGGGAAAAGATGCCATTGTTTTCACAAAGACCAGAGACACCATGAGTGTGGGACTTCTCTCCCAGTCTTACCTTGAAGCCATCGGAGCACAACGAGTCTTGGTTCCCATGATCACATTTAGACGCGATGGACATAACCAGTAATCTTCTACAGCTTTGTTTTCAGTTTTATTAAAGCTAGTATTCATTTTAATTGCATTTTTTATTTCTTGAGCTTTGACATAAACTGAATTCTTGACCTTTGACCTCACAGTGTGGAGGATGGAGCCAGTCTGAGAGCAATCCTCACATACTCACTCTTCAACTCAGAGAAAGAGCTGTTTGCAGAGCTCCGTGCCATCAGCGCTGCCGGACCCACAGGAACACGCATCATCATCTGGAACCTTCGCACGTAAGCTCCACTGGATACACATATGTGACCTGGATCAAAAAAACTAACTCTTAAGTAGCGTGGGTATAATAGTAGCAATAGCCAAAAATACTTTGTATGGGTCTAAATTATTGCCTTTTCTTTTAGACCAAAAATCATTAAGATATTAAGTAAAGATCATGTTCCATGAAGATATTTTGCAAAATTCCTACAATAAATTTATCAGAATATAATTTTTGATTTGTAATATGCATTGCTAAGATTTACTTAACAAACTAAAAAACTAAAAAATGTTTCTTGAGTAACAAAGTAGCATGTTAGAACGATTTCTGAAGATTCATGTGACACTAAAGACTTAAGTAAGGATGCTGAAAATTCAGCTTTGCATCATATGAGTAAATTACATTATATTATATGTTAATTGCTGTTTTTACATTTATTTTGATCAAATAAACCCAGCCTTGTTGAGCACTGAAGGTCTGCTTCTGCCATGGAATAAAAAATGTAAAAAGTAACTTTGTTTCTCACAGTTATGAACTTTTTCTGCAATTCTGAGTTTATCTCACAATTGGTGCTTTGTTTCTTCTGTTTCTTCAGAATTGTGAGATTAGTGTTTCCCCTGTCAATATTTTAGTTAATTAGGTAAAGTTAATTTTATTTTCTATATAGCGCCAGATCACAACAGAAGCCATCTAAGGTTACCTCTCTTATAAAACCGGCCTATACCTTGTTCACTTAAGTAGCCCTTAAGTGATCTTATTTACACGACGGCATGTCATTTCTGTCGGACATGGACGAGATTGCGGAGTCCAGTTCATAAAAACAGAATACTCTATAGCGCGGAATGCCACGAAATTCGTCAATTTTTGGATGAATGAATCAGAAGTAGGTCTGTCACTTCATTCGAATCGCGATATGGAATATTAAAAAGCAAAATGACGGCTTAAATATTAATCCTGCATGTTCTGTTTGTCTCTGTATGTATCGGTATGTATGAATGGCGGAGACGATGTTTTGTTTACTACACAGATTCTGAAGCAGGCTTGGTGCTTGCGGTGATTTTCGGCCTCTGCGTCTCACTATATGACAACATTAACACATAAGAGCTGCTGTGAGTCACTACATGATAATTTTACCGTTTACGGAAACCTGTCAAAATAAAAGTACGGTTTAATGTGTAACCAAAATATGTTGCTTTTGTATTACTTTTGTACAGAATAATGCACATCCAAACCACAAACTCAGGGGAAACACTGAGAAACTCTTTTTGCGAGGAATTAACTCACAATAGTGAGTTTATAACTACAGTAGCTGTACACTGACAATTTTGAGAAGAAAAGTCTGAAATTATGAGATATAAACTCACAACTGTGAGGAAAAAAAGTTGTGAATTTAAATTGTAATTTGCGTGCGTGTGTGTGTGTGTGTGTGTTTTAGGGCTACAAATGGTGAGACTGAATTCGACTTTGAGACAGATAAATATGACTTTCTGATCAGGGCGAACATCTGTGACAAGAGCAACATGACCCCGGAAAGTGAATACTCCTTACGGGTGAGCAGAGCACATCTCACAATAATGTGGAATGCAATTATGTATATATTATATGCAATAATAGTAGAAATACATTATTGTGTCTATGTTTTTATGAGAAGAAGGCAAATGCAGTTGAGGTCAAAAGTTTACATACACCTTCCAGAATCTGCAAAATGTTAATTATTTTACCAAAATAAGAGGGATCATACAAAATGCATGTTATTTTGTATTTAGTACTGACCTGAATAAGATATTTTACATAAAAGATGTTTACATATAGTCTACAAGAGAAAATAGAGATTTTGAGATCCATCTTTTCACACTGAGGACAACAGAGATATTCATCCCTTTCACCCCATGGCTCTTAATGCATTGTGTTTCCTTCTGAAGCATCAGTGAGCTTTGAACTTTCTGTAATATTTGCATATGAGTCCCTCAGTTGTCCTCAGTGTGAAAAGATGGATCTCAAAGCCATAGTCATTATTGGAAAAGGTTCAAATACACAAAAATGCTGAAAAAACAAAAAATTTGGATTAACTGCAGGCAGTTTAACTGTTCAGGAGAAACAAGGGACTCGTGAACAACTATTACTGAACAAAAAAACAGCTGTGGATCATTCAGGTAATAACACAGTATTAAGAATCAAGTGTATGCAAACTTTTGAACAGGATCATTTTTTAAATTCAACTATAATTTTCTCTAAAGATGTAGACATCGTTTATGTGAAATATCTTATTCAGGTCAGTACTACATAAAAAATATTATGCATTTTGTATGATCCCTCTTATTTTGTTAAAATAATTAACATTTTGCAGATTCTCCAAGGTGAATGTAAACTTTTGACCTGTATGATAAATAAGGCTGTTTGATGACGGGTTGGGAGGAATATTGATTCTTTTATGTTTTTGTAATCTAGGCATACTGTAGCATTTTATACCTGAAGCCTCGCATGCAAATCATTATTCGAGGGCAAAGAGTGAAGAGTCAGCTGATATCCAAAAGTCTGGCTCAAATTGCACAGGACAACTACAGACCTTCATTTCTTGTATCCTTGCAAAATATATTGTTTCTTGGAGTGCACACACATATAACATCATTACCGTCTCAGCTTTTCTTAACTCAGGGCTCAGAACAAGCGTGTGCGCATCACTTTCGGATACAACACCCAAAGCAAAGAGCATTATGGGATTATGATGTACCATAAAAATAGGCTAATAAAGCCATTTGTGAAAGTGAGCTGCCAATGTAAGGTAACCAGAAACAATTGCACGTTTCTTCTGCTTCCTTTACCCATAAATAAAATACTAAAAGCTGTGGTTTGTGTTTATAACAGGCTGAAAGAAAAGGTGTGGGCGTTATTGGTGTTATAGAGTGCAATTTCCTTCAGCCCACTCACAACAAACAAGACTTTGATGACACCGATAAATACAGGTGCGCTCAACAAACGCTGTTTATCACTCTGCTGGTATTTACCCCAAATGATGCCCTTGGGTTACTTTGATGGAAAAGCACTATTTTGTACAGGAAGATCATGCACAACCTCAGCATAAAGCTGGAGGAGTATTGGAACGAAATCCGCTACAAACGAAAGAAAGAGGACCCAAAGTGCACAGTAGCAATAGAGGATGTATTGTGAGTATTGCCATCAATAACCTGTCAGTAACCAAACAAATCACAGGGTTTAAAGGACATTTCTAACAAATTTAAAGGAACAGTTCACTGTTGTCATTTATTCACCCTGTCGTTCCAGTCTCATATGAAACACGTGTCCCTATGGAACACAAAATCAGTGCTGTTACTGTTAACTAAAATAATTAAAAATAATTGAAACAAAGCTTAACTAAAATAAAATAGAAATATTACAAAAAAAAAATTAAATGAAAATGTTGAAAATGAAAATGTCAAATGTTGCCATGGCCTAGCTGAAATAAATACATACAAACTAGTCAAACGTTTTTGAATAGTAAGATTTTTAATGTTTTATTTTTAAAGAAGTCTTTTCTGCTCACCAAGCTTGCATTTATTTTAACCAAAATACAAAAAAAAAAAAAATTAAAAAAATATTAAATAAATAGTCTTTCTATTTAAAATAGCTGTTTTCTATTTGAATATATTTTAAAATGTAATTTATTCCTGTGATTTCAAAGGTACATTTTTTAGAATCCGTACTACGGTCACACAAACCTTCAGAAATCAAATCTAATATTCTGATTTGCTGCTCAAAAACAATTATTATTATGATTCTGTTGAAAACATCTAAGTATTTTTTTCAGGGTTCTTTGATAAATAGAAAGTTCAGGAGAACAGCATTTGTCTGAAATAGAAACTTTTGTAACGTAATGTTTTATCATCAGTTTTGATCAATTTAAAGCACCCTTCTATCATTTCTTTCCTCCAGAGAAATTATACTGACTCTGGTATAGCGTATGTTACAAAAAAAAAAAAAAAAAAAAAAAAAAAATATATATATATATATATATATATATATATATATAAATTTTAGATAAATGCTGATCTTTGGGTCTTTCTGTTAAATCAAAGAATCCTGAAAAAATGTACTTAACTGTTTTAAATATTGATAATAATAATAATAATAATAATAATGTTTCTTAATCAGCATATTAGAATGATTTCTGAAGAATCATGTGACACTGAAGACTAGAGTAATGATGCTGAAAATGTAGCTTTGATCACAGAAATAAATTACATTTTAAAATATTCAAATAGAAAACAATTATTTTATTTAACATTTTATTTTACTCCTTGAATGAGCACTGGAGCTTTTAAAATATCAAAAAAGTCATTACCTGATTCATTAAAACTGATGCTTTTATTGTGCTTGTGTGCTTTTTTTGAAGCTTGAATGCTCTAGCCAGCATCTACTGTAAACCACATTCTTCTAAATTTCTTCTTCTGTGTTCCTTGGATGACTAAAAGTCTTGGTTTTGGAAAAATATGAGGGTGAGGAAATGTTGACAGGTGAACTATCCCTTTAATGTTTACTTTTGTCTTCCTCTGAAAGGAAAGTTCCAGATCAAGTGTGGGTTCAGTGTGACAGCTGCCTGAAGTGGAGGAGGCTTCCAGATGCCATCACTGAGCTGCCGGATAAATGGTTCTGCAGCATGAACTATGACCCACAGTTCAGGTGACGGCAAATTAAATAGTTATGCAATGATATCATGAGTGAAAAGGGAAGGGTTTGAATGGGTCTGGGATAGCTGAGAAGATGATTGAAGGTTAAAAAAACCAGAAGGAAGCCAATTATTTGAGGTCAACAGTTGGGAAGGAATAACTGCCATTGCTTCTATAGTAGATCATTAGATTCACTATTTTGAGCCCCACATGACATTTTGTTTTGGTATTCCTACCTCCATGCAGGCTTTCTCAACATGCTGTATGTTTTCGTTTTATTGTCACCTTACTCACCACACAGGAGCTGCTTGATAGAGGAAGAACTAGAAGATGAGGAGGAAGATCAGAAGTCGTACCCTAAACCCTTTAAACGCCAGTATGTTATGCTATCACTGTTACTTGAAATCAATACCAGAACCATTATGATATCTGCCACATTCTGTTTTTATTCAGGCGGAGAAATACAAAGAGTCTGCTTGAGGAGAACGTTCCAGATGTAAGAACATTTACAACTCAGAGATTCTCTCATTAGGTGCATTTGTAAAAGTGATTTCTTTTAATATTTTAGCATTCAATAGGCTGATTATTATCAAAAACCAGAATCTTGTGTTCTCCTTTCAGAGCACGCAGACTCAAGAGCAACCAGTGTTAACAACCACTCAGGCACCCAGACATCCACCAGCCTCTGTTATGTCTGGTAAAGATGCAATGCCACATAAAAGCCATAGTAAAATAGCTTTGACCCGCCTTACCGGGTGGTTTGAGAGGCTCTGATGTGGCTTTTGGTTGTGTTAATGAAATGCCTCATTAGAGTCCCCTAAAGCTTTGGCTTTTCAGAGTGCGTCTAGTTTTTTCTCAGTCTTAGTGGAGAATCTACGCGGAAGGTCACATTTTGAAAAATACAACATTTTGAGCAAGTAACAGTGTTTCCTGCATTTGGGATAAGGAAAGATATATGAAGAGTTCAGATGCAAAACCAGCTAAAAGCCATCTCGGTCAAAAATTAGATAATGTGTAGTTTACGTCCATCAAATACTTTTACTTCAAACTCGCTAAAATCCCAACCTCAACCCAATCAGAAGTACCAGTACTGGCAGAGAAACCTATACATCGGAGCCTTTTGCATCTGAACTCTTCATATATTGCCTATGTGAGATGAAAAAATTAAAATTCTGTCATTAATTACTCACCCTCATGTCGTTCCAAACCCGTAAGACCTTCGTTCATCGTCGGCAAACAAATTAAGATATTTTTGATCTGACCCTGCATAGACAACAACGAAACTGACACGTTCAATACCCAGAAAGGTAGTAAGACGTCTATAAAATAGTTCATGTTACGGTTCTGGGCATTAAACGCGTTTCTTTTTTTGCAGGGTCAGAAAGCTCTCAGATTTCTTCAAAAATATCTTCATTTGTGTCCTAAAGATGAACAAAGGTCATACGGGTTTGGAACAACATGAAGATGAGTAATTAATGACAGAATTCTTATTTTTGGGTGAACTATCCCTTTAAGTATTCATTTCGTGTTTAGGACGGTCTTTAGCTGAAAGGTCCCCATTGCCGCTCATTAACCTGACCGCTCTCTCCAACTCTCTAAGAAGGTAGGACTTGTGTAGAGTTGAGGTCAAAAGTTTACATACACCTTGCAGAATCTGCAAAATGTTAATAATTTTAGCAAAATAAGAAAGTTCATAAAAAAATGCATGTTATTTTTTTATTTAGTACTGAAATGAATAAGACATTTCACATAAAAGACACTTACATATAGCCCACAAGAGAAAATAATAGCTAAATTTATAAAAATGACCCTATTCAAAAGTTTACACACACTTGATTCTTAATACTGTGTTGTTACCTGAATGATCCACAGCTTTTTTTTTTGTTTAATGATGGCTGTTTATGAGTCCCTTGTTTGTCCTGAACAGTTAAACTGCCTGCTTCAGGTCCCACAAATTCTTTGGTTTTCCAGCATTTTTGTGTATTTGAACCCTTTCCAACAATGACTGTATGATTTTGAGATCCATCTTTTCACACAGAGGACAGCTGAGAGACTCATGAGCAACTCTTACTGATGCTCCAGTGCTCCAGGAAACATGATGCATTAAGAGCCATGAATTTAAAGATCAGGGTAACTTTAACTTATTTTGTCTTCTGGGAAACATGTAACTATCTTTTGTAGCTTCTGAAGGGCAGCACTAAATGAAAAAATATGAAAAATGTACACATCTTCATTCTGTTCAGAAGTTTACACCTCTGGCTCTTAATGCATCATGTTTCCTTCTGAAACCTTCTGTAATAGTTGCATATTAGTCCCATCAGTTGCCATCAGTGTGAAAAGATGGATCTCAAAATCATACAGTCATTGTAGGAAATGGTTCAAATACACAAAAATACTGAAAAATCAAAGAATTTGTGGCACCTAAAAGATTTTTCTAAAGAACAGTGGACAGTTTAACTGAGCAGGACAAATAAGGGACTCATGAACAACCATCACTAAAGAAAAAACACAGCTGTGGAACATTCAGGTAACAACAACACAGTATTAAGTGCATGTAAACTTTT
The DNA here is from genome assembly GCA_033026305.1 of Cirrhinus molitorella. Classification (NCBI taxonomy): domain Eukaryota; kingdom Metazoa; phylum Chordata; class Actinopteri; order Cypriniformes; family Cyprinidae; genus Cirrhinus; species Cirrhinus molitorella. Next base: position 33,948,273 of record CM065120.1, read on the forward strand.
GAATTGGGTCATTTTTATAAATTCAGCTATTATTTTCTCTTGTGGACTAAACGTCTTTACGTCAGTACTAAATAAAAAATAACATGCATTTTGGTAAATCTATTAATATTTTGCAGATTCTGCAAGGTGGATGTAAACTTTTGACCTCAACTGTAACTGGTGATTGTTTATATAATTTGTGTTTCATAGAACATTTATATAGGTTAATTTATGTTTTATTTCATTTTTTTTTCTTTAGAGCAAAACAAAAGTTTTCTGCCATAGAAACACAGATGGAGGTGATGCCATACTTTCCTGTCCCCTCTCTCACCCTTCCACAAGAGCTCTGCTCTCAGACACTGTGGCCTGCTTTGAATGAGGAGAGAAAGACTCTCACTCAATCCGACACACTCGTGAGCAAAGCTGCGTGTGGCATGATGGAGGGAATTGAGTCACATCAGGGGCCCGCCGCTGCAGAGAAGACATGTGAAAGAGATGCATCATCTGGGACAGGGAGGGAATACAGCTCAGCTGCGGAGCAGATAATTGAATTGCCCCTGAAAAATGAGAAGAAAGAGGCGGTGCATCATGAAGGTCATGTTGATGATGAAGAAGGGGAGGAGGAAGAGGAATGTAACTTGGCAGAGGTGCAACAGTGGCAGGATGAGCTAATCGAGCTGATGCACGAGACGGCGGAGGAGAGAGACGCGTGCCGTCAAGAACTAGAGGTGCTTAGAGAGCACAGCGCCGCCCTGGAGGACGAAAGGAACCAGTTCATCAGCAGGGTAGGAAGCAGAGGTGAACGATTTGAGCTGTGGGACGGTTGTCACTACCGTCAATTATTATAAGTTAAGGTAACACTTTACAGTAAGGTCTCATTTGTTTAAAGGATAGCGCACAGTCATTAATTACTCACCCTTATTTTGTTCCAAAACCTGTAAGACATTCGTTCATCTTCAGAACACAAATTAAAATATTTCTGATGAAATCCAAGAGACTTTTGTGAATGTGCATCAAAGGCTGACATAAAAAAGTAGTAGTAAATTTGTTATTTTTGGTTTCTTTGCGCAAAAAAAGTATTCTTATAGCTTCATAATATTAAGGTTAAAACACAAATTTAAAGTTTTGAGTGAACTATCCCTCTAACATTAGTTTTAGTTTATATATATATATATATATATATATATATATATATATATATTATAGTACTGCTTAATCTAAATGCCAGTTAGATTTACCCAAAACAAATTATATCTCATGTTTAACCACTATAGAGACATCAGAGTCAGCGGTAAATTCCAGAAGATCTGGCCTAGTTGAGGCGGTTTCGGGCAAATTTATGAACGCAGAACAGCCACTGACAATCTGGAGCTCACATGGCCGAAAATGATGAGGCAAATTTTCAAATAGACGTTATCTTTATTAACAAACTGCATATTGTAACTATAAACAAGTGCATTCTCGTTTGAAAGCCTCTTAAAACTACATTCCGTGACACAAAAACAGTAATATTAATAAAATGATCCTGGATTTGGGCGCCCACCATGACACTCGCTGTAAGAAGTGCCGCAAGTGGAGTGATACGATTACAAACTGTGAAACGGCTGTTGGAGTTCTGATATCGCTCTAATATTGCACTCTTATCAGCCAATCAGATTCGAAGACCAGAAAGAACTGTTGTATAAATATAAATACACACACATGCATGTATATATTTAAGAAAAAAAAAAACAAAACAGAAAAGTCAAAACTGATACAATTCCACACAGTACCCCCAAAAAAAGCACTGGACAAAATTATCAGCACCCTTAACTTAATATTTGGTAGCACCCCCTTCGGAAAAAATAACTGAAATTAATTAAACTTATTTTGTTTCAGTTAGTTGCCATGGCAAGAAGTATTTTTTTTTTTAAAGTTGGCCCTTTTCGTCTAATATTATTAATATTTTATTTCCACTTTATTTCAGTTAACCAAAACTATTTTTAGTAGCTATAGTTTTTTGGTATTAATAACAACACTGTTATGTTGACTTTTGGCCTCTAAGCAACCACTCTAGCAACATCTCAGCAACCGTATAGCAGCACCCTAGCAACCACTCAAAACAACCTAGCATTCTGGCAGTGACTTTTGCAGTTAAGCACCATGCATACTGTCTTCTGCAACTGTAAATGTCCATTTATGCATGTTGTACTTAAATATATTGAATTGTGTCTGTGCTGTGTCTAGCTGGAGAGTGTCGAGGAGGAGAAGAGCAGGCTTTCTGCCCTGTGTGATCAGCTGAGGAGCCAACTGTCAGAGCTCAGGGATCACAGCCAGAGAGGAAAGGAAGACAACGACGACAGCTCTAAACTGAGAACACTGCGTCTGAATCTAAGCCGTCTGCTGGTGTCTTTCATTCCCTCTCTTCATCTTGAGCATGTGGACTACAACAGTGATGTCATAGATACCATTCTCATCCAGGTTCTAGAAAACATCACTTAAAATGCATTTTCTCACTTACAATGTCAGGACTGATTCTTACTGAGAATGGAAATGACTAAATATTTGTATATACACCAGGAATCTCTTAGAGTAAAGAGTACTGGGTAAATTATTAGAAATTTTAACAGACTTTGTCATACAGTTGAGGTCAAAAGTTTACATACACCTTGCAGAATCTGCAAAATGTTAATTATTTTACCAAAGGGATCATACAAAACGCATGTTATTTTTGATTTAGTACTTACCTGAGTAAGATATTTCACATAAAAGATATTTACATATAGTCCACAAGAGAAAATAATAGTTGAATTTATAAAAATGACCCCGTTTAAAAGTTTACATAAACTTAATACTTAATACTGTGTTGTTAACTGGATGATCCACAGCTGTTTTTTTTGTTTGTTTGTTAGTGATAGATGTACATGAGTTCCTTGTTTGTCCTGAACAGTTAAACTGCCTACAATCCTTTATGTCCCACAAATTGTGGTTTTTCAGCATTTTGTTTTTTGTATTTGAACCCTTTCCAACAATGACTGTATGATTTTGAGATCCATCTTGTCACACTGAGGACAACTGAGGGACTCAGAAGTAAATATGATGCATTAAGAGCCGGAGACCAAAAACATTTTGAATTTGAAGATCAGAGTAAATATAACTTATTTTGTCTTCTGGGAAACATGCAAGTATCTTTTGTAGCTTCTGAAGGGCAGCACTAAAAGAAGAAAAAAAAAGATATTTAGGCAAAGTAAGAAAAAATGTACACATCTTCATTCTGTTCAAAAGTTTACACCCCTGGCTGAAACCATCAGTGAGCGTTTAAACCTTTTGTAATAGTTGCATATGAGTCCCTCAGTTGTCCTCAGTATAATAAGATGGATCTCTAAATCATACAGTCATTGTTGAAAAAGGTTCAAATACACAAAAATACTGAAAAACCAAACAATCTGTGAAAACCAGTGGTCAGTTTAAGAAAGGAAGTTAAGCAGACAAACAGGGGACTCGTGAACAACTATCACTAAAAAAAACAAAACAGCTGTGGATCATTCAGGTAACAACAGTGTTAAGAATCAGGTTCATGTAAACTTTTGAACAGGGCAATTTTTTTATATAAATTAGGTAACTATGATTTTCTCTTGTAAACTAATGTAAACGTTTTTTATGTGAAATGTCTTATACAGGTCAATACTAAATTTTGCATTTTGTCTAATCCCTCTTATTTTGGTCAAATAATTAACATTCTGCAAGGTGTATGTAAACGTGTGACCTCAACTGTATATTTAATTTTTTTAGATTATATCAAAATAGGAGAACCACTAAATAGGCAACTATAGGAATGGAAGTCTTTTTAGTCAAAATTGTTTTTTTAATAGCATTAGCTGGGCTAGCTAATGTAAATATAAATGTATGATTTTCAGTATGATTTGAGCTAAAGAAACCAAATTTATGACAAAATATGTCATTTTGACAAACCGTTTTGTCTCTTCCCAATCTGATACACAGAAGCAAATTGCATGCCTAGAAAATAGCACAACCAAGACAGATGCAAAGTGTCTGACCTGCTCCAATAAAGGCTTAATTTGTTCACATTCAGGTACTGGATATCAATTTTTAATAGATTTAATGAAGTTCTTTTCCACTATGACCTTTATATATGCTTTCTTCCTCCTTCCACGCATATCGGTCGTCCTTCTCTTCCTATCTTATGACCTCAACACATACCCATCTACCCACTTAAACTGTCACTCTCACTATTAATCAAATCTCCTTTTAAAGACATCCTTCAATAAATACATAATAAAGGTACGCAGCGAACTTAACAGTGACCTATCGACTTACATCCATTTGCGCTGAAAATAAAACCTATAGATGTGATCTAATCATTAAAAGGCCTATTTTATTTTTACCAGCACAGTCGGTTCTTCCGCTAAGGGAGAGACTGACTTAAAAAATAAATGAATACCCCGATGTATTAAAGGTCATAAGTTAATGACCTTTCTCAGTCAGTCTCATATGTACCGATTTGCCAATGGCATACAGAATAACCAGAACTGTTCATTGTAAACTGCTGTTTGGGGTCAGTAAGATTTTTTTTATATATTATGTTTTTTGAACTTTCTATTTATTAAAGAGTCCTTAAAATGTATTAAGGTAACTGTTTTCAATACTCATAATTATAGGAAATCAGCATATTAGAGACTTTCTGAAGGTAACTGATGACTGGAGTAATGACTGTTGAAAATTCAGCTTTGCCATCACAGGAATAAATAACATTTTAAAATAAATTAAAATAGAAAACAGTTATTTTAAATCGTAATCATATTTCACAAAATTACTTTAGTTTTAATCATCCAAATGCAGCCTTGGTGAGCATAAGACCTTTAAAACTGTAGTGTACATAATTTGTTTTCCTGAAAATTAATACAACACCCTACCCAGGCATAAATGTCCCAGCAGATGTCAATTCTTTAGACTACTTACCTACCAGCTGATGGAGAGGCCAAATTTCATGCAACACCTGTCAGTGTTATAAATGGACTACTCTTGGGAAAGCTTATTGCAACCAGGCTCATTAAATGCCTAAGGTTACCAAAATATTACAGTGGCTCTGCCAGGGCATAACAAGAGTCAGATGTAATCTCTTGGAGGGCAGTGGGACGGCTGTGTCATGGCCTGGTTAATATTGTCATTTAAAGGAGTAGTTCACCAAGAAGTCGTCATTAACTTGCCCTCATATTGTTCCTAACCTGCATGACTTTCCGCTTTCTGTAGACACAAGGTAAGAATAGAATCTAGGGCTGTCAAGCTCCAAAATGATGAAGAAGAAGCATAAAAGTTGGTCATATAAGTAGTCCACATGACTCATGCATTATATTCTGAAGCTAAACAATAAAACAGGCCAAAATTATAGCCATTATTCACTGAAAATCTTACAATAGCTCACCGTGAGAGTTCATAAGAGATTTAGTAATGTCCAGTTTGGTAATGAATCCTCTTTTTTTGAGTTGGAAGTTTGATACAGTTCACAAAACCAGCATGAGTCAGTTCTGTAGTGCTTGGGTCTACTTTTACGATACTTTTATAGTGATATTTGAAGCTTAAAAGCATTAAGCTGAGCTTGTATCTAGTACACACTCTTTGGTATCTGTTAAAATCCTTTTCCCTCTAGATGTCAGGTCATGAGGTCCAGGCCAGTGCCAGTTATAAGGTTGTGTTATTCAATCTCTTCCACCAGGATCCATCTGTGCCTAGACCATCAAAATCAAACTGGTGAGGAGAAAACATAAATGCTGAAGTTTACATTTAATAGTAGAGAGTCATTTATCAATGATTTCAAAACAATTAGTTTGAAGCAGTTTTGAGCAGGGTTGCCAGGTTTTCACAACAAAACTAGCCCAAACGTAGCCCAATCGCATTTTGAGGGGGGTCCCCCATTAAAAATAGTGTTCTGGGGGGTAAAATACAAATTTTTTGGCAGGGTTCCACTGGTAAAATTAGCATTCCTGGGGCTAAATATTGGGGTCGCTTCAATCCGTGGACATGAAAAACAACCAGCGGCAACGGTGGTAAAGTAGCCCAATTTTGCGGGAAAACCGTGGACTTGGCAACACTGGTTGTGAGCTCAAAATGTCTACTCTGCTTTGCAGATTATGCAAATATGTTATGGAGTGTCAGGAAAACAATTTCTGTCTGTATAATGGACTTCTGTGGTGCCCCTGAGTTTGAACTTCCAAAATGCAATTTAAATGCAGCTTCAAAGGGCTCTAAACAATCGAGGAAGAAGGGTCTCATCTAGCAAAACGATCGCTTATAAAAAAAAAAAAAGAGAGAAAGAGAAAAAAAAAGACATTTTTTAAACTTTTTAATCTCAAATGCTGGTCTTGTCTAGCTCTGCATCAACTCTGTTTATTCCGGTTCATGACAGTTAGGGTAGGTCAAAATAAAACCCACCTCATTTTCTCCTCCAACTTCAAAATCGTCCTAAGAAGAAAATAAGACAGGAGTTTTTCTACCTACCATAACTGTCATGAACCAGAATAAATAGACTTGATGCAGAGCTAGACAAGACATGCATTTCAGATTAAAAAGTACATAAATTGTCCATTCATCAAAACAAACAAACAAACAAACAAACAAAAAATAAATAAATTAAATAAATTAAAATAGTTTTACTAGATAAGACCCTTGTTCCTTGGCTGGGATCATAGAGCCTATTGAAGCTGCATTTAAACTGCATTTTAGAAGTTCAAACTCGCAGGCACCATAGAAGTCCACTATATGGAGAGAAATCCTGAAATGTTTTCCTCAAAAAACAAAATGTATTTACATTTGAAGAAAGAAAGACATAAACATCTTGGATTACAAGGGGGGTGAGTAAGTGATGTGTAATTTTTTTGTTCTGAAAGTGAACTTTTCCTTTAACTTTTGACCTGCTCTTTAACTGCGGAAGTAAACCTATGGGTGAGACTTTCGTTTCATTAGCTGCTATAAGGAAACAAAAGAATAACAATGTGCAGTAAACTGTAAAACTGTTTGCACTACAAACCAGTGTGTTCATAATTAAGATAATACATTTAAATAATATGGTAAGCCACACCAATTTGCAATATCAAGATAAAAATAGCTGGAGGTGATGAGACCGGAAGCCAGACCCATAAAATTTACATATGGCTGTGCCCACTGATAAGGCAAAAATAAGGTGGAAAAGGTACTTCAGTTGGCTGTGATTCTTTTGAAATGTAAATCATTTCTGTATGTCAGCATATTAGTTCCACCAAGGACTGGAAGGAACTAGGAAGTAAAAAGGTCTTTTGATTCTAATTGGAACGTTTATGTAGTGTCAATGCCCGTTCTCACCAATAACGATAAATTAAGGTAACTATATAATCGGACAATACAGTAAGTATATTATAAGAGTATGCTCATCAACCGCTTCAAATTCTGTATCTCGTTCTGACTGGGCATCAATGTTTTTATCGTTCGTCAGCCGGTAAAAAAAAAAAAAAAACATTCTGAAAGTAATTCTAACTATATTGTTTTTCTGTGCCTTTATCGTTACATCTGTGGCGTTGACTCTGCTATACTTTAATATTTAAAACGATTTAGAACATGGACCATGCACCACAAAACCAGCGTCAGTTTTTGCTTTCAGCATCTGAGAGCTGAAGAAATAAGCTTTTCATAGATGTGTGGTTTGTTAGAATATGACAATATTTGTCCGAAATACAACTATTTGATATTGATATTAATATTGAGAAAATCGCCTTTAAAGTTGTCCAAATGAAGTTCTTAGCAATGCATATTACTAATCAAAAATAAGTTTTGATATATTTACAATAGGACATTCACAAAATATCTTGATGGAACATTATCTTTACTTAATATCCTAGACTAGTTATTTTGGCATAACAGAAAAATGAATCATTTTCACCCATACAATGATTTGTTGGCTATTGCTACAAATATACCTGTGCTACTTACAACTAGTTTTGTGGTCCAGGGTCACATATCTTTAGAGTTATGATCCTTAGTGTGAATCTGGAATATTCTGACATTCTAAACATTTCTCACTTTTGTTTTCTGCAGAATTTTGGTAGAGGTCAATATGAAATAGCCTTGAAAAAGGCCCATTCAGTGTTTTGCATTAAGTAGTATCCTGAGGGTTATGTGATTCTCTTCGATCTTTACCCCCTCTGAATATTGCATGTTGATTTATGGCTCACACGCTGAGCCAGATCCAGGTCTCAAAATGGATTTTAATGGAGTCGCATTAGTGGAGTTATTCAAGATTAGGGCTTATCAGCCAGCTCAAATTTACTCCACACTTCACATCAATCCATCTCAACTTGTACTGGGCCTGCGAGAGTTATATATAAGGAGGTGTTGAGAATACACAGACAATTTTAAGTTTTCTTGTCATTATCTCTTTTCCAGAAAACTATCCGTAAAGTTGGCATTTAGCTTAATTTTATACAAGATAATTGAACAGAGTTTAGCTATTTTAACACAGTGATTCATTCAAGTGTGCCCTTCAAATGGATAGGAAGTAAATTAGTCCCTGAGGAAGCAAGATTGCATTGACTCTGTACTTGGTAATTTGCTGTTTTGTGCTTTTGTTAGTTAAAAACAGAGACTCAAATCCTTTTCAATCTGTAAACAACAGCTGTTAACTATGTTTTTAAAGTATGTAAAATGTTAAGAGTAAAGAGAATCATTTTTTCAATAATGCTAGTGTGTGAGTAAATGTTGACCTAAAATCTTGATCTACCCAAATGCATTTCCTCAAATGTCCACAAGGGGACGCTCAGTCTTCAGTACAGCTGTCCAACACAGGTCTATATTTCAGTTAATGAAGCAAAAAGCCTAATAATATGCATGTTCTGACTTGAAAATACAAGAAACTATTAATTATTTACGTTATGGTCTCATCTGTTGCTATTATTATTACCAAAGCAACAGAACCACATGAATCAGTGTGCAGTTATTAAATAATTGATTCATAACAGACTGTATCAGTACTGATAATAGTGAGCAGTTGCTTTAGCTTCTTTATGAGCATCCTTTTCCTCCTCCAGTAGATGCCACAAAGTGATAAAATTTCTGTAGCCTTTATATAATGTTTAAATAACACATATGTAGCATTTGGGAATGTTTTTGTCACTTTCCTGGTCCCCTTAAGCACTAGCAGCATCACTAGGGAGTAAGAACGTGATTGAATTTTTCACGTCACAGCTCTGGAGTCGTAAAAAGGACACAACGGGCCACACATTTGCCTTCTGTCTCATATCTGGATCATTGTTCCTGACCTGCTCAAGTGGAGGGATAAATAAAGACAGCAACTGAGAGGCCGGGGCTAGTTGTCACAAGGGAACCTTCTATTAATAGACTTTTTAGCACAAATGAAACATAAAACACAAAATATAAAATTCTAAACAATTCATGAAATGGCAAAATGAACAGTTCTATTCATCAACTGATGCATTAAATTGATCAAAAGTGATCATTTCTAACGAAACAAATGATTTCTGTTTCAAATAAATGCTGTTCTTTTGAACTTTCTATTCATCAAACAATCCTGGAAAGAATCTTTCACAATTTGACAAAAAAAAATAAAAAAAAATAAATAAAATATAAAATATATATATATATATATATATATATATATATATATTAAGAAGCATAACTGTTTTCAATATTGATAATAATAATAAAAAAAAATGTTTATTGAGCAGCAAATCAGCATATTAGAATGATTTCTGAAGGATCATGTGATACTGAGGACTGGAGTAATGATGCTGAAAATTCAGCTTTGCATCACTCAATTAAATTATATAATAGAGTATATTAAAATAGAAAGCAATTATTTGACAGTGTAATAATATTTTACATTTATTACTGTATTTTTAATCAAACAAATGCGCCTTCAGTGAGCATAAGATTCTACTTTCAAAAAAAAAGAAAAAAGATCTGTCCCTAATTTTTTGAGCGATGGTCTATAAGGTGTTATTCCAGCCAACAGATATTATAAATTTGTGTTTTAGCATGAAATTGCACTTTTGTCCCTATATACTGAGATACATCCTTTCTGACATCTTCTCCGTGTAACAATTCCCCCATATCTGACACTACAAGTCAAGGCGCTATATAAACTAGAAACTTTGTCCTCTGGGGCCGTATTAAAGAAGCATGCTAACTGTAAAATCCTATCTTATCTGTTCAGTTACCATGGCGATTTGAGTTCGAACTTGGCAGATCTTAACTTGAGATAGGAAGTTTCTGCAATACGGCCCCTGATCTACAGTAATTCTGTGACGGCATTCCAGAACGAGAGCCATTATTAACTCAACCAGACGAAATTCAACTACCTTAATAGATGGAACATTTGTGACGGTAAAAGTAGCTCTGTGATGTGAGATTTCTGTCAAAAGAAGGTCAAGCTGGTCCAAAATGAGCACTAAGGATCATTACATCATCTCATATCAAGGACAAAATGAGTTGGAAATGGCTTGAGCTTTTTGAAATATCTGAAATATCTTGTAGCTTAATTCAAGATATATTGCATCAAAGTAAATCTTTTTATGCAGTTTTACTTCTCAAGTAATATCATTAATGTTTTCATGGAAAATAACTTACTTATAAAGGTACTTAGGAATAAGCCACTCAGTGTTTTATTTTTAATTATTTTATAAAAACAGTGCCGTTCAAAAGTTTGGGATCAGTAAGATTTTTTTTTAGGTTTTTATGTTCAAAGTTTCATTTATTTTATCAAAAGCACAGAAAAAAGTAATATCATAAAATATTATTACAATTTAAAAAAACAGTTTTAAATAGACTTTAAAATATCATTTATTTCTGTGATGCAACGCAAAATTTTCAACATCATTACTCGTCTTCAGTGTCACATGATCCTTCAGCAATCATTCTAATATGCTGAATTATTATCAATGTTGAAAACAGCTGTGCTGCTTAAAATAAAATTTATGTTTTTTTAAATTAATATATTTTTATTTAAAATAGAAATCTTTTCTAACAACTATCACTTTTTTTTATCAATTTAACACATCCTTGCTGAATAAAAGTGTTAATTTCTTTCAAAGAGAACTGACCACAAACTTTGAACAGTAGAAAAGATTCCTATTTTTAATAAATGCTGTTTATTGTAACATTTTATTCATCAAAGAATCCTGAAAAAATTACCACAGTTGCCAAAAGAACAATATTAAGCAGCTGTTTCCAACACTGATAATAAATCAGCGTATTAGAATGATTTCTAAGGGATCATGTGACACTGAGGACTGGAGTAATGATGCTGAAAATTCAGCTTTTCATCACAGGAATAAATTCTATTTTAAGGTATAATAAAATAGAAACCCAACATCTTAAATTGCAATACTATTTCACAATATTACTGCTTTTTCTGTATTTTTAATCAAATAAATGCAGCCTTCATAAGCTGAAAAGTCTTTAAAAACATTAAAAATCACACAGATCCAAACTTTTTGAACGGCAGTGTACTTGAATATTCCTGCCTTGTATCTCCTTGAAGCAGTGCACGTTCTTTCCAAGGTTCCTCTGATATGCGTAGACATATGCCATGGCATTGCCCCCCTTGACTTCAGTTCTGGACATGGTGTCCCGTCATCCAGAATGAAACAGCATGTTATCGTAGAACGCCTGCTGATGCATCTGCCATCCCATGTGTGTCACCGCAACCAGGGCCGTCCAGCGTCTCCTGCATTTCTCCTTCGGGCTGTGGAGTTCTGCTGATGGCATGTTAGCGATCATCCCAGCCAGCATGAGGTCTCACAGCGTCGTCTGGACACTGTCCAAATGTGCAGTGGCCTGTAATGCAGTGGAATGTGATTGGACACAATTGCCTCGATTGTCTAAATGACAGCTAGAAACTGCCTCATTTTGAGCTTATACTGTCCAGCAAATCAGATTTGCCCTGAACACTGTCGACTGGCCCGTTAGGTTTCATTTGTAACAAATTAACATTAGGATTACCATAATGTTGGCTTTTTGTGGGCATTAGCATGTCATGAAATTAAGAAGAATGACATAGCGTTGAAGAATATTTAAAATTTCAGGCTGCATTTATTTGATAAAAAATACTGTAGTATTGTGAAATATTATTGCAGTTTAAAATATTTTAAAATGTGATGTATTTCTATGATTCAAAGCTGGACTTTCAGCATCATTTCTCCCGTCTAATATGCCGATTTGCTGCTTAAGAACATTTCTTTTAATCATCAGTGTTGATGTGCTGTTTGCATCCTTGCTAAATAATCAAATTAATTCAAATGAAAAGCTTTTAATGTGAAAATAACAACATTTATGTGTATATGATTGACTGAAGCAATACAGCTCAATTTGGACTAACTTGAGATCAGTTTCAATGAAGTTGTTTGGTGTGGAATCATCTTAAAGTGTAGCGAAACAGATCCAGGAGCAGTGCTGATATGAGTCTCCATGGGATAGAATTGTGGCTCAAAACCAAAAAGCCAGTTTGCTTTCATAAACAACATTAATTGCTTTGACGGTATCGCTGTTTACGGCAGCTGAGATCGTTGAAATCGTAAACACGCTCATTACAAACCTCCAAGGTTTCTTTTAATAGGCTGCTCCTTTATGATAATCTACAGTGTATTTTTCCACACATACCAACCTATAAATCCACCACCATTCATTGATGCTGAGAATACTATCATAGGGGTGATATAGGACCATTTTCGACTATTGTTTTGATGGGTACACACAAATGGGGGAAGCATTAACACATTTACAACTATTTATAAAATAACGACTACAAGAAAATACGTGTAATGTGACATTTTCAACGCTGTGTACAAAGGAAGGTAAATGCGAGAATGAGACCCTCCCCCCACGGCCCGGAATAGTTCAGCTCAATCACAGGCAGCTCAATTCTCAATGGAAGCTCGTTCCATGGCTCCGCCCCCTCCTGCCGTCCTCCACACCAGCAACCAGCCCGTTTAAATATTAACTCTTCGCGTACAGCTCACAGTCGGTGTCTGTGTCCTGAACCTTGCTGTATAGCAACAAAATTGTTACATCTTGATCAATGTAGTACACTCTTAAAAATAAAGGTTCCCAAAGGGTTTTTTTGCAGTGATGCCATAGAAGAACCATTTTTGTTTCCCCAAAGAACCTTTCAGTGAACAGTTCTTAAAAGAACCATTTTAAAAATCTTTTTTTTGACTATAAAGAACCTTTTCTTGCATTTGAAAGGTTAAATGGATGTTTGAGGTTCTTCATGGAACCATCAATGCCAATAAAGAACTTTTATTTAACCTTTATCTAACCTTTAAGAGTTAAGTACTTCTGGATGTAGTGTAGAAAGGTCTTGTGAAAAGAAGAATCCTATAATGAAATCACATGACCCGAATATTTATCTCGGTAAGTCGCTTTGATTTCAAGCATTTGTTTTTGTTGAACTTTTAATACTGTGGTAAAGAGTGTGGTTGAACTGCAAGGAAGGCTGTTGGTGTCTTTGTGTCCATCTGCTTACAATTGTGTCTGATTGACACATCTGTCTACTTTCCAGCTATTACCCCTCCTCTTCCATGCTTATTTTCCCTCCTTCATTTCTCTTCACCCTTTCACGTCCTCTAGTACAGTGGTTCCCAACCAGGGCTAAGTGTGCCCAGGGGATATTTAAGTAGATTCCAGAGGGTAACATTTTCATTTTGCTTTGTTAAAGGGACAGTTCAACTAAAAAAGTGAAAGATTTCTCATCATTTTTACTTTTGCAGAACACAAAAAAAGAACATTTTGAAGAATGTTGGTAACCAAGCCACATTGGAGCCCACTGAAAAAAACTAAATAATATATGTTTTATGTTGCACAGAGAATGGTAATTCGTACTGTCGTACAAGTCGTGTTTGGAACAACATGAGGGGAAATTATGACAAATTTATTAATTTTCATCTTTTTAAACTAATCAGAAAAATAATAGATTAACAAAATCGGTCCTTAAAAAGATACTTTTTTTAAATGTAGGTAATTTTATCTTGTGTATAACACTTGGACTGTTTTAAAAATTGGCGTGGAAACTGCTAGTGAAATGAAAGGGATAGTCCATCCAAAAAAGAAAATTCTGTCAATAATTACTAACCCTCATGTCATTCCAAAACTGTAAGATCTTTGTTCATCTTCAGAACACAAATTAAGATACTTTTAATGAAATCCGAGAGCTTCCTGACCCTGCATAGACAGCAATTCAACTGACACATAGGCCCAGAAAGGTAGTAAGGCGATTGATAAAATAGTCCATGTGACATCCATAGTTCTACCTTAATGTTATGAAGCTACGATGATACTTTTTATGCTCAAAAAAGACAAAAATAAGGACTTTATTCAACAATTTCTTCTCGTCCTCTAGACGTGAACTCAATATGGCAACCCCCATGAGACGACCCTCTCCATGTAAAATACAACTGCTGTAATCATCTCATGTGAGTGCACTTTGTTTTATTTACATATATTCAAAATATTTGTTTTCTTTTTTAAAGAGACAAATATTAAGGATAAGCATTGTTAGTGAAAATGCTAAATGCCATTCAGTACAGCTTTACTAAACTGGGAGTTCAGAAGACAAAAAAGTTGAGAAGGCAAAGACTCCTCTAGTGAGTCTTGATCTGAAAACAAGCATGTTTCGAAATGTTTGTTGTGTTGAGTCGGAGCATGGCGACGAGGGCTTCACATTGAGACATGATTTTAACGGCCCACAACTTGAGAACTCTTACCCCTCAGTTTGGGGTCTGGGATTCATTGTTCCTTAATCCTCCTCCTCCCCCCACCACCCTCACATCACCCTTTTTTTCCTTCTCTCTCTCCCTCTCTTTCTCTTTCTGTCTCTCTCTCCTTTTGCGGCCCCTGACCCTCCGTTTCTCTCTTTCTCTGCCTACTGCTATAGAAGCCAGATGAGAGCACGAATACCGTCCCACCCTACCCCCTTCCCTTCTCACTTTTCTTGGCCCCCACTCCCCCTCTCATGTGTGTTTTTTTTCACTCCCTGAGAGCTACACAAGTAACAGAGATGGAGGAAAGAGAAAGCTCTTGTATCCAATATATCCAGCTCTTGTCCATATGACTTGCAGAAATTCACCAGTGCTGGAAAGCTAATATATATATTTTTTATGTTTATGGAAGGCCAATAATAATTATAGTAATAATAATAATAATAATAAAATCAGTTTTGTTTGAGTGTGAGGCGGGACTATCCTTTATTGACCAATGGCAGATGGGGGAGTGTTTGTGGAAACCTGTCTAAAAACAGTCATTATTTTTCCATTTGGTGATGTCAGAAGCACAGGAATTTACATTTAAAGTTGTTTTTGTCAGCTTGTTCAATACCAAGAGTTTTTTTTTTTTTTTGATAAAGCACTTCAAAATAAAGATTATTTAAGTATGTTTTCAAGAAAATACAAAAAAATTATTCTTTCTACTTCAAAATTTCATGTTTAATTTGATCTGTTACTAGTGTTTTTGCAGTAAATTGTGAAATTGACTAGCAATACACTCTTTTTAGGTGTACATTGTTTTTTCATCACATTTTGCACACACAGTATGGAAACTGAACAAGACGTGGCCAACACTAGAACTGTACAATAATGTGTCTCTAGTTGCATTAGGAGATCTGATTCATTTTAGTGTGTTGATTTGCTTGAATGATTCATTTTAATAACAGATTCAGAAAATGAATCTATTTTTTTGCACACACAACCTTGAAACCGAGCAGACTGAGGCAAAAATCATTTTAGTGATTTGATTTGTTTGAATGATTATTATAATAAATCATTCAAACAAACCAAATCACTAAAATGAGTGTTGCCCCAGCCTGCTTGTTTCCAATGCTGTGTGTGACTAAAAATAGATTCAGTTTCTGAATCTGTTAATTAAAATGAATCATCTGTTTATTTTTGTTGTTGTTTGTACACACAGCATTGAAACCGAGCAGACTGAAGCAATGATCATTTTATATTTTGATTTTTTGTTTGAATGATTCAATTTAATAAACAGATTCAGAAATCGAATCCTTTTTTTTTTTTTGCATACACAGCCTTGAAATTCGAGCAGACTGAGGCAACAATCATTTTAGTGATTTAATTTGTTTGAAAGATTCATTTTAATGATCGGATGATTCATTTTAATGAACAGATTCAGAAACTGAATCTATTTTTTTCCACACACAGCCTTGAAACCAAGCAGACTGAGGCAATGATAATTTTAGTGAGTTGATCTGTTGGAATAATTAATTTTAATGAACAGAATCAGAAACTGAATCTATTTTTTTCCAGACACAGCCTTGAAACCGAGCAAACTGAGGTAACAATCATTTTAATGATTTGATTTGTTTGAATGATTTGTTTTAATAAACATATTCAAAAACCGAATCTTTTTTTTTTTTTTGCATACACAGCCTTGAAACCGAGCAGACTGGGTCAACGATCATTTTAGTGAGTTCATCTATTTGACTGATTCATTTTAATGAACAGATTTAGAAACGGATTCTTTTTTAGTTTATTTTTTGTACACACAGCATTGAATCCGAGCAGACTGAGGCAATGATTATTTTAGTGAGTTGATTTGTTGGAATGATTCATTTTAATAAACAGGATCAGGAACTTTTTTTTTTTTTTTTGCACAAACAGCCTTGATACCGAGCAAACTGAAGCAATGATAATTTATTGAGTTGATTTGTTGGAATGATTCATTTTAATGACAAATTCAGAAATTGAATACATTTGTTTTTGCACACACAGCCTTGAAACTGAGCAGACTGAGGCAACCATTATTTTAGTGAGTTGATTTGTTGGAATGATTCATTTTAATAAACAGATTAAGAAACAAAATCCATTTTTTTGCACACACAGCCTTGAAACCAAGCAGATTAAGGAAACAATCATTTTAGTGAGTTGATTTGTTTGAATGATTTATTTTAATGAACAGATTCAGAAACTGAATAGTGAGTTGGTTTGTTCTGAACCCTTTCAAAAAACTAATTTGAATCAGTACTCAGTTGAGCATGTCTCTTCTTTTTTTCTTAGCAAAATACATTGTTAGTTAGCTAATATTGCTTTTTTTAAATGAATATTTTATTTTATTCAATTGATATTTAGTCACTGCGTATTAATGTATATTATAAGGCTTTCAGTTGATTAACGTTTCTGCTCCACACCTTCATTTTTTAGAAAAACAAAACTGTTATATTATAAAATGTAAGAAATTGTATAGATATATATATATATATATATATAACACAGTTAAACATATCTTATCAACTGCATGCATTAATGACCTAACTTCTATCCTAGTAATAGAAGTAATATATTTAATTTGACTGATATCCTAACTGACGAAGACTGCTCTTTTTTATGATGTAAAATGATATAATACTTGACTGTAGTCGAACTACCTTAGATTCTAGTTTTTTGTAGCTTTCCAAGACAGTTTCAAAGCAGCTTCCCCAACGCTGAAGCTCTCACTTCGAGATAGAGATAGTGATACACGAGTTGTTGAATGACGTTGCCGGACTCAACGGCGACTGGTAAGTGAGGTCTTGAGCCTCAGCAAGAGAAACGAGTTGTTAACACACTCGTGTGTGAGTGTGTGTGTGTGCAGTGAAGGGGGATGGCTGCCTTGTTTGTAGCTTGTCAGCAATTGCCTGAGACAAGCTTCCCCTGCATGTGTGAAAGCTGCTTGGCTTGAATGCCTGGACCGTACCAAGTGGCGTCAAAAGCGAAGGGGGGGACGGAGGCGAGAAAAAACGATCAGACTGGAGACAATAGGCCCCTGAAGTGTTCCCCCCAAGTTGCTTTGATGTTGTCCTAGTGTCTAGATGCTGAAGGGGACCAGGGACTGCAGGGAAGAGCAGCCCTTTGTGTGGATGTGTGTGCACTTTTTGGGCCAGCACGGACAAAAGGGAGGGGTACAAAAGCCTGGAGAGAAATAAGAGAAGAAACAAATGATGAAAACCCAAATGATCCTGAACGTGTTTTTGTATGGCCGCTGTGTGTGAGAGGGCACACAGAAAAGGAGAAAAGCGAGAGAAATAGGAGGAGACGCTCGTACGCTGGGGCTGATAGAGTGACAGAGAAGGAGAGGGGGTGAGTACACTGTATCTTTTTCTTCAGCACCAGATCATTCTTTTTTTTTTTACTTTATCTTTCTCTTTTGTTCGAGGGGGGTGGGTGTGCGAAAAATGAGTAGACCTAGAGTTGGAGCCGAAGTTGGGGCTGCAAACGGCGTGCTGTTATTATTGTGGTTATTCCTGGCTACGTGAGCGTGGGTAAAACGCTCCCTACTCTTACGCTCCGTTATTCTTAGTCCTTGAGGAGATATATGGATATATGGAAAGGGCAGGGGGTGACGGGGGAGTGGATGGTTTGGAATGTGTCATTGGATAGTCTGGATGAGTTGCCCTCCATGCCAGTGTAGACCTCCTCTGCTCCTCTGTAAACCTGCTCTCATTATTGTCTGCTTATTCAAGAGCGGTTTCATCTGTGTGTGTGATAGCTGCAGAGCAACAAGAGCTTTCTTCTTTCTGTATGTCAGGATTGTCACTCTCGGCAGCGAGTGAATTGTGCAATGATTGGAGCCGTGTGTGTGTGTGTTTGGGGGGCGGTTCTATTCTGCCTGGGGGGGTTTCTCAGTCTGTGCCCTCCATGGTGGTAGCAGACTGCTTTTACACTACCAGCTGTTCCGAAAACCTGCAGTGATTTTCTCTTTCTTTCTGCCTGTCTCTCACGCTAAAGATTATCCAATCATCTCTGGTGTCACACGCACATGCAATTTCTGCTGCTTTTTGATGTGTAGAAACCAGCTGCCGAGTCGGAAGAGTCAAATTTATTTATTTATTTATTTATTTGGGGGGGAGATATGAGCACTACTGCTTCCATGATGATCTGTATTCCATAGGTTGAAGGATATGTTTTGCCTTCACTTGTCTTTAATTGGAAGGTGCTACTTAATCCAACACGGTTGAAGTTGTAATTATGAGCATGTCATGTTTAATGTCTTAAGGAGCATGGGTATACTTGTAGCAGTAGCCAAAAATACATTGTATGGGTCAAAATGATTGATTTTATGCCAAAAATCATTAGGATATTAAGTAAAGATCATGTTCCATGAAGATATTTTGTGCATTTTCTACCGTAAATATATCAAAACTTAATTTTTTTATATTAATATGAATTGCTAAAAACGTCATTTGGACAACTTTAAAGGCAATTTCATCAGTGTTTAGATTTTTTAGCACCCTCAGATTCCAGATTTTCAAATAGTTGTATCTCGGACAAATATTGTCCTATACTAACAAACCACACATCAGTGGAAAACGTATTTATTCAAATGATGTATAAATCTCAAATTTAAGAAATTGACTCTTATGACCGGTTTTGTGGTCCAGCGTCACATTTTGTTGTGTAAAAATGTACAGTTTAAAGCAACAGTAACGTATATGCCCAGAATTGCAAGATACTGTAATTGTATTTTTAAAAATCCATAATTGTCTACCACTGACTACTGAAACTCTTGGTGATTCAGGTTTCCCTAGTTGTCATTTCAGTTTCGGCCGACCTTGTCAACAGCCAAGTTAATGTTTCATATTGAGAATAGTCTCAGTGACATGTAGGTCAGTTATTGATGGCAATATTGTTACTGAGGTTTTACATAAATATGTGCATCATGTATTATAAAAATCTTGCTATAAGAATTTGTTTCTGAGATGAGCTCACGATATAATTCTTATAAAAGCATATATTAATGCACATTCTATTTTAAATTATGCTGCTTGGTTACCGTAAACAGTTTGCTTAAGAACTATTTTTTTGAAAGCAATAAATCTTTAAAGTGCCCATGAAATCAAAATTGAAGTTTTTTAGCTTTTGAATATGAATATGTTAGCCTTAAGGTTATCTATAAGCTAGCGTGCTCCAAAACAATGACAAAAATGACACATTTCGAAAATATGTGACCCGGGACCATAAAAACAGTCGTAAGGGTCCATTTTTTGAAATCGAGATTTTTTCAACATCTTAAAGTTGAATAAATAAGCTTTCCATTGATGTATGTTTTTTAGGATAGGACAGTATTTGGCCAAGATACAACTATTTGAAAATCTGGAATCTGATGGTGCAAACGGCCTTTAAAGTTGTCCAAATTTAGTTTTTTGCAATTCATATTACTAATAAAAAATTAGGTTTTTAGATATTTATGGTAGGAAATGTACAAAATGTCTTCATGGAACATAAGCTTAACTTAATATCCTAATGATTTTTGGCATACAAGAAAAAATTATAATTTTGACCCATACAATGTATTTTTGGCTATTGCTACAAATATACCCATGCTACTTAAGACTAGTTTTGTGGTCCAGGGTCACATATAAGCATTTAAAACTCACAGTCTCTAATTTTCACCAATACGGATTAACTTATTTTTATTACATCACCCTGCACTTCAGCTTCTCATCAGATAAATGCTCTCTAGAACCTGAAGCATCCCGCCCCCTACACTATAAAAAGACGCTGAAGATGCGGCTGAAATTGGTCACTTGTTCACAGAATTAGTATTTTCTGTACAATGAATGGCACAGTGCACTATATAGGAGACAGGGAATGATTTAGACAGTGTAAATATGCTTTCCATTGGGGCGAATGAAGTCTGCTTTCACGTTGTCTCAAGCGAACCACCACAGCGTGCACACAGTCTGCTCCGGACTAAAGACACGGATAGCAGAGTTGATCATATGCGTGAGTCAGACCACAAAACGTATCAGACCCATTTGAATTCTACACAGAATGGTATATTTTATAGCGATATGGATGAGATTGTTGCTGTCATACGCTGTCAACACATAGAATAACACTGCGGGTTTTAAAGTACTTCAGTGGACATTTAGCAATATTGTTGTTCCCTAGTTTATGACACTGTCATTTCTATATTTCTTCGGTTGTCTAACTTGCTTTCTAATCTAGTTGTTTAATAAATCTGGTATTGTATATTATGAATATTGTAAGCTCTTTGATGAATTGCTTTGATGTTAGTGGCTACATGTTAGTGTTTTACCATAGTTCAGGTGGTTTTCAGTGATTTTTACCATGAAAAGTCCACTGCTCTTGTAGTTGAGGATCACTAGAATTCTACTAAACCCTTTCCATGGCTTCAGTGGGCCTTGTATGTTTAAATAGCTAAAGTTTTATAAATGATGTAATACTGAATACTTCAGGTTAAAATATTTACAGCAACACCGTTTAATAGATTTTTATGATGTTTGAGATGGAACACAGGAACGTAAAAATAGCGCTTTATTTGATGTGAACATAATGGTTATATGTCCCCTGAGTTTAATAGCAATTACACGCAAACTGAGAGTCAAGTGGAATAAAAATTACAGTGGTTTGCAAAAGCTCATTAATCACGTTTTAAAAGCATCACACATGCCAACAGAGAATGTAAACGTATGCTGCCGTTTTGATATGGAACCTTCACTGACCCAACATTTTTTTGTTTGTAAGTTCGTTTTGTGCTTGTCAGTGACAGGTCGTGACAGAGGGCATGAGAAAGGTAAAGAGCACAGGGTCAGATGTCTCCTTCATTATTTGAAACAGAGGTGACCAAGATTTTGTCTTTCATTGGCCCTAGAACAATATTCCAAACAAACCATAATCTTTACCATTACATGCCTAAAACCAAGGCGACCAAATGCCATTTTCCATTTAAAGTCTGATATGGAATATTCCAACCATAAAGTGGATGTGTGGGATAGAAGTTTATACAGTATAGCTAGCTAGTCTTCCTGTCTGGCCAAGCTGGTGTTCATCTGGTTTAGCTGGTTGGCCATCTGGTCTAGCCTAACCAAATATAACAAACGCTTGAAAACCCTCTACAACCAGTCTGGGAGACCAGTGAATCAGCCTAGTTTTCAGAACAACTGCATTTCTGTCTTATTTTTGTTTGTGTCAAATGAAATATTGCTCAAATCTACACAGTAAAACCAAGGCCACTAAATGCCATTTTCAGTTTAATGTTTACAGAATATTCTGACTCATAAAGTGGATAAAAACAAGGCTGTGAGAGATAAACATTCACTGGTTTAAGCTGATCTAGCTAGTCTTCCTGCCTGGCCAAGGTGGTGTTCATCTGGAAGTTCGAGCTAAACAAGCACCCATCAACCCTCTAAAACTAGCCTAACTAGCCTGGGAGATCAGTTTAGATCACTAAACCATCTTAGTTTTCAGAACAATGCATTTCTATGCCTCATGGCCTATTTTTGTTTGTGTCAATTTAAATATTGCTCCTTTCTATGCTGTAAAACCAAGGCCACTAAATGCCATTTTCAGTTTAATGTTTACGGAATATTCTGACTCATAAAGTGGATAAAAACAAGGGTGTGAGGGATAGACATACACTGGTTTAATCTGGTCTAGCTAGTCTTTCTGCCTGGCTAAGCTGGTGTTCATCTAGTTTAGCTGGTCGACCATCTGGTCTAGCCTAACAAAATTTAAAAAGCTCCTGAAAACCCTCTAAAAACCAGCCTGACTGAGAGACCAGTTTAGACCAGTACCAGCTTAGTTTTCAGAACAGTTGTATTCCTATCCCTCACTGCCTATTTTTGTTTGCGTCAAATTAAATATTACTTATATCTGTGTTGCAAAACCAAGGCCACTAATTGCCATTTTCAGTTTGAAGTTTGATATGACATACTCTGGTTTCCTGCCTTGCCAAGGTGGTGTTCAACTGTATTTCTATCACTCACAGTCTATTTTTGTTTGTGACAAATTAAATATTGCTCAGATCTATGCTGTAAAACCAAGGCCGCTAAATGCCACTAAATTTTCAGTTTAATGCTTACAAAATTTTCTGACTCAATAAGTGGATGAAAACAAGGGTGTGAGGGATAGACATACACTGGTTTTATCTGGTCTAGCTAGTCTTCCTGCCTGACCTGGTGGTGTTCATCTGGTTTAGCTGGTGGACAATCAAGTCTCAGAACTTACTCTGAGTTTAACAAGCGCCCAACAACCCTCTAAAACCAGCCTGACTAGGCTGGGAGACCAGTTTAGACCACTAAACCAGCTTAGTTCTCAGAACAACTGCATTTCTATCCCTCACTGCCTGTTTTTGTTTGCATCCAATTAACTATTGCTCAAATCTATGCTGTAAAGCCAAGGCTACTAAATGCCATTTTCAGTGGATGAAAACGAGGCTGTGAGGGATAGACATACACTGGTTTAATCTGGTCTAACTAGTCATCCTGCCTGGCCAAGGTGGTGTTCATCTGGTTTAGCTGGCAATTAAGTCTCCAAACTTTTATCAAGCACCCAACAACCCTAGGCTGGGAGACCAACTTAGAATGACTGTATTTCTATCCTTGCAGCTTAATTTTTGTTTGCATCAAATTAAAAAGCCTAAAGGTCTATGCTGTAAGCCACCATAGGTAGACCCATCCACATGCATTTCCAATAAATAGTAAGAGTGTGCCAACGAGGGAGGAAGATTGCAGGACTTGGACTGAAAAATGGAAGGAATAAGAGGCCTTGGAGATCTGCTACTGAAGGAGGAGAAGAAGAAATGGAGGGAGGGGATGGGATTTGATCAGTAGTATGGAGGGATGTGCCTCCAGAGAGAGAACCAAAGGAAATAAATGGATTTATTTTTCACAGTTGTCAAATATCCAATGCATAAATTACGAGTGTGTTAAGGGGACGGCTAATAACTCAGAGCAAACATAAAACACATTTAGTTAGATGACAGTTTAGTTAATTCTGGGATGCGCGTTCTGCACGGTCATAATTGTTTCATTATTTCATTGGAGACCAGGCGCATCTCGGTCAGCAGGGATTTTCGAGCTGTAAAAAAAGGAGAACGATTCCGAATCTCTCCTTTGAAAAGCATCCCTCTTTTGAGCGCTCTCTCGCCTTCCAATGTATCCTCCGCTTTAATATCTTTTTGAATAGGTGGAAATGTGCGCACTAGCCTTGTGTGCCTAGCCGCCGAGATGATTGCAAATTCATTTAGAGGTGCCTATCACACAAAGATGCGGGGATGGAGGGCGAGATGGAGGGGGTGGGGTGCAGAGAGATGATGCCTTGGGTTTTTTAAAGCACATTTGTATTCATGTCATGGAGGAGGAGAGCGAAGAGAACGAGAGAGGAGGCGGCTACCTTAGCGTGACAGACGTTAGGAGGAGGCTAGCCAGATTAGCATGACAGGCGCTAGCAGAATGCCAAACGTCTGGTTCAGGTCGAGTGCTGATGTCACTGCCGACCGTTCACCGATGTAAAGTGGAGCAAATCCGCTCGGAACACTGTGTCAGAACTCTTGACGTAAATAATTCAATCGGAGCTGGGCGCTGTCACCGGCTAGCTGCGGCATTCGCACTTTTTTGGACCAAACTTGGTGATAATCATCAGTTATATAATAAAATATTATGCTTATGTAATGTATGTAAGATAAAATGCTAAAAATGCACTTCAGTACTGTTGAGTAACATCACTGGGCCACTTTACCACAACTAGCAGTCTGAGAAATGCATTGTGGGATTGTGTATGATTATCATGGACATTGTGGGTGTTCAGAGCGTTCTGGTATTTGTATATGAGCTTAGTACGAGAGATGGCAATGGAGATGTTGTTTATTGTGGTTTAGATGCTCTGGTCACAGCATCCTCATACTTCTAACAAGTATTCTGTCTCTCCCTTTCTCTCTCTCTCTCTTTCTCTTTCTCTCAGCCTCAGCTCCCCCCATAGCCTCCTGTAAATCACAGCTTTTGCTACGCTCCACTAGTGACACAGGACATGCTCGCACACTCCAACGACCGATTACATCAGGCGACTCACACATACCACACACAAACGCACACAGTGAAACCAAACTACTGATTTAAGGAAGAGAAAGCATCAAGTCTCTGTTTGTCTGTCTCTTTAAATGGTTCTCACTCATTTTCTTCTACTTCCTTGGGTTCTGTTGCTGCCTGCTGTCTCCGGTATTTGGTGTTCCTGTTTGCCTCACTCTCTTTCTCCTTTTCTCTTTTCCCAGTTGTCTGTCTCAGTTTCTCTCTCTCCCTCTCTGAGTCCCTTTTCCATCCGTGCCTGTCTCACTCTTTTTCATCCTTTTCTGTTTGTCTCACTCTCGTTTCCTCTCTGTCTGTCTCATTCTAGTTTTCCTTGGCTATTTTCTTCACTGTTAATATCAATTTTCTTTTCCAACAATCTCACTCTCATTTTCCCCTCTCGGCCTGTCTCAGTCTCTTTTGCCCTATCTTTTGTCCTTTTCTGTCTGTCTCTCTTTCGTTTTCTCCCTGTCAGGCTCAATTTTTTTCCTTCCTTTTTAGCTATTGTCTCACTGTCCCTGTCTGTCTCTCTTCCACCCTCTCTATTTATTTTCCTTCCTGTACCCCCTTAATTATTCTTTCCAAACTGTCTCACTCTTACTTTCATCCTTGTCTCACTTTTTTCACTCATTCCATTGTCCTTTCCTGTCTCTCTCTTTTGTTTCCTCCCCGTCAGTCTCAGTTTCTTTCTTCCTCTTTTCCTGCTGTCTCGCTCTCATTTACCCTCCCTGCCTGTCTGTCTTTCTTTTGCCCTCTCAGTTTCCTTTCCTTTCTGTCTCATGCTTATTTCCTTCTTGTTTTTCTTCCCTTTGCCCCCTTATTCTTTTTCAACTGTCTCACTCTCATTTTTTCCTGTCTCACTCTCACTTTCTGTATTTGTCTGTCACATTTTTTTCACCCACTCTATTGTCCTTTCCTGTCTCTCTCTTTTGTTTCCTCCCTGTCTGTCTGTCTTTCCTCCCTTTCTGTCTCATGCTTGTTTCCTTCCTGTCCATCTCATTCTTATTTTCCTTCCCCTTTCCCCCTTAATTATTCGTTTCCAATTGTCTCACTCTCATTTTTCCATGTCTGTCTCACTTTTTTACCCTCTGTCTCACCCGCGTTTCCTCCCTGTCTTATCTCATTCTTGTAAAACTTCCTCCCTCCCTCAGTTTTTCTTTTCCAACCATTTCACTCTCATTCTTCCCTGTCTGTCTCACTCTCACTTTACCTCCTGGTCTGTCTCTTTTTTTGTCCTCTCTGTTGTCCTTTCCTGTCTGTCTCTCTTTCGTTTCTTCCCCATCCCCCTTCCCACTTGTTTCCTCCTTGTCCATCTCATTCTTGTTTTTATTCCTTTCCCCCCCTTAATTATTCTTTTCCAACTGTCTCACCTTTTTTTTACACTCTCTATTTTCTCTCACCTTGGTTTCCTCCCTGTCTACATCATTCTTGTTTACTTTCCTCCCTATCAATTTTTCTTTTCCAACCATTTCACTCTCATTCTCCTTATCTGCCTGTCTCACTCTCATCTTCTCACAACTCTGTCTCTCACCTTCTTTTTCGTCTCTCTTCATCTCACTCTCATTTCCCCTGTCTTGCTCACTTTCTCCCTCTCTCCTTTCATCTTTCACTCTACCTGTCTGTCTCATTCTCTCCCTCTCTTCCTCCCTCCCTGTGTATCCTCCTCTCTCTTTTCTTCCCCATCCCACTCTCGTTTTCCCTTTGTCAATTTCCCTACCTCTTTACCTCCTTGTTTCTCTCTTTTTCCCTCCTTGATTGTCTCACTCTCATTTTCCCTCCCTTTCTGTCTCTTGTTTTCTCCCCCGTCTATCTCCCACTCTTTAGCTCCTTGTCTTTCTCCCTCCCAGCCCGTCTCACTCTCGTTCTCTCTCTTTTCCATCCCTGTCTCTCCGGCTCTGCCGCCCACACTGGGCTCATCATTGATGCGTTTAGCAGCACCGCTGAGCAAGAGACGCAGGCCATCGATTGGCTGCGTAATCGACATGGATTTTTGCCCAAAGTGGTGAAAAATATGCCATGGCTATAGCCAAGCAATTTCTCCAGGCTTCTCCAGCCAGGAAGGAAAAAGACCCCAGCAGCTCTATAATTGATATGGAGATCAATTTTCCTGCTTTGGACTGTACAGTCTTTCACTGACCGGCCCAGTCAACCATGCGGCTTGTGGCTTCTTTCGTGATGGAAGGCAGATGAAATGGTGGGAGGGAGGGGGGGGGCATCTCCTAGTGACATTGTGGTTGATCACTATATACGCTGCTGTGTTTATGCTCCAGAGGTTTGGATGACGAGGGACCAGTTTTCATTAGCGTATGCCAACCAACCGTCCTGTGAACGGCATATGCTGGCAACACTCTTCGTTTGTCCCTGGTGTTCATACCTCTCTCGTTTTCCTTCTCTTCCCCTCTTTTTTCCTTAATAACTTCACCATCTGTCTCTGAGACTGCAGAAGTCATTCAGGTCCAGTTTCAGGAGAAACAAGCCTTGTCCTGACTGTCTGCATCTTCCCCATTAAGACCAGAGGCCCTCTGCTACAAGCCAGACATGCTGCATTGGCTGCCATCTTGGCTCAATTCATGGTCACTCCACCTGGAGCCATTTTGGCTCCGGTTACTGTAGTCAGACCAGAACATCCAAACATAAGCACTCAAATCCAAAGGTCCGGGATATTACTACTCAGTGCTTTGCACCGATTGGCAGAGGGCTCCCTCAAGGGCCAGTGACATCAGGTGATGGGAGGTGGAGAGCCATCTTGGCTCCCGTCTCAGTGGCTAAACCTGCAACCATTTTGGAACCTGTTCTGGAAACAGCCGACGCTCGTTCTGATTTCTGTGTTGAACAGATTTCCAATATGTGTGTGTATGTGTGTGTGTTAACAGTAGACTCATTTCAAAAACAATAGACAGACTGAGGTTTCCTAGAAGGAAGAGAAGAAAAATAAATTAGTTTAGGGATGGCAAGAGAGAGAAAATTTGAGAAAAAGAGAGATCACTTATCTTCTAAGCAGATCACCTCCCTGGACTGCGAGTGAAAAGTGTTGTTGCCATGGTGTCGCTGGTTGCACGTTTCCGCGGACACTGTAATCATCAGCGATATGCCAACACCTCCACCTTCCCTTCCCCTTGCATCTCTTTTCCGCTTTCTCTCTTTTTTCTTCTCTAAATTTACCATATTCCCCTCTATCCTTCTCTACCTTCCTTCCTATTATAACAACATATAATCAAAATGTCTCGCTGTACATATTTCATCCATGAACTTTGAAGTCATAATCTTACAATATAGCTGCAAGTGCTTTAAGACATTTAAGCACATAATGAAAAAATATATTATTTAGCATGTCTGTAATGACTTAAATCAATGATTTAAAAAAGCATTTTTGGCAAATCCAAGTAATTTACTATTGAAATATGACTAGTGCCAACTGTGGTCCAATCTCCTTAAAACTTGTTTAGAATCACCTGTCACATATGCTCACAAGGTTTCATGAAGTTTTGACTTTACCTTTAGGCTTTATAGGATTTTTGGGTATATTTGGACAGGCTCCTTTTCTAAATGACCAAAGGGTAAATTTCCAAATTTGTTTGATTATTATTGACCTAGAGTGTCCAGAGAATTGTACTGCAGTGTTTTTTTTTCCAGATTGAGTGAAAAACCTAGGACTAGTTTGCAAAAGTAGTTTTTTTTACTTCTTCTCAATCATTTAACAAACGGTTTGATTGACAGCAGTGGTTCTGGAGGCGAAGTTGTCCAAAATGAGGAGTTCTATCTATCTATGATACAAATGTTGCTTGTATGTGCATAAAAACGCACAATGTACAATCATTTACACCCTTGAAAAATGCGTTTTTGCCCCCCTAGTGGTCGATTTCTTTCCAATTTTTCACAAACTTTTAGGGATGCACCGAAATGAAAATTCTTGGCCGAAACCGAAAACCGAAAAAGAGGAAACCAAGGCCGAAAACCGAATACCGAAACACCGAAAGAAATTATGCCAATTATTAGTACCATTGCATTTATGGCTATGACTGTGTACTAACTTGACTAAAATCAAGGCATTCCAATTGCATAAATTAATATTAAAGTTTCAAAGAATAAATCAATTACAAATTATGCAAATATTTATTTAGCACATTGCAACAATGCACAGTATTAAAAAAAAAATATCAAACTAAACAGTTTGACCTTGACCCCACTCATGTGTACATTAAATAATATTGTACTGGCCTACTTTATTTAATTATCCATGTACTAAATTCCTTATCCTTTTTGTAAGAGTAGTCTTGTTTATGGGCATGTGACTTGCGTGTACAGAGCGCTGACGTTCAGTTTACTTTCGGTTTAATGCGCGTGAATAAGGAGCTAAGAACCGCGCAAGAATTGCGTTTTTAAGGTGGAACGGATAACGTCAATAAGAAGCTGTGAATAAGAAGCTGGATTCAGCCTTCACGCATATGTTTAGCGCCATTTTATCTCATCATATGTGAATATTTATGTTTACTATATGGACGAATTCTGATTGTATTTGTTTGTTTCAGCCTAAACCACCTCGGTGGTCCTAATGACTGCAGTGCTGGATAATATAACGTTAATGCTCATACTTCCTTAACGTTAGTTGTTTAAAAAGGATCTAACTCACAGAAAACGAGCAAAGAACATTTGTTAGAGAACATCACTAGCTTTGTCTAGCGTGAGTTTATGCACTTTAAAAAACACTCGCGTTATAATCAGTAAAGCTAAATGCACTATATGATAAATATATCTCTTACCCCTTATTTTCACTGTACACATCTGCAGGACGTTACAGCTCCGACGCCCCGCGGCAAGTTTCTGAAGCGTCCTAGAAGCGGTTCTCTGCGCTGCTTAACTAAACAAGCGCCTAGTCCATTTTTGATGGATAATAATAATAATCGTTTTGCTTTCGTCGCAGGCATCAGTAACAGAAGATATCTTTGACTATCATCGATACACCATAACATCCTGTTTCGGTGACAAAAGGCTTCCGGCCGAAAACCGAAAATGCACTTTTGGTCCATTTTCGGCCGAAAATTTTCGGTGGCCGAATATTCGGTGCATCCCTACAAACTTTTGCGGCCGTGAGTCGAACAGGCCCACTGAGTTTCTTTCTGATCACCCTCCATTACCCTTGTGTAATAGGTGCTCAAACTTCATCTGCCAATAGTGGCCTTTTTTTTTAGATATGCGAATGTCTTTATAGACACTTGTGGCCCTTTGGTCCTGTGACCTCAGATTGAGCTTGTACATAAGTGTGCTGAGTTTGGCGAATAAATCTTTTTCCGTTCAGGAGTTGGGCATGTTTCTAAAGGTGGTTCCACCACTTTCAAACGTTTTGGCGTCCCTTTGCGACGATGAGTCAAAGTAAATTTTTTTTTTTTTTTATAATTATTGATATTCACTCTCCAGAGAATGTTTCTGCACTGGTTTGGTTTTGATCAGGCAAAAACCTAGGACTTCGTCAAAAAGTATTTTTAAAAAAAATCCCAAATACCTGAAAATTTGCCAGGCTCACAATCGACAGTTTAAGATTTACAAGTGATTTTGTACTTTTGATCACTGTAGCAATTGGGGCGAGCCTTGGTGACGCTGTAAGCGCTATGAGTACTACCATCCCTTCAAGTTTCAAGTCTCGAAGACCTACAGTTTGGTCTGCACAATCAGTTTTACGTGGAGATTGCTGATCCTTGGCCATTCTAACTACACTATGCACTTGAACCCCATATAATTAAATCTAAAAAAATTCTAATAATATTAAAAAAATAATATTAGCCAATACCGTCATAGCCTTTTTTTCACAATCCAATCAAACCTCTTCAGATAACACCAAATTCACATTTTATTTTACTGATGTCCTCACTACCTTTCTAGGTCTTGAATAGTTGAGTGGAATAGGTATGGTAGTTGCGTTGCTGTCTATGCAGGGTCAGAAAGCTCTCGGATTTCATCAAAAATATCTTAATTTGTGTTTCAAAGATGAACGAAGGTCTTACAAGTTTGGGAAAACTTGAGGGTGTTTTATTAATGACAGAAATTTCATTTTTGGTTAACTATTCCTCAAGTCACTGCCCCCAAACTCTTGAACAGTGGTGTAGATTTCAGCCATCTTGAATGCTGTATTGACCAACCTCCATTCCGCACCGAAAATCAATTTTATGCTTTTTTACCTTTAAATCTCTGTTTTCTCTTCCTCTTCCTCCCTCTTTAGCAGGATCCTCACAATCTAAGAGAGACTCATCTTCTCAACAGATACTTGATTACAATCAACAGATTGCTTTAGTAGTATCAAACACTCATCAGTACGTAATACATTAGAGCAAAAAGAGGGAGAGGGACTTGAAATATAAAAGGCTCCTCTCAAACAGAGGGTTTGTGTTATTGTAATAGAACAAGTAGCTATTGTCGTCACAGATTGAAGCTGATTTTGGTCTTGTGTTGTTGTACTCAAGTTCTAATGTCAAGGACTTGAGAGCCAATGCCATAAATGAAGGTTTGTACCTTTTGCCCAATGACTTTCAAATCTTAAACTGCTATACTTAGCATTTGTTCATTAACTGTCTACTTTTATATTACACTGAAACAAGTCAAGATATTGTAATCCTAGGTTTCAAATGTCTTCCTGTATGCAATTTTCACGTTTACTATCAAGTAAACTAGAGCAGAGTTATATTGAATGTGTAAAATTATCATGAGTTTTTTTGTGTACATAAATTCTCTTCCTGTCTAAGTGGGTGGTTCTTGGTGAGAATACGCTGTGAAATGAAGCAGACTTTTGCCAATAGCCAGAAGTCTGGCTATGTCTAACTATCAGGTCAATATTGCATCACCACCTACTGTAGATAGGACTATCTAAAAACAGTTTAACGTTCTTATCTGTAGACCAAAATGATTCAGTATTATGCTGTATCAGTGAGTCATTGTACATTTACAAAGAATCTCAGCCAGTTCAACTTCAAAAAGAAACATTTGCAGCTTCTTGCAGTTGAGTTTAGTGTGATTCAGGGACTTACTGAGCTTCCCAGAACAGACGTTGTGAATGAAAAATTTCCAGTTGCGTTTTTTGACAAAGTGGCTACAAATTTGAAAGCTTGAAGTGCGTGATGTTCTTCAGTTAAGCCAGATAGTGTTTCAAGAGGTCATAATGATACTGAGCTGATACCTGTACATACTGAAATGAATCAGATTAACACATAACTTGGCAAGTAACTGCCATCCTGTACAGAGGAATAAACACTGAGTGGTTGGTGAACACTGGGTTCGTTTATGTCGTTCCGGTTCACTCTGTGTGTCGGTCTTTTTCGCTTAAAGCGCCATTTTTACTTGCCGTGCTCAGCCACCATGCTTCTCCGGCGGTGACAGAAATCCAATTTCAGCACGTCTCTAGGAAAGAATCCCTCCGGCTGACGAGAGCGATCGGAAGAGCTGGAGCGGTGGTCTCCATTTCCCCTCGTCGTCATCTTCCTCCTCCTCCTCTTCTTCCTCCTCTGTCTGTGTACCTCTATTTCAGGGTTCACATTTTTTTTTAGAAAAGTATAGTTGCTGTACTTTTGTTAGGCTGCTTGTGAGAGAGCTATATTTTGTATGGATGAATGGCTTGTTCACATTAAATTCAGTGTCAGTACTGGATTCATTGAGAATGGTTTTGTAAGCAAGTGATTTAAGGCTGAAGTTCAGTCCAATTGAGAATTTTCGTGACGTGTTTTCTTGTGGATTCTGACAAAAACAGTTGAGAACTGAATCAGATAATCAGTGTAATTATTTTTTAATATATACTCAGGGCCTAAAACAAACTTTTTGGCCGGTGATGTCATAAAATTTACCGGTGTGATTTTTCTACCAGGTCATGATCAATTTTTCTGTAATTAATCATGATTAATGGCATATTTATATTGTCATCATTTCACATTTTACTAAGTAGTATTGATACCAATACTGCTACTGGTGTCTTTATTAAATGCATTTTTCCTCAATTTTACCTATTAATTATAGCCATTCAACATTACAGTATAACTGAAAGCCATTCTTTTTTAACATTTAATAGGCTCTAAAATATATAACAACTTTTAATTTAAGTGATTTTAAAACAATCTTCACATAAACTATTAATTGTATATGCATAATCTATACAGATTCATCCTTATTCAAGCTACAAAAGTTAATCAGCGACTAGAGCAGTCGAGTGATTTCCCTTTTTCTTTTGTTCTTTGATTTACATCTATGACAGACTTCAACAGGTTTCACTTTAAAATCAGTGTGGCCTCTTTAAAACCTGATGGTTATTTAAGACTTTATAAATCATTTAAGACTACGTTTCTGAGGTAACTCGTCAAAACCACTCATGTTGACATAACTGTGTGTGATTTTGTCTGTCAAAACGCTACTTGTGTGCTGTCTGAGGCGGCTCAGCGAAAGCATACAGCCGAACACAAAATGAAGCAGCAATATCTTCTCAGGTAAAAGTTATTAGAACCGTGTCTAGAGACAAGCTAGCTGTCACATTGCTCTGAACTTATCAGTCCGTTTGTGTCCTATTATTTGATTCACTCTTGTCGCATAGACAGAAAAGCTAATCACGATGATCTTGTCTTCGGAAAAGATTATTTTATTCACTTACGTCAGAAACAGCGAATCTCTTTAAAAACTGTCTGTTGTGCTCACTACATTGCATTGTTATATTTCGGAAAAGTTTTACCCGCCAACTGACGACTTACACCGTTACATATACTCGCCAACGTTGATTTTTACTCGCATTTGGCGCTTAGCGAGTGTTAATTTTAGGCTCAGTATATACTATTATAGTATTTATTAATATTTTGAAATTACTTTTTTGTATTTTAAGCTTGAATTTTAATTAAAAAAAATATATTTTTCTTATGTGCTTTTGATGGTTTTATTAGTATTTTAAAATATTCAGCTTTTATTTTATTTAATTTTAGTTATAATTATTATTATTTGTTGTTAGTTGCCAACAGTATTTTAAGTTAAATTAATAATTTTTTTTATTTAACATTTTCTTTTACAGGGCCCTATGATTTCCTTGATGCTGAAAAACAGACAGAATCACAGAATCCAGTCATAAAAAAGGCATTTACTGTGTAACAAGGAATTTGCCACTTTTTTAATAAATTAATGAAATCATTAAAATGGAATCCAAAAAATTATGGAAAATACAGAATAATAATAAAAAAAAAAAACTGAATTTCATAGGGCCTTAAAAATATAATTTTGTTCAACTTTTAATAAATTGCTGTTAAATTGTCTTTCATGAATTCAATTAATTAGACTTCAATTTCAGTTGAATTAATATTCATTTCAATATAATTATTAACTTAAATTTATTGATTTTTTAATTTAACCATTAAAACTGTCTAAAATAATAATAATAATAATAAACGGAAACCAGAAAAATTTAAACGGGAAAAGCGGAATTTGGGAAAAAATAAAGCAGATTTCATAGGGCCCTACTTTTAGAAGTTTTTCAAGTTTAAGTTTTTCATCTAGTATTCATATTTTATTTAATCTCAGCTTCATCTCAGTTCCCAGAATTTATTTTTAATAGTTTTAGTTAATTATAACAACACTGAATAGAATAGTGTCCTAATCAGAGATCTTCCAGTGAGAAAAAATTCTGGCCTCACAGAACACAAAATTGACACAACTACAGCCAATCAGAACGTATTAAATGTTTGACATGCAGTTTTTTGAACCAAAGAGACTTCACAGAGGGCGGGGCTAATCCCAACCACATAGAAACCAAGTGATTGACAAAATGGCCATTATTGAGAGTACCACGATGCAAAAATATCTTCATTTGTGTTCCAAAGATGAACGAAGGTCTTACGACATGAGGGTGAGTAATTAATGACAGAATTAAAATTTTTGGGTGAACTGTCCCTTTAAATCAACGGAACTGAATTCGCACCACTATTAATGTGAACGCAAGCGAAGTGAACATAGGCTTTTTGCCGATGTTGCCGCAGCGCCATGTGTGTGTTTTGCAGAAGGTCCCAAATCAGCACACGCACACACGCTCACACCCTCTGATTAGTCACAGCAGCAGGGAAGCGACACTGCCAGCCGTAGTATTATTTATTTATCTATTTCCATAATTTTGCTGCTCTGCTGGGGGAGTCTTCCACTTCCTCTGGTATTTGAGAAAGCATCACTGTTCCTCTCCTCTCCTCAGTGCACAAAGAAATGCCGCACATTCGATACGCTTTGGATCTTAGAAATTTGATTCTGAGAGAGCGAAACATGGGGGAGGGGGCCAGATAGGTGGAGTGAACGAAAGAGAGAAAGAGAGTAAAAAAGATAAAAATGTAAATTTTCATCTTTAAGTCTGTCGATTTTGGTTACGTGTGTGGTGGGGGTTGAGAATGGGGTGAGACTTTGCAGAAGAGATGCTGTCTGTCTCTCTCTCTCTCTCTGCGTGTGTGTGTCTTTCTCTCCCTTTGCGGTGCTCTGATGACAGAGGTGACTCATCAGGGGGCACGCTGCTCACATCTACAGACAGAGAGAAAGAAGAACGAAGGGATGGGGAGGGGAGAGAGAGAGAAATATGGGGATGATATAGAGAGAAGGGGAGAGAGTGATGAATTCAGAGCAGTCTTGCTTGACTGCTAGCGTTTATTGGCCCATGGAAGCTTCGGGAAAGATGCTAATGACACTTCTCCCGTGAATGAGAGACTCCGTGCGTGTGTGTGGTGTGTGTGTGTGTGTTCACGTCTCGGTCGTGATTGCAACCCAACCCCCTCGATTTTAAACACTTCGCTCCTGTAAACACACTTCTGATCAGGGAGCTGCTTAGTAGTATATAGAATGAAAATATGTAATCTGCACCTTAAAAATACAGTGCATTAAATTTACATTTTGGTTTTTGAGAGATGCTTACACATTTACCGTACACATTTTAGCAGTTCATGCATTCTGGAAATTGAACCCTTGACCTTGACATTTTTGCTGTATAACAACATGTCCTACAGTTTTAGATGCAGAAACACAACCATTTGTCAGGCTACAGCTCTGTACAAAACCTAGATATCCTATGCATGCGCCCAAAACATACCATAATAAACTCCAACAAGCTTAGTAAAAAAAAATACATCACAGATGGTGGACAAAGTATAAATCAGTGTAAATTAAAAAAATTGCCTATTTTGCCCAGTATTTGTGTTTATGTTTATGCTTAAAGGAATAGTTCACCCAAAAATGAAAATGACCCCATGATTTACTCACCCTCAAGCCATCCTAGGTGCATATGACTTTCTTCTTTCAGACAAATACAGTTTATATTATATTAAAAAATGTCCTGGCTCTTCCAACCTTTAAAGTGGCAGTGAATGGCTGTTGAGATTTTGAAATCCAATAAAGTGCATCCATCCATCATAAAAAGTGCTCCACACAGCTCCTGGGGGCTAATTAAGGCCTCCTGAAGTGATTTGATACGTTTGTGTATGAAAAATATCCATATGTGATGCGATCTTGGAAAACCTGCCAAATGTCTTGCTGGGAAATTTTACGTTGAATCTTACTTTTGTGTCAAAATTACGTTTTTCATTCAATTATTTTTCTATAACATCTTGTCTATCGTCTTTTAAAAATATCTTCGCAAAATTCACTTGTTTAGTGCAGAAAAATGACTGTGTCTTTCTCTTAAGAACGTGCTGCGGAGGTGCTTTCCCCTAACACCACAAAAACAGTATCAAAACCTATCAAAATAAACCACGTAACATTTAATAAAGCTGTATCAATGATATATATGTATATATGAATATATTGTGAGATGGCGGAGCACAACAATGCAGTCTTAAATGCTGCAGCTACTCACTTAAACTTAAAATCTTACTCATCTCAATCTGCTCAATCTTGGTGATGTCAGTGCCCTAAATGATGTTATAATGGAACAATTTCACCTCCAGAGATGAAGGATCGGATGATGAAGTTACTAAAGAGGAGGAGTCTGATGACAGTTTGTTAAAGGATTAGTTAAGAAATTATGCTTTTGAGGAAAACATTTCAGGATTTCTCTCCATATAATGGACTTCTACTGTGCCCCGAGTTTGAAATTCCAAAATGCAGTTTAAATGCAGCTTCAAAGTACTCTAAATGATCCCAGCAGATGAAGTAGGGTCTTAACTAGCGAAAGTATGTTATTTTTCGAAACAAATTGACAAATTGTATACTTTTTAAACTCAAATGCCTGTCTTGTCTCGTCTCTGCGATGCGCACATATGTGTATGTGATTCGGGTCAATACAGTTAGGGTATGTCATAAACCTCCCATCTGGTTTTTGTCTTCAATTTCAAAATTGTCCTACAATGCTGTTTTACCTTTTTTTGTAAAGGGCGTTTGATCTTCTTTGTATGTTCACTTTGTAAACACTGGGTTGCTACTTCTGCAGCGATGTAAGGTGATTTTGAAGTTGAAGAACCATTCACTGAAAGGTTCTTTGAGGATCTAAAATTGGTTTGTCTATGGCATCACTGCAAAAACACCCCTTTTGGAGTGTATAAAATTTTAAATACGGTTATTTTTCACACACAAATGCATCAATTCACTTCAGAAGGCCTTTATTAAACCCCCGGAAGGGTGTGGAGCACTTTTTATAATGGACTTATGCACTTTATTTTGCTTTAAAATCTCAACAGCCATTGACTGCCATTACAAAGCTTGGAAGAGCCAGGACATTTTTAATATAACTACAATTTAATTTGTCTAAAATTTTCATTTTTGGGTGAACACATTTAAAGAAATGTACAATATTAATGTGAGAAAGCTTGTGGACAAAAAAGATCCACTGTCAATAATGTAGCGAAGCATGAAGCCCTGTTTAAACAAAAGTCACCTTCAAACCAAGCAGTCAGTGTCGCCATTAAACATAACCAACTTGAGCACAAGCGAAATCTGCTTGGGGAATTTATCGCCCTAACGTGAAACTTCCAATCTCACAGATTTCCTATAGAAATGACTGAATTTTGCAACAACAAACTCAATTTACAAACTGCGTACAGATATGAAATTTCTGTCATCAATTACTCACCCTCATATTGTTACAAACCTGTATGACTTCATTACTTCTATGGAATAAAAAAGATGTTATTTTCGATACTGGAATGCTATAATCAATATAAAAGTAGTTCATATGACTCCTGCATTATATTCCAAAGGCCAGATTTACTAAACAGGGACAAATTTGTGTGAGGCTGCAATCCAGAAAAACTGCAGATGGGAGTGGAAAGTTCTGCGGGTGTGCAAATTAAAGATCACATGCATCCAGCTCATTTCCATAATGACCAACCTACCTACAGCAGCACAAATTAGCAACTTATTAGCAAGAAATTAACAAACTGGGTGGGAGACCTGCTTTTTTGGGGGTGTTAAATAATGGTGCAAATAGCAGTAAATTGACTACCACAAACCATAGTAAATCATGTTGCATGATTCATTTAAATACTCTGCTCCCATAAATTTTAAGTTTGAAAGGAACACTCCTACAAATGCAATTACATAAAAATTGCAAAAGTAAATGTGTCCCAGCCTTTTATTTTTGCTCATTTTTAACGGCATGTCTTTAGTAAATCCTGACAGTAGTTTTGAAACACCAAAAGGGGGTTAGTAAATCTGGCCTCAAGATTTCAAACCTTTAAGTGAACAGTTCTTAAACCATTTTGAAGAA
The DNA here is from genome assembly GCA_033026305.1 of Cirrhinus molitorella. Taxonomy (NCBI): domain Eukaryota; kingdom Metazoa; phylum Chordata; class Actinopteri; order Cypriniformes; family Cyprinidae; genus Cirrhinus; species Cirrhinus molitorella. The sequence goes on from CM065120.1 coordinate 33,986,768, forward strand.
CATTTTGAAAATCTAAAGAATCTTTTTCGACTATAAAGAATTTTTTGTGCATTTGAAAGGTTCCATGGATGTTTAAGGTTCTTTATGGAACCATCAATGCCAATAGAGAACCTTTATTTTTAAGAGTGTACCATTGCTTTGTATGAGAAACAGCAGTTGATCTCAATGCAGAAGTGCAAACAAGATTTGAGAGCTACAGCAAAAGGGAAGATTTTCAATAAATAATGATTTTAAACTGTACTTCAAAGCTATCGTATGGCTTCAGAAGATTTGTTTTACAGTTGTACAGACTAAATTTATGGCGCTTTTCTCCTACAATCTTTAAAAATAAAGGTTCCTTATTGTCATTGACGGTTCCATGTAGAACCTTTAGCCTCCATAGAATCTTTCCATTGCACAAAAGTTTTTTGGATTCTTTGTATTACTGAAATGTTCATCACACAAACAAAAAATGGTTATTTTCAGAAATGTTCACTGAAGGTTCATTGGGGAACCCAAAATGGTTCTCGCTGTGAATTGGAACCTTTTTAAAGATTGTAATACTTCTTTTACAATACCAGTCAAAAGTTTTTGAACAGTAAGATTTTATGTTTTTTTTTTTTAAGAATTCTTTTCTGCTCAAAGTACAGCAAAAACAGTAACATTTTGAAATATTTTTGCTATTTAAAATAACTGCTTTTTATTTGAATATATTTTAAAATATAATTTATTTCTGTGATCAAAGCTTAATTTTTTAGCATCATTACTCCAGTCTTCAGTGTCACATGATTCTTCAGAAATCATTCTAAAATGCTTATTTGCCCTTCAAGAAACAATTATTATTGGTTATTATTATTATCAATATTTAAAAGTACATTGAGCACATTTTTTTCAGGATTCTTTGATGAATAGAAAGATCCAAAGGTCAGCATTTATCTGAAATAAAAAGCTTTTGTAACATTATACACTGTACCATTAAAAGGGGAGGGATAGAAATTAATACTTTTATTTAGCAAGGATGCTTTAAATTGATTTTATTTAAATAAATGCTGTTCTTCTGAACTTTCTAATCATCAAAAAAACCTGAGAAACTTTTTAACTGTTTTCAACATAGTAATGTTGCTAAAAATGTAGCTTTGAAATCACAGGAATAAATTACATTAGAAAAATATATTCAAATAGAAAAGTTATTTTAACTTGTAAAAATATTCATAATGCTGCACTGTGAAAAAAATTACAAATCTTACTGTTCAAAAACTTTTGACTGGTAGTGTATGTTCCATGAATGAAAGACTCACAGCTTCCAGAACATTATTAAGGTGAGTAAATGATACCATAATTATCTTTTTTAGTGAACCGTTTCTTAAACCAGCTCTCTGAGACAGTATTTCATCATAATGACATCATTACGTATGCAAGCCATTCCTAGGTCTGATTTGTGCCGATCATTCTAGTGAGCTCATTTACAATATAATTTCAGACCAAAACCCGATCCACGTCCAGCCATCGTCTTGATGAATATTCAGGCGGACAGTCAGGGAGAATAGATTTCTGAAACACTTCTCAATATAGCGTTTGCAGACAAATACCTTTAGGACTTGTCTCCCATGGCAACAGTGGTATTATCTGCTGTGTATGTGTGTGTGTATTTGTGTGAAAACGACTGGCTAGGCTATTATACTCTGGCAGTGTGAAGACCAGGTCTTTAGAACTGCCATTCACCAGAGTCTTATTTTTCAGCTCAACTATACCTGCAACACCAGTCGGCCTTCACTGAGAAAACTTGCCTATGTATGTGGGTGGGTGTTTCTCGGTTATGCCAGACTGAACACTGTATATTCAACGCATCAGATGGCGTGCGCGTGAGCAGTGTACATTAACCACCGTTTGGAAACGTCTGTATTTTGTCCACGATTTACAAACACACCTTGCGGATTCATATTTAGCAGCTGCGTTCGGTGTGAATCTTCACTGGCAGATTCGCTACGAAACGGCGTTACAGTAGTATGTGTGTGTGTGCTGTGATGCATGGCAGCAGTGCTTATGCTCAGTCTAGCACGTCACACCAGCATCTGTGCAGCTGTACTGGTGACTGCTCCTCTGAGAGAGCACAGACAACACATACACAGTTTCATTTTGATATCTACACAGCATATCTACCACTTATTGCACAGCAAATGTTAGGGTGTGCCATGGGCGTTTTTTAAATGTGTAACAGTCAGCACAACAATAGAACCAAGGAAATATTATGAAATATATGACCCTGGACCACTAAGCCAGTTATAAGTGTACATTTTTCCAAAGTGAGTTTTATACATCATCTGAAAGCTGAATAAATGCGACCCTGGACCACAAAACTAGTCAGAAGGGTCAATTTTTTAAATTGAAATTTATACATCATCTGAAAGCTGAATAAATATACTTTCCTTTTAAATATCAAAATATTTTTTTGTTATGATAGGACAATATTTGGCTGAGATACAACTATTTGAAATTGCAAAAAAAGTCTTTAAAAAGCCTTTAAAGTTGACCAAATGAAGTTCTTAGCAATGCATATTACTAATCAAAAATTAAGCTTTGATATATTTGCAGTAGGAAATTTACAAAATGTCTTAATGGATCATGATCTTTACCTAATTTTCCTAATTTCCTAACATTCCTAATGCTTTATTAGACTATTAGACTATTTATTATATCACAAGGCTGTGTGATATAATAAACCCATGTAAAAAATCATAATAAAGCATAATGCTATTGTGAATAGCATTGTTACAAATGCTATGGAGGGCAAATGCGGCTCCGTTCACAGTAAATGCTGCTCCAAACAAACTGTTATCATTTATCATGTGTTGAGTGTCTCAAGCTCCATCTCTGCATGTTGGTGTGAGTTTGGGTTTATTATAACGTTCATCTGGGAACACAACATGTTCCATTTAATGAGATTAGTAATGTTAATCATTTATAAACCTATGCGAACACAAGAGAATACATCAATATCTTTCTCAATATGCTAACTTTTCATAGCGATTTCCAAATAAAAGCTCAGTTTAATAGTTTTGATGTCCACATATTCAAGACATTACAGTGGCTATAACATTTCTGTCGCAAAGAAATGGCCAAATAATTAAGATTAAGTGGACATTTGAATTAAATGTTGTTTAGTCGATACTAAACAAAGATTAAATCGAGCAATTAAGTGTAAAAACAATCATCAGTAATGTAATTTACTGTATGTTAGCTCTGTTGTTTATAATACATTACGTATTTTAACAGTTTTGTTCGATTAAAGCATATGATAACTTGGTTTTGATACTTCATTTGAACTACACTACTTATTATTGCCTTGTTGCTATCTGTATTTTAGGTCATTTTAAAGGCTATTGTTCACTTAGGATTGTTTTTATTACTACAAAAACAAAATTCTAATTATCCGATTAATCGTCAGAATAATCATCCGATTACTCGATTACCAAAATAAACGTTAATGACATTCCTATTTCAAAATAACTTCTATTGTACTCCCTAGGATAGAGAAAGTCATACAACTTTGGAACGACATTAGGGTGACTACATTTGACAGCATTTATGACAGGATATTAAACTATTCCACAATAAAGCTCAAGGGAGGCAAAAAACTTAACTGCAAACTTACCTGCATGTGTCTCAGTTTGACATTACTTTAGAAAAAATATTTTTTGAGCTCTTTGAGCTATTCAGTAAGGTCGGGTGTTTTTTTTGGATCCCATTGACTTTCATTGTAGGGACAAAAACATATTTGTTTTTCAAAATATCTTCTTTTTTGTCCAACAGAAAACAAAATCATAAATATTTGGAACAATGACTTAATCTGTGTGTCCAAGTATACATTATACACACATACTAGAATATTTTAAGTGAGGAATAACTGACGACAGGTCATTGAATTATTAGAACATAGAGCACACCTGAGGTGGTTGAGTTTCGCCTTGGGTGTTACACCTGGGTTTGCATTATTCTCTAATAATTCAATGGACTGGAGTCAATTTTTCCACTTATGCTACGGTTACCACACCTCAAATATTGCTCAGATGATGTATTTCAAGACATTCATCAGGTTTTTGTCCTTAAAACATTTAAAGCTTTTGTGTGTAGGATTAATTTCTTACGAATCTCATCCCACGCCTAATTCCAAAAACGTCATTTTAGACCTAGTAACAAGAGTTTCCCTGAAAATAGTTGCACACCTTAGAACATTCGTCAGCCAATCAGATTCAAGCATTCAGCAGCCCTGTTATACATGTATTAAATATGCGTCACACATCACCTCTGTCTTTGGAGCAAGTGAACAACTTTGAGGCCAGCTGTAGTCTGATTAACATAAATACTGGATGAAGCTGAGCTACAATCGCATTATCTAGGTTTGTTAATCTGACTTTAGAAAAATTGGACAGGTGTGATTCTAGTTGGACAAGGCATTTATTTATATGACATTTTAAACAGACAAGTTATTGCTTTAGTCAGAGTGAAATCAAACTTTTAATGTGCATGTATAAGGGTGTAATGGCAAAATACATTTTAGGAGTCCACCACATGCCACTGGGATGTGTATATGTTTAATTTAGAGGGACATAAATAATCATAATCGCACAGGAACAGTCTTCCCGTCCTCTAAAGACAAACAGCTTCGGGGTTTCAGCGACAGAGAGAGAGAGAGAGATAAAAGGTCATTGAATGGCATTTCAGCACAGGGCTCAGCTAGCACTAGCACCTTAAGGCTCTCTGTTTTATCTGATGGAGATTAGTGATGTGTGTGTGTGTGTGTGGCGTCCTTTTTCTTCAATCAGCATTTGTGAAAATGCTGAGGAGAAATTGTGTAATTGTGTGTGTCTGAGAGAGGCAGGATGATAAAGAGAAAGAGAAAGAGCGAGATTCAGAATGTAGTAGTGTGTGCTGTGTTGATTTTGTTTTGGCAGAGAGGAGAATGATTCCAGCTATGGCTGTTGAGGATTTTATTGTATATTTGTGTGGTGTTTATATCTCTATGTGTAGATGTTTGTTATTGGTTTCTTTGCTTTAAAAAATCTTTTTTGTGCCTGAGGTGAATTTGGAAAAGCTGATTGTTTTCAAGTAGTTTTCCCAGGTACTCCCTAGCTTTCTATTGGTCGGATAAACAGATAGCCTCGCCCCTAAACTCACACTATTGGTTGAGCCTGTGTTGCTATGTTGGGCTGGTTGGGGTGGTCAAACAAACAGAGCAATGTTTTTAAAACACCACAGAGCTACAGAGTTTACACTTTTCAGGGAAGCAAAAGAAGATATTTAGTATAATGTTGAACGTAACCTAACAGTTAAAGGGTTTGTTTAACCAAAAATGAAAATTCTGTCATTAATTACTCACCCTCATGTTATTCCAAACCCGTAAGACCTTTGTTCGTCTTTGGAACACAAATTAAGATATTTTTGATTAAATCCGAGAGCTCTTTGGCCTTGGTCTTATGGGTTTGGAGTGACATGAGTTTGAGTAATAAGATTGAATTTTATTGTTTGGGTTTTGGGTGAACTATTCCTTTAATGTTAGCCATTGACTTCCATAGTGTTTTTTTTTAATACTATGGAAGTCAGTGTCTACCATAAACTGTTTAGTTACAAACATTTTTTAAAAATATTTTGTGTTAAACAAAAGAAAGAAACTCTGGATTGTATATGACTAAATATATCCCTTTTAAGCAGCAGTGAGGTTTTGTTTCATAGTGCAGATGTTACTGATATTGGAAATGCATGCCAAAACATCCTTCATTTCATCATAGTGTTAAAGGGCCAATGACTAAAAGGAATCCAGAACTCACAAAATCTGCAGACTTCGATAAAATGATTCTTACATTATTAAGTAAAAATGATTCTGAAGTTCTAGTGACTTTCAGACTTTCATATTTTCAAGTAAAAATATACTTTTGCATGTTTTTAAAGCTACAAGCATAGAAATGCTGTATATATTCAGATTTTTTTTATTACAATTACAATTTAGAAAATATTTTTAAGGTTGCCTAATCTACATGGATACAGTTGAAGTCAAAAGTTTACATACACCTTGCAGAATCTGCAAAATGTTAATTATTTTATCAAAATAAGAGGGATCCTACAAAATCATGTTATATTTTAGTCTATCAAGTACTGACCTGAATAAGATATTTCACATAAAAGACGTTTACATATAGTTCACAAGAGAAAATAATAGTTGAATTTATAAAAATTACCATGTTCAAAAGTTTACATACACTTGATTCTTAATACTGTGTTGTTACCTGAATTATCCACAGCTGTTTTTTTAAAGATCATTTCTTCAGAAAAATCCTTTAAGTCCCACAAATTCTTTGGTTTTTCAGCATTTTTGTGTATGTGAACCCTTTCCAACAATGACTGTATGGTATTAAGATCCATCTTTTCACAGTGAAGACAACTGAGGAACTATTACAGAAGGTTCAAATGCTCACTTGATGCTTCAGAAGGATAAACAATGTATTAAGAGCCAGGGGTGTAAACTTTTGAACAGAATGAAGAAAAAAACACAGCTGTGATCATTCAGTATGTAAACTTTTGTTTTCTCTTGTGTACTATATGTAAACATCTTTTATGTGAAATAACTTATTCAGGTCAGTACTAAATAAAAAATAACATTTTGTATGATCCCTCTTATTTTTGTAAAATAATTAACATTTTGCAGATTTATGCAAGGTGTATGTAAACTTTTGACTTCATTCTTCTTATTAATCATGTCACATTTTATATCAAAATGAAAATAGCCTCATGATTTATTGACCCTCAAGCCATCCCAGGTGAATATGACTTTTTTCTTTCAGACGAATACAATCAGAAAATATTTTTAAAAAATATCTCCAGGGGGTTGATAAAGGCCTTTTGAAGTAAATCAATGCGTTTTTGTAAGAAAAATATCAACATTCAAAACTTTATAAACCATAATCTAGCTTCCGCTTACTGTTGTGTGCACGTTTATGAGAGAGTGATATTTCAGCGCAGCGAATGCAGTGATGAACTCGGCGGAATTGCAGTTCAAAACACCGGTCACTAATTAGATGTACAAAACAAAGAAAAGGACCTGAGAGTACCGCAAACTTATTGGTAGCTGAAAACATGATCAGATTAGCCAAATGTTTCGTAAATTAACATACAGTGGGTGGAGGATATGTAGAACTTTATGAAAGACACAAAGTCTGTAGAAATCTGCAGTGCTTATGCAGACTTGTCCGTGACTACATTTAGTTGATAATGAGACACAGGGTATAAATAAAGACCTCATGCCTAGTTTAGTTCAGCTTTACACCCTTCTCCGCTTTCATTCCATGTACACACACTTTCCCTTCATTAGTCTCTCTGTCCTAACATGCATGTTTGTACGGATGCATGTGAACGTACACGCACACATCCACACATTCTGTCATCACCCCTAACACACACACACACACACACACACACACACACACACACACACATACACACTGTCCTGATGGCCCCCGAACGCACACACACATTGACTTGGATAAATAAAGGAAGACAAAGCATTTTTTGAGAGCAGCTCAGTGCAGTATGGCAGTGCAATCAATACCGCTTCCACAGTAGCTAAAAAGCCCTCGGTTGTCTCCTTCTGTATTGGAGAATCAGCAGCCGTCATCAAAGACCGCCGCTTGTTCGTTCCCCCTCTCTCTCTAACTCTCTTCAGCATTCCCCACTCTTGATTTCTTCTGCTCACTCACTCTCACAAGAAAACGGAAAAGTAAATAATTTTCCCTCAGAAGTCGTTTAAACTCTGCAGGCTGTCGTTGTGCTGTCTGTTTTCCTCTATGCTAACACAGAGAATAGTCAAAGTTTAGCTCTCCCGCAGAGACGAGTCTCTGCTCAGTAATACACTTGAGTTGTTCTTCAATATTCCATTCAATATTATTCAATATTTGTGTTGAAGTCACGCAAAGTTCAATGAGAGACTTACGCCTCTTTGTGTCCACTGATTTACGACTAGTCAGTTTACTCGGCGGCCATCTTGGTAACGCCATCAGGCAGCTGTTTTCTATGTAGGAATAAATTTCAAATCATCAGAAAAAATCTGTCAACAATGGTACTGATACATTAAAGGATTAGTTCACTTTCAGAACAAAAAATTACAGATACTGTACTCAGACCCTTGTCATCCAATTTCTTCAGTCGTAAAGAAATTATGTTTTTTGAGGAAAACATTTCAGGATTTCTCTCCATATAATGGACTTCTATGGTGCCCCCAAGTTTGAACTTCCAAAATGCAGTTTAAATCCAGCTTCAAAGGGCTCTAAACGATCCCAGCTGATGAAAAAGGGTGAACCCTTTGTGAAACGATAAAGGGTCGTTATTTTCAAAACAAATTGACAATTTATATACTTTTTAACATCAAATTCTCCTCTTGTCTCGTATCTGTGATGCGCATGTGTAGTCTGTGTAATCAGGGTCAATACAGTTAGGGTATGTTGAAAAACTCCATTCTTGTTTTCCCATCTCTTCAACTTCAAAATCGTTCTACAATGCAGTTTTTCAACATACCCTAACTCAGTGTTTCTCAATCCTGGTCCTGAGGGACCCCTGCTCTGCACATTTTGCATGTCTCCCTTATTTAACACATCTGATTGAGATCATCAGCTCGTTAGTTCAGTTCATGGATCTCTCTTCTAATGATGATCTCAATCAGGTGTGTTAAATAATGGAGACATGCAAAATGTGCAGAGCAGGATTGAGAACCACTGCCCTAACTGTGTTGACCCGGATCACACAGACTACGCATGCGCATTGCAGAGACGAGACAAGATGAGCGTTTGAGGTTAAAAAGTATAAAATTGTCAATTTGTTTAGAAAATAACTGATTGTTTCGTTAGATAAGACCCTTCTTCATCATCTGGGTTCATTTAGAGCCCTTTGAAGCTGCATTTAAACAGCATTTTGGAAGTTCAAACTTGGGGGCACCATAGAAGTCCATTATATGGAGAGAAATCCTGAAATGTTTTCCTCAAAACACATACTTTCTTTACGAATAAAGAAAGAAAGACATGAACATCTTGGATGACAAGGGGGTAGGTACATTATCTGTACAATTTTGTTCTGACAGTGAACTACTCCTTTAACTACACAAAAGTTGTCAGCTTTTTTGTGTTCTTTAAGCTAAAGATACAGTATATTTGTAGCAATATCAAAAAATACATTATATGGGTCAAAATTGTTCTTTTATGCCAAAAATCATTAGGATATTAAGATCATGTTCCATGAAGATATTTTGTAGATTTCCTACCGTTTATATATATATATATATATATATATATATATATATTAATTTTTGATTAGTAATATGCAATGCTAAGAATTTCATTTGTATTTAGATTTTTTTTTACACACTCAGATTCCAGTTTTCAAATAGTTGTATTTCGGCCAAATATTGTCCTAACAAGCCATACATCATTGGAAAGCTTATTTATTCAGCTTGTGTAAATCTCAATTTAACTTTTTTTGTGGCCCAGGGTCACATATTAGCTTTTGTTTAGCATGTAGCTTCTTTAGCTCAAATCACAGTGAAAAGTTTTTTTCTGGCTGATCCAGTTAATTTGCATTAGTAAACATGCTTTCAATGAAAAATAATGGTCCCTTTTCATTTTAAAGCATAACTTCTGTTCCTAGGGGCCATATTTAGGTTTATATCAGGTTTCCTATTCATTATCTTGATTGGCAGTGTGAACAACACCCAAAAGGAAGAAACGGTTCACCCATATTTTGCTTCTGTTTAGCATTTTTGATGTGCTTGGAGAGTTTATCAGTAGTTATATATGCAAAATTGGGAACAAAATGAAATGTGATCATGTCTCTTCATAAAACTTGGATTAAACCGTAATTTTTTTAGATGTATAAATGATAGAATTTTCTTTTCTGGATGAACTATCCCTTTAAATACTAACTATTAACCATCACAAGAACCTTTCAGATAAATCTGAACTACTCGCAACCTCACTGTCATACAGATGTCCGAACACTGACCCGTATATGTGGGTTATGCATTTTCTTCCTCGTATGCGGTAATCGGTAAAATCACACTCAGCAGTTAATCATGCAAACATCATTAATAGAGACGGCTTTTCCTGTGAGGTATTGATCTGTGCCGTCCGGATAATGAAAAACAGCAAGCGTGTGCTGATCATGCTAATCTGGGCAGTAGACCACGGCCCATAATCCCCCCCTAGATTAAAGGCCAGTCAATTTGCTGGAGTTAATGCTGAGAGGTCAACAGTAACTGAGGTTTGTGTGTGTGTGTGTGTGTGTGTGTGTGTAAAATACTTAAAGAGATAATTCTCCCAAAAATGAAAATTCAGTTATTAATTACTCACCCTCATGTCGTTACAAACCTGTAAGACCTTTGTTCATCTTCAGAACACAAATAGAGATGTTTTCAATGAAATTCGAAAGCTTTCTGACCAGGCCCAGACAGGTAGTGAGGACGTCGATAAAATAGTACATGTGACATCATACTTTTTGTGTGAAAAGAAGACAAAAATAATGACTTTATTCAACAATTTCTACTTCTAGAGAAGACATTTTTTAAATAAAGTTGTTTTAGTTTTCTTTGAGCACAAAAGTATTCTCGCAGTTTTTTGTTTACGGTTGAACGAATGATGTCACATGGACTTTTTTAACAATGTCCCTTGTACCTTTCTGGGCCTTGAGCATGTCAGTTGTGTTGGTGTCAATGCAGGGTCAGAAAGCTCTTGGATTTCATCAAAAAAATCTTAATTTGTGTTTAGAAGATGAACGAAGGTCTTGGAAGGTTTGGAACGACATGAGGGTGAGTAATTAATGACAGAATTGTCATTTATGGGGGAACAGTATCAGTATCAGTTTTAGAAATTACATGACAAAGCAATGACAAAATGTTCACAGTTGGGATGTACTACCCTTTTTAGTCTTTATAGGCATCAAAACATGTTAGTTAAGTCTAAAATCTTGTGCCTTGTAAGTTTTATGAAAAACAATGTTAAAGATTTGAGGGAGAAAAACTATATTTAAAATGAACAGTAATTCGTTCAGCCATGATCCACTTAGTGATTCTCTCTGTAGAATTGAGCTTTTTCCATTTTCTAAAAGCTTTCATAAATTACACGTATATGAATCCTTATTCAATGTACTTTTGGTCTGCACGCGTGGCTGCCTGCTAGCACATCTGCGGTGTTCACGCATAAAAACTCCACATTTTCATTTTTCAAATGACTCAAAATTATAACACCCAGTCAGTTCAAAGGTGTCATATTTGCATTGCATGAGGCGCCCGTCCCCACCGCTGTCCCTGAGGACTCAAACGGCTGCGTCCAAACCAGACAGAGACTGCTTCGTGTCCACCGGCCAATCGGATGCCCTGGTGGAAAGCGTCACCATGACAACGATGGCTGCCCATCCCAGATGGGCTCCATGTTGCAGACACAAAAAGAAGGAGAGGAGAAAAGAAGACAAGAAAAGGGGAGGGGGGAGAGTTACTGACTTTGTTTGTTTGTTTGTTAAATCAAACAAATCGCATGAAAACACTGAAACATGTAAAGTGTTTGTGACAGAATGAGTCACATAATGAGAAAGATGGAGGGCTTGTGCTCTTTTTTTGTGCGTGTCTGTATTTAGTACAAATTAGTGTGTTTACATTGATCGACTTTGTCCTTGACTGTTTGCATGAGGACATTTACTAGCACTAGATTTTTAGTTAGATATTTAATAGAAGCTTACGGAGGCAGAATTTATTTGAATTTATCTGAATTTTTAGCATCATTATTCCAGTCTTTAGTGTAACATGATTCTTTAGAAATCATTCTATTATGCTGATTTGCTGCTCAAGAAACATTTCTGATTATTATCAGTGTTGAAAACTGACTATATGATTATGACAATGACTATATGATTTTGAGATCCATCTTTTCACACTGAGGACAACTGAGGGACTCATAGACAACTATTACAAAAGGTTCAAATGCTCACTGATGCTTTAAAGGGAAACACAATGCATTAAAACCTGGGGGTGAAAACTTTTTGAATTTAAATATCAGGGTAAATGTTTTTTTGTCTTCTGGGAAACGTATATAACAAGTATATTCTGTAGCTTCTGAAAGCCAATACTAAATTAAAAAAAATATATTTAATGTGTTGTGTTTCTTTCTGAAGCATCAGTGAGTGTTTGAACCTTCTGTAATAGTTGCATATGAATCCCTCAGTTGTCCTCAGTATGAACTCAAATTCATATAGTCGCTGTTGGAAAGGGTTCAAATACACAAAAATGCGTAAAAACCAAAACTGGACAAACAAGGGACTCATGAACAACTATCACTAAGCAAACAAACAAACAAACAAACAAAAAACAGCTGTGGATCGTTCAGGTAACAACACAGTATTAAGAATCAAGTGTATGTAAACTTTTGAACAGGGTAATTTTTATAAATTCAGCTAATATTTTCTTTCGTGGACTATATGTAAATGTCTTTCATGTGAAATATCTTATTCAGGTCAGTACTAAATAAAAAATAACAAGCATTTTGTAAGATTTTGGTAAAACGGAGATTTTGCAGATTCTGCAAAGTGTATGTAAACTTTTGACCTCAACTGTTTTTTGAGGATCTTTAATGAATAGAAAGTTTAAAAGCATTTATCTGAAATAGAAATCTTTATTTACTGTCTTTACTCTCACTCTAGGTCAATTGAATGCACCCTTAAAGTATAAAAAATTCTTTAAAAAAGGAGATACTGCACCAGAATTACTTGTATTTATCAGCATGCTGGACTATGGCTCGTAGGCCAGCAGACCTTCAGTTGAAATAAAGAACTGAATCTGACTCTAGAAACTGCAGCGAAACAGCGAGACCTTTACAAACATATCAATTCCTGTGGCTGTGCATGTACGAATCGCATGTAAATCAGCCAGAGAGATTGTGAGAGTAAGAAATTAACATACTATTCATCAAATCCAGTGGCTGACTCTTATTAGCTACGAATCTCGTTAACGGTTACTCTCTAATGGTGTGTGCACAATATGGCATATGCTGGTGCTGTTGTGCAGGTAGGAAACCTGGCTGATGTAACGGGCTGAAACACACAGACACACAGAATAAAACAGCTCAAGCTTCAGCACAGAATCAGCTTCATTTACATCGAACCACCTCTCGCTCGCGCTCTCTCTCGCTTTCTCTGTCCGTCTTAATCTCAGAGGCAGTGATGTGCTGTCTATTACAGGCGTTCAGTGCCTGGTTAGTATTCTGAGAACAATATCAACATTCATATGGAAGAGTGTGTGCGTTTGTGAGAGAGAGAGACTTAAGAAAGTAGGAATGATGGCGAGAGAAAAAGAGAGACCCCGTCTACTCTGAAAGCGAACAACACAACTATACTAGACGCCGATTTGCAGCGACAAAGCGTCTGGAAGTCGTTCAATTGCAGTGAAGGTTGGCGATTTGAGGTGACACAAGCAACAGCGACCGTTGGCGAACCGAGCAGAGGTCAGCTTTATGCTAATGCACAGCGACTATTCAACTTGCATAGTGCTTTTCACTATATATGTTGTTTTAAAGCGGCTTAGTAATGAATAGTACTTCTAGTGAGGAGGAATAACTGCCTAAGATGTTTGAGCAGCTCCTCAGGCTGGCACATATTTAAGCATATTTACACAAGGCTTACATACATCTCAACAGATGTAATCTATCTACGTAGTATTAATGATATGGATTCATTCATTGTTTAATTAAATATGATTCTAATGACTTCTAATGAGTATGCAGACAGCGTAGCTCACGCGATCCGCCTCATGAGCTTCGGGGCTGTTCACGGAGGACAGTTCTTGCGTTCAAAAACAGCTCGATGGAGTGCAATAGAATGTAACAGTTAACGCATGAGTCTCAAGACACGTTTCAAACTTTCCGTGTCTCAGAAATGCAACGCTCATGGTGCAAGATGCTGAAAAATCAGCGAGGTGCAACAGCTAAAAACTTTGTATTCATTTCTTTCATGAGGCAATGAACTACTCATGTTATAAAGCACTGTAGATGACACAACTGAATCGGTTATTATGGTATGTATGGTACACTACTTATGCATTGATTCTAAGTGAAAATTTGGTTTATAAATACATCAGAATGCCAGCTCCTGCTTCAGCAGCACCATACATGATCATGATACTCTCATGAACACGCATCGAAGACTGACATGGAAGAAGAAATTGTTGAATAAAGTCATTATTTTTGTTTTCTTTGCACACCAAATGTTTTCTCGTAGCTTTATAGCATTACAGTTGAACCACTGATGTCACATGGACTGTTTTAACCAACCCGATCTCATGACGAAAACGTACCTGTGGGAACAGAAATACGTTTTGTGACATATTCGATATGAAATGTCCACTGAGTGGCACTAAAAGAGTGTTCAATGAACATACATATGGTAAGTTTTATGTGCCATTGGTTTTGTCCGTGTCACCGGAGTTCTGACTTGAAATGTCAACTGAGTGGCATTATAACTCTAATGCTCCGTGACGTTTTAAAATAACGTATTATCTGCACTAAACCTAAACCTTACCCGATGTAGGGCTGCACGATTAATCGAAGGCGATTGTCATGCGCATGTTGTCGGTGAAGCCGGTTGTGTAATCAGCAGTAAATCTCCAGCACCTGTGTTCAGGTGGAGCGGCATGTACTACACAGAGCCATACTCCACAGAAAATATACGCTGAATCGCATTCATTATCGCAAATGATTTAATCGGGCGATTATGAAATCGAAAGAAATCGTTTGCGATAACTGTGTAGATATGCTGCTACACCTGAAAGCATGTGAAAATATCACATTTAATAAAGTTTTTACTCCAAACTCACTTTATAATATAATATTTATATCAGTCGAGTGTTTGAAATGAATCTTTCTGTGAGATAGTATAGCTATTTACACAGAATAAAGCACAAATAGTATTCTAAGCAGTTGATAAAGGCATTGCATTATTATATACTGCATTATAAGGAAAATTATAATGAGAAGAAGTCAGATAAACCATATATTGTTGTAGTCGTGGGTTTATTAGTCACGTTGAATCAATGACAGCAGTTAAATCTTGTTTATTCAGCTGCAGCGATAGCAAAGATGCATTTCTATTTCACTTCTTCTGGCGTATTGTGTTTCCGCGTGAGAATGAGAGCACCCTCTGGCCTTCGGATGAAGATTTACTAAACACAGAACAGCGCTTTTCTAAAAGATACGCATGACAATCGCAGCTTTCGATTAATCCTGATTGCGATTTCACTTCGATTAAACGTGCAGCCCTACCCGATAGTATGAACAAAAGTGAATGTGATGTAAAAACGCAAATGCAAGCATGCCGTTTTAGCTTGTTTTTCGATCTCTCATCTTTCAGCTTTCATTGTGAGTCATGTTTTTCACAGGATTTTTACCCAGGCACTCCGCATCTTAAGTCCAAACTTGCAAGCAAGCTTGTTATGTCCAGAAAACGAAACATATGGAGCTGTAATCATAACTGTGTACAAAAACAATTACAAGTGCTTGCTGTTTTACTGCCTCTAGTGTTCATTTCTGTTGGAAATTGCAGTGATATGTACTTATTGATACATATTTTGAGTCTTGTGAAAAAGTTCCCACAGGTACATTTTCATCAAAAGATGAGGCAGAATTTATCGATATCCTTACTAGTACTTACTAGTAGTTGCATTGCTGTCTATGGAGGGTCAGAAAGCTCTCGGATTTGATCAAAAATATCTTAATTTGTATTCCAAAGATGAACAAAGGTCTTATGGGTTTGGAACAACACAAGGTTGAGTGATAATGACATAATTTTAATTTTTGAGTGAACATTTTAAGACATATTCAAATAGTAAACAGTTATAAACTGTATAAGCTTTTTTTCAAAAACATAAAAACACAGACCCTAAACTTTTAACGGTAGTGTAAGTAGTTATAGTGATAGTTCACCCAAAAATTAAAACTTGATGTTAACTCACTACTATCCTAGTACTGAAGACTTTTCTTTAGTAGAACTATAAAATACATTTTTCAGCTGAATCAATGGTTTTTGGTGATTCATAAAATGCAAAACCGGAACTTGAGAGTCAAAGAAAAGCATATATAGACAAGACAAAATGAATACACGCGGCTCCTGATGATATATTGAAGTCTTATGAAGCGAAACGATCGGTATGTGCAAGAAACCAAATGTTATTTACAACATTATTACCTGTAATCAATAGCTTCAGACAAACAGTTCAAAATGATGACTGGTTCGTGAATGAATGGACTATTTTCACGTTTCCGGGTTTCTCAGCAGCGGAGGTCATCATAGTTGGGTTAACTTGAAGAGCAGAGAATGAGAGAGTACCACAAATATATATTTTTTGCATTCCCATTTGCTCAAAGAGCAAAAGAAAAACTCCACGAAAGTGTTTTCATGACTTTCAATAAAAGGAAAAAAATTGAGAGAAACTGATAACGGCAATCAGAAGGGAGAACGATGTAAAATTTACTGTCCCTTCATAGACGCGGCATTAGAAATGCCCTCGCATTAGCGTTAACTAGTTTTTTTGCATTTTGATGCAAAGGCAATATAATACAAATTATAGTGTTATAATGTAAATGTAAAAAACTTTGAGGATTTACGATGCTGATGTTAAACGCGTCATCACAGTCTTATGAAAAGGGTCCATCGCTCTTTTGAAACGGTTCTTTTTAGTGAACTAAATGTGACCCTGGATCACAAAACCAGTCGTAATGAGCATGGGTATATTTGTAGAATAGCTAAAAATACATTGTATGGGTCAAAATGAGCAATTTTTCTTTATTGCCAAAAATCATTAGGATATTAAGGTCATGTTCCATGAAGATACTTTGTAAATTTCCTACCGTAAATATATAAAAACATAATTTTTTGAATTAGTAATATGCATTTCTAAGAACATCATTTGGACAACATTTGATTTTTTTGGACTCTCAGATTTCAGATAGTTGTATCTTGGCCAAATATTGTCCCATCCTAACAAACTATACATCAATGGAAGCTTATTTATTCAGCTTTCAATCATTAGTTCTGATGTATAATGATGATGTATAAACCTCAAACCTCAATCATTAGTTCTGATTAGACCCTTATGACTGATTTTGTGGTCCAGGGTCACAAATCAGAATGGTACGATTTCAGTTCAGTTTACTAGTAAATACTATTTTTAATAATAATAGTGATGATTTAATATAATAATTTAGCAACTACTGTTGCACTTTTTTACTGAAGGCATGCAACTGATGTGATCATAGCATGAGCATTTTAGCTGTTGTGCCATTCGCATATAGCATAGACGCAGTGCAAGTGAGAGAGATGGCAATATTATTCGCCATATCAATCCCCCTCCATCCATTCAGAGAAAAAAAGATCCCCCTCTCTCTATCGATGCTTATCCTGCTAAATGAGCTCAAGAAAGAGCAAGAAAAACTGTTATCGCTCTCACACACATGCCTTCCTACTCTCCTCTATTCTAATAACCCCATTTTGCAAAACAGGAGGAGGAATTTATCCATCCCTCTGCTGTCGTGTGCGCGTTAGCTAATGTGTTAAGGTGTTGCTGGGTATTTATTTTGATTACATCAAAACCTTCATCACCGGTGTTCCAGATTTCTAGTCAGGTGTGTTTTATTGCCAAGTATAATAATCACATGCCTAAACAATAAAATGAGAGAAAGTGTGTTTTTCACTTCATCTCTGCAATCATTAGTTCTGATTAAAGCCGAAAACACAAACAAAATGCACATTTGTATTGAGCTGATGGTGTTTATGGGCTTTGTGTGTCAGAAATTGTAATGCCAGTGTGGTTTAATGCTTCATCCAAACACAAACACCTCCCCAGGAGAGAATCGATAGTGTTTGAGCACGGGGTGCGATTGTGTATTTATGAGTGCGTTTATAGGTATGTGTGTGTGTGTGTGTGTCTCTAGGGTGTGTGTCTGTGTGCATGCTCAGTGACGCTGTTTGTTTTAAGCGTGTTTTTGCACGTTTGTGTACGTGTTTGTGTGTGTGTGTGTGTTTATGGAGCTGCTGTGCATGAATATAAATGGTGAGTGAGCCAGGAAGAATCTGAAGGAGGGGATGTGAGAACCTGTCTGCTGTTGTTCCCATAGCAACCCAGCCAGAGCACGGCCAGGAGAGAGAGAGAGAAAGACAGGGGGAGAGAAAGAGAGATTAACAGAAAGAAAATGATTTCTCAAGCACACTATCTGCAGAACTTACACTGTTATATGATATTTTTATTAACAACGTGAAACGTTTAATCTGATTCTAAGAAGCTCCGGTTTGGATACATTTTAAAATAGTGAGCAGGGTAGAGTTATTTATTATAGAATGGACTTTTTTAGTGCAAAAATCTTGACTGTGTTTAAAACAGAAGCTAATTTTTTGTAAGCAGTTTTTTGGGATTAAAACTAATGATCTAAAATAATGCTGTCTGTGATGTTTTAGCACCTGATTCACGAATTAAATCAGGCAAATCAACAGCTTGAACAGATAAAAAATGTAGAGGTCCTAAATGCAATTTTTAGATGAATAAATAAATTCATTACATATGGTGAAATATCAATGCAGACAATGCCTTGATAAACATTACACACACTTATACACACACATGCACATACATACATACATACATATATATATATATATATATATATATATATATATAAATAAATTGGACAATAATAAATAACACTTATTTTGACATTGCTTGCTTTAAAGTACAGTAAAGCAGTACATTTTTGAAATATCGTTACTATTTAAAATAACTGTTTTCTATTTGAATAGATTTTAAAATGTAATTTATTCCTGTCATTTCTAAGCTGAATTTTTAGCATCATTACTCCAGTCTTCAGTGTCACATGATCCTTCAGAAATCATTCTAATGTTCTGATTTGCTGCTCTAAAACATTTGTTATTATTATTATTATGTTGAAAACAGCTGAGTAGAATTTTGTCAGTTTTCTGTGATGAACAGACAGTTCAGCAGAAGCATTTATCTGAAATAGAAATATTGTATAGTGTATAATGTTATAAAAGCCCTTTATTGAAGATAAATGCGGATATTTTTATTCTTCAAAGAATCTTAAAAAAGTACTGAACTGTTTTAAATATTGATGATGATGATAATAAATGTTTCTTGAACAGCAAATCAGCATATTGGAAAGATTTCTGAAGGATCATGTCACACTGAAGTCTGGAGTAATGATGCTGAAATATTAAATAATAAAAATATTTTACAAAATTACTGCTGTATTTTGGATCAAAAAATGCAGGCATGGTGAGCAGAAGAGACTTCTTTAAAAACATTAAAAATCTTACTGTTCAAAAACTTTTGACTAGTAATGTATACAGATGAAAATTGGACAAGAAACTATAAATACTTTTTTTTCCCCTGAAATATTGTTAATCATCCAGCTCAAAATTTGAAGGAATATCAGCTGTAGGTAACTGTTTTACGGACATGTTTGACAAAATATCCATGGAATTTCAACGAAAACCTTTATTTTGTGGAAAACACCGTGATCAAAATTAGTGAACAATAACCACTGTAGCACGAAAGAAGATTACAACAAAAATTTCAGATCTTTACCTGATTCAGCACTGAACTAGCAAGCAATTCCAGCTGCATTGTTGAACCAATTCCCCATTGGGAGTCTCTGCATGATCCTTCTCATTCATTTGTTTTAGGATTATATTTAATCTAAATATATTTCATTAAATTCATAATATTAGAATAAATTATATATAAATATATGCTCTATATGCTTTAAGTTGCATCAAAATCATTTACACATTTAGAAGCCATATTTATTCTTTACACATAGGATTTTGGGATTTTATAGGCAGCAAAGGGTGCACGTTTTGTAATTGAAGCCTATACTGACAATGAATGCATTGTTCAGGTTTCAGACAGAGCCCGTGTTTACTGAACACCTATGATTATAAACTGACTGTTACTAGACTCTGAGACCACTGATTCATTTGTCCAGTTTTACAGGGTCATTGGTTCTGCGTAGCTCCCACTGTGGGGATTGTGGCCCATGCCGTGTACACACATGGTGACGCCATCTGATTTGATGACAGACTCGCGTGATCGCTGCTCGCAGCTGCTGCTGATTTACCACAGAGGTGTGTTGATGCTGTCAGAGCACACACACACAAACACACACACACTGCAGGTAGAGTGGGAGATAGTGTGTGTGCGTGTGTGTTTTCAGGGGATGATGAAGGATTACAGCCACACACACACACACACACACACGCTGTCCCTCTAGCTGTGCTACACATTCACCCACACACACAAAAGCTCCTAAAAAGACACGTCACTGGAAACATGTCAGGTTGCTTCAAGAAAAGCTGCTTAGTATAAACAGAATAAAATCAGAGGCAAAACTGAATCTCAAATATTGTGCCTTTTTGTTAGCACGCCAATGACAGACAGCTTTCACCTTTCCATCAACCTCACTTCATCGCTGTGAGACAGGGCTTTTCGAATGCACAGAAATCGCTGTTTGTGATTCAGAATTGATTGAAATCATTATTATTTAGTGTGGAATTATCACAAAAACCGGTTAATCCTAAACTTTAAACAATCTGTCATATGCTCTGATTTGTTGGATATTATACAGTATGCAGTAAACATGGGTGTAATCAAAGTTAATATGTATGGTAATGTTTACATTTGAGGTCAAAAGTTTACATACACCTTGCAGAATCTGCAAAATGTTAATTATTTTACCAAAATAAGAGGGTTCATACAAAATGCATGTTATTTTTATATTAAGTACTGTCTTGAATAAGATATTTCACATACAAGATGTTTACCTATAGTCCACAAGAGAAAATAATTGCTGAATTTATAAAAATGACCCTGTTCAAAAGTGTACATACACTTGATTCTTAATACTGTGTTGTTTTGAATTTGAAGATCAGGGTAAATGTAACTTTTGTCTTCTGGAAAACATGTAAGTATCTACTGCAGCTTCTGAATGGGCAGTACTAATTGAAAAAAAAAAAAAAAAAAAAAAAAAATACAATTAAGCAAAATAAGAAAAATGTACACATCTTCATTGTGTTTAAAAGTTTTCACCCCCCCCCCAGCTCTTAATGCATAGTTTTTTTCATTCTAGAGCAGCAGTGAGCTTTGAGTCCTTCTGTAATATTTGCATATGAGTCTCTCAGTTGTCCTCAGTGTGAAAAGATGAACCTGAAGGATATTTCTGAAGAACAGCAGGCAGTTTAACTGTTCAGGACAAACAAGGACTGCTATCACTAAGCAAAACAAAACAATGTAATTTTTTATAAATTTAACTATTATTTTCTCTTGTGGATTATATGTAAATTCTTTTTTTTTATGTGAAATATCTTATTCAGGTCTGTACTAAAAAATAAAAATAGCATTGACTTTGTATGATTCCTCTTATTTTGGTAAAATATTGAACAATTAGCAGATTCTGCAAGGTATATGTAAACTTTTGACCTCAACTGTATAAGGCAAATTCTCAAGGTAAAAAAATATAATATTAAAGTTATAACTTTAATTACATAATTATATTTCTACTTCAATTAGTTTTTTGAAATACAAATAAAAAGATGGCTGAAATAAAGACTTAAATTACTTAAATCAAACACTGAAGAATAGTAAAAATTATAATAGCTTATGTGGTATGGTGCATATATTTAGCAAAATGCTCCTCTAGAATAATTTTTTTCTAGCTGACTACCGATATATTTTTTTCTGATATAAATAAGACATTACATGTCACTGTTTATAAGTTTACAAGCTTATTATTGATGTATTTCAAAGGTTGAAACATTAATTGAACGATTACATGATATCTATTTCGGTAAGTTGTAACTTTCTTTTAACATACTTTCGGATGTTTATTCATGTTTATTTTGCGCTGTAACTAGTATTAAAGCGAAGGAGATGATCAGTTCACATGCACTTTTTGCTGCCGCTTCTCTTGAACTGAAGCTCCGAAAAGGCATTTATTGTTTGAATACTGTAATAAATGGACAGAGTTTGAAATCTAATGCTTTGTTTCATATCAAAAGTACAAAGCTTATTACAATTTATTTGATGGTAGGCACGATACAATGTTTTGTTTATCAACTGAAAACAGTCTAGACTAATTGATTCTTGTGAAAAATCAAGAAATCTGTATGCTTTTACTAATATATATAGATATATATACGTACAGTACAGTATCAAGAGGAGCTCAAATATAGGTGAACGGTGTGTGTGTGTTTGGGGGGAGGTGTCACATCACATACCACACAAACGCACTCTCTCGCTCCTTTTGGCAACCAGTCAGGCAAGTTTACAGAGAGACTGTCCAGCAGCTTCTACCAGTGTGAAGAGGCAAAATCATTTCCTGTCCGTCTCTGCTGCTAGACTCGCTGAAGCGCTGTGTCTGTGTTACAGCCTCAAGCTACACACACACATAGAGTATCATGTGCACACCTCCGCAAGACACACACACACACACACACACACACACACACACACACACACACACACATACAAAACAAACACCCACACACTTGAAAACGCACACAATTTATCAAACTCCCACATTACCCTCCTTCTGCACTCTCCATTCATCCTGCCAACTTGGCTGCTTTCCTCCCCTCTCTCTGCTGCTCGCTCTTTCCCTCCCCTCTTCTCTTGCTTTCCTCTCCTCCACCACTCCTTCCTTGTGCAACACCTTGTCAACAGTCTTCCTCTTTTGTGATCACTTACTCTCACTGAGCACATCTGTACTTCATATGCTGAATGAGCTCTTATTCAGAAAGCTCTTTCTGCTGATACGGCCTGTTTATTCTTTTTCACATGAGTGGAGAGATTGTTTGTAATATGGCTGTTAACAAGTGGGTTCTGTTTTACAGCCTCGCTCGCTCTCGCTTTATCTCTGTCTTCCTCTGTTTGTCTGTCTCGAGTGTGTCTTTCATTTTCTTGTGCCCTGAAGTTGGGTGCGTTGCACGAAAACTGTCAAGAACGTGTCCGGGTCACATTTTACCACGCAATTCAGCTTTAAAAAATGAGAATTTATTGTTTGTTCAAAAGGAAATGGGTTTTATTTGTACTGCATTGCATCATTGTTTTGATGAGAGTTAAACCCCAAATATTTCCACCCAATATTTTCTTAAAATCTTAAAAATCTATCATGTCAAATTATTATACTTGCATTTTAGATTATATTTCATTATTTATACAATATGTTAGTATTTGTTTTACTGCCTTTATGCTTGTGAATAAATAAAGTATTTGTAAAGTAAAGAATACTTTATTACAGTAATGAGAAATACATTGAGAATAATAGAAATTATTAAATAAATACATTTATAAATAAAAATTAAGCACTGTTAAATTTGATAAAAAACTAAATTAAAAACTGTGTTAGTTTAATGAGAATAACCACTAAAAATAATGGAAATTACTAACTAAATAAATTATTTGTATTTATTCATTAGTAAAAAAAAGTGCTGTATATTTTGATTATATTTTATGAATAAAATGCTGTATAATCACCACTGACAATAATGGCGATTACTAACTAACTAAACAAATAAACAGATAATTAAATAAATTCATTAGTAAAATGAGGTGCTGTTTATTTTGATTACATTTTATGAATAAAATAAATAAAATATTGTATCATAGTAATGATAATAACCACTGAGAAAAATGGAAATTACTAAATAAATAAGTAATTAAATAAATTAATTTGTAAAATGAAATGCTGTATATTTTTATTATATTTTATGAATAAATTGAATAAAATATTGTATAATAGCAATGGGAATAACCACCGAAAATAATGGAATTTACTAAATGAATAAATAAATTCATTTGTAAAATGAAATGCTGTATATTTTCTATTTATATTTTATAAATACAATACTGTATAATAGAGACAATAACAACTGACAATAATGGAAATGACTAAATACATAAGCAAATATATAAATTAATTAATTAGTACTAAATAAATACATTTAGAAATAAATACAATTAAGCACTGTGAAATTTGATTAAAGATTACAAAAAAATAAATTATATACTGTATTACTTTAATGAGAATAACCACTAAAAATAATGGAAAAACTAATTAAATAAATTCATTTATTCATTCATTAGTAACATGAAATGCTGTATATTTTGATTATATTTTATGAATACATAAAATTCTGTATTATTGTAATAAAAAATAACCACTGACAATAATTACTAACTAACTAAACAAATAAATAGATAATTAAATAAATTCATTATTAAAAAGTGCTGCATATTTTGATCATATTTTATGAATAAAAAAATAAAATTCTGTATAATAACAATAATGGAAATTACTAATTATATAAACAAATAAACAAATAAATAAATAAATTGATTCGTAAAATGAGGTGCTGTATATTTTGATTACATTTCATAAATAAAATAAATAAAATATTGTATGAGAACCACCATTGAGAATAATGGAAATAACTAACTAAATAAATAACCAATAAGATAAATTGCTGCATATTTTGATTACAGTTATTATTTGGATTTTGATTAGATTAACATGGAATAACATACAAGACTGAACAGTTCACAAATAAAGAAGGAAATACTAGAAAGATGGGTCCATTCTGATTTCATGTTGACTTTAATTTGCATGAAATGTCACAATGCAGAAATAATCTTGGATTCATTTCCTATTTGCAAACAACTTTTTCTTTGTTTTGACTTTGGGGTGAATTAAGACATGTGACTTAACACATGTTTCTAGGAGGTTTCGTGAGATTCACCCAGTTGCGTGATCCCCTAGAAAATTAAAAAGCATAGTTGTGACCGCCAGTCATCCTACAGTGCTGAGAGAAAGCCAAAAAATAGAGAGAGAGAGAGCGAGTCACAGACAGACAGAGGGAGCAGCTGCATACGGGGGGCCAGTATCAGGCTTCAGACCACTGGGCCTCAACACACTCACACACATTCACACATATGTTCTTCCCATATAAATACATGCTTGAGTAAACTGTGCAACACACATAAACACTGTTCGTCCTGACGCCTCCCTCATACTGTCTCTCTCCATATCCATTACTCACCCCAGTCCCTGAAACTCCCCTCATCTCTCTTGATTTCTCTCTTATTCACAGCTCTCAGTTTTCCCATCCCCCATTTGCCCAGTGCTATTAGTGATAGACCAAAGATGTAGCGTGAAAATTTCTACATTAGGTATATAGACTTATTTCACACTAGTCAAAAGTCCGATTTCCTATCAAAATGGACACCTTTAGCTATTTTATGACAAACTGCTGTATTGATTTCGAATCATTCTAATGGTTCTGCTTCAGTAAATTTAATGAGTTTCTCCTTGAGCCCAAACTTTTGTGTCTGTGGAGAGAACTGGTATTTGATGGAGCTGGTGTACAGAAGCTAAATGCTTAAAATGCAGTGTGGTGAGAAATTCGTAGGGTATCTCATCCTGTCGGGTGGCTTAATTGATTTCAGGTGTGAGGAAAAACGTATGCAAACATGGTGGCTGGATTGTAGCTTGACCAAGAGGGAAAAGAGGCCTGTGGCTTCTCACAAAAGAATTAGATCGCAACTAGTTTCAAATCTTACTAAAAAAAGACCTAAATAGAGGTAAGATAAGGTTCACAAATCAGTGTTATTAAGTATCTTCCAGTATCACTTCCAGAATAAAAAATTCCTGATAATTTACTCACCCCAATGTCATCCAAGATGTTCATGTCTTTCTTTCTCAGGTAAAAAAGAAATCAAGGTTTTTGAGGAAAACATTCCATGACTTCAATGGGGATCAGCAGGTTGAATGTCCAAATTGCAGTTTTAATGCAGATTCAAAGATTTCTAGATGATCTCAGCCAAGGAATAAGGGTCTCATTTAGTAAAACAATTGGTCACTTTCTACAAAAAATTATTTTTAAAATATTTTTTAACTACAAATGCTCATCTTGCACTAGCTCGGCGATGTGCATTTATGAAAACTTCAAACTTCACCCAACATCGTTGTTTTACCTTTTTTTGTAACAGCTTTCTTTGCACGTTCGCTTTGTCAGTACTGGGTCAATGCTTAGTCTACATTAAGCATCGAGCTAGTGCAAGAAAAGGATTTGTGGTTAAAAAGTATATAATTTTTAAATTTTTGACAATAATGGAAATAAATAAATAAATGCATTCGTAAAATGAAGACATTTTACTAAGACATTAGTAAAATGAAGACGAGGACTTGTGGTTAAAAAGTATATACATTTGTATTTTTTTGACAATAATGGAAATAAATAAATTCATTAGTAAAATGAATTACTGTAAAACAAATCAAATATTGTATAATAGTAATGATAATAACCAATGACAAAGAAATTACTAAATAAATAAATGCATTCATTAGCAAACATGAAGTGCTGCATATTTATATTATATTTTATGAGTAAAATAAAAAAAATACTATATAATAGTAATGGGAATGACTTTAATTTTCATGAAAATGTTAAAATGCAAAAAATAATCTTGGATTCATTTTCATTTTGCTTTGAAAACACTAGGTCGGTACTTCAGTCTACATCACGCCTGGCCTTTTCGAGCTTGTTTGTGGTTAAAAAATATATACTTTTTTTTAGAAAATAAAATAGACAAGAGCCTTATTACTCCACTGACATTGTGTTTGAGACCTTTGAAGCTGCATTCAACTGCAATTTCGACCTTCAACCCATTGATCCCTATTGAAGTCCACTACATGGAGAAAAATCCTGGAATGTTTTCCTCAAAACTCAATTTCTTTTCAACTGAAGGCAGAAAGACATGAACATCTTGAATGACATGGGGGTGAGTAAATTATTAGGAGATTTTCATTCTTGATTTGTAAAGAAGTCTTTTTAAAAATATATTTTATTTGGTAGTGGATAAGTATATTCAAATACAGATAAAAAACAAAAATACTTCTTGTTTAGACTAAAACAGAGCCAAGTGTCCAGATGTAGTGCTTGAGTATTGCTTACTTATTTTCTTGCTGAGTGCCTTTCTGCCGGTCTGAGATCTTCCTCTTAGAACAGAGGGTGCATTGTCAGGACCTGTGACTCTTAAGAGAACGAGAGGACAGGAATGAACGGAGAGCGAGTAAGTGAATGTCCTGTGTTTTTTTTTCCTCTCTTCCGCCTGCATCCATCTCCCGAACGAGATAAATGGGGTCCAGACACTTAGGAATTTGAGGAATCTTATCTGGTGCCAAAAACAATTAAGGGAATTTTTATAAGTGGTTTTAGAATGGTAAAAATGGAGACTGTTTCATATTCCTATTCAACTTTCAGAACAGAACTGTTTTTACAGTGTATTTATCGTTACTTTTGCACAGTATATTTGTAGCAATAGCCAACAATACATTGTATGGGTCAAAATTATCGATTGTTCTTTTATGCCAAAAATAATTCGGATATGAAGTAAAGATCATGTACCATAAAGATATGTTGCAAATTTCCTAAAAATTTTTGCTTAGTAATATGCATTACTAAGAACTTCATTTGGACAACTTTAAAGTTTTTTTTGCACCCTCAGATTCCAGATTTTCAAATAGTTGTATCTCTGCCAGATATTGTCCTATCCTAACAAACCATACATCAATGTAAAGCTTATTTATTCATAATGTGTATATATAAATCTAAAAAAATTGACCTTTATGACTGGTTTTGTGGTCCATATGTGTGGTCACATGGTTATTGAATAAGATGTGTTCTATAAATTCAGAGCTCTTCGGTAGCCAACGTAGACGCTGACAGTGTTGTGGTCATATTTCAGTACAGACTCTAACGGTGACAGCACATTGATTCTCTAACTAACGAATGATGGATTGCAGTTACATGCAGGTCAACTGGTTCCTTATTAAAGCTCATGAGCTGTTGTTGTTATTGAAAATAGTTGCTTAGTCACTGTTCAATAGTGTTTTGCGCACATAGTGACCATGGATTTAGTTTAAAGCTACAGTCTCACACTTCTGCAAATTTTAAGAAGGACCTGCAAGACAAATGGCAGCAAATTTAATTAATCTTTGCATATATTTGTCCTCTTTACCTTAGGTCAGCAACCCATTTTGCCATTTAATGAGAGTAAATGGCTTTCTTGATTAATGTGTAATGGGATGGTGCTAATGCTAGTCAGGGTGGTAAGCGTTCATCTGTATATGTTCTATATATGCAGTTGACGCTTAATGCTGCCTTCAAGTCATGTCATAATGATCATATTTACAATATAAAGCCACTTTAATGGCACCACAAAAGATGAATTACCAATGTGAGATTAGCTTTGAGCTTTCCAAACTGGAGGTGTGTGAATTAGCAGAAGCTAATTGGTATTGATCATAAGGGGTGAATGCTAACCGTACAGTTTAGTTTAAATGCCTGTTTTAACACCGTTGATGAAAAATAGCAATCAAGCTAGCCTGAAAATACTACTCATTAATCTAGTTTATTAAGTTACAAGCTTGCAACCAAACTACATTTCCCATGATTCCACTTGCCTTTTTTCTTTACTGTTTCATTAGTGCTAAAAAAGCTTCCTACTGTAAATGTAAACGAGAGGAAAATATCACATTTACGATATTTGCTTTGTTTTTATGCATCAAGTCTACAAAAAAGCTTCCCTTTGTTGTCAGGAAATTCAAAAAGTGAGACATAAATATCAAATTTACCTATTTCTTTTTTCTGGCAAAACTCACTTGACGTCATAATTATGATTCAGTCAAACAAGATCTTCCCAGAGGATTTTAAAGGATTAGTTCACTTCCAGAACAAAAATGTACAGATAATGTACATCTTGTCATCCAAGATGTTCATGTCTTTGTCTTCTTCAGTCATAAAGAAATGACGTTTTTTGTGGAAAACATTTTAGGACCTTTCTCTGTATAGTGGACTTTTATGGTACCCGTGAGTTTGAACTCCCAAAATGCAGTATAAATGCAGCTTCAAAGGGCTCTAAACAATCCCTGCCGAGAAAGAAGTTTCTTATCCAGCAAAAGTGAGATGGGAGTTTTTTAATATATCCTAACTGTATTGAACCGGAGTGCACAGAGTATGCATGTGCATCGCAGAGTTAGACAATATGAGCATTTGTGGTTAAAAAGTGTATTGTAATTTTTTTTTTAAATAACTGATTGTTTTGGCAGGCACCATGAGTCCACTATATGGAGAAAATTCCTGAATGTTTACCTCAAAAAACATAATTTCTTTAAGACTGAAGAAAGAAAGACATGAACATCTTGGAGAGTAAATTGTCTGTACATTTTTGCTCTGGAAGTGAACTAATCCTTTAAGGGAGTAACTGTGTTTAGGGACATTTTCAAAATGGCTTCCTTCTCGTGAGCCATTACGGCTCTGATTGACAGTGCTGTGTGCTGGTGGCTCGACTTATCATTCAGCACTGTGGGGGGAAAATGCAACTGCTGCTGTTACTGAGCCAGACAACGCAGAGCATAGCAAAACACCCGTGAATGAATTGTAATGTCGCTCTCGAGTTTGATCGAGTGTTGAAGTGAACGCAAACACTTTTGTTTTGGACAGGTGGTCTTATTATGCACGTGTGCGTAAGAGAGCGCAAAGAAAATATATAAAATCTGTTTAATCAGTCATAAGTGGGTATATATCAAAACCCTTCATTGCCACTGAGACAATCTGGTTAGTTAGCGTAAGGCTTACATTGTCTACTGAAGAGCCCATGGCTTTCAGAAAAACAAAAACAGTGTTTGGGCCTTGGTGTATGTGTCGTATTTTACATAAAAATGAAATTTAAACCTATTAAGAGCTGGTATTCAATTTACACATGTGCATAAGTATTGTTGTAGGATTGGATTAGAGCTTTGCTTGGAGCTGGAATCACAGTTCACAACTGGGATCCTTATTACCACTGCAGCAGGGGAATACGATGACAGAAATAGTGCACTGAGGAGACATTTCAGTATCTCAGAATGGAATCGGCCACCACACACACACACACACACACACACACACACGTTAGCTGGTATGGAGAGGACATGAATAGGAGTATGAGGCAAACAGCGTTCAGGGCAAAAGTGACTGCAGAAAGACAGAGGAAGACAAGGCAAGAGTGAGATAGACTTAGAGAAAGACTAAGAAGGGCTAGTGTGAGATGGGGGAAGTGGTCATGGATAATAAAAAAGAGACATTTCTGTTTGAAACCGAGAGAACTCAACTCACCTCTGCTTTTCCCGTCTCTCTGCTCTTTTTCCTTCACCTCTCCTCATCTCCTTGCCTTTCTCCTCCCCTCCCCCTTCCGCTGATATTCCTGTTACCATACCAACACCGCTCTCCGCTTCAGGACCTGCTGGACTCTTCTGGACGATGTACACTCCAAACACTCATAGTGCATTCCAGTAAATATAGTGCTAGTAATCTAACTAACACAATTCGCGCGAAGTGTCTTTGCGCTGGACGGACGTCTTTGACGTTGCCGCACTTTCATTTAAACGCCTCAGGCATTGATGCTTGGCGCATTTTTAGTTAGCGCAAAGAAATTCTGTTTAAAACTCGTTTCGAGACCCGCGCTTTCTTTTCTGTTGGCTGCACTGTGTTTACTGTTTTCAAATGAACGAAACAGCTTTTCGAAACTCTGAATCAGTTAAATCATTGCGTCGCAAAATGATTCTTTCGAAACGCTCCAATCGGATTGCGCATCGCGAATCATTTGATTTAGATTGGAACTTTGCGTGTTGCGAATCATTTGATTCAGCTTGGGACTTCGGAGCGTGTATCGTGAATAATTTAGATCGGAAAGGGTTTGTGAATCATTCAGGAAATTAATAATTCAAATCAAACGAACAGGACTTTTGAGCATTTGATTCAGATCAGGACTTCAGTGTGATTCGCGAATCATTTGTTTCAGATCAGGATTTCGGAGCGTTTTCGCAAATCTTTTTTTTTCTGTTTTTTGACAACAAACTATTAATGCAGTACAGTATAAAAACAAAGAAAAAACAGAAAGAAAGAGAAAGTATACAAAAAAGAAAGTATACACAAATACAAATGGTTTTACTCTAGTAATTCTTTTGCATGTGCTTCTCTTTATTTTTTTAAAACTGTAAATGTTTTTTTACTTTATCTTTTTTTATGAGTATATTTTATGAGACATTGTTTGATAATTGAGATCTCTGATTAAAGTCCTTGAAAATCAAAAAAGTAGTACTTGAAAAGTCCTTGAAAGTCCTAGAATTTAATTTTACAGTATCTGTACGAATCCTGTACATAGGTGAAGATTTACCAATTTACCAATTATTTCTAGCTTTTTATTCATCAGAGAATCCAGAAACAAAATGTATCACGGTTTCCACAAAAATATTATACAACATAACTGTTTCAAGTTTGATAATAATAAGAAATGTTACTTGAGTGGCAAATCAGCATATTAGAATAATTTCTGAAGGATCATGAGATACTGAAGATTGGAGTAATGATGCTAAAAATCCAGCTTTACCATCACAGGAATAAATTGCATTTAAAAATACACTTAATATTTTAAATTCTAATATTTCACAATATTACCGTTTTTTATTTTAAGAAAATAGCGCAGCCTTGACAAAGGAGACTTCTTTTAAAAACTTAAAAATCTTACTGACCACAAATGGCTATTGTAGATCTACAATAGCACATGTAAAATAGAAGTGTGCACTACACTACACTAAATACAACATGCTATAATTTAACATGATAGTGTACATTACAGTAGACCAATTCTGTGTTTGCAAACAGTGATGACCTTTTTTTGTGAGTGGAGCTTACCTGGTGGCAGAGAATGACAGTTTTCAAGTAGTGGAATGGAAGTCATGGAATAAAAGAATAAAAAAGGTAAATTTGAGATTATATTTCTAAATTCTGACTTTATTCTCGCAATTCTGAGATTATATCTTACATTTCTGATAAGAAAAATCAACTCGTCATTCTCTCTTTTCTCCTCAGCTCAAAATCATGGGTTCATATCCCACACTTTAGTTTTTTTTTCCTAAGAATTGACAAACTCGCTATTGTTACATCTGTAATACAATATGTACCTATGCTTTAACCTGTGCTACAATATGCTTTAAAAGTAGAGTAGGCCTATTCATACACTGTAAAAAAAAACTTAACTTAATTTGTTACCCGACTGCCTTAAAATTTTAAGTTCAGTCAACTCAAAAAAGTTTAGTCAATGTGAAATGTTAAGTTGTACTAAGTGACAACTTACATATGAGTTGATTCAACTTAAAACCACCAGTTTCAAATTAAGTTCAGCAACTGCCTTAAAATGTTAAGTTAAATCAACGTAAAAATTACAAGTCATTTCAACTCACTACAATAAAATGATTTAAAATGACTTGTACTTATAAGCTGATTTAACTTAACATTTTAAGACAGCTGCTAAACTTAATTTTTAAAGTTGAAACTGGTGAGAACTTTTTACAGTGGAGTGTTTTTCTGCCACCATGTAACTGTGATGTCTACTCCAAATTGATCTACTGTACTGTAAATATAACAAACTACATCCTAGAAATGTATAACATATAAATGTACTCTATACTACTAAATGTAACACTACTGTATAAAGTGTCTTTCAGGTATGTGCTTATGTGTGTGTCTATTTTCACCAAGTATTCCTGATGAATTGTTATGTGCAGCTGAAGACAAAACCATCTTGAGAGACTGATTCATGACACACACACACACACACACACACACACACACACACACACACACACACAGCGGGTCTGCTCCTAGAAAAGAGTCAGTGAGCTGAACACACAATCAGGCTGTAGACTGGGTGAACAGCAGGGAGCATGAGGACAGAGGGAGGGGAAAAGTCTACCGCTGCTTCCCTGAGAAGGACACTTCACTGGAATTAGCTTCAGCTCAGATGGGAAAACCAGACTGAAAACAGTGGGGACAATACTGCTACAGGCGCTTATTCTTGTCTTTCACAACACGTGTGTATGTGTGGCTTCATGTTGAATCTGTTGCTCCGTTCCAACACCTAGCGAGTTGCCTCCAACATGAAAACAGAGAAGGCAATTCCATTGTCCTCTAGGATGAGCTCAGTAAAACAAGACTTTGTTGATTATGTACGCGCTTATAATCAGTTTTTTAAATATATTGATAAAATAGTCATTTTTGTGTGTTCTTTGTATTTTATGCTGATTAGCTTAGCAGCATGCTAACATCAAACACTGCTGAAGTCAACAGTTTGTTGAATATCCAGTGCGGAGCAGTTTCAAACTGGTCATAAGCTGCCAATGTAGGTAATAGATACTGAGGCAGCTTGCTAGGTTTTGGTCCAGAGCCTGTGTGTGTTGTTTCCTGTTTACAATTGTTGCAGCCATCTTTATTACACACATTCACACTAAATCACACGACTCTAGCTGACGGCCCAGATCATTGCTGTTTTACCAGTTGTTTGTCTCCTCCCCATTTACTTCTCTGTCTCACACACTTCTCACTAAGGGAGAGGAGGAGAAAGTGGCAAGACAAAGAAAGGCCAAGAGAGAGAGACAGAAAAAAGGAGAAAGAGAGAGAGAGAGAGAGAGAGGGGAAAGTCGGTCAGACCCCCTCCTCGGCAGAACAGGAATGCAGGGAGTCTGGTGAAGGAATGTGGAATGGGTCTCAAGGGGAGGGGGTATAGTCTAGATGTAAACACTGTTTGTGTGTGTGTGTCGCTCTGTGAGTGTAGCTGAGTGTGTGTGCACACAGTGTACTGGGTTCGAGTGCATTACGAGGTTGTGTTATATGTGTCCCGTATGCATGTGTTGGTGTATTTTGAGAAAAGGGGGCTCTTTAGGTAGGCCAGCTGTAAGGAACGGCTCCTCGTCTCTGATGACAGCTTTGGGCCAATGAGGTGATTTTATCATGCATGGAAAAGTACCAGCCCCACTTAAACATTGCACTGATCCGAGACCAGCTTTCCAAACTCTATTCCACGACTCTTCCGAGATATTCCAAACCTTTGCCCTTCCGTCGTGTGCGTGTTACATTTTCGGAATCTCATGCTATAGTTTTTAGAAATAGGCTCATTGAAAAAAAAACTGCCATTACAGAAACTCCAAAAACGTACAAATACATAAACTCTAAACAACGCTGGGTTAAAAACAACCATTTCTGGGTTATTTGGCAACCCAGTGCTGGGTTAATATTGGACAGAACACATGCTGGGTTATGTACATTAAAACATTTGCTGGGTTGTTTTTTGACAAGTGCTGGGTCAGTTAACCTATTGAAGGTTTTCATTTTAAATAATAAAAATGCACTCTAAAATCTGCTGATATAGACAAGAACATTTCATATAAAATATTTTTTTTATTTAATGTCACGTCAATTTTTTACAATCATAAAATCTTAAAAAACGTGTCCAACGTTTACGTTTCAACCTGTCAAACTCATAGCGCGACCACAGCAGCAACAATGGTGCCCTATATCAATAGCAATAACTTTGTTACATATAACAGCAAAGTTGCGCCGTGTTTCAGCCCTGGTCACGGATTAGTTTGATGGAAAGTGAAACGTCCATGGTGGCGCTGACGCATCGTTCTCTTTGAGTGCAGATCTAGTGACATTAGCTGGGAGGTCTATTTAAAAAAAACAAAAAACAAAACAAAAACATGGAAATATGTGACACTACAGATGTTTTCCTATTTATACAGTAATAGTTTGATAGGAATACGATGTAATACATACCTAAATTTAATTTAGGAAGTTTCCCGTCAGTCAAGTTTTCTCTCAGGACAGAACACAAAATGAACACTGACAAATGTATCCAGTTTTACTTGGTTTGTCACAGTTTACCCAACACTGGATTACACTTGAGTTACAAAAAAACTACAAAGCACTTGGGTAAAAAAATGTAAGAAAAAAAAAAATAACACAATAAAATGACCCAACATGCTAAACCCACCATCTGGGTTAAAAAAATAACCCAGCATTTTTTTTTTTTTGAGTGTAGAAAAACTACCCAGTTTCTGGGTAAAAATTTGAAAAAAAATAACCCAATAAAATTAACTAACATTCTGAACCCAGCATATGGGTAAAAAAAAAAAAAATAATAATAACCCAACATTTTTTAGAGTGCAGAAAAAAAAACTACCCAGCAACTGGGTAAAAATATTAAAAATAACCCAATGAAATGGCCCAACAGGCCGAACCCAGCATTTGGGTAAAAAAATAAATAAATTAAACCAACATTTTTAGAGTGCAGAAAAACTATCCAGCACCTGGGTAAAAATGTAAAAAATGACCCAACAGGTTGAACCCAGCATTTGGGTAAACAATTAAAAAAAAATACATATATAAAAAAAATAACCCAGTATTTTTTTTGAGTGTAGAAAAACTACCCAGTTTCTGGGTAAAAAAAAAAAAAAATTAAATGAACTAATAGGCTGACCCCAGCATTTGGGTTAAAAAACCCAGCATCTTTTAGAGTGCAGGAATTTTTTTTTTGAAAAAATAACCCAATAAAATGGCCCAACAGGCCGAACCCAGCATTTGAGTAAAAGAAAAAAAAAAAAACTATTATATATAAATAATATTTTAGAATGCAGAAGAACTACCCAGCACCTGGGTAGAAATAATAATAATAATAATAAAATGACCCAACAGGCTGAACCCAGCATTTTTAGAGTGCACAAAAACCACCAAGCACCTGGGTAAAAATGATAAAAAAAATGATCCAACAGGTTGAACCCAGGATTTGGGTAAATTCTATATATATATTTATATATAAAACCTAGCATTTTTTGAGTGTTGAAAAACTACCCAGCTTCTGGGTAAAAAAATGTTAAAAAATAATCCAATAAAATGGCTGATCCCAGAATTTTTAGAGTGTACAATTCCTAAAGCTGAAATGATTAGTTTTGCATTCTCTCGCAAAACCTTTAAAAAGCTTTTCTTACTAAATTTTGTTTGCTCCCAAAACTTTTTTGCTTTCACTACCAAAACATCTGTGTTCCTTGAGAAACCTTGAATTTGCTCTTATTAATAAATCTGTATTTTTGCAGTTCCTTATAATTTATAAACAAATACATTTTCATGGTAACTCATATAATCAACTCCATATGTATGACCTTACTGATGTAAGCATGCTTGGTAGCTCACCTGGTACAGCTTTGCAATGTATGCTTGCTCGGGTGTACACAACTTGTACAAGCAAGTAAACATGGCCTGGTTGCTTCAGCAAATGTGTTTTCTGCTAACATAATCAGTTTAGTGTAGGGTTTAGTGTAGTGGTATGTTATTTTTTAAACGCGATAGCGCATTAACCTTTTAGTGCTAATCGCTGGACATTTCATTTCTCAACTGCCACAATATGTACAACAACTAACGGATGATGAAATGTTGCCAGATTCATGTTCATCCATTTCAGATAAAACTGATGATGCTTTTAACACCACTCACTGGGCATTCCACTTTGAAAGTGTAACAAAATGTGCAGAAAGCAACATATAATTTTGAGGAAATATCACCACAGACATGTTTTTTCTTCTTCAGTGTGCTTGGGTTGATATTGAGACATGGATACAGAGCATTAAACATCATGTGTAGAGTTTAAAGTTAACATGATATTTCAAACCTCTTATGGTCTGTTCAGATTTTAAACAGGCAATCCGTTTAGTCACTCGGCTTTGTAGCACATACATCCTCATTTAAAGTGACTTTCGGTTACACTAATTGCCAGGACAGACCCTCTGGAACAACCAGGGGCGGAACATGGGGAAGTGTCACGCTCCAGGGAAGAACGGTGACAGAATAGGGCTGAAATCATAGTACTTCTCAGTTCCTGGGTCAACACTGCATGAGTTTGAGCCCGCAACTTCTGTGTTCGCAGCTCGGATCATTAACCATCACAAACTGGAATTTAAGCACTTTATTTAGGCTCTTGTTGAAAAAGTATTATTAAAGGATTTGTTTGATTTTAGTACCCTAAAAAGAAAATATTCTGTCACACCAAACCCGTATGACTTCAACATTTAAGTCGTTATTTGCTGGAAATCTTGGAATCTGGAAGTCATTGATGTTAAATCTGAAATGACTGATAATGACTGAAAATGTTATATAGAGTAACATTTGATGGTGCTTTTATCCTATCTGGTGCTCAGTGGTGGAAATCATTGTTCATTTTTACCATATAGCAAAGATCAGCTCAGGCATTCTGCAAAACATTTCTGGATGAACTATTCTTTTACTGACGCAATAATCACATCAAAGCTAGGATGCACCTTGACAGAAACTCTGTCTAGAATAGAGTGAAATAAGTCAATTAATCAATTAACTTGATAAAGTGTTCCATACAGCCTTTAAATTCTAAACCACTAATGTAATGCTGGTGGTCTACTCTGTTCATCTGCTGGTCTAGGGAGGTATAGAGCCTCAGGCAAGGTTGAGTCAAGGTGCTGAGCTTAATTCAAACAGCGAGAGAAAAACTATATGTGAAGGTTAGGGTGAAAGATTGAACTGTATACTATTGCTACTTTACTGGAACTAATGATTTTAATAAATAATGATAGTCATTTGTGGTTTGGGTCTTATTCGGTGCTAAGAGGGCATTTGTGGCAACACTAAGTAGTTGAAAAGGGGGCAAAGAACTCTCTGCGTGTGTAGGAGAGAGAGTGCTTTGCCTTTCTTGTAAGTGTGTGTGTGTGTGTGTGTGTGATATTTTTAGCTTGTTCCCTCCATGAGAGGGTGTGCTGCTGGAACACTATGCTTGTGTGTTTCGGAAACAAGCTCCAGTGCTAACAGTAAAAACACAGCTCACACATGTACACACAAAATATTTCCCCAAAAAGACTTCTGACCTTAATGGTACATACAAATCGACAGGTTGAGCACCAAACAGAGCACCAAAACTACATGCTTAATTGGGTATTTGTTATAATAGCAGAATTGTGCACTTTGAGTCAACTTTTGTTGCTTTTAAATGTGGTTTATTAATACATTTCCACTTGACTGCTGGACCTCTGTAGCTAGATAATAAGAACCAAATTTACTCCGTATGAAATTCAAATGATTTACTTAATAATTGTGCCTTTTCTTATTTTGCAGCATTCAATAATGCAGGCTGTTCAGAAAAAAAAAATCATGATGAATATATATATATATATATATATATATATATATATATATATATATTTTTTTTTTTTTTCTCTCTCTCCATGATATATATATTAAGTTCAAATTTATTTGATCAAAAATA
This sequence comes from Cirrhinus molitorella, assembly GCA_033026305.1. NCBI lineage: Eukaryota > Metazoa > Chordata > Actinopteri > Cypriniformes > Cyprinidae > Cirrhinus > Cirrhinus molitorella. The sequence goes on from CM065120.1 coordinate 34,025,043, forward strand.
CAAAAAAGATGTAATATTATGAAATATTATCGCAATTCAAAATAACAGTTTTCTATTTTAATGTACTTTAAAATATAATTTATTTCTGTGATGCAAAGCTGAATTTTCATTAGCCATTATTCCAGTCTTCAGTGTCACATGATCCTTTTAAAAACATTCAATTATGCTGATTTATTATCAAGGCTGCATTTATTTGATTAAAAATACAGAAAACAATTTATATTGTCATATATTATTAATTTAAATTTGTGATTTTATATTTTAATATACTTAAAAAAAATTTGCATCATTACTCCACATGATCCTTCAGAAATCATTCTAATATGCTGATTTATTATCAAGGCTGTGTTTATTTGATTAAAAGTACAGAAAAAAAATATATTGTGATATATTATTCATTTATATTTGTGCTTTTCCATTTTAATATACTTTTAACAGAATTTTCAGCATCATTACTCCAGTCACATGATCCTTCAGAAATCATTCTAATATGCTGATTTATTTGATTTATGCTGATTTATATGATCAATGTTGGAAACAGTTGTGCTCCTTAATATGTTTTGGGACCTGTGATTCTTTTTTCAGGATTCTTTGATGATTAAAAAGTTACAAAGAACAACATTCATTCAAAAAAGAAATCTTTTCTAACAGCATAAGTCTTTACTATCCTCCTTTTTTATTTAACACATCCTTGCTAAATAAAATTATTGGTTTATTTCATTTACTGACCCCAAACTTTAAATGGTAGTGTATGTTGTTTTCCAATTTGAATAGATGTTGATCTTTTTAACATTTTATTCATCAAAGAATCCTAAACTCTCACAGGTTCCAAAAAAACATATTTAGCAGCACAACTGTTTCCAACATTGATAAGCAGAAAAGCTTCTTTAAAAAACAGTAAAATTCTTACTGATCCCAAACTTTTAAACAGTATTGTATATATAATTTTTATTTTAATATTCTTACATTATTTCCCTTTGCAATGAAATGTTGCTATTTTCAAGTCAACATGGCTCTATTCTGGCACCGAACGCCCACTTCTCAGTCAGTCAATTCCAGATGCAATCCAACCGTGCATTATTTCCCACTGAATGTTCAGATGCGACACATTACAGCCGTTAAATGTCTCATAGGCGCCATTCATGCTGTCTTTAAGTTAGCCAGCTTTAAGCGTGTCTATTAAGAGCAGTATCACTCAGGTCAGAATGAGAGGACAACCTCTATCGACGCTGATGGAACAGCATGTTGTATCCACACAAAGCTTGTAGATATTAACCTTCAACCTCATTTTCCTTCCTCGTTTAGGATAGTTAATTACAAGGGCCTGGCCAAGCTCTCCCCATTGTGTGTGTGAAGAGCATAGTAGACAGTTGACTCATTTGTAAGCACTAAACGAACACTAATTCACGGCCATGTCAGTGTGGCCCTTAAACGGCCAAAGACTGAGGTAATAACACTTCTGTTTACATCCGTAGAGGTCCACACTGGTGACCCTAACCAATGCTGTGAACTTTCATTCGCTTGCCCGTCTCCCTGGCTACCGAGGCCCCGCCCCCACCGGGAGTTCCAGCCACACAGATGGCTCCCTGATGGTGTGTTTACATCTTATTTGCATACAGAGATCTCCACGTCTTGTCGCTGTCACAACAGACGAGTGCGTCCGAGCTTCAAGTGCCAGCGATAACTGCAGGGGTGCTACTCCCCATCTCAAACGCATAAGACATACAGTTCACAGATTTACAAAAAGGTCTGGTTATTGCTTTTAACATATTTGGATTCAGAACTATTAGAAAAGATGCAGGGAAAAGGATTGGTGTTTTGTGGTTTTTGTGCGTTTGCATGTAAGCGGACCAGGATGTGCGTTAACAAGGTCAATATGGTTGTGTATAGTGAAAAGGTTTCGTCGGAAGGTATTGATTTTTTAATTACGCATCTTGCCTCAAAATAGCAGCAGAATGGCGCTCACTCTATAACAGCTGGCTGCAGACTCGGGAGAGAATAAACCTCATTGATATTCAAACCGCTCTTTATCAAGGGGACAGAGACCTGCAAGAGAGAGAGAGAGATGGGCGGAAGAGAAAGGAAAAGAGAAAGTCATATTCACTATTTGCATTCGTAGAGCTTGTTTTTTAGAGGGTAAGAGCATAGATTAAAAAAAATATATATATTTGTATTTTCCCCCTGGTGTCATGTGATAAGCATATGGCATATTTTGCTACTGTACCTTTATGACTTTAGGTGTGATCACATTTACCGTATTTTGCCAAAATTTCACAGACGAATACTAGTAATTTCAATAGAAATCTGGGTATTTCGCTTAAGGGCAAAAAATTACCTCACAAATTTTGCAAAGGATACACTTCACTGACCAACAGAAAGATGCTTGGTTTGAAAGTGACTTCTGTGTGAGCTGTGCTTTACACATCACAAAACTATTTACAATCAAATTTGATCTTTTTTCCAAATATTGCCAATTCGACTGTACCTTTTGACATATGTTATTTCTGGCACTTTTTTGGATGTGAAATGGGTGAAAAACCTGCATGATAATTCGACCCTCCAGTCTGATTGGTTGAGGAGTGTTCTAACAGCGTTCAACACAATTGTGACCCTGGACCACAAAACCAGTGATAAGGGTACATTTTTTGAAATTGAGATTTATGCATCATCTGAAAGCTGAATAAATATATATTGAATAAAATAGGACAATAAAAATAAGACAATGAGTAAGATAGGATAAAAGGGTATAAAAATCTAAATCGCCTTTAAAGTGGTCCAAATCAAGTTTTTAGCAATGCAATATTACTAACCGAAAATTAAGTTTTTCATATATTTACAATAGGAAATTTACCGAATATCTTTATGGAACATGATCTTTACTTAATATCCTAATTTTTGGCATAAAACAAAAAAAGATCATTTTGACCCATACAATGTATTGTTGACTATTGCTAAAAATATACCTGTGCGACTTATTTTTGTTTGTTTTTGTGGTCCAGGGTCACAATTTAAAGTTTGATTGAAATTTGAATAATAAAAAAGCCAAGTAAATAAAATGAGGTATCAAAATCTTAAAAAAAAAAAGCAGTATTCTCTGCTCTCAAGCGCTGGGGGTGTGTCCAATGTTGACGCTGAAACCATGCCCACTCGTGGGAAAGCTGCCGTCTCTCTCAACCAATGTTGCCAAGTCTGCGGTTTTCTCATGGAATTGGGCTACTTTTGCATTTTGCCGCAAGTTGAAGCGATGTGATATTTAGCCCATGGAATGAAACTTTTAGCAGGGACCCCCTTTGAAATACAACTGAGCTAGTTACAATTGACAGTAACAACTGACCCTTCACAAATAGCTTGATTGACAGGTGATCTGACCAATCATAATGCAAAATTTACCATTCTGTCCAATAAACGAAACAGACAGGAGAGCAGATTAACTTCGGACTTAAACTTAAAAAAAAGTGATGTTAGATAAGTAAATAAGAAAAGGCGATCAGTTCACACATTATTGATATAATATGGCAATACAGTGATCTGTCACAACACATTAAAGGAGAAAAATGTACAGATAATTCACTCACCCACTTGTCATCCAAGATGTTCATATCTTTCTTTCTTCAGTTGTAATGTAATTATGTTTCTTGAGGAAAACATTTCAGTAATATTCTCCATATAGTGGACTTCTAGTGCCTAGCTTCAAGTTTGAACTTCCAAAATGCAGTTTAAATGCAGCTTAAAAGGGCTCTAAACAATCCCAGCCGAGGAAGAAGGGTCTTATCTAGTGAAACAATCTGTTATTTTCCAAAAAAAAAAGTTAGGGTATGTCGGAAAACTCTCACCTAATTTTCTCCGCCAACTTCAAAATAGTCCTACATCGCTGTTTTACCTTTTTTGTAAAGTGCGTTTGATCTTCTTTGCACGTTCACTTTGTAAACACTGGGTTGGTACTTCAGCAGCGATGTAAGGCAATTTTGAAGTTGGAGGAGAAAATGAAATGGGAGTTTTTCAACCTACCCAAACTGTTTTGAACCGGAATACACAGTTTACGCAGAGCTAGACAAGATGAGCATTTAAGGTTAAAAAGTATAATAAATTGTCCGATCGTTTTGCTAGATAAGACCCTTCTTCCTTGGCTGGGATCGTTTACAGCCCTTTGAAGCTGCACTGAAACTAAATTTTGGAAGTTCAAACTTGGGCTTGGGGGCACCATTGAAGTCCACTATATGGAGAGAAATCCTGAAATGTTTTCCTCAAAAAATATAATTTCTTTACTGAAGAAAGAAAGACAAGACTTGTTTCATACCAGAAGTAACCTGCTCTGTCTTGTCTGTCGGTGTTTTGTCAGTTTTCTCCTTGCTTCATGATGTATTTTTCACTGCGTGAGAACATGATGTGTAGTTTGAGAGCTGCATTGTTTGTCAGGGCGGGATTTTGCGAAGGGTCAGTTGGGTGGGTTTTGTTGCGAAAACCTGGCAACCCTGCTCTCAACTGTCAAATACCGCTACAGCCTGAATTGAAACTGAATGGAAGCAAAATCTGAAGCAAATCTGTGCTTGTTCACACAAGTGACAATCACATAGCAATTTGAGAGAAACACTGACACGTAGTCAATGTGGACTGTGTTGATGAGTCACTGAATCATTAACTCAGCCAATTGATTTAAATATGCCAATTCATTCACAAACAAAGTGTAGACTAAGTTGGTCTAAAATATAAATTACTTAAACTGTTGCAATCCTGGAAGGATGTATTTCCCTATTACTTTCTATATAAAAAGATCCAAAAATTACGATACAAATTATAACTGCTTTTAAATACAGTAATAAATGTGCAGTTTAGTAGTTTGAGTGTGTGCCTATATGCCTTTCTCTGCTTGAATAAGCTTTTGTGCATGTCTTTTAGAAATTCTGGATGTGCTGTGGCTTTGACAGTGTGTTTGTATGTATGTATTCTGGCGATCCTCCAAGCGGGTCGAGGGGCCCAGTTGAGAGCAGACTGTTTCAGGGTGGCTGGGAGGAATATCTTTCTCTTGTCTTGCTGTACACCTCCATAAACCTTACAGCTTTATTTTCTAACAGCGTTTCCGTGAGTGTGCACTGCTGTTCTTTCCTCCCTCCCTCCACCGGCATCAGGCACAATCCATTCCTCCCTGTTTGATTGGCATGTGTTGGCTCGTAACTTTGAATGTTCCTCCTGCTCATTGTGAGGTAATGACTTCTGATTGTGGTGGATGGAAGCCAGCGTTTAAGCTAAATAATCTAGGCTAATGACTGCGCTCTTCAATTATTTATCAGACTCAACACGCTCGCACTGCGCAGTATATATAGACATCCTGCTGGCTGGTTGGCTGGCTGGCCTGATGACCTAGTGACTGACTGGCAGCCGTGCTGACTGGCCTATTTGCCAAGATTTGCTGAGTCACGCTGCCCATGGGGTGGAGGGGCTCTCTAGAGCTGTTCCCAGATCTGCAGGGAGGCACTTATACTGATTCTAATGTGTATTGATGTACATTTGTGTTTCACAGAGTCAACGTTTTTCTAAGTATGCTTTAAACACCCCAATAAATGGTTCAGCGAGTGCAATTTTCTTTCCTGCGTTGATGTGTTGCCTATCTATCTATCTATCTATCTATCTATCCATCTAATTTTTCGTAAATGTCATCCAAGATGCTCATGTCTTTCTTTCTTTAGTCGAAAAGAAATTAAGTTTTGTGAGGAGAACATTCCAGGATTTTTCTCCGTATAGTGGACTTCAATGGGAGCCAACAAACTGAAGGTCTAAATTGCAGTATCAGTGCTGCTTCAAAGCGCTCTACATGATCCTAGCTGAGGAATAAGGGTCTCACAGTAGCTCTGCGATGCACATTCGCATCTTCTCGCATTACATAATCATATTGAAAAGGTTACGTGTGATTAGTTCAAAAAGTAGGGTAAGGCAAAAACCTCTCATTTTCTCCTCTAACTTCAAAATCATCCGAAATCAATTTCTCTTTTTTTTTTAAGGGTTTATGACTTTCTTTGCACATTTGCTTTGTAAACACTGAGTCAGTACTTCCAGCCATCATGCGTGACCTGTCCAACTTAGCTAGCTAGTGCAAGACTAGCATTTGTGGTTAAAAAGTATATAATTTTTTATTTTCGTTTTTTTTTAAAGAAAATGACAGATCGCTTTGCTAGAGAAGACCTTTATTCCGCAACCCAACTTAAAATTTGAAGGCAGCAGGGTAGAAATTATTTTAAGTTGACTTAACAAATTGTGTTTTATTTTTTACAATGTGGAGAAAAAAACTGTAATTTGAACCTTCAATCTGTTGACTCCCATTGAAGTCCACTATATTCACTGTAAAAAAACTGTTGAGTTAGCTTAAAATAATTTGTTACCTGGCTGCCTTAAAGAAGTTTAGTCAACTTGAAATGTTAAGTTGTACTAAGTGACAACTTGGATATTTGAGTTGATTCATCTTAAAAGTTTTAAGGCAGCAGGGTAACAAAATATTTTAAGTTGACTTAAATTGTGCATTTTATTTTTTACAATGTGGAGAACAAAAACTGTAATTTGAACCTTCAACCTGTTGACTCCCATTGAAGTCCACTATATGCACTGTAAAAAGTCTGCTATATGAACTGTAAAAAACTATTTGTTGAAATAACTTTAAATAATTTGTTACCCGGCTGCCTTAAAGAAGTTTAGTCAACTTGAAATGTTAAGTTGTGCTAAGTGACAACTTGGATATTTGAGTTGATTCAACTTAAGGCAGCAGGGTAATTAATTTAAGTTGACTTAACAAATTATGTGTTTTATTTTTTTTACAATGTGGAGAAAAAACCTGTAATGTTTCCCTCAAAATCTTTCGCTTCTTTTCGACTGAAGATAGAATGACAGCAAAGTTGTCCAAAAAGCTTTAAATTTGCTATCTTTAGGTTACAAGCTCAGTCTGTTAACGACTAGGAACTCTAGCGTGTGGTTACCATTTAATAAATCCAAGTGATTAGAAGCAGTATTAAATTCATGGGAACATCAAGGACACCTATTAAAAACACTAAAGCTCTTTAAACCCTTCTCGCGTTGCCGGCTGAGAGAAAAGATGTGGGCATAAATGTGTTGTTGAGTGAAGAAAACCAAAGTCTGTTTAACGAACGCCACAATGGCCTCCTTAGCCACCCTGACAGCCACAAACCGCTACAGCTACATTACAGTAAACAACCTTTGGAGACTCGCATACGCACTGAGAGACAATGGTTAACGTGAGAAGGAAGCAAACAGATACAGTCTGTGTAAATGTTTATTAGGTTTAGATGATTATTCGTATTGAGCTAGAAGCGTAGATGGCAGAAGACAGGGACACCTGCATCTGAAATGTGGCATAGGGGCTGGCGTGCAGAACTACAACCACATAATGACTGGATACCTGCCTGAACAGATGACATGTGTAAGCCCCCCTATCAACACAGCCTTGGTGGTCCAGTCCTCACCTTCCAGTGGGGGACAAGCACATCCATTTGTGTTAGACAGGTAGAAGATAACATCTCATGGCTTAGGCAAAGGCCGAGAGAGACTGTGTGGGTGTTGGAATGCTATGGCTGTTTGGATCTCCACCAAAACTACTGAATTGAATTTTATCTAAATGCATTTGAACGGCTGTAGAAAGAAAAAAGGTTTGAACTTGGATGAGACTGGATGGGCTGAGGGCGTCATTTGGGAAAGAGCCAATGACTAATACATGTCTGTTCGCTCCTATAGTACCATTAACTCTTCATGTGCATATTCTAAAAAATTATCATACGACAAGAAATTGTTTAAAAACGACAAACCTATCATCTATGAGCGCTGGCTCAACCTGTCGCAAACCACTGCAACTTGGTAGAGTTTACAATGTTTATATGCCTTATACATTTATGTCGCACGCTGGTGTTGCTCGAGTCTTTTTGTGTAAATCTAAAAGTGTTTACCAGGGATAGAGAGAAATGTTTCCTATTACAGTGACGGAGTGCGTAACACAGAGATGAATGAGATAGAGGTTGAAGGGAGAAGGAGGGTAGAGTGGCAAGAAGGAAATAAACTTTAGAGAAACGGAGAGAGAGAGGGACAGACAAGGATGGATGGTGCAACTAAGCTATGCACGCTGCCAAAATCGTAGAAATAAATTAAAAAGGAGGAGTGGGGGCCCAGCAAAGGAAGTTTGTTTTGCTGTGACGTTTGTGCCGAGTCGAAAGATCTTCTGTCCTGTCGAGACGGATATGACTGCGGCCAAGAAATCTTTCCTTCATACTTCAGCCAAAAAAGTTGAAGAGAGATCATAACTCTCTCACACTGGTAGCTCTGAGAAAAATTCAACTGTTGCACACTTGATCACGCAAGCTTCCCTAATTAATGTACTATTTAAGAAAACTTGCTCAAGTTAAGTAAATGTATTATTTAATTTGGTAAACAACAATTACGCAGAAATTCATTTTGATAACTCTCGTTTTAATTCGGAGCTTTGATATGCTATTATCGAATAAATTATGGTGCTTGATTAAATTGTTTGGTATTAAGTGGCATGTTGATGACATGTTAATTGTTCTTTTCAAAACACATTTAAGCGTTTTTATGCAGCTGAAGCGGCTGATATTTGACCCGGAGGGAATGAGGCAAGAGCAAAACGAGAGGGAAAATAGAGGGAAGGGAAGAAGAGACAGTTAAAGAAACAAGTGATTATAGACAAAACGTGTACAAAATAGTACAGAAATATCAGGTGAGATGATCAAAAATGTTATATCAGGCTATGTCAGGCTTTACAGAGTTAACATGATGAACCAGATCCTGTTTGTGCTCTTTCTCATTCAACCAGATGTCACATGGTGACACTCGATGGTTAAACACACCTGTGCCATACGGCGTCATGCGCTTATGTTTCTTACACATCTTCATCCTCATCACTGTAATTATCAGAGCATCCAACAAATCTCGTTTCAAATCCATTGTAATGTCCAAAACAGGTACGCCAATGGCTTAGTTACACAAGTTAGATTTGACGGGTCACCACTGCAAGGGGTGCTATAACAGGCAAGTCTTCCACAGAGAGTTTCTCTTTTAAAACGAGTCTTGATGAGTAAGTTGATTGAACTGTTAACAAGCTACCTGAATAAAAACAGAGTCAATTTAATTCAATTTATATTTGAAGTTAACTACTGAAATTACCTACACAGTAATGCAAGAATGGATATGCGGACTGAAAAAAAAAGTCAGAAATCAGTGAAATGCTTACTTAAATACTTAAATTTCTCAATTAATAACAAAGATTTTTTTTTCGGCCTAAAATGCATCCTACTGCATACACCACCAGTCAAAAGTTTTTGAACAGTAAGATTTTTTTTAAAGAAATCTCTTCTGCTCACCAAGCCTGCATTTGATCCAAAGTACAGCATAAACAGTACAATTTAGAATTATTTTTACAATTTAAAAGAACTGTTTTTATTGTTTGAATATATTTTAAAATGTAATTTATTCCTGTGATCAAAGCTAAATTTTCAGCATCATTACTCCAGTCTTCAGTGTCACATGGTTTTTTCAGAAATTATTCTAATATGCTGATTTGCTGCTCAAAAAAAAAAGATATTATTATTATTATTATTATTATTATTTTGAAAACAGCAGAGTAGATTTTTTTAGGTTTATTTGATGAATAGACAGTTCGGAAGAACACCATTTACCTAAAAAAGAAATCTTTTGTAACATTATAATGATGGAATAATGATGCTAAAAATTTAGCTTTGATCACAGGAATAAATGACATATATATATATATATATATATATATATATATATATTATTTTAAATCAATCAATCAATAAATAAATAAATAAATAAGTACAAATATTTCAAAATGTTACTGTTTTTGCTGTGCTTTGGATCAAATACCATTTTCAATTTTAATAATAAAAAAGTTAAATAATATTTTAAACTTTTTTTTTCTGCTAGTTTCCAGGCAACATTTCTAATTTTTGTTTAGACATATTGAAAATTAAAAACCTAATAAAAATGACAAAAACAAACAACAAACTTACTGAAAATTTAAGAAAAATTTTTAATCTAAATAATAGTATTCCTAATTAGTTCCCATTAATTAACTTACATGAATTAACAATTAACATTACATTTGTTACTATATTTATTAATCGTTGTTATTATTAATTAATATTATTAAAAACAGCAGAAATATAAACAGATAAAAGATAAACAGATAAAAAGCTTGTTTTTAATAAAAAATTAAAAGGAATATTAACTAAGATAATAAGCAGTTCTCATTGTTAGTATGTTAACTGATGTTAACAAATGGAACCTTACTGTAAAGTGTTACCAAAATATTAATAAAACTATAATAGTTTATCAATCATACTAAAGTAACGCAGACTCCATGCCAGTGTTTTGTATTTTCCAGGAAAGCTCAGTTGAGCACAGTAAAGTATGTAAACAGTGTCATCTGTCCCTGTTCTCTCCTTCATAGAGCGGAGAGGTAAAAGCTTCATACTCCAGTAAGACACTGTCATGTTTTTTTCTCTCTCCTGGAAGAGAGTTAATACATTTCCTTTCTATCAGCAGGGAAGCACTGTTTGTACGTATCACTGCTGGAGGAAAAGGCAACAGATCGTCGGTTTTCCTCTCCTTTGTTACCTGGGGGGACCCAGTTCGGGACTCAGCAGTGGGTAAAAAGCGAGAAAGCAATTGCTAACATCACGGGGAATTGAGTACACCCCAGGATGGAAAGAGAATCTTGTGCTGTTGTTTTTAGCCGGCCCCCCCAAATGGGACGATGGAATCGCTTGGGTTTGTAGGTGGTAGTGACGCTTCAGGATTAGATTGCCAGCAAATGCATTTAATCCCATGAGTCTCACCTCTCCTCTTCCTCAACATTTAATATTCTGTAGTGTGAACAACAGATACTGTCACCTCCGAGCGCTCGCTCGCTCACTAGTTATTGTTTTGGTGTCGTCAAAATTAAGAGAAATGTATTTTAGTCCCCTCTCGCTCTCTATTTCAGGCTCGAATAAATAGCAATTTCTTGTTGTTTAAATAAGTAAATATATTTCTGCTCTCGCACTCAGATTATACTTATGAAATCCGTTTGTGTTCTACCGCTTTCTGGTTTTGCCTCTACATGAGGTTTTGTCTCAGTGGAACGGGGTGATATAAGGATTATGTGTCTCCAAATGACATTTAAACATGGGATCAGCAAAAGATTTTGGGGAAGATTGTTGGACCTGTGGTATATTCTTGTGGGAGTGTGTTTGAGATGAACTATGTGGTCTCAAAATGGACAAATGACACTATTTGGATTTCTTAATGCAATATTACCACTTATGGCTATGGTTGTTTTAGTATAAACTGTCCATAAAATGGGATGTTTTATTGTACAATTATTAGAAACACATTTTGCATTATTTACATTATTTGTAATTTGTATATTTGGTATATTTGTAGCAATATCCAACAATATGGGTCAAAATGATTGATTTTTTGTTTATGCAAAAATCATTAGGATATTAATTAAAGATCATGTTCCATGAAGATATGTTGTAAATTTCCTACCTTAAATTTATCAAAACTTAATTTTTCATTAGTGATATGCATTGCTAAGAGCTTCATTTGAACCACTTTAAATGCAATTTTCTCAATATTTTGATTTTCAAATAGTTGCATCTCAGCCAAATATTGTCCTATAATGGAAAGCTTATTTATTCAGCTTGTATGATGTAAAAATCTCAATTTAGAAAAAAAATGGACCCTTATGACTGGTTTTGTGGTCCAGGATCACATTTATACATAATGGTAGTGTATTTATTCAAATGGTGGTATTTATTATTTTTCATGCTGCACTTGTATGCATAGATGCACTACTTGTTCCATATATATTGTTATTTAATACTGCATATTCAGACTTGTCATACTTAGTTGACGTAGTAGGGAATATTCAGACTTGGGGATTGTGTGGACTCAATGATTTTTGTTAATGCATCACATTAAACACTGCACACACAGAAGTTGTGTGAGCTGGTGTTTTTGTTACTCTTCTTTTAGATCTGAGGGGGTTTCTCTCTGTAATTTGTTATCGGCGGGAACTGAACCTGACTGAAAACCATTCTATATATAAAGCTTAAAGGATTAGTTCACTTCCAGAATAAAACTTTCCTGATCATTTACTCACCCAATGTCATCTAAGATGTTCATGTCTTTCTTTTTCAGTTGAAAAGAAATTAAGGTTTTTGAGGAAAACACCCCACGATTTTTCTCCATATAGTAAACTTCAATGGGGTTCAACAGGTTAAAAGTCTAAATTGCAGTTTCAGTGCAGCTTCAAAGGGCTCTACACGATCCCAGCCGAGGAATAAGGGTCTTATCTAGCAAAACGATCATGTAATGTTGGAAAAGTCATGCGCAGTTAGTTTTCGTCCAACATCGTCGTTTACTTTTTTGCAAAGGGCGTTTGACTTTCTTTGCACGTTCACTTTGTAAACACTGGGGCGGTACTTCTGCTTATGTCACGTGTTAAAAAAGATATAAATTATATATATATTTTTTTTTAGAAAATGACAGATTGTTTCACTAAATAAGACCGTGGGATGGTGTAGTCCTTTGAAGCTACGTTGAAACTGCATTTTGGATCTTAAAACTGTTGGCCACCATTGAAGTCTACTATATGGAGAAAAATCCTGAATGTTTTCCTCAAAAACCTTACATTCTTTTCGACTGAAGAAAGACAGCCATATACAATTTGCATGACACAGGGTGAGCAAATTATCAGGATTTTTTTGTTCTGGAAGTGAACTAATCCTTTAACGTATTTTCCTTTGTTATAATAATTAAAACGATATGACATGTTTTCACAAGATCACTTAAATTGAAGGAAATGTGACTGTATTTTGACACCTTCACTTACCTCAGGGTCTCACTCTTAACAAAACAGCTGTACACCAAAATGCAACATGTCCTTACTACACAAGTGAGCTCTTCCGTGCGTTGATTAGCCATTCATTTGAATGACAAAGAATTTCGGGTGGATTGAGAGCACAGTCGCTCGAATTGATCTCCGCCGCCAGTCACTATATTCAATGGCGAGTCAACCTGACCTAGAATTGCTACTTATTACAATATGGACTGAACCATCCGGCCGGATCAAAGAGGGGGAGGCGAGCACACATCAGCGGCACTCGCTTGTTTCTGATGGGGGAAGCCATGTTAGTGCCGTGAGCTATTTTAATCACCCGTGTTTCATAAGGAAAGGCTCTCACTAGCACGTTTTGGGGAGAGTGAATCGCTCGCGAAGCCCCGTCGCGCGGAATCGACACCCCTCTGTGTTTTTCCAACCGCACACTTTTCACCATTAAAATATAGCGGCTTTTCCCAACCACTGTACAGGAGAGCAGTCCAAAAGGATAAAGGAAATAGAGTATCCTTTTTGCAACTGAAACATAATGTCGAGTGATATAGCAAAAAAAACAAGTGTTCCGATACATTGTCTATAAAGACTTACGTTGGTTCTCATAAGAGATCTTTGTGTCGGTGCAGCCAGCTGCGGTTATTATTTGATCCACTGCTATTTTTAACGCATATCACTCGCTCTCTTAATACACTGCAGACTTGATTTAAAGCGTTTATTCCAGTGGATCTCTAGCACACAAGAGCCAGCAGGATTTTAAGCTCTCTCCCTCTCGCTCTCTCTCTCTCTCTCTCTCTCTCTTTGGCCAGGAGCTTGATAAAACAGCTCCCCTCCCCCAAGCTTTGGCGAAACAGGAACAACTTCTTTGAGAGAGAAAAAAGGGCTGCACAAGTTTGGGACGTCTTGGATCTGCCGTTTGGCCATTTGTAGTCCGGAGCTGAGATTTTTTCCTACACCGATTCATGGGGTTTTTACCTAGGATTGTCGGCGTCCTTTGTTAGCGAGAAGGCTCGGGCATCCATGCTCTTGAATTTTTTTCTTTGGAAAATGGGATACCTCTAGGATTATAATGAGGGGAATGCGCTCGCTTGTGGAATAACTTCACTTTTTTTCAGTAGGAATGGAATTCGCGGAGCCCTGATTTATTTTATCAATTGCATATGCAATGGGAAAAGTGCTTTGTGTGGAATATTTGCTGTTGCCGTGCTCAACATGGGTAAGATTTGTTTTGCTTTCGTTCATACTTTTCTTCCATGCTCGATTGGCCTGGCTCCCATTGAATTATACTTAGGAAACCCCAAAGAATGACTGATTTCGGGTTATGTGCTTTTAAACGTCACAAATGTATAGTCTAAGTGCTGTTAGTTTAAGAGTGTGTTATATATGTTTAGTAATCAGCATGCATTCATAGTAGGGCACGTATAACTTTCTTGCAAATGCCACTATGGCTGGAGATGCTAAAGGAAGCTTGTTTTCCCACCCCGCGGTTTTCCCTCTCACATACTTACTTTTAATCGCTACAAATCTCAACTGTTCATCTAAAAAGGTTTATTCCCGCACGCACCGTACGTATACGTTCAAAACACTTGTGTTTGTCTCGCAAACGCCGTTGCTTCCCCAACTTTCCTCGGTTTTTTGTCCTCCTCAGAGAATCCACCAGGTTACAAGGAAGTTCGTGAGGCCGCCGCTGCGTGTTTTTACAGCTCTCCATTGTTACATCAAGCCCCATTTACTTTTCTTACAATGTTGCTAAAACCCTCGTTTTGAAACCGTATATCCAGCTAAATGTGATACGCAACTCGACTGCAGATATAAATGGTGTTTTGTTGTCTATTAGCTTCCTCTGTGTGCAGGTATCTGTGTTGGGTTACTCGAGAGAGGCTAGTTAACTCTGCCCAGGCCTGCACACAGCAGGGTGTATCACAAATGAGCAAAAACATAAGCAACCAAGGTGTTTTTGAACTAGGTCTTGTTCATAATCCTGTCAAAATGCGTTTGACCTTAGGAAGATTTTGTGCTTGAGCTGTGCTCAATATAGATAAGGTTGTCACAGTCAAGGAACTCTCATACTTTGAATATTTGTGATATTATTCAAAAGGAAAGCCCATGTTTGCTGGGTGTGGTTTGCCAAGTATGAATATATAACCTTGAATGCTTTATTTATAGGTGTTACAACCTTTGGTTACCCTGGTTTGAACTTAAGTGACTCTTAGTGCATTATGGATAAACATTAAACTGGTCTTTTATGTAGTGTTTACAGTTGAAGTCAAAAGTTTACATACACCTTGCAGAATCTGCAAAATGTTAATTATTTTACCAAACTAAGAGGGACCATACAAAATGCATGTTGTTGTTTTTTATTTAGTACTGACCTGAATAAGAGATTTCAGTTTACATATGCTTGATTCTTAATACTGTGTTGTTATCTGAATGTTTCACAGCTGTTTTTTGTTTAGTGATAGTTGTTCTGTCCCTTGTTTGTCCTGAACAGTTAAACTGCCTGCTGTTCTTCAGAGAAATCCTTCAGGTCTCACAAATTCTTTAGTTTTCCAGCATTTTGTGTATTTGAACGCTTTCCAACAATGACACTGATTTTTCAGATCCATCTCACAGAGGGACCCATATGCAACTGTTACAGAAGATTCAACACCCACTGATGCTTCAGAAGGGGAAACAATGCATTAAGAGCCAGGGGTGAAAACTTTTGAATAGAATGAAGATGTGTACATTTTTCCTATTTTGCCTAAATATCATATATATTTTTTTATTATTTAAGCTACAGAAAATAAGTTACCCTGATCTTCAAATTCAAAAAGTTTTCACCCCCAGCTCCTAATGCATCGTTTTTCCTTCTGGAGCATCAGTGAGCGTTTGAACCTTCTGTAATAGTTACAAATGAGTCCCTCAGTTGTCCTCAGTGTGAAAAGATGGATCTCAAAATCATACAGTCGTTGCTGAAAAGGGTTCAAATACAAAAATGCTGAAATCCCAAAGAATTTGTGACCTAAAGGACTTTTCTGAAGAACAGTGGGCAGTTTAACTGTTCAAGACAAGGGACTCATAAACAACTAATGACCACTATGGATCACTCAGGTAGCAACACAGTATTAAGAATCAAGTGTATGTAAACTTTTAATCATGGTCATTTTTATAAATTCAACTATTATTTTTTTTCTTGTGGACTATATGTAAACACATTTTATGTGAAATATATTATTCAGGTCAGTACTAAATAAAAAAATAACATGCATTTTGTATGATCCCTGTTAGTTTGGTTAAATAACATTTTGCAGATTCTGCAGTGTATGTAGACTTTTGACTTCAACTGTATGTAGTGAACTTGCACAATTTGGATATTGGTGAGGAATTGTTTATTAATAGCATCAAATTGGTTTTATAGTCAGGAGTAAATGCACGGATTGTGTAATAAATTGCTGACTGTATGCTATTAGGAGTAATAAATTAGAGTGTTTTTCTTGGTAAGGGCTGACCTTTAAGATACAGATGCTTTTTTTTGTTGAGTTTAAGTAGTAGGATTTTATCTAACTTAACAACTGTGTTTGGGAGCTGAAGCACCAACCGCTTTGCATGTTCATTTTTGCTTAAAATCGCTTAAGAAACATTACGGTTGTGATCTGAACCTTTAATGTAGTTTGTCATTCTTGTAGACTACAGCATAGCAGACCTGAGGGAAATCTTCCCCCATTCTTTTGACTAGTCAGTGTGTGTGTGTGTTTAGAGAATGGAATTCTTGTTGTACCTATCCACAAAGTGAGTCATGTAATTGCTGCCGTAGGTTTGGTTTTGTCAAGAATTAGCATGTGGTGAAGTTCGTTAGAACGATTGGGAAGGAGGGAAAGTTCTAATGTTTCTTGGATTTATTCTGGCAAGAGTTCTATTCGTTTTGGCTTTGCTTCACCACAGCATTCAGCAATAATGCCCGGTATTTGTCCCAAGTCACTGTGCAATAAAGAGAAGCCCAACACCAAATTGTCTGAAATACTGCATACTGTGATATTTAAGAACAGTTTGGGTTTTCGTTATTGCATCTTAGTTTCTTGCTGCTGAATAAGGTCGAACTGCCATTGGCGTTATTTGGAACCACGCTTTCAAAAACGGCTTCCTGTTTTTGCCCTCATTTCTGCACTTTCCATGAAATCTCATCATCGCTTTTATGACTTGCACATAATCTGAGTGCAGCCAATTCTACTTGGCATCTAAGAATATATGCTCAAATAAGAAAATCACACAACAACCTCTACCACCGTCAAACGTCTAGCGCTATCTTTAGATCTTCTGTGGTTATGTGAATGTTTGTGGTCTAACTCTGAACTGCTTTTTTTCTCCACAGGTGTTCGGATAGAGTCTGTGATCTCCTGAGCTCACTGGTTTAATCTACGGGAGAAGAGGCGTTTACAAATTCTCACACACTATTTACAGTGGAAATTATTTGCATGGTCTTCAGATGAGGGAGAACGGGAGACTCTGAAACCTGAGGGGTGTTCTAGGTAAGTTCACATTTGGTGCAGAGACGTTCTTGGTTAAGCTTAAGTTGCAATAGCGTGGAAGAGAATGAGAAGTACATTCTATAAAATTTCTCCATGTTATATCATAACAACATGAGAGTGAGTAAATGATGACACATATTTCATTTTTGACTTAACTACTCTAAGTAGAATTGTGGATTTCCTCCTGGTGCATAAATGTGTGAAAATCCCTTCCATGTAGCAACACGTTTTAAATAACTCAACATTGTTTTGCATTGTGGCATTGAGTTTGCATAAGCAAGCATCACTCACTTTTTTATTTCTGAAATATAATTTAAGTCTAATAAGACAGGCTCCTTAAATTTCTTTTGACAGTAGTTATTTTCATTGTATAGATGTTGCAAAGCACGTATGGAATTTATCTGCTACATTTAAACATGCCAGTTAAGTAAAAGTGAGAAAGTTTGTGGGAAACAATGATTTGATTTGTTTTCTTGATTTGGTTTCTTCTGATGCAATTTTAGTGTCTTGCTATTTCAGTGTCTGTCCCTTTTTCATATTTGGCAGATGTAACCGGTAGTATTCTGTATCACAGGCTTAGCTGTAGTTGTGGTATGCCCAGAGGTGACTGATGCTAGCAACCTACTGTCTTTTGGTCCACAATAACTGTAGCCGTTTACAACTTTGAATTGTGTTTGTGAAGCTTGAATAAAAAAGTCATTCATATTTTGGTTTTGAAAACATAAAGTTTTGTGAGAACACAAAGTCAAACTGTCTTTTGTTTTAAAGGGTTCCTTTACCATTACCCATTAAATGATATTTTTCATTGTTTATTTGACAGTCCAGTTTATAATTAAAAGAGTAGCTTAGACATTTGGATTAATATATTTTTTGTGTTCTGCTGAAGAAAGAAGGTCATATGCATTTGAATGTCATTTTGTCATTTTGGGTGAGCTAATACTTTTTCAGTGTAGGCCATACTAGACTGACTCATTGAAGGGTGATGAACCACCAAAATGTCAATGTTGTAACTCAAAATTTGCTGTTAAACATGTTTTTGGTCTGCCCAAATTTTAGTATCTTGAGACAATAGTTTTTATCTGGACAAATTTTGAAGGATGATTAATTGCAAAGGCTGATACTGATTAATCTGTGAAATAATCGATGAGTCGATTAGTCATTTTAATAAATTAAAGATTAATTGATTATCAAAATAAAAAATTGTTGCAGCCATATGTTAAACTCATGCAGCTCATCTAATAGCCTGCGAAGCTGATAAATGCAACATCAAATACTTTGCTTTGCTTAGTTTTTGAACAATAGTCTGAATTGATAAGAACTTTGAAGGACTTAAAAAATGTTGTTGTTTTTTTTTTTTTTTTTTTTTTTTTTTAATAATCACATAGTACATTTAAATAACCTTTTATAGAGTTATAAAAAACTTAAATTTTTATAAAATTTTCAAAATTTTCTTTGATAAAATCTTTGTATTTATTGCGTTTGTTGAATAAGGGCTGAATCGATTATTCAACATTATTGATTATCGATAATGTCGTCAGATATTTTTGTTGTTGAATAGACTCATGACCTAATGTAAGAGCCTGCAACACCGTAGTTTGACCAGTGTTGTTTTTTTTACCATATCTGTATGATTTACAAAAATGATGTATGATGCAAAATCATGCATCTTTCAGTTGCTTTTCATAGAGTTAGTTAAATGGTGAACGAGGATGTCTCTCTGTTTGTCATCTCATTTTGTGTCCCCATTTATTTGTGTATAATTGGCATTTTTCAAAAGCTTATTTGATTTACCTTGTTTTATCTATTAGTTAGAATATGTATAACTCAGTATTTTAATCGCAAAACCTAAAACCACACCGATTACTCTGCGGAATAATCGAGTCGATTAGTCGTTCTAAAATTCATTAGATTAATCGATTACCAAAATAATCTTTTGTAGCAGCCCTGTATTGACTATATGTCTGATATAATAACTTGTCAATGCATTTATATACAACAAATAAGTTTCATAGTATCAAACAATACTCTGAATTGACAGGTAAACTGAGTGATTTCTAAATGTGAGTATATGAGTGAATACTGATGATTGAGTTGACGTAAAAGTTTGTATTAAGTCTTTGAAGTATAATGTGTTTCTAGTTTATGAAGTAGGATAGAATGATGTTATTGTCTGGTACTGCTGAATGTGGCTTGTGCACTTTCAGAAGTAAAGAACTTTAGCAAAGTTTGTGTGTGAGTGAGTTGCAACCCTGGAAAGTTGAGTTGTCCATGTACAGTGTCAGACACCTACACGCAGAATCCCAACCTGTAATCATTGGAACAGCCTTTATGCCTGTTCTGCTCAGTGCCAGTGTAAGAGTCTTTAATGTGTGTGTGCTTTGAGCTGGATGTTGTCACTGTTTGTCTGGAACCAGTATGACGAGAATAGTTTATAGTGCTTGTTTGTCTGTGAATGGGTTTTGTGTGAATTCTTTGCGATGACTTGCCCGTTTGCTTGTGTGCTCTTTGATTAGTACCATCCCCTCTTTCAGGTCTGTGTATGTTAGTTTGTGGTTTGCATTTCCTTTGCAGTTCATAATTAAAGGTGATTTTGATAAATGTGCAGGAGGGTTTTATAAACCCCACTGGCCACAGCGGAAATCCTGCCTTTTAACCAGAGCTGGTCATACTTTTCTTTATTGGTTGTCTTGTTGCCAGGGTGACCTCACTGAATTATGAGTGTCATTTATCACTGATGAACGTCTAAAACCCTGTTTTTTGATCGTTTGTAATAGCCTTAGTTTAACCTGTAGGTTGATGTGATATAACATTGAGTTCATTTGTGAAGTTTCGACCAAAAATCCAAATACTTGTTTTGCATAAAGTGGAAGCAAACAAGCAGGTTGCTTGTTTAAAATGAGCTGGTTTCTCTTGGAAAAATAGGATTTGCATGTGTAAATGTTCAGATGGTTTTTGCTTTTCGTAAAGAGCTAAATAGATTTATTTGATTGTCTTTGAGGATACAAATCATTACATGCATTTATAATTGGTCTCTTGAAGTTGTGATGTAATGGAAGTAGCAGCAGATCTTTTTTTCTGTATTGTGATGTACATCTGAGTAAAACAGATAAAAGTAGGCTAGCTACTTGGTCATATTGGTTGTTGATTGGATGGAGGCAGATGTGAATTCAAACATGCATTCAGTTTGTTTCAAAATTACAAGCTCAGTTTTTCAAAAACTAAATGCATGCGTTGATGAATCATTCATGAAGAGATTAATAATCAGTTGTACTTTTATTTCACGCGACCTTTCAGTCCAAAACTGATAGTTAGACATTGGTAGATCCTGTTATGTTATTTGATTGCAAGTTATTTCCAATGTAAATCCTTTTTTGCACGTACAAAACATGCATGTTAAATGTTTTTGTTAAACACAGCTATTTAAATGCCCTCTTTACACCTGGTGTTAACATCCATCCAACTAGATGTGCTAAACTTCAGATGTGTATGCTTTACACGATCCATGTCATTGCATATTGTACATTTGAAATGTATGGATTTTTCTGTAGTTTTTCAGTCTTTTTAGGTTGCACACAAATGGCAAATTTTAAAACCATTGCTTGATTGACAGATGAGTAGGCAGTTGTGTATCAGAATGCAATGTAGACTACCTCCCACTCTGGATCTCAAAACATGTGATCTAAATTTCTGACCACTTGTAATCAGATCACTTGAGACTGAAGTTGGAAACGGGGCCTAAAATGCATTACTCTCCTGTAGACTGACATAGATTTAACTCATTATAACCAAATTCAGTTTGTGTTAGACAAAGCAGGAGCCTGTGTGAGACCCTGGACCACAAAAATATTTGTAGCAATAGCCAACAATGCATTGTATGGGTCAAAATGATCAATTTTTCTTTTATGCCAAAAATCATTAGGATATTAAGTAAAGATCATGTTCCATTTAAGATTTTTTTTGTAAATTTCCTACCATATTTATATTAAAACGTAATTTTTGATTAGTAATATAGGGCCCTATGATTTCCGCGATGCGGAAAACGCGGATGGAATCGCGGAATCCTGTTATAAAACGGAATGTATTATTAAACGTGGAATGTCACGGAATTTGTCAAAGTTTAGAAGGATTCATCAAAAGTATGTCATCAATTTAAATCAAATCGCGTTTTGAACTAGTATGTGTAAATATTAAGCCACAAAAAGACTATTTAAATATGAATCCTGGATGTTCCGCTTGTCTCTGTTTTTATGAATGGTGCAGATGCGCAAGTTTGTTTACTACACATAGTGACGCATGCGTAACGCTCGCGTGATTTCAGCATCTGACGTCAACAAAATGAGGACATAAATACCAGAACCACATCTCTAGAACTGCTTTGAGAGTCGCTTCATTCGCATTTGACCATTCCATTTGAGTAAAATTCATTGTTAGCTTCCAGTCTCAACTGTAAACTAGCCACAACCAGCGTCAGTTACAGGTATTCACGGCAACCCGTCAAAATAAAAGTTTGTTTATCTTAAAGATGCCAGAAAAATATTTTTAATATTTAGAATGTAAGTAATAACACTACTACTACTGCTGTTGAAAAATTAATAAAACTTTCTTTTTTTTAAAGAAATAATTACACAATATTTCTTTCATGTTTGAATTTTAATAGTAAATCCCCTTTACTTGCAAAAAAAAAAAGTTAAATTTTCATTAATTAAAAAATTATTTTGTATGCCTTCTGTTAATATAAATACACAACACAGAATAAAAAAATTAGACGTATTAAAACCAGAATTTGGTAACAATAAAATACAGTATTTCATAGAACATGTCATTTTTTTTGTTAAACCTTTAATAAATTGATGTTAAATTGTATAAATTTCATGATCTTAATTAATTAGACATGCTTTTTTGATTAATAACATTTTATTTAGCCATTAAAAAGAAGTCCAGAAAAAAAATGGAATCCAGAAAAATTAAAACGGAAAAAACGGAATTTGGAAAAAAAAAAACGGAATTTGGGAAAAAAATGGATTTCATAGGGCCCTAGTAATATGCATTACTAAGAACTTCATTTGGACAACTTTAAAGGCGATTTTTCTCAATCTTTTACTTGTTGTTGTTGTTGTTGTTGTTGTTGTTGTTGTTGTGTTTTTTTTTTTTTTTTTTTTTGTTTTTTTTTTTTTTTTTTTGCACCCTCAGATTCCAGAACAGTTTTATCTTAGACAAATATTCTCCTATCTTAACAAACCATACATCAATGGAAAGCTTTTATTCAGCTTACATATGATGTATACATCACAATAAAAAAAGACCCTTATGACTTTTTTTTTTTTTTTTGCAACATATTTGCATTGTGTTTGTTTACCTCATAGTGCTACCAAAATTTAGTATAGTATTATTTTTGAAGGTTGTTATTATTATTATTATTATTATTATTATTATTATTATTATTATTATTATTATTATTTTATTTATTTTTTTATTTATTTATTATTTTTGTGTCATTCTTTGAAGTACCATTCCTGCTGGGGGGAAAAAAAATCCAAGACCTTTATTAAATGCCCAAAAGCTATCAAAAACCAGCTTGCTAAACCAGCTGACTAGGCAGGGAGACCAACTAAGACCAGCTGGTTTTGGCTTTTTTTTTTTTTTTTTCCTCAGCATAGATGTAAATAACAAGGTATTTGAATCCAGTAATCAGTCAGCAACATGGTATATACTGAAATAATTTCAGAAATAATTTTTGTCTTGGCGTAGTATGTTTTTAAGAGCGTGATTTTCTTCAGCCTTTTCATCTTACCTTACTGTAGCTGGTTTGCTGGTGGAGTGTTGGGGAGTATATCTATTAAACAGTTCAGAAAATGCCCTTAAATTTAATTTGTAGTTTAAATTTGCAGATTAGAAGTTGAGTGTTGTGTAATAGTGTAATCATTGTCTGTTCTCAGACAGAATCTAGCAGCATTAAATCGACCTGCAGTTCACCAACTCTGTTAGCCAAATTGTAGCCTCAAGCAAATGAAGAGAGCAAGAGCTTCTACCTTCTGCTAACCACATTTATACAGCGGTAAAGTGCACACATATGATCAAATCTCTAGCGTTTTAACTGGAAGCCTTTTTATATCAGTATGAAATTGTTTTAAAAACATCCTAGACATACCCAACCCTCGTTTTTTGCACTTGCACTTAGCCATTAGTAAAAATAAATAAATAAATAAAAACTTAGCCATTAGCAGTGTTTATCAGTCTATTTCTTAGCAATATATTTCAAAACCCTAGATTAGAGACGCTAACTTTTTTTGACTTTGAAAAGCATTATTCTTTTACTCTACTTTTCTTATCAGTATAAGTTTTTCAAAAAAATATTTAGCCAACTATAGTTGTAAGCAGTCACAAGAATTTGTAGGGCTGAGGGCTCTTTTGCTAGCTAGCAGTATTCATAACCGTATTTGTCTGCAAGAGTAGCGCTCTCAGTATGCAAGCGTCATTAAATGCTAATCATGGCCGCTGGGCGCTGTGCTGCAGAAATAAGCTTTTTGGTCTCACGGTTTCTCACTGGTGACCAAGTAACCCTGTCCTGACACAGTCTCGCTGGCTTCTCCCCTACAGGCCAGCATACCATCTGTCCACCCTCACAGCTGTCATCCAGAGCAGCTTTGACCAAAAAGACTCTTTTTAATCTCTGCGCGAAACCATACTGCTCTGCTAATCTTAGAGCGCTTGCTATGTTGCCAAGCTTATTTTTGGAATTAGGTATTAGGATCAGGGATGCTCCTTTACCTCCTGTACAGACGGTGTTTGTTTTTGTTTTGTAAAATTGTTCGAGCTACTGCGCAGTGGGACTGTGAAGTAGTATTGATTCATGTAGACAAAGCCCCTAACCATCTTCTCTGTCTTGGCTTACATATTCACCATGTATTTTTGAGTAGCGGGCGGTAGTCTCAGCCTAAGACATCACGCCCACGTTGGTTGAATGCCTGATGCATATGGCATATGCAAACGGGACTTTCGACGTTGTCATTTGATTGGTTGAATTCTACTGGAAACAAAGATGTTTTGATGCACACCCCCTCTTGAAAGAATAAAGCCGTTGTGTTTACAGCTGTGACGATGAGCGCTTATTGGGATCAATTAAATGCTGATTCTTTTAGTACTTTTTGAGTAGGTGATTCAGTATTTGAGTGCAGTAAGCCAAGAATCACTGACTGATAAACTGATTCAGTGAATTGACCCTTTACAAAAACCTGCCCTCTTTAGTTACTGTTACTATGTCCGACAAACAATGCTGCTCTCACACTACACGTCATGTTCTCAAGCAGTGAAAATACATTGCGGAGCAAAGAGGAAACTGACAACACTCTGACAGACAAGACAGAGCAGGTTACTTCTAGTAACAACGTCTCAGCTTTAAAATGTGTCTCTTTTTTTTTTTTTTCTTTAAAGAAATTCAAACAATAAATACCGTTTTGTGGCTCTTTAACGTGTTGTGACCGATCACTGTATTGCCTTATTAGATTAATGAAGACACATGAACCGATCATCTTTTCTTAACTTTCTACACTCCTGTTGGATTTGTTTGTCGGACAGAATGGAGGATTCTGTGTTATGGTGCCTGTCAAGATGTTTGGAATGGAAATGGTGAACACAATTGCTGCATTCAAATGTGCATACTTCCATGTTGGGGAAAATTACTTTTAAAAGTAGTGCATTATAGAGGTCGACTGATGTATTGGTTTTTGCAGATTAATCTGCACAGATATCTGATTGCCGGAATCGGTTATCAGGAAAATTCCATGCCGATAGTTTTTGTTTGTTTTGTCTTCGGGTTGGGTCTGTTGCTGGAGCAGCTGAAAAGGTCCTCATTAGTGTTGGGCGATGTGCTCAATTTTCATATTGTCCTATCGTCAGCCTGTGCGATCGCCAATACACGATACTATCGTGCAAATTCAATTATCTCTATTCCTTATACAGAGCGCCGATGGTAGTTTATTTTCTGTTTCATTCTCTGCTATCCGCTATCTTCAGTGAGTGGTAAATAGGGATGTAACGGTATGAAAATTTCTTATCACGATTATAGTGACAAAAATGATCACCGTTATCAGTATTATCACGGTATGGTTAAGATGTGCTGGAGATGTTTAAAAAGTACTAACACATAAATTGTTTCACCAAGTTTTATATTTAAAATCAACAAACAACATATAAAATGACGTGTTTGCACAAACACTAAAACAATAACATTACCAATGAGATTTTAAATTACAACATGACTGACAACAGTTCTCTTTTAAACAGTTATCTAATAGCATGTTCGAAATGTTCAAATAAAGCTTTGAAAAGGTTTTATAAAATGGTAAACCTCACATTTCAGCCTTTAAATAAAGAAAATAAAGAGAAGTCAAATCAATAAATGATTATATGTATTTTATCTAAATAATTCTAGATGTATTATCTGAATTGTTTAAATGTGTAGAATCCACATTTGCTTGTTTTTCATCAAACGATCAGTTAAGGGCATGCAAATTCGGTCCGCTTTAGCTAGACAAAAACCGCAAACAGGCTGAACGTAATTGTAAATCAATGTAAATCCACTCTCTGCCACTAGACGGCACTTAACAGCAAAGTTGTTTCCGTAAACTCCATGGACAAAGCAGCACTGGGATTAAGAACACTACTTTATTAGGTATTTTATATGGAATGAAGATAAAAACAAAATGTCATTGAATCTTTTCTGAAGACAGTCAGAACCATCAGAGGCACATTCATATAATTAATTCATTTATATATTCATTTGTATATTCCCTCAGCACCCTTGTAAAACCTCCCGCTTTCCGTCATGCTTTCACACAAAACGAAACTACTCTGCGTGCTCTGCGCACATGAGACTGTTATTTAAACTTTGCTTTATGCTGGACCACATTTATTCAGAAGTTGTTCAAATCGCGGTAATCAAATACGGTTTTAATGATAATTAAAATATGAAATGGTAATACTAACCGTGGAGAATTTTATCATGATTTATCGTCAAACCGGTTATCGTTATATTCCTAGTGGTAAATGTGCGTGCATGAGTGTAAGCTTATTTAGTGAAGTGAAACAAACTATATGATTAAATCTCTTACCTCTTATGTTTACTGCTCACGTCAGGGGCCATTCACATGTTGTGTCTTTTGTGTTTAAGTTCGTTATTTGAAATGTAGACATTACGATGTGCACACTCATAATGGAAGCGATGCAGTCGCAACGCGCATTTGGTGCGGTGCACTCCGTTTTTTTTTTTTCCAGGCACATCCACACTGCATCGAGATAAGAACATCTCAACTTTTCAGAATGCTGCAAGCTCGCCACGATTCATGTGACAAGAACCAACCAATCAGTCAGCTTCATCCTTTCCCGTAACAAGCATTTTAAATACATTTAGTAGCAGAGCTACTGCAAGCAATTTTTAGTGGTGGAAATCCATTTTTTCCTTTGCTTAAACTTCCGCGTCTTCATAGAGAGCGCAGGTCATGTTTAACATACTACTATATATTAGTTCATTTATCATTTAGGGCTGGGCGGTATATTTATATCGATATTATGCGCATCTCATCAGTAAAGCCGGTTCTTTGATTAGCGATAAATCTCCATCACCTGTTTTCAAATGGAGTGCCAGTTAATACACAGAGCCATAGATCACTGACAAGCTACGCAATATCGGGTTCAGTTTCGCGGGTGATTCATTGGGGGTAGCTTTTCAGTGATCTACGGCTCTGTGTATTAACTGACGCTCCATTTGAAAACAGGTGATGGAGATTTACCGCTAACCAAAAAAACGGCTTTACTGACAAGATGCACATGAATTTATCGATCAATATATATATCGCCCAGCCCTATTATCATTTATTAGCTCCTTTTGACCTAGATTAATAAATGCTGTAATACTGTCAGCAGTCTGCTTACCTAGTAAATTTTAACAAAGGTTGCTTTACTGTAAAGTGTTATTCTAACAAAGTATACAAAATCAGATTGTTTTCAGATTCCAAACAATAAATATATCTCTCTCTCGCTCTCGGCTACTTCATACTAGAAACATTCCCTCATATTATTGATACTAAAATTAATATAGCAGAACTCTTGCTTCAATTAAATTAAATTAATATTTGATTGTTTGAAATGAAAGTGCTAATGTTATGTGACCAAAGCTAAGCTAAATTGATACTGATAACTGATGTTTTGCACACATTTGAGATTTTGCTTGTGTTACTCTGTATCACGTCTTATGTATGTGTGTTAATCAGTTGTGAATAAAAGTTAATTAAACCTGAATTTATGAATGATGAACTTCCCTGTCGATCTCTACATTTGCGTTAAAGATCAGCATGAGCAAGTGACAAATGCTTGGCAAGATTTGATGTGTGCCTCTTGTGGTAAAAAATGATTTACTATAGAAATGCTTGCATACAGGTGCAGTAAGGTAAACACATTCACCTTTATCTGTTTTGTATGCAAAAATATGCCATATTTCCATATCTGCTATTGTCTTTCTATACTAGTTTCGAGCACATTGATGTTGTTTCATCTGTTTGATGATTAAGCGCATTGTTCTGTTGTCATGTTTATCCATTTCGCAGCAGTTTGGGAGCACTGTCGCCTACAGGCGAAATTTAGAACAGCAGCGTGTAAAATACCGAATTGATCAAAATGATAGTATTGAACCGTTTGAAATGAAATGTATTCCGGTATACCACGCATCCCTATTCTAGACGTGGTTCTGCACTTTTGCCCGGTGTGTAACTAGCATATTTTGATTAGATAATCACAAATGTTTTAGAATGGAAGCAGTTCAATTGTGAGAAAATATACAAAATATCTATATGCATGTAATTTTAATACTGTTTCCTTTTGTGTAGATATTTAAAGATGGCCATCTTTATCTTGACTGTTGATGTAATGGTAACACTTTTATAGAGAAGAAAAGGACATGATGTGTGGCCAAGTATGGTGACCCGTACTCGGAATTTGTGCTCTGCATTTAACCCATCCAAGTGCACACACACAGTAGTGAACACACTCCCGGAGCAGTGGGCAGCCAATGCTGCAGCGCCCGGGGAGCAGTTAGGGGTTTGGTGCCTTGCTCAAGGGACTTACCTCAGTCGTGGTATTGAGGGTGGAGAGAGCGTTGGTTATTCACTCCCCCCACCGTCAATCCCTGCCGGATCTGGGACCATGACTCCCCCCAAACACTTTCTTCCTTTTCTTCCTATCCTCTCCCGTCTGATATGTTGCGTTTGGTTTGATAAACACTGGTTGCTCTGCTGTTTTCCAGTGCTGCTTACAGTATTCTTAAATACGCCAGTATTGCCGCCGTTCATATCATTTTCATGATAGCCAACATTTTAGCCATTTTAACATTGTATTATTTTTAATGCAGCTCACAATCACTGAAGGTTTATAGGTTGATGATGCAAAAAGGACAAGATTCTTGCATGCACCCATTTTTATCACGTCTTGACTGTCATACAGTCTGACATTAACAACTGAGATCCCACAGTGTGACATGATCACTGTTTGTACAGTCTGACAGTACAATCCTAAAGAACTTTTTAAAAAATTGCACAGTTTGCACCCAGCATAAGCCTGGCTTAAGTTTGTTTACATAGTGTATGTGTATTTATGTGTATAAATACATTTACACACATGCATGTTTAAGTAATGTATGTAATATATATTTTCTGTGTAATATAAATCATAAATATGAATGTGACAGTGACAACATGGCAGACATAGAACACCCAAATTTCATTCATGCTGCACACATTCATACTATATAGTGGTGCCAAAACCTTTTCCTGGAAATCTACTCTGACCAAACACAACATCTAGGATAGAACAGTCCCTAGTGTCCACTAAATAGTTTTTTTTTTTTTAATGATTTGTAAAGTTGTAAATATGAGAATTTTTCTTACACATTGATTCACTTCAGAAGACCTTTATTAACCCGCCAGAGCCATGTGGAACACTTTTTATGATGGATGGATTCACTTTATTTTGCTTAATCTCAACAGCCATTCACTGCCATTATAAAGCTTGGATTTTTTTTTTTGTTTTTTTTTTAATTTGGAAATGTAACTGAAAGAAGAAAGTCATATACACCTAGGATGGCTTGAGAATGAGTAAATCATGGGGTCATTTTCAGGTGAAGTTTCCCTTTAATCTCACTTTCTCGTGTTCCAATAACTGCATAGTTTACATATCAATGGTTGAAACCTCTGTTTTAGCTCTAAAATCATGTTTTTGGAATGAGCAATGGACACTTGGCATGAGATGTGTGAGAATTAGACAAAAGAACCTGATGAATGTGAACAATGTCTTGAAGTGTGGAAATGGTAAAATATTTTTTTCCAGGCTGTTG
The DNA here is from genome assembly GCA_033026305.1 of Cirrhinus molitorella. Taxonomy (NCBI): domain Eukaryota; kingdom Metazoa; phylum Chordata; class Actinopteri; order Cypriniformes; family Cyprinidae; genus Cirrhinus; species Cirrhinus molitorella. The sequence continues at coordinate 34,054,843 of CM065120.1, forward strand.
ATATTTTCAGTAATTCAGTCAGTGGTCTTTCGTCACTTATTCCTTACTTGCAGTGTCACGGTAAATACAGTGTGCCATCAATTGCATCCTAGCTCTGACACCATGCTTGCTGTACTTGAGTCTACTGAGGAAAGGTGTTAAAGTTTTTTTTTTTTTTTTCTTGGCTTTTGCCTTCCTGCTTCCCTCCTACTCATTTTCTCCTTTAGAAATAATCTCATGTGCTAACAAGACTGATCTCTTGCTCTTTTTTTTTTTTTTTTTTTCTTCCTCTTTCTTTTTCAGTCCTCTTGTAAGGATATGATACTGGTGGGGGGCACTGCTGACCTAAAGCTGTGTCATTTATGGTGTATGTGTTCACAGTTTTAGCCTCTGTGGGATATGGAGAGGTCCAGCTGTGCCAGCTTGCACTCACCAAGCCAAGAGCTGCTTGGGCCAGAGCATCTGTGTGCCAGTTCAGAAGTGTGTGTGGGGGCTTTGTGTGCCAGCCTGCTAAATGGACCCGAATTTAACAGTGTCATTTTGTTGGACGTCTGTCTGTGTTTTTGTGTGTGTTCTGAAAACCTGGATCTATATGAAACAGAATTGAAAATTCTTGAAAAGTTTTTGGTAGTTCATGTGAAGTAGTTCATACAATCCGTAGTATGAGTTTGGTACGGGTCAAGATGTCGATCAGATGTTGTTCCAAACCGGAAACACTTTTTCTTCTGTGGAAGACGGACGTTTTTTTCCGGAAAGCTTTTTAAAGGATGTTTATAGAAGAAAATGAATCTTTATTTATTATTTATTATATACTTTAGTCTATGTCCTTTTAAGTGTTTATTTTAATGCCGGGCAAAATATTAATCATGATTAGTCACGTACAAAAAAAAAATATATATATATTATATATACTTTACATGTATATATTTTTATTCGTATAATTAATACATTTATTATAATTTGTTTCTTAAATGTATCCATGTGTATTTATTTGCGTGTGTATATAGTAAATGGACACAATACATGCATGTATTGTTCTAAATGTAAATGAGAAATGTGGTCTTAGCAACTAAATGTGATAAAATTGGATACATTTTTAGTTTTTCTTTTGTTTTAAAAAACAATTTCTTAGTATTTAACACTCTGGATTTTTGTTTACATTTTAATCTAATTTGTTTTTAGTTGTTTTTTATTTGATTTTTGTAATTTTTATTTTAAGCAACAATTTTTTTACACCCTGGGTTTATTTTATTTTTCTTGGTCTATAGGAGGATGATGATGATGATGATTATTATTATTATTATTATTATTATTTTTATTATCATTATTATTATCATCATCAATCTTTGGCTGTAGGCAAGAAAACACCCTGGAATATTTTTTTATTATTTTGTTATTTTTATTTTGGTCTGTGTTGTTGTTGTTGTTGTTGTTGTTGTTGTTGTTGTTGTTGTTGTTGTTGTTGTTGTTGTTGTTGTTGTTGTTGTTGTTGTTGTTGTTTATTTATTTATTTATTTATTTATTTATTTATTTATTATTATTATTTTTAAATCTTGGTATGTAGGCAAGAAAACACCCTGTATATTATTATTATTATTATTATTATTATTTATTTTTTATTTTTTTTTTATTATTTGACTTATTTCTTGGTCTGTAGGTTTATTTATTTGTTTATTTATTAGGCAACAAAAGACACCCTGGACTATTTTTAGGTTAGGTTTAGGTTAGTTTAGTTATTTATCTTGGTCTGTAGGCAAGAAAGCACCCTGGATTATTTAATTTTTTAGTTTAGTTTTTTGTTAGTTTTAAAAACACTACTTAAAACTTGCGTTTTCTTCTGTTCTGTTTGTGTTTGTGTGTGTGTGTGAGAGAGAGAGAGAGATTTTAAACTCTAGTCTTATGTAAACATCCAATTATACAAGGCTTCCTAAAGACCGGTTAGTTGCCTAATTTTTTAGGGAACTGACTGATGGTTGGATTTTTAAAATGTATAGTGGTACATTTGTGCACATGAAGCATTGTATATTTTGTGTGTGTGTGTGAGAGAGCATGCTCATTTTCTCCGCTTGTGTGTGTGAATGCATGCATGCACGTGCACACACTTACGTGCCAGTGCACATCACCCTTCTCACCAGCTGGTCGTCTGACATCATGTCACCATGGCGCCAGGCCTTTGGCGGCCTGTAGAAGCCTGCAGCACCATGCCAACAGCGCACACACAGAAACGGGAGTTTAGTCTTGCATTTAGTGAGCGGGAACGCCATGCCAACTCTGGTAGCCAAGCAGGAGAGCCTTCGACTGCAGACGCACACATATACACACAGGAGCGAGTGTGATCCATGCCAGCGGTGGTCTCAGATCAGGAGAGCTCACTTCACTAGACAGACACAGACACTCCACTGAACAAAGGAACATACACGGCCAAGAGTGCAGCGCTGCATTTAGAGAGAGCGAGGAGGAGAACGGATAGAGGCACTGAACATTTGTCTACTGTTTAAGTTCGCCGGGTTCAGCCCAGGCCTGCACAGTTTACGGCTAATGCGTTTGGAAAATGTTCAGGCGCTGTAGAGGAAACAGACACACGCCTGGTAGAAACGGGCATTTGAACATTCAGACAGCATGTGTAGCTATTGTACAGAGCTGTGTTTTTCAGGCTGGGCTCTTAAGTTGATGAAAAGAGAGTAAAATTGTTTCAAAAAGATAAGTAGAATGCAAATGCAACCGCACACCAGTGGTGATCATCGGGGTTTATGTTTGCAGGCCTTGGTTCAAAAGTGTTTGAGGAACCCTGGTGTAATAAGGATATTACACATTTTAAGATGAGGGTACCTACAGTTTGATCTCAACATCAGTGAAACTAATGTACAATAAAACCTTTACTTATTTTTATTTATTTTATTCAAATTGTAATTTGTGGGGTTGGAGGGATGGTCTATCTCTATCTCAGCTTCTTGGTTTGTAGACAAGAAATCTCCCTGGATTTAATTTTTTGTTTTATTTATTTATTTATTTATTTTATCTTGGGCTGTAGGCAAGGAAACTCCCTGGAATTTATTTCTGCTTTGTTTTGTGTTTTTATTTTGTTTTGTTTTTGTTTTGTTTTATTATTTTATTATATTTTATTGGTCTATAGGTAAGAAAACACTGTGGAGTTTATTTTATTTTATTTCTGTTTTATTTTATTTTATTTTATTACTTTATTAACATTATTTAGGCAATAAAACACTATTTTATATTTAATTTTAATAAATTTTATTTAACTTGATCTGTAGGCAAGGAAACACCCTGGATTTTATTTTATTTATTGTTCCCTAGGCAATAAAGCAGCCCTTTATTTCATTTCATTTCATTTTGTTTTATTTATTTATATTTTTTACCCTGGATTTGCTTTGATTTCTTGGTAATAAACATTTTATTTTATTTTATTTTATTTTATTTTATTTTATTTTTTTGTAGCCTGTATTTTATTTTATTTTATTTTATTTTTTTCATCTGTAGGCAATAAAACACCCTTTTTGTTTTTATTTATTTATTTATTTATTTATTTATTTATTTATTTATTTTACCCTGGATTTTATTTTATTTTCTGGTCTGTAGGCAATAAAACACCCTTTTTTTTTGTTTTGTTTTGTTTTACTTATTTTATTTTTTCACCCTGGATTATTTTCTTGGTCTGTAGGCAATAAAACACCCTTTTTGTATGTATTTATTTATTTATTTATTTTACCCTGGATTTTATTTTATTTTCTGGTCAGTAGGCAATAAAACACCTTTTTTATTTTATTTTGTATTTTATTTTATTTCATTTTATTGTATTTCTTGGTCTGTAGGCAATAAAACATATTTTTACCCTGGGTTTGATTTGATTTCATTTTATTTCTTGGTCAATAAGTAATAATAAAGATATTTTTTAAGAAGTCTGAGAGCTTTCTGACTCTGCATAGACAACAATGCAACTGACACATTCAGGGCCAAGAAAGGCCCTTTAAAATAGTCCATGTGACATCAGTGTTTCAACTGTAATTTTTTGAAGCGATGAGAATGCTTTTTATGTACAAAGAAAACAAAAATAGCGACTTTATTCAACTATTTCTTCTGAGCAGACTTTTTATCAATGAAACGAAATCTATGCTCTCTAGATGATCAATTGCATCAGTCTCCTGTTGGCCCTAAATAAGTTCCTCTTCCTTTGTGAGGGCCAGAGCAGGCTTATTTTTGTTCTACAGTACTGGACAGAGAGGGAATCATAGCGTACAGGTTTCCGCACCAGTCCTCTCTGAACAGATAAACTGGTTTGTTGGAGCATGTGTGGAATGCTATTGTGAAAGCGGCGCACAGCAAAAGGTTAAGTCGTACCGTGTCTGCTTGCGTCACTGTCTGCTGATGAGAGGCTGGGTGTATGTGTGTTTGCACACAAAAGAACCTGTAATTTGAGGCAACAATATCTGACAGACTCATGACGACACCCAGTTTTGGTACATCTCAAGTACGTCAGGCATTAGTTAGCACCTCCGTGTGCATGTCTGCTGTCACCTGGCTCAATGAGGATACTGAGTAAGCCTTTAATTAGCGCGTAACTATAAAACTGTTATAGAGATTGACTATAACATAACCCTGGGCGGAGATACGGGCGAGTTGAAGGATGTTTTTAGGTCTTAAATGAGGGAAGCCAACAATCACCTTGAAGTGATTGACGGAGAACAAGGGAAGGCGAGCAAAGTCGTAAATTTGAGTCTTTTGTGAGATTATTAAAAAGTTATGAGTGTTGTTTATGATTTCATAGCAAATTTAAAGGAACAATTGCCTTGTAATGAAAATTGGCATTAATAAGTCATCCTCATGTTGTTTTAAATGGTCGAGTGGAGGTTTCCAACTTTGTTTTGCTTTTTTATAGCATCAAAAAAAGTGTTCGAGTTGTAAATACTTGATTTGATGAACGACTAGTCATTTTGTGTGTTTATTTTTCATTAAGTAAGCAAGCATTTAATTAAAATAACCATAGTCAATTTTTTGTATTGTTTCTATCTGTTCCCCAAACCATGGAAGCTGTGATGCTGGAGCAGCATTTTGGAGTTTAAGGCAGAAAAATATATTGCTTTTATTTTATTTAGTTTTTCTGCTTTTAATTTTAGCGTTTATTTTTGCTTTTATGGTATTTTATTTGTATTTTCTTTATTTT